>OU342955.1:0-5000000 GCA_910592335.1 Adalia bipunctata | reverse complement strand
AACATTTAAAGGCGCGATAATTTTTGTTTCTTTCACGACAAATTCTCGATATTGAATATTTCATGAAATAGCTCAACAAGATCCCCTCATTTTTCGAATTTGTTCTATGGTAACAAAGGTTTGGTTGTACTTGGTTCTAATACCTCGTTATAAGAAGATCATAATACTTCTTTGTAAAGCTCATATCATGTTGAATTGCAACGATGGCTAACATTAAGAGATCGCCATAAATGAATCGAGAAATTCAGGAACATCTTAAATTCCGTTTATGGAGTTCAGTAAATCCACAATTTCTTTTCATTGAATTCATAGTTCTAATCATTCATTTTATTTTCTTCCACGTTCTACTGTCATAATTTCTCTTTCCCCATAATCCCCTCTAATTTTCTCCACCCTACCTCTGCCTACCATCTGTCCCAGTTTCACCCCAATGTGGACATGTTATTGACACAGTATTAACTGATGATCCAAATTCTGAATGACCGCAGGCAATAACATGAAATTCGAAAGTTTGAACTCAATATTTTTCCTCCAGCTCACTTCAAGCCCTATTATTTTATTTGGAAATCAATCACAGGCAACTGTGTATTTTAGCACCTTTGACGACATATCTGATAACCCCCTCTATTTTCAATAAGTAATGAGCGTTGCATCACTACAAAATATTAACCCTTGAAGCCCCCCTAAAAAAAATAACTTTCCTGAGATTCCAAAGAAGTTTTTGAATAAATGCGGTTGGGAAGTTTATAACATCACATATCCTTCTCATCAAAAAGTACTGAAAAGGAAAATACCTCGGAAAATACTTCAACGTCTCAGCGTTCATCTGGAACTTTTCTTCAAATGGGACCACTCTTGAAGGGTGGCGAATGTTCATGTGAATTATTTCCATAAAATTCATACCCGTCGGTTTCATCGTTGCAAAGTCGAGGACCCTTCGAAGAAACTGGCGTTTCCCATAATTCACCCACGAAAAGTCATGTGATATCGTGAAAGTGATGCCAATCGATGAACCCTGGTGTGCACGCTCATGAGTTACGACAGGTTATTTCACGAACATATTATGATAGCTATTCTTCACGTGAATGTGAGCAATAGACAAAATTGATAATCAGCTTTAACAGGAACTTGGCCAACGTTTCGAACATTCTAACTTTCACCTCGTGCCTCTGAATGACGAAGGTATCATCCACATCACAGCAATTTGAATGGTTTCTTTGGGGGCCGATAATGGCATTCTTTTCGATTTATCCCATACAGAAATTGACTTGTGGGTTGCCCATAGCTACTCCATCTAGTTTTCCCTAAAAGTTGCCCCTCTACCGGAAACAGCTCGATATTATGTTCGAAAAGACGTATTACGAGGATGTATTGATATCTAGTTAGCCTAGACCAGTTCCATGTCCACCGAAATTGTAAAAATCGAAAAATTGGAGTATCGAGCCATCATCAAGCACCTGCATTTAAAAGGGTTAAGAGGCAAGCAGAGTTACGAAGATATGCTTAATACCCTTGGTGATCAATGTCCTTCGTATGCGACCGTGAAAAATTGGACTGCGAGCTTCAAAAGAGGTAAATTTTCCATTGAAGATGATGACCGATCGGGAAGGCCAGTTTCTGTATCAGTCCCCGAAAATATCGATGCAGTTCATGACATGATTTTATCAGACCGTCGAATTGGGCTAAAACGGATATCTGAAGCACTGAAGATTTCATACGAACGCTTTCATCATATAGTTCACGTCAATTTGGACACGAGAAAAATTTCTGCAAAATGGATCGCCAAATGTTTGATTGTTGACCAAAAGCGTGCAAGGGTAGAAGTATCGCGTTCGATCTGCGCTCGATTTGAAAACGATGTAGACTTTTTAAACCGAATTGTTACTATGGATGAGACTTGGGTACATTTCTACGATCCAGAAACAAAGCAACAATTGATGGAATGGCAACACTCTGGTTCTCCAAGACCTAAGAAGTTTCGTGTCCAAAAATCTGCTGGAAAATATCTTGCTTCAGTTTTTTGGGATTGCCATGGAGTAATCATGATTGATTTCTTGGATAAGGGTGGAAAAATAACTGGAGATTACTATTCAACATTACTGACCACTCTACGCGAAAAAATTAAAGAGAAAAGACGCGGAAAGCTATCCAAAGGTGTTATGTTTTTAAAGGACAACGCCCCAGTACACAAATTTCATGTTGTCATGCAAAAAATTCGTGATTTAGGGTTACAATTACTAGAACACCCCCCTTATTCACCAGATTTGGCTCCGTCCGACTATCATCTCTTTCCTCATCTGAAAAAAAGTTTAAAAGGTCTTAAATTTTCTTCCAACGAGGAGGTAATAAAAGCTGTGGAGAACTGGTTTGCAGAGCAAGAAGAAACATTTTTTTTGAAAGGTCTAGAGACGTTGCAGGTTCGCTGTTATAAATGTATTCAATTAAGAGGAGAATATGTTGAGTAATAAAATATTTTGACATTGAAATTTTGTTTGGTTCTATAGTAGGCTAAGAATGTTTCAATATATCCCACGTAAATATTTCCGATGTGAAATTCACAGCTTCCTCAATAGAAAGTTATAAACCAATGTGAAAAGAGCTTCAGAGCAGATCATTAGGTTCTAATTCTATGAGCTGCAGTTTGTCGACGAGTCCTCTTCAGATCAGATGTTGGCCAATTTTTCACAATAGGTCTTAATGTCAAAGCATCTTTGTGGATTTTTGGAAGCCTTCGCTTCACTCTTACATAGCTTTTGCTGTGCTCGTCATAGGAAAACCTTAATGGGCTACTGTGCTCATCAATCAGATCTTGAATCATACAGACTGCATGTCGATTCTAGGAACGCGTATCCAAAGTATAAGCTGTGGTTCTCGCACAATTGGCAATAAAATATGCCATGTGCTTTCTGTTATAATTCAACACCCACCAATAGCTTGACGAAACTGTTTTTATCTTTAATTTTTCTGGGAACACTCACTGGGATTTTCATATGATTTGTTTTCGGTCCTGATGTAGATGCTGCAGCTGGCTGCAATAATTTCAGTGCCAGCTTCTATCGCTTTGTGCTGCGAGTGAATTAGATCAAAGCAAAACAAGCAGACTTGATGAAATTTATCAGTTATTTTCACAATTGAAGATACGTCTATACTAAAATTATAAATCGATTTTTAGTGGCAGCTTCCGCTTAGATAATGGATTCAGGATGGAGCAATCAGAAACGGCATATTTTTGCTATTGATAGAGTCAAATAGGCTCGAGGAGAATAATATTATCTGTAATTTAAAAATAGTTTCAAGTAACTTCTACAATCGTCGATTTTTATTGAGTACACAAATCCCTATTCTGTTTTTGAAATCTTGTTTCGGAAGCAGATGATCTGAAATTGGTTCTATTAATTCAAGATTATTTTGAATAGTGAAAAAAATTTTCCTCACACAGTTTTCGTCAATATATTTTTCGTTTCTTTCATGTATATTTGGACTTTATCGGTAACAATTTCAACTCACAATAAATTAAAAAATGGAAAGTAGCATTGACAACGTCTCTGAGAATCATTTGACATTTAACGAGTGCCAACCTGCGTCAGTTTCAAGTAAAAAAGTTGATAAACCTAAATTTTGGCCAACCGGGATACTTTATAAAACCGAATGAAGTATGTATATGCAATCCAGAGTTTCCGAGATGAAGAATGCTTAAACATTATGTCTTTATCATTTTCTTCTGACATATTTTTTGTGTTGTATTCAGTTCCAATAGTCTGATTCAATTAAAACTCCAAAATTATACTGATCGGATGCTAAAAAGAGGATTTTGAATTCAATTAAAACGCTCATAGAACGATCTGAAGAACGGATGGACAAGACATTTATAATCGTACACTGATGGCGACGGACATTTTTCAATAATGACGGTGCAGAGATTATGAACAAAAATCGAATGCTTTCCGCAATTTGTCGGAAGCTTGATTAATTGGTTTCCCTCTAACATCATTAATTAACGCTCTAATTGATTTCTTTCATTTAGTGCGCCAAACAGCTTTCGAAGAGTTTACAGAGAGCTTTAATTCATCAACATGGGAGAAAAGGTTCATTAGGATGCCTTTTCGAGTTTAAGCAATTCCTTCCGGCTAAGGAGTTGAAGCTTGAACGTTTCGAATTGAAAGCTTCTGAATAACGCATCACCTGACTAAAAGGGTTGGAATCAATGATATCATTCAGTCAAATGAATATCAGATAATTTTTTCAGGAATGAGGAAAGCATAACTTTTAAATCGAAATTTTTCAGTTCCTGAGACAATTTGCTTGTAGATGTTGTATAGACCTCTAGATCAAAGCAACGATATGTACCTCATTTGAATCACACGAAATCTAATTTTTCACAACTCAATATTTCAAAATTCTCAGAATTAGATTAAATGCTAATGCCCTACAGAAATTCACCTTTGATTCACTTCGAAATTTCGAGCCCTAAATTGATTTATTTGGATTCTTGGAAGTGTATATTATTCCTATTTCCTACTAGATCCTTCCAAAGTATTAGTATTTCCTACTAGATCCTTCCAAAGTCATTGCTCTGGCTCAAATTTCGATAAAGATGCCGAAATTCGTGAAAAAGGTGAGACACAACTTTTTGGGTGAAAAATCCCAAGGGGTAAGACCGAGGGTAAGACCCCTAAAAAACACCATATTCGTCATCGTCAAGAAATCCCTGACGAATCTGAAGGCGTCTTTCGATCTGAAAGATCTACTATCTATTCGAGCCATTCAGAAAACCCATTTGGCTGATCAGTATCACCTATACATTGAGTGCTGTGCTGTGAGACCCTGAACAAAACTCAAAAATGAAATATGCACAACAAAAAACAAGAAAAAAACGGAAAAAAAAAAAGGCCTATATGGACATGTTTGGTATCAAAATAAAGGTTTTCGAGGGCGCTGAAATCAATAAAAATAAATTCAAGTCGCTATCTAGCATAGTTTAGATTTTTACCTGCGAAAAGGCATTTTTCCAAAAAATCGAAATTTCAAATCGTTATATCTCCCGCTCTTGTGATCGTACCCACTTTTTGTTTGTATATTGTTAATAAGGATTGTCCTAAGTATCTATAGGCATAATAAAATCAATTCCGAAAAACCCAACTTTTTGGATGAAAAATGCATAAGGGGTAAGACCCCCCAAAAACACCATATTCGTCAAGAAATCCCTGGCGAATCTGGAGGCATCTTTCGGTCTGGAAGATCTACTATCTATTCGAGCCTTTCAGAAAACCCATTTTGCTGATCAGTATCACCTGAACTTTGAGTGCTGTGAGCCTCTGAACAAAACTCAAAAATGAAATATGCAAAACAAAAAACAAGAGAAAATCGGGTAAAAGAAGGCCTATATGGACAATTTTGGTATTAAAATATAGGTTTTTGAGGGCGCTGAATTCAATTAAAATTAATTCAAGTCGCTATCCAGCGTAGTTTAGATTTTCACCTGCGAAATGGCATTTTTCCAAAAAATCTAAATTACAAATAGTCATATCTCCCGCTTTTGTGATCGTATCCACTTTTTGTTTATATATTGCTGATAATATATACAAGAAACCGCGTTTTCAGGTGGGATATTGAAAAAAAAGTCATTTCACAATTGAGTTAATATTTTACTGGAGCCTTTCCTTGAAGGAATACAAGCAAGGAATGTCAATAAAATCTGCCTGAAGTTTTCCATATATCGTATAACATCGTACTCATGTTCCCATCATAATATCCCTTTGTTTTTCCATACAGTAACATCCATTTAACTCTATTTCATGTTCTGAAGTACTATGCCTTCTCCGAATTATGAATTCTGAGGAGTTGAATGCTTTCACGTCAAATTTCTGAAAGCATTCTTGTCGAACTCAATGGTCCGTTGTGGTTGAAATGAATAACTTCGCGAACATGTGGAAAGAACAATGCATAATTTCGTGGGCATGAACGAACTAATAAAAAAAAGATTTGTCGGATATCACAATGGACATTCCGTGATGTATCACGAAAAATTTAAAAAAAAATGATTCTCGAAAAAATTTGAATGATAAAAGGGGTTAAAATCTCAAATAATTAATGAAACCGAACTTTAACTGTACGATTTTCAAAGTCTTAAAATCAATCGATTTCGAATAATATTCGCAGCTTCTCAAGATCCAGGATAATCAACTTTCAACTCGGCACCAAATGGAATAATGGAAAGCTCACAATAGTTCAGTAAAGTTCATTGTGGGTCTCTATCAACATAATTTTGGATAGCCCCAAGAACCCTCCCATAATTCACTATAGGGACTCTTAATGACCTTGGGGGTAAGTGTCTAACTTCATGCTTTATGGGGAGAATTATGGCAGAAAACATTTTTGGATGCGTGTGCATTCAGTATGGTAGATCGTACTTTCCATCTTGGGACCTCCTGAACACTTCATTCTGAAGTAATGTCAGAACAATAAGAATGATATCAATTTAATGTATACTCCATTCACTTTTAAAATGTATCCCGGTTGGCCATGACATTCTGGCACATTTACATTTTACCGTGTATATTTTGAAAATGTTAGGTTAGTGTCATTTTCCTGTCAGATAACTGAGCAACGTCGTCCTTTATACATATAGATCGTAGTAATTTGGTATTTATCAAAATATTTATTTACTCTGGGGAAATAATGAATTTGAGGAAATATGTGAATTCAATAATTCCAAAGACCTAGCGAACTATTTTCTCTGTAAATACTAGAAATATTTCACGTATATAAACATGGTTGGAAGATTCAGTTATGGTATTTCCTTTTATGGAAATCAAGAATCGAGTGTTGAAATTTTACTGAAAAATAATGGAAAGAATAGTCCGTTCTTTAGTGATAGTAAATTCTCAAGAAATAAGCTTACAGAACACATTTAAATACCTTTTTGCACAACTTAAAATACTCTATTAAGAAAATGCAGTAGTACTGCGAAACCTGTGTCACAGTTAAACCTTAAGAGAACTAACTCCATTTGCAAAGTTGAAAAATGGATAGAAATTAGCATTGGCAACGTCTCTGAGAATTAATTGACATTTCACGTGTACCAACCTGCGTCAGTTTTAAGTAAAAAAACTTGATAAACCCAAATCTTAACCAACCGGGATACTTGTAATATGAAAAATATGTAAATATATGAAATCCAGCAGAATTTAATCTGAATTCGACATAACCTCGAATCCATGCTATCAAGAAAAGGCATGTTCGAATTTTTGTATAATTTCCTGCCATTATTTCCATAAATGTGAGAGCAAGAGGAGTTCCGAATTTGAACTTCACGTTTAGTATCCTTTCAATTATCTAATCAACGGAGCTTGAAAAAGTTTGAATGTGTTTCGTACAGTTTATTTGAAAATTACCCAGGGTTTTCTCGCTTCTCGGAAATGAAATTCCCACGTCAATAACCCTAAACTGAACTCATTGGGGATTGTACACCACACGAAAGAATGAATGTGGAAAATGGAATTTTTCACATTTCCCAAGCTTTTAGGGAAGATAACGGATAACTGGTAGTGAATATGTTCAAAACTCATACAAGTTTGTTCGGATTTTACTCATTTTGTGAAAGAAAATGAAGAAAACATGTTCAAAATTATTTTTTGTTTCATTTTCAATTTTTCTTCTTCAAACTTGTTAACAGGAAATTATTGATTAAAAGGGGGGAATATACCTTCATTCAAAATAAACAAAAACAATATCGTTACCTTCGAAAAGAAATAGTTAAAAATTTCCCTTATTTTCAAAGTTGAGACTGCCCTATGTTTTTCAGTCTGTTGTTAGTTTTGAGATCATGTTATGTTTAATTTTTAGTTCATAGCAATAACATAGCCTAATTTTGTTTTCATTTTTTCAATATCTTGTATGATATACTAATTGCCAAACTATGAATGCTCTATTGGGTTTTACCTGTTTGTATTCCTATTTGTGTAAAATAAATAAATGACCGAAAAGAAAGAATTAGACAAATTGAAGCTTCGATAAATACGAACTAAAACGGAAGAAACACGAAAGGTTCGAATTCTAGGAAATTTCGACAACTGGCAGGATGCAAGCCTTCTAAGGATAATTTCTAGTTTCACTCTTTCTGGGTTCTGATTCTCGTCAGCCTTCCCAAATCTGATGTCTGTATTTTCTTTGGTTTAGTTTGTCGCAGCTGAATCTGATTATCGATGGAAAATAGAAATTGCGAAATGGGTTAGTGTGTTACTCTGCCAATGAGTAAATCACATTTGACCAGTTTAAAGAGAGTGCCGAAATGTTTCCCGGATGTATCAGAGGGCCTAGATCGACCCACGGTTCAACCGATGACATCACAAAGCAGACAAAGTCTATAGTCCAGGTGAGATGTTTTTTTATGATAGGAAGAACAATGTAAAGGGATGCGTGTATTTAATTCATATTATTGCTTATTTATTCGGGTACCAACGCCAAATTTGAGATCCGGGTTTGCCTGTCTGTCACAGCCTTATGAGTCGCTTCTGTTACGCAGAACTGAGATACAATTGAATAACTTCTTCATCCCAGAATAGATCAGAAGAAACTCACTTCGACTTGTGCATCTGGAGCCATTTCGTGATGTATTATGTCATAATGATGCTCCTAGTTTACATTTGTTTGTTTTAGCTGCTCAGTCTGTTTTATTTTGGAAGATGTATGCGTTCTGACATGGAAATGTGATGCAGAAAGAACATTTCTTCTTTCAGAACACGAGTTGAATGATTGTTGATTTCATTCCTTCCCATTAATTCAAATATTGAAATAAACATTTATTCATCAATCATCACGTATTGACCAAATTTCAATTTTTCGATAAAAGAAAAAATGAAGTCACTTAAACAGAATAACCCCACGAGATAGTGTTAAAAATGAGGTCTCTAGCTATAGCTCAACCCGTTGTGATTGATAACCAACAACTAAACTGCTATCCTAAAATTCGGCTATTTTCTATTCGTTCGTCATATTCGGCCATTTATGGTTTTCCCCTAACATACGGAATATAAGCCGGAGTTCCGTTGCCTTTTCAATCTTTCTCGCGAATTTTCCTTATCTCGAACGGGAAATTAATAAGAACTCCCCTAGTTTACTCAGGACAGCAATGTTCAAAGAAAAATGAACGAGTTCGTATGAAACTCCACTGCTAGGAAAGCCGAAGTAACACTTCCGTTTATTTATTTTTCGCCCCAAAGCTCACAGTCAACGAGGGGTGCATAATATTGATTGATTACTTTGCATTTTGTCGAGCTTAATATATGGTGGGCTTCGAAGTAGTTAATTTTATATTCTCGGCAGTGAATTTCCCATCCCTCAAGCGGCTTTCCGGGCGTTTTCGATAATACCAAGAATCCCCGCTTTTAGGCCTAGAACCGATGACATCAGATATCATTATCGATTATATCGAAAACTAGCATGAGCCAGCAGATCCATATATCTAGTAGATAAGCATTTTAGGTAGATTCGCCATTTAGGTAGATTCGCCTTTCAGGTAGATTCACTTTTTAGGTAGATTCGCCTTTTAGGTAGATCAATATTTTCGATAGATTCGTATTTATATGTAAAGGAGGTCATTAGTAGGAACAATACATATATGTATGAATAAATATAGAAGAGTGTCCCAGAGTAAGTGTTCGTTAATCGAAAGTACAATCAATTTTCAAGAATAAATACTCATGGAGGAAGTCATTACCGAAACACAGCTCAATGTTTTCCTTCAATTCCAGGAATGAGCAGATCGCGTCGTAAGAAAAGGGGTGGCAAGCCCCTAATAGAATTAGGTCGTTGCCTCACAATGAGACTTATTGAAAGTGTAAGAACCTGCTGGCGCCTTTCTTGTTTATATTATAGTTCTCCTCTGTCCAGACATGAACTCAAGCGACAATGGAGTCTCGCCCGTGATCGTAATTTTCGATGCAGTTCCATGTAACGACAAATTAATTGAAAAGCAAACATTAATCGATCTGTAACGATTGTAATGAAATATTAATAACTCGGTTCATTTGAATAATGGAGGTAGGCATGGAACCGATAAGGTAGAAAAATGAACGTTGGTATTTTAAAATTTTCATACAGCTTGAACTTGTCGAGAAAAAAAATATAAGCGAAATATGAGGTTTATTCAGGTAGATTTAAAAATCCACTTTAATGCAACTAGGACGAAACACAATTTCACCTCAATATTTTGAGTCATCAAAAATGCCCATAAAAAGAGGAATGCATCGTATTCCTGCAGCGAAGCGTGAGAATATTGCCACAATTTTCCACTATATCTGGGGTAATGACTCGGAAACTAACCAGCACAATGTAGGGGGTTGGATTTCATCCCCTTGAAAGCTGGCGCTATATCAACTACTACAACCAATAAACGATCCCACCCCGACATATAATAACAAGGGATGGCAATAATTTGTTGTGGAAATATTTGGTTGGACAAATTACTATTGTTGATTATGAAATGGCTTCATTTCTCTACCATGAAGATGCTGTGTCCAAGAAGTGAAGTAATCTTCGATTTTATTTACAGGAGTCGTTACAAAGTCATTATAATTTATAAGTTATACCAGTTTCGTTCTAAATGAAGTAAAATATGAAAAAGAATAGAGAACTTTTATTTCTTGTATTTTTTCTATGATTGTGTGAAGAACTTATTCGGCTGACATTTATAATGAAGAATGCAAGCCATTCCATCGCAACAAAGATTTAGCCCAAATTTATTAATAGGTAGTACGGAAAGAAAATTATAGAGGATAACTTCACACTAATCAAGTTTTACGATTCAATAAAACAACGCGAGACCGATGCTCTGCCTGCGCCTGTGTAACTCGTTAACCGCTGGGGTTAATAAATTAACCTAACTCTAGTCCCTCTAGATTTTACGATTGCGTACTTCTGTCTGCTATTAAAACTCCCAGCATTTTGATTTTTCCCTCATTTATCGACATAATGGTGAATTAGCATTATTTACGATATAAAGAATTCATTATGACTTTTTTCATAGCGCTTAAAAATATTCTACCTACATCATAATAATATACTCTTCATTTTTATTGGAAATCCAAATTTTCCTACTTCACCTGCACCTTCCAAGCGTTGAAATATTCAATCTATGGGTTCCAAATCACTTAACCTTATATACAGGGTGTTTTTAAATTCGTGAGAAAAATTCAGGAGGTGATTGCTCGTATGAAATTAAGATGGGTCATTCTTTTAACAAAATTTCCTCAGCCCACCCCATTCCGAGATATCACCCTTGAAAGGTGGAGACTAAATTAATTTTTTTTCTAAAATTCTTCCTTTCTTTAAGCAGTCTAACTATTAATACCTTTGATGATGTTGACGATCAAAATCAACAAATATACTCCACATATATTTGAAATTGATTATGAAAACTAAATGATTGAGAACCACTATCGAATCGCAGCGACAAATTATCTGAAGACGAATAATTTTTACTTGTCCATACATAACTGATTGTAACCATTCTGAACAATATTACAATTGCGCCAAACATATACCTATTATTCTATTCAAGATCCTAACAGTGAATAATGGTTGTTATCGAAAGCTCTCCAAAGCTGTTACATTTACTAAATTGATGAACGCTTATAACAACCACTAATTGTATGGCAGTCAATATCAATTTGGATACCAACATGAGGATTATTGAATTAATTCCACTAATCGAAGGCCTCGAAATTAAATTAACTTACACTCAATATGATTTATATTTGGGTAACCAACAAATGATCGATATGATGCACTTCAGCTCTTACTCTCAAGATTCTAGTAAAAGTCGAGATTGTCTTCATTATAATTGAAAGTATTAAATTGAATGAGGAGTAGGAAAGAGCCAGATTAAAAAAGTATAAAAAATACACATTTAAAAGTAATTTTTCACTTTAATAATGAATTATTAAATTATTTAAAGGAAGAGATAACAAGAAATACAATCTTCATTAAAACTCCTCGAAAAAAAAGAAGAAAACGACTCTGTCATGGTAACACGTCAATGAAAAAGCCAATTCATGATTTCATTGAATTCGCAGCTTTCTTCCAGTCTCAAGAATAATATTACATTATCTCAATCAACACTATCATACTTATAAAATCAGTATCAAAAGAAAATACAAAACACTGATATAACATGAAAAATTCAAAATTTATGTTAACTTGAAAACATTTTTGGTAGGAGGAATCAATAACTCATTTGTGGCCTTGAGACCTATGTGTTCACCCCCACATCTTTTTTGCTTTAGCAGTGTCCATTATACGCAACAAAGAATTATTTTTTATCTTTCATTTTGATAAACTCACATAATTATCTGAGCTTTTTAATGATATCTATTTATGCAAAGATATGATAGTACTGGAGTCATTGTAATCGTACTGTTTTTTTGCTGTTATTAAAAAGTGCTATATTTTGTTTCAATTTCATTTTCTTATCATCAGTTTCCTTAGTTTTATTTAGTTTTTTCCTGAGTTTTATTTGTGATTATATCTGATGCCCTTGCTATAAGATTTCAAATGCTGTTCAGGTCCTGATTTTGGAAAATGCTTTACAATTTCGGTGCAAAAAATTTGTTGTAGTAATGTTGAACGTTTTTAAAATGTGTTTTACTTGTTTTGATCAAACCATCTGTTGGTGTGGATTGAAATGTTATCAGAACTCAGTGGTGTATGAGGGTGTTGATCCTTGTGTCATGAGAGAGTCGCTCTATCAGAACGAAGATTAAGCAGAGGTCTTGTTTTTGATCGCTGGTTTCTTGTTGAAAGAGAGATGTAGGATCATTTCTTCACAATGTCTGTATTATTCGGATTTTGATCCAAGAAAGGTCTCAATCGACTAGGTTGAACTCACTGATCACAAATGCATTATTATTCAGATCCTGTCCTCAAAAGCATACATATAAATAAAATGCTAGCGAATAATTAACAGAAAAATATTTTTAATATCATCATAATGGGAATTTTTTGTATCTAGAAGGTGAATCTAACTTGTACAAGGTGAATCTATCTTATACAAGGTGAATCTGCCTACAAGGTTTTAGAACGAGCTCTCAAAAGCTTCTGACTTTACGTCAGTGTTCTAGGTGGCCCATTTTTTCTTTGGAGTTATTTTACCGGACAATACTGTTGATTTATCTCGTTCAAAGTATGAGGCTATACTCAAAAATGTGTAAAGCAAGGAGTACATTCTATTGTAGCACTTATTGGTTTGAATGTCTGGATATAAAGATGCTGTAGATCTATAGGACGTGAAATACAGTTGTGTGATATGGTTTTAATATAAAACTGCCTCGGAATCGAGGCCATGAAAGCGAACAGCACTCAGAAATTTATAGATTCATTTCGACGAAAATGTCCGCAATACCAACAGAGGCGAAGCTGCAGGCGACAGCATTCCATAAACCATCTGGCACATCGCGTATTCCGCCCTCTTCCACAATAAACCTCTTTCCGAATTGGAATTTAACACGAACTTAACATCGGCATTATCCCTCGACGGATAAGACTGATGGCTAATGTTTTTCGCTTCAGGACCGGTCGATTCGACGTTCCTTTTTCGCGTTTTCTCCCCGAAACTCCCGGTTCGTAGTATAGATTTTGGGCTGAGACGAGGATAAAGGTGGTGTAAATAATGCAGCTCACGTAACCTTGTCGTATTTGAGTCAGAAATAGCACTAAATGGGGATAGAGGGGAACCTAGTGCGTAGGACGGCCTTCCTTGTACTGAGGACGAAGCTGTTTTTTGACGTGGTGCAGGATCGTCTTCTGAGGAAGATTCATGATTTCGTTCGTCGTTGAGCGGTTGACATCAAAGGAATCGTTTTCTCCGATTTGGAAAATTCTTGTGGAAGAAGACACAACATCGAGAGATACTCATTCATAATTGATTGTTCTGAATTATAATTGGTTTGAGAAGGAAAATATGAATGGAATATTGATGTTTACGAACTGAGTTTGGGAAAAAATCTTCTTCACATACTACACACCAGGTTGTTGAACATTTCTTGAGGAATTTGGTTCCATAAACGGGGCAGAAGCTCTCTCAGATCATTTAAGAATTCTGGGGTAGGTTGATGATTATCTAATCTTCTTTGGAGCATATCCCATACATGTTCTATGCAATTCAAATCTGGTGAGTGCGGAGGTATTGGTAAATGTTGAATACCAAGCTCCTCGCGCGCATTCTCAACTATGGCTGCACGGTGCGGTCTAGCGTTATCGTCTAGAAATCGAAAAGTTTTACCAATAGCAGCGTGAAAATTTGGCACAACATTGTCAATGACATGCTCCCTATAGTGTGAGGCGATCATATTCTCAGGACAAATGTGTAGATCTGTGCGCCCGTTGAAACATATCCCGGCTTATACCATAACACTACCCCCTCGGAATGGATGGACTTCTTGGACATAGCGACGAATACGGGGTATGTGTGGGATTGTCCATACCCTTATTCTTCGAGAATCTGAAAATCGTCCATATCTGGATTCATCAGTGAAAAGGACACTACGCCATTGATCGTTCCAATTGATATGTTGCCTCGCCCATTCCAGTCTTTGACGCTTATGGTCACGTGTTAATGGAACTCCGCTTAATGGACGTCTAGAACCTAGATTCACCTCTCTCAAACGTCGTCTGATGGTTTCGATGGAAACTTGGACCCCATCTGCATTTTGAAGAGTAATTCCGTAGCATTCTACACGTAGATGTAGGGTTTCTTCTCGCCGAAACGGTGATGAAACGATCCTGAGCAGGTGTGTTTTTCTTCGCCCACCTCGTCGCCCACCAAGCCTTGATCTTTCCAACACGGAACCTGTCTCCCTGAACCTATTCCAAAGTCGAGATATCGCACTTTGGCTGACTTGGAGCCTTTCCGCTACAACAACCTGAGTTAGGTCACACTGTAGCATTCCGATAGCCCTATTAGCCTCAGCGTTTGTTAATTTACGTCTTGGCATTTTCAGAAAACTCGTTTCAAATCGAAGCCGTTGATAAACTGGCTTCATTTCAAAATGAGAACATTCATGAAGCATATGCAAAGAACCAAACTTCAGAAAAAAGGCGACCAGATTGACGAAATGTCTCATACTGATTTTTATTGGATCGATTCAAGTTGTTATTGAGTTTTAAATGATTTTACAGCGATTTTCTCGAAGATTACATACTTTTAAAAACGATTAAATAGGATATCCCTAACTCTTGTGGAGCAGTTTAATTGTAACAACATATTGTAAGGTTTCTTTTGACCTCAAGGATCAACGGTGAAATAAATGGACCAGTCAAAGATGCACCCTGTCCACTTCAATTAATTTATCTGGTAATTATCAGATACAAGCATAAATGTCCCATATGGATGCGTTCCATCTGAAAATGTGCTCTGTTAATTTTTCTCATCAAATAATCTGGAAAACCTAAAACCATTTCCGTAATCAATTCGTCCGAGAATACTAAAACACTCTCAAAATTCATACCACGTATACGGAGGTGAGATAAATCACGTGTGAATTATAACGTTGTCAGTTCATATATCATCCTCCTGCGCCAACCCTGTCTGCCTACCCCTGTCCTCGAATGTTGACGAAGTAACGAAATTGGATACACAGCGACAAGCAGCCAACAACACTCCAACTCCAATTTTAGAATTTTATCAGCTTGTCATCGAATAATGGGAATACCTCGCCCTAAATGAAGGATGCAGGTCTGTTTTTCTTCGCATCACGATCGATATGGCGCTCATCAAAATTCGATCAAGTTCAAGCCAAGGTCCGCTTACCCTATTCCCGTCATCCTCAACTTATTGGTTGACGGGAATTTCAAGACGGTCGACTTTGGTTACATGAGATTCAAGATGTTAGACTCATCCTTGCGCCTTCATTTTTGAATGTTCTGCGGTTCTTTTCTTTACTTCATTATGAATTTGAATTTGAGATTTTATGTTATCAAAAACATAACTTCGATTTGTAACAAATTCGGCCCGAAACTATTCCTCAAATAGATTTTATATCTAAAAGATTTTATAAAATAAGAGAAATTCTAAAAAATTAAGAATTACAAAGATATATTGCTGCACAAAAATCTGTACCAATATCAATTTATGGTTTATAGAACATGAAACATGAAAATATTTCCGATTTTCATCTTGAATAGTTCTTCGTATAATTGTGAGGTTAAGAAAGAATTATCCTATATAGCTATATAACAAATCGCCCCAAAACATCAAACAGCTGAGAGAACACAACTTCTACAAAATGGTCAAAGATCTGCTGCTACTAAAGAGCATTTGCAGACTGGATGAAATTAAGATTGTGTTGTATCTGTGTGGTCACAATGTGATTGTATTAGTATTATTGACTTTTATTATTTTAATTGTGACAATCCGTGTAACCATTTGGACGGGAAATATCTATAATGTAAACCTGTACTTTTAGGTACATTTATAAATAAAATTATTATCATTATAGATCATTTTTGATTATAATGTCTTCTTCGATCTATGCCTATCTTTCGGAGTCATTCACTTCACAGGCTTATTTGTCATCTGCAATCACTCCATTTCCTGATTCTCTCATTATTCGTTTACTAGTTTTGATTCCATATCTATCCACAACAACAGGTATGTTCATTATCACCTGTCTGCATGTCCCTGCACAATAACGCCCTAATTGAATTGTGCCTACAAATTCTTCGGCATCTGATTTGATTAACCAATTCAGATACCCAATTCCCCGTTGATCAGTACTGGGAATGACTTTGAAATTCAACATGAGGCACGAACTGGATGGAACCCACTGTCCAATTAGATTTAATATCCCTTTCATATCTCGGGGTGATAATTACGGAGTTGTGTGAAGTTCATCTGGTTCGGTTTCACACCTGAGCAGAACTGAGATGCTGTCGTTTTAATCTCAGACACAACAGTGGATCGAAATTCCCAATTTATCACGTAAAGAAAAAAATTGTGTTTTTCTATTCAACTATAATATTCTCACTGAATGAAATAAAAGCATAGGTTTTATATCTGATGCACATGGAAATCAGATGTATAGACAAGGTGTAAAACTTTCAAATGAGTGAGTCTTTTACTAGTACGTATATTTTAACTATAGATTCCAATCATCGAACGAAACACTTTTTCTCATACCTTTTCCAAAAATTCGGCTTCGTTTGAAAGAAGTGTTCACTGTTTTCTCATGGTGTATATTCCTAGACAACATAAATCACCGAACCTTTGAAGAATAATGCTAAGAAGTATGTCATGGAGGTACAGGTTATCTTAGCAATTCCGAATGCGTGTTCGGACTTTTGCGAATTTCTTCCAAATAGTTTGATATGTAGAAATTATTACTTCAAATTAGTTTTCTTCATTATCTTGGATCCTATCGAAAGTCTGCGGAGTTTCAGGAAGGGACGGTCATACATAGTCATTCCGAAAGGAAACCGCACAACACTTCAGCGAGATATTTCCAGGACGGATCAGACCGGAGGCCGTATAATGAGAATCTCTCCCCCATCTACATTGCATATTTCAGGGTGTGCTAGTCGCTAAATGGCTTAGCTCAGCCACGAAATGAGAAATCTTGCCACATCTCGTCCTATTTAATGCGAATAATCCACCAGAGCAAATTAATGCAAGTTTAATGAAAACGTTTTGTTTTCCCGTCCGGGACATGTGTAAACGATCAAATTATAAACCATTGATGTTAAATTCTATTGGACGATAGTGATTTCTCAGAGGAATTATGAGCGACTATTATAATTAGTAGGTAACATTAAGACGTTTGAAGAACAGTGTTATTTATCTATGATATTAAGATTAAGTAGTATTCGGTGAACGAATAGGTCCTAAGCCTAAGCTCCGCCAATAACACACATTTTCAAAATGGTTTCCTTTGATACCCCTCTATGTTCCTTGTTTTTTAGTATGAAGGATTAGTGGGACCGTGGTTTTACCGATACCCATTGTTGCGTCTCACTTCGCGCAACATCTTTATATATAAAACAAAGATGTTGGTTACACCATTTATAAATCGAGATCGGATGGACTGTTTGTTATGAAACTTCATTTATGGATTCGTATACGGCCTGGTTATTATTTTATTTTGTAGAAATTTTCAACATTAAATCCCTGTCAAAACCTTTCCAGCAAACAAATACTTCTAAAAAGTGCTTCGAACCTTCTTTTTCATGCTTCTTATTAGAACATTACAAAATTTTCGCAATTTCGATCAGGTGTTATTGAGGGACAAAGATCTTGACTCTCACATTTAATAGATTAGTGAGAAGCCTTATACCTGAGTGACCATAAATATTTCGCTCTATTGCCTACTCCATTGTATGTTATCCGAATATTGATGTATATTTAAGTATAATCTCTCTTGTGTTTATCTCTAACTCCCATGCGTCATCATCATTGTATTGAACTTTCACGAACTGTTATAAATCTTCTCTATCCTAAAAGATACTTTATTTGTAATAAGGTGAACAAACAAGAATTTGACGGAAAATGATCATAAATGTTGCAGAAAGGCTTTCCGAGAAATATGGAATTCCAAATTGGTTAACTACCTGAATGTTAATCCTTTCAACGGGGAAATATATAGTTTAAATATTTCTGAAGCAAAGATATAATCTTGACAAAATTTCGAGTATAGCCGATCCAAAGATACTTGGAGGAGTCATAAAATCCTCGCATAGATATTCCTTTGAAACCATAAAAATAGCCAAACAACATGTGGAAGATTTTATGACTCCTCTAAGTAACTTTTAACCAACTTTACTATATTGAGAAAGTCAGTATCAAAACGTTCTCGATTTTTCTCTCATAATTTAACCATTTACCATTTATATCGTGTTATTTATAATAATTCTTTATGTAAAACAAATGAGAATAAGAATAATTTTCTCTCGTTTTTCTGGCTCAGCAATGAATTTAATTCTATTGAGGGTGTTATAATGAATGTGATCATTCAGTTGTTTTAGTTATAGTGTTTCAACAGTAACAAGGAAAAGAGCTTCTCCATAGAGAAAATTCAGCTTGAGCCAATACATTTGTTGAGAATGTTTTCATCTTAGAATATTCTTCCCCTTTTTTAATAAAAAAAATTCTCATTTTATTATGATTAAATTCAGAAAGAGAAAACTCATTGAACTGCAGTAAATTTTCAAAGAATTTATACAACTAATGGCCTCCTACTGAGCGGGAGCAATGAAAGGGCACTTACCCCCACTTATGAATTGCGAAGTTCCTGAGTGAATTGTCAACCCCTAAACAGGTATTCCTCAGTCTGTGCTTATCCGACTAGTTGAACTTACCAAATTCGAGAAGTTTGTGAAATAGATTTTTTGACTATACAAGTTTGTGTTTTTAAGTGTTAATATTGGTGCCAGGAAAAATATTGAGAAATTATGTCTAAATTTCTTGATATCACTTCTTCTGGAGGAATATCCAGAAACGGTGTTGTTCTAAGTGCCCAAGAAGAGTCGAAGACATCAAATTCCCCGTGTGTCAGTTTCCCCATTTTGTCCTTTGACGACGTCCTTTCTAACGATTGGTTTTTGAATATCGCAAGTGAACCACCAAAGTGCAGGACAGAACAGGTTTTGACATCCGAAGGAAAAAGTGATTTTGTGTGTTCTACATCAAACATCTTTGCTCAAGACGAGAATCAATTTCGTTTAATTGATTATTCCCCAACTGGAGATACCAACTTCAATGGGCAGCAGAATATTACACAAAATCATAATGCAGAACGAACATTACCATTCCAAGAAAATTATCCAGAACACCAAACAATTCAGAACGTTGAACACAACACGAAAGAGAACGCTGATCCTTCAATGCCTTCTTTGATGAGTTTTCTCGATGATGTCTATCCAGAAGAGAAACGATTAGACAATAATGCTGATCCTATGTCGAAAATTTTACAAGAGGTACTTGTAGTACAAGAAAAAAACACTAATATTTCGTGTTCTACCTCATCCTGTTGGGATCAGATGAATGCGACAGAAGGAAAATACCAGAATTCATGCCCTTCTGAAATACCAGATGTCCCACAAGAACAAAACACTAATATATTGTGTTCTACCTCAACCCATTGGGAGCAGATAAATGCGACATACCAGAATGATATACCAGAAGTCCGACAGGTTCAGAGGACTGATCACTCCAGGAAAGAAAATTTTGATTCTTTAATGCCTACTTTGATGAGTTTGCTTCATAATCAACCCGAAGAAAATTCACAAGAGGAAATGCCAAAAAATAACGCACGAAATATATCGAACGTTCGTCAAGAAATATTTGGAGTCCCAGAACAAAACAAAACCAGTTCAGCAAGTGAGGTCCAAATAGGTGCGACGGATTCATTAGATCCCGAATCGACGCCTGTCCGCCAGGTTTTAAATGAGATAAATCAAGAAAACTCTGCAGTCTTAGAAGAAACTCAAACCTGTCTTCAAGATAAAATAGGACATGTTCTTCAAAAGGGACCCTTAACAAGAATTGAAATATTCGAAAAAATTAACAGGGAGAATGTCTATGAATGGAAAGAATTCGAAAAAGCACTCGGTAAAGTAGCCATAATGATGAAAGATAAACATTATTTGAAATCAGATTTAATGCTCAATAAAATACCACGAAGGATATACAGTAGAGATATTATCAAGAAAAGACCTGTTCGGTCAAGACACATACGGCATATAATTCATGCCTATACATTGGAAAACATGTCTAAAACTTGAACCTAAGTTTTCCTTGGGTTCACATTTCATTCGAAACCTATTTATCTGAATAAACATGTATATAATGAATAATTTAGTTTAGTTGTATTTGCCCTCATATGTATAATTTTTACTGAAAAATGTATGTACATATATCCTTTGATCCCTTTCACTTTTTCTTTTCTATTCAAAATTAAATTCATTAGTGTATATTATGGCTGAATGAAAATTACTGTAATTTCTTATTATATCACCCCCTTTTGTAAATAAATGTTAATAAAAAAATAGATTGTATATCAATTTCAATTTCCTGTTACATTGTGAATTATTCTCTTTTATTTCGAATATATTTTATTCTGGAATGGTGCATTTTTATTGACCTTTGATAATATTAACGAAATTGATAAATTATTTGAGGAGATTTGTCATGGAATAATAAACAATTAGTGATATAGTAGGTAAAAGTATATTGTTCTATGAGCGGTAATGTAAGTCATAACACACGCAGATGAATTTTGCAGCCCGAGCCGTCAGACGAGGGGTGTAATTCATCAAGTGTGTTATAACCATTACCGCGAATTGAACACTATACTTTATTATTAGTATTATTAAATTATTAATTAAGTTTAAAGTTTAGGCATTGCCTATAAACTCACAGAAAATATGAAATTTATAATCCAAAGAAAAAGAGAAAAAAAACAAATTCAAATGAAGAGGTCAAAAGTGCAAGAATTAAGAGCGACAAAAAAAACACACGACTTCTCCAGTAAAATTCGAATTAATCTGCATTTTCAAAATTGACAACAGTTGTCAAAAGCGATTTCTGTGGTCGAATATCGAATCCAGTAGAAAACGTCAAAAATTCACGTTTTCCAAATGCAATTTTCGGATATTCAGACCTAAGAAAATGTAGAAATGGATGGCGAGAACGTTACCTTGATGTCTGAAATAGAGTTCCTCATTGACCCGACTTTTTTATTCATTTCGTAAGCTACATGTTTCCTATTTGTTATTAGCAAGGCCGTAGCTAGAAAAAAAATTCGGGGGGGGCCCGTCCGAGGCCGTAGTTAGAAAAAAATTTCGGGGGAGGGGGGGTGTCCGTTAAACTGAGCTCTAGAAAAATTTCGGGGGGGGGGGTGTCCGGGACCCCATCGGACCCCCCCCCTGGCTACGGCCTTGTGTATTAGAGTGAGTTATAGGCGTGAGTTATTATTACCTCACACTATTGTTTTATAGAGACTATTACAGATCAAATTCAGTTGAATAATGGATAAATTATTCTATGGGAGTAGATAAACGATTAATAATTATTTGGAACATTTATGCATACGTCTTCTATGATAAATTTTCTTACATCTTCAACGTTTTGGTAACCAATTGATCCTTTCTCAAGGCTACAATGAAATATGTGTTTAAGGAAACAGAAGAAAATGATCAGAACGCTAACCTGTGGCCTGAATGTAGAATTTATAATAAAGAGAAGGTAATAGAATGAGTATGGTGAAGTTATAAGATTGTGGAAAAATTTACTTGAAAACAGCATTCTCCATCTAAATACAAAATTTCATCTTGATCCAATGCTTTGTCGAACTCAATCGTGTTGTGATTGATAATTGCACTGAATTTTTTTTTTAAACTATTGGAATTTACAGTTCTGAGTAAATTTTATGTATGTACAGAATGCCTTTCGTTATTTTGTATTTCATTTAAGCTCTAGTTCGAGATGTTTCAGACTTATATCCATGATTGATTCTGGGGCGCCCAGTATTTGTTTCATATATTTGTAACAAGCTTTCACGTGTCGAATTCATTGAACATTTTTGTAGGTCTTCAAATTTTCAGTAAATTCACTGAAATCGAGTAGAAATCATTGACTTACACCTTTCTTGTTTTCAGATATACACCGATTGGGCTAACCATTATTTGGAAAAGGCAAGGAGTAAAAAACGAGTGAATTCATTAGCTTCCGATTGTAGTGACGGAGTGCTTCTTGCAGAAGTCATCGAATCAGTCAGTAAGTTTTCATTAAAAAGCTGTTTGTATGGATTTCGATATTTTGAGGAATTTATCTTTGATTTTATCTTCTGTATCCCCTTCGAAATTTTATTCATAAATCAATGAAACTGATGAGAAAACATGGAAATTGATCTATGATTATTCATCATTTTGTGTACACATGACATGGGCGCCCGCAGAGGGGGAAGAAGGGGGGCCATAGCCCCCCTGCCTCCTTGTACCTCTATGTATATTTAAACTCAATTATGCCATGAGATAGATCAAAAACGGCACTCTAGAATGTAGTATGGGTCCTACTTCGGGAATAATCCGCAATATTTCACGGTCATGGCGCTACTGCGGCAATGGAAAAGGGCGCGATCCCGTTCGGGAGAAATGAAAAGTAGGACCCCATCCCAGATTTTCGATCGACAAGAAAGTCTTAAAGCGGCCTACAGACGAACAACTTAGTTGACAACTATGTTGTCAACACGCCGTGTTGACAACCAAGTTGATCGTCTGTGGGCCGGTTGTTGGTTGATACCGAAGACCAACCGGCCCACAGACGATTAACTTGGTTGTCAACACGGGCGTGTTGACAACATAGTTGTCAACTAGGTTGTTCGTCTGTAGGCCGCTTTAGGAGTATTTAGCCTTCTAAATAGGAAACGTATACCGCCAGATGGCAGTGCACTGCATTAATTTTTATTTATTGGATTATTCAGCTTGATAGAACAAATGTTGGGGCGCAGGGAATATAACAAGAAATCCTAGTGGAAATGTTACAAAATAACCAAAAATGATGGGGAATATCCTTTTCATTCATTCAATACTTATAAAATATTTTTTATCATTTTTATCTTTATACTCTCATACATCCCTTCATCCATCAGAAAAAAATAAATCGTTTCTAACTCCCTTTTTTCAGGGACGTAGACCCTTAAGGTATCTATGACAGAACTCTCTCATAATCTAACAGATTTATAACATATACCTACATATTCAGAAAAGCGACGAACATAATTGCTAATAAAGAAAACGAAAGTACCAGGTAACTAAATGAAATGGACTTTATAATTCCTATGACTCAACACAATTAGACAGGATCTCAACTTGTATTGTTATTCTTTCTGCTACACCCCTAACATCGGGTACGGCAGTTCAACGGCGCCAAGAAGAGGCTTTCATAATATTCCGGGACTTGTGTAGGACTACGTATTGTGGGTTATTACAATGCAAATACAACATGAAATAAATATTCAAATTGCATGAAAATTGAAGTCACCACTTGGAAGTACGCCTACGACAGTGCGACCGGTAGGAGCCTAGACGCAGAATATGGTTGATGGCAATTGGGTTCAAAATTGGAAAACTTCTGGAAAAGACTAACACATTGATTGATCATGATTTTAGTTCGTTTCTGAAAATTTCCTGTGAAGTCATCCTCAGTACAGAAAATGTTCAAAAACGAACAATGTTTTATTATTTTCAAAAGTTTTTCAAATTTGAACTCATTCCAATTACTACACACATTCCTTGATAGAACTTCACAAAGAGAACCACCCAATTAGACCAGTAATTTCATTGTTTTCATGGACAATTTTGAATTGTCCACACTTATTTCGAGTTCGAATTTAGAGTACTCCCATAGTTTTCTAGTCGTGCTCCAATAGAAATTTCACTTAACGTTTCGCTTGCAACTGCTGTAGGCATCTTCAGAGGGGCTTCGTTCGCAGGTTGTAACGCGACGAATGACTGCTTAGAACTGGTGGCTAGAAAACCCGGAATACTCTAAGTTTGAAGTGAAAGTCTTCATCAGTACACACCTTATCATACAGATTATCAGCACATTTCAATCCAGTCCGATGATAAGTTTTTGAAATATTGGGAAAATGAAATTTCAAATATCTATAACTCCGAAACCATTGGACCGATTTCGCCCATTAACGAATTTTACCACGGATTCATCATCGGTGTTGTTGTTTGCTGAAGTCATTTGAACTAATCACTTTCTTTTTTTTTTCGCAGTGTGCCAAAAAATTCCAGACATCAACAAAAAACCGAAATCACCATCACAAATGGTAAGTTGTATTCAATTTTAAGAAATACATTTGGTCAGATTTAGACGATTTGCTCTTACTGTAGGAATCGTATCGTATTCAAACCAATTAGGTACATTGATAATTTGGACAAGCAGATATCAAATTTGAAGGAAATGCAATTAATGTTTTGTAATGTAATAAGTAGGTTGCATATACATACAGAGTGTAACAGCCAAATGGAATAAATTCGATAACGAATAAATGAGGGGGTGTTAGGAAAAACGCTCGGACATGTCGATTTGTAATTTTAAATGCGCATATTTTTCAAGAAAATAAAATCATATGGGGTGTTCCATGCGACCGTGGCCAATACCAACTTTCTTATTTCAAATGCAACCCCCTGTATATTATTCATTTTTTGGATTTTTCAGAAAATTCTAGACATAATTCATGTACAATGTCCTGTACCTATCTTCAACTTTTTCGGAAATATTAGGTGTTTTCATATTTTTTACAAAAATTAACACTTTAAATGAAAATTATTTTATTTCACAAATTCGATACATTACACTCAATACTCATTTCCCTTTACCTCTTATTATGAAGAAAGTAAGCAAAAACACCCAAAATGTTGAGTAACGTTAGAAGACAATTCTACACCAGCATGTTGAAAAGACGTTCGCGGCGAGCATTTTGAACATTTCCTACATTGACATTAATGTTTTTTTTTTAATAATTTTTAATAATTAAGAAATAATCAGTATTACTTATTAGGTTTGAAGTGTAATCTACCGAATTTGTGAAATAAAATAATTTTTATTTAAAACGTTGATTTTTGCAATAAATCTGAAAACACTTAATACTTCCGAAATAGTTAAAGATAGGTATAGGACATTGTGCATGAATTGTGTCTAAAATTCTCCGAAGAATCCAAAAAATAAATAATATACAGGGGGTTGCATTTGAAATAAGAAAGTTGGTATTGGCCACGGTTATATGGAACACCCTATATAATTTTATTTTCTTGAAAAATATGCGCATTTAAAATTACAAATCGACGTGTCCGATCGTTTTTCCCAACACGCCCTTATTTATTCGTTATCGAATTCATTCCATTGTTACAGGACCTTAAAATTAAATATTGAATTATTTCCATATTTAGAATGTATGTCATGGTACCTAAATTTCAATTATTCACTTCATAATATGAAGAATTTCTTTAAGTCCTTATAGTTTGTAGAATTTCAAAGGTGTAATTTTTTTTGTGAATTAACAATCATTGAATAATTGCAGAATCCACTTTAACAGAACCATTAAAACAGTCATTGATCAGAAATTGAAAATTGCTGGAATTTTTCTGTGATAAAACTATAAATAAACCACCTACAATCCCATTCCCTATCATTAAATCCATTCGATAGTGCAATACACATAATTGATATCTTCATTTGGCATCATTTCCATTTTTATTTCTATCAATCGTAAAATTCGAAGAAGTAGAAATATTTAAATGAGGAACCCAAAGTATAACTGACGCTTTAAAACCAGATTAAGCGGAGATTTGATCTGTGTTCGAAGCCGACAAAGGTTGACGTGGGTGTTCGGTACCATGTAAGAGATTGAATATAATATATTCATTTTCAAGAAACTACCTACAGGTAGGCCTGGGAAAATCAATCTGAAATGGACTTATTAGAAACGGCTTCTAATCTCTTGATAATGAAAATTCAGGTCGTAGCTGATGGAATCTCTGAGAATACATACAGAGTGGTCCATTGACAACGAAAATAACGTATTTTAAAATAATTTACATTTTAAACCCTCCCATCAGCAGCTACCTCAAAATGCAAATAGGTCGTGTGATACATAAACCAAATAATCATTGAAGTAATCATAAAATCTAATAGGTATCTCTACTCCGTATTTCTCTAGTTTAATAAAAAGATATATTTGATCATATCATAGTTATTGAGTCGAAAACTTGAAAGATATTTAATTTACTGAAGTAATTGTTAACTATTTGAAAAATCTATTGTCGAATAAAGTTATTGATATTATTTTTTTTATTTATTTACAATTAATGTGTCTCGACAACACAGGAACATTTGACTGTAGACAATTATAAAAACAGTATTGTTTCTGGAAAATTAAACTTTGGCATAATTACATTATATGGACTTATATAATAGCGTAAATAGCATAAATAGTTATTGTTATTAATAGTCCATTTTTTGTTTCAATTGGTAATGTATTATATATTTTTATATCCTCGAGATATGAGAAGTCTTCTGCGTGATTGGGCCAATGCAAATATTATTTGTTCTTTCATCTTTGGAATAGTTAATTTCGAAGATAAATTACTTCTTTAATTGTTCATAAATATGTGTAATTATTTCCGTACCGCAATATCAGAAAGAGATATTTTAATGTTTCAAATGAATGGGTAATTGAAGAAGGTATATTTAATTTTTTTGTTGTATTGTGATTTGAAAAGATTATTCTGTTTCCTATCCTATTATTCCTGTTAAAAAATGTGGAGGAGTGAAAATTTTCATTTCCAAAGAGAACACCTGTATGTTTTCAATGAAGTACTCTTTATATTTATTATAGATATTTTAAATTTGTTTGATCTTTTCCGCGATGACAAAATTTAGTCACTCGAAAGTACATGAAATAAAAGAAACATCAATTAACAGAATTTCTCAAAAATTTTTGTTGGAAGTTTAAGCACGTTTCGTACTACTACAAAAACTGAATTTGAATGAAAAAATATAAAGCAGTCCCATTTCTGAATTGTAGACGTCATTAAAATGTGAAAACCAATGAAATATTCGAAATATTCGCATTATATGTGATTGGTATCGTTATAATTGATATATTATCATAGATGCACAACAATTAAGACTTGTGCGATTCAATTGGCAATGATTATACGTTTGCGATCTGTCAACCATATTTTCCTTGATTACAGTTTGATATTTCACTTATCTGCATAAATGTTCCAGTTGATGAATGCAAGTCACGAAGCCGATTGAATTAATATTGTGATAGGACTCCTACTTCATATATCTAATCTCGGAAATGACTTCATAAGTGTCAATTAGCCAATTATTCTTCTTAATATGGCTTAATCGGGACAAATGCAAATCATTATTTCGAGGAAATCACTTGGTTCAAGATATTTCGTCCAATTTCACCTATTTAATCCATTCTTGTCCAAACATTTCATATTTTTTCATAAAGACTGACATTTCTCGCTTTATTTTCGTAATTCATTCGTAATAACTCTCGGAATTTTCTTCGAAACTCATACTTCATACTGATTTATATGGGCCACCCAATGTAACAGCTACCACCTACATTGTTTATTACTTTTAAGATTCAAGGGCAAACGACTGAAATCGTACGCCAAGGGAGAGTGCTTTCTCTTTATAATACCCTCTGATGTTTCAGAATCTCTTTGTTGATCAAAACTAAGGCTTGAAAACCAAGATTTCATGAGGAAAGAAAAATAATAATAGCATTTCCTTGAAGTGGATTTGTGCGCCAAATTTTTGAAGTTTTTCACGTTCATATCATTAGAAGAATCTCCCGATCCTCAACATTCAATACGGTCTTATTTGCGTAGAAGAACATGTCTATTAACAGTGATGCAATATTCAGAAGAATCATTCGTAGAGCCACAAATGACATTTCGAGATTTCAAGGATTATAATGCTTTGTCGAGAAATTCAAAAACTTGTTTTTATTTTATTTAATCTCAAAACAACAACCTGTCACCTCCATGATTACTAACTGCCATCTGTCATCTATTGATCTGTCATGTCATAATCATGTGACATGGCTGTCAAACAAGGCGCGCAGTTCAAATATTGCGCTCTTATTGGATCACCCTTTATACAGGGTGACCAAGAGATTGACGTCAAAAAGGAAAAAACAGGTCCCTCGTGTCATGGGCTATTCGAATCACCCCCATGTATATAATGCTATTTTTCACGGTTTTCGAGTTATGGATTTTTTTATGAACTTTGAGAATTTTCGACTTGACCATCTTAAAAAAGATATTAAAAAAAAGTACAAGACTTCTCTGTGAAATTCTTTCTGTAACTTAATCTCCATTTTTTATACATAAAATAACCAGATTCGTAACTTTGATGAAAATTATGGAAATGTTGGTCTCAAGTGAAAAAGTTACGTGAATTGGATTATGATCTGAATTTTCGAATCAAAATTAAAAATGTAAAAAGGCGAATTCACGGTTTCTTAGTATGCTCAAAAACTGCGCTCAACAGTCAGCTTTTAGAATCATTGATAAAAATGGTACTGAACACTCTACATTTGCTAGAATTAGCCTTCAAAGTCATCGAGGTGGAAAAAATCAAAGAACTAGACATTTACTACAGAATTATTTTTTGCCATTTTGAGATTTTTCTGATCAAGTTATGATAGAAAATGCTGAAAATTAATGAAAACTAGCTTCAGATGTGGTCAAGAAGAGTTCTAGAAAAAAGGAATAGGTATGGCAATCATAAATCATACATCATAATGTAAATAAAAAAAAATTATTTATAAAATTTACAGTAGGTTTTCAAAGTGGCCACCTCTAGCCTCAATACACATTCTACACCTTCTTAGTAATCACTTGAATGAACGATACCTGAACTGATGGATCGGACGCAGCGGACCAATCAAGTGGTCCCCACGTTCACCTGACCTTAATCCCATGGATTTTTTCGTTTGGGAAATTGTTTACGCCCGAGAATGTTCGAGTGAAGACGAGCTGCGACTGAAGTTAAGAGAAGCCGAACGTGTCCTAAGAGAGAACAGGGCAGGTTTTATGCGATTAAAAGAAAATTTTTTAAGAAGGTGTAGAATTTGTATTGAGGCTAGAGGTGGCCACTTTAAAAACCTACTGTAAATTTTATAAATAAATTTCTTTTTATTTACATTATTATGTGTCATTTATTGCCATACCTATTCCTTTTTTTATCTAGAACTCTTCTTGACCAACATCTGCAGCTAGTTTTCATTAATTTTCAGCATTTCCTATCATAACTTGATCAGAAAAATCTTAAAATGGCAAAAAATAATTTTGTAGTAAATGTCTAGTTCTTTGATTTCTTCCACCTCGATGACTTTGAAGGCTAATTCTAGCAAAAGCAGAGTGTTAAGTACCATTTTTTATCAATGATTCTGAAAGCTGACTGTTGAGCGCAGTTTTTGAGCATACTAAGAAACCGTGAATTCGCCTTGTTACATTTTTAATTTCAATTCGAAAATTCAGATCATAATCCAATTCACGTAACTTTTTCATTTGAGACCAACATTTCCATAATTTTTATCAAAGTTACGAATCTGATTATTTTATGTATAAAAGTACAATTCATGGAGATTAAATTACAAAAAGAATTTCACAGAGAAGTCTTGTACTTTTTTTCAGTATCTTTCTCAAGATGGTCAAGTGGAAAATTCCCAAAGTTCATAAAAAAATTCATAACTCGAAAACCGTGAAAAATAGCATAACATACATGGGGGTGATTCGAATAGCGGAATAGCCCATGACAGGAGGGACCTGTTTTTTCCTTTTTGACGTCAATCTCTTGGGCACCCTGTATTTACTCACAAACTCGTTTGTATTTTTTTTTTTATACCAAAAATAAAATGATGTTGACCAATTATTTCACGATCATAAACTTTTAGATTGTGAAGAGTCTTTCCGAGAAAGTACAAATAAAGAAATTTCCGTTCACTAAAGTTTCTTCAACGTTCCATGAATAGAATGTGATGAAATCGAATCAAAGCACAAAGTGACATCGCAATAATCTTAAAATATATAGGTAGGTTGATTACAACAAAAGTTTCGCATTCTCACAATGTTGGTGTTATTAAATTTGCGATACTTCGAGTGTTCTTTCAAAGGTTTTTTGTGCTAACAGTACTGTAATTCATTCTGGAACAAATTGGAACTTAATAGCGGCCAAGATTAAAAAACTATTCACAATAAATTCTCTACACCTCTTAGCACAATAATGGACGACGAAAAGTTACGCCATCGCCTTGGGTGAGGCAGGTTAAAAGAACCTGTTACACCATAACGTTTTGTGTGTATACCCGAAGATACCGCTGTTTTGTTAGCTACCTGATTATTAGCATTAATCCGATGGGCCATCTGATCGATTTTTTTGTTCGTCTGATGATCTCTTTTTCCGTAATATATTTAATTATCCAGATACTGAATTATAACGGCACTGTATCGAAACTGGACTTTGTGTAGTTAAGTAATTCATTGAGAATTTGGGGATCTCTTCGATATTGGGTCAGCTGATTCTACTGATTTATTGTCGTATAAATGGTATTTCTTACATGCAATTTGGGATAGTTCATTCAGGGATAATATCCAGTATAATGGAACTAATGGGAGTAGATAAACTGGATGACACAACTATTTTTCATTCTGAGATTCTTTGAAGATCAGAAATTATTTCTCTTTATCGCTATTTAGCAAAGTTTAGATTTTCACCTGCGAAATGGCATTTTCCAAAAAATCGAAAACTCACATCGTCATATCTCCCCCTCTTGTGATCGTATCCACTTTTTGCTTTTAAGTTGTTAATAAGCATTGTCCTAAGAATCTTTAGGCATAATGAAATAGATTCCGAAAAACCCAACTTTTTGGGTGAAAAATGCATAAGGGGTAAGACCCCCCAAAAACACCATATTCGTCATCGTCAAGAAAAACCTTGCGGATCTGAAGGCGTCTTTCGATCTGGAAGATCTGCTAACTATTCGAGCCATTCAGAAAACCCATTTTGCTGATCAGTATCACCATTACTTTGCGTGCTATGAGCCTCTGAACAAAACTCAAAAATGAAATATGGAAAACAAAAAACAAGAAAAAATCGGGTAAAAGAAGTTCTATGGACAAGTTTGGTATGAACTTATAGGTTTTCGAGGGCGCTGATTTCAATTAAACAAATTCAAGTCGCTATCTGGCATAGTTTAGATTTCCACCTGCGAAATGGCATTTTTCCTAAAAATCGAAATTTCAAATCGTCATAGCTCCCATTCCTGGTGATCCTATCCACTTTTTGTTTGTATATTCAGCATTGTCCGAAGTATCTCTGAGCATAATAAAATCGATATCGAAAATCCCAACTTTTTAGGTGAAAAATGCCAAAGGGGTAAGACCCCCCAAAAACACCATGTTCGTCATCGTCAAGAAATCCCTGGCGAATCTGATGGCATCTTTCGATCTGAAAGATCTACTATCTATATGAGCCATTCAGAAAACCCATTTTGCTGATCAGTATCACGTATACTTTACGTGCTGTGAGCCTCTGAACAAAACTCAAAAATGAAATATGCAAAACAAAAAACAAGAAAAAATCTGGTAAAAGAAGGCATATATGGACAAGTTTGGTATCAAAATATAGGTTTTCGAGGGCGCTGGATTCAATTAAAATAAACTCAAGTCGCTTTCTACCATAGCTTAGATTTTCACCTGCGAAATGGCATTTTTTCCAAAAAATCGAAATTTCAAATCGTCATATCTCCCGCCTTTGTGATCGTATCCACTTTTTGTTTATATATTGTTAGTGGGCATTGTCTTAAGTATCTCTAGGCATAATAAAATCGATTTCGAAAAACCCAACTTTTTGGGTGAAAAATGCATAAGGGGTAAGACCCCCCAAAAACACCATATTCGTCATCGTCAAGAAAAACCTTGCGAATCTGAAGGCGTCTTTCGATCTGGAAGATCTGCTATCTATTCGAGCCATTCAGAAAACCCATTTTGCTGATCAAATGGGCTGTGAGCCTCTGAACAAAACTCAAAAATGAAATATGCAAAACAAAAAACAAGAAAAAATCGGTTGAAAGAAGGCCTATATGGACATGTTTGGTATCAAAATATAGGTTTTCGAGGGCGCTGATTTCAATTGAAATAAATTCAAGTCGCTAGCTAGCATTGTTCAGATTTTCACCAGCGAAATGGCATTTTTTCCAAAAAATCGAAATTTCAAATCGTCATATCTCCCGCTCTTGTGATCGTATCCACTTTTTGTTTGTATATTGTTAATAGGCATTGTCCTAAGTATCTCTAGGCATAATAAAATCAATTTTGAAAAACCCAACTTTTTGGGTGAAAAATGCATAAGGGGTAAGACCCCCCAAAAACACCATATTCGTCATCGTCAAGAAATCCCTGGCGAATCTGAAGGCATTTTTCGATCTGGAAGATCTACTATCTATTCGAGCCATTCAGAAAACCCATTTTGCTGATCAGTATCACCTATACTTTGCCTGCTGTGAGCCTCTGAACAAAACTCAAAAATGAAATATGCAAAACAAAAAACAAGAAAAAATCGGTTGAAAGAAGGCCTATATGGACATGTTTGGTATCAAAATATAGGTTTTCGAGGGCGCTGAATTCAATTAAAATAAACTCAAGTCGCTATCTAGCATTGTTTAGATTTTCACCAGCGAAATGGCATTTTTTCCAAAAAATCGAAATTTCAAATCGTCATATCTCCCGCTCTTGTGATCGTATCCACTTTTTGTTTGTATATTATTAATAGGCATTGTCCTAAGTATTTCTAGGCATAATAAAATCAATTCTGAAAAATCCAACTTTTTGGGTGAAAAATGCATAAGGGGTAAGACCCCCCAAAAACACCATATTCGTCATCGTCAAGAAAAACCTTGCGAATCTGAAGGCGTCTTTCGATCTGGAAGATCTGCAATCTATTCGAGCCATTCAGAAAACCCATTTTGCTGATCAGTATCACCATTACTTTGCGTGCTATGAGCCTCTGAACAAAACTCAAAAATGAAATATGGAAAACAAAAAACAAGAAAAAATCGGTTAAAAGAAGGCCTATATGGACATGTTTGGTATCAAAATATAGGTTTTCGAGGACGCTGATTTCAATTGAAATAAATTCAAGTCGCTATCTAGCATAGTTTAGATTTTCACCTGCGAAATGGCATTTTTCCAAAAAATTGAAATTTAAAATCGTCATATCTCCCGCTTTTGTGATCGTATCCACTTTTTGTTTGTACATATATTGTTAATAAGCATTGTCCTACGTATCTCTAGGCATAAAAAAATCAATTTTGAAAAACCCAACTTTTTGGGTGAAAAATGCATAAGGGCTAAGACCCCCCAAAAACACCATGTTCGTCATCGTCAAGAAATCTGAAGGCGTCTTTCGATCTGGAAGATCTACTATCTATATGAGCCATTCAGAAAACCCATTTTGCTGATCAGTATCACGTATAATTTTCGTGCTGTGAGCCTCTGAACAAAACTCAAAAATGAAATATGCAAAACAAAAAACAAGAAAAAATCTGGTAAAAGAAGGCCTATATGGACATGTTTGGTATCAAAATATAGGTTTTCGAGGACGCTGATTTCAATTGAAATAAATTCAAGTCGCTATCTAGCATAGTTTAGATTTTCACCTGCGAAATGGCATTTTTCCTAAAAATCGAAATTTCAAATCGTCATGGCTCCCATTCCTGTGATCCTATCAACTTTTTGTTTGTATATTCTTAATCAGCATTGTCCGAAGTATCTCTGAGCATAATGAAATCGATATCGAAAATCAACTTTTTAGACGAAAAATGCCAAAGGGGTAAGACCCCCAAAAACACCATATTCGTCATCATCAAGAAATCCCTGGCGAATCTGATGGCGTCTTTCGATCTGGAGGATCTACTTTCTATTCGAGCCATTCAGAAAACCCATTTGGCTGATCAGTACCACCTATACATTGAGTGCTGTGAGACCCTGAACAAAACTCAAAAATGAAATATGCAAAACAAAAAACAAGAGAAAATCGGTTAAATGAAGGCCTATATGGACATGTTTGGTATCAAAATATAGGTTTTCGAGGGCGCTGAATTCAATTAGAACAAATTCAATTCGCTATCTAGCATAGTTTAGATTTTCGCGAAATGACAATGTCGACAATTCCTTTTCGTTTGTACCTCCAATTTAGGAACACCTACAAATCTTTTTGACTGAACTCTTTTGTCCCAATGATGCACCACTCACACCACGCAGACCATCAAGATTCTCAGAAGAATTTCACGCATCATCGAATCATTATTCTCTTAGTTTAGAAGAATGCTGATGAGTAGCAAAACCGTCACCTAGTGCTTCCAATTTCTTCGAATTCCGGCAATCTCACCGCCAAGACGCGCACACACGGGGCACCTACAGGACCAATTGTTATGCGTACCCACGCTTTATCACTCATATCACGACGTGGTGGGGTCCCCGATGCCCATATCCTTCGAGGAACCGTCGGCACGAGATGACAACAACACGTGCACCAGGGCACGACCATCTCAACAGCGTAATTCACCGACCGCGTGCTCTTGGTCAGTCTGCGACCTGCAGTTCTACCTCAAAGTACTCGCGAGCTCTGGATAAGGCGCGCGCTCCGCTAAGTTCCTGCCGGAATCGTGATCGGCCAAATCGACTTCGTTAATTGTGTTTTGTTTAGTTGAGTTACTGTTATGGTCTATTCGTTTGTTGGTTGTATGGTTCTGGAATTTTGAATGCTTTAAGTTAGGAGGTATGTTGGAAAACTTTGTGAGGGATTTGGTTAAGCAGCCTACAGACGAGCAACTTAGTTGACAACTATGTTGTCAACACGCTGTGTTGACAACCAAGTTGATCGTCTGTGGGCCGGTTGTTGGTTGATACCGAAGACCAACCGGCTCACAGACGATCAACTTGGTTGTCAACACGGCGTGTTGACAACATAGTTGTCAACTAGGTTGTTCGTCTGTAGGCCGCTTTAAGGCTTCATGTGAACGTAAAGCTGGATGAGAGTATTTTCGAAAATTAAAATCGCAGCGAAGCTGCGATACAGTGAGGAAATTTTTATACGGTCGGAAAAAGGAATAATCGATTCACACGTGGGTGAAATTTCGATTCTCTAGGCGATGTAGAAGTATTCTTGAAAAATTCGCGAAAATTGCGAAAAAATCATGTCAAAATGGCAATTTTAAACTCGACTATTTCCTTCCTCTTAATTTCCACCAATCAGAAACGCGCAATTTTGAATCACAAATGGTTTCTAGATGGAAAAACTGTATGGCAGCAGCTGTCAGCAGTTTTTTCGGGTTTACCCGCGGCAAAACTTGACAGTTGTTGTCAACGAAAATTAATTGTTGTTTCAACTGTGATATCGTGCCAACCATACATAATGCATCCAGAATAATCTGTTACTTATGTAATAGTCTTGTCAAATACCATTCGGGCATCTAATTTTTTCGGTGAAAAAATCGAAAAAACACAATGCAAAGTTATATTTTTTTAACAGAAAGCATTCGTGCAGGTGCAAAAATCCTCGTCTTCGACTCGGATTTTTGTTGCCACCAGCACTCATGCTTCTTGTTAAAATATCACTTAGCAACTTGTTTTTTCGGAAAAATGGGATGCCCTTATGATATTACTTACGATAAAACTTTTTTCACTGATATCCTGGCCGTGATGTAAATATACGGATCGAAAGAGGAAAATTCAATGAAAAATGGCTAGGCATTCATATTCTCCATAATTTTCCCATTTCTTCAGGAAAATTGATCAAACTTTGACATTTCGTCTATAAAATCACCTCGAAAATCACCCGATTTGCAGATATCTACCGAATACCGATAAGGATAACTACTCAATAGATAGATCTAGGGGCTCTACTAGCTGAGTCTCATGGGAACTATTTCATGTCGCCTCACAATTATGAAATCTTCTTCATAATTATGAATTATGAGATTTATATAATCTATGATGCCTGTTGATAATCGTAGAATTCTTTCAGAAAGATTTTTCGATTATCAACATTTGGCGCCCGATACAGGACACGATGTAGAATTTGATCCAATTGAAGAAGAAAAGATCTCAAGTAATAAAGTTTATCCCCAAAAATTCGAAGGCAGATAGAAAACCTCATGAAGAATGTAGAACCACCAAAAGAAGAATTCATATATTCGTCCAGGAATGAATAATATTGAATTGAGAAATGAATAGTCTTTCCGATTTATCTAAAAATGTCCTGAACGATCTAATAATATTGCTTTTGAGATTCCTTCATTCTTCATAAGTTTATCTATCTTTTTGCAAATTTTTGAGAATAACTTTCTTAATTGGGATCATTCCTTCTTCAATCGAATCGAATTCTTTATCAAGTCCTGTCACGGTCGGCAAAGTTAATATGCGGAGAAATATTTTAAGGAGATCCTTTTTTATTGAGAAATATCATTTTTCTGACCATTCTTCTTTTGTTGAATCGCAACTCACAAGCTTGACAAATTCTCACTCGATACAATTTATATTTTTCAAAATGATGATGAAATAGAATTATAACTGTCCGTTTCCAACAAAGTCCATCATTAATAACTGCTCAACAATAACTATTTTGGGTGTTTGTACACCTGTTTGCATTCTTTTCTGTAAATAAAAACATAACAAAATTCGTTCAGCTCACACTCAATTCATAACTATTGAATGATTAGGCTAGGATCCTATAGGTTCTGTCATTCTGTCAAATAGAGACCTATCCTTTTCATGAAATTTTCCATAACCAAATTGATGCCCTATGTCTTCGATAGCCTCACGAATTCCATCTTTGAGGTCTTGAATCGACGCTGGACTTTTGGCGTAGACCTCTTCCACATGGCCCCAAAGGAAGAAGTCGCAAGATCTCTTCGAGAGATAACACGGTCCGGAAACTTGAGTATAATGAAATCTATGCTTTTGGCTTCGCTGGTCCATGAAAGTGATCTTTTCTGAGATTTCTCATGTTGATTTATGAACTCATTGCTTCTTTCGATACTATAAATCAACTTGAAATGATCATTCCAATGGAACTGTAAGTGCCTGTATATAGCGATTATATTATTTGTTGGCAGACTTCCAGAACCTAGGTCTATTTGCTGAAATGGAGTGTTATAAAGGATCGCATTTCATATGAGCCTTCGAGATTCGGCAATCCAATTGATGAAGAGTGGGCAAACGAATATGAAATGAATACTACCTCAGACATATCATATCCGAATAGTATTAAAAGAACCAATGGATTCTTTTGAATTCCACATCAAATAAAAAGTGTTTGTACATTCCATGGATGTGTCTGAGGTTTTCTGGAATCGCAGTGACAAAAACTATACTGCGTGATATAACTATGCTATTCATCATTGTGAAGACACTAAAATAAATCTTCTTTTCTACTCCTGCCTTCGATATTTTTGAATAATGTTTCTTACAAATTACAGACAACTCAACTGAATCATAAACAGAAACTCTTTCCACAATTATGATGAGAATGCAATTTTGTGGTTATGAAACGGTGAAAATATTGTCTCCGTGTAATTATTTTATCATTACAAGCTTGTGAACCATGCCGTAACCGAACATCGCCATTTGTTCTTAATAATTACTTATGGAACACTTGGTTCAATTTATACTTTATTCAAATAGTAATTATCTACGTTTCGTTCCTTTTTCACCGTAGTGAATTCATTTTGTACAAGTTATTGCCTATCATGTCCATTGAATGAGCTTCAAAAATTGAATGATGCTTTTGAGGTGAATACAAATGTTCAAATGAATCCCCTCAAATTTTTAATGTTATTTTATGTAATCTTTTTTCTTCTACTTATCGGTACCTATAATTTGCTTATAATCTGTTTTAACAGATTGAAGGAATATTATTTATTATGATAAATAGTGGTTTAATTCTTCAAATAATGAATTTGAGAAAATATTATGTGAATTCAATAATTCCAAAGACCTGGCGATTTATAATTGTATCCCGTGAAGATATTCCATCAGATTTCACCTCCCATTGGACACGTCCTGATCTGGAAGTATATCAGGAAATGAAATCACGTAATGGATAAGGAAGTCTTCGCATTAGCAATGGAAATAACGTTGTCGGTCTTATTCAAGTTCAGAAGGAACAGCCCGAGAAGTTATAACTGGGAAGTTGGGGATATAACTTATTCACTGCTCGTTATTTATTCATAACGTTTTTCGTCTCTCGGAGTAGTCATACGACGTTTTTGCGTGGTCCCATTCCAAACGACGAAAGAATAAGAAGTAGTGAGTGGAAGTTCATTGAAAAATATCGTTTTGGTAATTGAGTCTTGGATCAATATTGAAATTTAATTTGGTATCACTTTCTATTAATGAACAGCTGTTTATTTCTGATTTTTTTTCAACCCATAAACACATTTAAATCTTCAACAAACTGAAATGTTTCTATACTCAATGGACACTGATATTCCTATACATTTAAATCCCTGTTAATCAATTTGATTCACAATGAGAAAGGGGGAGTTCAATCATCAGTCCATGTAATCCATTTTTCAGGAATTATTGAGGAAAGAAATATCTAATTTTCGTCAAACTTCATTCCATTTCGATTGGAACACCCAGATTTTTCAGTAGTTGATAGATAGATAGATAGATAGATAGATTACAAGATATCTACAAAAACAATAAACTAAAACTAAGATTCGAATAGGTATCTTATACACTTAAATTTCATCACTTAAACTACGAAATGAACACAATGAACAGCAAAACTGAAAAGGGATAAAAGATGCCAACCGAAAAAAAGATTCTTGAATAAATTTTTGTTGAGTTCATTCTATTTTTGTTAATTTTAGTCCAAAATGTCATGCATTTCACTAATATTCTTCATTTCCTCTTGGACTTCGAACGTTGTCATTCTATTCATCATTTACAATGAATGACACAGCTGAAATGCTGAAATATTCGTAAATTTCGCTTAATTGGTATTTTTACTGAAAATCAGCATTCAAGTATCTAATGGAGAATTATTGATTTACATTTGATTATATGATATTAAGAAAAATATGAATGATTTATATTCAGAAGCTTATCTTTGAGAAATACAAATTTCTGATGTAAATGAAAATAAATGCAGACAATCGAGCCAAACTTAGTTTGCTGTTACGAAATATCGTTTTTTTAACACTTTCTATCAATTATACTGCGTAGAGCTGGAAAGAAGAATGGACTGATTTACAGAGTCTTATCAAAATGAAAATTGAAGAAAATAAATGTATGTATGAGATTGAATTATATATCACAAAGTTGACACTGAAATAATGGTTCTCACGGTTGATTCTGCCTTTGAGAGATATATCTGCTCTTCTGCAGATTCGTGCATGTATTGTACGAATCAGAAAGGCAACCTCAAAACTTTAAATGGGGCTCAGAGATGGAGTTCAAAGTTCAATCCCTTGATTGAGAGGCAGTTAGGTTGAAAAGGGGCTTGTGTCAGTTGCAGAAAAGAGACATGTTTTGACACAAACATTGCTTTGTCTGTTTCTAGAGGTGGATCAATTTTGAGATTCCAGTTCTACTCGTCTATGATCTGAGGAGACACTAGATATTAAATTATTTCACGCTTCTTCTGAAGATCTGATCGTTATCATTTTACCCGAATAACTTTAAGTGTAGAATGGTTGAAATGAAGATTTTAGAAAATAATCTTCTCTCTACTCTGCTTTCATGTGCATCTTATTAGAGTTTCAGGATGAAATATTATTCGAAAAATGAGTTTTTCCGCATGATGACTCTCCGCCATTCAGATAGAAAATAAGAAATCGCTATAATTTGTTCCACCGAATTCAGATAATTCGACAAATCGTTTCATGGACTTCATCACACCTGAGCAACACTTCTCTCGGAAAATATTTCATAAATCACATGGTGTATGATTTTCACCTCATCGTTGAATTATATCACCACGATGAAACTGTTCACAAACTGGCAGGTATTAAATGGCTCGTAAAATTGACCGACTTGTTCAGCCAGTCCATAAAAGGCAAACGGCTTACCTATATTTCAAGTCCCACGCTAAACTAATGCGAGGAAAACTCATATAAACATGAGGCTAAACACCGGGCTTTGTAGGTTAGTGTTTCTTCGAGTACTCTCGAGTGACGAAGCCCCTCTTGCCCCTGTTCGTTTTTTAATTAGTGGATGAAAGATGAATCGCCAGCACTCCGGAAATTATTTTCAAGGAATTCATTAGGGATGAAACAGCAGTAGGCTGCGTATAGGTTAGTTGATTTCCTCCTACGCAAGGGATGTGGATTATTGTTACTGGATTTCGATTAAGATCCGATTTGAATCAGATAATTCAAGACTGAATACTTTCACTTTCCAATCTCCTTCGCTTATAGCGTTTTAATCAGATTTTTTCCGTTTAAATTTCCTGCAGTTTCATCTTGTTTTGGGCAGTGCAAACCTGTCGAAGTCCCATTGCTTCGGTATTGAAGTTTCAGAACGAATGTCATTGACTCCGTGGTTCTATTTTTGGTTTAAGTTTCCGACTTTTACAGGCTAATTAACTAATTTTACGGTGTATAAAAACTACATGCTTTATTTATTTGTCTACATCCGTCCGTTGTTTTGTGGTGGGCAGTCAATTCGAGGATTGACTGGATGCTAATGATGGACTCATCTGTATATCATCAAAGCTGACAGACTTTCTGATGTAACAGTTTATGAATTTAACACGAGGGTTGACACCTACGTCCCCTACGGAATATTCAGTAGAAATGACTAGTCGAATTCATCAGGGAAGAATCATGTGTATCTAAATTTATGATTCCACACCCACGCAATGGTGCATGTATCCATTTATTCAGTAAAGGTTGAAGGAGGTGTGAAGCATCATATTCTTTCCCTTAGAAATGGCTGCCTGAAATTTTTGGAAAAGAGAAATGAGGTTCAAGAATTAATGGGTTTACTTTTCAAACTCCAACCCTGCTGAATCAGATTATAATATGTAGTTATTTATGATATGAGTGTTAAGAGTGCGTTTTAATTTGTGAGTGAAAAAGTTTCACGAACAAAATAAAATCACTTTTAACACAAATACCATACAATGTTTTTTGTACAACTGCCCTATTTTGATAATGAAATGGGCGAATTTGCAATGACAATAAACTTCAAAATGCATTTTAATATTCGAATAATCAAAAGGTTGATGTGAATGGCAAACGTTGCCAACGTTATTATTACTAACAAATGAGAAAAGACGCTGTCATTTGAATTTCGTTCCTGTCCAATTTTCGTCTTGGGTTTTTAACTGCTTAATATGTTTGTCGAGAGTCCAATTATTAATAAAAGTGACGATTTGGTTGTTCCTCTGGATATTGAAGAGTCTGCAAGAAGAGCAAGTCTGCAACTACTACCTAAAAAATCTGTTCAGCAGTACGATATTGCATATAACAATTTCCTGGCCTGGTGTAAATTGAAAAATTTAGAAGGGAACTTCAGTGAACCTGTTTTTCTGGCATACTTAGAAGAAAAATCAAAAATATGGAGTTCATCAACTTTGTGGAGCAAATTTTCGATGATGAAGTCAAGCGCCCTTGTTAAAAATGGTGTGGATGTTAGTAAATATTTTAAGGCAATAGCATAGATATTTAAAACGGAAAAGTGAAGGATATCGTCAAAAAAAATCGAAAATTCTCACTCGTGAACAAGTTGAAAAGTTTATAAATGAGGCACCAGACGAGAAATACTTGATGGTTAAGGTTGCAACTATTTTCGGATTATTTGGAGCCTGTTGGCGTGAAGAATTGTGTAATTTATCAGTGGAAGACATCGAAATAACAAACAAATCATTGGTTATACAACTTCCAAACACAAAAACGAAAGTCAGTTGTTCTTTCAGTATTATTGGGAAGTATGTTGACTATTTTCATAAGTACTTTGCACTGCGCCCTTCTGCCATCAAACATCGTCGTTTTTTCCTGAAATACATGAATAATAAATGCACTGCCAATCCAGTTGGTATCAATACATTTGGAAAATTCCATCCATTGTTGCCGAATTCCTCAAACTACCAGAACCAAAGCAATATACAGGACACTGTTTTCGAAAATCCCCCGCTTCATTGCTAGCAGAATCAGAAGAAAATATTACGGATATAAAAAAAACATGGTGGATGGAAGTCTACGACGGTAGCCGAGGGCTATGTTGATCATTCCATTGCATATAGAAATGTCATTGCTGAAAAAATTCTCCCAACCTCAACAGATTTTGGATCATCATCATCCAATATTGTACTTCCGGTTTCTACAAGTACTGATGGTGCTGATAAGGATTCTAATAATGTGTTGCGAAGCTCCCTAACGCCACAGGGCATTTATTCAGTAATTGTTCTAGTTTTACGATAAATATTAATGTTCATAAGTAAAGACTGTTAAATATTGATAATAAAAATTTGCAATTGTTGAATTTTTTTCATGCACAATTTCCAAATGTAGATTTTCTGAATTAATAATTGTTTCATCACGCTGCTATCAATACTGAAATCTTGCGTTCTTATTGAAGCACCTTTTACAAAATACGATCTGAAGACGATACAGGCTCAATCTCAGAATTGCATAATTGCTGAGTCGTCGAACCAAATCTCAACTGACAATAATGATTTCATCTTCATGAACCAGGAAATCAACTATTTTCACCTTCATTGGACCAAACAACTTCGGAACAGAAGTACTCTCTCGTTTGGACCAAAAAAATCCTATTATTATGGCGACCGGATATTGAGCATGTCAAATTCATCATTGTTTGGTGTCACACCCAAAACTTAAAGGAAATAGATGCTGCAATGTATGCATGTATGAGTAATTCGAGCCTAATAGAGAATTAAATATACGCATTCGAAACAATTCTCTTAGACTGAAATCCCACGACCGGTTTAGTAGGAATAAAGTTATCTTGTATGACTCAAAGCTTCGGGCGATCTATTTCATGCCATAGATGGGCGAAAAACAACAAATAAATTATATGGTTGCACTCGCTGAAACACTCCTACCTCGAAGTGAGAATTTGCAAGTTATCGCTATCTAAGTAACCGCAAATCATTTTTCGAAATGGATGAAACGGGTAGATAGCTAAGCAAAAAACATTGAAACAGCTTGTGAGGCTTTGAATAAACTATGAATAATTATTTTCTGAATTAATAGATAGAGGAGGTCTTGAATTTTAGTATTGAGTTCATACTTTTTAAAGACCGAACTCATATTAACTGTGTTGTCACTTTCCTTTTTCAATCATGAAGGAATACTGATGCTGATATCCAAAATGAAATAAATGAATGAGTTTTTTTGCTGATGAATTATCATTGAATTCATATTTTAACTATTTCCTCATTAACTTTGATATTTATACAATTCTTCTCCATTCTATGATTCCTTCATCTTCAATGCATTGAAAAATTCAACTCGTTCTTTGAAATATTGGTTGATTTTTATTCCAAAAATAAAAATGAGTTCATAAGATAAACATTTTTTTCGTAGTCGTGAGAGCTTGCAAGAAAAACTTCTCATTCTGATTCTGCCACAATCACAAAAAAATGAGTAAATCTGCAGGTTAACCCGTTCTTCTCATTTATTTTGAATCTCCAAAACCATTAATACGGTAATTCACAATTTATTGACGCAGATAATCTATTCAAATGTATTGCCCGCAGCATCTTTCTAAGAGATCCAATTTAAGTACCAACTTATGTCAACCGCTACAAGAATATTCCACAGTTTCCCACACTGGCGATGTTTAATTTGTGAACGAAAAGGCAACCAAGCCTTTGGCGTTGTAAGACAAGTTGATTTTTACCTACTGATAGTCTAGGTGGATGGTAATGTTTGATGAGTCATAACGGTATTCAATGCATAGTCGTGTTGTCCTCATTTGCTCATTATTTATCGAGCTGACACTAACAACTTATTAGTACTTAGTATTGCTGAAGATAATTAAGTATCCTGAGCGGTGTGTGAATAATGGGATAAACTATTAGAGTTGGTTGACTTTGGCACACAAGATCAATTCACTTGTTAGCACGAGTGTATTTCCCCAAATCTTGAAAATGGCAAACGTTATTTCGATTTTGAAAAAAGACGATGTACTCGATATTTTGAATCATAAACCATTCTTTATTCCTGTATCGTGTTCAATATAATGATGAACAACATAGAAAAATTTCGAATACTGATACTACACAGCACTGCTTTAGATCTGGTCGCTCAACCCATACAGGAGCTCTGCATTTTGCAAGAAATTCAGTCAAGTGGCCGGTAGCTCACACCAAATAGTCCGAGGCGTATTGTCATAGCGCTCTACTCGCCCAAAGTCAACCGAATACATTTCTTACTTATAAAGGTGCAGAAACTATTATTGCGACTGTACCCTGTTTTTTTGTATTCGTTTTTTTCTCTGCATCTGATAATTGTTCGTGATTACAAGTTTCGATTAATTGAACCAGCACCGGAGAACAAATGAAGGTTGTAAACGCGAGTTGAATACTATAATTATGATTATATCTCATTCTTGGAAAATGCGAAGTTGCCGGTGAAACATTATATAATCGCAATTTTTTCCAGTTAACCGTAATGAACCAATAAAAATTACACAGTTTCAGGCTAACTTCGTCCTTCATGCCAGGTATCTTCCATCAACGTACTTTTATCTACTGAATCAGATAAATTTGCTGAGTGTTCGAGAATATAGAGGTATGAAGGTATACTTCAGACAATTCCTGGAGAAATGGTTTCCATTTTTCATTCTATTCTGCTCAAATACACTGCTCAAAAAAATTAACGCACATTCTGAAAATCTCAATTTTAATGAAAGTTAACTCTACATTGACTTTATAATTTATTTTTTATGTTCTCTCGGGAAGGTTTTGAACGAAACAAGACACATTAAATGGAAGAAAATTTCAGGATTTCACCGAATCTTATGTGAAAGAAGAGAAATGAACAATTTTCAAAATACTGAAATGCTGATAAGTGATTTAATACTTGATATTTCCACCCCTTGCGTTAATTACAGCTCGTCAACGACGGTTCATACTCAAAATGAGTGATCTTAAAATGTTCTGATCTAATCCTTCCCAGATTTCTCCGAGTTGGATTCCTAAGTCATTAAGAGTAGCTGGATGATTTTCTGAACTTCTCAGCCTTCTATTGAGTTTGTCCCAAACCTGCTCAATCGGATTGAGATCTGGACTTCTTGCTGGCCATTCCATTCGAGAGACTTCAACCTCTTCAAGGTACTCCTGAACGATGCGCGCATGCATAACCACATGCAAAAAAAGCGGGTCCAATAATTTTTAATAGTTTGCAAAGTAAGTTGAAGCTTCGAACTTATTATTGGTATCGCTTGATATATTCCATCTGCAGACGTGCGGAATACTTTTTTTGATAGTCTCTGAGAGTTTCATCCATTCGTGTGTTCCTTTGTTTTTTTACGTTTGTTTTGTGAGAAGCATTTTATCTCTTCAATTTTTGGTTTTCTCTAATCTCTACTTCCTTTCTTTACTTCATTGTCTTCTCTCAATTCACGAGTTATTTTCTCTTGTTTGTTTATCTCACTGGAATCATCAGTATGTCTCGCAGTTGCTCATTTTTTTCCTTTTATCGCTTCTGTCAGTGTACTGTATCTGTTTATCTATTATTTCTTAAGTTTTTTCTGATCTGTTCGTAAGTTATATCCCATGGGGTACCTATTGTACTTCTTATGTCTTTTTTCAAAGTGCTTTGAAGTTCTTTCTTTTTGTGCGGTTCTATATAATACCTCGTAAGCATTACTAGGAATAATTATTGGTTTAATTATGCTTACTCGGTTCTCCATTGAGAGTTTGCCCTCTATATTCAGTATTGGGTGAAGAAGACTACCATACATCACAGGCTTTATAAGAAATATTTGAACTTGTAGACAAGTAGATACGTAAGTTTTTTTTTATGAAACTCCCGATATATTCTTTATGCCGGATCCTAGTTTAATAACTCATCTGTCCGTCCATCAATGCTGTGAAAGCCGCCATGTATTGTTGATACCTGATGGCACGTTCTGCATAGAACAATTCATTTCGAACATTCGAATCAATCATAGGGTCACGTGCAGCGGAAGATCATGATGAAGAACAGAGAGCACTGTGATTATTCAACGGTCCATTCCGACAGTTTGGCCTCCAAGGCCGATTCTGATGATGTTGATGTCACTATTTCGACTCGTCAGTATTCGCGTATAAAAATTCCTAGAATGGCAATTAGGGAGCCAGTCCGAAATGTTCATTCTCGATTATTCATTGTCGAAACCGCAGATTTGGTGTGTACCAAATAACTATTTTTATCTGAGACCGAGTACATGCTGGGAAAAAATTAGAGTTTGATTAGTCATGCTGTAAATCAGTGTTCGTCTGGCTTTATGGTTCGTGCATATCGAAAGGCCTGGAATTGAATGTGATAAAACACCACATTAAATTCTCATTTTCACGGGACATAGTATTTATGAATTGATGGCGAAACTATTGTTCGGTGCCTGGGTTTCAAAATAAAATGTCACAACAATACTACGTGATTTCAAAGATATACCTATACTTAGGTTCTCGAGTCAATTCAAGTTGGAGGGATTTTTTTAATAATGATAACGTACACAATTGGGTGTGGCATAGGAGTAATTTTTCGTGTGAACAAATAATTATTGAAAGATTGAGTTTGTGGAAGGCTATAACCTTCCGCACTTTTTGGTATCCGAGCAGACTTCAAAGTACAAAAACGTACACAAGAAAACAAAAGTACAACTGTTAAACATACATGGAGCTCTCTTGTGACAAGAATAGACTTCAATTCTTATCATAACGAAAAATTGAAGAAAAAATGTAAGTATGAGATGGAAAAGTATCCTTCAAAGCCAGCACTGATAGAATGGAACTCACATACAGAGTGTAACAGCCAAATGGAATAAATTCGATAGCGAATAAATGAGGCGGTGTTAATAAAAACGCTCGGACACGTCGATTTTTAATTTTAAATGCGCATATTTTTCAAGAAAATAATATTATATAGGGTGTTCCATGCGACCGTGGCCAATACCAACTTTCTTATTTCAAATACAACCCCCTGTATATTATTTATTTTTTGGATTCTTCAGAAAATTATAGACATAATTCATGTATAATGTCCTATACCTATCTTCAACTTTTTCGGAAATATTAGGTATTTTCAGATTTTTTACAAAAATTAACATTTTAAATGAAAATTATTTTATTTCACAAATTCGATACATTACACTCAATACTTAAACCCTTAAACTTAGACGACCTAAAAAAACCGAATCACGCTTGCCATCAGATCAGTCACGCCTGAAATGTTGAGTAACGTTAGAAGACAATTCTACACCAGATTAGCATGTTGCCAAGACGTTCGCGGCGAGCATTTTGAACATTTCCTACATTGACATTAATGTTTTTTTTGTTTTTTTTAATAATTAAGAAATAATCAGTATTACTTATTAGGTTTCAAGTGTAAGGTACCGAATTTGTGAAATAAAATAATTTTTATTTAAAACGTTGATTTTTGCAATAAATCTGAAAACACTTAATACTTCCGAAATAGTTAAAGATAGGTATAGGACATTGTGCATGAATTGTGTCTAGAATTCTCTAAAGAATACAAAAAATAAATAATATACAGGGGGTTGCATTTGAAATAAGAAAGTTGGTATTGGCCACGGTCATATGGAACACCCTATATAATATTATTTTCTTGAAAAATATGCGCATTTAAAATTACAAATCGACGTGTCCGAGCGTTTTTCCCAACATTTATTCGTTATCGAATTCATTCCATTTGGCTGTTACACTCTGTATAAATGTTCTTCATTGTGGTGAACTTATTCAATATAACGCAGTAAGTCTCAGAAATTGATAAATAAAACATTTCCAACGAGTATTGATTGAGAAAATAGAAGGAAACTAGCTATAGAATACGTCACCTCACCTCCCCAATGGAAACTCTGGGATTTTTTTTCAAAAACTAAGAGGATTGCCGACTCCTCGTTATCATTTTTGTAATCTAGGACCCAAACTCAGTGAGTACAAATTTTTTCAATTTTCCAACACTATTCTTTCAGTCTCAATAATTGACCATATTCATTAGCTATCGTTTGCAGCTTTTTGAGCATCTTTGGGTTGGTACCAATGTGTCATCAATGTCAATGTTCAATGTCAAACCTCATTAATGTCAATTGTCTTTGATTGTTTACAATTTTTGAAGTTTTGAACGTGCTATTTATTTTGAATTTTGATAGAGCGAAAACAATTTTTGGTAAAAATGAATGCTAAAAAGGTGTAAGTAGGTACATCTTGTGTACACCTAAATTTTATAAAGAATATAATGAAACCTAAATGTTAATGAATTGGCGGGCTAATTTCAAATCAGTAATGACAGTGATGACATATTTTTATTATTGCTGCCAACCCAAGAACGCTCAAAAAGCTGCCACCGATAGCTTATGAATATGTTCAATTACCATGAAATTAGACAGGATCGGAAGCCATTGCTGACAACCACAAAACGAAAAATATAACTGAAACCAATGCTGTAATGAGTTCATTACAGTACTGTTTTGAATACTGTAATGAACTCATTACGATACTGAAATAGGGAAACAAATATGTACTATCCACATTTTTCACTTTTGTGAAGGGGAATGAGACTGAAACCAACCGTGGCGTGAAGTTTTTTGAAGAAATAATCTTTTCGAAAGAACTGCTGCATCTGTGTTAGCAAAAATCCGATTGTATCGAGTTCAGTCTGAATTCGCAACATACGAAATCGTGAAATCTGCTCAGCGAAAGGTTACTCTCTTCGTAATCTCGCCGAAGTGGGTTTATTCCACCAAACTGTCGCATATTTCATTATTATTGTATGCAAATGTTCGGACATGCAGCGCAATCGGAATTGCATAACAGCCGAAACAACTGGCTTGTGATCCGGCCTTTATTTTGACCAAAAAAGGATCGATTTCATATTAGACAGACGGGGATTTACGAGCAATTTTCCAAACTGTTTCGGTTAATGAACATCCGACCGACCGGGCAAGATTGGGACCACTGGGACTACAAAACTGACTGGTTACAATGTATGTATGAAATGTTTGTTGATTTCGAACAACGCAATAAATACCGGGTGGAACGCGATCGCCGCATAGGGTCATTACGAGAGCTGAAGTGTGGAGTTTTTGGGTGGTTGGATCCACTTTTTTTAATTTTATTGGGTCTGGAACCGCCAAAAACGAAAGTTAATCAGAGGATACGCTTCACTTGAATCCGACATACATGCGGGTCAATAATTGACGTTGCCTTTGGGAACTGCATGAAGGCTCTTCTATCGGATTAATTGGTCACTGGTGAAAAGTATGGAAACATGCAAATATCATCAATATCAAATTTTCGTGATCGAATACCTAAGCAGTACAGTAAAAGTATCACGGTTTTAGAGTTGAAGGCTATTTTTTAAAACAACTCTCCGATTTGTGTTGGAATAGGAGCCCATTCTGCAACTAGTTTTAGAATATACTATTTTAGCGTTGGTATAGCTGTGAAAGCTAGTTTTTGTGTTATTCCAATTGTTACACATGCATATCGCCTTTATGTTTGCATAATTGGAAATAGAATGATGAATTCGACACACTCAGATTCCGATAAAAAATAATATGTTCCATCAGTCGATAACTACTAACAAACAGAGTATGAATCAAACATTGTCACTATCCACCGAACAGTAGGTTACCCTATCGACAGGATTTGGATGAGCCATTGTCCTTATTGGACTTCCCAGGATCTTAGTTTGAAAAAGGAGACTAGGCGGAATCAAATTACAATCTATGAGTAGCTTTGATACAATTCAGAAATTATAAACATAAGTGTATGCTGCTGGCTACTGACCGCATGAAGAGAGGAATTCGGATGCTTTGAACCCTCGTTTGAACCTTATTTAAGATTCATTGATTTTTGTTTCCATATAAAGAAATGCTGGAGAAACAATAGGGTTGAATAAACTCGAGACCAATTCATTTCTTCGAAGACTCCTGAAAGAATTCGTGTATGTTTCTCAAGAAATATTTCTAGATGTACGCACTCTATTCTATTGTCAATCAGAGTAATATTTTTCCGAGTAATTTAATCGAGTTGAATTACTAGAATGGATACTAATGACATTTTCAAATCGAAATCTTCATACTAAAATACACTGCGCAAAAAAATTAACGCACATTTTGAAAATCTCTAATTCATTCTACAACTGAAGGTGTTCTCAATGATAATTATTTTTATCAGAATTATGCATGCATATGTTATCCACTTTCAACGTTTTTCTTCAATACAGATGTTTTCTCCCAGCAGGAATAAAAAATGATGATATTATCAGATTTTGAATGTATTGGCTCCATTCTAAAATCAGTTGTTCTCGATCGCTATGCAACGCGAAACACGCAATTTGACCCAAGAGGAATGTGCCCAAGCGGTAGTTTTGCGAGAAGAAGGGTGGACATACACAAGAATTGCAGAAAGGTTTGGAGTTTCCCATACAAGTGTCAAAGTGTGTTCAGAATGTTGCAGCGATTCAGGGAGATAGGTATGAATGTCCGAAGACCAGGACAGGGTAGACCACGGGTAACAACTGCCATTCAAGAACGTTACTTGAGAGTTTCTTCGTTGAGACAACGGTTTGCAACCGCTCGCCTCCTTCAAAATCAGCCTGAGCAAACTCATGAGGTGCAAATTAGCACTTAGACAATAAGAAATCGCCTCAGAAAATATGATTTAAGGCCTCGTGTCGCGGCAAGAGACCCAGCTCTTAGCCCAGCCCATCGAAGGGCGCGTTTGGATTTTGCAAGAGAGCATATCCATTGGGAAGAGGCCGATTGGAAAAGAGTTCTCTTCACAGATGAGTCTAGATTCTGCCTCTACCATTGTGATCGACGTTCTCTTGTATACAGACGTCCACATTGCTCAGTGCAATTTCCTGTATACTACTGGTTTCGGGGGAGGATCGATTATGGTATGGGGTGGAATATCTTTGACGGCTCGCACAGACCTAGTGGTCGTTGATAATGGAGCTATGAATGCTGATAAGTATATAAGGAACATGCTTGAAGAGCATGTTGTGCCATTTGCCCCATACATTGGAGAAAGTTTCATTTTTATGGACGATAATGCCAGACCCCATCGTGCGCGCATCGTTCAGGAGTACCTTGAAGAGGTTGAAGTCTCTCGAATGGAATGGCCAGCAAGAAGTCCAGATCTCAATCCGATTGAGCAGGTTTGGAACAACCTCAATAGAAGGCTGAGAAGTTCAGAAAATCATCCAGCTACTCTTAATGACTTAGGAATCCAACTCGGAGAAGGATTAGATCAGAACATTTTAAGATCACTCATTTTGAGTATGAACCGTCGTTGCCGAGCTGTATTTAACGCAAGGGGTGGAAATACCAAGTATTAAATCACTTATCAGCATTTCAGTATTTTGAAAATTGTTCATTTCTCTTCTTTCACATAAGATTCGGTGAAATCCTGAATTTTTCTTCCATTTAATGTGTCTTGTTTCGTTCAAAACCTTCCCGAGAGAACATAAAAAATAAGTTAAAAAGTCAATGTAGAGTTAACTTTCATTAAAATTGAGATTTTCAGAATGTGCGTTAATTTTTTTGCGCAGTGTACGTATTGAAGTAGAAAAATAAAGATAATTCAAATATAAGGCGTTGAGGTTGTTGCGCAGAGGAATCAAATGATCTGATGGTGAAAAAAGGCCCTCATATGAACAAAATTGACCGTCCGAGAGAATTTTCAAAATCTTCATAATTCTACTAGAAAATACTGCTTTTTCAATGTAACATCCTGTATAATATTGTAATGAGCTTTTTCTGAGATAATATTGAAAGGATTAGGCTCTATTTCTTCTTCGGAACCGACTTCAGAATCATTAATTGATTTTAATGAGATTAGCACAATGTTTCTAAAAGTGAAGAGAAGAAAATTCTGTCCAAAATTAATGAGCTACCTAAGCAAACGAAATATGGGTGAGGAAAGTGATTTTTACTCAAACAGTTTCAAAATATTGGGCAACCTCGCTGTGCTCAATATCGGATGGCGCCAATCATCCACTCAAAAAAGGAGTCTTCCTTTGGCGAAGGAAAAATGTTGAACTGAAGCATTTAATCGATCCGTGGTGGAGTAGGTATTCGTGTTCGAATATCGAGTATAAAATTTCAACAATGCATTTGAAACTCGAGCACAGACGTTGGAGTTCAATCGAATGATACGATAAACTTTGAGATATTCAAATAAGCCAGTCTGGCAAAAGATCATCTCAGGCAATAAAATGACTGGATAACATCGCTTGATCACGCTATCTAGTGTTTCAAACGCAAAATAGGCAGAGAATCTCGGGATTGCGTTATCTTCACCTATTAAAGTGAAGGGTTCCGTTCCATAGGCGTAACTCAATTTTCTTTTATGAAACCTAGTGATCGGAGAATCAGCAAATGATGCATCAGTGTGACATTGAAGACCGCCATGATTCAAATTATTCGGAAGGCGCAAAATTTGAAATTTTTTCCTGATATTAGTTCTCTCATTCTCAGTTGACAACTTCCAGCAAAATATTCATTATACAGGGTCCTGCAATAGTGCGTTCTTCTTCCATAGCTGCCGAACCAGACATCTCAGAGATTTCGTTGGAAAGTAGACCTCTTGTACCTTCATTTCTGCATCTCAGGAAATTATTTTCTGATATACAGGGTGTCCCCGATAACTGTTATTCAACAAATGGATGATTTTTTTAATGGATCACCCCATATATTTTCACATATTTTCAATGACCTTCATTACCTCTTTCATGACGCAAAATCTTAGGGACATTTTTCCAACAGTTCAGATCTTATTCGAAGAAAACTGCAAAAAGGTGAGGGAAAAGCAGTTCAGTAAGAGTCTTGAACTGAAAGTTTTCTAACCCCCGCATCCAGCAGACACGAAAAATGATATCGCACATGAAAATTTTATTCAAATAAAAACATAATAAAACTAACGGACAGTCAAAAGACGTCAAACAATGAAATAAAACTGAATGAATAATTATTGACAAAGAACCCAGAATCATATTTCCTGAGCATCATCATAAAAATGATATTTCTTTTTCATACAAGCAATTCATATTGATCACGTATTCAACCAATTATATCAGTTCTTATCGGCTTTCCAAAAAAAATATTGATCAAGTAATTGCTACTAGAGCTCAAAGATACTTTCGAATACAGTAAATCAGTATGAATTTTTGTTTCCTATCGGAATATTGGGCAGCATAAGTTTGACTTCCTTAAAAAACAGGTTCTGTGGCACTGCCCTAACATGAAAATCATATCAACCGTCCTATTTTTTCCAAAAATTCATACTGATTCACTATATTCGAAAGTATCTTTGAGCTCTAGTTGCAATAATTTGATCAATATTATTTTTTTTGGAAAGCCGATAAAAACTGATATAATTGGTTGAATACGTGATCAATATGAATTGCTTGTACGAAAAAGAAATATCATTTTTATGATGATGCTCAGGAAGTATGATTCTGGAAAGGTTTTGAAGTTTGTCAATAATTATTCATTTAGTTTTATTTCATTGTTTAACCTTTTTAGAATGTCCGTTAGTTTTTATTATGTTATTATCTGAATAAAATTTTCAGTTGCGATATCATTTTTCCTGTCTGCTGGATGCAGGGAGTTAAAATAATCCTGAGGTTACTTCTGAGAAAATGTAAGGAATTCAATTTCTACATCATTGTGGAAAACAATACAGGGTGTTTCATTCGAAAAAATCGAGAAATAATTATTTGAAGTTCTCCATATTTGGATCTTAATAACGGACACCCTGTATATGACAGGTTGATCGTTTAGGAACCATGTCAAGGCAAATCCTTCAATTAAAGAACTTTTAGTTCAAATTCATGGTACTTTCGCTTCTGGAAATCGTCAGAAGACTTTTACTGAACTGCTTTTCCCTCACCTTTTTGCAGTTTTCTTCGAATAAGATCTGAACTGTTGGAAAATTGTCCCTAAGATTTTGCGTCATGAAAGAGGTAATGAAGGTCATTGAAAATATGTGAAAATATATGGGGTGATCCATTGAAAAAATCATCCATTTGTTGAATAACATTTATCGGGGACACCCTGTATATCAGAAAATAATTTCCTGAGATGCAGAAATGAAGGTACAAGAGGTCTTCTTTCCAACTAAATCTCTGAGATATCTGGTTCGGCAGCCATGGAAGAAGAACGCACTATTGCAGGACCCTGTATAAATTAAGGCTTTCAAGGCTGGATTCAACTTCAACTGATACGATTCTCTGGAATTGATGCAGAGTTCATATTTCTGGATTGAAATTGAGTTGATACATTTAGGAAATACTCAAGGGCTAACTTTAGCTGAATAAGAATGTTACGATGTTACAAACACGATATTTCCTAACAAAAACACTTTGTTTTGTCCGATTATTTCTGCAATTGATAAGCCATATTTCTCCTACCAAAATAAGTTCCTTCTTCGATTTTCCTGAAGATTAAGTAGTTTATGAACACTAATGAATTGTTATTTTCCTGGGAAACATGGTTGCGTCTATCACAAATCACAAGTAGGTATATATCTGTGTATTTCAGCACTTTTGTACTCCAAGTATGCATTTCTCATTCGGTGGCGATGTGGCGCCAACTTTTACAAATACCAATTACTTATCCCGAAATATTGAATTATGCTAACCAAGTCTGCATTTGTATGTTCGCATTCGATAGCGAGTAGCGAACATAATTCAGCCAAAGCCAACTTAATCGTCATCCATGCTCCCTACTAGCACACAGCCCGAATGGTATCCAGCTGATTTAGGAGGTTTATTCTGCACCGTTATCCAGCCGTTATTCCTTTACAGCAGTCCTGACGTTCTGCCTACTAAAGATCCTTCTAATTGAAGTTTATGGTCGAAGACCACGCGACCATGCGATATAATGTGTCTCTTTCGTGAACTTGACACAGGAAACTTAGTGCTTAAATTGTAAATAACGCGGTCGTGACCGTAAATATTTGATATTATGTGGGCCCGTTCCGTATGATTTGAATCCGTTTAGGAAAATGCAAATGAAACGCGGTTATTGGGTTGACGAAATGGCAATGAATGAGCTGACTTTATGGCTATGAAAATTTATGGACGATTCCATTTCACTCAACGCGAATATTTATGCCCAAAAATATCTTACAATCCATCATTTGTTCAAAGAATCGTAAAGGGGTTTTCCAGTAAGAGGTGTTATTTTGAATAGACAATTTTCATATTACATAAAAAAAAAATCTGGTCATAAGAAGTGGATAGAAACTCTCAGTCGTATTGATGTTTTTATATCAAGTACAGTGGTGAAAGAAAACTCTCACCTCAACGGAGTTAATCTTGAAATAGAGGGTGATGAAAAAAAAATGGTTTTTGGGTATTTTCGTGAGGTTCACAGTTTATTTCATGACTGAATCACCCTGTATTCTTTGAAGTCCATGATGATATGTTCTGGAAAATCGAACAAATACCTCAAATCAACCCAAAAATACAGGGTGTCTACACTTAACCTTCATTGTGAATTGTTTCTATAATAATGGATCACCCAGTATGAATTCTGGGTATTTCAGGTTTTTTCGATGTAACAACAACATATCTAGTGTAATAGTTCATTTTGCGAACGTTTTCGCTCTGGAACTGACATATTTCATACTTTCAAAATCGGGCATGCATTCAATTATGGATAACCCTGTATTCGTAACGATTTTCGATCATAGTCCCCCATATCGTTGCTCCCTGGGAATGGAATGAAATGTTTCCTGAGAAAAATTGAAGTTCATTCGATTCTGTTCGAGATACGCGCGTAGTAAAAATGGGTAATTCTCAACTTCAACGCCCTGTATCTTAAAAACTAGTCATAGGATTGATTTGGTGCCATGAACACTTTCGATCAGTAGATCGAGTACTACATTATATCAAAAATTTAGAACATTTGACGGAACGCCATTTGCCATAAGAAAAGTGCGGGGTCCTTATTTGAGCTGTTGGGACAAGTTAGAGATTTGAAGAATAAAACCCCTGCACGTCTCTCAAGAACAGCCGAGAATATTGCTGCTGAAGCCGAAAGTGTAGAAGAAAACCCAGTTTTGTCCATTCCTGGTCGTTCTTTGTAATTATAGGCCTTCCACAAACAGAAATTTGCATGTGAAACCAACACCAAATTACTTGATGAAAATCCGTTTTTCTCCATACATTTTTCGGTACATGTTCATTGTTCACATCACAGTACGAAGGCATGAAAATATCATTTCTATCAAATTATATTTTCATAAGTAATATCACAGAATACCTAACTAGATAGGTATTCTGTGGTAATATCACAAGAGAGTGAGAATAAATTGAAAATAATTCGACAGATTTTAGAAAACTTGTTGCCAGGCAATAGACACGATAGCCCGAAGGGCTCGAGTGGCTATTGCCAAATGGCAACAAGTTTGAGAAAATGCCTGGAGAATTATTATCAAATTTATCGAACTCTCGTGTGGTATTCGATGGATTATTTTTTGACGTTATTCTCTGACGTTACAATCGAAATCATTTTTAAGATTTTATAATTTTATTCAACAAATTTATATTAATCGACTTAATATACACAGAATGAGTTATTCAAATTAGTATGTATTGAAGTTTTGAACATGAAAAATACAATTTCTTCTGGAAGCCAGACGGTGTGTTTTCGTCGTTGAGTTTTATCATGTCCAAGATTTCTCCTTTGCTCAAACATGCAGAACTTTATTTCCTCTTTTAGAGCTCTTTTTCTGTAAGAACTTACGCTTTCGCTTGGTGTTTTTTAGCATATCTGGTGGATTTGAATTCGATATCATTGAATGGGTCGAATCTTCTATTTAATTGGTCGTAGTACAACTCTTGCATTCATTTTGCGGTTTTATTCCACATTGTCTTCTCCATTCTGTTTCTTCATATTGAACCCATAGTCCCTCAAAATAACGGCTTGTTTTGTTGTTGATGTCTTCTCTTCCAATTTGTAGCCTCTCTCGTCGCAAAATAATTGGAATTTTTTCCAAATCGATGCGCTGCTTATGTTGGTATTCTAACATGCACTTTCAATGATCATATCATTTAAAATATTATCGACTGATGATTCACTAAAACGTTTGGGATTCATTTTACGAATTTCTTGAAAATTTACGGCAGACACGTCAAATCAAGAAAATCCGTTGTCATGTGATTGTCATTCAATAAAAACAATGTACATGGAATTATTCTCGCTGGAATAATGTAGGTAGATTATTTCCACTATAATAATGTTTTGATTGGCTAGAACGTAAAAGAATTACTGAAATTGAAGATTTCTATTGGTTTCGAGAAACGTCAAAAAATAATCACTCGAATTTCCCAGATAAACATTTTAATGGAGGTTATTTTATCCCCAAGATTATTCTCAATTCCTTCCAGCTTTTATGGTTTAAGTTTAAGGGTTTATCCGTTCACTCCGAATTCAGATCGGAGAAGTCGGAGAGGATATCTCGAATTATCTAATGCTAACAGAGCAGTGTAAAGAATGGAGGTGACGGTTATGTGATAACTGAACACAACTTTCGTATAGAAATTCTGTTCACAATGGTTTCTGACCAAAATTCCATGAACACATAGGTCATATCGATTACTCCGCTATTGAGTTTCATTCCTTTTTTCATCATGTGCATTTTAGATCTCAGGTTTAAGATCATGTTACACTATTTTATTTCAACCCATATCAGATTGTATCAAGTTCTATATAATATGGACTTAGGCGAGTTGGGTATCGCAATGTATAGGTTTTTGAGAAAATTCAACAACAACGTTTGCGTCAAAAAGACTCTAATGATTTTTCCCATAATTTGTACATCACTTGAAAATTCTAGATTAATTGATTTGTATTCAATCAAAGAAAGTCAATTTACATTTTTTTTGTGAGGATCAAGCTATACAGGGTCTTTCACGAGGAACCTCACCCATATTTATACGGGAAAATACTGAACGTATTTTCATGAAATTCAGCACTTATAAGTATTTCACGATGCTGATGAAATCTAAAATATTTTCAAGGCATGAGCACCTCCGGTTTTTCCGGAAATGACGTCAACTTCCGTTTTTCAAATTAGAACACCATTTTTTTATTGCAGAAATAGATTCCTTAGAAAATTTCAAGTTATTTTGATGTAACATTTTTCAGTTTTGGTTGGAAAATTCTCTCTGAGCGGGAAAATTCGAAAAAGAAATCGAAAATAGAGCTCCGCTGAAACAAGAATAACTTCGAGGTTTTTGGATGGAAAATTTTCATTTTTGGGATTTTTCAAGATGTAAGATTGATGTATCCACTTTAAAAATCGAAATCGCGATTCATGATACAGGGGGTGAAAATTGAAATTGAATCTACGTTAAAAAATAATGTGAGTGTATGCATCACACCCTTGCCCTAAAATGGATATTTTCTGAGTTAATATCCACTTTAGGGCAAGGGTGTGATGCATACACTCACATTATTTTTTAACGTAGATTCAATATCTGCCATAAAAAAAATGGGGTTCTAATTTGAAAAAATTGATTTTTCACGATTTTGTCATCCCTAACTTTGAAAGCGATTTTTTCACCCCCTGTATCATGAATCGCTCAGAGAGAATTTTCCAACCAAAACTGAATAATGTTACATCAAAATAACTTGAAATTTTCTAAGGAATCTATTTCTGCAATAAAAAAATGGTGTTCTAAGTTGAAAAACGGAAGTTGACGTCATTTCCGGAAAAACCGGAGGTGCTCATGCCTTGAAAATATTTTAGATTTCATCAGCATCGTGAAATACTTATAAGTGCTGAATTTCATGAAAATACGTTCAGTAGTTTCCCGTATAAATATGGGTGAGGTTCCTCGTGAAAGACCCTGTAGATATAACCGTCTGTCAAACTGGATCAAGTCCCTGAGTCGATCGAAATTCAAGAAGATACAAAAATATTGTTATTAAACATATGAATTTTGTTTGCAATTGATATAAGTTAATTTTGTATTGCTTTTTATTTATTTTTGACGTATCGGACGTATCAGAAAAGTTCAAGAAAAAATCATTTCTCCTGCACAAATAAACAATACTTTCAGTAGTTTTATTATCAAAACTCAACACATTCAATTTTTAAGAATAAAAAAAATCTTTGGGAGTTACAAATGGTGCTTTTATTTCGTGCGGTACAATATTCTTGTTGTTGCTATGTAGTTCTTGAGAGGCAGGTCGATATGGATAGTTGTGTACTTCGTGTGACAATATTTAACGGCGTCTACGCTGTTTTTTCTGGAATGCCCAAACATCACCGAGCAACTTCATGAAGAGACATCCTGCTAGTATGTATCTTGCTCGTTCTGGCAGATATTCCATGAACCACAGGATTGGAAACTGAAAATCACTGAGATGTTGTCATTTGAATTTACCGAAGTATCCAGATTTTTTCGATAAGAAGATGGCACAGCTATATTCTCATTGATGGTATACGAAATAGCTAAGTCCAATGATTTTGAAAATATTTTCAGTAAAAAATTCTTTAAAGACATTACCGATACTACAAACTACGCCATGAGTATAATGATAATTTCAAAATGATAGGAAGTTTTTCCTGGGGTTGATTTCATTCTAAATTCATAAATAATCATGTTATCGTAGTTATTGTACACGGAAGTCTAAAACAATAGCTGATACGTAAAAAAATCCGATATCTTATACCAAGATCTACAAACATACAACAATTATCGAGTAGAGTCAAGCGCGGAGCAACACGATATAACCTGCCATGAGGCATTTTGCCTTCAGTATGTAGTCATTATTTTCAATACGGAATCGTGAGGAAACTTATTAGAAACCATGGACATGTATTCATTCGGAAGCAATTCTGAAGAATTAAGAGTACGTTTCGAACAATAAACAGAAATAATGCGTATAATATGATTCTACCCTGGTCGAATAATTATCGTATTGTTGTTCGCTGCTTAATTGTTGTAAATACGTTTAATAAATCTAACTTCTAGTGTGAAATATGACATTTGGATAAGAAAGTATCCAGAATGGAGGATTTCTTATTGATTAAAAAACAGTTCTGAGATATCAAAAATCTATCTTGACTCACATACTGAACCTGTATGGATTTTTGAGCTATTGGATGAATTCATACTCACTAGGAGGGCTTCAGTGAAACCACCCATAGATGACGCCAACAATAATTGCCTGCTACACATTTGGCAACGTTGAACATCACGAAATACTTTCCTAACCATAATCAGAAATAGTATGAATCGACAGCATTGTTTGGGTAGTACACCAATGTAGTATAGTATAGGAAATGCACTTAGTACAGCTTCATAAGGGTACATAATTTGTAATCGAGGGAGATGTGTTTCTTAGTTTTGGTCATTTTCAACTTTATGGTAAAACTTATGGTGCATGATCCAATTTACTGAGATTTTGGTGTTTGGTTGAGAATTTTGACTGAGCTTGACACACGTCAGTGCCATTCTGTGATATGGCAGTCAAATTCAGATCAATTTTTTATTGAATTGTTTTTATGACTCAAAATGGTTTGCATGTGTAAAGAAGATGAAGAAACAAACTCAATGAAGAATGTTTCTCACCATCATAGCTTCATAAATTCCACCAACAGATACAGACAGTAAGAACTCTGGTGTTGTTATTTGCTCAGTTCTCTTCATGTCCCTTATAACTTTTTTGACGAAAATCAGGAAGAGAACTAATTTGCACAAAGGTTTCGGCAATAACCCAACATAATAAAATACGGGGAAAGTACTGAGGACCATAATAGTATTTCTGTCGTAATTCATATTTTCTTGGAATGCAGGAACATCTTAGGATAGTTATGGAGTTATTTCATTACGGGGGTCTTCTGAAATTTTTCATGGTTGGACGCAGGAATTTGAATACGACTCGACGTGTCATTTTGATTGATGTCATAGATAAGTCGTTCAAACCTTCATTCACAAAATGTAGACTTCAACATTTATTTTTGTATACCTCTGCCGAAAACACATCGAAAGCTAGATCAACTCAAAACTGTTATGTAGTGGTGTGAAATTTTATATATAGATGCGTAGAAACCCTGGTGTAACGACTCCTCACTATACCTTTTCAACTTCAAATTGAGACTAATCACATTCAAATTGGGATTAAACAAATTCAAAATGAGAATATGCAACTTCAAAATGGTAAACGAAATCGAATTGGGAATAAACAAATTCAAAATGAGAATAATAAACTTCAAAATGGTAAACACAATCGAATTGGGAATAAACACATTCATATTGACACTAAACATTTTCATATTGAAAAAGGTCATTTTCCGTTTTATTTCATAGTTCAAGAGAATTGTTCTGAAGTAACTAAGAATTCAAATGATTAAAAAATTTATTTTACAAAGCAGAGGTGTTGATAAACTTAAACTATATAATGCTATTTTATGAACAAGTTGATAAATGTGAGAATCGATACGATAAATAAAAATATTTATTCAACAATGAAAATCACACAACCATATCAACTAAGTTCAAAACATCAGGGAAATATCGCTGTATATGTGGTACATACGCGCACAGTTGTTGATATTTATTATATTTATATTATCACGCAATATGATTTCCAATTCACGCAAGCGGAACTGGTTTTGAGGAAGATCTGTCCTTTCTTCACCAGCCAAAATCTGTAGCATCCTTGTAGACATTGCTCTTTTAACTCCAGATTTAAAACTTGACCACGCAAATTCTATAGCGTTCAGCATTGGACTGTAAGGACTGAGTCTGAGTAGATTATTGTCCTGAAATTCTGGTTCCTTAAAGACCTCTTCTAATCCTGCATGACGAGGAGCATTATCTACTACCAACACCACATGCGACTGGTAAATATTATAGGCAGAACGTAAGCGGTTCCGCACAAATTCTTCTGCATCTTCTCTTCTAAATGCACCTCTTCATATTTCATAATGAATAAGTTATAACACAAAACACTCAAAATGATCTGATGAATAGGTACATTTATTATTTGACAATATTTTTGTATCCAATTTAATTGGAAATGACTTTTCTCAATATGAAATTGTTTAGTGTCAATATGAATGTGTTTATTCCCAATTCGATTTCGTTTACCAATTTGAAGTTGCATATTCTCATTTTGAATTTGTTTAATTCCAATTTGATTGTGATTAGTCTCAATTTGAAGTTGAAAAGGTATAGAATACTACTTCCGGAATAATCCGCAATATTTCACGGTCATGGCGCTATTACTACAGTGACTGTATAACCACAGTGACGACAACTGGCTATAAAACTGTCAAAAGTCCGCCATGTTTTGTCGAGATGTTTTGGCGGTATTTTTGAATTTTACATCGGTAACTTACGGCAATATTTCATATTATAGGTCTCAATTTCATCAGGAAGTAACATTATGTTCCATGAATTCGATCTAAGATATGACGTTGCAAATGAACTGAATCGTGCTATCTATTTTCCCGAAGATACAGATCGAAAATACTGGTTATCTTTAACTTCGAACTTAAATTATTATTCAGAAAAAACTGAAGAGCTACTTACATACACAAGTGAAGATTATTATTTGCCAATAGTAAATTCATCTTGATTGATCAGTCATTAGCTTAATGGCCATAACTCTCGAAAGAAAATAAACAATAACAATCATAGATGGGTTAGAAAATCTGCGCACTGTCATTTCGACAAAACATGGCGGCCGACCAATAGAAAATGAGACACGAATTGTCGCCACTGTGGTAATATAGCCACTGTAGTAATAGCGTGAAATATTTCCAGTATTAACAGAGAAAAAAGTTTCTTCAACATTCGCCAGGTTTTTGGAATTATCGAATTCACATATCTAACATTTTCTCAAATTCATTATTTTCCCGAAGTAAATAAACATTTCGATAAATACTACGATCTCTATGTTGAGAGGACAACGTTGCGTAGTTATCTGACAGGAAAATGACTATAACCCAACATTTTCAAAATATACACGGTGAAATGTGTCAGAATTTCATGGCCAACCGGAATACTTTATGATAATGAATGCATTACGGAATTTTGTTCATATGTTTGCTTCAAAAATATATTGAACTTACAGAAAATCATTTTCTTTTCAGCTTGACAACATCAACCTATGCCTGAACTTGCTCAAAGCCCAGCATGTGTCCGGAGTGGAATCGGTGTCCGCACAAGAACTGAGAGATGGCAAGTTGAAGGCCATTTTGGCCTTGTTTTTCGCTCTATCACGTCATAAACAGGCTGCAAAGCAAAGGGCTCAACAGGTTCAACAACAACAGCTCACAGAGATGACACCGAACAGGTAATGATGATTAATTTATTTTGTGTATGGGAATTTTAGTTCCTTTTTCCTTTCATAACAAAATAACGAAATCACAGTTCTGTCTTAATTTCGCTGGAACCCAAGAACCTATACGATTAAAATCAAAGCCAATATTCTCAACGAAAGCAATACTACGAGGATGTATTGATACCTAGTTAGCCTAGACCAGTTCCATGCATAAACAAAATATTGCGATACCATATCAACGAACAATAACTTATTAGAAGTGTCAGTGTAGAGTTCGACGTCAAAAAAGTAAACCAGAGTTACGCAATAAATTAAAAAAAAAAGATGTCCACCGAAATTGTTAAAATCGAAAAATTGGAGTATCGAGCCATCATCAATTTATATGTATTTAAAAGGGTTAAGAGGTAAGCAGATTTACGAGTTTGCTTAGTACCCTTGGTTATCAATGTCCTTCGTATGCGACCGTGAAAAATTGGACTGCAAGCTTCACAAGAGGTAAATTTTCCATTGAAGATGATGACCGATCGGGAAGGCCAGTTTCTGTGTCAGTCCCCGAAAATATCGATGCAGTTCATGACATGATTTTATCAGACCGTCGAATTGGGCTGAAACGGATATCTGAAGCACTGAAGATTTCATACGAACGCGTTCATCATATACAGGGTGGGGCAGAAGAACCTATCCGATTTCAAATCCCTTTTTCTCAGAAGAGAGAGCAGGTAGAGTAGTGGGGTAAAAACCGTTAGAAAGCTGGTTTTATGCCATTTGTCAGTAGTCAACATGCCTTGGTCTGGTGAACATCGTGCTTTTGTTATTGAGCGGTTTATCGAATGCGGCGGTTCGATAATTGCTACACAACGTGCTTTTCGAATTCATTTCGGACTCGGGCGTCATGATCCTGTTCCACATCACGCTACGATTAAAGTGTGGGTGTCAAATTTTAGACAGACGAGTTCAGCATTGAAAAAGAAGTCGCCTGGACGTCCCAGGACAGCAACAGGACCTGAAAACGTGGCCAATGTGAGAGCCAATGGAAATGACGGTGAAAGTCATGGAAAGCTACCGCGAGCGCCTAAATAAGTGTATCCGCTCCCAAGGACGACATTTGAGTGATGTGCTTTTCAAAACTTAAATTTAAAAATGGCATAAAATTTGCGATATGTTAATAAAAAAAATTTTTTGACAAGCTGAGTGGTTTTAATTTTATAACGTTTTGAAATCGGATAGGTTTTTCTGCCCCACCCTGTAGTTCACGTCGATTTGGACATGAGAAAAATGTCTGCAAAATGTATCCCCAAATGTTTGAATGTTGACCAAAAGCGTGCAAGGGTAGAAGCATCGCGTTCGATCTTTGCTCGATTTGAAAACGATGTAGACCTCTTAAACCGAACTGTTACTATGGATGAGACTTGGGTACATTTCTACGATCTAGAAACAAAGCAACAATCCAACAATAGATGGAATGGCGACACTCTTGTTCTCCAAGACCTAAGAAGTTTCGTGTCCAAAAATCTGTTGGAAAAGTTCTTGTTCGAGTTTTTTGGGATTGCCATGGAGTTATCATGATTGATTTTTTGGATAAGGGTAGAACAATAACTGGAGATTACTATTCGACATTACTGACCACTCTACGGGAAAAAATTATAGAGAAAAGACGCGGAAATCTATCCAATGGTGTTTTGTTTTTACAGGACAGTACACAAATCTCATGTTGCCATGCAAAAAATTCGTGATTTAGGGTTATTATTACTAGAACCCCCCCCCCTTATTCACCAGATTTGGCTCCGTCCGACTATCATCTCTTTCCTCAACTGAGAAAAAGTTTAAAAGGTCGTAAATTTTCTTCCAACGAGGAGGTAATAAAAGCTGTGGAGGACTGGTTTGCAGAGCAAGAAGAAACATTTTTTTGAAAGGTCTAGAGAAGTTGCAGGTTCGCTGTTATAAATGTATTCAATTAAGAGGAGAATATATTGATTAATAAAATATTTTTGACATTGAAATTTTGTTTGGTTTTATAGAAGGCTAAGAATTCTTCAATATATCCGCGTACGTCATTTAAAAATTGTCGAACCGATAAAGCAAACTGAAACAATGAACTTAGGTACAATATTTCTGATATTTTCGTGATGAACATTCAGTACGTGTGTCTAACGATTCTCTATTGTGTTATTCCTTCAATAGTTTCCATAATGACGAGCCATTCCACTAAGTTGCCTTACGGACGAACAATCAACATCACTGCATTTAATTAAAGCTGAAACTGTCTACCGTTCGTATTACCACATTTCGTGGTATTTTCTGGAAACGACGACGAAAGACGAAATCGATATCAATTCATGCCATCCGAGTGTATCAGTTTAATTTTCCGGAATTATATAATCGAGTGAACGAATTCATTGTATAATAAGTTTCCACTGGCGAAAATGGAATCGAGAGAGCATAACGAAATCGTGGGGTGAATGTGAAATACGATACCAAGGGAAGGGATTAGGGAATCTCTAATCGATTCCGTACCTACAGAAAGTTCAATTTTTGTCGACATTGCTATTTTATCGGTAGAAAAAGTTGTCGAGAATTACTGTTCTTTTTATACAGAGTGTAACAGCCAAATGGAATAAATTCGAATAAATGAGGGCGTGTTGGGAAAAACGCTCGGACACGTCGATTTGTAATTTTAAATGCGCATATTTTTCAAGAAAATAAAATTATATAGGGTGTTCCATGCGACCGTGGCCAATACCAACTTTCTTATTTCAAATGCAACCCCCTGTATATTATTTATTTTTTGGATTCTCCAGAAAATTCTAGACATAATTCATGTTCAATGTCCTATACCTATCTTCAATGAGCGGATTTTTTCTCCACACAATTATTTCATCCCTATCTATCAGTAGACTATCACGACCACGTTTTTAGAACTTGAATTCCATTTTTTTCAATAATTTATGAAACGTTGTTCTTTTGAAATTTGGCAAATTGTCGTCATCATTCACGATTTCTAGTACTTTAGAAATCGTTGGGATTTCATTCCGGAAAAAAAACCGTGGACAATTCTTCTGATAAGGTTCGTATCGAAATCGTCAACCGAATCGATTATATTTAACGACTGGGCTCTCCTCTCAGGTGGCGTCAATGTTTTACTCTCTTCATATTCTCTGAGAATTCTGAATACAGCTGAATCACTCACCCCCTGAGGATTTTGAAACAATTCCTACTAAGTCTCTTTTCGATAAATCAGGATGTTCTTCCAATTCTTTTCGAGAAATGTTCAAAATTATCTCTTTCTCTCCAGCATAAAAATGCGACCTTTTTCGTGGTGGTCCCCACATATCACCCTCAGATGCAGTATCCGTTTCCGAATTCGACATTGTTCCATAAACACTATATACACTTTGTCAAAGGATTTTTCAACATAATACACTTTTCACAACAAAATCTATGAACACTTTGAACAGCTAGACCTTCACAGTATAGCTCTAGGTATTTTAACTAGTCTTGTCAATTGAAAACTTCGATATTTATGCAAATCAAGATGGCTTTAACCCATTGATGGGAAGGACCCAAACCTGGTGTTTCCCGGAATTACCTTGTCGGAATCTTGAGCAGCCGACAAAGAGTTTCGTACAAAATAATATAAAATTTTGGACCGAAACTAAATATATTTCGCATATTACAAGTGAATGACCATTATGAATCTTTTATCAGTTTTACCAGTCTTGCCAATTTGAAACTTCGGTATTTATGCATCAAGATGGCTTTCACCCATTAGGGAAAACGACCCAAATCTGGTGTTTCCCGGAATTACTTTGTCGGAATCCTGCAAGATTCCGACCCAAATCTCTAAAACTCTGGTGTTTCCTGGAATTACCTTACCGCAATCTCGAGCATCCGAAAAAGAAATCATTTAGTAGATAATAATATAAAAACAAAACAAAATAAAAAAAATAGGTTACGTCGGATATAAAATGTTTATGACAGTTGCATATCATAACAGAAATTTTGCACTTGAGTTTCTGAGGAAAAAAGTTCTAATGTGGGAATTGCTGACAAAGATTTGGCGATAACATCAGTTCGAGGAATGGTCCCCAACTAATTGGCCTTCAAGATCATGCGACATCAGTCGTATTATTTTCTTCGGGGTTGAGTCAAGTCCTTGGTTTCTGCTGATAAACCAAGAACAATAGACTCATTGGAAGCCAACATAACTCGTGTTATTGCTGAAATAAGGCCTGATGATTCACTAGAAAAAGTGGTCCAAAATTGCGGTTCCTCAGAGCTATTCGTGGTGGGCATATGCCGGAAATTATTTTTAAAATTTGTTGACAAACACAGGAAATTAGTTGTGCACCTAAAATATACATTTAAAATTAATGTATAAGTCAAAGACTCGCCCAGTATAAAGGCGATCTGTTAATCCTAAATGTCTTATTCAACTGGTATATTCGACTGGTAATCCTAACAAATCGAGAAACGAATATTTCCCAAATTTATTTCTCCATCTTGTTCTTGGCAGCAATGCCTGGATGAGTCGTTTCAACGATGGAATTATGCGAGGATTCAAATTCATCCGAAGCTCCGCAAAATTGAAAATTAACCCCTACCGTAATTTGTAATTCGGTACGTAAGTACGAAGTAAATCATGCTGAAAATTAACCGCGGGGATTATAATTTATAGGGTGAGTTATTTTGCATTTCCGATACGCGGGCGATAGCTGAGTGTTCACACCGATACGTTTCATCGTAAATTTCGAACGCCGACGCTACAAATTAGCGGTTTGTTTTATTCATCGGCATAATTTTTAAATGAATAATGTGGTTATGAATTTCGATGGAAATCTGAGCTTGATTTCGATAAAAAGGTTATGAGCTTCACGTAAATCTTTTTAAAATAATTCTTGATAGTTAATAGTGAGTAGAGACGGAACCGGCGCTTCCGCCAATTAGCAACAAACTGGCAGTTGAAATTCTACGCTTCAACTCCATTTGAATCACGACGAAATTATAACAATTATACCTCATAAAATCAGTATTTTTCAGCTTTTATTCTCATCGTTGTTGGGAATGATTTTCTGGAACGTAACCATCAATATAATAAATCAGTTAGATAGCCTATCTCATTGATTCACATTATTATCTATCACATTCTATTAGTTTCGGAAATATTGAATATTTTTACGAATTTCTACCTGTAGCGAAGTGCGACAACGATTCCGGAAAGTCAAAGCAAATGAGGCATGACAAAGTGCACAGTGCACATACTGAAAACCTCTTTGAACAAACTAATTAAAAAAAAAAATTTTTTTTTCTTGAAAATTTCTGCACTCCTGTAAAGAAGATACCTTGCCAAAAAAGGACCACATGACCCACTTTCCCTATTCAAAAAATTCAGAGTGTTGATGGGGATGGCACAAGGTGCAACAAAAATCGTTCAAAAATGCATAAAGATTTGGTAAAAGTGAAACAAAAATTGATCTGTTTCAGGATTTTGTTGCCAAATATTTTTCTTCTGAGAAAATGAATTTGTTGCATAATTTTGACGCGCACAGGTGATTTTTACCAGGACGAATATACAGAGTGTAACAGCCAAATGGAATAAATTCGATAACGAATAAATGAGGGCGTGTTGGGAAAAACGCTCAGACACGTCGATTCGTAATTTTAAATGCGCATATTTTTCAAGAAAATAAAATTATATAGGGTGTTCCATGCGACCGTAGCCAATACCAACTTTCTTATTTCAAATGCTACCCCCTGTATATTATTTATTTTCTGGATTTCTTCAGAAAATTCTAGACATAAATCATGTACAATGTCCTATACCTATATCTTCAACTTTTTCGGAAATATTAAGTGTTTTAAGATTTTTTACAAAAATTAACATTTTGCATGAAAATTATTTTATTTCACAAATTCGATACATTACCTACACTCAATACTTATTTCCCATTTACCTCTTGATATGAAGAAAGTAAGCAAAAACCATTACTGAGAAGAAATAAAAAAAAACAAAAACAGATTTGTTTATTCTCATAGCCTTATAGTAACACTTGTCTGTTTGCATTTTGAACATTTCCTAAATTGACATTAATGGTTTTTTTGTTTTTTTTTCAATAATTCAGAAATAATCAGTATTACTCATTAGGTTTTAAGTGTAGTGTACCGAATTTGTGAAATAAAATAATTTTTATTTAAAACGTTGATTTTTGCAATAAATCTGAAAACACTTAATACTTCCGAAATAGTTAAAGATAGGTACATATAGGACATTGTGCAAGAATTGTGTCTAGAATTCTCTGAAGAATCCAAAAAATAAATAATATACAGGGGGTTGCATTTGAAATAAGAAAGTTATTGGTATTAGCCACGGTCACATGGAACACCCTATAAAATATTATTTTCTTGAAAAATATGCGCATTTAAAATTACAAATCGACTAGTCCTTGCGTTTTTCCCAACACGCCCTCATTTATTCGTTATCGAATTTATTCCATTTGGCTGTTACACTCTGTATATACAAATATGGGCGAATCGTCCTCACTGCGCCCATTATTGCGTAAGCCGAAATAGCTCAGTTGGGAGAGCGTTAGACTGAAGATCTAAAGGTCCCTGGTTCGATCCCTGGTTTCGGCAAAACTTTTTATTGAAATTGCGCATATTAGAAATTCTAGATTTGAATTATGAATTAGACTATGTGTTGAGCGAACCTAATCAATTTTATCATTTCAATCTCGAATGATCCGGAATTGAAGAATCAACCGAAGCAATAATATGAATAATATGTCTTTGATATTAGGTGGTTTTGTTTAATGTAATGTAATATATAGGTAATTCACATATTAAAAAATGATCTGAAGGACCTTCTTTTTGCTGCCTTATGAAATCTCAAACAATCACTTCATAATTCCAAACGTACCCGTTAGTAAAGACTATTCTCTATAATAGTTATGAGATAAATGCGCCTGAACGCAGGCAACCAGTAATACCCGCTCACCGAGAGCCTTGTGAGTGCGAAGTTGCATGATCAGCGGTTAACCAGGAGTGCACTTCGAAATATCAGCTGCCATGATCAGATATCTCTTGATTTTACATATTTCAAATCGAAAATATAACTTACTTATTCTTTATTATTTCTATACATATTTGAGGATTCAAAATTTTTCTACATCTTCTTTCAATTAATGTTGTGTATTAATACTTGGACTGATTTCTGTATTTCTCTTGGAAATTAAGGATGATTAGTCTATTCAATAATATTGAAAACCATATGGCATAATAAAATGTGATTTTTGGAAACACTCAGAAACCATGTAGGACCGGCGCATCCACCAAGCTGAAATCAGTTGGACAATTTTATCTTTTTTTTCTCAATCAATTGTCATGAATAGAAACCAATAGAAAGGCTTCCTCTAAATATCCCATTTTCATATTTGTTGTGATTTTTTAAAGGGGTGAAACCAAGAATAAAAGTCGCAAACGTAGGCCCACAAACGCTTCGTGATCAAGATAGGGTGTAGTTTTTTTTTACTTTTTCCTCGTAGCAGTCGTAGCATCTGCATTTCCCAAAATATAAGTTTGATTTTATCTGTCATACTGATAATGGTCACATAATTCACTCATATATGGTAGAGCCTACTCAATTTTTTTGAAAATCTTATCGAAAACTGTAGAAAGCACGAAAAAATTGTAGAAGATCAAAAAATTTTCAATTTTCATTTCAAAGCTATAGTGACGAATATTCGGAACAAATAAAGAGTTGAATATCCAAAATGGATGTGCGAAGTATACCATGTGTCTTCTAAGTATATTAGCAGGGTGGTCCTTGAAACTCAAAGGCATAAAGAGCCAAACTTCGAGTCTACGTAGTACGTAATTACGAATTGTGTTCCCTTGGGGGAAATAAATATGTTGAGCCATTTGCGTATACAGGATCCGGGAGTACTCAGCTCAATTAAGGGAATGTGTGATAATTCTCCTGGTTTATATTCGAGCAGATGCGAATTTGTCGGGAACTTGTTTGACTGCCTCCTAAAGAACAGGAATACTTCGACTTTGTGGCGAGGGACATGAATATTCTGTTTGTGGGAATTTATAAGTTTGCAATGTACACCTAAACCATATTTACGAGGATGTATTGATATCTAGTTAACCTATAGACGAGTTCCATATCAACGAACAATAACTTATTAGAAGTGTCAGTGTAGAGTTCGACGTCAAAAAAGTAAACCAGAGTGACGCAGTAAATTAAAAAAAAATTTGTCCACCCAAATTGTAAAAATCGAAAAATTGGAGTATCGAGCTATCATCAAGTACCTGTATTTAAAAGGGGTAAGCAGATTTACGAAGATATGCTTAATACCCTTGGTGATCAATCTCCTTCGTATGCAACCGTGAAAAATTGGACTGCAAGCTTCAAAAGAGGTAGGTAAATTGTCCATTGGAGATGATGACCGATCGGGAAAGCCAGTTTCTGTGTCAGTCCCCGAAAATATCGATGCAGTTCATGACATGGTTTCATCAGACCGTCGAATTGGGCTAAAACGGATATCTGAAGCACTGAAGATTTCATACGAACGCGTCAATATGGACATGAGAAAAATTTTTGCAAAATGGATCCCCAAATGTTTGAATGTTGACCAAAAGCGTGCAAGGGTAGAAGCATCTCGTTCGATCTGTGCTCGATTTGAAAACGATGTAGACTTCTTAAACTGAATTGTTACTATGGATGAGACTCGGGTACATTTCTACGATCCAGAAACAAAGCAACAATCGATGGAATGACGACACTCTGGTTCTTCAAGACTTAAGATGTTTCGTGTCCAAAAATCTGCTGAAAAATTTCTTGCTTCAGTTTTTTTCGATTGCCATGGAGTTATCATGATTTGATTTTTTGGATAAGGGTAGAACAATAACTGGAGATTACTATTCGACATTACTGACCACTCTACGGGAAAAAATTGAAGAGGATAGATGCCGAAAGCTATCCAAAGGTGTTTTGTTTTTACATGACAAGGCTCCAGTACACAAATCTCATGTTGCCATGCAAAAAATTCGTGATTTAGGTTTAGAATTACTAGAATACCCCCCTTATTCACCAGCTTTGGCTCCGCCCGACTATCATCTTGTTCCTCAACTGAAAAAAAGTTGAAAAGGTCGTAAATTTTCTTCCAACGAGGAGGTAATGAAAGCTGTGGAGGACTGGTTTGCAGAGCAAGAAGAAACATTTTTTTTGAAAGGTCTAGAGACGTTGCAGGTTCGCTGTAATAAATGTATTCAATTAAGAGGAGAATATGTTGAGTAATAAAATATTTTGACATCGAAATTTTGTTTGGTTCTATAGTAGGCTAAGAATTTTTCAATACATCCTCGTAGGTTCTATGATGAATAATTATTATTAATTAATTGGATTTCATTAAGAAATATCCTAATGGAATGATGATATTTCGGTATTACCTACTCAGGAATACATAGAAACATATCATGAGTTAAGATACCAGACGAAATATGGTGGATGCGCTTGGTTGAATTCTCCAATACTTGTTAAATCTTCTTCAGAATTCCTGTCCTTGACATCGACTAAATCAGTTCTCTCTTCTCTGAATCAATAATGAATTTCTATAGCTGGTGGTATAATTTTTCCTCTCAAATTCGGATAATTCGCTTCAAGCCTACAGTTTTCACAAAACCGAAGCGTTTTCCTTTCGCAAAAATGTGTTCCTGTTCCGACGAATTGACCCGACAGATCATAACTCATGCCAGATGCTGCCCGAATGTCAACGTTTTTGTTTCTTTGGTGCCTAAAATTACACCCGGTTAACGGTTTCTGCTCTCCTGCATTAAATTTCGATATTATAAATTGCCGCCGTTTTGATTTACGACTGCGAGTGTGAAACGGAATGAAGTTGCCTCATTTTGTGGATTCAGGTGTAGCTTTTGATGATGTGCTCCGAATCGTTTCATGTTGAATGATTCATGTCGGAGTCGGGGGTTTCAACTTCTATACAGATCATTATTTTTACCTTATGACTATACCCTTATATACAGGGTGTTTCAGAATAAGGGACCGTAAATTCGGGATCTTAATCCTCAGATGATTTTATGATATAAAGTTCCTATGGACTATAGGTCCCTGACGCACTGTTTCTGAGATACGGGGTGTTGAAATTAAAAAAACAATTGGTTTTATGAAATTATACGGATCTCATAAGTTCTCGTGCATAAATTTTTATCTGTTTCCATGAGACATTCTTGGCAGAGAAGGTACACGTCGAATGTAAGCCATCACAAATGGAAAGAAATATTCATCGATTAAAACCAACAAATTTGTTCATTATACAGGGTCTTTCACGAGGAACCTCACCCATATTTATACGGGAAACTACTGAACGTATTTTCATGAAATTCAGCACTTATAAGTATTTCACGATGCTGATGAAATCTAAAATATTTTCAAGGCATGAGCACCTCCGGTTTTTCAGGAAATGACGTCAACTTCCGTTTTTCAAATCAGAACACCATTTTTTTATTGCAGAAATAGATTCCTTAGAAAATTTCAAGTTATTTTGATGTAACATTTTTCAGTTTTGGTTGGAAAATTCTCTCTGAGCGGGAAAATTCGAATAAAAATCGAAAATAGAGCTCCGCTGAAACAAGAATAACTTCGAGGTTTTCGGATGGAAAATTTTCATTTTTGGGATTTTTCAAGATGTAAGATTGATGTATCCACTTTAAGAATCGAAATCGCGATTCATGATACAGGGGATGAAAAAATCGCTTTCAAAGTTAGGGATGACAAAATCGTGAAAAATCAATTTTTTCAAATTAGAACCCCATTTTTTTATGGCAGATATCGAATCTACGTTAAAAAATAATGTGAGTGTATGCATCACACCCTGGCCCTAAAATGGATATTTTCTGAGTTAAAATCCACTTTAGGGCAGGGGTGTGATGCATACACTCACCTTATTTTTTAACGTAAATTCAATATCTGCCATAAAAAAATGGGGTTCTAATTTGAAAAAATTGATTTTTCACGATTTTGTCATCCCTAACTTTGAAAGCGATTTTTTTACCCCCTGTATGATGAATCGCGATTTCGATTTTTAAAGTGGATACATCAATCTTACATCTAGAAAAATCCCAAAAATGAAAATTTTCCATCCGAAAACCTCGAAGTTATTCTTGTTTCAGCGGAGCTCTATTTTCGATTTTTTTTTCGAATTTTCCCGCTCAGAGAGAATTTTCCAACCAAAACTGAAAAATGTTACATCAAAATAACTTGAAATTTTCTAAGGAATCTATTTCTGCAATAAAAAAATGGTGTTCCAATTTGAAAAACGGAAGTCATTTCCGGAAAAACCGGATGTGCTCATGCTTTGAAAATATTTTAGATTTCATCAGCATCGTGAAATACTTATAAGTGCTGAATTTCATGAAAATACGTTCAGTAGTTTCCTGTATAAATATGGGTGAGATTCCTCGTGAAAGACCCTGTATTCATCAACATTCTTCCCTCGATATAGGTAGACCAACAATCATCATTGATGAGATTTAATCGACATTCACTGCGTGACATATTCTAAAAAAATGATAGCACTGAGCTCAAATGCATCAATGACCCTCCCTTCTAAAGTAGGGTTTGAATCAAAATTTATGGCAGCAGCAATATTATCCGGATAAAAAATATTCTGCAATGCCGGCGGTCGTATCCCTCACGTACATGTTTTTCTGAATTATGTTCCTTTTGGGGGATAACTTTTCGCAGGATGTGTAGGGTTTTCGCAAAACTTTTTCATATCGATACTGACACGTCTGTTCATAACACTTTTATTGAAAGGGGAAAAGCCTGGGGGAATTTCTAGAGGTGAATTCAACGGATTGTGGCAAACGAAGTGTGGAAACCGCACATTCTGGGAAAGGTTCACAACACGGAATTGGATTCAGCATTCTGAGAATAAGAAAGCATATGCTATGCAAGACCGCAGCAGGAATTCATAACTTTTGTGATACGAAATAGACACAAAAAGAATTACAAATGTTAATTCTTCTCGATGAATTACCTAAACATCCTGAAAAATAGCTTAAAAGTACAGGAGAACACATTATACAGGGTTTTCCTATGAATAAGTCAAATAAGTGTCACTGTAGATTTCTCAAAAAAAATAAAATTTTTTTCTTTTCCATTTTTTCCACTGGGTCTTCGTTTCAGAAATACAGGATATCGAAAATTCATATTTTTTCAGATTTTTTCTAATATCTCAGGAACCGACAGAATTACAGAATTGAGATTCTGTACACACATTGTCACTGATAATAGCTACTTTCTTGCACTTTACTCGGTTTTTTTTGCATAAAGGTTTTACTTCCCAACAAAAGTACAAATTCAATATCTCCGCTACTTTGTAATAACAATCTCTTGAGATGGAAGAATAGAAATAGGTATGTCCATAAAACCTGTTTTCGAAAGGAATTCCTTTGGTTGTCACATATCAACTTTTCAACTTACGAGGATGTATTGATATCTAGTTAACCTGGACCAGTTCCATGCATAAACAAAATATTGCGATACCATATCAACGAACAATAACTTATTAGAAGTGTCAGTGTAGAGTTCGACGTCAAAAAAGTAAACCAGAGTTACGCAATGAAAAAGATGTCCACCGAAATTGTAAAAATCGAAAAATTGGAGTATCGAGCCATCATCAAGTACCTGTATGTAAAAGGGCTAAGAGGTAAGCAGATTTACGAAGATATGCTTAAAACCATTGGTGATCAATGTCCTTCATATGCGACCGTGAAAAATTGGACTGCAAGCTTCAAAAGAGGTAAATTTTCCATTGAAGATGATGACCGATCGGGAAGGCCAGGTTCTGTGTCAGTCCCCGAAAATATGGATGCAGTTCTTGACATGATTTTATCAGACCGTCGAATTGGGCTAAAACGGATATCTGAAGCACTGAAGATTTATACGAACACGCATATAGTTCACGTCAATTTTGACATGAGAAAAATTTCTGCAAAATGGATCCCCAAATGTTTGAATGTTGACCAAAAGCGTGCAAGGGTAGAAGCATTGCGTTCGATCTGTGCTCGATTTGAAAACGATGTAGACTTCTTAAACCGAATGGTTACTATGGATGAGACTTGAGTACATTTCTACGATCCAGAAACAAAGCAACAATCGATGGAATGGCGACACTCTGGTTCTCCAAGACCTAAGAAGTTTCGTCTCCAAAAATCTGCTGGAAAAGTTCTTGCTTCAGTTTTTTGGGATTGCCATGGAGTGATCATGATTGATTTTTTGAATATGGGGATCACTATTCGACATTCCTGACCACTCTACGGGAAAAAATTAAAGAGAAAAGACGCGGAAAGCTATCCAAAGGTGTTTTGTTGGTGCAGGACAACGCCACAGTACACAAATCTCATGTTGCCATGCAAAAAATTCGTGATTTAGGGTTAGATTTACTAGAACACCCCCCTTATGCACCAGATTTGGCTCCGTCCGACTATCATCTCTTTCCTCAACTGAAAAAAGTTTAAAAGGTCGTGAATTTTCTTCCAACGAGGAGGTAATAAGAGCTGTGAAGGACTGGTTTGCAGAGCAAGAAGAAGCATTTTTTCAAAGGTCTAGAAACGTTGCAAGTACGCTGTAATAAATGTTTTCAATTAAGAGGAGAATATGTTGAGTAATAAAATATTTTGACATTGAAATTTTGTCCGGTTTTATAGTAGGCTAATTTTTCAATAGGTATATCCTCGTACATATCACACGATAAAAAAGATGAATAATGCAATGTACCTAAACTCAAATATTGTTCGATTTGTTGATTTCCTCAATTCGTAATTCATGTTAATATGGACAAGAACTATACTCTGTGCTGGATACATATTACACCTAATGGTTCGGAAATTGATGCAAACAGGGTGAAATCCTTCCATTCCGCTTTATTGTTCACGCAAGCATTACGTGTTCCATAGAAGGGAACTAGATTACACACTGAGTGCTTTTCATTTGGACTTTCCCCGCTATTAAAAGGGCGGCATCGGAGGAGCACAAAAGAGTATCGTGCTTCAATATTGAATTCAATTTGAATCCTTCCTGTTTCCATCACTTAACTTATTCCCACGAGAGGTGGGGCCTTAGGAGATTGATATTTGAATTTCTCTAGTGATCTTCCCCATCCTTTGATTCAGTCAATACCTCTGAATCCTTAGATTTTCAGACTGCAAGATCATTGGGTAAGCTGGAAAATGATTCTACAGGAAGAGATTTAAAATTCAAATGACATTGACATTAGTGGATAGCTAACGATTACGAGAAATTACGAAATCGTCCGTTATTGATGAAGTACGTGCCTTATACGTTTTATATACAGGGAGAGTATTCGACATATATTTCAACTGTAGATTCTTGAAGCCAAAAAAAAACCTTTTTCGGCAAACGTCTGGGATGTTCCCACTTCCCGGACGCTTTTTCAAACGTGAGCCGAAGACACGATAAACATATATTTAGTTTCAACTTCTACACCTAATTAATACCTAATATGATTGCAATCAAATCACCCCTAAATTTTTTAGCAACTATTCATTTACACCCAGTATATTGCACAAAAATTTCTCCACATCTCTGCTTCTCCCACAGCAGAGGCAGCAATGCAGACCTACTGTAGATACTGTAGAGAACAGTTATTAGTGACTGATAGTAATATGAACGCTGATTTCTTCAGTTGCCTCCTTCTGCAATTAATGCTTCATTTCATTTTATACTATGGCCTTATTTATATGCAAGAATATACTCTGATATTTTCTAGTCTGTCGCTTTCAAAGTTATGAACAATGTGCTATCTAACCCCTAACTCTTTGAAGACAAGATAGAAAATAAAATGTTTCGAAGGTTTTTTTTTAATCGAGTCTGAACTAAACCTTTAATATCCACAAATAATAATATGAGTACTAACATAGACAATACAAACAAGAAGGTAAAGAGTCAAATTATAAAACAGCTCCACTAAAAAAAGAGAATGTCTCAAATAGGCCCCAGCCGATTTTTATGAAGTTGTTTGATTGGCTGAGCTTTTTCATCGACACTTTATTTCGAGGCTGCTTTGTCCAAAGCTGTGTGGTCTACTTTAAATAACAAACGGCAACGAGTAAGGTGGTAAATTGAGTAGGGTGATAAAACTGTCGTGGCGAAACTGTACAAGGACGTAAATAGAAACGTGTGACTAGTTTGTCTCACATCATTTCTTTCTCGAAACAAAGTAATTACAAAGATTTTAATGAAGGGATTCAACGGTTGCATCGTAGAATGTATATGAGCTTCATATATCTCGTCAGTTTTTACTCGAAAGGCCGTATCACATATGTCATCTGGATAATTGCGATTTTATTCTATATTTCTTTCACTTCCACGCAACATGCCTAGAGCTAGGTAGTTGAAGGAAAATATGGAGAGACTCCTCTCTATTTATGTACTTTGGTATTCGATGATCAGCTTTCAGGAATATTGAAATAGTTGCTGAAGAAACGAATGTATTATTAGTACACCTGTCTAGTTGAGGTGTCATTACAATCAATCTTTTCATATCTCCTCTTCGTTCGAGAATAAAAGCCCACGTTGGGCGCCAATTGTTGTAGATTTATTGTTCCATTATAACTTCGGCATCCTTGAATTGCAATATTTGCATCATTATCGTTTTAATGAATTAGTTCGAAATACCTATCCACTACAGATTACAATCCTTAGTCCTAACTGGTTCATTTTGCCACATTGCTCAACAATTCGAATAATTTACATTGTATCAATCCGAGTTCGAAAAATCTATCGCACGATACCAATTTAAACGATTATTCAAGTCACGACTTACGTTTTCTATCAGACCTAGCTCCCTGAGAAACGAGATAGAATTCGTGAAGGAAGAAGTGCTAGTTCGATTAAATTTAGAATTTCAATTCATTTCTCCGCCAATAAAGAGTTCGAAACGTCTCGGATGGCTTGAAAGATGTATCTTTTCCACCCAATAAAAAATAAGTGCAGACGACTGGCTTAGATATCTTTTTTCTGTTCATATCACGTATCGGATTATCCATCAAATGAACTTTTGTGTAGGGGGAACTATCGAAAATGAAGTATTATATCATTTGGTCGAGCCTAGACAGAATGGATTGCATTTCTGCTGCCTCGATAACTCAGAATTACTTTTGTGAGTGAAGAATACCCAGGCAATAATTTTTAAGGAATACAGGGTGTGGCCTGGCTAATTCATAATTCGTCAACTACGGGAAGGGATATCAGAACTGATAAAATATAATCTACAAAATTTTGCTTAGGAAAAGTATAACTGAAACAACTTTTTGAATTTTTTTTTAGTTGATATTTGTTTTCTGATTGTTTTTCAACGACAGATTTGTCTTCAATTTGTCAATATCTCAGGGGGCCCTTTTTTTAAATTCATGCGTATGTGATGCATCGAATTGAAATGAAAATAAATAAATAAAAAGTTATTTCAAAAATATGTATGTATTTGTTTAATACATTCAAGTAGTTTTCTACTTGGCCTGTTTTCTGGAAAACTGGGAAGAGATAATTTCGTTTACACATTTTCTGGACGATATTTGTTAACAAAACGTAGGTTTTCGAGGTCGCTCTATTCAATTAAAGACTTTCCAGAGGTCTAACTATCATGGTTTAAATTTTTCTCCTGCTAAATGGTATTTTTCGAAAAATTGGAAATTTAAAATCGTCATAGCTCCCGTATCTTTGGTCGCATCAACATGAGGGTTGTATATTGTTACTCAGCATTGTCCAAAGTATTTCTATAAACAATAAAATCGATTTCGAAAATCCCAAATTTTTGGATAAAAAATGCATAAAGGGTAAGACCCCCTAAAAACACCATATTTGCCATCAACACGAATTCCCTGGAAAATCTAACAGTGTTATTCAATCGTTAATGTCTTCAACCCATTCGAGTCTTCCAGGACACCCATTTTGGTGATCCATATCACCCGTACTTTGAGTGCTCTGAGTTTCAGGACAAAACTCGAAAATGAAATATCGATAAAATTAAAACGAAATAATTCATTAGTTATGAGGGCTACATGGACGATTTTGGTATCAAAATGTAGGTTTTCGAGGTCGCTTTATTCAATAAAGGACTTTTCAGAGCCCTAACTAGCATAGTTTAGATTTTTACCTGTCAAATGGCATTTTTTCAAAAAAATCGGAATTTCAAACCGTCATAACTCCCGTTTCTTTGGTCACAACCTCATGTGGCTTGTATATTGGTAATCAGCATTGTCCAAAGTATCTCTCCAAACAATAAAATCGACTTCGAAAATTCCAACTTTTTGGGTTAAAAATGCATAAGGGGTAAGACCCTCTAAAAACACCATATTTGCCATCAACACGAATTCCCTGGAAAATCTAACAGTGTTATTGAATCGTTAATGTCTTCAACCCATTCGAGTCTTTCAGAACACCCATTTTGGTGATCCATATAACCCGTACTTTGAGTGCTCTGAGCTTCAGAACAAAACTCGAAAATGAAATATCGAAAAAATTAAACCGAGATAATTCATTAGTTATGAGGGCTACATGGACGATTTTGGTATCAAAATGTAGGTTTTCGAGGTCGCTCTATTCAATAAAGGACTTTCCAGAACCCTAACTAGCATAGTTTAGATTTTTACCTGTCAAATGGCATTTTTTCAAAAAAATCGGAATTTCAAACCGTCATAACTCCAGTTTCTTTGGTCACAACCTCATGTGGCTTGTATATTGGTAATCAGCATTGTCCAAAGTATCTCCCCAAACAATAAAATCGACTTCGAAAATTCCAACTTTTTGGGTCAAAAATGCATAAGGGGTAAGACCCTCTAAAAACACCATATTTGCCATCAACACGAATTCCCTGGAAAATCTAATAGTGTTATTCAATCGTTAATGTCTTCAACCCATTCGAGTCTTTCAGAACACCCATTTTGGTGATCCATATCACCCGAACTTTGAGTGCTCTGAGCTTCAGAACAAAACTCGAAAATGAAATATCGAAAAAATTAAACCGAGATAATTCATTAGTTATGAGGGCTACATGGACGATTTTGGTATCAAAATGTAGGTTTTCGAGCTCGCTCTATTCAATAAAGGACTTTCCAGAACCCTAACTAGCATAGTTTAGATTTTTACCTGTCAAATGGCATTTTTTCAAAAAAATCGGAATTTCAAACCGTCATAACTCCAGTTTCTTTGGTCACAACCTCATGTGGCTTGTATATTGGTAATCAGCATTGTCCAAAGTATCTCTCCAAACAATAAAATCGACTTCGAAAATTCCAACTTTTTGGGTCAAAAATGCATAAGGGGTAAGACCCTCTAAAAACACCATATTTGCCATCAACACGAATTCCCTGGAAAATCTAATAGTGTTATTCAATCGTTAATGTCTTCAACCCATTCGAGTCTTTCAGAACACCCATTTTGGTGATCCATATCACCCGAACTTTGAGTGCTCTGAGCTTCAGAACAAAACTCGAAAATGAAATATCGAAAAAATTAAACCGAGATAATTCATTAGTTATGAGGGCTACATGGACGATTTTGGTATCAAAATGTAGGTTTTCGAGCTCGCTCTATTCAATAAACTACTTTCCAGAACCCTAACTAGCATAGTTTAGATTTTTACCTGTCAAATGGCATTTTTTCAAAAAAATCGGAATTTCAAACCGTCATAACTCCAGTTTCTTTGGTCACAACCTCATGTGGCTTGTATATTGGTAATCTGCATTGTCCAAAGTATCTCTCCAAACAATAAAATCGACTTCGAAAATTCCAACTTTTTGGGTCAAAAATGCATAAGGGGTAAGACCCTCTAAAAACACCATATTTGCCATCAACACGAATTCCCTGGAAAATCTAACAGTGTTATTCAATCGTTAATGTCTTCAACCTATTCGAGTCTTTCAGAACACCCATTTTGGTGATCCATATCACCCGTACTTTGAGTGCTCTGAGCTTCAGAACAAAACTCGAAAATGAAATATCGAAAAAATTAAACCGAGATAATTCATTAGTTATGAGGGCTACATGGACGATTTTAGTATCAAAATGTAGGTTTTCGAGGTCGCTCTATTCAATAAAGGACTTTCCAGAGCCCTAACTAGCATAGTTTAGATTTTTACCTGTCAAATGGCATTTTTTCAAAAAAATCGGAATTTCAAACCGTCATAAGTCCCGTTTCTTTGGTCACAACCTCATATGGCTTGTATATTGGTAATCAGCATTGTCCAAAGTATCTCCCCAAACAATAAAATCGACTTCGAAAATTCCAACTTTTTGGGTCAAAAATGCATAAGGGGTAAGACCCTCTAAAAACACCATATTTGCCATCAACACGAATTCCCTGGAAAATCTAATAGTGTTATTCAATCGTTAATGTCTTCAACCCATTCGAGTCTTTCAGAACACCCATTTTGGTGATCCATATCACCCGTACTTTGAGTGCTCTGAGCTTCAGAACAAAACTCGAAAATGAAATATCGAAAAAATTAAACCGAGATAATTCATTAGTTATGAGGGCTACATGGACGATTTTAGTATCAAAATGTAGGTTTTCGAGGTCGCTCTATTCAATAAAGGACTTTCCAGAGCCCTAACTAGCATAGTTTAGATTTTTACCTGTCAAATGGCATTTTTTCAAAAAAATCGGAATTTCAAACCGTCATAACTCCAGTTTCTTTGGTCACAACCTCATGTGGCTTGTATATTGGTAATCAGCATTGTCCAAAGTATCTCTCCAAACAATAAAATCGACTTCGAAAATTCCAACTTTTTGGGTCAAAAATGCATAAGGGGTAAGACCCTCTAAAAACACCATATTTGCCATCAACACGAATTCCCTGGAAAATCTAACAGTGTTATTCAATCGTTAATGTCTTCAACCTATTCGAGTCTTTCAGAACACCCATTTTGGTGATCCATATCACCCGTACTTTGAGTGCTCTGAGCTTCAGAACAAAACTCGAAAATGAAATATCGAAAAAATTAAACCGAGATAATTCATTAGTTATGAGGGCTACATGGACGATTTTAGTATCAAAATGTAGGTTTTCGAGGTCGCTCTATTCAATAAAGGACTTTCCAGAGCCCTAACTAGCATAGTTTAGATTTTTACCTGTCAAATGGCATTTTTTCAAAAAAATCGGAATTTCAAACCGTCATAAGTCCCGTTTCTTTGGTCACAACCTCATATGGCTTGTATATTGGTAATCAGCATTGTCCAAAGTATCTCCCCAAACAATAAAATCGACTTCGAAAATTCCAACTTTTTGGGTCAAAAATGCATAAGGGGTAAGACCCTCTAAAAACACCATATTTGCCATCAACACGAATTCCCTGGAAAATCTAATAGTGTTATTCAATCGTTAATGTCTTCAACCCATTCGAGTCTTTCAGAACACCCATTTTGGTGATCCATATCACCCGTACTTTGAGTGCTCTGAGCTTCAGAACAAAACTCGAAAATGAAATATCGAAAAAATTAAACCGAGATAATTCATTAGTTATGAGGGCTACATGGACGATTTTAGTATCAAAATGTAGGTTTTCGAGGTCGCTCTATTCAATAAAGGACTTTCCAGAGCCCTAACTAGCATAGTTTAGATTTTTACCTGTCAAATGGCATTTTTTCAAAAAAATCGGAATTTCAAACCGTCATAACTCCAGTTTCTTTGGTCACAACCTCATGTGGCTTGTATATTGGTAATCAGCATTGTCCAAAGTATCTCTCCAAACAATAAAATCGACTTCGAAAATTCCAACTTTTTGGGTCAAAAATGCATAAGGGGTAAGACCCTCTAAAAACACCATATTTGCCATCAACACGAATTCCCTGGAAAATCTAACAGTGTTATTCAATCGTTAATGTCTTCAACCTATTCGAGTCTTTCAGAACACCCATTTTGGTGATCCATATCACCCGTACTTTGAGTGCTCTGAGCTTCAGAACAAAACTCGAAAATGAAATATCGAAAAAATTAAACCGAGATAATTCATTAGTTATGAGGGCTACATGGACGATTTTAGTATCAAAATGTAGGTTTTCGAGGTCGCTCTATTCAATAAAGGACTTTCCAGAGCCCTAACTAGCATAGTTTAGATTTTTACCTGTCAAATAGCATTTTTTCAAAAAAATCGGAATTTCAAACCGTCATAAGTCCCGTTTCTTTGGTCACAACCTCATATGGCTTGTATATTGGTAATCAGCATTGTCCAAAGTATCTCCCCAAACAATAAAATCGACTTCGAAAATTCCAACTTTTTGGGTCAAAAATGCATAAGGGGTAAGACCCTCTAAAAACACCATATTTGCCATCAACACGAATTCCCTGGAAAATCTAACAGTGTTATTCAATCGTTAAAGTCTTCAACCCATTCGAGTCTTTCAGAAAACCCATTTTGGTGATCCATATCACCCGAACTTTGAGTGCTCTGAGCTTCAGAACAAAACTCGAAAATGAAATATCGAAAAAATTAAACCGAGATAATTCATTAGTTATGAGGGCTACATGGACGATTTTGGTATCAAAATGTAGGTTTTCGAGCTCGCTCTATTCAATAAACTACTTTCCAGAACCCTAACTAGCATAGTTTAGATTTTTACCTGTCAAATGGCATTTTTTCAAAAAAATCGGAATTTCAAACCGTCATAACTCCAGTTTCTTTGGTCACAACCTCATGTGGCTTGTATATTGGTAATCAGCATTGTCCAAAGTATCTCTCCAAACAATAAAATCGACTTCGAAAATTCCAACTTTTTGGGTCAAAAATGCATAAGGGGTAAGACCCTCTAAAAACACCATATTTGCCATCAACACGAATTCCCTGGAAAATCTAATAGTGTTATTCAATCGTTAATGTCTTCAACCCATTCGAGTCTTTCAGAACACCCATTTTGGTGATCCATATCACCCGAACTTTGAGTGCTCTGAGCTTCAGAACAAAACTCGAAAATGAAATATCGAAAAAATTAAACCGAGATAATTCATTAGTTATGAGGGCTACATGGACGATTTTGGTATCAAAATGTAGGTTTTCGAGCTCGCTCTATTCAATAAACTACTTTCCAGAACCCTAACTAGCATAGTTTAGATTTTTACCTGTCAAATGGCATTTTTTCAAAAAAATCGGAATTTCAAACCGTCATAACTCCAGTTTCTTTGGTCACAACCTCATATGGCTTGTATATTGGTAATCAGCATTGTCCAAAGTATCTCCCCAAACAATAAAATCGACTTCGAAAATTCCAACTTTTTGGGTCAAAAATGCATAAGGGGTAAGACCCTCTAAAAACACCATATTTGCCATCAACACGAATTCCCTGGAAAATCTAATAGTGTTATTCAATCGTTAATGTCTTCAACCCATTCGAGTCTTTCAGAACACCCATTTTGGTGATCCATATCACCCGAACTTTGAGTGCTCTGAGCTTCAGAACAAAACTCGAAAATGAAATATCGAAAAAATTAAACCGAGATAATTCATTAGTTATGAGGGCTACATGGACGATTTTGGTATCAAAATGTAGGTTTTCGAGCTCGCTCTATTCAATAAACTACTTTCCAGAACCCTAACTAGCATAGTTTAGATTTTTACCTGTCAAATGGCATTTTTTCAAAAAAATCGGAATTTCAAACCGTCATAACTCCAGTTTCTTTGGTCACAACCTCATGTGGCTTGTATATTGGTAATCAGCATTGTCCAAAGTATCTCTCCAAACAATAAAATCGACTTCGAAAATTCCAACTTTTTGGGTCAAAAATGCATAAGGGGTAAGACCCTCTAAAAACACCATATTTGCCATCAACACGAATTCCCTGGAAAATCTAACAGTGTTATTCAATCGTTAATGTCTTCAACCTATTCGAGTCTTTCAGAACACCCATTTTGGTGATCCATATCACCCGTACTTTGAGTGCTCTGAGCTTCAGAACAAAACTCGAAAATGAAATATCGAAAAAATTAAACCGAGATAATTCATTAGTTATGAGGGCTACATGGACGATTTTAGTATCAAAATGTAGGTTTTCGAGGTCGCTCTATTCAATAAAGGACTTTCCAGAGCCCTAACTAGCATAGTTTAGATTTTTACCTGTCAAATGGCATTTTTTCAAAAAAATCGGAATTTCAAACCGTCATAAGTCCCGTTTCTTTGGTCACAACCTCATATGGCTTGTATATTGGTAATCAGCATTGTCCAAAGTATCTCCCCAAACAATAAAATCGACTTCGAAAATTCCAACTTTTTGGGTCAAAAATGCATAAGGGGTAAGACCCTCTAAAAACACCATATTTGCCATCAACACGAATTCCCTGGAAAATCTAACAGTGTTATTCAATCGTTAAAGTCTTCAACCCATTCGAGTCTTTCAGAACACCCATTTTGGTGATCCATATCACCCGAACTTTGAGTGCTCTGAGCTTCAGAACAAAACTCGAAAATGAAATATCGAAAAAATTAAACCGAGATAATTCATTAGTTATGAGGGCTACATGGGCGATTTTGGTATCAAAATGTAGGTTTTCGAGGTCGCTCTATTCAATAAAGGACTGTTCAGAGCCCCAACTAGCATAGTTTAGATTTTTACCTGTCAAATGGCATTTTTTCAAAAAAATTGGAATTTCAAACCGTCATAACTCCCGTTTCTTTGGTCACAACCTCATGTGACTTGTATATTGTTAATCAGCATTGTCCAAAGTATCTCTCCAAACAATAAAATCGACTTCGAAAATCCCAACTTCTTGGGTCTAAAATGCAAGTGGTATGACCCCCTAAAAACCCCATATTAGCCATCAACACGAATTCCCTGGAAAATCTAATGGTGTTATTCAATCGATAATATCTTCAACCCATTCGAATCTTTCAGAATACTCAATTTGGTGATCCCTATCACCCATCTTTTGAGTGCTTTGAGCAAGGCGAATATAGCTTTTTTTCAAGGGGTAATAAAGATTGAAAATCAGGTACACAATGTATGAAATATTTTATATGCACCACATTGCGTAACTTTTTCTAAGGACTTCAGGCTATCAGTGACTGAAGATCGGATGAAGTCAATATAGAGTTTATATTTGAAAAGGAAACACTTACCTTAATAACACAAATAGCTATTATCAGATAATCGAGTTAGTTTATCACGTAAGATATCGATCTCTTGAGTCTTGCTGTAGTGCATAATTTCCCCATAAACTTTCCCACGTCTTACACCTCTCTACGTGCCCACCGTCTACGAAGTATACTTCTTTTTTCTTTATCAGTCGCGAAATTTGAATTATTCAGAAATAAATCGCGTATTTTATCGGAAACCATAAATACATCGCCAACCAATAACACCAAAACAGGGTGCAGTTCAGAAAACTGTCTGTATGTCTCGCCGATGCATTTGTGAATTGGAAATGAAAAAGTTTCCGAATACCCACATGCTAACCTTCATCGCAACCGAAAGTTATGTTATAGAAAAAACATGGTTATTGTGCGAAATTTCGAATTTGAGGTTTTGTAAATTTGTATTAAACATGATTTTCGAAATATGTTATCGTAAAAAGAATTTGAGCTTTTATAATTTCTAGATCTCCATTTCATGCAAAAGCTTCAAATATGATCGTGAAAAAAATGTAGACCACAGATTCCGAAAGAATGGGTAAACCACTGGTAGGAATCGGTGTTGTTCTTGAATTTCTGGAGGTTATATGCCTCGGGGAACACCTCCCTATGCAATGTGTTCCAAAGCCTCGCTGTTCGTTGGATGAACGAGTCTTTGAAGAGAGATGTTCTGCAGGTCTCCAAAGTTACCACGAAGGGGTGTGAAGACTTAACTTGACGGGTTAGTCTGGAAGAGACTGCCAGAGGGGGAACGATTGCTGACAATTCATCGCATCGCATCGCCCATGGAAATATCTATAAAATAGAGACAGATCGCCCACTTTTCTACGGTGTTCCAGAGAGAAGTGAGCGAGCTTGTAAGCGAGGCATCACCGACGAGACGAATTGCCCTTTTTTGCACGGAATCCAAGAGTTTTAGGGTGGGTTTAGGTGCAGCACTCCAAATATGGGAACAGTATTCCAGGACAGGTCGAATCTGTGCCTTATAGATCATAAGCAGCTGACCTGAGGTGAAATAACTCCTGGCACGAAACAGAAAACCAAGTTTTTGGGATGCACTTTCAGCAATGGATCTCACGTGATTCTCCCAGGAAAGGTTACTGCCGACAGTAATTCCAAGCATCGAAATGGATGACTTCAATGGTATGGTCATTCCCGAAAATTTTATGCTGGGCACAGTAAGATCGGCTTTTCTAGAGAAAAGACATGCTTGTGTTCTGTTTGCGTTGAATTCTACCAAGTTATTAGATCCCCATTCAAGAATTGTTGCCAAGTCCATATTTATGTTGTTAACATTTCTTCCTCGTTCGTTTTTGATTTGGCGGGCTGGTATTGGAGCCCTAGAAGAAAAGGCGGTATGGAGGGTACTATCATCCGCGAAGCTGTGCACTGGACACGAAGTTGCTTCCAGCAAATCGTTGATGTGAAGTAGAAATAGTGTTGGAGCCAGAATTGATCCCTGCGGAACACCAGCATTTATGGGTAGAGAGTCAGACGAAACTCCATCGACCGGAATTCGAAAGATTCAGAAAAATCGCATACATATTTTATCGGAATCCATGAATATATATCACCGAGCAATAACGCCGAAATCGGGTGCAATCCAGACGACTGCGGGCTGTTTAGCATGTCTTCGCGATGCACTCGTGAAGTTTTCCCGTATTCCGGATTTAAAAGTTCGGAGATACAACGAAATCGGCAATCAGCTCCGTTCGATAGAGTGCCGCTCGCCCGCAAAACGGTCCATTCTGATGCAAATTGACTCTCAGGGTCGGGGTCGACGGAGTGCTGTTATGACAGAAGGGGGCCGATGTGATGCACCGGGTATATTGGGTGCTGTAACTAGCAATCTTATGTCATCCATTCTGTGAATGAAAATTCGATATGATTGGGAAAGAAACACTAAACAGACTACTTAGATTTCCAAGAAAGTTTATTGCTTTTCGGGATAAATGAATCTTTGGCATGATACATGTCCATTAGGGGGCATATCAATTGATATAAGTTTGAATAAACTGTGAAAATAGAACTTTTTCGATATTGAAATGAAGACTACACGCTAAAGACTGAACGAGAATGAATTCGCTATCACAAAAACGCTTATATCTTTTGAACCACTGGACCGAATCATCTTCTAATTCTTATGAAAACTGTTTTTACAATAAAAAAACCAAAACTATTTTTTACAAAATTCATGGATTTTTTCTGGAATTCTTCCCATCATGCTTCTTATAGTGTTCTCAGTCACTTTCTGGGATGCTGTCTTCCACTTTTGCTTGAATTCCCCTAATGTTTTCGTTGATTTCTTAGTCTTCTTCAATTCTCTTTTTACCAGGGCCCAATATCTTTCGATTAGCCTAAGTTCTGGGCAATTTGGTGGATTGGCCTCTTTGGGGACAAAAACCACCTCATTAGCTTCGTTCCTTTCCTTGGTGGCCTTGCTGTAGTGGCATAAAGCTAAATCTGGCCAAAAGATTGTTGACACATCGTGCTCACGTAAAAATGGTAAAAGTCGCTTCTTCAAGCAAATCTCGATGTATATCTTCGAGTCAACAGAGCCTTGGCCAACGAAAAAAGTGCAAATTGCTTGCCAAACCAGGAATTTTTTAGGAAACTTTGCTTGTTTCTTCACGCGAAATTGTTCGTCAACATTTCCACGAGAATCTGCAGTATAAAATTCCTGACCAGGAAGTTGCGAGAAATCAGCCAAGACAAGTTTCGTCGTCCACCACGCAACAGGAAAAATTCTTCAAGAAATCTTTTTTTAATTTCTTTGCTCTTGATTTCGCTTCTTGATTCTTCACAGCGTTCCTGTCTGGCACTTTCTGCACTTTGTATGTTCTAAGTCCACAACTCGACTTGATTTTCTGAACGGTTGACTGCGAACAACCCACTATTTGGGCCACTTTTCGTCCTGAAAGGTTAGGATTCTTCTGAAAAAGGCTGATGGCTTTCTTCACTTTTTTTGGGCTATGAAACCCCTTTTTCCTCCCGGTTCCTTCCTTGCGGTTAATTGTAAGATCTTCGTTGAAGCGCTTAACAACTCTTGATACCGTTTCCGGACGAACGCGAGCCTCTTTTGCGATTCTTTTAAAGCTCCATTTTTGACTATTTTGAAAAAGTTTCACTATAAAGCCCGCAACGGACGGCGAGCGATAATATAATATATATTATAGCTTTGCATTGACATCTGTCATTTTAGTATGGAAAAATATATTTATATTTTCATCCAAGCGATATATTACGATATTTTTCCATACTAAAATGACATATGTCAATGCAAAGCTATAATATATATTATATTATCGCTCGTGTTTTCACTTCGCTTGACATTTTGCGACAGAGAATTGGAATATCTATGAATTGAATGTTCCACATGTTTCTGACGTTCATAACAAAGCTAACTATGATCAAATTTTGATTTTTTCTCAATTGGTTCAAGAGATATAGGCGTTTTTGTGATAGCGAATTTATTCTCGTTCAGTCCTTATCAGTCCAATCCTGTAAAAATTAAGAAAAGTTTATTGATGAAAACAGTGGTCCTCAGGGCTGCTGCTTCTGTGACGCCTGGAACTCCTATTTGGTGTGGTATCACATGCATGGAACAAATTCTAGTACTTTTTGCACGGAACGAATTGAAGTTTTTATGTCCGAAATGAATAACTGATTGAACATTTGGTTCTTAACTAATTTTTTCAACAATAATGAGGTGCTGTCTTCAGATTTGTCGAGAACAAAATTATGTTTGACGATTTGGTTTCAACCTGAATGCGTCAAATGAGAATATGCTGGGATAATCTCGAATCTATAACCTGTATATTTTTGATATAATTCTCATGTTCCTTTTTTCGATTTTGTAATGGTCTGGATGTTTCCTCAATGTCACTCTTTTCTTCCAAATATTTTTCTCATGACATCTGTTACAATGTTACAAACCTTATCTGCTAGAAGTTGGAATGTTGTTACTGTTAACAGTTTTGAAGACGGAGATTGAGTCTCCAAAACTAAGAGAAGTATCATTTTTCATCATTATTCTTTTGCTTTATTCTTTCACATAATTTTATTTTATTAAGGAATAAGGAAAGATAAAGAGTTGAAGCAAAGCTTATAAAACTCAAAAATAAACTAACATATACATCTCACATAAAATCAAGAATACACAGGTATGAAAATGAGAAAAAATAGTGTGAACCAAAGTGAAAGAGTAATTGCTCGATAGGTAGATACATTTTGTCAAAAAATGCGAAGAGTTTCTGATCAGTTTGTTGTCAATTCTGAAAAGGCAATAAGTTTTCACCGTAAATTGATTGTTTGTCGCTTTCTACACTTGTATAAATTTTCGATATTGCTGATAATGTTGATTTAGGTTGTCAAAGGTGATTGACCCATAACAATCAAGAAAACATTTTCCACAAAAATGACCTTTTAACAATATTCACCATTCTTTTATTCCATGAATACTCAATGATTTAATTGAACCACAGTTTTCAGTATTGGGTATGCTTTCATTTAATCATAACATAGGTCTAATTGATTATCTTGTGGTTTCACTAGTTCGATTTTGTGTTGTTAAGTTGAAAAATATAGCGGAAGGTTATGAAATCGTCTATTATTTGTTATATCTGCTGGTTAAGTGAGGAAATATTGCCACATTTACTCTTATCAGTGAATTATTTTTAAATCCACTTGCAGTGCGCTTAAGCTAGGTCAGTAAACTAAGTCGAACTTCATTTCCGTGTGCCTTATCATATCTGACCTTTATGGGCACGGTTAAATTAAGCATTATCTTTAATGTGTTCATAATATTTGAGTGAGAACTACTTTTACATGTGTGGTGGCATTATGCCTCATCGTTTCCAAAATACATGTTTGAATAGCCAAATAGAGTCTCATTCAGAAATGTTATAGCGACTATGAAATTATGCTACTCACGCGCATGCACAGAGGCTATCTAGGGAGGTAGAAGCCGGCTTCAAATCTGGCTGCTTAAAGGCCTACGGCAGTAGCAATCTTGGGTGTTTGAGTTAGGAATTACCAAGATCAGCTTCTCAGATGTGGATCCAGGTGTGGATATTTCTCTGTGAGTGGCCAGCAAAAGAGATTTTATAATTCACCAGGAACGCATCCAGAAGGAATCAATCGATTTTTGACTTCGTCTTAAATTTGGGAAGGTTAAATGGGGATTTGATTGAAGGCAGTTTCAATACTGCAAATGTGTGCTTTGCTAGATCATTATAGTGGAAAGCTTTTGGGGTTGATTTTTTTTCCCGAGGCATCAACGCAAGTTGGAATAGCTTGCATGCTTTCTGATATTGAAAGAATGCCATCCAGTGTTACCAACTCGCACGCAGACATTGTCTTGGTAAATTTTCCATCGAATAGGGTTTTCGGATGGATTGCCTGTTGCCGCACACCTACTACGCGTTGCACGTGATGACTACACCAGATGCATTCTCGTTTTCCCAACACATTGTTGGGGTGGCTGCGGGGCACGTGACACAAGCGGTATTGAAAATCTGGCGGTGTAAAAAGTTCTGTGGCGCGCGTTCTATGGTGCGTCGTCTCGTTTTCCGTAAACTTCGCCATGGGGAACACACATTCTGGTAGCAGCGTTCGCAAAGCGACAAGCTTGCCAACTTCCCCAGAAACACGAAGGTGCGTGCAGATGGTTCTGTTTGTTTTGTTTCGGATTTTGACCAGCATGGTTTGTTGACAAGCATGGAATAGATGAATCGGTATTTGTTATTGAAGTCAAACAATGTGGTTTCTTATGGAATCAACATTTTGGCATCAAGAATATAAAACTGAATATATATCCATTTCAATTTATACTTTTTTAACTGCTCCATGGAAGGAGCCAATTAGAATATATTATTGATAGAGTATTATTTCAATTAAAGTGTCCTTATTATGTCCTTATGATGCATTTTTTATTAATATCAACTGAATATTTTTTACCGTTTTCATTAAAATTGACTACATCATCAAATTCTTTAAATTATGTTAATTTTCTACTCGTGTTGAATGACAGTCAATTCCTATGTAGAAATGTATGTAGGTATTGACAAAATAGAAAACATCTTATAAATTCTAACTGTGTTTGTAGATTCAAAACTTTCGTCGTGAATGATTTGCGCTTTCATTTTTTGAAAATCATTCCACAGTGTCGGGAACACAATTTTTCGATTAGAAAAATAAACATTATGAGTGAATCCGTACATCAGAAATGTTTGCATAAGTATAGCTTGAGCACACATTGTTAGTTAGACCGACAGACTCCCCTTTAAATAAACTCCCCTAATATGCCACCCTATATTTCGAACTTTTCGAATCGCTAACATACTGAACTCAATAAATCGATTTTCATCTGGCACATAGAAGCAATATCAGATAGTTTTGAATTATATGTTGCCTCTTCACTACACTCTTCAGTAGGGTAGACCGGGGTCGAAAGTAACAAGTTGAGTTCTAATTGGAGTTACTAGAAGACTAAAGCAATAAATGAAAAACGTTTTCTAGAAAAATATCGTATATATATTTGGCTTAGTAAAAATGTAACATTTTTTCCTAATTCTATTATAGAACTGAAAATATTAATGAAAAACTAAATGTGTTCAATGTGGTACAACCGCCCCCAGACCCGCAACGATTGTAACACTAGGTGGGGTCGATTGTAACAGTGTACAGCGTGGTAATATGTTAGCTTGAATCAGTCTGATCCATCACAATGGTGGCAAATATACATGGCATCTTGATTTGTGCATTCTTCATGTGACCATTTTTTACAATCCATGCATTGAACCCATTTTTCGCCCGGTTTGCTTTCACGAAAAGGCTCTACGCAGACTAGACAAAAATGATCATCGTCATCGTCGCTGTCCGATTTCTGCATTTTCTTTTTCCTTATTGATTTATTTACTTTTCGCTGTTTCATTGTATTCTTTTTTGGTTCAGAGTTGGAAAAATTTCTCTTCACTTCCCCCTTCTTCTTCTCTTCATATTCTTTTCTAATTGTCTCCTTTTCTGGTGTATCTGTGTATATGGCAGATTTCCTTTTCTTTTTTCCTCTATTGTCCTGTTTTCTAGGTGGAGCTTTCGGAAAAGGCCTAACCTTTTCTGGAGCGAACTCTTCCAGAGCATAGCTGGAAGAAGTTGAAGGTACGGGTTCATTTTCCGCTTGATTGCTTGTTTTATCTGATGCAGAACAATATGTTGAGTTGGTAGTTTCAGATGAGGTCAGTGTAGCAAATGATAATGATTCATTTGCTCCTTCAGTTGATACGGCTGATACAACATCATTTTCATTGATAATTTCAGTTGAAGGTGCAGGTCGGTCTGAAACATAAGACGGAGCAAAGTCTAGTTCTGTGAATATACTTCTATTATAGGGATAGATTCCTGTGCATCGAAATCCTGCTTGAATGTTACTCGGTGTTAACGCCATCGGAAGCGCTGTCGCTACTATGGAAGGAATGTTATAAATGCTCATTGTCTTTCCAGGATTACTGCGCATCCATGCGTCACAGCTGGTATTAACTGCCTTCTTTAATGGTCCATAAACGGAACGATCTAGAGGTTGTAGTTTATGGGAACAGTGCGGTGGAAAGGAAAGCATCACTATACCATTTTCAGAACAATAGTCGAGGGCTTGAATGGAAATGTGAGATGAGTGATTGTCCAATAATAAGAGAATTTTTTGTAAAGTTGATGCGCAAGTATACTTCTGAAAGTGTTTCAAAAATATGACGAAGTCTTTTTCTTGCATCCAACCGCTTGCGTTTCCACTACCAATACTTCCAATTGGGCCATCTCGGACAAAATGTTCTTGGTAGCGAAGCCTTGGAAACACAAACATTGGTGGAACAAAATTACCAACAGCATTCACTGCACAAGAAACAGTGACCAAGCTACCCCTTTCAGCCGAAGTCAAAGCTCCAACTTGTCTTGTTCCCCGTTTGGTTACAATTCTATTAGGCTTTTGCACCGTTGTAATGCCTGTCTCATCAATATTGTAGATGTCCTTGGCTTCAAATTTGTGTCGATCCATTACTTTCTGCAGATTATCGAAGAATAAATTCACGTTGGTTTTGTTGAAACTTGTGGCACGAGATAGACTAGTCGGTTGTGCACTTCTTAGGGATAGCCTTGGGTGCCTCTTCATAAATCGGCTAAACCAGTCTTCAGTAGCCATCTGGATATCTTCCCACTGAGGTGGAATTGACAGTTGATATTTTTTTGCCAATTCATATGAGAACCTCCTCATTTCCTTCGGTGAAAAGCCGTAGTAGATATTGGCCGCCTCAATTATATAGTCTTCGATTATTTGCTCTTGATCTTCTGTAAAAACCTTGTTCCAGGCTCTATATCCGATATTTACCGAAGAATTTGTTCCTCCTGTTATTATTTCCTTTTTCTTCTTATTGAATCTGAACAAGGATACATGGCATAAACCATATTTTTTCGAAGCAGCACGTATTGATAAATTTCCATTATTAACTTCCTCGTATGCCTGCTCATATATAGATATATCTTTGGTGCCTCTCTCTGTTTTTCTAGTTTTCGTACGAGGCATTCTGGAATAAGAAAACGTGTTCAAAAATAAGAATATAGTGAATTTCATTGACCGGGGTCGGTTGTAACATGTTACAATCGACCCCGAGCAGTGATGTTACAAACGACCCCGACCAGGCTTTCGAATATTTTACAACATTTTCATGTCGATAACATGGAAATATTACCTTATGTCAATACGTAAGATAATCAAAAATAAATAAATTATATAGAATAGATGAAAAAAAGTGCTTACCTTGAGTATAAAAATATTTATTTGCGTCCAAACACAGATTGAAATAGTTAGATAGCGATGCCGAAACCAAACTTTTGCGCCTAGTCAGTACATTCTCATATGGCTGTCGAAAACGAACTGACTCATTAAGCCCGATATTATTCTCTTTCAAAACAGCCAAAGTATGCGTGCCTCCATCTAACGTGTTAGAACAAAATCGTTGTGTTACTTTCGCCCCCTGTTACTTTCGACCCCGGTCTACCCTACAACAAGAGCAAAACTCAATTTTTACTAGGTGTTTATGTTCACATTCCACATGCTAAAATACCTAAATTGCATCTACTAATGCTGAAAATGTTGATAAGGTCCCGTTAAAGGTTTTAAAAATAATAATAATCATAGGATAATTCAGTCTAAATTAATTTATATTTCGATTATATTTAACATGGGTCTAAAATATAGAGGAAATTCAATTGATGACAATGATCATTGCCGATCCTCTATAAAAATGAGAAAGAATATCTTCTTTTTATCTAGTCCGTGAAAAAAAAAAACAAATTGTGTTTATGGAAAATTCGCCTCTGAGGAAGTGGTTTTCGAAAAAAGTGTAGTTTGAAAAAATGGCTAAAATTTTTCTTGTTGAACCAATTTCCTTTACGTAGAATTCCAGATTTCTAAAAACCTTACATATAATTAGATATTCGTAAGTAATATCATAAGGGCATCCAATTTTTCCGAAAAAAATCGAAAAAACACGTTGCTAAGTGATATTTTAACAAGAAACATGGGTGCTGGTGGCAACAAAAATCCGAGTCGTGCACCTGCACGAATGCTTTTTGTAAAAAAATATTACTTTGCGTTGTGTTTTTTCGATGTGCCACTGAAATGTTTCTACTGAAATCAAAATTTTCCACGGGAAAAAAGGTACAGCCACTTTTCAAAAATTCAAATTCACAAAACAACTTCTCTCTAACACTTAACGATGACTATCTGATTTTAAAAGTTCATAAATAGGGTTTTAAATTCGAATGTGTCCAATTTAGCTCACTCTGTACTCTTGCTTGAAAATTCCCAATGGAATCGAATCAATTTTCACCTTCTATCGAATATTGACTCGCGAACCGTAATTTTCAATACATTTTCTTGGAAAATCTCTAAGCTTATTCGTCCTGACTAATAAATCAGTGTGTATACTGTATAAACATAAAGTTCATTGATTCAAATGAAAAAATATTGAGTTACTGCTGATAAATCGGATTCGTAATCCTTCAAAACACCGTTGCCAACCGTAAATAACCAATAAAATATCGTACAACTGTAATTTTGTTGAGATGTAGGTATGAAACGATTTCGTCCAAGTTATTGAAAATGTAATGCCCATATATTCATTATCTCATCAAAAACTTCCGGCTGTGGCAATAAAACTAAAACAATTTCATTATGTTAATTAAACGAAGTATAAACGATGTCTTTAATTTCAGTACAAAACAGTTAATTCGAATATGGCGGCATGTACATCCATCTGGCTTTTATTCTTGAATACCGTTGATTCTAATTGAGCCATACCTAAAGAGCTGGGGGCATAAACAAAACGAAAAAATTAAGAAGTGAACTTCGATCTAATCTCGAACACTGGGTAATAAATGTTTTCTGAGACCCGTAGGAGATTAGGTTTTCATTTTATAGCCCATTTTACGGCGGGTTACACGCACAGATGAATAAAAAGTCGAATTCGTGGCCCTGAAGTCATTCTTTAAATAGTTGGATTTGAATACAACCGTTGAAATAACAAACTTATGAATGGGACTATTGAACGTTTTGGCTGTGTTGCCGTACCACCAATGTATGTATTCCCTCTGCACGTGCAGCTTTACAAAAAAAGGGACCGATTTAAGGGTTACCCAGATTGTGAAAAAATTGATTCATTGTCATTGGGTATACGGTGAGAACTTTTACGTAGAACAGGACGTACGATTTTATTGAAAATTTGCGGCAAATGGCACTACATGCTCCTCAAGAATGTTCCTTATATACTTATCAGTATTCATAGCTCCATTATCAAGGACCACTAGGTCTGTGCGAGCAGTCAAAGATATTCCACCCCATACCATAATCGATCCTCCCCCGAAACCAGTAGTATTCAGGAAATTGCACTGAGCATATCTTTCATGTGGACGTCTGTATACAAGGGAACGTCGATCACAATGGTAGAGGCAGAATCTAGACTCATCTGTGAAGAGAACTCTTTCCCAATCGGCCTCTTCCCAATGGATATGCTCTCTCGCAAAATCCAAACGCGCCCTTCGATGGGCTGGATAAGAGCTGGGCCTCTTTCCGCGACACGAGGCTTAAATCATATTCTCTGAGGCGATTTCTTATTGTCTGAGTGCTAATTTGCACCTCATGAGTTTGCTCAAGCTGATTTTGAAGGAGGCGAGCGGTTGCAAACCGTTGTCTCAACGAAGAAATTTTCAAGTAACGTTCTTGAATGACAGTTGTTACCCGTGGTCTACCCTGTCCTGGTCTTCGGACATTCAAACCTGTCTCCCTGAATCGCTGCAACATTCTGGACACACTTGTATGGGAAACTCCAAACCTTTCTGCAATTCTTGTGTATGTCCATTGTCCACCCTTCTTCTCGCAAAACTACCACATTCCTCTTGGGTCAAATTGCGTGTTTCGCGTTGCATAGCGATCGAGTGTAGAAAATCAAACGAAAGAAAAACTATTGATCACTAGAATTGATCGAGAACAACTGATTTCAGAATGGAGCCAATACATTCAAAATCTGATAATATCATCTTTTTTTATTCCTGCTGGGAGAAAATATCTCTATTGAAGAAAAACGTTGAAAGTGGATAACATATGCATGTATAATTCTGATAAAAATAATTATCATTGAGAACACCTTCAGTTGTAGAATAAATTTGAGATTTCCATAATGTGCGTTAATTTTTTGGCGCAGTGTATGTCGTAATAATTAGGTATTTAGCAAAATGTTCATTTACTTCGGGAAAATAATGAATTTAAGAAAATTATCAGGGTTACTTTTAGAATGCGCAGATTTCAATTCTAAATTGCACTTCCTGATACTTTGCCTCTGCTTTTTCGAAACTACCTTCGGCATTCTTAGTTTCCACGCTCGATAATTAATAATCAATAATGAAAAATAAACATCGGCAACGTCTACGAGATTTATTCATTGGCGTAATGCCATTCACCAGTGCCAACCTCCGATTTTTCCAGGTAAAAAAACTTGATAAACCTAAAACTTGGCCAACTGCGATACTTTATAAATGTGAATGGAGTATAGTAGCTACTGTTGATTCTTATTTTTCGTCCTATCATAAAAAATTATTTGAATTCAACTCTTCCTCATTATTTTTATTATTTAGTGAATTTTGAATGTTCAACATCAAACATGTTGGTGTCTTCCTTCGGCATAAATGTTCAACAATGTGTTTATTTACGAAAATTGTTTCAGATCGACGGCAATACCGCACAAAGGCGGAAGCAGCATCCCCCTTCCTGGCTCTGCCCTGCCTTCTCGACGATGTCCCCCAGACAAAGTGCGGCCCATGGCCGGGTCTTCCAGAGCTACCAGTCCGGCCCTGTCGATGATTCCCAGAGGACCTCCCGCTGCCCAGATAGCGAGTCCGTATCAGCAAAATCCTCAGCAACAGAAGAATTCGATGCTCGATAAGCTCAAGTTGTTCAAATCGAACGATAAGCCCGCTCCGGTGAGCAATGGCAAGCGGACTAGCAGTTCCAGTGGCGTGTCGTCGGCCAGAAGTGAACGAAGTGACAGCAGTGCGAGTTTGGAGCCCAGTGTCGATGTCAAACCTGTGAGGAATGCGTCGCGAATCAAGCCCGCAAGGCCGGCGAAAGCTTCTTCGTCCTCCAAAAACAGCCCCAACGCGAAAAAGAAGGAGGCTGTAGTTTCGAAAGCGACGAAATCGGAGGTGGAGAAGCACGCGAACAAGGTGGCGAGCTTGTCGGCTTCTAAACTGACGGAACCCAAGGTGAAATTGTCTTCTGGTAAGGTGGAAGTGTCGAGCAAGGGGGGCAGCAATTTGCCTGTCCAGAATTCGCAGATTCCGCACTGTACCAGTATTCCGAAGCCCACGGCTGCCATCAAGGGTACGAGCAAGGTTACGAGGGAAGAGAAGAGTGTGCAATCGCTCGTTAAATCGCCGCCTACTGGCATGTCGAGGGAAAGCTCCCAGGTGAGGACCTTTAAACACTCGAAAAACCCACTCAATATGAGTTGCGAAAAATGTCGACTTTATTCATTAGTTCACAATGATGAAGTTCGATTCACTTCAAAAGCTGTCAGCTGCTCTGCAATCTTTCTAGAAAATTTCCCCTTAATTCTATCCTTCTACTACGTTTACGGGAAGAATTGCATGTTTTTTCGGAGTGAAAGTAGTGCTCTGGACGATATTGGTATCAAAATGTAGGTTTTCGAGCTCGCTCTATTCAATAAAAAACCAGAGCCCTAACTATTATGGTTTAGATTTTCACCTGCGAAATTGTATTTTTCGAAAAATTGGAAATTTCAAATCGTCAAAGCTCCCGTTTCGTTGGTCGCATCCACATGAGGGTTGTATATTGTTAATCAGCATTTTCCAAAGTATATATAAACAATAAAATTGATTTCGAAAATTCCAAATGTTTGGGTGAAAACCCCATATTTGCCATCAACACGAATTCCCTGGAGCATCTAATGGTGTTATTCAATCGATAATGTCTTCAACCCATTCGAATATTTCAGAATACTGGTGATCCCTATCACCCAAACTTTGAGTGCTCTGAGCTTCAGAACAAAACCCGAAAATGAAATATCGAAAAAATTAAAACGAATTAATTCATTAGTTATGAGGGCTACATGGACGATTTTGGTATCAAAATGTGGGTTTTTGAGGTCGCTCTATTCAGTAAAAAACTTTCCAGAGCCCTAACTATTATGGTTTAGATCTCGGTTCAGATTTTTACCCGCGAAATGGTATTTTTCGAAAAATTGGAAATTTCAAATCGTCATAGCCTCCGTTTCTTTAGTCGCGTCCACATAAGGGTTGTATATTGTTAATCAGCATTGTCCAAAGTATCTCTATAAACAATAAAATCGATTTCGAAAATCTCAAATTTTTAGGTGAAAAATGCATAAGGAGTATGACCCCCTAAAAACCCCATATTTGCCATCAACACGAATTCCCTGGAAAATCTGATGGTGTTATTCAATCGATAATATCTTCAACCCATTCGAATATTTCAGAATACTCAATTTGGTGATCCCTATCACCCATACTTTGAGTGCTCTGAGCTTCAGAACAAAACTCGAAAATGAAATATCGAAAAAATTAAAACGAAATAATTCATTAGTTATGAGGGCTACATGGACGATTTTGGTATCAAAATGTAGGTTTTCGAGGTCGCTCTATTCAATAAAAGATTTTCCAGAGCCCCTACTATTATGGTTTAGATTTTCACCTGCGAAATTGTATTTTTCGAAAAATTGGAAATTTCAAATCGTCATAGCTCCCGTTTCTTTAGTCGCATCCACATGAGGGTTATATATTGTTTATGAGCATTGTCTAAAGCATCTCTATTTACAATAAATTCGATTTCGAAAATCCCAAATTTTTGGGTGAAGAATGCATAAGGGGTATGACCCCTGAAAACCCCATATTTGCCATCAACACGAATTCCCTGGAGAATCTAACAGTGTTATTCAATCGTTAATGTCTTCAACCCATTCGAGTCTTTCAGAACACCCATTTTGGTGATCCATATCACCCGTACTTTGAGTGCTCTGAGCTTCAGAACAAAACTCGAAAATGAAATATCGAAAAAATTAAGACGAAATAATTCATTAGTTATGAGGGCTACATGGACGATTTTAGTATCAAAATGTAGGTTTTCAATAAAAAACTTTCCACACTTTGAGTGCTCTGAGCAAGGGCGAATATAGCTTTTTTTCATGGGGTAATAACGATTGAAAATCAGGTACACAATGTATGAAATATTTTATGTGCACCACATCGCGTAACTTTTTCTAAGGACTTCGATACTCACGGGGGGGGGGTGGTTCCAGTGGATAATCCACTGAAACTACAATTTGATACCTAAGTCAGGTAGAATGGTCCATGTGTAAACACATTAGTCATCTTATCCTTCAATTTCTTTGAATGATTGACATGACCATTTCGAATTGAGAAGGCGTAGTGTAATTGAGAACTCAAATGTGTCAACGTTTCGTTTCTTGGAATGTATTCTTAGCTTTTCTCGGTAATAAATCATGTTTTGTAATCAAGTAATCCGTGATATTTTCTGATCACTGATTGCCACGTATTTCCTATAAATCCATTTCAGACATGGGAAAATATGTGGAATGTAAGTATTTAAGATATCATTCTTCATATGCTGCTGAGTTTCCTTCACATATTTATTGATATTTCATCATCAGATACTATTATGAATGCTGAAGCACTGAACTTAGCATCGGATCAAATGAAATATCAAACGAACAGCCAGAACTGAAATAAATCATGTGTTCTTTTACGAGATTTGGTGCTAAGTTCGATGCGTCTGCCACAACCTAAGAAACCATTCAATCCTTTGAAAAAACAGCAGCTGTGACCGGTAGTTTCACATTTTCCAAATTTTGTCCCAAGCTCTATAACATTTGCCACCCAATTTATCTAGAATAGTCATCGGCCAAATAATAATAAATTTGATTGTGCTTTTTGAGAAAAATTCGTTTACTCGTCTTCTCAACATTAGAAATATACACATTAATAAACAAATAATACACCAAAACATACAGCACTATTTGAAAAAATCCCACAGTAGCGGTGTTGTGTCTGACCCCAGTAATTCATTAATTGAGTAAAATGCTCTAGTCTCAAAGGCACTGAATTGCAACCAGCTTTAATTTGAGACACTCTGAAGGTGAATTTTATGCACAACATCAATCATTCTCTGACAATTCCATTTGAAATAGAAGAATCATAAGGTGTTGCATTCGGTAACCGAATTTTATCTGAATTTTTATCTCCAGGTCAACATATCAACACCAAACAAACCAGTCATCGCCATGATATCACCTATGAAGAACGAAAGGGACCAACCGTTATCGGAAAGCAGTCACAGCACTTCCACCACAGGCCCGAATAGTAGTAGTAACAGCAGTATTATTTACAAACCGTCTAGCGAAAGTAGTTCCGAATCTAATCTAGTTTACATTAAGAAAGAACCGTCCAAATTGATATCAGAAACGCAACAGAATCATCGACCAATGCAACAACACACTACGCAACAACAGAAACAAGAACAGCAGCAAGACCTGTCGAATCAGCAGAAGAATCAAGTTCCTAGTCCACATCCGATGTCGCCAACGTCCAAACAGCCGATCAGCAGATGCAATCAGAACTCTCCAAAAGAACCTGAAAAATTGGTCAATCATCAAGTTGAACAGAATGCGGTTCCGGTCAAAGATGCTCCTGCCGAAGAAGAGAGTTCAGTGAGCATAGAGCCAATGAGACCTTTGTTCCGCGGATATTGCAGTACCCTCACCTTGCCTTCAAGACACAGACCCACATATCAGATGATGCAACCAGAAGGTATGGGAGATTATTGCGAGATCGGTTTGGCGAACGGATATATGTCGGATGGTGAGGTGTTGAGAAACTCTCCGCGTGAAGTCACCGATGGGTACATGTCTGAAGGAGGATCGGTGTTGTACGCCAGGAGATTGCAGACGATGCCTGCACATATTCCAAACGGGTGAGTAATCGAAATTTGAGAATTGTCCTGGGTTAACGTTGTTGCCTTTCATACACTGCGCAAAAAAATTAACGCACATTCTGAAAATCTCAATTTTAATGAGAGTTAACTCTATATTGACTTCATAACTTATTTTTTATGTTCTCTCGGAAAGGTTTTGAACGAAACGAGACACATTAAATGGAAGAAAAATTCAGGATTTCACCGAATCTTATGTGAAAGAAGAGAAATGAACAATTTTCAAAATACTGAAATGCTGATAAGTGATTTAATACTTGGTATTTCCACCCCTTGCGTTAATTACAGCTCGGCAACGACGGTTCATACTCAAAATGAGTGATCTTAAAATGTTCTGAACTAATTCTTCCCAGATTTCTCCGAGTTGGATTCCTAAGTCATTAAGAGTAGCTGGATGATTTTCTGAACTTCTCAGCCTTCTATTGAGGTTGTCCCAAACCTGCTCAATCGGATTGAGCCATTCCATTCGAGAGACTTCAACCTCTTCAAGGTACTCCTGAACGATGCGCGCACGATGGGGTCTGGCATTATCGTCCATAAAAATGAAATTTTCACCAATGTATGGGGCAAATGGCACTACATGCTCTTCAAGAATGTTCCTTATATACTTATCAGCATTCATAGCTCCATTATCAAGGACCACTAGGTCTGTGCGAGCAGTCAAAGATATTCCACCCCATACCATAATCGATCCTCCCCCGAAACCAGTAGTATTCAGGAAATTGCACTGAGCATATCTTTCATGTGGACGTCTGTATACAGGGGAACGTCGATCACAATGGTAGAGGCAGAATCTAGACTCATCTGTGAAGAGAACTCTTTCCCAATCGGCCTCTTCCCAATGGATATGCTATCCCTCCAAAATCCAAACGCGCCCTTCGATGGGCTGGGGTAAGAGCTGGGCCTCTTGCCGCGACACAAGACCTCATATTCTCTGAGGTGATTTCTTATTGTCTGAGTGCTAATTTGCACCTCATGAGTTTGCTCAAGCTGATTTTGAAGGAGGCGAGCGGTTGCAAACCGTTGTCTCAACGAAGAAACTCTCAAGTAACGTTCTTGAATGGCAGTTGTTACCCGTGGTCTACCCTGTCCTGGTCTTCGGACATTCATACCTGTCTCCCTGAATCGCTGCAACATTCTGGACACACTTGTATGGGAAACTCCAAACCTTTCTGCAATTCTTGTGTATGTCCACCCTTCTTCTCGCAAAACTACCGCTTGGGCACATTCCTCTTGGGTCAAATTGCGTGTTTCGCGTTGCATAGCGATCGAGTGTAGAAAATCAAACGAAAGAAAAACTATTGATCACTTGAATTGATCGAGAACAACTGATTTTAGAATGGAGCCAATACATTCAAAATCTGATAATATCATCTTTTTTTATTCCTGCTGGAAGAAAACATCTGTATTGAAGAAAAACGTTGAAAGTGGATAACATATGCATGCATAATTCTGATAAAAATAATTATCATTGAGAACACCTTCATTTGTAAATAAATTTGAGATTTCCATAATGTGCATTAATTTTTTTGCGCCGTGTAGTTACCCGGAAATAATACTCAGATAAGCGTTTTATTTCACGCGGAAGTATCAACATGTTCCCTGAAAACACTCATATCAACAGGTGACCTGAAGACCCGTACCAGGAAACCAATGTTCGACGAAACGTCCTTATCAGAAAACGTTGTCCATTATCAGTTACGACTGCACTTCAGCAAAGCATCGCCTAAACTAAAACTGCGACCACGCATGAAGTTATCATTTACCGGACTTTTATCTCCCCTCGTTCATTAACAGTATTCCGTTCTCATCCTTTCCCATCAGATATCCGAGACGGTTTTATAATCGTAAAATTTGATGAGAGCCCCCCTGTACGTGCCTACGAGGGATTCAGGTTCGCCCCCTTATCTCCATTCCTCTTGTACGACATCGGGGATGCTTAATAAAGCTCTGATTCTCGTTTATAGGTGCATGTCTTTCCGTAATAAAAGAAGCATTGGGGCGGCCACTCGAATGAGATTTCTCTTGGAGTGAAATATAAGTACAATTTTCTCCTGAAGATAACTTGGGAGGGTGGAATTTCTGAAAGGTCCCCGCGTAGATGAGTTACACTTTGTAATGAAACGGTGACAGTGGCGGGAATTGATTTTCCTTGTACACCATGATGCCGAAACAGAAAACAGTTCTTTTCACGGAGTATTTCCCTGCAAAAATCAGCTTCCATGCCAAAAATGTCTCATAGAAACTGATTTATATACGAGAACTTATGAGATCCGAATTGGATAGTGAAATCGCAAATCCGTATGAAACCATTTACGACATTCATCAGTATTTAATGGAGATTACAGATACACATTTAATCATATCCGTTTCTATAAGCGATTTTTGTGTTGAGTGTTGTCTGTTTCTATGAGGACTTATAAGAATCTATTGATGATATATGATGATATATTGTTTATACTGATTACTCCTAGGTCTCCTGAGGAGACCCCTCTGAAACTACAAGCTTCGAAGCTTGTAACTTATAAGAATCTATTGTTTTCAAATGAAGTTTTCACACATAATACCTGCCAGTTTCCAATGTGTTTTTACACATAGCGCATATCTATTTCTATGAGCGATTTTTGTATTGAATGCTGTCTGTTTCTTTGAGAATTTTACAGAAGCAACTTGAGAAAAACATCATTTCGAAAAACCATACCTCTTCAGATGTTCATCACATTGGATTCCAGATTGTTATTACAACAGCTTTTGTAAATTCTTTCTCAGATCTGTATTATAATTTCTTCTTTATTAAATATACCCAGTTGGAAGCAACACACTTCGGATCGATCCCTATCTTAATCTTGAAAACACGTGGGTGGGGTATTCACGACCGTGCCCCTCGAAAAAAACCAACGCGAAGATAAAAGCCCCCTAACAGTTGGTTATTACGTTGATCAGTGCCTTTTTTGTAACCCGATCCCACCGGGCGTGGGACGTGGACCGAGGAACCCACCAGCCGTGCGCTATCAGGGTAGAGGTCAAACGGTGCAACGATATAATTTCACGTGGTGTCCGTCCTGTCTGCTTTGCAGCTGTGTGCAATTCGCGCCTATCCTTCATTCATGGACATCCTATACATCATGTCTTGGCAATCTGTCAGTCGCCAATATGCGATTAAATTCTTACGAGTTTTTACTCTTTTGGTATTCAACGTTTTTTTCGTGATTCTCGATGGCAGCGTTATTTCCCATGTTTTATACACTGAGGAGAAGAAAATGCTACAATTATTAAATAGTATATATGTCGAGGATATATTGAAAAATTCTTAGCCTACTATAGAAGCAAACAAAATTTCAATGTTAAAATATTTTATTACTCAACATATTCTCATCTTAATTGAATACATTTATTACAGCGAACCTGCAACATCTCTAGACCTTTAAAAAAAAATGTTTCTTCCTCAGTCCTCCACAGCTTTTATAACCTCCTTGTTGGAAGAAAATTTACGACATTTTAAACTTTTTTTCAGTTGAGGAAAGAGATGATAGTCGAACTGAGCCAAATCTGGTGAATAAGGGGGGAGTTCTAGTAATTCTAACTCTAAATCACGAATTTTTTGCATGGCAACATGAGATTTGTGTACTGGAGCGTTGTCCTGTAAAAACGAAACCGCGTCTTTTCTCTTCAATTTTTTTTTTGTAGAGTGGTCAGTAATGTCGAATAGTAGTCTCCAGTTATTGTTCTACCCATATCCGAAAAATCAATCATGATTACTCCATGGCAATCCCAAAAAACTGAAGCAAGAACTTTTCCAGCAGATTTTTGGATGCGAAACTTCTTAGGTTTTGGCGAACCAAAGTGTCGCCATTCCATCGATTGTTGCTTTGTTTCTGGATCGTAGAAATGTACCCAAGTCTCATCCATAGTAACAATTCGGTTTTAGAAGTCTACATCGTTTTCAAATCGAGCACAGATCGAACGTCAGCATTCAAACATTTGGGGATCCATTTTGCAGAAATTTTTCCCATGTCCAAATTGACGTGAACTATAATATGACGAACGCGTTCGTATGAAATCTTCGGTGCTTCAGATATCCGTTTCAGCCCAATTCGACGGTCTGATAAAATCATGTCATGAACTGCATCGATATTTTCGGGGACTGACACAGAAACTTGCCATCCTGATCGGTCATCATCTTCAATGAAAAATTTACCTCTTTTGATGCTTGAAGTCCAATTTTTCACGGTCGCATACGAAGGACATTGCTCACCAAGGGTATTAAGCATATCTTCGTAAATCTGCTTACCTCTTAACCCTTTTAAATACAGGTAGTACATGATGATGGTCGATACTCCAATCTTTCGATTTTTACAATTTCGTTGAACATCTTTTTTTTAATTTATTTCGTAACTCTGGTTCACTTTTTTGACATCGAACTCTACACTGACACTTCTAATAAGTTATTGTTCGTTGATATGGTATCGCATTATTTTTTTATGCATGGAACTGGTCTAGGCTAACTAGATATCAACAACACATCCTCGTATATCGTTTGTTACGAGAGTTTTGAAAAAAATCAGAAACTGGCAACCCATAGAATAGTTTTCTAATTTATTTAATAATCACTGTTAACTTTCCTTCTATCCTAGCAAAATTCAAAAACTTGTCAGGGAAAACGATATGCTTAAGGACAATTCTATATTATCGTAAGCCAATACCCAAAACTTGTGTTAATTTAGATGGAATGGCATGAAGGGGTGTAAATTTTTTTAATCCATCAAGATCTAGCAGAAATATTTGCATTCAGCCCCTTCCCCAGAAACAACCGTTTTCACTAGGCATCGAAGATATCTATTATCGTGCTTTCGAAATCTTATTTCATTATCCTTCCATATAAACTTCCAGCCAATTTGAAACAGTATTTATACCACCTCTACCTACAGAGTCAGTTCCTATTGTAAAATATCTAAAAGCTTCGAATCGAAATAGCCGGATTTATTTTCCTATGGCAACCCATTTATCCACTCTTATCCACTGATTCCCGAATGCAATTCGGAAAATCCCCTTAGTCACGCTTCAGATTGCCCAAAGGATTTGGAGGGAAAGTCTGTTGAGCTCTGCATCACATCCATCTTTTAAAAACAAAAAGTAACCACACATCATTTTTGGTTCAGGGAATAAGGGAACAACAGTATTTTATGGTTTGACATATACGCATTCAGCATAATGAATTTATGCTGTCTAAAGCACTTCGGACTCACTCACTAATAAATTCTATTGATCATTAGCTCTTGCACATGGCACTGTGAATTATTCGATTTTTTCATATTTTGTTAGTAATGAACATTTGGTAATTCGATATTTGTGGGTTTCAGGTGTTACGATAGAGCTTCTGGCTGTTTTCTTGAAAACCTACCATATTTTCGTGGTGTATGCCGTCTTGATATAGTAGTCGACTGTATAAAAGACGAATCAATAATTCAGAACATTCAGATAACTATAAAAGATTCCGTAAGAGGGGATATTTCTAAAAAATGTATTAGATAATGCCAGGAAGCTGTTACACAAAATACGTACATAATTAATAAAAAATGAAAAATCTACAAACAAAAAATATCGAAAATATTAGAATAAAGAATAAGGTGAAAGATAGAGGCGATGCAATTAGAGAAATGATTTACTTAATGAAAAGTATCTTTAACTACAATACCTTCATTGAAAGAAACTATTGCAATTATTATACTATCATAGTGAACATCCCAGTTCTCATTAAGAATCAGCCTTTATTTCAATAAGAGTAACTTAAAGAAGCATCATTCTAACTAGAATATACCTACATTGTTGAATTCAAATTTCAAGTCGGAAATATTTGAAAGGGAGTACTCAGCTTTATTGAATGATGAATAATCCATATGAACATTGGTATCATTGCATTCCATACAAGTATAATAATTGAGTTTATTATCATTCCATACAAATATCAGATCATTTCCTCTTGAAACTTCGGATTAATTTTCACTTTGTGCGACTCTGAAATTCATTGGTAACAAATTCATGTCACATACAATTCTCTTTCCAAAGTCGGAGCTATTAAATCATGAAAATCATGATGACGAAACTGGATTTCCATCGTGACAAAGTATATAATCCAGTAATATAAGAGATACACCCCCGTTTCATTGATTATAGTATGCCTCGCTGTGCTATATTCGATTCAGTTCCCCTATTCATTGTTCAATTCAATGTTTATAATGGCTTAATTTGATTAGTTTCCCTTCAGATCAGAACTTCGGCTCATACCTAATCCATCATATTTTGACGTAGCATTATCCTAGCCTTAAACTTAATTGTGGTTTTATTATTTCGATTCGAGAGTGATTTATGTGGGATATGGCTGCAATACACCGCTTCAAGTTTTGGCCATAGTTTGGATTAGGAGTAGATTAGGTTCTGAAGGAACAACCTTTAGGTCTACGAAGGGCCACTGATATTTTCAGCTAATTGTTCCTCTTGAATTGAGGAAGTAGCGAGTGGTTCACTCTTATTTCGATCGGTACGGTAAAAGAGAAATACAGGATTTCGAAAATTCGATCTTAATCCGATTAGCCGTAGAATATCCCTCGTATCTCGAACACTAAATAAAACTTACGAAAGCGCGGTTTTATTTCTGGCCCCATTCATAACAGAGTGCATTGTAAACTGTTTCATCAGTCTTGTTGATTACGGTGTGGTCCATTATCGCCGCCCGCTTGGATTCAATAACATTGCGGATGGAAATCTGGCAAAGTGTTTCGCCGCATCATCCCAATTCATTCCGAATCAGCGAGCTCTATTCTATTCAGATGCTCCATCTGATGGGAGAACAGCTTATTCCTTTGTGATCCTGATGGAAGAAGAGCACTCATTGCCTCTATTTTCCCATAAAAGAATTAATATTGTGATCCGCATTGGAATTGAGTATATTCCTAAGCACTTCCACACAATACAGCCATTATAGTTTCTTCAAATATGACAATATCCTTTATCTTTATGGAATATACAGGGTCCTGCAATAGTGCGTTCTTCTTCCATATGTGCTGTTAATTATACAAGAACTCTCCTGGAGAAAAGAATGGACTGCTGTACCTATCTTATCACCACGAGAATTAAAGAAAAAAATGTATGTATGAAATAGGAAAAAATACCACAGCAACACTGAAAGAATGAACTTAAAGAGATGTATCTGCTGGATATGTATATGAAACTAACGGGTTCTGGCGTGGGGAAGAATATGAGGTGAACTTTGATAGGGTGACCAAGCGAAGGCCGTTGCTAGACAAGTAGCAGGATAACTTGAACAGTTAGATTATTTTTGGTATTCTAGGTGAGTCCTCTTAGAACCACACAGAAAGTGGGTAAAAATCCTAAAGCTCTGGGTCTTCTTTGTTACCGTCGCAGTCTATTCACAGTATGAACTTTGTGCTTTTAAAAAATAGTATTTCAAATGTTCACAACATTTGGTCCTTCGAGCCGGATACCGAAATGTCCACAATATTTGGTCCTTCGAGTCTGGATTTAATCCATGGCAGGCATTGATTCCCTCGACCGTGGTGTAATGAGCAAGCTCCGATTTCATGCAATCGACTTGCCGCCAGCTGTTCTTTGTGAGGCGGCCACGCGTTATGCCTTCGCTCCGGAGTATGATTCATCCGTGCACCCGACCGATACGAGGTAAATGTCTCATTGTTTATTTTTTTATTGTGTCAAGTCAAGCACCCAGTCGCTGGCCGATATCATTCAGCATTCAACGATTCAACCTTTTGGACCTCTGAGCTTTCATTTACCGAAATGTTGATTGAATATTTTAGTCAATTCTTTTTCATGGAATTGTTTATCGAGTTGTTTCGATATTTTGACGAGCCAACTCGATGTTTACTATGCAGGAAATAATTTTTTCCTGCGAGTGTCACCCAAATAGTGTTTTTTTTGCATACATTTGTTTGCGCATAGGTATACTTCGTTAATAAGCAAAACTGTCGCATTTGGGGATTAGAAAATAGGTCATTTTTGGACTGCCGTATTTCCCAGAAAAATTGATTTATACAGATGCTGATTTTTTTGCATATAGATTGATCCTTTGTGAATCAAGAAAACCTATTTTTATCCATCAGAGTCGAACAGTTTAGATTTTCTGATTTTTTTTCGCGAAGGTCCAAATTTTCCGATTCTTCATCGTTCGTAAATCAAAAACTGTTTTCCTCACAGAAGAACTGATTGGATTTTCTTAATCTACGTCCTCGAATTAGTAAATGGTGTGAGTTTGAAGTCGATCGGAGCCAAAAAAAAATTTTCGAAAAAAAATCGAAATTTTTCCATACCTTAGTATAGGATTTTTCGCAAAAATTCGAATCTCGCCTATCGATACGAAATTTTCACCAATTATTAATTCGATGCCGTAGATTACGAAAATCCAAACAGATTTTTCCTGCGACTTATTGTTTTTTAAATATGGTTGATGGAAAATCGGGAAAATGGGACCTTCGCGAAAAAAATCAGAAAATCCAAACCCTTCCTCTCAGGTATATAAAAAATACACCATATTATTCTTAAATCATCGATTGTTTATGGCATAATGATATTGATTAAGCTAATGCTCAAAGTTGAGACTCTTTTTGAAAAAATCTATGAAGATTCACGAATCCCTCACATGATTGTAACGTCAAGGCACAAGACAGCCAGTGAATTCCAAGAATTATTCAAGAAATCACGCTCTATTTGCTCACTGTTATTGGAATATTACTGCGGCGAAGATTTCAAATATCAGTTAATGAATGCGTTATTTCTAGACCGCAATCTTCGTTGATGACTAAGGGTTAGTTTATAAATAAGCCGTTTTGAACTCGGTGTTCTCGTTTGGCATGGACATGACTATTTCGCGTTTTACAATTAGCGATAGGTGTACTTCATGTGAAGAAATCTCAGGACACCTACACGATTCCAAATAGTCTATTCTGTTCGCCATAAAACGATTATAACTGTTATTAGTATCGCACGCACTGAAGAACTTGAAACTGACACAACTCTGGCCTTGGAAATTTGACTCATTCCACACTATATCGAAGTTATGACGTTTTTCAAAATATTTTTATGTTCCAAGTCAACACTATGTTGCCCTTTCTACATTCTTAGCGTATTTCTCAGAATGTGAATGAATTGGAAAATACCTAATTAACGTTTATATGAATTGATAGAAAGGATTCCTTTTCTAGTTATTTGCATGAAAAATACAAGAGATCACTGTTGAAATATATTATTTTTCGCCATGGAAGCAAATTGCATTGCTTTCACATAATTTTCATATGCATGCTTGTAAAGATTTAATGTTTATTATCCTCTTCAACTGGAAGTTCAAGACTTGAGGACATCAATTGTTGAGTCTAATCAAGAATTCATCAAAAAAAATAAACCCAAAGATATAAGATGAATTGATGGGTAATTACAAGAATCAAGAATAATGGAACATTATATCCCTCTATTGGAATCCAAATAGTTGAAGGGAGTTCTGATGCAAGAGGAACTTTTTCTTGGAACTGAGTTTTGGTTATAAATTAATAAGCTTGAATGTCAATTCCTGAAAGCTTTATAGATATTCATTTCATTTATTTGATCTTATGAACAAGGAGTAAAATATTCTGACTGTATAGTAATTTATTAGTTTAAAAAATATTCATACATCACTACCACAGTAGGTTTGTATAAATAAAATGGAATAGGTCAAACATATGCTTCACATTTATCATTCACCTGTTCTAAAATAAGACACAAACTCCTGGAATATGGAAAAAACCGATGTATTCTGGTTCAATATAGCCAATATAGCCTATTTCTACTTTCGGCAGAGGATTGATAGGAATGAAAGCTCCAGTGACACATTTCAATTCATCGGAATCTGAATTCACCTACCGTTGAATGCAATATAGTCATATTTCTTCTTTTTTTTTAGCTTTTTCGACGTGTTTTTTTTTCTGAAACGTGGAAACGATCAACAATAATCATTTAGAGACCGGTGATGGCCATCCAGAACCCGCGTACTTACGAAAATCGTGCAATTTCATTCTGCAAGTTCTTTCCTCATAATTCCTCGAAAATCCTACCTGTCCTGAACCATATTATCCGGTCGCTTTCGTTAGAAGATCGTATAAGGAAGCCTTTTTTGTTTATTTTCACAATCCAAAAACGATACCGAAACTAACCAAAATTCTGGGGGACCGGAATTTCGTTTGAAATCTTTCTAAACGGTCAGATACCTTAGAAAAACTTCGTTATCAAGTGTAAAAAGGTCGATTAGTACTTACTTTCGCTTTATTTATGCTTATAAATCGATTTTTGGTCCAATTCAAATTTGCCGTTCGTACTCACGCCAAAAGTCGTGAAAGGCAAAAATGACACTTGCACGAAATTTCTCATATCGACGGGAAACTTCTTCTGGACGACGAAGAACGGATAAATAGGCGATTTCCTATCGATATTTCGCCCCAAAATCGCCGATCGATTCGAACTAACAAAATGTGGAATATCTTTGATACTTTTACTTTGATGTAAACAAAGAAACGGGCAACGTCGTTTTGTCATTAACGATATTTGGTGTACGCGCACAGACTTTTCATCAGGTGCACCAACTCCTGAAAACGACACCATGACCTCCTATATGATTAAATAAAAGTGAATGGAGTATATCAGGTTGGATTTTTCGTTTCGTTTTGGCTCTGTTCATATGGGTACCCTGCTGAAGGAAGCCACTCATCTCAAAGTCTATCGAATTTCCCATTCTGTGGACCCCATTAGTTTCCCATCAAATTGTTTTGTTATAGTTTATTTAAAAGCTGGGTCCAATGAATATTCGGTCTTAGGATCTTTCCCAACAATAAACTAGTTGGGACACCTTGTCTCCTCTATCTTCAAATTAGAATCAAACAGTTTCCTAATCGAATAAGCCCGAGGTGGGGATTCACGCCTCCGTCAATAAGCCCACAAAGGGAAACTTCCGATAGCGCTCCTGTTGCGTTATCGGGTTCCTCCACGAGGCGGGGGAGGATCACATGTTCGGCATCCGACCGTGGTGCAATGTACAGGGGTTGATATGCCCAGCAAACATGCGCACCCCAATCGATCTCAGGTCGCAGACGCTCGCCAGACATGGTCACTGGGCACAACTGGAAATATTGTTTTCCTTTAAAGTCATTCGAATAAATACGTTGAGTTTTTTAGTTCAGGTGTGATGAGAAGTTTGGTGATATTGATGACCGAGTCGATCGTATCCTCAGGAGTTTGTGTCGAGTGTGAGTTTCCACTGTTGACGGGGTAGTTACATAAACACCCCTATTTAATTCATTTTCCACAATTCTTTTTTTATATTTTATCGATTTGATCGATTCAGAGTGGCAACAATGAAATCACTACAACGATTAAAAAATCAATGTTCCAATTCAACTTGAATCCACTAATTTGAAGATGGGGTGTTCCAAACGATCCTAACCTTGAACAATGCGTCATAGTGTCATCGACCAGAGGGAACACAACAATATAAGAGTTAGATATGCTTCCTTTTCCCTCTGTTTACTTTTTACACAAATCTGTGGCTTTCATCTCTTATTTATTCCATTTACCAATTTTTAATATTTCAAAAACCTATTAGTCAGTAGATAAAAATCTGTCCAATATCCCAATGATTCGGAAATAGAAACTGATAAACCCTTTTGCGATCGAGATTAAGAAATTATTTTTTAATCCATTATAATTCACACCGCGATTTTAGGAAATTTAAAATGATTATTTCAGAATATGTAACTGACCTTTTCATATCAATCAACTTTATAAATTTTTATTGTTTGTAATTTCAATAATATGGTCTGTGATTCCATGAGTTTAGTTTTCTCTAATATTCATACAAAAAACAGATCGTGAAAAAAAAAACATCAATTTGTTTCCTGCTCCTAATCTCAATATTATCATACAATTTTATTATTTTAAGTATGATTTAAAAGCACAGATGAAACCCCTCAGCAAAAACTCTGAATTGAATATTGAATTTATTTACAGAATAAGCTAACATTTATATTGAATTCAATCTTTCGAACACAATTTCTTCCATCTTTTACCTAAGATGTTAATGAAGCCTTCTGTATTAATCTGAAAGAAAAAAGGAATATATTCATTATTAAATTGCTTTGAGGGGACCCATTCATCTCACAAACGAATCAGAAACTGAATGATTAGCCTCAAACCATCTGGAAATTCATAAATTGATCGAATATTGACCAAATTATCAATAGTTTGCTTTTTTTCACACTCACATCTAGGGATACCATTGAAATTTCATTTAAGAAGCATATTACTACAACGGCCATGACCTGTCTTAAGATGATCCAAAACAAAACAATTTTTTCCAGAAAGATGAAAACCAGGAACTGTTTCAAAAGAATCAACAACAATCAATTACATTTTTAGAATCGAAGAAATCATAAATCCCTAAAGGTTTAATAGACTATCAAGTCTTATATCTCGAAAATAACTTGGATTTCATTTGGAAGGACTAGAATTTATCCCATGACTTCATGGAAGTAGTCTGTTTATAAAGATGTTTCAAAGAACTGGCTAAAGGCAAATAAATCAGTATTTCTCTGATAATCCTCATAACAACATTAAGAGGAAGTTTGAAAATTAAACCATACTGTATGGTAAAGTGATGATTAATTAAAAAATACAGCTCCTGTTTTCAATTAATTATTGAAACCTGATTCATTGAGAGTAGAAAGATTAAGAACCTAATGAGAAAAAAAAATTATTAAATTTTTCCTAAAACCTATCTTTGCACAAAGCAACATACAGAGTGTAACAGCCAAATGGAATAAATTCGATAACGAATAAATGAGGGCGTGTTGGGAAAAACGCTCGGACACGTCGATTTGAAATTTTGAATGCGCATATTTTTCAAGAAAATAATATTATGTAGGGTGTTCCATGTGACCGTGGCCAATACCAACTTTCTTGTTTCAAATGCAACCCCCTGTATATTATTTTTTTTTGGATTCTTCAGAGAATTCTAGACACAATTCATGCACAATGTCCTATACCTATCTTTAACTATTTATTTATTGCAAAAATCAACGTTTTATATAATAATTATTTTATTTCACAAATTTGGTACATTACACTTAAAACCTAATAAGTAATACTGATTATTTCTTAATTATAAAAAAAACAAAAAAAACATTAATGTCAATGTAGGAAATATTCAAAATGCTCGCCGCGAACGTCTTGGCAACATGCTAATCTGGTGTAGAATTGTCTTCTAACGTTACTCAACATTTCAGGCGTTTTTGCTTATTCTCCTCATGACAAGAGGTAAATGGGAAATAAGTATTGAGTGTAATGTATCGAATCTGTGAAATTAAATAATTTTCATTTAAAATGTTAATTTTTGTAAAAAATCTCAAAACACTTAATATTTCCGAAAAAGTTGAGGATAGGTATAGGACATTGTACATGAATTATGTCTAGAATTTTCTGAAGAATCCAAGAAATAAATAATATACAGGGGGTTGCATTTGAAATAAGAAAGTTGGTATTGGCCACGGTCGCATGGAACACCCTATATAATTTTATTTTCTTGAAAAATATGCGCATTTAAAATTACAAATCGACGTGTCCGAGCGTTTTTCCTTACACCCCCTCATTTATTCGTTATCGAATTTATTTCATTTGGCTGTTACACTCTGTATGATTCAATCCGAAAGTGAAGATATTCAATATTTCTAAAATTTTGAAATGGACACTAAATGAACTATAAGGGGGGTTACTGTTAGGAAGTGAAACAGTTTTACCAGCTTCAATTTTTTTTTCAAAATTGCTTCACAAAATTCTGCAGGAAAAAGACGAGAATTCAAAATATCATTATTAAAAGACAATAACCCCTTCTTTTTTATTTAATTTAGTACATTTAATTACAGAAATAGAAAAATATGTCAGTACCTCTTGTCACTAAAGAGATAAACCAAATAATTCTAGCAAATATTTAATTGAATTGAAATTTACAAGTTTGTTATTTCTCTTATTGAATTAAAACAAAACGTAACGGAGACATTACAGCTAAATCAATCCAATAATTTCATTTCAGCTCGTGCAGATCCGGCCTCACGGTGTTGACGGAGCAATCAGCGAGAAGGGGGCGCATAGAGGAACCCCCTCCCGCTCCGGGGCCCCGCAATAACTCCCGATCCCGAAATGGGGTGCAGATGCAGGACAGCAAGCACGGACAATGGAAACGGTACCAGGATTCGCCGGGAGTCGGCAGTCCGCCGCCTCCACCAGGACCTGCACCATCCAGCCCCACCAGCGCAAGGAGAGAACGCCGAGGAAGTCCGCACGGGTCGAAGGAGAAGAGCAACAAAGTGAGGGGAGTGCCGCAGAGTTTTGGTTACGTCAAGAGGGGTGCCTCGCAAAACGGTACCACCAATGGTACCTCGATGAACGGAAATGTGAACCAAGGTGAGTTGGCGTGGAGCAAGAGCCAACGTGAACAAGAAAAAACCGAGAAATTTGGCTCAATCTTAATTTAAATATGTTTTATTTTAATTTGAAGTGTTATCACTAAAAAATCGCCCGATATACAGGGTGGCCAAGAGATTGACGTCAAAAAGGAAAAAACAGGTCTCTCGTGTCATGGGCTATTCGAATCACCCCCATGTATGTTATGCGATTTTTCACGGTTTGCGAGTTATGAATTTTTTTATGAACTTTGAGAATTTTCGACTTGAACATCTTAAAAAAGATATTAAAAAAAAAGTACAAGACTTCTCTGTGAAATTCTTTTTGTAACTTGATCTCCATGAATTGTACTTTTATACATAAAATGACCAGATTCGTAACTTTGATAAAAATTATGGAAATGTTGGTCTCGAGTGAAAAAGTTACGTGAATTGGATTATGATCTGAATTTTCGAATCAAAATCAAAAATGTTAAAAAAATAATTCACGGTTTCTTAGTATGCTTAAAAACTGCGCTTAACAGTCAGCTTTTAGAATCATTGATAAAAAATGGTACTTAACACTCTACTTTTGCTAGAATTAGCCTTCAAAGTCATCGAGGTGGAAAAAATCAAAGAACTAGACATTTACTACAAAATTATTTTTTGCCATTTTAAGATTTTTCTAATCAAGTTAAGATAGAAAATGTTGAAAATTAATGAAAATAAGCTTTCGATGTTGGTCAAGAGGAGTTCTAGATAAAAAAAAGAAAAAGGTATGGCAATAAATCACACATCATAATGTAAATAAAAAGAAATTTATTTATAAAATTTACAGTAGGTCTTCAAAGTGGCCACCTCTAAACTCAATACACATTCTACACCGTCTTAGAAAATTTTCTTTCAATCGCATAAAACCTGCCCTGTTCTCTCTTAGGACACGTTCGGCTTCTCTTAACTTCAGTCGCAGCTCGTCTTCACTCGAACATTCTCGGGCGTAAACAATTTCTTTGAAATAACCCCAAACGAAAAAAATCCATGGGATTATGGTCAGGTGAACGTGGACTTGATTGGTCCGCTGCGTCCGATCCATCTCTTCAGGTATCGACGTATCGTTCATTCAATTGATTACTAAGAAGGTGTAGAATGTGTATTGAGGCTAGAGGTGGCCAATTTGAAAACCTACTGTAAATTTTATAAATAAATTTCTTTTTATTCACATTATTATGTGTGATTTATTGCCAACCTATTCCTTTTTTTATATAGAACTCTTCTTGACCAACATCTGAAGCTAGTTTTCATTAATTTTCAGCATTTTCTATCATAACTTGATCAGAAAAATCTTAAAATGGCAAAAAATAATTCTGTAGTAAATGTCTAGTTCTTTGATTTTTTCCACCTCGAGGACTTTGAAGGCTAATTCTAGCAAAAGTATAGTGTTGAGTACCATTTTTTATCAATGATTCTAAAAGCTGATTGATGAGCGCAGTTTTTAAGAAACCGTGAATTTGCCTTTTAACATTTTTAATTTTGATTCGAAAATTCAGATCATGATCCAATTCACGTAACTTTTTCACTTGAGACCAACATTTCCATAATTTTTATCAAAGTTACGAATCTGATTATTTTATGTATAAAAGAACAATTCATGGAGATTAAGTTACAAAAAGAATTTCACAGAGAAGCCTTGTACTTTTTTTTAATATATTTTTTAAGATGTTCAAGTCGAAAATTCTCCAAGTTTATAAAAAAATTCATAACTCTAAAACCGTGAAAAATCGCATAACATACATGGGGGTGATTCGAATAGCCCATGACACGAGGGACCTGTTTTTTTTCTTTTTGACGTCAATCTCTTGGCCACCCTAATTATAAAGGTAATAATTTTGCTAATTCCGAAGCACCTGAGTATGTAATTCCATAAGAATAACATAAAAAAGAATAATCCGAACTTTCAAATTATTTCAATAAGGAAAATCTAATATGAGACGGATTCAGGAAAGGAAAAAAGAATAGTAGGACACCGAATACAAATGAATTATTTATACACGAATGTGATGAAAATCAATGAATCGATAAGATTCAAAATGATTCCTTGCCTACATAGCGTGACAGTTCAATAAAATATAAGTGGAGCTTTCCTCCATTTACCGTTTCTACGTCAGTTTCAACCTTTTGTCATTGTAAGCTCTCATGGTATACAAGAATCAAAGGAATTCTGCATGTTGTTGGGAGACTCAGCATCCCCAAAGTTGCTATATCCAGTTGCTTTTTCGCATCATTATCGACGACTCATTACCATATGAAGGGAAACTTCAAGAGATACACTCTTTCATCTTGGAAAATATTTCCAGCTCCGGCATTCCACTCCGAGAATTTAATTCCTTCTTTGGTGCTCGAGATCCATTTTAATTAATGCAACCCCATATTCCGAATTGGTACGGAGCTGAAGTATGAAAGAACGGAATTTATAATCACCTGCGACTAATGCCTCGTAGCAGCTTGAATAGGGGATTCTTTCATCGTGCCATTCCATTAGAAATGTCGTCTGAAATTACATGTTCGCTGGATGATCTCGAACCTTTCTACTTAGCTATTTGTGAATACCGTGTTTCCTTGTTGAGGAAGGAACCATCAAGAAAGCGGAAATCTTGAAAGTTCATATGCTTTTAGACGCGCATTCGAAGGCTTTTATACAGAACATTCATCTAAAGCTCAATGGATATTAAAGTTTTCCTTCATTTCAGTGAATATAGCCATGTGTACTTCGTGAAATGGGTCTTGGTTTGACTCACAATCGCATTGAAAAAAAGATATAGTACCTTTTAAGGCTTTTTTTAATTCAATGCATCAGAGTTCACTGAATGATCGATATATTCACTTCGAGTGAATTTTTAGATTTCTGTGTGTGAAAAGTTCTAAGAATTACACTGGTAATGACTTCAAAAGGAAAAACAAGACAAAAATAGTGATGTAGGTATGCCATGATGCAAGAATGGTACCTCATGTTTTGTTTTCAATTACTTTATAGAAATTTTGTTGACAGAGTTAATTCAACTTGTCCATACATAATTTTTCAGTCGGAAAAATGCATTTTTAGACAGAAAATTTTTAAATATTCATGTAAAATATCTTAATTTCATCGTAATTTTTTGTTATCAATCACTTTGCAAAACTGGCACTAAGGCGTGATAATTTCTATATTTGGTCATTCGTATAATCAAGAAATTAATTTCCCTTTCCTAAGCTATTGCAAAAAATTGGGAAAATGAATGATAAGCAACGGAATCCTTTGGAGGGAAAAAATTTAATCGCGATTAAATAGGTCTTTTTCTTAAAAGGAAAATAATGTTAATGAAATTTTATTTTATGGTTATCACAAGGTAATAGCAACATATCTAGCCCAGGAAAGAAGCGTAGTAGTAATTATTAAGCTTGGGGCATATTGCAATATTCACAATTATCCAAAAATACTTTCAACTATAACAAAAATCATCTTTTCAAGTCCAAATTAAAAAAAAAACTAAGTGAGTTAAGAATTATGAGAATTATGTTCTAAATTTCAGAACAACCTTAATTTTTGTTGAATATGATTCTGAACTTATTTTCTCCCATTATTGCCTCACAACAGGGAAAAAATTGATGAACTGAAATATAGTAGCCTACGACCAATATCGAATTAAATGAAACAGTACGCGTTTAATTATATCGTTACATTTCCATGGGTTCATCTCATTAACTCTGAAGGTTTAATTCAGTCACCATTTGATTGAATCAATGTCGAGTCGATTTTTCATTCATAATAGATTCAAATTCATTCTGTCGACAAATGTGATGCATACATTCATGAATACATCTGACATTGAACTTTACTTTCGAAGTCAATTCTATCCTCATTTTCTTTATTATCATTGAATGTTTTTTTGAATTACAGTGCTCCAACAAGGACAGGCCGGCAAAACAGCTGCTGTTTCTGCTGTTCCCAGGACAAAAGTTAAAGTTTCTGGAGGAACACAGACATGCTCAAGTGATCTGCAGCAAATTCATAGTGAGTTCCTTAAATTATTATTGATTTCAATATGCAGGTTGTCGCATCTAAAAAGCAACCAATGCACTTGTGTGGTATTGAGGGTGGATTTTTTCGTTGAGACACTGTATTATGGCATCTATCGAATTAAACTGCTCCGAGAAAGTTCTTCCCCCAAAATGAGTACCTTCTTTGATTCTCCTGAAGTTGAGTTTGTAAACAGAAAAAAATTGTTCATATTCTTCTTCGATAACCAAAAAATATCTTATAAAAAAAGGTTTTTCATTCAAATTATGATTCGTCAAGCCATGTCGTATTGTATTCGAAACAATCAAATCTATAATATTTCTATAAATATTTCATAGTTTCGGTATAGATGTTGCCAGCAACTATACCTATGTATAAAATGTATCATTTTGAAAAAAAATTGTTATGCTTTAACCAGGATCCCTCATATTCACAAGATTTTCATTGCTACTCTACATCTGCTATATTTAACTCTGATCACTCAATATTTGTTTCAAAAAGTCTGATGAACAATTAACTATCGATCTACTTTTAATTGTTTAAATTTCATTATTCCGGAAATTTAAGAACCGAATTTCAGTAAGATTATAAGAAGGCATATTCCAGTTTGGACCCCACTAATCCATTTGATTAATTTTCAGAAGCCAGCCCTCCGCAATTCAAGAGTTATTCATTAACGGGCAACACTGCAACACAACTGAGCCAATCTGTCAGGGAAAGACTAATGATGGGGTCACAAAGTCTACCAAAAGGAGCTGGACAGGATTACGGTTTGATCCTACGACAGGGACGTCCGAAAGTCAGTGATGGATCGCTTTCGGACACCCAGGCGATCGAGAATGTCAGTCCCTATGCGCCTTGGCTTAGACACAGGTAACTTCAGTAATATTTGTTTTTGTTTGATCCCTTACCCAAATGTTCATTAGTGAAATTGATCAATTTATTTTGAATTTTCAAGAGAGCTTAAGATAAATAACATCCTTGATCATTTGTGCAAAAATTAAAGTTATGTGTCAACACTTAAAATACCTAGATGATCCCCATCAATCCCCAAAAAATTACTGCTTTGCCATTTTTTCAATTTATTGAATACATATGCATATAAATTCAAGCTCAATATTGAGTGATTTTTTTTAACTTGTTCAATCTTCAATTCCAGCAATACCTACTCTGTTGCTCCTCGATTGTCCGAAACTGATAGTTTGGAAAGCTTGACGAGCCTTCCAGGACATAGAAGCAGCCTTACCCATACTAGATTACTCCGGGATTCACCCTCTAGGTTGAGCAGGAGTAACAGTATAAGGTACTAACACTCATCAAAGATTAAACTGCATATTACTTTGGGCAAAATTCGAATATTAGTAATGATTATCTTTGTACTCAACCATATAGCTATCTAAGAGAAAGGACATTTCCAAGGTATTCAGAGCGGATAAAAAAATTTTTTAGATCACCCATTTTGATTGTGACGAGTCCTGTTTGAATATTGATGATTTTGTACAGTAAAAAGAACATTTTGAATCAATATTCAAGCAAGGCAATTTGCTTCGCTCACTGTTCTGTCCGCTTTAAGTGTACTATTTTATTCATAGTTAATACATTATCTTCATTTGTAAGTATGTACTTCATAGTTGATAATGACAATTTCATTCTTAAAGGTTAATTGGAAGTCAAAAAAAATATTTATGTGGTTTTTGTGGGGTGTTAGTAGATTTGTATCAACGAGTCTAGAAAATTTTAAATTTGAATATTCAATATTAACAGGTAGCTAATACAAATTCCTATCATTCATTTAGTTTAAAATTCACCTTCATGGAAATCAGCCTCTTAAATATGAACATTTTGAGAAGTGCTATATTATATAGAATTGAAATCCTTCAGAAACACATCGGATAATTATTGAAGCATTGTTTTTCAACTGGAATATCTGGAATTTTTTTGGTCAAAATGACTTTTTTCTATTTTCCACTGATTTATCACTTCTCATTTTCTTTAAATGGTGACTGTCTGATTTTTTTTTATTCTTCGACTGTAAGTTCAGAATTTGATCCCTCAACTAATTCATGTGCAGTTTCTTTCATTTCTTGTTTTGTATAATAAGATTTATATTACAAACATAATAATGTGTAAAAAGAGTGTAACAGCCAAATGGAATAAATTCGATAACGAATAAATGAGGGGGTGTTAGGAAAAACGCTCGGACACGACGATTTGTAATTTAAAATGCGCATATTTTTCAAGAAAATAAAATTATATAGTGTGTTCCATGCGACCGTGGTCAATACCAACTTTCTTATTTCAAATACAACTCCCTGTATATTATTTATTTTTTGGATTCTTCAGAAAATTCTAGATATAATTCATGAACAATGTCCTATACCTATCTTCAACTATTTCGGAAGTACATATTAAGTGTTTTCAGATTTATTACAAAAATTAACATTTTAAATAAAAATTATTTTATTTCACTAATTCGATACATTACACTCAATACTTATTTCCCATTTACCTCTTGATATGAAGAAAGTAAGCAAAAACCATTACTGAGAAGAAATTAAAAAACGTAACGTTAGAAGACAATTCTACACCAGATTAGCATGTTGCCAAGACGTTCGCGGCGAGCATTTTGAACCTTTCCTTTTTTCAATGATTAAGAAATAATGAGTATTACTCATTAGGTTTCAAGTGTAATGTAGCAAATTTGTGAAATAAAATAATTTTTATTCAAAACGTTGATTTTTGCAATAAATCTGAAAACACTTAATACTTCCGAAATAGTTAAAGATAGGTATAGGACATTGTGCATGAATTGTGTCTAGAATTCTCTGAAGAATCCAATAAATAAATAATATACAGGGGGTTGCATTTGAAATAAGAAAGTTGGTATTGGCCACGGTCACATGGAACACCCTATATGATATTATTTTCTTGAAAAATATGCGCATTTAAAATTACAAATCGACATGTCCGAGCGTTTTTCCCAACACGCCCTCATTTATTCGTTATCGAATTTATTCCATTTGGCTGTTACACTCTGTATGTATAACATGTATCTGGAGTAAAGCAGCAGCATAAACCAATAAAACAAAATAATAAAACATCGCTGTTGTATAGTAGGTTATGGAAATCAGATTTTATTAGAAGAAAAAATTTAACCTCAACTGAAAACCCTTATATATGTTCCAAATCTAAAGAAAGTTGATCTTTGGGTAAAAATGAGATGAGCAAGATTGTTATGCTTATTAAATTGGAGTAGTTGGTACTTGATTTGGGTCATTCGACTTTCCACATTTTAATCTAATCACGAAGCTCAATCCAATTGGACTATTTGAATCCGAATGTTTTTTTTTGGAATATTTTCTTCGCCACTAAAACTAACGTAAAATCTCTCTATTCAGTCTATGTATGCTTTGAACCTGAATAAATTCTGGGGACAAAAATAAGAAATTGTTTCAGGTCTACTAAATCCGAAAAATTATACCCCTCGATGTTACACAGGAATGCTGAGCCTGAAACCGAACCTTATTATTGTTTACCAATTGGTGCTATCAGTCATTGGTCACAACCTACAAGTCCTGCACCAGGGAACGGGAGGACTTTTCCTTTATCGCCAACTCATTCGTCGGCAACAAGACATAGTTTACCTAAAAATGACGATGGTAAGTGTAATTTCAGAACCTGTTTTACATGAAACTATTGTTGATTTCCTGCTTAACACCGTTCGAGGTTATGTACTTCAGCCCTTTATGAACTTTTTTTCCGTTTCCTGACGGAAGCATTGAATAATCTTTTCACTTATTGGCCTTGAGAACTTAACGTGCCTGTCAAGATACATAATTGAACCTGTTTTTCACTTCCATAAGAACACATGAATCAAAATCAGAATATGACTGCTAATAATAATCAATAAAATTAATCAATTGCAGTTCACGGATCATCAGTCAGTTTAGTATCAACAGCATCTAGTCTTTATTCGTCGGCAGAGGAAAAACAAGCGCACGAAATTCGAAAATTGAGAAAAGAACTGATTGACGCCCAGGAAAAAGTTAATACTTTGACGTCGCAGCTTAGTACAAACGTGAGTATCTCATATAATAATAAAAATAATAATAATTGTCTTTATTCCCAAATACCCAAATAAATCGATTACAAACAAAATATTCAAGAAAACAGTGGGAAAAGTAGTAGTCCATAAATGTGCGACAAGCACACATTCTGCTCTACTTAACCTATCCAATATAAAAAATGGGAAAAAAATCAGAGAACGGTTTTTTAATTTTATATATTCATCTGAATACGGTTCATATAGTTACTATTTTTACACTTTTACGGCGTAATCTGCATTATTTCAGACATTCAAATAATTCGAAAAATGCAGATATCGTGATTAAATTATTTAGCCCCAGTTTGCGAGAACGAACTCTCAATTAAAATGCAGGTAGGTAGGGGAAGTGTGCCTATGTTGGCACCCTTAACGAATTATTCACATATCTCATTGGAAGAAAATTTTTTTGGATAATCGATTTCATAGGTTTACTTATGCTCATATGTAGTATGTATTCTTGTGTATATTTTCAGTATAAATTTTGAAGAATATGAATGATAGCACTTTTCAAAATTTGGCGCACATATGTCCTATGATGGCATATGACTGAAAATGAAAAGAAATTAATTATTGAATTGGTTTATTGAAAAAAAATTGCACTCTCATCACATAAAAATAAAATTGAGAGGTCAACAGATGAGTATACCTGCACGTATAAGAGTATAACAAAACATAAATCTAAATTTAAATTCTTTGACATTTATATTATTCTATGTCTATACCTATATTATTTTTTTACAGCATTTAGCGCTGCCTCCATATCTTCCTCTTTCCAAAGTTGCCTCTTGCTTCTTGTTGTCATACAGTTGATTCAGAAAAAAGAATATTCAATGTGATGAACCACTTTTGTCCTATGATGGCACCCTTTGCTATCATAGGAGACTTTGACTATGCCATCATAGTCATATATCATAAATGTCATATATCTTTCAACCAACCGAAGAAGGCGACATTACCTCAAACTTCACACTTACAGCATTGTTGTAAGGCATTCAAAGGAAAGTAAAATTTTTTTTAACACAAAGTTGTGAAACATCTGAATAATACGAAAATAAAGGAAATAATTATCATACATCAACACTTACCAAAATAATTGAACTGTTATAAAAGACACAAAATGCCACGTATTAAAATGTAACTACGAATACCCCTCATTAATGCCATCTGGCGAACAACCTGAGTGAACATAAGTTTATTCAGTTGATGTTAACAGACTTCTTCATGGTGTGCCATCATAGGCATACTTCCCCCCTAGTACCTACATGTTTTTATACCTTTATGAAAATGCAGGAATCAAGTTAGAGGAAAAAATAAATGATTTAAAAAAAAGAAAACTTATTTTCAATTGAAATTATAATGGCAAAATGTTTCAAAATAAATCCAAGCAGTAGAAATAAATACCTACAGTAATAAAGATTTCTCAAAAGTTCCAAGTATCTCTTGCTTCCTCTGAAGGACCACCACTGGAATCCGTACAGGAATGCATGAAGAATGGTTTCCTAGTATCCTATCCTCTAATTACTCTCAAATCAGGGCTCATATCAATTTTCTTAATGGACAATCTGTGCAATTACCTCTAGAAGCGGCGATGAGTTCAGTTGATCCGAAAAACAAATCGCTGAAGCTGCGGTTTCGACTCAGTCCTATCCGGTCTATAATTTGAGATGTTTTCAATGTTTTTTCAAGAGTATAGAATGCAATTAGAACTCGTTAACCAGACTTGAGAACGTTCGAAATTAGTTTCTTGAGGCCTTTTCTTGGTTGGGGGTTATGCAATGTTTGTGGTTGTTGATGAATTGTTCGGAAGTTTTTGTTATTTTTTGAGTTTAGAGTATATTGATTTTCATCTTGCTTCTTGTTATTAATCATTTGGAATAAGAAATGATAATTTTGTTCAAGAAGAACTGATCTGATTCAGGTTATGTTTCAGATAGATTTGTTAACTGTTGTAGGGAGTTCCTAATTTTGATAAAAATTCTTATGACCACTCACATTACAACCATTTTTTCAAATGGAATCTTTGAAATATGTAGATTAATAGAGTATCAAATTTACTTTTTGCACAATTGCAAAAAATTCAATTTTCGAAATACTATAGTATATAACATTACTAGCAAGGTAAGAGGGTTTTTACTGTCGAATGGAGGATATAACTGACGAGCCGCAGGCGAGTCAGTTACCTTCTTGATCCAGTAAAACCCGTTACCTTGCGTGTATTGTTTTATATTTTATTTGTTTCTCATTTGTAAACAGGTTAGATAAATTCCAAAAAAATCTCAATAATTTGTCGCAAATGTCGTAAGCTATGGAAGCGTCGCCATGAACATGTCTGTTTATTTTTCTTTACATTTGTTTTGGCGAAAGGAAAATGAATGTACCAAAAGAAATTATTGAGGCAGCCAGCAGTGTAGCTTCAAGTTTATTACCTGCAAAATCAGATTCAAGGTACAAGCGAGAATACGACGACTTCAAAAAGTGGCAAAACAAAAATAGTGTGATTGGGGTAACTGAAAATGTTTTGTTGGTCTATCTGAATCAACTATCAGCTAGATTCAGCCCTAATACTTTATGAACAAAATGGTCTATGCTGAAAAGCTGCTCGGAAATGAAAGAAAATGCCCCTGTTCGCAGGTTTGTTTTCCCTGAAAAATTTATTGAAAAATATGACGTTTAGTTGTCATTTGCAGATTTCAAAAGGTAAAAGCGTTTCTGAAACTAAAAAATGAGCGTTATACGCCAAAAAAGGCCAAGGTATTAAGTGAAGAAGAGGCTGAACAATTTCTTTTACATGCTCTTGATGACCAGTGGTTGCTAGCGGAAATTGTAACAATATTTGGGATTTTTGGATGTTGTCGATGTGACGAAATTCTCTCCTTAAACATGAATGATGTAGAAGATATGGGAAAAAAATACGTTATTGTGACACTGCGGCAAACAAAAAATTTAACAACAAGAAGATTCACCATAACCGATGATGGCTGCAGCTTCAAGCCCTGCATGTTATAAAGAAAATATGTAAATCTTCGGCCTCCTGGAACAGAAAGCCTAAAATTTTTTTGACATACCGACATGGAAAGTGCATTTCCCGCTGGCCAGCACACTATTGGTGGTGTCCCAAAGCAAATAGCGAAATATTTAGGTTTAAAAGACCCAGAGTTATACACCGGCCACTCTTTTCGCAGAACTGGAGCCACTATGGTTGCGGATTCGGGTGGAGATGTTTTAGCACTAAAGCGTGCAGGAGGGTGGAAGAGCACCGAAATTGCGATGAGTTATGTCGATGATTCGGTCAACAAAAAAATCGAAATGTCTAGCAAATTATTTGGTAGTAAGGAGAGTAAAAATGTTCTGCAGTCCTCGAGTTCAGCAGTTTCTGAGTCAACAGATGGTTCATCATCATCAGTATCAACTCTTTCATCATCAAAAATCTGTTTTACTGGAAATAACAATTGTACCATGATTTTCAACATATATGACGATAAAACAAAATTTTCTAATGTAAATAATACTACTAACTTGTAAAAATTTTGCAAGTTAACTTTCAGTTTTACAAGTTAGTGACTTGATAAAATAAACTTTCTTGATTAATATTGTGTTTTTGTAAACTGACGTTTACAAATGAGAAACAAATAAAATAATTACCTTTAATTATTGAACGTATAATATTTAATAAATAGCTTTGATCAAGTGAGCGAGTTGCCGTTTCCTGGAAAACTAAGTCCGCATTTCTCCAACCTGAAGAAGAAGCATCCCAACGATGAATAGCGATCGTTATCCTCTGTAATCCTTAGCGAGCCGAACGTAAATATTTCATCAATGAATCGGCCGTTCAATTAGTTCGAGCAGCGCCTTTTATTCGCCTTATACAGAGTGTTTATTGTATAATTCTCGAATGGTATTGAAGAACAGACACATCCTCCTTGGGTTAGTCGTACGTCCGCATCAGGGCTATGTCGACTTGGTCATGTTTTTGCTGCTAATATTATTCCTATGTGAATTTACAAGTCGATTGTATTCATACCTTATTGAAGTATTTCTAGATAGAAGATGAGATAGTGGCGCTTCATCTCATGAAGAAAATACAGGAAGACCATTTAGAGGAGATATAGTTTTTCTTGTTTGGGGAATAAATGCAAATATTAACGGATTGAAGATCGCCATTTTCTTTTAATATAACCTGTCACAACCCAAGGGCGGATTTACGGGGGGGGGGGGGGGAATCTTTAGGGGGGGGGCTATTTTTTTTTAACTTTACTTCAAGCCTTTGTCTTCAGTTCGCTATTTTCTTTCTTAATATCTCGAAAATTGAAATTAAAAAAAAGTAATATAAAATTGAATTCTAAAGCATATTAGAGAAGTACAATGGGCCACAGGGCCTACGTTCAGCCAACTAAGGACGCCGCACGAGAAGAAGAAGATATTAGAGAAGTAAAATAAAAGAAAATAAAAAAAATTTCAATTCTGCTATAATCTGAAGATTAGGTATATTTTAGCTGAACAGAGATACAACTTTTCAAATTTCAAATAGGCGTTCTCCAGAAACGTCTAATAGGCACTCGAACTTAGAACAGCATGTTTATTTATCGCATATTCTTCAGAACTCGTGCGTTGCAAACTATTATAATTATATGCGCCTCTGCAACTTCCGCACTTGTCTTGTCTGCCCTGTAATAATAATTTCCTTGCAACGAATACCAGGATCTCCCTTGTAATGGATTTGAACGTCAAGTTTTCCACTTACGTGACTCAATTTTAACTGCCTGTAGTTTTCATATGGTTATCTTGATTGAATACAAACGTCTATTTGAATAGAATCGTGCTCGTTATCTCGGAAAATTATAGCAAACGAGAACACGAGAAATGAGGATGAGTTAAACTAAGTATCTTTCACTTCCCCACTTGTTTATTGCATTTTTGCTACTTTATGTGAAGCACTTTTTGTGGCTTGCTCGTAATTGTCGGCTTCACTAAGTTAGGTCGTCAAACAGACAGTTTCACCACAAAGAATCACTCTCCTAATAAAACGATATACTATTTTATGCAAAATAAATCATATTTCTCTTCAACTAACTCGAACAAGCGAGTGCATCTTGAATGCATTCTTGTTTCATGCATGTGCCATTGGTACCAAATCTTTCATCGAAGAATTGAAGAATATACCACCACACTTGAAAGAATCAGAAGGGGGGTACAACATATGTTTCGGATTGACCTTCCTCAAGGTTTTCTTCAGTCATCAATCTGAAAACTGACTCGTTTGCTCTACTATTTAATGTGCGACCCATTAAGTAGAAACATATGGACATTCCTACAGGAGGATATTCTAAACTAAACAACACTTATGGATCTATTTACATCTGTCATGTATGAACATGGGACGTTTTTCAACTAAAACACTTATGGACTTATGTATATCCCTAGTACTTAGGGGCATTTTTGCATTTACAGAAATTATGAAATCGCTTCTCTTCTTCTATTTCTGACTGAAAATCATCACACTTGTGGAATAGAATGTTTAAATTAGACTTGTTCATTTTTTTAGTGTTCTACTTTAGCTATATATCACTTGTTTCTCGTATGTGATACTTTGTTCCACTTATATTTATTGATTTGCGAATGTTCTTCTCGGAATAGGTAGGTTAATAATTATCAGTTTCATGTGAAGTAGTAGCATATTTTATAAAAATAATAATAATAACATTTATTATCTTTTTTCTTTTGAAAAACAATCATCAATATTGTCTTCATGCTGATTAGTTTTTCATGTATAATTTATAATTAAGGAATTTCGCGTGCAGCTTCTACGAGGGGTTAAGTTTTTTAAATGGCAACACTAACTTTTTGTGCAAGAGATTGATGGTCCTTTTGTTGCTGAGAATATTCCTGTCATTGATAGGGTTTTTTAGCAATCCTTCTATTATTATAGAAATGAAATGCCTAATCTAATATTTTTTTTGAAAATTCTCTTCATGTTTTAAGTACAACGTTTCATAGCCATGATATTCGTGAAAGATATCTGACAGACGGATGGACAGCCTCTGTCTTTGCCTGTTGATCATGAAAATCTTAAAAGACGTAATGAAACCATACATTCGTTCACAACGAGAATTCTCGATAGCGTGACAGACGGCCAGAAAAAACCTATAGATCATCAAGGAAAAATGTTAAATTCCGGACAAGTATCATAAACTACAATAAAAGTTTAAAGATGATGTCTTCAGTTTTTTAGCTCGTGCTGACTTCTAAGAACCGAACTATTGACTTCTTCACATCGTGCTGAATGTTATAACGCCCGTTGCCGTTACGCTTGGCTAAAGACTGGAATAACAGGTGCGTTCCATTATTTTTTGTTCCACCTGTTGGACACTCGAAGTCTCATTAAAATCACCAGAAACAATGCACCCTTCAGTCTGATCATTTCATTATGCAGGCCATTGGTTCGGGAAAATGTGAAGCGATCGGTTTTTGCGGTATCTGCGAATAACGGTACCCCGTTAGGATGAGGATTTAATTTGAAAAGTCTTTCCGTATAAACATTTCACTCTCAAGGTCGATAAAATGCAGCCTATGGAATGAAAACCGAATGATCTGCTCGTAAGCTTCGATGTTGTGTCTCTTCGAAAGGTTTCTGAAGAGGATTCTCTGATTTGAATATCGGAAATATTTTCGAGGGACCTTACACGTCTTTTCGAAACTACACTGCGCAAAAAAATTAACGCACATTATGTAAATCTCAAATATATTCTACAACTGAAGGTGTTCTCAATGATAATTATTTTTATCAGAATTATGCATGCATATGTTATCCACTTTCAACGTTTTTCTTCAATACAGATGTTTTCTCCCAGCAGGAATAAAAAATGATGATATTATCAGATTTTGAATGTATTGGCTCCATTCTAAAATCAGTTGTTCTCGATCGATTCTAGTGATCAATAGTTTTTCTTTCGTTTGATTTTCTACACTCGATCGCTATGCAACGCGAAACACGCAATTTGACCCAAGAGGAATGTGCCCAAGAGTAGTTTTGCGAGAAGAAGGGTGGACATACACAAGAATTGCAGAAAGGTTTGGAGTTTCCCATACAAGTGTGTCCAGAATGTTGCAGCGATTCAGGGAGACAGGTATGAATGTCCGAAGACCAGGACAGGGTAGACCACGGGTAACAACTGCCATTCAAGAACGTTACTTGAGAGTTTCTTCGTTGAGACAACGGTTTGCAACCGCTCGCCTCCTTCAAAATCAGCTTGAGCAAACTCATGAGGTGCAAATTAGCACTCAGACAATAAGAAATCGCCTCAGAGAATATGATTTAAGGCCTCGTGTCGCGGCAAGAGGCCCAGCTCTTACCCCAGCCCATCGAAGGGCGCGTTTGGATTTTGCGAGAGAGCATATCCACTGGGAAGAGGCCGATTGGGAAAGAGTTATCTTCACAGATGAGTCTAGATTCTGCCTCTACCATTGTGATCGACTTTCCCTTGTATACAGACGTCCACATGAAAGATATGCTCAGTGCAATTTCATGAATACTACTGGTTTCGGAGGAGGATTGATTATGGTATGGGGTGGAATATCTTTGACTGCTCGCACAGAGCTAGTGGTCGTTGATAATGGAGCTATGAATGCTGATAAGTATATAAGAAACATTCTTGAAGATCATGTAGTGCCATTTGCCCCATACATTGGTGAAAATTTCATTTTTATGGACGATAATGCCAGACCCAATCGTGCGCGCATCGTTCAGGAGTACCTTGAAGAGGTTGAAGTCTCTCGAATGGAATGGCCAGCAAGAAGTCCAGATCTCAATCCGATTGAGCAGGTTTGGGACAACCTCAATAGAAGGCTGAGAAGTTCAGAAAATCATCCAGCTACTCTTAATGACTTAGGAATCCAACTCGGAGAAATCTGGAAAGGATTAGATCAGAACATTTTAAGATCACTCATTTCGAGTATGAACCGTCGTTGCCGAGCTGTAATTAACGCAAGGGGTGGAAATAGCAAGTATTAAATCACTTATCAGCATTTCAGTATTTTGAACATTTTTCATTTCTCTTCTTTCACATAAGATTCGGTGAAATCCTGAATTTTTCTTCCATTTAATGTGTCTTGTTTCGTTCAAAACCTTCCCGAGAGAAGATAAAAAATAAGTTATAAAGTCAATGTAGAGTTAACTTTCATTAAAATTGAGATTTTCAGAATGTGCGTTAATTTTTTTGCGCTGTGTTTTTTCGGTCGAATGGCTACTTTTGTGAAAATGTTCTCGCATTGCAAATTTCTTTTTGAGAAAATTCGAAAAGAATGCATTGAAAGAATTCATCCGAATGGCTGCGATATGTGGATGATGAACAACTGGATGTCTTTCTTCAACACCTCAATAGCAAGCACCCTCGCAAGCACCTAAATATCGAGGAGTTCACCATAAAAGTGGAGAGAGAGATGGTGCACTACCTTTCCTGGATGTTTTGGTTACTAGAGTCCCTAAAGGCAAACTAGGACACGAGGTTTATGGAAAAAAAATTTTTTAAGTCAAACTAATTTTATAAAATTGTGTACGAATGTTCCTAGATTCGATTAAACAGCTCCTGTCAATACTTTTCCACCGGAATGCCACATGAAAACGTTTTCCCACATGAAATCGGAACCAGTCCGAGTTTTTCTTCTCTCCATCCGCCTCTATGGACAAAACAGCCGCAAATTCGTAACCTAAAACCGCCTATCCCACATAAATCCAAGCCAATGGAAGATGCAGGTTACCCGTATATGTAGCTTCCGCATTACGGAAAATTCAAAAAGTGTGTCTCCTACACCGCTTGCCCAACCCAATAACCCATCGTTGGAATCATATCCTCGGATCCTTTTCTACGCGAGTTCCTCCTGTCCGAGAACTTGTTTCTAGAGATAAGCTGTAAAGGGTCCCACTGACACAACGGTTTTCATCGCCATGATGAAAACTGTGAGTGAATATTAGTTCACCAATTTTCGATCTCAGTTTTCGACACAAAATTTGAAACACCCTGTATGATATTTATGAAATTCAAAAGCTGCATGACCTTTTCACATTCTTCTACTTTGACTTTATGAGATTGGTTTACGCTCAGGATGTTGAGAATAAGAAAAATGAACGTAATACTGACTATGAATATTTGACTTTTTTTCAGGTTTTTTTTTCGATATTCTGAAAACTATCGGAATGAATACAATGGTTTTAACAGAAATGTATTGAGCGTTGAATACTCAATCATATCAGAAACGAAATTATTGAAAAATAATTTCTGAACAAATTTATTTTCACTCCTTGTATGACCGGAAGTGCTCGGGCTTCAAAAATATTTCAGGTCTGTAGAGAATTTTTAACAATATCATAATCCCAATTTTCAGATTCCAAATATGTCCAGTTCTTGAGAAACGTCTAATAGACACTCGAACATGGAACATCCTGTATATGTAGTAGCGTTGATGTATATTGTATACAAACCAAGATATATTTAGAAACAAGAATATGAATAACTACGGATTCGTAATCAATCTAGCCGATTATGTATTCATAAATTATTATTATTATTATTATAACAGGATCCTTCACCACTTTGTAACGATCTTTCGAATAAAATTAATGAAAATCAAAAGAACGCTCAATATCCAGTGGAACTAAAAAGTAGAAAATAACTTTTGAATATGAAAAGGTTGTTCTATAACGATATGAGATCCACTGCTTCAATAAAATTGAAAAACTTCTAATAAATTTGAAAAAAAATTAAGTTAAAGAAATAATTAATTTGTTGTGGTGATTCACATTTAATGATGAAGATATTAGCTATTCATAAAAGCTCATCAAGATTAATAGTAAAAAACGCATATAAACATTTAATCGCTATGAAAACAAACTCTCCATATTTTAAATTTTGTTCTACTTTTCAGTTCAGCTTTCAATGAACTTTCCTTAGTTCTTTCAAACTAAACGGAAAGTGAGTTGGTGGGGACTCCTTTTATATTTCAAGTCTCGTCAGAAAAAGAAATCTGTCGTTATTCATTTTAGTGTATGGGGCCTAAATATAAACATTTTTCATCGCTCACAATTCACACATGGCGATTCTTCTCATCATCGCGATGAAAACCGCGGCGTATGGGGCCCTTTATGTTGAGCGGAGATGCGCATTTCTCTTCTATCGCCAACTGTCAGCTTCTATTCGCTATTGTCAGTTGATGGACTCGTACCCTACGCGATAGACTGAGTGGCTTTTCCGTCCGTGCGTCAGTGCCGCGCAATCGGACGTATTTGTTTGGCGGCAAGCTCGAATAATGAGAGTAGTAAGCGTTATCTTTATAATTATTACGTTTCACGTTGCGTAAAATGAACTTGAGTGAATTGGTGATAAGAAGATTGTTTTTGGCCGGATAAACACGTGCTTGAGGTTATTATGACAAAGTTGAAGTGTTTGCGCTGTTTGTGAGTTGCGATAAACGGATTAAAGAAAAATTGGACTTCATTCTGATATGATTTTTTCCAGGAATTTTTTTGAAAGATGATTTTAGTATATTATTTGAGAGAATTAACAATTTTCTGTTCAAACACAAATGTGTAGCTTTGAAGCGAAATTGGCTTCTTGTAATCTAAGCTACTCATACAATTTTGAATGAATTCAAGAGTTCAAAAGATTTATATTGAATATAGGGTTGTAGCTCGCAGCCGATTGTCTCTGTCGCTATACTGAACCCCCCGTAAAGAAATACAAAAGATACATTGTGAAAAGTAGAAGAATTTCAAGTCGTATTGAAACACAAATTTATTTTTTAAGTTACACAAATTTTATAATAATATGTGTACGAATATTCTTAGATTGGATTATACATTTATATGTTCTACTTTTATTATAGAACATCGATAACCAATGACTCTCTCAACCGAGGAAATTGAACTTTCGAAAATATTTTAGTAAAAGAAAACAAGTCTCAGTAGTAACTTGTTCAGTTTGAAATTACGAAAAGGAACTAAGACTAAAAACAGTAAAATCGTTCAGTCAGCCATACAATGAGTGAAGTTCCAACAAAACAACCATAACAGTTAAAATAAAAAAAATTCAATATAATTATCAACTAATAAATTGGTTGTGAAATATCGAAACATTGAATTGAGTATAAATTTATAGATGCATTTCCCGTAATGAAAACAATGCCAAGTAGTCACACAATTGTTTAATATTTTTCTATAACCAAAGCTTTTTTTCACTCTGGGATTAATTAAAGAAATTCATAGAGCAAGGAGGAAAAATGTTTATTTTTACATTATCCATCTCAAATTCAGTTATCAATTGGTATTTAAAAACCAGAAATGTCAAATCCCAATTTTAAGATATTGGAGATCTAATTTTAATAGTGATTTTTTTTGTTTCATTCTGAAGGTTTACTATTTGAAATAATAAGCATTGAAAAGCAGTTGTCACCTCATTTTCTCCCACTTTTTGTATTCTTGCCTACATAATAGAAAAACTCACCAGTTGTCAGAGAATCAAATACATCTTGAACAACAGTAAATTCTGAAAGTATCAAATTCGCAATATAACTCATTCTCAAGTTCAACGATTCTTTTATGTGTAACCCTCTTTTTTCGCCAGTAGGTATCAGTCACACAAATTTATTTGTCATAAATTTAGAATTACTGACTAAACCTTTCAGTAATCTCTTTTCAAACCATTGACCTTCAAGGGTACCCTTCTGAAGTCAAAAAGGGCTTTACCATTCTCTCTTCTTACTTTCTCGCCGTATTTCCAGTCAATAGTCGACTCTATTGTTGCATTTCTTTCAAAAAATGTACGAGAGCGTAAAATAGTTTTCTTTTATTGCGATTTTAACTGGAGTGAATGGATACATTTTCATTATTTATTTTTCTAGTAATCATTCAACATATTCTTGGACGGTCTCAAATATTGAATAATTTCCGCTGCTTTTTATTCAAACGATATTTTAAGAAAATATTATCGATTGATCAACGAACGAACATTTCACTATCTGACAATAAATCAGCATAAATCTAGAATTGTTACTTTCAGCTTAATGGGTACAACTTCATTAGGCGAAAGAACAGGTCCTATTAAGATAGAACCTAATTGATCATATCACGATAGCCAGATCGATCATAATCATGTCACGAAATCGAATCAGAAAATCTAAGAAATTCCTCACAGGAATATTTTCACATGACACACATGATTTATCTCTTACATCTCGCTTCCTTGTGAGTACAAAGTAGCGAGATTTTTTTTCGTGTCGCAGTAAATGACCGTCGTTTATGTCACTTCTAATAATACACCCGCTCAGCATTATCATGTTAATCGTATAATAAGTTCTGTTATGGAATTACGGACATCCAATAAGGATACATCATGATATCATAATGTAAAACCGAACATAATGCAGCTTAACGATAATGGCATTAATAATTGTAGGATTGAAACCTGTTTTAATCGTACCTGAGATTGAGAGGAAGTCCATATTTTGATGTTTTTTCGTTATTTCGACAGTTGGAAGATTACCACAAAAACATTATTTAAAATAATTGTACACGTGTAATCCCACGCGTACAAAACGATTTTCATGTTTCTTGTTGTGTGGGACTCGTGTAATGCATTTCCGAAATATTGATTTGAATAATCGATTAATGATAACAGGAACTTGGACACAACTGGATGAATTTACTATCAATTTTAAATGTAAATATGTAATTCTTACAAAACAAATATACACTGCGCAAAAAAATTAACGCACATTCTGAAAATCTCAATTTTAACTCTACATTGACTTTATAACTTATTTTTCATGTTCTCTCGGGAAGGTTTTGAACGAAACAAGAAAAATTCAGGATTTCACCGAATCTTATGTGAAAGAAGAGAAATAAACAATTTTCAAAATACTGAAATGCTGATAAGTAATTTAATACTTGTTATTTCCACCCCTTGCGTTAATTACAGCTCGGCAACGACGGTTCATACTCAAAATGAGTGATCTTAAAATGTTCTGATCTAATCCTTCCCAGATTTCTCCGAGTTGGATTCCTAAGTCATTAAGAGTAGCTGGATGATTTTCTGAACTTCTCAGCCTTCTATTGAGGTTGTCCCAAACCTGCTCAATCGGATTGAGATCTGGACTTCTTGCTGGCCATTCCATTCGAGAGACTTCAACCTCTTCAAGGTACTCCTGAACGATGCGCGCACGATGGGGTCTGGAATTATCGTCCATAAAAATGAAATTTTGACCAATGTATGGGGCCAATGGCACTCTTCAAGAATGTTCCTTATATACTTATCAGCATTCATAGCTCCATTATCAACGACCACTAGGTCTGTGCGAGCAGTCAAAGATATTCATTCCACCCCATACCATAATCGATCCTCCCCCGAAACCAGTAGTATTCAGGAAATTGCACTGAGCATATCTTTCATGTAGACGTCTGTATACAAGGGAACGTCGATCACAGTGGTAGAGGCAGAATCTAGACTCATCTGTGAAGAGAACTCTTTCCTAATCGGCCTCTTCCCAATAGATATGCTCTCTCGCAAAAACCAAACGCGCCCTTCGATGGGCTGGGGTAAAAGCTGGGCCTCTTGCCGCGACACGAGGCCTTTAATCATATTCTCTGAGGCGATTTCATATTGTCTGAGTGCTAATTTGCACCTCATGAGTTTGCTCAAGCTGATTTTGAAGGAGGCGAGCGGTTGTAAACCGTTGTCTCAACGAAGAAACTCTCAAGTAACGTTCTCGAATGGCAGTTGTTACCCGTGGTCTACCCTCCCTGAATCGCTGCAACATTCTGGACACACTTGTATGGGAAACTCCAAACCTTTCAGCAATTCTTGTGTATGTCCACCCTTCTTCTCGCAAAACTACCGCTTGGGCACATTCCTCTTGGGTCAAATTGCGTGTTTCGCGTTGCATAGCGATCGAGTGTAGAAAATCAAACGAAAGAAAAACTATTGATCACTAGAATTGATCGAGGACAACTGATTTTAGAATGGAGCCAATACATTCAAAATCTGATAATATCATCTTTTTTTATTCCTGCTGTATTGAAGAAAACGTTGAAAGTGTATAACATATTATGCATGCATAATTCTGATAAAAATAATTATCATTGAGAACACCTTCAGTTGTAGAATAAATTTGAGATTTCCATAATGTGCGTTAATTTTTTTGCGCAGTGTATTTATATATGCAACATGTATTTTGTTCAATGTATATTATTCTTTAAGAGACATTCGGGGCTATTCACTAAGCAAAGTTGTTATGGATAGCAACTGTAAATCGTCGTTATCCCATGTAATAAGCATGAGATAACGACGATTTACAGTTGCTATCCATAACAACTTTGCTTAGTGAATAGCCCCGATTCATTCCTCTGTAGATTCCTTCCGAGGTGATGAATGATTATATCTCAACGAAAAAACTCAAATAAGTATAAAAATATTATCATCACAAATGTCCATAAATATCGAATGAAGTCCTTTTTTTCTTTCTCTATAAAAATTTTAAATGTTATAAGCGGAAAGAGGAAAACTGAAATTTCATCTCTTTTCTACGTGATGGATACTCAGAAATTCAAGTAAAAATAGGAACACAATAAAGAAAAAAAAAACTCATAAGTCACATCAAGTCGTTCTTCAGTTATATCTAGTTTGAATCTCTTCGTATAGGTAGGAATGTAAATAAATAATAACTACAAAGACAATTCGCATTAATGGACATTTAACGACGTACAAAATGATAGTTCTTAAAATGAGCGTCCTCATTCAGTGTCTGTGACCAAGTGAACAATCCAAATGATCAGTACAATGCCCTGTTCGACTGTTTATGACGGCTTCGCGACCATAAGAAGGCCGCGGGTGGGACCTAGATACCATCACCCCCCCAGACCTCCGTCACTGGCAAGCGTTCCAGAAAACACCTCGACGTTTATGAGGGACTGCCTGCCTTCTCCTGTTGGAAACCCTACGATACCCTGGTGGGAGCTAGCGACGAGGAAAAGCCGGTATAGGTCGTGCCCTTCATTGGAGATACAAGTGTGTATTTTTAAACCTAATTTGAGTATTATCTGATTATCGGTCATAGCGAAGCACTGTCAGTTGACCTGATTAATACTCATCGATTGAAATTAAAAAAGCGGTAGTTGATATACGAGGATATATTGAAAAATTCTTAGCCTACTATAGAACCATTTATTACAGCGAACCTGCAACGTCTCTAGACCTTTCAAAAACAATGTTTCTTCCTGCTCTGCAAACCATTCTCCACAGCTTTTATTACCTCCTCGTTAGAAGAAAGTTTACTACCTTTAGAACTTTTTTTCAGTTGAGGAAAGAGATGATAGTCGGACGGAGCCAAATCTGGTGAATAAGGATGGTGTTCTAGTAATTCTAACCCTAAATCACGAATTTTTTGCATGGCAACATGAGATTTGTGTACTGGGCCGTTGTCCTGTAAAAACAAAACACCTTTGGATAGCTTTCCGCGTCTTTCCTCTTCAATTTTTTCCCGTACAGTGGTCAGTAATGTCGAATAGTAATCTCGAGTTATTGTTCTACCCTTATCCAAAAAATCAATCATTATTACTCCATGGAAATCCTAAAAAACTGAAGCAAGAACTTTTCCAGCAGATTTTTGGACACGAAACTTCTTAGGTCTTGGAGAACCAGAGTGTCGCCATTCCATCGATTGTTGCTTTGTTTCTGGATCGTAGAAATGTACCCAAGTCTCATCCATAGTAACAATTCGTTTTAAGAAGTCTACATCGTTTTCAAATCGAACACAGATCGAACGCGATGCTTCTTCCCTTGCACGCTTTGGGTCAACATTCAAACATTTGGGGATCCATTTTGCAGAAATTTTCCTCATGTCCAAATTGACGTGAACTATATGATGAACGCGTTCGTATGAATTCTTCAGTGCTTCAGATATCCGTTTTAGCCGAATTCGACGGTCTGATAAAATCATGCCATGAACTTCTTCGATATTTTCGGGGACTGACACAGAAACTGGCCTTCCCGATCAGTCATCATCTTCAATGGAAAATTAACCTCTTTTGAAGCTTGCAGTCCAATTTTTCACGGTCGCATACGAAGGACATTGATCACCAAGGGTATTAAGCATATCTTCGTAAATCTGCTAACCTCTTAACCCTTTTAAATACAGGTACTTGATGATGGCTCGATACTCCAATTTTTCGATTTTTACAATTTCGGTGGACATTTATTTTTAAATTTTTTGCGTAACTCTGGTTTCCTTTTTTGACGTCGAACTCTACACTGACACTTCTAATAAGTTATTGTTCGTTGATATGGTATCGCAATATTTTGTTTATGCATGGAACTGGTCTAGGCTAACAAGATATCAATAATCAATACATCCTAGTATACTTACTATGACATAGTATTCACCATAAACGTGTTTTACGCATTGTGAGCAGGCCACCAATGAGATAATGCCTTTGTGTTGAGTTGAAATCGATAGAATAAGAATGGTGAATATATTCTAGGTTAATGAATTCAGCGAACAGATTTCTCAGCGTGTAGGAAGCACTTCTCAAGATATGGGTCCAAACTGACCTTAGCCTTAATCCGTTTTCGAATGCAACACTTTCCTAAACATAATTATCGTATGTTTTCCATTGTATACCTACACCGTATACCATCGGGAATATTTCAATTATAATATCACATAACGTGTTCATTTTGAACTTCTTTTCAACTACCTAATATCTCTATTAATATTTATTACTCCAACCCAGATTCTGTCCACAATAAAACAAATGACATCATACAATTCAGCTCGAATGGTCCCTAACTGGCGAAGACAAGGCTGGAGTAACAATGATATGCCTTGTTCGTATTTATGTTGAAATCTAACCCATTTAAATAATGGGATACATATGAATAGAGCGACTGAACATTATTGCCCCTAAATGACTCGGAATTAGTTTTATTTCTTCAGTTCGTTGAATAAACGATATAGTTGATTTCAATCGTTCGATTTATCTCTCTTGATGTTGTGTAAATTTTTTGAATGGTAGTTGCATAATGTAAACTTTCGTCTGACACCCCTTCAAACGGTATCACTTTATAAGAACGGATTTATCATCTCTCATTATGAATAAGAGAAGGAATTATAGGCGTGCAGATATTTTTTTTTAATTCCTGAAAAATATACAACCCAAGCCGGAATCGAACCTGCGTTTCTTGTTTGCCGGACAAGGTCTTTACCGCTAAGCTATCAGTGCGTATGGTGCTTCTTCCAGAATTCAATATTGAGGTTTTTGCTCATTGTTGCCACATTAACATCATGTCATAATATTGAATGACACAACTAAGAGATACAGAATATTTCTCTTTCTCCCAAATGTCGAGGAAACCTCATTCTCCCGGTTCTCCTTTTTTGGATATCCCATAGATGAAGAGATAACTTCTTTCCTCGAATTTTATTGCCGTCAACACTTCAGATATCATTACATTCCATTTGTTCTTGTGTTCTGGCATCTAGTGGAACAGATCACCCTGAAGATAAAACACAATATCTAGTTCTAAAATTTCTCATGTCGCATGTATGCGTCTTGAAATGCAGTCGAGATTAAAACTATCATTTTCCGGTGTAACAGACTGCATCGTAAAAATGGGTCTGCTGATAAGATTGTGCCGTTACACATCCATCATACCAGAAGATTTATTCTCAGTATTTCCACAATGCGTGGGTTGATGTAGCTTATTCGTAGAGTATGTCGTTAATAATTAAACCATAACGAAAAGAAAAAAATTAAATTATTTCAGTAGAAGGAAAGTGTATTCTAATCGCATTTTATATTCTGATTCAAAAAATAAATAAATAAGAAAATCCTAAAAACACTCATACATCTTTATTGAATAAATATCCACATTAGTTAATTTCTTAGCGTAAACCCGAACTCAATAATTTGTTGATGTTTTGATGCATGCGTTTCGAATTATAATAAGGAACTTGGGAGATGGATTTCATTTTAATAAATTCTTGACATGATCCTTTTGCAATAATAATTATATAATGAATGTAAAGTGGATGCTCAAACAACTTGTTTACTTACATCGATTTTCTTATTCGTTTTCTCATTTAGTACAGTCCTACTCACGTTTCAGTAAATTTTAGTTTAAAATGTGAATCATTTCACAATAAGAGAACGAACAGTTTCATAATACTATAATCATTATACCCCCTAATTTTATTGCTCTCTTCTTGTGCAGTATTTATAAAACGGTTTGCTCTTCTATTGTAAAATTATTTACAATGTAATTCAAAATTGACTAAAACAAGAGAACGACTATATTCTTGCATTGTGAGAATATTTTAAACATTCGACAAATAGCAAGAAGTATTATTTCTATGAAATTGGTGGATGAGAATTTTGCCATGATTGCCAGCTATTGACATTTCTACAATTTTATGTGTGCTTACATAACTTTTTGAATTTATATTAATTCGTAGAAGACCATTATCAAGCCATGAAAAATTTTTTTATTCCTATTTCTGATTTCCCATATTTCGCATCCAAGAATTTCCATCGAACAATATGTCAGTGTCATCATCAAATTATATTTGTCTTTTAATAATTGATTCCTTAAAACAGTATTGGCCTCAGAACCGTTACCTGTCGAACTCCTATAAAAAGCAGCCGATTAGAAAACTCTTTCTATATATACTTTGAGGAATTTTTGGAAATAATCACATAATATTATATAAATGCTTAACAATAAACAAATATCAGTTATCTCTATATTTTACAAATAACTTTTCCTGGAGCCTTTTTCTGGAAAACCACCAACAATTATAATACGCCTCCTAGTTAACTCTTTTTAGAGTCTAAATTTTGAATGATATACAGGGTGACCCATTTTAAAAGATCCACTGAAATAACTCCCTGGGAAGAACCTGGATCAAAAAATGTTTCAAATGGAAGTTTATAAGTTTTTAGAGAGACATCGATAGATATAATATATCTATATAAAAAATATTTCCAAGTGTAGAGAGGCAAGCTGATTGATTATCTTTGGCTTATGAGCCATTTCCAATATTTATTGTTTTTTGGGAGTTACTATGTTTATTTCCATAATTTTGCTTTATTTTAATTTGATTTTTATCAAATAAGAAATGTTACAGAGAAGATATTTTGAGTTTTGAAAGTTGATTTTGTTCAAAAAAAGGACCAAGCAATTAATTCTATTTCCTCCACAAAAAATAGTATTTGGTCAGTATTCATAAAGATTCTATCGGATCAATTCTCGGTATTCTGAACGAATGAAGTAATTTCAAACGAATTTTTTTATTTGAAGCGAGGCGAATCTTTGTGGAAGTTCGGTGAAATGATCTCAAACCGGCCATGAGGATAGCTGGCAGTGTTTAGCCGGTAGGTTATGTGTTTACAAAAATTAGATCCAGATACCAGATAGCGAAGTGTGTAATTTGGAAGGAATCAACAGCTCCCGGGCGTTATTAAAGAACGTAAATCATTTTTTGTTCTCAAATTATAGATCATCGCTCTGGTTGCTCCTCCTGAACTACAACATCAAATGGATGGTATACAATGAGTAATGAAAAATCCTAAAGAAGATTACGAAGAAACTTATATGGAAGTAACTCTACGGGTTCATTCTGTTTCAATTGTTTATGTGATGAACGCTATAGTAACTAAAATCCTGAAGGTGCTTACCTTATTTGGAATGGTTAATAATCGTATGAAGCGGCAGTAAATTCAAAAAAAATTCTAATTATACAGGGGTGCCCCAGAGTAGGTCCAACAAAATGTTGAGATTTTCAAGAGTACTATCTTGAAAGATCCCGAAAATAAACATGTTTGTGATGGGCAAACAAGAACTAATTAACCTCATAGTATACCTTACTGTATAAATTTATTCAGAAAATAATATTTTTTACTGTGGAGAGAATATAGAAAAAACAATAGGTGATGGCACACGTGTAGGAGATCGAATTGCAAATGTAAAAATCATTAATTTTAAATGTGAAAAGTTGAAATATTTTTTCCTCCTATCCAAAGAAGGTTTTATATGCATATCTCAACCTTTCAAATTATGGGAAGGGTTTTTCATTCAATATATTGAATTAACAATTAGGGAATTACTCCCTAAAATAGGGGAACTCTCATGACTAACATAGGTGTGGTTTTATTAATGGGATTAGTTCTGTTCCTGAATCATAATTGCTTCATCAATAAGTTGCTGAAACTGAACTGCATAAAGTCTTTCATATTCATTTCCGGGAATTCTTGTCACGATATGTAGGAGGGGTCAATATGAAGGGTCTTTGTATTTATACTTTTTTCATATCGTATTAAACTTACATTTACACATTAAAAGTTTGGGTTCAAACCAAATAAGTCATAATAGTTGGTGAACATATCTGAATACTTTTCACAAAATTTGATTTATTACAAAATTCAGTTAAGACACGGATTGAATTTGTTGTAACGAAACCTTGCCAGATAAGCAGGCAAAGATCTGAAAATGTAGTTATAAATAATAACACTCGTGAAGATACCTTCCAAATTATTAGATATCACAAGAGAGTTTCAAGTGGATAATTGGTTTGAATTTATGAACTCAAGGGTCAACAGTCTTAACATTCTAAATGCAGACGCCTTATTGAATCATCTTACCACCTTCGCGTGGTTACATATGAATAAATAAAAGATCTTCGTACTTCGTGGGCATAATTTTATTAGATAAATATCCTGATGAAGTTATCTGTTTATTCTTGAAATTCATTGTGTATATTTATAACACCGTATATGCACTGCATTTGTAGCCGTGGTATACAAAAAAGTAATATTTCTAAAATGTTATTTTTTTTGTGAGCCCTATGCTCAATGTGTTCTTGTTCATCCATTCATTCGGGGACTCCCTGTATTGATGTACTTGTGTGATGTAGTGGTTTGAAGAAACGCCGCTTTCACAATTTCGTTGTGACTATCCTATCATAGTTGGAATATAATTAATTGTATGACACCACATGAATAATTTCTGCGAAAGGAACACTCATCTCTTCGAATTTCAATGGCAAACTTAAATCACGAATGTGGGCGATTTAATAACAGTAACACATAATTGTCTAAATTAAAAGCAAACGACGACCTTGATATACCATTAACCCTCCATGAATTAAATGACATACAATTACATCGATATACAAGAATCAAGGATATTGCTTATAAAAAAGGCCATAGTTGAGTCGAAATTTATCGCTCTACCCATTGCCTTACTTCTTCTTATTGATATATTTTTCCCCTTATCATAATATGGCTAAATCAGTCTAAATATATATAATTCCAATCACAAATTAGAAACTGTAAATATCGGTCAAAGGAACTGAAAACAAACACCCTATTTTATTCCCTTCATGAAGCTACAAAAAAGAGAACAACAGCAATTGCAAGGCAATCTCGATAAGCAATAAGAATTTAAAAATACAGCTATTATAAATCAACCCAAGAAACTGTGAAATGCAATCAAATTGACTGAATTACAAATTGAAAACATAAGTTTATACGAAAAAAACATAGCAATCCAAATGAATAGATAATAATAATAATATTTTATTTCCAATTACCACTGAAATATTAACAGTATGGGAAAATGTCATAAATATAGTAAAAAGACACACTTAATATAATATAAATACTAACAAACAAACATCTTGAACCTTTTCTTTAACAGCAACATCACAAGCATATCCAAAAATAATAATGGTAACATCAGAATAATTCAAAAACACTAATATAACATTAAAAACTGAACTGTTTTTCTATATTCTTTATATTGAGCCCCATCTTTATATTAGTTTTAGATTCTATATTTTATTAGTTTTAGATTCTATTTTTTTTTTCAAAGTATTCTGAGTGGGTTAGTTGCCATAATTATGTTCGTATATGATTGTTATGTTGTTCATTCATACTGATCTGTTATCTAACTTTTTGTTTTCAATTTGTAATTCAATAAGATTGCAGTTTACAGTTTCCGGGTTGATTTATAATAGCTGTTATTTCAAATTCTTATGGCTTAGCATGATTTCCTTTATATGACTTGTAATAACTTTTTTTTGTAGCCTGATGAAGGGAATAAATTTTCAGAAACGTCGCTGAAGGAATAGAGTGTTTGTTTTCAGTTCCTTCTTTCAAACTGTTGGAAATTGGTTGACAAACTGGTAGAAGAGGCCGCGCAAGATCATTTCAGATAAATCTGAATATAGAGAACGAAGTTTTCTTCGAACTGACTGAATATTATTATTGATATCTAAAGGGTCACCGAAAAATTCTACCAAACTTATCCCAGATCCAATATTCCAATTACATACCAGGTTTACCTTTATTGATAGGAAAAGGAACATTGCATTATATGATAATCTTGCGAGAAATATAATACTAACTAATAAACTAATATACTTTATTTGATATTTCAGGCTCATGTTGTGGCTGCCTTCGAGCAGAGTCTGTCATCGATGACTCAACGATTACAGCACTTAACTGCGACCGCCGAAAAGAAGGTAATTGATGCGCCCACAAGCACGTTGATACGAAACTATTTGTTTATACGAATATAGCCATGATGTTATTCATCCTTTATTTATTTTCGATACAAATTGACAGTGATCAGATTCGAATAATGAATTATGAATAGATTGATTATTTCAACATTCACGAGAGTGAAGGAACTAACTAACGGCACAGGCATAGCCACTGGCACACCCAGGGGGGGACAAGAGGCTGCGTTATTTAAGACACTTGTTTCCACACCACACCCTGTAGGTGAAGTGCTCGGCCCGTGTTTTTTTCGAGCCTTTACTGTCTTTAATATTCCATGGAAGAACCGGCCATTGCTATGATTCACAGAAATTGTACAACAGAATGTCTTGTTTCAGACATACAGGGGTCGATCAAATATTTTCCACTTTTAATTTGACCTAATATGTGCTGTAATTGCTGTAAATATGATTTCTTTCATTCATTGTTTCGATATTTTGATGAAGATGCAATATTTATGAACATTCAAGTTTATTTGAATTTTCAGTATGATAGCAAAATAGAAATTCGATCAATCCCTGTTTTGTATTTCTTGGGGAAATCAGAAATCCAAATGTTTCGTTCGAAAATTGGCTAGGTCTGATAAGTAAAAAAGGTTTTTATTTTGAATACTTTTACTTTGAATTCATTCCATGTTTGTATCTATATTTTGGCCTTCGAGGACATCTCCATTAATTCCTAAAGTTCTTTATTATGATGCTATATGTCTTCTATCAAGTAATAAGAAAGATATCTTTTTTACGTTGTAGGACTCTGAATTAGCTGAACTCAAGACGGCCATGGAAAATTTGAGAACTTCAGCGATTCAAGGTGGAATATCGAATGGTTTAGCCAGACAGCCATCTTCAGATAGTGTTTCTAGCTTATCCTCAGCTTGCAGCCTCGACAAACAGGATAAGAAAAAGAAGAAAGGATGGGTGAGTAAAGAGTTCATTCATGCTCAAAATATTTCAAAACGTTCAATTTTTTTTTTTTCTCAAATTGTTGGAGAAACATATTTCATATCAGATCATGGGTGTTTTTCCATTGACTTCTTGAATGCGAATCTACCTACAAGGAAGATCTACTTACAATATAGAAGAACGAGCTCCTGCTTTCACGACAGTGCTTTCATATGACCTAATTTTGAATTGTCGTATTGTTATTTCAGCTGCGGAGTTCCTTCACGAAAGCCTTTTCAAGAAATGCCAAAGTTACCAAAGTACCTTGTCAGAATGAGATGGAGAACGAAAGACAAAACAGTCCGCCTCCACCTGCTCCGACTGACGCTGGCCAAGAGGTCGCAGAATTACAGAAACAACTCAGGGAAAAAGATCTTGTATTGACTGATATCAGATTAGAAGCGCTGAGCTCTGCACATCAATTAGAAAGTCTGAAAGATACTGTGATGAAAATGAGGGTAAATTTATATTTTTTACTATTTGATAAGATTACTCAATGTGGGTAACCTTGAATTTAGGAAGCAATCATGTTTCACTAAGCTCAAAATAAAATACTTAAGTTAGGCTCCCAGTATAACATAGGTTCTTTTTCAGAGTGAGATGTTGAGTCTCAAACAGAACAATGAGAGACTCCAACGCATGGTGACTGGCAGTGCAAATCTACCAACAGATTTGATTGACACCAGAAGCGCCTCGAGTATAGATGCCTTAAGCGATATTATTCCACCTGATGAAACTCAACCGGATGTAGAGCAAGATGGAAAGAGAATATCGATTTCGGTGTATCTCGGACAACCACAAACGTTCGATAGGTAAGAATTTGTCATGCTAATTATGTATAATTCACAATGATAACTGCTTTGATGCTGTTGATGCTTGTTCACTCAGAAGAGGTGAATTTTCCATTGAAGATGATGACCGAGTGGGAAGGCCAGTTTCTGAAGCACTGAAGATTTCATACGAACGCGTCATCATATAGTTCACGTCAATTCAGACATGAGAAAAATTTCTGCAAAATGGATCCTCTAATGTTTGAATGTTGACCAAAAGCGTGCAAGGGTAAAAGCATTGCGTTCGATCTGTGCTCGATTTGAAAACGATGTAGACTTCTTAAACCGAATTGTTAATATGGATGAGACTTGGGTACATTTCTACGATCCAGAAACAAAGCAACAATCGATGGAATGGCGACACTCTGGTCCTTCAAGACCTAAGAAGCTTCGTGTCCAAAAATCGGAAAAGTTCTTGCTTCAGTTTTTCGGGATTGCCATGGAGTAATCATGATTGATTTTTTGGATATGGGTAGAACAATAACTGGAGATTACTATTCGAGACATTACTGACCACTCTACAGAAAAAATTGAAGAGAAAAGACGCGGTTTTGTTTTTACAGGACAACGCTCCAGTACACAAATCTCATGTTGCCATGCAAAAAATTCGTGATTTAGGGTAAGAATTACTAGAACACCCCTTTATTCACCAGATTTGGCTCCGTCCGACTATGATCTCTTTCCTCACTGAAAAAAAGTTTAAAAGGTCGTAAATTTTCTTCCAACGAGGAGGTAATAAAAGCTGTGGAGGACTGGTATGCAGAGCAAGAAGAAACATTTTTTTTAATGGTCTATAGAGACGTTGCAGGTTCGCTGTAATAAATGTATCCAATTAAGAGGAGAATATGTTGAGTAATAAAATATTTTGACATTGAAATTTTGTTTGGTTCTATAGTAGGCTAAGAATTTTTCAATATATCTTCGTATATATAACTTCAAATATTCCACTCATTTTGATATAAAAATCAATTTTTTTTTCAGGTATTACACAGAACACTATACTTACGATGGGACCAGTGATAATGCCACAAATGAAATCGCTGTTGCTCAGACTGCGATTGGTGCATCTACGTCATGGGGTCAACTAGACAACGCGGTACGAAGAGCGTTCAAGCAGCATGTTGCTAGATTAGACCCCGGAGGTGGATTAGGACTAGGTAAATTGATACAGATATTTCAATGTTGATGCTTGAAATCATCTTCTCAAGCGTTGAGCTCGAACTAAAATTGCTTCAAATGAAATCAAGTTCTCTTAAAACTTTTACTGAAGCAGTTGGCTAAATCATCCTGTATTGCTTTTCGGTCCCTTGATTAACGCAACGCTCACAGAATTCTTTTCGTATTTCAGGAAGTGATTCCATAGCTAGCTACAAACTGGGTGAAGCAGAAAGGAAACCAGATGCAGGTCCACCTGATCTCCTTCCTGTAGGATACGCCATAGGAAGAGTAAACACCGTCCACGTAGTCCTTCAGCCTGTAGCTGCCTTAGCTTTCGAAGCTCTCATTCCAAAAGGTGTAGCCCAGAGGCTTGTGTCGCTATTAGCCGAACATAGAAGACTTGTACTTTGCGGAGCTCCTGGTACCGGTAAAACGCATTTAGCAACAAGATTAGCGGAATTCCATGCACAGTCGTTAGGGAGGGATCCTGCTGAAGCTGTTGCTACTTTCAAGTAAGTTTGTACATTATTTAACACGATAGTTTTTTTTATTACCACACTTGGATCACCATATGAAGGAATTCAACATTTCTAATGTTTGTTGATTACTCCCGGCACTTTATTATGAAGACTTATACCGTTCATTTCATTATTTCAGTGTTGACAATAAATCAGGAAAAGAACTCCGACAGTACTTAGCGCACCTCAGTGAGCAGGCAGCAGCTGGTGACAACAGCGTCCTTCCCTGCGTGGTGGTTCTCGACAACCTTCACAAAGCTGGACCTCTAGCTGACGCCCTAGGCTCTTTGCCAAGAAATCTACCTTGCTTGTTAGGAACGATGGCACAATCCGCTTGCTCGGCCACAAGTTTACAACTGCAACATGGGTTCAGGTGGGTACTTGTGGCACCACACATGGAACCTGCCAGAGGACTTTTAGGGAGAGTATTGAGAAGGCGGTTGGCGACGCTGGAATTAGAGCAAGGTCACCAGCCTGAATTGGCAGCTATACTAGGATGGTTGCCCAGGGTCTGGCAACATTTGAACGCCTTCTTGGAAACGCACAGCTCTGGAGATGTTGCCATTGGTCCTAGACTGTTTTTGAGTGAGTTTCAGTCATTTTTGTCCGACGATAAGATTCTCAATAACCTTGAGAATGACTCAAATTGTCTGTTCTTTCACGAAATGAAATGTTACAAGATCTGCCCTATTTTCCAGGCTGCCCACTGGAGCTGGACTCATCACGTGCCTGGTTTGCCGATGTGTGGAACTATTCATTAGCCCCATACCTTCGTGAAGCGGCAAGGGAAGGCCTCCAACTTTACGGTAGAAGAGCTGCCTGGACGGACCCTTGCCAATTTATTTTGGACACGTACCCTTGGCCAGGGGCGGCGCCTCAAGGATTGACAACAATCGAAGCCAAAGACGTTGGACTCGAGTCTGATCCTACAACTCAAACCGATAATGAAGGGGATCCTTTATTGAACATGCTCATGAGATTGCAGGAAGCTGCAAACTATGCAAGCCCACACTCAAACGATTCGGACTGCAATAGCTTAGACTCGAATATAGCTCATGGAAGCACTCTCGGGACTGAAAGTGTTTCTTGAGAAAACTGAATAAGGTACAATCAAGCAATTGTGTTTCAAAATGGATGCGACTAACCTTCCTAGGAATCAATAAAATATCTGTTGGAGCTTTGAATGTAGAAGGTGGCGTAAAAGTATTCGCTGTTTTCAAATGGCGTTTCAGTATTTGCCGAGTAGACAGAAGCAAATACAACGGTCGATCGTGCACTCAAAAGAAATGCGAAATGTTAAAACTTGTTCCTTATGAATGGAAACTACTGAAAATCTATCATTTTTATAACGATACCTCACAAATTTAATCCATCAAAACTTCTGGCATTCGAAAATCACATACCACTATTTACAATATAATTTTCATGAAATAAAATCAAGATTTCAATGGAAATACTTAGCGATGAGTTTTATCGACAGACGCATATGGAGAAATGCAAATTCGAGTGACTATTGCGCCATCTGAATATTCAATTTTTTCAATAGATGTCGAGAAAATGACATTCTGTTATAGACCAATCCAACGATCTGTCACGATCAGCTTTTTCAAAATGGCTGCTGGAAGAAACAAATAACAAACCGAGGATATTCAGTTACGAGGTACGTTTTTCAGGGAGGTTTCTGTTGGTTTCTCAATTTTCAACTTCAATGTCTTCAATTATGCCATGTAAAATAGTAGTTATAATAGAGAAACACTATTTCAGAAATCTTTGTTATTTGTTTCTTCCAGCAGCCATCTTGAAAAAAGGTGATCAGCTGTTTTGTTGGATTGGTCAATTGCCGTTTCTTCCTTATATTCAGAAACCTTGAATTTGTTCTGAATTAGGAAGGAAATGATTCTTACACACATACTGAAATAATACTTATACAGCAGCTTTCACTGGTATTATTTGCCAAAAAATATTTTTATATGAAAAATTTTCTAATGGGGTCGAAGATTCTCCACATTGCTGATTTTTGTAATCTTACTTGTTGTCCTTCTCTTCATTTCTTTCTGATTCTATAATTTCTCCCCATGACATATTTTTCTAAAACTCTCTAAATAAAATGCTCAAAATTCAATTTAGAATCTCCCATAAAATTCAAACTCTTTCTTCCAATATACTCGGAACTACCATTGAAATTAAATCATATACCTATGTAAATTATATTAAACAAATCAGCTGGGGTGATAGTATGTCCTGCATTTCTTAAGGAGTGATAACTATACCAAAATAGGAAAATATAATCGAAAAAATTTATTTCTTGAAAAATTATTATTAGTTTAGTAAATCTTCGAGAGATGCGAACCTAAATTGTATAATAAATATTTCTGTAATATAATATTACACGTAAATATGCAAATTATGACTATAAACAAGTGCTTAAAAGGTCACAATCCTTTCATTCATTTCATCATGATATTTGTTATCAAACATATTCATACTTTCGAATGACTAGGGAATACTGTAGATTGATAATATTGTATATTATATTTTTGTTTGTCTGTGTTTTCCATGAGTACTTCTGGTCAAATAACCAATTTAATTGTACATATGTTATTTATATTGAACATTTATATACAAAGTTTCTATGCCTTTGTTTTGTATTTATTACGTGTAAGAAGTTTAAATAACTTTTATACAGATTGTATAAAACTGCCATATAAATTATTTGAAGAATATTCGTTTTTCATTCCATATACCATATTCAGAATTATGCGATATTTCGAAAACTTATTCCATATCGAAAGTGACTTCTTCGGACTTTTTAAAAGAATATGTTGTCACTCATTTGATCTGAACCTTCACCAAACCTGAAAACATATTAATAGTAAAATGCAATGCCCAAAAAAGTATAATATAATGAAATACCATTCTGAAGGAGATTGTGGAATGGAAGATATCGTGGTGGGGTTACTCTTCACTTTCTGCAATCTAGGAATCTTAGGAATGTACATCTGATTCCACACGGGAGCTTCTATCCTGAAAAAATCCTGAATTCATTTTTAAGCTGGGAGAGCTTAATAATTTCCTGATACTTTTTAGGGTTTCCATCACCAATATTTAAAAACAAGGAAAAACTAATTGTTGTTTGAGTTTCATCGTCCATATTTTTCCGATATTATTTGTTACTTTTAGTTTTTCGATATTTATCAATCAATCATCACAAAAGTGAATATTCTCCTCACCTCGTAGTTGTTATACCTCCATTAGTTATTTTTTCGTTGATACTTTTTCTCAATAAAAAGATATATATTGTCAACATTATATTCCATAACAGAAATATTCCCAATGCCACAAAGATCGCACATATTAATATGTCGTTATTGTTCCAATCATCCCACTGAAAATGGATATCATTTTATTCACAATTTTCCAGATCCTCATAATATATATCAATTTTCAATAATTCGTGGTAGCGATCCATTCTAAGAATAAAACTTAAGTGACGGTATGACTTCGGAGAAAAAAAGCGAATTAATTTTGTTGAGAAATGTATGTATAGAGATTGAATGCAATGCATAGTTGATATAATGTTTGACTATAGTTTCACTTACGAACATCCTTAGTAATTGAACAAGCACCAAACTTTTATATCCAAAATATAACTTATTAAACTCATATAATCGATCACATCTTAGATCATTGGCAGAATTGTAACGCGAAATCGAAATAAAAAGATTAACGGAGATAAGTTCATATTCTATAAAGAAAAATGACTTTATCTATTGTTCATCGAGGGAATTGCGATAAATTTGATTAGGATGTGACACATAATTTCTGGTGAACTTCGGTTGATTATTCACCGCAGTAATGGAGAAAGAATAGTAATTTTTGGATAAGGTCGGAATCTCTCAAAATTAAGTTTTTGGGTTTGCATGATCAAATTCTCAATCAGTTAATCTATAAAAGAAATACAAATAATGTGAACTTTTATTTAATCATTTGTCCTCAATCATCAACATAAATGGAATAAATTTTAGGCAATCATCACAAGGACTGGCACAGTGAATCATCAGATTTGTGAAATTATAGTAGAAAATCATTGGTTAAAATCCTGAATATGATAAAATCACAGTTACAATAAACATAAACACATGATATTTGATGTCCGTTATGAATGAAATCTTGTAAATTTAAATGTTTTTAAAATAGGGAATTGTACCAATAATTGCAAGCTTGCAATTCCCTAAGACACCTATTTTAATTACAAGCCATTGGCCAGAACACAACACAATTTTAATGTTATCAGATTATTGTGCATTTACAAAAAAGTGTGACAAATTAAATTGCGAAAATACTTGAAATTACTTATTCAAAAGTGGAAATGTATTTATTCCATGTAAAATCACATTATCCTTTGTGGACTATTATTGTGAAAATGCATATTATGAACTGCAATTTTTAAATGAATTCTCATCAAGCCGCAACAACGTTCACAAATTGTTAAAATTTATTTTCGAAATCACTGTTCTATTCGCCATACTTATAAAGCACTTCGTGAAAATTATGGTTTACATAATCGTCCATCAGAGCAGCTTATTCGTCGAATTATTGATAGATTTCCGACAACATTTTCTCTACTCGATGCAACAACAACAAAAAGACAAAGAACTGTACGTATAGAAGAAAATATCGCTGCTGTAAGTGATAGTGTTAATGAAGATCCAGATTTGTCTATTCGTCGACGTTCACAAAAAGTTGTACTCTGTGCATCCACCACATGGACTATTTTGTGTAATAATCTTGGTTTACACCCATACAAGATCCAACTGGTTCAAGAACTAAAGCCACTTGACCATAATGAGCGTCGTTTGTTTACGTATTGGGCTCTAGAGAACAGCTTGAAGTTGATCCACTCATTTCTGGTTGAACGGCTACGAAAAAAAGCATAATTGCCGTATATGGGGTGCCGGGGTGGAAACAATCCTCAAGAAGTTCTGCAGGTTCCATTGCATCCTGAAAAGCACTGTATGGTGTGCTTTACACGCTGGAGGCATCATAGGTCCATATTTCTTTAAAAAAGATGCTGGAGCTAATGTAACAGTGAATGCTGCTCGTTACAGACCGATGATCAAGGATTATTTGCTTCAAAATTTGAATGGTATCGACTCAGAAGTGTTTTGGACTTTGGTTCCAACATGATGGTGCTACACCTCATGCTGCTACCGTAACAATTGATTTATTGAAATAATGATTCGGCGAGAACATTATTTCGAGAAATGGTTCAATATTAATTGGCCTCCAATAAGATCATGCGGCATAACTCCAATGGATTATTTTCTTTGGATTTATGCCAAGTCATTGGTTTATGCTGATAAACCAGAAACAATAGACGCTTTGGAAGCCATCATAACTCTTGTTATTGCTGAAATAAGGCACGAATTACTCCAAAAAGTGGTCCAAAATTGGTCTGGTCGAAGGCGGTTCCTCAAAGCTAGTCGTGGTGGGCATATGCCGGAAATTATTTTCAATACATAAATGTCATAAAATTATATTTCAAATTAAAATAAAATTGGCTTCAATCTCAATTTATATTTTTCGACTGTGAATTCAGTCTTAGTTGTAAATCATTGCATATAATCATCTTTGGAGTATGTAAAATGAGGATAAATAAATAAATCTTTATATATAAAACAAAGTTGTTGGTTACACCATTTATAACTCGAGATCGGATGGACTGTTTGTTATGAAACTTCATTCATGGATTCGTCTACGGCCTGGCTATTATAAAAAATACTGAAACTCTGAAAAATTCGATGCGAAATATGCTCATGAAGGAAATGCTTTCCCTTCTTTTGAATAAGGCCACTAGGTGTCGCTACGGTTAATGGATCTTATCTAGACACTGTAGCGTAGTCGTGAAGGTACTATATTTGATATTATCGCCATTAGATGGCGATGTATACAATCACTGTATAATTTGCATTGAACTTGGAAGACTATTACCGGATCAAAAAGCGGGTAAACATCTCAAGTTGGTGGAACAGTGAATTTTTACCGAAATGTCAAGTAAATCGGATTTTGACGATCTGCATCAATCGTGAGTTGTCCATTTTCATCTTTTCTCTTGATTTCTGACATGTTATTGAATTTAGGTAATACATATTATGTTCAACAATTATTGGGTATCGAGAATTCTTTTCATGTAAGTAATGTCATCAAAATTTTGTATATTTTGAACTTCAATTTCGCCTAATTTATCTCCTGCTTGAGAAAATAGCAACGGTGGGTTTCACAAAGTATTATCACCGGTTGGTCGGTGATCAGAGACGGAGTTTGATATAGAATAAACTCGATTTGACAGTTCGAAAATCAGAGAACCAATCAGTTGATCACTGGTTATTACGATTTGTGGAATCCACCGTTAGTATCATTTAGGCGAAAAGTTCGCCGGGCCAGCTAGTAAATAAATAAAAAATGTTTTTCATATCAATTTAAAGTTCTATCACTCTAAAAAGTAAAAAAAACACATGTAACACTGGAATTGTTTCAAATCCAAGCGCTTCAATATATCCTGAAGGGCGTCAACGTTGAGTCGACGTATATGTGAACCAAATAGACAGCTGAAACTCCGAAGGGCATCAGTATCAGAAAATCCTTTTTTCTTTGAAATATTTATTTTTGGTGCAGGATTTGTATCCGGTCGGTTTATGTCGAGAGGGTGAAAGTGGTGGGGAAAATATGACGAAAAGGGGTGGGGGAGAAAAAAGTAAAACACTCGATAATGATGATTCGATGGGAGGATGTCCCGGTTTCCAAGGCGACGGCACATTCTCGTCGCCCAGAGCGTAGGCTCCATCTGATATGTTTGTATAAAGATTTGATAGCAATTTCGCAACGGCCTGCCTAAGCGCTTCTCCGTGAAGCGCACGCTGAAGGACCCTTTAGCAAACCTCCTCTATTAGCGGCAATCAGCAGAACAATACCACTCTGCAATCCCGCTGACTGCACCTTTTTTAACTCCGTTTTCCAGAGACCGATCTCATGCGAAATTATTGCTGGTATTACAAGTTACTCAACATTTTTGGGAATGAGGGAGTTGGTCCAAATGAGATGAAACAGTGAATGCTATGAAGGAATAGTTAATTACAATTCTGATATTTGGAAGAGCTTCTAAATTTTTTTGCAGGCTCATCTACGACCAACATTTGTCTACGTTCATGTAATTTCAGAGATAGCCTCTCACAACTTCATCTTCCTACCTAATATGGATACTGAGAGGGAGAGAAAGCCTCTTCTCAAGGGGCCGTTATACTCTGGCCGACGGCACCGTTTCTCCATTTGAAAAGTGCCTTTCATTTTTCCACCTCAATCCTCAAAACTTGATTTTTATTTAAATTCTCCTGGAATTTCAGACAGTTCTCTGCGATTTCACACTTTCTGGAAGTTTTTTCAGTATTCCCATAATTTTTGCATTATTTGAGCGCCTATCCGAATGGAATTTTTTTTAAATATAGAAAATTGATTTTTCGAGGGCACTCCAATGAATTTTCTACAAAAAATTGATGAACAACCGCCGAAAAACGATTATGAAGTCAATTTTCATAGACTCTCAAATTCAACCCGATTTTTTTAAGCGAAAAAATAATTTTTTCAAAGAGAAGAAAATGGAGTGCCCTCAAGACATCCTTTAACTTAAATTTTAAAAAAAAATCAAGCTTTCAGGTGAAAAATTGAGGGCGTGAACCCTGAAAAATGAAAGGCACTTTTTGAATGGAGAATCGGTGCCGTAGCCGTCGGCCAGAGTATAACGGCCCCTTAAGTTGAGCCCTCCATATCTCGAATATGTCACATGCCAGTCACATTGTTGTCACATAGTTTATTCATAAAAAACAATAACTAATGAGAAGATATAAATCATGATCATTTGGCGCCCAACGTGTAGCGTGGTTTCAAAAATTCTTCGGCGTTAATGATGGTGATCTTGTCTATGCTGAAACATATTATTCGCTCAGGCGTAATTTTCTCTTTATCATTTTCGTGAGATCATTCGCATACTCAAGTACATATTGGCATTTTTTGGACAACGGTTTGAAAAAATTGACATCTGGTTTTTTGGTTCTGAATGGTATTTTTGTCTATGTTGAAAGAATGTATCGAGGGAACTATAAATTGAAATAAAACACATTTAAAGTGAAGATTGAATCCTATTTTTTTTATTGCAATATCTATAATTTTATAACATTCATGTTTTAAAAATAATTTCCGGCATATGTCCACCAGGACTAGTGGAACCGCATTCGAATTAGTAAATGAAATGACCCGGGTCGATATACTAAAAAAAAATTTTTTTGATCGGACGCGCAGTTTGGGAAATAATCGATCTTTAGTCGAAAAATCGCGAAAAATAGGTAATTTTTGGACTGCCGTATTTCCCAAAAAAATTGATTTATACAGATGCTGATTTTTTTGCATATGGACTGATCTTTTGTGAATAAAAAAAACTACTTTCATCCATCAGAATCGAACAGTTTGGATTTTTCGATTTTTTTCGCGAAGGTCCGAATTTTCCGATTTTTCATCGTTCGTAAATCAGAAACTGTTTTCCTCATGGAAGAACTGATTGGATTTTCTTAATCTACGTCCTCGAATTAGTGAATGGTTTGAGTTTGAAGTCGATCGGAGCCAAAAAAATTTTTTCGAAAAATCGAAATTTTTCCATACACTAAGTACCTATAGGATTTTTCACAAAAATTCGAATCTCGCCTATCGATACGAAATTTTCACCATTTATTCATTCGATGCCGTAGATTAAGAAAATCCAAACAGATTTTCTCTGTGGACCTTCGCGAAAAAAATAATTCTTTTCTTCGGAAAAACTAACTTGTTAGTTTTGCCCGTTTCCATGTTTTATCAATGAGAAACGAGTATTGCTAAGGAAACTCCCTCACTAAAAATGGAATGAGTGAAATAGTCACTGGAAAAAATCTTACCTATATCAGCAAAACGGTTTGTGAAACAGACCTTGATGTTGTCTCCAATATTCATGAACAGAGTGATCGAGCTCGACAAACGAACACGGACCGAAGGATCCAAGTAGTTCCGTTGCTTATAATGTTAAATTGTGCACACTTACTCTGGTGACAGATTTTATTCGAAATAATTCGCGAACACGGAAATTTTGAAAAGAGGGTAGAATTCAATATTTCAACAAAAACCTCACTCTCTAATTGTCACAGTTCGCAAATTCAGATTACCACATTTTCCCCAGAAAACAAGAACAGAAAAAATCATAATCCCAAGATCGTAACAGCGGACAGGATAATGGGGTTCCCACTTAATTGGTTTAGTTTACTTGATTACAAGTTTGGGGGAGGCTCGCCCTGTTAGGGTGCATTATACTAACAATACGTAGGACCATTAGGGGGCTCCTGCAGTGTGAATGCGTTATTCCAATTGTTAGACTACAATTATTCCGTCAAATGGCACGTGATCTGAGCGGATGTAGAAACAAGGCTAAAACAATGATTTCCAACTAGTCGAAGTCAACTCTGGTATCGTTCCTCCTTCTTGCTTTTGTCGAGTGAAGTCAGTATAAACTGGAGCACGCTCCTTAATTGAGTCCATTGAAGAATTCTTTAGCAATTGGGAGACCCTTATAGTGATCATGATGAGAGAGAACGCAAAGCGAGTTGAGGGAAAGGATGTGATTGATTATTTCAATACTTAGAAAGCCTAAGCTGAACTTGCCCAGCGTATTCCAAACTCGATAGCATATCGAACTCGAGAACAGCTCGATAATAAGGGAGAGTCTTTGTCTTGTACCTCCATATGTTTCAACTGTTGATTCTTGAGGCCAAAAGAAAATTTTTTCATTCAGAAATCCCATTTGGCCGAGCAGTTTCGCCTATACTTGTGCTCTGAGGCTCTGAACGAAACTCGAAAATGAAATATGCAAAACAACAAACAAGAAAAAATCGGGAAAAAGAAGGACTATATGACAAATTTGGTATCAAAATATAGGTTTTGGAGGACGCTGAATTCAATAAAAAATAATACAAGGCTCTATCTATCATAGTTAAGATTTTGACCTGCGAAATGGCATTTTTTTCAAAAATTTAAATTTCAAATCCCCTCGTTCTAGTGGTCCTATCCACTTTTAATTTGTATATTGCTATTCAGCATTGTCCGAAGTATCTATCAGCATAATAACTTTTGGGGTGAAAAATACGTAAGCTGTAAGACCCCCCAAAAACATCATATTCGTCATGACCACGAAATCCCTGGCTTAGAATTCAATTTTAATATTGTGGACTTGTACTGCCATCAGAGAATTAATAATTTTTCTGCGATTCGATGATATTTAGAATCCAGGGAAGCATCCAGATTTATCTTGAGATTTATGATTTTTTCGACAAATTTTACCGGATAAAATTAGGAATAAATCGAAAACGACACGTTTTATTAAAGAAACATAGCAATACTTTTATTTTCTTAAATGATTGAACCTTTCGTAAATATAAACCGTTTATTTTTTTCAAGTAGTTTTATAGTATTTTTGCGAGGATTTATGAGGCGACTACGCTGTCACTTTTATAACAGGGGGGAAATATTGAATTTTTGACTGAGAAATATGCACCATGAATAGAGTAAACACTGAACCAAAATTCATTTTGTTTGAAATGACGGTTCTGAAGATGTGGAAAAAAGTATTTCGTTTGATGAGAGGAATCTGCACTTAAAATATGAAACCTGAAAATAATGAGGTTGACGAAATGCCGAGAGGTTTTCTAGCTAGAGCTTCGAGAACCTAGGATCTTTGCTCCCATTCCTGTATTCATGTATCCGCAATAATCTTCAAATGTTGAATATACATTGTGAACATGGCTCTCCAAATGTATCCTATTTGGACAATTTATTTGGACAGGATTTATCTGAAATTCATATTAGAGCACGTTCTATGGAATCCTCAGCAGAATCCTAGTTTACCGAACTCTGGCACATTGTGATTGATATGACGTTTCATGTGAGCAAATGCAAATAAAATTTTTATATAATTCATCAATTGTGGTACCCATTACCCACGTACGTTCACCGATGATTTATCTTTTCATCTCTGTGAAAATAGTTGGTACAAAAAGAAAACTTTCAACAATAGGATTCTGGTCTCTGGAGCTTCTGAGATAAATTTTTAAGGTGCTAGAAAAATGACATCCTTTCGAGAAAAACAATAAAAGATGTTTGAAGCCGTCATTTTTCGAAATTTGACAAGTAGAAACAATAAAAATCTTTCATTTCTCCGAGGTGAAAGGATCATTAAGTATTCTTCAGAAATAAGCATCAGAACGACATCAAAACTGGGGAGTTCGGAAATAAAAACCACAGCTGCTGACTAGATTTTGAGAGGTTACCATAATGTTTTCAACACTTACTTTTTGTTGTCTTCCTTATCTTGGATGAACCTATTTCTTTACATATATCATCACTGTGTTGTGTTTATTTTCAGTTTCGTTCTATCAGTTACCTACTATTTAATTCAGTTTCCTATTTATTTTATTCGTCTTTCTATTTTCACCCGTCTTGATGAATTTCAATATTTGGGGTGTCACATCTAGTGACACATCTAGTGACGTATGAATTCTAGAAGTAACAAAAGGCCATGTTTTATTCCTAAAGAAACTTTATGCAATGTGAAAATACTGCTTATATTTAAACATAAAATTAGTTTCTTTATATGAGAGTAGGTACCTCATAACTATATAAAAATAGTTTTATCTCAATTGATAGTAACTCAATTCTATGAAATATAAAATTGAGTGAAAATGGTCTAACTCATTAATCACTGATAATTATCAGTATTTTCAACATTTTAACTAGGCTTCTTGGAGATTATGTTTATTATCATTATTATCTCTGATTTTTGAACGGAAGAACGATATATTCAGTTGGAAATTATTTATTGGTTTTGGGTGGTGAAGATAAAATACCTTGTGGTAACAAAAAATTTTATTAATTTCATTTTTCTTCTTCAAAATGTATATTCTCAAGATATCATAGTACATTTTTATACATATCAATATATTTACATTTTCCTATATTCACAGTCTTATATTATTGTCCGATCTATATAAAAAATTCACACATTTGTATTCAAAATATGACTATATACAATCTATGTAGTTCAAAGTTTTCATGGCACAAAACTTCTCGATAAATTTAAAATCAAATATTTACAAGTACTACAATAATAACACATATCCATTTCCAACTATGGAAATAAACCAAAATCACTGTATATACAATATATAATAAAAAAATAAAACACTCATCAATATATAATAGATATGTAACCATACAAACTGCGGGAAAATAGATCGATCCCATTGAAAAAATCACGAAAGTGATGTATACTTCAAAAATTTAATTTTGAGTCGAGAAACAAATCACTTCTTAAAGTGATGTACAATCAAAATTTGATAAAAATAAGAATAATTGAATTTTGTGTTATAAAATCGATTATTACTTAAATTCCCAAATCCAATTTCAAATTTCATTTTCTTCTTGAAGATTGATGGTTATCTTGAGAATCTTTCTTAAACGATCTTCATTTGTGATGTGAAATATACAACTTCCTTATCAACAATCAATGAAATATTACATTTTTCATGGATAAGACGAACGTTTCCATAGAATATTTTTGTCTGAGACATGTCTCAGCTATTTTTGGCTGCAACCAGTATAGAAGGCTTAATGATGGAATTGAATCATCAGATTTCACTTGATGATTGAATCCAGTATTACAGTTAATGAACATACTCGTTAGTCATTTGGTACTGCTGATTGTCCACGATCACACTGGTATAACCTGCTGTGTTTGAAGGGAGATGACTGGTATGTTGCCCATAAGGAGGAGGTATTGGGTTGTTGTTGAAACAGTTCAGATTGAAATGATTCGCATGCGTATTTTCTGCGTAATACTGCGTACCCGAGTTTTGAGCGTTCAAATGTTCACTTTCCGACGAACTACAACTCGAAGACGAAGCACTGAAAGGTCTTGCTTGCTGGTGAGCTAGATGAGGAGAGGAGGAACTGTATAACCTTTGGTGAGCCATAGACACATTCAAGAGGGGATGTTGACTAGCTTCTTGATCGGAATATTGGTGGTAGAATACTTCTTGAGACTGGTGGTAATAGCTGGGTTCATCGCCTGGGTAGTTTGGCACAAATAAGGAATACTCCGAAGGGATGAAGGCAGTATTGGCTCCAGCCCCATTGGAATCGCTGTATTCTTCGTCTGGTATAGAACTGTGCGGAGAAATTATTGTCGATGATAGGGTTGGAGCTCTTGGGAACTTCTGTGGTGAAGGTAGAGTTCTTGCTGGTACCTGGAGAGGCGACTGAGGTTGGAGTGGGGAGTGTGATATCTCTTCTCTAGGAGGTCCTTGAACTATGTTGAGGATAAGATCTTTGGCTTCAAGTTCACTGAAAAAAGACACCATGCAAATGAATTTCTTGCTTTAATTCAAACAAAAACACAATTGTTCCATCAGCATTAAGGAACTGTACCTACCTAAGAACATAGTTAACGGAAACAATACAGTGTGGTCTGGAAGATCTCGTGTTGTGAACAATGGTGGCATAGCTCTGCATCCAAACCCAACCTCCTCCTTTACTCAAAAATCTATAGTATTTGGTCGTTACTTGTCCTTTGAATAACACTGGAAGAAAAATCGAGACTGAGTTTCCCTTCAGATTCTTATATACCTACATACATTATTTCAAGAAAGAATACGACTGAGAATGTATCATTTGAAAAGCCCTCTTTGAGAGGTTATCGAAATTCTTCATGTCTTTGGCCGCTCTACTCTGTCCTAACATCCCGTTCAGAAACAACTGCACTGACCATCAAATTAACAAAGAAACTTAGATCGACAATAATTATCTAAATTCCAATGCAGATATCTGCAGTGCATGATCTAAATATCAGAATTCGAAAGCAGAATCTTACATCAACTATAATCATCTGGATTCCAATGCAGATATCTGCATTGTAATTTAGATAATTCTAGTTTATCTAAGTTTCTGCATTCAAATTTAGATATTTAGATCAATTGCAAAGCAGATATCTGCATTGAAATTTAGGCAATTCTAGTGGATCTAAGTTTCTGCATTGGAATTTAGATATCTCAATTGCAATGCAGGTACCTGCTTTGTAATTTGGATAATTCTGGTTGATCTAAGATTTGCATTCGAATTTAGATATTCAGATCAATTGTAATGAAGATATCTGCATTGGAATTTAGATAATTCTAGTTGATCTAAGTTTCTGCATTGAAATTTAGATATCTCAATAGCAACGCAGATATCTGCATTGGAGTTTAGATAATGATTGTTGATCTAAGTTTCAGCATTGAAATTTCGATATCTCAATTGCAATGCAGATATCTGTATTGCAATTTAGATAATTCTAGTTTATCTAAGTTTCTGCATCCGAATTAAGATATTTAGATCAATTGCAATGCAGATATCTGCATTGAAATTTGGATAATTCTAGTTGATCTAAGTTTCTGCATTGGAATTTAGATAATGATTGTTGATCTAAGTTTTAGCATAGGAATTAGATATCTCAATTGCAATGCAGATATCTGCATTGTAATTTAGATAATTCTAATTTATCTAAGTTTCTGCATTCGAATTTAGATATTTAGATCAACTGCAATGCAGATATCGGCATTGAAATTCAGATAATTCTTGTTGATCTAAGTTTCTGCATTGGAATTCAGATATCTCAATTGTAATGCAGATGTCTACATGGAAATTCAGATGATTCTAGTGAATCTAAGTTTCTGCGTACGAATTTAGATATTTAGATCAATTTCAATGCAGATATCGGCATTGAAATTTAGATTGAATTTTAGATCTAAGTTTCTGCATTGGAATTTAGATAATTCTAGTTGATCTAAGTTTCTGCATTCGAATTTGGATACTTAGATCATCTGCAATGCAGAAAGGATCGCCATTATTTGCGAAAAGAGCAGAATGTGTAGCAGATTTTTTTTATTGTTGATTCGGTTAGATCCGGCAAAGCTAGAAAAAAATTGGCAGCTGACAAGATAAGGATACAAACTGCAGCAGCTGCAAATTGGACTTTCAAGATTCCATGCATATCTATTGGGAAGAAGGAAATTATTTCTAGTGACCGGTAGCTTCAACCAAATAGTAGGAGGCGCATTGTTATTGCGCTCTTCTTGCCTGCTTCGTTTTGATACTTATAACCTATGTAATATTTGAATGTGATGATCTGATTACGTTATATTGTGATGTTTTACCAAGGAGTAAAACATTGTCGGTTTTTCCCAGGTTGGTAAGCAAGATCGGATCGTTGAGTTCATATTTAACATCAATTCCAAGCATTCATTGCGCTGAGCGCTCCACGACTTATACTGCAGACATGAATCACTCGCTGTAAAAATATTTTTCGTCGCTAGGACGAAATCTCCTCGCCGCGACCCGGAGTCATAAAAGTAAACATGTCTAGCGGTAGCAGTAAACCCGAAACCGGTATCATACGGCTATCAATCACAGGACCCCGGCCTTTGGGAGGGGCTGTGAAAGGCTGCGAAAAGAGGCGGAACGGTGGCTGTGCAACCGCGATGCGCCCGTTTTGTTATCCGTGTTTGTTCAGTCGTGACCATGTTGACTCCTTCGAATTCGAGCCTTCGCACCTGGTATCCAGGAATTGATTCATCTCTCCACCTACGCGTTTCGTCGAAGAAAAGAAGTCTCCATCGTGTTTATGCAGACAGATAATGGAGAATTTCGAGGAGTCTCGAACTTAGATAATTCTAGTTGATCTAAGTTCCTCCATTGGATTTTTGATATCTCAATTGCAATGTAGATATCTGCATTGGAATTTAGATAATGATTGTTGGTCTAAGTTTCCTCATTGGAATTTAGATATCTCCATGGGAATTTAGATATCTCAATTGCAATGCAGATATCTGTATTGTATCTTATTTAGATAATCCTAGTTTATCTAAGTTTCAGCAATGGAATTTAGATATCTCAATTGCAATGCAGATATCTGCATTAAAATTTAGATAATTCTTGTTGATCTAAGTTTCTTCATTGGAATTTAGATATCTCAATTGTAATGCAGATATCTGCCTTGGAGTTCAGATGATTCTAGTGGATCTAAGTTTCTGCATTCGAATTGAGATATTGAGATCAATTGCAATGCAGATATCTGCATTGAAATTTAGATAATTCATGTTGATCTAAGTTTCTGTATTCGAATTCAGATTTCTCAATTGTAATGCAGATATCTGGATTGGAGTTCAGATGATTCTAGTGGATCTAAGTTTCTGCATTCGAATTTAGATGTGGAACTCGGCATGCATTTTCGAAAGAATCATCGCTAATTTTTCAAAACGTCAATGATGCCGTATTCAAAATGGTGGACATGGCTGTTGGTCTGATGGGCATATAGGTACAGTGTGTCATCATTGAGAATAAAACAGTGATCTTTTCTGGTAGAATAATCCAGATTTTGGAAAATGTCTTGGACCTATCTATTTTGGTCAATTTTTTTAAGGGGCTCTGCCGATGATGGCTTAGCTCAGTCATCAAATCGAAGAGTATTTATAGATGATTAGGTATAATAAACTTACATTGATGATGTGCATATTTCATGGCTAAAACATCACTTCCATGAATATAATGATACAACGTTTTTTCGATGAGATCCTGTGGTTCATATCCAGTTAATTGAGCAACTCTGAAACAAGGGAAACATTATAAATTATTGTTTGTACCATTTACGTTTGTGTTATCCAGTTATTTTCCATAATTTCAATCTTTTATACCAAAAAATGCTGAAAATCTAGACTTAATCTTCAATTTGATAAAAAAAAATTCGTCTGATCATTATTGTTTTAAAAATTATAAATGTAAAATTTTTTCCAGGTCAAAAAGTGATCTAAATTCTTTTTGAAACAATATTCAATTAGATTCTGCTCGGTTCTTGATTACTTTTCCTAGATATGAGTTAAAATATTATTACTACTTATTGTCAGATTATTTATATTTTTCATACATTTTCATTTTTTACTGTATATTTTTGAGAAGTGTCTAATCATGAAACATACAAAATTTACATAGATCTATGGAGTCTTTCTACATCTGAATTTTATTCTTTTACTATTTTTCGTGAACTCATTACTACTGAAGATTTTGGAATGCGGAATTACAAATTGAAATAAAAGCACAAAATAGGTGTAAGCCGTCGGCGTAGCTAGTGGCGTGTAAGCATTATGCAATTGCTAAATCTATATCCCCCTCGAAAAAAATACTATTTCCAGTATCTGCAGAAATAGATTTGATGTTGAGGTGCCCCCTGCTCTCAGGAAAAACCAACTCAACCTATCCTAACCACTTGAATATTGACCAATTACGAGGATGCATTGAAATCTAGTTAGCCTAGACCAGTTCCATGCATAAACAAAATATTACGAAACCATATCAACGAACAATAATTTATTAGAAGTGTCAGTGAAGAGTTCGACGTCAAAAAAGTAAACCAGAGTTACGCAATAAATAAAAAAAAAAGATTTCCACCGAAAAGGTAAAAATCGAAAAATTGGAATATCGAGCCATCATCAAGTACCTGTATTTAAAAGGGTTAAGAGGAAAGCCCATTTACGAAGATTTGCTTAATACCCTTGGTGATCAATGTCCTTCGTATGCGACCGTGAAAAATTGGACTGCAAGCTTCAAAAGAGGTAAATTTTCCATTGAAGAGGATGACTGATCGGAAAGGCCAGTTTCTGTGTCAGTCCCCGAAAATATCGATGCAGTTCATGACATAATTTTATCAGACCGTCGAATTGGGCTAAAACGGATATCTGAAGCACTGAAGATTTCATACGAACGCGTTCATCATATAGTTCACGTCAATTTGGACATAAGAAAAATTTCTGCAAAATGGATCTCCAAATGTTTGAATGTTGACCTAAAGCGTGCAAGGGTAGAAGCATCGCTTTCGATCTGTGTTCGATTTGAAAACGATGTAGACATCTTAAACCGAATTGTTACTATGGATGAGACTTGGTTACATTTCTACGATCCAGAAACAAAGCAACAATCGATAGAATGGCGACACTCTGGTTCTCCAAGACCTAAGAAGTTTCGTGTCCAAAAATCTGCCGGAATAGTTCTTGCTTCAGTTTTTTGGGATTGCCATGCAGTAATCATGATTGATTTTTTGGATAAGGGTAGAACAATAACTGGATATTACTATTCGACATTACTGACCACCCTACGGAAAAAAATTAAAGAGAAAAGACGCGGAAAGCTATCCAAAGTTGTTTTGTTTTTACAGGACAACGCCCCAGCCCCCAGTACACAAATCTCATGTTGCCATGCAAAAAATTCGTGATTTAGGGTTAGAATTACTAGAAAACCCCCCTTATTCACCAGATTTGGCTCCGTCCGACTATCATCTCTTTCCCCAATTGAAAAAAAGTTTAAAAGGTCGTAAATTTTCTTCCACGAGGAGGTTATAAAAGCTGTGGAGGACTGATTTGCACAGCAAGAAGAAACATTTTTTTTTAAAGGTCTAGAGACGTTGCATCAGGTTCGCTGCAATAAATGTATCCAATTAAGAGGAGAATATGTTGAGTAATAAAATATTTTGACATTGAAATTTTGTTTGGTTCTATGGTAGGCTAAGAATTTTTCAATATATCCTCGTATATTCGTTACAAAATTTATTTTAATAATGGAGAATGGAGCGCAGTTTCAATGAAAAATCCAGCAGGTTATCATGTAACTTAAAAAGGGAAAAAAGGATGTTTGTTAATGTTGCCATATATTGCTGAGAAACAGCGGGTGCATAGCGTATTCATTTTCTAGGAACGAGCAGTTGGCAGCAGCGTTTGTTCAGTATCGCTTCTCGTGTTACTAAAAAACAATAGGCTGTTAGTGTCGGGTTGCTGCCTGGGATGATAATGAGAATAAACACCTGACTTAATACAAACAAGACCAGGCCCGCATCTACCAATATTGATTTCCCATTGATTCTTTTAACAATGTTAAATATAATATACAGGGTGTTCCTTAATTGAAAGTACAGAAGAAAAGGGGAGATTCCTTAGATAAGTTTATGAAAAAAAAGTCCCATGAACATGGGGTCGCAAATGTTTCATTTTCGAGATACAGAGTGTTGAACTTTAAAAATACACTTCACAAGATATGATTTGTTGCATATTTTCCTCTATGAGCATTGGTAAAACTACGGGCCCATTTGTGGTCATTGAATTATTTATCATTGTTTATAGTTTTAACTTGCGTTCGATTGGCAGGGTATTATTTATGACTTATCAGCTTTTGAGAATTAACGCTTCAAGTAATCCTCATTGCAGTAAACTTTTTTTCTTAAACTATAATTTGAAGCATATTTACAGCCCACAATAAACATGAATAAAGAGTTAAGTACCTTAAAAACTCACCTGGCGTCTAAGAAGATCAGTTTCAGATCCAAACTAGCTCTGAACATGAACATATTCGTGTGAAGTTTTATTTCAGTGATGGGGCTCGGGGGAAGAGAATGTCCCACAGCTACTAAGCCCATATTTTGGTAGCAAGCTTCGTAAGGTAATGACGAGGAAGTGTTGAATTGTTTCACTTTCAAATATCCCGAGCAGTGAATTACCTGAAAAACGATGAAGAGCATTTAAAACAAAGAAAAATATCGGTAGAAATTACAGTAAACAAATATTCTAACATTACAACGATTAATCAGATCATTTATATAAATATCAGCAACCGCCATGGATCTGACTCGAACTTGCCACAAATCATTATCCAGAGAAACAGTAGCTTGGAATCAATTAATTTTGTATGTTTTATAACATTGATGATGTAATTCTATACGTTGAAGTTTCATCTTCTGAATATCAAATTAAGCTCTTTACCCCAGCCGCAGATCATCTTGAAACATATTTATACAGAGGAGACTAGCATGAAGCATCTCGAATATGTGTGGAAACTGAAATTAGCCGCTTCTTTTCATGCGTGGTCATGCTTCTTTTGCAATTCATCAAAGCATCCCACAAAGGATTTAATTGCCCCTAATAATTAACTTTCACATACGTAATAGGAAAACAATATAAGACCCTTCAAACTTGAGGAGTTGGTGCATGTATGAAACTACAAAGAATCCACATAAAGCAGAGACGATGTCGTGCATATGCACCGTTGATTAACAGCTCTTTGTTCTTGGATATGAAGCTTGTGTTTTAATGAAATCAGGATTGAAGATTTCTTGGAAAGATGTGAATTATGTTCAGATATTTTATCAGAGTTAGAAAGCAGTACATTTTTACTTGATTAGAAAGAAACGATAGGATTATTTTATACCAATCTTCCTATGTTTTATTGGGGAGAAGCTCTTCTTGTGATATCGAGTTTCAAGAATTAATGAATTCGTCATCGAAACAACCACAATTTTTCTGACATCGGATATTCTCGACCGAAAAATGCGAAAGTTTTGGATGTTTATATTTTGGACCTTACTGTTTTCGAAAATCCTAATTTAGAAATGGTCATGAAAAACTATTCATGTACACTATTTCGAAAAAAAAAATGAAATGAATGGGCTAAAGAAGAGTGGTGAAATTTCATAAACATATAATGGGTGATTTTTTCAGAGCCATTAAAAATATTTAAAAAAACACATAAAATTCAGAAAAATGCATGAAACCTTTATTTGAATCGATAGTACGGTCCATATAAATTAATTTCTGAAGATTAACGGGACTGAATGGCGAATGCGTTGGTACCTGAAATAGCTACCGAAAGTTATCAACATTCCTGGTAGCATTATTTATACAGAGTGTAACAGCCAAATGGAATAAATTCGATAACGAATAAATGAGGGCGTGTTGGGAAAAACGCTCGGACACGTCGATTTGTAATTTTAAATGCGCATATTTTTCAAGAGAATAATATTATATAGGGTGTTCCATGTGGCCGTGGCCAATACCAACTTTCTTATTTCAAATGCAACCCCCTGTATATTATTTATTTTTTGGATTCTTCAGAGAATTCTAGACACACTTCATGCACAATGTCCTATACCTATTTAACTATTTCGGAAGTATTAAGTGTTTTCAGATTTAGTGCAAAAATCAACGTTTTAAATAAAAATTATTTTATTTCACAAATTTGGTACATTACACTTAAAACCTAATTAGTAATACTGATTATTTCTTTATTATTAAAACAAAAAAAAACATTAATGTCAATGTAGAAAATGTTCAAAATGCTCGCCGCGAACGTCTTGGCAACATGATAATCTGGTCTAGAATTGTCTTCTAACGTTACTCAACATTTCAGGCGTGACTGATCTAATCGCAAGCGTTATTCGGTTTTTTTAGGTCGACTAAGTTTAAGGGTTTCGTTTCGTATATAATACTTTTGACATAGCCCCACAAAAAGAAGTCTAATGTAAAATTGTAAAAAATCTGAAAACACTTAATATTTCCGAAAAAGTTAAAGATAGGTATAGGACATTGTACATGAATTATGTCTAGAATTTTCTGAAGAATCCAAAAAATAAATAATATACAGGGGCTTGCATTTGAAATAAGAAAGTTGGTATTGGCCAGGGTCGCATGGAAAACCCTATATAATTTTATTTTCTTGAAAAATATGCGCATTTAAAATTACAAATCGCCGTGTCCGAGCGTTTTTCCTAGCACCCCCTCATTTATACGTTATCGAATTTATTCCATTTGGCTGTTACACTCTGTATACTTGCTTTAACAAGGATGTAAAAAAGTGTTTGATTTCTTTCCATATTTCCACCCAAACGTCAATTCAATCTACTTTCCGGCTAAAAATCGAATCGCCGATAAAAGAGCGCCTGCTGTCAACCCGAATCAGCCCCTTTTTCTGAATGTTTTCCGTTGCCCCATTACAAATTACAATATTATGAATATAAAAGCAACAGCCCCACATATGCGTCCCACAATGCTAAAACAAGGAATGAAACAGTGATAAATCACGAGTTTTGTTCGTACAGAATGACTACCGGTTGCAATCTTCTGCCCTAATCCGATAAATGTATGCGAGAAAACGATCCGAGAGTTCGTGACTGTACAAACGACTTCATACGTCATATCAGGACCTAGACCAATATCTCATGTTAACACTCGTTTTAACGGGTTCTGAAGCCGAACTGAATTTCCGCCTCAATAAGAAAACCATAGTGCCAACTCGCCAACTGAAACCTTCAAAGGTTGGTTACAACCTGTCTGTTACTTAGTATGAATCATGTGTAAATTATGTGCGGAACCCGTTTTTTGCTGAAATTATGTGTGATTTATGTGCAGAGTCTTTTTTTCCTGGACTTAACCGTCATTTTTTCAGAGTTAGGGTAGTTAGCCGGTCCAGCTAGCACGCTCCTCAATAACTAAATTTTGAATAAATAGATTTCCATGAAATTAGAGCTGGAATGTGTATATTATGTGCGCGATCACTTTTTTCCCTGGACTCTTCAGTAATTTTTGATTGATATGGGCTAGCTTGCATGTAGCACACCTCTGAATATTTTATGAATCGATTTTAATCAAACAATTTTTGGATTTATGTGCAAATCATGTGTGATTTATGTGCGATTTATGTGCGGAGTCACTTTTTTCCCCCGTCTTTTGCAGTCATTTTTATTCATTTATCAGTCGATTTCAATGGAGTGAGTGCTGAAACTATGTGTAAATTATGTATGATTTATATGCGCGAAGTTACTGCTATGAAAAAAGACGTCCACTTATCAAGAATAGTGCTGGCTTGTCCTGCAAGCTAGCATAATTCTCAATAATAAACTGAAAACTGAAGGAAAAAATGACTCCGCACATAAATCACACATAAACAAAATCTGACAACAACAAAAAACACTGCTTGCTATGAAAAAACATTGGATTTCGAGGTAACGAATTGATGGTAAAAAGAGTGATATAAGGAATTCAAAGTAAATATAAATATTAAAATTTACACATGAAAGAAAATAGAAGATAAAATTTGAAAATGACCGAAAATAAAACAAAAATTCTTGAGAAAGAATAAAAGAAGAAAACTCATATAGAAAATGAAGCTAAATTCAAAAATAAAGTAAAAATCGGAAAGCTGAAGAACTATTTCAAATACAGAATTAATGAAGAACAAAGTAGATGAATTGGGAAAAATGATAATGGTGATAATCTATACTAATATTATAAAGAGGAAAGATTTGTATTTTTGTGTGTTTGATACGAATAGGCTCAAAAACTACTGGACCGATTTCAGAAATTCTTTCACCCTCAGAAAGCTACATTATCCCTGAGTGACATAGGCTATACTTTTCACCCGAAAAAATTAGGGATACCTACTATAACTTCAATAATTACAAAAAAATCAGCCATAATCAGCTATTTTCACGTGCGCTGCAAAAACCGTAAGACTTACGAGGATACAATGAATGACGGAAATGTACCTACCTCTTAAATAGTTCTAAAAAAAGTACGCGATAGCATAAATCTATCTCTCAAGATTGACTTGCTATTACCTGTTTATGGTAATCAGATGTTTTCCAAAATTATGCACTATTTGGGAGTGTGTTTTTATGAATTGGGTATTGATCCTCATCCAACCTAATACGTTATTTATCTCCAGTATTTAATTTAGAACGAAATTACCTTCACATCATACAATTACAACGAGTACATCAAAAGATGTGGCAGGTTGAAGTTTTGAAGATGAAACCGCCGCGTGAAACAAATTTCTACCCGGGCGAAGCTGGGACGGCCTGCTTGTAATTGATATTTGTACAAAAAAGCATGCGCAAGAAGTTGAATCTTCTACTCACTTTGTATCCACCATTCGTGAGGCCAGCGTTTCTCTTCGCAAGAACACACTTCATCCTCAAGAAGAACACTCGATCTGTCTCATAGTCTTGCAGGGGCGGCGTACCAGGCGGGGGCATACTAGGAGTCAAGACTGCAGTCATTTCATCATGATCTGCTGGATGAATATATTCGTATATGCTGTTTCCGGTGAGTTCTACCTGGAAAAAACAACGTTTAAATAGAATTTTTGTGAAATAAAAATAAAATAATTTTCTTGACATTGAAAGTCATTTGTCATTGGAATTAGTGGTATTGTTCTTACCTGTGATAGGCCCAAATGTGCAGACGCAGTTTCGGATATATACATTATTTTTCCATCTGGAGCTACCACGAAAATGAATCCATCTAATGTTTGTAGGAGATAATAAGCTAGTTCTTTGATTGGTGCTTCACGTGGATTCGGTAGCGCTGGTGTGGCTCCCCATGCATCACCGAGTCCTGTAACAAAAAAATTATTCTGAAATAATTCTTCTACCACTACATAGTTATTACATTTAAATTTCAACTCAATCCATGTTACACAGAAAAAAGGATATTTCACACTTTCTGAAGTATTGTCAGTATTTCCTTCATTATTTAGGCACCTATCCAAATGGAAATGAATTTCATTCACATAAAAAACGATTTATACAAATTGCCTCCCCAAGCAGGAAGGAAATAGAACCAACATGAATGATATGCAGTATGCAATTGTATAAATTTGGATTAAAAGATACAGATGACTCGTGTACGTGACTGAACATAAAGTTTTGTCAATCCTCTTGTTAATCCCGTTGATATTCTATTAGAATTATGAATGTGCGTAAGCTTTTAATATGTAGAAAGTTGTTAATCTTGTTTCAATGGGAAATATCTGAAGCGTGAAATATATATCGTTCAGATACTATTGAAGATATCTGAAACTGTACAGAAAATCTATAAAACTACATGGTGTCCAACTTGAACATTTTGAAATAATTCTCGACAAAGCTCCATAATTTTCCGACACTTTCATATCATATTTTTACTCTTGAATGAATGGTTTGGAACAAAACGCATCAGAAGTAACAGCCTGTATAGCTGGGGGCAGTAAAATTCGCATGCCCCATTCATATGGATGTAACATTTTAATGTTTCCAATATAAACACGCTATTATAATTGATCGAACATCAAATATTAGTAACAGCAATTAAAAATAGAATTGCCACATTTAAAAAACAATAGCGTAATAGAATTTCAATGAACTAATCGCACAATCCATAAATTACAAAAATGAGATGCGAACGTGCTGGAAAATAATATCCAAATATCATTTGTTAATATTCATCATCGTGACACGTATTGATATGTTAATGAGCACTGATAAAATCGTGATTTATTATCAACCAACTTCGTTTCGTACAATTTTTTCTAATGCGTCTTTGTGCAGAAATTGATTTTTATCTTTGAATTCCGGAGACCCTATACGGTCTATCGTATCTGGAAAACGTCTTTGTGAATTGGTATTGTCAATACGGAATATGATGTGGGACAGATCTAGTTAGTATTCGTTGAAATGCTTTTGAATCCATACATTCGTACTCAATGAAAAAATATTTATTTTCAAATAATGTATTTCAGCAACTTCATTCATTGAATTTCTTTGTTATTGATGTTCTTTGAGTTCGCAAGTAATAATAGATCGCTTTGGCATTTAACCATAAACGTAACAGAATATTCAGTGCATAATGTAACATTTCTGATTACAAACTATCTTGAATAAACTTGTCTTTAACCCACTTACATTAGCAATTTGTAATTCAATATAAATATGACGCGAATGCCATAATGTATTGCAGGCAGGGAGAAACGGAAATTACGAAAGATATTCACAATAGGTAAATGGATTTATTATTTATTATTATACTATTGTGAAAATTAAAACAAACAGATATCATGTATACAGAGTGTAACAGCCAAATGGAATAAATTCGATAACGAATAAATGAGGGCGTGTTGGGAAAAACGCTCGGACACGTCGATTTGTAATTTTAAATGCGCATATTTTTCAAGAAAATAATATAATATAGGGTGTTCCATGTGACCGTGGCCAATACCAACTTTCTTATTTCAAATGCAATCCCCTGTATATTATTTATTTTTTGGATTCTTCAGAGAATTCTAGACACAATTCATGCACAATGTCCTATACCTCTATTTAACTATTTCGGAAGTATTAAGTGTTTTCAGATTTATTGCAAAAATCAACGTTTTAAATAAAAATTATTTTATTTCACAAATTTGGTACATTACACTCAAAAACTAATGAGTAATACTGATTATTTCTTTATTATTAAAAAAAACAAAAAAACATTAATGTCAATGTAGGAAATGTTCAAAATGCTCGCCGCGAACGTCTTGGCAACATGCTAATCTGGTGTAGAATTGTCTTCTAACGTTACTCAACATTTCAGGCGTGACTGATCTAATCGCAAGCGTGATTCGGTTTTTTAGGTCGTCTAAGTTTAAGGGTTTCGTTTCGTATACAATACTTTTGACATATCCCCACAAAAATAAGTCTAATGTAAAATTGTAAAAAATTGTAAAAAATCTGAAAACACTTAATATTTCCGAAAAAGTTGAAGATAGTTATAGGACATTATACATGAATTATGTCTAGAATTTTCTGAAGAATTCAAAAAATAAATAATATACAGGGGGTTGCATTTGAAATAAGAAATTTGTTTTTGGCCACGGTCGCATGGAACACCCTATATAATTTTAATTTCTTGAAAAATATGCGCATTTAAAATTACAAATCGATGTGTCCGAGCGTTTTTCCTAACACCCCCACATTTATTCGTTATCGAATTTATTCCATTTGGCTGTTACACTCTGTATGTGTTTCAGTTTTCACAATATACATATGTTTGGTTATTTTGATTTGTCCGCGCCTGCAATACATTGTAGCATTGACGACGTATTTATATTACAGGATATGCTCCGATAATCAAATTATATTGATTGTATATTTTTTATCTATTTCAAATGTTTTATCCCAATAATTTGATAATTGGTTGATTTTGCATTTGATTCAATTTATTTGTTATACTGAATGTATATGACTTGTAAATATATTTTCTTTGTAAACTGGGATCACATTTTATTAGGTTTGTTATTGCCGGTTTATGTTTCAAAAAGTAAAACAAATAATAAAGAGGTTATGAAACTCACCATCAGGAAACACTTGTCTCATTTTCAGGTACGATGTCGTGAGTCTTATAACTGATGCTTTATCTAACTGTGACGTAATTGCAGCTGGCAGGGGCAGTAGTTTTCCTAGTTCCAAAAATTCGGCATTTTCTTTTTCTCTTCGAGATCTGGCAGCGTTTTTGCTCTTCTCCTTCATGGCCCCTCGCGCCAAGCTACTTTTGGCTGCAACGAAAAAAAAATTGTGGTTTAGGTTCAATTTTATTCCGGTAGTTTTAAATTGATTGTGTTGATAATTTCGCCATAAAGTGAGAATTCGGCAGTTCTGTGAGAATTAAATATTTTTCCTCGATTCTTTAGAGATCGTTATTATACAACCTCCTACCAAATTTATACCCGATGTGATGTTAATTTTTCGAAACAATGGAAAATGAAATTCCAAAATCATTAACCCCAAAACCAGGGGAACGATTACGACCATTAGCAAATTTCACCCTGGCATTCGAACTGTGGGTCATTTTCTTTCGAAAGTTATCGTGTTATCGTCCGTCGGACGGACAGAATAGAATTTGACCTCGAACTGCAATAGATGGTATGAGTTACTCGAAATCGTTAACCTTTGGAACGAAGAAAAGCTCGCAGAGGCTCTTAAATTTTTCAATCTTTATTTGAAGTCAGAAAAATTGTTATAGTCGTAATCCTACAGCACCCAAGAAGTCTGGTGCGGAGAAATATCACTTCTCGCACCTTTTAGGAAATAAAAAAATAATTTCCCCACCAATAAAATCTACCATTGTGTAGGGAAGATTCACCCCTCGTGAATTGATTTCATCAGCATTCTTGGCGCCGATAAAAATGGCAGCACTGTTGCCGAGGGTTCATTAGCAGTGGCATTGCTCTGTTTTTCGAGTAGTTGTTTCTAATTTGAATATGCTTCGAGAGAGCAATGAAATGACGTTCATGAATATTTCGAGTGTTCTTGTTGTTGATTTGCCGCACTTGAATTCGGAATATAATTATTATTATACGAACTGGTCTTCGTAAAATGGAAATACATCAATTATACTCAAGGATTCACCTGGGAAATACATAATTTCATGTTCGAAACTCCTCTGGTGTAATGAAGTGAATTTGTGCAGAGTATGTTGAATGGAACAATAATCGTACAATATGGATAAAAAAACCCAAATTTCTGTTAAAACCCAAGAAATCATATAAATTCAGTTTTATTTGTGAACGATTAAGTCACATTATATTCAACTGTGGGTTCAATAAGATAGAGAATATACATACTTCGAATCAATAATATTTGCATCTTGAATCTTTGAATTAATTGACTCAATGAATTCTTGGGATATCTAATTGTTTTTAACAATGAGAGTATTTTGCTAATTTGAGAAAATACTATTTTCTAAATCTAAAAACGTTCTTAACTTAACGTTCACCAAATAATAAATAAACAAGAAACCGAAAAAAGAATTATGGTGGATTATTGCTGCTGGACAGATGGTCAACACCTTGGGGTTGTGAATATTAAGTCTGGAAATCCCAGATTTTGACAGTTGTGAATTTGCCAGCATGAAGGTAAGGTGCAGAGATTTATGTAAGGTAGGTACCTACGGTTTGTACTTTATTATTTTCAAAGATAACTGTTTCCGGAGATCAATTAGGTACATACTTTCTTATATTATAATAATATACCACGAAAATTAAATTAAACTCTACAGGAAGAAATTGTTATTACCTCTAATCCGTTCTGATAGATTTTCTCGACAGAGATCCCGGTTTCTAATATGATTAAATATCTCAAAAATTGTCTGGATAATCAACAACTCTCATTAACGAATTAGTTGGCTCAATAACATTTTTGAAAAATGAGGCGAAATAAATGTTGGGAATTTTGGATCAGAAATTATTTTATTGTTCTTAAAAAGGACAATAAAATAATTTCTGATCCAAAATTCAGCAATAAAAATAACAATAAGTAAACGAAGGACAATATTAAAAATTTAATTATTTTTTATTCGAATTTATGTATGATTATTTTTCTCACTATCAATTAAACCTATTATTATTCTCATCATTCTTGGCAAACATTTTTTAAAAATAGTCTTGGGTTATCGTCCATTAAAGGTTTAAATAATATGTCGAAATAAATGTTGGGAATTTTGGATCAGAAATTATTTGTTCTTAAAAAAACAATATTATTGATCTTAAAAAGAACAATAAAATAATTATTTTATTTCTGATCCAAAATTCCCAACATTAATTTCGACTCATAAACCTTTAATGGACGATAACCGAAGACTATTTTTTAAAAATGTTTGCCAAGAATTATGAGAATAATAATAAGTTCAATTGATACATTGATAGTGAGGAAAATAATCATACATAAATTCAAATGAAAAATAATTAAATTTTTAATATTGTCCTTCGTTTACTTATTGTTATTTTTATTGCTGAATTTTGGATCAGAAATTATTTATTATTTATTGTTATTTTTATTGCGAAATAGTCACAATACATCGCTATGTCAATATTGGCTAATTTTTCGTCATTTTCACATCATTTCAAAAATAATTTTGAGAACGTGAAAAAAAAATTCTGAAATGAAAAATTACTCAGATGGAAGAGGAATATGTTTATGCTCGCATTTTAGTTTAATCTGAACGAATTAAATTCATGCACGAGAGATTGAAGGATAAATAAACCATGTCTCTGAAATTTTTTAGTATAGCAACTCAACTATCTGCAATCATTGTACAATTATCTCCAATAATTTTCTATTTTTTTTTACCAATTTTCACCAGTTTTTCCTGAATTCTCAAATAGGTCATGAAATCGAACTAAAGAGTGATATGACAGGTGAATTAGAATTTAAAACTGCACTGATAAAATGAGAAGTCTTTCATTTTCAAATTTGATAATTTTCAATATTTTGTCGTGAAAATATGTGGCACATCATAATATTTAATATCAGTTTGCTAGATCACTTTTGCTCACAAATGCTTCGTTCTCCGAAATACAAGATGTTGAAGTTTTTCTTAAAAACAATTTACCTATTGCTCTGAAACCTGTCAAGATATGCAAATGAAATTTGAAGGCATTTGTTCAAATGCAATTGATAAATGTATGTTCATCATTGGCGCACATACATCCTTTTTTCATATTAGGCGTTTATCGGCAATATAGCCCACTTGCGTCGCTACTAGATAATGTTTCAAAGAATTTTTTGTTGTGATCATTTCAAACTAACTATCGTTGATTTTATGAGAAAAAGTTGGGAGTATTTCTGTAACAATAGAACATTGAGGATTTCTTTGACAGTGCTGTCATATATTTCTCATGACAAATGTCAATTTTTTTTCAATTCTTTTCTTGAACTGACAAGCACCATCTGGAAAAAATTTCAGGTAGCTTTAATACGTAAATTTTTCAATTAATGCAATTTCTCCGGTAGTGTTTACTGACAACGGGCTGAACGGACAGAATTGAATTAGACTACTGACTCGCCATCAGTGATTAGAACCTTGAAATTTGGTATACGAGAAATTACGTATGACATTTATGAAATTGCTACTTCAATACCATGCAGTATGATATTCTTGATTTTTTTATGATGATCAGAGTTTTTGTGAACATCTGGAAGATATAGTAGTTTGTTCGAAGAGGTAGTTTCAAGTTTTTATGGTATAGTATAGTTAGAGTAATAGTATATTGTTCTATGAGCGGTAATGTTAAGTCATAACACATCGCAGATGAATTTAGCAGCCCGAGCCGCCAGGCGAGGGGTGTAATTCATCATTGTGTTATGACCATTACCGCGAATTGAACACTATACTTTATCTTCGACTTCTTCAGTAACATTCGAATTAATCTGCATTTTCAAAATTGACAACAGTTGTCAAAAGCGATTTCTGTGGTCGAAAATCGAATCGATATCGAATCCCGTAAAAAACTTCAAAAATTCACGTTTTCCAAATGCAATTTTTGGATATTCAGACCTAACAAAATGTAGAAATGGATGGCGAGAACGTTACCTTGATGTCTGAAATACAGTTCCACATTGACCCGACTTTTTTATTAATTTCGTAAGCTACATTTTTCCTATTTGTATTAGAGTGATTTATAGGCGTGAGTTATTATTACCTCACAGTATTGGTTTATAGAGACTATCACAGATCAAATTCAGTTGAATAATGGATATATTATTCTATGGGAGTAGATAAACTGTTTTTACATTTGAGCATTGTAGTTTCTCTAATGGGTATTAATTTTAAGTTAGATCTATACTGACTGCTGTGACATGAATTAAAACTGAAGACTCAAAATAATGATAAATTTTATAATATAGATAGAGCCGATAGAGGGAAGAATAGGAATATTTCAGTTATATTTCTAGTTATTTGAAAGCTTTGATTTATGCACTGAAAAAATATTACGATTTTAGTTTTTTTTAACTTAGTTTTCTATGGAACGTCAACTTTTTCAAAGAAATTAGTTGATAATGGAAATTCTATTTTTTTGCTTCGAAGGATTGAAGTTGAATATACGGTTTTCTTCTTCATATCTCTGTAGTTTCAACACATATTCAGAAGATGAAGAAATCTATCCCAAATTTTTCAATATGTCAGTTTGAAGAGTTACTGGCGATAAACACAGAAATTACATCTAAATTCACAATTTGCAACACCAAATGACACTATAAATCCCACTTTCGTCTTATCAATGCACATATCCTACCTAATTTATTCCTTGGCACGGATTTATCAGATGTTGGCGAAAAAAACTTCATGTTCTCAATTCGTGCACAACACAATCATAACACGTCTACTGAAATGGCACGTTCGGCACGATTTGGTGGCCATACTGTATCCAGGTGAAAATATGTAGTGCAACACCCCCGTACATTGTCAGGTAAGGGACCACGAAAAAACGGGGAAGAATAATAGAAAGGATCAGTTAGTCAGGTTGTGGTAAAACCCAGATGCTGGAATATCGCCAACAGGTGTTGGGAAAACCGAGCCTTATTGGCTTATTCCTCAAATAAAGGAAGAAGACCGCCCCTTTATTATTCGAGAAATTTCAGGACTCGTGCAGGCATTGAAAGTATCAACTTCTCAGTTGAAACCTAATAAAGTGTCAAATGGTCAAAAGGATCGTCAAGTCATAAAGTCGTAAATGAGATATCTCAATATAATCCCTTGGTTATTTGCATAATTTCCGGCTTGAAGGTATTGGTGGTTTTGGTCAACAATGATGGTCAATTGCTGCTGGTTTTCCCAATCCTTGTTTTGCAACCACAGTACATACCGTCTTTGTTTTGCGTTGTGTAAACAGTGCTTCCACTTTCACAATGAATATGGTTTATTCAATTACTTACTCATCGAATGCGATTAGGATTTGGATATTTTGATCTAATTTTGATGCAGAATACTCCATATTATTGTAATGATGAAAATTATCATACGAAATTGTGAAAAAATAAATAAAAAAGAAATATAATTTCGCTGACGTTTCGTAACGGTATCAAGACCAAAAAACCAATTTTTTCATTCACAAATGAGAATACAAATTAGAACAACACTAAGTACCTCATTATATAAGTTAAAATTAGTATGAAAGTATGTACTATAAAACAATATTAAATTTTTAATTTTAGCCTTGAAAAAGAAACGAGCCGTTTCGAAACTTCGGCATTGTCTTGAAGAACAATAAATAAAATTAAGTCCAAGAATCCCAATATATTTTTTCATACAATATTAAAGTTTCAAATAACATATAAGAGAAAATGAATTAATTTGAAACGGGTATTTTCATTATTATTATACTTTTATAAATTCACAGGATTTGCTTATTTGAGTCTATGAATGTATGACACACTAATTGAAGTTGTTATGTGCAAATAATTAAAGAATGAATAAAAAACTAGAAATAAATTAGTATTTTCATTCGAAGCATTCTACAACCATGAACGAACTTGAAGAATTTGAATTCGAATGGGTCGTGCTATATTATGTTAATGAAAGGGTCTTTTCCTTCTGACTGTAATTTTTTTTTTCAAGATATGAATATTCGCTTACGTAATATTCGGCTTCGAAATTAAAACAACGCCTATTTTTTAGAGCATAAAAGGACCAATGCCAATTGACAAGATAGTATGGTAAAAATCGGTGAAAAAACGAGATTAGTGTCCTGAATAGTTTAATCCAAAAATGCGAGAATTGAGCCCCCCCAACTTCCTTAAAATATTAAAATATTTTTGCCCCAATTTCTGTCTAGTTTACATCATCAATGATGATTCTATAAATTTCACGAATTATAATTGTTGATGTTCGATAAATGTGATATATCATTCTGATTGAGATGTACGAAAAAGTCAAACCAAAACAGGTCAAACAGGTGTTGGTAATCATCTTATTCATCAGGATCTTTTCTGGGTGATAATCTTGCACAACCTAAACAAATTAATTTATATTGATTATTTATAAATTGGAGATTAACGTCTGTGAAATAACTCCGAAGAAATGGAAATGAAAATTGTTCAAAATAAAGGGTAGTTTCATGATATATAAATGTTTGGCCTAAAGTCAAACGTCAGTGAGATATCGCGGTTCAAAGATGGTGGAAAGATGAAATTTATAGAAAAGTTACGCAACGACTTGGATTAGGTAAATTCGGATAGCCTGGTTTGGTTAGAAACTTTTTTATCCCCTGTCCCCTGTATATTTCTCGTGAAAAGTAGATACCGTTTTGAAATAAAAAAGTTAATTGTAAATCATTACGTGTCGAGAAAGGGCAATTTATTTTAGAACTTATTTACATTTCATTTTTTTGTTTCAAAACGGTTCATTTTACCAGAAAAATACAAGAAATGAAAAAGTTTCTAACAAAATCAGGCCATCCGAATTTAATTCTATTCAAGTCGTTGCGTGACTTTTTCTCTGAATTCAGTTAACAAAAAGGATAGGGGTGCCTACTTCAACCCCTTCCACTCATTCTAAAAATATGAAAAAATATCAAGAAAGTGTGTATTTATAATAGTAATACTTCAATGAAATATCATCATTCTATCGCTTTTCGTTTTCAAGATACAAAAGAAAAACATATTTTTTCGGTGTTATTCAGATACACGCTGTATAAGAGAAAATGATTAATCGGTATTCAGACCAATTTTGAATTCCGGAAAAAGTTTTCACTTCGAGCGGAAATTCATTCATTTCATTTGAAAGTAGAATTATTATACTTTGGTTGGCTGTTGTTCAATAATAGTTATTTATGATATGAGTGTTAAAAGTGACGTTTTATTTTGTGAGTGAAAAAGTTTGTGAAAAGAGCGGAGCGAATTGAACAATTTCACGAACAAAATAAAATCACTTTTAACACAAATACCATACAATGTTTTTTATACAACTGCCCTATTTTGATAATGAAATATGCGAATTTGTAATGACAATAAACTTCAAAATGCATTTTAATATTCAAATAATCAAAAGGTTGTTGTGAATGGCAAACGTTGCCAAAGTTATGACTACTAACGAATGAGAAAAGACGCTTTCATTTGATTTTCGTTCCTGTCCAATTTTCGTCTTGGGTTTTTAACTGCCTAATATGTTTGTCGAGAATCCAATTATTAATAAAAGTGACGATTTGGTTGTTCCTGAATCCTGTGGATATTGAAGAGTAGATATGCAAGAAGAGCAATTCTGGAACTCCTACCTAAAAAATCTGTTCAGCAGTACGATATTGCAGATAACAATTTCCTGGCCTGGTGTAAATTGAAAAATGTAGAAGGGAACTTCAGTGAACCTGTTTTCCTGGCATACTTAGAAGAAAAATAAAAAATATGGAGTTCATTCACTCTGTGGAGCAAAATTTCAATGATAAAGTCAAGCGGCGCCCTTGTTAAAAATGGTGTGGATGTTAGTAAATATTTTAAGGTAATGGCATATTTGAAACGGAAAAGTGAAGGATTGAAATTTTGATCGAATAGCAAAATTATGGATTCGAATTTTTTGATTAGTTGGAATTTTGATCATCGTTCCAAAAATCGAAAATTCCCACTCAAGTTGAAAAGTTTATAAATGAGGCACCAGATGAGAAATACTTGATGGTTAAGGTTGCAACTATTCTCGGATTATTTGAAACTTTTTATTCAGATACACCCTGTATAAAGCAGTTTTCGTAATTCTGGCAGAGAAATAATGAACTCTTGGGTATAAATCTACAGCGTTCTTCATAACTGATCCATTTTCGGTCGCCAGACTCTCTTCCTGACCAAGGAACACCCACGCTCTCCCAAAGCACGACGACGGAAACGCGAATGTTGTCGACATTGTATTCAACAGCGTTCGTAATTTCTTTAACTGCAATGTTGAATTTAGCGAAACAAAATGCCATCTCCCCGTCGTCCGTAACGATTCCGAGAAACACGTCGCGGCCGGCAGTATAAGCTCGACGCGAAAACGAAAAAACGTCCGTCTCGACTTATCCAGGTCCGAATAAATCGACGATCACAAAAGGCTTTACGAGCTGTCGCGAATCGAAGCCCGAGAAGGACCGTCGGACAAAAGTCCGATTTACCGATTCTAATTGCTCGGGCAATGTCTTTCTCTCTCCGTATTTCACTAATTTTTGCGGGGTCATTATCGTCTGGCGGATAACGCAGACCGAATGTGCCTCAAATTTGGCATTGTCGAAATTCGAGAGGTGAAAGGTTCATTCGTCACTTCTATAAATTATCCCGGTTGGCCAAGATTTAGGTTCATCAAGTTTTTTTACTCAGAACTGACGCAGGTTGGCACTCGTGAAATTACGGCAATGTCGAAATAATTCTCAGAGACGTTGCCAATGTTAATTTCTATTCACTCAATTTTAACTTTGTAAATGGAGTTAGTTCCTTTAAGGGGCCGTTACACTCTGGCCGACGGCTACGGCACCGATTCTCCATTCAAAAAGTGCCTTTCACGCCTTCAAATTTTCAACTAAAAGCTTGATTTTTTTTAAACTGAAGTTGAAGGATGTCTTGAGGGCACTCCAGTTTTTTCTCTTTGGTAATATTATTTTTTTTCGTCGATCATAGAATAAAAGCTCATTTCAACGCTCTCGAAATCATCCATTAATGACCTATTTTAATGCATGATTTCTTATTAATGCATGATTGTCATGTGAACCGAACATGAAATATTCAGTCAGAGCACTATCGAGCTTGGTTGGAAATCAACCTTTGTCACAGAAGGGTATATTGACAACTCCATTCAAAATAAAATAGACTGCAGAAGAAATTTCAGGTGATACAAGTTGCAAAGTAAATAATACTTCAACCACTTTCTCCACACGTTCCTTATGGGATATCATAGGTAATGATATGAATGCAAACTATTCAGACATGTCCAATATTCCCTCTATGAATTTTTCGAATTGTTCCATAGGGAGCATAAATATTAATATATCGAAATGAACATAGAAATTTACATTAAATTTGTCTATTATGCAAAATAAAAATTCATTTCAATCGATAATTCATATTCAATTCGTGATGAGGTCGACGGAAAAATCTTGTTATCAACTCGTTTATTAATTCAGCGATTAATGGTCTTAAACATTAACATTACAATATTTCGACCATTAATCGATGTCATTAATAAACTAGTTGATTAAATAACTATTTCGCATGAAAAAATCGGCTACGGAATCGATTCTCCATCCAAAAAGTGCTTTTCATTTTTCCAAGTCCACGCCCTCAATTGTAACCTAAAAGCTTCATTTTTTCTTTGAATTGAAGTTAAAGGATGTCTTAAGGGCACTCCAATTTCTTCTCTTCAAGAAAATTATTTTTTCCTATGAAAAAATCGGGTTGTATTTGACAATCTATGAAAATCGACTTCATAATCGTTTTTCGGCGGTTGTTCATCAATTTATTTTTGGAAAATTCATTCAATTTTCTATATTTAAAAAAAAATTCCATTTGGATAGGCGCTCAAATAATGCAAAAAATGATGGAAATACTGAAAAGACTTCCAGAAAGTGTGAAATCGCAGAGAACTGTCTGAAATAGCAGGAGAATTAAAAAAAATATGAGCTTTCAGGTGGAAAATTGAGGGCGTGGAAAAATGGAAGGCACTTTTTGAATGAAGAATCGGTGCCGTCGGCCAGTGTAGAACGGCCCCTTAAGGTTTAACTGTAACACAGGTTTCGTATAGTACGACTAAATTTTCATACTGGAGTATTTCAAGTTGTGCAAAAAGGTATTTAAATGACTTCTGTATAGGCTTATTTCTTGAGAATTCTGAGAAGTGGGGAATTCCATAGGTCTATCTGTTCGTTCAGAAGTTTTTCTGTAGGTTATTCGAGTACTTTTTTTTCTTGTTCGAATAAACTATCACAAATTAACGGACTATTCTGTCCATTATTTTTCAGTAAAATTTCAACACTCGATTCTTGATTTCCGTACAAGAAAATGGCATAACTGAATCTTCCAACCATGTTTATGTACGTGAAATATTTCTAGTATTAACAGAGAAAAAAGTTTCTTCAACATTCGCCAGATCTTTGGAATCATTGAATTCACACAATATTTTCTCAAATTTATCATTTTCCTCAAGTAAATAAACATTTTGAGAAATACAAAGAGGACAACGTTGCTTAGTTATCTGACAGTGGCAGCCTAACTATAGTGTACACTTGGTTCTTGCCCCGTAAACTCTAGCCCTCATCGTATACTAAGTACTACTCAAGGTGGATTTATACAGCAACTAAAATAAAATAAGAACTAAAATAAAATAAAATAATAATGTTCACTTGATGCATTTCAATGACAGCGTTTATACAGGAAATAAGCTAAAATAAGGAATAAGAATAAGAATAGGAGATGGTCAACTTTTATCTTTTTCGCTTATTTTATTTGGAAAATGATAGTGCGCATGACCCAAATCCACTCCCCAATCTTTTCCGTATTGACACTTTTGACAAGTTCTAGTTTTCTAACCTAAAACTTAATGAATATTTTTTTAAATCATTGTTGATAATTATATTCAATATGGATGACCAGGAAATCATGATGGGAGCGATGTTGTTATTGATGACAAGTACTGCGATTATCGCCTTGAATAAAAGGCGGAAGTCATTGTCAAAAAAACTGCGATTTGATTGGTTCATTCTTATTTCTTATTTTATTCTAGTGATCTCTATAAACCTATGTTGTCTGCTCTTATTTTTTATTTTATTTTATTTTAGTTCTTATTTTATTTTAGTTGCTGTATAAATCCACCTTCACTACTATCACCATCAGCAAAACCATGAAGTCATCAGATAACTCATTCTATATCAGACAACCCATTTTACCAAGAGCAGAAAAACGACTAGAACATTACATATATTATTACAGAATTATACCCCATTATACACCGAAAGAAATAGGAGATATAATAGAATAGAATATAATATATAAAACTAAATTCACGAAATAAACGAATAAAGAAATGGATCATCGAAACTATTATAAGTTCCACTGAAATGATAATTTAACGAAAAAGACAAAATATTGAGACTTCTTCATTCAAAATAAACCCATATGTATTCAACAGATCAAGAGATGTACCACCGGAGAGGAAGGAGAAATCTAGAACAAGATAAATAAATAAACCGATGAAGATAAAAAATAACCGATCAAAAACCAAATTCCGATGAAGAGCCATGTTAGATTTAGTTTGAGTGTATTTAAAAATACTAAAATATTCAAGGTATTCTCACAGGATGAGGAATGATTCTTGAAGTTGTTTCATTGAGCCTGTCCTCATCCTGTGAGAATACCTTCAATATTTGAAATAAAGGACCTAAAAATACCATACTACTTATTTTAGTTGGATGGAAAATTCGATTGAGAGTTTAAAAAATCGTCTTTTTTTATCGAAATGAAAAATTTATATCGAAATCTAATATTCCTATAAAATAAAAAAACCATTCGAATTGTTTGGGCTGAGGTTCTGAAGGTCGAATTCACCCATTCAGTATTGGACCCCCCCCGTAAATATTTCGTCATCAAATAGTCTTGTCGTTCTCCTTATCTTTTCAAGGCAGTACACCTTTCTGTGAACCGTGGGAATCCCAAAAGGTATGAAAAGTTCGCAAGTCCGAAAATTCCACCTCCGCACATCTGGAAGTGATTGCACCTCGCCTTCAATCAACCCTGCGACTCATTTGAATTTTATCATTTGGGAAACGTCTTCAACCTGAGTTCTCACACCTTTACGAGTCAATATTATTGTGCACCGAGACGAAATCATTACAATATTGCTGCAAGTGAAGTAAACAGCAGGTACTCCTTTCAACTTTTTACAAGTTTACAACACCAACAACAATGAGGGGTTTCGGTTTAAACCCTCATTGAGCAGATTTTGTCTACAGAGGTGGTTTGACAATCGGAAGTGATACTAGGTTTCCTTATTGTGTGGCCCAATTATTATTCCGGAAAAAAGTTAGACCGGATCATGTGGAATTCGCGAAATTCATGAGCAGGGAAAGTCCAAGAGACTTGGACCGATATGTCTGTTCTCACGACCAAAGTATCTGGGAGAAAATATTGCAATCCTGTACAAATTGAGATGAGAATATTGAAAATGGTTTTTACGGGTGATTCTTTAACTTTTTAGCAACAATTAAATTATATGGACCGTACTATCGATTAAAATAAAGATATCATGCATTTTTCCGAAATTTATGTTTTTTATTTCCTATAGCTTTTAAAAAATTATTCATTATACAACAATTTTTATGTGGACCTTCTGGAATTTATTTTGACTGGAGCATATGTTGATACTTTGCTTGTATCTTCTTAACGAAAACGGATTGAATATATGCTCAATGGAAAAAACTTCCATAGTTTGTCACAAAGCTTATATAGAACATCCTCTATATAAGTAATCATTTGTAGGTAATGTATTTTCAGATGAACAGAATTTCAGCTGACAGTGGGTTTAAAGCTGTTACGAAAGTATGGAAATGTGTTAATTCACTGAAAACATTGTTTTCTGGAATTACCCAGAAAATTACACACGAGTGATAAGGAGTAATAATTTGGGAAATTGACTAACGTTATGAATCGTAATTCGAATAGTCTACGACCTTTCCGACGCGTTAAAATAAACGAGTCTATAAAATTATGCTTAGAGAGCACGTTTACCAGATTACAATCCGTTAAATCACCATCAGCTGTTTACATCAGTTCTAAATAAATTATTTTTGTCTACCTTTTATGTACATTGTTTCTCGTATTTATGAACACTTAAATATATACATGACGAATGAGAGCGACTACCGTGGCTGAGCTACGCTTTTTCTGGCGAATCGTTTTAACGACAGAATCTGCTTTTGATGCATTTCGTCGTGGATTTTCCAGGAAAATTATTCATATGAGTTGTATTGAAATGGAAATGAGATAGCTGCGAAATGATAATAAAGAGCTCTGGAGTTATTGAATTTTTTTACGATCTCTCCAGATGCTTTGCTGAGGAAAATCTTCGGTTCACTAACAGCCTTCTACAGAAAATAGACAACGACTATCTGTTTGAGTAGGAATCAAGAGTGGCCTTTGCTCTCTGTTCGATTTCGATTCTATTTCAGTCAATTGTACAAAAAAGACACAGTTTACGAGTCGCTCGCACGTTCTGTTACGTGTAAAAGAGGGTGACTCCCATTACCCGCTGACTCCCATTACCCTACTCTCCCCTATGTTGAAGTTATGAGTTTGATCATTGCCATGTTTTTTTTTTAATTGAAATATTTCAAACACTGGATTAATTTACGATCTAGTTGTTGTTTTTGTCTAGGTTTTTTAATTTCTCTCGAAGTTTTAGGCCCGAAGAAGCAAAGGAAATATTTGTATGAAGCACTTTACATACAGCAAAGGTAATTACATGCAAAGGTTTACATTACAACTCAGACTTAATTCACAATCTTTAAATCATTACATAGTATAAAACAAAGTCGCTTTCGCTGTCTGTCCCTATGTATGCTTAAATCTTCAAAACTACGCTAGGGATTTTAAAACGCTTTTTTTTAATAGATAAAGTGATTCAAGAGGAAGGTTTATATGTATGATAAATGCATAATATTGTAGAGAAACACTGATGAATTTACAGGTTTCTATTGTGATGTCGTAAATAAACACATTTTTTTGCGCTTACATTGCAAACGCTGACTGAACCCCACGAGATAAATCAAAATAATGTTCTTGGTATTGTAGGTACCTAATCCCAAAAAAGGTCAACGAAAAAGTCCGCGATGGTATATGTCTATCTCTTAAAACCCACAATAACCGTTTTTTATCCTTTACATTTTACCGGAAAAAATGGCTTATTTAGGGAGTTATTTTAAGCAATACAGCATTAATCCTTATCCAATTAAGTAACCTAAATAGATTGTGCATTCAATATAGATCAATATAGCCCTGTACATCATGTAATTTAAATGAATATTTCCGAAGATATTACAGATTTAAAATGCAAGGACATAGCGGTGCGGCGCCGGCACTACCGTTGTTTATAAGTATAAGTATAAGGATTGCATTGCATCCGTGCGAAGCCGGGGCGGGTCGCTAGAATAAGATATAAGTAAAAGCAACAAAAACAATATATAAAAAAATTGACGTGAATTTTTCTATTTGCTTGTTGAGAAATATAAATGTTTCGTAGGAATTTCGGCTAACCTTTCACATTCTTTTAGAGAGTAGAATTCATTCAGATTTCAGTGCACAAAAAAATGAATGATAAATTACTGCAAGACATATATGTCCCAATAAATGCCCTAATCGCTTTAATCCTTCAAAGTTGTGCTTCGACACATACTTCTCGCATCCAGTGCCCCCCATTCATTTCCTCACGTCCCACCCAAAGAAGCAAAAAACACTGCTTCCGTTTTCTTTTCGCACCAAGTGTGCGCATGCCACACAACTATTAGTTTTACGTGACATCACAAGGAATAACAAACATTCCTTTTTACCCCTTGGGTATTTATAGGGCATTACATTGGGCGTTTGTAAGTGACACCGTTCCGATTCTAATTGTCGAGATGGTGGGTCTTGGCACCTGTAGATAGGACATTACACGGTAATAAAGCTAGTTGCGTGGGAAAAAAATTGTGGATGCGAATTTTGGTCAGTCGGGATCCAATCGTGGGAATTTTGGAAATCGATAAGGGTTTAGTATTTCCGGTTTTTTTTAATGACCTGCAATATCTTAAACTGTTGTTCTCAAGAACTGTCGTAATTACTTTATTGGGTGACAGAAACCTGAATCTTGAAGAGAACAAAGGGATCTTGCGTTGGTTGGCAATTCAAACAAGTTTTGACACGCCGAAATGGACCAGTAATGCTGTTCCTGGTTATTGCGTTGATAGCGATTATTTTTGTATATTGTGGATTTCGACAAATTAATTGATTTCCATATTTTTCGTGCAAAACAAAGCTTTTATCACATGTTTATAACAGCGATTTCTACTCAATATTCGAGAAAAGTTGAGAATTTGTATACAGAGTGTAACAGCCAAATGGAATAAATTCGATAACGAATAAATGAGGGCGTGTTGGGACAAACGCTCGGACAAGTCGATTTGTAATTTTAAATGCGCATATTTTTCAAAAATATAATATTATATAGGGTGTTCCATGTGTCCGTGGCCAATACCAACTTTCTTATTTCAAATGCAATCCCCTGTATATTATTTATTTTTTGGAATCTTCAGAGAACTCCAGACACAATTCATGCACAATGTCCTATACCTATCTTTAACTGTTTCGGAAGTATTAAGTGTTAAGATTTATTGCAAAAATCAACGTTTTAAATAAAAATTGTTTTATTTCACAAATTCGGTACATTACACTTAAAATCTAATAAGCAATACTGATTATTTCTTAATTATTAAAAAAAAACATTAATGTCAATGTAGGAAATGTTCAAAATGCTAATATTTCCGAAAAAGTTGAAGATAGGTATAGGATATTGTACATGAATTATGTCTAGAATTTTCTGGAGAATCCAAAAAATAAATAATATACAGGGGGTTGCATTTGAAATAAGAAAGTTGGTATTGGCCACGGTCGCATGGAACACCCCATATAATTTTATTTTCTTGAAGAATATGCGCATTTAAAATTACAAATCGACGTGTCCGAGCGTTTTTCCTAACACCCCCTCATTTATTTGTTATCGAATTTATTCCATTTGGCTGTTACACTCTGTATAGTTCATTAATATTCTGTTGATTCTAAACATTTTCTTTCTATGACACCGAGTCACTGAAGTCTATTTTTTATAGAATTAATGCAGGTGTTATGCTTTAAGATACATCTTCATTGTGAATTATTTTCCAAAGCATATCTCATTGTCCAACAAGAAACAACGAAAATAATAAACAGAACCAATAGAATAGGATTTATGGTTGATGGACCTTATCATTCACATTCATTATGTTCATCAACAACCTTTGTTTGAACGATTCTCGGTTAACTTCGAAGAAATATAACTTCTGATATTCAAATTATAGAATCTAAACCCAATATACATTAATATGATATCGTCACATAAGTTATTTCACATCCTCTTTCAAAAAAATCAACACACTCAAGAACTCCCAAGAAAACATTCGAATTGAAATTAAAACAATGATCGAATTCAACTAATACTGAATTTATGCAACCCAAATATCAAGGGATGATAGCTTCCCATCACTGGTTGCCTGCACGGTTATTTCAATCGGAACTCTTCTCTCTTTTCTGCATACGTATAAATTTTGAGCGGAATACCAATAGTTCTGTAACAATTGATCCAGAAATCAATCATTGAAAGATTCTTGTCGGGAATTAAATTTTCGAGAATTCGTTTTTTCTTCATTCTGAAGTAAAATCGTGAATAGAAAAAATCAAGTGTTTAACTTCCATCAATTGAGATTCCCACCTCTCAGCAAAAAAGTGAGGAACACTTAGAACTCTTGTGATACTGAATTTCATCCCTCTAGGATTTAGATCAAATAGGTGGATGGATAAATAACGGGTTTTCCAATAGAAATGATACAACTTATGAAATTTATGTTCAGTAGGTTATGCTATTTAATCATGGAAAGAAACATGCTTCAAAACCGTTTAGGAACCATGGAATTGTTTTATCAAAACCATCCATGAGTAGTGAGAGAAATTTAAGAAGAATTCATGGACGAAATTATTTAGTAAATCGACTTACTATTCGTCATATTGTGGACAAATTTGAAATTAAATTTTCTTTACACGAAACAAGATTACCAGTTCGACAAACAAAGACATGGATAAACACGAGGGAATCTTGATTTGGTAGTAGAAAGTGTAAGTGAAAATCAAAATCTTTCTCGAAGAACAACATGCAGAATTTTAAAGAAGATTTGGGTTTACAATGTTTACATAATTAAAAATTCAATTCTCGATTAGGCCACCATAAAGGTCATTGATTTTCTGATGAACAATTTTAGGTAGAAGTTCTATTAGTGATGAAGCTCATGCTTGTTCGAATGCTTTTTAAAGAAACAGGATTTGCAGTGATGAGAATCCTCTCAAGACCGTTTTCATCCAGATAAATATATTCTGTGTTGTGCAATTCATACTGGCAGATTGGATTGGTCTCTATTTCTTTGAAGAACATGGTACATTTGTTATAACTTAAATAACGCTTCATTTTTGGCAAACATGAATCCAGACAGCTCTCTATTTTCGAAATGGAAAAATGTTTGACTGAAAACATGAAAGGTTTAAAAAAAATTACTTCTACCTTCGAGTCTCTGCTTAATCTGAATCTTCACACGCTTCATTTTCTCTTCTTCTCTTCCCTTGGCAATAACCAAACGGATACAGAACAAAATCACGGCACAAATGTCCGAAAAACACCGAAAACCATACAGTCCAGATTTTCGATACAACACAAGCACAACGTTGCTCACACTGGTGAAATGGAAACTTTCGACATCAAGAATACGAATAATGTTGAAGAAGTTCTCATGGCTAGCAAAACTGCTGACTCTGGTGTTTTGCAGAAGGCCTTGCCTTTGTTTTAACATTGTGGACAGTGTTTATAAAATAATTAGCTAGACAGGCGTGCTGAAAAACTCGTATGACTAATCAAGAATATCGTGTTATTGTTTTGGGATCAGTGTTTTGGCACCGAGGGTAAGAACTTTGTGTACATGGCCCTGGTTATCTGGTCACCCTGATGGGTCCTTCGAATGTTATGAATTTAATTCTGTTCTAGGAATTCTCGTTTATTGTGAATGTTGAGTCATTTTCAGAATTCTTCATCAACTATTTTTCCCAATCCCTTTTCTGCGTTTAAATTCGAATACTAACTTCATTCCTCTGATGCTATCAAATATGATCATACCCAAATACTTTCCTTCGTCAACAAATGCTAGCTTGCAAAGGTATTATGATTTTATACAGGATGGTACATAAGTCTGTCTTATTATTGTACAATTGGATACTATGGTACATTCTAAGCCATTAAGTTTCGTATGCAACTCTAGAAGTTTCTTAAAATTATCACAATTAACAATTCGTCAATCCTGCAGTCAAATTTTTTCTGGCAGATGTCAAAATTATTTTCTATTCGATTCTCGAATGTGCATCTATGTTTGAAGTTGATCTACTTTCAAGACCTTAAATTTTCAATCTCCAATGAATTTAAACATTCACTGATTTTTTTGAAATTCCGGAAAAAAATTAAACACCGAACAGGAATCGAACCTGCGTCTCCGTGTTTGCTGGATGGGTTACTCTACCTCTAAGCTACCGATGTGTATGATACTTTACCCGCAATTCATATATTCACTAGAATCTACGAGTTTTTGAGAAGAACTAAATGAAAATTAGTGGATTTCATTGATCAAGGTATTTTTCGATATAAAACCATAGAGTAAAGCCAGAAAAAAATAGTACTTAATGATTCAAACAGCTCGAGATTTTATTGAAAATAATCTATTTTGAATAATGAATACATATCAGAAAAATGTGGAAATGATTTCCTTCGGATTTATCTTTATTTAGTCATCATTTATATGCGTCATGACCTAGATTCTCATCTTCTGTCCACTGTTACTTGATAAATGATACGTATCCAATATCAGCACTTTGTAAGCAAATAAGTTCAATACTACCATGAGGACCGTGGGAACTCAACAAAGTAGCAACGTTAGACAGGTTGACTCAAGGAATTGCTGACCATCGAAAAATAACTACAGGTCATTCACTCAAAAACTTGTAAACAACTGGATTGTGTTTATTTTTCTGCATAAATTGGACGCAACAATTTGAGATGCAACTTCTCTTAATTTTGAAAATCGATTGAGAAAATTTCCAATATAAATGGCGTAACTATAGGTAATAATTAAAGCCATGGTTTAATTTTTCATTCAATTTATTATTTATTACATAATATACGAGAAATTGAAAAATATACACGGTGCAACATTGAAAAGGAATCAGAGTTCTTTTCTAGTAGAATAATCAAGATTTTGGAAAATAGCTCGGACCCATCTATTTTATTCATGGTGTCATTTTTTTATAAGCAATCTTAACCCCTTGAAAATTTTTTCGTCGTTTCATGGAATTTCAAATAGAAATAACACAAGATTACAAACAAGAATAATTATTATCACAAATTGGTTCATAATATTTGAGCCTCATCTTTGAGTTCACTTTATATTATAAAGGAATACTGAATAATCATCAATTTAACTAATAAAGTTGCTATTAAAAAATAGATGAAAACCATACTTTGTGGTTTTCGATGTATAAATATGCAAATAACAGAAATTCAGAAGGTACAATGTCCAAAGAATTTCTCCCCAAATCATAACTAGCTTCCTTATGTTGCTATTTACACAGTCGCTATCGACAATTACTATACTTAATACCAGCATATTGGGTAAAGAAAATAAAATTAACGATTTCTCTCGTAATATATTTGAGAAGAATCCGAATCAATGTTAATCAAACATCGGGTCCTACCCTACATCTAAATTCAGTCGTAAGTGTCTTAAATCTAGGATAAACATAGCAGCGAGTGCGTAGGGATTAGCGCCCATGTGGACCTCGCTTTAGAATTAGAACATGCCATACTACAATGAAAGCAATAACAGTAAGTGGCCCTTGTGCGTGCGCCTGCCACCAGATGGAATAAATAATAAAAAGGATAATAGACAGCTTTTGTAATCTGCTGAAAATACCGAAAAGGGTAGTTTTATGGATTGGTGCACTCCATTTTGTATTAAATCCATTTTTCGAAAAGGAACTGAAATTGTACAAGTACATATATAAAAAATATACAATTTTATTCAGCCTCATTTAAAAAAAGATATGAAATGTTTGTTCACTCTGTATTCAACTTTCCGATTATTGTTTTATTCCGTGGATGATTTGTTTGATTTTCCTTTTCCAGTAAATCGGTAACTAACGGTCAATTTCATCAGAAAAATTGTGTAATGTATTAAATTGAAAAATGGTGGACAGGTCGAAAATAATTCCTTGAATTAAGATCATGTCAAAAACAATTTCTAAATACTATCATTCTCTTTATATTCAGAATTTATTGATGTTTTTCATTTTGCGTTTATTGTTTTTAATGGAATAGCTTAACTAATCTCTTTATCATTTCTCTGTATAGATATTATTGTAAATCCACGAAACATTTTCATTTCTATTTAAGACTTCATACAAATGATACAGCAGATGCGCAAGCTTGCAAACATCTCATCAATCAAATTATTGTGAACATAACTAACTGTTGTTCTTGGGCTACCATGTTTTAGCATTTCAAATTGGAAACCTGTATCAAAATAGTCGCAAATGATTCGAATATTTTGTGCAAATTGATTCGAAATTTATTTCCAATGATATTATAAATTTCCATCAAGTAAAAGTGACTGAAACAAATTTATGTTGAGATAGTCCCAGCTCATTCGCCATTTTGTATTTCGACCAAACTACAGAGTATATGAATATAAATATGTAGGTAGTTGTGAAAAATTTAGGGGGTCAAAAAATAATGTGGGTCTTTCATATAAACTTTTCCTTTTTGAGCCCCCCCTGCTTATTTACAGCCCCGTAAAGATGATGCTCGAAAAACAATTTTTAATTTTTTTCTTGAAAACCAAAAAACTGACAAGAATAAATTCAAGCAGACATTTTATGCGAGCGAGAAGGCACTCAAAAAATATTTCGTTGGTGTTCCTCTATGATTGCAAGGGACAGAAAAAGCAACTCTTAAACCTTGTTCCGCAAGAAATTTATTTCAAATTTGGATAGCTTGATCCATTCTCAACAAATAAGGTCTTTTGTGACATCTGGCTTGAGTATACGGTTTTCGACAAAAAAAAAATATTTATCAACAATCCTTGAGGCTGATGTTGTTTTCGACCTTAGATTTATCTATTGGGGGGATGTCAAGTTGGCATTTTTATTGAAAACTGGTATAATTATTAAAAAAATTCAACAAAACAAACAGATGCAATCACAAATGGCAAGAAAAAAATATTCATCGATTGGAACCTAATAAATGAATGACAATTCGACAAATACTTTCGTGAAGTATTGTTCTTGCATTCAACTATTTTCCAAGCAAGTCAATTAAAATTGTAGACTTTCTGAATTGTGATATACATATAATATGATTAAATTAAAAAATCAAATTGTGTAAATGACTTATTTCGACTGAAAAGTTTATATATTTGGGTTAAATAAAAAATGTTCGAAGAGAACAAATGACACTTGAACATTTCGTTTGTTTAACAAGTAGAATTATTAATAGTCGTTCACTTCCACTTGAGGTCATTTCAAGATGAAATAATTTATGTGCATGGGTTCTATTCATTATTTTCTGATTCTTTATTTTGGAATTTCTTAATTCATTCAAAAGAATATATTGAGTTCTTCTACTAAAGAATCTCAATGTTTTAATATACACAGTGTAACAGCCAAATGGAATAAATTCGATAACGAATAAATGAGGGCGTGTTGGAAAAAACGCTCGGACACGTCGATTTGTAATTTTAAATGCGCATATTATTCAAGAAAATTAAATTATATAGGGTGTTCCATGCGACCGTGGCCAATACCAACTTTCTTATTTCAAATGCAACCCCCTGTATATTATTTATTTTTTGGATTCTTCATAAAATTCTAGACATAGTTCATGTACAATGTCCTATACCTATCTTCAACTTTTTCGGAAATATTAAGTGTTTTCAGATTTTTTACAAAAATTAACATTTTAAATGAAAATTATTTTATTTCACAAATTCGATACATTACACTCAATACTTATTTCCCATTTACCTCTTGATATGAAGAAAGTAAGCAAAAACGCCTAAAATGTTGAGTAACATTAATGTTTTTTTTTTTGTTTTTTTTTTCAATAAGTAATTAAGAAATAATCAGTTTTACTTATTAGGTTTTAAGTGTAATGTACCGAATTTGTGAAATAAAATAATTTTTATTTAAAACGTTGATTTTTGCAATAAATCTGAAAACACTCAATACTTCCGAAATAGTTAAAGATAGGTATAGGACATTGTGCATGAATTGTGTCTAGAATTCTCTGAAGAATCCAAAAAATAAATAATATACAGGGGGTTGAATTTGAAATAAGAAAGTTGGTATTGGCCACGGTCGCATGGAACACCCTATATAATATTATTTTCTTGAAAAATATGCGCATTTAAAATTACAAATCGACGTGTCCGAGCGTTTTTTCCAACACGGCCTCATTTATTCGTTATCGAATTTATTCCATTTGGCTGTTGCACTCTGTATGTTATATGCGTAAGAACTTTTTTAATTGAGCTATTTATATTACCTATATTCAAATAAGTATAGTTTTCAAATCAATAATCAATTAATTGTTGTGATTTCATAATTTCATATTATCTATGGTGATAGTTTCAACAAAAGGAAATTCATAATTGCAGGTTATATGAAATTTTTGTGGCAAAATCGAAAAAAAAATTATAATTGATTCAAAAACTTCGGTTGAGTCAATTTATGTGAATTGTATAAGTAAACATAAATATTATATATAAATATTTAATAATTTCTCGAAATCAGTGATTGATTTTATCAAATCAAGAAAATAGATTTGCTCATAAAATTTTCTATTTCTTGTTATGAATGTTCATTCACAAAGAAGAAATGGATATTGTTCGAATAAAAATTTTATTTCTCGAAACAAGAAAACGAAAAATATCGAAAAGAAAATTTCAATTGTTTTCATTTAACGATAACAAATTTTTAATTTGAAATTAATATTCTTGGTATAGCCAAATAATTCAAATAAATCAATTTCTGCGAACAATCAAATATTTTGTTAAACATAAAAATTTTCTTGGAAACAAAAAGCCTTATTTCTGTGTGTGAATAGTTAAAATCTGAAGTAACGAAATAATCACCACATCATCCTCCTTGAACGATCCAATAACATCGACTCACTAGTGATTATCAAGAATCACACTTCAAACAATAACCAACGGACCCATTCATGAGAATAATTCGTCAAAGCCCCCATCACACGCTCAATCTGAACGCACAAAGCGGCGTTGCACACTCACGAAGAAGGAAAAGCTGCCGGAAGCAGAGATTAACTAATCCTTACTCCACTCTTGTTTTAACGGAACGATGCTCCCCTGTGTTTTTCTTAAACGTTCGCCAATGTAATTTTAAGCCGTGCTTAATAGGAAATCCGTCGTGATATTTAGCCGTCGGTCCTGTGATCTTTGAACGATTGTTTTTCAACATGACCTGGCGGCATTCGCCGCAAAAAAAAATTTGTGGTTCATTCAGATGATTTATTTTATAGATTGCAGGTTTGAGGAAGAACTGGAGTGGTATACATATTCCTCATATCATTGATTAAGTCTATCTAGACGTAGTCGAATCGTCGACAATCATTCGAGTTTTTGAACCAAAAAAAAAATTTCGAAAATCAACAGTTCACTGATCATTCCGTCCTATTTTCATTTCCTCTTCTTGTTTATTTCTCAAAATGCATTCATTTAATTTTTGTTTTAATAAAGATCCTCTTCTCTCCAAGAGAACTCTACGTGCTATACGTAGAGAACCATCACCAGAAATATTCTGGTGATGAGTATATTGCCTCAATGCGATCCTGTATCTTGTTCTTTTGAAACTTGTCGGCTGTTCGTATACAAAGACGTCGCCAATTATTATCCGAATCGCGAGTCCGATGTCGAGCATAGACCGTTGCAAAATCGATTCAGTGAGACCGAGTCCGTATTTGTATTTCAGATAGAACTCTTTAACGCCAATTAAAGCTGTGGATTTTATGATGTCGCTTGGTCGTCTAGTCGAACTTGTTCTTTTTCGAACAAGACACTCCGCTTTGGAGGTGTAGAATCGATATTTTGGGCATATGCAGTTCGGTCGTTAAGTTTCGGATAAATTTAAAAAAAATGGGTGATGAAATGGAAGTAGCGTCAATAAGAATGAATATCCGGGAAGAAGTAACGGTGTTATAAGATCGAGAAGTTATGCAAACCATTCGGATCTTCCATATTAGCCATTTAACCCAAAGATAACAGCCATACTTTGAGTAACCTGGGCTCGTGAACTAAAGTCTGAAATGAAAAATCGAAAAATAAAAAACCGAATAATTCGTTACTTATGAGGGTTACATGGACGATTTTGGTATCAAAATGTAGGTTTTCGAGGTCGATCCATTCAACGAAAGATATTCCAGAGCCCTAACTAGCATAGTTTAGATTTTCACATGTCAAATGGCATTTTTTTGAAAAATTGCAAATTTCAAACTCTGATATCTTCCGCTCCTATCATCTCCGCCAATAATCATTTATATCATATGGATCAGCATACCTCAATGTATCACTGTGCAAAATATGAGCGATTTGAAAAATCTCAAATTTTTGGTGAAAAATGCCAAAGGGGTAAGACTCCCCAAAAACACCATATTCGTCATCACCAAGGAATCCCTGGCGAATCCAAAGTCGTTTTTCGAACGTGAAGATCTACTACCCATTCGAATCATGCAGAATACAAATTAGACTGATCAGTATCGCCTATACTTTGAGTGCTCTGAGCTTCTGAACAAAACTCGAAACTGAAAAATCGAAAAATATAAAACCGAATTATTCGTTACTTATGAGGGCTACATGGACGATTTTGGTATCAAAATGTAGGTTTTCGAGGTCGCTCCATTCAATGAAAGATATTCCAGAGCCCTAACTAGCATAGTTTAGATTTTCACATGTCAAATGGCATTTTTTTGAAAAATTGCAAATTTCAAACTCTGATATCTTCCGCTCCTATCATCTCCGCCAAAAATTATTTATATCATATGGATCAGCATACCTCAATGTATCACTGTGCAAAATATGAGCGATTTGAAAAATCTCAAATTTTTGGTGAAAAATGCCAAAGGGGTAAGACTCCCCAAAAACACCATATTCGTCATCACCAAGGAATCCCTGGCGAATCCAAAGTCGTTTTTCGAACGTGAAGATCTACTACCCATTCGAATCATGCAGAATACAAATTAGACTGATCAGTATCGCCTATACTTTGAGTGCTCTGAGCTTCTGAACAAAACTCGAAACTGAAAAATCGAAAAATATAAAACCGAATTATTCGTTACTTATGAGGGCTACATGGACGATTTTGGTATCAAAATGTAGGTTTTCGAGGTCGCTCCATTCACTGAAAGATATTCCAGAGCCCTAACTAGCATAGTTTAGATTTTCACTTGTCAAATGGCATTTTTCGAAAAATTGCAAATTTCAAACTCTCATATCTTCCGTTCCTATCATCTCCGCCAAAAACTATTTATATCATATGGATCAGCATACCTCAATGTATCACTGTGCAAAATATGAGCGATTTGACAAATCTCAAATTTTTGGTGAAAAATGTCAAAGGGGTAAGACCCCCCAAAAACACCATATTTGTCATCACCAAGGAATCCCTGGCGAATCCAAAGTCGTTTTTCGAACGTGAAGATCTACTACCCATTCGAATCATGCAGAATACCCATTAGACTGATCAGTATCGCCTATACTTTGAGTGCTCTGAGCGTCTGAACAAAACTCGAAACTGAAAAATCGAAAAATATAAATCCGCATAATTCGTTACTTATGAGGGCTACATGGACGATTTTGGTATCAAAATGTAGGTTTTCGAGGTCGCTCCATTCAATAAAAGATATTCCAGAGCCCTAACTAGCATAGTTTAGATTTTCACCTGTCAAATGGCATTTTTCGAAAAATTGCAAATTTCAAACTCTTATATCTTCCGTTCCTATCATCTCCGCCAAAACTTATTTATATCACATGGATCAGAATACGTCAATGTATCACTGTGCAAAATATGAGCGATTTGAAAAATCTCAAATTTTTGGTGAAAAATGCCAAAGGGGTAAGACCCCCCAAAAACACCATATTTGTCATCACCAAGGATTTCCTGGCGAATCCAAAGTCGTTTTTCGAACGTGAAGATCTACTACCCATTCGAATCATGCAGAATACCCATTAGACTGATCAGTATCGCCTATACTTTGAGTGCTCTGAGCGTCTGAACAAAACTCGAAACTGAAAAATCGAAAAATATAAATCCGAATAATTCGTTACTTATGAGGGCTACATGGACGATTTTGGTATCAAAATGTAGGTTTTCGAGGTTGCTCCATTCAATAAAAGATATTCCAGAGCCCTAACTAGCATAGTTTAGATTTTCACCTGTCAAATGGCATTTTTCGAAAAATTGCAAATTTCAAACTCTTATATCTTCCGTTCCTATCATCTCCACCAAAACTTATTTATATCACATGGATCAGAATACGTCAATGTATCACTGTGCAAAATATGAGCGATTTGAAAAATCTCAAATTTTTGGTGAAAAATGCCAAAGGGGTAAGACCCCCCAAAAACACCATATTTGTCATCACCAAGGATTTCCTGGCGAATCCAAAGTCGTTTTTCGAACGTGAAGATCTACTACCCATTCGAATCATGCAGAATACCCATTAGACTGATCAGTATCGCCTATACTTTGAGTGCTTTGAGCGTCTGAACAAAACTCGAAACTGAAAAATCGAAAAATATAAAACCGAATAATTCGTTACTTATGAGGGCTACATGGACGATTTTGGTATCAAAATGTAGGTTTTCGAGGTCGCTCCATTCAATAAAAGATATTCCAGAGCCCTAACTAGCATAGTTTAGATTTTCACCTGTCAAATGGCATTTTTCGAAAAATTGCAAATTTCAAACTCTCATATCTTCCGTTCCTATCATCTCCGCCAAAAACTATTTATATCATATGGATCAGCATACCTCAATGTATCACTGTGCAAAATATGAGCGATTTGACAAATCTCAAATTTTTGGTGAAAAATGTCAAAGGGGTAAGACCCCCCAAAAACACCATATTTGTCATCACCAAGGAATCCCTGGCGAATCCAAAGTCGTTTTTCGAACGTGAAGATCTACTACCCATTCGAATCATGCAGAATACCCATTAGACTGATCAGTATCGCCTATACTTTGAGTGCTCTGAGCGTCTGAACAAAACTCGAAACTGAAAAATCGAAAAATATAAATCCGAATAATTCGTTACTTATGAGGGCTACATGGACGATTTTGGTATCAAAATGTAGGTTTTCGAGGTCGCTCCATTCAATAAAAGATATTCCAGAGCCCTAACTAGCATAGTTCAGATTTTCACCTGTCAAATGGCATTTTTCGAAAAATTGCAAATTTCAAACTCTCATATCTTCCGTTCCTATCATCTCCGCCAAAAATTATTTATATCACATGGATCAGCATACCTCAATGTATCACTGTGCAAAATATGAGCGATTTGAAAAATCTCAAATTTTTGGTGAAAAATGTCAAAGGGGTAAGACCCCCCAAAAACACCATATTTGTCATCACCAAGGAATCCCTGGCGAATCCAAAGTCGTTTTTCGAACGTGAAGATCTACTACCCATTCGAATCATGCAGAATACCCATTAGACTGATCAGTATCGCCTATACTTTGAGTGCTCTGAGCGTCTGAACAAAACTCGAAACTGAAAAATCGAAAAATATAAAACCGAATAATTCGTTACTTATGAGGGCTACATGGACGATTTTGGTATCAAAATGTAGGTTTTCGAGGTCGCTCCATTCAATAAAAGATATTTCAGAGCCCTAACTAGCATAGTTTAGATTTTCACCTGTCAAATGGCATTTTTCGAAAAATTGCAAATTTCAAACTCTCATATCTTCCGTTCCTATCATCTCCGCCAAAAATTATTTATATCACATGGATCAGAATACGTCAATGTATCACTGTGCAAAATATGAGCGATTTGAAAAATCTCAAATTTTTGGTGAAAAATGCCAAAGGGGTAAGACCCCCCAAAAACACCATATTTGTCATCACCAAGGATTTCCTGGCGAATCCAAAGTCGTTTTTCGAACGTGAAGATCTACTACCCATTCAAATCATGCAGAATACCCATTAGACTGATCAGTATCGCCTATACTTTGAGTGCTCTGAGCGTCTGAACAAAACTCGAAACTGAAAAATCGAAAAATATAAAACCGAATAATTCGTTACTTATGAGGGCTACATGGACGATTTTGGTATCAAAATGTAGGTTTTCGAGGTCGCTCCATTCAATAAAAGATATTCCAGAGCCCTAACTAGCATAGTTTAGATTTTCACCTGTCAAATGGCATTTTTCGAAAAATTGCAAATTTCAAACTCTCATATCTTCCGTTCCTATCATCTCCGCCAAAAATTATTTATATCATATGGATCAGCATACCTCAATGTATCAATGTGCAAAATATGAGCGATTTGAAAAATCTCAAATTTTTGGTGAAAAATGCCAAAGGGGTAAGACCCCCCAAAAACACCATATTTGTCATCACCAAGGAATCCCTGGCGAATCCAAAGTCGTTTTTCGAACGTGAAGATCTACTACCCATTCGAATCATGCAGAATACCCATTAGACTGATCAGTATCGCCTATACTTTGAGTACTCTGAGCGTCTGAACAAAACTCGAAACTGAAAAATCGAATAATATAAAACCGAATAATTCGTTACTTATGAGGGCTACATGGACGATTTTGGTATCAAAATGTAGGTTTTCGAGGTCGCTCCATTCAATAAAAGATATTCCAGAGCCCTAACTAGCATAGTTTAGATTTTCACTTGTCAAATGGCATTTTTCGAAAAATTGCAAATTTCAAACTCTCATATCTTCCGTTCCTATCATCTCCGCCAAAAACTATTTATATCATATGGATCAGCATACCTCAATGTATCACTGTGCAAAATATGAGCGATTTTAAATCATTTGATCTGCTGTGCCCATTCTCACAGACATCAAGCTGAGCTTGAACATGAGAAAGAAAATTGTCGAACGTCAAACTAATGTTATAACCAAAACAAACCTACCATTTTCTATCGATGCATTACACTTATTGTCGTCATTTGAAGACCACTCGATTTTCAAGTCGACCGAAGAGGTATCCGAATAAATATTTGAGTAGGGTACGATCCATCTTTCTTGCTTACACTGTCAGCTCGTTTGGTTTTATTTTCAAAACTCCTGCATTCTTTCACGCTCTCCTATTATACACCCCTTGCATCATTAACACTAGAATACACTTCGGATATATGCTAGGGGTGTTAATTTGTGAAATTTCTAACGTGATTGTGGGGTGGTACAACCTTTTTTAGCAGATTCAATGTAGAAAAAAAGTACCTCAGTCTCTGTAATGTCTCATTACTCATTTACCTACATTGTAAGTTCTAGAGCGACATTGTATCCGTCTCACAGAAGGGGTATGCTATTTATAGGAACAATAATCACAGGAGCTATTATTCGATTTGTCCAAGAAATTAGAGGGCCTTCCGTGGCAGCTGTCGATACTATAATGTGTTAGCACTGGAATCCATACATTCCAAACTAATATTAATTTCGTTTACTCAAGAGCTTGGTGAATAAATTATGTATATTCTTTGTGTTCTGGTAGTGGCAAGCAAGAGCCATCTTCTCGTTGTAGCTCAACCTTGGTATTGACATTATTTGGATAATAAGCCTATTACCAAAAATTCAGAAAGATGAAATACTGATAGAAATGGTAAGCAACTAGGCAGTAGGCAGTTACTTTGTTTCAAATCCATGCATACAATCCACGTATGCATTCCAACGTAAAATGAATAAATATCATCCACCATTTCGGTTGGTATTATAAGATTTAGCTGGGTATACCCAGCTAAATCTAAAGCTAAAAGTCAATACCTACACATATATGTGTAGGTATTGACTTCAAATTTATGAGTTCATTGCCAAATAGCCCCAGGGCATTTGCTCACTGTAATGACTTCAAGGAAGCTGAATTATTGTTTTGTTTTGTCTACACTTCAGATTGTCGTAAGACTCGAAAGTATAGTATGAAACAGGTTTTCTGCTCTCAACATTCCGATTTTCTCGAATATTGCAATTAATCTGATAAAATGATACCTATATCTTTCAAACATCTTTTGAACATCTGTAGGACCTTTATGTCCTAAGAAATCGATATCATTTGAAAGGGTTAACTAAAATAAAAAAATTAATTTAAAATGGCGGCTATTCTAAAAATAGGGGGGTAAACCCCCCAATGTCGATAAAATAAGGTATATTTGGTGCCCTTGAATTATCGCTAAGTCATGTCCAAACACACTTTATATTTCTTCATTGAAAAATCCTTAGGATCCTCAGGGGCGCGTTCTGAAAGTTTCTTTCTCAATCTTAGAGATGGTATAGACTATAGAGAATGCATTTTTATTCAGACGCTCAAAAACTTCTTTTCCGCCAAAAATGAAATAAATCTGACCGAATTTCTCTTTCTTTATGGATTTTTGTGTGAAGATAAACTTCTGTAGCAAATCGTGTGTAGGAATCTCCAAGTTTCTAATGTGAAAGTTACGGAGGCAGTTCTCATTGAATTTCATACATTCATATTATATCGGGTGATTACAGGAAACACAATGTGCATACTTTACATTTACGACTCTAGAATCTGATCCTGCATACAGTTTTCGTTGCTCTGAGCAACAAAATACGAATCTAATGAATTCGACACGTGTTAAATTGTTCGGGTGTGTTTATAGGTCTTTATTTGGACATTAATATCCTTACAGGTGTTGCGATTTTATTGGTCAGATGCGCTCGAGAAATAACTGTCAAAAATTGATACCAATGCTATTCCGAAGTCAAGTTTTATTCTTAGTTTGAAGCCAAAATACGACGACATCAAACTAAGCTCAAACACTTCTGGATGGCCATCATCGGTATCTAAATGATTATTGTTGATCGTTTTCACGTTTCAGAAAAAAACAACGGTAGGTGAATTCAGATTCCGATGAATCGAAATGTGTCACTGGAGCTTTCATTCCTATCAATCCTTCACCGAAAGTAGAAATAGGCTATATTGAACCAGAATACATCGGTTTTTTTCCATATTCCAGGAGTTTGTGTCTTATTTTAGAACAGGTGAATGATAAATGTGAAGCATATGTTTGACCTATTCCAGTTTATTTGTACAAACCTACTGTGGTAGTAATGTATGAATATTTTTTAAACTAATAAATTACTATACAGTCAGAATATTTTACTCCTTGTTCATAAGATCAAATAAATGAAATGTATATCTATAAAGCTTTCAGGAATTGACATTCTTGCTTATTAATTTATAACCAGAACTCAGTTACTATTGCATTGAAATTATTAGTTTCTCTGTAAACAAATTCGTTAATTTAGTTATTATGTTTATTTTTTTGTGATGAATGAATAAAACTGTTATTTATTTGAAATAAAGAAATATTAGAAATAGAAATGTTATGCACCCTCACAATCATATCACATACAATATCATGATGACAACAAAGCACATCGATAAATCTTTACAATCATAAATCCAAAAACTCCTTTACATGTAGAATATTGTTCACAATTTTTTGTTGTGTTCTCCAAAATGAAATATACATTCTGAGAAATACGCTAAGAATGTAGAAAGGGCAACATAGTGTTGACTTGGAACATAAAAATATTTTGAAAAACGTCATAACTTCGATACAGAGTGGAATGTGTCAAATTTACAAGGCCAGAGTATTGATTTTATAATTGTGAATGGAGTTTTTTTATATCTATTACGTGAAATTCTGTTCTGATTTTTCTGTTGAGAATTCGCTAGCATTTTATATGGTTCCGGTTGATGCATCTGGACAAAATCTTCAGCTCACTCCCTATAATATAACTTCCACGTAATTTTTCTGCAAAGTCCCCCTCAATCATCGAAGACAAATGGTCGAGCATCGCAGTCAAATCACCATAAGCTACAGTTCCTCCCACATTCTCAAATGAATTGTATCCAGCACGTTCGGATACTTCGGTTCGCCCGTAGGAAGATCGGGAATCCAGAAGGGAGCAATCATCCGGTGGGTTGTTTCAACACCGGTGGTCCCTCTTGTGTCTGCCCAGCCGCGGGAACATGATATCCATGCGGGATTAAGGTATTATGTTGAAGAGGACACCCGGACATTGGGAGATTATCCCCTTAAACTTTGTCAATATTAGGATCAGGAATATTCAATTCGTCCCAACTTTCTTGAGTGAAGAAATTGGTGCGACATACACAAGAGGTCGAGTTCCTTTTTTGTTCTTTTTCATAAATAAAAGCTGTATTTACACTGCACATTATGGAAATTTCAAATTTATTCTACAACTGAAGGTGGTCTCAATGATAATTATTTTCATCAGAATTATGCATGCATATGTTATCCACTTTCAACGTTTTTCTTCAATACAGATGTTTTCTCCCAGCAGGAATAAAAAAAAATGGTATTATCAGATTTTGAATGTATTGGCTCCATTCTAAAATCAGTTGTTCTCGATCAATTCTAGTGATCAATAGTTTTTCTTTCGTTTGATTTTCTACACTCGATCGCTATGCAACGCGAAACACGCAATTTGACCCAAGAGGAATGTGCCCAAGCGGTAGTTTTGCGAGAAGAAGGGTGGACATACACAAGAATTGCAGAAAGGTTTGGAGTTTTCGATACAAGTGTGTCCAGAATGTTGCAGCGATTCAGGGAGACAGGTATGAATGTCCGAAGACCAGGACAGGGTAGCGTTAGATCAATATACCTTGCTGAATAATTGAGAAACTTCTTCCTATCCAGGATATGATTCTTTTTATAACTATACACTGATGTGGTCGCCCTCATCTCATCTCATATAGATCCTTTTCTCACGAGATAGATGGATTGATAAAGGCGCTCATTAATATACAGGTGAAAAAAATTCATTCATCATATCGCAACATCGGAATATTGAATAGGTAAATTTGAGATGTATACAACTTCCATACATAATATGCAAAATTAAATATTGAAAAAACTAAGAACAAGGGTAGCAAAGCACAAGTTATGAATGCGATTCACGCATTAGGAATGAAAGAGATAACATCATAAGAAAATGAGGAATTTAGGGAATGAATCGTAAGAATTCTTTACGAAATAAGTTGAAAGCTCTAGCGGATCTAGGGTGCCAAATTGGACCTATTTGAATGTAAAGTCCTTTTTATAAACTATACACATAGGCGTATCTAGCCTCAGTTTTCAGGGGGGGCCGCGGCCCCTGGTACATTTGTGATACCTATACGTAGTTTTTGATTAGAGTCTTTTAGGGGGGCCAGAGGTACATCAGGGGGGGCCTGGCCCCCCCTGGACCCCCCCTAAATACGCCAGTGACTATACATAAACAATAACTTATAATGGTTTCACATCGTTTTTGTGTTACAGGGTGTTTTTTGGAGATGTGCATTCTTAAAAGTGGCTGTAACTTTTTTTCTGTGGAAAAATATGCCTTTCTGTGATAACATTTATGTGGCACTTTTTTTATGTAGCAATCAATGGTGTCGGTATATTTTCCTGAAATCGTGCTTATCAATATTCATTTTTAGAACAATATTTTTTTTCGAATGGGATTCTGACACTAGAGATTTTTCTGTAGTTCAGTAGAGCTTGAGCATTCCAAAAATATACAAAACTTATCATTACGTCTGAAATCTTCACATCTAAATCAGAATTTCACATTTAGTATTAACTTCAAATGCATTCCAATTCTGTTCTTTGCCACTTCAATGATAATAAAATGGTTTCACGTTACGAAGTTGAGTTGTTCATCAAATTGTCTCAATTCATTAATCATTTTTCTAGAATGTGTAATATTCGCTTTTCTGTTTTTCTTCGTATATTAGGAAAAACCTGATGAGCTGTAATTTCATGACAATCTGGACAAACGATTTTGTTTCCATGATATCTCTGTCAATTTTCGGGATAAATGTATGAAATTTTCAGTTTACATGCGGAATAATATTTTCCAGAATGTGTATTGATCAGTTTGTTTGTTTAAAGCCCCCTCAATTTTTAAATGAATTATAAATTAGGAACTTTATTGGTCATATTTTCAACCAGGTATTTTTCCTAATATACGCAGGAACACAGAAAAGCGAATAATATAGATACACATTCTGCAAAATATTGTTTCGCATGTAAACTGAAAATTTCATACATTTATCCCGAAAATTGACAGAGATATCATGGAAACAAAATCGTTTGTCCAGATTTTCATGAAATTACAGCTCACCAGGTTTTTCCTAATATACGAAGAAAAACAGAAAAGCGAGTATTACACATTATAGAAAAATGATTAAGCTTTAATTTAAAAAAAAAATTGTTGGTCTACGCCGCATACGAACTGAGATATCATGGAAATAAAAAGCCCAATTTCTGAAGGGAGCTCGCGAGCTCGGACGTGTACCAGGTCCCCTTAAGTAGTACATTTATTCAACCGGCATGACAGCTCATGAGCGGTCTACTAGGTTCCAAGGATACAATTTTAAATTAATGATACCGATGAGGAAAATCGATCAGAATTATAAACAGAATCTCTTTCTGTATACCTACTCCATTCACTTTCATAGAGTATCCCTGTTGGCCATGAAATTCTGACACATTTCACCGTGTATATTCTGAAAATTTAAGGTTATAGTCATTTTCCTGTCAGATACATATGCAACGTTTTCCCTTCTACATAGAGGTCGTAGTCATCACGTAGGTATTTATCAAAATGTTCATTTACTTTGGGAAAATAATGAATTATGTGAATATCAATAATTCCAAAGACCTAGAGAATGTTGAAGAAACTTTTTTTCTGTTAATACTGGGAATATTTCACGTATAGTAACATGGTTGGAAGATTCAGTTATGCTATTTTCTTGTACGGAAATCAAGAATCGAGTGTTTCACTGAAAAATAATGGATAGAAAAGTCCATTACTTTGTGATGGTTCATTCGAAAAAAGAATGAAAGTACTCGAATAACCCGACAGAAAAACTTCTAAACGAACAGACGGACCTATGGAATGCTCCACTTTTCAGAATTCTCAATAAATAAGCCTACAGAAGACTTTTGCACAACTTGAAATATTCCAGTATGAAAATGTAGTAGTAGGTACTGCGGAACCTGTGTCACAGTTAAAGCTTAAAAAAAACTAACTTCATTTACAAAGTTAAAACGAGTAAATAGAAATTAGCATTGTCAACGTCTCTGAGAATTATTTTGACATTGACGATATTTCACGAGTGCCAACCTGCGTCAGTTTTAAGTAAAAAAACTTGATAAACCTAAATCATGGCCAACCGGGATACTTTATAAAAGTGAATGGAGTATACTTGGTTCGATATACTTTCGTTTTACTGTCATGCTGTTGAAAACAGGCGAATACATCGTTCAATAGCATTATCAGCTTCACACACAATCAGCATTGCAGGGCCTTATCTAGGTACTACTGCGCCTGTGGCAAGATTTTCTTCAGCGCCCCCAAATTGGCGTAGATTTTTTTCATCACGTTTCAAATTTTTTTTTTAAGTTTGGAATAAACTAAATATATATATACATATACAGGGTGATTTTTTTAAGTGTTTCATTACAAGTTTTCGAGGAAGGAATTGCAATACAAATTCAAAATTTTGTATTTTTGTTTTAGAGTACATGAAATCAATTCGAAAAATATTTTCAAGCGGAATCTACTTCCGGTCCTACCGGAAACGGATGTGAACTTCGTTACTTCAAATGGAACACCCTGTATATTAATACATATTTCAATTCTTCGTTTAATTCGGCAATGATTTGATATATGATATGCGCAACCACATCAAGCGATTGTTAAGATTTTTTATTTTTTCGTCAAATTTTATCGGGCAAAATTGTACGCTGATACTGCTTCTTGTATAAATTATGAGGAAATATTATACAGGGTGCCTGAAACAGGGCTTCAAAGTGAGCCTCATTAAAACTACGAAATCTTTTTTTTTTTTCAAATGGGAACCATATAATTTTATAATTCCGATCGATTGCTCGTCAAAAAATAGTTAGAGTCTAGAGTGTGCCAAACATTTCATGTCTTTAAAATGAGTAGTTTCGCTGTAATCGAATAAAATTCGAATTTCACGACTAAAACCAGGTTTCTTCGTCTGAACATCAGGTTTATCAAGGTAATTTTCAAGTAAGCTATGTCAATAGTAATAATATGTCAGTTTTAAACTAAAATTTCTTCATTTAGTCATCATTCATTATCTGCTATGTTTATTTGTCACATTCGCCGCAAATAAAGAACAGACTTTTGTTATATCATTCTAGTGTACCTTTTCATTAGTGCTTGTTCTGCATAGTGCTTGATCAATGAAAATAAGTAAGAATAACAATTCCTAACATAGCCTACTTTGATATAGACGAGCATACCACTGAATTTGACTGATGGGAAAAACCTGGCTTTATTCATGAAATTCTGTCGAATTGAGTGGTATGCTCGTCTATTTCAAAGTAGGCTATGTTAGGAATTGTCATTCCTACTTATTTTTATTGATCAAGCATTATGCAAAACAAGCAATAATAATAAAAAGGTACAATGGGCGCCCGCAGAAATTTTTCTCAGGGGGGGCAAAATGAAAATTATTGAAATATTGAGGGTGTTAAGCTGAAAAACGATATGGCCATACAAATCTCAGGGGGGGCCATGCCCCCCCCTGCGGGCGCCCATGTAAAGGTACACCAGAATGGTATATCAAAAGTCTGTTCTTTATTTGCGGCAAATGTGACAAATAAACAGAGCAGATAATGAATGATGACTAAATAAAGAAATTTTAGTTTAAAACTGACATATTATTACTATTGACATAGCTCACTTGAAAATTACCTTGATAAACCTGATGTTCAGACGAAGAAACCTGGCTTTAGTCGTGAAATTCGAATTTTATTCGATAACGGCAAAACTACTCATTTTAAAGACATGAAATGGCACACTCTAACTAGTTTTTGACGAGCAATCGATCGGAATTATAAAATTATATGGTTCCCATTTGAAAAAAATGAGATTTCGTAATTTTAATGAGGCTCACTTTGAAGCTCTGTTTCAGGCACCCTGTATAATATTTCCTCATAATTTATACAAGAAGCAGTATCAGCGTACTTTCTTTTGTCTCACTGTTTCAAAAAAAATTTCTTACAATGAGGGATTTTGAAGATATAAACACTAATTTGTGACAATCTTTCTGTCAAAAAATTCGAAAATCAGGCAATAACTCAACAATCGCTTGATGTGGTTGCGCATATCATACATCAAATCATTGCAGAATTAAACGAAGAATTGAAATATGTATTAATATACAGGGTGTTCCATTTAAAATAACAAAGTTCACATCCGTTTCCGGTAGAACCGGAAGTAGATTCCGCTTGAAAATATTTTACAAATTGAATTCATGTACTCTAAAACAAAAATACAAAATTTTGAATTTGCATCGCGATTCCTTCCTCGAAAACTTCTGATGAAATCACCCTGTGTATATTATAATATTTTTCAGATATTTTCGTCACAAATTCGAAATAATACACAATAATATGGATATTTACCTATTTTTATTTTCACATCCTACCTGGCGGAGTCGCGACATCGCTCCTTACGCAAAAAAATATTTTTGGCGTATACATGAAAACCGTGACATGTTATCTCGAATATTTTGTTGGCGCTTCTATTTTTTGTTCTTTGAATTTTTTTGGCGCTCAAATTTTTTTTTCATTTGATATTTTTTGGCGCCCCTGCGGACCTTGCGCCTGTGGCGGGGGCCACTTGGCCACACCCTAGATACGGCCCTTGGCATTGTATTGAAACGATCACGACGATGTGACATACCCGCATCATGGTGCCAAATGTAAGTTTCTCCATTTTCCCAATCCTGACACCCGGAGAACCGATCGAAACAACGCGAGGCTTCCAAGCCTTCCCGAAGCAGAAAACAAACTACGTGAAATGCCAAAGGACCCAGGTCTCACAACGGCCAGAACGTGATCGTGCCAAATCACACATATTTAACGAAGTTCCAAGCGTGTAAACAGGCATAAGGCCGGAAAACGTTCACTTACCTCGGACTGGCCCAGACGACGGCAACCGGCACAGGGAGGATAAATGGCCCAATTAGGCGACACTCACGCGAACACAAAAAAAGCGCGGCACCACGGATCGCGATTCGCGGCAAGGATCATAGACGATTTCGGCAAGGATGATCGGACCCGATAATGGGACTTGGCGACCGGTGGACAGGCACTGGGACGTTTTCAGGATATCGCGCGAAAAGCTCGCTGGATGTGAACGGTGACGCGGGATGCGTGATAGAGAGGCGGTCCTTTCGCTTCCTCCTGCATCCACCGTATCGAAGTCGACCCCTGTTCGTTCCAGTGTGTTCTTTGGATTTGGGATCCCTGGCCGATTTTCGGAGCTCGGATGTTTACTTTCTATGGTTGTTTTGTGGAACTAATGGAGCTGTAAATGAGCCGGAGTGTCTAATTTCGAATGTCTTAATATCACCTTCTGAGTTTAATGTTTGTCTTATTTTTATACAGGGTCTTTCACGAGGATCCTCACCCATATTTATACGGGAAACTACTGAACGTATTTTCATGAAATTCAGCACTTATAAGTATTTCACGATGCTGATGAAATCTAAAATATTTTCAAGGCATGAGCACCTCCGGTTTTTCCGGAAATGACGTCAACTTCCGTTTTTCAAATTAGAACACCATTTTTTTATTGCAGAAATAGATTCCTTAGAAAATTTCAAGTTATTTTGATGTAACATTTTTCAGTTTTGGTTGGAAAACTCTCTCTGAGCGGGAAAATTCGAAAAAAAAAACAAAAAAGGAGCTCCGCTGAAACAAGAATAACTTCGAGGTTTTTGGATGGAAAATTTTCGTTCTTGGGATTTTTCAAGATGTAAGATTGATGTATCCACTTTAAAAATCGAAATCGCGATTCATGATACAGGGGGTGAAAAAATCGCTTTCAAAGTTAGGGATGACAAAATCGTGAAAAATCAATTTTTTCAAATTAGAACCCCATTTTTTTATGGCAGATATTGAATCTACGTTAAAAAATAATGTGAGTGTATGCATCACACCCTTGCCCTAAAATAGATATTTTCTATTTTCCAACCAAAACTGAAAAATGTTACATCAAAATAACTTGAAATTTTCTAAGGAATCTATTTCTGCAATAAAAAAATGGTGTTCTAATTTGAAAAACGGAAGTTGACGTCATTTCCGGAAAAACCGGAGGTGCTCATGCCTTGAAAATATTTTAGATTTCATCAGCATCGTGAAATACTTATAAGTGCTGAATTTCATGAAAATACGTTCAGTAGTTTCCCGTATAAATATGGGTGAGGTTCCTCGTGAAAGACCCTGTATATGAATAAGCTCAGTAGAGGTCGATTGCGGCAACTGATGGCGAAGTAGAGTTTCAGGAAAGATACTTCTCATTTTCTTCTAAGTATGTACAGGGTGGCCAGATTTCTATGAGGACGATCCCCCCCCAATGTTGAACAGAGTTGGCAAATTTTAAAAGCAGTTGGAATATTTTCGAAGCAGTTGAAAAATTTTCGAAGCAATTCCACAAATTTCGATGCAGTTGTAAAAATTTCGAAGAAGTTGGAAAAATTTCTAAGAAGTTGGGAAAATTTCGAAACAGTTGGAACAAAACAGTTAGAGAAATTTTGAAGCAGTTAGAAAGATTTCAATTGAGTTGGAAAATACATATTTCTAAAAAATTTTCCATAAAATGTGAATGAATTCGACTTTTTTTTAATAAAGTTTGAAATTAATGCTTATTAAACCGGTAGAACTAAGCCCACGTTTTAGCAGGACAAAAAAGAATGCACACACAAAAAAGACTGTGCTAACGGCAATAGTAGATATTTCATTGACATCGTTTCAGTTGGCCCAATAAAACTTCTTGTTATATCAATAAATTATTCTTGAAGTAATTAAAGTCAGATAATTCATTGAATAATACGGCTCTCATTCGATTATAGTCAGAATAATATTGAAATAAGGAAGAACCTCATATTCGTTAAATAAGACTTCTATTTGAATGAATCGATCAGAATAATATTGAAATAAAAAAGAACTATATTTGCTTTGAATACAACCTATATTTGAATGAATTGATTCATTTCATTCAATAGCTAAAAAAAGTAACGGAACAATAACTAGATTTATTCCAATGAAGCCTATGATTGATTCAAAAATAGTAAATAAAGCTACGAAGACGACTGCATCAAGACAAGACGCGACAGGATTTTGATTTAGTATTTAGTTGCGTGTTGCGTGTGTGTGTTACTGCGAAGAAAGAGTTTGAAAATGAAAGAGCTATTAAATAAGTGGGGAATGGAATCTCTAGTTCCACATTTTCAGGGTAAGTACCTTCATATTCATATAAAAATGTCTAAAAGCCTGTTTTATTGTGAATGTGTGCCATGAACGAAAGACAATCTAATAATGGTACTTATTTTACCGATAGTTGCTAGGATGTTAGTTATTTCACTATTTCAACCCCTTAAGTTAAAACTTGGTGCACCATCGCTTTCGAAGGAGGGACATCAAATTTCAAGATTGAATGGAACCAAATCTTAGTGGTTGCTTTTAATATACCTGGGCCTGTTTCATAAAACAAGTTATAAGTTAACAGGCAGATATTCTGCGAGTTGTAAGTTTTTTGTCCAATATCCGCTCCATAAAAATAACTAACTAAGAACTAAGGTAACAATACCGATTGAATTAATTCGTCAAATTGTAATCCAACTGAAAGTGGCAGCAGTATTTTTACTTGTAAAATTGTAATTTGTTTTTTTATGAAACTGGGTATTGATCATACAACTGTGTCCCACAGTTATCCACTACTTACAGAGTTTGATGTTAGTAAAAATTTTATCAAGTCTCTAACATTCATTCTATTTTCAAACAAGGTTTTGCTCATGTAGTTTTTTGAGGTTTAGAAAATCGAAAAGAAAAATATCCCTTAGGATCCCTATTTAATATTGTCGCTTATTATCACAGTACCATAACTATGTTCAAATTAGAGGAAATAAGTTATTGTTTTGTTATGAATATTAGTATGTTACTGTTTACTTATTGTTATTGTGTTCTTGAGACAACATTTATGATTTTGTTGATAAAATAATAAACAAATGTAAAACATTCAAAATAGTTTTATTTGATACATCTTATCATTCAATCAATTAATTAAAGAGTTAAATTTACAATAATAAACTTTCAATTCAAATATAGTAAAATATTTCTAACAACTGCATCATATTGATTCAATTGATGAAGTTTCTTTCTCCAATATGAAGTTTATTTAAATCAAAAACAAGCATTCATTCTTTTTATAGTAAACTAATTTCAAGAAATTACATCTTGTTTCAGTTTTAATATATCCTACATTTAAAACAATCCAAATGTATAGTTATTCAATAATATATTTATTCTCCTGGAATATTATAGTTAATTGATAGAAAAGAGGTTGGGTTTGTTTTAATTGTATCCTTCCATTGAAACTATCTAACGCTTTTCTTGTCCCAATTATAGCATTTCATTGAATACTTTTACTGCTTAGATCAAATCAATGAGACCTATAATTGAATCAAAAATAGGCAGCATTGGCATAGGAAGAACAAGATAAGCATTGAATTAAATATAGTAATCATTCAGGAATAGGGAATACAGTATATCATTGATTCAATGGTTATGCCATTGTTTCTACTAACAGTGTTTTTTGTGTGCAGAGAATAGTGACAGTTGTACAAATTCTTGTTAGAGTAATTCAGGGTATTTGGCAGATTGGGCCCAATGAGCAATGTGTATAACCATCAGCAATAAATGATATTTATTCCGATATTGCTACCAAGTGTTTGAAAAGATGAACAATTTTTCATCTTTTACGTTATCCCTCAGCAGGTAGTTGTGAATTTCTCAGTTTGGCCGCATCGACTGTGTCATAAAAAACCATCGGATGGTACATACCAATTTGCGCTATTTCTCTCGGTCGGGCAGTCGGCATCAGTATTTTTTCTCATTCTTAATTATTCTATCGAATCTCCGTTCAACACGTACCTAAATCTGTTAAGGGGCCGTTATACTTTGACCGACGGCACCGGATTTTCATTTTTCCAAGTTCACGTCCTCAATTTTCCACCTGAAATCTTTTTTTTAATCTCCTGGAATTTTAGACAGTTCTCTGCGATTTCACACTTTCCGGAAGTGTTTTCATCATTTCCATAATTTTTTGCATTAATTAAGCGCCTATCCAAATGAATTTTTTTTTTTGGATTTGTCGAGGGCACTCCAATGAATTTTCTGAAAAAAAATTGATGAACAACCGCCGAAAAACGATTATGAAGTCAACTTTCATAGACTCTCAAATTCAACCCAATTTTTTCATGCGAAAAAATAATTTTTTCAAAGAGAAGAAATCGGTGTGCCCTCAAGACATCCTTTAACTTCAATTTAAAGAAAAAATCAAGCTTTTAGGTTAAAAATTGAAGGCGTAAACTTGGAAAAATGAAAGGCACTTTTTGAATCGACAATCGGTGCCGTAGCCGATTTTTTCATGCGACTATTTCCCTCGTCTTAATTTCCACCAATCAGAAACGCGCAATTTTGAACCACAAATGGTTTCTAGATGAACAAACTGTTTGACAGCAGCTGCCAGCAGTTTTTTCGGGTTTACCCGCGGCCAAACTTGATAGTTGTTGTCAACGAAAATTAATAATACATACATAATGCATCCAGAATAATCTGTTTTACTCATGAAATAGTCTTGTCAAATACCATTCGGGCATCTAATTTTTCCTGTGAAAAAAAATCGAAAAAACACAATGCAACGTAATATTTTTCAACAAAAAACATTCGTGCAGGTGCAAAAATCCTCGTCTTCGACTCGGATTTTTGTTGGTATACCACCACTCATGCTACTTGTTAAAATATTACTTAGCATCAACGTGTTTTTTCGATTTTTTTCGGGAAAATTGGATGCCCTTATGATACCTATTACTCACGAAAAAATAATTTTTTCAAAGGGAAGAAATTGGAATGCCCTCAAGACATCCTTCAACTTCAATTTGAAAAATATCCAGCTTTTAGGTGAAAAATTGAGGGCGTGAACTTTGAAAAATGAAAGGCACTTTTTGAAAGGAGAATCGGTGCCGTAGGTAGCCGTCGGCCGAAGTATAACGGCCCCTTTAGTACTCAAAAATGATCCGAAAAAGATTCAAAGTGAAGTGTGTGGTATGTGGACTTTTTTCAGTAAACTTGAATAAATTATTTATTGTTCTTCGGAATTGAACTTAAAAATCGAAACATACTTATAAAATAATGATAACAGATGCTGTGTAATCCTGTAGAGTGTGCATGGGCGCCCGCAGAATTTTTTCTCAGGGGGGGCAAAATGAAAATTATTGTAATATTAAGGGTGTTGTGCTGAAAAACGATATCTAAGGCCATCGAAATCTCAGGGGGGGGCCATGGCCAGGGAAGCATCCAGATTATCCTTAAGATTTTTTATTCTTTTGGTCAAAATTCATGCGATAAAATTGGAAATAACTCGAAAAACAAAGCGTTTTATTGAAAAAATATAGGAATAGTTTTATTTTTTAAAACGATTGATTTTTTCGAAAATATGAACCGTTTATCTTTTTCGAGTGGTTTCATGGTATTTCAGTATTTCTTCGTGAATTTATGAGTCGGCTACGCTGTAATGATATCGAATAAGTTTTAATTGACGAATATATATGCACCATAAATAAAGTAAACATAAACAATCAATTCATTTGAAAAAACGGTTTCGAAGCTATCTTTCAAACGAAACCGAATTTTGAAAAAAAAATAGGGGGTACAGGAAACAAGTGTTTCGTTTGATGAATCTACAGTTAAAATCCTATGCACAAGTCAAAGACTCACCCTGTATAAATAAATAAAAATAATAATAAATCTATTATCATCAGCATAATAATCATTAATTTTTGCCAGGAGAACATAAATCCCCCCATCCCCTTAGATCCCTCCATAAAACACCGTTACCCACATCTGTCAGCTGTTCATCTCCCCCTGAAATCCCCTCCTCTAGAGCCCCGCCCATCGTAGGGAAATCCTGAATTTCAGCCAGGATTGGCGCGCGTCACATGCCATTGTAGCGGATGCCCGTCGCTGATAACGGCAACGCCGCGGAGAATGAACCTATGCCGTCCACAAATACCCTACCCGAAAATTGGTCGGCATCTCACTCTTTCTCGTTGTAAGCCAACCCCACCACCACGAGAAGGGTTCTCTTCGTTTGGAGTGTGATCCAACTGCTGCGAGTAGGGTTAGTGTAAGCTCCTGTTATCGGAATGTTGCAAATCTTCGCAGGCCCGTGACTTGCTCCAGATAGTGGCTTCTATTTGCTCAGCTAAACGTCATTTGTTTGAATAATTGGCGCTTCCTTTCCTAAGATTACGGGTCTCGTCTCTAGAACGGGAATTACACAGCCAGCATCTACATTTTACTCGCTTTTTTGGGGTGAAGACGAAATAACATTGTGGGGGCAGGGGTTTGTTATTTATGTTAACCTTAGGCATATATCTAATATTTAAAATAATGGAAAGGCGAAATATTCAATGATACGGGTTTTCAACTCGGGTAATAAATTTGAAAACACGACTTTGAAAGCTCACTAAAGGGTGAGTCTTCCTACTTGTAATAGTTATTTAATCAACTATGTAGTTTATTAATGACAGAGATTAATGGTTGAATTATTTTAACGCGTGAGCGGAGCGAGCGCGTTAATGTTTGAGACCATTAATCGCTGAATTAATAAACGAGTTGATTACAAGATTTTTCCGTCGACCTCATCACGAATGGAATATGAATTCTCGATAGAAATGAATTTTCATTTTGCATAATAGACAAATCTGACATAATGTAAATTTCTATGTTCATTTCGATATAGGTATTGATATTTGTATGCTCCCTATGGAACAATTCGAAAAATTCATAGAGGGAATATTGGACATGTTGTGACTGTGACATTCTGAATAGTTTACATTCAGTTTGCATTTATACCTATCAATATCATTACCTATGATATACCATAAGGAACGTGTGGAGAAAGTGGAGGTTGAAGTATTATCTGCTTTGCAACTTGTATCACTATCACCTGAAATTTCTTCTGCAGTCTATTTTATTTTGAATGGAGTTGTCAATATACCCTTCTGTGACAGAAGTTGATTTCCAACCAAACTCGATAGTGCTCTGACTGAATATTTTATGTTCGGTTGCCACGACAATCATGCATTAATAAGGAATCATGCATGGGCGCCCGCAGGGGGGGGGGCAGGGGGGGCCATGGCCCCCCCTGAGATTTGTATGGCCCTATCGTTTTTCAGCTTAACACCCTCAATATTTCAATAATTTTCATTTTGCCCCCCTGGGAAAAATTTTGGCCCCCCCTGAGAAAAATTTCTGCGGGCGCCCATGGAATCATGCATTAAAATAGGTCATTAATGGATGATTTCGAGTGCGTTAAAATGAGCTTTTATTCTATGGTCGACGGAAAATGTATTTTAACTTCTTGAGGCCTAAATAAACCTTTTTTTCATTTTCCATTTTTCGGAATTCGGCTCTGTTCGAAAGATAAAGCCATTTGAAAAAATTGGGCCAAATATGAGCCTGATATGATTTTCTGAAATTGATGCAGAGTTCTCGATTGAAATTGAGTTGATACATTTAGAAAATACTCAAGCACTAACCTTGATGAAATAAAAATTAATAATTTCCTAAAGAAAACACTTAGTTTTGTCCGATTATTCCTGCAATTGAAAAGCCATATTTCTTCCACCAAAATAAGTTCCTCCGATTACTTGGCAACGACTTCAAAATTATAGTATTTATTTATAACATGTTTAGTTGATTTTTTAAGGCCGGGTTTCACCAACGATTTTAATCTCGCTAAAGACAGTAAACGATAATTTTCTGTGGTTTTCCAGTCAACAATCAATCGGTAATCTGAGTTATCTCCTTGAACTTGAACCAGATTAAAATGTTTGGTGAAACCCGGCCTAAGTCCAAGCGCGGATCCGGGGGTCATGGGGGTCATGACCCCCCCTGGACTGGACGAACCCTCAAATCTTGTGTGTTTGATAAAACAAATCAATTGGCGGGTATGTAATCCACCTGACCATGACACCCCCCTTTCTCGAGAGCTGGATCCGCCACTGCTTTTTTTAGGTTTTCAGGTTTTTTTTAAGTATGTTTTTTTGGGGGAAATATTCTACTTTCAAATGGAATATCACCCAATTCTCTTGAACCATAAGATGATTACCAATTTCAAAGAGAAAACTGAAAATGGAGAAGGGGAAAATTTGTTCAGAAAAGCGAGACCTGAATTGTTTGATTTTACAAATTTATAAAAACTTCCTGAAAACCCTGTAGTAGATATGTATGAACAACCCTGTATATGATATATGAGACGGAAATCGGAGCGTAATATAAACCATTTTAGAGAAATTGGCTGGGCTCAATTTGTGCATTTGTTAGATTAAACTTTTCAAGGCACTTTCAAACGTTATATCGCAACCACTAACTTGAAAATTCAAAAATTAGGGGTTGTAACTATCAAGTTGATGACTCTCAATTTATAATTTCAATGATAGAAGATAACCTTCCATCTCTGGCTTCCTGTATGGTTATTTGAATTGAAACTTGAATCTTTGGCTCCCACATTAAGTCATCACAATGAGTGGAACAAAGATAAAAGATCGGATCTCTTTGTTCAGCCACGTTTTGTGGCAACACCGCATGAATCCTTTGCTTTGGATGAACTTGGGCGTACGATTTCAAATCACTTCTGCCGCGACATTTATTGTTATTCAGAATAAATCTTCCTTTCAATATAATTTTATTGTAAATATTTCACAAATGTGAAGAATAATGAATTTTTCAGTGCTCATTACTCTAAAGCTTTGAAAATAACTAATTTCAACTCTACAAAAATATTTAATACTGGATTGACTCGGTCTTCACTTGATGGAAATTCCTTTTTATAGGAATCGAATGACAGCGAAATAATTGTTGTAATAAATAAACTAATCGGCGTCCAACACTCGACAATGCAAAGGTACTGAGAGAAAGAGGCGGAAGAATTTACCAATACGTGAGAAATTGATGATTTAAAAAGGTTCTGAATTTAACCACCAGAGGTCACAACCGCAAAGTTTCGGGATTTTTATTTCATGGCCCTTTTCTCACTCGCATTAATATATTCTGCAATGTTAAAATGTTGAAATTTCAGTCAAGAATGTTGAATTGCTGCATATTGGCGAAGATTTCCAGAAAAATTAAGTATTTTTCATTCTATAACCATAACCTCACATTTGTAACAAAACAATCAAATTCTATGGAACAAATTGTCTCATCAACCAAAATTTAGAAAGTGGACCAGATAGATTTGACTATTTAATTTTTTAAGAAATGTCTTGGGGACAAATGTTCAGAAGGACTTTACCTATAGTCAAAAATATATCATGGATTAGAAATTCCGCACCAACTGCCCTAACTGAACTAACCAATTTCAAATTTTCAACAGAAGAAAAACCGTCTCCAAAACCTAATGAGAAAATGTAAGCAAGATACATATTCTCTCGAAATACTCACTACTCAGCCCACTACAGCACAGATTTTTTTCAGGGTCAACATTACATTTGTGAAGTCGAATGGAGAAAGAATAAAAGTCAAAGGAAAAGTGGGTGATTCTTTACTGGACGTTGTAGTAAATAATAGTGTAGATTTGGACGGTTTTGGTGCATGTGAAGGAACACTGACATGCTCAACTTGTCATCTTATATTCAAAGAGAAAGACTATAATGAATTACCTGATAGGCCCTCAGATGAAGAATTAGATATGTTAGATTTAGCATATGACTTATCAGACACTTCACGTTTAGGTTGTCAAATATTTTTGAGTGAAAAACATGAGGGCTTAGAAGTTATGGTACCAGCAACAATAAATGATGCTAGAGAATGACACATAGGATTTAATTTAAATTTAAATAGTAAATGATTTTTCAATATGAAACCTGTAATGGTTTACCAAGCTAATGACCTACAAAAATTCATAAACTTGATGGTTAGTCCATTTAAACCAGTATTTTTAAATGAAAGCTCCAATTTCAGAAAGTGAAAATGATATTCAAATACTTTCTATGAATCATGCTCAAAACAATTCCGGGATTTATAACTGTTTTTGAATATTCACATCAAATCGGTAGTGCAAATGTTCCCAGTGTTTTATGTAGAAAATGGAAGGATGGCTAATTTCATGACCATAAATTTGAATCTATCGATAAATTGTAAAATTGTCCCATATGTTAATGAGACATAAAAAATTTGTTACTTAAGAAAACTTATAATACCTCGTTATGGTAAGACGGTAGCTTTGATACATCGATATTTCAGTGGTTTCTCAAAGGTGTTGAATAATATATGACAGTGATTTTACATTTGATTACCTATTTACCTGGTGTTGAACACAATACTCCTATAACATACACATACTTGATTTCCAAGTTTGTGAACAAGAAAAAATAAATTACCATTATATCAATTGTTGAAGCAGAGTCGTTTTATTTTCGTACCTTGCTCGCTTAAAATCTAAAGGAGTATTTAACTTCAATAAGAAATCGGTCCTAAGAGTTTTTATTAGAGCACATTTCAAAAAAAAATCGCTGCGGACAGGATTCGAACCTGTGCGGGTAGAACCCAATGGATTTCAAGTCCATCTCCTTAACCACTCGGACACCGCAGCCGTTGAAGGTTAATCGAAATATGCGGTTGATTATTCTCATGAGCTTGAAAATAATTTTATATCTACCTTTCAATTCGCATTGGAATCAAAAGAACGATTTCCATGTAGATGTATATTTCAGAGCGAAGAAAATAATCTATTATATCTCAGCAAGTATCGAAAACCAATTATGTATTCCTTACCTTAATTATTTTCTTTATTTAATTTTGATCCCGTCTATTAAATTAAATGAGTTTTGTTTGTAATTTATTGTTTTGGTTTTTCATGTATTATAGAAAAATAAATCAAGAAAATGTTTCCAGATGTTCGTGTTATTTTTCTTGGGGATCAGGGGCGGATTAACCAAGTGGGAGGCCCCTAGGCAGTGCAATTTTCAATTCAATTTTTCCCGTGAACGGGGCACACGAGGTACGCGGGGCCCCTAGGCAGTCGCCTCATGTGCCTTATGGCTAATCCGCCCCTTGTGGGGATATACTGACTTATTAAAGGTGCCTTTTTCCATTATGGAGCTCCTGAAGACTTTAAATTATTTCGGCCATACTCCTTTGAATTATTCTCGCAAATTTTGTTGCTGCTGGTCATATCCATGGGCGCCAGCAGGGGGCCATGCCCCCCGGAAATTTTGTTGGCCTTATTATCGTTTTTCAGCACGACACCTCAATATTAGGAATATACTTTCCAATTTTTATTTTGCCCCCCCCCTGAAAAAATTTCTGCGGTTTTCTGCGGGCGCCCATGTCCATATCGACTGGTTCCTTCTTTATGATGATGATATTCTGAGTTTTATAATATTTCAGAGTTGTGATCTGAATAGAAAAAATGGGGCGAAAATATGTATTTTTACTGATATATGATTGTCTTCATAAATTCTTTGTTGTTGCAAAAATCCAAACTTTTAGGGAAAAATGAAATAAAGTACAACGCAATAATTCATTTATAAGATATAAACATATATCACATTTATTGAAAAAATATATTTAACCGAAATCCGCACTAAACATATATTAAACTTACATTTTATAATATATTCAAACATAAATAAATTCTCAACTAGAAAAATTCATCTTAAACATTTTAGACTTATTCAAATATCGAAAATAAGGATTAAAATTTTGTCAAAATGTGGGATTCCGAATGTTACATTAGAAAATGTTCTCTTTAGAAGGATATAAAGTTAACAGTATCACAGCGGTATAAGAAATAGGTGCGTTGTACCATCCGTCAAATATTCTTATACCTTATCAGTCTCACTTTGTTGAGTTTTTAAAAATAAAGTCTTTTTCCTTATGCAGAAGGTTGGGGTAAGACACTAACATCAACGTAATAAAGTACATACGTTGGATAATACTCATTATCGAAATATTTCACATAGGTTTCACCATCAGGTGAAACAACAGTGTCATTGCCAATGTCTGGGAGAAATTCACCATTTCTTGCAGTTTGTATACTACCCACAAGAACATCAAACAAAAACATTGCTCTATGTGGGCCTAGCATCTTATTGCCCCTCTTTTGAGCTCTAAAAGAAGATGTTGAGAAGTATACACCGGGCCCATACCTATGCCTGAAAAACAATACTAGTTCAATAATGAAATAAGATGAATAATATTAGAATTAAGCAAGTGCCTTTCATTTTTTCAAGTTCACGCCCTCAATTTTCCACCTTTTTAGGAGGAAATTGGAGTGCTCTCAAGACATTATTTTTTTTAAATTGAAGTAAGAGGATGTCTTGAGAGCACTCCAATTTCTTCTCTTCGAAAAAATTATTTTTTCGCATGAAAAAATTGTTGAAAAACGTTCTTATTACTCATAAAAAATACAATGGGAAATAGAATGGAAGCATATGACGATTTGTTCAAAAAAAAGCTGATTGAACGACTTCAATAACGAAATTTTCTTGGAGAAGATAACAGATCAACGGAATAAGAGATATTTCTTCGAAAAAAGCTTCAAAGGAAAAGTGAACTGCAAAACATACACATCTGAGGATCGAAATTAATATTTTATGGCCCCCTCCTGTATCCGCCAGTGGAACAGCATTATATACACCTTACACTAAAAATGATACATACAAATAAAGTGAAGAAATAACCTTACCTTTCTCCATACCGCCAGTCAATATTATAGGCAACAATTGATTCAACATTAGAATCCACCGTATCATGAAAGAGGGTTACGATATTATAATAACCCCTCCTTGCATACTCAAACTTCTTCATGAGAAATTTGGTATAGGAAAGGGGATTCTGTATCCGATACAATGGACCTATACCAAATTGAGCTTGAAATTCGGATGCAATGTTTATGTACTCCTGTGAAGAGGGAGGTATTTCCACCATTTTATACTTTTGATTTGCCTCCATTGGACTCCAATTTCCTGGTAGATTTTTCAGGATATCTTCGTATAACATGCTGAAATGAATATTTAAAATTCTTCTGAACAAGTTGACACATTCATTCAATATTTAGAATTATCTGTTGAAAGAGGAACGGGGGAAAAGTAGAAATAAAATGAAATGAAATAAAACTTGTATTTCACTGGCACCCCACCCGCAAGGGGGATGAAGAGTAGCCCCCCTAGAAATTCCAGTAATTTAGAATTGTAGACTAATAATAAATTTAAATTTTTTAACACAGTGAAAAAATTGTGGTTACCGAAAATTTGAAAACAGCTAATCTTCCGAATACTGGCTAAAATGGACTTTTTTTCAATACTACATTGCGGAAAATTCATACTAAACAGGGTATCCTTCGTAATTATATGTGGCCAAATTATCAATGCCTTACCTGGAGAAAGAACTATTATGATTACTGTTAAATTATAGTTTCTAGACTAATTTTGGATTCACATGTGCCTAAACTGTCCGACACCACCCTAATTATAAACTTCAATTTCCACAACAATTTTAATATTGCTTAAAATCAATTGTTTCGCCGCACTGTGGCTTCATCAGGTTTACACTTTGAACTGATTCACATAAAGGTGGACATCTTCTCAAATACAAAAACACTCAACATGGTGAAAGAGACAATAAAATGGCAGCAAGTTATATTGGAGTCTGCCGCCGGGTTTCCCAAACTATCTGAAGATATTTAACAAGGAAGATCTATCACATCTGTTTGTTGTTCATTTAAAAGAATTTTTAGGGAATTTTACCTGTTAATTTAGAGCTATTCCAAATGTGCTAACCTAGAGCTCCTATTTTCGGCATGCAAAATGAAAAGAATACGGACAATTTCAACAATAACTATGAAATTTTGCATAACTAAATAAGAGCTCCAGATTAACAATCTAGAATAATTCAAAATTAACAGGTACAATGCCCTAAACACTCTTTTAAAATGAACAAACAGATGTGAATAGTTGTTGAATATATTCAAATAGTTTGGGAATCCCAGCGGCAAACTACAATAAAACTTGCTGCCATTTTATTGTCTCTGTATTTCTCACCATGTTTAGTGTTTGTGTATTTAAGAAGAAGTCCATCTTTATGTGAATCAGAACAAATTTCTAAGAATCATTTCTAACAAACCAAAATATCCGAACTGCACAAGATCTCCAATATTGAATATACCTATCGAAGACATAGTTAAAAAACAAACCGTCAAAATTTTCACCCACACAACAAAGAACTTGACCACACAAGCCAGTTGGGTAAAACCACTCGAATACGAATCGAACATAAATTAACTTAACAGTTAATTCTATAACATTTGGAAACCATCAGTCCACTAGATAATATTAGTATAGACTTATAGAGTATAGATTTTTCTCCCTGCAAATATAGGTACCTACCTACCTGTTCAGGAAATATAATACTAAAAAATGCTTTAGAACTTTTAAAAATGGTTGTTTCATTTATTTATTCATTATTTGAATCAGTTCATCAAAATGTAAATTTGGTGAAGACACACTGTGGCGAAAAAAATTTTGTTCAGCATTATTATTAACTTTGATATTTCAAATACAAGATCTAGATAATATTATTGCATTTTTCGCTACGCTACTGCTTTCGGATATTTTCGTAAAATGCTTCCATATCCCTATCTCCAATTAACGAACTCGACTACATCTCGTTTGCTAAGTTTCATCGGCGTGAATAATATACATCACAATATGATAGTGAATAATATACCACAGACAGAAAAACGAATACCAATATATGGAAGGCAAAAGTTTAATTGCGATTAAAAAATTTTCAATTGATTCATTTCTTTGTTACAGCTTTTGTTATTCTAATTCTAGTTGTAGTTTTTATATCTACTCTGCTTGTACCCATGTTATTGACTTGTTCTATTATCCGACGAGACGAAGTAAATAATAGACATAATATGCGAGTAGTATATTCATCTTTGTCCACGACTGTTGAATAATTCTTTTTGAAATAATTCTCATTCTTACGAACAAACTGCCGTTTCGAATTGAAATGAGATTAATAGAATTGCTCAGAAGAATTTGAGTTTTTTATTGATTATTCTGTAGTTGTAGGATAGGATTAAAGTTTAATAAGCCATAAATCACAAGTGATTAATGAATGTCATATTGCTTGATGAAACAGATGGATAATGAACACTTTATTCAATAGTAGTGGGCAAACACGATTTTATGAGAAAAAGTCAAGACATATAAAATAAGTTTCAGTTTGAATTGGAAAATCAATTCATTTGATGGGAAAATGTAGACGCATCAAAAATTCTTATGCTAAAAATTTTATAGGGGCATTGTACCTATATCCTTATCATGATAGGGCCTGATTTCTAGACCAATTGTGATAACATTTCAGCATACAAAAATCTTCCTCCTTAATATAAAAACCATTTTTTTTTCACTTGGTGGAAAAGGGATTTTGAAAATAAATCCTTGAAGAAACTACCTAATTCGTTTGCAACGAGAGTGATTTCAACAAATTATTTATTTACATTCCTTTACCTGATACGAGAGCCGAAAAATCTTAGGTCCCTTATTAAAGTACACGATTCAATATTTGTCACAACTTGAAAATCAAAAATTTCTGTCACCTAGTACCTTCAAGAAATTCGAGGCAGAACAAAATATTTTGAAAACGATTTTGTAGGTTAGTTGCACAAATCAAAGAAGTGAGAGTGGGCTAATATGTGTCAATTGTTGACCATAGAAGAACAAATATAGCCTTTTTTCATTTTCAACCAATGAAACCCAATCCCCAATTTTGGGCAACGGGAGGTTCTCTGCTCTTGAACTGAAAGAGAACCCAATACGCATGCAGGAGAGAACAAGTTTGAAGTTCATCAGTCAATAGTGTTCTATTCTGTGGTCTAAACTAGAACAATTCTTATCAACCTGTTCAGAGTATTCTCGTATTTTATTTTCATATTTTTGAATTACATTATTTCGATTTGAAAGCTTACATATATCATAATATATCAAATGGAAGAGTTGATAGGATTAATAAAGGCCCGTCCTTTCCTTTATAATTGTAAGAACCCTCATTTCAACTGCCGCGAGAAGAAAATGGAAGGATGGAATGAGATTGCCAAGATAATGGGTTCGGAATCAGGTGAGACTGAGAAACATGAACATGTTAAAATAAAATAGTGAACATATCAGCTTAATAAGTTCTCACTTCTTCCTTCTTTTGTAATAATGATAGTTCAGCTGGAAACAAAAGCCAGTGGCGGTTCGTGTATGACAATGTGAAAATAAAAAATATTAGAAGGGAATATTACTCCAAAATCCTACCTTTCTTTTTACTGAGGTTCGATTCCTGAAAATGAGGAAGGAAATTTTATGGTGGAACTCTTAGATATTTCGTATGTGAAAAATTATCTTCCCTAACTTCAGGAATTGGACCCCTGAGGTGGGCAGTCTGTAATCTTCCTTATTTATCAATGTATCTTGCAGGAAATTATTGGAGATTAAAATGGAATACTCTGAAAGTAAATTACAGCAAATATAAGGCGATTCATGAAGACCCTTCAAAAGAATTATATAGAAAATACAAAAAGTGGCCATGGGCTGAGCATATGAAATTCACAGACGATTTCCCTAACAAAAGGATCTTCAAAAAGAAACTAAAAGTTGAAAACATTAAGGATTCCTCTGAAGTTATTGAAGAAGAGTTTTTAATTTATGATGATTTCAATGAGCCTGATAATTTATCCCACAATGAAAACATAAAAGGTCGAGTAGAGCCAAAATTTTCAGAAGAGTTATCAGAATTTATCAATGTAACTGAGAGTGAAGGTAATTTGAGACGGAATCAAGTATATGTCGTAGAGAAAGATTCCAGTGAAGAAAATGTGGATGTCCCAGTTGAAGATATCAAAGTTATAATACAAGCTAATAATGATGTTTGTTCCAAACAAAGGAAATTGAAATCTGATAGCCAAGAAAAGTTTTCGGATTACCTCATCAGGAAGAGGAATAATAATAAAAACAAACAGTATGATGAAGCAGAACATTTTTTTATGAGCTATGCACATACTTACAAAAGAATGCCAGCTAGATTACAGCGGGTGCTGAAATTGGAAATGATGACTTTATTTGCACGTTATGAACTACAAGCTGAAAGTTTTGAAGAAGATGTATCACAAAAAAATGATAAAAGATTTTAAATATGGGAAGAGTCAATGATTAACTTGTACATAACTACAAAATAAATATAATTTTGGTAACTACTTTCATGTTGCCATTGAAATTGGTTGGCATTTTAGGCGCTCTCGTTTTGGTGATTTAAGCAGTTTGCAACTGTGAACCTGCTCAACAACAAGTTATTGATCATCCAATTATTTACGTTCTTTGAGACTTGAGGTGCTGGGGTTCTTCATACTTCTTCCAAAACGAAGAAGGCGTCGATGCATGAAAGAGTAGCCCAGGAACAGACCCTGTGCAATTCACAACATCAAAATGAAAGCAGCAATTGAAAAGTACAAGATTTGTAGATATTCAGTATTTATTGTTTTCATATGTAATATTATTTAGATTAGATAAGATTTACGGATTAACTCTTGGAATATTTTATTTCATTGCCCTATTCCCCAAATTGCCCAAAATTCTTATAAAATCACCAATCAGCCATAATTTTGAATTAATCTTCATTCGTTCCTGCGAATCTACTGAAATTTAAATTTTATCAAATCGATTTTTTTCCCCACAGAATATCGTACTGTCGCAGGTCAAGTTGGGGTAATAACATAGAATTATGGTAATAACCTGTTATTCTGTGGTGCTGGGTGATTACGGGTGATCTCCATAGAACTTATAGTAATATAAGTTCTATGGTGATCTCACAAAATTTTATTGGTGATATTACCTTTTTGGCTTTTTAACCTCACTTTATTTTGACAGTTTCATTAGGATTATTATTCGATTTTTGCAAACAGATAATATTCAAATTTGTACCTAGAAAAAGTAAAAATGTTCAAGAAATTCACTGTTCTTTCAAACACCAAATATTCAAAGAGTATTATTTTTAAAAAGTATAAAATAAATCGAATACATACAAGATTTTGCAGATTTCACAAAATTATTGAATTTTTCATTATACTCGAAAGAAACTGAGCAAATTCTCTCACAAAAATGCATTGGACAACCAACCCATTATACTCACCCTCAACTTTTGAAATCAAACGAAATAACGCCCATGATTACGATGGATGAGTATCAAATTAGAAGGGGGAAATTAATAGAAAATATTCGTCAATACTGCTCTACAAAAAAACAAGGAAAAAATTTCATGGTATGAGTCGACTACAAGTGTTGAAATAATTCTTCTATTAAAACAACAAAAATGAACAGTCCTAAGAATATTCTTCTGTCAATACTACAGTAACCGATTTAATTTTGCAGATTGTTATACCATCTGCCTCGAAGAAATACATGTCAGATAAAATCCCCTATGTATTCAGACAAAACACAGAATTTTTGTACCTAACAGGTTGTCAAGAACCGGACAGTTGTCTTGTTTTAATCAGTTGTGGGTCGGACCAATTCACATCAGTTCTCTTCGTACAAGGGAGAGATGCCCACTCAGAACTTTGGGATGGGCCAAGGGTATGTTCTTCTACTGTTAATGAGTATTTCGGTGTGGATCAAGGTTTGCCCATGAAGGAATTGGAAAACTTTTTGCAGTTGAATACGAAAACTAAGAAAGATTTACAGTTATGGCAAGTTATCTCTTTGAATATGTGAAATAATTGATTGAATTTAATCGTAGTACAAATGTGATTAAATGAAGTATATAAGCATATTGAAATTATGTTGAATGTATGTTTTCAGGTATGATCTATCATCCCCTGTTCAACAGAGTGTGCACAATGTAATTCAAAATATGTTGAAACACAATAAGAGTTTTCTAGATTCCCCAAAGGTATTCATTGACCAATTGAGGTTGATTAAGAGTCCCGCAGAAATCGAATTAATGAGACGATCATGTTTAATAGCTTCAGAAGCCATAATTGATACAATAAAGACATCATTCCCTGGTATAAACGAGCATGAAATAAATGCTAAGGTTGATTATGAATGTCGAATGAAGGGTGCTCAATACCTTGCTTACCCTCCAGTGGTAGCAGGCGGTAGAAGAGCTAATATCATTCACTATATCACAAATAACCAGATCGTTGGTGAAAATGAGATGGTTTTGATGGATGCAGGTAGGTTATAACCCATTTGACCAATAAATTTTTCCCTCTGTATGAAATTTTGAATCTGAAATTTGTTCTTCTGTTTTTTGCGCATTTTTGAGGTTAGGTTGGTTGGTACATTGTATGTAATACTTTCTTACCCACAGCAGCTCTTTACCATCTCTTCAAGTACTACCTGTATAAAAAACATGCATTTTCAAGAAAAAGCATATTTAATTTCATGAAAATATATTTGTTCAATTTGCTCGATCCACTCATTCTTTATTCATTTTAATTAAAAGTAACAGGTTTTAAGGTTGTGAATACCATGGTTACTCCAGTGATATAACAAGGACATGGCCAGTAGGAGGAACCTTCACGAAAGAACAGAAAGAATTGTATGATGTAGTTCTTGAAACTCAAAAAGAAGTCATAGGGCTGTGTTCAAATTTACCTCCCTTAGATTCATTGTTTGATTCAATGTGTAAAATTCTTGGGAAAAAATTACAAGAAATCGGGCTCATACCAAAATCATTTTCGGGTACATCCCTTCTCAAGGTTTGTTGAAAAATATAACATTGAAGAATGCTATATGTTACTGTGTTTTCAGGCTGCCTACAGATTTTGTCCACATCATGTTTCACATTATTTAGGTATGGATGTTCATGACACACCATCAATTGCGAGGAATATACCGATTCGACCAGGGATGATTGTTACTGTCGAACCAGGTTGGTATCTATATGATTTTTGTGAGAATATCTGCTTGATCTTTTGGTTTTGTGTGAATAAGTTTTTTTTACTGCATTGGCATTTTTCAGGAATTTATGTCCAGGACAATAATGAAATGGTACCAAAAGAATACCGAGGAATTGGTATTCGCATTGAAGATGACATTTTGATCACTGCAAATGGTCCTGAAGTTCTTACAAATTTTTGCCCGAAAGAAGTGAATGACATTTTGAAAATTTCATCAAATAAATAAAATGTACTTAAAAAGTTCTGTAATTTGGGCCTTTGTAAATAAAAGTGTAGGTAGTGAAAGATATTATTTCTTGTTTTATTGCTTATTATCATTTATTTCCAAAACATATTCTATAGTAAAGATTATTCTACTTAACATAAGAAAAATAAATATTCACAACATTGCTTCAAAATTCCATATCAAAGTTATAAATAAATCCATTCATTCTTGTCAATCTACAAATTTACCAGTCTAATAAATTGGGAACACCTCCTGGATATTCACCCGTGAGACAGGCTGTGCAGTGGCCAACCTTGATCTCCCCATTCTTGGTTTTTATGTCTGATCTTACCGCTTTTAGTAGTCCTTCAACACTCAAGTAAGCTAAACTGTCAGCACCTGTTGGTATTAAAAAAATTGTGGTAAACAAATGTTTAATTCAAGTCTAATTTATTTATTCCTGTTTAAAAAATCGTAGTTATATCGAAAATTTCACTCACCAACTTGCTTCGCCAAATCTTCGGCATTCAATTTATTAGCAATAAGTTCCTCTCTGGTAGGTATATTGATCCCCATATAACAGGGATAAAGCAGTGGCGGACTAGCAATCCTAACATGGACTTCCTTGGCTCCAGCATTTTTCAACAACTTGATGATAGGTCCGATTGTGTTACCGCGAACAATTGAATCGTCGATCAGAATAAGTCGTTTTCCTTTTACATTGTCAGCCAATGCTCCAAACTTCTTTGCCACACTCAATTGCCTCAGACGATTACTTGGTTGAATGAATGATCTGCCCACATATCTGTTTTTGCAGAGTACTTCGGCAAATCTTATACCACACTATAAGAAATCGGATAAATACACTCACTGACAAAAATTCTGAACACCTAGAATACTGATAAAATTTTAATTTAGTTCGGAACATTCTCCCTATTTTCTGATTTCAATGATTTATTCTGTCCAAATAAGTACCTACAGATGTTCGGATTTTAATTCGTTCAGTTCAGTTTTCGAAAAGAAAAATTTCGTGTTAAAGTGAACAGCAAAATTAAAATAATAAAATATTTGGCTTCCTTAAGTTTGAAACACTTCAGTAATCTGAGCTCATTTGAATATGCTCTACAACTAAGTTAATTTTTAACATTTTGGTGTGGCAGTTTAAAAAAATAGGTTTTATGTTCAGTAAAGTTCCCCCGTTTTCCAAAAATCAAAAAAATAAACCTTTTGCAACTTTTTCCGATGACAAAACGTTTGGCACGTTGTGTTAAATATAACAATTAACATACCTGTCTGGAGAATCCATGAGCTGCTGCGTTTCCAGATTCTGGCACAGAACTAACAATATCTGCTTCAACTGGATGTTCAATGGCTAATTGTCTACCGCACTGCATTCTAACTGCAAATACCATTTGTCCCTCGAAAATACTATCTCCTCTGGCAAAATACACATATTCGAAAATGCAGAACGCCAATGATTTTTGACTTTCCACTTTGACTATATCTATCGTTTTTATTCCTTCCCGGGTCATTTCTATTATTTCACCAGGAAATACCTCTCGAACGTATTGTGCCCCTATTGACAAGAATCCACAGGATTCTGACGAAACAACCCAACCGAGTGCTTCACGACTTTCATCACAGTCACCATCAAGTGCTGAAAAAATGGTTATTTTAAACTTGCACTTCTTCAGTTTATCAGTTCTTTTTTGCTCGAGATTGAAGTGTTCGCTGTCTCAGAAAATTTTGTTTGACTTCAAAAATTTTGGAATAAACCTAGACCGCATCATTTGATGGAATACAGCTGTTAAACCTACGAAGGCACTCATTGCGTGCAGAGTAGTCTAGCTAGTAAGACTTGGGCAGTTTATCAAAAAGAAATTTAAAGAAAATATTTAACTGTGCTTACGTTCATTGGAGGGCAGAATTTTTCCTAAGCATAATGGCCTATTCCCGTATGCATCTCTCACTGCGTATATCTTATCTTTCAACATAACGACCAGTGAATAACTCAGTGGTGCTAACGCCATCAAGTGTTTGATTCTTGCTGGCCAATCTGGTCCATCAGATTCCCCTTCAGGTGGATTCAAGCATAGCGCTTGTGTGATGAGCTCACTGTCTGAATGTGTTGATAATCCTACCCCTCTTTCTAATACCTGAAAAAATGGTTCGTCAACAAAGATAGAACTGATTTAATGTGCTGGAATATTCTGAAGACCATAAAAGTAAATATTACCATTTTCCTCAAACTGTCGCAGTTCACCAATTCACCATTGTGTGCTACTGCAAGAGCTCCATGCTGTGTGTGGACTACGAAAGGTTGACAGTTAACTTCTTCGCTAGCTGCTGAGGTAGAATATCTAGTATGTCCAATTCCAATACTGCCTTTCAATTTTTTTATTGCTTCATCATTGAAAATGTTACTTATCATTCCCATTCCTTTGACAATGTTGAACGATTTAGCGCATTGTCCTTCACTGGTAACTATTCCGGCAGACTCTTGACCCCTGAAGACAAAAAGATTTCCGTCAAATGGAGTTCAATAATTGAACTTTGGGTGCAAAATCAGCCTCACACACTGCTAGCAAAATCTCTAATTGTCTGAATCACAGCGTAAAAGTGTAAGATCCTAGGGCCGCCAAACTTTACTTATATTTTCTAACTGATGAATTTATGGGCAGGGGCGGATTAGCCATATTAGGCAGATGAGGCGACTGCCTAGGGGCCCCGCATCAGCTAAGGGCCCCGCGTACCTCGTGTGCTCCGTTCACGGAAAAAATTGAACTGCCTAGGGGCCTCCCACTTGGTTAATCCGCCCCTGCTCGTAGTTTTAAAACTTCACATTTCTGGACATATTTATTGATCTTTTCCTGAAGTAGAAGCGAGACATTTGAGCCATCCAACGTTTAGATTGGAGCATTATTTTAAGTTTCGTGATCTCTGATCCTCATGACCTAGCGCAAGGATCAGTGATGACGATACTCTGTCTCCAAGAATTTCAATTTGACTAGAGCACGAATGTTTTCGTTTTGTGATCCCTGATCCACACGACCTGGCGCAAGGATCAGTGATGACCTATACTCTGTTGTTGGCAATTTCCATTGGACTAGAGCACGAGTCTTTTCATTTTGTGATCTTTGATCCACACAACATAGCGCAAATAAATTCGTTGAAACTCAACTAATGAGGTGTCTAGCGATAGAGGAGCTTCAGAGCTACCGAAAAATGCTCACAAAATGCTCCTAAATTAATTTGTCGAGGAATTAGAGGAAAATTCCAAGAAGGTATTTTTCGATCGTAGTTTGAAAACCTTACAATTTAGGACCTACTTTCATAACTTTTCTTGAAGGAAATGTTCTCACGATTCGTTTGAGCCATCTCACGTCCTTATATTGGAGAAAAAAGTTTTTCGACAAAAATTCCATAGTAGGTATGTAAAATATTGTATAGCCTTTGGTCGAAAATGCCAAAAAAAATAAATTCGTTGAAACTCAACAAATGAGGATTCTAGTGGTAGAGGAGCTTTAGAGCTACCAACAAATGGACACAAAATGCTCCTATTTCCATTTTTCGATGAATTGGAGAGAAATTTCCACGAAGGCATTTTTCGATCGTAGTTTGAAAACCTTACAATTTAGGACCTATTTTCATAACTTTTCTGGAAGAAAATGTTCTCACGAATCGTTTAAGCCATCTCACGTCCAAATTGGAGAAAGAAGGCATTTCGAAAAAAATCCCATAGCCTTTGGTCGAAAATGCCGAAAAAAAATAAATTCGTTGAAACTCAACTATAATGAGGCGTCTGGCGATAGAGGAGCTTTAGAGCTACCAACAAATGCTCACAAAATACGCCCAAGTCTCTGTTAATGTCTCTTATTAATCTTAATCAAAAATCAAACGAGTGACCTCTGGTGGTTGGTCCTTTATGGAGAACAGGAGGAGGAGAACCATCAATCATCATTGTTGTGCAGTGTGCAGGGCCGGACTGGTATGGTGGGGGCCCACCGGGAAAAAATTTTAAGGGTTTGTGCACCATACTCGAGTTCGAACATTGGACACTAGGAATTTGTTTTCGCCAATTTCAGAATGATCCCCAACCCCAAATTCAACATTAAATTCTGGAAAAATCCCGGCCAATCCCGGAAGGGTGGCAACCCTAACGTTTGTCAAAAGTACAAAAATAAAACACATTCGAATTATATAATTTAATACAAGCACTCTAAAAAAAACAAGACAAAAACATAGTCACTCTCTAAAAATCAGTCGGGACACATTCTTTGGCTAAAGCATGTTTTTAAAAACATTTTTCATGCTTAAAATTTTTATTTATCACTGTATCGTTGTCGATGTTATCAGTAATATCACTTTCCACATTCATTAACACTAGTGCTCCAAGGGTTTCCTGAGCAATGATGGAACGAATTCTGGATTTTATTAAAATTTTAATTCAGAAAATACCATTTCACATTTTACCTGCGTACATGATAACGTTAATATATACTTATAAATAACATAAATATTGAAATATGCCGACGAATTCATGTTATTTTTTTTTCGATACTAAATAACAGCAGCTTAGTTACCCTAGACGTCGAGAATTAACAGATAGGTATACATATTTTGATTTTTGGCAATTCATATTTGGGTCTATTATCATTTCTGAAAATATTGCAGAAAATGAGCTCAATTCTGAGATCAGGTCTTGTTTATCAACATTTAAAAATTCAGAAATCCTGGTGAAAGCCTCCGTAAATGTTAATAAATCTTCCCGATTTCGAGGAAAATATTTTGGGTCGAACAATCGAAAGTTTTTATAATGTGTTTCATTATTAGCAAACCTATCTGAGATACTTCGAGAAATTTGATTTATAATAGTTTTATAAGTTTCCACTTCAAACCTTTTACAAACATTATTTATCAAAAATAGGGTCATCCATCAATTCCCCTGACATTTTATTGTTTTTTATTGCCTTTTTGAACTGAAATTTTTCTCAATATCAATGTCATGTCCTTCTTCTTCCAATTTTTTGTTAATAAAATATATGAATTTGTCTGTTTGGCTTTTTATTTGGCCAAAGTTTTCAAATAAACCTTCAATACCACTCTTGGCATGCATAACCATATTGTATGATTGAACTAGATCAATTCTATAGGTTTGAAGGTATTTGGATGCTGTTGATGTAAGATATGAAAAACACTGGCTCATTGTAAAGGACAATAAAACAGCATCTTACTTGCAAAAGTAATTCTGAAAAGCTGAAGCTTCTGATATAGTCTTGGAATCAAATTTACCAGAAGTTTGAATTTTTTCCAGAACAGTCAACAAAGTTGAATATAGTTCGTCCTTATAAAATTCACCTCGTTCAATTCCGAGCAATTTTTGCACAGCCAGACCCTTACTCCATCATCGGGTGTCATATATTTTTGTTAACCTTTTATTATCTACATTTAGAATTCTCATCCCACACCGCCATTCTTTTGTTAGATTCCGACAAAAAAAAACACTAACACGATTGACTGTCCCAAAACTCCCAAAGTAGGTTTTAATTACAGAATTTACCTGAACAGCATCTGTGACTACCAAGTTCAAAATGTGAGCATTATATGTTTCAGTAATAAGTAGCACCGTTTTAGACAAGGGCCCCCACAACCCACATATAAGGGGGCCCACCGGGGAATTCCCCGGTACTCCGCCTGCCCAGTCCGGCCCTGGCAGTGTGCTCATATCAAGGACAATAGAAAAATTGAGGACTATATGGTGAATTAAATCTCCCATCATGGATGAATTCTAGTTGGATCACACATTCATTCAATTTCAAAAGCGTATCCAAATTAAATGGGCACGATTTCTCTAGTCTACCAGTATATCGATTTATTTGGACGTAAAGGTCCTACAGATGTGAAAAAAAATGTTTATCAAAAGATAATATTACCACCTTTTATTAAAGTAGAACAATATGAAAACATTTGACTCAAAATTACATAAAAAAAATTCACTAAAAACTAGCACATTGAAGTGTAATTTTTTTTCAATGAACTACTACGCAAGTTGAAATATTCCAGCTCTTTGTCACCGATCTTCACTCTTTCAGCGTTTTGTGGAGTACACATAATCTTAGTTTTAGCAAAGTTAATTCTCATGCCCAGTTGAACGTCCCCAAAGCTTCCTGGAGCCTATTGACGAAGTCTGAAGTAAGGCAGCAGTCATCGGCATACTGAGGGTCGGTAAGGAACTTCGTTCTTGTTCTCGCTTTCAGCCATTTCATGTTGAATAGCCCACCCTATCTTACTTCCAACCCCCTCGCGAGTAATTTACCGTCTACAGTCATGGACAGGGCCGCCATAAAGGTGTTAAACAGAACAGGTACCCAGAAGCACCCCTGTCGAACGTCGGAATTGGTCTGGACGGCGTCAGTGGTTTCACGATTGTAGGGAACACTGGCCATGTTATTCTGGTGGAGGTTTCTGCAGAGAATCAGAAATTTTCCGGGCACGCCAAACCGCTCCATGATAGTCCATAATGCCTGTCTTGAATTCATCAAATGAGTCTGACATGAACTGAATGGAATTCCTGATTTGCAGCATTTCCTGCTGTAGTGTCGTCTTAAATGGTGTAAGAATATCGTTCAATGTCTGCTCTATGAAAGTTTCAATACTCCTTTCATTCATTTCCTGGTCGTTTTCTCTATTTTTGTCGTATATAAACCTCACTACCTGAACATGGTCTGCAGCAATCGACCTCATTTTGCTTGTGAGGCACAGCTGGGATGAAAGCTAGATCTGCAGTTTTCACAATTTATTTAAAATTTTACTTTCTTTTTGCAATGTCTTTATAGAATTTCCTGACTTTTTTGGAGCTCTCCTGCTCCTGAAATCATACCGTCTTCAGCCATAACCTAAAAATATGTATATTGCTCTTTTTTTGTCCAAATTCGGTCACACGCTATGTCTTAGCAATGGGAAAAATCAGATCCATCCATGGCCCCATCATGGGTGTTTTCATGGGGTTTTTTTGGGCGAGAGAACATTTTTGAATAACCGAACTGAAAAATACACTTCGAACTTTCCCCGGCCATCTGTCGTGCAATTCCCGAAGTTCCTGTTGCGCGGCTATGAATTCTACCTCTGAGATAGTTACGTTCGGAATCGATCCACCAGATGGCTCTACCTACATGATATAGACAACCCTTCACTTCAAAGAGCATTCCCAAATTGAATAAAAGGGCACGATTTCATGTGAGTAATGAATAGATGATGGATTAACACAATTGGACTTGGACTTCTTCCTTAGAAGACCAATGTCCACGAATCATGGAGTGTGCCTGAGAACTCAGGTCCTTTTGATTGTCAATGAGAACATTGTTCTCAAAATCATTAGGACCGTAAAAAAAAAATTACCAATGCTGACCATACACGTTGCTATTCGCAACCATGCTTGCGCAGGATACCTCTCCGGTTTCCGGCAGACCGTAACGTGTATGACTCAACTAGGTAATTGACATATAAAGTGAACTCGTCAGTCTAACGTAGTGCACTTTTTATAAACAACAATAAATATAAATAATCCGTAGCTTGTAGATTCGAAATTATCCGCAGTATGCCATTATTATATTTTGATACTGGCGCTCGGGCAGGCCGGACCACATCCAAAATTAATTAAATACAACCTGTATGTAGGCTGGTGAAAAAATTCTTGCGGCCTCTGACCGCGACCCCTTTCGGGAGAAATGAAAAGTAGGACACCATCTCAGATTTTCGACCAATCGACAACGACCTGATTGAGATCGTGTCCTACTTCCGTAATAATCCGCAAATATTTTTTGGTTGTGGCGCTGTGCGGCAATAGAAAATAGCTCGACCCCTTTCAAAAGGATCCTCACATAGAATCGATCGATGACAAGAAAGTCTGCATGATCGGGTCCTATTTCGATTTCTCGTGGCTTTTTTGGGAAAAGCTCGACCGAGCCATATGGAGAAATGAAGAGTAGGACACCCCGTCTCAAAAAAAAAAAACGACGTGCCGCCAACACCGATCATTTATTCCATTCGGATCTATATCAACTAGATAGAATTTAATTCGTTGTTGACGAGATCAAATAATCGTTGTTGCCAGACAATACGAGATCAAAAATTCGTGTGAAATAAATTGGCGAAAATATATCGACCCCCGACCGGCACTAGTTCGATTTTAAAAGCTTCTTGTCGTTTTAAGACCTACTTTTCATTTCCCCAAAAAAGCCACGAGAAATCGAATAGGACCCGATCATGCAGACTTTCTTGTCATCGATCGATTCTATGCTCGACCCCTTTCAAAAAGAAAGGGGTCGAGCTATTTTCTATTGCCGCACAGCGCCACAACCAAAAAATATTTGCGGATTATTACGGAAGTAGGACACGATCTCAATCAGGTCGTTGTCGATTGGTCGAAAATCTGAGATGGTGTCCTACTTTTCATTTCTCCCGAAAGGGGTCGCGGCCAGAGGCCGCAAGAATTTTTTCACCAGCCCACAGTTTTAATTAATTAATCCGGCCTGCCCGCGCGCCAGTATCAAAATATAATATGGCATACTGCGGATAATTTCGAATCTACAAGCTAGGGATTACTTATATTTATTGTTGTTTATAAAAAGTGCACTACGTTGGTCTGACGAGTTCACTTTATATGTCAATTACCTAGTTGAGTCATACACGTTACGGTCTGCCGGAAACCGGAGAGGTATCCTGCGCAAGTATGGCTGCGAATAGCAACGTGTATGGTCAGCATTGGTAATTTTTTTTTTTACGGTCCTAATGATTTTGAGAACAATGTTCTCATTGACAATCAAAAGGACCTGAGTTCTCAGGCACACTCCATGATTCGTGGACATTGGTCTTCTAAGGAAGAAGTCCAAGTCCAATTGAGTTAATCCATCATCTATTCATTAGTCACATGAAATCGTGCCCTTTTATTCAATTTGGGAATGCTCTTTGAAGTGAAGGGTTGTCTATATCATGTAGGTAGAGCCATCTGGTGGATCGATTCCGAACGTAACTATCACAGAGGTAGAATTCATAGCCGCGCAACAGAAACTTCGGGAATTGCACGACAGATGGCCGGGGAAAGTTCGAAGTGTATTTTTCAGTTCGGTTATTCAAAAATGTTCTCTCGCCCAAAAAACCCCATGAAAACACCCACGATGGGGCCATGGATGGATCTGATTTTTCCCATTGCTAAGACATAGCGTGTGACCGAATTTGGACAAAAAAAGAGCAATATACATATTTTTAGGTTATGGCTGAAGACGGTATGATTTCAGGAGCAGGAGAGCTCCAAAAAAGTCAGGAAATTCTATAAAGACATTGCAAAAAGAAAGTAAAATTTTAAATAAATTGTGAAACCTGCAGATCTAGCTTTCATCCAAGCTGTGCCTCACAAGCAAAATGAGGTCGATTGCTGCAGACCATGTTCAGGTAGTGAGGTTTATATACGACAAAAATAGAGAAAACGACCAGGAAATGAATGAAAGGAGTATTGAAACTTTCATAGAGCAAACATTGAACGATATTCTTACACCATTTAAGACGACACTACAGCAGGAAATGCTGCAAATCAGGAATTCCATTCAGTTCATGTCAGACTCATTTGATGAATTCAAGACAGGCATTATGGACTATCATGGAGCGGTTTGGCGTGCCCGGAAAATTTCTGATTCTCTGCAGAAACCTCCACCAGAATAACATGGCCAGTGTTCCCTACAATCGTGAAACCACTGACGCCGTCCAGACCAATTCCGACGTTCGACAGGGGTGCTTCTGGGTACCTGTTCTGTTTAACACCTTTATGGCGGCCCTGTCCATGACTGTAGACGGTAAATTACTCGCGAGGGGGTTGGAAGTAAGATAGGGTGGGCTATTCAACATGAAATGGCTGAAAGCGAGAACAAGAACGAAGTTCCTTACCGACCCTCAGTATGCCGATGACTGCTGCCTTACTTCAGACTTCGTCAATAGGCTCCAGGAAGCTTTGGGGACGTTCAACTGGGCATATAGAGCTCTTGGCCTGAGAATTAACTTTGCTAAAACTAAGATTATGTGTACTCCACAAAACGCTGAAAGAGTGAAGATCGGTGACAAAGAGCTGGAATATTTCAACTTGCGTAGTAGTTCATTGAAAAAAAATTACACTTCAATGTGCTAGTTTTTAGTGAATTTTTTTTATGTAATTTTGAGTCAAATGTTTTCATATTGTTCTACTTTAATAAAAGGTGGTAATATTATCTTTTGATAAACATTTTTTTTCACATCTGTAGGACCTTTACGTCCAAATAAATCGATATCATTTGAAAGGGTCGACTAAAATAAAAAAAATAATGTAAAATGGCGGCTATTCTAAAATATATTTGGATCGATCTAACAATCCATGATATTAGTGACCGTGGAAACCGTTACTGACTTACGTCAAAATTAGAATTTAATAGATTTCAAATATTTGTAAATTAATTAAATTTAAACTCTAAATAGCAGCTAATTGGTGGGAAGATTGAACTTTTATTGTCGTTTCTCTATTTACAGGTAAATATTCAATTTTATTGTAGTTAAAATTGAGTTTGAAATAAAAAACTCTATTTACAGAGTAACACTTGGAGTTTTCTGAACTGAACAGACTTTTTTATTTTTTTGTTTCATTATTATACAAACAGTTTTATCTTAATTCAAAGTCAGTCAATTATAACACAGCCAATCAGAGTAACTTTTTAAATCTTCATCACAGATTCCAAATCCCTCAGGTTATCCCCAGACAGAACCAATGCTGTGTCATCGACAAACTGGAAATATCTTGATCTCAGGTTTGCAAATTTCAAACTGTGGACATACAGGGTGGCCAAGAGATTGACGTCAAAAAGAAAAAACAGGACCCTCGTGTCATGGGCTATTCGAATCACCCCCATATATGTTATGCGATTTTTCACGGTTTTCGAGTTATGCATTTTTTTATGAACTTTGAGAATTTTCGACTTGAACATCTTAAAAAAGATATTAAAAAAAAGTACAAGAATTCTCTGTGAAATTCTTTTGTAACTTAATCTCCATGAATTGTACTTTCATACATAAAATAACCAGATTCTTAACTTTGATAAAAATTATGGAAATGTTGGTCTCAAGTGAAAAAGTTACGTGAATTGGATTATGATTCGAATTTTCGGATCAAAATTAAAAATGTAAAAAGGCTAATTCACGGTTTTTTAGTATACTTAAAAACTGCGTTCAACAGTCAGCAGGATACGTCTCCGGTAGACCGTAACGTGTATGACTTGACTAGGTAATTGACATATAAGGTGGACTCGTCAGACAAACGTAGTGCACTTTTATATAAACAACAATAAATGTAAATAATCCGTAGCTTGTAGATTCGAAATTATCCGCAATATGCCATATTATATTTTGATACTGGCGCTCGGACAGGCCGGACCATCCAAAATTAATTAAATACACACCTGTAGGCTGGTGAAAAAATTCTTGCGGCCTCTGACCGCGACCCCTTTCGGGAGAAATGAAAAGTAGGACACCATCACAGATTTTCGACCAATCGACAACGACCTGATTGAGATCGTGTCCTACTTCCGTAATAATCCGCAATATTTCTCGGTTGTGGCGCTCTGCGGCAATGGAAAATAGCTCAACCCCTTTCAAAGTGATGATCCATCCATATATTTTCGATCGATGACAAGAAAGTCTGCACTGATGGATCGTAATATTTCTCGGTTATGGCTCTTTTGCGGCTATGGAGAAAAAGCTTCACCAATTGAAAATTTGAGTAGAAGCTCTCACGAGTCGTTTGAGCCATCCCACGTCCAAATTGGGGAAAACAGTGTTTCGACAAAATGCTCCTATGTCCATTTTTCGATGAATTAGAGAGAAAATTCCACGAAGGCATTTTTCGATCGTAGTTCGAAAACCTTTCAATTTAGGACCTATTTTCATAACTTTTCTTGAAGAAAATGTTCTCACGAATCGTTTAAGCCATCTCACGTCCAAATTGGAGAAAGAAGGCATTTCGTAAAAAATCCCATACATAGCCTTTGGTTGAAAATGCCGAAAAAAAATAAATTCGTTGAAACTCAACAAATGAGGTGTCTAGAGATAGAGGAGCTTTAGAGCTACCAACAAATGGTATGAAAACTCTCGTATGTTCGTTTTTCGATTAATTAAGGCGAATAATATGGGACATATTTCATCGACTCGTAGTATGGGGCAAAGTAGTACCTATTAGAATTAGTGTATAATTTTAAGGTATGCATATCTGCTGGATTCATATGCTAGAGAGCTTGTGTCGGCCGCCAATTATAGCAGGTACCAGGCGCTTAAGGTACTTGAAAACTTGGTTCACTTTTCTTTAAGTCTGAGTGGCTGATCTTTATGTACGTCAAAAATTAATGAACAGATAAATAGTTTCAGTCGGCAGATATTTCTAATGCCAACCGCATATAAGTTTGCAGAAAAATTAATTGAGTCCTGGAGTCTTAATTTTTATAAATGACACAGAAGGAACTATTTCATACTATTTGTAAGCAGCCATATTAATTTCGGGGCAGTGATACCTGGATCACATGCTTCAGCGTACGGATAATGATCTGCCTGCATTACTTACGGCGACAAATGTGTCTGGGGTATGTTATGGCTCCTTCAATTTGTCTGGCTGCTTACAAATAGTATTTTAATAGTTATCCATCAAGTTCAAGTATTATATTTAAAAATCAATCAAACTTATAGCATCGGGCAGAAATATCTGCCGACGACCGACGACAGCTGTCTGGCAATATAGATTATCAATTATTTTTGACGATATTATATTCATATTATGATTTTTATGTACTCATCAAAGTATATAAAAATCAGCCCTCAGACTTCAAGAAAAGTGAACTATGGATATGGATACCTTGAGCACATGATAGACTGATAGAGTACATCCAAAGTTACTTGAAGGATTCATAATTATTAGAATATGCCATACTACATATCAATGTGTTGCTGTATAACAAATTTGGTCCGAAAATCACCAGAGGTTGAAATATTGTGAAGAATAAAATTTTGCTGAAAATGCCAAAGTTATTTTTAAACTGAGCTTTTATGGGACTGCTGATGAGTAATTTTCTTCCTGAATTTGATCGGATATTAAAGAGTAGCAGCACAATATATGGACCACCTTCTGTATAATTCAAATCTACCTTATACAGGGTGTAACTGAATAAGTGTAAAACATTTAAGGAGGTGATTCCTCATCGAAAAAAAGATAGGATCTTTCATATAAAGAAACTTCATTGGAGCATCCCTTGTTAAGATACAGCCCCTTAAAGGGGGTACATAAAATTTGTATAACAATTTTTTTCACAAGCACTGAAAAAGTTCCAATATTGAAATTAACCTGACGTTTTGTACTACCAAAAAGACACCTTTAATCGTTTAATGCAGGTACTAACTACAAAATAACAATAAATCCAGTTCGCATTTATGACCATGTATCTCTGTAGTTGTTTTTTTGGGCAAAAAACCCAAGAGACATTTTTTGTTTAGAATGAAACAGGCTATCGGAAATAAATTTTCAAATGGTAAACAAATAATAAGACAAAAAGTTACATTGGAAATAAATTTTAGGGGTTGCGTTTTTCACCCCTTACAACCATGGGGTGAACCAAATAAATTACTGGCTAAGTGTCTTTTTGGTAGTACAAAACGTCAGGTTAATTTCAATATTGTAACTTTTTCAGTGCTTGTGAAAAAAATTGTTATACAAATTTTATGTACCCCCTTTAAGGGGCTGTATCTTAACAAGGGATGCTCCAATGAAGTTTCTTTATATGAAAGATCCTATCTTTTTTTCGATGAGGAATCACCTCCTTAAATGTTTTACACTTATTCAGTTACACCCTGTATACGCTGATTACTTTCAAATTGAAAGGATATTTATTTCTTGCGAAGAACGCCGAACGTCTGAAGGAACTGAATATCTTATAGCGAGTTGAAGAAGTGCCTTAAACTTCAGAATAAGTGCTATACAGAGGAGTTAAATAACGAAGAATCTCTAGAGATTCTCGAGATGAGAGTATATTTAAGTTATGGTAGATAGAAATTGTGGGAGGAAAAAAGCATAACAAGAAAAATGAAGAAGATAATAAATTACACATTTTACAAATTTGACTGCATGAAGTTGAAAGCCTACTCTATAACAACCTGCCCAAAGCTTGTAGAAATAGTGTTACCTACCTGTGTTGTAGGGCAACCAGTCCCCAGCAAATAATTTGCGAAATCTCCAAAGAGGTCGGCCATTCTCCTGTGCCGATACATCCAAAAACCCCACATTCGTGGGTTAGCCCCGAGTTTACACCTCCTCTACCTTTCCGCTTATCCAAAGTCATCTGATTGGCCACATTTCTGCAGTTTTTTCCGCAGTCGCACCCTGCTGCTTTGGCACTCGCAACTTCACCCCCTGACATCCCTGCAGACTTCTTGATTTGACGGAAACTAAAATATCACTAATCTCGAGCTGGCATAATATTCCACCCAACTACAGTGAAATATTTCACCACGGATTTCTATTGATATAGGTTCTGTAAACACAGTAATTTCTAAATAATGAACTTCTGATAACCCCCCGGTAGAAATGAGATTTTGTACGGTCAATTTTAAAAATATTACGAAATAGGCCGATTGCGTTACATCATTTGAAAGGCGTAAATGGAATATTGAGTTATAAGACGATTTTGCCTCGTTCTCAATAATGAATTTTTGAATGGAAAATTTTTACCCTGGTTCATAACCGGGGTAAATACAGATTATATTGTTTGTGACAATTTAGTTCGATATAAATATTTACTGTTCTAGTTAACGTCATGGCCGATAGGCTCATCATCAAGAGGTCTTAAGAAATATTGTTAGATACATAGTTTCGGTGCCCTATAGCCATTTTCAAGAACAAGACAAATTTTTGTTTGAATCTTGAATATATTTGAACGAATATTTGCTGAATGAATGGCACCATTTTTCTGAATTTTGGGGAAGGCACAGAAGTTTTCGAATAGAACCCTTGACCTTTGGATATTTTCAGTTTCCATCATTAGAATATACGATTACTTTTAAAAAAACTCCATTCCAGATATCATGCGTCTTGTACTATTTTGGTTAATTTTCAGTATACCACTCTCAAAAAACACGAAACTGTATATTTTTGAGCGCTCGTATTATTCAAACGAGAGTTCGACAATTCGACATTTTTCGTTTGGTTTTGTTTCTTTCCGTTTTTCTCTTCTTTTCAGTTTTGTTGCTATTGTTAGTTTTTTGTTTTGTATTGTTGGTTCCTGATTTTTCTTTAATTCTTTTTATTTTTGTGTTTCATGTTCATTTTTTTTTGTTTTTATGTTTGAGTTAGTTTATGTTTGTTCTATTCGTTTGTCGGTTTGTTGGATTGTTTTCAGGGTACCTACTGCACATCCGATATTACAGAAATCCTTGAAGGATCATTCGCAATTTTTTTCTAATTAACTCTACTGGTTTTATTGACATATAGAATCACAAAAAGCGCATTACTCTGTCTTACCCATAACCTGGAGATTTTGAGATGGATTAACTATCTTTTGAGGAAATTTTCATTTTCCTGAGAGAAATTTTTGGCAGTTGTACAAGAAATCTTCAGTGATCTAGGATCATTCGTTTAAGAAATATTGTGATTTTTTGTATGAAATTTGCAAAAAGAATCGTTGTGATCTCGTTTTAATGAGCAGCTACTGAAATTCCGATAGACGTGACTTTAAGGATACTTGTTATTCTCGTGGAAATGATAATCGATCAAAGTCAGCCAGAGCAACTAGTCCAAATGTGTCTATGGAAATTTCATAGATGTACCTCATCTGATATCATATCCCCGATTGCAGTAAAGCGATTCTTTTGTCCATATTTTTTTATATCTATTCACATAAATAATTGATTTTTTCATAACTTTTCAGACTTTTCAGTAGCTATATTGAAAATAACAGCACTAACCCGAAGTCTAGTTTGTTTGCGCTTCTGTTCAAATTCGTAGCCAAAGAGATCACTTATTCAAGCACTGAATTCGCTTAACTTTGCTTGACTTCCTGATGAGAACAAATTTCCTGATTTTCTACTCCTATAACGTTTTTTTTTCATTTCCTTGATCACATGGGAAATGTTAGCTGAATTGATCGATTACTTTTGGACAATAAATCTTTTTTCAATATTTTTTTTGATCACGTGATTTTGAAGGAATTTTGTTCGCACTCAAGAGTCATTATTTAACAGCTTTTTGGAACTATTTTCCAAAGATTTCGAAGAAAATCGATAATGTGGATAGAGATCTAACTATAGCAAAAATCCTTAGTACTTCAAATTTCTACGGAACCTCCTGTACGCACTTTCGAACGAAATTTTTGAAAGAAATCTTAAGAAAAATCTAGCAATAATCCCATTTTCGGAATTCGAATTCTTTCGAGTGCTGTTTTGATTGAGATATTTAGTTATCTTCATTATTATTTGAAAAATATAATAATTAAGTAGTGTTGAAACTTAAGTTGTTTATTTCATATCAGCGCAAGCGTCATATAATATAAGATTGATGAATGCGGCTTTATTGGATACTCCGGGACTCCAACTTGTGATTTCATTCTTTTTCCGCAGCATTAACAGTGGTGATACAAAGTGATAAATAATTTCTAACGATGGCCACTAAGGAAAAGGAAAGTATGTATTAATTTGATATAAGTTCTTATGCATACGGAACTAAAATGCAATATTATTCTCAATTTCAATTAATTGATCAAGTTGAGGTTATACCTGCACATAAACAGTAAATCAACATTCAGTGGCGTAGGCATCATTCGGGTTTGGAGATTTAAATTGCTCGATACTTACTCTCGTATATAACATAGAAATTCTTTTTGAAACTTTCTTTTTTTTGGTAAAACATCGTTACATTCTATTGTTAACATTAATAGAAGAAGCTTGATCACGCATGTAATTTTCAGAACCAATAATTGTTTTAATGGACCTGATGATGATTTGTAAAGATCGAAACAAGTCCTGAACAATAAAAAGTGGTTTTTCTAACAGTATTTAGACTTCTACATTTACTTATGTTATATTAAACGTTATTTGTTTTCTCTGTGGTATTCATTTCCGAAGCTATCAGTAAATTTTAGAAACGTGAAGAATTTTATAGCTGGAAAACCAACTTGCTATAGTTTTGCCGGCTTGAATGTTTCATGGAAATATACTCGATTGGCGATATTTTTTAAATCTAAATCAGTGTTAATCTCGGTGTTAATAGTTCATATGAGAATACTGAAAAAATTGAAGAAGTACGAAAACACTTCTCACTTCAGGTTATTGTTTTCAAAACTTTTGAAACGACTTGTCCAAAAATACTGTTGGAAATTTTTCAATTAGTCCTTTATATATGAGCAGGATGTCGACTTGAGATAGTTCCACTGATTGCAACTAAGAAGTTACGTGCTTCTTAGTTGCAATCAGTGGAACTATTTCTGATATTTGTTTATTTTCTTTTCTTAGGAAAGTCATTTTAAGAGATGTGTCCAAGTTGACTATGCCTCATCATAGCACGGCCATTTTTCAAACGATCTTTTTCATACAATTTTAATACCATACCTCAGTATTTTCTAAGTTTTAGTTCCAAAACCTTCAAAAAAAAATTTGGGCAAGAATTGTGAACCATTTTTTCGTAGTGAAAGTTATTATTTTTTATGTATTTTATATTCCTTTGTTGAATTCTTCCGAATGTAGAGTGTTGATTTCATTGTGTGAAGATTGTTATTTTTTTGTAATTATTGTTTGGTTTTCGTTTGGTTCAGTTGAGAAGCTTTGAGCTAGACTAGCGCCAGACGTTAACTAACTAGAGGATTTTAATTTTCTATAACTGTTCAATTTGTCTCCTCTCAATAAAGACATTCATTAATTATTATTATATTAATTATTAGGTGTAATAATTTTCAGAAATAGTTTGAAAGGGTAAATTGCACTTAAACGTCCTAGAAATTATGGCAGACACATGTGAAACATATTTATACATATAAAAAAAAATTTCAGCGACGGTGTACAAATTGGGAAAAGTTCTAATTGAAGGAAAAACAAAACAAGTATTTGAAATCACTTCGCATCCCAACCTATGCATCCTCTCGTCTAAGGACAGAATAACTGCTGGAGATGGGGTTAAAGCTCATGATCTTGCAGGAAAGGCAGAGATTTCTACGAAAACTTGTGCTAAGGTTTTCGAACTCTTGAATAAAGTTGGTGAGCAATATTCAAACTAATATGTAACTTTAATGATTTTTTCCCTATGTTATATAAGTTCATAAGTTGGAACTATAATTTCTGATGTGAATAAATAATAAGTGTGTCTAGATAATTACAATATTCATTTTATTGGAAACCTATTGATGTAACATTTTTATATTGACGAAGCAAAATTGTCGTGTTGATTGTAAAATTTACACTTTTATTTTGTTAAATTAATTTGTGTATTTTTCTTTCAGGAATAAAGACTGCATACATAATGAGATCCTCCTCAGTCACCCTACTGTCTAAAAGATGCGAAATGATACCAATCGAATGGGTAACGCGTCGTTTAGCAACTGGCTCGTTCCTGAAAAGACAGCCAGGAGTTCCCGAAGGTTATCGCTTCTATCCGCCAAAGCAGGAGACCTTCTTCAAGGATGACGCAAACCACGACCCCCAATGGTCAGTCGAGCAAATTATATCGGCTAAATTTAAGTACAACGGCGTACTTATCGGTAAGTTGACCTTAGCGAATCTGAAGTTGGTGATCCCGTCGATGTTAATTATGAAATGCCGTATTTTTGTTGTTTGTGTAAGTTATCTTGTTCGTAATTGATGTTATCTTATTACGTACGGAAAATGATGTAAAACTATTTATTTGTTCCACAATATAGGAATTTCTTGTGCTATTTGACCACAATCCAAAAATAGCCCTTTTTACAGAATATTCACTGGATTAGAGGGCCCTTAGTTTTACCAATACATGGGCATAGGTTTCTCTATGAAGAGAAACCATGTCCTAGTTTAAATGCTGTAGAAAAATGTCCGAAATCTTAAATTTCTGTTACAATTTATGCAATTTTTAATACACTACGCGAAAAAAATGAACGCACATTATGGAAATCCCAAATTTATTCTACAACTGAAGGTGTTCTCAATAATAATTATTTTCATCAGAATTATGCATGCATATGTTATCCCCTTTCAACGTTTTTCTTCAATACAGATGTTTTCTCCCAGCAGGAATAAAAAAAGATGATATTATTAGATTTTGAATGTATTGGCTCCATTCTAAAACCAGTTGTTCTCGATCAATTCTAGTGATCAATAGTTTTTCTTTCGTTTGATTTTCTACACTCGATCGCTATGCAACGCGAAACACGCAATTTGACCCAAGAGGAATGTGCCCAAGCGGTAGTTTTGCGAGAAGAAGGGTGGACATACACAAGAATTGCAGAAAGGTTTGGAGTTTCCCATACAAGTGTGTCCAGAATGTTGCAGCGATTCAGGGAGACAGGTATGAATGTCCGAAGACCAGGACAGGGTAGACCACGGGTAACAACTGCCATTCAAGAACGTTACTTGAGAGTTTCTTCGTTGAGACAACGGTTTGCAACCGCTCGCCTCCTTCAAAATCAGCTTGAGCAAACTCATGAGGTGCAAATTAGCACTCAGACAATAAGAAATCGCCTCAGGGAATATGATTTAAGGCCTCGTGTCGCGGCAAGAGGCCCAGCTCTTACCCCAGCCCATAGAAGGGTGCGTTTGGTTTTTGCGAGAGAGCATATCCATTGGGAAGAGGCCGATTGGGAAAGAGTTCTCTTCACAGAGACAGATGAGTCTAGATTCTGCCTCTACCATTGTGATCGACGTTCCCCTGTATACAGACGTCCACATGAAATATATGCTCAGTGCAATTTCCTGAATACTACTGGTTTCGGGGGAGGATCGATTATGGTATGGGGTGGAATATCTTTGACTGCTCGCACAGACCTAGTGGTCGTTGATAATGGAGCTATGAATGCTGATAAGTGTATAAGGAACATTCTTGAAGAGCATGTAGTGCCACTTGCCCCATACATTGGTGAAAATTTCATTTTTATGGACGATAATGCCAGACCCCATCGTGCGCGCATCGTTCAGGAGTACCTTGAAGAGGTTGAAGTCTCTCGAATGGAATGGCCAGCAAGAAGTCCAGATCTCAATCCGATTGTGCAGGTTTGGGACAACCTCAATAGAAAGCTGAGAAGTTCAGAAAATCATCCAGCTACTCTTAATGACTTAGGAATCCAACTCGGAGAAATCCGGGAAGGATTAGATCAGAACATTTTAAGATCACTCATTTTGAGTATGAACCGTCGTTGCCGAGCTGTAATTAACGCAAGGGGTGGAGATACCAAGTATTAAATCACTTATCAGCATTTCAGTATTTTGAAAATTGTTCATTTCTCTTCTTCCACATAAGATTCGGTGAAATCCTGAATTTTTCTTCCATTTAATGTGTCTTGTTTCGTTCAAAACCTTCCCGAGAGAACATAAAAAATAAGTTATAAAGTCAATGTAGAGTTAACTTTCATTAAAATTGAGATTTTCAGAATGTGCCTTAATTTTTTTGCGCAGTGTATATAATTAAGGAGTTTGTCATGCAAATTATAGAAGCGGTGGAATTGTTGAGTTTTTTGGATGGCAACCATAATTTTTTATACCAGAAATTATACAATGAATGTTGAGTAATTTGAAATGAAAAATTGACTTTTCGAGCAATAATAAATACAGAAAATGTAAATTTTGTGCGGCACTTTTAATTTTCTCCTTTATTTTTTTTTGACTAGCAGTTCTTTTTGCCTACAATCTTGTAGGGTTATGAATTTGCTCTGTTGATTAATTTTGGTTCATTTTAATTTTGTCTATTTTTGCAGGTCCAACAGAAGTGGAGATAATGAACAGGACATCAATCCTTGTATTCGAAGTTTTGGAGAAATTCTGGGCCACTAAAAATTGCGTACTCGTTGATATGAAAATAGAGTTTGGTGTTGATACGGAAGGTGAGTTATTTTTTTAGATCAAAAAACATTTGACCCATGAAATGATTCGAGTCAATGTGATTAATAAGTAGAATAACCTTGTGGAATTCATGTTCTGTAATTGGCGGATTGCTTCCAGGACAAATTCTTGTAGCAGATGTGATCGATTCAGACAGTTGGAGACTGTGGCCTTCAGGAGACAAAAGACTGATGGTGGACAAACAAGTTTACAGAAACCTCACCACCGTCACAAACTCTGATTTGGATACTGTTAAAAGAAACTTCGAATGGGTAGCAAATCAACTTGATTACTCCGAATACCTAACTCCTAATCATCTGGTGGTCATTTTAATGGGGAGTCCATCAGACAAAGAACACTGCGAAAAAATCGAGAAACACTGTCAATCCTACGGCCTACAAACTGCGATGAGGGTGACATCAGCTCATAAAGGCACCGAAGAAACGCTCACGATGGTCAGATATTACGAATCTCTAGGCATGAAAATCGTGTTTATAGCTGTAGCTGGAAGATCCAACGGATTAGGTCCGGTAGTCTCGGCAAATTCTGCTTATCCTGTCATCAATTGTCCTCCAGTTAATTCTGGAAATGTGGACAAAGACATTTGGTCCAGTTTGAATGTACCATCCGGTCTTGGTTGCGTTACTGTGGTTTATCCAGAAACCGCTGCTATACATGCGGCTCAAATTCTTGGTTTGGAGAATTTCCTCATTTGGGGCAAAGTAAGAACGAAGCAATTGGATAATTACGTCTCGTTAACTAAGAGCGACAAGGAATTGGCTGGTCAGAAAGCCTTGATTTGAGAACCAATATGTTTATGCTTGTTGGGATTTATATAAAAATATATTTTGTACCCTTCTTTTGTAAATAAATCGACAATATTATCTTGTTACAATACTGATAATTTCTTAGCTTATTCCCTCAATTATCTTGATTCACACACTATCAGAAACGGTAAAAAATTCATTATCGTCTTATCAGAATGTTATGAAATAACCTATAGCAGATTCGGAGTAAATTAATGAATGAAACAACTTTTATTGGAGAATAACACTGGCTCAAACATTCCGTAAAAGTCATTCTCATGAATTTCTATCATTCTGAAAATTATTGCGTTTTAATAAAAAGATCGAAAACGAACGAGAAAAATTATGTTTGTTCCATATTTATAACGTTTACGAGTCATTCTTTTACACAATTATCGTGAATTATGGCAATGACCAGTTCTTTTAGGGAATTTTCGAGGCAGTCAATTGACTGGTCGTTTAGTCACCATTGAGAATTCATTCAGCAACATCGCTGAATTTTGATCGACCCCGGGCTAAAAATCTTCACGGGCGTACTTTCGTGTTTTGAGTTTGTGGCCGCTTAATTCATGAGTGGTGTATAATATACCTAAATTTCAAAATTGGTAAATTCATTCGAAAAATTGTGAGTAACACATAATGAAATTCCCTACATTCAGCCTGAAAAATAAATCTTATAAAATATTCATTCATTTTTCAAATAGAGGTTATATTTCAATCTCTATTTCCAGAGACATTTTACATTAAACAAGATTGAAAAATATAAACATATTAACAAAATACATTCTATAAATGTGAATAACACTGTAACTTATTGAAAAAAATAAAACAAATCAATTAGTCATCATAATCGAAAATTATCTACAGTGTGCACTAAAATAAATTTCTCAATATAATAAACCAAAAAAAAAGATCAAAATGAAGTAAAATGCAGATGCTTCTTGCATGAATGAACCTTGGAAATCAGTCATTACCAAATACAATTATTTTTTTTAAATACACTCAAATTAATACTGATTACAATCAACTGAATTAATCTTCTGCGCGCTGGATTTTGAGTACTGGTGGCATAAACTGAATTTCTTTTTTATATTTTTCAAATATTGGAAACAAAACTATTTGGTCTGATTATAATTTGATAGTACGTTTAGTCTTATTAAGTGTTTGTTTGAGAAAAAACTTAAGCAGGAGAAACAGAAGTTCTTAGTACCCTGCATTGTTGTTCCTTCTGATAATTTAAAACTCCACTTTCTAATTGTTCTTTATATGAAAGTAACTCTCTTATTCTGTGGTAAACAGGATCCTGAGTTCTCATACTAGGATTCCATCTGCAATAATAAGCTTTCCACAATTTTATGTGTCGAATACTAGCAACTGGAATGAGGATATTTTGATGGTTGTTAGCCCAATACAAAGGATTTTTGTACAAGTCAAGCTGGCTATTGATATACGACCAAAGAGATACAGTTTGTTCTTTTAACCTTTCCTGAACCCTTTCTCTTTCACTATTACATAAGAATGTTCCGAATCTACAAGAATAAAGGTGATCTAGAATAGTGATAAGGAAGTAATCATTGAACTGAAAAGCATTAGGAAATTGTTGAGTTATCTGCCAAACACAATCAATAAATTGGAGAAACACTGGGGACCGATCAGCATCTGAGTGGTGGTCATCTCCATGTCCTATTCTTTGTTGAAACTTGTGCCCGAAAGATAGCCATTCTTTCTCAATTAAAACTTCAAAACCTTTCAATGTCCTGAAAAAAAAAATCGTATCCCACTAACAATTTTCTCTATGTTTCCTCACAACAAACCTATAATAAGGATCCAGCATCAGCATTGCCAAAGCTGTAAGTTGGGCTGTCCTATCCCAGCCATCCGAACAGTGGACCAATACCGAAGTTTTCAAGTTTTCTACTTTATCCGCTATCCGAACTGCGCCAGCTAATATACATTTGATGTGTTTCAACCAATAGGTAGATTCAATACCAGATAACCACTTGGATTCATCAATGTTTGGATAACATAGTTCTTTAAGCTTACGTAGCGATTCTCTCATGACATGAATGTTGTGAATGTCCAGAAAAACCAGTTCCGCATTCTGAAAAATTAGGTTTTCAATGGAATGCTATTACGTGCGCTACTGAGTTCCCACTGTTAACTATTGAAACATAGCAATAATAACTATTTGATAAAGCTATGTCAGATGTGAAACAAATAAAATGAATTCATAACTGGACCATTTTAGGAAGGTATTGACCATTCAATATTATTGATCAATAAAAGAAATGTTGTTTCATACAACATAGCCAACTATCCCTATGCCCACCTATCTGAATTCTAGCTACCAAAGGCAATCCAAACCACGTGATTGTTCCACCATTGTCAACCTCAAAACGTTTCTGACATGTCTGACATGTCACTGGCTGAATGAGAGATAGTGCACATATATGATTTAAAACTTGAATATTCCAATAGTGTTTATGAATCTTGAGAATTTTTGTTGACCATATTCATTATTATAAGCTTTTTACCAAATTACGACCCTATTAAAATTGTAGTTTTTGAAATATTGGGGAAATAAAAATTCAAAAATTGATAATTAAGAAAATATTAGCCCGATTTTGTCAATTTCTGAAACATAATCAAGGCATATACTCCGAAAGTAGTGGAAGTAGGATAGACAGAATTGAATTGGACCATGAAGTCTTCAACATTGAGTCCAACCTGATTACAACCATTTGCCGCTCAAAATTCGAAAATTAAAGACATTTGGTGAAAATAATAACACTTTTCCATAGCACAAATGACAGATGCTATCAGACATCGCTACAGGCGAGTTAAAAACATGTTTTGAACAATGAAATGAAAGAAATAAGACACAAACCATTTGCCATTATAAATAATGAAAAATGAAATGTGAATACGAACTAGGTCTCCGATACTGTTCACCCTACCAGACCGAATGGTCCAATGAAATGAAAGATTGGCAAGGCTTTTAGCTCCGATAAAAATAACTTTGAATAAGCAAGTATTTAAAAAAAATGTTGTGTACCTGATAAGCGTCTTCAGATTCATAGCCGCCTCCTTTAGCCTTATTGGCTATTGCATTCGCACTAGGTCTAGCATCCATTATAAATATTTTGTGAGATTGAGCATTAGCATCCATAATCAGTTGAATATATCTCTCGTCTTCTCTACATCTTTTACCACTCACACCTAAAGAAAGCATCGATAATTATATAAATTGTATGCCTGAGAATAACTAGAGTATATTACCAACAAGTGGCTGAGAGCATCTAGAGATGGTAGCTTGGAACTCTGGATGGATCCAACTCAATACAGGAATTCGTCCTCTACTTCTGAAACAAGCGGAGGCCTTCAAATCATCATCACTTGCTTGAGTAGGCACAGCCCAAACTGCAGGGTAGCTGTCACAGATCTCATAATGTTCGTTGATTTTTGTGATCTTCCACATATCATTATTCACACCCATCCTTTTCAATTCAGCTATCGGTTCATAGACGGTCCAACCATTTTCACTGAACTTTTCATTGTGATCAAATGCAAACAACTTCAATTTGTGTGATACCGGGAAGGCATACTGTTGTAATTTCTCAAAAATATCTCTTCGAGAATGGTTTTCTTGTTTGTGGGCAAAACGTAAGTTCCTCATATCCTTACAGAAAATTTCTATACCGTAAGCATTCTCTCCTCTTGAAGAGGCTCCTCCTACTTTTTCGATTCTAGAGACAACACCTAGAGGTACATCCACACTTGGTGATTTATCAACAGAGCAGAATGTTAGTTTGTAGTTTGTGACTGTAAGAATTCCTCTAGCCGGTCCATAATATGGGCAGAGGTATGTTACATCCCTAGACTGCCCGATGATCCTTTCACCAGCTAGCAATTGAGGTTCATCAGGTCTATTTGGTACAGTTATATTAGAAGTAGTAGCTTTATCTCTTTCCAAAGTGGAAACTACATTCTCAGTAGATGTAGAGCTTGATGAGCAGTAGCTTTTACTAGGGGACACTTTTCCCCAATTATTCATTGATTCAGGTTTGGAGGTGAAGCCACTTGCTTTATTTTCGGTCCTAAATAATTCGATATTATTGAAGTCATTTTTATGATCCATCTTCTTCGAAAATATTGAGATTTGAGTGCAATTTTTGCGTGTTACCGTTTTACAAACGGTCACAGCCGGTTACGATTTTCTGATACCGTTTGTATTTTTGCGAGAGCGGTAATAGAGGGGAAGGTGTTATGACGTAGCCGTATTACGTCATCATTGTTCCCGTTGTTGAGAAATCTGTAACCTTGTTCCGAAGCAGGGTAACTGGAGCGGTTATAATCTGAATTCGCGCCAAAAACGAATATATTTCGCATGTTGCTTCAGTTGCTTGGTTTTTCATTTTGTATATCAAAGGGTATGCAATTTTTTTGACTTATTATATTTTTTATTTATCTCCAACACCAAATTAGCATGATGTGAAAGAAAGTCTTTAATTAAACAAAATAATAAATGTATTGTTTTTATATCCTCTATATTTCCTAATTTTCCAAATTTTATTCTTGCTTCACTTTATTTCGACCGATGAAGGGGTTTTTGCCATTTAGAGAAGAGAAATTTGTTTAATTCATTTTCACCGCTTATCCAATGTGAAATTTCCGAGTCGCTTGGGAATACAAAATAATTGAACATTCCATTCAGAGGAAAAAAAAGATCTGTCTGATCCATTTTTTTGCAGATGAAGTGAATAATAAGTATTCTGAAAATGTAAAAATAATTCAAAACTAGAAAATTAATATTGGAGCGAAAACCATCAAGAGAGAAATGTATTTTAGCGAGGATGCATAACCGTGTTAAGAACTTGAAATTGATGATAAGTGGGGGTAACCGCACTGTTACCGATAGTATAACCGGACTTGTAACACGGTAACACGCAAAAATTGGCCTTTGATGGTAAACAATAATTTTGATCAGCTGTTTGTCAAAATTTTGATCAGTCACAAAGATGTGTACTGACAAAGACTAACGTACTGATTTTCTTTTAATTTAATTTATTCATTCATTTCAATCATTACGAAGGTGAATGTATCGAACTCATGGTTTAACATTGTTGAAATTGTGAAATTTAAGAAATCAGAAACAGGATATAAAAAAAAAAGATATCAATGATATCATTCGGCACGTAGCCACATTGACCAATGGGTGCGTTCATCGGACTAAGCAGCTACCGCTACGATCCATCGGTTAGAGTTGAGTAACATCCGAGTTTTATGAACGACCTTTTCGCTACATGCTCCTTCAAACGTCAAAACCATATGATTTGTTCGATTCGTTGTGTCAAATTAGTTTTAAGGTTAAATTGAAGTAAATAAATATGAATCGCGTATTCGAAATATTTTGTTTCAAGAATTATTGGAGAGTAGTTATATATTGGAAGGGATCATAAGCTGCTTTATTATATAGAACCTGCATCAGAAAATGTTTTGATATAGTTCCGAGGATAGAATTGCCTAGAAATGGAAATTTGTATGAGGAAACTATAACACTATCATAGGAGATTCATTTAGACAACATTTCAGATTAAACTGAGGCAAAGCAGAATCTGGGTGCTGGCTAAACCAGAATCATTTTTGAAATGAGACTTTGGTTCTGAAATCATTACAGCTCGTATAATAATAGCCATTTATTCTCAGAATTCAAAACACAAATGAAAAAGAGATACAGTCAATGCAAAAATAAACACAAAATAAAATTTTAGAAACCTAGAAAATGATCAGACCTCCATGGAATCTAGATTTGTTTCCAAGAACTCTCGAACAATGTATGGTTCACATAGAATTAGCAATTTAGTTATTTGCCTCTTGAATATTCCGTCACTATCAATGGTTTGGTACCGCTTAGGTAGTTTATTGTTCATCTTAATAGACATATACAGTACAACTTCAGTAGTTCGGACACTCGCTAGCCCGGGCACTCCAGTAATTCGGGCACTGCTTTGATTCGGGCAGTTTGAAATTTTCACCTCTGAAATCCGGGCGCGAGAACATTCATATGCAAAACGATATAATTTTCTTGTCTGAACTTGTACTTCAGTTGTAGGACGGGTTGAAAACGTCACGGGGCGCTGGCCGCATCATCAGGAGTGAAGAGAAGAATCTTCTCCTTGAAAACTTGTTACATTTGAAAAGGATCAGAAACAAAGCCACTTATATTATTTATACATCAAAAATGATTCAAAAGTAAAATTGATTCATATTTTTCGAAAAAATAGAAGATAAGGCAGATGGTGCATGTTCTTATATTGATTGATATTGATATATTGTTTATCCTGATTACTCCTAGGTCTCCTGTGGAGACCCCTCTGAAATTACAAGTTTCGAAGCTTGTAACTTGTGCCGAGTTCGGAGTAAGCAGTTGTGTTCTGTGTAGGCTTTGTCACTGTGTCCTCACGCCACCTTAGGCACAGCACTGTTAATTTTTGACTCAACAGTGAGAATGGTGGCCCCTACCGAGACTAGAAAATTTCTTTCCTAGCTCGGGATTGAACTTCGGACCTTTGGGTCCGAATTCCAACGCTCTACCACTGAGCCAGGGGCACTCATATATATATTTATTATTCACATTCATATTGCAAAGTAGGCAGTACATACATATATTATAATATGTAGTCGTATACATATAACTTATTTTCATTATTAGAAATTTGTAAACTTTGGTTTTATTTTATAGGAATCATTGATTTTAGTTTTGATTAATAAACTTCAATTTTGATCATTTTTTAGTTGTTTTATATGATAAATTCAAATCACTCCAGTAATCCGGGCACCTCGATGGTTCGGGCACGTCCCGGTCCGATATCTGCCCGAACTACTGAAGTTGTACTGTATTCAGTTTGTCTCTGACATATAGTAAGAGGATGTAGGGTTAAATTAAAAAACATCATTCGTCTAGTAGAGTTGTCATTGATATACGATTTAAAATATTGTGGATTTCTCCTCACAAATACTAAACATCTACAGATATATAAACCTGCTAGGGTTAGCATGCCCAGCCTTTTAAAACAACAAATTTCGTACCTTGTTTATATTTAATGATGTTATTATCCAATACAATATGAGATGGAGCATCCATATTGCTGGCGGTGAATATTAGACACTCCGTACTATAATACTGGGAACTGCAGTGAAATTAATAATGTTCACAGTTGGGTGTAATGAGAAGACAAAATGTTGTGAACCTTTTGAGAGTGATATAACATGTATCTTATAATTGCAGTGATGTCACTGGGTAATTGGCAGTTAACCGATATTGAAATATATCTTCAAAATAATAAAATTCTTTCATTTCCTGTTTACCATGTTGATTATTTATCTTAACCCTTGAGTATTCCAGAAGACTGGAAAACCCTCTACCTATGCATTACATGTAACACTGCAGTTCACCACATTTTCAAATGTGTGTGAAAAATGATGAAAATACTGCTTAAATATCTCATATAGTAGTGAAGAATATATATTTGTACCTGTTTTGAGGCATGTGAATTCCTGATAGCGAAAATTAAGATAAGGTAGGTATATAAGAAAATGCACATTTCCTCATGTAAAAAGTCCCCTGCATGATGTGAATATTGGAATATAAAAGGAAATAATTTTTGTTTCATGTTTATTTTTTTCATTCTTCTATATACACAGAGGATCTGTTAACATCAATATAGCTGATTGGAAGTCATAAAGAATTATTTCCAATTATTTATTAAATATTCTACTCTTCGTCTAATCCCAATTTTTAAATTTGACACTTCAGACTTCTAATGTAAACAAACTTTACGCTTTTGACAGATAGCTCATCATGTTTCTGAATTGTAGCATAAGAATAGACCGCTCGAAAAAATGGCGTCCGCTCCGGAAGTAGCACTCAGGTAGCATAGTCGTTCATCCGACTTTTCCACAACAGTTGGCCAACTGTTGAGTCCGATGAACGCACCCAATGTAGGTGGGTCATCGTTGACAATCAACATAACCTTGAAATTGGTAAAAAAGTAAACAGAAATAAGTGTACTATTCATGTTTTGAAAATGTAATTTATCTGGCATCTCACATATGAATCATAAAGGATGTGAATTTCAAAAACTCCACAGTTCTGGTAATTCAGTGCCATGAAAGTTGTTCAGGGCTTTGAATAACAACCAGCAATGAAGCTTTCTTTCTGGCTACTTCGAGCACCCTATAATACAAATCTTGCTGTATATAAGACCTTTTTCATAACACTGTTTATAATTCTTGTCATTTCAACGCTTTCTGCATTCTCGATTTATTACTCTGGGCTATCAAAAGATGAGAAATCTCATTTCAACAGGATAGATTTGAATATCCATAATTTACCAAGAGTCGAATTATCTTCATTGATTAACACGAAACGAAGAAATACAAATTGCACACATTGGGATTGCTTCAATATATACAAATGTGGACATACAGGGCATGATAGAATAGCAGTGTATGTTTATCCGTTTAAAAATTATTTTAGCACAGATGGAGTGCCTGCTGTTTCTTCAATTTCAAAAGAATATTTTGAATTGATTAAGACAGTTGTTAATTCCCATTATTATACTGTAAATCCACTTGAAGCATGTATTTTCTTAATTTCAATTGATACTCTTAATCAGGAGAGGCTAGATCTCAATGTAACATCTGCTGCTCTTCAGACATTACCATAGTAAGTATAGCGATTAGATGACGTATTGATCATGTTCCATTATTTCCCCAAATTGAAAAAACATTTTAAAAATTTGCTTTAGTGAATGAACAATTCGAAGAATGTAGAATATAAGCATGTATCATAAAAGTTTAATTTCTTTATGGCAATACTATTTAAGTTACTTATGGATTGTTTTCTGTAATTTATTCGAAAATATTGATTATTTGTTCTTCAAAAATATCTTATCGGTTGCCATGAACCATCATCTACAAAAGCATTGTTAATCATTTTTCATTATATAAAAAATTATGAAATATTTCAGTTGGAATAATGGAGAAAATCACATAATCTTCAATATGTTGCCTGGATCACATCCAGATATGTCTACTGTGATTGATTTAGATATAGGAAACGCCATAGTAGCAGGGGCAGGTTTTGACACATACTCATTTCGCACAAACTTCGATATTTCTTTACCACTTTACAGTCCGATAGCAAAGATGGCAGTGTTAAATAACATTTCTAGGAAAAGGTAACTAAGCAAATTTGAATGATGAGAACCATATTCTTAGATAAGATAATGGGAAACATTGAAAAAGGAGTTTTTTGACAAATTATTTTGTTATATATAGTCAATTTTCTTGCCAGTATTAAATTTAATTGAGTAAATATTTTACATTTTATATGAGTATATTTGGAGAATATTTTCTTGATTCCAGAAATTGGTACATCACTTCTTCTCAACTTGGTATCGATCCCTACTATTTAGACGAACTTCAAAAGCTCTCTTACCAGCAAGAAAATTTATTTCTTATCTTAGATGCTTGCCATAATCACAATTATACTAGTCGGTGTGAGATAAATTCAGGAAAATTATACTCTTACCCCAAAATACTGAAAGATAGCACTTTCTGTCTCATATTTCGAGGAGAACGAATGGGACAATTTGCACTTTTGGAAGCAATGGCTGCTAATTGCATTCCGGTTGTTGTAATGAATAGTGTTGTCATGCCATTTAATTCTGTGATAGATTGGAAACGTGCAGCTATTTTTATTATGGAAGATTATTTAAATACTCTCGTGAAAGTTGTGAATAAGGTGGGTATTTGTGAAGAAATCACAGGAGTAGCCTTGATGAAATCAGGAATTTGTTTCATTTTCAATTATATTGACTTTATTTTCCAGATATCAGAAAAGCGCATTACTGAAATGCGAAAAAATATAAAATTTTTATTTAAAACTTATTTTTCCAGTATGGAAAAAATTACTCTCACTACTTTGAATATTTTACAAGATAGAGTGTATCCTCATTGGTCTAAGATGTATAATGACTGGAATATACCGTTCTCTGAGGTAAATCAATAACAGTTCTCAATTCTTCTTATTATGTTCTTTAATTTTTTCAGAGAAATAAAAATCCTCTTTTTCTGCCTCACACAGCCCCCAAGTCACATGGATTTACAGCTGTTATTTTAACTTATGATAGAGTAGAAAGTTTGTTTACTCTCATCAGAAGATTATCAAAAGTTCCTAGTCTCATGAAGATTCTTGTTGTGTGGAATAATCAAAAGAAACATCCCCCACCACGTGAGTAATTTTGGGAAATCAAGGACACCTTGTATATATATATATATATAAATTGTTTATTACTCTCATAAACTAAAAAATTTCAATTAGTTTCAGAATTTCCCAAGGTACAAAAACCGGTCAAAGTAAAAAGAACACATGCGAATAAATTATCGAATCGATTTATACCTTATAAAGAAATAGAAACCGAGGCAATTTTACACATTGATGATGACATCGTTATGCTGACTGCAGATGAGCTTGAATTCGGTTACGAGGTCTGGAGAGAATTCCCTGACAGAATCGTTGGTACGTTGAAATGAAACGAGCAAAGATCCAATTAAAAATTGAATTTCTACCTAGGTTTTCCCTCACGAACACATATTTGGAATAATATCACACAAAGTTGGAAGTACGAATCTGAATGGACAAATGAAATATCAATGGTTCTGACTGGAGCTGCCTTTCTTCACAAATACTGGAGTTACATGTATACCAAGAAATTGACTGCCGAAATACGAGATTGGGTTGATGAAAACATGAATTGCGAGGACATTGCAATGAATTTTTTAGTAGCCAACGTTACAAATCAACCACCGATCAAAGTAAATATTTTATTAGAAACTGCATGCATCGGTTTATGAAAACATTCTTCTCCTTTTCAGGTTACACCAAGAAAAAAATTCAAATGTCCAGAATGTACAAATAATGAGATGTTATCTGCCGATATTGGACATATGGTTGAACGATCTCAATGTGTTGACAGATTCGCAAAAATATTCGGCAGGATGCCGTTACAATCTGTTGAATTTCGGGCAGATCCAGTACTGTTCAAGGATCCTTTCCCAGAGAAACTAAAACGATTTAATGATATTGGAAGTTTATGAATGACTCTTCAAAGTAACTCAACTCATTCCCCCTTGTATATAAGCCATAATTAAATATAGATTTAATACGTTTGTTTCATTTCCATACCCTACATACTATAACTAATAAATAGTGCACATTCTTCTGGTATCAGGGAAAGGTGAGGGGTGCAACTGAATAAAAAACAAGCCATTTAAAAGAATAACATTTTTTACTTAACATTTATATACATAATTTAATGGTCTACGATGATCAGTTCATCAATTCCCCAATCTTCGTATGAGTTATCTGGAAGGTATCTCCTAATAATTATAGGAATTTTCCGTTCTTTCAATTCTTTCATGGCAATTTGCAGAGGATCGGTTTCTCCATCTAGTTCTACCATGACTGGTGCACACATCGATATCTGCAGTGCTCTGGTGCCTAATACTCTGGCTCTTTCGTATTTCGTCATGTATTTAGAGGTGATTCGTTTATCTTTAGGAACAGCTCCACCTGCTTGACCTGGGGCCAATACTTCAACATTATCATTTTCTTCTTCGGCTTGTTCCATCTCTTCATCGTCTTCAACTTCATCTTCGAAATCGTCTGCGACATCATTATCATCGAATTCTTCGTCAGCCATTATATTGGTTTAATTCAATTGCCAAGCAATAATTTTCAGGAACAAACTGAACTACAACGGTAATAAAATGTGAATGTTATAAGCCAAACAACGCTTCTTAACTCAGAGAACGCAAATGATAACTTAACCTAAAATAATCATAACATTCATAACCTCAACAAACATCACAATCACAGAACGTGAAGAACACCTAAGCCACAGAATAACACACAATAACCAAAGACTCTTTGCAATAACAGTCCGACCCAAATTGGCGAATCCAAAGATTCTTGTGCCCTCTTTCGGCACAAATTCCAAACTACGGAACAAGTAATGCTTTGAGATCTTCTATGTTTCGCGTGCTTTTGAGCTATAATATTTTGTTTCATATCCAGGTATTTTTGAGTGATATTTCGAAGTTTTTATAGTGTTCTGAACAGATAAATCAGTATTTAAATAAAAATTGTTGAGAAGGTATTTATATCAGTGTTATTCATTTAAAATATTATCATTATCATTTTTTTAAGTTACAAGGCGTGTTGTTTGAGTCTAATTTTCTAGCGCAGTTTTAACTGCTGAGGAAGGTTTATACCATAATTATCAACAAGATGATTATAAAATTGATCATCGTAATTCAAGGTACTGAGTTGTGCCTTTAACTTTCTGTAAGACAGAAATTAAATAAGGTGAAGTATCTGAGCAAAGGGATTCATGTTTTAATGCTAATATTATATATAATTTTAGGCCAGTGGATTGATTATGGAACACTGAGTAAGCTATATATGTATAAGTACTAGTACTGAAAGAAATTGTTTTCAATTGTAACTGCAATGATTTCAATTGCTCTTCAAGGACAAATAAAAACTGGTCTGTACGTTTTCATGAATTTCGTAAGGAAGAGTTCTTAACACTATGTATCACTAATGCCTTCGCTATATTGGAAAAATTGGACTGAAGAATATAGGCAAGAATAGCATGGATAAACTATAGATGGAGAAAACTTGCTGAAAAGATTTTCGTTAAGTGTTTCTAGAACAACTGCGAACAATATTTTTAGTGAATATATTAAGTATACAGCGAATATTTTGGAAGGTTGTATTCAGTGGCCAAGTTCTGAGGTTGAATTGATGAATTTACTGCTTAACATTTTGGGAATATTCAAGTAATACTTGATCATAAGAATATACGATACGTAGATCTTCATGTTTGTCATGTCGCATCAGAACTTATTCCCATTCTGATCATAGTTTAGGCAGATGTAAATCTTTTTGTGTTGCTATTTTGTAGTTTATTCCTATGAAAATAAAGAACATTCAAAACAATAATTTATTTACATAATTTCCATTGAATGCCTCGTGAATTGTCGATCCAATTAGAAGGGAAAAAAGCCAATTTGTATAACAAAGATTTATAAACTCGACTCTGCACTGTCAATAATACATTAATTCACTGAAATTATCCACAAAATCATCACGAGAACTAAGAAAATCACTTAAAATAATCTGTTTTACATATCGAAAGAACGTAGCTTCAAAAGAGGTTACTAGAATTCCGCCATGTTTGTTTACAGTCAGCAGCGCCCTCATCGGTTGTTGAAATCGCCAATATACAGGATGTTCCTAATTTGGGGGTACAAATGAAAAGGAGAGATTGCTTGAATAACTTTAAGGAAAAAAAGCCCCATAAAAATGGGACCGCAAACGTTTCGATGACACAGGATGTTAAATTTCGATTTTTTTTCAAGTTTTTTTTCTCATAGTATTTGCACATCATAAGATATCCAACTGAACAGGAGTTCAATGTGATGTTTCCAAAAATCTTCCACTTTTCCATTATTTTTTCGTAATATGTTTCAACGCCACGCCGGATAAATTAAGAAAAATTTTGATACCAATAAATAGAAATACTAATTTGGCACTAAACGATGAAATAATATTCGAAATTAGGGTAAAAAGAGCTTGCTAAATATAGAAAAGTATGCAGGGTGTTCCATTTGAAAAAATGAAGTTGCAATCAATATGTTTCCCACTCTGTATATATTTCATTTTGTGGAATCATTTTAAAAAACATTAGTCGATTTCGTGAAACTTTTGTGCCAAACATTTTTTTCTACCTCTTTCAGTAAAAAAGTTAAAAGGAGGGTCAAATTATAGTGAAAAACCCGGTACAAAAAAATGTTTTTCACAAAAGTTTCACGAAATCGACTAATGTTTTTTAAAATGATTTCACAAAATGAAATATATGAAGAGTGGGCAACATATTGATTTCGACTTCATTTTTTCAAATGGAACACCCAGCACCCTGTATACTTTTCTATATTTTGGCAAGCTCTTTTCCCCCTAATTTCGAATATACCTACTTATAACATATGTTTGGTATTTCTCTCTTCTGAGTACCACAGAGTTTCAAATTTTAAGAACCAATTTCTTTAGTTGATTTAGTTCATTAGTTGATTATCTATTTATTCTATACTACCATAGTTTACTATGGCATTTTAAAATGCCTGCATTTTAAATCTGTAATATCTTCGGAAATATTCATTTGAATTACATGCTGTAAATAAATGGACAATGTATTTAAGGTAGGTACTTAAATGGATAAGGATTAATGATGTATTGCTTAAAATAGCTTCCTAAAAAAGCCATTTTTCCCGTAAAATGTAAAGGATAAAAAATGGTTATTGTGGGTTATCCTTAAGACTTTAAGGATAACCTAGATACCATATACCATCGCGGACGTTTTTGTTGACCTTTTGTAGGAGTAGGTACAATACCGAGTAGGTACATTATTTTGATTTATCTCGTGGGGTTCAGTCAGCGTTTGCAATGTAGGTATAATTATTTATCTCACCCAATACCCAATCACAAACTACCATTATCTTAATAATTATTTAATGAAAAAAGTTCAGATAAAGTCCATTTCAAGTGAACTCATCACAGTTAAAATTAAACAATACATTTTTCAGCTACAAACATAAATTTAGGAGTTGCAGAGCAATCTACGAAATAATGATATTCCATTTAATAATATGAACGTTCATCAACACTGAATATTTTAGAGGCTTGCATTCTCTGAATAAACCCATAAGCTGGCGCTTACCTACCTAATTATACGACACATTATATTTCGCGTATAATAGGGGGAGGAGCATGAAGTAATCCACAAATTAAACATTAAAATGATGATAATGATCAATCTTATGCATCGATTGTCTGGCGATTGGAAGTTTTTACTGTTGTTTGTCTTTTCCGTGCCGCCTCGAGTATTCAAAAGTTGATTATGTATTAATTTGTCCCATCGATGTGAAAACTTTTTGAAAAATCTAAATTTATGATTGCTTACAAAGTATTCTTTCGTTTCAGATTATTGTCTTTCAGTCCTATGAGAAATAATTGATGGATAAACAATAACTAACGGCAAATAGATATTTCGAAAGGCATCACATTCCTTATTCTTGTGCTATGTCATATTATAAAATAAACTCTCGATAATTCAACTTCCAAGAGCCATGAATCTTCGATTTATAATGCTTATAATTTTGGGGTTGAACAATATCATTATTTCGTTATAAGGCGCAATGCGGATATTCTGAACTGGATAGTAAAGCATTGCCTTGGAGCGAAAAAACGATATTGTTCATCTTTAAAAATTTTTTCTTGGAACACTGGAAGTGTTCCAAAAAAAATAAAAACGCTGCAGTAATGTCAACTTATGGTAAAATCTGAATCAGGTAGCGAATTTTTGAAAACGGAATGTACATGGTGTTTTTTCGACCTGCAAATTTAATCTGAACTTATCATAATTCACACCCTGTATTTTCGAAAAACTGTTAGAATTATCGAAAGTAGACAACCATATTGTTCTACACTGAGAATTTCATCAATATTGATCAAGCCATACCAAAGTTATGAATAAAAGAAAAATCGGTCGAATTTTTTTAATCTCTTATTATTTTAAAAAATCACCCTATACAAGGGATCCCCTCGTAAGACTAAGGAGTGGCAGTATAATCCCGATCATTCAATATTTTTTTAACTATGAAAATGTGTTTGGTGCTATCGGTATTTAATTTATTGCAAAAGGTCACACAATTCAAACCTGCAAACAAATCCTGATATGGTAGGAGGCTGGTCAAATCTCTCTTTTCTTAAATCTCAATAGGCGGAATAGGCCGTGTTTATAAAAAGAAGCCTTACCATTTACTTTCAAAAATGAAGCAATTCCTTCAAGGTATATGCATAAAAAGAATTGAAGGAAAAGGTTTTGCTTCGAAGTAAACGGTTATACGTTCGACGTATTTATGAAAAGAAGCATTTGCTCAAAAACTAAAGGATTTGCTTCCAAAAATAGGAATCTAGGTTCACAACAACTTTTCTCACTTCTTCTGGATTGTACCGGGTTTTTCACCATAATTTGACCCCCCCTTCAACTTTGTTACTGAAAGAGGTACAAAAAAATGTTTTTGACAAAAGTTTCACGAAATCTACTAATGCTTCTTAAAATGATTTCACAAAATGAAATATATACAGAATGGGCAACATATTGATTGCAACTTCATTGTTTCAAATGGAACACCCTGTATACTTTTCTATATTTGGCAAGTTCTTTTTCCCCTTATTTCGAATATATAACATATGTTTGGTCTTTCTCTCTTATTCTGAGTACCACAGAGTTTTAAATTTTAAGAACCAATTTCTTTAGTTGATATTATTTATTACTACCATATTAGTTTATTATTTTTTTTATTTTTTATTGGATACTATTAGGTATTCCTTGAAAAAATATTGCTTTTGAGTAAATTGTTTGAATATAAAGAATTTCGGAATGATTTCTCATTATGTATTTTTTTATTCCGTAGTTTCATTTCAAAACTTCGAAACTCTGGAAATAAAAGAGAATGACCCATATACGCATATATATTCGATATCAGGGGAAAATGAACAATTAAAATATGGAAACAAATACAGGGTGTCCCATTTGAAAAAATTTAGTTGCATTCAATATATTTTTCACCCTGCATACCTATATCCCAATTGACGTAATCATTTTCAGAAAATTTATTTGATTTCGTACAATTTTCGTATGAAGTATTTTTACGAATCTATCTGTTTTTGTAACAGAGTTAGAGGGGGGGTCAATTTATAGTGAAAAACCCGGTACAACACTGAAAATCAGCTCATGCAGGCCAAAGAGAAGTGGTTGACCAGGTTCCATTTCTCAACAGCTATTGGGATTTTTGACTGCACGCACATTCGTATTGAAAATCCAGCCCAATTTGGAGACGAATACGTAAATCGGTGTACCTTTTACTTCACTTATCCGAAGCATTTCCTTGCAAGGAAAAGGTGGAGATCATGAATACGAATTGAAGCAAAACCTTTAACTTCTACCTTTTACTTGTGAGGAAATGCTTCATTTTTGTAAATACGGACTATTATCTCGGGGTACAGGACTGAATAAGCTTGAATATGGACATATTTTGATGGACACATGATTAGGTATGCCGAGAGAAAATTGCGTTCTCGGGGAGAGTCATTTAGAGATCATCACCAGCCCATTTACTAAGTAATATTGCAATTGAGTGAAGTATAATGTAGCAATAAATTCGAGCGGAATAAGTTCATGAAATAATGCTGTTGGGCTACCTTTCCGGAGACGCATTCCCATAAATCAAGACAGGAATTCTTAACAACTGCCAATTATTATTTGTCTCATACATCTACGGACGCGATAAACCGATCTGGCGATTGAGATATAACTAAATTTAATAATTAATATGGAATGGACAAAGATAAGATCGTCGAGCCATGCCAGGACAATTGTGTTGGCGGTTGGTCTACCTAGATTCAATATGGCCGGCTTCCGGCATTAAGTTTCCTAAACGGGAGCGCACGTCCGTTGAATCCAAAGAGGCCGCCGACATTTTCGAACGCAGCTTCTGATGCCTCGCTGATGTTCTAATACGTAGATCGCTGTATTTATAGAAACATGATCTCAAACTTGTAAGGATACTACATTTTCCGTATATCGGAACTAAAAAGGAATTTTAAATTGATCTATATGTTTCAGTTGTAATGGCGGAGTCCTTCTGGTTTCTACTTGAATATGTCGAGTATGATGTCCAGAATTATAATTTTGATCTGGGATCTGGATCATTATGAATATGGATTGAAATACCAGGGGTGATCAGGACTGTCGGATGAGGCGTGAAGGACTTCTCACTTTATTCCACACACGGAAAAATGTATACCTAATAAACAGCATTACATAGCATAAAACAAAGTCGCTTTCGGTGTATGTCCCTATGTACCTATGCTTAAATCTTCAAAAATACGCAACGGGTTTTGAAACGCTTTTTTTTTAATAGATAAAGTGATTCACGACTCAGGAGGAAGGTTTATACCTATGTATGAAACATTCATAATATTGGAGAGAAACGATGATGAATTTACAGGTTTCTAATGTGGTTTCGTAAATAAACACATTTTTTTGCGCGTAGGTACCTAATTCGAGAACTTTTTGACATCGTTGTCTATTTGTGGATGAGAAGATCTTTTCCTCTGTTGTATTCGACATTCAGAAAATTATTCGCATTTTTCAAATGGAGGTGTTCTGGTGCTCCTAAGACTTTTGACCATGAAATCAATAAAAAAAAATTTCTACAAGCGTGCGCAACGATTAAATTATTCCGCATTTTTTGAGTATGCAAAGTTACAGGTTTAATTCGAACAAAATGCTGAAAAGAAAAACATATTCGGGATAAATCAGTGTTCGCAAGTCGTATTGTTTTTTGATTTTGTATAACATTCTATTTTATATAATTTTGTTGTTTTATTCTTATTTCATTCGGGTTTAATTAAAAATTATTGAAAAAATATCATTTCTTATTATAAGTTTTATCTTTCAGACTTAAATTGATGAATTGTCCTTATTTATGAGGTATAAATGAATAATTTTGATGAGGAATGTGGAGAATTTTTGTTTAATCTTCTTGTATCTCAATCCATTGATTCATACTGCGTCAAAAGCTTTCTAGCAGTAAGATTACTGTTTCCGTTCCAATTTTACTCCCTGTGTAATAATTCCAAACATTCAAATATCTCTCATGTACAGACAGTGGACTTGTTGCAATCTAATTACGTTTATCAAGTTAATATAATTCCGAACATTATTGTTCAAGATCATAGGTATACGAAAACTGGCTCATTCACCATTTTGCAACAACGCAATAGGTATTTTGATCGAGCTTGTTATCAAGTGACTCTTCATCAGTGCGTCCAACCTAATCCTTTGAGAACGGTATGAAATTCCATAATAAAAGACAGGTATTCTTGAGGCATATTTGAAAGTTTTCATTATTTCCTGAGCAGATTAATTAATATTGAAATAAAAATTATTTAATTGTTATTCCGTTTAAAATATTATTCACAAATTTATCATATTTTAGGTTACAAGGTGTTTTTTTTTTGAGTTTTATTTTCTGGTGCCGTTTTAACTGTTGAGAAAACTTAATGCCATAATTATCAACAAGAGTATTATGAAGTTGATCCTCGTAATTCGAGGTACTGAGCTGTGACTTCATCTTTCTATAAGATGGAAATTAAAAAAGGTGAAGTGCCTGAGCGAGAGGACTTATGTTTTGATCCTCATGATATATTTATTTTAGGCCAGTGGATTGATTATATAACAATGTAAGCAAAGTACTTCTACTGGAAAAACAGGGCTATTCGTTTTCATAAATTTCCTAAGGCCTCAACACTACCTATCACTAATGCCTTTGGCATATTGAATAAATTGGACAGGAGAAAAGATAGATAAACTATTGATGGGAAACCTTGCTGCAAACAGGGCCGGATTAAGACCACTTGGCGCCCGGGGCACAATATATTTTTTCGCCTTCTCGATTTCAGCGATTTCCGTATGTAATTAGTAAGTCGATGAATTCGCCCCCAATTCTGAATTCGCCCTGGGCAATTGCCCTTTTTGCCCTGGGGTTAATCCGGCCCTGGCTGCAAAGAATATACAGAGTGTAACAGCCAAATGGAATAAATTCGATAACGAATAAATGAGGGGGTGTTAGGAAAAACGCTCGGACACGTCGATTTGTAATTTTAAATGCGCATTTGTTTCAAGAAAATAAAATTATAAAGGGTGTTCCATGCGACCTTGGCCAATACCAACTTTCTTATTTCAAATAAAACCCCCTGTATATTATTTATTTTTTGGATTCTTCAGAAAATTCTAGACATAATTCATGTACAATGTCCTATACCTATCTTCAACTTTTTCGGAAATATCAAGTGTTTTCAGATTTTTTACAAAAATCAACATTTTGAATGAAAATTATTTTATTTCACAAACTCGATACATTACACTCAATACTTATTTCCCATTTACCTCTTGATATGAAGAAAGTAAGCAGAAACGCCTGAAATGTTGAGTAACGTTAGAAGACAATTCTACACCAGATTAGCATGTTGCCAAGACGTTCGCGGCGAGCATTTTGAACATTTCCTACATTGACATTAATGTTTTTTTTTTAATAATTAAGAAATAATCAGTATTACTTATTAGGTTTTAAGTGTAATGTAGGTACCGAATTTGCGAAATAAAATAATTTTTATTTTAAACGTTGATTTTTGCAATAATCTAAAAACACTTAATACTTCCGAAATAGTTAAAGATAGGTATAGGACATTGAGCATGAATTGTATCTAGAAATCTCTGAGGAATCCAAAAAATAAATAATATACAGGGGGTTGCATTTGAAATAAGAAAGTTGGTATTGGCCACGGTCACATGGAACACCCTCTATAATATTATTTTCTTGAAAAACATGCGCATTTAAAATTACAAATCGACGTGTCCGAGCGTTTTTCCCCAGACGCCTCATTTATTCGTTATCGAATTTATTCCATTTGGCTGTTACACTCTGTATGCGTTTGTTCCCATCACGTGGACGATTGTGTCAAGTTAATTTCAAATATAAAATCCAGATCGAAAAATCCATAAAAAGAGTGCTCAAGAGACAATAATTTTAGTATTAATAAAACTGAAAATCTTTGTTAAGTTTATAGTAGCCATTTTTTTGAGTGTTTCTCAAACAACTGCGAACAAAAAGTTTGAGTGAATATGTCGTGTATTTAGCTGATATTTTGAGATGTGGTATTCACTGATGGCCAAGTTCTGATGTTCAATTGATGAATTTATCGCTTTACATTTTAAGAATATACTATGATTCAAAAGTGATTATGATGATTTTCCAGTACAACGATCCTAATTTCTTATGCTGCATCAGAACTTATTCACATGCAGATCATAGTTTTTGGCAGGTGTTAATCCTTTTGTGTTGTTAATCTGTAGTAAGTTTCCATGCAAATGAATGACATTCAGAACAGTCATTTATTTTCCTAATTTCCTTCTAATTTCTCGTAGAATTTCGATCCAATTAGAAGGGAAAAGCCAATTTATACAACTGTATTGAATAAATTCGACAATACACTGTTTCATTGCGAAAAAAAGTGATTTTTAGGTGCATGCAGGCACTCATCTATTGAAGACATTCGGGCAAAATGTTAACGCTCTTGTACATCGGAACAAGAGCACAAAAACCTTTTTTTAAGGTGGGTACATGGTACATCAGATACCTCCTCTCTCTAGTCTATACTATACAATGGTTTGGAGAAATAATCATTGATAAAAGCTTGTAAAAATTACGCAATAACTCTGAAATGATATCCAAGGACATCAAACAGCCATGTGAAGCTCAGAACACGACTCCCGTGGACAATATCAAAGACCGACCGCAAAAAATTAGGCATTAGCGCATGCGACACTGACCGAGCGGCCAAAGCGGACAAGATAAGATTCCAGATCTGCGGGAGTCCTTACTCCGGCTTTCACGTTAATTTCCACGGAGCCTGAGGTGAAGGCGCATACTTGTACCAGGACAAGAAAGTGCTAAAACTAGTAGGATGTGATATATTACCTCGATAAATGCATATTTGTAATAGTTCTTCGCGCTATCTCGGCGTGTACACTGATACACTATTCAGTGGTGGAGTTGATTACACACTGATACCACATGAGAGCGTCCTAATGAGCTTGATGTCGGTTTATTCCGGTACATAATCGGATAAATTATGAAGTTCAGAATGAGAATTCATCTACGGATGAGGAATGCGTCAAAGGACCCCGCACTTTTCTTATGGCAAATGGCGTTCCGTCAAATGTTCTAATTTTTTTTGTATAATGTAGTACTCGACCTACTGATCAAAAGTGTCCATGGCCCCAACTCAATCCTATGACTAGTTTTTGAGATACAGGGCGTTGAAGTTGAGAATAACCCACTTTTACTACGCGCGTATCTCGAAACAGAATCGAATGAAGTTCAATTTTTCTCAAAAAACATTTCATTCCATTCCGAGGAAGCAACTTTATAAAGAAATATGACCGACAATCGTTACGAATACAGGGTTATCCATAATTGAATGCTTGCCCGATTTTGGAATTATAAAATATGTCAGTTCCAGAGCGAGAACGTTCGCAAAATGAACTATTTCACTAGATATGTTGTTGTTACATCGAAAAAACCTGAAATACCCAGAATTCATACTGGGCGATCAATTATTATAGAAACTATTCACAATGAAGGTTAAGTGGACACCCTGCATTTTTGGGTTGATTTAAGGTGTTTTTTTGATTTTTTCAGAACATATCATCATGGACTTCAAAGAATACAGGGTGATTCAGTCATGAAATAAACTGTGAATCTCACGAAAATACCCAAAAACCACCTTTTTTTCTTCATCACCCTCTATTTCAAGATTAACTCCGTTGAGGTGGGAGTTTTCTTTCACCACTGTACTTGATATAAAAACATCAATACGACTTAGAATTTTTATACACTTCCTATGACCAGATTTTTTTTTGTAGGTAATATGAATATATATTTTTTGCTGGAATAAGAATAGAATAACATAAATAAATAATTTTCATATTACATAAAAAAAAATCTGGTCATAGGAAGTGGATCAAAACTCTCAGTCGTATTGATGTTTTTATATCAAGTGTTTTATATCAGCGGTGAAAGAAAACTCCCACCTCAACCGAGGTCATCTTGAAATAGAGGGTGATGAAAAAAAAAGGTGGTTTTTGGGTATTTTCGTGAGGTTCACAGTTTATTTCATGGCTGAATCACCCTGTAGTCTTTGAAGTCCATGATGATATGTTCTGGAAAAATCAAACAAACACCTTAAATCAACCCAAAAATACAGGCTGTCCACTTAACCTTCATTGTGAATAGTTTCTAGAATAATGGATCACCCAGTATGAATTCTGAGTATTTCAGGTTTTTTCGATGTAACAACAACATATCTAGTGAAATAGTTTATTTTGCGAACGTTTTCGCTCTGGAACTGACATATTTTATACTTTCAAAATCGGGCATGCATTCAATTATGGATAACCCTGTATTCGTAACGATTTTCGGTCATATTTCTCCATATAGTTGCTCCCTCGGAATGGAATGAAATGTTTTTTGAGAAAAATTGAACTTCATTCTATTCTGTTTCGAGACACGCGCGTAGTAAAAGTGGGTAATTCTCAACTTCAACGCCCTGTATCTCAAAAACTAGTCATAGGATTGAGTTGGCGCCATAGACACTTTTGATTAGTAGGTCGAGTACTACATTATACCAAAAAATTAGAACATTTGACAGAACGCCATTTGCCATAAGAAAAGTCCGGGGTCCTTTGTAAACATTACTTTTTGTTGATGATAATTTCAGCAAAAATTAGCTTTTTTGCTGTGGTCGTGTCATTTCAAGATTTGATGACCAGAATTGGCCTCCTAGCTCTTGCGATTTAACTTCTGTATACTTCTGGCTTTGGGGTTATCTGAAGTCACAGGTTTATGCCAATAAGCCTGGAACCATCGAAGCATTGGAAGCCGAAATTAGACGCTGTATCAATGAAATACCACCACATGTATTGAATAAAGTTATTGGAAATTTCGTCAAAAGGGTGTAAGCAATTGCCAGCAAAGCTTATTTACAGAGTATCGGAAGAAAAGCGGACCGGAGATCGTACACCTGAAAATATTAACTTTCGATCAAATTCGTTCTTTATTGGGTAAATTCCCTTCTATATAAAGTCCTACTCTGTCTGGTGGATTTCAAACATAGGCATTCGAGATTCAGGCTCGCTTAGTCAACGGTGAACAGAAATAACATATTTACCACTTCGGATGTGTGTTTAGGTGATGTTTATAAATTAGAATTTAGGAACGCACAGAACTTTGCGAATTACCGACCTCCATTTGTACTCTTCTTGTCAAATGAATGCTCATACAGGGAATTCTAGAAATGCCGGGGCTTTTACCCTCTTTGGAATCTTCGTTTCATGTTTCTTCTCTTAGTTCTCTTCGGTTTCTTAATGATTGAACACTCCCACAAATTTAAAGTTGGACGATGTGAAGCAATTGTTGAATGCTGTAGATTGTCCTTTTGGAAATGGCTCGAAATGTTTCTTCTCTTATTGAAAGAAATTCAGAGGACAAGTGTGAAATATCAGTAAAAATGGATACATTAGTTGAACGTCTTCTTGAGGTCCTAATAAAATATCGTGTGTTTTTTTAGAGTGATAGGATTTTCGATAGGGATAACAACTGTGGTTTGACATTTCTGTTCGGTAAGCATTGACAAATTATCATGGAAAGACTCACTGAAGATTTCATACCAACGCGTTCATCATATAGTTCACCTCAATTTGGACATGAGACAAATTTCTGCAAAATGTATCCCCAAATGTTTGAATGTTGACCAAAAGCGTGCAAGGGTAGAAGCGTCTAAGGGTAGAAGTATCGCGTTCGATCTGTGCTCGATTTGAAAAGATGTAGACTTCTTAAACCGAATTGTTACTATGGATGAGTCTTGGGTACATTTCTACGATCCAGAAACAAAGCAACAACCGATGGAATGGCGACACTCTGGTTCTCCAAGACCTAAGAAGTTTCGTGTCCAAAAATATGCTGGAAAAGTTCTTGCTTCAGTTTTTTGGGATTGCCATGGAGTAATCATGATTGATTTTTTGGATAAGGGTAGAACAATAACTGGAGATTACTATTCGACATTACTGACCACTCTACGGGAAAAAATTGAAGAAAAAAGACGCGGAAAGCTATACAATAGTATATTGTATAATTAGTGGGAAAAGCATAATATTCCCAAACGACTGTGATAATTACCAGACGAGGAGCGTAGCGACGAGTCTGGTAACACAGGAGTTTGGGAATATGCTTTTCCCACGAATTATACATACTATTTTTTCTCCGATCGTCGATTTATATTTGAAAAAATTATTAAAAAATATTTCATTCAAGATGTAATCAAGTAAGTTTAAATAGGTTTCTCTATGTTCATATTTAAATATAGAAGTGGTAACTATGGAAATTACTTTGTTATGACAGAAGTAAAATAATTTTCAAGCCGATTTTGTTCGATTCGTTGTATTTTATAAGAAATTAAAAAAACAGTAGTAAACATGGACACTGATGGTGATTATTCGTTACCTTGCACGCCTCCTGAACTTGTAGAAGCAGCGAACGCGGCTTCACTTGATTTACTTCCGGCGAAATCCAGAGAGAAGTATGAACTTGCGTACCAACGCTTCATGGATTTTTGCAGAAAAAACAACAGTGTATCCTTTTCTGAGAATGTACTGATGGCGTATGTTGCTGAATTGGCTAAAACAATGAAATCTTCGACGTTGTGGGCACATTATTCCATGCTTCGATCAACTTTGTCTATTAAAAATAATATTAATATTGCCCAGTACCATAAACTGAGAGCATTTTTGAAACGTCAAGCTATAGGATACAAACCGAAAAAATCTAAAATTTTAACCCAGGAACAAGTTCAGAAATTCATTTTAGAGGCCTCAGATGACATATTTTTATCGACGAAAGTAAGTAGATAAAGATTAAATAGTATTACTTAAATTAAATGAAATACGAAATATACAATGTTCGATTAATTTTTAGGTGGCTCTGATATTTGGAATAGCAGGAGCCTGTCGACGAGATGAGCTTGTCCGAATAAAAGTTCAGGATATAGAAGATTTCGGTTCAAAAATACTGGTAAAAATACCAGAAACAAAAACAAATAGACCTAGATCATTCATCATCAACGAAACCTATTTAAATGTTTATAGAAAGTACGTATCATTCAGGCCTAATGATTTTGAAAATCCTAGATTTTTTTTTAAATTCAACAAGGGAAAAGGATGGAAGACAGTCATTGGAATTAATCAATTTGGAAAAATGCCGCAAATTGTTGCAAGTTATTTACAGTTGCCAAATCCGACAGAATATACAGGACATTGTTTCCGAAGATCATCGGCAACACATTTGGTAGATGCTGGAGCTGACATTCTTTCTTTAAAGCGCCACGGAGGATGGAAGTCTTCCCATGTGGCGGAAGAATATATTGACGAATCACTTAATAATAAAGTAGAAGTGGCTAATAAAATATTCAACACCCCTGCCTCGACTTCAAATGAAAATGATCGAAACGAGATAAACCAAACAACTAGCCATGCAGCTTCAACGTCTATAAATTCTCGTTGCCCTCCAGTACAATTTACAAATTGTACAAACTGTACAATAAATGTAAATATTAACAACAATTAATTGTGTTCAAGAATAACGTTATAAATTAGATGTTTCTTTTATTTATTTCATACCAAATTTATCAATATTAAAATGAAAACCATACTTTGTTTCATTTCATTGTAATAATCCATTTGTAACATTACCGCACGCTACAGCAGTGCGGTAATTATTACCGCACTGTTATTTTCTAATTGCTTAGCAACTGCCCACTGTTCTGGAATGTTGAGCTTTGCGCATAGAAATCAGGTCAAAATAGTGTCACTTTTCCCACGATCGGAGAAAAAGGTGTTTTGTTTTCACAGGACAACGCCCCAGTACACAAATCTCATGTTGCCATACAAAAAATTCGTGATTTCGGGTTAGAATTACTAGAACGTCCCCCTTATTCACCAGATTTGGCTCCGTCCGACTATCATCTCTTTCCTCAACTGAAAAAAAGTTTAAAAGGTCGTAAATTTTCTTCCAACGAGCAGGTAATAAAAGCTGTGGAGGACTGGTTTGGAGAGCAAGAAGAAACATTTTTTTGAAAGGTCTAGAGACGTTGCAGGTTCGCTGTAATAAATGTATTCAATTAAGAGGAGAATATGTTGAGTAATAAAATATTTTGACATTGAAATTTTGTTTGGTTCTATAGTAGGCTCAGAATTTTTCAATATAACCTCGTAATTGGCCTCCAAGATCATGCGACATAACTCCAATGGATTTTTTTTAGATTAAGTCAAGTCATTTGTTTATGCTGATGAACCAGAAGCAATAGATGTTTGAAAGCCGTCCTTATTCTTGTTATTGCTGAAATAAGTCCTGAATTACTCGAAAAAGTGGTCCAAAATTGGTCTGGTCGAATGCGGTTTGAAGATCTATCACTCTAAAAAAACACCAACATCTTTCTAGTTTCAAAAAGGAGCAATCCTGAAAATGCGTTTCAGTTGTGAGTATGAAAAAGCTTACTCCTAATCACTATTGGACCAAACTGTAAGACGAAAGACCATTATCTGAATGGTATCACACAGAAACGTGGAATTTGAAACTTCACGTTCGTTTTTCAATGCACCATTCGACCAGATGTCAAAGTACCTATTAGTAGGATCGTTCCCAAAAAACCGGAGTCACACCAACCATACAAAATAGTTCGGATTCCCGCGAAGCCGAAGAAGAGATTCCAGAGGACCACGACGTGCAAGACGGAGCCACCTCATGAATGGAGATCACCTGATTGCTCACAATTAAAGAATTTTATTGCCACCGTGGCCTCAATGAAAATCACGTCCGACAATTAGTTTCAGGAGTTCCATTATTGTGCGACTGCGTCAATTAAAATAGCTGCGGAAAAGTTATCGCGAACAACAAATAATGAATCACATCTAAATGGTAATAAGCGATGAATATTAACAACTATTTAAGGTTATTTGACATTCAGGGGGGCGCGTTTGTGCAGCTAATCATCGATACGTACCCTGACTGAAGATTTTCATCATGACACAATTATTATACTGGGAATGTGACGCACATAAATATTTCAACTTCCGTTTTGGTCCGGCTTTAAATTCTGGTCATTTCGCACAAAGGAAATAACGAAAATGAATAAGAGAAACACTTTGGAAATATGTATTCATATATTGTACCCATATGATATGATAGACGACTCCATACGCCGCATTGAATGATAATTGTTGCAACTTTGTTCGAATCGAAAAATTCGGATATTTTTGGAACGAAGGGAGCGGGGAACCAGGAAATGGTTGAGGATGCATCTTAAGAGTCTTTAGCCTTCAAAATAAGAAACTTATACCGCCAGATGGCAGTGCAGTGCATTAATTTGTTATTTATTGAGTTATTGAGCTTAATAGAACAAATTTTGGGGCGCAGGGAATATAACAAGAAATCCTACACTGAACTAGATCTCACACTGGCTGTATAATACTCTAATTTTCCTTTACCAGTCATCTGGGAGGAGATACTTGCGGGGCGTGTCATTTAAAAGAAATTCAATTCCATGTTAGAATCCACAATTGTAAGAAACAATCAATTTTCACTAATTGAAGGCTAAAACAAACCTTAATAAATTGTCGTTGATAAAAATGGATATTTATCATTTCGAATAGAAAAATTCAGGGTAATAAATTTCGCGAAAACAACACATTGTTGTAATATTATTAATAAACGGAAAATTCTAAAGAAAAAATAAGATAGACGTTTGATTAACTAAATGATGGACTTCAATACTGAAATGAAGAAACACAAAAATATTTTTCTTTTTGATGGTGGAAATGTTACAAAATAACCAAAAATGATGGGGAATATCCTTTTCATTCACTTAATACTTATAGAATAATTTTTAATATTTTTATCTTTATATATACACTCATAGGTACATCCCTTCATCAATCAGAAAAAATAAATCGTTTCTGAATCCCTTTTTTTTCAGGGATGTAGACCCTTAATGGCTTTCGAAAGGAGAGAATAGTTCTGAATTTGTCACTATTCGATTCATCCAACTCTTTGGAAAGCTTTTAAATCTGAATATAAAGCTATTTCATAATCGATGGAAACAATCTAGGGAATATCGGACACGCTTTTACCGTAACGGTGAGAAAGGAGGGAAAAAGTTGTAGCTAATATTAGGCATTACTGAATGGATTCATTTTCAACCATTTTTTCACAATAAAATTGCATTTTCATTGAAAAAACAGCAGGAACTGAGTTGCGCACCTTATAATATAATAATATCACGACAAATTCGCTGAAATGACAATTAGACGGATTACAGTTAAATTATTGTAATTTTTTTCGTATCAAAATCAAGAAGTAAAATTACATATCTACACATTGTGAACTTCTCGTAAAGAGCATAATCACATAGTGATGAAGTATAAACTGATGTCACCATTTAAAAATTAAAATCGCAATATAATTTCATGAAGATTGAAAAATTCCAAGAAAAATATAAAATTGCAATGAAACAATGATTCGAATATTTGAAATTATTCAAATCGAAGCAATAGATAGGCTCAATCGCCATGCAATATCAAAATCATCTCCTGAATTAATAAAATCATGAACCAAAATGCCCTTTTCTGAAAATGCCCCAATCTCCACTTGTGTTCCATACACCATACGAGGTACTGATTCTAGTGCATAGTCACTATCGCCAAAAAAGAACATTCTGGAATTTTATTTTTAATACACTATTTTCGAAATTTATGCGTTCTTTATTTATTACTGTAATTAAAATGATCTACATGATCTCCCTTTCACGCCGTTTGTCATGAAGAAATATAATTTGGACGAATCTGATCCTATGATTCATATTACCAGAGGGAAATAAATATCCTACAGATTTCTGTAATCGAATAGCTAACAAAAAGGACCAGACTGTTCCGGAAGGTTATAGTTCCTTTAGTAGCTACTATATGCCGCCACTTTACAGCCAAAAATTTAAGCTTCAATTCGATCAAGGGCGTTGTTCCTCAAGGTGTTTTTTAACTCAAAGCAGAAAGTATACAGTCCATGATAAAATAAACCATTTCTGGTTAATTAAAAAAGTATTCGATTTCCAATTATTCCGTGTCTTCTTGAACAAGAAGCACATGCACTAGTGACTTAAAGGAACGAACGTATTTTTCATTTTTAAGAAGGACTTTCCTCATTCATATCTTATACTTGATACCAAATGGATCGAGGTAAACTTCTTTGCCTTCCCACAGATGTCTCAACAATAGGACAGGCTCTTCACTAGATTACATTATCTAGGCTTGGTATGCAAGAAAAACGCAGAAAATAGCTAGTAGCCTCCTCGCCTTGTATTTATTGGCTTTAATAGGAACTATTATTCGGTCGATTTAGAAACGATTTCAATGACATCCCCATAAACAATCGAATAACACCTGTGTGACATTGATATCGGACAAGAAATAACATTAACTTTTACGAGTTTACCGCAGTTTTCCGCGTACTTAGTAGTGACTGTTGATCGCTTTGTAAATCAGCAGCTGATTAAATTTTATGTCCTAGTTTTTATGTCAAATTGTTTAGGATAATATGTCTAATAGGGGTTATTATGTGGTTTTATGATCTCTTCAACGCTTTGTCAAGAATGGCTTTGTGTAGGTCGATGAATTATTGGCAACAATTAATCATTTTAATCGATTGTACATCAATGATAAAGGTAAAGTCCTACTAACCAAGAAGTATTTTGGTGAATGTCCAAAACTATGAAAACTTCCAAGCAAGTGCTGTTGGCACAGGGAATTCGAGGGAAAGAATTAAAAAAAAATTCAGAAAACTGTCTACAAATGTATAAAAAATATTTTGGATATTGGATTATTGATTATTCAAAAAATCCATAATCCACTCACCAAAAAGTTATTTATACGTAGGTATTTTAAATTTTACGAAGATGATCCCAGGCTAATGAATTTAAGAGTCTTTAGCCTTCAAAATGAGAAACGTATACCGCCAGATGGCAGTGCAGTGCATTAATTTTTATTTATTGGATTATTCAGCTTAATAGACCAAATCCAAATGTTGGGGCGCAGGGAATATAACAAGAAATCCCACACTGAACCAGATCTCACACTGGCTGTATAATACTCTAATTTTCCTTTACCAGTCATCTGGGAGGACATAATAAACAATTAATTTTCACTAATCGACGGCTAAAACAATAAACGATTGTCGTCGATAAAAATGGATATTTATCATTTCGAATAGAAAAATTCAAGGAAATAAATTTCGCGAAAACAAAAGACATTGTTGTAATATTATTTACAAAAAAACGGTAAATTCTAAGAGAAAAATCATATAGACGTTTGATTAACTAAATGATGGACTTCGATACTGAAATGAAAAAACACAAAAATATTTGTTCGTTTTGATGGTGGAAATGTTACAAAATAACCAAAGATGATGGGGAATATCCTTTTTATTCATTTAATACTTTTTTTTCAGGGATGTAGACCCTTAAGATTTCAAGAATCTTTTGCAGGACTTAATTTCTCTAAATTTCCTTGTTTTACCGAAAAGAATTCTTGGACAAGACAATTCCATGTTATGAGGCTTGTGGGAGTATTATATCGTCAAGACGAAACTCATTCGTCTAAAACAAGGATAAATAACTTGGAAGAGCAGCAATTAGAGCTATTTTTACGCTGACCGAAATAGAAGAACATAGTTTCTGTTATATTTACTTATGTTTGGAAATAGATCGAGCTGGCAACGGCAAACTATTTCCTTTTAAAATAAATGGTGTTCTGTTATGTTTCTGGAGAATTACATATCCGATTTCGAACATGAATTTTCATTTCTTTCTCGTAGAAGTCTTAATTCAGGATGAAAAAATCTATTTAGGTTCTTTCTTATTCTTGTGTAACTACTGTTTATTCACCATTTAATTTCGAAATTTAACACTTTATTTTTTTTATTGTATATTATACACAAAGACAAAAAACTCTGCAGGATTCAGAATTACTGATCGTCTTCGTCAAACTCAAAAAAATCTGCTGGATAAACTATGCAGGAAACTAAGTGGAACCAAATGAACGCCCTAATGAAAATTATACCGATTTCTCGTAGCAGTGTGTGGGAAAACATTCCATCGAACAAACAAACATGAAATCGCAATCAAAGGTGCACTTTCAAAGTTCTTTCCTGCAAAAAACCGACCAACTAGTTTTTGCTGCCTGCAATGCGCTTAGGAGAAATCGAGATATATTGATAAAATTCGCAGAATCCCATAGAGTCGAGTGACAATTAGAAAGATATATCCTGATGAAAATATTGCAAACAAGGCGAAAACTTCTCAATATGCAACACTGCATCTTGAAGCTCTTCCAAAGGTGTTAATACCAAATTAGGTAATAATTATTACATTTCTTCATTCATTAATAATGCAATTTCGACTCATTTGGAGTTTTCCAATTCAATAGACTCATTAAATTACAAACTCTAATTATTATTCGATCTGTATTAATTGTGTTCGATCTATAACTCAAAGGATCGCGAACGAGAACAGTAGTATGAAAGACAATATGTGCCCATATTCACTCCTATGTAATTGAAATGACATGAACTGCCTACTCTAACGTACATATACCTTAAATCGAACTTTATTAATGGTATTGGGTGGGTTAGCATTATTAATGTCTCGTTAACCATACTGGGACTCGAAAAAAACTGAATAATGGTTCCAAAAACGTACAATATACCGTTGGACATTATTCACAACAGAAATGGTTTTTTCGAAAACCAGTAGTTGCTTTTGTTATAATGCAGTATTTCATTTCCTGGATACGCATTTACGGAGATCTGGCGACAGTGAAATATTCAAGTGGATTTCTATGTACAGTTGGAAAAACCTTTGAGGAATAAAGTTTAATTTTCTATGTTAGAAATAATAAGCGAGTTAATTGGCATGATTCCAAAAAGTATGGGACTAATTGACTCCACAACTGTACAATAAGATTGTTTTGCCAATGATCATTCTTATTTTTCTTTTTCATCATTCCTGTAATGTTTTCTTTAATTTTCGGAAATCATTAAAATTTTCTTAACTTCGAGAATAAACATATTGCAATATTTTCTGATAACGTATTAAGATATTAATGAAACACATAATGATTTTCGTACTTTTATTGTAAAATTTGGGATTATCAAAAGGATATACATAACAAATTCAGCACAAAGAAGGCACTTTATAATATTTTCCCTAGAACATCGAAAAAAAAAATTCTATAACCGTGCGTAAAGTTCACATTCCACGTAGTGCTACTTGATTGTTAAGTTCAACTTTTGGGGACTGAATTCATAAATGATTGATCATGTAAACGAATTTAATTTTCTTTGCTATCATAAATGATACAAATTCATATTTTACTTTCATCCCACAAATATCTAATTTGCGGAAAAAATATTTGTAATGCGTCTGTGAAGATATATACTTAATGATAACAAACTACAATTGCCACCAAATATTAATATTGCTAAACAAAAATTGTGTCTGCATAACGAAAATAGGAGCTCTAGAATAACAGGTACAACTACCTCAAAATTCTTTTTAATTAACAAACACATGTGAATCTTCGGATAACTTTTTGCCATTTTATTGTCTCTGTAATTTTCACCATGTGGAGTGTTTGTATATGTCCACCTTTATGTGAATCAGCTCAAAATGTAAACCTGATGAAGCCACAGTTCAATATTACTAGTCAAAATTAATTTTGTCAATGAATTGAATAATTGTGAAGTTATAACTTTCACTTATACAGAAGGTAATAGAACATTACAATAGTGAAACAACTACTTTACGCACTGGCTGCATAGATTATGATGTGAATTGAAAAAATTTGCTCATAGCCCTACAAGAAAATGAAGTTATATACATATATCCTAAAATAATGGAACTAAACAACTTAAAGTTATGAAAAAGGAAACATAAGTACATAATTACAAACAGACTAAAACATTGATAAATAAATCACATTGATTCGCAATTATCATTGGCCCACAATTTGTGAAAGTAAATACTAAAGACCTATGGTCACAACACAAATTAAACAAAAAAAAATTGCATATTTGACTAGTTAATGATAACTGATGCAATGGTAACATGGTATACCATTAATTGATATTCTGTTACTTTTAATATTCTTCCTTTTACGATCTGGATTATCGAATAACAATAATTTCCAGAATTATTTATAAAGACATTGTTGTAGCTTTTTTGTTTGTGGGAGCAAACTGGCATTGAATATTTTTTTGAACATACATATAATGAAAATAGTATATTCCTCCAATACAATTTTCTGCAGTGGGCAAAGAATTTTGCTTCTTTTTAGGTACTCCCATGAATAAGTTATTTTTCAACATGATTATGTTATGAACAAATCTGAATGACTAGTGAAGCACTTGCCAGGCAGTCAATTTAAATTCCATAATCCATTCATAGAATGGGTACATAGCTACAGCGGTGGCGTTTTAAAATCTATTTATTGTCGTTGATGGAAAAACGTTGAAGTTTATTTTATATACACTTGTAATACAAAATGATATTATTGATAATACATAGTTTTATTCTCACACCGATACGACACCCGTTGGTATATTTCTCTTTCATTTGAATGATTTTAGATTATATAATCAAGCAATATCTGTTTACTGGAGATGAGCCTATTTTTCGACTAATTTTGATTGTTACTCCTGAAGTGGATTCTTCAGACCATTTAGAGGACATGGTTGTAGTTCAGTTTTGGCAACATGTTCAACACGAAAGTTATGAAAATACGTTCAATAAGATTCTAACATTTTCCGTGAGCTCCAGACGAATGATCTCTTCCGTTTCTATTATATTTAGCCGTATGATGAAACACGGTAGTTCTAAAAATGGACGATACTAGTGGTTGGCAAACGCTAACATAAGCGATATTTCTCCAAACATTGAACATTGTAGTCAAGTTAGGTTTATTTACAGACGCGCTAAGCCTACAACTGAAATCCGACGTTATTTTTCGAAGTTTGGCAGAATTTCAACAGAGTTTATTAGATCACTAAAAATTGTTCCATATAAATTCATCTGGATTTTATTTGCAGATGCAATGAAATACAGTCGAGAATTATTATTATCTATTATTCTATTTTGTTTCATTATCGAACACGAAGATTCAGTGAGGTATAATATTGAATATACAGAGTGTAACAGCCAAATGGAATAAATTCGATAACGAATAAATGAGGGCGTGTTGGGAAAAACGCTCGGACACGTCGATTTGTAATTTTAAATGCGCATATTTTTCAAGAAAATAATATTATATAGGGTGTTCCATGTGACCGTGGCCAATACCAACTTTCTTATTTCAAATGCAACCCCCTGTATATTATTTATTTTTGGATTCTTCAGAGAATTCTAGACACAATTCATGCACAATGTCCTATACCTATCTTTAACTATTTCGGAAGTATTAAGTGTTTTCAGATTTATTGCAAAAATCAACAAAATCAAATTCGGTACATTACACTTAAAACCTAATAAGTAATACTGATTATTTCTTAATTATTAAAAAAAACAAAAAAAAAACAGAAAAAAACAAAAAAAAACACTGATCACTTATTGTCATGCAAACAGACATCGTGTTACTAAGGCTATGAGAATAAACAAATCTGTTTTTTTTTTTCAATTTCTTCTCAGTAATGGTTTTTGCTTACTTTCTTCATATCAAGAGGTAAATGGGAAATAAGTATTGAGTGTAATGTATCGAATTTGTGAAATAAAATAATTTTCATTTAAAATGATAATTTTTGTAAAAAATCTGAAAACACTTAATATTTCCGAAAAAGTTGAAGATAGGTATAGGACATTGTACATGAATTATGTCTAGAAATTTCTGAAGAATCCAAAAAATAAATAATATACAGGGGGTTGCATTTGAAATAAGAAAGTTGGTATTGGCCATGGTCGCATGGAACACCCTATATAATTTTATTCTCTTGAAAAATTTGCGCATTTAAAATTACAAATCGACTTGTCCGAGCGTTTTTCCCCTCATTTATTCGTTATCGAATTTATTCCATTTGGCTGTTACACTCTGTATACAAGGTGTGAATAAGTTGGAAAGATTCAAATGAGTGATTGTTAACGTGATTGATACCGAGTGATACTCTTTCAAATATTCCGAATACGAAATTCACTCTGTAATATTATACAGGGTGATTCTGCAGGAGACCGTCATATTTTAGGAGAAGTTTACACTAGTCAAGGCAGTTTCGGAACAATGTTTGGTTAATGGTTGGGGGGCTTTATTGAGAGTCTACAGGGTGATTTGTACGATGCGACCGATTTTTTTTTATTCATAACTTTGGTACGGCGTGATGAATATTGATGAAATTTTCAGTGTAGAACAATATGATTGTCTACTTCCAATAATTCCAACACTTTTTTAAAAATACAGGGTGGGAATTATGATAAGTTCAGATTAAATTTGCAGGTTGAAAAAACACCCTGTACATTCCGTTTTCAAAAATTCGCTACCTGCTCCAGATTCTGCCATAACTTTACATTACTGGAGCTTTTTTATTTTTTTTGGCACACGTCCAGTTTTTCTAGAAAAAGTTTTTAAAGGTGGACAATATCGTTATTTATAATATAGCATCGGATATGTACGAAAAAGTCTGAGAATAAAATGAATTAAATATAACTACTAACTCAAGTCGTTCGGTTCATCTTTGATAGGATTTCGCGTTTTTCTTTTTGACAAATCAAGTTCTCCTTGACCATTGGCAGTTACCATCGACAAAGGTATAGTGATAAATTGCGGCTGACTAGAGTTAGGGTCACCATGTGCTAAGCTGAAAAGTACTCCGTTTCCGTTAGGCTGTGCGTACATCATCCCTTGAGGGGTTTGATAAACCAAAGGCGAGATGAGAGAGGGGGAACTGGAACTGGAGGTAGCTGTGGATGACGGTGGTTTGGTGCTTGATGTGACGTTGCTTGATGAAGAGTAGGATGTGCTTGTGGATGGTTCTGCGGACATCCTGGAGGTTTTGGCTGGTGGATGGGACGAGTCTGATGGGGTACTTGAGGGTTTGATCGATATTTCTGGAGGGATGTACAGCTGTAAGGGATTTTCAGTATCTCCGTTCTCTCCGTCGCTGGAATCTCCACTAGAGTCAGCGCCAGACATGTTTTCATCCTGTAAAGAATAAAATAATTGAAAATTCTTGTCTCTCACAACAAGTGATTAAAAAACATACACTGCGCAAAAAAATTAACGCACATTCTGAAAATCTCGATTTTAATGAAAGTTAACTCTACATTGACTTATTTTTTATGTTCTCTCGGGAAGGTTTTGAACGAAACAAGACACATTAAATGGAAGAAAAATTCAGGATTTCACCGAATCTTATGTGAAAGAAGAGAAATGAACAATTTTCAAAATACTGAAATGCTGATAAGTGATTTAATACTTGGTATTTCCACCCCTTGCGTTAATTACAGCTCGGCAACGACGGTTCATACTCAAAATGAGTGATCTTAAAATGTTCTGATCTAATCCTTCCCAGATTTCTCCGAGTTGGATTCCTAAGTCATTAAGAGTAGCTGGATGATTTTCTGAACTTCTCAGCCTTCTATTGAGGTTGTCCCAAACTTGCTCAATCGGATTGAGATCTGGACTTCTTGCTGGCCATTCCATTCGAGAGACTTCAACCTCTTCAACCATAATAATCGATCCTTCCCCGAAACCAGTAGTATTCAGGAAATTGCACTGAGCATATCTTTCATGTGGACGTCTGTATACAAGGGAACGTCGATCACAATGGTAGAGGCAGAATCTAGACTCATCTGTGAAGAGAACTCTTTCCCAATGGGCCTCTTCCCAATGGATATGCTCTCTCGCAAAATCCAAACGCGCCCTTCGATGGACTGGGGCCTCTTGCCGCGACACGAGGCCTTAAATCATATTCTCTGAGGCGATTTCTTATTGTCTGAGTGCTAATTTGCACCTCATGAGTTTGCTCAAGCTGATTTTGAAGGAGGCGAGCGGTTGCAAACCGTTGTCTCAACGAAGAAACTCTCAAGTAACGTTCTTGAATGGCAGTTGTTACCCGTGGTCTACCCTGTCCTGGTCTTCGGACATTCATACCTGTCTCCCTGAATCGCTACAACATTCTGGACACACTTGTATGGGAAACTCCAAACCTTTCTGCAATTCTTGTGTATGTCCACCCTTCTTCTCGCAAAACTACCGCTTGGGCACATTCCTCTTGGGTCAAATTGCGTGTTTCGCGTTGCATAGCGATCGAGTGTAGAAAATCAAACGAAAGAAAAACTATTGATCACTAGAATTGATCGAGAACAACTGATTTTAGCATGGAGCCAATACATTCAAAATCTGATAATATCATCTTTTTTTATTCCTGCTGGGAGAAAACATCTGTATTGAAGAAAAACGTTGAGAGTGGATAACATATGCATGCATAATTCTGATAAAAATAATTATCATTGAGAACACCTTCAGTTGTAGAATAAATTTGAGATTTCCATAATGTGCGTTAATTTTTTTGCGCAGTGTAAATGGCGAGAATGGGCATCAGTCATTCAGTTACAATTCATTTACCGAACTCAGCTACATTTTAATGCTGAGTTACAATTTTCGGCGGAGCTACAATTTGGCGCGGAGTTACAATTTTACGAGTAATTACAATTTCACGCGGAGTTATAGTGTAACAAATGCATGCTGAGAACAAATTGCACACCGGATTTGCGTTACAACCTCACTTACGATTTCAGGGAAGGAAACTAAAAACTATTCGCTTCATTTCAATACTTTTCTGTTTGAGTCCATCAAATTAATGATGTTTGTAGAGATACAATTTTGGACAGAGTTACAATTTTATGAGGAGTTCCATTTCAAGCGGAGTTACAATTTTACGCGGAGTTATAATTTTCTGCAGCGTTACAAATGTATGCTGAGGTACTGAATTGTTTTTGCTTGACCTGTTTCTTTTTGTCTCATATGTGATAATTTGTATCTCATTATGTGATAAATTTTGTCTCAGCTGCGATAATTTTTGAAATGAATTTCTGTTATTATTATCATCAGTGTACCTATGTATGTAAATCGGATTTGCAATGCAATCTCATTTAAGATTTCAACGATGAACACTGAAAACAATGTTCTTGATTTCGATACTTTTGGGTTAATTACAGTAAATTCATGAGGAATGTAGAAAGTCGAAAGTCGTTATAAATAATGTTATCAATAATTTTCCTTGATACGGATGTGTGCTCCACTCTTCAGATTCTTGGTCGAACACACAGATTAAAATCAGAAATGTTTACCACCTCTATTGGGGACACTTGGTGCTCGAAAAAAAAATTAGAAAACAATGGGTACGTGTGGTTTGATGATAAACTATTATCTGTTATTTCAATACATTTTATGATCGGTAATTTCCAGTAGTATAAAATGACTTCGGATGTACCTATCTTTCATTTATAATTGAAACGTATAGAGCAACGGGTGATAATATGTGAGTAGGTACTTTATTTTTTATAGAATTTGGTCCACACAGTTTCTTCTTCTGCTTTAAACCACATATTCAAATTAGAAATTTTCACAGCGATAATGACATGATTTACCTCATTTTCGAAATATTTGATTTCTTGCAACGAAAAAACCGTATAAAAAATTTGCAGTAGTTTTCAATTTCAATTCGAGATAGCGAAATGGAAGAAACCATCGAAAAGAATAAAAAAATATACTTAGATGAAAAATATAAACTTTGGAATAAACAGGAAATCAGCGTCTATATGTACTAATAAAGTTTGATTCCTTAGATCAAAACCGAACATGAAGACAATTTGGTGTTTGTTAGTCATGCTTGTCATTGTGTCTATAACATACGCTCTTCCCGATTTTGGTCTTCACGATACGAGTAGAAATTGCACATGCATTTCTCGTCAGGCCTGCTACGGAGAAATAAATCCTTAGTAAGTGTTTTTCTTTCAATACCTCTCCGGATCATTATTTATAAAATAGAATACATTTGATCAACACTAGGAGATTTGAATTGAAGACGATACTTATTTTTGCTGTAATGAATGTGAGTATCTACAAAATCAAATTTGAAAGTATTATTCATTTTTTCAATGGGCAAAAACTAGCAAGAATGCATGAATAATGTATTATACGAAATTTTTATATGTGAAAAATTGATCTTACAGTTATCAGCATTATAAGTAATAATTATATTTTTCAGTGTCCACTGCCCTGGAGATTATATTTTCGGATGCTGCATTCAGTGATCGAAGCGAAAATTGAATTCCAGGATTGTTTTTAATAAGTTTTACATTTATTTCAATGAGGATAACGCTGTTGCGTAATAAACATGTTTTACTAATCACTTGTAGTTTTCTTTTTTTCTGCTGTAATTTATAGAGCAACCCAAAAATGTTTGAAACTGATTTAAGCTACATGCGCGTAACCAGAACCATATAAACTACTAACGGATTGTTGACAAAAAAATCTTAATAATTCTATAATATTCCTCATTTAGTATTTTGTTTGTTCTCAATTTCGAGTTATATTTTTCCTGTAATTGGGTAATTTAACCTGTTGGAAATAAAGGCTTATTATTATTATACAGAGTGTAACAGCCAAATGGAATAAATTCGATAACGAATAAATGAGGGCGTATTGGGAAAAACGCTCGGACACGTCGATTTGTAATTTTAAATGCGCATATTTTTCAAGAAAATAATATTATATAGGGTGTTCCATGCGACCGTGGCCAATAACAACTTTCTTATTTCAAATGCAACCCCCTGTATATTATTTATTTTTTGGATTCTTCAGAAAATTCTAGACACAATTCATGCACAATGTCCTATACCTATCTTTAACTATGTCGGAAGTATTAAGTGTTTTCAGATTTATTGCGAAAATCAACGTTTCAAATAAGAATTATTTTATTTCACAAATTCGGTACATTACACTAAAAACCTTATAAGTAATACTGATTATTTCTTAATTATTAAAAAAAAAACATTAATGTCAATGTAGGAAATGTTCAAAATGCTCGCCGCGAATGTCTTGGCAACATGCTAATCTGGTTTAGAATTGTCTTCTAACGTTACTCAACATTTCAGGCGTGACTGATCTAATCGCAAGCGTGATTCGGTTTTTTAGGTCGTCTAAGTTTAAGGGTTTCGTATACAATAATTTTGACATATCCCCACAAAAAGAAGTCTAATGGTGTCAGATCAGGAGATCGTGCTGGCCATTCTATCTATCCGCGCCTCCCTATCCACCGATTTGGAAAAATTTGGTTCAAGTACTGCCGGACATTGATTTGGTAATTGGGCGGTGCTCCATCTTGCTGAAACCATATTATATTGGCAGGAACTTGTGGATTTGATGGATCAGGATATAAGTTTATCAAAGTTGGTACGACATTATTTTTGAGTAGTTCTAAATATTTTTCTCCATTCAAATTGCCGTCAATGAATAAGGGACCTACGATATGATTCCCAACAATTCCTGCCCAAACATCAACATTTTCAGGATATTGCGTATGTTCTTCTCTCATCCAGTGAGGATTCTCATCAGACCAATTGCGGCAATTTTGACGATTAACATGACCGTGTAGTGTAAATGTACTCTCATCAAAAAACAAAACATTTTCTGATTGGATCACATTGTTATCTAACATTTGCTCACAAAAATGCGTCCTCCTATCGAAATCGTCTTCTATGAGCTCCTGAGTTGCCATCATTCTATAGGGATGCATCTGACTTTCCTTTAATATTCGAAATATTGACGTGTGGCTGACGGTGAAGAGCGGGGCTACTTTTTGAACAGAATTATGTAGGCTTTCTTGAAACTCAAGCATAATATCCAATTTCGTATCATCACTTACTGCATTGGCAGCAATTTTTTTTTATTTGTCTTACATGACCAAGCTCTCGAAACTGCTTTTCTATTTTGATAATTGTTCCGTGGGATATAGGCAGCAAATTTGAAAATTTTTCATGGAATAAGCAAGAATCTTCCATTTGTGTCCGTGTGTAATCTCCATAACCAATCATTTAAAGAATGGTTAATTTGTGCATTTCTGTTAAATGAACCATTTTCCTAATATTATTACGTACAGTTATCGAAATTCAAAAGACAATACACTTACCCTGATCACTTATTCTCATGCAAACAGACAACGTGTTACTAAGGCTATGAGAATAAACAAATCTGGTTTTGTTTTTTTTTAATTTCTTCTCAGTGATGGTTTTTGCTTACTTTCTTCATATCAAGAGGTAAATGGGAAATAAGTATTGAGTGTAATGTATCGAATTTGTGAAATAAAATAATTTGAAATAAGAAAGTTGGTATTGGCCACTGTCGCACCCTATACTTTAGATTTTCACCTGTCGACTGATCAGTATCGCCTATACTTTGAGTGCTCTGAGCGTCTGAACAAAAGTCGAAACTGAAAAATCGAAAAATATAAAACCGAATAATTCGTTACTTATGAGGGCTACATGGACGATTTTGGTATCAAAATGTAGGTTTTCGAGGTCGCTCCATTCAATAAAAGATATTCCAGAGCCCTAACTAGCATAGTTTAGATTTTCACCTGTCAAATGGCATTTTTCGAAAAATTGCAAATTTTAAACTCTCATATCTTCCGTTCCTATCATCTCCGCCAAAAGTTATTTATATTATGTTGGTCATCATACCTCAATGTATCACTGTGCAAAATATGAGCGATTTGAAAAATCTCAAATTTTGGGTGAAAAATGCCAAAGGGGTAAGACCCCCCAAAAACACCATATTTGTCATCACCAAGGAATCCCTGGCGAATCCAAAGTCGTTTTTCGAACCTGAAGATCTACTACCCATTCGAATCATGCAGAAAACCCATCAGACTGATCAGTATCGCCTATACTTTGAGTGCTCTGAGCGTCTGAACAAAAGTCGAAACTGAAAAATCGAAAAATATAAAACCGAATAATTCGTTTTTTATGATGGCTACATGGACGATTTTGGTATCAAAATGTAGGTTTTCGAGGTCGCTCCATTCAATAAAAGATATTCCAGAGCCCTAACTAGCATAGTTTAGATTTTCACCTGTCAAATGGCATTTTTCGAAAAATTGCAAATTTCAAACTCTCATATCTTCCGTTCCTATCATCTCCGCCAAAAGTTATTTATATTATGTTGATCAGCATACCTCAATGTATCACTGTGCAAAATATGAGCGATTTGAAAAATCTCAAATTTTGGGTGAAAAATGCCAAAGGGGTAAGACCCCCCAAAAACACCATATTTGTCATCACCAAGGAATCCCTGGCGAATCCAAAGTCGTTTTTCGAACCTGAAGATCTACTACCCATTCGAATCATGCAGAAAACCCATTAGACTGATCAGTATCGCCTATACTTTGAGTGCTCTGAGCGTCTGAACAAAAGTCGAAACTGAAAAATCGAAAAATATAAAACCGAATAATTCGTTACTTATGAGGGCTACATGGACGATTTTGGTATCAAAATGTAGGTTTTCGAGGTCGCTCCATTCAATAAAAGATATTCCAGAGCCCTAACTAGCATAGTTTAGATTTTCACCTGTCAAATGGCATTTTTCGAAAAATTGCAAATTTTAAACTCTCATATCTTCCGTTCCTATCATCTCCACCAAAAGTTATTTATATTATATTGGTCATCATACCTCAATGTATCACTGTGCAAAATATGAGCGATTTGAAAAATCTCAAATTTTGGGTGAAAAATGCCAAATGGGTAAGACCCCCCAAAAACACCATATTTGTCATCACCAAGGAATCCCTGGCGAATCCAAAGTCGTTTTTCGAACCTGAAGATCTACTACCCATTCGAATCATGCAGAAAACCCATTAGACTGATCAGTATCGCCTATACTTTGAGTGCTCTGAGCGTCTGAACAAAAGTCGAAACTGAAAAATCGAAAAATATAAAACCGAATAATTCGTTACTTATGATGGCTACATGGACGATTTTGGTATCAAAATGTAGGTTTTCGAGGTCGCTCCATTCAATAAAAGATATTCCAGAGCCCTAACTAGCATAGTTTAGATTTTCACCTGTCAAATGGCATTTTTCGAAAAATTGCAAATTTCAAACTCTCATATCTTCCGTTCCTATCATCTCCGCCTAAAGTTATTTATATTATGTTGATCAGCATACCTCAATGTATCACTGTGCAAAATATGAGCGATTTGAAAAATCTCAAATTTTGGGTGAAAAATGCCAAAGGGGTAAGACCCCCCAAAAACACCATATTTGTCATCACCAAGGAATCCCTGGCGAATCCAAAGTTGTTTTTCGATTTTGAGGATCCACTACCCATTCGAATCATGCAGAATACCCATAAGGCTGATCAGTATCGCCTATACTTTGAGTGCTCTGAGCGTCTGAACAAAAGTCGAAACTGAAAAATCGAAAAATATAAAACCGAATAATTCGTTACTTATGATGGCTACATGGACGATTTTGGTATCAAAATGTAGGTTTTCGAGGTCGCTCCATTCAATAAAAGATATTCCAGAGCCCTAACTAGCATAGTTTAGATTTTCACCTGTCAAATGGCATTTTTCGAAAAATTGCAAATTTCAAACTCTCATATCTTCCATTCCTATCATCTCCGCCAAAAGTTATTTATATTATGTTGATCAGCATACCTCAATGTATCACTGTGCAAAATATGAGCGATTTGAAAAATCTCAAATTTTGGGTGAAAAATGCCAAAGGGGTAAGACCCCCCAAAACACCATATTTGTCATCACCAAGGAATCCCTGGCGAATCCAAAGTCGTTTTTCGAACCTGAAGATCTACAATCTACAACCCATTCGAATCATGCAGAATACCCATTAGACTGATCAGTATCGCCTATACTTTGAGTGCTCCGAGCGTCTGAACAAAAGTCGAAACTGAAAAATCGAAAAATATAAAACCGAATAATTCGTTATTTATGATGGCTACATGGACGATTTTGGTATCAAACTGTAGGTTTTCGAGGTCGCTCCATTCAATAAAAGATATTCCAGAGCTCTAACTAGCAAAGTTTAGATCTTCACCTGTCAAATGGCATTTTTCGAAAAATTGCAAATTTCAAACTCTCATATCTTCCATTCCTATCATCTCCGCCAAAAGTTATTTATATTATGTTGATCAGCATACCTCAATGTATCACTGTGCAAAATATGAGCGATTTGAAAAATCTCAAATTTTGGGTGAAAAATGCCAAAGGGGTAAGACCCCCCAAAAACACCATATTTGTCATCACCAAGGAATCCCTGGCGAATCCAAAGTCGTTTTTCGAACCTGAAGATCTACTACCCATTCGAATCATGCAGAAAACCCATTAGACTGATCAGTATCGCCTATACTTTGAGTGCTCTGAGCGTCTGAACAAAAGTCGAAACTGAAAAATCGAAAAATATAAAACCGAATAATTCGTTACTTATGAGGGCTACATGGACGATTTTGGTATCAAAATGTAGGTTTTCGAGGTCGCTCCATTCAATAAAAGATATTCCAGAGCCCTAACTAGCATAGTTTAGATTTTCACCTCTCAAATGGCATTTTTCGAAAAATTGCAAATTTTAAACTCTCATATCTTCCGTTCCTATCAACTCCGCCAAAAGTTCTTTATATTATGTTGGTCATCATACCTCAATGTATCACTGTGCAAAATATGAGCGATTTGAAAAATCTCAAATTTTGGGTGAAAAATGCCAAAGGGGTAAGACCCCCCAAAAACACCATATTTGTCATCACCAAGGAATCCCTGGCGAATCCAAAGTCGTTTTTCGAACGTGAAGATCTACTACCCATTCGAATCATGCAGAATACCCATTAGACTGATCAGTATCGCCTATACTTTGAGTGCTCTGAGCGTCTGAACAAAAGTCGAAACTGAAAAATCGAAAAATATAAAACCGAATAATTCGTTACTTATGATGGCTACATGGACGATTTTGGTATCAAAATGTAGGTTTTCGAGGTCGCTCCATTCAATAAAAGATATTCCAGAGCCCTAACTAGCATAGTTTAGATTTTCACCTGTCAAATGGCATTTTTCGAAAAATTGCAAATTTCAAACTCTCATATCTTCCGTTCCCGTCATCTCCGCCAAAAGTTATTTATATTATGTTGATCAGCATACCTCAATGTATCACTGTGCAAAATATGAGCGATTTGAAAAATCTCAAATTTTGGGTGAAAAATGCCAAAGGGGTAAGACCCCCCAAAAACACCATATTTGTCATCACCAAGGAATCCCTGGCGAATCCAAAGTCGTTTTTCGAACCTGAAGATCTACTACCCATTCGAATCATGCAGAAAACCCATTAGACTGATCAGTATCGCCTATACTTTGAGTGCTCTGAGCGTCTGAACAAAAGTCGAAACTGAAAAATCGAAAAATATAAAACCGAATAATTCGTTACTTATGAGGGCTACATGGACGATTTTGGTATCAAAATGTAGGTTTTCGAGGTCGCTCCATTCAATAAAAGATATTCCAGAGCCCTAACTAGCATAGTTTAGATTTTCACCTGTCAAATGGCATTTTTCGAAAAATTGCAAATTTTAAACTCTCATATCTTCCGTTCCTATCATCTCCGCCAAAAGTTATTTATATTATGTTGGTCATCATACCTCAATGTATCACTGTGCAAAATATGAGCGATTTGAAAAATCTCAAATTTTGGGTGAAAAATGCCAAAGGGGTAAGACCCCCCAAAAACACCATATTTGTCATCACCAAGGAATCCCTGGCGAATCCAAAGTCGTTTTTCGAACCTGAAGATCTACTACCCATTCGAATCATGCAGAAAACCCATTAGACTGATCAGTATCGCCTATACTTTGAGTGCTCTGAGCGTCTGAACAAAAGTCGAAACTGAAAAATCGAAAATTATAAAACCGAATAATTCGTTACTTATGATGGCTACATGGACGATTTTGGTATCAAAATGTAGGTTTTCGAGGTCGCTCCATTCAATAAAAGATATTCCAGAGCCCTAACTAGCATAGTTTAGATTTTCACCTGTCAAATGGCATTTTTCGAAAAATTGCAAATTTCAAACTCTCATATCTTCCGTTCCTATCATCTCCGCCAAAAGTTATTTATATTATGTTGATCAGCATACCTCAATGTATCACTGTGCAAAATATAAGCGATTTGAAAAATCTCAAATTTTGGGTGAAAAATGCCAAAGGGGTAAGACCCCCCAAAAACTCCATATTTGTCATCACCAAGGAATCCCTGGCGAATCCAAAGTCGTTTTTCGAACGTGAAGATCTACTACCCATTCGAATCATGCAGAATACCCATTAGACTGATCAGTATCGCCTATACTTTGAGTGCTCTGAGCGTCTGAAGAAAAGTCGAAACTGAAAAATCGAAAAATATAAAACCGAATAATTCGTTACTTATGATGGCTACATGGACGATTTTGGTATCAAAATGTAGGTTTTCGAGGTCGCTCCATTCAATAAAAGATATTCCAGAGCCCTAACTAGCATAGTTTAGATTTTCACCTGTCAAATGGCATTTTTCGAAAAATTGCAAATTTCAAACTCTCATATCTTCCGTTCCCATCATCTCCGCCAAAAGTTATTTATATTATGTTGATCAGCATACCTCAATGTATCACTGTGCAAAATATGAGCGATTTGAAAAATCTCAAATTTTGGGTGAAAAATGCCAAAGGGGTAAGACCCCCCAAAAACACCATATTTGTCATCACCAAGGAATCCCTGGCGAATCCAAAGTCGTTTTTCGAACCTGAAGATCTACTACCCATTCGAATCATGCAGAAAACCCATTAGACTGATCAGTATCGCCTATACTTTGAGTGCTCTGAGCGTCTGAACAAAAGTCGAAACTGAAAAATCGAAAAATATAAAACCGAATAATTCGTTACTTATGATGGCTACATGGACGATTTTGGTATCAAAATGTAGGTTTTCGAGGTCGCTCCATTCAATAAAAGATATTCCAGAGCCCTAACTAGCATAGTTTAGATTTTCACCTGTCAAATGGCATTTTTCGAAAAATTGCAAATTTCAAACTCTCATATCTTCCGTTCCTATCATCTCCGCCAAAAGTTATTTATATTATGTTGATCAGCATACCTCAATGTATCACTGTGCAAAATATGAGCGATTTGAAAAATCTCAAATTTTGGGTGAAAAATGCCAAAGGGGTAAGACCCCCCAAAAACACCATATTTGTCATCACCAAGGAATCCCTGGCGAATCCAAAGTTGTTTTTCGATTTTGAGGATCCACTACCCATTCGAATCATGCAGAATACCCATAAGGCTGATCAGTATCGCCTATACTTTGAGTGCTCTGAGCGTCTGAACAAAAGTCGAAACTGAAAAATCGAAAAATATAAAACCGAATAATTCGTTACTTATGACGGCTACATGGACGATTTTGGTATCAAAATGTAGGTTTTCGAGGTCGCTCCATTCAATAAAAGATATTCCAGAGCCCTAACTAGCATAGTTTAGATTTTCACCTGTCAAATGGCATTTTTCGAAAAATTGCAAATTTCAAACTGTCATATCTTCCGTTCCTATCATCTCCGCCAAAAGTTATTTATATTATGTTGATCATCATACCTCAATGTATCACTGTGCAAAATATGAGCGATTCGAAAAATCTCAAATTTTGGGTGAAAAATGCCAAAGGGGTAAGACCCCCCAAAAACACCATATTTGTCATCACCAAGGAATCCCTGGCGAATCCAAAGTCGTTTTTCGAACCTGAAGATCTACTACCCATTCGAATCATGCAGAAAACCCATTAGACTGATCAGTATCGCCTATACTTTGAGTGCTCTGAGCGTCTGAACAAAAGTCGAAACTGAAAAATCGAAAAATATAAAACCGAATAATTCGTTACTTATGATGGCTACATGGACGATTTTGGTATCAAAATGTAGGTTTTCGAGGTCGCTCCATTCAATAAAAGATATTCCAGAGCCCTAACTAGCATAGTTTTGAGCCTATATAATTTTATTTTCTTGAAAAATAGGCTTAGTTGAAATTACAAATCGACGTGTCCGAGCGTTTTTCCCAACACCCCCTCATTTATTCGTTATCGAATTTATTCCATTTGGCTGTTACACTCTGTATAGGTATATTATCATTAATATGCTATCATATCCCGGTTCAGACTATTTCTTTGACAGCTGTTTGCCATCTTTCTCCTTTGAATCCTTGAATGCAATCCACCCACAAGATGGATGAATGAGCCTCACATCGAGCTATTTGCAATTTAGAGGCGATTTTCACGAACAACTGGATAGGGACTTCATGGGTAACCCTTTAAGTCCTGCGATTGTCAATTTCTTTATGGAAATAAAGATATTGACAATGTAGTAGTGTCATGATGTAATATTTGTGAATATGAATATTCCATTCGTCATATTTGATGTGATTATTCTCATTTGATCTTTTATCGCATAACTAACGATCCAAGATGCCATTTGCTGAAATAATCGCACGGTTTGTTAATTTTTGCGACACATGGTTGAAACAACAGTTTTAATGAGACGCTCGAATGCCCAGACTCAATGCAAAATCTTTCTTGATCGCACCGGACTCGGGTCCATTCATTAAAATTCAATTTCAATCAGGAACGCTATCAATTCTTTAAGTACCTACAGCATCCGCCGCTCGCAGGCGATAAAGTTCATCAATAAATTTCGCATTTCGTTACGTGCAAAGCGCACTCCACCCATCCAGATTCGAGTAGTTTACTGCGGGGCAGGTCGGGGTCGAGCCGGGTCACTTATTCGCAAAAATCCGTACGCCATCACTCTTTGAAATTATGTACAGACGTACGAGGACGGCCACGCGGACGTTGTACAGTTAGAACCGTTGCTTTTCCGATATCCTCGGACCATGCGAAAAATGTCATTCATGAGATCGCTCACGCCCGCATTTTCGAGTATCTCGCTCAGTTTGCGGAATCCGAAATTCGTATTGGGCTCAATGTTGGCAATTACACTGCGCCAAAAAATTAACGCACATTATGGAAATCTCAAATTTATTCTACAACTGAAGGTGTTCTCAATGATAATTATTTTTATCAGAATTATGCATGCATAATGTTATTCACTTTCAACGTTTTTCTTCAATACAGATGTTTTCTCCCAGCAGGAATAAAAAAAGATGATTATCAGATTTTGAATGTATTGGCTCCATTCTAAAATCAGTTGTTCTCGATCAATTCTAGTGATCAATAGTTTTTCTTTCGTTTGATTTTCTACACTCGATCGCTATGCAACGCGAAACACGCAATTTGACCCAAGAGGAATGTGCCCAAGCGGTAGTTTTGCGAGAAGAAGGGTGGACATACACAAGAATTGCAGAAAGGTTTGGAGTTTCCCATACAAGTGTGTCCAGAATGTTGCAGCGATTCAGGGAGACAGGTATGAATGTCCGAAGACCAGGACAGGGTAGACCACGGGTAACAACTGCCATTCAAGAACGTTACTTGAGAGTTTCTTCGTTGAGACAACGGTTTGCAACCGCTCACCTCCTTCAAAATCAGCTTGAGCAAACTCATGAGGTGCAAATTAGCACTCAGACAATAAGAAATCGCCTCAGAGAATATGATTTAAGGCCTCGTGTGGCGGCAAGAGGCCTAGCTCTTACCCCAGCCCATCGAAGGGCGCGTTTGGATTTTGCGAGAGAGCATATCCATTGGGAAGAGGCCGATTGGGAAAGAGTTCTCTTCGCAGATGAGTCTATATTCTGCCTCTACCATTGTGATCGACGTTCCTTTGTATACAGACGTCCACATGAAAGATATGCTCAGTGCAATTTTCTGAATACTACTGGTTTCGGAGGAGGATCGATTACGGTATGGGGTGGAATATCTTTGACTGCTCGCACAGACCTAGTGGTCGTTGATAATGGGGCTATGAATGCTGATAAGTATATAAGGAACATTCTTGAAGAGCATGTAGTGCCATTTGCCCAATACATTGGTGAAAATTTCATTTTTATGGACGATAATGCCAGACCCCATCGTGCGCGCATCGTTCAGGAGTACCTTGAAGAGGTTGAAGTCTCTCGAATGGAATGGCCAGCAAGAAGTCCAGATCTCAATCCGATTGAGCAGGTTTGGGACAACCTCAATAGAAGGCTGAGAAGTTCAGAAAATCATCCAGCTACTCTTAATGACTTAGGAATCCAACTCGGAGAAATCTGGGATTAGATCAGAGCATTTTAAGATCACTCATTTTGAGTATGAACCGTCGTTGCCGAGCTGTAATTAACGCAAGGGGTGGAAATACCAAGTATTAAATCACTTATCAGCATTTCAGTATTTTGAAAATTGTTCATTTCTCTTCTTTCACATAAGATTCGGTGAAATCCTGAATTTTTCTTCCATTTAATGTGTCTTGTTTCGTTCAAAACCTTCCCGAGAGAACATAAAAAATAAGTTATAAAGTCAATGTAGAGTTAACTTTCATTAAAATTGAGATTTTCAGAATATGCGTTAATTTTTTTGCGCAGTGTAGTTAATCTCGCATTTTTTTGTCCAGGCGCAAGAGAGGAATGGTCGTACTGGTTGTGAGTAAGCGTCGCTCATTCTACATCCACCATTTGACAGAGAATCTGATCTTAGGAGCTGCATCTTCTTAATGTGTTTCTCAGAATCAGCTTTTAGAGACCAAATAGGTAACCCGTTAATCAAAGACTTTGTGGAGCAGTTTATTCTGAATTTTCATGACTTCAATTGTATGAGTTTTAATTACAATTATTATTATTAATTTCGTTGTATCACATAGTGATCTATGGTAATTCTTGATTTGCGAGTAGCCGGGTATACTCTGAATTCAATTAAAACAAATTCAAGTCGCTATCTCGCATAGTTTAGATTTTCACCTGCGAAATGGAATTTTTCCAAAAAATCGAATTTTCAAATCGTCATATCTCCCGCTCTTGTGATCGTATCTACTTTTTGTTTGTACATATGTATATTGTTAATACACATTGTCTTGAGTATCTCTAGGCATAATAAAATCTATTTCGAAAAACCCAACTTTTTGGGTGATAAAATGCATAAGGGGTAAGACCCCCCAAAAACACCATATTCGTCATCGTCAAGAAATCCCTGGCGAATCTGAAGGCGTCTTTCGATCTGAAAGATCTACTATCTATTCAAGCCATTCAGAAAACCCATTTGGCTGATCAGTATCACCTATACATTGAGTGCTGTGAGCCTCCGAACAAAACTCAAAAATGAAATATGCAAAACAAAAAACAAGAAAAAATCGGGTAAAAGAAGGCCTATATGAACAAGTTTGGTATCAAAATATAGGTTTTCGAGGGCGCTGAATTCAATTAAAATGAATTCAAGTCGCTATATAGCATAGTTTAGATTTTAACCTGCGAAATGTCATTTTTCCAAAAAATCGAAATTTCAAATCGTCATATCTCTCGCTCTTGTGATCGTAGCCACTTTTTGTTTGTATATTGTTAATAAGCATTGTCTTAAGTATCTCTAGGCATAATAAAATCGATTTCTAAAAACCCAACTTTTTGGGTAAAAAATGCATAAGGGGTAAGACCCACCAAAAACACCATATTCGTCATTGTCAAGAAATCCCTGGCGAATCTGAAGGCGTCTTTCGAACTAGAAGATCTACTATAACCGGGTCAGGTGAATGTTCATGCCAATGGTCCTCCACTTTGATATCATATTCTTTACATATGTTCCAATGTAGATGTGCTGCAACTTTATTGTGCCTGTTGAGATATTCTTTTTTAGCAAGGATAGGACAGCCTGGCACCATTTGGTGTATGGTCTCATTGTGAATCCGGCAAAGTTCACATTTTGGATCATTGTTGGTTTTGAATGTTTTAGATTTTACGTAATTGGTGTCAATGGCTTATTCTTGACAGGCTGTAATTGAGACCTCAGTTTCTGACTGATGTGTATATTGATTGTGTCCTTTTCATTTTCTCGTGCTATCTGGCTATTGTTTTCGGCTCTTCTATAATATTCATTCTTCAATTTTGTTTTCATCTTTCTATGCTGGATGTCATTATGTTCATCAATGCTAAGGTATTCATAAACATCGTGCTGTTCGAGTGCTTTGATGGTTTTGTCTTGATAGATTTCGATGTTTTGGCTGGATGTTATTTTGCCTATTATGAATGTTGCTTTGGCACTTTGTTTTATTTTACTGTTATACGTAAGAAATCTTATTCTTCGCATCATCCAAAAGCTACCTGTTGGCTCATTAACGCATGCTGTATCAGGATTTTTTTTCAGAAACCTAAAACAAATAGGTATCTGTCGATTCCTCCTCGTTCACCATTCGCAGTTCCAAGAACGAAACATTAAACGAACGTGTTTCATTTAGGCAGGTAGTTCAATTATTAATCGACGTCGGTAAATACTGGATATCTGATACGCTCGCACCGCCAATGACAGCCGAATATCTCAAACGTCAATAATTTTCTCACCTCACACCCAATTATTGAATTTCGAGATTCGAACGGACGAATGGATCCACATAAAGTATCGTCTTTATCGGTCCCCGAATTTATGCGAGCGATCTTCTGGGCCCAACCGAAACCGCCTGGTTACATCAATTACATCGCGGGAATAATTTCAATAATTTCATTTACATCGAGGAGCAAACGGTTGGTGATTTCAGAGGCGGATTTGTCTAGTTGGGCCAACCGCCTCTAGAAGTACCGCACGTAGTCTAAACAAGAATTAAAAAAAAAAAATGTCCACCGAAATTGTAAAAATCGAAAAATTGGAGTATCGAGCCATCATCAAGTACCTGTATTTAAAAGGGTTAAGAGGTAAGCAGATTTACGAAAATATGCTTAATACTCTTGGTGATCAATGTCCTTCGTATGCGACCGTGAAAAATTGGACAGCGAGCTTCAAAAGAGGTACATTTTCCATTGAAGATGATGACCGATCCGGAAGGCCAGTTTCTGTGTCAGTCCCCGAAAATACCGATGCAGTTCATGACATGATTTTATCAGACCGTCGGGCTAACGCGAATATTTGAAGCACTGAAGATTTCATACGAACGCGTTCATCATATAGTTCACGTCAATTTGGACATGACAAAAATTTTTGCAAAATGGATACCCAAATGTTTGAATGTTGACCAAAAGCGTGCAAGGGTAGAAGCATCGCGTTCGATCTGTGCTCGATTTGAAAACGATGTAGACTTCTTAAACCGAATTGTTACTATGGATAAGACTTGGGTACATTTCTACGATCCAGAAACAAAGCAACAATCGATGGAATGGCGACACTCTGGTTCTCCAAGACCTAAGAAGTTTCGTGTCCAAAAATCTGCTGGAAAAATTCTTGCTTCAGTTTTTTGGGATTGCCATGGAGTATTCATAATTGATTTTTTGGATAAGGGTAGAACAATAACTGGAGATTACTATTCGACATTAGTGACCACTCTACGGGAAAAAATTAAAGATAAAAGACGCTGAAAGCTATCCAAAGGTGTTTAGTTTTTACAGGACAACGCCCCAGTACACAAATCTTATGTTTCCATGCAAAAAATTCGTGATTTAGGGTTAGCATTACTAGAACACCCCCCTTATTCACCAGATTTGGCTCCGTCCGACTATCATCTCTTTCCTCAACTGAAAAAAGTTTAAAAGGTCGTACATTTTCTTCCAACAAGGAGGTAATAAAAGCTGTGGAGGACTGGTTCGCAGAGCAAGAAGAAACATTTTTTTTAAAGGTCTAGAGACGTTGCAGGTTCGCTGTAATGAATGTATTCAATTAAGAGGAGAATATGTTGAGTTATAAAATATTTTGACATTGAAATTTTGTTTGGTTCTATAGTAGGCTAAGAATTTTTCAATATATCCTCGTACCTGAAGTTTCACGTGAAGCAAAATCAACTGCAACTTGCAGGATCTATTCGAAGAACACTTCAATTATGTTAATAAAATCCAAGTGAGAGAGTTCCAACTAAATTTATAAAAACCAAAATACGCCTCTGTAAGCCGTGGATACGTCCGAACGGTTGTCAGATGTTTTGGCGCCGGATCTTTGATCACCACGTGGTATTGACCCCTCGTAGCTTCCATGGCAGACCTGCGGTCGTAACGAAACCGAGGTGGCCATCTGGAAGACCATCTAGGGTTAATTTTGGAGTTGCCACCGCGACACTTACGGAGAATTGATATATTAAATATGGATGCCGAAAAATAATGAGTAAAAAAGAAAATTTCAGTTTTACTTCGAGAAAACGGAGTTGGAGTGTACATAAGGAAGAGTATCAACATACTTCTTCGATTTAATTAGAAATTATTGTTTTGGGTTTCGAGTATTTCTTCCTTTCCGACAAATTGAAACAGTGTGCCTGTTTAGACTTCACAGGAAGTCAAGCAAGATATTTCCGTAAGTTTTTCTCAACTCCGTTTAGGAACTATTGTCTCTGCACTGATTCACTATCATCAATACGATCTCTTCAGAAAATGTATACCAACAACGCCTTGGTTAATGAAATTAACTATAAACTTCAACAAATAGATAATTTATGTATAAATATTATATTTATTTATACCCCCTCGCACACTGGAATTGATGGTAACACACAAGCAGATTCAGCGGCTAAATGGTCATCAAAGAATGTAGATAGACTAATTCACGCCCATATGAGAGAAGATATAAAAATCACTGCAACATATAGAGTTGGATGTTTGTGGAAATCAGATTGGGTACAAAAGAGTACATTTCTAAAACAAATCAAACCTGACCCGCTTAGAATGATGACCCTTCCCAATAATCGGCTACACCAAGTCAAAATATCTCGATTACGACTAGGCCATACCAGGCTCACGCACGCCCATGTCTTGAACGGAGAAAATGCTCCAGTATGCAACACTTGTGATCGAACTATGACCGTCAAACATATTCTTGTTGACTGCCCCAACTTCAGACCTCAAAGAGAACAAACTGGTATGATGGACTCCTTACAACAGGCTCTAGGACAAGAAGTCGAAAATCTGGAAAATACCATCAAATTTCTGCAACTCATTAATTTAATCAATACAATTTGAATTCTTCATTTAGTTAGATAAAAGTTTTGACCTACACTGTAAATATAAATAAGATGTAATTGTCCCGTTGTGCTAATGATCTGCGATATCGAAGCACAATAAACTTTAAATAAAAAAAAAAAAAAAAAAAATAGCAGACAAATTTTCTTAAACTCTGGAAAAAACATAACCCCGAGCAGGAATCGAACCTGCGTTTATTGTTAACCCGACAGTTTCTCTACCGCCAAGCTATTGGTGTGTATGGTGCATTACATGGTACAAAACAATAATGAACGCTTTAGGAAAAAAATGAGTGGTTTTATCTTTATTTATTGATGAAGATCAAAATGTAAACCACATAGTGGCGAAACAATTGTTTTTTTGTTATTATTCGGGAGATCTGTTCTGCAAATCGGTTTGGAGATTATTAAATCCTTCAAGAGCATCAGAAATAACCAATCATTTACTGTGGAAAACATCTGACCGCTAATAATTTGATTATAGTCTCATTTATTATCGAGTGAAATTTCACACTTGCGCCAATTACTGTTCAAGAAATAAATTGTCGATCATTCATTTAAATTACCACTGATTTCAGCATTTTTTTGTGATTCAGGTTTTACAATGGAGTTGAGAAAAAGCATAATTGCATGGGTTGTGTTTCGTTTTGCATAATGCTAGCAAGATTTCGATTCATTCAAGATGGATCTGGAGATTATGTATATGAAATTGTTACAAGAAGGTTCAGCACCGTCTTGAGGGCATAATGAAACATATGAAGGATATCATTTTTGGATTATGCGATGTCGAGAACAGATTTTTTAAACAATTTACTCCCATTTCAACTCATAACAATGATTGAGTGAGATAATATTCACAAAAAAATATTTTCTTTCGCAAAAATTTCACACTATGTAATTTTTTTTCAAAGTTTAACCAGGGGTACTCCAACTTTAGTAAATAAAGAGGGAAACTGCCTAACACTATTGTAGGATTATTAATTACCTAAGTATAGTATTTTATGTTCGACTGCTTCATAAACACTTGATTCATGAATTTGTTTAGCGTCCATAATTGACTACTTTATTGGACACCACTTTATTGGACTCAACTGTCACAGTCTTCTCTGGATTGTAGAATTTTCTTCGTTTCACACCACTTGTTATAGGCCGCATACAAATTTTCATAGGCACTTTTAGTGGGTAGGAGAGATTCTTTGGCACTTGCGGATAAATTTTTCACGCTTTCCTCTGCCGAACTGTCCATTTTTTGGATTATTATGACGTTTGTCAAATAATTAACGAAGTGAACCACTTTGTTTAGTGGTTAGCTAATGGTTAGGTAAGAGAGGCAAAAGCACACTTAATGTTTTCTTGAAATAAGGCGACGAATATATTAATTGACATTTCAGAAAATAAAATTTCTGCATGCCGGTCAAACATAAAGCTTTGTATGCAACTCGTACATAATTAGGCTTATGGACTTGCCCAAATTATTGGCCTCGTCCATAAAGACCTCATTTATGTACTTGTTACATAAATAGCTATTATTCAACGAGCGGTAATGTAAATCCTATTATGCATTTCTCAGTACCGGTGCTAGGTGCCCCAACTTTCCTTGATATCCTACTCTACACGCGCACTTGTCGGACACAGCCCACTATACTCTGTTCAAATGTAAGAAGGAGCAATAACAACAAGGTTGGCGCAGCGGTAAAAGAGCCTTCGTATAGTTACTTTTCGTCCAGAGTCGAATCGAGGAGATTTCACACAATCGTTCAGTTTCAACTGAATATTATTATACGAATGCAAAACCGTGGACAATTCTTCTGATAAGGTTCATATCGAAATCGTCAACCGAATCGATTATTTTTAACGACTGGGCTCTCCTCTTAGGTGGCGTCAATGTTTTATTCTCTTCATATTCTCTGAGAATTCTGAATACAGCTGAATCACTCACCCCTGAGGATTTTGAAACAATTCCTACTAAGACTCTTTTCGATTAATCAGGATGTTCTTCCAATTCTTTTCGTAAAATGTTCAAAATTATCTCTTTCTCTTCAGCAGAGAAATGCGACCTTTTGGACCTTTTCGTGGTGGTTCCCACATATCACCCCTCAGATGCAGTATCCGTTTCCGAATTCGACATTGTTCTATAAACACTAAACAGGGTCTTTCACGAGGTACCTCACCCATATTTATACGGGAAACTACTGAACGTATTTTCATGAAATTCAGCACTTATAAGTATTCCACGATGCTGATGAAATCTAAAATATTTTCAAGGCATGAGCACCTCCGGTTTTTCCGGAAATGACGTCAACTTCCGTTTTTCAAATTAGAACACCATTTTTTTATTGCAGAAATGGATTCCTTAGAAAATTTCAAGTTATTTTGATGTAACATTTTTCAGTTTCGGTTGGAAAATTCTCTCTGAGCGGGAAAATTCGAAAAAAAAATCGAAAATAGAGCTCCGCTGAAACAAGAATAACTTCGAGGTTTTTGGATGGAAAATTTTCATTTTTGGGATTTTTCAAGATGTAAGATTGATGTATCCATTTTAAAAAATCGCGATTCATGATACAGGGGGTGAAAAAATCGCTTTCAAAGATAGGGATGACAAAATCGTGAAAAATCAATTTTTTCAAATTAGAACCCCATTTTTTTATGGCAGATATTGACTCTACGTTAAAAAATAATGTGAGTGTATGCATCACACCCTTGCCCTAAAATGGATATAAACTCAGAAAATATCCATTTTGGATGCATACACTCACATTATTTTTTAACGTAGATTCAATATCTGCCATAAAAAAATGGGGTTCTAATTTGAAAAAATTGATTTTTCACGATTTTGTCATCCCTAACTTTGAAAGCGATTTTTTCACCCTCTGTATCATGAATCGCGATTTCGATTTTTAAAGTGTATACATCAATCTTACATCTTGAAAAATCCCAAAAATGAAAATTTTCCATCCAAAAACCTCGAAGTTATCCTTGTTTCAGCGGAGCTCTATTTTCGATTTTTTTTTCGAATTTTCCGCTCAGAGAGAATTTTCCAACCAAAACTGAAAAATGTTACATCAAAATAACTTGAAATTTTCTAAGGAATCTATTTCTGCAATAAAAAAATGGTGTGTTAATTTGAAAAACGGAAGTTGACGTCATTTCCGGAAAAACCGGAGGTGCTCATGCCTTGAAAATATTTTAGATTTCATCAGCATCGTGAAATACTTATAAGTGCTGAATTTCATGAAAATACGTTCAGTAGTTTCCCGTATAACTATGGGTGAGGTTCCTCGTGAAAGACCCTGTATACACTTTGATTTTCCCACACAATACACTTTTCACAACAAAATCTATAAACACAGCTAGACCTTCACAGTAGCTCTAGGCATTTTAACTAGTCTTGTCAATTGAAAACTTCGATATTTATGTAAATCAAGATGGCTTTAACCCATTAAGGGAAAGGAACCAAATCTGGTGTTTCCCGGAATAACTTTGTCGGAATCTTGTAAGATTCCGACCCAAATCCCTAAAACTCTGGTGTTTCCTGGAATTACCTTGCCGCAATCTGGAGCATCCGAAAAAGAAATTATTTAGTGAATAATAATATAAAAACAAAACAAAATAAAAAATAGGGTACGTCAGATATAAAATGTTTATGACAGTTGCAAATCATAACAGATATTTTGCACCAGAGTTTCTGAGGAAAAAAGTTCTAATGTGGGAATTGCTGACTCAAATTATTGAATCATTTCTATCCAGTACCATCCGCAGTCCGAGTACGATCCTGGCAGTCTCTTAGAGCGGTCGAAGAGAGCGTTGTTATCACCGTTTGACCAATAGGAGCTTTATTGTGAGCAAACCAGACGATTCTGTTTGTTTACAAAGATCCTTCTTATATTTGCACGGACTATAGAGTTTCAGATTTAATTTCAAGGATCAAATGAGTATGTGCGTTAATATCTTCAGAGCCATTTTTTGCAGAATATTCTGGCAGTTAGCCCAGATTCAAGAATATTAATATTCTCTTGTCGAAAAAACTGCTCCTCGGGCGGAAAAAACGACAGCAACCAAAACCACGGAAGAGATTATGCACTCGAGGGGTTATGCAGCTAATTGAAGACCCGGTTTACAAGAAACTTAACGAAAAATAAGTAACCTATAGGTACACCTCGAAATTTCGAATAATCACGACAAGTACCCACTAAGTATACGCCGACACCCATCCTCAGCGACCGCAACTCGTTAAATCATAATTATCTTATTCTCGATTATTGAACTCACGAATGTAATTTATCGTGTAGTCGACCAATGGGCCGCGTTACCGAGCGAATCCCGACCGTAATTTTCATTCATCGGATTCTGTTTCAAATTAGAAGGTTGTGATGATATTTTAAACTGCGAAATGGATTCCCGGTGCCAATCAAATCAAAATTCTTCGGAAATTTCCGCGCGGAAAAAAGATAATCGCGCGATATTTTAACAGTTACCGCGTGCGGTGCGCGGGCAAAAATGGCGGTACTTCGATGTGACAATCGGGATGTTTTTGAAATCTGAACAAAAACGGGCAGGTTCCATCCCATCATTCTTGAAATATGTATCCGATTATCGGGCAGGACTGTATTATGCACTATTTCTTTGGTGTTGAATCAAGGTTTTCAAAATTCACTTTTGAACATGAAAGGCCATTGACTAGAATGGTCAAATATTGCTCTACTTCACTCTGTGAACGACGTTGGCCTAGAATCGATTTGACAGATATTGAATGCATAGGAACCCTGATGTAACGACTTCTAACTAAACATCGTGACCATAAATTGTAGATCAATTAGGTACCCTTGATTGACCAAGTTCCGAAATTATCCGCAATATTTCACGGTCATGGCGCTATTGCAGCAATGGAAAAACAGCGCAACCCCTTTCGAGAGAGATGAAAAGTATATCAAATACGCAGTCTTTAACAAAATCTATTCACAGCCAAACTAGGATTTCTATCTTCATCTTGGTGTAACGTATTTTCTGTTTTATGATCTATTAATCAATTTTATGATCTTTTGATAAAACCTGTGTTTCTTGTATTACTTTCGGTTAAGAAAGTAAGACAATGAATAATCGGGAACTTCATATCCACGAATAACGCAAGACCATTTTGTCTCCGAATGAAAATAATTTTGAACAAAACTAAAAAAAAAACACCTACCAAGAAGAAAGCGAAAAGAACCATAAAAATACTCGAAATACGAGGATGTATTGATATCTACTTAGCCTAGAACAGATCCATGCATAAACAAAATATTGCGAAAGCATATCAACTACAATAACTTACTAGAAGTGTCAGTGTAGTGTTCGACGTCAAAAAAGTGAACCAGAGTAACGCAATAAATTTAAAATAAAGATGTCCACCGAAATTGTAAAAATCTAAAAAATGGAGTATCGAGCCATCATCAAGTACCTGTATTTAAAAGAGTTAAGAGGTAAGCAGATTTACGAAGATATGCTCAATACCCTTGGTGATCAATGTCCTTCGTATGCGACCGTGAAAAATTGGACTGCAAGCTTCAAAAAAGGTGAATTTTCCATTGAAGATGATGACCGATCGGGAAAGTCAGTTTCTGTGTCAGTCCCCGAAAATATTGATGCAGTTCATGACATGATTTATCAGACAGTCGAATTGGCTAAAACGGATATCTGAAGCACTGAAGATTTCATACGAACGCGTTCATCAAATAGTTCAAGTCAATTTGGACATGAGAAAAATTTCTGCAAAATGGATCCCCAAATGTTTGAATGTTGACCAAGAGCGTGCAAGGGTAGATGCATCGCGTTCGATCTGTGCTTGCCCTAGGTTCTCACGATGTTCTCTGAACATTACAGGATATTCCTTTTCGTGAAAATCACAACATTAAAAAAAAAAACCGAATTGTTAGAATGGACGATACTTGGGAACATTTCAACGATCCAGAAACAAAGCAACAATCGTCAATCGATGGAATGGCGACACTCAGGTTCTCCAAGACCTAAGAAGTTTCGTGTCCAAAAATCTGCTGGAAAAGTTCTTGCTTCAGTTTTTTGGGATTGCCATGGAGTAATCATGATTGATTTTTTGGATAAGGGTAGAACAATAACTGGAGATTACTATTCGACATTACTGACCACTCTACGGAAAAAAATTGAAGAGAAAAGACGCGGAAAGCTATCCAAAGGTGTTTTGTTTTTACAGGACAACGCCCCAGTACTCAAATGTCATGTTGCCATGCAAAAAATTCGTGATTCAGTGTTAGAATTACTAGAACACTCCCCTCATTCGCCAGATTTGGCTCCATCCGACTATCACCTCTTTCCTCAACTGAAAAAAAGTTTAAAAGGTCGTAAAATTTCTTCCAACGAGGAGTTAATAAAAGCTGTGGTAGACTGATTTGCAGAGCAAAAGGAATCATTTTTTTTTTAAAGGTCTAGAGACGTTGCAGGTTCGCTGTAATAAATGTATTCAATTAAAAGGGGAATATGTTGAGTAATAAAATATTTTGACATTAAAATTTTGTTTGGTTCTATAGTAGGCTAAGAATTTTTCAATATATCCTCGTACGAGATATTCAAAAAAGGTATTAGGTACTTCCAACAAGAAATAGAGATAACAATGCTTCGAACTTGGAAGGCCAGTGCCTTTCTGCTCCAGCAGTAAGTGCTGGTCGATTTTGACCTAACCAAAACATCATGAACTAAGCTCGGACAAATGCTAAAGCCATCAGTTGATTCATCTCAGGAGAATAACGATAAAAAAATCCTTAAAGAAAATTAAACAAGACCACATATACTCGATAAGCACTGATTAACAATTGACTAGAAGGGAAATCCTTGAGGAGATAAGGCAGATTGCAGATTGGCCAAGCAAAGAACTCAGCTCTCTAAAGAAGAAGAACTTCAGAGAGTTTTTCAAAACAAGTCTTCCTTGAAAACCGCCACTAGACGAAGGAATTAGAAGATCTATCTGCTGAGAACAACAATGAATTAGTATAGTCTCCACTTCTTCGAATAGTCGACGAACGCTTATAGCTAGTTTAAGGGGATTACTGGAAGAACACCATGAAATGTCTTGACCAAGCAGTGCTCAACGAATAATACCAAAGAATTGTTCTCAATAATGATGTTATTCCCTACTCTTTAGACGTAGTCTACTTGTGAATCAGACTCCTTCATGGGATATTCAAATAGCCTTGTCTTTTGTCCTTCTCTTGAAGAACCATTTGCCATTCACGGAACAACCTGTTATTTTCACTCCTGCTCTCTATACTGTATTATGGTGATACTGAGCAAGACTGTGCAACAGAAAGTCAATCAGCACTAAGAGCTCTGGAATTTAACTGCTAATATCATGAAGCTACGTGCCTGCAAGTTTTCCTAAGAAACCGCCACTGAATGAAGGTACCAGAAGATCTATCTGCTGAGAACAACGATGACTTGGTAGTCTCCACTTCTTCCAATAGTCTAAGAACGATTACATCTAGATCAAGAGGAGTACTGGAAGAACACCATGAAATGTCTGGATCACGCACAGCTTAACGAATAATACCAAAGATATTTCACCATGAGAACATAATAATTGGATGCCCCTGGATGAAGCTATCGGGGGATCTACCACCAACCATTAACCAACCAACATTTTTGCATCTGTACGCAAGTTTTACCGTCTTGAGCCTAATTTATCGATCGTTCGTTTTCTGCTGTCATAAGTGCCTGTCTCTGCGTCCTTAATACACGTTATAACTCACGAAAACTTGATATTTTCGCGTCGAAAAATAACACGGTATATCATGTCTGCTATCTCCGATGAAATATTCATCTTCCACCACCAATCAGTCGTATCGGCCGATTCGGCACTGTCAACGCAAAAAATCGAAATCCATCATAACTGGATGATCGTAAATTATAACTGGATGACACAGCTCGCGAAGATCGCGGTTAAGCAGTCACTCTCCGAAACTTCCCATCGCATAAGTAATGTGTGTTTGTTCTTAAAGGGCATGTTTTTGCGGCGTCTTCGGCCCATCGAAATTAATTTATTATACTCGGCGCACATGCTCCGGGAGCCTTAAGGAGCCATTGTTTCTCGCCGGACAAGAACGGCCACTTTATTTTATTCGGATCGTAAAACGCCGCAAACAAGTACCCCGCTACTTGCGGACATATGATATTTCATATTGATGAGATGGGTATTGGCTTTGATGGGGAGCCGAGAGAACTGCTGGGATCCTGTCGGAAATCGAGGAATTTGTGGTTGTTTCGAGTCGCATCCAACAAGAAATGCAACTACAGAGCTGTCTCTGGAGAGGAGATCTAGCATATTTTCGTTTAAAGAGTGAATAACGATACGATCCTACCCAGAACAGATATGATGGGTTTTCACCTAAATAATGTTTCCTACTAATATAATGATGTGAAATTTCATCATTCTAGACCTTCCAGTTTTAGGGAAAACCCGCGGAGAGACTTTCGTTCCTCATAAAAAGGGGCTATATAATTCCAACTCTTGGAATGAACTGAGGATAACGCCAAGCGAGAATTAGCTACAGGATCTCTAGAAGTCTAGAAGAATCAACACGTGAAATTTCATCATTCTAGACCTTCTAGTTTTGGGGGAAACCCGCGGAGAGACTTTCGTTCCCCATAAAAAGGGGCTATATAATTCCAACTCTTGTAATGAACTGAGGATAACGCCAAGCTAGAATTAGCTACAGGATCTCTAGAAGTCTAGAAGAATCAACACGTGAAATTTCATCATTCTACACCTTCTAGTTTTGGGGGAAACCCGCGGAGAGACTTTCGTTCCCCATAAAAAGGGGCTTTATAATTCCAACTCTTGGAAAGAACTGAGGATAACGCCAAGCCAGAATTAGCTACAGGATCTCTAGAGGAATCGAGATGTGAAATTTCATCATTCTAGACCTTCTAGTTTTGGAGGAAACCCGCGGAGAGACTTTCGTTCCCCATAAAAAGGGGCTATAAAATTCCAACTCTTGGAATGAACTGAGGCTAACACCAAGCGAGAATTAGCTACAGAATCTCTTGAAGAATCAACACGTGAAATTTCATCATTCTACACCTTCTAGTTTTGGGGGAAACCCGCGGAGAGACTTTCGTTCCCCATAAAAAGGGGCTATATAATTCCAACTCTTGGAATGAACTGAGGATAACGCCAAGCCAGAATCAGCTACAGGATCTCTACAAGAATCGAGATGTGAAATTTCATCATTCTAGACCTTCTAGTTTTGGGGGAAACCCGCGGAGAAACTTTCGTTCCTCATAAAAAGGGGTTATATAATTCCAACTCTTGGAATGAACTGAGGATAACGCCAAGCGAGAATTAGCTACAGGATCTCTAGGAAAATCAAGATGTGAAATTTCATCATTCTAGACCTTCTAGTTTTGGGGGAAACCCGCGGAGAGACTTCCGTTCCCCATAAAAAGGGGCTATATAATTACAACTCTTGGAATGAACTGAGGATAACGCCAAGCGAGAATTAGCTACAGGATCTCTAGAAGAATCGAGATGTGAAATTTCATCATTCTAGATCTTCTAGTTTTGGGGGAAACCCGCGGAGATACTTCCGTTCCCCATAAAAAGGGGCTGTATAATTCCAACTCTTGGAATGAACTGAGGATAACGCCAAGCCAGAGTTGACTACAGGATCTCTAGAAGAATCGAGATGTGAAATTTCATCATTCTAGACCTTCTAGTTTTTGGGGAAACCCGCGGAGAGACTTTCGTTCCCCATAAAAAGGGGCTATATAATTCCAACTCTTGAAATGAACTGAGGATTACGCCAAGCCAGAATCAGCTACAGGATCTCTAGAAGAATCGAGATGTGAAATTTCATCATTCTAGATCTTCTAGTTTTGGGGGAAACCCGCGGAGAAACTTTCGTTCCTCATAAAAAGGGGCTATATAATTCCAACTCTTGGAATGAACTGAGGATAACGCCAAGCTAGAATTAGCTACAGGATCTCTAGAAGAATCAACACGTGAAATTTCATCATTCTACACCTTCTAGTTTTGGGGGAAACCCGCGGAGAGACTTTCGTTCCCCATAAAAAGGGGCTATATAATTCCAACTCTTGGAATGAACTGAGGATAACGCCAAGCCAGAATCAGCTACAGGATCTCTAGAAGAATCAACACGTGAAATTTCATCATTCTACACCTTCTAGTTTTGGGGGAAACCCGCGGAGAGACTTTCGTTCCCCATAAAAAGGGGCTATATAATTCCAACTCTTGGAATGAACTGAGGATAACGCCAAGCCAGAATCAGCTACAGGATCTCTACAAGAATCGAGATGTAAAATTTCATCATTCTAGACCTTCTAGTTTTGGGGGAAACCCGCGGAGAGACTTTCGTTCCCCATAAAAAGGGGCTATATAATTCCAACTCTTGGAATGAACTGAGGATAACGCCAAGCCAGAATCAGCTACAGGATCTCTAGAAGAATCGAGATGTGAAATTTCATCATTCTAGACCTTCTAGTTGTAGGGGAAACCCGCGGAGGGACTTTCGTTCCGCATATAAAGGGGCTATATAATTCCAACTCTTGGAATGAACTGAGGATAACGACAAGCTAGAAGTATATGCAGGCTCTCTAGAAGAATCAACACGTGAAATTTCATCATTCTAGATCTTCTAGTTTTGGGGGAAACCCGCGGAGAGTTTTTCGTTTCCCATAAAAAGGGGCAATGCAATTCCAACTCTTGGAATGAACTGAGGATAACGCCAAGCGAGAATTAGCTACAGGATCTCTAGGAAAATCAAGATGTGAAATTTCATCATTCTAGACCTTCTAGTTTTGGGGGAAACCTGCGGAGAGACTTCCGTTCCCCATAAAAAGGGGCTATATAATTCCAACTCTTGGAATGAACTGAGGATAACGCCAAGCGAGAATTAGCTACAGGATCTCTAGAAGAATCGAGATGTGAAATTTCATAATTCTAGATCTTCTAGTTTTGGGGGAAACCCGCGGAGATACTTCCGTTCCCCATAAAAAGGGGCTGTATAATTCCAACTCTTGGAATGAACTGAGGATAACGCCAAGCCAGAGTTGACTACAGGATCTCTAGAAGAATCGAGATGTGAAATTTCATCATTCTAGACCTTCTAGTTTTTGGGGAAACCCGCGGAGAGACTTTCGTTTCCCATAAAAACGGGCTATATAATTCCAACTCTTGGAATGAACTGAGGATAACGCCAAGCGAGAATTAGCTACAGGATCTCTAGAAGAATCAACATGTGACATTTCATCATTATAGACCTTCTAGTTTTTGGGGAAACCCGCGGAGAGACTTTCGTTCCCCATAAAAAGGGGCTATATAATTCCAACTCTTGGAATGAACTGAGGATAACGCCAAGCCAGAATCAGCTACAGGATCTCTACAAGAATCGAGATGTAAAATTTCATCATTCTAGACCTTCTAGTTTTGGGGGAATCCCGCGGAGACTTTCGTTCCCCATAAAAAGGGGCTATATAATTCCAACTCTTGGAATGAACTGAGGATAACGCCAAGCCAGAATCAGCTACAGGATCTCTAGAAGAATCAAGATGTGAAATTTCATCATTCTAGACCTTCTAGTTTTAGGGGAAACCCGCGGAGGGACTTTCGTTCTCCATAAAAAGGGGCTATATAATTCCAACAAATAAAATGAATAATATAATATGAATATTTTCTCTATTGGCGCATATGGAAATGATTTCGAATCCATTTCCTGTACGAGGGAAAACATGCGGTGGGCCGCCAAAGTAAAAACCCTCGGCTTCACAGTTGACTAATATTGAATGTAGCTAAAGGGTGTTTCAATAAGAGCGCAAGATTTGAATTGAATTTATTTATAGCCTTCGGGATATGAACAGCAGTAGATAGGCAACACCGTTTCTGGGCCAAATTCGACCATTTTTACATGTAAATTCCCATAAGGAATTCTAAGGTCCATTTTGGAGAAATCATACCAAAATCGAAAAATTTTCTAAGTCCAATTGACGTAGACGTGGACGAGGGTTTTTCAAGGTCATTGGGGGTGATGAGGTGTTTGGTGGGGAGGTGTTAAAAATGACAGATGCCAAAAATGACAGGTTTCAAAAATGACAGGTGCCGAAAATGATAGTTGTCAAAAATGACAGGTGTTTTAAAATGACAGGTGTTTAAAATGACAGGTTTCAAACCTAAAAGTGATGACCTGAAGGACCTATTGCCACCTGTCATACTGATGTCACGTGATGGACCTGTCAAATAGTAGCTGTCAAAATATGTTCCGATTTACCTCTCAAGACCTGTCAAATTTGGCCCGTCGAGACTATCCAGATTTGTCAAGACTTGCCACACCCTATGACGTAACAATGCTAATACAAATATGTAAATGAAAAATCGAGTCTTCATCGGGATTCGAACCCAGCTACCTTTAAACAAATTCTAGATGACTATGTCTTTCCCCAATGCTCCATCTAAGCTGATAACAGTTCTTTCAGAAAAATTGATATACCTACATACAGCAATGTGTATGTTTCGAACTCGATATTAATCGGACGGGGTCAAGGTTGTGAATTATAAAATTCTTGCTGACAACAGCAGATTCTATAAAAATGACGGAGGCGAATTAGCTTCCGCAAACGAAACACCTATAAGGAATATGAATAATCAAGTGAAACTTCAATGTTGAAGAAATATTTTGTTTAATTTACATGTATGATTAAACGATATAAAGGTGAGATAATAGGTACATTTTTGTGTGTATGTGTTTGAGTGTTGAAACATTGATCTCACGTGAGTAATAATAATTCGAATTTCGTTTTAAGCAAAGCAATAATAATTTCTTTGGCGACTAGAAAATACTAACAAATATTATTTCCTAATAAGTAACTCTAGCCATTCGAAGTTGGTCTATTAAGTATTGTTTTCTTTGCATATTCAGTAAATTTTTTCCCTATATGTATAGTAGACATATCAACTACATCATTGATTTCAAGTGTAGCGTAATCTCTTCCAGTAGGTATCCTGTAATCTTTGATTGGCTTCCATACGTTCTTGTAATTCATCATGTTTAATGAAGATGTGTTTTTTTTTCACTGTATCACTCCACGTGAACTTCTTTCCACACAGTACAAAAAAAATTCAGTTTTTCTTATGTTTTTTATTTCGAGTGTCTACTCAAATTATTAGGCATAGTGAAATTTCGTCCGTTTTATATCAGCTTTATTTCCGTTATAATATACACTTTGTATCCGTTTTTATATCTTCGATAATCTCCGACTACCTCTGGAACTCTTCGGCTATTTCCGAAAATCTTCAGCTCTTTTCGACAATCTTCAGCTATCTTCGATTATCTCCGACTACCTTTGGAACTCTTCGGCTATTTCCGAAAATCTTCGGCTCTTTTCAGTAACCGTATCAATATATGAAATCAATTCAGAACTTTTTGTTTCAGTTGTGTTGAAAAATGTTTAACATAGAGGATTGTCTTCAACTAATAAAGTCGTTAGTGGCTTTATTTATATCTACATCTAATATCGAAAATTTTGATCGTGGATTGAAGGAATGTTCTTTGGCTGTACGACGGATTAATAGGTGGTTGAAATGTTGCAAAACAGTTGGGGAAAAGCAAAAATTGTTGACTACATTGAACCAGGTGAAATCATATAGATCACAGTTGAAGTCGTCGCGAAAAAAAGGTGCTGGTATAAAAGATCGTAAGGAGAGCGCTCGAGACAGAGTTCATTGGGATGATTCAACATCAGCATTCGAGAGTCGGATAAGGACAGGTGTGATTAGTAATTTGAAGCATAAGGATCCTAAAGTTTTCCTATTGGACTGTGAGGCTATATTTCGTCGAAGAATTCTGAATGCGTTGAAAAAGGATGAAGCTGTTAAAGTCAATATGGTGTTTTGTGGAGAATTTGAAATTATGACAGCCAATAAGATTCAAAAAGAATATAAATATTTCACAACATCCAATTCACCTATATTCCGAAATACAAACATCACTGAATGGTTCAAGGAAAATGTTTTGGCACCAATTCTCAAAGATCTTGAGGAATTCCAAGAACGAGATAGTGGATGGGCACTAGTGAATGTTGTTAACCTAGGAGTGAATATAAACAAGTTCACACCTCAACTCGGATCCTCATACATTGAGCTACCTCCTCAAATCAAAAACAAAAAAGCATGTATCAACGTAAAAAACAATGATGATGCTTGTTTTGCATGGGCGGTGACATCTGCGTTACATCCTGTTGAGGAGCACCCTCAAAGAAGCATCATGTATCCACATTATTCTAAAGTTTTGAAGTTGAAAGGTATACAATTTCCAATGACGATTAAGCAAATTCCAAGTTTTGAGAAACAGAATAACGTCTCCGTGAATGTTTACATACTGAAGAAGGAAAAGAAGTTCCTCACATTACCTACTTACCTCACCAAAAACAAGATAGAAAAGCATGTGAACTTACTTCTAGTACAAGACCACTATACGGATGATGATACACCTGTTCAATACCATTACGTATGGATCAAAAATCTCTCTCGACTTGTTTCTAATCAACTGAGTAGAGAACATAAGCAGAAATTTATATGTGATAGATGTCTACGTTATTTCCGATCAAAAGATAAACTTGACAATCATTCAGAAGATTGTGGGAAAATGAATGAAACTGCTATCAAAATGCCTGAATTAGGAAAAAATACACTCAAGTTCAAAAATCATAAAAACAAGGAGAAGGTGTCTTTTATTATTTATGCAGATCTGGAGAGCATACTAAAACCTACTAATACTAAAAACAACTATCAAGAACATAAAGCTGCAGCTGTAGGATACTATGTTAAATGTTCTTATGATGATTCTTTGAGTTTTTACCGTTCTTATCGAGGCCCCAATTGCATGAAATGGTTCGCTGATGAGATGAATCAGTTTGCTGAAGATGTAGAGACTGTTTTCCTATGTCATTATGATATCGATATGACATCACAACAGGAAACTGAATTTCAGAAGTCAGCTCACTGCCATATTTGTGAAGAAATTTTTAAACCTGAGGATAAGAAGGTGAGAGATCACAATCACCTTATAGCAGAAAACAATTATCGTGGAGCAGCACATGAGGGGTGTAATATCAATTATAAGGATAGCCATACTATACCTGTGGTATTCCACAACCTGAGTGGGTATGATGCCAATTTTGTTATACAAGATATCGCTACCAAAATGGGGGGAAAGATTGATTTGTTACCTATAACTGTATAATTAGTGGGAAAAGCATAATATTCCCAAACGACTGTGATAATTACCAGACGAGGAGCGTAGCGACGAGTCTGGTAACACAGGAGTTTGGGAATATGCTTTTCCCACGAATTATACATACTATTTTTTCTCCGATCGTCGATTTATATTTGAAAAAATTATTAAAAAATATTTCATTCAAGATGTAATCAAGTAAGTTTAAATAGGTTTCTCTATGTTCATATTTAAATATAGAAGTGGTAACTATGGAAATTACTTTGTTATGACAGAAGTAAAATAATTTTCAAGCCGATTTTGTTCGATTCGTTGTATTTTATAAGAAATTAAAAAAACAGTAGTAAACATGGACACTGATGGTGATTATTCGTTACCTTGCACGCCTCCTGAACTTGTAGAAGCAGCGAACGCGGCTTCACTTGATTTACTTCCGGCGAAATCCAGAGAGAAGTATGAACTTGCGTACCAACGCTTCATGGATTTTTGCAGAAAAAACAACAGTGTATCCTTTTCTGAGAATGTACTGATGGCGTATGTTGCTGAATTGGCTAAAACAATGAAATCTTCGACGTTGTGGGCACATTATTCCATGCTTCGATCAACTTTGTCTATTAAAAATAATATTAATATTGCCCAGTACCATAAACTGAGAGCATTTTTGAAACGTCAAGCTATAGGATACAAACCGAAAAAATCTAAAATTTTAACCCAGGAACAAGTTCAGAAATTCATTTTAGAGGCCTCAGATGACATATTTTTATCGACGAAAGTAAGTAGATAAAGATTAAATAGTATTACTTAAATTAAATGAAATACGAAATATACAATGTTCGATTAATTTTTAGGTGGCTCTGATATTTGGAATAGCAGGAGCCTGTCGACGAGATGAGCTTGTCCGAATAAAAGTTCAGGATATAGAAGATTTCGGTTCAAAAATACTGGTAAAAATACCAGAAACAAAAACAAATAGACCTAGATCATTCATCATCAACGAAACCTATTTAAATGTTTATAGAAAGTACGTATCATTCAGGCCTAATGATTTTGAAAATCCTAGATTTTTTTTTAAATTCAACAAGGGAAAAGGATGGAAGACAGTCATTGGAATTAATCAATTTGGAAAAATGCCGCAAATTGTTGCAAGTTATTTACAGTTGCCAAATCCGACAGAATATACAGGACATTGTTTCCGAAGATCATCGGCAACACATTTGGTAGATGCTGGAGCTGACATTCTTTCTTTAAAGCGCCACGGAGGATGGAAGTCTTCCCATGTGGCGGAAGAATATATTGACGAATCACTTAATAATAAAGTAGAAGTGGCTAATAAAATATTCAACACCCCTGCCTCGACTTCAAATGAAAATGATCGAAACGAGATAAACCAAACAACTAGCCATGCAGCTTCAACGTCTATAAATTCTCGTTGCCCTCCAGTACAATTTACAAATTGTACAAACTGTACAATAAATGTAAATATTAACAACAATTAATTGTGTTCAAGAATAACGTTATAAATTAGATGTTTCTTTTATTTATTTCATACCAAATTTATCAATATTAAAATGAAAACCATACTTTGTTTCATTTCATTGTAATAATCCATTTGTAACATTACCGCACGCTACAGCAGTGCGGTAATTATTACCGCACTGTTATTTTCTAATTGCTTAGCAACTGCCCACTGTTCTGGAATGTTGAGCTTTGCGCATAGAAATCAGGTCAAAATAGTGTCACTTTTCCCACGATCGGAGAAAAAAGAGAAATACATCAGTTTCACTAAACATTGTGATGAGTATTGCATAAATTTCCGATTCATCGATAGCTTTCGTTTCATGGCTTCTTCGCTGGATCAATTAGCATCTTACTTACAGGAATTTCCTAACCTAAAGTCACAATTTCCTGATGAAGAACATATCAAACTACTTACGAAGAAAGGTGTAATGCCATATGATTATATCGATTCTTATGATCGTTTCGACGAAGCAGCTTTACCTCCTATTGAAGCATTCTATAACAAATTGGAGGGTAAGAAATGCTCGCGAAGAAGATATGAGAGAGCACAACTTGTATGGAATAATTTCAAATGTCAGAACTTGGGTGAATATTCAGATCTCTACATGAAAACTGATATTTTATTGTTGGCTGATGTCTTTGAACAATTTCGAACAAGCTGTCATAAAACTTATGGATTAGATCCAGCTCATTATTTCACTCTACCAGGATATACGTGGGATGCAATGTTGAAATATACGAAACAGGAATTGGAGCTTCTCACAGATATTGATATGTCTTTGTTTGTTGAACGAGGAATTCGGGGTGGTCTTAGTCAAGTATGTGGTAAACGGCGAGCTCATGCACACAATAAATATACTCCTCATTACGATCCAAATAAATCTGAAAATTACCTGATGTACTTTGATGTTAACAATCAGTATGGCTGGGCGATGTCACAGCATCTACCATATGGAGGATTTCAATGGACCGATACAAATATTGATGTTACTCAAGTGGCAGATGATGCTTCAGAAGGATATATTTTGGAAGTTGACCTTGAATATCCTAGGGAATTACATGATAAACATAAAGATTTACCATTTTGTCCTGAACATTATAATTCTAAAACTCGAACTCCCTGTTATGCTTCTCAACAAAATGTGAAACTTATGGCTACATTATACCCTAAGAAGAAGTATATCATTCACTATCGCAATTTGAAACAGGCTTTAAGGAATGGTTTGATTCTAACAAAAGTACATCGAGTGCTCAAGTTCAAGCAATCTGCTTGGTTAAAATCATATATTGATCTGAATACTGAGCTGAGGCAGAATGCAAAGAATGAGTTTGAGAGGAATTTATTCAAACTGATGAATAACGCTGTTTTTGGTAAGTTTGATTAAATGTTCTACCCACCCAAAATATATTCGTATGATTTCCTATACAGATATCTACACATTATTTTTTTGTTGCAGGAAAAACGATGGAGAACATAAGAAAGAGGGTAAATGTACATCTTTTGACGACATGGGAAGGTCGTTATGGCGCTGAATCATACATTGCGAAACCAGAGTTCAAAAATTCTATTATTTTTAATGAGAACTTGGTAGCTGTTGAACTTAGAAAACTACAGATCTATTTGAACAAACCGATTTATGTTGGTATGAGTATCCTAGATTTAGCAAAAACTACGATATATGACTTCCATTATGACTACATGAAGAAAGCTTCTGATAGCTGCATCGTCTTGTATACTGATACTGATTCCCTAATTTACGAGTTATTTGAAGACCCATATGAAACAATGAGGAGAGATTGCCATAAATACTTCGATACCTCCGACTACCCTAAAGATAATCCATATGGAATTCCGCGAGTAAATAAGAAAGTTTTAGGTATTTATTTATTTATTCTTTTTAGAAAGACTTTACATACTTTAGTTTCAGGTATGATGACGGATGAGAATAATGGTGTACCAATGACAGATTATATTGGACTCAGATCCAAATTATATGCAGTGAAGAGCTCGACTATTGATAATGTGATAGATACTAAAAAGCGTGAGTGGGAAAAGGAAGAATATGATAGTGATGAAATTGAATCTATGGTTCGAAATTATGGTACAACGAAGAAGGCTAAAGGTATCAAAAAATCGATTATGAAAAATAATATCTGTTTTGAAGACTACATAGCATGTTTAGAGACATGGGAACATAAGATTGTCTCCCAAAATTTGATTCAGGCAAAGGAACATCATGTATATTCCCTTAAGCAAGATAAGATAGCCCTGAGTCCAGAAGATGATAAGAGATATCTAGTGTCTGAAACATTTGAAACTTTGCCTTGGGGTCATTATTCACTAGATTAAAAGAAAGATGGAAGGAACTGGCGAATCAAGGAAGAAGATGTTAATTTCAAAAAAGAATTATGAACTATGTAATTATTTAATAAACGATCAATTTCTTCATAAAGTGTTTCAATTCACCCACCTACCTATGTATTTATCCTATTATTGTTTTTTTCATAACCTACCAGCCTTAGTTAATGCTTAGAGAATCTGGTTTTCAATCAAATTATTTTTTGATCATTAACTTAATCACAGATTTAGTTAAATTTCACACTACTTTGAAATAAAATTCATTCGATGAAATAAAAATTTATTTATTACATTCAATATTTATGTTTCAGTTTTATGTTAATAACTATCATCTAACATCTTATGTGGGAAAGGTAGATATTCTTTCATACACTCTAAGTATTCCTGCTAACCCTAAATTTTCAAATTCAGCAACAAGGTTTCCTACATTGATTTTATGTTCGAGAAATAGTGAGCATAAAACTACAGCCTTTTCATATTTTTCTTGCAAATTCCAAACGAGTTTCTTCTCATGTCATTATTCATTGAATGAATTTCAAAAGCGAGAGATTGATGAAAATGGGGAACATAGCAAGATTCCAATATAAAAAATATAATTTTCCTCCGCTTAATAAGGAGGTATTTTGTATTGATGAAGGATGATATGGTATTATAAAATCAGATTTCGAATTATACAATAATTTTTTTTCAATTAACCTCCTTTTCAGCTCCTTTTAATTCTCATTGTCAATCCTCTACTACCTCTCTCTGTCAAACTCCCTATTTTGAAATGGTTCTTCAATCCGCTCATCAATAACAACAGGTATTGAACAGGTATTAAACAGGTACTGAACAGGTATTAAACAGGTATTGAACAGGTACTGAACAGGTATTAAACAGGTATTAAACAGGTATGAACAGCTTTTTGATCAGATGCTGATCATGATGTTCCATTTATAGCTGTTCCAAAATGAATGCAATGATCAAAGCCTACTCTACAGGGTGTCCCAGAAGTACCGCACTTCCTTCAGGGGATCGAAAGTGAAAAATATTCTAAGCCCAAATATCCATGTTTGAAATTTTTTGATAACGTAGTTAATTAGTTATTAATTAATGAAAGTGACCAATGAGGAGCGCCCAACAGAAGAATAAGTAGGCAGAGGGGACGCGAGAGAGAGACGCTATCATTGAAGGTACAGGAGTGAGTTTCAGATTTTTAGATTCCTTTCGATTCATGCCATGTAGTTTAGATGAATTAGCATCTTATCTTACCAACGATCACAAAATTATAACTAGAAAATTTTATCAAAATAATAATATTCACTTTGATCTTGTTACTAGGAAGGGGGTTTTTCCTTATGATTATTTCAATAATTGGAATAGGTTGGAAGAAACTTGTTTACCTACCAAAGACAAATTTTTCAATAAAATGAAAAATGAAGGTATTTCAGGAGAAGAATACGATCATGCACATACGGTTTGGAATACTTTCAAAATTACAAACCTTAGAGAATATGCCGAATTATATCTTAAAACAGATGTACTTCTTTTGGCCGATGTTTTTGAAAATTTTCGATGCAATGTTTGATGAAGAAACAGGAGGAACTAAATGATGAGGACACAAGGGTAAATCTTTATGTTGTTCAAAAAGATTTCTCGGATAGTGAAGATCAACTTCCAATATATAGCCATAATCTTCAACTTGATCATTCGTATTTCCAGAAAAAAGGTTATACTCTTCCTTATGAATATCATCTGGTTTTATCCACTGAAACTCTCCTATTGGTAAAGGTAGAGTCATAGCAGTACCATAAAGATTATTGACATCAAAATACATAAGAAATGATGAAGGTTGTTCAGGATCATATTCTTGCATATATTTGTTATTGGCTCTTCCATGTCTATGAGAGCATTGCGAAATACCCCCTCGTACCCCTTTTTCTATAAAATTAACCATTTCAATATCGTCTAACAACTCCAAACGAACTCCTGATATTTTCAACATTGCATCGAAAGCCAGACCAGGAGCAGTGTAATAATGAAGACAATCCAAGCCATATGTTTCTTTGCATGTTGATCGAAAATTTTCAAAAACATCGGCCAAAAGAAGTACATCTGTTTTAAGATATAATTCGGCATATTCTCTAAGGTTTGTAATTTTGAAAGTATTCCAAACCGTATGTGCATGATCGTATTCTTCTCCTGAAATACCTTCATTTTTCATTTTATTGAAAAATTTGTCTTTGGTAGGTAAACAAGTTTCTTCCAACCTATTCCAATTATTGAAATAATCATAAGGAAAAACCCCCTTCCTAGTAACAAGATCAAAGTGAATATTATTATTTTGATAAAATTTTCTAGTTATAATTTTGTGATCGTTGGTAAGATAAGATGCTAATTCATCTAAACTACATGGCATGAATCGAAAGGAATCTAAAAATCTGAAACTCACTCCTGTACCTTCAATGATAGCGTCTCTCTCTCGCGTCCCCTCTGCCTACTTATTCTTCTGTTGGGCGCTCCTCATTGGTCACTTTCATTAATTAATAACTAATTAACTACGTTATCAAAAAATTTCAAACATGGATATTTGGGCTTAGAATATTTTTCACTTTCGATCCCCTGAAGGAAGTGCGGTACTTCTGGGACACCCTGTAGAGTAGGCTTTGATCATTGCATTCATTTTGGAACAGCTATAAATGGAACATCATGATCAGCATCTGATCAAAAAGCTGTTCATACCTGTTTAATACCTGTTTAATACCTGTTCAGTACCTGTTCAATACCTGTTTAATACCTGTTCAGTACCTGTTTAATACCTGTTCAATACCTGTTGTTATTGATGAGCGGATTGAAGAACCATTTCAAAATAGGGAGTTTGACAGAGAGAGGTAGTAGAGGATTGACAATGAGAATTAAAAGGAGCTGAAAAGGAGGTTAATTGAAAAAAAATTATTGTATAATTCGAAATCTGATTTTATAATACCATATCATCCTTCATCAATACAAAATACCTCCTTATTAAGCGGAGGAAAATTATATTTTTTATATTGGAATCTTGCTATGTTCCCCATTTTCATCAATCTCTCGCTTTTGAAATTCATTCAATGAATAATGACATGAGAAGAAACTCGTTTGGAATTTGCAAGAAAAATATGAAAAGGCTGTAGTTTTATGCTCACTATTTCTCGAACATAAAATCAATGTAGGAAACCTTGTTGCTGAATTTGAAAATTTAGGGTTAGCAGGAATACTTAGAGTGTATGAAAGAATATCTACCTTTCCCACATAAGATGTTAGATGATAGTTATTAACATAAAACTGAAACATAAATATTGAATGTAATAAATAAATTTTTATTTCATCGAATGAATTTTATTTCAAAGTAGTGTGAAATTTAACTAAATCTGTGATTAAGTTAATGATCAAAAAATAATTTGATTGAAAACCAGATTCTCTAAGCATTAACTAAGGCTGGTAGGTTATGAAAAAAACAATAATAGGATAAATACATAGGTAGGTGGGTGAATTGAAACACTTTATGAAGAAATTGATCGTTTATTAAATAATTACATAGTTCATAATTCTTTTTTGAAATTAACATCTTCTTCCTTGATTCGCCAGTTCCTTCCATCTTTCTTTTAATCTAGTGAATAATGACCCCAAGGCAAAGTTTCAAATGTTTCAGACACTAGATATCTCTTATCATCTTCTGGACTCAGGGCTATCTTATCTTGCTTAAGGGAATATACATGATGTTCCTTTGCCTGAATCAAATTTTGGGAGACAATCTTATGTTCCCATGTCTCTAAACATGCTATGTAGTCTTCAAAACAGATATTATTTTTCATAATCGATTTTTTGATACCTTTAGCCTTCTTCGTTGTACCATAATTTCGAACCATAGATTCAATTTCATCACTATCATATTCTTCCTTTTCCCACTCACGCTTTTTAGTATCTATCACATTATCAATAGTCGAGCTCTTCACTGCATATAATTTGGATCTGAGTCCAATATAATCTGTCATTGGTACACCATTATTCTCATCCGTCATCATACCTGAAACTAAAGTATGTAAAGTCTTTCTAAAAAGAATAAATAAATAAATACCTAAAACTTTCTTATTTACTCGCGGAATTCCATATGGATTATCTTTAGGGTAGTCGGAGGTATCGAAGTATTTATGGCAATCTCTCCTCATTGTTTCATATGGGTCTTCAAATAACTCGTAAATTAGGGAATCAGTATCAGTATACAAGACGATGCAGCTATCAGAAGCTTTCTTCATGTAGTCATAATGGAAGTCATATATCGTAGTTTTTGCTAAATCTAGGATACTCATACCAACATAAATCGGTTTGTTCAAATAGATCTGTAGTTTTCTAAGTTCAACAGCTACCAAGTTCTCATTAAAAATAATAGAATTTTTGAACTCTGGTTTCGCAATGTATGATTCAGCGCCATAACGACCTTCCCATGTCGTCAAAAGATGTACATTTACCCTCTTTCTTATGTTCTCCATCGTTTTTCCTGCAACAAAAAAATAATGTGTAGATATCTGTATAGGAAATCATACGAATATATTTTGGGTGGGTAGAACATTTAATCAAACTTACCAAAAACAGCGTTATTCATCAGTTTGAATAAATTCCTCTCAAACTCATTCTTTGCATTCTGCCTCAGCTCAGTATTCAGATCAATATATGATTTTAACCAAGCAGATTGCTTGAACTTGAGCACTCGATGTACTTTTGTTAGAATCAAACCATTCCTTAAAGCCTGTTTCAAATTGCGATAGTGAATGATATACTTCTTCTTAGGGTATAATGTAGCCATAAGTTTCACATTTTGTTGAGAAGCATAACAGGGAGTTCGAGTTTTAGAATTATAATGTTCAGGACAAAATGGTAAATCTTTATGTTTATCATGTAATTCCCTAGGATATTCAAGGTCAACTTCCAAAATATATCCTTCTGAAGCATCATCTGCCACTTGAGTAACATCAATATTTGTATCGGTCCATTGAAATCCTCCATATGGTAGATGCTGTGACATCGCCCAGCCATACTGATTGTTAACATCAAAGTACATCAGGTAATTTTCAGATTTATTTGGATCGTAATGAGGAGTATATTTATTGTGTGCATGAGCTCGCCGTTTACCACATACTTGACTAAGACCACCCCGAATTCCTCGTTCAACAAACAAAGACATATCAATATCTGTGAGAAGCTCCAATTCCTGTTTCGTATATTTCAACATTGCATCCCACGTATATCCTGGTAGAGTGAAATAATGAGCTGGATCTAATCCATAAGTTTTATGACAGCTTGTTCGAAATTGTTCAAAGACATCAGCCAACAATAAAATATCAGTTTTCATGTAGAGATCTGAATATTCACCCAAGTTCTGACATTTGAAATTATTCCATACAAGTTGTGCTCTCTCATATCTTCTTCGCGAGCATTTCTTACCCTCCAATTTGTTATAGAATGCTTCAATAGGAGGTAAAGCTGCTTCGTCGAAACGATCATAAGAATCGATATAATCATATGGCATTACACCTTTCTTCGTAAGTAGTTTGATATGTTCTTCATCAGGAAATTGTGACTTTAGGTTAGGAAATTCCTGTAAGTAAGATGCTAATTGATCCAGCGAAGAAGCCATGAAACGAAAGCTATCGATGAATCGGAAATTTATGCAATACTCATCACAATGTTTAGTGAAACTGATGTATTTCTCTTTTGTTATAGGTAACAAATCAATCTTTCCCCCCATTTTGGTAGCGATATCTTGTATAACAAAATTGGCATCATACCCACTCAGGTTGTGGAATACCACAGGTATAGTATGGCTATCCTTATAATTGATATTACACCCCTCATGTGCTGCTCCACGATAATTGTTTTCTGCTATAAGGTGATTGTGATCTCTCACCTTCTTATCCTCAGGTTTAAAAATTTCTTCACAAATATGGCAGTGAGCTGACTTCTGAAATTCAGTTTCCTGTTGTGATGTCATATCGATATCATAATGACATAGGAAAACAGTCTCTACATCTTCAGCAAACTGATTCATCTCATCAGCGAACCATTTCATGCAATTGGGGCCTCGATAAGAACGGTAAAAACTCAAAGAATCATCATAAGAACATTTAACATAGTATCCTACAGCTGCAGCTTTATGTTCTTGATAGTTGTTTTTAGTATTAGTAGGTTTTAGTATGCTCTCCAGATCTGCATAAATAATAAAAGACACCTTCTCCTTGTTTTTATGATTTTTGAACTTGAGTGTATTTTTTCCTAATTCAGGCATTTTGATAGCAGTTTCATTCATTTTCCCACAATCTTCTGAATGATTGTCAAGTTTATCTTTTGATCGGAAATAACGTAGACATCTATCACATATAAATTTCTGCTTATGTTCTCTACTCAGTTGATTAGAAACAAGTCGAGAGAGATTTTTGATCCATACGTAATGGTATTGAACAGGTGTATCATCATCCGTATAGTGGTCTTGTACTAGAAGTAAGTTCACATGCTTTTCTATCTTGTTTTTGGTGAGGTAAGTAGGTAATGTGAGGAACTTCTTTTCCTTCTTCAGTATGTAAACATTCACGGAGACGTTATTCTGTTTCTCAAAACTTGGAATTTGCTTAATCGTCATTGGAAATTGTATACCTTTCAACTTCAAAACTTTAGAATAATGTGGATACATGATGCTTCTTTGAGGGTGCTCCTCAACAGGATGTAACGCAGATGTCACCGCCCATGCAAAACAAGCATCATCATTGTTTTTTACGTTGATACATGCTTTTTTGTTTTTGATTTGAGGAGGTAGCTCAATGTATGAGGATCCGAGTTGAGGTGTGAACTTGTTTATATTCACTCCTAGGTTAACAACATTCACTAGTGCCCATCCACTATCTCGTTCTTGGAATTCCTCAAGATCTTTGAGAATTGGTGCCAAAACATTTTCCTTGAACCATTCAGTGATGTTTGTATTTCGGAATATAGGTGAATTGGATGTTGTGAAATATTTATATTCTTTTTGAATCTTATTGGCTGTCATAATTTCAAATTCTCCACAAAACACCATATTGACTTTAACAGCTTCATCCTTTTTCAACGCATTCAGAATTCTTCGACGAAATATAGCCTCACAGTCCAATAGGAAAACTTTAGGATCCTTATGCTTCAAATTACTAATCACACCTGTCCTTATCCGACTCTCGAATGCTGATGTTGAATCATCCCAATGAACTCTGTCTCGAGCGCTCTCCTTACGATCTTTTATACCAGCACCTTTTTTTCGCGACGACTTCAACTGTGATCTATATGATTTCACCTGGTTCAATGTAGTCAACAATTTTTGCTTTTCCCCAACTGTTTTGCAACATTTCAACCACCTATTAATCCGTCGTACAGCCAAAGAACATTCCTTCAATCCACGATCAAAATTTTCGATATTAGATGTAGATATAAATAAAGCCACTAACGACTTTATTAGTTGAAGACAATCCTCTATGTTAAACATTTTTCAACACAACTGAAACAAAAAGTTCTGAATTGATTTCATATATTGATACGGTTACTGAAAAGAGCCGAAGATTTTCGGAAATAGCCGAAGAGTTCCAAAGGTAGTCGGAGATAATCGAAGATAGCTGAAGATTGTCGAAAAGAGCTGAAGATTTTCGGAAATAGCCGAAGAGTTCCAGAGGTAGTCGGAGATTATCGAAGATATAAAAACGGATACAAAGTGTATATTATAACGGAAATAAAGCTGATATAAAACGGACGAAATTTCACTATGCCTAATAATTTGAGTAGACACTCGAAATAAAAAACATAAGAAAAACTGAATTTTTTTTGTACTGTGTGGAAAGAAGTTCACGTGGAGTGATACAGTGAAAAAAAAACACATCTTCATTAAACATGATGAATTACAAGAACGTATGGAAGCCAATCAAAGATTACAGGATACCTACTGGAAGAGATTACGCTACACTTGAAATCAATGATGTAGTTGATATGTCTACTATACATATAGGGAAAAAATTTACTGAATATGCAAAGAAAACAATACTTAATAGACCAACTTCGAATGGCTAGAGTTACTTATTAGGAAATAATATTTGTTAGTATTTTCTAGTCGCCAAAGAAATTATTATTGCTTTGCTTAAAACGAAATTCGAATTATTATTACTCACGTGAGATCAATGTTTCAACACTCAAACACATACACACAAAAATGTACCTATTATCTCACCTTTATATCGTTTAATCATACATGTAAATTAAACAAAATATTTCTTCAACATTGAAGTTTCACTTGATTATTCATATTCCTTATAGGTGTTTCGTTTGCGGAAGCTAATTCGCCTCCGTCATTTTTATAGAATCTGCTGTTGTCAGCAAGAATTTTATAATTCACAACCTTGACCCCGTCCGATTAATATCGAGTTCGAAACATACACATTGCTGTATGTAGGTATATCAATTTTTCTGAAAGAACTGTTATCAGCTTAGATGGAGCATTGGGGAAAGACATAGTCATCTAGAATTTGTTTAAAGGTAGCTGGGTTCGAATCCCGATGAAGACTCGATTTTTCATTTACATATTTGTATTAGCATTGTTACGTCATAGGGTGTGGCAAGTCTTGACAAATCTGGATAGTCTCGACGGGCCAAATTTGACAGGTCTTGAGAGGTAAATCGGAACATATTTTGACAGCTACTATTTGACAGGTCCATCACGTGACATCAGTATGACAGGTGGCAATAGGTCCTTCAGGTCATCACTTTTAGGTTTGAAACCTGTCATTTTAAACACCTGTCATTTTAAAACACCTGTCATTTTTGACAACTATCATTTTCGGCACCTGTCATTTTTGAAACCTGTCATTTTTGGCATCTGTCATTTTTAACACCTCCCCACCAAACACCTCATCACCCCCAATGACCTTGAAAAACCCTCGTCCACGTCTACGTCAATTGGACTTAGAAAATTTTTCGATTTTGGTATGATTTCTCCAAAATGGACCTTAGAATTCCTTATGGGAATTTACATGTAAAAATGGTCGAATTTGGCCCAGAAACGGTGTTGCCTATCTACTAACAGCTGTAATTGAATTATTATAGCAATGAGATTTTTGTCATCCTTTCCAAGATGATATGCGAGTGCAATAAAAGGAAATGAGGAGGTATTTAGGTACTCTTGCCAGGAAAGGGACACGAAAGTCCTTTCATTAGCCTAGGACCTTTACGCAGTTTGGGAAAAAGCTCCTTCAAGAAAAAGTTTTTTCATCAGGATATTTCAGAAAAAGACTTCCGATGGTAGAGCTCCACTCTGCAATTTCCTAGGTGCTAGTGTTATTAAACTCCTCATGGCAGCTTATAATTAAGCAATGCATAATCAAACAAAATTCAATTTCAATTTTCAATCCAACACGTGCGGTAAGACCCCACCGCGCTTTACGACACGCACTCGTAATTGAATGATAAATCAATTTTTTTAAGGCCGGCGTCTTTCGACGCGGAACTTCCTCATTATGCACGACTATGCCGAACGCAAATATGTAAACATGTAAAACACGATGTTGCCCATCGGGAAGATGAAGAAGAGGAAGAAATTTCATCGCGAAAGCGGTCAACGCGACATGGAGGCTATCTTCTTATTAATGTCCGCATTTCTCGAGCGAGCTTTTGCGGAATTTCAGTATTACGACTTTAGGTCGTTTTTTTGTGGCGTGTCTTGTTTGATTTATTCTCGATTTCATAGCTGAATCATGTGGAAAATCGCCGTAAATGACTTCAGGTGTGATACGATACCAGTTTCTGTCCAATTCTCGAAATACTCTTTCGAAGATAAGCACAGAGAGATCGTAAGATGGCTTGTAAAAGCAAGCTTTCGTCTTGAATGAACCATTGGTCCAAGAGTCAAAATTAGCTCAGTATCTCAGTCGGAGGTTGTAACCTGACGATCGACTGCTACGAATTGGTTATGTTATTCGATCTATCGCTGTAATTATAGCCGTTGACCCACTGCTTCAGACAGGTTTAGTTTTAGCCTTGCAGATCGCCGGCAACCAAGCATTACAAACAATGGGATTCTCTACTTTCCTGTTCATGTGGATTTTGTGCCTATAGATTTCGATGGCCCCATGTTAATTCTAGAATTGCTACTTTTGATGCTCTGATTTAGCGAATACAAACATGATGATGTAAAAAGAAGCTTTGTTGTTTTACTAAACTTTTCGGTCTCTTGTACTTTGTAGTCATTTTCAGCATCAAGAGTAACTATTCTAGAATTAACATGGGGTATCTGCTACCGATTTCGAGAAAGATATTTTGAACGATTCTCCCGGAATCTTCGGAAAAATCCAAAATATTTCGAGAGAATGGTTCAAAATTGAAGTTGAAGGATCCAATTATTGGATAAAATGATTTTTTCGCATGAAGAAATCGGCTACGGCACCGATTCTTCATTCAAAAAGTGCCTTTCATTTTTCCAAGTCTACGCCCTCATTTTTTCACCTAAAAAACTGATTTTTTCTTTCAATTGAAGTTAAAGGATGTCTTGAGGGCACTCCAATTTTTTCTCTTCGAAAAAATTATATTTTCGCATGAAAAAAAACGGGTTGAATTTGAGAGTCTATGAAACCTGACTTCATAATCGTTTTTCGGCGGTTGTTCATAAATTTTTTTCAGAAAATTCATTGGAGTGTCCTCGACAAATCAATTCTTTATATTTAAAAAAAATTTTATATGGACATGCGCTCAATTAATGCAGAAAATTATGGAAATACTGAAAAGACTTCCAGATAGTGTGAACTTGGAAAAATGAAAGGCACTTTTTGAATGGAGAATCGGTGCCGTCGGCCAGAGTAAAACGGCCCCTTAATTGACATAAATTGATTGACAAAACCATTGTTCTTTCTGAATATTCACTTTTCTAAAATCGTGTCGATTTGAATTCGGAAAAATTCCAAAGGGTCCATCACCTCGCCCCATTAAAATGTCACCAACATATGCTCCATACTTTCTCGCATATTTCCGGAATACTAAACGCGACAAATTAGTAAGGAAGACAATTTTCGACCATCTGGACCCATGGCAATTTTCGATAATTGCCCGCCGTCGCTTAATTGATTTGTATTCATGAACGAATTTCGCGATGGCCTGATGAAAACCCCTTTGGGAGACGAAGGCAGCAAAAAACGGGAACGCTTAAGAGACCAAAGGTGTTATTATGAATTTCAAGGAGATGTTTTGGCAGCCGCTACTCGATGTAAGGCCGCGAGGGAATATAATGCTGCGAATGTATCGGTAGCGGCATGGTAAATTTTATTATGTATGGCTCGATGTGATTTCTTGGACTTGTAGTTATACAAAATAAATTATAGTAAAAAGGGGTTACAGTCCACTGCGACTCATCTGTATGAATTGCTATATCGCACTTCTGATAGTTTCTTTCTAGATATCTTCCGATTGCAAGTATTTCCGTTTGAAGGACGCTTGTACAGGAGCCTAACGATAGTGCACACTTGGTATTTGTCCCGTAAATCCCAGCGACAGCTCCTGTAGCGGTTTTAGAACCATCTGTATACCATTTCATTGTATTTTCTTTGAGATTTTAGTTAGTGTAGTCCCTTTTCCAATCCTCTCTTTTACTTAGCATTGCACTGAAGTTCTTCTCAGTGCTTACTTTCTTGATCATTACATCACTAGGAAGGTTTGCAGATGAGGTGTAGGCATTCAGAGAGGACCAAGCTCTCTGAAACCTGACTCTCTCATTGCCTGCTCCTTCTTTAGATACTCTGAGGATGGCCTCATGGGCTACCCTATCAATCACTAGATGTAGAGGTGTGAGGTCTGTGATGATCTCAAGCGCCCTGGTTGGGCACGTTCTCATAGCTCCCGTGATGCACACACAGGCAAGCCTTTGTACTTTGTCGAGCATTTTCCTCGTATTTACCTGACTTGTCTGAGCAAACCAGGCTACTGCCCCATATGTGACTATAGGTCTCACAATCATGGCGTACATCCATCGCAGTATTTTTGGGTTACAGCCCCAATTCCTGCCGCATAGACGCCTGCATGCCATTAGAGCTCTTGTAGCTCTGCCAGTAGCATTATCAACATGCTTATACCACAGAAGTTTGCTATCTAGTGTTATTCCTAGGTATATGACTTCAGACCCCCACTCCAAGATATTTTTTGGACTTGTAAGATTCACCTTATGGTTTTTGGAAAGTGCTGTGCTGATTCGCCTTGTTGGTAGATCTCCCTTTGAAGATAGATTCGCATTTTGAAATATAAAAAAAAAACGCCCTAACCCTATGCCCATGAAAATTCACATTCCTGGATGAATATTAAAATTTAGCTTTCTTCGTGAGAACCAATTATTGGAACTGATCTACTTGCGATCGGGTCCTTTCAACTCACCTAAAGAACAGAAATAAAAGTACTCGTTTTTGAGCAAGTCCGCTGACAAACCGAGTTACGTGTCATCCATGTAAATATGTAATCGTCGAAGAGCCTGTGAATGCTGGCCAGCGCTAATGAGCATTGAGCAGGAAGAAAAGAATTTATGTGACAATGGATGTCCGCGGATATATCCATCCGTTGTCACCCAGGAATTCTTCCTCAGGGACGCCATACGTGCATGATCATAGATTAGACAACAAAAAACGAGAGAAATCGCCGAGAGAGCATCTCGAATTGAAATTTTCATGATATAACTCAGTTTTTCAATCGGCTTCCCCATTTGGAGCTGCTGACTGGCTGGTCGTCCAATAACACTATAATAGGCAAGCAAAGCCACGCTGTCTGCGATTTTCCATTGGAATTGTAAAACCCGTCTTTGTCAAATTTGGTATGGACTTCGTCGTCGGCACACGCGTAAATCTAAACTGAACGTTGCGGGAAGATTACTAATTACGAGAATTAATTGTTATTTGCCTGCCTCATTGTCGTGTTCTCTTAGCTTTATCTCTTTCTTTCAGATGGCATTTCTGCCTGTCGATTTGCCTCGGAGAATTTTATTGATGACATATTGAAGATCACGTTCTGAGTGCAGAAAATGCTGCATGGGAACAGTGGCGTGTGAGAGCCGATGTAATCTTCCGGCCATATGTCGCGTTTCTTCGCATATTTGAACGTGAGATGAGATTTTAAAACTTTCCTCGGTGACATAGAATTCGCGACAAGACCAGAGGATTTTTTTTGACCCAACTTAGCTGAAACAATTCGCCACTGAAAATATTCACTTCACATAATAATCACATTAAAACAAAAATTCACTGAATGTATTCAGAACTTCACACAATGTTTACAGTTTGTTCAGAGACTCTGGTTTGTTATTGTTTATAGTTGGCCTCCAGATAACCAATCTTTCGGTTTTCGCTCTACGCATGCGTGGTTGAATTTGGCGGCAAAGTCGATTTATGATGGAAACAGCAGAATTCATAGATATTTATACCACGGTACACAAGTGTATCGGGATTTATACTATGTTTCGTAACAAATCCTTAACCTCAATGAAAATATCAGCAAGCTGACAACATCTTCCTGAAATTTCTGTGCAAACATTCACAGAATCGATACAAAATAGATTAGGTAAGGTTGTTTAATAATAAATTCTGATGATCTGAATGAAAAGTCTTTCTCCATGATATTGTTTGGAAATTTCGAGGAAAATATGAACAAGTGTTCACAAACTAATCTGCAGAAAAATCGAAGAAGGAACTTATTTTGGTGTGGAAAATGTGGCTTTTTAGTTGCAGATATAATGCGATGAAACTAACTGTTTTTGTTGAAATTGTGTTTGCAACATTTTTATTCCAATAAGGTTAATACTGGAGTATTTCCTAAATGTAAAAACTCAATTTCTATCGAGAAATATGAACTTTGCATCAATTCCAGAAAATCATTTCAGAGGCGTAGTCAGCCCAATTTTTTTTCAAATGGCCATATCTTTTTAACAGAGCCGAATTCGGAAAAATAGAAAATAAAAAAAGGTTTCTTTTGACCTCAAGAATCTTCAGTTAAAATATATTTACAAGTCAAAGTCTCACCCTGTATATTTTACACTCCATTCCCCAAAGGGATCTATTTCTAACAAACAGTGAGGAGAGGAGTCTAAGATCAACTTGTTTTTCGATTGACAATTTATCGTTTTGAACTGAAAATTTGCTAAAATCAAGCCTAAAATCACAGATGCCACCTTCCAGAACTACAACAAGGACATAAATCTTGTGCCTGAATAGAAAGTAAAAAATATGTGTGAGCCTAGACGACCCCAACGTGTTAATTAGCTCATTACATGTACTGAAACACTCAATTCTACGGGTACCAAGAGTGTTTTCAAGATGATTTATATATCTTTCGCAAGTTTCAAGTGATGCCTTTTACCCTACACATTCCGGTCTGTAATTATTTTACTTAGCTGCTAATTAGGACGATTTTTCATCCTGAGAGGTATGAAATCCAGTTACAGTTAATGTTATACGAATATCAGTGCTGGTATTTGTCTGTGCTTTCTGCTATTCGAGCTGTTCGAGCATTTTTGTTGTCATAAGAGCCTAATCAATTTATAACTCATATACTCCATTCACTTTTATTTAATCACATAGGAGGTCATGGTTTCGTTTTCAGGAGTTGGTGCACCTGATGAAAAGTCTGTGTGCGTACAGCAAATATCGTTAATGACAAAACGACGTTGCCAGTTCCTTTGTTTACATCGAAGTAAAAGTATCAAAGATATGCCACATTTTGTTAGTTCGAATCGATCGGCGATTTTGGGGCCAAATATCGATAGGAAATCGCCTTTTTTTCCGTTCTTCGTCGTCCAGAAGAAGGTTCCCGTCGATATGAGAAATTTTGTGCAAGTGTTATTTTTTCCTTCCACGACATTTGGCGTGAGTACGAACGGCAGATTTGAATTGGACCAAAAATCGATTTATAAGCATAAATAAAGCGAAAGTAAGTACTAATCGACCTTTTTACACTTGATAACGAATTTTTTTTTTAGGTATCTGGCCGTTTAGAAAGATTTCAAACGAAATTCCGGTCCCTCAGAAGTTTGGTTAGTTTCGGTATCGTTTTTGGTGCTCAAAATTTATTTGGAATGTGTAAATGGGCAGAAAAGGCTTCCTTATACGATATTCTAACGAAAGCGACCGGAAAATATGGTTCAGGTAGGATTTTCGAGGAATTATGAGGAAAGAACTTGCAGAATAAAATTGCAAGATTTTCGTAAGTACCTAAACGGGTTCTGGATGGCCATCATCGGTCTCTAAATGATTATTGTTGATCGTTTTCACGTTTCAGAAAAAAAAACACGTCGAAAAAGCTGAAAAAAGAAGAAATATGACTATATTGCATTCAACGGTAGTTGAATTCAGATTCCGATGAATTGAAATGTGTCACTGGAGCTTTCATTCCTATCAATCCTTTGCCGAAAGTAGAAACAGGCTATATTGAACCAGAATACGTCGGTTTTTTCCATATTCCAGGAGTTTGTGTCAAATTTTTTAGAACAGGTGAATGATAAATGTGAAGCATATGTTTGACCTATTCTATTTTGTTTGTACAAACCTACTGTGGTAGTAATGTATGAATATTTTTTAAACTAATAAATTACTATACAGTCAGAATATTTTACTCCTTGTTCATAAGATCAAATAACTGAAATGTATATCTATAAAGATTTCAGGAATTGACATTCTTGCTTATTAATTTATAACCAAAACTCAGTTACTATTGCATTGAAATTATTAGTTTCTCTGTAAACAAATTCGTTAATTTAGTTATTATGTTTATTTTCTTTGTGATGAATGAATAAAACTATTATTTATTTGAAATAAAGAAATATTAGAAATGGAAATGTTATGCACCCTCACAATCATATCACATACAATATCATGATGAAAACAAAGCACATCGATAAATCTTTTCAATTAAAATCCAAAAACTCCTTTACATGTAGAATATTGTTCACAATTTTCTATTGTGTTCTCCAAAATGAAATATACATTCTGAGAAATACTCTAAGAATGTATAAAGGACAACATAGTGTTGACTTGGAACATAAAAATATTTTGAAAAACGTCATAACTTCGATGCAGAGTGGAAAGTGTCAAATTTCCAAGGCCAGAGTTGTGATTTTATAATTGGGAATGGAGTATACATATTCGTGAAAATTGTTTTATTTTCCATGTCACTGGATATACACACATCGTCAAAAGGCCCCCCCTGTCAACACTCAACTTGTTGAATGTAACATGACAGTTTTATGTGTGTAGAATCTTCAGTGTCTCATCACTTGAATGAAAACAATAAACCACCAAAAATGTTTCTTGTTCGGGAGAATACAGGTGTATTCGAAATTAAACTGTCATTAGAAGTAACATATAAGTTTATTGTCAGCATAGTTCATACTTTCAATATCGAATTCTTCTGGAAGTTGAAGGACTAATTGAATGATCGTGTACGAACCGCAGTGAAACCAATTGATGGACTTAAAAGGAACTTCTGGAGCAATTTGCATGAACATAAAAAAATCCTTATCGAGATGTTAATAGCTGGCAAATAATTCGAACTATTCGTTGGCGAGTTTCTGAATTGCAAAACCGCATTTCGCTTTTCCGTGGCTTCCAAGTAGAAGAGACGATTGTTCGAGAATAATAATTGTCGTCGTAATTAGTACTTTGGAATCTTCATTAACAAGCGGGACTCGAAAAAAAAAAACGAATCCTGGTTTCTTGAAATCGAGGTTAGAGTTTATAGCAGCATTTTCTTCATTCTATGTTCGATAAGAACTATCAAGATTTCATTAATTAACACAATGCGGAGTAGCGATGGACTGCATGGATACGTGCTGTACATGACGATATGAGTGCAGTCATTCCTGGAAATTTTTAATTTTATCTTGGTTTCATGATATTTCTGCGAGTTGGATTTGATTTTACATACACACAGGGTGTTTGCAGTCATGTGGTATCACTGGTCTCTGATTGTATTATCGGGTGATTTTTTTGGAGTGATACAATTTTCGATAGGGATAACTGTGATTTGACCTATACTTCGAGTGCTCTGAGCGTCTGAACAAAACTCGAAACTGAAAAATCGAAAAATATAAAACCGAATAATTCGTTACTTATGAGGGCTACATGGACGATTTTGGTATCAAAATGTAGGTTTTCGAGGTCGCTCCATTCAATAAAAGATATTCCAGAGCCCTAACTAGCATATTTTAGATTTTCACTTGTCAAATGGCATTTTTCGAAAAATTGCAAATTTCAAACTCTCATATCTTCCGTTCCTATCATCTCCGCCAAAAATTATTTATATCATATGGATCAGCATACCTCAATGTATCACTGTGCAAAATATGAGCGATTTGAAAAATCTCAAATTTTGGGTGAAAAATGCCAAAGGGGTAAGACCAACCAAAAACACCATATTTGTCATCACCAAGGAATCCCTGGCGAATCCAAAGTCGTTTTTCGAAAGTGAAGATCTACTACCCATTCGAATCATGCAGAATACCCATTTACCTGATCAGTATCGCCTATATTTTGGGTGCTCTGAGCGTCTGAACAAAACTCGAAACTGAAAAATCGAAAAATATAAAACCGAATAATTCGTTACTTATGATGGCTACATGGACGATTTTGGTAAGAAAATGTAGGTTTTCGAGGTCGCTCCATTCAATGAAAGATATTCCAGAGCCCTAACTAGCATAGTTTAGATTTTCACTTGTCAAATGTCATTTTTAGAAAAATTGCAAATTTCAAACTCTCATATCTTCCGTTCCTATCATCTCCGCCAAAAATTATTTATATCATATGGATCAGCATACCTCAATGTATCACTATGCAAAATATGAGCGATTTGATAAATCTCAAATTTTGGGTGAAAAATGCCAAAGGGGTAAGACCCACCAAAAACACCATATTTGTCATCACCAAGGAATCCCTGGCGAATCCAAAGTCGTGTTTCGAAAGTGAAGATCTACTACCCATTCGAATCATGCAGAATACCCATTTACCTGATCAGTATCACCTATATTTTGAGTGCTCTGAGCCTCTGAACAAAACTCAAAAATGAAATAAGCAAAACAAAAAACAAGAAAAAATCGGGTAAAAGAAGGCCAATATGGACAAGTTTGGTATCAAAATATAAGTTTTCGAGGGCGCTGAATTCAATAAAGAAAAAAATCAAGTCGCTATCTAGAATATTTTAGATTTTCACCTGCGAAATGGAATTTTTCCAAAAAATCGAAATTTCAAATCGTCATATCTCCCGCTCTTGTGATCGTATCCACTTTTTGTTTGTATATTGTTGATAGGAATTGTCCTAAGTATCTCTAGGCATAATAAAATCGATTTCGAAAAACCCAACTTTTTGGGTGAAAAATGCATAAGGGGTAAGACCCCCCAAAAACACCATATTCGTCATCGTCAAGAAATCCCTGGCAAATCTGAAGGCGTCTTTCGAACTGAAAGATGTACTATCTATTCGAGCCATTCAGAAAACACATTTGGCTGATCAGTATCACTTATACTTTGAGTGCTGTGAGCCTCTGAACAAAACTCAAAAATGAAATATGCAAAACAAAAAACAAGAAAAAATCGGGTAAAAGAAGGTCAATATGGACAAGTTTGGTATCAAAATATAGGTTTTCGAGGGCGCTGAATTCAGTTAAAAGAAATTCAAGTCGCTATCTAGCATAGTTTAGATTTTCATCTGCGAAATGGCATTTTTCCAAAAAAATCGAAATTTCAGATCGTCATATCTCCCGCTCTTGTGATCGTATCCACTTTATGTTTGTATATTGTTAATAAGCATTGTCCATTCGACTGATAAGCTTTGAGTTTTTTCTTAAAAAATTCTGCATTATTTGTCGAATAGTTGTTGAGAATTTGTTGAGAAAGAAAAAAAATTGTCGCATCCTGGTTAGCAAAGCCACCCAGTCGAAAAAAAAAAAACTAAGTACCATTTCAGATTCCATCTCAACGATATTGGCAATTGGTGAAAGACCTAGTATTCGCTCAATTCCATCATAGGTAGTTCCCTCAATTGTTAATCAAGACAGTTACCGAAATAAGCGTATCAGAGTAGAGTCAGGATGTCAAGAATTTGGGAAATTTTAATCTGCTCAAGCCATGAACAAATTATAGTTATTGCGGTCCAGATGAAATGACATGATGTAAAATGTGATGCCATTAAACGAAAGGCCGTGATGAAGTGCCTAAAATTGTCAAGATACCGCTAATTCCTCCAATATTGAATTATTATTTCACCTGCGACATCGCATAATGAGGGGGATAATGGTTGAAAGTAATCATCGTTTGCACTTTTCTGTCAAGAGTTAAGTGCGCTAATTATAATAAAAGTGCAATTTCATAAACAACCGCCTCTCGGACAGGAAACGCCGGTATGCAAATGAATTCGGTACTGAGATATTGCTGGAATCGGATAATTAAGGATTATGGAAACCTGGTTTCGATTAATTCGCCTATCCCTTACTGTGGTGCATCTTTTGCCGACTCGGAGAATGCAGAATCCTGAGAGAATCAGTCGAAAACGGAGCTTAATGTACAAAAAACTATTTTATCCAACACATGAGTTATGACAGTTAGGACTGTCATCATCAATGTCATTTTAGACAAGTAAACCAGCAAATAACACACTAGTGGGTTATAATCCATAACTCACTAGTGACTTATTCTATTCTATTTATTTATTTCTAGTATGGGCCAGCAGATCTACCTATTAAGTAGTTATCCTCATCGTAGAACTCGGGTGATTTTATTGGGTAAATGTCAAAGTTTGATCAATTTTCCTGAAGAAATGGGAAAATTATGGGAAATATGAATACCAAGCTATTTTGCATTGACTTTTCCTTTTTCGAACAATATATTTACATCACGGCCAGGATATCTGTGAAAAAAGCTTAATCGAGTTTAAAATGGCCCTTTTTATCGGATTTTTTCGCCATTTTCGCGAATTTTTAAAAAATATTTCTACATCGCCTAGTAAATCGAAATTTCAGCCACGTATAAATAGGTTATTCCTCTTTTCGATCGTGTAAAAATCTTTACACTATATCGCAGCTTCGCTGCGATTTTAAGATTCTTCTGGACCCACTTTCCGACAAATTCCCTCTGGCCGTTTCACCGAGTTACCTTCAAGCCTTAAACAGAAAGGTTCTCAGTTGACTCGGGATTCGGTTTCAAGGAAGATTTAAGGGGCCGTTATACTTTGGCCGACGGCACCGATTCTCTATTCAAAAAGTGCCCTCAATTTTCTACCTGAAAGCCTGATTTTTTTAAATTCTCCTGGAATTTCAGACAGTTCTCTGCGATTTCACACTTTCTGGAAGTCTTTTCTGTATTTCCATAATTTTTTGCATTAATTAAGCGTCTATTTTAATGGATTTTATTTAAATATAGGGAATTGATTTGTCGAGGGCACTCCAATGAATTTTCTGAAAAAAAATTGATGAACAACCGCCGAAAAACGATTATGAAGTCAATTTTCATAGACTCTCAAATTCAACCTAATTTTTTCATGCGAAAAAATAATTTTTTCAAAGAGAAAAAATCGGAGTGCCCTCGAGACATACTTTAACTTCAATTTAAAGAAAAAATCAAGCAGGTGAAACATTGAGGGCGTAAACTTGGAAAAATGAAAGGCACTTTTTGAAAGGAGAATCGGTGCCGTAGCCGTTCGGCCAAAGCATAACGGCCCCTTAAGAAGTTCATTAGTGTTTGGAAATACGGTCTCGAAGCGGAGACGGAACAAGTGCTATTCGGGGAATAGCGGGGTAAAGTGTTGAATCAATTGACCAATTATTTTGATAATTTAGTCTTTTGACGTGATTGAGTGGAAAGCCGCTCTTGCGTCGAATCTCAAAGGTGGTTTCTGAAGACAGTGCACATTCAGTCATAAATGTTGAGACATCCTCGGTCTTCCAGCATGTACCCCTTAAATCCCGTTGTCGCATCTTCTGAATAAAAGCGAAACCTACGCACAATCGGCCGGCACACGTACAAGAGTTCAATTATGTTCAATAAATGGCCGATAAGATCTTCGGTGGGCCTTTTTTAAAATCCGAGTATATTAGCTGGATATATCATGGGGATATCTGGATCTGGTTGGTATAGATGGTAATCTGGCGCTTCATCGGCTCTTTTTCTCGGTGCCCGAAGCCGCCTAAGTAATGGCCGCCTATTCCACAATTACACGAACAATGGCCATTATATTGTTATCAGGGTACTGTGCAGCAAAAATATTGACTTATTATATTCAGGTATTATATCTATTGCACCGCTCGGTCGGGGCCTTAGTACCGGACTCGGGTATCTTCTCCGCAAATACTGGCATTTTTCTTGAAGGAAACGTTGTGATAAAGTATAGATGCTGGAACGTGTTTCAGATACATGCGCCAGTTGAATGAAAGGAACTGAAGGACTTATTCATTTCGATACGGCGATTATACAGGAGGAGTTTTCGAATTGGGTATTTTTATCAAGAGTAGATTCTTGAGGCCCCAAACCTTTCTTTTAACACTAATTATCTTTTTAATTCGGCTGTGTTGAAATATGAAGTGATTCGAAAAAAATATTTGGGCAGGTACGTCTCTGAAAAGATTTTATTGGTGTGGATGTAACACCACGAAGTTCTCATGTCTTGGTTGAAACTGAGTGAAAACTTCTAGAAAATACGCTAATTCCAGCGAAATTGGAGAAAAAATGAAAAAAAATCGATGGAGACGTTGAGGGTTGTACAAAATCATCAGATTCTCCAAAACCTTGGCGTGTTCTATGGGTAGTTCAATCTCCTTGTAGAGTTATAACGAAAGTAAGTTTTAATGCTCGAAATTTCAGTGTATGTTCTGAATTATGTTGTCTATGTACTTTCAGAAGGAATATCAACACCTACGAGGATATATTGAAAAAATCTTAGCCTACTATAGGACCAAACCAAATTTCAATGTCAAAATATTTTATTATTTATTTATTATTACTCAACATATTCTCCTCTTAATTGAATACATTTATTACAGCGAACCTGCAACGTCTCTAGACCTTTCAAAAAAAATGTTTCTTCTTGCTCTGCAAACCAGTCCTCCACAGCTTTTATTACCTCCTCGTTAGAAGAACATTAACGACCTTTTAAACTTTTTTTCAGTTGAGGAAAGAGATGATAGTCGGACGGAGCCAAATCTGGTGAATAAGGGGGGTGTTCTAGTCATTCTAACCCTACATCACGAATTTTTTGAATGGAAATATAAGATTTGTGTACTGGGGCGTTGTAAAAACAAAACACCTTTCGATAGCTTTCCGCGTCTTTTCTCTTTAATTTCTTCCCGTAGAGTGGTCAGTAATCTCGAATAGTAATCTCCAGTTATTGTTCTACCCTTATCCAAAAAATCAATCATGATTACTACATGGCAATCCCAAAAAACTGAAGCAAGAACTTTTCCAGCAGATTTTTGGACACGAAACTTCTTAGGTCTTGGAGAACCAGATTCTATCGATTGTTGCTCTGTTTCTGGATCGTAGAAATGTACCCAAGTCTCATCCATAGTAACAATTCGGTTTAAGAAGTCTACATCGTTTTCAAATCGAGCACAGATCGAAAGCGATACTTCTACCCTTGCACGCTTTTGGTCACAATTCGAACATTTGGGGATCCATTTTGCAGAAAATTTTCTCATGTCCAAATTGACGTGAACTATTTGATGAACGCATGAACGCGTTCTTATGAAATCTTCAGTGCTTCAGATATCCGTTTTATAGGCCTACCACACGCTCAAGCTTCACCACAGTTTGGCTTGCGCAAACCGGCTTGAACACTGAACACTGAGGGAAACTGTATACAATTCTCCCAACCACACGCTCAGTGTTCAGTGTTCAAGCCGGTTTGCGCAAGCCAAACTGTGGTGAGGCTTGAGCGTGTGGTAGGCCCATTAGCCCAATTTGACGGTCTGATAAAATCATATCATGAACTGCATCGAAATTTTCGGGGACTGACACAGAAACTGGCCTTCTCGATCGGTCATCATCTTCAATGGAAAATTTACCTCTTTTGAAGCTTGCAGTCCAATTTTTCACGGTCGCATACGAAGGACATTGATCACCAAGGGTATTAAGCATATCTTCGTAAATCTGCTTACCTCTACTTGATGATGGCTCGATACTCCAATTTTTCGATTTTTACAATTTCGGTGGACATCTTTTTTTTAAATTTATTGCGTAACTCTGGTTTACTTTTTTGACGTCAAACTCTACACTGACACTTCTAATAAGTTATTGTTCGTTGATATGGTATCGCAATATTTTGTTTATGCATGGTTCTGGTCTAGGCTAACTGGATATCAATACATCCTCGTATTTCAAAGAACGAAATGAAATTGTGAATTCATAAAAGGAATATCCAAAAATAAAACTGTCAACATTTTGTTCATATTTCAAAACCAGAGGCGGATCTAAAATAATCGAAAAATTCAAGATTTCTTATTGGACAAAATAAGGATTAACTCAAAAACGAAGGAATTCATTTTTCCTGAATTTCCTTCATTCAGGATCATAAAATATCACGAGTATCAAAATTGAAATAAAATTAAAATTATACAGACATAAATACAATCCTGCGAGAGCAACTCATCATGCAATTTTTAGTACGACCTGCAGTGTGTTGAATATCCATTTTTCTAACCATACTGGTTATGTTAGTTTGATGAATGGAAATATGTTCATTCTACATGAAAACTTGTTGTGCGGTATCATTTCTCGTTTCACTTTACGATACTTGTATGTGATAAAACTCGAACAACGCGACGTGTGAATTCAGCTTCATACATGGAACGACATTATGATAACTATATTCCAATTGATTTCCAGCTTTGTCCTCGATTCATTTGGACCGCACAAGAAATCAGTCAAATCAGTTTGATATTTACCTGTTACAAAAATAATGATCGGGTAAAACCTTGGGGCTTGGATAAATCTGGCAAAATTCAAAACTCAAAATGAAAATCGACTACAACGAGATTTCATTGCATTCGCAATCGTCTCTTTCTGTCTGTCCAAAAAGAATATATTACAGAATTTCAACATTCGATCATTTCACAATAGCCGGTCCATCTTATTGTATCTGAGTAGACATTGATTCCTACAATCATGAGACCCGGTCTGTCAATTCCAAGAACAGAGCCGAAAAAATTGGAGACACGAGCTCGCGACCAAAGGACTCAAGCACATTCTTCGTCGCGTCTAGGGGTTATCGTCTGCAATAAGTTATTGATTTGGAGAGTTCATCACTTCTCCAGACAGTCGATTCCTATTGCTGGTAAAAAGCGAGTCCAGTTTTCTGCTCTATTTCAGTACCACATGAAATTGTCAATATTGAGAAAAGTGTAAATGTACAAGAGCCTCAAACAGTATTTAAGAAAGATAGAGGAAAAATAGGTATCCCCTAGTATGGATTTAATGATATTTGTAAAAATTACATTTTATGGATATGTGTTTTTTTCTCTTGAATTGGTTTTTTTAGGCCTTAGGACCAGTAGGAAACTGCTGATTAGAGGTCAAAAATAAATTTGATTCATTATTATTATCACAATTTTAATTTAGATCAGTGTTGTATATCTTCTCAGGACAATAATTTCAATAAATCAAAAATATAATAAGCATAAACGCTCACGCCTTTCCTGAATATGAATAGAAAATCGAGGGGAAACTAATTTTGGCAAACTTAGAACAGCATCTCAACATGAACATCAAACAACAAAAACTTGAACATTTGAAAAGTGAAACATTTGGAAAAACATTCAGAAAAGGTTTAAGAAAGGAGATCATTCCGATCGTTGACTAAAACTTGTTCTTTGTTGTACTTGTTTATTTCTAGTGCTTTCAATAAATACAATCTGAAGGTTTGTTTTTATGTGTGGAATATCGGAATTACTGCTGAAATATGTCCTTCTTCTATTGAATGGTTTGCATTTGTTGAGTTCGCTGTTTTAATGTGGTAACTTTCTTCATGTTTTCTGATTCTTGTTTCGAATGCCCTTCCCGAATTGTATATAACAGAGCGTACGACTCATTGCAACAAAAACATTGAAAAATCCATATTTCGTTAGAATGGCACATAGCCATGTTTGTAATTGAAATGAAATAGTTCTTCCTCCAAAATACATTCCTTCTCGATTTTTCCCAAGCATTGTTTGGGATCATTAATAATGTGTTCATCATAACCCAAAAATTACAATAAAAATAAGATATCGAATATTTTTCCACCTGTAACACAGTTGTCAATAATCCAAGTTTATCCAAGTCAAATGTCAAGCCATCACCGTATGCAGAAGAACTACTCTAGACAGGAGAGTAGTTCAGTCTGTGATATCATAATTGGTGCTATCAACAAAGGGTCTTTTTCTGATGTCCGTTCCGATATATTTTGAAACAATGTGAAGTATGTATGTAATAATCGGGTCTATCTTTGAAATAAATATCAGCACAGTTTAATGAACAAGTTGAAATGATCAATTCATTAAATATGCGGGAATCAATTCAAAGAAGAGCATTTCTATCAATATCGAAGAATTTTGTATGATTTATTAATTCATATCCCAGAATGAGACCATTGCGAAGAGTGTTGAAGCCACCAGTATTGATGAAGAGATTGTGTTATCCGGTCAGTGACTATAAGTGCCTCTCATCATAATGCAGTCAACGTATCCGGAACTATCCCTTATAAAATATTAATTTTATTACCATCAAAAAGGCTGCGCCGTTTTCTCCAAGATCACTCAACGGCAGGTCGTAGATAAGAGCAATATCAATTTTGAGCGAGCTTCTTCTTCATAGTAAAAAATTCAATCTTATTCTGTGTTCGCATCAATTTTGTCGAGACATTATTGAAATTAACGAATAGAAAGTGTTTGAATTGCAAATTTCACAAAAAATTTCCACATGACTGAATTTTCAGGAATATTTTAGTTTGGCCAATGATTATTTTTGAGCATATTTGTTCTCATTCAAGAAATGTAATTTCGTTTGAACAGATTTATCTATTTTATTAGTCCGGAAAAATCAACCTACAATATTTTGTGCAGAAACTTTTTCTTTCTGGAAGTCGGTCAAGATCAAGAATACAGGATAATCCATCTTATTCATGAGAAATTCATAAAAAACTGAAAGAGACAACAAACCAAAATTTTGGTAGATGTGGACCGAGCATTCCCAAAATTCTTGAGTAAATCAAATACATATTCGAAATACAAATGAGGATGAAATAATCTTTTAAGTCTTACATAAATTTCAAAAATGCAATAATAAACGGGGTTTTTCATTTGAAAGTCAATTGCGCTTGGAAATAGTTCAGAAAAAAACCACAACCAACATTCCAGTATGATTTCCTCTCGTAGTTAACCTCTAATACATATGTAAGGTCTGCATTCTGATAAAATTTACGTTTTCGACAAATGCACCTAATAAAGAAAAAAATAATAATAATAACAATAAACGATTAAAATTAATGAAGTAACAAAATGGTGAATGCGCAGCGTCTTCGTAAAAGAAAAAATATAGATCATTCATCCAACTATATAATAATCCGAAAATTATTGAAATTATCCTTATTACACATTATAAGCATAATATTTTTGTAATTGTGTAATTTTGAACTTATTACGCTGAAGGACTTAGGTCAATTGCCTTAAGTAGAGTTATTTCTTTTACTTTTATTCTCACCTATCATTGATTCCATTATGGGAGTGTCATATGAATCCCTCGAATTCTCTTATCTCCAAGAGGATTGGTTGACGTAAAGAAATCAACTTACCTAGAAAAAAATAACTAATATGAAAAACTGCTATGGAATTTACAGTAACATAAACATTTACATTTAGAACAATGAATATATTGAATAAATTAATTATACTTTCATATTTTAGTAACAATTTTTCCACATCGTATTATATTTTCAATTGCAACTTTAGATCAATATGGAGCTTACATCGGAATTGACTATTTATTCAGTATTTCCAAAAATTATTATTGGTTTCTGTCGATTGAATGTATGAGAAGATGGAAAGTCTATAGTCTGGTTGATAATTTTATACTATTCATGCACGTGCATTTGAACAAAAAATAAATTGGAATGAACTATGTAACAATAAAAATAACGAAAATAAAGATATATTACGAATAGATATCTGAAAGATATGAAAATGTGAAGGTTTGCAGAGGTTTCTTCTGATTGAATTATAAAAATTTGTTGAGGTTTGGAGTATGATTATTAATTTTCGGAAAATATTCTATTAAAGATTCCAAAAATGTCAACAGTTTGCAAATCTTTCATTAAAATACGGAAGAAAGAATTATTGAATATTTTTGTGGGCTTATACGAAATATTATGTAAGAAATATTTTTCGAAAAAAGTATAAAATGTTTAGTACATTATTTCTTCATACCCAATAAAATTTTTCCTGCATCCACTCATCATGAATATAGCAAAAATATTCGATGAAATTTATTCATGAAATAAACTTATTATTTCGATTTCAATCGGTTTGTAGAAATATTACTGAAAGATTTTCAAATATTTTGTGTAGGTATATATAAGTATAAGATATTCATAACTCATCAAAAAAACAACTTATCAGGAATTGGACAGCTTATTCTCTCCTCCACAAATTCGTTGGCTGAAGAATTTGTGGGGGAGAGGATATACTGTCTGATTCCTGATAACTTGTTTCATTTATTATATCGAATGGATGATAACTACAATCACAATTCATAACTTATATCTACTGAGGATTTTTGAAAATAAATAGATATTTAATACATATTTCTTCTCCATCTCAATTTATTCTGATGTAATATTGCTGTAACCTTTCATGTATATAAATTTCTGCATTATTTTTTTTATTGTGAATCTTACTCACTGAAATATTCTTTTTTTGCAGACATAAATGAATTTTGATGAAATGTTTCTACTTAATATTTCTCAAGTCTCCGTGGAATTTTCTCTTCTTGTAATATTACAAGCTTCGAAGCTTGTAGTCTCCTCGGGAGACCTAGGAGTAATCAGTAAAACGAAACAAAAAAGAATATTGATGAATGATCAATGCATTATTTACAGAAATAATCTCAAATATATCATAAAATTTTCGATATCGTTTCTGTGAAAGCTTTCCTGGAATAATATTGAAAATATTGGGTGAAGTGCTCCCTTTTCTAGGGTGTAAAGAAATCCCAATCCGTCCCTGAACCAAATCGGCAAAAAGTGGTTCGCAATCAGGAAAGAGTGGACGGAATGGCTCAGTAGCCGAATTCCCTGGGCCATCGTCCCATACCTCTCATACCTCCAAATAAATTCCCTCGACCACGCACCCCATAAAAACCGAAACCCACGAGAGTAAGGTCATCGAAATCGACCGAAGAGAGACAATAGCACGTGCCGCCTCCTTTGTATTTTTTACACGGGTACCAACAGAAAGCCGCAAAGTGTCCCAAGCCCGGTAGCTATGACGTTAGGCAACACAATGCCTCGGAACCTTATATGGCCGGGCACCCATGTAAGGCCAAACTCTATGGGTACCATGCCTGGGCGATCGGCTTCTCTCGACCACCGCGACTGAGTCACGGCGATTGGAAGGATTGGTCCTTTGCCCAGTTGTTCCAATGCGTCCGTGCGTTGAAGTGATCGACCAAGATTTTCAAGAAGTGGGTGCCGTCGGACGTCCGAAACGGTGAGTTTTTCGAAAGTTTTCTGCGTTTTTCTGCACTGCGCATGAATTTCGGACTCTTGATTCAATACATTGTACAATTAACATCTGTTGGTATCGAAGATTTTGACGGTTTTGTAGTTTTTGATACCATCTGTTCATATGGCATGATTTTTAGCAGAAAATTGCGGTTGAAAATATGGAATTTTTAGGCAATATTTCAATTTTTGACATAAGTGAGTGGTGCCAAAGGTTTGAATACTGTACCATCCCCAATTTTATCTGGAGGTGATTGTAAACAACCAGATGGTGCTGAGTAAATTGGGAGACTTCTAAGCTTCTCCATCTGTTCAATATAAAACCGTATCTATTCAACAAAACTATTTCAAATTGTCCCATGAACTTTTTTTCGAAATTCATTTAAATTCTAACTGAGAAATGACCAACATTTTTGACCAATTTCACAGTTTATTGAGCTCTCATGAACGTTCGAAAAGCGATAACTCAATCCCTTCATTTTCTAAATCCTCGATTTCATTGTTTTTAAAATTTGGTTACGTTTATAATATTCTTGATTAGAAGATAAAACATTGGCTTGTTGTTTCGATTTATAATATTCTTCTATTCGGATTATAAATAATGGCTCGGATCTTGCTCTGAAAGTTATTTATTGATTGTCTCAAACAATAAAGAATTAAAACGTAATATTCACCTGAAAGAATCGAAACAACAAGCCAATATTTTATTTTCTAACAATTATCAAACATCAATCAAAATATATGAACACAGAAAATAATAACAAATTATTTTACACGTTGTATAAATTCTAGAAAAAAATCTATGACGGATATTTCTAGACTCAAAAAATTAATAAAAAATTGTCATAATTTTCACAATCCAGATGAAGTTTTTGGAAGCATATTTTTGCGTAAATCATCTGGAGCCCTGATTTCTGCAAACTTCCAACTATTTAATATTTCGAAACGATAAATTATAATGAAGACTTTTCATGAATTTACAGAGAATATTTTTTAACAGGAGAAGTTATAAAAAAACTTTTAGTTGAAGCCTCCTGCTTATGGACTACGGAAAAACATAGTCCAAAATTCCAATAAAAATATTATATATTTGAGCCTCAATTCCGTATAGCCGATATTTTTAAAGGAACAGTCATTTCATTTTGAGAGCCCTTACAAAAATTGAAATATTTTTGTTTCAACCTTCAATTTTATTGAACCACGCAAAAATTAGGTCTCGAAGCATATTTTGGTGAATTTTTGTACTGAACATTTTAAGATTTGAATTCTGAACTAATGAGGTGAAAATAATTTCAATGTTCGTATCAGTATATTAATGTTTTGTTGGTTTTTAGGATTTTTTGGGATTTTTCTATGTCAGTGATATCAATTTCCAACATATCGATATTGTTAAAAAATATATATTGGAAATAACCCCACATGAAATAAATTACTGAATATTTAGAAATTTTGAATACCCCCTTTGAAAACTTTATGCGTTATTTCAGTCTGATGTTTCGAATTTTATTTATAGGAATGAATGTCTTCAAAACTATAAGTAGAGTTTTCGACCAATTGAGGATTAAATTTGTCCATCACGAATTCTGAGAATAAACAAGTTTTTATTTTATACAGAGTGAAACAGCCAAATGGAATAAATTCGATAACGAATAAATGAGGGGGTGTTAGGAAAAACGCTCGGACACGTCGATTTGTAATTTTAAATGCGCATATTTTTCAAGAAAATTAAATTATATAGGGTGTTCCATGCGACCGTGGCCAATACCAACTTTCTTATTTCAGATGCAACCCCCTGTATATTATTTATTTTTTGGATTCTTCAGAAAATTCTAGACATAATTCATGTACAATGTCCTATACCTATCTTCAACTTTTTCGGAAATATTAAGTGTTTTCAGATTTTTTACAAAAATTAACATTTTAAATGAAAATTATTTTATTTCACAAATTCGATACATTACACTCAATACTTATTTCCCATTTACCTCTTGATATGAAGAAAGTAAGCAAAAACGCCTGAAAGGTATCGAATTTGTGAAATAAAATAATTTTTATTTCAAACGTTGATTTTTGCTATAAATCTGAAAACACTTAATACTTCCGAAATAGTTAAAGATAGGTATAGGACATTGTGCATGAATTGTGTCTAGAATTCTCTGAAGAATCCAAAAAATGAATAATTATACACGGGGTTGCAATTGAAATAAGAAAGTTGGTATTGGCCACGGTCACATGGAACACTCTATATAAAATTATTTTCTTGAAAAATACTTATGCGCATTTAAAAATACAAATCGACGTGTCCGAGCGTTTTTCCCAACACGCCCTCATTTATTCGCTATCGAATTTATTCCATTTGGCTGTTACACTATGTATTTTCAGTCACTGAATCTTTTTCAAGTTCTGCCATTCAAATACATAGAAGAGAATCGTTGAATATTCAATTCAATTTTTTGGACGAATACATGGGATTTAAAATAGTGATAAATTTTTCGGTAGGTTTTCATCTTCTCAATATAAACTGCTCCAAAAAGTTATGGAAATATTTCAGATATGCTCACACTAAAATTTTGGATATTTGCCAAAACGAAGAGAATTCTAGATATCCAAAAATTTTTTATCCAAAACCGTAAATTGCATTGAAATTTATCGAGAAATTTAAATTAAAATTAATTGACATTTAAAGACAATTGATTCATCTTTCTCATTGCCCAAATGAGTGCAATGAAAGCTCTGTACTTCCTCAGCATCTTAGGTATTTACTCATTCATAGGAAAAAGCTGGAATAGGTCAATTTTTATTTTAAATTACACGACTTTTCATTTATAATTGAGGAGATTGTAATGCTTCCTATACGAGGGTATGAGGGTTACTTTTTGTGCCAGAAATGGATAGACCTTCTGTTGCTAAGGATGATTTGGTTATTGTTGGAGTTTTTTATCAACCCTCTCAATATTATGGGGATTAAACGGTTAAACCCACAGAATTTAAATTTATACTTAACGTATTCGGAGGTCGATCACAAACATTTTCGATGTTCTTACTTTCTCTGAGCAGTATCGTTCGTTGAAATCATAAATAAAATGTGTGTAACCGACCTCACAATACGTAAAAAAAGTTAAAATTCGAATTCAACGTGATTATCAATTCGATCCCTATAACAATGGGAGGGTTGATATCCCCAGACAAAATAATTCAGATTTTTATGACAATTTTGATTTTTCTGATTTTTTTTCTCGAAATCGGTAGCAGATGCGACAAAACTACAAGAGACTATAAAATTCAAATAACCTTTGTCGTTACAAAGGTTATTTTTAAAATTTTTCAAACAGTTACCCACAAAAACAGAGTTCTGGTGTAAAACAGGGAAAAGTGTTCCAGAGGAAATATCACCCTGTAGCAATAGAAATTGGCATGCCGCATAACGTAAATTCTAATTTGTGATGTCTATGCCTAATTTCCGTGAATGTTTTCCATACTTTGTTGTTTCATTATAGAAGGAATAAAAGAAATAGAACATTATCGAAAGAGTTTTCCGGAAGCTTTCCATTCTTTCCTACACCGATTTTCTATGGAAGAAAGGCGCATACGGCATCATTCTCTCGTCCCAGTCAACCTCATGAAAACAGAAAACGATCATCCATCTCCTCGGACTCTCAACATGTGTGATTCACTGTTTCAGATCCGAACGTCCGGCAGCCACGAACACCTGTCCACTAAACCGTCCACCAATCCGTCAAAATCCACCGGAATAGGGTCAAATCTCACCAGGACCCACCGTCCACCCTGATGAACGACCCTGACGCCCTTCCGGACCGAAGGGGTGCGAGGTCACCCTTTGAGGGTGAGCTGAAGCAACAGGTGCGGAGTGTCTGTGACCCCACTTCGGGTACCAGCGCGGCCGACTTGATCTCTCCCAAGTCGGTCAGAGCCAGCGCCAACGTTGATGTCGAAATCACGACGGACGGAATCAAAGGTATCGGCATGTCATTTTGATATTTACGATAATGATTGGGTCTGGTGCTTTTCTGTATGTACAGGCTGGTTAAGGTTGAACGGGACGTAGTTATTCCGGTCTTATTGGACCTTTGTTGATAGGACTGAGATCGAAGAGTTGTTGACAAAATAGTTGTATTGACATTCATTCGATCAATTGAATTGAATTCCTGAATGCTGAGAAGTGTTCATCTTGGGAAATAGAAGGTTCTTGAAACTGTATTTGCTCGTGAAAAAATCCGTAAATTTTTTTTAAAGGGGGATATTTTTTAAATAAGATCAATCGTCATATCATTTTATTTCTCTGCACGTCATCCCCTCAAATTCGAATGGGAAAGATGAGTCGTGCGATATGTTGTTGAAAAGGTATTTTCTCTTGAATATGACAGTGAACATTTTTTCAAGATCTCATATTAAGTTAACATGATATTCGGCTTTGAAAATGAAACACCTTTTGATTCATCAGGAGCATAAAATGATTACCAATGCACGGGATGTTTTAGAATTACACTGCGCAAAAAAATTAAGGCACATTCTGAAAATCTCAATTTTAATGAAAGTTAACTCTACATTGATTTTATAACTTATTTTTTATGTTCTCTCGGGAAGGTTTTGAACGAAACAAGACACATTAAATGGAAGAAAAATTCAGGATTTCACCGAATCTTATGTGAAAGAAGAGAAATGAACAATTTTCGAAATACTGAAATGCTGATAAGTGATTTAATACTTGGTATTTCCACCCCTTGCGTTAATTACAGCTCGGCAACGACGGTTCATACTCAAAATGAGTGATCTTAAAATGTTCTGTTCTAATCCTTCCCAGATTTATCCGAGTTGGATTCCTAAGTCATTAAGAGTAGCTGGATGATTTTATGAACTTCTCAGCCTTCTACTGAGGTTGTCCCAAACCTGCTCAATCGGATTGAGATCTGGACTTCTTGCTGGCCATTCCATTCGAGAGACTTCAACCTTTCAAGGTACTCCCGAACGATGCGCGCACGATGGGGTCTGGCATTATCGTCCATAAAAATGAAATTTTCACCAATGTATGGGACAAATGGCACTACATGCTTTTCAAGAATGTTCCTTATATATTTATCAGCATTCAAAGCTCCATTATCAACGACCACTAGGTCTGTGCGAGCAGTCAAAGATATTCCACCCCATACCATAATCGATCCTCCCCCGAAACCAGTAGTATTCAGGAAATTTCACTGAGCATATCTTTCATGTGGACGTCTGTATACAAGGGAACGTCGATCACAATGGTAGAGGCAGAATCTAGACTCATCTGTGAAGAGAACTCTTTCCCAATCGGCCTCTTCCCAATGGATATGCTCTCTCGCAAAATCCAAACGCGCCCTTCGATGGGCTGGGGTAAGAGCTGGGCCTCTTGCCGCGACACGAGGCCTTAAATCATATTCTCTGAGGCGATTTCTTATTGTCTGAGTGCTAATTTGCACCTCATGAGTTTGCTCAAGCTGATTTTGAAGGAGGCGAGCGGTTGCAAACCGTTGTCTCAACGAAGAAACTCTCAAGTAACGTTCTTGAATGGCAGTTGTCACCCGTGGTCTACCCTGTCCTGGTCTTCGGACATTCATACCTGTCTCCCTGAATCGCTGCAACATTCTGGACACACTCGTATGGGAAACTCCAAACCATTCAGCAACAGCAATTCTTGTGTATGTCCACCCTTCTTCTCGCAAAACTACCGCTTGGGCACATTCCTCTTGGGTCAAATTGCGTGTTTCGCGTTGCATAGCGATCGAGTGTAGAAAATCAAACGAAAGAAAAACTATTGATCACTAGAATTGATCGAGAACAACTGATTTTAGAGTGGAGCCAATACATTCAAAATCTGATAATATCATCTTTTTTTATTCCTGCTGGGAGAAAACATCTGTATTGAAGAAAAAAGTTGAAAGTGGATAACATATGCATGAATAATTCTGATAAAAATAATTATCATTGAGAACACCTTCAGTTGTAGAATAAATTAGAGATTTCCATAATGTGCGTTAATTTTTTTGCGCAGTGTAATTCATATCACAGAAGATGTAAATTGCATTTGAAAGGTGAGCAAAATATGGAACATGTTGTTTTGTTATTTGAATTTCGAAAAAAATTGCTTGTGATCAATCTCACAATACGAAAAAATAGCAAATTCGAATTCATTGAGTTTAATCATAAGGATGAAATCATCCTTATAATAATGAAAGGGTTGATGAACACTCCATCACTGAGCAAATCATCCTCAGCAACAAGAGGGTCTATCAATTTCTGGCACAAAAAGGTTAGGGTGGCTATTTAAAAAAATCTCAATAACCCTTCACCCCTCGTAGAGGGTGAATAGCAAACTCTTCAATCGTACATGAAAAGTTGCGTAATTTAAAATTAAATTTGACCTGTTCGAGCATTTCTCTACAAAATAGTAAATTACGAAGAAATAAATTTATTGCGTTGTTTTTACTCACTCTGTATTGTGAGAGTTATAGAGTATTATATCTTTTCTATAATGCATTAATTTCAATGAGTAATTCCATGGATTTTTCGTTTTATGTGAGAAACTTTTTTCATGAATTTTTAATTAGGTACTATCGAATGAACGTAAGAACAAGAATTATAAGATAATCCTATCGCAAAATTTTAAGTACCCTCATATGAATTTCGGAAACAATGGGGAGCTCCATACGGTTTTTGAAGCACTGAATTGATATAGTGGGAATGGCCCAACAAAATCTGAGAAATTGTTGATTTGTTTTTATTTTCGATAGAAAAAGAAATGTGGTATTTTGCCTCAGAAGTGAAAGGATCAAAGAAAATTTTTCTTATAAAAACAATTAAACCTTAAACCTAGTTGGCATTGATGAAATAAAAAACTGTTAGGTCCATACTCTTTTTATTTTTCAATATTTGATTTCACAATTAGTAATTTGAATTAATTTTCGAAAATGATATAATGTATTTCATTTCATGAAATCATCAAGAAGATTTTTCGTGTTTGATGATAAAATATAATAGATATAATCGTCATAAAAATTTCTTCATTGAGAGATCCTAAAATAAAACGATATTGTTCAGAAATATTAGCACATACAAATTAAAAATAATCCCTCCTGAGAGTCCATGTTGATTAGGATGAGGATTAATTTTTTCAACATTTTCTCTTGCGCTTTTGTTTGTGCCTCGTTCATTTTGGTCTCCAATTTATGGTGTGTCCTCCAATAGATGAATTTCTGAAGTTCGTCCATGCAACTCAATTTCTTGACGGCCTGTATATACGCAGGGGTGGCAGTGTGTGCATGTGCATTTCCTGAGATACTGTTTATTGATATCTCGCCTGTTCAAACCACATTTACATTCGCTGATGAACCAGATCGGATATTTAGCGAATTGCAAACCGGTATCTATCGCAGGGACTGAAACGAGTTTTAATTCCAAGACATTTCGATTCATAATTACAAATGATAATCGCTCTACGCACTGAGTGTCTCCGGTGATTAGTTGGATGAAAATGAATTTTTCGGTCGTTAAATTAAACGATCGTGTATGCCGTAGCATCATATGCGCGTTGTATTTAATTCCGTCAGAGTATTAAGCGTCGAGAGCGATTACATGCACAATCGATACAAAAATAGAAATATTAATTTACAGGGTGATATTTTTCAGGACTCAGTCAGTGACAATATTTTTTCTGAATTTTCTGAAATTTCTTCAAAAAATGTTTTCAATTGTCATCACAAAATTTTTTTCACATTCTAGAGACGTTCCTTCAATATCCATATATTGACACCAGAATGCATATGTTCAAAATTTCACTAATTTATATACAGCTTTCATAAAAGGTAATACAGAAAATTCCCCACAAAACCACATCAATGGGAGCAATACAGAGTGTAACAGCCAAATGGAATAAATTCGATAACGAATAAATGAGAGGGTGTTAGGAGAAACGATCGGACACGTCGATTTGTAATTTTAAATACGCATATTTTTCAAGAAAATAAAATTATATAGGGTGTTCCATGCGACCGTGGCCAATACCAACTTTCTTATTTCGAATGCAACCCCCTGTATATTATTTATTTTTTGGATTCTTCAGAAAATTCTAGACATAAATCATGTACAATGTCCTATACCTATCTTCAACTTTTTCGGAAATATTAAGTGTTTACAGATTTTTTACAAAAATTAACATTTTAAATGAAAATTATTTTATTTCACAAATTCCATACATTACACTCAATACTTATTTCCCATTTACCTCTTGATATGAAGAAAGTAAGCAAAAACCATTACTGAGAAGAAATTTAAAAAAACAAAAACAGATTTGTTTATTCTCATAGCCTTAGTAACACGTTGTCTGTTTGCATGACAATAAGTGATCAGTGTTATTTTTGTTTTTTTTTAATAATCAAGAAATAATCAGTATTACTTATAAGGTTTTAAGTGTAATGTACCGAATTTGTTAGATAAAATAATTTTTATTTAAAACGTTGATTTTTGCAATGAATCTGAAAACACTTAATACTTCCGAAATAGTTAAAGATAGGTATAGGACATTGTGCATGAATTGTGTCTAGAATTCTCTGAAGAATCCAAAAAATAAATAATATACAGGGGGTTGTATTTGAAATAAGAAAGTTGTTATTGGCCACGGTCACATAGAACACCCTATATAATATTATTTTCTTGGAAAATATGCGCATTCAAAATTACAAATCAACGTGTCCGAGCGTTTTTCCCAACATGCTCTTATTTATTCGTTATCGAATTTATTCCATTTGGCTGTTACACTCTGTATAAACTGATTCTCAACTTTCTGAAAATAAATATGGAGGTAGTGCGAGAACTCCTGCTCCCCCTGTTTTATTTTCGCCATTCCTTAACATCCATTCAGATCTGCTTTGGTTGTTCAAGATTTGTTGAGTTTGAATATGAATTTTCTGTCTTTCCAGTGGTTCCTGCAAGCTAAAGTTTTCAGTTTGGTAAGGGGTTATGAACCACTGCAACCTTAAGGTCTATTGTCCTCCCTATCAGAGCTGTCAGACCTGTATTCGCAGCTGTGCTATCTCCAGATCATGAAAGAAAACTTCAGTGATATTTCAACAGCTTTATTGCAATAATTTTCACCATTTCAGTACACTACGTTTGTACATATTATATTGTTCATTGAAATGAGGGGAGTAAACCGTGAAAATTCCAGTTCGTATATCTATACCTCTTGATCTTCGTTTTTAAGGGTCTAAAGTGGCCTCCATAAATTATTGAATGACCAGAAGCAGCTTCACTCTTGTTGGTCTCAAAAAATACAAAACTAAATATGATTGAGTTATTCTAAGGGTATTATTTCTCCTATGTCCCTTATAATACTCATTTGGACTTTTAAGCATACATTTCTTTAGCAGCTCATTCGGGATAATATACCAAAATGTCCTTCAGTTCCATTCTTCAATCTCCAGAGTCCATCTGGAACCTGATGAGACGGACATAATGTTATACAGAAACACTCCTTCGACAGCGCAAGATCGTCCAATCTTCACATCTCGAAGACACGGTGAAACGGTCAGTTTATCAGTTTCGACGCCAGAGGGGCTTTTCTTCTCTCCGTCCTCTTCGAGAAGTCAACAATCAGGACATTGTCGATCAAGTGACATCGAAACGGAGATGGTTCCGACATGATATATTAGAAGGCGACGTGACGTGAAAATTTCTTCGAAACATTGCTCATTGAAATGCTTCTTGGATGTAACTATGTAAAAGGTGTCGCTGTACTGATTCATTGCGGCTGCATTATAATAATTCTTGGCGCTATCTCGTGTCACCGGTTATAAATCTATGCGGTATTGTGTGTTTCGTTAAAGAAATATGTGCGAGGTTAAGAATTGAGCTTTTTCGACCTACATTAAAGAAGCACAATCAGCAGCGTTTCGGCGCAATCAGCAGTGAAGTGCACACAATTTTGAGCACTAGTTCTACTTCAATTCAAGCTTATTTTGTCCCCATTGGTTAGCCATAATATGCCCAGATATCTCTGTAACAAATGATCCGGTGTCTTTGACAGCTAATGTTAGTTTTTTGATAACTGTCGACAATCTTGTCCATCGAACTTGTAAAAACGAATCTTCTAAGAAGAAAGTTTCAGCCAGTGTTTCATTTGATTTTTTTTTGTCGTATATCCCCATGTTTTCGATATTCTGCTCTCATTGCGGTTATTTTCTCAAGTGAGAATGGAGTTTCTCAGCTCTTAACTTTAAATCAACCATAAATAGATCTCTACAATTAACTGAAAACGTTTCTTTTTACAATTTGCAAAACTAACAGTGACAAAAAATCTGGAGAAAAACACTGTTCCAGAAGAAATATCACCCTGTCAATTTGCAATCAAAGTTGGCATGTCCCTTGGTGTAAACTCTGAATCGTAAGACCTATGCCAAATTTCAGTTAGATATCTTGTGAGGTGCAGATACTATACGAGAAGAATACTTGAAAAAGATTTAAACTTTGAAACCCTCTCATATATTTATGGGATTTTGTTTTCTTATGCAAGAAATCTCGTTCTCTTCTATGCGACTCTAACAGCCAATAATTGGAAGTCAACTTTTGAAGTTTCTTGAATATTTCAAATATTTTCAGTGCCGAAGATAAAATGGTTATTCAACTTCTTGTGTTTCTTGGTTTTTATAAGTTTGCTTTGTGAGAAGCATTTATTATATCCTATTTTCGGCGTATTCTTCTTCTTTCCTTTCTTTTTCTTTTCATTGTTTTTTCTCAATTCTGAATATTCCATTTTTCTCACTGGCATCTCTAGCATGCCTGGCAATTGTTAATTTTCGTGTCCTTTTATCGCTTCTTTCTGTGTCTGTTTGTCTATAATTTCTTCTAGTGTTCATATCTGAAGATATTTTCTGATCTGTTAGTTAGTTATATACAATGGTCACCTATTATACTTCTTATCACTTTGTTCAGAGGGCTTTTTCTTCTTTTAAGTTTCGTGGTGGCTGTGCTTTATAATAGCTGCCTAACTAATACTAGGCATAATTATTGACTTGAGTATTCTAGCTTTGTTCTGCATTGAGAGTTTGCTCTTTAGATTCAATATCGGGTAAATACTATAATATCATTTGTTTTTCTTCTGTTCACATCCATTTGTTTTCTCATCTAATATAATTTCTAGGTATTCATCTTCTTCCCTTCATTTTATCTCTTGGACGTTCACCATCAGTTATCCTTTGCTTTTTTTTTCTCTTGTTGCTCTGAAGAGGATGGTCATTGTTTTATTTGCGTTGATTTTGATTTTCCATTTCTTGAAGTAGTTCATTATCCTGTTAATGTCCTCCTGAAGGCTGATTTTTAGAATTCCTGATTTTTCAAAAACAAACTTCACAACAGTGATTAATTCCACTGCTCAGTTTTTAATCACACCTTAAAATTCGGAAAGTCTAATTAAAATTTCCTATACGAGAAGGGCTCTGATTTCATCTTCCACATTTTACGTCACGCTGAATAATTCTTGATTATATCTTTATGCGATCGATCCGGATTTTCACATACTCCGGTTTTCCCTTCATAACATCAAGTGTAAAGTCTATGCTTCATTAGTGCATATCTCAATTTAATATATGCATTCACCTGCAGTTTTGGAACTGGTCCAAAAGTAGGCTCCCATCACGCGAGATAACCTCCCAATTATTTCATGATAAAATGTTTTTTTCGGTATAAATCGACCCCTCATTAAATTCGCGAATTTAGAGGAATCATTATTTTCCGACGTCCTGTCCTGGTGCGGTAATTGCCATAATGAGAAAAAGTTAATCCTGCACTTAATTACTTTGGTGTGAGCATTTAGAATGCGAGAAAGTTTATATCCGTTTAGCAAAAACCCTCAATTGGTTTCAGGAGAACATATTAATCAAGTTGAGTTGTCATTATGACTTAATATAGTTAAATTGATAATGTTGAATTGATTCTTTGAATTTTATATGTAAAGGGTAATTTTTTAAAGCTATAGGAAATTTTTGGAGAAAAAAAACACAAAAAATTCAGAGAAAAGCATGGAATCTTTATCTGAATTGATAGTACGGTCCATATAATTTTATGTTTGAAGATTATTTCATGCAATTGACCGGTCCTAAAAAAATCAAAGGATGCTGCCCCCCTCCAAATAAACATTCATGTGTTTCGGCATTTTCCAGAAAACCCCATGGAAATATTTGGTTGGACTATATTATGTGGGCCACACTGTATTGCCAGAATGTAACAAATCCACTTTCTGAATACGATAGAGGTGAATATAAAACTCGGTGTATTTCCCTTGATTTCCGCAAGTGAAATAACTGAGATCCACCAACAATTCTTCAGAGTTATCTATTAGGCTAATATCTTCAAGACTGCAATGCACTGATTTATTTTATGAATCATGGTGAATGGGTATCCTTACGCCATCATGCTCTTGCTGCCTGAAACACAGGAAAGCACCCGGATAGCACCATTGATCACACGTGCCATTTTACGCTGTATAAATTCGCAAAACGATTTCCAGATAAAATACGTGATATATTCTAGATTCCGCATATCCATAAAGTCGGTCAGTTTACGTGCTAAACTCGACAAGTCAGACCAGGAAGAGTGCGTAGCATTTGATATTAATTTGTCACGTTGTCGGCATTGTTAGATATGGATGACTCTGGCGAGAGAAATATCTCACAAACCGTGGGATATTCAGATTGATTTCTCAGTAGCGTAGAGAACAGAAGATTACAGCAATTACGTCCTTCATTTTAATCCTCTTATTGTTGGGAAGTGAATTTTTAACAGCTGTCAAAACAAATTTGACAGCGGCTGTCAAAGAAATCATCCTTTAACACGGATGTATTGTCACAGAAATATTGATATCTCAAAATTCGAAAAATAGCGAGTTCGTGACAAAATGATGTTCTCTTCGCTTAAGTAGGACGAGTCCTTAATATCTGATTGGATGTGCGCCACTGCCATCTACAAATCTGGCAGATGACTTATTTACACGTAATTCAGCAATTAATAATGCGCTATGACTACCCGAAGTGTAATCAGAGCTTCTGTTCCTGAACTAGTTATTAAAGTTAAACCATAATCGTTACTCAACCTGTCATTCAGCATTGCGAACCACACGATCAACTTTAGTTGTTTTGAATTATTTCTTTCATGTCCACTATCTTGGTATTCACGAATTGATCGACTCATTCCAACTGCGATAATTGTTATATATGATGTCCCAATTAATACATTTCACACATAACTGATTTATACTAAATATACCAACTGACAAGGAAACTGGAAAACCCAGAAAAAGCTGTTCAAATTTTAAATTTTTGTGTTCATTGGTCGGACGGACAGAACTGAATTTGACCACGAATTTGTCAACAGTGTCAACCTATATAAATATTTTCGATGAACCGATAGCGGAAAGGCCTTTCAACATGAATAATTACTCGATATATAAACAATCGAATTTCTCTTCTTACTGTGTGCGTTGTGCAGGTCAGTTTGAACCAAAGCATTCCGGTTAACCTGCATAGGTTCCTCTAATAGGATAACCGCAAACCAGAAGGTCAGCTTCAACCTGAACTTCGAGATACGATAAGAGTTAGTTGACAGAGAGCAATGGCCATTCTCTATTGAAAAGCAACGCCACATAAAAACACATAATATACAGTCATATAATATTTTCTGAATGATTGCGAATTGTGCCAAACTTCCAAGCAATGGTGACGATTTAAAAGCTATATTTGAATTATCATATTGAAAAAAAAAAATCGATCAAAAATAAAGCACCAATATTTTCAACAATATTCAACGTGCAGATAACTATGGAGGAAAAGGCTTTAGTGACACATTTTTCATGTTAGGACAATATTTTTCTGTTCACTAAGATTCAACAAACGCCGTTAATTGAAACAGTTCTTTTGAATAACACGAGTGATAAATTTCCCTATCGAATTTCACTACTTTCTTTTATTGCCAAATTCTACATATCTCGAGAAGGTAGATTTTATGATTCAACCTAACCTTTTTTCAACACCCACAATTGACATATATGATCTCATAAGGTTGGACATTATTACTCCTAAATAGTGTTTATTACATCGCTCGTATCATAAATCTGAGTAAACATAATTTTTCGTTATTGATTCATAAATTGTATTGGAAATAATTTATTGACGCTAAAATTTTTTTATTTGTTTTATCAAAGCATGCTTGGTGGTTCTATATGGGATGTCATATTGTAAAGGAAACAGAGACCTTTTCTAGTAGCAAAATGGATTAACGATGACCCATTTCAAAGAGAAAATGCAGGAAAAAAATTTGTTCTGAAAAACGAGAAAAGTATGTGTCCTGAATAGAGCTCAATCTAAAAAATACTCAATTTTAACTTCCATACGATGTTACAAATTCTGCTCAAACTTTCTCCCCACATTATGGAGCATTTCGAGCCTAACCATATTCCCAAATTTTGATTTTTCTACCAAAATAGACCTCTGCTTTCTTTACAATTTGACATACTGTAAAGACTTTCTCAAAATGATAAAATTAATTTTATTAAAAAATATGCCTTTTCGAATCAGTTGAATTTGAAGCCAGCTACGATATTATTATGCAAAACCACACACTTCCCATAATTGTAGTTTTTATTGTAACCAATATAATGCCTGTTTTACTGAACTACTTTCATTTGTTTCAGGATCATACACTACAAAATTGTTGTGGATGTGTGACAGCCCTTAACCTTCTCCAAATGACTGATAAGTTAGTTATATATAACTCATAACCCTGCGTAGAATGTAAGGTAGTTTTTAAGGTTTTATGATTTAGATAAAAGAATAAACGAAAATGAATATTGGTGCGAACTTTGCATCTTGAGATAGTTAATTATAAAACTGTAAATATACTTTCGGGACATTTTTGTACTCGCTCTTCTATCGTTTTGTTTGTGAATTTGTATTATTAGTGTTCTCTTTAGGATTTTATGCGTTATACTAATATAGTCAACTTTATTTCAAGTACAGCTCTTGGAAGGAGCTCATTGTTAGTAGAATTCGTTCATTTTCAGGAATGGCAGCAAATACAGTGAGTATTAACAAAATTATTCGAATAGAGTGATAGTTTTAGTTTTTTTTTGCATGAATTCGTTTGAAACGTTTCCAAAAATTTAAAATCTTGAAAAGTGACTTCTAGTCGATAATAATAGGTCAAGTTCATTCTAGTCTAGTTAATTTTGTTTAAACTTAGGGGAAATTCAAGTGGTATGCGGGGCTTTATCGCTACCATCTTTTGTTAACTGATACGACAGTTGACGGCGGAATTCTATTATTTTGACGCACAATGTCAGCAATTTCGTGTAACTTCGGCGAGCTCTGGTGAAAAGAAATGGTTTTCATCCAATTTGGCAACACTGGGTGTTATGAAAAAAAAAGAGGCTCGTAAAAAAACCATTCTTCTTTCGGCTGGAACTGAAAACAAAAAGTTTCGTCCAAGCAAACGAGCGGAATTTCCCTCAGTTTGAACAGAGCTTTAGGCTTGTTCGGAAGACAAATACAAACAACCTTTCCTCTCTATAGTGTATCCGAGAATAGTCTATTATTAATTAAGTTCGAATGAATTCTTTGCTTTGAATGTTTACGTTGAAAAGTTCATATAAAACCAGGTCTTCAAATGCTTGGTTTCCAAGGTGAAAACAGTCAGCTAATCTTTTTTGCAAGCTTGTTCTTTGAGCTTGATGACGAGATCCTTACAATTTTGTCAAAATTTCGGTAAATTACGTATTTTGAGATAAAAATGGTTTTTGATGATTAGGTTGAATAATTAATGAAAAATTCAATAATTAGTCAATCTGTCATTACTCTCCTACGATGGCAGCAGGATCCAGCGGATTACTTTTGAATTAGATCTCCACTAGTCCAATTCTCTCATTTCATAATTGGGCCACCAGAATTTTGAAATTGACCATGAACATTTCAGTTCAGAAAGTTCGTAAATGGGCAAAATCCACCCAAAGATTTCAGAGACACGGAATTTGAGAGACACCGATTCAATCGAAATGAAATTTAAATACGAAGACTTATACAGAATTTTGTGAGGATCGTGTCGATGGAAAATAAAAAAAAATTGTTATTATTTGGGGTCAAGTGTGGACAAGGCATTAGATTAGGTCTTTTGATGTGATTTTTCTATAGCGGTGCCAACAAATTTACGAGAAATCTCTAGACCTCTCTCAAACTTTATGGACATTGTCGGGGCTTCTTGAGAACCCCCCTCTTTTAGTTTGATTAGTTTTGACATTCCACAGTTTTTCTTTAGAATTTTGATCTTTGTATTTCTTTTGAGGTTTATTATTGGAAAGCTATGATTGAACAATTGTGCCACAAAAATTCAAGTGGAGGCCAAGTCTTATCTCTTAAAATAAATCTTGGTTTATCAACGAAATTGCATACCGAACGAAAGACGAATTGATGAAAAACACATTTTTGAATTTATTCAAGCATAGTTTATAGATCATTTCTTTAATTTTTTAATGATCATTATTTTTAGTTTGCTTCTTTATTTCTAACGTGCCATATAGTATTCACCTTCTTTGCTGTACTTTAATTTATTTCTACTATATTTTTTGGATTTGCTCTTTCTAACGTGCCATATAGCATTAATCTTCTTTGTTGTTCATCAATACTTTTTCTGCCACTTTATATTCCCATTTAAAATTCACAAACTCAATTTATAAATTAATTTTTAATATATTTTTGTGAGTAGTTTGCTTTGTTTAACGTGCCATATAGTATTCATCTTTCTTGTTTTTGTCTATTTTTCTCTAGGCTAAATTTCGATATTATTAGACTCATATCAAATTCTGATTGAGAAATAACCAAGTTTGAGCAACCCTCTCAGATTCGAGAAGCAGTAACATTCCCTTCTTCGAAAGCCATACATTTTTCATGAGTATCAATATCTTCCGCACACTGATCAATTAACGAATTGAAAAAGTCATTTGTGATACGAATCGCTGGTCAGCCAGCGTTCAGTACACTCAGTTTTTACCATTCCTCCAGCTACCAGATAGAAGATATAAGTCAATCTGTAATTATAATTTCGATGAAATGATAAGGGCATAAAATTCGATGGAAATGCTGATTGCTTGTTGTGATTGACAGATATTGATAATAGAATTCTAGTTTTTCCAAATTCCTTTATTATAAAGTCAAATCATGGAATTTGTCAGGCACCAGACTTGTATTAACATAATAATATGTAATAATATGTAATTTTTGTATTCGTCATCTATATAGCTGCAGAAGGCTTTAACTTAGGATTTAAGTGAATACAGTAAGATTGTACATATCTGTATTTTGAATAGTTTAGAATAACGTGTCGTAGCATTACTATTTTACTGCATTTCTCAGATAAACTTGATGAGATTTTTGTATGTCTTTATTGTAATTTAATCTAATTATTTTGTATTTATTTTATCTTAGTATTTATTTTATCTTTGTATATCAATTTTGTATGAAACGTGTTGAAAAATAAATTGTTATTATAAGTCGCTTTTCGTGTTTATTTTTTCAATAAACTCTCCTTGATAATAAGGAAGTGTGTATCTTATAAAGAAGATATAAGCAACAACTGGAATTCTTAAATTGTTCAGGCTGATCTGAATAAATGTTAGCTTTGGACATTTCCAATGATACCCAGGTAGATATCAGTGGTAAGGGGGCATTCTGAGCAATCACCCTTATAGTAATAATAATAATAGGAGGTAGAGGTTTTCACACGTAAGTATTTTTATTGCATAAATCTACATGAAGAGATCGATATCACTGATGAATAAGCAGCATTATGTTCTGTCAGTCTGCCCGCCTGTAAAAACGATAACTTTCTAAAGAAGAGACCTGCAGTTTTGAAATATTCAGGGTAAGTTTGAGTCTTTGATACATGTCCTATCGAGTTAAAAATGTGTAGGCCTTAAGAGACAAAATAAAGACCTCAGATTGTTCACGAAATTATACCTTTGCAAGAAACTTTGTTTTCAAATTGATCACACCAATTATTGGATGGCGTGAATCTCCAGATAATTTATGAATGTGGGCAGGAATCTCAAAAGGCCAATTTTCAGTTGATTGATGACATTTCATATTTTGAAATTTCATTCCGAATGTTTATCTCTTCCTGTTCAATTTGGTAACATCAAACAAGATCAAGTGGAGTAATACTCATATTCATTTTCAAATGGATGGATACGAAGTTGGCTTATATATATATATAGGAACTCGTCAAAAATGTGAAAGAATTTTTAAACTCTTTTAAGTTTCGTATGTTAATTATTTTTGGTGAAATATTCGTCATAGCAAAAAGTAGATGATGTTGTTCCATAATGAAGGGTTCACTGTCCTCAAATTTCACTGCACTGCACTTTTCACCAAAAAATTCGCGTCATACTGACGACCACACCTAAAGATTCATCCGAGGACATACATACATCGAAATGAATTAATTCATAACATTTGTCAATCAACGATGTTCGGAATTACATGGGAATCGTAAATATATTGCTGATTCCCTTCGATTATTCAAATCGTTCCAGTTATACCTATTCTAATTGCCGTGAGAAATGATTAACATTTCTTGCTGAATTCATCGACGGTAATTAATTCAACCGATAGACATTTTCCTCAAGAAAGGAGTTCAGATACGTAATGGTTACTTCCATATTGTAAAAAGAGTTTGTTAATGGGCAGAGCAATGTTATCATAAAAGGGGACGAAATACATTAAAAACATGTTTATTATCACATTTACGGAACAAGATCGATGAAAAATATCGACACTGGCTTAATACAGTCAGATTTGTGAAATATAAATACGATGTGGGTATATATTACTACTTTCATGTCTCAGGTCTTGGATGAAAAAATGTGCCAGTTGCATTGTAGGCATGGCTCTCAATTTCCAGGTATAATTAAGTTATTCGCTTACTGGAAGACATGCCGAGAATGCAACTGGCATCTTGCCATGGTACGCAAACCAAAAAAGTACTGCAAATTAACAACATAAAAACTAAAATAAATAACAACCAATATCGTTCTAAAACATGCTTTCAATAAGAATTAAATACAATTTTCGATCTTAGACGCACAGAGCAAAATTACCTATTCCTATTGATTCATTTGTAAATTACCAATCACAGGTTTTGTTACGTATCGGAGAGTGTGATGAGGCTACAGACTTTGATATATTTCTATGAACATAGCTACCTATGCTAAATGGACTAGAAAATCACAATTATATTCTAGTAAATTTACTCGCAAAGGGTTGATAAATAAAGAAGAATTCAATTTGTTTTCGGAATTGATTGATTATCAAGTACTTCTCGAAGACAAACTTGAAGATCTCATTTTCAAATTTGGAGATATTGAAAGGTTCTCCTTTTACGAATTCTCCAGTATATTCATTGAAACTGGAGTTGAAAAGGATCAAATTCCTGAAAATAAAAACACTGACCTCGTATTCAACCTTTCCACTTGCATTTTATCGCAATGTATTCAATAAAATGACAACAAGAATGATATCGTAAGTCATCGCCTCTTTAAAAATGCAAAATGCCTACATCTGTGCGTCTGTCCTTTATCTGCACCATATAATTATGGATTGTTTAATTATTCTTTACATATAAAATTTCCTTTGTACAAAATTAATTAATTTACATATGTTTATAGAAAGTTATACTCGTAATGAGCTGGGTATGTACAAACAAATGATGTTGAATTACGGAAGCCCCAATGGAATGCAGCAGCAGCCTTCTTCCATCAATTACCACGCAATGAATAAAAAGGAAAACAAGAAATAGAAAATTGGTATTAAATTTGAAAGTTCATTCACATCGCTTGATATAACTGTTTTGTATATTAAAAATCGCAATTTAGAAATCATTAAAAATCCTATTTTGTCGTCCGACTTGAGACTACCTGTGAAAACAGTAAAATGACGCCAACGATACAATGGCCAGGTCACATAGTCAACCTACATGAAGATCCACAAATAAATGAATCAGATCTTTTCTCGAGTGGGTCGGAAACCAGATTTCACTGTGAGTCGTAATTAATAGAAGAATGGTGCAAAAAATAGGGCCCCTCAACATCACGATACACTAACACGATCAGAATACTGGCGTTCAACTTTATTTTCTTCTCTTTCCATTCGATTCTGCCTCAGAAATTTGCGGAGATGTGAAAGATTTTTTTGATGAATCTTCCAATGTCATTCGGTGGTTTGTTTATTTTTCTAGACGCTTGTTTGACGAGCGATTGTTTGATATTCATCTCATATTTGCTATTTTATTCAGTCTGAAAGAATACTATGACAGAGCAGTCAATCACTTCTGAATTTTAGAAATTATTCGAGAAATAACAGTCGGAGAGAGTCAATAAAGAAACTAGTATCATAAAATCTATCTTATAAAACTTTTCCACCTACATTTTAAATGTAGGAAGAGGTCGATTAGAAAAACTGAACGAATAGGTAGGTGCTAAATTATGAACAGTTAATTCCACAATCCGCCTTGCATAGAATTTAGCAATACATATAGAGTTTGGCGCCAAAGAAAATCGACCAATAGTTCAGTTAGTTATGCACCACACTGAAAATGAAAAAGGGATATTTTCTCATAAATCATAATATTCTTCATCTTCACCTTTCCATAATAAAGAATAATCGATATATTTTACTGTAGTGAAATTTTTCAAACGATTGTTTTAGAATGAACAGAATATAATGCAACGAACATAAAAGAATGGCTATTGAATCAATTCATGGGATAAACGTAAAGTTTGTGCGATTTAATTAATGAACATTGTATCATTGTTGCAAAAACTGTTCTCTATATGGCTGATAGAAATATGAACAGGAATTCATTCGAAACTAGTTAACTATATTTAAACATTTAATTTTGTAGAGATAGGGATGTCTGTTGATGTGTTAAACATGAAACAACCATCTTTTATAGGCCAAAAATTAGTTTCACAATGAAATATCTTTTTATGGGCCAAAATTTGTTTTATAATGAATAATGTGTAACATAATGAAACCATGTGCCCAAATTGAGTAAAAAAATTGTAAATTTTGTCATGGTTTCAAATGAAAACATTGCTAGAAAGAAATTTGGAATGATTTTTGTTTGTTGAATATCAAATTCTAACGTTTATCAAGCCCATTTAATGCTTGAACACTTGTATTCTACAGCAAAATACAATTGTCTGAGACAAGAACGAAAAAATTTGAGGAGTTATTTTTTGTAAAGAATGGATTGCTTATTTGCACAAAATGTATGATAAAGTTCCCTTTAACTTTTCTTGGTGGGTTGATAACTAACAGAACACACTGTTTATTTATAATTGACCCTCATTGATATTTTACTCAATATTCCCACATTCATTTCAGAGTTTCATACAAATGAAGATAGAAAAGGATAATTTACAACAACAGGAGAATGATAGAATTTAGTAATTTGCAGGCGAGATGAAGATATCAAAAAGACGCTCATCAAACAAATAAACTACTCAAATCACATAAAATAATAGCATGCAATAAAATAAATAAAAATATATAGCACACAAAAGACTAAATACACTCTTAGGATCACCGCTCACGCATGCGCATCCGTCTTCATAAATAATATAGGTCAAGTTTCCTCTATTAATCTCAATTGACCAATAAAAACCACCGTAAACGTAGTTAATCGTGATTGAAAATACGTGAAAACTACAAGGAACGTTATGAATGTTGGTGAAAATTTTTCGATGCGACATTCGCCGATCACGATCCCGCATTTCCGTGCCCGGAAACAGGAAATCACGATTCGGCGCAGTGGTAGGAACCGGAAGGCTTACAGTTAGAAGGTCATCGAATCTACAGAACGACCCTCTTGATTTGGTATTCAGAGAAGGATTTTCATGGAGATGGTAGGTTTAATGTTTCCGACATCGAAGTTCATGTGAAAAAAGGAAGAGAATGAACAGTTAATGTTCGACTGATTGGTATTCACTTCATGGAAGGGAATATTGAGAAGTCAATTTATTTTTGTCATTTCGCACAGATAACTTTCGGCGTTTATTGAATGCGATTCTGAAAATAATAGGGACTGTCTACGAAATTTGACGAATCTATTGGAAATTATTGCTTCTTCTACGAATTTCAACCAATAGAATAGCTTACTCTGTACTGGAACACATTTCTATTAGAGGGTGTCCTTTTTATTTATTAAAACAATAAATTATCGTATGACAAACAAATCCTTGATGGAAAATAATTAATCACATTCCTGTTTTCACTAGATGATTAAGAGCTTTTCTTTGTCACACCAACCTATCAAAAATGGTTCTTTCTGTCGCCCAACCCTGTTAGATAGATTACAACCATGAGCCATTTTAACTGGGAGTACCATAATTAATTAGCTACATGTGTCTACATCACGACAAACCATTTCATCAAGAAACACTGCCATTGATAGTTACAGTTTCACAATGAAACCTAGGAGTGTCCCATTACCGACTTCAGAAAAAGAGAAGAATGAAACAGAAATTATCCCTTTGTAATGGCATAATATAACTTCCGTTTCGAAGTGAGCCATAATTTCAATTACACCATAAACAGTGAAACTATAATTAACATATTTCGATTTTGTAATAGACTGATGACTTTATATCGTATTATTGGGATGTTATGAAGATCTGGCGCCTAGCATATGTTGATTGTCCTTCTAACTTTGTTATGAAATAATGCAAATTACCAATTAATATCTTGAAGTCGTAATTCAAGACAAAATACGTGTTGACATCTAACAGCATCTATGAGGGTGAAAGTATTCACTGAATATTGGCAGATCTATCATGTAGGTAATGAATGAGAAAGAATGAAGAAGCATTAGAAGTAGAGACTTAAAAAAAAATGTTACTAACTACTATAATTCTGATTTTTTCTTTATTGTCATTTCAAAATGTTAGAGCTGTTTCGTAGAAGCTCAAACGAATGTCGATTCTTTGAAGATGCCGACATTCCAAGTCGCCATGATAATCTTTTATTTTATGGTTGACTAAATGAGCATGATGAATGAAGTACCGAATTGGTAAAGTCACTTCGATTGGTCAGCTCATTGTTCATGAACTGAATAATTGAAGTAGCTGATTGGATGGCAGTTGTACAAGCTGCTGGTGTTCTCGTTAAGAATCGACCAAATGAAAGTGAATGTTCATTCTTCGGTTACGCCCATTTTAACAAATAAAAGTGGTGGATTGATGGAGTAATGAGTCGGGCTGTCACGCTTGTCATTTGTGGTCCAGCGCAGAATCCGAAGGATGTAAAAGATTTCAGTCCAGCAATTAGATGAAATTGACGATTACAATTTGAGTGAACGAATGGCAATGGTGGATATAACCATAGTTGGCATTGCACCTTTAGGCCAATATAATTTTGGTATTCACTTAACGCCAATATAATTTTTTTCTTCACTTTATGCCAATATTATTTTTGTATTCACTTTTCATTTATGCCATTCTTTTTATTTGGCATTATTATAGAATTCTAGAGAACTTTAAAAACCTTGTTTGGGAAAAAAACTTTGATTTGAAATTGTTGAGATAATTACTAGTTTCCACATTAAAATAACGGATCAAGTTACGTTGCTTTTGGGAATTACAGAACTTGATATTTTAATCCTCAAATTCGAGATCTGAACAGCACTTTCTTCAGGTCAGATTCAAACCCATCTGACAAAATTTAAACGCATAATTTATGTCACAATTTTATATCGAAGGCTATAAAACATCACTAATGATCAGAAACATGATATTTTATAGTGATCACTCATCTTACAATCGGAACCGTACGTGAAAAAAGTTGTGAACACAATTTGATTATCGCTTCTTATGCCTTGTTTGCTAACTCATTAACACCTTAGGGTATGAGCATGTTTCCCACGATCAAAGATCTGTCGCTTGAGGGGTCATGGAAGTGTAAGATGATTTGTTCTATGTACCGAAATTTCGAGGACCCATAATGTAGGAGAACTGACCATATGGTGGAGAAATTTTACGTTGATCTGAATGAGTCACTTTTGATTGAAGTCTGAATCTTTTCCTATCTATGGAATTAAGAATTCGATAACGATCAACGGGAAGAATAGGATGCGATAGGTTTATCGCACAGAAAAAAAACACCCAGATAATGCTATGTAAGTTCTTAGTGCAAGGGAGAGATGATTAATGAAACCAAGGCGAAAACCTCATAAAATAAAAGATCCTTCAAAAGGGCTTTTATTACTCTGTTAAAACCGAACGGGGAACGTTAATATGACGAGCACGGACCGTTCGACGTTCAGTTCAAAACGCGATTCGGGATTTCTCACGATAGAGACCACCGATTTATATGAGGTTTTCACTATTATTCAACTTGAAGAGTTCTTCAAGTCGGAAAGTTCATTTTTTTTCGCAGAGTGAAAAAAAAGTTAATGTTTTTTTTTTCGAGAGAAAAAAAAAAGTTATGAACTTTCCCACTCGAAGAACTCTTCAAATTGAATAATAGTGAAAACCCCATAAAAATCGGTGGTCTCTATCGTGAGAAATCCCGAATCGCGTTTTGAACTGAACGTCGAAAGGTATAAACCCCCTCTTAACCAATTCGTATTATTTAATCGGAATATTTCTGACTTTGTATCTTATTTCTCATCGATGTGCAGTGTGTAGTTCTAAATATTTCATAGTTTTCGAATGTGAAGAATGTAAGCAGTAATAATTCATACACATAAAATCTTCAGCTAGAGATACTCGAATATCTACAGGGCCGGAAAAAAGTTGAATCCATCACTCGCCTCCATCAGTGGACGCAAACTTGAAACGGAGGAATTCATGTGAGAAAATGAAGTAATTATGGAATATTTCCTTGTTCTTCCATTCCAAATCTCGTTCCAATCTAGTTTTTCGACCTCCGCAAATAAAGTAAAAGAATCGAAAGAACTAAAAGATACCCGAGCATTAGCAGACCGAGATGCGTGAGGTCTTAGGCTGGAGATGAATTATTCAACCGGAGAAGGCATCCTCGTGAGCTTCGTTGTAACAATAAGTATTTAATTCAGAATTGCTATCATATTTTCTAATGAGTAAGGGATTTCAATGAACCAGTTTTTAGATACAAAGGATACGAAACCGAAGATTCCTTCTTCTGCTGGGGATCAAATCGTGTTTCTATCAATGTTCAAAATTCATATTTTTTGTTTACTGATACCACAGAGTTTCCTACTGGAATGGGCTTTCCTGGTCAGTTACAGAGAAGAACAGGTCTATGACTTTACCCATCTTTTCTGTGGTTCACCGAGAATCTCGAGAACATTTTTTTTCTACCTTGCAAGGTAATTCCGGGAAACACCAGGTTTGGGTCCTTTCCTTTTAATGGATTAAAGCCATCTTGATTTGCATAAATATCGAAGTTTTCAATTGACAAGACCAGTTAAAATACCTAGAGCTACTGTGAAGGTCTAGCTGCTCAAAGTGTTTATAGATTTCATTGTGAAAAGTGTATTGTGTTGGAAAATCTTTTGACAAAGTGTATATAGTGTTTATAGAACAATGCCGAATTCGGAAACGGATACTGCATCTGAGGGTGATATGTGGGCACCACCACGAAAAAGGTCCAAAAGTCGCATTTCTCTGCTGAAGAGAAAGAGATAATTTTGAACATTTTTCGAAAAGAATTGGAGAAACATCCTGATTTATCGAAAAGAGACTTAGTAGGAATTGTTTCGAAATCCTCAGGGGTGAGTGATTCAGCTGTATTCAGAATTCTCAGGGAATACGAAGGGAATAAAACATTGACGCCACCTAAGAGGAGAGCCCAGTCCTTAAAAATAATCGATTCGGTTGACGATTTCGATATGAACCTTATCAGAAGAATTGTCCACGGTTTTTTTCCGGAATGAAATCCCATCGATTTTTAAAATTCTAGAAATCGTGAATGATGACGACAGTTTGCCAAATTTCAAAAGAACAACGTTCTATAAATTATTGAAAAAAATGGAATTCAAGTTCAGTTAAAACTGAACGATTGTGTGAAATCTCCTGGATTCGACTCTGGACGGAAAGAAACTTTACGAAGGCCCTCCTACCGCTGCGTCAAACATGTTATATTGCTCCTTCTTACATTTCAACAGAGTATAGTTCTGACAAAGCAAAAATGTAAAGAAAAGAAGAGACAGAGACGAAATTACATGAACATTTGCGGAAAGAGTGTCCCTCACCTACGCAAATCTTCCTGAAGCAGTTGATTGACTCATGAAGAATGCTGGTATCCACCATTCCCAAAGCAACAACAAAAAAACCGATGGATCTTCAACTTGATGATGCTGTTGCATCTATCCATATTCAATAGGTTCTCGAGTGGCTTATTTGTGTTACAGAAAAAACATCAACAACATCCCGCAGTTCCAGAGATGCCTTTTCAAGCCGACCAGCATCGGCATACTGGCCCCATAGCCGTTGTTTTAATGTTTTCCCTTAACAATTGTAAATTTAGCCGGTTTCGGACCGACCTGGCACATCAGAGAGATCTTGCGGGGCGATATGCGGACCGACGACACTGCAAGTGTCGGCGAAAGAACTTGCACCTCATATAAAGCTCACAATGACGATCGGCTCGGTTGAATAATTCATCTCGAAACATTCGGAGACCTCACACGGCATATTTGAGGGGAGATTGATTTCGGACTAGGCTGCAATCGAATCCGATCTTCAACGGCCCTTTTTTATCGCCGCGTTTCTAGTTCGTTAAAATATCCGAGGAGGAGACGTACAAATTGCGAGGGGGACTCAAGATCGTGTGTGGTAGATTTCTGTTTGTCTGTCTGGCGATAGAAAGGAAATAAGAGGGCATAAACATCAGAGATAACTGACAATTTTCATATGGATCATTGATTAACAGACAGGATTTTTATGCTCATAGGACAACGATGGCAAAGGATAGTGGAACTCACATCAGAAGAGAATTCTCCAATTTCAAAAACTGTAAAACTTCTCAAAAATCATGACATAGGGCATGTGTTGTGATGAAAAACATGAGCATCACATGGAAAAATTGGGAGAGGAACCATGGAGACAGATCGACTACAATATATAAAACAAAGTTGTTGGTTACACCATTTATAACTCGAGATGGGATGGACTGTTTGTTATCAAACTTCATTTATGGATTCTTCTACGGCCTGGTTATTATAAAAGACACTGAAACTCTGAAAAATATGCTCATGAAGGAAATGCTTTCCCTTCTTTTGAATAAGGTCACTAGCTGTCGCTACGGTTAATGGCTCTTATCTAGAGTCTGAACACTGTAGCGTAGTCGTCAATGTAATATATTTGATATTATCGTCATTAGATAGTGATGTTTACAATAACTGTATAATTTGCATGGAACTTATAATAACATGGAAGACTATTACCAGATCAAAAAGCGGGCAAACATCTCAAGTTGATGCAACAGTGAATTTTTACCGAAATGTCAAGTAAATCGGATTTTGGGTAATAAATATTATGTTCAACAATTATTGGGTATCGAGAATTATTTTCATGTAAATAACAATGTCATCAAAATTTTGTATATTTTGAACTTCATCAACTTCGCCCAATTTATCTCCTGCTTGAAAAAATAGCAACGGTGGGTTTCACAAAGCATTATCACCGGTTGACAGGTGATCGGAGCTTGATCTAGAATCAACTCGATTTGACAGTTCAAAAATCAGAGAACCAAGCCGTTGATCACTGGTTATTACGATTTGTGGAATCCACCGTTAGTATCATTCAGGCAAAAAAAAGTTCACCGGGCCAGCTAGTAATTAATAAATATAAAAAGAATAAACAACTATACGTATCTTCCTGTCAAAGACAATAGGTACTAAAAAGATAACACATCGAGAGAAAACAATAACTAATTGAAAGAACTACACGTTGAAGTTTATTGAATGAAATAATTAAACTAAAAGGGATAAAAACGCGTGAAATATTGGAAAAAGGACAACAACAAACTCCCAAAAGTAGCCAAGGTAGAATGAGGATAAAATTGTACAACAAAGACAATGAAAAGAAGTTTCATTTTATACATTTTAATTCATCTATATTTTTCTTCATTTTATATATTTTTAACTGCTGGAAAGCATATTCGGGAGGTATGTGCTGCGCGTTTTCTTTATTGATGATTTTGTGAGTGACCGAATCTAGTTATTTTTCACTTCAACCCTTTGTGGGGTGCTAAAAAAAGGCTGAATTTCGCATTCAGAAAACGACAAATTGCCATTTATCTCGCCAAAAGGTGCAATACCTCTTCTGGCATGAATTTAATGAACGCAACAGCCCGTAAAATGCGTAACGTTCATTTCAACCTGTTATTTATGACAGAAAATTTGCAGTGCTTCAAATTGCTCTGCACCCTGCGGTCTCTAAGTAATGAAAACGTTAACAAACGGCACCAGATGAATTCACGAGAGCGAAAGCCACTTGGGAATAACTATCTCACTTTTCAGATCTTTCATTAATTACATTTTTCCACATTGTCGTTCGATAGAAACATCTCAAAGAAGCATCGTTTATTCGTTTGGATCGTTACTTTTCTAAAATACTTTTTCTGAATTAATGAGTGATTTAATTCTTGTTAATATTGAAATTTAGATTTCGGCCCACTATCCCTCGCGGATTCGATAACATTCTAACAATTTGCGACTCCGAATCTTTGCAAATACAGGTTGTTCCTAAATTGGAGGTAAAAAAGAAGAGGAGAGATTCCTTGTATCATTTTAAGAAAATAAAGTCCCATAAACATGAAAGACCACCAGATAGTTTAGAATTCGTTTTATACCAACTGGTATACAGAGTGTTTCTAAATTTATGCGAAAGAATTCAGGAGGTGATTGCTCGTATGAAATCAAGATGGGTTTTTCCCATAACAAAACATCTTCAGCCCACCCCTTTTCGAGATATCACCCTTAAAAAGGTGACTGAAATTAAGTTTTTATTTTTTTTCTCTTCAGCTATCCGTTTTGAGAAAAAAAATTAGGAATAAAAAATTATTTTCAATAAAAAAGGGATTCAATTTATGATTTTATTTCATGAAACTTCATCTCGAAAAAAGGTCCTATGTTTGTGTGACTCGTTTATACCTGCAATTCAGGAACCTTCTCTATTCAGAATTATTGTGAATATTGAAATATTGTGAATCTTAAGAGGGGTCTATAGCGTTCGACGTTCAGTTCAAAACGCGATTCGGGATTTCTCACGATAGAGAACACCGATTGATATGGGGTTTTCACGATTATTCAATTTGAAGAGTTCTTCAACTGGGAAAGTTCATAAATTTTTTTTTCGTCGAAAAAACACATTAGGAATTTTTTTTTCACTCGACGAAAAAAAAGTTTATGAACTTTCCCACGTGAAGAACTCTTCAAATTGAATAATAGTGAAAACACCATATAAATCGGTGGTCTCTATCGTGAGAAATCCCGAATCGCGTTTTGAACTGAACGTCGAACATTTTAGTATTCTTCTCGCCAACATTCAAATCCTTCCATCCTTATTTCTGAGGCATTCCTTCGGGAAAAATCAACGACCACGGTGCATCAATCAAAATAACAACAAACAAATCCTAGAACAAACATGATGACTAAATCCCACCCCAATATGGGGCAATCCTTCAACCTATCGCTGTGTATGCGAATGAGCTAAATGCGAGTGCGAGTGTGGGTGCTGGGGGTGCCCGTAGCCCTGATGGGGCGGCGGAAGCGGACTCGGGCAGGCTTGCGAGTAGCCCCCGTGCTGCGGGGAGCCCCCCAAGCCCAGGTGCGTCTGTTCCAGGTGCGAATAGTGACCTTGCGACAGAGAATGCGCGTGCGCGTGCGTGTGCGGTGACCCGTAAACCATTTGTCTTACTTTGGAGTCCTCGTCGCTGATGTTGTAGGTCAGCTCGGTCTCCTCGAATCCGGTGGCGGACATCCGTTGGTCCCCGGATGCTGAGCCGGCCGGCGGATCCGGGGAGTTGAGGCATGTTTGGATCAGGGCCTTGCCCGCTTCGCTTGTGATCATGGGTTGGAGTTTGCGGGTGGCGAAAGTGTAGACGTGGCCTGTTTCGGATGCTACCAGCAGCATCACTTGGGTGCCGGTCAAGGTCGACAGCTCGTAGGCCTGAAACAAATGCAATATGTTAGTTCCCTGTGAAATTTGATCGTTTTTCAATTGTCCGAACTGCTTGCATTCGGCGGTTTCAGCCAATAGAAAGTGAAAACTTCCCCAAATTACCATCACGGCGTATGCCGAACTAAATAAATTCCGATAACGAGTTCCAAAAAGTATTTCGAATGCAACAAGAACATGAAATTCCCACTGCGAGCTCCCAGAGATATCCTGAATGCTACCAAAAAGAGAAATTCACATTGTGAGCTCCGAAAGATATCTGGAGGCTAGAGGTGGCCACTTCGAAAACCTACTGTAAATTTTATGAATGAATTTCTTTTTATTAACATTATTATGTGTGATTTATTGCCCTTTTTTTATCTAGAACTCTTCTTGACCAACATCTGAAGCTAGTTTTCATTAATTTTAAGCATTTTCTATCATAACTTGATCAGAAAAATCTCAAAATAGCAAGAAATAATCTTGTAGTAAATGTCTAGTTCTTTGATTTTTTCCACCTCGATGACTTTGAAGGCTAATTCTAGCAAAAGTAGAGCGTTAAGTACCATTTTTTATCAATGATTCTAAAAGCTGACTGTTGAGCGCAGTTTTTAAGCATACTAAGAAACCGTGAATTCGCCTTTTTACATTTTTTATTTTGATTTACTTGAGACCAACATTTCCATAATTTTTATCAAAGTTAAGAATCTGGTTATTTTATGTCTAAAAGTACAATTCATGGAGATTAAGTTACAAAAAGAATTTCACAGAGAAGTCTCGTACTTTTTTTTAATAGCTTTTTTAAGATGGTCAAGTCGAAAATTCTCAAATCTACCTTAGAAATAATATTATCCGTAGAGTTGATCATTGATCAGTTCGATACCATAAATCATACCGCCTCTAATAGTTTGCTTCCTATTAAATTTGCAACATGGAACTCACTTTATTGATATTCCTACACTATCAGTATTCGAGAATACCATTTGACACCTAAATTGACCATATCCATTAAATTGACCGCATTTCTCCGCTTTGGTATGTTCTTTCCCTGCTACTTTCATTTTTCTTTTCAATATTCTGTCCTGGTATCATTTTATTTCCTATTGATATACAAATGAAAATGAATCATCACAATAATTAATCAATAATTATAATTCATCATTGTGATGACATGTAGAATATACTCATTTCGAAAAGTGTCATGGTCTCATGGACGCTGTACATGACTGGAATAAAAGCAAATGACTCAACATATAAAGAATAAATATCAGACATTATGAATATGAATAGAATACCTTAAAGTCGCAGTTATATCATACACAGCCACCTCTTTGTTTAATTGAGCCTGAAATTAAAATTCATTTTCGATTGTGAGCCTCTAGAACTCAGATAAATATACAATTGACTCAGTCTTTATTTTCGCAAGCTCAACTTATTGATTTCCAAATTTTCATTCCAGATGTGATATCAGATATTGAGTTCTTCCTGAATAATAATTCAAGATCTAGGTTTGGAGTGCAAGGATATTTTCAGCATTCTGATGTACTGAATGTGCAATAAATATTCTCGTAAATATCATATTATCCTTCCTCAATTCTATTTGCGAATCAGTTAGTTGGTCTGCTTATAATTCTTCTGAATCCTGCACTGGTCTATGCAGAGAACAAGAGATTGTATAGCATAAATAACGGATAATACACAATGTTTCAATTAATTGTTTGCTTTCAGTAACACAATAAGTTATGTTTCTATACAGACGCTGTAATAAATTATTTCACACTATAAACTATATTGCATATAACTCACGATTGGCGTTGAGCTTTACCTCGAATGCCCTTAGGACAATGAGAGATCGTCCGATAATAGGCTCTTTCAAGTAAAGTGTAAAATTTTTGTTTGTATAGTGCTGGTATTCCATCTGCCCTTGAAATGTAGGAGTATCGTATTTATAGCTTCATTTTCTTTATTTTGGGGCACATTTTCTATATTGTTCAACAATTATTCATAGGAATATTTCGCAACATATAAATAATAATGTGAGTGTATGCATCACACCCTTGCCCTAAAATGGATATTTTCTGAGTTAATATCCACTTTAGGGCAAGGGTGTGATGCATACACTCACATTATTTTTTAACGTAGATTCAATATCTGCCATAAAAAAATGGGGTTCTAATTTGAAAAAATTGATTTTTCACGATTTCGTCATCCCTAACTTTGAAAGCGATTTTTTCACCCCCTGTATCATGAATCGCGATTTCGATTTTTAAAGTGGATACATCAATCTTACATCTTGAAAAATCCCAAAAATGAAAATTTTCCATCCAAAAACCTCGAAGTTATTCTTGTTTCAGCGGAGCTCTATTTTCGATTTTTTTTTCGAATTTTCCCGCTCAGAGAGAATTTTCCAACCAAAACTGAAAAATGTTACATCAAAATAACTTGAAATTTTCTAAGGAATCTATTTCTGCAATAAAAAAATGGTGTTCTAATTTGAAAAACGGAAGTTGACGTCATTTCCGGAAAAATCGGAGGTGCTCATGCCTTGAAAATATTTTAGATTTCATCAGCATCGTGAAATACTTATAAGTGCTGAATTTCATGAAAATACGTTCAGTAGTTTCCCGTATAAATATGGGTGAGGTTCCTCGTGAAAGACCCTGTATATCAGGATATCAGGAACAACGAAGACTTCCTTTACACCTCTATATTTCAAGATTAAAAAAACTCGTCGAGGGGAACAACTTGCCTGCTTTTATCATCTCCGTAATTTCAGTCCCCTACAAAGGGTTGATTTTGAATAGGGGTGAGGGGTGCTGCGACACATCGACTCAGAATATTCTTGAAGCTGTTCGTGAAAAAGAAATAGACGTAACAGCAAGTTTCCTAATGAAAACATGAAATAGAACATTGGGCATGAAAGTAGAAGCCTGTTTACATAAAATACCCCAAAACTACCTAAAATCTTCCGTAGTTATTCGGTAAAATCCTGTATAATTGGCATAAATTCAAGTATGTACCTATTTATTTAAACTGACGAGAATGATAAAAAATAAGTTCTTAGTCAAATCCTCTATAGTCTCATTAATTCGGAGTAAAAAGGTGCGTAATCTTCGGAATCGAATCATTATCAGTGCACATGATATGTTAATCACTAGTGCGGTAATCTTGCAAGTTGAACGTCCAACTAACAACCGGTGCTGATGAGGTCCTCACCATTAATCAAATATTAACAATGATTTTTCGAATCCGATTTGTTGATCTAATTGCCACCATTAATTGATAAATGGCAGGTTATAAATAAAATGAAACAGGAACCTGCAATAAGTCTCGCATAAAATTTATGCCAGTGTTCACTTTAATGGAACGTGTGAATAAATGCTGTTTTCGTTCTTTATTTCATTTCCCGTAAATTATGACTAGGATTTGTAAACATGTTTTCCTATTTTTGAGACGCATGTACTACACAACACTCGGATACTAGTTCTACCGCGTCACTACCACATATTTCACTTCTTCTGCATCGTTTTTGTGTATCCGAGATCTGGTATTCTGCGAACGGCACAAATTTTCTAACGATTAAAACGGATAGCCATGTTTCTTTACTACCTCGACTTTCATAATGGTTTTCGAAGACCCATAAATTTATACATCGGCCACTGTGCCTCATGTCGTCTCGTCTGTTTGATGTTATATGAGACAATAAATCTCAAAATACAATATTTCTACTGTCAATGCGTCTCAGAGAAAGTACAGCCTTGATCAAAAATCATTAGGCACCTCATACTTTCCCAGTTTTTTTCTTATCACCCAGAGTTGAACAAACAAATATACACAATGAAATGTGACTCCTAGGCTAATGTAAATACAAGAAATTGAAGTCTCATAAAGAAATCCACCATTTTCCATTTAGAAATAACATCTTTGAGTTAATATACAGAGTGTAACAGCCGAATGGAATAAATTCGATAACGAATAAATGAGGGCGTGTTAGGAAAAACGCTCGGACACGTCGATTTGTAATTTTAAATGCGCATATTTTTCAAGAAAATAAAATTATATAGGGTGTTCCATGCGACCGTGGCCAATACCAACTTTCTTATTTCAAATGCAACCCCCTGTATATTATTTATTTTTTGGATTTTTCAGAGAATTCTAGATACAATTCATGCACAATGTCCTATACCTATCTTTAACTATTTCGGAAGTATTAAGTGTTTTCAGATTTATTGCAAAATTCAACTTTTAAATAAAAATTATTTTATTTCACAGTCGAGACACACAAATTAAATAAAAAAAAAAAAAAACAAATTCGGTACATTACACTTAAAACCTAATAAGTAATACTGATTATTTCTTAATTATTAAAAAAAAAAACAAAAAAAAAATTAATGTCTATGTAGGAAATGTTCAAAATGCTCGCCGCGAACGTCTTGGCAACATGCTTATCTGGTGTAGAATTGTCTTCTAACGTTACTCAACATTTCAGGCGTGACTGATCTAATTTTCTCAGTAATGGTTTTTGCTTACTTTCTTCATATCAAGAGGTGAATATGAAATAATTATTTAGTGTAATGTATCGAATTTGTGAAATGAAATAATTTTCATTTAAAATGTTAATTTTTGTAAAAAATCTGAAAACACTTAATATTTCCGAAAAAGTTGAAGATAGGTATAGGACATTGTACATGAATTATGTCTAGAATTTTCTGAAGAATCCAAAAAATAAATAATATACAGGGGGTTGCATTCGAAATAAGAAAGTTGGTATTGGCCACGGTCACATGGAACACCCTATATAATATTATTTTCTTGAAAAATATGCGCATTTAAAATTACAAATCGACGTGTCCGAGCGTTTTTCCCAACACGCCCTCATTTATTCGTTATCGAATTTATTCCATTTCGCTGTTACACTCTGTATATATATTCATACAGTAAAATCGTATCAGGGGCGTTGCTAAAACCTTGTCTCAATGAGTGAAAGAAAGATGGGACAAAGAAACATTGAATTTTCGAAAAAAAAACGTACGAAAATGAAAAATGATTTTTTTGACCTCGAGAATTTAGTTGAAGAAAGTACCCACAAATCAAAGACTAACTCTGTAGATGTGAATCATTCAAATACACCCACTTTAGTATTATTTCATAACAGAGAAACAGAAAAATTCTTGTTAATTCGAGATAATAAGGTCGTGTGAAACATTCAAAACTTGTTATGTTTGCGAAAAATTAGCAGTCTTTGATGAAGAAAATGAAGTAATAACAGCCTTCGGAACTCCCCTATCCGGCGACAATGATTTCGACACTGTGTTATGTTTATCAATGAGACTCAAGCTTGGAAACGCCACAAAAAGGTGATATCTATAAGAGGCGCAATAATTCATGAATGGCTATTTTAATAGAGAACTCGTAAAATGACCAATCATGGTCAATTACAACGTATAGAATTCTTGAATACTCGCCTCTTTATGAATGAAGGAGTGAGAAACGATAATTGACTGGTGGTTCATAAGGATAACAAGATATTATTGTCGACTTGGAGTATTATTCTGCACCTTACTTAGCCATTTGAGGTAATCTGAATGGAATTAAATGAATGGCTTGTTTTAATATGCCAACACCAACACCTTGGATAGAACTTTATGTGAATAACGACTAGGAAATCGCCTATAAAGATAATCAACACCTCTATAACAGTAAGAATTTTACATTACACCGACAGTTAAAAGCATACTCTTTTCTTTATGTTCGAGTATATCACTTTTACCTTTTTTGAACGAATGTATCTTTGATTATTATTCTTCAATAACTCTTTTTTTCCATACTTTCCGTCAATGCTACCAAGGGCCGGTTTTATAAAGGGCACGTTCAATCCGAGTTACTCAAACGAGGATTGGAAGTCAACCCTCGGTTGAAAAAAGTTCGGTATTATAAACGTCTTTACGGCCTCGGTTGAGATCGTTTTTTTTTTGGGTTGGCTAACCTGAATCTTATTTCTCGAAGTATTTTGGCACGTTTTTTTTATACCATGTTAGGATAAATTTAATAATCGTAGTCTAATAAAGACAAAACAAGAAGCTAATTCGAATATTCCCGTGTTTTGTGAAGGTCACGGCAGAGAATTTAGAGAAATCTGATTTCCTACATTAAAACAAATTATGTAATGAAAAAATTTGTATTTATGAAATGAGGACAGACTTCGTACGAATTTTTTCCACTCGAAGCTATTTTGCCAAATACGATCTAGTCTTTATCACTTTTGTCAACTTATTTGACTCGAATGATCTAAGTTTGTACTATTTTGATATTCTGAAAAGTCTTATCTCAAACTCTTATGCCAAGTAACCAAATAAAAGCTTGGACAATACAAAACATCCAACTATCCATTTTGTCGTACAAGGATGTAGTTATATTTAGGATAGGAACAAATCATTCTTGATCTTGTTTGATTGAATACATGAAATACACATTAAATTTAAAGATAGCATTTATTAGTAACTATTCAGGTTGAGAGTCATGAATAGAATCAGTCTAGCAATATTATGCAGGACTCCGCAAGTCACAAAAATAATAGTTGTTTTCAAATGTAATCAGATCCCGAATAAAAGTTGGGAAATGTTCTTTCACACGCCAGAGAGTCTTTAAATTCAATTCATAGTTCATATGTGAGCTTCATTGAATAATTGATCATCCATTGATCTGCGAGATGGGATCGGTGTCATCAATAATTTCTTAAGAGTATATTAAAAATTTTCTATGATGAGAATTACCAAATTTATTAGCTTATCAACTTGGAAATTCGAAGAAAAGTAATCCTTTTCACATCTGAAGCATTCAGCATTTTCACAACCCATTAAAATAAGCATGCACCTGTACTATGTAATAATAATCAAGAAATCCTTCTAGAACGGTGAGTGAGCTCCAGCAACACGGTTCTAATACACCGAAATTTGGTCAGTCAATACAACCTTTCCCTTGTTAGTTGCTATTCCTGTTGATTGCTTGGCATTTTGATAGGATGATAAAATAAGCACTAGAATACTTTTTGAAAATGTCAAGTTCTAGACATTTCACAACTTTCTGACTTTTTTCTGATGTTGATTTATGTAGGTATACCTAAAAAATCTTCGAAAATGTTAACAACTCTGAAAAGATTCAGCTTATTCAGAGTAATTTCATCCACCCGTTAAAAAAGCCCCAAGCCATTTCATCAGAAAACCATTGGCATTCGAATGCACTACTAAAAGTTAATCATGATCGAGGTAGAGCCATTTTTTTTAATATTTGGGTTTAATAATGGGTGATTTTTTAAGAGCTATAGAAAATTTTCTCAAGAAAAAAGACACATAAAATTCAGAAAAAAGCATGAAATCTTTATCTGAATCGATAGTACGGTCCATGTAATTAAATGTTTGAAGATTATTTCATCAGTCAATTATAAATAATTTGGACCAAGTAAGGGCTCAATCAATCAAATTCTCGAATGTTTTCTGTTGGATTTTCGACAACCTATGTCTTTCAAACGAATCCGAATTTTGAAAAATGACATGGAAAAAAGTGTTTAGTTTGTGGAGAAGAATTTGCAGTTGAAATTGTACAAGACAGAGTCATCCTGTACGACAACAATAATTGGTAAGTTAACATTTTAGTATTCACTCTTTTCATCTGAGATTCATCAAAAACATTCTATAGTACAATCCCGATTAAATAATATAAAGTTGCTATGCACATCTAAAATCTTATCGCGCAGACTAGATGAAGCTGATGATGTTTCCGTGCGTATTTTAATTTACTGCCGCAATGTTTCGCCCACGCGCAGCTTTTGATTATGTATATTTTTTTCGAAATTCATATAACTGCCATGGTACAAGATCATTCGAGAAGTAACTCCCGAGAAATTGGGCGTATAATGTTCTCGTTTGTGAATTGACTAGCTCGCGTCATAACAACTCCTCGAGATACGGGACTACCTACGGGTATACACCTACGAGGGTATTCAATGTTTCGGCGTTGATAAAAATCAGATTTACCGGACAGTCAAGTATATTAGGGCTCGGATGGGATGAATTAGAAAGCCTAGAGGAAGTTTCACTAACGTTTCATGTTGGGCCATGAAAAATTCATCGATGTGGTAACAATCTTGAATCTTCCGGCAACCACACGGGTGAATCAATGAGTAGGTTTACTCTTTGGTGAATTTTCATAGTTGATTAAGCGGTATTTGCAAAATAGTTATTTATGATATGAGTCTTAAAAGTGACGTTTTTTTTTGTGAGTGAAAAAGTTTGTGAAATGAGCGGAGCGAATTGAACAATTCCACGAACAAAATAAAATCACTTTTAACACAAATACCATACAATGTTTTTTGTACAACTGCCCTATTTTGATGATGAAATAAGCGAATTTGCAATGACAATAAACTTCAAAATGCATTTTGATATTCAAATAATCAAAAGGTTGATGTGAATGGCAAACGTTGCCAACGTTATGATTACTAACAAATGAGAAAAGACGCTGTCATTTGAATTTCTTTCCTGTCCAATTTTCGTCTTGGGTTTTTAACTGCTCAATATGTTTGTCGAGAGTCCAATTATTAAAAAAAGTGAAGATTTGGTTGTTCCTGTGGATATTGAAGAGTCTGCAAGAAGAGCAAGTCTGGAACTCCTATCTAAAAAATCTGTTTGGCAGTACGATATTGCATATAATAATTTCCTGGCCTGGTGTAAATTGAAAAATGTAGAAGGGAACTTCAGTGAACCTGTTTTCCTGGCATACTTAGAAGAAAAATCAAAAATATGGAGTTCATCAATTTTGTGGAGCAAATTTTCAATGATAAAGTCAAGCGCCCTTGTTGAAAATGGTGTGGATGTTGAGGTAATAGCATATTTAAAACGGAAAAGTGAAGGATATCGTCCCCAAAAATCGAAAATTCTCACTCGTGAACAAGTTGAAAAGTTTATAAATGAGGCACCAGATGAGGAATACTTGATGGTTAAGGTTGCAACTATTTTCGGATTATTTGGAGATGGTCTGCGTGAAGAATTGTGTAATTTATCAGTGGAAGACATCGAAATAACAAATAAATCATTGGTTAGACAACTTCCAAATACAAAAACGAAAGTCAGTCGTTGTTTCTGTATTATTGGGAAGTATGTTGACTATTTTCATAAGTACTTTGCACTGCGTCCTTCTGTCATCAAACATCGTCGTTTTTTCCTGAAATACATGAATAATAAATGCACTGCCAATCCAGTTGGTATCAATACATTTGGGAAAATTCCATCTATTGTTGCCGAATTCCTCAAACTGCCAGAACCGAAGCAATATACAGAACACTGTTTTCGAAGATCCACCGCTTCATTGCTAGCAGAATCAGGAGCAAATATTACGGATATAAAAAACCTGGTGGATGGAAGTCTACGACGGTAGCCGAGGGCTATTTTGATCATTCCATTGCATATAGAAATGTCATTGCTGAAAAAATTCTCCCAACCTCAACAGATTTTGGATAATTTTCATCGAATATTGTACTTTCGGTTTTTACAAATACTGATGGTGCTGAGGATTCTAATAATGTGTTGCGAAGCTCCCTAACGTCACAGGGCATTAAAATTAGTAATTGTTCTAGTTTTACGATTAATATTAATGTTCATAAGTAATGATTGTTAAATATTGATAATAAAAATTTGCAATTGCTGAATTTTTTTAATCTGATTATCATTAGAAAATGGAGTGCTAAAAATCTTTTCAACATTTATGTTAAAAATATTCCAAGTAAACAATCAGTTTCAACATTGTTTGCTGTCACTAAAAGTGTCACTTTTAATGGCAGTTGTACAAAAAATCGTTTTATTGTTTGAGTTACATTATATCTTTCTGGATTAGATTGGATATAGAACAGGGGCCAAATTGATCTTGTGTTCTTATACCCTACTGATATACTCCTTGAGCGCGTTCCCTCGTCAGATTTTGATCCATCTGTGTCCTATGGATGACTCTTTGTCTATTTGATAAACGAAGTCCACTGCACGTTTCCTGTCAAGTATAACCACAACCCCTGACTGAAAGCCTGGAACATGATTTGTGGCAACACCGCCCGGGGTCCATTGAATTTCTACCCCGGTACGGCCCGCAAGTCGCCTCACAATTTTTGCGAATTCAGTTCCATGTCAGCTCATCGTAGTGCTTTCGTCTCATATTTATGTTAACCTTGAGTACTCCTTCTGAAATCAAGTAGGAAGAATTATTAATCTCAAGGTCTCCTGGGAGCATTAGCAGCACGAGCCTCGGCCCGTAGACGGCACAAAATCTGGCATCGGCATCATTACCTCCACCCACAGGTAACCGACCCGATGTCATTATACGTTATGAAATTGAATTAGTCAAGAGGGAAAGACGGCCCAGGCGATCTTTCATAAGAACGACACCCACAAAGAGATGCAGAACCGGCATAATAAGACGTTTATCTGAATGAAGTCGACAGGTTGATCCACCGTTTGCCGGATGCAGTGCCATTATGAGGTAGAAATGAATTAATTGTGCCACTTTGAAACGTCACGAAATGCTGTACGGCTTCATTCGATCGAGATTAATCGGATAACTTGAAGATATCTTCGGAAATCGACGCTGCATTCTGTTCCGAGGAATTGATGATACCTATGCGAGATTGTTAGATATTCCGATTGATATTTGATTGATTCAGTCGTTACTCGATGAAAGTTTTCAATTTTCTCGAAATTGATATTTTTCACGACAGGATTCTACTTCAAAAACTGAATATTTCAGGCTTTATTGGGCGGAGTAGAATTCAATGACTCCTCTGGCGGAAAAAATTGTAATTGAAGCAACGAGTAAAATAATTCGTATTGCATTGTTTTTAATCTGTTTTTTGTCTTCATTGCAGATCAAGTTTGATTTTTTGTGTACCTTTTTTAAAGTTTCATACTTTGAATTATGTCGCTGCATAATCGAAACTGTTCTGTATTTGGTTGCACTAGCCGTAAAGGGAAAAATCCCGATTTATCTTTCCATAAATTTCCTCCCATGGGAAGAATGGTAAATATTGAAAATGCGTTTGGAGTTATGGAAAATATATCTCAAAGAAAGGCTTGGGCAATGAAACTAAAAATGGGGAAACTAGTTATAGATAGTATGTCCGTGTGTTCCCTACATTTTAAAGGGAAGACTAGTCAAGGTTATTACCAAGTGTGTAATAGTTACCTATAAGTTAATAGTGGATGGTATAGTTTATATTTCTGAAGGTGAACAATATATAAATGAGTAACATATTCTTCAGGTCTCAGTAAAAAAAAGTATCTTCTTTTAAATGCAGTACCTTCCTTAAAACTACCACAGTCAAGCCACGAAGTATGTTCCAGAAAACGAAGAGAAAATAAGTCGGTATTAAAAATTTCAAATAACAAAAATACAAAACGTACCTTCCCTGCAACTTTTGTAGATATGACTATATCAAAAATTAAATGAAAACACGAAATCAGACCTAAAACTAAACAGTTAATTGAACGCTTGTTGTACTTTTCACAAACATCCACCATACCTATTACTCCAAAAATAAAAATATTGGGTGTCAAAATTTAGATTAACTACACAAAGCACTAAAGCACAATCAAAGAAAAACCAAAAGTTTTACAAAACACACACTGAAAATAACTAAAACAGCAAAATAAATCCACTTAAATATCAAAGGGGTTATACGACATCTGATTTGTTTTACTCGTTGCTAAGATGACATTGACATTTCAGAGCGCCACCTATCGAATTCTACTCCGCCCAATAGCCCTGATCCACTAGGAATTCCACCTAACGTTTCTCCTAGACCCACTGTCGGCGTGACCGGTCGGTTCATCCCCACCGCTTCGGTCAGGTTCAGTCCTAGCCTTGCAGATGGCCGGCAACCAAGCACTACGAACCATGGCCTCTCTTCTTTCTGGTTCATGTTGATTTTGTGCTTATTTTTGCGCATTGTTGGAAATGGTGTTTGTTTTAGCGAAAAAAAGTTATCTCCATCCACTGAAGCATGTTTCGCGAGTGAAGATTTCTCCGTTTCATACAACACCGTCCCTGTGTGGTTTAGTTTATTCTTTCGCACTGCTTAGGACTTGTCCCAACTTTTGTGTAGGTTTATAGACTGTTTGGATGTTATGTCTTTTTAGAAATCTACCAATTCTGGCTTTCCGAATGGAATGAGTATGCCTCTTCCTTGGACATGATTTCGGATGGTCTTATTCCCTTTGTTTTTCGTTTTTCGAAAAAGATCAATCGTTTCCCAAGACCGAAACGTACAACAGAAGAAAATTGATCATCCGAAATCATTTCCGAGGAAGAGAAATACTTACCTTTCATCCCATAGGTGATGGACATAGTTGTCAAATTTTTAAAATGACATACACAATGTTGTCAGAATGTTCATCAACTTTATCAAGACTAAAATATCTATGATGAAAAGACATTTGATGTAGAGATATGTAATAATGAAATCCCGCTAATGTGGGAAATAAAAATGAAATCTAAGGAGCATGAAATTATACATTTAATACGCACAGTTTCTATTAAAAATTTATTGTAACCGGTCCATCCGCAAAATATTGAAAACTAGCGACCCGCCCCGGCTTCGCACGGATGCAATGAAATCCTTATAAACATCGGCAGTGCCGGCGCCGCACCGCTATGTCCCTGCATTTTAAATCTTCAATATCTTCGGAAATATTCATCATGCTGTAAAGGGCTAGATTGATCTATATTGAATGGACAATGTATTCAAGGTACTTAATTGGATGAGGATTAATGCTGTATTGCTTGAAATAACTTCCTGAATAAGCCATTTTTCCCGTAAAATGTGAAGGATAAAAACTGATTATTGTGGGTTATCCTTAAAAGATAGACATATACCATCGCGGTCTTTTTTGTTGACCTTTTTTAGGAGTACAATAACGAGTACATTATTTTGATTTATCTCGTGGGGTTCAGTCCAATGTGTTAATTTACGACATCACATCAGAAACCTGTAAATTCATCAGTGTTTCTCTACAATATTATGCATGTATCATACATATAAACCTTCCTCTTGAATCACTTTATCTATTAAAAAAAACTGTTTCAAAATCCGATGCGTAGTTTTGAAGATTCAAGCGTACATAGGGACAGACAGCGAAAGCGACTTTGTTTTATACTATGTAATGATGAGCTCAATGAAATACAAAGTTCAGATATATGGATGATTATTGACAAACCACGTATAAATAAAGTGATACTCAGCACTAAATAATCTGTGGTGATGTTCCTATCCAAACAATATCTTCTAAGATACATTAATTCACTGAATATCTCGACATAATCATCACGAGATCGAAGAAAAACACCTCGTCGAAAAGTGTGAGCTTGCGAAAGCGATTGCTCGTCATAGCAAATCTTTTTCTGACGATTCCGAGAGACAACTCGACCTTATCCGAGCACAACGCTCCAAATGACTTGTTGATTTAGTGCTACGATGAACGAATATCATTAATTTCGTCAAATTACAGTTATTAGACGCCCGTCCTATATCATACGTACAAATTGATTTAGCCGCCGGCAGCATCTCGTCCGATTCGATGCGGTCTCTTTCTTTTCACGGCTCTTAACGAGACCGGGCGTCCTTTTTTCCGCTCAATTTTCGTGATGATACGAGGGATTGCTCGCGATAGAAAAAGCATTAGAATATTGAAGAGTATTGATTAGAGAGTTAACAACCTATTGAAGTGGTTCTCGATTAGATGATGCGAGATGAGGATGAGTTGTGGTTGTTGAATGGCGTTAAGGTGAAATTACAGTCGAATTATGTCGGGAAGGTTGATTGGGGGAATTATGAGCTACGGAGGTGCATATGGTGAACTGAAGGATACGACCTGGGTCGTTCGTGTTAAGTTCTTGCGTGATGAGTGTGAAGAACGAATAATTTTATGGAGGTATAGAAGCGGGCACGTGCAAAACCTAATTGCTATATAAGATTGGAACAATGAAGTTACAAGCTCAGCATGTATTGGAATTATACAGGGCGTTTCACCATAAACTGGATAAACAGGGTGTTCATCAATTGGAGGTACAAACGAAATGGGAGGATTCCCCAAATTAGAGTTCACATCATGTGACATGTCAATTCCGAGTGAAAATGTTCAGGGTGATATTTTTTCTAAAACACTTTTATTAAGTGAGCCACTGTTGTTTTGCCAAATTGTAATAAAAAGCTTTGCTGTTATACTAAATTTTATGTACCTCCAATTTAGGTACGCACTGCCTGAGTTCGAGTGCCTGATTCTGGGGATTTTTATGAAATTGTTGAAAGCTGAAATATTTTCGGACCTTCAGCGCTTTCGATTATACCGAAAATAAATTTCCTCAAAAAACAAATGTACTTATTTTGCAGAGTTCCTTCCCTAATATTCAATTTTCCACGAATTTTTGGTCGAACTGTTGCATTAGTCATGACAGTTGACATTAATAAAATGTACGGGTGAATTGGTTCATTTCTGGGAGCTGCAATGATTCAGAAATACATCATTATGCGACAAGTATGAGAGACCAGCATTTAAAATCAATAAAAATGTGGGAGAGTTGTAATAAATTGTATTATTTTGATTGAGTTCTCATGCATTTTTATATTTCATTCGTGAGAACGACAAAAAGACCTTCCTTATATAGTATAGATGGCAAACGAAATTGTGACGACGACCTTCATCAGTAAATGACAGTTTGTTAATTATAATTTCGAATAATCGATCAGTCGATGAATATGCGATTTCTCACAATCCAGTTCATTCTTCATGCAAAAAATGAACTAATTAATGCTTATCCACACGCTATTTGATTCATTTCATATTCAATAGAAAGTCTTTATAAATGTGTAGAGAATCTATATGGAAAAAAGGGATTTGCCACAATTAAACCACATAAACAAGTATTCGAAATTCAATTTCAGTTATTTTCACACAGTATCTTTTATGGATCTTGTTGTCAATATTATTCGGACTTTTAATCTTCAGTTATGTTGACTGTTCACTTTTTAAATCTCGTAGTATGTTCCAAATGAACTTTTCAATATAACTGATAGATTCCTGGTGTTTCTCTTTCGGTTTCCTCCGTTATGACATTTTTCGTTGTATCCCCATCAATAAGAGAACATCCTGGAGGATCGTCCGCACAAATAGCAAGTCAAATTCATGAAACTTAACAATTCCCCTTCGTCATTATCAGACAGCCACTTCAAATCACGCACAAGAGTAGGAGAGATCATTAACTCTGTTTCTTATGTGGCAGACAAGTTAGGTATTTGAAGAAGCTTTCTGTGTGATGAGCTGCCGATTATTACTACTTCATTATCAGGTCTAATTATTGATGTTACACAAGAGACCAGCATAACGCTGCCACGTACATATTACTATGTATAACTTCGTCCGCACTGTAATTTATTTATTCCAACTATTCCGAACAAGATTGACTGGATGATATTAATTTGTTGGCGTTGATTAGATTTCGGTCCGAAAAATGATTAAAGGTATTAAGGTCCTGATTGCAATCACGAAATTTGGAGTGACGTTCTGATGAAATTACAAATTTGAAATTGCTTAAGTAAATTATAATGTTACACCTTATAAATCATACGGTGCATTTTCATTCGAGGTGAAGCTTAATAGTGGGGTACAAATTTGTTAAGTCAAGTCCCACTAAATTAGTTTTTTCGAGACTAAGCGCCGGTATATTCATCAGTCAGGAAACTGTCAAATGATACTGACAGGAATGCGGTTAGTAAACGTCTGTTAGTAAACGTCGACCTGTCAAATATTTCATGAGAATTTCGCTTTGTTCATGTGAGATAAAACAAATTATTTGCTTGAATAATTGTTTTATGTGGACATTTTCTTGATATTCTTAGAGTCTAAGAGATTTCCAGGATCGTACTCGGACTGTGGATGGTACTGAATAGAAATGATTCAATAATTGAGTCAGCAGTTCCCACATTAGAACTTTTTTCCTCAGAAATTTTAGTGCAAAATTTCTGTTATGATTTGCAGCTGTCATAAACATTTTATATCCGACGTACCCTATTTTTCATTTTGTTCTGTTTTTATATTATTATCTACTAAATAATTTCTTTTTCGGATGCTCGAGATTACGGCAAGGTAATTCCAGGAAACATCAGAGTTTCAGAGATTTGGGTCGGAATCTTGCAAGATTCCGACAAAGTGATTCCGGGAAACGCCAGATTTGGGTCATTTTCCCTAATGGGTGAAAGCCATCTTGATTTGCATAAATATCGAAGTTTTCAATTGACAAGACTCGAAAAAGATCTCTGTTCAAATTTATAATGGTCATTTACTTGTAATATCCGAAATATACTTAGTTTCGGTCCACAATTTTATATTATTTTGTATGAAACTCTTTGTCGGCTGCTCAAGATTCCGACAAGGTAATTCCGGGAAACACTAGGTTTGGGTCCTTTCCCTTAGAGCCATCTTGATTTGCATAAATATCGAAGTTTTTAATTGACAAGACCAGTTAAAATACCTAGAGCTACTGTGAAGGTCTAGCTGTTCGAAGTGTTTATAGATTTCATTGTGAAAAGTGTATTGTGTTGGAAAATCTTTTGACAAAGTGTATATGGTGTTTATAGAACAATGTCGAATTCGGAAACGGATACTGCATCTGAGGGTGATATGTGGGGACCACCATGAAAAGGTCCAAAAGGTCGCATTTCTCTGCTGAAGAGAAAGAGATAATTTTGAATATTTTTCGAAAAGAATTGGAAGAACATCCTGATTTATCGAAAAGAGACTTAGTAGGAATTGTTTCAAATTCTCAGGGGTGAGTGATTCAGCTGTATTCAGAATTCTCAGAGAATATGAAGAGAATAAAACATTGACGCCACCTAAGAGGAGAGCCCAGTCATTAAAAATAATCGATTCGATTGACGATTTCGATATGAACCTTATCAGAAGAATTGTCCACGGTTTTTTTACACATTTGACAAAGAGCCAACAATAATGGAAAATAAACGCAGTAACAATGCAGAAAGATACTATAACAAAAATGATAAACAAAATACTGGGAATATCACTATTCTTTTTCTCAACCGAAACAAAGTCCTCTACAAGCAGGTACCTTATTATCCATTCATTACGCCACACCCTGTATGTTTCCTCAAAATACTGATTGATTACATAAAAGCTCCGTTGTATTTAGGTATTTTCGATTGTCTGCGACTTCCAAGTTTTGTGGCGCATTCGCCATTTTGCAATTTCGGAGATTCAACTAAACGAGGCAAATTGAGGCAAAACCATCGAGTGAATTATTTTCAGATCAATCGAAATTACCAATTGAAATCTTCTAGATTCCATAACGGTTCATTTCAACTTCGCCCACCACAATATTGACGAAACCTCGGACGAAACTGATAATTCATTTCTTAGGGAATTCAATTGAGCCTCAGCAAGAATATCGAATATACAAAGTTCATCAGTCAACAAAATATTTTTATGACACTGAAGAAATAGCCTGATATTCACCGAAGCAATGGTATTTCCCAACTGAAACATATTTTCAGACTTGTGTTCAATCATATCTCGAGATCCATCTACTATACAAGTATAAAATATTCGAAAACTGCTAGTAAAACCAATAGAAATAATTATTCCCCAGACAGAATGACGCAAACTCCGCAATTCTCACTAGTTTCGCGCCTTCATGTTTAATACATCCGAGTCATTTCGATCGGACTCGAGAACAAGTACCTCTCTAATGTCTTCACGAAGGAAAAAGTACCATTTCGATTTTTTTCGAATCTTCGGTATCTTGGTTATTGTATCATTAAGGCCATTTATACCGGGGATATTGCTAATTAGAAAATGTACGGCAACCAATTAAGTAATCATAAATTACGAAACGGTATCCTCTTTTAATTGGCGTTTGAAATTCGCATTCATTGAGCAATACTTAGGTACTTTCCTGCTCGTTTCTGAGGAACGAGTTCGTGGCGTTTGAAAAAAGTTGAAGATGGTCCGCGCGGGTCAACCTCGATGCGTTGGAGAAATCAACGGATTCCAAAGAATGATACGGCTGCAGAACATTGGCAATATTGCTACTACCACGGAACTGTAGCTTCAAAGTCAAGCTTATACACCAAAAACCTTGATGCTATAGTTATAGTTAGAAAGGGGTTCACTGCGACCTTAAGGGTACGTTATACTCTGGACGACGGCATCGATTCTCCATTCAAAAAGTGCCTTTTATTTTTCCAAGTTCACGCCCTCAATTTGCCACCTGAAAGCTTGATTTTTTTTATTCTCCTGGAATTTCAGACAGTTCTCTGCGATTTCACACTTTCTGGAAGTCTTTTCAGTATTTCCCTAATTTTTTGCATTATTTAAGCGCCTATCCAAATGAAATTTTTTTTTAAATATAGAAAATTGATCTTTTTAGGCCACTCCAATGAATTTCCAAAAAAAAAAATTTGATGAACAACGATTATGGAGTCAATTTTCATAGACTCTCAAATTCAACCCGATTTTTTCCAAAGAAGAAATTGGAATGCTCTCGAGACATCCTTTAACTTCAATTTAAAAAAAATATTGAGCTTTTAGGTGAAAAATTGAGGGCGTGAACTTGGATAAATGAAAGGCATTTTTTGAATGGAGAATCGGTGCGGTAGCGGATTTTTTCATGCGAAAAAATGATTTTATCAAAGAGAAAAAATTCAAGTGCTCTCAAGACATCCTTTAACTTCAATTTTAAAAAAATCAAGCTTTTAAGTTGAAAATTGAGGGCGTGAACTTGGAAAAATGAAAGGCATTTTTTGAATGGAGAATCGGTGCGGTAGCCGATTTTTTCAGGCGAAAAAATAATTTTATCAAAGAGAAGAAATTCAAGTGCTCTCAAGACATCCTTTAACTTCACTTTAAAAAAAAATCAAGCTTCTAAGTTGAAAATTGAGGGCGTGAACTTGGAAAAATGAAAGGCATTTTTTGAATGGAGAATCGGTGCGGTAGCCGATTTTTTCATGCGAAAAAATAATTTTATCAAAGAGAAGAAATTGGAGTGCTCTCAAGACATCCTTTTAACTTCAATTTAAAAAAAATCAAGCTTTTAGGTGGAAAATTGAGGGCGTGAACTCGGAAAAATGAAAGGCATTTTTGTAACGGAGATCGGTGCGGTGGCCGATTTTTTTATGCGAAAAAATAATTTTATCAAAGAAAAGAAATTGGAGTGCTCTCAAGACATCCTTTGACTTCAATTTAAAAAAATATCAAGCTTTTAGGTGAAAAATTGAGGGCGTGAACTTGGAAAAATAAAAGGCATTTTTTGAATGGAGAATCGGTGCGGTAGCCGATTTTTTCATGCGAAAAAATAATTTTATCAAAGAGAAGAAATTGGAGTGCCTTCAGGACATCCTTTTACTTCAATATAAAGAAAAAATCAAGCTTTTAGGTGAAAAATTGAGGGCGTAAACTTGGAAAAATGAAAGGCACTTTTCAATGGAGAATCGGTGCAGTAGCCGATTTTTTCATGCGAAAAAATAATTTTTTCAAGGAGAAGAAATTGAAGTACCCTCAAGACATCCTTTAACTTCAATAAAAAAAATCAAGCTTCTTGGTGAAAAATTGAGGGCGTGAACTTGGAAAAATGAAAGGCACTTGTTGAATGGAGAATTAGTGCTGTAGCCGTCGGCCGAGTATGACGACCCCTTAAGGTCATTGTGCCCCCTAACAGAGCTGTCTCACCACGGACTTTTCAGCTCGTCCTCCAGTTCCAGAGATCTAATAAAAAATGCCCCCCTGAAGATCAAAATTGAGTATCCGAGCGATTTTCGAAAATCTCGATTTTTCCTTTTGAAAAAGACTTCTGTTTCATTTTAATGTGAGGCCCTGTGAAAGGACTATTTTTGTTTGAGAATGCTGGAGTTAATTTTATCATCGCAGTGGATTCAGACTTCTATTGGCAATCCCTTCATACATTCAGTAGCAATCGATCGAAATTAATCCCAAGAATTATTTCAAATTAAACAAGATCATAAAGTAGAAGTTCATTAAAGTAGGTTCTCACTGATCCCCATAAATATACAACTTATGAATAGCACCCCACCAAATGAATTGTAATGACGCTCATAACAACATCCTCTACATTGTAGATAAATAATCAACTTTATAATCCAAGAACTGTTGGACATATTAAAAAGAGTGAAATTATTAATCGAAAACGATGAAACGAGATACAGCATAATCTAATAATAATTTATGCGAATGGCCTCAAACTTGCTCGTGGGTTATCATTGCAAAATGTAGTAGTGGGTAATAATTACGTGGATTTCTTTTCTGTTTTGCTCCTAGTTAGTGATAAATTACAACGAATGGACTTGTCAAGAAATATTCTCGTGTTTCTTATAATGGCACTGGTGCACATACATGAGGTCTCGATATCATTATATTTGTTCTATTATACTCACTTGTTGCGACCCTCGTATCACCCACTTAATGTTTATTTAGAAACGTATTTAACCACTAAGTATATCACCAATAGAATTGAAAAACCTACATATAAATGTAGGATTTCATTCCAATCAAATGTACATAATTGTCAGATATCTCTGTCATTTCTGAATTTCGTGTGTGGAACGCTTTATATTGTGCTCAAGATTAGCGTGGCACTTCTGATTGGCGTTTGATGACTTCCATGTGTGAGTCCTGAATGTGAAACCTTCATCTTATAATTGAAAGGAAGTGCAATATGAGATTTAGCAGTTTCACCATTTCGTGGAGTAAGATAAATGGACCAATTTAGACGCAAGTGTTTTCTTTGCATTAGTGTTAAAAATATTTTTAGCACTCCATTTTCTAATGATGAAGTCAGATGAAAAAAATTCAGCAATTGCAAATTTTTATTATCAATATTCAACAATCATTACTTATGAACATCATTAATATTGATCGTAAAACTATAACAATTACTAACATTAATGCCCTGTGACCTTAGGAAGCTTCGCAACACATTATTAGAATCCTCAACACCATCAGTACTTGTAAAAACCGGAAGTACAATATTGGATGATGATGATCCAAAATCTGTTGAGGTCGGGAAAATTTTTTCAACAATGACATTTCTATATGCAATGGAATGATCAACATAGCCCTCGGCTACCTTCGTAGACTTCCATCCACCATGTTTTCTTATATCCGTAATATTTGCTCCAGATTTTGCTAGCAATGAAGCGGAGGATCTTCGAAAAAAGTGTCCTGTATATTGCTTTGGTTCTGGCAGTTTGAGGAATTCGGCAACAATAGATGGAATTTTCCCAAATGTATTGATACCAACTGGATTGGTAGTGCATTTATTATTCATGTATTTCAGGAAAAAACGACGATGTTTGAATGACAGAAGTACTTATGAAAATAGTCAACATACTTCCCAATAATACTGAAAGAACGACTGACTTTCGTTTGTGTGTTTGGAAGTTGTATAACCAATAATTTATTTGTTATTTCGATGTCTTCCACTGATAAATTACACAATTCTTCACGCCGACAGGCTTCAAATAATTCGAAAATAGTTGCAACCTTAACCATCAAGTATTTCTCATCTAGTGCCTTATTTATAAACTTTTCAACTTGTTCACGAGTGAGAATTTTCGATTTTTTGGGACGATATCCTTCACTTTCCCGTTTTAAATATGCTATTACCTTAAAATATTTACTAACATCCACACCATTTTTAACAAGGGCGCTTGACTTTATCATTGAAAATTAGCTGCAGAGAGTTGATGAACTCCATATTTTTGATTTTTCTTCTAAGTATGCCAGGAAAACAGGTTCACTGAAGTTCCCTTCTACATTTTTCAATTTACACCAGGCCAGGAAATTGTTATACTTATAGTACTATAAGTTCTATGCATTCACAACAACCTTTTGATTATTTGAATATTAAAATGCATTTTGAAGTGTATTGTTATGTGTGTATGTTTAACACTCATATCATAAATAACTATTTCGCATAAAAAAATCGGGTTGAATTTGAGAGTCTATGAAAATTGACTTCATAATCGTTTTTCGGCGGCTGTTCATCAATTTTTTTTTTTTAATTCATTGGGGTGCCCTCGACAAATCCATTTTCTATATTTAAAAAAAAATTCATTTGGATAGGCGCTTAAATAATGTAACAAATGATGGAAATACTGTAAAGACTTCCAGAAAGTGTGAAATCGCAGAGAACTGTCTGAAATTCCAGGAGAATTACAAAAAAAATCAAGCTTTCCGGTGGAAAATTGAGGGCGTGAGCTTGGAAAAATGAAAGGCACTTTTTGAATGGAGCATCGGGGCCGTCGGCCAGAGTATAACGTCCCCTCAAGTCGTACAAGAAGTAATACCTTTTTTTCTCAAATGCAAGTTGGGGGCGGAACCGAGAATGAACATTAAGGGCATAATTGCAGTGGGTAGTTAGTTTATAGTTAGTCGGGGAGTCGGTAGAAAGTTAAGACGGATGTAGTTATTGCCAATACAGACGGAATTAGATCTTGAAGACGGTAAAATATCAATTCACTATATTATTCCAATTCTATTTCAACGAAAATCGATGTTAACAGAATGCCAGCAGAATTTGCGGCATTTTCAGAAAATATTTAGCATGTCGCCGCAAATGAGGCCATCGCCCGAAGGCAGATCTTCAGTCCTAACAGCCGCGATAATTGGACACTAATCATAACTCTATTTACTTTTGATACTGCCACCGTGGAATTAATGAATCCTAATTGAAAACACGGCCAGCGTTCTCTCAAACATCCCCGGTCGGCGTGACGTCGTAAAAAGTGCAGATTTCAACGGTAAAATTACACATACCGAGCAAATTATACGGCGGACTCGTTACGGGCCCAAGAAAACGCTGATTACGGCACAGAAGCGGCCACTGGAGATGCCAAATAGAGAAGGTCGATATCACCGTCGGGAGAAATGAGATTTAACGATCGGCCGGTCTGTAGTAGGTGTAAATAAATGCCGGCGAAAAAAAAAGGATGTTGGAGAGTACCAGGCCGTTTACGATGGCATTCCTAATCCGGTCACTGGGACGATTTTACGGTGCTTTACCGGAAATGAAAAGCGCGAGATAAGCTCGGAATGGATTCGTTCGGAGTGATCGGCGTAGATTGCGGTAACGAGAATAAGCTCTTTTTATCGCTCAAGGCTGAGAAGCATACTGTACGAATGTGCGGCATGCGGTGGTCTGAAAATATTCCTGAGCAAATATTTTCAGTTTCTACTTGTCCAGTAATGATGGATTCATGTTCATTTCGACTCCTCCAGGATTTTAGACTGCCTCAGTTCCGATTTCCTCGTAAAGGACGCGACTTGTTTCTGGAGCTACCTCACTTAAAATCAAGGATGCACTCTGTGATATTTTCGGCGTTAACATTGGTGTTCCTCATGGATATATAGGTACTAACTGACAGGTTGACTGAGAGGTGGTGGAAGTTGAGTTTTTCAAATAGGGACCCTGACTCTTTAGGGCAGAAATGAATAGACTTTTTGTTGCTGAGGGTGATTTGGTCATTGATAAAATTCAAAAATTGTCTGCACACCACGAATTCTCTTTACATGTCATTATTGAGGTTTTTTGATTAGCCCTTATATAAATTATTATACAGGATGAGTCTTTGACTTGAACATACAGAGTGTAACAGCCAAATGGAATGAATTCGATATCGAATAAATGAGGGGGTGTTAGGAAAAACGCTCGGACACGTCGATTTGTAATTTTAAATGCGCATATTTTTCAAGAATATAAAATTATATAGGGTGTTCCATGCAACCGTGGCCAATACCAACTTTCTTATTTCAAATGCAACCCCCTGTATATTATTTATTTTTTGGATTCTTCAGAAAATTCTAGACATAATTCATGTACAATGTCCTATACCTATCTTCAACTTTTTCGGAAATATTAAGTGTTTTCAGATTTTTTACAAAAATTAACATTTTAAATGAAAATTATTTTATTTCACAAATTCGATACGTTACACTCAATACTTATTTCCCATTTACCTCTTGATAGAAAGTAAGCCAAAACGCCTGAAATGTTGAGTAACGTTAGAAGACAATTCTACACCAGATTAGCATGTTGCCAAGACGTTCGCGGCGAGCATTTTGAACATTTCCTACATTGACATTTGTTTTTTTTGTTTTTTTTTAATAATTAAGAAATAATCACTATTACTTATTAGGTTTTAAGTGTAATATACCGAATTTGTGAAATAAAATAATTTTTATTTAAAACGTTGATTTTTGCAATAAATCTGAAAACACTTAATACTTCCGAAATAGTTAAAGATAGGTATAGGACATTGTGCGTGAATTGTGTCTAGAATTCTCTGAAGAATCCAAAAAATAAATAATATACAGGGGGTTGCATTTGAAATAAGAAAGTTGGTATTGGCCACGGTCACATGGAACACCCTATATAATATTATTTTCCTGAAAAATATGCGCATTTAAAATTACAAATCGACGTGTCCGAGCGTTTTTCCCAACACGCCCTCATTTATTCGTTATCGAATTTATTCCATTTGGCTGTTACACTCTGTATTTGAAATAGCTTGTATATCTACAATCCTATTTCCGATTGAATTCAGGTATTATTAGAAAGAGTTTCCGCATAGAGAAAAGAAACATTGATCATATCCACCCATGCTTCATCCTCAACTCTAATTTAAAAATAACAAGTCAATGGCCCTTCTATGCACGAAATCCATCCGATCTCCTGTTCTAAATTTGGTATAAAACGTTGAAATAGTGATGGCGTAGATGTTTGGACTGCAGGCAGCACTATGCTATTTTCATGGCTATTTTAGGCCCATTACACGAGCGCCGCTTGCCAGTTAACTCTTTGAAGCTAGGCTCGAAATAGAGCTGGCTCTTAAAATTATATTGCCTTATTTTGAAAGAGGTACTAGAGTCCATTTGGGATATTGGATTTAATCTCTGCAACACTTTGTAGTGGTTCATGCGAGTTTTATGTCTTGCAGATAATTAATGGGAAATTTTTGACTGGGTTTTTATGACTTCATCGACTCTCGCTGGTAGAAATGTTTACCTAAGTGATACAACCATTGTATATTTTCAGTTATTGGGAAGGTGAAGATTTATTATTTTTTATTTAGTTATGCAATTCTTCAACTCTTAGATTTGGAGCAGGAAACAGATTTTTTTGTACGGTCTGTTCCTTGTCGCCATCTCATTACACGTGCCACTCATTGTTTGGTTGAAAAAGTATGTATTTCTCTCTTTCAAGAGAATATTACAAGTTGTCCAAGAGTGATTGTATAATCCTGAAACACTGTACAACATCTATCCCCGGTAGTTAACTATCTTGTAGTTTTAGTTTAGGTTTGTGGAAATAATGTATTTTTAGGGTCTACACCTCTGAAAAAAAGGGACTCTGAAACGATTTATTTCTTTCTGATTGATGAAGGGATGTATTAGTGTATACCTAAAGATAAAAAAAATAAAAAATATTTTATAAGTATTAAATGAATGAAAAGGATATTCCCTATCATTTTTGGTTATTTTGTAACATTTCCACCATCAAAACGAACAAATATTTTTGTATTTTTTCATTTCAGTATCGAAGTCCATCATTTAGTTAATCAAACGTCTATCTCATTTTTCTTTCAGAATTTACAGTTTTTTTGTAAATAATATTGCAACAATGTGTTGTTTTCGCGAAATTTATTTCCTTGAATTTTTCTATTCGAAATGATAAATATCCATTTTTATCAACGATTTATTAAGGTTTGTTTTAGCCGTCGATTAGTGAAAATTAATTGTTTCTTACAATTGTGGATTCTAAGATGGAATTGAATTCCTTTTAAATGACACCTATCTCCTCCCAGATGACTGGTAAAGGAAAATTAGAGTGTTATACAGCCAGTGTGAGATCTAGTTCAGTGTAGGATTTATTGTTATATTCCCTGCGCCCCAACATTTGTTCTATTAAGCTGAATAATCCAATGAATTAAAATTAATGCACTGCACTGCCATCAAGCAGTTTACGTTTCTTATTTTGAAGGCTAAAGACTCTTAAGAAAATTGATCTTTTCACTCCCTCAGGTCAGAGCTGTGACGAGCACTGAAGAAAAGTGCTTCGAGCACTAAGCACTTGAATAAAAAGGCTCCCGAGTCTCGAGCACAAAGCACTTATTTTCACAAAAGGCTCGCGAATACTAAGCACTTTGTGAAAGTAATTCGACATTTCGAGCAATGAGCCCTAAGGACTTTTTTTAGGAAATATTGAAAGTGAGGTTATTTTAATCGGAAAAGAAATTGTAAGTTGGCATAGGTATGTGATATTAAAAATTTTGAATTCGATTCAACATAATATATAATGAATTCTTATTGGTAATGAAAAAGAAAAATGCTATTCGCTCCTGGATCTCTCTGTTTGATAATATTCATCAATATACTGAATTTTTCGAGTTTACGTTTCTTTCTGAAAACTCCTAGTCTTGAAACAAAATTAAATAAAAAATTCAAGGAAAAATGGAAATGTTCCTCTGTCAATTCTTGCACTGATTTGTCAGGAGCAAACCAGTTGCAAAACATTGTTGCGTGACAAATAACGAAGAAGTATCAAAATTAGAACTCAATGAACTGTGTAACTTTTGATGTTGTCTATCTAAGACTCTTTGGTCAGATGAAAACGTAAAAAAATCAGAATCGTGGCTTTTGCTTTTTCTATTGATATTAAGTTGTCAACGCACAAATTACCGTTTAACAAAATACAAATGGGCCCTTCAATTTTCCTTTCATAATGATCAAGTTTCCTCATTATCATCTCTCTGTAATTGCAATCCAAACAGTTTTGGGATGTTACTGTCATGTAAGGAAATGTTGATTTAAGATTTTATTAATGTGAAAATGAATTCGTATAACATTGGCTCAGGGCTTAGTGCTTAGTAATCCGCAAAAGTGCTCGGGAGCACTTTTGGGATTACTAAGCACTAAGCCTTTGGCCGAAGCACTCCAATAACTAAGCACTAAGCACTGCTTTTCGAAAGTGCTCGGGAGCACAGTGCTCGGGAGCACAAAAGGGCTCCAAGTACTTTCACGAGCACAAAGCACAATGCTTTGGCACAGCTCTGAGGTGGGTATTGGGAATTTCGCTCACTACGCCCAAAACTCGTGTTGAGAATAATTTCCTCTCTATCCACCATATTTTAAGCGTTTATTAGAAATGCCAGATGCGAAATGTTATGTTGTGCCAAATTCGAAATGAAGGAGTAGTTTCGTGATGAAGCATTGGCAGAAAAAATTTACCTTTCTCCTCAATTCATTTATGAGGAAGTACAAGACTCTTGTACAGTCTTAAGTCATATATACTGCTGAACAAAACAACTAATCATTATCATATCAAGTGAGAAGCATCTCCGAGATCAAGAAGTCTTTCCAACACTGCAGAGCGAGTTACATCAAAAGAATTCGAGCAATCCAACCCGGCATTTATCGCACTGAAAAACTGGCTAGACATAATCAATTATAGGTATTATGTCCTTATTATGTAAACTGCAACATACGAATTACCTCCAATGATTTAATCCCCGTTAAATCAATCAGCAGCAATCAAGAGACGGATGGGAACTTGAATGAAAACCATAAAGTGGTACGGACGACCGCTCGGCATACCAAAATTTATTCCTGCGGCAGAGCTGAGAGAAAAAAAAAAGATCGAGAGGAGGCTCGAACACAATAAAACGATAAATAAAATAACGAAAGCAGCCACTTCATGCGACTAAGCACTGGTCTATATTCTCAAAAACGCATTATCGCTACTGGATAGGACATTGTAAGCTAATTCGCACTCTGCTCTGATGGCATTTATCCTCACATTTATTACGGGACACCGCAAAAAATGGGTGTATTTGTATAAAGCTGAAGATGTACAGCAGACAGAGTTGCCAGTCGGCACATATTTTCCAGCATGTTATACGGAATTTTATTCGAAACTATATTTCTTCGGATACCTCAGGTTCAGAATATATCGCAACTTCAATAACGTTGGTCAAAAAATTAAAAGAAATAGTTTATTTGATTGTGTTTCTCAAGATACTATGCCTTATTTTATCGCAGAGATGGAAAATAGAATTTCGCTTTACTTACCTTATGAATAATAAATGAGCGATTGAAAGAGCTCAGCCATCAACTTAGTTGTAAGTAAGCCTCTAAACATTTAGATTTTGAAATATAATTTTTTTTAAGCATCTGGCATAATTGTTCAATTTGAAGACAATATTCTTATCGAAGCCCAGCATCAATTTTCATTGACTCATTATCTATGAACATTGGTATTATTGAATATATGCTCATTCTCTGAAAAGTCTACTACCCGTTCACGATGGTAACAAGATTTGAGGAAAGATAATATATGTTGAGATCACTTTTCGTTTTCATGCTATTTATTTATTTTCACCTTACATACACCACTTAACTTATATTCCCTGAACTGTATCATCTAGACTCTAGAGCCTTGAATAATTTAAAAATGTATAAGGAGTATAAAATTCAAGAAAATATCTTCATTCGAATATCATGTGATCTATAATATGAAGTTCTTCCGGAGAATTCAAACAACCGTTCTTCAGAAAATTCTCAAGCATTGACGGATTTGAGGAGGGCCATGGTCCCCCTTCGATTTCGACAATAATCTCTTGATGATTATTCAACAAATCTCCGATATTTGCATTTACAATAAATCATTCAAATTTTGTTTTATTCTCGGTTTTATTCACTGGTTATATCACCGTAGTAATTGGCATTCACATGTGTATAGTTGCAAATCGTTGAAAAGGCAATAAAAAATAAATATGCCTTCATAGCATAAGCTGCAGATATTGCCAATTTTTTTCACAGCTATCCAAATTTTTTTCAACTATTTATTGAATAGGAATATGCGAATCTAACTGAAAGGTGGATGAACGAGTGCTCAGAAGCTCCAGACTTGAAGTCAGTGCTCTAAATTCTTCAATTCTAAGATAGAACCTATAATGAAAAATGGTAGTATCGTGTGGAAGGAATCTGGAATTTATATTTCTTGGGATATTCGATAAAATCTCATATTCTTTCGGCCTTCTAGATATCAATTGTATTTGAATTTAGTCGCCATGAAAAATGAGTAGCCCCAAAATTAATTATCCATTCGAAGTATTATTGTCTCAACATACAATTTTTAAGAATTCATGTTCAATTATTATAATAGCTATTTATGTAACAAATACATGAATTAGGTCTTTATGGACGAATCCAAAAGTTTATGGCAGAGCGAGCAAAGCGAGCGAGGCCAATAATTTGGGCAAGTCCATAAGCCTAATTATGTACGAGTTGCATACAAAGCTTTATGTTTGACAGTAATGCAGAAATTTTATTTTCTGAAATGGCAACTAATATATTCGTGGCTTCATCACAAAAAAACAGTGCGCTTTTGCTTTTCTAGCCTTAGTAACCAATAACCATCAGCGATCTTTAGCAACAAGTTGTTTTCTTTGTAAATTTATGTGACGAATGTCATAATAATCCAAAAAATGGACAGTGCGGGAAAGGAAAGCGTAAAAAATTTAGCCGCAAAGCGCCAAAGAATCTTTCCTACCCACTAACGAAGAAAATTGCAAAATCGAGAGAAGACAGTAACAGTTGAGTCCAATAAAGTAGTTAATTATGAACATTAAACGAATTCATAAATCAAGTGTTTAGGAGAACGTCGAACATTGAGTATTTTTTGTAGTTGAAAACAATCAATTTGTCATCTAATGAAAGCCAAAAATTTTATCTTTTGGAAGCAGAAATTTCAAATATTATAACATTTTGAATTAAGCACCATTCACATCAATTTTATAGTTTCTCTTCATTCAATCGACAGTTTTCTAAAGAAAATGAAAAATATACCGAATGGATATAGAATATTATGAAGAAACTGATAACGAAATAAAATTTAAATATGATGACATATTTCCTTCGAATACTCCAGTTATTATTCCATTTCTTTAACCTGCCTGAAAGTTTTCTAAATTTATTTAACATCCTTCGAAATATACCTATCTTCAAGCTCTGTATGGCTCTGTAATGAATCAGTTAGTTAAATACCCCTGTATATTCAGAACAATTCACGTAGATTCCATCTATACTAATATTATAAAGAGGAAAAATTTGTATTTTTGTGTGTTTGATACGAATAGGCTCAAAAACTACTGGACCGATTTCAGAAATTCTTTCAACCTTAGAAAGCTACATTATCCCTGAGTGACATAGGCTATACTTTTCACCCGAAAAAATTAAGGATACCTACTATAACTTCAATAATTACAAAAAAATTAGTCATAATCAGCTATTTTCACGTGCGCTGCAAAAACCGTAAGACTTACGTGGATAGAATTTATGACGGAAATGTACCTCTTAAATAGTTCTACAAAAAAGTCCGCGATAGCATATATCTATCTCTCAAGATTGACTTGCTATTAACTGTTTATGGTAATCAGATGTTTTCCAAAATTATGCACTATTTGGGAGTGTGTTTTTATGAATTGGGTATTGATCCTCATCCAACCTAATACGTTATTTTCATCCCCAGTATTTAATTTAGAACGAAATTGCCCTTCAAATCATACAATTAGAAGTTAGAACGAGTACATCAAAAGATATGGCAGGTTGAAGTGTTGAAGATGAAACCGCCGAGTGAAATAAATTTCTACCCAGGCGAAGCTGGGACGGTTATTTTTTTAATTTTAGAATTATAAAAGAAATGATTTAAGCGATTGTCAGACCTCAGGACAGATTGGATCGATTTCAATCAAGCAACCTAACACTGATCCCATGCGTGGGTGTGAATGAATCAATTTAAGGCACTTTTCACGCAGTGCGTCCAACGGTAGAACAATGCCGCCTTCATCCACGATATCTCGTCGGAAATCCCTCACCGACCAATTTCGAAATAAGACAAATTATCATATCTAAACCGACGTTATCCTCGGCGCATCTAAAGAGCTCAAGATCTCGCGGAGGCGGTGTGGCGCCTTCATCAAAAATTTCACCGCATTACGAAACCGTACCGCACATTGCGGCCCGACGTGCCGCAATTACCGACAGGTATCTCCCCTGAGACCTGTCAGGACGAACATATGTTCGTAATTTGAATGCCGCACACACCAAGATCCCAGCGGTCTGTTCCTTAACAATGTAACAGTACCACAATGTCTCTACCTATATAATTATCTGCGGTCACGTGTTATCATATGGCGATTTTGCGGCCAAACGCGGCAGGTATCAGCGACGTTTTTGGCAAGTTCGGAGTTGTTTTGGCGGTTGTCAAGCTTAGGACGCGGTTAGGGGTGTCTGGATTTGATAATGAGGCGGCAATTCCACTAATTGTCCGCAGATGCATATCGCTGATGTTATTTTTTAGAGGATGGTCAAAGAGATCACAGACAGAGTGAAACGCGGCTCCTGAATACTCTACGGAGCGAGTATCCGCGATCATGAGTTCGGAATTCGAACATAGAAAGTCATTCACTCAACCATAAACTTTATTCTTGTGTTAGGCCTGAGCTACAGCTTGATATCAATTTCATAATCTTGAATGCACAATTCAACTGTGTGAAATGACATATTTCTTCAACTTTTCACTAATTTATAATAGTGCTGGAAGCATAATCGTCGATCCAAACGATTTTGTCTGATTTAGAACGCTATATAAACAATTCTGAGCAGTTTTAACCACAGTAATGAAGTTGTAGAAAGATCGCGATTATAGAGTCGTATATATTTTCAAACCTCACTGGCCTCCAACATGAAAATCTCATTTCCAAAAGTTTTTACCAAAATTTGGCACCGTGGATCTCAAATAATCAACTAATCTTCTTATATGCAATCGATACGGCTAATATACATCAACTAACTTAAATCGTCTTGAACTCTCTCAATAATATCCACTCTTTCGAGAACGTTTTTTTTAGTAATCGTAAGGTGTATCCACCTCTGTCCAGTCGAATCGAATTTTGAGAAAGCAGTTTTATTGTTTCAGAAGGTACCACTGTTTAATTTCCTCCACATGCATATCTTCACATAATTTACTCATTTCTCCATGCCGATATTTTTCACTCTTCATAAAGCAGGGATATGGAGTGATAATTCTTCGAATCTGTGAATAAAGGAGATTTGAAGGTCAAAATTTATTTCTCACTTACAATCATGAATCAACAAAGACCAAAGACACCTCTATAAAATTTTCAAAGATATTCAAATATGTTTCGAACATAGAATAATAATGATGCTCTATTTTCGTAAAATGAATATAAACCTCAGATACATTGAACCCATCGAATTGCCTCTCGCATTCTTGTATTTCCGAATATTTCTTCATGCTGATCTTGAGGGGAAATTCTTGAAATCTCTTGCCGTTTTCAAAAACGAATTCGTCGTGAACTGTCTTTAGATAACTTGTAGGAGCCCAGTTTCACTCCGAAACCACGATAGCTGTCAACACTGACGTACAATACGTGCGTGCGCACCAGTTCACGTGCATGCGCCAGCAGTGGAAAACATAATCACGTAGTAAGGTTATCTCACCTTTTTCATAATCCCAGTCTTCCTCTTTGAAAACGTCGTATACCGACGTAATTTATTCTCGATGTATTCCATTTTGATCTTAACTCTCCCCTTGGTCTTCTTGCCGTTGCTTGGAGGCGATTTCTTGGACTGCAGGGAGTTGTAAGTGTCTTCGTTCATATCGTTAACACAGGACTCCAGGCCCATTCCTTGGGAAGACATGCCCCTGTCGTCGTAACAAACTTCGTTTTTCATGACTCCCCGACCGCCACATGCACTAGAAACCATCGTATGTCGCGGCGACAACTGTTGCAAACTTGTAGACGGTCTACCGAGGTTAGGGTTGCCATAGATCTCGGGTGGCGTTTCGCCACTTAGCAAGTTCATGCTGTAACTCATGTTAAAACGGGAATCCCTCCCGCCTGGCGGTTCCATTTCGCACCACAGTTTGAAAACTACAACGACAGACTTCGCGTAACACTATGTGCACCTTTGACAGCACACACGAACACAGCTGAGCGCACAATACGAGACTACGGAGCCTCGGATTACTCTGCGCCGCCCAGCGCTCTCATGCGGCCAATACTCGCACCACTGGTGTGCGCAGATGCCGTGCAAAGACACACTTACGACCGTCTATTTCCTTCTAACACATAACCTCAATAGGGCCGATAGAGTGTCGCAACGATCAACGCTACCTAGAGTAATTTGACCTAAGTCTGAAATTTTATTTAAGAACATAGAATAACCAAATGTTTTATCGGCTTGATTTGGGTGGAAACTTGCCAGGTTTCATTAAACCCTGGAGGTTATATCCGCCCTCGTTCAGAGGAGCATGATTGTATTCGGGAGTAAGCAAAAAGTTTCCCGAGTGGGACGTAAACATTGTCGGTTAGGACAGCCCCGTACCTTATTTAGAAACGTTCGTTACCATATATGGACAACTTGTCCTTAGATGGAAAACTGAAATCCCTCCTTCTAGAGATAGTCGCAGAGACCAGTAGTTCCTCGATACGTACACGGTCTACTTGAGGAGCTCATTAATATTATCGTAAACGAAGATGTTTGTTTATATGCTTCTGACTTCCAATGATGGACGTGAGGTATAGGAAGAAGTGACAACGCCAAATGCTGAATGATTTTTTTATACGTTTTTCCATCTATGTTTGTTCGCTATAAAGCCATGCATTGATGCGCACTTATCGAAAATTTGAAGACTTAGGTGTGGTGAGATGATCATACCATTCCCGCCATTTTAACTGTCAGCCATAAAAAGATTTCATTTGTATTCTGTGGTTCCACCCATGAATTTCAAGGTTAAATGTCATTACAAACTGATCATAATTTTTACTTGCTATACATTCTCATATAGAAGGTAGAGTTTATAATTGTATACATAATACTTGTATAGTTATTTCGTACTTGTTATCTAAGTAAGTACAGATAACAACTTTTCGCAGTAATCATAGTATAGTCCCCTAAATCGGTTGTGCAGTCACAACAGTCTCAATCACCGAGATTTACAAGGATCACCAGCATCCTAACAACTAGAAGCATCAGTGCAAGAAGACCATTATCCTGGTAAAAAAATCAGGGTACAAAAATAAAACCAGAACACCTTGATAAACTAATCAAGGTACGAAACACACAAAAATCCACTCAAATCGAGTAGAGATGCCTCCACAACATTCAATGTCAGCCATGAATCGAGTCTTAACATATTGAAACAAAATAAAATGTACACCTATAAAATGATACTAACCCTGGAGCTCTTGGAAGACGTTTTTTATAGTTCGACATTATTTGTCATATTCGCTTGAATAGTAATGACTTGATGGTTAAAAGTGTGTTAACTATTTAGCTGTCAAAAAAATTCCACATACGAGTGAAACACCGTGTGTTAGCTCAGTTAGCTGTCAATAAGTTAAATAGATCTCCGTCATTTGAGATATGAGTTATCAAGGTGGATAAGATACTGTGATGATTTTGTTCCCTATATCTCCAGAAAATAAACTTATCTGGATGATATTTCTAATCACGTTCACATGCATAGGCGAAAAATAACTGCCATTAAAAGTGACACTTTTGATGACAGCAAACAATGTTACAATTGATTGTATACGTGGAAGCGTGTTAAAAATATTTTCAACATTAGTGTTAGGAATATTTTTAGCACTCCATTTTCTCATGATGAAATCAGATGAAAAAAATTCAGCAATTGCAAATTTTTATTATCAATATGTAACAATCATTACTTATGAACATTAATATTAATCGTAAAACTATAACAATGACTAACATTAATGCCCTGTGACGTTAGGGAGCTTCGCAACACATTATTAGAATCCTCAGCACCATCAGTACTTGTAGAAACCGGAAGTACAATATTGGATGATGATGATCCGAAATCTGTTGAGGTTGGGAGAATTTTTTCAGCAATGACATTTCTATATGCAGTGGAATGATCAACATAGCCCTCGGCTACCGTCGTAGACTTCCATCCACCATGTTTTTTTATATCCGTACCTAGTATTTGCTTCTGATTCTGCTAGCAATGAAGCGGAGGATCTTCGAAAACAGTGTCCTGTATATTGCTTTGGTTCTGGCAGTTTGAGGAAATCGGCAACAATACATGGAATTTTCCCGAATGTATTGATACCAACTGGACTGGCAGTGCATTTATTATTCATGTATTTCAGGAAAAAACGACGATGTTTGATGACAGATGGGTGCAGTGCAAAGTACTTATGAAAATTAGTCAATATACTCCCCAATAATACTGAAAGAACGACTGACTTTCGTTTTTGTGTTTGGAAGTTGTATAACCAATGATTTATTTGTTATTTCAATGTCTTCCACCGATAAATTACTTACTTCACGCCGACAGGCTCCAAATAATCCGAAAATAGTTGCAACCTTAACCATCAAGTATTTCTCATCTGGTGCCCCATTTATAAACTTTTCAACTTGTTCACGAGTGAGAAATTTCGATTTTTTTGGGACGATATCCTTCACTTTTCCGTTTTAAATATGCTATTACCTTAAAATATTTACTAACATCCACACCATTTTCAACAAGGGCGCTTGACTTTATCATTGAAAATTTGCTCCACAAAGTTGATGAACTCCATATTTTTCAATTTTCTGCCAGGAAAACAGGTTCACTGAAGTTCCCCTCTACATTTTTCAATTTACACTAGGCCAGGAAATTGTTATATGCAATATCGTACATCTGAACAGATTTTTTAGGTATAGGAGTTCCAGATTTGCTCTTCTTGCAGACTCTTCAATATCCACAGGAACAACCAAATCGTCACTTTTATTAATAATTGGATTCTCGACAAACATATTAAGAAGTTAAAAACCCAAGACGAAAATTGGACAGGAACGAAATTCAAACGACAGCGTCTTTTCTCATTTGTTAGTAATTATAACGTTGGCAACGTTTGCCTGTCACATCAACCTTTTGATTATTTGAATATTAAAATGCATTTTCAAGTTTACTGTCATTGCAAATTCGCCCATTTCATTATCAAAATAGGGCAGTTGTACAAAAAACATTGTATGGTATTTGTGTTAAAAGTGATTTTATTTTGTTCGTGAAATTGTTCAATTCGCCCCGCTCATTTCACAAACTTTTTCAGTCACAAAATAAAACGTCTCTTTTAACATTCATATCATAAATAACTATTTCAAGGCAGAATCCTTTAAATAATGAATAGCCAAACACTTATCGTCCTACATTCTGCTAAACGAGCAGGTAGTATCATCATTCACAGAAAAGATAGAGCACACCCATTTCCTTTGAAACATTCGCGTGTGCCATACTATGCACATGAGAAAATGGCCCATAAATATTCTTGTATACAGACAATTCATAGCGCGGAAAGTACACACAAAGAAGTTAGCAGTAGATAATCGGTAGCTCAATTAAAGATACAACATCTAATAACGATAGTGCCCACGCTGTATTGCACTGAAACGTTTGTTATCCTCTACATCCACCGCGTTCGTTATTTCCTATCCTGAACGAAGGAAGTGGATACGTACATTGGGATTGGACAACGCGACTGCGGAGCGACAGGATAGCAAGGTGGTAGCCGAACCGTTACGAAAGGGATGGATAAGAGGAGTTTGAAGTTTCTGTTCTAAGATTTTAGTGGAAAATTTTGAGGCAAAGTATTATTGGACTCAAGATTATTATCACCAAGAACAAAAAACTACTATAGAGAACGCAGACTAAGAGGAGATTTGATCAAAACGTAGTAGTTATAGCAATTGTGACCTCAGCATGTTTTTCCAAACACCATCGCTTGTCTGAACGCACATAGCAGAGAACTAGACAAAATAAGTTGTTCTGAACTCATTTTAGGGAAATTCTCATCTGAATAGGGTGGTAATTAATAATTGGAATCGACTCTGACTTCTGAGAATATACTGCAAATGCAATGAGCTTTAACCAGCTCAAGAACTCTTATTTTTGTTCATGCTTACTTCATCAGTATAAATATTGTTCTTAGTTGTGTCAAAGTCAGTGTATTTTTGGAAGTGAAATACCCATAACCTTTGATTCAAGTTCAGTAGGTGCACTCACTATGGATGTGTTTCAATAACTTAATGAAAATCCGTATTTTTTGTGAATTTTCCATTACATGCCCACATCAGAATACAAAGACATAAAAATTCATCAAAAAACAACCATTTTATCTTTGAAAATGTCTATTTTTTCTAACAAATTCCATTTTCACTGAAAATTCCTAGAGAAACAGTCGAATGAAAGTTATTGCATCCCCAAAATTATTCTCAACTCTTTTTTCGATCTTTAGTTTGCAGAGTTTACCCGTTCACTTCATCTTATGAAAAGAAAGAAAAGATTTCGATCTATTCACGTCGTTTTGCAATTTAACGCTTACAGGGGTAAAACAGGAGTTGAAATGAAACTTTTTATGGAAACTAGTATAAAAATCCGTCATTTTTCATCAAAATTGGTAGTTGACTCTCCGCTTAGAAATGAAAAAAAAATTTCCTGACAAACGGATAAAAACCTATATCCCTACATTTTTGTCAATTCTGTGAGGAATATATCAAGAAATTTGTGTTTTTGCACCTTCAAATACCTGCTCCTATAAATCTAAAATTATCCTTGGGTTTGATGTAATATTATACCTGTGATCATTCAACCAACATCTCTGTTTGAATATGACAAATAAATCTTTGTGTGAAAATGGTTTATGTTACTCCAGAAATACCAATACAAGGTACTTTGTTGAAAACAATAAAACCAATTTTTAGATGACTTAAGTATTTAAGCTGCTGATCATCCAAACAAAACTCTGCTTAAGAAAATTGCTCTCTTATTTTTTAGATTGGTTTATTTTGCTGTTTAATTGTGTGAATGTTTATATACACTCATCATTTATTATCTATTTATTTATTTTATCTACTTATTTTATCTATTTATTTCATCTATCGTTCTATCTGTTTATCCATTTATTATCTGTTTGTCTATTCGCCTATTTATCTATTTGATCATTTTATTCGTTGGTTAGTGTGGATGTTGTATGTGTGTGTTTTATGTTTGTGTGTATATGTGTGTTTCTTAACTGGATGGGATCACCGTGAGAGTGAGAAAACCGATATCTGGCTAATGAAGGGTTGAGTGTGTCAAAAGACAACCCTAAGTTTCGTGCCAGAAATGGATAGACCTTCCTTTGCAGAGGAAACTCTAGTCATTGATGGTTTTTCTTATGAACTCTTCCATTATTATAAGGATAAAGTGATAAAACTCAATGAATACGAATTTTCACTTTCTTCAAGTATTGAGAGGTCGACCACAATCATTTTCAGTGCTCTCATTCTTTCTGAACCGTACCTATTATTCTTTAAAATTCAAATTATGTTTTGTCAATTCGCCGGCATGGCATACATCGATATAACATAGATACCTACAGAGTTCCTGCGACTCAACAATTTGTCCGATAGCAAAAATTTGATCGAAATGGGAGTGAACTCGATGTTATTCGATCTGTCAATAGATGTCGAGAAACTTCAGGATTTCAAGTCCTGATTTGGTCACAACATGAGGAACTGACCGAATGTCCTTTAATGGCTAGGCGCACCGTCGTCGATTTAGCAGGATATTATTAATCTTTAAATATGGAGATTATATAATTGTTGGATATCCGAGAACTTGTATGTGTAGGCTTGTCGGAGATTGAGCGATTACGGACCAGTCCACCGCGATTGATGTCTTCGAGAAGGAGAAGAGAATAGGGAATTGTTTTTTTGATTGGATATTCATTCAAATTGACTTTATAGAGCAATGTCAAGTTCTGAAATACCGCATTAATTCCTTCTAACTCGATGTCATAAATGAGGAAGAGATTATTTACGTTTTAAATAATTAATTTTGGTAACTCACAGGGTGATCAGTGATCACTTATAATTCACGAGAGTTTGTGTCCATGAGTCCATGTTGATGAAATTAAATAAAAGTTCACAGGGAATTGGACAATTTTTTCAATTCTTAATAGCACTTATAACATTGTCGACGTTTCGGAACGACTCGTTTCTTTTTCAAGACCGAAAAAGACAATTTTTTTTAAACAATAATGGTAATAAATTCATATAGAGTAAAGCATTTGAATAAAAGTAAAGGGCTTCTGAATGAGGGATGTATGCGGAATAATCTTTGAATGATTTCGTTATTTCAACTCTGCAGCTGTCAGCAAGAATACAATTGAACATCATTAAGAGTAAATAAACTGCTCCACATGAGTTAGGGATATTGACTTAAATTGCGAAAAAATATAGTTAAAATAAGATCTTTGTGATGAAAATTCATATTAATATGATTTCAAGTTGCAAATTAATTTTAGCCTGTAGGTCTTCAGCGTAAACAGTGTGGTTAAGTAAAATCGAGTAAAATAACGAAATTTTATTCCCAGAGAATTCAAGCATTTTAAGACTATCAATACAATATATGGCCTCCACGGGCATCAATAACAGCTTGATATCTTCTCTGCATACTACACACGAGGTTGTTGAACATTTCTTGAGGAATTTGGTTCCATAAACGGGGCAGAAGCACTCTCAGATCATTTAAGGATTCTGGGGTAGGTTGATGATTATCTAATCTTCTTCGGAGCATATCCCATGTATGTACTATGCAATTCAAATCTGGTGAGTGCGGAGGTATTGGTAAATGTGGAATACCAAGCTCCTCGCGCGCATTCTCAACTATGGCTGCACGGTCTAGCGGTCTAGCGTTATCGTCTAGAAATTGAAAAGTTTCACCAATAGCAGCGTGAAAATTTGGTACAACATTGTCAATGACATGCTCCCTATAGTGTAAGGCGGTCATATTCCCAGGACAAATGTGTGGATCTGTGCGCCCGTTGAAACATATCCCGGCCCATACCATAACACTACCCCCTCGGAATGGATGGACTTCTTGGACATAGCGACGAATACGGGGTATGCGTGGGATTGTCCATACCCTTATTCTTCGAGAATCTGAAAATCGTCCATATCTGGATTCATCAGTGAAAAGGACACTACGCCATTGATCGTTCCAATTGATATGTTGCCTTGCTCATTCCAGTCTTTGACGCTTATGGTCACGTGTTAGTAATAGTAATAGTAAAGAAGGGGTTACAGTTCACTGCGACCTTAAGGTCTATTGTGCCCCCTGACAGAGCTGTTATCATCGCGCCTATGGTCACGTGTTAATGGAACTCCTCTTAATGGACGTCTAGAACCTAGATTCACCTCTCTCAAACGTCGTCTGATGGTTTCGATGGAAACTTGGACCCCATCTGCATTTTGAAGAGTATTCCGTAGCATTCTACAAGTAGATATGTAGGGTTTCTTCTCGCCAGAACGGTGATGAAACGATCCTGAGCAGGTGTTGTTTTTCGTCGCACACCAAGCCTTGGTCTTTCCAACAAGAAACCTGTCTTCCTGAACCTATTCCAAAGGCGAGATATCACACTTTGGCTGACTTTGAGCCTTTTCGCTACCACAACCTGAGTTAGGCCACCTGTAGCATTTCGATAGCCCTATTAGCCTCGGCGTTTGTTAATTTACGGATTGGCATTTTCAGAAAACTCGTTTCAAATCGAAGCCGTTGTCGTTGATAAACTGACTTCATTTCAAAATAAGAACATTCATGAAGCTTATGCAAAGAACCAAACTTCAGAAAAAAGACGACCAGATTGACGAATTGTCTAATACTGATTTTTATTGGATCGATTCAAGTTGTTATTGAGTTTTAAATGATTTAACGGTGATTTTCTCGAAAATAACATACTTTTAAAAACGATTGAATACGATATTCCTAACTCTTATGGAGCAGTTTATGTGTTCGTAACAATTTATCTGCCGAATAAATAAACACACACTGTCGGTTCTATATCATGGACACTTTTATCCAGTAAATATAAATAAATAAATACACAAGTATGAGAAACAAGACACAAATGTACATAAAACAACAGCAACAAAAAAAAGAAAGCAACAAAATAATAAAAAACGAGAAAGAAGCATAATAAAAATATTTCACTTGCTGAAAAAACCTTTTCCCGAAGTTCTAACTCTCTCTAGGATCGGGAGGATCTTTCAATCAGATCCGATCATCCAAGTGATGATTCTTCTGTTCTTCAGGTGGATACCATAGATTTAAAGTGGTGGTTTTTATCGAAAGATGAGGAAAAAAGCAAGAGCAAATTCGAAAACCTTCTGCCACTTCATTGTCATTTCTAAAATAATTAATTATTATAGATTGCATTAGACTACTACAACTGTCTTTCATGAATGTGTAAAGTTATTGATTGATTGTTTAGTTTTATTTCATGAACATTATTTTTATTGAATGCAAATATTCATAGCCTCAATAAAATACTAAATTATTGTTAATTTCCAGAAAATGATGATTTCATATTTTTCTCAATAAACTATTCATTCTATTTGATTTTTCCTCATTTCATACATCTCACATCCCAAAAAGGGATTCAATTGAATTCATGAGACCTATCACACAAAAAAGTAATCCAGAGTACATGATTTTCTGCATATGTTCTTCCTTATCTTTTGTGAACTAATTGTGTTCTTTACAAATAAGCCATTCGTGCTTTTTTTCTTGAAAACGATGAATTTTGAAATATCGACACGATTAAAACTGGAGAATCATCCTTGCCGCAAGATGAATTGCGAGAAGTCGCGCTTTCGACACAAATCCGTCAGAAAACGGCAAAAATAAACAAACGAAATGACAGATGTTAGTTTTATTTATATCTATCAAGCTCTTCAGCAGCAGAAATCGATCGGATAAAAAATCGATCAGAGAACGATCGAGTAGTGAGTCATATAACAGGTTGCAATTATTTATGCGACAAATAAAAGTAAACAATAGTAGTGAGTACTGGTCGTATCGAGTCCTTTGACCGCGCGGGACATTGTTTTGCCGGTACGTCGACGTTTCCCGCGAAAAAAGTAGTCTTCACCACCCGGTCGGTACTACCTCGGTTTATCTCCCGCTTACGATGTAGCATACGCAGCAGAAAAACCACCTTATCTTGCACATTACGAACAACTAATTGGATATTTTAAAGATTTTTTTCATTTACGAATAAATACGCCCTACGTGTTTGAAATGTTGAGCGGGAGGCAAGGCTGCCTGAGAGGTCTTAGAGCTGGAATGTTTTCAACAATGCGTAAGAAAATGACGATTGAACGACCTTAAAGCTTATCCCTTCTTGCTCAACGCTATCGAACTGAAAATATACAGGGTCTTTCACGAGGAACCTCACCCATATTTATACGGGAAACTACTGAACGTATTTTCATGAAATTCAGCACTTATAAGTATTTCACGATGCTGATGAAATCTAAAATATTTTCAAGGCATGAGCACCTCCGGTTTTTCCGGAAATGACGTCAACTTCCGTTTTTCCAATTAGAACACCATTTTTGTATTGCAGAAATAGATTCCTTAGAAAATTTCAAGTTATTTTGATGTAAAATTTTTCATTTTTGGTTGGAAAATTCTCTCTGAGCGGGAAAATTCGAAAAAACATCGAAAATAGAGCTCCGCTGAAACAAACTTCGAGGTTTTTGAATGGAAAATTTTCATTTTTGAGATTTTTCAAGATGTAAGATTGGTGTATCCACTTTAAAAATCGAAATCGCGATTCATGATACAGGGGGTGAAAAAATCGCTTTCAAAGTTAGGGATGACAAAATCGTGAAAAATCAATTTTTTCAAATTAGAACCCCATTTTTTTATGGCAGATATTGAATCTACGTTAAAAAATAATGTGAGTGTATGCATCACACCCTTGCCCCAAAGTGGATATTAACTCAGAAAGTATCCGCATTTTAGGGCAAGGGTGTGATGCATACACTCACATTATTTTTTAACGTAGATTCAATATCTGCCAAAAAAATGGGGTTCTAATTTGAAAAATTGATTTTTCACGATTTTGTCATCCCTAACTTTGAAAGCGATTTTTTCACCTCCTGTATCATGAATCGCGATTTCGATTTATAAAGTGGATACATCAATCTTACATCTTGAAAATCCCAAAAATGAAAATTTTCCATCCAAAAACCTCGAAGTTATTCTTGTTTCAGCGGAGCTCTATTTTCGATTTTTTTTCGAATTTTCCCGCTCAGAGAGAATTTTCCAACCAAAAATGAAAAATTTTACATCAAAATAACTTGAAATTTTCTAAGGAATCTATTTCTGCAATAAAAAAATGGTGTTCTAATTGGAAAAACGGAAGTTGACGTCATTTCCGGAAAAACCGGAGGTGCTCATGCCTTGAAAATATTTTAGATTTCATCAGCATCGTGAAATACTTATAAGTGCTGAATTTCATGAAAATACGTTCAGTAGTTTCCCGTATAAATATATGGGTGAGGTTCCTCGTGAAAGACCCTGTATTGTGGCGTTCGAGGAATACTCAATTCCAGGATTCCTCCACACGCAATCGATTGTCATGTTCGAGTCTTGTATACAGGACAACAATTGATTCCGTGCCTTCTGGACCACACATGGTTTTCGTTTTGAGGAAAAACGTTATAACAACCGCCATTATCATTACTGATCGATATATTTCCCTTTTTTGTCCTCGAAACGATCTTGTCTTGAGTTTTGTACCACGAAGCAAAAAATCTAACAATGCTGGTTTGCCTTTCCACTGACGTTGCTATCCCAAATGCATCCTTTCATAAAAGCTGCCTTTGCAATGGCACTGATTATATTCAACAGCCCTTCTGTAGTAGGGGAAATACGTACAAAATGACATAGGAGGATATATTGAAAAATTGTTAGCCTAATATAGAACCAAACAAAATTTCAATGTCAAAATATTTTATTACTCAACATATTCTCCTCTTAATTGAATACATTTATTACAGCGAACCTGCAACGTCACTCGACCTTTCAAAAAAAATGTTTCTTCCTGCTCTGAAAACCAGTCCTCAACAGCTTTTATTACCTCCTCGTTGGAAGAAAATTTACGACCTTTTAAACTTTTTTTCAGTTGAGGAAAGAGATGATAGTCGGACGGAGCCAAATCTGGTGAATAAGGGGGGTGTTCTAGTAATTCTAACCCTAAATCACGAATTTTTTGCATGGAAACATAAGATTTGTGTACTAGGGCGTTGTCCTGTAAAAACAAAACACCTTTGGATAGCTTTCCGCGTCTTTTCTCTTCAATTTTCTTCCGTAGAGTGGCCAGTAATGTCAAATAGTAGTCTACAGTTATTGTTCTACCCTTATCCAAAAAATCTATCATGATTACTCCATGGAAACCCCAAAAGTGAAGCAAGAACTTTCCCAGCAAATTTTTGGACACGAAACTTCTTAGGTCTTGGAGAACCAGAGTGTCGACTGTCGCCATTCCATCGATTGTGGTATTTCAGCTGAATTAACCGTATCTACCGAGACCATTCAGCCCAGGCTCCATCAGCAAACAAAGAGCCAGGACTTGTCTTAACATATTCATAACAAAATGTTCATCTCCGGCTAATAAAGCAATGCATCTTAACCTACTCTTGCTGATCCTATGTGGAGGTTCATCCAATCCCTAAAGGACGATATATAAGTGGACAAGGCAAACGTGAGCCGAAGACTTGATAAACGTACTCATTTTCAACTTCTACACCTAATATGATTGCAATCAAATCAAAAAATGAGACCATACCCTCCAAAGAAAAGGATACAAGTCCCTAGGGCATTATTTAAAAAAGACAATGAAGAAGAAAATGTTCCTATCAATTTTCGAGATGATGAAGACGACTGTCCATCTGTCTATATTGTTATGATCTTTTTTCCCGATTCAGATAGGGAAAAAACCAGTCTTATCCAGGATACTCCTTGGAAAAGACTGGTTCCGATGCATGCATTGGTTGCATTGGGCTCAAGCATCTTGTGCTGATGTTCCTAGAAGAACCAAGATTGTCATTGGTGAACTTTGTCAGAAGTTTTGTAACTATAAGTAGAAAACTACAGTTGCCTGTTGCCGGTATGTCATTTTGTTCATAGCATGCGGACAAAATGAATTTCGTTCATCCCAATTTATGTAAGAAACGTAAACCCATTTCGATTTTACTCTCACAGCAACGCGCTATAGAATATAGATCATAAACTGTAAATGTAAATGAGATGGAACCGTCCTGTAGTGCTTATGATCTGCAAAATTGAAGCACAAAAAACTTTAAATAAAAAAAACAAAAAATTATTTCGATCTCTTCGAAAATCGATATTTTCTGTCTCATTTGGAGGACATATTTTTTGAGAATCCAAGTGCTCTGTGAATTTATTCATTCAAAAAATGGTTCATATTCTGAACACTTCAAATGTTATTTTGTGTGTTGGTATGCCTGCAATCTTCCTCGTGGCAGTTTTTCTTTCGTCTGCCGATTGTTTGTCGACTACCTTATTGCTCACCTCACAGGTGTCTTGAGCGTTATAAATTCAGCAAGGCATTCTAAATAATTATGCTATTGCTATTCTGATTTAGTGAGTCTATTGTGAGAGCCAAGCCGTCTACGAGAGAATCAACTTCTCCGCGCTTCTCCGCATAAGGGCAACCGTGGTTCCCATAGATACTAGTGCAATAATTATGGCGACAATTTACTTCTTCACTCTGCTTCCAGCTACTTTACGGCCGCAGTTTTGATAGTACACAATACAATACACAATATATCCGAATTAATTATGCAATTATTATGGAAAACTACAAGCGATTGTGAAATTTCTGCCATTAAATCCATAGAACGCGAAGAATTTTCTACACCTGTTGTGTACGTTATTTTGCTACTGTTCTTGAACAATTCTGGTCTATTGGTATTCTTATTTATTATCATTAGATGTCGGATTATCTTGGGAATCGGGACAATGGGAAAAATTGAGCTAATTAGAGAGAAAAAGTGAATGAAGTAGATATGCTTGGTCATACCCACGATACTAATGAAACGACATTTTCCATAACTATGAGTACCGCTTTTGATTAGTGCATAATATTGTTTTGAAAATATTTATTTTTGTATGATCTTCAAAGGTCCAGGAAGGTCTTTTTCGCGACCTTTAGTTTACACACTCTCTGTTTCACACTAACTTTTCAGATCAAAGATGAATTATTAAATGTGAAAATTATAACTGGGTGTAGGTACAAGAAACGAATAAAAAATTCAAAATACATTAGAGGATTTGCTCTGCAAATTATATACAGGGTGTGGCATAATCCGAATGGAACCTGCGGGCGTCGATTCTGAAAAATTAAACCTTTTGACACTCTTTTTGGTAGCAAGACTCCAATGAAGTTTTTCAATATCTTTTTTGAATAGTATTTCTGAAAAGATGCGATAACGAATGTAAAACTATGATTCTTGGGGCGCATGCATTTTTTTTAACAAATAACTAAAGGGTGTTTCAAATTACGCGGTTTTTTTTAGAATAAATGAAACACAGAATTTGCATTCATTTTCGAAAACTTTTATTGGTAATTGAAGTATCAGTTATTGAATTCATTTACGAAAAATAATATCTGCCAAATGTTTTAAAAATAATTTCCGGCATATACAGGGTGTATTTTAAGGTGACGCTTTTCTTTTGACCAGTGATAGAAAGTAATTTTACCGAAAATTTCTTATATGAAATGTTCAATTTAAAAAAATTATAAGAAAGCGGCATATGGCGTCAAATGTTCTAATTTTTTGTTATAATGTAGTACTCGACCTACTGATCAAAAGTGTCAATGGCGCCAACTCAATCCTATGACTAGTTTTTGAGATACAGGGCGTTGAAGTTGAGAATTACCCACTTTTACTACGAGAGTACCTATTTCGAAACAGAATCGAATGAAGTTCAATTTTTCTCAAGAAACATTTCATTCCATTCCGAGGGAGCAACTAAATAGAGAAATATGACCGAAAATCGTTACGAATACAGGGTTATCCATAATTGGATGCATACCCGATTTTGAAAATATAAAATATGTCAGTTCCAGAGCGAAAACGTTCGCAAAATGAACTATTTCACTAGACATGTTGTTGTTACATCGAAAAAACCTGAAATACCTAGAATTCATACTGGGTGATCCATTATTATAGAAACTATTCACAATGAAGGTTATGTGGACACCCTTTATTTTTGGGTTGATCTGAGGTGTTTGTTTGATTTTTCCAGAACATATCATCATGGACTTCAAAGAATACAGGGTGATTCTGTCATGAAATAAACTGTGAACCTCACTAAAATACCCAAAAACCACTTTTTTTTTCATCGCCCTCTATATTTCAAGATTAACTCCGTTGAGGTGGGAGTTTTCTTTCACCACTTAACTTGATATAAAAACATCAATACGGCTGAGAGATTTTATCCTCTTCCTATGACAAGATTTTTTGCTGGAATAAGAATAAAAAAATAATTAAATAAATAATTTTCATATTACATAAAAAAAAATCTGGTCATAGGAAGTGGATAAAAACTCTCAGTCGTATTGATGTTTTTATATCAAGTACAGTGGTGAAAGAAAACTCCCACCTCAACGGAGGTAATCTTGAAATAGAGGGTGATGAAAAAAAAAGTGGTTTTTGGGTATTTTCTTGAGGTTCACAGTTTATTTCATGACAGAATCACCCTGTATTCTCTGAAGTCCATGATGATATGTTCTGGAAAAATCAAACGAACACCTCAAATCAACCCAAAAATACAGGGTGTCCACTTAACCTTCATTGTGAATAGTTTCTATAATAATGGATCACCCAGTATGAATTCTGGGTATTTCAGGTTTTTTCTATGTAACAACAACATATCTATTGAAATACATAGTTCATTTTGCGAAAGTTTTCGCTCTGGAACTGACATATTTAATACTTTCAAAATCGGGCATGCATTCATGCAATTATGGATAACCCTGTATTCGTAACGATTTTCGGTCATATTCCTTTATTTGGTTGCTCCCTGGGGATGGAATGAAATGTTTCTTGAGAAAAATTGAAGTTCATTCGATTCTGTTTCGAGATACGCGCGTTGTAAAAGTGGGTAATTCTCTACTTCAACGCCCTGTATCTCAAAAACTAGTCATAGGATTGAATTGGCGCCATCGACACTTTTGTTCAATAGGTCGAGTACTACATTATACCAAAAAATTAGAACATTTGACGGATCGCCATTTGCTATAAGAAAAGTGCGGGCCTTTGAGAATATTTGAATGAATTTTGGCAATCATATAATTTTATTTTTTCAATTTGATTTTTGCAACAAACATGCAAATGATGACAACTCTGAAGAGAAAATTCGAAATAATTTGAAAAATTGGGGGTTATACTTATCTTTCGAAGAGGGTTGGAAGGTATAGTTCTTATTTTTACGTAGAAAAATGACAATTTGAAATTTGAGTTTCAAGATGGTTCATGAATATTCACAGGAACCAAGTTAATGAATTTATTCCATTTGGTTTTTCCACACTGTATGCGACAGCGATACGTAAGTCCGTTGATGTGGTAGATCTGCATCCAGTATTGACGTTGTGACCGTTTCGCGGCTCTGGTAAAGAGAGCTGTGATTCAGTGTTGAAGGAAAACTGACTGCAAGTCGTCCCATAAGAGATACGAAAATAACCCCGCTGTCAGCCTATCTTATTCCAATAAAAGGAAACAAGAACAATGAACGTCTCCGATATATTTATTATGATTTTGATTCCGCTTTGTATTGTAATATAAGTAACTGCAGGCATCTGTGATAAATCGGAGTTAATAAAAATAGCATTCCGCCATTAGCAGATATTTATTCTGTTGGAAAAGTTGATTTATCTAACTGCTAACGAACATTTCGCTCCGATCGTTTTAGATGAGTACCGAGAAAATATAAAAATGCAGTAGCCGAGTGGTAAGTGAATGACAATCCATGTCATTTGATCTATTAACAACAGGTAGGTAGCATTTCTCAGTTCTTGCTACTCCTGGAAGTCCATATGTGGACACTCTTCGGTCACTGTAGACTGCTTGGCTCTGCACTGAGAGAGTTCACCTTGCCCATTATAGAGAATAAAGAGGATTCTACAAGAGATGCGGCGTGCATAGTCAAACAGCCTCTACTTTATGGGCAACGGCTTGTGAGAACTTACCATCTTGTGCAAAAAACAATCCCCCATCAGGCCATTACGCATTCGAAAGAATAAGTTTATGGCCGCATTGAAACTGGGATAAGTTTGCAATTCAAAATAATTCATTATCGCTGCGATATGCTAAGCGTGTGAGTTTGATCGAAGGCTATATTCAAACTATTAATATCGGTCTTCCACCCAGTAAATATCGTTCAACCTCCGATGGAATAAAACCACTCACAAAATCGTGACTATATTTGCATTTCCTGCATGTCAAGGGTGATTTTGCAGATTGTGCTTTGGAACACTGTGTTTTATACAATGCAAATTCACCGGTACAATATTAAAATTAAACATGAGGAATCCAAAGTAATGAAAAAATATTTAACCACGTATTCATCGAATAAAATAATGCTACTATTATTTAATTTCTCTATTTCAGTATCGTAATGAGTTCATTACAGTACTAAAAACAGTGCTGTAATGAACTCATTACATCGCTGTTTTCAGTTATATTTTTCGTTTCGTATGGTTGTCAGCACTGGCTTCCGATCCTATCAATTTTCAACTCACGTCAATTTCGTAGCAGTCACCAACTGCCAAGATACAATACAAAAGTCACTAGGATGTAAAATCTGAATTTTTCATTGAATTTCAACGAAATTTGACTGAAATAGAGAAAATATCGTCTAATACTCGTTGCAGAATGCAATTCCAACACTCATGCGCTTATATCTTTTGAACCACTGGACCGATTTCGAAAATCGAACTCATTTTCGAATCATCTTCTTATTCTAATGAAAACTGTTTTTACAATAAAAAAACCAGACCTATTTTTTACAAAATTCATGGATTTTTTCTGAAATTCTTCCCATCATGCTTCTTATAGTGTTCTCAGTCACTTTCTGGGATGCTGTCTTCCACTTTTGCTTGAATTCCGCTAATGTTTTCGTTGATTTCTTAGTCTTCTTCAATTCTCTTTTTACCAAGGCCCAATATCTTTCGATTAGCCTGAGTTCTGGGCAATTTGGTGGATTGGCCTCTTTGGGTACAAAAACCACCTCATTAGCTTCGTCCCATTCCTTGGTGGCCTTGCTGTTGTGGCATGAAGCTAAATCTGGCCAAAAGATTGTTGACACATGGTGCTCACGTAAAAATGGTAAAAGTCGCTTCTTCAAGCATTCCTCGATGTATATCTTCGAGTCAACAGAGCCTTGGCCAACGAAAAATTTGCTCCTTTTCCCACAAGTGCAAATTGCTTGCCAAACCAGAAAATTTTCAGGAAACTTTGCTTGTTTCTTCACGCGAAATTGTTCGTCCATATTTCCACGAGAATCTGCAGTATACAATTCCTGACCAGGAAGTGGCGAGAAATCAGCCAAGACATAGGTTTCGTCGTCCATCACGCAACAGGAAAAATTTTTCAAGAAATCTTTTTTTAATTTCTTTGCTCTTGATTTCGCTTCTTGATTCTTCACAGCGTTCCTGTCTGGCACTTTCTGCACTTTGTATGTTCTAAGCCGAAGCCCACAACTCGACTTGATTTTCTGAACGGTTGACTGCGAACAACCTACTATTTGGGCCACTTTCCGTCCTGAAAGGTTAGGATTCTTCTGAAAAAGGTTGATGGCTTTCTTCACTTTTTTGGGCTATGAAACCCCTTTTTCCTCCCGGTTCCTTTCTTGCACTTAATTGTAATAATTGCTTAACAACTCTTGATACCGTTTCCGGACGAACGCGAGCCTATTTTGCGATTCTTTTGAAGCTCCATTTTTGATCATTTTGAAAAAGTTTCACTATAAATTCTCGCGTTTTCACTTCTCTTGGCATTTTGCGACAGAGAATTGGAATATGAAGTAAATGTTCCACATGTTTCTGACGTTCATAACAAAGCTAACTATGATCAAATTTCGATTTTTTCTCAATTGGTTCAAGAGATAGAGGCGTTTTTGTGATAGCGAATTTATTCTCGTTCAGTCCTTAGTTTCAAGCCTCCAGATACAGAAACCTATCGCTTGTATCTGATTCAGATAAATTACTTTTTTTGCACCATATCTAAAACAACAATTTTCTAATTTCAAATTTTTTATTTTCTTTAATATCGTATTAGTCCATGCACCTGTTCATTCCACTTCTACATAGTCCACGATTCTCTGAATTAACGAAGTCATTAACTTTTTTTGTGAGTCATAATCCACTCTTTGGTATTCTTCTTGAATAGATTGGTACTATTCATCTTCGAGGTCCTCAAGCTGAATAGTTTAGACACTAGAAAATAACGGTTTTCTATGGTTTCAAGGAGGGTTGCAAGTTGCAAGGGGCTGCAGCTTCCTGAAAGTCATGATAGTTAAATATAACGAAGATATTTACTAATTTTTGATGCAGCTGAAAGATTCAGTATAGAACTACGCCGGATCTATTCGTTACTTCGATTACAATATAGATGCATTGTGAGTTGCCCACATCATCAATAATAGGATAGATTCCAGACCGATATTGAATATTGTATGTTCAATATGTACTCGTTTGTCAGAATCACAGGGATTGATATTAAATCGAATTTGAGTTTGAATCAATATTTTATGATTTGCAGGTCATTCCATTAGAAAAGACGCACTTTTTATCGGTATGTCTTGGAAAAGCCTCAGAACAACCCTGTATAATAAGGGCGTTTTTCATTACACCCAAATGATACACAGTATGTTGGTACCCATAAAGCTTATCAGTATCGCCTATACTTTGAGTGCTCTGAGCGTCTGAACAAAACTCGAAACTGAAAAATCGAAAAATATAAAACCGAATAATTCGTTACTTATGAGGGCTACATGGACGATTTTGGTATCAAAATGTAGGTTTTCGAGGTCGCTCCATTCAATAAAAGATATTCCAGAGCCCTAACTAGCATAGTTTAGATTTTCACCTGTCAAATGGCATTTTTCGAAAAATTGCAAATTTCAAACTCTCATATCTTCCGTTCCTATCATCTCCGCCAAAAATTATTTATATCACATGGATCAGCATACCTCAATGTATCACTGTGCAAAATATGAGCGATTTGAAAAATCTCAAATTTTTGGTGAAAAATGCCAAAGGGGTAAGACCCCCCAAAAACACCATATTTGTCATCACCAAGGAATCTCTGGCGAATCCAAAGTCGTTTTTCGAAAGTGAAGATCTACTACCCATTCGAATCATGCAGAATACCCATTAGACTGATCAGTATCGCCTATACTTTGAGTGCTCTGAGCGTCTGAACAAAACTCGAAACTGAAAAATCGAAAAATATAAAACCGAATAATTCGTTACTTATGAGGGCTACATAGACGATTTTGGTATCGAAATGTAGGTTTTCGAGGTCGCTCCATTCAATGAAAGATATTCCAGAGCCCTAACTAGCATAGTTTAGATTTTCACCTGTCAAATGGCATTTTTCGAAAAATTGCAAATTTCAAACTCTCATATCTTCCGTTCCTATCATCTCCGCCAAAAATTATTCATATCACATGGATCAGCATACCTCAATGTATCACTGTGCGAAATATGAGCGATTTGAAAAATCTCAAATTTTTGGTGAAAAATGCCAAAGGGGTAAGACCCCCCAAAAACACCATATTTGTCATCACCAAGGAATCCCTGGCGAATCCAAAGTCGTTTTTCGAAAGTGAAGATCTACTACCCATTCGAATCATGCAGAATACCCATTAGACTGATCAGTATCGCCTATACTTTGAGTGCTCTGAGCGTCTGAACAAAACTCGAAACTGAAAAATCGAAAAATATAAAACCGAATAATTCGTTACTTATGAGGGCTACATGGACGATTTTGGTATCAAAATGTAGGTTTTCGAGGTCGCTCCATTCAATAAAAGATATTCCAGAGCCCTAACTAGCATAGTTTAGATTTTCACCTGTCAAATGGCATTTTTCGAAAAATTGCAAATTTCAAACTCTCATATCTTCCGCTCCTATCATCTCCGCCAAAAATTATTCATATCACATGGATCAGCATACCTCAATGTATCACTGTGCAAAATATGAGCGATTTGAAAAATCTCAAATTTTTGGTGAAAAATGCCAAAGGGGTAAGACCCCCCAAAAACACCATATTTGTCATCACCAAGGAATCCCTGGCGAATCCAAAGTCGTTTTTCGAAAGTGAAGATCTACTACCCATTCGAATCATGCAGAATACCCATTAGATTGATCAGTATCGCCTATACTTTGAGTGCTCTGAGCGTCTGAACAAAACTCGAAACTGAAAAATCGAAAAATATAAAACCGAATAATTCGTTACTTATGAGGGCTACATGGACGATTTTGGTATCAAAATGTAGGTTTTCGAGGTCGCTCCATTCAATAAAAGATATTCCAGAGCCCTAACTAGCATAGTTTAGATTTTCACCTGTCAAATGGCATTTTTCGAAAAATTGCAAATTTCAAACTCTCATATCTTCCGCTCCTATCATCTCCGCCAAAAATTATTCATATCACATGGATCAGCATACCTCAATGTATCACTGTGCAAAATATGAGCGATTTGAAAAATCTCAAATTTTTGGTGAAAAATGCCAAAGGGGTAAGACCCCCCAAAAACACCATATTTGTCATCACCAAGGAATCCCTGGCGAATCCAAAGTCGTTTTTCGAAAGTGAAGATCTACTACCCATTCGAATCATGCAGAATACCCATTAGACTGATCAGTATCGCCTTTACTTTGAGTGCTCTGAGCGTCTGAACAAAACTCGAAACTGAAAAATCGAAAAATATAAAACCGAATAATTCGTTACTCATGAGGGCTACATGGACGATTTTGGTATCAAAATGTAGGTTTTCGAGGTCGCTCCATTCAATAAAAGATATTCCAGAGCCCTAACTAGCATAGTTTAGATTTTTACCTGTCAAATGGCATTTTTCGAAAAATTGCAAATTTCAAACTCTCATATCTTCCGTTCCTATCATCTCCGCCAAAAATTATTTATATCACATGGATCAGCATACCTCAATGTATCACTGTGCACAATATGAGCGATTTGAAAAATCTCAAATTTTGGGTGAAAAATGCCAAAGGGGTAAGACCCCCCAAAAACACCATATTTGTCATCACCAAGGAATCCCTGGCGAATCCAAAGTCGTTTTTCGAACGTGAAGATCTACTACCCATTCGAATCATGCAGAATACCCATTAGACTGATCAGTATGGCCTATACTTTGATTGCTCTGAGCGTCTGAACAAAACTCGAAACTGAAAAATCGAAAAATATAAAACCGAATAATTCGTTACTTATGAGGGCTACATGGACGATTTTGGTATCAAAATGTAGGTTTTCGAGGTCGCTCCATTCAATAAAAAATATTCCAGAGCCCTTACTAGCATAGTTTAGATTTTCACCTGTCAAATGGCATTTTTCGAAAAATTGCAAATTTCAAACTCTCATATCTTCCGTTCCTATCATCTCCGCCAAAAATTATTTATATCACATGGATCAGCATACCTCAATGTATCACTGTGCAAAATATGAGCGATTTGAAAAATCTCAAATTTTTGGTGAAAAATGCCAAAGGGGTAAGACCCCCCAAAAACACCATATTTGTCATCACCAAGGAATCCCTGGCGAATCCAAAGTCGTTTTTCGGACGTGAAGATCTACTACCCATTCGAATCATGCAGAATACCCATCAGACTGATCAGTATCGCCTATACTTTGAGTGCTCTGAGCGTCTGAACAAAACTCGAAACTGAAAAATCGAAAAATATAAAACCGAATAATTCGTTACTTATGAGGGCTACATGGACGATTTTGGTATCAAAATGTAGGTTTTTGAGGTCGCTCCATTCAATAAAAGATATTCCAGAGCCCTAACTAGCATAGTTTAGATTTTCACCTGTCAAATGACATTTTTCGAAAAATTGCAAATTTCAAACTCTCATATCTTCCGTTCCTATCATCTCCGCCAAAAATTATTCATATCACATGGATCAGCATACCTCAATGTATCACTGTGCAAAATATGAGCGATTTGAAAAATCTAAAATTTTTGGTGAAAAATGCCAAAGGGGTAAGACCCCCCAAAAACACCATATTTGTCATCACCAAGGAATCCCTGGCGAATCCAAAGTCGTTTTTCGAAAGTGAAGATCTACTACCCATTCGAATCATGCAGAATACCCATTAGACTGATCAGTATCGCCTATACTTTGAGTGCTCTGAGCGTCTGAACAAAACTCGAAACTGAAAAATCGAAAAATATAAAACCGAATAATTCGTTACTAATGAGGGCTACATGGACGATTTTGGTATCAAAATGTAGGTTTTCGAGGTCGCTCCATTCAATAAAAGATATTCCAGAGCCCTAACTAGCATAGTTTAGATTTTCACCTGTCAAATGGCATTTTTCGAAAAATTGCAAATTTCAAACTCTCATATCTTCCGTTCCTATCATCTCCGCCAAAAATTATTTATATCACATGGATCAGCATACCTCAATGTATCACTGTGCAAAATATGAGCGATTAGAAAAATCTCAAATTTTTGGTGAAAAATGCCAAAGGGGTAAGACCCCCCAAAAACACCATATTTGTCATCACCAAGGAATCCCTGGCGAATCCAAAGTCGTTTTTCGAAAGTGAAGATCTACTACCCATTCGAATCATGCAGAATACCCATTAGACTGATCAGTATCGCCTATACTTTGAGTGCTCTGAGCGTCTGACCAAAACTCGAAACTGAAAAATCGAAAAATATAAAACCGAATAATTCGTTACTTATGAGGGCTACATGGACGATTTTGGTATCAAAATGTAGGTTTTCGAGGTCGCTCCATTCAATAAAAGATATTCCAGAGCCCTAACTAGCATAGTTTAGATTTTCACCTGTCAAATGGCATTTTTCGAAAAATTGCAAATTTCAAATTCTCATATCTTCCGTTCCTATCATCTCCGCCAAAAATTATTTATATCACATGGATCAGCATACCTCAATGTATCACTGTGCAAAATATGAGCGATTTGAAAAATCTCAAATTTTTGGTGAAAAATGCCAAAGGGGTAAGACCCCCCAAAAACACCATATTTGTCATCACCAAGGAATCCCTGGCGAATCCAAAGTCGTTTTTCGAACGTGAAGATCTACTACCCATTCGAATCATGCAGAATACCCATTAGACTGATCAGTATCGCCTATAGTTTGAGTGCTCTGAGCGTCTGAACAAAACTCGAAACTGAAAAATCGAAAAATATAAAACCGAATAATTCGTTACTCATGAGGGCTACATGGACGATTTTGGTATCAAAATGTAGGTTTTCGAGGTCGCTCCATTCAATAAAAGATATTCCAGAGCCCTAACTAGCATAGTTTACATTTTCACCTGTCAAATGTCATTTTTCGAAAAATTGCAAATTTCAAACTCTCATATCTTCCGTTCCTATCATCTCCGCCAAAAATTATTTATATCATATGGATCCCTGGCGAATCCAAAGTCGTTTTTCGAAAGTGAAGATCTACTACCCATTGGAATCATGCAGAATACCCATTAGACTGATCAGTATCGCCTATACTTTGAGTGCTCTGAGCGTCTGAACAAAACTCGAAAATGAAATATGGAAAAATAAAACAATACAAATTCTACTGTAACCGAACCATCGACCGTGGCGCACCCTGTATATTGATTATAATGAACTTATAATTCCTGGATGAACCCGCATTGCGGATAACAGCTTTTTCATGCACAACCAATTACAGGAAACACCCTTATGAATTATTTTTATGATGATTACCTGTTTGGCACCAAATAGACCGTCATATCACTGTGTCATACCATTATAAGATAATTCCTCAATTTAAATCCAATTTGCGATAGGCAATGGAGTTTTTGTGCAGTGAATAATCATTTAAGTAAGTGCAATGAAATGTGGAACTGAACACTAAAAATTGTATAAGGGAGCAATAAAATGTCTAACAATGTGTTTGCATTGAGTACTCCTTCAAAGTTTTTGTAAGGTTAAAGATGATTCATTTCTGACAATGTGGCGGTTAATGCCCAACTCCTGTATACGCCAGTGTTCTCAAATACCACGAAATCAGTAGCGCTGCTACCTTTCTTGGAAATATTTTCTTCATTCTATCGTTTGATGCCATTTGCGGAAAAAAATGCCTATTTATTCGGAGCAAAAGCATTTATTTCTCTAGCGATTATCAAACATCCACATTATCATAATTATATTTTTCCCACTCTTTTTCTTAAGCAGATCAAATTCTATATCATTTTCCAAAAATTTTTGCATGATTTCCATACTTGGAAAAAATTCTTCATCTTTTTCACAAAAAGAACTTGTGAAAAAAACTTCACTGGTAGATATTGTAGTAATTTCTGATTATAATTATTCAATATTTCATGTCAAATGAGTAGGTATATTGTGTTCCTGTATCGCAATTTTTTTCTGTTTCATGGTAATATGGAATTCACGAAGCACCAATTGTATCTCCATCCATCAGAAAATCCGTTTCAGTTAATCATACTGGGTACTCAGCAATTGCGTGTTAGAAATCGAAAATTCAGACCATTAACTCCCCCAAAATACTATGGGCAAAACAATCCAATTCAATTTCCGATCAACTTTTGAAACATTTCCACATTTCGTGTGTATTGTGTGGGAGTTTCCTATTTAATTTTTCAGGGCGGTTACCGTCAACTGTCATTATCGTCCGAAGCATGAAATTGATGGAAATCAGGTACTCGATGAATAGGTAATGGAAAAACTCCTAACCTGGACTTTCGAAAGCACTGAATGCAAACATTACAAAATGCGCAGGAACCCTTTTTCCTGTATATTATTATGGTCGTGACAACGGAAAGTACAACAGTTATCGTTAAGATAGTATCCACACGTATTGTGAACCCCTAGTTATAACTGAAGAGGGAATACTTCATGCATGCATTGGATGATTTCGATTCCAACGAAAAAGATCCTTAAATTTCGGGAAATGTGAAATGGTGCATAATACATGTGAGTTTTTTCTCCTTTTGTGAAAACAATTTATCGTTTTACTGAGTTGCATATTTTTTTCGGAAAATGGTATGATTCTTAATAAATAGTTTCTAGAATTTCGGTTTCTGAGCGCTCGACCTACATGTTTTTATAATCTTTGAGCTGAACAGAAAATATTCAAAAGCATAGAGATCCCAAAAAAATTGAGTGCGTTCTAATCTTATATTTTAATCTTTATTTCCGCATGCACATTGAATCAAACCACTTCACTTTCAGAATTTTTTTCATATTCAATTAAATCTTTCTCATTTACAGTTACTTGTATAAATGTCAGATATGGAAAATCAATTTTTCTTTCACTGATAGAAACATTTATTCCCATATTATATCACAGTTTGTTAAAACCCCATAAGTTAAAGTTGAATATTAATATGAATGTTAATAGTTACTAGAATTCAGTGAATACAAAGAAGTAAAATGAAATTAAACATTGAAGTTAAAATGGCTTTTTCGAATGTATATTATTGAAAATAAAATATCTTTTAGTAGAATTCACACAATTCTCAATCCAATTCAACATGTTCACTAGATATATAATCACCTATTCAAAAAATGAGAGTCAATGTATAAAATACAAAAAACTACATAAAATTCACGATTATAATTTTAGTACCAACAAGCTGTAGCATGTAATTGAATATTTTGAGGGATTTGTTGTGAATTTCTAGAAGAATACAAATATTTTCCAAACTTTCCAAAGATTCACAAGAATTAACAATGCTTTACATAGATTGATAGATTCACATATTCTCACAAAGAATTATGGTATGAATTTTAGTTATGAGTGGATCATACTGCCTATTTTCTAGAACAACCCAATATAGCTGGAACTCACACGATTTACGTGTGTAGTTATTTCATTCTGCTTCAAAGGGAAAAAGCTATCAGTTCTAACAATCGATACGTCCAGAATGTCTACGTGAAAAATAAATAAGTGTCCGACCGATAGTAGGAACATTTGTATAATCAATATGTTTCAAAGTGAAAAGGGCAATAAATGTCGATTTTCAGACTTTCGTGTTGTGCCATCAGTTCTAATTATATATATTATTGAAAGGGATGAAGAAATTGGATTGCGAGTAGTAAATATACTCATCAGCAGTAAATCTAGCTAGTAACTCTTTCAGATTTAATACTAAATAAGCCGATTGGTAGTCATTATACAGGGTGTTTCGAAAAAAAGTGACCGTACCTCTAGGATAGGTATAGGTATGAAACTGAAAAATTTATTATTATTCAAGGAGACAATGGGCTGTAGCGCATCCAAAAACGTGGCTGTTGAACACTTAGATGCAGCTGAGAATGGCGAAGTGGCCCAAAAAGATACTGCTGAAAACATAAACGCCGAACCCGAACGTAAGGAATCTATTCCTTTGAGTCCAAGGGATATTCCTCCGATTGAAAGCGAAGAACCTCCTGCTGATATGCTCGAGACGCCTGTCGTCAATAACATGCAGAAGAAAGGTTAGTGGATTTGAAATATTCCAGTATACTGGTTGGCCCAAATAAAACAGCAGTCGAGCTGAATATTTCCGTATGAGTTTTCCTGAAAACGCTGACACAAGCTAATTTTTATTTGGAATTCGTGCGTCTACGATCATCCCCTTTAGCAGGTTAGCAAACAACATTAGGTAAGAATCTCAAATAATAATAAGAGTCAGTGACACACAGTGGCGGATTTACGACTTCAGGGGCCCTACGCTTCAAAACTTTTGGGGCCCCCTCTGAAACATTTTCGATTTTTTTCAAAAGATTTTTTTTAATTAAAACTCACTTCTTTAAAAACAAAACAAAAAGTTAATTAATAAAATACAAGGTATGTATATCAAAACAAAATATAAAAGATGAATAAAAATCTCAAAAAAAGGGAAAATTATCACCAAAATTCAAATATAAAATATCTCTAGAATATCATAACTGCAAATTGTTTATTGCGGCATCGAGATTAAGGAATAAATAAAATCATCATAAAAGATACAAGTATCGTAAAGCTGTAAATCAATTACCTACAACATAAAACTCCATTTAAAAAATTGATTCTTTCTTATTTTAATATCAGCAACTTCTTTTATTGCAGAATCATAATCGAGACTTTATATCACTTTCGATAGAAAGTATTTCTAAAAACTGTAGTCTATTTTCTGTCATATAACAGTTCTATATTTATTTTTTATCAATGACAGTTTGGAAAATGAGCAAAAAATTCTGTCAATTTTGGATGCTTAGCTTTACTCTGCTCTTTACTTTCCTTGAGCTTTCGTTTTTGGTAGCCGCTCATATAACGTCTGTCAGACATGGTGTCACGTCAATATTACATATATGTAACTAGCAACTGTAATGGTAAGAAAATGTTGAATTTTATTTCATATTATGTGAGGACTAACACAGAAATTCATTGACCTCGCTCTATCGAAGTATGAAATCCGAACCGATGAGCTAATATATGAGAAATAATTATCTAATTGATACAACAAAAGAATGGTAAAATATGAACATATTATTGAACATAGTGAATGAGTCTATCGAAGATGATCGGAGGTCAAGAAAAAATTGCAACAATTAAATTGATAAATATCTAAATATACATCCATATTTTTGAAACGAAATCATTTGTTTTGTTTGTCATTTCGTCGTACAAACACGTAGGTACAGGTTGAATCGAATAACTTCTGTAAATCGTATTTTGTATTTCCTTTTCCCGGTAGGTATATTGAACCAATATTATGTCGTATGCCTCACATATATCGGAAATGAATTTCACTGGTCTGCCTCATAATCGATCGAATTATGTTTATGCCGAATTGCCGAAAAATTGGAAGAATGTTATTTCTAGCATATGAAACTGCACTGTAAAGCTCACCTTCTAAATCAATTATATCGTTCAATGAGAGTACAAGGATTTAAAATTCCAAACACAATCAGAAATAGTTCAATTCACCAACACTTCTCAGTTTTTCACAGTATTTGAATCTTACACGTTACCCGAAACTCGCCCGTCACTGTCAACACTTTTAGAATCTTGTGAAATGAATGTAAGAAAAAAATATGCAGACCTAAGAACTTTTGCACAAGTATTTTTCACTTTACAACCCTAAACGAATCAACATCTGGCCGCCCGTTCTGTAGCACATTCCCAGATTTTAGAGGAAATGTCGACTTTATTGAATTATGATGTAATTGTAAATATTGGAATTCGGCCGCCACCCTTGTCTGAATTTATTGCAGGCAGACAAGATAATTAGGGACAGTACGCTGAATCTCGGATGGTGTGTGTTTTCCAACATCTGAGTTTTGCTCTGAGGCTCTTGTTATTCAATTGCGTCTCGTGTGAATGTAACAATTCATAATTCGCAAGTTGCCTCTGAGCTTCTTATAAAATATAGTACAGTCTGACTATTTTTTTTTCACACTTACAGACTGAAATTCCATTCTAGAAAAAAACAATTCAATTCGATCGCCGGGGCCCCTACGCTACAGAGTACTAAGCGTACCGGTTAATCCGCTACTGTTGACAATCCATCCATTTTCAGCACATCGATAGGTGATTGGTCGTATGAAATTAAGATGGGTATTTTCTTCAGTTAAGTCAAATGTAATATCGTTTATTTCCAGATAGTGGATTATCTTTCGAACTTGCATTCGAAGACGACGATGAGGAAAGTATTATAAAAAAGCATCCACCTAAAAGGTTTCAATCAATAGAGAACCAACCAAGCAGCCCTGTCACTCTTGAAAAATTGCAAGAAAAACTAGAGGAAGCTGAAATTAGAAGACAACAGGTGAGAAGCAGATTCAGACTCTTATCATTTCATTCTTCTCCAATGATTTAGATACAGTTTCAGTGTATACTGAAAGACCGAATTGTTCTGAAAATTGTTATCCCATAAATTCAGTTCTGGTGCCTATAGTTCATGCATTTTTAAGTCTAACTCCTGTAATTTCATGGTCCTCGAAAAAAACAAATCGAATATTAAAGAATTGAACTCTCAACAGATCTTATCGCAGCGAGTACATTCTGCAAAACAGAGGACTGCAGTGAGGAAGCAAGCATCATCAAACGAAGATGATGCTGAGGAGACACAGGCTCCTCCAAGTAATCCTGAAAACCAATGATGTAAATAAATTCATTGCATTTTTTTTCGCTGAGCACTCGTAAATTTCCCAATTCATTTGGTGTGTGATGATCTAGTTTATTAATAAAATAATAATAACCGATACTTATATGATGTTTTCATTATAATAATTCATTTTGATTGAGAAATAATGGTCCTCAAGTGTTGAAGTATGTAATAATGAGTTCTCAGGTAAGTAGTGGAAGAAAAATTGATTTTGGATAGTTTTTTTTGCAATATCAGATTGTCTACTCAATTCATATGAAGTTGGTTTTATTCTCGAAAAATTAGATTAATCCTGCAAAATTCAGCTTTTAACCTGCTATTTTGGGCTATTTATTAGCTTTACAATTTTTTTGTCAGAATTCTTTCAATTTAAAAAAAATTGATCTTATTCCAATAACATATGATATTTTTCAATATTACATAGATACTGTGGTAATTTTATTTTGAGTTGGTTATATTTTTGAAAAACTGTTTATTAGTACACTCAGCTTTAATGTTGATTTATTCATCAGCTCCTAAATTAATACAAAAATATAAGGTCAGTTATTCAAATAATTATTTTTAAAGAAAAGAAGAAGCTTATAATCTTAATTTTATTCGCCTGATAACATTTGAAAATTAACTCATTTGCGGTAATTTTGAGATGTATCTATCAGTTTTCTATTCACGTTGCTTTTTGTAATTTGTATTTCAATACTGGATGAGAGTTTTTCCGCATACCGTCCGGGTCTCGAAGAGCTTATCACTAAGTAAAATCTGAGGCCAAGATCATATTCAGCTTTATTTTGTGTCATCAATTTACATCTTCATTAACATTAATTTATTTATCATAATACCCGTATTCTGTCAGTGATTCAATGGGAGATTCAATAAAATTTCACTCTTATAGTACGATATAAAACAACATTTTATTTATATAACATCATTTACAAACCACTCAAAGTCGGGATTAGTTTCAATAATATCACAAAATTCTCGATTTTGTGGTTATAAATTTATGAATGAAGTACCTAATAGTAATGTGCGCACATTTTGAGGTTCACAGATTTCCGAATCTGACGGATACTATAGCCTTCCACTGAAATTTCTAATTTGAAGGTAGTGGGTAGATTACTATTCATTCATTGGGAAAAAGTTAACTTGTAAATGTAAAAATTTCATGCAATGGATGTTAACGCATTAGTCCACAAAAGTGATTCCTTTTTAATCATTTTCAAGTATGTATTACTGCAAAGATGGAGCAATACCTCAGGAAAGAAAATATGTATTCAAAAATAATATGCACTAGTCGGCAAAAATTTTTGAATGACGCATTTGATGTTTGGTTATCGAAATTCTTTTATACTTATTGAAAAATATTTCAGAACATATAGGAGAAATTGAATTCAGGAATATGAAATGGAATTATTCAAAATAAAAACACAACTTTTTTTTGCTAAAGTGAAAAATTTGTTTATTTGTCATAAAACCGATTGTACTATAATAATTAAATTTTTGACACTTTAGGAGAACGATACCGAAATATCATACCAGATTTTTGCAGACCAGTGAGTAGTTTTACATAGGATTGACCACCAATTCTAAATGAATTCCCTCAAAAACAGCCTCAATGATTTTGATGAGGTTCACATTTGAAAAATACTGGTTATCAATTCAATCCTATGCAAACCTAAATTCAATGAAAATAATACAATATCAATCTTTTACTATAAGTAAGGAACATTTATGATCTGTACATATTCTAAGACTAACTTCATAATGTATGATATCGTATTTACAAATTTACACAACCTTTTACCTTGCTCCATTTTTTCGAAGGAAGTTGAGGAATAAATATTACTTAGAAATCGAGAATGACTGACGACACTAGCGTATTAATGTTTTATTTAAGAGAATTAATATAATTCTTCAATGATTGTTATGAAACTACGGATGTGAATATAGTGTTCACTAAGAGTTAGCATAAAATATCGACTCATGCTAATGTATAATTCAAACTAGAGCTATAATCCCACATATCGATATATCCACATATCAAATAGACATAAAAATTAAGTTTTCTCCGTATAAAACACACAGTCAGCAAAATTATCGAATATTTCATATAAAAATTCAAGACGAGGAAACAGTTTATAAAAATATTATAAAATACTAAAAAAAATCAACAAATATGAGCTCACAATCGTACAATATTCCAATATATTACAGTTCGATTTGTACATGTACCTAATCATAGAAGAAAATTCTCGGTGAAACAGTTTCATAACTTATGAGTATCATTGCGAAATAAACTCATTGAATGATCTTATGGTGAATTATTATGGGGGAAGAGATGAGGTTTCAGAAGTGGAAGACAACCGCCAGCTCTTATTTGTCCCCTCATTCTTTATGAATTGGTCTTGCCACTAACGAATAATACTATCTAACACACAGCCTCTATATTAAATATATAAATATTGTTATTTGTTGTTGGGTGCGAATTTTCTGAGGAATTCATCGATATTCTCTCTCCTTCCAGCCTTACACCATCTAATCCCATCTCCTAAGTCTTTTTATCGTATTTAAATTTCACAAAAATTTATTTGAGAATCACCATAAAGGAATTATTATTGAAAAATATGAAAATGCAATAACAGTCTAAACATACCTATATCACTTTCGAGGATGTATGTAAATTAAACTATCAACCAAAAGAGAAAGTGTTAGAGGACCTTCATATTTTCTCATGAAATAGTCTTATCCTGCTCACATCAAAAATGAGACCAATCATTTCGAAAAAATTGATCGATGAAGCTACCAATGTCACGTCCAACAACAAGTTTCGAGTATTTTAGAACACGATTTGAGCGATAAACATTTACAATTTGTAAAAACATCTAGAAAGAGTCCTTATGATTTGGGATTTGGGGTTTAGTAATTGTTGATTGCATTCACCAACCATTTCAACCGTGATATTAGTTTATTTATGTACTTTCTGCCTAATACAAGTTCACAACCACTGATATCTAAATGAGTATTATACTCTAAATATCTGAGTGTTCATCACAATATTGGATCAACGAACGAAAAATGGAATTCACATCCACACCTAACTTCATATCGAACAATAATAATTGTGTAAAAGTAAATGAAAAAAATACCAATATCACGGTGAAATACAGACAATTGGTTTATAGTATCTTCATTTTGTAGAGGCTCTTGAGTATTTTAGCCAGCTCAAGGCGAACTGTGTCGAACTGTCAATTCCAATATCAATATTGTTTTTCATCCAATCGAAAGTAATGTTTCCATTTTTGTAATTTTTTTTATTTTTATACAATATCTATAAAAATATGTTCAATTCACTTTTTGATATGTCGAATTTTTTATGACTGCTTTTTACGGAAAGCTGGACTATAAATAGGGAAATTTGAAAGTGCGGATCTAGAATCATACTGTGTTAGAAAATATTGAAAAATTTTAATATTTTGGCAATATATCGAATAATATATCACATTGATAGCAATTATATTCTGTATTCCAAGAAAACACCTCATAGTTTCCTCCGATTATCAATACAAATTTGTTTCTTTCAGTATTCACAATTTTTGGAAAAAAATTTCGCAGTATTCTAAATCTGGGTTTTTATAAACAAGTGCAATTCACGAAGAAAAAAAATAGATTAAATTTGCAAAACCGAAGATAATGTCACTTTCGTGAGCATTTAATTAGTAAACAATGAGCATTATGATCAAGAGGCCAAACAAATAAAATACATAGGTACATTGTTTTTATTGAAGAATAAATCATGAGAGGCCTTATATGACCAAATTCTGAAATGATAATTCCAGAATTGACAAAGAAATTGTTCCAAACGTTTTCTAAATTTTTTCATTATCTATTTTTTTATCAAGGAGATTTTAAAATTGCTAATAATTCCTTATTTAGGTATCGGTTATTTCTTGATATTATTTTTTATAATTGAAAATGAATTGATGTAAATGTACACCTATGGGATGATTGACTTTGGATATTTATGCAGTTAGATGAGTATGACATGATTATTTCAAAAGTAGAAGTAATTTTTCGGATGACATTAGTTATATTTGAGAAGGTCTAAGTCTCAATATGTAATACTACTGAAAGTGGAAGGTTTTGAGATAAAGATGAAAAATGTAAGTCGTAGAAGAAAAATTAACTACGGAGGATGGAAGAAAATTTATTTCCAAGTGTGTTGAGTATTCTGTTGATATTTCATAATCATCCAAAGTGTTCAAATTTGTTCCTAAAATCTGAACTTTGTATAGTAACATTTCTATAGACAAAAAAATCTTCGATTAAAATTATAATTGATTTTACTGACCAAATTATTGAACCAAATATTTATTCGAAAATATCGACAGTACAAGGTGTCCTTTTGGGTGTTGCTCAATGAAAACTTTTAAAGGATCAACCACAACAGCTTAAACAGTTCTAATTTGCGCAAAAATCAATTTCGGATAGAACGGCTGAACTTCCCGAAGTTTCATGGAAACAAATCCAACTTTCCCCGAAAAACATAATAGGGGATCCGTGAATAATCACCATAGATCCATATTAAGCTTTATTCATTCGACACAGTAGGCCCGAAAGTTGAACCTGATGCTAGGCTCTACTCCGGAGACTCTCCTAGGGGATGAAAGGAGTCCGGGGGCCGTGGACCTCCAAACTTCCTCCCTCCCCTCTCTGCAAACACCGGAAGCGACCCTTTCAGCGTCGCGATGGCGCTGTAAAAGTGCATTCCGGAGAAACGGTTGGCCATTTCGCTTTCTCGCGAGTTTTCTTGGTCCCTTGCTTGCTCATTGAAGTGAGATGAGGTCACTTGAAGAATGTGGTCTGTAGTTGTGGGAGGAAATTAAGTGGCCCTAGCTCGAGTTTTGTGTGAGGGGATCGTGAACATTTTTCCAGAGATGAGATAGTCTCGAAAAAATAGTTCATTGAAACTGGGGATGAGTGGAAGATGTCAAGGTGATGAATAATCGATTGTTCCCTATATTTGTACAGGGGAAATTTCGATGTTTGTATAGGGTAACCCGGTAACTTATGGGGAAAAATATAGGTCACCTACTTGACCTTTTTTTGGTGGAAATAAGAATTTCTTATCGTCTTTCATTGTAGAGTTTTGAACATTCTTCTGTATCATCCAGGGGCGTCAAAATAATTCGAAAATATTCAATTTGAAGTTATGGCCTCAATTTAATGTTATGGCCTCAATTCAAAGTTATGGCCTCAATTTGAAGTTATGGCCTCAATTTAAAGTTATGGCCTCAATTTTAATTTTTGATTGAAAATCATGATCGAAAAGGGAATAATGTCCATAGTGAAATGCTCAGTCTTATTGCAGTTCTGTACAAATGGACTACAACTTATTTTTATCAGTGTCTCATTTGCAATACTTCACAATTCTTTTATCTTTCTAAATTCTGTATCAATATAAATTTGATGTATAATTCTTTAATGTCGAAAATAATATTTCAATATAGGGGACTTTTTTGAAAAGCGTTCATCCCTATTTTTGGTTAACTCACTAATATTTCCATTTTAGATCATTTTCCTGATAAATCTTCACTCCACCATCAACTAAGCCAATTGTTTTTATGGCGATGTCTAATCGTCAATTTGCATGTTGCCATTAGGTTTGAATATACCTAGAGGAACAACGCCCTTGAACGAATAGAAGCTGAAATTTTTGGCTGTGAAGTGGCGGCACATAGTAGCTACTAAAGGAACTATCCATCTGGTCCATTTTGTTAGCTATTCATTTACAGAAATCTGTAGCATATTCATTTCCCTATGAATCATAGGCAGGGTTGGATTTGTCCAAAATATATATCTTTCTCAAAAACGGTGTGAAATGGAGATCATGTAGATCATTTGAATTACAATAATGAATAAATCCTGCATCCGTGCCTAGCCCGATTAGCAAATAGTGCATGTTGGTTCAACTACTCACCGCCAGATGCGAGTGTAAGAAATTTCCATTCTCTGAAACACAACTAAAAGTAGCTTCAATTCGTTCAAGGGCGTTGTACCTCTATATACATTCAAACTCAATTATGTAACCCAAGAGGAACGGACCTACGGACAAAGAAAGTCATAGATGACACTCGCCTAGTTGAAAGACATGAAATAATGAAAAATAGATAAAAAAAGGGAAAGGGAAAAGAATTCGTTCACCAAACTAAAGCCTGCTATGATCCCCATAAATGAAAACACCAATTTAGACTCTTGCAGGTTCACACCTTCAATTCCTGTTTAAAATCTTCTGGAGACACAGAAAATTGACTTAAGAATATAAGTATACTCGCTTACGCAAAATATTATTTCTGGACTAATCTCATTGGTTCTTTTCTACTTGCTTCAATTTTTTTCAGTAGGTATATATCAACTCGAATTGAATCAATTAACCACACTCCCACTTCAATAAGCAAGCAATGTTTTTCGAACCTGGTGCATTTCCCAGTTCCTGATTCCCCAGGAACTTTTACACAAACCTAGTATTCACCGAATTCCTTCACGCCCTGTCTAATTATAAAACCCACGGTTCATAGCCGCCCTATTCCGATTGTGCCATTTACACTGTAGAATCCTTAGGTATGTTCTTCTGAAGCTGGCGTTGCACAGGGCGTAGCACACTGGATTAATGGTTGAGTTGATATAGCACAAATAATAGAAAAAGTCCCACAGTTGAGGGGGGTAACCGTCTCTTGTCACCGGCTTCAGTAGCACCAGAATATTGTAGGGAAGCCACGTGATGATGAAGGAGAAAAGGATGGCTGATAAGGTTTTGGCTGCCTTCTTGTCCGCCTTTTTCTCTTGAGTCTTTTTCTTCTTCTTACCTCCTACCTTTGTTGCGTTTATGAGTAGATTCTTGCCGCCCACCAGCTGTTTCGGGATTATTTTTGCGTTCAAGGGTATGCGGATATCGGGCATCGCTGAAGGCCTTCTGGTCACGTGATTGGAATGCGTGGCATTCAATGAGTAACCTAGAGGAAGAAAGGTATTCAAAAGAAATAGTTTAGGAATTATTCGTGATTGAAGGAGGTTCCATTTAGATTTAGGGCCGGTATATTTCCTCATAAACCGCAAGCGAGGAATCAAAAATAAATTGTATATCGAGACGGTGTCGGTCGATTTGGATTTGGGAAGTACTACAGAGTTTTTTGAATTCGGGTTGTTAGAATGTGTCGAAATGCTTCTACACAACCTGCATGTGACACAAAAATAAAAAAAATGGGTGACAACTTATTACCATCGTGCCGTGGCGCAGCATTCATCGGCCTGTCCTCTGGTATCATCTTTATCGATGGCGTGTCTAGTTCTCCATCTGCTCTGTCTGCTGGAGGTAACCGAATGAGGATGGTGTAAACTGTGTCTGTGGAAGCTGAATGGCTGGCAGCCGATAGTCGATTCGCCGGTGGAAGACTTCGACAATCCCTTGCTGCCAATCTTGTTGGGGTTGCATTGGCTTGACAGCCTGGTATCATCGACATATCACGTTGATGAGCAGATGACAAGCTGTTGTAAGGGTCCCTGACAGAAGGCGTAAAAGGATTTAAGTTTATGTGATATATGTTAAAAATCTAATATAGATACAAGGAAGGCTTGACACGATATTTGATGTAAGCACATGGAAGAGGGCAAGAAATACCTTCTCCTTCCTAAATAAATGGATGAACGAGTATATTCAATATTGCTGGATCTTGGCAATTCAGAATTACCAGAGTACAAGAGTAACGAGGACAATTTTCGAGTAAAATTTCAGAAACGAATTGAACATGCTAAGCATTGTAGGTTTGGCTGCACTCTCATTGGAGTTTCGATAGACCTTTTTATCTCTTTTTTTTCAAATTAATTGGATATGTCGAAGAATCTGTGTTGAAAATATGTGGAAAAGAACGAACACCTGAAGCTTTCAGGGATGTAGCTCCAAAGAAAAACCAATGGTTCGTCAAGTCGTAGGAATAATAAAATAAGTATACATTTCGCTGAAGAATGAAGAAATAATAATTACAGTTTCTTTGAGATAAAGTTAATACTATCGAGCATGAAAAAGAGTCATACTCATTAAGAGAATAACCATAAACATCGTGTATTCCGTCAGCAAAAGCAGTTCAACTTTACGGTTTTGACTGCCGACGTGAATTAGTGATAAGTGAGGTTGACCGTTCAAGAATTGTTGCTTTAATTTAAAAAAGGTTTAATTTTTTACTTTAAACTAATCAAGTGTATAAAATCCGCTTCTGATGGAGAAAAAATACTTTCGGAGATATGGGATGATGCAAATCTTTTGAATATTGGTGAGTCATTCAAATTTAAATGCACTTACAGTTTTTTATGTATGTACGAAAAACCTCGTGATCAATATAATTGTTATATTTCCTGCACCCCAACATTATTTGTTATATTAAGCTGAATAATCCAATAAATAAAAATTAATGAACTGCACTGCCATCTGGCGGTATAAGTTTCTTTTTTTGAAGGCTAAAGACTCTTAAAAAACAACTGAATTTCGGATCTGGCCCAAAATTACCTACACTGAATTTCCATGTGTTCAAAAATATGAAGGAAATATGAACGAGAGTACACTCAAAGAGTTGAAACCTTTCAGACCGCTGTGGATATGTTATGTTCAATTTTTGAGAGAGCTCTTGGTCTCCTTTCGAGTACATAATCATCCAATATTCATCGTATACTCCTGTATAAGGAAAAAAAACTGATGTCCGACCAGTTCATACGAACCATAACCTTCAAGTTCGAAAGCTATTAGTTTCCAATGGAATTTCAAATGAGCATACTGCGTTGAATAAATCCCACCATATCTGATGTTTATTGGAAACATTATGCCCTTCAAATAAAACATCTATTCCGAGGCTATTAGAGGAAGGGTTATGTGAATAATAATAACTAATGGACCCAAGCTATAGAGCCCTGAATTAATTCCCGCCACCCAGTGGCGGATCCAGCTCTCGAGAAAGGGGGGGGGGGTCACGGTCAGGTGGATTACATACCCGCCAATTGATTTTTTTTATCAAACACAAGATTTGAGGGTTCGTCCAGTCCAGGGGGGGGGGTCATGACCCCCATGACCCCCCCCCTGGATCCGCGCTTGCCGCCACCAGTGAGCTTTAATCATTATCGTACCTTGGTGCCTATTGGATTTCATCATTAATACCTCTCCAGAGGGTTCAGTTTTTATTTTATATAATAATGACGTTATCCGATCTGGGATTCCATGAGAGTAAATTGTGGTGGTATGACTACTATATTATTATAACTGAAAAATATGAAGTATGAGGATTCTTCAGGATGTTTCTTTCGACGTTCAGTTCAAAACGCGATTCGGGATTTCTCACGATAGAGACCACCGATTTATATGAGGTTTTCACTATTATTCAAGTTGAAGAGTTCTTCAAGTGGAAAAGTTCATTAATTTTTTTTTCGTCGAAAAAAAAACATTAATTTTTTTTTCACTCGACGAAAAAAAAAGTTATGAACTTTCCCACTTGAAGAACTCTTCAAATTGAATAATAGTGAAAACCCCATATGAATCGGTGGTCTCTATCGTGAGAAATCCCGAATCGCGTTTTGAACTGAACGTCGAACGGTATAGACCCCTCTTCACAGAGATTGTTGAAAGTCAGCGAGCGTTTCAAACCAGGCAGCATTTGTTTCATTGAAATCGAGTGACGGATGAATTAGTTTTGGGCAATATTTTCAGCCAGATAACACAATGTTCCAAAAAAAATTAATGATGATTGCCCAAGAATATCGGACTCCGTACATAATTCATAACTCATTTTGTGGATCGATGGTATTTGCTTAATATGGGTTAATGCAATGCCGAAAAAGGGAATTCTATCGAATATTGAGTAACCTTGCCACTGCCTAGCTCTGCTGGTCCATATCCGATGACCTACGTATTTTCCAACTGTCCTGGATCGGGGTCACAGATGCACATTAGTCCCAAGTTGCCAAGGCAACGGACACCAGCGCGGCACGCTCGTATCTCGTTGCACTTCTTGGATTTTAATCACGTTATAACTGGCATTTCTGGACGATTTGAACCTTCATTCTAGATTGAAGGTCCGATTTCGTAAGGAAAGATGCGAAATTGAATCGGAGATTGGAGAGGAAATCGATAAACGAGGTTAATAATATCAACGTCTTTCGAAGATGCCGCAGAGTGCAATCGGTAGATTTTTACTGGAAGTGGAACTGCATGTACATAATTTCGGAAAGTGACTTTTAATGTTGGTTCACTTCGTTTAGATTCCAGATAAGTATGACACTAACTTCATTATTTGTTGGATATTCGAGATGTAAGAGCTTCATTTTAATATTGTATGAAGAAGTTACAGTGTACGGCTACCTTAAGGTCCATTGTGCCCCCCATTTCAGTTAACCAACTGAAGTGTGATTCAATTATTTAAGTTTTATTTTTCGAAATATAATCTTCCGAGTGAATATGAAAATAAGGCTAGTGGACTGTATACGTAGGGGAAGTACGTACAAAATGACATAGGGTTTTATTTCAGAGGCATAACTTGTTAGTAGTGAATCACAGTAATGTCATATTCGACACCTCTGATCTTTGGTCCTTTCTTCACAAAATCTAATCAACCTTTATGAAATAAAAGTACCAAGAAATAAAATATTCTTAGATAAATTCGGATAAACGAAATTCATTTTGCTCGCATGCTATGGACAAAATGACATACCGGCAACAGGCAACTGTATTTTTCTACTTATAGTTACAAAACTACTGACAAAGTTCACAAATGAAACTCTTGGTTCTTCTAGGAACATCAGCACAAGATGCGTGAGCCCAATGTAACCAATACATGCACCGTAACCAGTCTTCTTTAGGGCTAATCCTGGAGAAGATCTAAATCGGGAAAAAAGGTCTCATAACAATAGATGGACACTGGACAGTCGTCTTCATGATCTCAAAAGTTGCTAGGAACATTTTCTTCTTCATTGTCTTCTTTAAATAATGCCCTAGGGACTTGTCTCCTTGTTTTTGGAGAAGGTATTGGTTCTTTTTTGATTTGATTGCAATCTTATTAGGTGTAGAAGTTGAAACTAAGTACGTTAGTCGAGTCCTCGGCTCACGTTTGCCTTGTTCACTTATAAATCGTCCTTGGGATTGGAGAAACCTCCTCATAGGATCAACAAGAGTAGGTTAAGATGCATTGCATTTATTAGCCGCAGATGAAGATTTTGTTATGAATATGTTTAGACAAGTCCTGATTCTTTGTTTGCTGATGGAGCCTGAGATGGATTGTCTTGGTTTTGTCCGGTAGATACGGTTAATTCAGCTGAAATACCTATGTCATTTTGTCCGTTCACTGTATATGTCATTTTGTCCATATAGCGTTATAAAACTAGAAATGTATCGAATTGATACAAAAAGTATATTCATCATACAAAAAGCTCCGTGAATACAATGACAAATAAGTAAAGTTTGAATTGAATGCAATTTGAATGAAAAAAATGGTGAAAACTGGCCATTTTTTCTTAAAATTTAACGCAATGAAAAAAAACTCGTGACCTATTGATTTCTGTTATCACTCATAACGACCGAATGAACCAGAGTAGCTCGTGCTAATTTTCAGAGGTTAATTGAAGCCACTCGGGTCGTGTAATGTGGTAGGCAGTTCCGCATTTCATACCTCCGAACTCAAGTTATGATGCCTATGTCATTTTGTCCATATATGTCATTTTGTACGTATTTCCCCTATATGAAATTAATTGAAACCCAACACAAATGAAAGGACAAATGTACTCAAAATAACAGAAGAAATATAGTCTTACCTATATATCAGCAAAACAGTCAACAGACTCCTATTCCAATATAAAGATTGCTCGAGCTCGACAAACGAATATGGAATGAAGCTGACGTGAAAATCCGTTGCTAAAAATGTCAAATTGTGCACACTTATCCTTGTGGTATTATAAAATAACCACGCCACTGGTAACAGTCTTTTATTCGAAATAATTCGCACAAGTGAAAGTATTTAAATGAGAGTAATTCGATTAAATCGAAATCACTAAAACCGTGAAGCACAGGAAAAACTGATTGACTTCGTGAATAATTCTGTTTCCGTTGATTGCATATTTTCTGCTTCCTTTCGTGAATTCGAAGATTTCAGTTTTTCCTGTGCTCCACAGTTTTAGTGATTTCGATTCAATCGAATTATTCTCATTTAAATACTTTCACATGTGCGAATTATTTCGAACAAAAAGACTGTTACCAGTGGCGTGGTTATTTTATAATACCACAAGAATAAGTGTACACAATTTGACATTTTTAGCAACGGATTTTCACGTCAGCTTCATTCGATATTCGTTTGTCGAGCTCGAGCAATCTTTATATTGGAATAGGAGTCATCGACAGGATCCTGTTGACTGTTTTGCTGATATATAGGTAAGACTATATTTCTTCTGTTGTTTTGAGTACATTTGTCCATTCATTTGTGTTGGGTTTCAATTAATTTCATATACGTATACAGTCCACTAGCCTTATTTTTATTTTCACTCGGAAGATTATATTTCGAAAAATTAAACTTAAATAATTGAACCACACTTCAGTTGGTTAACTGAAATTCTTCCCAACACGTTTCGAAAACATATGCTGCACTCCACAGCTGACTAGTTCTTCTTGTACATAAAGGATAATCCATATGGGAATTCCCCATAATGGAGAAATTGATTTAGTAATTCGGATTTCGAAAATTCAGAATAATTAATTTGAACCGTTCACTTGGCTTGAACACATGATTCCTCTTACCTTATTACATTGAGCGATGTACACCTGGACACTGAGCTCTGTAGAGGGGTATCTAAACTAACTGGTGTAATACAGCCCTGTCCTTGCTCACTGGGGCTCTCTTCTTCTGTATCACTATCTTCTCTGCCCGAATGCCACCATGCTATGCACCAAGATCTTATCCTATAAACACTACTGAACCACCCAGTAGACCTCTGTAAATAAAAAATGGGTCACCTAAACCACTGTGAAATCGGGAGCTTTAACACGCTCTACCTTGTAGGTAGATTCACCTCGAATAATGTAGATTCACATTTTTGGTAAATTCGTATTTGCCAGTGCGCGATAGCAATCGTTCAAGTTCAAAGTTACGGTATTTTGCATTTCAACAAAACTCAGGAATGTTGTTACGAAATATCTATTTTTCAATTTTAATCCTCAATGAGGTTAGTACCTATTTCCTAAATTCAATCGACAATCTTAGTCTACCATCGCATGGAGTGCATGGACAATTATTAATGCAATAGTTGCAAAATGATGGATGCGCCAGTTAACGTTTTTCCAATAAGCCTTCAACCGTCGAATATAATTCCCAAATGCATATTTTCTAAATCAATGAGTGTTTTATTGAACACTGAAATCTTGCGCTCTTATTGAAACTCCTTAGGTCTAGACCAATACAGGGTCTTTCACGAGGAACCTCACCCATATTTATACGGGAAACTACTGAACGTATTTTCATGAAATTCAGCACTTATAAGTATTTCATGATGCTGATGAAATCTAAAATATTTTCAAGGCATGAGCACCTCCGGTTTTTCCGGAAATGACGTCAACTTCCGTTTTTCGAATTAGAACACCATTTTTTTATTGCAGAAATAGATTCCTTAGAAAATTTCAAGTTATTTTGATGTAACATTTTTCAGTTTTGGTTGGAAAATTCTCTCTGAGCGGGAAAATTCGAAAAAAAAATCGAAAATAGAGCTCCGCTGAAACAAGAATAACTTCGAGGTTTTTGGATGGAAAATTTTCATTTTTGGGATTTTTCAAGATGTAAGATTGATGTATCCACTTTAGAAATCGAAACTGCGATTTATGATACAGGGGGTGAAAAATCGCTTTCAAAGTTAGGGATGACAAAATCGTGAAAAATCAATTTTTTCAAATTAGAACCCCATTTTTTTATGACAGATATTGAATCTACGTTAAAAAATAATGTGAGTGTATGCATCACACCCTTGCCTTAAAGTGGATATTTTCTGAGTTATTCACAAAAAACTGTTTTCCGTCTTGAATTTTCAGCTATTTCTTTTCCCTTCACGCCAAAAAGATGAAATTTTCAGGAACTGTTACTTAAACCATGTTTTAGATTTTACTACCCTAATATGCAAGAGAAAAAAGTTACAGGTTGTTCTATAGATGGCGAATTTGGATTCGAATTTGTATCGGAAACCTCTTTATTTCAACTAATCGGCCATCGGTTTTCTCTCCAGTGATAAATAAATAATTCCTTATGAACCATATGCAAAAACTTACCATGTTTACATAGTGATCGATTTTATAACTTAATACGAATTATCACCAAATTAATAGTAAACACAAAATGCTACTGAATAAAGAGGAATTTGGCAGATGTAATTAATGATATCTATCATTAAAAAAAAAAAATGTAAAACATGGTAAGTTTTTGCATATGGTTCATAAGGAATTATTTATTTATCACTGGAGAGAAAACCGATGGCCGATTAGTTGAAATAAAGAGGTTTCCGATACAAATTCGAATCCAAATTCGCCATCTATTTAGGAACAACCTGTAACTTTTTCCTCTTGCATATTAGGGTAGTAAAATCTAAAACATGGTTTAAGTACTAACAGTTCCTGAAAATTTCATCTTTTTGGCGTGAAGGGAAAAGAAATAGCTGAAAATTCAAGACGAAAAACAGTTTTTTGTGAATAACTCAGAAAATATCCACTTTAGGGCAAGGGTGTGATGCATACACTCAGATTATTTTTTAACGTAGATTCAATATCTGCCATAAAAAAATGGGGTTCTAATTTGAAAAAATTGATTTTTCACGATTTTGTCACCTCTAACTGTGAAAGCGATTTTTTCACCCCCTGTATCATGAATAGCGATTTGGATTTTTAAAGTGGATACATCAATCTTACATCTTGTAAAATACCAAAAATTAAAATTTTCCATCCAAAAACCTCGAAGTTATTCTTGTTTCAGCGGAGCTCTATTTTCGATTTTTTTTTAGAATTTTCCCGCTCAGAGAATTTTCCAACCAAAACTGAAAAATGTTACAGCAAAATAACTTGAAATTTTCTAAGGAATCTATTTCTGCAATAAAAAAATGGTCGACGTCATTTCCGGAAAAACCGGAGGTGCTCATGCCTTGAAAATATTTTAGATTTCATCAGCATTGTGAAATAGTGCTGAATTTCATGAAAATACGTTCAGTAGTTTCCCGTATAAATATGGGTGAGGTTCCTCGTGAAAGACCCTGTATATTAACATTGATATTGAAAGAATGAAGAACTCTCAAACAAATGTGGAATTCTATAAAGACAGCTTCTTTAACTTTGCAATAAGCTAAAAAACTAGAGCTTCTCAGCATTTCCATTTTTTGAAGATATTCTATTGGAAAAAGCATTTACTTCATTAAATCGAAGGTCAAATATACTGGATGAAATATATCATTCTGTACATTTTTCTCGCTCCTCAAAGGAATTAGTCAAGCATTAAATGACTCCAATATCCAAGGACATTACCTCCAGAAGGTGAAGGCACTCCCTCCTCTTAAATATCAGATTTGCGTGCAACTTTCACAGCGCTCCAAGGAAAATTTATCGACAGAACCACGGAAATGATCAATGAAATATTGCGATAGAAATTAGCGATAAATATCAGGCCAATGACAGGAAGCACTCTAGTTTGCTTCCTTCGAGCAAATTGAAAATTTCGGCTACAATTTTGTGTTCGATCCAGCCGACTGTTTCAATAAGTATACAAGGGTGTCCGGGACTAGTAGACCACCATGAAATTATTTTTTTCATTCATAAATGTTATCTATATTTTTTGAATATGAAGATTATTACTATTATTAATTGAAAAGAGTAGAGGCAAAGCTATAAACTCAAAACTGAAAATACATAATGACTGAGAAATCGTTCGAGAAGTTATAAGGACTGAACGAGAATAAATTCGCTATCACAAAAACGCTTATATCTTTTGAACCACTGGACCGATTTCGAAAGTCAAACTCATTTTCGAATCATCTTCTAATTCTAATGAAAACTGTTTTTACAATAAAAAACCAAAAACATTTTTTACAAAATTCATGGATTTTTTCTGGAATTCTTCCCATCATGCTTCTTATATAGTGTTCTCAGTCACTTTCTGGGATGCTGTCTTCCACTTTTGCTTGAATTCCGCTAATGTTTTCGTTGATTTCTTAGTCTTCTTCAATTCTCTTTTTACCAGGGCCCAATATCTTTCGATTGGCCTCTTTGGGGACAAAAACCACCTCATTAGCTTCGTACCATTTCTTGGTGGCCTTGCTGTAGTGGCATGAAGCTCAATCTGGCCAAAAGATTGTTGACACATCGTGCTCACGTAAAAATGGTAAAAGTCGCTTCTTCAAGCATTCCTCGATGTATATCTTCGAGTCAACAGAGCCTTGGCCAACGAAAAATTTACTCCTTTTCCCACAAGTGCAAATTGCTTGCCAAACCAGGAATTTTTTAGGAAACTTTGCTTGTTTCTTCTCGCGAAATTGTTCGTCAACATTTCCACGAGAATCTGCAGTATAAAATTCCTGACCAGGAAGTTACGATAAATTAGCCAAGACAAAGGTTTCGTCGTCCATCACGCAGCAGGAAAAATTTTTCAAGAAATCTTTTTTTAATTTCTTTGCTCTTGATTTCGCTTCTTGATTCTTCACAGCGTTCCTGTCTGGCATTTTCTGCACTTTGTATGTTCTACGCCCACAACTCGACTTGATTTTCTGAACGGTTGACTGCGAACAACCCACTATTTGGGCCACTTTCCGTCCTGAAAGGTTATGATTCTTCTGAAAAAGGCTGATGGCTTTCTTCACTTTTTTTGGGCTATGAAATTCCTTTTTCCTCCCGGTTCCTTCCTTGCGGTTAATTGTAAGATCTTCATTGAAGCGCTTAACAACTCTTGATACCGTTTCCGGACGAACGCGAGCCTCTTTTGCTATTCTTTTGAAGCTCCATTTTTGATTATTTTGAAAAAGTTTCACTATAAATTCTCGTGTTTTCACTTCGCTTGACATTTTGCGATAGAGAATTGGAATATCTATGAAGTAAATGATCCACATGTTTCTGACGTTCATAAAAAAGCTAACTATGATCAAATTTTCATTTTTTTCTCAATTGGTTCAAGAGATATAGGCGTTTTTGTGATAGCGAATTTATTCTCGTTCAGTCCTTACAAGAGATTGGAATATAATTTCAACAGACCAACTATCCAGAGCCTTTTTGAAAGAGTTTACCGTTGACGACAGCACAACTTCAGATGTTTCATAAAAAATGTCATGTATCTGAAAAATATGAATGTGTTGTTGTTTGCAGAATATTCTGATTTTCCTAATTCAATATGAGAACCTTCACCTCTTCTAGACTCTTTTGAACTCAATTTCATTATTTTCAATCAAAATGTGTAATTATACATTCATGACGATATTCAGAGTAGGTAAATCTCTCGGTGAATCCAGGCAGTTAAAATAGAGAAGAGCCCCTTTTGCGTTGCCGGTCTCCTGTGGGGTTTTCGTGGTGGGGCCTTGTTAATACATCAGTAAACCTCTATTCCGTTTGAACATAAGTTTACCAAAGATAATTGGTCTATAAAGTTAATTCTTGTTGATGCTGCCAAGTTTGCTCCTACTGAAATCTAATCAATTACGTCAATTTCTCTGACCAATCAATCAACAATTCCCTTGTGCAAAGTAACCGGTGATTTCCAACACTAAGGGGATGCTTCAAAGGGCATGATGCTTCTGAACATTCATCGACATTTCACATCATATAATCCATCATTAAATCTCGGTTCACCCATTTGGGTCACACATCATTTATTCACTCAACAAGCTTGAAAATGTATGGTGTTTTGGCCCAGTAACAATTTCCAGGAATATGATATTTAATCTTTTCATCAATTGTGATAGTGAGATAGTGGAGATCAACTACTTTTGTATTATTGAAGAAATATCTTCCAATTTTCAGACTATCCAACAATAGGGTTAAGTGATCATTCTTTCTGGATCTTCTTTTTCTCTAGGGTATCGAAAAGAAAAAAACAAGATTATGCCATATACAGGGTGACAATTTAAAAACTTGCCAATTATGTTGCGACAAGGATGTTTTCAGAGAAAATGCTGAAACAGGTCAATTTTTATTGGGAGTGGGACATATTTTCACCAGAATTGTAAGCCGGAATCTCCTCAATCCTAGTTGTAGAGGCTATCACCCCTAAATTCTTCATAGGGAATAGAGGGTGCGCTAAACCTCAATAAAAATTTGCAAACCATAGTATACATGTAGAGGGTCAAGGGATCTTTCAATTGAGTTATAGCTCACCCCCTATTCCCTTTTGAGAATTTAGGGGTGATAGCTCCTACACCTAGGGTTGAGTAGATTTCGGCTTACAATTCTGCTCAAAATATGTCTCCCTACGAATAGAAATTGACCTGTCCCGGCATTTTCTCTGAAACCATTCTTGTCGTGACATAATTGGACTGGCAAGTTTTCAAATTGTCACCCTGTATGTACATCTACACTTTATGAAGAATAGTAGACTATACTCTGTTCAAATCTAAGAAGGAGCAATAATAACATATTAGCGCAGCGGTAGGAGGGCCTTCGTAAAGATCCTTTCCGTCCAGAGTAGAATCGAGGAGATTTCACACAATCGTTCAGTGTTAACTGAACTTGAATTCCATTTTTTTCAATAATTTATAGAATGTTGTTCTTCAGAAATTTGGCAAACTGTCGTCATCATTCGCGATTTCTAGAACTTTGAAAATCGTTGGGATTTCATTCCGAAAAAAAAACCGCGGACAATTCTTCTGATAAGGTTCATATCGAAATCTATTATTTTTAACGACTGGGCTCTCCTCTTAGGTGGCGTCAATGTTTTATTCTCTCCATATTCTCTGAGAATTCTGAATACAGCTGAATCACTGACCTCTGAGGATTTTGAAACAATTCCTATCTCTTTTCAATTAATCAGGATGTTCTTCCAATTCTTTTCGTAAAATGTTCAAAATTATCTCTTTCTCTTCAGCAGAGAAATGCGACCTTTTGGACCTTTTCCGTGGTGGTCCTCACATATCACCCTCAGATGCAGTATCCGTTTCCGAATTCGACATGGTTCTATAAACACTATATAGATACACTTTGTCAAAAGATTTTCCAACACAATACACTTTTCACAACAAAATCTATAAACACTTTGAACAGCTGGACCTTCACAGTAGCTCTAGGTATTTTAACTGGTCTTGCCAATTGAAAACTTCGATATTTATGCAAATCAAGATGGCTTTAATCCATTAAGGGAAAAAACCCAAACCTGGTGTTTCCCGGAATTACCTTGTCGGAATCCTGAGCAGCCGACAAAGAGTTTCGTACAAAAAAATATAAAATTATGGACCGAAACTAAATATATTTCGGATATTACAAGTAAAAGACCATTATAAATTTGAACAGAGATCTTTTTCGAGTCTTGTCAATTGAAAACTTCGATATTCATGCAAATCAAGATGGCTTTCACCCATTAGAGAAAAGGAAACAAATCTGGTGTTTCCCGGAATTACTTTGTCGGAATCCTGCAAGATTCCGACCCAAATCTCTAAAACTCTGGTGTTTCCTGGAATTACCTTGCCGCAATCTCGAGCATCCGAAAAAGAAATTATTTAGTAGATAATAATATAAAAACAAAATGAAAAAATAGGTTAGGTACGTCGGATATAAAATGTTTATGACAGTTGCAAATCATAATAGAAATTATGCACTCGAGTTTCTGAGTAAAACAGTTCTAATGTGGAAATTGCTGACTCAAATTATGGAATCATTTCTATCCGGTACCATCCACAGTCCGAGTACGATCCTGGCAGTCTCTTAGGGCGGTCGAAGGGAGCGTCGTTATGATGGTTTAACCAATAGGTGCCTTATTGTGAGCAAACCAGACGATTTTGTTTGTTTACAAAGCTCCTTCTTATATTTGAACGGACTATAGAACTAAATGGAAACTTCAACTTTTCGCGATCCTTTCAAGTGTAGTTCATTTCACAATTAACAGTTTATTAAAAGATATTGGCGCATGTCGACATGAAGGGGATTAAGGCCTAATGGGATGAGCACTTGCGCAGATCCTACATGCAGATACCAGATATCCTTTCGACAGACCTCGATGAAAGCTTTGGCAGTCGAAGAAAAGCTTAGGTACACCTTTTTCAGGGCGGAGTTACTTGAGTAATATTATTCGAGTAACAACCCTAATTCAGGTTTGTTGAATTCTCCTTCTAACAAATCCCAACAACTAAGATGATATAATGAAATTCTCACCTGTAATCTTCTCCTGTGATGTTCCGTACAAACTGCCGTGTGCATGTAGACCGAATCGGAATCTCCACCCGCTGCTGAAGACTCAGATCTTGGTCGTTTCCAGTCGTCCATATCGACAGTTGAGCAGACATTATTAGCCTCGTCACTGCACACGAATACACTGTGTAAAATCATAAATGTTTGCGTTTCAGAGTCAAAAGCTAATTCTACATCGAACATCTACGGACATAAACACATTTATCGATTCGATCGCCTTGTCATCGTGGCTATTGCCAAAATAGACTCCTCAACAGTATTTCCTAGAGATAGGATTGTTCGAAATTCATTCATTTGTATTAATACTCAAAACTACAAAGTTTATACTGCGAATTGACTCCGTCGATAACACTGAAGATCCAGACCTTACTTTTTCGAGAATTAGGGTGGAGCGTGGAGCAAGAGTTACGGTGAATGGATTGAATAAGTAGTTTCCTACACCTAGCACAATTGGGTTTGAACCCATTTCTTCGAATGCATCAACACGAATTCGTGAATATGCAATCCTAGCAGGAATCGTTGAAAATCCTAATCCAAACTTCGTAAACACATGAATATTTCACATGTACATTCTGACAGTCGGAAGTTCATCCGTTTATTTGCCAACTCGAAAGTCAGAATATTAATTTGGTCGAGTGAAGGGAATTCATACATAAATTAGCATATGCGGGAGTATTTAGTACTGAGACATGGTTTTAAATTTATTAAATTATTCCGTAATTAGCATACATATTGGTTCGTATCATTTTTGATATTCCAGTTTGTCCATTTGAACCCATATTTATTTCACATACTGTCAGAAAAATGTGCCAGAAATTTTCATTCCAGTCATCGGATTATCTTCTTCAATTTCTAGGTTGACCAATTCCTCACGAGCGCTCAAAAAGAGACGCTGGTGGATGACCTCTCTCTTCAAAAGTAGAGTACAGTGTGTTGGAAGACAAACTGATTTTTTTTTCACTAAAACAATCAAAAATCAAAATATAAAACTCATACTCGAAATTTTGATAACATTCTCAATTTGACGATGAAATTAACTACAAATTTCTTCACGACCTCAAATTATGATATACATTGAAAAATTAAATATGACGGAACCAGTTTTTTTTCAATAATACAATTTCAGGATTGGCAGCTGTATCAACCCACCTGGAGTTACTCCGTTTGCTGCTGTCTTTTTTCCCCGCCTGCAGGTTCGGAAGATCTTTCTGACGTTTCTTAGTTTCCCTCCATATCCTCCAGTATAGAAAGCACATCATGGTGACTGGTACATAAAAGGCTATTATGGCTGTTCCGAATGTGATGTAATGATTGGTTTCAATGAATTGAATGTAGCACTCGTTATCTGGAACGGTCCTTTCCCCTTCTAGATAAGGCCAGCTGTATATCCAAGGTGGCCAGAGGAGCAAACTTGCAATCCAGGCAAATCTGGAAGTTGAATGTTTTTTGTTATTCTGATTAGTTACAAGGGTTTTCTAGAGCTAGGTGATCCAATAAATGCGCAGTTTGAAAGGATTTTTGAAATTCCTTCATAAGCCTTATCAAAATCTTAATTATTTATTTATTTTATTTATTTATTTAGATGATTAAACATTGGTGTATCCAATATAAAGATTCCTTCAACAAATGCACAGTGTTTCATTATATTCATTCAGGAAGCAGACAGGAATCTGTTTTCCTACAATATTACCTTATTGTTCAGGCTCAGCAAAATGAAAATTTGTCGGTGATATAGGGTACCAACTTTTTGTCAAATGGCAACCTGTATTATTCATTTTTACCAAAAAGAAATAAAAATAAAAAATACTTTATTGAAGTATATATTCACTTCGAAGTATTGACGGTTTTCCATATTTCGTCACATATTCTCGGTTATTTCTGAATTTCGTTTGTGTCCAAGATTAGCGTGACACTTCTGCTTTGCATTTGATGACTTCCATATGTGAGCTTTCGAGCCCTGAATGTGAAACCTTTATCTTATTGTTGAAAGGAAGTGCAATATGAGATTTAACAGTTTTACCATTTCGTGGGGTAAAATAAATGGACCAATTCAGACGCAAGTGTTTTCTCTGTAACTTTTCATCCCTATGTGGCCTAGGGCCACCAGGGTAGGACGATTTATGATGCGTAAAGATGCACTTGGCACTTGCTTATTTTATTGGCTCAAGTTCACTAAACCATGTGCTTTTCCAACTGATGCCTTTCGATCCGCAATATTCTCTTAAACACTAAGATTCGCATTCAAATAATTGTTTCTCAGGTGAAACTGACTGACGTAAGATGTATGCCTCGCGTTTCAGCAGCATACCTTGTATAATTGATTCCTACAAGGGCCCTTGCCGATAACGACTCAAATTAGGAAAGGGTTATAGTGGTGCTTCAGACGTTTATCCAAGAACAACCCTCGCACTTTATATCCACCCCCGTGAAATGATTCATTACGCATCCGGCAGCACTTTTCCACTCCTGTTGGCAAGGACAGTCGATAAAATTTATGCTCGATTGTAATGTACTCGTATGTGCCGTGTTGATCCTCGCGCTCTCGGGCCATTCATTTGTTCCAACTTCGCACCCTTTCTCTTCAAGGGAGGAAATCTTCATATTCCAGATTGAAACCATAGAATTACAAATTACTGTATTGTTGTTTCCGACAACACGATACGATAGGTTCATGCTTTAACTGAAGAGTGATGTTTCTATCTAAACAATATCCACTTGGAATTTTAACTCGACACTGCACGATTATTATTACATTAATTCACTGAAATCTTCACATAATCATCACCTGTTATCACGCCGGTTATGACCCAGGTTAATGGAGTTAAGTTAGGTTAGTTTGAGATATCGAGAAAAATATGAACAAATTATTAGTGTTTACAAACTTATCTTCAGGAAAATCGATGAAAGTACTTATTTTGGTAGGAGAATTATGGCTTTTCAATTGCAGAAATAAGACAATACTAAGTGTTTTGGTTAGAAAATAGCGTGTTTGTAACATTCTTATTCAAATAAGGTTAGTGCTTGAGTATTTCCTAGATGTATCAACTCAATTTCAATCGAGAAATATGAACTTTGCATTAATTCCAGAGAATCGTATCAGGCGCGTATTTGGCCCAATTTTTTTCAAATGGCTTTATCTTTCAAACAGCGCCGAATTAAAAAAAATGGAAAATGAGAAAAAGGTTTCTTTTGCCTTCACGAATCTACAATTTGAATATATGTACGAGTCAAAGACTCACCCTGTATTTAAAATAAAGTCAGGCTATTTACATCGTTTATAACCCCAGAACAGCTAAACCGATTATTATTATATTTTTTTTTCGAAAAGCAGGAACTATTGAAACATCAGAAAATATTACGAACGAAAGTTTATCAAGAAAGGATCTGATACGAGTATGTATTGATATCTAGTTAGCCTAGACCAGTTCCATGCATAAACAAAATATTGCGATACCATATCAACGAACAATAACTTATTAGAAGTGTCACTGTAGAGTTCGACGTCAAAAAAGTAAACCAGAGTTACGCAATGAATTAAAGAAAAAAAGATGTCCAACGAAATTGTAAAAATCGTAAAATTGGAGTATCGAGCCATCATCAAGTTCCTGTATTTAAAAGGGTTAAGAGGTAAGCAGATTCACGAAGATATGCTTAATACTCTTGGTGATCAATGTCCTTCGTATGCGACCGTGAAAATTGGACTGCAAGCTTCAAAAGAGGTAAATTTTCCATCGAAGATGATGACCGATCGGGAAGGCCAGTTTCTATGTCAGTCTCCAAAAATATCGATGCAGTTCATGACATGATTTTATCAGACCGTCGAATTGGGCTAAAACGGATATCTGAAGCACTGAAGATTTTATAAGAACGCGTTCATTATATAGTTCACGTCAATTTGGACATGAGAAAAATTTCTGCAAAATGGATCCCCAAATGTTTGAATGTTGACCAAAAGTGTGCTCGATTTGAAAACGATTTAGACTTCTTAAACCGAATTGTAACTATGGATGAGACGTGGGTACATTCGTACATTTCTACGATCCAGAAACAAAGCAACAATCGATGGAATGGCGACATTCTGATGGTTCTCCAAGACCTAAGAAGTTTCGTGTCCAAAAATCTGCTGGAAAAGTTCTTGCTTCAGTTTTTTGGGATTGCCATGGAGGTATCATGATTGATTTTTTTGGATAAGGGTAGAACAATAACTGGAGATTACTATTCGACATAACTGACCACTCTACGGGAAAAAATTGAAGAGAAAAGAGGCGGAAAGCTATCCAAAGGTATTTTGTTTTTACAGGACAACGCCCCAGTACACAAATCTCATGTTGCCATGCAAAAAATTCGTGATTTAGGGTTAGAATTACTAGAACACACCCCTTATTCACCAGATTTGGCTCCGTCCGACTATCACCTCTTTCCTCAACTGAAAAAAAGTTTAAAAGGTCGTAAATTTTCTTCCAACGAGGAAGTAATGAAAGCTGTGAAGGACTGGTTTGCAGGGCAAGAAGAAACATTTTTTTGAAAGGTCTAGAGACGTTGCAGGTTCGCTGTAATAAATGTATTCAATTAAGAGGAGAATATGTTGAGTAACAAAATATTTTGACATTGAAATTTTGTTTGGTTTTATAGTAGGCTAAGAATTTTTCAATATATCCTCGTATTTCGCGTGTGTAACGCATGTGAGGTGCAATTTCATAAAAAACCAAACATTCATTGGACCAACCTATAGGAAAGTTTCCCAAAGTGCTAAAATAAATTACACTCACGAAATCATGTAGATGGCTCTCTTGGTCGTCCTTTTAGCTCTGTAAGTTAACGGCCTTGTTACCGAGAAATACCTGTCGAAGCTGATGATCAACAAGTTGAGCACTGAGGCGTTGCTGGCCAGATAATCCAGAGCCAGCCATGTATCGCAGATGAAGGGCCCGAGAGGCCAATAGCCGAGTAATGTGGAGATGGTGAAGAGTGGCATGGAGATGAGTCCTATTACGAAGTCAGCGACGGCCAGGGAGAAGAGGAAGTAATTGCTGATGGTCTGTAGCTGCTTGTCGATTTTGAAGGAGACCATTACCATTATGTTCCCGACGACGGTGATGACTGATAACGTTCCAGCTGCAAGAAAACGTTCTTTAAGGACACTGGATCGATATGAACTATTATGCTAATTTTGTTATATACTTTTGGGTCCGCTCTGTACAGTTTCATGCCCGCTTAACAGGTTAAGATATATCATAACGAATTATTAGAGGAATTCTCATATTACTTTGATTGAATTCTTGATGAAGATTAATAAATTTTCTCATTATACTATGATTACTATGAAATCAGTGGTTTTGCCGTTATCGAATAAAATTCAAATTTCACGACTAAAGCCAGGTTTGGCTCAGTCATATTCATTGGTATGCTTGTCTTTTTTGAAGTAAGCTATGTTAGGAATTGTCATTCTTATATACTTATTTTTATTGTTCAAGTACTATGCAAAACATGCAATAATAATTAGGTAGGTACACGAGAATGATATATCAAAAGTCTGTTCTTTAATCGCGGCGAATGTGACAAATATACAAAGCAGATAATGAATGATGCTGAAAAATCTTAGGTTAAAACTGACATATTATTCTACCTATTGACATAGCCTACTTGAAAATTATCTTAATAAACCTGTAAATTTATGGTTTCATCATTTGAGTCAAAGATGCAATCTCGAGTGCACTGACTGAATATTCGAGATTTGAAAAGTATGCAGACTTTTGAAAAACACTGCAATATCTTGAATGTTTCCGTAAAAAAGCGAAGCCAGCATCTACAGGCAAGTAGAGCGCTATGATATAACAATACAATTTCTTACCTATGATTCCAATGATGATGACCTGTGTAATGTTATAGTAGGCCTCATGTGACGCCTGGTGGTCGTCGTCGGTGACATTCAACGAAGTGTTATCCGTCAGTGACGCGTACTCCGTCAGTGACGCGTTCATGTTGTCACGAGGACATGCAGGCTGAACCCCGCATGTTGCTCCCTCTTTTCTGCAACGAAAAGTTTAAACTTCAGCATACAACCGGTCACAAGAAATCATTATGTACTCCATTTCTTGTGATACCAACAGAAAAAAGCACTGACTGAGCTTTTGAGCGCAATGCGTTAGCAAATTGCTTTTGGTCATAAAATGCCAGTTTTCTCGAAAACGGTTTACTTTAGAGTAACGAAGCAAGGTGACCTTTTTTATGTAAAACACATTGGCGCATCAGAATTCGCTATGCAAATGCAAATTTGTCCTGTGGTGTAGAAGTTGGGGGGTAAAACCTTTGTGCCAATTCAATATCTCCGCCACTGGCACGTCTAATGAAACCGAGTAAAGTGCAGGTGATTAGCTATTATTAGTGACAATGTGTGTTCAGAAACTCAATTTTGTAATTCAGACGGTTCCTGAGATATTAGCAAAAAACTGAAAGAAATATAAATTTTTGACACCCTGTATCTCTGCAACGAAGACCCACAGAAAAAAATGAAAGAGAAGAAAAAAATGTTATTTTTTATGAGAAATCTACAGTTGACCGTTGATACACTTATTTAGGAACACCCTGTATAGCATCAGATCATCTATTCCTATATACTAAAATAATAGTGGAATTCTATGACCGGACCATCGATTTCCATAGAAATATATGTTCGGGGCTGTTAAAGTGCGCGACGAAGTCGCGCTGTCGCCCGCGCAGCGGGCGACCTACCGCCCGGGCGAGGTGGGCGTCGGAAAGTCGAAGAAACGGCGCAAATTTCGGTGCCTCTCTCGACTTTCTACGACCCCGGCAAGTATTTTAAAATAATTCGCGAAAATCGTTAAAATCGGGTTTTTGGGAGGGCCGTGAAAAGGGCGCGACGAAGTCGCGCTATCGCCCGCGCAGCGGGCGACCTACCGCCCGGGCGAGGGGGGCGTCGGAAAGTCGAAGAAACGGCGCAAATTTCGGTGCCGCCCTCGAGGCTCTACGACCCCGGCAAGTATTTTAAAAAAATTAGCGAAAATCGTCAAAATCGGGTTTTTGAGCGAAAAGCGTCCCGCTAGAAAGCCTAAGGCTCGACTCTGACGGTACGTGGGGCCCAGGCGGGCGCTTCGACGGAAAGAGGAAGGACGTCCGCGGTTTAGTTAGTGAATTTCGAGTCTCTAGGGCCCCCCCGAGTCGAATTACAGGCTTGCGAAGTTTCGACGTTCCGGGGAAATTTGCCAGAATTCGAAGCGTCACAGAGTAAATTGATCGCTATGACGTACGAGCTTTCGTACGCTGAAGAATTTTTTTAAATGCAGAATTTCGGTATTTAATCGGTATTTGGAGGTAAGTTTTTGTCGAAAATTAATGACTAACGTATGTTTAAACTTTTTAGCAAAGTTTCGGACCCTCAGAAGTATTTTCCAGTGCATTGGTAATGTTTACATTTGAGGTCGCAGGGGTACGCGAGAAAAAACGTTGAAAATCCTATTATTTGAGAGGATACCGTAGTGGACGGATCGAATGAGGTGTTTTGAGACGGATTATAACGATATTTTTCAGATTCTGTCCGATTTACAAGCCGGAATATGGAAAATTGAAAATGTGACGTCACTCAGGCAGGTTAGAAGTTTAGGTCGATTTCGGCGATTTGGAAGTCTATTTTCAGGTGGAAAGGTTGAAAAATATGTTATTTAGACGTTGTTTGAACGAACGAGACCCAGAGTCACGCTCCAGGATGAATATTGAGGAAGCTACGAATGAATTCCATCAAGCATCAAAAACTGATAAATCGAGTTTTTTAGCATCATTTTCGTGAATACACGGATGGTGGAACGGTATTATCTCATTATTATTGATCGTTTTCAAGTTTCAGAAAAAAAACCACGTCGTATTAGCTCATTTTGAGAAAATTTTACTATTTTGCCTTGAACGGTGAGTGAATCAGATTCCGTTGAATTGAAATGAGTCACTGGAGCTTTTATTCTTATCAATCCTTTGCCGAAAGTAGAAATAGGCTATATTCAACCAGAATACATCGGTCTTTTCTATATTCCAGATCATTTCATATGGTTTTCGATACGATTCTATTTAGAGGTTAGGTAAGGTATGTTTTTACTATTTTTTCTTGCCCTTAAAAGGTATTTTATAGGTCTAAATGGACAAAATAGGCTTCCTTATACGATGTTCTAACGAAATTAACCAAAATATATGGTGGTTCAGGTAGGATTTCCCAGGAATTTTGAGAAAAGAACATGCGAATTTGATTTGCATCATTTTAGTGAATTCACATATTGTGGAAGTGTATTATTGATCGCTAACTGATTATAGTAGATCGTTTTCATATTGCAGAATGAAAACCATGAAGAAAAAGTTGCTTTAGACCATATATAATCTTTTTGCTCTCAACGGTGAGTCAATTCAGGTTCCGTTGAATAGAAATGTTTGCAGTGAGCTTACAGGAGCTTTTATGTCCATCTAGGAATGATAAACATGATGTATTGGACTGGAATACAATGTTTTTTCACAAATGCCAGGCAATTTCACGTGGTTTTTTAGCAAAATAATTTCGTTTTAGGTATGAGATTACATACTGATTTTTTGTAGATGCAGTTTGATTTTCAGGTCTGAATTCGATTATTACAATATGCTTTCATGTTTCAGAACAATAATTCAGGGGAAACAGCTATTTTGGATCACATATGACAACTTTAAATTCATCGGTCAGTATATTTGATAGACCGTTGAAATCATATGTTCAGAATCAATTGAAGAGCTGTTTTTTTTCTCTACAAGAAGTGGAAATAAGGTCTCTTGAACAAGAATAGAACGTTTCTTCTCATATTCCAGATGATTTTTCATGGTTTTCTCTATTCATTTACTTCCACCATTCACGATTAGACCACGATATTTTACGTGCTGGATTTTGGTGGTAAATGCATGTTTGGAATTGATTTTGAAGTCTGGGGTCGATTATCACTGTATCCTTTTTCTTTTTCAGTATAAATTTGCTCCTACATACGAAATTCTGGAGATGAAAACATTATTCTCAGTTCAGGGATATCACCAAGTATTGAAACGTTTAATTCCTGCATATTTCTTGAAATACCATTGAATATCGAGGTAATTGAGTAAAAGAGAAGATTTGATATGTCCATTAATTGAATTTAATTGTTTTTAGGTAATTTCTGAGCGATTTGGAACATCAAATCAATGAAGAATGCACTTTATGAGGTTTTCACATCAAAGTGTCAATTTAAGTGTTGGAATTGGAGAAAAATACTACAGTATCCCTTTTACATAAGAAATTGAGCAGATTTTGGCAACAATAATCAATTTACATGCATTCAATAAGAATAATTGTTCATCGCTTCGAAGATAAATGAAATATATTCAGGTAACTTCTTTTCTTTATTTCAAGCAATATTCAGTATCCTCATTTCATGTAGTTTTCAGCTGTGTCTATATAAAATTTTCAGTGAGAGTTGTACAATCTTCCACCATCTCTCCAATGGGTATTAATGTAACCAGCACAATAAAATGGTGGAGAATATGACGAAATTGCTGATTTCTCACATTGGGATAATTTAATGTTTTCTAAAGTTATGTTGCCAATATTTTGTGAATCTATTTTATTGTATATATATTACAGACAATAAATAACCAAAAAATCAGTGTTTTCTTGAATTTTTCGACTTTTCATTCGACAATTTTCAGCAGCAGCAAATTTTGCAGTACCTAAATACTTGAATTTCAATTCTTCAATATAAATTGAACTTGGAAAAAGAATAGTTTTGAAAAAATTCTTGAATTTATCGACACATTTAATTGGCATTCCATTGAGTGCAAGACAATCGAAATCAGGTAAGCATATTTATTCTCTCTGCATTCCAATATACACAACATCTCACATATGAGCCCTCCGTTAGTGAAATTATTGGTATTTTTTTCTCCAAGACATTGTTCTAATGCATTTTTTTTCCTTATGTATACATCTGAAAATGAAACAAGCAATTCTTGATTATTTGAGAAATATATACATTGATATTCCGGTCTGAAAGTAAAATTGTTTTGAAATATCAAGTTTACCAAGGTGACTGCATTTGTATTGTGTGGATATTCTATATATTCCATAAAGTTCAACCGTAAAATTATTCCAATACACCTGTTGTTCAAATTATCTGATATTATAGATTGTATATCTGGAATAGGATATTGAAATCTTGACACAAATTTTTTTCCAAGTCCATGAAATTAGAGAGAGACACAAGTTTCAGATGTATCAGAGTGAGACAGCACGACATGGGCATTTCTATGCACAAACAACAATGACAGATGAGTCCATATCTATGTTCACCCATAGCCATCAAAATTACACAAGCTGTGAATGTAACTTTCACGGAATAATAGAATGTATCAGATGAGAAGATGATAAGCTGTGTCGTTTCGATGTTTACTCATAGACCAAAAATCAAAGCGCCCTCTTTCGGCAAAAATTCCTAACTACAAAACAAGTAATGTTTCGAGATCTTCCATGTTTCGAGATCTTCCATGTTTCGTGTGCTTTTGAGCTATAACATTTTGTTTCATTTCGAGGGATATTTAAAGGTTCTCATCGTTTTCATGACAGATTAACTATGCACAAACAAGGTTTACAATAAAGAAGTTGATTTGTGAGTTGGTATTGGAAAAAAACTTCAATATCCACTGTCCAGGATAATGAGCAGATTTTTTCAGTAACATTCAATCTACGTGTGTTTCAGAAGAAAATTTCAATTGTTCAGATTCATAACTCATCAGACTGATAGAATACAGCATTTTTTCAAATCTTCAATACATGGAAGAAAATCAATTTATGTAGTTAAATAAAACGTTATTGTAGATTCCTTCGTTGAATATGAGCTTTTTTTGTGTATTTGCATGTAATTTTACATGCAAACATTTTAGGATGCATGTCTTGCATTTTCCTGATTCGAGTAATATCACATCATCAAGTTTAAATATCTTTTGGTATGAGGTACATTGTATTTTACGAAATATTTTTGTCCAATAAATAGCGATTCAATATATTTGTGTTATTTCGATGTGCACTTTTTCGATTATATACTGAAAGGAATGTCCGAATGATTAGAGAGAAAGATATAACTGTCGCGAAATTATAGAATGTATCAGAGTGAGACAGCAAGAAAATGGTATGTCCTTAATATTACTGTTAAATCAGCGACACAGATTAACGGCAAGTCGATGATCTTTCATAGCCGTGTAAAATCATAGACACAAGTTCCATGTTATGACACAATTTGTCTGAGTGAGATAGAACGAAAAAAACGTGTGAATTATAATACAGCACGAACAACAATGACAGATGTTCGTTCATCTATGTTCACCCATAGCAGTCGTACATGAAGATGTGAAATATGACAACTGTGGTTAGTTTCATGTTATGACACAATGTGTCTGAGGGGATTCTTGCTAAGCGATACGCCCTCTTGCGGATAGAGAGAGAACCGAGCTAAAAGCCATTGCCTTTGTTGTTGTTTATGAGAAAACATTGAGCTGCAGTTGTGATAGTTAATTTTTGTGTTATTATATATACTGTTGGAGATTTTTGAAATGAACCAGTATTGCTATGTCCCCCAGTGTTCATCTTGGATAAAACGAAATCCTGATTTAATTTTCCATCTTTTCTCGAAAGCAGGAAAATCGAAGGTTACTGTGAAATTCTATTCTTCAATATAGTTTAAACTTTTCGAAAATTCATCAATAACATTGCACGTATAACTTTAATGTTCCATTGAACAAATGGGAATTGTATCAAGGTAAGCATAATTTTTGTCTCTTCATACTCCTATCGTGATAACATTCCACAAAGTGACCCTCGGTAAGAGAAATGAGTGCTTTTTTCCAAGTTGTGGTATTTTTTTTGTTCATGACTTATTTTGGCTGCTTGGGTGAATTAGATATTTCTCCATACACCAATCTAGACCTAATTATATGGGGGCCGAAGGCCCCCATTATGTTTTCAGTATGCTGTTGAATAAAATCGTTGTATTCTTGAAATTTTTGACCTTTGCATTCAACAATCCTTTACTGAAGTAAATTGTGCAGTAGATATCTGAAATTCCATTCCTCAATATAATTCCAACATGGAAAAAGAATAGTTTTGAAAAAATTCTTGAATTGTTCTCGATATTGAAATCTTGACACAAATTTTCGCAAGTCCATGAAATTAGAGAGAGACACAAGTGTCAGAGTGAGATAGAAAGACATGGACACACGAACAACAATGACAGATGTTCGTTCATCTATGTTCATCCATAGCAGTCAAAAATGAAGATGTGAAATATGACAACTGTGGTTTTTCGATGTTCATCACAGAGCTTGACACCTGTCAAAGATGATTTTTCTTCTTCTTTCTACCAATGGCCTCTTTTACTTATCAATGCGAATCTATCATCTATACTGATTAGCTTTAAATGCGAATCCACTTAAAAGGTAGAGCTATGGGCTTTACTAGTCCTATATACTAAAATAATAGTAGAATTCTATGACGGAACATCGAACCACACTCGCCTTTTTTGGGAGGCTGTTAAAAATGCGATCGGCGAAGCCGATCGCCCCGTCGCTTGCGACCCCCTACGGGCTGGTGGATGGGGGCGTCGGAAAGGGGAAGAAACGGCGGAAATTTCGGTGCCTCTCTCGAGGCTCTTCGACCCCGGCAAGTATTTCGAAAAAATTCGCGAAAATCGTCAAAATCGGGTTTTTGGGAGGGCGGTTAAAAGGGCGCGACGAAGTCGCGCTATCGCCCGCGAAGCGGGCGATTTATCGCCCGGGCGAGGGGGGCGTCGGAAAGTCGAAGAAACGGCGCAACTTTCGGTGCCACCCTCGAGGCTCTACGACCCCGGCAAGTATTTTAAAAAAATTGGCGAAAATCGTCAAAATCGGGTTTTTGAGCGAAAAGCGTCCCGCTAGAAAGCCTAAGGCTCCACTCTGGCGGTACGTGGGGCCCAGGCGGGCGCTTCGACGGAAAGAGGAAGGACGTCCGCGGTTTAGTTAATGAATTTCGAGTCTCTAGGGCCCCCCCGAGTCGAATTACAGGCCTGCAAAGTTTTGACGTTCCGGGGAAATTTGCCAGAGTTCGAAGCGTCACAGAGTAAATTGATCGCTATGACGTTCGAGCTTTCGTACGCTGGGAATTTTTTTTCAAATGCAGATTTTAGGTATTTAATCGGTATTTGGAGGTAAGTTTTTGTCGAAAATTAATGACTAACGTATGTTTAAACTTTTTAGCAAAGTTTCGGACCCTCAGAAGTATTTTCCAGTGCATTGGTAATGTTTACATTTCTTGGTTGAAGGGGTACACGAGAAAAATCGTTGAAAATCCTATTATTTGAGAGGATACCGTAGTGGACGGATCGAATGAGGTGTTTTGAGACGGATTATAACGATATTTTTCAGATTCTGTCCGATTTACAAGCCGGAATATGGAAAATTGAAAATGTGACGTCACTCAGGCAGGTTAGAAGTTTAGGTCGATTTCGGCGATTTGGAAGTCTATTTTCAGGTGGAAAGGTTGAAAAATATGTTATTTAGATGTTGTTTGAACGATCGAGACCCAGTTTCTTACTCGAAGATGAATTTCCAGGAAGCTACGAATGAATTCCATCAAGCATCAAAAACTGATAAATCGAGTTTTTTAGCATCATTTTCGTGAATACACGGATTGTGGAACGGTATTATCTCATTATTATTGATCGTTTTCAAGTTTCAGAAAAAAAACCACGTCGTATTAGCTCATTTTGAGAAAATTTTACTATTTTGCCTTGAACGGTGAGTGAATCAGATTCCGTTGAATTGAAATGTGTCACTGGAGCTTTTATTCTTATCAATCCTTTGCCGAAAGTAGAAATAGGCTATATTCAACCAGAATACATCGGTCTTTTCTATATTCCAGATCATTTCATATGGTTTTCGATACGATTCTATTTAGAGGTTAGGTAAGGTATGTTTTTACTATTTTTTCTTGCCCTTAAAAGGTATTTTATAGGTCTAAATGGACAAAAAAGGCTTCATTATACGATGTTCTAACGAAATTAACCGAAATATATGGTGGTTCAGGTAGGATTTCCCATGAATTTTGAGGAAAAAAAACTTGCGAATTTGATTTGCATCATTTTAGTGAATTCACATATTGTGGAAGTGTATTATCGACCGCCAACTGATTATAGTAGATCGTTTTCATATTGCAGAATGAAAACCATGAAGAAAAAGTTGCTTTCGACCATATATAATCATTTTGCTCTCAACGGTGAGTCAATTCAGGTTCCGTTGAATAGAAATGTTTGCAGTGAGCTTACAGGAGCTTTTATGTCCATCTAGGAATGATAAACAGGATGTATTGGACTGGAATACAATGTTTTTTCACAAATGCCAGGCAATTTCACGTGGTTTTTCAGCAAAATAATTTCGTTTCTGTTTTATAGGTTAGGTATGAGATTACATACTGTTTTTTTGTAGATGCAGTTTGATTTTCAGGTCTGAATTCGATTATTACAATATGCTTTCATGTTTCAGAACAATAATTCAGGGGAAACAGCTATTTTGGATCACATATGACAACTTTAAATTCATAGGTCAGTATATTTGATAGACCGTTGAAATCATATATTCAGAATCAATTGAAGAGCTGTTTTTTTTCTCTACAAGAAGTGGAAATAAGGTCTCTTGAACAAGAATAGAACGTTTCTTCTCATATTCCAGGTGATTTTTCATGGTTTTCTCTATTCATTTACTTCCACCATTCACGATTAGACCATGATATTTTACGTGCTGGATTTTGGTGGTAAATGCATGTTTGGAATTGATTTTGAAGTTTGGGGTCGATTATCACTGTATCCTTTTTCTTTTTCAGTATAAATTTGCTCCTACATACGAAATTCTGGAGATGAAAACATTATTCTCAGTTCAGGGATATCACCAAGTATTGAAACGTTTAATTCCTGCATATTTCTTGAAATACCATTGAATATCGAGGTAATTGAGTAAAAGAGAAGATTTGATATGTCCATTAATTGAATTTAATTGTTTTTAGGTAATTTCTGAGCGATTTGGATCATCAAATCAATGAAGAATGCACTTTATGAGGTTTTCACATCAAAGTGTCAATTTAAGTGTTGGAATTGGAGAAAAATACTACAGTATCCCTTTTACATAAGAAATTGAGCAGATTTTGGCAACAATAATCAATTTACATGCATTCAAGAAGAATAATTGTTCATCGCTTCAAAGATAAATGAAATATATTCAGGTAACTTCTTTTCTTTATTTCAAGCAATATTCAGTATCCTCATTTCATGTAGTTTTCAGCTGTGTCTATATAAAATTTTCAGTGAGAGTTGTACAATCTTCCACCATCTCTCCAATGGGTATTAATGTAACCAGCACAATAAAATGGTGGAGAATATGACGAAATTGCTGATTTCTCACATTGGGATAATTTAATGTTTTCTAAAGTTATGTTGCCAATATTTTGTGAATCTATTTTATTGTATATATATTACAGACAATAAATAACCAAAAAATCAGTGTTTTCTTGAATTTTTCGACTTTTCATTCGACAATTTTCAGCAGCAGCAAATTTTGCAGTACCTAAATACTTGAATTTCAATTCTTCAATATAAATTGAACTTGGAAAAAGAATAGTTTTGAAAAAATTCTTGAATTTATCGACACATTTAATTGGCATTCCATTGAGTGCAAGACAATCGAAATCAGGTAAGCATATTTATTCTCTCTGCATTCCAATATACACAACATCTCACATATGAGCCCTCCGTTAGTGAAATTATTGGTATTTTTTTCTCCAAGACATTGTTCTAATGCATTTTTTTTCCTTATGTATACATCTGAAAATGAAACAAGCAATTCTTGATTATTTGAGAAATATATACATTGATATTCCGGTCTGAAAGTAAAATTGTTTTGAAATATCAAGTTTACCAAGGTGACTGCATTTGTATTGTGTGGATATTCTATATATTCCATAAAGTTCAACCGTAAAATTATTCCAATACACCTGTTGTTCAAATTATCTGATATTATAGATTGTATATCTGGAATAGGATATTGAAATCTTGACACAAATTTTTTTCCAAGTCCATGAAATTAGAGAGAGACACAAGTTTCAGATGTATCAGAGTGAGACAGCACGACATGGGCATTTCTATGCACAAACAACAATGACAGATGAGTCCATATCTATGTTCACCCATAGCCATCAAAATTACACAAGCTGTGAATGTAACTTTCACGGAATAATAGAATGTATCAGATGAGAAGATGATAAGCTGTGTCGTTTCGATGTTTACTCATAGATAATGACAACTCGCCATTCTGGCGAGTCCAAAAATCAAAGCGCCCTCTTTCGGCAAAAATTCCTAACTACAAAACAAGTAATGTTTCGAGATCTTCCATGTTTCGTGTGCTTTTGAGCTATAACATTTTGTTTCATTTCGAGGGATATTTAGAGGTTCTCATCGTTTTCATGACAGATTAACTATGCACAAACAAGGTTTACAATAAAGAAGTTGATTTGTGAGTTGGTATTGGAAAAAAACTTCAATATCCACTGTCCAGGATAATGAGCAGATTTTTTCAGTAACATGCAATCTACGTGTGTTTCAGAAGAAAATTTCAATTGTTCAGATTCATAACTCATCAGACTGATAGAATACAGCATTTTTTTAAATCTTCAATACATGGAAGAAAATCAATTTATGTAGTTAAATAAAACGTTATTGTAGATTCCTTCGTTGAATATGAGCTTTTTTTGTGTATTTGCATGTAATTTTACATGCAAACATTTTAGGATGCATGTCTTGCATTTTCCTGATTAGAGTAATATCACATCATCAAGTTTAAATATCTTTTGGTATGAGGTACATTGTATTTTACGAAATATTTTTGTCCAATAAATAGCGATTCAATATATTTGTGTTATTTGGATGTGCACTTTTTCGATTATATACTGAAAGGAATGTCCGAATGATTACAGAGAGAGATGTAACTGTCGCGAAATTATAGAATGTATCAGTATCAGAGTGAGACTGCAAGAAAATGGTATGTCCTCAATTTTACTGTTAAATCAGCAACACAGATGAACGGCAAGTCGATGATCTTTCATAGCCGTGTAAAATCGTAGACACAAGTTCCATGTTATGACACAATGTGTCTGAGTGAGATTGAACGAAAAAAACGTGTGAATTATAATACAGCACGAACAACAATGACAAAATTTCACATTTTTATGTTTGACGGCCGTCAAACATAAAAATGTGAAATTTTGTGGTTTGTCGATGTCCGTCATAGAGTTTGGCACCTGTCAAAGATGATTTTTCTTCTTCTTCCTACCAATGGCCTCTTCTACATGTAAATACGAATCTACCGTCTACATTGAACAGTTTTAAATGCGAACCCACTTAAAAGGTAGAGCTATGGGCTTTACTAGTTCTATACTATACTAAAATGGTAACTCTGCGGACCGGCCTGAGGGAATCTGTCGAAAAGTGGGTCCATAAGAATGTTAAATTCGCAGCAGAGCTGCGATACAGTGAAGAGATTTTTATACGATCGAAAAGAGGAATAATCTATTCATACGTGGCTGAAATTTCGGTTCTCTAGGCGATGTGAAAGTGTTTTTAAAAAATTCGAGAAAATCGCGAAAATATTCGACAAAAAGAGCCATTATAAACTCGATAAAACTTTTATCACAGATATCCTGGCCGTGATGTGAATATACGGATCGAAAGAGGAAAAGACAGTGCAAAATAGCTTGGTATTCATATTTCCCAGAATTTTCCCATTTCTTCAGGAAAATTGATCAAATTTTGACATTTCGCCTATAAAATCACACGAGTTTTACGATGAGGATAACTACGGTAGATCTGCTGGCCCATACTAGTATTCAACTATATTACATGTCAAACTTGTGCTCATACCATGTAGCATTCAGGCCATATATCTCGGGTCTTGTTCCATTCCGTTATTCCGAGTCATATAAATCAGACAATAATGAATTGAGCCCAGCTTATGATGTTTTGGAAACGAGTCATCTGCATATGAAACCTTCGATATTAATCGATATTTAATTACGCGTTCGTATGCAAACACATGTCAGGGAAGTTGGTATTTGAAGCGGCAGTTCCACCATGAAAATTGGTAACATTTCGGAAATATCGAAACATTAGGATGTAAATCTAGGCTAGCTAAATAGACATAAATTGAGGAGTTCCCAAATTGGCTCGAATTCTGAAGGCGCGTCCGGGCTATGACGAACGGAATGGTGTCGTTAAACTCCACTCGAATAAAAATTTGCTACTGTTCGGATCCCATTTTATTCGTTCTTCGTCTCTAGAGCGTACACTGCGGGCGCTTTTTACTAAGCTAGAATAGAACGAACCCACTTGGTCTCTATTCGGCATTGTGTGGATTCAGCAACAACAACTGAGACTCAATTAGTTGTTGCATCAAGTTGAAGACCCAATTTAATTGAATATGCTGCTCTATACCTTTATTTTTATCATTTTTTATTTTATTTTTTATATATTGTTTTAGTTTGTTTCTCCTTATATTTTATACTTATACTTGTATTTTCAGACTGTGAATTCAGTCTGAGTTGTAAACCTTTGCATGTAATTCCCTCTGGTGTATGTAAACTGAGGATAAATAAATAAACAATTGTAAACGATGAATGTTGGATATTTTTGAAGGACCCTCAAGATATTCGAATAAATCGCATCGTTTTCGAGTTATTCCTGAGTCCTTTTAGTAAGACTATTCGGAATTCGCGAGTTTGTTGTAAACATTTCTTACAATTTTTTTTTTCATGTTTTTCTCTAACAATGACAATTCGTAATAATTCCATTCTCTACGTGAGTTTTTAGATCATTATCTCAACTCTCCTGTATAATTATAATAATCAAAAGGGTTAGTTCCGTTAGGAAAATATATGCAGAGTGTAACAGCCAAATGGAATAAATTCGATAACGAATAAATGAGGGGGTGTTAGGAAAAACGCTCGGACACGTCGATTTGTAATTTTAAATGCGCATATTTTTCAAGAAAATAAAATTATATAGAGTGTTCCATGCGACCGTGGCCAATACTAACTTTCTTATTTCAAATGCAACCTCCTGTATATTATTTATTTTTTGGATTCTTCAGGAAACTCTAGACATAATTCATGTACAATATCCTATACCTATTTTCAACTTTTTCGGAAATATAAAGTGTTTTCAGATTTTTTACAAAATTAACATTTTAAATGAAAATTATTTTATTTCACAAATTCGATACATTACACTCAATACTTATTTTCCATTTACCTCTTGATATGAAGAAAGTAAGCCAAAAAGGCCTAAAATGTTGAGTAACGTTAGAAGACAGTTCTACACCAGATAAGCATGTCGCCAAGACGTTCGCGGTGAGCATTTTGAACATTTCCTACATTGACATTAATGTTTTTTTTTTGTTTTTTTTTTAATTAAGAAATAATCAGTATTACTTATTAGTTTTTAAGTGTAATGTACCGAATTTGTGAATAAAAATAATTTTTATTTAAAACGTTGAGTTTTGCAATAAATCTGAAAACACTTAATACTTCCGAAATAGTTAAAGATAGGTATAGGACATTGTGCATGAATTGTGTCTAGAATTCTCTGAGGAATCCAAAAAATAAATAATATACAGGTGGTTGCATTTGAAATAAGAAAGTTGGTATCGGCCACGGTCACATGGAACACCCTATATAATATTATTTTCTTGAAAAATATGCGCATTCAAAATTACAAATCGACGTGTCCGAGCGTTTTTCCCAACACGCACTCATTTATTCGTTATCGAATTTAATCCTTTTGGCTGTTACACTCTGTATGTACTAACTGACAAAGAAATTGCAACACCCAGAAGGAGCTGTTTAAATTTATGTTTTTTTGGTGAAACATAGATAGTAAAGCAAGGAGTGAATAATAATAATTTGTGGAAAAAAGGAAGGGTTTACAATTTTTTTTAATAAATTTGTTAGTAATGTGTTTCTCCACCGCAGGAGCTATTTTAACTTCAAATTTTTTTGGTAAAACATAGATAGTATAGCAAGGAGTGAATGATTAAAATTTGGGAAAAATATCGTGAAGGTTTTTTCATTCAAACATTTTTGTTACTTGAATATTGTAATCGGTTTTCGCAATTAATTTTAAATTTTGCAAGAAATCAGTTGTTCGAGGAGATCCAAAGTTGATGTTCAGTTGTTGTTAAAATGCATAGAGCACGTTCATGCGGAATTTATCGCCAGCTAAGTGTATTTGAAAGAGGTCGAATTATTGGTCTATACGGGAGGCGGGGTTGTCATTTCGAGAAATCGCTTTATAGTTCAGCTACTCACCGCCAGATGCGAGTGTAAAAAATTTCGATTCTATCAAACACAACTACGAATGGTTCAATGACGTTGTTCCTCTAGGAAATAACGTAGATTTGGCTGCCACCCACACCCTGTTCACAATGAAAAGGGAATAGATACCTACAACACGGGCAACCGAAATGTTCGATAAGCACAGGAATGAAAGGATGCGACACAACTGCCGCTTTTCGACGTACGATAGCGTGGGCTCCAATGAATAGAATTTTCCTCGATCCCTTAACACCCCGATTCCATCCTAATTGTTTTAGCTGTGAAAACGAGCTAAACCTGATTACAGTTACAAGCATTAGCGACAAATTTCGAAGCAAACAGGTTTTCGGTATATCTCGTGCCAGAAAGGGCTTTATGAAACATGGGGAAGTGGAGTTTGGATCGAATTTTTGGACAACGCTGAACCTGAATATATTCAGAACTTCACACGGTGAAAGCTGTCGACTGGGGCGAGTTCTTGAAGTTGCCGGTTCATGATCCAATTAGGCAATGGAATCCCAGATGTATTCGAAGATTGCCCGAGACAGGGTCATGTATCTCGAATAGTCAATACTTTCTCGATGATAACAGTCACAATCGGGAAATTGCTCCTGTGCATTTCTTCAGTCATACGCGAAACATGAAAGGCGAGGTTCTTTAGTTTCTTGTTCGATTAAAGCCCCATTAGTAGGTTCAATAGGGGTTTCCCCGTAACAACTCTCCCAAGCGATTCTACCACCAATAAAATCAGAAGCCATTTGTGATATCCAAAGTCGATTCAGAAATCAGTACCTGAACATTCAACATGGCAGCTCTAGTCACACACATGTCTTCTGTTAATAAGGTAAGTGGTTTCTTTTTGATGCGTCTAATGCTGTGTGCCACAGAACTTTCATTCTCTCTTCAAGCGACATATAGTATGGTTTACAGTAAAATCTTATTCATGATAAAGTTCCACCGCCCTCTTGAGCTCATTCAGATATACAGGGTTAGTCTTTGACTTGTACATACAGAGTGTAACAGCCAAATGGAATAAATTCGATAACGAATAAATGAGGGCGTGTTGGGAAAAACGCTCGGACACGTCGATTTGTAATTTTAAATGCGCATATTTTTCAAGAAAATAATATTATATAGGGTGTTCCATGTGACCGTGGCCAATACCAACTTTCCTATTTCAAATGCAACCCCCTGTATAAAATTTATTTTTGGATTCTTCAGAGAATTCTAGACACAATTCATGCACACTGTCCTATACCTATCTTTAACTATTTCGGAAGTATTAAGTGTTTTCAGACTTATTGCAAAAATCTACGTTTTAAATAAAAATTATTTTATTTCACAAATTCGGTACATTACACTTAAAACCTAATAATTAATACTAATTATTTCTTAATTATTAAAAAAAAGCAAAAAAAAACATTAATGTCAATGTAGGAAATGTTCAAAATGCTCGCCGCGAACGTCTTGGCAACATGCTAATCTGGTGTAGAATTATCTTCTAACGTTACTCAACATTTCAGGCGTGACTGATTTAATCGCAAGCGTGATTCGGTTTTTTAGGTCGTCTAAGTTTAAGGGTTTCGTTTCGTATACAATACTTTTGACATATCCCTACAAAAAGAAGTCTAATGTAAAATTGTAAAAAATTTTAAAAAATCTGAAAACACTTAATATTTCCGAAAAAGTTGAAGATAGGTATAGAACATTGTACATGAATTATGTCTAGAATTTTCTGAAGAATCCAAAAAATAAATAATATATAGGGGGTTGCATTTGAAATAAGAAAGTTGGTATTGGCCACGGTCGCATGGAACACCCTATATTATATTATTTTCTTGAAAAATATGCGCATTTAAAATTACAAATCGACGTGTCCGAGCGTTTTTCCTAACACCCCCTCATTTATTCGTTATCGAATTTATTCCATTTGGCTGTTACACTCTGTATATTATTGAACTGTAAATTCATGAGCCCGAAAGAAACCATTTTTTTCATTTTCCATTTTTCCGAATTCGGCACTTTATTGGGCCAAATACGTGCCTGAAACGATTCTCTGGAATTAATGAAAAGTTCATATTTCTCGACCGAAAATAAGTTAATACGTTTAGGGAATACTCAAGTACTAATCTTATTGGAATTAAGATGTTACATTACATGTTACAAACATGATGTTTCTTAACAAAAACTCTTAGTTTTGTCCGATCGTATCTTGAATTAAAAAGCCATATTTGTCCCACAAAAATAAGTTCCTTCTCCGATTTTCCTAAAGATTAGTTTGTAAACACCAATAACTTATTTATGTTCTCCCCGAAATCCCAAAAATATCTTGTAAAGAAAGGTTTTTCATTCAATTTGTGATTAATGCGCCATATCAACTATTTTGTATTCAAAACAATCAAAACCATAATCTTCAATGAATATTTCACACAGCTTTTAAGAAGACGTTGATTTTTCGGTTAAGAAATTAACTACAGTTAATTCAGACGATGGAAACAACAATAATAACAATAATTATCTCTAGGACTTTTCGATTGATTGTCAAAGTTTCATTCTTCATTCTCATTGTGTACACCCTCTGTAATATAGTTTTAAACAAATATTGTGTTCGACTTAAAGAACTTGCCTTGATAAAGTCTAAAAATAGGTACAGGGTGTATTTTAAGGTGAGGCTTTTCTTTTGACAGGTGATAGACCTCATCAAAATAAGTAATTTTACCGAAATTTTCTTATATGAAATGTTCAATTTTAAAAATATAAAAAAAGCGGCATATGGCAAAAGGATTTTTGGTAGAATGACTTATTTTGATGAGTTGTATCATCTGTCAAAAGAAAAGCCTCAAGTTGGTCGCTTCAATTACAATAGTCCTATTCCTGTGAATCAGACCTCATTCTTTTCAACAAGTTTCTGATGAATTTTCTTATGATAAGATAACATCTGCATCCTCACTGTGTATCTCTTGATCTAATTTCCTCATCTCATTTATCTTATTCAGAAAACAAAGGAGAAGAACTTCAGTCACGTTTAAAATCCACTCAAAGCACTCTGCTCTCACTCGACGACATAAAAAAACGGTCGAGCTCATAGAATATGTTGTTGAAATTTCCTCGGTGAATGGAACATAATATCATGGTGCCATTTGACCGCCCACTCCAGAACTTCATTCTTCTCGGTAAATAAAAGTCTGAAAGCGCTCGAAATGAAAGGTCGGATAATCTCAGCCTTGGCATCTCATATACAGGGATAGGGTTACAAGGGGGCATTCCGTCAACTTTCGATGTAATTCCAGGGAATCTTCGTAAATGTGAGCAAGTATTCCGATTTTCAGCTAAAAGTCGAGAAACAAAGTCTTTGAATATACAGAGAGAGTAAAAGTTAAACAGAAAATTATAGCTTTATTTACTACTCCATAGTTCATTAATTAATTTCGTACCGCTATTTTGATTTTGTGGTACTTATGACGTTTTGAACAGTGTTGTCATCACGATATCGCGTTTCATTGTGTGTGAAAAGTGGGATTTAGATTTAGATTTATTTATTAATATTATTAGCAAAATACGTTGAAAGAATTGTTCGTATGTGTCTTGTTTGTGGTAAATTGGACCATTTGAATCCTGATTTGGGTTTACACAATTCTACTCTTATCATTCTGAGTACCAGTGGCGTAGATTCTTCGATTTTTATAATTTCACTTTTCAGATTCCCTCCTGGAGGAATATTTGGTTATCAATTCTGAATTTAACTGACTCTGTTTACCTAACTCAGAATCTGTTTCAATGTTCGGGCCATGACTTAAATACTTAAATACCGATAACACCACGCCACTGGATATTTCAGTTAGATTCTGCGATGTTGCCACAGCAGTACAAAATGATATTGCTTTCGTTTATGCTGTTTTCGTCTCACTAATTGAAAACTGACTAAATTTTGGCTTCACCAAGAGTCTCGAATTTATGAATGAGATGCTGTGTCTCCTCTTTCTATGGTCTAAGGCTCGAGCAGATTTATTCTTATTTTGAATTCCAAAACTTTTTATGTACAAATGAGGAATTCGTCAGAAACCCATTACATTGATTATTCATTCTTCATGAAACCCCTATTTTATTATAGGAATTACATGGTTAAATTGATTGAATTTCGAAGTAATTTGAGGACAATGACATACACTTGAGGAATTATGTTTTTGAAGTTTTATCGAAAACATGCTTTTTTAGTATAAAAGTAATTGATGTATGTATTGAAATAAATATCTCAGAAGATGAAAATAAGATTGAATAAAAGAAGTGAGCAAGATGCAATTTTTTATTTCAATTTCAAAGAATGAAACAGCTGAGAGAATATAAGGTCACTGCAAATATTAGTGATCGACCTCACAATCCAATGAGATAATAAGAGCATCAATAAAAAAACATCCTCAGAGAAAAGAGGTCTATCTTTTACGGCTGTTATCAAACAAGCTGCCTGAAATGTCTGAACAACCAGAACATGCTGAAGCGTTAACTAGTTGTTGTGAGGTTTCTTTCGCAAGTCGACAGCATAACTTCCTTTTTTGAAATTCCTGCCATGCAGATGGCAGCTGTAGCGAGGCGCTAGTGTTCTCGTTCGAGTAAGAGCGTGTACCATCCTGTTTACACAAGGCGAGTTACGTGAGAGCTGCTGTCATGAGACGAGTGCAACTCTCACACTGAACTATCATCGTGAAAATGAGAATTTTCCTCACTTACTCCGTTCGTCTTCTCTATTTATGGACCCCAAAGCTTACTCGAACATTATTCAATGGACATGTCTGATTCGACAGCTTGAATATTGAAATTCAGATAGCTTTTCAACGAAAAGCGGGAGTGTGAAACCTATTGATATTACAATTGGAGCGACTCAACGTCTCTTTCAGGGGATTGAATTTCCAAGGAACAATGTCTTATTCTACGTTCTCATATCTACTGTATGATATCAGTACTAAATGACTGAAAATAGGACGAGCTCTCTAAACAATACGTTCAACAATGTTCGGTTCGAAGCCGAAGAGACAATGTGGTTGATAGCGTGCTTCTGACGCTTGCAACGTCTACGTTGAATTCTGATGAAAATAGAATTGATTTCAAAATGATCTTGATGCGTTTATATTGAATTGGATACATATAATACTCCACGAACGTCAAGGAAGTTCACGTTTTGTGACCGTTTCAAGAGTTGCCGATTCTTGTGAACCAAATGTTCATCTATATATATAAAACAGAGTTGTTGGTTACACCATTTATAACTCGAGATCGAATGGACTGTTTGTTATGACACTTCATTTATGGATTCGTCTATGGCCTGGTTATTATAAAATACATTAAAACTCTGAAAAATTCCATGAAAAACTTTCTTATGTAGGAAATGCTTTTCCTCCTTTTGAATAAGGCCACTAGGTGCCGCTACGATTAATGGCTCCTATCTAGACACTCTAGCGTACTCATGGAGGTACTATATTTGATATTATCGCCACTAAATGGCGATGGTAATTAGGATTTGTTACAGTGACTATATTGGTAATATAGCCACTGTAGGATTTGTGAAATCCACCGTAAGTAGGTATCATTTAGGCGAAACAAAGTTCGCCCGGCCAGCTAGTTTATGATAAATCAAATATATACACTCTGATATCTGGATGGATCACCTCGTTTTCTCCCCCACGTTGAAACCCGTTATATTCTTACCTAATACAGTGAATTCGTTCCGTGAGATAAATACTATTCAATACACCTACACGAAGCAGAGAACTAGCAGATACATCTCTTCAAGTAAGACCAATCGTAAGTACCATTCCTTTATTGTTTACTTTGTGGTATTTGTCGATTTCATATATACATTTTTTCTTCAATTCACGTTTTGATAAAAATTGGTACAGCAGTCCATTCTTCCCTCCAAAAGAGCTCTTATATATTTTACAACATGGGCAAAAGAATGAGGTAGATAAACGAGTAAACATTCAGACTTCTCATATTCGAAAAATTGTCGAAAAAAAAGAACTGTTGATACAGTCTCTTTCCTGGACTTCTTCAACTTTTGTGGAGCATTATACATGTATTTCGTGATGTCATTCTTGTGGATAAATTTAAAATAAAATATGTTCCACCTAAACTTCTATTTTTAGGATAAATCAACATCATATTTTTTGTACATACTTCGAACAATTTTAGCCATATCTGGCTTGAAGACTGAACAAAGTTTTCCACGATCCCAATATTTTCGAGGTAGTAGGACAATAACAATTATGACTCAATAAAGAAGATAGGAAAAAATCGGCTCACAACTAAGCACTGTTAATATAGTGACCTGCGCCTGCACCATTTTGTAACGACGAGTGATTTCATACCAGGTCTTTTATTAATTTAGCCGTAAACAAGTAGAGCCCCTAGATTTACCTATTAAGTAGTTTTCCTCATCGGTAGATCTTCAGGTGATTTTATAGGCGAAATGTCAAAGTTTGATCAATTTTCCTGAAGACTTGGAAAAATTATGGAAAATATGATTAACAAGCTATTTTGCATTGACCTTTCCTCTTACGATCCGTATATTCACATCACAGCCAGGATATCTGAGAAAAAAATTTTATCGAGTTTGAAATTGCCCTTTTGGCAGGATTTTTTCGCGATTTTCGTGAATTTTTTTAAAATACTTCTACATCGCCTAGAGAATCAAAATTTCACGCACTTATAAATCGATCATCCCTTTTTTCGACCTCATAAAAATTTCCTCAATGTATCGCAGCTTCGCTGCGATTTTAAGATCCTTCCGGTCCAACTTTATCGACAGATTCCCTCCGGGCCGGTCTACAGATTTACCATTTTAGTATAGTATAGAATCATGATGTTTTTGCACATACTACGAACAATTTTATTCATATCTGGCTGAACAAAGTTTTCCACGATCTCAATATTTTCGAGGTGTAAAGTAGAACAAGAACAATAATCACTAAATTAAATAACGAAGATAGGAAAAAATCGGCTCGCAACTTAGCACAGCTAATAAAGTGACCTACGCCTGCACCATTTTGTAGCGATGAGTGATTTTATACCAAGTCTTTTATAATTTAGCCGGAAACTAGTAGAGCCCCTAGATTCACCTATTAAGTAGTCCTCCTTATCGGTAGATCCCTGCAGATCGGGTGATTTTATAGGCAAAATGTCAAAGTTTGATCAATTTTCCTGAAGAAATGGGAAAATTACGGAAAATATGATTACCGAGCTATTTTGCATTAACCTTTCCTCCTTTGATCCATATATTCACATCACAGCCAGGATATCTGAGAAAAAAGTTTTATCGAGTTCAAAATTGCCCTTTTGGCCGAATTTTTTCTCGATTTTCGCGAATTTTTTTTAAAATACTTCTACATCGCCTGGAGAATCAAAATTTCACCAACGTATAAATCGATCATTCCACTTTTCGACCGCATAAAAATTTCCTCAATGTATCGCAGCTTTGCTGCGATTTTAAGATTCTTCCGGTCCCACTTTATCGACAGATTCCCTCGGGCCGGTCTACAGATTTACCATTTTAGTATGGTAAGTATAGAATCAAGATTTTTTTTGCACATACTACGAACAAATTTATCCATATCTGGCTTGAAGACTGAACAAAGTTTTCCACGATCTCAATATTTTCGAGGTGTAAAGTAGAACAAGAACAATTTTCACTACATTAAATAACGAAGATAGGAAAAAATCGGCTCGCAACTTAGCACAGCTAATAAAGTGACCTACGCCTGCACCATTTTGTAACGATGAGTGATTTTATACCAAGTCTTTTTAATTTAGCCGGAAACTAGTAGAGCCCCTAGATATACCTATTGAGTAGTCTTCCTTATCGGTAGATCCCTGCAGATCGGGTGATTTTATAGACAAAATGTCAAAGTTTGATCAATTTTCCTGAAGAAATGGGAAAATTACGGAAAATATGATTACCGAGCTATTTTGCATTGACCTTTCCTCCTTTGATCCGTATATTCACATCACAGCCAGGATATCTGAGAAAAAAGTTTTATCGAGTTCAAAATTGCCCTTTTGGCAGGATTTTTTCTCGATTTTTGCCAATTTTTCAAAAATACTTCTATATCGCCTAGAGAATTGAAATTTCACCCACGTATTAATCGATTATTCAAGGTGACAAGTAGGACAATAACAATTATAACTCAATGAAGAAGAAAGGGAAAAATCGGCTCGCAAATAAGCACTGTTAAAATACTGACCTGCGCCTGCACCATTTTGTAACGATGAGTGATTTTATACCAGGTCTTTCATTAATTCAGACGAAAATTATACAAAGGTACTAACACATTTTCACTGTCATTGATACCATGGATTGACGAAAAAATGTCACATGAAAATTCGAATACAGCGTGAAATGGGATAAAGTATATGGAGGTGAGTTGGATAGCGCATGGTGTACTACTATTCCTGTAGACTTCCGCATATCCATACTATCTGAGATACCCTGTATAATTCAAAAATCGGAGAACATTGGGTCCTTTTTCGCTAAATACGATTTAAGTGCAACTAAAATTTTTTCATTATCCGCATGAGACTGTCTTCTACACTCATTTAATACTCCTGGAATCAACAGATTTCTCCTGCAACCTATAAGAAGAGTTGTTTTGGGTGGTGAAAAGAGGACTGGGAAGTAATTCCAGAACAAGAAATCTATCTACTAAGGCCACGTTTAACGACAGAGCAGAAATGGCAGCAATCGTTCGTTGGGCCATAAAACACAACAATTGGATTCTACGTAATAGGAGGCGTTTTGTCTCCTGTAACACTCTAACAATAAAAATTCCATCTATATACGGATGTTGGTCGAATGTTAAGCAAGGGAGAAAGTGCGATAATATAGAAAAGGTTGCGTTCTTCGTCGCTGAGGGGGATTTTATGTTATATTACAAATTACCACAGTCTCCTGTATTAAAATAACGAAGTATGTAATATAACGTAGCTGTGAGGCCACTCATTTTTTTGTTTGCCTGATAAAACCTGGATCAAATTTAAAGCAGTAAACGATTTGGCTTGAAAAGTTTTCTCAGATTTGAATACCTCATTCATGTATCTGGCGAATTTATTTTTGGTTTTTTCTGCTAGTTGTTCCCAAAGATTTTTGGTTCTCTTTTTCTTCTTGTTGTCATGCTGTTTGAGCCTTATTCATAGTTCTAAAAGGTTGGTTTGCATACGAATTGGATCCATTGTCCAATGAATATCAACGTGCCCAAATGAAGAACAAAATAACCTTTATGACTTCCTCTTGAACCCAAACGCAAGATATGAAGAATCCCCTGAATACAGTGCGGGTATCCAGACGGATATAATCCCCTGAAAACAGTATTCTAGTAACCACCTTGATCCAAGAGGTCCCAGGTCAAGATTCTATATTAAGAGAATGGAAGTTAGTGGACAGTCTAGACAGTTATTTCAAGAAACGCGAGGATTTTTTGTGATAACATTTCAGCTCAACTAAGTGCCCTTGTGTATTAGTTAAGTATAAGACAAGAGTCTTTTTCTTTCGTGCTCAGTTCAACCCCTATTTTTACATTACCGCAATAGCGCCATGACCGTGAAATATTGCGGATAATTCCGGAACTAGGACCCGATCTACAATCTAGAAGGCCGATTTGTTCAACAATTTTTGGTCACAATTTTTATTTTGCATTCTTGGTCAACTCAGGAATGCAGATTTGTTGTTTGTATATGGGTATTTTAATGAGGGTCTAGAAAAGCAGCTGGAGAATACCGAAGAAAGTATTATTATTTATCATAAAGACGTCGAGGTTTGTTTTACTGGAGACTGTATAAACAACAAGAAACGAATGAAATCCACATTCCAGAAGACCAAGACTATTTCAACAACGTTTGGGGTGGTATTTTCAATTCAACAACGATTCGATGCTAGTGCATGTTATAAATGATCGTTTGAAAGCAGATTGGTATGGAATTTTTATGGAACACAATTAACCTTTTCGAGTTCACTGATGATGCAGAGCTGACTATTGCTGGAAATATGTGGTATCGGCACGTAGAGGAAGACAGGTAGTTGCTTGCTTCTACGAAAATCTCACAAATATAGATGGGTAGGTCAAGAGGAGCCAATACCATGGCCGCCTCGTTCACCGGATCTTAATCCTTTTGATTTTCATTTACGGGGACATATCAAGCAGCTTATCTATCATCCAAATACATCCTATTTATAATCTACGCCTTAAGACCTCTATCTCAGGAGACAGGCTAGGAGAGAAGAATTTCAATTGAAATAACCATGCAGACAACCAGCGATGAGAGTCTATAATCCCTTGTTGTTTGGGTTGCATAAATTCAGTATTGGTGGGCACTTGAAATTCGATCATTGTTTTGATTTCAGTTCAAATGCTTTTGTTGTGAATTCTTGAGTGCTTTGATTTTCTTGATGGAGAAAATTAAATTACATAATATGTGACGATATCATATGCATGTAGGTATATTGAGTTCAATGATTGTAGATAATTTCGGAAATATTTTGTGCGTGGTCAAAACTTCAGCGAGACCTCTTCGGAATTATAATTCTTTGAAGTTAACCGAGAATCGTCAAAACAAAGGTTGTTGGTTGATGAAGTAGGTGTTGGTTTTGGCTCTATACTTTATTCAAATGTAAGAAGGAGCAATAATAACAAGTTTGGCGCAGCGGTAGGATGACCTTCGTAAAGTTTCTTTCCATCCAGTGTCGAATCGAGAAGATTTCACACAATCGTTCAGTTTTAACTAAACTTGAATTCCATTTTTTTCAATAATTTAAAGAACCTTGTTCTTTTGAAATTTGGCAAACTGTCGTCATCATTCACGATTTCTAGAACTTAAGAAATCGTTGGGATTTCATTCCGGAAAAAAAACCGTGGACAATTCTTCTGATAAGGTTCATATCGAAATCGTCAACCGAATCGATTATTTTTAACGACTGGGCTCTCCTCTTAGGTGGCGTCAATGTTTTATTCTCTTCATATTCTCTGAGTCTCTTTTCGATAAATCAGGATGTTCTTCCAATTCTTTTCGAAAAATGTTCAAAATTATCTCTTTCTCTTCAGCAGAGAAATGCGACCTTTTGGACCTTTCTCGTGGTGGTCCCCACATATCACCCTCAGATGCAGTATCCGTTTCCGAATTCGACATTGTTCTATAAACACTATATACACTTTGTCAAAAGATTTTCCAACAAAATACACTTTTCACAACAAAATCTATAAACACTTTGAACAGCTAGACCTTCACAGTAGCTCTAGGTATTTTAACTGGTCTTGTCAATTGAAAACTTCGATATTTATGCAAATCAAGATGGCTTTAATCCAATAAGGGAAAGGACCCAAACCTGGTGTTTCCCGGAATTACTTTGTCGGAATCTTGAGCAGCCGACAAAGAGTTTCGTACAAAATAATATAAAATTATGGACCGAAACTAAATATATTTCGGATATTACAAGTAGATGACCATTATAAAATTGAACAGAGATCTTTTTCGAGTCTTGTCAATTGAAAACTTCGATATTTATGCAAATCAAGATGGCTTCCACCCATTAGGAAAAAGGGCCCAAATCTGGTGTTTCCCGGAATTACTTTGTCGGAATCTTGCAAGATTCCGACCCAAATCTCTAAAACTCTGGTGTTTCCTGGAATTACCTTGCCGCAATCTCGAGCATCCGGAAAAGAAATTATTTAGTAGATAATAATATAAAAACAAAACAAAATAAAAAAATAGGGTACGTCGGATATTAAAATGTTTATGTCAGTTGCAAATCATAACAGAAATTTTGCACTCGAGTTTCTTAGGAAAAAAGTTCTAATGTGGAAATTGCTGACTCAAATTATTGAATCATTTCTATCCAGTACCATCCACAGTCCGAGTACGATCCAGGCAGTCTCTTAGGGCGGTCGAAGAGAGCGTTGTTATCACCGTTTGACCAATAGCAGCTTCATTGTGCGCAAACCAGACGATTCTGTTTGTTTACAAAGCTCCTTCGTATATTTGAACGGACTATAGGACTAGGGCAAATTAAATTCCTTCTCAAATTGTCGATGTTTCGATCCTATATCTGGATTTTAATCAAGACCGAAATTAATATATTGATTGATTTGATAAATGTGAATGGTTATCAAAAATTATTGGTCCTGTTTTTGATTTCGTTGGTTATTGCTGGATAATGAGATGAGGTTTTTGAAAAGAATGCACCATGCAGATGTATCTTGAAGTACAACACCTTTATTTGAAAAAAATAGACTTTACTGACTGAATAGTTGACCCCTCATTCCAAATGACCACGAGACGTCAATGGTTCCATTTGATTCTATTCCATTTCAATTTCATTGATTTATGATGTGTTCAGAAAGATCAACAGTTGTCATTGCATGCCAATTGATAAATTGCCTAAGTACTGAGCAGCTTTTCATGCTCGAATCAAAACTCAACAACGACAGGTTCAAGACCTGGTTTATCCCTAAATCTGTACATCTTCCTATTGTCAGCTTTTATTTAGAGCCTTTTCCATTCATTGACTTGACTACTTGAGGAAATCATAGTGAATGCTAAACTCGTTATTTCGATTAGAATGAGTGAATTAAATCAGATATTTCTTGTAGTTGGTGGCTATCATAGTGTATAAGATAGCTTCAGTCGCAAGCCTAAATTGAATCTTGTCTCATAGCCCATTTCCAGGTGAAAAGCGGTAAACAACTCTGCACCCCTAAAGGTGTGGAATCGTTTTGATTCAATTTAAACCATCCCGATTGCCAGCATCATTCAATGGGAAATAGAGGAAACGAAATCTTAACGATCACGAGTCCCGAGCCGAGGGTGGATTAAACCAATTGTTTGGGCTGGATCGACGTCCCAGCATCCAAATCATCTCGTCCTTCTTCATCAACACCTACATCTGCACATAACTCACCTCAGTGTTCACATAGTGATCGCCATCGACACGCGGCTTTTGGCGGCGTCATCTTCGAAATCGGACACATCACGGCACGTCGTCTAAGACTCCTGGGGCTCTTCGCGACGCGGGATAGAGCTGCACCTGGCTCCATAGGCGTGGACTGTCCGGGAAGTCGTCGAGATGAGGGGCGCTCACGGTTGCCCCACTCCCGGCATCCTCACACACCCTGGGCCGCGCATGGCCTCATCGATTTTAGAGGAGTTGATGCTGGATGCTGCTGGGGTGATGGGAGATACGGGTGGAGGTTGCATAGGTGATCTTCAGGTCGGTGAGTCAGGTCAGTGTTTCGGTGGAGGCAGTTTTGCGGGGGTTAGTCGTGGGTTGTTATTGAGACATTGTCTCTTTTCAAGGAACTCAAATGATGGCTGAGACAATAACAACAACAAACTTTTCAGTCGACTTCTGAATATCTAGTTAGTTTCATGTACATGAAACCGACCATAAATCACCCTTATTAATGCATGATTTGTCGTGACAAAAATGCTTTTTTACATGCCTGTTCAAGAGATTGGCTACCTAATGTACACTTTATGCCAGCAGCGGATTTTCTTCCCAATTTTTTCTAGGTACATGTTGCCCCTTATGTTAGGGGATCATCTCCCATAGATTTAAAGTCGTTATTTTTATCGAAACATTGACAAAAAGGCAAGAGCAAATTCAAAAAACTTCTGACATGCTTTCTTCGCGCTTCTTGGTTCTCATTGAATCTCAAATCGACCAAAGTCACTTCATTAACTAATTCGAGGTCGTAGATCACGAATATGCAATTAGAATGTTGATAAAAAGATTAGTTTTTAAAATATGAACAAAAATACGAGTAGCCGGCTACTTTTCAGTAAGTATAATTATAGATTACTCTGTTTTGTGCGAATTCTGTACGTTCTAGCTGAATTAAAGGCACACCACTAGATCGGCAAGGAAATTTCCTATCGATTAATAGAATAGTCGCGGAAAAAAACGGCTCCTAAACAATATTTTCGATACTTATGTATATAGTAGCCATTATACAGGGTCTTTCACGAGGAACCTCACCCATATTTATACGGGAAACTACTGAACGTATTTTCATGAAATTCAGCACTTATAAGTATTTCACGATGCTGATGAAATCTAAAATATTTTCAAGGCATGAGCACCTCCGGTTTTTCCGGAAATGACGTCAACTTCCGTTTTTCAAATTCGAACACCATTTTTTTATTGCAGAAATAGATTCCTTAGAAAATTTCAAGTTATTTTGATGTAACATTTTTCAGTTTTGGTTGGAAAATTCGAAAAAAAATCGAAAATAGAGCTCCGCTGAAACAAGAATAACTTCGAGGTTTTTGGATGGAAAATTTTCATTTTTGGGATTTTTCAAGATGTAAGATTGATGTATCCACTTTGAAAATCGAAATCGCGATTCATGATACAGGGGGTGAAAAAATCGCTTTCAAAGTTAGGGATGACAAAATCGTGAAAATCAATTTTTTCAGATTAGAACCCCATTTTTTTATGGCAGATATTGAATCTACGTTAAAAAATAATGTGCCCCTTGCCCTAAAATGGATATTTTCTGAGTTAATATCCACTTTAGGGCAAGGGTGTGATGCATACACTCACATTATTTTTTAACGTAGATTCAATATCTGCCATAAAAAAATGGGGTTCTAATTTGAAAAAATTGATTTTTCACGATTTTGTCATCCCTAACTTTGAAAGCGATTTTTTCACCCCCTGTATCATGAATCGCGATTTCGATTTTTAAAGTGGATACATCAATCTCACATCTTGAAAATCCCAAAAATGAAAATTTTCCATCCAAAAACCTCGAAGTTATTCTTGTTTCAGCGGAGCTCTATTTTCGATTTTTTTTTTTCGAATTTTCCCGCTCAGAGAGAATTTTCCAACCAAAACTGAAAAATGTTACATCGAAATAACTTGAAATTTTCTAAGGAATCTATTTCTGCAATAAAAAAATGGTGTTCTAATTTGAAAAACGGAAGTTGACGTCATTTCCGGAAAAACCGGAGGTGCTCATGCCTTGAAAATATTTTAGATTTCATCAGCATCGTGAAATACTTATAAGTGCTGAATTTCATGAAAATACGTTCAGTAGTTTCCCGTATAAATATGGGTGAGGTTCCTCGTGAAAGACCCTGCATATGATATTGAATGGTCGTGATTAAGGCACGCTGTTTGGGACCTCCCTGCATATCTTCCCACTCGACAGCTAAAAAGCTAATGAGCTTTTCGCGTTGAAAAGAATTTTCATCATTTTTCTATCCGGTGCAGAATAACTATGATGAATTAATGAATATTCAATTTCTTGAAATTTACACCCCCTGAATGTATAACCTTATTTCGCGCCGAACCCTCTTCTCTACCCGCAGTACCTATCATATCTTTATTTTCTCTAACACTTCCTTTACTTTGACTCAACGTATTCTTTATTTATCATACTTCCTTCATAGAATTTCACCTCAAGTCTACTCTTTTTTCAATTGCATTCCCTCTATTTCGAAAAAACCGTTTAGGGGTTTCAATTTTCAATTTAATTAAAAGCAGAGACCTTATGCTCTGATAAAGGATGACATTATTATTCTTTGATGGACCAATGGGTGTACAAATTAAACACACTTATGAGGTTAATAACGAATATATTTTACAAAAATCACAATGAAGAAATCTATCAACTATTTATAAAATGAATTATCTATAGGTATGGAGCAAAATATTTCAAATGAAGCCATTTTTTATTTCAAACAAATTGGTATTGTTCTATTTGATCTTAACTGGAAATTCAGAAACTGCTTTGATTCATCTATATGCGATATGTTCACTGGTGTTCATCTTTGAGACTTCTTCTTCTCGAAAGCCAGAAGGCTTGTTTCATCCATCACATTGGTTCTTTTTTCTTGAGACGCCGAGGACAAACTATCTTGATCCATCTCTAGGGTGGCCTTCCTGGAGGTAGCCTGGATGCCTGTCTGTCACTTCTTGCGAATTCCCCAGTCTCCTTCCATCCATCCATTCAATATAGGAAATGAAAATTATGAAAGAAATTTTTCAAATTAATGGTATATGAAGAGATTTCTGTTTTAAGTAAAAGTAATATGGAAAAAAGTGAAGAAAAATCAATTATAATAGATGTCATATTGCTTGCATTCGCTCGAAATGCTTTTTGAGATCACTTTGAAGGCTTTGAACAACATTGGCAAGATTATTGGCCTAACACAATCCATCAGCTAATGTGATTTGATTATCTGAAATGTGCATGCGATTTGTTGCTTACTTCACATGAATTCTGAAATGAGAAAAATTAGAATCGTAAATAAGAACTAATAATGAAGACACAATATTACGGTATCTGTCAGGGAACAATTGAAAATACTAAATACTTAAGAATAATACCTTCTCAGAATATCGAACAAAAATTTTTAATTTTAAGTAGAGGCGATAAAATCACAAGACATATTTCATGAAATAAGATTCATTAACATGAAAAACAACATTCAACCAATCGAAAATATTGGAACAAAAACTGTACCTGATAATAAAAAAAGCACTGCATTTTTTTCAAATGAGCGTTCATGCGCAATTAAATAAAAAATACCATGTAATAACATTCGTATAATTGAAGCAGAACCATTTACTGTTTTCTTAAACAGACAAAACGCACAACATTTTTGGTCCTAAATGAATTCATGCACAGGAACACAATAACATTTGAAAATACAGAAACAATGTCCTTTTCAAATATACCTGCAATCTCAATAAAATACTTAAAATTGCATTTCCTACTTCACAAAAATCAAACTTTTGAATTTCTTAGTATACAATTCAACACATGAATGGTTTGATGGAATTCATAAATAATGGTTAAGTTGGGAGTTTACAAAAAAGCAGTTTTGTTTTATTTTGCGTGGAATTTTATTTGAACGAAAAAATTATGATTCGTAAGAATGCACTGCAAAATTAAATAAATATAAGTAAAACATTACTAAGGGTGATTTGTTCGAAACAAACAAGTAATAATAACATTAAAACAAGTTTGAAATAGAAATGGTCCAAGGGAATATTTATTGCTACGAAAAATGCTGAATTGTGTGGTCGACTTACGATTTCATCGTCTTTTCTTGTAAGGTCTACACGATACTTCATGTATACCAAAACGTGGGTGATATTGTATATTAAACATATTGTACAACCAAAAATAAAAACATGGTGAAAATGGTTCTTAAAGAATGAAGAATTTGATTTATAACTTTATTTACCAAAATATTATCGATATACAACAGGATAAATTTCTCACTCAGTAAGTTCGTCCAATACAAAAAATAAAAAAATGAGTTTATGCAAAGAAAATTAATAATTCTTCGAACAGTAATGCGAAATAAAACGTCGACATGTCATGAAAAAATTTTACATTTCGGAGGTTTATCTAATTTCATATTTCAGATGATATTTTCAAATTCCCAAGTCCATATCTGGTAGTAATTTTCCGGAATAACCGTGAATTCTTTTGAGATGCTTTACCAAATCATGTTTCCTTTTAAAGGACTTGGGACAACCAGGACATGGAAACCTACCAGTTTTTCCACAATCCTTTCGTTTATGTAATTTCAATGACGTTAAATGCTGATAAGATCTGCCGCAAGCATCACAATGGTATTCTGAAAATTGTTTTATTAGTTTTTCCAACAATGATTTTCAGTTTCGGTGAGGAAATATCTATTAACCTTGCTACTTATAAATATCTATTAATATACTTTAAGGGTGTATTAGGGTGAAAATCAAACAATGCTCTATTGATTCGTGTTTATTCTGACAAGCTTTCGGAAATTCTCGTCTCCATTTTCAGGGCGACTGAGAATACTGAGATTACAAAAAATGAACTCACAAAATATATAAACATCACGTGAGATTACAAGCAAAAGACAAACTCCGTCTTTCAACAGTCGAGTCAGGTATTCAAAATGTCTTGCCAAAATTACGACAAAGTATAAGTGATTAAGTATCTGGGGGTTTTTGGGTTCGACAATGATGATTCTTCTGTCCAAAATTGGAAAATTCAAGATGGCGGCTACAATATGGCGGACGAGTTATGTAATTATAATCCGATTCTATTCAAAATTCGTATCTGGGGGTTTTCTGGGTCAGAAATTACGATTCTTCAAAATTGAGGAATCGAATATGGCGGCTTCAAAATGACGGATGAGTGTTGTTATTATAAAAGCTTGTCTTCAAAATTTTTTTTTCATAAAAGCTTGTTTTTCATGGAGATGAAAGTTGAGATTTGATGTAAGATGTAACCACACTCAAGAGATCATAACAAGGTGTAATTTTTCTCAGAATATGGGGACACAAGGATAAATTCCCCACAAAATTATGTATTAAATTACATATGCTAGAAGATTGAACCAAAAACATAGGAAAAATTTTTTTTATACTGACACCATTTGTAATGTTGATTGCAAATAAAGATATCTATCTATCTATAGTATCTATGCATGGCACTTTATCTGATCACTAGCGAATAAATATCCAAAAGACCTCTTGAAAATGAGTAACTGAATGAATTCACCCGAGTGTTTGAACAAAATCAAGACAATTATGAATTAATGCGAAATCAGTTTCCAGAGTTCACATTGCACCTATTAGAAATAAAGCATTGAATTGGGTGTATACATTACCACTTCCTTAAAGTCAATATTATTGAATCGATAACGATTTGGTCAATAAAAACATCGTCTTAGAGTTATATTGAAAAAAAGGTATTATTCAGAATGTTGCGGTTTTCTTTTGAAACACTCACTACTCATAACTTCACTGTAAAGTGGTTTTAACAATGTACAAAATGAATTAATAGTGTGTACTCATGAAACAAAAAATTAGTTCTTGTATGATCATGGTGTGAACTGTATATTGTTATTGAAAAAGGGATAATTGTGTTTACTGTTCAGACGTTTGAGGCAACGAGGTTATGAAAGATGCATTTATAGGTTATGGCGCAGATGACAGATCATAAACTTTAAAATCCGTACCACAGAAGAGGGTATCCTGGGCTACGTTCATAAACTTACTCAGAGTAAGGATAGTTTACTCCGAAGCGTTCATAAATTTACTCTACCAGTGCTTTTACGTTCAGAAATCACGTGATCATACTCTTCTCTACTCACTGGAGTAAGTTTATGAACGTAGCCCTTAAGAAGTTAAGTCGCGTTCAACAAGACTGGTCTTTGATAATACAAAAAATATGGATAACAGGATAACTGTTGAAAATACCATGTGCTCCTGCATGTTTTTAATCAAGTATATGGGAGCCAATTTTCTTCAAGAAGAAACAATAAATAGCCAATATTAGTATAAGCAAAAAAAAACATAGTTTATTCTCTTATTTATTAGGTGAATTCTTGTCATTATATGTATAAATTTCGAATATCAACCTATCATACATACATTCTAAAATAAAACCACATGCCAATATGAAAAAGCAAAATGATGTTTCATGAGAGTATGATTAATTATATGATCCACATAGAAAAAACTTAATATTTACAGTATAATAACATGACACCGATTTTACTTCATTTGAACAGGTGGCCGAACACCCATTGGTCCCATAGGTCCCATAGGCATAACTCCCATCATAGGAGGTCCAGGCCTCATGCCCATCATTGGAGGCATCGGACCATGTGGACCCATCATCATAGGTGGCATTGGACCACCAGGTCCCATAGCTAAAAAAGATATTACATTTACATTTCTATCAGCTTAGGTCATTTGAACAATAAATAGAATGAAGTTGTGAATTATAAAATAATGAAAGTAAACGAATCACTCTTGATCTAATCACACATTATTAGGATGATTGATAGAACAATCGAAAAGTTGGATAAAGTTGTTTAACTGGAAAAATCAATATTTATATTTTTTAGAGCAACTCGAGAAACCAATTATAAACAGTATCGAATCTGGAAGATAAACATCAAACCCATTTCTGAAGCAACATCACAAGCTTATTTTTCAGAAATGTTATTTTCCGGCAATGAATAAATAAAACAAATATCAAGCCCCTCAAAGTAAGTATACTTCTATTACTTCCACAGCAATCCTGAAAGCAACATTAAGATACATACCACCGGGTGGCATCATGTTAGGGCCCCCAGGACCTCCTGGTCTCTGTCCTAACAATTGAGCTGGAGGAGGAATTGCAACACCCTTACCTGGAGCAGCGAATGGATTGTTTGCAATTTTTCCAGCCTTGAATGCAGCAGTCGTAGCATCAATCAGATGTTGGGCCTGTTCTTCCATCCATTTCTGATAGTAAAATTTAACGTTGTCCTTATGTTTCCTACCTGTACAATGAGTTTTTCGTACACTAGGAGAATCATGAGTTAAATATGTGTCACAATAATCACAATAGTATTTCGGCATTTTTAATAAATATTCAATTTATATTATTCTCGGACTAATTTGAGATTTCAACAACAAAACAACTCTGAAGTGTAGTCACAGAGAAATTGATTTTTGCGGATTATAGGTTAAGACCACAGAAATCGTTATTTCAAATATTGGTCTTGGCTCAACTTGATGAATTTCACCACAAAAATGTCACCAGATCACCGAAAATATCAAAATTAAAAAAATTCAAATACTGTTTGATAAATTACACCTTTTGCCATGACTATTCATATCCTAGGAGGAGGTGTAAGTGGATTGTCTGCAGCCTATTACTTATGTAAAAAGGTTCCACCGAATACAATAACAATATGGGAAGCTAGTAGAAGAACTGGAGGTTGGATTCAAACTCATAAATCACAAAACGGTGTCCTATTTGAACAAGCTGCAAGAACCTTGCGACCGAGAACAGAAACTGGATTAAATACGCTCAACTTAATCGAAGAATTGAAACTGACAAATGAAATCCTACCTATATATTCAAATAGTCCCGCAGCCAAAAATCGATTGATATATGCAAATGGCAAATTACATGCTCTACCTTCCTCTTTGTTAGGTCTTTTCAAAACTCAGACACCGTTTTCGAGGCCTCTGTTCTCAAGTTTCATGAATGAATACAATCAGCCTCTCAAAAAGATTGATGATGAATCGATATATGATTTTATGGATAGACGATTTGGTAGAGATGTTGCAGATTATCTGATGAGTCCCTTAATCTGTGGTATTTGTGCTGGTAATGCAAAGGAGATAAGTGTTAATTTTCTAGCATCACAATTATTCCAATACGAACAGAAGTATGGAAGTATAACAAAAGGACTTTTACGAAATATTTTTTCGAAAAAGAATAAAATACAACATTCAGCAATTCAAAATAGGGTTAAAAAAGAAAAATGGAGTGTATATTCATTTAGGGATGGACTGCAGACATTGCCAAATAGAATCGATGAAATAATAAGATCTAGAGGAGTTCAAATTAATCTCGATACTAAATGTGAAAAAGTTGAATTTTCGGGAAAAGAAGTTATAGTTCATAATGGAAGTACTACCCTCAAATCAAAGCATTTATTTAGTACAATATTATCAGAAAATTTAGCTCCATTAATAAACGATCAGCATCCTAAATTGTCTAATTTGCTAGAGAAAATCAAAAGTGTGGATGTAACCGTAGTGAACTTACATTTTAAAGGTAATCTCATAAAGAATCCCGCATTTGGTCTGTTAGTTCCTCCTCGAGAGAATTTACCCATATTGGGTATAATTTATGATAGTTGCTGCTTCAACCAGAATAACGATACTGTTTTGACGGTGATGATGGGTGGATATTGGTTCAAAGAATATTTTAAAGATTTTGATACTGAAGAGAAATTTTACGATGTTGCTCTCACATACGTCAAAAAGATTTTACAGATCAACGAAGAGCCAACGTCATATAAAGTAAATATTCTGAAGAACTGTATTCCTCAATATACAGTTGGACATAGAGCAACCGTCGAGAAGATAAAAAATTATGTCTTAAGTAATAGTCTGCCTTTGTCACTATGTGGCATGTCATATGACGGTGTGGGTGTTAATGATGTTATTTTATCTGCTAAGAAATCTGTCGAATGTTATCACTGAAAAAAAGATGATTAATTTTGTTTTTATTTTATATATATTTTATTTATATTAAGGAAAACTTATGAAAAAGAAATACATTAGGTCATATGTCTTAAAAAATGCTTCATTTATTGACATGGATACTTTTGGATTTGTACTAATTATTTTTGGTTTAGATAATGAGTTGCAAGTTCATAGTAATCAATCTTAACCTATTCAGCCTTTTCTTCCTCCGATTGGTTTAAACCTGAAAAAATATTTCAAAATATCAACAAGTAAAACTAGTGAAAGGTTTGCAGATAAATAATTACCATCACCAAAAATATGTTTTCTTTGTTGTTCAAGCTACATAATAAACCAAATATAATAAGATTCTACTTACATACTTCAAAATCAGCTTGCACATACAACGAATAAATAAAGAACTACTCACAAAATACAACACAAACTCCTTATTCAATTAAGGAAAACCAATAAGATTTAAAAAATAATTTAATAAAAATTTTCTACAGATAAAATCATTAGGTATAAATGGAATTAAAACACAAAGTTAAAAACATGCACCAGATTATCACTTGATATTACCTGCAAATTTAATTTCATCGAAAGCTTTACGAGCCCTCTTTAATTCTTCATTCATAGTCAAGAGATCTTTAACACGAGCATATTTTCTTGGATCTTTTCGAACTAAGTAAACTATGTCTTCCACAGATACTCTTCCCGTTTTACCAATTTCCATAGCTCTGGAAATAATAACTCATTGAATTAGAGCACATAAATACAGGCTCATTTTCCTTTACCTGTGGGTCATCTCAGTGATGAATTCGATAACAAGATCTTCTATTATGTCAACACTTTCTGTATATGGATTTTGGTCATCCCCAAAGCCGTACATCATGCAACGCAACTCTTTACTGAATAAACGTTTCCTTCCAGAACTGCTCAAAGCTAGAGTAGTTTCTGCAGCCTCATCTTCTTCAAACTGGAAGAAATAAATAGCTACCTGGTGAGAACAGCTTGGTGTGGTGTACAACAGATCTCAAGATCGCAGTGTAAGTAGCCCCCTTATAAACCAAACTATAAGTCATAAGAAAACTATTGATTACCTGTTCGAAATTTTCTTCATTGTTTGCCATGCCGAATGAAAAAAAGCCTTCTTATTTTCAGATATTCAAATCACTTCAATATAATTATTATTTCATTACCAAAATAAAAATATGTTGTTGTTTAGATAGGATAGATGCATAGAATTTAGAATTGTTTAGGTCACAGAGAACCTATCCACCACCTTTTTTTTTTTTTAAACAAGCCGTGAAAATTAGCTTGGCAACACCGTAGTTTGATTTCCCAAGAGTTAGTCCCACTCTGGTAGTACTTTTGTCATTGTTTTAAACAATGCTTTTGCGAACCTAATATGTAGTGACTATAGACTATTTATTCTGAATAACAATTAATGTCGCGGCAGAAGTGATTTAAAATCGCACGCCCATCCAAAGCAAAGGATTCACGCGGTGTTGCCACAAAACGTGGCTGAACAAAGAGATCCGATCTTTTATCTTTGTTCCACTCATTGTGATGACTTTCATGTGGGAGCCAAAACAAATCATGATTCTACAATTACAATACAAGGGAATGCGACGTCTATCAAAAGTAGTGACGCAATATTTTAGCATTCATTCATTATTAATTCCCTCGAAAATTAAATCCATAGTTATATAGTAATGATCACATCAACTGCTGAGAGAGTGAAAATGTTGATTATTTCATTCGGTTCGGAATAAGGAACCAAAAAAACAAGAAATATATTGAAACTGGATGGCCAGGTTGAAATAGAACACATAAATTTATTTTTTACTTTTAATCATCTTGAGTTGGGGTACACCAGTCTGTTTTTTTATGTATTCTTGTCCATTCATGTATGTTCTCAAAACTTCGGGTATTTCAATAATGCCCTTCTCCTTCTGTCCTGTTTCGGTGAGAGCGATCAATAATCTAGGAATAGCTGAGGCGGTACCATTCAAAGTGTGAACAAATTCGAGTTCACCATTTTTTCTATATTTTATACCTAATCTTCTCGACTGATAGTCGGTACAATTACTGCAACTTGAGATCTCGCCGTACGTCTCTCTTCCTGGAAGCCAAGCTTCAACATCATACTTTTTATATGCAGGAGCCCCCAATTCATGTGGTGGCATATCTAGTACTTGCATATGCAGGTTTAATGGACTAAAATGTCTTTCCTGAATATTTCTGATGTACTCTAGCATTGAATCAGATTGCTCGGGAGTCACTATCACAAACATTTCTACCTTTGTGAATTCGTGTACCCTAGAAAATGTTGTTTCAGGACCGGTTAGATGAGTATAGTATAATCCAGAAGACCATGGTATCCCATGTAAATTACCTATAAAGTCCTCTTTCCTCTGCTAAATTTGAAGATTCAGCTCTATAACATCTACTCACAGCTGCTAACTTAACAGGAAGATCAGCTTCTTCAAACACATGATTCTCATATAGTCCAGCAAGGGATATTTCTGAAGTACCTGACAAACACATATCCTTTTTATGCAATTGTTTATCTAAAAAAAACACCTGCAAACCTAAATATGAAGAAATTTCAAAATAGGCAAACAGTTTAAGTATTACTCACTTGGTTTCTCACCCCTGAAGTAAGAAAACCACATTTCTCAATGAGATCCTTGGGAATCAGATCGGGAACTGAAATCAACTCGAAATTATCAGTCAACAATGTTTTTAGAGCATACTGCACGAGAGCCTTCTCTAAACTCGCCATAGCTCCTAACAGATAGTAACTTTTACTGCCAGAGAAATTGCCCAGCTGTTCTGTTCTAACAAGGTTCATACGCTTCGTGATCTCTTGAAAATCCAGAGGTTTGAAATTGAATATTTTCTTTTCTCCAATATATTCAACCACTCTTTGATCTCCATCTGCAGATCTCATTATGTCAGGGTGTGTTCTATTGGGAATTTTCAAAACTTCTGAGAGAAGTTCATTCTCGATATCGACTTTTTCTTCATCGTTAGAGGATTTGTATTTGTTATACAACTCACTAACAAGTTTAATATTTCCAACCCCTTTCCGATGGGCTATGTTTTGCTCAATCTCGTTTAAATTTTGAGGTGAACATAAATAGTCCAAATCAAAATTATTCAATCGGGAATAAAAACGCTTGACGAAATTGAATGACCTGGGTGTCAACATATCTTATAAAATGAGATTTCTGTTTTATTTTAAAGGGGAATCCAAATCTAATAACATTTTTTAAACAATGCAAATAATAATAGTCTTGGTTATATCATAGAATCATGAATATAAAATCACAGACCATGGCCTCTTCGAAATGTTCAAGTAACCGCGTACTCTACCTACAGGGTGGTGTGAAAACGAGTGCATTAACTATCGCGTTCATATATTCCCTTGGTGGAATCGTTCAAGTAGCCGAGCACTCTAACTACAGGGTGGTGTGGAAATCGCAATATCGCATAGAGTATTTTCTATGCATCTATGTTTCACTCACGTTGTGAACACTCGGTATGAGTATTGTTATTGAAATTTGGGATTGAAAGCTTGTCGCATTTCACTTATTTTTGGGTAGACGAATGAAGCATTGCATATCGTAAAATAGTTTAATCATCAATTTCTATTCGATAATGTACATGTATAAATTTGGCTCTTACATTGAATATTTGAGTATTTATTCTAACATAATGAAACAAAATATGTAATAGGTTGCAGATTTTAAACTTATTGGGAAGACAGGGATACGAGAACATCACATTTAATTCATTATTCATTGAAGCAAATTTTTCGTTTCTACAATATTCAAAATTCGATTGTTATTTCAATTGATACACTTACTTTTTCACTAATACCTACACATTTATTTAAGTACCTACCCTAAATTTTATTTACATCGACATTCGTTCGCAAATTCATCGCACATACTACACAATCATACTTTTTTTCTAGTAAACTTCAATATTTGATACCTAAATTCCTAAATACCTATATACAAATAGTTGGTTTAGTCAAAAATCTACAACCTTTTCCTTTCCGGATAATAAAGTAAATTTACGTCAGTTCTTTAAAAATTCGTATCGTAAGATCTTCTTCGTTCGTATAACCTGTGGCTGCTTCCTGGACCACCATGTTGGCCGTAATAGCTACCTGCTGAATTATTGTAGAAACCATTGTTCTGAGAATTCCAGCTATCGTATAGGTTTGTCATACTGTTGTCATGTATGGATCCAGAAGAGCCCTAGAAAATCAATCTTATTAATAAATACAAATGTGCGATTCTAGTACCAGCGCCCGCTTCGCTGAGGAATTCAATCAGTACTTCACTCATAATATCACATGATTATGACGGGACAGATCGAAAGTTGACAGATGGGAGCGGTAGAACAACGCGTCCTGATTGTCAAAAATTATTATAACGGTGCACGGCCATATATTTACGGAACTCATCTTCGGATTTTGCCTATCAGAGGAGTGCTCAAAAGCTGCTGCCTTCAGTGCTTTCAGTAATAATTTTCTCAATTAAATAAACTGCTCCACATGCGAGTTAGGGATATTGACTTAAATTGCAAAAAATTATAGTTAAAATAAGATTTTTGTGATGAAAATTCATTTTAATATGATTTCAAGTTGCAAATTAATTTTAGCCTGTTGGTCTGCAGCGTATACAGGGTGGTTGAGAAAAATCGAGTAAAATAACGAAATTTTATTCCCAGAGAATTCAAGCATTTAAAGACTATCAATACAATGTATGGCCTCCACGGGCATCAATAATAGCTTGACATAGTCGAGATATCACACTTTGGCTGACTTGAAGCCTTTCCGCTACAACAACCTGAGGCCACCCTGTAGCATTCCGATAGCCCTATTAGCCTCAGCGTTTGTTAATTTACGTCTTGGCATTTTCAGAAAACTCGTTTCAAATCGAAGCCGTTGATAAACTGACTTCATTTCAAAATAAGAACTTTCATGAAGCATATGCAAAGAACCAAACTTCAGAAAAAAGGCGACCAGATTGACGAAATGTCTCATACTGATTTTTATTAGATCGATTCAAGTTGTTATTGATTTTAAATGATTTTACAGCGATTTTCTCGAAGATTACATACTCTTTTGGAGCAGTATAATTGCTTTAGGCCCCTTTCGATTCGAATTGTGACTAGTTCTCACCTATATCGATCAACCTCAAACTGTTCTAATTGAAGAGAATAATAATTTTTTTTCATCTATTTAGTACAGGCTCTTTCGTCACTTGGAAGCTGTGGAGTACAATGTTAGTAATTCATTAGGTACCTTTTTTGGTAGTTTATTGTATTCCCTATGAGCATCCATTCTTCTCGAATCCCAAAAACCTGCTTCAATGCTATAGGGATCTTCAATTCCATAATTGTCGTAGCCCCCCATATGATCTTTGTTGAGTTCATTGAGCATATCGTCAGTAAGTGGCGTGGGTATCTTCTTTTTGGCGTTTTTAGAACGGTTAACGAGCTGAAAATGTGAATCGAATTAAATCCAGCAACAAATTAGAATAAAATCACTTACAACGGTGACTCCAAAAATGATGACGAAAAGTAGAGAAGCTAGGCCTATGACTATGACAGCAATTGCCCACTGTGGCAGTAGGAGATTATCTTCAGCATATCCAACTGTAGGAGCTATCTGCTTTGGCACAACTGAAATGTTTTATTTTCTGATTAAATGATAAAAAGTTTTATTTAATAGGCTATTCGCCCTATCTCATTAAACATTGTACAGCTTTCTCTGAGATGTATCCCAACAAATAACAATAACACTCGATCGTTGATGAAAGTAAACACGTCTAGAGTTGTGCTCCCGAAGAATTAAGATATCTCGTGCGATTTCTGGAAGTTTATCTTGGATTGGTGCGCTCATTTTCTCGTGAGTAGTTTTCTGATCATTTAGTGTTCTCGATTTTCGTTTTCATACATTGAAACTCACATAAAACCAAGATTTATATTTGTCAACAATTTCTTTGTGGAGGTCGGTACCTTTCCATATTGGTCGCGCAGCGCACCCTCCCTACCACAGGTTTGTTCTTTCCCGGTTGTCAATCAACATTGCCATCAGCGCTGTTGTTAGTACGTGTCTCTCTTCGACTGAGGGAATACGTCACCTGCTGCCGTTGCCGCTAAAATTTACGCATTTCCTATCACACTCTCAGTATCCTTGATCCGTGGCCCTCCTACTCTGTGTTAAATCTTTCTTACAGGCCCAAGAAAGTGAAGATCGTCATTATTTGTTTTCTCCTATATCCATAAAATGTCGCGATCTTTACGTAATACCGCATCCAGCAACCGCTCTGTTTTGCCAGAGAATACAAGTAACCCCCCGACTGTCCCCGATAACAGCAGTCCTATTACCCTCCACCATTTCAATACACTTATGGAAAAAATTAATGAGATGGCAACGAGTGTTGTTAGAATAGAAGAACGTCAAAACGATATACTTACTCAACTTTCAAGTTGTAGCGCCGCCATTAATGAGCATTCCGAGATACTATCAAAGCATCAAACATGCATTGACAAAAACCAATGCGAGATTAAAGCTATTTCTGAAGCTCAGGTGGAACTCACTCATGCTATTTCTGTCATAAAGTCACAGATCAACAACTCTGAAACCAAACCACCGAACGGTCCGGAGATCGTTCCTGAATTGCTTGATCGAATGAAAAAATCTCATAATATTATTATTACTAACGTTCCGGAACAGGGGGATGAATCTGCTGACCATTCTTTGACCCGAAACATTGTAGATCTCATACGGGGAAATGCGGGAACCTGCCTTGTGAGTACTCGAAGACTTCCGTCCAGGGATTGCAGTCGTCCTCGCTGGCTCTGGGCATCCTTTTCGAACCCAGAAATTGTATCTCATATACTTAAACATAAGTCTTCTCTGTTGGGGCACTCACAATATCGCAATATAACTATTTACGACGACAAAACGAAATCGCAAATAGCGGAACTGAATGCTTTGCGTGAGGAACTCAAGCGTCGACAAAGAGATGGAGAAAAAAATATTACTATCAAATACTTGAAGGGTTCACCCAGAATAGTCTCTATTGGCAATACTAATGATCGGCCAAAAAACTAAACCACTTACATGTTTGGCCAATAGTTTACACTAATGCGCAATCCCTTTCTTCGAAACTATTTGAGCTGCAGGCTTTTGTCCAACTTCACAAGCCATGTATTATTTTTATAACCGAGTCCTGGCTACAACCTTCGACTAATGATTCAGTTTGCTACATACCAAACTACACCATATACCGCTGCGATAGTGTTGAAACTCCTGGTTACCGTGGTGTTTGTATATATGTTAGTGATGAAGTACTGAAGTCTTTCAGTGTTAAGTCATGCACCCATGACTGGCCTGGAATTGACAACATTTTCCTTAATCTTTCTTCCCCCAACCTGTGTTTGTTGATTGGATGCATTTATCGACCTCGTCCGTGTGAGTCTGACGCCAAGCTTTGTGAATACCTATCCACGATTTCCCTTCATACTGAGAATGTTCTCGTTACTGGCGATTTCAATTGTCCGGATATTAGGTGGCCTTCGGGGCAATGCTCTATTGGATCCCCTTCACATCAATATGCCAAATTATTGCAAGACTCCAGTCTACAACAATTGATTTCAGATGCTACTAGATATAGGAATGGTCAAACCCCCTCTACATTGGACCTGTTCTTCACCAATGAGCCCAATTTACTGTCCTCAATTAACTATCTACCACCCCTTGGCAGGTCTGATCATGTGGTATTACTATCTGAGCTACAGTTCAGCATATCAAGCTCTCCTCAATCCACAAATAAAACAGTGACGAGAACAAACTACGAGAGAGTCAGGGGGCTGCTGTTTAGGGAGGATTGGCATGACGTTTTTCCTGAGGGCGCTGATGTCGATACATTGTGGACAACATTCTCCACAGTCTTCAGCAGGGCATTGACCTCTAGTTCAGAAGTGAGGCACATCAGGTCAAACACCGTGAAACCATGGATCACTGGGAAAGTCATCGAATTGATCAGGCAAAAGAAATCCTTATGGCAGAGGTATCTAAGAAGCCGCTCCCAAAGTGACTATCAAAACCATAGGTCCTTTTCCAACTCTTTGTCTGTTGTACTACAGAAATCCAAAAATTCCTACGAGCACCAGTTGGCCACATCTAAAGACAAAAAAAAGCTCTTCAAGTATCTGAGATCATCATCTAATAGCAAAGTAGGCATTCCTCTAGTCAGAAATCGCTCTAATTCATTATGCCAGGACGATACAGAAACAGCTAATGTATTCTCGGATATATTTTCTACTGCGTTCACTGACGAACCTACAGGCCCAGTTCCGTCCCCACAGACATCCCGTGAATCTTCTGAACTAAATAACATCCTATTTAGTGAAGACCTAATCAGGAAACATCTTTCGAAACTGAAACCCTCTTCGGCACCTGGCCCAGATGGCATTTCCTCATTCCAGTTGAAACAATGCTCAGATGCACTTGCACTTCCCTTGTCCATCATTTTCCGGCAATCATTCACTTCCTCTAAACTACCATCAGCTTGGTTGTCCGCTTCTATAACTCCTATATTCAAAAAAGGAGACAAACTGGATCCAAAAAACTACAGACCTATAAGTTTAACATCAGCCACTTGTAAGGTAATGGAAAGGGTTATTTGTGATGCCCTTCTCAATTTTGCAGTTTCTCGTAAAATTATCCCTGATCAGCAACATGGGTTCTTACCTGGACGGTCTATTATTACCAATCTTTTACCCTGTATCGATGATTGGACCAAGGCATGGGACTCTGATATTCCTGTAGATATCATCTACCTTGATTTCGCAAGGGCATTTGATCGTGTGCCCCATCGCCGTCTCATAGCTAAGCTCGAGCATTTGGGTGTGCGGGGTGCTTGTCTGTCGTGGATTGAGTCCTTCCTGCGCAACCGAACGTTCCGTGTCAGAGTTGGTGAGAGCATGTCATCTGACTGCCAGGTTACCAGCGGCATTCCACAGGGTACAGTGCTTGGCCCTATTCTCTTCCTTTTGTTCACGTCGGATCTTCCATCCTCTCTTCGGTCAAGATGTGCATTGTTCGCCGACGATACGAAGCTGTACAATTATCCTCTCAATTGTGCTGACGTTCTCAAGGACGACCTAAAGACTGTGAGTATCTGGTGCAAGCAATGGATGTTGCCCCTTAACGTGGACAAATGCTGTGTACTCCATATGGGCAAAAAAAATCCCAAAATCGAATACTTCATAGACAATATACCGTTGAGGAGTGTTGAGGAGCACTGTGATTTGGGATTAACAGTAACATCCAATCTTTCCTGGTCCAGTCATATAACATCAATATGTAATAGAGCTAAACAACTATGCTATTCGTTATATCGTTCTTTTCATGGATGCAGCTTACAGACGTGTAAGCTTCTGTATTTGTCCTATGTTCGCCCGATGCTTGAGTTTGCTGGCCCAGCATGGTGGCCTTCACTGAAGGGTGATATGGATGCATTGGAGGCTATCCAGCGAACTTGTACCCGGCTCCCATATGGACGCATCCGCCCAGACTACTGTACACGACTCCACCTCTTGGGCATCCCCATGTTTGAGCGGCGACGTGAGCGAGGTGATCTCATTGTTACCTACAAGGCAGTCCACGGTTATGCTGATACTGATCTACAGTTAATGTTCAGGAGAAACCAGAACCATTTGCGAGGCCACCCTTACAAGCTTGCCAAGGAGAAGTTCAAGACTACTGTTCGACAAAACTTTTTGTCAAACAGAATATTTGAGAGCTGGAACCGATTGCCACCTGACGTAGTGACTGCACCATCAGTTAATGTTTTTAAGAATCGCTTTGATAAATGTATTTCAACTCTCTAATTTAATTTTTCATTTCAGTTACTTTCATATTTTGTATTGAGTTTATAGGTATATTACCTCAACTCTTATTGTATTGAATAATAATAATAATAATAATAAAATAAGGAATCATTAATTCGAAGAGTATTTTTTAGAGTAAAATACTCCTTAAAGTTACAGAGTAGGATTTGCCCTTTCATATCCCCTTTGAAAATATTCTCAAGCTCAAAATCTAAAATGTCTAGCCCAAAAGACTTCGATTGAAAAAAATAAAAAAAAATAAGAAAAATTTAAAACTATATCCTATTTTTCGTTGAATGTTTACTGTGTTTATCAGTGATCAGATTATCCACAGATGGAGTAGGTATGCCTTATTATTCATTTTGAAATATCTCTAAGAAATCGAACACTATCAAAATTGCTGTCAGACGATACAGATTCTCTTAATGTAGAAACATTGGATATCAGTCCACTTGAAACTTATACAAGTTGAATCCATTTAAACCAATAAACCATTGCACTCTCAGGAAAACTGTTCCATCTTCAAGAAGGGTTCAAATTATTGGCCCTCGGACTCCGTTTGAAATGCCTTTGGCATCGAGAACTTTATAGGTCTAATACGCTAGCTGTCTACTCAGCGCTGCAGAATTTATATAAAAAATATTCAATTCCTTGAGTGAGAACGCAGATCAAGATGAAATAATGCAATTCAGTCATTCAAGCTTGTCCTCCATTTTCTCTTCTTTTTTGTTACTTTTCAGACACTCCATTGGAAATTAGATCGAAAAAAATCAAAAGACTATAATGAATTACTTACCTATGAAGTCTGTGTACATCGGATCTATGATAAATTTTCCTAATTTAGCTTTTTCTACATATTTAACTGTTTCATTTAGAGCTTTTCCTTCTCTGGGTGTTGATTTAACGAAAGTACTTTCGAGTGCTCCATTGAAAAGCTTCTTCATCTGTGAAGTGCTAACATGCATCTCTGCGTTCTGCATCTCAACTAAATAATCTACCAGAACGCTACCTTCGCTGAAAAAAAAAGTTAACGGTAAGTTTTCGTTTTTTCAAGAGTGGAATATCAACAAGATATATCAACTTAACTCTTCGTACTCACCTAAATCCGTCAATCCTCAAATTCTTGAACAAACTCCTCAGTGTTTCCGATTCACTATAGACTTCTTCCAACTGAAAATGAAAATAAGCAATGATTGCATATCGTTGATAACAGCCGAAAAGAGTGGACAATGTATATTTTGATAATTTTCAGAGAAATGGTTTATCAAAAGCCACCGATTCTGTTAATTTCATTTTCGTACATATGTGTTAAGTTTTTCCCAAATTTTTACAAAACGTGAATCAAAAATCTCTGAACAATTTCGTAAAGAAAGAAAACAACAAAATTATAACTGAACAAAGCGGAAAAAAACGAAAAAATTGTGGAGATAATCGTAGCATATCATTAATAAAAATAGAAAATTAGATACTTTGAAGTGAAAGATGAATATTTCAAAACTTTCATTCAATGGTTCTTCATTTTATTGTTATCGTTAAAATTTATGTTATTTTTTTAGAGTATATTTTTTATTTGAGTTTATTTTTATGGCAAGAGATGGCCCTACACCTTCCCGTGGTTCTTGCTGAACGATAAATCGAATAAGAAATATAAAAGCAACCTTCCATTCAAACACTATTGCAAGAATATTGAGATAATTGGAACTTTTCCAAACATTTTTTATTCGATTTATTGACGAAGTAGGGCATTATGTGGTATTTTTATAGGTATCCCATCAAAGGAAATTCGTTTAATGATTTTGCAAACGTTTGAAACAGTGTTATTCATCTTATATCCTCTATACGTATTCGAATATGAGTAGGCATTCTGTATAGAAGGCTGTTGTTATTTCAAGGAGCGAATGGTTCCCCATTGAAGTTTAATTAAATTTTTGTTTGTTTTATTTTATTTATCCTGGGACCATCACTCACATTGACACACTCTTGACCATATAATTTTTACTATAATTCAAATCATTTACATTGTATTGAATTGAATAGTTATTTTTGTTGATTTGGAAGATGATCGAATGAATAATTTGTAGAAATTCCTAAAGTTTTCAGAAACGTTTTCTGTAATTTCGGATATTTAATTGTGAATGTTCAAATTCTTAATTTAAATATAGATTTATGTATTGAAGTATGCGATTTCATTTCGAATCCTATTACCTCACTCCTTAAAAAAATCTTCAACATCAAAAGCCTCTCATTAGCTTGAGGAACGTACTTACACTACATGCAAATTTACAAAACTTCAACCCTCACATAAAAACATTAATACGAGGGCGGTTTTTACACTCGGTTAGGCAATATTTGAATACAAGACATAAAAGTGATTTGTAGTTATTTAACTGGCGCCCAAAACAAGCAATCTTCACGGTTAGTTAGATGGTAAGAATCTTTTATGTGACAAAAGCACGTCTGTCTATTGAGAAAATATATAGGTATAATATGATATAATGTATTAGAAATATTAGGACAGTGTTTTGTTGTGAAGATTTGAATAGAGATGGGAGAATTAGTACACCTAAAGTAATGAATTTAAAGAATAATCATAAGTATGAATGAGGTGATGAGAGTTCGCTTGGGTACACTGGAGATAGCTTTCAGGAGAACATAATTTATTTGAACACTGTATTTTGTGAATGAATTATAGTACGGTACATAATTATCATAATTTGATAGACAATGCTGATCTGCTGAGGAGTTGAATTATATTTTGGTATGATGAAGCAGTAGAGTTTAGTCTGGGAATTAATTGAAGTTTGTGAGCGCAATATTGTTGAGAAGACAATTCATAATTCGCGAAGAGAATTTGTTGGACTATTGTTTCCTGCATTTCTGTATTGAAGGAAGCTGACTTTGAAAAAATATACGATTTTAGCTTTATTAACACGTAAGGAGCATATTTATGAATTGATATCCTTTATTTTTGATTGCATTAGAAATAAACTGTTCCTCAGACATGAAAATACCACCCTCAGTGATATAATGTCACTCAAGAGTATGCTCTCTATCTCACTATCTGTTACACTGAACAATCAATCGGGTATATTCAATTCACTCTTTCCAAATTAAAATGAATCTTACCTGCGTTTGCACTTCGTTTGCCAGTATTTGCCATTCTTTGGTATTCCTATCTAGCAGTTCTGGCACCCATTTAACCCCATCCACCAATTTTATGGTACCGACCAAGTCACATTCATTCACACACACCCCAGCAGTTGTAACCTTTTGGGTTGTTGTGGTATATGTGACTGTCGTTTGGGTTGTTGTAGTCGTGGTTATATTTTCTGGGTCCACACTGGTTGGAGAGGCTCTTTGGACAGACTCCAGAAGTTTTTCTATTGATATTGGAGTAGTTGAAGGCGTAGGCCATCCAGTGAACTCAGTTGTAGCTCTGAAATTATATGGAATGAAATATAGGATGCTATTGGACTGGTGTAGGTAACAACAACCTTTGTGAAAGGCTTTGCGACATTCAAGGTTTTCAAGTTATCGGCTTTGGTAGCCGATCCTTACATTTAAAATATTCAGGGAGATTGCAACTGTCACAAAGTTGCGGTTTTAGGTGTTTCTATGTTGTATGTTATTGGTATTGAAGGAGATAAAAATATTTCATTCAATTACACCTACCTTGTGGGCCATCCTTTATGGATAGTTGGAACTGCAGCTTGAGTAACTTCTTTGCGTTCCTCTCTTGGCTTAGAAGTGGTTAACTTGTGGTTGATTCTCTTTCCACCAGGTCTGCTAGGAAAAACTATTTTCAGACTTCCTTTGGAGGTCGTAGTTGTCGTTGGAGTTGTGGACATAGACAAAGTTATAGATCGCTCTGTAGATACCATTTTCTCATTGTCCATAACTCCATTTTTACGAGGCTTATATCCGCTAGGCAGCAGACTTGTTGGTAAATTTTCTATTTCGATGCCTGCTTTGGACACTGGCTTGCGAGTTGTGAATTTTGGTTTGAAACCAGGTGGCAAGAACGCACTGATGTCGTCTTGCTTGGACTTGTCGAATATGTCTTCAAGTTTTGTTTTTGGGGTAGTAGAGGTTGATTTAGTTTTATATCCTGGAGGAAGAAAAGCACTGATGTCATCTTCTTTCGAGTTCTCTAGTATCCCGTCGATTTTTGAAGGTTTCTTCGTTGTTGGTGCTTCGAATCCTGGAGGTAAAAATGCGCTTATGTCGTCTCGTTTAGCTTCGTTCAAGATTCCTTCAACTGACGGTTTCTCTGTGGAAGCGGGAAGTTTGAAACCAGGTGGTAGTAGGGAGCTGATGTCATCTTTCTTCGTCTTGCTCAACAGTTCATCTACCAGAGAAGAGCTGGGTTTATTTTCGTCAGATTTCTGCTTGTATCCTGGAGGTAGAAAGGCACTCAAATCTTCACTTTTGGCTTTGGACAAAATTGAATCTATTGGATTTGATGAAGCCTCTGGTGGTGGTTTATATCCAGGCGGTAAGAAATTTTTAATATCTACCGGCTTTGCGATTTTCAGCAAATCGATAGTGGACTTTGTTGGTTCATTGTTTTCAATTGTCTTTGAACCACTGGTTGGAGTTGGATGAGAAGGCCCAAATCTATGAAGTGGCGTATCTATAGTCTCATTAAATACCTTACTTTCAGAGTTGACTTCGTTATCACTCTTCTTATTGGTACTCTCCTTGAATTTTCTCAGCAACTCTGCAACCAAGTCAGAACTGTTATCCTTCTCGGAAGGCGGCCTATATCCAGGTGGCAGATAGGCATCTGGTTTCGCTACAACAATTTTTGGTTCTTTCCCAATAGTTGCTTGGTTTGTTGTGGAGGCAGGTTTTGATGTAGTAAAACCTTTTTTCGGTATTTGTGGTTTCCTTTTAGGGTATAAACTGGACGAAGGGGGCCTAGATTTTGATGAGAACTTCTTAATAACTGGAATGTTGCTTTTGGATATAGATGGGAATAACTGGGATGCTTCAGTTGGAGATTCCGTAATTGCTGCCATGTGAATTTTATCTGTCATATTTTCTGTAATAACTGCTATGTTATTATCTTCATTTTTATACCCACCAGTCAATAAACCGCTAGAAAGATCAGATTGCACCCTATCCAACTTATCTATCAAACTTTCCGTAGAATGCTTCTGAGGTGCTATGGTCGTAACTTCTTCAGTTGAGCTTTCATCCTCATATTCTTCATAGCTAGAATAATCTTCAGTAGAAGCATCTTCTTCTTCTTCTGAAATATCCTTATGGTTTTTTTCGTTAAGCAGTGCGAATCGCTCTTCTTGGGCCACTACAGAAGAAGGAAGATAGTGTGCTCCTGAAATACTTTTGCTTGTTTGTACTGACGCTACAACAACCCAGGAATCAGTGGAGTTCTCAACATACGTTTGGGTAGTACTTTCAGAAGTTACTGGTGGCATTTGCGTTGCGATAATTGTATTGTTTATTACACTTTTTGTTGTAACGACAGATACAACAGGCTCACTGAAATTGTGTTCAGTTCCATTTTCATCATCGGTTGGTTTTAGTGATTTATTTATTCTCTCTTCAACTTTCTTATCTTCGTTCGTTTGAGTTTGGATATCTGCTTGTATTTGGGTGGTACTTCTGATGGTTTTTGGAGTTGTTGAAATTTTTGAGTCGACTTCCGAGTTGTAGTCAGTCAAGTCGAAATTATTAGCGGAGTTGAAATCTTGATCCTCGGATTTAGATAAATAAGATGATTTATCATAATTGATTATGTTATCTCGAGGGTATTCTCGAGAATTGGGATTTTCATCTTCCACTTCCAACTTGGTGGACAGCCTTCTCAGAGGAAAAATGTTCTTTGGGGCAGTAACGGTGGTTGAGAAGACTTCCCCGTTTTCGTTAACGAAATATTTGTTTTCTTGTAGCTGATTCTGTTTGTCCTCTGGATCTGGAGCTAATATTCTTGTATGCTGTCTTAGTATCCTAGAAGGAATGTTTTTAACTTCCTCAGATTTTCCTTGTGTGTTCTGGTTTCTATAGAAGTTATCCAAACTTCCGAATGAATTATCTAAGGTAACTTGACCCAGAAACGTTTCGGTGTCTGAAGGATTTACCGGGTGGCTTTTCGATAGAAAATGCGCATAATTCGGTCTGTGCGTAGATGGGACTACATTTTGCGAGCCTTTTTCGTGATCAGGCCTGAAAAGAACCGTGTTGTGGTAAGGTAATTCATTTTTGGTTAGCTGTTCTTTCGACGAGAATCTGTATTGAGGTAGGGTCTTTTGAAGGTGGGTTGGCACATCTGAAGTTTGGAGATCTCTTTGTAGGTATGGATCGAATGATGAAAATCCGGGAAAGTGTTGTTGGAACTGGATCGGTTTGTTTTGCGCGTAGTAGTCATCTTGGGGTTGGAAATGGAGTCTGGGATCCAAGATGTATTGTTGGGCTGTAAAGGAGAGAAAAGATTCGTTAAAAATTGGCGTTCATTTGTACAATTTTTCTTTATTGAGTTTCAATCAATCCAATATGAACGAATCTTATGAGAAAGAGCAATACAGATTGTTTTGGAAGAAGCTAGACTATTATAACGACCATGACCTGTCCTAAGACGATTCAAAGGACACAAACTTTTCCTGTACAGATGAAAACCAGGAATTCTTTCAGAAAGATCAAGAATTGATCTTTTATTGACTATTTCCCTCGTCTTAGTTTCCACCAATCAGAAACGCGCAATTTTGAATCACAAATGGTTTCTAGATGGAAAAACTGTATGGCAGCAGCTGTCAGCAGTTTTTTCGGGTTTACCCGCGGCAAAACTTGACAATTGTTGTTAACGAAAATTAATAAGCAAATTAGGATTTATAACTTCCCCAGGAGAAGTATTCACAATTCAATACATTTGGGAATAGGGGGAAGATTCAGTAAATATATTATACCTTCCACATTGGAAAACTGCTATAATTTAACTTTTGCTTTCCACTTTCCACAAAACGCGCTATATTATATGAGAGTTCCCAGTTCATTTCCAATAAATCCCATACAGGGGACCGAAAGCAATAAATTCCTTCTTGAAATTTAAGGTTCAACCCGCGAAATGCGTCTGAATCAATACTTAGTTTATTGAAAATTGGTTTTCGTGACGTGCCATGATTTGTCGATCGCAGGGAGCTCCAATATTTCATTATGAGAGTTTCCTGATTAGTCTCGAACTACCTACGTGGAAATGGAAATGGTTCTCGGAGGTCATAAGTTATTGACAGGACCGCAAACGAATGCTGTGATTCCCAACACGTTTCTACCATCGATGGTGAGTGGTGAATGATGTGTTTGAGGAAAGTTGAACGAAATAGACAGATAGACAGGAAGAATGCATTTCATCGAAAGATGCTCGAATGGCCACCTTGTAATATAAGCTACAATTACGTAGTTATCATTAGGGCAGAAATTACCTATTAAGGGGACCTGGTACACGTCCGAGCTCGCAGGCTCCCTTCAAAAATTGGGCTTTTTATTTCCATGATATCTCAGTTCGTATGCGGCGTAGACCCACAATTTTTTTTTTTAAATTAAAGCTTAATCATTTCTCTAGAATGTGTATTACTCGCTTTTTTGTTTTTCTCCGTATATTAGGAGAAAACCTGGTGAGCTGTAATTTCATGAAAATCTGTACAAACGATTTTATTTCCATGATATCTCCGTCAATTTTCGGGATAAATGTTTGAAATTTTCGGTATACATGCGGAATACTATTTCGCAGAATGTGTATTATTTGCTTTTTCGTTTTTCTGCGTATATTAGGAACAAAATCTAGTTGAAAATACGACCAATAAAGTTCCTACTTTATAATTCATTTAAAAATTGTGGGCGCAATAAACGAGAAAACTGATCAATACACATTCTGGAAAATATTATTTCGCATGTAAACTCAAATTTCATACATTTATCCCGAGAATTGACAGAGATATCATGGAAATAAAATCATTTGTTCATATTTTCTTGAAATTAGAGCTCACCAGGTTTTTTTTTCTATTATACGAAGAAAAACAGAAAAGCGAGTAATACACATTCTAGAGAAATGATTAAGCTTTAATTGAAAACAAAATATTGTTGGTCATACGAACTGAGATACCAAGGAAATAAAAAGCCCAATTTTTGAGGGGAGCTCGCGAGCTTGGATGTGTACCAGGTTCCCTTGAAGAAATAAAATTTTCAGAATAATTCTAAACCCCGATCTCTGCAAACGTCTGCACCACCACTGAATGTGGTTGAGCTTGAGCCGGTATGTGCAGCTCAAAAAAAAAAACAATAAGGAAGAACTTTTTATTCAAACTCAATCAGTATGGAATTTCAGGAATTTCTAGAGTAATATTTTGTTACAAAAAAACAACCTTGAACTGTTTCGATTTACAATAAATAAATTCGTTTATCGACTGGTAATAATGAAGTAATTATGTTATGAAACGACCAATTGGTTCCTATTAGCTTTCCACAGAAAAAAATAAATATGTGTGACGTGATAAAATCAGATGAGATACAAAATTATCGCCAGAAAATTGAGCTTTTCGTTCTCCATCATGAATTCATTCAAATTATAATTATGTAATGTGATTCGAATGATTCGATCCGTTCCGCATTCGTAATCATACGAGGTGTTCGAATTGAAGGTATTGAATATTCGAAGGACCCTTTTATCACGTCCTGATTGGATTTTTTTGATGTTCTACCGAATCAACGGTGTAGGTAGCATAACAATGGGTTACTGTTAATCAGGCAGTCAGAAGAATGCGTCAATAAAAACATTCAGACAGGTGAATGAGAGGAAGAGGTTTCAACCTCACGTAATTATTTATAATAGACTACAGGCCCGTGTCGAAAATTGATGGGTCATTTGAACCAGAAGGTGACCTATCTAGAACGATAGAAGGACATAAAATAATAAGATTCAGCACTATGCCGTCACTTGTAAGCTGAACAAACTGAGTACAGGTGGCAATTCAAAAGGACAGGTAGACTGGGTACATTTGGGTCATATGACTTTTGACGGCATTCTTACCATCGATAGCTCCATGGAAAATAATAGGAAAACGGGTAGTGCCGTCAAAAAATGATGCGCCATATATTCGGAAAATTTTTTTGATTTTCCGAAAATTTCCATGGTAAAATAGGTCATTTGACTTTGTACGGCATCAGTTTTATACGGTTGCCATACATCTTCTAATCCATTATTCAGCAACGCCGTCAAAAAATCATGCGACAAAAGGGAAAAAATCGAGGGTTGCAACCCCCTCTCTTGCCGTGCTCCAGGGGGTCATTTGAAAAAGTACGGCTTCGGTTCCAAAACATTATCCAGCACTCAAAATTACTATTAAAAATAAGGCCGTCAAAAAAAAATTGTTCATTTTGATGTTATATCAATAATTATCTTAATTTCATCTTATGCTTGACCCATAAAGCTCTAAAGTCATTTGACCCAGTACGGCAACTTCTTTTTTTACATGATACTTTAAGATACAATTCTTATATTATATTGCCGTTCAAAAGAAACTGTTCTAAAAGAAATTATAGAGAAATACAAAAAGTAAAATTTTTCATATTATTGTAAAAGTTTGGAACTCATAGATTAATGATATATATAACAATTTTCTACATTTTATCCCTTGTTTTGAATAGTATTAAGGTGAATAAATTAGGAACAAATGATGCCGTACATTTTTATCCAGACCATATCATTTAGGATGATGAAAATTGCGCTACCATTTTAAGGATACTCTATGGTCATTTGATACTGTACGGCATCAACATATTTTTGAAGAGAAAAATTGAAAAAATGACAAAATCATTATACCGTCTGAAGTGTCTATATCATACCCAACAAGTGAAACCGTCAATCCAAGTATCAACAGTTTTGTATACTTTTTGGTTTAAAAAAGGTATACTTGAAACATTATTGATACATATATAATTGATTGTTCACTTGTTGGGTATGATATAGACACTTCAGACGGTATAATGATTTTGTCATTTTTTCAATTTTTCTCTTCAAAAATATGTTGATGCCGTACAGTATCAAATGACCATAGAGTATCCTTAAAATGGTAGCGCAATTTTCATCATCCTAAATGATATGGTCTGGATAAAAATGTACGGCATCATTTGTTCCTAATTTATTCACCTTAATACTATTCAAAACAAGGGATAAAATGTAGAAAATTGTTATATATATCATTAATCTATGAGTTCCAAACTTTTACAATAATATGAAAAATTTTACTTTTTGTATTTCTCTATAATTTCTTTTAGAACAGTTTCTTTTGAACGGCAATATAATATAAGAATTGTATCTTAAAGTATCATGTAAAAAAAGAAGTTGCCGTACTGGGTCAAATGACTTTAGAGCTTTATGGGTCAAGCATAAGATGAAATTAAGATAATTATTGATATAACATCAAAATGAACAATTTTTTTTTGACGGCCTTATTTTTAATAGTAATTTTGAGTGCTGGATAATGTTTTGGAACCGAAGCCGTACTTTTTCAAATGACCCCCTGGAGCACGGCAAGAGAGGGGGTTGCAACCCTCGATTTTTTCCCTTTTGTCGCATGATTTTTTGACGGCGTTGCTGAATAATGGATTAGAAGATGTATGGCAACCGTATAAAACTGATGCCGTACAAAGTCAAATGACCTATTTTACCATGGAAATTTTCGGAAAATCAAAAAAATTTTCCGAATATATGGCGCATCATTTTTTGACGGCACTACCCGTTTTCCTATTATTTTCCATGGAGCTATCGATGGTAAGAATGCCGTCAAAAGTCATATGACCCAAATGTACCCAGTCTACCTGTCCTTTTGAATTGCCACCTGTACTCAGTTTGTTCAGCTTACAAGTGACGGCATAGTGCTGAATCTTATTATTTTATGTCCTTCTATCGTTCTAGATAGGTCACCTTCTGGTTCAAATGACCCATCAATTTTCGACACGGGCCTGTAGTCTATAATACTTTCTTCGATTGTTTAAATATGTCGGGAACTATTCCCAAATCATTTCTTTAACGATATTCGTTTTGAGTCTTCATACTCCAATTTGTGGTGATGTTGTGTACCATATACGCCAGGCATTCTCAATTTCTTCGTTTAAGAAGAACGAATACTCAAATATATCGGTAAATGAAATGAGCAGTTCTATTGAAGTGAATATTTAAATGGAGCTCTCTGTGCCTATTCAAAATGAGAATTGCTTCACAGTGGATTCAAATAATCTTGCTCTGAAGCAAACAGATATGTTGTATTCAGTAGATTTTGAGGAGATCATTTTCATTATGGGTGAAAGCACAAATATTTGATGTTCTTCTCGCATAAACGGTTTCTGTAGACATTGTAAGGATTGGAATATTTCATTGTTGATATTTGTTACCAATCCATCGAAATGCTTGTATCCATAAATTATTAAGCATGCAAATTAATTCCTGCAGATAGAATTACATCTTGGAAAGATTGTGCTCTACAATTTCATCTTGACCCGGGTCATTTTATCGACTAATTCGGACACGTAGATTACGAATCTGTAATTAGAATTCTCCTTTGACGCGTTGTTTGGAAAATAATCGACCTGGAGTCGAAAAATCGCGTCATTTTTGGACTGCCGTATTTCCCAGAAAAATTGATTTATACAGATGCTGATTTTTTTGCATATAGATTGATCCTTTGTGAATCAAAAAACCAATTTTCATTCATCAGAGTCAAACAGTTAAGATTTTCTGATTTTTTTCGCGAAGGTTATAAATATAATAGGTGGCAACACCAAAGTGGAAATCAGATCAATATTAACAATTCAGCTCATTCCTTGAACATTTTCAATAATCACTAATAGCCACTCTCACGCGTAGACAAGATTCTTTGCGGAGGTTTTTTCCCTGAGCTCTTGTATCATCAAATTGGTAATTTTAAATATCCTACCCAGAAAGCCTGAATAATTTTGTGTCCCAGTATGACCGAGCAAGAATAGTAGCCCTACATCAAGAAGCTTTATCGAACCCCAAATTGCGCATGGTCTCCCTTTTCCTGGCCAGCGAACTCACCGGACATGAATCCTATTGAGAACGTATGGGATTTTTTAAGGAGAGCAATAAACAATCGCCAAAACCTTCATCTTTTCAGGAATTGAGTTTATCCCTTTGTGTATACTCTTGGAGATATTTACTTATTCGATACTTTTTTGGACTGAGAAAAGCAATCTCCATTTCCCGTATTTCTGTATATAAACATTTCTCGAAATAGACGCTCTGGAAAATCGCCGAATGTAGCCAATTTCCGATTGTGACAGAAAAAGAATTCTCCAATTTATTTCTGGCAGGATGTTCGAAAAATAACTAGGTATCTTTTGTTCAGACTCCTTCCATTTCAGCTATCTATTGAAAGTATCTAATTGTTTTTTTCCTATTAGCGAGAAATCTGATCAAGTCCTTTTGTTATAAAAAGGTTTTGTTGAGAATCAGATCCAAGTAAGATAAAGTCTTCGCTGTTATGTGAATGCTACATCACAGATGTTTCGAATTGAAAGTTTGGAATCAAAATTAAATTGATTCAATTGGGATTGCACAGACTAGGGAGTAATGAGCTGTTGTTTATTGCTCGTGAAAGTCATCTTCCTTTTTAACAAGCGAAGAAAAAAAAAATGGAGTATACATCACTCAGATCAACCAATCAACCATTGATGTAGTGTTCACTTTGTGGTATTTTTCAGTCTCATTCATCAATTTTTTCTTCAATTCTCGTGATGATAAGAATTGGTACAGCACTTCATTCTTCTCTCCAAGAGATCTTTTGTATAATTAACAAATACAATTGTTTGTTTTTGGGAGAATTCAAATGATACCTGGGTGTTTTTATTTGAATACAGAATCCTATACTTCCCATTTGAAAACCATTAACCTACTGCCCTGCGTATTGAATACAAGTTGAAATGGAATGGATTGAGTGTTGATAATTTTCGAGCTAGACTGAGTTCCAGTTTCTCATAGAATAAATCAATTCCAGCATATGCATGCAATTAATACGAGAGCGCAAGTTCTTGATTAATCAGATATTAGAATCTTCGAATCTCACCTTCGTTAAACGAGAGTGAGAAGTGAGTTAGATGCTGGAGATGAGCTTCTTCTTCGTACCTATTCGACAAGTGGAAAGTGGCGATTGGTGTCTAAGCGATCTCTTGCATTGTATATGCTTATTTTCATGGTCCATCGATTTCAGAAAGCTGAATGAAGTTGTTAAGAATGCACGAAAAACCCTGATGGAACAATTGAACATATTAGTCTTTGTTATGATTTACTTTAAAGTGTATTTACACTTTCACTGATCGTGAGATCAATCCCCAGTCTCATGACTTTGTTGATTTTTATGTAACAGTATCAGGAAGTTGGAAAAACGTTTATGTTGTATGCGAATAGAGATTTGGGAATTCGGTATTCTCAACCCCTTTTTTGATTTCATGGAAGAATTTTATAGGCGTGCTCTGGGCAAACAGTTCGATATACAGAGGGTCTTTCACGAGGAACCTCACCCATATTTATACGGGAAACTACTGAACGTATTTTCATGAAATTCAGCACTTATAAGTACTTCACGATGCTGATGAATTCTAAAATATTTTCAAGGCATGAGCACCTCCGGTTTTTCCGGAAATGACGTCAACTTCCGTTTTTCAAATTAGAACACCATTTTTTTATTGCAGAAATAGACTCCTTAGAAAATTTCAAGTTATTTTGATGTAACATTTTTCAGTTTTGGTTGGAAAATTCTCTCTGAGCGGGAAAATTCGAAAAAAAAATCGAAAATAGAGCTCCGCTGAAACAAGAATAACTTCGAGGTTTTTGGATGGAAAATTTTCATTTTTGGGATTTTTCAAGATGTAAAATTGATGTATCCACTTTAAAAATCGAAATCGCGATTCATGATACAGGGGGTGAAAAAATCGCTTTCAAAGTTAGGGATGACAAAATCGTGAAAAATCAATTTTTTCAAATTAGAACCCCATTTTTTTATGGCAGATATTGAATCTACGTTGAAAAATAATGTGAGTGTATGCATCACACCCTTGCCCTAAAGTGGATATTTTCTGAGTTAATATCCACTAAAGTGGATACATCAATCTTACATCTTGAAAAATCCCAAAAATGAAAATTTTCCATCCAAAAACCTCGAAGTTATTCTTGTTTCAGCGGAGCTCTATTTTCGATTTTTTTTTTAATTTTCCCGCTCAGAGAGAATTTTCCAACCAAAACTGAAAAATGTTACATCAAAATAACTTGAAATTTTCTTAGGAATCTATTTCTGCAATAAAAAAATGGTGTTCTAATTTGAAAAACGGAAGTTGACGTCATTTCCGGAAAAACCGGAGGTGCTCATGCCTTGAAAATATTTTAGATTTCATCAGCATCGTGAAATACTTATATAAGTGCTGAATTTCATGAAAATACGTTCAGTAGTTTCCCGTATAAATATGGGTGAGGTTTCTCGTGAAAGACCCTGTATTGGAAAATGATGCACCACAATTTTATATGGCTCGAGAAGATCTGAAAAAAATACGCGATAGCATGTCTGTATATTATCAATATTGATAAAATAAACTGCCATAAATTCAAAATTTCGAAGTGCAAATAATAAAACATTATCCACTTTCACATTAATCATGAAAAATTACGTATTACTAAATTACTACTCGAATGTTTTCCACATCTCATTAATTAGTAACTCGTATACCACAAAATCAGGTGAAATGTATTCGTCGTAGAAATTTTCTTAATTGATTTCTCGAGTCTAGTGAATGTTTGAATTCTCATTTCACGGTTCTTGGATTTCAGCAATTTTTTTTCAGTTCTAATTTTTCCACATCATGTAAGATCTGAGTGACTACTCTGTTACTAAAACTATTTTGAAGGCTGTATAAATTATACGTTGACTTCTGTGCACCGGGCAAATACTTTCTTTGCTGCAAAGGAAAACATAATAGAGTAATACCCAGTTGGATAACCTTCAGAATGAGTAACGTTGAGTAACTCAGTGAGAACATGAAAATGTAAGGAGGTCAGCAAGACTTGATATCTATGCCTTTGCAATAATTGTAGCGGATTCAATTGAACCGATTTCAAATCATGTATGTCATAAATATTCAATTGAAATCGAATCATCTTCATTGATACTTTACGGCCAAAAATTTTAGCTTCAATTCGTTCAAGGGCGTTGTTCCTCTAGGTATATTTAAACTCAATGACGATACTGCAATTAGTTGAATCCGTCAATGCGTTCTAACATAATTGGAAAAAACTCAATTTTTTTGTGATATTTCAAGGTGCATGTTGATGTTGATATAAATCTCCACAAAAGATATTTTATTCCCAGTTGCCACACCTACTTTCATACGAATTGTCAGCTTGAATCTATAATAAATATGCAGAAACGTTCGATCTTCTACCAACCATAAAAGGAATATTCGACTGGCACAACCCTAATCGATTAAAATCTAACCGATGGAATGAAAAAGTAGTCACAGACTATATAAATCCTACCATCATACCCTATAACAGAATGGGTATGCAGGGTATGCTCTATGTGAGCCAGGGGTATAATCATCGCTACCGTGGATTGAAGAGAATCAAGAGCATTTTGCATCTTATTGATTTCAACACTACGCTCAGATTAATGGTTTTAAGAGCGACATGAAAAAGGCGGTCATTCCAATTAGGTTGATTTTCATTAAGAACATTAATTATGGAAGCATCTTCGAAATGTCATCCTCCATGTACCCTTGAATGGTAGGGTAATAACAGCTTTGAAAAATCCAGTATGGAATGTCGAATAACACTCCTTTATGCGAGACTTCCATACGGTGAGCGTTGCTGAGGTAATTTTCAATTTTCAGGGACATTTATGAACTGTATTGTATAACGAAATGAATAAATAACTGTTCCTTCTAGGCGAGCATATTGGGAGTTGAATGTAGGTAGGCAGGGCGTTGAGTAACGTTTATTCCTTTACTAGATCTTGTTTCCGTTTCGTTTCTTGTTAGGAAGTTACGAATCATGTTGTCATACAGCAATAAAGGATATACAGTGAGCCACTCACATCGAAAAGATCATTCAAGTCTTCTCCGATAAAATATACACTCGAAAAGGCTGCAAAAAAGATATAGCGACACTATAAAAAATTCATAAGAATCAAAAAAATGTGTAATGACTTTCGTGTATCAGAATATTACGGAATTTGGCAGTAAAGTGTGAAAAAGGAATTTACATACGTCAATGTCATGTTAAAGAATTTTTGAAATAAAATAATTTTTATTTAAAACGTTGATTTTTGCAATAAATCTGAAAACACTTAATAATTCCGAAATAGTTAAAGATAGGTAAAGGACATTGTGCATGAATTGTGTCTAGAATTCTCTGAAGAATCCAAAAAATAACAATATACAGGGTGTTGCATTTGAAATAAGAAAGTTGGTATTGGCCACGGTCGCATGGAACACCCTATATAATATTATTTTCTTGAAAAATATGCGCATTTAAAATTACAAATCGACGTGTCCGAGCGTTTTTACCAACACGCCCTCATTTATTCGTTATCGAATTTATTCCATTTGGCTGTTACACTCTGTATGTTCACCACTGACATAATTTTTGTATGATCCTGTAACCTGCAGACTAGAATTCGTAGATCAAAAGACCCATGAAAAAACTTATGGTTTTCATTGAGAAATCCACAATTCCATGTACCTATTCCCGAACTTCTTGTTAAACCATGTATTTGAAGTTTTTGTTTAACGGATTCATTACAAACCTCTGATGAAGTTATTGCCGTATTACGTTAAATGGAGAACTAAATGGGTCACATTGAAAATATGTCTTTAACCATGATAAACAATCTTCTGATACCACAAAATCTGTTGGCTCTTGCGAATATACCCAAGAAGAAAATTAATGTCCCCCAAACCACAAAAGGTAGCGTAGGCCTGATTTATGCATATTAGTCATGAGAGGAACGACCTCCAAATTTAATTTGCGGAACTGATCTTGGATAGATTCTTGGGAATATGTATTTTGGGATTCCCATTTTTCCAATAATAACTAAAATGCGTTCATCGTTATATCACATTGATAAAGGATACATGAATTTCTTGAGATATACCTACGACTTTTTATATGGAATGAGATTGAACCGACGAAAATTTTGGTCGATGCCCTCAACAACTTCTGATATTTGCTTTAAAACCAATGAAAGCTTTATTGTTGCATAAAGTATCTGATGACTATGCAGTAAAAAAGCATTTACAAGAAGTTTTACGATTATTTGTGGTTAAGCTTATTTCCGCGCATCTGAAGGGTGTATTCAAAGATTTATTGTCAGTGTGGAAAATGCAGATATCTGGAAATTAAAGTCGCACCAAATAACGGTCATGTTAATGCAGTCGTAAAGTTTTAGCATCACAAGTTTCGAGAACTTCACGAAAATTAAATTTGAATGCATGCTCGGTGATTTAATCACCCTCTTAATGCACACAAATGATTTATGAGCAAGACTTTAGTTCATTGCTCTAAAAGCTTTCTCGATATGTTGAGTTCGAAACTTCATCTTGATAAATCATCCTTTACTATTTAATAATGAGTTTGAATTCATGGTGATTATCCCAGAAAAAGGACCAAGGAAACTTTCTATTCCTCCACAAAAAATGATCTCTGAACGAATTGGTGTGGTTGTAAGTGTTTCAGAAAATCCGAGAAGTGCAGTGAGAAATAATAATAAATCTATATCGTTCCTTTAAGTAAGACAATACAGAATACAGCCTAGGACAAGTTACAGATAAGCTACTCCATAGCAGTATTTTGATCTGATTCAACTATTCAATAAACATTGGCACTTTATTGCATCTTTAATTTTTCATGTAGAAACCGAAAAAGTGAGGTTGTAATAAAAAAAAACGAAGTTGGAACCCGCCCAGAAAAAATGGAACCCCCTGTGTGACATTGTATTTTCAATAGGCCCCCAAATTATATCTGCCTTTGACTTCCAAACCTATATCAAGCATACCTTTTAGAACACAATGGGAATCTTTTCAGAACCAATACCGGAAGTTAGACCTTCCTCATATGCCTCCAAAATAAATTTTCCTGGGGACCGTTTCCTGGGATACTCTTCCCCCATTCATACGAGAGCAATAACACCTACGTCCTACAACAAACGGTCTCGAATAATGGAAAAATGTTCCTGAAGTATTCCTCATTTTTTCGATTATACAGGAAAAGGATGATTTATGGGGTGCAACAGCAGATAATGACAGGTTTTATCGGGGAATTAAAATAGCTGAGCAATGAACACAACATTACAATATTTCATGCAGTTTTGCCTTGACAGGAGGTATTCCATTAAATTTTCACACATGAAGAGGACGATTGAAAATTGGATAGTCCATTCACATGCTCGTTTTATGTACCCACCTCATATCTACGTTTTATTACCGGCATCAATCGTTCAATTGTGCGAGAATGAAACCCGACAGGGCTCGTAACATTCGCTATCTTTCGCTCCTAAGATGACATTTGCATTTCTATATCTTCGTTCTGGTTCTGAATGAAAAAGGCAGCAATATTAGTGCACGTATTTATGGCCTATACAAGCGTGAAAAAACAGGAGGTTCTGGAAAAATATTCATGTTAGGAGAGTAGCTATTTATGTAAATTGAATGCAATGTTCTATCTGCTGGGAATTTCAAAAGTGCCTTCTTTGACATATAGCTCACGTAAACAGACTTGCAATTTCAATGAAGTATGATTTATGCGCTAGATTCCTGAAAAACGCATTGAACTTTTGAAATTGGTAAATCTTCTCGATTCAACGTTATTTATGCGTTGTAACATGTTAATGCAACGAAAATTTTACTGGAAGGTTACGTTGTATTAAAGACACTTTTTTGTCTCGTTGAAAAAACGGGAAAATGTCGTTAGACAATACGTTTCTTTGCGGTTTTCGAGTAACGTTACCGTTCCACGTTGATTCAACGTTAATTATTCGTTGTAACATATTATTACAACGAGAATTTTACTGGAATTTTACGTTGTAGTAACGACACTTTTTTGTCTAGTTGAAAAAACGGGAAAATGTCGTAAGGCAATACGTTTCTTTCCGGTTTTCGAGTAACTTTACTTTTCCACGATAATTCAACGTTATTTATTAGTTGTAACATGTTATTGTATTGAAAATTTTACTGGAATGTTACGTTGTAGAAGGGCCACTTCTTTGTTTGGTTGAAAAAATGGGAAAACGTCGTTAAGCAATATGTTTCTTTTCGGTTTTCGAGTAACGTTATCGTTCCACGTTGATTCAATGTTATTTATTCGTTGTAACATATTATTGCTACGGAAATTTTACAGAAATTTCACGTTGTAGTAATTACACTTTTTTGTCTCGTTGAAATAAAGGGGAAAATGTCATTAGGAAATATTTTTATTTCCGGTTTTCGAGTAACGTTACCTTTCTACGTTGATTGAAGGTTATTTTTTCGTTGTAACATGTTATTCCAACGAAAATTGTACTGGAATTTTACGTTGTAGCAATGACACTTTTTGTCTCGTTGAAATAAAGGAGAAAATGTCGTAAGGAAATACTTTTCTTTCCGGTTTTTGTGTAACGTTACCTTTTTACGTTGACTTAAAGTTATTTATTCGTTGAAACATGTAATTGCAACGAAAATTTCACTGGAATGTTACGTTGTAATAACGACACTTTTTTTGTCTCGTTAGAAAAACGGGAATAGCAATACGCTTCCGGTTTTACATTATTGAGCATGTACTTTACTCTTTCATTGTTGTTTCAACTGCGTGAAATATTGGGAAAATTCTTCTATCTCTTTCGATCTAATTCCATAGGTAGACGTCAAAAATGGTACCGGTGAACAAAGATAAAAACATATCAGAAAAGTTTTCCATTTTCCAACTCGGCAAGTTGAATAACTCGGGAGAAAACTGATAAACCGGGAAATACTATGCGGGAGGGTGAATTGATCGACATTCGGAAGATTTGGGATGTCATTTCGAATCAGAATTTAATGGGAAATTTTATCTGAGGGAAGTGAAAATGGAGAACTCCATCACCTGGTGACATACCATAATTATATTTGTATTATACCGAAACAGGAATGTAGGGAAACGTTGATGAGGTTATTGAAGTTTATTGATGGTGAAGGACTAACCTCAGTTGTTAACATCACTTAGCAGCACTCAACGTGGACTGGCGACCACGCAGACTCACTTCAAAGTCAAGGGTTGTATTCAATTAATTAACAAGTGCTCAAATTGAAGAGACAACGGTCACCACTTGATTCAAATGGATTTAGGCATTCTGCGGGAGGAAACTTATCGAATTAACTGAAACTTGCTATTATTTCGGGATATTTTCATTTCAATCCAATCCATCCTCTCTGTGGTACGATCTGAAAAAGAGTATCCGAGAAATGCCCGCTTTAGGACCGATCACTTTCAACTTATAGCAGCTCTATCATTGTCCTTATTTCAACAGGGCTCAACAGCGTTCTTCTCGATGGGTTTTTGATGTAATCCAAAAAAAGTGAAAACTTTTGAATTGTATTAATTTAATTGTATATACAGGGTGTCCCTTTGAAAACTTGCCAACTTCGTATATTCGAGTGCGGCCAGAAAACTCTCTGATACATGTGACAGATAGTTTTTCGGACCCTCCCTTCAAATAATGTCTATTTTCATCCACCATTTTCTCCGATCGGACTTCGATTGGATGTCGGTGCGTTTGGAATGGAGGTGATTAGTGCCACATCGCACTTCCGGTTCCGCGATTCGCCTGACGAATCGCTGTGGCATATCCGGTATTTCCGGACTGTCGACGTTGTTCAGTTCTCTCATCAGCTGCTACACGAAATTTCAGGACGCACCGGATTCGAAATCGACCTTAATGAACGCGCATTTATCGGGAATATTCTCCCAAATGGTATTCATGCGGGAGGAGATTTTTCTTTAAGGAAGTGTCGCAGGCGTTTCCCTTTTATTAATCGGAAATACTGAAATTTATTCTCCCGTTTTAATTAAATTCCTTGGATATTGTCGTGAATCTGAAGAAGACGGTAGAAATCTCGGTAGAACCAATTTTTGCTTCTTTGGGAAATTTTCATCAAGGAAATACAGTCGTGAATATATTGATTCAGGTATTAATAAATCAAGAATTTTTCAGTTAGAATTCTTTCAGTTTGAAGATTATAAACGAAATATTTGAGAACAGAGCAACAGTTCGTATACTGTAGAAAAACTATACTTCAAATAAAAAAAAAACCAACTGAGTAAAAACCCCTTATTATCTCCACACTCCTCATGAAATTCCAAGAGAAAATGAAGATTTTGAAAAAACCTACTTGAAAAAACAAAAACATATCTTTCAAAATATCAAATCTTTTAACTTGTAAAGAAATTGGCATAAAGAAATCGGCGTTTAAACCTTCAAAAATCATAGTTTTTGACATCGCCTTCAAAGTCAGTATTTTCTTTTATCCAAGTATGAAACGGAACATTCCAGCTTAGTTTTCACCAACTCCCAGTAGTCCGATCAACTTGACAATTCGCATCAAGAACCGATGACAACAAAGTGTGTAATTCCATCCCTTTGGTGAAATATTCTGACCAGAATCGCCAGTATAAAAAAATTGCCATTTTATTAAGGACAGGTTCCTGCGCCAGTTTGTAACGTTCAAATGTTTAGATGAAATTCATTTTTCCTTTTACATCCAGAAGGGGAAAAATGCTCAAACATGTCGAATTTTAACATGCTTTCATTCGCATATCCGATATATAATCTGATGTAGGTATATATATTTTATGGAACGAATCAACGAAATCATCTAACATAGTTTTAAAAATCTGCCTCAATCCGATCCAATTGAAATTTCTCACTTCTCTACATGCTTTTTGAATAAAGCTTCGAAGATAATTCATTATTGAAGTACTTCTCGAAAATAAAAAAAAATCGAAATAATTTTGTGTCTATAAACTCATAATCGAAAACCTAAAATGAAATATTCAGAGTGTAACAGCCAAATGGAATAAATTCGATAACGAATAAATGAGGGCGTGTTGGGAAAAACGCTCGGACACGTCGATTTTTAATTTTAAATGCGCATATTTTTCAAGAAAATAATATTATATAGGGTGTTCCATGTGACCGTGGCCAATACCAACTTTCTAATTTCAAATTCAACTCCCTGTATATTATTTATTTTTTGGATTCTTCAGAGAATTCTAGACACAATTCATGCACAATGTCCTATACCTATCTTCAACTATTTCGGAAGTATTAAGTGTTTTCAAATTTATTGCAAAAATCAACGTTTTAAATGAAAATTATTTTATTTCACAAATTCGGTACATTACACTTAAAACCTAATAAGTAATACTGATTATTTCTTAATTATTAAAAAAAAAACAAAAAAACATTAATGTCAATGTAGGAAATGTTCAAAATGCTCGCCGCGAACGTCTTGGCAACATGCTAATCTGGTGTAGAATTTTCTTCTAACGTTAACGTTACTCAACATTTCTTCTCAGTGATGGTTTTTGCTTACTTTCTTCATATCGAGAAGTATATGAGAAATAAGTATTGAGTGTAATGTATCGAATTTGTGAAATAAAATAATTTTCATTCAAAATGTTAATTTTTGTAAAAAATCTGAAAACACTTAATATTTCCGAAAAAGTTGAAGATAGGTATAGGATATTGTACATGAATTATGTCTAGAATTTTCTGAAGAATCCAAAAAATAAATAATATACAGGGAGTTGCATTTGAAATAAGAAAGTTGGTATTGGCCACGGTCGCATGGAACAAACTATATAATATTATTTTCTTGAAAAATATGCGCATTTAAAATTACAAATCGACGTGTCCGAGCGTTTTTCCTAACACCCCCTCATTTATTTGTTATCTAATTTATTCCATTTGGCTGTTACACTCTGTATGATCAAAAATGATTGAAACCTAGATGTTCCAAAAATATATTGAAAAACACCCAAAAAAGAAGTGGATTTTTAAATTCAAAATTCAATTCGATTGAAGAGAATTTGTGAAAAGAGTTTCAAATAACAATTTAATGAACTCTTAATATTTACGAACAAATGCCACATCTGACGCGAACTTAAAATACATCCATTCAGGGAAATCGAGGAAAATTCCATTCTTGCCAAAGAGCAGATGCTGACCATAGTTGCGGCCTTATTTGACCTATTCTGAGGTCCTTTAAAACAATACTGGCAGACTCCGCAGACTTCATGAGCAAATATTCTAGAACGATCGTTATAAATGGCTGTTTCCCAGATTCTGACAAAATGAGTATTAATGAAATGTAAACTTGGCAGTCATTATTGGACATGGCCTGCCGAGGAATTCTTTTGTGAATCATTCCTGTATAGTGATGTGTTATGCGGTAATCGTACTTGTTACCGTGATATGGAAATCAGCCGAAAGTAGGATTCAAGAATGTGGAAGGTTATCCAATTGAGAGCTCTGGTTTGTTGAACACGAATTAAGTAAAATTATCTTATTTCATTCAATAGTTGATATATTTACAATTATTCTTATAGGAAATACTAAGAATAAAATCAATATATTGGATTAAATGCTTTTATTGATATGAATATCAACACACCAAAGATCATAGATGCTTACTCAGGTTATTCGATCCTTTTAGATCTCATAAGAGCGAACATAACTCGACTTCGATGAGAAACTATAACTTTTCTAGTGATGAATATTCATAATCTTCCTATGTTCCTGTTTCAAACATAAGGCGTCTTCAGTGAATTCACTGATTTATATTACGGAAGAATTCATTCGATTTCATCCGATTTAATAAATATATGGAAAACGTTCTGCTTCGTTAATAAAATTCGTTACGTTCTTCAGTAGTGATTGATTCCACAACTTCACTTTCTTCCAGTATTTTTAGTCTTACGTATAGACGTGCGTACATATTACGAATTCTTATTTCATATATTACAATAACCTATGATTTATTCATTCAATATGTAACCGACTTTCTTAATAATATATTAGATGTGCTATTTGAAATATTGGAGCAAATAATATGGAGTGTGAAAAGAAATGCATACATTGTAGTTTCTTCGTAATAAAATGTGGAAATATTTATATGTAGTAGTAGGATAATTAGTTGGGTAGCCATCAATTTATCAACCAGGATTGTTCGATAGGAAAAAAATCGTTACAAAGAAAACAAGAAAATTGCTTATAAACAAAGACCCATAAAACAGTTTCAAGGATATAGGGCGGTCAAATTATTTAACTGTTTACAAATCCCAATATTCTTTGGCCTGAAATACGATAATTTTTTCGTCATGAAATAGTGAATAATATGCTTTAGGGGATCTGCTTCTCAGTACAACCCCTAGGGTGCGATAATGCTTTTTCGGTGTATAAAACTATGGCAATTTAGCACGAAAGTTTATGCATTATAATTTCCAAGCTCGTAGCATCCTTCACTAATTACCTTCAGTAATTAATCCAAGCGACTCCTCCATGAGTTGATACTAACAAGTATTATCTCCTTAAACGAATTCGCGAATCATTTTGTATCAGTGAGAATGTTGAAACCAACAGGAGAATAGGTAAGTATAGTAAGTAAATGATCGATCAGATTTTCTCTAAATTAAAATCGTGTCAACTCAACAAGTACTGAATAATGAAAATAAATTAACATAGATGTGATATGAAACATTATAGTAAGATATTAAAAAAACTTTGCTGACAGAACAATTTTTTGTCACTACTGTACTTCCGGTTTCACCGTAAATACCCTCCCCTTTTTCAATTTAAACTTGTGCTTTTTATCAAAGTTAATTTGAGGATTGCTCTGGATCAATGTCCTTTGGGCAATGTCCTCCTTTTTGCATTACATAAGTTATGCGAGAATATTGGTTTTGCGGCTTCAGGATTATGGTCCTGGGAGGTTTGAGTCATGAGGAGAAATTCATCTTTCGGACGCCCATCGAAGATAACACGGGCAATGACCACTTTATCGGGCAAACCAATCGAAACAGGTATTTCCAGGGTTGAAAGTTCAGGAGTCGATGGAGTGGGATTCGAGTATGCTGAATATCGTATTTTGCACCTTTCTTTCACAACGCAAGTTGAGAGGACACTTGTTTCAGAAATATGCAACGGAGTTTGTGAAGGCATATTCATTTTGGAATCTTCTATTGTATTCATACCATCAAGAAAAAATTCAAAAATTGAATTCGTTTTCATTCATCATATTCAATGAAGTGTAAGGTATTTTTTTCAAATTACATCTGCTTTATAAAAAAATAGCTTTTTCAATGACCGACGGGTACTGTCTCCACTGGATGAGAAATTATTTCTCCCCCAACATTTAAAAGTCACCGAGTGGATTAATATAAATCAAAAACAATATTGGTCCCAACACCGTCCCCTGAGGAACTCCTATCGTGAAAGGCATCGTGAAAGGCATCTAATTTTTAGGAACCGAACCAAGAAAAAATACATCTCTATTTAAATATTTGGAAGCTAATTTTGTACTAGTTTTTGTAGATTTAGCAATATCTTTGTTTCCCTTCATTATATCACCGCCAAGGTTAATTTTGTTTCTTTACAGAACTTTTTATTCGATGAAGCCTCATTAATTGTTCGCCAAATTTTTTTTATGTTTTCTTGATCCTTTTCTTTGGATAATCACTTCATTCAAGTATATAAGTACATTGATAAAGAAAATCTAGTATGGAAGGGCAAACAATTAGTTTCGTTGCGGCTTTTTTAAACCTAGACAGAAATTTGTCAGTGTCTTTGGTTGATATGTTCTCTTCCTGTATACATTATGTATATTTTCTATTGAGAACTCTTAGTTGGAATCTTGGAATCGAGAGAGAAAAAAATACTGTAACCTCCTCTCAAATCTCCACGATTCCTATTTTGAGATATGTTTGGATGATATTCCCGTATGTGTTGCAATGTATGACAGGAATTAGTCAGTCCATACGATTATGCATTGCAGTGAATGTAGTACACTTTACAACACATGAGTGCAGCAGCACGACCATAATTCACATTGATTATGTATAATTCTCCTACCCCGTTCAATCTTTGAATACAGCTCTAAATCTACTATAGGTGAACAGGATTATCAAACAGTGGAGAGAATAGAGAGTTGTTTCGATTTTATCGATTGAGCAAATTCAAGCTAACATCTAACAGAATTGATTAATTGAAATCGAGTAATGAATTAATTAGTTATTGAGAATTGTGCCACCTTGCCAGGCAAGCAAGCATTATTTTCTTTTTTATGAAAAACTACTGTAGAGTACAGGAAAAAGCTGATTCCGCACAAAACACGCTTGGTTTATACATAATTTTAGTATGTGTTAAATTGAAATCCAGCAAAAATATAATCATCAGTTATTGCGAATTGTGCCAGATAACATAATTTTCAATACAAACTGCTGATGAGTGCAAGGAAAAAACTATTTCCGCGCATTGATCACACATAATTCCATAATTTGTTTCATTAAAATCCAGGAATAACTTGATTAGTTATTAAGAATTGTGCCAGCTTGGCGGGCAAACTAGTTGTCAATGAACAACTACTGAAGAGTGCAGGGAAAAAACTGATTCGCACATAGATCACACTTGATTCACACATAATTCCATAACTTGTTTCATTAAAATCCAGGAATAACTTGATTAGTTATTGAGAATTGTGCCAGCTTGGAGGGCAAAGTAGTTGTCAATGAACAACTACTGAAGAGTGCAGGGAAAAAACTGATTCGCACATAGATCACACTTGATTCACACAAGCAAGCACAATTTTCAATAAGAAAAGGTTACGAGAAAAGTATTAGGCATATTTTGGGTCGATTGTATCGTAATTGTTGTGCTAGCTTGATGTGGATTGTAGGTATATTTGAAAAAGTCTTGAATTATGGATGCTATTTCTTCATATATGTAAAGAAGGAATGGAGGCCCTTAGAATATTTTTAAATTTTTTACATTTTCCAATGGGAACTGTTGATATTTGCAAAAAACCCAAATATGGCCCGAATTCACAATTCACCCCATATTACGAGTACCCCAGTATAAATAGAAACTCTCCATCCTTTGAATTTCAACAAATCGAATTAAATTCTGGGTCCTTTCTGAAAAAATGTGAAAGCGGTGTTCGACGATTGTCTGTAATTCACGAATCTCCAATGCAACATTCCACGACCTTCGACTCATCAAAGAAAATAGATTCTTCTTTGTTTGAAAGGTCGTGGACGATGTCGCTCGCTTCAGGCGTGTTAAATTGAGGTGCAACTGGTGAAGAATTTACGTAATGACTAATTCTTGAATGGTTTGAGTAGATTGAAAAAGTTTTGCCACCAAAAGAAGTGACAAAGAGTGCAATTTTTTCGAATTTTATAAAATGTCGAATATGTCGAAACCGAGGAAGTTTTACTGAATGTATATGAAACAGAGTTGTTGGTTACACCCTTTATAACTCGAGATCGGATGGACTGTTTGTTATGAAACTTCATTTATGGATTCGTCTACGGCCTGGCTATTATAAAATACATTAAAACTCTGAAAAATTCGATGAAAAGTTCGCCGGGCCAGCTAGTATAAAAATATTTTTCTGAACCACCACAACGTCTTCTAAAAGCAGACCTGTATATAATAAGTGATTTATATCGAATAACGAGTAATGTTCATAGTTTGAATCGGTGTCCTGAATAAGAATAAAGGAAAATTCTTGAAAATCCTCATATATTCGAGAACCTGTTCCTAATGCTCCTCTTGGTCTTATCATAATATTCGTGAGAAAAATGCAATGTAAATGGAACAAATAAAAAGTGTCAAGATTGAAGACAAGAGTTCATTGTGAAAAATTACGAAACGTTACTAAGAATGAAATTAATGAAGTGAAAGGTTGAGAAATGAATGCAGCGACTGTTTATTTAATTGCAGACAAAACTAATGGTCGTTTCATATAATAAATCTTATTCTCCGTCGTCACGAGGACAGTTTCCAGTAAAATAAGTTCAAATATATCGTGCAATAACAGATTTCATTCACCTTCATTATAGTTACCCGAATAATGTCAGCGTGAACATCACAGAACGAGAAAACGTAATGCTTCTTCGGTCAGATTAGCGTCAACTTTCTACTCTAATCATCGGTATATTTCTTTAAGTTTATCTCCTTGAATCACACTAAGAGGCAAGAGCGGAGTGAAGGAAATATTAGAGTTCCCTATTCTAGATGTATTCGAAAATTCATATTTCGTTACAAACTCAACATATCTGGAATTTCGAAGATAATAATCTACAAGCATTTTAAGCACAGCTGTGCGGCGACATGTAATATTTTGAATTCTAATTGAAACACCCAGTATTTCAATCTGTTTTTATTACACTAAGGGCCGGTATATTCATCTACCTGTATAGAATGTGGTTCTTAAACGTATTTTCATCTCCCAGTAGGAGAGAGTGATTGGTTAATTCGTCTCAGCAACTGAATAAATCTAGAGACCAGATGGAGCTTCAAGTAAGTCCTTATTAGAGAAGATTCTTACCTAAGATTTCCATGGTTTGGAATTTCGTTTGGCCAATGGCGGATTTACATCTTCAGGGGCCCTACGCTTCAAAACTTTTGGGGCCCCTCTGAAACATTTTCGATTTTTTTCAAAAGAATTTTTCAATTAAAACTCACTTCTTTAAAAACAAAACATAAAGTTAATTAATAAAATTCAAGGTATGTATATCAAAACAAAATATAAAAAATGAATAAAAATCTTAAAAAAAGGCAAATTATCACCAAAATTCAAATACAAAATATCTCTAGAATATCATATCTGTACAATTTGTATTGAGGCTAGAGGTGGCCACTTTGGAAACCTACTGTAAATTTTATAAATAAATTTCTTTTCTTTCACATTATTATGTGTGATTTATGGCCATACTTATTCCTTTTTTTATCTAGAACTCTTCTTGACCAACATCTGAAGCTAGTTTTCATTAATTTTCAGCATTTTCTATCATAACTTGATCAGAAAAATCTTAAAATGGCAAAAAATAATTTTGTAGTATATGTCTAGTTCTTTGATTTTTTCCACCTCGATGACTTTGAAGACTAATTCAAGCAAAAGTAGAGTGTTAAGTACCATTTTTTATCAATGATTCTAAAAGCTGACTGTTGAGCGCAGTTTTTAAGCATACTAAGAAACCGTGAATTCGCCTCTTTACATTTTTAATTTTGATTCGAAAATTCAGATCATATTCCAATTCACGTAACTTTTTCACATGAGACCAACGTTTTCATAATTCTTATCAAAGTTACGAATCCGATTATTTTATGTATAAAAGTACAATTCATGGAGATCAAGTTGCAAAAAGAATTTCACAGAGAAGTCTTGTACTTTTTTTTAATATCTTTTTTAAGATGGTCAAGTCAAAAATTCTCAAAGTTCATAAAAAAATTCATAACTCGAAAACCGTGAAAAATCGCATAACATACATGGGGATGATTCGAATAGCCCATGACACGAGAGACCTGTTTTCTCGTTTTTGACGTCAATCTCTTGGCCACCCTGTATACTGACTTTGTGATTGCACAAGTGGGGACTTTTTCAGGTACCTATATCTAGGAGTGTTCTACTTCTGGTTTCATGCAACCACGATCTGAGATACCTTGTATAAAAACAATGGAACCCTTCGAAAATCCATCATTAAAGCATGAACTCTGCCCTTAAAGTGGGGCTTGAATTCTACTCGATCACAGCTTAAACGCTGCCTTGATAAGCGGAGCTCAAGTCCTGATAAACATAATGACGAGCAACTCCTCCAAAACTTATGCGAGCCCTTCAAACAGCTGGACCCTCCATTCAACGGACGTTCATCCCTCCAAACTGCGCTCTGTGCTGCCGTTTAGTACAGATTGTGCTATTCTACATTGAAGGGAGTTTATCTCTCGTTTGAGCTCTCGGTCGAACCTTTATCAAAGGAATTACGGAGTACGCGAAGTGGAAAATAGTTTTCGGCATTTCGACAGTGGCGTATCGTTATTACTTGCTGGCAGGAAGTATGAACAACAAGATGTAGGGATTTATTGACATTAAAAGGGCAGTCATCCGTATTTTCAACCTGAATTTAATGCGATGCTTAATTTCCTGTACAAGTTATTACATTGCATTTAATTGTTGTAGAGTTGTTCTGGTTTATTCCTGAATGTCTTGGAATAAAACTAGATTCTTTGACTTGACGATGTGTGTCATCAGAAAACCGTTGTGGAGGATCCGTATCTCCTCGGTGAAAATCGTCTTATTTCATCGCAGTGTGTGGAGCCCTTTAAAGAAAAACGAACGAGTGTAACGAATTGCCTATTTGCGATTCCCTCGCTGCATACTCAGCACATAAACGAATTTTTCAGCTCTCTTTGTCGTTCTGAAGCGCGCATTTGCATCCAAAATTGCTCCTCTAGTTTATCTCTCCATCTCCAGAACTATATCTATCAATTCGGAGGAATATCTCACAGGAAAAACTGTCTGTAATCTCGAATCAATACGGGCCCGGTCCAGAAATAGCTTTCAGGATGCAATTTAATCCATTTTCTATCATGTTCCTCCCGTCAAGCGTTATGAGAACCGTAGAGGAAAACAGCGAAAACTTTTATAACTTTTTATTACTTCCTTCCTATTCCTTTTAGGGTGGCGTAACGAGGTCAGTTCCGAATTCTGTTATGCGTTGGAATTCGTGAAAAGAATCGACTGAGCGACAATTTTAATTATATTCCGAATCCACACGATTGGTTCAACGGGACGAATGCGGCGAGGAGGATTGGTTTTGGCGATGTCTGTTGAATTGAAAGTATTTCAGGGTTTTTGGTCAGGTTCCGTTGTTTTTCTTCCATATCCAAATACTGCCAGTTGATCTCTCAGATTCAGAGTGACGAACAAAATTCATATCTTTGGCCCAAGTTGTTGCAAAATGGTATTAGTCAATTGTTAATAGGAAAAATTAATTATTAGTTAATAATTATGTTCTTTATACAGAAAAAGAAAAGGTTTTTCAATTTTTCCTTAAATCATTAATGGTGAAAAACTTGGGAACCCGTATTGTCAATAAGGTCCACAGATAAATCGTGTTTTTTTGAAGTTTTATTCAATTGCAGATGATTATTGCAACCAATTTCACATTATTGATATTGAACAATCCAATAAATGAAAATGCACTAAGGTAACTACTCACCCTAATGTGAGGCGGTAATTCACTCAAACACTGTTCAATATCACTGATTTGCTCTTTCACTAAAAAACAGATGAAAATGGTGCAAATTTAGACGCGATTTGTTATTTTAAATCTGAAGATTATCCGGGTTTTCAGAGGTTTTTCGGAGCGTAATATCAACAACGGTAGACGTAATAATAATAATCTGTCAAGTGTTCACGACAGCCAGAGAGGATCTATTCGCCTGTAGCGGGGACAACAACGCCGAATTGAGTTGTCCACTTCATTTATTTTTCACTCATTGGCATTCAATTACTTTTTAACTGCTGTAATGCGCTCATTTAAGTAACTGAATATTTGTCCTTATTCGAAGCCATAAATTTTTTATTGTGAAATCCCAAAAAACGGTCTTTTTTTGAAAAATGCAAGAATTGAAAAAGTATATGTTACAGTGGAGTGGTAATTTTCCAATGTTCATTTCGATATATGCTCTAATTTTTATATTTGTTTGAGAGCATTGAATATTTACCTCAAATTTCTTTCTTTTAGTTTATCATAACCAGGTTTAGCGATAATTTTTCGGGCATAAGCGCATAAGTAGAAAATTATTTTCTTGGTATTAAATACAGTTCTATTTTTCTAAAGTTATATGTTCTATTATCACATCCTCTAAAATGTATAGATGTGAGTATCTTCATTGAACACCGCAAATAAATTAGTTATAAATAAACTTGTTGAATGTATGTGTGTATAATTTTGAATTAAATTTATGTTGAATGTTTCGCACATTGTGAATTTATTTTGATTCTTGTTGAAATTCAATAATGTATTGTAGAATGTTACAATAAGTTTTAATTTATCTTTTAAATTTTGCTTCTGTCGTTTATGTGGAATGTTTTTTTTTTGAGTTTTTTGGAAGCTATATTTTCTTGTGAATTTAGGATAAAGATGAGTGAATGATCGAGCCCATAGAAAAAAGAGCCCACTTGTTTCATTATTTTTTGACTGCTTTCCCAATAAACCCTTGAATCTGAATAAAGAATATATCTACAGTGTGGCTCTACAGCCTGGTATGCATTATTTGGAGATTTGCCTTCTTCCAAGTCTACTGGAACATGAAAAAAATCTGCAAAAAATACGGAAAATAGCTCTGTAGGCTCAGGCACATACGCAAAAATTAAAGAAAAACCAAAAACTCGACTGCAAAAACATTTAACGAAAAAAAAAACTAGGTCCTATACTTAATTAATTAAGGAAAGAAATTTTGTGTGAGTAATGTATAGGAGTAATGTATATGAGGAGTTAATGGTATATACTTCAATATAAAAATGTCGTGAATGCTATAATGTATTGCCAGCAGGGATAAATGAAAACTTTTATAACATATTATTGGAATTAAAATAGGTAAATTTCAGTTTATCCCTTCCTGCAATACGTTATAACATTCACGACACATTAATATCGATATCGAAGTACATACTACAACTGCTCAGGTAGTATAACAGTAGGTAATTTAGGACAAATACTTATCTTACTTTTACACAGTTGTGAAAATATTGAAATTTGAGAAAATGGGAATATATAGAAGGATTTGTACTTTGTATATTTGCATTGAGGTCTATCCATAACTGTTGAAAGAATCTTGTAACAAAGAAGCACTTAACCGTGGCTGGTTGAAGCTGAAGTGTTTATTCGGAAAGCTCCAATTAATGAAAGGGATTTTCAGGGGATCAGCTGCGGATAGTTTATTTCAGCTTGTATTAGCCTTCGGAGTGCATTATGTGAATTGTTTTCTTCAGAGTTAAGCCAGTAGAATGGTATCTATTCAAAAAGTTTCGGGTAAAAAAATTAGGTTTTTTCTTCACTATAAGTTTGAGAGGGTGCTGAATTCAAATTCTTCAATTGCTCTCACCAGTTTTCTCAAAATAAGATCTGTACCGAAAATTATGTGAGTATAATATTTTGCGATATAATAGAGATGATGAAGGTCATTGAAAATACATGGAAATATACAGTGCAATCCATTTGAAAAATCACCTGTTTTTTGAAAACCTTTTTCGGAAACACTATTTATAGAAAAAAAATTTCTTGAAGTGCAAAAATATAAATATCACGTATAGATTACGAGTAGGAGATTTGAACTTGACCAAAATTCTTTCTCGAGAATGATCTCCGGAATCTTCTCGGGCGAAGGCTATCAAAGACAGAAGTCACACGGATATGCATGAAGAATCGGGCTTGTCCGCAAAGTTAAAAATATTTTCCCGTACACATTCAAGTATCCAAGATACAAGTCTTCGCCAGGCAAATTAGAGATTGTTACTTCTGTTGAATATTGGTTCTCTCGAATATCAAGGTCGTTGTTTCAAATCCGAGTAACGCTGGAGGGGAACTGGTTTCACTTTCCTTTGTCTATTATTACGATCTTATTCAAATAGGATACACCCATTATACATAGTTGTAATTTTATTTCATGATTGCATGATCAGCGAGTGATACAGTTCCAGTGTCAAGAACTAGTTCATTTTGTAATCAGAGTTCTTTCTAATTCTCTTGATAACCCTGCACCAACAACAAGAATCAGGATTCTTGGTTGTGGTATAGCGGGTGGGGCTATGAAGTACCTACGTCAGAATTCGATTGCTCGACTCTCATAACAACTAGAAACAATTTTATCGCATATACAGAATGCGACGAAACGAAAGAAATTTCATTTAATTTAGAATCCACCTACTTATATCAACAGTAATTATTAAATACTTCAGAGCTCTGTACACTGAGACAGTTATAACTTTGGGTTTGTCCACATTCTAGCTATACAGAGTGTAACAGCCAAATGGAATAAATTCGATAACGAATAAATGAGGGCGTGTTGGGAAAAACGCTCGGACACGTCGATTTGTAATTTTAAATGCGCATATTTTTCAAGAAAATAATATTATATAGGGTGTTCCATGTGACCGTGGCCAATACCAACTTTCTTATTTCAAATGCAACCCCCTGTATATTATTTATTTTTTGGATTCTTCAGAGAATTCTAGACATAATTCATGCACAATGTCCTATACCTATCTTCAAATATTTCGGAAGTTTTAAGTGTTTTCAGATTTATTGCAAAAATCAACGTTTTGAATAAAAATTATTTTATTTCACAAATTCGGTACATTACACTTAAAACCTAATAAGTAATACTGATTATTTCTTAATTATTAAAAAAAACATTAATGTCAATGTAGGAAATGTTCAAAATGCTCACCGCGAACGTCTTGGCAACATGCTAATCTGGTGTAGAATTGTCTTCTAACGTTACTCAACATTTCAGGCGTTTTTGCTTCCTTTCTTCATATCAAGAGGTGAATGGGAAATAAGTATTGAGAGTAATGTATCGAATTTGTGAAATAAAATAATTTTTATTCAAAATATTAATTTTAGTAAAAAATCTGAAAACACTTAATATTTCCGAAAAAGTTGAAGATAAGTATAGGACATTGTACATGAATTATGTCTAGAATTTTCTGAAGAATCCGAAAAATAAATAATATACAGGGGGTTGCATTTGAAATAAGAAAGTTGGTATTGGCCACGGTCGCATGGAATACCCTATATAATTTTATTTTTTTGAAAAATATGCGCATTCAAAATTACAAATCGACGTGTCCGAGCGTTTTTCCTAACACCCCCTCATTTATGCGTTATCGAATTTATTCCATTTGGTTGTTACACTCTCTATAAATTTTCCAATATTTGAAAAGCACAACGTTTAAAACGAACCCTATATTCCCTGATGGAATATAATGATAAAGCGGTATATTCCCCCTAACAATTAAACGTACATTATCAAATACCGGAATGACCATTCCCGCAATAAAATCCCACATCTTTTACGACCTTAAAGTCATTACCTTATAGAAGGGAAAATTTTAATTGCATTGAATGTGTAATTCAGTTCCTACATTCAACGATTCAACACTTGTGAATGGAATTAATAATATGTAAAAGAAGGATGGAGTTCATATTCTGGTCTTACCTCTCTACTTTATTAATTCTTCAATTCGTCCTGCATAATAAGCAAGCCGAGTAACCGAAAAGCTACCCTCCATCCACCTGTACAATAAAATTTGAATAAGGCAATTTTTCGGACTGAGCAAGCGGCAATAAGTAGGTAAACTCATTCTGAATTAAACTTTTGGTAGAGGACCCTTCTTTCATTGAATTTCGAGAGTATTTCGACTTCAGTTGAGCGAAATTATGGAGATTTGGGAGAAGGAAATGTGAGTAAATAAAAAGCACGAAATCTCCATTCTTTTTTATGCGTAGACTTTATTGTTCTGAGTAATTGAAAAATTTCTCGCCCCTAATTAACGAACCTTTTATATTCTGAATTCGAGCGAAAATATTCGGGAAAAAGAACAAACAATAGGAAGGTGTCTTCGACTGAAATTAGTGAAAATTCCGAAGTGAAATAAACGCTTCAACGATTTTGTCATTAATCCAGAAATTGAAGGGAAAATTCCACTTGAATATTGTGTGAATTCATCTTAGTAGCACGTCGTACGATCGGCCTTTTCTTATGAGGAAAGTCAATAGTATTATAGTACCTACATAGTTAATTGAGTATGTATCTACAATCTACAGTGTTCCTAGGTATACTCCATTCACTTTTATTTAATCACATAGGAGGTCATGGTTTCGTTTTCAGGAGTTGGTGCACCTGATGAAAAGTCTGTGCACGTACAGAAAATATCGTTAATGACAAAACGACGTTGCCAGTATCTTTGTTTACATCAAAGTAAAAGTATCGAAGATATGCCACATTTTGTTAGTTCGAATCGATCGGCGATTTTGGGGCGAAATATCGATAGGAAATCGCCTATTTTTCCGTTCTTCGTTGTCCAGAAGAAGTTTCCTGTCGATATAAGAAATTTCGTGCAAGTGTCATTTTTTCCTTTCACGACTCATTCGAATCGAAAAATCGATTTATAAGCATAAATAAAGCGAAAGTAAGTACTAATCGACCTTTGTAAACTTGATAACGAAGTTTTTTTAGGTATCTGGCCGTTTAGAAAGATTTCAAACGAAATTCCGGTCCCCCAGAAGTTTGGTTAGTTTCGGTATCGTTTTTGTTGCTGAAAATTTATTTGGAATGTGTAAGTGGACAAAAGGGCTTCCTTTTACGATCTTCTAACGAAAGCGACCGGAAAATATGGTTCAGGTAGGATTTTCGAGGAATTATGAGGAAAGAACTTGCAGAATGAAATTGCACGATTTTCGTAAGTAAACGGGTTCTGGATGGCCATCATCGGCATGTGTTTGACCTATTCCATTTTATTTGTACAAACCTACTGTGGTAGTAATGTATGAATATTTTTTAAACTAATAAATTACTATACAGTCAGAATATTTTACTCCTTGTTCATAAGATCAAATAAATGAAATGTCGTCAAGTCTTGAACTTTCAGTTCAAGAGGATAATAGGTAAACATTAAATCTTCACAAGAATGCATATGAAAATTATGTGAAAGCAATGCAATTTTTTTCCATGGCGAAAAATAATATATTTCAACAGTGATCTCTTGTACTTTTCATGCAAATAACTAGAAAAGGAATCCTTTCTATCAATTCATATAAACGTTAATTATTTTCGTCCATCACATCTTTTCCAATTCATTCACATTCTGAGAAATACGCTCAGAATGTAGAAAGGGCAACATAGGGTTGACTTGGAACATAAAAATATTTTGAAAAACGTCATAACTTCGATACAGAGTAGAATGTGTCAAATTTCCAAGGCCAGAGTTGTGATTTTATAATTGTGAATGGAGTATAAGTGTATCAACGGTTGTATTTTTTTCAGTTTTTTGCTAATATCTCAGGAACCGTTCGAATTACAGAATTGAGTTTTTGTCACACATTCTCACTATAATAATAGCTTCTTTCTCGAACTTTACTCGGTTTTATTAGACGTGCCAGTGGCAAAGATAATGAATTTGCACAAAGGTTTTACCCCCCAACTTTCACACCACCGGACAAATTTGCATTTGCACAGCAAATCCTGATGCGTCAATGTGTTTTTCATAAAAAATGTACTCCTGGTTCATTACTCTAAAGTGAACCATTTTAGAGAAAACTGACATTTTACGATCAAAAACAATTTGCTAAAGCATTGTAAGTTGGTCAGTGTGGAGTAATTCTGAGATTATCACGCCCTCTATGTTCCTAATAGTGAACAAAGAAACTTTCCCGTGTACACAGATACATAATACATAACTTTCAAGAAACAGCAGCTCCTAGAATTACAGTTTCAACCAACAACCTCCAAAAATGGAAAATTCATTTTAAAATGCCCACTCTACTTGAAATTTCATATTTCCCTTACCTGCAACTCAAATATCACCCAAACTCAATGGAATGGCCCTCGGGAAAAAGCTGAATTCAGGACGAATTTATTTACTTACTTCCGGCTGTTCCATTCAGGAAAAGAAAATTGGTTTATTCGATTTTTATTATATTGGTTTCTCTTGAGGTTCACGGTATTTTGTTACTTATAATGCAGAACGACTTGGGGGAGTGAATAAATTGAGTAGCCTGGATAAAGATATAAAATCCCACCCCTCGTCCTTCACCCATTCATCATGTCGAATCCAAAGGGCTAACTTCATCCCTTCATCAAGATTAAAATGAGTTATATTCAGCAGAAAAATTTCAAATAAAATTTGTGAGAATCTCAGTTCACGTTATATTTCGATACCCTTTTCCAGAGGTTCTTCATTAAATTGAAAGTATTACGATTTGATCATGGATTTGTAAGGAAATTTGCAAATTCATTACTTTCATTTTCACGTTTTGGGCTCTGAAGATGGATCCCCGAGTCTAAAATCGACAGATTAGAAACTAACCAATATTTTCTAACGAAGGTACATAGAATACCAAATTTACAAATCGTAACATCCGACACAGTTTTCAGTTGAAAGGAATTCCAATTCTATTCATCTGAATCACGTTGATGAAAATTCATTCTTTTCCAAGTAATTAATCCATCACAGAAATTCACATGGCATTGTGAATTTACAACTGATTTCGATAAAACAACAAGGTGAAATGTTGCTCAATTCGAAATATTTCTTGACTGTTTCACTTTTCATTTCGCAACTTTACATGGGAAGCACATATCAAATAGGTGGCTTCTTTGGAAATGGTATAAGGAATAAGAATGAGTAACTATTCTTAAACGGAATTAATTACCAATAGCCAAGATGACCTTCAAGATGTTACAAGATAGTGCAATTCCCATGAAATGCAAGAGGTTTTCCATTGAATTTGATGATAGTTCTCTGTAATTCAAAATTTGGAATAAACTTATTGGAATCTTTCATTATTTGTGTTTTCTTCCTATGAATTGACCTGGAATATGATCCAGTCTTTGGATATTTCTAGATATTTAGTTGCCTAAGCTAAGCTTTCATATTTATTACATTCGATATGAGTAGGAAACGGTTTAAATTAGTTCTCTCTCTTACTCATTAGAGAAAAGATTTTTTTACCCAAATAATATAATACTCAGATTGAAATATTTCGAAAAGAAGTATAGAATCGTCCCGTTTTGGTAAATGTTTGGTAAATTCCAAAGTACCTGAAGTCACCATATTCATATCTATCCAATTTCACCCTCTATTCACATTATTATTTTTCATGCCTCTCTTTTGCGGTACTTAAAAAAATAAAAATAGAAAGACTGTTTTCCCTACTTTCTGAGGATCGTATATCTCCTTTATCCTTATAAAAATGCTGTGGAGAAAATATCAGAAGCATGCGAATAATCATACTGGTACGAAATTATTAACTGGGTGAACCAATTAAATTATACCTGCATTATTAGTTCAAATGAATATCATGACAAGAAAGGAATGTCTGGTTCATTAGAAAATTCTTCCAACCATGAATAGTCGATTGGTAAGTATACTGCCTTGACGATAATTTATAATTAATAAAATATTGCTGGAGGAAAATCTAATTTCAATATTCATATGAGAAATTAGTACATTTATGTATTTTGTTTTAGATACTTCACATCCATTGCTTAAATTTTCTTTTTCGCCTACAATTTGTTGCACTCTCAAATGAAGATTTTCACCGGGAAAATTTTGGAAAACTGTGCAATTAAAAGAAAATCAGTCAATGCAAAATTGGAAAACATGAATTATTCTACAGAATATAGGCAATCATTTGAAATTTCCGCGAAGAATATAAGACTTCGTCCAAGTATCTGAAAAAAGTTTTCGATAAATTCTATAATTTTGTTCAGTTAATTTTATAAAGCCATATTTATTTCAAGATAGGAATTGATAGTAATCGAAATAAACTATGTTATTCAAGAGTTGTAGAGAGAGAGAAGGTACTTTTTTAACCATTCTTTGTGTTCGGGAATTTTGATGTCTCTCTGATGATGTACATTCTTTGCCCTCTTCCAATTTCTAAGGTTGTTTCCCCTATACCTATTGGATCGACGTGACAGTATTGTTAATGGGAAAGGAATGTGTTCTGAAATTTAATTTCCCATTTTCACCATGTCCTACCATCCCATAATATTTTATATAAAACGTCCCAAAAAAACGACGGGATGGGATCCAACGAACAACTTGAAAATGTCTACCCCTATCTCGAATCTGGTCATTTAAATAGCCGGGAATATCGTGGTGAGCCTACCCGACAATGTCGGATGGCTTTTCATTACAATTAAATGAGGGTGCCCCTAATAGAACTCAATTCTCCCAACTGACATAAATCAAGGAGTGGAAATCGCTTTTTGTTCCAACAACTTTATACCATTAATATGCTGCTTCATTCAAGAAGACATTTTCTGTTCTGGGATCCTGACATTTGCCAGATATGGAGATGAATTCTCATGTAATTTCCGAAATCATCGACTTGGGAATCAGGAGTATCGAAGTTGTTTTGGGGCTTTCTGTTTTTTTTTATATGAAGAACTAATGTTTTGTGTGATATAACAAGGCTGATATACAGGGTCTTTCACGAAGAACCTTACCCATATTTATACGGGAAACTACTGAACGTATTTTCATGAAATTCAGCACTTATAAGTATTTCAAGGCATGAGCACCTCCGGTTTTTCCGGAAATGACGTCAACTTCCGTTTCTCAAATTAGAACACCATTTTTTTATTGCAGAAATAGATTGCTTAGAAAATTTCAAGTTATTTTGATGTAACATTTTTCAGTTTTGGTTGGAAAATTCTCTCTGAGCGGGAAAATTCGAAAAAAAATCGAAAATAGAGCTCCTAAAATGGATATTTTAATTAATAATTAATATCCATTTTAGGGCAAGGGTGTGATGCATACACTCACATTATTTTTCAACGTAGACTCAATATCTGCCATAAAAAAACTTTGAAAGCGATTTTTTCACCCCCTGTATCATGAATCGCGATTTCGATTTTCAAAGTGGATACATCAATCTTACATCTTGAAAAATCCCAAAAATGAAAATTTTCCATCCAAAAACCTCGAAGTTATTCTTGTTTCAGCGGAGCTCTATTTTCGATTTTTTTTTTCGAATTTTCCCGCTCAGAGACAATTTTCCAACCAAAACTGAAAAATGTTACATCAAAATAACTTGAAATTTTCTAAGGAATCTATTTCTGCAATAAAAAAAATGGTGTTCTAATTTGAAAAACGGAAATTGACGTCATTTCCGGAAAAACCGGAGGTGCTCATGCCTTGAAAATATTTTAGATTTCATCAGCATCGTGAAATACTTATAAGTGCTGAATTTCATGAAAATACGTTCAGTAGTTTCCCGTATAAATATGGGTGAGGTTCCTCGTGAAAGACCCTGTAGATTATCGTTGTTTATAGGAGAAACAATGTAAATGTGGATCCTGATACCAGCTTTTTTGCTGATTAAGGGTCAGGAATAAATGAACAAGAAATATATAAAATTGTTTGGTTACCGGAGTCCGCCCTGTCTACTTAAACTTTTGGTTTGTTTAGCCAGCCATAAAATGGGTTCTTTCTTATAATAATGAAGAAATTCTAAGGGGGTAATTTCAAATGATCTCCAACATTATTCGAGAAGAAGGAGCTTCGAAATTTCGTTCAAAATGCTCTCGAAGTAATCCTAATTCGAGTTGTGTACATAATGAAATTTCTCCCATCTCAAAACCCGCCATCATTGTCATCTGGATAAATTGAAAATATTGGTCTCAGTTCAACACAAATTTAATTACAACCCCAGTTTGCTCAAAAATTTTCCATTCATGTTTATTCAATAGGTTTCCGAAAAGCCGTTTGTTCGAATTTTAATAGTCTAATATTTCACTCCCCGAAGACTGGATTAAATTATGAAAATTTTAAATTCAATTTGTTCTCTGCTGAAACCTGACCTGGGGTGCGGATTGGAATATCAGCTTATTATCCTGCGGAAGTTTTATTAAATTCATCTCAGATTATATAGAAGTATTTCCTACGGTAGCTAGTCGGAGTAGGATTAACCATTTGCGAAAGTTGATAACTTATACACCTCGCTGGGAGCAGCTTTGGAGTTTTTTTATTTTTTTTTTACGTTGGAGTAATTCAATTTCATACTTCTTGCACAGATTGTCTGGAAACATTTTCATTAATTTCCTTAAAGTTTTAATATTCTATTCGGGAATCTGAATTCCATGAACCTTACAAAGATAAAATGGAAAATGTCGTCAGACAATACGTTTCCTTCCGGTTTTCAAGTAACGTCACTTTTCTACTTTAAATCAACTTTATATAACCGTTGTAAGCATTGATAATGTAAAGAAAATTCAACTGGAATAGTACGATATAGTGCGGTTTCAACGTAACTCGTCCTTTACGATTCTACAACTTTTTAAATCATTGTTCAACTTGTATGTTCTTTAAGAAGCACGATAAGAAAACGTTTTATAATGGTGGAAACTGTAACATTAGGAAATCGTAAAAACAAATCATTAAAAAAACCCGACTGCAATAACAAGACTACTTAATCAAAATAAACACTTCGGTGTTTATTTTGCTACCTACTTGAGAAGTTAATAACACAACCCCCTATACTATATCTCTATGGAAGGCTGTGTTAATAATATACAGAGTGTAACAGCCAAATGGAATATATTCGATAACGAATAAATGAGGGCGTGTTGGGAAAAACGCTCGGACACGTCGATTTGTAATTTTGAATGCGCATATTTTTAAGAGAATAAAATTATATAGGGTGTTCTATGCGACCGTGGCCAATGCCAACTTTCTTATTTCAAATGCAACCCCCTGTATATTATTTATTTTTTGGATTCTTCAGAGAACTCTAGACACAATTCATGCACAATATCCTATACATATCTTCAACTATTTCGGAAGTATTAAGTGATTTCAGATTTATTGCAAAAATCCACGTTTTAAATAAAAATTATTTTATTTCACAAATTCGGTACATTACACTTAAAACCTAATAAGTAATACTGATTATTTCTTAATCATTAAAAAAAACATTAATATCAATGTAGGAAATGTTCAAAATGCTCGCCGCGAACGTCTTGGCAACATGCTAATCTGGTGTAGAATTGTCTTCTAACGTTACTCAACATTTCAAGCGTTTTTGCTTACTTTCTTCATATCAAGAGGTAAATGGGAAATAAGTATTGAGTGTAATGTATCGAATTTATGAAATAAAATTATTTTCATTTGGAAAGTTAATTTTCGTAAAACATCTAAAAACACTTGATATTTCCGAAAAAGTTGAAGATAGGTATGGGACATTGTTCATGAATTATGTCAAGAATTTTCTGAAAAATCAAAAAAATAAATAATATGCAGGGGGTTGCATTTGAAATAAGGAGGTTGGTATTGGCCACGTTTGAATGGAACACCCTATATAATTTTATTTTCTTGAAAAATATGCGCATTTAAAATAACGAATCGACGTGTCTGAGCGTTTTTCCTAACACCCCCTCATTTATTCGTTATCGAATTCATTCCATTTGGTTGTTACACTCTGTAGATATAGGTACTTCTGTATAAATATAACAATCACTCGACAATTATTTATAACCATTGTGATGATATTTGATCTATATTGAGGAGGTAGCTCTGCTGAATTTATGTTAAGTTAGCAAAGCTGGCCTGTAGAAAAAACTGAAGACGAAAGAAATTTTTTTCTTTCACGACAAATTCGAGACAAGTACTCGACAATGAGTGCAATAGATGAAAAGTTTGTGCGCTGTGGCCAAAAATGCGAAATTTCCAGAAATAAGTATCACAAAAACGAGAGAAAAACGAAAAGAATGTGCTATAAGAAAGGCTATTCCGTATTTGACCAGTATGGAGCTATTCTGATGCCTACTTTGTGTTACAGCATACGCCCATGGCTTCAGAAGTTGTATCAAATTCTCAGAATCCCTTTTTTGTCTGTCACGTACCTAAATGCGGACATTAAAAATATTTCAAAATTTCACACGGTACACTCAATACTTGGTTCCATTAAAACGAGGAAAAAACCATATTGGTTATTCAGCCATGAAACATTTCATCACTGGTTTCATTATAAGTACCTACATATCGGAGTGGAAGGTGAAACAACGCCAAATAGATCACGACTATTCGTTCAGTATTGTGTAATTGTAGAGCAGACCTGAATAAGCTGTATAAAGACACTCCATGACTCCATCTTTATTGTATGTTTATCCCTAATTGTTTTTTTTTCTGAGCTGAGTAAAAGAGAGATGTATCGAATTTGAAATATAACTGCACATGGCCAGAAGTATTTCTACAGACTTTTGCATCGATTCAGATGAGCTGACTTTTGTACCAAAGACACTTGCAAAGATCCAGCCGTCATACTGATAGTTAGAAGACGATATGTTCAAACACATACCTTCATAATACCAACAGACAGTTATTTTATAGCTGCAGCTCTTATGGTACTAATTACACCATTGGAGGAACTACAAATTCCAGATGACAAGAACGTATATCGAAACGATTTGTGCGACAACTTGCACAATAAACGATTACTCCAAAATTGGATCACTACTGTAACGTTACAAGAAGTATTCCAACAATGCATCATTAAGTCTTCCCCTGACATTATCAACGGGTTTCTGGCCACTTCATCAGATTGATTGGCTCTCAGATAACGAACTAGCCAACCTTGAGCAAAATCCGACATGCAGTTCACCAAAAAAATATGGAAATTCTCTAGAAGAATATTGTGAAGAATAATTCCCCTTCTGAAAGTAGTTCTTCTACGACGTGGTACAAGCTGCACCCTTTTATCTTGTGTCATATGTTCATCTAATCAGTGGCGGATCCAGCTCTCGAGAAAGGGGGGGGGGGGGGCGCGGTCAGGTGGATTACATACCCGCCAATTGATTTTTTTTATCAAACACAAGATTTGAGGGTTCGTCCACTCCAGGGGGGGGGGGTCATGACCCCCATGACCCCCCCCCTGGATCCGCGCTTGCATCTAATTGCACCATGAGAGCAATTACCAATTCAGGATTACAAGAACTTGAATCCTACCCATTTGTGGAGCAAGCTGCACAAATGAGCAGCTTTTACAGCTATTCGTTGTGTTGTTGTTTACTTTATTTTGCTTGATTTCATTCTATTCATCTTTTATGACTGAGCAACCCAATTCTGTTGGTTTAATGATAAAAAATAGCTATGTATCTATGTGTAATCTCATTCTCAACATTGGAGCACTAGTGGGAACCTTACATCAAGCACCATTAATATTTGCACCTACATAATGGACGAAAAAAAGAGTCTATTTGAAAGAACCAGAACGTTACAAAGATAAAAATACAAACGGAATGTCATTGCGATCTGAAAGTGAGAGTGTTTCATGCAAGCACTTCTATACTTGATATGTCATAATTCAATCTAATTGCGACATTAGAGGACTTAGCAATTCAAGAGTAAACATTACTGAAGCCAACTGCTTTGCGTGACAATCTGCTCGAAAATTCTCTTGAGCATATTTTAATACATGGTTCAATTTTATGGAAATTATACAAAGAAGAAAGCCTGCACTGCATCAATAATTTTCCTTCTGGCATTACAAACAGATAGTTGTTTGGGCGGATAATGTTGAGCCTCTACATCTGATTGATTGATTCGCAGATAGCAAAGTAACTCACCTTGAGACAAATCCAGGCTGCAAGATACCAGCAAAATAAGAATCCTGTGGAAGAACATCGCACAAAACTAAACACATCACTTAACAGAAACAACAAACAGCAAAATCATGTCGATCCTTCACTGAAAGTAAGAGTTTAGCTAATTTTCATGACAACCTCTACAAAGTGTTAATCGAGTCCATTAACATTTCTTGCGAGCTGAAGACGTCGGAGAAAGTAACGACTCGCACTGGTGGTGTATCGCGACAGAACCTCGAGGAATCTTCGTGCAGAAGGTGGCACGTTTGGTTGTGGAGTGAATGCGAAGAGGGATAAGAGAATGGCAATAGGTTACTGCAAGAAGTTTTGTATCACTGCGACTGCGGAGTGCCGAGCATAGCAAGAGGCGAAGCCATTCGCTTTTGCAGGAGCTGCCGGAGCGCTATTTACATACGAAAATATGAGCAGGATTTCACCGAGGTATTGCGAATCCGGAAGCTGAAATTCGCGCGAGGTAAGACCAAGATTTATTTTGGAGGGCTCTGGAGTATTGGGAATGATTTGTGGCTTTAATGCTTTCTGAAGCTGGTCCAAGAATACTAACATTTGGAATCGAAAAGCACTACTTTTCATTATTTTCGGAATTGACTCGGCATTTGTTCCCTTTATTCCTAGGGTCGAATAAAACGGAGAAATTACTCCTATAAAAAGAAGTAACGATTTGTCATTTACCACGTTCGGTTTTTCCTATCTGGAGTGGAGCGATTGGATAGCAGGGTAGTTGCTGAACGGTTACGGAGCGGATGGATAAGTGGAGTTTGACTTTTCTATTAAATTAAAATATCCCTGATTTGTTTATCTTCAAAAACTTTTCAGAATTTCAACTTTATTCTAAGTTTTCTTTGTGGAATTTTGAGACAATGGATTCAACTCCATATCATTATCATCAAGAACGATATAAAGAGAAGACTTCTATATCGGGAATCGATCTATACATTCTCAAAATCTTATTGGTCAACAGATATTTCCCTTTTCCCAAAATTCCAAAGCACGACGAGGAATAGACAAACCTGGGTTTTCTCCAACACTTTCGGCTGCAGCAGCAATATTCTCGGCTGAGCGTTGTTGAAGTGTGTATCGTTCCATTTTTATTAATGGCGTAGTTTCTACTTGTCAAATGTCAAAAAATGATAGCTTCAAAAGTGACACCTCTAATTGGAAAACCCTTTATTTGTTTTTACCCTTTGTTTCTTCAGATACATTTTTATTACTGACTTGTACCTACATATATTTTAAATGCAGATTCTTCTCGTCAAGCGAAACCCTTTTTTCCCATACCATTTTTCGAAATTTGGTTTCGTTCGAAAATCCATGGAAAAAACACTTTTCTGTTCATATCTTCGGAACCGTTATGTCAAATGAACATAATTTTGTTTGATTGTTTACTGTTTACTCTATTCATGGTGCATATTTCTCGTTCAAAACTCATTCAATATAATCCTCCTGGTTTAAAAGTTACAGCATAGCCGACTCATAAATCCACGCAAAAAATACCATAAAACCACTTGACACAGATAAACGGTTCATATTTTCGAAAGAATTTTGAAAAATAAAAATATTCTTTTGTTTTTTTTTCACAAAACGCGTCGTTTTCGAGTTATTCCTAATTGTATACGAATTTGAGGAAAAAAATCACGAATTTCAACAATAATTTGGATGCTTCCCTGGATTAAATATCATCGAATATTATTACTTTTCTGGAGTCTAAAAAAGTTAACAATGTTGTCAGAATGTTTATCATCTGTGTCGAGACTAAAATCTAAATGACAGAATAACGTTTGATGCAGAGATATGCGTAATAATAAAATCCCACAAATGTGGGAGATGAATTTGAACACCAAGGATCATGAAAATATACCTACATTCAATACGCACAGTTTCTATTAAAAATTTATTGTTACAGGTCCATATTGAAGATAAATGTCAATGAAATACAAAATTCAGATAAATGAATAATGAATGTCGATAAAAACCACGTAATAAATTTGAATTGATGAAAAATAAAATGATACTTAGCACTAAATAATCTGTGGCGATGTTTCTATCTGGACAATATCCTATTGGAATTTTATAAACCCGAGACTACACGGTTAATATTACATTATTTCACTGCGAGTCTTCACATAATCATCACGAGATCGAAGAAAACACAGTAACAGTAATTTAATAAATTATTATATTAACGTCATTTTTATTGCCTCGAATACTAGCACTAGTTTAAAAAAATTACCTTATCATTTTGATTTAAGCATCACGAATGGAGAAATGAATGAAATTATGTTTTTCTTGGTACCTTCAGAAATCAACGTTTTCCTATTATTTGCCGATATACTGCATCATCTGCTACTCATTCCGCTTATTTTCCATATCATAATTCGAATAATTCTCAAGTTCGATGACACGAACGAGGTGCAAAGTTTTGTGGAATTGATTGAATCATCGTTGCAAATGAGCTTGATTTCGTCGTTGAAAAATCCGCCATATGAAAAATCGCCATTATCTCAAAAATTTGATACTGTTTTTCTCAAGTGCACAATCGAATCTTCCGATAGTTTTAAGACAATGATCTGATTATTATCGATAGAAAATATAAGCGTGTACTCTCAAGAGTTATGTGCTCTCATTTCATAGCGTGAGTATCTTATTAGTTCCACCTTTTTTCGGAATGATTTTCAAATTTAGTGTAGTTACAATTGCACTAATCCTTTGTTCTCAAGGAGTAATTGCCGGAAGTAAGTAAAAATTTCTAGTTGGTTTTAGTCGGTGTGAAATATTGTGTACAAGTATTTTGGTAGATATATTTTCTCCAAAAAGAGTAAAATCTCTACAGTCTGCTAGAGTGAATATTCGAAAACTTTAATATCTTTTGAATCTGATTATGTATCATCTGTTCCAACTCTTTCAATTTATTCACTAAGAACATCTTATATGTAGTTAATAATATCAATCAAAAATAATAATATACCTATAAGTCTGATTGTGCTTGAATAGATAAATTTTAATTTTAAAATACGCAACATTTCTTGTATAATTGAAGAATTTGTCATACATCCTCTATGAGGGATAGTTTTTTGTGCCAGAAATGAATCAACCTTTTGTTGCTAGGGTTGATTAGGTCATTGATGGGGTTTTTTTATAAACCTTTTTATTATAATAGCAAAGAAATGGTTAAACTCATTGAATTTTAATTTTCACTTTATTCGGATAGGGTGAGGTCGATCCCAAACATTTTTAGTGTTATCTTTATGTTTGACGACTTTTCAACAATCAAATATGTATTTTTACAACACCTTTTTTCTGGCACCAAATTACCTCTGGTTCCTAGATCAACACTCTTATCACTGAGCTAGGTTCGGATTATGTTAGTGGAATAAAAAAAATGATAGCAAAATTTGGTTTCAGACAATGTCCTCTGTTACTACGGCTCATGGGGTGCTAGTCGTCCAGGAAATGGCAGTATCTACTCGCGGGACATTCCAGCAGAATTATGCACCCACATGTTCTACGCATTCCTTGGTCTGAATGAAAATGGTACAATGAAAATCGCGAATCATACCTTAGACATCGAAGAAGGTAGATTAATTTCATAAAATAAAGGGAAATATCTATCAATTGTTAAATTTTCTAGGTAACCTCAGAGGACTCAGCGACTTGAAGAAGATCAATCCCAATTTGAAAACTTTATTCAGTATTGGTGGAGCTGCTGATAACACCGGAGATATTGGTTTGATAGCAGATGATCCTACAAAGCTTGAAAATATGGCTCAGAGTGCTATTGATTTCTGCAAGGAATACAACTACGATGGTATTGATGTCGATTGGGAATATCCGAATAAAAAAGTAAATTTTGGGATCTTTAACGTTTCAACTTTAAATACAGGCCCTTTCATGACTGCTATAGTCACTGTTCACAGTGTTCACACCAAATTTCATTAGGAATTAAAAAAAAGAAGATTCACAATAATACACTGCGCAAAAAAATTAACGCACATTCTGAAAATCTCAATTTTAATGAAAGTTAACTCTACATTGACTTTATAACTTATTTTTTATCTTCTCTCGGGAAGGTTTTGAACGAAACAAGACACATTGAATGGAAAGAAAATTCAGGATTTCACCGAATCTCATATGTGAAGGAAAAGAAATGAACAATTTTCAAAATACTGAAATGCTGATAAGTGATTTAATACTTGGTATTTCCACCCCTTGCGTTAATTACAGCTCGGCAACGACGGTTCATACTCAAAATGAGTGATCTTAAAATGTTCTGATCTAATCCTTCCCAGATTTCTCAATTCTCAGAGTTGGATTCCTAAGTCATTAAGAGTAGCTGGATGATTTTCTGAACTTCTTGCTAGCCATTCCATTCGAGAGACTTCAACCTCTTCAAGGTACTCCTGAACGATGCGCGCACGATGGGGTCCTTATACTGACTTACGTCAAAATTAGAGTTTGATAGATTTCAAATATTTGTAAATTAATTAATTTTAAACTCTAAATAGCAGCTAATTGCTGGGAAGATTGAACTTTTATTGTCGTTTCTCTATTTACAGGCAAATATTCAAATTTATTGTAGTTAAAATTGAGTTTGAAATAAAAAATTCTATTTACAGAGTAACACTTGGAGTTTTCTGAACTACCAACTCAACATTTTATCATATCTATATCACAGACTTTTTATTTTTTTGTTTCATTATTATACAAACAGTTTTATCTTAATTCAAAGTCAGTCAATTATAACACAGCCAATCCGAGTAACTTTTTAAATCTTCTTTCATCACAGATTCCAAATCCCTCAGGTTATCCCCAGACAGAACCAATGCTGTGTCATCGACAAACTGGAAATATCTTGATCTCAGGTTTGCAAATTTCAAACTGTAGACATACAGGGTGGCCAAGAGATTGACGTCAAAAAGAAAAAACAGGACCCTCGTGTCATGGGCTATTCGAATCACCCCCATATATGTTTTGCGATTTTTCACGGTTTTCGAGTTATGAATTTTTTTATGAACTTTGAGAATTTTCGACTCGATATTAAAAAAAAGGACAAGAATTCTCTTTGAAATTATTTTGTAACTTAATCTCCATGAATTGTACTTTCATACATAAAATAACCAGATTCGTAAATTTGATAAATATTATGGAAATGTTGGTCTCAAGTGAAAAAGTTACGTGAATTGGATTATGATCTGAATTTTCGAATCAAAATTAAAAATGTAGAAAGGCTAATTCACGGTTCCTTAGTATGCTTGAAAACTGCGCTCGACAGTCAGCTTTTAGAATCATTGATAAAAAATGGTACTTAACACTCTACTTTTGCTAGAATTAGCCTTCAAAGTCATCGAGGTGGAAAAAATCAAAGAACTATTTACTACAAAATTATTTTTTGCCATTTCCAGATTTTTCTGATCAAGTTATGATAGAAAATGATGAAAATTTTAGCTTTAGATGTTGGTCAAGAAAAGTTCTAGATAAAAAAAAGAAAATGGTATGGCAATAAATCACACATCATAATGTAAATAAAACGAAATTTACTTATAAATTTTCCAGTAGGTTTTCAAAGTGGCCACCTCCAGTCTCAACACACATTCTACACCTTCTTAGAAAATTTTCTTTTAATCGCATAAAACCTGCCCTGTTCTTTCTTAAATTAACCAAACGAAAAAATCGATGGGATTAAGGTCAGGTGAGCGTGGGGGCCCCTTGATTGGTCGACCAAGTTTTTAAGCATACTAAGAAACTGTGAATTAGCCTTGCTACATTTTTAATTTCGATTCGAAAATTCAGATCATAATCCAATTCACGTAACTTTTTCACTTGAGACCAACATTTCCATAATTCTTACCAAAGGAACGAATCTGGTTATTTTATGTATAAAAGTACAATTCATGGAGATTAAGTTACAAAAGAATTTCACTGAGAAGTCTTGTACTTTTTTTTAATATCTTTTTTAAGATGGTCAAGTCGAAAATTCTCAAAGTTCGTAAAGAAATTCATAACTCGAAAACCGTGAAGAATCGCATAACATACATGGGGGTGATTCGAATAGCTCATGACACGAGGGACCTTTTTTTTTCTTTTTGACGTCAATCTCATTGCCACCCTGTATAAGAGATATTGAATTGGGCCAAGTACTGATCCCTGAGCTACACCCGTATTCATTACAACCGGCTCACTTTGACAGCCATCCATCCCTACATACAAAATTCTATTTTCCGAGTATGATTTCAGAAGGTTGTAATACACCTTTGAATACCATTCTATATTGTTTTTCCAGAAGGATTTGTACAACACCCATTGTCCCACGAGTATTCCCAGATTATGTTTGGTTGTTCAACCTTAGAAGATCCTCCTGAGTTAGATTTTCCCATTTGCATTTCCACAGAAAGCCACCGATTGTGTGTGGTAAGTCCGTCATTCAAGAAGATGTTTTTGTTTGCTCCCTCAAATCCCTATTCTGATGAATAGGGGCACTATCGTGTTTTCCAATTCTGTAGCTACTAACGATCTCTTGTTCCAACTTCAACACCTGCAGTATTTTCTTTGTAATTGTGGGTACTTTTTCAATTTATGATGTTTGTTTAGGTATTCCTACAACAACTATGTTATTCATCTAATTTTTTGTTCCATCTCATTCCTTCTGTTCTCAAGGACCTTTGCCTTCAATTTGTTATTTTCAACTTTAAGTTGCTGTGTTTTCTGTATATCTTGAACTGGATGGAATTCTTGATTTGCAGCATTTCCTCCGGTAGTGTCGTCTTAAATGGTGTAAGAATATCGTTCAATATCTGCTCTATGAAAGTTTTAATACTCCTTTCATTCGTTTTCCTGATCGTTTTCTCTATTTTTGTCGTATATAAACCTCACTTCCTGAACATGGTCTGCAGCCAAAGACCTTATTTTGCTTGTGAAGCACAGCTAGATCTGCAGTTTTCACAATTTATTTGGAATTTTATTTTCTTTTTTCAATGTCTGTATTGATTTTCCTGACATTTTTGGGGCCCTCCTGAAATCGTACCTAAAAATAGGATATAGGTATATAATATATATTGCTCTTTTTTTGTCCAAATTTGGTCACAAGCTATGTCTTAGCAGTGGGAAAAATCAGATCCATCCATGGCCCCATAGGTGTTTTCACTGTTTTCATGGGATTTTTTGGCGAGAGAACATTTTTGAATAACCTAACTGAAAAATACACTTCGAACTTCCCCGGCCATCTGCCGTGCAATTCCCGAAGTTTCTGTTGAGCGGCTATGAATTCTACCTCTTTGATAGTTAAGTTCGGAATCTATCCACTAGATGTGGCTACCTACATGATATAGACAAACATAACATTTCAAAGTGCGTTCCCAAATTGAATAAAAGGGCACGATTTCCTACTGTGGGTGTTTAAATGATACATTGGCGTAATAACAGGACGGGACTCTTTTCTTTGATTAGTGTTCTAATCAATGGGAATAAAAGTCCGTTGGTCATAAGGAGTGACCTCTGGTCCTTAGTGATTAATAGGAGAACGATCTTTATTGTTCCCCAATCATTAGGACCATAAAAAAAAAAAGATCTCTTTCAGTAACGCTGGCCATACACGTTACGGTCGACCGGAGAGGCATACCTGTGCAGGTGTAAATCCCACACACGCTCCGGTTGACCTGTGCAGGCATATTGCATATGCAGTATAATTATTATACTTGCACCGGTGATCAATAATGGAATAAACGAACAAATTGAACATAATTTTTTATACCCCAAATACAGGGTGGGACATCCTAAACATCTGCGAATCATCGCCTCTGAAAATGGCGCGACTCTCTTCGGGAGTACGCTACTGGCTGGTCTATCCAAAAGTAATAAAAATCTGGTGAAAAATTCTTGCGGTCTCTCTGACCGCGACCCCTTTCGGGAGAAATGAAAAGTAGGACACCATCACAGATTTTCGACCAATCGACAACGACCTGACTGAGATCGTGTCCTACTTCCGTAATAATCCGCAATATTTCTCGGTCGTGGCGCTCTGCGGCAATGGAAAATAGCCTTTCTCTAGTGAAAGATTCGACCGATGACAAGAAAGTGGAGGCAGCAATATTTCTGGTTGTGTCTTTTGCGGCCATGGAGAAATGAAAAGTTACACACCAGGGGCGGCTCCAGGATTTTTTTTACCCAAAAATTTCATATTTATACTAGCTCCTTAGTTCCCGAGTTGTCGCGTTTCTCCTAGTTATTAAAATGAGCTTTTCTAGGGTCGACGGAAATAGTTATTAACTATTATTATGTGACCGCTATGGTCGAAATATTTTTGAGACCGGCAAAATCGGCCGAGCAATTTTCTCCATGGCCGCAAAAAAGACAACCGAGAAATATTGATTGCCATATCAGTGCTGCACTTTCTTATCATCGATCGAAAATATGGATCTTTCACTTTAGAAAGGCTATTTTCCATTGCCGCAGAGCGCCACAACCGAGAAATATTGCGGATTATTACGGAAGTAGGACACGATCTCAATCAGGTCGTTGTTGATTGGTCGAAAATCTGTGATGGTGTCCTACTTTTCATTTCTCCCGAAAGGGGTGTCGCGGTCAGAGGCGGCTGGAATTTTGCACCAGTTTGTATTTTTATTAATTTTGCCTTCCAGTATCGTACAAAATATATTTCTCCCGGTCGCGCCATTTTCAGAGGCGGCCAGGATTTATTTATTCATTTAGGGAGTTAGGTCCCCCACCCGGTACTTGCGGATTAGTTAAATTAAATTTTGTTATGTTTAATTCGTTCGTTTACACCAGCCGGTACTGCGTTATGTACATACCAGGTCAACCGGAGCGTGTGTGAGATTAAACCTGCTCTCTCCAGAGTATGTGTGGCCAGCGTTAGCATAGCCGCACATTGAGCGCAGCCGAGCACAGCCGAGCCTGCGTGTGTTACAAAATCCTCAATGTGCGTCCAGCCTTACTGGAAGAGTTCTTTTTTTTTTAAGGTCCTAATGATTTGGGAACAATAAAGATTGTTCCCTCTTAATCACTAAGGACCAGTGGTCACTCCGTATGACCAACGGACTTTGATTTCCATTGAATAGAACACTAATCAAGGAAAAGAGTCCCGTTTTGATATTATCCCAATGTATCATGTAAACATTTATAGTAGGAAATCGTGCCCTTTTATTCAATTTGGGAACGCACTTTCAAATGTTATGTTTGTCTATATCATGTAGGTGGCCACACCTAGTGGATAGATTCCGAACTTAACTATCAAAGAGGTAGAATTCATAGCCGCTCAACAGAAACTTCGGGAATTGCACGGCAGATGGCCGGGGAAGTTCGAAGTGTATTTTTCAGTTAGGTTATTCAAAAATGTTCTCTCGCCAAAAAATCCCATGAAAACACCTATGGGGCCATGGATGGATCTGATTTTTCCCACTGCTAAGACATAGCTTGTGACCAAATTTGGACAAAAAAAGAGCAATGTATATTATATACCTATATCCTATTTTTAGGTACGATTTCAGGAGGGCCCCAAAAATGTCAGGAAAATCAATACAGACATTGAAAAAAGAAAATAAAATTCCAAATAAATTGTGAAAACTGCAGATCTAGCTGTGCTTCACAAGCAAAATAAGGTCTTTGGCTGCAGACCATGTTCAGGAAGTGAGGTTTATATACGACAAAAATAGAGAAAACGACCAGGAAAACGAATGAAAGGAGTATTAAAACTTTCATAGAGCAGATATTGAACGATATTCTTACACCATTTAAGACGACACTACAGGAGGAAATGCTGCAAATCAAGAATTCCATCCAGTTCATGTCAGACTCATTCAATGAATTCAAGACCAAAATTGAGGAAGATATACAGAAAACACAGTAACTTAAAGTTGAAAATAACAAATTGAAGGCAAAGGTCCTTGAGAACAGAACGAATGAGATGGAACAAAAAATTAGATGAATAAAATTGTTATTGTAGGAATACCTAAACAAACATCATAAATTGAAAAAGTACCCACAATTACAAAGAAAATACTGCAGGTGTTGAAGCTGGAACAAGAGATCGTTAGTAGCTACAGAATTGGAAAACACGATAGTGCCCCTATTCATCAGAATAGGAATTTGAAGGAGCAAACAAAAACATCTTCTTGAATGACGAACTTACCACACACAATAGGTTGCTTTCTGTGGAAATGCAAATGGGAAAATCTAACTCAGGAGGATCTTCTAAGGTTGAATAACCAAACATAATCTGGGAATACTCGTGGGACAATGGGTGTTGTACAGATCCTTCTGGAAAAACAATATAGAATGGGATTCAAAGGTCTATTACAACCTTCTGAAATCATACTTGGAAAATAGAATTTCGTATGTAGGGATGGATGGCTGTCAAAGTGAGCCGGTTGTAATGAATACGGGTGTAGCTCAGGGATCAGTACTTGGCCCAATTCAATATCTCTTATACAGGGTGGCCAAGAGATTGACGTCAAAAAGAAAAAAACAGGTCCCTCGTGTCAAGGGCTATTCGAATCACCCCCATGTATGTTATGCGATTTTTCACGGTTTTAGAGTTATGAATTTCTTTATGAACTTTGAGAATTTTCGACTCGACCATCTTAAAAAAGATATTGAAAAAAAGTACAAGACTTCTCAGTGAAATTCTTTTGTAACTTAATCTCCATGAATTGTACTTTTATACATAAAATAACCAGATTCGTTCCTTTGGTAAAAATTATGGAAATGTTGGTCTCAAGTGAAAAAGTTACGTGAATTGGATTATGATCTGAATTTTCGAATCAAAATTGAAAGTGTAGAAAGGCTAATTCACGATTTGTTAGTATGCTTAAAAACTTGGTCGACCAATCAAGGGGCCCCCACGCTCATCTGACCTTAATCCCATCGATTTTTTCGTTTGGTTAATTTAAGAGAAGCCGAACGTGTCCTAAGAAAGAACAGTGCAGGTTTTATGCGATTAAAAGAAAATTTTCTAAGAAGGTGTAGAAAGTGTGTTGAGACTGGAGGTGGCCACTTTGAAAACCTACTGGAAATTTTATAAGTAAATTTCTTTTTATTTACATTATTTGCGATTTATTGCCATACCATTTTCTTTTTTTTATCTAGAACTTTTCTTGACCAACATCTAAAGCTAATTTTCATCATTTTCTATCATAACTTGATCAGAAAAATCTTGAAATGGCAAAAAATAATTTTGTTGTAAATAGTTCTTTGATTTTTTCCACCTCGATGACTTTGAAGGCTAATTCTAGCAAAAGTAGAGTGTTAAGTACCATTTTTTATCAATCATTCTAAAAGCTGACTGTCGAGCGCAGTTTTCAAGCATACTAAGAAACCGTGAATTAGCCTATTTACATTTTTAATTTTGATTCGAAAATTCAGATCATAATCCAATTCACGTAACTTTTTCACTCGAGACCAACATTTCCATAATTTTTATCAAAGTTACGAACCTGGTTATTTTATGTATGAAAGTACAAGTCATGGAGATTAAGTTACAAAATAATTTCACAGAGAATTCTTGTCCTTTTTTTTAATATCTTTTTTAAGATGGTTGAGTCGAAAATTCTCAAAGTTCATAAAAAAATTCATAACTCGAAAACCGTGAAAAAGCGCATAACATATATGGGGGTGATTTGAATAGCCCATGACACGAGGGTCCTGTTTTTTCTTTTTGACGTCAATCTCTTGGCCACCCTGTATGTCCACAGTTTGAAATTTGCAAACCTGAGATCAAGATATTTCCAGTTTGTCGATGATACGGCATTGGTTCTGTCTGGGGATAACCTGAGGGATTTGGAATCTGTGATGATGATTTAAAAAGTTACTCGGATTGGCTGTGTTATAATTGACTGACTTTGAATTAAGATGAAACTGTTTGTATAATAATGAAACAAAAAAATAAAAAGTCTGTGATATAGATATGATAGAATGTTAAGTTGGTAGTTCAGAAAACTCCCAAGTGTTACTCTGTAAATAGAGTTTTTTATTTCAAACTCAATTTTAACTACAATAAAATTGAATATTTACCTGTAAATAGAGAAACGACAATAAAAGTTAAATCGTCCCACCAATTAGCTGCTATTTAGAGTTTAAATTTAATTAATTTACAAATATTTGAAATCTATCAAATTCTAATTTTGACGTAAGTCAGTAACGGTTTCCACGGTCACTAATATCATGGATTGTTAGATCGATCCAAATATATTTCAGAATAGCCGCCATTTTACATTATTTTTTTTATTTTAGTCGACCCTTTCGAATGATATCGATTTATTTGGAGGTAAAGATCCTACAGATGTGAAAAAAAATGTTTATCAAACGATAATATTACCACCTTTTATTAAAGTAGAACAATAAACAAAAACATTTAACTCAAAATGACATAAAGAAAATTTACTAAAAACTAGCACATTGAAGTGTAATTTTTTTTCAATGAACTACCACACAAGTTGAAATATTCCAGCACTTCGTCACCGATCTTCACTCTTTCAGTGTTTGGTGGAGTAGGTACACATAATCTTAGTTTTAGCAAAGTTAATTCTCAGGCCAAGAGCTCTATATGCCCAGTTGAACGTCCCCAAAGCTTCCAGGAGGCTATTGACGAAGTCTGAAATAAGGCAGAAGTCATCTGCATACTGAGGGTCGGTAAGGAACTTCGTTCTTGTTCTCGCTTTCAGCCATTTCATGTTGAATAGCCCACCCTATCTTACTTCCAACACCCTCGCGAGTAATTTACTGTCTACAGTCATGGACAGGGCCGCCATAAAGGTGTTAAACAGAACAGGTACCCAGAAGCAGCCCTGTCGGAATTGGTCTGGACGGCGTCAGTGGTTTCACGATTGTAGGGAACACTGGCCATGTTATTCTGGTAGAGGTTTCTGCAGAGAATCAGAAATTTTCCGGGCACGCCAAACCGCTACATGATAGTCTATAATGCCTGTCTTGAATTCATCGAATGAGTCTGACATGAACTGAATGGAATTCCTGATTTGCAGCATTTCCTGCTGTAGTGTCGTCTTAAATGGTGTAAGAATATCGTTCAATGTCTGCTCTATGAAAGTTTCAATACTCCTTTCATTCATTTCCTGGTCGTTTTCTCTATTTTTGTCGTATATAAACCTCACTACCTGAACATGGTCTGCAGCAATCGACCTCATTTTGCTTGTGAGGCACAGCTGGGATGAAAGCTAGATCTGCAGTTTTCACAATTTATTTAAAATTTTGCTTTCTTTTTGCAATGTCTTTATAGAATTTCCTGACTTTTTTGGAGCTCTCCTGCTCCTGAAATCATACCGTCTTCAGCCATAACCTAAAAATATGTATATTGCTCTTTTTTTGTCCAAATTCGGTCACACGCTATGTCTTAGCAATGGGAAAAATCAGATCCATCCATGGCCCCATCATGGGTGTTTTCATGGGGTTTTTATGGGCGAGAGAACATTTTTGAATAACCGAACTGAAAAATACACTTCGAACTTTCCCCGGCCATCTGTCGTGCAATTCCCGAAGTTTCTGTTGCGCGGCTATGAATTCTACCTCTGTGATAGTTACGTTCGGAATCGATCCACCAGGTAGCTCTACCTACATGATATAGACAACCCTTCACTTCAAAGAGCATTCCCAAATTGAATAAAAGGGCACGATTTCGTGCGTTTAATAATTGATTGATGGAATAGCACAATGGGACTGGGACTTCTTTCTTAGAAGACCAATGTCCACGTTTATGGAGTGTGCTGAGAACTCAGGTCCTATTGATGTCAATGATGAACATTGTTCTCAAATCATTAGGACCGTAAAAAAAAATTACCCATGCTGACCATACATGTTACATGCTTGCGCAGGAATCCTCCCCGGAGACCGTAACGTGTATGACTAGGTAATTGTCATATAAGGTGGACTCGCCAGACAAATGTAGAAGAGCCACTTTTATATTAACAACAATAAATGAATGTTAAACCGTAGCTTATAGAATAACCGCAATGTGCAATTTTGATACTGGCGCGTGGGCAGGCCGGACCATCCAAAATTAATTATACACACCTGTAGCTGGTAAAAAAATTCTTGCGGCCTCTGACCGCGACCCCTTTCGGGAGAAATGAAAAGTAGGACACCATCACAGATTTTCGACCAATCGACAACGACCTGATTGAGATCGTGTCCTACTTCCGTAATAATCCGCAATAATTCTCGGTTGTGGCGCTGTGCGGCAATGGAAAATAGCTCGACCCCTTTCAAAAGTGAAGATCCATCACATATTTTCGATCGATGACAAGAAAGTGCAGCACTGATATGGTTATTGATTTATCGGTTGTGTCTTTTGCGGCCATGGAGAAAATTGATTGGCCGAGCTATGAAGAAATGAAAAGTTACACACCAGGGGCGGCTCCAGGATTTTTTTTTACCCAAAAATTTCATATTTAAATCAAGTGGAACTCCTTAGGGGTATTTCCGAGTTGTCGCGTTTCTCCTAAGTTATTAAAATGAGCTTTTCTAGGGTCGACGGAAATAGTTATTTGATCAACTAGTTTATTATGACAGCGATTAATGGTCGAAATATTTTAACGCGTGAGCGGAGCGAGCGCGTCAATGTTTTTGAGACCATTATTCGCTAGATTAATAAACGAGTTGATTACAAGATCATCACCTCTTGTCATCGATCGAAAATGTGGATCTTTCACTTTAGAAAGGCTATTTTCCATTGCCGCAGAGCGCCACAACCGAGAAATATTGCGGATATTACGGAAGTAGGACACGATTTTGGGGTGGATAATAGATAGGTCCCGCCCGGCTACTTATTTGCGGTTATTCGGAGTATGTTATACAATAATAAAATAAACGTTCGTACACCAGCCTATATTGATCGCCGGGTAGCAAGTAAAACAATTCCTTATACCGGCCATATGCACAGTCATGCCTGCGCAGGTCAACCGGAGCGTGTGTGGGATTAAACCTGCACAGGCATGCCTGCGCAGGAATACCTCTCCGGACGACCGTAACGTGTATGGCCAGCGTTACTTGAAGAAGTCCTATTCATTTTATGGCCCTAATGATTTGGGAACAATAATAATTGTTCTCCTATTAACCACTAAGGACCAGTGGTCATTGGTCACTCCGTATGATCACAGTATAGATACTAAGTTGGTGTCTATACTGTGGTATGATGACTTTAATTTCCATTGAATAATTATTAGAACACTAATCAAGGAAATGAGTCCCGTTTTGTTCTTACGCCAATGTATCATGTAAACATTCATAGTAGGAAATCGTGCCCTTTTATTCAATTTGGGAACGCACTTTGGAATGTTATGTTTGTCTATATCATGTAGGTAGCCACCTAGTGGATAGATTCCGAACGTAACTATCAAAGAGGTAGAATTCATAGCCGCTCAACAGAAACTTTCAAGTCATCTTTAAGTTACAATAAAATTTTCCACCAACCGAACTCTTACTGCCAATCGACACAGGTACTTCCTACGATTTTCGCACACGGAGCCCTTTTTGTGCTTCATAACTTGACGAAAACTGCCGGAACTATTCTTAATTCCCGAAAATTATCATTTATAAAGCAAATCTTCCCTGACTCTTTGTCCCATTCGAATGATCGATTGCATTTCTTCGTTTTGACGACAGTAGTCTGAAAAGTGATATTTTTACTTCGAAAATCTAAAAAATCCCGACATTTAAATTTCAGGAAACTTTTATCACACTGCTGAAACATCTCAAAGAAAGACTGGAACCCCATGGATTGCTACTCACTGCTGCAGTGGACCAGCTTCCTTTCAACGCACCCTACGACGTTATCAACATGACCAAGTACGTCAAAAATTCAAATCCACAGAACTAAACTGATGAAAATTTATTTTATAGATACTTGGACATCATCAATATCATGTCGTACGATTTCCACAGTCCGTACTACCAAACTGGACAAAACTCCCCTCTGTATTCAACGCCGTTAGAAGGCGAGTGGCAAAGGGATAATTTGAATGCAAATTCCAGCATGGTCCATTGGATGGAATACGGCGCTCAACGAGAAAAAATCGTCATGGGTTGTGGTTTTTACGGAAAAGCTATGATTCTTGAGGATTCGAACAATCATGGTGTGATGGCCCCTGTCAAAACTGCTAATAACCCTGGACCATATACTGACAACATTGGAACATTAGGATACAATGAGGTAGTATTATTATTTTTGATCTATAATGTACTAGTGGAGATATAATTCAAAAGTAAACCGTCGGATCGTGCAACCAAAAGAAAAGCAAGAAACCGGTCTGTCACCATTTATCTCCGATGGCAGCACAATCCAGTGGAGATTTTTCTCATATTTCATTTCATTACAGCTCTGTGATTTCCACATGAAGAATGCTACTGTTGTTTGGGATGATGATCAGAAGGTTCCTTACCTTTATGAGGGAGACTTATGGGTAGGCTACGATGATGAGAGATCTGTGGCTTTGAAGGTAGATTATTTAACCCATTCGGAAGCTGTTAATATTTCCCTGACTTTTTCTATCGATTTCAGGCACAATATGTGAAAGACAACAATCTTTTTGGATTAATGATGTGGTCTGTTGAAACTGATGATGCGCATGGAAACTGTGGAAAAGGAAAATGGCCTCTATTGAAATCGATCAACAATGTTATGAAGGGTAGTTCTAAATAAGAATGACTGAAGTAATCCTGCAACAATTAAAATAATAAACAAATTATGTAGCTTTATTTCCCTTGACATGATCCTACGAGGATGTATTGATATCTAGTTAGCCTAGACCAGTTCCATGCATAAACAAAATATAGCGATACCATATCAACGAACAATAACTTATTAGAAGTGTGAGTGTAGAGTTCGACGACAAAAATGTACACCAGAGTTACGCAATAAATAAAAAAAAAGTGTCCACCGAAATTGTAAGAATCGAAAACTTGAGTATCGAGCTATCATCAAGTTCCTGTATTCAAAAGGGTTAAGAGGTAAGCAGATTCACGAAGATATGCTTAATACCCTTGGTGATCAATGTCCTTCGTATGCGACCGTGAAAAATTGGACTGCAAGCTTCAAAAGAGGTAAATTTTCCATTGAAGATGATGACCGATCGGGAAGGCCAGTTTCTGTGTCAGTCCCCGAAAATATCGATGCAGTTCATGACATGATTTTATCAGACCGTCGAATTGGGCTAAAACGGATATCTGAAGCACTGAAGATTTCATACGAACGCGTTCATCAGTTCACGTCAATTTGGACATGAGAAAAATTTCTGCAAAATGGATTCCCAAATGTTTGAATGTTGACCAAAAGCGTGCAAGGGTAGGAGCATCGCGTTCGATCTGTGCTCGATTTGAAAACGATGTAGACTTCTTAAACCGAATTGTTACTATGGAATGGATGATACTTGGGTACATTTCTACGATCCAGAAACAAAGCAACAATCGATGGAATGGCGACACTCTGGTTCTCCAAGACCTAAGAAGTTTTGTGTCTAAAAATCTGCTGGAAAAGTTGCTTCAGTTTTTTGGGATTGCCATGGAGTAATCATGATTGATTATTTGGATAAAGGTAGAACAATAACTGGAGATTACTATTCGACATTACTGACCACCCAACGGAAAAAAAATTAAAGAGAAAAGACGCGGAAAGCTGTCCAAAGGTATTTTGTTCTTACAGGAAACGCCCCAGTACACAAATCTCATGTTTCCATGCAAAAAATTCGTGATTTAGGATTAGAATTACTAGAACACCCCCTTATTCACCAGATTTGACTCAGTCCGAATATCGTCTCTTTCGTCAACTGAAAAAAAGTTTAAAAGGTCGTAAATTTTCTTCCAACGGGGAGACAATGAAAGCTGTGGAGGACTGGTTTGCAGAGCAAGAAGAATCTTTTTTTTTGAAAGGTCTAGAGACGTTGCAGGTTCGCTGTAATAAATGTATTCAATTAAGAGATGAATAGTTGAGTAATAAAATATTTTGACATTGAAATTTTGTTTGGTTCTATAATAGGCTGAGAATTTTTCAATATATCCTCGTATAATCTCCTCTGATAATGGATTTTCGCAGCCCTACTAAAAAATAGACGTAGGTTTTCTGAATAAATACGTAATTATTATGATTCAATCTCAAATATTTTCGAATAATGCAGTTATGGGTTATTCAATATTCATTTCTCATTCAATAAGTGCATGAATTAATGGTTTGTCTAATTCGTTAATTTTCAATGGAATGGGATTTTGAATTTGCAGTCACGGTTGTTCGTCTAGAGAGAAGCACATCTTACAAATGCAATTGTCATAGAAATACCAACGAATTCATGTTGACCACATTTCTTTTGGGATTCACCATCGTTGATTTGAGTGAGTTCCGATTTTTGTATTTATCCTGGCTCTGTACTCAATTCTTTCTCAATTTGTAATTTTTAACTTAATTAGAACCATTAACTCATTTCATTTGATGCATTTGATGATCATCAATGCACAGCTCTATACCGGCTATACGCGGAGACCTTGGACCGTATCGGGTGTTTTTTTTTTGAGTGATAGAATTTTCTATAGGGATAACTGAGATTTGACAAAAGGTAGAAGCCATCTTGTTTTGACATTTCTGTTCAGTAAGCATTGACAAATTATCATGGAAATACTCACGCCGCAACAAACGTATACAAATTGTTGAAATTTATTTCCAAAATCAGTGTTCTATTCGCCAAACTTGTAGAGCACTTCGTGAAATTTATGGTTTACATAATCGTCCATCAGAGCAGCTCATTCATCGAACTATCGATAGATTTCGGACAACATTTTCTTTACTCGATGCAACAACAACAAAAAACAAAGAACTGTACGTACATAAGAAAATATCGCTGATATAAGTGATGGTCTTACTGAAGATCCAGATTTGTCTATTCGTTTACAACAAATTGGACTCTGTGCATCCACCACAATACCACATGGAAAATTTTGCATGAAGATCTTGCTCTACACCCATACAAGATCCAACCTTAGACTATAGGGTATAGTCTAAGGATCCAACAGGTTCAAGAACTTAAGACCATAATAAGCGATTAATTGAAAGAAAGATTTGGCGATAACATTATTTCGAGAAATGGTCCAAATTATTGGCCTCCAAGGTCATGCGACATAACTCCAATGGATTATTTTCTTTGGGGTCATGTCGAGTCATTGGTTAATTAATGATAATGATAAACCAGAAACAATAGACGCTTTGGAAGCCAATAGAACTCGTGTTATTACTGAAATAAGGCCAGAATTACTCGAAAAAGTGGTACAAAATTGGTCTGGACGAATGTTCCTCAAAGAAAGTCGAGGTGGCATATGCCGGAAATTATTTTTGAAACAAAAATGTCATACTTAAGATTATCTTTCCAATAAAAAAAATTGGCTTCAATCTTAAATGTGTTTTATTTCAATTTAAAGTTCTAAGTTCGTCTAATTTCAGAATGCCTGGAATATTTATCGATATCAAAAACAATAACCAAAAATTTTGCTGGAGCGCCTCTTCCTCTAATTATTTCTGGAGTAGAGGCAAATGAAGGAGAATTTCCTCATATGGTAAGAGAAAAAACTTCTCTCAATGCTTGGTATTTCAGTTCGATCTTTTTTGAAACTTTCCGAGAAACTAATAAACAATAAATTAATTAAGTAACAGAAATAAGTGTCATTCATCATTAATAATATTTTCTTTATAAGGCACAGTTAGGATATATCAAGAATGGCTCTAGAGAACTCGTATGGGCTTGTGGTGGAAGTTTAATATCAGAAATTTTTGTTTTGACGGCAGCACACTGTACAAATAGTGCGGAACTGTAAGTATTTCTGTCTATTCCAAATTTAATATGAATGTGTGAATATACACCAAAAAAAACTCTTAAACACAAAAGGTTAATTATTTATGCATCTACATTGTGTTCCATTGAAAAAATCTCAATGGAATTGAATGCTCCCTCCATTCTGTTCCATGAATTATTAAATGTGTCCCTAATTCCTATCAAATCTGCATAAATAGTCCGAACAAATAGCAGCACCTAGTCCTACAAATGCATATGCATCAAAACAGGTTCGGTTTTGAAAATATCAAAAGCATCATGTTGAGATGAACAAGGAAGCTTCCTGACAAAATCTAAAGATGATAAATCTCTAAAAGAGAGCCACCACTCCAAAGAAGCGCTAACTGAACAGAATCGAAAGTCAGAGTGAAGTAAAAGAAAAGAATAATAGAATAGAACTTCAACACTTGCAATTGTTCAGTGGGAGTTTTTTTCTGAAGTGGGTTCTTCCTTCATCTAAAAATTAAGACTGGCCTTAACGCTATATATAGCACGTTTCATGGTATCCCAGTTTATCCAATGATAAAAATGAATTAATTAAACATTTCATTTTCAGCGGGTTTCCTAGAATGGTGAGATTGGGAGGTATCAATGTTAAATATCATAGAAATGTCCAACAAAGGGCGATAGTACAAATTATACCATATCCCAAAAGAAAAGGATATTATAACGACATTGCTCTCATTCGATTAGATCATAATGTGATATTTAATTACTACGTAAGACCTGCTTGTCTGAATACATGCAAAGAATGCCGTTTCGATAAAGCAATAGCATCAGGCTTTGGAGCTGAGGAATATAGTAAGTAACAGAGCTTTCCTAGAAATATTGTATGAGGCTAGATAGGTGTTTTTGTTCACGATAATGTATTCGTCTTTCGTCGCAATCATTCAGGATTAGTCTTGTACATTTTTATATGCAAAATATTCAAAATTTATCTAAAGAACTACTTTTGCCATGTTTGGATATCTAGCGAAGACAAACATTCATCCAAAAGTATTCATTATAGAATCTTTTTTTGTACCAAATACAATGCAAAGTGGAATTTTATGGGATCCTAGAACATAAAAGAAGAAACCACATTTTGTGATGGTTATATCGTTTCGAAAATTCATATTTTCATCATCAGGGCTTTGTAAGAAGAATCAGATCATGTTATGTTGTTCTATGTTTTAATTTTTTGGTATAATGTAGTACTCGACCTACTGATCAAAAGTGTCCATGGCCCCAGCTCAATCCTATGACTAGTTTTTGAGATACAGGGCGTTGAAGTTGAGAATCACCCACTTTTACTACGCGCGTATCTCGAAACAGAATCGAATGAACTTCAATTTTTCCTCAGAAACATTTCATTCCATCCCCAGGGAGCAATCATATAGAGGAATATGGCCAAAAATCGTTACGAATACAGGGTAATCCATAATTGAATGCATGCCCGATTTTGAAAGTATAAAATATGTCACTTCCAGATCGAGAAGTTCGCAAAATGAACTATTTCAATAGATATGTTGTTGTTGCATCTAAAAAACCTGAAATACTCAGAATTCATACCGGGTGATCCATTATTATAGAAGCTATTCACAATGATTGTTAAGTAGACACTCTGTGTTTTTGGGTTGATTTGAGGTGTTTGTTCGATTTTTTCAGAACAACCCAGTATGAATTCTGGTTATTTCAGGTTTTTTAGATGTAACAACAGCACATCTATTGAAATAGTTCATTTTGCGAACGTTCTCGCTCAGGAACTGACATATTTTATACTTTCAAAATCGGGCATGCATTCAATTTTGGATAACCCTGTATTCATAACGATTTTCGTTCATATTCCTCTATACGGTTGCTCCCTGGGGATGGAATGAAATGTTTCTCGAGAAAAATTGAAGTTCATTCGATTCTGTTTCGAGATACGCGCGTAGTAAAAGTGGGTGATTCTCAAGAACTAGTCATAGGATTGAGTTGGGGCCATGGACACTTTTGATCAGTAGGTCGAGTACTACATTATACCAAAAATAAGAACATTTGACGGAATGCCATTTGCCATAAGAAAAGTGCGGGGTCATTTATTAACTTGATTGCGGTTGACAGAAACATCAGAAAAAAAACCATTTGAAAAATCAGAACCATTAAAGATAACAACTTTCAGTACTACAATATGACTGATAACGCTGAAAAATAGCTTTTTTTTCAATTTTGTGCAGCTTCTAGAAACATGAGTGATCATCTGATGAAGGCAAGCTTAGAATTATACTCGAATGAAGAATGTTCTAAAATCCATTCTGACGCTATCAAAGAAGTCTTACCAGAGGGAGTTCAACAATCCCAGCTTTGCGCTGGAAGTACCGAAGGAAAGGACACGTGCCACGGTGATTCTGGAGGACCGTTGCAAATACGACAATCCGACGATTTTTACATGTATAGAATAATTGGAATTACTTCCTTCGGACTGTTTTGTGGCCAGCCAAATACGCCATCTTTCTACACGAGGATTTCTCAATACGTGAATTGGATTGCGCCTATTGTTTGGGGAGGAGCTTCTGCTTGAAAATAGAGGCCATTAGATTGAATTGAATCCTCAATAAAGTTCATATGTGTTTTTTGTTTGTTTCCATATACCAATTCCTCGGTTACAGAAAAATTAACAAATTATTTTCTTACATAATATTCCTAACGATCGTGGTCTTTTTATACCTGTCTTGGGTGGAAATAATACAAGATCAATCAATAAAAATAATTTATTGGGGGTGGCTTGAGACATTTTCGATTATCTCAATACAAGCAAAAAAGCAAAGCACACAAATACTAACAAAACTTCAAGAAGTTAAGAAAATATTTTGTTCATTATCCTTATGGTAAAAATGTTGAGAAGCTTTTGACTTTCTCTACCTGGGCCATTGTCATTTACGATTTTGGTCCATTCCTCAATACTCAGTAGTCACTAAGCCACCTCTAAGCACGAGCATAACTCTGCAGCTTTCTTATATCCAAATAAATAAACGAAGATGTGTTCTAAAGGCATTGATGAATCTAATCGCAAATCTGTCCTTCTGATTGGAATATGTGGGGGTGATTTCAGTGGGAAGGTGAGAAATTCAATTTAAATTTATTCTGTTTGAATATAGATAAGGGTATAATACCATCTTATTCTCACTCAACTATGGAATAAAACACTATAAGTAGGTACATCAGCATTTGTTCAGTGTTCACTTCTTGATAGATATTACTGTGATTATGTTTTATATATTAACGTTTTTATATTTGGTATTACTTTGTGAGTTTGTTCTTGTTCTTTGAAATATGGTGCACGTGTTTTTCGTAACACGAACTTTGGATATCCGTAAATGAATAATTCATTAAAAACAAAGCGTTGGATATATACAGAGTGTAATAAATGAGGCGGTGTTAGGAAAAACGCTCGGACACGTCGATTTGTAATTTTAAATGCGCATATTTTTCAAGAAAATAAAATTATATAGGGTGTTCCATGCGACCGTGGCCAATACCAACTTTCTTATTTCAAATGCAACCCCCTATATATTATTTTTTTTTTGTATTCTTCAGAAAATTCTAGACATAATTCATGTACAATGTCCTATAGGTACCTATCTTCAACTGTTTCGGAAATATTAAGTGTTTTCAGATTTTTTACAAAAATTAACATTTTAAATGAAAATTATTTTATTTCACAAATTCTATACCTACATTATACTCAATACTTATTTCCAATTTAGCTCTTGATATGTAGAAAGTAAGCAAAAACCATTACTGAGAAGAAATGTTGAGTAACGTTAGAAGACAATTCTACACCAGATTAGCATGTTATCAAGACGTTCGCGGCGAGCATTTTGAACATTTCCTACATTGACATTAATGTTTTTTTTTAATAATTAAGAAATAATCAGTATTACTCATTAGGTTTTGAGTGTAATGTACCGAATTTGTGAAATAAAATATTGTTTATTTAAAACGTTGATTTTTGCAATAAATCTGAAAATACTTAATACTTCCGAAATAGGACATTGTGCATAAATTGTGTCTATAATTCTCTGAAGAATCCAAAAAATAAATAATATACAGGGGGTTGCATTTGAAATGAGAAAGTTGGTATTGGCCACGGCACATGGAACACCCTAATAATATTATTTTCTTGAAAAATATGCGCATTCAAAATTACAAATCGACGTGTATGAGCGTTTTTCCCAACACACCCTTATTTATTTGTCATCGAATTTATTCCATTTGGCTGTTACACTCTGTATATAGTACAAATACTTATCTGTTAATTTCAACCATCTTATTTATGTTTGAGCTTAGAATACTGATTATACTTCAAGACCATTCATGTACAATGGTTCATTTTTAACATTCAATTTATTTCAATAAGCATGCTAAAGCATTTTGGTGTAACTATATCCAAAATTGTAGATGCTTTTGCTTTGAAATCGACCTCATCAACACCTCTCCCTACGTTACAATAAAACTTATTGAGGAAAAAATTATTCTTCCCCAAAAACATTTTTTATTACCGTTTTCGAATTTGTATTTTATTTTTGTGATAAAGTAGATACCTACTTTGAGAATCCATGAAAATAATTCTATGTTATTCAAGAACTCGTTCAAGAACAACTATTTAATCATGAAAGTTATTTCTTTCATTTTTTATTACTCAAATTTAACAATCATTATGAATAATAATATAATATAATTGTTGACCGAATAAATTTTCCTATAAAACTCATTAATGATTTTGAGATTATGAAGGAGTAAAACACCATTATCTTACACAAAATTCCTGTTCTTCATCGCATTAATTGACGATAAAATAGTATATATCTAAAAAACTATAGGTGAAGTATTATTTTTCCTTTCCTTTTGTCTATTTTATTGGTTTTCATGAGAAATTTCATTAGCATATTAGTTGCGTAGAAACTTATGAATTCTAGGAACACCACGATAGTGTTTAAAATATTGATACAGAACCATGGGTCCGATTTGCCCATTTAAAAATGGGAAAAAATTGGAAAACACTACATTAGATGCAAAATATTATACTCTTGAACCAAATGTATTTTAAAGGAATAGTATTTTTCAGTATTCAATATTTTTTTACATAACGTCGACTTATACCGTGGTGCCAAATTTGTTCTCGATGTTAGAGATAACTGAATCAATTGTAATGTTTTGTTTGAAAGCTTTGTTTGTTGGGTTCCTTATTTGTTCTCCAGTTTGTGGTAAATTCTGATCATACCTGAGTTACTGCAAAATGTTGCAATGAATTTAATGATCATTTGTCAATATTCGAGCAATGTATTATTATTTTTTTCAGAGCACTATATGCAATAATATCCTGCAGCTTATCGAACAGAAATACAAAAATAAAGTAATATGGATCACCCAAGATCATTTTCGAAGGAAATTATCCACAGAACATCCACCCAGTTCCAACCCTGAGCATCCTGATATAATTGACGAGAATATGTTAAAAAAGGCATTATCAGATATAGTCGAGAGAAAAGGAGTCAAGATTCCATTGAAGGGCTCACGGAGTGATGTATTGTCAGTAATAAAATAAATTGAATAAAATTAAAAATTACCATATTGTGACATCTACTTGAGCTTACTGGCAATATCTAAAACAAAATCTCTCCGATTTGTAGCTAAAGGGATCTTATTTTCAACCAATTCGTTTGTTAAAAGCGTCTCATTTTGTTTTCAAAAACACCTCAAAGATAATGTGTGAAATCGATTCCAATATTTTTCTAAATTACCTACCATTATTTCAGGCGCGGAAATCAGTCTAACGCAGTAGACCAAGCAGATGTCGTACTTTTAGAAGGAAGATTCATATTTTCTTTTCCAGAAGTTCGGAGATTATTTGATGTCAAAATTTTCGTTGATGCTGATCCCGATGTGAGATTAGGAAGGAGATGTGAGTATTTGAAATAAAAACCAATAGGATATTGTGAAAATATTATTAATATTGTTTTTCAGTGTTGAAAAATAAAAGTGATTCTTTAAATGAGATCATCCACTATACGAAGTATGTAAAACCAGTAATGGAAGAGTTTTGTTTACCGGTAAGTTATACATACTATAATATAAGACACGTTACTTTTATGCGCCCATTGAATTATTAATGAGAACCACTGGCGGATACAAGGGGGGGGGGGGGCATGGGGGCCATTTTAAGTCTTTAACTCCTATATAATGTTGGTAGAAATTTTCTATCAATTCATGCCCCCCCTTCAAAAAATTCATGGAGTTTTTTAATATTTCAAAAAACATTCATTTTTTGTATTCATGCTCTGTTCAGGATTGAAGAAATATGTATTATTTGCTTGAAATTTTCAGACGAAAAAATTTGCTGACATCATCTTCCCTTGGAATGAGGAGAAAAAAGGTATGTATTTTCCCATCGGTAGAACAGTGAAACAGAGCTTTTTGTGATTTATGAGAATATCAAATTTTTTACTACTAACCTGAGAAACCACCGTTATTGGCCCCATAAAAATTGACCTGTTCGAGCATTCTATACAATATAGCTAATTAGGTATCTACCTACAGGGTGGGCTTTTCAAAACGAAACAGACGAGATAACGGGCGGAATAAATTTATTTCGAAAAAATGCTCGGACACATCGATTTTTGTTTCGAGGGGGGCAACTTTTAAGGTAAAATTCACAACTATAACGCTTCAACCCTTAGTGTTAGAACACCAACCCTTAAATTTTGAATAGGAAAGATAGGGTACGTGATATCTCATTTGGAAGGTCCTTTTATCCTGAATTCAGCATAATAATTTTTTTCTCATTTAACGCATTCGTTTTCGAGATTTTCAATTTTGAATTTCGTACAGTACCATTCATTCCGCTAACCATGCTATGTGAATTCATCAATTATTTGACTAATTATTCATTGTTAAAATTTGAATTTTGTATTTTAATGTCTGGTGTATGGCAGTTATGGAGTTTCATCAAATCTACAGAATGAATGAATAATAAATTCGATTGATTCAGACAACTTGCTTGACGACAATAGGTACCATCTTTGTTTCAACTTCAAATGTCAATATCCCAAGAATCAATGAATCAAATGAAGAAAAAATCAATATCCTAAATTCAGGATAAAAGGCGACCTTTCAAATGAGGTGTCACTCACCCCATATCTTTCCTATTCAAAATTTAGGGGTTGGTGTTCTAACACTAAGAGTTGAAGCGATATAGTAGTGAATTTTTCCTTAAAAATTCTCCCCCTCGAAACAAAAATCGACGTGTCCGAGCATTTTTTCGAAATAAATTTATTCCGCCCGTTATCTCGTCTGTTTCGATTTGAAAAGCCCACCCTGTAAATTCCGGAGAAATGAATTTTGTGCCTTTATATTTTCTAACTCTGTAATAAGCAGTTAGATATTTTGTATGATTGGTTTTTGGTTTCCTTCTGTTTCACTCTCCCCGATTTCCCCTTTTCAATCCATCATGATGATTTTTATATTTTTTTTCTACAGAAGCTATCAATTTCATACTTTCATCGATATTGCAATTTGTAAATACTTCTGATTCGGGATTGGTCAAGGAAGTAGAAAAAAGAGACCGATCTTCTTTAGTTTATGGCAGTTGATGATAAAGGAGGTCTATTTTGCAAGTAGGTATTGGACTTTTGGAGGCTACTCAAGCACTGTATAGGTTGTATAGTTCCTAATTTATGTATCGATGATAACTTCAACTATTTGTGTAGAATGAATAAATTTTATTCGACTTTCTATCATATTATCTGATCTCAAAAATTATAATAAGAGTAATTTTATGAATAAATCAAAGAACCTGAACAAAGTATGTAGGTACCTACCTAGATTGTATATGTTATGAATGAAAATGCAATATTTTTAAGTAAAATATATGAAACATTAAATTTATCAGGGACAAGAAAGATCAGTTTATGGAATAATTTATATTTTCTCTTGGCAATATTGGGAATGGTTAACATTTTCTGTTTATTTAAACTGTAATATAATTCAAAAATATAATCAACCAATTTCCATGTCTTTTTTTGTACTATATATACAGTTGAAACAACACTATAGTCTATAAATGGTCAGAAGTGATGAAAGTTTTGGAGTAGTTGGAGGTTTGGAGTTTTGTTCGAAACTTCATTCATAAAAAAGTTTGATTTCTCAACGACCTAACGATTTATGATTCAATTGGAATAGGACGAATAGGTAGGTACTATTGAGGATACAAACTCAAAATTGGAGAAAGAAACGAAAAGGAGAAATTCTTTGAATGATTTTAAGATTAAAAGTCCCACAAGCATGGGGCCGCAGACGTTTCTTTTTCGAGATACAGTTTGATAAAGTTTAAATTTTTTTCTCATATCATATCTGCATTATTGGACAAGATATTCAACTGATATTTTGCAAAGATATATTTTAGAGTTTACACCATGTATGTGACATGCCAATTTTGATTGCAAATCTACCAGGATGATATTTTTTTTGGACACTGTCCCATACCTATGTTTTCCTCCAGACGAGCTTCTGAATCTGCTATAAGTCATTTTATCGAAAATTTTTTCGAGAAAATGAAACTAGAATATTTTCTAGTTCTAGGTGAATCTGAAAATTCCTCAGTCCGAACCTGCTCCTCCGTAGATATTAACATCTCTTGTTTTTTGTCTTCTTATCTAAAAAATTTGCAAAAAATTCAAGTGCGTAGAACAGATCATTTTGCCATATACCTATGCCGCTTTTATATATTTTTTTTCAAATTGAACATTTCATATAAGAAATTTTCGGTGAAATGAATTATTTTGATGAGTTCTATCACCTGTCAAAAGAAAAGCCTCATCTCAAAATACACCCTGTATATCAGTCAATGATTATTTTTTCGTTTTTTGTGTATTTAGGGCTTGTCTTTTTTATTTTCAATTTTATTTTTGCCAGATTCAGCTTTTTCTCATGTAATTTTTCCCTTTTTTATCTGATTGAGGTATCATATTTCATCTTCGCTTCTTTATAAAATACTTCACTATATCTAGAAAGAAAGTAAATGGTCCAACCATTGTTTTCTCTTTAAACAATGGTCCAACTATTGTTCTGATAGTAAGATTTCCTCTGAATAGGTTGATACCTCATTTTATCCATAGAATATAAAATATCTCAATCTTCCGTTCCTATCATCTCCGCCAAAAATTATTTATATCATATGGATCAGCATACCTCAATGTATCACTGTGCGAAATATGAGCGATTTGAAAAATCTCAAATTTTGGGTGAAAAATGCGAAAGGAGCGTCTGAACAAAACTAGTAACTGAAAAATCGAAAAATATAAAACCGAATAATTCGTTACTTATGAGGGCTACATGGACGATTTTGGTATCAAAATGTAGGTTTTCGAGGTCGCTCCATTCAATAAAAGATATTCCAGAGCCCTAACTAGCATAGTTTAGATTTTCACCTGTCAAATGGCATTTTTCGAAAAATTGCAAATTTCAAACTCCCATATCTTCCGTTCCTATCATCTCCGCCAAAAATTATTTATATCATATGGATCAGCATACCTCAATGTATCACTGTGCAAAATATGAGCGATTTGAAAAATCTCAAATTTTTGGTGAAAAATGCCAAAGGGGTAAGACCCACCAAAAACACCATATTTGTCATCACCAAGGAATCCCTGGCGAATCCAATGTCGTTTTTCGAAAATGAAGATCTACTACCCATTCGAATCATGCAGAATACCCATTAGACTGATCAGTATCGCCTATACTTTGAGTGCTCTAAGCGTCTGAACAAAACTCGAAACTGAAAAATCGAAAAATATAAAACCGAATAATTCGTTACTTATGAGGGCTACATGGACGATTTTGGTATCAAAATGTAGGTTTTCGAGGTCGCTCCATTCAATAAAATATATTCCAGAGCCCTAACTAGCATAGTTTAGATTTTCACCTGTCAAATGGCATTTTTCGAAAAATTGCAAATTTCAAATTCTCATATCTTCCGTTCCTATCATCTCCGCCAAAAATTATTTATATCATATGGATCAGCATACCTCAATGTATCACTGTGCAAAATATGAGCGATTTGAAAAATCTCAAATTTTTGGTGAAAAATGCCAAAGGGGTAAGACCCACCAAAAACACCATATTTGTCATCACCAAGGAATCCCTGGCGAATCCAAAGTCGTTTTTGTAAAATGAAGATCTACTACCCATTCGAATCATGCAGAATACCCATTAGACTGATCAGTATCGCCTATACTTTGAGTGCTCTGAGCGTCTGAACAAAACTCGAAACTGAAAAATCGAAAAATATAAAACCGAATAATTCGTTACTTATGAGGGCTACATGGACGATTTTGGTATCAAAATGTAGGTTTTCGAGGTCGCTCCATTCAATAAAAGATATTCCAGAGCCCTAACTAGCATAGTTTAGATTTTCACCTGTCAAATGGCATTTTTCGAAAAATTGCAAATTTCAAACTCTCATATCTTCCGTTCCTATCATCTCCGCCAAAAATTATTTATATCATATGGATCAGCATACCTCAATGTATCACTGTGCAAAATATGAGCGATTTGAAAAATATCAAATTTTTGGTGAAAAATGCCAAAGGGGTAAGACCCACCAAAAACACCATATTTGTCATCACCAAGGAATCCCTGGCGAATCCAAAGTCGTTTTTCGAAAATGAAGATCTACTACCCATTCGAATCATGCAGAATACCCATTAGACTGATCAGTATCGCCTATACTTTGAGTGCTCTGAGCGTCTGAACAAAACTCGAAACTGAAAAATCGAAACATATAAAACCGAATAATTCGTTACTTATGAGGGCTACATGGACGATTTTGGTATCAAAATGTAGGTTTTCGAGGTCGCTCCATTCAATAAAAGATATTTCAGAGCCCTAACTAGCATAGTTTAGATTTTCACCTGTCAAATGGCATTTTTCGAAAAATTGCAAATTTCAAACTCTCATATATCTTCCGTTCCTATCATCTCCGCCAAAAATTATTTATATCATATGGATCAGCATACCTCAATGTATCACTGTGCAAAATATGAGCGATTTGAAAAATCTCAAATTTTTGGTGAAAAATGCCAAAGGGGTAAGACCCACCAAAAACACCATATTTGTCATCACCAAGGAATCCCTGGCGAATTCAAGGTCGTTTTTCGAAAATGAAGATCTACTACCCATTCGAATCATGCAGAATACCCATTAGACTGATCAGTATCGCCTATACTTTGAGTGCTCTGAGCGTCTGAACAAAACTCGAAACTGAAAAATCGAAAAATATAAAACCGAATAATTCGTTACTTATGAGGGCTACATGGACGATTTTGGTATCAAAATGTAGGTTTTCGAGGTCGCTCCATTCAATAAAAGATATTCCAGAGCCCTAACTAGCATAGTTTAGATTTTCACCTGTCAAATGGCATTTTTCGAAAAATTGCAAATTTCAAACTCTCATATCTTCCGTTCCTATCATCTCCGCAAAAAATTATTTATATCATATGGATCAGCATACCTCAATGTATCACTGTGCAAAATATGAGCGATTTGAAAAATCTCAAATTTTTGGTGAAAAATGCCAAAGGGGTAAGACCCACCAAAAACACCATATTTGTCATCACCAAGGAATCCCTGGCGAATCCAAAGTCGTTTTTCGAAAATGAAGATCTACTACCCATTCGAATCATGCAGAATACCCATTAGACTGATCAGTATCGCCTATACTTTGAGTGCTCTGAGCGTCTGAACAAAACTCGAAACTGAAAAATCGAAAAATATAAAACCGAATATTTCGTTACTTATGAGGGCTACATGGACGATTTTGGTATCAAAATGTAGGTTTTCGAGGTCGCTCCATTCAATAAAAGATATTCCAGAGCCCTAACTAGCATAGTTTAGATTTTCACCTGCCAAACGGCATTTTTCGAAAAATTGCAAATTTCAAACTCTCATATCTTCCGTTCCTATCATCTCCGCCAAAAATTATTTATATCATATGGATCAGCATACCTCAATGTATCACTGTGCAAAATATGAGCGATTTGAAAAATCTCAAATTTTTGGTGAAAAATGCCAAAGGGGTAAGACCCACCAAAAACACCATATTTGTCATCACCAAGGAATCCCTGGCGAATCCAAAGTCGTTTTTCGAAAATGAAGATCTACTACCCATTCGAATCATGCAGAATACCCATTAGACTGATCAGTATCGCCTATACTTTGAGTGCTCTGAGCGTCTGAACAAAACTCGAAACTGAAAAATCGAAAAATATAAAACCGAATAATTCGTTACTTATGAGGGCTACATGGACGATTTTGGTATCAAAATGTAGGTTTTCGAGGTCGCTCCATTCAATTAAAGATATTCCAGAGCCCTAACTAGCATAGTTTAGATTTTCACCTGTCAAATGGCATTTTTCGAAAAATTGAAAATTTCAAACTCTCATATCTTCCGTTCCTATCATCTCCGACAAACATTATTTATATCATATGGATCAGCATACCTCAATGTATCACTGTGCAAAATATGAGCGATTTGAAAAATCTCAAATTTTTGGTGAAAAATGCCAAAGGGGTAAGACCCACCAAAAACACCATATTTGTCATCACCAAGGAATCCCTGGCGAATCCAAAGTCGTTTTTCGAAAATGAAGATCTACTACCCATTCGAATCATGCAGAATACCCATTAGACTGATCAGTATCGCCTATACTTTGAGTGCTCTGAGCGTCTGAACGAAACTCGAAACTGAAAAATCGAAAAATATAAAACCGAATAATTCGTTACTTATGAGGGCTACATGGACGATTTTGGTATCAAAATGTAGGTTTTCGAAGTCGCTCCATTCAATAAAAGATATTCCAGAGCCCTAACTAGCATAGTTTAGATTTTCACCTGTCAAATGGCATTTTTCGAGAAATTGCAAATTTCAAACTCTCTCATATCTTCCGTTCCTATCATCTCCGCCAAAAATTATTTATATCATATGGATCAGCATACCTCAATGTATCACTGTGCAAAATATGAGCGATTTGAAAAATCTCAAATTTTGGGTGAAAAATGCCAAAGGGGTAAGACCCACCAAAAACACCATATTTGTCATTACCAAGGAATCCCTGGCGAATCCAAAGTCGTTTTTCGAAAGAGAAGATCTACTTCCCATTCGAATCATGCAGAATACCCATTTACCTGATCAGTATCGCCTATATTTTGAATGCTCTGAGCGTCTGAACAAAACTCGAAACTGAAAAATCGAAAAATATAAAACCGAATTATTCGTTACTTATGAGGGCTACATGGACGATTTTGGTATCAAAATGTAGGTTTTCGAGGTCGCTCCATTCAATTAAAGATATTCCAGAGCCCTAACTAGCATAGTTTAGATTTTCACCTGTCAAATGGCATTTTTCGAAAAATTGCAAATTTCAAACTGTCATATCTTCCGTTCCTATCATCTCCGCCAAAAATTATTTATATCATATGGATCAGCATACCTCAATGTATCACTGTGCAAAATATGAGCGATTTGAAAAATCTCAAATTTTTGGTGAAAAATTCCAAAGAGGTAAGACCCACCAAAAACACCATATTTGTCATCACCAAGGAATCCCTGGCGAATCCAAAGTCGTTTTTCGAAAATGAAGATCTACTACCCATTCGAATCATGCAGAATACCCATTAGACTGATCAGTATCGCCTATACTTTGAGTGCTCTGAGCGTCTGAACAAAACTCGAAACTGAAAAATCGAAAAATATAAAACCGAATAATTCGTTACTTATGAGGGCTACATAGACGATTTTGGTATCAAAATGTAGGTTTTCGAGGTTGCTCCATTCAATAAAAGATATTCCAGAGCCCTAACTAGCATAGTTTAGATTTTCACTTGTCAAATGGCATTTTTCGAAAAATTGCAAATTTCAAACTCTCATATCTTCCGTTCCTATCATCTCCGCCAAAAATTATTTATATCATATGGATCAGCATACCTCAATGTATCACTGTGCAAAATATGAGCGATTTGAAAAATCTCAAATTTTTGGTGAAAAATGCCAAAGGGGTAAGAAGACCCACCAAAAACACCATATTTGTCATCACCAAGGAATCCCTGGCGAATCCAAAGTCGTTTTTCGAAAATGAATATCTACTACCCATTCGAATCATGCAGAATACCCATTAGACTGATCAGTATCGCCTATACTTTGAGTGCTCTGAGCGTCTGAACAAAACTCGAAACTGAAAAATCGAAAAATATAAAACCGAATAATTCGTTACTTATGAGGGCTACATAGACGATTTTGGTATCAAAATGTAGGTTTTCGAGGTTGCTCCATTCAATAAAAGATATTCCAGAGCCCTAACTAGCATAGTTTAGATTTTCACTTGTCAAATGGCATTTTTCGAAAAATTGCAAATTTCAAACTCTCATATCTTCCGTTCCTATCATCTCCGCCAAAAATTATTTATATCATATGGATCAGCATACCTCAATGTATCACTGTGCAAAATATGAGCGATTTGAAAAATCTCAAATTTTTGGTGAAAAATGCCAAAGGGGTAAGAAGACCCACCAAAAACACCATATTTGTCATCACCAAGGAATCCCTGGCGAATCCAAAGTCGTTTTTCGAAAATGAATATCTACTACCCATTCGAATCATGCAGAAATACCCATTAGACTGATCAGTATCGCCTATACTTTGAGTGCTCTGAGCGTCTGAACAAAACTCGAAACTGAAAAATCGAAAAATATAAAACCGAATAATTCGTTACTTATGAGGGCTACTTTATTCTAAGATTTTATCTATTTTTTATTTTTTCTAAATGAATTAACCCCACTGTTGATCTACTGCCATAGTTTTGGTGTAAAGCTTTTTCTTTGAGATTCTTTAGGAACTCTAATTGATACCCTTCAGATTACCAATGCTAAGTCTGAATATTCTGCTCGGCGCACACTTCTTGCTCTCTGCCGGTCTTTTATTATGCTCTCTTCGCTCATTTCACTCTGCATCGTGATCTTTTATTATCAGAGCGAGCAAGAAGATCGGATATATTCGCTCCCGCTCAGGAGCGAGAGCACTTCCAAATGTCATTTATTTCTAACCAAAGACGCAAAGAGCACGGATATCCGTGCACAAAGAGTAGATTTGGGGCTTCTGCTCAATGAGCGTTCTTTTATTATTTTCGCTCTACAACAAATCTGATGACGTCACAAATACTCTTGCTCGCTCCGCAGATCATATTTTCAGACTTAGCACAATTAGACAATTCAACGACCTGTCAAATATTTTTTGAGGTTAGTGCTGGTTGTCAAACATTGATCAATATCAATATTTGATTTGTGAAGCCATTGTAGCTTACACTTTTGGTGCCACCAGCCAAGTATAGTTGCCGATATTTAGTTCAAATAATCACCAGTCCTCTTTTGAGTAAACTTTAATATATACACATTTTTACATTAGGAAATATTATTGTAAGTTACTACAATTTCAAATAAGAATCATTTCATTATAAATAAAACTTTTATTGCTAAAATCGTAAATAAAAGAGTACAGCTCAATTATCCAAATCCATTGAGTTCCCGTCTCTCAAAAAAAATGGGCTGCTATTGTTTTCTCATGAACATAAGTATATAATAGATGGTTTGTCATAATATCCTTAGATTCTTATTTTTTAGTTTTCCGTTTTCCCTTCTTTCCTTTTCTGCTGTTCTTCCGTTTATTCTTAGCCGCTATCTTACGAGCCTTTAGAATATCTTGGGTGGACTTCAGTTCCGATTTTCTCTGTTTCAACTTGACATTTTCATTATGTCTGGCCCAATGTGTTCTTACACCACCGTAAGAAGTACCTGAAATTCAGAATTTACCAATAGTTATTCCATATTCTTCGAAAAGACTCAATAGGATAAAATGATAAAAACAAACCTCTGTTGAAACTCTTCGTCTCCTCTTCATCAGCTTGGCTATCCATATTTTGATCAGCCTTTGTTTTCTCTTTCCACTGGGCATACTTATCACTCTTGTATGTTTTCGGGATCCATACTCCAGACTCTGTTCTAATCTTACCCGCTTTTTTGCTCTTTAAAATAGAATATAAATTAATTCTTGGGAATTTCAAATAGGAATTGAAGTAACTTACCTCAACCCCCACCATTCTCATTTTCTTTCGGTCCCATTTCTTCAATTGTTTCGACATCTGCATCATTTCAGACGAATCTCCCACAATATCCAACTGAGCGTCTACTGCTTCATTTGCGAATTTGTTGACGACTAATCTGAAAAGTGATAATTTCATGAAAAACAATCAAGATAAAGTGTCGTCCATTTTACAATATTTTCCAATTTCAATCTATTATAACCTAAAAATTTCATTAAAAATAGTTTACCCTTCTTCGGTGTGCCTATCTGCTGGTGAATAAGGAATGTAATGCTCATCTTTCTTAGGCTTTTTGACAGTTTTTTTGTACAAGTCGTTGAGTTTCCTCTTCTTCGGTAAAATGATGTCTTGAAAAGCTTCATCAATTTCATTTTGACTACTTTGAGCCAGAGTGTTTGTTTGTTCTTTGCCAGTAAAATTGAGTTGCGCCAATCTCACTTCTTTTTTCACATGATGTTCTGTGATTTTTTCTTTGTGTAAGACTCTTTTGGCTTTCATCGTCAAGTATTCTTCCGATTTTGTTTTGCCGCAGATTTCAAAGATAGTCTGGAAAAGTGATTAAAATGAAATTTTTATGTGAATTATTTGATGAGACAAGTTTCTTACACCATGGGGTCTATACAGTTTCATTTGATCCATTATGTCTTGTCTCGCCTCTTCAATATTTTCTCCAATTTGTCTAAATATTGGGTGGATAGTACAAGTTTGGAAAGGAATATCTTTCACCTTTTTGTTACTTTCAACTGAAGCTACTGGTCTCGTTCGTAAATATTTTTGATAACCGTTTTCCGATACTTTTTTCATATTGACCTTTGAAAAAAACATTAATAAGTATTGAAAAAGTGAATCGCAGAATTCCCTAAAAAACCTTACCAAATCTGAATCGATCTCATGCAAGTTCAACAGATAACTCTGTTGTTCTTCTATTAAATGCTGGGGTATGGTTCCTAAGTTTCCTTCTTTATTTTGTAATGTGCATAAGTTCAAGCTTGTCCCCAAAAAGAGATGTAGATCTAAGAAATGTGCATATTCATCTGGTCCCACCAAAGAATAGGCTCTTCCTAATCTACCAGCTCTTGCACATCTTCCTGTGAGAGAAATTCAGATTCGAATAAAGATGATTGGAAGTCAATAATGAAAAGTACATACCCACTCTATGGACAAAAAGCTTCGGTTTCATTGGAAAATTATAGTTAATAACATTATCCAACATCGGAATGTCAATACCTCGAGCAGCAACATCAGTTACAACCAAAACATTAACTTTTCCTGAAGCAAATTTGGCAGTATGTATTTTCCTAGCTGAAGGGTCCAGATTAGAGTAAATATAGGTATTTTCAATACCCGCTCTCTCTAAAACCTAAAAAAAAAGTATCCAATAATCTTTTTATCTCGACTAATGTTAAAATGATATTTACCATATGTATATATTCAACATGATGTTTGGTTGCGGCAAATATTATTGTTTGTTGTTCCGCCTCAATACAAGATTTCAACAACACCATTAATGAGGCTAGTCTTTCATCGTGTCTAACACTGATATGAAATAAGTCCAATTCATTTGGAATCTTCGTTTCAACATCCAATCTAGAAAGCGTTTGAATGATTGAGACAAATATGTAGAATTCAATAACGTGTGAAGTGAAACACTGATATCAAATTAACCCACTCCAATTTACATATTTAACTTTACCTAATTAACACTGGATCCGATAACCCTGCTTTAGCGAATTCCACCAGAACTTTTGGCAACGTAGCGGAAAACAAAACAGTCTGCCTTGAATCCGGTAATCTAGCAATAATTTCAGTTAACTGCTCTCCCAATCCCATTTCAAACAATCTATCAGCTTCATCAAAAACAACGTAATTAATACCAGTTAACTTGAGGTCCATTTCAATACAAACATGGAGAAATCGCCCTGGTGTCGCCACAATTATATCGGGGTTGCCATGAATTGCAGCAAACTGTTCATCCATTGAATCTCCTCCCAATATTACAGCTGCTTTAAGATCCATGAATTTGCCTAGATCTTTGATGAATTTCAAAGTCTGGAGTGCTAATTCTCTTGTAGGTGAGAAAACCAAAGCTCTTGCTCCAGCTTTTGCAGATCTTTGCTTCAATTTGTCCAAGAGAGGAATCAAAAAGCAAGCTGTTTTACCACTACCAGTCCTCGCCATAGCTACAACATCTCGGCCTTCTAACACCAACGGAATTGTCTAAACAAAAATGGTAGTTTCAGTTGAACAATTATTCTACATGTAGTCGATGAAGAATATGCATACCTTTCTTTGAATTGGTGTAGGAACTTTATATCCCCTTTTCAGTACTCCTTTCAGGACATTATGAGCAAGTCCAAAACTCTGAAATCCACCACCCTTCTTGTTCTTAGCTTTAGGTATATCATTTTCCTCGACATCAATGTCAGCAAAACCTGGTATGCTGGTTTTATCAATATCTAGACTTTCCATTTTAATGCCAGAAATAAATGTTTTTCATGCGAATGTATATCTCAGGTTGAATCAACTATCGAATAACATCAACGTTTCATACAATTAAGTTTGGAATTTGAATTTACTCCACAGTCCACACATTTTCAACTGAGTTCATAACCTCAAAAATTTTGAGGTTATTTTGTCATAGCATAGAACTTAATATCAGTGTCAGATGTGCATAGAACTAGAAATATATAAGTTGCGATCGTTCGATAATTCGATCTATCTTCTCCGTTCAAGTCGCAAACGACGTGAATAGATCGATATTCGATATCCTTTCTATTATTTCACAAGACGGAGTGAACAGAAAAGCTCTTCAAATCATATATAGATAAAGCAATAAAGAATAATTTTGATCTTTATTATCAACTAATCGAAAATTACAGTTCTTATTAATTACCGAGATATTTCGAGGAAGTTTAGGTAAATAAAATAACATAACATAACATTCAACGACGTTGAATATTGGAAAATTTATATTATAGAATATAAGTGATTTGACATGAAACAAATTCATGAATGTATAAAGTAGGCAGTCATTCATCGTTCGAGGCTCTGAGTAGAAGAATAAAGAATCCAACTATCCGGAATAATATTGCTAATAAAACGAGGGCAACTATAGCTGGCCAGAATTCACCCTGAAAAAAAAATTAGAGCATGAATTCATGAGTAGAATGGATATTTGCAGTATCTTAAAATATGCACTTCTCTTCACATGACATTATGATGACTTTTCATGCATAACCCTGCACCTAAATTACTCTAAATTCTGAAAAACATTTTCATTATTCAATGTTATGTATTAAATCGATAATATTACTTTGTTGCATAAGGGTATCAGTACGCGAGAAACATGATGTATGCGAGAAGATAAGCAATAGAAATGTTGATTTTCGGATCAAGTTTCCTCATAAAACGCAAGCGAGAAATCAAAAATAACTTGTACATCGAGACGGTGTCAGTAATTTGTCTCATGACCTGGGTGACCTACATGAAAAAAGGAATCTAACATAGGTATTCATCCATTTCAAGTTAATACATAATACTCACCAGATTTATGGATTCTTTATGAAGTACTTCGATACCGCTTGTTATACAGATTGAGTTGATACTCAAATTGTGGTGGCACTCTATGAAACCTACGTTAGACCATTGATTTATCATATATGCCTCAAACGCGTATTTGAACCAAGATAAATCAGACAGCCATTGAAGATATACTGGTACAGATCTGAAAAGTAGATTATGGGTGAGGACGATATCGTCAAGCAGAACCACAGTAGCTGAATTTATACCTCAGCCAATCGGACATATCGACTTACGGTAAGTGATATTTATTGCTCAATCCAGTAACCCAACCGACCCACAATTTCCGTTCGGAATTATAAAGTATTTATACTTACTTGAAATTTAAGAATATTCCTCCAAGAATCAATAATGGGGAAACAACAATACTCACTAATGGAGGGGCTAGCTCGAAAGATGGAGATATAGTTGAAACTATAAATCCTGTCGAAAATGAAAAACCATCAGATAAGGAAATATAAATCGATAAAGCGTTAGGCAATGATTTAAATTTATGAATACTGTAATGAAAGAGACATAGTTCTACAGGGTGTAATATTGTGAAGGAAATAGAGGCATTTTCTTTCAGAAAAATGATTTTGGCTTCACCAATTCTCGAATTTATGAATGAGATGCTGTGTCTCCTCTTCATATATGGTCTAAGCTCGGACCCATCCAATTTGTTCTTAAGACGGACATTTTCTTACAAAAAAAAAACATCATCATATCATTTCGTTCATGATCTGCTCGGCAACACCATCCCCTTAAATTTGATGAGGGAAGATGAGTCTTTCCTTAGGCTTTTTCAAGTAACAGTGCCTGACCGGTACTTACAATTGGAAATAACAAATTTATTACAACAAGATAAGGAAACAACACACTCACCTAGTCCTTGAGCACACATAGCCACCATTATTGTCAGAAACACTGCCGTTAGGTATCTGCTGAATTCTGGATTGAGACCAACAGCGTAATAACACATCGTAGTGTTCAAACAGGCCAGCAGGAGAGACACAGGAACGACACAAATTACTTTAGTTAGGTAATAAACATCTGTTCGGTACATTCCGTCTTTATGTTCCTTGATAAATAATGGAATCTCTCCGCAAAATATCTGAAAGTTTCGAGAATCATAATAGAAAAAATTAAACAATTAAAGAAGCAACACATTATCATAACTTAAAAGAATCATGAATGGGTAAAATCACTGTATCATGACACATCGCATCAATAATTAAACCAACGGCGTCACCAGGGGGGACAGGGGGGGCAGCTGCCCCCCCCCCCAAGAGCTCAAAAATCCCTTAAAAACTTATGAAATAATAGCATAATACACGAAAATCAGTAAATTTTTTCTATTCTGATTGTTTTTTGCCCCCCGCCCTAGCTCAAAGGCTGGCGAATTAAACTATAATTGGCTGCGATATATTGTCCAACTTTTACCTCAGATAAATTTAATCCTTCACTACCACAAATAATGAAAATACTTACATTCACAACAGCAAAAACATTCTGGTACGAAGTACTGATGAGCAAGTAGAAGAAAATACCATCCAAATTTATTATTCCACTTTGAGTCAGTTTCTGACCGAAATAGATCATAGTTATGATGAGAGTTTCCACCTAAAAATATTCATTCGTTTTCTATACAGAAAGAACTTTTCAGCAAGTGCTAGCAAGTTGCGATTATGTCATATTCTTTATTTTAAAATTAATATTCATTTCATTCATTGTATCGTTCATTAATATATGTTTGTTTCCGATATATAATTGTTATTTCTCGTGTCCATTCACGAAATCCTGAGATTTCAGTCTTTATTGGAATTAAAATATTTCCTGATTGTATTTCATTGGGAGATCGAATTAATTAAGCTTCCAAATCTTTCATTTGTTCTAAGTTTGAAAACCAACCGGGTAAAAACTATAAGCATCATCGGTCATTACATGGTTCTCCCACATTTGTGTTAGGATTTAATTCAAATTTATTCATATTCAGAGTCCACAGATTATTTTTTTAATTGAGACATTTATATTTTCCACTTATAATTTGAATGAAATTCAGATTATCCTCAATATAAAATTGTTTATTTCCAATTTTTGAATGAGTTCATTCACTATCAAGTGGCTTGTTCTCATTTTGAGTTCAGCTAGTCAATAAATTATTTGAATCATCGATGGACAAATACTTTCGACTTGAGTAGTTCAAACATCATACTCACAAAAACGACAATAACTCTCCTTTTGGTAGCTGCTGGATTTTTGATTACTGATAACCAAGTTCTCCAAAGCAAAGCCCTGAACTGTTGGAACCAGCCAACTCTGTATGGATTAACATGACCTTTCTTATGGACCCAAGGTTCATCAATTTTCTTCGCAGATTTCTGAAAAAAGAAGGGACTAGTCGAATATAACATTCGCTCGATTGCATAATATAAATAGATTAATTGAAAATAACGAGTTTTAGGTATATTTCATTGAAAACAACAAAAGAATGTAATAAAATAAGAGTTTTCAGTGAATTTGAATAATATATGGTGGAAAAATCAATGCAAAATAACTTAAAAGCTACTTAATGAGTAGATCTAGGGGCTCTAAAATAGTTAAATAAACTAATGAAGTAGGAATGAATAGTTGACCGAAGCAATTTATTTTTGCTTTTTTTTTCTTTTCTATTGTTTGTCAGGGTTCATCAATCTGAACCATTCCAAATTCCATTTTTTCATTATTTGAACTTCGGTTTTGTTAGATGAACAATTTGGCCGATTCAGTTTGTATTCTTCTCCTTCTTATTTAAACTAGGTTGCAGTCTATCAATAGCCATGGAGATTTGTCAAATCTTCTTTTCATTAACATCTATTTTTTTATTGATGTTAATTCTTTATAAAACATGGAAGGAGCTAGGGCAATGTGTTCAGGCAAAAGTCTTACCACGATCTTTGATGACGCTTTCCTTATCCCATTTCCTAAGCTTGAAGACTCAAAGGCATCACAAATGGCTTTGATGGATCTTCTGCAAGATTCCTCGCTGCCTGGGATAATTGATAGTAATTGAATGTAATAGTCAGCTGGGTTGAAATTTGTAGGACAGGGTGCAGATAGTCTGTGGAAATAAGTCGATAGTGAAGCTTTTTTTAATTAACTGAAAAAAGAGTTTGCACCAAAAACTGAAAGATATTATTTACGATTTAAATGATTAAGATGAATGAAGTGTAACTTCATACTTCACGAAAAAATTGTTAGCCTCCATGGTAGTTCCCAGAAAAGCAGTTCTTCCCTCTGCCATCAAACATAGTTTGTCAAAAAGCTGGACCAATTCAGAAGAAGGCTGATGCAGCGTTGTGATAACTGTACGACCAGTTCTTGCTATATCTCTCAATAATTGGACAACATTGAGGGACATGAAGGAGTCCAGTCCTGTAGTTGGTTCATCGCAAAAGAGAATTGATGGATTTGTCAGGAATTCCCCGGCTAAAGCCAGTCTTTTGCGTTCACCTCCTGATATGCCTTTGACTATTCCTGGTACACCGATTTGGCAGTTCTCACATTTTTTCAGAGCTAGCTAGAAAACTTCTCAGTTAGGAAATTAGGATCACCTTCCTTATGCAGAAAAAATAATATAATATGAGTGGAAAGAACGAAGTGATAAAATTATAAGTATCTATAGGTACATGATCAACTTCTTACCTCAACCATTATCTCTTCAACTCGTTGTATACGCTCTGCTTGAGTATGTTGGGAATCCATTCTCACCATTGACTGAAAAATATTCAATAATTAGGTACTAGAACTAGATTCGAAAGGAAGTTTGCCTGCCCGGTACACTCCTTATATGAATTTTGTCCAGGGCAAAGTACCCTAAGCCAAAAACTATATCCAGTATCCACTATAGATCACAGTTCAAACTATAATTGTGAAGTGAATCATAAAAGTCAATGAAAAGATTGAAATTCACCTGAAACAAAAGTTGTTCTTTGACAGTCAGATATCCGATGAACAGGTCATCCTGTTGGACATAAGCAGAATTGGCTGCAAGCTCTAATTGAGTGACAGGTTTACCGTTCAAACAAACCAAACCTGAGATCCTGAGACCTTTAAGATTCCTATAGGTCAGGCAATTGAGCAGAGTTGATTTGCCAGCACCACTAGAGCCCATGATAACAAGGAGTTCTCCAGGCTGTGCGGAACCGCTAACTGAAAAAATTGCCTATAACTAAAATACAATATATTCCGTTAGTTGAAAGTAGTGAATTCAAATTATGTGCCCCGGCCCCCGAAGGCTCCATTCTTAAGATCTGTTGATCAATTCGAGTCCTCCAGATCTCAAGAATGTCCTGTCGTAGCTGGTTCTTGGAATAAAGAATATCTCGATGGAGTTCTTTTCCTTTGAAGGAACGAGCTCTCTTATGAATACTAAAAATGAATTTTACCTATTGCAATACTTTCAATGATTTAACTGAAATAAAATCTTAAGAAGTCTTACCATTTTTCAGAATGTGCTTCTGTGTACTTGTGTCACTTCCTTTAATTACTGTTGAAATATCCGTATTTGAATTCGATGCAGGTAGATCTCCATAAGCGTCTATGTGACACCATGATAGCTTCATCTTTTTATCTTCTGGGACTTGACCTGTTGGATCCTTATTTGCCTCCATATTTATTTTCCACGAGGTCAACGCGTAGTCCGAAATCTCATAGGCATATTCGCCACTCTACAAAAGCAACCAGAATCGTAATCAAAAAAATTATAAAATAAATAGAATGAAAATAAAATAACATTAATCATTCAACTTACACTAACACTGGATTCTGCCATTCTATCCGAAACAATATCGGTTAATAAACTTGTTTCATCATTTCTTGTTTCCATTTTTAATTACTCGTTATGTACTCTGAAACTTAATTTTTAATGGTTGGACCTTATATTACATTATAATCAGAGGAATTCGAAAGTTCTTGTAGAAATGTACCTATTTATGCAGTGAAGCACAGAAAACAGGACACTGCGACTAAAGGTAATACGGATTTAAAATGCGAACTTCAGAAAAGATATAAGATATTGTGAATTGAATAAGATCTGTTACATTTGGAAGTTTCGAAACGAAATTGGATAGGACATGCACTTCTCTTTGATTTAGTAGATTCAGTAGATTACACTCACAAAATTTCAAATATGATATACAGGGTGATTCAAACAACTGCAATCCATAAGGAGTTTATACAGAACTAAAAAAAGCATCAATCCAAAAAATTGAATTCAGTGAATTCATTCGTGATCTGTTTTCCTAAAATATTGTCAATGCTCTGTTACTTCTGTTGCGGAAGTGACTTTAATTTGCTCATGTTTATTTGATTTTAAGATATTTAATTTACTAAAAAAAAATTTGACACATCGAGTGCCTAACTAAAATATCGATATTACCTATACCAATAATAAGTAATGATCAATTTTATTACAAGATCAAGATGTTTTATAATATGATGTTTGATATTTCTGTTTACTTTTGGCAATTTTAAATGCAATTATATATTTGTCAATAAATATTCCTAAAAATTTTTTGTGTTCTGAAAACTGATATTTGGAGCCAATATAAGATATTTTAGAATTTGCTTAAAATTTGATAGACTCACATTTGAGTTTTTCCTTAATTTATTCAACAATAAACTACAACAAGAGCAGGATTAAAACAATGCCGAAGTGTAGCACATGGTTCACTGTTGAATGTGAGAAACATTTCTGAAAACAAACAGATGAAGGGATCTGAAGCTATAAGGATGATGGATTTTGAAAAAAAAATTACAGATTTAGCTCTGCTGTTTGTGATTCCAACATCGGAGAACTATATTTTCATGATTACAATATTAGGTCGGGCCCTATTCATTTATTGTACATTTTCATTTGTAATTATCGTTGTAAAAAGAAGTTTTGTCGTTTGTCGATTTGATTTTCGTTCATTTTGAAATAAATTGCGTCTTCATTGAAGAGAAAATCTTCGTGGAATTTTATTTTGATTAGACCATAAATGTAACGAAACTCACCTCATAGATTTTTATTCTTATAACCTACCTAAACTGAATTTAGCAACGACACGCCTACATCGAAAAGCCACAATTTTCCGGAAGAATATTCAAATTTGAATAGGTAATAAAATGTAATTGGTAGAATAGTAAGGGGAAGGAAATATTTTGTGGTATAATCTGATTGTGGTCATTTATCATATCAGTGATTGATAATAGTTTTCTCTTAATGTCCCCGTAACACAGTGATCGTTGCTGGATTAAAAGTTAATGAACTTACAGGCTGAGAAGCTTACCATAGCAAATCTGTAGAAAGTTCATTGCACAGCAGCTAAATATTTTCATTTGGGCGCTATTGGCTATCGGATTTTCTAACGATGTATGACATTAAAAAACTGGGTGACCTTAAGCACTGACCCTTTGAGTGCTTGTTCATCCATATTGTAGGTTTTCGAGAATTGAACGAAAGAATTTCTGACAGCTATAAGAAAATTCTCAAGCAACTACCAAAAAAATCGTAGGTACATGATTCTGAATATTTCTTCAGAATCTACAGTATGAAAAATTGAACAAGTGTGTATATTTTGCCTTGACTTTTATTTTGGTCGAAAGAAAATATTGCTTCATTTTTGTTTTCATTACCCTCAAAATTGCAAGAATTGAAGATAGTACAAAGTATGAATGAGGAGATAATTGCTTCAAGCAAGTCTTTGCAAAATGTATTGGTAAACATTTTTGTTTCATCTAACCAATTTGTTTTATGAATATTTTTCTAGTGGTAGGTCTATTACGAAATATATTTCATTTTCAACTGAAAATACATTTTTTTAAACTTAGTAGTTATCAATGAACTATCCTACTCGTAGTAAGTATTGGTCAGACTTCAGTGATCTTAAGAATTAGGTAGGTACATAAATTTACAAAAAGTGCCCCCTCCTTTTTTGTGTACCTAACGGTGCCCGTTCTTGCCAGCACTAATGCTAGGAAAATAATCATTATGAAAACAATATTGTTCTCCTCCTCTTATCATTTAATCATTCATTGGTATTCTTATTGATAACCATCTCTGTATCAAATTATGAGGTACCCAATTAAAAATATGGTTTTAAAATCTTATGTTAATCTCAAACAATATTAATCAATACAAAGTAATATCGACGCTACTGTACAATAATGGATCATGAACCATTTATCTCAAGTAAACGAGGTAATGAGATATAGGATGAGATATATTTACTGTAACAACCAATTTCACTCAATCTTTCCTAGTTTCAAACTGGCCAAGGCCAAACATGTATGCAGCATTAATAATTTTGATTTTTTCGCATTTTTCGAAATGTTTGGCTGTGGAATTTATAGATCTAGGTGGTTCTTGGTGGTTAAATGGAACGAACGGAGGTAAGTAACTCATTCACAAATGAAGTTTATATGATCATTTTTCTAGAAGGTATATCACATGAATTGATTTAAAAATTGGTAAAAATCAAAGAATAGGTAAACATTTGGATTTTTTAATTATTTTCTGCGACAAAACTCATTTTTGTTGTGGAAGTGCCGTTCGCTTATTTAATGGAATATCTTTCAGAGCACAAAATGTCTCACAAACTCCAAATGTTTTGAAACCTTTTCCAATTTCCAAAATGAGAACCTAAATTTAACAGGAACCCAAATACTACAATGTTTACAGAGAAAATCGTAACAATTCATCATTACAAAGAAATTCAATGTGAAGATCTAGAAAATATTCTAAAATAAAAACACATAAAAACAGCGTAATGAGAAAAAACAGTATACAATAACAAATAAAGTAATCTTAGGGCATTGGATAGGGTGAACATGGTGACTTGAGATGAGATCATTGTTTTCCAAAGGTCAAAATTCTATACACTATACAGGGTTTCACATTAACTGATGTGGCGATGCACCATCATATTTGAACCATAAGTTCTGAACATTGAGTTGTCCACAAGCGACTCAATTGTTTGTGATACTATCTGGCACAGTCTGGTAAAAACATAAATGATATTTTTTCAGATCATGAATTGCTTAATGCTACAGTTCCAGGAGGAGTATTTAGTGATTTACAATCGAATAAAATAATTGAGGACCCCATATTCGACCAAAATGATCAAAAATATAAATGGGTCGGTGAATCAGATTGGATTTATTTTCGGAATTTTACAGGTAGGTACTTATCAACTATTTCAATTCCTTAAATGTCACCCAGTAACTAACACAAAAAATACAAAACTAGATTAAAATTATTTCCTACATCATCAATAAACATCTTCATATTTTTTTATAATTTCTTTCAGCCCCTAGCAGTCTTTTGGGTGAGAATCAAAACGTCAATATTGTATTTGAGGGGCTTGATACAATAGCATCAATATTTTTGAATGGGGTGCTCATAGGAAATAGTACAAACATGTTTGTCCGATATGTGTATGATGTTAAAAATATAGTCAAGGTGAGAAAAATGTGTGTGGAATCTTTACTGTCCCATAACTTGTGGGTGAAATGATTTGATGTTGCTTTTCCTTACAAATGATATGCCCCATAGTGATTTTCACAAAACTGTATTTATCATTCTACTCGAAACGACACACTGTGTATAAAATGCTCAAATATTGAATCGGGAGACTCTTTCCCATTACTTATGATAAAAAATAATGAAATTAATTATCAGCCAGGCAATAACTTTATAGAAGTAAGATTTTCCTCACCTGTTGAATTCGCAAAGAAATTAGCAACAGAGCAGGACACAAGGTATCCCATACCACCCCAATGTCCACCTAATGACTATAGGGGTGAATGCCACATCAATCAATTGAGAAAAATGCAAGCTTCTTTCTCGTGGGACTGGGGACCAGCACTAGCTTCAGTAGGCATTTGGTGAGTACAATTTTTTTCATAAAAATTTAATACTTTTATTTTCATCAAAATAAAAATCCAATATTCTACTGGTTTCACTGCGAAAAATTGATGGAAAATTTATAGAAATCAATTTGCATGATGTCGGTTGCAATTATATTGTTTTTTTCGAAATGATGATGACATAAAATTAGGTATACCTAATATTTTGAAATTCTCACTTTTCAGGAAAAAAGTTTATTTGGAATTATTCGACTCTCATGTCATAAGATATGTAGTGACAGAGATTTCAGAAAATAGTGCAGACGAAAAATGGAACATCAAAACTAAAACTTTCCTTTCACGAAATCGAGGAAGAACGACGAATGAAGCAAAAATTATTTATAAAGTGGCCACTGACTATCAAAGTAGTCTAATTTTCATAGAAAATATAAATGATTCCGTTCTGAGTTCAGATGAGCCTGTGATTGAGCACACAGTTAAAGTTCCACAGGTAAGTTTTGAAAAATCTCTTATGTTATTGACTTTTGAAGAATCCAACTTACTATTCTTATGCAGGTTAATTTAATTATCCAAAGTTAGACCTCCGATTCACTGCTCGGAGGTTTTGGTATGAAAATTAATGAATGATAATGAATAATTTTCGCTAGTTATTTTCAAAGAACAGGCTACCGTCTTAAAAACAATATTTTATAATAAATTATCTTTCTTCAGAATGCGGTGAAAAGATGGTGGCCCAATGGTTTCGGAGAACAGGTCTTGTACGATTTCAATGTATCCATAATTCTTGCAGAAAATAAAGACACTTTCACTCAAAAAATTGGGTTCAAAACAGTAGAGCTCGTACAGGATGAACTAAAAAGCGATCAAGGTAAAGAATACACATTTCCTTATATCTTGATGATTGATGTTTGATGATTGATGATTTGTGATTGATGATTGATGATTTATGATTGACGATTAAAGATTATTGATGATGATGATTTTGAGCGCTCGTTCATCCGGTTAACTAAATATTATGATGAAATATTTCAGATTCTCTGGGCAACTATTTTTATTTCAAAGTGAATGGAATTCCCATCTTCGCCAAAGGATCAAACTATATTCCGCTCAGTATCCTTCTAGAAAAGGGACAGGATAAAAAGCTCATCGACTCCGTCCTTCAATCTGCTCGAGATTCCCACATGAACATGATCAGAGTTTGGGGGGGAGGAGTATACGAATCGGATTATTTTTATCAAAGGACTGACGAATTGGGCATTATGGTCTGGCAGGATTTCATGTTTGCTTGTGCTCTTTATCCGACAAGGGAAGATTTCCTGAGGTATGAAGGGTTGACCAGAGGGGCTAGTCGCACCAAACACTTATTTACACCATTAATTAACGCTTTTGAAACAAATTATACTCTTTCCTTTCATTCTGGAGCATTTCAAATAAAGCTTTGCTCCTTTTTCCTAGCAATGTGAGGACCGAATTAAAACATCAAGTAAAGAGGCTAGGTAGCCACGTGTCCATTGTGTTATGGGCGGGTAATAACGAAAACGAAGCTGCACTTACCGGTAATTGGTAAATCATTGAAAAATACTTCAAAAAATTCAGTATAACAATTCAATAGTACGCGTTTATAGGTACGGAAGTGGTGGAAAACAAATATATAATGACGACTACAAAAAACTCTATCTTGGAACAATCAAAACAGAATTCAAGAAGATATTCGAAAATGGAATATTTATGATATCAAGCCCGAGTAATGGCATAAAAACAGAAAAAGATGGTGGTATATCGAATAATCCCTACGATCAACGATATGGAGACGGTAAGTGCTGATCTATCAGAATCTAATATGGCTCTATTCGAGATACTATAGTCCGTTTAAATATAAGAAGGAGCTTTGTAAACAAACAGAATCGTCTGGTTTGCGCACAATAAAGCTGCTATTGGTCAAACGGCGATAACAACGCTCTCTTCGACCGCCCTAAGAGACTGCCAGGATCGTGCTCGGACTGTGAATGGTACTGGATAGAAATGATTCAATAATTTGAGTCAGCAATTTCCATATTAGAACTTTTTCCTCAGAAACTCGAGTGCAGAATTTCTGTTATGATTTGCAACTGTCACATTTTATATCCGACGTACTATTTTTTATTTTGTTTTTATATTATTATCTGCTAAATAATTTCTTTTTCGGATGCTCGAGATTGCGGCAAGGTAATTCCAGGAAACACCAGAGTTTTAGAGATTTGGGTCGGAATCTTGCAAGATTCCGACAAAGTATTTCCGGGAAACACCAGATTTGGGTCCTTTTTACTCATGGGTGAAAGCCATCTTGATTTGCATAAATATCGAAGTTTTCAATTGACAAGACTCGTAAAAGAACTCAAATTTATAATGGTCATTTACTTAATTACTTGTAATATCCGAAATATATTTAGTTTCGGTCCAAAATTTTTCTTTGTCGGCTGCTCAAGGTTCCGACGAGGTAATTCCGGGAAACACCAGATTTGAGTCCTTTCCCTTAATGGGTTAAAGCCATCTTGATTTGCATAAATATCGAAGTTTTCAATTGACAAGACCAGTTAAAATACCTAGAGCTACTGTGAAGGTCTAGCTGTTCAAAGTGTTTATAGATTTTGTTGTGAAAAGTGTATTGTGTTGGAAAATCTTTTGACAAAGTGTATATATAGTGCTTATAGAACAATGTCGAATTCGGAAACGGATACTGCATCTGAGGGTGATATGTGGGGACCACCACGAAAAAGGTGAGAAAGAGATAATTTTGAACATTTTTCGATAAGAATTGGAAGAACATCCTGATTTATCGAAAAGAGACTTAGTAGGAATTGTTTCAAAATCCTCAGGGGTGAGTGATTCAGCTGTATTCAGAATTCTCAGAGAATATGAGGAGAATAAAACATTGACGCCACCTAAGAGGAGAGCCCAGTCGTTAAAAATAATCGATTCGGTTGACGATTTCGATATGGACCTTATCAGATGAATTGTCCACGGTTTTTTTTCCGAAATGAAATCCCAACGATTTCTGAAGTTCTAGAAATCGTGAATGATGACGACAGTTTGCCAAATTTCAAAAGAACAACGTTCTATAAATTATCGAAAAAAATGGAATTCAAGTTCAGTTAAAACTGAACGATTGTGTGAAATCTCCTCGATTCGACTCTGGACGGAAAGAAACTTTACGAAGGCCCTCCTGCAGCTGCGCGAAAGATGTTATTATTGCTCCTTCTTAGATTTGAACAGAGTATAGTAGAGCCCATAGATAAACCTATTAACAGATTTCTGATATAGGTACTTCCTTAACTTCTGTGGAGTAGTATATTTGTTATTAACCTTTGCTTTAGGGTTGCCAACTCTGAGCTATTGAAATAAAGGACATGAACGACTTGAGTATCGGGGACGAGGAAATGCTCAGCAAAAAAGTACTAAGTTTTATGGGTTAATAAAAAAAGCTTTGAAATATGGGTTATCTTTTAGGATAGGTCAGCTTTTTCTTCAAATAAATTTAAATAATTTCCCCAGATCAAACAAACATTTACAAAAAACTTTATTCGAAAAATATAAAAGAAAACAGGCACTGAAAACAGAATAAATATGAACTAAATAAGAGAAGAGAAGAGACAAGTTTCGATCTCTTAATTTTTTTCCTGTCTCATAACCAAAAAACAATTCGTCTTTTAGATTTTCTAATTGGTTTTTGAAATCTGTCATAATGTAAAAGATTTCACAAGCTGTTGTTTTTTTTTTAATTGTGTGTACAAAAAGACCACAAACATGATGTATGAACAACAAATAAATTTCTATTTTGAAAGGAACTTCAGTAGATCCTTCAGAAATATTAAGAATAGTTTTTAGTTGCTTAGAACATGCTTCTGGTGAACTTAAAAAATAAGAGCTTAAGGTATGCCAATTCACAAGAAGTCTTTCAATGCATGGTCCCATTGAATTGAAAGCCACCGAGTAACAACATGGCGTAGTAGGTAGTTCTTTATATGTACGATCAACGAAGATGCAAAAGTCTTGCAGTTCTTGCCATCTTTTTGCCTTTTGAAATCTCATTTGTGGTTACTTAAATGTTTTTATTTATATTTTCGGTTTTTAAAGGACATTTGCAGTCCTTTGACACCTTTCAAAAGGACAAAGGACATGGTTTCAAAATAAAGGACTGTCCTTTGAAATAAAGGACGGTTGGCAACCCTACTTTGCTTTCAGATCATACTTATATATATGAATTGGACGGTTTCAACCCAAATATCTACCCAATTCCCAGGTTTTCTTCTGAATATGGCTTTCAGTCATATCCCTCCTATTCTTCGCTTAAGAAAACTACAAACAATGAGTCTGACCTAGTCATCGGTAGCAATTTTCTGAAAGGTAGGCAACATCATCCCTTAGGAGATTTACAGATGAGACTTCTCATTTTTTATCAACTGGACTTACCTCCCAAACACAGCGCCAATTACACAAGATGCTTCATTTACTACAGTCAAGTTATTCAAGCTGTTTCTGTAAAGACTGAGACGGAACGTTACAGAAAGTATAGGTAAGTGGAAGCATACAAGAAGTTGAATCGAAATGACCAAGTTCATTTTTTCACAGGAGTATGTTAACTGCAGACGGTAAAGGTTACACCATGGGTGCACTCTACTGGCAGCTCAATGATGTATGGATTGCACCCACTTGGTCAGGAATCGATGCAACGGGAAAATGGAAAATACTGCAGTATTCAATTCGCGACGCCTTTTCTCCTCTCATAACTATAGGTCATTTGAACACTGATCGGAGTCTAGATATAACGGTGGTATCCGACAAAACTACTGAAATTTATGATGCCACATTACTGATAAATGTTTATAAGTGGACATCTTTCACCCCTCTTGCAGCAATAAAGAAAAACGTAACAATGGTAAGTCAAAACTTAAATGCATCTACGTTATTTCCTCCAACTTATATTAATTTTGAATAAAATTAACAAGTACCAACCCATCTCTATTACCAAGTAGCACAGGTAACTTGTTACGATTTTCGTCTTTTCCCTTCCCTCGAGAATTCCTTTTATGCAATCAGCTTAGGAATCAGTGCGAATGAAATTTAATTTCGATGCATATTTTGATTCTTTTTTTTATACCTAAATTGAACTACATGTTCAGGAGGGATGCTTGGAAAATTTTCCAACTTCTTCGAAACTTTTCCAACTGCTTCGAAAATATTCCAACTGTCTGTTCAACATTGGTGAGGATTTTTTTGTTACAGGAACCTGGTTCTTCGAAAACTATAACTACGATACAAACAGACAATTACCTCGAAGAGTTGGGTTGTGGTGTTCTTTCTGAGGCAGCCTATAATTGCTTCTTCCATTTGAATCTATTTAGTGGAAGTACCCAGTTAGCCCCAGAAAATGTTGTATTGCCGAGATCATTGAAGAAACTGAATTTGCAGAATCCAATCGTAGAGGTCAGTAATGGAAAATAGGCCTTTTCGCAAGGGCGGTTCTAGCGGGTAAACTGGTCCTTCCCAAAAAGAAAATCCTGGAGCCGCCCCTGTCTTTTAGAGCATTTTTTCTACAAAATATGAATAGGCAGTACGTAATCGATGCCGTTCATATTTATTCTTGGACAATTATTCAGTTTTCTCGCTGCGAAATCTGTAGTTTTCAACTTTGTTCACCAAAAAAACTTTTAAGATGTAAAGGATGCCCAAATATATTTTCGAGTCGAGGAAACTGAAAAATCCCCACTTCACAAGTTTAAATTTCAACGCACCACGCAGTGGCGTATATAGGGGGGGGCCAGGGGGCCCAGGCCCCCCCCGAAATGGATAAAGAAAACTGAACTACTATAATAAATTAAACAGGCTCGAGAAGCATTTGATGGTGTAAGCATCTCGGGCCCCCCCCGAAAATATTTTCTATATACGCTACTGGCACCACGTGTGATAGGTATCTACCTAAACCATTGGAAAACTCTTTGAAAATTCGGTTCAGATGTACGCAAAAATTAATCACCATAAATTGTATAAAAGTTTTGAAAAAATGTTAATTAATTTGCAGATCGAATCAGTGGAAGCTTTAACATCATCTAACCGAAGTTTCAAAATAGTGTTGAGTACTTCTGAGATAGCGCTTTTCATCTGGTTGGAAAATGGGGAAATATTGGGTAAGTTTTCTGATAATGGATTCCACCTGATTACTCCTAAAAAGACTGTCTACTTCGAAGCAAATGAAGACATCGATTCACAAAAGTTGAAAGAAGCCATTACAATATCAAATTTACTTTCAGTTACTGACAAATAACAGGTTTTGTTATTTTAAATGAAATAAAAGCCAGTTTATTGCTGAGTTCCATTAATTTTCAATATAATTTTTACTTTTCGAGTATATTTCTTGTTTCCGAATATCAGTATCTTTTAAACAGGAGATATAACTGCTCAGAATGAACCAATTCGCCAAATAGTAAAACTATATCAATCCGTGGGAAGTCGGCAACTTCACGTTTACTCCTTATTTCCTTAATAAGCAGGTGAACCACTGGATGAAATTGATTCAAGTGCTTTATTCTGAATAACATTAAATGTCGCGGCAGAAGTGATTTAAAATCGCACGCCCATGTTCATCCAAAGCAAAGGTTTCATGCGGTGTTGCCACAAAACTGGGCTGAACAAAGAGATCCGATCTTTTATCTTCGTTCCACTCATTGTGATGACTTTCAATGTGGAGCCAACAGCCAAAATAAATCATGATTCTACAAGGGAATGCAACGTCTATTGGGTATAGTCAAAGTTTGTTACGGTTGGAAACGCATATTCAACGTTGAGCGGATTTTATAGTCGTTTCAAAATGGCTTTATTACTATGATCTTTTATTTGTTACGTTTTTCGAAGTACTTTTTTGATTTGAGGGGGAGTGGGGTTGTTTTTGGCGATTGATTCGAAATGAGATTCACTTTGCAAGTCACAAGCCGCTGATGCTCAATGATATAAGTATAAATGAAAAGAACTGTTTCAAATGAACATAATATATTTAAACATGATAACATAATTACATGAAAACTAAACAATAATAAAACAATCTATAAATGATACATGAATGAGAAAAGTTTTATCAGACAAGAAATTAATTTTACAATAATCAAACAAATATTCACAACTATGGTAATAGTCTTCCAATGAATAGGATGTATGACAAAATTATAGGCAAGCGGAAAGATTTCAGAGAAAACGCAAGAACACGTAAACTTGATATTCATTCCTTATGGGGGGTGGCAATCCTTGGTGAATAGGGCATGTGTACATCATTTTCAAGGCTCTGAAATTCTCTACATGAAAATATCAATATTGCAACAATTTGTTTTTTTATATTCGGAAAAAACTCTCGTGTAGAGAATTTCAGAACATTTCAAATGATGTACCAAATATTCCTTATTCAAAATTGACCAAACCTTGTCACGCTTTGTATGGAATAATTTTTCAGGAGGTGTCAGCTGCATCAATATAAGTTCCTCTTCCAACAAACGTTTACGTATCTTTGCGTTTTCTCTAAAAATTGTTCCATCTGCCTGCGGTTTGACTCTTTGCTTTGAGATACTCTATATAATGAAAATTAAATAACAGCTTTGTCAAGTAAGCAGCATTTAAAAAAAATAGGGTGAACAGAGTGGAAATACTTTTATTTCCCCTTCATTCTACATCTTGTACTTCAACTGAATTAATCACTTTCCCATGTTTCTTTATTTCATGTTTTGTCATTTTATTTCGATTATAGAAACCTAGACCACAAATAGAACAAAGATATGAAGCCTTCCTGGTATGAATTTTCATATGAATTTTGAGGTTAGAACTAATAGTGAAACCCTTATTACAAAAAGAACAAACATAAGGCCTTCTACCTGTGTGTACCATAATATGCGGTGCTAGTGAAGACCAATGTGTAAATGACTTGTCGCAATAGGAACATTTGTATGGTTTCTCACCAGTATGAACCCTCAAGTGAACCCGGAGATTCGATTTATATTTATATTGTTTTCCACATACATGGCAGAGAAATTCAGGTAATCTTTGCTTTATTCTGTCTGGCTTTCGATGTCGCATAATATGAGCTCTGTAACAGGCGTATGTTTTGAAACCTTTTCCACAATATTCACAGGTGAAAGAGATTTCATCTTTATGAATTCGTAGATGGTCTCTGTGTGCATCAGCCCTATGAAAAGCTGAAAAATATATTGAATTTATTTATTTATACTGACAAATCAACAGGCCTAAGCCCAATTACAGACAGACAGTTCATATAAAATAAGTATTGAATTATCCATAGGAGCGAAGCTAAAGGTAGAACAAAAGAATCTACAGTTAATAAATAGCACAAATCGGACACTCACACAGTATAGGGAGCAAAAGCTCTGAGTTGAATCAATGAGATACGAGGATCAGGTGTAATAAGTGATATATGAGATATAATGTGCAAATTAATATTTCTTCAAATAATAGCTGAAATCGTTGTGAAAATAAATCAGTTTGTGACTTTGGGTAATTTAATTAACCTGAGAAACATAACAAAATACGTACAGGGTGGGTCATAAACGTATAAATTTTTTCAATTGTAGATTTCTGTTTTATCAAGATTCAAAAATAAATAAGACAAAAATATTACCTTTACCACAAACATGACACATATATCGTTTAATTTGTTCATGCACCTTTGCATGTCTTATAAGATTGGTTTCATGTCTGAAAGCTTTAAAACAAATCTCGCATGTGACAGTTTTTGCTTCAATGTGACTCCTCATATGTCTTTTCACCATAAATCTTCCAGAGAATGCTTTTGGACATATAGGGCATTTGTAGCGGTTCTTCAAACAAGTTTCTTTTTGATCATAATGTCTAATTAGTTCTTTTATCTTCATGAATTTTTCACCACAATAATTGCATTCTTCATATTCTTCCACAGAACACTTCGAGTTCAACTGAATTTCATTTTGTGGAATATTTTCATTTTTTTCCTTCTTTTTATGTATGTTCTGGGGTCTCAAAAGATTTCGCTTAGATTTTAATGTTTTAGCATGAATATTAGATCGTGAAGGGCATTCCTTTGAATGGCTTCCCATATGAGCTTTCAACCTATATCTTCCGGAGAAACTTTTTGAACACACAGGGCAATTGAATCGATTCTCCATACAAGTTTTATTTTGGATAAAATGCTCCCTGAGTTTCTTTGCCCCATCAAATTTTTCACCACAACATTTACACTTGCAGCATTTTTTAATTGAATTCTCTTTATTTGATGGAATCTCATTTTGCTTGGTCTCAGGTAATTCATCTTTTTGTTGTGTTTCTTCGTCCGAATCCACAATTTCTACCACTTCAAGAACATTTTCATGAGTTGAATTTATTGTTTTATCTGCAAGCAGGGTATTTTTGATACTGATTTTATTGATATCCTTTTTCTCAAGAGCTTGGCGCAAAATTGAGTCAGCTGTTCTGCATTTCTCTTTGAAATTCAATATATTCTGGAAAATATCTATACAAAGCAAGCAAATTCCCTGTGGCAATCTGTCCTCTGAACTTATCTGAAAAAAATCGGACTAGGTTGAACTCAGCGATGAAGAATTTGCGGTCAAATTTAATTCTGATTTCTGATTCTATTTCTTTCAGGCCATTAATGTACAAAAGAACAATATTAAATCTTCAGTTTCCCACATATTATTGAAAATGACTGAATAATAAATGTTGAAAAATGAACTCTCACCTTCAAGTTTGTCAATTGTGTGAATAGTTCTTTTATGTTTTCTTCATTCAAATTCGACAAAGGTCGACTTTGCGAAAGGCAAGTTCTACAAACGAGAGAGAAATCACTAGGTATCATAAAGATAGCCATTTCAAAAATTCGATTTATGTTGAACAGGCTTAGATTAGCATTCGGCAATAACTTTGCACATTCTCAAGCACTGAACATTAATCACCATCAAATATTATGAAACCAATGTAAGTCTTTTGTAACGATATGTAATATCATTGTTTAAAGAGAATAATTTCACAAAACAAAAATATAAACAGAGGTTTAAAAAAGTTAGGTTATGTCTAAAAGTTTTTGGTTAGGTGTCATCTCCGAACGAACAACCACAGAGCATGGAAAACGAACCGCGGAAACACTCGGAACACTGCACTGCAAGAGTTAAAATCGACTTGAAAAAAGACGACTTTTATATTTTAAACATTCATTTTCAAGTAATATAGAGATATGTATCGAAAATACGTACCTTTGATATTTTTTTTCTATCTCATTCAATACTAACATGAATTAGTTTTTTTCAACCTTTCGAAATTAAATGAAAATAATCTTTAATAATGTTCGTATGTAACAAAGGAATAAAATTGGTTACCTTTATAAACATTATTTATTCGATAAAACAATACAGATAACCATAAATATAATATGAATAATTCATTCTTAATCGAAAAGAGGGTGTTTTGAAGTTGAAAAAATATTGTCAGAAGAACGTAGAACTCGTTTAAATACATCGCTACAACACGTCTTATGAAAATTCCAAGATGGCGCAGATAAATTCCCTTGAATTCGATTTAAATTGGGTAATTTGTAAAGTATCGTTCTATTATAGACCAATATCGAAACTCCTAAAATTAATGGTCGGTATCAGATCCATACTTCTCATTTCCCTTAATACAATTCGACTTCAAGGAATTTTAATTTCGCCATCTTGAAAATTTTACATTATGCGACTTTCCATGAAATGGATCTTTTTAACAGGTTAAACCTCCTGTTGAGAATAAAGACTCAAATTTTGGAAGCACCCTGTTTTAAAAAAAAACCCATCGTTATGAAAAAATAATTTGTCCTTCAGTCTGAATCACTTGATTCTATGTAATAAACTACCTTCTCATGTCTCTTTTTATGTTTTTTCAAAGCACTGGATTCACGAAATCTTAATTTGCAAATAGAACACTCGTATGGTTTCGCCCCTGTATGAATTCTTATATGTGCTGTGAGACTACCCTTAAGAGAAAAAGCTCTTTTACAAAAGGAACAAACATAAGGCTTCTCCCCTGTATGAGTTCTCATATGGGCTTTCAAATGAGGATTTTGAACAAATGATTTATCACATATATTACAAGTAAAAGGTCTTCTACCTGTGTGTAACAAAATATGCGATGCCAGTGAAGATTGCTGACGAAAAGACCTGTCACAATATGAACATTTAAATGGTTTCAAACCAGAGTGAATTCTTAAGTGAACTTCAAGATTATCTTTTGACTTGCATTGTTTTCCACAAAGGTGACAAAGAAATTCAGGCACTCCTTTAGCCCGGGAAACTTTACGCATTAATTTTTCCGGCGCTTCATGTCCAACAATATGATTTCTGTGACTGTAGTATGTTTTGAAATTTTTTCCGCAGTATTTGCAGGTGAAAGTGACTTCGCCTGTATGAGTTTGTAAATGGGCATCCCTTGCTGCTTCTCCGTAAAATCCTAAAAGAATATTTTGATCTATTAAGAATGATGAGTCACATAAGAAGTACAGCAATGGCCATTCAATTCCAAATTGTGAAAAAATTCCTTATAATCTCACTATTTATCTCTGAATTCCATCCATTTCTCTTCAACTGAATAGAAAGTCAGAAAAGGGCACTAGGACAACTTCTTGAGAATGAGTAGAATGACACTAATAATATTTTATTATTAGTGTAATTACTTTGCACTTCAAAATCACCTTAATCAAAAATAAGGATTTATTTAGGCAGTCTATAAAGAAATGTGGCTTCATCACATTTAACTAATGATATATCCATAAGAATTACTTGAAAAACTTTTCTGATTAGCTGAAAAATTTTAAGAATAGCAATTGTTCTGAGTGTTTACATTTAACTGGACTACTGGAGAATTTGTGACGTCCCACTCGGTCCCTACAAATCCATTTCGCCTTCAGGACTCTGATAGTAGTTATTAAATTTAGTAACAAAAGTAAAAGAGTTTTCGAAAGATATCATACGAACACTATAACTACACTAAATCCAACCTAATTTGAAAACTGAACCGAGTTCCTCATCAATCTGAATAGTGCGGAATAATTGCAGTTTGCCCATCGCGAGGGAAAATCTAGATTTGAGAGGCTAGCCTCAGATTCAACGTAGCATATGGCTTTTGGGCGTGCGTCTGCTCGTCTCCTGTCGGTTCCCTATGATGTAGAATAACGCGCTAGACAAGGAAGTACGAGGCCAGCCTCTGAAGTTAACTAGGAGGTGAAGAAGTGAGATGGATACACAGAAATCATGATATATGGAAGGGCCGTATTTTATTGCTATACAATGAAGGAAAATTACGATATAAATGCGTATGGATGCAGATAGTAAAAAAAACGTGAAATGATTAAATAAATAACTAATAAAATATGAGACGGGAAACTTCAAATGATCATTGACCAAATTACTTTGCACTTCAAAAATCTTGTTCAACCGAAATATGGATTTGTTTAAGCAGTCAATTATAAATAAATGTGACGTTATCACATTTAACTGATGATGTATGAATGAAAGAATAAGAAACAAAATTATTACTTTACCTTTACCACAAATACGACAGACACTGCGCCTCATTCCTTCATGCATTTTTGAATGCTTATAAAGAGAAGTTTGATATCTGAAAGCTTTGGGACAAATCTTACATTTGAAAGGAGTTTCGTTTGTATGGCAACTCATATGGGAATCCAATCTATATTTTCTGGAGAATCCCTTAGAGCATATATCACATTTAAATCGATTCTTAAAACAATTTTCATTCTGTTTAAAATGTTCCATAAGTTCTTTCGTCTCACAGAATTTTTCTCCACAACAAGTGCATTCTGGAGATTTTCTGAAAGGACACTTCTCTTTTACATGTATTTCATTCCCTTCCATTTTTTCAATTTCCTCCTCTTTATGTATGTTTTGATGCTTCAAAAGATTATGTGAAAATCTGAATACTTTAGAACAAATATTGCATTGGAAAGGTCCTTTTCTGTGACATATAATATGAGCTCTCAAACTGTGTCTTTGGGAGAATGCTTTTGAACATAAAGGGCACTTGAAACGATTCTTCAAACAAATTTCATTCTGTTTGAAATGTTCCTTTAGTTCCTTTAAATAACTGAATTTTTCATGACAATAGTTACATCTGTAACTTTTTTTGCATAAACACTTTTCATTCTCCTGAATTTCTCCCTGTGCTATGTCTTCTGTTGTTTCCTCTGCTTCATGTATGGTTTGATGCCTTGAAAGATACTTTGAAGATTTGAATGCTTTAGAACAAATGTTGCATTGGAAACAGACTTCTTTTGTATGGCACTCCATATGAGCTTTCAATTTGCACCTTACAGAGAATGATTTGGAACATGTAGGACATTTAAATCGACTATTCATACAATTTTCATTTTGTTTTAAATGTTCCCATAGTTTGTTTTTATCCTCAAATTGTCCCCCACAACATTCACATTTGTGGCATGTTTCGTTAAAATGCTTTCCATTTAACTTCACCTCACTATGTTCATTATCAGTTGTTTCATATTCTTGATGGGTTTCTTCATCTGAAGACTCAATTTCCACCACTTCAAGAGAATTTTCATGATATGATTCTACTGATTTTACTGTGGAGAAGGCATCTTCGTTACTGTTTTTAGCAAGATCCACTTCTTTAAGAACCAATCTTAAAATTGAATCAGACGTTTTACATTTCTCTATAAAATTCACCATGTTCTGAAATGTATTTGAACAAGTCAAACAAATTTTCATTGGCATTCTGTCCTGTGAATTTATCTGAAAAAGAAATTCCAAATATGATACAACATTTCTCTGTACCAATGATCTGATCATTCACAAAAACAGTATGAATCAAACCATGTAAGCTTCCTTTCAAGCAGTCAATCAACAGGTTCCCTCTTTCAACAGGGAATTGATCGACCATAGATCTGTCCTTGCTTGAACTCGTCAGGATTGAATATTCCTTATCGATAGAAAGATTTCCAGTTAAGCCAAACGTTATTAATATATTTCACTTTTCAGGAATTTGGACAATCCTTTATTATCTCAAATAATATTAATATAGTCCATTGACAATGGACTATTTTCTGATACTGAAATATTATTTCTCACCTTCAAATTCGTGAATTGTGTGAATGCTTCTTTTATGTTTCCTTCATTTAAATAAGACAGGGGTTGATTTTGAGAGAGGCAAGTTCGACAAATGATAGTAAAGTCAGTAGAGATTTTTAAGGTAGTCATTTCACATTCCAGGAATAAGATTTCAAATTTCAATTTCTGTTTAAACAACACAAATATTCCTGCTTCGTCCTTTGATAAAAATGATTGGATTCAAGTTTTTGACAAGGTTGGTTCTAGGTTAGAAAAGGCATAGATCGTGATACCAACAAGATGTTCGGTCAAAGAGTAGATATTTACTCTTTGGTTCGGTGATTGATACTTTCCCAGACCTATATCAAGAGAAAAAAATAAAAACTCAATTTCAGCCATCACCTTTTAAGGGTGATATCTCGGAAAGGGGTGGGCTGAGGAAAGTTGGTTACAGAAAAGACCCATCTTGATTTCAAACGAGCCTCTTGAAATTTTTTGAATGAATTTAGAAACACCCTGTATATCTTATGTATATTTTTTTGACACTATTCAATCTCTTATCATGTAGACATTGAGATGTTTTGAAAAAAAGAGTTCTATTATTATTATAATACAAGAACCCCTGAACCGATCTTTTGATTTCTCTTCACTTCATCTATCCTAATGATAATTCCTGCGCATGGGCAGGTCTCGATTCTTAACAAATTCAGAATACATATTTATAAAATTTAATAGCATAAGTAAAATTTCGGTTAACTATTTTCATGAAAACTATACATACAACTTCGATATCGTCTCCGTAAAGTCAAAACCTCGTATGTCGAATTTGGTAGGTTCTCAGATATTTTCGCCATCTATTGGAAATGATCATTCTGCACATCGTGAAAAAACTCTTATGTCCATATCGCTGATGCTTTAGAGGCATTATACATTTGACTCAAATGAAATTAGTCTGATATTTTTCGAAAAAAACGGTTTTTATTCGTGTACGTACGTACCTTTGGTATTTTTTCTATCTCATTCAATACTAACATGAATTAGTTTTTTTCAACCTTTCGAAATTAAATGAAAATAATCTTCAATAATGTTTGTATGTAGCAAAGGAATAAAATTGGTAACCTCCATAAACATTATTTATTGGATAAAACAATACAGATAACCATAAATATAATATGAATAATTTATTCTTAATCGAAAAGAGGGTGTTTTAAAGTTGAAAAAATATTGTCAGAAGAACGTAGAACTTGTTTAAATATATCGCTACAACACACCTTATGAAAATTTCAAGATGGCGCAGATAAATTCCCTTGAATGGCTTGAATTCGATTTAAATTGGGTAATATGTAAAGTATCGTTCTATTATCGACCAATATCGAATATCCTAAAATTAATGGTCGGTATCAGATCCATACTTCTCATTTCCCTTAATACAATTCGACTTCAAGGAATTTTAATTTCGCCATCTTGAAAGTGTTACATATGCGATGAAATGAAATGGATCTTTTTAACAGGTTAAACCTCCTGTTGAGAATAAAGACTCAAATTTTGGAAGCACCCTGTTTTTACAAAAAAAAACACATCGTTATGAAAAAATAATTTGTCCTTCACTCTGAATCACTTGATTCCATGTAATAAACTACCTTCTCATGTCTCTTTTTATGTTTTTTCAAAGCATTGGATTCACGAAATCTTAATTTGCAAATAGAACACTCGTATGGTTTCGCCCCTGTATGAATTCTTATATGTGCTGTGAGACTACCCTTAAGAGAAAAAGCTCTTTTACAGAAGGGACAAACATAAGGCTTCTCCCCTGTATGAGTTCTCATATGGGATTTCAAATGAGGACTTTGAACAAATGATTTATCACATATATTACAAGTATAAGGTCTTCTACCTGTGTGTAACAAAATATGTGACGCCAGTGAAGACTGATGAGCAAAAACCCTGTCACAATAGGAACATTTATACGGTTTTAAACCAGAGTGACCTCTTAAGTGAACATCAAGAGTAACTTTTGACTTGCATTGTTTTCCACAAAGATGACAAAGAAATTCAGGCACTCCTGGAACACATCTTTTAGGCCGGGAAACTTTACGCATCAATTTTTCCGGCGCTTCATGTCCAACAATATGACTTCTGTGACTGTAGTATGTTCTGAAATTTTTTCCGCAGTATTTGCAAGTGAAAGTGACCTCGCCTGCATTATGAGTTTGTAAATGGGCATCCCTTGCTGCTTCTCCGTAAAATCCTAAAAGAATATTTTGATCTATTAAGAATAATGAGTCCCATGAGAAGTACAGCAATGGCCATTCAATTTCAAATTGTGAAAAAATTCCTTATAATCTCACTATTTATCTCTGAATTCCATCCATTTCTCTTCAACTGAATAGAAAGTCAGAAAAGGGCACTAGGACAACTTCTTGAGAATGAGTAGAATGACACTAATAATTTGTGACGTCCTACTTGGTCCCTAGAAATCCATTTTGCCTTCAGGACTCTGATAGTTATTGAATTTAGTAACAAAATTAAAAGAGTTTTCGAAAGATATCTTACAAACACGAAAACTCTTCTTATAAATCCAACCAAATTTGAAAACTGAACTGAGTTCCTCATCAATCTGAATAGTGCGGAATAATTGCAGTTTGCCTTCGCGAGGGAAAATCTAGATTCAAGAGGCTAACCTCAGATTCAAAGTAGCATATGGCTTTTGGGCGTACGTCTTCTCGCGTCCTGTCGGTTCCCTATAATGTAGAAGGAAGTAGACAAGGAAGTACGAGGCCAGCCTCTGAAGTTAACTAGGAGGTGAAGAAGTGAGATGGATACACAGAAATCGTGAGATATGGAAGGGCCGTATTTTATTGCTAAACAATGAAGAGAAATTACGATATAAATGCGTATGGATGCAGATAATGAAAAAAAAAGTGAAATGATGAAATCAATAATTAATAAAATATGAGACGGAAAACTTCAAATGATCATTAACCAAATTACTTTGCACTCCAAAATCTCGTTCAACCCTAATATGGATTTGTTTAAAAAGTCAATTATAAATAAATGTGGCTTTATCACATTTAACTGATGAATGAAAGAATAAGGAACAAAATTATTACTTTACCTTTACCACAAATACGACAGATACAGCGCCTAATTCCTTCGTGCATTTTTGAATGCCTATAAAGAGTAGTTTGATATCTGAAAGCTTTGGGACAAATCTCACATTTGAAAGGAGTTTCGTTTGTATGGCTACTCATATGGGCATCCAATCTGGATTTTCTGGAGAATCCCTTAGAGCATATATCACATTTAAATCGATTCTTAAAACAATTTTCATTCTGTTTAAAATGTTCCATGAGTTCTTTCGTCTCACCGAATTTTTCTCCACAACAAGTGCATTCAGGAGATTTTCTGAAAGGACACTTCTCATTTACATGTATTTCATTCTCTTCCATTTTTTTAATTTCCTCCTCTTTATGTATGTTTTGATGCTTCAAAAGATTATGTGAAAATCTGAATACTTTAGAACAAATATTGCATTGGAAGGGGCCTTTTCTGTGACATACAATATGAGCCCTCAACCTGTGTCTTCTGGGGAATGTTTTTGAACATAAAGGGCACTTGAACCGATTCTTCCAACAATTTTCATTTTGATTATAATGTTTCATCAGTTCCTTCAAACCACGGAATTTTTCATGACAATTATCACATCTTGGATATTTTTTGCATAAACACTTTTCATTCTCCTGAATTTCTCTCTGTGCTATGTCTTCAGTCGTTTCCTCCACTTCATGTATGGTTCGATGCCTTAAAAGATACCGTCTAGATTTGAATGCTCTAGAACAAATGTTGCATTGGAAACAGGCTCCTTTCGTATGGCATTCCATATGAGTTTTCCACTTGTACTTTACGGAGAATGATTTTGGACAAAAGGGACATTTAAATCGATTTTCCATACAAGTTTTATTTTGTTTCAAATGGTCCCATAGTAGGTTATGGGCAACAAAGTGTGCCCCACAACCTTCACATTTGTGGCATGCTTCAATGAAATGCTTTCCATTTAACTTCACCTCACTAAGTTCATTATCAGTTGTTTCATATTCTTGATGTGTTTCTTCGTTGGGAGACTCAATTTCCACCACTTCAAGAAAATTTTCATAATATGACTGCACTGAATCTATTGTGGGCAAGGCATCTTTGTTACTGGTTTCACTGATCCCAGCAAGATCCATTTCTTTAAGAACCAATCTTAAAATTGAATCAGACGTTTTACATTTCTCTATAAAATTCACCATGTTCTGAAATGTATTTAAACAAATCAAACAAATTTTCATTGGCATTCTCTCCTGTGAATTTATCTGAAAAAGAAATTCCAAATATGATACAAATCCTTAATGAAACATTTCTGTGTACAAATGATCTGATCATTCACAAAAACAGTATGAATCAAACCATGTAAGCTTCCCTTCAAGCGATCAATCACCAGGTTCCCTCTTTCGACAGGGAATTGATCGACCATAGATCTGTCCTTGTTTGAACTCGTCAGGATTGAATATTCCTTATCGATAGAAAGATTCCCAGTTAAGCCAAACGTTATCAATATATTTCACTTTTCAGGAATTTGGACAATGCTTTATTTTCTCAAATAATATTAATATAGTCCATTGACAATGGAAAGTTTTGCCGAAGGGAATTTTCAAATAATACTTGGAAAACCTTCTTTTAGTATCCCATTAACTGAATAATGTAGTATCCAATTTTATACAAGAAAGGCCGATTTTCTAATACTGAAATACCATTTCTCACCTTCAGATTCGTGAATTGTGTGAATGCTTCTTTTATGTTTCCTTCATTTAAATCAGACAGGGGTTGATTTTGAGAGAGGCAAGTTCGACAAATGATAGTAAAGTCAGTAGAGATTTTTAAGGTAGTCATTTCACATTCCAGGAATAAGATTTACAATTTCAATTTCTGTTCAACCAACACAAATATTCCTGCTTCGTCCTTTGAAAAAAATGATTGGATTGGATTCAAGTTTTTGACAAGGTAGGTTTTAGGTTAGAAAATGCATAGATCGAAATTCTTCAGCTTTTTAATGTCGAAAGGATATACAGGGTGTTTCTGAGCACAGACCTGTGTTCTGAGTTAATGCAAAAAATTCAGGAGGTGATTGCTCGCATGAAATTAAGTTGGGTTCTTTCTATAACAAAATTTCCTCAGCCATCCCCTTTCTGAGATATCACCCTTAAGAGGTGAGGTGAGGCTTTAGATTTTTGCCAAGACTATATCACATCTTATCGCCTAGAAATTTGAAACATTAACTAATTCGAGGTCGTATCATATCCCATATAGTCTACATTTTTTTAGGCCACTGTTAATAGCAATGAATCTAATATGCAAAGCATTGTTGTTCAACAGTTTTTTTATAAGAGCAAAAAATCGCCACACACTGCATATTTCTCCCTTACTTTACAAGTAAACAAATCACTTCAATAAAAATATATTTTCTTCATGGATTACATAAACATTTTTAATTATATTTAACATTCTTTGACTCTATCAAATCACTTTTTTTCAAACATGGTCGAATAAGCGAGAAAAAATGTTGCTTCCACACTTAAATTGCTTCTTTTAACTCTGTCCCCTCCCCATGTCCTTTTTTATGTTTCTTCAATGAACTTGAATCATAAAAACCTAAATTGCAAATAGAACAATGAAATGGAGTTTCCCCTGTATGAGTTCTTACATGTACTTTTAGATTATGATTAAGAGCAAAACATTTATTACAGAAAGGACAAACATAAGGTTTTTCCCCACTATGAGTTCTCATATGGGCTTTCAAATGATGACTTTGACCAAATGATTTACCACATACTTTACAGCCGTATGGTCTTCTGCCTGTGTGTGTCAAGGTATGTGACGCCAGTGAAGACTGATAAGCAAAAAACCTGTCACAATAGGAACATTTATATGGTTTGATACCAGAGTGAACTCTTAAGTGAACATCAAGAGTAACTTTTGACTTGCATTGTTTTCCACAAAGGTGACAAAGAAATTCAGGCACTCCTTGCTCACATCCTTCAGCCCGGGAAACTTTACGAATCAATCTTTCCGGCGCTTCATGTCTAATAATATGCCTTCTGTGACTGTAGTATGTTCTGAAATTTTGTCCGCAGTATTTACAGGTGAAAACCACCCCGCCTGTATGAGTTCGTAGATGGGCTGCCCTTGCTGCGTCCCCGTAAAATCCTGAAAGAATATTCTGATCTATTAAGAATAATTAAACTGGATTTTCACAGGATGGTGAAAATACAGTTTAATGATGAACTTAATAGGAAATAACACATCAGATTCTATTGAGAATAATGAGTAGCACAGCAATAGCCATTCAATTCCAAATTTTGAAAAAATTCCTTATAATCTCAAAAAACTTCAAATGATCATTGACCAAATTACTTTGCACTTCAAAATCTCGTTCAACCCAAATATGGATTCGTTTAAGCAGTCAATTATAAACAAATATGACGTTATCACATTTAACTGATGGTGTATGATTGAAAGAATAAGAAACAAAACTATTACTTTACCTTTACCACAAATACGACACACACAACGCTTAATTCCTTGATGAATTTTTGAATGCCTACGAAGACTGAAACTTTGTCTGAAAACTCTAGAACAAATCTCACATTTGAAAGGAGTTTCTCTTGTATGGATTCTCATATGGATATTCAATTTATCTCTTTTGGGGAATGCTTTAGAGCATAAAGAACATTTGTATCGATTCTTTAAACAATTTTCATTTTGTTTGAAATGTTCTACAAGTTCTTTCCTCTTACTGAATTTTTCTCCACAACAAGTGCATTCTGGAGATTTTCTGAAAGGACACTTCTCATTTACATGTATTTCATTCTCTTCCATTTTTTTAATTTCCTCCTCTTTATGTATGTTTTGATGCTTCAAAAGATTTTGCGAAAATCTGAATACTTTAGAACATACATTGCACTGGAAAGGTCCTTTTCTGTGGCATATAATATGAGCTCTCAACCTGTGTCTTTGGGAGAATGCTTTTGAACATAAGGGGCACTTGTAACGATTCTTCAAACAAATTTCATTCTGTTTGTAATGTTCCTTTAGTTCCTTCAAACCACGGAATTTTTCACGACAATTATCACATCTTGGATATTTTTTGCATAAACACTTTTCATTCTCCGGAATTTCTTTCTGTACTATCTTTTCAGTCGTTTCCTCCACTTCATGTATGGTTTGATGCCTTAAAAGATACTTCGAAGATCTGAATGCTTTAAAACAAATGTTGCATTGGAAACAGGCTCCTTTCGTATGGCACTTCATATGAGCTTTCAATTTGCACCTTACAGAGAATGATTTTGAACATGTAGGACATTTAAATCGACTATTCATACAATTTTCATTTTGTTTTAAATGTTCCCATAGTTTGTTTTTATCATCAAATTGTCCCCCACAACATTCACATTTGTGGCATGTTTCGTTAAAATGCTTTCCATTTAACTTCACCTCACTATGTTCATTATCAGTTGTTTCATATTCTTGATGTGTTTCTTCGTCTGAAGACTCAATTTCCACCACTTCAAGAGAATTTTCATGATATGATTCTACTGATTTTACTGTGGACAAGGCATCTTCGTTACTGTTTTTAGCAAGATCCACTTCTTTAAGAACCAATCTTAAAATTGAATCAGACATTTTACATTTCTCTATAAAATTCAACATGTTCTGGAATATATTTACACAAGTCGAACAAATTTTCTTTGGCATTCTGTCCTGTGAATTTATCTGAAAACAAAAATTACAAATAAGGTATAAATCTAAGTTCTGCATGAAACATTTTTGCGTACAAATGATCTGATCCCTGACAAAAATCCTATGAATCAAATCATGTCAGTTTCCCTTCAAGCAAGCCACCAACAAGTTCTCCTATTGACAGGAAATTGATCGACCATCGTTTTGTCGTCTATTTGGACTTGTCAGGATCGAACATTTCTTGTGGGTAGGAGAAATGCTATCTACTTCTTACTATAAAGCCAAACGAAGCGATTTTGTGACTATTAACCAACAAAAAAATCAGCAACATTTTTAATCTAGTCCATTGACAATAGAAAGTTTTACCGATGAAAATTTTCAAATTATTCTTGGTGCAACCTACTATTACCTGAATAATGTAAGTAACTAATATTATACAAGAAATATCGGTCTTCAAATACTGAAATAACAATTCTCACCTTCAAATTAGTGAATTGGGTGAAAGTTTCATTCAGGTTTCCTTCATTCAAATCCGAAAGGGGTTGATTATGGGAAAGGCAAGTTCGACAAACGATAGAAAAGTCAGTAGAGATTTTTAAGGTAGCCATTTCGCAATCCAGGAATTAGAATTCAATTTCTGTCCAACCAAAGCAAGTATTCCTCTCTTTTCGTTTGATTTGAATAAGTATTGTTTGGATCGTTTTTGACAAGATAGGTTTTAGGTTGGAAAACGCACAGATCGTGATCCGCCCACATCTACAGCAAAAAGACCCAACACGCAGATGACGGGAGAGCAGGGGCGGCTCCAGGATTTTCTTTTTAGGTAGGCCCAGTTTGGGAGTTTCATCAGTTACACCACAGTATAGACACCATGGTGTCTATACTGTGGTTACACCACCCCGTGCGAAGCCGAGGAGGTCCACTGTCCACTAGTACTAATATAAAATGCGGGAGGTGCCATAAATCGACAGAATATGAATTTTAAACCATGAAAGCCATATCTGCTTTCCAGTTCTTCAAACATCATTCGATGAAGCTCCTACTGATATTAATTTTTATACCTTACCAAGATATACAATTCTGCGCTTCTGAAAAACTCACACAACAAATGGAAAAATTGTCGAAAATAATGCAAGTACTGATTGCATGGTTGTTCATTACACAGTTTTTTTGCAAGAGCACACACTCCATTACTTAACAAGTCAACAAATCACTTCAATAAAAATATATTTTCTTCATAGATTACATAAACATTTAATTATATTTTACATTCTTCAACTCTATCAAATCACCTTTTTTCAAACATATGTAGTTGAATAAGCAAGAAAAATGTTGCTTCTTCACTTAAATTGCTTCTTTCAACTCTGTCCCCTCAGCATGTCCTTTTTTATGTTTCTTCAATGTACTTGAATCATAAAAACCTAAATTGCAAATAGAACAAAGATAAGGAGTTTCTCCTGTATGAGTTCTTACATGAACTTTGAGATTACAATTAAGAGCAAATCCTTTATCACAAAAGGAACAAACATAAGGTTTTTCCCCGCTATGTGTTCTCATATGGTTCTTCAAATGAGTACTTTGAACAAATGATTTATCACATAAATTACAGCTGTATGGCTTCACACCCATGTGTATGAGAAGGTGATTTCTCAATCCACATTTCTGCGAAAAACACTTGTCACAATCAGAACATTTGTATGGTTTAACGCCGGTGTGAACTTTGAAGTGACTCTGAAGGGCCCCTTTAGTATAAAATTTTTTACCACAGTCATTACAAAGAAACCTTTTTTCCCCAGTATGCAGAACTGAGTGGATTTGAAGCGCTGCTTTACATGAAAATATTTTTTCACATTTATTGCATTTCAGTTCTTCAGGTAATTCTCCACTTTCCATTTGATGTCTGATAACGTGCATTCGGTGGCTGTTGTATCTTTTGAAGCTTTTTCCACAGTATTTACACATGAATGGGGTTTCACCTGTATGAGTTCTCACATGTTCGTCCTTTACAAAAGATCTGGAGAATCCTGAAAAATTCGGACCTAATGAAAAAATGGAGGAGTTCAATTTTGTATTATTTTTTCATACATTTATGCATTCTTAAAATTCGTCTTTTGTGTTACCTGATCAACATTTATATTATTTTAATTTTATGTTTGTTGTACAGGGACGATGTCTACAGGATTCACTCAAATTTTAGATAAATAGGAAGCAAATATTACCTTTACCACAAATATGACAGACAAATGGTTTGATTCCATCGTGTGATTTTCGATGTCTCCTGAGATTTTGAGAAAATCTGAATGTTTTAGAACAGATTTTACATTCGAAAGGGGCTTCTTTTGTATGGCACCTTGTATGAGCTATCAACTTGAATTTTTTTGTGAATATTTTTGAACATGTACGGCATTTGAATCGGTTCTCCATACAATTCGCATTTTGACTATAATGCTCTTTCAGTTTCTTTGCCTGATCAAATTTTTCGCCACAGCTTTCACATTCTAAGCATTTCTTTGATGAATGATCTTGATTTTTCCTCAAGTCGAGTGTTTCATTCTCTTCAAGTGACCCTTCGTCAGAGTTCTCGACTTTCACATCTTCGAAATGATCATTGCTTGGAGATATGGACCCTGATTTTAACAATGTATTTTCGATATTTTTTTCAGTGATATCCTCCTCTAAAGCTGCACGCAAAATTGCATCAGAAGATCTACATTTCTCTATGAAATTCAAGATATTTTCAAAAAATTTTGAGCAAACAGAACACACTCCCTGAGGCAAATTATCCTCTGAATCTATCTGAAATTTCAATTTCATTAGATATATTCAACATGAATGAAATATCATCTAAATAAACGAAATCAATAAAAACATTATTTGAAGTCCAAAGGTGTTTTTCAGAAAATCAGATTCTAACCTCCAAATTCGTGAGTAGCTTGAATATTCCTATATTTTGTTGTTTTAAATCCAACAACGGTTCGGTTTTTGAGAGACAAGTTCTACATACGAAAGGGAATTCACTGTGTATCACATTTGTTGACATTTCTATGTGTTATTTCCAGTTATTTGTATATCGTTGTTAAACCATGGTCAGATTTCGAACTGAAATTCAGCGGAATATCAAATATAATTATTATTCAAATTTTTTTTATTTGTTTATTTTCAAAATTGTCAAACACTACATAACCTCTATCCCTCCAGAGACGAATGCGAAATCCAAAATAGAGCTACGGCAGTGGCGCATCAAAGGAGGGGGGCAAGGGCTACCGAGATTTATCATAGTTAAAAGAAAACAGGGATTTCTGCTCTAACTGGTAATGGTGAAATAAGCTAGGCTTCTTATTACAAATAGGTCGAGCATGGGTCGAGCTCCTAATAGAACACATTACAATATATGATCTACAAATTACATAATTTTGTTTGCTAAGTAAACATTACATGTTGATTTATGCATAAATGAAACGACAGAGTCAATCCAGTTTTAAATATTTTGTTGAAATTAGTTATTTTCAAAGCTTTAGAGTAATGAGCACTGAAAAATTCATTATTCTTCACATTTGTGAAATATTTTCAATAAAATTATATCGAAAGATTTATTCTGAATAACAATAAATGTAGCGGCAGAAGTGATTTAAAATCGCACGCCCATGTTCATCCAAAGCAAAGGTTTCATGCGGTGTTGCCACAAAACTGGGCTGGACAAAGAGATCCGATCTTTTATCTTTGTTCCACTCATTGGAGCATTGTGGAGACTTCAAATTCAAATGAAATTTTAATAATTTTATTAGGAATTCCCAATTTATTTACACACAATCTAAGATCAAGTAATACACAATTACACAAAGGTATCACTGTTGGTAGTTCCACGAGATATTTAGTGCATGCTTCTCACTTTCTTTTTCTCTTTATACAAGCACATTTGTTGAACTGAAAGTTATCAATTTATAGCTTGTGATCAATTTAACTGAAAATAAACTTACTACGGGGATCAAATCTAATGACTTCCAGTTTGTCGGCTAATCTTTCCCTTATTTTATTAAATGTGTGCCCACTTACTACACTCTCCATTTGAACCATGAGTGCCCTAGAAAGTAATGATACATTCGCATGAATTGATTTGTAAGATAGTCCTTACTTGCTCTTCGCTTTTTTCAATAATATATTTGTGAGGAACATTTCCGAAGTGAAACCTTGATTTTTGACGCTGAAAGAATCAGTCCTACTTCTTCAGGAAGTTTGAGTTCAGTCTTTTTGAGATACAGGAGTGAGGTTATTTCAGAGTGTCAAAGAGGAAATTTGGTTATGTTATGATAACCACAAATATTATGTTCGTCTTCTTCATTTCAGATTTCAGAGATCACCATTTTTTTCGTCCAAAGTCTTGTCGACAAAAAAATGTTCCATACCCTCTTTTGCGTAAAGAAATTTTGACCGGTACCGAAGAAAATAATTTGAATTTGTGAGAGTGCAGACACAGCCTTCTGTATTAAGATCGGCTATGGTGCAGAGAACAGAATAGTGCAGGGCCGTCGCTAGGAAAACTGCGCCCTAGGCAGTACCTGAATGCTGATCGCAAATAATAATAATAAAAAATATCTGCCGACTTCAGGTTTTTGCTTTTATATTTTTTTTCTAGAAATAATGGTTCCTTTTTTAGCTACTGACCTAGTTCGAACAAGAAACAAAAAGAGTATAGATTTCAACAGGTATATTTCCAAAATTCTACATATTAAATACAATATTTATGATTTATCACCGCCGCACTATTTATATTCAACAAGCTTCCAAACTCATCAAATAATGAAAAACTCATCGATTTTATTTCTTTCTATCGGAAGGCTTCGAGTATGGTTTACCGCCATTTTTCGACCATTCTTTCTCGAATTCGCTTTCCAAAATTTCAGCTCCCCTCTTTCTCGTTAATCCAGTTTCTTCCAGAGATAGTTCACACATTTGCATATCATCTTTGCCTGTGAAAACAGAAGTTTCTTGAAACAGTATATATTATGAAAATTCGTTGGTTTCATAAAAATTTCATGACATTTTCGAGTTATAGAGCGTTTTCTGAGGAATTTATCACTTTTTGCTTACCTGCTACTAATAATACTGGAAATTTTTCTGGATGCAATTCCATTTGTCTAGCCACATATTGACCATCAAAATGGGCAAACCAAAACCCTTTTTTATTGGGATCTCCACGTGTGAAAGGTATGCGGAAATATCTTTGTTTATAATTGTCATCCTTGTTAACTTTCGGTTGCAGCCTTGGAGTCTTATTAGCAGATTCCATCACTGAAACGAATATTTCCAAAAATGAAGGTACAGAGAGCTGCCAAATGGCCATTGGCCTGTAATGTGCAGGTATTCGGATTGTAGGGTTTCTGGTCCGTGAATCTAACGAGAAATTTTGTGATAGGTCAGTTGGATTTCGTTGAGTAATTTACCTGATCTTGGAGCTCTTTCATTTTCGTTCATGACGCTGCGCCTTTGGTTCTTCGCTTTCCAAGCATGGTAAACCTTCAATCTACGATGGAACTCATGGCGGCAGGCTTCCAGTAGGTCGATATCGCAAGACGTGTTTATTGTATCCCTCAAGTCCGAGTACTTCCATTTCGATAAATCATATTTACCTTTACTAAGGGCTGCTTGCTGGTTCTTCACGGCATCTGACCTGTAAATTTATTTTATTCTGAGGGAAGAAGTTCAACAAAACTCAAAAGCTTCAAATATGCCATTAACATATTTAGGGAACATTTATGAACTAATGTTTACTTGGTTAGTGAGTTAGTATCGAATACATCAATAAATCAGTTTTTTCCTCATCTTCATGGAATGTAATAACATTAGGTAACTGAGAAAAAATTGAGCGCTAAGAAAAATAAAGTCGAGATATACGTGCTGATGTTTTCCAGAAGATTATTTAATTTTTTATGGGGTTTCATTAGCTTAGGCCAGCTACTCACATAGGGGCCAACATTGCATCGGAAATACACGGTATAGAGCAACATTGTAAAACATGAAGAAAACGAAAAAACTTTCTACAACACACATAGTGAATTATTCTTCAATGTTAATTACGTGCAACTATTTTTCTCTACGAAATACCTGTTGAGTTTGAAGGACTGTCTAGCAGAATCCACTCCACTGCTGTGGCATGTAAAGAATCATGAAATAATAGAGTTCGAAGTATTTTTAAATAGTTATTTCATTATCTGGTATAAGAATCTTTTATGAAAACCTTCGCATTCCAAAATCAATCAAAGATTTCAATGAAAAATAATTTCAACTAGAATATTGAGTAGTTCGTTTCATATACCAAATATCATGAATTTGAAAATTTTATGTTATATGAAAAATCTATACTCACTTTCGCGTCATTGGTGGACTTTCTTCCAATTGGCCATCGCAGTCTTGTGCTAACCTGACAGCTAGTTCATGATCTTGCCTTTCTTGCTCTAGACGTTCTTGGTACAGTTTTTCTTCTAAAGCTTCTTTCTCCAGACGTTCCTTATTTTCGAGAGCCAATTTTTTATCTGCCTCTTCCTAAGATGAAAAGGAACCAGGCATGAATAACATATTTGGATACACCATGAACTTGAAATTTTTTCATAGAAGAAATAGTGATTGATTGGAAAAAGTTTCCAAGAAAATTCAGGAACATAAGGTTTCAGGTTATATACGAAAGAATGATGAATAATTGGAAAAATATACTAAAAATTTTTACGTTACTCGAGTACAGAAGAAGCGTATTTCGAGAAATATCGAATATACTATGAAAACTTCGAACATTTTAGAGAAAACATAAAAGAGATACAAATGGACAGCATGTAGACAATCAACAGATGAATTGTTTTTCGAATTCGAACACATGGCACAAGCACATGAAAAGTATGACCAAAATTGGGGCGAAAATTTCTTCAAATTTCCTTCTATGAGTGAAACGAAAACACCAATTTCAAGTAAATCAGCATTGGATCACAACAACTGATGTTTTCATTCATGAATGATTATTTGATAAAAAAAATTTGTCTATAAAATGGACATGTGAAAGAGTTAGCAGTGAGGACACTGAGAAATATCAAATAGAGCTAATTATATTCAATATTTCCTCATGCAATGTACCTGTTTCTTCCTTTCTTCCTCTTCCCTCTTCCGCTGGATCTCCATTTCAGCCTTCAGCTTCCTCGTCTCCTCCTCTTGTTGCTTTCTTTTTTTCTCTTCTTCTCTTTGTTGTTTTTCCTTTTCCATTTGTTCTTGGAGTTTTTTCAGTCTAGCTTGTTCTTCTGCCATTTTCTGCTCCTCTAGTTTTCTTTGTACCTCTTTCCTTAATGCATCAACGTCACTTTCGAATTTGTTGAAGATATCGACACAATCTGCTTCCGTTAGTTTTTGGTCACTCTTTTAAAGATATTAAATGCTATATTAAATATTTGGATACTCGGCTGCTATCTTACCTTGACACGTTGAAGGGTTGAAGATATGTCATCTTTGATTTTTTGTACTGCTTTTACGATATTTTCTCGATTTTTTATTTGAACGGAATTTTCTTTTATACTAACTATTTTACTATCCAAGCTTTTCAATTGTCGAGTCAATCTGATTTTTGGGGCATAACGTTTTTTCACCAAATATCCTCTGATGTGCTTTTGGATTAAGATTAGGGAGCATACTCTATTTTTCATAACATTTCTAACTGTAAAGAATTTCAGCGGATGTAATAATCGAGTTGTATGAAGAGGTATCAATAATTTTAGCATACCAGCTCGAAAAATCAATCGAGACTCACTTTTTATAACAGCCAAAATTCCGAATTGGCACTTGCGCCATCGAGATTTGACGAGGAACTTCTTGATTTTTCCAATCATTTCTTTTAAGTTTTCTGGATCTGATTTCATTATTTGGTCGAATTCACAAAACTTTCCAGGTCTGAAGAACACTCTAGTTATACCAAATTTATAATCCTTGTCATGAAGATTCAGACTGTGTAACATTGCCTACAAATATACACCTGAATAAAATTGAACAAAACAAATCCATCAAATCGTCATAATGTTATTAACTTGACTTCTTTATGATTTGGATTTGATGATTTGGTTTTCATTTTTCCGTGAATATGATACCTACCTATCAAAGGGCAAATAATAATATTATTGATACCGTCCTTAACAATATTACGTCGATAATGTAAGATCGCCCATATGCGCAGTGCCTTTTCCAAGCATGAAAACAATGAAGCAAAATGGTACCCCCAAAATATGAAGTGAAAATGTATATGTTCACACCCCAAACAATAACCTCTGAAGATGCCTATCCAAACGTTAGGCGAAATTCCTATTGGACCCCGGCTAGAAAATCTTTGATATCCTAATTTTTAAGTTCAATACGGCCTTCATAAATTCATTCCGATTGTATTCTTGAAATTTATTTTTTCAAACCTTTCACCCAGACGAGAGGTAATACGGCAAACTACTCACCTCACAGAATATCTTTGGTTTCAACACAGCCAGTTCTTTCGGCAGATACTCTTTGTACATGTTGTACAAATCCGAAAACTCGGTTCTACTAGGATATCCATGTTCCATAAGTTCTAAAACGTTAGTCATACCAGAACATTTGAGCTGCATCATACTTAAGGCACCTTCGAACTGATTATCTATCATTTTGTTGTTAGGTTTTATGCAACGAATAAAATTTGTACCCTGGAATAACACGAAGAATAAAATAGCATCATCCAAATTTTCAAGGATGTCTCAAGGTTCAATTAGATTCCTATTTTATTTTATTTTCAATTTTTATCGTTGATAAAGGAAAAATTTCAGAGCTTACATTCAGTTTCAATTTATCCATCAATTCGGACAATTGTGTCTTGAACTTATTTCCAACACTTATGAAAGTAAGTTTTCCTTTTTGTGCCATTGAATTGGAGAATAATTTCTGTATAAGACTACTTTTACTTTCTTGGATGATACTCTCCAAGGAAGCGTGAAGAGCGTCATTGTTTTTGTGAATGAAATGCACCTGCAACCGAGAAATATTTAATAAGATGTTCAAAAACATCATAACATTTTACCGTTTGATAACAAACGGCTCCAGCGAAATGTCTGATCAGAAATCCTTCATCATCCCTCAAATTCCGATGTAGTTTCAATTTCGAGGATCTAGGAAGACCCAATCTGAATTCATTTGGCCAATTTTTGTGTACTTCATTGGTGAAATGTACGTATGATGGTTTAGGAAGTTTTGATTCTTCGTCTAAGAGAGTCAGTATCCCTTTTGATCTGGCTTCAATCAAATCTGCAAGGTAAAAGGAAGGAAAACGTCATGTTCGATTTATGGATTGGTGATTGAGGAGTACTCACCAATACAATCTTGATTATCGATAAAGGAAATTTCTGGAACACATAAACCCTCCCTTTTGTAAAGATCCTGCTCGTGTTTCAGGATTTTCTCGTTGAAAAACTGTTGTAGTTTTTCGTTACAATAATTTATGCAAAACTGCTCGAAACTATTAACCGTAAAAAATTCTGTGGAAATAATGAAATGATATACAATAAGAAAATAAATGAGAAGAAAACCTACCAAAACCGGCTATATCGAGAACACCAACGTAATAACTTGAGGCTTTGAATGGTATACTTTGGTTTATGCAAGAAACTATGTGATCAAATAAATTGCTGTAGATGGCTTTCGCAAGAGCGTCTCTTGCGTTTATTGCTTCTTGAACCTTCAATGGTACCCTTAAAAAATATAGAAATTATTTTCACGTGAAATTAAATGTGGAAAATCTGAAGATTTAAAAGATTTGACCAAAACCAATCGCATTTAGATAATCTTGCTCTTGGTCTTGGTCCAATGATGAATGAGATATTCATATATACAGAGTGTAACAGCCAAGTGGAATAAATTCGATAACGAATAAATGAGGGGGTGTTAGGGAAAACGCTCGGACACGTCGATTTGTAATTTTAAATGCGCATATTTTTCAAGAAAATAAAATTTTATAGGGTGTGACCAATACCAACTTTCTTATTTCAAATGCAACCCCCTGTATATTATTTATTTTTTGAATTCTTCAGAGAATTCTAGACACAATTCATGCACAATGTCCTATGCCTATCTCAAACTATTTCGGAAGTATTAAGTGTTTTCAGATTTATTGCAAAAATCAACGTTTTAAATAAAAATTATTTTATTTCACAAATTCGGTACATTACACTTAAAACCTAATAAGTAATACTGATTATTTCTTAATTATTAAAATAAAAACAAAAAAAACATTAATGTCAATGTAGGAAATGTTCAGAATGCTCGCCGCGAACGTCTTGGCAACATGCTAATCTGGTGTAGAATTGTCTAACGTTACTCAACATTTCAGGCATTTTTGCTTATTTTCTTCATATCAAGAGGTAGATGGGAAATGAGTATTGGGTGTAATGTATCGAATTTGTGAAATAAAATAATTTTCATTTAAAATATTAATATTTGTAAAAAATCTGAAAACACTTAATATTTCCGAAAAAGATGAAGATAGGTATAGGACATTGTACATGAATTATGTCTAGAATTCTCTGAAGAATCCAAAAAATAAATAATATACAGGGGGTTGCATTTGAAATAAGAAAGTTGGTATTGGCCACGGTCACATGGAACACCCTATTTAATATCATTTTCTTGAAAAATATGCGCATTCAAAATTACAAATCGACGGGTCCGAGCGTTTTTCCTAACACCCCCTCATTTATTCGTTATCGAATTTATTCCATTTGGCTGTTACACTCTGTATATGTAGGTAGGTACTATTCATAGTGGGCATTACCATTGAACCTTACTCACATGATAACAGTTCCTTTCAAGCCTCCGCGTGTACTCTGCATGACTCTGGATTCCAAAGCTTGTGTCAAATCCATGGGATCAATATTCAACAATTTGGCGGCTATATTGAGGCTGTTTCCTTTGTTCTGTGCTACCTTACATCCACCTCTCTTATCATCTGAGTCGTCTTCGAATTGAATATTACCAAGATGAAGGACAGCTGCCACCGTTTTATAGATGTCGAATCTGTCTGCCTGGCTCAAACCAATCCTGTTCAAAGCTTCATCTAGTACTTGAAAATCCCCTACGTCGTCTAAGAGGATGTCTTTCAAAGGGCCATTTGCGATGTGATCCGCACTCTTCTGGTTTGACGATAGCGTCTTTTCGCTGCGAGCGTTTGTGAAGAAACGAGTGCATCCTTTTTTGAGGTACTGCAATGAAAAAGGGAAAGAATATACACTGCGCAAAAAAATTAACGCACATTCTGTAAATCTCAATTTTAATGAAAGTTAACTCTACATTGAATTTATAACTTATTTTTTATGTTCTCTCGGGAAGGTTTTGAACGAAACAAGACACATTAAATGGAAGACAAATTCAGGATTTCTCCGAATCTTTTGTGAAAGAAGAGAAATGAACAATTTTCAAAATACTGAAATGCTGATAAGTGATTCAATACTTGGTATTTCCACCCCTTGCGTTAATTACAGCTCGGCAACGACGGTTCATACTCAAAATGAGTGATCTTAAAATGTTCTGATCTAATCCTTCCCAGATTTCTCCGAGTTGGATTCCTAAGTCATTAAGAGTAGCTGGATGATTTTCTGAACCTCTCAGCCTTCTATTGAGGTTGTCCCAAACCTGCTCAATCGGATTGAGATCTGGACTTCTTGCTGGCCATTCCATTCGAGAGACTTCAACCTCTTCAAGGTACTCCTGAACGATGCGCGCACGATGGGGTCTGGCATTATCGTCCATGAAAATGAAATTTTCACCAATGTATGGGGCAAATGGCACTACATGATCTTCAAGAATGTTCCTTATATACTTATCAGCATTCATAACTCCATTATCAACGACCACTAGGTCTGTGCGAGCAGTCAAAGATATTCCACCCCATACCATAATCGATTCTCCCCCGAAACCAGTAGTATTCAGGAAATTGCACTGAGCATATCTTTCATGTGGACGTCTGTATACAAGGGAACGTCGATCACAATGGTAGAGGCAGAATCTAGACTCATCTGTGAAGAGAACTCTTTCCCAATCGGCCTCTTCCCAATGGATATGCTCTCTCGCAAAATCCAAACGCGCCCTTCGATGGGCTGGGGTAAGAGCTGGGCCTCTTGCCGCGACACGAGGCCTTAAATCATATTCTCTGAGGCGATTTCTTATTGTCTGAGTGCTAATTTGCACCTCATGAGTTTGCTCAAGCTGATTTTGAAGGAGGCGATCGGTTGCAAACCGTTGTCTCAACGAAGAAACTCTCAAGTAACGTTCTTGAATGGCAGTTGTTACCCGTGGTCTACCCTGTCCTGGTCTTCGGACATTCATACCTGTCTCCCTGAATCGCTGCAACATTCTGGACACACTTGTATGGGACTCCAAACCTTTCTGCAATTTTTGTGTATGTTCACTCTTCTCCTGGCAAAACTACCGCTTGGGCACATTCCTCTTGGGTCAAATTGCGTGTTCCGCGTTGCATAACGATCGAGTGTAGAAAATCAAACGAAAGAAAAACTATTGATCACTAGAATTGATCGAGAACAACTGATTTTAGAATGGAGCCAATACATTCAAAATCTGATAATATCATCTTTTTTTATTCCTGCTGGGAGAAATCATCTGTATTGAAGAAAAACGTTGAAAGTGGATAACATATGCATGCATAATTCTGATAAAAATAATTATCATTGACAACACCTTCAGTTGTAGAATAAATTTGAGATTTCCATAATGTGCGTCAATTTTTTTGCGCAGTGTATTGAAGTTCCGAAATGAAACTTTCGCTGCCGGATGCAAAGGAAGCATTTCAGCTGCCAATATTAAAATATTGAAGTACAATATAAGAGTTTCCCTGTTGACGTTTTCACAGCTATAGGTAGGTACGTCTCAGTTTGCTTTTTCAGGCTCGATGCCACGAAATATTTCTCTTATATACGAATTGTCATTCGAATGATGCGATCGTTTATTGCAATCGCATAATTGAGACTAGAGGCTAGAAGTAATTAACATTGATACTCACATTGAAATCATCTGGCTTCGTTAAAAACAACTGCTTCCTCAACTCTTCAGGACCACCTGCCATCAGCATATAGAAGATATGGTAGCTTCTCTCTTCCCCATTTGGAGAACATATTCTCGATTTCTCCAGCAAATAGTGAGAAATATGTCCTCCTACAACCTGGAACTTCTTATCGAAGTGGACTTCTATGAATTTCCCAAATCTTGACGAATTGTTGTTCCTCGTAGTCTTCGCATTACCGAAGGCTTCTAAAACGGGATTGGCATCTAGGATCTTCTGCTCTATAGGACCTGCGTGAGCTCCCCACATGTCGCATAGGTAAATCAGGAGATGTTTGGTTGATTCTGTTTTTCCGGCACCGGACTCGCCTGATACTATTATGGATTGGGATTTTTTTAGGACTTTCATGTCTCTAAAAGCTTTGTCTGCGATTGCGAAAACATGTGGGGGTTTTTCACCCAGGGATTTTCCCTGGTAGCTTTTCATCATTTCTTTCGAATATAAGGATGGAATTTCTTTGTATGGATTGACAGCTATTAGTATGTTGGCAACGTAAGTCTGAAAATATTTGGTTGCTTAAGTATACCTACTCCATTCACTTTTATTTAATCACATAGGAGGTCATGGTTTCGTTTTCAGGAGTTGGTGCACCTGATGAAAAGTCTGTGTGCGTACAGAAAATATCGTTAATGGCAAAACGACGTTGCCAGTTTATTTGTTTACATCAAAGTAAAAGTATTAAAGATATTCCACATTTTGTTAGTTCGAATCGATCGGCGATTTTGGGGCGAAACATCGTAAGGAAATCGCCTATTTTTCTGTTCTTCGTCGTCCAGAAGAAGTTTCCCGTTGATATGAGAAATTTCGTGCGAGTGTCATTTTTTCCTTTCACGACTTTTGGCGTGAGTACTAACGGCAAATTTGAATTGGACCAAAAATCGATTTATAAGCATAAATAAAGCGAAAGTAAGTACTAATCGACCTTTTTACACTTGATAACGAAGTTTTTTTTTAGGTATCTGGACGTTTAGAAAGATTTCAAACGAAATTCCGGTCCCCCAGAAGTTTGGTTAGTTTCGGTATCGTTATTGGTGCTCAAAATTTATTTGGAATGTGTAAATGGACAAAAAAGGCTTCCTCATACGATCTTCTAATGAAAGCGACCGGAAAATAAGGTTCAGGTAGGATTTTCGAGGAATTATGAGGAAAGAACTTGCAGAATGAAATTGCACGATTTTCGTAAGTACACGGGTTCTGGATGGCCATCATAGGTCTCTAAATGATTATTGTTGATCGTTTTCACGTTTCAGAAAAAAAACACGTCGAAAAAGCTAATAAAAAAGAAGAAATATGACTATATTGCATTCAACGGTAGGTGAATTCAGAGTTTGTGTCTTATTTTAGAACAGGTGAATGATAACTGTGAAGCATATGTTTGACCTACTCCATTTTATTTTTACAAACCTACTGTGGTAGTAATGTAGATATGAATATTTTTTAAACTAATAAATTACTATACAGTCAGAATATTTTACTCCTTGTTCATAAGATCAAATAAATGAAATGTATATCTATAAAGCTTTCAGGAATTGACATTCTTGCTTATTAATTTATAACCAAAACTCAGTTCCAAGAAAAAGTTCCTCTTGCATCAGAACTCCCTTCAACTATTTGGATTCCAATAGAGGGATATAATGTTCCATTATTCTTGATTCTTGTAAATACCCATCAATTCATCTTATATCTTTGGGTTGATTTTTTTAATGAATTCTTGATTAGAATCAACAATTGATGTCGTCAAGTCTTGAACTTTCAGTTCAAGAGGATAATAAACATTAAATCTTCACAAGCATGCATATGAAAATTATGTGAAAGCAATGCAATTTTCTTCCATGGCGAAAAATAATATATTTCAACAGTGATCTCTTGTACTTTTCATGCAAATAACTAGAAGAGGAATCCTTTCTATCAATTCATATAAACGTTAATTATTTTCGTCCATCACATCTTTTCCAATTCATTCACAATCTGAGAAATACGCTAAGAATGTAAAAAGGGCAACATAGTGTTGACTTGGAACATTAAAATATTTTGAAAACCGTATAACTTCGATACAGAGTGGAATGTGTCAAATTTCCAAGGCCAGAGTTGTGATTTTATAATTGTGAATGGAGTATATTTATTGTTTTTCAAATACATAAATGTCTGTAGAATGTGATAGGTACTTACATATATTTTATTCTTGTAATATCTCGTTCTTATGTTATTTAATAGAGACCCTTCATTAAGGAACATCATTTCACCTGAAAAAATACTTTAAATAATTAGAAATATGAAACAAAAGGAATACGAATAGTTGCGAAAAATTTCAGGGCGTGATTCCATGTCAAAAAATAGGGTGGGTCCTTAATATAAACTTTACTTTTTTGAGCGCCCCTACTTAGTTACAGCCCCCTAAATATGGCGCCAGAAAAACAGTTTCAACTAAGCAGGGTGTTTCAAAAAAAGGAAGTTTATGTGAAAGACCCAACCTATTTTTTGACAAGGAATCGTTCCCCATCTTTTGCAACTATTCATGTACATCCTGTGAATTTCTTGAAAATAGCTGACAAATGATCAATAAATGTGATAAAGGTTACAGAAATACTGTTCTTGCGGTTCTTGAATGTTTATAAATATGGCTACTTACAGTTATCATCGAAATCTCTGTTGTTGTCCTCTTTAGCCGTTGGAAATATGTCAGCGTAGGGTATGGTCATCTTTGGAAATTTCAAATCAATAGGACTTATTTCCACCTCATCCCCTAGAATTTCACAAATTCTCCCCAAAATGAACCCCTCAGCGGGATGTCTTGCCCACACGAGATCCATCTTCTGAAAGAAGAGAAGAACATTGAAGAAATACCAATCTTCATAAAAGTACAATAAAGTAAGTTAATAAGTTCCTTAGCCAAACTTTTTGGCTTTTCATGGCACTTAACAATGTAATAGTACTCTCAACCTAAATTTAAGACTGTGGGGCACACATTGAGGAAAAAACATGTTCTCCTTATGAAGGGTGTTTCGATAAGAGAGCAAGATTTGAATTGCGCGCGATGTCACATGATTATGACGTGACATATCGAAAATGGACAGATGGGAGTTGGTGAACATGGATTTAATTGGACTGTTTTTCTTCGAAAACGACAAATGTAATGCAGTAACGGTGAAAGACGATCGTTATCGTGCTATTTAAACACAGTTTCTTGTGCCTTATTTGGACGCTGTTGATCTTGACGACATTTGGCTTCAGCAGGACGGTGCCACATGTCATACAGCCTGCGAGTGCAAGGTGCGCTAACGTAGGAGGTATTCTTAAATGAAATGTGCCTTGGTCTTATTACTCGGTATTCTGACATAAATATAGGCAACTACGCGCTTTTTAAGGTCATCAAGTCCGATCCTCAGCTCCCATTCGACGTCGACAGGCATCGGTGGTTTAGTGTGGAGTTTCCGTTTTCGGGCGGTTGTAGGTACAATTAGCAGGAAATGATTTTTTGACGCAGCCGATGCAAACAACCGGAAACACGATGTCTCTACTCTATTGATTTCGATATCTGATCCGCAGTTATGAATGGAAAGTATGAAATTTCTCATTATCTTCGGTTACCTATTCACCAGAGCACGACTTTTTAGGGATTTCCTAGAAAATTATTGGCGCATTTCTATCAGGCACTGTCAGTAGCTGCATTTCTTCCTATCGTTTCAGAAAAGAAATTAAAGAAAATCACAACCTAACCTTCATAGTGGAATAATTCGAACAAAATTCCATTAAATTCAAAGAAATATGTACTCACAGACAAGTATGGAAAGTATTTTATAAATTCAGCAACCTTATTCAAGTTTTCTCCTGTAATTTTACTGTTTACTATTCGAAATGTATTATATATTATGTTATAAAAATATAACGTAGTTTAATCAACTTATTTATAAAAACTTATGGTTTTACTATCAGTATTGGTAAAAATAAAGGCCCATTAGTCTGCAATAAAACGAATAAACCTCCTTCACCTCCACCTTGAATCTATCAGTTTCTCTATCACAAATAAGGTGACTCTTTGACTTGTACATACAGAGTGTAACAGCCAAATGGAATAAATTCGATAACGAATAAATGAGGGGGTGTTAGGAAAAACGCTCGGACACGTCGATTTGTAATTTTAAATGCGCATATTTTTCAAGAAAATAAAATTATATAGGGTGTTCCATGCGACCGTGGCCAATATCAACTTTCTTATTTCAAATGCAACCCCCTGTATATTATTTATTTTTTGGATTCTTCAGAGAATTCTAGACACAATTCATGCACAATGTCCTAAACCTATCTTCAACTTTTTCGGAAATATTAACTGTTTTCAGATTTTTTACAAAAATTTACATTTTAATTGGAAATTATTTTATTTCACAAATTCGATACATTACACTCAATACTTATTTCCCATTTACCTCTTGATATGAAGAAAGTAAGCAAAAACCATTACTGAGAAGAAATTTAAAAAAACAAAAACAGATTTTTTTATTCTCATAGCCTTAGTAACACGTTGTCTGTTTGCATGACAATAAGTGATCAGTGTAAGTTTCCTACATTTCCTACATTGACATTAATGTTTTTTTTTATAATTAAGAAATAATGCAACCCCCTGTATATTATTTATTTTTTGGATTCTTCAGAGAATTCTAGACACAATTCATGCACAATGTCCTATACCTATCTTTAACTATTTCGGAAGTATTGAGTGTTTTTAGATTTATTGCAAAAATCAACGTTTTGAATAAAAATTATTTTATTTCACAAATTCGGTACATTACACTTAAAACCTAATAAGTAATACTGATTATTTCTTAATTATCGAAAAAAAAAAACAAAAAAAACATTAATGTCAATGTAGGAATGTTCAAAATGCTCGCCGCGAACGTCTTATTATTATTATTAACTTTATATTTCCGAAACAGTTGAAGATAGGTATAGGACATTGTGCATGAATTGTGTCTAGAATTCTCTGAAGAATCCAAAAAATAAATAATATACAGGGGGTTGCATTTGAAATAAGAAAGTTGGTATTGGCCACGGTCACATGGAACAGCCTATATAATATTATTTTCTTGAAAAATATGCGCATTTAAAATTACAAATCGACATGTCCGAGCGTTTTTCCTAACACCCCCTCATTTTTTCGTTATCGAATTTATTCCATTTGGCTGTTATTACACTCTGTATATTTTAACTGTATATTCTTGAGGCCAAAAGAAATCTTTTTTGATATTTTCCAGTCTTCCGAATTCAGCTCTGTTAAAAAGATATAGCCATTCGAAGAAAAAAATTGGGCCGAATACGTGCCTGATACCATTTTCTGGAATTATGCAATGTTCATATTTCTCGATTGAAAATGAGTTAATACATTTAGGGAATACTCAAGTACAAACCTTATTGGAATTAAATGTTTCAAACATGACATTTCTTAACAAAAATACTAACTTTTGTTCCATTATATCTGCAATTGAAAAAAACATATTTACTTCTTCGATTTTCCTGAAGATTAGTTTGTAAACACTAATTACTTCTTAATATTTTCCTCGATATCCCAAAAATATCTTGTAAAGAAAGATTCCAGATTATTCTTGATTTATGATTTTTTCGTCAAATTTTATCGGATAAAATTATGAATAACTCGAAAACGACTCGTTTTATTGAAAAAACATAGGAATACTTTTATTTTCTAAGAAGATTGATTCTTTCGAAAATATGAATCGTTTATCTTTTCCAAGTAGTTTTATAGTATTTTTGCGTGTATTTATGAGTCGGCTACGCTGTAACTTTTATACCAGGAGTAATATTGAATATATATATAATATGCACCATGAATAGAGAGTAAACACTCAACCAAAATTGAAAATGCATTTGGGACTGAGTCGAAAAATGAAGTAACTTTCAGTGACTTTTTCCCACCTCTGAGGTGAAAATCAAAATATAATTTTCAATTTCTTATATTTATTTTTATTTCCTTTACATCTTTGAATTAAACAAGAGTGAGATAAATGAGGCTCATTATCCTTTGTGAGATACTGTTATTGGTCTCATAATCATATTTCTCTGACAGAAGGGAAATAGGAAGAAAATTGTAGATAGTTATCGCCATCAAGCCGCATCCAGAACGTTCATGAAAGCGAAACTTATAAACAAATCTAAAAAGCTACTTTCCCATAATAGACTAGTATACATCTGGATCAGTGATTGGAACTGAATAAATTCATTATATGCCACCTTCTTCCAAATTTCACGCTGATATCAAGATACAGAATACATAATTTCAGTCGTTGCTGGTGAGTAACTGTTACTTGGACCATTACCTACTGTTTGTTTTAGTGATCATTCGGCTTGTTGAGTTTCTCCATTAGAAGCAACAATAATTGGATAGAATAAGATAGGAGTAGACACTTCCCAACAATTTGTTTGATATAATTATAGTTTACCAGAATAAAATTTGATGGAACTATCACACTATTTCTAATGTGATTTAGATAATTTTTCGGCTTCTAACTTGGGCATTATCGAAAGCTTCAGGGCATTTCTAATAACGCAAGAATAATTATCAATATCAAATAAATGTCAATATGAATTTATTGAACAACGACATATCTGCTGATCACAAATAATATTCGAGTGCCATATTTTGTTAATCTAATTGCTAATTTCATTGAATTAACCTCCATCTCTCAGTTGACTGTTGCGGAAATCAAATCAAAATATTTTCTGTTTCCCATTGAAACCATGGTTTCTTGCAAAATCATAATTGTTTTTATTAATTACGTCATCAGTGTACCAAGAATAAATTGGAAAGTATGGAGAAATGCATGTGAGTTGAAACTTGAATAAAAAAGTTTTTGTTGAATCAGAGATGCTGCAATTCAACAATAATGACATGGGAAAAATGCGAAGTCAGTACTTTTGTCCAAGAGAGCGGAGTGTTAATAGAGCCTGTGCTATTTTGTAGATGACCAACATCATCCGTATAATTTATTTCGATTAGATCATTAAATATTTAGATATACAGGGCAATGGCGGATCCAGGCGGCTTTTCAGGGAGGGGGCGTGAATTGATTTATTGAAAATGAATTATGGAAAAAATAAAACAATTTGAATTCGACTGTAACAAGGCCTATATGGACATGTTCGGTATCAAAATATATGTTTTCGAGGACTCTGAATTCAATAAAAATAAATTCGAGTCGCTATCTGTTATAGTTTAGATTTTCACCTGTCAAATGTCATTTTTTCAAAAATCGAAATTTCAAATCTTCATAGCTCCCGCTCCTGTGATCCTATCCAATTTTTGTTCGTATATTGTTGATCGGCATTGTCCGAAGTATCTCTGGGCATAATAAAATCGATATCGAAAATCTCCACTTTTTGGGAGAAAAATGCCAAAGGGGTATAAGACCCCCCCAAAAACACCATATTTATTATCACCAAGGAATACCAGGCGAATCCAAAGTCGTTTTTCGATCTGGAAGATCTACTATCTATTCGAGCCATTCAGAAAACCCATTTGGCTGATCAGGATCGCCTATACTTTGAGTGCTCTGAGTGTCTGAACAAAACTCGAAATTGATATATGGAAAAAATAAAATAATTTAAATTCGACTGTACCAAGGCCTATATGGACAAGTTTGGTATCAAAATATAGGTTTTCGAGGACGCTGAATTCAATAAAAACAAATTCAAGTCGCTATCTATCATAGTTTAGATTTTCACCTGTCAAATGGCATTTTTTCAAAAATCGAAATTTCAAATCGTCATAGCTCCCGCTCCTGTGATCCTATCCACTTTTTGTTTGTATATTGTTGATCGGCATTGTCCGAAGTATCTCTGAGCATAATAAAATCGATATAGCAAATCTCAACTTTTTGGGTGAACAATGTCAAAGGGGTGAGATCCCCAAAAACATATTTATTTTCGTTTTGCATTGTTTTTGAGCCACATTCTTAGTGAGTACTGTCCGAAAGGATCTTTATTTCAGTTTAATGCGTCATATGAATAAAATAAAAGTGAGATTTTCTGTAACGGCGCCCATGATAGGGAATGGGAGGTTACAGAAAATGTGTATTCTTTGAGTTTTCTCCATCTTTCGTTATAAAATGATGAGAATCAAGTTACGTAATATAACACGATATGAGCCCTTGAGTAACTGGAACAGAAAATTGGATTAAGAAGCCTTCGAAAATTATCGGGAATGAATGAACCTTACACTATCAGTTGCTTAACACAGAGTTGCAAACCGACAGTTCCTTAATGATTAAAATTAAAATCATCAATTCCTGGAGGAACATACCCTATAATCAAAAGTAACCCGAAATCCAGATGTAAAATTCCTACTGCTCAGATTTTTTTCTCTTATTCTGATATTTTGTCACAATTTGAGCGCTGTAGATATACTTGCATTTGGAAAATTTGTACTGTTTATGGCATTTGGAATTTTGGAAAATTGATGTGTGGCAATGTTCACAATCGATTCAAAACGAATTCCTCGCCTGAAGAACAGAAAAAGTCAAAGGATGAAATCTGGATAATATGGTGGTTGCCCGATGAGTTTTGATCCCTTTTGGCCTGAAAATCCTTCACATTGATAGCCTTGTGTTGTGAGATATCATAAGATATAACATAAACATACTCTCATATCCATAGCATCGTAAATAAAACAAACATTGTAGTTTATAGGCGGAGAGCTGATGACGTGTTACAGACGGTATTTTATGCAAGTGGAAATAATAGCAGATAGTATTTTATCGATATATGTAGAATTGAGAGTAGGGAAGATCGTTTGCGGTTATTTAGATATTGAACAGCATGTTTTATTCGTGGAAAATAATCAGAAAAAAATTTTTGGGCCACTTGGAATTTTTTTAATATCTTATTTCAGCATGTATACGATTCCGAAATAAAAATCTTCTTGCAGCCAAGTTTTACAAATTTTGACATGAGATTAATCAAAACATGCATCGTTTTGATTATTCAGATATTGCAGCAATATCAACAGTCGAATAATTTTGGCCAAGACGAAGTTTCCATATTTTAGGTAGAAATTTCTTGACTTAGATTTCGCTGGAAAGTTTTTTGAAAATCTTAGAACTGATGAGAGCTGTTGACAGAATAATTATTTTTCTTTATATCAACTTTAGTTGGACCCTAACATAATTCGTGATCACCATTATAACTTTTTATGGAAAACCCTAAAGTTTTCGACATTCCATGCTGATTAAATTTACAACATGAGTAATGATTTATATTATCGATGAACGAACTTCTTCTCCTCATTAATCTGATAGTGATGTATCAAAAATAATGCGCTAATCCAAGACTAAATGGTATCTTATCTGAATCTGAAAAAAAATTTCATAATGAATATTCCATAGTCCTATACTCTACGTACGTCGTCGTCAACTAACAACTTATTTTGAGCTAGATTCGATATTATACAAGGATATTTTCCAAATATAAACAGGGAAATTACTTGCTGTCCAATTATCTTCAACTCTTCTTCATGAAGAACACAAATGCAGAAAGAATATTCTCAAGAAAATCCACTTTTATCAGTTTGGTTTTTGGAACTACCTAAATCATCTATCGTTTATTTGATCTTAAGTGTCAGACAAATAATTCTTTTGTTTTTTATATGATTTCACCTTCTGGTCCTCATTTTTTCTGGTTCTTCTTTCTGTCGCATTAGTTTGACACATTTTTCAATAAACCGTATTCTTCCCTTCTTTCAATAATCAACTTTTGATTCCATCTACTTTTGAATACTATTAAATATATGTGTAGCTGCTATTCTATTTTATATATTGATGATTTTTCGAAGCATTTTCTTCTCAATACTTGTTGGTAATTGGTTGTGTAAATAACTTATGTAGAACATATTATGAAGCAGAGTTCGAGCTTCTATGTTGTGAAGAATAATTTTTTATATTTTTCTAATTTCGGACTAAACGTTTAAAGGCAAAGTTCCATTGACAGATGGGGACATGAATGAAGTTGTTCAGTTGTTCAAGATCCAGTTAGTTCGACAAGAACTGTTTTCCGTTAGTTCTCTGTGCATGGTGTTCAAACGGTTTAGGCATTTATTGATGCTTCTGTTAGAATACATCCGAGTCATGTTACTCTAGGTTCAATAAGAAATTACAGGAAATTAATTGTCAATATGATTTGATGAATGATGAATGTTATGAACTTCGAGAGGTTGTTGACATTTTTCATGGTTACATTTTAAATTCCAAATTGCTCCTCATCGAAAGATATTTTCTTTAAATGTAAATTTTTTTTATTTGTTTATTTATTTTTTGTTTCTCTTTGTTGTTTTGAATCTAAATTTGTTTAATTAGTTTGTCACTGGTTATTTCGCTTATTAGTGTAAACTGTGAATAATTTTTATGGGTATATATCTTTTGTATCTTTGTCTTTTGTATTCCTTGTATAATGAATAAATCAATAAATGAATAATTCAATAAATAAATGAAAAAATGAAAAAATAAATAAACATTCAACAACCTGATTGATTTTCTTTCGAACGGTATTAGATACGGAAAAAATTGTTGGAGATAAAAAGTGATAAAATTAACCATAATTTTTGTTTTCATACATTTGAAATCTCAATGACTTTCCACAAAAAAAGTTCTGGAGGGGAAAAAAGTATGTTTAAGGGACTTCATATCATCCAAGAAATTATCCCCAGGAAGATCCTGTATAGCATCAATGACAAGTCGATATATGTACTCAGTGACATCAGAAATATTACACGAAGAAAGGATCAATTCAATTGAAAATGTCATATCAGACAGTTGGGTCATGAATTCCATTTTTGGATGTAATACACACATACTCTGAATAGGATAGAAGTTATCTTCGCCTAATCTTATCATCAATATTGTTTCTTTATCAAAAGTAATTTGTCACAATTACACATGATTGCCTAGTGATAATAAAGATCACACATCAATAGTTGATTTCGACCGATTGGAATAATCCAAGCAGTCGCAATGCTGAATAAAATTAATTTTGATTGATCATTTCCAATAATAGATCAAAGAACTGAGCTGGAAACGACAAAATTTTTAATTCATTAATGGAGAAGATTTCTGTTTCTTTAATTTTATTTATTCAAAGGTGTTTCAGTGATCTAACTACAAGAACAACAAGGTTTGTAAACGAATTTTTTCACACGAGCAAGACAAATTGGTGGACTGAGAGAAGTAGGCAAATTTGTAATTTGTTATTGAAAAAATTATATAGCTCTCGTTTAAGTAGATCGAGCTTTAAATGAGAGGTATCTATTGACTGACAGGGCGGATCTCCTAGAGATGTGGCATTGTCAGTGCATCATAATCGTTGCTGTAATTTGTTGCTATTGTATTTCCCGTAATTTATTTAACAATGATTTTTTTACAGCAATAATGGAGAAAAACTATTGTACCTTTATTAATAATTTTTAAGTTTCATACTTGAAAATATACTCTCACTCAGCTGACTCAGCACTATAGAGTGTTGGGTAGAGGTATATTCTATCTAACAAGGCATTATTTCTGGGTGGAAGTTATTATGCAGTTTCAATAGGAAATGAATTCCTGAGGATGCAATTATCAAGTGATTATAAGTTTTGGTCAGTTTAAGATGTTAATTGAAGATTCATATATTTATGTAATTTACACCTCGATCAATACATTTGATGTTAAAAAATAAACTTGAGATTGAATTGGTGGTGTGAAATCGTCATTCATTCCAGTTCTTTGAAACTGGTCGTTGAATTTTGCTTGTACAGGGTGGTTCCCTTTGTTGTAACAGGGGTTCAGCAGTCGAAAAAAATTCCAAATCAACTTCCAGCGAATTTTCGGAAAAAAATTACCAATATTTCTGATATATCATACCGATTTTTTTGACTGGCTTTGAATTGGCAAATTAAACTTAAAGTTGGATCTACCCACAAAGTGAATAAACAAGCGCTCATGACTTTACGTCAGTGCGGTGACCCACTCTTTCGTGGATGAAATTTGTATTTTCTATACAATTGAGCAAGACTCTCAGCAGACCGTTATTATCAGTTTCTGCCGAGGTGTTAAAATGAAATAAGTCAGTTTCATATAATTTCATTGAGAATCTATAATATATAAATTGACTCTTTCTGTCTCTAATTACTCTGTATCTACCTATTTATTCCTATAATTAAAACGCCATGAATAATATTCAAATTATGGATTGTAGAAAGGTGGTTTGTTAGTCATGCAAGATTTTTAAATGAATGGGCAGATATGTTTCATTCTGATTAACATATAAGCCAATCCTTGGATTCTGTTGCCGTATCTTATGAAGATATTGAAACCATGAACAAAAATCTTAATAACTGTAACTACCTATAGAATTACTGATCATACACGTAGTAAAAATTTCCATGTTCTTCATAGATCTTTGGACTTTTTTATTATTTAGTGTTCGTTGTCTGTACCCTTCCAATTTTGATCCGTCAAAATTCTCTTCTAGAGTTATTCATAAAGTATCTTTTTTTTCATATAGAAACCGAATAAGTGATAAAAAATTCACGCTGCCACATGAAACAATTGAATTAAATTTTTCTTTTTATTTCGACAATATCTTGATCTAATTTTCCCACAAAATTCATGTTTATTCATTCCAGTTTCAGATGGGACTAAAAATAGTTCTGGGATGAATTTTATTCGTTTCCAGTATGTTCAAGTTGTACCTCATCCTGTTTCCCACAGAAATAAGTTGAATATCGACATTTATTCATATCTTATTCAAAGAACTTAATTTGGTTAACGCTGTCCGACAAAATTATGGGAGATCTTTCAGACTGTACTCATTTACATCATCGTAGATAATAGGTCATGAATACATGCACCGATCATAACTGTGCATGGGTATATGTAATCATCCTACTCAACTTGCGTCACATAGCTGATCTTAAATATAATATTGGTGATCTTAAACTCTTCAAGCGCAAAAACAATTATTTTGAATATCAAATTAAAATAGACGATTTGGCTATACTCTGTTCAAATGTAAGAAGGAGCAATAACAACATGTTTGGCGCAGCGGTAGGAGTATAGTTTCTTTCCGTCCAGAGTCGAATCGAGGAGATTCCACACAATCGTTCAGTTTTAACTGAACTTGAATTCCCTTTTTTTCAATAATTTATACAATGTTGTTCTTTTGAAACTTGGCAAACTGTCATCATCATCCACGATTTCTAGTACTTTAGAAATCGTTGGAATTTCATTCCGGAAAAAAAAACCGTGGACAATTCTTCTGATAAGGTTCATATCGAAATCGTCAACCGAATCGATTATTTTTAACGACTGGGCTCCCCTCTTAGGTGGCGTCAATGTTTTATTCTCTTTATATTCTCTGAGAATTCTGAATAGAGCTGAATCACTCACCCCTGAGGATTTTGAAAAAATTCCTACTAAGTCTATTTTCGATAAATCAGGATGTTCTTCCAATTCTTTTCGAAAAATGTTCGAAATTATCTCTTTCTCTTCAGCAAAGAAATGCGACCTTTTGGACCTTTTTCGTGGTGGTCCCCACATATCACCCTCAGATGCAGTATCCGTTTCCGAATTCGACATTGTTCTATATACACTATATACACTTTGTCAAAAGATTTTCCAACACAATACACTTTTCACAACAAAATCTATAAACACTTTGAACAGCTAGATCTTCACAGTAGCTCTAGGTATTTTAACTAGTCTTGTCAATTGAAAACTTCGATATTAATGCAAATCAAGATGGCTTGAACCCATCAAAGGAAAGGACCCAAATCTAGTGTTTCCCGGAATTACCTTGTCGGAATCTTGAACAGCCGACAAAGAGTTTCGTACAGAATAATATGAAATTTTGGACCGAAACTGAATATATTTCGGATATTACAAGTAAATGACCATTATAAATTTGAACAGAGATCTTTTACGAGTCTTGTCAATTGAAAACTCCGATATTTATGCAAATTAAGATGGCTTTCACCCATTAGGGAAAAGGACCCAAATCTGGTGTTTCCCGGAATTACTTTGTCAAGATTCCTACCCAAATCTCTAAAACTCTGGTGTTTACCTTGCCGCAATCTCGAGCATCCGAAAAAGAAATTATTTAGTGGATAATAATATAAAAACAATAAAAAAATAAAAAATAGGGTACGTCGGATATAAAATGTTTATGACAGTTGCAAATCATAACAGATTTTGCACTAGAGTTTCTGAGGAAAAAAGTTCTAGTGTGGGAATTGCTGACTCAAATTGTTGAATCATTTCTATCCCGAGAGAGCGTTGTTATCATAGAAAAGTTGTTATCACCGTTTGACCAATAGGAGCTTTATTGTGCGCAAACCAGACGATTCTGCTTGTTCACAAAGCTCCTTCTTATATTTGAACGGACTCTTTCTAATGAAAATGTTCCTCCATGAGCATAAAGTCAAGACTTACGTGAAAAAAAGGTTACACATAAAGGGTTTTCCAATAAGAGGTGATCTTCACAATCGTCCAGGAATGTTAGGCTTTTCCTACCCGGTAAACAATGTACTATTTTTCTCAAAGAAAAATCGAGGGCTACATATTTTGCAATATTTTTTTATTAAATTTATGTGTCTCGACTGCGTTGGCCATTGACATGCACGGTTACACTCTATTTTTTACAATATGTTAGTTATGAACTGATTTAAAAATGAAAAGCTTATTACTCTCGGTTAAAAAGTTGATGTTATTTCATATTGTGAGATAAAAATACAGTTATTTATTTTTGGCAAATTTTCAATGTTTATATAAATAATCAGTTCGGAAATGTGAACATTTAAATTTCTTCAAGTTTATGCTGAAAAGCCAATTAAATTTTTAACCCTGATGGACAAAACTAGTGAATTTTTTTAATTAGCTGATCAGATTACAGACATAAGAAAAAAATATGAAAACATAAAAGTTCGAGTAAAAGATTCAAAGGTTGCATTGATGAAAACAGTTTTTACTTATACGGATGATTATTGATGAAAATAAATAAATTTTCCTACATTTAACGAAGATTTTTCAAGCGATCTGTGTCAAACAGTCTCTTCACAGATTATAATTAAATCGTAATATTGTAGGAATATTTCGAGAATTGCCAATTATAAACCTATTTTTGCGGATATAAGATGTCAAATTCCATATTTATTTTGAACATTTTTCCGGAACACCAACTTATTGAATTTTAAATTTTGTGTTCAGTGCTAACGAGTATAAAAGTGTGGGTGGGAATTGCGGATAATACCTATTCGAAAAACCTATGTGCGAGGATCGAATTGGTGTTCACATTTTATGTCCCTGGTTCATATGCTCTCAGACATAATATTCAACATTAATGAATTGGAACAAATTAAATTTCTAGTAACAAGTAGTAATGACACGATGTCACATTGCTAAACAATTGAACTTGAACAAAGTGATTACACTTCAGTTTCCTGTATCTTTGCTGATTTACAATTCACGTTATTTGGTCGTCGAATTTAGGTTGGAAATTTTTTTCGAGATAACACAGAATTCGTGTTCGAAAAAGCTTGTGATCTTAGAAATATAAAAACATAATTCTACCACCAACCTGTTTCTCTTGTTCGAAACAGTTCTATTCCACCAATGTTCGAGAAAAACTCCGAGAAAAACGGGGTACAAACAAAATAACCACCTGTTGTTAACTGGTATCTGAATCGGCGTAAACGTCAAAATTTTATCTCCGAAAATACTACACCTGTCTACCGTACACAATGAACGAACCGGTGGGTGACCGCTACACGGGGAATAAATTCACCTAGTGCACGAACGCGGAGTCAACTACCATCGTCGCCGTGTGTTCGGCATTCTACGGAATGAGAACCGCTAATTCGCGTTCCGTCATGGAGCTCATGAAAGTGCAGTTGTGGCAGCTCAACCTTAGAAGGAGACTTTTACGAGCTCTGTTGCCAGTTAGGCGATTCCAAAAAAGATTTTATGATTCCCAACCCTCCTCCTCTTCTGAGGTGATTATGTAGGGCAGGCTTCAATTCACTTGGTATTTTTCAAATTTGATACTCTCCTTTCTCCATAGAAAAATCCAAAGCATTTTGTATCAAACTGAACCAAAATAAAGCACTCACGAGGAGCTTTTGAGCGCTCGTTAATCCATCTCTAGGTAGATTCTCATTCAAGAATCCAACGGAAGACGATTTTGACAGCTGCCAAAGCAATCGTCCATGATCCTAGATATGATATTTGTTGAAATATACGAAGCAAAACCAAATCTCCACTATTTCCCACTGAACGAAAGGTCATAAATTAGGATCAATATTTATTCGTTATTTGGTTGAGTGGCTGAAGTCTACTCCACACTGAAGTGCATGTGTTGACACATTTAATTCTTATCCCTGATTCTTTCGTATAGGCATATTTCCTATTATGAATAAGGAGATAGAAATTATTCCTTTCGAGCAGTTAGTTATTCAGTTCGTTTCATCGAGTATAGATCGACCTCCTTATTATTAAATTGAATAAATCGATTATTCCGAAATCTGTGTTTGATTGAAATCAATCCTGAAGGAACTCATAACTAAACAATATTACAGAAATATCGGTTGTTCAAACCATCATAACGACGCTCCCTTCGACCGCCCTGAGAGACTGCCAGGATCGTACCTACTCGAACTGTGGATGGTACTGGATAGAAATGATTCAATAATTTGAGTCAGCAATTCCCACATCAGAACTTTTTTCCTCAGAAACTCTAGTGCAAAATTTCTGTTATGATTTGCAACTGGCATAAACATTTTATATCCGACGTACCCTATTTTTTATTTTATTTTGTTTTTATATTATTATCTACTAAATAATTTATTTTTCGGATGCTCGAGATTCCGACAAAGTAATTCCGGGAAACACCAGATTTGGGTCCTTTTCCCTAATGGGTGAAAGCCATCTTGATTTGCATAAATATCGAAGTTTTCAATTGACAAGACTCGAAAAAGATCTCTGTTCAAATTTATAATGGTCATTCACTTGTAATTATCCGAAATATATTTAGTTTCGGTCCATAATTTTATATTATTTTGTACGAAACTCTTTGTCGGCTGCTCAAGATTCCAACAAGGTAATTCCGGGAAACACCAGCTTTGGGTTTTTTCCCTTAATGAATTAAAGCCATCTTGATTTGCATAAATATCGAAGTTTTCAATTGACAAGACCAGTTAAAATACCTAGAGCTACTGTGAAGGTATAGCTGTTGAAAGTGTTTATAGATTTTGTTGTGAAAAGTGTATTGTGTTGGAAAATCTTTTGACAAAGTGTATATTATAGTGTTTCTAGAACAATGTCGAATTCGGAAACGGATACTGCATCTGAGGGTGATATGTGGGGACCACCACGAAAAATGTTCAAAAGGTCGCATTTCTCTGCTGAAGAGAAAGAGATAATTTTGAACATTTTACGAAAAGAATTGGAAGAACATCCTGATTTATCGAAAAGAGACTCAGTAGGAATTGTTTCAAAATCCTCAGAGGTGAGTGATTCAGCTGTATTCAGAATTCTCAGAGAATATGAAGAGAATAAAACATTGACGCCACCTAAGAGGAGAGCCCAGTCGTTAAAAATAATCGATTCGGTTGACGATTTCGATATGAACCTTATCAGAAGAATTGTCCACGGTTTTTTTTTTAGGGAATGAAATCCCAACGATTTCTAAAGTTCTAGAAATCGTGAATGATGACGACAGTTTGCCAAATTTCAAAAGAACAACGTTGTATAAATTATTGAAAAAAATGGAATTCAAGTTCAGTTAAAACTGAACGATTGTGTGAAATCTCCTCGATTCGACTCTGGACGGAAAGAAACTTTACGAAGGCCCTCCTAGCGCTGCGCCAAACATGTTATTATTGCTCCTTCTTAGATTTGAACAGAGTATAGTTGGCTTTTGTTGAACGAAAAGTGTTTTTTCAAAATTTTCGATATGAGTATAGTGAACTCGAAAGTATATCATGATATACATGTATATTTTTGAAATCGTTGAAGAAAGATCAATTTAGAAATTTTATTTCCCATTATGGTTTCCATTCGAAAAAAAATTTTCGTTATTGCTCCAAAATTTGAGCAAATACAAAAAATCCAATAGCACTGCTGTAAAGCAGTAAAAAAAGGGCCCAAAAGATGTGTTCATTTCGAGAGCGTAGATTCTATAATACGAAAGTTGTAGTCAAATTTAATAATGGACCAAATACCAATACTTTGGGTTTTTAGCCATTTATGTTTCTCGAAAAAAGAGGACATGACATGTATCTTACTTTTTCCCGATCTCTCATCTCTCTTAGTTTAGGACCATCGAAATCTGGCCACCCTGTACAAATTTTAAATTTGAGGGATTTTCAAAATCTGAAAAAACCGGAAGTATAGTCGTAACGAAAAATAAGGCATCAGATTCGTTTTGTGTCATTGTTTTTTCCTGCAAAGTTTCATAAATATGGTCCTTTTTGTTTTAAAGATATTCACTCAATCTATTAAATAATAACACTTCGTTGTTTGTAAATTTACACTTTATTCTGATCTACCATGATTTGTTCAATGTATTGGTAGTTTATAAATATACATATTCACAATTCATACATATTTACAATTTATACAAATTTGAACAACTGTTGTTTCTAAAATCCATTATTCAAAAACTTGATCCCAATTACTCTCTTCCTTCGGTGGTACAAAATTTAAGGTTAAGTTCACTTTGGGACGAATCATATTCGCTACATCAATAGGCCTTATTGGAATAAGACACTTTGGTGGTACCATTGTCCTGGAAACGAGTCCATTCCAGTCAAAATCTTTGAACCATCTGGAAAGAAAACGAATTTATAAATTCGAATATTCGGAGTGTTAAAAAAATCCATCATCTCCGACCAGAAATGCGAAGATTCGTTTTTGAGTTGAAAACAAGAGCAAAACATTTCTCAAAAAAGGCGTTATCTGCTGACAATGGTGACAAATTTCAACCCAATCGGATAAGCAGTTTGTGAAATATTGGAAAAATTAAATTTTGCGCCTAAACTAAGTTGAAGTGTTTGTCGATCGTGTCGTGTATTTTACGGGACCAGTGAAGGCTTCCGCGCTGTTCTTAGCCGATGTAATCGTTGGAAATAGTGTCGTGAAAATGACGGTTCGTGCAGCCTTACCTGTGTGCCTTTACATCTTCTATTGTTCTGTATCCAAGCCTTTCATTTGGTTCACGTTTGCATAATCTCCTCACTAAATCTTCGGCTTGTGTGCCATTTATATGATAGGAGAAGGTAGCATTTTCTACACCTGCCATGATATGTTCATAAACCTCCACTGAATACGTAAACTCAAATATTGTGCTGCAAAAAACGAGATTTTACAAAACTGCCCTTCCAAAGAAAAATAAAAATCGGAATCTCATCGCTAAAAATAGCGTGATGGTTAAAATAAGTGAACTTACCAACCACATAGCAACTCATAAACCAACATTCCCAAGGCCCATAAGTCCACTGCCCTGTCATGACCTTCGTTAAGGATCATTTCAGGGGCAATATTACCGGGTGTCCCACAAAACGTCCACGTCCTGCCTGTGAATCCCAAATGTTTGGAAAATCCGAAATCCACCAATTTCACGTAACCATCTAGGTCAATAACCATATTATCAGGTTTCAGATCCCTGAAAATCAAAACGAGACTGAGAAATGTCATAAAGAGATAGTCCCTCATAAATCAAAAGTTTAAAAGTGCCATTTTTGACTTCTGTTCGACAGGACGACAGGTAAAGTCCATCCAAAGTTGGAGGAATCATACAACCTTTGACACAAATGTTCCTTTGATATTTTGCCGGTTTCAAAGCAATATTTGTGGCTTCTTCAAGTAAGTTTAGATCGACCATACCATTTTATACCACATGCAAAATGGTATCAGCTGACTATTGAGTTAATGTTCGCACTCTGCTAGCCGATATGGTAATAAGCATTTTAAAAAGTGTTTACAGGGTGTTTCAAGTCCGAAAAATAAGGGTGTGATTCCTTGTTCAAAATAAAGGGTAGTTTGATACATAAATGTTAGATCAAAAGTCAAACGTTAGTAAGATATCGCAGTTCAAAGATGGCGGAAAATTATGTTTTTATTTTATATCTTGAAAACGAAAGGCGATAGAATGATGATATTTGATGGAAGTATTACTATTATGGAAACACACTTTCTTGATATTTTTTCATGATTTCAGAATGAGCGGAGGGGGTTGAAGTAGACTACCTCTATCATTTTTTTAACTAAATTTGAAGAAAAACTTACGCAACGACTTGGATAGAATTAAATTCGGATAGCCTGATTTGGTTAGAAACTTTTTCATCTTCTGTATTTTTCTCGTGAAATGTACCGTTTCGAAATAAAAAATAAAATTTAAATCAGTTCTAAAATTAATTGCCCCTTCCCGACACGTAATAATGATTTATCTACTCCCATAGAATAAGATATATTATTATTATTATAAGATTATTTATAATGAGAGAAATGGAATAGCAGAGATCTAATTCCGAAGTATCATTTACAGAGTGTAACAGCCAAATGGAAATTCGATAACGAATAAATGAGGGCGTGTTGGGAAAAACGCTAAGACACGTCGATTTGTAATTTTAAATGCGCATATTTTTCAAGAAAATAAAATTATACAGGGTGTTCCATGCGACCGTGGCCAATACCAACTTTCTTATTTCAAATGCAACCCCCTGTATATTATTTATTTTTTTGATTCTTCAGAGAATTCTAGACACAATTCATGCACAATGCCTATACCTATCTTTAACTATTTCGTAAGTATCAAGTGTTTTCAGATTTATTGCAAAAATCAACGTTTTGAATAAAAATTATTTTATTTCACAAATTCAGTACATAACACTCAAAACCTAATAAGTAATACTGATTATTTCTTAATTATTAAAAAAAAACAAGAAAAAACATTAATGTCAAAAATCTGAAAATACTCAATATTTCATAAAAAGTTGAAGGTAGGTATAAGAAATTGTACATGAATTGTGTCTAGAATTCTCTGAAGAATCCAAAAAATAAAGAATATAAGGGGGTTGCATTTGAAATAAGAAAGTTGGTATTGGCCACGGTCGCATGAAACACCCTATATAATTTTATTTTCTTGAAAAATATGCGCATTTAAAATTACAAATCGACGTGTCCGAGCGTTTTTCCTAACACTCCCTCATTTATTCGTTATCGAATTTATTCAATTTGGCTGTTACACTCTGTATATTATTTATAATAGTTATAATTTATACAGATGGTGGAAAATTCTATGGTTTCACCTCATGGTTATATCCACACTGGCTTATCGAACGAGTAAGTCAAAAAAGTTTCAATTTTCGCACGTGAATGCATGCGAAAAAGTACTACTTTGCGAACGCTCGTAGAATAATTCCTTGTCCACAGAATTTCATTCAAATTAAAGTTACTTTTGAATCGAAGCTTGATGGATAGAATTTAACTTACCTATTGATGATCTGTTTTCGATGAAGGTAGTCCAAAGCTTCTACAGCAGTAGCAGCAACGAAACGAGATGTTTCCTTGTCGAAAAATCCCTTTTTATACAGTACTTCCCAAAGTTGTCCACCCAAACAAGCTTCAGTGAGCAAGTAAACGTATTTATCGTCTCTGAAGGTTTTATATAACCTGGAACATTTTCCAGAATTATTATGAGGATCTCTGATGAACAAGATCAGACGCGAATATACATATACAGGGTGAAATTAAATTAATTAGAGGTTATTAATTATTTGACTGAAATTAAATTCATACCTGACTATAAATGGATGATTCAAACTCAGAAGTATTTCCCGTTCATCGATTACATGACTTTGCTGATGAATAGTCACAGTCCGTTGTTTCTCCAACAATTTTAAAGCAAATAGTTTTGGATTTTTCGGATCCTTTGAATAGCGAACCAAATCAACTCTTCCAAATCCCCCTCTTCCTAAAGTGGACAGTGTTTCCAAATCTTCCAATTTGATATCTTTGTGAGAATCTGAAAAAAATCATGCAGGATTAATTTAAATTTCTGATATCAAAAACTCAAAAAGAAAAGGTTTTGATAGTTGAAGAATTCTTTCCCATTTATTATCCAAATTTATTAACCAAGTGCCCCCCCCCCCTACAGAAATTACTGAAAAAATAGGAAAATATTCTTCACTGAGAAAATATGTTTTGAATTTGAAATAATCGCAGAGAAAACTCAAACATTTTCAGAAAAACATGCAAGCTCCTCAATTATCTTAAATCGATGTGAAAATTTTCACAGAAATTAATGGAAATATCCTGGACCTCACCTAAATAAGTTGTTGCACTTTTATTCGAAGACCAAGCTACAACTTCTTGCGTTAAATATTCGCTCATTCCTATCAGCTGGTTCAGGATATCTATGTCGATTGTCAACAATTCTGCTCCTGGAGAGAACGCTATCATTTTATAATTTGATTCAGTGTTTCCTTCAAAATGATCTCCTCTTCTCAAAACTCGCAAAATTTTTGCTTTCGTTTGATCTGAAACGAAAAAACTGATTTAGAAAGAAGATCTTTTATCCTATGAATTTATGCATCGTTAACAAGATGCATCTTTATCGTATTGAAAAATTGGTCATTATTCGAATTTAGTTTAAGCGATATTCTTTTTAATGGTTCACTCACCTGCACCTTTCGGAAGCAATTTCAAACAACCGTTACTTATGATATACAAAGTGTTGTCTCTAATCTTCAAAGTTTCGTGAGAACCAAAATATTCAATTTTTATTGCATCGGCAATTTCAGAAAGCACTTCTATGTCCACATTCTTGAACCAAGAGAAATTTCTCAGAATGTCTAAATCTTTCGCATTCTTTCCATTGGATTTTGTGATGGTTTTGAAATCTTTTCGGTTAAGAATCCAGACTTTGCATTTGGTGATAGCTGAAACATAAACAGTTTATTAGTATCTAAAAATCGGCAAATGAATTCAGTGAATAAATTAAATCGAAAATTAAAAAGAGAGATTCGTGGTTAACAGTTCGAATAAAAATAAAATATTTTGAAAAAGACATCTATAGGTTTTTCTTAAAATACCAGTACCCGTTCTTAATTTCAATTTTTTTATTAACAACGAAGTGAACATTGATTCATTCCTTAAGAAGCTCAGAATTCCAAAAAATTCACGTCTTTCGGATTACCATAAACTCTGAGAGCTGCACCTATCCCAATCTTATCGCTAAAGTAAGTACCTACCTGGGTAGGTCTAGGTACCAAGAAACAGCTACTGCCATAAAATCTTTATGCTATTGATGACAATTATTGTACCAGGACTGTCAGGTAAAGTGTTTGAGAAATTAGTTTCCGGATATTGTAAAATTTATAGCACTTGGTCCATATAATACGATTTTAATGATTCTGTTAGTCAGAGAAGGATATTTTATGAGTTTTCTGAACATCTAGGCTTCAACTGAAGTCTGAAATGGTTATATAGGAGAACTGGACGAAACTTTTGTGAGAATATAAAAAAAGCATTCAAATTCTCTAATTAAAAGAAACATGTAATACCAATATTGTTAGTGAAATTCGATAGGAGTTTCAATCAATATATCTTTGCAGTATGTGTTAAGAGTTGTTACTCTTACTATTGTGCTTTTTAAAGAATAAAAAAAGGGAAAAAAATGAATGTCACCATTATTTTTAAATTATTGCTTAATAACTGTTTAGTACTCGTATTTATTCGAAAATGTTTACGAGAAGAATAATTCATTGAAACAATCGAACGTCGTTATTTTCAAAGAAGTTAATTTTCTATATAATTATTTTACTGTTGAGTTTAATTATTTCATTTGAATTAATTTTGAGGTAATACTTAGAATCTACAAGTTTCGTAACTGATAAAATAGAAAAAAGAAAGAATATTACAGATTCATTCAATAAACCCAAATAAATGAATATAATAGCATTGTACAGTTATTTTGAGCTATTTATTATTCGGATAATTCAATTGAATGGAGAAATGTTGTAGAAATAATTTGTAGTCACGAAATATTCTGTGATAAAAAATATATTGTTGATTTCGAATATTTAGAAAAATGTTACACAATTGGAGAATAAATTTACGGAAGACTTTTGGACACAAAAATTTGATAAATGATTTACCTGTGATTTCGTGAACTTTCCTAGTGCTCATCAGTAATTCTTCCTCGCCATATATTTTTCCAATCACTCCCTTGGTTTCTCCGTTTGAACGCCTCTCTTTTGCGTCGAATTTTCCATTTTCCACAATTATCATATTGCTCTGATTTTGCTTTTTTCCCATTATCACACTTCCTGCGGTATATTCCATCTGGTACATCAAACTTATAATTTTCTGGACCATTTCCGTATTAAAATGTTTCGTTATTTTATTATTTTGAATAGCTTCGTATATAATTCTTTTAGAGAAAAATTGATGAAGATTTTCTGACTCAATTCCGATAACACAAGATGTTGCTAGCAAAGGATTCGCGGTAAGTAACTTTGCAATTGAAGAAAACTTTTTTTCCATTTTGGGTTTATCAATGTTGAACCTTAACGAAGATCTGATGTTCAACAAATTCATCTTGAGCGCACTGACAATACACCTTCAAGACACAAGCACAAACTGTTTAGAATATTCTACCTAGGTGACTTAAGCTTAAGGGTGGCGCTAATGGGTCTTTAATTTCGCAAGACCCTTCCTTATCTCTTACTCTATGAGCCAAATCTTTTTTCTTATTCTTATCTTCTATTTTCAGTAGGCTCTATGGTTCTAAAATATTTTATTCATATTTGATTTTGCATGATTTATTCTTATCGCTGACGTAGAACTTGAGATCCAACTTATGATCATCTCAATTTTTGTAACGTCTATGGAAGTAAATAATAGTCTTTCAGTATTGAAATAATAATTTTTCTTAAATAATCATTACACCCTTTTTTTAGGTATTTATTTTGTGACCAATCAAAGAAGGATTTCAAAAATTCTTAATTTTAAATTGGAGCTTTAAGATAGTTGATGAATAATTGAATATTCATTTACGTATTATAAATTGATAATTAAATATTTTGATTTGAGACTCCTCCTAGCACTCATCTTGAATGAAGTTGAAAATCGTTTGTGGTAGGGGTAATAGCATTCACTAAAGGAATAATAAAAGTATTTTTTCAATGCGTTTGTTTTATATCAAAAATACCAAAGAACATTGTAACTGAAAACTATTGTTTCTTTCATTTACAGTTTCTATAAATTATTATAACATCGAAGCAGTGGCGTAGCTAGATAGTCAGGGGCCCTGGTGCAAAAATCGGAGAAAGGCCCCTTAATGAATTGTTTGGTTTTTACCAAGTCGAAATATAAATACTTCGAAGAAGCAGAGCTACTTACTGAAGGTACAATTGAGGAGTATACTTGAATAAATGATGTTGTCATTAGGTAATGAAATGAAATAGGTAATTCGAAATGTTTATTTTTGTAGTAGGTATATTAAATTAATTATATTTAGGAGGATGACAAAAAACTTTGAAAACAATTTTTATTTTATTGATATGTTAGATTATTTGGCAAAATAACAATAAGAATAACTTATTTAAGAAATTCATTTAAATTAATTATTGAGGATTCAAACCTGGAGGTCTATCAAGTCTGAATTTGAAGTCATTGATTTCTTCGGGAAAAATATGTTTACAACCTTTGAGACTCATTTTTTTGCAAAAGATTCATTGACTTCACTCAAATCTAGACTCGATACAGCTTCATTTTTAATTGATATAAGCGATAATTGTCGCAGTCGAGCTTGGTCCATAGTGTTCCTCAAATAATTTTTTATTATTTTCAATTTGCTGAAAGATCTTTCGACTCCTACAAAGATGACCGGAATTTTATGGAATAGTAATATTGCTGTAAATACTTCTGTTGGATCGCATTTCGTAATTCCTCATTATGTATTTTCATACAGAATTCGTGAATTGTCCATGCCTTATTCAATTCAAGTAGAAAAGGTGATAAATATTAAGAAATTGAATCGAAAAATTGGTCCCTATATCATATCGCAATATTTACTTTGAAATTTGTCGCAGCTTTGAATGACAGTTTTTTCTCGTAGATCTATCAGAAATGAGGGTGACAGAAAATTAAAAATTTTGTTGACAGCAGTCATACCCTCGAAACGTGTATTTAAGCGGCCGTTATACTCTGGCCGACGGCACCGATTCTCCATTCGAAAAGTGCCTATCATTTTTCCAAGTTCACGCCCTCGATTTTTCACCTGAAAGCTTGATTTTTTTTATTCTCCTTTTCTGCCTTTTCAGTATTTCCATTTTTGCATTGATTAAGCGCCTATCCACATGGAATTTTTTTTGAATAAAATGGAATAATAATTACACCATGCGTAGAGACATATAATTCTATGATTCAGCCTACTTAGGTAAGACTCAATAGTTTGAATTCCATATACAAACCATATTTTTCATAATATCTTAACGAATCTGAGGGGATTTATGACATATGATACATTTCTGAAACGGAAAAAAAATGGCGATTCTTTCTAAGTCATTTCAAACTACTGTTTCCATAAAAAAAAACACAACTTTATGTTATAACTCAGCAAATAAACCTCTTAGAAAAAATCAGAGTACGCCACTGGATTGCTATCAGAAAAGTGCCTGTATAATGTTTTTGTTTCAACATCCTAGCATAAACAGAAACGGAGATAATGACCAAAGTTGAAATCGCCCAAATTTCAATTTCGGCCTATAACTCAGAAACAAAAGAAGATAGAGGAATGCAGTTGATGCCATTATCAGTTTCTCGAAAAAAGAGGACTATAAGGTGCCATTCATTTTTCTGTATCTCCTCGGGTTAAAAAGTTTTAGTTCATGTAGCACCAATTTTGCCCACCCTGTACCCACGTAGAGATCCAGTTTTTGAAGGAACCTCTGGGCTGAAGCGTAGACCCGCTATGTGTGACACTGTCCTGCCTGGGCGTAATATAAGTTTCAGTTGTTTGCTACTGCAGGGAGGTCTATGTGGCACTGATGACGGCTAACAAGCCAGGAACTAGTATGTCACGGTACTCTACTGGTGGCGGCACCAGTGGTGTACTTCAGAAATTAGATCTCTGCTTGTCCATTTCCCTCATGTATCAGCGTTAACTTGGAAAAATGAAAGGCACTTTTTGAATGGAGAATCGGTGCCGTAGCCGATTTTGTCATGCGACAAAATAATTTCATCAAAGAGAAAAAATTGGAGTGCCCTTAAGACATCTTTAAACTTCAATTTAAAGAAAAAATCAATCTTTAAGTTGAAAAAGAGGGCGTGAATTTGAAAAAATTAAAGGCACTTTTTGAATGGAAAATCGGTGCCGTAGCCGTCGGCCAGAGTATAACGGCCCCTTAATTGTGAAATTATTGTATCGAGCACTATAGAAAATATCCATTTTGTACAATTCTTCCCTACTTCGAAATCGGTGATCAGAAGGAGGCTAATTCATCGAAATGTTTTTGAACTTTTTTGTCTCTTTTCTTCGAAATGGGGATCTATACCCATTATTATTATTATAACTACCATATGCTATGGCATTTTCTCTAGCCTTGCATTTTTTGAAGGACTCGAAGTCACTCCTATAAATTTTTATCCTTGTATTCGTCTCTTCTAAGCTCTGCATGCGTCGTCTAAATTGATATCGCATATCTGTAATACTTAAGATGCATAATTTATATCAATAAGAATGTGCATAAATCGCAGAGAAAAGTGAATTCAAAATTCAACATTTTTTGTTATTATTCCTGCTCGGCTTCGCTCATCTTTGCACGAAATTTTCATAGCTATTTCTGATAATGCACGAATGATATCAAAAAACGAAGTTTAATTGCTGAAATTGTGTTGACCCTACTGGACCATCTAGTCGGATTTAGTTTTTTCAGAGAGGTGTCCGATTCACCAGTGAATTTTGACAATACCAACGTTTGATGCTATTTCCCAAAAAATTATACAAATCTTGTAACGTGGTAAAAACGGTGGTCAGTGCTTGGGGCCTTGGGGGCCCCTAAGGTCGGGGGCCCTGGTGCACTGCACACCCTTGCACCCACGTAGCTACGCCGCTGCATCGAAGTGCCGTTGAAATACTTTTTCTATACGCTCTATTGTGTTCATTCAATAATAGATTATCTATTTCATTGATACATACAGGGTGTGGCGTGTAATTAATGGATATTATGGTACCTGCTAGTAGAGTACTTTGTAGTGGTTCAGAGAAATATGTTTCATCTCGATTTTCGAGATATTCGACAGCTTCGAAAAAATAACAACCATGGCCACTCTTTTTGCAAGACTCCCAATAAAGAAATTTTTCAATCAATTATGATTTTTGGGGTGCATATGTATAGTTTATTTTAAACAAATATCTAGCTTAAATTTCATGATTTGCTTATTTTTTTCATGAGTTGAACCAAACGTGTTGTGAAAAAAAGATATGGTCACCTGATTGTAAAGTCAAGAAAAAAGATGCCTGTTTTCAACCCCAAATGAATAATGCCAATATCATAAAAAAACATCTCCAGAAAACCATATTTTTAAAAATCGTTTTCGACAATGACCATTTCGTGGAAGCAATAAAGATAAACTTTGCGCATATTCCTATAGAAATAATTTTGAATGGGACAGCCCTGACAATAAAACCTTCATTTTGCACTGAAATTGTCTAGTACTATTCCTCGAGTCACCCAAATACCATAGGTCAGTCAAGGTACCTGCCAAACATCGGAAGAAGGCTATTTAACTTTTTGGGTTAAGAAATTTCAACGTGCGAATGCTGTTTGAATTTGAACCTGTTGTTGTTCAACCACGTGATTCTATTTTTTTGTGTATGGTGCTTTACTAGTGTTATTATTGTATCAATTTAGAAGAAATGACGAAAGTGAAAACTGTAAAGAATGAGAAGAGCGATTCTCTGCTCACCAGGCAAATCAAATCGCATTTCAAAACAAAACTTAAGACAGCTTTACATCTAGCCGATCTCACAGTTGAAAAAGTTATAGATCTAACTCCTGAAACAAGCCTGAGGGAATACATCCTTAGAATTCGTTTCCTTCAAAATTTGGAGAAATATAATGAAAATCACGAAGTGTCTGATCAAGAGGAATAAAACACCAATGACTTCGGAGAATTTTTACATAATATGTGTCTAATGTACCTGCTAAATGGTGAGTAGTTTTTAGTAATTGATAAATCAAGTTTGTTTTTTTCTTCAAGTTTTTTTCTCATAGTACCTATTTGCATTTCATAAGATATTCAACTGAAATTTAGCATAGATATTACAAATTACATACAATTTAGATTGCAAATCTTCAGGGTGTCCCCTGTTTTCTTCAGTAGGTACCTATCCTTTTTTTATGAGCCACGGTTAGTTTGAAAAATTGTAACGAGAAGCTTTGTGCTTATAATAAACTTTATGGTCTCTTGTAAGTTTGTCGCATCTGCTACTATTTTAGAAAAAAAAATCGAAAAATCAAAATCCTCATGAAAATTCAGTTAGTATAAAGAGAAATCTGAACTATTCAAGTTTTGGACTCTGGACTTTTGTGTACGATCAGAATTTTTGTACTCTCACGCCATAACATCAGTAAGGTAACTAAAATAATGAAGATTTACATTCTTCAATATCTATATTAGCTGCGCTGCCATCTTTCTTGAAAATATTCCCATTTCCCATTTTTATCGTTTAACTCCGTTTGCGGAAAAAACACTATGTTTTATTAAGAGTAAAAGAACTGTTTTCCTGAAATTGTCGAACATTCAATATTTTCACACTTTCACGATTTCAAGATACATACTTCTATACCTAGTTCGAGAAAGAAATTTATTTTCATGTCCAAAAACATGAATATCAGTATAATCCTTTAACCAAATTTGACATCACCACGCAAGATTTTTTTATTAAAAAATTATACAGTTATTCGTTGATATTTTTTCCCTTCCCTTGTTTTCTTTATTAAAACTTCTTTATGTATTATTTCAGCTACCTTATGTTAATGAAGAAATATTATTACTTGTATATTTATGGAGAATGTTAATGCTCATTTAAAAATGAGGATCTGATAGTGTTTCACCAAGAGCTGTGGAATAAGAGAACTAAATAGAGGAATGCATAGGATAGAAAAAAATGAAAAGCTATCAGCACACTTTTCAGATGGGCGTTAGATGAGAAAGCAGCTGAAATTTTTTTGTATATTTGCAATATTATTTACATTGTTAACATAGTTTGAATCTATATTTATTTTATGCTGTAAGGTACTGTGCAATAAATTATTTTCTATGAAAAATAATTGCTTTCTTGATATTATATGAGAACTTTGATTCTTTGAACTTATTCAAAGATTCTTAATGGGAACCTCGCTTATTCAACATTCGTATTGTAATTTTTGATACAATACCTATATTCCCTTCAGAAACTATATGTCTCAACGATTTTTACTAACAAAAATATTCGGGCATCAAGTTCTGAGACAAAAGCATTGTTTTTAAGAAAACAATAACAATAAAATATCGTTCATTCCGATATATCAGCCAAATTATAGAGAAACATGCATTGTTTTTAAATTAAAAGATTTCAACGCACAGTTTCTTTGAAAAAAATGTTGTCCAATGTGCCCAAATCAAAACTTACTCTGAAGAATCTTGAAAGGGGACATTATTTTGAAGATATTAATTTTTTTCATGAAAAATGCCAGTAGTTTTCTGTTTTTCGTTGGTATACTTAAATGTTATTAACTTGTTCGATTAATCGATTAAATTAATCAAGATAATAAGTTTCCATACGAAATCTGAATCAATCAAAAGATTCATTTGAAGATAAAACTTATTCGTGTTGAACAAAATAAAATGATCAGCATTATTCTGGTTGAAAATCCCTTCAAACCTTTAGAATGAGGCAATTCTCGGCAACCCCAATAACTTAAATTTAAATATGGAAGATGGGTCGTGCGATATGTCGATGAAAAGGTCTTCTCCCTTCTGAATATGAATTTTTTTATTTGATCGTTCATTTACGGTTTATACTTTACAGAATAAAATATCACCCAATTTATCTGAAGCATAAGATGATAGCCATGCATTTTATTTGATAAATTGTTATTATAATTCAGGAATAATAATCTCGTCCAGGAAGCGAAATTGGAGAAAATGATATTTTATATTATTTTGCGCTATTTTTTTCAGGGAGTCGATTTAATTATAAAAGTTTTAGATTATGATTTTTCTAAATATAATTTTTATATTCAGTAAACGAAGTCCATTAGGATAAAATCTAGATTTGTGATTGAATTATTTTCTGTGGCATAACCTAAACTTTCCTTCATTGAAATTGTCATTCTTGGAAAATTTCTAGAACCAATGGTTGTGTGAATTATTTTTTTTTGTGTGTGAAAAACTGGAATATTTAAGTTAGACAGGTATATTGTAATTATTATGAACATTTTTCTGATGTATTGGTTTTTTCCAATTGATTTTTAATATCGAGATATTTTTTATATACCTTTTCTAATCCTCCTAACTTCTCCAATATGTATTATTGTCTTTCAATACATAAACTAGAAACTCTATAAACTGATCTTGTCATTTTCAGAAAATGAAAAGGCTGTGGAAGTCTTAACCAATGATCATTCAGGTTTAAGTTATGGAACTGATGTCCAAATTATATGAAACGTTGAACAAATTATATCACAATGTTCGTTTGGGGTAGCACTGTACATGGTGAACTTGGTGTGGGGGGAATAGAAGATGAACACATTTTGGTCCCACAAAAATTGGATTGGTGCGATTCAGGAAAAGTAATATCAACTGCCTTAGGAGATTACCACACATTACTACTAACAAATGATGGAAAAGTATACGCTTGTGGAGATAATGATTATGGTCAATTGGGTCATGAGTTACCAAGAAAAAGGCCACGTATGTCCTCCTTTAGTATGTGCTATTTTTGGGTTTCACATACTAAAGTACTATGTAGCTTCCAATAATGATTCAGAATTGCAATTCAAATATATTTCACTCTCACGATTCCTATGCAACAATATTCATGTAATGTGCACAATGGATACATTTACATGTTCACAGAATATACTCTTTTTCATTTTTAACTAATATTGAAATCAACAGTTTTCATTTCATTATTTAAAGTACCTGCATTTAATCATTCCTAAGGAAGTCGTAGGGTGATGTAGCTAAATAGCTTACTAAATTTAAATGAAACATGTTCTAGTGAAATCATTTTTTAATTTTTTTAGACCTGGTAAGTGGTCTTGATGCCCATTTCATAATAGCAGTAGCCTGTGGAAAAGCACACTCACTAGCACTGAATAAATGGGGTCAAGTTTTTGCATGGGGTTCTGATTCCTGTGGACAACTTGGACATCAATTGGGTCAAGTGATACAACCAGTTCCAAAAATAGTGAAAAACTTAGCTAAATATTATGTTGTCCAGATAGCATGTGGTCGTCTTCATTCTGTAGCTCTCTGTAAAAGTGAGTAGCGATTCGAATTATTAAAATTTTATAGTGAGAATTCGTTCCAAGAATGTTTTCGTATTGTGAGTGCTCCTTTCAGTGTGTTGATTTACTTGGCTGGATAGTTTTCAAAATTTCCAGGTGGTGAAATATTATGTTGGGGTGGAAATTCTTTTGGTGAATTGGGAATTGGAAATACATCAATATGTGAACCGACACCCGTTCTGTTGACATCTTTGTTAGGAATACCATTTGCTTTTATCTCTTGTGGATCTCATCATACATTTGCACTGTCGAAATCTGGAGCCGTTTTTGCATGGGGTAAGTTGAAGAAAGTCCATATTGTAGAGATATTCAACACAAAGATTTCGTCTCTGAACATTTATTTTCATTTTTTGTTTCAAAATTACTTATTTGTGAATAAATCAGCAATATAATTATCTGAATGATAATATGATGAGTGAGATTACTTATTTGTGAATAATGCAGAAAATACAGGTACTCTGAAGGATAATATAATGTGGGAATTGCTGACTCAAATTATTGAATCATTTCTATCCAGTACCATCAACAGTCCGTTCCGAGTACGATCCTGGCAATCTTTTAGGGCGTTAAAAGGGAGCGTGATTATGACCGTTTGACGAATAGGAGCTTTATTGTGCGCAAACCAGACGATTCTGTTTGTTTACAAAGCTCCTTTTTATATTTGAACGGACTATAGTTATTTTCCGGTTGAACTCATACTAACGGTAATATCCGGCTGTAGTGTTTTATGTGGGTCTCCCTGTATACATATAGGATATCTATGTCAGACATCTCTTGAAAGTATCCAAACTAGGTGAAATTTTTCAGGCAAAAATATTCAAGGGCAGCTAGGATTGAATGATACAAAAAACAAAGTTTTTCCTTGCCACCTTAGGACATTAAGAACTATTAAAGTAAGATACGTGTCTTGTGGAGAGGATTATTCAACATTTCTCACGCTAGATGGTGGGGTCTTCAGTTGTGGATCTGGTACAAATGGACAACTCGGACATGGCACTTCTAGTAATGAGATTCTACCAAAGCAAGTATGTGAAATATGGATTTAGGACTTTATCAATACTATTTGGAGCATCCTGTTTTTTCTCTGAATCATTGTGATCTAATTAATGGTTTTCAATTAAAATTGTTCTATGTCTTCGATTTTTTTTTCAGATTTTTGAATTGATGGGCTCCACCATCACACAAATCTCTTGCGGACGCAAACATACCTTGGCTTTTGTTCCATCAGGTGGTCGCGTTTATAGTTTTGGAGTGGGAGGATCCGGACAGTTGGGCTTGAAAAAAATAACTAACACTAATACTCCGCAGGTAGTTAAATTCCCGTGGCTGTCTCCGAGTGGGACTTCTACAGCGTCTCTGATCAAAAGTGATAAATTCAATGTTCAAAGGATCTTCGCAGGCGGTGACCGTTCTGTCGTTCTGGTTAAACCCCACAGTGATAAAAGTAGTCCGTATGACTGCAGGTATTATGATAAATTGAGTCAAATTGAAGAAGTGAGCTTCGAATATATGAGTAGATATTTAAATTTTGACAACGGTACAACGATGGATCAAGACTTCATGAGTTACCTCGAAGTCGTATTTAACAGTTTACAGTGTTTGAACGGGTCCTTCCTTTTACCCAATAATGCGCACTATGGGTGCACTAGCAAGCATCATGGGGTCGATATGGAATTGGCAGAAAAGTGTTTCTCTCTAATTGGCAAATATGAAAATGATACCATCAAGGAGATTGTGAGTATTTTGGCTATGCTCAACTTAAACTGACCAAATACATATAAGATTCTTGAAGAGTTATTACTTCTTATTTTGTGTTTCGATCGAAAATTATCATTTCAAACCAAATTCTGAACCTTTAAGATTTGGACTGGAATTGTGGATGATGTTATTCCTAAACTGTCATCTTCCCCGCCAGATGTAGAGTCCCTAAGGATTTACTTGACGATACCTCTGTATCACGAGTTCAACAATCCAAGGCAGCACCTAAAGTTGCATAAACCATTCGCAAATGCCTTATTGAAATTAGGTAAGAATGCCAGTGCAATAATCGGTGGATGGTGGAGAACGATGAAGCCAGATTATTTTGAAAAGTTAACGATTATATTTAAATCTGTGGTTTCTTTCATTTTGAGAGGCCAGAATATACCTCAAAATAAGGTAAACATTTGTCTTATTCACACCGCATTTATTACAAGGTGGTTGATGTTTTCTTTCAGACTGTCTTTTATGATGCTTGTCTGGTGGCCATGTTGGACATATTGGCATTTTTGAACAAACTCAATCATTTAGGTGATGGATTTATTGTACCATATGACACATTTCATTTATCTGATTTGAGTGAACATGTAGATGTAAGGATCGATTATGTTTTATGGTTATCGGACTTGACTGTGAGTACTGCAGAAAATTCTTCTTGGTGATGTATTTTTCACAGAATCCATATTTGCAGCCTGGAAAACTATTTTTATGTAATTATCCTTTCATTTTCAATGCCGAAGCTAAAATCCAACTATTGGAAACCGACCAGTCTATTCAGGTAAGATCCACAATAACTAATTGTGCGATCAAATGGGCATTAGTGACATAATTTTTCAGATGCAAAATGCCATGCAGAGTGCGGCCCACGAAGCTTTTTTTGCGATGTTGTTGCAACCATCAATTCCATTTGACGTACATCAGTTTCTAGTTTTGAATGTTAGTAGAGAAAAACTGGTAGAAGACACACTCAGAGAATTGTCAGCAGTTGATCCAAGTGACTTGAAGAAACCTTTGAAAGTAAAATTTTTTGGAGAGGAAGCAGAAGATGCTGGTGGCGTTAGTAAAGAATTCTTTTCACTTCTTCTTAGGGAACTTTTAAATAAGGATTACGGAATGTTTAAAGAGTATGAAGATACTAGGGCACTGTGGTTTTCATATAACAGTTATGAAGATGAAAGTTGTTTTCGGCTTGTAGGTATGCATGAATTATAATTCGCAGACATATCTGTGAATAAAGTTGCAGGATGTGGTTTGATTTAATCAATTTCTCAATTTCAAGGTATGATCTTGGGACTTGCAATCTATAACTTTACAATAATCAATCTACCTTTTCCACTGGCGCTATACAAGAAATTATTAGATGAACCCATCGTACTAGCTGACATGAAATCATTAGAACCAATTGTATACAATTCGTTCAAAGCAATACTGGAATACGAAGGAGATGATTTCGAGGAAATGTTCTATCGTCATTTTACTTTCACAAGGGACAATTATGGTGAGACCGTTGAGGTACCATTGAAACCGGATGGTGAAAATTTACGAGTTACCCAGGAAAACAAGTGAGGACCTTTCAATTATTGCGTATCAAATTCATTGAATATATTTTTTGGAAAGAAAGCAATATATATTTCTTTAAATTAAATATAAGTGTGAAGAAAGTGATTTGCAGATTTCTCAACTTTTTGTCTTATATTTAAAGAACAGTCCAGTGAGTTCTTTCAGAAAAACTCATGCTGAATATTCGACTGTGTGGATCAGTCTGTAAATTTTCTCATATATTTATTTCCAAGATGTAAATTATACTAACTTCCCTTCTGCTTCATAACAAAAATGATAATTTGTAAAGGATTATTCGGAACTTTTCAGACACGAGTTTGTGGAATTATACGTAGACTACTTATTTAATGCATCTGTAAGTGTTCAATATGCAGCATTCCATGATGGTTTCATGAAAGTGTGTGAAGGAAGGGTGTTGAAGCTTTTCCACTCTCATGAACTGATGTCTGTTGTTGTTGGAAATGAAAACTACGACTGGCATGCATTGGAAGATGCAGCCGAGTATAAGAATGGTTATGAATCGTCCAGTCAAACGATCAGGTGGTTTTGGGAAGTTCTTCATGAGATGAGCTTGGCAGAGAAAAAGAACTTTTTGCTATTTTTGACTGGTAGCGACAGGATACCCTTACAAGGCATGAAGGCAATCAAGGTGAGTTTCAAACATTTTATAATTCAACGAAAAGTACTCAAATATCAGACAAAAGTGATGTTAACTTCAGAAATTGTTCTTTATTCAAGTTGTATTTGTATTTGTCGCAATTTAAAATTTTTGTAATTGACAGTTTATGTATAGGCTCACTCCAACATAACCTGTATCATCCATTTTTCTATTTCCGTTTTTGACAGTTCATGAATTTATTCGGTTCGTTAATTGCAGATCATCATTCAAAAAACGAATGATGACAAATACTTACCGGTTGCCCATACTTGCTTCAACCTTTTGGACCTACCAGAATATAAGACCAAGGAAAGATTGAGATACAAACTCCTACAAGCAATACAACAAAACGAAGGTTTTTCACTGGTTTAACATTGCCGATTTATATACATACTTGAAAATAATGAATCTCTGACATCATGTATTCATTGCAAAGCTTCTGTTATATTTATTAACTTGACTGTTGAAATCAAATTTCTAAGATTTTCTTGTTATATACAAAATAATGATTTAAAACATATTTTTTTCACTAAATGATCTATCCCACTATTTTTATAAAAATTATGTAGATACTGTGAATGCATTTATGCGAAAAAAATCTGAATCAATAAAATGAATTTGAAAAAACACGTTTATCAATGAAGAATCCCCACGGCAATTTTTCGAGTATCGCCCTAAAGAGATGCGAACTGACCCTGACTGTGGATCTTTTTCAGAAATTTCATTTCTTCTCAGAGGCAGCTTTCAATCTGCTTCTGAAATAATTTTTAACGACTGGATATTGCTCAATTAGGAACGACATTAGATAACCTCGAAAAAATTGACAAGACTTAGCTCAGTAGTCAATAGTTATCTATATATATAAAACAAAGTTGTTGGTTACACCATTTATAACTCGAGATCGGATGGACTGTTTGCTATGCAACTTCATTTATGGATTCGTCTACGGCCTGGTTATTATAAAATACATTTAAACTCTGAAAAATTTACTCTTCTCTACTCACTGGAGTAAGTTTATGAACGTAGCTCTGGAGAGGTGCATAGAATAAATGAAATTTCCATTGTACAATCGATTGTATATTTATTTTTTATTTACAAATGTATACAATTTTCCTTCTTATAAATATCCCTTGATAAAATTAAAATTGCTTTTCTAATCCACTTGAAAGAAGTAAATTATGATATGGCATTCCAATATGTCGAAAATTATACATTGTTTCGATATCTGAAATATATCACTAAAAATTTCGGAGTTTCGAATATTTCTGTTTCGAAAAACATGGGAACGCATCAGACAAATATAAAAGGAAATTTACTGGACACATAACCCCCCCAGATTCGAAATATTCCGTCACCGAAAGAAATAATTTACATTGAAGAAATGAGAATGGAAAAAAGAATAATTTTGCTCAAGGCACTTCAAGAGATCTATTTCAATGTTTCCCAATCATATCAAAACAATCACTTGTCCTTTTATATTTGCCTGTTCACAGACTACAAACTATTCACAACTCATTAGAAATTGTATTGTCGCTTTGCATCAGAAATATATCTCTTCTTTTATATCAATTCAGCTATATACTCAGGTTGTTCTGTGTTGTTCATCGTCATTTCTGGGGCTTCCATTTTTGCTCTGTATGACTCATAATTGGAACTATTTAAGTACCTTTCCGGTACCTGAAACGTTGAGCCTTGAAAACCCATTTCAGCTTCATAGTACTGGAAAATAGAACATGTTATACAGGATATTTCACCGTTCACGACGAACTGAGTAGATAAGAAACTAATTCTATATAGTTTCCAAAAAAATTATATGCAGGCCAACTTGACCACAAACGGGATTTTTTGAATGATCAATTCTGTGTTTTCTTGATGAGAGTATATACAAATTGACGCAGCAGTACTTATACATATAGGTACATACATTAGGTACTCCTCTGAGGGAACTGTGTGAGCTTCCGCTATTGTGATGATGTCCATTTCCTGGTAAAGTAGCATAATCTGCTATTTCATCATTATACGACATCGTTGGTATATGATGTAAAGAACCCTTCCGATGCGAGTGTTGTATTGTTGCATATGTGTTTTCATCCTGAAATCAATTAAAAAGGACGATTTTATAGGGATCCAGTAAAATTACTTAATTTATGATAATGTTGATAAAAAAAACATATTTCGTTTCACTTTGAAACATTAGATGTTCACATACAGTGGAAATTATTTGGACTAACTTACTGGAATATAATCCTCACTCTCCCTTCTGGCATTTTGTTCAGGTTCATTGAAAACTTGCATGGTAAGTTCCTGTTCTTCATAAATCTTCAATTTCCTAAAATAGAAAAAGAAAAATTGATATCCAAATTTTTAAACCACATGAACTCGTAGAAACATAGGTACAGCAGATGTGAGTTATGTGTGAAAAGACATTAGAAACGGGAAACGGGTAAGTATTATGTGTGCAAACCACTTTTGAAAACTATAGATCCTTATGAATCCTCATAGAAACATACAGCATTCAACACTGCCCATTGCTGACTTAACACTGGATGCAAACATTCATTCGAACACATGTAATGCATTATAAGATGAAGATACTCACTGTTCAATCCATAAGGGATTATCGGTAGTATTCAAGTCATCAATGATAGCCTTTTTAATGAGCGTGTCTTTCTTCTTCAAATCTGTAGAAGAAATGACCCATCTCCTCAAGCAACAACAGACAACAAAGAATATTAGAATACCAATAACGAGCACAATAAGCAGGGCTACCATGGCAGCTAGGTTCGTGTTGAAAGTTTCCTCTTCTTCTGTTAAGAATGCCGGAACAACGTTTACTATGGCATAACCAGCGTAGTAATCTTTGAGAAAATCGTACTTTGAATCTATGAGTTTCAGTACTTCTGCTACTGGACGTATTATTTGAGTGGTGGGATCAATCACCAAGACATACATGTCGGACCTGAAACAGAAAAATCAAATTCGCGAATTCCTGACGGCGGTGTTGGTGGCTCAAAAGCACTGTTATGGAAGATAAAGTTCCGGATAAGGTTAGGGGAGTTCTACTATATATTGAAAACTCAATCTAGACAGATGAACATTTAGTGAAACTCACCATTTTTCATTCTTATTTCCAGTATCATCAGTGTGATATCTGATTTCATCAATTATCACTAAACTCTGTGTTGAGTTGCTTAGTTCTGCGATGATCTCTTGTTGTTCCCTTGCCACTTCATCGGTCGGCCGAGATAATATTATTCTAATAAGCTGCTGAGGTTCGAAGATCCATACCTTACGAAGTAAATAGAAAACCAAATATACTTCCCTGTGTTGGGATAGGTGAGTGTACCAATAGCGAATGCACTCCGATTACTCAATAAATAGAGTCGATAGGAAAAAAATACAGATACTCACATGAACTTGAGCATACGCTTCTCTTTCCGGGAAAGCATTCTCCCTGGCAATAATGTCCACAATGAATCTATGCTGATTATTCTCCGCCAAATAGGTCGCCGTACAAATTTCACCACTCAGTGAAATATTGAAAGGAGAAGGTATTATAGACCCGGTACTTTTGTTCGACCCATACTTGTACAGATTAGAAGCTTTTATGTAATAAGTTAACGACTTATTTGGACCGAAGTCGAAATCAATCGCCATAACTTTGGTGACAAACTGATTTAAATCAGCCATCGCATTCACTGCAGCGTAATATGAAGATTGTTCGAATATCGGGGGATTGTCATTCAAATCATTAACAGTAATGATAACTTCGGCTATGCTGCTATCGTGCATTAACTCGTCAGCAGTCAGCAACTGTCTATCTTCGTAACTCAAATAGAATTCTGGATCATTGCTGGCCAAAATGAACAATCTGTACTCGTCTTTCATTTCACGATCGAAGGACATGTTTGCGAAAATGTTTCCATCTGATTTGTCTATGTAGAAGGCTTCGGGGTCTGACTGGATTATCATGTAGTAGTATACTCTGGCGTGGTTCCCTTCATCTTTATCGATCGCTTGAACTTGACCAACTTTTTTGTGGGGTTCATTGTTTTCTGTTATGTAAAAATGGTATGGGTTGGAGGTTTGCGAATCTGGGAATTCTGGTTTGTTGTCGTTCATATCCACTAGTACGATACTGAGGTATCTTTCGCTTTCGTACCATATGGGGGTGCCATGATCTCTGGCTACTAGAGTCAGCTGAAACAATCACAATTTTTCAATTCGAAACTTTTAGTGGGAATCAACCGAAAACAACAGATTGAACAACTTTAATTTCAATTCGTTAAAACGATACCGTGATCAATTCGAATGTTTGTAATTCTCGAGAAATTTACACTTGGGGGAGACTGTGTCCTACGAGAAAATTGATTGCGGTATCTCAAGAATATCGAAAGACATCGCTGGTGTGCCATAGTAGTAGTTGAAACCTTAGACTATAGGAAAATGGTCTAGGGTTGAAAACCGATAATTGAAAAATCATATCCTTTATTTCAATTAAGGACTGAACGAGAATAAATTCGCTATCACAAAAACGCCTATATCTCTTGAACCAATAATTGAGAAAAAAATCAAAATTTGATCATAGTTAGTTTTGTTATGAACGTCAGAAACATGTGGAACATTTACTTCATAGATATTCCAATTCTCTGCCGCAAAAGGTCAAGCGAAATGAAAACACGAGAATTTATAGTGAAACTTTTTCAAAATAATCAAAAATGGAGCTTCAAAAGAATCGCAAAAGAGGCTCGCGTTCGTCCGGAAACGGTATCAAGAGTTGTTGAGCGCTTCAACGAAGATCCTTCAATTAACCGCAAGGAAGGAACCGGGAGGAAAAAGGGGTTTCATAGCCCAAAAAAGTGAAGAAAGCCATCAGCCTTTTTCAGAAGAATCCTAACCTTTCAGGACGGAAAGTGGCCCAAATAGTGGGTTGTTCGCAGTCAACCGTTCAGAAAATCAAGTCGAGTTGTAGACTTAGAACATATAGAAAGTGCCAGACAGGAACGCTGTGAAGAATCAAGAAGCGAAATCAAGAGCAAAGAAATTAAAAAAAGATTTCTTGAAAAATTTTTCCTGTTCGTGATGGACGACGAAACCTATGTCTTGGCTGATTTCTCGCAACTTCCTGGTCAGGAATTTTGTACTGCAGATTCTCGTGGAAATGTTGACGAACAATTTCGCGTGAAGAAACAAGCAAAGTTTCCTAAAAAATTCCTGGTTTGGCAAGCAATTTGCACTTGTGGGAAAAGGAGCAAATTTTTTGTTGGCCAAGGCTCTGTTGACTCGAAGATATACATCGAGGAATGCTTGAAGAAGCGACTATGACCATTTTTAGGTGAGCACGATGTGTCAACAATCTTTTGGCCAAATTTCGCTTCATCCCACTACAGCAAGGCCACCAAGGAATGGTACGAAGCTAATGAGGTAGTTTTTGTCCCCAAAGAGGCCAATCCACCAAAACTCAGAACTCAGGCCAATCGAAAGATATTGGGCCCTGGTAAAAAGAGAATTGAAGAATATTAAGAAATCAACGAAAACATTAGCGGAATTCAAGCAAAAGTGGAAGACAGCATCCCAGAAAGTGACTGAGAACACTATAAGAAGCATGATGGGAAGAATTCCAGAAAAAATCCATGAATTTTGTAAAAAAATAGTTTTGGTTTTTTTATTGTAAAAACAGTTTTCATTAGAATTAGAAGATGATTCGAAAATGAGTTTGTTTTTCGAAATCGGCCCAGTTGTTCAAAAGATATAAGTGTTTTTGTGATAGCGAATTTATTCTCGTTCAGTCCTTAACAGGTACCTTGCTTCATGTCCAATCGACCCGTAATAAGTTGATCTTACCGACACAAGTAATGGACGTACCACCCAGGAAGGTGGTAGGAAACTTTGCTGCCAAAATGGTCAACAGCACAATAGATCTCTAGGTCAAGATGCTGCGAAGTATGCGTATCCTGGTCGCCTCCCTGTAATCTAATCTACGAATGTATATTTCATTACCTCGTATCTAGATGTTTTCTCACGATCCAATGCTTTCCTTGTTCTTAGTTCACCAGTATCTGTGTCAATAACAAATTCTTCAGTTTCTTGAACATTTCCAACACCGTTTCTCAAATGATAGGTAACCCTTCCGTTTTCACCATCATCTTCATCGATGGCCTTCACGGTCATCACTAAATAGCTTTCGATTGCATTATTCTGAAAAAAAGCGATTCATAAGGAGATATATTTTTGTTCTTTTCGATGAATATCCAATTTTTTTTTACCTCAGTTATTTCAACGGTTGCATTGTCGAGAGCTGGCATTATGAATATCGGTTTATTATCATTCACATTCAGAACTTGGACATGTATAACAGCTCTATCGTAGTTATTACCGTTGCCAGCTTCATCCCTTGCTTCTACCACCAAACGAAACTGTCTTTTTTGACCAATCAATGATTTGTGAGGATACAGAATCCCAGTTTCAATACCAAGTAAAAATATATCTGAAAACGAACAAATAATACAAATAAAAAGGACCCCGCACTTTTCTTATGGCAAATGGCGTTCCATCAAATGTTCTAATTTTTTGGTATAATGTAGTAAGTACTCGACCTACTGATCAAAAGTGTCCATGGCCCCAACTCAATCCTATGACTAGTTTTTGAGATACAGGGCGTTGAAGTTGAGAATTACCCACTTTTACTACCCGCGTATCTAGAAGCATAGAATTCTATGCTCCTAGCGCGTATCTCGAAACAGAATCGAATGAAGTCCAATTTTTCTCAAAAAACATTTTATTCCATTCCCAGGGAGCAACTATATAGAGAAATATGACCGAAAATCGTTACGAATACAGGGTTATCCATAATTGAATGCTGGCCCGATATTGAAATTATAAAATATGTCAGTTCCAGAGCGAGAACGTTCGCAAAATGAACTATTTCACTAGATATTATTATTGTTGTTACATCGAAAAAACCTTAAATACTCAGAATTCATACTGGGTGATCCATTATTATAGAAACTATTCACAATGAAGGTTAAGTGGACACCCTGTATTTTTGGGTTGATTTGAGGTGTTTGTTTGTTTTTTTTCAGAACATATCATCATGGACTTCAAAGAATACAGGGTGATTCATTCATGAAATAAACTGAGAACCTCACGAAAATACCCAACAACCACCTTTTTTTTCATCACCCACACTATTTCATGATTAACTCCGTTGAGGTGGGAGTTTTCTTTCACCACTGTACTTGATATAAAAACATCAATACGACTCAGAGTTTTTATCCACTTCCTATGACCAGATTTTTTGCTGGAATAAGAATAGAATAACATAAATAAATAATTTTCATATTACATAAAAAAAAATCTGGTCATATGAAGTGGATAAAAACTCTCAGTTGTATTGATGCTTTTATATCAAGTACAGTGGTGAAAGAAAACTCCCACCTCAAAGGAGTGATTCTTGGAATAGAGGGAGATGAAAAAAAAGGTGGTTTTTGGGTATTTTCGTGAGGTTCACAGTTTATTTCATGACTGAATCACCCTGTATTCTTTGAAGTCCATGATGATATGTTCTGGAAAAATCAAACAAACACCTCAAATCAACCCAAAAATACAGGGTGTCCACTTAACCTTCATTGTGAATAGTTTCTATAATAATGGATCACCCAGTATGAATTCTGGGTATTTCAGGTTTTTTCGATGTAACAACAACATCTCTAGTGTAATAGTTCATTTTGCGAACGTTTTCGCTCTGGAACTGGCATAGTTTATACTTTCAAAATCGGGCATGCATTCAATTATGGATAACCCTGTATTCTTAACGATTTTCGGTCATATTTCTCTATATAGTTGCTCCCTGGGAATGGAATGAAATGTTTTTTGAGAAAAATTGGACTTCATTCGATTCTGTTTCGAGATATGCGCGTAGTAAAAGTGGGTAATTCTCAACTTCAACGCCCTGTGTCTCAAAAACTAGTCATAGGATTGAGTTGGGGCCATGGACACTTTTGATCAGTAGGTCGAGTACTACATTATACCAAAATTTCAGAAAATTTGACGGAACGCCATTTGCCATAAGAAAAGTGCGGGGTCCTTTACAAAAAAATCGATCGCTTATCCTTTATAACACACCAACCTAATAATATTTGGGCTGAGTTTGCCATACAGCACCAGTGGGGATTCACTACCAAAAAGTTTCTCAGAAATGTAAAGCTTACAACCCTTTTCAATTCAACGAAAATAAAAATTAACTCACCATCTTCATTTCCATCCACAATTGAATAATGGATATTTCCGTTAAAGCCAGAATCTCGATCAGTGGCATTCACTTGAATCAAAGGTTTTGGCGGATTCAAACGCACATCTTCCATAATCTTCACCTTATACTCGGTCTGATTGAAAACAGGACTGTTATCGTTCACATCCTTTATATCTATGTTTATTGGAACAGCTACCGATCTTTTCATTGGACCATGTCCGCCATCACTTGCAACCACCTCAATAACCGTATTATTGATGACCTCATGGTCCAAGAATTGGGAATCGATAATGGATATTTCACCTTCTTCTGGATTTATATCAAAGTATTTGCTATGTTCCCCTACTAATTCGTAGGTGACTTGTCCGTATTCTCCTACGTCCAAATCTGTAGCTTTAACAGTTAATATCTTTGTACCATTTGGAGCGTTTTCTTCAACTGTAACGTTATAAGCGTCATTTTCAAACTGTGGACTGTTGTCGTTTATGTTCAATATTTGGAGGTGCACCACTGCAGAAGCATTCAGCTGGGGTATTCCAGAATCGAAAGCAAATATTGTGAAATTCATAAATTGCACTTCCTCATAATCTATGACTTTGTTTATGCTGACGACACCTGTTGAATTGTTTATTGTGAAGTACCTATTTGGGGGTACTATTTGGTAACTTGAAATATCGGAGTCTTCATCTATAGCCTTATATGTCGCAACGATGGTGTCTGCAGGTTGTTCTTCCTCCAACTCCAAATGATATTCGGGGTGCTCAACGGTCCATGGAGGTAAGAAAGTGGGCGGGGAGTCATTGACATCGCCGATGGTGATTATAAGGAGCCCTGAAAATAAATAGTCGTATCGTAGTATACAACTACACTGCGCAAAAAAAATTAACGCACATTATGGAAATCTCAAATTTATTCTACAACTGAAGGTGTTCTCAATGATAATTATTTTTATCAGAATTATGCATGCATATGTTATCCACTTTCAACGTTTTTCTTCAATACAGATGTTTTCTCCCAGCAGGAATAAAAAAAGATGATATTATCAGTTTTTGAATGTATTGGCTCCATTCTAAAATCAGTTGTTCTCGATCAATTCTAGTGATCAATAGTTTTTCTTTCGTTTGATTTTCTACACTCGATCGCTAAGCAACGCGAAACACGCAATTTGACCCAAGAGAAATGTGCCCAAGCGGTAGTTTTGCGAGAAGAAGGGTGGACATACACAAGAATTGCAGGAAGGTTTGGAGTTTCCCATACAAGTGTGTCCAGAATGTTGCAGCGATTCAGGGAGACAGGTATGAATGTCCGAAGACCAGGACAGGATAGACCACGGGTAACAACTGCCATTCAAGAACGTTACTTGAGAGTTTCTTCGTTGAGACAACGGTCTGCAACCGCTCGCCTCCTTCAAAATCAGCTTGAGCAAACTCATGAGGAGCAAATTAGCACTCAGACAATAAGAAATCGCCTCAGAGAATATGATTTAAGGCCTCGTGTCGCGGAAAGAGGCCCAGCTCTTACCCCAGCCCATCGAAGGGCGCGTTTGGATTTTGCGAGAGAGCATATCCATTGGGAAGAGGCCGATTGGGAAAGAGTTCTCTTCACAGAGACAGATGAGTCTAGATTCTGCCTCTTCCATTGTGATCGACGTTCCCTTGTATACAGACGTCCACATGAAAGATATGCTCAGTGCAATTTCCTGAATACTACTGGTTTCGGGGGAGGATCGATTATGGTATGGGGTGGAATATCTTTGACTGCTCGCACAGACCTAGTGGTCGTTGATAATGGAGCTATGAATGCTGATAAGTATATAAGGAACATTCTTGAAGAGCATGTAGTGCCATTTGCCCCATACATTGGTGAAAATTTCATTTTTATGGACGATAATGCCAGACCCCATCGTTCGCGCATCGTTCAGGAGTACCTTGAAGAGGTCGAAGTCTCTCGAATGGAATGGCCAGCAAGAAGTCCAGATCTCAATCCGATTGAGCAGGTTTGGAACAATCTCAATAGAAGGCTGAGAAGTTCAGAAAATCATCCAGCTACTCTTAATGACTTAGGAATCCAACTCGGAGAAATCTGGGAAGGATTAGATCAGAACATTTTTAGATCACTCATTTTGAGTATGAACCGTCGTTGCCGAGCTGTAATTAACGCAAGGGGTGGAAATACCAAGTATTAAATCACTTATCAGCATTTCAGTATTTTGAAAATTGTTCATTTCTCTTCTTTCACATAAGATTCGGTGATATCCTGAATTTTTCTTCCATTTAATGTGTCTTGTTTCGTTCAAAACCTTCCCGAGAGAACATGAAAAATAAGTTATAAAGTCAATGTAGAGTTAACTTTCATTAAAATTGAGATTTTCAGAAAGTTGCTTAAGATTTTTTGCGCAGTGTATGACGTATAGTTAATTATTTACCTTCTCCTTGTTGAAGTGTGGTAGCGGTTACGTCAGTGACCCTAACAGTTAATCTCACAGTGGCTGCAACATTCCTCTGAAGAACATTCTTGACCTTAACATGTCCGCTATATTTATCAACATAGAAGAAGTCTCTGTAGACATCGTTGAAAAGAACTTGGTTTCCATATTTGTCCAAAGCTGTAATTGGTTCGATAGATTCGAAGCTGAAAGCGTCTGTTGAGTTAACATCTGGATCTTTGACTGTTAGATTGTGCACTATAGCTCCAATGGAAGCATCTTCCATTACCTGAAAATTGTATACAAATAATATGAACATATAGAGATTTATCTGTTCTATATTTGCAATGGAGATCAATACAAAAAGAATGTGAAAGACGATGAACTTACCTCTGCTCTTTGAGTGGCCGGGTAAAAGTACGGATTCTTATCATTTGTATTGATTATATTGATGGTTAAAGTCGTAGATCCAGATAACCTTGGTTCACCATGGTCTGTAGCTATAACTTCGATATGGTAGATGTTTTTTCTATCGTAATCCAGTTTGGATGCTACTATAACGAGTCCTGTAGAATTATCGATGGTGAAATCCGAATTGCTTCTGTTTTTAATCGAATATTCCACTAAGGAATTAGTGCCCATATCAGCATCTGTGGCTTGCAAAGACGTTACGATGGAACCTGCAATTTTATATCGACTACATTTTCAGTCAGCATGAAATGACTTATTCAAGAGCAACACTATCCACATCCGGACATTTAGACGCTACTAGAGTGATGCTGCTCACGTTTTATTCAAAAACTAAAGTATTTTGAACGACTGCTCCTCTAGAAGCAGTCCGATCAAAAAAAATTTTTTTTTAGTATATCGACACGGGCCATTTCATTTACTAATTCGAGGTCGTAGATTACGATGCGCTAATTAGTTTTTCCGAGAAATTCTTGGTTCGGGAAATATTCGACCTTGAGTGGAAAATTGGCGAAAAATTGGTCGACTTTGGAGTGACGTAACTTCTAAAAAAATTAGAATTGAGAGGAGCTGATTTTTTTGGTTATACTTTGGTTCTTTAAGAATAAAATGGTTTATTTTTCATATACCTGAGACGAAGGGTTTGGATTTTCTGATTTTTTTCGCGAAGGTCCAATTTTTCCGATTTTCCATCAACCATATTTGAAAAACAATTAGTCTCAGAGAAAAACTGTTTGGATTTTCTTAATCTACGGCATCGAATTAATAAATGGTGAAAATTTCGTATCGATAGGCGAGATTCGAATTTTTGCGAAAAAAATTTTTTGGCTCCGATCAACTTCTAACTCACACCATTTACTAATTCGAGGACGTAGATAAAGAAAATCCTACCAGATCTCCCGTGAGGAAAACAGTTTTTGATTTACAAACGATGAAAATCTAAACTATTCGACTCTGATGGATGAAAATTGGTTTTTTTGATTCACAAAGGATCAATCTATATGCAAAAAAATCAGTATCCGTATAAATCAATTTTTCTGGGAAATACGGCAGTCCAAAAATGACCTATTTTTCGCGATTTTTCGACACTGCGCAAAGAAGAAGTAGATCCAGAGCTCAAAACTTGAGTTGTCTTCGGGATGATGGAATTTGGTGCCAATTTGGTATATTTGTAAATTGTAAAGTTATAATAATAATAATTAATAAATGAACATTCTTCAAATGTAGTTGCGAAATGGCGAATGCTCCGGTTAAGTTTAATTCGTTATATCCCCGTTAAATAATATATAGTACGAGAGATGACGACCAAAACCATGTTTCATAGCGGCCCGGCTAAAACCGTGTAAAATCGATAGATTAGATGACCCTAGAGCCGACTGGTAAGTAGTAATACTCAGAAGTGTAGCATCTTCGCGGGGGGGGGCATTTCTGCTGTGTAAAAAAAAATGGTCGACGGTCGTATAACGGCCCGTCTGATATTGAAAATGTACATAGATTTTGTTATTTTATCAGTAAAATTTGTGTTTTCAGACATTTTGTGCGTAGCGTTTGACCTGAGTGTCTTTTCAAAAATGTCAAAAATCTGACCTAAGTGACTCATAGCGGCTCGGTTCATTTTTATTTTAAATCATTCGTATGGATGCCCAAAATACGAAAATACGGTTTTCAGACATTTTGAGTGTCGCCTATAACGAAAAAATGTGCTGGAGTCGCCCGGCAAAAACTCCGGCTACACTAGAAGAGAAAGACATATGCGATCTTATCGCAAAGAAAAGAGATGAACCAAGTGTGAAGTCAACTTGTCAAAATCATATGGAAGATGTAAACCAATATTTATGTGACCACAGGCTTGCTTTGCCCACAAGCTCTGACCACAAGGAGTTGATGCGTTGAATATAATTCATGTAAAACTAATTTCTGAATTAAAGTCATATATTTTTTATATATTTCATTTGAAATATATCTATTTGGTGTTAGTGACTATAATCAAAAGAATTTCTGTGAAGTATTTCGGAAATTTCTCAAATTATTTTACGGACTTGGATCAGGAATATATTAGAAATGATTTGAGTTGAACGTTGAACTAATTCATAATATCTAAATAAATATAATGCATATATTTTTGCTGAATAATTAATGTTTTTTTGGCCACAAACTACAAAATTACTTATTATCATTTCATTCTTCCGAATTTTCAATTAGTAAATTTGGTAGTTACCTCAATTTCATGTTCAGTGCTAGTATTTCTATAGGATTGCGGCTATTCAGCATTGATTTCTTGTGCTTGAGGAAAGAAACTTGAATTCAGAAACACATTAGATAAATGTTTGATAAATATGTGTATGACAAAATTGAACGATACCTCTGAGGTAAATTTACTTCACGTTCATGCAACCGGGCTAAGTACTGCAAATTGAAAAGTTGTCTGATTAGTTAAATGCTACATTCAATTTGTCTGATATCATTTTTTTTCACATCTGGGGAACGTATTCAATCATTGACGACGAATTTCAGACAGGTCGCTATGAGTCACTTAGGTCAGATTTCTTGACATTTTCGAAATGCTATAAGAATGTAAGGCGACATGTTTTTTGTCTGAAAATTGATCTTTCCACATCAATTGACACGGCTTAACCTATAAAAATCATTTTCAGACGGGCCGCTGTAAGTTTTTTTTTTTTTCATTTTTTACTTTTTTTTATTGGTCTCCTGGGTACGCGCTACAATCTTGGTGTCTGAAAACTGTGTTATTGGTATCTCAGGGCTATTATCTAACTACATTCCGGAAATCAGACGGGCCGCTATGAGTCACCCATGTTGTTTTTTTGACATTTTTGAAAATGCGCTCAGATCATACGCTACGCGCAAAATTTCTGGGTACAGGGTCATATAATCTATCGATTCCGTGCGGTTTTAGCCGAGCCGCTATAAGTCAAAAATCTTGGTCGCCATCTCTCGTACTAATAGAAAAAGTGAGTTTTTTCTGTATCAATTTCACTAAGAAGGTTACTTAAATGGTATTCTGAGAGGTGAGTGTACTCATACGAGCTCTTTATATATATTTCAATGAAATTAATGAAAATTCAGAAAATGTATGAGATGTATTCTATTGTCATCGAAATTGCTCACCTATAGGAATATCTTCTGGTATCGACTCAACATAATTTTCTTTGGTAAATATTGGGGCATTGTTGTTCACATCTCTTACAGTCACGTGAACTGGTACTGTGCTGGTGTATTTTCCATCGCTAGCCTGAAATAATATTTCAATAAGAAAAACATTAATATTGTATAGGTATACTGGTTATTGCAGTGACTTCATTCTATTGTGGAAATAGGGAAGAATTGATTAAAAGTTGACCTTAACTTACCATAACTGTGAGGGTGACGACACTATCACTTTCGTTTGTAACTTCCAAACCTTTCTCATTGTGCATTCCCATTCTGCCAGTTCTAGAATCGATGTTGAAAATATCATTTCTGTTTCCAGATATAATAGAATATGTTACTGCTGAAGATACATCCGCATCATTGGCTACCACAGCGAATTCAGGTTCGAATATAGTTGCTCCCTCATTTACGAACACTTGATAAGATGGATGGATGAAAATTGGCGCGTTGTCGTTGCTATCCGTGAGGTTGATCCTCAAAGGAACAGATGTGTTTCTTCCTTTACCATTGTCGTCTGTAGCCTGAAAGAAAATTATCATTGTTCTTCATAAAAAAAACTTCTTGGGTTGGGTTGTAATAACTCTGTGAGCCTCTGAACAAAACTCAGAAATGAAATATGCAAAACAAAAAACAAGAAAAAATCGGGTAAAAGAAGGTCTGTCTATATGGTATCAAAATATAGGTTTTCGATGGCGCTGAATTCAACTAAAAAAAATTCAAGTCGCTGTTTAGCATAGTTTAGATTTTCACCAAAGAAATGGCATTTTTCCAAAAAATCGAACTTTCAAATCGTCATATCTGCAAAATTTTACTTACGATAAATTGAAAAATGTACTCTGATTTCGTTTCGAAGTCCAAACAAATTCCCGAACCAGGACTAACGCATTCTGCAACGGTAATTGTCCCAGTACGATTGTTGATCGAAAATTTTTCTGAGCCAGGTCCTTCCAAACGATACAAAATGCTATCACTTCCAAAATGACCTCCATCTTGATCATTTGCAGTTATGGTCGTCACCAAAGTGCCTGTATTGAAGAATAATTCAAAAATATATGAGCATCGAACGAAGTATAATTAGTTTTTCAAAAACTGACTCAGTTAAGTCGGTGGTATCATCAAATATTCAATTTTTTACCTGGCGAAGCTGTCTCTGAAATCGTTGAATTATATCTTTCTTCATCGAACGTTGGAGAATGGTCGTTTACATCAGTTACAGTAATTGTGATAGTAGCAGTTGAAGACAGTTTTTCATCGGTGAGTATTTCTTTGGCTACAGCGTATATAACGAATTTTCTTTGATTTGGATTCTCGTAGTCTATCGTTCCATTCGCTATCCTGATTTGTACTTTGGTTTTTCCTACGCCTTGTTTAGGTTGAATATTGAAGAGTCCTGATTCGTCCTGAAGCTCCAGCGAATACACGGAATTGTTTTCCTAGAATGAATGGATCAAGCAATGTACGATATTGTTAAAAAGAGTAAAAAGCTGGTGGTACCATAGCTGATAATTAAAGGCGTAATCACTCTACGAGGATGTATTGATATATAGTTAGCCTAGACCAGTTCCATGCATAAACAAAACATTGCGATACCATATCAACGAACAACAACTTATTAGAAGTGTCAGAGTAGAGTTCGACGTCAAAAAAGTAAACCAGAGTTACGTAATAAATAAAAAAAGATGTCCACCAAAATTGTAAAAATCGTAAAATTGGAGTATCGAGCCATCACCAAGTACCTGTATTTAAAAGGGTTAAGAGGTAAGCAGATTTACGAAGATATGCTCAATACCCTTGGTGATCACTGTCCTTCGTATTCGACCGCGAAAAATTGGACTGCAAGCTTCAAAAGAGGTAAATTTTCCATTGAAGATGATGACCGATCGGAAAGGCCAGTTTCTGTGTCAGTCCCCGAAAATATCGATGCAGTTCATGACATGATTTTATCAGACCGTCGAATTGGGCTAAAACGGATATCTGAAGCACTGAAGATTTCATACGAACACGTTCATCATATAGTTCACGTCAATTTGGACAGGAGAAAAATTTCTGCAAAATGGATCCCCAAATTTAGTTTTAATGTTGACCAAAAGCGTGCAAGGGTAGAAGCATCGCGTTCGATCTGTGCTCGATTTGAAAACGATGTAGACTTCTTAAACCGAATTGTTACTATGGATGAGACTTGGGTAGGTACATTTCTACGATCCAGAACCAAAGCAGCAATCGATAGAATGGCGACACTTTGGTTCTCCAAGACCTAAGAAGTTTCGTGTCCAAAAATCTGCTAGAAAAGTTCTTGCTTCAGTTTTTTGGGATTGCCATGGAGTAATCATAACTGATTTTTTGGATAAGGGTAGAACAATAACTGGAGATCACTACTATTCGACATAACTGACCACTCTACGGGAAAAAATTAAAGAGAAAAGACGCGGAAAGCTATCCAAAGGCCCCAGTACACAAATCTCATGTTGCTATGCAAAAAATGCGTGATTTAGGTTAGAATTACTAGAACACCCCCCTTATTCACCAGATTTGGCTCCGTCGGACTATCATCTCTTTCCTCAACTGGAAAAAATTTCAAAAGGTCGTAAATTTTCTTCCAACGAGGAGGTAATAAAAGCTGTGGAGGACTGGTTTGCAGAGCAAGAAGAAAAATTTTTTTTGAAAGGTCTAGAGACGTTGCAGGTTCGCTGCAATAAATGTATTCAATTAAGAGGGGAATATGTTGAGTAATAAAATATTTTGACATTGAAATTTTGTTTGGTTCTATAGTAGGCTAAGAATTTTTCAATATATCCTCGTATAAGAATAGCGAGATTTCCTTATGAAAGTTCAAATATTTTTTCCACAAATGGAGTAGAAATATTGGTATTGCAAGATGATGATTATCCTTAAGAATACTTACGTCATCTGAATCTGTGACCGTCATTTCTAAACCAGGAATAGCGTCTCCTTCTCGTATATCTTCTGGAATCTCTACGAAATATTCCCTTCTGTCAAAGGATGGAGTTTCATCGTTGACGTCGATAATTTTAACGGTAGCTTGAGTGGTAGCTGTGGTAAGTTCGTCGTTTCCTTTTTTACCGTCTATCAATTCGCAAGCCTGAAACAAGTTAACGATATCATACATTGTGATTTCGAAGAGGAGCCCTCATTTTCAACAAGAGGTAGATCTCATTAAAATAAACTATTTCGCCAAAAATCGCCAACATAATGCAAGAAGTATCTGTCTAAGGACTCTACGATGCGGGACCGAATCCTTTTGTATTCTGTTCATAATTGATGATTTGCCTTCCTTCTCTCCATCTTGAAATTTTTATATAGAAGTGTTTTGGAGGAAAAGTTCATTCCGATGAGTTTCGAACGGATATTAAGATATTAAGCTTCCAGGTTCTTTCTTTTGAACGTTATCGAGTGTACGGCCGGGCGGACAGAATGACCAGTTCGAAATTAAGACTTCGTGACGAAATTATATATCTTTCATTTATGTAGAACGAGCGTTGAAACAATCGTCAGCAGGACCAAAATGTCTGATGGAAAAGGTGCAGGATAAGGGTTCCGAATTACCTTTATTGTCAATACTATTTTTCCTTCCTTGTTTTCTATAGCTTCTTTGTCCAACGGTCTAGCGGTCCTCAGTTCACCAGTTACAGCATCAAGGAGGAAATAGTTCATGGGATCTGAAATAGATTGAAAAATTTTAAATTACTAAAACTTGTGGGTTATCCCTCTCAATAGTTCTACGTCGCTACCGTAATCTTCGAGGCTCTATTTGGTGATGAGCTCTATTTGGAAAACGGATTCGATATAATCTTGCTGCAGCAAAATAAATTTGAAATTCATCTGAATCTCTATAAATTAATAATCTTATTGAAGTCCACACTTTAGTAAAACGAAATGCCAACGAAAGAATAATATAGAAAATAAAAGTCGACTTTCTGTCATGGTCCTGCGATATTACCTACGAAAATCTCCCCTTTCAAATTATCATTGATGAAACTTTGGCAATCTCTTGAAGGTAATTTAAGCATGGGGACCCTCGAGACTTCTTGGGCTACGCATATAATTCAATCACTACAAATGGAACTGAGCGATTCGCAACGCAAGCAGGAGATTCATGGACCATGAGAGAATTTATGATGCATTGAAAATGAGGTTTGTTTAGGTGTATCTGAAGGAGGTGGTAAACAGTTATAGCTTCATAATCGAGCTGGAGTTAAGTTTTATTAAAAGTGAGGAGAATTTTTTACAAATAGTTTATTCGAAGCAGAATAAGAAATAAAGTTCTTTTATTATACAGTCTGGTCCTTACTGGTGTGAAAAGAACTCATCAAAACATTCAAAACCAACACATATACGAGGATGTATTGATATCTAGTTAGGCTAGACCAGTTCCATGCATAAACAAAATATTGCGATACCATATCAACGAACAATAACTTATTAGAAGTGTCAGTGTAGAGTTCGACGTCAAAAAAGTAAACCAGAGTTACGCAATAAATAAAAAAAAAGATGTCCACCGAAATTGTAAAAATCGAAAAATTGGAGTATCGAGCCATCATCAAGTACCTGAATTTAAAAGGGTTAAGGGGTAAGCAGATTTACGAAGATATGCTTAATACCCTTGGTGATCAATGTCCTTCGTATGCGACCGTGAAAAATTGGACTGCAAGCTTCAAAAGAGGTAAATTTTCCATTGAAGATGATGACTGATCGGGAAGGCCAGTTTCTGTGTCAGTCCCCGAAAATATCGATGCAGTTCATGACATGATTTTATCAGACCGTCGAATTGGGCTAAAACGGATATCTGAAGCACTGAAGATTTCATACGAACGCGTTCATCATATAGTTCACGTCAATATGGACATGAGAAAAATTTCTGCAAAATGGATCCCCAAATGTTTGAATATTGACCAAAAGCGTGCAAGGGTAGAAAGAAGCATCGCGTTCGATCTGTGCTCGATTTGAAAACGATGTAGACTTCTTAAACCGAATTGTTACTATGGATGAGACTTGGGTACATTTCTAGGATCCAGAAACAAAGCAACAATCGATGGAATGGCGACACTCTGGTTCTCCAAGACCTAAGAAGTTTCGTGTCCAAAAATCTGCTGGAAAAGTTCTTGCTTCAGTTTTTTGGGATTGCCATGGAGTAATCATGATTGATTTTTTGGATAAGGGTAGAACAATAACTGGAGATTACTATTCGAAATTACTGACCACTCTACCCGGAAAAATTAAAGAGAAAAGACGCGGAAAGCTATCCAAAGGTGTTTTGTTTTTACAGGACAACGCTCCAGTACACAAATCTCATGTTGCCATGCAAAAAATTCGTGATTTAGGGTTAGAATTACTAGAACACCCCCCTTATTCGCCAGATTTGGCTCCGTCCGACTATCATCTCTTTCCTCAACTGAAAAAAAGTTAAAAAGGTCATAAATTTTCTTCCAACGAGGAGGTAATAAAAGCTGTGGAGGACTGGTTTGCAGAGCAAGAAGAAACATTTTTTTTAAAGGTCTAGAGACGTTGCAGGTTTGTATTCAATTAAGAGGAGAATATGTTGAGTAATAAAATATTTTGACATTGAAATTTTGTTTGGTTCTATTATAGTAGGCTAAGAATTTTTCAATATATCCTCGTAGCTCTGGTCTGAAGATCTACATATAGCGTAGATTTAATGTACAACAATCTAATGTCCTATCTACGAACAATAACTAGTAATTTCACTTTTCTAGAAGAAAAATCTGATGGTTCACATGAGTGCCTTTATAAACCACCTTTAAAAATATGAATATAAAAACACGTAATTATCATCCGAAGAATTTCAGTTAAAATCATAAAGAAGATATTTTAAGTAAACTTCCAAACTGTAGAATGTAGATGGTACTTTGAAATTTTCATTAGTGGTTAAATACCACTAACATGATTATCTGTGAATGTCTCTGATGGTTCGATATGGATTAACGCGTGAAAACCACATATGAAAACTATAGATTCTTATAAGTCCTCATAGAAATAGACAGCATTCAACACAGGAAATTCTCTTACATGAATTTTCTATAAGACGTTTTTGGCAGGGAAACAAGACAATTTGAAATAATTCTTTCTGAAATAGAAGAACCAAAAATTCTTTTTCGATCAATCTAAAATTTCCATACATCTTCAGATTTGTATCGACATTTCTAACTTCAAGTTTCTGATCACTGTAAGGGGTGACCAAAAGAAACACATTTCATCAGAATGGACTTGGGCGCTCCCCAACATAATAAAGTAACAGTGATATACTTACTATTGACCATTTCATAGACGACTTTCCTAGGTACTCCTTTATCGCCATCCTCTGCAGATAGCGTCATCACGAGAGTGTTTATGGGTGCGTTCTCCGCGACTTCTGCCATCAAGGAGCCCTTGAAGTGGGGTGGAGTGTCTTGAATATCCGAAACTTTAATTATGACTTGGGCCGTGCTACTGAGTTTGCCGTCCTAAAAACGATGAAGGTAAGAGCGTGTGTCATGTACAGGAGGAAAATATGATGAAGGATTATTTTCGGTTCAGAAACTTGAAACAGAGTATGTGGAAAAGTTTCTGAGGAAGGAGTTAAGTATTTTCATTTATTTCATAGGGTTGAAACTGAGTTTTCCACAATAATATTGATAATCAAGTTGGTTATTATCTCAGAGTAATAACTCATGATAATAATCAAATATTGTATGTTCTTCTTACAATAACGATATACATATGATGAAAAACTTACTGTTGCCTTGAGAACTATTTTGATCAATGGTTGCTGTGCATAGTTTAATTTTTCATTCAAAATTATGGCACTTCGAATAGAATTCTTTCCCACATCCAGGACTTGAATTCTGAAAAGTTTGCAGCCATCAGGATATTTCGGAAGATTTATACAGGTGACAACGATGCTATCTCCAGAACTATCCTTATCCATCACTACAATATCTTTGAATATCTCTGTCTCTTTCGGCGTGTCTTCAGTAACTGTTATTTCGTAGGAACTCTGAAAATTAACAAAAATAGTTTGTTCAAAATAGTGAGCCACCGCAGAGCGAGAAATATTTACAATATTAGTTATCTATGAGAGAAAATGTTGATTGTAAGACTTTATCTCCCAGAAATGTATCATTTGACTTCTCATTCTTCAGTAGAAAATTGTAAAGTGCACCTTTAAGAAGATTCATTGTTGATATTTTTATTATCTCTGATTTTTGCCCAATCTAAAAAATAATGTAGTACTTCTTCATATTTTTCTGATGACTGTCATGACTCAGCCTGTAACCCGACTCAGGCTTGACGTCAATTTCAGGTACAACCTGTATATTAACACCAAATTAATGGGAGCACTCTTAAAAATAAGGCGAATTAATTTTTTCAGATTTTCATTTATCAAATCATTCAAATCTCAGCTGGAATTCGAACTGTGTCCACAGAGGGTGGAATTACCACTGAGTACCATAGTTTTAATCAAAATACGAATGTTTTTAACACATTGCAGGGATTGGATCACGATATAATTCTCCTATGACTCATTTCTATTTAAATTATTAAAATTTCACCCAGGGAGCCAAGTTGTTTGCATGTCTCTTGTTTATCTGATTATGAAATCAAATTCCCCCCAATATACACCCAGATCTATATCAATCAGAGGTGGAAATTCCATTAATTAATTTCGAAGTGCTTGATTACATATAATTTAATGAGCTAATACCACCAGAAATTTGATGCTGAATAGTAGGAATCCACTATAAACATTAACTTTTCGAGATTCGTTGATTAAATTGAATGAAAATTCACAAAGTAAATGGATATTTTCTAAATCAATAAATATTTCAAAACTTTGCTACACAAATCCATGTTATATTGAACACCCTTTATATGCAGATTGTTCCGTTTGAAACATAAAAGTTGTTGTCAAGTGATTTACAAGAAAATGAAGTGCCTTTTCTAATTGTAGAAAAATGAGTTTACTTGCAAAATATCAAAAAGAAATGATCTCCTGAAGCACTGTCTTGAAGCCAGGAACGTTCCCACCGAATTTTTATATAGACGAAACCCCACTAAACATTTTCATCAAAACTTGGAATATTCGTAAATGTCAATCGAACTCAAACCTTGTTTAGACGTTTTGACATGAAATGAAGCATTAGGTATTTCTTCTACCGGAAATAAACGACGAAAACAGGTGAGAATTAGGTCAACCATTCATCAAATCTGTCATAACTTCTTAAGCTTTCTGAAATTATAGAGCTCCAGTTTAATCTCGAGGATTAACATTCGGAAACGAGTCAATAAGTAAATAAATATTGAAAACTTCAAAATGCAAATTGGCGGATGCGTGGGTTCATTTTCGTTCGTATTTCAGCACTGTTTATAAATGCATAACCAATTTCATAATTTATATATGTTCGAGTATTTATTTCGAACTTTTTTCGCGTTTCTATGGAGTATGTTGTTGAACTGAATTGATAATTTACCGGTTTTATTTTCAGTTCATCCGAAATATTTAACAATATCTGGTTTCATCGATCGTCGTGTTCGGAAAATGGGCATCATGTCATTGATATTTTATATAAACCATGAAATGAAAATATTTTCCTTGTAATTTTAGAAGAGGCTCCATTCGAATATACAGGCTGTTTCATGAATGATCGTATTCTTGGAAGCATTCGTCAATTTTCATGAAATAATGAAGAGAGCTGTAGCACATTGATAACGAGAGCAAGTCGTGAAAATCGAATTTTATTCGATCAGAATTACAAAATTATATGGTTATCATTTGAAAAAAAATAAATCTCATAGTTTTATTGTTGCTCACTCTTTGAAACCTGTATAATATTTCCTCATAATTTATACAAGAAGCAGTATCAGCGTACTTTCTTTTATTCCACTGTTGCAAAAAGAAATTCTTACAATGAGGGATTTTGGATACATGAACACTAATTTGTGACACTCGTACTGTCAACAAATTGGACAATCAGGCTATAACTCAACAATCGCTTGAAGTGGTTACGCATTGAACGAAGAATTCAAATATGTCTACTCCATTCACTTTTATTTAATTACATAGGAGGTCATGGTTTCGTTTCCAGAAGTTGGCGCAACTGATGAAAAGTCTGTGCGCGTACAGAAAATATAGTTAATGACAAAACGACGTTGCCAGTTTATTTGTTTACATCAACGAAAAAGTATCAAAGGTATTCCCCCTTTTTTTTATTCGAATCGATCGGCGATTTTGGGGCGAAATATCGATAGGAAATCGCCTATTTTTCTGTTCTTCGTCGTCCAGAAGAAGTTTCCCGTCGATATGAGAAATTTCGTGCAAGTGTCATTTTTCCTTTCACGACTTTTGGCGTGAGTACGAACGGCAAATTTGAATTGGACCAAAAATCGATTTATAAGCATAAATAAAGCGAAAGTAAGTACTAATCGACCTTTTTACACTTGATAACGAAGTTTTTTTAGGTATCTGGCCGTTTAGAAAGATTTCAAATGAAATTCCGGTCCCCCAGAAGTTTGGTTAGTTTCGGTATCGTTTTTCGTGAATACATCGGTTTTTTCCATATTCCAGGAGTTTGTGTCTTATTTCAGAACAGGTGAATGATAAATGTGAAGCATATGTTTGACCTATTCCATTTTATTTGTACAAACCTACTGTGGTAGTAATGTATGAATATTTTTTAAACTAATAAATTACTATACAGTCAGAATATTTTACTCCTTGTTCATAAGATCAAATAAATGAAATGTCGTCAAGTCTTGAACTTTCAGTGCAAGAGGATAATAAACATTAAATCTTCACAAGCATGCATATGAAAATTATGTGAAAGCAATGCAATTTTTTCCCATGGCGAAAAATAATATATTTCAACAGTGATCTCTTGTACTTTTCATGCAAATAACTAGAAAAGGAATCCTTTCTATCAATTCATATAAACGTTAATTATTTTCGTCCATCACATCTTTTCCAATTCATTCACGTTCTGAGAAATACGCTAAGAATGTAGAAAGGGCAACATAGTGTTGACTTGGAACATAAAAATATTTTGAAAAACGTCATAACTTCGATACAGAGTGGAATGTGTCAAATTTCCAAGGCCAGAGTTGTGATTTTATAATTGTGAATGGATTATATAAATATACAAGGTGTTACATTTGAAATAACGAAGTTATATTCGTTTCCGGTAGAACCGGAAGTAGATTCCGCTTGAAAATATTTAACAATTCAAGTTCATGTACTCTCGAACGAAAATACAGAATCTTGAATTTGTATCAAAATTCATTCCCCGAATACGTCTAATGAAACACCCTGTCTAGTGAATTCGGAAGTATATCATGTAAAAATACAATAGCACCGCTGAAAATCAGTAAAAAGTGCCCAAAAGATGTGTTCATTTCGAGAGCGTATAGATCCTTTAAATAATACGGAAGTTATAGTCAATTCAAAATAATGGATCAAATACCAAAATCGCCCTGTAGCTCGGAAACTAGACTCCGTAGCAACTTCGGGTTTTCAGCAATTCATGTTTCCCGAAAAGAGGGAACATGACATGTGGTACGAAACCATCGAAATCTGGCCACCCTGTACATTTATTGCCAATTGTCTCCGAGACAATGACATAACGATGTCATTCTGTAAATGAACCCTTAAAAGAATGTTTCTTAACATTCGAATCGATTTCACGGAATCGAAAATCTCTCAACATTCAAATTGATATCAAAGATTAGAATATCACAAAAGCCTAGCAGTATTACTGGAAGAGATAATGCACAAGTTTTATCTCCCGTCCTAAAAATTGAATTACAAATTACATTTGCCCCGTCTCGAGTCTCGAAAAGCTATCCCATACATCGGGCCAATATGGAAAATTGTTCACTTACATTTCTGAACTCGGGAGCATTGTCATTTTCATCAAGGATAATAACTGTTACGGGAACAGAAATGATATTGGCTTTTTCTCCCGCTTCTGTGTTTGCCTCGTCCTCCATGCCAACAATAACGTTGAGAGTGCTGTTGGCCTGCAAATTAGAAAGTGCTATTATCATGATTACTTCTTGATGACTGGTATATTTTTGAACCCGATAGCTAAGTAGGACTTGCGTGTGAGTTTTTTATGGAAGAAATTGAAAAACAATATGGAATTTCATTCAATATGATGCTACTGATAATAATGAGCTCAACCTCACTCAACGTTTTTACACGCTCGTCTCGGAAAATGAGGTTTAGCGCATCGAAAACTCGTTCCGAAAGCGGTACTTCGCGCACGCCTTGCGCAGAACACTAGGCGCACGGATTTGTGCTCTTTGCGCATGCATCTCTTGTTTACTGTGATTTTTCTGGTTCTTCCCTAACAAGATTCTGAAATGTTTAAAGTTGGCAGAGTCCATATCAACTCCAAAACTTTGAAGAAAGTGGATTCTGCAGTGCTCATATCCATTATTTTGCAATAATGATTGTTGTCATAGGGAATTGGACAAAATGAGTAAAAAAAATCTGAATCGAAATATGTCCCAACTATATTCGATTAAGAGATACAAGAGGTGTTATGTAACGGGTGATTTTTTAACTATTTTCTTTTCGGCTATACTGATTTTGACAGCTCGACACTGCGGTCAACATTTGCATGAAATAATCTTCGAACATTTAATTATATGGACCGTATTATCGGTGAAAATGAAGATTTCATGCATTTTTCTTAATTTTATTTTATTTCTCTTATTTCTATTCGATGCAATATCGTGTAAATAAACTGCCCCACATGAGTTAGGGATATTGACTCAAATTTTGAAAAAATATAGTTAAAATAAGATTTTTGTGATGAAAATTCATATTAATATGATTTCAAGTTGCAAATTAATTTTAGCCTGTAGGTCTGCAGCGTATGTAGGGTGGTTAAGAAAAATCGAGGAAAATAACGAAATTTTATTCCCAGAGAATTCAAGCATTTTCAGACTATTAATACAATGTATGGCCTCCACGGGCATCAATAACAGCTTGGCATCTTCTTTGCATACTACACACGAGGTAGTTGAACATTTCTTGAGGAATTTGGTTCCATAAACTGGGCAGAAGCTCTCTCAGATCATTTGAGGATTCTGGGGTAGGTTGATGATTATCTTATCTTCTTTGGAGCATATCCCATGCATGTTCTATGCAATTCAAATCTGGTGAGTTGATGAGTTCGGAGGTATTGGTAAATGTGGAATACCAAGCAAGCTCCTCGCGCGCATTCTCAACTATGGCTGCACGGTGCGGTCTAGCGTTATCGTCTAGAAATTCGAAAGTTTCACCAATAGCAGCGTGAAAATTTTGCACAACATTGTCATATTCCCAGGACAAATGTGTAGATCTGTGCGCCCATTGAAACATATCCCGGCCCATACCATATCTAACATTAACCCCTCGGACTGGATGGACTTCTTGGACATAGCGACGATTACGGGGTATGCGTGGGATTGTCCATACCCTTATTCTTCAAGAATCTGAAAATCGTCCATATTTGGATTCATCAGTGAAAAGGACACTACGCCATTGATCGTTCCAATTGATATGTTGCCTTGCCCATTCCAGTCTTTGACGCTTATGGTCACGTATTAATGGAACTTCTCTAAATGGACGTCTAGAACCTAGATTCACCTCTCTCAAACGTCGTCTGATGGTTTCGATGGAAACTTGGACCCCATCTGCATTTTGAAGAGTATTCCGTAGCATTCTACACGTAGATGTAGGGTTTCTTCTCGCCGAAACGATGATGAAACGATCCTGAGCAGGTGTTGGTTTACGTTGCCCACCAAGCCTTGGTCTTTCCAACACGGAACCTGTCTCCCTGAACCTATTCCAAAGTCGAGATATCACACTTTGGCTGACTTGTAGCCTTTCCGCTACAACAACCTGAGTTAGGCCACCCTGTAGCATTCCGATAGCCCTATTAGCCTCAGCGTTTGTTAATTTACGTCTTGGCATTTTCAGAAAACTCGTTTCAAATCGAAGCCGTTGATACACTGATTTAATTTCAAAATAAGAACATTCATGAAGCATATGCAAAGAACCAAACTTCAGAAAAAAGGCGACCAGATTGACGAAATGTCTCATACTGATTTTTATTGGATCGATTCAAGTTGTTATTGAGTTTAAAATGATTTTACAGAGATTTTTTCGAAGATTACATACTTTTAAAAATGATTGAATGCGATATCCCTAACTCTTTTGGAGCAGTATATTTTCATCGCTCAACTTCCCTCCTACTCAACATGCTCCTCCCTACCCTACATACGAGTGTTACCACAAATAATCATTTAATGTTCATGCATATTTTACTACTCACTTCATAGTCGAGTGGTTTTGCCACTGTAACATCTCCTGTTTCAGAATTCACCTGGAGAACATCTGTTCCCTCTAATCTAAAGAGAACCGTTCCGTTCTCAGGATCTGATCCTTCTAATGTATAAATAACTGATCCAACAGGTGTTGCTTCGGATATGGCTAGGTTATTCATGTCCATTGTGAAGACTGGCGGAAGGTTTCCATGGCATCCTGAAATGGAATATTGATTTCAAAACTCTGCTTCCAATAAAAGATGAAAAATTATACCAATAATTCCATTTGTGTTACTGCAAAACTCGATTTTTTTATTTTTATTCCATTATACAGGATGAAACTAGTCTTGATTTTTTCGGTTTATAATGATATGTTATAATTATATGCGAGTCCAAAAGGGATCTATTTTTGATTAGATATACGGAACTTTGAGAATGAACGATGATTAGCATTATTTGAGAATTGCATTGATTACGATTTAATATCACTAATATATGAAGGTTTCATTTCAACAAAATCTGTACAATCCCTCATTCCATGCGTATAAGGTTGATTGGTGAAACATAATCAATCCCGCAGGATATTTGAGGCGAATAAATTGCATATTGTTGAAACGTTAACAACTCATTCAATTAACCATGCCAGTGAAAATTTATTGGGAGCATCGGATTCACTATCAGAATTGACAGAAACATGCATTTTCTGGAATAAAACTAGTTCAATCGAATCCACTGTCCCATATATCTGACAATTACATATATTCTCCCTTTGTCATCGAAAATTGTCTCGTTGGTAACCAATATTTCTAGCTGATGCGCTATATTTTAGCCACTATCGAGACATAAATACGAAATATTCGATTGTTGTTTACTATATCCCATCCCCAAAAGGTATCTAAGCTCATATATTGGTTTATATTGTGTTTTTAGTTTATGGGAATTATTGGCTAGAAGTCAATAAATCACATACCTTGTTTGGACACATATACTCCATTCACTTTTATTTAATCACATAGGAGGTTATGGTTTCGTTTTCAGGAGTTGGTGCACCTGATGAAAAGTCTGTGCGCGTACAGAAAATATCGTTAAGACAAAACGACGTTGCCAGTTTCTTTGTTTACATCAAAGAAAAAGTATCTAAGATATTCCACATTTTGTTAGTTCGAATCGATCGGCGATTTTGGGGCGAAATATCGATAGGAAATCGCCTATTTTTCCGTTCTTCGTCGTCCAGAAGAAGTTTTCCGTCGATATGAGAAATTTCGTGCAAGTTTCATTTTTTCCTTTCACAACTTTTGGCGTGAGTATACGAACGGCAAATTTGAATTGGACCAAAAATCGATTTATAAGCATAAATAAAGCGAAAGTAAGTACTAATCGACCTTTTTACACTTGATAACGAAGTTTTTTTTAGGTATCTGGCCGTTCAGAAAGATTTCAAACGAAATTCCGGTCCCCAGAAGTTTGGTTAGTTTCGGTATCGTTTTTGGTGCTCAAAATTTATTTGGAATGTGTAAATGGACAAAAAAGGCTTCCTTATACGATCTTTCAACGAAAACGACCGGAAAATATGGTTCAGGTAGGATTTTCGAGGAATTATGAGGAAAGAACTTGCAGAATGAAATTGCACGATTTTCGTGAGTAAACGGGTTCTGGATGGCCATCATCGGTCGCTAAATGATTATTGTTGATCGTTTTCACGTTTCAGAAAAAAAACACGTCGAAAAAGCTAAAAAAAGAAGAAATATGACTATATTGCTTTCAACGGTAGGTGAATTCAGATTCCGATGAATTGAAATGTGCCACTGGAGCTTTCATTCCTATCAATCCTTTGCCGAAAGTAGAAATAGGCTATATTGAACCAGAATACATCGATTTTTTCCATATTCCAGGAGTTTGTGTCTTATTTTAGAACAGGAGAATGATGAATGTGAAGCATATTATGTTGGACCTATTCCATTTTATTTGTACAAACCTACTGTGGTAGTAATGTATGAATATTTTTTACACTTATAAATTACTATACAGTAGGAATATTTTACTCCTTGTTCATAAGATCAAATAAATGAAATGTATATCTATAAAGCTTTCAGGAATTGACATTCTTGCTTATTAATTTATAACCAAAACTCAGTTCCAAGAAAAAGTTCCTCTTGCATCAGAACTCCCTTCAACTATTTGGATTCCAATAGAGGGATATAATGTTCCATTATTCTTGATTCTTGTAATTACCCATCAATTCATCTTATATCTTCGGGTTGATTTTTTTTTAATTCTTGATTAGAATCAACAATTGATGTCGTCAAGTCTTGAACTTTCAGTTCAAGAGGATAATAAACATTAAATTTTCACAAGCATGCATATGAAAATTATGTGAAAGCAATGCAATTTTCTTCCATGGCGAAAAATAATATATTTTAACAGTGAACTCTTTTACTTTTTATGCAAATAACTAGAAAAGGAATCCTTTTTTGCTTTCTATCAATTCATATAAACGTTAATTATTTTCGTCCATCACATCTTTTCCAATTCATTCACATTCTGAGAAATACGCTAAGAATGTAGAAAGGGCAACATAGTGTTGACTTGGAACATAAAAATATTATGAAAAATGTCATAACTTCGATACAGAGTGGAATGTGTCAAATTTCCAAGGCCAGAGTTGTGATTTTATAATTGTGAATGCCGAATGGAGTATATATTGATATGGAATTCGGAACGACTTATTAAGAAATTATTTGATTTGTGATGATGCTTGTGATAGCTTTGGGGCTATTCACTGTTTTCAAATAATGCCTTTTATTCAATGATTTGAAGAGGTAATGAAATTATAGGGAAATCCTAAATCATTGCAAGTAATGTTTTGAATTGAGAACCGATGCATTCACCATTTTGTATTGTGAAAAGAATGCATTCGATATTTCGTTCAGTATTTTTTTCATAATACTTTATTGAAATTTAAAAGTATTGAGTAAATTTCATGTATGTACAAACTATGAGAAAATATTAAACTTATTAATAATTCATAATATTACTGCAAATCAAGTCGTTTGGCAAGATCCGTTGTAATCTTCGGAAGTTGAATCGATTTTCAGTCAGTTGATCAATCAATTGGTTGGCATGCCCATGGTATTAACTTGAGTGATTTGCAATTTTGGCGATGAGTTATGGGATTCTCAAATCATTAGATATGTATAGTGAGATTCTACACACAAAAAATTGTCATGTTACATTCAACAAGTTGAGAGTTGATAGAGGTGGCCAAGACTTTTGACGTGTAGTTCAGAAAAAAACTTTTGCAGCATTTTAAATACAGAATAAGAGTGATATCCATCGGATGTATTTGATGCTCCTCGTCCGAATCCGTTGAACAACTTCAAGAGCCATTGAAAAAGTCAAATAAAAATTCAAAAGACGGAACTAACTAGCCAGTAAAAAAAGTTTCATTTCGCCCTTCTTTCTACCTCAACCGAATGCATGAATGCTAATGACTTGTGAATCACAGAGTGCTTCATTTGAAACCCTCTAAATTCCAATTTAAATGCACGAATTCGTTAAAGCCCAAGTCAGCAATCACTCTGAACTTGGAACTTTGGATCGAATTTTCATGTCATTGTTTTTTGCTCTTCTTGCTGAATGACGCTTAACTCAATTACAGAAAATTTCTAACTTCTCTAATAAACACATTCAGGATTGAGCTAGATGGGAAGTGACTGATAGCATTGTTGCTAGAATCAGAGCAATCGGAAAACTCGCTAAATATCAATTATTCTATAAGCACGAAGTGAGTCTTTCCATGAAAATTTGTCAATGCTCACTGATCAGAAATTTGAAAACAACATGGCTTCTACCTTCTGTCAAATCAAAGTTATTTCTATTGAAAATTCTTTCACTCTAAAAAAATACTCGATACTTTCATTTTGAATAAAAAAGCCCAAATATTGCATATAGTGCATATTCCTGTCGACTGTTAAGTCAGGAGAAAACCGAGATCGAGCCAGACTTCACCAAACAGCAATTCATCAATTTTTATGTAAGGTTCCACCTCAGAAACCAACCGAATGTTCTATATCAGTCCGTAACTGTATTCGAAAATGACAGGGGTGAATAATTCTTCATCATTTACTGGAAATCAATCATTTTCGTCTGACAAAGCGGGTTCACTTACCAACGTGAAGGAAAAAGGTTTTTTATGTTTTATGAACTTCCATTTGATGAATCTTGAAAACGAATAGAAATCAGTTCTAATAAATATCATTCAGATTTGTATTGAATGAAATATCGATAACATTTATTCGGGAGTATTTTGATATACAGGGTGTTCCAAGTTCGAGTGCTTAGTAGACGTTTCTGGCGAACTGAGCCCATTTGAAATCTGAAAATTTGGATTCTGATATTGTTCGAAATTTGTGCTTGAATGCTCCTTCAATCCTAAATAATCGATAAATTTAGTTTTGGCCTAATTTTTCCTATTTTGTCTCGTCCTCCATAAAGGAAAGAGTAACAAACAAAGATTTTCTATTAAATATATTGCTTATTGCTAGAACATAGATTGTTTATTTCATGAGAAAAGAAGACTTTTGTCGTGTGTATTTGTTTCCATTGAAACCATTCGAATTGTCCATTCTCTTTCATGATAAAATCACCAAACCGAGCTGCAATATTACGAAGATAATATAGAATTTCAGTTTTTTCATTTCCTGAAAGACCAAATTGGCTCTTGAAGTTCCGGGTCTAAAGATTAAAATTATCATAATCCGAATGGCACTTGAAGAGCACAACATTCAATAACAAAGGAGCCACTCACTCCATCATTCCCAGGCTTATTTCTGAATTCAGAAGCCTCACGAACAATGTGCCGCTCTAGGTTGATTCCCATCGCTTTTCCGATAGCTAAAGGAGATAGGACAAGATAGCAGAAATGTAAAATGACAATGCCTCTACTCCGAACCATTCAAATCCGGCTTTCCTCAAGGCAGTGGCGTCCTGTTCCTCTGGAAGACATTTCAGAGAACATTTACCCTTTTGAAAATTGCGAATAGCAAATACACACAACTAAACTTATATTTGTCAATATGAAATATTCGTTTTGTTACAAAATATGTTCAATATTTAAGTTAATTTTGTTTTAACTTCTAGTTCTTTTTCTTCATTATTGTTTGTGTTTGTATTTTTAGCAATTTAATGGATAGACTGTAGGAGTTTTATTATTTTTCATAATTTCGTTTTAAATTCAGTTTTAATGGAACATTCACTGAGACACCTTCTTTTGCAGGGTGTCCCAAGTTAGATACTCACTAAGGGCAACTTGTTGATCAATGGAGTGAGAGAAAAATGTTTCAAGGACTCTCAATCACTTGTTTTGAAATAATAATTCAGAAAACATATATCGTTATTTGTTCTAGAGTTAAATAATTTATATAATCGCAATATGTCTTTTCTTTGTTTCAATTCAATGAAAATCCTTGACCGTTTCGGAGCAACGAGATATTTTGATTGTTTAATCGATTAAATTCAAAGATCTTGTGATGTGATAATCTATGATCATTTCGTATTCAACGATGCTTTGGTTTTCACATAAAAACAGATTATTCTGATGTTAACGAGGATAATAGTCCTTGTATGCTGAGATAACGGTATTAATTAGAGTGAAATGTTCACTAATCACTTGGAGCTCCTATTGAAACATTATCCGCTGATAAAAGGAATGGATGGCATTTGTCAAACGTCTTAGGGCTTATCTGCAATTCGGGAAGAGAGTGGGCTATTTATTTCGCTTCCAATTGACGTCCAAATTACCTTAATCAACTCCCTCATTTCCACAAACCGAAAGACAACGGATGAGGAATGCAAATGGAAAGGCCTGCCCCAGTTGTATCAATCTTCTTCGTTCGTTTTGCTTGAATTATCTCTCCGAGTAATATCACATCCAAGTAGTTGAATGATTGCTCCGATTTAAACGACACGTCACTGAATATCGAATTATTTCTATCATTATGAATTTCTGTAATCATTCGATTGTATTTTTTTCATTTCGATTTCTGCAGCTAAAATAAAAATGGTAACATTTCTGAATTAAGTATGACGCAACTATTCTTTCCATGATAATTTGTCAATGCTTACTGATCAGAAATGTAAAAACAACATGGCTTCTTCATTCTGTCAAATCACAGTTATCCCTATAGGTCTGAATTCAAATAACTAGGAATAACCTTAGATAGCAAACTTCTGTGGAATAAGCATGTTGATAATGCTACTGGCAGAGCTACAAGAGCTCTGATGGCGTGCAGGCGCCTATGCGGCAGGAATTGGGGCTGTAACCCGAAAATACTGCGATGGATGTACGTCATGATTATAAGACCTATAGTCACATATGGGGCAGTAGCCTGGTTTGCTAAGGCAAGTCAGGCAAGTACGAGGAAAATGCTCGACAAAGTACAAAGGCTTGCCTGTGTGTGCATCACGGGAGCTATGAGAACGTGCCCAACCAGGGCGCTTGAGATCATCACAGACCTCACACCTCTACATCTAGTGATTGATAGGGTAGCCCATGAGGCCATCCTCAGAGTATCTAAAAAAGGAGCAGGCAATGAGAGAGTTTGGTCCTCTCTAAATGACTACACCTCATCTGCAAACCTTCCTAGTGATGTAATGATCAAGAAAGTAAGTACTGAGAAAAACTTCAGTACAATGCTAAGCAAAAGAGAGGATTGGAAAAGGAAATACACCAACTATAATTTCAGAGAATATAGAATAAAATGGTATACAGATGGTTCTAAAACCGATACAGGAGCTGACGCTGGCATTTACGGGACAAACACCAAGTGTGCACTATCGTTGGGCTCCTGTACAAGCGTCTTTCAAACGGAAATACTTGCCATCGGAAGATGTCTAGATATAAATCTAGAAAGAAACTATCAGAAGTGCGATATAGTTAATCATACAGATAGTCAAGCTGCTATTAAAGCACTGAGCTCCTACGTCATTGACTCAAAGCTGATTTGGGAGTGCCGAAACAAACTCAATGAGGTAGGAAAGAAGAATAAGGTCTTTTTAATCTGGGTTCCCGGTCATTCGGGAATCGTAGAACGAAGAGGCCAATACACTGGCCAGAAAGAGCGCACAAACGCCACTCACTGGCCCAGAACCCTTCTGTGGTATAGGAAAATGCACCTATGAGAAGGAGTTTATGCTGAAGGAGAAAACCGAAAGAGAAAACTCTGGCGGAATCTCCCAGGGATGGATCACTCCAAAAAGTTCCTCCAGAACTTTGAAACTGCTAGATCCAAAAAATATCTAGATCTCAGTAAAAACCAATTTACTCACTGGCTTTCTCACAGGACATTGTCGCCTAAAGAAGCATCTGTTGAGAATGGGTTTATCGGACACTGATGAGTGTAGATTCAGTGGGGAGGAGGAAGAAACTCCTATTCACCTGGTTACGGAATGCTATGCCATTGCAAGCCAAAGGAAAGAGTGCTTTAGACAAGAAACTTGTAGAAGTGTGGAGTTATCCTCCTTGAAGCCATCCCAGATAATGGATTTCATAAAATCTCTGGAACTGGAGGGCGAGCTGTAGGAGGCGCGATGATAACAGCTCTGTTAGGGGGCATAATAGACCTTAAGGTCGCAGTGGACTGTAACCCCTTTTCACTATAACTATATCCCTATCGAAAATTCTACCACACTAAAAAAACACCTGATATTAGTTTCATGCTTTTTTATTCTCATATACTTGCTCAACTTGTTCCATTCAATTGTACAGTATTAATGCTTATTAAAGTTCCTAATCTCAATTGAATCATTATTTTCTGATAGTTATTCGAGTGAGAATATTCGACTTCTTATGGTGAATCTGTATTCTCTATTGTAAAAAAAGGTTGCAAGCTCATCCGCTTGGATATATCCACAATGAATTTTTTATAGCATTGGGGTGACTTGGGTTGCAACTCGAGAAAGCTCATTCATGTTTTTCTGGAGTAAAATCGTGAAAAAGCTTCCTGAAATATCGTCGACGTCACATCCATAAAATTCTCTTTAGGTAGAAGATCAAGGTTCAACTCAATTCATTCCTCGGCCTTTCATACCAGCATTCATATTTATTAATGAAGGCTTTCACGGCTGTATTCAACTTCAAATTCATAATATTCCGGGATTTCTAGCCGTGGACCAATAGGAATTTCATAGGTTTTTAGGTCGGAGGTTTCAACTCGACGATTGACTGCTCCGAACTGGTGATGCAGATCGTTGGCATCCACGTACAATGAACAACGGGAGTCTCCTATATATGTGTTTATAGATTTCGACGGCCACCATATTTATTCGAAGATAGTCACTCTTGATGTTGGAAATGACCTATCTTTTAGCGATCAGAATGTTATGTCCATCTTTCAAAGCGTGTTACGCGAGAGCAGACTTCTCCATTTGATACAGTCGTCAACAATGTTCGTGTTTTTGTCTACTCGTCCAAAAAAACCCTATTTTACGTAAATTACCAATTTTTACGGTGAGAAAAAGTAATAATTTACGCATCCATAGTGCTCAAGAAAAGTCAAGTTTTTTTGACAGATTATTTTCAAATGTGGAGGATCGGATTCGATGGACATCGACGAAATATTTGATAAAGTTGGTGGCGTCTGTGTTATTTCCAATGAAGCTCATCGATTTTTGCAGGTACAGAAAGAATACATAAATAATCAGTTCGGTCGTGTTCAAAGAGCATCAACAAGCACATACTTTATTGAGTCAGCGGAAACACGTTGGAATAACAAAACGAAGCTTTGTGCTGATTCGTCAATGCAATTGGAACATTTCGGAATTTTTGGTCGATTCGAAAGCACACAGACACTTGATGTAATTTCTATATGTTTCTCTTTATAATTCTGAAGCTTTACAGCATGAAGACATCGTGATAAAAATTCCGTACCATCGAGTAAACGCTGCCAACATGAATATAAAATACATAGCAATAAGAACATATGAAAATATTGTCCAGTTTAGAAGAAACTAAAAGTCGGGTTTGTTGTTTTTACCAAACTGCGTCAGAAGAAGGGTAATGTTTTTCGATTGTATGTATGCATGTTTGTCTGTATGTATGTCCATTTCTTTTTCACGCTCTACAGTTCTACAGCCCGAACGATTTGATGGATTTTTACGTATCAAGTCTCATTAGATTCGTATGAATTGTGAAAGTGATATACGCTATTTTTTTTCTGAGGAAATTTCAGTCAGAGTGAAAATAACATTTATGTGATTTGAGTCGAAGAATTTTTCCTTTTATCGGTTAGTGCTGGGAGAGCAGTTCGGTATAATTGATAATAATGCAATTTAATTTTGTATGTCTCCAAGAGATCTAAATAAAGGTCCACTAAGGAGAGCTCACAATATAAAATTTTCTTTTTGAATTTTTTTGATTATATATTCCATTTTTGGAGGATTATCAACACAGTAATAATTCTCCTTGAAATGATTATGATAGTGACCTTAAGCATTCAATTTAAGTCAAAATTTCTTTTACACGATACAATTTATTTGAGAATTTAGGGGGTGATTCCTCGTCAAAAAAAGGGGAAAACATATCCATAAGAACAAGAGTAGTTTTTTATATCCCATTTATTAGCCAGTTCTTGAATAAATAAGTTGAAGAAGTGATATTTTGTTTGGAACTATTTTTAAAACCATTTTGTTGTAACTTTAACCTTTTCATATGATACACAAAAAAGTTTTATTTGTCGGCAATATTCTTCGTTGAAAAGGATGATAGAATTTTGTGTCCAGAGATCTTTCGTGAAATAAAAAAAATGTAATTTCATATCGTGAATGTTGAGAATGTAAAATTATTTTTAACAAAGCACCAATAATTTAGATGGATTAAGAAATACGAGGATGTATTGATATCTAGTTAGCCTATACCAGTTCCATGCATAAACAAAATGTTGCGATACCATATCAACGAACAATAATTTATAAGAAGTGTCAGTGTAGAGTTTGACGTCAAAAAAGTAAACCAGAGTGACACAATAAATTTAAAAATAAGATAACCACCGAAATTGTAAAAATCGAAGAATTGGAGTATAGAGCCATCATCAAGTACCTGTATTTAAAAGGGTTAAGAGGTAAGCAGATTTACGAAGATATGCTTAATACCCTTGGTGATCAATGTCCTTCGTATGCAACCGTGAAAAATTGGACTGCAAGCTTCAAAAGAGGTAAATTTTCCATTGAAGATGATGACCGATCGGGAAGGCCAGTTTCTGTGTCAGTCCCCGAAAATATCGATGCAGTTCATGACATGATTTTATTAGTCCGTCGAATTGGGCTGAAACGGATATCTGAAGTACTGAAGATTTCATACGAACGCGTTCATCATATAGTTCACGTCAATTTGGACATGAGAAAAATTTCTGCAAAATGGATATTTGTACAAGATGAATCCCCAAATTTTTGAATGTTGACCAAAAGCGTGCAAGGGTAGAAGCATCGCGTTCGATCTGTGCTCGATTTGAAAACGATGTAGACTTCTTAAACCGAATTGTTACTATGGATGAGACTTGGGTACTTTTCTACGATCCAGAAACAAAGCAACAATCGATGGAATGGCGACACTCTGGTTCTCCAAGACCTAAGAAGTTTCGTGTCTAAAAATCTACTGGAAAAGTTGCTTCAGTTTTTTGGGCCTGCCATGGAGTAATCATGATTGATTTTTTGTATATGGGTAGAACAATAACTGGAGATCACTATTCGACATTACTGACCACCCTACGGAAAAAAATTAAAGAGAAAAGACGCGGAAAGCTATCCAAAGGTGTTTTGTTTTTACAGGACAACGCCCCAGTACACAAATCTCATGTTGCCATGCAAGAAATTCGTGATTTAGGGTTAGAATTACTAGAACACCCCCCTTATTCACCAGATTTGGCTCCGACCGACTATCATCTCTTTCCTCAACTGAAAAAAAAGTTTAAAAGGTCGTAAATTTTCTTCCAACGAGGAGGTAATAAAAGCTGTGGAGGACTGTTTTGCAGAGCAAGAAGAAACATTTTTTTCGAAAGGTCTAGAGACGTTGCAGGTTCGCTGTAATAAATATATTCAATTAAGAAGAGAATATGTTGAGTAATAAAATATTTTGACATTGAAATTTTGTTTGGTTTTATAGTAGGCTAAGAATTTTTCAATATATCCTCGTATTTATCGATTATTATTATTGAGAAAGGATTATTGGTCAATAAGTAGCATTTCCACAAGTGTTACTGAGCTGAAATTATATACAATTCTGAGATTAGCAGAAAACTATTATCATTGAATTTAGAATGTAACATCATACCTCGATGGTTCTTGAATTTTTTTTCCCCACACTACAGAAACCATTCATTCATGTCCTTGTTCAAAACAGAGATGCGTATAGATCTAGGAATTCCAATTCGAAACATTTTTCGACCAAATTGTCGATACGTACGGCGTTTTTGATTTCAGTTAGTGGTTCCGCAATAATTCGCAAAATTGGTATGTCGGCATCAAATGTCACACACACTAAAGCCGAAATGTTTTACCACTCGTGTAAGCTGAAAATCAGGGGTAATAGCGGAAACATTTCATACCGAAACATGATATTCCACAATCGACATTAATCCGCCAAATCTGTATGATTCTTTTCGGCTTTTAAAGGTCCCCTGAATTCTATCCGAAATGCAATTTCCACATTTTGCTCTGAAATGGCGTTACATCATGCTTTGTGAACATATTAAGCAAATCACCAAAATGTGAGACTATCAACTTAGTGTGCTAATTCTTAATTTCTGACTGAACAGAAGGTACAATTTTCAGCAAATTGATCCTGTGGCAAATTCCTGATGTGCGACAGAATTATCCATCCAGACTTTAGCTAGAGTCTAGACATGTTATGGCTGATTTGGCAAATGTTTGATTTCCGATACGCGGTGGTGAGGCGCATGTAACTAATAAGATCTTGAAGCGTCTATTTTCTCGAGAACATATACCTGGATATATAACGGCTCCTCTGGGATGTTTGACACGAGGCTGTTATGTGCTTACGAGGAGGTAAACAACTGAATCTCGGCTTCCACTCCCCGTCTGTTAATCCCATGCTGAGATGAGTTCGCATTAGTATCGGGTTTGAATTAAAATAAAAACATTTAAATTAAGATTGAAGCCATTTTTTTTGTATTTGAAAGATAATTGTATAACATATATGTTTTAAAAATAATTTTCGGTATACACACAATCAAACTTATATGGAATCACCCTGTTATTTGGAAAAAACGAATTTTAATTAAAAAAAAGTCGCTGAAAAGTGAAGAGCAGTTTTCCCAAAACAAGTTTATTACAAAAATAATATAAATTATTAAAAGATTATTTTTATAATAGAACAGAAAATTTTTATGTAACTGAGAATTGAACAACAAATAAAACGATTTTAACAAATCAATAATCAGTATTACCACCCCTGGCATTGATACAAGCTTGAATTCGACGAGGCATGCTTTCTATTAAGTTGTTAATTTCTTCTTCTGTAATATTTGCCCATTCCTCTAAAGCCGCTTGTATAAGTTGCTCTGCGTTACCAGGATTATTTTGACGAGCTCTAATTTTTCTTTTGATCCTATCCCACAAGTGCTCGATAGGATTAAGGTCCGGTGAACAAGAAGGCCACTCTAAAACAGTCACACCTTCTGTTTCGAAAAATTTTTTTGCAACTCTGCTGGTATGTGGAGGTGCATTATCCTGCATAAATAGGAAATAATCTCCAAAAGCACCTCGCCAGAGCCTCACAACAGGTTGTAGCACTAGATCAACATACCTAGGCCCTGTCAGAGATTGTCTAATGGGAATTAAAGGAGTTTTCTCACCAAACATAATTCCGCCCCAAAACATTACAGTACCTCCTTTGTATTTAGGGATCGGTCTTGCAGCTTGGAGCCTAGCTTGCCTCCCTCTACCTCTTAAAATGCGAACACGCCGGTCGTTTGATCGTAGGCCAATTCTGGTCTCATCCGAAAATAAGACATTTTTCCAATCTTCAATAGTCCAATTTTCATGCTCTAAACACCAATTAAAACGGTCAACTTTATTTTGCCTTGATAGTTCTGGAACTCTTAACGCTCTTCTCTTGAATAATTTCCGAGCGCGAAGTCTTTTTCTGATAGTTTCGACAGAAACACTAACACCTGTAGCTTGCAAAAATTGCCTTTGAAGCTCTGAATGAGATACTGCGGGATTTCTTCTTGCTGTTTGGGCTAAAAAGCGATCCTGCCTTTCTGTAGTTACTCTTCCACGACTTCTTCTCAGCCTATTCTTTAGGGTTCCTAACTCCAGAAACCTTGCATAGGTTTTTGAAACAACCCCTTGTGTAACCCCCACCGTTCTTGCAATCTGTCTTTGTGACATACCTTGTTCTGCCATAGTAATAATTCTTCCTCTCTGGACTTCTGATAACCCCACATAAGGCATTTTTTTTAAAACTTCCCAAAAAAACAAAAAATAAATTCACTGCGACTTTCGAACGAAATGGTAAAATCGACACTGCAAAGCCAAATCTTATCAAGTGCTTATGAACCTAACTGTTTTTGTGAGTAAACACATGCATTTTTTATTTGCTTCTAACGAAAAAGATATCAAAATAATATTTCATCTTAATACTGGGTGATTCCATATAAGTTTGGTTGTGTGTATGTCCACCACGACTACCTCTGAGGAACCACATTCGACCAGACCAATTTTGGACCACTTTTTCGAGTAATTTAGGCCTTATATCAGCTATAACACGAATTATGTTCCACGGCTAGAAAACCTGGAATATTCTGAGTTATTTCCTGTGACACTGTACCTATTGAATAATTCCGATATTCGATCATTTCCGCACCACCCATACCTATTGAGTTAGTTCGATTCGTGACAAATTTTCAATTGGAAGATCGAGCCTCCGGCGTATATTGCGAGAATAATGTCATACATATTTTATGCATACTGCATTGAACGTAGGGGGCATTATTTGACATAGTTTCAGGAATGATCTAATTAGCATAGCACAGCAGCAAAGAGGCCGTCTGATGTATTTTGCATAACGTAGATCCGTTCAAACGATAGGAGCGTCAGGCGGAATATCAAACAGGTCAGCCAAAACAGCGTGTTTCCCTCCTCACTCATGATTCCAGACTCAATAGGATTACGACACTGACAATGTTGACAGGAAACGGAAGGATGGTAGCAATAACAGCAAACAAATTATTCGGTTTCCGCAGTTTCTGATCGACTCTTCGTACTCGGTATAACGTATTGTTGTTCCGAAACGCGAATTGGGATTATGGGGTTCAACGCTGCGGATTGCGGATTTTCGGCAGCCATTTCGAAAAACAACGGCAAACCAGTATCTTCCTATACGCAATTTGGAAGCTACAAATTTACTCGGTGTCATAGAAAAAGGAACACCCAGTAGTAAGGCTTTCATCTCTAAAAAGTAATCAATCAAAATTACAGAACAATCCTACAGGTTTTTTTCTCAGTTAATCAGTATACAGGGTCATGTTTCAGTATGGCGTTCTTCCATAGCCATAGCTTAGCCTACTATAGAACCAAACAAAATTTCAATGTCAAAATATTTTATTACTCAACATATTCTCCTCGTTATTGAATACATTTATTGCAGCGAACCTGCAACGTCTCTAGACCTTTCAAAAAAATGTTTCTTCTTGCTCTGCAAACCAGTCCTTCACAGCTTTTAGTACCTCCTCGTTGGAAGAAAATTTACGACCTTTTAAACTTTTTTTCAGTTGAGGAAAGAGATGATAGTCGAACGGAGCCAAATCGGGTGAATAAGGGGGGTGTTCTAGTAATTCTAACCCTAAATCACGAATTTTTTGCATGGCAACATGAGATTTGTGTACTGGGGCGTTGTCCTGTAAAAACAAAACACCTTTGGATAGCTTTCTGTGTCTTTTCTCTTTAATTTTTTCCCGTAGAATGGTAAGTAATGTCGAATAGTAATCTCCAGTTATTGTTCTACCATTATCCAAAAAATCAATCATGATTACTCCATGGCAATCCCAAAAAACTGAAGCAAGAACTTTTCCAGCAGATTTTTGGACACGAAACTTCTTAGGTCTAGGAGAACCAGAGTGTCGCCATTCCATCGATTGTTGCTTTGTTTCTGGATCGTAGAAATGTACTCAAGTCTCATCCATAGTAACAATTCGGTTTAAGAAGTCTACATCGTTTTCAAATCGAGCACAGATCGAACGCGATGCTTCTACCCTTGCACGCTTTTGGTCAACATTCAAACATTTGGGGATCCACATTGCAGAAATATTTCTTATGTCCAAATTGACGTGAACTATATGATGAATGCGTTCGTATGAAATCTTCAGTGCTTCAGATATCCGTTTTAGCCCAATTCGACGGTCTGATAAAATCTGTCATGAACTGCATCGATATTTTCGGGGACTGACACAGAAACTGGCCTTCCCGATCGGTCATCATCTTCAATGAAAAATATACCTCTTTTGAAGCTTGCAGTTGCATTTTTCACGGTCGCATACGAAGGACATAGATCACCAAGGGTATTAAGCATATCTTCGTAAATCTGCTTACCTCTTAACCCTTTTAAATACAGGTACTTGTTGTGGCTCGATACTCCAATTTTTCGATTTTCACAATTTCGATGGACATCTGTTTTTTAAATTTATTGCGTAACTCTCGTTTACTTTTTTGACGTCGAACTCTACACTGACACTTCAAATAAGTTATTGTTCGTTGATATGGTATCGCAATATTTTGTTTATGCATGGAACTGGTCTATGCTAACTAGATATCAATACATCCTCGTACTTCCGAAATCAGACAACACATATTATTTTATTCTCAAAATAGCAGCCAGAATACCGAATATATGGAATCTTTTCTATTAGTCCAACAAAAAAAAGGGTTCAGTTTCAATAATTCATTCGTGTACAACTGGGATCCATTAGCCCAAATAACTAATCCTATATCTAATCATCAAGGTAGAAAGAAAATGAAGCGGTTAATTGGAAGCCTGAAAATGGTGGAACCTTTTGACCCATTAAATCAGTTTTATTAGGGTCGATCTAGGCTGATTGCTCTCTACACTCCGATAAAGAAAATAAAGGTTCCTTCAGGATCCCTTTATCCTTACTCTGTACATAGTGGGCCACTACCCGACTTAAGCTAGGATAGGATTACTGCTCTCTGGTAACCCTTTCAATGAAATTTTTCTATTAGAAATTCGATGTATTGATTTACTTCCCAAAATAAAATAGACAAAAGTATATCTTTTTCATTAAAAAGACGGCAAGTTTGAATAGCCCATGTAGAAAGCACCTGCTGCACGTTGTAGCGTGAGGTAAAACATTTTCAGTCAAAGTCATTCGATGAAATATACGAAAAACTAAATCAAGTTATTATAACCAATTTGTGATATTTCTTATGAAATACTAGGTCTCTGCTCAATTCCATTGAGTTTCCTAAAAATGTTCTGAAGAATATGCCAAAATCCATTTTCAAACTATTTTTGAAACACAGACAATGAACTACTACTATTTTTCGATGTACCTACTATGAGTATGGCAGACTATTTTGAAACAACCAGAGTTGCAGCAGAAATTTAAAATCATATTTAAGGGAATAACTATTTTCAAGTCGAGAAGACTTTTTTTTAGTGGAGTATTCCAGAATCGAGAACATTTTACTGTTATTAGGTTTTCTAGGAATTGTTATTATACCCACGTTTTCAATTCGAAAATATTTTGTGAAATAAGAAGCAGAAAGCAGATATTTGATGAGAAAGTAGAAGAATTACCGATACGGGTTCCTTCACCATTTCGCAACGTTATGTTGGAGTGTTGGAATTCTGCAACGAGTATTAGACGATATTTTCTCTATTTCAGTCAAGATTTGTGAAAAACTATCGAAATTGAATGAAAAATTCAGATTATACTAACTTCCTAGTGACTTTTGTATTGTATCTTGGCAGTTGGTGTGACTGTTCTGTTACGAAAATTGGCAGATCGTACATTTCGAATTTTGGAATCATTTATAATTACGCATTGAATTCGTGAATTATGTTTGAAGAAATCGATATAACACCTCCAGAATTAAGAAAAATTGCGAATAATGTTGCGAATAAATTAATACCTCAAAAATCCTAATCCATGTATGAAAAAGAATACGAAAAACATGTGAAGTGGTCTGAAGAGAATTCGGTTATTTGAATTCTAGGTAATGTTTTCTTAGCGTATTTTGAATAACGTATTTATGAATTAGGACATATAAATATTCTACAACATGGTGAACTTATTTAATGTAACGCAGTATGGCTCAGAAATTGATAAATAAAACAGTTCCAACGAGTATTGATTGAGAAAATGGAAGAAAACTAGCCATAGAACTACGTATAACCTCACCTTCCAAAACGGAAACTTTGGAATTTTTTTTGCATGACCTAAGAGGATTGCCGACTTCTCGTTATCATTTTCGTAATCTGGGACCCAAACTCATTGAGTACAATTTTTATCACTTTTCCAACACGATTCTTTCAGTTCTAAATAATTACCATGAAATTGGATAGGATCGGAAGCCAGTGCTGACAACCACAAAACGAAAAATATAACTGAGAATAATGCTGTAATGAGTTCATCACAGTCACAGTACTGTTTTTAGTACTGTAATGAACTGATTACGATACTGAAATAGAGAAAATAATTTATTCAAGCTTCACTCAATTAAGTTCCACATTTCGACACAGTTTGGGGGATAGGCATGTTGAAGTGATGAACATCTGGAATCATGGTCCGATCACACGTGACCGCACAAGAATGAAATAACGATGATACAATTTACTCCATCAAAAATTCAAAAAGCTGCGAATCGAGCTCTATCCCCTTAACGTCCGCATCGATGACCAATTTAGATCGTGAACAATTTGGCACACGATTGTGACTGACAGGTCTATCTAGCGAGAGCTTCTTTTCTGAAAATCTGGGGATGGTGCAAATATCGCAATGACAACCAACATAGGGGGAGTTTGATTTATAGAGACATTGAATCGACAACATGTTCAATCAAAAGGACCCTAATACCGAACGTCAATCGACCGGGTTTGACAGTCACAATGACATGAAGTGTATGTTCCTGGAACTTCCTGTTTGATTCCGAACGAGCAATTATAGACCATACCTCGATAACTTGGGAAGCTTTGAGATTTCCTCATGGATTCTCTTAAGTTAAGGGGCATTTATACTCGGCATACTACGGCACCGATTCTCCATTAAGAAAGTGCCTATCATTTTTCCAAGTTCACACCCTCAATTTTTCACCTAAAAGCTTGATTTAAAAAAAAATTCAAGTCGGAGGATGTCTTGGGGACACTCCAATTTCTTCTCTTTGATAAAAGTACTTTTTCGCATGAAAAAATCGGCTACGGCACCGATTCTCCGTTCGAAGGTTGACTTTCATTTTTCCGAGTTTGCGTCCTCAATTTTTTTACCTAAATGCTTGATTTTTCCTTCAAATTGGAATTGAAGGATGTCTTCAGGGAACTCCGATTTCTTCTTTTCGACAAAATTATTTTGTCGCATGAAAAAATCGGGTTGAATTTGAGAGTTTATAAAAATTGACTTCATATTCGTTTTTCGGCGGTTGTTCATCAATTTTTTTTAGGAAAATCCTTTGGAGTGCCTTCGACAAATCAATTTTCTATAATTCCATTTGGATAGGCGCTTAATTAATGCAAAAATGATGGAAATGCTGCGTTACATTGAATAAATTCACTATAATGTAGAACATTTATATTCATAAATAGGTACGTTATTCAAAATACGCAATTTTTCTTTATTCTGGAGGTGTTAAATCAATTTCTTCAAACATAATTCACGAATTCAATGCGTAATTATAAATTATTTCAAAATTCGAAACGTACGATTTGAATGCCGTAATCTGTCAATTTTCGTAACAGTCACACCAACTGCCAAGATACAATACAAAAGTCACCAGGATGTATAATCTGAATTTTTCATTGAATGTCGACAGTTTTTCACAAAACTTGACTGAAACGGAGAAAATATCGTCTAATACTCGTTGCAGAAGGCAATTCATGCGTTCGAAAACTCGAATTTCGCATTTCTGCAACTACTTAGTTTTAGAATTAACTATTCCTCAACCATAGTCTTTTATGGCGCCCAGAATATAATACATTGACTCAAGCCAATGTTCCTCATCATTTCAGAATATTTTTTGATTGCGGGAACAGTATTTATTATTATATTCAGAAAATTCAGGATAAAATTTTTATGAGAAACAATATTATTGTTAGCCTTTCAATTATTATGATATATATCGAATCTGTCTTGATTCGATGAATTTGACTCTACGTACAACATAAATCCCTTAGACTAAGGCAAATCCAGAAAATCTCGAATAACTCAGGAATAACTGGATTTAGGAGCAAGAGCATATTATTTTTCTTCGCAGAATCTGACGCAAATGTAAAAAAATAGGTTTCTAATTTGAAAAATATAATTTATGGCCAATTTTCGATCTCAGTTTTCGACACAAAATTAGAATCACCCTGTGACGATATTTATGAAATTCAAAAGATGCATGACCTTTCCACATTCTTCTACTTTGACGTTATGTGAACGGTTTACGCTCAGGATGTTGAGAATGGGAAAAATGAACGTAATACTGACTATGAATATTTGACTTTTTTTCCGTTTTTTTTTCAATATTTTGAAAACTATTTGAATGAATACCATGGTTTTCACAGAAATGTATTCAGCATTGAATACTCCATCATATCAGAAACGAAAGAATAAAAGATATATTTTTGAACAAATTTATTTTCACTCCTTGTATAACCGGAAGAGCTCAGGCTCCAAAAATATTCGAGCTCAGTAGAGAATTTCGAACCATATCATAATCCCCATTTTCTGATTTCAAATATGTCCAGTTCTCCAGAAACGTCTATAATAGACACTCCAACTAGGGACAACCTGTATAGTTGTCAAAACAATATTCATCTGTATAGTCAGATTTAAAAATTTATAATTTGTTCATTACACATATTGTAAAAAATAGACTGTAACCGTGTCAATGGCCCAAGCAGTCCAGACACATTAATTTAATAAAAAAAATATATTCAATACTCCGAAAATTTAATCAATTGGAAAAATGTAGTTTGAAAACGAGATTAAATACATTTACATAAAAATGAGTATTCCTTTGAAATTCCAACAACGATTCTGAATTTCCTTTTCCACCAATTCTCAATAATGCAGAAATGGAATGCTGGCCTCCGTAACGAATTCTATACTTCAGGACGAACTTCGAAATATCACGGTAAGTTCAAGATGCATAAATTGTGAAAGGATTCATAGCGTAGAGTTCCGGAAATTGAGCTCCATTAATCCGTAAATATTTAATTTGGTTCAACAAATACAGCGTGGAATAAGCTGAGGATGATATTATCCGCATATTACTGAATTCTTGATGCGGTACTTTTACACTGAGTATTTTTACGTCTTTCGAAGTGCAAAGAATTGTTTGGAATTCAATAAAATCAGGAATATATAGTATAATTTGTTAATATTCCATAACGTGTGAAGTCGACTGTTGATATTTGAAGGGAAGAAATCATCAAGAATTATAGTAAGTAAAACAAGATAGATTCTGAAACTGGTGTTGATTCCTCCCATCGTTCAGAATGATTGACATTAGCTTCGTTGCCCGCTAATCATTTCCATATTGACGTGCATACCCCAAACATAAGCTAGCGAATGCCATGAGGCATCAATATGTGTATAATCGATCCTATCACGAACACTGTTTGATCTTTGATAGGATGTATTTAATACAGGATTAACTGGCATATGCGTTTATACAGTGTTAAGGGTCCTTATACGACGTAAGACTTCTTCAGATTAGATAGGATGCCTAATATGATCAACGAAGATCGCATTGTAGTTTCCTCGAGAGAATTAATTATCTCAGTTACTACAAATATCCATAAAACACGTCCAACATAAATTCCATAGTGTCATTCTCACAAATTTAATAATTCCAATATGGGTAATGAAACAATGAAAATTGAAGCCTTTTGTAAGAATCCTGATCTGAGCATGTGCAGTAATATCAAGAATAAAAAGAACTTACTAATTCTATCTCTCTCTGACACATTGTATTATGTCATCAGACGCATGTCATTCATAACTTCATGTGAATACTTTGGATCATAACCTAACAATTTCATGTTATATTACTCAATCCCTTTAATCCGTTGACTTCAATCTCTATGTATCGTTGTTAACTCCTATTCATATTCTAGAATTGAACTAAAAATATTTAAGTGACATATTTTCATCCTAGATATCTATTTTCTTGTTGACACTCGGAATATACATACCCTCTAAGTTTCCCGCAATTTTTGAATTTCAGGTTGACGCATGCGTACAATTCAATCCTCATCCACGATTTGGCTTCACTCTGTGACTGTGAATAGCAGGGGTATAAGCCATATTGATGTTTTTAGATATATGGTCATGCTTGAATTGAAATATGATTTAGTTATGATGCAGACCACATAAATTATAGATCATTAACGATGGAGGAGGATAGAATGCTGAAGATTCTACAAGCAGTGGAGGCCAGTCAGTCGTGCCAGGCAAAATTGAACTGTCACAAGGGCTGGTGAACATTCTGAATATAGAATCCGAAACGGCATTATAACTTCCTTACCTCCCATAAAAAGGATATTAATGTCAAATCCGAAAAATATACTCTATCACATCCAGACATATTTTATTTTACCACGCCTCTTTTTTTATCGCTGCAGATACATTTTTCACTGACGCTCGTCTCATAACATCAGATTAATGGGACAGAAATCGTTTTTCGATATGTCATAGGAAGCGGAACAATGCAGTAATGAATAACAGAAAGAGTTACACCTATATGATTTCATTTATTCGATCGCCTTCACTATTCGCTGAACTGTATACAAGGTGTAACAGTTTTTTCTATTAAAATTTGACCCCCGACAGAACTACAAGTCTTCTACTTGTACATCTATAATAAATGTGGCTTTTTCAGACCAAAAGAATCGTTTTTTCATTTTCCATTTTTCCGAATTCGGCTCTGTTGAAAAGATATAGCCATTTGAAGAAAGATTGGGTCAAATACGTGCCTGATACGATTCTCTGATATGCATATTTCTGGATTAAATTGAGTTTACACGTTTAGGGAATACTCAAGTATTAACCTTATTGGAATAGAAATATTGCGAACACGATATAAAGGTTTTTCATTCGTGAATGATCAAGCTTTATCAACCTATTTTGTATTCACAACAACCAAAACTATAATCTTTCATGAATATTTCACAGAGTTTTTGAGAAGACGTTACCAGCCATAGTATAAATATCAAAATATCTATGAATTCTACCATAGATCACCTTCCTTAATATCAGGAATCGATCCATCTCAATTTTAGTCTGTGATCTCTTTTGTGGTTCACCGTAGTTCGGTTTCATTAATGGAAAAATTGAAAAGAAACTCCAACATCAGTAAGGTTTAGGTTACTTGTTTTCTCTATGGGTTGATTCCACATAATTCAATAGAGTTATGTTGTTATGAAAGGTGAAAGTTATTATTATAGGTGTTTTTCTTCGATCTCGTGACGATTATGTGAAGACTTTCAGTGGATTAATGTGATATTGACCGTGTAGTGTCGAGTTCATAGAATTTACGTGTATAAATTTGCATATTTTTTTGTTGAAAACTTTTTCCTAGTTGGTAGTTGTTTCAGTTCGGATTTACGCAAATTATCACAGAGGACATTTTTCAGATATATTCCCTATATTCTCCGAATTTCAGAGGTTTATCATTGAACATAATAAAAGAGAAAGAAAGGTGAAAACGAGGGAGTATATTGTATACATCCACATAAGTTGGATTATCAGGGGGTGAACTAGACTCACGATGGAAAAAAATGTTTCTATATTTCTTCCTTTTATTGTGCCGAGCAAGTCATAAAGAAAACAGGGGAATTCACGAAATGAGAAATGGGGCACGCAAAAAGACATCATTAGTTAGGTAACGCAGCCAGAAAAGACAATATTTCAGCCCTGAAGCAATATTTCCAACGTGAATATTTGTCTTTTGTTCACAAGAATCAGGCCCAAGCGAAACGAGATAATTAAATGAATAAGGCTGAGAGGTAGGATCTTGACGTCCTCTTTGTACTTTTTTGTAATTTTTCTTCATGTTCAATCAATCAATGACATCTTTCGTTATGGTTCATTGAAAAATTTATATTTCCGAAAGAGCTGAGAAAATTCAATGCGTATAATTTAATTGTAACGAAAAAATATTAAATTGGTGTGCAAAGAAATTGATTCAATAATTCGAATTTTGAAAATTCAGAATAATTATTTGAAGAGTTCACTTGGCGTGAACACAAATAACGGCATGTTGGATGAAAATATTATACAATCAGTAGACGTAAATTCGTTTGTGCTTCTAGTTCAACAGTGCTTATCGTTGAAACTCAATATATTATTCTGTCGAATTGTTTTAATATTATTCACATTTCTTTGAATAGTGACAGATTATGAAGAAGTGAAATTAACAAGTACTGATCTGAGTGTGGACTTTAAATTCATGCACAGACATTCGGCAGATATGGAAAATTCCCTCCCTAATACCTCTGTTATGCAGTTATTTTCCAGTTGAATTTCCCCATTTATGAAACGCTCAGTTAAACGAACAGTTAACTATAATTTGGTGAAAATGTCATACTCATAAGTGTTGATTCAGTTTTCCTAGAGTTTAAGTAAAAGTTTCAGCTGTTCCTAGCCTACGATGATGAATTGCTAATTAAGAAAGTTTCTGAAATGTCGTTCATTGTCACACTTTATACCCCGTATACTTCCTCCAATTACCGTTTACACCTATTGAAAATTAAACACAAGGCATTCCTGATGCAAAAGACCGAAAATTATATGAAATTTTCATGTTGAATAGACTTTTGGAAGCTTTATATTCGAGACTTCTTGTGATGATAAGGACTCTCAAAATTAATATGGAAAACAAGTTTCAACGTTAAATTTCGTATCTACTGAAGGAATTAAAACATAAAGAATGTTTTTGCCTCATTTGATACCGTATTTGACTATTTTTTTTTAACAATTACAGAAGGAGGATAATGGTAATTTTATTTTCCTGTTGTAGTATTCTAGCTACACGCAAAATACTGTCAAGATCATATAAAGTTTTAGTGAATCATCGAAAAATTCCCAATATTTGTTCAACAACAGATCCAACCTGAAGGAAACACCCCGTATATGTAGAAATGTTTCTGAAATGAACTACGAATCGTTCTTTACACGACTGCAAAAGGAAAAAACTCCAATTACTGTTTATTATAGTTTTGGGCAAGAAAATCGAATAAGGAATATCATCATCAAGACCAAATTTGAGGTTATGAGGGAATTCAAGATCTTGAGTGTCTGGTTGACAAGATGAGAGTCATCTTATGAAAGTTCCGTTCTTTTATTGGGTATACAGAACCATAAAAACGCGAAATATTTTCCATAATGGCCAATTTACAGATGAAAAACGTACGAAGTTCATGCTACTCCGAGTCCACTTTGTTAGATATGATTTGCTAACTTTATGAAGGTAAATCTTTTTGAAAGTCGATAAAAGTGGTTGCGTTTAATCTTCTCAACAAGACCTTATCAGAATTGAAACAATTGACTCTCATAATTCACCGAAATACGAAAATAGGAGGAAATATATTCCCTCGAATATCTGAGAAGTTTTCAACACAAAGGCGAAAATGATTCCTGTTTTGTAACCTTGAACAAGCAACCTTCCCTCGGGAAATCAACTATTAAGTTCTGACCTGCCCATTTCTTACCCTCCAGCAAAGCTAATAATACATATTCTGCAGACAATAAATTCGGGGATTGTGAACATTGCAGAAAACCAGGAACACGTTTTATACCTCCATGCCTCTTTTGTGCTCTCTGGGATGGTCGACATATTTCACGGAATTTTTTCCGGCATCCTACACAAGGTGTAGGGGTGTGCATTTCCCGTATCTTCAAAATGAAAAAATTATATGAGGGATGGAATGAGCCGTATTAGTCCATACTCAGAGAATCTCATTCTCTCCGTTTGGAATATGGGGCCTTGTGGAATGAATTATGAAGGATCTTTTGTATACAGTGTATAACATTTTGAGTGGGGAGCGATTTGATTTTTTCATTGTATGTGATTTATTTCAAGATAAAACAGGATAATCCTTTACTCAGTTGAGACAATAAAGTGCAAACGTTCTGTAGCGTCTCACTATAGCAGCATCTGGACAAGATAAAATTTTTTGGCCATAAAAATTGAGCTGTCTTGTTTACAATATGTTGTATAGATGAACTGATTCATAAATAAATAAATAAATATTTATTTACGGACTTGCCATTTTTACAATAAGTCTCAAGCTAGATCACAGATCAGGGGTCTTCAATTGAAAGTGTTGTCAACCCATCATACCCAGGTCAAATTTGGGAAATTCATCTGGCTTTTCGAGACCATAACCATGTCCTGTGAAGCTTTTCAGTTTCTCAGAATAAGCTTATAAATCTAAATATAGGTACTGCTCCACAAGAGTTAGGGATATCGTATTCAATCGTTTTTAAAAGAAAATCAATGTAAAATCATTTAAAACTCAACAACAACTTGAATCGATCCAATAAAAATCAGTATGAGACATCTCGTCAATCTGGTCGCCTTTTTTCTGAAGTTTGGTTCCTTTGCATATGCTTCATGAATGTTCTTATTTTAGAATGAAGTCAGTTCATCAACGGCTTCGATTTGGAACGAGTTTTCTGAAAATGCCAAGACGTAAATTAACAAACGCTGAGGCAAATAGGGCTATTGGAACGCTACAGGGTGGCTTAACTCAGGCTGTTGTAGCGGGAAGGCTCCAAGTCAGCCAGAGTGTGATATCTCGACTTTGGAATAGGTTCAGGGAGACAGGTTCCGTGTTGGAAAGACCAAGGCTTGGTGGGCGACGAAAAACAACACCTACTCAGGATCGTTTCATCACCGTTTCGGCGAGAAGAAACCCTTCATCTACGTGTAGAATGCTACGGAATACTCTTCAAAATGCAGATGGGTCCATGTTTCCATCGAAACCATCCGACGACGTTTGAGAGAGGTGAATCTAGGTTCTAGACGTCCATTAAAAGGAGTTCCACGTGACCATAAGCGTCAAAGACTGGAATGGGCAAGGCAACATATCAATTGGAACGATCAATGGCTTAGTGTCCTTTTCACTGATGAATCCAGATATGGACGATTTTCAAATTCTCGAAGAATAAGGGTATGGACAATCCCACGCATACCCCGTAATCGCAGCTATGTCCAAGAAGTCCATCCATTCCGAGGGGGTAATGTTATGGCATGGGCCGGGATATGTTTCAACGGGCGCACAGATCTACACATTTGTGAATATGACCGCCTTACACTATAGGGAGCATGACATTGACAATGTTGTGCCAAATTTTCACGCTGCTATTGGTGAAACTTTTGAATTTCTAGACGATAACGCTAGACCGCACCGTGCAGCCATAGTTGAGAATGCGCGCGAGGAGCTTGGTATATTCCACATTTACCAATACCTCCGCACTCACCAGATTCGAATTGCATAGAACATGCATGGGATATGCTCCAAAGAAGATTAGATAATCATCAACCTACCCCAGAATCCTTAAATGATCTGAGAGAGCTTCTGCCCCGTTTATGGAAACAAATTCCTCAAGAAATGTTCAACAACCTCGTGTGTAGTTTATATGTTGACACATTTATTGTAGGACAATTTTGAACTGGGAAACACATGCCAGACATCAAATGTACAAGATAAGGTTGCTCTCATTGGTCTGTAGACACAATAAATGGGTTATTTTTCCCACTTTAGTCATAAATGACTAATGAGAACACTTTTGTGGCTTAGCAAGACGTTTTTCCATTCTAACACCCAATCAAGTTTTGATCTTTACCTCCCATTTTTTTCTCCAGCTTGTCTTTAAAACCCTAAGTTACAGAGACCAGCAGTCAGTACTCAGTTAAATGTTACTCAGTCAGTAGTCGGTCAGTTGTTAGTAAATCGCTAGTGAACCATTCATATTCATAGATCACAACTGATCATTTTGCATCCTTGCTATACATTTTCATATAGAAGGTACACTTTATAATTGTATATATATATTACTTGTATAATTATTTCGTGCTTATTAACTAAGTTGAGATAACGGGAAAATACAATTTGTTGTTTGTTGAGAGTGCCTTCAAATTTCACCACTCCTCATACTCTTCGCAGTTGTTATCTGTCATCAATTTATCGCAGCGATCATCAAGATTACCACTAACAGTGATTGTTAAATCGTACAGATTAATTCCATCACGTAATTAATCCTGATCAATTGAAATATCTTGATAGAACTAGAAAATGCCATTTTATTCGAATTTTTTTGAGGACATCTAGTTTGTTCGGAGGAATTCAACAGAACGACTCGACAGCCCTATTCATATTTCATTTTACGACTTTATATTCGGTTGGATGCGAATATTATTAAAACTTGCTGATGTGAGACCCCTCTAGAATTTTTAACGCATTCTGCATTCGGGTTTCTCATTTCATAATGAACGTTAAAAGTCGAGAGGTTCTTTGAAGTGTTTTTATATATATTCCAACATATTCGTTTTAACAGAACTATAAAACGGAACCTCTTATCGTAAAGTGCACGAGTCAACCTGGCGGCAAAATTTTTTTTGAATACCTGGATGTACCGGGTTTTTCACTATAATTTGACCCCCCCTTTAACTTTGTTACTAAAGGAGATACAAAAAAATGTTTTATACAAAAATTTCATGAAATCAACTGAGGTTTTTTAATATGACTTCACGAACTGAAATATATACAAGGTGGCCAACATATTGATGGCAACTTCATTTTTTCAAATGAAACACCCTGTATATTTTTCCATATTTGCCTAGCTCTTTTTCCCCTTATTTCGAATATGTAACATATGTTGGTCTATCTCTCTTATTCTGAGCACCACAGAGTTTCAAATTCAAAGAACAACCTGGCAAGCTCAGCAACTTTTCAAGTGGCAGGCTGCGATTACTCAAAATGCCCGTTTTTGGAGTTATCTCCTTAGTAACGATATGGCATACGTTTTTCATTAAATGAAAATAATAATCAAATATGCATTACACGGAAGCAGAAAAATTTGAAATAATTTCACTGTATGTGAAGAATAATAAAAATAAGAAAGCAGCAAGGAGGGAATTTATGAGGTTGCATCCAAATAATACAATTCCAAGTGCAAACACATTTGTCAATATTTACATGCATATATATTCGAGATCAGGAGGAAATAGCCTATCAAAAGATGGAAGAATATACAGGACAGGACACCCTGTTTTGAAAAAATGTTGTTGCATTCAATATGTTGTTCACCCTGTATATATTCCAATTGACGTTATCATAACTCCAAAAATGGATATTTTCAGTAAACCCAGTCTGCCACTTGAAAAAAGATTACAGAGCTTGCCAGGGGGTTCTTAAAATTCGAAACTCTGAATAACTCAGAATAAAAGAGATAGATCAACATGTGTTACATATTCGAAATCAGGGGAATAAGAGCTAGGCAAATATGGAAAAATATACAGGGTGTTCCATTTGAAAAAATGAAGTTGCCATCAATATGTTGGCCACCCTGTATATATATTCCATTATATGAATACATACTGTAAAACCTCAGTCGATTTCGGAAACTTTTGTTTACAACATTTTTTTGTATCTCCTTTAGTAACAAAGTTGAAGGGGGGGTCAAATTATAGTGAAAAACCCGGTACCTATGAAGGATGATTTTTTTACTTGCAATTCGACAGTAGATTTTTCACTGACTATTTTTCTGAAATCCTTCAAACTTTTTTCGGTTATGAATAGAAACACGCCTCATAGATGCTTTTTCTTGATTGAAAACAAGCGAAAACATTCAAGGACCACACCAGTAAAATCTTTTAAACACCTTAATGTATTTCGTGGAATATAAATGCACTGTAAAAAGAGAAGGAGAAGAAACGCAAACACAATGTTCCATTCACTGAAAGATTACAACATCTTGAAAATGGTGGAAACCTTTTTTGCCTTCTATGTCGAAAACTGTACGTAGTAGGAAAGAGATGTAACGAAATTTCATGAACTTCTTCTGCGATCTTTCCCAGATCATATCAAAGACTTTCTACGATGTGTGTAGTTCTGGTTACGCGAGACGGACAAAATAATATGAACTCTTCGAGTGCTTCTACGTACATATATAAAAAGGGCTGATTTTTAAGAAGTTGCTCATATTCCCCCTGATCAAACCGGTTAATAAATAGAACCGTGGCTCCTCATTTATTCGCCCATAAAAATGAGTTCCATAAATTATGGCACTTTTCAGAATCCTCGTCGAGAAGTATTCACCCTTGAAACGTTCGAAGGGAAAACTTTCCTGGGAAGAGCTGAAATGTAATTCAGAGTGTATAGCTGCAGCTACTCACCGTTGAATATAACTAGGTCAAATTCGGCCGAATAATGGTAACTCGATTCGTTCCAATTGAACACAACTTATATTTTCAAACTTCTAACAATTCTGAGATTGAGCCCGAATTTAATAACTTTTTCATGTTTGTATCTTTCTTGAAATGGGTATTGAATCCTTGAGGGAAGAAAAATGCGAATTGAAGTTTTCGAGAATACTTTTTGCTGAATTTGGGGTATAGCTTTACCATTTCATTACAATTTCACCCATTATGGATGAGAATGAATAACTTGCACAGGGTTTGAATAGCAAATGCGAACTTATTACATTCACTGTTGAAGTGATGAATTTTTAGCAGTTTCAATTCCCTTCAAATACAAAATACGCCATTATTGGTTTCTGATGCTTTGATCTTAAAAAAATTGTTTGAAGGTCTGTATGGCTACAAAGCATTAGCCACTTATCATATCTTCAACCAGGGTTTTTTTCTAATATACGCAGAAAAACGGAAAAGCGAATAATACACATTCTGCAGAATATTATTCCGCATGTATACTGAAAATTTCATACATTTATCCCGAAAATTGACAGAGGTATCATGGAAATAAAATCGTTTGTCCAGATTTCCATGAAATTACAGCTCACCAGGTTTTTTTCCTAATATACGAAGAAAAACAGAAAAGCACATTCTAGAGAAATGATTAAGCTGATTAAGGCGGATACAATAGGCTCAAAGCAATAATCTTACCGTTACAAACTTCAACGGAGGCACTCAACCACAAACCGAACATCGACTATAATAATCTCAATGTCTTCTACCAAACCACCTTGTTCAAGGGCGCAGAAACTGAGTGCCTTTTGAAATCCTTACTGTGAACAACCTCCGAGCTAGGGATTTGAATATAATCCCTATAAGTTTCCAGGAAAAAAACAATTGTATCATTCGTTGAAATTATGAAGGGGAATTCTGGAATGCACAGGTTCTAGGCTTCAACAAAGTCTCAAATATAATTATACGAATGCTCATTGTTAAAAAGTTAACTCGAAATTGGAAGCTTTTAAATTCGGCGGTATGCTGAGTCCAATTTCGTTCACTTAATATAGAAGTTTGCATTTTTTTCGTATGTTAACATAACACCTCGTAATGGAAAACCCTTTAGTAAGATATCAGTTTTTCCCCGCCTGCAATACATTATGGCATTCACAACATATTTATAATGAAGTATATGCGCTATAAAGCGTTCATCATATAGTTCACGTCAATTTGGACATGAGAAAAATTTCTGCAAAATGGATCCCCAAATGTTTGAATGTTGACCAAAAGCGTGCAAGGGTAGAAGCATCGCGTTCGATCTGTGCTCGATTTGAAAACGATGTAGACTCCTTAAACCGAATTGTTACTATGGATGAGACTTGGGTACATTTCTACGATCCAGAAACAAAGCAACAATCGATGGAATGGCGACACTCTGGTTCTCCAAGACCTAAGAAGTTTCGTGTCCAAAAATCTGCTGGAAAACTTCTTGCTTCTGTTTTTTGGGATTGCCATGGAGTAATCTTGATTGATTTTTTGGATAAGGGTAGAACAATTACTGGAGAGTACTATTCGACATTACTGACTACTCTACGGAAAAAAATTAAAGAGAAAAGACGCGGAAAGCTATCCAAAGGTGTTTTGTTTTTACAGGACAACGCTCCAGTACACAAATCTCATGTTGCCATGCAAAAAATTCGTGATTTAGGGTTAGAATTACTAGAACACCCCCCTTATTCACCAGATTTGGCTCGGTCCGACTATCATCTCTTTCCTCAACTGAAAAAAAGTTTAAAAGATCGTAAATTTTCTTCCAACGAGGAGGTAATAAAAGCTGTGGAGGACTGGTTTGCAGAGCAAGAAGAAACATTTTTTTAAAGGTCTAGAGACGTTGCAGGTTCGCTGTAATAAATCTATTGAATTAAGAGGAGAATATGTTGAGTAATAAAAAAATTTGACATTGAAATTCTGTTTGGTTCTATAGTAGGCTAAGAATTTTTCAGTATATCATCGTGAAGTAAACGACTTTTTTTTTCAGTTGAATGTTTTTGCACTCAGATTCTCGATTTTTCTTTGATAATTTGTTCATATTCTTGATCATAAACGGTTTTTAGCAGAATCATTCATCTGTTGATTAACGTTATTGTTCTAAATAAAACATCAAAAGATACAGATTAAATGCTCTATATTCAATTCACGAAACTACTGCAATGTGTTTATTCATTCTTACATTAACATAAATGGAACTCTGTCTAATCTCTATAATATTTTCCTCACCTTTGAAGATAAGCAGGATGAAGAATAACACAGTCCACCCCTGAAGCTCCATCATTCTGTAAAAGAGAAATTATAATGAGAAATTCAAATGAAAATGAATCCCCGGAAAAATTTCTGGGAAAATTCCTGGCCGAGTTATAAAGTAGAAAAATAAGGATTTATGTTAGACGCCTTTTGATATATGATGATTCGCAGGCTTGTTTCATTCTGTTGTTTTCATGAAAACTCATTGCCTGTCAGTGTCCTCACTTGGTGGGGCATTTTTCGCCCGCGGCGAAAAGCCCGCAAGAATATCAAATTAAAGTGATTTATTTTCATTAGCACTCCCTCGACTGAAACAACGGATAGAATTAAACAGATAGGGAAGCGCGTTTGTTGAAAATTTCCTCTCTATTATGCCACGATATTTTTCATAAAATCTCTACTATCTTTCTGATGTTCCGCAGATATTAGCATGGTGTTCAGAAGACGAATTTTATAAAAAGACAGAGCTTTGTTCATCGAAAAATACACTGCGCAAAAAAATTAACGCACATTCTGAAAATCTCAATTTTAATGAAAGTTGACTCTGCAGTGACTTTATAACTTATTTTTCATGTTCTCTCGGGAAGGTTTTGAACGAAACAAGACATATTGAATGGAAGAAAAATTCAGGATTCCACCGAATCTTATGTGAAAGAAGAGAAATGAACAATTTTCAAAATACTGAAATGCTGATAAGTGATTTAATACTTGGCACTTCCAACCCTTGCGTTAATTACAGCTCGGCAACGACGGTTCATACTCAAAATGACCAATGAGTGATCTTAAAATGTTCTGATCTAATCCTTCCCAGATTTCTCCGAGATGGATTCCTAAGTCATTGAGAGTAGCTGGATGATTTTCTGAACTTCTCAGCCTTCTATTGAGGTTGTCCCGAACCTGCTCAATCGGATTGAGATCTGGACTTCTTGCATTCGAGAGACTTCAACCTCTTCAAGGTACTCCTGAACGATGCGCGAACGATGGGGTCTGGCATTATCGTCCATAAAAATGAAATTTCCACCAAAGTATGGGGCAAATGGCACTACATGCTCTTCAAGAATGTTCCTTATATACTTATCAGCATTCATAGCTCCATTATCAACGACCACTAGGTCTGTGCGAGCAGTCAAAGATATTCCACCCCATACCATAATCGATCCTCCCCCGAAACCAGTAGTATTCAGGAAATTGCACTGAGCATATCTTTCATGTGGACGTCTGTATACAAGGGAACGTCGATCACAATGGTAGAGGCAGAATCTAGACTCATCTGTGAAGAGAACTCTTTCCCAATCGGCCTCTTCCCAATGGATATGCTCTCTCGCAAAATCCAAACGCGCCCTTCGATGGGCTGGGGTAAGAGCTGGGCCTCTTGCCGCGATACGAGGCCTTAAATCATATTCTCTGAGGCGATTTCTTATTGTCTGAGTGCTAATTTGCATCTCATGAGTTTGCTCAAGCTGATTTTGAAGGAGGCGAGCGGTTGCAAACCGTTTTCTCAACGAAGAAACTCTCAAGTAACGTTCTTGAATGGCAGTTGTTACCCGTGGTCTACCCTGTCCTGGTCTTCGGACATTCATACCTGTCTCCCTGAATCGCTGCAACATTCTGGACACACTTGTATGGGAAACTCCAAACCTATCTGCAATTTATGTGTATGTCCCTTCTTCTCGCAAAACTACCGCTTGGGCACATTTCTCTTGGGTCAAATTGCGTGTTTCGCGTTGCATAGCGATCGAGTGTAGAAAATCAAACGAAAGAAAAACTATTGATCACTAGAATTGATCGAGAACAACTGATTTTAGAATGGAGCCAATACATTCAAAATCTGATAATATCATCTTTTTTTATTCCTGCTGGGAGAAAACATCTGTATTGAAGAAAAACGTTGAAAGTGGATAACATATGCATGCATAATTCTGATAAAAATAATTATCATTGAGAACACCTTGAGTTGTAGAATAAATTTGAGATTTCCATATTGTGCGTTGATTTTTTTGCGCGGTGTATTATTTTATATTCAAGTTTGGCACCTTGCTTTTTTTGCCAATATATTGAAAAATCTTAGTATGGAAGTGGATTTCATTTTGATCGAATTCTTGATTTTTTCACCGCAAATGAGCAGTTTTATAAAACGTTATTTTGTAAATTCCCTATATCAAACCATCATATTCTCTTTGAATATGCGAACCCATTTTCGGACTTATTCCTGAATTACAAAATGGCGAATGCGCAAGTATTAATAGTAACATATTTCCCGATAGGAAAATACAAATTTGAAATGGTTATAATGGCAACATTGTGTCAGTTTTGACATTTGTTTTGTCATTTGTATTCGATAAGTTCTGTCACTTAATATACCCATTCGAAAGACACAAGACAGGAGGGTAAAATACGCTGAAAAAAATTAGATGAGTGCCCTGAACAGTTAAATCTAAGAAATGCTCAAATTGAACCTCACCAACCTCCCATACAACGGTACTTATAGATTCTGAATTTTGTATTAGAGAGGACATGCCATATTCAAAATAGGTTATTTTTCGAGAGCTGTAGCAAATTTTTTTAACAGTAAAAACACGAGAGCTTCTTTTATCAGATAATTTTTTTTTGTAACGAAATAATTTTGCCAATCAGTAATTTTACGAGAAAAACTGACATGACAAAACGCGAGACCGACGGTCGAGTGATTCTGTTAAATGTCACAAGTACCTTTTGGTCAAAAAATTAATAAGAATATAGAGACTATCTCTAGAACTGTTATCGATGAATAACTGTTATCTATCATTTCCATAATTGAAGGAATCAATTTGTAAAACATGAAATTCTGTTACCGTGGCAGCTCGTTTGGAATCCGCTACCATTAAAAACACTGAGGACCAATTGATAAAATAATTCCAACACGAATTCGTGATATTAAATAATAGCATCAGCTGTAAAAACCCTCCAGACATTTTTTTTACCATTTTTTCATGTACCCTTTCCGCTTCGCTGCGTTCGCTTCAGAATGTCGGCTAACAGAGGTAAAGCGGAAAACTCCATCACGAGTGAAAAATAAAACTGTGAGAACCATCATAATCAGGTTGTCTCCCACTTTCGGGAACTCTTCTGTCATATTCCTTTAATAGCATCCGGGATATGGCACGAGATCCTTCATTCTAATTGCTCCGAGGTATATTCGAGCGAAAAATCTGAGGAAGAGGTAATGGAGTTACAGCTCGACATGTAACATGCGTGAAAATGTTATGAAATAGGAAGGAAAATCGGAAAGGATAATTAGATTTTGCCGAGTACTTTTTCCAGGCATTTCATTGATACGAAATCTTTGTTCGAGTATCCAGTTATTCAATCATGAACGATTCTTCTTTATTCTAGACATTTGTGGAATTAATTGCACATTTCTTTAATTTTGACGGATTTGCGGATATAGGTATACTCCATTCACTTTTATTTAATCACATAGGAGGTCATGGTTTCGTTTTCAGGAGTTGGTGTACCTGATGAAAACTCTGTGCGCGTACAGCGAATATTGTTAATGACAAAACGACATTGCCAGTTGCTTTGTTTACATCAAAGTAAAAGTATCAAAGATATTCCACATTTTGTTAGTTCGAATCGATCGGCGATTTTGGGGCGAAATATCGATAGGAAATCGCCTATTTTTCCGTTCTTCGTCGTCCAGAAGAAGTTTCCCGTCGATATGAGAAATTGTCATTTTTTCCTTTCACGACTTTTGGCGTGAGTACGAATAGCAAATTTGAATTGGACCAAAAATCGATTTATAAGCAGAAATAAAGCGAAAGTAAGTACTAATCGACCTTTTTACACTTGATAACGAAGTTTTTTTAGGTATCTGGCCGTTTAGAAAGATTTCAAACGAAATTCCGGTCCCCCAGAAGTTTGGTTAGTTTCGGTATCGTTTTTGGTGCTCAAAATTTATTTGGAATGCGTAAATGGACAAAAAAGGCTTCCTTATACGATCTTCTAACGAAAGCGACCGGAAAACATGTTTCAGGTAGGATTTTCGAGGAATTATTAGGAAAGAACTTGCAGAATTAAATTGAACGATATTCGTAAGTACCTAAACGGGTTCTGGATGGCCATCATCGGTCTCTAAATTATTATTGTTGATCGTTTTCACGTTTCAGAAAAAAAAAACACGTCGAAAAAGCTGAAAAAAAAAAGAAATATGACTATATTGCATTCAACGTTAGGTGAATTCAGATTCCGATGAATTGAAATGTGTCACTGGAGCTTTCATTCTTATCAATCCTTTGCCGAAAATAGAAATAGGCTATATTGAACCAGAATACATCGGTTTTTTCCATATTCCAGGAGTTTGTGTCTCATTTTAGAACAGGTGAATGATAAATTGAAGCATATTTTTGACCTATTCCATGTTATTTGTACAAACCTACTGTGGTAGTAATGTATGAATATTTTTTAAACTAATAAATTACTATACAGTCAGAATATTTTACTCCTTGTTCATAAGATCAAATAAATGAAATGTATATCTATAAAGCTTTCAGGAATTGACATTCTTGCTTATTGATTTATAACCAAAACTCAGTTACTATTGCATTGATATTATTAGTTTCTCTGTAAACAAATTCGTTAATTAATTTATTCGAATGAATAAAACTGTTATTTATTTGGCACAAAGAAATATTAGAAATAGAAATGTTATGCACCCTCACAATCATGTCACATACAATATCATGATGAAAACAAAGCACATCGATAAATCTTTACAATCATAAATCGTTAAACTCTTTTATTTATGTAGAATATTGTTCACAATTTTCTGTTGTGTTCTCCAAAATGAAATATACATTCTGAGAAATACACTAAGAATGTAGAAAGGGCAACATAGTGTTGACTTGGAACATAAAAATATTTTGAAAAACCTCATAACTTCGATATAGAGTGGAATGTGTCAAATTTCCAAGGCCAGAGTTGTGATTTTATAATTGTGAATGGAGTATAGGACCTATCATTCAGTCCGAAATTATGAGGTTTCGAAAATACGACGAATAGTTTAGAGAAAAGGTAGGTTGTGCCTCATTCTTCATAGCCAGAATAAAGCATAATACTATATAATTTGTGGACTCTAATAGAGATCGTATATTTTATAGATATTTATTATCAAATAAAAACTTGAAGGGTACTTATTTTTGCAGTAGGTTAAAGATCCCTAATCTAACCGGTTTTTCGTGATCCACTTTTCCGAGAGGAAAAAGAATTATTACATCCCGAATAAATATTCATGAGGCATTGATCGAAAAGCTCTGTTCCTGTTCGTTTTTCACCTTTGAATTCCTTGATGTGGCCACCTAAATCATTTTCCTTCTGTTTCCGACACTGCCCTCCCCGAAATTTTTCAACGGAATTTCAATTGGGGTATTTTATTCAGGATACCCTCCCTGTCAAATCCAATATGGTATTAATCCGGTAGAATTTGCCTTTCATGAGGTGAATATTCCTGTTGGGAAATCGTGCATTTCTGGGGAAGTATTTCCCCTCTGACTATCACGATTACCCATGGCGTTTTTTATTCTAACACCACCAGAATAGAATTCCTAATATTTTGATAAAACAAAAACTCGACAGCGAAAATACTCAACTAGAAACACGTCATGTCAATATTTCTTTATCTTCTTTTGCTGAATTCAACTATTATTCATTGATTCATCATAATTGAAATCGGATATTTTCGTTATCATTCATATCGTTGTTTGACGCTGACATGAGCAATTAATATAATTCTTTCCAATATAAAAATGTACATCTCCCAGTTGTGAAATTTTTGTTTTAAAGTTTCCTCTCATCGATCGAAACACTATAATCCATTCACTTTAATTAAGAACCCGGTTGGCCATGACATTCTGACACAATTATATTCTGAAATTGTTAGGTTATAGTCATTTTCCTGTCAGATACATAAGTAACGTTGTCGTTTCTACATAGAGTAACTGTGGGCAAAAGTCCGCACCTAAAGAAAAACAACTGATAACTTCGCTATTTTAAACAATTTAAAAAAAGTTTTTTATTTGTGGGTAGCTACACTCAACACACATCCACCTGACTACTTAAAAAAATTGGACTAATATATTTAAGGGTTGTGTAAAATTTTAGTTGGTATGTTGTAAAAAAGAACTTTTGCCCCATGGTCTGGGGTAAAAGTCCTGAAGCTACGGGGCAAAAGTCAGTGTATTGAGGTAAAAGACCCATTTATATTTCAATTGATAATGATGACAAAAAATTTAACAAAACATAGTTTTATTGGTCTGAGATCACAATATAAATATTTCATCGCTTAAAACATAAAATTTTTCTTCAAAAAATTTTAAATAGAACACTGCGGGCTTTTACCCCCTGTTTACTTTTCGGCAAACAAAATGGTTCTCTATTAGACTGGTTAGTAAAACCTCGTTTTACTTCTGTGATCTAGAGGACACGATCATGCAATACACAATCCAGATAAGACAGAATTTGAGCTCTTTTTTGAAACAGTGATACTTATATCTTATTAAAAACATAAAATTTTATATCAGAATCTAGTATTTTCGACTTTCCTCATTTTCTAGTACAACACAAGAACCCCGAAAGAATACTATACGCTTATTAGTTGTTTAGGGCAGTGTTGGTCAGGAACGCGTAGAGAATTCAAGATTGCGCAATCGACGCATGCGCTATAATCAAAAGGACTTTTGCCCCGGTGCGGACTTTTGCCCCGGTGCGGACTTTTGCCCGCATTTACTCTACAGATCGTAGTAATTACACGTATTAATCAAAATGTTTATTCACTTTGGGAAAATGAAGAATTTTAGAAAATATAATGTGAATTCAATAATTCCAAAGACCTGGCAAATGAAAAAGAAACTTTTTTCTCTTATAATACTGAAAATATTTCACGTATATAAACATGGTTGAAAGATTCAATTATGCTATTTTCTTAAACGGAAATCAAGAATCGAGTGTTGAAATTAATAATGGACAGAATAGTCCATTACTTTGTGATAGAATATGAATATGGAATTCCCCACTTTTCAAAATTCTACAGGAATAAGCCTACAGAATACATTTGAACACCTCTTTGCACAACTTGACATACTCCAGTATGAAAATGGAGTAGTACTACGAAACCTATTGAGAGTAGAAATTAGCATTGGCAACGATGAAAAATAGGAAAAATTTGGACCTTCGGGAAAAAATCTGAATTTTGATTCACAAAAGATCAGTTTATATGCAAAAAAATCAGCATCTGTATAAATCAATTGGCGAAAAATTGGTCGACTTTGAAGTGACGTAACTTCTAAAAAAATTGGAATTGGGAGGAGCTCATTTTTTTGGTTATACTTTGTTTCTCTGAGAATGAAATGGTGTATTTTTTTTACCTGAGACGAAGGGTGTGGATTACATAGTATAAAACAAAGTCGCTTTCGCTGTCAGTCCCTATGTAATATGTATGCTTAAATCTTAAAAACTACGCAACGGATTTTGAAACGCTTTTCTTAAACAGATGGAAGAGGAAGGTTTACATGTATGATACATGCATAATATTGCAGAGAAACCCTGATGAATTTACAGGTTTCTAATGTGATGTCGTAAATAAAAACATTTTTTGCGCTTACATTGAAAACGCTGACTGAACCCCACGAGATGAATCAAAATAATGTACTCGGTATTGTACTCCTAAAAAAGGTCAACAAAAAAGTCCGCGAAGGTATATGTCTATCTCTTAAGGGTAACTCACAATAACCATTTTTTATCCTTTACATTTCACGGGAAAAATGGCTTATTTAGGAAGTTATTTTAATCAATACAGCATCAATCCTTATCCAATTGTACCTTAAATACATTGTCAATTCAATATACATCAATATGGCCCTTTACAGCATGTAATTCAAATGAATATTTCCGAAGATATTACAGATTCAAACTGCAGGGATATAGCGGTGCGGCGCCGGCACTAACATTGTTCATAAGGATTGAATTGCATCCGTGCGAAGCCGGGACGGGTCGCTAGTTCATATATTCGGTACTGTTTTATGTTTTCAATGGTTTCTGTCTCGTTGAGAAGCCCTGTCGAGTGTACCATGAATGGAAATCTTACTGTGACGAGTAGCTCTACTTGGCAGCCGAGAAATTTATATTCCCCTAAGTATGCCATTATTGGAACCAATGTGTCGCTTCCCATCGACCGCCTTCCTGCTGAGCAGCTACACACCCAGAGATCCGAACACTTGTTCCACGAGGCTGGTGATTAATGAACATTTTCCTCGGCGAGCCTCTCTTGTCTTGAATTCATCACTTCGCCTCTTTCCGAGGAGGCCAATAAAATTAAATTGTTGTTTTTGTCCTCTTCATCTTGTTTGTAATTAATCATCCGCTGCTTCTTCGAACAATTATTGAATCGTTAGGTGCTGCAGGTTGACGCTGAACCGATGATATTTTTGGAGGGAAAGATAATTGAATGCTTCACCCGAGAGTGTGTGCTGAGCCAAAATAATCGAATTCGCCTCGATATAAACCGAGAACATTGTCCTGAAGGTATCTCTGAGAAGCGCTATTTCGTACAAGAAATCTCTTGAATTTCTTCTCTCAACAGCAAAGGAATTATGTTGTCTTGTAGATTATGTTTGATTATTTACTGTTTAGGACTGTTATTTATAGATCTGTCCAATTAAAGCATCCATAAGTCTGTCAGTTTTAGACATTCATCAATATTTATGTTCTCAGTACTCCTTTTGGGATTTCTGCATTTTTTATAAGGTTTTCTCCATGCAAGTTTTTGAGAATATTCTCGATAATTGAGATCGTTCTTTTTTTAATTTTCTCTGCATGTTTTCCCAGAATTCAACTCTTGCAGGATATTCTCTTCGCAGCAAACATTGAACGATGATGAAATGGGTGTACCTTTTCTCGTTTTAATATTCTATGCACTCTTCTAGCCGATATGCCTATATGACTTGTGTTGCGTTCCACTTCGCAACATCTGGAACAGATGAATTTCGTCTCCCTTGTTCACCAGAAAAGAGCTGCCACTTTTTAAAAATGTTGTATTGATTTTAACCGTATGAGATCGAACCCTTGGAAGGCAATAATGTTCCCGTATGTTTCTTGTTACAATTCCCGTTTTTTGTTCGAAAATACCCTTTTTCGACCAATTATGGTCCTATTGAAAAGTTTCTCAACCCAAGAATTTAGGTCAAGTTTAGGAGATTCATCCGGTTTTTGTGTGAAAAGAACCATGTCAGATGAACCTTCATCTAGTTCGCGGTAAAGGCTCATAAAATTAAATATATGATGAATTTATGGCGGTTCAAGTTACATCTGGAAAATAGGTTCATGTCAGGAGAGAATAGCAAATCGTCGAAGCGTCTCTATTGGTCTGTAGATTGATTGTTTTTTCCACTATAGTCAAAATGTCGAAAGAGAGCACTTTGTTGGCTTAGCGAGGCGTTGTTCGATTCTGACATCCAATCAATTGTTGATCTTTCCCACTTTTATTCAGAGGAAATGAACCTCCCTTATTTTCGAGCTTGTCTTTGAAAACCTATGTTAGAGAGACAAGCAATCAGTAAAATTCTAAATTAGTAATAACAACACTGCTCCCTTGCTATAAATTATCATATAGAAGGTCAGTTCAAGAGGATAATAATCATAAAAATCTTCACAAGCATGCATATGAAAATTATGTGAAAGCAATGCAATTTTTTTCCATGGCGAAAAATAATATATTTCAACAGTGATCTCTTGCACTTTTCATGCAAATAACTAGAAAAGGAATCCTTTCTATCAATTCATATAAACGTTAATTATTTTCGTCCATCACATCTTTTCCAATTCATTCACATTCTGAGAAATACGCTAAGAATGTAGAAAGGCAACATAGTGTTGACTTGGAACATAAAAATATTTTGAAAAACGTCATAACTTCGATACAGAGTGGAATGTGTCAAATTTCCAAGGCCAGAGTTGTGATTTTATAATTGTGAATTGAATGGAGTATATGCGCAAAATTCCAACTCAATATCTTCAAAATTGCGGCCTCAAGCAATGTACAGATGAAACCTGTACGTACACGCTCAGAAAATGGATAGATGCTTCGCTAGGAGTTTTCGTTTGTTAACAAGCTTCGTAATTCGCTTCCGTATCGCTGTGATCTTAATTTGAGTTTGGTTTATGGTGTTTTATGTGCTGCAAAAACGATCCCTTAACCCAAATCAACACCTAACGGTCCGATTGGGTGTAACGACAAGAAGCATTACTAATTCAAGATGAGCAGAACAAGCCACTGAACCAACTACCAACAATATTGATTCACGAACTACATACATATAACTAAATTTTATGGCTTCGAATAGACAATATGGGAAGTTTGGAACTGAACGCATCGAATAAGAATGTAAAGTTTTTATCACGTTGTTCAATATCCATCTTTTTATATGCCGTGGGATCTTCAGAAAGACCAACAAATACGAGCGGGGATCATAAGGGTTTCCCTTGTGTAGGTTTACCGTTCCCGTTTCAGTATAAGAGGCTTCGCTTCCTAGGAAACAATTTGGCAAGGGGTTGGGATAAAACAAAGGGTTTCTCAGTGAGATTTGGTGATGTCAGTGGCGGGGTGTGAAAGAAATTTTTAATATTACAATGACTATTTCACTCATTCCATTTTTGGTGAGGAAGTTTCCTTAGCAACACTCGTTTCTCATCGTTGAAACATGGAAACTGGCAAAACTAACAAGTTGGTTTTTCAGCGACAAAATTTTCGAGCTTTGACCTTTCTCAAATTCATAGATAGCTTCAGGAATGAATACCATAGAGAAAACAAACAACGTTTAGTTGATCTATGATGAATACTTATTTGTCAAATAGCGCAATACAAGCCCAATGTGACCATATTACTGTTAGACACATTTTCTCGTGAAATAGTCATGTCGAATCATCGAGGAAACAGTTCGATAATCGATTGTGATCTCGTGATGCTTCGTTTCACTAAATCAGCTCTCACGCGATCTCGTTGTACTTCGTTTGGACAGAAATGAGCGCAATTTTCAATAGCGATCTCGTTGTACTTCGTTTAGACAGGAAACAGTTCGATCATCGATTGTGATCTCGTGGTGCTTCGTTTCACTAAAACAGATCTCACGCGATCTCGTTGTACTTCGTTTGGACAGAAATGAGCGCAATTTTTAATAGCGATCTCGTTGTACTTCGTTTAGACAGGAAACAGTTCGATCATCGATTGTGATCTCGTGGTGCTTCGTTTCAATAAAGCAGTTCTCACGCGATCTCGTTGTACTTCGTTTGAAAAGAACTGAGCGCAATTTTCAATAGCGATCTCGTTGTACTTCGTTTAGAGATCGCTATTGAAAATTGCACTCACTTCTGTCCAAACGGAGTACAACGAGATCGCGTGAGAACTGCTTTATTGAAACGAAGCACCACGAGATCACAATCGATGATCGAACTGTTTTCTATCTAAACGAAGTACAACGAGATCGCTATTGAAAATTGCGCTCATTTCTGTCCAAACGAAGTACAACGAGATCGCGTGAGAACTGCTTTATTGAAACGTAGCACCACGAGATCACAATCGATGATCGAACTGTTTCCTGTCCAATCGTAGTACAACGAGATGTTTATTGAAAATTGCGCTCAATTCTTTTCAAACGAAGTACAACGAGATCGCGTGAGAGCTGTTTTAGTGAAACGAAGCACCACGAGATCACAATCGATGATCGAACTGTTTCCTGTCTAAACGTAGTACAACGAGATCGCTATTAAAAATTGCGCTCTTTTCTGTCCAAACGAAGTACAACGAGATCGCGTGAGAACTGCTTTATTGAAACGAAGCACCACGAGATCACAATCGATGATCGAACTGTTTCCTATCTAAACGAAGTACAACGAGATCGCTATTGAAAATTGCGCTCATTTCTTTTCAAACGAAGTACAACGAGATCGCGTGAGAACTGTTTTAGTGAAACGAAGCACCACGAGATCACAATCGATGATCGAACTGTTTCCTGTCTAAACGAAGTACAACGAGATCGCGTGGGAGCTGTAAAAAAAACACCCGATATCATTCCATAATAATGAAAAACAATCAATAACGCATAGCGATGAAACGATACAATAAAAGTTCCGAAATGAATTCGACATCAACGTACGATCCATATTAAATTTTCAGTTCAGATATCCTGCACTCAAGAGTGGAAAGTTTTAATGCTTCACTGGGCAACAAAATTAAATTCTCATCTGTTTTAACCATTACCCATTAGTTGTTGAATACTCGAATTAAATGGGAGTGGATACCATATAAGTTTTTAGTAAATTGATACCAATATATCTGCATAATGTTAACTGTGAATATACGGACCGGTTCAATGAATTATTTGACCAATTATTCACATTGTATTGTATGGTGAAAATATCCGTAACATCGATGCATTGACATCATTTCATGGGTACAGAATTAATTCAATATAATTTCATGAAATAGATCGGCTCATAGCTCATTTGAGTACTATCTGTATTGATTACTTTACCAGTTATTTTGTAATCAATGAATTTGAATGGAAAAGGGAATGAAATCGCTGAAAGCCAGCATGCTTTCAATTATGATATTGCGGATGCAGAGCTGGTATACAGAGAAATCCCTCGATCAATATTTGGAAAATCAAGAACTGAAATTTTGTATGTTGTAAAGAGTCAAAGGAGGATAGTGCTCTGAAAGTCTGGAATAGTCGGAATGGTCACCCATACAAAAAACAGAGAATTCGAAATGAAAACCTATATACCTAAGTTTGATATATATGGAATATTTCTTTCCTAAACTTAACAGTGTTTGTGATAGAACATAAAATATATCGACTGTCGATTTTTTCGACAGTATTTAGGTACTGGAGATTTTTGGAGGACCGTTTAAGGTTTTATGAGTTATCATGATGATTTTTTCAAATCGAATCTGTAATTCTCTTTAATAAGAATATAAAATAATTGCCACCCAGCTCAAATTATACTCCCATGTTTATTTTAATTAATGTTTTAAGTGATTATCAATGCGCTCAAAGCATTATTCCACGGTTCTTTTATATTTTTCTTCAAACAAGTAGCGTCGCATCGTGAGAATAAAGGGAAGTTGTCAAGGAAACTGGACCCAAAGGCCTAGACTTGATCAATAAAGTTAATGATGTAATGAAGTAATGCTCTTGAACCTTTGTCCAAGTTTCATCTGAAGATGAGTCTCCTTTTTCTTGTTTTATCCTTTCGAATTCGAGGAATAGCAGAATCTTATCAATCACACCAATTGTGTTTCAAGACCTCATTCATAAATCTCCAAATCATCACTTTTTCCAGGTAAGGAAAATCCGATTTCTAGTCGTATATGGCTTCAAATCAACTCCAAATCATGAAGGAATTTCTGTTTCTGGCTAAATAAATCAGGCCTTAGGACAACCTTCAATAGATCTCAACCGGTCAGGTACAGTACTATAGCGTATATAGAATAGAGCGAATATTCTCAGATAACAATTTTACATAAAGCGCCTATAAACTTCACCAGAAGCTGGTGCTCGTTAACTAGAATTGTTCACCTATTGCACTAAACACGTTCATGCTGAAATTTCCAGGCGATTAATTCAACTTCATCAATATCCACAAACGCTTCTGCATTTGGCTTGCACATTGCAAGCCATTTTGATGTGAATAACATGGCCATTTGTCAATAATTAAACTTCCGAATGGTAGCGCATAATTTCAGTTCTATAACTTCTTCTTATTTAATATAGCATGATGATTTTAATGAGGAAATTATGCAATAGTATGATGTTTAACCTCTCCAATTAATGAATTTCAGTTTATCGAAATGTAAGTTCGATTTAATGTTCAACGATAATTCTATGATCTGATGAAATTCAGGGTCTTATAACTTCAGATTAAGACTGGACGATTTCACTGTAAACAACACGAATTGCCACAAATATCCCACAGAGGATTTACCATTCGATTCATCGTAATAGATTATTGTAAATTATACTCAATTCTTGAATGAATTTAAGAACATATTCTACATATTCTTATTTGAAAAAAAATCGGTTTTTCTGAAGAGGAAACTGAAATATATTCAAAATTTTCAACTTCTGATAAGAAATTTTACAAAATTGTATCCACAAAATGGTGAATGCGCAGGTGCCATGAAGCCGTTTATTCGATTAAAAATCCTACAATAGTGTTAGGAGAAATCTTTTTGGATAATTTTCCTCCTGAGGTTTGAATATTTCTCATCAAACATCGAAAAAACCATACACAGGGTGAGATTTATGTCGAAAACAACCGAAATTTTTGAAGCCGGATTTTCAATTTCGACGTCCAAGGCCCTTCCCTGTATCCGCCAGTGTAACGCAGATCAGTATCGCCCATACTTTAAGTGCTCTGAGCGTCTGAACAAAACTCGAAAATGAAAAATCGAAAAATATAAAACCGAATAATTCGTTACTTATGATGGCTACATGAACGATTTTGGTATCAAAATGTAGGTTTTCGAGGTCGCTCCATTTAATAAAAGATATTCCAGAGCCCTAACTGGCATAGTTGAGGTTTTCACCTGTCAAATGGCATTTTTTTGAAAAATTGCAAATTTCGAACTCTCATATCTTCCGTTCCTATCATCTCCACCAAAAGTTATTAATATTATGTTGATCAGCATACCTCAATGTATCACTGTGCAAAATATGACCGATTTGAAAAATCTCAAATTTTGGGTGAAAAATGCCAAAGGGGTAAGACCCCCCAAAAACACCATATTTGTCATCACCAAGGAATCCCTGGCGAATTCAAAGTCGTTTTTCGAACCTGAAGATCTACTACCCATTCGAATCATGCAGAAAACCCATTAGACTGATCAGTATCGCCTATACTTTGAGTGCTCTGAGCGTCTGAACAAAAGTCGAAACTGAAAAATCGAAAAATATAAAACCGAATAATTCGTTACTTATGAGGGCTACATGGACGATTTTGGTATCAAAATGTAGGTTTTCGAGGTCGCTCCATTCAATAAAAGATATTCCAGAGCCCTAACTAGCATAGTTTAGATTTTCACCTGTCAAATGGCATTTTTCGAAAAATTGCAAATTTCAAACTCTCATATCTTCCGTTCCTATCATCTCCGCCAAAAGTTATTTATATTATGTTGATCAGCATACCTCGATGTATCACTGTGCAAAATATGAGCGATTTGAAAAATCCCAAATTTTGGGTGAAAAATGCCAAAGGGGTAAGACCCCCCAAAAACACCATATTTGTCATCACCAAGGAATCCCTGGCGAATCCAAAGTCGTTTTTCGAACCTGAAGATCTACTACCCATTCGAATCATGCAGAAAACCCATTAGACTGATCAGTATCGCCTATACTTTGAGTGCTCTGAGCGTCTGAACAAAAGTCGAAACTGAAAAATCGAAAAATATAAAACCGAATAATTCGTTACTTATGAGGGCTACATGGACGATTTTGGTATCAAAATGTAGGTTTTCGAGGTCGCTCCATTCAATAAAAGATATTCCAGAGCCCTAACTAGCATAGTTTAGATTTTCACCTGTCAAATGGCATTTTTCGAAAAATTGCAAATTTCAAACTCTCATATCTTCCGTTCCTATCATCTCCGCCAAAAGTTATTTATATTATGTTGATCAGCATACCTCGATGTATCACTGTGCAAAATATGAGCGATTTGAAAAATCCCAAATTTTGGGTGAAAAATGCCAAAGGGGTAAGACCCCCCAAAAACACCATATTTGTCATCACCAAGGAATCCCTGGCGAATCCAAAGTCGTTTTTCGAAAGTGAAGATCTACTACCCATTCGAACCATGCAGAATACCCATTAGACTGATCAGTATCGCCTATACTTTGAGTGCTCTGAGCGTCTGAACAAAAGTCGAAACTGAAAAATCGAAAAATATAAAACCGAATAATTCGTTACTTATGAGGGCTACATGGACGATTTTGGTATCAAAATGTAGGTTTTCGAGGTCGCTCCATTCAATAAAAGATATTCCAGAGCCCTAACTAGCATAGTTTAGATTTTCACCTGTCAAATGGCATTTTTCGAAAAATTGCAAATTTCAAACTCTCATATCTTCCGTTCCTATCATCTCCGCCAAAAGTTATTTATATTATGTTGATCAGCATACCTCGATGTATCACTGTGCAAAATATGAGCGATTTGAAAAATCCCAAATTTTGGGTGAAAAATGCCAAAGGGGTAAGACCCCCCAAAAACACCATATTTGTCATCACCAAGGAATCCCTGGCGAATCCAAAGTCGTTTTTCGAACCTGAAGATCTACTACCCATTCGAATCATGCAGAAAACCCATTAGACTGATCAGTATCGCCTATACTTTGAGTGCTCTGAGCGTCTGAACAAAAGTCGAAACTGAAAAATCGAAAAATATAAAACCGAATAATTCGTTACTTATGAGGGCTACATGGACGATTTTGGTATCAAAATGTAGGTTTTCGAGGTCGCTCCATTCAATAAAAGATATTCCAGAGCCCTAACTAGCATAGTTTAGATTTTCACCTGTCAAATGGCATTTTTCGAAAAATTGCAAATTTCAAACTCTCATATCTTCCGTTCCTATCATCTCCGCCAAAAGTTATTTATATTATGTTGATCAGCATACCTCGATGTATCACTGTGCAAAATATGAGCGATTTGAAAAATCCCAAATTTTGGGTGAAAAATGCCAAAGGGGTAAGACCCCCCAAAAACACCATATTTGTCATCACCAAGGAATCCCTGGCGAATCCAAAGTCGTTTTTCGAACCTGAAGATCTACTACCCATTCGAATCATGCAGAAAACCCATTAGACTGATCAGTATCGCCTATACTTTGAGTGCTCTGAGCGTCTGAACAAAAGTCGAAACTGAAAAATCGAAAAATATAAAACCGAATAATTCGTTACTTATGAGGGCTACATGGACGATTTTGGTATCAAAATGTAGGTTTTCGAGGTCGCTCCATTCAATAAAAGATATTCCAGAGCCCTAACTAGCATAGTTTAGATTTTCACCTGTCAAATGGCATTTTTCGAAAAATTGCAAATTTCAAACTCTCATATCTTCCGTTCCTATCATCTCCGCCAAAAGTTATTGATATTATGTTGATCAGCATACCTCAATGTATCACTGTGCAAAATATGAGAGATTTGAAAAATCTCAAATTTTGGGTGAAAAATGCCAAAGGGGTAAGACCCCCCAAAAACACCATATTTGTCATCACCAAGGAAACCCTGGCGAATCCAAAGTCGTTTTTCGAACCTGAAGATCTACTACCTATTCGAATCATGCAGAAAACCCATTAGACTGATCAGTATCGCCTATACTTTGAGTGCTCTGAGCGTCTGAACAAAAGTCGAAACTGAAAAATCGAAAAATATAAAACCGAATAATTCACTTATGAGGGCTACATGGACGATTTTGATATCAAAATGTAGGTTTTCGAGGTCGCTCCATTCAATAAAAGATATTCCAGAGCCCTAACTAGCATAGTTTAGATTTTCACCTGTCAAATGGCATTTTTCGAAAAATTGCAAATTTCAAACTCTCATATCTTCCGTTCCTATCATCTCCGCCAAAAGTTATTTATATTATGTTGATCAGCATACCTCAATGTATCACTGTGCAAAATATGACCGATTTGAAAAATCTCAAATTTTGGGTGAAAAATGCCAAAGGGGTAAGACCCCCCAAAAACACCATATTTGTCATCACCAAGGAATCCCTGGCGAATCCAAAGTCGTTTTTCGAACCTGAAGATCTACTACCCATTCGAATCATGCAGAAAACCCATTAGACTGATCAGTATCGCCTATACTTTGAGTGCTCTGAGCGTCTGAACAAAAGTCGAAACTGAAAAATCGAAAAATATAAAACCGAATAATTCGTTACTTATGAGGGCTACATGGACGATTTTGGTATCAAAATGTAGGTTTTCGAGGTCGCTCCATTCAATAAAAGATATTCCAGAGCCCTAACTAGCATAGTTTAGATTTTCACCTGTCAAATGGCATTTTTCGAAAAATTGCAAATTTCAAACTCTCATATCTTCCGTTCCTATCATCTCCGCCAAAAGTTATTGATATTATGTTGATAAGCATACCTCAATGTATCACTGTGCAAAATATGAGAGATTTGAAAAATCTCAAATTTTGGGTGAAAAATGCCAAAGGGGTAAGACCCCCCAAAAACACCATATTTGTCATCACCAAGGAATCCCTGGCGAATCCAAAGTCGTTTTTCGAACCTGAAGATCTACTACCCATTCGAATCATGCAGAAAACCCATTAGACTGATCAGTATCGCCTATACTTTGAGTGCTCTGAGCGTCTGAACAAAAGTCGAAACTGAAAAATCGAAAAATATAAAACCGAATAATTCGTTACTTATGAGGGCTACATGGACGATTTTGATATCAAAATGTAGGTTTTCGAGGTCGCTCCATTCAATAAAAGATATTCCAGAGCCCTAACTAGCATAGTTTAGATTTTCACCTGTCAAATGGCATTTTTCGAAAAATTGCAAATTTCAAACTCTCATATCTTCCGTTCCTATCATCTCCGCCAAAAGTTATTTATATTATGTTGATCAGCATACCTCAATGTATCACTGTGCAAAATATGACCGATTTGAAAAATCTCAAATTTTGGGTGAAAAATGCCAAAGGGGTAAGACCCCCAAAAACACCATATTTGTCATCACCAAGGAATCCCTGGCGAATCCAAAGTCGTTTTTCGAACCTGAAGATCTACTACCCATTCGAATCATGCAGAAAACCCATTAGACTGATCAGTATCGCCTATACTTTGAGTGCTCTGAGCGTCTGAACAAAAGTCGAAACTGAAAAATCGAAAAATATAAAACCGAATAATTCGTTACTTATGAGGGCTACATGGACGATTTTGGTATCAAAATGTAAGTTTTCGAGGTCGCTCCATTCAATAAAAGATATTCCAGAGCCCTAACTAGCATAGTTTAGATTTTCACCTGTCAAATGGCATTTTTCGAAAAATTGCAAATTTCAAACTCTCATATCTTCCGTTCCTATCATCTCCGCCAAAAGTTATTGATATTATGTTGATCAGCATACCTCAATGTATCACTGTGCAAAATATGAGAGATTTGAAAAATCTCAAATTTTGGGTGAAAAATGCCAAAGGGGTAAGACCCCCCAAAAACACCATATTTGTCATCACCAAGGAATCCCTGGCGAATTCAAAGTCGTTTTTCGAACCTGAAGATCTACTACCCATTCGAATCATGCAGAAAACCCATTAGACTGATCAGTATCGCCTATACTTTGAGTGCTCTGAGCGTCTGAACAAAAGTCGAAACTGAAAAATCGAAAAATATAAAACCGAATAATTCGTTACTTATGAGGGCTACATGGACGATTTTGGTATCAAAATGTAGGTTTTCGAGGTCGCTCCATTCAATAAAAGATATTCCAGAGCCCTAACTAGCATAGTTTAGATTTTCACCTGTCAAATGGCATTTTTCGAAAAATTGCAAATTTCAAACTCTCATATCTTCCGTTCCTATCATCTCCGCCAAAAGTTATTGATATTATGTTGATCAGCATACCTCAATGTATCACTGTGCAAAATATGAGAGATTTGAAAAATCTCAAATTTTGGGTGAAAAATGCCAAAGGGGTAAGACCCCCCAAAAACACCATATTTGTCATCACCAAGGAAACCCTGGCGAATCCAAAGTCGTTTTTCGAACCTGAAGATCTACTACCTATTCGAATCATGCAGAAAACCCATTAGACTGATCAGTATCGCCTATACTTTGAGTGCTCTGAGCGTCTGAACAAAAGTCGAAACTGAAAAATCGAAAAATATAAAACCGAATAATTCACTTATGAGGGCTACATGGACGATTTTGATATCAAAATGTAGGTTTTCGAGGTCGCTCCATTCAATAAAAGATATTCCAGAGCCCTAACTAGCATAGTTTAGATTTTCACCTGTCAAATGGCATTTTTCGAAAAATTGCAAATTTCAAACTCTCATATCTTCCGTTCCTATCATCTCCGCCAAAAGTTATTTATATTATGTTGATCAGCATACCTCAATGTATCACTGTGCAAAATATGACCGATTTGAAAAATCTCAAATTTTGGGTGAAAAATGCCAAAGGGGTAAGACCCCCCAAAAACACCATATTTGTCATCACCAAGGAATCCCTGGCGAATCCAAAGTCGTTTTTCGAACCTGAAGATCTACTACCCATTCGAATCATGCAGAAAACCCATTAGACTGATCAGTATCGCCTATACTTTGAGTGCTCTGAGCGTCTGAACAAAAGTCGAAACTGAAAAATCGAAAAATATAAAACCGAATAATTCGTTACTTATGAGGGCTACATGGACGATTTTGGTATCAAAATGTAGGTTTTCGAGGTCGCTCCATTCAATAAAAGATATTCCAGAGCCCTAACTAGCATAGTTTAGATTTTCACCTGTCAAATGGCATTTTTCGAAAAATTGCAAATTTCAAACTCTCATATCTTCCGTTCCTATCATCTCCGCCAAAAGTTATTGATATTATGTTGATAAGCATACCTCAATGTATCACTGTGCAAAATATGAGAGATTTGAAAAATCTCAAATTTTGGGTGAAAAATGCCAAAGGGGTAAGACCCCCCAAAAACACCATATTTGTCATCACCAAGGAATCCCTGGCGAATCCAAAGTCGTTTTTCGAACCTGAAGATCTACTACCCATTCGAATCATGCAGAAAACCCATTAGACTGATCAGTATCGCCTATACTTTGAGTGCTCTGAGCGTCTGAACAAAAGTCGAAACTGAAAAATCGAAAAATATAAAACCGAATAATTCGTTACTTATGAGGGCTACATGGACGATTTTGATATCAAAATGTAGGTTTTCGAGGTCGCTCCATTCAATAAAAGATATTCCAGAGCCCTAACTAGCATAGTTTAGATTTTCACCTGTCAAATGGCATTTTTCGAAAAATTGCAAATTTCAAACTCTCATATCTTCCGTTCCTATCATCTCCGCCAAAAGTTATTTATATTATGTTGATCAGCATACCTCAATGTATCACTGTGCAAAATATGACCGATTTGAAAAATCTCAAATTTTGGGTGAAAAATGCCAAAGGGGTAAGACCCCCAAAAACACCATATTTGTCATCACCAAGGAATCCCTGGCGAATCCAAAGTCGTTTTTCGAACCTGAAGATCTACTACCCATTCGAATCATGCAGAAAACCCATTAGACTGATCAGTATCGCCTATACTTTGAGTGCTCTGAGCGTCTGAACAAAAGTCGAAACTGAAAAATCGAAAAATATAAAACCGAATAATTCGTTACTTATGAGGGCTACATGGACGATTTTGGTATCAAAATGTAAGTTTTCGAGGTCGCTCCATTCAATAAAAGATATTCCAGAGCCCTAACTAGCATAGTTTAGATTTTCACCTGTCAAATGGCATTTTTCGAAAAATTGCAAATTTCAAACTCTCATATCTTCCGTTCCTATCATCTCCGCCAAAAGTTATTGATATTATGTTGATCAGCATACCTCAATGTATCACTGTGCAAAATATGAGAGATTTGAAAAATCTCAAATTTTGGGTGAAAAATGCCAAAGGGGTAAGACCCCCCAAAAACACCATATTTGTCATCACCAAGGAATCCCTGGCGAATCCAAAGTCGTTTTTCGAACCTGAAGATCTACTACCCATTCGAATCATGCAGAAAACCCATTAGACTGATCAGTATCGCCTATACTTTGAGTGCTCTGAGCGTCTGAACAAAAGTCGAAACTGAAAAATCGAAAAATATAAAACCGAATAATTCGTTACTTATGAGGGCTACATGGACGATTTTGATATCAAAATGTAGGTTTTCGAGGTCGCTCCATTCAATAAAAGATATTCCAGAGCCCTAACTAGCATAGTTTAGATTTTCACCTGTCAAATGGCATTTTTCGAAAAATTGCAAATTTCAAACTCTCATATCTTCCGTTCCTATCATCTCCGCCAAAAGTTATTTATATTATGTTGATCAGCATACCTCAATGTATCACTGTGCAAAATATGACCGATTTGAAAAATCTCAAATTTTGGGTGAAAAATGCCAAAGGGGTAAGACCCCCCAAAAACACCATATTTGTCATCACCAAGGAATCCCTGGCGAATCCAAAGTCGTTTTTCGAACCTGAAGATCTACTACCCATTCGAATCATGCAGAAAACCCATTAGACTGATCAGTATCGCCTATACTTTGAGTGCTCTGAGCGTCTGAACAAAAGTCGAAACTGAAAAATCGAAAAATATAAAACCGAATAATTCGTTACTTATGAGGGCTACATGGACGATTTTGATATCAAAATGTAGGTTTTCGAGGTCGCTCCATTCAATAAAAGATATTCCAGAGCCCTAACTAGCATAGTTTAGATTTTCACCTGTCAAATGGCATTTTTCGAAAAATTGCAAATTTCAAACTCTCATATCTTCCGTTCCTATCATCTCCGCCAAAAGTTATTTATATTATGTTGATCAGCATACCTCAATGTATCACTGTGCAAAATATGACCGATTTGAAAAATCTCAAATTTTGGGTGAAAAATGCCAAAGGGGTAAGACCCCCAAAAACACCATATTTGTCATCACCAAGGAATCCCTGGCGAATCCAAAGTCGTTTTTCGAACCTGAAGATCTACTACCCATTCGAATCATGCAGAAAACCCATTAGACTGATCAGTATCGCCTATACTTTGAGTGCTCTGAGCGTCTGAACAAAAGTCGAAACTGAAAAATCGAAAAATATAAAACCGAATAATTCGTTACTTATGAGGGCTACATGGACGATTTTGGTATCAAAATGTAGGTTTTCGAGGTCGCTCCATTCAATAAAAGATATTCCAGAGCCCTAACTAGCATAGTTTAGATTTTGACATGTCAAATGGCATTTTTCGAAAAATTGCAAATTTCAAACTCTCATATCTTCCGTTCCTATCATCTCCGCCAAAAGTTATTTATATTATGTTGATCAGCATACCTCAATGTATCACTGTGCAAAATATGAGCGATTTGAAAAATCTCAAATTTTGGGTGAAAAATGCCAAAGGGGTAAGACCCCCCAAAAACACCATATTTGTCATGACCAAGGAATCCCTGGCGAATCCAAAGTCGTTTTTCGAACCTGAAGATCTACTACCCATTCGAATCATGCAGAAAACCCATTAGACTGATCAGTATCGCCTATACTTTGAGTGCTCTGAGCGTCTGAACAAAAGTCGAAACTGAAAAATCGAAAAATATAAAACCGAATAATTCGTTACTTATGATGGCTACATGGACGATTTTGGTATCAAAATGTAGGTTTTCGAGGTCGCTCCATTCAATAAAAGATATTTCAGAGCCCTAACTAGCATAGTTTGAATTTTGACCTGTCAAATGGCATTTTTCGAAAAATTGCAAATTTCAAACTCTCATATCTTCCGTTCCTATCATCTCCGCCAAAAGTTATTTATATTATGTTGATCAGCATACCTCATTGTATCACTGTGCAAAATATGAGCGATTTGAAAAATCTCAAATTTTGGGTGAAAAATGCCAAAGGGGTAAGACCCCCCCAAAAACACCATATTTGTCATCACCAAGGAATCCCTGGCGAATCCGAAGTCGTTTTTCGAACGTGAAGATCTACTACCCATTCGAATCATGCAGAATACCCATTAAACCGATCAGTATCGCCTATACTTTGAGTGCTCTGAGCGTCTGAACAAAACTCGAAAATAAAATATGGAAAAAATCAAACAATTTAAATTCGACTACAACAAGGCCTAAATATGGACATGTTCGGTATCAAAATATAGGTTTTCGAGGACGTTGAATTCAATAAAAATAAATTCAAGTCGATATATATCATCCCTGTATCCGCCAGTGTGAATGAGTTGGTTCCTGAGGGTCCTTCAATACAATATTCCCTGAAAATTTCAATTGATTCAAGATACCCGTTCGAAAATTATGACGGATCGAAAATCACCCTCCATAAAACTTAGGATGAGAAGAAGGTACTTCTGAATGATCATTTAATACGAAGAATATGTACAATTCCTCAGGACTAACCCTATAAATATATTCATTTTCATAGTTTTCCAAAGCAGAAATATCTGAATACTCACTGTTTCATTAGTGAATCCTACATATGCACACCTGTAAAAAAAAATCAATTTATATGTAATTGAACACGAATAATTTATTTTGAGGAAGAGAAGCATATTCAATAAAGAGGTGGGTAATATTTCACCCTGAAGCCATATGGATTCCAAATAACACAGGAGCTAAAATAATCGGTTCATTGAAAATGTCATTCGATGACATAAAATATCCTTAAAAAGCGCTTAATTTGAAACTCCTCTACACCAATGGCATTTTCATTACGGTTCATATAAAGCTTCGTTTTATTCATCAATTCCATCGAAATATTGCCTGCCCCTTTATACATATAACTGTAACATTCAATATCACTAAAAGAGACGAAGAATGAAACATGGATTTGTGGGGATTCATATTCATGAAATTGTGAAGCTTCTAGAATAATATCGCAGCGATATTTCATTTGGTGCAACAGCAATTACAGAAAAATCTAGCGATGAAGAGAGAGAAACCCGTGTACTCCTTCAGTCAACACTTCGAATGAATATTCGTTCTCTTATTCTGGTAACAACTTTACGGAAATGAATATTCAGATCCAAACTGGCCTGTACATAAAGCTCGCAATATAATTCGAACTGTGAATTCCACTCGACCACCCTGATAGCACCATATTTAATCTGAGTAGAGTACGTGAGGATCAATTCGAAACGCATGAACGAATAGACTAGGGCCAACAATTCTCGAAACTATATTCCAATTAGTAAAATTTGTGAGTTACATACACTCTGCTAGTTACAGGAAATGAGCTGTTGTCTAGAGAATAAACATTTTTTTATTATCTTGTAGTCTACTAATTTAATTACGATTACCAAAAGTTCGTAGATAATTAATTGAACTATAAGAAACTATATCGCCCTTCGAAAAAAAATCGTCACATTTTCTCTATTCATTCATGAACAGCTTCCGAAATAGACATTATGTTCGCGTGTGAATTGCAAATAAATCTAATGTAGTGTGAAGATAAAAACACGCTTCATCACCCTTCATGTGAGGCTTATCGCAGCCTTTTCCTCTTGAAAGGTACTACATATTTATTGCAGAATATAAAACAAACAAATTCCAAAGTGAAACGATATTCAAACTTTTATGGTTACATCTGAAGAGTATTGATTCTCCATTCAAAAAGTGCCTTTCATTTTTCAAAATTCACGCCCTCAATTTTCCACCTGAAAACTTGATTTTTTTTTAATTCTCCTGGAATTTCAAACAGTTCTCTGCGATTTCACACTTTCTGGAAGTTTTTTCAGTATTCCCATCATTTTTTGCATTAATTAAGCGCCTATCCAAATGGAATTTTTTTTAAAATATAGAAAACTGATTTGTCGAGGGCACACCAATGAATTTTTCGAAAAAAATTGATGAACCGCCGAAAAACGATTATGAAGTCAATTTTCATAGACTCTCAAATTCAACCCAATTTTTCATGCGAAAAAATAATTTTTTGAAAGAGAAGAAATTGGAGTGCCCTCGAGACATCCTTTAACTTCAATTTAAAGAATAAATCAAGCTTTTAGGTGAAAAATTGAAGGCGTAAACTTGGAAAAATGAAAGGCACTTTTCAAATGGAGAATCGGTGCCGTAGCCGATTATTTTATGCGATAAAATGATTTTATGTTCGACTGCTTCATAAACACTTGATTCATGAATTCGTTTAGCGTCCATAATTGACTACTTTATTGGACACCACTTTATTGGACTCAACTGTCACAATCTTCTCTCGATTTTGCAATTTTCTTCGTTTCACACCATTTTTTATAGGTCGCATACAAATTTTCATAAGCTTAAAGTGAGTAGGAGAGATTCTTTGGTACTTGCGGCTAAATTTTTTACGCTTTCCTCTCCCGAACTATCCATTTTTTGATTTATTATGAGTATGACGTTTGTCACAGAATTAACGAAGTAAACAACTTTGTTCAGTGAGGTTGCTAAGTTCGCTGATGGTTACTACGGTAAGAAAAGCAAAAGCACACTTAATGTTTCTTTGTAATAAAACGACGAATATATTCATTGCCATTTCAGAAAATAAAATCTCTGCATTGCAGTCAAACATAAAGCTTTGTATGCAACTCGTACATAATTAGGCTTATGGACTTGCCCAAATTATTGGCCTCGCTCGCTTTGCTCGCTCTGCCATAAACTTTTGCACTCGTCCATAAAGACCTAATTTATGTACTTGTTACATAAATAGCTATTATCGAAGAGAAGAAATTGGAGTGCCCTCAAGAAATCCTTCAACTTCAATTTAAATAAAAAATCAAGCTTTTAGGTGAAAAATTGAGGGCGTGAACTTGGAAAAATGAAAGCCACTCTTTGAATGGAGAATCGGTGCCGTAGCCGTCGGCCAGAGTATAACAACCCCTTAATATAATTTTCTCTTGATCCTTTATGGGTTAATAATCTTTCAAAACCTGAAGAAACTAATCGTTAATCCCCGAAAAATATTGAGTTTCCAGAATGGATCCAAACGCCATTAAAAGAACACACATACACATACAACACATCTAGAACATACTAAACAACCATCCACTAAATTTACGTATTTAAGTATGGTGTTAGGACAACTTTGAAAACTATGAATACTCTACGACGAATATTAGCAAAAGTAAAACCGGAAAATAAAAAATAGTTGAAAGAGAAAAATATTCGAAGAATCATATCGAAAAAATATATTAGCGAAACATCAAGGCAAAAAAGCAACTTATGGGAAAAAAAGGAAATTGAAGGAATCAGAATTTATATTATTACTAGCTGGCCCGGCGATCTTTGTTTCGCCTAAATGATACCCATAGCCATCTTTATCTTAAGAAGGCCGTGCCTATACTTACTGTGGATTTCACATATCGTTATCACCAGTGATCGGAGACCAACGGCTTGGTTAGATTTCTGAACTGTCAAATCGAGTTGATTCTAGATCAAGCTCCGATCACCGGTGATATGCTTTGTGAAACCCCCGTTAAAGATGTATAAACTTACCATTGCTATTTTTTCAAGCAGGAGATAAATAAGGCATAATAAAAGTTCTGTCAAATGTCATCTGTAAACTGTCAAATGTCATCTGTCTACTGACAAATGTCATCTGTCTACTGACAAATGTCATCTGTCAAATGTCATCTGTCAAATGTCATCTGTCGAATGTCATCTGTCGAATGTCATCTGTCAAATGTCATCTGTCAAACGCCATCTGTCAACTGTCATCTTCTCCATGGATATGAGCTGTGACACAAAACAGAAATACAAAAATAATATGTCAATTACTAATTATGGGCAATTTTGAATTCAGTTATTTCCGCAAATATATTTATTACCGAGAGAAATGGACTCGCAAATTTTCCTATTTTTATATTTATTACCCAAACATAAATCAAAAACATTTCAGAAATATACAGAAAAGATGAAAATGGACAACTCACGATTGATGATGATCGTCACAATCCGATTTACTTTACATTCCGGTAAAAATTCACTGTTTCACCAACTTAAGATCTTTACCCGCTTTTGATCTGATAATAGCCTTCCATGTTATTATAAGTTCTATGCAAATTTCACAATAATTGTATACATCGCCATTCATACTCTATGCCATTTCTGAATTTCCTACCCTTCAAGAAAATGAAATGCACCATTGCCAGACTACTTCATGGCTTATAACTTAACAACGATCTATTTTATTATTGCATTTCTATTGAATACCGTAGAACTTCGTTCTACTACTATTAATCCCCATGGAATATTCTTATACCGTTGGTAAGACCTACTGCACTTTCAACTATTCACTTGACATGCGATTCTGTAGAAGAAAAACTAACCTCCTTTGTCCAAATGTCAAAACCCATATAAGTACTAAATGATTGCTCGATTCGTCGTAAGAAATTGGAATGCATTTTTTTCTTTTCTGTAGGATTTTTTTGGGAATATTTTGTTATATAAACCTTGCCCTAACAATAATAAACACAACAAAAAAAAATGTCCAATTTGGTGCGATCGTTTGAACAATAAGGCATTTCGAAGTTTTGAACCAACCATAGATCCTCTTTTATTAATATAGATAGTGAGTCCATTTCTCTCGTTCTATTTTATTATTGCATTTCTATTAAATACCGTGGAACTTCGTTCTACCACTATTAATCCCCATGGAATATTCTTATACCGTTGTTAGGTATTCTGTGGTAAGACCTACTGCACTTTGAACTATTCACTTGACATGCGATTCTGTGAAAGAAAAACTAACCTCCTTTGTCCAAATGTCAAAACCTACATAAGTACCTACTCTATGATTGCTCGAGAAAAAGGAAGGCTTTTTTTTCTTTTCTGTAGGATTTTTTGGGAATATTTTGTTATATAAACCTTGCCCTAACAATAATAAACACAACAAAAAAAGAATTGTCCAATTTGGTGCGATCGTTTGAACAATATGGCATTTCGAAGTTTTGAACCAACCATAGATCGCCTTTTATTAATATAGATCTGGCACTAATTGCCTCTTTACTGGTACCTACTAAATGAGTCTTATCTTCTGAAGGTGAAGCTGAGAGAATAAGAAAGAATTTTGCAATTGTTTCATCAAAATCAAGCCATGTTTGATTCAATAAGAGATTCCTAATGACATCAGATAATGATTTCGAGAATCTACGACAAATTTTAAAGAAATAATTATAATTGTACTCCCAATACTAACGACTTCAAGCATCACTTTCAACAAGGTTTTAAGATCGAAACGAATGCTAAAGAGAATTTTTTTGGCAATTACAAACCTTCAAAATGGTTCAACATTTTTCCTTATTGCCGTTTGAAATTGATTGCTAATTGATCTATCTGCATTCTCCTGCAAACTTATATTTAGGGAAATATCATGCTGGACCGTTTTATGTGAGACGCCCTGTAGTGAAAGTGACTGAAATAGGGCTATTCGAATTTTATTCCATAAACGAAGCTGAAAGCAGTATTGAAATATGCTTTTTAAAACCTAACAACAGTACAAATTTCAACAGTGTATTTTATTATATTCAAACAAAAAATATCGTTCTTATTGGCAAACACTAGCATTCTCTTCATCTATGTGGCTGAAAATATCATTTATTGGTAAAGATATGTTGATCACATCCCATCATATAGCAGATGCTGGTATAGGTATTTCGCCCCATTTATATGAAATGAAGTTACATCCTCAGAATACTAATAATGCTCACGTTGATCTGGACGATTATGACTCAATCGAAAGCATAAACTGGATCTTATAGCCAGCAGAAAATCTTTCTCAAACAACAGCATGGTGAATTTCAAGTGAAGAATTGGTTTTCACATCCTCACAAAATTCAACTGGTTCTAGAACTGAAACCCTTCATTTATATTTTTATTTTTCTCTTGAACAAATAGATGAACGAATAAATTATTCATCTTGATTCCTTTGATCGCTATTCACCTTTTCTTCATAAATAAATTTCTTTTTGTGGAAAAAGTGTTGAAGTATAATATTGTCACCTTGAAGCTGTATTGTAAATAAGGAGGAATATATCATTTAGCAAATTCTCAAGCATTCATTGGAATTTAACATTTCAGAGCATCGGAAAACTACCGGGAGAAAAATCTCTAATACAGTTGATTCAATTTTTAACGAACAATTATTTCTTTTTTCATTTGTAATACAGCCAAAATCTACAAACTGTTAATAATGGCAGTCGTATAGAATAACAATTCAGATATTCCAGGTGGTCTGATAATCCTCGAATGAATAGGAAATGAGTGAATATTTCAAGCAAGCAAAATACTATAGTTTTCATGAATAAACATAATTTCCAAATGTGCATTTTCGTATATGAAAGCGCTGAGTATGAAAAACCTATTTCGATTCATATCTCCGTAAAATATCTCTGTTGAAATCAGCTTAAATTGTATTTTTGCAGTTGTAAATCTCCAATGTAACATGAAATTTTTTCCATTAATCCGTTATTGGAAGAGATAATTGTAACATCGATCACCAGGGCACTTCAAATCGTACGCTTCTGTGTGGGTAGTTTTTGAGAAGGGTGATCTATTCATAGTTAATCTACTGCTGTTTGTGATTCTTATATCTGAAACAGGTGACCTACTTTCATGTGCAATAGCACCCGAAACCATAACGCAAAGCGAGGACCCTTTGAATTCACCAGTGATCTGAAACGCATATTTGCAATTCTCATTATTCATAGATTATTATGGTTGTGAAAAAAATCCATATCCACCACGTTAACGCCCATCAATCATCGGTTTGACAGCATTCATCAACACGAATAAACACCGATTACTCATTCAATATTCGGGACGCGTTGATCCCGTTCTGAAGCCACGAAACTTTTTGATAACCTATAATTATAATTCTCCAAAAAAACTAAAATCGCACAAATGCATATTAATCTATAACTGTAGGTTTGTGAACAAATTTTCCCTATTTGCTCCTATTATCTGATGTGGCTCTCGTTCGTATCTTTTTTATTGATCAAAGGCTCATCCTGTTAACAATCAACTTCAATATCTCATGTTGAATTTCATATCAAGTGGAGGCGTATCCGAATCATTGATCTGGAGAAGTCAAGGGAATAAACAAACTGAACACCAGTTAGGTGAAGGGATGAAGTAGGTCGACGTTTGACGGAATTTTTCCAGACGAGGGTGGTTGAAATATGAAGGGGATTATGAAATATTGGATACAGGGACGAATTTTTCCGGTATTGGTTTGATGCGACGCAACGGATATTTTACATATTTTTTTTCGGATAGCGACCGGGATCTATCTGTGTTTCTATTCTGTATTTCATGGATGTAATGCTTTGAACTAAAGATTGAATCGGAACAATTGTTTTTTTCTTTTATCGAATTCCTGAAAAGTTTTCAAGTCCTCTGCTAATTCACAGATGACTAAGGGCCGGTTTTATAAAGGGCACGTTCAATCCGAGGTTACTCAAACGAGGATTGGAAGTCAACCCTCGGTTGAAAAAAGTTCGGTATTATAAACGTCTTTGCGGCCTCGGTTGAACAACCTCGGATTGAGATCGCTTTTTTTGGGTTGGCTAACCTGAATCTTATTTCTCGAAGTATTTTGGCACGTTTTTTTATACCATGTTTGGATAAATTCAATAATCGTAGTCTAATTAAGACAAAACAAGAAGCTAATTCGAATATTTCCGTGTTTTGTGACGGTCACAGCAGAGAATTTAGAGAAATCTGATTTCCTACATCAAACCAAATTATGTAACAAAAAAATTTGTAATTTATAAAATGAGGACAGACTTCGTACGAATTTTTTTCCACTCGAAGCTATTACCAAATACGCTCTAGTCTTTATCACTTTTGTCAACTTATTTGACTCGAATGATCTAAGTTTGTACTATTTTGATATTCTGAAAATTCTTATCTCAAACTCTTATGCCTAGTAACCAAATAAAAGCTAGGACAATACAAAACATCCAATGAAATTGCATTAACATTTAGTCGTACAAGGATGTAGTTATATTTAGGATTGGAACAAATCATTCTTGATCTTGTTTGATTGAGTACATGAAATGCACATTAAATTTGAAGATAGCATTTATTATTAACTATTCAGGTTGAGAGTCATGAATAGAATCAGTCTAGCAATATTATGCAGGACTCCGCAAGTCACAAAAATAACAGTTGTTTTCAAATGTAATCAGATCCCGAATAAAAGAATGGGAAATGTTCTTTCACACGCCAGATAGTCTTTAAATTCAATTCATAGTTCATATGTGAGCTTCATTGAATAATTGATCATCCATTGATCTGCGAGATAGGATCGGTGTCATCAATCATTTCTTTAGAGTATATTAAAAATTTTCTATGATGAGAATTACCAAATTTATGAACTTAGCAACTTGGAAATTTGAAGAAAAGTAATCCTTTTCACATCTGAAGCATCCAGCATTTACACAACTACTTAAAATAAGCATACATCTGTACTATGTAATAATAATCAAGAAATCCTTCTAGAAGTGAGTGAGCTCCAGCAACACGGTTCTAATACACCAAAATTTGGTCAGTCAATACAACCTTTCCCTTGTTAGTTGCTATTTCTGTTGATTGCTTGGCATTTTGATAGAATGATAAAATAAGCACTAGAATACTGTTTGATAATGTCCAAAGTTCTAGACATTTCACAACTTTCTGACTTTTTTCTGATGTTGATTTAAGTATACCACAAAAATCTTCGAAAATGTTAACAACTCTGAAAAGATTCACCTCATTCAGAGTAATTTCATCCACCCGATAAAAGAGTTTTTTTATTTGACCAAAATCACTTCTTCGTGCCATCTTCGAATTGGTCGAAAGGAAATGTGAAATCATTCGATTGGTATCTTTCTTATTCACTATCGTTACTATCTTTTGAATGCCTTGCAGTTGTTTCATCATTATCATAAATAGAGTCATTTTCGATATTATATTCACACAGGAACCTGGAAGTTCTATCCCTTGAAGATAAGGCACAAAAATTCAGTTTCAATTTAGGAATATTTTTCCAAACACCAAAGATGAATTATTAATACATAGCAAACCTACAGAAGACTGTGATTAATATCAAGCATTCTATCAATATGATATCATATAATATTTTCATTCCAAGAAACTTCAATGTGCCACAACAAAATGTTTTGTTTTGTTTTTAACATAAAGTGAGGTTAGTTGTCGGCCATCTAGAAATGTCAAACGTTTCAATCCTCGGTTCAAATCTCAAACGGAGCTATATTCACCGGTTGAGTCAATCCAGGGTTGAACCCGAGGTTGGATGTTTATAATACGGAAATCGACATTCGACGGCGGATTTGGGCTCAACCGAGGATTGAAATTCTTTTATAAAACCGGCCCTAAGTATATTTATTCAAAGAGCAAGCCCTAGTGGGAGATCCTCATTTTTTGTTGAGTTATATTAACGTCTATTTACGAACATAACCCCAACATTCGATATTCGAACCTTTACGAAAGTCAGGTCACTTCTCGAAATTGCAAAGTCGCACTTTTGCCAACAATTCTTGAAATACAATTCTCGGAATTATGGAGCATGAGTCTTCGGTGCAGTTCTTCGATGTCGTGGATACGTAACAATATGGATTGCCGGAATTTCGCTAGGAATTCATGATAAATTTCCTTCCGACCAAAGTAGGTACCATTTGTGCAACTAAGTGTTAAGTAATTTAACGGCAACAATTGCGAACTTTCTAAATATGTCCCATCCTTGCCTGCATGTTCTCCTCAGTTCCCCTAATCGTTTTATAGTGTTCGGGAATCTAGAAGAACGGAATCTATCAACATTTTCGAAGAAATGCACGATAGAAAGGACCAACGCATCCGCCAATTCGTTCCACTTATGAATATTCATTCCTTTCTATCAATTCATATAAACCTTAATTATTTTGGTCCATCACATCTTTTCCAATTCATTCACATTCTGAGAAATACGCTAAGAATGTAGAAAGGGCAACATAGTGTCGACTTGGAACATAAAAATATTTTGAAAACCGTCATAACTTCGATACAGAGTGGAATGTGTCAAATTTCCAAGGCCAGAGTTGTGATTTTATCATTGTGAATGGAGTATATGATTGTTTTTGTGTATACCAGTGATCATCAAAACGTTTATAACTTGAACACTGAGTATAATTTCATATATCAGTGACAGCCAAACGAAAGCTTTTGAAAAAGTCTACCAGATGGTACTAACAGTTTAGGTTCGAACAAAAGTGGACCCTGATCATTTTTCCCGTGTACTCGTCATATCCGTCCAAGTTTTCAAATTTTAATTTCGTTATTTTCCTTGCAAGTGCAATAGAGCACGATCTGACTATTTTTACGAGTAACTTATTCAATCCATTGTTGAAGTTCATGAGAAATTTTAGCCAATTTAGGCAATTAATTCTTGATCCAAAGATTGAAACATCAAGGGAAATTCATACGAAAATTATTTCGGTACCACATGCTGCCATAGATTTCGAACTCATTATCTACTCATCGAAAATTTTGTTCATTTCCTCAAGAACATGAAGTTTGGGAAGGGAAAACCTTTGCTACGTCTATGAAGGTGGTTATTTCTCGCGTCGAATCAGTGTAACGAGTGAACTTTTCGGGTATTTCGGAAGTAACCCGGCTGTATCTATCCTGGATATCCGGACTGAAGTCTCCATTGGAATAGATAGTCAGAAATTTTCTCGTTCGTACGCCAGTTCCAGAACGTGATAGTCGTGTCGTTACACTTTCCGTAATTCTTCCAATACATTTTACAGAATCTCGGAGAGACGATCTCGTTTTTCCTTTTTCGTTTCCGATTCTGCACGTTCGATGGAATTTGAGTTAAGGTAGTGATTTGCAACAAGATACACTCTATAAGTGAGTTATTGACATCAAAGCAGGCCTTGGAAGTACAGCCACAGCTTCATTTCTAGTTACAAAAAGTAACTGAAAATATTCTGTGCAATGAAATTTTTGTGGTTTTCACGAAAAGGAATATCCTGTAATGTTCAGAGAACATCGTGAGAACCAAGGGCAAGCAGGTAGGAATTGGTGTTCTTCTTGAATTTCTGGAGATTATATACCTCGGGGAACACCTCCCTAGGCAATTTGTTCCAAAGCCTCGCTGTTCGTTGGATGAACGAGTCTTTGAAGAGAGATGTTCTGCAAGTCTCCAAAGTTACCACGAAGGGATGTGAAGACTTAACTTGACGGGTTAGTCTGGAAGGGACTGCCAGAGGGGGAACGATTGCTGATAATTCAGAAGAGCATCGCCCATGGAAATATCTATAAAATAGAGACAGATCGCCCACTTTTCTACGGTGTTCCAGAGAAGTGAGCGAGCTTGTAAGCGAGGCATCACCGACGAGACGAATTGCCCATTTTTGTACGGAATCCAAGAGTTTCAGGGTGTGTTTAGGTGCAGCACTCCAAATATGGGAACAGTATTCCAGGACAGGTCGAATCTGTGCCTTATAGATCATAAGCAGCTGACCTGAGGTGAAATAGCTCCTGGCACGAAACAGAAAACCAAGTTTTTGGGATGCACTTTCAGCAATGGATCTCACGTGATTCTCCTAGGAAAGGTTACTGCCGACAGTAATGCCAAGCATCGAAATGGATGACTTCAATGGTATGGTCACTCCCGACAATTTTATGCTGGGCACAGTAAGACCGGCTTTTCTAGAGAAAAGACATGCTTGTGTTTTGTTTGCGTTGAATTCTACCAAGTTATTAGATCCCCATTCAAGAATTGTTGCCAAGTCCATATTTATGTTGTTAACATTTCTTCCTCGTTCGTTTTTGATTTGGCGGGCTGGTATTGGAGCCCTAGAAGAAAAGGCGGTATGGAGGGTACCATCATCCGCGAAGCTGTGCACTGGACACGAAGTTGCTTCCAGCAAATCGTTGATGTGAAGTAGAAATAGTGTTGGAGCCAGAATTGATCCCTGCGGAACACCAGCATTTATGGGTAGAGAGTCAGATGAAACTCCATCGACCACTACATGGAGAGATCTGTTTGAGAGAAAACTAGCTAGCAGAGAACATAGCTTTGGGGGCACGCCATAAGATGGAAGCTTGGCGAGGAGTCCCTGATGCCAGACTCGATCGAATGCCTTGGAGATATCCAGTGCTACGGCTAGGGTTTCACCATATTTCTCGGTAGATAGCCGCCATATATGTGAGACGTATAAATAAAACCTAAAAATTGAATGGGATTTTTTCAATGTGAGGCACTCTTTGAGATTGAATACTCCATTTACTTTTATAACGTTGGCCAAGATTTAGGTTTATAAAGTTTTTTTCACTTAAAACTGACTCAGGTTGGCACTCGTGAAATATCGGCAATGTCAAAATAATTCTCAGAGACGTTGCTTATTTCTTTTTACTCTTTTATAACTTTTTTAATTGACTGTTACTCTTCGATCATTTTCTTCAAAGAAATTGACCAATCTGTGCTATTGCAGTCATTTAAAATTCTTTCATTCCTATTAGAAAACCCTATTAGTCTTTAATGTTGCAGTTCCTCAGTAGTTTGAAGTTTAGAATTTCGAACTTTCGCATTCGACAATTTGTCGTTTGAAATTGAATTTTCTGTTTCCTTCCAATCGATTCGTGAGAGCTCATTCTTAATTCAATTTTTAAATGAGTAATTTTTCATTTCGTAGAACGATGTGGAATCTTCGAACCATTTCGTTTCTTCTCGTTGAAACGAACGAAACAGATTCCACGTGGAATTCCTGAGGCGAACTCCTAGAATTCCCAACTACCCCAACTTTAATTTCAATAGGTGGAGTGTAATTTAGTGGAATTGATCTCATAAAACTCTCCCCAAGAGTAAACTAATAACAATTAGTCTCGAGCTGAAGCGGAACCGAATGAAGAATATCATAGCGTCAAAGGTGCAAATTTCGTTGATTATTTCATTAGTCCTTCCTGCATTTTCAGTGTTCTGTACTGTAACTGATTCTTAAATACCCAGACTTGATGAAATTCATCATGAGGATTTATGCTCATTTTATTTTATAAGTTGAAGTCGAACATGAATGTGTTTTTGTACAACTGCCACTAGAAGTGACACTTTCAATGACAGCAAACAATGTTGAAATTGATTGTTTACGTGGTAGCGTGTTAAAAATTTTTTTAACATTAGTGTTAAAGATATTTTCTGCACTCCATTTTCTTATGACGAAATCAGATGAAAAAAATTCAGCAATTGCAAATTTTTATTATCAATATTTAACAATCATTACTTATGGACATTAATATTAATCGTAAAACTAGAACAATTACTAACATAATGCCCTGTGACGGTAGGGAGCTTCGCAACACATTATTAGAATCCTCAGCACCATCAGTACTTGTAGAAACCGGAAGTACAATATTGGATGATGATGATCCAAAATCTGTTGAGGTTGGGAGAATTTTTTCAGCAATGACATTTCTATATGCAATGGAATGATCAACATAGCCCTCGGCTACCGTCGTAGACTTCCATCCACCGTGTTTTTTTATATCCGTAATATTTGCTCCTGATTCTGCTAACAATGAAGCGGAGGATCTTCGAAAACAGTGTCCTGTATATTGCTTTGGTTCTGGCAGTTTGAGGAATTCGGCAACAATAGATGGAATTTTCCCAAATGTATTGATACCAACTGGATTGGCAGTGCATTTATTATTCACGTATTTCAGGAAAAAACGACGATGTTTGATGACAGAAGGGCGCAGTGCAAAGTACATATGAAAATAGTCAACATACTTCCCAATAATAGTGAAAGAACGACTGACTTTCGTTTTTGTGTTTATAAGTTGTATAACCAATGATTCATTTGTTATTTCGATATCTTCCACAAATTACACAATTCTTCACGCCGACAGGCTGCAAATAATCCGAAAATAGTTGCAACCTTAACCATCAAGTATTTCTCATCTGGTGCCTCATTCATAAGCTTTAGAACTTGTTCACGAGTGAGAAATATCGATTTTTGGGGACGATGTCCTTCACTTTTCCGTTTTAAATATGCTATTTCCTTAAAATATCTACTAACATCCACATCATTTATAACAAGGGTGTTTGGCTTAATCATTGAAAATTTGCTCCACAAAGTTGATGAACTCCATATTTTTGATTTTTCTTCTAAGTATGCCAGGAAACAGGTTCACTGAGTTCCCTTCTACATTTTTCAATTTAAACCAGGCCAGGAAATTGTTATATGCAATATCGTACCGCTGAACAAATTTTTTAGGTAGGAGTTCCAGACTTGCTCTTCTTGCAGACTCTTCAATATCCACAGGAACAACCAAATCGTCACTTTTATTAATAATTGGACTCCCGACATATTAAGCAGTTAAAAACCCAAGACGAAAATTGGACAGGAACGAAATTCAAATGACAGCGTCTTTTCTCATTTGTTAGTAATCATAACGTTGGCAACGTTTGCCATTTACAACAACCTTTTGATTATTTGAATATTAAAATGCATTTTGAAGTTTATCGTCATTGCAAATTCGCCCATTTCGTTATCAAAATAGGGCAGTTGTACAAAAAACATTGTATGGTATTTGTGTTGAAAGTGATTTTATTTTGTTCGTGAAATTGTTCAATTCGCTCCGCTCATTTCACAAACTTTTTACTCACAAAATGAAACGTCACTTTTAACACTCATATCATAAATAACTATTATTTCAATTTGAAGTTCTATCACTCTGAAAAAAACACCCGATACAATTAACTAATGCATTCCATCAAGATGAAATCTATTGAATGGTTTTTTGTAATTAAAGTCACAAGAAATGTCTGCGGAAAACAAAATTTCTCGATCCTCGACTAAAATTCAATAGGTAGAGTATAATTTAGTATTAAGCTCATGAAACTTTCTCTTCAAAACAACTAAAAGCAATTAGCTACAATGTTGAGGCGGAACCAAATGAAGAATGTGATGATATATTAGCTAATTTCGTTGATTATCTCATTAAAACTTCCCAGAGAATTCTGCATAACACTGAACGAGATGATCCTACCTACTTATCCTCGCCAAAATTCACCCAGAAACCTCATATGCCGAACCTAAACAGAACAATTCGAGCTCGAATCACCCGAGGAATCGCTTTTCGTTCGAAAGATTAACACACATGCACATTCATTCTAGGCAGTTCGTTTTCTAGCGCTCTGACGGAGGCACCAAGGGCTGTACACAACGAAACGTGAATGAGATCAACCCTCGACTGAGACTCTCCTGTTCAGAAGCCAACCGACTGGCGTGGAAAACAGACAAAGAAGGAAAACCGAGTTGGGAGTGTCGATAGGATGGGAGAAGCGGGGTGATCTTGGAGATTTATCTCATTTGCTATCTTTGAGGTGAGACTGCTGACCGAAAGATGTGGAAGTATTACGAGATCAAGAAGAAGAGAATTTTGTTACCGAATCATTCCTGTTTTTGTATTCGGAAGGGCACTGAAGGCATGAATTTTGTAGGGATTTTATGGTAATAAAAATTACTTAACTTGAATTAACTTTGTTTCTTTTTCATTGTGGCACCCTGTATACGTGAGTTGATACTTCTTGATATTAAGTATCATAATTTTAGCATTGACCGTCAACGACTTGGCCTACCGTAGTATAGTGGGGGATCAAAAAATGTACAAAGCTTGGTTGCAAAATGGTGGAGGATCCGGTGTTGTCATTTGCAAATCATACCAAAACTCGAGTGTCAAGCCGGAAACGTGTAATGTTCGTGTTTTACGAACCGTCTCTGTCAAATTTTCATCATTTTTATGGTGAAATTTAACCATTTCAATGCATTGTTGAAGCGTGTATCTTCCATTTTTATTAATGCCGTAGTTTCAACTTGTCAAATGTCTAAAAATGACAGCTTCAGAAGTGACATCTACCGAAAAAGTTTGCTATTCAAAAAAAACACCTCTCATTGGAAAACCCTTAGGGCCGGTTTTATAAAGGGCACGTTCAATCCGAGGTTACTCAAACGAGGATTGGAAGTCAACCCTCTGTTGAAAAAAGTTCGGTAATATAAACGTCTTTGCAGCCTCGGTTGAACAACCTCGGATTGAGATCGCTTTTTTTGGGTTGGCTAACCTGAATCTTATTTCTCGAAGTATTTTGGCACGTTTTTTTATACCATGTTTGGATAAATTCAATAATCGTAGTCTAATAAAGACAGAACAAGAAGCTAATTCGAATATTCCCGTGTTTTGTGACGGTCACGGAAGATAATTCAGAGAAATCTGATTTCCTACATCAAAACAAATTATGTAATGAAAAAATTTTTAATTTATGAAATGACGACAGACTTCGTACGAATTTTTTCCACTCGAAGCTATTGCCAAATACGCTCTAGTCTTTATTACTTTTGTCAACTTATTTGACTCGAATGATCCAAGTTTGTACTATTTTGATATTCTGAAAATAATTATCTCAAACTCTTATGCCAATAACCAAATAAAAGCTAGGACAATACAAAACATCCAATGAAATTGCATTAACATTTAGTCGTACAAGGATGTAGTTATATTTAGGATAGGAACAAATCATTCTTGATCTTGTTTGATTGAGTACATGAAATACACATTAAGCAATATTATACAGGACTCCGCAAGTCACAAAAATAATAGTTGTTTTCAAATGTAATCAGATCCCAAATAAAAGAATGGGAAATGTTCTTTCACACTCCAGAGAGTCTTTAAATTCAATTCATAATTCATATGTGAGCTTCATTGAATAATTGATCAGCCATTGATCTGCGAGATGGGATCGGTGTCATCAATCATTTTTTTAGAGTATTTTAAAATTTTTTTATGATGAGAATTACCAAATTTATAAGCTTAGCAACTTGAAAATTTGAAGCAGAGTAATCCTTTTCACATCTGTAGCATTCAGCATTTTCACAACCCATTAAAATAAGCATGCACCTGTACTATGTAATAATAATCGAGAAATCCTTCTAGAACGTGAGTGCGCTCCAGCAACATGGTTCTAATACACCGAAATTTGGTCAGTCGATACAACCTTTCCCTTGTTAGTTGCTATTCCTGTTGATTGCTTGGCATTTTGATAGAATGATAAAATAAGCACTAGAATACCTTTTGATAATGTCCAAAGTTCTAGATATTTCACAACTTTCTGACTTTTTTCTCATGTTGATCTATGTATACCACAAAAATCTTCGAAAATGTTAACAACTCTGAAAAGATTCAGCTTATTCAGAGTAATTTCATCCACCCGATAAAAGAGTTTTTTTATTTGACCAAAATTTCTTCTTCGTGCCATCTTCGAAGAGGTCGAAAGGAAATGTGAAATCATTAGAATGGTATCTTTCTCATTCACTATAGTTACTATTTTTCAATTGCCTTGCAGTTATTTCATTATTATCATAACTAAAGTCATTTTCTAATTATATTCACACAGGAACCTGGCAGTTCTATCCCTCGAAGATAAGGCACAAAAATTCAGTTTCAATTTAGGAATATTTTTCCAAACACCAAAGATGAAATATTAATACATAGCAAACCTACAGAAGACTGTGATTAAAATCAGGCATTCTATCAATATAATATCATATAATATTTTCATTCCAAGCAACTTCAATGTGCCAAAACAGAATGTTTTGTTTTTAACATAAAGTGAGGTTAGTTGTCGGCCATCTAGATACGTCAAACGTTTCAATCCTCGGTTCAAATCTCAAACGGAGCTATATTCACCGGTTGAGTCAATCCAGGGTTGAACCCGAGGTTGGATGTTTATAATACGGAAATCGACATTCGACGGCGGATTTGGGCTCAACCGAGGATTGAAATTCTTTTACAAAACCGGCCCTCAATAAATTTTCATCTTCGATCATTTTCCTTACACGCGATTACAGGTAAATTTTCTTCTTCACTTATGATAGTTTCGAAGATTGTATTTCATTCTTATCCTGTCATTTCCTAAAGCATGGAAATGTGAATGCTTCTTTATACCAAAGAATACCTGAAGACCTGAGTCGTAACCGTCGTAATTTCATTGATTTGTCCCAGAACTTCCGTAATATATTCCACCATGTTTTTCCAGAAGGCGGTTTATCTTCCCCAGAACGAAAAAACATTTTCCGGTCCCTGAAGGTACGTCGAAAGTATAGTGAATTCGGTTCGAGGAAGGGATTTAAATTGGTGAGCTTAGCAAGGAGAATCAGAAGGGTTAGAGGAGGGTTGATAAGAGCGGAACTATCCGGAAGGTTGACGCATCATTCCAACATTTCCACTATGTTCGATTCGAGGAGTTTATGTTGTAAGGGACCCAGATCCATTGCGAATTTAATGGAGATTTCACGTGTTCAAGACAGATGGTTCGCAGCTCGAGTGCTGCGGCAGTTGCTAAACATCTTGATCTGTGCTAATTGCTTGCCTCACGGAGAGAAAAACGTTCCCCTTTGCCGCTGCTCTGTCTCGATTGAATTTTTCGAGGTTTAACGAGTCGGGAAACAATACGACTCAGAATTATTAATGATTCATGATTCAACCGTATTTTTCACAGCTTTTTCCGCAGAAACATCTTGAGGAAAAAGCGTTTATCAAGTTTCTGTAATTTCCTTTGAATTCTACTAAGTGTGACAGCTTTCATCAAACCATCTTCAAAATTCCATTAATCACGGAGTTTCCTGAAAAAATTAATATAAAACATTCCCCCATTTCGCCTTATATTGAAGATCATAAAATAATTATTTATATGTTACGGGCAAAGTAATTATTTGGGTCAGTATTCATAATGCTTGGTTATTATGAATAGTGACCATTAAAATTGGGCAATTTGATAAATTTGAATTACTTTACCATAATTTCTCACATTGCCCGGTCATTATAAATACCGCTATTATTTCTTTGGGCACTTTGATTAATTGACAGCAATGAGACAACCACGTGCGTGTGGTGTGCTTTTGGATATTTTTGCAATTTTGGTAAGCCCAGTATTTTGCAGAGTGATAATGGGAGAGAATTTGCTAATAGTAGATACTATTAGCGAACCATGTAGCATGTGGCCCGAGTTGAAGATGGTGCATGGGAAGCCCAGACACTCTCAAAAGCAGGATTCCGTGGAACGTGCGAATCAGGACGTGGAAAATATGCTTTGTTCATGGCAATGTGCAAGATTGTCATCCAAGACAAAGTCCCGTAAAAACGCATCGTGAGTGGCCTACATAACGGTGGATGCAAATCCGTGCAATTGTCCTAAAGAAAAAAAGCTATGTAACTCGAAATGTCACCAATGTGGAAGCTGCTCTAATAAATAGACCCTCTATGCATTGCTACAAATTGACATTTTGTATAAATATAAATCTGTAAATACGTACATATCTAATACATTATTTTTATTTGGACTTAATTTTTTTTGTACCTACTTATTTCATCGCTACCCGTTTGTTTGTCAGCATGTGAAATTTTATTTGTTAGTCATTTTTTGTTACTTTGTCAGTTAGGCATGTAAAAATTTGTTATTATTTATAAGAAATATGAATAAAAATAATTTTTAAACTGCCCACTTGACTTGAAGCATTATACATAATGACCGGGCAATGTAATATTTGCAACATAATTTATCATTTTGTCATATCCTTTTGGGCACTTTTTAAATTGCCCGGGCATTATAAACAATGCCCAATTATTTACATTGCCCGTAACATTAAACAACAAAAGTGCAGAGCGCGAGTACAAATAATGCACATGATTGTTCTCGTAATTTGATAACGGACTTATTGAAAAATAAAGATTTGGCGATAACATTATTTCGAGAAATGGTCCAATTAGTATATCTATGTTCGAGTTTTAACGTGTTTTATGCAAACGTGCATTTTGGAAAAGTTGCTATAACTTTTTCCTTGTCAACCCATTTTTTCCTAAATCACTTTCTTACGTAGAATCCAATGGTGTCCAAGAAGTTTTTCCAAAAACCTCACATATAATAATATATTTATAAAACATATTCTGTTTGTGGGCAAGTGTTGAATGGGGTGTAAAATATTTGCAATAAAAGGGCATCATTAATAATGGAAACACATATGTACCTTCTTTCTATTTCGAAGGCGACATCCCTAAAATTTTAGGTTGAAATTCCGATTTCAAAATAATGCCATACTTGATATTATCTTCGAAAATTAGAGATTACAAGTTTCCCCGTGTATTATCATTGAAGTGGTGAAGAACAGAATCGGAATGCTTTTTGAAGTTAATGATATACTTGAAATTTTTATTCAGATAGTGAAGATTTCAGAAAAAATATCCTGTTTTGTATATTTTTGGAATGGTAACCTCAAAGTCTACTGAAATATACAAAAATCGCCAATGTCACAAGCTCATTTGAAATAAATTATTGATCTATAAATGAATATTGATAAGCATTATTTCAGAAAAATACACCATTGATTGGTATATACGAGGATATATTGGAAAATTCTTAGCCTACTATAGAAACAAACAAAATTTCAATGTCAAAATATTTTATTACTCAACATATTCTCCTCTTAATTGAATAAATTTTTTTACAGCGAACCTGCAACGTCTCTAGACCTTTCAGAAAAAATGTTACTTCTTGCTCTGCAAACCAGTCCTCCACAGCTTTCATTACCTCCTCGTTGAAGAAAATTTCAACCTTTTAAACTTTTCTTCAGTTAATGAAAGAGATGATAGTCGGACGGAGCCAAATCTGGTGAATAAGGGGGGCTTTCTAGTAATTATAACCCTAAATCACGAATTTTCTGCATGGCAACATGAGATTTGTGTACTGGGGCGTTGTCCTGTAAAAACAAAACACCTTTGGATAGCTTTTCGCGTCTTTTCTCTTTAATTTTTTCCCATAGAGTGGTCAGTAATGTCGAATAGTAATCTCCAATTATTGTTCTACCCTTATCCAAAAAATCAATCATGATTACTCCATGGCAATCCCAAAAAACTGAAGCAAGAACTTTTCCAGCAGATTTTTGGACACGAAACTTCTTAGGTCTTGGAGAACCAGAGTGTCGCCATTCCATCGATTGTTGCTTTGTTTCTGGATCGTAGAAATGTACCCAAGTCTCATCCATGGTAACAATTCGGTTTAAGAAGTCTACATCGTTTTCAAATCGAGCACAGATCGAACGCGATGCTTCTACCCTTGCACGCTTTTGGTCAACATTCAAACATTTGGGGATCCATTTTGCAGAAAATTTTCTCATGTCCAAATTGACGTGAACTATATGCTGAACGCGTTCGTATGAAATCTTCAGTGCTTCAGATATCCGTTTTAGCCCAATTCGACGGTCTGATATAATCATGTCATGAACTGCATACTGTATCGATATTTTCGGGGACTGACACAGAGACTGGACTTCACGATCAGTCATCTTCAATAGAAAATTTACCTCTTTTGACGCTTGCAGTCCAATTTTTCACGGTCACATACGAAGGACATTGATCACCAAGGGTATTAAGCATATCTTCGTAAATCTGCCTACCTCTTAACCCTTTTAAATACAGGTACTTGATGATGGCTCGATACTCAAATTTTTTACAATTTCGGTGGACATCTTTTTTTTTATTTGTTGCGTAACTCTGGTTTACTTTTTTGACGTCGAACTCTACACTGACACTCCTAATAAGTTATTGTTCGTTGATATGGTATCGCAATATTTTGTTTATGCATGGAACTGGTCTAGGCTAACTAGATATCAATACATCCTCGTAAAAAAGTGCCACAAAAATGTTTTCAGAGACACGCAGAATTTTCCACAGGAAAGAAGTTACAGCCACTTTTGAAAAATGCAAATTTACAATAAACACCATCCAACCCTAAAAAGATGAGCCACCGACCTCCGATTTTGTTTATTTAGTTTATAAATAGACACTTGACCCGCTAGCTCAGCTAGCACAATATTCTATAAAGAATTATTGCTATGTGCACAAAATAGTACTGAGTAGCACTGGTAGCAGACACATTTTGGGTTAATTGTGCCTTTATTGTTGAGCTAGCTTAATGTGGGTTATCTTAATGAGGGTCAAGGAAACGTTTGCATAGATCTTGCAGTGAAGTATGAACAGTCTCATAAAGAGATTCTCTCACTGGAGCTCGAAACATTGATCTCATCACCTCCAGATGGTTCTTTCGCCGTTCCACTGGCCGAAATATAAAGCTCAGCTTTATTTCCGAATAATTATCAAATCGCTTCCTCACAAATGGAACTATTAAGAGGAAGAGAACGATCGGGTAGGGAATCCACTTGGCCTGCACAAGGCAGCGGAACTGCCCTTTTTTGTTTGGTTAATCATCCAGGCTAATTTAATGAGCTTATAGAGCCTAAATAGGTTTCCGTTCAAGTACCAGTCTGAATAATGATCCTTTTATACGGAGATTTCCATTTTAAAACACTAATTACGGAAATTAAACAACTGCTGCTCCTCTGAACTGGGACGAAGTGTGTTATTGTAAATCTGCCCGAGACCTGCGTAAAATGCTAAATTGGTAGTTCTGAAGAATACTGATTAGTTATCATTCTGCCTTCTCATCCCTTCCGTATTCTTCCGTATACGAAATACTATACAGGGAATCACATCGAGAAGAAAATCTAAATTTTTTTTTGTAGAAAAATAAAGATTTTGGAAAATATCTCGGACTTGTCAATTTTGTTCATGGGGGACATTTTTGTTTACATAAAAACCATAATCATTTCATACTTTTGCGCAGAAACACCCAACCCCTCAAATTTTAATAGGGAAGAAAGGTTGTACGATGTGTTGTTGAAAAGTTCTTTTCCTTCGGAAGTTCTGATAAATCGTTTACGTTTACTTCAGAACTGTTTTTTTTTTTCAGAAGAACTGGCGACTACTCAGGGCACCTACGCATTCTAAATGAGTGCAAGAAGCTCCTGGATGTGTTCACAGATAACCCAAGATAAGCGTCACACTTTTGGCTTTGCCTTTGATGATGTCCATGCGTGAGCTTTTCGAGTCCCGGATGTGGAACATTTATCTTATAATTGAAAAGAATCCATAAGTCAAATATGAGATTTAACAGTTGTAAGTACCATTTCTTAGAATAAGATAAATGGACCAATTTAGGCTCAAGTATTTCTTGGAAACTTATCATCCGTAGGATAATTTATGATGCTTGATGCACTTGGCTCTTGCTTATTTCATTGACTCAAGTCTTACAAGAAGTAACACCTTTTTTCTTAAATGCAAACTGGGTGCGGAACCGAGAATAAACGTTAAGGGCATAATTGGGGTAGTGAGGACAGTTAGCGGTGAGTTGCGTACAGAGTTCCTATGAGAGTCGGTAGAGAGTAAAGACGGAGGTAGTTATTGCCATTAGAGACGGAATCAGATCTTCAAGACGGTATAAGATCAATTCATTTGTTCGGCGTAAAAACGTTTTCTATCTCGCGAAGTTCAGTTAATGCGAATAAATCTAACTGTACGTGTCTGTCAACTTAAATCATTAGTATAAGACGTATAATCTACAAGTGTAGATTATTGTGTAAGGACTGTAAATAAATTGTATATAGACAGTTTGAGTTTTATTGGTTCTTGGGAGAACTACAGGAAGACGAAAAAGACCGAAAACAAACCTACATAAATGTTGGAAATACTTAATTACAAAATTCTAAGAACTGCGGTATATGTAAGTAACTTACTTTTATTCCACAGAATCGAAGGCTTCACTTGAGACCTGCAACATAAATTTCTGTATGAATAAATGGTCCTAATTATGCAATAACTTTTCGAAGTGAGCATAGGGCAGGACATAGAGGTCACGTGACCTTGGGGCCATTTTGGAAGCAGAAAAGACTGAACTGATGAAAATTTTTCAGTACAAAATGTTTTGATAGTTCAGTGGATTTTATAAATTTTTTCGAAGCTGTATTAACAAGAAATATAAAACTTTGCTAAAAATGATTAATTTGAAATGCGCAAAAAAAGTGACGCTAATACTGCATACACGAGACCAGCAGACAAGCAGATATATCTCTCAAGCTAGCAACAACCGTGAGTACCATTCTTTCAGTGTTTTTTCATATAGATTTCCTAACCGAAATGGCAACCCTGTAAATGAATTTATCAACTGTTTCCAATTTGTAAAGTAACACTCGGAAAGAAACCGTGTTTTAATGGAGCCCTGGAAGTGAATTATTCGTACGTTTCCGTTATTTATCCACGTCTCGGTAGCAGACCGTACACAACGTTCATCTCGTATTGTGATAAATCCCAGCATATATTATAGAACCTGCACTAAGCTTTCGGGAAATGGTTGGGATTTTATTTTATCAGGGTGTAACTTAGGATGAAAAAGGACTATTGAACTCACGGAATGACTAGAAGCGGTTCCTGCATCCTTCTTTCGATCAATCAAAATCAAATTTGAGGTTAGATCACTTTTTCCAACATTTCCGCTGAATTGTGGCTTCGTCTCATTCCACAATTTATCTTTTTATCGATTCGATTATGGTTTTAGTTTGGTAACTAGAACTAAAAAATTTCTTTCCTAGCCTCGGGTTTGAACTCGCGACTTTTGGCGCCAGAGTCAATCACCCTAACCACTGGGATACGGGCAGATTTAATCTTTACATTTTTTGTCGAATTTTGGAAATATGGTAGAAATGCAAGGGGTGCACTGGAACTGAAAAATATTGAAAGTGGTCAAGAAGAGAAAAAAGTTTGGGAAGCACTGTCTTAGACTATACAGGGTCTTTCACGAGGAACCTCACCCATATTTATACGGGAAACTACTGAACGTATTTTCATGAAATTCAGCACTTATAAGTATTTCACGATGCTGATGAAATCTAAAATATTTTCAAGGCATGAGCACCTCCGGTTTTTCCGGAAATGACGTCAACTTCCGTTTTTCAAATTAGAACAACATTTTTTTTATTGCAGAAATAGATTCCTTAGAAAATTTCAAGTTATTTTGATGTAACATTCTTCAGTTTTGGTTGGAAAATTCTCTCTGAGCGGGAGAATTCGAAAAAAAAATCGAAAATAGAGCTTCGCTGAAACAAGAAAAACTTCGAGGTTTTTGGATGGAAAATTTTCATTTTTGGGATTTTTCAAGATGTAAGATTGATGTATCCACTTTGAAAATCGAAATCGCGATTCATGATACAGGGGGTGAAAAAATCGCTTTCAAAGTTAGGGATGACAAAATCGTGAAAAATCAATTTTTTCAAATTAGAACCCTATTTTTTTATGGCAGATATTGAATCTACGTTAAAAAATAATGTGAGTGTATGCATCACACCCTTGCCCTAAAGTGGATATTAACTCAGAAAATATCCATTTTAGGGCAAGGGTGTGATGCATACACTCACATTATTTTTTAACGTAGATTCAATATCTGCCATAAAAAAATAGGGTTCTAATTTGAAAAAATTGATTTTTCACGATTTTGTCATCCCTAACTTTGAAAGCGATTTTTTCACCCCCTGTATCATGAATCGCGATTTAGATCTTGAAAAATCCCAAAAATGAAAATTTTCCATCCAAAAACCTCGAAGTTATTCTTGTTTCAGCGGAGCTCTATTTTCGATTTTTTTTTCGAATTTTCCCGCTCAGAGAGAATTTTCCAACCAAAACTGAAAAATGTTACATCAAAATAACTTGAAATTTTCTAAGGAATCTATTTCTGCAATAAAAAAATGGTGTTCTAATTTGAAAAACAGAAGTTGACGTCATTTCCGGACAAACCGGAGGTGCTCATGCCTTGAAAATATTTTAGATTTCATCAGCATCGTGAAATACTTGTAAGTGCTGAATTTCATGAAAATACGTTCAGTAGTTTCCCGTATAAATATGGGTGAGGTTCCTCGTGAAAGACCCTGTAGATAGGGTATAGTCTAAAGAAGATACCTATGCTATTGGTGACACTTCAAAAGTCATAAACTCTGAAACATTTCAGTCTTTATACTCTATATCAGAATAAGGAGGTGTTATTGGATTCTGCATGAGAAATCGGAAATCTTTTAACCGACCATTATTCGTTTTTCTCTATATCCGTCGGAATATCGGGGTGTCGCGAGCATCACTTCAAATCGATCTCAACATTCTTATTGAGCCCACCTTCGTGTTTTTTCTCAACGTAACTTTGAAGGATATTGAAAAACTTCCACCTGAAAAGAGGTTATTACAGTGTGTACTTCATTTCACAACAGAAATTCGACAAGCAATTTCGATTCTCAAATTTTACGGTCTTTCCCTGATTTCAGGATTTCATTTCGCAGATTTCGCTGTGAATTACTCGACGAGAAAGTAGAGCTTGCTGATGAAATTCCTGCCCTTTCAAAGAGATGATATTAGCTTTGTACTAAGTTTATTGATTCCTGTCCAATTCAAGATTTAATTTCTGACTTAATTGAAGTTCGTTGATGAAAAATCAATTATCATGAAGTAAAAATTGGGTGGAAAGTAACTTCAGATGAAGGAGAGGAATTCAACTTTACCTCGTCTAAATATAACTTTATTGAAACTGATGATTCAACCTTCATAGACGTGATGAAATTACCAAATACTTGATACACAATGATAACTAATCCAGGCACGTTTACAAAAAGGTGTAGTAGCTTACAATATCCACTTGTGGAGTCATCGAAATGGTAGAAAAGAGACGAAGAAAATAAATCGGACTAAAATGCCAAATTACGCGATATGAACTATATAGTGCGCGTCAAAATTGTGGAACGAATTCATTTTCTCAGAAGAAAAATATTTGGCGACAAAATCCTGAAACAGGTCAATTTTTGTTTCACTTTACCAAATTTTTATGCGTTTTTGAAGGATTTTTGTTGCACCCTGTGCCATCCCCATCAGCCCTCTAAATTTTTTGAATAGGGAAAGTGGGTCATGTGGTACTTTTTTGGCAAGGTCTATCGTCTCAAAGTAAAGGAGCCATGACAAAGTGCACATACTGAAAACCTTTTTGAACTAACAAATTTTTCAAAAAAAATTGTTTTCTTGAAAATTTCTGCACAAAGACCTTGCCAAAAAAGTACCACATAACCCACTTTCCTTATTCAAAAAATTTAGATGGGGATGGCAGAGGGTGCAACAAAAATCCTTCGAAAATACATAAAAATTTGGTTAAAGTGAAACAAAAATTGACCTGTTCCAGGATTTTGTTTCCAAATGTGTTTTTCTTCTGAGAAAATGAATTTGTTCCATAATTTTGATGCGCACTGTATTTTCCATGTAATGTGTGACTTTTTCAAGAGCTATAGGAAATAAAAAACACAAAAAATCAAGAAAAAATGCATGAAATCTTTATTTGAATCGATAGTTCGGTCCAAACAGGGTGTCTCATTCAAAAGTGTCCACCCTCAATAACTCAAAAACGAATCAGAATTTGTGAAAACACTCAGTCAGGTCGATTTTTGATGACAGGGGGACATGATCTGGGATACAAAGCTTGTTTCTACCAGCAACCCCCTGGAGAGGGTTGCAACCCCATCAGGAATTTGAATAGGGAAAGTGGGTAGTTTTGTAGCACAAATGTATGCATGGATTCAAATTTGTATGAACCTGCAGTTGGTGTTCTTATAAGTGAATATTCACGAAGTTACAGGGTGTTTTTTATGGAATTATGGTACCGATAAAACTAAATGAAACAGAGATGTTCTTATTGTTCGTACTTTCCGTATTCAAAAGTTAAATCAATAAACCTCCTGTGTTTCAAACTCCGCCAATATCAGGAAGTCAAACAAAATTATGAGTGTGGCAAAAACGTCGTGAGATATTTCTCGTAATATGCACTCTGCGTGCAATATGCCGGAAGTTGACCTGCAAAGCCCCCGTGCGTTTAGATTTCTCGTTTGTAATGGCATTATCGCCATCCCCTTCCTTGACTTCTCAGTTAAAACACGCGAAGTATAATGCCCGAAAAATCACCGCAGAGAATTCGTACGAAGTCCTAGGAGGGAGCATTCCCATATTTCGAATATATGGGACACGATCCGTGTCACACGTCTCCGGAGGACAGGTTGAGAACAAGGGCTGAATACGAAATGACAAAGAAATGTTCTCAGAATTCTTTTGATAAAACTTTTTCGAAGACCCGAAGAGGATCCACTTCGACTAGATTCGAGCCTGAACTGAAACACATACATCCTGCTACATTTACGTGCATGGAAAGTTTCCCAAAAGTATTATAACGGCAGATGCGTGTTATTACTAAAATGAAATGTGACAATAAGTGGATAAAAATTCGTCGGGAAAGTTTCAGGAGCGGGAATCGGCAGGATGGTACGTGACTTTCAAATCAGGGTTGATAGGAACAGGGAAATTCTACACGAAGATTTAAAATTTGTGGGACCCCGCATTTTCCTTATGGCAAATGGCGTCAAATGTTCTAATTTTTTGGTATAATGTAGTACTCGACCTACTGATCAAAAGTGTCCATGGCCCCAACTCAATCCTATGACTAGTTTTTGAAATACAGGGCGTTGAAGTTGAGAATTACTCACTTTTACTACGCGCGTATCTCGAAACAGAATCGAATGAACTTCAATTTTTCTCAAGAAACATTTCATTCCATCCCCAGGGAGCAACTATATAGAGAAATATGACCGAAAATCGTTACGAATACAGGGTTATTCATAATTGAATGTATGCCCGGTTTTGAAATTATAAAATATGTCAGTTCCAGAGCGAGAACGTTCGCAAAATGAACTATTTCACTAGATGTGTTGTTGTTACATCGAAAAAACCTGAAATACTCAGAATTTATACTGGGTGATCCATTATTATTGAAACTATTCACAATGAAGGTTAAGTGGACACCCTGTATTTTTTGGTTGATTTGAGGTGTTTGTTTCATTTTTTCAGAACATATCATCATGGACTTCAAAGAATGCAGGGTGATTCAGTCATGAAATGAACTGTGAACATCACGAAAATACCCAAAAACCACCTTTTTTTTTCTTCACCCTCTATTTCAAAATTAACTCCGTTTAGGTGGGAGTTTTCTTTCACCAACTGTACTTGATATACAAACATCAATACGGCTGAGACTTTTCATCCACTTCCTATGACAAGATTTTTTTTGCACGTCCATAGTTGTCGCTAAATACTCGTTCAACAATCTTCTAAACACGGTTCTTTCAGTCGGTTAAACGCTATCACGACTGGGTCTGCCTTTCCGTAGGTGAAAGCTGGTCGGAATAACAGATATTATGAAGCTGAGTTCAAAGCAGTGACGAAAACGTGTAATCTCCGCAACATCCTGAGAGCAATCTGTATGGAGGCATAATAGCAATTGAATATATGAGGTAATTTATTGTTCGACCGCTTCAAGTTACGGGAATAGCTGGTATTATATCATGTTCAAATATATTATACCTGGAAATTGCGAAAGTGAAATGAACTTCACGATAAATTTCCCACCAGTGCAGCTATTTTATTCCAATTATTATTCCTTATTTGATCCCATTCGCAGGAGAAAATTTGTTAAAAAGATAATATTTGAAGTTTTTAAACTATATTTTTTACATTTTTTTTAACTATATTTTTTGTAACTATATTTATTACATTTTTCTTGTTCTATTGTTTTATATATTTTCTATGTAAATCTTTTCTAGAGCTGGACATTTGTCCCTGTGTTGCTCAAATTCATTTTAATTATCCTTTCATAAGTAGGTGTTTCTATGATTTATTTTTGCAATTGCTATAAATTATATCGAGAAATCCTGAAATCCCTTAGTTCATGTTTTTATTGGCCAACTATTCAATAATTTAAGTACGAAGTAAATTTTTTGTGTTCATTATTTGTTTTTCAGGACGTTTTGATATTTTTTAGCCCTGAAGATGCCCTTGAACATTAAAGGCGAAACGTCGGCGTAGTATTTAATCGCCCTTATCTGACTACTTCCTTCCATATACAGTGCGCGTCAAAATTATGGAACAAATTCATTTTCTCAGAGGAAAAATATTTGGCAACAAAATCCTGAAACAGGTCAATTTTTGTTTCACTTTTACCAAATTTTTATGCATTTTTGAAGGATTTTTGTTGCACCCTGTGCCATCCCCATCAACCCTCTAAATTTTTTGAATAGAGAAAGTGGGTCATGTGGTACTTTATTGGCAAGGTCTTTCGTTTCAAAGTAAATGATCCATGACAAAGTGCACATACTGAAAAACTCTTTGAACTAACTAATTAAAAAAAAAAATTTCTTGAAAATTTCTGCACGCCTGTAAAGAAGATACAAAGACCTTGCCAAAAAAATACCAGATGACCCACTTTCCCTATTCAAAAAATTTGGAGGGTTGATAGGGATGGCACAGGGTGCAACAAAAATTCTTCAAAATGCATAAAAATTTGGTAAAAGTGAAACAAAAATTGACCTGTGTCAGGATTTTGTTGCCAAATATTTTTCTTCTGAGAAAATGAATTTGTTCCATAATTTTGACGCGCACTGTATATTTTATTTATTACATTTTATATTTCATATTAATGTCTACTCTAATCATTTAGCGTCTCAAGGGTGCGCCAAATTCAGTAATTTTCGTATAATCGGATTTTGAGATTTTTATGGCTCTTACTCCGAAAGAGGGGGCTTCCTGGCAAAAATCATAAAAGGGACCCCTAATATCGTCCGGAGAATCTATGACCAAATTTATTGCATCGATTTTGGACACGCTGTACAACAAAACGAAACAAATAAAAAAGAGGAACCAAGTTATCTTTAGTTTCATCGCTAAAAAATTTTTCGTTTAAGATTGTAGTGAAAGGAATAATTTCAATCCGAAGCAATGCGCACCATCGGTGAAAGTTACAGTCGAAAAGATGAAAAATTGGGGATGAAGACATATAGCAGCGTACTTTGATAAATGCGGATTTTTAACAAGAATTATCCATTACAACACCGAAGTGAATTTACGGTCTTACAACCTTTTCCAGCTTGGAAAGAAAGTGGTAATTTTTCAAACCCTGACCGACAATAGATTCACCTTTCATCCTTTCTATCGATTAATTGTTGGGAGTCAATTTGTTATCAGTGCGTGAAAGTAATCAACGTCAATTGATTGGAGTTCTCTGTGTTAACACCGAAAAGGTTCTTCCGAGAGTCTCATCATCGAATTGTATTGGGCCTTCTGCATTCAAATCATTTCGATATACACAAAAAAAATTTTTTTGATTCCGATCGAAAATTTTTTTTTCTTCGGAGTATCGACCCGGGTCATCTCATTTACTAATTCGGACACGTAGATTACGAATATGTAATTAGAATTCTAGTTTGGGAAATAATCGACCTTGAGTCGAAAAATCGCGAAAAATAGGTCATTTTTGGACTGCCGTATTTCCCAGAAAAAATTATTTATACAGTTGCTGATTTTTTTGCATATGGAATGATCCTTTGTGAATCAAAAGAACCTATTTTCATCTACCAGAGTCGAACAGTTCAGATTTTCTGATTTTTTTCGCGAAGGTCCAAATTTTCCGATTTTTCATCGTCCGTAAATCGAAAACTGTTTTGCTCACGGAAGAACTGATTGGATTTTCTCAATCTGCGTCCTCGAGTTAGTGAATGGTGTGAGTTTGAAGTCGATCGGAGCCAAAAGGATTTTTTCGAAAAATCGAAATTTTTCCATATCTATAGGATTTTTCGCAAAAATTCGAATCTCGCCTATCGATACGAAATTTTCACCATTTATCCATTCGATGCCGTAGATTAAGAAAATCCAAACAGATTTTCCCTGAGACTAATTGTTTTTTAAATATTTTGATGAAAAATCGGAAAAATTGGAACTTTGCGAAAAAAATCAGAAAATCCAAAACCTTCGTCTCAGGTATATAAAAAATACACCATTTTATTCTTAAAGAACCAAAGTATAACAAAAAAAATCAGCTCCTCTCAATTCCAATTTTTTTAGAAGTTACGTCACTCCAAAGTCGAAATTTTTCCATACCTTAGTACCTGATGATATTTTAATAATTTAACAATAGATTACGAATAGCAGTTCAGCCAAGCGAGTTATTCAGCATTTTTGAAAAAGACGATTTCTCAATTTTCGTTCACAGCTCAAAATCTATGAACGATATACTGGCTCTGTTTTCAGATACGGATAAGTCAGGAAAAAAGAGCTTGAGAATGAGTTATCAGTTTTCTTCTAGCTGCTATAGTTCTTGAGATCCCTTCAGTAGACGACGAATTTTGCCCACCTACCCTGTACATTATAATAATAACTCGTGGAAACATATGAAGAAAAGATATAAACTGCTCCACAAGAGTTAGGGATATCGTATTCAATCGTTTTTAAAAGTATGTAATCTTCGAGAAAATCGCTGTAAAATCATTTAAAACTCAATAACAACTTGAATCGATCCAATAAAAATCAGTATGAGACATTTCGTCAATCTGTTCGCCTTTTTTCTGAAGTTTCGTTGCATATGCTTCATGAATGTTCTTATTTTGAAATGAAGTCAGTTTATCAACGGCTTCGATTTGAAACGAGTTTTCTGAAAATGCCAAAACGTAAATTAACAAACGCTGAGGCTTATAGGGCTATCGGAATGCTACAGGGTGGCCTAGCTCAGGTTGTTGTAGCGAAAAGGCTCCAAGTCAGCCAAAGTGTGATATCTCGACTTTGGAAAAGGTTCCGGGAGACAGGTTCCGTGTTGGAAAGACCAAGGCTTGGTGGGCGACGAAAAACAACACCTGCTCAGGATCGTTTCATCACCGTTTCGGCGAAAAGAAACCCTACATCTACGTGTAGAATGCTACGGAATACTCTTCAAAATGCAGATGGGGTCCAAGTTTCCATCGAACCCATCAGACGACGTTTGAGAGAGGTGAATCTAAGTTCTAGACGTCCATTAAGAGGAGTTCCATTAACACGTGACCATAAGCGTCAAAGACTGGAATGGGCAAGGCAACATATCAATTGGAACGATCAATGGCGTAGTGTCCTTTTCACTGATGAATCCAGATATGGACGATTTTCAGATTCTCGAAGAATAAGGGTATGGACAATCCCACGCATACCCCGTAATCGTCGCTATGTCCAAGAAGTCCATCCATTCCGAGGGGGTAGTGTTATGGTATGGGCCGGGATATGTTTCAACGGGCGCACAGAGCTACACATTTGTCCTGGGAATATGATCGACTTACACTATATGGAGCATGTAATTGACAATGTTGTGCCAAATTTTCACGCTGTTATTGGTGAAACTTTTCAATTTCTAGACGATAACGCTAGACCGCACCGTGCAGCCATAGTTGAGAATGCGCGCGAGGAGCTTGGTATTCCACATTTACCAATACCTCCGCACTCACCAGATTTGAATTGCATAGAACATGCATGGGATATGCTCCAAAGAAGATTAGATAATCATCAACCTACCCCAGAATCCTTAAATGATCTGAGAGAGCTTCTGCCCCGTTTATGGAACCAAATTCCTCAAAAAATGTTCAACAACCTTGTGTGTAGTATGCAAAGAAGATGACAAGCTGTTATTGATGCCCGTAGAGGCCATACATTGTATTGATAGTCTCAAAATGCTCGAATTCTCTGGGAATAAAATTTCGTTATTTTACTCGATTTTTCTTAACCTCCCTGTATACGCTGCAGACCTACCGGCATATTAATATGAATTTTCATCACAAAAATCTTATTTTAACTATCTTTTTCTGCAATTTAAGTCAATGTCCCTAACTCATGTGGAGCAGTTTATTTCATATCATGTAATTTGGCACCGTTGTTTACCAGTGCTCGAACAAGCCATTCACGTTTCCCATTATGGAGTTTGGAGAACTAGGGAATGAATACTAAATTACGAAAGCTGTAATAACATAAGGAAAAATACGATTTTTTCAGTGTAACATAGAATTGTCCCCGATATTTATGTTCCGTTCACCGTTAACCCCAACGAATGTGTTCGATATGGATCCTAAATTCAATAACAGGCGTTATTCCGGGGAGGAAATCCGTAAATTTGGTATTTTAGATTCTTTCTGTCGAACGCAACGCCGAACCTATTCAGGAAATATTAATGCAAATACCAATAAATTTTCGCGGTTCAACGGAGCTTATCCGCGTAATGGGACCAGAAAATTCGAATCGCTTTAAACTTGGGCTATTAGCTCAATTTGCAAGGTGACTTCGGTTCTGGATTACCCTGACGGGAATATGGATAGATAATTTTACTTTCAACGAAGTTGCATGATTAGAAATTATTTCGATTAATGAAAATGCCGCAAGTTCATCATTCCCATTCCAACTAATGAGTATACCGGGCTTCCGAGCGGTGCACCAAAAAGAATTTCACCCTACGCTTCGCCTTCAACTAGGCTTCTAGGTCAATGACCTAACCTAATCCATCTTCTATGATATTTCACAGAGCTTTTGAGAATACGATGCTAGATTGTTGATTTTCTCTTTAAACAAAGGTATAACGGTACGCTACCTCGCAATGCGAGGTAGCCGGCGCGCAAGACAAATCGTAAGATCTATGAATCTTCCTATCACAAAACCACTGTTGTGTGTCTCAAACGTCAGTCCCATAAACGACGCATGCGTATAGCGATAACCGGCGTGATGTGAATGTCTGCAGCTATACTCCATTCCTTTTATTTGATCACATAGGAGGTCATGGTTTCGTTTTCAGGAGTTGGTGCACCTGATGAAAAGTCTGTGCGCGTACAGAAAATATCGTTAATGACAAAACGACGTTGCCAGTTCCTTTATTTACATCGAAGTAAAAGTATCAATGATATTCCACATTTTGTTAGTTCGAATCGATCGGCGGTTTTGGGGCGAAATATCGATAGGAAATCGCCTATTTTTCCGTTCTTCGTCGTCCAGAAGTAGTTTCCCGTCGATATGAGAAATTTTGTGCAAGTGTCATTTTTTCCTTTCACGACTTTTGGCGTGAGTACGAACGGCAAATTTGAATTAGACCAAAAATCGATTTATAAGCATAAATAAAGCGAAAGTAAGTACTAATCGACCTTTTTACACTTGATAACGAAGTTTTTTTTAGGTATCTGGCCGTTTAGAAAGATTTCAAACGAAATTCCGGTCCCCCAGAAGTTTGGTTGGTTTCGGTATCGTTTTTAGTGCTCAAAATTTATGTGGAATGTGTAAATGGACAAAAAAGGCTTCCTTATGCGATCTTCTAACGAAAGCGACCGGAAAATATGGTTCAGGTAGGATTTTCGAGGAATTATGAGGAAAGAACTTGCAGAATGAAATTGCAGTACCTAAACGGGTTCTGGATGGCCATCATCGGTCTCTAAATGATTATTGTTGATCGTTTTCACGTTTCAGAAAAAAAAACACGTCGAAAAAGCTAAAAAAAGAAGAAATATGACTATATTGCATTCAACGGTAGCTGAATTCAGATTCCGATGAATTGAAATGTGTCACTGGAGCTTTCATTCCCATCAATCCTTTGCCAAAAGTAGAAATAGGCTATATTGAACCAGAATACATCGGTTTTTTCCATATTCCAGGAGTTTGTGACTTATTTTAGAACAGGTGAATGATAAATGTGAAGCATATGTTTGTATAAACCTACTGTGGTAGTAATGTATGAATATTATTTAAACTAATAAATAAATATACAGTCAGAATATTTTACTCCTTGTTCATAAGATCAAATGAATGAAATGTATATCTATAAAGCTTTCAGGTATTGACATTCTTGCTTATTAATTTATAACCAAAACTCAGTTCCAAGAAAAAGTTCCTCTTGCATCAGAACTCCCTTCAACTATTTGGATTCCAATAGAGGGATATAATGTTCCATTATTCTTGATTCTTGTAATTTTCCATCAATTCATCTTATATCTTTGGGTTGATTTTTTTTATTGAATTCTTGATTAGAATCAACAATTGATGTCGTCAAGTCTTGAACTTTCAGTTCAAGAGGATAATAAACATCAAATCTTCAGAAGCATGCATATGAAAATTATGTGAAAGCAATGCCATTTTCTTCCATGGCGAAAAATGATATATTTCAACAGTGATCTCTTGTACTTTTCACGCAAATAACTAGAAAAGGAATCCTTTCTATCAATTCATATGAACGTTAATTATTTTCGTCCATCACATCTTTTCCAATTCATTCACATTCTGAGAAATACGCTAAGAATGTAGAAAGGGCAACATAGTGTTGACTTGGAACATAAAAATATTTTGAAAAACGTCATAACTTCGAAACAGAGTGGAATGTGTCAAATTTCCAAGGCCAGAGTTGTGATTTTATAATTGTGAATGGAGTATATGTGAATTCAATTTCCATGTTTTCTCCTTATGCTTTGTGCAGAATGTTCATTATCGAAGACAATAAATCAGAATCAGTCGGAAGGATCACTTGATTATACCGATCCCATCCTTCCCCTAATGCAATCAGTTAGAGGCTTATTGTGAACAAACTCCCAAAGCAATATCGTTAGGAAGGATGTAGTTCGGTCTAGTTGGTGAATTATGATTCACAGTTTTGCTCTGCGATTCATAAATTGATAGATATCCATAATTCATGCGGATTTGCATGCGAAACCGATCAGGGATGCTCATATTCCACCCTTCTGTCCCGAAGACAACTTTCTCGATTCTACACGACGTTCCGGGGATGACTTGTTAACATGTGTTACGTTATTGGGAAGTTGGGAAGGGCTAATTGCGATAATTTTCGTTATCACTCAGCAGCTCATGATTAAAACGGGACACTGATTGGCAGGGGTGCATTGAGAAACTTACTGCGGAAGGCCAAACGTTTACTTTCACTCCCACTTCAAGAATTTTAATGTCGCTCAAGAAGCCAGACGATGAACTGAAGGAAAAGATCGATTTTTTCTAAAATCACATTTTCCAGGTAGTGAATAGATACATAAGACGAACTGGAACAGCAATAGGACACAACTTGAAACTCCCGTGGAGAGGATTTGGACCTTGCAGGATAAATATTCATAAGGAAACGACTTGAATGAGAAATGAGCACCTTTGAGCCATATAAATCCCCAAGAATTGCGAGAGTTTTTCCTATGCTTCTGCAGAGAGTAACAGGGGAAATTTTTCCCTATATGTATGAATTACAAGAAGCAGCTTAGCATTGGGTCAAATGCCTTGAAACTGGAAAAGGGCAAAAGTATCCTTCACTCCAAAAACAGGGAAAAAACGATCGTTAGGACCTTAGGCAGAGAAGCACCTAAAATGCGAGGAGAGAATGTTGCTATTTTAAAATGGATGAATGAACTGTTGACCAGGAGGATAGCTGAGACATTGGTGGGCAATAAAAACATCTCTGTCGAAGCTACTTGCAGAACATCTCAAGAAGAAGTACTATCTCTCCTCTGAAGCTTAGTATTCGATGAACTACTATACAGGCTGAAGGGGCTTGCATTCGAATAAGTAGGATATGCTGATGGCTTAGTCTTATTGGTAAGAGGTAACTTCGAGGGAATTCTCTATTATTCATTTGAGCAGTCTCAGACTTATCGAGCAATGGTGATCGTCAGTGGAGCTCAATATTAACCCAATTGAGACTACAGTTATACTCCATTCACTTTTATTCAATCACATAGGAGGTCATGGTTTCGTTTTCAGGAGTTGGTGCACCTGATGGAAAGTCTGTGCGCGTACAGAGAATATCGTCAATGACAAAACGACGATGCCAGTTTTTCTGTTTACATCAAAGTAAAAGTATCAAAGATTTTCCACATTTTGTTAGTTCGAATCGATCGGCGATTTTGGGGCGAAATATCGATATGAAATCGCCTATTTTTCCGTTCTTCGTCGTCCAGAAGTTTCGTGCAAGTGTCATTTTTTCCTTTCACGAGTTTTGGCGTGAGTACGAACGGCCAATTTGAATTGGACCAAAAATCGATTTATAAGCATAAATAAAGCGAAACTCGAAAGTAAGTACTAATCGACCTTTTTACACTTGATAACGAAGTTATTTTAGGTATCTGGCCGTTTCGAAAGATTTCAAACGAAATTCCGGTCCCCCAGAAGTTTGGTTAGTTTCGGTATCGTTTTTGGTGCTCAAAATTTATTTGGAATGTGTAAATGGACAAAAAAGGCTTCCTTATACGATCTTCTAACGAAAGCGACCGGAAAATATGGTTCAGGTAGGATTTTCGAGGAATTATGAGGAAAGAACTTGCAGAATGAAAGTGCACGATTTTCGTAAGTAAACGGGTTCTGGATGGCCATCATCGGTCTCTAAATGATTATTGTTGATCGTTTTCACGTTTCAGAAAAAAACACGTCGAAAAAGCTAAAAAAAAGAAGAAATATGACTATATTGCATTCCACAGTTGGTGAATTCAGATTCCGATGAATTGAAATGTGTCACTGGAGCTTCCATTCCTTTGCCGAAAGTAGAAATAGGCTATATTGAACCAGAATACATCGGTTTTTTCCATATTCCAGGAGTTTGTGTCTTATTTTAGAACAGGTGAATGATAAATGTGAAGCATATGTTTGCCTATTCCATTATATTTGTACAAACCTACTATGGTAGTAATGTATGAATATTTTTTAAACTAATAAATCTGAAATCACTATACAGTCCGAATATTTTACTCCTTGTTCATAAGATCAAATAAATGAAATGTCGTCAAGTCTTGAACTTTCAGTTCAAGAGGATAATAATTAAGAAATATTAAATCTTCAGAAGCATGCATATGAAAATTATGTGAAAGCAATGCAATTTTTTTCCATGGCGAAAAATAATATATTTCAACAGTGATCTCTTGTAGGGGAAATACGTACAAAATGACATATATGGACAAAATGACATAGGCATCATTACTTGAGTTCGGAGATATGAATTGCGGAACTGCCTACCACATTACACGACCCGAGTGGCTTCAATTAACCTCTGAAAATTAGCAAGAGCTACTCTGGTTCATTCGGTCGTTATGAGTGATAACAGAAATCAATAGGTCACGAGTTTTTTTTCATTGCGCCAAATTTTAAGAAGAAATGGCCAGTTTTCACCATTTTTTTTCATTCAAATTGCATTCAATTCAAACTTTACTTATTTGTCATTGTATTCACGGAGCTTTTTGTATGTTGAATATACTTTTTGTATTAATTCGATACATTTCTAGTTTTATAACGCTATATGGACAAAATGACATATACAGTGAACGGACAAAATGACATAGGTATTTCAGCTGAATTAACCGTATCTACCGGACAAAACCAAGACAATCCATCTCAGGCTCCATCAGCAAACAAAGAATCAGGACTTGTCTAAACATATTCATAACAAAATCTTCATCTGCGGCTAATAAAGGCAATGCATCTTAACCTACTCTTGTTGATCCTATGAGGAGGTTTCTCTAATCCCAAGGACGATTCATAAGTGAACAAGGCAAACGTGAGCCGAGGACTCGACAAACGTACTTAGTTTCAACTTCTACACCTAATAAGATTGCAATCAAATCAAAAAAGAGCCAATACCTCCTCCAAAAACAAGGAGACAAGTCCCTAGGGCATTATTTAAAGAAGACAATGAAGAAGAAAATGTTCCTAGCAACTTTCGAGATCATGAAGACGACTGTCCAGTGTCCATCTATTGTTATGAGACCTTTTTTCCCGATTTAGATCTTCTCCAGGATTAGCCCTAAAGAAGACTGGTTACGGTGCATGTATTGGTTGCATTGGGCTCACGCATCTTGTGCTGATGTTCCTAGAAGAACCAAGAGTTTCATTTGTGAACTTTGTCAGTAGTTTTGTAACTATAAGTAGAGAAATACAGTTGCCTGTTGCCGGTATGTCATTTTGTCCATAGCATGCGAGCAAAATGAATTTCGTTTATCCGAATTTATCTAAGAATATTTTATTTCTTGGTACTTTTATTTCATAAAGGTTGATTAGATTTTATGAAGAAAGGACCAAAGATCAGAGGTGTCGAATATGACATTACTGTGAGTCACTACTAACAAGTTATGCCTCTGAAATAAAACCCTATGTCATTTTGTACGTACTTCCCCTACTTTTCATGCAAATAACTAGAAAAGGAATCCTTTCTATCAATTCATATAAACGTTAATTATTTTTGTCCATCACATCTTTTCCAATTCATTCACATTCTGAGAAATAGGCTAAGAATGTAGAAAGGGCAACATAGTGTTGACTTCGAACATAAAAATATTTTGATACAGAGTGGAATGTGTCAAATTTCCAAGGCCAGAGTTGTGACTTTATAATTGTGAATGGAGTATAGGTACTCCTTTTTATCGGAAAAGAAGCCTTCAGTCTGAAGTCAAATAGCTGCCTCTGGGCAGTAAGCTTCTATGAAATGAACATGTTGTTGTTGCTGCTAATAAAGCAATGAGAGCTCGAATGAGGTAAAGTAGCAGAAGACTATCCGGTAAAGCATGTGAGAGCAATAATAAACTATGGAGTAGTGGAAAATACTCGAGGGTAGTCCTGTATCTGCATCCCTGGTGCTGCGAAAACGTGTCCAATTAATGCACTTGAGATCATCAGAGTTCTCACTCCTCTACATCAAGAGATTGGTAGGATAGCCCATGAGGCCATCCTTTGAATATTATTACTTGATAGGTCTCTGCTCGCCATCAAAGCCCTTTTTGCTTTACTAGCACGATTTATTTCGAAAAAATTTGGAGAACATATGAAGCCAACGATGTATTCTTTCAATGGAACTCATAGAGTCGTTTCAAAATACGATTCTTGAGCAGTTATAGTGCTGTTTCGTTTCCACATCTCAGCAAGGAAAATCAATGATTCAATATTTCACAAGACTGAGAAGTGTTAAGGTTCGATACTAAAATATTGTTAGAAAAACGAACGGCCAGAGTTCGTGCAATCTGCTATCGCACGTTCCTAACGGTGCCGTTGGTGAAACCGGAAATGAAACTACCCGAGATAAAAGCCGCAGTATTTACGATGAGAAGGATAATCGAAGTTGGAAATGGAAAAGCACATAAAATATTGAAGGGTTGAGAGAAGATCGGTCTGTGTTTCGTGTTTCAGAATCTGATTACAGTTTTCAACCTTGGACAGCATGAAACAGTAAAACAGTCGTTATTGAGGATGGTTGCACAGAGCGCATCCTAACTGATGGATAGTTCTTCATTATTCGGGGAAGAATTCTTCTCCATTTCTCAACAGTCTTGTTCTACGAGATAATATCTTATTCATCTCAGCTCAAGGATTTGAAGGAATCCTGCTCCACAAGAGTTAGGGATATCGTATTCAATCGTTTTTGAAAGTATGTTATCTTCGAGAAAATCGCTGTAACATCATTTAAAACTCAATAACAACTTGAATCGATCCAATAAAAATCAATATGAGACATTTCGTCAATCTGGTCGCCTTTTTTTTGAAGTTTGGTTCTTTGCATATGCTTCATGAATGTTCTTATTTTGAAATGAAGTCAGTTTATCAACGGCTTCGATTTGAAACGAGTTTTCTGAAAATGCCAAGATGTAAATCAACAAACTCTGAGGCTAATAAGGCTATCGGAATGCTACAGGGTGGCCTAACTCAGGTTGTTGTAGCGGAAAGGCTCCAAGTCAGCCAAAGTGTGATATCTCGACTTTGGAATAGGTTCAGGGAGACAGGTTCCGTGTTGGAAAGACCAAGGCTTGGTGGGCGACGAAAAACAACACCTGCTCAGGATCGTTTCATCACCATTTCGGCGAGAAGAAACCCCACATCTATACGTGTAGAATGCTACGGAATACTCTTCAAAATGCAGATGGGGTCCAAGTTTCCATCGAAACCATCAGACGACGTTTGAGAGAGGTGAATCTAGGTTCTAGACGTCCATTTAGAGGAGTTCCATTAACACGTGACCATAAGCGTCAAAGACTGGAATGGGCAAGGCAACATATCAATTGGAACGATCAATGGCGTAGTGTCCTTTTCACTGATGAATCAAGATATGGACGATTTTCAGATTCTCGAAGAATAAGGGTATGCACAATCCCACGCATACCCCGTAATCGTCGCTATGTCCAAGAAGTCCATCCATTCCGAGGGGGTAGTGTTATGGTTTGGGCCGGGATATGTTTCAACAGGCGCACAGATCTACACATTTGTCCTGCCTTACACTATAGGGAGCATGTCATTGACAATGTTGTGCCAAATTTTCACGCTGCTATTGGTGAAAGTTTTCAATTTCTAGACGATAACGCTAGAGATATTGCATTCGATTCATGAAGCATTCAAGGAACACATATTCAGAACTGACCGTGGAACAGTATCATGTCTCCGATATAGGAATTTTTTAATTATTTTTCATGAAAGCATCGCCCCAATTCTCGTCTCCTGGAAGCTATATTTAATTTTATTCGTTGGGCATTCAAGTCCTCTTTGTGGTTAAAAGTACTACAAGTCAGAAGATTGAATTCCTCATCAACTGATCAAGCTCATACCAAAGTCTGTGTAACCTCTATATTTCCATCACTTTCAACGAGTTGGATTGTTTCATTATCAAGTAGCTTTTGGAAAGCTGCAGATAATATTGTAATATGAGAACTGGTGGTAGTAATTTCAATGCGATAAAAATGCCAGTGGTTGACACAGTAAAGTACTAAGCTAAATAGACGATACGAATAGGTAATTTCTAATTTCTCTTGTTTGAAGGTAGGTAACTTTCCTGAAACTTTTCAGGGTTTTCTCTTCAATATCTAAAAAAATTGTTATTTGTAGAAAATGCTCCTTATCCGCCAGTGGTTAAATATCAGTTCTCCTTACATTATGAACAATAAATGTACGCAACTAAAAAGTAAGTAAGTAGGTAAGTATATTGATTCTAGTGGTCTCTATTATGTAACTTTTTGATTTTCTCAAAAAATGCAGCATAAATATTGTGAATGCGTTTTATATATCAAATACAAAGGAATAAGAATATTAATAACCATTTTTATCATGTGTATTTGGTTTTAGAAACTTATACATATTTTGAATTGAGACTCCTAATGAACAGATCAAAATTCGCTCACAGATCATACCAATATGTGAACTCATTACAACGTGACTCATAGAACATTAATTAGATAATTGATGATTGCTTCATTCTCGAATGTATACTTTCTTTGTATATGTTCTTTGTCATTAATTTTTTTCTGACAAATTATTGATTACAGCAAACAATATTCTTTTCAATATTTTCTCTAGAAACACCAAAGAGTGTCACCTACTCTTTGGAGTTCGATAGCTTAGACTCTGGGGAAAGTGATATGGCTTCACCGGTCACATTACGTCAGAATAACGAAACCATAGGCGGAACAAAACACCGCAAATAGTGTATAAACGTGTCAATTCCTCAATCCCATCTCACGAAAAATTATTTTTGTCCATTTCTTCATGTTCTTAGAAACCTGATGGAGAATTTAAACGAGTAAGCGATCATTGGTTTTTCCCACAATTCAGATATTACTGGAATTGACTGGATGACTTCATTTTGTCTCAAATTGCATGCAGTCCAAAATCAAGTTTTTTAAGTTGTTTAATGGATTCATCCTGTCTAATATAAGATGTATAAGCTTCAATCTTCAAATAAGTTTGTTCTCTAGCATTCATTCAACTCCAAAAAAAATGCGAATATGTATTTCGAAAGAACGGATATAGGTATAACTTTGAAGTAAGAATTGACCATGATCACACCAATGTACGTTATGTATTGTTGTGAAAACACAACTTTATTATAAGGTCGAAAGGAAAATAAACGTTTCCTGTCTATTAAACCACCTTGAAATATCTGGTTTCAATTTCAATGCGACAAAATCACTCTCGAATATAAGGGATACAAAATGTACATTATTGGATAAGCAATAACATAACCTGTCCTTAAACAGATTAAATTTCATGGAATTCTTTCACTCTCGCTGAAATCTTCAAAATTGATGAAAGAATTCAAATGATTACATAACATTAACTTAAATATCTCGAAATTTGTTATTGTCTCTAGTTTGAGAAGCAAATCAATTTTAAGTAAAAAATATAAAGCTGGTACGGCTGATAGCCCCTCTGTTGTAAAAATTTTCATGATATTTCAATTTTTTTCATTTATATTATTTTTTTCCATATACCTAGGTACTGAAGAAATTGTCTGAAACATCGCTCAAATTTGGCTCGAAATATCATATTGCAAAAACAATGCTACAAGTCGCTGATGTATTTTCATAACAACTGAATTTTTATGATTATTTTAATCGAAGAGGTGTGGTAAATTGTATTATCGTATTTTACTCATCAATGTGAAAATTGTTCTCCCATTTACTATAACAATTCAAAGTTCTAGTTTTACTAAAATATTATAAAACTGAGATTTTTTTTTTCAACATCGAGAATGACAATAAATAGATAGTATTTATCAAATGATACAGGGTGCAGCAACTACTTCTCCCTCATTTGAAGGAGCTGTTAAAAATACGAAGAAATACATTGGAAAAATTCTATTTTTTCTTGAGGTCTTGAGGGTTGAAATCGTTAAACTTTATTGAAAATTTGTCAGTTAAGACACTATATATTAGTCAATACTTTCATCGGCATTTGGAAAATCCGCGGATGAAGAGGTTGTAAAAAAATACCAAACACCTCGTTCCAAATTCTTTAAATTATTTTTCATAAAAGGCGAGATAAAAATAATTATGAAAGTAGTTATGTACCATTGTGAAAAACAGGTATCAGTATTTTTAAGAAACTATATCCTTTTATCCCATACGCATTATATTTCTTCACGTCATTAGAATATAAACTAGACAATAATAACAAACTATTGCATATTTCCATGAGAACTTATACACATACACGTAATTAAAAGTAGGTAACCTTCATTATTGAAAACTATACAGTGCAATCGTAAAGTCTAGCGAATAAATTCAATAAAATAGAAATAGATATAGGGATTTAAAAAAAGCTTTTTTAGTTTTGAGTTTCTTTTACGTAAGAGTAGAATGTAATAATGATAATGAAGCATATATTTGTCAAGAAATATGACGAAATCGTTATCATAAATGTCAACCCTATATTTTATAAAGAAAAATGTTACATAAAAAACTTAAGTGAACGGTGAATATTGGAAAAGAAAAACAAATTTGAATTAAATGTTCGAATTAAGGACCGTTAATAATTTTATAATAGCCTAGGACGATTAACAAGTGCTCCATGAACTATGTAAATGGAAACCTGAAGGTTCGAGAATGTTTTTTGTTAATGAATTTCATTTGATGCAATTGCTATAACACATGAATTTATTTGTTGGTATATTATTATAACTGCAAAAAATGAATTAATTTCTTTATTGCGAAATGTCAGCCACTTGTGATTAACAAATAGAATTCAATAAGAATTTAGCGATCCATAAAAAATTGCAGGAGACAAAAAAGACTTTCAGTTGGATGGGCTTTATAACGGAATTCAAATAAGCCGTTAATCTTTAGTGCTTCCAAAGACATTGTGGCCCAGCAAAAAGAGAGTCATGTTCTGTAATAAAAACAATTTGTTCAAGAAAAATAGGGAACCCCTATTTTTTTGCTCCTTGTCTTCCTGGATGACCTTTAACGTTGTGTCTTGAATGAAAATTGTGCATAAATGTACCAGAGCTCTGAGGACCGAGTGGATATTGACATATTTATTATATCAGCGAGTACACCTTCTTCCGATTTGTGTTATTGTTTGTTCCAGGTACTAGACTTCTAAGCTACCTACTGCAACCGTACCTTTTTTTCACGATTCTCGTACCTGTAGCTGCATTCACCGACAACAAAAATATCCTGATAGAACCCAACAGCAAAGAACAAAGAACGCACCTGTCCAAGATCTCACTCAGCCTCCGTGAACCTACTTGAACTTCACGGTTGTTAAAATGGTAGTAAGCAAAGATAGAGCACAATCGGCACACACAACTGACAGAATCTTCCACAACCACTAAGAAAACCAAGATCAATACACAAAAATAAGACACAACACGAATTACGTCATATTGAAAACATCGCCGATGAATAATAGGGAATAATTGGTTTTACAAAGTACAGTGAACCTGAGACACCGCGGTTTTGTGCTTTCTCGACCGTTCGGTTCTTATATGATGTTGTAACTGTTTGAGACACTGGTGAATGTAAACTGGCAAGAAATATCAAACCGGCCTAGTGCACGAGAGGGATCGGTAAAATAAAAGGCCACCAAGTCACGACGGTGCTACCTTCCATAGGGGATTCCGTATGAAGCGAATTATAAAGCCAAGGTTCATGTTTCTATCTATTGTAGCTTCGAAAAGATCGCTGATGCACCACATTGCACATGAATGGGCGTGGGGATCCAAGAACCGGCACCTATTTTAAACCTATTACTCCTACTAATGAACCTCAAGTGTTCCAAGTTCATTCAGGAATCTACATCTAGTTAAATTATCATTAAAAAGATAACCTTCACTATTCTGTTATGAAAATGTAACGAAGACGCTATTGCATACGGAAGAATGTGAATCAACAGTGGCAGAGGCGTACACCCGGTACCCAGAGGGGCAAGGGGTATGCAGGGTGTCTCACGAGGTTTCAATTTGGATGATTTCCTCCTTGATTGCCTCTTCAAAAGTCTCTTTTCAAACATCGTCCTAGGACCCTTGATGACTAGAAAGAGGCATTCAAGGAGGAAATCCAAGTATTTAACTCCTATAATATTGGTAAAAATTTCTATCCATTCATGGCTCCCCCTGAAAAAATTCATGCCTCCCCCCTGAAAAACTGTCTGGATCCGGCAGTGCTACCCCCTCAGTATTCCTCAATATGTTTTGATAAGAATAGAATGTTTTATACGAAAACATGAATGTTCCTGTTGCTCTATGTCTCTTGAAGAAATCTGCGTGTACAGGGTGACCCAAATTGCTTGATTTTAGCTGTTTTTGGTACTTCTAGGCTATACAGGATCCTGCAATAGTGCGTTCTTCTTTCATAGCTGCCGAACCAGACATCTCAAAGATTTCTTTGGAAAGTAGACCTCTTGTACCTTAATTTCTGCATCTCAGGAAATTATTTTCTGATATACAGGGTGTCCCCGATAAATGTTATTCAACAAATGGTTGATTTTTTTAATGGATCACCCCATATATTTTCACATATTTTCAATGACCTCCATTACCTCTTTCATGACGCAAAATCTTAGGGACATTTTTCCAACAGTTCAGATCTTATTCGAAGAAAACTGCAAAAATGTGAGGGAAAAGCAGTTCAGTAAAAGTCTTCTGACGATTTCCAGCAGCGATAGTAACATGAATTTGAACTAAAAGTTTTTTAATTGAAGGATTTGCCTTGACATGGTTCCTAAACGATCAACCTGTCATATACAGGGTGTCCTTTATTAAGGTCCAAATATGAAGAACATACATGTTCTATTTGAAAAAATCGAGAAATAATAATTTAAAGTTCTCCATATTTGGACCTTAATAACGGACACCCTGTATATGACAGGTTGATCGTTTAGGAACCATGTCAAGGCAAATCCTTCAATTAAAAAACTTTTAGTTCAAATTCATGTTACTATCGCTTCTGGAAATCGTCAGAAGACTTTTACTGAACTGCTTTTCCCCCACACTTTTGCAGTTTTCTTCGAATAAGATCTGAACTGTTGGAAAAATGTCCCTTAGATTTTGCGTCATGAAAGAGGTAATGAAGGTCATTGAAAATATGTGAAAATATATGGGGTGATCCATTAAAAAAATCATCCATTTGTTGAATAACATTTATCGGGGACGCCCTGTATATCAGGAAATAATTTCCTGAGATGCAGAAATGAAGGTACAAGAGGTCTACTTTCCAACGAAATCTCTGAGATGTCTGGTTTGGCACTTTGGCAGCTATGGAAGAAGAACGCACTATTGCAGGACCCTAGCTATATAGGTGAAAATGTTGAAAGGAGTCCTGGGCTCGATTTTCGTGAAAACTCCATAACTGAAAGCCGTTTCACGATATCTTCATTTGTTTTGAAGATATAACGAAATTTTGATATTTTGGCGATTTCGAACATGTGCTATAACTTTTCTTCATTTTCTGAAATATCTAAAAACAGCAAAACTTTCTACAGGCACTTTTTCATTAGCAATGCGACACCGCGTATTCAGTTTTTTTTCTATTGTATAAAAAGTGAAAAAAAATAAGTTTCTTATTTTAAATACGAATATGTGGTATCTTTTCTATCCCGAAATTTTTTCTCTGTAGATTTTACTACAGCAACATTTGTTTCCCCGGAGTTTTTCCAACCCCAAAAACTTTTCCCCGGATTTTTTCCAATCGCGCAATTTTTGTCACCGGAGTTTTTCCAACCGCGTAATTTTGCTCCCCGGAGTTTTTCCACCGCGAAATTTTTGTCCCTGGATTTTTTCCAACCGTGCTATGTTCAGGGTGGAAAAACTGAATTCTGCAATTTGCCCTATTTCGCCCAATAATAAAGATACAAGATGTTTGTTTGTTTTCGAGATACAGGGTGTACTAGGGACGAAAATTATAGAAACAGGTGAATTTGGACTTAAATAGTTCAGATTTCCTTTTATACTCACTGGATTTTTTATGACAATTCTGATTTTTTCGATAGAATCGTTCACAATTTTTTTCTCGAAATCGGTAGCAGATACGACAAAACTACAAGAGACTAAAAAGTTTAGTATAACAACAATGCTTCTTTTAACAATTTTTCGAACTAACAGTGGTTCACCAAAAAAAGTTCTGGAGGAAAACAAGGACAGTGTTCCATAAAAATAGCATCCTGTAGATTTGCAATCGAAATTGGAATGTCACATGGTGAGGACTCTAAATTTTAATTGGTATGCCATTGCATATTTCATGCTTTTGAGTTCTGGATTCTTTCAGTTCATTAATTTAGCTTTTCGTAACTCCAAGGAAAATAAATAAGTGGACAACACTGGCAGCACTGTTCGGCAAAATTCAAATACACCAGCCTGTACCAGCCAATGGCAATTAACAAAGGAGCATACAGGTGGTCGCAAAATGGTTATTCATTGGTATGGCAAGTGTTAAGCAAAGAGGTTATGTTATGGTGTATTTGAGGAGTTTTTGAGAGTTGTGAATTCGGAAATTCACAGGAAACATTTTATCCCTCGTGTTTTTTATTGCGTTAATAGTTAATTACAAGTTGTAGGAAGTACAATTTAGTATTCACAGGTAACTGTTTTTTATTATGTGATGTTCCTGGTTATAAAACAATGTATGCGAATTCTCGGTCAGCTTCTTACCTGCAAATGATTCTCAAACCTACCAAAGAATTTCTCTTTTCAATTATTATTTATTTTGTTTCAAAGCTGCAGCGATAGAATATTCATTGAATTATATGTCTTTCAAGGTCATGAAATGAAGAGAATTTTTCTATTGCTGAATTGGGGAATATCTTGTTTCAAATGCAAATTGAAGTCTTTCTTGGGATATTGTAGGTGTACAGAGTTGGACAATGCAGAATGAAACGTGAAAACTATAGTTTTCTTTAAGAACATCCAAGAAATTATGTTGAAATTTCAATTAATTGTGTTCTGCTTGGAGCAGCCCTTTATTAGTTATAGATACTCCACAATAATTTGTTTGCACTTAAAATACTTCAATTCCGCCTAATAAAAACCTGCATATTAATGCTTATAATGATGAAGGTTTGAAGTAATAAATTAAATACATCCAATCATACATTTTCGTGCATCTAAAAGATAATTTGAGATGAATCTCCTAGGCACTTAGACCACAATCCTTTTTCTTCTAATTTCCTTAGTGTTTCCATGAGGTGTTGATCTCAATAGTTTATAATAATCAAGATATGGGGGCAATACTATAATTATTTTAAAATGAGTTCAGTTGACCCAGTAGTCTTTGGAAGCATACAGATTATTTCGAAGAATTTTCATATTGAGATATTAATTTTCTAGTTCCATCTTTGATGAGTTAAGTTTTACTGACAGCAGGAACAGGGCCTAGTATTTGACCACATCTATTTCCACTTATTGTAGTAATTCATAACCCTGACATTAACAAATATAACTGCAGAGTGCAGACCCACAATCCAAATCATACAAGGCACATACAGATTATGGCACATTAACCTTACGTAAAGTAAAGTTCACACTGTTAAGCAATTTTTTCTGTTCCATTTAGAATCATCATGTCTTTTCAAGAATCTGAATTATCTGACTTGCTGGAAAAAGATGATAGAGAGGCTCTCTATAATAACGTGTATGTATTTTTCTTTCATCAATATTCTTGTCTTTAATGGTATTTTTCAGGCATGACATTGTGAATTATGTTCAAGAGGGTTTATACAACCCTGGACTTTCTGTAAGTATCTACAATGTTATTATCACATAAAATGTTATTATCACCTTACTTAACACGTCTTAAGAAATATTGTAATTCTCTCATTATAATTTTTCTGTGAGATATTTTAGTTTTAATCATTCTTCAAGTCGAATTGTTTTCAGCATGAAGTGACCAACACATTCAGACAATTAGATACAGAAGAGAGTATGAACCTTAAACAAGAAATGTTTAATGACTTAGCACTTCCACCCATTCCAACATTTCAACAGGAATTGCCACCTGTTTATACCATCCCATTGAAAATCTGCAATGAAGAATACGCTGGACCATATAACTTTGATGTATCCATTATACCTAATGGGTCCAAAAATCCTTGGGTGGTGAGAAAATTGCCTTATAATATTTTTAGGACCGAGATAACAAAAAGATATTTTTACCATATCTTTTATTTCAGTATTCACCCACTCTAAATAAAGTGTTCATTGATATGGGAGCTCATTTTCCTGTGGATTTCCGCCTCAGCTCAAGAGATATTGAAGAACTCTATGTGAGGGTCACTCCAAGTTTTAGTTCCTTGCAACATTCCCAGGAGTTAGTTTTCCGATGCGTTCAACACGAGCAGCCTCAATTCAACAAGGGTATATCTAGTTTTAGGGACTTGTTTATCATCAGAGCTATAGCTCATTTGTTTTAGATGTTCCTCCTCATGTTAATCAGCACATCATGAGATGTCCATCAAACGATAAAGTTTTTTATTTGGGAAATCGCGAAACTAATCAGAGACTTTCGATGCTGTTTCCTCTGACTTATCCTCAGGCTGGAACTGATGCTGTCAGAGAGATGTTTGTATTTGTGTGCAAGAGTTCCTGTCCTACTGGAATGAATCGTAAACCAATAGAAATAATATTCACTCTGGAGAAATTTGAGTGAGTATCTAAAAAATTTTCTCTAATATCATTTAATTTTACAGAAACATTGATGCAGTTTGATCATTTGGTCAGAAACTTGAATGGATATGAAATTATATTGGGAACTTCTTTGAAACATATTTTTTTTTCAAACAGTTCCCTTTCGTATTTTATGATACGCCACTGGCAATCTAGAAACACATGAATATCGAAAAAAAATTTCATTTGATGACAGCTGGTGTTTAATTGATAACAAAGTTTTGAACATTTCTATAATTCACATCATTCGTATGTTTATCTTGTGTATGTGCTGTCTCAAAATTTCTTCTGTTTTCAATTTTTTTCTATAATCCTTACTTTTCAAAGTAGAGCTTTTTTCCAGGTGAAGTATGATTTAAAAAATTCTATGAAGAGAATAAGTTAACTAATAAATTGTTCAATTTGTGAAAAAGTGGCAAGAACTATAAATAGTGATGTTTCAATTGAAATCTTTTCCAGTGGTGAAATTCTGGGAAGACGAATTCTCAACGTAAGAATTTGTAGCTGCCCAAAACGAGATAAGGAGAAAGAAGAGAAAGACTCAGTAACCAAATCTACAGCGCCTCAAGGGAAAAAAAGAAGGCTTCAAATGACTGAGAAGAAACCAACCGAAGAATCGGAACCTAGTACCAAAAAAATGTACAACGTTACGGTGAGTGTTCACAAAACGTAAGGATATACTTGTAAATATTTGATTTTCTAGATTCAAGTGCCTGGTAAGGAAAACATGCTGCAAATTCTGAAGTTCAGTCAAGATCTGATGGCCGGAGAGGTTATGAGAAATCCTACCAAGAATGAAGCATATGTGGAAGCATATAAGAAATTGCAAGGTGAGCGGTTTTCTTTGAATTCAAGTGACCGTTCTCCCCTTGGTAAGATTTTTTTCATTTATGATTTAAAAGTGTGAATAGTTAGCTCAGCCAACATATTTTCTGACACTGGACAGAAACATCAACAGAAAAAAATACCACGACGGCATCATCTTATAGCGTAATAATTCCACAAGATCACACCCTGTATCTTGAAAACAAAATGTTTGCTGTCCCATATTTATGGTGCTTTTTTTCTTGAAGTTATGCAAGAAAGAGGGTAGATTCATTTCGATTAATTGTGAGTATAGAACAGCTCGGCTATCAACTAAGTTTTAAGGGAACGTTATACTCTGGCCGACGGTACCGATTCTCCATTCAAAAAGTGCCTTTCATTATTTCAATTTTTCACCTAAAAGCTTGATTTTTTCTTTAAATTGAAGTTAAAGGATGTCTTGAGGGCACTCCAATTTCTTCTTTTTGAAAAAAGTATTTTTTCGCATGAAAAAATCGGGTTGAATTTGAGAGTCTATGAAAATTGACTTCATAATCGTTTCAGCCCAAAGGCCATTCAATAAAAGTTGGACAACATTTTTAAACAATGTTTTGCAGTTTCTGAAATAATATTCTTTCATCATTTTCCTTTTTCAGCTCAAGTGAACTCTCAAAAGGAGCAGTAGTACATCTTCCTGAAAGGGAATTAAAGACAATGATCTCCAAAATATTTTTTTACTAAACCAATGTATAATTTTTTTACAAATACCTTAAACCTTTTTATGATAATCGTAGAATTAAGTTGAATGGTATTGTTCGTTATAAACGATATCCTCACTTCACTGCCCACACATCTCGTTTCAAATTCAGAATATCGCTTTTACTCTAACAATGAACATTTGGTTTATATAAAGAAATGTCCTGAAACATATTTCATGGGGCATTGACTTTAGATTCATTTCATTCTGTTTCTAAGGTGCTAAAAAATTTGTGATATGGGTTTTGGGGGGTACAGATATTTTATTTTAGTTTTCGTAGGTTATGAAATAATGTGCCTTAAAACTATTTTCTATTATATAAAAATTTTTGATATAAAATGATTCGAGTAATGATTGAAGAAAAAACTTCTGCTATGTTTTGTTTCGTTAATGCTGAATTTTCATTGGTGTCGAACTATTTGGTAGTATGTTGTGATATGAGAAAATGGTTTCATGCAATAGTATGTCTTCCAGAATGTGTGTTTTGTTTATTAGAATAGAGTGAATGTTCCAAATTTAGAAAAATATCTGACTTGTCAATTTTTATCGGTTTATCCTCTGATGACTGAAAAGGCATAATTAGCCATTTTACTGAATTTATATATAGATGATTGGACAGGATAATGAAATAAGTGATAACCTAGCAATTTTTCAATTGTTTAAAATAATGTAGAATGTGAAATATTCAAATATAAAGTACTTGATTCAGTAATAATATTTTTATTGTGTTCTCTAGAACATTATCCTTATTTCCAATATATTAAAATTTGTTCATAATGCTTCATTTACTCGGCGGAATTTGGGACAGTTGTTTCAATTGTTTAGATACAGTTTCCAATAGCTTCTTTTTATCTCGTTCACTTTTTTTGAGAACTGTAAACATGGTCTTTTTATCTCCTTCCTTCAACCTAAAATATTGACAGATCAGTTGAAGAAAACATTCTTTCATAGCAATATTCTCACTTTTCAATAAGTATAAGAGCATCATCTGGTTTGACCTGCTTATACTTGCTTATTTCTTGACCATAATCATGGAAATACGTGGGCCAGTCGCAGGTAGTGAACAAATCCAAAATTTCCCTCAATTTTGAGAAATAGGCAAGGTCGTCTTCTTGTAATCCTTTAACTGGTTCTGATGCCGCAAAAACTATTGAAAGATACATTTTAGTCCGTCAGCTCAATGTTCATAATGAAACTTACGTTCACACTGTATCAAGTCCAAAGAGATTTGGTTGAGAGCTCCAAGAGATATCTGCTTATTTTTTTCATTCATCAATAAATCGAACATAGCTGCAGCTATATGTTCGCAAGCTGCTTTACACGCAATTTGCGCTACTTCCAACTGAAAACAGAGATTTTCTTCAATTTTGATGATGGCATTATTGAAATGAAAAGAATAATTCAATTTGAAAAACATACTGGCAAACTGGTGAAACTTTGGAAGGTGGTTCTTAAAAATGCAATCAAATCGGAAATATGGGCAGAAGCATGACCTTGAGGCTCAACTAACAACCAATCGTAACATTCTAACTCTAAGAATTCATCCAACTTTTTATTAAGCTTTTCGCATATTTGACTTATAGCATCTTCTCTGGCTACTTGGAACATTATTGTTTTTCCTGGCATCAGTCCACTTGAAATCGCTCTTGATTCCTCTCTGAAAAGCAGATACTCTATATATATATAAAACAGAGTTGTTGGTTTCACCATTTATAACTCGAGATCGGATGGACTGTTTGTTATGAAACTTCATTTATGGATTCGTCTACGGCCTGGTTATTATAAAATACATTAAAACTCTGAAAAATTTGCTTATGTAGGAAATGCTTTTCCAAAGGCCACTAGGTGTCGCTACGGTTAATGGCTCTTATTTAGACACTGTAGCGTAGTCGTGAAGGTACTATATTTGATATTATCGCCACTAGATGGCGATGTATACAATTATTGTGTTATTTGCATAGAACTTATAATAACATGGAAGGCTTTTATCAGATCAAAAAGCGGGTAAATAAATCAAGTTGGTGGAACCGTGAATTTTTAACGGAATGTCAAGTAAATCGGATTGTGACGATCAGCATCAATCGTGAGTTGTCCATTTTCATCTTTTCTCTATATTTCTGAAATGTTTTTGATTTATGTTTGGGTAATAAATGTATTTGCGGAAATAACTGAATTCAAAATTGCCCATAATTAGTAATTGACATATTTTTGTATTTCTGTTTTGTGCGACAGCTCATATCCATGGAAAAGATGACAGATGGTATTTGACAAATGACAGAATTCGAGGCTTTGAGAAAAAGTGTAATCTGAAAATATATCCTACCCTGTAATGTTAGAGATGAACTGATCCAAATAAGTGGTAGAAGCTTCCAAATATCCTGTATCAATTATAATTTGCATGGTCTCTTGCAAACCAACCCGTGGACTTCTGAAGGTTGTTGATAAACAGCCACTGAAGGTTCTAGTTAACAGCAGATTGATAGATCTTCTGATCATTTCATCTACTTCCAGTTGACTTTCGAAACAGAAATACGATGTTTTGAATGAAATTTAATGAAAAAATAACAGTGCTGGACTTGTCCCACAATACAGCATATACAGGGTGTTCCAATTAAAACGCGTCAAAACTGTTCGAATGAAAAACGAAATATGTCAAAAGAAATTATTGAACATGCTTAATAAAATTGTGTGACAAGTCAATTCTTTGGGAAAAGCTACTTTTTGCTCACCTCAAATTCAAATCTTCGGAAAATTTCAAACAGGCATATATAAATTCTTTTACTTGCTGATATACTTTGGGTACCATACTGGAGAAAGATAAAGTGTAAGGAAATGTTATATTATATGGTAAATCTTCATCCCAGGGAAAAGAAGACAATATATTATCCAATTCTTCTTGATCATGTACCTAAAGTTCATAAATTCTTTCAATTCATGATTGTTTGCTTCAACACAGAATACATAATAAAGAACCCTGAATTGTTAAAACTGTTTCATTAGATTCCATACCTCTACTGGTAGGAAATCCTCCTTGGATAATATTTCCCTGAATACTTGAACCCATCTCTGCATTAGAACTTCTGTATAATGATCTCGTAATTCTTTAACAAAGTCCACTAATGGTTCTACTGTATATCCGTAATTCGTGAGTGTTGTACAGAACATCATTATAAGATCTTTTATCCTAAGTATGAGAGTGGCATCTGTACAATAGGCTGAATGATTTTGCAGAGCTGTTACCATTTTCGATAAAGCGGAATTCCACATTTCGTCCAGAAAAGTTCTGGTGATGAGGCCACTTCCTGTGTTCAATACGTGATCTTCAGTTATGAAGAAACCCAAAACCGAATGTATGTAAAAGCGAAAACTTTCTTCCGATTCATGCTGAAAAAATTGCAGAATGAAAAAAAAATTCTTCTATTCAATAATGTCTTCAATTGGCACAGATCTATTAAAAGTGAGAAAAATAATCGATATAGTTATCACCTGATTTTAAAAATTATCAATTTTGCTCAATTAACATTGCTTGATTTCAAATACTTTTCATGTATACAGTGTGCGTCAAAATTATGGAACAAATTCATTTTCCCAGAAGAAAAATATTTGGCAACAAAATCCTGAAACATAAAAATTTTTCAAATGAAAAGGAAAATAAGGGAAGACACACTATTACATTTACTTATATTCTATATGTAATAGTGTGTCTTCCCTTATTTTCCTTTTCATTTGATATACCAAGCGCACTAATGGAGTATTTCATCCACAAAATAACAATTTTTGTTTCACTTTCACCAAATTTTTAATTAATTATCAATTAATTTTATACCCTCTAAAAGGGTTGATGGGGATGGCACAGGGTGCAACAAAAATCCTTCAAAAAATGCATAAAAATTTGGTAAAAGTGAAACAAAAATTGACCTGTTTCAGGATTTTGTTGCCAAATATTTTTCTTCTGAGAAAATGAATTTGTTCCATAATTTTGACGGGCAGTGTATTTTTATGATTATTTTGAAACTGAAAACACTTTCTGATTTTTATGAAAAGTAAATGAACAAACCATATTTGTTGGCGGTTGCAGAACTAGTCTAGCTTGTTTTGTTCGTTCTGCTCTATAGTAGGTTTCAAATGTGGACTTTGTTCCTAGTACAGTAGAAATATGTAAACTCCTGTATATGGGAGAGAAATCTATCAAATCTTGTGCACTCAGATCATCTTCTGAAAGGAATACACTGTACCACTTTTCAATGCGTAGTAAAATATTTTACCTGAATTTTGATGGATGATACGTTTTTTCTTTCTAACAACCAACATGGGATCTTCTGTCAGTTGCTCCCTCGTCTAAAATAAATTTTGATCATAATTGCAAAAATAAATGATTCAATTAGCATTCTAAAGAGATTTAAAATAAAAATTCAAAATTGACTATGGCTGTGTTCTTACTTATAAAAACCCCTGTAAATAATAAAACAAACTTCTCTTTGCTACAAACTCACATGCTTCATAGCCACTTCACCAACTTTCGGTGAAAACTTCCTAATATTCTCCAGAAAATCTTTCAAATCTGACATTGAGGCTGATTCAATGCTTTGGCGAATCCTGAAATAAAATAATTCCGAAGTTAATTCCCTTATTGAGAATTGAAAAAAAATTATGCAGCTTCTGGAGAAAGGAATCTCAAGATAGAAGGCCTTTTTCACATATTTTGGCTATTATATTCATTTGTACAACTCTCAAAGTAATAACTAAGCATTGCATCTCAAATAGTTTATGTTAATAATTTCAATACATACTTTGGTATGCTCTCTCTCAATTGATATGAAAATCTATAACTCGCTACATGTGGAAGATGTAAATGTTCCAATTCTTCAAGACTTTTCAAAGCTGGATAATACCTAGAATTAAAGTGGATTCAAGAAGCTGTTTTTCAGCTGCAATTCATACCTTTTTTCTGCAATTTGCTTCTGCAGTTTTGAATAGGTGGTCAGTACTGGTAACCACAATTTGAATTGAGCTATAACCGCAGCTATGTTATTTTGCACTTTTCTACCATTTATTAATTCATTTCCTGATTTCATTATACCTTGCGCTGAAGCGTTCAGCTGACTATTCAATGATGTCACATTATTCTAAAAATTAATTTTACATGTCTATGGAAATAATATATGAACAGGATGAATTGCAAGTTTAAGGATTTAAAGATTAAGAAGGTTTAAAGGGTGTAACATTAGGGTTTTCAGGCATTTTGAAAGAAATTTAGCTTTGGTATAAAAGTTCAACTGCGTCCTACACAAACAAGTTTATTTAGGCAATATTTTGAACATTTAAGTTTTAAGGACTCTAAAATATCAGTATTTCTCTAAATCATACCAAAATTATGAACACAATATTCATAGTGAACCCTTACATTCAATTTTTTAGCCTGTGATCGAACTTCCAACAGTTCCGTAATTGATTCTATAAAGCCTTGATAGTAAATGTTGCAAAGTCGTTCTATATCTCTATCATGATGTTTTATTCTTTTTTCCAGCTTCTCTCGGAAATCAGCATGTTCGTCATTGTCGAATATAGCCCTGAATAAGAATTAAAGATCATATTTTGGGCAGAAATAATCTGAACACCCACCTAAAAGTGGGACCAAAATAATCATCTATTCCTTCAATTTCTTGCACATATAAATCATATTGAGTGTTTCCTCCGAATGCCAGGTTTTTTCCATTAGTGCCATTGACTGGTCGTGAATTCATTGTTGGTATTGTTCCGAAGTTATATGGAAAATTTCAAAAAACATCCATGACAACTACATAAATAAATAATAAAGATTTGTGGCAGACAGCTGACGACTCTGACAGAATTGTCAATAATTTGTAACCTCAAACTTCTACAAGTTCGAGTTGAACCACAGATGACAGAACATCTTAAACAGTCGAACCTTGAACTTATTTTTTATTTTGAATTTTTTTTTTAATGAACTCAAGTTCAAACATTATTTTTTTGATCATTAGCATTCTTAGAAATACCGAAACCATCTTCTTCATTCCATGATTTTTTCAAGATGATTTAAGAAAATTTATTGGTGTTCTATCAAGGACCTCTTTTTTGGTTCTATGTTAAAAACGTTGAGAATGTCAAAATCAGAGAGTTGTCTCTGTCAAAATATTCAAAAGTTCAAAATAATGAAAACAAAATATTTAATTTAATTTAATATGGCCATAAAATAATTAATTCGATAAATTGTAAAACATTTCATGCTTAGTAAACTAAAATGGAGAGGCAGGAATTGAAACTTATTGGATCTAAATTAGTGGAAGGTTGTTTTGCTGAGTTACTGGAAGTTTTAGATAAGAAATCAGAATGTCTCACTCAGAAACAAGCACTATATTTAATAGTTTGCTGCTGTAATGCATGTAATTCGCATATGAATAACTGCGACAAGTTAAATGAGAAGAGATTAATAGCTGCTGTGAAAGGTTTATCAAAGATTGTTACCAAAATTACCAATGAGGAATATGATAGTTACCTACAAAGTATTTTCTTCATATGTAAACTTTTGATGAAAAAGGTGAAATATTAGGGAATTTTTATAGAAACAATTTTTATTTTGTATTTTTTTTCAGAAATATGAATTAATATTGGAAATAGAAAATGAGATTTTGCCTAATATACCTAAAATTCTAACTGAAAAGCAGAAAGGTGTGTACAAATCAATATGCAACCTGATACAAAATGGAATTGTCAATCTTGCCACAGACAGAGCAAAGGTTGACACAGAAAGGCTAATAAGTATGGGGCACTTTCTAAGTAAAATAATCATTATGTCTTCCAACTATCCTATATACATTGAGTATGTATCAAAATATGCATTCTGCTTCCCACGTTTGAATGTCGACTTAACAATGCAATACGAATATTTACTGCATTGCACTCGTGAAATGAAAGTTTTACCAGCTAACGTTATGTTGAACGGAATAATGCAATTTTTGAAATTTGGTTTTCATGTATTCACATCCTACATAACGAAAGGAAATCTGCAGTGTTCAGATCAGTGTATTCGAGAAATGCTAAGCGTGTTACCAAAAGATGGTGAATGGATTGATCTTCTAGGAATTGTTAATATTTGTAAATATATAATCGATCCAGGGAGTGACAAAAATAATTTTATTATTAGCAAAGATATCCTTGTGAAGTCAGTCAAATTGCATAGGAAATCTGAAAATTTTCATGTTATCTGCATATTCCTTTCCCAAGTGATGGTGTCTTACTCCAACTTTTATCAAAATAATCAAAACATAAATGCCGACCCAGACAAACATATAATTATTTATGAGATATTGGGTGTGTTGATGGAATTTTTCGTAAGCCAGTCTGGGTGTACGAAAGTGTGCATTTGTTCACCGAAAAGTAATTCTGAAGTCTCAGATACAGCATCCTGTATTATGATTCTATTTTCTAAACTTATAATCGATAACGATATTGGAAAAGACTATATAAAAAAAGTGAGAGGTTTTATCAAAAAATATTTGGATATTTTGGTCCGTCAAAAGAACAATAAATGTGAAAGATACAAGAAATGGTGGTCTGATAGTGCGGCGTATCTTCATAACACAGGGGTTTCTCTCTTTCGTAAAGGAAATTATGAGGAAACTTTATCATTTGGAAATATGACTTTGGAGTATCTGTCTTTGTTAGATATACATGATGAAGTGGTCTTACCAAGTATCTTCAATTTAATAAGTTCCATATATCTGAAGCAAAAAATGTACAAGGAGGCCCTGATTTGGACTGCACTAGAAACTATTAACACTAAACAAAGTTCCAGAGATAAAGGGATCATTAGATGGGTAAAAATTAAATCAGCAGGCAAAGAAGAAAGTTCATCTGAGCTTCAAGAATACACCATTGTATCAATATTGAAAGAAATTCCAAAAGACTATTCCCGTTACATTAATCGATTACAAGAGAAAGAAGCTCAGATCGACTTATTACTTTCTGAGTTGGAGATGTATCGTATGAGGTGGAAAAGTAAGACACCGATGATGTCAACATTCCGACATCTTTGTGAAATTGGAGACAAGCGGACAATCATGAAAACTTTTGTTAAAGTGTTTACAGATGAAGAAATACGGGTCCATCCAGATGTTATGAAATTAGTGAGGGATATTTTCACTGAATTAGAAAACTCTGGAAAAAAAGACCAAACATCGATGTTATATTTATTTTTCTATTTTTTCTTTCTATATAACCACGAAACAGTAAATATGATTGCTAAAAACTGGGAAGAAATGGATAAAATGAGCAAACTAAAGAAAAAACCCGATCCCATTGAAGATATGATTCCAGCAGACGCTTTAGATCGTTGCGATGTAGTATCCGTTTATGAAGACTTGAAGGTGAATGGGGTAAAATTGAAAAATTTGGAAAAATCATTGGATGCTCTTGAAACAATAATTTCGATGAACCTGAGTCCAGACTGTTTTCAAGAAGTAGAACCGAAAAAAGTGTATGAATTAACCAGAAATATCGCGATAGAATTCATTTTGCATTCCGATAGCTACAATGCAATGAGATCACTACTTTTAGCATTTAATTTAGCTGAATACATCAGTGATCAATACTTTTTGTTGGAATGTAGTGGCTATTTCCTTAAATATCTAAATTTTTCTGATTTAGAATCGAAAATGGAAACGATAATAAGTAACTTGAAAAGCCATAAACAAAGTAACAAATACTTAATCGAGTATTATATCAACTTATCTCATTTTTATCTGGCCGACAAAAATATTGAACTCGCCAACCAACATTATAACAATGCTAAAAAGTATTGGAAAAGTTTGATTGAAGAAAAGGAGAAAATCGAATGGTATCTTGAGGTTTCCATGGAATTGCTGCTTTACAAATTGTTGAATCTTGCAAAGTCTGTGAAATTTAAAATGGAAATGAATTTCACACATGGACCTCTTATAAAAGCCTACAATGTGATCATCGATCGATATGCAACAGGTAATTATGAAAAAATGTATGATGGATGATTTCTACACTCTTTTTGAGACATTACAGAAATGACAAGATCAGATGATATCATGATATTATTGTCAGTATACTCCATTCACTTTTATAAAGTATCGCGGTTCGCCATGAAATTCTGACACATTTCACCGTGTATGTTGGGTTATAGTCATTCTTCTGTCAGTTGAATGAGCAACGTTGCCGTTTCTGCTAAAAAATAGTAATTACGTATTTATCAAAATGTTCCTTTACTTTGGGAAATTACTGAATTTGAGAAAATATAATGTGAATTCAGAAGACACTTAAATACATTTTCGCACAACTTGAAATACTCCAGTATGAAAATGTAGTAGTTCTACGAAACCTGCGCCACAGTTAAACCTTAGGCCGGCCACTCACGTACAGTCTAACTGTCAGTTAGACTGATCGCAGTTGAAATTGTCAGTCTAAACTTTACGTGAGTGGGCATTTCAGTCTCAGTTTAACGCGATTTTGCCAACTGTTCAGTCTAACTGAGAGAAATGAATTTCTTCATATTTTAAACTGAAAGGACTACCTGAAATGACCGTGTGTGGGGGTTCGGACTGTTCAGTTCTCAGTTCAGTGTGAGTCGAGGAAGGGAGCATATCACGATGTCGCGCAATCATTACAGAGAAAACCAAGTTTTACTCGACTTCATCGAGATTTTCCGAGTGCTTGAGGAGATATTCTTGTAGAAAATTTTAGGCACTCGTACGAACGTCCTGTGGCTAAAAATCTCAGGGTAGCTGTCAACCTTTCATGTGGAGATATTGCAGTTCTTATGACTGTATCTCTTTTCACAATCAATGGGGAAACCAACGATAGCAATTTTTGGTACACCGGTTAAGTCATGCGCAAATAATTGAGAAAATCTAATGGTTCTTCCTCCAACTCTCTCAATAAATTTATGTGGGAAGATAAATTGCGCTTTTGTAGCCACTTCTTGCACCACTGTTTACGTTTTCTCTTTTTTATTCTTGGTAAAATTGCAAAAATCAAACCGAGGACGGCCAAATCCTCGGACCTGCTCGAATCCATGTGGAACAAACTGAAGGATTGAACTGCTCATGTGTGCACATCTCAGTCCTCAGTTAAGACTGACAATTTCAACTGCGATCAGTCTAACTGACAGTTAGACTGTACGTGAGTGGCCGGCCTTAGACGAACTAACTCCATTTATAAAGTTAAAAAAGAGTAAATAGAAAGTAGACTTGGCAATGTCGCTTGATTTTCACGAGTACCAACCTGCGTCCGTTTTAAGTGAAAGAACTTGATAAACCTAAATCGCGATACTTTATGAAAGTGAATGGAGTATAGCTCTTAATTTATTCAATGTGGATTGATTTTATTACTTCTGAAAATGCTCAAACTCATCCTACAGGTTTTCTAGCACACCTGTACTATAGAGTACGGTCGAAAAAAGTACTGGGAATCACTAAATGTGTATTAGTCATCCAAATGTATTGCCCTAAAAGTAGAACCCTTCTTTTTAATGTCTTTCATCAATAAGCCCCGGCTTCGCACGGATGCAATGCAATCCTTATAAACAACGGTAGTGCCGGCGCCTCACCGCTATGTCCCTGCATTTTAAATCTGTAATATCTTCGGAAATATTCATTTAAATTACATGCTGTAAAGGGCCATATTCATCTATATTGAATGGACCATGTATTAAAGGTACTCAATTGGATAAGGATTAATGCTGTATTGCTTAAAATAACTTCCTAAATAAGCCATTTTTTCCCGTAAAAAAACGTAAAGGATAAAAAATGGTTATTCTGGGTTATCCTTAAGAGATAGACATATACCATCGCGGACTTTTTTGTTGACCGTTTTTAGGAGTACAATACCGAGTACAGCATTTTGATTTATCTCGTGGGGTTCAGTCAGCGTTTGCAATGTAAGCGCAAAAAATATGTTTATTTACGGCATCACGTTAGAAAACTGTAAATTCATCAGTGTTTCTCTACAATATTATGCATGTATTATACATATAAACCTTCCTCTTGAATCACTTTATCTATTAAAAAAAAAGAGTTTCAAAATCCGTTGCGTAGTTTTGAAGATTCAAGCATACATAGGGACAGACAGTGAAAGCTCTATCTATTCCCAAACTTTGGTGTTCAGTCAACATTTCCTTCAAGAAAAAAGTCACTCGCAGTTTTTTTATATGAGAATTGACTCTGCTATCTCATTAAGCAAAGCCACTCACCCAACATTGAATATCTTCCATTTTAAGAAAATAAAAAACATTCAAATTCAGTTCCATTTAATTTTTTTTGTCGTCCCATTCGAAATTTGGATGATTAGAGTTAGAAAGTAATTATCAATAATTAAAAACAATTATCTCTTCGTTGAAAATCATATTTTTTACAAACTGACATTGCTTTTACGCGCTGCACACCTGCTAAAATCGGCCCTGCTCTTTTAGTTCTTTATCAACATCCAATGTAACGATACCTAAAAGCTGCAAAGCCTGAAATCATCTAATATTGTCATAATTTCCGAAAGTGGAAGCTCATAGAAATTCCAGAACCCTTATTTTGTTTCAGTACCACATTGGAACACTCACGCAATGCTCATTATGATCGAAATTTTTGACACTCTCATCCAGATGTACCTAGATTTGAGACTGCCAAGAGAAGTACGATGTTTCGGGAAGCAATTGCTTACGATAACTCAGCAGCATGTAGTTCCAGTTTACAGTGCGAAACTTTTGTCTTATCTGGCTTATGCAGACTTGTGGTGTGAACGATTCGATGATTGCAGAGTGAAACTGGATGGTATTTCTGATATTTTGGTGTTGGATAAAATGGAAAGATGTCCAAAGCCTATGAAGCCAAAATCTCAATTGACCATTCCTTCTGTTGACGATATAATGGAGGGTATCAACGAAATAATGCTTGATGTACCATCTAAATCATCATACAACTTCAAGAATTCTCCGGCAAGTCCCGCACTTCAAGGACAAGCTTATAGATCTCCATTTTTTATCCATCATTCTCTTTGTAAATGCTTTCATTGTACATCTTTAGAGTGCCAGCAAACTATTCTTTCATGTTACCATTTAGAAGCTCTGTGGTATATGCATAAGAAGCAAATTACCTTGTCCGACAGCTTTTTCAAAGGTTTATTCAAGCTGCATGAGGCCTTATCAGGTAAAAGGAAAGATATAGGAAAAGTTTTTCATCAATATGTATCTGACTATACGAAACATTTCAAAGTTTTTCCCAAAAAAGATTATGAAACTGTGTCATCTTTTGATGAAATTAAAATTCATGCTTCTGTGAGTTATGTTAAATTCTTAGCTTCTTCCGGAGCACAAGAAGCCGCGGAGAAATTTTTGGATATTGCCCTTAAGAACTTTAAAACTGCAAAAATATACCAGCCTAACCTATATGGCGAAATGTTACTTCAAAAAATAGGACTAATTTACCAAATGCCTGATAATAAAAATATAAATGCCATGCAACTAGCTACAAATGATGATTCTGATGTTAAAACTAAGACACCAGAAGCATGTGTAGCGAAAAACTTATTTCCAAAAATCAAATCCCCTAGACAGAAAAAGTTTCTCCAACCAAAGATCATTAAATTCAATCTGGCAGATTCAGAATCTAGTGCAACACCTTCAAAAACTGTTGAAAAGTCAACAGTTGTTAGAACACCAAGACCAAAACTTATACCACCAAGTTTGAGAAATATTAGCACTCCAAATGTGAAGACGCCCAGTCGAACGAATTGTTCCATTTTTCCTTCAGAAAACTCTCAGAACACACCTCAAATTGATGCAAAACTGAATCCATCTTCCAAATTACCTGAAGCATCCGCACAACTTTCTCAACAAGAAAGAACAAATCTGAAAGAGAAAACAAAGTTGCTGACATCGAAGCTTCGGAAGAAAAATAATTCAGAAAATGACTCAACCAATACCAAAAATCTCGAAGATAAGGACAGTCAACCTGTCCGAAGATCGAGTAGAAAAAGAACGTAACTTTTTTAGGCTTTTATTTGTCGATGACGGATATAGTAACTGATTCAGGGATTCCAGAATGTTCACAAAATGTATTTCTTTGTATAGTTTGGTTGAAATCGATGAATTTAATATACAGGGTGGTCCATTTCGTACCAGCAGCATTTCAACAGTCGATGGAAGAATATATTTTGAGAAGTTCATAAGAAGTTCTGCTTCAACAAAGTGGACCACCCTTAGTAAATAGTTAGGAGAATTGTTGTATATGTTTGTTCCTGAATATATAAATAAGTGATATTAGTGTGAGAACAAATTTAGTTTTGATGTGAATATTTCATTTAAATATAGTTTAAGAAAAATTGGTGTTTTTTATTCTTTATAGATTGAATAGGAGTGATTCTTTCATTTTCGAGATACAGGATGTGAAAGTTTGAATTCTTTCAAAGGTTTTTTCCATTTGTCTTTATCAAGACATCTAGCAGAGATTTGGCAAAGATATTGACTTTAAGACCACGGAGGTATGGAGAACTATTACAAACTTAAAGAAAAATCAATCAAATAAAGCCATAGACAACCTTATCCCATTGAATAAGTGGCAAGATCATTATGAGCAACTACTGGTGGAAACTCGAGAACAATTCAGAGAGTCAGCCCAGCCACACACAGAGGTATGCGAGAAAATTCAAGTTTCCGAGGACGAAGTACACAGGGCAATTCTCAAAATGAAAAATGGAAGATCACCTGGTCCAGGTCACGTGCCGGTTGAATTGATAAAAGCAGGTGGATCAGTGCTCCACCAGAGAATTACTCGTTTGGTTAACAACTGCCTCCTTCAAACGAAAACACCAGAAGAGTGGAAAACAGCTACCCTGGTGTCTATATTCAAGAAAGGAAACCGTAAAGACCCACAATGCTACAGAGGATTGAGCGTAACTCCCACATTTAGTAGACTATATGGAAAAATCATCAACGAACGGCTAAGAGCTAATTTAGGTCACAAAATAAGTGAAGATCAAAGCGGATTTATGCCAGGGAAATCCTGCTCAGATAACTTATTTATAATACAACAACTCGCAGAGAAAATGATAGCCGTCGGAAAGGAACTGCATGTCGCTTTTATAGATCTGGAAAAAGCTTATGACATGGTCCCCAGAAAAAAGCTGTGGCAAGCGCTGGAATCTTTGGAGATTGACGAACATTTGCTGGCTGTAATTCGTGAAACATACAAAAATAATACATATGTCATCAAAGGTAGAAACAGCTTTTCCCATTCAATACAGGGCACAAAAGGTTTGCGACAGGGCTGCAGCATGTCACCGCTTCTTTTCAACCTATACATCGAAGTCGTACTAAAGAACTGGAGAATTCACTGTAATGGAATGGGAGTACCCATCGGCGAGGACATCTTGTTCTCATTGAATTTTGCAGACGACCAGGTGGTGCTTGCACAGGACGCATATGACCTAGAATTCATGATGAAAAGGTTATACAAACAATATGAATCGTGGGGCCTTCATGTGAGTTTGAAGAAAACCGAGTACTTGGTGATAAATTCAGATGCTCGATTCCAAGTGCTGATTACCGATGATGCGGAAGCCACACAAGTTGAGAAATTTAAATACCTGGGAGCCATCGTCGACAAATCAGGAATAGGAGAAACTGAAATCAGGCAGAGAATACACCAAAGTCGAAAGATAGTGGGTGCACTAAACTCTCTCTGGTGGGATAAGAACATTTCGAACAGAAACAAAAAACGAATTGGGAAGACTATGGTGGAGTCGGTGTTGTGCTATGGTTCTGAAATCTGGACCGTCAATGCTGACCTGAGGAGGAGAATCACCGCTGTTGAAATGGACTACCTCCGCAGAAGCGCTCGGATCTCCCGGACCGAAAGGAAGACCAACGAATTCGTCAGAGGAAAAATGGATGCAGGAGAAACAATAATGGACCGCATAGCGAAACGGGCGCTAAAATGGTTTGGACATGTACTAAGAATGCCAGAAGATAGGTGGCCTAAGAAAATTTACAAGTGGAAACCATCAGGGAGAAGAAAAAGAGGAAGACCCCGTCGATCATGGAATGAAGGCGTGAGGCAGGCCATGGAAGATAGAGGTCTGGAAGAGGAAGATGCCTCGGATCGAGACGTATGGAGAAGAAGATCGGGATTACCGCTATAAGCAGTATTTATAGATTTCAATGTGCTTGTACATGTATCTATACCCGAAATATATATATATATTGACTTTAAGATTCACATCAGATGACAAGTCAAATCCCCTCCAGCCAATGTCCCCTTTTTTCAGCAGAACTTCTTTGGAGTCCGCTACTGTTGAAAAATATTTGCGTTTTCGTATCTGCTATAGTTTCCAAGAAAAAAAATGAAGCTATTCCTGTGAGTTGTCAGGAAAATCAATATTTTCAAGAATAGGCTCTGGCATACTTGAATAAATTCATGGTTTAAATGTGAGAACACTCTTTATACAGAGTGTAACAGCCAAATGGAATAAATTCGATAACGAATAAATGAGGGGGTATTAAGAAAAACGCTCGGACACGTCGATTTGTAATTTTAAATGCGCATATTTTTCAAGAAAATAATATTATATAGGGTGTTCCATGTGACCGTGGCCAATACCAACTTTCTTATTTCTAGTGCAACCCCCTGTATATTATTTATTTTTTGGATTCTTCAGAGAATTCTAGACATAATTCATGCACAATGTCCTATACCTATCTTCAACTTTTTCGGAAATATTAAGTGTTTTCAGATTTTTTACAAAAATTAACATTTTAAATGGAAATTATTTTATTTCACAAATTCGATACATTACACTCAATACTTATTTCCCATTTACCTCTTGATATGAAGAAAGTAGGCTTTTGTTTTTTTTTAATAATTAAGAAATAATCAGTATTCCTACCTACTTATTAGGTTTTAAGTGTAATGTACCGAATTTGTGAAATAAAATAATTTTTATTTGAAACGTTGATTTTTGCAATAAATCTGAAAACACCTAATACTTCCGAAATAGTTAAAGATAGGTATAGGACATTGTGCATGAATTGTGTCTAGAATTCTCTGAAGAATTCAAAAAATAAATAATATACAGGGGGTTGCATTTGAAATAAGAAAGTTGGTATTGGCCACGGTCGCATGGAACACCCTATATAATTTCATTTTCTCGAAAAATATGCGCATTTAAAATTACAAATCGACGTGTCCGAGCGTTTTTCCTAACACCCCCTCATTTATTCGTTATCGAATTTATTCCATTTGGATGTTACACTCTGTATGTGTCTAGCTTGAATTCCTGGAAATCATGATTGTGGAGTGCTGTATGTGAACTTTAAAGAAAATCAAATAAATCAATACTTGATACCATTGAGTTTAAATATACCTAAAGGAACAACGTCATTGAACGAATTGAAGCCACTTTTAGTCGTAGTTCCATCAAATTAAGCCCCGATCAATGTGAGTCTGAAATCCTCCAACAATGCAATGAAATCTACAAGAAATTTGAAGGAATTATAAGAATAATTGCAGTTTGCAGCTGTTATAAAAACGGAGATCGAATGTCCGAAATGTTAAATTGGGAGAAGAATCATTCTTTATCAATAATTTGCTTTGTTTCCATTTTTAATTGCTTGTTATGCATATCTTCAAAAAATACGAAAAATGACTGACAAAGTTAAATCCAGTTTGTGAATGCAGTTCTTGAAAATTTCAAATTTCTATATAACAAAACGAAAGAAAAACCATACGGGGGACGATAACCCCCCCCCTCTAATGTTGAACAGAGAGTTGGAATATTTTCGAAGCTGTTGAAAAATTATCGAAGCAGTTGGAAAAATTTCGAAGCAGTTGGAAAAGTTTCGATGAAGAAGTTGAAAAAAATTTGGCTTCGGCCCGTCCCTGAGGCAATGTCGACCTAATTATCTTTCGAATAAAAAAAAATTTGACTTCAATCTTGATTTAAATGTGTTTTATTTCAAGTTCTATTACTCTAAAAAAAAACCATTTGCTTATGCCTAAACTACAGGGTGTCCCACGGTCGAGTGCCTATTAGACGTTTCTGGAGAACTGAACATATTTGAAATCCGAAAATTGGTATTATGATATTGTTGGAAATTCTCTATAGATCTAAAATATTTTTGGAGCTTGAGCGCTTCCGGTTATACCGGAAGTGGAAATAAATTTGTTCAAAAAATATTTTTTTCAATATTTTCGTTTCTGATATGATTGAGTATTCAATTCTGAATACATTTCTGTTGAAACCATTGTATTCATCCGAACAGTTTTCAAAATATCGAGAAAAAACCTGAAAAAATGTGAAATATTCATCGTCAGTGTTATGATCATTATTCTTATTCTGAAAATCCCGAGTGTAAACCGTTCTCACAACGTCAAAGTAGAAGAATGTGGAAATAACATGCATCTTTTGAATTTCATAAATATCATCATAGGGTGTTTCAAATTGTGTGTCGAAAACAGTGATCGAAAATTGGCCATAACTTCTGTTTTTCAAATTAGAACCCTATTTTTTTATGATTGCGTTAGATTCTGCAAAGAAAAATAATGATAGCATTCTCAGATGCTCTTGCTCCTAAATTCAGTAATTCCCGAGATATTTAAGCTTTTCTGAATTCATGTTATACGTAGAGTCAAATTCATCTTATCTTTCGCATGAGAATATTCTGTGGCCAAAGAAGATAAATTATCCCATTAATAATTCACAAGTGACAGCTCTCATTTTAGGCCTTAACCTTACTTCTCGATTTTACTATGGTTTCATAAGAATAGTCATCGAATCTGTTGGCATGAGAATATTCTGTGACCATAGAAAATTAATGATCCCATTAATAATTCACAGGTGACATAATTGTTACTATGGTTTTACAAGAATATTCATCGAATCTCTTCAGGTTCGATGAATTTGACTCTACGTACAACATAAATCCAGAAAAGCTCAAATATCTCGGCAATTACTGAATTTAGGATCAAGAACATCTGAGGGTGCTATCAATATTTTTCTCCGCAGAATCCAACGCAATCATAAAAAAATAGGGTTCTAATTTGAAAAACAGAAGTTATGGCCAATTTTCGATCACAGTTTTCGACACAAAATTTGAAACAGCCTGTGGTGATATTTATGAAATTCAAAAGATGCATGACCTTTTCACATTCTTCTACTTTGACGTTGTGATAACGGTTTAAACTCGGAATGTTCAGAATAGGAATAATGGACATAACACTGACTATGAATATTTGACATTTTTTCAGGTTTTTTTCGATATTTTGAAAACTATTCGAATGAATACAATGATTTCAACAGAAATGTATTCAGCATTGAATACTCAATCATATCAGAAATGAAAATATTGAAAAAAAATTTTTTGAACAAATTTATTTCCACTCCTGGTATAACCGGAAGTGCTCAGGCTCCGAAAATATTTTAGGTCTGTAGAGAATTTCCAACAATATCATAATCCCAATTTTCGGATTTCAAATATGTCCAGTTCCCCAGAAACGTCTAATAGGCACTCGACCGTGGGACACCCTGTATACATACTCTTTTATGTCTGAAAGGATTAATAAATTATTATTATTATAAAAAAAACTCGGTGATTCTTCCAATAATAATAATGAAATAATAATTATTTATTTGCACTTGAAAGCTGGGAAATGCGTTGGAAATGTAACTGAAAGTTGCTCAAAATGCTTGAAAGTGAGCTCGAGGCTGAATAAGTGGAGACTTATCGCTCGAGCTCATTTTCCAGGTTTTACTGGATTTTCTAATGGAAAGTACACAGATCCGGTCACCCATAAAATCATTTAGAGGAATTTTTTACGACAGTAGGTACAATATTACCAGATCTTTTATCCTATATTGTTTCTTTCGGCAATTTGTGTAATTATTCAAGTGTGAATACAGCCTCTAATTCTCATCTATTGCTGTGCCTGAATATCAACGTAAAACTATTATCATTGAATGAGACGATTTTGATTGAACTTTGAATCAATTTATTGCAATTTACAACCCTATTTTTCGTTGACTTCGCGTTGCTATCGTCTCGTTACAATCCGATCCTCGTTAGTTACCAATTTGTAATAGACTTTCATTGAACGTCAATTACAAAATTGGTAACGAGAACCAAATTTTCGATAACTTTTTATTTCCTTTCATTCAATACGAGCTAGGCGCCGTTCCGTAATAACGAACCCCTATCGACTTTCCATGTCGGAAACTCTCGACAGTGGAAACTCCGCAGCCATATCAGTGGGGGGAGGAATTTCCTCGTTGTTGGTGTATCCAGCATCCTCTCTTGCTCTCTTGCCACATTTTGCAGTGATGGGCGTGACAAGTCTAGCATAGTTAGTGGGATGTTTTTCCGATAAATTTTAGGATGAACATGTGAATAGTAAGTATGGTCAATTCGTTGTCAAGACTGAAGATAATTTGGGAAATTCTTGTCATCAACGCTGAGATGATTTTCTACGAGAAACTCGGAATTTTTGTGTATTTTTCAAGATCTAAAATAGGATTGAAACCTTCCCCTAATATCTCCCCTTATTAATGATTGTTAAAATTGAAAGTCAATGCAACTATAGGCAGAATATATTAACACTATTCCTTTTATGCAAAAGTGCACCCATGGGTTTGTCTCCCATGTTTGGATTTTTTTAGTCCCCAAATGATCTTTGATGCTTTTGAATAAATTTTGGATTCGAAAAAAAGGGGTCTACCATTTAGATTCAACTTTAAATCGACCCGTCTTAAAATGATTACTTATTTATTATGTTTCCTATGCTCCTGGTTAACAACAAATTGAAAGTATTAAATTGATCGAAAATGTTTTGATGTTTTAAGAAGCGGATATATAACCTTTTTTGAGAATCCTTTGCATTCTGCATTTTTCCAGTGATTGTGTGAATAATGAGAAATACATTCATATTTTTGAATGTTTAATCAGTATTGCAATAGCCTTTTCTCGGCAACGCCACGACAAGGAATCTTTTTTTTTTTCTTATGTGCCTCTCCACCTTAAACTGTCACGAGCTGCCACTGCTCTCTATTTTCATGGTCAACTTATAATTTTTTTACACTAAACTCAGTGTATATGAATTCAGAATAATAAGCTCTTTCAAAACTGTAAAAATATATAGGGTGTCCCATTTGAATTAAAGAAGTTGATTGCATTTAGTATATTATTAACAAAAAAATTTACATCAGAAGCATTTTGTTCCATTGCACTCATCTGCAAATTTTCATAAATATTCTTCTTTTCGTTTCAAAGATATTTACTTGGTTCCACACTTTATCCTAACCCTGTATAATTCTCAATGGAGACTAACCAGAGTCGTTATTGTCTTGAATATTCCATTGGAGAACTGGTCGTTGCCATGATTCCCATAAATTGTGTAACAGAATTATGTACATACTTGTTTACAGGGTTCGGTCAAATATTTCCCAACATTTGATTCATTCTTATACATGCTGTGAATATAGAAAGTAAGATTTTTCTTTTTGTTTCGATATTTTGATGAAGAATTAAAAACATTCAAGTTTAAATTTTCAGTACGCTGAAAAATAGAAATTCGATCAACCCCTTTATTGTATTTCTATGAGCGTGCAATAAAATGGTTTGTGCTTTGAATACGTTTACTTTAATTTAATCGCATTTTGTATCTGTTTTTCATTCCGAATTAGCTGAAAACACCATCAACGATAATGAATCCTATTTGTGATGCTGTATGACAAGTTTGCTCCAAATACATCCAGAGGTTGAAATTTTATAAAGGATAAACGATAGTTTTTTGGAAATTTGAAAACAAGGTATCTTTGAAACCATGCATTTGAATGCATGTGTAATATGAAAGTTTCTTTTTAAAATAAATCTTTCTATCGACTCTCGTTACCTTACATGTAAGATGCCTAGAATGTGTTCAGTCATCGAACTTACATGTATGAGATACTTGACATTGAAAAGTAGTCAAAAGTTCAGCATTCTCTGATAACTATTTTTGAATCAATTGATTCATTAATGAAAAATTTTCTGGAAGATAAAAGGAAAAAAATACTCTTTGCAGAAAAGGTGCCATGAAACTTCTTCTAGAACTATGGTGGTTTTTGTTCGGGCCACTGTTCTTAAGGATTTGTTTAGGAAATCCAGATGCCAAACGGCTTTACGACGATTTACTTTCGAACTACAACCGACTGATCAGGCCTGTGGGAAATAATTCAGATCGATTGACAGTCAAAATGGGACTAAAACTAGCACAACTGATAGACGTGGTACGTTTTAAAATCGAGAAGTTCACTCCTAAATGCATTCTTCTCTTTAGAAGTACTCAAATATTCTTGAAGAACTCATGCATTAATGGAAATCAATACTCGAATAAGTATACGAATGTTTTTGAAGTAGTAGGTACATCTTAAACATTTTTTTCAGAACTTGAAAAACCAAATTATGACTACTAATGTTTGGGTTGAACAGGTGAGTAAATGGATTTGTTCAGTTAACCAAGGATTGAATCAAATAATAATAAGAATAAAATATATTTATTGCCACTCGAAAATAGTCATCGCTCTTTTGAGTCCTTCACCTTATTATATATTTTTCGGTATTTTTCATCATTTCTTGAATTATGATGTCTATAGTCAATAAATTACTTTTTATATTTAACAGAAATATAAAAGATAATATATTTTCTTTGACTTTTACATATTTTATAACTGTAGATTCTTGAGGCTAAAAGAAACCTTTTTTAATTTTCCATTTCTCCTAATTCGGCTGTGTTGAAAATATATACATTGAAAAAATAAAATTGAACCAAATACGTGCCTGATACGATTCTCTGGTATGAATGCAAATACCTCAAAGTTCATATTTCTCGATTGAAAATGAGTCGATACATTTATTCAATACCTAAGTACTAACATTATTAAAAACACAATATTCCTTAAGAAAAACACTTAGTTTGGTCCGAATTTGCAATTAAAAAGCCATATTTCTGCTACCAAAATAAGTTCCTTCTTCGATTATCCGATCCAATATCCGATTATCATTATAAATGTTTTTTAAATGTTAAGACGACTCACATCAGACGGGCAGGACGTGATCATCAATCAGGCACTGCTTTGGACGTCCAGTGTGAATGATCCCGGTGTTACCTAAATGAACCATTATGGACAGGCAGATGAAAGTTACAATAACCATATTTTTTGTGATAGGAATGGAACGATTACAAATTGAAATGGAATCCTGAGGACTATGGCGGAGTGGAAACTCTTCACGTACCATCTGAACACATATGGCTGCCAGATATAGTACTTTATAACAAGTAGGTACCTGTAATCCTTGAGTACTTATTTATGAGAAAGGGAAGTATTCACTGCGTTTTTTCAGTGCTGATGGTAACTACGAAGTGACAATAATGACAAAGGCTATTCTGCACCATACAGGAAAAGTAATTTGGAACCCACCAGCAATATATAAATCTTTCTGTGAGATTGATGTTGAGTATTTTCCATTCGACGAACAAACTTGCTTCATGAAGTTTGGTTCTTGGACATACGATGGATACATGGTAAGATTCCGTTTATGTATGGCTGTCCCATATTCGTAGGTTTTCTGGGTTTCTCGATAAAGAGCTTTGCGATAATTAGTGTCACTATTAGCAATTTGTTATTGATGAAGATATACTGCTCCACATGCGTTAGGAATATTGACTTAAATTGCAAAAAAATATAGTTAAAATAAGATTTTTGTGATGAAAATTCATGTTAATATGATTTCAAGTTGCAAATTAATTTTAGCCTGTAGGTCTGCAGCGTATGCAGGGTGGTTAGGAAAAATCGAGTAAAACAACGAAATTTCATTCGCAGAGAATTCAAGCATTTTAAGACTATCAATACAATTTATGGCCCCCACGGGCATCAATAACAGCTTGACATCTTCTTTGCAACTACACGCCAGGTTGTTGAACATTTCTTGAGGAATTTGGTTCCATAAACGGGGCAGAAGCTCTCTCAGATCATTTAAGGATTCTTGGGTAGGTTGATGATTATCTAATCTTCTTTGAAGCATATCCCATGCATGTTCTATGCAATTCAAATCTGGTGAGTGCGGAGGTATTGGTAAATGTGGATTGTGGAATACCAAGCTCCTCGGGCGCATTCTCAACTATGGCTGCACGGTGCGGTCTAGCGTTATCGTCTAGAAATTGAAAAGTTTCACCAATAGCTGCGTGAAAATTAGGCACAACATTGTCAATGACATGCTCCCTATAGTGTAAGGCGGTCATATTCCCAGGATAAATGTGTAGATCTGTGCGCCCTTTGAAACATATCCCGGCCCATACCATAACACTACCCCCTCAGAATGGATGGACTTCTTGGACATAGCGACGATTACGGGGTATGCGTGGGATTGTCCATATTCTTCGAGAATATGTCTGTATCTGGATTCATCAGTGAAAAGGACACTACGCCATTGATCGTTCCAATTGATATGTTGCCTTGCCCATCTTAGTCTTTGACGCTTATGGTCACGTGTTAATGGAACTCCTCTTAATGGACGTCTAGAACCTAGATTCACCTCTCTCAAACGTCGTCTGATGGTTTCGAAGGAAACTTGGACCCCATCTGCATTTTGAAGAGTATTCCGTAGCATTCTACACGTAGATGTAGGGTTTCTTCTCGCCGAAACGGTGATGAAACGATCCTGAGCAGGTGTTGTTTTGTTTTTCGTCGCCCACCAAGCCTTGGTCTTTCTAACACGGAACCTGTCTCCCTGAACCTATTCCAAAGTCGAGATATCACACTTTGGCTGACTTGGAGCCTTTCCGCTACAACAACCTGAGTTAGGCCACCCTGTAGCATTCCGATAGCCCTATCAGCCTCAGCGTTTGTTAATTTACGTCTTGGCATTTTCAGAAAACTCGTTTCAAATCGGAGCCATTGATAAACTGACTTCATTTCAAAATAAGAACATTCATGAAGCATATGCAAAGAACCAAACTGAAGAACAAAGGCGACCAGATTGACGAAATGTCTCATTATGATTTTTATTGGATCGATTCAAGTTGTTATTGAGTTTTAAATGATTTTACAGCGATTTTCTTGAAGATTACATACTTTTGAAAACGATTGAATACGATATCCCTAACTCTTGTGGAGTTAGTGTTGCTTTTCATTTCTGATTTCTTATTGTTCTTTAAAGGGGAGGACTTTTCGTATGATAAACTGAATTTCTTTCAGGTTGATCTGAGACACCTTCAACAAGTACAAGACTCAAACAAAATCGACGTAGGTATCGACCTTCAAGACTACTACATATCAGTTGAATGGGACATAATGCGCGTACCAGCAGTGCGCAACGAAAAATTCTACAGTTGCTGTGAAGAACCATACCCCGACATCATCTTCAATATAACATTAAGAAGAAAAACTTTATTTTATACAGTGAATCTGATAATACCGTGCGTTGGAATTTCCTTCTTATCCATTCTCGTATTCTACCTCCCGTCTGACTCGGGCGAGAAGGTGTCACTCTGTATATCTATTTTACTATCACTTACCGTTTTTTTCCTATTATTGGTGGAAATCATTCCTCCTACTTCCATCACAGTGCCTCTTCTAGGAAAATATCTGCTTTTCACAATGTTGCTCTGCACATTATCTGTTGTTGTCACTATTGTTGTTCTGAATGTGAACTTCAGATCGCCTGTTACTCATAAATTAGCTCCTTGGGTGAGGGTTTGTTTCATCGATATATTGCCGAAGTATTTATTTATACAGAGACCAAACAAAGACGAAGATGATGAGAAGAGTCAAGACAGCAATATCTTAACCGATATCATACAAATACCGATGTTGGATAGATGTAAATCGTACGATAAGGCTCTGGACAACTATGATTTAGGTGAGTTTAGCATACTACAGCTACTCATGTGAAAATAATGATTGTAGATTGTATAAAAAGAGCTCTATCTGTAAAGCTCTCCTTTAGGACAACGATACGAGGATGTATTGATATCTAGTTAGCCTAGACCAGTTCCATGCATAAATAAAATATTGCGATACCATATCAACGAACAATAACTTATTAGAGGTGTCAGTGTAGAGTTCGACGTCAAAAAAGTAAACCAGAGTTACGCAATAAATTAAAAAAAAAAAAGATGTGTATCGAGCCATCATCAAGTACCTGTATTTAAAAGGATTAAGAGGTCAGCAGATCTACGAAGATATGCTTAATACCCTTGGTTATCAATGTCCTTCGTATGCGACCGTGAAAAATTGGACTGCAAGCTTCAAAAGAGGTAAATTTCCCATTGAAGATGATGAAGATGAAAGCCAGTTTCTGTGTCAGTCCCCGAAAATATCGATGCAGTTCATGACGTGATTTTATCAGACCGTCGAATTGGGCTAAAACGGATATCTGAAGCACTCAAGATTTCATACGAACGCGTTCATCATATAGTTCACGTCAATTTGGACATGGGAAAAATGTCTGCAAAATGGATCCCCGAATGTTTGAATGTTGACCAAAAGCGTGCAAGGGTAGAAGCATCGCGTTCGATCTGTGCTCGATTTGAAAACGATGTAGACTTCTTAAACCGACTTGTTACTATGGATAAGACTTGGTACATTTCTACGATCCAGAAACAAAGCAACAATCGATGGAATGGCGGCACTCTGGTTCTCCAAGACCTAAGAAGTATCGTATCCAAAAATCTGCTGGAAAAGTTCTTGCTTCAGTTTTTTGGGATTGCCATGGAGTAATCATGATTGATTTTTTGGATAAGGGTAGAACAATAACTGGAGATTACTATTCGACATTACTGACTACTCTACGGGAAAAAATTGAGGAGAAAAGATGCGGAAAGCTATCCAAAGGTGTTTCGTTTTTACAGGACAACGCCCCAGTACACAAATCTCATGTTGCCATGCAAAAAATTCGTGATTTAGGGTTAGAATTACTGGAACACCCCCCTTATTCACCAGATTTGGCTCCGTCCGACTATCATCTCTTTCCTCAACTGAAAAAAAGTTCAAAAGGTCGTAAATTTTCTTCCAACGAGGAGGTAATGAAAGCTGTGGAGGACTGGTTTACAGAGCAAGAAGAAACATTTTTTTTGAAAGGTCTAGAGACGTTGTAGCTTCGCTGTAATAAATGTATTCAATTAAGAGGAGAATATGTTGAGTAATAAAATATTTTGACATTGAAATTTTGTTTGGTTCTATAGCAGGCTAAGAATTTTTCAATATATCTTCGTATTTCGTGTGTTCTAGTTAACTTTGTTGGAAAAATTTGAGATGAAATTTATTTCGATTTCAGCAATGCATCCTTCTAGATATGACATGGAGGTAGCATCGCGTATGGGCACTTGCTTTCGTGAAGTTCCTTACCCCCCTGTGGCCCTTAGTGGTGGGGACGAAGATTTGTACAGTCCGGCTAGTTGTAGGACGAATATTTTTAGCGCGAACGATGAAAGTCCTTGCTTCGATAAGGTCGAATTGCACGATATGGACAAAACCATCAACGATTCTAGGTTCATAGCTCAGCACGTGAAGAATAAAGATGCTTTTGAGAACGTGAGTATTTCCTGCCATGATACTTTCAAATGAGGATGGTAGATTGTATCGAAAAGTACATAATTACATACCTAGTATATAAAACAAAGTCGCTCTCGCTGTCTTTTCCTAGGTATGCTTGAATCTTCAAAACTACGCAACGGATTTTGAAACTCTTTTTTTTAATAGATAAAGTGATTCAAGAGGAAGGTTTATATGTATGATACATGCAAAATGTAGAGAAACACTGATGAATTTACAGGTCTCTAACGTGATGTCGTAAATAAACACATTTTTTTGCGCTTACATTGCAAACGCTGACTGAACCCTACGAGATAAATCAAAATAATGTACTCGGTATTGTACTCCTAAAAAAGGTCAACAAAAAAGTCTGCGATGGTATATGTCTATCACTCAAGGAGAACCCACAATAACCATTTTTTATCCTTTACATTTTACGGGAAAAATGGCTTATTTAGGAAGTTATTTTAAGCAATACAGAGATTATCCTCATCCAATTAAGTACCTTAAATACATTGTCCATTCAATACAGATCAATATGGCCCTTTACAGCATGTAATTTGAATGAATATTTCCGAAGATATTACAGATTTAAAATGCAGGGACATAGGGGTGCGGCGCCGGCACTGCCGTTGTTTGTAAGGATTTCATTGCATCCGTGCGAAGCCGGCTCGGGTCGCTAGTTAATTATAAAACAGTGCATTATCAACTGATTATCTATTCCTTTTTGAAACATCTGCAATGCTTTTCTGGTATTTTCAGGTTGAAGAGGATTGGAAATACGTCGCCATGGTGCTAGATAGACTATTTCTCTGGATTTTCACTCTGTTGTGTATCATCGGTACGGGTATTATCATTTTCAACGCACCGTCTCTATACGACACCAATAAACCGATAGATGTGCTGATTTCTAAAGTAGCTAAGAAGAAAATGGCGCTGTTGAAAATGGTTCCAGAAGAACTTTGAGGAGCCAATTCATTATCCTATAATTGACCCAATACGAGAGATAATCATTATTATTATTACTGTTAACTTATTGAATTTGTATCATTATTAGAAAATGAAATTTTATTCTTGAGTGAACTCGGTTCGAGTTTATGAATAAAAAATACAAAACCCTAATACTGAGTATTCACTACCGTTATATGATAATGCAAACGAAAGAGCTCTGTAAACTCTAAACTATACGCCCTATAAGAACTCTTTGTTTTCCAGCAACCTCTTGAATAGCATTTCAATTATATAAGTTCATAAACCGCGTGGATTCTCAAGCATGACCGAGCTTTTTTCTATTAGTGCACTTTGAAATCATTATTAACAATTTGTAATGTAAATTGACCGAGCTCGTGTTGTAAAATCATAATAATTTCATTTGCTTCTGAAGATTAATAATTGTAAACGCCGCAGTGTTTCAAGAATTAATTCTTAAATGGTTTTCACAAAATAAATGGAGGACGAAGAATACGTCAAGATCAACAGATAGATGGAAGGTCAAAGAGGTGACAGATATTTTTATTAATTTGGATATTTCACAAAAATGATACCTATAGATTCTAAATATACTAACTGACAAGGAAAATGCAACACCCAGAAGGAACTGTTTAAATTTAAATTTTTTTTTGGTAAAAACATAGATAGTATAGCTTTTTTTTTATGTTGTGGTTTTCACGAAAAGGAATATCCTGTAATGTTCAGAGAACATCGTGAGAACCATGGGCATTGGGCAAGCAGGTAGGAATTGGTGTTCTTCTTGAATTTCTGGAGGTTATATGCCTCGGGGAACACCTCCCTAGGCAATGTGTTCCAAAGCCTCGCTGTTCGTTGGATGAACGAGTCTTTGAAGAGAGATGTTCTGCAGGTCTCCAAATTTACCACGAAGGGGTGTGAAGACTTAACTTGACGGGTTAGTCTGGAAGAGACTGCCAGAGGGGGAACGATTGCTGATAATTCAGAAGAGCATCGCCCATGGAAATATCTATGAAATAGAGACAGGTCGCCCACTTTTCTACGGTGTTCCAGAGAAGTGAGCGAGCTTGTAAACGATGCATCACCGACGAGACGAATTGCCCTTTTTTGTACGGAATCCAAGAGTTTTAGGGTGTGTTTAGGTGCAGCACTCCAAATATGGGAACAGTATTCCAGGACAGATCGAATCTGTGCCTTATAGATCATAAGCAGCTGACTTGAGGTGAGATAGCTCCTGGCACGAAACAGAAAACCAAGTTTCTGGGATGCACTTTTAGCAATGGATCTCACGTGATTCTCCCAGGAAAGGTTACTGCCGACCGTAATGCCAAGCATCAAAATAGATTACTTCAATGGTATGGTTACTTCCGACAATTTGATGCTGGGCACAGTAAGATCGGCTTTTCTAAAAATTTGGGAAGAAAACGAAGGGTTTATAATTTTTTTTGATAAATTTGTTAATAATTTGTTTGTCCACCGCGGTTATCTATTCACTCCCCAACACATCTTGGCATTGATGCAATAAGATGGTCTATTTCTTCTTGAGAGATACTATCCCAAGCTACCGTACTTCATGTCTCAGGGCCCCCAAAGTCCGTGGGGCTGGGGTAAATTTCCAAGCCTTCTACTCATGATGTCCCAAACATGCTCTATCGAAGAAATATCGGAGGATCTGGCGGCCATGGCAAAAGATTCACATGGGTCTCTTCAAAAAAGTTTAAACTAACTCTGGCAAGTGGCAACATGAGGTCGAGCAAACTGAGGTTCACGTCTTTCTCCCCGACGTCGTCTAACCCTTCTTCAGCCATCATGTGCACCCAAGGAGAATCCAAATTCATCAGAAAAGACGACCTGATGCCATTCCACATTCCAATGATGAGGTTCTCTGCACCACTGTAATAGTTGCCGGCGATGCTCAACCGTCAGAGGAAATACAAGATGGGGTCGATAATGCTGCAGTCCAATAGACCTCATCCGGCGGTAAACCTTGCGGACAGTCACAGGATGGCCTTGTTCTCCTAACCACTCATCAGCCAAAGATCGAGTTGTCGCAAATCGACCTCTAATGGCCATAAGTCTTAGACGTCGATCTTGAACTTCATTTGTGCCCCTTCGTCGTCCGGTGCCTACTCTTCTTTTTTTCCAAATTTTAATCATTTACACCTTGCTATACTATCAATGTTTTACCAAAAGAATAGACTCTACTGACTAAAAATAGTTGACTTCATAGTACGAGCCTCGTTTTTAAATGGCTATGAGCCGCCACTGCTCATATTTAGGTATCTTGCTCGATCAGACTACTCATGACCATGAACGAAATCAAACATTGTAAACACCTAACGAAACATCAAGTAGAATTTCGTTGAGGTTGGTTACTACTTGTCTAAAAATGTGAAATAATCATATCGCCAGATATGATAATGATAATCTCGAATAGGTATGCTTCTTGTTGAATTTAGAATTAGGGACTTATCGAAATTCTCGTTCTCGAACAGGTAATATTGTGGGTTGGTAAATAATGAAGCACTATCACTACAGTCTAGATTTTTTATTCAACACAAATGTGATATACAGTCAAAATCTATTTCAATATAGTACTTACTCGATTTGGAAGAGAATAGCTAAGAGCTTCTTAGACTACATACTGAAGAGCAACTCCCTAATCTGTCCGTTTCCGCTCATTTTATACCTTTACCCTCACCCTTTTCTCCCTCTCTCAATCTATCAGTACCGCCGAATCCTCGAAATCCCAAGATTCGCAAAGTTACCGATAGGGGTGGTGTTGCCAGATTTAACATCCTCCCACACGAGAAAAGAGTGGGGATATCACAACTTTGCAGGATTCGGACATTAGGTATAAACATTAATTTAATTAAAAACACAAAAAAACTTACAATCAAAAAATCAAGCTAAACAAAAACCGAGTAAGTACAAACGATACCAAAAAATCACAAGACAATACAAAAATAGCACAGGTCAATACAAAAAAAAGTTACATATAAGTAAACAAAATCAAATAACCGTCAATATAAATTCTCAAATTTAGGCGTCTAGGTTCCTTCGAAATACGCCCGCTTCTAATTTGAACCTGTTTGTTCGCATTGTCCTCCTCTATTTTGACATTTCCCTAATTGGGCCTAAATAAAATGTCCACCACCTCTCCGATTAGATTCGGTTTTCCAACATCTACTCAGGGATGGACTACCTGCTGAAGCATCGAATATGGGCCTCGTCCTTGTGGTTCTGTTACCTGTTCTACCGTACCTCCGTAGCGTCATTCTCGGAGTATCCCGTGGTATTCCTTCTGGGTTTCCCACAAAGCATTCTTTGAACGTTCGTTCCACTTGAATGTTGTGACCCTTTCGGGATTTATGGTCTATAGGATCGTTTATTTCTGCACCTTCTAGTGACCCTAAATCTTCTTTGATCCCAACACCTTTCGTCAACATGGAGACGGTCACAATAGCCAGATTCGCTTCATCTTCGCTGTTTTTCTTCTCTGGAGGCACTTTACCCATCAAAGTCCATCCAAGATGCGTTTCGACCGCCGTTAATCCACCTTCTAGCTGGTGCACTCGCCCCGTCAACAGCTTGCCCGCTATATCGGCGCCGATGAGTATGGATACGAACTCTTCTTTACTATCCATGTCGCTCATTGTGATATCCGCGTCCCGTTTTCTTAGGTCTTTCAACCACGCACTCTTTTTTATAGAAGGTACATTCGAACAAATCACTTCTTCTCCGAGCGCTTCAAAATTGCACCAGTAAGATCCATCGAGATTCCCGACACGCACTTTGAATTTCTGGTGCGTCGCGACATCCGATTTACCTCCGCCGAAAAGTAAATGCACCATGTCTTTTTGTCCCTGCGACTCGTAGTCCAAATTTTTCGCCAATTCGCTCAAGACATATGAGTTCTGAGATCCGGTGTCGATCAACGCACGAACGACAACATCCTTCGAATCACTTCGCACTCGCACCCTCAGAGTCTGCATAAAAGACGCGGGAATTTCGGCTGACGAAGCCAAAGCGCATTCCTTGGTAATGTTGACCGCACTTCCAGAACTTTCCGAATCGGATCGCGAACTAGGACGACTTTTTCGGTCCGAGCACATAATGTCCACGTGTCTCTTACCGCACTTCGAGCATTTAACTTTGGCTCCACAATGCTTCTTTAAATGTCCGCTTTTCAAGCAACAGAAACAAACCCGTTTTGTTCTTGCCAACCCTTGTTTTTCCGAAAACGACATTTTCTTCGCTTTGAAGCACCGCTCACTGTTATGATTTGTTTTTTCACAAAAAACACACTTGTCCGTCTTTGCTTCCGAAACAAGCAGATTTCGCGCACTCGGTATGTTCGTTTCTGCTTTACGCTCACGTTCCGGTTTGCCACTTATGTTGAATCCTTTCACGGCCATAGAAATTCTCATTTCGTTTTGAACTTCGGCTTCCAAAAAACGGATGAGTCCATCGAGTCGCGTTTTCGACACATCCGACGCTTTTCCCACGTTACCATTTTCAGCCACATTATTAAAGCGCTGCCACACGCGTAATAAGTCTTCGGGTAACGCTGATTCAACCAGCGGATAAAGCATCGCCGCACACTTGTCCGTGGTAACGCCAAGAGTTTCTAACGCCCGTATGTATGACTCGATTCGGTCATAAAGCGAAGCGAGGTTCACTTTTTTCTTCACAATGGCATTTTCTAACACCAACTGTAATAGTTCCCGCACATAAACCTCGATTTGCAAGTCTTCGCGCCCGAAACGTTTCGACAGACCTTCGATGGCCTTTTCATAATTTTCACCGACCGGAGGTTAACTACTCACCAGTTCTGCAGCTCTGGATCCGGGTACCATCGACTGCATCAGATACTGGAATTTATCCTCGTCGCGTAGTCCAGCGTCCTCGTGTACCTTGCTGAAGAGACTCCAAAATTTCAGCCAGTCCCGAATATCTCCGCTGAATTTGGCCAGCTCCACTTTTGGAAGATTGCATCTCGCTCTGGACGTCGAATTCCCACTGCTCAGGATGCTTTGAGCCTTTTCTTCAATCGAAGCCATCCTGTCTTCGAACTTGCACTTCGCTGTCAAGAATTGGCCCTCATACCTTATGTTTTCCTCTGAGGTCTTTTCTAGATCATCGTCATCAATGTCTTCAGCGGCGAACATTTCCTCCAATATTTTCGACGAAACTTCTTCCAGTTCCTGGTACCTCCTCGTCAGTCCTTCAAAGGCCGATTTGATCTCCACCGTACTCGAACTTTCTTGATCCATCAAGGTGTTTAGAGATCTGAGCGCCTTCGTGAAGGAGATGCGTCTGGTCGTCCTCTTCCTCTGGTCCATTTTTCAAATAATATTATTTTACCCAACTTAACACAAATTACCTAAGAATTTCGATACAAAGTCCTGTCACGGTCGCCAGATGTTGAATTTAGAATTAGGGACTTATCGAAATTCTCGTTCTCGAACAGGTAATATTGTGGGTTGGTAAATAATGAAGCACTATCACTACAGTCTAGATTTTTTATTCAACACAAATGTGATATACAGTCAAAATCTATTTCAATATAGTACTTACTCGATTTGGAAGAGAATAGCTAAGAGCTTCTTAGACTACATACTGAAGAGCAACTCCCTAATCTGTCCGTTTCCGCTCATTTTATACCTTTACCCTCACCCTTTTCTCCCTCTCTCAATCTATCAGTACCGCCGAATCCTCGAAATCCCAAGATTCGCAAAGTTACCGATAGGGGTGGTGTTGCCAGATTTAACACTTCTTACAAGCTGCTTACGGTAGGTAATCTAACAAAAATAATGCTGAAAAACAGAAATTATCTCGAAACGATATTTGGATTGATTACGAAAAAATTGGGAATCACTGCTATGGGATCTTTTTTCATATAACTTCTCACAATTCAGGTCCTATTTCTCAGCAATAACACGAGTTATATTGGCTTCCAAAGGCAAAGCGTCTATTGTTTCTGATTTATCAGCATAAAACAATGACTAGTTATAACCCCAAAGAAAATAATCCATTGGAGTTATGTCGCATTATCTTGGAGGCCAATTAATTGGACCATTTCTCGAAATAATTGTTAGTATTGTTACGGTATCAGCATGAGGTCTAGCACCAACTTGTTGAAACCAAAACACTTCTGGGTCGATACCATTCAAATTTTGAAACAAATAGGTAATCATCGAGCACTATTCACTGTAACATTAGCTCCAGCATCGTTTTTGAAGAAATATGGACCGATGATGCCTCCAGCGTGTAGAGCACAATATACAGTGCATTTTTCAGGATGCGGAACCGGCAGAACTTCTTGAGAAATGTTTTCACTCCATATAGCTACGGCAATTTTGCTTGTTTATGTAGCCCTTCAACCAGGAATGAGCTTCATCACAAAACAAAATTTTTCGATAAAATAGTGGATCAACTTCAAGATGTTCTAGGGCAAACCAAAGACGTGTATTATGGACAAGTGGCTTTAGTTCTTGAAGCAGTTGGAACTTGTATGTGTGTAGACCTCAGACAGAGGTGTCTAAGGTGGAGACCAAGAGCTTTACGCGAAATTTTCCATGTGGTTGATGCACAGAGTCCTACTTGCTGTGAACTTCGACGAATAGACAAATCTGGATCACTATCACTTACAGCAGCGATATTTTCTTCTGTATGTACAGTTCTTTGTCTTGTTGTTGTTGTTGTTGTTGCATCGGGTAGAGAAAATTTTGTAGGAAATTTATCGATAGTTCGAAGAATATGCTGCTCTGATGGACGATTATGAGAACCATAAATTTCACGAAGTTTGGCGAATAGAACACTGATTTTGACAATAAATTTCAACAATTTGTAAACGTTATTGCGTAATTGCATTTAGAAAATGTGAATTTTTGACGTTTTCTACGAGATTCGATTCTCGACCACATATATTGGTTTTGACAACTGTTCTCAATTTTGAGAATGCAGATTAATTATTCAATCTATTTTTGCAATAGGTGGTTCCAAAATAAAGACGGCGCTTTCGAGCAAGTAGAGCGATATAACAATACGCGTCGGGGTCGGACTATTTGGTTTTATCAACAGAGGAAATTTCCTTCTTTGTCATAACTACAGTGGCTGTATTCCCAAGAATATAATCACTGTAGTCATAATAAACGCGCAAAATTATTGGGTGCAAGTCAACAAATGAAACTAAATTAAACGCAGGGAATCTTGACAATGAATTTTGTGATTGTGATTTTATCAATAAAGTCTCTTGCTATGAGCAAAACAAGTGTTTTAAAATTGATGAGATGTTTGGTTATTCCTAAAAATCTTCGTCGCACTCAGTTCATCAATTATTAATGATTAATTTTTGTTTGTCAACATAAAGCCATTAAATTTAGTGAGATAATTTACCGAATCGTTTGGAAAGTTACAAGTGTATTCTCCAAATTTTGGTGAATCTGCCAAAGAAAAATATACCTACTGTTTAATTTAGCTCACAATATTATCAAGTATTTTATAGGATGAAACTTATAGAAAAGATGTTTCATCGCCTTTCACAGAGTCTGCAGTCTGATAATCTGAACCTCTTGAAATGTTTCATCACATTCAATTCGCGATTGTGCTTTATTTTTTCATTTGATTAGCTCGATAAGCATTTTGTCTCCTACTATTGAATTTGAATAGATTTTATATATGTTTGTTGATTCAGATTGTAGAATCTGTTTAACCAAAAAAAGATCAAGAAAACAAATTATGAAGAACAGATTTTATGAATTCCGAAAGTATTGAATGACTGGTTTCGGTGCAGAAGCTTTGAGAATTCCTTCAAAGCAATACTCTGAAAATAATCTATTTCACCTGACAAGAGGATTTAATTCTTCGAAATTCCTATATGCTCTTAATTTTGATTTCGATACAAGTCGAACAAAACCTATTTGTATCTAATTGATTCCTCAGAGAAATGAACTTCTTCTAAAGATACTTTTTTCAGATTTAGTTCATTCGAAAATATGCGAATTAAAATGGGCTTCAATCTTCAAGGCTCGAGAAACCAGAATTAATTTTCTTCAACAAACGTTCTATCGAGATCCACAAGCAACTGTCCAAGGTTATTGCGAGTTTGAAATGATTTTATCGAGCGAATATATTACAGAATCCACAAAGCCAATGAACGACTCATATCATGAAGGACTGATATATTTTTATTTTATCCTTATCCATCGCGAATAGGTTAAGCTTGGACACGGTAAATGGGGGGGACATTACAGCTCGAGATAAAATATATCCTATTACTGTGTGTTTGGTGTTGGGTTGTTTATTTCTGTCTGCGATTGTGTTTTGAATACAATGCGGTGAATATGATCAGGAAGGTGATCATTGAATTCAAGAATTTGTGAGTTTTGAAGAGGAAATATTTACTTTTCAATAAGTTTATTCTCCATGATGTTTTCGTTCTAGTTAGTGCAGTTAATGAAAAATCGAAGATCGCAAACGCGCAGTTAATAATGATTTTTTAGTAGGTTGTGACGATTTTTTTGCAGTAGATTGAATTTATTTTATTCTGGTCCATCCGTTGTGATTATAAGAAGGTAGGTGAGCTAATGAACGTTTCTGTAAAATATTTCAAACCTATTGCTTATAGGAAAACTGAAGAAATTCATTGTTGCATGAATTATAATTCAGTTAAATAAACACACAAAGAATAGGTATTTTTATTCTTTCTGAAATCATTAATGGTGAGAAAGCTCTTTTGAAAAATTATATCTAAGGACCTTTTTGTCCTGCCTGTATTGTCTTTAAAGGCCCATAAATATACTACGTATACCTACCTATAACGTTAGTAATTTATTCATATATATTTTTTACTCATTGCCATTCAATTTCTTTTTAACTATGGATTGTTGGAATTTGTAAAAAATGTCAAACAAGTATGTTTTTTCATATTTGTAAGGAAACGAAGTACCTATAATTTCGCAATTCTTCATTCACAGAAAACAATTTAAATATCAAAATAATATAAATCATTCAATTTTCCATTCGGGCCTTGGGCCTAATTGAGACATCAATATTAATCTGAGGCTATGGGACTTGTAGCGTCTTTCAAAAAAACATTAATTCTATTTGTACTCTCAACCAAATTAATATACATATACAGCTCCATCAAATTATTCGTCTCGAATTCAACGTTAATAAATCATCTAAGAATATTTTTTTTCGAATTCTGATACTGTATGCCAGACTTCTATCAGACTCTTAGGTTTTTTATATTTTGAACAATACGTCTTTTGGCCTTGACCTACTTACTATGGTCACTGACCCACATATGCTGGAAATAATTATCGAACAGATAATGCCAAAAAAACAATGAGGCGAATATTTCACTATATGACATTAATTGGATGATTGAAACCAATAATATATCATATTGATATCTATTATTGCAATAAATGGATTATTCTCCTTCTAATTTGTATACATTGTGAAAAAATTCGTACTTGATTGGCAGTATTACGAATAAACTTATCTGGAGAGAGTGTGAAATTTAAAAATTAACAATTTTCACAATCATCAATAATTTATGTATTTTTGAACCGACAATTTTGAAACAATCTATCAGTTTGTTCAAAGAAACTCTCACTTTCTACATTAAAATAAAAAAAAATTGCATCAACATGAATTTTGAATTACTAATAAGGATTAAATTGTTTATTCTTGATATGCTTCTGATGGAATTTGACATTATCATTAATTCGGAATTATAGGCGATGAAAAGATATATTTTTCTTCATTGAAGGTTTTAAATGTATCCGTGACAGATTCTAAATATAGTATATCCAACCTTGAATCTTTCGATTTCAAGAATCAATACCACATTACCTAAGTAATCTACCAAGTCAGCAATCCAAGTTATATTACACACTTAATCAAAATTTGGCTTGTTTTATTCCGATTCCAATAACACATCTGAATTTTTCCAAAAAAAAACAAATGATATAAATATTTTTATAAGTCATTCCAGCTTGTCATTTCAACAAGTATTTTTTTTAATCCTTGAATCGATAGAGCAGAACACCTTTGGAATCGGAGCAATTACGAAATTCAAAATCAAAATGATAAATTATATAAAATATACATGCACTTACATATTGCTTAGATGTATATTTATACTTCGTACTTACATCTCTAAACCTATAGCAATTTTGTGGGTAATAAAAATTAAAATTAAGCGAAAGTCAAGGATAAATATGCAGTATGAGTCTTCGACTTGTTAATTTTTCCAACTGTAGATTCTTGAGGTCTAAAGAAACCTATTTTCTTTCATAATTTATTTAATTTATTTCATTATTTGAAAATAACAATGATACTGAACTAATCGAATAAATATCAAATAAAAGATTGAGGAATATGCAACATGAATAGAGTAAATATTCCACCAAAATTCATTTTCGACCTCATTCGAGAGAAATTAAAATTTCCATTCGACAAGAAAATCTGATACAAAATCTTCTTAGTGCCAACACTAGGGTTTTACAGATCTTTCCCCAAGAACAAACCTAGGTATCAATCATCACGTCAACATATGAATAAATGAAATTGGAATTATTTCTGGCTAATTTGAAACTAATCTTCTTTCAGAAATGGAGGAAAATATACTTGATAATAATCCCAGGATCATCGCCCTAAAAGCATTCGGTATCAGCGAATATGATGCTGATGAGAAAATATCATTGATTGAGAAATGGATCAAGGAGAGCGATTTTCCTGAACAAATGAGTGAGTATGGTCAAATGATCCATATTCGAGTGAATTAGTTGTGTTGTGCAAAAGGGGTTCATATTAGTTATTGATTATGTTTTATGTTTTGCTATTGCTAGTCTAAAATGGTCCTGAACTAACCGTCTAATGAATGTAGAGTAGGATTTAGGGTGACCATTTGGCAAGGGCGTCACCAAGGAGGGGGCAGGGAGGGGCAACTGCAACCCCCCCCCCCTAGAGCTCAAAAATCCTTTAAGAACTTATAAAATAATAGCATAATATACGAAAATCAGTTCATTTTTTCTATTCTGATTGTTTTTTGCCCCCCCTAGCTCAAAGGCTGGCGACGCCCTTGCCATTTGGTGTAAAAAATTGTGGAAGATTTCCTGAAAAAATAAATTTGTGGCTGAACACAATTCATTGCATTTCGTTTGAATTTATTTTACTTTTCTATTTTTTTGTAATATTCGGTCAATTTTGCCAAACGATTCCTTGATTTACGTATTTGCTTGAGCTGCATGGTGAAAATAATTTGCAAAGAGGGCAAGGTTATTTTCGGGTATTTCTGTAGGTTAAGAATATAGAAATTGAAAACTTATGGACCCAGGACTGATCTTTGGGGCAATCGTAATTTAATATTTTTCCCAAGTTTTTGTTTAGCTTGTTATCGATGCCATCTGTATTCTGTACCCTTGTGCTTTAAATTTTTAAATTTTTTCAAGTGATGATTCAGATATGCTGAGATCTTTAATTTTTCTGTGATTATTGTCGGATTATTCATAATTGTGTGTTTGTGCATAAGTTCTACCCAGGTTTGAGGATTTTCAGATTTTCTATTAATATGAGACTTCGTTACCAAGGAATCAAATTTGACTGAGCCTCAGTGTTCCTCAAGTTGTTTCATGTTAATTAAAGAGTAAATATTTTTGTGATTAGTTCGCTAATGAGATAATATTGGTAAAACAATTTCTCATTGAATAAACCGAAAAAAATTGTCGGAATAATCTTTTCCAAAAATTATTGTTTTCGATCAAATCATGTTTGATTACAAACATCCTTTTTTATGTTTCAGAAAGAAGTATAATAGAAATTTTCCTTATTCGTAATAAATTCAGAATAGATGTTACACAGAAAAAAATAGCTATGTATTACAAAATTAGGAATCAAATACCAGAATTTTTTGAAGGAAAGCATCCAGATCAACCAATTATGAAGCAGAGAATGAAGGTTTCGTAAGTATATTATTTATGATATGTGGCCAAATTAGTGGGCAGCTAGGACGTAGTGGTAGGTGAATAAAAATTCAGAGATAACCTGACGTTTCGCTAACTTTATTGTAGCTTCTTCAGAGGTATCTTTGGTCAATCACCCTTGTCATAATACATGCAAACCGAAATCATCTAAAGAGTACTTGGATTACTATTTGATTATAATTGTTTAACACACTTTTAATATTCAACTCAGCGATCTTTATTTTTATCTAATATATATAATATATTACTTTTATCATATATATACAGGGTGGGCTTTTCAAAACGAAACAGACGAGTTAACGGGCGGAATAAATTCATTTCGAAAAAATGCTCGGACACGTCGATTTTTGTTTCGAGGGGGACAACTTTTAAGGTCAAATTCACAAGTATATCACTTCAACCCTTAGTGTTAGAACACCAACCCCTAAATTTTGAATAGGAAAGATAGGGTGAGTGATACCTCATTTGAAAGGTCCTTTTATCCTGAATTCAGGATATTGATTTTTTCTTCATTTGATTCATTGATTCTTGAGATATTGACATTTGAAATTGAAACAAAGATGGTATTGTCGTCAAGCAAGCTGTCTGAATCAATCGAATTTATTATTAATTCATTCTGTAGATTCGATGAAACTCCATAACTGCCATACACCGGACATCAAAATACAAAGTTAAAATTTTAACAATGAATAATTTGTCAAATAATTGATGAATTCACATAGCGTTAGCGGAATGAATGGTACTGTACGAAATTCAAAATTGAATATCTCGAAAACGAATGCGTTAAATGAGAAAAAAATTAATACGCTGAATTCATGATAAAAAGGCCTTTCAAATGAGGTATTGCTCACCCTATCTTTCCAATTCGAAATTTAGGGGTTGGTGTTCTAACACTAAGGGTTGAAGCGGTATAGTTGTGAATTTGACCTTAAAAATGTCCCCCTCGATACAAAAATCGACGTGTCCGAGCATTTTTTCGAAATAAATTTATTCCGCCCGTTATCTCATCTGTTTCGTTTTGAAAAGCCCACCCTGTATCAGGTTATCTCTGAATTTTTATTCACCTACCACTACGTCCTAGCTGCCCACTAATTTGGCCACATATCATAATATTGGGGACGCAAAACATCAACACGTATATTATTTATATTCGAATAGATACGAATCATCTATAATCCATACTAATATTATTTATAAAGAGGAAAGATTTGTATTTTTGTGTGTTTGATACGAACATGCTCAAAAACCACTGTACCGATTTCAGAAATTCTTTCACTCTTAGAAAGCTACATTATCCCTGAGTGACATAGGCAATACTTTTCACCCGAGAAAATTAAGGATACCTACCTACTATAATTTCAATAATTACAAAAAAATCAGCCATAATCAGCTATTTTCACGTGCGCTGCAAAAACCGTAAGACTTACGTGGATACAATGAATGACGGAAATGTACTTCTTGAATGGTTCTACAAAAAAGTCCAGGACAGCATATATCTATCTCTCAAGATTGACTTGTTATTACCTGTTTATGGTAATCAGATGTTTTCCAAAATTATGCACTAGTTGGGAGTGTGTTTTTATGAATTGGGTATTGATCCTCATCCAACCTAATACGTTAACCATCCCCTGTATTTAATTTAGAACGAAATTGACCCTAACATCATACAATTACAACGAGTACAACAAAAGATATGGCAGGTTGAAGTGTTGAAGATGAAACCACCGCGTGAAACAAATTTCTACCCAAGCGAAGCTGGGACGGCCTGCTTGTCTTCCATAAATTGATATTTACTTCTAATCCATATGGGTCGCTTCCAAAGCAATCAATATAATAAATGAACGTTCTGTGGGATTACACAGAATTGTACTCGAAAGAATACGTATTCAGAAACGTGGAAAGATCAGCAAGATTGTAAATAAATAAGAACCCTATTGATTGCCTTGGGTACGAACAAAATTAATGATAGTGTTCGAGAATGATTACGCTTCTTAATTATGATTCGTGATATATACACATCATCAAAAGTCTTGCCCCCAAGGTTTCTCAATAAATTAACCATCTATGTTCTGGAAATGAGATGAATGAAGTTGAAAATATTTTAGCTAAACAGAAAACTTCGAGCAATACCATAATCCTTATGTTCATATTCAAAATAGACGTCTGATAAACAGTAGATAGTATTTGGAACATCTTGTTCTTCAACTTTCAACTGAAAAGCTAAACAATTCGTGTAGGGCCCAGTTTTTTTGTACCAAGGCCTTTGTCGACCTGGCTACGCCTCTGATTGAACTCCGATTTAAGGACCATTCCCTTTGAATCTTTCTTATATTTTTACAGGCAGGTTTTTGCAGGTACTTCGTATTCTCTCCAAAACTCACACCGGAAGGTTATACAGTCAATTTCTTCAGACTTATTGATTTTAACCCCAAGAACTTACAAGCCAATAATTTTTGTGGACATATGGTGAATATTTCGGAATTGAAACTGGTGCGAGATGTCTATTCTCTGGGAGATGTTTTTGTTTGCGATTTGGATGGAAGCACATTCACACATATGTACTACTTTGGGGTTGGCACATTGAGAAAACTGGCCAAAGTAATCCAGGTATGTATTGGATTGGTTGATTCATCGTGAAAATATAAGGCGGCTTTGATATTATTGAAGTTTGTCAAAGAAAAAAAAATATTAGATAAATTTGAAATTGAAAAAGATGAAATTGTGTCAAGCAATATGGAGTCCATATATTTACCTACTATATAAAAAAATATACAATAAAAACTAAATTCATCTTATTCTGAATTTTTTAGGAAGTGTTTTCACCTCCCATAAAAGCTATTCATTTTATCAATTGCCCTGGATACATGAATACTTTGATGGCCATTATAAAAGCAGTATTGAATGCTAAGATCTTCGGAAGGGTATGTTGAAAACCATCAATTGGTATTGGTTTAATCAACCCTTTTACATGTTTCAGATCCACATTCACAAGAATCCTGAGGATGTTGCAAATTTCATTTCGAAGGAAATATTACCTGAAGAATATGGCGGAAGTGGTCAATCGTTGGAAGAATTGAATGGTGAATTCTGATATTGGTACTGAAGAAAAATATAGATTTTAATGATTTTTATTTTCAGATTTCCTAGCTGGACAGTTCTCGAAGTTTAAGAGAAGATTCGATGAGTTACAGGAAATAAATGAAATGGTGATAGAGAAATAAAAATAGTCGAATATCAATTTTGTTCTTTCATTTCTACCATGCAATTTTCATTCGTAATTCATGAATATCTGCTAGTTATAAAGTAGTGATTTTTGAAAGAAAATAGTAACATAAAATGGAATGTAAAGAATAAAAACACAGAGGCATTTCCATTGTTCTTGAAATTCATGATCATTTTCTCACATTTGAAATACCGAAATATGTAAGATTTTTGTACAAGAAAAAGGGAATCCCTGGCGGATCCAAAGTAGTTTTTCGAACCTAAAGATCTACTTCCCATTCGAATCATGCAGAATACCTATAAGGCTGATCAGTATCGCCTATACTTTGAGTGCTCTGAGCGTCTGAACAAAACTCGAAAATGAAAAATCGAAAAATATAAAACCGAATAATTCGTTACTTATGAGGGCTACATGGACGATTTGGTATCAAAATGTAGGTTTTCGAAGTCGCTCCATTCACTAAACGATATTCCAGAGCCCTAACTAGCATAGTTTAGATTTTCGCCTGTCGAATGGCATTTTTCGAAAAATCGCAAATTTCAAACTCTCATATCTTCCGTTCCTATCATCTCCGCCAAAAATTATTTATATCATACGGATCAGCATACCTCAATGTATCACTGTGCAAAATATGAGCGATTTGAAAAATATCAAATTTTTGGTGAAAAATGCCAAAGGGGTAAGACCCACCAAAAACCACATATTTGTCATCACCAAGGAATCCCTGGCGAATCCAAAGTCGTTTTTCGAAAATGAAGATCTACTACCCATTCGAATCATGCAGAATACCCATTAGACTGATCAGTATCGCCTATACTTTGAGTGCTCTGAGCCTCTGAACAAAAGTCGAAACTGAAAAATCGAAAAATATAAAACCGAATAATTCGTTACTTATGAGGGCTACATAGACGATTTTGGTATCAAAATGTAGGTTTTCGAGGTCGCTCCATTCAATTAAAGATATTCCAGAGCCCTAACTAGCATAGTTTAGATTTTCACCTGTCAAATGGCATTTTTCGAAAAATTTCAAATTTCAAACTCTCATATCTTCCGTTCCTATCCTTTCCGCGAAAAATCATTTATATCATATGGATCAGCATACCTCAATGTATCACTGTGCAAAATATCAGCGATTTGAAAAATCTCAAATTTTGGGTGAAAAATGCCAAAGGGGTAAGACCCCCCAAAAACACCATATTTATCATCACCAAGGAATCCCTGGCGAATCCAAAGTTGTTTTTCGATTTTGAGGATCCACTTCCCTTTCGAATCATGCAGAATACCCATAAGGCTGATCAGTATCGCCTATACTTTGAGTGCTCTGAGCGTCTGAACAAAACTCGAAACTGAAAAATCGAAAAATATAAAACCGAATAATTCGTTACTTATGATGGCTACATGGACAATTTTGGTATCAAAATGTAGGTTTTCGAGGTCGCTCCATTCAATTAAAGATATTCCAGAGCCCTAACTAGCATAGTTTAGATTTTCACCTGTCAAATGGCATTTTTCGAAAAATTGCAAATTTCAAACTCTCATATCTTCCGTTCCTATCATCTCCGCCAAAAATTATTTATATCATACGGATCAGCATACCTCAATGTATCACTGTGCAAAATATGAGCGATTTGAAAAATCTCAAATTTTGGGTGAAAAATGCCAAAGGGGTAAGACCCCCCAAAAACACCATATTTGTCATCACCAAGGAATCCCTGGCTCTTCCAAAGTCGTTTTTCGAACGTGAAGATCTACTACCCACTCGAATCATGCAGAATACCCATTAGACTGATCAGTATCGCCTATACTTTGAGTGCTCTGAGCGTCTGAACAAAACTCGAAACTGAAAAATCCAAAAATATAAAACCAAATAATTCGTTACTTATGAGGGCTACATGGACGATTTTGGTATCAAAATGTAGGTTTTCGAGGTCGCTCCATTCAATTAAAGATATTCCAGAGTCCTAACTAGCATAGTTTAGATTTTCACCTGTCAAATGGCATTTTTCGAAAAATTTCAAATTTCAAACTCTCATATCTTCCGTTCCTATTCTTTCCGCGAAAAATCATTTATATCATATGGATCAGCATACCTCAATGTATCACTGTGCAAAATATCAGCGATTTGAAAAATCTCAAATTTTGGGTGAAAAATGCCAAAGGGGTAAGACCCCCCAAAAACACCATATTTATCATCACCAAGGAATCCCTGGCGAATCCAAAGTTGTTTTTCGATTTTGACGATCCACTACCCTTTCGAATCATGCAGAATACCCATAAGGCTGATCAGTATCGCCTATACTTTGAATGCTCTGAGCGTCTGAACAAAACTCGAAACTGAAAAATCGAAAAATATAAAACCGAATAATTCGTTACTTATGATGGCTACATGGACGATTTTGGTATCAAAATGTAGGTTTTCGAGGTCGCTCCATTCAATTAAAGATATTCCAGAGCCCTAACTAGCATAGTTTAGATTTTCACCTGTCAAATGGCATTTTTCGAAAAATTGCAAATTTCAAACTCTCATATCTTCCGTTCCTATCCTTTCCGCGAAAAATCATTTATATCATATGGATCAGCATACCTCAATGTATCACTGTGCAAAATATCAGCGATTTGAAAAATCTCAAATTTTGGGTGAAAAATGCCAAAGGGGTAAGACCCCCCAAAAACACCATATTTATCATCACCAAGGAATCCCTGGCGAATCCAAAGTTGTTTTTCGATTTTGAGGATCCACTACCCTTTCGAATCATGCAGAATACCCATAAGGCTGATCAGTATCGCCTATACTTTGAGTGCTCTGAGCGTCTGAACAAAACTCGAAACTGAAAAATCGAAAAATATAAAACCGAATAATTCGTTACTTATGATGGCTACATGGACGATTTTGGTATCAAAATGTAGGTTTTCGAGGTCGCTCCATTCAATTAAAGATATTCCAGAGCCCTAACTAGCATAGTTTAGATTTTCACCTGTCAAATGGCATTTTTCGAAAAAATGCAAATTTCAAACTCTCATATCTTCCGTTCCTATCATCTCCGCCAAAAATGATTTATATCATACGGATCAGCATACCTCAATGTATCACTGTGCAAAATATGAGCGATTTGAAAAATCTCAAATTTTGGGTGAAAAATGCCAAAGGGGTAAGACCCCCCAAAAACACCATATTTATCATCACCAAGGAATCCCTGGCGAATCCAAAGTTGTTTTTCGATTTTGAGGATCCACTACCCTTTCGAATCATGCAGAATACCCATAAGGCTGATCAGTATCGCCTATACTTTGAGTGCTCTGAGCGTCTGAACAAAACTCGAAAATGAAAAATCGAAAAATATAAAACCGAATAATTCGTTACTTATGATGGCTACATGGACGATTTTGGTATCAAAATGTAGGTTTTCGAGGTCGCTCCATTCAATTAAAGATATTCCAGAGCCCTAACTAGCATAGTTTAGATTTTCACCTGTCAAATGGCATTTTTCGAAAAATTGCAAATTTCAAACTCTCATATCTTCCGTTCCTATCATCTCCGCCAAAAATGATTTATATCATACGGATCAGCATACCTCAATGTATCACTGTGCAAAATATGAGCGATTTGAAAAATCTCAAATTTTGGGTGAAAAATGCCAAAGGGGTAAGACCCCCCAAAAACACCATTTTTGTCATCACCAAGGAATCCCTGGCGAATCCAAAGTCGTTTTTCGATCTTGAGGATCTACTACCCATTCGAATCATGCAGAATACCCATGAGGCTGATCAGTATCGCCTATACTTTGAGTGCTCTGAGCGTCTGAATAAAACTCGAAAATGAAAAATGGAAAAAATAAAACGATACAAATTCGACTGTAACAAGGCCTATATGGACATGTTTGGTATCAAAATATAGGTTTTCGAGGACGCTGAATTCAATAAAAACAAATTCAACTCGCAATCTATCATAGTTTAGATTTTCACATGTCAAATGGCATTTTTTCAAAAAATCGAAATTTCAAATCGTCATAGCTCCCGCTCCTGTGATCCTGTCTACTTTTTGTTTGTATATTGTTAATCAGCTTTGTACGAAGTATCTCTGAGCATAATTAAATCGATTTCGAAAATCCCAACTTTTTGGGTGAAAAATGCCAAAGGGGTAAGACCCCCCAAAAATACCATATTTGTCATCACATAGGAATCCCTGGCGAATCCAAAGTCGTTTTTCGAACGTGAAGATCTACTACCCATTCGAATCATGCAGAATACCCATTAGACTGATCAGTATCGCCTATACTTTGAGCGCTCTGAGCATCTGAACAAAACTCGAAAATGAAAAATGGAAAAAATAAAACAGTACAAATTCGACTGTAACAAGGCCTATATGGACATGTTTGGTATCAAAATATAGGTTTTCGAGGACGCTGAATTCAATAAAAACAAATTCAACTCGCAATCTATCATAGTTTAGATTTTCACATGTCAAATGGCATTTTTTCAAAAAATCGAAATTTCAAATCGTCATAGCTCCCGCTCCTGTGATCCTGTCTACTTTTTGTTTGTATATTGTTAATCAGCTTTGTACGAAGTATCTCTGAGCATAATTAAATCGATTTCGAAAATCCCAACTTTTTGGGTGAAAAATCCCAAAGGGGTAAGACCCCCCAAAAACACCATATTTGTCATCACATAGGAATCCCTGGCGAATCCAAAGTCGTTTTTCGAACGTGAAGATCTACTACCCATTCGAATCATGCAGAATACCCATTAGACTGATCAGTATCGCCTATACTTTGAGCGCTCTGAGCATCTGAACAAAACTCGAAAATGAAAAATGGAAAAAATAAAACAGTACAAATTCGACTGTAACAAGGCCTATATGGACATGTTTGGTGTTTGGTATCAAAATATAGGTTTTAGAGGACGCTGAATTCAATAAAAACAATTTCAAGTCGCTATCTATCATAGTTTAGTTTTTCACCTGTCTAATGGCATTTTTTTCAAAAATCGAAATTTCAAATCGTCATAGCTATCGCTCCATTGATCCTTTTCAAGATTTATTTGAAGATTGTTAATCAGCATTGTTCGAAGTATCTCTGAGCATAATTGAATCAATAAATACATCCTGTATTTTCTGCAAATGACATTCTTATTTTTATGAAAATTTTATCGAAATCAATTGCATGAAAATCAACGAGTTAACAGATTTCCATACTAATTCCAGACACCCCTCACCTATTGGAGTTATCATTCCAGTCGATTATATTTCAATTCGCGTGTAACCGAAAGCAACACTTTCCCAAATTGCTTTTTCCATATCTTCCATCAGCAGTTTATCCACCTATCATTTCTTCCCAAAATAAATCGAAAATAATATATCTACACGAGTATCACACACAATGCAAATCCGGCAGTTGAAAAGATCGTCATTACAGCAGATAAAAATTCATAGAACCTCCCCTCCACCGGCCGGAGTTATCCTAGGAGAGATACGCTTGAATATGCAGAAGGCAGCAAGGAACTTCATGTATGGAAAACGAGAAGAGTCCTGTAGCTATTCATACCATCTCGCACAAAGCCCGGCAATTTAGCCGTGTTGAATGCTACATGACAGGGGAGGGAACCTGATCTCCATACTGACAGTGTCCCACCTTTAATAGAGGTGTCAACGAGAACGACCTCTTACTCTTCAAATACTTGCATACGGGATATTTGGAATGGTAGGTACAGCATCGGAACGGATGACGCAGATTTCATCACAAACGCATTTCACATAGCTTTGGCCGACCCAGGTCATTCGTAATATACGCACAGTGTGAATATTGATAAAATATAGTTTGAAAAACGAAAGGAAATTCGCTCAATAGCAAGCAGAACTAAGCAGTAAAAAATAATTTTCAAATATGGAGAGCAGAATAAGTTTTCCGCTTTTTTAAATACCCTGCGCAAAAAAATTAGCGCACATTCTGAAAATCTCAATTTTAATGAAAGTTAACTCTACATTGACTTTATAACTTATGTTCTCTCGGGTAGGTTTTGAACGAAACAAGACACATTAAATGGAAGAAAAACTCAGGATTTCACCGAATCTTATGTGAAAGAAGAGAAATGAACTATTTTCAAAATACTGAAATGCTGATAGGTGATTTAATACTTGATATTTCCACCCCTTGCGTTAATTACTGCTCGGCAACGACGGTTCATACTCAAAATGAGTGATCTTAAAATGTTCTGATCTAATCCTTCCCAGATTTCTCCGAGTTGAATTCCTAAGTCATTAAGAGTAGCTGGATGATTTTCTGAACTTCTCAGCCTTCTATTGAGGTTGTCCCAAACCTGCTCAATCGGATTGAGATCTGGACTTCTTGCTGGCCATTCCATTCGAGAGACTTCAACCTCTTCAAGGTACTCCTGAACGATGCGCGCACGATGGGGTCTGGCATTATCGTCCATAAAAATTAAATTTTCACCAATGTATGGGGCAAATGGCTGTACATGCTCTTCAAAAATGTTCCTTATAAACTTATCAGCATTCATAGCTTCATTATCAACGACCACTAGGTCTGTGCGAGCAGTCAAAGATATTCCACCCCATACCATAATCGATCCTCCCCCGAAACCAGTATTATGATTGTAAAGATTTATCGATGTGCTTTGTTTTCATCATGATATTGTATGTGATATGATTGTGAGGGTGCATAACATTCTATTTCTGATATTTCTTTATTTCAAATAAATAACAGTTTTATTCATTCATCACAAAGAAAATAAACATAATAATTAAATCAACGAATTTATTTTCAGAGAAACTAATAATTTCAATGCAATAGTAACTGGGTTTTGGTTATAAATTAATAAGCAAGAATGTCAATTCCTGAAAGCTTTATAGATACTGTATACCTAGTAATTTATTAGTTTAAAAAATATTCATACATTACTACCACAGTAGGTTTGTACAAATAAAATGGAATAGGTCAAACATATGTGTTTGAACAGGAGCCCATTCTGCAACTAGTTTTAGAATATACCATTTCGAACATTTTCCTCATTTTTTGATATGATTATGAACATCGTAACAAAATGGTGCAGGATCCGGTTTATATTAAAATAATCATTTTGTTTTATCCTGGCCAGAACATTGACAGATATGAAATTATCTTATTGTCGTCAGTCTTCTGCAAGCAGCCAAAGGATTCTGGTTAGCTATGGCAAGAGTTTTTGAGGATCTTTGGCATCTCTCCTTTTATTTTACATTTTTTGAATGCATAATTGATGGTATGTTAAACGGTTCTTCCAAATGAAATAATGTTGCGTCAAAAAATCAGCAAGCAAAATCTCAGATCTTTCGAATGAAGAACTTGTGATCCACGCTATTCACCTGTCAAATGCGAATAGGTATAAGAAAGCCAACTCGGATTTCCATTCACACGAAGTCTAGTTCTTGTATACTCACAGAAACACGAAATATCGATTCTTGAATACAATTTTCCATACAAGTTCTTTTTACCATCCTATTGAGTCTGAGTACTGCATTAACAACCTCCCTCTGACTCTTAGGCCGCTATCGAGAAACCCGACGCAGGCGCAGCCGTCAACGTGAATATTTGAAAATGTTAAATCCAGATGAGCCGCGATGGTCTCGCACAGTCCCATTCAACGGTCGCTTTTCAGGGGCGCATTTCCGGGTAATCCCCAGTGATCAGCGATTGAAGGAAAAAGTTGAGCCTATGGTGACAATCTGGGGACGGAAGTGAGAAAAAGGATCCGAGAAGAGGTTGTTTGAATGGACTTTGGAAGTTCGGATTTTGGCGATGGAGTAGTTCATCGACGAATTGTTTCATTCAACAGGTGAGCAATTTCATATTTGAATTTTGAAGGAATGGATAATTTGTGTTGGATTTGAAACGAGAAGTTTTTTTATTGAATTCGGATTTTCATCAGTTTGATATCTTTTTGTTGTTTTTTTGTAGTTTACGTCTACATTTCTTGAAACTCAAACATCTTTTCTGTCTTTCCCTATGGCTCTCATATTTTTTTCTCCAATATATTCTTTGCCTTTTGGTTCGACTTATTTTCGTTTCATATTTTTGCTTTATTCAGATTATTTCCTTTATACAGAGTGTAACAGCCAAATGGAATGAATTCGATAACGAATAAATGAGGAGGTGTTAGGAAAAAGGCTTGGACACGTCGATTTGTAATTTTAAATGCGCATTTTTTTCAAGAAAATAAAATTATATAGGGTGTTTCATGCGACAGTGGCCAATACCAACTTTCTTATTTCCAATGCAACCCCCTGTATATTATTTAATTTTTGGTTTCTTCAGAAAATTTTAGACATAATTCATGTACAATGTCCTATACCTATCTTCAACTTTTTCGGAAATATTAAGTGTTGTCAGATTTTTCACAAAAATCAACATTTTAAATGGAAATTATTTCAATTCAAAAATTCGATACATTACACTGAAAACTTATTTCCCATTTACCTCTTGATATGAAGAAATTAAGCAAAAACCATCACTGAGAAAAAATGTTGAGTAACGTAAGAAGACAATTTTACACCAGATTAGCATGTTGCCAAGACGTTCGCGGCGAGCATTTTGAACATTAAATAATTAAGAAATAATCAATATTACTCATTAGGTTTCGAGTGTAATGTACCGAATTTGTGAAATAAAATAATTTTTATTTGAAACGTTGATTTTTGCAATAAATCTGAAAATAATAATAATAATAATACTTCCGAAATAGTTTAAGATAGGTATAGGACATTGTGCGTGAATTGTGTCTAGAATTCTCTGAAGAATCCAAAAAATAAATAATATACAAGGGGTTGCATTTGAAATAAGAAAGTTGGTATTGGCCACGGTCACATGGAACACCCTATATCATATTATTTTCTGAAAAAATATGCGCATTTAAAGTTACAAATCGACGTGTCCAAGCGTTTTTCCCAACACGCCCTCATTTATTCGTTATCGAATTTATTCCATTTGGCTGTTACACTCTGTATGCCTACTTAGTAATTATTTCCTATTTCTACGTACCTATCAATTCATTTTGAAAATGTTTTTTTTATTCAATTTCTGATATTGCATATCATACGTCAGATCTTTATTTTAGTGAAGATAATTCACAATATCTCTTCGTAAAGTTTACCCCGGAATACTTTGAAACTAGGTCAGTTGAAATGTCTTCTTTTCCATTTTCTTCTCAGTTCTTTGAATTCGTTTTTCTTCTCTTCCACATCAAAATATTTTTTCGTTGGAACATATTTCAAATAGACAGGGTGACAATTCAAAAACTTGCCAGGCCAATTATTATGCGACAAGGATGTTTTCAGAGAAAATGCTGGAACAGGTCGATTTTTATTCGGAGGGGGACATATTTTGAGCAGAATTGTAACCTGAAATCTCCTCAACCCTAGGTGTAGGGGCTTTCACCCCTAAATTCTCAATAGGGAATAGGAGGTGAGATTTACCTCAATTGAAAGATCACTTGTCCCTCTACATGAATACTACGGTTTGCAAATTTCGATTCCTTGAAGTAGTTACAGGAGGTGACAATTTGAAAACTTTCCAGGTCAATTAAGACTCGAAAAGGATGTTTTCAAAGAAAAAGCTTAAACAGGTCAATTTTTAAAGGAAGGGGGACACATTTTGAGCAAAATTGTAAGCCGAAATCTCCTCAAACCTAGGTGTTGGAGCTATCACCCCTAAATTGGCCTGGCAAGTTTACAAATTGTCACCCTGTATGATACAACAATATAATTCCTTCCACCATTTTGCAGCCATATTTCAGATACGTTTTCGACCGATATTTGCAGTACAATTCAGCGAATTTCTACACGACACGGATATTCAATAGTCCATTTGTGTTGTGATAGATTATTTCTGGGTTACACCTGCGGTAGAGTAGCTTATAATCGATATAATGGGATTCCAAATTCATTACACTGAAATTGAGTACGACTCCCGGCAACATTCATTTACCGATCTAATGTTTATGCCAATATTGCAGAAGTTTTTTTTATAAACTTTGTATAGACGATAGATGTGAGTGAAGGTTAATTGAAATCAGATTACAAACTATGAATTATAGGCCATGAGTATGACTTCTGTATGTGAACTAATTCCGAAATATATATTCTAGAATCTGATAAGGAATATGACCTTTACTCTTTATTTTTAGGATCTTGATACGATTTCTAGAAATCGTATCAAATCTGAGATTGGAAATAGATTCAGTGAAGAGAAGTTAATGAATGAAATTTACGTACACTCTGATTATAGTGGAATGCAAATTGGCGAATGAACTGGTACATTTATAAATTTACATTTCAATTTCATTTTCTTTTGAAAAGCCTTTGCTATCGACCAAGAAAAAATCATACCACGATGATATTTTTACCAAGAGAGAGCTGGGTTTCCTTCATAAATATGATTTTATGTATGTGACCTCATAGGTCGCTTCAATAAAGGATTTACTAATACAGGGTCCTGCAATAGTGCGTTCTTCTTCCATAGCTGCCGAACCAGACATCTCAGAGATTTCGTTGGAAAGTAGACCTCTTGTACCTTCATTTCTGCATCTCAGGAAATTATTTTCTGATATACAGGGTGTCCCCGATAAATGTTATTCAACAAATGGATGATTTTTTCAATGGATCACCCCATATATTTTCACATATTCTCAATGACCTCCATTACCTCTTTCATGAAGCAAAATCTTAGGGACATTTTTCCAACAGTTCAGATCTTATTCGAAGAAAACTGCAAAAAGGTGAGGGAAAAGCAGTTCAGTAAAAGTCTTCTGACGATTTCTAGGCGGGATAGTAACATGAATTTGACCTGAAAGTTTTTTAATTGAAGGATTTGCCTTGACATGGTTCCTAAACGATCAACCTGTCATATACAGGGTGTCCGTTATTAAGGTCCAAATATGAAGAACTTAAAATTATTATTTCTCGGTTTTTTCAAATAGAACACCCTGTATTTTTTTTCCACAATAATGTAGACAATTGGATACCTTACATTTTCTCAGAAGTAACCTCAGGATTATTTCAACTCCCGCATCCAGCAGACACGAAAAATGATATCGCAACTGAAAATTCTATTCAAATAAAAACATAATAAAAACTAACGGACATTCGAAAGAGGTTAAGAAATGAAATAAACTAAATGAATAATTATCGACAAACTTCCAAACCTTTCCAGAATCATACTTCCTGAGCATCATCATTAAAATTATATTTCTTTTTCGTTCAAGCAATACCTACATATTGATCACGTATTCAACCTATTATATCAGTTTGTATCGGCTTTCCAAAAAAAATATTGATCAAGTTATTGCTACTAGAGCTCAAAGATACTTTCGAATACAGTAAATCATTATGAATCTTTGTTTCCTATCGGGATATTGGGCAGCATAAGTTCGACTTCCTTAAAAAACAGGTTCTGTGGCACCGCCCTAACATGAAAATCATATCAACCATCCTATTTTTTGCAAAAATTCATACTGATTCACTGTATTTTCGAAAGAATCTTTTAGGTCTAAGTAGCAATAACTTGATCAATTTTTTTTTTGTTCGAGGGCTATATCATATCGTCCCATGAACTGTATTTTTTTACTTTTGAGCCGGGATTGGTATATAGGTAACCGACGCTAGGTGTTGAACGAATTATATACAAGGTGTGACGTGATGGATGGATAATATGGTAGAGGACTTTCTGGAGTTTTTTCAATACCTATTTCGAAGAATGAATGTAGGGATAGAAGGATTGTAGAGGTGAATTCTTTTCCTTCAAACAAATCTCATGATATGCAAGGAACGAATAAGGGTCATTGGTTTATTCAATTTTCAATACTCTTCTAATTTGACAGAAGGTCGTATGAACGTTGCTAACAAAGTGGATAACTACATGGGTACCTATTCTAGTAAAGTTTCGATGCTGCTCAGAGCTGCATTGCCACATTTCAGTTTGCGGCTTTTACGAAGAACTCTTTGAATAGCTCGAATAATCCATTTTCGCCCACAATGAAATTTGCTTTCATACCATCGGAACACAACTAGGTTATGGCAGGAGTATTTTTGTAACTCTAACCGATAAATTTGATCGGTAATTGCATATTGAAGGCAGAAGGCCTTCCACTCATACGTTGAATGCTTCAAGTTAAGTTTGTTTCTGAATCTCATACGGTGGGTTTCACAAAGCGTAATCACCGGTGATCGGAGGTTGATCTAGAATCAACCCGATTTGACTGTTCAAAAATCAGAGAATTCATTTGTTATTTTTACATATCAACAACTAATTCATATTATACAATATATATAAACAGAGTGTAACAGCCAAATGGAATAAATTCGATAACGAATAAATGAGGGGGTGTTAGGAAAAACGCTCGGACAAGTCGATTTGTAATTTTAAATGCGCATATTTTTCAACGAAATAAAATTATATAGGGTGTTCCATGCGACCGTGGCCAATACCAACTTTCTTATTTCAAATGCAACCAACCCCCTGTATATTATTTATTTTTTGGATTGTTCAGAAAATTCTAGACATAATTCATGTACAATGTCCTACACCTATCTTCAACTATTTCGGAAGTATTTAGTGTTTTCAGATTTTTTACAATTTTTTACAATTTTACATTAGACTTCTTTTTGTGGGGATATGTCAAAAGTATTGTATACGAAACGAAACCTCTAAACTTAGTCCAGAGAATGTTGCAGCGATTCAGGGAGACAGGTATGAATGTCCGAAGACCAGGACAGGGTGGACCACGGGTAACAACTGCCATTCAAGAACGTTACTTGAGAGTTTCTTCGTTGAGACAACGGTTTGCAACCGCTCGCCTCCTTCAAAATCAGCTTGAGCAAACTCATGAGGTGCAAATTAGCACTCAGACAATAAGAAATCGCCTCAGAGTATATGATTTAAGGCCTCGTGTCGCGGCAAGAGGCCCAACTCTTACCCCAGCCATTCGAAGGGCGCGTTTGGATTTTGCGAGAGAGCATATTCATTGGGAAGAGGCCGATTGGGAAAGAGTTCTCTTCACAGATGAGTCTAGATTCTGCCTCTACCATTGTGATCGACGTTCCCTTGTACACAGACGTCCACATGAAAGATATGCTCAGTGCAATTTCCTGAATACTACTGGTTTCGGGGGAGGATCGATTATGGTATGGGGTGGAATATCTTTGATTACTCGCACAGACCTAGTGGTCGTTGATAATGGAGCTATGAATGCTGATAAGTATATAAGGAACATTCTTGAAGAGCAAGTAGTGCCATTTGCCCCATACATTGGTGAAAATTTCATTTTTATGGACGATAATGCCAGACCCTATCGAGCGCGCATCGTTCAGGAGTACCTTGAAGAGGTTGAAGTCTCTCGAATGGAATGGCCAGCAAGAAGTCCAGATCTCAATCCAATTGAGGAGGTTTGGGACAACCTCAATAGAAGGCTGAGAAGTTCAGACAATCATCCAGCTACTCTTAATGAATTAGGAATTCAACTCGGAGAAATCTGGGAAGGATTAGATCAGAACATTTTAAGATCACTCATTTTAAGTATGAACCGTCGTTGCCGAGCTGTAATTAACGCAAGGGGTGGAAATACCAAGTATCAAATCAGCATTTCAGTATTTTGAAAATTGTTCATTTCTCTTCTTTCACATAAGATTCGGTGAAATCCTGAATTTTTCTTCCATTTAATGTGTCTTGTTTCGTTCAAAACCTTCCCGAGAGAACATAAAAAATAAGTTATAAAGTCAATGTAGAGTTAAGTTTCATTAAAATTGAGATTTTCAGAATGTGCGTTAATTTTGTTGCGCAGTGTATATTACTTTCACGACTACGCTAGAGTGTCTAGATAAGAGCCATTAACCATAGCGACACCTAGTGGCCTTATTCAAAAGAAGGAAAAGCATTTCCTTCATGAGCATATTTTTCAGAGTTTCAGTGTTTTTTATAATAACCAGGCCGTAGAAGAATCCATAAATGAAGTTTCATATCAAACAGTCCATCCGATCTCGAGTTATAAGTGGTGTAACCAACAACTTTGTTTTATATATAAAGATGTTAGCAGGCAACTTAGAGCCTAATGTCTAATGTGGGAAATTCTCCCCTTGCGTATACAACCGAAATCTCAATCCGCAACGCCAGTTTATCACATGTAAAATTAGATTGTGAACGCTCGAATTCCATTTCTCGACTCCACAAAACAGCTTCTGCGATAATAGTCCTCCCATGTTCATGTCAATTGGGCAATATTCCATTCACTTCGGGACAATCAGATCTCAGCGAGGCGAAGCGATACGAATGAGCATTTCTGCCTTTCGCATCTTCATTGTGCACCGAGGTGGTTACGCCGTCTTTTCATTACGCGACTAAAAACTTCTTGCTTTTGTATCATTGTCGTATTCGTATCGATCGAACGAGTACAAAGAAATAGGTACCCACCGAAAACGTGATAGTCCATAAAATGTTCCGATAAAAAAAATTATAAGTGGAGGGTTCGGAGATTTCGGAATACCGAAGGCTTGTACTTTTCCATTTATACGAGCACGATTATACTGGGAATAACAAGAATGATTGATTATTATAAATTCGATATTCTGGGTATGGGGTGACCTAATTGACTGAGGTTTCGGCTGTTCCAGCCGTGTTTGCATTTTAGACCGTCTTCCCTGATGTGTGCTTTCGTTTCTGGAACATGAAAACGAATTCTGAAAGACGAAGCTATTCTTGAAAAAGTGTGGAAATTAGAAACAATTCATGTAGGTATCTATTTTAATGAAGTGTGCTTTGTGACTGTTCTATCATGCAATAAAGCCATTAGTGGGTCTCACCTCTACTCGAGAGCTTTATTATTCTGTACAGATTTCTGTCACAGTCAAATTTTCATCCCAAAATGGCCTTGAACGAGAAGGTTGGAATCTTCTGAAGGACAATTCTTGATCAAATTTCATTTTGTCCTCCGTCGTGACCACGATAACTTCTATGAGAAGACAAATTCTGATTTTATAATAAACAGGGCTAGGATATAGGGAGTTTTTCAGGGCAGGTCATGAAAATTTCCAGAGTGAGAAAAATTAGACACATCTGAATATGAAGTCCTATAAACTAGATAATCGTTTATCTAGTTCATCATCAGATTTCGTAATCTGATGATCGTTTTGGTGTTAGAGGGCGTTTTTGTAAATTTGCATTCTTGAAAAGTTGCTGTAACTTTTTTCCTGTGAAATATTGAGCGTTTCTGTGATGACATTTTTTACGTACCAATCAATGGTGTCGGTGTATTTTCCTGAGATAATAAAAACTATCTTTAGGAAAATTGGATTGGCAAAGAGAAAGTTATAGCAACTTTTCCAAAATGCACATTTGCGAACAGTCTATACGAGGATGTATTGATATCTAATCAGCCTAGACCAGTTCCATGCATAAACAAAATATTGCGATACCATATCAACGAACAATAACTTATTAGAAGTGTCAGTGTGGAGTTCGACGTCAAAAAAGTAAACCAGAATTACGCAAGTTTACCGAAATTGTAAAAATCGAAAAATTGGAGTATCGAGCCATCATCAAGTACCTGTATTTAAAAGGGTTAAGAGGTAAGCAGATTTACGAAGATATGCTTAATACCCTTGGTGATCAATGTCCTTCGTATGCGACAGTGAAAAATTGGACTGCAAGCTTCAAAAGAGGTAAATTTTCCATTGAAGAGGATGACCGATCAGGAAGGCCAGTTTCTGTGTCAGTCCCCGAAAATATCGATGCAGTTCATGACATGATTTTATCAGACCGTCGAATTGGGCTAAAACGGATATCTGAAGCACTGAAAATTTCATACGAACGCGTTCATCGTATAGTTCACGTCAATTTGGACATGAGAAAAATTTCTGCAAAATGGATCCCCAAAGAGTTATTTTCAAGATGGGTTAATAATAATAATAATAATTATAAGTTATAGACATATAGACAATCCTGTAGGGGAGTTTTCAAAGAAAACAATATTTTGACTGTTTGCGGATTATATTTGTCAAAATCCTATTGTTCCTGCAAAAGCATAGGTCCTATTTTATTCAATATCAAAATCGAAATAATACAAGGCAAATGTTTCGCTACTTTTATCCGGTGCATAGGTTAAGTTTATTTGAAAAAAGTTGTACCTATATGGCCATTAAAGTTTTCAACATACTCCCGAGATATGCTCAGATTTTAATTGATGGTTAAACCTTTAAGAGGGAAATTTATGGAATTATTTTGAAGGTTGAGACCTACACTGTTGAGGAATTTGAGATGGCCTGTAGCTCAGTAGCTCTATGACACAGTTTCACTCTCTGTATTTATATTGTTTTTATTTTTTCTTATTTGTAAGTTGTGATTGACTTGTTTTCTTTTCTTTGATTAAATATTGATCGATTAATGGAAAATCAATTATTATTCTATTCTAATGTTTGAATGTTGACCAAAAGCGTGCAAGGGTAGAAGCATCGCGTTCGATCTGTGCTCGATTTGAAAACGATGTACACTTCTTAAACCGAATTGTTACTATGGGTACATTTCTACGATCCAGAAACAAAGCAACAATCGATGGAATGGCGACACTCTGGTTCTCCAAGACCTAAGAAGTTTCGTGTCCAAAAATCTGCTGGAAAAGTTCTTGCCTTCAGTTTTTTGGGATTGCCATGGAGTTATCATAATTGATTTTTTGGATAAGGGTAGAACAATAACTGGAGATTACTATTCGACATTACTGACTACTCTACGGGAAAAAATTAAGGTGAAAAGACGCGGAAAGCTATCCAAAAGTGTTGTCATTCAGTAAAAAATCCCTACATTCAACACAAACTCGCATTTGGTTGATTCGTCCCTGTGATTTTGTCCTTCCTGTTCAGTCTGCTGAACATCATTCAAGTTTTCGCATGAAGTGTTCATCGCTTATAACAATTTTGCGCCATGTTTACGCCTAATTGGATTATTATACACCTTTCCCTCGTATCCGAGGAATTAATGGAATGGCCACGTTGCCAGCTAATTCACGGAATTATCTTCTTCACCTTGACCTGTTATGATTATCTTGTTGGTCAAATTATTTTTTCGTTACTTCTCATCAACCCAAGAAGTTGCTTTGAATATCTTCGAATTAAAATAGTAGAAAGTCAGAGAACGTTCTCATAAACATAAGGGAACTGATGACAAGATGACAAGACTTATAATACTTAAAATAAAGGAAAGTTGGTGTTGTACAAAAACTGTATTGTTTTTTTGTTAGTTCAACCACACGATGGACAATTATGAAAAATTGGACGAAAACAAATTTTAAAGGAAGTAGCCAAACTAGATGGACTAAACATCAAGCTGTTAATGCCTTGCTCAATAATTTACCGGGAGTTGTGAAGGCTGTGGAAGAAATCAAAGAATCCTCACTAGTCGCAGAATACAAGTAGGTATGAAGCTGGTCATTTGCTTCATGCTGTGATGGATTTTAGATTCATCCTGAACCTAACAATTTGGGATAATATTCTGCGAGAGATCAATATAGTCAACCTGGAAATTCAGAAAGGAGATATAGTTATTTCACGTTCATTATCGTTCATGCAAGGTCTTATGAAGATCTTGCAAGGAATGACAGAAAAACTTATTGAAAACTGGATCTCGGAAGCTACACTTCTTTCAGAAGAATTGGATGTGGAGCCAATTCTTAGAAATAAACGTCCAAGAAGAAAAAGCAGGTTGACGAAATGTGCGATGATGAGTCTAGAACGGATCTAGTTGGTTTATTCTCCGAGGATATTAAGGTAGTTTTCGACAGATTATTGTCAGAAATCAAAAAAAGATTAGAAAGCGCAGAGAGTCTGCATACGGATTTCTTATTCCTCAACGGCCATGCCCTTTTAAACATGCAAAAAGAGGATCTGCAGAAAATGGGACCCTTTTAGCGCAAAAATATTGAGGAGACTTGAATGCGGTTGATTTTTGTTAGGAACTAGCAGTTTTAAAAATGTTGGTTCCTGAAATAAGTGAAAGATCGACTTCATTAGACCTGCTACAAATTCTTCACAGGCAAGATCTGAAAGATGCTTTCCCTATAATGTCAGTATAGCTGACATTATATAGAATATAGTGCACATTGCCTACCACGTCTGCAAGATGTGAAAGCAGTTTCAGCAAATTGAAAATAATAAAAAATTATTTGCGTTCCTTAATGAGTCAGAAAAGTCTCCATGGCCTCTCGATCTTAGCTATAGAATACAAAACTGCTTCCGAAACAGATTTCGAGGAGCTTATAGATGCGTTCGCGGAAAGAAAATCACGCCGCGTGATGCTATGTGAAGAAAAAAGTCCAATTTCTTTCCTTGTGATATTTTCCTTATTATAAGTTTTTATTTTCATTTTTCATTTGTATTATTTTTATTCTTCTTATGAATTCATATATGTTACATATAAAACAAATGGGGGGGGGGCAATCATGAATTTTTGCCACGGTCAGAAAAAATCGTAGATCTGGACCTGTGGTATTGTAACGGTGTGATTTATCTTTTAAAAATAGAATAGCAGCTATTATTCGACTTCCATTTAGGACACGGAGAAATTTCTGAAAATCATAGATAAACGAAAATGGCTGCTATACGTGGACGATACCTTTGGAGTCTCGTTGAGGAGCACTTTGATATATTCCTCAATAGCTTTGAAACTTCCGTTTCAAAAGTCTCCAAAATTCAACCCCATCATTTTCATCAGAACAAGCCTAAAATTTCCTCTTTCCTCGTGAAATTTTCGCACCTTAACTGCAAGAAGTGAGTTTCAGTGTTCGTAAATGACTTCACATGTCACCTCGAGATGGGGGATGCGAAGAGGACAAGTAGGCATTTCTCACGGGCAATATCCTACAGGAATATCTGGCATCCGCGCCTTTGGAACGTCCGTAGGCGCTACAAGAGATGAAAACCGTAATCCTTCCCTACGAGATTGGCAATTTCCCTCCGCAACCACTAATTTCCGTCATTGGTTTCCAATGAGCAGAATTATCTACCTCCGTTTTTCGTGAAGAACATGGGCGCAGTAATTGGGACAAAGATTTCCTCTTTCCGCTGAAAGAAACAAAAACGACGGTTTCTGAAGTTTTCTCGGTATTTGCTCGCTACTAATGAAATTATCAGTCAGAAATCGGTTGATTTTTTGTTGGGGACTGGGGAAGTCTGCAAATTCAGGATAAATAGGTCACCGGAAGGATATTTATTTCCTCGGTGAAGTACTTTTTTCCGAGGAATATCGGAAAACTCGACAGCTGGTTGGATAAATCTAGATTTTCTATCCTAACCTAACGTTTCGTTCAGAGGTACCTACAATTATAATATCAATTGAATTATTTAAAATGTACAGAATAAATTCAATATTATTCAGCTGTTGAGCCGAGGGTTTTTGCTTTGAGGAACCGACCAACTCTTGGTGTTTTATTCACCTGTTTTTTCCTTAATATTTCTCATCCCATATTTCACTGATCTGAATTATCTTGAAGTTGAATTGGTACGTCTTAAGGGGACCTGGTACACATCCGAGCTCGCGAGCTCCCTTCAAAAATTGGGCTTTTTTATTAGCATGATATCTCAGTCCGAATGCGGCGTAGACCAACAATTTTTTTTTATTGAAGCTTAATCATTTCTCTAGAATGTGTATCACTCGCTTTTCTGTTTTTCTTCGTATATTAGGAAAAAAACCTGGTGAGCTGTAATTTCATGAAAATCTGGACAAACGATTTTATTTCCATGATATCTCTGTCAATTCTCGAGATAAATGTATGAAATTTTCAGTTTACATGTGAAATAATATTTTCCAGAATGTGTTTTAATCAGTTTTTTTGTTTATTGACCCCTCAATTTTTAAATGAATTGTAAAGTAGAAACTTATTGGTCATATTTTCAACTAGGTTTTTTTCTAATATACGCAGAAAAAGGAAAAAGCGAATAATACACATTCTGCAAAATATTATTCCGCATGTATACTGAAGATTTCATACATTTATCCCGAAAATTGACGGAGATATCATGGAAATAAAATCGTTTGTCCAGATTTTCATGAAATTACAGCTCACCAGGTTTTTTCCCTAATATACGAAGAAAAACAGAAAAGCGAGTAGTACACGTTCTAGAGAAATGATTAAGCCTCAATTAAAAAAAAAATTGTTGGTCTACGCCGCATACGAACTGAGATATCATGGAAATAAAAAGCCCAAAGGGTCGCTATTATCAACATGTTTTGAATTAAAAAAATAATCTTCTATGAATATTCCACAGACCTTCTGGTTAGACGTTGCCAGTAACGGTCATACCTATGGATATAAATAATAAGTTGCGTTGTAGTTCAGGTTCCTTGGATTTCTTTTTCTCAGATCAAAGAGAGATTTTACGTTGTTGCAGTGGGACAGGTCACTGATATGGACCATTTGCGTTGTGATTTTTATTGAATGATTTGTTTGTTTTTGCTTATTTTCTTTTATTTTGTATATAGTAGTTTATAGTCACCTAGATAAATTTTTTTTGTTTGTTTTTGATTTTATTATCTCTGTAAGATGAGTAGTTGTTTGGTTTGTAGCTTTGCGAGTAATCACTATAATTTCATAGTGTTTGAAATGTGAATAAATAAAAATAAATTGAATGAAAATACAAATGAAAATAATTGTTCTTCTTGGGATAAAATCAATCCTGAATAATAAGTTTCCATAAGCAGGAAAATCCATAATCGAATCAAATAATTCTTGGACAGAAGAAAGATGCGGATAAATAATATGTGTGTTATCTACTCCCATAAAATAATATATCCATTATTCAACTGAATTTGATCTGTAATAGTCTCTATAAACCAATAGTGTGAGGTAATAATAACTCACGCATATAACTCACTCTAATACAAATAGGAAAAATGTAGCTTACGAAATGAATAAAAAAGTCGGGTAAATGGGAAACTCTATTTCAGACATCAAGGTAACGTTCTCGCCATCCATTTCTACATTTTCTTAGGTCTGTATATCCAAAAATTGCATTTGGAAAACGTGAATTTTTGACGTTTTGTACGGGATTCGATATCGATTCGATTTTCGACCACAGAAATCGCGGTTGTCAATTTTGAAAATGCAGATAAGTTCGAATTTTACTGAAGAAGTCGAAGATAAAGTAAAGTGTTCAATTCGCGGTAATGGTCATAACACACTTGATGAATTACACCCCTCGCCTGACGGCTCGGGCTGCAAAATTCATCTGCGTATGTTATGACTCACATAACCGTTCATAGAACAATATACTATTATATTTCAGGATCATGTAACAACTTTTGGCATTATTTGAACCATTTTCTTTCGCAAAAAAGCGCTTTTTCAAAAATAATCAAAAGATAAAATATCCTTAAAATAGTCCAAGGAATAACCCCTTCAATTTCTGCCGCATATTCACCTAACACCCTGTATAATTTTTATAAACAATCTTCTCGTCAAATCACAAATTGCATTCAAACAGAATGCCTTGTTTTTATGTGGGTCAGGTAAATTAAGTGAAATTCGAAAGTTCTCAACCTATTACCTATCAAATCTAACCCATTACTCCCTGATAAACATCACCTACCTGCACGCAGTGGACATTATTTTTTCATTTTCCTCTACATTCAATCACTACTATTGACCATAGAGTCCATCATTTTTCATTTCATAATTCCTAAAATACGAGCATTTCATCATCCAGATGCAGATTTAGATATGGGTCCGTTTAAGTCCAAAAAGAGACGATCCTTCATGTGAATATGTCCTTAAACCACAGAGCTCGTGAAAAAAGCTAGAAATCCATTACCGGCGTCAGTTCCCTAAATCACTTCTCGCTGGAGAATATTGAAAATTAACGAGTTCTGCCCGCGGCTCAATAATTATCTCTGCTTCAATCTGGGCGTCAACAGGGACGGATTCTATTTTTTCTGTAAACATGGGTGAGTGGTTGGAAAAATTAACATACCGAAACGCATTTCGTGCATACGAGGATATATTGAAAAATTCTTAGCCTACTATAGAACAAAATTTTAATGTCAAAATATTTTATTACTCAACATATTCTCCTCTTGATTGAATACATTTATTACAGCGAACCTGCAACGTCTCTAGACCTTTCGAAAAAAATGTTTCTTCTTGCTCTGCAAATCAGTCCTCCCGAACTTTCATTACCTCTTCGTTGGAAGAAAATTTACGACCTTTCAAACTTTTTTTTAGTTGAGGAAAGAGATGATAGTCGGACGGAGCCAACTTTGGTGAATAAGGGGGGTGTTCTAGTAATTCTAACCCTAAATCACGAATTTTTTGCATTGCAACATGAGATTTGTGTACTGGGGCGTTGTCTTGTAAAAACCAAACACCTTCGGATAGCTTTTCGCGTCTTGTCTCTTTAATTTTTTTCCGAAGAGTGGTTAGTAATTTCGAATAGTAATCTCCAGTTATTGTTCCACCCTTATCCAAAAAATCAATTATGATTACTCCATGGCAATCTCAAAAAACTGAAGCAAGAACTTTTTCAGCAGATTTTTAGACACGAAACTTCTTAAGTCTTGGAGAACCAGAGTGTTGCCATTCCATCGATTGTTGCTTTGTTTCTGGATCGTAGAAATGTACCCAAGTCTCATCCATAGTAACAATTCGGTTTAAGAAGTCTACATCGTTTTCAAATCGAGCACAGATCGAACGCGATGCTCCTACCTTTGCACGCTTTTGGTCAACATTCAAACATTTGGGGATCCATTTTGCATAAATTTTTCTCAAGTCCAAATTGACGTGAACTATACGATGAACGCGTTCGTATGAAATCTTCAGTGCTTCAGATATCCGTTTTAGCCCAATTCGACGGTTTGATAAAATCATGTCATGAACTGCATCGATATTTTCGGGGACTGACACAGAAACTGGCCTTCCCGATCGGTCATCATCTTCAATGAAAAATAGCTTGCAGTCCAATTTTTCACGGTCGCATACGAAGGACATTGATCACCAAGGGTATTAAGCATATCTTCGTAAATCTGCTTACCTCTTAACCCTTTTAAATACAGGTACTTGATGATGGCTCGATACTCCAATTTTTCGATTTTTACAATTTCGGTGGACATCTTTTTTTTTTATTTATTGCGTAACTCTGGTTTACTTTTTTGACGTCGAACTCTTCACTCACACTTCTAATAAGTTATTGTTCGTTGATATGGTATCGCAATATTTTATTTATGGAACTGGTCTAGGCTAACTAGATATCAATACATCCTCGTATCATTTCAAGTTTTCAAATTCTTCAGAAAAACACCCAAATCCTCCGCCATTTTGCACTACGACCTCGTACACTCATTTAGAACATATTCTAAGACTAAGTTAAGCGTAGATTTAAGACTACATTAATACATCTCAACGAAACACGTAGTTATTGAAGGCAATTATTTGAGAATAAATAATTTCGTAAAGCTTCAGAAACCACATCTCCGAGTACAATTCGAATTCCTTCGCGAATCAATTATCCGCAATCAAATTCGATGTAATCTTGTTCCAGATCGGAACAGGCACATTAGACGTTATGCGGCAAAACGCATTTGGATCTCCAGGCAGGATATAATTTAATTTACATAGAAGCAATTCAATATCTGAGCGAATATGCATCGAACTGATGGAGTACACGTATCCTCTCATCTGAGCAAAAATGAAGTTTCAGTATCTATTTTCGTTCAGAAATTTCACAAATGTAAAATATATATCTATTCAGGAGAAGTTTCTCCAACATTGACAAATTCACTCAACCAAAATATTTTCAGAACCAAACGTAGAGAATCTCGTATGTTGTCTGTCGGAAACATTTATTCATTTCATTTATTTCGAGAATTCTATTTGTTCTACATGAATCTCGATTTCATACTTAATTTTTAGAGTTCATCTTAGAAGATGGAAATTGATGCCATGTCAATGATAAAAGAAGAACAACATGGGAAGATAAAAAAGAGATATAAAGAAATGTATAATATGGGAATAGAAAACATGGTACGAGAAAACAAGAGAAAATTTGAGAAGAAAGCCATAAACAAAGCCATGAGGAAAATCACAAAAAGCATACAAAAAATACCATTGAGATCACAATATCACACGATAAGTGAAAGTTTCATAATGGGTGCAACTGCAACTTGAAGAAAACTTAAAAAAAAATAATTACTGAAACGAACAATACAGATTTCTCGGTATGCTGAAATAGTTTAGGCCATGTTTCATCATTCTTATTGAATGTACGTTGAGGAATATACGTTTTATAACGATAAAATAGGATAATTCCATTCGCTTTTTATATTTTTCCTCTGTTTTCGATTTTCTGTTCAATATTCCTTCCTTAGGGCCGATTGCACCGTAGACAAAACTGTAGATTAATTCCAAAACGATTAGTGCCTATGATAATCATATGACACTAATCGAGGCTTTGAATTTAATCTACAGTTTTGTCTACGGTGCAATCGACCCTTAATTATTCATAAAAATTACACATTTCCAATAATTCGAATAATTTTGAATTCAAATCAATGTGACCAAATAAAGAATTTTTTTCTTTCAGGGATTAACCGTGGAGTGGAGATCGTGTAGGCTTGGATTGACATGACATGACTGCATCAACTGAATCCTACTACTCTTATGTAGACAACAATAAAACCACCCCAATATTTTCAATAGGTCCGGAGTTCATACAACAGTGGTAAGTTCCTCCAAATGTCTTGATGAAGAAAGTCAAAAGCATGCTCGTCTAGATCTGAATAAAATTGAGGTAACGAAAAATATCTTTGTCGAAATACTGGGGGGCCAACTTGAAAGTGGTATATTTAAGGATAACAACAATCGGGATTAACTCTATCACTTACAGCAGCGATATTTTCTGCTGTACGTACAGTTCTTTGTCTTGTTGTTGTTGTTGCATCGAGTAGAGAAAATGCTCTTTGAGTTTGGCGAATAGAACACTGATTTTGAAGATATGTAAATCACAACGATTTATAAACGTTGTTGCGGCGTGAGTCTTTCCATGATAATTTGTCAATGCTTACTCAACAGAAATGTCAAAACAACATGGCTTCTACCTTCTGTCAAATCACAGTTATCCCTATCGAAAATTCTATCACTCTAAAAAGAACACCCAATAGCTTGTATCGTATGGAAATTGGTAATCTGCCTTCTGAATTTTGATAGACTATGAGAATTTCCAGGCCACCTATTCTAGTCGTACCGCTTTGTCAACGCAATATCGATAATAATACAAGACATGCTACACCATTCATCATGTTGGAATTGAATGAATCAAAAGGCCCCCTTCCGTTTTTGCAGAATCAAATTAGTATCAGATTCGATATTCTCCAATCGATCAAAACACAAGCCGCTTCCTATGCTCCAACGACTCTCTAATTTACAACATTATGTTCCGACTGCAATCACTATATCGATCAACTATCTAATTTGTAATAAAATCATGTTCTGGAAGGTCTAACTCTCCAAATTACATCAACTTGTACGCCGACACATGCAAGCGCCAAACGTTGCTTACAAAGTGCAAATATGTGTTCGGAACGCAATAATGGATGGCCAATTTATTTACAAAACGAACTGGCCGAGAGTCAGAGAGTGTGAGGCTTATTTATCGGCTGAATTGCCGATTCATTTCCCATGGAAAAATGGACTAATTTCCAATGGACCAGCAATGGATTTGGTGCCAGAAACGAATGAAAAAAGAATCTCTTTAATTTCCCCCCTGATACATTGATTTTGATGGAGATGATTTCGTACATGAAGAGGACCTAGAATCCATGAATTTCTTCTGCTATACCTCCAGATGCTGGATTTTGTCAAATTCCTGCTTCACTTCGACACATTTTTTTCGATTTTGCCGGTAATGAAAATTTATACGAGTATACTCCATTCACAATGATAAAATCACAACTCTGGCCTTGGAAATTTGACACATTCCACTCTGTATCGAAGTTATGACGTTTTTCAAAATATGTTCCAAGTCAACACTATGTTGCCCTTTCTACATTCTTAGCGTATTTCTCAGAATGTTTATTTCATTTTGGAGAACACAACAGAAAATTGTGAACAATATTCTACATGTAAGGGAGTTTTTGGATTTATGTTTGTAAAGATTTATCGATGTGCTTTGTTTTCATCATGATATTGTATGTGATATGATTGTGAGGGTGCATAACATTTCTATTTCTAATTATTCTTTATTTCAAATAAATAACAGTTTTATTCATTCATCACAAAGAAAATAAACATAATAACTAAATTAACGAATTTGTTTACAGAGAAACTAATAATTTCAATGCAATAGAAACTTAGTTTTGGTTATAAATTAATAAGCAAGAATGTCAATTCCTGAAAGCTTTATAGATATACATTTCTTATGAACAAGGAGTAAAATATTCTGACTATATAGTAATTTATTAGTTTAAAAAATATTCATACATTACTACCACAGTAGGTTTGTACAAATAAAATGGAATAGGTCAAACATATGCTTCACATTTATCATTCACCTGTTCTAAAATAAGACACAAATTCCTGGAATATGGAAAAAACCGATGTATTCTGGTTCAATATAGCCTATTTCTACTTTCGGCAAAGGATTGATAGGAATGAAAGCTCCAGTGATGCATTTCAATTCATCGGAATCTGAAGTCACCTACCGTTGAATGCAATAGTCATATTTCTTCTTTTTTTAGCTTTTTCGACGTGTTTTTTTCTGAAACGTGAAAACGATCAACAATAATCATTTAGAGACCGATGATGGCCATCCAGAACCCGTTTACCTACTTACGAGAATCGTGCAATTTCATTCTGCAAGTTCTTTCCTCATAATTCCTCGAAAATCCTACCCGAACCATATTTTCCGGTCGCTTTCGTTAGAAGATCGTATAAGGAAGTCTTTTTTGTCCATTTACACATTCCAAATAAATTTTGAGCACCAAAAACGATACCGAAACTAACCAAACTTCTGGGGGACCGGAATTTCGTTTAACATCTTTCTAAACGGCCAGATGCTGGCAACGTTTTATCATTAACGATATTTTCAGTACGCTCACAGAGTTGTCATCAGGTGCACCAAGCACCAACTCCTGAAAACGAAACCATGACCTCCTATGTGATTAAATAAAAGTGAATGGAGTATATGTTCTGGAAGCTGATACATTCGATCTTAGACTATAGAAATAGAAGAAACAAAGGATAGCAATATAATTTTATAATGTCGTGGCAACATTGCAGAATCTTTGACAGATCCAGTGGCGTGCTGATATCGGTATTAAAGAATGGAATTAAAATTACAAGTGTATCAACTGCTCTTTCTATAGTCCGAGCATCCAATGAATTTGTTTTTATGTCTGACTCTAATAGAGGGCGCTAGTTACACGGTTAGTACCGAGTAGTATTGAACATATTATCTTGTAGTTTCAACAAAGTATCGTTTCAAGTAAATATTTTCATTTAGCGTTTTCCGTATTTATGTCGGTGTGTCAATCCAAATAGGATATGTTCAGCTTATATTGTCATCACCTTTATATAATAGTATTTATAATGAATTTGCATCTCACCTAAAATGCAATTCCAGGCTCAAAGAATTCAACAACATTTCAATGGACTATTCTCAACATGCAGCCGTTGTTCCAGATTTTTATTGTCGTATAGATGCATAGATTATGCAGTAGTTTCATGAATGATAAACGAAAAAACATGTCATATTTGCGTTTCATTATTCAAAATACTGCATCGGATCTCATATCGCACGAATGCTATGAATAGTAAAGCAGAAACAACAGAAGATTTTTTGCGGGGGAGTTACAATGGAGAATCTCCACGTGAAATTTTTCAAAATCACATTTATTTTTATTTAAACAGGGTGATTCCGGAAAAGGTCGTCAGATTTCAGGGGAAGTTTACACTAGTCAAGGCAGTTTCGAAACAATGTTTGGTTTATGGTTGGGATTTTTCTTTTATTCATAACTTTGGTAAGGCTTGATCGATATTGATGAAATTTTCAGTGTAGAATAATATAACTGTCTACTTTCAATAATTCCAACACTTTTTCAAAAATACAGGGTGGGAATTATGATAAGTTCATATTAGATTTGCAGGTTGAAGAAACACCCTGTACATTCCGTTTTCGAAAATTCGCTACCTGCTTCAGATTTTATCATAAATTTAAATTACTGAGCGTTTTTATTTTTTTTGGCACACGTCCAGTTTTCCTAGAAAAAAATCTTGAATATGAATAATATTGTTATTTCACTCCAAGGCAGTGAGAATATTCTGAACTGGATAGTAAAGCTGTATCGTCCAATGTTACAAAACTCTTTCGAATGTATGAAGAATAGTTTTTATCAAATTGAAAATTTTCCATGAAACTTTAATCTCAATTTGGATCAAGTTACTTTAGCACTCAGAAAGAGCTTTGTATCATTGGATTGGACGATACAGCTTTACTATCCATTTCAGAATATCCTCACTGCCTTGGAGCGAAATAACGATATTGTTCATCTTTAAGAATTTTTTTAGGAAAACTGGACGTGTGCCAAAAAAAATTAAAACGCTCCAGTAATATAAACTTATGGTAGAATCTGAAGCCATTAGGGAATTTCTGAAAACGGAATGTACAGGATGTTTTCTCAATCTGCAAATTCAATCTGAACTTATCATAATTTCCACCCTGTATTTTTGGGAAAGTATGAGAATTATTGAAAGTAGACAATCATATTGTTCTACACTGAAAATTTCATCAATATTGTTCAAGCCATACCAAAGTTATAAATGAAAGAAAAACCGATCGAATCGGACAAATCGAAGCTGCCTTGACTAGTGTAAACTTCTTTAAAAATAATGGCGTACAAAACTATCTACCGCGGAGCGAGAAAGGGGCATAGAATGCAGGAAGTTTGTATTTCTTACTTTGAATGTTTTTCGTCCTATATCATCTCAATAAAACGGTTTTTCGAAAATATCCTCGAAAGTCGAAATAGTCCAAGGAATAACCTCTCGAATTATTGCCGCATGTTCCCCTAACACCCTGTATAGTTTGAAAATCAAACCTTTCTTCGATCCTTCCATACTGCATCGCAGTACTCGAATGCCTTATTGAACAGAAATATCAGTTTCCTGGACCGTAAAAGTTGGTGGCTTTATGCTTCGTCCCAATATTTAATGTTTCCAAGAGAATACGTATAGTTTATAGTACCCTCCACATCCGTACGGGCCAAATTCAACTCAGTTCTCCGATCCGAGGACAGATGACCCACTTCGAGAGGATGATATTGCATCCCAGAAAAACGCCTTTCTTCTACATTTCAGGAAAGTTTCAAACCGCAACGACAGGATTTCATTACGGATTACATCTTCTTGTTCTCGCCGAGCTGAAGGCGAAAAGAAGTCCTAATAAGCCGGCCGTAGACTGTATGTAACAATAAGAGATATGCCTGTCACCATTACGAACATTGTGCATTGTACACATCAGCTTATTCTCAACAATGACAAGTCTCCAACGGAAGTGACAATTGGGAACATAAAATGAAAAAGGGTGTTAAGTTTTATAAAAAAATTCCATTGGAAAGCTCCATTTCAGCATCACCTTTGTATTCGAATGAAAATGTAAGAAGACCAGTAGAGCTCTTCGAGAGTATATGATTCTCGAATCAATTGTATTTTTCATTGAAAGGACATGTACCACAATAAATTTCAAATGGCCATTTGAAGCCATTATTTTTTAGCTTCAAACTAAGCATAAAAACTCATTTTGGCTTCGGAATGGCATTATACACGTGTACAGAAGTAGCTCCTAGGACCTAGGAGCATAGATAACTGGAGAGAAGGCTCCGCTACATTATTGAACTGCCAAAGACGCCGCACGGTCACGAGGTGACGCCAACGTCGTTATAGCAGTAACCAGGTTATAACGATGGTATCCTTTTGAAATGAAATTAGTTTGGAAACGAAACAATTGAATTATCTTTAATGAACATTAGCTGTTATTAGGTACTTATGAGGTACCACTCCGTCCCTCTCATCGCCGCCAAGAACTATTTATATTATGTTGATCAGCATAGCTCCAAGTATCTCTGTGTGAAATATGAGCGATTTGAAAAATCTCAAATTTTGGGTGAAAAATGCCAAAGGGGTATGACCTCCTAAAAACATCATATTTGTCAATAAAAAATATATTTGGGGAGGATCTAACATTGTTATTAAATTTGTAAATTGTACTTCCAATTCGAATCTTCAATAATAGCAATTTTGCGGACCGACTGCGCCCTTGCCTTGATTTGTGTGAGCCCGTGAACAGAACTCGAAAATGAAAAACCGAAAAATGAAAACACGAATAATTCATTACTTATGAGGGCTACATGGGTGATTTTGGTATCAAAATGTAGGTTTTCGAGGTCGTTCTATCCAATAAAAAATAATTCAAAGCCCTAACTAACACCATTTAGATTTTCAACTGTCAAATGGCATTTTTACGAAAAATCGGAAATTTCAAACTGTCATAACCTCCGTCCCTCTCATCGCCGCCAAGAACTATTTATATTATGTTGATCAGCATAGCTCCAAGTATCTCTGTGCGAAATATGAGCGATTTGAAAAATCTTAAATTTTGGGTGAAAAATGACAAAGGGGTATGACCTCCTAAAAACACCATATTTGTCAATAAAAAATATATTTGGGGAGAATCTAACATTGTTATCAAATTTGTAAATTGTACTTCCAATTCGAATCTTCAATAATAGCAATTTTGCGGACCGACTGCGCCCTTGCCTTGATTTGTGTGAGCCCGTGAACAGAACTCGAAAATGAAAAACCGAAAAATGAAAACACGAATAATTCATTACTTATGAGGGCTACATGGGTGGTTTTGGTATCAAAATGTAAGTTTTCGAGGTCGTTCTATCCAATGAAATATAATTCAAAGCCCTAACTAACACCGTTTAGATTTTCAACTGTCAAATGGCATTTTTACGAAAAATCGGAAATTTCAAACTGTCATAACTTCCGTCCCTCTCATCGCCGCCAAGAACTATTTATATTATATTGATCAGCATAGCTCCAAGTATCTCTGTGCGAAATATGAGCGATTTGAAAAATCTTAAATTTTGGGTGAAAAATGCCAAAGGGGTATGACCTCCTAAAAACACCATATTTGTCAATAAAAAATATATTTGGGGAGAATCTAACATTGTTATCAAATTTGTAAATTGTACTTCCAATTCGAATCTTCAATAATAGCAATTTTGCGGACCGACTGCGCCCTTGCCTTGATTTGTGTGAGCCCGTGAACAGAACTCGAAAATGAAAAACCGAAAAATGAAAACACGAATAATTCATTACTTATGAGGGCTACATGGGTGGTTTTGGTATCAAAATGTAGGTTTTCGAGGTCGTTCTATCCAATAAAAAATAATTTAAAGCCCTAACTAACACCGTTCAGATTTTCAACTGTCAAATGGCATTTTTACGAAAAATCGGAAATTTCAAACTGTCATAACTTCCGTCCCTCTCATCGCCGCCAAGAACTATTCATATTATGTTGATCAGCATAGCTCCAACTATCTCTGTGCGAAATATGAGCGATTTGAAAAATCTTAGATTTTGGGTGAAAAATGCCAAAGGGGTATGACCTCCTAAAAACACCATATTTGTCAATAAAAAATATATTTGGGGAGAATCTAACATTGTTATCAAATTTGTAAATTGTATTTCCAATTCGAATCTTCAATAATAGCAATTTTGCGGACCGACTGCGCCCTTGCCTTGATTTGTGTGAGCCCGTGAACAGAACTCGAAAATGAAAAACCGAAAAATGAAAACACGAATAATTCATTACTTATGAGGGCTACATGGGTGGTTTTGGTATCAAAATGTAGGTTTTCGAGGTCGTTCTATCCAATAAAAATAATTCAAAGCCCTAACTATCACCGTTTAGATTTTCAACTGTCACATGGCATTTTTACGAAAAATCGGAAATTTCAAACTGTCATAACCTCCGTGGTACCAGTAGTTACTATATCAGAATAATAATCTTCTCTGGAGTTATGTTCTTATGAAATGTGAAACAGATTGATATAGGTGTTCCTTTTCGATCTCTTGAAGACTTTCAGTGAATTAATGTATTTTTAACAAAGTAGTGTCGAGTTTCTAAAATTTAGATGTATAAATTAGCTTTCTCCCTTTTTAATTGGATCGACATTTCACGAGGAATAAAATGAATATTATGGAAATAAATGATTGTTTTGAATGTTCTTTATTCTCATGAAAACATACTGGAAAATGACAACACAAAAAGATATAGGTACATCTGCCATAAACTATGATCTGAATATGAATAAGTTCTGATGCGGCATAACAAACATGAAGGTTGGTACTGGTATTTCATTAAAATCAAGTATCACTTTCACATCTTCGATATTCTAAAAACATAAAGGTTTATTCATCAATTCAACTTCACAACTTGGCCACACGAAACTCTAACCTCCGCCGTCATAGGCTGTCCAAAATGGTAGGTCGAGCGCTTAGACGCTTTGTCTGAGGTCGAGCGTATGAAGCCTTTCCCCCAGCTATCTATGCTCCTAGGTAGCACGATCGAATAGATCTATGCCTCCCCTTATTTCGATGGTGAATTTCATTTCGAGACCCATTTCAGTAGAACTCTCTTTTTCATTCAGATAACAAGCTACCCTTATGAATATACATCATTGGCGTCTATTATATTCAATTTCTGTATAATATTTATCGGATATCTATACGCTCGGGAAAATGATACGAAGACATCCTTGCGTGTGAACCAGGCGGCCATAATCGAATCATAACGCCGAGCAAACATTTGGGATAATCCCGAAAGCTGACGAAATTTTTTATATTGATTGATATCAATACCGTATTTTTGAACGGGATTTCGACGGAAGATTGCCATCGGATATGACCTAGAATAAGCAACGTGGAATTACGGATTCTAATACGAACGGTGTCGAAAAGAATATTGGGGTAATGTTGCCATCAGCGAGAATGAGGGAGATCGATTGGGGAGGGGGGTAACTTTATTTAGGCTCAAATATTATGAATAGATTCCTTTCATGTTGATTTTCCAAGGGTGGAGCGTGCCAGTTTCTAAAAATTTTATTTGGCTGCTAAATATTTCTTTAACAGCATTATTGATCGATACCTGCATCATTCGAGCTTCTTACATCTCAGTTCATCATGGATAAGTTCTTCTTGATTCAGTATAACAAATCTTTCATTAACACTGTCACTTACAGCAGCGATATTTCCTTCTGTACGTACAGTTCTTTGTCTTGTTATGTTATTGTTTCATCGAGTAGGGAAAATCTTGTCCAAAATCTATCGATAGTTCGATGTATAAACTGCTCTGATGGACGATTATGTAAACCATAAATTTCACGAAGTGCTCTATAAGTTTGGCGAGTAGAACACAGATTTTGAAAATAAATTTCAACAATTTGTAAACGTTGTGTGAGTCTTTTCATGATAATTTGCCAATGCTCACTGAACACAAATGTCAAAACAACATGGCTTCTTGCTTCTGTCAATTCACAGTTATCCCTATCGAGAAATCACTCTAAAAAAACACCCGATAGATCCAAAATACCCTGTTGTTTCAAGAAAAGGCGCCTGACCGGAAATCTATCTTGCAATCAATAGGTTTAAGGGACATTCAGTCGTAAAGATAATTGGTATTTTATTCTGAGTAACTATTCTTTTCATTCGTTCAGTTTATTTATATTATACTGAAAAATAAAATAGCTATCTGGAGATCTAAATACGAGCGTAGAGGTTGAACTTTCGATTCATTAGGTAGGTAAGATTGCCTGCTCAATCAGTTAAGTTTCTATTGTGCGTGTTCACAAAATTTGAAGTGGGTATTGATTGCCCCGATATATTGATACGGATACACGAATTCATTTCTGTCCCAAATTATGATGTTGGGGTTTTTTCACTCGAAATTGTACAATTTATTCATGCTGCATTATGACGTGGGAAATAATTATTCATTGTCAAGAAACAATATAGTGAATAATATAAGAGGTAAAGCTGTCTGAGGTGTCCAACAAATTTTCCAATTTTTTTGACTCACTTATTCAAAATTTGTCTCAGCAGATTATAGATCTTCCCTTTGTTTATTATTCTCCTGATGTGACAGAAATGTTCACTCTCACTCCGGTTTCACCAGAGGAAATTGTTCAAATAATTGAAGGTTTCAAAAATAAACATTGCAGTGGATACGATGAGATACCTCTTCGCGAAAAAAAATCAGAAAATCTAAACTGTTCGACTCTGATAGATGAAAATTGGTTCTTTCGATTTACAAAAAATCAATCTGTATGCAAAAAAATCAGCAGTCCAGAAATGACCTATTTTTCGCGATTTTTCAACTCAAGGTCGATTATTTCCCAAACTACGCGTCGAAGGAGAATTCTAATTACATATTCGTAATCAACGTATCCGAATTAGTAAATAAAATGATCCGGGTCGATATACTCCGAAGAAAAAAATTTTCGATCGGATTTAAGAATTAAGAAACTTAACTTGAATGTTTTCAAAAAGAGACTGAAAAAATGTGGTAGATATAAATATTGGACCATATCCGCTTAGCGTATCTATACTTTGAAGCTGCAAAACGTTTGTAATCGTGTTTTTTGTGACGTCAATTTCATTTGATCTTTGTATGAGGATTCCTTGAAATAAAGTGGTTATTATTATTATCTAAATGTCACCATCCAAATAGTCGTCATTTTATCTAAATGAAAACCCATCAACTTTGAATTTCCAAATTCAATAAACTAGATTCGAATTTTTACTTCAATTACTAATTGATCTGATCTGAACACGATAAAAACATCTAAATATCTCTCAAGAATACCTGGATATGAAACAAAATATCAGAGCTTCAAAGCATGTAAAACATATAAACAAAATTCCGAGGCATAACTCGTTTTCTAGTTTTGAATGTAAATTAGAATCAGATCAAATTAATTATTTCAATCTCATTGAAGGTTTTTTTTTAGGAAAGAAGATAAACGAAAGGAGAAACTATGCAGGGTTATCTACAATACTGTCCTATCCTACGTTGACTGTCTCGAAACATTAAATTCCTCATTGATAAAAATTTGGGATGAAGATCCCTTACACCTGAATCCAAACTTAACGAAATCGACCGCTTCATATTTTGATAGCAACGCTACAGAACCAGTGGAAATAGATATTTTGACGCCTGTTCTTCCACCCTTTCCTTTATGGCAGGCGGTCCTCATTGCCATCGGAATTGCAGTCTGCATCATTCTCACTGTTGGTGGGAATATTCTCGTCCTTTTGGCTTTCATTTGCGACAGGAATATAAGGCAGCCCAGCAATTATTTCATCGCTTCATTAGCGGCAACAGACATGCTCATCGGTAAGTAGTATTTTCATAAAAGTCTGATTTTTACCTGTTAAATTGCACCTGCTCGGGCGCCATTAACAATAGGTTTGAATCTTTCAAACGAAGCAGAATTTTATGGCCAACCTGGATACATTATAAAAGTGAATGGAGGAATATGTGGTGTTTTAGATTGAAAGTAACCCATTGAACGAATTATTTCTGTCTGTACAAAGAAATTCAAATGATATTTCTGCTTCTAGGAACTGTGTCGATGCCCTTCTTCACGGTGTACGTCCTGATGGGCTACTGGGACCTTGGCCCCCTCCTATGTGATTTATGGCTTTCCGTAGATTATACAGTATGTCTGGTTTCTCAGTACACAGTTTTACTCATCACAATCGACCGATATTGTTCCGTGAAGATTGCGGCTCGGTACAGGAGCTGGAGAACGCAGAACCGAGTTATCTACATGGTCACAATCACTTGGATCATTCCAGCACTCCTGTTCTTTTCCAGCATATTCGGATGGGAACATTTCATAGGATACAGAGACTTGCTACCTGGAGAATGCACTGTACAGTTCCTGAAGGATCCCATTTTCAATACCGCTCTCATAATCGGATATTACTGGACCACTCTCATTGTTCTTTTCGTTTTATACGGAGGTATTTATAAGACTGCATACGACATGCAGAAAAAAAGCGAGATGAAACAGAGGAAGATGCAATCTATGGTGGCTCTGAGTGCTGGTGCTATGTCAGGAATGGCTGGTAGGGCAGCGGGGATAGGTTTGTCGAAAACCCAGAGTACCCTCTTGACACAAGATAAATTTCAAAGTACACTGAAAACAATCGAAGACAACGCTGAAAAACCAGCATGTAACCAATTAGAGGTAGGGGAAGTGAAAAGCAATGCGAAAAACAGCAGTACCACCCCTACCACAACAAGCAGCACACTCATTTGCAATAACCAGAAGGTTTTAAACGTGAATTTTCCCCAAGGTCCAATCGAGATAGCCAAATCTGAAAAATCTAGCAGTCCTGGGTTTGACTCCGACGAAGAATCAACCAGTAAAGTTAAGGAAGAAAAGGAAAAGCAGGCAGAAATAATGAGAAAACGATCTTCCCTAGTTGGTTTAGTTCTTCATTCAAGTGTTCCACTCAAAGTCATCACCGCTTCGAATAAATTCAACCTAGATGGCTTCGAGAATAAGGTCCAATCCCAAAGGCACTCATCTTTCCCATTTTCTCTACCTCAAATCTTCGAGAAAAACTCTAACTCATCCGAAAACTCAACGGTAGGTGAATGTGTATGTAATGACAGTTTTAACCTATCTGACCCTGGTTTGAACCACATCAATCCCAAAGTGTCATCTCCACAATCAGTTGCTCCAAGTAATGACTTAGTGAAACTCCCCCAAAAAAGACCAAGTAGTTTATATGTTGACCCTAAAGCCAACTATGACATCCTAATCGGACTGGACGGTGCAGACTTGCGCTTTATGGACGAAAGCTCTCTAGTACTCCCTTCCCCAGTGTGTGACAGTTCTCAATCATCCTGCACGATTACCGAAACGTCAGCGCATGCGCCTCCGCTAACTAACTCAAATTTGCTGCAGAGCGCCCTCCTCAGATCTACCCAAACGGCTGCAAAGTCCATAACATCGAACTCTAAACAGATCACCATACAGGAATTCCCTAACGAGATATCTAAAACTGATGATACGCAAGATGATTCTAGAGCATCGCCATCTGAATGTGGCACACCTTACGTTGATCAAGCAGGTAATGTGCAGTCTAAAACAGTTGAAAGTACCACGAAGGTCGTTCGGGTTGAAACTGAAATAACATTTGAAATAGGAAACAAAGAGGAGCCCAGAAAAAGGACTTTGATGAAGAAAATCGGGAAGAGGTTCAAAAAGCCGCACGTTGAGCCTTTAAGAGGATTCATACGTCAGAAGTCCAAATCGGAAAATAGGGCTAGGAAGGCCTTAAGAACGATTTCGTTCATTTTGGGGGCTTTTGTGGTTTGTTGGACGCCGTTTCACGTATTTGCATTGGTGGAAGGGTTTTGTACGAAACCTCCTTGTATAAACGAGCATATCTACATGTTTTCCTATTTTTTATGTTACGCTAACAGTCCGTTGAATCCTTTCTGTTATGCTCTGGCGAATCAGCAATTCAAAAAAACGTTTACGAGAATTTTGAAAGGTGATTTTCGCATTACATGAATACTGAATGTCGAAGAATAATGTCTAGATGGCCTACCTATTTCTTCGCGAAAGAAGGAATCGTGTAAGAAAGATACATCCCATTTGTTTCAATAGATAGTGAATGAGACTGTATCCATAGTGTTTGATGGATACAGGTAGACCTTAGAAGTGAATTTGATGGATTTTCAATTTTTTTTCAAATGGAATTAGCTGAAAACGAGTTTTTCAAACGTTTAATCGGTGCATTGATTAATTGCAAAAAGAATGTCCGAACAACCCAAACGAATATGGAATTTTAAATATTGATTAAAAGATTCTTTGCGAAGAACTTGCATTTCTTGAATCTTTTCTGATCTGAAGAAAAAGAAACCTTTTGCTTAGAAATCATTAAAAGACAAAACGAAGCAAACTTATCCGAATGCTGTCACTCAAATTTATATTCAAGAAAGTAAGAAATTCTCAAAAAAATCAGAAATTCAGTTTCAATAGCTTTATTTTCCATTAGTTGAAATCCCCTCAAACAATTTCAATTTCAATAATGAGAAAAAATTTCCAAAAGCTGTAAAAAAATTCCCTCAAAAGAATTTGAGTGTTTTTCATTACAAAATTATTTATTCATTTTTCACGACTGGGGAAATAAATAAAGAATAATATTCATCATAAATGTTACAAGTTCTAACCCAATGGTTCATTATTTTCCATCGACGTAGTGATTGATCTGGGGGCGAGAATGAAGAAATTTCAAGTTACAGGCATTCATTATTGAAAACAGTATAACAAAATTGACGATGAGGTCACGCAACTCCAGATGAAACAAACTAATAAATCACGCATATAGAGCAGGGTCACGTTTTGGGTAGGCAAAATCAGCTTGTTTCGTGTAGCGTTCATGAAATTTAAACTTGATCGATTTTCACTTAGGTACCGATTTCTTTTTCTGATTAAGCTATCTGAGTTCGAAAAATTCTTTATTTCATTGGTTAAACTGCGTAAACTGTGTGATATCCTTTTTTCCTCACAAGGATAAACTGGAGGAACATTTTCTATTTTTTGTAATGTCTGTAACAAAAAAATTAAAAAATCTCAACTACTTTCTGAATAACAAATGATGGTTTCTAAAATACATATGATTCAATCTTAATTTCAATTGATAATTTCTGAACTAAATACATATGACTTATCTGAATTACAATTGACGGTTTCTGAATCATTTTTTCTGAATAACAAATGACAGTTTCTGAAATTATATGATTTAATCTGAATTACTATTGATGATTTTTTTAACTTAATGTAACTAATCTGAATTAAAATTGACGGTTTCTGAATCATTTTTTTCTGAAATGCAAATGACAGTTTTAGAAATCTATATGATTTGATCTGAATAACAATTGATGACTTCTGAACTAAATATGACTACTCTGAATTACAATTGACTGTTTCTGAATCATTCTCTCAGAATTAGGTACAAATGATAGTTTCTGAACTCCATATATGATTTGATCTTCAAAATTAATGTCAGAGATGAAAATATTGTGGGGATATTGTGAGAATAATGATTTTTCAATAATATCTACTGATATCAATTCTATTATTGAAAAGAAGTTTGCATCCTAACCCATTCAAGACATATCTCTCACACACATTTCAAACTCACTGAAACGATAAAATGCTCAATATTTCTAAATAAAATCATCCACAAGCATCCTGTGGTGATCCATAAAATAGTAGTACTGATTATATAGAATTAACTTCATCGCATCACTTTCTTATATTAAAATTTTGGAAACTTCAATAAGTTAGTAGGTATTGTTTATCAATAAGAATATTTCAGAGACTCCTAAACATGTTTGTTATAGATGTAAGCCGCAAAAAAATCCATTGAATGTGATTTCGGAATGCGTACCTAATCTTTTGGGTTATAAAATTTGAGATCATTTAGCTGAAAATTGCTTGAAATGAACAATTAAGTATAAGATTACTTGATCACAATAGAATGACAATAAACATTGTGTAAATTTGAATATGAATGTAATGTTAGATAATAAAAGATGATGAATGTTTTTTCATGTATCCTTTAATTTCAACCCCTATTTCCTTTTATGTGTAATCATTCGATTAACGAAGCTCAAAAGTCATGAGAAAAGTAGAATAAGAATGTCAATTCAGAGACATTACTTAAAAATTTGCCGAACTATTGATTGAATGTTTTTCAGTTTTCAATGTTCTTCTATATGTTCTATATGTATGCTCCATTCAATAAAAGATATTCCAGAGCCCTAACTAGCATAGTTTAGATTTTCACCTGTCAAATGGACTTTTTCGAAAAATTGCAAATTTCAAACTCTCATATCTTCCGTTCCTATCATCTCCTCCAAAAATTATTTATATCATATGGATCAGCATACACCAATGTATCACTGTGCAAAATATGAGCGATTCGAAAAATCTCAAATTTTGGGTGAAAAAAGCCAAAGGGGTAAGACCCACCAAAAACACCATATTTGTCATCACCAAGGAATCCCTGGCGAATCCAAAGTCGTTTTTCGAACGTGAAGATCTACTACCCATTCGAATCATGCAGAATACCCATTAGACTGATCAGTATCGCCTATACTTTGAGTGCTCTGAGCGTCTGAACAAAACTCGAAAAATATAAAACCGAATAATTCGTTACTTATAAGGGCTACATGGACGATTTTGGTATCAAAATGTAGGTTTTCGAGGTCGCTCCATTCAATAAAAGATATTCCAGAGCCCTAACTAGCATATTTTAGATTTTCACCTGTCAAATGGCATTTTTCGAAAAATTGCAAAATTCAAACTCTCATATCTTCCGTTCCTATCATCTCCGCCAAAAATTATTTACATCATATGGATCAGCATAACTCAATGTATCACTGTGCGAAATATGAGCGGTTTGAAAAATCTCAAATTTTGGGTGAAAAATGCCAAAGGGGTAAGACCCACCAAACACCATATTTGTCATCACCAAGGAATCCCTGGCGAATCCAAAGTCGTTTTTCGAACGTGAAGATCTACTACCCATTCGAATCATGCAGAATACCCATTAGACTGATCAGTATCGCCTATACTTTGAGTGCTCTGAGCGTCTGAACAAAACTCGAAAATGAAAAATCGAAAAATATAAAACCGAATAATTCGTTACTTATGAGGGCTACATGGACGATTTTGGTATCAAAATGTAGGTTTTCGAGGTCGCTCCATTCAATGAAAGATATTCCAGAGCCCAAACTAGCATAGTTTAGATTTTCACATGTCAAATGGCATTTTTTTGAAAAATTGCAAATTTCAAACTCTCATATCTTCCGTTCCTATCATCTCCGCCAAAAATTATTTATATCATATGGATCAGCATACCTCAATGTATCACTGTGCAAAATATGAGCGATTTGAAAAATCTTAAATTTTTGGTGAAAAATGCCAAAGGGGTAAGACCCCCCAAAAACACCATATTCGTCATCACCAAGGAATCCCTGGCGAATCCAAAGTCGTTTTTCGAAAGTGAAGATCTACTACCCATGCGAATCATGCAGAATACCCATTAGACTGATCAGTATCGCTTATACTTTGAGTGCTCTGAGCGTCTGAACAAAACTCGAAACTGAAAAATCGAAAAATATAAAACCGAATAATTCGTTACTTATGAGGGCTACATGGACGATTTTGGTATCAAAATGTAGGTTTTCGAGGTCGCTCCATTCAATGAAAGATATTCCAGAACCCTAACTAGCATAGTTAAGATTTTCACATGTCAAATGGCATTTTTTTGAAAAATTGCAAATTTCAAACTCTCATATCTTCCGTTCCTATCATCTCCGCCAAAAATTATTTATATCATATGGATCAACATACCTCAATGTATCACTGTGCAAAATATGAGCGATTTGAAAAATCTCAAATTTTTGGTGAAAAATGCCAAAGGGGTAAGACCCCCCAAAAACACCATATTCGTCATCACCAAGGAATCCCTGGCGAATCCAAAGTCGTTTTTCGAAAGTGAAGATCTACTACCCATTCGAATCATGCAGAATACCCATTAGACTGATCAGTATCGCCTATACTTTGAGTGCTCTGAGCGTCTGAACAAAACTCGAAACTGAAGAATCGAAAAATATAAAACCGAATAATTCGTTACTTATGAGGGCTACATGGACGATTTTGGTATCAAAATGTAGGTTTTCGAGGTCGCTCCATTCAATGAAAGATATTCCAGAGCCCTAACTAGCATAGTTAAGATTTTCACATGTCAAATGGCATTTTTTTGAAAAATGGCAAATTTCAAACTCTCATATCTTCCGTTCCTATCATCTCCGCCAAAAATTATTTATATCATATGGATCAGCATACCTCAATGTATCACTGTGCAAAATATGAGCGATTTGAAAAATCTTAAATTTTTGGTGAAAAATGCCAAAGGGGTAAGACCCCCCAAAAACACCATATTCGTCATCACCAAGGAATCCCTGGCGAATCCAAAGTCGTTTTTCGAAAGTGAAGATCTACTACCCATTCGAATCATGCAGAATACCCATTAGACTGATCAGTATCGCCTATACTTTGAGTGCTCTGAGCGTCTGAACAAAACTCGAAACTGAAAAATCGAAAAATATAAAACCGAATAATTCGTTACTTATGAGGGCTACATGGACGATTTTGGTATCAAAATGTAGGTTTTCGAGGTCGCTCCATTCAATGAAAGATATTCCAGAGCCCTAACTAGCATAGTTTAGATTTTCACATGTCAAATGGCATTTTTTTGAAAAATTGCAAATTTCAAACTCTCATATCTTCCGTTCCTATCATCTCCGCCAAAAATTATTTGTATCATATGGATCAGCATACCTCAATGTATCACTGTGCAAAATATGAGCGATTTGAAAAATCTTAAATTTTTGGTGAAAAATGCCAAAGGGGTAAGACCCCCCAAAAACACCATATTCGTCATCACCAAGGAATCCCTGGCGAATCCAAAGTCGTTTTTCGAAAGTGAAGATCTACTACCCATTCGAATCATGCAGAATACCCATTAGACTGATCAGTATCGCCTATACTTTGAGTGCTCTGAGCGTCTGAACAAAATTCGAAACTGAAAAATCGAAAAATATAAAACCGAATAATTCGTTACTTATGAGGGCTACATGGACGATTTTGGTATCAAAATGTAGGTTTTCGAGGTCGCTCCATTCAATGAAAGATATTCCAGAGCCCTAACTAGCATAGTTTAGATTTTCACATGTCAAATGGCATTTTTTTGAAAAATTGCAAATTTCAAACTCTCATATCTTCCGTTCCTATCATCTCCGCCAAAAATTATTTATATCATATGGATCAGCATACCTCAATGTATCACTGTGCAAAATATGAGCGATTTGAAAAATCTTAAATTTTTGGTGAAAAATGCCAAAGGGGTAAGACCCCCAAAAACACCATATTCGTCATCACCAAGGAATCCCTGGCGAATCCAAAGTCGTTTTTCGAAAGTGAAGATCTACTACCCATGCGAATCATGCAGAATACCCATTAGACTGATCAGTATCGCCTATACTTTGAGTGCTCTGAGCGTCTGAACAAAACTCGAAACTGAAAAATCGAAAAATATAAAACCGAATAATTCGTTACTTATGAGGGCTACATGGACGATTTTGGTATCAAAATGTAGGTTTTCGAGGTCGCTCCATTCAATGAAAGATATTCCAGAGCCCTAACTAGCATAGTTAAGATTTTCACATGTCAAATGGCATTTTTTTGAAAAATTGCAAATTTCAAACTCTCATATCTTCCGTTCCTATCATCTCCGCCAAAAATTATTTTTATCATATGGATCAGCATACCTCACTGTATCACTGTGCAAAATATGAGCGATTTGAAAAATCTCAAATTTTTGGTGAAAAATGCCAAAGGGGTAAGACCCCCCAAAAACACCATATTCGTCATCACCAAGGAATCCCTGGCGAATCCAAAGTCGTTTTTCGAAAGTGAAGATCTACTACCCATTCGAATCATGCAGAATACCCATTAGACTGATCAGTATCGCCTATACTTTGAGTGCTCTGAGCGTCTGAACAAAACTCGAAACTGAAGAATCGAAAAATATAAAACCGAATAATTCGTTACTTATGAGGGCTACATGGACGATTTTGGTATCAAAATGTAGGTTTTCGAGGTCGCTCCATTCAATGAAAGATATTCCAGAGCCCTAACTAGCATAGTTAAGATTTTCACATGTCAAATGGCATTTTTTTGAAAAATGGCAAATTTCAAACTCTCATATCTTCCGTTCCTATCATCTCCGCCAAAAATTATTTATATCATATGGATCAGCATACCTAAATGTATCACTGTGCAAAATATGAGCGATTTGAAAAATCTTAAATTTTTGGTGAAAAATGCCAAAGGGGTAAGACCCCCCAAAAACACCATATTCGTCATCACCAAGGAATCCCTGGCGAATCCAAAGTCGTTTTTCGAAAGTGAAGATCTACTACCCATTCGAATCATGCAGAATACCCATTAGACTGATCAGTATCGCCTATACTTTGAGTGCTCTGAGCGTCTGAACAAAACTCGAAACTGAAAAATCGAAAAATATAAAACCGAATAATTCGTTACTTATGAGGGCTACATGGACGATTTTGGTATCAAAATGTAGGTTTTCGAGGTCGCTCCATTCAATGAAAGATATTCCAGAGCCCTAACTAGCATAGTTTAGATTTTCACATGTCAAATGGCATTTTTTTGAAAAATTGCAAATTTCAAACTCTCATATCTTCCGTTCCTATCATCTCCGCCAAAAATTATTTGTATCATATGGATCAGCATACCTCAATGTATCACTGTGCAAAATATGAGCGATTTGAAAAATCTTAAATTTTTGGTGAAAAATGCCAAAGGGGTAAGACCCCCCAAAAACACCATATTCGTCATCACCAAGGAATCCCTGGCGAATCCAAAGTCGTTTTTCGAAAGTGAAGATCTACTACCCATTCGAATCATGCAGAATACCCATTAGACTGATCAGTATCGCCTATACTTTGAGTGCTCTGAGCGTCTGAACAAAACTCGAAAAATATAAAACCGAATAATTCGTTACTTATAAGGGCTACATGGACGATTTTGGTATCAAAATGTAGGTTTTCGAGGTCGCTCCATTCAATAAAAGATATTCCAGAGCCCTAACTAGCATATTTTAGATTTTCACCTGTCAAATGGCATTTTTCGAAAAATTGCAAAATTCAAACTCTCATATCTTCCGTTCCTATCATCTCCGCCAAAAATTATTTACATCATATGGATCAGCATAACTCAATGTATCACTGTGCGAAATATGAGCGGTTTGAAAAATCTCAAATTTTGGGTGAAAAATGCCAAAGGGGTAAGACCCACCAAACACCATATTTGTCATCACCAAGGAATCCCTGGCGAATCCAAAGTCGTTTTTCGAACGTGAAGATCTACTACCCATTCGAATCATGCAGAATACCCATTAGACTGATCAGTATCGCCTATACTTTGAGTGCTCTGAGCGTCTGAACAAAACTCGAAAATGAAAAATCGAAAAATATAAAACCGAATAATTCGTTACTTATGAGGGCTACATGGACGATTTTGGTATCAAAATGTAGGTTTTCGAGGTCGCTCCATTCAATGAAAGATATTCCAGAGCCCAAACTAGCATAGTTTAGATTTTCACATGTCAAATGGCATTTTTTTGAAAAATTGCAAATTTCAAACTCTCATATCTTCCGTTCCTATCATCTCCGCCAAAAATTATTTATATCATATGGATCAGCATACCTCAATGTATCACTGTGCAAAATATGAGCGATTTGAAAAATCTTAAATTTTTGGTGAAAAATGCCAAAGGGGTAAGACCCCCCAAAAACACCATATTCGTCATCACCAAGGAATCCCTGGCGAATCCAAAGTCGTTTTTCGAAAGTGAAGATCTACTACCCATGCGAATCATGCAGAATACCCATTAGACTGATCAGTATCGCTTATACTTTGAGTGCTCTGAGCGTCTGAACAAAACTCGAAACTGAAAAATCGAAAAATATAAAACCGAATAATTCGTTACTTATGAGGGCTACATGGACGATTTTGGTATCAAAATGTAGGTTTTCGAGGTCGCTCCATTCAATGAAAGATATTCCAGAACCCTAACTAGCATAGTTAAGATTTTCACATGTCAAATGGCATTTTTTTGAAAAATTGCAAATTTCAAACTCTCATATCTTCCGTTCCTATCATCTCCGCCAAAAATTATTTATATCATATGGATCAACATACCTCAATGTATCACTGTGCAAAATATGAGCGATTTGAAAAATCTCAAATTTTTGGTGAAAAATGCCAAAGGGGTAAGACCCCCCAAAAACACCATATTCGTCATCACCAAGGAATCCCTGGCGAATCCAAAGTCGTTTTTCGAAAGTGAAGATCTACTACCCATTCGAATCATGCAGAATACCCATTAGACTGATCAGTATCGCCTATACTTTGAGTGCTCTGAGCGTCTGAACAAAACTCGAAACTGAAGAATCGAAAAATATAAAACCGAATAATTCGTTACTTATGAGGGCTACATGGACGATTTTGGTATCAAAATGTAGGTTTTCGAGGTCGCTCCATTCAATGAAAGATATTCCAGAGCCCTAACTAGCATAGTTAAGATTTTCACATGTCAAATGGCATTTTTTTGAAAAATGGCAAATTTCAAACTCTCATATCTTCCGTTCCTATCATCTCCGCCAAAAATTATTTATATCATATGGATCAGCATACCTCAATGTATCACTGTGCAAAATATGAGCGATTTGAAAAATCTTAAATTTTTGGTGAAAAATGCCAAAGGGGTAAGACCCCCCAAAAACACCATATTCGTCATCACCAAGGAATCCCTGGCGAATCCAAAGTCGTTTTTCGAAAGTGAAGATCTACTACCCATTCGAATCATGCAGAATACCCATTAGACTGATCAGTATCGCCTATACTTTGAGTGCTCTGAGCGTCTGAACAAAACTCGAAACTGAAAAATCGAAAAATATAAAACCGAATAATTCGTTACTTATGAGGGCTACATGGACGATTTTGGTATCAAAATGTAGGTTTTCGAGGTCGCTCCATTCAATGAAAGATATTCCAGAGCCCTAACTAGCATAGTTTAGATTTTCACATGTCAAATGGCATTTTTTTGAAAAATTGCAAATTTCAAACTCTCATATCTTCCGTTCCTATCATCTCCGCCAAAAATTATTTGTATCATATGGATCAGCATACCTCAATGTATCACTGTGCAAAATATGAGCGATTTGAAAAATCTTAAATTTTTGGTGAAAAATGCCAAAGGGGTAAGACCCCCCAAAAACACCATATTCGTCATCACCAAGGAATCCCTGGCGAATCCAAAGTCGTTTTTCGAAAGTGAAGATCTACTACCCATTCGAATCATGCAGAATACCCATTAGACTGATCAGTATCGCCTATACTTTGAGTGCTCTGAGCGTCTGAACAAAATTCGAAACTGAAAAATCGAAAAATATAAAACCGAATAATTCGTTACTTATGAGGGCTACATGGACGATTTTGGTATCAAAATGTAGGTTTTCGAGGTCGCTCCATTCAATGAAAGATATTCCAGAGCCCTAACTAGCATAGTTTAGATTTTCACATGTCAAATGGCATTTTTTTGAAAAATTGCAAATTTCAAACTCTCATATCTTCCGTTCCTATCATCTCCGCCAAAAATTATTTATATCATATGGATCAGCATACCTCAATGTATCACTGTGCAAAATATGAGCGATTTGAAAAATCTTAAATTTTTGGTGAAAAATGCCAAAGGGGTAAGACCCCCAAAAACACCATATTCGTCATCACCAAGGAATCCCTGGCGAATCCAAAGTCGTTTTTCGAAAGTGAAGATCTACTACCCATGCGAATCATGCAGAATACCCATTAGACTGATCAGTATCGCCTATACTTTGAGTGCTCTGAGCGTCTGAACAAAACTCGAAACTGAAAAATCGAAAAATATAAAACCGAATAATTCGTTACTTATGAGGGCTACATGGACGATTTTGGTATCAAAATGTAGGTTTTCGAGGTCGCTCCATTCAATGAAAGATATTCCAGAGCCCTAACTAGCATAGTTAAGATTTTCACATGTCAAATGGCATTTTTTTGAAAAATTGCAAATTTCAAACTCTCATATCTTCCGTTCCTATCATCTCCGCCAAAAATTATTTTTATCATATGGATCAGCATACCTCACTGTATCACTGTGCAAAATATGAGCGATTTGAAAAATCTCAAATTTTTGGTGAAAAATGCCAAAGGGGTAAGACCCCCCAAAAACACCATATTCGTCATCACCAAGGAATCCCTGGCGAATCCAAAGTCGTTTTTCGAAAGTGAAGATCTACTACCCATTCGAATCATGCAGAATACCCATTAGACTGATCAGTATCGCCTATACTTTGAGTGCTCTGAGCGTCTGAACAAAACTCGAAACTGAAGAATCGAAAAATATAAAACCGAATAATTCGTTACTTATGAGGGCTACATGGACGATTTTGGTATCAAAATGTAGGTTTTCGAGGTCGCTCCATTCAATGAAAGATATTCCAGAGCCCTAACTAGCATAGTTAAGATTTTCACATGTCAAATGGCATTTTTTTGAAAAATGGCAAATTTCAAACTCTCATATCTTCCGTTCCTATCATCTCCGCCAAAAATTATTTATATCATATGGATCAGCATACCTAAATGTATCACTGTGCAAAATATGAGCGATTTGAAAAATCTTAAATTTTTGGTGAAAAATGCCAAAGGGGTAAGACCCCCCAAAAACACCATATTCGTCATCACCAAGGAATCCCTGGCGAATCCAAAGTCGTTTTTCGAAAGTGAAGATCTACTACCCATTCGAATCATGCAGAATACCCATTAGACTGATCAGTATCGCCTATACTTTGAGTGCTCTGAGCGTCTGAACAAAACTCGAAACTGAAAAATCGAAAAATATAAAACCGAATAATTCGTTACTTATGAGGGCTACATGGACGATTTTGGTATCAAAATGTAGGTTTTCGAGGTCGCTCCATTCAATGAAAGATATTCCAGAGCCCTAACTAGCATAGTTTAGATTTTCACATGTCAAATGGCATTTTTTTGAAAAATTGCAAATTTCAAACTCTCATATCTTCCGTTCCTATCATCTCCGCCAAAAATTATTTGTATCATATGGATCAGCATACCTCAATGTATCACTGTGCAAAATATGAGCGATTTGAAAAATCTTAAATTTTTGGTGAAAAATGCCAAAGGGGTAAGACCCCCCAAAAACACCATATTCGTCATCACCAAGGAATCCCTGGCGAATCCAAAGTCGTTTTTCGAAAGTGAAGATCTACTACCCATTCGAATCATGCAGAATACCCATTAGACTGATCAGTATCGCCTATACTTTGAGTGCTCTGAGCGTCTGAACAAAACTCGAAACTGAAAAATCGAAAAATATAAAACCGAATAATTCGTTACTTATGAGGGCTACATGGACGATTTTGGTATCAAAATGTAGGTTTTCGAGGTCGCTCCATTCAATGAAAGATATTCCAGAGCCCTAACTAGCATAGTTAAGATTTTCACATGTCAAATGGCATTTTTTTGAAAAATTGCAAATTTCAAACTCTCATATCTTCCGTTCCTATCATATCCGCCAAAAATTATTTATATCATATGGATCAGCATACCTCACTGTATCACTGTGCAAAATATGAGCGATTTGAAAAATCTCAAATTTTTGGTGAAAAATGCCAAGGGGGTAAGACCCCCCAAAAACACCATATTCGTCATCACCAAGGAATCCCTGGCGAATCCAAAGTCGTTTTTCGAAAGTTTGGGTGAAAAATGCCAAAGTTTCTGATTCTTTCATCTGATGAATATCATTTAAAACTGAATGATGAGAAAACTCCCATAATATTGGTAGAAAATTTCTATCAATTCATGGCCCCCCTTGAAAAAATTCATGGACCACCCTTGAAAAGCTGTCTGGATCCGATAGTGACGCTATGGTTGACATTGTTAAAGTTGATGGTTTTTTACTAGCAGCAGAAGTATCAAAAACTTGGTCGATCGATTGGAAAATCGCTGAAAAATAATTCATTGGACTCAGGAGAGATAAATGTTGAAGAATGAATCTATTTTAACTTATGTATTAATTCAAGCTATTTCATTTCCCTTTCCCGAGTACATAGGAACACTCATTAAAATCCCCTGAATATTTTATTAAATCAGTGCTAATGATGGAAGCACTTCACAAATAACTCAGGAAAAACAAGGATATTGCTTTATGAACCACTGAAATCGCGGAATGTAATTAGTATAATTTGGATGGATATTCAAATGAAGTCGTAATCGATTCCCTCCGCAATTTCGGTTTGTTTGATCATGGAAAGTGAGTACTTCACTTTATTTCCATTGATTTCTAGTCTTACGGTCTTTCTCGGTGAAAATGTCTATCGCTCTGATCTGAAGGCGTCTTTCGATCTGGAAGATCTACTATCTATTAGAGAATTCGAGCCATTCAGAAAACAAATTTGGTTGATCAGTATCACCTATACTTTGAGTGCTGTGAGCCTCTGAACAAAACTCAAAAATGAAATATGCCAAACAAAAAACAAGAAGAAATCAGGTAAAAGAAGGCCTATATGGACAAGTTTGGTATCAAAATATAGGTTTTCGAGGGCGCTGAATTCAACTAGAACAAATTCAAGTCGCTATCTAGCATAATTTAGATTTTCACCTGCGAAATGGCATTTTTCCTTTGATACTCAAATATATAGTTTAAGCATTTTTGGATGAAAAATGCATAAGTGGTACTACCCCCCCAAAAACACCATATTCGTCATCGGCAAGAAATCCCTGGCGAATCTGAAGCACTGGCGGATCCAGACAGTTTTTAAGGGGGGCCATGAATTTTTTTAAGGGGGGGCATGAATAGATAGAAATTTTTAACAAACGTTATAGGACTACTAATAAAGGGATTATTATGCAAATTTATTCTACAACTGTAGAATATATTCGATAATATGTTATCCTACTAGTGCCATCTGTCGGGCCTTTAAAGAGATCAGTTTTCAACTGTTTCGTTTTCTGCTTGTATCTGTGAATAGAGTTGGGATACAATGAAGAACTAGTTCAGTTGTTCAGTATAACTAGTTGTTCAGAACATTGAACAGAAATGTTTCACACAATAGATAACATTTGCTTTTCCTCAACAATTACTGAAAATTTATAGATAGATAGGTTGGGAAATTTTTCCTCGAATGAAATTTCCAAACTGTTGTCCTTCGTTAAAAGCACGAAAATAGGTTTCCGGATTTCCTGCTGGACAGAAAGTACTCTTAAGATCTAGAAACAACTACAGAAAAACCGGCAGAAATAATAGAAGACTACGCTTTTAATATAAAGAAAAAAAACGAAGAAACATATGGCAGATCTACACCACTGCACAGATGATTCCAAAATTTTTTTAAAGAATATGACAATGATCGATCTGTCTAATGCCCAATTTTCAAATCGTCCCATTTGGCTACAGACTCAAAGCGCGAAAAGCTTCATTAAACTATCAGAAAAAAGAAAATTGAGTTTTTCGACCGGAGAATTTTTGAGAATGGCCAATTATTCACCCAGGTACAGAAGAATTTTCGGGTAATAAGCTCAAAAATATTCAATCACTCACCTAGCAGAAGAAGAAGAATATTAAAAGTTTATCAACGTTTAAAAAGTCTTTAAAAACAGTGTTTAGGAAAAATGTGTTTTATTCTCTGAATGAATGTTTTGATTTTAATTTTCCCTCGTAGAATTAATAGTGTGTGTGTGATTTTCCCGTACTGTAAATATAGTCTGTGGAGATAAAATATTATTATTATTATTTCGATGAGCGTTATGGGTTGCCAAAGAACAAATTTTTTTATATATGCTTGTAAGTTGTAAATAATTCGTTTTGACTGCACATTTCAATTGGGAAAAAGGAATTGAACAACAAACTGAGAAAAATAATTATTATTATTACAATTTGATTCAAGTTAAGGCAATGCCTATAAACTCACAAAAAAAATATAGAAACATGGAAGGTAATCAACAAGAAAGGTAAAAAGAGAATTATCTGAAAAAAAATGAAATAAAAAGGTACCTACTCTAAAGATCCATGAGCTGAAAATCGTCTACTTATCTACGAAGATACCAACTGTCATAATTATTTTAAAAGAGTTCACCGACTTAATAATATTTTAAGAGAACGAAAGAGTTCAAAATAACGAACCATTCCATCGAGCATCAGCCATTTCAGCAATCAGCATTGGTCTAAAAAGGAGTGAATTAACAAGAGTAATTAATTAAAATTAAGGAGCATTTGTGTGCACTCCTTAGAACCATATCTAAAACTAAATGCAGAATATCATGTGACAATGATCAAATTCTTAGAAAAGATATATCTACTGCCGTTCAAAATTCTTACTTAAAAAATATATCGAAAAATCAACAAGTAATTACTTCAAAAATTCGTTTTTCCTCAGAATTCCCGTTTTTTTGGACTCCCCAATAATTCATCATTATACTATTCGACTTATTCACTCGTGAAATAGTCATGCCGAATAACACTTGAGATTTAATGAAGCTGGTAAAATTTTATCTAGGTATTATTCATACGAAAAATACCTGGTGTAGGTACTGATTAGATTTTGTTCAAGACTTTCTTGTCGATTGAAAATCTGAGATGGGGTTCTACTTATCGTTTCTCTCGCAAGGGGTCGCTCTGTTTTTCATTGCCGCATAGCGCCACGACCGTGAAATATTGCGGATAATTTCGGAACTAGGACACGATCTACAATCTAGAGTGCAGTTTTGATCTACAATTTTTGGTCACGATTTTTAGTTAGGAGTCGTCACACCAGGGTTTCTATGCATGTATTGATGTATTGCTAGTGCTTTAAGTGGCCCATTATTTTAATTCGCGTGAAACTCCTAATACAGTGATTACAGGGTGCGTCAATATTTTGTTTCCGACTTTTTCTATATTGCAGGGGGCATTTGAGAGAACTTTTTCATGGGTGAGGCTAGAGATGTCTCCTGAGTATCTTTTTCTTTCAGTTTCAAGTTTCTCCAAAGTTTATACATAATATTTAATTGACAAACATCACATCGACTCTGATTGTTCTGAAGTTATTGACCTTTCCCCATATTCAAGAAGAGAACGCTTTAACATAACAGTCCCCCATCGAAGCTACGCAGCTGTTCAGTAGTTCCCTACCGACTCGAGCAACGGAGCAACTTCATTCAGGAAATAGCGATAGGTTATGTGTACCTATCACAAAATCAACACTCGCTGTCATAATATGAGCTAACCGTATTTAGGTGTGTATTCCTCACAAATCTCTCACCTGCTAATTCAAACAGCAAAATGCATTTATGCTTTATGTGTTGAGTGAAACTAGAATACCAAATTATTTGTCTGTGTTCAATTCATCCTCATTTTACGGAATTATTCCTAGTTACAGTGCAATGTGAAATTAATTTTGTGTTAATGGATATGTTAATTTACTCATTGAAGTCGTTCGATAGAATATTCTCCACAGGTATGTAATTGTAATGTTGGAAAAACTGATACTTTAACTGGGTGAATTTGTGTATTCGTCCAGCCATTTGTCTGGGGCCATTTCAATTATTGGTCCTTCGAGCCGGATTTCAAATTTCTAACCAGATTCTGAATTATTTTTTAGTACATAAATCTGCAGTTTTTTGTAATTAGAATAATATGTAACTAATTAATTTATATAGATTTCAGTAGTTGTGAAGATTATATGTCTAATGAGGAATTAAATGGAGACTTATAGCGCAACTATTTTCGACCAGATCGTAGTTTATATATATTCTTTTTAAAGAGTGCAATACCTACTTTTTTCTGAAATCAAACAATATATTATGGTATATGGCACGTGTGAAGGAATGGCGACGAGGAGCAGCTTGTATAAAAAAAAATTTGTTTCCCGCTCCAAAAATGTTGGCAGTGGGAATGTGAAGGGGGTGCCATACAATTCTGCGTATGATACTCGAGAACAGATAAAACCTCTGAAAAACTTTGTCTCCCCTGTATATGTGAAGTGACACTGAATATGTTCAAAAAAGTTTCTTGTACTTGAAAACAAACCTTGAAATCTTGAAATTGTATCTGTAACAAGAACAAAAAAGAAAAACGAGAAAGAAACTGTAGAAAAAACACTTCACCAGCTAAAAAAACCTTTTCACGAAGTCCTAATAACTCTCTCTTGGATCGGGAGGATCTTTCGATCAGGTCCTATCTTCAAAGTGATGATTCTCCTGTTCTTCAGGTGTTAGAGTTAGAGGAACGCTGCAGGACCCTTGACCCTTATGTTGGGGGATCATCTCCCATACATTTAAAATGGTTATTTTTATCGAAAAATTAGCAAAAAAGCAAGGCAAATTAAAAAAACTGACGGTTGAACACTGAAATTCTAGGACTCAAATCTTCATAAATTAGGAAGTAAAATATGAAGAGAAAAGCGCACTTCAACAATTTAAAACCAGGAAATATGACTATGGTTTTTCGAAATGCTTCGAATCTATAAATTAAGAATTTATTGAATGTTGAATTTTCGGCTGATACAACTAAATTTGAATTATTCCCGCTAAAATCGTCAATTTTAATATACTAATCGATATTCCTATAAAAAATATTCATTATTTCCAACTCTTCAAAGTAACCTATGCATATTCAAACAAAATTAGACTCCAGAAATTATTTCATAATACATAATATATCGAGGGGCAAACCGCTGAGGAATTATGGTGTACAAGAGCACGGGATTCCTCGGGATTCCATGGGATTCCATGGGATTCCTCGGGATTCCACGGGATTCCTCGGGATTCCACGGGATTCCTCGGGATTCCACGGGATTCCTCGGGATTCCACAGGATTCCACGGGATTCATCAGGATTCCACGGGATTCCAAAGGATTCGTTAGGGATTCCAAGGGAAAATACACCCATATAGTTTGATTAGATTTGACTGATTCAAACGAATCCATCCATTATGTCTCAAGGAGGGGATAAGTATTATTTCTCCAACTCTTTTGCTCCACGTTTTCCAACATTCTACATCCTTTCGAAAATAGAATTCGACAGCGCTGGATCCCTTTTTTTCAATGTTTGAAACCCTAACATTACCATCCGTCACTCTCAAATGATTAATAAAAAAAAATTAAAATAAAGTTAGCAGTGTCACTTGCGAGAAAATCAATAAAACCTATTGCATTAATTGTCGAATAATTGTCGAGAATTTGTCGTGAAAACCACTTTCTCAATATCGACCATATATCTTGAAAATGGTTATAAATAATTGTCGAGCAATTGTCGAAGTCCATATGAAGTAGAAAAAACACAAAAAATCCATTCCTTCTTGTTTATTTTACGTCTTTTTCCCGCGAGTTAGAGATATTTCTGGAATTATCGCATTTTTGGCAACAGCGCATTCGTTATTGACTTTTTTTCTATTGAATTAATTGTCGAATACCTGTCCCGAATTTGTCGTGAAAGAAAAGAATTTGTCGCCTCCTTAATTTTTTTACGGGGTGGCTTTGCTAACTTAACGTTAAGTTATCTCAATATCGACCAAATATCATGAAAATGGTTATAAATAATAATACTCGACAAGAGTAATTGTCGAAGTCCATATGAAGTGAAAAAAACACAAAAACTCCATTCCTCTTAGTTGTTTTAGTTTATTTCACGGCTTTTTCAGGCGATTTCGTGATATTTCTGGAATTATTGCATTTTTGGCAACAGCGCTTTCGTTATTGACTTTCTTTCTATTGCATTAATTCAATTAATTGTCGAATACCTGTTCCGAACTTGTTGTGAAAGTAAAAAAATTGTCGCGTCCTTAATTTGTTTTCTACGGGGTGGCTTTGCTTACTTAACGTTAAGTTAGCAGAACCACTTTCTCAATATCGACCAAATATCATGAAAATGGTTATAAATAATTGTCGAGTAATTGCCGAAGTCCATATGAAGTAAACAAAACACAAAAAATCTATTCCTTTTAGTTTATTTTACGGATTTTTCCCGCGAGTTCGAGATATTTCTGGAATTATCCCATTTTTGGCAACAGCGCATTCATTATGGACTTTTTTTCGAGTGCATTAATTGTCGAATACCTGTCCCGAATTCGTCGTGAATGAAAAAAATTTGTCGAGTCCTTAATTTTTTTTCTTCGACAATTATTTATAACCATTTTTATGATATTTGGTCGATATTGAGAAAGTGGTCATGCTAACTCAATATAAAGTTAGCAAAGCCACCCCGTAGAAAAAAAATTAGGGACGCGACAAGTTTTTTTTCTTTCACGACAAATTCGGGTCAGGTATTCGACAATTAATGCATTAAAAAAAAGTCAATAACGAATGCTCTGTTGCCAAAAATGCGATATTTCCAGAAATATAGGGAAATCGCGAGAAAATGAATTGGAAATTGCTAGAGAGATTAAATTTTTTTTGTGTTTTTTACTTCATTTGAACATCGATAATTACTCGACAATCATTTATGATCATTGTGATGATATTCGACCACTATTTGCTTAATTAATATAAAGTTAGCAAAGCCACCTAGTAGAAAAAAAAACGAAGGTCGCGACAAATTTTTTTCTTTCACGACAAATTCAAGGTTGGTACTCGACAAATAATGCAATAAAAAAAAGTCAATAACGAATGCGCTGTGGCCAAAAATGGGATAATTACAGAAATATCTCGAACTCGCAGGAAGAAGACGTAAAATAAACTAAAAGGAATGGATTTTTTGTGTTTTTTTTATTTCATATGGACTTCGACAATTATTTATAACCATTTTTATGATATTTGGTCGATATTGAGAAAGTGGTTCTGCTAACTTAACGTTAAGTTAGCAAAGCCACTCCGTAGAAAAAAAATTAAGGACGCAACAATTTTTTTTCTTTCACGAAAAATTCGGTACAGGCATTCGACAATTAATGCAATAGAAAAAAGTCAAAAACGAATGCGCTGTTTCCAAAAATGCGATATTTTCAGAAATATAGGAAAATCGCGAGAAAATGGAGTGGAAATTGCTAGAAAGATTAAATCTTTTGCGTGTTTTTCAATCTATTTGAACATCGACAATTGCCCGACAATCTTTTATGATCATTGTGATAATATTTGCTAAATTAATATAAAGTTAGCAAAGTCACCTAGTAAAAAAAACGAAGGTCGAGACAATTTTCTTTCTTTCACGACAAATTCGAGGCAGGTATTCGACAATTAATGCAATAGAAAAAAAGTCAGATACGAATGCGCTTTTGCCAAAAATGCGATAATTCTAGAAATATCTCGAACTCGCGGAAAAAGACGTAAAATGAACAAGAAGGAATGGATTTTTTGTGTTTTTTGTACTTCATATTGACTTCGACAATTACTCGATAATTATTTTCATGATATTTGGTCGATATTGAGAAAGTGGTTCTGCTAACTTAACGTTAAGTTAAGCAAAGCCACCCCGTAGAAAACAAACTAATGACGCGACATTTTTTTTTCTTTCACGACAAATTCTCGACAATTATTCGACAATTAATGCTATAGGTTTTATTGATTTTCTCGCACGTGGCACTGCTAACTTTATAGACATTCTGACAACAGAGTTGGAGTACGAAGAAAAAGTATCAATTTATGGGTTCTAGAGTTGGGTTTATTCATTCTTCCTCCATTACATATCTATTTTTTTATATAAATGAACTTCTACTCCCGAATTTCCAAGAAATTTGGACAGAATTAGCTTAACACAGAGAAAGGACCTATTTGAACCCCATTTCTGAAAATCTTAATGCAATGAATGAATATAGAATGGATATTTTTTTAAAATTGAACCACACGCTCTAATAGTAAACCCAACTGAAAATTTGAAAAAGGAACGTGCTGTTCGAATTACTGTATATTCATCAGTTCTTCATGAGTACCTACCTATACGAAATTTGAATTGAATTTGACATTAGAAAATAGACAAAAATCAAGTTCAAAAGAGTCGGTTACAAACAAATAATACACATGTGAAGTTGATGTAAAAGCGTGTTCAATAGGGTACAATTGTCAAGAATGAAATAATTGTGGACAATTGATACTAAATATCATTTCTCCATGGAATTCTAAGGGATTCCATGGAATTCTTAAGGATTCCACGGGATTCCTTTGGAATTCCACGGGATTCCTAAGAGTTCCACTGGATTATTGAGAATTCCAAGGGATTCCTAAGAATTCCACGGGATTCCTAAGAATTCCACGGGATTCCTAAGAATTCCACGGGATTCCTGTGGAATTCTTAGGGATTCCCATGGAATTCTGGTTGGACGGGATTATGGTGTACAAATTTTTGTCAGCGGTTTGCCCCTCGTAATATATCAGCTAATTCAAACATTGGATATAAAATCTATATGACGAACACAAATATTTGCATATTCCTTAATCATATAAAATAATACAAAGTCACAAAGTGTCCCAAAAAAGTAAATGTTTGTCAAACTAGAGGCAACCAGAAAAATGTTGGTGAAAATGCAGCAACTCTTTTGTTGAAAAGAGGCAACATAACACCTTTCATATTATGATATGGACTGGCATTGCTGTTCACTTTAAACGTCATACACCATTTGAGATGCAAAAGTATTCCATGCACCATAAGTTCTTACAAACAAATGGATATTTTTTTTCCATCAACTTCACAGTATTGGATAAGTACTGTCAGAAAGTTGCTATGGAGGACTTTTAAATATATTTGAAATATCAGAATGCCGAATTTCCAGAACAAATTGTTGAAAATTTCATCTTTTTGTTCAGAAGATTTCGAAAATTTCAAATGATGTATCAGATGTCTCATCATCCCTATTCAACATTAGACAATCCAACGACCTATCATATTTTCTGGAGTTTATTGCTGCTGCTAAATCAATAAAAATTCGGCATTGTTCAGGTGTAAATTGAAACACGAATTTTTGTCATTGTTTATTGCGGAATTGTTTTGAAATTTTTAGTTAATCATATATTGAGTTATCTCAAACTAGTGAAACTCGACAAGAATCAGTTCTATTTTATGAAAAAATGCTGCAAATGTATGCCAAAGTCGTATGTGCAAGTCGTTTAAATAGAAAGTACCACATATCAAATGCACAACTAGGAAAATAAGGCAGCCATCAAGAGCAATCAAGGCGGCTTGACAAAAGCGAAGATAACAAACTAATATGAAAACACATTTATTTTATGTTATATATAAAATTAATATTACAATATTACAAAATGAAAAAGAGCAAAGAGGTTACAGTTATAGCAGTGCTGAATATTCTTACTCCATTGAGTCTTATACAATCTTCATGCGAGTTCCTAATACATAAAGCTGTAATAATTTGACTGAGTAATTTTCTTAGTCAGTTTTTTTTTATTATAAGAGCTCAGATAAATTCACATCCTGCTCTCTAGATCTAGACAGAGAAAAGACAATGTTTGCGCAAATATATGTTCTTGCTGTCCGTCTGACTATACTCATCAGTCATCCGAAGTTGTTTTTGGGTCATACAGGGTGGCCCAAATAAAAGATTCCATCCGGATATTTTCTCGAGTACGAGATTCCCGGAAAAAAACCTAGCAGAAAACAGTATGGATTCTGAATCAATCCCAAGTTGCGTTACTTTCAATTACTGTTTCATGACACTACCATTAAAATAATTAAGGAAAGAGATCGAAGAGGCTGGGAATCTTTCTACGTTTATGTAGGCTTCATCAACCCATGAACTGTACCGTTAGAATCCTTGAAACTGTTTATTCATTACATTCTCGAATCAGAAATTTAAATGATGCACTTCAGCTGTTCCCATGGTAAGATAATTTATAGTTAATTCAATTCCCATGAAATATGTTGAATACATACACAGTAAATAAATAGCATTTCAAAATAAAAAGAAATGGTTTACGCGTAGTTTTCTCATTGTCACGCTCAAAAATCGAGAAAATTGGGAATAAACTTAATCATAGTCATTAGTTGCTAAATAATTCAGTAAAATTTCAATGAATATTCATGCCTTATCCCCGACAGAAAGGATTGAACTCCTTTTATTCTATATAATTAATTGGTAGATTCTACATTTGATGAGTAAATTACTAAATTGTCTGCCCACTGATTTTATCTACTTGGTTTGAACAAATGGTTCCTTAATATACATACTGCTCCACAAGAGTTAGGGATATCGTATTCAATAGTTTTTAAGAGTATGTAATCTTCGAGAAAATCGCTGTAAAATCATTTAAAACTCAATAACAACTTGAATCGATTCAATAAAAATCAGTATGAGACATTTCGTCAATCTGGTCGCCTTTTTTCTGAAGTTTGGTTCTTTGCATATGCTTCATGAATGTTCTTATTTTGAAATGAAGTCAGTTTATCAACGGCTTCCATTTGAAACGAGTTTTCTGAAAATGCCAAGACGTAAATTAACAAACGCTGAGGCTAATAGGGCTATCGGAATGCTACAGGGTGGCCTAACTCAGGTTGTTGTAGCGGAAAGGCTCCAAGTCAGCCAAAGTGTGATATCTCGACTTTGGAATAGGTTCAGGGAGACAGGTTCCGTGTTGGAAAGACCAAGGCTTTGTGGGCGACGAAAGACAACACCTGCTCAGGATCGTTTCATCACCGTTTCGGCGAGAAGAAACCCTACATCTACTTGTAGAATGCTACGGAATACGCTTCAAAATGCAGATGAGTTTCCATCGAAACCATCAGACGACGTTTGAGAGAGGTGAATCTAGGTTCTAGACGTCCATTAAGAGGAGTTCCATTAACACTTGACCATAAGCGTAAAAGACTGGAATGGGCAAGGCAACATATCAATTGGAACGATCAATGGCGTAGTGTTCTTTTACTGATGAATCCAGATATAGACGATTTTCAGATTCTCGAAGAATAAGGGTATGGACAATCCCACGCATACCCCGTAATCGTCGCTATGTCCAAGAAGTCCATCCATTCCGAGGGGGTAGTGTTATGGTATGGACCGGGATATGTTTCAACGGCCTACAGATCTACACATGTATCCTGGGAATATGACCGCCTTACACAATAGGGAGCATGTCATTGACAATGTTGTGCCAAATTTTCACGCTGCTATTGGTGAAACTTTTCAATTTCTAGACGATAATGCTAGACCGCACCGTGCAGCCATAGTTGAGAATGCGCGCGAGGAGCTTGGTATCCCACATTTACCAATACCTCCGCACTCACCAGATTTGAATTGCATAGAACATGCATGGGATATGCTCCAAAGAAGATTAGATAATCATCAACCTACCCCAGAATCATTAAAGGATCTGAGAGAGCTTCTGCCCCGTTTATGGAACCAAATTCCTCAAGAAATGTTCAACAACTTCGTGTGTAGTATGCAAAGAAGATGTCAAGCTGTTATTGATGTCTTAAAATGCTTGAATTCTCTGGGAATAAAATTTCGTTATTTCACTCGATATTTCTTAACCACCTTGTATACGCTGCAGACCTACAGGCTAAAATTAATTTGCAACTTGAAATCACATTAATATGAATTTTCATCACAAAAATCTCATTTTAACTATATTTTTTGCAATTCAAGTCAATATCCCTAACTCATGTGGAGCAGTTAATAAAATCAGTTTCAGTGTGCGATATCTGTCAATACAATTTCTCTAACCTTAATCCCGCAGTTTTTCCGTTTTTGAGAGACCAAGTCTCACGTTTTTTCTTCCGGATTTATCAGTGTTCACAATAGAAGCAACAATAAAAACTGCATTTCTCAAAGTTAAAAAGTTATTTATTCAGTCAAAAATATCAACACAAATATCTCGCAGTGGTTGTACAAAAAGCTATATAAGATGAAAACACGTGTATCTCTTCAATAGTGAAGTCATGAAACCATTCAGAAAATTGAGATATTAGTACTATTATCTACGAGCTATCTCAAGATGCACTGGCCCATAAAGGTTCGCACCAGACCAATTAATGCTGTTCGAATTTTCTGTAGAATTAAGTCTGTGCCAACCCATTTACTCTTTTAAAGATTTACATCAGAGTTCTTCATTCTGTTGTTGGCTAACTGACAATTGTTATCAGGAAGTTATGGATGGATATGCCTGTATACACTTTATTTCTCAATAGACTCTACATCGTCGACCTCCAATCTTGGAATTCACCTTCATTTCAAATCACCACATAACTATAATTAGTATCTAGTTTGATAAGTTGTTGACAATTAACCAGCAATACTCGTACATCCATTTATTTCAATACATCGAAAAAGTTATGATGGTATTATTACCAGTTAATTCGAGTATATTGGCTGGATATACCTCAAAAATCATGAAATTCGGTTGAAATAATATTCCGATAAGTTTTTCAGTTGCTGGACTTCTGGGGGTTTTCACCCTCATCAACAAGATTGGAACAAGACATCGCAAGTGGGTCTCAAAAATGATTAGCCTGAATGTGGAGGTTTTTCATCTGAATAAAATTGGTCAGAAATGTTGCTCTAGAATCATATTTCGATAGGTTTTTCATTTGCTGGACTTCTGTGGGTAGTTCTCACCCTTTTCAAAAAAAACAAGATTGGAACAAAACATCGAAAATCAAAAATACATGCATCAAAATAAAATACCCTCACATTTTTTTTCCTATTTTATTCGGCATCAAACTTGAAATTAATAATAAGAAATGAAAGATTAAAACATTAAATTCAAAGGTTCATCTTTGAAAAAATTAAATGATGAAACAGGTTATAATTAAGATATCCACAATATAAAATACAATAGAAAACAATGCAGTCATTCACATTCCACCGTAATATTATCCATCACATTTCTTTTCAGTCTTCCCTCTTAACTTTGATATCGAGTGCTTCAATTTCTTTTACAGTTTCAAGGGAGACGTTGGTTTTCTTCACTTTTATCTTTTTCAAATTCGGGCAATTTTCTTTAACTCCAGTTAGATCAATTGTTATCAAAGGATTACCACTCAAATTGATGGAACTCAATTTGGACATTTTAGGGAAGTTATTAAAGGAGAATTCTTTTATATTGTTGTCTTTCAACTTGAGCTCCTTCAAATTGATTCCTGTGAATGCTTCTGAATTTATAGTTTGTATTCCACACTGGTTACATTCAAATTCTTCCAATTTTGTGCATCCAGAAAACATACTGTTTTTGAAATCTCCAATATCTGAGTTGAAAATTTCGAACTCTTCCAATTTGGTCAAATTCATGAATGTCCCGCTGTCATAATTATGAATTTTCGTTCCTTTTATCTTGATTTCTTCAAGTTTTGAAGATATTTGGAGAACCCCTTCAGGTAACTTGTCAATGTTAGAATTTTGAATAATAATTTTCTTCAAATTTGGCATTGATTTAAAGGCGTCGATAGAAATAGGTCGAAAATCGCAATTTAAAATTTTCAATTCTTTAATTTTTGTGGGATTAAGTAATAGTGAATCATCCAGAACTCCAGATTTGTTGATCAAGGTGAAATTTTCATCGTCTTCTTCTTCGCTACTTGATGGACTTCCGAGTCCAATGTTCAGAAGAAGGAAGCAAAGAATGGATAGGTGGGACGGTTTCAACATTCTGAAAAATAAACTTAACTTTGTGACTCAAAATAATAATAAAAAACAAACTGATAAATTGAGCGCTCATTGGTCCATCCTGTAAATAGATTCTCATTCTAGAATCCAACAGAATTTTTGACAGTTGTCAAACAAATTGACAGCAGCGAAATTTAATAATGTCAATAACTCGAAAGCATCGTATAACAGCCAAATGGAACAAATTCGATAACGAATAAATGAGGGCGTGTTGGGAAAAACGCTCGGACACGTCGATTTGTAATTTTAAATGCGCATATTTTTCAAGAAAATAATATTATATAGGGTGTTCCATGTGACCGTGGCCAATACCAACTTTCTTATTTCAAATGCGACCCCCTGTATATTATTTATTTTTTGGATTCTCCAGAGAATTCTAGACACAATTCATGCACAATGTCCTATACCTATCTTTAACTATTTCGGAAGTATTAAGTGTTTTCAGATTTATTGCAAAAATCAACGTTTTAAATAAAAATTATTTTATTTCACAAATTCGGTACATTACACTCAAAACCTGATAAATAATACTGATTATTTTTTAATCATTAAAAAAAAACAAAAAAACATTAATGTCAATGTAGGAAATGTTCAAAATGCTCGCCGCGAACGTCTTGGCAACATTCTAACGTTACTCAACATTACTTCTCAGTAATGGTTTTTGCTTACTTTCTTCATATCAAGGGGTAAATGGGAAATAAGTATTGAGTGTAATGTATCGAATTTGTGAAATAAAATAATTTTCATTTAAAATGTCAATTTTTGTAAAAAATCTGAAAAAACTTAATATTTCCGAAAAAGTTGAAGATAGGTATAGGACATTGTACATGAATTATGTCTAGAATTTTCTGAAGAATCCAAAAAATAAATATTATACAGGGGGTTGCATTTGAAATAAGAAAGTTGGTATTGGCCACGGTCGCATGGAACACCCTATAAAATTTTATTCTCTTGACAAATATGCGCATTTAAAATTACAAATCGACGTGTCCGAGCGTTTTTCCCAACACCCCTTCATTTATTCGTTATCGAATTTATTCCATTTGGCTGTTACACTCTGTATGATTCTGGTTGAACGATCTAGAAAAAATTTCGCATGTAGCTTGAATGTATCATTCTCCATCAGAATGAGCGCTCAATATAAACAGAAAGAGCATTAATTACAGAAATTTCTAGATGGCGTAAATAAACCATTTCTTGTTTTGAGAAATAACTCATTTAATTTGAGTTTGTATGGAATTTTATGGTAGATAGATTTTGTTTTCGGCAAGTGTTGTTTATTGAAATTAATGTAGTAGGAACTTACTTTGTAATATTAAACAAAAGGAGGTCAAACAATGCAGTTTTATTTCCTTTAACACAAGAACCAGAGTGAACTGCAACAATATTATGAATATTGTGAAAACCTAGGTATACTCATATGTACCAGCTATTCCTTGGTAAACATCACTTATTTATGGATGTTTATCTCTATCACGTGATAGATGATAGTATGCCATCAAACATCGTTTTGGTTTTAAATAAATCTGAGAGATCTGTGCACAGAGGCGCGCTAGTACTTCTTGTGATAGAGGGTTAAAGTATAGATGCACAGAATACCTGGTGTTAGCACTGATTAGAATTTGTTTAAGACTATCTTTTCGGTTGAAAATCTGAGATACAGTCCTAGTTTTCATTTCTCCCGAAAGGGGTCGCGCTGTTTTCCATTGCCGCAATAGCGCCACAACCGTGAAATATTGCGGATTATTCCGGAAGTAGGACCCGATCTACAATCAAGAATATCTACAATTTTTGGTCATGATTTTTAGTTAGGAGTCGTTGCGCCAGAGTTTCTATACGTGCTCAATTGGGTTCATATCAATAAATCAAATCGAATTAATGAAACTGGTCAATTCATTGAATTTTTTCCTCGACTCCTTAGTACTTATGTATGATTCCCATTCTTTTGAATAACGAGAGACATGAATGAGAAACAAACGAATAAATATCTGAATGGTGGCATTGTTCTTTCGATTTGAGTTCTCACAATAACCTAAGAAAGTATTTCCGGCCATTTGAAACCCTTCTCCATATCCATGTGATATTCAATCGGTTGGTTTGTTATTGCCGATGAAACTTTGGAATTGAACAAGAAAAAATTTCATTTCGTTTTTCGTTCACATGCTGTGGTTATATAATTGCAGACCTACTGAGAAAACATTGATAAATTTATAATGAATCTGCTGTTTTTTGAACATTTGCAGTTTTTTTTGCAGATAACAGGACGAGGTCATCAGAACTGTCACATGGGCCAATGCATGTCGCGGAAAGCGGCTGGTGCATTTGCCGCATCTGCTGCAGGTGCACACAATAGACCATCCAAGAAAAAACATGACAAATTACACCAGGTAAGGAATCTGAGGTTATATCTGTTTTCGTACACAAATTTCAGGTACAAGATACTCAGGAAATTTTGTTTACACTTGGAAATTCTTATTATACAGCTTATAAACAAATTTCAACCCTGTCTGTTATTTACCTTTCGAAATACACTGCGCAAAAAAATTAACGCACATTATGGAAATCTCAAATTTATTCTACAACTGAAGGTGTTCTCAATGATAATTATTTTTATCAGAATTATGCATGCACAGGTTATCCTCTTTCAACGTTTTTCTTCAATACAGATGTTTTCTCCCAGCAGGAATAAAAAAAGATGATATTATCAGATTTTGAATGTATTGGCTCCATTCTAAAATCAGTTGTTCTCGATCAATTCTAGTGATCAATAGTTTTTCTTTCGTTTGATTTTCTACACTCGATCGCTATGCAATGCGAAACACGCAATTTGACCCAAGAGGAATGTGCCCAAGCGGTAGTTTTGCGAGAAGAAGGGTGGACATACACAAGAATTGCAAAAAGGTTTGGAGTTTCCCATACAAGTGTGTCCAGAATGTTGCAGCGATTCAGGGAGACAGGTATGAATGTCCGAAGACCAGGACAGGGTAGACCACGGGTAACAACTGCCATTCAAGAACGTTACTTGAGAGTTTCTTCGTTGAGACAACGGTTTGCAACCGCTCGCCTCCTTCAAAATCAGCTTGAGCAAACTTATGAGGTGCAAATTAGCACTCAGACAATAAGAAATCGCCTCAGAGAATATGATGTAAGGCCTCGTGTCGCGGCAAGAGGCCCAGCTCTTACCCCAGCCCATCGAAGGGCGCGTTTGGATTTTACGAGAAAGCATATCCATTGGGAAGAGGCCGATTGGGAAAGAGTTCTCTTCACAGATTAGTCTAGATTCTGCCTCTACCATTGTGATCGACGTTCCCTTGTATACAGACGTCCACATGAAAGATATGCTCAGTGCAATTTCCTGAATACTACTGGTTTCGGGGGAGGATCGATTATGGTATGGGGTGCAATATCTTTGACTGCTCGCACAGACCTAGTGGTCGTTGATAATGGAGCTATGAATGCTGATAAGTATATAAGGAACAATCTTGAAGAGAATGTAGTGCCATTTGCCCCATACATTGGTGAAAATTTCATTTTTATGGACGTACCTTGAAGAGGTTGAAGTCTCTCGAATGGAATGGCCAGCAATAAGTCCAGATCTCAATCCGATTGAGCAGGTTTGGGACAACCTCAATAGAAGGCTGAGAAGTTCAGAAAATCATCCAGCTACTCTTAATGACTCAGGAATTCAACTCGGAGAAATCTGGGAAGGATTAGATCAGAACATTTTAAGATCACTCATTTTGAGTATGAACCGTCTTTGCCGAGCTGTAATTAACGAAAGGGATGGAAATACCAAGTATTAAATCACTTATCAGCATTTCAGTATTTTGAAAATTGTTCATTTCTCTTCTTTCACATAAGATTCGGTGAAATCCTGAATTTGTCTTCCATTTAATGTGTCTTGTTTCGTTCAAAACCTTCCCGAGAGAACATAAAAAATAAGTTATAAGGTCAATGTAGAGCTAACTTTCATTAAAATTGAGATTTTCAGAATGTGCGTTAATTTTTTTGCGCAGTGTATTATAAAAATAATTATTATCTCAGAAACCAGATTATGGCCATTGAAGAACTTCGGTTAGTGAACAAAGTCACGAAATTTTTGACGTTTTTTTTCGAATTGCCATTCGGACAAAAATTGTTGGATGGCCTTTCACGAAGATACGAAATTCGAAATTGAGTTTTATATCCTTCACTGGTCATCTGCTTCGAGCAATAGTATATTATTCAGAGGAGGAGTGTCACTTTTCATGGCGAGTTTACCTTCCGAACGTAGTGAGGCGGGTAATTGAAAGCGAGCCATAAAAAGTCACTCCTCCTTCGAATAAAATATGTTATTTTATGTGATCGAGATATTCTTGATAATGGAATATTTGTTGGAAGATTATTTGGGCTGTTTCCATTATCTATGCGGTTAGTTGTTACCGACGTTTCGGCAAGCATTCGCCTGCCGTTCAGGTTCCCTCATCCTTAGCGCTGTTTCCTCTGCTGCCAACAGTATCTCCATCTTAGGAATGGTCTTTGGTGCTACAGAGAATTTCATACCTTTGTTGAGGAGGAAGGTTTGGTCCTCACTAAGAGTACCCTGAAGACGGCAGGCGAATGCTTGCCGAAACGTCGGTAACAACTAACCGCATAGATAATGGAAACAGCCCAAATAATCTTCCAACATGTTATTTTATTTTCAATTATTTTGAAATTCATGGAAATCTAAATATCCACTTTTGGATTGACATTTACGATCGTTAATATTGAGTGAAAAATGGAACATTTGCCTAGTGAATTATCGAAAACAAATCCAAAATTTCTGTAACAACAGAACCGGAATCAAAGATGAATTTCTCGATAGCTACCATAATTTTTTTTGACGACTATCAAAAATTTATTAGTTAGTTTCATGAAATGGCAAATGCAACTTTTCTCTTATTCTTGTTTCGAATACTTTACAATTTTCAACGTAACGCTGTTGAGAGAATGACTCAACTTAAGTCAGCTTGTATAATGTTTGACTTTATTATGATTTATCTGCTTTTATATTATGACTTAGGGTTCTTCTGAGAATTCGATACCTTAGGATCGAAGTTCTATGGCCATATCTTGAAAGTAAAACTCGTAAAACTGAATATTTAAGAAGTTTTCAACAAAAGTTAACTATCCTCTGAAGGAAGTTGGAATTTAGGCTTTTGACCGATAATAAAAACAAATAACTTCCTTCTGAAGAATTCTTTGTAAGTGTATATTTCCTGCAACATTTCAAAGTCACCTAGGTGACTTCATCAGAATTGACTTCACGTTTCTTCGAATGTTAACAGGATTAGCTTTACGAGGACTGAAGAACCCACATTCAATTCATAAAGGGAACCGACTTTAAGCTTCGAATATCGTCAAAATAAAAATTTTGAAAGGATACAACCCGAAAGACAAGAAATAACGGCTAAGGTTGTATTTCACTTGAGACGTCTCTAAAGACCACTAATCCCTACAGATGACTTCCTCACCGGCGACAAGAAGTGTCTAATGGACTCCCACCCTCAGGTGTCTTACCTATCAAGTTCTCAATTATCCCGAGAACTATTGAACATGAAATTTTAGATTTTTCTACTAAAAAGTATCACCTATTGAATGTTATGTTTCGAATTTCGATAATCAAAAAAATGAAATAACTGTTTCTAAGTAAAAGTAAATAAACTGCTCCACATGAGTTAGGGATATTGGTCTTGGTCTTTCCAACACGGAACCTGTCTCCCTGAACCTATTCCAAAGTCGAGATATCACACCTTGGCTGACTTGGAGCCTTTCCGCTACAACAACATGAGTTAGGCCACCCTGTAGCATTCCGATAGCCCTATTAGCCTCAGCGTTTGTTAATTTACGTCTTGGCATTTTCAGAAAACTCATTTCAAATCGAAGCCGTTGATAAACTGACATCATTCCAAAATTAGAACATTCATGAAGCATATGCAAATAACCAAAACTTCAGAAAAAAGGCGACCAGATTGACGAAATGTCTCATACTGATTTTTATTGGATCGATTCAAGTTGTTATTGAGTTTTGAATGATTTTACAGCAATTTTCTCGAAGATTACATACTTTTAAAAACGATTGAATACGATATCCCTAACTCGTGTGGCGCATTTTACATTAATGTGTATTCCAAGAGGGGTGAAATGTCAATTTGATTTCGTTTTCCAAAAAATCTAAGTGGATGTGTTCAGGTTTGCTACAAATAATGAAATTATAGATTCTCTACCGCCTTGATAGTGATATTAGAGATAAATCGAAGTTCTTATCGTATGGTGAGAGATAATCCCGTAGAAGGAAGTAATATGGCAATTTCAATTCTTTCGTTTTGAATCTTGAACGAGGGCACCTACTTAAACCGCATCAGGTACCGTTCTTCAGCTTTGCCAACCTGCTGCTTAATATTCCTCAACTTTCTTCCCACATCGGAGATCAATATCAACATACTTAATCAAATTCAACCTGCCTCACGAGAAAAAATATCTGAGAAAGAGGCTGCAAGTCTGCTTTAGAAAGTACGGAACGTAAAGCACGGTTTCGATAATTGACATTGTTATCTGATCCTTCCTCAGCAAATTAGATTATATTATCGTGGGTACTTATGCTGCATAAGCTGAGGATTTCTTCTTTAAATTCCCCATGTATACAGGGTGTCACATTGAAAAGGAAACAGAGGTCCTGTCTGGTAGAAAGATAAAGATTTGGAAAATCCCTCGGACCGGTTTTGTTCATAAGGGGGACACATTTTTTCACATAATAACCATAATGACTTCATTTCATCCCCCTGCATCCTGGCTTGGGCGTACCTCCTACAGGTGTAAAACCGTAGAATCTGCGGGGTACCTCAAGTTTAGGGTGGGGATTTTTACCCTTATATAAAGGTCTTTTTGATGAAACAGATCAACAAACAGTTCAAAGTGTTGAGACAGATTCAGTGACTTGTGTAGCTGTGGTCAAAAATGGTTCGCCCTGTGAGTTTCTATTTTTTCTACTTGTGAATATAGCTTGAATTTCATTTAAAAACTTGCAATTTTTTCATACATTATTGGAGCCAAAATCGTTCCATGAGTTTTCAATTTTATTTTTTTTATTGCCAGAAAGTCATTTCGGTGCAAAAAATTATTTGGTTGACGACCTTCCAGGTCCACAACAAATCTTAATGTTAAGATGTAGATTGGCAAAATAACTGACCACTCCTAAAATCACTGCGATCAAGAAATTGTATTTTCTTCTTTAACATCTTCTAACATATATAAACTTTCCATTCAAAGTTAGGTTATGTTCGAGGTTTGATAGATACCTTCTACCCTCCAAGATTCCACTCAGGACTTGACCTTGATATGTCAGAATTCTCTCGAAAATGAGGATTTTATGTAGAGAAAGAGAACCCTTTTGAAATTATTCATTCACGATCAAGTATTGCCAGTATTTTGACGAAAGCTTCGTTATTTTCTATTGCTTCAACTTTTTCAGAGTTCAATATTACAGAATATCGCTGACCTACCCCATCCTATTTCACCTACAGATCTCTAGAGGTTTTCCAAAAGGGCCTATCGCAATTTCAACCCCCTCGTTTTGATCTTCTGCCAATAAATGTCTGGAAATTCGCGTAATCGATTCCTGCTGCGCTCGCGCATACGACGCCGCATCGGGGGTAAGTTGGACGTCGATCAATTTCTAAAGAAGGCGAAAGACGCATTACACGTTGGTATCCTTAAATCCTGAAATGACTCATTCTGCTGCAGGATTATTCGAACATCTTTCGAATTTTCCGAGTGTGTGAACAGGTTTTTACATGTGCTGTGAAAATGGATAATTTCTCTAATCTTCTGATGGACGAGCGTCCACCGGAGTTACAGGTACCTTCATTCTCTTGGACAACTGCAGTAATTTCAGATATGATGAGTTTTTCTTCAAAAACTTATGTTTATTCGAGGAAAAATTGTGTTTGAAGGATTTTCTTGTTCATGACATCTTTGAGAAATTGAAATTTTTGCTCTTGACCTTCCGAAACAAAGCTTTACCTTTGTTTGTGCTTGAATAATTAGGAGAATATTTCCATGAAGTCTCCGAAATTTTTTCCCATGACACAAGAAAATATAGATACGTTAAAAAAAAATAGTCCATTCGTTGTGCAACATTTGATATCACAAAATTTGCTAGAATTTTATACCTATCCATTTTTTTGTTTATATATTTCTAGGTAGTAGAAATGAGAAGAAATATTTTCAATTTTCAATTCAAAATCCAGAAATATCCAGAATCATTTGAATTGTTCTGAACGAAATCAGGGAAATCGGACATTCTCTTTTGAGATATTACTTCAGTTTGGTCTTTTTGAACAATTTTGAATGAGAAATTGTAGTAGATTAAAGGTATAATAATAAACATTCAACTCCAGGAGCAAAATAATAGAAATAAACAACCAGGTACATCAATTATTCAAATGCTTAAGCGGTTTGAACTTGATTTCGTGCTTTCAACTGGTATTTTCTGACCTGTAACCATTTCTTCAAGCGAATTGAATCAATAAAAATGAAGCTTTTGACGCATAGCACACAAAACGCCGGTATCAATATATTTGCTGAACAATCTGACTAGATATTATTTTGACGTTTTTATACGTACTAAGGTCTACAATATACCTGGGAGATGTTGGATCATAGTTTGTAAAATTATTGTGAAGAGGTTGGAATATAATTCAAAAATAAAAATCAGAAAGTTTTCAATTTAAAAATTTTTTCTTCAAGAAACCTTTTTGGCTGGTTTGTTATCCCATATTGTTTTCATCTTCAGTACTGCTATCGGTCATTGAAATATGAATACAGGGTTTCATTACTTGCGACTTTCAAGAAAAAAATGTCTATGAAAAAGTCGTTGCACTGATGAATCAGCCTGAACTAATTTCAATTTTCAATCATACAGGGTGTTCGTTTGAAGCTATTTCAAATTGACATTTCTGAAATTAAATTTTTCAAGAAATGATTTTTTTGCCTACTGTTAACAACTGTTACAAATTAGTAGAGCAGCAGCCTGTACTTATCACAACAATCTTAATACTGATTCAATTCTATTTGATACATAATAATTATGTTTGAAAGAAAACGTTATAATAAATAATCCTTTTTCCAATTCAATGAAGAACTAACAGGCGGTTAACCGCAAATTTGTAATATGTTGGTATCGATATCTCAGTGTTCGATAGTTCTGAAGAACCGGTATAAGCGATATGAACACTGTTTCAGTTATTTCCTCTTCATCGACAACTCTAATCTATACGAATTCATTTTTCGTATGAGCTATATTTAGCTACCAGCTATTTGTCAAATCCCAGATAAGTGAAGGATAGGTATTTGGATTATTCTTGCTCATTCTTCTAGTCTAATATATCTGAGGGCGTTTGATGAAATAAATTCAAATTATCACCGTATTGATAGCAACGAATGTTTCGTATTTGTTTATAAACAAAGCAGTTTTTAGTTAGAGTTCAAAATAAAAATTCAATGTAAGTAGTTTTGGGATCAAAAATGCTTAAATTTTCAATGAAGTGTTTCAAAACTCAATTATTAACTTTTCTGTCTATAACAGTCAATGAGAATGTTGAATTTGTATATAAGAATATTCAATTTGTTTTCCAAAACATTTCGAAAAGTGCAAATCAAAGTGCATGACTCCCTGTATACAATTGTCTTTTGAAGCAAAAATTATTTGAGAGTATTCTCAGATCATAATCAAATCAACCCGATTCATGCTGCTCAAAAACGTTTTATTTTTGAAAAATACGCATTAGGATATTTAATTTTTGCGCCCTCACAAGAAAAAGCATCAAAAATTTGTTCTTACAGATTAAACGGGGAATTTGAAAAATGATTTTCAGTTTAAGTATGAAATATATGAAATAACAAGCAGGCCGTCCCAGCTTCGCCCGGGTAGAACTTTGTTTCACGCGGCGGTTTCATCTTCAACACTTCAACCTGCCATATCTTTTGATGTACTCGTTGTAATTGTATGATGCGAAGGGCAATTTCGTTCTAAATTAAATACTGGGGATAAATAACGTATCAGGTTGGATGAGGATCAATTCCCTATTCAAAAAACGCACTACCAAATAGTGCATAATTTTGGAAAATATCTGATTACCATAAACAGGTAATAGCAAGTCAATCTTGAGAGATAGATATATGCTATCGCGAACTTTTTTGTAGAACTATTTAAGAGGTACATTTCCGTCATACATTGTATCCACGTAAGTCTTACGGTTTTTGCAGCGCACGTGAAAATAGCTGATTATGGCTGATTTTTTGTAATTATTGAAGTTATAGTAGGTATCCTAAATTTTTCGGGTGGAAAGTACAGCCTATGTCACTCAGGGATAATGTAACTTTCTGAGGGTGAAAGAATTTCTGAAATCGGTCCAGTAGTTTTTGAGCCTATCCGTATCAAACACACAAAAATACAAATCTTTCCTCTTTATACAGGGTCTTTCACGAGGAACCTCACCCATATTTATACGGGAAGCTACTGAACGTATTTTCATGAAATTCAGCACTTATAAGTATTTCACGATGCTGATGAAATCTAAAATATTTTCAAGGCATGAGCACCTCCGGTTTTTCCGGAAATGACGTCAACTTCCGTTTTTCAAATTAGAACACCATTTTTTTATTGCAGAAATAGATTCCTTAGAAAATTTCAAGTTATTTTGATGTAACATTTTTCAGTTTTGGTTGGAAAATTCTCTCTGAGCGGGAAAATTCGAAAAAAAAATCGAAAATAGAGCTCCGCTGAAACAGGAATAACTTCGAGGTTTTTGGATGGAAAATTTTCATTTTTGGGATTTTTCAAGATGTAAGATTGATGTATCCACTTTGAAAATCGAAATCGCGATTCATGATACAGGGGGTGAAAAAATCGCTTTCAAAGTTAGGGATGACAAAATCGTGAAAAATCAATTTTTTCAAATTAGAACCCCATTTTTTTATGGCAGATATTGAATCTACGTTAAAAAATAATGTGAGTGTATGCATCACACCCTTGCCCTAAAATGGATATTTTCTGAGTTAATATCCACTATAGTTTGTCTGTGGTACTAAGCGATAAGTTTTCATTGTGCCAATTTTTTTTATTTCCATTGTGATGGGAATACGTAAAGCTTCTCCAGTAGCGAACTTTGATTTATATTGCTGCATGAAATGAAGTATTAATTTTCAAAATTTCGCTGAAATTACAGAAATGACCTGATTTTCATCAAAGTCATTTTGACGTAATTCAAGCCGGCAAGCTTCACATATTCGCATTGAATTTTTCTTAGCTTAAAACTAAACGCATATATTTTCAGAGCCCAGATGACAACCACAGGCATAGCGCTCCGATGAATAAGAACAACTCTCTAACTTCTAAGGGAATAGCGACATCGTTTGGTTTCAAGCGTCGTCCAGTGACTGCACCTTCAGCTTTTACTACGTCTAATCAACTTGTGGGTCGTCGTCTAGCATTCACTGATTCCACGGATTCAAACGGCAATGATAAAGACACCAAATCCCTAACTGCGAATATCCAAACCAATGGTAGATCCACACCCAGGCTGCCGCCTCCAAAAAAGGAGGGAAATGCTACGCAAGGGGTTGGAAGATTTGGTTTCAGACAAACAAATGTAAGTTTCAGGTATCACATTTTAGTTCGCAATAAGAATATAACATCAGAATGTAGAATATAACTTCCATCAGGGTTGAGTTTCGGTATAAGACAATCCAAAGATGCATAGGGTTTTTATGTGTCTCTGGATAGATTTATAGAAACCCTGGTGATGGAACTGATTAGGGCCGGTTTTATAAAAGAATTTCAATCCTCGGTTGAGCCCAAATCCGCCGTCGAATGTCGATTTCCGTATTATAAACATCCAACCTCGGGTTCAACCCTGGATTGACTCAACCTTTGAATATAGCTCCGTTTGAGATTTGAACCGAGGATTGAAACGTTTGACGTTTCTAGATGACCGACAACTAACCTCACTTTATGTTAAAAACAAAACAAAACATTTTGTTGTGGCACATTGAAGTTGCTTAGAATGAAAATATTAAGATATTATATTGATAGAATGCCTGATATTAATCACAGTCTTCTGTAGGTTTGCTATGTATTAATAATTCATTTTTGGTTTTTGGAAAAATATTCCTAAATTGAAACTGAATTTTTGTGCCTTATTTTCGAGGGATAGAACTGCCAGGTTCCTGTGTGAATATAATATCGAAAATGACTCTAGTTATGATAATAATGAAATAACTGGAAGGCATTCAAAAAATAGTAACGATAGTGAATAAGAAAGATACCATTCGAATGATTTCACAATTCCTTTCGACCACTTCGAAGATGGCACGAAGAAGAGATTTTGGTCAAATAAAAAAACTCTTTTATCGGTAGGATAAAATTACTCTGAATACGCTGAATCTTTTCAGAGTTGTTAACATTTTCGAAGATTTTTGTGGTAAACATAAATCAACATCAGAAAAAAGTTGTGAAATGTCTAGAACTTTGGACATTATCAAAAAGTATTCTAGTGCTTATTTTATCATTCTATCAAAATGCCAAGCAATCAACAGGAATAGCAACTAACAAGGGAAAGGTTGTATTGACTGACCAAATTTTGGTGTATTAGAACCGTGTTGCTGAAGCTCACTCACCGTTCTAGAAGGATTTCTTGATTATTATTAGGTACATAGTACAGGTGCATGCTTATTTTAATGGATTGTGTAAATCATGCTTCAGATGTGAAAAGTATTACTTTTCTTCAAATTTCCAAGTTGCTAAGCTTCTTTCTTATCCAACGGAAATTTGAGATCACGTATTTTTATTCCTTTCGAAAGGGGTTAATTTAATTCACCAGGGACGTCTAAACTTCTATGCATTCCCAATTTAACTTTCAGTTGCAGGTTAACCGATCCAACAGAGTGGCGGATCTTAATGCGGAACGTATAGATTTCCTGGCTCCGAGGGGCGCTTCCACACCAAGAGCCACCATCGCCAGTAATAATGCTTCCCAAAACAGAAACGTTGCGAGTGGCGTCGGCGACAGACCGACGACGATTGGCGTCGATAATAATAGAAATAGGACGGCTACTGTCAAAAGTCCCGCTCAGACCGATCCGGTAAGTCGACGATTATTAATCAGGTCGAATATCCAGAAATTTCCTATTAACGACAAAAGAATAATACCTACCATTACTTCCGAACAACAGCTTACCTTTTTCTAGGTAAAACTCGCAAAAATCCGCTCAGGTACTTTCAATACAATCCAGGAAAAGATAATGCCAATATTCATATCTACCATTCTGACACTTGAATATGTTTTTAACGACGTCATAAATATGTCAGTAAATTCACTTTTGACACGTTATGACCAATAAGTCAATGCAAGAGGATCTTTTGTGTTCTCAACATTGAACATTTCAAGAATAGATAGATATTTTTGTATTGATTTGATAAGTTATAATTTTCAAATCCATATTTTCCATTTCAATGTACTGGGTGTTCCTAAATTGGAGCTACAAACGAAGGGGGGAGTTTCGTTATGCATAATTTTAAGAAAAAAGTTTCATAAAGATGGGGCCCCAAACGTTTCGGTTTCGAGATACAGGGTGTTCCAGGGAGCATTTAAACGAAAATTATGGAAACTAGGACGGGATGGACATCAGTCATTGCCCGCCAGATCCTCAGTTTAGATTTCTTTTTATACTAACAGGATTTTTATGACAATTTTAATTTTTCTGAAGATTTGGAGACAATTCTTCGACATTTTCTTCTTGAAATCGTTAGCAGATTCGACAAAACTACAAGAGACCATAAAGTATACTTTCACAACAAATCAATTCTCCTAACTAACAGTGGTTCACCAAAAAAAAAGATAGGGGACAGTGTCCCAGAAGAAATATCTCTCGAAACTGACTTGTCACATGGTGTAAACTCGAAATTTCAATATGTATGCCAAATTTCAGTTCAATATCTGGTAATATGCAGATGATAAATATGAAAAGAAAACTTGAAAAAAAAATTCAAACTTCAACAGCCAGTCCCATCTTTATGGAACTTTTTCTTAAAATTATGCAAGAAATCTACCTTCGTCGTTTGTACTTCCAATTTAGAAACACCCTGTATAGATTATTAATTTTAATCGAACGTGAGTTTCGCAACCTCCAACCTCAGAACTTTTGTTCAAATCAACTGAAATAATTAACATTTTTAAGCTCTCAATGTTTACTTTAAAGCGTGACCAGTACAGCTTAAAATTTCTCAATTTTCAGTTAAATTTGGTGTTATCTTTCATGAAATTAATACTGATTACTTCGATGCCACTAACGCTAGGAAAAGCATTTCCTTCATAAGCAAATTTTTCATCGAATTTTTTAGAGTTTTAATGTATTTTATAATAACCAGACCGTAGATGAATCCATAAATGAAGTTTCATAACAAACAGTGCATCCGATCTCGAGTTATAAATGGTGTAACCAACATCTATTGAATTCTATCTCTATGGTGGATGCGCATACACAGTAGCGGTTGCCATGGTTACGCCTACTACCTTGTAAACAATATTCGAATTGTCGGCACGCCCCTAACGAGCTTCGTTTTCTATGTTCCCCCAAATTCAGGTCGGAAGGTTCACTCTGCAGACCAATCTGTTGCCGAAGCCTCAACAAGCAGTTCGTGTTCTGGAATCGAAATCGGCCAAAACTGTCGCGAATAACAACATCATGAAGTTTTCGAGTAGTGGTTGCAGAAGGAAATCTCCGCAAGGTTCTTCGAAGGACGGTTCGTTAACTGAAGACTCTGGATTAGGAAGTCACGTAGGAACGGATTTCGACGTTTCTCCTCAAACGCCGGTGCTTTTAAATGGAAAAATCAAGCATAGGAATTTGGAAATGATGGTTAATGGAAACACGTTTGAACTGAGGGCCCCCGATACTTTGGATGTGGCACTACCCAAACTTCCGAGCGTTGTCAGCAGCGAAAATATCGAGAAAAGGTAAGATTAAATACTAATTCTTTCAATAGTGTATTATTCGGGGAATATGGGTAGTATTCACGCGGATGTGTTTTACCAAACGAGCTAGTCCATAATATTTGAGTAGAATTCGTTACTTCATTTTCGATAGTTCTTTTCGATCAGAATTATTATTTGCGACGTAATATTGACATTTCTCAGAAAGTAATCATCAGAAAAAGTTGAGCTTTTTATTAGAAGTATGTCGTTGTGAGATGAACAAAAGGATAATATCAGTCCATTATAATACAATAAGGTCTATCATTAAAGCTCATAAAACACTAGTGATTTATGGACACTTGATTCAATATTCTCGGTAAAATGATTATATTAATCAGTATGTAATATATTCGCTGTGAAAGTACTAGGTACTGCTACCATGTACATATTATTCCTTCACATTCTTTTAGTCAATGCATAATAACTGAAATTTCTTTCATAATACCGAGTGATATATTTCCAACATTCAAGTCGCTGCTCCGATTATAGTCCAACTTTGGTGTACTTTGCAAAAGAGAAAAATAAAATATTAAATTATACCTCTCCTTATAAATTATCGAATTGTCGCTACTCAAAGTGGAACACACTGTATAATTCCTCTTGATTAAAACAGTAACTTCAGCAATAATGATAATTATCTGGAAATAACATACAGAGTGTAACAGCCAAATGGAATAAATTGGATAACGAATAAATGATGGCGTGTTGGGAAAAACGCTCGGACACGTCGATTTGTAATTTCAAATGCGCATATTTTTCAAGAAAATAACATTATATAGGGTGATCCATGTGACCGTGGCCAATACCAACTTCCTTATTTCGAATGCAACCCCCTGTATATTATTTATTTTTTGGATTCTTCAGAGAATTCTAGACACAATTCATGAACAATGTCCTATACCTATCTTTAATTATTTCGGAAGTATTAAGTGATTTCAGATTTATTGCAAAAATCAACGTTTTAAATAAAAATTATTTTATTTCACAAATTCGGTACATTACACTTAAAACCTAATGAGTAATACTGATTATTTCTTAATTATTAAAAAAAAACAGAAAAAGGAAATGTTCAAAATGCTCGCCGCGAACGTCTTGGCAACATGCTAATCTGGTGTAGAATTGTCTTCTAACGTTACTCAACATTTCAGGGGTTTTTGCTTACTTTCTTCATATCAAGAGGTAAATGGGAAGTGAGTTTTGAGTGTAATGTTTGAAATTTGTGAAATAAAATAATTTTCACTTAAAAAGTTAATTTTTTTCAAAAATCTGAAAATACTTAATATTTCCGAAAAAGTTGAAGATAGGTATAGGACATTTTACATGAATTATGTCTAGAATTTTCTGAAGAATCCAAAAAATAAATCATATACAGGGGGTTGCATTTGAAATAAGAAAATTGGTATTGGCCACGGTCGCATAAAACACCCTATATAATTTTATTTTATTGAAAAATATGCGCATTTAAAATTACAAATCGACGTGTCCGAGCGTTTTTCCTAACACCCCCTCATTTATTCGTTATCGAATTTATTCCATTTGGCTGTTACACTCTGTATGTGATATGCTCATCAATTCTTTCACTCACAGAATAGAAAATTCTGAGAAATTACTATTTTTAGATAATGCCATTTTTGTTTTCAAGGTGCAATTTGCTTCCAGGAAGTAGTTAAATTCTCGTTCAATGCTTTTACCAACATTTTGTGGCCCTTCAGGTATATTCCATGTAAATTCGAAGGATCTACAAATTATCATCTTCATTAAGTGGTAAAAGAATTGAATAAGATTTTAAATACTTCCTAGAAGCAAATTGCACCTTGAAAACAAAAATGGCTTTTTCGTATTATCTGTTGATAAATTTTTTTATCCCGAAAACCCTGAACTTTGGAAAGAAATTACAAAAGGATGTTAAGGATGGATCAATCTATCCAAAATAATTTTTTTCATTGTAAAATATTAATTTGGAAATTAGTTCCTGCGAAACAAATGTAGGGGTAACTCAAGCTTACCCTTGCAATCATAGAGAAACACAAGCCTTCTTGCTCGCATAAGATGGTAGCTTAATATTAATATTTTCATTTTAAGAAGAGAATTAAAAAATGTTTTTCAGGTGTCTGAGCAGGGGGCCTCAAAAAAGCAAAGTTTATAAGAGAGACTCACCCTATTTTTTTGACAAGGAATCAGTCCCTCAAATTTTTCGCAACTATTCATTTAGGTACACCCTGTATTGATCTTTGGTACGCCAACCAGTATACAAATATAAGAGCAATTCATTTTAAATTGATTTGCAAATTTCAGTATTAAATAATCATGACCACTTTTTTTTCAGTGTCTTCCAAAATAGTGGAATGGTGCGAGAAAGGACTTTCGCATACGAAAGACATATCGAGCAAGAAATTAAACGTAAAATATCAGCCACATCCTCGGAAGGATTCAGCGACGGATCTTGCCAAAAGGAGGAAGAGACTTTGAAGCACAAACCCTTACTAACTACACAAAAGTCCTTCCTCAAGCCCAAACCGTCGCCCATCAAAACATTCCTAAAAACTAGAGTTATAGAAAATAAGGAATATAGTTCGGGAAGCTCCGAAGATATCGACTACGGTCTAGGAGGCGAAGCCCTAGCTGATGAAATGAGCGTGTCCATGAGTTCCAGCGATGAGAGTAGAGATAAAGATGTCAAAAAAGAGGTTCCGAATGTTTTTAATACTGTCTCTTTTTCATTACTGGATGATAAAAGTTTCCTGAAGAAGCCCATCAACAAGTCTTCGGAAAATGAATTTAGGCCTGTGACTCTCACAATACTTGATTCTACTTTGGACGCAGCAACTGCAGAAAGTCTTGCCGAAACGCTGTTGTTCGATGAGACTTCGCCAGTTGATGACAGTCTGTTGAGCTTCACGGAATCTATAGAGGGGTCTAAGAACAAAAAACAGCATTCATCTGATTCTAAGGTGAGTTCAAAACATTAATTTAATCTGATGTCTGATTTTCCAAAATCTTGATTCTTCTACTAAAAAATACCTCCTTTTCATCGTGACACCATGTACAATTTTCACTAAGCAAATTGATCAAAATACTCAACAACAAATGTTTCTTTCAGGACATCAATGAAAAACCATCCCCATCTTCACCAGGCACACCAACCAACGGTTCCAATTCATTTTCTCTGTCCGACGATAAAGATTTCCTCATCGATGATGAATATGCTGATCAGCCCGCATTGCTTGGTGACAAATCGCAGCGTTCAGAATCGACGTTGATCCAATCGTCTACCCCTATCAGAAAGAGGACATTGAAGAGCTTCGAGACCAATCCACTGGACCTGAGAGACAAGGGGAGTCTGAAGAGCAGTAATGTATCCTTGGATACTTTATCACCTTGTGACAGTATAGGGAGTGATGATATGATGATGGATTTCAACTGCAGCCACAGCAGCTTGGACGATTGTGATAAGTGAGTGAACGAAAAATGTTATGAACTTTAAACTAGTTCCGTAAGCTTTGGCGCCATCTACACGTCTACTACTTCTTCCGGTCATTGACCTTTACCGCTCTCGATGGATATGACCCTGAAGTGCCGCAGGAACCCGCTTGCTATACTACTCAAATCAAATCGGAAAATTGAAAGAAAAGAACGATAAGACTAAACTTCAAATGCATTAAAAGTTTCGACAATTATATATCAATATAGTAAATCATTGGTATGGTATACAGACTATTGCTTATTTCAAAAATGTATTCGTTTTGCAGGTTAGACAAAAGATGTGATAAAAAATCTATTAACTTGATAGACTTGGATGAAAATACACTCTCCATAAATTCTCTGGAAACGGATATCAAGAATAATGAACACATACGGGATTGGACAGCTCTTTTAAATGGCGGAAGTGACAAAAATATGAGAGGGTGAGTTTCTCAATTCTAATGAGTTTTATGTGAACAAAATGAAATCCACAATTGCTGTTGCAACGAAGCCCGAACAGAATTTCGAATTTTGAGCCAAGAATGGTCTCTATCGACTAGGTTTGATTCACTGATCAAGAATTCGAGGTAAATTAAATTCTGTCCGTAAAAACGATAACTCGCCAACAAAAATAATTCCTTAGAATTCTTGAATGCGATTCTTTCTACATGGTGGGTAAACGAGCGCTGAAAAGCTCCTGGCTTCACGTTTGTGTGACCAATTTTTCTCGTTCGGCAAACTGGACTCAAAGCTGCATAAGTTGAATTTTTGAACACTTAAATTATTATTTGCATTCACATTAAGGCTTTTATTACATGATCTTTGTCTTATTTTTCATCCATTCAATTCCATCATGTTCTATCCTTTTTTTACCGAACGATCCTCTTTCATTTTTGTCGCTCGATAAGCACCTTTATTCTCATTCCGATAAAAAAACAATTGCCATTTTTATGCCACAATAGTATCGAAACAAGAACTTATGGCCAAAGATAATGGCAATCTTATCATAATGATTGATACGAAAAAATAATATGTAGTTGAAACATTGGAACCATTAAACGGCACATAGGCGGGTAGTATTTTATAAACAAAATAATGAATAATGACAATAAAGCCCAGAGTGATCTAAAGGGCGACCTAAAAATGTGTGCTTGCTCCATAACTTTCCTCTATCCAAGCTATCGAAGTATTTCTTCTTTTAAACGATAGTATCATCAATCAGGCACATTATGTGAATATTATAAATTATTTTTAAAACATTAACGTCATAATAGTATATTCTAAAACTAGTTGCAGAATGGGCTCCTATTCTAATACGAATGCGAAATTCGAAAACGAGCGACGAAGGAGCGAGTTTTCAAACGCATGAGTGTTTGAATTGCATTCTGCAACGAGTATTAGACGATATTTACTCTATTTCAGTCAAATTTCGTGAAATACTGTTGAAATTCAATGAAAAATTCAGATTATACATCCTAGTGACTTTTGTATTGTACCTTGGCAGTTGGTGACTGTTACGAAATTGTCATTTCCAAATTGACGTGTGTTGAAAATTGATAGGATCGGAAGCCAGTGCTGCCAACCACGAAACGAAAAATATAACTGAAAACAATGCTGTAATGAGTTCATTACAGCACTGTTTTTAGTACTGTAATGAACACATTACGATACTGAAATAGAGAAAATTATCTTTCAAATAAAAAAAAATTGGTTTCAATTTTAATTTGAATGTGTTTCATTTCAATTCAAAGTTCTATCACACCCGATAGCTGTATACTATATCGGAACTATTATATGTACCTACATGGGACATCATAATGCATTCTCACTTGAATCCCGGTCAATTTTTGCTAGGGAGGAGAAGCAGGAATTAAATTTTTCAAATTCACAATTCTGAATCGACATATAAGGGCAAAAGTTAAGGGGAAACGAATTCTCTGGAAAAGCGTTCCATCAAACCTCTGATGGAAAAACACATTGGAATGTTTCTAACGATATAAACATAATTGATGGCGGACGGACTCAAACATTTCTCTTCCTCGCAAGAATTAAACGCGATTTTTATTCATGAGTAGGTAAATACCCATTTCCTGTCTTCAACCTACTCCGCCACTGGAAAATTGTTTCACCTCGTGTAAATTACCAATAGAGCGTGGTGATTCACCGTATGCCCAGCGGCTGTGGCAGGTTGCTCTCGATTTCAATAACCCATTCCTTTCCAGTTCTTTTATGTTTACGTTGAACATAATCTATCATTTCGGGGACAAAACTACAGCAATAATTATTGTCGTTCTTGAATCCGACGGGAAAGTAGATGAGCATTCAAAACGGTGAAACGATGATGAGTGGTGTCTGATTTTTGATGAGGATGAGAATCGTTGGATTTTGTTCCTATACTTAGTTCATTTCAATTATAAAATAGTTGGTTGATGATATTGTTGATCAGTTATGCAAGAAAGACGATATACGTTGAAAATGCCATCGAAAACTAATTCTCCCGTTGGAACAACTGTAGAAACAAATAGGTATGGAAAGCTTTAATTCTTTTTGTCTTGAATGTTGTCGATATCAAAGTTCATGAATTTTCTTTAATATTGTTCTAGATGCATAGTTACGAAAATAATTATAATTAAAATTTATTCAATAATAGACTTATGTGCTCAAATGCTTTATTAAATGTTCAAATACATATATGAAAATAGCATATAAAAATTTATTGAAAAAACATTATGAGAAAGTTGAGTTCAAAAGATGTGAAATGTTGGAAAAATTATTATTATTTTGCATAATGTAGGTCTATCTGAAGCTATTGATTTGATGTTAATTGGTGAGCCATGAATAAGCTCATTAAGAAATATTCCTGTTCCAAATTCCGTTTCATTTTTCGAATTTCATGATCACTTTAAATTGATATTCGCTATTATTTCATGTCTCAAACAAGGAAATGTTACGCAAACTTGGAGAGCATTAATTTTCGGACTTTGATATTTTATTTATTCATGTTGAGATTATTAATTTTGAATATATTTTTTTAAATATTAATCTATAGTATCTGCAGCTTTTTGATCGCGCCAGTCTCAAAAGTTTTCAAAATATTAATAAACAGGAAAGAAGGGGCATATTATGCATTATCACTCTTTTGTATATGGTTAGAAAATTGTCAATATCCGCAGAACGCAGCGATTATGTCTTCACATTCTTGAGGCAGAAGAATGTGGGAATGCCCAGCATTTATGGGCAAAATGTTCAATGGTTTATTTTTTATTTTATTGATCCAAAATTGTTTACGAAATTTCGTAAAAATCGTGTGATTACAAGAATGCAAAATAATCTATATATATAAAACAAAGTTGTTGGTTACACCATTTATAACTCGAGATCGGATGGACTGTTTGTTATGAAACTTCATTTATGGATTCGTCTACGGCCTGGTTATTATAAAATACATTAAAACTCTGAAAACTTCGATGGAAAATTTGGTTATGTAGGAAAAGCTTTTCCTCTTTTTGATAGGGCCACTAGGTGTCGCTACGGTTAATGGCTCTTATCTAGACACTGTAGCGTAGTCGTGAAGGTACTATATTTGATATTATCGCCACTAGATGGCGATGGTAATTACGATTTGTGAAATCCACCGTGAGTAGGTAGCATTTAGGCGAAACTAAGTTCGCCGGGCCAGCTAGTTATTGATAAAAAAGGGTGAATTTTCCCAGGTTTCAACCCCCTTTTCATTTGCAGCAACTCGTCCAGGCCGAGATTCATCCGTTCCAGGGCCGGCACCCCCAGTTCCGTCGCCGATTCCCACAGCTCCGTGGAGGGTAGGTCGAATGGTCGCATTTCTACCCCGAGTGGTTCCTTGAGACGATTCGTCCATTCGCAGGGCTACGAGTCGGACGACTCTATCGTCAAACTGGATAGGACGACGCAGGCCGCCATCAAGAACGACATTTCCGCGGTGAAGGTCTTGCTGTTCAAACTGAGAGGAGTCTTGAACGAGGTTAGTGAAGAATTGTAGTTTTTAATCTTGCAGGATTTACATTTTTTGCTTTCTTCAGTTCTGATTTGAGATATTTTTATTTTATGCTTTCTGTGTCTTATAAATCGGTACTTCAATGAAGTTGGACATCTTTCGAGTCATATCTCCTCAAAAAAAGTCCTTCAACATTTGACATTTACCAAAGTATTGAGACGTTTTGTCGTTCAGCAAGATGTTCATGTTTATGAACATTTTTACGTTCAACGAGGAATCAGTATTTCTTCGTTACATATTTTTAATTTTGCCTGTTTGATAGTTTCAAAATATTTAAGTTTTTATTTTATTTTTTTGCATGTGCTTGTTTGTGCCGTCTACTCAGCAAACCATTGAGGATTTATTGTTGGAGGTGAGTTATTTTTAATTTTTATTTTCTTCCTTTCTTTCTACTTTCTAGCGTTACAGTAGACCGATATTCAAATAAAATTTAGTTTCTGGCAGTTTATTATGTGCTTATTGACAAAATCCTACGGCTGCTTACGAAGATCAGCAACTTTCCTGATAAGCACTGACGGTGGGAAGTAAACTGTTTCATTTCGATATTACTGTGACAACCAAATAGAATATTTTGATCTTTTTTTTAGTCTGAAACTCGCAACCCATTCGAGGAGCAGATGAATGGGCAGAACAATGGTTTGGTATCGGAACAATCCGATGGGACGGAGAACGATTCCAGCAAATTGGAGCTGATGGATCTTCGAAGGCAGATTCTGTTTCTGCAAGGCCAACTGGAGGATAAGGAGAAGAAAGTCATGTCGTTGGAGAATCAGCTTACGAAGATGTGCACCGATACTTATTTGTCTAATTCTGCGCCTGCTTCTACCACTAGCATAGGCAAAGAAAAGAACAATGCTGCTACCCAGACTGATAAGGTAAGTGTCTTTCCTGAAGTCTGAGATTCTTTTCATTCAATTTGACTAAATGAATACCTCTAGAAGAATTAGGCTATTCGGAAAAATGTTGATAATGGCAGTTGTTTCATGATTTTTCATTGCTGAACTTTTGAAATCGAGAAAAAACGATGATTTCCAACCTCTTCAAATAATGCCATAGGTGGCATTTGTGAGTTATATGAAAAAATTTTAAAATTAATCAAACATTTTTTATTATGTAGATTCAGTAGATACAGAAAATTGTAGATATAGAACATTGTAGGGTAGATTAGAAAATTCGCTCATAATTCATTTTCGTGAATTAAATTATTCTTTCATGATCTAAACAAATCGAAATGTTAATCTCCAAAATTAACAATTAAAAAAAACTGACTTAATAGTAAAAGTTAATCGGGGCTATTCACTAAGCAAAGTTGTTGGATAGCAACTTTGCTTAGTGAATAGCCCCGATTGTGTCCACTGAATCCTATTTTCTTTAGAAAAAAAAATACAGATTCAACTTGTCGGTTATTCATCTTTTTTTTATTATTTACCTTCTAAAAATGGAATTAAATAAATTACAATAGATTATCGGTACTTCTTCCAAAGTTTAAATTTGAGTACTTGTTATAAAATTATTGGTAGTTTACTCTCGATTTAAGATTAAGAATATAGGTCAATATTTTGATATGACGAGATTTTGGAAGGTATAATAACTGCAAAAAAATCAAGAAAGAGTTGAGTTGATGATTTTCGTGAAATTTATTAGTATATTTGAAAATCCAATGAAGTATGAATCATATTGATCCGATTTCAACACCCCATAATGACAATTGCTCAGAATAGTAATGAAAATAGGCCAAGCAAGTCATTCAAAATTGCATTTATTCTGAGAAACCTCAAGATAATGTGAGAAAATGGGAAACATATCCCTTCCTTGTTTTCCAAACAGGGTAGATCATTTCTTCTTGCTGTTTCTGGGCATACTTTGTCTATTTATATTATTAGTCTGAGCGTAATTCAGATTTGTTCAAATTTGAAATTAAAATAAGAACGATTCGATTCGATTGTGGATAACAATTCCATAATTTATATCTACAGAATCGCCGTCAATCTTCGGATTCCTTCTTGACAAATTTCACTCAGTCAGAGGTAACTGAAGGGAATCTAGTCAGGTAAGTGCTATCATTGAATTATTTTGATGAACCAAGCTCTTATTTTTCGGATTTCAATGGAATGAATTTCACATCGAAACTTAATGGATGGGATTAATATAAAATTTAGAATCATAAACTAACATCGAATCATCTATTTAACTTGTAATTGTCGTATTGAATAGAGATTGTGCTTTGACTACTTAAAGAATTTTGATTTTTGAGGGGATTTTCGTGGAGAAAATTGAAAAGGAAGAAAAAATTATCGAGAAAATAAGCACAATGAAACGGATCGATTTTCTAGTATATGATCATTGTCCCCATAAATTATTTGCCGCACGCGTCCAAGTCAATTAAAAGGGTGGTCAAAACAAGAATAACCTCAAAGATATAGTTTCCATATACTTCTGCTATTAGTGGTTTTAAAAGGAACTCGAAAGATAAATGAGCAATCTAATTTTATAGAATAATTTGGTAGAAATTATTTCTAGCATTGTCGCTGTAGAACTGAATCAAAAACAAAATTTATTTCATTAATTTCAAATTTTTCACATGTCTGGTCAGCTTCAGGATTGGGAAGGTACATTATGCAGATTTTCTGATGGGTGTGATTGTATTGTGTTCAGTCAATATTATGTGTTTTTTGCCATTATTGTTTTCTTAGATCTTTCTTATGAAATCTAACAAATGGATTAATTGATTATTTGATTAGATTAGTTTATTGAATATTGCATGAAATGTTGTAGATTGAAATGTAAAATACAGATTCTATTTTTTTACATGCGTAACACAGAAGTTTAGGGTGAGAATATTTTGAATCTTTATATCGATAGAAAAATTTATTTAAAAATTTCATATCAGCAAATACCCGTAATAGTTTTTTCATTTCATAGTTTTTCACAAAAGATTTTTCCTCAGAATAACCTCTTGAGTTAATGGAACCAAATTTGGTATACAGCATACCATTTTGTGCACTCTAGTAAGAATATGCTGAATTTTTGGAGTATGTGAATTGACAAAAATATTTTCCAGTCGCTGAGAGCTAAGTTATTGCTCCTCCAAGAATAATATACATTGATTGTAAAAATACCATATTCTTACTGCTTACAGTCTGATTGAATCGCCAACCAAGAAGACCATGTCTACAAAGGAAGCTTCCGTGTCCCCTATGTATCAACGCTCTAAAGCACATACCATGATTCCAAGACGCTCAGAAAGTCGGTCAAGGGCTGCGTCTTCCTCGTTAACGTGATAATAATCCTATTTTTCTAGGTTTGTAGATAATTACAGAACAGAGGTATATGTGACTCACGGACATTTAATTTGTAAATAAGTATTATAGTAGATAATATTGCCTTAATACAACCAATTCCGTAAAATATGTAACTGATTATCTAATTTGTCTATTAAATTGATCTAAATTTAACATTTTGTGATAGATTATAAAACATAGTAATTTTCGATCTTAATAATCGCGAAAGATTGTAATTCATAATGGGGAAATATAATTCTTTATTTTAGCCATGTTGTCTAGAGCCAAAGTTTCCGAAGGTAATGTCGCATATATCTCACTTTCTCAGTATTAACTGTCATTATAATGTATAAATTACTTATAATTAACTTAAGAAAGAATAATTTATCTGTGATTTTATATAATTTTGTATTCTTTCTCTGGTAAGTTCATAGCAAATGGGTTGATAATTTCGTAAATTGGTCACTTTTTTCGTCAATAAATTATAAATTGTTTTCAATTGACTCATGTGATTTAATTTATTTCTAGTTGTTAACAATTTTGTTCCTCTTTTGTGGCAGAATTTGAGGGAAGACAATAAATGATTCATCACTCGATTCTTCCCTTCAACTTAACATGAGATTTTTTTGTGATGGAATTTATATTGAATAAAATATGAAAAGTGAAAATTGTTTCATTAAATAAGGAGAAAAAATTATACAAGTTCTGAGGAATTTATATTGCGGTATCTAGAAAACATTAAGGCGTTTGAAAAATTAGGGTAAGAAACAATTATTTGAAATTTCCACAACTCTAACGGAAAAGAAAAAAATATCTCCAACGCAAACAAACCAAAATTAAAAGCAATTGGGGTTATTGGTTATAGTATAATCATTTCGAAAAAAAAATTTAATCATTTATCTAGGACCTTAACATGTATCAAATAAGGTGCGGCTCTTGACCTGTTAAGGGGCCGTTATACCTTGGCCGACGGCACCGATTCTCCATTCAAAAAGTGCCTTTAATTTTTCCAAGTTCACACCCTCAATTTTCCACCTGAAAGCTTGATTTTTTTTTAATTCTCCTGGAATTTCAGACAGTTCTCTGCGATATCACACTTTCTTGAAGTCTTTTCAGTATTTACATCATTTTTTGCATTAATTAAGCTCTTATCCGAATGGAATTTTTTTTAAAATATAGAAAATTGATTTGTCGAGGGTACTCCAATGCATATTAAAAAAAAATTTATGAATAACCGTCGAAAAACGATTATGAAGTCAATTTTCATAGACTCTCAAATTCAACCAGGTTTTTTCATGCGAAAAAATAATTTTTTCAGAGAGAAGAAATTGGAGTGCCCTCAAGACATCCTTTTACTTCAATTCAAAGAAAAAATCAAGCTTTTAGGTGAAAAATTGAGGGCGTAAACTTGGAAAACTGAAAGGCACTTTTTGAAGAATGGAGAATCGGTGCCGTAGCCGATTTTTTCATGCGAAAAGATAATTTTATCAAAGAGAAGAAATTGGAGTGCCCTCAAGACATCCTTCAACTTCAATTTAAAAAAAATCAAGCTTTTAGGTGGAAAATTGAGGGCGTGAACTTGGAAAAATGAAAGGCACTTTTTGAATGGTGAATCGGTACCGTAGCCGTCGGCTAGAGTATAACGGCCCCTTATGGTGGCAATGCTGAATTAGAGTAGGTATCAACAAAAAAGTAAAAATACACTGCAGATAGTCCTCAAAAGTATAACTCCTGTTGATTGTTATAATGTTCTATGAAATAAATGAAAAAATCGATAACTTTTTATATTGAAGGCGTCAAAAGATCGCTCTAATACCAAAAATTGTTCACATACAATTTGGTCCAAGTTTTTTCGATATTTGTGTAATTTTTCACACGAAAATTCTTAAAAATTTGGTTACAAAGAGAGCCATTTTGGACACTTCTGAATGGAAAGTCCTATTTATAAGCTAAAAGGACGAAAACTGAATTTCTTGCTGCATATTATTTATTGATACGAATTCCGCTCAGGGAATATGAACGCGATAATTGATGCACTCATTTCCACACCACCCTGTCGGTAAAGTGCTCGGTGCGTTTTGTTTTTAAGTGGTATCCCCAGTAGGCCTAATCCACTTTATATCGAAATGCGCCAAATTCACTTCAAATTGTTAATTAATAAATTCGCTCTTTAAATTAATTCTTGCCTAAGATTCGTCAGAGGACCAAAAGATACATTCGCATATCAGGAGTTATTGGGAACCATTACTTAAATTCCCCTTTTATAATTTATTACTTTTATCTGTATTTTTCGAACAAATATTGCTTGATAGGTTTCCTCGTCATCTCAAGAAATATACAATATATGTTCTGGAAATGAGATCATTATTTTCCCTTATTTCAACTGAAATTTATGTGATAGAAAATTTTTGTTACTCTTTGCTTTATGCAGGATTGCAGGATGAGACAAAATAGGAAAAATGAGAAAAAAAATCTAAATTTATCGATTATTTATTTTTTATTAGTTATTCCACAACTGAATTCAAATTCAATAGTTCGTATTACCACCTCTTTTTTGGATCAACTGACAATTCCTGAAAAGTTGAAGGTGGGTTTTGGTGATTAGATATGGCTCTCCCTAAGTATAAGTAATCCCATACGTGCTCAATTGGATTCATGTCCGGTGAGTTTGCTGGCCAGTTCATTATCTGGATGTAGTTCTCTTGAAGAATGTTTTGAACCCTTCGTTTGCGGTGTGGCGGGGTGTTATCACCCTGATGAATTAAATTAACCCCAAATTCGTCGCGCAGATGTTTTCTACGTAGGTGGCACCAGTCATTGTTCGCTCAACGATAATAACAGGGGTACTACGACCGAACATTGTACCACCCCAACACATTATTGATCCGCCTTGAAGGGCACAACTTCCCGCCGCGAAATTGAGTCGCTCTTGTCTGCCTGGGCTTCTTCAGATTCTTTCTCGTCGACTATCACTTTGTGCACCGAAAAAAGTACGTTACGCCATTGTGGTAAAAGTTATTGGGGCTTTATGAATATTTAGAGATTCCGATAGGAACTGTTGCGTAATAATTTCCAAAGATAACCACTAACTAATCATTTTATTCGGATATGAATAATATTACAATTATATGGGCGAAGTCCAAATAATCACCAACTAGAGTGCATAAAGATATATTCAATTCTTCATGTACAAGCAGCTTTACAATTTATTCCATAAAATTAACCCTAGACAGATGCGGATCAGCGACCGTCGCTCATTTCATGTCAAGCAGGTTGTGACATGCAAAAATTATTTGCACACACATCTAGGTATATTATTATAAATAATACATGCATATGTTTTGTAATAGACACATCTGTAACAAAGTCTTATCGATTTTCTATCGCCAACCCTCTACACCACTGAGAAATATTTACTACAATATATATGTATGTATAATATATATTTGTATATCTTATATAATGTTTAGTATATTTTTCATATTATAACCATGTTCGATTAGCTAAAGGCTCTCGAAGAACCACTAACGAAGCCTTTTTCATATCATTCAAATTCAGCAAAAAATATAAATTCAAATATTTCATCACATAACTATAAGCGTTTGAAGGAAACAATACATGCCAACGTCGTTCTATACAAAGGAAAGAAAAAAAACACAAATGAAGGTAAGGTATCTTTTTTACATCCAATTCTGCAGGCACAAAAGTGAAACTTGGTGCAACCTGTATAAATGGCAGTAAACAAAGTTACATTCCCGTCTTTAAAAGTTAATTGCTGAATTTATATTCGCAATGAAAATTCATTTCGGGATCACAGTGTAGAAAAGAACAATTTCGTCTGCGAGTCGATATCGGCTTCTAATCGGAGTTATTGTTTCCAATCAGACATGGCCCACACCTAGAAAGAAAAAGAATGTGCTATAATTGGAAAAAATACCCATTTTAAAAATTCATAACTTAATGTTCAAGTTTATTGAGAACAAACAACATTCCGCTGTGATTTTACCCTTTTCAGGGCTGAAAATTTTCATAAAAACTACAAATGAATACCAAAATAAGTATTCTCATAAGCACAATAACAATTTGACTTAAATTATTTCAAAAGATTTTCGAAATAAAATTTCAAATGGATAGTTATAAACAATTGTCGGGAAAAAATATAGTTCATTCCGCAGAATACCTCTGAAGATATTCGAAAAAAATTGGTCTATGGCTATTATTCTGATGCGTATCTGACCAAATTCAAATTTTGCAGCAAGCCTAAAAAAAACGTATCCAAACATTTTCCCCCGTTGGTGGCAAAATAGATTTCAATTGTTTCATTGGATACGACATAATTTGCTTGAGAACATTGATCGAAAAAATTTGAAGATTAATTATTGTTGCTAGAACTTTCTGCGACATTCGAAATGAAAAACACATACAAATTTAATCAATTTGAAGTATATTGATGAAGTGTTCAAAATATGAACAATTCTCATGAACATTGCACTAAGTACAATAATATCACACAGAATTAAGTACAATTCTGGCAATCATTATTATTTCTCATAACGCTCAGAATAATACTCACCTCTGAAAATTCCCTCCATAATTTTCTTCAGATTTCTCGATAAGAGAATCCACATCCGCTTTTTTTAATTGACAATGAATTGAGCCGATTATGGCAAGATATATTTGAACTATATATTTGACTATTCGCAGTTCTAATCTTTATTGCGAATCGATTAATAAGATATATCAGATACATTTCTTCAGTTTTTTTCTACTGAATTATTTGGTTAAGGGCCGATTGCACCGTAGACAAAACTGTAGATTGAATCTTCGATGACTGAACATTCTAGGCATCTTAATTGAATCCAAAACCTCGATTAGTGTCTATTGATAATCATAGACATTAATCGAGGTTTTGGATTCAATCTACAGATAAATATTCTGTATATTAGTTCTCAACCAATTTTTTTTCTGTTTGAATGTATTATTTGTAGTATGCTCCATTTTAAATCATTTTCATTTTGTTTACAAATATGCACTCTTGCCTAATCAACTTATAATCAATAGCACATTTTATACTAATTGAATAAAAAGTATGCATAACACAGCCCTCAGTTATACATGAAAAGTTGCGTTATTTAAAATAAAAATCGATAAATTTGGCAACGACGTAATGTGGCAAAACTACTGGAGACGCCACACATTAGCCCACCGCGCCCTGTGGCCTTATGCAGGGCCTCGCTTCTAATTGGGCGAGTAGAGCAGTGTAGGGCCAGAGAAAGATCGAAGCAGCGGGAGGAGCTGTGGTTGAGTCGTGAGATAAGACTGCCGTGGAATATAATTTTACTTAAATCACCTATAATTAATTTTTTTCTGGAGGTCTTGTTCGACCTCGCCTACATCAGGTGTTTGGTAGTGGATAGTAACGACAAAAAAAAATAAACCAACAAAAATATTGACTTGATTTCCTAAAAATTTAATTGATAATATATTTTTACATTTTTAGTTCAATATCAAACAATTGTGAAAATCATATGTATTGAGTAATATAAATATATACTACATGTCAACTACTTTTTTACGAACAACAAAAAAAACAAAATATTCATAAATCATTCTGGTTTTTCTTGTTTGAAAAGGTGTTGGAAATACAAACTTACTTGCTTATTATCTTCCATCAGATTTTGGCGAGAGTTGGCTTCCCAAGCTTGTTGTTGATATTCCATAGGTCTGACATTAGTCATTTGCAAAAAAGGTGGTATGGTGGATGTGCTCGAATAGTTAGGAGTATTGTCCAGTTGCATGCCATGCTGAAATTGGAATTTGAAGCTCTCATTTTTTCACATTTGACGAGTAGAAACTACGCCATTAATAAAAACGGTGAAAATTTGGCTGAGACGGTTGGTTCGTAAAACTCGAATATTTTTGGGTCTTAAGGGGCCGTTTTACTCTGGCCCACGGCACCGATTCTCCATTTAAAAAGGACCTTTCATTTTTCCAGGTTCACGCCCTTTATTTTCCACCTGAAAGCTTGATATTTTTTTTAATTCTCCTGGAATTTCAGACAGTTCTCTGCGATTTCACACTTTCTGAGAGTCTTTTCAGTATTTCCAGCGCCTATCCAAATGGATTTTTTTTTTAAATATAGAAAATTGATTTGTCGAGGGCACTCCGATGAATTTTCTAACAAAAAATTGATGAACAACCGTCGAAAAACGATTATGAAGTCAATTTTCATAGACTCTCAAATTCAACCCGATTTTTTCATGCGAAAAAATAATTTTATCAAAGAGAAGAAATTGGAGTGCCCTCGAGACATCCTTCAACTTCAATTAAAAAAAAATCAAGCTTTTAGGTGAAAAATTGAGGGCGTGAACTTGGAAAAATGAAAGGCACTTTTTGAATGGAGAATCGGTGACGTAGCCGTGGGCCAGAGTCAGGGGCGGATCTAGGAATTTTTTGAGGGGGGGGCGATTCCAAAGTAACACAGTAATAATTCTCGGATAAACCAGCAAAAATTATATTGTCACAGAACGAATTCTAATCCCGAGGGGGGGGCGAAACCACCTTCGCCCCCCCCCTAAATCCGCCACTGGCCAGAGTATAACGGCCCCTTAAGAGTCTTTAGCGTTCAAAATAAGAAACGTATACCGTCAGATGGCAGTGCAGTGCATTAATTTTTATTTATTGGATTATTCAGCTTAATATAACAAATGTTGGGTCGCAGGGAATATAACAAGAAATCCTACACTGAACTAGATCTCAGACTGGCTGTATAATAAACTAATTTTCCTTCACCAGTCATCTGGGAGGAGATACCATCGGGGCGTGTCATTTAAAAGAAATTCAATTCCATCTTAGAATCCACAATTGTAAGAAACAATTAATTTTCTCTGATCGACGGCTAAAACAAACTTTAATAAATTGTCGTTGATAAAAATGGATATTTATCATTTCGAATAGAAAAATTCAAGGAAATAAATTTCGCGAAAACAAAACATTGTTGTATTATTTACAAAAAAAAACGATGAATTCTGAAAGAAAAATGAGATAGACGTTGATTAACTAAATGATGGACTTCGATACTGAAATGAAAAAACACAAAAATATTTGTTCGTTTTGATAGTGGAAATGTTACAAAATAACCAAAAATGATGGGGAATATCCTTTTCATCCATTTAATACTTATGAAATATTCTTTTTTATTATTTTTTAACTTCATACACTCATAATCCCTTCATCAATCAGAAAAAATGAATCGTTTCTGACTTTTCTTTTAATTCTCCTGGAATTTCAGACAGTTCTCTGCGATTTCGCACTTTCTGGAATTTTTTTCAGTATTTCCATAATTTTTTGCATTAATTAAGCGCCCATCCAAATGAATTGATTTGTCGAGGGCCCTATGAATTTTCTAACAAAATATTGATGAACAACTGCCGAAAAACGATTACGAAGTCAATTTTCATAGACTCTCAAATTCAACCCGATTTTTTCAAGCGGAAAAATAATTTTATCAGAGGAATTTGGAGTGCCCCCAAGACATGTTTTAACTTCAATTTAAAGAAAACATCAAGCTTCTAGGTGAAAAATTGAGGGCGTAAGTTTTGAAAAATGAAAGGCACTTTTTGAATGGAGAATCGGTGATGTAGCCGATTTTTTCATGCGAAAAATTAATTTTATCAAAGAGAAGAATTTGGAGTGCCCCCAAGACATGCTTTAACTTCAATTTAAAGAAAACATCAAGCTTCTAGGTGAAAAATTGAGGGCGTAAACTTGGAAAAATGCAAGACACTTTTTGAATGGAGAATCGGTGCCGTAGCCGATTTTTTCATGCGAAAAAATAATTTTTTCAGAGAGAAGAAATTGGAGTGCCCTCAAGACATGCTTTAACTTCAATTTAAAGAAAACATCAAGCTTCTAGGTGAAAAATTGAGGGCGTAAACTTGGAAAAATGCAAGACACTTTTTGAATGGAGAATCGGTGATGTAGCCGATTTTTTCATGCGAAAAATTAATTTTATCAAAGAGAAGAATTTGGAGTGCCCCCAAGACATGCTTTAACTTCAATTTAAAGAAAACATCAAGCTTCTAGGTGAAAAATTGAGGGCGTAAACTTGGAAAAATGCAAGACACTTTTTGAATGGAGAATCGGTGCCGTAGCCGATTTTTTCATGCGAAAAAATAATTTTTTCAGAGAGAAGAAATTGGAGTGCCCTCAAGACATGCTTTAACTTCAATTTAAAGAAAACATCAAGCTTCTAGCTGAAAAATTGAGGGCGTAAACTTGGAAAAATGCAAGACACTTCTTGAATGGAGAATCGGTGCCGTAGCCGATTTTTTCATGCGAAAAAATAATTTTTTCAGAGAGAAGAAATTGAAGTGCCCTCAAGACATCCTTTAACTTCAATTTAAAAAAAAAACAAGCTTCAAGGTGAAAAATTGAGGCACTTTTTGAATGGAGAATCGGTGCCGTAGCCGTCGGCCAGAGTTTAACGGCCCCTTAAGAGATTAGAGGATTTGAATAAACATTCATAAAGAGAACAAATGCGTTTTGTTTCATTACTTTGCGTAAAAGGTAGCGATAATCCAATAAATGGTGGATGAATTTCCGAATTTATCCGAAAGCCAACCGAAACAGAACGAAAAACTACTTACAGTATAAGAATCCGCCATGTTCGGGTCCATGACGGCGCTCATGGGCATCCTGTTCAAACTGTGCCCGCCCGTCCATCGGTTTTGATTTTTCTCGTTCCCCATCATCCAGTTGCCCTCTATACTGGCGTAATTCCTTCTAGCTCGTTCCGTACCAATCGGCTGAGGCTGGACAGGCTTCCTGTCGTCGATGTAGGTACTCTCCGGCGCCATATTGGGCGAAATGTTCGGCGAACTGTTCATCATGTTCAAATCGGGAGGATTATCCAAAATTTCGCTTCCCGTCGCTCGCGCTATATTATGCAGAGTCAAACCAGTCGCCATTCCGCTTATCATCTCCGTCTGTTGCTGCGTCAGCGGCTGCTGCAGCTGCATCAGCGGCATCTGGTTCGTTTGCACCAGGTTGCTCCTGTAATCCAGGTTGCCCTTGTTGACGAAATGCAAATGGTTCGAACTCTCCATCGAGTACGGCGCGAACAACGGCGTCTGCTGCTGTTGCTGTTGGTGCGGCAACTTGCTAGACACCGAATACAGGGAGCTGGAAAAATCGGGCGCCTTCGGATTCAGCCGGGACATGCTGACGATCGGCTGGGACGCTTGGGAGTAGTTCTGGTTCCTAACGGTGCTGGTTTGCGGTTGATTGTACGTGATGAGGTGGGGTTCCTTGCCGATTCCGAGGACGGGATTCGAAATGGTGGGAACCGACGATCCTTGACTGAACAGTTCGCCGTAATAGTTGTTGCCCGCTTGCATCTCGTTGGGGTGAGTCTGCGACGACTGAGGTCGCAGGATGGGGTTGGTCATGTGCGACATATGTTGCGCTTTCGGCGGTTCGTGATACTGCGTAAAGGATGGGGCGGAGATGTTCGGAGGCGTTGTGCTGTTACTGGTATTTTTCGAGGAAATCGGCGACGACGTGCTTCCGCCCCTATAACCGGGAGCCTTGGACGCGTCCACCTGCGGAGGTAAGTCTTGCGGGATGAATTTAGCTCCAGACGACGCGGTGGGAACGTTCGAATTCCCGGTGGCGGCGGCGAAATTAACCGGTTTCTGCGATTCGTTATCGCCCCTCCGCCACATCGGCTGCTGATCGCCGGAATTGAACAGAGAGTACTCCAGATGCGCGGACACGTGACCGTCGTCGTTGTGACCCATAATCTGCGAAATGGCCTTCTTGATCGGCGTCGTGCACCTCGCGTGGTCTCCGCTTCCGCCGATACCCGAAATGTCGCTCGTTGAAGAGGTCACGTGGGTCATTTGGCTGGACACGGGTACGTGGGGCGTCTTTCTGGGGCTCTGGAAGTGCTGCATCGTAGGTGGCGCGGAAGCCGTCGGTTCCGGTCGATTGTGCTTGACCGGGGAAGTGTGGTTCGCCGACGTCGGCGCCCTGGCGACTTTGGGTATCGCGGAATCGTTGCACGGATGCGACACGTTCAGCAAGGGCTTGACGGTGCTTTGGGTCACGGTCGCGCTCTGAGGAACCGAGCTCGAATCCGTTAGCTTAGCCGCGAAAGACTGGTTAGGTGCTATCGTTTTATTCGAAGATCTAGCAGCGGGATTAGACGTGTTTTGAACCGACGGTTTAACTTGCGCTTGATTGGCGTTCTTCTCCGCCTGAGCCATCAATCTCGGAGCGGTGTTTCTCGTGTTGGTAGCGCTGTACGTCGACTTGTTCTTAGAAGCCGCGGGTACCGTCTTGGCTACCGTACCCGTACTCGAGGTTACGCTCGTTGATACCGATTTCTCGATTTTCTGAGTCGTGGTAGGAACGATGGCAGTTGCTTTGCCGGTGGCTTTTTTAGTCTGAAAAAGAAATTCGAAAGTTTGTACACGAATCGGAACGGGTCGTTGCTGAAACTTACACCAATTTGAGTTTTATCCCATAATGTGGTTGTCGAAGGGTTGGTCTTTGCGGGTTTCGGTAACAATTGTTGAATGTCCACTTCGGGATCTTTGATCAACGCAGTTATTAATGTTTGGGATAGTTTTATGGCTTCGGGCGTGCCTCTGTAAGCGAAGAACATATTATATGTCGAGGTTACTTATCGATAATGACTTAGAGATAATCAGTGACAGGACAATAACCTCAAAGAACTTACAGTATTATATTTTACAGTTCAAATATACTGCTCCACAAGAGTTAGGTATATCGTATTCAATCGTTTTTAAAAAAGTATGTAATCTTCGAGAAAATCGCTGTAAAATCATTTAAAACTCAATAACAACTTGAATCGATCCAATAAAAATCAGTATGAGACATTTCGTCAATCTGGTCGCCTTTTTTCTGAAGTTTGGTTCGTTGCATATGCTTCATGAATGTTCTTATTTTGAAATGAAGTCAGTGTATCAACGGCTTCGATTTGAAACGAGTTTTCTGAAAATGCCAAGACGTAAATTAACAAACGCTGAGTCTAATAGGGCTATCGGAATGCTACAGGGTGGCCTAACTCAGGTTGTTGTAGCGGAAAGGCTCCAAGTCAGCCAAAGTGTGATATCTCGACTTTGGAATAGGTTCAGGTAGACAGATTTCGTGTTGGAAAGACCAAGGCTTGGTGGGCGACGAAAAACAACACCTGCTCAGGATCGTTTCATCACCGTTTCGGCGAGAAGAACCCTACATCTACGTGTAGAATGCTACGGAATACTCTTCAAAATGCAGATGGGGTCCAAGTTTCCATCGAAACCATCAGACGACGTTTGAGAGAGGTGAATCTAAGTTCTAGACGTCCATTAAGAGGAGTTCCTTTAACACGTGACCATAAGCGTCAAAGACTGGAATGGGCACGGCAACATATCAATTGGAACGATCAATGGCGTCGTTTCTTTTTCACTGATGAATGCAGAAATGGACGATTTTCAGATTCTCGAAGAATAAGGGTATGGACAATCCCACGCATACTCCGCTATCGTCGCTATGTCCAAGAAGTCCATCCATTCCGAGGGGGTAGTGTTATGGTATGGGCCTGGATATGTTTCAACGGGCGCACAGATCTACACATTTGTCCTGGGAATATGACCGCCTCACGCTATAGGGAGCATGTCATTGGCAATGTTGTGCCAAATTTTCACGCTGCTATTGGTGAAACTTTTCAATTTCTAGACTATAACGCTAGACCGCACCGTGCACCATAGTTGAGAATGCGCGCGAGGAGCTTGGTATTCCACAGTTACCAATACCTCCGCACTCACCAGATTTGAATTGCATAGAACATGCATGGGATATGCTCCAAAGAAGATTAGACAATCATCAACCTACCCCAAAATCCTTAAATGATCTGAGAGAGCTTCTGCCCCGTTAATGGAACCAAATTCCTCAAGAAATGTTCAACTACCTCGTGTGTAGTATGCAAAGAAGATGTCAAGCTGTTATTGATGCCCGTGGAGGCCATACATTGTTATTGACAGTCTTAAAATGCTTGAATTTTCTGGGAATGAAATTTCGTTATTTTACTCGATTTTTCTTAACCACCCTGTATACGCTGCAGACCTACAGGCTAAAGTAATTTGCAACTTGAAATCATATTAATATGAATTTTCATCACAAACATTCTAATTTTAACTATATTCTTTTTGCAATTTAAGTCAATATCCCTAACTCATGTGGATCAGTTTAAATAGGCGGAAAATTATATTTATGGATTTTTTATGATATTTATAATATAAATAAAGGAAATTCACTTTAGAACTTGTACACAACTAAAAGAGTCGTTTAAATCAATGTCGTCCAAAATTTAATCAAATTCATATCTGAAAACAAAAAAAATAGAAAATTAGACTCACTTTACTGTGATGATTCTTTCGCCCTGTCCTTTACACTGTTTCTCCACCTCAATATGTGCCCCGGTCGCGCCTCTGATAGCGTTTATGTTGCTACCGGCCCTCCCTATGACCCTGGATATTGCGTTCAAAGGAACAGATACTTTTTTAACACCCGGTTCATTGGTCGAAACTGTTTGAACAGAAGATTTTCTCACTACTTCCTTCCAACCATCCTCCCTTTTCGAGTTCTGCTTGGGGCTGGAATTCTTCGGCGCAGGATCGTCGTGCGACTGACCTTTTTTCTGCTTGGCGGTAGGAACGTAATCGTTGCCGGTGGCCTCGAAATCGTCCCTCTCGGCCGGGCTCTTGGCCTCGAATATCAGATTCTTCCTGACGTTCTGACCGTGTTTTTCGTTCGACTTGTCGCCGGATTTTTCCGGCGTCTCGTAAGACGATTGCGGTTTGTTACTCGGGCTCGGTCTGTTGTTGCTCTTCGCGTTCGAAACGTTTTTCTTTTTCTTCTTGTCTTTTCGTTTGTCTTTCGATTTTATGTCGTTACTGGAACAGCTTCCCTGGCTGTTCGCATCAATTCCACTATCGCCCTCCTCCTTGTCGCCAACTTCCACAGTTCTTCCCGGAGATTCGACTTGGCTTTCTGGAAGAAAAAAATTACGAGTCCAGCGAGCACTTTTCCGAGAAAGTCCAGAAAATAAACACCAATTATTGCTTGAAAATCTCGATCTATGAATTATGAAGATATTCCGAACAACGTTTTTCGAAAAATTTGTTAAATCTTCAGTGAAATGGAAAAGGAAAAGTCAAAGACTAAAACTGAATGATAAATTTTGTTTGCGACTTTCTTGTCGAATGAAAATCTGAGATGAGGTCCTACATTTCATTTCTCCCGAAAAGGGTCGCGCTGAAATATTGCGGATTATTCCAGAACTATAGTCCGTTCAAATATAAGAAGGAGCTTTGTAAACAAACAGAATCGTCTGCTTTGCGCACAATAAAGCTCATATTCGTCAAACGGTCATAACCTTTCAACGCCCTCGATTGCCAGGATCGTGCTCGGAACGGACTGTGGATGGTACTGGATAGAAATGATTCAATAATTTGAGTCAGCAATTCCCACATTAGAACTTTTTTCCTCAGAAACTCTAGTGCAAAATTCCTGTTATGATTTGCAACTATCATAAACATTTTATGTATATCCGACGTGCCCCTTTTTTTATTTTGTTTTGTTTTTAAATTATTATCTACTAAATAATTTCTTTTTCGGATGCTCGAGATTGCGGCAAGGTAACTCTAGGAAACACCAGAGTTTTAGAGATTTGGGTCGGAATCTTGCAGGATTCCGACAAAGTAATTCCGGGGAACACCAGATTTGGGTCCTTTTTCGTAATGGGTAAAAACCAGCTTGATTTGCATAAATATTGAAGTTTTCAATTGACAGGACGCGTAAAAGATCTCTGTTCAAATTTATAATGATCATTTACTTGCAATATCCGAAATATATTTAGTTTCGGTCCATAATTTTATATAATTTTGTACGAAACTCTTTGTCGGCTGCTCAAGGTTCCGACAAGGTAATTCCGGGAAACACCAGGTTTGGGTCCTTTTCCTTAATGGATTAAAGCCATCTTGATTTGAATAAATATCGAAGTTTTCAATTGACAAGACCAGTTAAAATGCCTAGAGCTACTGTGAAGGTCTAGCTGTTCAAAGTTTTTATAGATTTTGTTGTGAAAAGTGTATCGTGTTGGAAAATCTTTTGACAAAGTGTGTATTGGGAAAAGTAGAATTCGATAGGTGGCGCTCTGAAATGTCAATGTCATCTTAGCAACGAGTAAAACAAATCAGATGTCGTATGAGCCCTTTGATATTGAAGTGGTTTTATTTTGATGTTTTAGTTATTTCCAGTGTGTGTTTTGTAAAACTTTTGGTATTTCTTCGATTGTGCTTTAGTGCTTTGTGTTGTTAATCTAAATTTTGACTCCCAATATTTTTATTTTTGGAGTAATAGGTATGGTTGATGTTTGTGAAAAGTACAACAAGCGTTCAATTAACTGTTTAGTTTTAGGTATGATTTCGTGTTTTTATTTCATTTTTGATATAGTCATATCTACAAAAGTTGCAGGGAAGGTACGTTCGTATTGAGTATCATTTGAAATTTTTAATACCGACTCATTTTCTCTTCGTTTTCTGGAACATACTTCGTGGCTTGACTGTGGTAGTTTTAAGGAAGGTACTGCATTTAAAAGAAGATACTTTTTTTTACTAAGACCTGAAGAATATGTTACTCATTTATATATTGTTCACCTTCAGAAATATAACCTATACCATCCACTATTAACTTATAACTATGTATTACACACTTGGTACTAAACTTGACTAGTCTTCCCTTTTAAAATGTAAGGAACACACGGACATACTATCTATAACTGGTTTCCCCATTTTTAGTTTCATTGCCCAAGCCTTTTGAGATATATTTTCCAGAACTCCAAACGCATTTTCAATATTTACCATTCTTCCCATGGGAGGAAATTTATGGAAATATAAATCGGGATTTTTCCCTTCACGGCTAGTGCAACCAAATACAGAACAGTTTCGATTATGCAGCGACATAATTCAAAGTATAAAACTTTAAAAAAGGTACAAAAAAATCAAACTTGATCTGCAATGAAGACAAAATACAGAATAAAAACAATGCAATACGAATTATTTTACTCGTTGCTTCAATTACAATTTTTTTCCGCCAGAGGTCTCATTGAATTCTACTCCGCCCAATAGTGTATAGAACAATGTCGAATTCGGAAACGGATACTGCATCTGAGGGTGATATGTGGGGACCTCCACAAAAAAGGTCCAAAATGTTGCATTTCTCTGCTGAAGAGAAAGAAAAAATTTTGAACATTTTTCGAAAAGAATTGGAAGAACATCCTGATTTATCGAAAAGAGACTTAGTAGGAATTGTTTCAAAATTCTCAGGGGTGAGTGATTCAGCTGTATTCAGAATTCTCAGAGAATATGAAGAGAATAAAACATTGACGCCACCTAAGAGGAGTGCCCAGTCGTTAAAAATAATTGATTCGGTTGACGATATCGATACGAACCTTATCACAAGAATTGTCCAAGGTTTTTATTTCCGGAATGAAATCCCAACGATTTCTAAAGTTCTAGAAATCGTGAATGATGACGACAGTTTGCCAAATTTCAAAAGAACAACGTTCTATAAATTATTGAAAAAAATGGAATTCAAGTTCAGTTAAAACTGAACGATTGTGTGAAATCTCCTCGATTCGACTCTGGACGGAAAGAAACTATACGAAGGCCCTCCTACCGCTGTGCCAAACATGTTATTATTGCTCCTTCTTACATTTGAAAGTATAGGACCCGATCTACCATGTAGAGTTTTGATCATCTTTCAGTCGTCAATAATTCAAGTTTATTATAAGAACGTAGTGGAGAACAATGTTCAATGTTTCAATATGATATAAGTTTGACTCACCTTCTTCCTCTTTCTCTTCAGTTTTGTCCGCATCAGCTTTATCGTCATAGTTTTCATTCTTCTTGTTCTCTTCAAGAAGCTTCCTCTTCTCTTCTTTCTTTTCCAGCTTCTTCTTTTTCTTCCTCTCTCTTCTTCTGGCAGCCGCGTTCTTCTTGAGTTCCTCCCTTGTCCTTTCCATATCCAGTTCTTCCAACAAAATGGTAGCGTTTTTGTTGGCTTTGGCAGCTTGCGTTTCTTTAGCGGCCTGAATGATCCTGATGCACTCCTGGCACTTTTCCATAAGATCCTTGTCATTGATGGTGGTTAAATAACGAACCATCTCTTGTTCGCTTGGAAACTGAGTAACCGAATGAACCATCCACTTTACGACTTTCACGTGCCCCTTTCTGAAAGCTGCCATCAAACAGGAAACCTTTCTATTGTCTTGGGAATCGATATCGGCGTTAACGTTATACAAGAGTTCGACGACCGCTAGATGACCACCGTTAGCGGCCAACCAAAGGGGAGAATTGCCTTTCTTGTTCTTCACCTCCACTAGCGCTCCTCTACAAAGAAGGAGCTCAACGAATCTAACATGGCCCTTATCGGCTGCTATTGTTAAGGCGGTGTCCCGTGACGATGGAACTGGAGTAGCGTTGACATCTGCGCCCTTATCTAAAAGCACGCGACCAACTTCCACATAACCACCGCTAGCCGCCTCCATCAACGGAGTCAACCCAGTCTGAAAGGATTCATTAAAAAATTTTTTTATAAACGAACCAACTGAGAACGTACCTTAGCCCTATGTTCGACATTAGCCTTTCTATCCAACAGCAAACTGACCACTTCGTGACGTCCTTGAAAGCAGGCCAATGTCAACGCTGTATTCCTATTCGTCTCGATCTGAGCGTTTATGTCGCTACCCATATCGAGCAACAACTTGACAGCAGCCGTGTGTCCGTTCATTGCGGCCAACATAAGAGGCGAGATTCCCAACTTACTACCAGTACGCGAATTTATTTCGGCGCCGTTGTTCAACAACAATTTTATTATGTTTACGTAACCTCCGGAAGCGGCCAAACTTAAGGGTGTGTAGTCTGATACGTTGCGATGTTCCTTGTTTGCGTTACGTTTGAGTAACATCTCCACAACCTGAAGCAATGATCAAGATCTGATGAATTCTTTCATTCTGCCGGGCGAATACACAGAGCCAAGAAATTAACAATTTAAATTAGTTTTTTCGAAATATGAGATTCAGTCATACGCTGAAGGAGAACAGGAGCAATTGCAGTTTCGGAGATATGATTTGATTTTTTCGTTTAAGTGAAATCCCTATGACGTTTGGAATTAATTTGAGAATATTTGTATACAGCGTCCTGCAATAGTGCGTTCTTCTTCTATAGCTACCGAACCAGACATCTCAGAGATTTCGTTGGAAAGTAGACCTCTTGTACCTTCATTTCTGCATCTCAGGAAATTATTTTCTGATTTACAGGGTGTCCCCGATAAATGTTATTCAACTAATGGATGATTTTTTTAATGGACCACTCCATATATTTTCACATATTTTCAATGACCTTCATTACATCTTTCATGACGCAGAATCTTAGGGACATTTTTCCAACAGTTCAGATCTTATTCGAAGAAAACTGCAAAAAGGTGAGGGAAAAGCAGTTCAGTAAAAGTCTTCTGACGATTTCCAGAAGCGATAGTAACATGAATTTGAACTAAAAGTTTTTTAATTGAAGGATTTGCCTTGACATGGTTCCTAAACGATCAACCTGTCATATACAGGGTGTCCGTTATCAAGGTCCAACTTAAAATTATTATTTCTCGATTTTTTTTCAAATAGAACACCCTGTATTTTTTTCCACAATGATGTAGAAAATTGAATACCTTACATTTTCTCAGAAGTAACCTCAGGATTATTTCAACTCCCGCATCCAGCAGACACGAAAAATGATATCGCAACTGAAAATTTTATTCAAATAATAACATAATAAAAACAATGAAATAAAACTAAATGGATAATTATTGACAAACTTCAAAACCTTCCCGGAATCATACTTCCTGAGCATCATCATCATAAAAATGATATTTCTTTTTCGTACAAGCAATACATATTGATCACGTATTCAACCTATTATATCAGTTTTTATCGGCTTTCCAAAAAAAATATTGATAAAGTTATTGCTACTTAGAGCTCAAAGATACTTTCGAATACAGTGAATCCGTATGAATTTTTGGAAAAAATAGTATGGTTGATGATTTTCATGTTAGGGTGCCACAGAACCTGTTTTTTAAGGAAGTCGAACTTATGCTGCCCAATATCCCGACAGGAAACAAAAATTCAGACTGATTCACTGTATTCGAAAGTATCTTTGAGCTCTAGTAGCAATAACTTGATCAATAATTTTTTTTGGAAAGCCGATAAAAACTGATATGATAGGTTGAATACGTGATCAATATGTATTGCTTGTACGGAAAAGAAATATCATTTTTATTATGATGCTCAGGAAATATGATTCTGGGAAGGTTTTGAAGTTTGTTAATAATTATTCATTTAGTTTTATTTCATTGTTTGACCTCTTTTGAATGTCCGTTAGTTTTTATTATGTTATTATTTGAATAAAATTTTCATTTGCGATATCATTTTTCGTGTCTGCTGGATGCGGGGGTTATAATAATCCTAAGGTTACTTCTGAGAAAATGTAAGAAATTCAATTGTCTACATTATTGTGGAAAAAAATACAGGGTGTTCTAATTGAAAAAATCGAGAAATAGTAATTCAAGTTCTTCATATTTGGACCTTAATAAAGGACACCCTGTATATTACAGGTTGATCGTTTAGGAACCGTGTCAAGGCAAATCCTTCAATTAAAAAACTTTTAGTTCAAGTTCATGTTAGTATCGCTTCTGGAAATCGTCAGAAGACTTTTACTGAACTGCTTTTCCCTCACCTTTTTGCAGTTTTCTTCGAATAAGATCTGAACTGTTGGAAAAATGTCCCTAAGATTTTGCGCCATGAAAGAGGTAATGAAGGTCACTGAAAATATGTGAAAATATATGGGGTGATCCATTAAAAAAATCATCCATTTGTTGAATAACATTCATCGGGGACACCCTGTATATCAGAAAATAATTTCCTGAGATGCAGAAATGAAGGTACAAGAGGTCTACTTTCCAACGAAATCTCTGAGATGTCTGGTTCGGCAGCCATGGAAGAAGAACGCACTATTGCAGGACCCTGTATAGAGTATTTGGTTGCCCACATTTCGGTGTAAAAATTATTTGTGGAGCTCCCATAGTTTCGTAGATATGGGGATTTATTACAATGTGGGAAAACGCGTGGTAAAAATTACTGCTAGTAAAGCAACAGAGGCTCAGGGCCCGTATTCTTAGCAAGTGATTTTTCGGTGCGTATACAAAATAACACATAAGAACATGGGCTGTAGCTCTAAAATACTGCGATGAATGTAGGTCATGACCCTAAGATCTACAATCACTTACGGGGCAATAGTCTGCCACGACGAAGTCAGAATGCGAAAATCCTTCGACAAGACATAACCACACATAACCTTATCTACGATAGCAACCAATGTAACCAACGTAATATAAGTTCTGCCGTTTCAGCTATCGTAGGTTGCATTATGTGGCTTTGATGACTGCTTAAAGGCCAGAAACCGGTCTGTCACTATCCTCCTATGACGGCAGCACGGTCCAGCGATTTACTTCGGAAATTAGATCTCTGCTACTCCATTCCACTGACTCAATATTAATGATCCGATTCAAGTTCACGTTTACCAATTTGTGTGTTAATTTCTTGACGCAGTGTATTATGATTTCAGAACATTTGACAGGATTCAACGAGAGATGTCATTGTAAGTCAATGCCATCGAAATGACGGACAATTTTTGATAATTTTACAAAAGCGGTTTCAAAATGACATTTCTTGCCGAAAAACTCCCTAAATAGACGAATATTCACCTCATATCTTCCACCAGAACAGGCTAAACTCAAAGGGGTATCCTTTGTCCGCTCAGATTGGGCTTCGATATCGGCGTTATGGTTCAGAAGAATGTCTACAACCTTTTCGTGCCCTGCCGTAGCGGCCAAAATGAGCGGCGTAAAGCCCTTCTTATCGCGATGTTCGATGTCTGCACCTCTATTCAACAGTAGTTCGACCAATTCCTCATGTCCTCCCGCGCAAGCCAACGTCAGCGCGGTGTCGTGGTTGCTCTCCGTCTCCGAGTCCACGTCCAAACTTGGGGACACGATGGGGTTGGGACACGGTTGCTGGTTGTTCGCATTGTTGTATTGAGTGATTGCTGGAAAAAAAAACATCCATGACATTTTTTCGGGCAGTCATCTGATAAATTCACTTATATTATACATATTTTCACTTACACCTTGAATTGCTGAGATAAATTCGAAGAAAACTCATGTGGAATTGGCAACACTAAAATATCCACACCTGTTTTTTTGTCGGTCATCATAATGACAATCAATGAACAGCCTAAAGCAGAATATTTGTACAAGTAATTCATATACTCCATTCACTTTTATAAAGTATCCCGGTTGGCCAAGATTTAGATTTATCAAGTTTTTTCACTTAAGACTGACGCATGTTGGCACTCGTGAAAGTCGAAATAATTCTCAGAGACGTTGCCGATGTGACACAGGTATTTAAATTTCTTCTGTAGGCTTATTTCTTGAGAATTTTGAAAAGAGGGTAATTCCATAGGTCCGTCTTTTCGTTTAGAAGATTTTCTGTCGGGTTATTCGAGTACTTTTATTCTTTTTTCGAATGAACTATCACAAAGTAACGGAATATTCTGTCCATTCATTCTCAGTAAAATTTCAACACTCGATTCTTGATTTCCGTACAAGAAAATAGCCTAACTTAATCTTCCAACCATGTTTATATACGTGTAATATTTTACTACGATCTCTAAGTAGAAACGACAACGTTGAGTATGTATCTGTCAGGAAAATGACTATAATCCACATTTTCAAAATATATACGGTGAAATGTGTCAGAATTTCATGACCAACCGGGATACTTCATGAAAGTGAATGGTGTATAGAATATATCATTAACAATGGCAATTGAATCTGTGATTGTTGAATTTTCAAAAACAACACAGAAATAAATATAATGACATTTCATATTAATAGAGCATTCGATGACTAAACACATGGTGAATGCACTGATTAGATTTTGTTTCGACCAAATTGAGAATATTGGCAAGATTTCGTTTTTTCCACTTCAGGTGGCGCTATTCACAATTTATGGCAGATTGTTATTAGTTATTTCAAATATTCGAATTTATTCTGGTGAACATGTTGTGTCAATAGCCGATAATTTTGTGAAGCAATAATTTGGGAATATATTCTTGACATTTTAAGGTGGGCGTTCAATGTAGTGTGTTTTTATTTCAAGTTGCATTTGAGAATGGTTTCACTTTGAGAACTGAAATTTTGTGGGTGAACTCAGAAAGGATTGGAGTTCTTAATGAGATGATTGAGATTTATTTCATTTCAACAGTTCTTTTTTTTTCTTTCAAAAATAGAAGAAAATAAGTCAACTCATGCTTCTGTTTTATTTCAAACGAAAGACCCATGAAAATAGTTCAACTTCCGATTAAAAGTGAATCTACAGATAATTTCGTTCAGAAAAACAACTTGAAATGCGGAATTGGCAGAGAATGGCCAAATTCAAATTTTAGCGGGAAAAAGTTCCTGTTTTACCCACATATTCACTAATTTCATAATTCAGCTATTGTCGGATAGAGAGCGCCATAGTACATTTCATTCATAATCAGAGAGATATTCATAGAACTTATAGAGATAATGTAAGTTCTATGGAGATATTCCATAAAATGCACGGTGGCGCCTCTATCGGTCGACTTGTCCTACGCGCATCAAACGGCGACCTTAATTCATATTATGGAGGAAAAGTGTAAGACTTTCACCCGATAAAAATGTCATTCTGTGGTCATGTCATAATTGACTTTGGCAGATCAGCTGTTGATTAATCAATCAAATCGATCAAGGGAAAAAAGACCGTAATGACGTTGTATGACATTGCGGCGCCGCCACGAAACATTGCTGATATTCTCGATTTGGTCGAGTCATTCCATTCAAAATTTGACGAGTGCTTACACCATTGTTCTAGGCATCTTAACTATAGCTAATGTGTTTAGTCATCGAATCTATAGCAATTAATTCTGTGATTGTTGAATTTTAACAAACAACACAGAAATAAATAAAATTGTATTTCATATCAACCGTCAAGTTGACATTCCTCCTGACATTGACATTATAATTTAATGACTTTCATCAAAGCATATCTTAAACAAAATTAAATGGACAAAAATGAATCAGATCCGCAAAACATATTGAGAATAACAGAACTTTCAAAATAAGATGTCAGTTCTAGATGTTTCTTCCACGAAACAACAAATAGATGCTTCTGGCTCTTTCCAAAAACGAGAAAACACTTCTGCTACTAATCAGAGGGAACAAGTGGAAGAACGTAAACCAAACTGCACTTTCTCCCAACTTATCACAGCCATAGCAGTGTCACTTTTATCTCTGGTGATCGGATACGCAACCGCATATACTTCGCCAGCCGAAGCTTCGCTTAGAAGAGATATGAACTTGGGTAATGGTGAAATATCATGGATAGGTGGTTTATTACCACTCAGTGCGGTTTTTGGAGGACTTTTAGGAGGAATTTCAATAGAGTACTGTGGAAGGAAGGGAACTTTATTCCTGATAAACGTTATATTTCTTATATCATGGTTGCTGATATATTATGCGGCCAATTTTTACTACTTGTACGTCAGTCGATGTTTGGCAGGATGCAGTATAGGACTGGCCACTTTAACACTTCCCGTATATTTAGTAGAAACAGTGCAACCGGAAGTAAGAGGTGTTCTTGGACTGTTACCCATGACATTCGGAAATATCGGAATTCTATTATGTTTCATTTATGGGATATTCGTGGAATGGAAAATCCTAGCTGCAATTGGAATATTGCTGTCCCTCCCCTTTCTAGTTTTCTTCTTGTGGATAATTCCCGAATCACCCACTTGGTATATCAACAACAACAAACCGGATAAATGCATAAAAACTTTAGTTTGGTTGAGAAGCGAAAAACAAGATGTCACTGAAGAATACAACAACCTGGTCAAAATGCACAACGACCAAAAATCGAGGAAAAGAAGAATATCCAACCTCTTAAAACACCCAAACCTGAAACCCCTAGCAATAATTCTATCTCTGATGTTTTTTCAACAATTCAGCGGCATAAACGCCATCATTTTCTACACCACTACGATATTTCGAGCATCTAAATGGGATTTATCGCCAATGGTGTGTACTACCATTATAGGTTTAGTCAATTTGCTCGCAACATTTCTAGCCAACGGACTCATCGACAAACTCGGCAGAAAAATGTTATTGCAAGCCTCCAGTATCATGATGACCATGGGCTTGGGTTGCTTGGGGTTTTACTATTACGTGAAAGAAATACTGCTGGTTGACGTGGACGAATACGGGTTTCTGACTCTCGTCAATCTGATAATTTTCGTGGCCGGATTTTCGATCGGGTTCGGGCCAATACCATGGCTGATGATGGGCGAGCTTTTGCCACTCGAAATCAAGAGCATCGCGGCGTCTTTAGCAACAGCTGTAAACTGGACTTGCACCTTCGTCATAACGGTTACATTTCCATCGATCACGGAAATGTTTGGGTATTTTGCCGTTTTTTGGTTTTATTGTTGCATGGTTATAACCGCTGGGTTGCTCACGTGGTTGTTCGTACCAGAAACGAAAGGAAGGAGCCTCGTGGACATCGGGAGGAGGTTATCAGGACAGCACAATGTTCAGAATGTTAAATCGATAGCAATGTTGAAACCTTTTCCTTCAACTACCATGTGATGTATGACCACGCTGTATATTGCTATATGATATATATTTTGCTGTATTCGAAATAAAATATTGTAAACTCGATGTCTGAATCTTCTTATCATTTTCATTCTTTATTTCTCAGTGAATTTATAGTGAGTTAGAGAAATGGAAAAGATAAAAATAAATAATGAAAAAATACTGAAGAACACATTCACACTTCAATACTTAATAATAATACTCAATATTCGGTGCTTGAACCCCTTCTTCTTCAACCTTCACCTTTTTTAAAACGTTTATTCATTGAAATGAGAAAAAGTAAAGAAGACATATAATATACAGGGTCTTTCACGAGGAACCTCACCCATATATATAAATCCACAACTCTTTTTGTATACAGGATCCTGCAATAGTGCGTGCTTCTTCCATAGCTGCAAACCTAAGGTTTTACTTCTGAGAAAATGTAAAGTATCCAATTGTCTACATTATTGTGGAAAAAAATACAGGATGTTCCATTTGAAAAAATCGAGAAATAATAATTTTAAGTTCTTTATATTTGGACCTTAATAACGGACACCCTGTATATGACAGGTTGATCGTTTAGGAACCATGTCAAGGCAAATCCTTCAATTAAAAAACTTTTAGTTCAAATTCATGTTACTATCGCTTCTGAAAATCGTCAGAAGACTTTTACTGAACTGCTTTTCCCTCACATTTTTGCAGTTTTCTTCGAATAAGATCTGAACTGTTGGAAAAATGTCCCTAAGATTTTGCGTCATGAAAGAGGTTATGAAGGTCATTGAAAATATGTGGAAATATATGGGGTGATCCATTGAAAAAATCATCCATTTGTTGAATAACATTTATCAGGGACAACCTGTATATCAGAAAATAATTTCCTAAGATGCAGAAATGAAGGTACAAGAGGTCTTCTTTCCAACGAAATCTCTGAGATGCCTGGTTCGGCAGCTATGGAAGAAGAACGCTCCATTGCAGGACCCTGTATACTAATAGGTTACGGGCCCAGCACTTTCCCATTGTTCGTCAAATGTTATTGCTACCCTCAAACCCAAAACTCATCGAAACATCGACTTACCAGAGTTAGGATCGATTTGGTAAGTCTGATTCTGTTGGAAATTATTCCCCAGTTGGTTCGGATGTCGCCCCAAACGACCCTTTTTGCTCTTGACGTTCTCGGTCACCGTCGTTTTCTGTTGCTTCCTCGAATCCAAGTTGACGTTGGACGTTTGAGATGTCTGCGTGGCCGCTTGCACCTGGCCCGCCTGCTGCAACTGGCCTTGTAAGATTTGCTGCTGATGTTGTAACTGATAATGGTGTACTGATTGTAGCTGGGAAGCGTTCAGATGACTGGGGTTTTGCATTTGGAGAGGTAGTTGCTTAGTGGTGTTTACGTACTGTTGAGTGGGCGAAACGATCGCTCCCATTGCAGTTGAACCCGTATTTACTGGAGATAGCGGTTCGGAACCTGCAGCTGGAAATGAGAGAAGGCAAAATTGAAGGACTAGGCTATTTTGATGTAATAGTCACTGTCTCTTCAGTTTCTGTTGCGTTGACTATAATTTGTGCTTTCCAGGATGATATTAGGTGTGTTTGCAATGATACTTGAAAGATAGTAGAATGACAGATAAAAGGAAAGATTTCTTCAAACTTTCTCTAAGAGACCCTAAGGGTTGTACCTCAGGGTCCGCCCATAATAATTAATGATCTTATTAACGGTAAAAATGTCGGTCATCTGAGACGAGTACGCCAATGGTGTAAATTTAGTATTTCTTGCTTTGCATCTCGTCAAAAATACTATAAAAGGGCGTTCCCTTCCGATCAGTACTCGATGCGTTTGGAGCGTTTTGCTCAAATGTTGAAGCTGTTCCAGAAATTAGGTATGTTTCGTTTTGGGTAGGACACCATGCATTTACAGGGCGAGTCTTTAACTTGTACATATATTTTAAATGTAGATTCTCGAGGCAAAAAGAAACCTTTTTTTCATTTTTCCGAATTCGGCTGTTCGAAAGATATAGCCATTTGAGAAAAAAATGGGCCAAATGCGTGCCTGATTGATGCAAAGTTCATATTTCTCGATTGAAATTGAGTTTATACATTTAGGGAATACTCGAGTTCTTACCTCATTTGAATAAGAATGTCAAGCATGATATTTCCTAACAAAAACTAAGATTGATCGATTCATTTATTTACAGAGAAGAATGCAAACAGGTGATGATTATGTGAAGACTTTCAGTGAAAGTGAATTAATGTGATAATATAACCGTGTAGTGTCGAGTTCATAAAATTCCAAGAGGATAATGTTTAGATAGAAACATCACCACAGATCATGTAGTGCTAAGTATCATTTCATTTTTCATTAATTTCAATTCAATACGTGGTTTGTATGGAAATTCATCATCAATATCCGAATTTTGTATTTCATTGACATTAACACCGGTGACCGGTAACAATAAATTTTCAATAGATACTGTGCGTATAAAATGTATAATTTCATGCTTCTTAGAATTCAATTTTATTCCCCACATCTGTGGGATTTTATTATTACATATCTCTACATCGAAAGTTTTTCCATCATAGAGATTTTAGTCTTGACAAAGTTAATAAACATTCTGACAACATTTCAGCCATTTTTTGATATTAAAAATCCAGGAAAGCATCAGATTATTCTTTCGTCAAATTTTATAGAGTAAAATAGGGAATAACTCGAAAACGGCGCGTTTAAAAAAAAAACATAAAAATATCTTCATTTTTTAAAATGATTGCTTCTTTCGAAAATATGAACCGTTTATTTAATAGTATTTTGCGTGGATTTATGAGTCGGCTACACTGTAACTCATATACCAGCCAAAATATTCGAAAGGTGTTGATTGAGGAATATGCACCATGAATAGAGTAAACAAGCAACCGAAATTCAGTTCATTTGAAATAGCGGTTACGAAGATATAACAGAAAAGTGTTTTTTTCATGGATTTTCGAATTTTGAAGAATGGTATGGGAAGAAAAGTGTTCCGTTCGATGAGAGGAATCAATTTTATGAACTTGAATGAATAAAGTATATTTCTCACGTACCGTTCGATATGGAAGGATGATAGTTCTTTGTCACACCTTTTATTAAAAAATATACCACTTACCGAGATGCTGTGACATAAGATTGATTCCAGCCTGAAAGCCTGCCTGATAGATGGCCCCACTTTCCCCCTTATTCGGAACACCAGGTGCTGTCAAGTAATGCTCGTATGGGTATAACGTATGCATAGGAAGTTGGGTGCCATTCGACTGAACAAAGTACTCCACTCTCGAGAGATCGGTTGAAGGCGACAAATCTTGTTGAGTAGTTATCGAGGCAATCATCGATTCTTCCAAGGAACTAGGATAAGGTTGAACCTGTAACGAAAACTGACATGATGAAACAAAAACTTCAGTTTGGTTGTCGACAACGAGATGTGAAGAAATACAAAAATTGGAAATGGCGCGAATATGAATCCTCGATTCGATAGAGCCTAGAGACTGACCTGAAGTCCATGCTGGGCTAATGCTTGTTCACCACTTTCTGTTGCGAAGGGATCTAACGCACATACCACTTCTTCAACTGAGGAATATTCTTTATTCGATAATTGGGCTTTAGAATCGCTTCCCGGTGAGGTAGAACTGTACTCAATTCTCGTTTTCTGGAATTGAACAATAATGGCGTGTAGAAACATCCTCTATAAACTAGGATAATAAAATTACTACTACGAATAAAAGGTAAATTTTCTATTCAAACCGATAAAAAAGGATTCAAACACTCACATTCGAATCTACGAAGGTCCTCAGCGAAGAATTCTGAAACTGCTGTAAAATGGAGGCGTGCAGCAAATTCTCGTTCGATTCTTCCTTCAAAACTAATGACTCCTGATCTAAATTATCTAGATCGATGCCGGTCATAGTTTGCAGACTGAACTGGGTGGTTTTCAGGTCTCCCTGCTGTTGAATGATTTCGGTCTGGTGCAATATCGATGGCGACGATACGAATTGATTCTGCGGCTGTATCTGAAGTTGTTGCTGCGTGTAAACGTTAGGTTGTACAGCAAGCTGCTGTTGTTGCTGCTTTCGGACGTTCTTGCCTTCCTTTTTGGCCGGTTTCGCCTTGGGGCGGTCGCTTACAGCTGTGGTCTGAAACGGTACGACGGGAAATTGCAGTTTTTTACTGCTATCGACGATGATGCAGGATTGGGCACGGAAATTATAGCCCCACTACTGACGCCGCTTGATTTAATATTTCGAAAAATTGTGATTCGAATTGATCAAATTCGAAAGTCTATGAAAATTGACTTCATAATCGTTTTACGGCGGTTGTTTATCATGTTTTGGTAGAAAACTCATTGGAGTGCCCTCGGCAAATCAATTTTCTATATTAAAAAAAAATTCCATCTGGATAGGTGCCCGAATAATGCAAAAATTTACTCACCTCTTTAACTTCACTATGAGCAATATTCGAAAACTTAACAGGTTGATTGGCGGTGCTTGTTGTGGCAGTGTTCAAGGAAACAGTTACAGATGGGGACATGGGAGTAAAATAGAAAGAAGGTTGTATTGGATTGTTACTCAAAGCTCCACTATCCCCAACCGCAAGTTTGAAAGTAGGCGACTGCAAGCAAGTGGTTGAACCTGTAAAGAAAACTCCACAATGAATTCATAAAGCAAAAAAAGGGATTTCTTCCTGTCTCTAAGGGCCGGTTTTATAAAGGGCACGTTCAATCCGAGGTTACTCAAACGAGGATTGGAAGTCAACCCTCGGTTGGAAAAAGTTCGGTATTATAAACGTCTTTGCGGCCTCGGTTAAACGACCTCGGATTGAGATCGCTTTTTTGGGTTGGCTAACCTGAATCTTGTTTCTCGAAGTATTTTGGCACGTTTTTTTATACCATGTTTGGATAAATTCAAGAATCGTAGTCTAATAAAGAGAAAACAAGAAGCTAATTCGAATATTCCCGTGTTTTGTGACGGTCACGGCAGAGAATTTAGAGAAATCTGATTTCCTACATCAAAACAAATTATGTAATTAAAAAATTTGTAATTTATGAAATGACGACAGCTTTCGTACGAATTTTTTCCACTCGATGCCATAAGCTATTGGCAAATACGCTGTAGTCTTCATCACTTTTGTCAACCTAGTTGACTCGAATGATCTAAGTTTGTACTATTTTGATATTCTGAAAAGTCTTATCTCTAACTCTTATGCCAAGTATCCAAATAAAAGCTAGGACAATACAAAACATCCAATGAAATTGCATTAACATTTAGTCATACAAGGATGTAGTTATATTAAGGATAACAACAAATCATTCTTGATCTTGTTTGATTGAGTACATGAAATACACATTGAATTTAAAGATATCATTCATTATCAACTATTCAGGTTGAGAGTCTTGAATATAATCAGTCTAGCAATATTATGCAGGACTCCGCAAGTCACAAAAATAATAGTTGTTTTCAAATGTAATCAGATCCCGAATAAAAGAATGGGAAATGTTCTTTCACAAGCCAGAGAGTCTAAATTCAATTTATAGTTCATATGTGAGCTTCATTGAATAACTGATCATCTATTGATCTGCGAGATGGGATCGGTGTCATCAATCATTTCTTTAGAGTATATTAAAAATTTTCTATGATGAGAATTACCAAAGTTATAATTTTAGTAACTTGGAAATTTGAAGAAAAGTAATCCTTTTCACATCACTGTAGCATTCAGCATTTACACAACCCATTAAAATAAGCATGCACCTGTACTATGTAATAATAATCAGGAAATCCTTCTAGAACGGTGAGTGAGCTTCAGCAACACGGTCTAATGCACCAAAATGTGGTCAGTCAGTACAACCTTTCCCTTGTTAGTTGCTATTCCTGTGGATTGCTTGGCATTTTGATAGAATGATAAAATAAGCACTAGAATACTGTTTGATAATGTCCAAAGTTCTAGACATTTCACAATTTTCTGACTTTTTTCTGATGTTGATTTATGTATAGGTACCACAAAAATCTTCGAGAATGTTAACAACTCTGAAAAGATTCAGCTTATTCAGAGTAATTTCATCCACCCGATAAGAGTTTTTTTATTTGACCAAAATCTCTCCTTCGTGCCATCTTCGAAGTGGTCGAAAGGAAATGTGAAATCATTCGATTGGTATCTTTCTTATTCACTATCGTTACTATCTTTTGAATGCCTTGCAGTTATTTCATTATTATCATAACTAGAGTCATTTTCGATTGTATATTCACACAGGAACCTGGCAGTTCTATCCCTCGAAGATAAGACACAAAAATTCAGTTTCAATTTAGGAATATTTTTCCAAACACCAAAGATGAATTATTAATACATAGCAAACCTACAGAAGACTGTGATTAATGTCAGGCATTCTATCAATATATCATATAATATTTTCATTCCAAGCAACTTCAATGTGCCACAACAAAATGTTTTGTTTAATTTTTAACATAAAGTGAGGTTAGTTGTCGGCCATCTAGAAACGTCAAACGTTTCAATCCTCGGTTCAAATCTCAAACGGAGCTATATTCACCGGTTGAGTCAATCCAGGGTTGAACCCGAGGTTGGATGTTTATAATACGGAAATCGACATTCTACGGCGGATTTGGGCTCAACCGAGGATTGAAATACTTTTATAAAACCGGCCCTAAATGAAATAAAGTTATCATGACGTTTGAACAAAGAAAAGTCTTTACCTTGCTGTTGTTGCATCCCTAAATCTATACTCGTCATGTTAGGAAGAGCAGTAGATGAAGTGGCAGCGAATTGTTCCTGCGTATATTGAAAAACTGGTGGTTGTTGTTTTCCATGTAATTCTCTTTCCACTTTCTAACGAAAAAAATAAGAATAAAATATAAAGCTATCATAAAAAATGCAAATAACTCCGTAAAGTTGAAGAAAAAACTCTTACATGTAGCTCTTCCAGAATCTGCTGTTTCTGCGTAGATCCTTCCTCGCCGCCAAAATGCTTCTTTCTATTTTTGATGAACTCGATAAGGGTACTGTTCTGATCTTCCTTCTGAAGAAACTCCATCGCGGCCGTGGAGGAGAATATTTCTTCGTCGAAATCCAGAGGTTGAGAACGAACCTGCTGCGCTTCGGCCGAAGTTAAATTACTTTCGAAGACGGTGCCTTGACTTTTCGGCACCAGGGATTGAGGTCCGGTCGCGTTTCCAGCAATTTCTTGATTTCGACTCGACCCCGCCACTTGTTTATTCAACTCCCTCGTCAGATTAAGATCTTCTTGGGGTATTATTCTTACCGCTTCGGGTACTTCTTGTAACACAGAGCCTTCAACGAAATAATTATTAGTTTACCACAATCATACGAATCTGAAAAATATAAAAATTTCGGGAAGAATATCGAAGGTGGCTCACCTGCTGGTTGGTGGAAAAAATTTACTGACTGACCGGGAATATTCTGAGCGACCTGGCCCAGGGACTGGTCCCGGTTGCCAATCGGTGTTGAAGCAATAGATAGGTTAGATGTCGATCCAGCCACCTGATGTTGATTTAAAGCTAGTGATTGAATTGAATGTGGATAGTCTAAAAGTAACTGTACAACATTCGTGTGCCCTCCTTTCGCTGCTTCGATGAGCATTGTTGAATTGTCCTAAAAACAAAATTATCACATCGTGCACTGCAATAATGTTAAAAACTCACCTTGAGTTTATGGTTAGGATCTGCGTTCTGATTGAGAAGCAATTCAACCACTGCCATATGTCCTCCGGCACAGGCCAGAGAAAGTGGAGTGTGGTCATTGTTTGTGGTTTGTTTTCTCACGTTGGCGCCCTTAGAGATGAGAAATTGCACGGTGCAGAGATGTCCCGCTCTGCAAGCCTTCATCAGGGGCGTTCGTCCGCCTTCGGACTCATGCTCCAGATTTGCGCCGTATTGCAACAGAAGATCGGCTACGTCGGTGTGACCGTTTTCGCAGGCATAGGTTAGTGCTGGAATTGAAATGGACAGTGGTACAATTTTCCACGAGGACCTCTTCATGCAATAAGGACCGTACGCCTGCTGAGTGAGGCCGAATCTTCGGTAAGAATCGAGTTGTACGCATGCGTCAACACGGAAAACCCAGCGGTTATGTATATTCCGAGAGACAACAAGAGAATAGATTTCAATTCAGTTTCAAAGTATGATTTGAGATCGAAAAAGATATGCAAGACTTGGAGAAAACACTTCGAATGGATTGAAAGATATCACATGAAATTGTTAGGCTGTGATCGAAAATATTCGCATGAAGTGATGGAAGACACCCGTTTCACGACAGAATACAATATGTCAAGGTATTGGCGAGTCCAAAGATCAAAGCGTCCTCTTTCGGCAAAGATTCCAAACTACGGAACCAGTAATCCATTGAGATCTTCTATGTTTCACGTGCTTTTGAGCTATAATATTTTGATTCATTTCGAGGTATTTTTGAGGGATATTGAGGAGTTTTCATCGTTTTCATGACAGATAAACTAGTACTGAAATAAAAATAGTTGAGAAGGTATTGATATCAGTGTTGTTCAGTTAAAATACTACTCACGAAATTATCGAGTTTTGGGTGCCATGTTGATAGTTGATATTCTTGTTGGAGAATTTTTGTTGCAAGTTTAACTGGTAAGGAGGGTATATATCAAGGACAGTGTTAAGGAATTAATCTTCTTATTTCAAGGAACGGAACTGAGACAAAATTTTTCTGTAAGGAAAAAAATTAAGATCATCTATAATTAAGGTGAAGTATCTGAATGAAATGATTTATCTTTTAATAGTTTTAATAATATACAGGAATTTTAGGCCAGACGATTGATTATTAAACAATGAGTGAGCAAAGAAGTAGTACTAAGAAAAAAACAGTTCACAATACTAACTGTTGTGTTTACAATTGCTCTCCAAGGAAAGGTAAATGCAGGGCTATACATTTCCATCTATTTCCAAAGAATGTCACTAATGCATTTGGCATATTAGAGAAAGTGGACCGAAGAAAAGCCTGGGAGAATAAATTATTAATGGGGAAACCTGTTACTAACAAAATGTTAGTTTGTTCCCTTCACTTCCAAGATAGCGATTATCTGGCTCAAGGTCTGTTGTAAATAAATTTGGGTTATATTTTGTTTATCATATTTTTTTCGTTTTTATAGGTTCAGCTCTTCAGCATATGAAAGCCCCTAGGCTCAAAGCTACTGCTGTTCCCTCTAAAAATTTGCCAAAAGGGCGATATTCGAAGGAGGTAAATAGGGCCACTATTGCTAACCGAAAACTGAGGCTCGAAAAACGAAGTGCTCTCAGGGACCAACATATCATTCCACAATCCACAGCTGAGGCAATTCAACACCATGAATTTGACAGTGTGGAGAAAGCAGAACATAACAAAGTTCTTGAAATATCGGACCTTACTCAAGACGAACAATGTGTTGTGCATGCGTTATTGGACCTACATTCAGAAAGAAATGACAATTTACTAACACCATTTCAAGATAAAGGAGTTCAAGTGAAAAGTGGTGATTTGATGATGAATTTTGTAAGCACTATTCAAAGTGATAAAGAATTGAACTCTTTGACAGGAATTCCAAATTTCGGAATGTTGAATGATTTTGTCACGTTAATCTCAGAATTATATCCAGACAAAAAAATTCATAAATTGAATATTAAAGAAAGAATAGTTTTAGTATTCATGAAGTTGAAATGAAAATGTCTGTGAAATTCATAGTGCTATCATTTCTATTCAGAGTTTCTCAAACAATATCAAGTGCCTACTGTTCAGCACTTGCTCACCCTCAACAAAAGAACGGCTATTGGGTGTAGCTTCTAAATATTTGAAGAGTGTCGTTAAACTCAAATAGTGCTCCATTTTCCTGTTGAATTGTTATACAGTTTAATATAATAAAAACTGAATCAATGATGTTATTCACCGAAATTAATTTAACTAGACACTACACTATCAAAAATCTATAAATCCACTAAAAGTCCAAACAAAAACACCGGGATATCCAAGAAAAACACCTACAATAAAAAGTTTCACATTATTATTCAACATAGCTCCAGAAATCCGATTTATTCACCGGAATTCAATGAAATCGACACAACACTATCAATATTCTATTAATTCACTTAAATAAATCGAATGAATATCACAATATCAAAGAAAATCACTCGAAATAATATCAAAATATATATCAAAACAATGTAACTTCAAAAGAGAATACTAGAATTCCGCCATGTTTGTTTACATTCAGCAGCGCCCTCATCGGTGGTTGAAATCGCCAATTCTTGGGGAAATTTTGAGAGATTTGTTGCGAAATATGAAAATTTTGATGATCAAAAAAGGATAAGATTAGGCTGCTCTCGTAAACTTTGACACATGCGAACAATTCTAAAAAGAATTGGTTCCAACATAGATGTATGGTAAATACCCTGATTTTGGCATGGATTAGATTCTGTTTGATACTTCCTCATAGAACGGAAATTGTAGATCCAATTTCGTTTCTCTCGAAAGAGGTTGCGCTATTCTTCCACAACCTCAACCTTTTATGATATTGAAAATATAAAATATTCTTGTGATTAGAACCTTGTGGATTATTTGTCGATTAAGATAATAAGGACTGAACGAGAATAAATTCACAAAAACGCCTATATCTCTTGAACCAATTGAGAAAAAATCAAAATTTGATCATTGTTAGCTTTGTTATGAACGTCAGAAACATGTGGAACATTTACTTCATAGATATTCCAATTCTCTGTCGCAAAATGTCAAGCGAAGTGGAAACACGAGAATTTATAGTGAAACTTTTTTGAAATAATCAAAAATGGAGCTTCAAAAGAATCGCAAAAGAGTCTCGCGTTCGTCCGGAAACGGTATCAAGAGTTGTTAAGCGCTTCAACGAAGATCTTACAATTAACCGCAAGGAAGGAACCGGGAGGAAAAAGGGGTTTCATCGCCCAAAAAAAGTGAAGAAAGCCATCAGCCTTTTTCAGAAGAATCCTAACCTTTCAGGACGGAAAGTGGCCCAAATAGTGGGTTGTTCGCAGTCAACCGTTCAGAAAATCAAGTCGAGTTGTGGGCTTAGAACATACAAAGTGCAGAAAGTGCCAGACAGGAACGCTGTGAAGAATCAAGAAGCGAAATCAAGAGCAAAGAAATTAAAAAAAGATTTCTTGAAAAATTTTTCCTGTTGCGTGATGGACGACGAAACCTATGTCTTGGCTGATTTCTCGAAACTTCCTGGTCAGGAATTTTATACTGCAGATTCTCGTGGAAATGTTGACGAACCATTTCGCGTGAAGAAACATGCAAAGTTTCCCAAAAAATTCCTGGTTTGGCAAGCAATTTGCACTTGTGGGAAAAGGAGCAACTTTTTCGTTGGCCAAGGCTCTGTTGACTCGAAGATATACATCGAGGAATGCTTGAAGAAGCGACTTTTACCATTTTTACGTGAGCACGATGTGTCAACAATCTTTTGGCCAGATTTAGCTTCATGCCACTACATCAAGGCCACCAAGGAATGGTACGAAGTAGTACAGTCAATCTGTCGAAAAAAATATAAAAATGGGCTAATAATTTCCCAGTGGATGAAACTTGGTGAGTCGTTAGAGACTAATGAAAGGAAGCTTACCTGTGAATGGCCAGGGCCACCTATTGGGGGATTCAAAAAAAACTCAAAAATATTTTGAAATGCATTTTTCTCGAAAACTATGCATTTCACAGAAAAATTTATTGAACAAAAAATGTAGAGGACATCTTTATCTACAATTAATGTCATTGGTGCTATGTTGTAAAACAAAAAATGTGCGCAGTAGGTGGCGCTAAAGTTTCCAAAAAAGTGTTTTTTCAATTTTTCGTCCAGAAATTTTCATTTTTCAGTTACGATTCAAATAGAAAAATTGTTCCTTTCAATTTTTTAAACAACTTTTATTTTAAAACTTTTTTCGTACGACTTACCGTTTCAAAGTTATAGTGGCATAGTATTAACAAAAGGGCCGAATCATAGAGCTGCCCAATTCTTCTAGGAAGGTACATTTTTCAGTTGCTATGTAAGTTTCGGAGAGTAGTGACAGCAAAACTTTGCTCTGTGAAAGCGTAATAGTCAAATTTTCACTTCAACAAGCTGCAGCTCTGAAACGGTAAGTCGTACGAAAAAAGTTTTAAAATAAAAGTTGTTCAAAAAATTGAAAGGAACAATTTTTCCATTTGAATCGTAACTGAAAAATGAAAATTTCTGGACGAAAAATTGAAAAAACACTTTTTTGGAAACTTTAGCGCCACCTACTGCGCACATTTTTTGTTTTACAACATAGCACCAATGACATTAATTGTAGATAAAGATGTCCTCTACATTTTTTGTTCAATAAATTTTTCTGTGAAATGCATAGTTTTCGAGAAAAATGCATTTCAAAATATTTTTGAGTTTTTTTTTGAATCCCCCAATAGGTGGCCCTGGCCATTCACAGGTAAGCTTCCTTTCATTAGTCTCTAACGACTTACCAAGTTTCATCCACTTGGAAATTATTAGCCCATTTTTAGCCAGATTGACTGTACTAAAGCTAATGAGGTGGCCAGAACTCGGGCAAATCGAAAGATATTGGGCCCTGGTAAAAAGAGAATTGAAGAAGACTAAGAAATCAACGAAAACTTTAGCGGAATTCAAGCAAAAGTGGAAGACAGCACCCCAGAAAGTGACTGAGAACACTATAAGAAGCATGATGGGAAGAATTCCAGAAAAAATTCATGAATTTTGTAAAAAATAGTTTTGGTTTTTTAGTGTAATGAGTTTGATTTTCGAAATCGGTACAGTGGTTCAAAAGATATAAGCGTTTTTGTGATAGCGAATTCATTCTCGTTCAGTCCTTAGTGCCAAAGAAGAATCTTTGATAGTATGTACTACTAGTAGAGCCCCTAGATCTACCTATTTAGTAGTTATCCTTATCGGTAGATATCTGGAAATCGGGTGATTTTTTAGGCGAAATATCAAAATTATATCAATTTTCCTGAAGAAATGGGAAAATAATGGAAAATATGAATACCAAGCTATTTTGCATTGACCTTTCCTCTTTCGATTCATATATTTACCAGCCAGGATATCCGTGAAAAAAGTTTAAAATTGCCCTTTTTGCCCTTCGTGAATTTTTTAAAAATAATACTTCTACATGGCCTAGCCGTAGAGAATCGAAATTTCACCCAAGTATGAATAGATTAATCCCTTTTTCGACAGTATAGAAATTTCATCACGAATTCGCATTTATGTAACTTTAAGCCTGTAAAATGTCAAACTAGAACCTGTTCAGCGCCGAGCACTCAGTTCAAAATGAAAACCATGATTTTTTTTTCAATTATTACAGTACAAACTCTTTAACTGGAACACACTGCCACCCCTTAATCGGATTATGAAATACTGTAGATGAATGTCCAGTTTTCAACCCTAGTGATTTTAAACTATTTCAATTTCACGCTTCTTTTGACGATTTTTTTTTAATTTTCACCCGTGATTTCGTTTTTCCACAACAGTAATCTAGCGGTTTACCTCAGCGCCAAACAATATTACAGGCAACAATTTTTCAAATTAAGCATTCAGATGATTTCAGTTGTTCGCATTCACTTGTGTTTGGGTGAAAGAGGTTGTACTGTATATGAAAAAAAAATTACAATTTTCATATGAAGATTTTTAATGAGCACATAAATACATATACCACATAAAATGATCCCAACAATAACAACACTATAACCATATAAACATTGAACCAACACTCTTACATTTACACAAATTCCTAGTAGTATAGTGTGAGACTATATATCCACATTCAAGAACTAATATTCTCAGGAAAGAGTTAATACAAAAATAAAATTTATTTCAAAATAGTCCAAAATATTATTCATTTCAAACATGGTAGCAGGCATGCATCCAAAAATAGAAACGGATCATTGAGCTTACGGTATTACAATGAACACAACTGGTCAGCATATACTTATAGAAAAATACCATGAGCACCTGGTGAAGGATTTTTTTGCTGATCTGCATTGTGAACAATCAATTTTCATTTAGTCATTTCTGGACTTTAAAAATTTCCAATGAAACTTCAAAAATAACCCAATGTGTACAATCTTTCTTGAAAAAAATCAGTGCCAACACCAGGTATTCTATGCATCTATGCCAGTATATTAACCTCTATGTAAACTGCCAAGAAGTGTAACTGGCAGCAAAATTGTCCGTCAACGTCTATTCACCTCTTCGTAGGAGAGATATGGTTTGTGTATTGTGGTAGTCAGTATATTTAACAGATACTTTATAGAGGTGAATATATCTATAGGGTTAAGTGCAAAATTATATAATTTTACATAACATGGTACTTATGTCATTGTTTCACTGATTACAGTTGAAATTGATAATATTTAATAGTTTGGGACTAGAATAATCGGAGAATATTGTTTTTATTCGGAGTGTATCAACGTATTCAATTGCGCAATTATAAATGATTACACTTCGAAAACTAGGTGTGGGGCAATTTTTAATAGCATTTGCGGATCGATGGTGTTAAGGGGCCGTTATACTCTGGCCGACGGCTACGGCACCGATTCTCCATTCACAAAGTGCCTTTTGTTTTTCCAAGTTCACGCTCTCAATTTATCACCTAAAAGCTTGATTTTTTTTAAATTGAAGTTGAAGGATGTCTTGAGGGCACTCCAATTTCTTCTCTCTCAAGAAATTATTTTTTCGCATGAAAAAACGGGCTACGGCACCGATTCTCCATTCAAAAAGTGCCTTTCATTTCTCCAAGCTCACGCCCTCAATGTTTCACCTAAAAGCTTGTTTTTTTTCAATTGACGTCAAAGGATGTCTTGAGGGCCCTTCAATTTCTTCTCTTCGAAAAAATTATTTTACGCTTGAAAAAATTTGAGAGTGCCCTCGACAAATCAATTTTTTATATTTTAAAAAACATTTCATCTGGATAGGCGCTTAAATAATGCAAAAAATGATGAAAATACTGAAAAGACTTCCAGAAAGTGTGAAATCGCAGAGAACTGTCTAAAATTCTGTGAGAATTAAAAAAAAAATCAAGCTTTCAGGTGGAAAATTGAGGAAAAAATGAAAGGCACTTTTTGAATGGAGAATCGGTGCTGTCGGCCAGAGTATAAGGGCCCCTCAACTATCTTTGGTCGATTCCCAGAAAACGCTACGAAAAAGGGGGTTTTCCAAACTGGTTGCACCACGAACTTTTAGACCACACCCAAAAAAAATTATTGATTGGTAGATTCCAGACGGTTCTTTTCCTAGACCTAATTTGACTCAGAATTTTGTAGGAATCTTACATATTTCTACAGAAATTCGAGTGAGAAAATAAATCAGTCAATTTATGAGTAGGATTTCGACTAGATACATAACTTATAGGTGATGTAAGAATAGAAGTCGTATTTTCAATTAATTCTTAATCATCATTAAGAACTTTCCAGGAAAAAGTGCACTAAAGAATATTCCATAAACACCAAATAAAAATCCTAAAGAGTTCCCACCTTGTTTTTAAGGTGAGGCTGAGACAATCGAAGAAAAAAAATATAATTAACTTTATCCAGTCTACATCATATCGAATTAGTACTGTATACGATATAAAACTATATTAGTTTCAATACAGATAAGATAAATTTACCTGTATCACCCGTTTGCGTCTGTGCTTCTACATTTGCACCATGCAACAGGAGGAACTTTACCAAATCCAAATGGCCTTCTTGAGCAGCTTCCATGAGAGGTGTAGAGGCTCCGAGTTCAATGTTAGCTCCTCCTTTCAGTAGGATATCGGCCACGTCAGTAAACCCCCCACAACAAGCAAGCGTGAGAGCAGTTTCTTGAGTCTCGTCCGTTTGAGCGTTGATGTTTGCTCCTGCAACAAATGTTTCCACGATACTACGATGAATTCAAGCCACACACTTTACTACCACCTAAGTACTTCAGTTTCAATTAGAAAATTGTGAGGATTTCTTTCCGATACATTTACAATATGATGCGAAACGGAAAGGACTCAAAAAACAGAGTATAGATATATGGACGAAACGTCGACTCACAGTTGTTTTCTTTGGGTAGCCTTGAACCCTGTGAAAAACCTACGAACAACCCTGCATAATCCTAAAAAAATTGTTTCCGATTTTCTGCGAGACTGAACAAGTACACTGAATTCCGATAAAAAAAAACGGAATGAATGAAACCACAATATCTTCCCATAACCGAAGCGATCCACTTTCACACCGAACAGACGTCCCTTAGGGGTACAGACGACATTACAACTTACTACCTTGACCAAGAAGCAGATGAACCATCTCTTCGTGCCCCTCCCGCGCAGCCTCCATCAAGGGAGTGTAACCTTCGTCGTTCACCTCCTCTATGTTGGCTCCCCTCTCGATCAGCAGCATGGCGAGATCAACGTGACCGCCGCATGCTGCCAACGTGAGGGGCGATTCGAAACTGTCGGTGGGCATGTTGACCTGCGCACCGGAGTCGAGGAGTAAACGCGCCACCTCGACGTGGCCGTCCATCGATGCTTCCATGAGGGCCGTGTGCATCTCGTCAGTCTTGTGTTCTTGGTCCGCGCCGGCTTCAAGCAGAAACCTCACCTGCGAACAAAGAGATTGTCGAGATTGGCAGCTACCACTATGTATCCAAAATAAACGAGTGAAATCACCAAGTATATAATGATATTATGTCCGAAAATGTTCGAATAAGAAGCCTGACAAGAATAGGTCTCAAGGTCGCCGTTCACAGCGAGTAGGAAAACTAATCCGATAGAGGCGCCACCGTGCATTTTATGGAATATCTCCATAGAACTTACATTATAGGTTCTATGAATATCTCTCTAATTATGAATGAAATGTACAATGGCGCTCTCTATCCGAAACTCGCTGAACTATGAAATTAGTGAAAATGTGGGTAAAGCAGGAACTTTTTCCCGCTAAAATTTGAATTTGGCCATTCTCTGCCAATTCCGTATTTCAAGTTGTTTTTCTGAATTAAATTATATTTAGATTCAATTTTAATCGGAAGTTGAACTATTTTCATGGGTCTTTCGTTTGAAATAAAACAGAAGCATGAGTTGGCTCATTTTCATTTCATTTTCAAATGCAACTTGAAATGAAAACACACTACATTGAACGCCCACCTTAATCACAATATATTTTGGATTTTCACATGGGTAGGCATTGAAACTATCACTGAAACGCTTAAAAAGTGAGCTCGAAACCGAGTCGAGTAAAGACGCATTTATGAAAGTTACCGAGTTACAATCGGTAACGATTTTCTTCAATCCTTGTAATTTTTGCGAGGCCGGTAATAGGGGGGAGGCTGTTATGACGTAGTCGAATCTGCATCACCATTGTAACCGTTGTCAAGAATCTTTAATTTCTGAATTTGTGTATTTTTTCAGTCTTGTGTTATTAAATTGAATGCCCAAAAACTATTTATCGGCCAGAAACCATCTTACACTACATGTTGCTATCCATCAGCTTCAGCAGTTTTGTTAAATCAGCTTTGAATTTATAAAAATGGATTTCTTTCGAGATTTTGTCGGTCAATCTGGGTGCTACACGAACCATTTTTCACGTTTTTCGATTCTCTACAAAAGTTCTATTGACTGTTGAACGGTTTCTTCAATACGTTCTGATACATATGAACAAACCGAAAATTGAATTAACAATAATTCCGCCAAGCGAGTAATGTTAGTATCTTTCAATACCTCAAGAATCTGCTGGAAATTCAGAATGAGTATAAATACTGATTGTTATTGGTTTCGAAAATGGACACTGATTAAGTCTTGTAGACGTTAAGTTGTGGAAGAAGATTCATCTATACTAATATTATAAAGAGGAAAGATTTGTATTTTTGTTTGTTTGATACGAATAGGCTCAAGAACTACTGGACCGATTTCAGAAATTCTTTCACCATTAGAAAGCTACATTATCCCTGAGTGACAAAGGCTATACTTTTAACCCGAAAAAATTAAGGATACCTACTATAGCTTCAATAATTACAAAAAAATCAGCCATAATCAGCTATTTTCAAGTGCGCTGCAAAAACCGTAAGACTTACGTTGATACAATGAATGACGGAAATGTACCTCTTAAATAGTTCTACAAAAAAGTCCGCGATAGCATATATCTTTTCCTCAAGATTGACTTGCTATTACCTGTTTATGGTAATCAGATGTTTTCCAAAATTATGCACTATTTGGGAGTGTGTTTTTATGAATTGGGTATTGATCCTCATCCAATCTAATACGTTATTTATCCCCAGTATTTAATTTAGAACGAAAGTGCCCTTCACATCATACAATTACAACGAGTACATCAAAAGATATGGCAGGTTGAAGTGCTGAAGATGAAACCTGCTTGTAAATTATAAAAGTGATGGATTATACACAGAAATTTTATTTTATGCGAAATATAAAATGGAACCTGTTTTGGCGATGGACGCTTCTTACTAGGCCACAATGTCTTTAGGGCCACTGAACATTAACCGCGTATTAGAATACCTTGAAAATTGTTGAATCACTAGAAAGCCCATTCAATTGAAAAACTTTCTTGTCTATTGCAATTTTTCCGCATTAATTTGCATAAGGAAAGACATATAAAACTAAGCCAGTGCATAAAAAATGCACTAAAATACTACTTGACTAAGTAGATAAGCGAGCTATGATTCAATGGTTCCACACATGAATAAAAAAATAAACAGATACATCGCATGATATAAATACCAACAAACGTCTTGTCCGAAAGGACTAACCAAAAGGGAAACTATTAAAAGTTCCGTTGTTATCAAAGAGCAGTAGATGCTGACCGTAATTTCGACCTTATCATTGCCTTCGTCAGAGCAACATTTTGGTAGATATAAATCTCAATAAAAAGGCAATAGACTCATTGAAAACACCTGAATTGATACGAATAAAATACGAGATTCAGATTCATTCAAATCCGATCGATTTAACCATTTTTGTCCGCAATTTACCTAGAAGGATGTACGAATATAAATTCAGTATTGTCACTCACCATATCGAGGTGTCCCTTGTAGCAGGCCAGCGTAAGCGCTGACTCTTTGAATTCGTTGGAATGGGTGTTGATTCCCGCACCGTGGGCCAGCAGAAGCTTCGCCAAGCCCACATGCCCCGCGCTAGCGGCCTCCATTAATGGCGTGTGGCCGTTCTCGTTGTGGTCTTCAACGTTAGCGCCATGCTCTAACAGAAATTTCACAACTTCCGTATGACCACCGGCGCAGCCGTACATTAACGGTGTATTGCCTGAAAAAGGATATCGGACTGAAAAATAAATCAACATTTTAATGTCGGATACATCTGGACTCTCTAAACTACGCCGGGTTCTACTTGAAACGAAGTGAAATTCAAATTATTTCTGATTGAACTGCTACACTCTTCGAGTATTACAACATTATGTTATTGAGAATAGAATTGAATCAATATAAAACAGTGTGGTCCATTTTACACCAGTAAGACTTCAACTGGTCAATTTCTGAACAAAACACTTCACAAAAACAAAAGATTTGTCACGAAACCGAAACAGATGCGAAAAATTTCAAGAGTGGTTCTTCATAAAAAATAAACTTATTAAATTTTGGAATAATTCTTCACTCCCAATGGGACTTCTTCAAATTTCTGATACTGAAGTTCGTCAATGAATTTTTCCGTCTCCATCACTTAAATAAACTGCTCCACATGAATTAGGGATATTGACTTAAATTGCAGAAAAATATAGTTGAAATAAGATTTTTATGATGAAAATTCATATTACATAATATGATTTCAAGTTGCAAATTAATTTTAGCCTGTAGGTCTGCAGCGTATACAGGGTGGTTAAGAAAAATCGAGTTACATAACGAAATTTTATTCCCAGAGAATTCAAGCATTTTAAGACTATCAATACAATGTATGGCCTCCACGGGCATCAATAACAGCTTGACATCTTCTTTGCATACTACACACGAGGCTGTTGAACATTTCCTGAGGAATTTGGTTCCATAAACAGGGCCGTTCTCTCGGATCATTCAAGGATTCTGGGGTAGGTTGATGATTATCTAATCTTCTTTGGATCATATCCCATGCATGTTCTATGCAATTCAAATCTGGTGAGTGCGGAGGTATTGGTAAATGTGGAATACCAAGCTCCTCGCGCGCATTCTCAACTATGGCTGTACAGTGCGGTCTAGCGTTATCGTCTAGAAATCGAAAAGTTTCACCAATAGCAGCGTGAAAATTTGGCACAACGTTGTCAATGACATGCTCCCTATAGTGTGAGGCGGGCATATTCCCAGGACAAATGTGTAGATCTGTGCGCCCGTTGAAACATATCCCGGCCCATACCATAACACTACCCCCTCGGAATGGATGGACTTCTTGGACATAGCGACGATTACGGGGTATGCGTGGGATTGTCCATATCCTTATTCTTCGTGAATCTGAAAATCGTCTATATCTGGATTCATCAGTGAAAAGGACACTACGCCATTGATACTTCCAATTGATATGTAGCCTTGTCCATTCCAGTCTTTCACGCTTATGGTCACGTGTTAATGGAACTCCTTTTAATGGAAGTCTAGAACCTAGATTCACCTCCCTCAAACGTCGTCTGATGGTTTCGATGGAAACTTGGACCCCATCTGCATTTTTAAGAGTATTTCGTAGCATTCTACACGTAGATGTAGGGTTTCTTCTCGCCGAAACGGTGATGAAACGATCCTGAGCAGGTGTTGTTTTTCGTCGCCCACCAAGCCTTGGTCTTTCCAACACGAAACCTGTCTCCCTGAACCTATTCCAAAGTCGAGATATCACACTTTGGCTGACTTGGAGCCTTTCCGCTACAACAACCTGAATTAGGCCACCCTGTAGCATTCCGATAGCCCTATTAGCCTCAGCGTTTGTCAATTTACGTCTTGGCATTTTCAGAAAACTCGTTTCAAATCGAAGCCGTTGATAAACTGACTTCATTTCAAAATAAGAACATTCATGAAACATATTATGCAAAGAACCAAACTTCAGAAAAAAGGCGATCAAATTGACGAAATGTCTCATACTGATTTTATTGGATCGATTCAAGTTGTTAGTGAGTTTTAAATGATTTTACAGCGATTTCTTCGAAGATTACATAATTTTCAACGATTGAATACGATATCCCTAACTCTTGTGGAGCAGTATATTTCTGCTGGCGATGACAAGTGTTGCAAATGTTCCTCAGGTTATCGCTTTCTGCGAATTTGCTTCACAAACCACAAATTTTGAAAGCTAAATGCTAGAAATTCTTCGATACACAATTTGCCTTCACGAAACTGTTTTTGCGGTGATGACCTGGCTGAACGTATGCCTCAGCACGTCCAGGGTTCTCAACAAAAGTACCATTGAAATATTATTCAACTCATGACTATCCACCATTGATACCTCTACTTCATAATCTACTCGAATTATTAGTCTACTACGAACCTGATGTAGACTGAGCGTTAACGTCCGCCCCATGAGCCACAAGCAATCTTACGATTTCTATGTGACCCGCTGAGGCTGCCTCCATCAACGGAGTACATTCTCCCTTGATGCCTCTGTCCTCCACGTTAGCGTGCATGGCTAAGAGAACCTGGAAATTCAACGATACCACTCAGATATTTACCAAATTCACAAACATTATCATACGCGATACAACTGAACAGCTAGAAAGTACCAGACAGGAATGAAAGCTGAATGAACAAACTTTTATATGATTGCAAATGAAGACGATACGCCTGGTCGGATAAAACTGGAACAAACCTGCGCTAGTTCGAAATACCCAGCACTGCAAGCTAGCGATAGCAGGCTCTCCCCCTCTTCGCTCGTCTCGTGCACGCTCCTTCCGCCCTCTGTGAGCAGTTTCTGAACCGTCCGTACGTCGCCGTCCGTACAGGCCTCTACCAATGATGCTTTATCTGCCTGACTGCAGCGAGGGTTGTCCGTTCTCATGCGTGTGAGCGCGGCTGCGGCCTCATCTAAAGCACAAGATACACTCGATGTGAGTCGCCGCAATACTTCGGGATCGGCTAAATGTTTGCCATCTTTAGCAGCCAACTGGCCTATACCTAAAAATTATAATAGGACATGTTAACTTTGGAAGAAAACTTCTTGAGTTTATGTGAGATGGTGGGTAGTCTTAGGTATCGCCAGTTGACTTCAAAAGTTCCTTTTTTTCAATAATTAGCACAAGTAATCCGTTCTAAATAAATTAACCATCAACAAAATGAGTAAAATAGTGCCCTCAACAAGAATGTTTGTTATTTTTCAACTCAAATCCTCCAGTAACCTCCAGAATACTCTCCCTTCGATATAACGATACACGTGACCAATCATTCATTCCAGATCGAAATAAAATTATGTTTAATTCGTTTTTTCTGATGCAGGACACCAAGCAGTCTTCGTAGATTGTTTTGATTATATGTAAACCTCATGAAGGGATAGTTTTCCTTTCATGTGGGTGAAGAATTACGATACAAGATGAAAATCGTACCACAATGATCAACTGATATATATCAATGAAGTGCTTCACCACTTAAATTTTTCTTCAGAGATATTCCAGGATGTTTCTTCAACAGATCTGATCGAGATGAAATTTTGCATTTGAATGGAAAATGTTGTATTCAAGCTTTTGTACACGTCCCGTCAACAGAACCATATAAAATGCTAGCGAATCAAAGACAACAAAATTTCCAATATTTCTTCGATAACATATCCGGGATCATGGACTATTTCTATGACAGCTGCTGTCAATTTTTTTTCAAACCTGTAAAATCATCTGAACATCCAAGGCATTTGTACTTATACTCCATTCACTTAGTATCCCGGTTGGCCAAGATTTAGGTAGGAGTATTTCAAATTGTGCAAAAAGGTATTTAAATGTGTTCTGTAGGCTTATTTCTTGAGAATTTTGAAAAGTGGGGAATTCCATAGTTGTTTCAGAAGTTTTTCTGTCGGGTTATTCGAGTACTTTTATTTTTTTTCGAATGAACTATCTCAAAATAACGGACTATTCTGTTCATTATTTTTCAGTAAAATTTCAACACTCGATTCTTGATTTCCCTACAAAAAAATAGCATAACTGAATCTTCCAACCATGTTTATATACGTGAAATATTTCCAGTATTAACAGAGAAAAAAGTTTCTTCAGCATTCGCCAGGTCTTTGGAATTATCCAATTCACATAATATTTTCTCAAATTCATTATTTTCCCGCTGTCAATAAACATTCTGATAAATACGTAACTACTACGATCTCTATGTAGAAACGACAACGTTGCGTATGTAACTGATAGGAAAATGACTGTAACCTAACATTTTCAAAATATACACGGTGAAATGTGTCAGAATGTCAAGGCAAACCGGGATACTTTATAAAAGTGAATGGAGTATAGAACAAAGCCTGAAAACTTCAGGACCCCAGGTCGATTCTTTCAGCAAAATTGGATTTGACCACGAATTATCGTTTTAAAGCTCAAAATTCCACAATTACAGACACTTGGGCGAAAAAATAACACTTTTGTCCATGATATGAGCGCAAAAACTACAATGTCTTAAGAACGGTGTCCTTAACAGTTCATCACAAGAGTTGGTTTTGGACCATAAAGGCTGTGCCATCCATTACTAATTAAGAACGAAACTTAATTCGCTTTTCGAATACATTTTTTTAATTCTTCTATTTAATCTTAATAAAATTATTATTTCATTTTACTGCTTTATTCCCAGGTTAGTAACTGACGGCAATATAGAGGGTGATTGTTTGACATGTACATTTGTTTAACTGTAGTTTCCTCTCATCAAACGAAACTATTTTATTCTACAGTTTTTTCAAAATTCGGCTACGTTTGAAACATACAGGATGTCGAAAATCCAAATCTTGTTATATAAAGTACTTCAAATGTGGGAGCCACATGATACAAGCTAAGCATTCCTTTTAAACACAAAGAATCAACTCTAAATTCTCAACAGCAAACTAAACTGATAATTTTTTCAAAGCACTTCATTAGCACGAACATTGCCTTGTTTTCGCTGGAGAATTTTTAATTTTAAGAGCCTGCGAGGCCCAGTTTTTAAATTTATTTGTCATTAAATCATTATTTTCATTGCATCACTTAGATGCTTTCCAAATGAAAATGAGTGTTTACCTAATTTTCATTCATTTAATTACTGACCTGCTGCCTGTAGTAAAGCCTCAAGCCTTGCCTGTGTCTCAGGATCTACTGCTCTGTCCTCTTCGTCAGGATTCAATAGAAACTTTGCTGCTGTCTCTTCCTCAAATTCTTGATCTATCATAAAAGACTCGACCTGAATAAATGAAAAGTAACTAATTAATTTTGCGGAAAAACAATTTTAAAAATAAGTAATATGCATCGAAAAAAGACCTCCCAATAGACATGTTGAACCAAAATAGACCTCATTTGCCAAAATATCATGATGCATAATCAGAATAAAGAGAAAACAACTCAATCGTTTATTGAATGAGTAGGAAATTTTCTAATTCTAAAAAAGTGTATTTAAACAATGATATGGCTTTGAGAAAATAGCTCTTTCCATAACAGTAGTTAATTTAATTTTGTTTTGAATGACACTATCCCTTTAAGTTCCATTTCTTGTAATATATGACATATTGAGGAATGTAACTCTTTGTAGGTTGCTTGAGACTGGAGGATTATCGAACAAAAAGTGAAGGACCAATCCAGTTGAAAATCAAATAATATATAATGTATAGAGGAAGATCTTTCTATTCCTGTTTAGATATTATTTTGATTCGTTTGTGGAAGGTCATAAAACAAAACAAAAAGTATATAGTGAAATATTTATAAATATAAAATAAATAAATAAGAAAGATTATGTTTTGCATTCAAAGTTGTGAAAAACCCCAATATACCTATTCCAAGCACTTTTGATGAGTCAGGACTTCCGCAGATACACTTTCTTGGAAAAACTTTAATTGTTCATTTCCAAGAGGTAGGTATTGCAAAGATGAACAATACCTTATTTATGTTATCTAGTTGTCATTTTATTATAAATAATAAATTAAACAGAAAAACATGGCTATCTTAAAAAATATCATGATTTCGAATGTATTGTGAAATATCCACGTGTTAAGCAGGTTAAGCTTATCTATTCGCCAAAACTTCGTTTGAAGCTGTCGTATTTTTGGTTGAAAGAATAGAACATAATCTAAATATCGATCCAAAAATAAATTTAGTACCTAAAATTCTCGTATCCGCATAAAACCAACATTCAAAAAGGTTATAATATAATATTATATTTGCTCTGTTACGTTCAGGTCTATTTGTAAGCTAAGGTGTTCGAAATCCAAACAAAAAATAATGAAAATATTAATAGAAGATTCCTAACCTAAAATTGCTTCTATATCATATTGTCATTAAAGTTACACCCATTTTTCATGGAATAATACGGGAAGTGTACGTAATATTTCCCAAATAAAAAATTCAAATAGACGAACTCAAGTGGCCCTTATTTGAAGTAATTTTGTTCGAACCATGAGGTTTATTAGAGTACTTAACAGCATTCCTTTCTCACCGAGACAGAGAGATTAATTCAAAATTATCAGAACATTCAACCCTGATAAAATTCAATTAATAGAAGTAGATCCAATTTTTTTTAATCAAATCAAGATCAAAGATGATACCAGTTACTCGGTACCTAGATTTTACAAAACGTGGTGAAAAAACGATTCACCCCGATTTTTCATTTCATTTTGTTCATGTATTGGTCGAATTCCTAACCTAGTAATCAGAAAGACGTGAAATTATTCGAAAATATACACAAAATAATGCCATAAACATCAAGGATATAATCACGTTGAATTGAGTTTTGAAGAATTTGGAACAAAGAAAATATTCACTGAGAATCGGATCACTATTTTCTTTGCTACTGATATAATTTTTCCAATCAATAAGTTCGACGATTGAAATTGTAAACCACGAGTTGAGTTATAATTTTGAATTTTATCAGCTAATCAAAACATACACCAAAATCATTGAACACATTGCTCTAATTCAGAATCAACCTATTTGTAATTGCCAAGTCATTAAAACTCTTGGATGGTTCTTGACTACGAGAAATTCCACGGATATATTTACAAGAACGTGAGAGAAAAACAATATCATAACATAAGTGATTTTATTTTTCGAGTTTGTATTACGGAAACATGAACAAATAACCAACAAAAATGCATCCGACACCAAACTGCTTCAGCAATAATAAGGAACATAGTTCACTGATCACATATTTTTTACAATGAATTCCATGGGAATTCTTAATAGACCTCGTGCAAAAACAAATGAATTAAAACGAAAAACTTGTCAAGATGTCTAGATGTCTAAGAGAAGTTCATTGATACCTTGGCTCCTCGACATATCACCGGAAAGCAAGAAAATGTTAATGAATTGAAGAAACTTACCTCAGAAACACTATCTTCCTCACTTTCTGAGGAGTCCGACATGTATCTTCTTCGTTCAGAATACGTTTCCGTTTCTGATTTAGCGAGACTTGAATTCGAAGTTGAACGGGGAGTTGACGAAGTCCGAATATCGTATTGAACATTCACTTTCTCAATTTTAGGTTTACCTACTGGCGAATCTTGCGATACATTCTGCATTTTTGACTACCATTCACAAAGATCACTACTAATCACTTTTGATCTATTTCAAACCCTATTACACACACTAAAATTGAAACATTTCATTATCCACATTAACTTATCACGATCGCCATTTTCCATTGAAGCGACACAAAAACGTAGTTCTGCATTTAACTCCAAATACTGGTGGCGTCATCATCGTAAAAATGAATTCTTCGTTGTAATGTTACTTCAAAATGATGGTTCGTTACTAACGTCAAGATGACGCTTGTGACGAACTATGAAAAAGATCCCTGTATGAGAAATAAATCACGTGTGTATAAAACTCGAAAATTTTTCCTTACAAATTTTCAGACTCCAAACTGTGATATTAATAAATATTGAATGAATATGAGCCAGACATTTGATAAAACCATGAAGTCATTTGAAAAAATTACTAACGCCACACATAGGTGGCGTTGGAGTATAACCTATTCAACATTGACTATTATTTATTACTGACCAGGTCTCTCGGTCTCTGCTATTATAAGAAATATATTATATCCATCCTCTTGTAGATAGAAAATTTGTATTTTCCAGTTAGAAAAAAACAATTGAAAAAAATGTTGACAGCTGTCAATAGATTCGACAGTATTGTCAAATGAATTGGGAAGGTAATTTTTCGGTGGAAGTAAAAGTAAGTTACTACACCCTGTAATTACCTTCCGTACTTCCAGGAATTCAACGCCTGAAATAAGTCATTCTCTTTGACATTTAGACATCGCATTCCCTTGTAGAATGATTTATGATGATTTGTTTTGGCTCCCACATTGAATGTCATCACAATGTGTGGAACAAAGATAACAGATCGGATCTCTTTGTTCAGCCAGTCTAAGGTCATTCTCTATGTCCATCTCAAGGCAAAATTTAATCTCTGCTAGTCCATTTCCCTCATTTGTTATGCTATTGAAGAATATTGTCTATTATATATTTTATTTTTTAATGATAAAAATAACAATAAAATCAGTAACACAGTAACAAAAAAAAAATAAAGTGATATCTAATATAAATGGTTATGGAAATAACTATAATCAATAATATACAATAATGAACTTGTACTTTGTGCTTATCTGATTTCCTCTCAGAGAAATTTTTATAAAATACAATCAATCAAATGCTGCAGCCAATTTGATCGAAGTGTCTATATTTGAATGCATAATTAATATTTTAAATCCACGTCTTGAATCGAAATTATGAATTTTAGGGCTTCAAATTTCAAAACCGAAAAAAATCAATATGCTGTGTCATAATAAAAATATCATATAAAAGTTTCTCATACTCCTCAAACAAGAAAAGCGATTTTAAACATGATGCCAAAAACTCTCAAACAAATCAACCACAATCATCTTAAATATTTCAACAATAAGAACGCATAATTTATGTAACATTATATAAGAAATACAACAAATTAAAACAAAGAAAAAAGTACTAACTGAAAAGAAAAACAGAAGCTTCTCTCTTTCTAGAAAATAGAATTATTCTGAACGATAAAGTATTTAAACAGCTATCAACAATTTATAGAACACTATTGCTAAAACTAAATAATGATCTAGTATTATATTCCAAGCGTGATGGCAGCGGTAACTGTTTTTTAGTTTAAATTCTATCTATAAGATATTCAATAAATATGTCATTAAGCTCTAAAGGAATTGTCATGAAAAAATTCAAAAATATTAGGACCCGGATATGCTTAATAAGGTATTGCTATTTAACATTGCTGAAATAGAAGGATTCTTTCTCAATTATGATGTGAGAATACTGTTTATTAATGTGGTCTTTTATGATGAGGATCTGAAGGAAGGGACTTTCTCGTTGGTGACTCTGGATTGAGAGAATTTTGTTGATGTTCGATCTTCGGTATCCTTGAACCACCAGCTAATAATTCTCTTATGTGCTGTACAATCAAATCAATTGCAACTGTAATAAACACGATTGAGATGAGTAAGAACGAGTACATGTTGTAATTTTTGACTTGGACTAGGAGTAAGAGCATCAATTGGTGTATTCTTCATACATACTAACATCAGTAGAATTACCGACTTTTTTTTTCAGGGGGGGGGCATCAATAGATGGAATAAGGCATACAAATTAAAATTTAGAGTCCTCACCATGTACATTCCGATTTCGAATGCAAATCTACAGGATGATATTTTTCTGGAACACTGTCACTTGTTTTCCTCCAGAACTTTTTTTTGGTGGACCACTGTTAGTTCGAAAAATTGTTAAAAGATGCAGTTGTTAGACACAACTTTATGGTCTCTTGTAGTTTTGTCGTATCTGCTACCGATTTTGAGAAAAAAATTGTGAACGATTCTATCGAAAAAATCAAAATTCTCATAAAAATCCAGCGAGCATAAAAAGAAATCTGAATTATTTAAGTCCAATCCACCTGTTTCTGTAATTTTCGTCCAACTGCTCCCTATTACACCCTGTATCTCGAAAACAAACATCATGTATCTTTATTATTGAGCGAAATAGGTCAAATTGCAGAATTAAGTTTTTCCACTAAAAGCTAGCACCCTAAACATAGCCATGCGCGGTTGGAAAAACTCCAGGGACAAAAATTTCGCGGTGGAAAAACTCCGGGGACAAAAATTGCGCGCTTGGAAAAACTCCGGGGAAAAATTTTCGGGGTAGAAAAAACTCCAGGAAAACAAATGTTGCTGTAGTAAAATCTACAGAGAAAAAATTTCGGGATAGAAAAATCTCTGGGGAAAAAAACTCGTGGAGATAAACTGTGAGGAAAAAAATGTAGGGGAGAAAAAGCTCCAGAGAATTCTAATTAGAAATGAATTCACAATTTCGCTCACGAATATCACATGGGACATCGCATAGGGCCGCAGTGTAGGTTACATTCTCGCGGAGAATTCTGTGTTTTCTAGGAAAATGACCAAATTTCTTCTTGAAGGCGAATATCTCGAGAACAACTGAATTTTTGGGTATGGTAAGATGGAAAAGAAATATCTAGAATTTTACGCAGAATTCGAGAGCATAATGAAAAATATAGGGTACTAATCAGAAATTTGGATCTTGTTCTCGTATGGACTTCCTGGTACACCCTGTACACGCAGATTAAGAGACATAGAGCAACAGGAACCTTATTCATGTTTTCGTATAAAACATTATTTTCTTATCAGAACAGATTGAGAAATACTAAAGGGGTAGCACTGCCGGAGACAGTTTTTCAGAGGGGGCATGAATTTTTCTAGGGAGGGGGCATGGATGGAGAAAATTTTTTTACCAACATTATAGGAGTTGAATACTCAAAATGAAATTTTTTTATTGGAAATATTAGGGATCAATTGAACTACTGTAAAGGGATTTTTGTCAATTTCGATGTTTGAAATCTTTCAAAACTAAAAATGAATATTCATTACAGAGAAGTGGATGAGGGTCAAAAATATAGATGAAGTACTGATAAGTATATTATTACCTGAATTACTGGTTACATCCTGTGAACATAATAGGAAAATGTAAGATCGTATATAAATATAAATACAAAGTTGATGTAGAAAAGTATAAAATGGTTTATGCTTAATGATAAGAGGTGCGTTAGTTTCTTAGCTCGCTCTGTAAAATCTGTTCCGGTGTTGCGCAGTTAACACCATTAATGCCGTTAACGCCGGTGTTTCCGTGAATGATATCCAAGATGTGACAAACGATCAGGTCAATAGCCACTGCAACATGAAAAGAAACATCGTCAGAATTTAGGGGAAGAGTCATAACCATAACTGAAGGTACTTCATAAAATCATGCAGAAGTGACTGTCATTTTTTACACTATCACCACAAGAAGATTCACAACTCACACTGCTAATTTAAATATTTCATATTCGGAACCCATCATTCAAAATCATTATTATCGAAATGCAGGGTTCTTCTGTAATTCTGTAATCTTCACAAATTTGAAATGTATAAATCTATCAGTTAGTTTGAGGTGATTCTTTGGTTTGGCAAAACTTGTATTGATGAGATAGATTCATTGAAGACTTTGAAAGAAAAATAAAGACGCAGTTCTTACGGACATGTAAATTGTGCAATGTATGAAGATAACGGTGACCTCAATACATGAGATTATAAAATTCAGTTTAAAGAAAGAAATTCAAGAAGTATAAAGATGTGACTAATATCCACTAAGGATGTAAAATTTGATACGAATATTGCAGTGACTATTGGAACCAATTACTTAATCATCGTTCCATTAAGTGTTACATATTCAGCAAAATATGCACTACTTCATAGTTTATTCAATATCTTATAGTTTTTTCATTTCAGCATTTAACCTGATGTTCAAATAAGTGATGAGTTATGACCAAGCCGGGAGTAATAACTAAACAAAGAGGGAGGATTCATCATAATAAGTTTCATTTTGTCCTACGACGACTCATATGGCACTTATAAAAGTAACAAATGCCTGTGAGGTAAAGTAATATTCCTGGAAATTGAATATTTTCGATCTTTGGGAAAACATTGCCGACGCCTATGTATACCACTAAAAAGCAGATAAATAATACACAAACCTGTCACAGGATATTCCTTTCAAACTTCTATATGGAGCACAAACTAAACACTTTTCACCTCCCATCACAAAGAGCACTATAATCATTGAGTTTTAATATACCTAGAGGAACAACGCCCTTGAACGAATTGAAGCTAAAAATTTTGGCCCTAAAGTAGCTACTAAAGTTACTATAATCTTCTGGGACCGTCTGGTCTATTTTGTTAGCTATTCATTCACAGAAATCTTTATTTCCCTCTCTGTTATGGTTACAAACGGTGTGAAAGGGAGATCATGTATATCATTTGAATAGCAATAATGAATAAATCACGCATTTTAATTCAGCTACTCACCACCAGATGCGAGGGTAAAAAATTTGGATTCTCTAAAACGCAACTGCGCCACTATAAACGGGATAAGGAACTACAACGGAAAGTGGCTTCAATTCGTTCAATGACGTTGTTTCTCGAGTTATATTTGAACTCAATGCTATAATAAATCCAAAAACAATGAACCATTTTTAATTAGCGGTTTCTTTACTTGAGGAATGGAAGAACGAATGATAGATGTAGAGCAAACACATATGCTAAGTGTTTGGTATGCTAGCAAATTGAAATTACTCCCTCAATGTTTAGTTATTACTGTGACGAACATAGGGAAGAAACATTTATGAATAAAAATATATAGCTTAAAAAACGAACAGATCTGTTAATCTATTCGGCATTCTCGAATTGGGATTAAGGTCTAGTTGAATAATATTCCGCTGATGGTGAACTATGTTATATTTCATCGTTGCGATCTTGAATATCATCGTTTTTTGCTTAGAGTGAGGTTTTGGTACAGCGCCTTCCTTTGTTAATGTGGGTCATGCAAGACGTCATAATACTATAGCCTGACCACAGTATATACTATGGCCTGACAATATTTCCTCCACCATGTCAATAAAATCCGAAAAAGACCAAAGAAGTTCAATGAAATTTCCGAATACGTACATGTGTATAACAAGCAATAAAATCAGTGGAATCTATAGATGACAATTAAAATTACCGCCAATTAGAGGTTGAAAGATCTGATATTATGAAATAATGTTAGAATTTTCTCAAAATATCCATAAAGAAAACTCTTACTCCTTTACCCTTGTTTAATAGTTTTTATCTACTTTTACTCACCCACATTGTCAGCTCCTCTGGGAATGATGACATCAGCAAATTTCTTTGTCTGAAATTAAAGCACAGTCTTTCAATATCAAAAAGAAGAAATAAAGAAAAAACTTACTGGCAGACAGAAATCATCAAAAGCTGGTTTCACAAAGTTTATATATTGGTTGAGAACTTGTTCCAACTCTCTTCCTCTTTCACCAATATCTCTCTTCACTAAAAAATAAACAGAATTAAGTTTTGATCAATAAAGATTTAAAGAACACATTACCTCTTCTGGCTAACCTTGTGTCTGAATGAGTATCCACAAAAAGCTTCATATGAAACAACTTACGAACTTCAGGAAAGTAAAAAACTAAAATTCCCTCAAACAATACCACATCAGCTGGGTAAATTGTTATGAGTTCATCTTTCAACCTGAAATTGATATAAACAATTTGCACTTGACTAGCTTCCAACACCTAAGTACTTCAATAAATTTCATTCACTCACAGGGTATGGCTTTTATAATCATAAGTTGGTATCTTAACAATTTTTCCAGCAAGAATGTCCATCAGTGTTTCTTTCATAAGTGTCTCATTAAAAGCATCAGGGTGGTCAAAATTGAATTGTCCTTTTGCAGCTTTTGTCAGTTCAGCTGATGTTAAATCTCTGTAGAAGCTATCTTGCGATATGCAAACAACTTGTCTTTCTGAATGATTCACATTTTCTTGCCCCAGTTTTTCCATTATTCGTTTGCAGACAGTACTCTGAAATATCAAAATGATTAGTTCTTCATTTCATGCACCATATTCAATATTTTAGAAGAATAATATATTGGCGCGAATAAATGAAAGTGTTTTTTAATCCATATATTCTTTTATTAAATAAGTATAGTATACAGGAAAGGAAAATTAGAATAATCTTACTTTTCCACTAGCTGTTCCTCCAGAAACACCAATGAGAAAAGGTGTATTGCCATTTGATCCATTTTTCTTAAAACTATTCCTTCTCGAATCCGACATATTTAATTACTAAGCTTCTATAGGAATGAAAATGATATCTTAAATTTCAAATATAGCCAAGGAAATTTTTTTATTTGTACGCATTCTATTTTAGTTTTCCTTGGGTTTTGAGGTTAATTATTTGTCAACTTTGACGGATGCTTCCGTAGAACTAAAGAAGTTCTTCTTCTCATTTTTTAAGAGGAAAAACAGTTCGTGGTCCATCTACAGCCGTCTTCGTACAAGCCATGAAATCAAAGTCATTTTTTCACCGCAGTGTATGAAATTGTAAACGCCTGTAGTGCCGCAAAGTATTTCAGTATTTTCAAGCAAGTAAATATCTAATTTTCCGGAAAATTAAACAGTTTCAAGTTGTACAGAACATCTAATCCTCCTATCGCTGAGTATAAAAATATCGCTTATTCTTTTAGTGGATTCGAACGAAAGTTGCGTATGCCTAATGACAATTTTTTTTGCTAAAACATCAGCTATTCTTTCACAGATAGTTTGGGATATTGGCCTTATATCGTTGAAAGAAAAAATAGGATTATGGTTTAAATGGAGGATAATATAATAAAACAAGACTGTCGTACATCATTCATTTAATAATCCGTCAATTTGTAACTTTGGTACATAATTTACAACCCTTCTCAAATCATCTACATGGCAAGCAAAAACAACACCATTAGACGCATTTTTATTATTCAGTTTAATCCAATTTAGTAAATTTCTAACATCAGGACAAATATATTCTAAACTTTCTATCTTCATGTATGGATTATTTGTGCCTACAAAAGCTACGCCTTTCCTAGTGAGAGGATCATAAACTACTTTCCAAAAATACTTTGGAATTGGTATTCCCAAGGATGGTGTTTTCTTTGAATTGTAATAGAGATATAATGGCGAGGATGAATAATTCGACAATACTAATTTATCATAAGTACCAGTGATGATCTTCAAATCGCTACCTCTTTTTGTTACAAAATTTCGGATCCTAAATTCCAAATTGTTCCAAGATCCTTGATTTATGATTTCCCACTGAGGAGCAGCGTTGACATAGAAAAACGAAGCGTTTTGTTGCGAACCATAGACAAAATCTCCTTTTGGAGAAAGATGGCCTCGCGAAAGGAAATACATTGAAGTCCCATCTTTGATCACTGCTGTAGAGTTGGCTGTGATATTCAGTAGCTTGTTGATCGTTTGCCGTTGAATTTTCTTAGAGTACAATGTGTAAAGTTTATTCCCACTAAGATTGAAAAAATTTCCTTCTTCAAAATATGGCCTTGAAGACACTTGTCGGTTTTCCATTTGACTTGTTAATGTATGTTCTGAATAAAGAGTTGTTTGTTCCCTGTCATTGAAGCATATTCTCATTTGTCTGATAAATTTATCTGGCCCCATGTCAAAGCCGACTTCAATTTCCCTACCATTACTTTCACAATGAAATCCAGTATATCTGGCGATGCTTTTGATTTGTTCCTCACAATATAATGTTGTAACATCTATGTTGTCTTTAAGAACAACGAAAGATGTTTCGGTTATGCATGTCATGCTAGTCCATAGGTCCCCACTATTGAGTGCAGAACCAGGACATCCGATACTGATAGCTCTATCTCTCTCGATGACAATAGCGTCGTCTCGGGGGTACACAATTGTACCATCCTCGAAATTGAAGTATATGGGAGTACTGCCATATTTGTTGATAGGTATCTCGCAATCTGAAATTCAATTTCGGAACACCCTGTATTGTCTGTATATATGCATTTCCAAATTTTTCTGTGTAATGAAGAATTTGAAGAATCATAACAGGTATGAAGAATTCAATTGGAATTCCCGTACTATACTAGAGAATCCCACAAGAGAAAGGAAAAAATGAATGGAGTGTGGAAGTGTTTATTTTTTTTAAGGCACATTACTTAAGTCGAATATGACCATGCTCAACTTTTAATAATTTTACTTACGATCTTTGAAACAACAATGTCCTGTAAGAAGCAGTACCAAGAATATCAAGAACACCGATATTAAAACAAAAGAAATAATAAAAACGTTGCGTTTCAACATTTTTAGTTTTGAGCAGAGACAATTTTGAGGTTAAGGTTACATCCTTGATGAACTTGCCAGAGTTGGAATTCTTCTCGTTAGTATTTCTATGAACTTGCGAAGTCGCGACTTATGTAAACAAAGTAAACACAGAGACAGAACAACATTTGCAAATGTGCGGTTAAACCTCGGTGCGATGTTGCCATATAGCAACAATATTAACATTGTTTAAACAATGATATTAATGATCTGAGGGTGAATCTTGTTCCAGATTGATAAATTAAACGAAAAGCGATAGTTAAAGTACTGGTTTCCAGACCACCCAGTAGGTAGAGTGCTCGGCTACTTGAACGAATTCCGCATTTTTTGGCACACAGTGTATCCCCATTTTTTGAAGCACACTGTTTCCGTATTTTTTTTGGCGCACAAATGTTTCCGCATTTATTGTAGCAAACTTGTTGGCGTTCTCTAAGACCTTTCAACCATTCCTCATCTTCGAATTAAGAAAAGATGAAAAAAAAATTTCAAGAATGGAAAGCTAGTAAGATGTTCAGTCATCGAAAAAGCTAGTTATTAGATGTTCTGTGGCTTGTCGCATGTTCTGTGGTCCGTGGATACCGGCTTGCCGTTTCGTACATCCGCCATTTCCCAAATAAATTAAGAGTTTTCTGTAGATTCTGATTGTTTATAAGGTGAGTGAATTTTTGTTTTCGATAATAACATTTTTAAGGTGTAATCTTTGATTTAGATGGCTAGAGGAGGAGTTCGAGGTGGACGCGGAATGAACCGAGGAATGGGTGGCAGGCTTCCGTTCAAGCCGAAAATGTTTTTACCGAGACATCCCTTCGATTTGACTCTTTGCGAATCAACTTTTCCTAGGTGTAAACCTACTCCAGACGATAGCCAATTGACACAGGCTCTACTCAAAAGGAATACCGATTTGTCCCCTACAGCAGCCGAACAAACTGCTATTTTGAATCTCGTTACTAAAATCCAAACTGTTCTGGATAATTTGGTTGTAGCACCAGGAAATTTCGATGCATGCGTAAGGACCTTCTCGCTTTTAAGTATTTAGATGATATTATCAATATACCGTTTTTTTTAGCAATTGGAGGAAGTTCGTCAAGTAGGCTCATTCAAAAAGGGAACAATGATTGCAGGACATAATGTGGCAGACATTGTTGTTATTTTGAAAACCTTACCTACTCGTGAAGCAGTTGAAGCTCTAGGAAATAAAGTACGAGAAGAACTCAAAAATTTAATGAAAAGTGAGGTGGTATCGAAAGGTGAACAAGTATCCCACATTACTAACGAGAGAGGCATTGAAATAAGTAACAGTTTTGCACGCGTTCGTGTTATGGTAACTACACTTCACCACAATATTCGCAAATTGGATCCAGAAATTCATCTGGATCAGAAGATAATGCTCAGCCATTTGGCTGCAATAAGGCATAGTCGTTGGTTCGAAGAAAACGCCCATCATTCATCAATCAAGGTGTTGATAAGGTTATTGAGAGATTTGAGAAACCGCTTCGACGGATTCCAAGCTCTGACCCCTTGGATGTTGGATTTACTTGCACATTTTGCGATTATGCATAATCCTAGCAGGCAAGCTTTACCCTTGAATGTTGCCTTTAGAAGGGTGCTGCAGCTTCTGTCTGCCGGGTTATTTTTACCTGGATCGGCAGGCATCACTGATCCATGTGAAGGCGTGAGTCTTAGGATTCACACAGCCATGACCCTTGAACAGCAAGATATTGTATGCTTGACTGCACAAACGCTTTTGAGAGTTCTCTCACATGGAGGATATAAAGTAATTTTAGGATTTGAAGAACGATCCACTGTTCCCAAAGATCTCTCAGTTTGGGATGGAGTAGTCGTTGCCCCTCTCGACAAGGCTTATGAAATTCCTCCAGAGAAGAAGGATGGCGAAGATGAAGACGAGGAGATGGATGCTGAAGGTGAAGAAACCATGGAAACATCTTGAAGTGTGTTTGATATAAATTATTTGATTTATTTTGCATATTTGTAATTGAAAGTGAAGTAAATTGAATTAGTTACGGATATTGTGATAATTTGCATTTTTATAAAGACCGAAAGTCATCACAGGTTTCTGCAAAGTTAAATTTCACGAGAAAATATCTGAAATTTACTCAGCCAACAGAGTATCCTTACTAACTTGATCATCTTCGATATGTATATTTTGATTTTTAAGTTATGGAAATATTCATCATATTAATATTGACAATTCATGAAATAAAGTTTTTTTTGAAAACAAATTCGTTTCATTCTTAGACAAAGGATTTTTCGACTCAAGATCGATTATTTACCAAACTACGCGTCACAGGAGAATTCTAATTACAGATTCGTAATCTACGTGTCCGAATTAGTGAAAAAAATGACCCAGGTCGATATACTCCGAAGAAAAAAATTTTCTTTCGGACTTGAGGTCACAGTTCAGAGCGAGTAGGAAATCTCATCCGATAGAGGCGCCACCGTGCATTTTATGGAATATCTCCATAGAACTTACATTATCTCTGTAAGTTCTATGAAATGTACAATGGCGCTCTCTATCCGAAACTCGCTGAACTATGAAATTAGTGAAAATGTGGGTAAAGCAGGAACTTTTTCCCGCCATATATTTGAATTTGGCCATTCTCTGCCAATTCCGTATTTCAAGTTATTTTTCTGAATGAAATTATCTGTAGATTTACTTTTAATCGGAAATTGCAGTATTTTCATGGGTCTTTCGTTTGAAATAAAACAGAAGTATGAGTTGGCTCATTTTCTTCTATTTTTGAAAGAAAAAAATGAACTGTTGAAATGAAATAAATCTCAATTATTTCATAAAGAACTCCAATCCTTTCTTAGTTTACCCACAAAATTTTTTTGGCTCCGATCGACTTCAAACTCACACCATTTACTAAATCGAGGACGTAGATTAAGAAAATCTAATCTGTTCTTCCGTGAGGAAAACAGTTTTTGATTTACGAACGATGAAAAATCGGAAGATTTGGACCTTCGCGAAAATAATCAGAAAATTCAAACTGTTCGACTCTGATGGATGAAAATAAGTTTTTTTGATTCACAAAGGATCAATTTATATGCAAAAAAATCAGCATCTTTATAAATCAATTTATCTGGGAAATACGGCAGTCCAAAAATGACCTATTTTTCGCGATTTTTCGAATCAAGGTCGATTATTTCCCAAACTACGCGTCGAAGGAGAAAAAAATTTTCGAACGGAATTAATAAATGGTGAAAATTTCGTATCGATAGGCGAGATTCGAATTTTTGCGAAAAGCCATGTGTTCTGTGCGAAACACCAAAGATAACCTTATCTTCGATTAGTCCACAATTGAGCTTACCACCACAAGACTAACTTTCGTTGAAGTTTACTTTACTTCCGCTTTAATCTGTGATTGATCTTACGGCCCTAACAGAGTATTATGTAACTTCCCAAAAGTTTTTTTCAGAGAAAGATTCTGGAAATTATCCTGCAGGTATTAGATGTAAGTGGTCGAAAATAGACCAATATCTGAAGAATATGGCCAATATTTCGCTGAGTTTCCAGAATGCTAAGAAATATGATTTTTATTGAATATTTTAGCCTCTTTTGAATGGTAGATAAATTAATAAAAAGCATAATTTGTGTGTAACTTAATTTTATTCAAAACGAAGTATTTTATTATCAGTTACATCTTTCATAACATTGAATAGCTATATTCAAAAAATGGAATTCATCAGGATCATAATAAAAAATTTGAAACATATTTTGAAACTAAATCTTCTTTCAAAAATTAAATTTCAATCGGATTCACTTCCACTCGATTCAAAATCGCCTACATCAATGCTAAACTTATATTCCTGATCACATCCCAAGTAGGCATCACTCATGAAGTATAAAGTATAATTGTGATTCCCTGGACTGGGAGCTACGAAATCCAATTTAACTTTGGCTTTCTGTTGGAGGGTCAACCTCTTAATAGACAACAGGGAGTTTGCTTTGGGATCTCCAATAACCACCCACCAGCCTTCTTCACGTTTCTGCAGGAAGATAATTCAATTATATGTTAAAAAGACGTATTTTCCATCATTATCACACATACAATGCAAAAATATTCCACATTCATACATAGCAACAAAATATACTCACTTGAGGATAGAAGGGGGCTATAACCGGGCCACTAACTTCATCTTCTCTTTCTAACTGTACATTTACATGCACCGAAGATCCTGAATGAATATTGTCCTTATCTGCTACTTCATATGTTAACTCTATGTTCGGATATCTGTTACAGAAACGAGCCACATCCGCCATTTGTGCGTCACTAAGTTGTAAAAGTTTGGCTCGATCATCATCCTCAAGTTCCATTATGTCAAAAACTGTTTCCACTCCCTATACAATGGTAAATACATAAATATAAACGACCGTGATTGGTCGAGACACATAGATTTTGATAAATGGGCCTCCGAAATCACTGACGTGAAGAAAGAAAATTGACAGATGTCAAAAACATGATTACAGCACTATTAGGCAATCCAAACCACGTGATTATTCTACCACTGTTAACCTCGGAAGGTTTCTGGTGGATGGTTTGCGGAGAATAAGTGGAATTTTATTATTTTATGCATTTCAAGAGTGAACAAGTGAGTTTTTATGATTTGTACCATTAAAGAATATCCAGAAGCAACACTAACGAAGAAAATTTTACTCAAATCATAAGGACTGACCGAGAATAAATTCGCTATCACAAAAACGCTTTTATCTTTTGAACCACTGGACCGATTTCGAAAATCAAACTTATTTTTGAATCATCTTCTAATTTTAATGAAAACTGTTTTTACAATAAAAAAAAACAAAACTATTTTTTTCAAAATTCATGGATTTTTTCTGGAATTCTTCCCATCATGCTTCTTATAGTGTTCTCTGTCACTTTCTGGGATGTTGTCTTCCAATTCTCTTTTTGCCAGGGCCCAATATCTTTCGATTGGCCTGAGTTCTGGGCAATTTGGTGAATTGGCCTCTTTGGGGACAAAAACCACCTCATTAGTTTCGTACCATTCCTTGGTGGCCTTGCTGTAGTGGCATGAAGCTAAATCTGGCCAAAAGATTGTTGACACATCGTGCTCACGTAAAAATAGTAAAAGTCGCTTCTTCAAGCATTCCTCGATGTATATCTTCGAGTCAACAGAGCCTTGGCCAACGAAAAATTTGCTCCGTTTCCCACAAGTGCAAATTGCTTGCCATACCAGGAATTTTTTAGGAAACTTTGCTTGTTTCTTCACGCGAAATTGTTCGTCAACATTTCCACGAGAATCTGCAGTATAAAATTCCTGACCAGGAAGTTGCGAGAAATCAGCCAAGACATAGGTTTCGTCGTCCATCACGCAACAGGAAAAATTTTTCAAGAAATCTTTTTTTAATTTCTTTGCTCTTGATTTCGCTTCTTGATTCTTCACAGCGTTCCTGTCTGGCACTTTCTGCACTTTGTATGTTCTAAGCCCACAGCTCGACTTGATTTTCTGAACGGTTGACTGCGAACAACCCACTATTTGGGCCACTTTCCGTCCTGAAAGGTTAGGATTCTTCTGAAAAAGGCTGATGGCTTTCTTCACTTTTTTTGGGCTATGAAACCCCTTTTTCCTCCCGGTTCCTTCCTTGCGGTTAATTGTAAGATCTTTGTTGAAGCGCTTAACAACTCTTGATACCGTTTCCGGACGAACGCGAGCCTCTTTTGCGATTCTTTTGAAGCTCCATTTTTGATTATTTTGAAAAAGTTTCATTATAAATTCTCGTGTTTTCACTTCGCTTGCCATTTTTCGACAGAGAATTTGAATATCTATGAAGTAAATGTTCCACATGTTTTTGACGTTCATAACAAAGCTAACTATTATCAAATTTTGATTTTTACAAGAGATATAGCCGTTTTTGTGATAGCGAATTTATTCTCATTCAGTCCTTATGATCACAACTTTTAGTTTTGGAAGCCCGCAGAGAGTGTAGAGGAAGTGTAGGAGAAAATTTATCAAAGCACTGCAACCTGTAACTTCTTTATCCTTTCATATGATAAAAAATTTTAATATTCATCAGTTTCACATTCAACATGGACTGAAAACTGCTTATTTCAGTGTCTACGAAGAAATATTCACTTAAGTTTCTTATCTTCGATTTTATCAAGTCTTGATGACTGCTGACCAAATTTCCCTTCGTTTCCTGGTAAGTCAATTAATATGTGTATAATACACCAAGTTACACACACTGGGTATTCCAAAATATTCCAGAAAATCCTCTTAATTTGAACGACTTGCACATACCACTTTGGCACACATTTATGGCATTTTTTTTTATTGGAAATGCACTTAATTCGAATATTTTTCACTAGTCTAATATTCATAAGAGTAAGATTGACTAGAAATATCGAAAAAAGTCCACATAAAACAATTTTCCAAGCAAATAAACGGTTTCGATGTCTACACGAACAAAGCTAAATTCCCATTGTTTGACCACCAGCACTAACCTCAAAAAATATTTGACAGGTCGTTGGATTGCCTAATAAGGATTGGTCTAAGTTACAGCAGCTACCAAAGCTAAGAATAAGATGTCTAAACACATCTTAGCGGAGAACAAACTTTTGAAAATACGACTTTTGAATCAGAATTATTCTTCTTCGAATTACTGGATCTATTTTGGTATTAGACAACGGAGCATGCATCATTTCTCTCAATTCGGTAGAAATCCTAGGAAAAAATATAGCAACTTCTGAAAAATTCGAATATTCACCTTATCCGTGCATCTCTTGATTATTTCGTTGGTGAAATGGGGCAGCTGCTTCAAATACGAATCTTTGCTCCACATAGCTTGCGTCACCATCTGCGCCAGCTCCATGGCCGCCACAGCAGGCGATAACCAACCATTCGAACTCAACACATCAACGCAAGTTTGTATAAGCCGAATCGACTTTCCTAACACGTTTTCAGTGTCACCCTGCAGTTCCGCACCCAGCTGTAACCTGCAGAGGTGAGCTTGAAGGAGAAGGTTGGTTTTGACGTGTGGATCGTTGAACTTTGGAGGGCCACCGCTTGCGCTATTCAATTTATTCGGAAGTTTGTACGAAAGCTCTCGTAAAATGTTCTCTTCTCTGTGTCTAAGCGCCAGGTCTTCGTATTCCGTAGCTGAAGAGATGATCTCCAGAAGACCTCTAATTTTGGTTTTGCTGTTCAACGAAAGACTGAAGAGCTCTGAAATAAAAATGGTGTTTAGCCCAACGAATCAAATAGTACAAATTTTGACAACATACCAATTGTAGTGTAGTTAATATAGTAATATGCAGCAATCATTCCCAAGTTCATAGGGATACAGTCCATTTCTTCCTCGATACTAACACACTTCGACTGTTCCAGATCGCTTAAGGTATTTTCGACTAATTCCGACAGATGGTCCGAAAGATGCCTGTGAGTAACTCCTTGAAGATTGTAATAGTTTGGATTCTGCGTGAGTCTCCTATACAGGAAAGTCCAAGTCAAATAATCCACTGCATCCTGTTTGTTTTCAATAGTCTTTGTAACGATTTCTGCGTTGAAATGGTCCGGTAATCTGTGATCTAAATGGCTCTGAAAGAAATTACAACAAACATTTTAAAGACTGAAAAACTGTTTACATATTTCTAACAATCTTCATTGATCGATATAATCCAAATTAAATTATTTTCCACATACCTCTACTGGTAAAGGATCACACAGAAACTTTTTAAAGAATTCTTTTTTCGAATTCTGGCACATAAGAACGCACTTAGCATCGTCATCCTCCAATGGCCTATTGGCTCTTCCCACCATTTGCAAGACGTCAGATACAGGGTAATCCTCGTAAGTGTGTGTTTTTCCGTTATAATACTGTATATCCATAATAATTACAAGATGTGCAAATATATTCACGGCCCAACACAGATCTTTCGTGATCACTGCTACTTGAACTGCGCCAGAATCAAACAGTTGTTCCACCAGCCTAAGGTCGCTAGCCGAAAGGCCCTCATGCATGTACGCTACTCCTTGGGACAGCGTTTCTCTCAGAGTCTACAAAGGAAAAATGGGAATCTCCGTATATTCGAAAGAATATTTGCAGCTTCATGTTTATACCTATTCAACTTTAAATCCGAATTGAGATTAAAAATTTCAAAATGAGAGTTCACTCAGTTGTAAACTACATTTAAGGCGAGAAGCTATAGTTTTAGATTTAGATGAAACATTCAATAATACTGCTATCGGAATGCTACAGGGTGGCCTAACTCAGGTTGTTGTAGCGGAAAGGCTCCAAGTCAGCCAAAGTGTGATATCTCGACTTTGGATTAGGTTCAGAGAGACAGGTTCCGTTTTGGAAAGACCAAGTCTTGGTGGGCGACGAAAAACAACACCTGCTCAGGATCGTTTCATCACCGTTTCGGCGAGAAGAAACCCTACATCTACGTGTAGAATGCTACGGAATACTCTTCAAAATGCAGATGGGGTCCAAGTTTCCATCGAAACCATTAGACGACGTTTGAGAGAGGTGAATCTAGGTTCTAGACGTCCATTAAGAGGAGTTCCATTAACACGTGACCATAAGCGTCAAAGACTGGAATGGGCAAGGCAACATATCAATTTGAACGATCAATGGCGTAGTGTCCTTTTCACTGATGAATCCAGATATGGACGATTTTCAGATTCTCAAAGAATAAGGGTATGGACAATCCCACGCATACCCCGTTATCGTCGCTATGTCCAAGAAGTCCATCCATTCCGAGGGGGAAGTGTTATGGTATGGGCTGGGATATGTTTCAACGGGCGCACAGATCTACACATTTGTCCTGGGAATATGACCGCCTCTCAATATGGGGAGTATGTCATTGACAATGTTTTGCCAAATTTTCACGCTGCTATTGGTGAAACTTTTCAATTTCTAGACGATAACGCTAGACCGCACCGTGCAGCCATAGTTGAGAACGCGCGCGAGGAGCTTGGTAAATGGTATTCCACATTTACCAATACCTCAGCACTCAACAGATTTGAATTGCATAGAACATGCATGGGATATGCTCCAAAGAAGATTAGATAATCATCAACCTACCCCAGAATCCTTAAATGATCTGAGAGAGCTTCTGCCCCGTTTATTGAACCAAATTCCTCAAGAAATGTTCAACAACCTAGTGTGTAGTATGCAAAGAAGATGTCAAGCTGTTATTGATGCCCATGGAGACCATACATTGTATTGATAGTCTTAAAATGCTTGAATTCTATGGGAATAAAATTTCGTTATTTTACTCGATTTTACTTAACCACCCTTTATACGCTGCAGACCTACTGGCTAAAATTAATTTGCAATTTGAAATCATAGTAATATGAATTTTCATCAAAAAAATCTTATTTTAATTATATTTTTTTGCAATTTGTCAACATCCCCATCTCATGTGGAGCAGTTTATTTCTTCATATTTCAGGTTATATTCAGGCTACAGAGAAGAGCGGTTCGTGTTGTTGGTGGTCTGACATATAGAGAATGTTGCAGGGGCTCTTTCAGGGAACTTGGTATTCTTACGCTTCCTGCACTGTTCATTTATGAGTTGCTATCTTATGCTCATGAAAGATTTCCTTCCTGGAGGATGAACAGTGATATCCATGATCACGATACAAGAAACAAGATGTCATTTAGGGTTCCTTTTGCGAGATTGAAGAAGTCACAGGGTGCACCTGATTTTCTAGCACCAAAATATTTCAATTTTTTACCTTTGAATTGGAGGGTGCTACCTCCTAAGGTATTTAGGAAAGAACTGAGAAAGTTTTTATGTGATGTTGTATTATATAAGATGAATGATTTCTTTTCATTAGATTTCGGACCTCTTTCATAGAAATATGTGATTTATTGGACGAATGTAAATACTGAACTGTATAGGAACATGAATAAATTTACTTACTTACTTACTTACTTAACCGAAAAAAGTAATAGCCCGAGTATTGACGGTGAAAAAAAAATCTGTCATAAACTTTTGCAATTTCAGCCAAAAAAAAAGAGAAAAATGACATCTTGTGATGACCTATCGAGTACTGTAAAATCCAATAAATTTTCTACTCACTTTATCGGACATCCTATCCAAAAACGGCTTGATATCCTCCTCGTCGGCATGGAAAAACCTGTTAGGTTGCCCTTCAGCTGACGCACTCGTCAGTAGATCAATGGCGGTAATCCTAGCCTGTTTACGTGTTGGAACGTAAATTATGATCGGTTTGTGCGGACTGTACCTCGATATGGCGTTATAAACAGGTTTCGCCATCGAGATCAATCTCGAAGCGTTATGCGTTATATTGAAACCTTTCACGTGCAGCTCCAAGGGCACCGGTCGAACGCTGGGCAGAAAATTGAAGGTAGCATTCGTGTTGCATCCCAACCACTCCGCCACGTCTCTGTAGTCAGTTAAAGACGCGGATAAGGCCACGATTCTTATGGGTTTGTCGATTTGGGACGATATGTATCTCATTCTCGAGCAAACCACTTCGATAATCGGCCCATCTTGACCTCCAACTAAGTGAAGTTCATCGACGATGAACAAGTTGATGTTCTGAACGTTTTTTCTTTGTTTCCACCGTCTCGAGAGTACATCCCATTTTTCAGCGGTGGTTATAATTATTTGCCCTTTCGCCAATAACTTAAGGTCAGTACCGGTCTCTCCAGTCAGTAACACAACTTTCTTCCCCAATAACTGACTGAATTTGTTGTGCCAATCCGCAAATATCAATTCGGCTAAAGCATCCTTAGGCACGAGATACACGCACCTTCCGTCAGCGTTCTTTTCGAATAACCTCAAAATTGCGAATTCGGCAATAGTGCTCTTGCCTGAACCAGTGGGAGCACCGATGAAAATATTGTCGTCGCTGTTGTAAACGGAATTGAAAACTTGCGTCTGGATAGGATTAAACTGTGGAAATTTATTCTTGTACAACGATTCATATTTATCGTTTCTCAATGCCGTTATCGGAAGAGGCTGAAGATCTAACAAATCAGTTGGAGGGAAATTCTTTTCCGGCAGTATCAAGTGCCTGAATGAGATCGGAAGCTGAGTTTCAGCTCCAATCCAACGATCCGACACTATCCTCAAGAAATATTGAGGTGGTAAAGGTTCGAATATGGGTACGAAGAATTTGATTAGATGTTCGTCTTGACAATACTTAGATTTCAGAAGGAAATATTCATGATGTAGGATAACTTCAGAGTCTACGTCTTCCACTAAAATCCAGAAGGCTTCAGATTGCCCATGTAACTTCTCGTCCCATTGGAAATCAGGTGTTATGGTCAGTTCAACCTTCAACATGGCTCTAGTTATTGGTTGGATGTGCGTTGAAAGTTCCAGTTTAGGGAACTGATGCACGTACTTGTGTATAGTTTTACCCAGCTTCGGTACACGAATCAATTCTCCAATTTCGTTAGGACCCAAATCATACAGTCTTTCCCAAGGGAAATTTTTCTTCTCAATCTTTCTAACAATCTCCTCTGGCATCTTTCTGAACTGTCTTAAAGGAGACATAGACTGCCACATTCTCTTATCGATCATTTTGCATAAAGCCAGGGATTTGTCGGCTAATTGTGCCCAACCTCTGTGTAAGACGATTTCAAAAATTGCTCTCATTAATCGAGCAGCTGATTGAGTGACGTAAACCATATCGGACATGAGAGCGAATCCCTCGAGTTTCAACTGGCTTATGTATGCTTGAAGGAGCACATTTACTTTAGCACTGGGTTCTTCCATACTTTCCTTTATGGGTATCGGAACCCTTTCCATCAATTTCTGCAGTTCTAATTTTTCTTCTTCTCGCACCGCTATATTTTTGAATTCACCCGACAGTGAAAACACCCTGAACAGTTCTATTTCACTGAGCATAGGTTTGAGTAGTTGGTTGTACGTTTGCATGGTTTCATGTGTACAATAATAATGGGAAGCTATTCTTCCGATTTCTGTGGATTGGAACTGCCCCGTTTTTCGGTCGTATTTTACTAAACCGCACCTGCAAGAGAGGATTTAGTCATTTAAAACATTAAGACTATACTCCATTCACTTTCATTTAATCACATAGTAGGTCATGGTTTCGTTTTCAGGAGTTGGTGCACCTGACGAAAAGTCTGTGCGCGTACAGAAAATATCGTTAATGACAAAACGACGTTGCCAGTTTCTTTGTTTATATCAAAGTAAAAGTATCAAAGATATGCCACATTTTGTTAGTTCGAATCGATCGGCGATTTTGTGGCGAAATAACTATAGGAAATCGCCTATTTTTCCGTTCTTCGTCGTCCAGAAGAAGTTTCCCGTCGATATGAGAAATTTCGTGCAAGTGTTACTTTTTCCTTTCACGACTTTTGGCGTGAGTACGAACGGCAAATTTGAATTGGACCAAAAATCGATTTATAAGCATAAATAAAGCGGAAGTAAGTACTAATCGACCTTTTTAGACTTGATAACCAAGTTTTTTTAGGTATCTGGCCGTTTAGAAAGATTTCAAACGAAATTCCGGTCCCCCAGAAGTTTGGTTAGTTTCGGTATCGTTTTTGGTGCTCAAAATTTATTTGGAATGTGTAAATGGACCAAAAAGGCTTCCTTATACGATCTTCTAACGAAAGCGACCGGAAAATATGGTTCAGGTAGGATTTTCGAGGAATTATGAGGAAAGAAGTTGCAGAATGAAATTGCACGATTTTCGTAAGTAAACGGGTTCTGGATGGACATCATCGTTCTCTAAATGATTATTGTTGATCGTTTTCACGTTTCAGAAAAGAAACACGTCGAAAAAGCTTAAAAAAGAAGAAATATGACTATATTGCATTCAACGGTAGGTGATTTCAGATTCCGATGAATTGAAATGTGTCACTGGAGCTTTCATTCCTTTGCCGAAAGTAAAAATATGCTATATTGAACCAGAATACATCGGTTTTTTCCATATTCCAGGAGTTTGTGTCTTATTTTAGAACAGGTGAATGATAAATGTGAAGCATATGTTTGACCTATTCCATTTTATTTGCACAAACCTACTATGGTAGTAATGTATGAATATTATTAAAACTAATAAATTACTATACAGTCAGAATATTTTACTCCTTGTTCATAAGATCAAATAAATGAAATGTCGTCAAGTCTTGAACTTTCAGTTCAAGAGGATAATAAACATTAAATCTTCACAAGCATGCATATGAAAATTATGTGAAAGCAATGCAATTTTTTTCCATGGCGAAAAATAATATATTTCAATAGTGATCTCTTGTACTTTTCATGCAAATAACTATCAATTCATTGAAACCTTAATTATTTTCGTCCATCATATCTTTTCCAATTCATTCACGTTCTGAGAAATACGCTAAGAATGTAGAAAGGGCAACATAGTGTTGACTTGGAACATAAAAATATTTTGAAAAACGTCATAACTTCGATACAGAGTGGAATGTGTCAAATTTCCAAGGCCAGAGTTGCGATTTTATAATTGTGAATGGAGTATTATTCTCAACTTATTAGGTACCTCCAGATGATTTTAAAAGTTTCGAAAAAAATTTGGGTTTTCACTCAAAGTGTTTCAAGCACAAAGACCACTGTCTTAAACTGTTTGAAATATTGAGTAGGATGGTCATGGCAATAAAGAACTGGTGATAATTCGATTCTACTTACTTATCTAGTTGTGTAGCAGCCGTATGTATAAGATCAGCCCTGTGCTGTTCCAAGAGTTGATCCTGTTTCAAGTGATCATGCGATATACCGTAGAGAGTCGGTTGTCTCAGCATCCTTATGTAAAGATAAGAATATCCCAACCATGTAACCGCGTCTTTCATATTTTGGATGGTTCCAAGGATTATTTCAGCGTTCAACATGTCGGGAAGCTTCGAAATCAATTGAGATTCAATGGGCAGTTGTTGATTGAGCAGGGACAGGTAGTACTGCAGTTCGCTGTGATTTGTGATGAGTATACCTTCACCCTTAGTATCGTATTGAGGCCTACCTGCTCTACCAAGCATTTGGAGAACATCTAGTGCACCTATAAATTTAAAAACAGTTTTTTTTTAATTTCTTCGGTAGGTACTGCAGTCTAGTTTAAATGGAGGAGGTTCCAACATGTTGCCAATCTAAAGAAAGTTCTTACAACAAAGGAGGGTTATTTTTGGATGAACTGCTTAATGAAGCATGGCTTGGAAGAAGCTGAGAAAATTGGTGAAAATAAATTGAGTTCATAGTTGTTTCACTCACCCAATTCAACCCATCTCCCTTTCTCCGGATTGTAAATTTGTGTTCCTTTAATGATGACAGTATGGGCAGGCAAATTAACACCCCAGGCAAGGGTGGCAGTTGAGACCAACACTTGTATATGCCTATCTGCGAACAAGTCTTCAACCAAAGTCCTGTCAACTCTCGTCATTCCAGCATGATGTATAGCGAAACCGTAAGGAAGCAAATCCTTCAATTCGTGATTTTTAACCTGTTCCGCTTCCGTCCTCAAGACCTCCATAGAGGCTGAACCTTCCCTGAGAAACTGTCCAAGAGTATCTTTCTCTAGGCACATATCTCTGATGGCTCTCGCCGTTTTGCCAGTTTCTTTACGAGAATGTACAAAAACTAATACTTGATTACGACCAGCGTGCTCCATGGTTTTTTCGTACACTATATCATTCATAACCTGAAAAATCAAGATTCATGGTATACTTAAAGCTGATTTATAATTTTTATTCGAGTTGCATCGAGAAATGTGAACTGAACTTTACCTGGTATCTTTTAAGAGCCTTCTTCTCAGTAACTCCAATATACTGCTGTTCCAGAGAAACAGGTCTGAAACTGTTATCGAAATAAAATAAACCGGAATCTGGTTTTACTCTTAAAAACGTGGCAACGTCTTGGTAGTTCGGCAAGGTGGCGGAAAGGCCGACCAATCGAACGTCTTCTTGAGTGGACTCAATCATCCTTATTGTTCTGGCGACTAGAGCCTCTAAGACGGGACCTCTTTCGTCATGGAGTAGATGGATTTCATCAATGATTATCAATCTGACGAGAGAAGTGAACGTTTTTTCACCTCCTTTTCTTGTTATGATATCCCATTTTTCCGGAGTGCACACAATTACCTATAAAAAGGCCATTCAGAACCAGAAATACATACTTCGAAAAATAGATTGTCTAAGTTCTGTTCCACTTGGAACCCAAGGACAGTAATGACAGTACAGATGACTTATGCAAGCTCCACTGTAAAAATTTTTTTGACTAGAAATATCAAGAAAATGTCCACATAAAACAATTTTTCAAGCAAATAAACAGTTTTAATGTCTACACGAACAAAGCTAAATTCCCATTGTTTGACCAACAGCACTAATCTCAAAAAATATTTGACAGGTCGTTGGATTGCCTAATGGAAAAAGACCAAAGAATTCAATACAAAGTATGTCATCGTAGGTATCTAAAGAAAACTCACTTGTGTTGCGGCAATCTGCTCGTGTGTCAACTGATGATCACCAGTCAATTCTGACACGGTTATGTTATAATTAGCCAGCCTTTTCCCGAAATTTCCGACCATTTCCTGCACCAACGATCTCATCGGAGCCACATAAATTATCTTGAACTCATCAGCATTGATAGTTCCATCCGTATTGATATGTTTACCGATTTCTCTCATCATGCACAGGAGAGCAACGTTAGTTTTACCCGCACCGGTGGGCGCACAAAGCAAGAGATTTTCATCTGATTCCAAAGTCTTCTTGCAAAGTCGACTTTGGATCCTGTTTAACGACTTAAAACCGTCAAAAACTGGTTGAACGTATTTGGGTAACTCTTCGATCGGCATAAGCTTTTCGTTATCACCGAACGGTTTGGGTTTGAGAGCTGGCACATGTACTTCTTCATAACCTGAATAAAACAACACACAATTTGAAGAAATAATGAAAATAGATCAGAGTTGCTAATTTGTTTTTAATGACGAGTTTGAATATTCTTACCTTTCCTCTGTTTCCTGAAAGATCCCTCAGGCAATTGACACCTCTTATTCGCCATAAAATGAGACCCTTGAGAAAATACGAGATCTTCTACATCGATTAGATGTCTAGATCCAGCCACTTGTGAGGCATTAGTCATGTCTACGTCCATGGAATCATGTTTCCTTCTGGAAGAATGAGATGAAGATTCTTCATCATCCCTGTCATCTTCACCCTTGCCCGTATCAAGAATTTTCAAGATACGGGTCAATAGAGGATCCTCTAACATTTTATTCTTGATTTTCTCTTTTTCCGAGTCACTTTGCGATTTTGCCAGGAGTGTACAGTACAAAACTGAAAATAATAAAAATTAAATGAAATGTTCGAAGCTTATGATCAGATCACTCACTCATTTGACGATGTTTTTTCAATATTTTGATAAAATCAAAACAATCATAACCCAAGAGAAGTACAAGCTGGTTTTCACATTCTCTATCGTCGGCAGCATCTCTCAAAACATTCAAAACTTCAGCTGCTTTAGCTTGTGAAATCATGGCATCATTATAAATTTTGGAGAGCTTTCTTTGCAACCAATAAGCATCAATGTCTAAAGGATGCAAACTTTTCTCTTTCTTCATTTCTTCTGTTACTCCAAGCTGTGAAAAAATTCAAATTCAAACATAACCATTTATAAAGCAATATCCTGAGCTTATGTGTGCCTGTTCAAATACTGAATCTGCCTAACGATGCTCAGTTTCCGTAAAAACAATTTCCTGATATTTAATGGCATGATGATAATGATTTTTTTGGTAACACATTGAGCATTTGTTCCTGTAGAAAACCGGCCAGAAATAAAGACAATATCTATAGCCACGTTGGAGATTAGTTGCAGAGCCAATGAATTTTTTTTTTGAAAGTTATCGAGATCACAGACGGACCGAATTGAATTTGACCATGAATTGTTCATCAGCAAACCCAACCTAATCTTTTGAGACATTTGGCCAAAATGATCTTGTCGATGGGAACAAGATCGTAAAAACAGCTCTAATTTTGCAAAAATCATTGTTACTTGGGAAATAGGTGAAAGAAGCTTTTATTTCGAATTGTAACCGAACAAATGGGAAAGCCTATGGTCCAGTCGAGGATTCTGCCCCAGTCTCTGTTACACTTAACAATTTCCAGAAGTACACTGCTGAAAGAAATTCACAACTCACATTTTCAGCGTGAATTGCACCATCTTCTCTGGCTTCTTCGCCGTCATCATCATCCAATTCTTCTCTAATCTCCCCGTAAACATCTTCATCATCCTCCTCCTCAGATTCTTCGAACTGTACATTAATTCCATATTGTTCATCTATGTTTTCTTCTGTTACATTTGTCTTCGTATCCTCATTTCCAAAATCTGTTATTTTTTTGCCCAAATTGACCAAAAGAGCAAAACGCTCATCTGCTATAGGACCTGGAAATGAAACGAACTTGTTAGGACTATACTTATGAGTGCATATTATTTTTATTATTACCTAGTAAGATTTCCGTTTCTTTTTTGCGTTCTCTTTCTTTCAGTTTCTCGTTCTTCAGTACAGTCAAAACTTCATCGGCCGCACCACATAAAATATCTCTTGGTTGGTCACCCAATGCTTCTTGTAGGAAACTAAGCAAAACTTCATAAGTCTGCCTCGTTTCTTGAGTTTTGGGTCTATAAATAATTCCAACCATTTCATCTACACCTTCAGATAAGAGTGTGGCACCCTTCATTCTTGTGAAATCATACTGCGCTTCATCTCGTTTTTGTCTCCTGAAATGGAAATTGAATGATATTCACATTACGTAACGAGGGTAAAACGAACTAACTTTGCTTTACGTTCCTCTGCTTTTCCAGGTCGACTCCTCTGAGCCTTGTCCCCCATTTTTGTACCAGACAACTTGCCCACAAGGGACATGACCTCTCCTGTGGCCTCATCTCTGCTTCTTCTTTCTATAAGACGAACATCAGCTTGCAATACAAGATTAGAGTTCTGAAATGAAAGGAAGAATGAGAACAGCAATTTCAAACTTCAAACGTTGCACATCGTTTGGTTATGATAGGAAATTCATGCTTACCGCTTTGTACTCATATTGCAGCTGTCTAGCCGCCGCATCAGCCATGGCTTGATAGTTTATTTATTGTTTGTTTTAATATGCAATACTTTCATTCATTCACGAAATTTTATTAAATTGCCTCATTCAAATAAAACTCAATAATCATAACCTCTCACAAATTTGATGCTGTCAAACAATAATAAAACATAAGCATAGAAATAATGAATTATTCACAGATTAGAAATGAAGGATAGATGACAGTTTTGGGCACCATCTATGACTGGCCTAGTTGAAATTTGAACAACAGATGGCGTCAGTAGGATCAGAACACTTTACAGTGATCAGTGATAGTCACTGTCACTGCATCACTGCATGATACCATTGTTTAAACCTTTAAACAATGATGATACTAAAACCCAACAGATAAGATCACCATGATACTAAAACTGCCATGGGTTTTAGCATTGTTTAAAGAGAAAACTTCTCTTTAAACAATGGTTTTAGTTTAGTATCATGTAGTCACTGTGGCGTGCACTTCCTAGGACCAGATTTTTTTTTTATTCAAAGTTTATTGTGCTTCGATATCACAGATCATTAGCACAACGGGACAATTACATCTTAGATCTTATTTATATTTACAGTGCAGGTCAAAACTTTTATCTAACTAAATATAAAAATTATTTATTTATGTTATTCAATTCTTATTTTTGGGTATTTTCGTGAGGTTCACAGTTTATTTCATGACTGAATCACCCTGTATTCTTTAAAGTCCATGGTGATATGTTCCGAAAAAATCAAACAAACATCTCCAATCAATCCGAAAATACAGGGTGTCTACTTTACCTTCATTGTGAATAGTTTCTATAATAATGGATATTGGATCACCCAGTATGAATTCTGGGTATTTCAGGTTTTTTCGATGTACCTAACAACAACATATCTAGTGAAATAGTTCATTTTGCGAACGTTCTCCATCTGGAACTGACAAATTTATATTTTATACTTTCAAAATCGGGCAAGCATTCAATTATGGATAACCCTGTATTCGTAACGTAACGTTTTGCGGTCATATTTCTCTATAGGTATAGTTGCTCCTTGAGAATGGAATGAAATATTTTTTGAGAAAAATTGAACTTCATTCGATTCTGTTTCGAGATACGCGCGTAGTAAAAGTGGGTACTTAATTCTCAACTTCAACGCCCTGTATCTCAAAAACTAGTCCTAGGATTGAGTTGGGGCCATGGACCCTTTTGATCAGTAGGTCGAGTACTACATTATACCAAAAAATTAGAACATTGGACGGAACGCCATTTGCCATAAGAAAAGTGCGGGGTCCTTTATACAGAAAATAGACAATTTATAAACTACCAGCTATTCTCGAATGCATCTAGTTGCAAGGTTGATGAACGAGCACTCAAAAGCCCCTGACTTCACGTTAGTGCCCTTTCGTTTTTCTTCCTGTTCATTCAAAGATCTAGTTAACTCAGGTTCCTCATACTGTAGAAGATCCAACCATTATTCTGAGGATTCCTAGTAAATTCGGAAAGGTATGTGAATTATAACACCATCATTGAACATTTGATGAACAATTTCTCAAATCCTTGAGCGATCTCCCGGATCTTCGGGATATTTACGAAATTTAATTAAAACGCGGAAATTCAAATTCAACTCGTCTAATGATAATTTCCGAGCGTAATGACATGTTTTCTAATTGAAGAGGTAGTTTTCCCGACAATTTGATGTGTGAAGAGCTCTATTTACACTGCCAACGAGAGATAGCTTTCGCGAACTTTGTGCTTCTCCCCAGGTGAATTTTCCACTCGTCGGGAAGTTAATATGTATAAAATTCTGTAACGAGAATACCCTTTGAATGTGGAGCACGAAGTTTTATTGGGTGGTTAATCAGGTTCATCTTGGCAAATACGCGGAGGAATCTGTTTCAGAATAACATTGAAATTCGTAGCGTATTTTCACGTGCGTTACTTTCATGAATTCCATGGCCAATCGGTATACCTACTTTATAAAAGTGAATGAAGCATACAGGGTCTTTCACCCATATTTATACGGGAAACTACTGAACGTATTTTCATGAAATTCAGCACTTATAAGTATTTCACGATGCTGATAAAATCTAAAATATTTTCAAGGCATGAGCACCTCCGGTTTTTCCGGAAATGACGTCAACTTCCGTTTTTCAAATTAGAACACCATTTTTTTATTGCAGAAATAGATTCCTTAGAAAATTTCAAGTTATTTTGATGTAACATTTTTCAGTTTTGGTTGGAAAATTCTCTCTGAGCGGGAAAATTCGAAAAAAAAAATCGAAAATACAGCTCCGCTGAAACAAGAATAACTTCGAGGTTTTTGGATGGAAAATTTTCATTTTTGGGATTTTTCAAGATGTAAGATTGATGTATCCACTTTAAAAATCGAAATCGCGATTCATGATACAGGGGGTGAAAAAATCGCTTTCAAATTTAGAGATGACAAAATCGTGAAAAATCAATTTTTTCAAATTAGAACCCCATTTTTTTATGGCAGATATTGAATCTACGTTAAAAAATAATGTGAGTGTATGCATCACACCCTTGCCCTAAAATGGATATTTTCTAAGTTAACATCCACTTTAGGGCAAGGGTGTGATGCATACACTCACATTATTTTTTAACGTAGATTCAATATCTGCCATAAAAAAATGGGGTTCTAATTTGAAAAAATTGATTTTTCACGATTTTGTCATCTCTAACTTTGAAAGCGATTTTTTCACCCCCTGTATCATGAATCGCGATTTCGATTTTCAAAGTGGATACATCAATCTTACATCTTGAAAAATCCCAAAAATGAAAATTTTCCATCCAAAAACCTCGAAGTTATTCTTGTTTCAGCGGAGCTGTATTTTCGATTTTTTTTTCGAATTTTCCCGCTCAGAGAGAATTTTCCAACCAAAACTGAAAAATGTTACATCAAAATAACTTGAAATTTTCTAAGGAATCTATTTCTGCAATAAAAAAATGGTGTTCTAATTTGAAAAACGGAAGTTGACGTCATTTCCGGAAAAACCGGAGGTGCTCATGCCTTGAAAATATTTTAGATTTCATCAGCATCGTGAAATACTGAATTTCATGAAAATACGTTCAGTAGTTTCCCGTATAAATATGGGTGAGGTTCCTCGTGAAAGACCCTGTATACAGTGTTTCAGGATTATCCATTCCTTCTGGGACAGCCCGTATAAACAGAGCACAAAACACAGAATTATTCCAATGACAATGATTGAGATCCAAGCATTAAAGCCAAATTGATCTAAAGGAGAGGCAAAATAATTTTTGTTCAAACTAATATTATGGTGATTGAAATAATCCTTCAATTAAACGTTGATTAACATGATTTCGTAATTTAACGAGCGAAGAATTTTTCATTTCGAGCAGACGTGTCACTGGGGTTTCGAAATATTATGATTAATTTCAGAGAACATGCTCCTCATATTGGAAAAGTATGCTCTTGATGGCGCCCAACCCTTTCCTACGCATTTTTTCCATATCAGCGTTCTTGATTACACTTTCCATCCTCCATGCGGCAATTAATGGCTCCAGATCTGCATACAGAATATTTTAGGCGGAATTAGCTGTTCTGATGGGACACTGAACACATGCTGTCATGTTTACAAAATGCCGTCAAAATGAAGAATGCCTGTGGTGGGTCTGCCCCATTTGCCTACGGGTTTTTGGACGATGTTGGTAGAGAAAGCAAGTGGCATTGTGTTCTAGATTTTTACGAGGATATATTGAGAAATTCTTAGCCTTCTATAGAACCAAACAAAATTTCAATGTCAAAATATTTTATTACTCAACATTATTCCCCTCTTAATTGAATACATTTATTACAGCGAACCTGCAATGTCTCTAGACCTTTCAAAAAAAATGTTTCTTCTTGCTCTGCAAACCAGTCCTCCACAGCTTTTATTACCTCCTCGTTGGAAGAAAATTGACGACCTTTTAAACTTTTTTTCAGTTGAGGAAAGAGATGATAGTCGGACGGAGCCAAATCTGGTGAATAAGGGGGTTGTTCTAGTAATTCTAACCCTAAATCACGAATTTTCTGCATGGCAACATGAGATTTGTGTACTGGGGCGTTGTCCTGTGAAAACAAATCAACCTTTGGATAGCTTTCCGCGTCTTTTCTCTTTAATTTTTTCTCGTAGAGTGGTAAGTAATGTCGAATAGTAATCTCCAGTTATTGTTCTACCTTCATCCAAAAAATCAATCATGATTACTCCATGGCAATCCCAAAAAACTGAAGCAAGAACTTTTCCAGCAGATTTTTGGAGACGAAACTTCTTAGGTCTTGGAGAACCTGAGTGTCGCCATTCCATCGATTGTTGCTTTGTTTCTGGATCGTAGAAATGTAACCAAGTCTCATCCATAGTAACAATTCGGTTTAAGAAGTCTACATCGTTTTCAAATCGAGCACAGATCGAACGCGATGCTTCTACCCTTGCACACTTTTGGTCAACATTCAAACATTTGGGGATCCATTTTGCAGAAATTTGTCTCATGTCCAAATTGAAGTGAACTATATGATGAACGCGTTCGTATGAAATCTTCAGTGCTTCAGATATCCGTTTTAGCCCAATTCGAGGGTCTGATAAAATCATGTCATGAACTGCATCGATATTTTCGGGGACTGACACAGAAACTGGCCTTCCCGATCGGTCATCATCTTCAATGGAAAATTTACCTCTTTTGAAGCTTGCAGTCCAATTTTTCACGGTCGCATACGAAGGACATTGATCACCAAGGGTATTAAGCATATCTTCGTAAATCTGCTTACCTCTTAACTCTTTTAAATACAGGTAGGTACTTGATGATGGCTCGATACTCCAATTTTTCGATTTTTACAATTTCGGTGGACATCTTTTTTTTAAATTTATTGCGTAACTCTGGTTTACTTTTTTGTCGTCGAACTCTACACTGACACTTCTAATAAGTTATTGTTTGTGATATGGTATCGCAATAGTTTGTTTATGCAAGGAACTGGTCTAGGCTAACTAGATATCAATACATCCTCGTAGATGTATAACCATCTGACAAACTTTTCAAACTGTGTTGTTAAAGTCTATTATATCTCGAATACAGGTATACGTTAATAAATAAATAAATAAATAAATAAATAAATACCTTACATTATTCCTTTGCGAAGCAAATAACCAGCAGGATTGACAGTAGGCAGCATCTAGTATTTTAAAATATCCTGATGCCAACACCGATGAACTGATAGAAATTTAAAAGTTGAAAAGTAGTACGATTTCGACAAAACTTATTTTTTTCTTTTTTTTCAGTTTAATACGGGAGCTCTAGGGCCCCCTGAGCTGTAAATACTAGAGCGTAAAGATGTTGTTCTAGGCACATTATAAGGCATAGGTTTTCTTGAAATTAGAGTATATTTATTCCCGTTTCAATTGAAAAAACACCAAGAGGATATCTGAGTTATGTGACGAATGCAAGTTAATGGAAGCTTGCTTCAGTTGAGACTTAGTTCATTTTAATTCATAAGATTTCCAGCAATATATCACATTTTCCATATATTGATCCTCCGGGAGAACTCAGGAAAATCGGAAAGTGAGTGTAATTCAATATGGCCACGCACATGTGTTTCATTCTCCGTATAAATTGAAAACCCAGGTGCGCTTTTGTCGCGAAACATTTTCATTAATTAGTGTTTAGAATGTAGCTGAAGTTCGAGAAATACAATCGTAACTCATATTAAAATTGATATTTACAAGGACGCTAATAGCGACTAAATGTCATTTTCTGGTGGTTTTCCACTTCAATTTGAATGAAGATGCGGAATATATAGCTCATTTTGAAATACTCTCCATATTATCTTCTGCAGAAAGCCTTTTGAATTCATAACAATTATACTTATACTCCATTCACTTAAAGTATCCCGGTTGGCACTGATATTCTGACACATTTCACCGTGTATATTTTGAAGATGTTAGGTTATGGTCATTTTCCTGTTAGATAAATACTCAACGTTGTCGTTTCTACATAGAGATCGTAGTAATTACGTACTTTTCAAAATGTTTATTTGACCTGGCGAATGTTGAAGAAACTCTTTTCTCTGTTACAACTGAAAATACTTCACTTACTAGGTACGTGGTTGAAAGATTCAGTTATGCTATTTTCTTGTACGGAAATGTAGAATGGAATGTTGAAATTTTACTGAAAAATAATGGACAGAATAGTCCGTTACTTTGTGATAGTTCATTCGAAAAAAGAATAAAAGTACTCGAATAGCCCGACAGAAAAACTTCTAAACGGACATACGGAATTTTCAAAATTCTCAATAAATAAGCCTATAGAAGACATTTAAATACCTTTGCACAACTTGAAATACTCCACGAAAAAAAAGAAAGAGAAAATCAAAATGAAAAAGAGAATATAACTGAATTGAAACAAAGTACGTACAGAAATAAATTCGTTTAGATTTTCTTTTGTAATTCTTCATTTTTGAGCTTGAACAGTGTTTTGTTGAGATTCAAAAAAATTATAAAATTCTCACCTCCAAATAATAATGAAGATAATAATATTTATTGGTTCTTTAGGCTAGTTTATTTAGGTAGAACAGGTCACAACGAGTACAATAAAAAAAGTATGAACACAACATAGTAAAATAAAAACAATTCAATAAAAACACAATAAAAACAGCAAGAGTACAATTGAATTATACAGGTGTTTCTGAATTCATGTGAAAAATTCAGGAGGTGATTGCTCGTATGAAATAAAGATGGGTCTTTCTAATAACAAAACTTCCTCAGCCCACCCCTTTCCGAGATATCGCCCTTAAAAGGTGGTAACTAAAATTGGGTTTTTTTTTCTTCAGCTATTAGATTCGGGAAGAAATTTTAAAAATAAAAATCGTTTTAAATGAAACAAGAAATTCAAGTAATAATTTTATTTCATGAAACTTCATCTCGAAATGAAGGATTTGATATGAAATAAAGTAGGTAAGGGTTGCTTATTTGTATAATGAAGCAGGAAAATTTAAAAAATACCCGTGATTCGTCCTTTGCGAGTGCACAGAAATTATAGAAATTACTGAGTGAATTTGTATCATATGTGCTAATATGGATGTAATTTGATTTATTATTGTATAGCTGTCCTGAATAGGACTTTGGTCAAAATAAATTTAGTCACCACTTTTTAAGGTGGAAAGGGGTGGGCTGAGGAAATATTGTTATAAAAAAGAAGTTGCATAATATAATAACATACTGTAAATGTTTCCTTATGGCTTTCTTAAATGGGTGTCGTGAAGATTTCTTATACTCTATTGGGAGATGATTATAAAATGTTATTTCCTTGTAAAAAGGGGAGGACTGAATCTGAAAGAAGGAATCTGGAATGTATTTCGCTATTGAAACTTACTGATAAGAAATAAGAATGCGTCTTTTTCACCTTCTGTAGATATTTACATGTTGCATTTTATAAAGGGATCTTGTACAAGTTTTAAAACAACGGATGAATTTATTATTTTTTTATTGAGTCCCAAATATTTGGCTCTGAAAATATTAAGTGGCAGTTTTGTATTGTCGGGATAATCAGAGTGTTTTTTAGAAACTAGCAAGACCTAAGAACGGTTTTAATTGAGTTTGCAACAAAATGTATTCTATTTCGAATAACCACTTTTATTTAGAATTCTTCATAATCGGGGCTATTCACTAAGCAAAGTTGATATGGATAGCAACTGTAAATCGTCGTTATCCCATGTAATAAGCATGGGATAACGACGATTTACAGTTGCTATCCATAACAACTTTGCTTAGTGAATAGCCCCGAATGTTTCATTGAGAAGAATTATGGTTTTAATTTTGTCGGACACATTTTCAATCACTGAATGAATAGATAATTCTTCAACTGAATCAGTCACAATTAGATTTATCATTTTCAGTGAATGCTTACTATTATAAAAATCTAAAAAAAATATTACGATAACATGGGCATCTCTTGTCCCAGTTCGAAGCTTTCCACTTTCCTTCTCGAGTTAAGAAAACACGACAATATTTTCATGGTAATGTAAACACAGGGAAAAATTGTAAACCCAATAATGGTCCATCTCTTCAGTTCATACAAGGAATCGCTAAATTTTTCATCCATATCTCGAGCGGTATGGTTCGACAAAGGCTCATAATATTTCACGTACGGTATATTTGATGTGTTGAAATAAAGTAATTTGCTTCCTTTTTCGATTTCAATATTTTCCTGCATTTTCTTTTCTACGTTTAATATATTAGAAATTATCTTCTCGTTTTCTGATCTCAGGGAATGTTCAATGTCATTTTTCATATTTTCGATTGAAGATTTTTGCAAATTTTCCATCGTTCTGAATGAAACTGTGACATTATTAATATATTCCATAATTCTCTTCCAGTTTGAACCAGAAGTGTCAATTGAGGCGGTCTCATTTTCACTCAACACCTTCTTTTCGATGTAATTGCAAGGTAGACCCTTAATATTTTCGATTGAATAATTATTTTCATAGGATAAAGAGAAGTTTTTTGATCTTGACTCTCTAAAGATTGAAGAAACAACTTCACAACTAAAGATGTTCCCCTGTATATATAGGGTTTGAAAATCATCGAAATGAGAGAAGCATTGTGGATCAAAATAAGTCAGGTTATTGAAACTTATATCAAGACTCCGAAGATTGTTCAAAGGAATAAGAACATTAGGATCTATTTCTTTCAATTGAGTTGCGCTCAGATTCAGGTATTGAATGCTATTAGTCGTACTAAAGGTCCCAGTTTTTATGAAACTGATTTCATTGAGCGATAAATCTAATTTCTGAAGTGTTTCTAGGTTTTCAAAGATATCTATCGGTATTTCACCTAATCTGTTATTAGACATCATAAGAGAGACAAGATTGAGATCACTGCAGTAATCCAAACTAGACACATTATTGTTAGCCAAGTCTAAAATAGTTAGTGTTGTAGGAAAGCAAGACTCGTTGATATGTAATATTGCGTTGTCCTGTAGAAACAAAGAATCTAAGATGGTGTTGTTGAAACATTCCTCGATATTTGCTATGTTGTTGTCGTTCAAATACAATGTTTCCAAATTGTTCAACATGGCTGAATTGAAATCTATCACTGATAGATGATTGTGAGAAAGAATTAAAGTCTTTATATTCTGCAGGTGGTTGAAGAGATTGAACGGAACAGATCTCAGTTGGTTTTTGCTCAAATCTAATTCAATCAAAGAGCTCAAACCAAGAAAAGCATCACTTTCTATAGTTTCCAATCTATTGCTGTTTAGATCGAGATTTCTGAGTTTCTCTAAGTTGTTGAAAGTACCTACATTTATCTTTGTTAATTCATTATCCTCTAACTGTAGCGTTTGGAGGTTTGACAGTCCTGCAAAAGCTCCGACTTGTAAATGCTCAATTCTGGAGCTGTTCAAGTAGATTTCTTTGACGTGTGGTGTTGCTCGGAAAAAGTTGATGGGTATTGTCGATATTTCGCTAGAGAAAAAGGTTATGTGCTCGCAGATGTCTTCAGGGCAAGTGTCGATATGCAGAGTGGAATTGTTGACGAAGCGGTAACATTCTGTATATGTTCGTAAAAGTTTCCCAATTCTATTTCTCCATGCTCCAGACCAAGAATCGTAATATTGCTCAATGTTTTTTTCAGAATAGTGAATGCAGTGACAGCTAAGAGAGGTGATTTCCACACGTCCATTCCCTGATTCCGAAACTTCGCACTGATATGTAGAAACCACTGCTGTCTTAACTAGGAAGAAGAAAAAGATTCTGAAGGTCCAGATCCTCATTCTTATGTTTGAGTAGGTCACAACCGTTCTGCAAATAAAACATTTTTATTTGAAAAAAAATTCTACTTGGTTCCAGGTAAAAACGAAATCTCAGTTCTTCTACTGGCATACCTACTTCATCCATTTCTCTTATTTATATGATCAATTTTTGTGATTTAGCTCATCCTGAATTGAAATACTTATTATATGATATCTGATTCAAACCGTCATAGGGAATTAGTCGAAAAAATTGGTCCAAGTCAGGGGTTGGCAACACATGAAAATTCAGAGTGGTGTTTGCAACTCAAAACAACAAGTTATTAGCCAAATTTATCAGAACTTTCTATAACCATGCAAAGACAACGCTCCCTTCGCATTTGTTTGCTCAAATATATGCTATTTTTTTTATTTTGATTACATTTTTTAATAAAGTTCAGATTTTCTACTTGAATAACCATGCAAAGCCAATCGCTCCCATTGAATTTGTTTGCTCAATTATTTGTAATTGAAGTATGAAGTGGTAGTGTAAATAGAAAGTAATTATCTAATAATGCCATCTACAGGGTGATTTTTTTAAGTGTTAGACGTATAAGAGGAAGGAATTTTGATACAAATTCAAGATTCTGTATTTCTGTTTAGGAGTAGGTACATGAACTTAAATTGTAAAATATTTTCAAGCGGAATCTACTTCCGGTTCTACCGGAAACGAATGTAAACATCGTTATTTGAAATGTAACACCCTGTATATTTATACATACTTGAATTCTTCGTTCGATTCTGCACGCACTGATTTGATGTATTATATGCGCAACCACTTCAAGCGATTTTTTAGTTAAAGCCTGATTGTCAAATTTGTTGTCAGAAAGAGTGTCACAAATTAGTGTTTAATCTCCAAAATCCCTCATTGTAAGAATTTCTTTTTGCAACAGTGGAATAAAAGAAAGTATGCTGATACTGTTTCTTGTATAAACTATGAGGAAATATTATACAGGTTGTCTGGAACAGGGCTTCAAAGTGAACCTCAATAAAACTATAAGATTTCATTTTTTCAAATGTGATACTCTTTCTGATGGCAACAAATTTGACAATCAGGCTATAGCTCAACAATCGCTTGAATCGGTTGAGCATATCATACATCAAATTAGTGCAGAATTGACCGAAGAATTCAAATATGTATAAATATACAGGGTGTAACATTTGAAATAACGAAGTTTATATTCGTTTCCGGTAGAACTGGAAGAGTAGATTCCGCTTGAAAATATTTTAAGTTCATGTACTCTAAAACAAAAATACAGAATCTTGAATTTGTATCAAAATTCGTTCCTCGAATACGTCTAATGAAACAAGGTTGGTTCTTAATTTTGTAAATTGTAATTGCCGACCCCTGGTTTAGGTCAAGAAGTATCACAGACAAACAGGGTATTATCATGATTCGCCATTTTTGAACAATAAACTACTATTACTGTTTCTAACAAAAAAAAGATAACATCAAAATAAAAAAGGGAATATCCCTAAACTGAAAGAAAGTACAGAAATAAGTTCTTTTATAATTTTTCATTTTTGAGCTTGAATACTGTTTTGTAAAGATTCGAAAAAATTATAATCTACTCACCTTCAAATGAACCAATAACAATAGATTATATAATTTTTAACGGTACAAATATTCAACCGACCTCACTGGCAGAAAAGATTTCTAAGCACTGCTCAGGATGCATAAAACTGATTACTAATTTTTTATCTCTACTTCATTTTGAGCGAAATGAATCATCGACTACTCGAATCTGAAAGGAGGATTGAATTTCGCTGTTGCAGCTTCTAAGTTCGGACTGTTAGAAATGCGTCCTTCTATAGAAACATACATGTGGCAGTTGATATAGGGATCAACGGATAAATTTGTTATTTTTTTATTCAGTCCCAAATTGTGTTCTGAAAATATTCAACCAGGAGTACATAGTGTGCAAAATTCAACACATTTGAAAGTAAAGTCCTATTTATAAACTAGATAAACAAAAACACATGACAGTGTTACATCATTAATAATAATAATACCTCCATAGAAAAATAATATATAGGAGCCATGTGCACAATATCAATGTAAGGAACAAAGGTCTTATCACTCCACCTTTTCACAGAACAGCTACCTTTGAGAGAAGTTTTACTTATAATATTGCCAAGATCTACAATTCTCTCCCTTACAATCTCAAGGTATTGAACTTAAATAATTTCAAGGTTAGAGCTTTTCGATACTACCTGAGCGAACAGAATAAATAGTTCTCTTCTTTCTTGCAACTTCCCTGGTCCTCTGGATGTGAGCCCCACTTTCTCGTTTTCTTCCTTCTTTTCTTTTTCATTTTCTTCAAAGTGAGCGCAGAACGCGGTTGAGATAGATACAGACAAATGTTTTTTTTTTGTTTTTCTTTTCTGGTTGAGTTGAGCAGGATATGCATGCGTGCATGACTGGACTCCGCCTTTTTTCACAAATAAGCTTCCAAAAATTATTATATGATTATGTTTGTTACTCCTCTTTGTGGAAATAAAGCCACTTATTATTATTATTATTATTATTAATAGTCTTTATTTCCAATGAGAGAAATGGACGCGAATTTTTCCTATTACTTATTATTTATTTCCAATAATATCATTTTAGTGTAATAGCCCTCATGGCCTCCCCTCAAATCCGCCAGTGATCGCAATTAACTTGGTTATGCTCAAAAATTCCCAGAGAGGTAGATAGCCTTATGAAGAATGCAGAAATCCCAAAAGAACTATTAATATTTTCGTCCAGGATGAAAAATCCGATTTATCCGAAAAATATCCCGAACGATCTACTAATACTTCTTTTGGCATGGGGACCATGCCCCCCCCCCCCTTGGACCTCGAAATTGACAATAATCTCTTGATAGAAGTTCAATCGATCCCTAATATTTTAAATAAATCAATTCATGGCCCCCCCTGAAAAATCTGTCTGGATAAATCTAATATCTGAAGTTTTTCTAGGTTTTCAAAGATATCTACTGGTATTACACTCAATTTGTTATTAGACATTATGAAAGAGCCAAGATTAAGATCTCTGCAGTAATCCAAACTTGACACATGATTGTTAGCCAAGTTCAAAACAGTTAGTGATTAAATTTTTGCAAATTTTCTATCGTTCTGAATGAAACTGTGACATTATTAATATATTCCAATTTTTGGAAATTTTGAAACCGATTATTTTCACGACGATTTCTCCGTCTATAACAGTTAAAATGAAGTTATGACACCGAATTGTGATACATTCTGTATGCAGTAAATCCAACTTGGACCATCACTGTGACCTCTCATTAAACTCTGTGTTGTTTTGAACGGAAATTGATGGCCTGCCGTCAACGCATAGGCTGCTGTGGCCGAAAACGTAAATCAATCAAGGGCAAGGCCTGCTCGATGTCATAGACCTGCTGACCGTTAACAGTTCTGCATTTGGCATTTTCCGTATATACGATCGAAATAAATAACTCATAAGTATCCATTATGGCTCTAGCAAATTACATTTTCATTATCCCTTCCGCTGCAGCCAACCGTCTATCAAATGCCCAGGATGATGAACTTTTAATGAAATCTTGCAGCGGAATGCGTACTGACGGTAAATCACTGTTTGCAGATACGTCAATAAAGCAGATTTTCTTAATTAATGACTTTTCCATTTTCAAATGCCTAACCTATAGAAAATATTAATTTCCCTATTCCCCTATTCAATTTTGAGGGGTTGAAGCACCCCCTCTTAGAGAGTTGCTCGATCAAGCCTCAAATATACGTCAAAAAATGACACCCAAACAAAATGCTAGATAGCGACTCGAATTTTTTTTAATTGAATTCAGCGCCCTCGAAAACCTATATTTTGATACCAAACTGGTCCATATAGACCTTCTTTTACCCGTTTTTTTCTTGTTTTTTGTTTTGCACATTTCATTTTTGAGTTTTGTTCAGAGGCTCACAGCACTCAATGTATAGGTGATACTGATCAGCTAAATGGGTTTTCTGAATGGCTCCAATATATAGTAGATCTTCCAGGTCGAAAGATGCCTTCAGATTGACCAGGAATTTCTTGACGATGACGAATATGGTGTTTTTGGGGGGTCTTACCCCTTATGCATTTTTCACCCAAAAAGTTTGATTTTTCGAAATCGATTTTATTGTTCCTAGAGATACTTAGGACAATGCTTATTAACAATATAAAAACAAAAAGTGGATACGATCACAAGAGTGGGAGAAATGGCGATTTGAAATTTCTATTTTTTTGGAAAAATGTCATTTTGCAGGGTAAAATCTAAACTATGCTAAATAGCGACTCGAATTATTCTTTATTGGATTCAGCGCCCTCGAAAATCTTTATTTTGATACCAAACTTTCCAAATCTTTAGAAAACAATTTGAGACCACTAAATGATGTTTATTCAGTAAGAAAAACGAAGGTACTCCATCATGCTACAATTCTCTAATGAATTTTTCCTTCGACTGAATAACTTTCCCTAAAATGAGCAAAAAGTGGAATAATATCTTTTTGATTCTGAAACCCCATCTCTAATCCAACCCACAAATTAGGCTACTTCTTGTGCATAAGATATAGAAGGGAATTCTCTCCCCAAAATAGTGACACAAACATCATGCCAAATTGATAGCGTGAATCTCAAGAAAGTCGGAGATTGAGTGACAATTAATTGATGCGTTAATAATGAATCCCAGCCCCTAGTCTGGAATTAGCATTTCATTTTGAAGGATAATTCCAAGCAGCGCAGGATTTCCAATAAGGTTAACGACTAAATAATGATAAAAGCTCTCATCTCCTACAAAACTTATTTTATTCGACTCCAGTAAGTCAAACACACAGTTAATCAGTGATTCTTTGATTCAAACTCAATAATTAACATTATAAATCTATCCATTTGCGTATAGAAACATAATGCTTTGGTCTGTCGCGATTGTTTAGGTCGTTTAGGAGATTATTTCTTGCAAAAACATTGGTCAACAAATCCACAAAATTATTCCATATAAAATAAGGTGATACAATACTTGGAATACTTGGAATGTTTGTATATGTTCCAACATTCAGCATATTTTAAATTACAGAAAAATTCTTCGGCACCTTGATGAATTTTAACATCATTTTTGAAACTTTTCATAGGCTTTGCTCGGGCATCAAACTGCCTATTGAATCATAAATAATAACTGAATCCCTGACATTTCAGATGCGTTTGTCCGGTCATTATTTATACTCTATATCACTGTTATAATATGTCTTATAACTGGATGAACTGAATGCGAGTAACAAATTGGTGAATGCGTCGGTACGAGATATTTACGATTTCATCAGGAGTATATATTTGTGGAATAGTTCCGAATTATTCTGAGAAAACAAGTACCTTATTGCATGATACATGATGAAAGTATTTGCTTCATTAATGCAGTCAAAATCTATTCGTAATCTACGTCCAAACTTGTGGAACACATCTTATTGAAGGAAAGGGAAAATACCACGCAAACACAAAGTTCATTTTGAGCGACAACTTGAGAATGAACAATGCTCAATGTTTCGACATTTCTTGACAAGTATATAAATTTTTCGTAGATGCTGTAACAGAGTGTGATAACATCGAGATAATGTCTTCGGAAAAAAATCTACCCCAAACATTTAAACTTCTCCCATTCACAATCTACGCCTTTTATCAGCTATTCGAATTGATTCAGACAATAATTGACGTATAGACAGACAGAAAATCGAATATAATTCGTTAGTTCTTGACACGATTTTTTTCAAGAAATTATTCGTTTGGAACTGGGAAAGACATTATTCGGTAGATGATTTATGAAGAAAAGTGGTATAGTATCAAATTTCTTGGAGGCATTTAGTGTGCTTTTTGGGCGCTCGTTGTACTCAAACAAGGGCTATATCCATTCTATAGTATATTAGCGAGAAAAACTCATTAGGTGTTCTATTTTTGAATCATATTCTTGATGTTATTCAATGAAGAAAATATGTTGACACAAACTCTATTTCGAATTTTGGTTTAACTGAAATAGTAAAACTATGATTTGTGTTTTGGACAAAGAAAAACTTTTCGAAAGTCTTGTTAAAAGAAAATGAAGGCAAAGAGTCCAGGAATTTCCAGAAACAAAAGTCGTTCATTGCTACTTTCAATTTGATAAATTCTGCAGAAAAATGTGTTCCTACTGGTTAGTCCCAAGGACTTAATGACCTATTGCGTGTTTTGTGAATAAATAAGGACCGAAAGTATGCCACGAAATGAAAATATCCACAAATATGTACATTCATTTAAATGAAAAATTGTATCATAATTTATCTTGTTCAGCTTCCTCTCAGAAATCAGTAGAGAAATAATTTCTTAGAATTTGCAATTAATCATCTAAATCAGTTGAGATTTATACATTGTTTGAAGAGCTCCGGAATTTATTTTGCAAGTTTTGTATCTGACTGGTCCCTGAATAAAACAAGAGATTCCAATATTAAACGAATTCTGGAATGGAAAACGGAGCAATATTTCTCTAGACTTAAGACTTTGATTCGTAAATTTATTGGAGTTATTCAGATATCTGCTGCTTTCATTATGATGGATTCTTCAGTTCGGAATCTTCTTCGCGGTTTAGAAATGGTAGGTATTATAGCTTCTGAATGATTATAAATAAGATTCCTGTTTCCATCATTCATAATGTAGGAACCCTTCGATATTAAGGTAGAAGATTCTCGTCAAAATATTACTCGCAATTGAAATCACAAAAAGTAATCGATTATTGCCAATCCAATCAATTTTGGACACAGAAAATGCTTGATGGAAACATCAATTTCCTATCTACAACTCGACGCAAGCTCAGTTGAACAGCATATCTACAAAGTTTAAAAGGTCAACGATGTTGACCGATTGAATGAGTTTTATCGATAAACCAAAATATTTCATTGAACAAGCTCAATTCGAGTATTGCATTTTGTTTATCAAATAAGTCATCATGGTCTAGGACTTCAGTCTCGGTACGAAGAACTGTAACAAATAAACACACTTTTTTCTTAACAAGTGGTGTAGAAATGTCAGTCTCAGTTGTTTACAGAAGCAGACACTTCTCATTATTCACTGAGAAAAATGAGCGATCTCAAGATTGCAGTTTTGGGCGCTGGCATAGTTGGCTCGACCACAGTCATCGAACTTAAGAAGGAATTTCGAAACGCTTCAGTGCATCTCATTTCGGAAAAGTTTCAGAACAAGACGACCAGCTATGTCGCTGCTGGAATATTTTCTCCAGAAGGCGGGTGTCTTGCAGAGAGCGAGGAGAGAAATAGGTTCGTAATTAATTTTTTTGTTATCATTGTCATGAGTAAAATTATGGATTACCAACCTTTTATATTTAATTTCAATGATACTAGGTAAAATGTTTCAAAAATCATACTATCGGTGTTTTTTCAGAGTGATAGAACTTTGAATTGAAATAAAACACATTTAAATTAAGATTGAAGCCAAATTATCTTTTTATTAGAAAGATTATTTTTTGACGTTTCTCGAAACCAATAGAAATCTTCAATTTCAGTAATTCTTATACGTTCTAGCCAATCAAAACATTATTATAGTGGAAATAATCTACCTACATTATTCCAGCGAGAATAATTCCATGTACATTGTTTTTATTGAATGACAATCACATGACAACGGATTTTCTTGATTTGACGTGTCTGTCGTAAATTTTCAAGAAATTCGTAAAATGAATCCTAAACGTTTTAGTGAATCATCAGTCGATAATATTTCAAATGATATGATCATTGAAAGTGCATGTTAGAATACCAACATAAGAAGCGCGTCGATTTGGAAATAATTTCAATTATTTTGCGACGAGAGAGGCTACAAATTGGAAGAGAAGACATCAACAACAAAACAAGCCGTTATTTTGAAGGACTATGGGTTCAATATGGAGAAACATAATGGAGAAGACAATGTGGAATAGAACCGCCAAATTAATGCAAGAGTTGTACTACGACCAAATAAATAGAAAATTCGACCCATTCAATATGATATCGAATTCAAATCCACCAGATATGCTAAAAAACACCAAGCGAAAGCGTAAGTTCTTACAGAAAAAGAGCTCCAAAAGAGGAAATAAAGTACTGCATGTTTGAGCAAAGGAGAAATCTTGGACATGATAAAACTCAACGACGAAAACACACCGTCTGGCTTGCAGAAGAAATTGTATTTTTCATGTTCAAAACTTCAATGCATACTAATTTGAATAACTCATTCTGTGTATATTAAGTCGATTAATATAAATTTGTTGAATAAAATTATAAAATCTTAAAAAATGATTTCGATTGTAACGTCAGAGAATAACGTCAAAAAATAATCCATCGAATACCACACGAGAGTTCGATAAATTTGATAATAATTCTCTAGGCATTTTCTCAAACTTGTTGCCATTTGGCAATAGCCACTCGAGCCCTTCGGGCTCTCGTGTCTATTGCCTGGCAACAAGTTTTCTAAAATCTGTCGAATTATTTTCAATTTATTCTCACTCTCTCGTGATATTACTTATGATAATTTGATGATATTAACGTTTTGAAAATAATTTTTTTCTCCGATCGTGGGAAAAGTGACACTATTTTGACCTGATTTCTATGCGCAAAGCTCAACATTCCAGAACAGTGGGCAGTTGCTAAGCAATTAGAAAATAACAGTGCGGTAATAATTACCGCACTGCTGTAGCGTGCGGTAATGTTACAAATGGATTATTACAATGAAATGAAACAAAGTATGGTTTTCATTTTAATATTGATAAATTTGGTATGAAATAAATAAAAGAAACATCTAATTTATAACGATATTCCTGAACACAAATTAATTGTTGTTAATATTTACATTTATTGTACAGTTTGTACAATTTGTAAATTGTACTGGAGGGCAACGAGAATTTATAGACGTTGAAGCTGCATGGCTAGTTGTTTCGTTTATCTCGTTTCGATCATTTTCATTTGAAGTCGAGGCAGGGGTGTTGAATATTTTATTAGCCACTTCTACTTTATTATTAAGTGATTCGTCAATATATTCTTCCGCCACATGGGAAGACTTCCATCCTCCGTGGCGCTTTAAAGAAAGAATGTCAGCTCCAGCATCTACCAAATGTGTTGCCGATGATCTTCGGAAACAATGTCCTGTATATTCTGTCGGATTTGGCAACTGTAAATAACTTGCAACAATTTGCGGCATTTTTCCAAATTGATTAATTCCAATGACTGTCTTCCATCCTTTTCCCTTGTTGAATTTAAAAAAAAATCTAGGATTTTCAAAATCATTAGGCCTGAATGATACGTACTTTCTATAAACATTTAAATAGGTTTCGTTGATGATGAATGATCTAGGTCTATTTGTTTTTGTTTCTGGTATTTTTACCAGTATTTTTGAACCGAAATCTTCTATATCCTGAACTTTTATTCGGACAAGCTCATCTCGTCGACAGGCTCCTGCTATTCCAAATATCAGAGCCACCTAAAAATTAATCGAACATTGTATATTTCGTATTTTATTTAATTTAAGTAATACTATTTAATCTTTATCTACTTACTTTCGTCGATAAAAATATGTCATCTGAGGCCTCTAAAATGAATTTCTGAACTTGTTCCTGGGTTAAAATTTTAGATTTTTTCGGTTTGTATCCTATAGCTTGACGTTTCAAAAATGCTCTCAGTTTATGGTACTGGGCAATATTAATATTATTTTTAATAGACAAAGTTGATCGAAGCATGGAATAATGTGCCCACAACGTCGAAGATTTCATTGTTTTAGCCAATTCAGCAACATACGCCATCAGTACATTCTCAGAAAAGGATACACTGTTGTTTTTTCTGCAAAAATCCATGAAGCGTTGGTACGCAAGTTCATACTTCTCTCTGGATTTCGCCGGAAGTAAATCAAGTGAAGCCGCGTTCGCTGCTTCTACAAGTTCAGGAGGCGTGCAAGGTAACGAATAATCACCATCAGTGTCCATGTTTACTACTGTTTTTTTAATTTCTTATAAAATACAACGAATCGAACAAAATCGGCTTGAAAATTATTTTACTTCTGTCATAACAAAGTAATTTCCATAGTTACCACTTCTATATTTAAATATGAACATAGAGAAACCTATTTAAACTTACTTGATTACCTCTTGAATGAAATATTTTTTAATAATTTTTTCAAATATAAATCGACGATCGGAGAAAAAATAGTATGTATAATTCGTGGGAAAAGCATATTCCCAAACTCCTGTGTTACCAGACTCGTCGCTACGCTCCTCGTCTGGTAATTATCACAGTCGTTTGGGAATATTATGCTTTTCCCACTAATTATACAATATACTATTCTCTGATCTTGGGAAAGGTGACTCTATTTCAACCTGTTTTCTATGCGCAAAGCTCAACATTCCAGAATAGTGGACAGTTGCTAAGCCATTAGAAAATAACAGTGCGGTAATATTCTTACCGCACTGCTGTAGCGTGCGGTAATGTTACAAATGGATTATTACAATAAAATGAAACAAAGTATGGTTTCAATTTTTATATCGATAAAGATGCAAGAAGTAGAAGAAACATCTAATTTATAACGATATTCTTGAACACAAATTAATTGTTGTTGATATTAACATTTATTGTACAGTTTGTACAATTTGTAAAATGTACTGGAGGACAACGAGAATTCATAGACGTTGAAGCTGCATCGCTAATTGTTTGGTTTATCTCGTTTCGATCATTTTCTATTTTCATTTGAAGTCGAGGCAGGGGTGTTGAATATTTTATTAGCCACAGATTCGTCAATATATTCTTCCGCCACATGTGAAGATTTCCATCCTCCGTGGCGCTTTAAAGAAAGAATATCAGCTCCAGCATCTACCAAATGTGTTGCAACTGTAAATAACTTGCAACAATTTGCGGCATTTTTCCAAATTGATTTATTCCAATGACTGTCTTCAATCCTTTTCCCTTTTTGAATTTAAAAAAAATCTAGGATTTTCAAAATTATTAGGCCTGATATTATATTATAGAAATATGCTGATATCCTTTTTTCTTCCAGTAAATGGCTCAAAGATGCCTATGAATACTGGAATAGCATCAGATTATCTCCTAACTCCGAGATGGCAGGAGTGAGACAGTTATCAGGATACGTCCTTTCCAAAGATCATGAGCATATTGTCAAGGTTATTTATCATTCCTTAATTTTGTTAAACGATCTGAGGACATATCAAAATTCTTGAATTCGATAAATATTCACAGTGCATATTAAGGCAATTAGAAATTTCGAATACTTGGAGAACAATCTTACGGAATTCGATTCTTCATTATATTAAAATTTGCTACAGTAATTTTCTCGAAAATCATGATAATATAAAATGACTGCATTTAAAACTGATTCAAATTTCGAAAGTATAGGTTGTGTTCGGTTCAGAACAATAATAAAATAAGAATAGTTTAAACCTGAATTTCTCAGAATCCCTTGCTCGAGAATCTTCTACCATTATACAGAGAAGCCAGAGAAGATGAAATGGAAATGTATCCTGGAGGATGGAAGTATGGAAGTTACTTCACAACTCTACAAACAGATCCTACGAGGTATTTGAAATGGACTGCAGATATCATGAGGGATATGGGAGTAAAAATCGAAAATAGAAGAATATCATCATTTGGTCAAGTTGCTGATGATTACGACGTCATTGTGAACTGCACTGGTATAGGTGCTAAAGTTTTATGCGACGACAAAGCACTCTTTCCCTTGAGAGGACAAGTTTCTGTAGTGAGTATCAAGACATCATTATCACTTGGTCCTTACAAATTTAGTACACAACATTCGCGTATCTTTGGACATGATCAAAGATTTACAAATTGATGCTGTTCACAGATGAGAGCACCTTGGATCAAAGAATTCGTCTTCGGGGAATGGGACACCTACGTCATCCCAAGCTTCGAAGCTGTCATTTTGGGGGGTTGCAGGCAATATGAGTCATACGATACATCCGTCAACAGATATGACGCCATGGCTATGGAGGAGAGATGCACAAACTTGATACCGAGTCTGAAAAAAAGCCAATTCGTGGAAAATAGAGTGGGATTGCGACCATTTCGGATACCGACAAGGGTGGAAAAAGAGTATAAATACGTGGGATCGCAAATGGTGAAGATAGTTCATAATTATGGACATGGAGGTCAGGGGGTAACCTTTGCGCCTGGAACGTCTTTGAATGCGGTGCAATTAGTGCGACATGTACTCAGGGAGAAGCAGAGCAAGTTGTGAAGAGATGTAACTTGTGATTGGAAACAAATGTGGAAGGAATAAAATTTATCTGAAGACTCGATGGCAGCAACTTGTCTACAAATATGAAAGACTGCTTTGTTTCGAAAGAAATGGTAACCCACTAAAGACCTTATGGTTCCACTAATAATCCCCACAATAACATCAAGCTCCGTATCAATTTTATGGACATACGAGGATATATTGAAAAATTTTTAGCCTACTATAGATCCAAACAAAATTTCAATGTCAAAATATTTTATTACTCAACATATTCTCCTCTTAATTCAATACATTTATTACAGCGAACATACAGGGTCTTTCACGAGGAACCTCACCCATATTTATACGGGAAACTACTGAACGTATTTTCATGAAATTCAGCACTTATAAGTATTTCACGATGCTGATGAAATCTAAAATATTTTCAAGGCATGAGCACCTCCGGTTTTTCCGGAAATGACATCAACTTCCGTTTTTCAAATTCGAACACCATTTTTTTATTGCAGAAATAGATTCGTTAGAAAATTTCAAGTTATTTTGATGTAACATTTTTCAGTTTTGGTTGGAAAATTCTCTCTGAGCGGGAAAATTCGAAAAAAAAATCGAAAATAGAGCTCCGCTGAAACAAGAATAACTTCGAGGTTTTTGGATGGAAAATTTTCATTTTTGGGATTTTTCAAGATGTAAGATTGATGTATCCACTTTAAAAATCGAAATCGCGATTCATGATACAGGGGGTGAAAAAATCGCTTTCAAAGTTAGGGATGACAAAATCGTGAAAAATCAATTTTTTCAAATTAGAACCCCATTTTTTATGGCAGATATTGAATCTACGTTAAAAAATAATGTGAGTGTATGCATCACACCCTTGCCTTAAAATGGGTATTTTCTGAGTTAATATCCACATAAGTGCTGAATTTCATGAAAATACGTTCAGTAGTTTCCCGTATAAATATGGGTGAGGTTCCTCGTGAAAGACCCTGTATACAGGGTAATGGGTAGCGAAGTATATATAGGTACCACTTCTTCTCATTCCGACCTCGGTTTTCACAGAGACATGTTTGAATTTGCGGAAAGAGGAAGATAGAACCCCGAGAAAACCAACTCGTCATTACGAATTCAGACTTCCTAATTCGATTTTCAGGAAGGGAGCATAGACCGGCATGGTATCCTTTTCTCGCATTCACCTCATGATGGGAATCTACAATTCCGCTCGATGAAACAACCCACTTAGTCGCGGAAAATCAGCGACAGCTTCGTTTTCGCATCGGAAATACGAACAGGCCGCATTTCTCATATTCGGACGGCGACTGTAGCTGAAAACAATAGCGCTGTCTTTGACAGGTAAGCGCTCCTAAGCATACAAAGCGAATCGCTCGAATATTTCGCAGGAATTTATTATTGCCAGATTACATACCGACCCCGGAATTTTTTAAATTATGTCCTTCCCCGTTTGATTAAATACTATATTTCACACACGGCTTTGTTGCCAACTTCTCCGAGCGGCCGTTCGCGCTGATTAGAACAGGGGCCTATTTTCCTACGACGAGGCGTGTACTGTTGTAGCATATATCGCTTCGGATGTAAGGAATTCGAAACGTTTAATTGCCGATGAGGAATACGCTGTAGAGGGCAAATGGGAAGCAGGGAGAACATTAATTTGTGTGAGTTTGTCGCTTATTGACTGAATTTAATTAGAGGATTTTGAGTTCGAAGGAACGTGGTTTATATGATGAGGTATGAATTTGAAAGATTGATAAGGGTTGGGCGGGTGAAGAAATTGATTAATTTGTGATGTATCGTTAATTTCGAATACAGCAACTCAAGCTTGATCATTGGCAGGCCCGGAATTACGATTTTTTCTGACCGGGGCAAAAACTCATGATTGCGCCCCTCCCCATTTGTTCAATATGTACATACATATATGAATTCATAGAAAAAACAAAAATAAATAATACAAATGAATAATGAAAATAAAAACTAATAATAAGGAAAATATCACAAGGAAAGAAATTGGACTTTTTTCTTTACATAGCATCACGCGGCGTGATTTTCTTTCCGCGAACGCATCTATCAGCTCCTCGAAATCTGTTTCGGAAGCAGTTTTGTATTCTATAGCTAAGATCGAGAATCCATAGAGACTTTTCTGACTCATTAAGGAACGCAAATAATTTTTTATTATTTTCAATTTGCTGAAACTGCTTTCACATCTTGCATACGTGGTAGGCAATGTGCACTATATTCTATATAATGTCAGCTATACTGACATTATAGGGAAAGCATCTTTCAGATCTTGCCTGTGAAGAATTTGTAGCAGGTCTAATGAAGTCGATCTTTCACTTATTTCAGGAACCAACATTTCGAAAACCGCTAGTTCCTTACAAAAATCAACTGCATTCAAGTCTCTTCAATATTTTTGCGCTAAAAGGGTCCCATTTTCTGCAGATCCTCTTTTTGCATGTTTAAAAGGGCATGGCCATTGAGGAATGAAAAATTCGTATGCAGACTCTCTGCGCTTTCTGATCTTTTTTTGATTTCTGACTATAATCTGTCGAAAACAACCTTAATTTCCTCGTAGAATAAACCAACTAGAACGTTCTTGACTCATCATCGCACATTTCGTTAACCTGCTTTTTCTTCTTGGAAACACGTTTATTTCTAAGAATTGGCTCCACATACAATTCTTCTGAAAGAAGTGTAGCTTCCGAGATCCAGTTTTCAATAAGTTCCTTGCAAGATCTTCATGAGACCTTGCATGAACGATAATGAACGTGAAATAACTATATCTCCTTTCCGAATTTTCACGTTGACCATATTTATCTCTCGCAGAATATTATCCCAAATTGTTAGGTTCAGTATGAATCTAAAATCCATCACAGCATGAAGCAAATGACCAGCTTCATACTTGTATTCTGCGACTAGTGAGGATTCTTTGATTTCTTCCACATCCTTCACAACTCCCGGTAAATTATTGAGCAAGGCATTAACAGCTTGATGCTTAGTCCATCTAGGATGGCTACTTCCTTTAATTTGTTTTCGTCCACTTTTTCATAATTGTCCATCGTGTGGTGAACTAACAAAAAAACATAACAGTTTTTGTACAACACCAAATAAATTTACTTGTATTACATGTTGAAAAAGAATTAGCGAGAAGATTGAGAGTAAATTTCAGGTGGAAAGTAAGAACTGAAGAAATAAGAAAGAATTAATGAAAACATTTTCTACTGAAATTCTGATCCCCTTTCAAATCAGAATCTGCTGAAACGAAACTAGTGCCTGCATTCTATAGCTAGAACTTTTTCAGGAAATGAAAAAGGAATTTGGCAAGTTTTCGAAATAATTTTGTCATCCATCAATTGTGGAATTCTAAAGTAGCAGGGGAATTGATATTAGAATTTGACTATTTTTTTCTTCATATGTATACCAACTTTAAATCATATATGATTTGAAAAAGAATTAGTATGCAACCAATTAACATTATAATAATAAGTTCTCGATAGCACTCAGCGTAAAACTTTTCAATTTATGATAATGGTACCCTCCAACAAATTTTTTTCCCGAATGTTCCGAGTAGGGAGAATTTTAACCCTCAAACAACCCAAAGCAACGCATTCAAGCGGTTCAAGTATACGTGTACCGATATTTGCATGCATCGATATGCAAAGTCGAGTTTTTCAGAGCCGTTCTCTTGCATATTCAGAACGTTCTGGATCCAGACGGAGGCAAACAGTGATTTCGCCTCTTGGCATAATTCCCGGATCACAAACCGTGTCAATATCTCGCTGTAATATCCATAGAAGCGCTTTGTTCGCGAATTAATGCAGGCTCTAGAGGACCTTTTCTGTTCAGTCATTACCTTCAGGAGGAGTGCACGGTTGTCTAGTTGATATTTGTTCTTTTGTTCCGCGGTATTGTGATCATTATAAGTCTCCGCGCCAACACTGTTTGATGAAGATACAATGGATCTATCCTTATGCCCTTCGAATCTGAAGGTTCAATACAAACTCCTTCAAGAAAGATGCAGATTGATATTTGCATTCATAACAGGAAAACTATCATTTATCCTATTCTTTTCTGATATCAAAGTCTTATAAGAACTTGGCATATGCTATAATAATAATAATAGTTCACTAGTCTCAAAAGATTAGTCGAATTTAAATTATCTGAATACATATAATATAGTTTGAACAACAAAAAATGTATGATAGCAAACTAAACTGAATATGATCTAAATATTACTGATTAATTTTTAAACCTTCAACTTCCGATTCAACACTTTACCACGCTATTCCCCGAATAGCATCTTTTCCGTCTCCGCTTCGAGACCGTACTTCTAACTCTGAATTACTTCCTAAAACCGAACCAGAGTCAACTGAGAACCTTCCCGCTCAAGAATTCCAACTTCCTTTTCGAAAGCAATTCACGATTTTCATTTTCCCACCTCCAAAATCCGAGAAGTTTCAAATTGTTTTAAATTTTCGGTTAGTGGCAATGTTGCAAGTCCCTGAATTTTACGCTGCCCTTGAATCCCGACCACCCAGGTCATGAGATAATTTTTGGTCTCTCGCTTAGTTTCATGAGGAAACTTGACCCGAAAATCAACAATTCAATCGCTGAGGAATGGAAGAAATGTCGTAGAGAAGGTTGAAGAAAATATGTGGCGACTGGACTGGAATCAACCATACAGCGAGTTGTTGTGAACCGACACTGAAGAGAAGGTTCAAACGAATTCGGAATAATTTGTTTTCTTTACGACTGAAAATATTTTAATTTTTTTATTATATATTTTGTTACCTAATATAATATATGATCCTGCTTAGTGATTTTGATTTGAACGCATGTATAATTGAAGACTTTTCCATAAACTTGTTATGTTTAAATATACAGGGTGTTCGGTAAAAGAACCGACAAAAATTTTCTGTGTATTGGTAGGATTAATTGTAACATTTTATTCAAATAAACTTTTGTCCTAAGTGTTATAGTTTTTCAGAATTTTTTTTCGGTTTTAGTTCGATTTTTTCAAAATTTCTACAAAAACCTCTACGACTATTTTGTTTGCAGCTGTATGTGCGTCAAACTTTTTGTATTCTATTCTGTGATGTATTGCCTTACAGGATGAATCATTCCTTCAGTCATAGAGTACCGAAAAATTTAGTTATAAGACTTCCAATTCCCAAAAATAATAACAGTAAAACTCAAAACTTTTTTATTTTTTAGAAAAAAAACCAAAAGCGGCAAAGGGCTTCGTTTTCATTCGAAAAGTTCTATGGTTTATCCTCTTTCTAATGATATGCCCATTAGGGCACAAAATTATTTCTTTTAGTCAGAATGCGTCAACTGTTCAAAAGAGGTAGTAAATGAAAAAATTTTTTTTTTATTTATTTTTTGAACTCCTTTTCATACTTATTAATATCATTATTATCACAAATCTTGCTCAAATTGAGCACCTCCATTCCTTATACATGCTTTTGGTTTTTTTTTCTGTATTCTATGAGTGAAGGAATGATTTATTCAGTAAAAAGAACCGAAAAAAAATTCTATCTCAAAAACTATAACACTTAGGACGAAAGTTTATTTGAATAAAATGTTACAATTAATCCTACCAATACACAGAAAATTTTTTTCGTTTCCTCTACCGAACACCCTGTATATTTCACTTAGATGTGTTGTATGAATTGCATTCGTATAATAATATTCAGTTAAAACTGAACGATTGTGTGAAATCTCCACCTTTTGCGTGTTGGAGGCACGCCCATTCTTCATAAGTAGTGTCGTCTGCATTTAATGGTTTGGATGTCTTTTATGCGGTATGAATTGCGGACATTCAAAAAATCTGAGCGAGATACATGCAACCTTTCATCATTTTTCCTTGAATATGTCAGTAGCTGTATTCTTGAGATAGGTACTTCAGTTTCTTATTTAGTTACTTAGTCTCTTATTGAAACACTCTTTACAATTTGCAATAATGATTCCAAAGGTTTTTACATCAGTAGTTGGTGCTTTTTGGTAAACTTGCAATCCTGTTTGGTTGTAGGCACCTTAAATTACGTTTGATATATTTTTTTTTATCTTTTGAATTTTCGATGTCACCTTCAGCCCCATATTGCTCACATAGATAGATTATTAGCTACAGAATCGGTCAAAAATGAAGCAGACGATCGCTGAAAACAATATCCGGTATATTCTCCAGGGTGGGGAAAATTCAAAAAGTGGCAATAACTTTTGGTATTCACCAAAGATGTAAATTCCAACAGGCTGTTTCGTGCTTTTCCCTTTTTTATGAGTTTGGAATAGATTTGGCGTATGATTGTTTTCCGGACAATTTGATACAAAGAATGCTTAGTTTTTCGATCTAAGCAAAAACACACAAACCTTGTGAAACTAAATGTTCTGAGGGTGTCTGATACCTGGTGAATTTTCAAGTTATGTATGAAATTATCCCACGCCTACGCTGTTTCAATGAACCCCCCTGGTTTTACCCTTCCCAAGAATGGGAAAATAAAGGCTTTATTCCTGATCACGTACTGTCTACCGGGACAAAATCATATAGGATACCAATTCAATTCTCCTATATTACGAACAGGAAAGATACGGGAATATTGTTCATTGAAAAACGTGCGTAATCACCCTGTGCAAGCGTTGTCTTCCTGCATGAGGTTCCATTCACGTCCTTATGTTTCGAAGATTCATCATTCAACGAATTTATAATTTTATTATAGATATCCAAACAGGAGAATCACAAAATTGACGTGGTCTATCAATTTTCCAAACTCTGTTTCCTTTTCAATGTGCCACCCTGTATTTGGGTCTATGAAGGGTAAGACTTTGATGTGCCATTATACGAGGATGTATTGATATCTAGTTAGCCTAGACCAGTTCCATGAATAAACAAGATATTGCGATACCATATATACGAACAATAACTTATTAGAAGTGTCAGTGTAGAGTTCGACGTCAAAAAAGTAAACCAGAGTTACGCAATAAATTTAAAAAAAGATGTCCACCGAAATTGTCAAAATCTAAAAATTGGAGTATCGAGCCATCATCAAGTACCTGTATTTAAAAGGGTTAAGAGGTAAGCAGATTTACGAAGATATGCTTAATACCCTTGGTGATCAATGTCCTTCGCATGAGACCGTGAAAAATTGGACTGCATGCTTCAAAAGAGGTAAATTTTCCATTGAAGATGATGACCGTTCGGGAAGGCCAGTTTCTGTGTCAGTCCCCGAAAATATCGATGAAGTTCATGACATGATTTTATCAGACCGTCGAATTGGGCTAAAACGGATATCTGAAGCACTGAAGATTTCATACGAACGCGTTCATCACATAGTTCACGTCAATTTGGACATGAGAAAATTTCTGCAAAATGGATCCCCAAATGTTTGAATGTTGACCAAAAGCGTGCAAGGGTAGAAGCATCGCGTTCGATCTGTGCTCGATTTTAAAACGATGTAGACTTCTTAAACCGAATTGTTACTATGGATGAGACTTGGGAACATTTCTACGATCCAGAAACAAAGCAACAATCGATGGAATGGCGACACTCTGGTTCTCCAAGACCTAAGAAGTTTCGTGTCCAAAAATCTGCTGGAAAAGTTCTTGCTTCAGTTTTTTGGGATTGCCATGGAGTAATCATGATTGATTTTTTGGATAGGGGTAGAACAATAACTGGAGATTACTACTCGACATTACTGACCACTCTACGTGAAAAAATTAAAGAGAAAAGACGCGGAAAGCTATCCAAAGGTGTTTTGTTTTTACAGGACAACGCCCCGGTACACAAATCTCATGTTGCCATGCAAAAAATTCGTGATTTAGGGTTAGAATTACTAGAACACCCCCCTTATTCACCAGATTTGGCTCCGTCCGAATATCATCTCTTTCCTCAACTGAAAAAAAGTTTAAAAGGTAGTAAATTTTCTTCCAACGCGGAGGTAATAAAAGCTGTGGAGGACTGGTTTGCAGAGCAAGAAGAAACATTTTTTTTAAAGGTCTAGACGTTGCAGGTTCGCTGTAATAAATGTATTCAATCAACAGGAGAATATGTTGAGTAATAAAAGATTTTGACATTGAAATTTTGTTTGGTTCTATAGTAGGCTAAGAATTTTCCAATATATCCTCGTATTCTGAATGTTCTCTACTCATTCCATTCGCTTTTGACATCAGTGCGGCCAGATAATATTATATTACCAGCGAAATTTTATACGTACAGTTTACTTGGACTCATCCTCCCTCACTATGAGATTTCAAAATATCTTCATCATCGGATCGTTTAGCTATAAAGGGTGTTTGCAGTTATTCATATCTTTATCATTCCGCAAGTTATAAATGGCCCACTAATTGTGCTATTGAGTGGAAACCATTAGGATAAGGGACACAAAGACGAGTGTAAGGGTCGAAATGAACTAAATCATCAATTATTCCGATACACCTTTAGGAAATCATTTCGTTGGGTCTTATCTCTCAAACTCCATTGGCTTTATGATTTTAGGTTCGTTAGAAGGTTTATCTCGGAAGATTAAAAAGTTGTGGGGACTGCTCATGGGTTATTGGTAGGATTTAATGTTGTGACAACGTATACGTTACATGGAATCCTCCCAAAATAAATGTGAAAGTCTTTTTTATGTTTGACGTTTTTCACGCCTCATCGAAACAGATTTTCCGATCGATATTCGGGTTACATTGAATTCGGGATCCCCAACATCTCCGAGTAGAAATTTCATCAACATAAAATGTGAACGAATTCGATACGAAACCAGTGTAACATGGAAATCCCGAGATTTGTATCTGGGATGTTGTGCCTTCTTCAGCCTCCACGAAGTTATAAAGTGTGATCTAATGCCTTAAAGTCAGCCGTCTTCGGAATCCCTATACGAAAGGATTTCCTTGCTCTACTTACAGGTATAGAACGCACTTCAATACGTATATGGCATTTCCGCTTTCCACTCGATCATCCAACGTATAATCCTCTTATGAAAGGGCTTATATGCTCTGTATATATTCGGGATAACCAACACGCGATTTTCACTTGAGGGAATAGAAGGATCAGAAACCTAAGATGCGACGCGAGTAAAGGGTTTCATAATAGGGGCGATGTTTTCAATTCGCCATGGTAGACATACAGAGTGTAACAGCCAAATGGAATAAATTCGATAACGAATGAGTGAGGGGGTGTTAGGAAAAACGCTCGGACACGTCGATTTGTAATTTTAAATGCGCATATTTTTCAAGAAAATAATATTATATAGGGTGTTTCATGCGACCGTGGCCAATACCAACTTTCTTATTTTAAATGCAACCCCCTGTATATTATTCATTTTTTGGATTCTTCAGAAAATTCTAGACATAATTCATGTACAATGTCCTATACCTATCTTCAACTTTTTCGGAAATATTAAGTGTTTTCAGACTTTTTACAAAAATTAACATTTTAAATGAAAATTATTTTATTTCACAAATTCGATACATTACACTCAATACTTATTTCCCATTTACCTCCTGATATAAAGAAAGTAAGCAAAAACCATTACTGAAAAGAAATTAAAAAAAAACAAAAACAGATTTGTTTATTCTCATAGCCTTAATAACACGTTGTTTGTTTGCATGACAATAAGTGATCAGTGTAAGTGCTATTGTCTTTTGAATTTCGATAACTATACGTAATAATGAAACAATTTTTTCAGGAATTTGGACTTTAATGATTTCCGTTAAATTTCTTCAATTCATTACCAACGTTTCGGATCCAGTTGATCCTTTATCAAGGCTCGAATTTACTGCCTTGATAAAGGATCAACTGGATCCGAAACGTTGGTAATGAATTGAAGAAATTTAACGGAAATCATTAAAGTCCAAATTCCTGAAAAAATTGTTTCATTTTCGATAACATGGACGAAAATTTCGATACAGATACGTAATAATATTAGTTCATTTAACTTTCCGGTTAAAAAAATAAAACACCTTCTCATGCATGAATAAATCGCCAAAATTCATATAATCTTAGAAAATTGCTACAAAACCGTAGTAAGCTTTTTATTGCTATATCAAATTTTGGCGATTTCTTCACGCATGAGAATGTGTTTTATTTTTTTAACCGGAAACGGTGCCTCGTACAGCCAAAAGTCGGGAGACCGAATTTGCTCCTAACTGAATAAGGATTTAAATAGTAGTTTTTATTGTCGGAAAAACCAGTGGCGTATCATTTTTTTATCTGAAAATATTCAGTCTCGCTGCATTACGGACGCCACTGGTAGAATAGAAAAGAAATTATATTATGCAAAAAGTGCTCCTTGGCGCTCAAAACCTATGTCTCAAATTTCATAAGAATAATTCAAGCAGTGTGAAAGTTATTAATAAAAAACATTTTTTTTTCTATAATTTTAACACCCCGTATCTCGGAGAGGAAACATTTCTCGACATATGTTTATATGACACACTAGGTCTTATTTTTGATATAGAATACGTGGTTAAAATTTCTTGGTTACGATCTGGACCACCCTGTACCTACTTTCCGATCGAAATTGAAATTCTCGTTTTTAAATTTTCGTACGTATTTGAATAATCACCAAATCGAGGAATTTTCTAGGAAAGAAAAGAAACCCAATATATCCCTTCATTCTCCCAGAATAATTCGACCAGTTCATAACAAGAAAAATCGAGTAATCTGATTGATTTCACTTGGAACTGATTTTCGAAGTCAGAATGCGGTGCTTGCTCAGAGAACGGCTTGTGTCCCTGACGTGATGAGATTGGGGTTCAGTAGAGCATATAGTTTTTCACAGTCCATCAGTCATCTTACACTTCTGAAATTTCCGTTATTCCCTGCCAAATATGCGTACGAAATAAAAGTTTATCCATCCCGAATAACCGAATTGAATTGTTCGCTTTTGACACGGTTTTCGTGGACGCGGAATTCAGTAAAAACAGATTCAAGTCGCTATCTATTATCTTTAAGATTTTCACCTGTCAAATGGCATTTTTTCAAAAATCGAAATTTCAAATAGTTCCCGCTTCTGTGATCCTATCCAATTTCTGTTCGTATATTGTTAATCAGCATTGTCCGAATTATCTCTCAGCATAATAAAATCGATATCGAAATCACGACTTTTCGGGTGAAAAATGCCAAAAACACCATATTATTTGTCATCACCAAGGAATCCCTGGCGAATCCAAAGTCGTTTTTCGATCTTGATGATCTACTACCCATTCGAATCATGCAGAATAACCATTAGACTGATCAGTATCGCCTATACTTTGAGTGCTCTGAGCGTCTGAACAAAACTCGAAACTGAAAAATCGAAAAATATAAAACCGAATAATTCATTACTGTTGAGGGCTACATGGACGATTTTGGTATCAAAACGTAGGTTTTCGAGGTCGCTCTATTCAACAAAAGATATTTCAGAGCCCTAACTAGCATAGTTTAGATTTTCACCTGTCAAATGGCATTTTTCGAAAAATTGCAAATTTCAAACTCTCATATCTTCCGTTCCTATCATCTCCGCCAAAAATTGTTTATATCATATGGATCAGCATACCTCAATGTATCACTGTGCGAAATATGAGCGATTTGAAAAATCTCAAATTTTGGGTGAAAAATGCCAAAGGGGTAAGACCTCCCAAAAACACCATATTTGTCATCACCAAGGAATCCCTGGCGAATCCAAAGTCGTTCTTCGAACGTGAAGATCTACTACCCATTCGAATCATGCAGAATACCCATTAGACTGATCAGTATCGCCTATACTTTGAGTGCTCTGAGCGTCTGAACAAAACTCGAAACTGAAAAATCGAAAAATATAAAACCGAATAATGCGTTACTTATGAGGGCTACATGGACGATTTTGGTATCAAAATGTAGGTTTTCGAGGTCGCTCCATTCAATAAAAGATATCCCAGAGCCCTAACTAGCATAGTTTAGATTTTCACCTGTCAAATGGCATTTTTCGAAAAATTGCAAATTTCAAACTCTCATATCTTTCGTTCCTATCATCTCCGCCAGAAATTATTTATATTATATGGATCAGCATACCTCAATGTATCACTGTGCAAAATATGAGCGATTTGAAAAATCTCAAATTTTTGGTGAAAAATGCCAAAGGGGTAAGACCCCCCAAAAACACCATATTTGTCATCACCAAGGAATCCCTGGCGAATCCAAAGTCGTTTTTCGAACGTGAAGATCTACTACCCATTCAAATCATGCAGAATACCCATTAGACTGATCAGTATCGCCTATACTTTGAGTGCTCTGAGCGTCTGAACAAAACTCGAAACTGAAAAATCGAAAAATATAAAACCGAATTATTCGTTACTTATGAGGGCTACATGGACGATTTTGGTATCAAAATGTAGGTTTTCGAGGTCGCTCCATTCAATAAAATATATCCCAGAGCCCTAACTAGCATAGTTTAGATTTTCACCTGTCAAATGGCATTTTTCGAAAAATTGCAAATTTCAAACTCTCATATCTTTCGTTCCTATCATCTCCGCCAATAATTATTTATATCACATGGATCAGCATACCTCAATGTATCACTGTGCAAAATATGAGCGATTTGAAAAATCTCAAATTTTTGGTGAAAAATGCCAAAGGGGTAAGACCCCCCAAAAACACCATATTTGTCATCACCAAGGAATCCCTGGCGAATCCAAAGTCGTTTTTTGAACGTGAAGATCTACTACCCATTCGAATCATGCAGAATACCCATTAGACTGATCAGTATCGCCTATACTTTGAGTGCTCTGAGCGTCTGAACAAAACTCGAAACTGAAAAATCGAAAAATATAAAACCGAATTATTCGTTACTTATGAGGGCTACATGGACGATTTTGGTATCAAAATGTAGGTTTTCGAGGTCGCTCCATTCAATAAAAGATATTCCAGAGCCCTAACTAGCATAGTTTAGATTTTACCTGTCAAATGGCATTTTTTGAAAAATTGCAAATTTCAAACTCTCATATCTTCCGTTCCTATCATCTCCGCCAAAAATTATTTATATCACATGGATCAGCATACCTCAATGTATCACTGTGCAAAATATGAGCGATTTGAAAAATCTCAAATTTTTGGTGAAAAATGCCAAAGTGGTAAGACCCCCCAAAAACACCATATTTGTCATCACCAAGGAATCACTGGCGAATCCAAAGTCGTTTTTCGAACGTGAAGATCTACTACCCATTCGAATCATGCAGAATACCCATTAGACTGATCAGTATCGCCTATACTTTGAGTGCTCTGATCGTCTGAACAAAACTCGAAACTGAAAAATCGAAAAATATAAAACCGAATAATTCGTTACTTATGAGGGCTACATGGACGATTTTGGTATCAAAATATAGGTTTTCGAGGTCGCTCCATTCAATAAAAGATATTCCAGAGCCCTAACTAGCATAGTTTAGATTTTCACTTGTCAAATGACATTTTTCGAAAAATTGCAAATTTCAAACTCTCATATCTTCCGTTCCTATCATCTGCGCCAGAAATTATTTATATTATATGGATCAGCATACCTCAATGTATCACTGTGCAAAATATGAGCGATTTGAAAAATCTAAAATTTTTGGTGAAAAATGCCAAAGGGGCAAGAACCCCCAAAAACACCATATTTGTCATCACCAAGGAATCCCTGGCGAATCCAAAGTCGTTTTTCGAAAGTGAAGATCTACTACCCATTCGAATCATGCAGAATACCCCTTCGATTGATCAGTATCGCCTATACTTTGAGTGCTCTGAGCGTCTGAACAAAACTCGAAACTGAAAAATCGAAAAATATAAAATCGAATAATTCGTTACTTATGAGGGCTACATGGACGATCTTGGTATCAAAATGTAGGTTTTCGAGGTCGCTCCATTCGATAAAAGATATCCCAGAGCCCTAACTAGCATAGTTTAGATTTTCACCTGTCAAATGGCATTTTTCGAAAAATTGCAAATTTCAAACTCTCATATCTTTCGTTCCTATCATCTCTGCCAAAAATTATTTATATCACATGGATCAGCATACCTTAATGTATCACTGTGCAAAATATGAGCGATTTGAAAAATCTCAAATTTTTGGTGAAAAATGCCAAAGGGGTAAGACCCCCCAAAAACACCATATTTGTCATCACCAAGGAATCCCTGGCTATTCCAAAGTCGTTTTTCGAACGTGAAGATCTACTACCCACTCGAATCATGCAGAACACCCATTAAACTGATCAGTATCGCCTATACTTTGAGTGCTCTGAGCGTCTGAACAAAACTCGAAACTGAAAAATCGAAAAATATAAAATCGAATAATTCGTTACTTATGAGGGCTACATGGACGATTTTGGTATTAAAATGTAGGTTTTCGAGGTCGCTCCATTCAATAAAAGATATCCCAGAGCCCTTACTAGCATAGTTCAGATTTTCACCTGTCAAATGGCATTTTTCGAAAAATTGCAAATTTCAAACTCTCATATCTTTCGTTCCTATCATCTCCGCCAAAAATTATTTATATCACATGGATCAGCATACCTCAATGTATCACTGTGCAAAATATGAGCGATTTGAAAAATCTCAAATTTTTGGTGAAAAATGCCAAAGGGGTAAGACCCCCCAAAAACACCATATTTGTCATCACCAAGGAATCACTGGCGAATCCAAAGTAGTTTTTCGAACGTGAAGATCTACTACCCATTCGAATCATGCAGAATACCCATTAGACTGATCAGTATCGCCTATACTTTGAGTGCTCTGAGCGTCTGAACAAAACTCGAAACTGAAAACTCGAAAAATATAAAACCGAATAATTCGTTACTTATGAGGGCTACATGGACGATTTTGGTATCAAAATATAGGTTTTCGAGGTCGCTCCATTCAATAAAAGATATTCCAGAGCCCTAACTAGCATAGTTTAGATTTTCACTCGTCAAATGGCATTTTTCGAAAAATTGCAAATTTCAAACTCTCATATCTTCCGTTCCTATCATCTGCGCCAGAAATTATTTATATTATATGGATCAGCATACCTCAATGTATCACTGTGCAAAATATGAGCGATTTGAAAAATCTCAAATTTTTGGTGAAAAATGCCAAAGGGGTAAGACCCCCCAAAAACACCATATTTGTCATCACCAAGGAATCCCTGGCGAATCCAAAGTCGTTCTTCGAACGTGAAGATCTACTACCCATTCGAATCATGCAGAATACCCATTAGACTGATCAGTATCGCCTATACTTTGAGTGCTCTGAGCGTCTGAACAAAACTCGAAACTGAAAAATCGAAAAATATAAAACCGAATAATTCGTTACTTATGAGCGCTACATGGGCGATTTTGGTATCAAAATGTAGGTTTTCGAGGTCGCTCCATTCAATAAGAGATATCCCAGAGCCCTAACTAGCATAGTTTAGATTTTCACTTGTCAAATGGCATTTTTCGAAAAATTGCAAATTTCAAACTCTCATATCTTTCGTTCCTATCATCTCCGCCAAAAATTATTTATATCACATGGATCAGCATACCTCAATGTATCACTGTGCAAAATATGAGCGATTTGAAAAATCTCAAATTTTTGGTGAAAAATGCCAAAGGGGTAAGACCCCCCAAAAACACCATATTTGTCATTACCAAGGAATCCCTGGCGAATCCAAAGTCGTTTTTCGAACGTGAAGATCTACTACCCATTGGAATCATGCAGAATACAAATTAGACTGATCAGTATCGCCTATACTTTGAGTGCTCTGAGCGTCTGAACAAAACTCGAAACTGAAAAATAGAAAAATATAAAACCGAATAATTCGTTACTTATGAGGGCTACATGGACGATTTTGGTATCAAAGTGTAGGTTTTCGAGGTCGCTCCATTCAATAAAAGTTATTCCAGAGCCCTAACTAGCATAGTTTAGATTTTCACTTGTCAAATGGCATTTTTCGAAAAATTGCAAATTTCAAAATCTCATATCTTCGGTTCCTATCATCTCCGCCAAAAATTATTTATATCATATGGATCAGCATACCTCAATGTATCACTGTGAAAATATGAGCGATTTGAAAAATCTCAAATTTTGGGTGAAAAATGCCAAAGGGGTAGGACCCACCAAAAACACCATATTTGTCATCACCAAGGAATCCCTGGCGAATCCAAAGTCGTTTTTCGAAAGTGAAGATCTACTACCCATTCGAATCATGCAGAATACAAATTAGACTGATCAGTATCGCCTATACTTTGAGTGGTCTGAGCGTCTGAACAAAACTCGAAACTGAAATATGGAAAAAATTAAAAAAATCAAATTCGACTGACACAAGGCCTATATGGACATTTTTGGTTTCAAAATATAGGTTTTCGAGGACGCTGAATTTAATAAAACTAAATTCAAAGCGCTATCTCTCATAGTTCAGATTTTCACCTGTCAAATGGAATTTTTTCAAAAAAATCCAAATTTCAAATCGTCATAGCTCCCGCTCCTGAGTTACCTTTTTCAAGGTCAGTTTTTAGATTGTCAGACCCAAGGAAATGTGGAAATGCATGGCGAGAACGTTCAACGTTATCTTGATGTCTGAAATAGAGTTCCCGATCGATCCGACTTTTTTTTATTAATTTCGTGAGCAATTTCATTTTTCCTATTTGTATTAGAGTGAGTTATAGGCGTGAGTTATTATAACTCATGCTACTATAACAGCTCGAAATCAGTTGAATAATGGGTATATTATTCTATGGAAGTAGATAAAAAAAAATTACTTTTTTTATAATAAGTTGTTCAGTAACAAATTTCATCATAAGATTATTAGTTTTTTTGAGAATAGCTGTTATTTTGTCTTATTATTGAGGGTGAATAGGGATAGTTGTTAAATATACACCATGAATTTTTATACATTAATGATTTCAATGTGTATGTATTGTCGATATCAAATTTAAAATGAATAAACGGATTCAAAACCAATTATGATTTTTTTTAAACGCAACTGAGCAATTAAGAAGGTCATGCGGGGTATCCTCCTAGACCTAATTTTGAGGATTTCCATTTTAATCTTACTCGGTAAAAATCCTGTACCTGTTAGAGTCATCTTCAATTCAAGATAAGCGAGGAACAAGTTTATTTCCTATCAGAACGAGAACATTTTTAAGCTCGTCTCCCCCAAATAGCACGGTAACTGTTCGTGACATCCAAATGTTTCATTTTATATCCGCTCGATGAACAAACCATTTTCGTTGATTCTTGGGCCGATGGACCCGAACTAGATATATGATCCTATTTTCGAAAAAAGTGGAACATACATTCAACTCAATGTATGTCATAGGCACATGGAATGGCTGAAGCATGTTTCACTCTTTTCCACATATACAGAGTGTAACAGCCAAATGGAATAAATTCGATAACGAATAAATGAGGGGGTGTTAGGAAAAACGCTCGGACACGTCGATTTGTAAATTTAAATGCGCATATTTTTCAAGAAAATAAAATTATATAGGGTGTTCCATGCGACCGTGGCCAATACCAACTTTCTTATTTCAAATGCAACCCCCTGTATATTATCTATTTTTTGGATTCTTCAGAAAATTCTAGACATAATTCATGTACAATGCCCTATACCTATTTTCAACTTTTCGGAAATATTAAGTGTTTTCAGATTTATTGCAAAAATCAACGTTTTAAATAAAAATTAGTTTATTTCAATAATTCGGTACATTACACTTAGAACCTAATAAATAATACTGATTATTTCTCAATTATTAAAAATAAAACATTAATGTCAATGTAGGAAATGTTCAAAATGCTCGCCGCGAACGTCTTGGCAACATGCTAATCTGGTGTAGAATTGTCTTCTAACGTTACTCAACGTTTCAGGCGTGACTGATCTAATCGCAAGCGTGATTCTGTTTTTTAGGTCGTCTAAGTTTAAAGGTTTCGTTTCGTATACAATACTTTTGACATATCCCCACAAAAAGAAGTCTAATGGTGTCAGATCAGGAGATCGTGCTGGCCATTCTATCGATCCGCGCCTCCCTATCCACCGATTTGGAAAAATTTGGTTCAAGTACTGCCGGACATTGATTTGGTAATGGGGCGGTGCTCCATCTTGCTGAAACCATATTATATTGGCAGGAACTTGTGGATTTGCTGGATCAGGATATAAGTTCATCAAAGTTGGTACGACATTATTTTGGAGTAGTTCTAAATATTTTTCTCCATTCAAGTTGCCGTCAATGAAAAAGGGACCTACGATATGATTTCCAACAATTCCTGCCCAAACATCAACATTTTCAGGATATTGCGTATGTTCTTCTCTCATCCAGTGAGAATTCTCATCAGACCAATAGCGGCAATTTTGACGATTAACATGACCGTGTAGTGTAAATGTACTCTCATCAGAAAACAAAACATTTTCTGATTGGATCACATTGTTATCTAACATTGCCATCATTTGCTCACAAAAATGCGTTCTCCTATCGAAATCGTCTTCTATGAGCTGCCATCATTCTATAGGGATGCATCTTACTTTCCTTTAATATTCGAAATATTGACGTGTGGCTGACGGTGAACAGCGGGGCTACTTTTCGAACAGAATTATGTGGGCTTTCTTGAAACTCAAGCATAATCCAATTTCGTATCATCACTTACTGCATTGGCAGCAATTTTTTTTATTTGTCTTACATGACCAAGCTCTCGAAACTGCTTTTCTATTTTGCTAATTGTTCCTTGGGATATAGGCGGCAAATTTGGAAATTTTTCGTGAAATAAACGAGAAACTTCCATTTGTGTCCGTGTGTAATCTCCATAACTAATCATTTGAAGAATGGTTATTTTGTGCATTTCTGTTAAATGAACCATTTTTCTAATATTATTACGTACAGTTATCGAAATTCAAAAGACAATAGCACTTACACTGATCACTTATTGTCATGCAAACAGACAACGTGTTACTAAGGCTATGAGAATAAACAAATCTGTTTTTGTTTTTTTTTAATTTCTTCTCAGTAATGGTTTTTGCTTACTTTCTTCATATCAAGAGGTAAATGGGAAATAAGTATTGAGTGTAATGTATCGAATTTGTGAAATAAAATAATTTTCATTCATATAATATTATTTTCTTGAAAAATATGCGCATTTAAAATTACAAATCGAAGTGTCCGAGCGTTTTTCCCAACACGCCCTCATTTGCTCGTTATCGAATTTATTCCGTTTGGCTGTTACACTCCGTATAGAGATGTCCACGGAGAATGAATTAAGGTTTTTCTAATAAAAAATATTTTGAGGAATTGCTCGGTCCAGGCAAATAGATATAAGGGTTAGTAAGGTTAGGATTATGTGAGTAAATTACCGATTACCAGATGAATCATTTGAAATTTTATGGAAGGTTCCATTTATTTTGGTTATGTCGCTATCTGTTTCTAATAGGCTTATTCCACCTCAGGGTAGAATAATATACAGGGAGCTAGGTGAACCTGCAAGAAAATTGCAAAATAAAAAATTAGACAGGTTATACCTTGGACTATTTCAAGGATATTTTATCCTTTGATTATTTTTTAAAAAGCGCTTTGCTGCGAAGATATAGGACGAAAAAATAGATAAAAATATTTCCACGTAGCGTTGAAAAAATGACGAATCTCGCAACCCTATTTTCGTCCGCTCCAGAACAATTCCTATTTGCGAAATCAAGAAATCCAAAGATATACCACAAAAGCCTTTAGGGCTGATAATAAATGAAAGAGTCGGGCACTTCTCATTCCAGATAGGTATCCTTGATTTTCCGCAATTCCGAGTCTAGATGAAATGGAATAATTTTCCTGTTCAGAATATTTTTCATTGAGCTGGGCCTCAATTTTTAGAGTAGTGGAACGTAGCGCTTAGTTATCGATTCAACAATTTTCCCTAGGATACAATTCAGGGTGAGTATGCGGTGGCTCGAATATCGTATATCATTTTCCACGGATCTTTTGTTCTCCTCCTCTACCTATTGTCTCGCAGTTTCACAACTGCACCGCCCACATTCACGGTATTTAGTGGCTTTAGAGGAATATTCACCTAGCGAGCGAAAACCAGTGTGTGGTTCATATCGGAAGAATTCGATATGAAACTGAGCGAATGTTTTCATAAATCAATATTTCTCGGAGAATAAAAAGTATAGGAGCCAACTTTCGCAATTCGTCCCCTACAAAATGGACATAATGTTGACACAAATCAACCTTTTTGGGAAGTCTAAAGGAATCATTGAACTGACGTTGAAGTAATCTTATTCTATCTTATCGAATTTCATTCTTTAGTTGAATTTTTTCCACCACTGATTCTCAATTAGTTAAGTATCAATCTCAAAAAGTATGGTAAGGACTGAACGAGAATAAATTCGCTATCACAAAAACGCTTATATCTTTTGAATCAAACTCATTTTCGAATCATCTTCTAATTCTAATGAAAACTGTTTTTACAATAAAAAAAACCAAAACTATTTTTTACAAAATTCATGGATTTTTTTATGGAATTCTTCCCATCATGCTTCTTATAGTGTTCTCAGTCACTTTCTTGGATGCTGTCTTCCACTTTTTCTCGAATTCCGATAATGTTTTCGTTGATTTCTTAGTCTTCTTCAATTCTCTTATTACCAGTGCCCAATATCTTTCGATTGGCCTGAGTTCTGGGCAATTTGGTGGATTGGCCCCTTTGGGGACAAAAAACAACCTCATTAGCTTCGTACCATTCCTTGGTGGCCTTGCTGTAGTGGCATGAAGCTGAATCTGGCCAAAAAATTGTTGACACATCGTGTTCACGTAAAAATGGTAAAAGTCGCTTCTTTAAGCATTCCTCGATGTATATCTTCGGGTCAACAGAGCCTTGGCCAACGAAAAATTTGCTCATTTTCCCACAAGTGCAAATTGCTTGGCAAACCAGGAATTTTTCAAGAAAATTTGCTTGTTTCTTCACGCGAAATTGTTCGTCAACATTTCCACGAGAATCTGCAGTATAAAATTCCTGACCAGGAAGTTGTGAGAAATCAGCCAAGACATAGGTTTCGTCGTCCATCACGCAACAGGAAAAATTTTTCAAGAAATCTTTTTTTAATTTCTTTGCTCTTGATTTCGCTTCTTGATTCTTCACAGCGTTCCTGTCTGGCACTTTCTGCACTTTGTATGTTCTAAGCCCAAAACTCGACTTGATTTTCTGAACGGTTGACTGCGAACAACCCACTATTTGGGCCACTTTCCGTCCTGAAAAGTTAGGATTCTTCTGAAAAAGGCTGATGGCTTTCTTCACTTTTTTTGGGCTATGAAACCCCTTTTTCCTCCCGGTTCCTTCCTTGCGGTAATTGTTAGATCTTCGTTGAAGCGCTTAACAACTCTTGATACCGTTTCCGGACGAACGCGAACCTCTTTTGCGATTCTTTTGAAGCTCCAATTTTGATTATTTTGAAAAAGTTTCACTATAAATTCTCGTGTTTTCACTTCGCTTGACATTTTGCGACAGAGAATTGGAATATTTATGAAGTAAATGTTCCACATGTTTCTGACGTTCATAACAAAGCTAACTATGATCAAATTTTGATTTTTTTTTTATTTAAAGTTTTTGTGATAGCGAATTTATTCTCTTCCCGTCCTTACTATGATTTTTAAATTTTCATCAACCTTGTAAGAACAATAAATGATCCAGGACTGTAAAGGATTTTTTATGTTTGGGATCTCTCGAAAAGAATGCATGGTTATGACTGAGGCACTTTGCTATACAGTCAAACGAAACACTTTTTTTCCTTACCATTTTTCAAATTTCGGTTTCGTTTGGAAGATACAGTGTGTCGAAAATCCATTAGAAAAAACACAATTTTCTTTATATCTTTGAAACTATTATTTGAAATCAACTGATTCTTGGTTGATGGTTTACTCTATTCATGGTGCATATTCATCAATCGAAACTTATTCAATATTTCTCCTGGTATAAAAGTTACATCGTAGCCGACTCACAAATTCACGTAAAAATATCATAAAACCAATTGAAAAACATAAACGGTTCATATTTTCGAAAGAATTGATCATTTAAAAAAATAAAAGTATTTTTTTGTTTTTTTAATAGGTAATACGCCTCGTTTACGAGTTATTCCTAATTGTGTACGATAAAATTTGAGAAAAAAATAATTAATTCCAAGAATAATCTGGATTCTTCCCTGGATTTTAATTATCATCGAATCGCAAAAAAATAAAACGCACTACGAGTTAACAATGTTATCAACTTTGTCGAGACTAAAATTCAAATGATGGAAAAACGTTTGATGTAGAGATATGTAATAATAAAATCCCACAAATGTGGAAAATAAGGAAGGAGCGAAGGAGCATGAAATTATACATTTTATACCCATATGAAAAAAGGTTTCTTTTGGGCTCAAGAATCTTCCAAAACTCACCATGTTTATGTATTGATAACAGATAGAACAAATGAATTGTAACAATAATTATTCGATTAATTCATCGAGGTAATATATCAGATTTTAGGAATATTTGCAAAGGATTTATCGTTTTTGTTGTCCGCAAAACCTAAAATTAACAAGAATATAGCAACAGACAACAAGCATATTTGTGAAATATTCCCTATAAATCATGCACGAAGAACTTGAAGTGTGATTTATATGCAGGAAGAAAGAGGTAGTATCCAATATCCATATACAAATAGGTAATTGCGATACAATTCGTGATTTCATGTAGGCAGGTGTTTATTGAACTATTTCATCCATAACACTACTCTCCACAGAAGTTGCCCTTTGTTGACCGATAGTCTCAGGTCAACGATCTGTTTCTCAACTTCAAACGAAAGAAATTTATGTTCAATTGTTCCAGTAAATGTTAATTTCATCTGTTATACCCAACGTGGGAAATCATATTTTACTCTTTTTTGATGTGTTATAGGTCATTGTATCTGGGATATTTATTTTTTGCTCTTAACATCGCTCATTGAATACGACGGAGCTACCCAAATCCTTCCTCCATTATACAGGGTGTTATCAAAAATATACGAAAGTTTTTAGGGGGGTGATTCCTTGTGGAAAATTAAAGGAGGTCCTTCATGTAAACCAAAGCTCTTATGCCTTTCCTTGAAGAGTAGGTAAAACACTGTAAAAAATGAGAAAAAAAAATTTGTTGACGAAAGTGCTGAAGATTTGGAGAAATGACATTTTGTAGACATGTTTTACGTCCACCAATAAAAAAGCAACCCATAAATATTCTTATATCATACCAGATAAATATTTCGCATTTAATTTATTCATTCGAAAAATAAAGCAATATACAAAACTAAACGAGAATAAATTCGCTATCACAAAAACGCCTATATCTCTTGAACCAATTGAGAAAAAATAAAAATTTGATCATAATTAGCTTTGTTATGAACGTCAGAAACATGTGGAACATTAACTTCAAAGATATTCCAATGTCAAGCGAAGTGAAAACACGAGAATTTATAGTGAAACTTTATCAAAATAATAAAAAATGGAGCTTCAAAAGAATCGCAAAAGAGGCTCGCGTTCGTCCGGAAACGGTATCAAGAGTTGTTAAGCGCTTCAACGAAGATCTTACAATTAACCGCAAGGAAGGAACCGGGAGGAAAAAGGGGTTTCATAGCCCCAAAAAAAGTGATGAAAGCCATCAGCCTTTTTCAGAAGAATCCTAACCTTTCAGGATGGAAAGTGGCCCAAATAGTGGGTTGTTCGCAGTCAACCGTTCAGAAAATCAAGTCGAGTTGTGGGCTTAGAACATACAAAGTGCAGAAAGTGCCAGACAGGAACGTTGTGAAGAATCAAGAAGCGAAATCAAGAGCAAAGAAATTAAAAAAAGATTTCTTGAACAATTTTTCCTGTTGCGTGATGGACGACGAAACCTATGTCTTGGCTGATTTCTCGTAACTTCCTGGTCAGGAATTTTAAACTGCAGATTCTCGTGGAAATGTTGACGAACAATTTCGCGTGAAGAAACAAGCAAAGTTTCCTAAAAAATTCCTGGTTTGGCAGGCAATTTGCTCTTGTGCGAAAAGGAGCAAATTTTTCGTTGGCCAAGGCTCTGTTGACTCGAAGATATACATCGAGGAATGCTTGAAGAAGCGACTTTTACCATTTTTACGTGAGCACGATGTGTCAACAATCTCTTGGCCATATTTAGCTTCATGCCACTACAGCAAGGCCACCAAGGAATGGTACGAAGCTAATGAGATGGTTTTTGTCCCCAAAGAGGCCAATCCACCAAATTGCCCAGAACTCAGGCCAATCGAAAGATATTGGGCCCTGGTAAAAAGAGAATTGAAGAAGACTAAGAAATCAACGAAAACATTAGCGGAATTCAAGCAAAAGTGGAAGACAGCATCCCAGAAAGTGACTGAGAACACTATAAGAAGCATGATGGGAAGAATTCCAGAAAAAATTCCATGAATATTGTAAAATATAGTTTTGGTTTTTTTTATTGTAAAAACAGTTTTCATTAGAATTAGAAGATGATTTGAAAATTAGTTTGATTTTCGAAATCGGTCCAGTGGTTCAAAAGATATAAGCGTTTTTGTGATAGCGAATTTATTCTAGTTCAGTCCTTATAAAAAAATTGAGGTGGTGATTTCTTGTTCAAAATGAAGGGTAGTTTGTTATATAAATGTTGGGCCAAAAGTCAAACGTGAGGGATATATCGCGATTCAAAGATGGCAAAAAAATTATGTTTTCATTTTGAATCTCAAAAACGAAAAACGATAGAATGATGATATTTTATGGAAGTATTACTATTGTGAAAACTTACTTTCTTGGTATTTTTTTATGTTAACGGTATTGTTTTAGGTGACCAATTTTTTTCGTTTCTCCTGCATTGATTAAGGGGCCGTTATACTCTCGCCGACGGCACCAATTCTGTATTCAAAAAGTGCTTTTTATTTTTCCAAGTTCACGCCCTCAATTTTCCACCTGAAAGCTTGATTTTTTTTCAAATTCTCCTGGAATTTCAGACAATTCTCTGCGATTTCACACTTTCTGGAAGTCTTTTCAGTATTTCCATCATTTCTTGCATTAATTAAGCGCCTATCCAAATGAATTTTTTTTTAAGTATAGAAAATTGTCGAGGGCACTCCAATCAATTTTCAAAAAAAAAATTGATGAACATCCGCCGAAAGTCAATTTTCATAGACTCTCAAATTCAACCCGATTTTTTCATGCGAAAAAATAATTTTTTCAAAGATAAGAAATTGGAGTGCCCTCAAGACATCCTTTAACTTCAATTTAAAGGAAAAATCAAGCTTTTAGATGAAAAATTGAGGGCGTAAACTTGGAAAAATGAATGGCACTTTTTGAATGGAGAATTGGTGCCGTAGCCGATTTTTTCATGCGAAAAAACAATTTTATCGAAGAGAAAAAATTGGAGTGCCCTCAAGACATCCTTCAACTTCAATTTGAAAAAAAAAACAATCCTTTAGGTGAAAAATTGAGGGCGTGAACTTGGAAAAATGAAAGGCACTTTTTGAATAGATTATTGGTACCGTAGCCGTCGGCCAGAGTATAACGGCCCATTAACTGCATTCAATTTGTCAGTTCTGAAATCTTATTCCCATCCACCATCGAATAGGTTACTCGACCAATAGGTTACCGCCACCATGATCTCCAGTTGCGGCCTTCCGAAATCCTGCGCGCGTCAGCAGGCACAATAAGCTCGTAACGCAAGACCGTGGACCCGAAGACCGGAGCGACTGAAGGAAGCCTGCTGCACGAGCAGAACCAGATCATCAGATTCGTTGCGATCGCAGGAAAGTGTACTCGAATCACTGCGGGTGGTACATAATTCCATCGATGTCTTTTATCGGACCTTTACGACTGCATTAAAGATCATACCATTCCTCACGTGGCAACGCAGCCTTACATGCCTTTGTAAATCCTAGTTGAAACGAATACTTGCGACAATATGTTTTACAGAGTTGTTTCAATAATTTAGTGTTTAACTCGACTGAAAATTAGTGTTAGTACGATAATATATCACTTGTGATCTTCCATATCAGGAAATTAGTGAATGGTTCGATGCTGAAGCTCTCTGTTTATCTATAGAAAAGTTCCATTGTCGCACAAATTTGACCGGTAAGTGCTTTTCATGAATGGCCTGCTACACATTTCAATACCCAAGCAATTCGATCAGTTTTCATGTTCACTTATCTATTCGTGAACGAAGAATGAATGGATCTATTCAGAAAGCTTGACAGAGGACTGTTTGATCGATGATAATGTTAACAAAAACACGATTTATGATTCCTGACTCTTGCACGCTTGTCATTCTTCAACCATTACAATCATGGTTTTGTTTATTGAGCTTTAGATTTTGTTAAAGGTCTATCATTCAGTTCAGAAATGATGGCTTTGTCATTTCACAAGATATACATGAGGTAGAATGTTCCAAAAACGAGATATTTCGATTCGATTTCAAGGCTAGCAAAAGCAAATATCCCAATGACTGCTGCGCTCAGCTCAGCAGGATTTGGTCCGGGCATGCTTGAATTCGAGAATCAGCTGACTGACCCTTCCACGAATCCTGACTTGAGAAGTTACCGGATCTTAGGGCCATTGTAATAAATTTCTATTCTTTCAGCTTCTTTTTATATCGATGATTTTTTAAGGACTTACAAATTGTTCTTAGTTACCTATAAGTCGTTTTAGGTACACTGAAATGAAATTTGAAATATGCCTTCCAGTTGTTTTATCAAGATCCTAAAGATTCATCTAAGAATTAATCAAGAGGTTTTATTCTTTTCAAGTTTCGAATGAATGTGACCTTCACCGAAAATGAATGGTTCTGGGCTCGTAAAGATTTAGTTAAATACCTATTATTCCAATGATCTTCCCATGATTCGTGACCTCAACAATTATCATCACATAGCTTTTTTGATCTCGAAAAAAACGTTAAAAAAGCGTGTAAAGAAGCCTAAAACCTTAAGTTCGAACTTCGAAATAATTTAAATAATCCATTTGAAATGCTGTCATTTATAACGGTAGCAATTTTCGTGTTGATGATGTAGATTTTGTGAATGATCGACCGAATGATAGATTTTTACTAAACTGGACGGAATCTATTTCTAAATTCTCTAAAGACAATCGGTTAATATACAGAGTGTAACAGCCAAATGGAATAAATTCGATAACGAATAAATGAGAGCGTGTTGGGAAAAACGCTCGGACACGTCGATTTGTAATTTTAAATGCGCATATTTTTCAAGAAAATAAAATTATATAGGGTGTTCCATGTGACCGTGTCCAATACCAACTTTCTTATTTCAAATGCAACCCCCTGTATATTATTTATTTTTTGGATTCTTCAGAGAATTCTAGACACAATTCATACACAATGTCCTATACCTATCTTCAACTATTTCGGAAGTACATATTAAGTGTTTTCAGATTTATTGCAAAAATCAACGTTTTAAAAAAAATTATGTTATTTCACAAATTCGGTTCATTACACTTAAAACCTAATAAGTAATACTGATTATTTCTCAATTATTAAAAAAAAAACAAAAAAAAACAAAAAAAAAACGGTTTTTTAGGTCGTCTTAGTTTAAGGGTTTCGTTTCGTATAAAAAATTTTGACATATCCCCACAAAAAGAAGTCTAATGTGAAATTGTAAAAAATTGTGAAAAATCTGAAAACACTTAATATTTCCGAAAAAGTTGAAAATAGGTATAGGACATTGTACATGAATTATGTCTAGAATTTTCTGAAGAATCCAAAAAATAAATAATATACAGGGGGAGGGGGTTGCATGTGAAATAAGAAAGTTGGTATTGGCCACAGTCGCATGGAACACCCTATATAATTTTATTTTCTTGAAAAATATGCGCATTTAAATTACCAAATCGACGTGTCCGAGCGTTTTTCCTAACACCCCCTATTTATTCGTTATCGAATTTATTCCATTTGGCTGTAGATTTATTCAAATAATTCACTGCCATATATCTGGAAATACCGAGGGAAATACAGAGCGTTCGTCTTCAAATAAACATACTAAAATATCAAATTACTGCTATATTCCATATTATTCTCTCTCATTTCTCCCAAAATTTGGCATAGGCTAGCAGAAATACTCTGACTGATTTTACATTATTCGTGACTTCAAGCGACAGCAATATTTTTTTTTGTTGTGTTTGTTGCAGATAATATAGAAGGTTGACGCAAATTATATTCACAGAAATATGGAGCCACATATCTGCGGATAACAATTGAAGAGCTTCAGATTGACCTTGAAGGAGAGTTACCAGAAATTCCAATGACTTCTATATTCGATATTCATTTCTAATACCCTTAGGAAAAGATAATGCTTAAATTCAATTATAAGCTGAATGCTATTATTCGTAATATACTGCTTCACAAAAGTTGAGGAAGAAATTTTGAGACTGATGTTCAAAAAGTTTTTGACCAATATTTCAAATATGAGAAATCTACTTGTTTACCCACTAATATAACTCATTCTTTTGTCCATTTCTTTATTAAATACACAGTTTCAGGTTAAAATTCATTTTCAGTATTTGTAGCAGGTACATACTCAGCTCACTCGAAAATTTAAAAAAATTAAGTTTGAGTGTTCAATAAGACATGGTTTTCTGTAGCCATGTATTGAAATATTTATTGATTTGGCTTGGATCTGTGAAGATGTAGACTTGATGCTTTCAAGGGGTTTTCCAATAAGAGGTGTTATTTTTAATAGCTCGCTTTTGAAGCAGTAATTTTTTGTCATTTGACAAGTAGAAACTGCGCCATTAATAAAAATGGAACAATACACGCTTTAACAACGCATTGAAATTGTTAAAATTCACTATAAAAATGGTGAAAATTTGGCAGAGACGGTTCGTAAAGCTTGAACATTTTTTTTGGGTCGTCTTGAAGCTCCTTGCCGAACCGCAATACAGAAATTGGTGGAAAAATTCGAGATGTTGGGACCAAACTCGTGCAAGATCGTCAATGTTTCACGGACGGTATGACTTGTGGCACCGTCCTGCTGAAACCACATGTCTTCAAGGTTAATAGCTTCCAATAGAGGCACAAGAAACTATGTTAGAGCACGATAACTTCCGCCATTCACCGTTACTGCATTATTTGTATCTCTATTTATATTTGTATCTCTATACCCATAAATGCTGGTGTTCCGCAGGGATCAATTCTGGCTCCAACACTATTTCTACTTCACATCAACGATTTGCTGGAAGCAACTTCGTGTCCAGTGCACAGCTTCGCGGTTGATAGTACCCTCCATACCGGCTTTTCTTCTAGAGCTCAAATACCACCCGGCCAAATCAGAAACGAACGAGGAAGAAATGTTAACAACATAAATATGGACTTGGCAACAATTCTTGAATGGGGATCTAATAACTTGGTAGAATTCAACGCATACAAAACACAAGCATGTCTTTTCTCTAGAAAAGCCGATCTTACTGTGCCCAGCATAAAATTGTCGGGAGTGACCATACCATTGAAGTCATCCATTTCGATGCTTGGCATTACTGTCGGCAGTAACCTTTCCTGGGAGAATCACGTGAGATCCATTGCTAAAAGTGCATCCCAAAAACTTGGTTTTCTGTTTCGTGCCAGGAGCTATTTCACCTCAGGTCAGCTGCTTATGATCTATAAGGCACAGATCCGACCTGTCCTGGAATACTGTTCCCATATTTGGAGTGCTGCACCTAAACACACCCTAAAACTCTTGGATTCCGTACAAAAAAGGGCAATTCGTCTCGTCGGTGATGCCTCGCTTACAAACTCGCTCGCTTCTCTGGAACACCGTAGAAAAGTGGGCGATCTGTCTCTATTTTATAGATATTTCCATGAGCGATGCTCTTCTGAATTATCAGCCATCTTTCCCCCTCTGGCAGTCTCTTCCAGACTAACCCGTCAAGTTAAGTCTTCACACCCCTTCGTGGTAACTTTGGAGACCTGCAGAACATCTTCAAGTTTCGAGGAGAAAGTTGGGTAATCAAATGCGCTGTATTAATATGCAGACGTATCTCGAAGTGCTCCTGAATTCTTGTGATTTGTTTGCGAAAATTAGGAGTTGTGAGTTTGTTGGTTTGAACTTTGAATACTAAGGTAGGAGATACCCTTAACTTTTATTCGATCTGGTATTTTTTCTTTGGATTTAAGTCGCTAATTTTGTCACTGTGAGTTCCGTTTGTTTATTTTCTTTCACGGCGGCGCCGGCTGACACACGTTCGCTTATCATATGTACTGCTGCAGCGCGGGTGTTCATATGCTTGATTTTATCGGCTGTTCGTAATTGAAATACACTGCCCAACATTGAACTGTTGCATCCTCTGTTTTATCCTCGTCCTATTTTCCATTATCCGCGGTCGACTTTCTGTGATAAGCCTCTCTTATAGACCCAGGAGAGTGAAGTGTGTTTTATCCCTGTTCCCTTCCCAACGAAATTGTTGATATCAGTCATCTTCTGGTTTCGCGGTTTGCTCGACGGTTGCTGGTCTGTCTGATCTGATCTTGGGGAATATTGTTAATTTGTCATCATGCCAGCTTGTCTCAGTTGCTCCAAAGCTATAGCTCCGGATTCCGGATCAATATCCTGCGCGTCTTGTGGAAGTCATTTTCATCTACAGTGCGTACAGTTTACTCCTGTAGACAAGAGGACTCTGGATGAGGTTGGTTCCAAATGGTTTTGCACCTACTGCACTTCCTCCCGGAGAAATAAGCGGATTCCTCCAACCAACTTGGCCCCCAACGACGCTATTAAGCAATCCAACTTGAGCTCTAACCCTGATGATGCACCACTTACGATGCGTGAGTTTCGACTCATGATGAACAAATTGGATAGTCTATCATCTAACATTTTAGCTATTCAAAATGATATTGCTACAATAAAGGATACCCAGCGTAACATGAAGATTGAAGTTTCTCGTTGCACATCTTCAATTACCGAGCATGAACAAGTACTAACCCAACATGGGCATAGGCTGGAGCGGTGTGAGTCGGGGCTATCTGATGTGATCTCTAACCTCTCTGAGGTGAAGAAGGATATTTCGGGGCTAGGAGCGAATCCCCGTTCTCCTAACGAAGGATCAGCTCCAGTGGACCCTGCTGAAATTATGGAGCGGGTACGGAGGTCTAACAACATTATAATTCGAAATATTCCGGAATCGAACTCAGTTGAGCAGGACACTATCACGGTCAATCAAATTTTCGATCATATTATTCCTCAACAATTTCATCATGTCATCTCGATGTCCCGGATAGGCACTCATGCTCCTCCTAAGAGTCGTCCAATACTTGTGTCCTGCAGCAACCCTACTATTGTAAAGAAAATGTTGAGAAACAAAAAACTTTTGAAGCAGGTGGACCCCTTTCGGGCAATTTCTCTCTCGGACGACTTGACCCCAAATCAATCAAACTATCTTCGGGAGCTACGCGATAATCTCAGGCGGCGTCAGCAGGGAGGAGAGGCTGATCTTACTATAAAGTTCGTCAAGGGTGTCCCAACTATTGTCTCTCAGAATCCCAATGGTGACTCGGGAAACTAACGAGGCCTGTACATCAGTGGAACCTACTGTATACCAATGCACGCTCACTGAAGAACAAGTTGAATGAGCTGCTGGCCCTCACCGACCACTTCAGGCCTCACCTGATACTCATCACGGAAACCTGGTTCCGTCCAGAGATGCCGGACTCTGCTTTTAGTGTCGATGGTTACTCATTGTTTCGGGGTGACGGCGCCACAAACGTTGGTTACGGTGGCGTTTGCATTTATGTTGTGGACGAGTTGTGTGCTAGCTTCGATGTCAGGGTCAGTAGCCTCGACGTGCCCGGCATCGATAGTGTCTTTTTGGACTTGTCCTCTCCTGTGTTCTCTGCTTATATCGGCTGCGTATACCGTCCTCGTCCTTCCCCTGCAGACGATTTCCTCTTCGGACACCTCAGCTCCATTTCAAATTGCAAGAAGAATATAATTATCGCTGGGGATTTTAACTTTAGAGAGCTCACTTGGCCAATTACTGTTTCCCCATCGCGTGGCTCACTGGCTGAAAGATTCCTTTCGGTGCTGGACGATGCGGGTCTGTCTCAGCTTGTTAACAGTCCCACTAGATTCGTACATGGCCAGACTCCATCCACACTCGACCTCTTGCTGACGGATGATGACGCCTTAATTAATGAGGTCACCCTCCATGATCCTATCGGGAGATCGGACCACGCAGTAATAACAGCTAACATCCAGTTCATTTGCCAGCCGAAGCCGAGGACCACTTGTGCTGGGAAAAGGAAAAAAATAATTGATCACCGCTCCCTGGACGAGGGTTTGTTGACAGTGGCTTGGGATCGGGTGCTTTACCCTGGCATCGATGTTGACTCTGCCTGGGATTCCTTTGTGTCGGTTCTCAACGCAAATATTGATGATAACACCACGTTCCGCATCACTCGTAGCATACCTTCCAAACCATGGCTCAATGGTGAATTTATTGACCAGATTCGCTGCAAGAGGAGTCTTTGGCGGAGATACTTACGAAATAGATCACAGTCCAACTATGACGCTCATAGACGATATTCAAACCGATTATCTGCATCCATCAAGGCCGCTAAGGACAGGTTCGAGACAGATTTAGCCCGCTCAAAAAATCGGAAGCAATTTTTCAAATATGTCAGATCGAGTCTCAATTCAAAAGTTTCAACACCTCATGTTCGAAACCATAACGGTGTGATTTGCTCCGATTCTCTGGAATGCGCCAACTCTTTTGCCGAATCTTTTGCTTCAACCTTCACATCGGAACCTGATGAACCAATCCCTGATGTTGATGCACCAAGATGCCACCAGACTCTGGATCATATTAGCTTCAGTCCCACAGAAGTTAACGATATTCTGAGATCACTTGACCACACCTCTGCACCAGGTGGCGACAACATTCCTGCTAGCATACTAAAAAACTGTGCTGAGTCTCTAACTTATCCTGTCACCAGACTACTTAATATATCTTTTGATTCTACGAAACTGCCTTCAGTATGGAAATGTGCCAGAGTGACTCCAGTGTATAAGAAAGGGGACAAGCTCGACACTTCAAATTATAGGCCCATAAGCCTGCTTCCGATCATTGGTAAGATTGCTGAGAGGCTGGTCAGTTCGAGGCTATTATCGTTTTTTGAGCACAACGGCATTATTCCTGCCGATCAGCATGGTTTTCTCCCGAGGAGGTCGGTCATAACTGCCTTGCTGAGGTGTATTGATGAGTGGACTAAATCAGTTGATCGAAATATTCCGATAGATGTTGCATATTTGGATTTCTCGCGTGCGTTCGACCGTGTGCCGCATGGAAGACTTCTCCACAAGCTCGAGCATTTTGGTGTCAGGGGTGGACTCCTCCGATGGATTGAATCTTTCCTTCGGGATCGCCAGTTTCAGGTAAGGGTGGCTGACGTTACTTCTCGAAGTTTCGCAGTTGGTAGTGGCGTGCCTCAGGGGTCTGTCCTCGGCCCAATCCTTTTTCTGGCCTACGTGGCTGATTTGCCGACGGGCCTGGTGTGCCGTCACTCTTCGTACGCTGATGACATCAAGATCTTCGCTGATGTCTCTTCAACTGTTGACTTGCAGCAGGATTTGGATCGCATATTCGAATGGTCGAGGAGGTGGCTCTTGCCATTGAACATTGATAAGTGTGCTGTGATGCACTTGGGGAGAGGAAACCCCGGCCATCAGTACTACATTGATGGGCAATTGGTGCGAGTTACCAGTTCCCAAAGCGATCTCGGCGTTGTGGTTTCCGACGACCTCAGTTGGTCTCAGCATATTGGTGGTGTAGTGAGCAAAGCTAATAGACTCATCTATCTCATCAGGCGATCATTTCCCCGTTGCTCAGTGGAGACCTGTAGGCTACTTTACACGACCTATGTTCGACCCATACTAGAGTTTGCTGGTCCTGTTTGGGCGCCTGTGCTGGTTCGGGATCGTGAAGCCCTGGAGGCTGTCCAGCGGAGGGCCACCAGGATTCCGTTCGGTATTATGCGTCCATCGTACGAGGAGAGGCTCCGTTTGTTTGGCCTGCCATCATTTTCGGATCGTCGTGCGCGGGGCGATCTCATCGTGACTTATCGCGCCCTCCACGGGCTTTTCGGTTGTGACATGAGTGGACTATTTGTGCGGGATCGTGCGGGACGCCGTGGTCATCATCTTAAGCTCTACCGTGAAAATTTCAGGTGTACCCTTCGAGAGCATTTTTTCTCCAATCGTGTATTCCACGCCTGGAACGCCCTGCCTAGTGAAGTTGTATGCGCCCCGTCAATAAACGCTTTCAAGAACCGGCTCGATCATCACTCGAACATTTCGTGATTTTCAGTGTTTATTTATCTGTTTGTTTTTTTTTTCTCTACCGTCTACTTTTGATCATGTTATTTTGAACTCTTCGCACAGCAGCAATGTATTTCTTAATTTCTTTATATTTATGTGTACTTGAGATGTATAGGCTCTGGCCTCCTCTCTTATTTTCATTAAATAATAATAATAATAATAATAATCTCTCTTCAAAGACTCGTTCATCCAACGAACAGCGAGGCTTTGGAACACATTGCCTAGGGAGGTTTTCCCCGAGGCATATAACCTCCAGAAATTCAAGAAGAACACCCATTCCTACCTGCTTGCTTACTTTCGATCTGTCTTGTCATAATCATGTGACACTATGACTGTCAAGCATGGCAATTCAAATCTTGCACCCTTTATAACGAGTACCAGTACAGTGATTGCTGTCCTAGACAATATGAACGCATTTTTCCACTAATCTCAGTGGAAAGACAGTCTCTGCACGACGAAATTCAACTATCAGCTGACTGATCCTAGATCCGTGAATCGTGATTGGAAACATCGGGAACTCTCCAGGGATTTTCGGAGCGTCGTGCAAACGTCGAGCAGCAGGCGAAGTCGATATAAATGTTTCCTCTGGTATCGGGAACTTTGCTCTTACGACCGGAATATTTGATCGATCCGTGACTCGTGTTATCGCCAACATACACCGGTGTTTTTCTGCCCGTTCATCTCGTGTCGTAAAAGCTGCATAATGCGGGAAGCCCTCAAGTTGGATTTTTCCGATTCGAGCATTTTAAGGGGCCGTTATACTCTGGCTACGTCACCGATTCCCCATTCAAAAAGTGCCTTTCATTTTTCCGAGTTTACGCCCTCAATTTTCTACCTAAAAGCTTGATTTTTTCTTTAAATTTAAGTTGAAGGATGTCTTGAGGGCACTCCAATTTCTTCGCTTTGATACAATTATTTTTTCGCATGAAAAAATCGGCTACGGCACCAATTTTCCATTCAAAAAGTGCCATTCATTTTTCCAAGTTTACGCCGTCAATTTTCCAACTAAAAGCTTGATTTTTTCTTTAAATTGAAGCTAAAGGATGTCTTGAGGGCACTGTAGTTTTTTGTCTTTGAAAAAATCATTTTTTCGCATGAAAAAATCGGGTTGAATTTGAGAGTCTATGAAAATTGACTTCATAATCGTAAAAAGGTGCCTTTCATTTTTCCATGTTCACGCCCTCAATTTTTCACCTAAAAGCTTGATTTTTTTCTAAATTGAAGTTGAAGGATGTTCTGAGGGCTCTCCAGTTGCTTCTCTTTGATAACATTATTTTTTCGCATGAAAAAATCGGCTACAGCACCGATTCTCCATTCAAAAGGTGCATTTCATTTTTCCAAGTTCACGCCCTCAATTTTCCACCTAAAAGTTTGATTTTTTCTCCAAATTGAAGTAAAAGGATGTCTTGAGGGCACTCCGATTTCTTCTCTTTGATAAATTTATTTTTTCGCATGAAAAAATCGGCTACGGCACCAATTCTCCATTGAAAAAGTACTTTTCATTTTTCCAAGTTTACGCCCTCAATTATCCACCTAAAAGCTTGATTTTTTCTTTAAATTGAAGTTAAGGGATGTCTTGAGGACACTCCAATTTCTTCTCTTCGATAAAATCATTTTTTCGCATGAAAAAATCGGGTTGAATTTGAGAGTCTATGAAAATTGACTTCATAATCGTTTTTCGGCGGTCGTTCATAAATTTTTTTTAGAAAATTCATTAAAGTGCCCTCGAAAAATCAATGTTCTATATTTAAAAAAAATTCCATTTGGATAAACGCTTAATTAGTCCAAAAAATGATGGAAATACTGAAAAGACTTCCAGAAAGTGTGAAATCGTAGAGAACTGTCTGAAATTCCAGGAGAATTAAAAAAAAATCAAGCTTTCAGGTGGAAAATTGAGGGCGTGAACTTGGAAAAATGAAAGGCACTTTTTGAATGGGTAATCGGTGCCGTTGGCCAGAGTATGACGGCCCCTTAAGCCCTCTCTAATTCCTATGCACTGGAATCTGGATCTTACAAAGCAACTTTGTTGATTGCAGGTTGTCTCATTCAATGGCTTTGTCAACTGGTCAAATTAGGCATGAACGCTCATTAGACAGGCTCATCTGGTCTAGCTATACCTTCGTAAGTGGTTCGTCTTGCTCTCTTCTCGGCCTACTTTGAGAAGGCTCATTGAAATTAGCTGAATTCAGAATTTTATCCTGGTTTTCCGATAGGAATAATACCATTTGAAATGGTAATAATGGCAACGTGTAATGGTCCATATGAAGTAAAAAACACACAAACATCTATTCCTTATAGAACAAATTTTAGTTTTTTTACGTAGAAAAAAAAACAGTTCTCTCTCTCATTGTTTTCGTAGTTTCCATCAGGGAATCATAACATAGTATAAAACAAAGTCGCTTTCGCTGTCTGTCCCTATGTATGCTTAAATCTTCAGAACTACGCGAGGGATTTTGAAACGCTTTTTTTAATAGATAATTAGATAAAGTGATTCAAGAGGAAGGTTTATATGTATGATAAATGCATAATATTGTACAGAAACACTGATGAATTTACAGGTTTCTACTGTGATGTAAATAAACACATTTTTTGCACTTACATTGCAAACGCTGACTGAACACCACGAGATAAATCAAAATAATGTACTCGGTATTGTACTCCTGAAAAAGGTCAACAAAAAAGTCCGCGATGGTATATGTCTATCTCTTAAGAATAACCTACAATAACCATTTTTATTCTTTACATTTTACGGAAAAAAATGGCTTATTTAGGAAGTTATTTTACGCAATACAGCATTAATCCTCATCCAATTAAGTACCTTAAATACATTGTCCATTCAATATAGATCAATATGGCCCTTTACAGCATGTAATTTAAATGAATATTTCCGAAGAAATTACAGATTTAAAATGCAGGGACATAGCGGTGCGGCGCCGGCACTACCGTTGTTTATAAGGATTGCATTGCATCCGTGCGAAGCGGGGGCGGGTCGCTAGTATCCTAATAACGAAGAGAACTCACAACTCAGGAGTTCGAAATGAAGGTTTACTCGAATTGCTTATGTACTTTGCTGTAGCGTTCTTGTACAAATTGAGTAGTGAAGAGAAATAGTGGAAACAGAAAACCCAATTTTCCCGTAGCTGAGATAGAATTTTCTCTTCGTGAAGAATCATGTGGGAAATGAGAATCACGAAAATGAGCTCACGCTGGTGCGGAAAAATTCACTATTCCGCCTGAATCGTTAAAAGGAATTGGATTGATTTTAGCCCATTGCGTGACACAGTCTTTGTGATTTTTCATCCGCTAAATTGGGTCGTTTGGAATGCTCATAAATTAGTTCTTCTGAATGTCCACCTAACTAGACCTTTTGATGATAGGTTATAAAGCACCCATGGAAAAAACCCAGCTTATGGAACTTCGAATTCTATTTCGGAAATGATCGATATTAAAAATACATTTGAATGATAACTAATGAGTACATGTTTGAAGTCAACATTCTAGTCCAATCAATGAACCACATATTAACAACACAGAATATTTTCACTGCCTTGGAGCGAAATAACGATATTGTTCATCTTTAAAAAATTTTTCTAGGAAAACTGGACGTGTGCCAAAAAAATAAAAACGCTCCAGTAATGTCAACTTGTGGTAGAATCTGAAGCAGGTAGCGAATTTTTGAAAACGGAATGTACGGGGTTTTTTTTCAACCTGCAAATTTAATCTGAACTTATCATAATTCTCACCCTGTATTTATGAAAAAGTATTGGAATTATTAAAAGTAGACAATCATATTGTTCTACACTGAAAATTTCATCAATATTGATCAAGCCGTACCAAAGTTATGAATAAAAGAAAAATCGGTCGAATCGGACAAATCACCCTGTGGACTCTCAATATTGGCTCCCCAACCATAAACCAAACATTGTTTCGAAACTGGTGTAAAATTCTCCTAAAATCTGACGGACTCCTCCGAAATCACCCTGTATAATGCTTCTCCGAAACTAAGATTAGTTTTTATGCTTAGTTTGAAGCCAATAAATAATGGCTTCAAACAGGCCCGGATCTACGATTTTTTCTGACCGGGGCAAAAATTCATGATTGCGCCCCCCCCCCCCATTTGTTTAATATGTACATATATGAATTCATAGAGAAAACAAAAATAAATAATACAAATGAATAATGAAAATAAAAACTAATAATAAGGAAAATATCACAAGGAAAGAAATTGGACTTTTTTCTTCACATAGCATCACGCGGCGTGATTTTCTTTCCGCGAACGCGTTCTATAGCTAAGATCGAGAGGACATAGAGACTTTTCTGACTCATTAAGGAACGCAAATAATTTTTATTATTTTCAATTTGCTGAAACTGCTTTCACATCTTGCAGACGTGGTAGGCAATGTGCACTATATTCCCTATAATGTCAGCTATAATGACATTATAGGGAAAGCATCTTTCAGATCTTGCCTGTGAAAAATTTGTAGCAGGTCTAATGAAGTCGATATTTCACTTATTTCAGGAACCAACATTTTGAAAACCGCTAGTTCCTAACAAAAATCAACTGCATTCAAGTCTCTTCAATATTTTTGCGCTAAGAGGGTCCCATTTTCTGCAGATTCTCTTTTTGCATGTTTAAAAGGGCATGGCTATTGAGGAATGAGAAATTCCTATGCAGACTCTCTGCGCTTTCTAATCTTTTTTTGATTTCTGACAATAATCTGTCGAAAACAACCTTAATTTCCTCGGAGAATAAACCAACTAGATCCGTTCTTGACTCATCATCGCACATTTCGTCAACCTGCTTTTTCTTCTTGGAAACACGTTTATTTCTAAGAATTGGCTCCACATCCAATTCTTCTGAAAGAAGTGTAGCTTCCGAGATCCAGTTTTCAATAAGTTTTTCTGTCATTCCTTGCAAGATCTTCATAAGACCTTGCATGAACGATAATGAACGTGAAATAACTATATCTCCTTTCTGAATTTCCACGTTGACCATATTGATCTCTCGCAGAATATTATCCCAAATTGTTAGGTTCAGTATGAATCTAAAATCCATCTCAGCATGAAGCAAATGACCAGCTTCATACTTGTATTCTACGACTAGTGAGGATTCTTTGATTTCTTCCACAGCCTTCACAACTCCCGGTAAATTATTGAGCAAGGCATTAACAGCTTGAAGTTTAGTCCATCAGTTTGGCTACTTCCTTTAAAATTTGTTTTCGTCCACTTTTTCATAATTGTCCATCGTGTGGTTGAACTAACAAAAAAACAATACAGTTTTTGTACAACACCAAATAAATTTACTGCTTCTGAACATGATTAAGACGAATGGACACCCACAAGATTCAGAGAGTGAGAATTCTGGATTGGACTCCTTTATATATATGCCAGTTTGTCAACTTCTAAGAAGTCAATAAAACTTCCCTTTATTTTTAGTATTATAAGTCTTTGCCTTTATCTCATATCCAGACTACGTTCTCTTTAAATATCGTATAACCTGGTTCATTTGTTCTGTGAGAGATACATCTGGGGTACAGTCGAACATAATAGTGAAATAGTTGGCCTCCTTGATCTCATTAATAATGAATGCTATTTCGAACTTTGGTGGCCATTAAATCGATAATTTCATTTTGCATATTTTTGGGAAGATAGGATGTTTGTCCTTTTTTTGAGTGGTCAAGATGGCACTTCAGAGTCGGGTCATATTTAATAATAATATTTTTTTCCGAGAAAATCAAATATAAAAAAATTCAACCTCTGGTTGTTTTTAGCGCCCCCTTAAGCTGTCGCCCAGGGCAAGCGCCCCGCTTGCCCCACCCTAGATCCGGGCCTGGCTTCAAATTGAGCTTGAACACTAAGCTTGACTTTGTGTTTTATCAAGAAGTTACTCCGTTTGTATCTACAATTTAGGAAAACCCTTTTCACATAGATCCTGGAAGCGATTTCCAGTCCATTTTCACAAATTTTCTTCCCTTTCTACATTCGCAATAAAATCTAATTAACCACCGAGTTAACCACGATTTTATTCGATGGTTTTGGACTTCAATAGTTCCAGAGCTGTTTCAAACGAAATTAGAGACCCCAATTATTCTCTTCAAACAACCGTGTCGATTTTCATTTGGAGCGTACTAATTCGCAGCGTTTCTTAACTAACCAAGATGTAATATCGTCATATGTTAATTGGGAGATTAGAAGACATGTCCTATTTGGAAGAATTATTGTTTTAAATTGTGTTGAAGGGATATTAATCTCATTTTTTAATTTTTCCTTTTACCAATTGTCGCAAACTTTTCATTTCTCATAAATCATGGTTCCACGATATCTTTCGAAAGTTTCAAGTTTTTAAAGTTCACATCGGGACTACAAAAAAGGGTATTCATACACAGATCAAAGAACACGAACGTTTTGGTCGACTTCATGAATGGACATAATATTTTGTTCGATAAAACAGAAGCCTGTTCCATCATCAAGGATTATTATAGAGCTTTGAAACGGATAACTCCATCATACTTGTCAAAAAACTTTTTTTATCATTTGTGCAGTGGAGTTCATAAAGATTTGATACTGGATTCTTTATAGTCTTTGTCGTTTTTCTGTTTCATATCAAAAGCAAAGTCTTCTATATTTCTGTAAGTTTTTCTGGGGTGGTTTCTCTCTATCTAAGGACTTGTTTCTCTTCAGCAAGATTTCCACAAACTTCCACACAAACGATCTTGATTTTGTGGTATTAAAGGGATATTCTTTCGAGGAAATATTTCGAATAAACGACAAATACCTCAGTGATACGATCACCCATTCACTATTGGAAAAATAATCATTACCTAAGCTATCTTGAATTTAGGAAATGTCAAAATTTTATCGATGAAAACCAACTTGTTTTATCGCTCCAAAACGAGTGGAAATGTGAATTACTTCAATGTAAACCAATTCCTTGTTTTACCTCCTTTGATAGAGACCTGTCAAACGTGTATGCAGCTAATATCACTCAAAATGCATCTATCACTCAAGACAGAAGTTGTTTGTTTATCATTACTGATTGGACCATGCAAAGATAAGTATTGGTCAACTAAAGAATTAAACTATGTAAACGTTTTTTAAATATAATTATTATTCGAAGAAATTTTCCTTCTTTAACTTCAAGTCAGATGAAGGTCGAAGTCCCCAGTGGTATTTGCTTGGAATAACCGAATGTATTGATTCGTTGAAGCCTAAATACAATTTTGCAGAGTATTAATTTCAAGTTCCAGATAGACTAGACGCCCAAATATTACCGGATCGTATTTCAGGAACATATCTCGATTGAAAAGACCTTGGATCTTGGAACGACTCTCATTCACCAATGATCAGCGGTTTCGATACCATATTCAATTTTCATGACAATTAAAAAAAAGAATAATGGAATTCCGATCAATTTCATTCATTTCTCGAATAAAATCTTTCGTTATTTCACTTGGAATCGTAAGGATCGTGATTATAATCGTCGAAAACCAAGTTCTTCGAAATTGTTCAGCAAAAATAAAATAGAACGCAATTTTATTAAATTTCAATATTCAAAATGTTTCAATGGTAACACATATGTTAGGTAAGCTGTAAGATCTCATTTCCTTTGTATAAATTCATACCCACATTGAAAACAGTATTTGAATGCCACCATTTTGCACTCAAGATTTTGAAGCCAGCAGAAAATGGAATTCTTTTCAGGTATTCTATTGTCAATAAAACGCTATACAAAAGAATCAATATTTTATGATCTCATAAAATTCCGCAATAATTCCTTCAATAGTAGGCTATAATCAATTCACCAATCTAAGGTCAAATGTGTAGAATGGAATGGTAATTCAATTGTGCGATGCAAATATGTGTAAAATTGACTTATTTTAAATAATAAATTAATCAAATTAGGGTTGAACTTCTTGTCCCTATGTTGTCATGAAACGTCTGCATGTGGAATATTGAAAATCTCAAGTTATAGTCTACAATTACAAATATGACATCACAATTTCTGATGGCAACATCAGTTCAACTGATAATATTCAGAATGTAGGAGCAAGGTAATCTAGAATTTTTTTGTGTAAATCTTTTTTCTGTATACTTACCTCTAGGATACAATAATTGCATTTTTTAGGCTGTAAGAGAGAAATTGGTATTTGAAAACAAAGAAAAATACTTATTTGAACTTTATAAAGGGTTCATTTCAATATAATGAGCCTTTATTCACATTCAATTACTCCATATTTATGTAATTTTTCCCATTCCTTTTCTCTTTTTTCTGATGGTAATATCTCAAGAAGTACTTGAAATACATCTGGTTTGCTTGAGTAGGTACATCCACCAAAATACAAACATGAGCTACTGGACTTGAGTAAATTATGAATAATACCTGGACTGAACGAGAATAAATTCGCTATCACAATAATAACGCTTATATCTTTTGAACCACTGGATCGATTTCGAATATCAAACTCATTTTCGAATCATCTTCTAATTCTAATGAAAACTGTTTTTACAATAAAAAAACCAAAACTATTCTTTACAAAATTCATGGTTTTTTTCGGGAATCCTTCTCATAATGCTTCTTAAAGTGTTCTCAGACACTTTCTGGGATGCTGTCTTCCACTTTTGCTTGAATTCCGCTAATGTTTTCGTTGATTTCTTAGTCTTCTTCAATTCTCTTTTTACCAGGGCCCAATATCTTTCGATTGGCCTGAGTTCTGGGCAATTTGGTGAATTGGCCTCTTTGGGGACAAAAACCACCTCATTAGCTTCGTACCATTCCTTGGTGGCCTTGCTGTAGTGGCATGAAGCTAAATCTGGCCAAAAGATTGTTGACACATCGTGCTCACGTAAAAATGGTAATAGTCGCTTCTTCAAGCATTCCTCGATGTATATCTTCGAGTCAACAGAGCCTTGGCCAACGAAAAATGTGCTCCTTTTCCCACAAGTGCAAATTGCTTGCAAAACCAGGAATTTTTTAGGAAACTTTGCTTGTTTCTTCACGCGAAATTGTTCGTCAACATTTCCACGAGTATCTGCATTATAAAATTCCTGACCAGGAAGTTGCGAGAAATCAGCCAAGACATAGGTTTCGTCGTCCATCACGCAACAAGAAAAATTTTCCAAGAAATCTTTTTTTAATTTCTTTGCTCTTGATTTCGCCACTTGATTCTTCACAGCGTTCCTGTCTGGCACTTTCTGCACTTTGTATGTTCTAAGCCCACAACTCGGTTTTCTGAACGGTTGACTGCGAACAACCCACTATTTGGGCCACTTTCCGTCCTGAAAAGTTAGGATTCTTCTGAAAAAGGCTGATGGCTTTCTTCACTTTTTTGGGGCTATGAAACCCCTTTTTCCTCCCGGTTCCTTCCTTGCGGTTGATTGTAAGATCTTCGTTGAAGCGCTTAACAACTCTTGGATACCGTTTCCGGACGAACGCGAGCCTCTTTTGCGATTCTTTTGAAGCTCCATTTTTGATTATTTTGAAAAAGTTTCACTATAAATTCTCGTGTTTTCACTTCGCTTGAAATTTTGCGATAGAGAATTGGAATATCTATGAAGTAAATGTTCCACATGTTTCTGACGTTCATAACAAAGCTAACTATGATCAAATTTTGATTTTTTCTCAATTGGTTCAAGAGATATAGGCGTTTTTGTGATAGCGAATTTATTCTCGTTCAGTCCTTAGTTAAGAGTCAGTGCTTGAGGTGGCCCATTTTTCTTCAATAATCAATACTTTTTGCTGAAAAATTTGCAAGCGACTAACGCCTTGACCTCGGAATATCTGTCATTAGTGAACTTGTCAGTTTTGTTGGAAACTACTGCATTCAAATAAAAAAACCTGTTTGAGGCATACGGATCGAAGAGCTTTCCTTCTAGGCTCATAAATCCAAGGAAAGCTGCCCTCCCAATGGCATGATCCTTCAAGGAAGCTGTAATCCACGTTGCACATCTCGAGTCTCTCAATTATTGTTCGTTACGAATAAAATATGACCCCATTTTCTCTTGGTAGCGATATCGTAACTAGGAATTTCCACTGTGGGGAACTATATAACAATCGAAGAAGCGTTTCAGTGCGGCTATGAAAACTTGAAGCGCGCTCTTAAATTTAAGTGAAAATTATGGTTGTGCAACTGTCTTATCAACTTGAAACTTGAAAGTTTATATCCCTCCAAACTCAAGCGGCGCCAGTCATCCATCGGCAAATGTAACTTGAAGTGGCATCAAAAATTGACGTTATACTTTCCAGAAGCGATAAAGTTGTAGCAACATCTTCGTGTTCACAAAAGTGGGTAGACGATACAATTACTGAAAAACCTTGGATGATGTGGAACATTCTGTTCCCTTTGAAATTTAATCGTTCAGATGCAGGCTTAAGGAGAATTTCTGGTGGATTCCTGCTGCCGGTTTCCAATTAGAAGTCGTAATTTTTCTGCTTTTCTGTAGGTGCATTGATATTAGACGAGACAATCGAAAGCTTGAGAAATTTGTCATAATATTATGTAGCATTTGTCAGTATCCAAAGTATATTCGACGGAAAATTTTTGCCAAAAAATTCATAACTCAACACACCGAAACATTTATTTATTCATTGAAAGTACAGTTAGTGAAAGTACATTTATTAAAATTTAACTCAACATAAGATTAGTTGCTGTTCTTTACAACAGAAAATCTATACCACGCATAATATAATGCTCCACATGAGTTAGGGATATTGACTTAAGTTGCAAAAAAATATAGTTAAAATAAGATTTTTGTGATGAAAATTCATATAGTCCATCCAAGAATGATTGACATCTCGGGGGGCTTTGGAAAATCGAAATTATGTTGGTAATGCCATTCAGTAATATTTTGAGTTGCAGAATTCAGGTTGGTGTTGGAAATATCACTGACATTTTGTTCTGTCATCAATGTTTCGGAATTTGGCAAAAAATTGAGCAAGTGAAATAAATATCTTTGAAATGAGGCTCTTGAAGAGTGAACAGCTAAAAAATGGGAAGCCTGCACAGAGCACGTAGAAAAAGAAATGAGAGCAGATTAGTCAAAATATAAGCAATGTTATGAAAACCTGACAAAACCTTTCATTATGAACGAGTTCTGCCCAGATGAGGAAAAAATAATATGTTGTAGTTGTTGAAACAGAATAATAGGAATATTTATATTTTTCATATTCCATATTTTACACCTTCATTGTTCACAAATATTGAATGTTACAATGTCATGACAAAATTTTTCATATATAGATCCATTGGTTAAGTTTTGTTTCTGTCTTGATATCTATTACAAATTTCCCAATCCATTCACATTGCAGTAACACACGCTTCAAATTATCAACTAGATTTTTTCGGTTTAGCGAATATTCATATTGAACATTGAAAAGTACCGTGCTATTACTGCTATTCATATCACCCACGATATTTTTCGTTATCAAACCAGAATTTCCAGGCTGTATGCTCCTATAATTGATCGTAAGATCGAAAATGTATCAATACAAGATGAAAATAATATACTGCTGGTATACAGATTTACACGCTGGTAATCGTATGTGAAAATTGGGAACATTTTCGTGTTCAAAGTTCCTTACTTCAAAAAAATATCGTTAAATTTTTAGGTTATTTCTATATCTATGATGAAAGCACAGAAAATTTTTAGTTACTTTTTTGTAACTAGAAATAAAGCTGCGACTGGACTTTCAAGGCCTGCTCTGATGTCAATCATTCTTGGATGGACTATATTAATATTTTTTTTTATGTTGTGGTTTTCACGAAAAGGAATATCCTGTAATGTTCAGAGAACATCGTGAGAACCAAGGGCAAGCAGGTAGGAATTGGTGTTCTTCTTGCATTTCTGGAGGTTATATGCCTCGGGGAACACCTCCCTAGGCAATGTGTTCCAAAGCCTCTCTGTACGTTGGATGAACGAGTCTGAAGAGATTATGATTACAAGTTGCAAATTAATTTTAGCCTGTAGGTCTGCAGCGTATACAGGGTGGTTAAGAAAAATCGAGTAAAATAACGAAATTTTATTCCCAGAGAATTCAAGCATTTTAAGACTATCAATACAATGTATGGCCTCCACGGGCATCAATAACAGCTTGACATCTTCTTTGCATACTACACACGAGGTTGTTGAACATTTCTTGAGGAATTTGGTTCCATAAACGGGGCAGAAGCTCTCTCAGATCATTTAAGGATTCTGGGGTAGGTTGATGATTATCTAATCTTCTTTGGAGCACATCCCATGCATGTTCTATGCAATTCAAATGTGGTGAGTGCGGAGGTATTGGTAAATGTGGAATACCAAGCTCCTCGCGCGCATTCTCAACTATGGCTGCACAGTGCGGTCTAGCGTTAACGTCTAGAAATTGAAAAGTTTCACCAATAGCAGCGTGAAAATTTGGCACAACATTGTCAATGACATGCTCCCTATAGTGTAAGGCGGTCATATTCCCAGGATAAATGTGTAGATCTGTGCGCCCGTTGAAACATATCCCGGCCCATACCATAACACTACCCCCTCGGAATGGATGGACTTCTTGGACATAGCGACGATTACGGGGTATGCGTGGGATTGTCAATACCCTTATTCTTCGAGAATCTGAAAATCGTCCATATCTGGGTTCATCAGTGAAAAGGACACTACGCCATTGATCGTTCCAATTGATATGTTACCTTGCCCATTCCAGTATTTGACGCTTATGGTCACGTGTAAATGGAACTCCTCTTAATGGACGTCTAGAACCTAGATTCACCTCTCTCAAACGTCGTCTGGTGGTTTCGATGGAAACTTGGACCCCATCTGCATTTTGAAGAGTATTCCGTAGCATTCTACACGTAGATGTAGGGTTTCTTCTCGCCGAAACGGTGATGAAACGATCATGAGCAGGTGTTGTTTTTCGTCGCCCACCAAGCCTTGGTCTTTCCAACACGGAACCTGTCTCCCTGAACCTATTCCAAAGTCGAGATATCACACTTTGGCTGACTTGGAGCCTTTCCGCTACAACAACCTGAGTTAGGCCATCCTGTAGCATTCCGATAGCCCTATTAGCCTCAGCGTTTGTTAATTTACGTCTTGGCATTTTCAGAAAACTCGTTTCAAATCGAAGCCGTTGATAAACTGACTTCATTCCAAAATAAGAACATTCATGAAGCATGCAAAGAACCAAACTTCAGAAAAAAGGCGACCAGATTGACGAAATGTCTCATACTGATTTTTATTGGATCGATTCAAGTTGTTATTGAGTTTTAAATGATTTTACAACGATTTTCTCGAAGATTACATACTTTTAATAACGATTGAATACGATATCCCTAACTCTTGTGGAGCAGTATATTTATAATATTGTTGTGATCATCTTGATCGAGATTTGAGTATGGTTTTATAGAATTTTGATTACTTACTATGAGAAGTAATTTTCCGAAATTGTTATTCATTGTTTAATTTTTCAGTGTCGATTTGTTCTAAAGATCAGTCGTGTTTAGGTGATATCGTCGCCTCGTTTGGATATCAGTTTATGAAAAAGATGTACAGGGCAGCTTTGTCTTTCTCTATTGGAAACCAACCATTAACTACTTATACAGCTTTTAGAACTTGGCACGTTTTACCGAACATAGTATTGTATTCAATGCGATTTGTTGGACAGTCATCGCTATTTTTTTTCGATTTGAAAAAATACCACCGAACAGCAACTGCCTAATTTTTCAAAGTTATCATCATTGGTTATATTAGGTCAGTAGGAAGCATGGTTAAATTACATTTGGATTGTAATGTTACAATTGAGCCTGTATATTTACAATCAATGCTGTAATGGGTTCCAAAAACATCAGTTTATTTTAACTATGTAATATTACAACGAATTTTGGAAGTTAAGAGAACAGTTTTAATTCAGGTGTCATTGTCATGAGGCGATTTGATTTATTTCATGCCGTATCTGCCTACCGACGACAAAAATTGGTAAGCAAAGAACCTAGATCCGAAGCGAATTTTGCCCGTATGGTACAGCCTTCAGTGTTGTAGCCCATGTGGTTTGGACGAACATATCGAATAACCCAGTAGAAATTTCATTCGCAATGTGACGTGTAAGAAATTTATCAAATTTTATCACACAAAGGGTAGGAATTGCTGGTACAGAAACGGGTAATGTGGTAATACAGGACTGAATAATGTTGAGCATCAGCCACAATGGCAAAACATCATCTCGCAGCTCTATTCATCAAATAGCTCTTCAATGCAGTTTCCACAGCGTTGAAATGACGTACTGGATTTTCGCATTTATAAAATTTCACATTTCGGACGGTTGGTCTCAAATTTATGAATTCGAACTTCAACGCAAATTCATGAAAACGATGTGGATGCAAATAAATGCCACTTTTCAAGAGCAATATATGCAGTACTTTTTTAATGGTTATGCTGCTTTCAGGTCGACTTCTCTCAATGGGTTAAACTATTTTTAGTTTAACATTTCTATCGTTGAGCCTTTACGAGAAAAATCAACATCTTCCGAATCCTGGCGTATAATCCTCTCTACAATTATATGTGGTGACTAAATTCGACTTGGTCAATTTCACGTTTATTGCCTTCGGGCTTGAAATTGAGATTGCCTGATTGCGTAATGTTTTGGAAACTTCTTAATTTCATTGAGGTTCACTGATTTATTCCATTTGTTCATTGGAAATTTGAGTGAACATATACACATTTCTTGTTGACTTGGGTACATTTCTACGATCCAGAAACAAAGCAACAATCGATGGAATGGCGACACTCTGGTTCTCCAAGTCTTAAGAAGTTTCGTGTCCAAAAATCTGTTGGAAAAGTTCTTTCTTCAGTTTTTTGGGATTGCCTTGGAGTAATCATGATTTATTTTTTGGATAAGGGTAGAACAATAACTGGAGATTACTATCCGACATTACTGACTGAAATTAAAGAGAAAAGACGCGGAAAGCTATACAAAGGTGTTTTGTTTTTACAGGACACCGCCCCAGTACACAAATCTCATGTTACCACGCAAAAAATTCGTGATTTAGGGTTAGAATTACTAGAACACCCCCCTTGTTGGATTTGGCACCGTCCGACTATCATCTTTTTCCCCAACTGAAAAAAAGTTTAAAAGGTCGTAAATTTTCTTCCAACGAGGAGGTAATAAAAGCTGTGGAGGACTGGTTTGCAGAGCAAGAAGAAACATTTTTTTGAAAGGTCTAGAGACGTTGCAGGTTCGCTGTAATAAATGTATTCAATTAAGAGGAGAATAATGTTGAGTAATAAAATATTTTGACATTGAAATTTTGTTTGGTTCTATAGTAGGCTAAGAATTTTTCAATATATCCTCGTAAATCATAAGCTAGTCCAGAAATGTGTCTGCTGTTATAATTATAGTAGATACTGGTAATGACAGTCACGAACTATCCCTTGGGTAATTTCGAACAACAGAATGAAACTGTTCCATACGAATATGTCAAACAGATTTTACTACACGTGAACGATGTTTGAATTTGTTCTGAAATATTCAGTGTCCTAGTGAAGGACATTGTTAATGATTTCGGATTGGGGGCATGATTTAGAGCAACTAAGGGGGGTCAATGGCCCTTTTTAATGGCTCTTTCGGGATGTTTTGGCCATTCAATATACAGTATGGAAAAGCCAAATGGAGTAAAAGAAAAGCAGAAAAATGGTAAAAGATGGAAGCAGTTTCACGATGTCAGGCAAATTAAAAAAACAGCTGCTCATACCCTGTGTGAGGATATGAAATTAGATTTGATCTCTGTGTAGACGTTTTGTTTTCTGTGAACGGCCATGCATGGTTATCGTTAAAATTGCGAAATTATATGCCCATTTTCATTGAAGAAAATTTGAATGACGATAATTATTTAGCACTACTTCAAAATGATGAGTAAAATACTAAGGAGGGTGTACTATTACGAATTCCATTTGCTGTAGTTGATCAAATAACTTCATGTTATTGTAAAAATCTCGCACAAAGATTCATTTGAGTTCTTCACTTCATGAAAGACCCGAGGAAAGACCAGAAGTAATTACTACGACGTTATCCATGTTTTGGACCCCTGATACCATCTAGCTGAAGCAGAAGGAATTCATCTCAAGATGGTCCCGACGTGATTCACGGCGTTTGCCTTGAAAACAATTTTCTCAGGAGTCATTAGTACATTGCTCTCATGAGAAACTACATAACATCCATTACTTCCTCTTGTCACCGTCTCTTTGTTATGGTGCATACCCAGAAATTTGCATATTCCATTAAAAACGGAAAATTGTGGCGGTCCGGCAAAACACACAACCAAAACGGTATGAGATGATTTAGAATCCTTGGTGAGCTCGTCTTTTAATTTATGGAACGAGAGACTGAATCATAATTTCTACATATTCGCTCCATGAATATGTAATTTCGGGCGTACGTCTTCAACGAGCGAAGGGATAAAGCTAAATTTAGCTCATCGTACATCCCGAGGAAAGGATTTCTCAGATTTGTAACTGGGCGAAACCGAAGTGTTTCCAGACTAACTGCCAACCTGTCATTCGGACATCCCGAAGAAATATAAATATCTTCTATTTTGTATGACTGAGAGTATTCGAGGGGGAATTCATGTGAATAAACCTTGTAGGACAAGACGAGAATCTTAAGGTCAAGGTTATTTGCGGGTGTAGAAAGATTATAAGTCTTCGGAATCCACGAATAATATAGAATAGACCGCCCCAGTATATAAAACGATCGCAAGTATTTTGGATTGCGGTCTTTGGAATGATGAGGAATTCCCATCATTTGATATTCCATAGATAAAATCTATGTACTGTTTTGTTTTTCATTTCTGTTGTTACTTTTACCTATACTTGTAGTCTCCTTCTATCGCATTGTAAAGTATCGTACTTTACAGCACCCATACGCTAAATAAATAATTATACAGGGTCCTGCAATAGTGCGTTCTTCTTCCATAGCTGCCGAACCAGACATCTCAGAGATTTCGTTGGAAAGTAGACCTCTTGTACCTTCATTCCTGCATCTCAGGAAATTATTTTCTGATATACAGGGTGTCCCTGATAAATGTTATTCAACAATTGGATGATTTCTTTAATGGATCACCCCATATATTTTCAATGACCTTCATTACCTCTTTCATGACGCAAAATCTTAGGGACATTTTTCCAACAGTTCAGATCTTATTCGAAGAAAACTGCAAAAAGGTGAGGGAAAAACAGTTCAGTAAAAGTCTTCTGACGATTTCCAGAAGCGATAGTAACATGAATTTGAACTGAAAGTTTTTTAATTGAAGGATTTGCCTTGACATGGTTCCTAAACGATCAACCTGTCATATACAGGGCGTCCGTTATTAAGGTCCAAATATGGAGAACTTGAAATTATTATTTATCGATTATCCCAAATAGAACACAATGTATTTTTTTCCACAATGATGTAGAAAATTGAATACCTTACATTTTCTCAGAAGTATCCTCAGGATTATTTTAACCCCCGCATCCAGAAGACACGAAAAATGATATCGCAAATGAAAATTTTATACAAATAAATACATAATAAAACTAACGGACATTCAAAAGAGGTCAAACAATGAAATAAAACTAAATGAATAATTATTGACAAACTTCAAAACCTTCCCAGAATCATATTTCCTGAGCATCATTATAAAAATTCTTTTTCGTACAAGCAATTCATATTGATCACGTATTCAACCAATTATATCAGTTTTTATCGGCTTTCCAAAAAAAATATTGATCAAGGTTTTGCTACTAGAGCTCAAAGATATTTTCGAATACAGTAAATCAGTATGAATTTTTGTTTCTTATCGGGATATTGGGCAGCATAAGTTCGACTCCCTAAAAAACAGGTTCTGTGGCACTGCCCTAACATGAAAATCATATGAACCATCCTATTTTTTCCAGAAATTCATATTGATTCACTGTATTCGAAAGTGTCTTTGAGCTCTAAGTAGCAATAACTTGATCAATATTTTTTAATCATTGTGGAAAAAAATACAGGGTGTTCTATTTGAAAAAATCGAGAAATAATAATTTTAAGTTCTCCATATTTGGACTTTAATAACGGACACCCTATATATGACGGGTTGATCGTTTAGGAACCATGTCAAGGCAAATCCTTCAATTAAAAAACTTTGAGTTCAAATTCATGTTACTATCGCTTCTGGAAATCTTCAGGAGACTTTTACTGAACTGCTTTTTCCTCACTTTTTTGCAGTTTTCTTCGAATAAGATCTGGACTGTTGGAAAAATGTCCCTAAGATTTTGCGTCATGAAAGAGGTAATGAAGGTCATTGAAAATATGTGAAAATATATGGGGTGAATCATTAAAAAAATCATCCATTTGTTGAATAACATTAATCGTATATCATGTATATCAGAAAATAATTTCCTGAGATGCAGAAATGAAGGTACAAGAGGTCTACTTTCCAACGAAATCTCTGAGATGTCTGGTTCGGCAGCTATGGAAGAAGAACGCACTATTGCAGGACCCTGTATAGACCATCTGAGCAACTCGTTCATTAATGAAACTCAAAAGGTTGAAATGCACAAACTATTAAAGAAAAAACAAAAAACCCACTGCAAAATTATTCAACTGAAAGAAAAAACAAGACCTTCACTTAATCGATATAATTTTTTGTGAGTAATGTAAAGGATGCACTACAAAATATAGTTTCCGCTACCTAGCTGAGCAGTTATTAGTATTTTTTTAATTATTACTGTGTTTTCATGTTTTCTTATATTCTCTTCTTTTTCAGTTGCCTTACCAATACTAAGTCTATTCTAAAAGGTGAGTACTTTTTCTATATACCTACCATACATAGCGTCGTGTATATTCAAACGATAAAATTGTACGAGAAGTATATATATTTTATACACATTCTGGAGGAATGATTAAGCTTTAATTAAAAAAAAAATTGTTGGTCTACGCCGCATACGAACCTAGATATCACGGAAATAAAAAGCCCAATCTTTGAAGGGAGCTCGGACGTGTAGGTACCAGGTCCCCTTAATGATTTTATGGCCGGAATTGGATGGTATTGATCTGGACAACGTTTACTCTCAACAAGAAGGAGCTACGTGCCACACAAGCAACGAAACCATTGATCTTTTGCAGGAGAAGTTTCCTGACCGTGTTATCTCTCGAAGAGGTGATCACAATTGGATACCGAGGTCTTGTGATTAAACACCTTGCAACTTCTTTCTTTTCTTTGGGGCCATGTGAAAAAGAAGGTCTACGCCAAGAGCCCAGCGTTGATTCAAGACCTCAAAGATGGGATTCGTGAGGCCATCGAGGACATAGGGAAGCCACTTTGCGATTTGATTATGGAAAATTTCATGAAAAGGATATGGCAACCTTCCTTTTTTCAATGAAATAAACATCCGATCATTTATTTAAAAAAATGGCATTATTCTTTGAAATTCAATATAACACCTCTTATTGGAAAACCCTTTATAAGTGTGTTAACATCCTATTTCTCATGAATGAGCATTTGGTGTATCGGAAACTTTTGAAACGGACACAATCGTTCTGAACTTCCTTAACTTCTGTGGAGCAGCATATTTCGACCTTCTCCAATAGGTTTGCTGCAGAAAGTTATATCATATGTCAATCACGATGACAAATGAATGGTGAGAACTTTACGAAAACGTTTCATTTATGCCGCGTCTTCCAGGAAATTACCAGACAACCAAAAGTACACTGACATGCATGGAGCTGACCCTGAATACAACAGAACAATTATTCTTCCACGTTTCACGAAGGTCAAGCCTTATGAACAGTTTGGCATTTCTATATTGAGCAGTGTTGAGCTAATTTCTTGTCCACGAAGGTCGTCTACCTATCACGAATCGTATTGAACTGATAAAGTTTATTATGTATTCGTTTCATTTTCACCTCGCTCAAGATTCAATTGTGGAATTATAATGGTAGGTGAGGTTGTATGCGCACCACCTACGTACAGGACACAATTTCTTCGAATTCGAAAAAATGCTCAACTTACTTTGAATTATGCATCTATACGAGCGAACGTTGGCGACTTCAGAAGTGGACAGACTTGATTCCTAAAGGAATATTTTATCGTGTTTTCATGTCCCCTGGGGCTCGTTATGTTGTGATAGCGAGTATATTACCGGTCTAATTGTTCCGAGTGGAATTTTTAGGAGTTTCGTGTATCCACCGAACCTGAACTTATATGAAATGATAAGAATGATAGGAAGGCATTTTTCCGGTGGTTATATTGATGAAATTTAAAAGGAAGATGTTTTTATCCTTCAATTATTTGCGAGCAGAAATGTTTTATGTACCGCTTTTGTTGAAAAAAATATTCGAGGCACCAAAAGTGTGGTGACAACAACTTATAACCTATCTGTGTTTTTCGGTAAAATTTATACACTCAGAAAATTTTCCAAGGCATAACTTGTTAGGAGTATAGCAAGCGGGGTCCTGGGACTGAGGATGGCCATGTCCATCCAGGACCCCGCTTGCTATACTACTCTTGTTAGTAGTGAATTACAGTAATGTCATATTCTTCACCTATGATCTTTGGCCCTTTCTTCATAAAATCTTATCAACCTTTATGAAATAAAAGTACCAAAAAATAAAATATTCTCAGATAAACTGGGATAAACGAAATTCATTTTGTTCGCATGCTATGGACAAAATGACATACCGGCAACAGGCAACTGTAGTTTTCTACTTATAGTTACAAAAATACTGACAATGAAAAGCTTGGTTCTTCTAGGAACAGCAGCATAAGATATGTGGGCCCAATGCAACCAATGCATGCATTGTGACCAGTCTTTTCCAGGGCTAATCCTGTTTTTTTTCGATCTAAATCGAGAAAAAGGTCATAACAATACACAGATGCACAGTCGTCTTCATCATCTCGAACGTTGCAAAGGAACATTTTCTTCTTCATTGTCTTCTTTGAATAATGCCCTAGGGTTCATTTTTTATTTGATTGCAATCATATTAGGTGTAGAAGTTGAAACTAAATACGTTTATCGAGTCTTGAGCTCACGTTTGTCTTGTCCACTTATGAATCTTCCTTTAGGGATTGGAGGAACCTCCTCATAGGATCCGCAAGAGTAGGTTAAGTAAATTGCCTTTATTAGCCGCAGATGAATATTTTGTTATGAATATGTTAAGACAAGTCTCGGCTCTTTGTTTGCTGATGGAGCCTGAGATGAATGGTCAAGGTGTTGCCCGGTAGATACGGTAAATTCAGCTGGAATACCTACGTTATTTTGTCCGTTCATTGTCTATGTCATTTTATCTATAAACTTTTTGTGAGTCTACTTATACGGAAATAGTTCACCCTCTTGAGAAAAGGTCAATTTGATCATCATTACAAAGCATGCCACTATAATGTTTTGTTTGGTTCTTCACAATTCTGCATATCTATCGCTAATGAACCATAAAAAATCAGCAATTTCATGGTAGACAACTTTCGGAGGAGCTTCAATCCACTAAGAAGATATTGCACATCCGGTGATATGATAAACACATTTACCTAATTCAATATTTCAAATTGGGCTCACTGAATATTTCATATTGATTGTATGTAGAACAACTTATAAATACCTCATATATAATTAAGCTTTTTGGGAACACTATGTAATTTATCTCGTTCCTTTCGAATATTTTCAATGACCTATCGGATCAAACTCTGGAGGTGTTCAACAGGGAGGTTAATTGAATGAAGGTGAATATTTGATTAATTTGTAACTTGTGAAGTAGGTCATGATAAATATTGGCCTCATCTGAATTACATTTTTCCAATAATGGGTGTAATGTAGTCGTATTTTCAATTTAATATCACTTTTTCTGGACAGAGAAACAGGTTGTATTTCATTACAACAAAATACATATACTTTCGTTGATCGAATCAATAAATTATTAAAATTTCATTGTTGGGTTATAAATGTAATACCTAGATACGAACTTGAATAGATTCGTTTTGTCTGGAAAGTTCAAGTAGAAATCTAGTGTAGTAGGGTTCAGTACACCTTTTTTGCGGAGAAATTTGAAGAATAAAGATTTTCGCTTTAGTTTTTCTGTAATCAATGGGGGGACCTCTAAGCTTATTCTGCATCAGATCTTTACGCCCAGTACCTTTGGCTATGAGACGGGGGAATATCCAATTTTTGTATACAGGGTGCGTCAGCAAGACGTACGGCTAAAATGGCGCCCAAACTGTAATGTAAGAAAGAATGGACGCAGTATAAGTTTCCTATTATACTGTGGAATAGCACCAAATTTTTTCAAATAAATTCATTCACTGCTCCGAGAGATATTCACCAAATTAATTGCGTCTGAAAAAATTCGGCCAGTTCATGGTTAAGAAGTCAAAGACCATAGCGTGAATAAAGGACCCGTCGTCATTCTCCCAACATTATTACGCAGTCATCAATTCACTGTCGATTTCGGATAGTTGCCCGATCTCAAGATCGTGTTCCACAAAACTTCACCCAATTACCTTGCAAACGATGATCTTGGTGGCTTATAATTTCGACTTTTTCCGTTCCGTGAAGGGCACCGAGTCAGTCACCTCGCAGCAAGGTGTACAGGGAGTTGCAGACCGTATCTCGTCTAACCGCGAAAATATACTCGCAGGAAAAGAATCAAGAATTCCAGCATTTAAATAAACTGCTCCACATTAGTTAGGGATATCGTATTCAATCGTTTTTAAAAGTATGTAGTCTTCGAGAAAATCGCTGTGAAATCATTTAAAACTCAATAACAACTTGAATCGATCCAATAAAAATCAGTATGAGACATTTCGTCAATCTGGTCGCCTTTTTTCTATGAAGTTTGGTTCTTTGCATATGCTCCATGAATCTTCTTAATTTGAAATGAAGTCAGTTTATCAACGGCTTCGATTTGAAACGAGTTTTCTGCAAATGCCGAGACGTAAATTAACAAACGCTGAGGCTAATGGAATGCTACAGGGTGGCCTAACTCAGGTTGTTGTAGCGAAAAGGCTCCAAGTCACAAAGTGTGATATCTCAACTTTGGAATAGGTTCAGGGAGACAGGTTCCGTGTTGGAAAGACCAAGGCTTGGTGGGCGACGAAAAACAACACCTGCTCAGGATCGTTTCATCACCGTTTCGGCGAGAAGAAACCCTACATCTACGGGTAGAATGCGGAATACTCTTCAAAATGCAGATGGGGGTCCAAGTTTCCATCGAAACCATTAGACGACGTTTGAGAGAGGTGAATCTAGGTTCTAGACGTCCATTAAGAGTAGCTCCATTAACACGTGTCCATAAGCGTCAAAGACTGCAATGGGCAAGGCAACATATCAATTGGAACGATCAATGGCGTAGTGTCCTTTTCACTGATGAATCCAGATATGGACGATTTTCAGATTCTCAAAGAATAAGGGTATGGACAATCCCACGCATACCCCGTTATCGTCGCTATGTCCAAGAAGTCCATCCATTCCGAGGGGGAAGTGTTATGGTATGGGCCGGGATATGTTTCAACGGCGTACAGATCTACACATTTGTCCTGGGAATATGACCGCCTTACACTATAGGGAGCATGTCATTGACGATGTTGTGCCAAATTTTCACGCTGCTATTGGTGAAACTTTTCAATTCCTAGACGATAACGCTAGACCGCACCGTGCAGCCATAGTTGAGAATGCGCGCGAGGAGCTTGGTATTCCACATTTACCAATACCTCCACACTCACCAGATTTGAATTGCATAGAACATGCATGGGATATGCTCCAAAGAAGATAAGATAATCATCAACCTACCCCAGAATCCTTAAATGATCTGAGAGAGCTTCTGCCCCGTTTATGGAACCAAATTCCTCAAGAAATGTTCAACAACCTCGTGTGTAGTATGCAAAGAAGATGTCAAGCTGTTATTGATGCCCGTGGAGGCCATACATCGTATTGATAGTCTTAAAATGCCTAAATTCTCTGGGAATTCGTTATTTTACTCGATTTTTCTTAACCACCCTGTATACGCTGCATACCTACAGGCTAAAATTAATTTGCAATTTGTAATCAAATCAATATGAATTTTCATCACAAAAATCTCATTCCAACTATATTTTTTTGCAATTTAAGTCAATATCCCTAACTCATGTGGAGCAGTTTATTTGAAAGGATTGTCTGGGAGTTTTGTATTTCTCTCGAAATACGTCTCAGATGTCGGCGTCAAGCCGAAACCGCAATAATGTTTGACCCAAAAATATTAAAAAAAATATGCCCCCCTTTGAACATCGAAATTGACAAAAATCCCCTTATAGTAGTTCAATCGATCCCTAATATTTTCAATAAAAAAATTCCATTTTAAGTATTTAACTCCTATCATGTTGTTTAAAAATTTCTATCCATTCATGTCCCCCCCTGAAAAAAAAATTTCAATCTTTAAGTCATGGCCCCCTTCTTTGGACCTCGAAATGGACAATAATCCCTTCATTAGTAGTCCTATAACGTTGGTAAAAAATTTCTATCTATTGATGGCCCCCCCTGAAAAAATTCATGACCCCCCCCTGAAAAACTGTCTGGATTCGCCAATGCCTCAGACAGAGCAGAGGACAGAGCAAAGCAATGACGTTATTCTATAAGCTACGAAAACAGGTTCACAGGATGAACGAGCACTTAATTTGAATACTCCCAAAAAAGTCCATGTTTCTGACTTCCCAATGTAGTGGTCCAAAATCAAACTTTATAGCAATCGGTCAGATATTCCGACCTAGTTCTTGCCAAGGATTTCACGATTTTTTCTTATTCACATTCAGGATAGTGCTTCTATACCTCCATACGCCCTCATCGACCTTGACGGCGCGGGCGCCAGCTATCGGATCAAGCACAGCCATCGCCGATTCAGACAACAAATCTACGGATCCGTGGGACTGGTCGACTTATTTAGATTACCGATTGATTTATATGATTATTCATAATTACCGCCCATTTGTTTGCTCTCGTTTTCATTACCGACTTGAGCAATGAATCAATTCGACCAGTTTGTGTACTCTGCATAAAAAGCGGTGAACTTCCTAAGTTTGGCGTGTGGTTTATATTAAATTCACAACGGAAAATTACAGAAATTAATTTTTTTTTATTCATAGAAAACCTTAAGTTCCATATACAGTGCGCATCAAAATTATAGAACAAATTCATTTTCTCAGAAGCAAAATATTTGGCAACAAAATCCTGAAACAGGTCAATTTTTATTTCACTTTTACCAAATTTTTATGCATTTTGAAGGATTTTTGTTGTACCCTGTGCCATCCCCATCAACCCTCTAAATTTTTTGAATAGGGGAAAGTGTGGTATTTTTTTGGCCAGGTCTTTGTATCTTCTTTACAGGCGTGCAGAAATTTTCAAGAAAAATATTTTTTTTTTTAAGAATTAGTTAGTTCAAAGAGGTTTTTAGTATGTGCATATTTTTCTTCAGAGAAAATGAATTTGCTCCATAATTTGACGCTCACTGTATAAGTGAGTATCCAGATAGACCTTCAGGTTTCACCTCGACTGTAATCAATGAATAGATAAATAAAAACTATTCTCCTTCGCTTTGAATTAATTTCAGTTAAAAATTTCATTCGCTCGATTTGGAAGGAAGCGAAATGTTTGATCAATCACTCATTGGAATGCCTGTTGAACTAAAGAGCCCAATCCTTCTTAGCTTATATTGATTTTCATGTCCATTGAACTTACCCGGAACTCCAACTGCATCAGTTTGGAAGTGTCTGGCAATATAAACTTTGACTAAGGAATACTGAATATTTTACAGCGGAAGAGTTTGAATGCGGGAAGATTATGATGGAAATTTTCCCAGGGGTGTCAGACGGAATTTTCATCCATATTTTATCCACTCGGTATTTAAAATGAATTTCAAATCATAAAACATACTAAGATTGGTTAAATTGTGTTCTTTCCCAGAATGGGTTATGCCAGATTCTATGTATTATAGTCAATCTACGTTTTATTTTTGAACAGCCCGCTATTTCAGTAAATGTCACTTTAGAAGCTGTCGTTTTTTGACATTTGACTAGAAGACACTACGCCATAATTAAAAATGGAACGATACATGCTTCAACAACGCATTGAAATCATCAAAAGTCACGATAAAAATGGTGAAAATTTGGCAGAGACGGTTCGTAAAACTCGATCATTTTTGTTTGAATGTGTTGGAAGAAAACCCAGGTTTGTCCATTCCTTATCGTTCTTTTGAACTAGGCGTTCCAATAACGTCATTACACCGCATTTTGCATAAAGATTTGGGTCTTAAGGCTTAGAAATATCAGTTAACACAAGAACTCAATCTGGTTGATCATCAACAACGTCATGTCATTGCTGATTGAGTCCATGAAATGCATGAAAAAGATGAAAAATGGTGTTCAGCCAAAATTAAAAAATACTGTGCTCTGAATATGAAATATAAATCAGAATTCTGTCCGACTTCTCGACTAGTTATGAATCGTTTTGTGATTTTCAGTACGAATTTCACTATTTTGCACTCAATTACCTTTCAACGCTGCAAAATTCATCTGAAGGTTATAACGAAGCTTGAAATGAACTTGATAATATAAGCACGATGTTATGAAACTAGAGATCGACTCATTTATCGTGTTTCTCGGAGGACTTGCTTCATTATTTGAAGATGCTTCTCGTTTTTCTTTTATTAAAGGATGTTATGAATTTGACGTGAAGTATAATTTATGGAAGACTGTTTTCTCGTGATGAAAATAGATGTTTTTGTTTTTATCGGGAGCAACTTAAGAACTTACTTTATTAATACAAATAATTCCCGAAGAAATCTAGGAAATGAAACTCTTTGAATAATGACAAAGATCTTCTGCTGAGTTTCAGAAGTAATGTAGATTTTATACAGGGTGAGTCTTTGACTTGTACATATATTTTAACTGTAGATTCCTCTCAGGCTCTCATCAAACGAAACACTTTTTTCCTATACCATTTTTCAAAATTCGGTGTGGTTTCGAAGATACAGGGTGTCGAAAATCCATGAAAAAAACACTTTTCTGTTTATATCTTCGGAACCGTTATTTCGAATGAACTGAATTTTGGTTGAGTTTTTACTCTATTCATGATGCATATTCCTCAATGAAAACCTATTCAATATCTCTATATAGGGTAGTCGACTCATCAATACACCCTAAAACACCATAGAACCACTTTAAAAAGATAAACGGTTCATATTTTCGAAAGAATCAATCATTTAAGAAACTAAAAGTTTTCTTATTTTTTTCAATAAAACGCGTCGTTTTCTAGTTATTTCCAATTCCACCCGGAGAAATTTGACGAAAAAATCATTAATTTCAAGAATAATCTGAATGCGTCTCTGAGTTAAATATCATCGAATATTATTCCTTCTCTGGTCTTTAAACGAGTTTTCAATGTTGTCACAATATTTATCAACTTTGTCGAGATATTTTAATAATAAAATCTCACAAATGTGGGAGATAAAATTCAACACCAAGGAGGATTTAACATGCACAATTTCTATTGAAAATTCATAGTTACCGGTCCATATTGAAGTTAAATCTCGATGAAATACAAAATTCGGATATGAATGATGAATCTCGATACAAACTACTTATTGAATTGAAATTAATGAAAAATAAAATGATTCCTTATAATATGTGTCCATGTTTCTATATAAGATTATATTAATTCAGTTCACATAATAATCACATTAAAACAATTATTCACTGAATGTATTCAGAACTTCACATAATGTTTACAGTTTGTTCAGAGACTATGGTTTGTTATTGTTTATAGTTGGCCTCCACATAACCAATCATTCGGTTTTTGCTCTACGCATGCTTGGTAAAATTATAAAAAAAAATTCCCAACAAATTCTTGACTTTGTACAGATGCCTTAAGAACAGTGGAATAACTATTTTACTAGACGTAAACGAGCAATACTGGTATAAATATCGTAGATGAAGTGGCAATAGATCACGATACGAAAGTTAAATGAATTTTTTAGTCTGCTGAAGTGTTACGTTGTCGCATGTTAGGTCGTTTCAATTAGAAAAGCTCTCACTCGACCGATAAAGGGGAGAAAAGTTGTCCCAACGCAAAATAATTACTTAAATTTCGCTCATGGAGTAGGGAAAATATTTAGCGAATTCATTTTATTGGACAGTAGCAAGAAGCAATAATCGGTCTTCCTCCATTCTCAAGCTCAAGATCTTCATTCAACACATATACGCGAATTATTGAAATTCCAATGGTAACCGGTGGATTGGAAACAGAAGCTTATCGCATGGCAGTAAAAAGCTAAAGCTCGCGATGTAAAAAAGCCAAAACAAGTTACTCTGCTTACACTGACAATACTTTCCCACAAATATTCAAAATATTCGTTCTGCAACTGTCGATCGCAGATCGCGTTGTAGTAAAAGTGAACGGTCAGCTGCCTGAAAATAACGCCGCATTATGTGACGTTCCGACGAATCAATGTGTACATTCATCTGATTCTAAAACGAAAACCACTAATTGTACTAATTAGAGATCATATAGTGCGTAAGGTGAGTTATAAATACTCAAGTGTCGTCAAGTTTATTTCAGAAATATCGACGTCGATGTCCGAAATAAAGTATCTGGCGTTCAAGTGCTCGATCTGCACAGGCTAGCGGATTATAATATCTTTGAATTTTCAGGATATACAGAAATAAAACCAAATCAAGGAGTGCTATTCGAAGGGTGATACAGATTCTTGTCGTAACAGCATAATGCGATCCTGATCCGAATCTAAAAAACCCAATAGAGCATAAACCGTGGAACTTACCTCTTTTAAATTGGAGTTTGCAACCTAACATTTGAGTAGAATAATTTTCATGCATTTCAAGGACCCACTCAGCCAAGACAAAGACCTCAAAGATGGAATTCGTGAGGCTATCGAGGACATGGGGCAGCTACTTTGCGATTTGGTTATGGAAAATTTCATGAAAAGCATATGGTCCTGTAGTCGTGGTGGTCATTTGACTGATTTTATTTTCCTTTATTAATGGCATACCTTCCTCTTCATAATGAAATAAACATCCCCTCATTTATTATTAATTAACGCCTGTTATTGAAAAACCCCTTATATAGGGTGAGTCTTTGACTTGTACATATACATATTTTAAATGAAGATTCTTGAGGTCAAAAGAAACCTTTTTTTCATTTTCCATTTTTCCGAATTCGGCTCTGTTGAAAAGATATAGCTATTTGAAAAAAAAATTGGGCTGACAACGCCTCTGAAATGATCTTCTGGAATTGATGCAAAGTTAATATTTCTCGATAGAAATTGAGTTTATACATTTAGGGAATACTCAAGTACTAAGATCCTGTCAGTGTCAGAATTGACTCTTATATTCAGGATATTGGTTTTATAATTTTAATGATTGAACATAATTCGATAATTTATTGTATGCTTTCTAGATCCATATAACTATTCAATATCGTTATTCATAGTCTCACGACGATTAATATTTCGAAAAGATAGTAAAAATAGTAATAATGGGATATGAATAGGTCGCATTTATCAAATTTCATGACAGGTAGTCCATAGTTTGAATGAACCTATTGTTCTTTCTTCATAATGGTTCATGTTATCTTAGATATAAAAGTTCGTGGTCACGCCAATTTTTCTGATTGAAAATCGTCGTTACTATAATAGATGGCTATTCATTTTATACATGGTGAGTCACGAGGAACTCCACATACTACCACATGAAGAGGCTACTTGGGTGAATATCAAATGACCGTTTAAAATTGCCTTCTCCTCTCTCTTCCTAAGTTTTATACACTGTGATTTTTGGTCTTGAGGAACCTTTAGGAACCAACCTGTTCATAATTCTGAAAATCCAGGCATGTCTCTCAACATTCGTATAGTCATCTTTATAATTTCGTCACAAAATCGAATGATTTCTTCTTGATATCATCTCCCCATCATCATTATTCAACAGTAAATTAGCAAAAACCAAGTTACCAACAATCGAACTCAACGAGCCGTGACTCAAAACGCCGATTCAGATTTCTCTAACAACCAGGTAGGAATATTTTCATGAAAAATCCTGCAAAATGACCACCTTCTTTCGTGTCTGCTCCAGTTGCAAACTCTCTAATACCTATTGGTGCGGCATGGTTGATGTAATGTCAATTATAATAAAGATAACCATTCGCGATGCAATTTCCCTCCTTTTTATCAAAAACGCAATCAGCAAAATGCTATTCGTACAGTACCGATAGCATCGATGCAATTGCATTTCTTGTTGAGCTCGTTAAAACTGGAAATCCACGCAAAATTGATTCGAGATAATAACTTTGATTCACTCACACCTGTTAATAATTCGTGCACGGATATTTGAAAGAAATCAGTCTTTCACATTTAGTTTATATCATTGATACTGATGCTTCTGAGTATTTTCCGAAGAAATGACAGGAACTTCTCGAAAATTACTGATTCGATCGAATTTAAACAAAGTAAATGCTTTTTCCAATAGCGATGATACAATTTAAAAATATTAAAAGGAAACACAAAATTCATTCAATTAGACTCAATATTATTTTTCATTAGAAAAGTTGCATTATGTATGGAAAATAGGATCATTCAAATGACTACTCCGTACGTCAACCCGATTTTTCATCTATTAGGTAGATTCGCATTTGCTAGTCCAACAACCAATTGAAGAGAAATCGCCATACCATATTTCGAATTGCTGGAATATGATACCAATTAATTTTTTTTTTCTTTCCAGACAAGGAGCTCACTTCATATTCATGAATGTCAAATTATTGTAATTGTGAAGGTGAGTACTAATACCTTCATTACTATTGAAAATTTGCATTATTACACTCGAGGGGACTAAAAACGACAAATAGAAATTTTTGCAAAACCTCAATAATAAACTGCTCCACATGAGTTAGGGATATTGACTTAAATTGCAAAAAAATATAGTAAAAATAAGATTTTTGTGATGAAAATTCATATTAATATGATTTCAAGTTGCAAATTAATTTTAGCCTGTAGGTCTGCAGCGTATACAGGGTTGTTAAGAAAAATCGAGTAAAATAACAAAATTTTATTCCCAGAGAATTCAAGCATTTTAATATCAATATGTATGGCCTCCACGGGCATCAATAACAGCTTGGCATCTTCTTTGCATACTACACACGAGGTTGTTGAACATTTCTTGAGGAATTTGGTTCCATAAACGGGGCAGAAGCTTTCTCAGATCATTTAAGGATTCTGGGGTAGGTTGATGATTATCTAATCTTCTTTGGAGCATATCATATGCATGTTCTATGCAATTCAAGTCTGTTGAGTGCGGAGGTATTGGTAAATGTGGAATACCAAGCTCCTCGCGCGCATTCTCAACTATGGCTGCACGGTGCGGTCTAGCGTTATCGTCTAGAAATTGAAAAGTTTCACCAATAGCAGCTTGAAAATTTGGCACAACATTGTCAATGACATGCTCCCTATAGTATAAGACGGTCATATTCCCAGGACAAATGTGTAGATCTGTGCGCCCGTTGAAACATATCCCGGCCCATACCATATCACTAGGTGGATGGACTTCTTGGACATAGCGACGATTACGGGGTATGCGTGGGATTGTCCATACCCTTATTCTTCGAGAATCTGAAAATCATCCTTATCTGGATTCATCAGTGAAAAGGACACTACGCCATTGATCAATCCAAATGATATGTTGCCTTGCCCATTCCAGTCTTTGACGCTTATGGTCACGTGTTAATGGAACTCCTCTTAATGGACGTCTAGAACCTAGATTCACCTCTCTCAAACGTCGTCTGATGGTTTCGATGGAAACTTGGACCCCATCTGCATTTTGAAGAGTATTCCGTAGCATTCTACACGTAGATTTAGGGTTTCTTCTCGCCGAAACGGTGATGAAACGATTCAGGTGTTGTTTTTCGTCGCCCGCCAAGCCTTGGTCTTTCCAACACAGAACCTTTCTCCCTGAACCTATTCCAAAGTCGAGATATCACACTTTGGCCTACTTGAAGCCTTTCCGCTACAACAATTTGATTTAGGCCATCCTGTAGCATTCCGATAGCCCTATTAGCCTCAGCGTTTGTTAATTTACGTCTTGGCATTTTCAGAACACTCGTTTCAAATCGACGCCGTTGATAAACTGACTTCATTTCAAAATAAGAACATTCATGAAGCATATGCAAAGAACCAAACTTCAGAAATAAGGCGACCAGATTGACGAAATGTCTCATACTGATTTTTATTGGATCGATTCAAGTTGGTATTGAGTTTTAAATGACTTTACAGCGATTTTCTCGAAGATTACATACTTTCAAAAACGATTGGATACGATATCCCTAACTCTTGTGGAGCAGTTTATTTTCAGTATTAACAGAGAAAAAAGTTTCTTCAAAATTCGCCAGGTCTTTAGAATTATCGAATTCACATAATATCTTCTCAAATTCATTATTTTCCCAAAGTTAATAAACATTTTGATAAATACGTAATTACTACGACCTACTGTAAAAAAGGTTATTGGGATATCAGCCGTTTTTTTTTCTTCAAAAAAACTCTTTTTTCTTCTGCTCGAGCTTTCGAGAATTTAATTCATCTCTTCATCAGGAGCACTAAAATATAAAAACATAAAAAGAAAAACATTACGAAGATACGATATGATGAAGTTAGTTCAAATTAATTGAGTAGATTACTTAAAAACAGCAAACAATAATATTTTACTTGAATTACTACGACCTCTATGTAGAAAGGACAACGTTGCTTAGTTATCTGACAGCAAAATGACTATAACCTAACATTTTTAAAATATCTCTATGGGCCTTGCGTCAAACAAAATATGGAGTTTTCGAACGTTTCTGGACCATTTTTATTGATTCGAAATTGTTTTGATGTGATGTTCAAACAGGTTTACCAGTAGTTGCAGTTGGAAACTGCCCCGAAAACCTATTTGTTATTCCCTACACCCAGCTGAATAGTTTCAACTGGGTTCCTTTGTACCTAAACGAATTGAATGCGACAAAGTTTGTGATAGCCGAGTTCCAAACAGATAATTCCATTCACCGGGCTCAAATGCCCAAGTCCTTCTTTTCCATTGAAAAACCCGCAATCAGCAAGAAACATTGCGGCGTCGTTATTACAAAGGGGAGAGGGAGGAAGAAGTTCCCTTCAGATTAAATTGGTATCTCCGAGTTGATTTCATTGGTCCAATCTCGCAGGGAAATTAACGTCTCCACATGTTGGTCAAATTAATGTCACGACCAACACGCCGAAGGAGGTTTTTTCATTACGTTTTTGTAAATTTTCTCCATTGTGCAAACGCTCGTGAAATTTAGTCCACATACTGTGCCCAATTGGAAGCTACCTAGAGATTTGAAGGTTCTTGTTTTCACGCAATTAAAGTTCCTTTTGAATGCTCAGATCTCCAGTGAAAATTGTTAACAGTAGCGGATTAACCGGTACGCTGCAGCGTAGGGCCCCGAGGTCCATAGGGGCCCCCAGCGATCGAATTAATTTTTTTTTCTATAATGAAAATTCGGTCTGTAAGTGTGAAAAAAAATAATAGTCAGACAGGTCAGACTGAACTATATTTATAAGAAGCTCAGAGGCAACTTGTGAATTATAAATTAATACATTAACATGAAACGCAATTGGATAACAAAAGCCTCAGAGCAAAACTCAGATGTTGGAAAAACACAACATCCGAGATTCAGCGTACTGTCCCTAATTATTAATTATCTTATCTGCCTGCAATAAATTCCGTCAAGGGTGGCGGCCGAATTCCAATGTTTACAATCACATCATAATTCAATAAATTTGTCGGCATTTCCTCTAAAATCTAGGAATGTGCTACAGAACGGCCGACCAGATGCTGATTCGTTTAGGGGTGTAAAGTGAAAAATATTTGTTCAGAAGTTCTTAGGTCAGCATATTTCTTTCTCACATTCATTCGTCATTTCACAAGATTCGAATAGTGTTGACAGTGACGGGCGAGTTTCGTGTAACGTGTAACGTCATCTTCAACCCTTCAACCTGCCATATCTTTTGATGTACCTACTCGTTGTAATTGTATGATGTGAAGGGCAATTTCGTTCTAAATTAAATACTGGGGATGAATAACGTGTTAAGTTGGATGAGGATCAATACCCAATTCATAAAAACACACTCCCAAATAGTGCATAATTTTGGAAAACATCTGATTACCATAAACAGGTAATTGCAAGTCAATCTTGAGAGATAGATATATGCTATCACGGACTTTTGTGTAGAACTATTTGAGAGGTACATTTCCGTCATACATTGTATCCACGTAAGTCTTATGGTTTTTGTAGCGCACGTGAAAATAGCTGATTATGGTTGATTTTTGTGTAATTATTGAAGTTATAGAATCCTTATTTTTTCGGGTGAGAAGTGTATAGCCTATGTCACTTAGGGATAATGTAGCTTTCTAAGGGTAAAAGAATTTCTGTAATCGGTCCAGTAGTTTTTGAGCCTATTTGTATCAAACTCTTTATAATATTAGTATAGATAGTATAGATAGATGATAAAATAGATCCCAGGCTGCAGATTTCAAGATTTAGTGGCTAAGGCAGCCTGAGGATCGTGTTATTTTGAAAAATTAAGAAAAAAAGATTTCTGATTCATTTTTAACATCAGAGACTCAATAGGTAGTGTCTAAATGAATTAAAAACGGTGCAATATGTTGATTTACAGTTCTTTCTCGACTTATTCTGCGTTGCAAAATGGTGGATGAGCAGGTTAATGCTAATAATGTTCCTATCACTTCCTATCGATATGTTGAGAGGCTCCGAAAGATCTACTATCCATTCGAGCCATTAAGAAAACATCATTGGCTGATCAATATCACCCATACTCAGAGTGCTCGGAGCGTCTTAACAAAACACGAAAATGAAAAATGGAAAAATCAAAACAATACAATTTCGACTGTAACAAGGCCTATAGGGACATGTTTGGTATCAAAATATAGGTTTTCGAGGACGCTGAATCCAATGAAAACAAATTCGAGTCGTTATCTCTCATATTTTAGATTTTCACCTGTCAAATGGCATTTTTCGAAAAATTGCAAATTTCAAACTCTCATATCTTCCGTTCCTATCCTTTCCGCGAAAAATCATTTATATCATATGGATCAGCATACCTCAATGTATCACTGTGCAAAATATGAACGATTTGAAAAATCTCAAATTTTGGGTGAAAAATGCCAAAGGGGTAAGACCCACCAAAAACACCATATTTGTCATCACCAAGGAATCCCTGGTGAATCCAAAGTCGTTTTTCGAACGTGAAGATCTACTACCCATTCGAATCATGCAGAATACACATTAGACTGATCAGTATCGCCTATACTTTGAGTGCTCTGAGCGTCTGAACAAAACTCGAAACTGAAAAATCGAAAAATATAAAACCGAATAATTCGTTACTTATGAGGGCTACATGGACGAGTTTGGTATCAAAATGTAGGTTTTCGAGGTCGCTCCATTCGATGAAAGATATTCCAGAGCCCTAACTAGCATAGTTTAGATTTTGACCTGTCAAATGGCATTTTTCGAAAAATTGCAAATTTCAAACTCTCATATCTTCCGTTCCTATCATCTCCACCAAAAATTATTAATATCATATGGATCAGCATACCTCAATGTATCACTGTGCAAAATATGAGCGATTTGAAAAATCTCAAATTTTGGGTGAAAAATGCCAAAGGGGTAAGACCCCCCAAAAACGCCATATTCGTCATCACCACGGAATCCCTGGCGGATCCAAAGTCGTTTTTCGAAAGTGAAGATCTACTACCCATTCGAATCATGCAGAATACCCATTAGACTGATCAGTATCGCCTATACTTTGAGTGCTCTGAGCGTCTGAACAAAACTCGAAACTGAAAAATCGAAAAATATAAAACCGAATAATTCGTTACTTATGAGGGCTACATGGACGATTTTGGTATCAAAATGTAAGTTTTCGAGGTCGCTCCATTCGATGAAAGATATTCCAGAGCCCTAACTAGCATAGTTTAGATTTTGACCTGTCAAATGGCATTTTTCGAAAAATTGCAAATTTCAAACTCTCATATCTTCCGTTCCTATCATCTCCGCCAAAAATTATTAATATCATATGGATCAGCATACCTCAGTGTATCACTGTGCAAAATATGAGCGATTTGAAAAATCTCAAATTTTGGGTGAAAAATGCCAAAGGGGTAAGACCCCCCAAAAACACCATATTCGTCATCACCACGGAATCCCTGGCGGATCCAAAGTCGTTTTTCGAACGTGAAGATCTACTACCCACTCGAATCATGCAGAATACTCATTAGACTGATTAGTATCGCCTATACTTTGAGTGCTCTGAGCGTCTGAACAAAACTCGAAACTGAAAAATCCAAAAATATAAAACCGAATAATTCGTTACTTATGAGGGCTACATGGACGATTTTGGTATCAAAATGTAGGTTTTCGAGGTCGCTCCATTCAAAAAAAGATATTTCAGAGCCCTAACTAGCATAGTTTAGATTTTCACCTGTCAAATGGCATTTTTCGAAAAATTGCTAATTTCAAACTCTCATATCTTCCGTTCCTATCATCTCCGCCAAAAATTATTAATATCATATGGATCAGCATACCTCAATGTATCACTGTGCAAAATATGAGCGATTTGAAAAATCTCAAATTTTGGGTGAAAAATGCCAAAGGGGTAAGACCCCCCAAAAACACCATATTCGTCATCACCACGGAATCCCTGGCGGATCCAAAGTCGTTTTTCGAAAGTGAAGATCTACTAACCATTCGAATCATGCAGAATACCCATTAGACTGATCAGTATCGCCTATACTTTGAGTGCTCTGAGCGTCTGAACAAAACTCGAAACTGAAAAATCGAAAAATATAAAACCGAATAATTCGTTACTTATGAGGGCTACATGGACGATTTTGGTATCAAAATGTAGGTTTTCGAGGTCGCTCCATTCGATGAAAGGTATTCCAGAGCCCTAACTAGCATAGTTTAGATTTTGACCTGTCAAATGGCATTTTTCGAAAAATTGCAAATTTCAAACTCTCATATCTTCCGTTCCTATCCTTTCCGCGAAAAATCATTTATATCATATGGATCAGCATACCTCAATGTATCACTGTGCAAAATATGAACGATTTGAAAAATCTCAAATTTTGGGTGAAAAATGCCAAAGGGGTAAGACCCACCAAAAACACCATATTTGTCATCACCACGGAATCCCTGGCGGATCCAAAGTCGTTTTTCGAAAGTGAAGATCTACTACCCATTCGAATCATGCAGAATACCCATTAGACTGATCAGTATCGCCTATACTTTGAGTGCTCTGAGCGTCTGAACAAAACTCGAAACTGAAAAATCGAAAAATATAAAACCGAATAATTCGTTACTTATGAGGGCTACATGGACGATTTTGGTATCAAAATGTAGGTTTTTGAGGTCGCTCCATTCGATGAAAGATGTTCCAGAGCCCTTACTAGCATAGTTTAGATTTTGACCTGTCAAATGGCATTTTTCGAAAAATTGCAAATTTCAAACTCTCATATCTTCCGTTCCTATCATTTCCGCCAAAAATTATTAATATCATATGGATCAGCATACCTCAATGTATCACTGTGCAAAATATGAGCGATTTGAAAAATCTCAAATTTTGGGTGAAAAATGCCAAAGGGGTAAGACCCCCCAAAAACGCCATATTCGTCATCACCACGGAATCCCTGGCGGATCCAAAGTCGTTTTTCGAAAGTGAAGATCTACTACCCATTCGAATCATGCAGAATACCCATTAGACTGATCAGTATCGCCTATACTTTGAGTGCTCTGAGCGTCTGAACAAAACTCGAAACTGAAAAATCGAAAAATATAAAACCGAATAATTCGTTACTTATGAGGGCTACATGGACGATATTGGTATCAAAATGTAGGTTTTCGAGGTCGCTCCATTCGATGAAAGATATTCCAGAGCCCTAACTAGCATAGTTTAGATTTTGACCTGTCAAATGGCATTTTTCGAAAAATTGCAAATTTCAAACTCTCATATCTTCCGTTCCTATCATCTCCGCCAAAATTTATTAATATCATATGGATCAGCATACCTCAATGTATCACTGTGCAAAATATGAGCGATTTGAAAAATCTCAAATTTTGGGTGAAAAATGCCAAAGGGGTAAGACCCCCCAAAAACACCATATTCGTCATCACCACGGAATCCCTGGCGGATCCAAAGTCGTTTTTCGAAAGTGAAGATCTACTACCCATTCGAATCATGCAGAATACCCATTAGACTGATCAGTATCGCCTATACTTCAAGTGCTCTGAGCGTCTGAACAAAACTCGAAACTGAAAAATCGAAATAGTATATTTCATTACCAGTCCAGAAAGTAAGCTTTTTCCGTGCGCGCGCGATGTGTTCCCGTGTGAGGCGGAGCCGAACACGGGAACTCGTGCAAGCACGGAAAAAGCCTTTCTGGACGTGTAATGAACGATATTTTTCATTACACCTTTCTGAAAACAATAACACGGGAAAATTTTTCAGCAGAAAGCATTTCGATATTGTGAAACAATAATTATTCAAAACACTGACATCTACTGTCACGCAATCGTTGCTCTGTGTCTCTGCATAGGAATCATAGGACGTATCTATGCCTCAGCGCACCGTAAAACTTTTTGCGGTGCGGCCGCACGGAAAAGAGTCATTTTCGATGTTCTAAATCTACATGTTGTGATAGGGTTTTCTGTGCGGTGTAATGAAAAATATAAAACCGAATAATTCGTTACTTATGAGGGCTACATGGACGATTTTGGTATCAAAATGTAGGTTTTCGAGGTCGCTGCATTCAATAAAAGATATTCCAGAGCCCTAACTAGCATAGTTTAGATTTTCACTTGTCAAATGGCATTTTTCGAAAAATTGCAAATTTCAAACTCTCATATCTTCCGTTCCTATCATCTCCGCCAAAAATTATTTATATCATATGGATCAGCATACCTCAATGTATCACTGTGCAAAATATGAGCGATTTGAAAAATCTCAAATTTTGGGTGAAAAATGCCAAAGGGGTAAGACCCCCCAAAAACACCATATTCGTCATCACCACGGAATCCCTGGCGGATCCAAAGTCGTTTTTCGAACGTGAAGATCTACTACCCACTCGAATCATGCAGAATACTCATTAGACTGATTAGTATCGCCTATACTTTGAGTGCTCTGAGCGTCTGAACAAAACTCGAAACTGAAAAATCCAAAAATATAAAACCGAATAATTCGTTACTTATGAGGGCTACATGGACGATTTTGGTATCAAAATGTAGGTTTTCGAGGTCGCTCCATTCAATAAAAGATATTCCAGAGCCCTAACTAGCATAGTTTAGATTTTCACCTGTCAAATGGCATTTTTCGAAAAATTGCAAATTTCAAACTCTCATATCTTCCGTTCCTATCCTTTCCGCGAAAAATCATTTATATCATATGGATCAGCATACCTCAATGTATCACTGTGCAAAATATGAACGATTTGAAAAATCTCAAATTTTGGGTGAAAAATGCCAAAGGGGTAAGACCCCCCAAAAACACCATATTCGTCATCACCACGGAATCCCTGGCGGATCCAAAGTCGTTTTTCGAAAGTGAAGATCTACTACCCATTCGAATCATGCAGAATACCCATTAGACTGATCAGTATCGCCTATACTTTGAGTGCTCTGAGCGTCTGAACAAAACTCGAAACTGAAAAATCGAAAAATATAAAACCGAATAATTCGTTACTTATGAGGGCTACATGGACGATTTTGGTATCAAAATGTAGGTTTTCGAGGTCGCTCCATTCAATAAAAGATATTCCAGAGCCCCAACTAGCATAGTTTAGATTTTCACCTGTCGAATGGCATTTTTAGAAAAATTTCAAATTTCAAACTCTCATATCTTCCGTTCCTATCATCTCCGCCAGAAGTTATTTATATTATGTTGATCAGCATACCTCAATGTATAACTGTGCAAAATATGAGCGATTTGAAAAATCTCAAATTTTGGGTGAAAAATGCCAAAGGGGTAAGACCTCCCAAAAACACCATATTTGTCATCACCAAGGAATCCCTGGCGAATCCAAAGTCGTTTTTAGAACTGGAAGATCTACTATCCATTCGAGCCATTGAGAAAACCCCATCAAACTAACCTATTTTCCAATCGCGTTAGATCTACGATACTCTCATCATTCTTTCAGTTCAAATAAGAATTTAATCGTCTAAATCTTGAATGCTCAACATCTCTGGTCCATTAATAATACCGAAAAACTTCTGAAAATTAACGAGAGTACAAAATCTCGATTTCAAGTTCCGAACCTACGAAAACTGCCACGTTGGGCACTTTAAAAATAGTCGGCTTTCAACTCTGCCGGCATTTTGTCATCCAACGCACGAATCCAAAATATGATGACATCTCTACTATTACTCATTCCCAAATGAACCTCCTGTAATGAGCGAGCTATCTGATGGAACGACTGAAAGCATGAGTGCTTCGGTCATAAATTCAATTGATAAATCTCATAAAACCGGCACTGAACATGTGTGCACATATTAGATTATTGGCGTGGTCTGGTTCATTTCAATATTTTTCAAATGGAGATTGAATTTAAGTGTTGGCTTCTTGTGCGTAAGGAAGATCTACGATAATGCTCGGATGAAAACCATCAAGCATAATGGATTCATTCTGAATTTTCGATATTTCGATTCGAGAAGAACCAGTATGTCTTTCGAATGCTCCATTTCTTCACACTTCATCTCCTCAAGCTGCAAAAATCTGGGTTGAATGGATTAAAATGAGTACATACATTGTGAAAACGCAAAATGGAATAACTTCATTACCTCGGGTACTGTAAATATTCATGAAATATCCTGAAACACATCGAATTCAATTTTCGAATCATCTATATAAATATACAGGGTCTTTCACGAGGAACCTCACCCATATTTTTTAAAAGCTTTTATTTAGTTTCACCTGTCCCGGTGTCTGTCTGTCTGTCTGTCTGTCTGTAATCAAATCTTGCAAGTTGAATATGACACACTTCTAATCGTCCGATTGATTTGAAAATTGGCAGGTGTACATAATTCTGGTGACAATGCATCATGAAATATTTTTTATAGAAAAAAACAAAATGGCGGCTCCAAAATGGCGGATGAGTTTTGTAATTATCATCCGATTCCATTCAAAATTAGTATATGGGGGTTTTTGGGTTCGACAATGATGATTCTTCCGTCAAAATTGAAAAATTCAAGATGGCGGCTAAAATATGGCGGACGAGTTTTGTAATTATGATCCGATTCTATTCAAAATTGGTATCTGGGGGTTTTCTGGGTCGGAAATTACGTTTTTTTTATTTTTAAAATTGAGGAATTCAAGATGGCGGCTTCAAAATGGCGGATGAATGTTGTTATTATAAAAGCTTTTTTTAAAAATGATTTTTTTATTATAGCTTGTTTATACGGGAAACTACTGAACGTATTTTCATGAAATTCAGCACTTAAGTATTTCACGATGCTGATGAAATCTAAAATATTTTCAAGGCATGAGCACCTCCGGTTTTTCCGGAAATGACGTCTACTTCCGTTTTTCAAATTAGAACACCATTTTTTTATTGCAGAAATAGATTCCTTAGAAAATTTCAAGTTATTTTGATGTAACATTTTTCAGTTTTGGTTGGAAAATTCTCTCTGAGCGGGAAAATTCGAAAAAAAAATCGAAAATAGAGCTCCGCTGAAACAAGAATAACTTCGAGGTTTTTGGATGGAAAATTTTCATTTTTGGGATTTTTCAAGATGTAAGATTGATGTATCCACTTTAAAAATCTAAAGTGGATATTAACTCAGAAAATATCCATTTAAGGGCAAGGGTGTGATGCATACACTCACATTATTTTTTAACGTAGATTCAATATCTGCCATAAAAAAATGGGGTTCTAATTTGAAAAAATTGATTTTTCACGATTTTGTCATCCCTAACTTTGAAAGCGATTTTTTCACCCCCTGTATCATGAATCGCGATTTCGATTTTTAAAGTGGATACATCAATCTTACATCTTGAAAAATCCCAAAAATGAAAATTTTCCATCCAAAAACCTCGAAGTTATTCTTGTTTCAGCGGAGCTCTATTTTCGATTTTTTTTCGAATTTTCCCGCTCAGAGAGAATTTTCCAACCAAAACTGAAAAATGTTACATCAAAATAACTTGAAATTTTCTAAGGAATCTATTTCTGCAATAAAAAAATGGTGTTCTAATTTGGAAAACGGAAGTTGACGTCATTTCCGGAAAAACCGGAGGTGCTCATGCCTTGAAAATATTTTAGATTTCATCAGCATCGTGAAATACTTATAAGTGCTGAATTTCATGAAAATACGTTCAGTAGTTTCCCGTATAAATATGGGTGAGGTTCCTCGTGAAAGACCCTGTAGGCCTGTATAGATGATGATGAATTTAAGCCCTTATCTTATTTCAGTCTTCGAAATAAAGATACGAGGGAGAGGGATGCACGTTTAGTTCACGGCCTATTCATTTAAACTGCTCCACATGAGTTAGGGATTTTGACTTAAATTGCAAAAAAATATAGTTAAAATAAGATTTTTGTGATGAAAATTCATATTAATATGATTTCAAGTTGCAAATTAATTTTAGCCTGTAGGTCTGCAGCGTATACAGGGTGGTTAAGAAAAATCGAGTAAAATAACGAAATTTTATTCCCATAGAATTCTAGCATTTTAAGACTATCAATACAATGTATGGCCTCCACGGGCATCAATAACAGCTTGACATCTTCTCCGCATACTACACACGAGGTTGTTGAACATTTCTTGAGGAATTTGGTTCCATAAACGGGGCAGAAGCTCTCTCAGATCATTTAGATTCTGGGTTAGTTTGATGATTATCTAATCTTCTTTGGAGCATATTCCATGCATGTTCTATGCAATTCAAATCTGGTGAGTGCTGAGGTATTGGTAATTGTGGAATACCAAGCTCCTCGCGCGCATTCTCAACGATGGCTGCACTGCGCGGTCTAATGTTATCGTCTAGAAATTGAAAAGTTTCACCACTAGCAGCGTGAAAATTTGGCACAACATTGTCCATGACATGCTCCCTATAGTGTAAGGCGGTCATATTCCCAGGACAAATGTGTAGATCTGTGCGCCCGTTGAAACATATCCCGGCCCATACCATAACACTACCCCCTCGGAATGGATGGACTTCTTACTTCTTGGACATAGCGACGATTACGGGGTATGCGTGGGATTGTCCATACCTTTATTCTTCGAGAATCTGAAAATCATCCATATCTGGATTCATCAGTGAAAAGGACACTACGCCATTGATCGTTCCAATTGATATGTTGCCTTGCCCATTCCAGTCTTTGACGCTTATGGTCGCGTGTTAATTGAACTCCTCTTAATGGACGTCTAGAACCTAGATTCACCTCTCTGAAACATCGTCTGATGGTTTCGATGGAAACTTGGACCCCATCTGCATTTTGAAGAGTATTCCGTAGCATTCTACACAAAGATGTAGGGTTTCTTCTCGCCGAAACGGTGATGAAACGATCCTGAGCAGGTGTGGTTTTTCGTCGCCCACCAAGCCTTGGTCTTTCCAACACGGAACCTGTCTCCCTGAACCTATTCCAAAGTTTAGATATCACACTTTGTGACTTGGAGCCTTTCCGCTACAACAACCTGAGTAAGGCCACCCTGTAGCATTCCCATAGCCCTATTAGCCTCAGCGTTTGTTAATTTACGTCTTGGCATTTTCAGAAAACTCGTTTCAAATCGAAGCCGGTGATAAACTGACTTCATTTCAAAATAAGAACATTCCTGAAGCATATACAAAGAACCAAACTTCAGAAAAAAGGCGACCAGATTGACGAAAAGTCTCATACTGATTCTTATTGGATCGATTCAAGTTGTTGTTGAGTTTCAAATGATTTTACAGCGATTTTCTCAAAGATTACATACTTTTAAAAACGATTGAATACGATATCCCTAACTCTTGTGGAGCAGTATATTTTATTCATTTCCTTTCCAATTGGTGACATTGTATACTTCATATACGATTCTTTAGAAAACAGAAAAATGAATCAACTTTTTTTTTCAGGTGATAATAACAAAAATAGGACAAGATGGCTGTCACAGTATACCCTTCGAACATCAAATTAGAATGGTAAGTTTGAAAGCATAACACTTACATACCCTTTGCATATCGATTTGTAGTGATCTTACGTAGGTAATTAGGTACTAAACTGGAATACTAAAACAAAGCAGTTGAATATTAACATGAACATGTATCAAATTCGTAGTTTTCCACTAGGGCTCTTGTAAATTAGACCTGCAAATATGACCATGTACAGTAGTCTCTTGTATAGGTGACCTTTCGTACCTCAGAAGAATATTATTGGTGGATTGTTCTCATTAGTAGGGAATGAATGGAAAGTATTGTCTGACATGTACAAAAAATATAAATCTTCGGTAATAATTTTTGCATTAAATCGTTCACGACACTAGAATTTCATTCCATTTTTAAGGAAAAAGGAACCATCGAGTGACAAGCAAATTCGAGTTTTAAATGAACTTTTACTGCGCACAACTTTCTAGCACAAACTTAAACTCAGTAAAAGTTCACAGCACATCAAGTGAAATTGGATTTTTTAATATAAAAAAAAATATTCAACAGTAAAAGTGTACAATTTCGAATCTCAACGAAGTATTTACGAAACCAATTCCTTATAGAATCCTATTTCTTTATGCTGTTCAAGCTTTCCTCAATAATTAAATAGAATCAAACGAATAATAGAATTCATTCTAGGCACGTTTCATCCCCAGCGCAACGAAATAAATTTAAGTTTTTCGGGGTTTATAGCTTTCCCATTGCCCATGTTGAATTGGTAGGAAATCATTTCAAGGGATATCGAGATGAACATTTTCAAACAGCAGATTTCTAAAGCGAATAAACGGCAAAACTGATAGTGTCTTTATCAAACAGTTGCGTGACACAATTTCAACACGAGGTGTGTACTGTGAGGGCAATTAAGATTGACGAGAATCAGGATGGTTCTTATCATTGTCATGAAACACGTGTTGTTTCATCGTAGTGTATGGGGCCCTTTAGTGGGTAGGAATTGTTGATATTGTTAAAACAGCTCGTGCTATGTCCGCAGCGGTGCTGACTTTATTTTGTTAAAAGCCGTATAAAATAAGACAGGCTAACTCTGCTCCGAATATACGAGGATGTATTGATACCTAGTTAGCCTAGACCAGTTCCATGCATAAACAAAATATTGCGATACCATATCAACGAACAATAACTTATTAGAAGTGTCAGTGTAGAGTTCGACGTCAAGAAAGTAAACCAGAGTTACGCCATAAATTAAAAAAAAAGATGTCCGCCGAAACTGTAAAAATCGAAAAATTGGAGTATCGAGCCATCATCAAGTACCTGTATTTAAAAGGGTTAAGAGGAAAGCAGATTTACGAAGATATGCTTAATACCCTTGGTGATCAATGTCCTTCGTATGTGACCGTGAAAAATTGGACTGCAACCTTCAAAAGAGATAAATTTTCCATTGAAGATGATGACCGATCGGGAAGGCCAGTTTCTGTGTCTGTCCCCGAAAATATCGATGCAGTTCATGACATGATTTATCAGACCGTCGAATTGGGCTAAAACGGATATCTGAAGCACTGAAGATTTCATACGAACGCGTTCATCATACAGTTCACGTCAATTTGGACATGAGAAAAATTTCTGAAAAATGGATCCCCAAATGTTTGAATGTTGACGAAAAGCGTGCAAGGGTAGAAGCATCGCGTTCGATCTGTGCTCGATTTAAAAACGATGTAGACTTCTTAAACCGAATTGTTACTATGGATGAGACTTGGGTACATTTCTACGATCCAGAAACAAAACAACAACCTATGGAATGGCGACACTCTGGTTCTCCAAGACCTAAGAAGTTTCGTGTCCAAAAATCTGCTGGAAAAGTTCTTGCTTCAGTATTTTGGGATTGCCATGGAGTAATCATGATTGATTTTTCGGATGATTCCCTCATTCTGTCAATATCTTTCAAGAATGTGCTTACTCAGTTGGGTTTAACACATTATAAATATCGTAAAATAGTCATAAAATCGTTTGTCGTCAAACATGAATATAATGAGCTAGTTATTTATTCGAATCTGATTCTCTGTTCTGGGTTTTATCATTGAGTATTCATGTATTTATTTTATACGAATACTCAATGGTTTCATCCAGATCAACCAGGATAATAAAAATCCACTCTTTGGATGAACTTTCTTGAAAAAATATTCTGCAGACTTGGTCTAATTCTTTCATATAAAATTATTGTAAGGATTCTGTAGGTACCTGACGACTCTCCTAATTGATAAATTAATTTTCACGTTAACTTGACAGATTTTATGTCATTCGATTCAAGAAAATCATTCGATAAAAGTTGTTTGGGGGGGGGCACTTATGAATTTACATAATTAAAATAAATTTGATCGAATCACTGGAGATATATCCATTTAAGAGAACTTGTACCACGTACGGTCTATTTTAGAACGTAGATTCCATTTGGACAACAGAAAAAGGGGTCTCAATTTTTTTAATTGCGTTATGAAGTTGTTGTGACTGAATTCGTCATCGAAATTGACAAAATGCTGTATGGCGCATTTAACTTCTCATTAGCGAGAGAGGAACATTATTCTATCTTCAGATAAAAGTCTTGAAGCTTTTCTTGCTTTTTTAGATTTTTACTATTTTTGACAATCTTCTCGAAAATGAAACAAAACATTATGAAATGTTGTAGAACTTGAAAAATATGTTTGTTCATAAAAAATTTGGGTATTTCCTGTGGAATTCTATTACCATACTGAAATGGTAACTAGGTGGACTGGCCCGAGGAAATCTGTCGAAAAGTGGGTTCAGAAGAATTTTAAAATCGCAGCTGCGATACGGTGAGAAAATTTTTATGCGGTCGGAAAGAGGAATAATCGATTCATACGTGGGTGAAATTTTGATTCTCTAGGCGAAGTAGAAGTATTTTTTAAAAATTCGCGAAAATCGCAAAAAAATCCGACAAAAAGGGCCATTTCAAACTTGATAAAACATTTTTCACAGATATCCTAGCCGTGATGTAAATATACGGATCGAAAGAGGAAACGTCAATACAAAATAGCTAGGTATTCATATTTCCCATAATTTTCCCATTTCTCTAGAAAAATTGATCAAACTTCGACATTTCGCCTCTAAAATAACGATGTTCTACGATGAGGACAACAACTTAAAAGGTAGATCTGCTGGCCCATACTAGTTCTATACTATAGTAAAGGATAACCGTTGAGGAAAACTACTTAATAGGTAGATCTGTGGGCTCTACTAGTTTTCAGAGTCTGATACTCTGATGGACCTGAATATTTCACAACCAAATCTGATGATTTTTTAATTGGAAAGTTTTCTGTCTGGCACACGATTTCGGAAATGAATAAAAAAATCGCCTTTGTCGCTTTTCCCTAATTAGAGGAGGAATGAAAATAAGTCACCTCTTTGAAATTTTGCAGAGTTCTCCACGTGTAAAAAAATATTGAATGTCTTATGCGGAATAAAATGTTTCTCATTAGCGAAAAAGACCTTTTCCATTTTTCCTTTCGTTCCAATAAAACAGAATTCCGTTCAATTTTCGCCCATCAAGCGTGAGATGATGGCCACCACGGGTAATTTTCCAATAGTCGAGTGTTATTAAATTATAAGCTTAGAACGTTGCAGGGCTTCCGGAAAATTGAATTAGACCGTACGACCGCTTAGAGAATACCTCCAAGATTGAGGGCTAATTAACGTAACTACGGAAGGATTATGCGCGCCATCCCCTTTCTCGAATACCCTGTAGGTGGACTCCAACTACGCATTTTTAATTACAACAATAACTCATTTGCCGAAGAGGTAATGGAAAAATATTTCGAAATTAATTCGAAACTAAGTTTTCCGATTGGAAGTAAACGTAAACGTGAATATGGCAGCAAATTTTCAATTGTTTTCGCATTTTCTGCAATTCAGGTGTACCTAATTTCAATATTTCTTGGACAGAAGTAATTTTGAAAATTATCCCTGTGCCATCCAGAGGAGTGGGTAAAGTGGGTATTTACTACCAAAATTCATTGAAAACTTGTCATTTGTGTCAAGAAATTGTTGATAACTCTCGTTTTCCAGTACATTAGTTCCTTGCAGTTCCTAAATTGGAGATATAAACGAAAAGGGGAGATGCTTTGCATAATTTGACGAAGAAAAAGTCCCATAAAAAGGGTGTTAAATTTTGAATTTTTTTCGAGTTTTTATTATGAAGAAAAAGAGAAGTCTCAAAACTAAATTTTTTCAACAATGTGTTACTGAATTCTAAGTACAAAGGAAGTATCGGACACTAAACGTGCGTGAGCTGCAAAAATCAGTGCTGCCAAGAAAAAAGTTGACAAACCACATGTTATAGTTCACAATTTCGTTTCTCCGTAAAAAAAGCTTTCGAGATCCTTTCACTTTTTATTGAACATATCGAATTTAAAACGGCTGGATGGAAAAAGCTCTTCTAAAAATTCGCAATGCGTCATTGTGAAAGAGCGTTCCAGAACTTTGAATTAGCTTCATCAGTTGTTTCGTTTGACGTTCCAGAAACATCAATTCTAAAGTTTAGACAACCAGGAGAACACCCCAAATTATGTTCTGCCTAACAAGATGTCTCTCTCTGATCAATATTCGGTTAAAAGTTGTATTGGAACTAAACAAAAAAGAAGAGTCATTTTTCAGACCTACAATGAGAAGTCTAGTAAAGGAAAAGTTTCCTAAAAATTAGATTTCAACAAATGAGTTGTCATTAGATTCGTACGAATTGTGGGATTGACAAAGGATATGTTTTATTTTTGAAGAAACTTTATTCAGTGTGATAATACTGTTTATTCGATTACTGTCGAAGATTAACTCGCTCTATCGAAGTGCGCTGGGTAAACAGTTCGGTTTAATTGAAAATGATTCTCTACAATTCTGTATGCCTCCAAAGCGCCTAAAAAAGTCCGCCACAGCATATCTTTACCTCCTATCTCACAATGCCCAATTTTCTTTCTGGAAAGTTTATCGATACTATATTTCATTTCCGAAGATTTTTTCTGTTTTCTTTCGAATTCGTATGAAAGAGATCTCAGGCCCTCGATTTAGATCAAAAATGTCTTCTTCACGAGACAATGTGAAGTTATCCCCTCTAAAGTTCCCAAAATCTAGGCGAAGGGTCATGTTCTATAAAATCTAGGGATTTGAACTCCAGAAACTGATTTATGGAATTACCTTGTAGTTATGCAGAAATTTGACAGAATAAAAGTTAGAAAATTGAATTTAAATCTTGTTCGATCATCATTATCTTAAAATCCTTCTTGTTGCCTTTATTTACTTTATAGACTTCATTTACAACTGATCAACTGGTTCATTAATGAAAAAAAATAGGATGCTGTCTTAGGAATGGTTGCTTTAAATATCATTATGGAACCAATTCCCCTTTGAAGTAGGAGAATTTCTCAAAAAGTACTACAAATAGGAGACTCTTGACGTTGATTAAGAAACCTTTGACAGTCTACAGGGTCCTGCAATAGTGCGTTCTTCTTCCATAGCTGCCGAACCAGACATCTTAGAGATTTCGTTGGAAAGTAGACCTTCATACTGATTACTGTATTCTGGTAGCAATATTTTTTTCGGAAAGCCGATAAACACTGATATAATTGGTTAATACGTGATCAATATAAATTGCTTGTACGAAAAAGAAATATCATTTTTATGATGATGCTCAGGAAGTATGATTCTGGGAAGGTTCTGAAGTTTGTCAATAATTATTCATTTAGTTTTATTTCATTGTTTGACCTCTTTTGAATGTCAGTTAGTTTTTATTATGTTGTTATTTGATTAAAGTTTTCAGTTGCGATATCATTTTTCGTGTCTGCTGGATGCAGGAGTTAAAATAGGTTACTTCTGGGAAAATGTAAGGTATTCAATTTTCTACATCATTGTGGAAAAAAATACTATTCTATTTGAAAAAATCGAGAAATAATAATTTCAAGTTCTTCATATTTGGACCTTAATAACGGACACCCTGTATATGACAGGTTGATCGTTTAGGAACCATGTCAAGGCAAATCCTTCAATTAAAAAACTTTAAGTTCAAATTCATGTTACTATCGCTTCTGGAAATCGTCAGAAGACTTTTTCTGAACTGCTTTTCCCTCACCTTTTTGCAGTTTTATTCGAATAAGATCTGAACTGTTGGAAAAATGTCCCTAATATTTTGCGTCATGAAAGAGGAAATAAAGGTCATTCAAAATATGTGAAAATATATGGGGTGATCCATTAAAAGAATCATCCACTTGTTGAATAACATATATCGGGGACACCCTGTATATCAGAAAATAATTTCCTGAGATGCAGAAATGAAGGTACAAGAGGTCTACTTTCCAACGAAAGAACGCACTATTGCAGGACCCTGTATACCTGGTTGAGTCCCCAATGACCACAAGTTTCATAAAGAATCAAAGACCAAAATACTTTGAAACCAAAATTTCTCCGAAAATTTTCACCGATAGTTCGAGCTTCCTAAACCTCTCTCCATCTACGCCCATGGTGGCCTTGAATATTCTGCCAACAAAAGTAGTGAATATGAGACAGTTGGAGGAAGATATTCCTGCAGCTGCCTTGTACACACGGCGTTGCCGGATGAATGCCAGTGCAATAACAATTCACCCTCCTGTGGCACAAAGAGTACCATGGTGACCTACCAAAATGGTCTTTATGACGTGAACGCGTAAGGACATAGTGAGATTCGGGGTGATTTCTTGCTCTCCACTTTCTCACCGTAAGATCTGGTTTCTCGAATAAATTGGTAGAAAAGTACTGAGGATTTTCTGCGGATTTGAATGACAAGTGCTTGTCCAGCGAATTGACCATCCCTTCCAAAGAATGAATGTATTGGGGGGATGAGGTTTAGTTATCTTTTCTATTATTCTTCATCTAATGATCAGAGACATTCTTGCATTACTTCAAATATTACGAGTATTATTTGATTAATCGAATAAATAGTTTTGAAAATGGTTTCTTTTAAATATCTTATGCTCGAATTACGATCCATTCATAGGGTGTGAGAGTTTTGCACTAGTGCAAAAAGTTGATCTTTTGGCACACTAAAAAGTGCGAAAAGTATTACTTTTTTCACGTTCATCTTTGTTGTTGGCTTCAATCTATAATACATGCAAAAAAAGTAACGTAACTCGTCAATAATTCTTGTACAAAGAATCATTAAGGAAAATCCTCACACCTGTCGATTTTCAATTTCTAAAGCAATTTATCCTGTGCTTTTTTGAATATCTGCAAATATGAATCTGCAATATTCGAAAATTCCAGTGAATTGTACATTCAACAGTTACCTACATATTCCTAGCAGAGTCCGGCCCGAAAACTTTATAGGTATAGGTTCATCTGTTCAAGGATTATCGTGCTCACAGCCGGATGGACAGAATTGAATTTAACGCGGATTCTTGATCAGTCAATTGAGACTATTCTCTGCTCAAAATTTGATGAATACAGACATGGTGATGCAATTAATTACGAATTTGAAAATAATTTCAAAAGACTTCTGATGAAATTCGAGATTGATCCTATTTTCTTCAAACCTAATTGGGCCGAGGCACTCGAACCAGCCGGTTAATGAAGGTAGACCATTTCGGAAATGAGAAAATAATTTGTCTAGAGGCTAGACCAAATAATTCTGAGTAAATCGATATATTATCATAATGGAATCATCCCATGACAATATTACTGCTGTTTATTCATGGAATATGTTGAGTCTCAAATAATATTCAATTAGGCTTATCATTTCAAATTTGTATAAATATTCTGGATGGGACAAAAACTTATTTGTTAAGGAACAGTCTACAAAGTTTCGGTCTTCGAAAGTTAGCATACTAGTCGAATATATTAATTTCCATCTAGAATCGATTAAAATCGATCATTTTACAATTCATCTCATTGAGAATATTTCATTTCTTGTGATATAAGGGATTAATTAAAAAAAAATTAATGTCCGAAGCTATCCCGTCACAAAATTGATATTTCTTTATAACAATAATAAACATTAATTTTTTTGTAATTTTCGATTGAATACAGACAATTTGAATTGAACAATCTTTGGAATTTGGTCCACAACGTACATCATGTTGATAAAATCAGATTAATTGTTCAAATGCAGTATTATCATTGTATACAATGGTATTATGTAAATAGATTCTAAATTACTCAATGAGAGAACAATCTGTAAATTTCTTGGTTTTGTTGAAATCTTGAAATGAAATTACAAGCGCTAGCGCACGTGGCAGAACCACATCAACAGAAGCAATAAATCTTTCCTTCAAACCTCATTATAACGGTTTAAGGAAATCAAATTGTAAATCATAAATGGATTTGATAAAACTTCAAATGGTTGGAAAATATGAACTCTTTAATTTAAACTGGGTGAATTTGTCCAGAGAAAAAATGCCGAAAAGAATAATTTCAAAAATATGTTGAAAAATTTTGTATTTAATTAAGATAAGTTTTCGTAGTTGAACAACCGATACTGTTAATAGGATTTCTCTATTTCCTCATAAAATCCTATTCTAAACTTACCTTTCGTGCACATGGCTAATGAGGGTTGCAGAGAAATGGATACCTGAAGACTTATACATTTTTGTATCAATTACGTCAGCTTAGTTAGCGTAGATATCATTTCGAAATTAGGTGTATAAAATGAAATCCAATATCAACTTCCCGAATCCTTTATTAGTGCTTCACATTATTCTGGTATTCAATGTATTTTTCATCAATATAATTCATTGTAAATTTGAATAAAATGAAAGGTGAAGTTCCCCTTTTTCTAAAACATTAATATTGTGGACAATACAAATATTTCATGAAGAATTTTCAACTAAAACTGTAGACAACAGCACGTATCAATATTTTCACAATTGATTTGTTACTCAAATATTTTTATTAACAAAAAGGAACACAATTGGCCTAATACAGTATGAAAATATACAGAGTGTAACAGCCAAATGGAATAAATTCGATAACGAATTAATGAGGGGATGTTAGGAAAAACGCTCGGACATGTCGATATGTAATTTTAAAAGCGCATATTTTTCAAGAAAATAAAATTATATAGGGTGTTCCATGCGACGGTGGCCAATACCAACTTTCTTATTTCAAATGCAACCCCCTGTATATTATTTATTTTTGGGATTCTTCAGAAAATTCTAGACATAATTAATGTACAATGTCCTTTACCTATCTTCAACTTTTTCGGAAATATTAAGTGTTTTCAGATTTTTTACAAAAATTAACATTTTAAATGAAAATTATTTTATTTCACAAATTCGATACATTACACTCAATACTTATTTCCCATTTACCTCTCGATATGAAGAAAGTAAGCAAAAATCATCACTCAGAAGAAATTAAAAAACGTAACGTTAGAAGACAAATCTAGACCAGATTAGCATGTTGCCAAGACGTTCGCGGCGAGCATTTTGAACATTTCCTACATTGACATTAATGTTTTTTTTTGTTTTTTTAAATAATTAAGAAATAATCAGTATTACTCATTAGGTTTTAAGTGTAATGTACCGAATTTGTGAAATAAAATAATTTTTATTCAAAACGTTGATTTTTGCAATAAATCTGAAAACACTTAATACTTCCGAAATAGAAAGATAGGTATAGGACATTGTGCATGAATTGTGTCTAGAATTCTCTGAAGAATCCGAAAAATAAATAATATACAGGGGGTTGCATTTGGAATAAGAAAGTTGGTATTGGCGACGGTCACATGGGACACCCTATATAATATTATTTTCTTGAAAAATGTGCACATTTAAAATTACAAATCGACGTGTCCGAGCGTTTTTCCCAAAACGCCCTCATTTATTTGTTATCGAATTTATTCCATTTGGCTGTTACTCTCTGCATATTTTCCCTGAGAGAATTGGACTTGTGAGGATCAAATTAAAGAGTGAACAGCTCCACTGGTCCAATTCTCTCACTCATTATGTGGGTCCTAACAGACGTTATCTCTTTTTGATTATATTTTTCAAGTTACATAAAAATATTGTTATAAACATCGATAATTTTTTCTATAATGGGAACAGAAAAGCCTTTATATCCATCAGGTTTTCTCAAAATTGGATATCAAATAAAATTCTGTTATAGATTGACCATACATTTTTCGTTATATTCGCTAGAAAAATTTTCTGTGTACATGATGCAGATTGGCCAAAATGAATTCAGTAGGCAGTATATGGAGTCATAAAGATGTTAAATCCCCAAGGATGCTTCGCACCTTTAATATGCAAATTCAAAACCTTCTTTCAAGCAACAATTTCTTTGCCAGTTGTAAATATTCCGAGAGTTGTAAATCTGCCAAAATTCCTGTCAGCCAAAATTCTTCAAGATCCAGTCATAAAACCAACCTTTGTAGGACGGTAATCTTTTCCGCAAATTTCAAGGGATTATCTTCACCCCTGTACCTGAAGAAGTAATTAGGGAATTTTTGTCTTTTCCTTCTCACATTTGTATACCGAGAATCTTTTTGGTTTATACGTATGGTTACAAATTAAAATGTAGATCAGATCGAACACGTTTTTCCCGCCACCACTGGCGAATGCAACCACTTTTGTGCCAACCGTATGTTGTACAGACCCCCTATTGGCCGCTCATGTGTCTTAGCCCAGGATCCTAAAACCGTAGAGGTGGCGGGGTGGTTGGAACCGGGTCCCTGGCTCACTCACATCTCAGAATCGTTCAGTTATTGCCGTTATTGGTTTAGTGCCTGTCTGTCATAGCCACTTTCACAGAAACACCGAATTTTATTGAGATAGGTCGGGAAGATTTTAGGCTTGAAAATGTTGTTGGAAAATAGACAAATGATTGGAAGAATGTACCCTTTCAATATGCCGCCCCCGATGCTAAACGCCGCCATTCTGGGGTGAGTTTTTCTAAGCTGTCTTCTGTAATTTGTATTATAGATAAATATCTGATTCTTGTTAACTTTTCATGCTAATGAACTAATGTCTTCTTTGTTAGACAACTTATTCTTCTTGTAAAGGTGTAAATATTCTTTTCACGTTATCGTCGTACACACTAGTTATTTTCATGCAATTCTGTATACAATTTTTGTCTGTGAAGGCATGCGTAAAAAATATAGTTTCTTCTTGAAGTATTTCATGGTATTCGAAAATATGGGTTACAAACTGAAGTAACCTGAAAATTTGAATCCATTATAGGTAAACCTACTGGAGAGTAGTTAATTCGGATTGTTACATAGGACGTACATTAATTGATTTATCGTAATGAAGTTATTCTATTTGTTTCCATGATACATTGAATAAATAATTATTTATTGATTATGGCATGCATATCAACTTGTTTGAAGTTTTCTATCTATTGTTCTTGCACCGAATTCATGTAGCCATTCGTTGTATTAATAGGACGTATCCATCACACTTTAGTTGGTTCCTGTTTTTCTTTGAAAAATCCGTAGTTTTATTTTAGTTTTAGTGTAAACGAAATGAGTGGTACAGTCGATTGTCTGAACTGATTGTTATTGTCATCGGTCTCTGAGATAACCTTGAGGAATTCTCTACCTGCTTTCAAGCTGTATCTTTGTGAACAAAGTCTTTGTCCGGTCGGTTTGCAAAGGGGCTCCGGATTATGCGAACAGCCAGCTGTAATCCGACCATTATGGGAAGGAAAGGTCCTTTTGGGTTCATTGAATGCTTCTACTACCTAGATACGATAATTCGGATGTATGCAGTTTACCACCCCAAAGCTATACCTGCTTTTCCTATCTTCAGATATTCCTTTCGATATTCGCACAAAATTTTAACTAAGTATACAGGGTCTTTCACGAGGAACCTCACCCATATTTATACGGGAAACTACTGAACGTATTTTCATGAAATTCAGCACTTATAAGTATTTCACGATGCTGATGAAATCTAAAATATTTTCAAGGCATGAGCACCTCCGGTTTTTCCGGAAATGACGTCAACTTCCGTCTTTCAAATTAGAACACCGTTTTTTTATTGCAGAAATAGATTCCTTAGAAAATTTCAAGTTATTTTGATGTAACATTTTTCAGTTTTTTTTGGAAAATTCTCCCTGAGCGGGAAAATTCGAAAAAAAAATCGAAAATAGAGCTCCGCTGAAACAAGAATAACTTCGAGGTTTTTGGATGGCAAATTTTCATTTTTGGGATTTTTCAAGATGTAAGATTGATGTATTTACTTCAAAAATCGAAATCGCGATTCATGATACAGGGGGTGAAAAAATCGCTTTCAAAGTTAGGGATGACAAAATCGTGAAAAATCAATTTTTTCAAATTAGAACCCCATTTTCTTATGGCAGATATTGAATCTACGTTAAAAAATAATGTGAGTGTATGCATCACACCCTTGCCCTAAAGTGGATATTAACTCAGAAAATATCCATTTTAGGGCAAGGGTGTGATGCATACACTCACATTATTTTTTAACGTAGATTCAATATGTGCCAAAAAAAATGGGGTTCTGATTTGAAAAAATAGATTTTTCACGATTTTGTCATCCCTAACTTTGAAAGCGATTTTTTCACCCCCTGTATCATGAATCGCAATTTCGATTTTTAAAGTGGGTACATCAATCTTACATCTTGAAATATCCCAAAAATGAAAATTTTCCATCCAAAAACCTCGAAGTTATTCTTGTTTCAGCGGAGCTCTATTTTCGATTTTTTTTTTCGAATTTTCCCGCTCAGAGAGAATTTTCCAACCAAAACTGAAAAATGTTACATCAAAATAACTTGAAATTTTCTAAGGAATCTATTTCTGCAATAAAAAAATGGTGTTTTAATTTGAAAAACGGAAGTTGACGTCATTTCCGGAAAAACCGGAGGTGCTCATGCCTTGAAAATATTTTAGATTTTATCAGCATCGTGAAATACTTATAAGTGCTGAATTTCATGAAAATACGTTCAGTAGTTTCCCGTATAAATATGGGTGATGTTCCTCGTGAAAGACCCTGTAGAGAAAGCCCGATGAGGGTTGAAATCTTGTTATAATTTTTAATGTTATTTAAATTTTTTTAAATTTCGTTTGAATGTAACTGAAATGATTCTGGCTGGGTCATGAAGAATTGTATGCTTCAGATATAAAATCACATTAAATTTTTCGTAAAATCTACAATTACGAAGTTTTATCTAAAAACTGTTTTCTTCATTTTAATCATGATTTCTGTGAGCTACTTTTTCGGCTGTATCTGCAGGTCATCCAGCAGAATAGAAAAATGACGATTATTTCGTAGACTTTAAATAGAAGGCGTAATGTCAAAATACATTTCTTTTGTGAGAAATACTCTCTGGGTTGTGATTGGAAATTGTAAGCCAACTGTAGTGTTCGAAATTTCTTTTAAGACTTCAACTAACCCTTAACATGTACATATATGCAACAGAAAAAAGTAGAGTGTAGTTAGAAATTTACAGCTTATTACATACAGAAGACCAACTCGATAAAAAATAGCGCAAATTCATAATTCTCATCAAATTCGGAACGAAACTTCGAATTAAGGGATGATAAAATCATCTGCCATACCATCAGAATTCGGAATAATTTTTTCGAGAACGAGTAATTCAATAAAAAATAAATCAGTGTGCTCTATCAAGTACGGATTAGATTTTGACCTGCGAAACGGTTTTTCTTTCAAAAATCGAAATTTCAAATCGCCATAGCTCCTGTTCTAGTGGCCGCATCCAATTGAAATTTGTATATTGTTAATCAGCATGGTCCAAAGTATCTATGCCTCAAACAAAATAGCATTCGAAAATCCCAACTCTTTGGGTGAAAAATGACAAAGGGGTAAGACCCCCCAAAAACACTATATTTGTCATCACCACGGAATCCCTGGAATCTCTAATGTTGATATTCGTTCGGAAAGGTCTTCAATACATTCGAATCATTCAGAATGATCATTTTGATGGTTAGTAGCACCTAAAGTCTGAGTGCACTGAGCTCGTAAACAAAACTCGAAAATGCAATGCGCAAAACATATAATCAAAAAAATTAATGTAAAGGAAGATAATATGGTCAAGTTTGGTATCAAAATATAGGTTTTCGAGGACGAGGAATTCAATAAGAAATAAATCAGGGCCCTATCTAGTACGGTTTAGATTTTGACCTGCGAAACGGTTTTTTTTTCAAAAATCGAAATTTCAAATCGCCATAGCTCCTGTTCTAGTGTCCGGATACAATTGAAATTTACATATTGTTAATCAGCATAGTCCAAATTATCTATGCGTCAAATAAAATAGCATTCGAAAATCCCTACTTTTTGGGTGAAAAATGACAAAGGGGTAAGACCCCCAAAAACACTATATTTGTCATCACCACGGAATCCCTGGAAACTCTTATGTTGATATTCGTTCGGAAAGGTCTTCAATACATTCGAATCATTCAGAATGATCATTTTGATGGTCAATAGCACCTAAACTCTGAGTGCACTGAGCTCGTAGACAAAATTCGAAAATGAAATGCGCAAAACATAAAATAAAAAAAAATCATGGTAAAGGAAGATGATATGGTCAAGTTTGGTATCAAAATATAGGTTTTCGAGAACGACGAATTCAATAAAAAATGAATCAGGGCTCTATCTAGTACGGTTTAGATTTTGACCTGCGAAACGGTTTTTTTTCCAAAAATCTAAATTTCAAATCGCCATAGCTCCTGTTCTAGTGGCCGCATCCAATTGAAATTTGTACATTGTTAATCAGCATAGTCCAAATTATCTATGCGTCAAATAAAATAGCATTCGAAAATCCCTACTTTTTGGGTGAAAAATGACAAAGGGGTAAGACCCCCAAAAACACTATATTTGTCATCACCACGGAATCCCTGGAAACTCTTATGTTGATATTCGTTCGGAAAGGTCTTCAATACATTCGAATCATTCAGAATGATCATTTTGATGGTCAATAGCACCTAAACTCTGAGTGCACTGAGCTCGTAGACAAAATTCGAAAATGAAATGCGCAAAACATAAAATAAAAAAAATCATGGTAAAGGAAGATGATATGGTCAAGTTTGGTATCAAAATATAGGTTTTCGAGAACGACGAATTCAATAAAAAATAAATCAGGGCTCTATCTTGTACGCTTTAGATTTTGACCAGCGAAACGGTTTTTTTCCAAAAAATCGAAATTTCAAATCGCCATACCTAGCTCCTGTTCTAGTGGCCGGATCCGATTTTGTATATTGTTGATCAGCACAGTCCAGAGTATTCTATAAAGAGAGTTTGAACATGATCAAAATCATCATTTTATTTTAAAGATCACATTAAGCAATTATGTATGAAAAAAAAATTCAAATGACTTCTCCGTACGTACTGCATTCTGTCACTCTTTCACTTGAATTTTGCTGTTTTTAATCGTTAAATAACTAAGATATTATACATAATTCCCAAATGTATATTTTCTAAATCAATAAATATTCCAATACTTTGCTGCAGAAAACCATGTTTTATTGAACACTTGAAACACCCTTTATAAATATTTCGCAATTACAGATCTACCCTAGGATCTCCTTTCCGTTTTTCTTATGTATTCGTTCAATTATTAAACTCTTTTCGCACTTATGAAATTGATGCAAACCCAGAAAACTATAAAATTCGATCAAATTCTATAAATTAGTTCAAGATGAGTTAAAATCAACATTCATTTCCCTATATTTTACTGATCTTCTAAGGTTCTAAGAAGAGTTCTTGGAAGAGGCTTAGGAAAGAAGGGAAGATTAATTTCACCACCAGTTTGCCAGGTCTACCGTTTCAGCGGTAGATCTACCGTTTAGGAGTGGGAGCTACCGACCTACCGTTTCCATGTAATTTTCTACCGCTTAATATTACGCGATATGATTAAATTTATTTAAATGATATTATTGACGAACGTTGAAAAATCTCTCAATGTAGATATAACTATTCCAAATTATTTCATTATCATTTTAAAATTATAACGAAACCAATAACCGTTCGTATTGAAAAAAAAAGTTTTATGTTTAATTGATGAAGAGTTTTGTTATACTTTAATTTATGTTTTATTCGTATATTCTAAGTACAGTTGTATTTTTAATTGAACATTTTTAGTGTGTTTTGGTCCAAGCAGTTGTCTATGGGCATATCTATCGTTTTATTTTCAAATCTACCGCTTTTTTTGGCCATGTCTACTTTCTGATTTTTAGCCTGGCAACGCTGAGTCCACCTTTAAGAAGGGTAGGGGGTGGGTACTAGGTACTTAATATTCTCTCGCTGAAGTCATACCGACATTGAGCGCAAGTGAAGTAATTTGTTCAGATCTCTTTGCAAATTTGCCCACTGCTTAAAGTCATACCGTTCGCGAACTTAGTGAAATAAGTCGTTTCGTGTACCGAAGTTTGAGTTAAATCAAAAAACGATGCATCCTCATCATAATTTAATACCCGTGTATACATCGCAAGGCGTCGTGTATTACCAACAACCTCCGCCACATTATCAAAGATCTCCACCAAGATATCCGATGCACAGAAGGCCAATGTAAGTGAATTTTAGAAGTAATCCATTTATTCATCTTAAACTATTACTTTAGCGAATTTTAGCGGATTTATAATGGACCAGTCATTCGGGACAACAATTTCGAAAGTTTTTAATCATGAAATTTTGAAAATCCTTCTGTGGTTGCAAAAAAATTTTAATCGTCTTTTTAACAAATTTCTGGAATCCACAAAAAGTAGCATATTTCTGTGGTGTAATGAGTTCCTTGAATTTAAAAAATTTCAAAATTGTGAATTATCAATTTCTAATGTCTAAAATGACTGGCCTTAGTTTATTCAGGAGAACGAATATTAATTCTAGTCGAATGCGCCTGGTACTACAATTTGGGCTTAGATTATCACATCTTTATATTCCACATTTTACATTTTTAAAATTATTTTAGATATAGGTATTAGGATTCGAATTATTCGTTGAAAATTTTCTATGAAACTATATTTACCGTATTATTTAGAATGATAATTTTAAGTGTTTTAGTATTTTTAAATTGATTAATACAACTTTTTGATCGAAAAACGTATTCGTATGGAGTCGTGATCAATTTCGTATTCATAAATTACAATTATATTCCTTTCCCAAATTCTTTATTTGCATTTCAAGTCATTATTGTGTTCTTTTGGATCTTCGAGAATATTCAATTAAAATACATTTCCGTTTTCCTCTTCTGAGGATAACTATTTGGTCATTAAAAATTCAAATACAATGGGCACTTTTGTCCTTTTGCTGCAGGGTATCTGATATGTCCAGAAAATAATTGTTTGCATTAACTCGATGTTTTTGGAGACACCTGAGTCATTACACCCGACAATTCAATCAAAAACTCGTTAAGCTAATGCTGGTTTGAAAGAATTTTGCAATCTCTGATTCAGAACTTTTCTTAAATGAATTTGGGATTTAGGAATATATTTGTCTAGTTTACTTCATAACAGAAAATACAATTAATAAATTAATTTGAGGTAAATTCCAAGTCATTAGTAAACGATACGAATTATTTCAAGTTTTTTTTGTTTAGTATAGCATGATAAAATTATTGGAAATTAGTTTTCAAATATCAGGTAGTGATTATACGTAATGAGATTTTATTTCGATATTTTTTTTAAGTAATGTTCAGATCGTTAAATTAAACAACCAGTCATATAGTTACATGAACCGCATAACTTAGTATTATTGAAAACTTAGTTTTGATCATATATTTTTTGAGAGAGAACTTGAAAACATCTACTTTAGGATATAAACATATTTGAACTTTTATATTTATTGATTTCCCATGGAAAAAATATGGTAAATATAGTAGCAGAAAACTGACAAAAATAGGAATAAAACTTCAATGAATTTTAAAATGAACGGTCATCCAGAAGATCTAAATACAATTCACAGGGCGTTCCTGAATCGGAGGTACAAACGGAGAAGGGAGATTCCTCGCATAATAAGAAAATAAGTCCTGTAAACATGGAAGCACAAACGTTTCGTTCTTGAGATACAGGGTGTTGAAATTTGAGTTATTTCCAAGTATTTTTTTCATAATATCTGCACTTCAGAAGATATTGAACTGAAATTTGGCATAGATATTAAAATTTAGAGTCCAACCATGTGACATGCCAATTTCGATCTACAGGGAGATATTTCTTCTGGAACACTGTCGTCTGTTTTACTTAAGAATTTTTTTTTTGTGAGCCAATGTTAGTTCAAATAATTATAAAAAGAAGCTTTGGAATTATACCATTCTTTTACGTTTCTTGTAGTTTCAAATTTTTTTGTGACAATATACGAGTTGATCGAATCCTAATGAATCATTGCTACAACTCAGGAAAATAATCATAAAATGTTCAATTTTTTCACCGCAGCTTACCAATTGGATTTTTATGACAATTTTGATTTCTTTGAGAATTTCGAAAGAATCGTCCATTTTTTTTTTCTCGGTGGCAGATACGAAAAACCACAAGAAACCATAAAGCTTAGTATAACAACAAAGCTTCTTTTTACAATTTCTCAAACCAACAGTGGCTCACAAAAAAAAGTTCTGGGGTAAGACAGGGGACAGTGTTCCAGAAAATTTTTCACCCTGTAGATTTGCAATCGAAATTGGCATAGCACAAGGTGTAAACTCAGAATACGAAGGTCTATTCCAAATTCAAGTTGATATCTTGTGCTGTGCATATAGGTACTATGGAAAAAAAACTCTTAAAAAATTTAAAATTGAACACCCTTTATCTCAAAAACGAAACGTTTGTGGTCTCATATTCATTGGACTTTTTTTCTTGAAAATATTCGAGGAATATCCCCTTTGCGTTGGTTCCTTCAATTAAGGAACACCCTGTATACAATGACAATAAAAGCAAATTCTCGCAAACATTGACTCTAACTATTTTTACTTCCGAGATATGTACTTCAGTTTATTTTTCTATTTCGGCAATAAAGAGGCATTTCTATTTAATTCGTCTACGGAATATACGAAGGTTACCAACATTTTTTGTACCTGCAGGTGCAAATACAATAACCATTCATCTCTTTGTACTTTCGGGTACCTAGATATGACAATTGTTCACCTAAACTCACAATATTTCTGGCAATATTGAGTCGTTACGCCCTAACTAAAATCTCATTTAGGTGATTCTGGTTTCTGAGAATTTTGCATCCAATCTTTCGTACCCCAGGTTTAAATACAAAAGGCGGCTTTCTTTCTTGATGCTTTCGTGTACCTGCTTTAGACAATTATTTTGAAGAAGAAAGCATTTGATTATTGAGTTGACTATTGGAATATTGAACGATTGATTATAATTTAAGCTTGAGAGGTCTAGTATGATGACCTTGAACATCAGTTTGTTAATCAGTGTTAATATCTTATAATGTTAACATATCATTTCACATTTTTCGGGAAAATATTTATTACTTTTCGAATAAATTTATCGAATGAAGTTCTTTATATCTACATTTTCTCCGTGTATAAAGGAATGGCGAACAAACGTGAAGTAAACCAGGGTTTTGAGCACAATTGATGCATAGCAGGTTTCGATCATGAAAAAGGATGAAGGGCTATAAAAATATTTCCTCTCCCAACTCTTCGAGGATATCACACAAGGCGGTTTCGTATAAATCTCAGGTCACCGGTTAACCCCAAAACTATTCGTGATAGCTTACCTGTGAGGTTCGTGAGCATTTGGATTTATGGTAGGAATAGTTTTTATCCCTCAGGACTGTCACGAAATGGGGAAATTTATCATTTTTCGACGGTTAGACTTGAGGAACATAATTGAAGTTTGGGTAGGTTTTTTCGCATTGTTTCGACGGTTGCATTGTTTCAATCATTTCCAGTTATATCGACAGTTCATTTGAATTCGTCTATATTTCGATTTTGGATTTGAACGAAATCTGAGCACTTATTACGATTTTGAGTGATAATGACGGATCAAACTGCCGATCAGGAGTGTACCCTGTTGTCTTCATCACCAGTGTGTAGTTGATCAAAAGTTATTTGGGGAGGTTGTGAAATCTTTGACACAAGTGTTCCTTTGATATTTGCCGGTTTCAAAGGAGAGTTATTGTGTAAAAGATTTAATGATTTCTTCAAGTAACTTTTGATCAACTATATCGAATCGTTACGCAAACTCGAATCGGTTTCTAGCTGAAGTAAATGAAAAATTTATAGAAGAGTCGACTGAAAAAAGGTAAAGGTTTTGAATTATCCTGACGCCTTTAAATAAGGCACAATATCATATATTGACATAACTGAATGCAATCACTCCAAAAGCTTTCGAAAATATTCGAATTAACAAAAACGCGTTATCTCTGAAGTTATTTCCGAGAAATCTTCGTTATTTTTTGTGTACCGTCCGTTGCATTATCTTCGATGGTCATTTGATTTTATGAAACAGATCTGCAAGGAACAAACTATATTGCTTGATCATATCACCAGGTTTTTTCTATTTGGAAAAACAGAACACTTGGTTTTTCGCGTTGTTTTTAACGGATCACCCTAACTTTTATTGAATATTTCGATTCTACTATTTTTTTAAAGCTTATCTTGAACTGCTTGTGGAAAAATTACATCGCTTCCTATAAATTAGAAACATTTAACGTTTTATACAGAGTGTAACAGCCAAATGGAATAAATTCGATAACGAATAAATGAGGGGGTAGAAAAACGCTCGAACACGTCGATTTGTAATTTTAAATGCGCATATTTTCCAAGAAAATAAAATTATATAGGGTGTTCCATGCGACCATGGCCAATACAAACTTTCTTATTTCGAATGCAACCGCCTGTATATTATTCATTTTTTGGATTCTTCAGAAAATTCTAGACATAATTCATTTACAATGTCCTATACCTATCTTCAACTTTTTCAGAAATATTAAGTTAATAATAATAAGACGTTCGCGGCGAGCATTTTGAACATTTCCTACATTGACATTAATGTTTTTTTTTTGTTTTTTTAATAATCAAGAAATAATCAGTATTACTTATTAGGTTTTGAGTGTAATGTACCTATTTTTGAAATGAAATAATTTTTATTCGACGTTGATTTTTGCAATAAATCTGAAAACACTTAATACTTCCGAAATAGTTAAAGATAGGTATAGGACATTGTGCATGAATTGTGTCTAGAATTCTCTGAAGAATCCAAAAAATAAATAATATACAGGGGATTGCATTTGAAATAAGAAAGTTGGTATTGGCCACGGTCGCATGGAACACCCTATATAATTTCATTTTCTTGAAAAATATGCGCATTCAAAATTACAAATCGACGTGTCCGAGCGTTTTTCCTAACACGCCCTCATTTATTCGTTATCGAATTTATTCCATTTGGCTGTTACACTCTGTATGTATTATATTATCTAGCCAGTTGCAAAATTCTTCAGTGGATCACCGATTGTGAAATTCAATTTGATAAAGCGATATTTTGAAATTGTTTGTTTCTTTTTTTTTCATTTTCCAATCTCTTAGTTATAAATCGATATCTTAAATTAATTCTACTTTAGTACCTTCGTGATCAAGATTCATTGTAATAGGAAATTATTTTCAACTCTCAATTTGGCACTCATCGGTCATATTTTATTTGAATCACGATAACTTGAACTTGAAAAAAATTAGTTATACATGAAATTTGAGCTGAATTTTTGTTTAAAAAAACTATGCATGCCCCCCAAAAATCATAGTTTATATGAGATAGCGCATCTAACTAGGATTACTATCTAAAAAACCGATTGAAAAATTCCATTCTTCTGGAGTCTTGCCACAAAAAAGAGTGGCAAGAGGACTTTCACTGAACATGTAACATATTTATCCATTCATTACGCGACACCCTGTATAATTAATTAAAGAAAGAATAGAAATCTTTGCGGATTTTTTGGGATACAAATTTTGGTATTCTTGGGAATTCAGCACAAATATAGCATACTCTTTTTCCTTCAGTTCGAGCTTTCGAAGTTTATTACTTCTTCATCGGAAGCACTACAAGACGTGGATATAAAGGTGTTACAACAACCAAAATATTACTTATAGGAGTAACTAGTTCTTGAAAATCTACCTTTATATCCCACGTTTTGTAGTGCTCCCGATGAAGAAGTAACTTCGAAAGCTCGTGCTAAAAGAAAAAGAATATACTTAATTTTTGCTGAATTCCCAAGAATACCTTAATTTGTATAATAAATTAAACATCGTAGAAAACTTTGAACTATGAAGAATTTCTTCATATTTGGATTTTGTCTTCTCAAGAGGACAACTGTTGAAAAAATGGCGCAAAAAATTCATCAGTACCTTATACATACTTCTGATTAAACATTATCAGTTTTACGATAATTCTTTATACGAATAATGTCTTTGGATGTAGTAATGAAATACTTCTACATCTTAATATGACGAAGCTATAATGTGCGTGTGCTTTGTTGGTTGGTCTGTCTGTGTTAGTATAGAAAATCATTAGATAGTTCCCATACTCCCAAAATTAATTTAACAGAGGTTGCCATGAGGGTAGTGTACCATTTTTACTAGAGGTATGTTGTTACATCTTTGTATTATTGCGATACTAGCTGAACACAGGTTCTTTAACAGTTTGGAAAATACTGTTTTTCTTTCTTGAAGTTTAGTAACTACTCATAATGTGGAAGATATCAATCATAACAAGATCATCCTTTTGGATCAAATAATGAGGTCTAGAAGAAGTCTCTTCAATTAGTGATGATTATAATTTGATGAAAACAATCATTGTCATCGGCATGATGATATCTTCCACATTTACTAACCTCTCTGTAGATAGTCACTGAAAAAAATTTTAATCTAAAGTTTATAAAGTTTCGCAGGAGAGAGAGCGATAATGGATCATTCTTTAACCCTTCTTTCCTACAGCGAAGGAACTACGGAAACAAAATGGCGACAATTTTTTGTAAAGGTAAAACTGAGATGGTATCGAGTCAGGTTGTAGCCATAGTAAAAGTTCATTTCTTGATTTGAACTTTTTCGAATTTTTTTCGAATTTTTACGGTTTTGTGAGGATTGATTGCTGGTTGATGTGAACAACTACATACTGTAGAGTTCTGTTCGAATCTGTGAGTATGAATGTTGCTTGAAGCTACGATGCGAGAAAAATGAATGTGGCAATTCGTTATTTCAATTTCGAAGGCTGGATTTTGAGTATAATTTCGGATTTCTTTTGATGAAATTAACAGAAAAAAATCGAGGTGTTCACTAGGTTATGCCATTTGACCCTTGTCAAGATATACGCTTCAACAACGTTTGAGAATTGCTAAATTTTTTTAACCGAACCAGTGCCAATTTGTGAATACTGAGAAAAACTTGAGAATAATTCATTGGTAGCAGCAAGTGTAAGAGAAAATCCAACTTTGTCCATTCCACGTGGTATTCAACAACATGTACAATATTAAGAAAAAACTTGTTTTGACATCCTTACAAAATACAACGGGTTCAAGAACTGAAGCCATCAGACCACCATAAAAGTCGTTCATTTCCTGATTCTACTATAGAACAACGAACAACTGGAAAGTGATGAAGCCCATTTTTGATTAGAAATGCAGAATTTGTGGAGATTGAAATCCACATCTATAGTCTCACACCATTCAGTGAGTCACTCTGTGGTGTGCATAATTTATGCTGGAAGAGTGACTGCTCTATATTTCACTGAAGAAAATGGTTGAAGAGTAACAGTCAATGGAGATCGATACAGAACAGCTGTATATGAATTTTCTTCTTCTATTTTGGAGAATAATCTGGAAGATACGTGGTTTCAACAAGATGGGGCCACCTTCCACATAGCCACCGAATCGATTTATCGAAAAAAAATTGGTGATGAAACTATCTCAAGAAAAGGTCCAATTGTTTATAATTATCCTTCCTTGTCGTGGGATTTAGGATCATGTGACAAGTTGATGCTGATGATACAACAACTTAGGAAGGAAAGGAAATATTGAACGTGCTTTTGATGAAATACTGCCAAATTCATCTGAAAAGGTGATGAAAAATTGGGTTGACAAAATGCAGTACAGACGCATAAGTTCTGGTGGTCTTGAAAGATGTTGTTTTCCATACTTTGAGGCATAATGTAATATTTCAAATGAAAAAAATTGTGTCTCATAAAATAATTCATGTGGTTTTTTCATTTTTAAATTTTTATTTTTAAATTGTGTCATCACTATTGGGAAAAACAATAATAAAGTGAGGTGAGATTGTAGAATTGTTTCATTTATATATTGGTGCAAATCGTGAAAAATTAAATTTTCTTTTTAAAACTACCGACAATATTTTTCTACAGCCTGCAGCAAATCAGCAAAGTATTTATAATAATAAATACAATTGCTTGATAAAGCAAGACCACAAAATGTCATAATTACTAAGGATTTAATAATTTTTTATTTAACGAAATTCCGATTTCTCACATTTGATTTCAATCAGAAAATCCCTTTAGAAATGAGGTAAACAAATTTGAAAGTCTCGGTCATAAAATTTGATATACTTCGTTCAATGTAATTCTTTGTACAATTTTTTTCATGTTTTGTTTCTGCACTATTATAAATCCTGTTTTTTTCCTTCATATATTCTAAATGAATCGTCAAAATTACAATGAATTCAATCTTGTCCACGGAATTCTCGAAAATAATACTTAAGTTCCTAAATTTATCGAAAACGAAATCTGTAATAATCTCAGAATTAGTTCAATAATCTTGTAAAAAACTTCATACTGTTTCCGTTGAGTTCAACATATGATTTTCAGTATGTCACTTTATGATTTCAGTCGTATACCAAAATTGATTGAACCTCGTTTGATTTTTGTATGTTATTTTGTGTCTTGTTTCAATTTCACGCTTTAAACGATGAGTCTATCTGTAATATATTTTTATCCTGTAAACAGGTGAGATAGCGAAACAGAATCTTCCCATGCTTAGAAAATTGTCGATATATTGGCACACTGGTTTCATTTTCAATTCAATTTATTCTAACTACCTAATCTGTTGCGAGTATATTGACGATGTTATTATTTTTTGTGGTTATGTGATTGAAATTCTGTGTGAATGGCGATTTTAAAAAGGCTATTATTAAAAAAACATCCAGAGCCAGAGCAATCCATGAAAGACAAATGGATTATTGTAGAACTGTTCGCTATTGAGGATTGATTAATGAAACATCAGTAATTCTTTGTTTACTAAATCCCAATTCACCTGAACCCTCTGAAAAACACGTTCTGTGAAAGAAAAATATAGCCCTTGATCGAAATAATTTTCATCATGTTCATAACGAAATGTTAGTTTATGGATTGAAAGAAAATATATTATCATTTTCCACAGTTTATTGATCGTTTGGTATATCGAATTTAAGGTTTCAGTGACTAAATTTCCCAGACGAATGTGAGTGAAATGAAGAAGCTATTGAATAAACCCTGCAGTCGCTCCTCTACCTCTGTTAGCTTCATCGATCTGGTCAGAAATTCTATTTTGCACTGTTCGCCAGAATTGGGAGAACCCCAAAGCGTCCTCTTTGTGACAACATTTACAGTTCATTTTTTATCTATCTGTCATGTCATATTTTCGAAAAATATTATGGAATAAAAACATTGATATGATATCAACAAAGGTTATTGAAAATAGAGTGAAATGGTTTTTGGAATGCTCATTTTCGTAAATTGAATGCTTTGAAAAATCTACCCAATAGCGATTTTAGACTTCAACACTGTCCATTAAAAAAAGGAGTAGGATACAAAATTTCGACATCGATTTCAGATGAAATAAATCAAATTTCGGGTAATTTAGATCAAAATTGGGATAATTCAGTTCAAGACCTAACTGATTGAAAATCGTGTTTTACAACTCGATTTTAGGAATTGCCAGTCAAAATTACGTTGATATATGGTCAGTTTTCATTAGTAAATTGTGAAATTACCGGACGGGATATGAATTTTCATTGATATTTCATGAAAAATCTGAATTTCATTCAGTATTTCAGGCTAAGCCAAGTTATAATGAAAAATATGAAATTTTATTATGAAAAACTAGAATTGTTTAGTTTACAAGTCGTTTTCATTGAAATCAATAATTTGTATTTCTCAGCATGTTGAAACATATTTTTTTTTATGTTTTTCAATGCCCAGATAAAATAAGAAAAATTCGAAATATTAATTTAACATTACATCTAAAATTCAAAACTTTGCAGAAAAAAATTATTTGTTCATTTCAGATTTTTAGTTCTCAGAATTCAATAGATTATTCGTTTTGCTCAGTATCACATTGCTGTGAAAATTCCACTCATCAAAATTCAATAGCTACTTTTTTCATTTACCTGCTCAGATAAATTTCAATCTTCTTGATTTTTTTAATCCATGACGGTTTCACACTTTTTCCACAACACTATCCAATCATGATAAGAAATTATTTTCATTTTTACTAACTGTACTATTCAAAAGGAAACAAGAAATCATAGCAATTTATACAGATACCTACACAGAAAATCGATAGAAATTTTTTTTAACTGGTCTTGTTAAAGCATTCCATGGGTGATCAATTTCCACATTTCCACTACTCATTCATATACCTATTTCCTCTTATATTGCCTTACCTGAAGTCATTCATCTTTCTCTTATCGATCTCACAGTGAAGATGAACCCTATGGCTTTGTCCTAGCAAGCCTTTGCCACTTTCAATTGGATTATTGATTATAATCGAGAGAACCATTTTCACCAGAGCATGAATTTGAAACTGTTTTCTTCTTACCAAGACTGTTTCATTTGGAATTATGTTGAAATCTCTAGGGAGAGAAACTTGTTCGTTTTCCCTCAATAAGCTCAGAACTGGAAATCTCTGTGATTAAATATCATATATTTTCAAATTATGTGAGCCTCAGAATCTGCAGATATATTATCCTAACCAGGGCTGGAAAGGCATCAACTCTAATAATCATTTTTGACACGAACTACTCACTGATGAATATATTTTAGCCCTGTTAATCTACAAATACCTTATCCAATCCAGGATTAGCAAGGATTCTAGTTTCTAGCAACAACTGTCGATAAAATACTGAATACTCTGTACGATTTCTACAATTCTAAAATATTTCTAGCAGCACATCTATGATCTAGATTTCCATTCAGGCTTCCCTTTCAAGCTGATTAGTGGAAAATTTGTAGCATTATCTGTTTAGAGAAATGCTTAACTACACTAAGGCTGTTTTTGTTGAAGACCTACGTTTCACTTTGACATTTTCAAAAGTATCTAGTAGCCATCTAAAGATGCGTATGCGCATCGAATATCCCTTTATTTAAGAACACCAAGTTTATCGACCGTTCGCTTTGGTCCCTCCCTCATTCTTCCATTCAATACAGTATAAAAAAGAATAAGTTAGCTAAAATCTTTATTCGACACACATAATCAATCGATGTACTTCTACAGGTTGAGACTAAACAACTATAATACAAAACTACATTTACTATTACTAATAAAACAAGAGGTGCAATATAAAATAGCAAAGGTGATACATTTAGCTGTCTATTAAAGGTGTGATAGAGAGGATTGCTGATGTTCTAAACAGTACAAACATCTAAAGCTTAAATGAGGTTTTTTCCATACAACCATCACTAATCGGAGCACTGATTACTGCTGTCTAGCGATTGATCTGTGGTCATGTCCCGTGGCAACAGTAACTACTAAAACAGTACTGCTGTGACAGGACAATATCACAGACGAATCGTCGCCATTGTAGTTGTGTTGTTGATACAAAGATTTCCGAATGTTTCTGAGGAACAACGTGAACAAGCCGCGGTCGCGAACTGAGTAAGGGGAGACTGATCCAAGCGGACCAAACCCTTCGCTGAACGGTTACCCTAGCAACGGCGCTGCGACGGCGCCGCTGGCCGCACCCTTACATCACTAATGCATACACGTGCATAAAAGTGTTATTGATCCGCCCAAAATTCCGTGGAGGGTGAGTTTGACGTTGCCGAGTCCCACGACTTTCTGGATTGGCGAGATGTGCGACAACATTTTGACAACTCTGACAGGTTATGGGACCGCTTATGTGTTGGAATTTTTTAGTACGCTCAACGAAGGATGAATTAAAACCACAAAATATTTCACTGATCGGTCGACCTTCTAGGACACCCTGCATAGTATGGTCCACTTTATACCAGTAGTCGAAAATTTGATATCAACAGAGGCCCATAAACTCATACAGGGCAACCAGAAATTTGAAAAATCACTGATGGTGCTCTGTCCAGTTTAAAACATTCTAGTTTTACCTAAATGAGCAAATTAGTCCCTACAAAAAGCGTCTGCTGATATTGATTGAGTTAAAAACATTGCCCGAAACATTTTCTATAATAATTATTTTTTTACTTGATGAAACTATCTGTTAAATTCGAATTCAACAAATACAACCATTTTGTTACAAACTCAAGTCATAATCAGGAATAGTCAATTTTCGAAAAGAAAACTCCGCTCAAAAAACACCTATTGAACGATAAGTAAATGAAATGGCATTTGGCACATCTCGAATCATATCAAGTTTGAGATTCATCCACAATTTTAGAAAAATCATCAGCTGAACAGTTGTTCCTAAAAATCCACATTCTTATTCCGAATTCGGAATTTTCACGACTCATATTAGGCATGTGATGACTCGGAAAATGCTCCATTCGTCCATTAGCGAATGCTTCTCTAATTATTCAATTCCCGGCCGTCTGAAGATACCATTCTGTTCTGTCGAAAAAAAGAGGAATCGAGTCAAAAAATTGCCAGATAGGTTGGAGAACCATCGCATTTTTCCGATCTTCTCTAGCCACGTTGCCATGTTTTCAGTGACGTGCGGGAAGGTTACAGTGGAAAGGAAAGTTATGATCAGTCCCTGAAATTTTTTCCCTGATGAAAGTGCTTTAATACTACAGGGTCCACTTCTCGTAGCATGATTTTAATTGTCCATACAAATACTAAGTTTAAGGACAACAACATTGTCTTTTTAACAACTGTAACAATCCCCAGAAATGATGAAATCGATTATTCTTAAATAGAATGATTTATCGCAGATGCAAAAAAAAACAACTGTTAGTAGACACGAATTAGTAACTTTAGAGTTGAAGTGGTGAAACACCATACTGGCTGGAGGCAGTGTTACATTCAACATGGTATCATGCCAAAATAAATGAACATCTCCAAAGGTAGAAGAGAAAAATGATTAAACTTTTTTCTGAATTCCAAAAGCACATTTACCTAAAACTTTCTTGGAATATGCCTTGCCATAGACTTTGTCGCTACAAGAATAGATAACCCTGTTTATTGCAACTGCAGATAGATATATGCGTTATAGCAGGAATATTGCAGATATGAGTGAAGGAAAAAATGGATAATTATCGACCCTTCAGAATAAGTTGTTGTAATGTATTATTGTAACTGTATCCATATTTAATACTTTTAATAAATTTTTTCAAATTCCATATATTTTCATTTTATTCCTTCTCCAAAAAGTTTCATAGTGTGTCGTCTATAGATAGATTTTGACAACTGAAATTGAACAGTGGGGAACTAGGGGAGTTTTTATTTGCTAAACGGCTGTTATTTGCTTTCGTCAATTAGACTACATAGTTTTGAAAAATGCAAAAATAATGATTTCGTGATTAGTTCCTCTTAAGGTGAATGACTAATAAGATGTATTTTCTATCTTAACCAGATGGTTTTACAGAGGTACCAAGTTTTATTGCAGACTTCGCCATCTGAAAACGTCTCGACTCAAGCTAACTTTTCAAACTGGGTGTGAAATATATTATTTTCTATTGTTGAAATATGTACCATGAATTGTCAGCTACGATTTTACCAACACCCACAAATTTTCAATTGGGTTACTTGTTCACTACGAAGATTTTTATAGGCCTGTTATCCTTTATACGATTTGTCGATAACAACAATGGTTATGAGTTAAAACATGAATTCAAGTGAATTCTTTGGAACATTGAGAAATTGATATTACAAAAACGAACATGTCTGGCGGGATAAAGTTGATCTTGACTAAAAAGAAATATTTCTCGGCACCTCGCATTGATATGTTTTCAATATTTATTTCATTTCATATTAAGGTACTGTTTATCTTCTCCATATATTAATGTTATTATTTTTTTTTAGTGGAATGGACTCCAATATCATTGAAATCCATGGAGGAAGCCATTCTGGCTCCTCTGGACGCAGTACACCAAATGCCTGTGATCCCCATCCAGGAAAACTGTTCGTCGGGGGTCTCAGCTGGCAAACAGACAACGACAAGCTGAAGGAATACTTCGCCATGTTCGGAAACGTCAAGGATGTCTTGATAATGAAAGATCCGATAACTCAGGTAATATTCTTTCACTCGAAAACAGGTCTCTTCATTTGTACCAAACTCTTAAATCGGGAAAATAGCTAAAGCTCCTCAAAATCTGGTATTCCACGTTTCATTTTCAATCTGAAAACCCCTCGTTGAATGAAATTCTTACTGGGATATTTTGTGAAATAAAAGAAATCTTCCCCTTTTTTGTCAAATCAAAAACGATTACATACTAAGCCTCCGATATTTTTACAGAGGAGTCGTGGTTTTGGTTTCATCACATTCACTGAACCAGCTAGCGTGGATAACGTACTGAAGGTACCCATTCACACCCTTGACGGCAAGAAGATTGACCCTAAGCACGCCACCCCCAAGAACCGTAACAACAAAAACAGAACCAAAAAGATCTTTGTGGGTGGAGTGAGCCAAGATACCTCAGCCGAAGAAGTGAAGGCTTACTTTTCTCAGTTTGGCAGAGTGGATGACTCCACCATGTTGATGGACCAACAAACCAAGAGACACAGAGGATTTGGTTTCGTCACCTTCGAAAGTGAGGACGTAGTAGAAACAGTTGTGGACCTACATTTTCACACTATTAAAAATAAGAAAGTGGAATGCAAGAAAGCTCTTCCAAAAGATTCTATACCGCCAGGGAACCAATATATGGGAAAACGCATGGTGATAGGTGGTCTGGGAATGAGAATACACAACCCAGCTGTAGCAGCAGGTGCCTTAGCTGCTGTTAATCCAATTATCATTGCTCAAGCTCAAGCACAAGCCCAGGCTCAGGCTCAAGCACAAGCCCAAGCTCAGGCTCAAGCCCATGCTCATGCTTTAGCCAGCGCTGCAGCTGCCCAATCTGCAGTATACCAAAAGTTATATGCGCCATATCCGCCTCTAGCTAGTTACAGATATTCTCCATACACCATTCCAACTATGCAAGCTGCTCCTGCTCCAGCACCTGCTCAAGCTCCGAATGCTGCCCCAGGTAGCCAGCCCCAGACTACACCTCAAGGGGCCCCACTTCCTCCCGGAGCCCAAATGCCCCCTGGAGCCCAACTGCCGCATGGAGCCCAATTGCCACCCGGAGCCCAAATGCCTCCTGGAGCCCAACTGCCTCCTGGAGCCCAAGTTCCTCCTGGTACTCCTTTACCACCCGGAACTCCATTACCACCTGGTGCACCTAATCCATATCAAGGATACAATTTGGCTAACATCGACATGTCTAGTTTCCAAGGTATTGATTGGTCTCACCTCTATCACATGTATTGATCGCTCTTCAATTCATGTATATCGTTAAAAATGCTCATTTCCGTGTAAGTATTTCTCTATACAGAGTTTACCTAAATTAGGTATTTTAGTTTTAGTTAACAGTTCCTCCGAGTGAGACAATTTTCGAATTCATTTTTAATGGTTAACCTACCAAGACTTCATTCAATTATGAAAATTGTTTCATCTCGTTCAGAAATTCCATCATACTTCCAATTACAATTGAATGTTTTCACGAACTGTTAACTTGTGCGTATTGTTTTTAATGGGGAAACATATCTGTGGATTGGCAGATAAATTTTAATTCAGTCTGATAATTGCATATTGGAGAGCTTCGATTTGCTCAATGTGTTCTCCTAATTTTCAAACAATAACAGGAATTCCCTGATTTATTCGAATAATTTCAAAAATCAAAATTATGGTTCAACATCGTTGCTTGTGAAGCATTGTAATAAGAAATTTATTTAATAATCGAGTCACTGCTCATTTAGTATTTAGCAATAACTCGCAATAATATCAGTATTATCAATTTCTACTCTTGTAACTTTTTTTAAGTCCCTGAGATTCCGCTAATGGCAATAGTGTGTTGAGAACCAAGACATGTTAGGTTGTGCACTGTACTTATAATTTCATGTTATTTATTGTGTGACTGATAGGGTATTTAATTTTAAGTGTCTGTTGAAAATTTTCGCGTAAGTTTTAGATTTTGGGGTGAATTCTTTCACCCATTATGAAATCAAGTTGGCATAACTTCTGATTGTTGTTGAAATTCAAACACGGTGATATTAAATATAGAGAATATGGTGTCCTCGATCGAATATATATAAGGAAGGAAGTAGTCAGATATGGACAATAAGAAGCCGAATGATTAAGCGCTTCAGGTTGAGGAATCTCTACAACTTTGTTTCATATTTTGATTAGCCTTGAATATCAAAGGCAAACTGCGGCTTCTATTATCGACTTTTTATTGCCTTCATCTCACTTCTTCCTTTCTTGCATATGTGATATTAAATAATTTATTTGTTAGTCATTTGTTGATTTATTTGAAGTCAAATTTTTATTTATTCGAAAACTGCGCTCCAGTCTTTAGGCTAAATTCTAAATTCACCAAATGCCAATACTTGAAAGATCTCAAATAATATTAGATGTAATACATAATTGATACTTTAGATTTCCGAAATTCTCTTGAATTTTGGAAAAAAGTTCTTTTATTAAGCAGATCTAGTCATCGAGGTAAATTGCCTTGTTTACTTTACAATCATTTTAACCAGAGAGAGACAGACCTGCCCACATTCCTGTAATAGCTGTGCATCGATTTTTTATATTTGTGTGATTCTAGGACCAATGAGTCTATTGCCTGGCTTTGTGCCATGGAGCAATCTAACTAAGAGCAAATCCTGCCTTGCAATTTTTCAATAAAATATATTTTAAAACTGAATGTTGTCATATTATTAGTGTTAATTCACTATTTTCTTCGTCTGGGCTGTCCCAAATTTGTTGTGAATGTGTACTGACGGCACATTTTCAAGCTCCTTTTTGAGTAAGAGGATAAGGCCTTCTTGAAGTGTAAGACTGCGCAGAGACCAAGACCGGAAACTGATGCTGGAGACAGAGACCATTGTCCGAGTCCACTACTTGACCAAAGGCTTTCTTTCATAAAGATGTACGCGCCGCGACAGAGACCGGAGACCGATGTCCACGGTGTCTTTGCTTCTGCTTCGTTCTCAGCGCAATCTTGCACCTTGAACATGAAGCATTAAAACTTTCCGATCCCTAGTTCCTTCGATCCCTCACAACGGATTTGGGACACCCTGTTCATATAAATATTGATCTTTATAAGCCTCTGACTCTTACTCATCTTCCTTCTGGAGAAAAAATACTCAGTATTACAGACAGACTGACATGCTCTTAGTTTAAGATTGCCATATGTATTTTTAAAATGTTCATAAAGTTTGATAAATGCTTAGAATTAAGTGATAATGCCAAATGGAACAAAAACCTATGAGCCTTGTGATAGTTGTTGGGCGAAAGGTGAATTCCAGCTCAGTTACAAGTCAATCGCCTTTTTGTTTCATTTGAATACAATACCAGGACAGAATGTGGTTAAACTTGTCTGTACATTCAAATTCTTGCCATAATCAGTGAGCATTTTTTTCTATAACTCTTCATTTTGATTTTTATTGTATCATTCTGAGTTTCTCACTCTTCTTTCTTCTAAGATCGACTTGGAACTAAGTTATTGGCAACAATAGTTGTAAATTTATTCAAATTGACAGCAATAAGCGTTGTGAGACAGAATGAACCCTCTATTTTTATATTCAATTATAAATATTAAGACAAATAAAACTTTTGTTTCACTTATTGTGTGAGCCCTTACGATTTTTGTAAATAATGTAGTTTTATGAGAGGGTTGGCTTGAATAAGCGCGAACGCGCGCCTCAGAAGGTATTAATAGAAAATCGATGTAGTTATAATAATATTACTATCGAATAATTGGACACTCCTAATATCCTGTTCTGTAGATGTTTATGTTAGCCATGTCGTATGTATTTTTGAAATTACTGTAGGTATTAATATTATGTATAAGTTGAAAATAGTAAGTAGATTTTAGTGTTTGTAGTATGTAACTGTGTGTGTAGTGTAGAGACGACTCAAGGTCGTTTTATGCACTTTGTAGTAGAGCTATTTCAATAAAGTAGTTTCATGAAGTAGTATGCTGCTTGTTGATATTCTTCAAATCAGTGTTTAGCTTGGTGAAAACCTCAAATGAGCATAAATGCCGAAATGCGTATTAGTTCGTTTCATGAAATTAATAATTCATATAGATCGTTACTCATATATCAGAAGTTACTTCCATTTACCAAAGATCCAGGTATTTCATTAATATGAAAATCATCATCAATGTCTTCCTTAAAATACTAACGTTAATTAACTCATCCATTGTGACTAACCCAATTTTAACTTGAAGAAGTTAAAATGCTAAGCAGTGAGGTATTTGCCTAGTGATGAATTTAGTAGAGTGTGGAATTCTTCAGTGGAACAAAGAGACCATCAGTGTAAAGAATCTTAAGTCTTCAGAAATAAGCATGCTATAAAACACCATTTTTGTGATGTATGCTTCATTTGGTTTCAGTCTAGAAATACTGGGTTGGCTTATAAAAAATTAGAGTTCCATAGTGACATCTATATATTAAGGCACCGGGCATATCTACTCTATGTTAGTTCAGCTTTCATAGTTAATTTTTAGAAATAGAAAGAATTTCTTGAGTATTTCCTCTCGAGAAAGGTACTGTTGTTGAATGAGTTTACCATATATTTAGTGGAATTATTGAATTTCGATAGTTCGCAAAATTCCTGAATAGATGATGCTTTTCAAAAAAGCTTCCACATTTTCAAGAAGGCATGTACCTATCTCCCAATCTTTTTCAGATGTCCATGGCTTTGAAAATATGGATATTCTCCTTTGATAAAATTTCCAGTAGGATCACTGGAATTCAACGAAACTTATTTGATTGGGGCAATCTTATTAGACTACTAGATGCTCATATCAAATTATAAATTCACTTTAAACATCGGAGTGGTGTAGTTGTAAAAATATGATAATTTCCTCATTATTCATATCACTCTTTGATGTGCACTTTCATGAATGACAATAATTGATGATTGAACAAATAATATATAGATTTATTTTGAAAGAAAGATATAATCATCTTCTTCCATAAGTAACGAAAAAAAAAAGAAATATTTTGAGAAATTCATGATTACCTTAGGAAGCAAGGCATGAATTGAGGGAATGAAACAGTAGACAATCTTCTCAGTTTACTGCAAAAATAGGTTATGGATCCCTTACTCAAGACTGATTCAGTTAATGAACTATTTTATAATTTGAAAATTTCTTGACCCAAATTTGAATGTATTTTATGACTAATTAAATCTATAAAAAAGAGAATCATAGGACCATGACGGAAAATTTTCTATTTGATATTATGAATTATACTGATAAATTTGATGTATGTATATAGAGTTACAATGAACTTGAAATATTACTTCGAAAAGTATTCGACTGTAGGAGAAACCAGAAAAAGTATTTTATAAACAATTGGTACAATGGTATTATTGGACTTCGATCTCTGAAATCATTGAGTCATAAGCTGAGTGCATGAGTTTTCAGTCTATTTCCTTACAAAGTACCTCCTATCCTTCAGAATTTATTGCGGACTGATCAGAATATATTTCTGGTAGAGACTGAGAGTGTAGATTTCTCAAGTTCGATATGGGACCTTCAAATGTGATCAATTCATTTTCAAAAGTGAGAACCAGAGTAGAATCGTGTACCTAACCACCTCCAAATTGATAGAAATAGAATTCTACTGAATAATCTACTCAAAGTATGGCTAGAATCCTAGCATGACAATTGGTTTTGGAATTATTCTCCTATGACTTTTTTATGAAAATATATTTTCTAGATATTGCGTAGGTATATTGTAGAATGCATGCTAGATTTCAATCAAATTATCTTCTTTTTCAATTTCTTTCGACAATTGAATCTAGCTGGGAACAAAATACTTGAGATGACTGAAATCCAAAAAAGTTTTTCAGGAAACGTATTTAATGTTTGGAGCAAGACATACGATATTTTGTATGCATGTGACTTGGGGAAATTACGTTTTGTTGTATTTACTCAAATTTATTGAAAAAGATAGGAATATTTCAACATATAATCTAGAAATCCTTACTCATATGAACACCTACATTTTGGATTTCAGTTTGTGTTGTACTGAAGCTTATAATTATTCAAAACATATCCCATTAGACACTTTAGACCCTCATTTGGAGTATATAGTTGGAATGTAGTTAATGTAAATATGAATTAGTTTTCAAATCTGATGGTGATAAAAGGCCTTATAATAAATAAAATCTAGTGACAAACATGCATATGATAATATCGTATCAAAAACCCCATAATGACCATTATTTGATATTTAAAATTGCCTTTTTGTCTTCCTCGAGTGTGTTCTCTTAATAGAAGAATGTAATCAAATGTAAAAAATTGACTGATTCGTGGTAGAAGATATGTACACTAACTATATTGAATTAGTCATTATATTTTCTAGTCATAGAAATTGTTTGAATATTATTGTAAGTAATGTTGATCAAATAAATTATTATAATTAGTTTCGAGAAATTAATGAAGGAATATTCATGATTAGTTTTCATCATAGTAGATCAAAGACCCTAGAATGAGTAATTTCTATTTATTAGGTAGGTAGATTTAGTGTATATCCAGATCTCTTGGTATTTGGTAAATCACTAACCACCCTCATAGGGAATGTTTCAAGATTAACCTAAAGTTAGATAGTTGTTGATGAAAAATGATTCGATGAAACACTTTCAGAGATGTGATTGTATGATCGTCCTCTTATTATGGAAAATATTGGAGTTAAGGCTGCACTTTATTGCAATTCTTATCTTATATAGTTATAGTTAAGTTAAGGATGCCACGTAAGTTAAAGGGATGAGTATGTCATTGTTTCATTGAATGAGGATTAGCATCCCTGCAAAATTCAGCACGTATGGATTCCAACAGACTGTTAAATATTGGAAGCTCATTTTTCAACTCAACAACTATATGGGACTACTTGAATAATCAGATAAAACTCCTTCAAAATACTTTTAGCCTAGCTTTATATTTGAGATTAGGCAACGGGTAATTCATTTATAAATTGTGTTTAAGTTGCCCATAGCTGTTACAATATTACTTATATTTGAACAAGAATTCCCCTTCCTGGTAAACTGTGGAGTGAAAAGTCTCAGCAACTCACAACTTAAATTCTGCGTTTCTACAGAGATAAGTATAAATGGATTCTTGTGATGCTCTCACTCAGCGTATTAGAAATGCTGCACCCTTCGTAAAAGAATCAAAATATATAAGAAAGTATCGATAATCTAAATGTTGATAGAAAAGAATAAAAATTACTGAAAGTAAGTAGTTACAAAGATAAACTCTGGAAGAGAACTGTGGAGTGGAATGCTAGCTGTGTACAGCCAATGGATTCTCAATTGTAACTTAACGGCACTCTCACAAAGATCAGCACCTTGTCGTTGGTGTGAGGGCTTAAGTAGCTGTGAGGACTCTTGGGGCGGTGTCGACGGAACACTGTTCCGGTAGGGTCTCCCAAGTCGATAAGGCCCAAGATGAACGGTGAACACTAAGACTGATCCCCAAGCTACGGTGTAAGATATCGTGCCTAAAGCTGAATGGCACCGGGTCAGAGTGTCGCGAACGATTCCCTGGGGAAACCAGGTCGCATCCCCTTGTAATTAGACCTTCCCTCAGTATCGAAGCTCTGCTGAGGGTGACGAGTATTTCTTCGCTACTCGTGGGAATCATATGGATACCAGTAAAAACATAAAAAACAAAAACACCAAGGGAACCTCTTCGGAGGGTGCTCATGGTGAAAACCTGATGGGGGCTCCTGGCGGGGAACCTCCAAATACTGGAGGGGCTCCACATGTGGGGAACCAATCAGGGGCAGAACGCAAACGGCGGAACCGTTGTGGGGCCGCCAGAAACAGGGCGAGGAAGGCTCGCGCAGCGTTAGCCGGTCTACCGACCGGAGAGGCTGCAGCCGGGACTTCTTCCCCCTCGAGGACGGGGGCATCCAAAAGGAACGCCCCCGACTCGAATTCTCCACCCTCATGCGAGAGGGCCCCAAAAAAGGCTAACAACCTTGAAGGTGGGCTCTCTTACACTGAGGTGGTGAGTAGGACCCTGAAGGTGGCTCTCGTTCCCGAGGGCTGGCCAGACAGGGGCCTCTCACAGGGAGAATTTGAAAAAGTTGAGCTGGCGGTGGTGGGCACGATGGACAAAATCCGGTCGGGCCAGCCATACCCCAAATTCCACGACGTGGAGCTCAACCCACAAGGGGCATTTATTGCCTCTTGTAAAGACAGCTTTAGTCGAGACTGGCTAACCACCAACTTGACTGGGCTGAACATCTCCAGGGACCTTCGTCTCAAGACAATTGAGATGAAGGACCTTGAAAAGCTGACGAGGGTCAGCCTGTTGGTGAGGGGTGCTCAAAGCTCCTCTCCGACTGGTCTGATTCTCAGACGTATAGAGATGTCAACTCCGGCTCTGAAAACTAGGGCCTGGAAGGTCTACTACCGGAGCGACAGGCCCGACACGGTGCAGGTCGTTCTGGGGGTGGACAAGGCATCTCTGGAGGTCTTGAAGTCCCTGGAGTACAAAGTCAGCGTTGGAACCAGGACAGGCACGTTCAGGCTCGTCCAGGGTCCACGTGACACAGTTGCACCAGACCCAAAGGCAGCGCAGGAAGCTCCGGAGACGGGGCCCAGCGCTGCTGGAGAGGGCGAGGGCAACAAAGAACCCTCTCCGACTCAAATGTCGGAGAGCAGTATGGAGGTGGACCCTGCGGGGGCTCCTAGCTCGCATGCCTCGCATGCGGACCCACCGGTGACTGAGGCCGGTGGGTCGGGGTGCGACGCGGCGAGCGGGGGACCGCCGATGGGCTCAACACCAACTGCTACACCGGAGGATCCGCATGGGTCATCCGGCGAAACGTGACAGTTGGCTGACTGAGGAACTCACATGTCCTCATGGCGGCTGACATAAATGTCACGCAGATCAACTTGCACCATTGCATAGCGGCGACCGACATCCTTCGGTTGCAGCTGGCAAGGGTGCACACATTCTTAACCCTGATTCAGGAGCCCTGGGTCAGTGGAGGTGAGGTAAGGGGCCTTTCCTTCAGGGGAAGTAGGCTCTTCTGCTCGCTTGCGGATACGAATCCAAGAGCGTGCATACTGGCCTCCACGGACTTAGGAGCTCATTTACTAACAAATTTCTGTTTCAGAGACCTAGTAGCGATCCAAATTCACGGCAACAGAGGACCACTAGAGAATCTTGTAATATGCTCAGCATATTTACCATACGACTCCCCTAACCCACCACCAAGTAGGGAATTAGAAGAGTTAGTGAAATTCTGCGAACAGAAAGGCTGGCCCTTGCTGGTTGGTTGTGACGCGAACGCGCACCACGTATTGTGGGGCAGTACAGACGTCAACCCCAGAGGAGAGGCGCTGGCAGACTTCCTGTTCTCTACGTATCTGACTACACTAAATGTGGGTGTGGAGCCGACCTTCGTCACTTCGGCGAGACGTGAGGTACTCGACATAACGTTGTGTAGCAATTCTATCGCTGACTTTATTAAAGATTGGCGAGTGGACACGGAAGTGATCTCGCTTTCAGATCATCGACATATTTGTTTCTCCATCAGAAACAGCAGAGAAAGGATTCCTGAGGTATTCAGGAATCCTAAGAAAACAGACTGGCCAAGATACTTGGCACATCTCTCTGGAAATCTAGGGCACAGTAATGCAGCACCAAAGAACACGAGAGAGTTAGATGCCGCAGCAAACAAACTGCAGGAATCTATTATCTCAGCTTATCATAGTAGTTGCTTACCTCAGTTCGGAAAGCCGAAAGGCAAGACGAAATGGTGGTCAAAGGAACTAAATGATGAAAGACGCAATAGTAGACATCTATTCAACAAGGCTATGAGATCTGGCCTTGACAAAGACTGGGTTGAATACAAATCAGCCCTGAAAAAATACAAAGGACTCATAAGAAAGTCCAAAAAAGAATCATGGAGGAGCTTCTGCAGCAGTATAGAGGGTGTATCTGAGGCTAATAGGCTTCGAAAAATACTCTCTAGCGGAGGCCCTCCACAGATTGATTGGCTAACCCTTCCCACTGGTGTGAAAACCAGCTCGGAAGTTGAAAATCTGAGACATCTTCTAGAGGTCCACTTCCCGGGCTTCAATGAAACAGACATCACCTGTGACGAGGCTCACCGACGTGCATCAAGCGCAGATTGGCGGGCGGCGTCTCAGGTGGTAACTCACTCCAGGATCCGTTGGGCCATCAAGGGATTCGAGCCATATAAGGCAGCAGGGGAGGACGGCATATTTCCGGCTCTCCTCATTAGAGGGTTGGATCTGCTCTCTTCCTCACTGCTTCATATATTTCGAGCAAGCCTGGCTCTAGGACATATACCTATGTCCTGGAGAAAGGTTCGAGTTATATTTCTACCCAAACCCGGAAGGCCGTCGCACACAAACGCGAAGGACTTTCGACCAATAAGTCTCTCCTCTTTCCTAGTGAAGACCTTGGAGAGACTGGTAGAAAGACATATTAGGGACACATCACTAGTGGCTCGGCCATTGCATCCCTCTCAACATGCCTATGTGCTTGGTAAATCTGTAGACACCGCTCTTCACTCGGTTGTAAATTACATTGAGGACGGGTTGCACTACAAAGAATATACCCTAGCTATATTTTTGGATATAGAGGGAGCTTTCAACAACACTGCATTCGGTGCAATGGACAGCGCTGTCGTAAGGCACGGAATCTCGCCTACACTCTGTCGCTGGACGGGATCGCTTCTCGAGGCTCGCAATATCGTGGCTAAGCTGGGCTCCTCGACCATAGGGGGAACACCAGGGAGGGGTTGCCCGCAGGGCGGTGTTCTCTCACCGCTACTGTGGGATCTCGTCCTGGATGGGCTCCTGGTTGAGTTGGCGGATGCGGGCCACGTCGCAGTAGCCTACGCGGACGATCTTGTCCTGCTGATAAGAGGTAGGATACTCAGCGTTGTCGTCGATTTGATGCAACATGCTTTGCGGATAATCGAGCGGTGGTGCATAACATACGACCTTTCAGTAAACCCTAAGAAAACCGAAATGGTTCTCTTTACGAGGAAAAGGGTGCCTAGCGACATAAGACTTCCCAGTCTGTTTGGAATGAGGCTCACCTTATCTGACCAGGTCCGTTATCTCGGTGTTATATTGGACCGCAAACTCTTGTGGAACAAACACATCGAAGCTCAAGCGAACAAGGCCAATATAATATTTTGGTCCACACGTAAGGTGCTCGGCAAGGGATGGGGCTTCAGACCACATATTATACACTGGCTGTATACTGTGGTAGTGAGGCCTATCCTCACCTATGCATCAGTGGTATGGTGGACTTCCTTACAGAAGGCCAACAACAGAAACATCCTCAATAGATGCCAGAGGAGAGCTTGTCTTAGTATAACAGGCGCTCTAAGATCTACTCCCACAGTATCAATGGAATGCATGTTGGGCATTCCTTCCATACACCTCACCATCACTGAGGTGGCTATGAAAACATCGCTCAGGATCTGGGAACAGGGACAATGGCGCGATCGTGGGGGATTCAGGGGGCATGCCATGGCTCTCAAGATGGTGGAGGACATTAACCCGTCCCTCCTCCGCAGAGGGGACCGTGCGTGCGCCCGATTCTGCTTCGACGAGCCCTACAAAGTAGTTGTCCCTGACAGAGATCAGTGGTGTGAACCAGACAGGTTACTTAAACCTGAGGGCCCCACCTGGTACACCGACGGCTCGGTTTGTAACACGGGTGCCGGTGCTGGGATTGTTGGACCCAGAACAAAGTGGTCCATTCCTCTCGGAAAAGACTGCTCAATAGCACAAGCAGAGCTATATGCTGTCTTGGTATGTGCGGTAGAGAGTATCCGCAGAGGATACTCTGGGAAACACATATACATATGTTGCGACAGTCAGGGTACACTGAAAACCCTCTCTGAAATAAAAGTAACCTCTAACTTGGTTTATGAATGCAGAGAGGCTCTGCGTGCGCTAGGCTCAGATAACACTCTCAAGGTTATCTGGTGCCCGGCGCATGCGTCTATCTCTGGCAATACGAAAGCAGATAACTTAGCCAAACAAGGGGCTCGCTCGACTTTTACTGGGCCGGAACCCGCGCTTCCTATCTGTCCCACATATATCAAAAACCTCTTCAAGAGATGGATTGATGAAAAATTCTCCTCTGAGTGGAACAGGAGAACGGATCTCAGGCAGTCGAGACTCCTCATCAAGGGGCCTTCTTCTAAGCCGGAGGTCAAAAAACTCTTGATTCTCGAGAGGAAGCAATTATCTCTGGTGACTGGTGCTTTAACTGGCCATCTGTTCAACAAACATTTATATAGAATGGGACTAACAGAGTGTTCCCTGTGCCGTTGGTGCAAGAACGCGGATGAAACGGCGGAACATATACTGTTCACGTGCGACAATCTCTCTGTACTGAGGTCAACACACCTAGGGAACCCTACACCTTCCATCTCTATGGTGAGAGGGACTCCTCCTTGTAGGCTCGCGGCATTCTTGTCAGCGTGCCTTCGGGTCTGAGTCTCTCTAGTATCAGTAGATGCGGAATGAACAATGGGCCACAAGGCCTACGTTCTGCCGACCAAAGGCGCCGCACAGAAGAAGAAGAGAAGAACTTAACGGCAACAAACAGAATGAATGAATGTTTTAGTATTTTCCAATTATACTTCAAATTCAACACAATATTAATTTTAACGTGGTCCTTATCTTCGTCGATTATTAGTGTGTTTTCATCGGTTTATTTATTTTGTTCTGTATTTTGTGTCTCCTTCGTTAGTAAATACCTTGATCGGTGGAATATATTTTAGTATAGGTATGTATCGGTAAATAAATAAGTCTCAGATTTCGTTTTATTTGTTTGATTATTTATTATAATCGTGTGTACCTATTAACGTCCTCAAGGGCGGATATAGTTTTTTTTTCATGGGGGGGTAATATCGATTGAAAATCATTGAATAAGGTACACAATGTATGAAATATTTTATGTGCTCCACATTGCGTAGCGTAACAGCGTAGGTAACTATTTCTCAGGTCTTCGATACTCATGGGGGGTAATTAAGCTGTACTTGATGTCTGAAAAATGTTGTTTAACATCCTGTGATTACAAGAAGGATAACAATTTTTTTTAAAACGAATTCAATACGCTTACCCAATCTTCCAACAGCACGTGGATATTTATATTATTTCAAGTGTTATTAAACTCATCAAAATCAATTTATTTAGAAATTAGGAAAACTACTTTGACCTCTTGGCTATACATATCTAGCATCTATCTCTGAATATATATCTCTTGTATTGTTTTTTGTTTTTCTTGAATCGAAATTAATAACAATTGAAATCAAGTCATCCCATCGTACGTATCAACAACATCAATTGCATTAATTTTTTATCATTAGGTATATTAGTAGGTATAGAAATCCTTTCTCTAAATTTACGTTGGCTGTTCGAAGAAAATACATAAAACTTTTTAAATAATAATGAAAAAATTCAATTTCCACAAAAACGAATATTCTTAAACAACAATTGTTTTCACCACAATGTGGCTTCATCAGATTTTCATTCTGAACTGATTTACATAAATTTGAATATCGTCTTGAATATACAAAACACTAAACATGTTGAAAAATAAAAAGACATGTTAAAATGACAGTAAGAAATATTCGAGTCTGTCGTGGGATTCCCAAACAATCTGAAGACTTTCAAAAACGAAGATCTGTTAGCTCATTTTAAAGAATTTCTATCTTTTCCGGAGATGACACTGAGCAAGTCTGGGTTACCTTGATAGAGAATCTAGACCAATTACACCTTCAACTAAAAAAAAACAAACAGCTTCGAAAACCCTGCGATACGTTGAAGACTCAGCTCAATTTTCGAAGGATTTCTTCTTTCTTCTCATGAATCTGGCAACGTCGCTTTCTCAATGTAAACCAGATGAGAGAATTCGAAATCGTTTGCGATCGAGTATTGCTAAGACCGGGCAAAGAGACATGATCCAACTTATATAATATTTTTCTGTCAGAAAACTTAGCCATTACAATACAGCAAATACTTATTCCATTTTAAAATAAAACCTATAGCATGAAAGTGATTTTTTTCTCATTAACAACATAAAATGATATATCGCAAGGACCGAATAATCGAACGCAAAAGGTGTCAGTCTGTAAAAGTGAAAAAAAGTGAATAAGTGAATATTTCCCGCATATCTCTGATACAGCCAAGGTGAGTATGTGACATTCGTTATATTTAACTAGTTCAATTATTGTTTGAGAAGGCTGATTGGTAACCCATTGCAAAGTTGGCAATGAAAAGTTGTAAATAACAATTTTCGATCTCAGTTACTCAGTTTTATGAGGATTCCCCGATGGTTATTGAATATCCTAAATAATTCGAATACCTGCTTTTCCAAAATTATTAGGTTTTCAGTTTGACGAAGAATTTTTCAATAGAAATTATTTACAGATGAGAATGATGAGACATATTTTGTCTTGAGCCGGCGCCAAGTATTTCGGAGAAATTTTCGGTTTTCTATCATTCCTAAATATATCCAGCTTTCCTTTAGGTGATAATTGGATCATTTGTCAGGAGAAATGTTTCATTCGGCATTTTTCACCTTCATCTCAGTATGTTATCCAATCACTGAAAAAGGGCAAATTCAACTTTCACCATCAGTGCACTTTGAAATGAAGAAGAGGAATATCATTGTTTATAATACATAATACATATATATGTATAATAATTCATAATATAAACAATCGTAATAAGATGTTGTCGGACAGTAGCTTTCTTGAAAAAAATATCACTCAAGAAATCAAAGCAGATTTCAATACATAAAGAAAGGTATTCGTACTCACAATTGTAGGATTTATTTAAGTTCAAAAGATCTTTGAAAATAATCACAGGAGGTAGGTAAAGAGATTAAATCAAAATCCTATTTCCTTTGGCATCGCCTTATAATGAAGATTTTGAAATTGTAATTATGATATTATTGATATTAGGTCATTGATTTAAATTTCAGTTTTACTCTTAATCAAATTTGATATCTTTTTATGAAAGTTCAATAAGAATACTTAATTTTATCAAAATAATTAATTGAAATTTTGCGGAACGGTTTAAAAATTTCGAAAATAATGAAAACAACATTCATATAGTGTTGTTTCTTTCATTGAGAAATATTATACAGGGTTTATACAAAAATGTTCGGATCAATATTTCAATTCTCTCCTTTTAATTTTAACTTTTGCTCATAAAATTATTTTCCTTTGATAACAAAATAACGACACAATAAGAAGAGTTTCTTCAAGACTTAGTCATTAGCTGTACCTAAATTATTTTAGATTTATCAGAGTAATGAATGCATGTTAATTTTTGCGCATTTATTTTGTTCCTTTGAACAATAGCGTTATCATGTTGTGCCAATGTATGGAATTGTGGAATGTTGAGCCGCAAATGATCTCAAACGATTAGATTAGACTCAACGGAGATGAAATATTGATCACACTCAGTTATGTTTCGCCGGCCGTCTGTAGACAGGGTGATCTTAAATTGGGGTTAGAAATGAAGAGGGGTAGGTTCCTTGCATAATTTTAAGAAAAAAAAGACCGAGATACAGGTTGTACAATGTATTTGAACGAAATTTATGAAAACAGTAATGGCCCGCCAGATTCCAAGATTTGAACAGATCAGATTTCTTTTTGTCATAACTAGATTTTTATGACAATATTGATTTTTCTGAGTATTTCGAGAGACTCGTTTCTTTTCTCGAAATCTGTAGCAGTTACGACAAAACTATAGAAAACTATAAAGTTTAGTACAACAAACAAAGCCTCTGTTTACTGTTTTTCAAACCACCAGTGGCGCACCAAAAAAAGATCTGGACACGAACAGGGGACTGTTTTTCAGAAAACATATCACCCCGTTGATTAACAATCGAAATTTTCATGTCACATGGTGTGAACTCTAAACAGTCTAAACTGTAATATCCATGCCAAATTTTAAAAATCAAAAGATGTCCCCCTCAAAATAAAAATAGACCTTTCTTGGCGCTTTTTGGAAAAATTCAATTGTGATTATACATCTGGAGCGATTAATGTGGGCCATCCTGTATGCATTAAGAAAATGTTATCATAACAGTTCATTTGCATAGCTTTGTATAGTTGAAAGAATTACTGCAAAATTGCTTCAAAAAACCTTCAATTTTCAAAGCTGACTATGAATATGGGAATTAAATAAGTCAGTTTTTATTTCCATCCATACTTTTTATTCATCCTGACATATTTTATCGTTGATCTTTCTAACCTACAAAGAACGAAAACACAACGTTAAACAATTTTCCTGTTATTATCTGATGAACTTGAAAGTTTGGAGTTAATCATGAGATATGCATGCAAAATATTTCCGATTAAGAGCATAGGACAGACAACAGAACACTCCTATCACTCGAATTTGGATGACATGATCCAATCAGATTCAATGATTTCTTTCCCACTAAAAATTTAAAACATACATTCAAATTTAATCATGCATTCGGACGATCTCTGTATTTCTAGAATTTCATCTAGACAAAATAATTTGTCCTTTGTCCACAAACCTACAGACCAATGAGAAAAGCTTTGGACTTGGGTATTTCGATGTCTTGCATATTGTTCTGCAATAAATGTGTCACATTACTCACCATATATTTAGTTTTATGAGCTTATACTGAGAAGCTGAATGAGGGTTCACAGGAAATGGTTATTGTCTCAAAAAACCAGATGAATCTACCAAACTTGACCTAAATTCTTGGGTTGAGAACTTTTCCAATAGATGACCCATAAATCAGTCCAAAGGGTGTTTTTGATCAAAGAACAAGAATTGAAAATCAAGGCATATGGAACAAATATTGCAGTACGATATCCGTTCGGATTTTTGTTTTTCGGAGAATTTCAAAACTACCGATCAATATGAAATGTTGCATTGTGTACAACTACCCAATTTTTTTCTATTTGGAATTTTGTCATAGGGGCAGTGGGTGCTGTAAATAGTCAATAATCAAAGTTCCTTTCTTTTTGAGTTTCTGTTTTCTTCCAAAGGAAGCTCCTGCCCTGTCTGTGTCCCCACGGGTTGAACATATGATGTCGAAGGGTTCTGTTATGCAATTGTTGATTTCTTGTTTATATTTATGACAACATCGACTAGACTACATCGTAATCTGATGCAAAACAATTTTGATTGCAAATTTATGAGCCCACGGTCATATCCCTTAGGGGGGAGGTTAAACATATTGAAATTATAGAGATAATGAAATTGTTTATCATTGCGTCCGCCGTCCCGGTAGAATTTGAACTGTTATTCAATGTTTTCATCAAAATTTTTAGCTTTTCAGGTGTGATCAAAGGGTCAAAATAACAACTCATCAACTGCAAAAAGTGCTGCAAAATATTGATATAACCACTGATTAATAATTTAATTACTACTAAACAATTAATTTTCAATTCTTCCAGTAGGACTCAATTCACTCCCCCCATAATTTCCTTCGAATTTTTATTACACAGAAATAAATGCTAGCAAGAATGTTTCAACAAAACTATAAATAGAATTTGAAAAATCTTTCAAGGTATGAATGACTATACCTGATAATGGCAGAATGGTACAAATTACTCAAATTTGATAGTAGGTAATGCCTGTTTATGATTGGTACCTGAGTGACGTCAGTTTCCGAAAACTTTCACCTTCCAAATTAATTTAGGACTGAATAGCTAGAGATAAGGTTTGGATTTGGTCAACTGTCGGTATTAGTCTCACTTTGAGATAACCGGATTTTATGAATATTTCAAAGAAAATGTAAACCACTGGCGTTCAGGTTCGGGTCATAATCGTAGGAAGGATTAGAAACAGAATATCGTATCAAAAGAAACTTCAGATTGCTTCTACATTTTACAATGCGTATATGAAGGCGAGATTTCTTCGTTCGATCAGGTAGAAATTTAGGGATAGAAGTGTAGAAGCATTAAATATTCTGTATCTTAATACATGATTGTTACTAGTTGCAGTTAGAAATATTTAGGTGTGTTGTGATAGTGTAGATCAAGTAAGTAATTTATATTTTTATACAGGGGGACCAAAATTAGAATCGTCTACATAGCGGCTTCGAAATTATAACAGTCGGTTTTTCGCACTTTATTTTGAAATGCAAAGAAAGGAGAAAATAACTTGTTTCTCACACTTCTCAGCTATAGGGTTAAATTTTAAATCCGCCAGTGCCTTATGTGGGCAATAAAAAAACTGAGCAATTTTTGGTTGATAAAAATAGAGAATTAATAAAGAATCAAACTGCATTCAAAGCTTCCTACTTTAATGTAGTTTTTCTTAGGACTACATATTTGAAATTTCTATCATATTTTACCTGTTTACCTTAGTTGTCAGAGCTGAAAATATTTGAAACAAGATTTATGGAAATTACATTTTTTCCCAAAAAAATTTTTAGGTACCTAGTATTTGAAAACAAGGAATTAATGGGATAATGAACTTTAATTATTATTCAAAATGAAATCCCTTAGATACTGAAAATATCAACATAACAATCCATTTACTCAAAACAAAAGCGACAAAAGGAACGAGCGTTGTTAATTCATCAGTTTTTGAATTATCAGGTATATACACGTAACACCTCATAAGCAAGAAAATTGTTATTGTTCTGATAAATTCGTTCTAATATCAACGTACTATCAATGACTCATTTCTTATTGATAACTGAAAGGAATAAAGAAAAATAGGTTCTTTATATGCTTAAAAATTTATGTCTAGATAAAAGATATGGAAAGACTTCGATTTTCCTATGAAAGTAGAATTGAAAAAGTCTAGAGTACCATGTGTAAACGCCATTGAGTCTATTGTCAATATTAAATTGCGAATGGATCAAAGGTGTCAATTTAAACATCGAAATCGTATTTCACTACAAGCGCCACGATGTTTTGGAAATAAACGAATTATTAATGCTTCCAATTTGCATAGTGGCTTCATTCAAATCAATTCAATTCAAATCATTGGATAAAATCCAATCAATTCTTACTTTTCATAGGCGCATATACAAAAAATTAAGAGAAGCTACAAAAGTAGCATTGACTGAAAATGAATAACTTTATGATTGACCAATCTCAATTAGATCACTGTGTTGAGGAATACATTTTTCTAGTCCCTTCCTACAGACTAGCAGTGTCGAGAATTTTCAATTTGAATCAATCACATCAACAAAACTGGCATTGAGTAAATTCATACACTAAGTTCATTGGCAATCTAATAATAATGCACTCTCAACCATTCGATTTTTGAAATTTGTTGCCACTAAAGTTGTGAACACTAGATAATGGGTGATTTTTTAAGAGCTATAGGAAAATAAAAAAAAAAAACAGATGAAATTCAGAAATAGGCATGAAATATTTATTTGAATCGATTGTACGGTCCATATCGTTTAATGTTTGAAGATTATTCCATGCAAATGCCATTTCAGCCGACTAAATGCTTCAATGTTGTCTTCCAAAAAATAATGTGAGTGTATGCATCACACCCTTGCCCTAAAATGGATATTTTCTGAGTTAATATCCACTTTAGGGCAAGGGTGTGATGCATACACTCACATTATTTTTTAACGTAGATTCAATATCTGCCATAAAAAAATGGGGTTCTAATTTGAAAAAATTGATTTTTCACGATTTTGTCATCCCTAACTTTGAAAGCGATTTTTTCACCCCCTGTATCATGAATCGCGATTTCGATTTTTAAAGTGGATACATCAATCTTACATCTTGAAAAATCCCAAAAATGAAAATTTTCCATCCAAAAACCTCGAAGTTATTCTTGTTTCAGCGGAGCTCTATTTTCGATTTTTTTTTCGAATTTTCCCGCTCAGAGAGAATTTTCCAACCAAAACTGAAAAATGTTACATCAAAATAACTTGAAATTTTCTAAGGAATCTATTTCTGCAATAAAAAAAATGGTGTTCTAATTTGAAAAACGGAAGTTGACGTCATTTCCGGAAAAACCGGAGGTGCTCATGCCTTGAAAATATTTTAGATTTCATCAGCATCGTGAAATACTTATAAGTGCTGAATTTCATGAAAATACGTTCAGTAGTTTTCCGTATAAATATGCGTGAGGTTCCTCGTGAAAGACCCTGTATATTGATAATAACTTTTGTTTCAGGTTAACCAACATCCTCTCCATCATGTTGCTGTCCCACAGTCCGCCAGTCTTCTCTCATAGTCCCCCAACTGATTTTCTATCGCACAACCATCCTTTCCACACCTCCTTCAAAGATGTACCAAGATTTCGTAGAACGCCATCTTTCCCAGTGAGATGCACACCAAAACCTTTCATCCTACCAAGTAAACCCATTTTGATAACAAGATCCCCGGAGGACTCGTGTTCAGATGAGGACAATTTGAGCCCGACCAAAAATAAGAAAAAAGTCGTATTTGCTGATGACAAAGGGATGTCCTTAACACATGTTAGGATGATGACTGAACCTTCCAATGTACCTCCACTGTGGAGCAAGCGGTTTCTCTTCGAAGTTACGCGTGGTATCAGTGCTGATCCCGTAAAATCAGACATAAGTTGGGAGGTTGCATTCCCTCAGCCTGCTTCTGATTATGTTCATTTTCGCCATAGACTAAACAGTCAGAATGTTTGTTTGGAGAACGTCTTGATCAAAGAGAATGAAGAACAAATCTTTGGGACTATCAAAGTGGCGAACCTGTCTTTCGAGAAGGTTATATTTGTGAGGTCATCGAGTGATGACTGGACATCATTCGAAGACACCAACTGTTCCTATGTACCCAACACTTTACCATCTTCCACGACGACATCGGCATACATCGTATTCGATACTTTCACCTTCAACATGAATCTCCCAAAAAAATCGAAACGTTTGGAATTTTGTATATGCTTCCGAAGTGACCAAACGGAGTACTGGGACAACAACGACAACAAGAACTATCTTATTTTGAAAAGGATAAAGTTTCTTCCGAGAACGAACTCAAATGACAGTTTCTTGACCAATCCAGAAAATATTCCAAGAAAAGGAACTTTTGGCGATTCATGCTTGGGAACTTCGATAAATACCAACACTTGGTCTGAATTCGCTAGTTGGACCCATTATGAAAGTTCTGGACCGTATTGGTGAACTGAGAATGGTGAAAACATCCTGAGATGTGATATAAGAATGTAAAAGGTCAGTATTTTCAAGGTTGGGAGTTTCTCAATTATATTATTATTGTTGATATTTTGGTTATTCATGATAATCGAATTTATAGCCGGTCGCTGATTTTTAATTCTTGGAATGATTCGAAATGATGAAAAACATCGATTTATGTGTACAGAGGGAGTAAAAGGTAACGAAGCATCTATTAACTTTGAAGTAGAATGCTCGAATCAGTGGCGTGTCTAGGATTTATGGGCCCCCCCGCGAGAATTGTACCAAGGCCCCTTGCTTTTAGGTATATACAGGGTGGCCAAAAGATTGACGTCAAAAAGAAAAACAAAACAGGTCCCTCGTGTCATGGGCTATTCGAATCACCCCCATGTATGTTATGCTATTTTTCACGGTTTCCGAGTTATGAATTTTTTATGAACTTTGAGAATTTTCGACTTGACCATCTTAAGAAAGATATAAAAAAAAGTACAAGACTTCTCTGTGAAATTCTTTCTCTAACTGAATCTCCATGAATTGTACTTTTATACATAAAATAACCAGATTCGTAACTTTGATAAAAATTATGGAAATGTTGGTCTCAAGTGAAAAAGTTACATGGATTGGATTATGATCTGAATTTTCGAATCAAGACTAAAAATGTAAAAAGGCTAATTCACGGTTTCTTAGTATGCTCAAAAACTGTGCTCAACAGTCAGCTTTTAGAATCATTGATAAAAAATGTTACTCAACACTGTACTTTTGCTAGAATTAGCCTTCAAAGTCATCGAGGTGGAAAAAATCAAAGAAGACATTTACTACAGAATTATTTTTTGCTATTTTAAGATTTTTCTGATCAAGTTATGAATGTTATGATAGAAAATGCTGAAAATTGATGAAACTTAGCTTTCAATGTTGGTCAAGAAAAGTTCTACATAAAAAAAAAGAAAAAGGTATGGCAATAAATCACACATCAAAAAGTAAACAAAATGAAATTTATTTATGAAATTTACATTAGGTTTTCAAAGTGGCCACCTCTAGCCTCAATACACATTCTACACCTTTTGAGAAAATTTTCTTTCAATCGCATAATACCTGCCCTGTTCTCTCTTAGGTCAAGTTGGGCTTCGCTTAACTTCAGTCGCAGCTCGTCTTCACTCGAACATTCTCGGGCGTAAACAATTTCTTTGAAAGTTTGAAATAACCCCAAACGAAAAAATTGATGGGAGTAAGGTCAGGTGAACGTGGGGGCCACTTGATCGGTCCGCTGCGTCCGATCCATCTGTTCGGGTATTATTCATTCGAGTGATTACGGACGTTTGGTTAATTTAAGAGAAGCCGAACGTGTCCTAAGAAAGAACAGGGCAGGTTTTATGCGATTAAAAGAAATTTTTTTAAGAAGGTGTAGAATGTCTATTGAGGCTGGAGGTGGCCACTTTGAAAACCTACTGTAAATTTTATAAATAAATTTTTTTTATTTACATTATGATGTGTGATTTATTGCCCTACCTTTTTCTTTTTTTCATCTAGAACTTTTCTGGACCAACATCTAAAGCTAATTTTCATTAATTTTCAGCATTCTCTATCATGACTTGATCAGAAAAATCTTAAAATGGCAAAAAATAACTTTGTAGTAAATGTCTAGTTCTTTGATTTTTTTCTATCTCGATGACTTTGAAGGCTGATTCTAGCAAAAGTAGAGTGTTTAGTACCATTTTTTATCAATGATTCTAAAAGCTGAGTGTTGAGCGCAGTTTTTAAGCATACTAAGAAACCGTGAATTAGTCTTTTTACATTTTTAATTTTGATTCGAAAATTCAGATCATAATCCAATTCACGTAACTTTTTCACTTGAGACCAACATTTCCATCATTTTTATCAAAGTTACGAATCTGGTTATTTCATGTATGAAAGTACAATTCATGGAGATTAAGTTACAGAAAGAATTTCACAGAGAATTCCTGTACTTTTTTTTAAATATCTTTTTCAAGATGGTCAAAGTTCATAAAAAAATTCATAACTCGAAAACCGTGAAAAATCGCATAACATACATGGGGGAAATTCGAATAGCCCATGACACGAGGGACCTGTTTTTTTCTTTTTGACGTCAATCTCTTGGCCACCCTGTATATATTGTTACGACATCCGCGTGGGCCCTACGGGCCCCGTAACATCCGGGCCCCCCGCGCCGCGGGGTTTCGCAGTATAGTAGAACCGCCACTGGCTCGAATAGACCAGTTCTTAATCAAAATAATGGTAATTTTCACTTATATTTGAAGAGTTAGTTGAGCAGGTGGAAATTTGTTGAAAATTTTCAAATAGCAATTTTTGAGCCAGAAATGGATAAATATTTTGTTGCTGAGCATAATTTGGTTATTAATGGGATATTCTCATAACATGAAATTTTTAACGTAATTGAATTCGAATTCTCCATTTTCATGTATTTCATTAAGTGTTATTCTTCTTCTTAAAAATGCGAACCTTTTCTTCAACCCTATCCGAAAAAGAGGTACGACACCCAATTTTTCAAATATCAAATATGGGCTTGTGAAACATCTATTGGAAGGCCTAGTCATTCTCTATTCAGAAATGTTATTATTTTCATGTTTATTGCAAAAATCAGAACAAAAACAAAATTGAATCATGAGATTACCGAAATTTTGAATAGGGTGGCCAGATTTCGATGATTTCGTACTACAACTCCTAAATTATAGAAGAAAGAGAAAAAGTAAGATATTATCATGCTCTCTTTTTCCGAGAAACATAAATTGCTGAAAAAATTTTCCGAGCCACGGGGTGATTTTGGTATTTGGTCCATTATAATAATTGACTATTGACCTTGAAATAAAAATTCCCGATTTATTTTCTTCCATTTATTCTGTATTCTGTATTCGGATCACTCTACTATTACAATACTTCCACCACTCAAACAATAAATACGAAAGTTTTTTTTGGTTAATATTCTTTTCATTAATTTAATGTTTCATTTTCAGACTGTCGAAGATCTTGAACACCGGAAAAAGATTAGAGAATCTTTTTATGGCCGAAAGTACCGCTCCTGAATCATCAGCTCCTGGATCATGAGGCTCCTGGTCCATAAATATCTGTATTGTTAGTCGGCGTTTATTATCTGTGATAAAACTGAAAATATGCTACTTTTGAACTACTGCTTTCCATTTTATATTTTTATCGACTTTATATGTTTTAGTATCTTCTTTGAAAGGGTTTACTGAAAGTTATTACTATATTAAGTTTATTGTAGTTATTCTTTCAATATTTTAGCTAAATGACAACACACTGATGATTCCATCTAAGAATAATTTGAAGATTGTTATCTCTGAGTATAAGACGAACAAACAATTGTATTCGGATTGAGAACTTAAGTGTGAATAATTCCGAATATTTCACGTTAATCATCTTCAACATCCAGAGATGAATTCGCATTTGTATAGTAATTACAGTAACTTATTTGCAATTTCTGTCATCAAATTATTATGTACTTTTACATCTTAGATAATCTCAAACTTTAATTTTATAGTTCTTTCTACGGAAGAATGGGTAATTACTAAGGTCTTAAGATGCTGATATTTAAGTGCCATTATTTCTTTTTGGGGAAATTAAATTTGTTTGTTATAGAATCTTGATGTGACGTTTCCTCATTACCTATTATTTTGTATATTCCAATTTTTTCTGTTATGTTGTTTTAAGTATGTTTTTTATAGAACTATGTACCGATTACCTTCTTAATGTTGAATATATTATTTTTAATATAAACTATACGATTTCATTGTTACTATCTTAGTTTCAATTTCAACTTTCCTAAAGCCTCAATGGAAGTTCCAAATTTCAATTAGGAATTGTCATATGGATGATAACTTATACGCACGGAAATATTCTGGTGGACTGTTTTTGTGGGCCTAAAAAATCGTAATTATCGTCGCACATACTTCCAAGGGCGTATTCCAATCAGGGCCGGATTAACCATGTGGAGGGCCCCTAGACACCATGTGTTTTTTGAAACGTTATTTATTAATTCTTATATTTTTTTTACCCATTGACATTCAATTACTTTTCAAGGTTCTTTCGAATGAAAATATCGATCTCATTTGAGTCAATGGGCTATTGAAGTTTGTGAGCGTCACGAAAGTATATTTTTCTATATTTATAAGAATTATAAGAAAATCATTATTATTTGAAAAGAATGAAACTTTGATATCATTCCTACTAATGATATAATGAAGTTTTTAATTTGTTATAAAATGTTTGGGGGTATAAACTTAAATGATTATCTACAAAATGTATACAGGGTGTCCCACTAGTGCCGCAGCGGACGATATACGCGTAACGGTCTGAGTTTTGCAAAAATTTTTTATGCAGACTTCATATACTCCAAGAAGAGCACAACCTAAAATTATTTTCGAATATATCGGGTGGCCCACAAAAGAGGAATAGCGGGTGACTTTGTTTTTTCAAATGGGACACCCTATATTCAATAGCGTTTTTCATTTCTCTGAAACTTCCTACATGCTTTCGTATACTTTTCACATATTTTTATTCAACAGTTTTCGAAATATTGGCCTTTTTGACAAAAAAATTAAACTCGTAGAGGCTATGTTATCCAATTATATTTCACGAACCCTTGCCCATACCAATAACAGTTTTATATGGATTGAAAGACAAGACTTCAAAATATCCTACCCAGCTATAATAAAGCATCTCCAGCATACAGAGTGTCTACAAAAAGACTTTCAACATGACGAATTTCAAATCGATTTTTCTTCATTTTTTCAAATGCAATGCATATAATTTTTTTTCATCATTGTGATCACCATTCATTTAACTTCATTTTTTGTCAAATACATGATATGCATATCTCTAAAGGAAAAGGATTTTCTAGAGTTTTTCCTCCAAATTCACATTTACTGAATTCAAAAAGCAGATTCGGCTTTTCTGTGGTTATTGGGAACTGTCAAATTATTCTATTCAAAATTAACATCATTGCAGCTTCACTTCAAATCATCATAGTTTTTACGGATTGGACGAATACTCACACAATGATGTGAAAATTCAAAAAATACCAATGAGTTTGAATGTACAAGTTATGAATGCTTCAAAAAAACGAGTTTCAAACGAGGATACAAAAAAGTGCCCGCTCTTATCCTCATACAACTTTCTTCGAAAAAATGATAGGTACCTATTCATAGTTTCCCAGGCACTCAAGCAGATCTTCAAGCTCGCAAGCTCAAAGCTTGTTTGAAATTTTTGGAAGATTCGACTTTCCAAGTAGAAACATAGAAAATTATCAAAAATGTATTTTGAAAAATGGGTACGGAAAGCTAGTTTTATTTCTTCAGTAACTGATTTCACATTCACATTTTTGAGTAGATACATCAAAACTGTATAGTTCCTCATTTCGCTATAATAAGAATTGAAGCTTCAATGATGATAATTCTGAGTGGAATAATTTGACAGTTCTCAATAACCACAGGTCCACAGAAAAGCCAAATCTGCTATTTGAATTCGAAGGTATATGTGAATTTCAGGGAAACATTCCGAAAAATCGCTTAAAAATCCTATTCCGTTAAAAATATGCATATCATGTATTCGACAGAAAATGAAGTAAAATGAATGGTGATTACAATGATGAAAAAAAATTATATGCATTGCATTTGAAAAAATGAAGAAAAACCGAATTGAAATTCGTCATGTTGATAGTCTTTTTGTGGACACTCTGTATGCTGAAGATGCTTTATTATAGCTGGGTAGGATACTTTGAAGTCTTGTCTTTCAATCCATATAAAACTGTTATTGGTATGTGCAAGGGTTCGTGAAATATAATTGGATAACATAGCCTCTACAAGTTTCATTTTTTTGTCAAAAAGGCCAATATTTCGAAAACTGTCGAATGAAAATATGTGAAAAGTATACGAAAGCATGCAGGAAGTTTCAGAGAATTGAAAAACACTATTGAATATAGGGTGTCCCATTTGAAAAAACAAAGTCACCCGCTATTCCTCTTTTGTGGGCCACCCGATATATTCGAAAATAATTTTAGGTTGTGCTCTTCTTGTTGTATATCAAGTCTGCATCAAAAATTTTTGCCAAACTCAGACCGTTACGCGTATATCGTCCGCTGCGGCACTAGTGGGACACCCTGTATATGTATATATTTTTCGCAGAGGGGTCAAAATAAAAATTAGAAAGTAATATTGAGTTGTCGTGCTGAAAAACGGTAAGGCCATCAAAATCTCAGGGGGGGCATGGAAAGTTGAGTCAAATTTGACTTAGAACTTGAGAACAACAGTACTAAAGATTTACAGTTATTCGAGCTATTGCAGCTATGAATGTACAATCGAAAAATCAAATTTTTCTGATTATCCTGCAATCAAATAAGAAGATAATTCAAATCAATTAAATTTGGAGTAAGCATGAAAATTTTGAATAGTATTTCGTCATAAAAGTAATTACAATCAAAGTTTCACAGCAAATTTGATAGGAAACGCAAAATTAGATGGGGGTCACCTTTTTTTTTGGTTGGTTTCAAACGTTAGATAAAGAAATTTCGCACTATTCAGGAGAATGATTATTATTGGATTGGGATGTTTATCCAATCCGAGATTATGATTTAAATAGCATATTAAATTTACCAGATTATGCAATATTTTCCATTCATTTCATCTTGGTCATATTCGCAACTAGGTACTTGACCGGTTATTCCTACAAATATCTTATCGTAAATATCTGAGATGCTCTCCAAATATTTGTCCAAACAATTTGAATTTACCGTTGTGGATTGAGTGGCTCCGAAATTTACATATACCTATAATGCTCAAGAATTTTTAATGGAAAAACGATTCGTGGACTGAATAATGCCAATGGATATTGTCAAAAGGAGAAATGTTTATATCAAGATATAAGATTGTATAATCACCGAATTAATTTCAGATTTTAGGCCCGGCACGTTAGCGTTATCACTAAGACACCACGTGCTTTTGAAGTGAAAAACATCAAGTGGGGAGACCCGAGTCAGACGATCATCAGCCGTATACATGAACTCGACGCGTTGCCAGATTTACTGACTTGTATTATTTTCTACCTACTCTTATTTCTGTGCCTGATAATAATGTGAAAGAGAATGAAACAAATCACCAGGCCCGGATCTACGATTTTTTCTGACCGGGGCAAAAATTCATGAGTGCGCACCCCCCATTTGTTTAATATGTACATATATGAATTCATAGAAAAAACAAAAATAAATAATACAAATGAATAATGAAAATAAAAACTAATAATAAGGAAAATATCACAAGGAAAGAAATTGGACTTTTTTTTTTCACATAGCATCACGCGGCGTGATATTCTTTCCGCGAACGCATCTATCAGCTCCTCGAAATCTGTTTCGGAAGCAGTTTTGTATTCTATAGCTAAGATCGAGAGGCCATAGAGACTTTTCTGACTCATTAAGGAACGCAAATAATTTTTTATTATTTTCAATTTGCTGAAACTGCTTTCACATCTTGCAGACGTGGTAGGCAATGTGCACTATATCCTATATAATGTCAGCTATACTGACATTATAGGGAAAGCATCTTTCAGATCTTGCCTGTGAAGAATTTGTAGCAGGTCTAATGAAGTCGATCTTTCACTTATTTCAGGAACCAACAATTTGAAAATCGCTACAACAAAAATCAACTGCATTCAAGTCTCTTCAATATTTTTACGCTAAAAGGGTCCCATTTTCTGCAGATCCTCTTTTTGCATGTTTAAAAGGGCATGGCCCTTGAGGAATGAGAAATTCGTATGCAGACTCTCTGCGCTTTCTAATCTTTTTTTGATTTATGGCAATTATCTGTCGAAAACAACCTTCATTTCCTCGGAGAATAAACCAACTAGATCCGTTCTTGACTCATCATCGCACATTTCGTCAACCTGCCATTTCTTCTTCGAAACACGTTTATTTCTAAGAATTGGCTCCACATCGAATTCTTCTGAAAGAAGTAGCTTCCGAGATCCAGTTTTCAATAAGTTTTTCTGTCATTCCTTGCAAGATCTTCATGAGACCTTGCATGAACGATAATGAACGTGAAATAACTTTCTGAATTTCCACGTTGACCATATTGATCTCTCGCAGAATATTATCCCAAATTGTTAGGTTCAGTATGAATCTAAAATCCATCACAGCATGAAGCAAATGACCAGCTTCATACTTGTATTCTGCGACTAGTGAGGATTCTTTGATTTCTTCCACAGCCTTCACAACTCCCGGTAAATTATTGAGCAAGGCATTAAAAGCTTGATGTTTAGTCCATCTAGTTTGGCTACTTCCTTTAAGATTTGTTTTCGTCCACTTTTTCATAATTGTCCATCGTGTGGTTGAACTAACAAAAAAACAATACAGTTTTTGTACAACACCAAATAAATTTACTTCTTCTGAACATGATAAAGACGAATGGACACCCACAAGATTCAGAGAGTGTAGAATTCTGGATTGGACTCCTTTATATATATGCCAGCTTGTCAACTTCTAAGAAGTCAATAAAACTGTCCTTTATTTTCAGTATTATAAGTCTTTGCCTTCATCTCATATCCAGACTATGTTCTCTTCAAATATCGTATAACCGGTATAACCTGGTTCATTTGTTCTGTGAGAGATACATCTGGGGTACAGTCGAACATAATAGTGAAATAGTTGGCCTCCTTGATCTCATAATGCTATTCCGAACTTTGGTGGCCATTAAATCGATAATTTCATTTTGCATATTTTTGGGAAGATAGGATGTTTGTCCTTTTTTTGAGTGGTCAAGATAGCACTTCAGAGTCGGGTCATATTTAATAATAATATTTTTTCCGAGAAAATCAAAAATAAAAAAAATTTAACCTCTGGTTGTTTTTAGCTTCCCCTCAAACTGGCGCCCAGGGCAAGCGCTCCGCTTGCCCCACCCTAGATCCGGGCCTGCAAATCGCTTCTATTTGTTGCATAAAACTTTCGATTTGATTTACAGTATGTTCCAGATCATGTGTAACAAACTGCACCATAGTAATGATACCTACTGATATAAAACATTTAAAAAAAGTTAAATATTTCTCTTATAACAGTTCCGAAATCATGAAGGATTTTCATCAATTCTGTCAATTTTATTTTGACAATTGTAAACATTTTTTTCTGGTTGGATTTCGAAATGAGAATTTCCCTACGAGGCAAAAAGCTCCTGACTGCACGTCATTGAATTAAGTCACCCATATTCATTGAACCAATTGTTACCTATACATACCTGTCCTTAACAAAGTATAATTCTGGTTTCTCCAAATTTTTAATTTGATTTAATACCCCATAGATCACATAGAAGGGAAACGTTTCAAAACAAATCCCCTTTATTCCATTGAGTTATAAATTCCTGCTGGTAATTGATCGCAGGGAGCATTACAGAACACCGAGTTCGGCGATGTTAAATTTTCATTTCGGAAGCCTGGACCAAAGCTTGAACAAGAATGAGCCAGTTTACAGAGCAATACCCCCTGTAATTTGAGGACAAAAACCTCGAAACGAGCTAACTGAAATTGTGAGTAATGCAGAGGAAATAACATGGCTATCAACCCCTGCTAGTGCTGAATTTTCCGAGGAGAAAATTACTCTCAAGCCGAGAACAATGAAGCATTATTCCAATATATATTTTCACCACTCAGTGTTTTACTTTTCATGAAGATTGGAGTGCGAAAACTTATTTCATTAATCTGTGAAAATGAACTGGATATTCCTAGTCATCATCTTAAGCGATGGCGTACGAAATTTTGAATTTCACCTTAGAAAATAGTTTCACAGCATTTTCCATTACTGCCATTATGCATATCATACATTCCTCAGCATTTTCTGAATGAAACGATGGTAATTATTCAGAGTGACTAAAATGTAACTTAATCTCCATGAATTGTACTTTTATACATAAAATAACCAGATTCGTAACTTCGATAAAAATTATGGAAATGTTGGTCTCAAGTGAAAAAGTTACGTGATTTGGATTATGATCTGAATTTTCAAATCAAAATTGAAAATGTAAAACGGCGAATTCACGGTTTCTTAGTATGCTCAAAAACTGCGCTCAACAGTCAGCTTTTAGAATCATTGATAAAAAATGGTACTTAACACTCTACTTTTGCTAGAATCGAGAGTTTCAAGTTTTTTCTGATCAAGTTATGATAGAAAATGCTTAAAATTAATGAAAACTAGCTTCAGATGTTGGTCAAGAAGAGTTCTAAATAAAAAAAAAGGAATAGGTATGGCAATAAATCACACATAATAATGTAAATAAAAAGAAATTTATTTATAAAATTCACAGTAGGCTACATCTAGCCTCAATACAAATTCTACAACTTCTTAGAAAATTTTCTTTTAATCGCATAAAACCTGTCCTGTTCTCATTTGGGACACGTTCGGCTTCTCTTAACTTCAGTCGCAGCTCGTCTTCACTCGAACATTCTCGGGCGTAAACAATTTCTTTGAAATATCCCCAAACGAAAAAATTCATGGGATTAAGGTCAGGTGAACGTGGGGGCCACTTGATTGGTCCGCTGCGTCCGATCCATCTGTTCAGGTATCGTTAATTCAAGTGATTATTAAGAAGGTGTACAATGTGTATTGAGGCTGGAGGTGGCCACTTTGAAAACCTACTGTAAATTTTATTAATAAATTTCTTTTTATTTACATTATGATATGTGATTTATTGCCATACCTTTTTCTTTTTTTCATCTAAAACTCTTCTTGACCAACATCTGAAGCTAGTTTTCATTAATTTTCAGCATCTTCTATCATAACTTGATCAGAAAAATCTTAAAATGGCAAAAAATAATTCTGTAGTAAATGTCTAGTTCTTTGATTTTTTCCACCTCGATGACTTTGAAGGCTAATTCTAGCAAAAGTAGAGTGTTGAGTACCATTTTTTATCAATGATTCTAAAAGCTGACTGTTGAGCGCAGTTTTTAAGCATACTAAGAAACCGTGAATTAGCCTTTTTACATTTTTAATTTTGATTCGAAAATTCATATCATAATCCAATTCACGTAACTTTTTCACTTGAGACCAATATTTCCATAATTTTTATCAAAGTTACGAATCTGGTTATTTTAGGTATAAAAGTGCCATTCATGGAAATTAAGTTACAAAAAGAATTTCTTAGAGACGTCCTGTACTTTTTTTTTAATATCTTTTTTAAGATGGTCAAGTCGAAAATTCTCAAAGTTCATAAAAAATTCATAACTCAAAAACCGTGAAAAATCGCATAACATACCCATATGGGGGTGATTCGAATAGCCCATGACACGAGGGACCTGTTTTTTTCTTTTTGACGTCAATCTCTTGGCCACCCTGTATGTACATCAGTAACCAAAATAATGAATTTATTCAATTTGACTTTTCCACACTATAACTTATCCTATACACCTAAAATCAAGACATAATGGCCTATCATCATTAAATATTTATCTAATAAGCACAATAATCAACATCAGAAAGGTTTTTGAAACCCATCTATTTGTTCTTTCCTTTCCACACTACGTTTGTACCAAATGTCATGAAACAACCTGTATCCTGATTAATTGAAGACGAATCAAGTGATCTATAGGTACCAGAAAATCCAAAACTTCAATCTAATACTACAAAGACTTTATAGGTATTCAAATACCTAATATCCTTCAAAGAAAGTTTTCAATTAAATGGGATTTGTTTTAATCTACAGAGTTAGATTGAATGTTTGGGAAATGCAAATTCCTTTCCATTCTACGAATGCCAACCCCTATCACACCGAGTTCAAGTTTGTTGAATGCCTGGAATTTTTCATCGATATTGATGTCATAAACCCTCTTCAAGGTGGTTTCGGGAATAAAATGCTGGAAGATGTTTGGAAAATACGCCAACGCACTTAAAAAAAAAGAACTCAGTCGGTTTTGTTCGATTCTCTTTGGAGAATGTACCATTAGACTGGTAGCCAGGTTTTTAACTTTAATTTTAATTTTGTTTCTGGCACAACGTTCTCAAGGTAATAATAGATTTTTCTACCAATTAATCAACGTACGACTAGCTTCTAATGCATTGCCATCAGCAAGTCCATACTTAAATGCATATCAGTCTTTGTAGTTTTGAATGAGGACTGTTTATTCTGGCGTTTCCACCAATCAAAGAAGCGTCCTGAAGAAAGTTTTAATGCTCAAAAAGTTCATCAAATCCTGCCAGTCTATAATCGCTGTTGAATAAACTTTTATATTCTCTGAAAAATCGTAATAGCTTTATGCAAATTCGTGCCTGATCTTCTGCCTCAACAGTTACATATTACCAAACCCTCTCAGCTAAGAAAGAGAAAATTCATGAATGAATAAATTTCAGTTTATCAACTTTAATTTTCGCTAACCAGGGATTTGGAGATTTAGCTAGTAGATTCAAAAATATTCGGAAGCTTCTTAATGAGTTTTAATTTGTAGTTTGAAAAGAGATTGGGAATTGAGATTGAAACTCCACAGAAAGTTTTCGTCCTGAGTTTCAATGTTCAGAAGTTCTCATCGTTGAAGTGAATTTCACTCTGTTACAAAAAGATTTGTTGTCTTGACTACAAATACAGAGTGATTTTTCGATTGGATAGAGTCTAGAATGCTGTGTAACATTTTTATTTCTGTGCTCTTTTGCAATGGAACAAATCTCGTTTGATCCATAATTGAAGCATTGCTAAGCTCTTTAGAGAGAAACAATGGTCCTTCCTTGAGTGTATAAGATCAGGGAGAATCTCTGTTACATAAAAGCTCTGTAATTGCCAACTCCTTATATGTAGATTTTCTGAAAAGCTACTGAAATATTTCGTCTATTGTTTCAGGATGAATAAACACGCTAAATTCAGTCCAAGATTGGATAACTAAAAACCTTAGACCATAAAAAGAGGACACAGTATCTACACTGCGCAAAAAAATTAACGCACATTATGGAAATCTCAAATTTATTCTACAACTGAAGGTGTTCTCAATGATAGTTATTTTTATCAGAATTATGCATGCATATGTTATCCACTTTCAACGTTTTTCTTCAATACAGATGTTTTCTCCCAGCAGGAATAAAAAAAGATGATATTATCAAATTTTGAATGTATTGGCTCCATTCTAAAATCAGTTGTTCTCGATCAATTCTCGTGATCAATAGTTTTTCTTTCATTTGATTTTCTACACTCGATCGCTATGCATCGCGAAACACGCAATTTGACCCAAGAGGAATGTGCCCAAGCGGTAGTTTTGCGAGAAGAAGGGTGGACATACACAAGAATTGCAGAAAGGTTTGGAGTTTCCCATACAAGTGTGTCCAGAATGTTGCAGCGATGCAGGGAGACAGGTATGAATGTCCGAAGACCAGGACAGGGTAGACCACGGGTAACAACTGCCATTCAAGAACGTTACTTGAGAGTTTCTTCGTTGAGACAACGGTTTGCAACCGCTCGCCTCCTTCAAAATCAGCTTGAGCAAAATCATGAGGTGCAAATTAGCACTCAGACAATAAGAAATCGCCTCAGAGAATATGATTTAAGGCCTCGTGTCGCGGCAAGAGGCCCAGCTCTTACCCCAGCCCATCGAAGGGCGAGTTTGGATTTTGCGAGAGAGCATATCCATTGGGAAGAGGCCGATTGGGAAAGAGTTCTCTTCACAGATGCAGTGGCGCAGCCAGAATTTTTGTTCGGGGGGGGCCCGACGCAAATTTTCAACAGAATTTTTGTTCGGGGGGGGCCCGACGCAAATATTCAACTGTATCTACTGATATACAGGTAGAGAAGTTTGCATGCAGAAAAATCTCGGGGGGGGCCCAGGCCCCTCGGGCCCCCCCCTGGCTGCGCCCCTGCACAGATGAGTCTAGATTCCGCCTCTACCATTGTGATCGACGTTCTCTTGTATACAGACGTCCACATGAAAGATATGCTCAGTGCAATTTCCTGAATACTACTGGTTTCGTGGGAGGATCGATTATGGTATGGGGTGGAATATCTTTGACTGCTCGCACAGACCTAGTGGTCGTTGATAATGGAGCTATGAATGCTGATAAGTATATAAGGAACATTCTTGAAGAGCATGTAGTGCCATTTGCCCCATACATTGGTGAAATTGGTTAAAATCAATTCACCCCTAAAGGAATGTTTGAATTCATTTCCTGACAACAAAATCATAACAGGTTTCCGTCGATTTTCGAAAAGTTTTTCATTCTATTCTAAGGAAATGGAAATGGGATGGAGAAAAGAGTTCATTGTCATCGCTGAATTATTTGTTTCGTACGTTTTCATTCACTCATCTGGCGTTGATAGATAGGATTTTATTTCAATTCACTCGGGGAAATATGAGCGTCTGAGGGGCTCTTCACTGTCAACTGACAAATTATGGAATGAGCAATGAATCACTGAAGGATGGAAAACAGAAAATTACGTTTTACAACCTCTCAAGTTTTCATGAATGCATAAAATACGTCTATTGAATACTTCGCACCAAGAATTTCAGACTGAGGTTTATGAACATTTCAATAGCTCGTCCCGGATCTGTTCATATAGGCCTCATCAACGATTCTGAGCAGGTGTTGTTTTTCGTCGCCCACCAAGCCTTGGTCTTTACAACACGGAACCTGTCTCCCTGAACCTATTCCAAAGTCGAGATATCACACTTTGGGTGACTTGGAGCCTTTCCGCTACAACAACCTGAGTTAGGCCACCCTGTAGCATTCCGATAGCCCTATTAGCCTCAGCGTTTAGTAATTTACGTCTTGGCATTTTCAGAAAAGTCGTTTCAAATCGAAGCCGTTGATAAACTGACTTCATTTCAAAATAAGAACATTCATGAAGCATATGCAAAGAACCAAACTTCAGAAAAAAGGCGACCAGATTGACGAAAAGTCTCATACTGATTTTTATTGGATCGTTTCAAGTTGTTATTGAGTTTTAAATGATTTAACAGCGATTTTCTCGAAGATTTCATACTTTTAAAAACGATTGAATACGATATCCCTAACTCTTGTGGAGCAGTTTATGTAATAATGGTTAGCGAGAATAATTTATTTTAAGGATATTTCGGAAAATGAAACACAGCTGAATTTCTCTGCTTTGGTCAATTTACAGGTTTGAATAGGAAGATCACATAATAGACAGGAAGGTACAATATTATACACTACATAGGCTCTCTCTCTCTTTGTAGGTTTTCTATAACATATTTACTCAAAGTAAATTATAACTATTATATACATAAACAGTCTTAATTACGTACAATTCGAAAATATTTTATTTTTCTTCACTTATAATATTCCAAGATCGAAGACCCTGTGTCTTTTATATTTCTTTGCTTTAGTTTCGAGAATATTCTCATGACAGGAAATATGATTCATATGATTGACTTCAAATATACGGTACATATTTATAAAATTCGTTTTTATAAAAATAAGTATTTGCGAGAGAAAAATCATCAATTTTAGCTATTTTCATTGTTCGGTAGCATTAAATTGTTTGCAATTGGACCCGTTTGAGTAGCTCTCCAAAAGATAATGGTGGTCAGTAATAATTCGGAAATATGAGAAATAAAATAATAAGGTACACCTTTCATTAATTTTCCGATAATCTTTCTTAAAAAGCTTTCATGGACATATTACGAAATATTCCAGTGGAACCTTCCATGCAGCATGGGTAAAAAAACTCAAATTTTTCGACAGGCAAAGATGAACCAAATTCAATTGAACAACGCGGTCTTCATACGTTCCTCAACTGGCTTTAGGTGGCCATAATTTTGATCATGAAAATTTTTCTCGGAACAGCAAATTCGAGACTCATCCGTCACTCTGCAAAGATATCTGTGTGGTGTAAGCGCTTATTTCCTTGATGGACCTGTTTGCAGGATAATAGACACAGGGTCCAGGACTAGGCGCCCTCTTACTGCATCTCTTCTCTCTGATCGAATCCTTCATTCTACCAGAATTACCGTTTCTGCTAACGTTGGTGAATTGCCGGTGTAATCGGACGCTCGTTCTGTCTCCGTTCGAGATGAAACTGTCGTCGTGGGTACCGTCAGGGGATTCTCGTCCAGTTCCGATACCAAAGACGGAGTTATAACAGAAAAGAACTAGAAAAAGTCTCTTGAATTTTTCTCCAAATATGACGTAGATGATGAAGTTAACGCTGGAATTGATGGTGACCAAAAGATTGCTAACGTTGATCAGCATTGAAGGATCGTAATCTAGCCCGAACGTTTCTATGATGTTGATCACCATGGGTGGGAAATTGCAGATAAAGAAAACGGCAACTACGCAAAATAACATTGTTGCCAGACCGATCTCGCGTTTTTGAAGTCTGGATAGGCGCTGTCTCTCTCTGTTGGCCCTGCGGACCTGAAACAAAAGATTAAATTCATCAATACGTTAAATAAATATACACTGCGCAAAAAAATTAACGCACATTATGGAAATCTCAAAATCTACAACTGAAGGTTTTCTCAATGATAATTATTTTTATCAGAATTATGCATGCATATGTTATCCACTTTCAACGTTTTTCTTCAATACAGATGTTTTCTCCCAGCAGGAATAAAAAAAGATGATATTATCAGATTTTGAATGTATTCGCTCCATTCTAAAATCAGTTGTTCTCGATCAATTCTAGTGATCAATAGTTTTTCTTTCGTTTGATTTTATACACTCGATCGCTATGCAACGCGAAACACGCAATTTGACCCAAGAGGAATGTGCCGAAGCGGTAGTTTTGCGAGAAGAAGGGTGGACATACACAAGAATTGCAGAAATGTTTGGAGTTTCCCATACAAGTGTGTCCAGAATGTTGCAACGATTCAGGGAGACAGGTATGAATGTCCGAAGACCAGGACAGGGTAGACCACGGGTAACAACTGCCATTCAAGAACGTTACTTGAGAGTTTCTTCGTTGAGACAACGGTTTGCAACCGCTCGCCTTCTTCAAAATCAGCTTGATCAAACTCATGAGGTGCAACTTAGCACTCAGACAATAAGAAATCGCCTCAGAGAATATGATTTAAGGCCTCGTGTCGCGGCAAGAGGCCCAGCTCTTACCCCAGCCCATCGAAGGGCGCGTTTGGATTTTGCGAGAGAGCATATCCATTGGGAAGAGGCCGATTGGGAAAGAGTTCTCTTCACAGATGAGTCTAGATTCTGCCTCTACCATTGTGATCGACGTTCCCTTGTATACAGACGTCCACATGAAAGATATGCTCAGTGCAATTTCCTGAATACTACTGGTTTCGGGGGAGGATCGATTATGGTATGGGGTGGAATATCTTTGACTGCTCGCACAAACCTAGTGGTCGTTGATAATGGAGCTATGAATGCTGATCAGTATATAAGGAACATTCTTGAAGAGCATGTAGTGCCATTTGCCCCATACATTGGTAAAAATTTCATTTTTATGGACGATAATGCCAGACCCCATCGTGCGCGCATCGTTCAGGAGTACCTTGAAGAGGTTGAATTCTCTCGAATGGAATGGCCAGCAAGAAGTCGAGATCTCAATCCAATTGAGCAGGTTTGGGACAACCTCAATAGAAGGCTGAGAAGTTCAGGAAATCATCCAGCTACTCTTAATTAATGACTTAGGAATCCAACTCGGAGAAATCTGGGAAGGAGTAGATCAGAACATTTTAAGATCACTCATTTTGAGTATGAACCGTCGTTGCCGAGCTGTAATTAACGCAAGGGGTGGAAATACCAAATATTAAATCACTTATCAGCATTTCAGTTTTTTGAAAATTGTTCATTTCTCTTCTTTCACATAAGATTCGGTGAAATCCTGAATTTTTCTTCCATTTAATGTGTCTTGTTTCGTTCAAAACCTTCCCGAGAGAACATACAAAATAAGTTATAAAGTCAATGTAGAGTTAACTTTCATTAAAATTGAGATTTTCAGAATGTGCGTTAATTTTCTTGCCAGTGTATTTCCATAAAAAATGGAATAATGCATTACAGATTCATGGATGGAAGAGTAGATAAGAAATTGTCTAATACAAGTTAAGAAATTGTATTGAATAGAATCTTTGGAATATACAGGTTGAGTCTTTGACTTGTACATTTATTTTAATTGTAGATTCTTGAGGCTTAAGGAACCATTTTTTCGGTTTCCATTTTTCCAAAGTTTGCTCTGTTAGAAAGATATAGCCATTTAAAAATAAATTTGGCCAAATACGTCCCTGATACCATTCTCTGGGATGAATGCAAATAGCCGATGGTATTGATCTGTTACATAACAAATCTGCATTTGTGCTCTTTTTGTAATATGTCTGAGATAAGACAAGGAACACTTGTTACATTTCCATGACATAACATATTCCCTTGGGACGTAACCGGAGCATTCGCCATTTTGTTTCAAATTGCCTTTCTTCTAGAATCTAGGCGTATAATGGTGTTAGAATACAATCACAAAGGACGCCCTCTGAAAATAACAAGCTATGCTCCAATTTAATCAGCTGAAAATCATTCCCTACTTAAACATCTCAGGAAAAGATAGATAAATTTAATAAAGCTGTAGGTATCATCTGATAAATTATAAGACCAATTAAATTGGTCTGGTATTACTGTAATGAAGTGACGAATGGGGCAAAATGCCGATTTTTGGTGGGGTTTTATGAGGTCTTACTCCACAAAAGGTCTGTGAAGGGTAAACATCTGCTCTCATCGTAGGTAATCTGTTCATCATCTGTCAGGTTGATTATTAGTAATTTCTATCCCCCTCATAATTCCCGAATGGGGCATTAGGAAATGTTATATTATGAGGTATTCTAAAGGGAAATGTGGATGAATGAAATGTGGAAACTAACCATTTCATCACAAAGCAATTTTCTGCTTCACTGCGTTTTCCACAACTCAAGGGAAACCTAAGAGGCTTTCGCCAGGCCCAGACCTCAAAGACGTGGTGAACCACTCCAAAATATACAATACTGATTTCGAAACATTGAAATGGAGTATCTGATTCATGTGAATTAATCGTTCCTAATTCGTAATTTACTCTCGGAAACATCAATTTATTTTTCTTTCAAAATCGTTTTTGCAAACTAAATTGCCAGCCTAATTATTGAAGCCTATTATTGAAAAACTTTTTCCGTCGACCATAGAATAAAAGCTCATTTTAACGCACTCGAAATCATCCATTAATGACCTATTTTAATGCATGATTTCTTATTAATGCATGATTGTCATGGCAACCGAACATAAAATATTCAGTCAGAGCACTATCGAGCTTGGTTGGAAATCAACTTCTGTCACAGAAGGGTATATTGACAACTCCATTCGAAATAAAATAGACTGCAGAAGAAATTTCAGGTGATACAACGTTCCTTATGGGATATTATTATAGGTAATGATATAAATGCAAACTAAATGTAAATATTCAGAATGTCACAACATGTCGAATATTCCCTCTATGAATTTTTCGAATTGTTCCATAGGGAGCATAAATATTAATATATCGAAATGAACATAGAAATTTACATTATGTCAAATTAATAATAATAAACAATAAACAAAATTTGTCTATTATGCAAAATAAAAATTCATTTCTATCGAGAATTCATATTCAATTCGTGATGAGGTCGACGGAAAAATCTTGTAATCAACTCGTTTATTAATTCAGCGATTAATGGTCTCAAACATTCAAATATTTCGACCATTAATCGATGTCATTAATAAACTAGTTGATTAAATAACTATTAATTTCGAACGTGGTAGATTTTTGACTTTGACTTATACTTAAAAGCCATTCAAAAACAAATCACTGGTGGATTTGAGGGGGAGCAGGGGAGACATGCCCCCCCTCCTTCGAGGTCGACTATAAACTCTTGATGGTTGTTCAACCTAGTTTTACTATTCGACTCTCAGACAAATAATTCAAATAATCTTTTTTTATTCTCTTCATCGACTCGCACCTAAAATTCCCAACAAAATTATAAATGGAGATAAAGGTGTCAAAATGATCCGTTTTCATCTTATGTACCTATACTCCCCGCTGTTTTAAGCAAATGTGCATTTTGGAAAAGTTTCTATAACTTTTTCCTTCTCAAACCAATTTTCCTAAAGCACTTTTTTGACAGCTCTGGCTCAACAGCAGGTTAGTTAATTAATGCAATGACAAAATCGAGTTATTTCATTGTTGATTGTTTGAACAGGAAAATAATACGAGTATACTTCTGGTTTATGTAAATGATCAATTTAATTGAACAAATTTTTGTAAAATCGAGAAATATCATAGTTGTTCGATACATTAGTGAAATTCAATTTGATTGGGGTGAATAACGTCCAATATCTAAAATTTCAAAAGCGCGGTCATTTCGTCATTACTTCGAATCTCATTATTGAGCTCCAAAAATTCCTGCTTCACTGACCGTCGACAAAAGAATCAAAGTGACACAATTCATTGTTCCGAAATGAATGCTCTTCCAAAGCTGAAACTGAAATAATTGGAAAAGACATGAAAAAGACGGGGAAAACCTCTTTGTAATTCTAATTACAACTTTCACTTATCATCTCAACTCTTTGAATGCGCCAGCACGCAGAAAGAGAAACAATAGGAATGTTCTAGGGACGAAATGTTCCAGGATTAGAAGCCAACAGCTGTATAGAAAGGCTCCTTATTCCTGAGAGAAGAGACAACTAGCTTTTTAGGAGATAATTCCTTTCATTATTCGGTTATTTTCACGAATTTAATCAGAAGTAATGACATTCTTTAGGAATATCTCCTTTTGATAGCTACAAAATTGTCACGTTTAATATTTGTTAACGTCTGATTAAATTCGTATTATCCTTCGTATTCTGTGTTGTGGGGTCTTGGTTGGTTTTATGGGAACAAAAACGTACGATACCCGATTGTCAACTGTATTAAATCTGTAAGGACTTTGGGAAGGACAGTGGAGAAAAGAATAATTGGTAGTGCGGATGCCGATAGAATTTTCTCTCTGGACAACCCATTAGATACGTTGCGAACGTTACAACTACTGGTCCTAACTTCATTCGAATCATATTCAATAACTGTTCTGACTTTTATTCCTAGTAGTTTCAAGACGGTGGGCTCTTTTAATGTGAAATGATATAATTTAGGTCAAAATGAACAGAGACTTGAGGACGACTATAAGTCCAAGGTGGTAGATTATCGGCTACAAGAGTTACATCTGTCAAGCGTATGATGAGGGATGTGAAAGAGATATACACAATTTTTATTATTCTAATACCAAGTGAAAAACTGCAGGACTGAGAAGCAGGCTATTAAAGAGGGTGAGTCTTTGACTTGTACATATAGTTTAACTGTAGATTCCTCTCATCAAACGAAACACTTTTTTCCTATACTATTTTTCAAAATTCGGTTTGGTTTCGAAGATACAGGGTGTCGAAAATCCACGAAAAAAACACTTTTCTGTTTATATCTTCGGAACCGTTATTTCGAATGAACTGAATTTTGGTTGAGTTTTTACTCCATTTCATGGTGCATATTCCTCAATTAAAACCTATTTAATATCTCTCCTAGTATAAAAGTTACAGGGTAGTCAACTCATCAATACACGCCAAAACACCATAAGACAACTTTAAAAAGATAAACGGTTCATATTTTAGAAAGAATCAATAATTTAAGAAACTAAAAGTATTCTTTTTTTTTCAATAAAACGCGTCGTTTCCGAGTTATTTCCAATTTTACCCGGAGAAATTTGACGAAAAAATCATTAATTTCAAGAATAATCTGAATGCGTCTCTGAATTGAATATCATCGAATATTAGGTATTCCTTCTCTGGTCTTTAAACGAGTTTACAATGTTGTCACAATATTTATCAACTTTGTCGAGACTTAAATTCAAACGATGGAAAACGTTGATGTAGAGATATTTTAATAATAAAATCCCAAAAATGTGGGAGATAGAATTGAACACCAAGGAGGATTTAATACGCACAGTTTCTATTGAAAATTCATAGTTACCGGACCATACTGAAGTTAAATGTCGATGAAATACAAAATTCGGATATGAATGACGAATCTCGATACAAACTAATTATTAAATTGAAATTAATGAAAAATAATACGATTCCTGATAATCTGTGGCGATGTTTCTATCTAAACAATATCCTCTTGAAATTTTATGAACTCGACACGGTTAAAATTATATTAATTCACTTCACATAATAATCACATTAGAACAATAATTCACTGAATGTATTCAGAACTTCACATAATGTTTACAGTTTGTTCAGAGACTCTGGTTTGTTATTGTTTATAGTCGGCCTCCAGATAACCAATCTGTCGGTTTTCGCTCTACGCATGCGTGGTGATAAATTACGCGGCAAAGTCGATTTATGATGAAAACGGCAGAATTCATAGATATTTATACTATGTTTCGTAAAAAATCCTTAACCTCAATGAAAATGTCAGCAAGCTGACAACATCTTGAGATTTCTGTGCAAACATTCACAGAATCGATACAAATTCGATTAGGTTAGGTTGTTTAATAATAATTTCTGATGATCTGAATGAAAAGTCTTTCTTCATGAGATTGTTTGGGAATTTATAAGAAAATATGAACAAGTTATTAGTGTTTAGAAGCTAATCTGCAGAACAATCGAAGAAGGAACTTATTTTGGTGGGATAAATGTGGCTTTTTAGTTGCAGATATAATCCGATGAAACTAACTGTTTTTGTTGAAATTATCGTGTTTGCAACATTTTTATTCGAATAAGGTACTTGAGTATTTCCTAAATGTATTTCTATCGAGAAATATGAACATTGCATCAATTCCAGAGAATCATATCAGAAGCGTAGTCAGCCCAATTTTTTTTAAATGGATATATCTTTTGAACAGAGCCGAATTCGGAAAAATGGAAAATGAAGAAAAGTTTTCTTTTGGCCTCATAAATCTACAGTTAAAATATATGTACAAGTCAAAGACTCACCCTGTATATTCTGAGAACTCAATGAACCGATTCACCGAACTCAATGGCATCACTAATTCAAAATCATTACTAACCTGCCGGTATATCATGGCATTCAAGACGGCAATACCCATAAACGGAATGAAGTAGATGAAGATGAAATAACACCAATGTATGTAAATGGTCCTATAGGTCGGATTCGTCCTCAAATACGAAGCCGTGGGGCAATAAACCGTCATGTTCTTCTCCGGCCACCATTCACTTTGAATCGACGACTCCCAAAATCTGGATATGTTGTACAGCACCGAAATGCATATGATCCCGATCACGTAAAACCTAGCACGTCCGTAGGTACACAACGATCTCACTTTCAAAGGATGACACACAGCCACGAAGCGTTCTAAGGATACGAAAAAGGTCAGGTAAGCTGATGCAGCTTGAGAGATGAGTGCCAAGGGGTACATTACAGGAACTATGTGCGGGTAAATGACGTAATAGTAGGTAGATAAAGCTCCGCTGTATGGATGCAGTCCAGGAAGTCCGAAGAGAAGCATGCTGGTCATGATTAAAACGGTATCGATCCTGGCGAGACCAATGAGGAGGTAGTTGATGCTGGATCTCATCTGCGGCCTGGACAGAATGATCATCGAAATGATGTTTCCGAAAATTCCAAGAACTCCTACGATGTTCAACAGGAGTCCGTTTATGATGAATCTGATGAGTTTGAGTTCTTCAGTCTCTTCTTTTAGGCAAGAATCGTAGTTAGGATATGCTGAAGGGTAGGCAGTTTCAGAGTCGTTCTGTAAGGAGTCATTGTAAGCTAGGTAGTACTCATCATCGGTGGAATTCAGCATTTTAACTGTTCCTATTCCTCAACTGCTCAGATAACTGATCGGGATCGTTGATGGAAGCTGTTGGATGTAGCATCCTTCGGAATAATCTTGAAAAACAGTCGAACCATTTGGTATGACCTCATTGTTTGCGTTGTTGGGACAAGTGCCTGGCTTCTACATGCAATTGTGATGATTCCTGAAAATGAAAAGTAACGGTTATCATGCTGTATGAATATCCAAAAAATACACAGAATGTTAATTTATTTCCGGTATGAACTCGAACATAAGTTACATAACATGGTAGCTTTGAGAAAGTCACTGGTCATATTTCTAATGAGTTTATTCTCACCATGTGAAATCTCGAAACTCCTAAAAAAGTGTTTTATCAATACGAACATGTTATGCACATGAAATCCAACTTGTTCTGGAGATGGGTTCTTTTACATATAAATGCGAATCTATTGAAAATATTAATCTTCCTAAAAGGCGAATCTACCTACAAGGTGAATCTACCTAAAAGAAGAATCTACCGAATATAATGATCTGCTGGCCCATACTAGTTCTACCATATTCCAAGGGCCTGCATATCATCTTGTGAATAGAACTGGCAACCTTCACATGAATACCCAAGTTTTTATACACTGCGCAAAAAAATTAACGCGCATTCTGAAAATCTCGATATTGATGAAAGTTAACTCTGCATTGACTTTATAACTTATTTTTTATGTTCTCTCGGGAAGGTTTTGAACGAAAGAAGACACATTAAATGGAATAAATATTCAGGATTTCACCGAATCTTATGTGAAAGAAGAGAAATGAACAGTTTTCAAAATACTGAAATGCTGATAAGTGATTTAATACTTGGTATTTCCACCCCTTGCGTTAATTACAGCTCGGCAACGACGGTTCATACTCAAAATGAGTGATCTTAAAATGTTCTGATCTAATCCTTCCCAGATTTCTCCGAGTTGAATTCCTAAGTCATTAAGAGTAGCTGGATGATTTTCTGAACTTCTCAGCCTTCTATTGAGGTTGTCCCAAACCTGCTCAATCGGATTGAGATCTGGACTTCTTGCTGGCCATTCCATTCGAGAGACTTCAACCTCTTCAAGGTACTCCTGAACGATGCGCGCACGATGGGGTCTGGCGTTATCGTCCATAAAAATGAAATTTTCACCAATGTATGGGGCAAATGACACTACATGCTCTTCAAGAATGTTCCTTATATACTTATCAGCATTCATAGCTCCATTATGTGCGAGCAGTCAAAGATATTGCACCCCATACCATAATCGATCCTCCCCCGAAACCAGTAGTATTCAGGAAATTGCACTGAGCATATCTTTCATGTGGACGTCTGTAAACAAGGAAACATCGATCACAATGGTAGAGGCAGAATATAGACTCATCTGTGAAGAGAACTCTTTCCCAATCGGCCTCTTCCCAATGGATATGCTCTCTCTCAAAATCCAAACGCGCCCTTCGATGGGCTGGGGTAAGAGCTGGGCCTCTTGCCGCGACACGAGGCCTTAAATCATATTCTCTGAGGCGATTTCTTATTGTCTGAGTGCTAATTTGCACCTCATGAGTTTGCTCAAGCTGATTTTGAAGGAGGCGAGCGGTTGCAAACCGTTGTCTCAACGAAGAAACTCTCAAGTAACGTTCTTGAATGGCAGTTGTTACCCGTGGTCTACCCTGTCCTGGTCTTCGGACATTCATACCTGTCTCCCTGAATCGCTGCAACATTCTGGACACACTTGTATGGGAAACTCCAAACCTTTCTGCAATTCTTGTGTATGTCCACCCTTCTTCTCGCAAAACTACCGCTTGGGCACATTCCTCTTGGGTCAAATTGCGTGTTTCGCGTTGCAAAGCGATCGAGTGTAGACAATCAAAGGAAAGAAAAACTATTGATCACTAGAATTGATCGAGAACAACTGATTTTAGAATGGAGCCAATACATTCAAAATCTGATAATATCATCTTTTTTTATTCCTGCTGAGAGAAAACATCTGTATTGAAGAAAAAAGTTGAAAGTGGATAACACATGCATGCATAATTCTGATAAAAATAATTATCATTGAGAACACCTCCAGTTGTAGAATGAACTTGAGATTTCCATAATGTGCGTTAATTTTTTTGCGCAGTGTATGTGAGTGATCTGAAATGTCCTGCTTGCGTGATCGCTGTTGTTTTTTGATGTTCTATGAACTCTCAAGTATATTCAGATATTTGTAGGGCTCATTGTGTTGTTGTTCACTTTGATTCATGGAGACTTCCCCCTGATTTATTATTAAAACTATTTATTCAAAATATCATCAAACTAGGTGGAATTGCAGATTTTCACTAAATGTCCTCAACACAAAATATCGCTATAGATATAGAATAGGTGTAGCCACAAGGGTCAGTATATTGAACTTTTCAAAGATTAGAAAAATTACCAAAAAAAAATGAAGAATGAACGCAGGAATTTAAGAATCTCTAATGGAATTCTGGAAATTTTAACTGGTACTCCTAAAAAAATTCATTCATTTTTCTATATTATATATTGTCTTATTTCGGTGTTTTTCATTGATTAGCACCAAAATCCAAATAAGGTATTAATAAAAGTTGGCTCGGGCATACTGTATGTAATGTTTCTAACAATTCAAGTTCATTTCATTATAGCGACCAATGGTTTCATTATTTTCCCACCATTCTACCCCAAATACGACATCGAACAATTGCACAAATATTTCAACCTTTCCTTCATTTCAATAATTTATAAGAAGAGTGGTATAGTAACATAGGAGACGCTATAAAAAGGATATTCAGCAAAGATGTGACAACCCGGTTGGGGCTGTTTGTCTCTGAATTTATGTAGGAAGGTCTGAAAGGCAGCTGGCAAAAGTTGCTCCCAGAAGAACATGAAAATCTCAGTTCCAGAGTAATAACACGTTCTGAAGCCACTTCCAGAATTCTCGAATGGTTTTCAGGCCCGAAAATTATGTTATGGAAGTGGGGAAAAGTGAACAGAAATAAATTCGTCGTTAATTTATGTCATGAAGGAAATAAGCTTCTGAAGTTGCTTGATTACCTCTTATATTCTATTTATTTGATAATTCAATTACATTCAGTTTTTACACAGGTAAGAGTGAAAGAATTCTTGATAAGGATAACTGTGATTTGACAGGAGGTAAAAGCGATGTTGTTTTGACATTTCCGTTCGGTAAACATGAACAAATTACCATGGAAAACCTCACGCCGCAACAACGTTTACAAATTGTTGGAATCTATTTTCAAAATCAGTGTTTTATTCGCCAAAAAATTCTCACGAACTCTAGAAGCCACTTGCAGCTCATCTCTTTTGTTAAGGGACACTACGAGGGCAGGATGAAGAACTCCTCCTTTGAATGTGTGAAGGGTTTTTAGTGAGTAGCCAAACAAGATCTTGGATTCTCACTCTACCGAGAGTGCGGACCCTCTCGGCGCCCATAAAGGGTTTTCCCGTCACACGGACGTTTAAAAAAAAATAATATTAATAAATAAAATATACGAGGATACATTGCGAAAACACAGCGAAACTGCAACGTCTCCTGACCTTTCAAAAAAATGTTTCTTCCTGCTCTGCAAACTATTACACAAAGCGAGTAATAGTTACTCGCTAACGAGGCAGCGGGAGTAACTATTACTACGAAACGAGGCATAAGCGAGTAATTATTACTACGAGTAACTATCACACTAGAGGCTACCCTTTGCGAGTTATTATTACGTTATGATTTCTATTATGTGAGCTTTATATTCCGGAAGTTGGAATCTACTTCAAATTTTGATATGCCCATAATTAATTTATCAATTTTAATAATAACTAGCTGGCCCGGCGAACTTTGTTTCGCCTAAATGATACCTACACTTACGGTGGATTTCACAAATCGTAATCACCAGTGATCCACATCTTTTATTACCTCCTCGTTGGAAGAAAATTTACGACATTTTGAATTTTTTTCAGTTGAGGAAAGAGACGATAGTCGGACGGAGCCAAATCTGGTGAATAAGGGGGGTGTTCTAGTAATTCTAACTCTAAATCACGAACCTTTAGCACGGCAACATGAGATTTGTGTACTGGAGCGTTGTCCTGTAAAAACAAAACACCTTTGGATAGCTTTCCGCGTCTTTTCTCCTTAATTTTTTCCCGTAGAGCGGTCAGTAATGTTGAATGGTAATCTCCAGTTATTGTTCTACCCTTATCCAAAAAATCAATCATGATTACTCCATGGCAATCCCAAAAAACTGAAGCAAGAACTTTTCCAGCAGATTTTTGGTCACGAAACTTCTTAGGTCTTGGAGAACCAGAGTGTCGCCATTCCATCGATTGTTGCTTTGTTTCTGGATCGTAGAAATGTACCCAAGTCTCATCCATAATAACAATTCGGTTTAAGAAGTCTACATAGTTTTCAAATCGAGCACAGATCGAACGCGATGCTTCTACCCTTGCACGCTTTTGGTCAACATTCAAACATTTGGGGATCCATTTTGCAGAAATTTTTCTCATGTCCAAATTGACGTGAAGTATATGATGAACGCGTTCGTATGAAATCTTCAGTGCTTCAGATATCCGTTTCAGCCCAATTCGACGGTCTGATAAAATCATGTCATGAACTGCATCGATATTTTCGGAGACTGACAAAGAAACTGGCCTTTCCGATCGGTCATCATCTTCAATGGAAAATTTACGTCTTTTGAAGCTTGCAGTCCAATTTTTCACGGTCGCATACGAAGGACATTGATCACCAAGGGTATTAAGCATATCTTCGTAAATCTGCTCACCTCTTAAACCTTTTAAATACAGGTACTTGATGATGGCTCGATACTCCAATTTTTCGATTTTACAATTTCGGTGGACATCTTCTTTTTAATTTATTGCGTAACTCTGGTTTACTTTTTTGACGTCGAACTCTACACTGACACTTCTAATAAGTTATTGTTCGTTGATATGGTATCGCAATATTTTGTTTATGCATGGAACTGGTCTAGGCTAACTAGTAACTAGATATCAATACATTCTTCGTATTGGTAAATGAAAACGTAATGCTATAGTTCGACAGCCATAAAAAGCCACAAGTAGTTGTAGTTCTTGATTTTTTATCCTCTGTCGTTCATCCTTATTCAACTCTTCTTTTTTTTCAACCATTTGAAGTTCGAATATAGGACAACCTTTATATCTCTTTGACTAATTTGCCTGATATCGTGAAAACTCAATTCTCCTTTTTCGAAACACATTTATGGCAGCACTACGAAGATGCCTCTATCCACATTCGGCAGTCTTCACGTCCGAAAACGTGTCAGGAAAAGTGTGGCTATCTCCACAAAACCTCAGTGACCTTTATTCGCCGATCAAGTATTTCCTTTTTCTAATGAAACACCGTGTAATGTTCTGTGATCTCCATTCCCTGGATTACCCAGTGGTGAAATTATTTTACCAAGGACACGATCTTCAGTATTTTTTAATGTGCGGATATAAAATTGAATCTGAATCCCGCAAGTCTCTCCCGAACATGCTTTTCCCATTGATGGCTTCCAATTCCTCCTCCAAAGTATTCCCACAAAATCTCCTCCTGATTCAACATCACGACATTCAGAAACGAGGTAATGAAAATCGAATCTGCCGGATATACTGCGCTTCGACGATTCCAAATTTCGTCTTGATGTCCTCCATCAACCCTTCTGAACTGAAAAACGTGATCGAAATCAGCCGTAAATTTCTTGGGGGCATTCAGCCATTTGCATATCTCGTGGGAAGCGGAAATCGGGATCATTTCTTCAGCACATCCCGGTAGAAATGGGTGGGAATGATGGTTGTATTGTTCACTATTCCTCCTTGAAATGGGGCCATAAATTTGGATGAATTTGGCTTTGAAATTCATTCATCCAGATCCAATACAGAGGCTTCCAAATCCTACTATTCCAATATACATGTATAAGTCAAAACTACGTCTTACTATCTAGGAGCATAGATAACTGGAGGAAAGGCTTCATACGCTCGACATTTTGGACTGCCTATGACGGCGGAGGTTTGAGTTTCGTCTGACGCCCATTAGAGGAGCGCTATAATCGTTATAGGAGCTCTTCTTTTGCAAATGATGTAATGAGGATGTCATTGTTATTGATACATTCATGCTTCTTTTCAATTGGAAATTGCCTTAAATCTTTACTTCTTTTGAATGGTGACACTGTAAATGTTTTCACCTGGAAGAATTGTCGAATCCAAAGATCAAAACATCCTCTTTCGGTAAAAATTTCAACCTAGAAAAGAGTGATGTCTTGAGATGTTTATTTTACGTGCTTCGAAGCTGTCATATTTTGTTTCATTCATATCCAGGTATTCTTGAGTTATATTTAGAAGTTTTTATCGTATTCTGAGTACCTGAATTATTGAGAAGGTTTCTATATCAGTGTTATTCATTCAAACTATTAATGACAAATTTATCATATTTCCGGTTACAAAGTGACTTGTTTGAGTTTAATTTTCTGGTACAGTTTTATCTGATGACAAAGGTTAATAATTCCATAATTATCAACAAGAGTGATATAACACTAATCGCAAAAAGGTGGAGTATCTGAGTGAAAGGATTCCTGTTTTTATACTAATTTATATTAATTTCGTTGAGAGTTTCTCAAACAACTGAGAACAATATTTTCAGTGAATATATTGAGTACTAAGAGAATATTTTGAAAGGTTGTATTCAGTGGCCAAGTTCTGAGATCTGAGAGAATTATATTTCAAGAATATTCAAAATGTAAAAGTGATAATTGATTATAATAAAATACCAGTACAAGGATGTTCATGTTTGTTATGCCGCATCAGAACTTATTCAGATCATAGTTGATGGCTCATGTAAATCTTTTTGTGTTTTCATTTTCTAGTATGTTTTCATGAGAATAAAGAACATTCATAACAATCCTTTATTTCCATAATTTTCATTGAATTCCTCGTGGAATGTCTATCCAATAAAATGGGAAAAAGCCGATTTATACAACTAAATTTTAAAAACTCGACAATACTTCGTTAAAAAATAAATTCACTGAAAGTCTTCAAGAGAACGAAGAAGAACACCAATATCAATCGGTGTCACATTTCAGAACAACATAACTCTAGAAAAGATTATTATTATGATACAGTAACTAATGGTACCTTATAAGTAATACCAATCAATAATCATTAAAGATCATTCAATTGTTTAGTTCACATACTAATTTTATTTTGGAAGTATAGTATCGTACGGTTAGAGCTATAACAACGTTGACCATGCAGGGAACCAACAAGTGCTGCCGTCTTTGGCAATTCAATAATGTGGCGGAGCCTTCTCTCCAGTTATCTTTGCTCCTAGTTTATATCATACGACTTGTTTTTTCCTCATATTAGCCAGTAGAAAAACTTTTGTTTGTTCAAATGATATTTTAATTTCCCGGAAATATATTCATCCTCATAAATTATAGCACTTTTCTGACTGAAGAGCCAATGCGTTCATTTACACCTCAATTTAATTATCCATCCGGGGTGCCAGCAAAAGGCTGGTCGCTTACTTCTATTCCATTCGGCGGTTAATTGTAGCCTTAAAAACTTAGTTCGCACATATTCTATCCCTAAAGTTTGAATATTCATGAGCCACATAGAGGGAAAATACAATATACATTCGAGTCGTTGTTCTACCCACGTTTTCCAGTTTGTCTGTTGGAATTTCCGTTTTATAAATTACGTTCAGATTTCTAGAAAGGTAGGCTATAATTAAATTGATGTTCATTAGATCAACTCAATCGAGGGGGAAAATTGCATAATTGGTTATTGTTTTAGATTCAGATGTCGTTTCCTAGATTCATTCGTTCCATTGATAAAAAAGAATATTTCATTATGAAGCCAAAACCTCCACCTCGTCATCAGCATCATAATTATTTTATGCGCTCTTATTGAACACTTCATCTGGTCGTCATTCTATTATTATTAAATGATCTCTTTGAAAGCTGCTTTATTTTTTTTCCTATTCGTCCATCAAATTTTTATTTTTTAAATCGTTCTTCGAACTGAAAAAAGCGAATTTTCCTACGAGATGGATGAACGAACACCCGAAAGCTTCTGCCCCAAAATCCTTGCTCTTTTCTCTTTTTATTTGCCTCAAATCATATGTAGCCAGGTGAAAAAAAAATCAACCAATGTTCATTGAGATTTTGAGTGAGGTTGGCAATGATTCCAACTCCAATATTTCTGAATTATCTGAAAAACGTTTGGTGTTTGACTCCCGATTTATCTCCACCGGGTGCATTCAACTGAATGAATCGAAATTAAATTGTGTGTGCTGAAGAGAAACTGGGAGCTTCGATTTATTGGATTTACTCTAAGAGGCGAATGCACGTATGGAATAAGATGAAAGTTTCTGCCTAACTCAGTTTTGTATTCCAAAATAAACAGAGCACTACGTTGAAAAATGACACAAGGCAGAATAAAACACTCAAAGAACTCGAATTCATGAATGAGATGCTATGTCTCCTCTTTCCATAGTCCAAGGAAGGAGCTAAACACCCACCCAAAGCTCAAAAGTCTTACTATGAATTCTGTTATCACACGTGAAAAATTGTAGAAGCTCGGGCATGGTAAGTTTCGTATGAACTGGCATTTCATTTTAATGTTGATGGCTTCATTTATTAGGACGGTTTCGAGTTTAGGATTTCGTTTTCAATAATTTCCTATGAACATCATCCTCATCAAAAGGTCCTGTTATTAAATAAACTAAGTACCTATGTCGTTAGCGTCTCCATTATTTTCGAGATTCAACTCATTTTAGCAACCGTATACACTATAATTTCCGAAAGTTGGCCATTAGAAAAGACCATTACGCAACTCTTAAAATTATCTTCAATGATCCAACTTTACTCATCAAAGTAGAGAAAGATTGTTATCGAAATATTTTGTTGGAAGTCATGTTCTCGACAGATTTTTTCCTCCTATAGAAAGTTTTCTTCTTTATTGAACAGTAAAATAATTTTCAGGCCTAGATCATATTTTAGTCAAATAGGTTCTCATGCTTATTGTATACCAATTTCAATCATTCATATTGGACCATCCCAAATTATTATTTGCCAGTTTTATATGCTCAACATTACAGCATCAGGCTTGAACAAAATCAACAAATAAAACAATTCTGTAAACTAAAGAGCATGTCAGTGTAAATAACGCATGCGAATCTTTAATTTAAGTGAAATCATGATCCTGCTATCCCAAGTCAATCTCCTGAAGACTCAGATTTAGCACTGCTCTAATTATTACTCGAGACTTCTTGATTTGAGAGAGTGGGCTTGAGCAAATGATACATTTTAAACATAGTTTAGGGCCGATTTTATAAAGGGCACATTCTATCCGAGGTTACTCAAACGGAGATTGGAAGTCAACCCTCGGTTGAAAAAAGTTCGGTATTGTAAACGTCTTTGCGGCCTCGGTTGAACAACCTCGGATTGAGATCGCTTTTTTTGGGTTGGCTAACCTGAATCTTATTTCTCGAAGTATTTTGGCACGTTTTTTTTATACCATGTTTGGATGAATTCAATAATCGTAGTCTAATAAAGACAAAACAAGAAGCTAATTCGAATATTCCCGTGTTTTGTGACGGTCGTGGCAGAGAATTTAGAGAAATCTGATTTCCTACATCAAAACAAATTAATAAACAATCTGAAATTTGTGAAATGGGGTAGGACTTCGTAGGAATTTTTTCCACTTGAAGCTATTGGCAAATAGGCTGTAGTCTTCATCACTTTTGTCAACTTATTTGACTCGAATGATCTAAGTTTTTAGCTTTTTGATATTCTGAAAAGTCTTATCTCAAACTCTCATGCCAAGTAACCAAATAAAAGCTAGGACAATACAAAACATCCAATGAAATTGCATTAACATTTAGTCGTACAAGGATGTAGTTATATTTAGGATAGGAACAAATCATTCTTGATCTTGTTTGATTGAGTACATGAAATATACATTAAATTTGGAGATAGCATTCATTATTAACTTTCGCTTTATTCAGGTTGAGAGTCATGAATAGAATCAGTCTAGCAATATTATGCAGGACTCCGCAAGTCACAAAAATAATAGTTGTTTTCAAATGTAATCAGATCCTGAATAAAAGAATGGAAAATGTTCTTTTTTACGCCAGAGAGTCTTCAAATTGAATTCATAGTTCATATGTGAGCTTCATTGAATAATTGATCATCCATTGATCTGCGAGATAGGATCGGTGTCGTCAATCATTTCTTTAGAAAATTAAAAATTTTCTATGATGAGAATTACCAAATTTATAAGCTTAGCAATTTGGAAATTTGAAGAAAAGTAATCCTTTTCACATCTGAAACATTCAGCATTTACATAACCTATTAAAATGAGCATGCACCTGTACTATGTTATAATAATCAAGAAATCCTTCTAGAACGGTGAGTGAGCTCCAGCAACACTGTTCTAATACACCAAAATTTGGTCAACAATACAACCTTTCTCTTGTTAGTTGCTATTCCTGTTGATTTCTTGGCATTTTGATAGAATGATAAAATAAGCACTAGAATACATTTTGATAATGTCCAAAGTTCTAGACATTTCACAACTTCCTGACTTTTTTCTGATGTTGATTTATTTATACCACAAAAATCTTCGAAAATGTTAGCAACTCTGAAAAGATTCAACTTATTCAGAGTAATTTCATCCACCCGATAAAAGAGTTTTTTTATTTGACCAAAATCTCTTCTTCGTGTCATCTTCGAAGTGGTCGAAAGGAAATGTGAAATCATTCGATTGGTGTCTTTCTTATTCACTATCGTTACTATCTTTTGAATGCCTCGCAGTTATTTCATCATTATCATAACTAGAGTCATTTTCGATAATATATTCACACAGGAACCTGGCAGTTCTATCCCTCGAAGATAAGGCACGAAAATTCAGTTTCAATTTAGGAATATTTTTCTGAACACCAAAGATGAATTATCAATACATACCAAACCTACTGTGATTAATATCAGGCATTCTATCAATATAATCATATAATATTTTCATTCCAAGCAACTTCAATGTGCCAAAACAAAATGGTTTGTTTTGTTTTTAACATAAAGTGAGGTTAGTTGTCGGCCATCTAGAAACGTCAAACGTTTCAATCCTCGGTTCAAAACTCAAACGGAGCTATATTCACAGGTTGAGTCAATCCAGGGTTGAACCCGAGGTTGGATGTTTATAATACGGAAATCGACATTCGACGGCGGATTTGGGATCAACAGAGGATTGAAATTCTTTTATAAAACCGGCCCTTAAGCGTGTTCCCTGTTGAAGAATTTTATTCTTGTGTTTTGAGCATTTTTTGAGTGATTTTATATTGACGAATGCAAACATATTGATTGTAGTCATAAAATAAATCTATTTATAAGGGTTCTACTGAAAGAAAAATATTGAGAATTATTTGAATAGAGGGCAATCTAATGAACTTAAAATTTCAACGACATAACTGCGTGGGGAGTGAAAAAAAGGTTAAGAATTAATTTTCACCACAAAATAGAGAGAATAGAGAGATACTTGACGAACTTAACACTTCTCTAATTACCCCCAGAGAAATTCTTCTCCCAAATCCAATCGCCGGAAAGAGTTGAACTGAATAGTTGAAAAACTCATTTAAATTCATGAGGAGCCTTCAATTTGTTGCGTAAAAGCTGGAAACTTTCCTCGGAGGAGTGGAAGTAACAAGCCATAAAATCACCAAGGGTGTGATCAATCGTATATTTATATCTCGCACAGAGAGAAAGTGAAGTGGAAGAAGGTCATATTTTCCTTCACACTCAGATTGACTCTTGTGAAAGATGAAAGGCGGAAAACTTTTTCATTTATTCGAGTTGGAAAGTCTGAGTGAATCGAACTTCGCTTGTCGAAAGGAAGTACATTACGCCTTATTATTCGAATCTTATTTTTGTGGAAGAAATCGAATTCTGAATGGCACACAGTTTTGTTGGGAATGAAGTTGAAAGTAGTCAACTCTTACTGATTTGATCCCAGGAGTTTTCATATATCGGGTGTTTTTTTTAAAGTGATAAGGACTGAACGAGAATGAATTCGCTATCACAAAAACGCTTATATCTCTTGAAACAATTGAGAAAAAATCTTAATTTGATCATAGTTAGCTTCATTTAAATATATGAGGGGGTGTTAGGAAAAACGCTCGGACACGTCGATTTGTAATTTTAAATGCGCATATTTTTCAATAAAATAAAATTATATAGGGTGTTCCATGTGACCGTGGCCAATAGCAACTTTCTTCTTTCAAATGCAACCCCCTGTATATTATTTATTTTTTGGATTGTTCAGAAAATTCTAGACATAATTCATGTACAATGTCCTATACCTATCTTTAACTATTTCGGAAGTATTAAGTTAATAATAATAATAATAAGACGTTCGCGGCGAGCATTTTGAACATTTTCTACATTGACATTAATGTTTTTCTTTGTTATTTTCAATAATTAAGAAATAATCAGTATTACTTATTGGGTTTTAAGTGTAATGTACCGAATTTGTGAAATAAAATAATTATTATTTAAAACGTTGATTTTTGCAATAAATCTGAAAACACTTAATACTTCCGAACTAGTTAAAGATAGGTTTAGGACATTGTGCATGAATTGTGTCTAGAATTCTCTGAAGAATCGAAAAAATAAATAATATACAGGGGGTTGCATTCGAAATAAGAATGTTGGTATTGGTCACGGTCACATGGAACATCCTATATAATATTATTTTCTTGAAAAATATGCGCATTCAAAATTACAAATCGACGTGTCCGAGCGTTTTTCTCAACACGTCCTCATTTATTCGTTATCGAATTTGTTCCATTTGGCTGTTACACTCTGTATAATATGTGTATATGCAAAATTCAGTAAATTCCATTGTTGGACAAGGGCATACCACCGATTATAATCATCCAATTCTATGTCAACTGAAATAAAGCTGGATATATCCGCAAGGGGAAAATCCAATGTATCCAATATGTCATCTGTTATTGAAGGGTCCAATCACTATTCTGAAAATATATTCTTCTGTCAGAGTCAGCAGGTCTGAAATTTAATTTTTTGCGCCTTAGGAAAAAGAAGCTTCGAGAATTGAGGGGCCTATCTATCAATACATACGTAAGTTGAAAGATGTTTTATTGGATTTCAGACGACTGAATGCTTTAATGGTTTAACTGTTTTCCTTTTTAAAATAGTACGAAAGTATTTTTTTTAATTTCATTCTTTAGTTTTCGTTTGGGTTTTCTCGAAATCCAAATGGAATATGAATACAGGTGGCTCACATGAAACAGTTCTGCCTGATAATTTCCATCGGTATGAGGGTAACAGACGTAGTAAAATTGTAAATACCCGTTTTATAATTTTTATCGTACCTACAGCAAATAATATGGAAGGATATGGAATAAATGTTCAGACCCTTGCGATCTTCAAGAAGGAAGCATCCTTGCAGAAATTCTTAGTATATGTCAGGAACTATATAAATTTTACAACCTTTTTACGGTCTCATACGATCCGGTCTGGGCAGGGAATCGTCTGATGACATTCAACTGAACTTGGGCTATGAATTATTTCAATTCGTGTTTCACTCTAAAATTCGCATATTTCATACTGTATTAACTTATATCAACGATTATACGCTTTGCAATTTATTTGGAGCGCGTTGTTTTTTTTATGTTGTGGTTTTCACGAAAAGGAATATCCTGTAATGTTCAGAGAACATCGTGAGAACCAAGGGCCAGCAGGTAGGAATTGGTGTTCTTCTTGAATTTCTGGAGGTTATATGCCTCGGGGAACACCTCCCTAGGCAATGTGTTCCAAAGCCTCGCTGTTAGTTGGATGAACGAGTCTTTGAAGAGAGATGTTCTGCAGGTCTCCAAAGTTACCACGAAGGGGTGTGAAGACTTAACTTGACGGGTTAGTCTGGAAGAGACTGCCAGAGGGGTAACGATTGCTGATAATTCAGAAGAGCATCGCCCATGGAAATATCTATAAAATAGAGACAGGTCGCCCAGTTTTCTACGGTGTTCCAGAGAAGTGAGCGAGCTTGTAAGCAAGGCATCACCGACGAGACGAATTGCCCTTTTTTGTACAGAATCCAAGAGTTTTAGGGTGTGTTTAGGTGCAGCACTCCAAATATGGGAACATTATTCCAGGACAAGTCGAATCTGTGCCTTATAGATCATAAGCAGCTGACTTGAGGTGAAATAGCTCCTGGCACGAAACAGAAACCCAAGTTTTTGGGATGCACTTTTAGCAATGGATCTCGCGTGATTCTCCCAGGAAAGGTTACTGCCGACAGTAATGCCAAGCATCGAAATGGATGACTTCAATGGTATGGTCACTCCCGACAATTTTATGCTGGGCACAGTATAAGATCGGCTTTTCTAGAGAAAAGACATGCTTGTGTTTTGTTTGCGTTGAATTCTACCAAGTTATTAGATCCCCATTCAAGAATTGTTGCCAAGTCCATATTTATGTTGTTAACATATCTTTCTCGTTCCTTTCTGATTTGGCGGGCTGGTATTGGAGCCCTAGAAGAAAAGGCGGTATGGAGGGTACTATCATCCGCAAAGCTGTGCACTGGACACGAAGTTGCTTCCAGCAAATCGTTGATGTGAAGTAGAAATAGTGTTGGAGCCAGAATTGATCCCTGCGGAACACCAGCATTTATGGGTAGAGAGTCAGATGAAACTCTATCGACCACTACATGGAGTCATGGAGAGATCTGTTTGAGAGAAAACAGGCTAGCAGAGAACAAAGCTTTGGGGGCACGCCATAAGATGGAAGCTTGGCGAGGAGTCCCTGATGCCAGACTCGATCGAATGCCTTGGAGATATCCAGTGCTACGGCTAGGGTTTCACCATATTTCTCGGTAGATAGCTGCCATATATGTGAGACGTAAGCGAGCAAGTCACCAGTGGATCTCTGATGACGGAAACCATGTGGAGTTAATGTACGTTGCGTAGATATCTGACAGGAAAATGACTATGACCTAACATTTTCAAAATATACACGGTGAAATGTGTCAGAATGTCATGGCCATGCGGGATACTTTATAAAAGTGAATGGACTATATGTATATCCGGTAAATTTCACTTATGATCAGAGAATTAGACAGATACAATTCCATTCAACGTTATATGTTCCTGAAATATTAACTGTCTATTTTTCAGTAGATCGAAATAATATCAAGCGATAATATATTGATCTTCCTATGGGAAACAGCATTGGAAAATATTCCCAATAAAACCTGAAAAAGTACCCAAAGATATAGGATTATAATTGTGTTATTCTGAGCCAATGAAACTTCTCCAATCGGGCTGCTTTCTGATTGTCTTCACTCTATATTTCGATGTTTTTTCCAGATAATCTTGACATGCCATTAAGGGAGCTTGAATTCTATTTCGTTTCGGAAGTTTTCCTTAATCCATTTCAGTTTCACGAAGTGTATTATGTTGTCCCTTCGGATAAAATTTGATGAGTATCAGAAAAAGGCTGGAGGAAAGAAGAATAGAATATATTCGGAGAGAAGCTTACTCGGAAATGTCAACAGTTGCGCTAAAACTTTTTCACGACTTTTATGAGCTTTGCATGTTGGTGACACTCATGAATCCGACTTTATACGGGACCCACATTAAGCTTTTAAGAAGCAAACGGTAAAAATGTTGGGATTTTGTAGTCCTAATTCAGCATGTAAAGGATATTGCCGTTACATTTTATTTCGAAGCGCATGAGAATACAAATATATAGAATGAGACGTATATTTCCACTCTCATCGGGAAGAATGGCTAATACATGTGTTTTTTAATAAGATATGCAGTGTGGCATGTAGCACCCTGCACCGTCTTGTTGAATCCACATGTCATGCGAACCAAGCTCATCAGCTCGCAGGAAAATCAAATTAGGATATTTGCAGGGCTTATGTTGGGCAGATGCTTTTGTGATATATCTGTATGAATGTTGAGAAAATCGTGAAGTGAATCCTTTCACTGAATAGTTATAGATAGGAGACAAGAATTAGGATAAAATACTAAAGTCGTTCATTATTCTGTGCTGTTACATAGGAATTGGTACTGGGTACATGGGAACAAATAAAAAACACATAAGAAGTTTATTAAGGATTTAATCCAATAAAATGTCCTGCATTTAAATTATATAATTCCATATCCATGCTATTCTTCCTATCCTATCTCTTTTTTCTCTGATGTTTATATCTCAACAAGTACTGGGAATGCACTTCAAATTCTTGGTCAATGATCTTCCTTATCTGCTTGAGTACATCTACAAAATGGGAATGACAGGTTAGAAAAAACTTTCATAATGTAAGATTTTTCTGTACCCATCCAAATTATCTTGGACTACAAATTGAATTATTAGGAAATCAATAAAAAACAGAATTTTCTCAAGAAAATAATGATAATAAATGCCAAAATAACAAAGCAGCTCAAGTCGTCATGGAAACGTTTCAGTGCCACACAAAGTTTATTTGAATCAGAAATTTTAAAGATCAACTCTTCTCTGGAAATAGTATGTTTTGGATAATTGCACAAATCAATAAGGAAATGATCGTTATAATATACAAGAAGAACGGATTGAATTCACCTCAGAAAGTAAACCAGTATGAAATTTCACTCACATATTTAGTAGATATCTTATTTAGATATCAACTAACATAATTTCTAATTATCTTATTTCAATCACAGATCCTCTTTCATATTATAATATATATAAACAATTCGAGCTTCGCGCACACATCTACTCAACAGATGAGCTAGTTGAGATTGAAACGAAACAAAGGTCTTTCCCCAGATGCTTATGACACGAATCGGAAATGGACGAAATGTGGTATAACCCTGAGAAAATAATTACTTGTTCTAGTTATCTTCAAAATAACTTTGGGAGTTTGCAATGTGAATTTATTTCAAATATTTGTGTACCAATTAGAAACTGAACAAATGCATCTCGAAAATTTTCTAATTGTTCGTTCACCCATAACACTTTCATGTAATGTTTCAATTGAAGCTTTTTTATGAGGTTGTTTCACTAAGCATTAGCTGTGATAGTGTTGAAGCAAGTCAGACACGCTATATATATGTTCTATGTCCCTTTTCCATCAGTTCAATTTCCTTCTAAGCTCATTATCCAGATAATCCAATGTCCCCGGAGTTATTAATGACATAAAATATGTAGGTCAAAGCTATTATGTGAAGTTTAATTTTTCTCAAACACACGATACTACAATACCTTCATTGTTTGCTCTTAAATTATATCCCTCAATTTTCCTTCGATAAGTTTCCAAGTATCCTCATTTAAGAGTGAAGTGATTAGGAACTTGGGAAGTATCGCTAATATACAGCTTTTTTCCGTGATATCATCACTAACAAACCCCCTGCCATTTATCGACAAGTTCGGAAGAGTAAGTGGACCAAAAAATTCAGTGTATCACGTCATTGGGTTCAGTTCATGGCAGGAAAAATTTACAAACACAGGATTCTATTCCAGTGACCCTGGCTGCATTTTATAGCTCCCAGTACAATTATAAATTGAATGAATTCACAGAATTTTCAGTCGATTACATGACGTAAAATGATTTCCACAGGCATTGAATTGAATTTTGATGAGCATATCTGAATACCAAAGTAACGTGAATATTGGATATACACTGAAGGGGCCAATTTTCAAAATTGAAATCGTTAATGAATGGACACCACTTCGAATGATCAAAGCTAGGCTTCTTTCCGGTTTTTGAATAACGTTACCTTTCCAAGTTGATTCAACGTTATATATTCATCGTTAAAATTGCTTTTGTAACAATAATGCTACTTTTTTCATCCATTCACAATCCATCATACCTATATATTTGCCAATATAAATATTGGTAAATGAAATGTGAATACGAACTAGGCCTACCACACTGTTGACCTCACCACACCGATTAGATCGAGATCATTACTCTACAATAGTTTCTTAGAATCTCAATTAATATATTGGCTCCTGTTCACCCTATGCCCAGCAGCGGATTTTCTTCCCATTTTTTCTACTTACACGTTGCCACAAAAAATCGATCAGTGCTACTCTCAAGTGGCGAAAAGCTATATTCTAGAAGATATGAATTTTTGAAATTAGCATGAAATATACCATTTTTATAACATATAATTTGATCATTACACATGATAGATTCATGGAATATTTTGTTTGACATATAATTTAACAAATTATTTTCCTCCTCGAATTTTTATAGCAACAGGGGCGGTGATAATGTTTTTTGGGAGGGGAAAGGTAAATGAAAGAATAATGCTGCAAAATGGTGAATGCGCGAGGCACCGCAGGTGTATAAGTACAATACAGAGTGTAACAGCCAAATGGAATAAATTCGATAACGAATAATTGAGGGGTTGTTAGGAAGAACGCTCGGACACATCGATTTGTAATTTTAAATACGCATATTTTTCAAGCAAATAAAATTATATAGGGTGTTCCATGCGACCGTGGCCAATACCAACTTTCTTATTTCAAATGCAACCCCCTGTATATTATTTATTTTTTGGATTCTTCAGGAAATTCTAGACATAATTCATGTACAATGTCCTATACCTATCTTCAACTTTTTCGGAAATATTAAGTGTTTTCAGATTTTTTACAAAAATTAACATTTTGAATGAATATTATTTTATTTAACTAATTCTATACATTACACTCAAAACTTATTTCCCATTTACCCCTTGATATGAAGAAAGTAAGCAAAAACCATTACTGAGAATAAATTAAAAAAAGCAAAAACACATACATTGACATTAATGTTTTTTGTTGTTTTCTTTTTAATAATTAAGAAATAATCAATATTACTTATTAGGTTTTAAGTGTAATGTACCGAATTTGTGAAATAAAATAATTTTTATTTAAAACGTTGATTTTTGCAATAAATCTGAAAACACTAAATAATTCCGAAATAGTTAAAGATAGATATAGGACATTGTGCATGTATTGTGTCTAGAATTTTCTGAAGAACCCAAAAAATAAATAATATACAGGGGGTTGCATTTGAAATAAGAAAGTTGGTATTGGCCACGGTCATATGGAACACCCTATATAATATTATTTTCTTGAAAAATATGCACATTTGAAATTACAAATCGACGTGTCTGAGCGTTTTTCCCAACACGCCCTCATTTATTCGTTATCGAATTTATTCCATTTGCCTGTTACACTCAGTATAATGCTCGTCATACATGGAATCATGTATGAAGAACGTGGACACAGACGTTTTAGTAAAAGTATCAAAGATATTCCACATTTTGTTAGTTCGAATCGATCGGCGATTTTGGGGCGAAATATCGATAGGAAATCGCCTATTTTTCCGTTCTTCGTCGTCCAAAAGAAGTTTCCCGTCGATATGAGAAATGAAATTTCGTGCAAGTGTCATTTTTTCCTTTCACGACTTTTGGCGTGAGTACGAACGGCAAATTTGAATTGGACCAAAAATCGATTAATAAGCATAAATAAAGCAAAAGTAAGTACTAATCGACCTTTTTACACTTGATAACGAAGTTTTTTTTAGGTATCTGGCCGTTTAGAAAGATTTCAAACGAAATTCCGGTCCCCCAGAAGTTTGGTTAGTTTCGGTATCGTTTTTGGTGCTCAAAATTTATTTGTAAATGGACAAAAAAGGCTTCCTTATACGATCTTCTAACGAAAGCGACCGGAAAATATGGTTCAGGTAGAATTTTCGAGGAATTATGAGGAAAGAACTTGCAGAATGAAATTGCACGATTTTTGTAAGTAAACGGGTTCTGGATGGCCATCATCGGTTTCTAAATGATTATTGTTGATCGTTTTCACGTTTCACAAAAAAAAACACGTCGAAAAAGCTAAAAAAAGGAGAAATATGACTATATTGCATTCAACGGTAGGTGAATTCAGATTCCGATGAATTGAAATGTGTCACTGCAGCTTTCATTCCTATCAATCCTTTGCCGAAAGTAGAAATAGGCTATATTGAACCAGAATACATCGGTTTTTTCCATATTCCAGGAATTTGTGTCTTATTTCAGAACAGGTGAATGATAAATGTGAAGCATATGTTTGACCTATTCCATTTTATTTGTACAAATCTACTGTGGTAGTAATGTATGAATATTTTTTAAACTAATAAATTAGGTACTATACAGTCAGAATATTTTACTTCTTGTTCATAAGATCAAATAAATGAAATGTATATCTATGAAGCTTTCAGGAATTGAAATTCTTGCTTATTAATTTATAACCAAAACTCAATTACTATTGAATTGAAATTATTAGTTTCTCTGTAAACAAATTCGTTAGTTTAGTTATTATGTTTATTTTCTTTGTGATGAATGAATAAAACTGTTATTTGTTTGAAATAAAGAAATATTAGAAATAGAAATGTTATGCACCCTCACAATCATATCACATACAATATCATGATGAAAACAAAGCACATCGATAAATCTTTACAGTCATAAATCCAAAAACTCCTTTATATGCAGAATATTGTTCACAATTTTCTGTTGTGTTCTCCAAAATGAAATATACATTCTGAGAAATACGCTAAGAATGTAGAAAGGGCAACATAGTGTTGACTTGGAACATAAAAATATTTTGAAAAACGTCATAACTTCGATACAGAGTGGAATGTGTCAAATTTCCAAGGCCAGAGTTTTGATTTTATAATTGTGAATGGAGTATAGCTTTCCGCAACTTGATAGTAGCACTGATCGATTTTTCATGGCAAAGAGTACCTAGAAAAAAATTGTGAAAAAATCCGCTGCTGGGCATAAGGTGAACTTTTATCTTTTTTAGATTTAACAAAGCTGATACAGATTATCGTTAAGAATTATTGTTGTTTATGGTAGAAAACAATGTGAATGGAGACTCTGATAACAACTGTTTGCTTATTAAGGGTCAGGAATAAATAAATAAAAAAAACTTCTTTTGAAAATGAGCTCAAGTTCTTTTGTCTGGGTTATTACAATCCCACTCATTTCCTCATAATTATCATTTCAACATTTCTCAACTGCAGAATCTTGATAACATTCATTGGAAAATGTTCATCATAGTACTCGTCATAGTATCCACTCCAATTCTGCGTTGCTTCTACTGATAATCCAATAGCCTGAAGTTATGAAGAGTCCCTTTACCCTTGAGATCTTCGGAGAGACGAACAGAAAACAAGTCGTTTTTCCTGGCCACGTCTTATCTCGAAAGACCTTCAGCGTCGTCGAGCAAATAAGGAGTTCTCGAAATATAAACATGTTCGAAAAATAAATTCCGTCCTAATTATTGTCAGATCTTCTCTCATCATCCTTCCGGAATAAAGTTGAAAAAACCAATTTCAGTGCAGCGGGGTGTATGATCTCATTTATCCTGAGGAAGCTCACAAAGCACGTGTTTTCTCGTTTTGTGAAAGCGACATTGGGCAAAAGGGATGTTTGCAGTTCGCATGTCTGGAATTGACGACTTTGACGTTATCCTTCAATGAAATATCTCAAGGGTGAGGAAAATATTACCCTTTTGAATTTTTCATTTCTCACGCAGCGATGGAAGTGAATTTCATAAGTAACGCGTTTGATCACTCGCATGAAATAGTTATTTATGATATGAGTGTTAAAAGTGACGTTTTATTTTGTGAGTGAAAAAGTTCGTGAAATGAGCGGAGCGAATTGAACAATTTCACGAACAAAATAAAATCACTTTTAACACAAATACCATACAATATTTTTTGTACAACTGCCCTATTTTGATAATGAAATGGGCGAATTGGCAATGACAATAAACTTCAAAATGCATTTGAATATTTAAATAATCAAAAGGTTTCTTGTGAATGGCAAACGTTGCCAACGTTATGATTACTAACAAATGAGAAAAGACGCTGTCATTTGAATTTCGTTCGTGTCCAATCCAAAATTGGATTTTTAACTGCTTAATATGTTTGTCGAGAGTCCGATTATTAGTAAAAGTGACGATTTTGTTGTTCCTGTGGATATTGAAGAGTTTGCAAGAAGAGCAAATCTGGAACTCCTACCTAAAAAATCTGTTCAGCAGTACGATATTGCATATAACCATTTCCTGGCCTGGTATAAATTGAAAAATGTAGAAGGGAACTTCAGTGAACCTATTTTCCTGGCATACTTAGGGGAAAAATCAAAAATATGGAGTTCATCAACTTTGTGGAGCAAATTTTCAATGATAAAGTCAAGCGCCCTTATTGAAAATGGTGTGGATGTTAGTAAATGGTTTAAGGTAATAGCATAGGTATTTAAAACGGAAAATTGAAGGATATCGTCCCAAAAAATCGAAAATTCTCACTCGTGAACAAGTTGAAAAGTTTATAAATAAGGCACCAGATGAGAAATACGTGATGGTTAAGGTTGCAACTATTTTCGGGTTATTTATCAGTGTAATTTATCAGTGGAAGACATCGAAATAACAAATGAATCATTGGTTATACAACAAGTGTACAACTTCCAAACACAAAAACGAAAGTCAGTCGTTCTTTCAGTATTATTGGGAAGTATGTTGACTATTTTCATGAGTACTTTGCACTGCGCCTTTCTGTCATCAAACATCGTCGTTTTTTCCTGAAATACATGAATAATAAATGCACTGCCAATCCAGTTGGTATCAATACAATTGGGAGAATTCCATCTATTGTTGCCGAATTCCTCAAACTGCCAGAACCAAAGCAATATACAGGACACTGTTTTCGAAGAAGATCCTCCGCTTCATTGCTAGCAGAATCACAGGAGCAAATATTATGGATATATACGTATACATGGTGGATGGAAGTCTACGACGGTAGCCGAAGGCTATGTTGGTCATTTCATTGCATTAGAAATGTCATTGCTGAAAAAATTCTCCCAACCTCAACAGATTTTGGATCATCATCATCCAATATTTTACTTTCGGTTTCTACAAGTACTGATGGTGCTGAGGATTCTAATAAAATGTTGCGAAGTTCCCTAACGTCACAGGGCATTAATGTTAGTAATTGTTCTAGTTTTACGATTAATAATAATGTTCATAAGTAATGATTGTTAAATATTGATAATAAAAATTTGCATTTGCTGAATTTTTTTCATCTGATTTCATCATGAGGAAATGGAGTGCTAAAAATATTTTTAACACTAATGTTAAAAATATTTTTAACACGCTTCCACGTAAACAATCAATTTTAACATTGTTTGCTGTCATTAAAAGTGTCACTTTCAATGGCAGTTGTACAAAAATACATTTTTGATGTTGAGGATGAATAATTTCTAATAGTTTCATCACCAAATACAAAAATGTATGCATGAACAAATAACTCAAGCCATGAAGAAATGATTATTCCAGTTGAATATTGAGGATTCATTTTCTGCTAATCCTCTTGGGAAAAAGTTTATCCCGTTCTCAAGAAAAACACGGTTTAGCCAAAAGTATGAGTAGGTTAGGACCAGTTATAATGGCGGCAACATCGAATAGAACCTCTGAATTACATTTTTCTTCGGACTGATCATAAAGGGGATTGAAGAACTGTGAATAGCTCCCGAAGGAGGATAGAAAATTGCGTTTTGCGACTATTATTGCACTTAGCTCGAGGCTTGGAATGCGAATCGATTTCTCGATGTGGTTGCTGAGGAATGATTGAAGAGCGGTTTAATCACTAACCATCTGTCACGAGGATGCAGGGAAATATGTTTCAGAACAGCTGAAACTTTTCACATCACAATGGGAACAGTTGAGTTGATGTACGGATTTTGGTGAATGGAGTAACTCCGGAATCTGGCCCGCTTTCACTGTCATTGAAGGCTTCACCGACTTTGGTTGCTGCTAACCTGCTTGTGAAATTTTCTAGCAGGATTTGATTTGTACCAGAAACTTTTGAGCACTCATTCATTTATAATTAAACTTTTTATATTTATACAGATGCTGATTTTTTGCATATAGATTGATCCTTTTAGAATCAAAAAAACCAATTTTCATCCATCAGAGTCGAACAGTTTAGATTTTCTGATTTCTTTCGTGAAGGTCCAAATTTTCTCCTTGTTCGTTGGACCCCGCACTTTTTCAATGGGAAATGGCGTTCCGTCAAATTTTCTGGAATTTTGATATAATGTAGTACTCGACCTACTGATCAAAAGTGTCTATGGCCCCAACTCAATCCTATGACTAGTTTTTGAGATACAGGGCGTTGAAGTTGAGAATTACCCACTTTTACTATACGCCCGTATCTCGGAACAGAATTGAATTAACTTCAATCTTCCTCAAGAAACATTTCATAACATCCCCAAGGAGCAAGCATATAGAGGAATATGACCGAAAATCGTTACGAATACAGGGTTATCCATTATTTAATGCATGCCCGATTTTGAAAGTATAAAATATGTCAGTTCCAGAGCGAGAACGTTTGCAAAATGAACTATTACACTAGATATGGTGTTGTTACATCGAAAAAGTCTGAAATGCCCAGAATTTATACTGGGTGATCCATTATTATAGAAATTATTTTCAAGGAAGGTTAAATGGACACCCTGTATTTATGGGTTAATTCAAGGTGTTTGTTTAATTTTTTTAGAACATATCATCATGGACTTCGAAGAATACAGGGTGATTCAGTCATAAAATGAACTTTGAACCTCAAGAAAATACTCAAAAACCACCTCTTTTTTTCATCACCCTCTATTTCAAGATTAAATCCGATGAGGTGGGAGTTTTCTTTCACCATTGTACTTGATATAAAAACATCAATTCGGCTGAGAGTTTTTTTCCACTTCCTATGACCAGATTTTTTTTTTATGTATGAAAATTATTTATTTATGTTATTCTATATTCTTATTCCAGCTAAAAATCTGGTCATAGGAAGTGGATAAAAACTATCAGCCGTATTGATGTTTTTATATCAAGTACAATGGTGAAAGAAAAATCCCACCTCCGATTTAATCTTGAAATAGAGGGTGATGAAAAAAATAGGTGGTTTTTGGGCATTTTCGTGAGGTTCAAAGTCCATTTCATGACTGAATTACCCTGTATTCTTTGAAGTCCATGATGATATGTTCTGAAAAAATCAAACAAACACCTTGAATCAACCCATAAATACAGTGTCCATTTAACCTTCCTTGAGAATAGTTTCTATAATAATGGATCACATGATAGTTATCTGTTTGTGTAAAATTTTTAACGCATGAAATATCCAATTACCAGCTAGTGTCGTTCTGGAAGACTACTCACCTAGGCAACGAGTCAGAACAGAAACTTTGTATGAACTATTACTCAGACAAGCATGCACTTCCAGGAAAAGATTCCATACGTATGACTCCTCACCTTCCAAAACTTCACCCCAACTCAAAACTCCACTTTTGAGTGAGATTTCCTTACCAAACTTGGTGTAATTGCGCTCAGCCAAATGAATAATGGAATAAGTTCTGTAACACACAACCGGAACTTATTCGTATGAACTGCAAGGTTTGCAATGAAGCTCGCACAATCACCCTTGGAACTGGAGTTGGAGGTCAATGGTGGATGAGAGTTTGCATTTCAGGTCAGATCAATATAATTAATTGAGAAACAGCAAGAGGAACTAAAATCTTAGGAGTCCGTTCTAGTTTGGCCAAATTCCACTCTGAGGAATCGTTTGATGATCCGGCTCCGATAATTCCGTCTTTCTGTGTTCCGAATATCTGATACAAGAATTTACTGCTCCACAAATGTTAAGGAAGCTCAGAAATTTTGTGACCGTTTCAAAAGTTGCAGATTCATGTCTACCAAATGCTCATTCATGAGAAATGAAATGTTCACTTATCTTATAATGATAATAAATAAACTGCTCCACATGAGTTAGGGATATTGACTTAAATTGCAGAAAAATATAGTTAAAATAAGATTTTGGTAATGAAAATTCATATTAATATGATTTCAAGTTGCAAATTAATTTTAACCTGTAGGTCAGCAGCGTATACAGGGTGGTTAAGAAAAAAAATTTATTCCCAGAGAATTCAAGCATTTTGAGACTATCAATACAATGTATGGCCTCCACGGGCATCAATAACAGCTTGACATCTTCTTTGCATACTACACACGAGGTTGTTGAACATTTCTTGAGGAATTTGGTTCCATAAACGGGGCAGAAGCTCTCTCAAATCATTTAAGGATTCAGGGGTAGGTTGATGATTATCTAATCTTCTTTGGAGCATATCCCATGCATGTTCTATGCAATTCAAATCTGGTGAGTGCGGAGGTACTGGTAAATGTGGAATACCAAGCTCCTCGCGCTTTCTCAACTATGGCTGCACGGTGCGGTCTAGCATTATCGTCTAGAAATTGAAAAGTTTCACCAATAGCAGCGTGAAAATTTGGCACAACATTTTCAATAACATGCCCCCTATAGTGTAAGGCGGTTGTTTAAAATTCATAAAGTTTGAATTTAATTTCCTCATTTTTAAATTTGCGTGGTATATATGTGTGCATTTCACCTTATTGGCAGTGAGGGCGTAAAAAACAGAATCGCACTCCATGTGTTCGCGACTGAAAGAAGTCGTCAGATAAGACCATTCGAGTTCACGCAGTGGTCAATGAAACATATCGCTTTTCCGAATAATTTTACGCAGTTTTCCGAATATTGTTCAATTTTGAATCGTTGGATTTAAGTGAATCCTGACAGGATAGTTATTCCTGGGAATCCATGAGATTTGGAGATCTCATCGCTACAGCCTGCAGTTCAGAGGGCCCTCTTCCACGCTATACAGGACGTCCCAAGGTAAGTGCGCTTCTTTTGCCCATTTATATATCCTGCCTTTTGTTCATTTTTATTGTTGTTTACCACCGCCTATACATCACGCAAAGGTGAAAACTCCAGAAAAACAATCTTGGCGATATACGTCCAGTTTTTCTCCCCGGTCGCTATCGTAGGAGGGTACGCAAATAGGTTTTTTTATATATACCCTCAATTTCGCACAGCGGTCATATTCCCAGGACAAATGTGTAGATCTGTGCGCCCGTTGAAACATATCCCGGCCCATACCATAACACTATACCCCCTCGGAATGGATGGACTTCTTGGACATAGCGACGATTCCGGGGTAGGTATGCGTGGGATTGTCTATACCCTTATTCTTCGAGAATCTGAAAATCGTCCATATCTGGATTCATCAATGAAAAAGACACTACGCCATTGATCGTTCCAATTGATATGTTGCCTTGCCCATTCCAGTCTTTGACGCTTATGGTCACGTGTTAATGGAACTCCTCTTAATGGACGTCCAGAACCTAGATTCACCTCTCTCAAACGTCGTCTGATGGTTTCGTTGGAAACTTGGACCCCATCTGCATTTTGAAGAGTATTCCATTGCATTCTATACGTAGATGTAGGGTTTCTTCTCGCCGAAACGGTGATGAAACGATCCTGAGCAGGTGTTGTTTTTCGTCGCCCACCAAACCTTGGTCTTTCCAACACGGAACCTGTCTCCCTGAACCTATTCCAAAGTCGAGATATCACACTTTGGCTGACTTGGAGCCTTTCCGCTACAACAACCTGAGTTAGGCCACCCTGTAGCAGTCCGATAGCCCTATTAGCCTCAGCGTTTGTTAATTTACGTCTTGGCATTTTCAGGAAACTCGTTTCACATCGAAGCCGTTGATAAACTGACTCCATTTCAAAATAAGAACATTCATGAAGCATATGCGAAGAACCAAACTTCAGAAAAAAGGCAACCAGATTGACATAATGTCTCATACTGATTTTTATTGGATCGATTCAAGTTGTTATTGAGTTTTAAATGATTTTACAGCGATTTTCTCGAAGATTACATACTTTTAAAAACGATTGAATATGATATCCCTAACTCTTGTGGAGCAGTTTATATTAGACATCAAAGTAAATTCACATGCCACGTCAAAAAAAATCCTCAACAAAGTACACAACGTGTCCCACGAAGAACTTCACATACCCGATATATGAGGTCTATCATCAGCATCACGAAATGGCCACATAACAATGTCTCCTATCTTTCCCCAACAATTTACAGGATGATTTATTCATTCTGACCGAAATTTCTTTGGACGATTTTTCTGGTACTTTATATCAAAATTGAATGATTTTTTCAGAATTCGAAACACTTTATAGCATCTGTTGGATTATATAAACCGAATATCATATTTCGAGTGCCGTACTAGCCGTACTCAGAATAATCAATTTTGATTGCTGATGTGAAAATGACCACCCTATAGGCGACAGTTCTGTAAGTTCGCAGTGTTTTTGTTTCAATTGAAAAATTGCAACATTTATATACGGAGTAAATATATCTGTTCATTCACCATTTTTTTGTTCATTAAGAACTTTGCTCTTTTCTATCTCTCTTTCTGCGGCAGTGCGGCATTAAAAACCAGCGTGGGTTTTCGCTGACTTTACAATCTGCCTCCACTTGCTACGGTCCTTTATTAGTTTCTCCACTCGTTTGATATTTAGGACCCATAAATCCGCAGCAATATTATCTTAGGACAGTCATGTAAAAAATGTAGGGTCGCAATGAATTGCTCCTGAGAGTCCTAAGCTTTGACTGCAGGATATTTGGAGACATATTAATCGCAATATACTCGAATTTACATAATGTAGCCACATGGCCTCCCTTAGAGCTACAACATAAATCCAGAAAATCTAAAATAACTCAGAAACTCAGGCTCCAAAAATATTACAATCCCAATTTTCAGATTTCAAATATGTCCAGTTCTCCTGAAACGTCTAATAGGCACTCGAACTTGGGACACTCTGTAGTATCGGGATACCATTTGAAATAAAATACTTCACAACTGATGGTATCTAATGAAAAATTCTGAATACGCTACAATTTCTGCAGTTGTGGAAAAAGTAAAGTTGTTTATACTGTAAAACTGGGATTAACTATTCAGACCACAACCTAACTGTTATCTAAATCACAATAATCTGTGAAATATGAAGGAAGTACAGAGAAGTGGCCAAGGCTACTTTGAAGTGTCAATTATGTCAGTTACCAACATTAACTCTGTTCATACTGGTGACTGAAACGCATGCTGTTAGTCTTCAATTAATTGAAAGTTCCGCCACGGACATAGACTGCCTACAAGTTTATAGGTACGGAACTTGATGTTGAGTGTGCATTCGAATGTAATTGATTTTGGTGGTTCGAGTTTAATACCCCATTAATGGAAGTCAGGAAGTAGAAATCATGCCATCTCTAACACACTAAACTTGGATTGCGATCTATCCTGAAGGATAGATTGAAATCCTAGAGATCTACATTAGGTGTCCCATATTCTGTTTGGGTGAATTATTGAGTTGAGAGGTATCGTTTAATATCAGGACACGTATTTTTCAAAAGAACAGCATCCATGAGAACCTTACATAAGCCAAATAAATACAACGATATGTGTTATTTAAAGCCATAATTATTTCTCAATTTTTCAACCACCATTGAAAAACTTACTGTTCACCTGGACATGCAGCACGACTGGAAAAACTTTTGCCCATAAGATATTTTTGGGTGAACAAGGAAAACATGGACAATATATGATTATTTACAAAATTATCTTGAGAAGAATTGAAGAACGAATGGACCTAGGACCAAGAAAAGATAGTTTTTAATGACAGACACAAATGAATAAAACAAATCAATTCAGTTGAGGATTTGTTTTATTTTCTTAATTTATGAATTCAATTTCTATCAAGAACGCTGATGCATTTCCCTTCGTACCAGAAAATCGTAGCCGAATTCAAAAGAAAATGAAATCCAAAGAATCCACAAACATCCGCTACATAAAAATGTACAAGTCAAAGTCTTGAATTTTAATTATAAAAATTACCCTTACCATACTTTTACGAATTCCGGTTGTAGAAGCTATCAAGAATATTTCTCCATTCGGCTCTAACAATCAATCAGTCTTCCCAAAAGATCTGATGGACCATTCGGAAAACAGAACATTAGAAAACAAGATTCATCCGGCTTTTAGAATGTTCCGCAATAAAATAGTATTGTGCCGTTCCGAGTAGGCAATCTAGATGAGATTATCCTCGCCTGATGCACTGCATCCATTATTCAAGACGATTAAACAAGAAAATCTATGATATCCTTAAAACGATCAATGTCTCCTCTTGACGGATGATGATTCAAAAAATCAGACACGAAAACACACAGCCATAGTTGTAGATACAAAAGTTCAACAGATCGTTGAGCTTTATGAGGTTTTAATTCGAACTTTCATTATTCTGGTCCTGGATCGTTCGAATCTGGAATCGTTTGCGGAAGTCGTTAACTTCTAGACAGTATTTGCGGTAAGGATCGTAGTATTCGTCCTTAAAAGTCTCTAGCCTTCAAAATAGGAAACGTATACAGCCAGATGGCAGTGCAGTGCATTAATTTTTGTTCATTGGATTATTCAGCTTAATATAACAAATGTTGGGGTGCAAGGAATATAACAAGAAATGGTACCCTGAACTAGAACTCACACTAGCTGTACAATACTCTCTCTTTCCTCCACCAGTCATCTGGGAGGAGATACCTGCGGGGCGTGTCATTAAAAAGAAATTTAATTCCATGTAAGAATCAACAACTGTTAGAAACAATTAATTTGCACTAATCGACGGCTAAAACAAACCTAAATAAATTGTCTCTGATAAAAATGGATATTTATCATTTCGAATAGAAAAATTCAAGGAAATAAATTTCGCGAAAGCAACACATTGTTGTAATATTATTTACAAAAAAACGGTAAATTCTAAAAAAAAAAGAGATAGACGTTTGATTAACGAACTGATAGACTTCAATACTGAAATGAAAAAACACAAAAATATTTGTTCGTTTTGATGGTGGAAATGTTACAAAATAAAGAAAAATGATGGGGAATATCCTTTTCATTCATTCAATACTTATAAAATATTTTTTTATCATTTTTATCTTTATACACTCAGACATCCCTTCATCAATCAGAAAAAAATAACTCGTTTCTGACTCCCCTTTAGTCAGGGACGTAGACCCTTGAAGGGTAAGAATTCTTTTTTATTTTGAAATCCTACATAATCAAGTTTTTTTTCCATTCATGTCTTGAAAATAATATCATCCAAATGACGGAGCGAAAATGTAACACAACAGGCAATGACGTGAAGTCAGGAGCTTATAAAAAGAGCATCTGTTAATGGTGACCATGCTGATTCAAATTTGTAATGCGTCTTCCTGGAAACACATTCAATTTAATCCATTCGGTTTTTGATTTAACCAAACATCGATTGATGTTATGATTCCAAAACCGATATCTGCAAATTATGCATGCGGCTGGTGATGTAATTGGTTTAATGGAAAGTTGAATAATTTTCCATATTATAGTGGAGGTAAATATGGTAGGATCACGAAATGTTAATTTATGGATGCCGGTACCTAATTGATAATTCATTTCCGAGATTATGATCATCATGTGGAAAAGCTTAAATACATATCGAGGATGTAGGATTGAATTGTTGGGAAATTCTTCGCACCCCAGAAACGCAAAAACGGTGAAAAACAGGAGTGGACAGCGACGCGGCTGATCAGTATCACCTATACTTTGAGTTCTGTGAGCCTCTGAACAAAACTCAAAAACGAAACGAAAAACAAAAAAAAGGCCTATATGGACATGTTTGGTATCAAAATATAGGTTTTCGAAGTCGCTGAATTCAATAAAAACAAATTCAAGTCGCTATCTAGTATGGTTTAGATTTTCACCTGTCAAATGGCATTTTTCCAAAAAATCGAAATTTCAAATCGTCATATCTCCCGCTTTTGTGATCGTATCCACTTTTTGTCTGTATAATGTTAATAAGCATTATCCTACGTACCTCTAGACAATAAAATCGATTTCGAAAAACCCAACTATTTGGGTGAAAAATGCATAAGGGGTAAGACTCCCCAAAAACACCATATTCGTCATCGTCAAGATATCCCTGGCGAATCTGAAGGCGTCTTTCGACCTGGAAGATCTACTATCTATTCGAGCCATTCAGAAAACCCATTTGGATGATCAGTATTACCTATACTTTGAGTGCTCTGAGCGTCTGAACAAAACTCGAAACTGAAAAATCCAAAAATATAAAACCGAATAATTCGTTACTTATGAGGGCTACATGGACGATTTTGGTATCAAAATGTAGGTTTTCGAGGTCGCTCCATTCAATAAAAAATATTCCAGAGCCCTAACTAGCATAGTTTAGATTTTCACCTGTCAAATGGCATTTTTCAAAAAATTGCAAATTTCAAACTCTCATATCTTCCGTTCCTATCCTTTCCGCGAAAAATCATTTATATCATATGAATCAGCATACCTCAATGTATCACTGTGCAAAATATGAGCGATTTGAAAAATCTCAAATTTTGGGTGAAAAATGCCAAAGGGATAAGACCCCCCAAAAACACCATATTTGTCATCACCAAGGAATCCCTGGCTATTCCAAAGTCGTTTTTCGAACGTGAAGATCTACTACCCACTCGAATCATGCAGAATACCCATTAGACTGATCAGTTTCGCCTATACTTTGAGTGCTCTGAGCGTCTGAACAAAACTCGAAACTGAAAAATCCAAAAATATAAAACCGAATAATTCGTTACTTATGAGGGCTACATGGACGATTTTGGTATCAAAATGTAGGTTTTCGAGGTCGCTCCATTCAATAAAAGATATTCCAGAGCCCTAACTAGCATAGTTTAGATTTTCACCTGTCAAATGGCATTTTTCGAAAAATTGCAAATTTCAAACTCTCATATCTTCCGTTCTTATCCTTTCCGTGAAAAATCATTTATATCATATGAATCAGCAAACCTCAATGTATCACTGTGCAAAATATGAGCGATTTGAAAAATCTCTAATTTTGGGTGAAAAATGCCAAAGGGGTAAGACCCCCCAAAAACACCATATTTGTCATCACCAAGGAATCCCTGGCTATTCCAAAGTCGTTTTTCGAACGTGAAGATCTACTACCCACTCGAATCATGCAGAATACCCATTAGACTGATCAGAATCGCCTATACTTTGAGTGCTCTGAGCGTCTGAACAAAACTCGAAACTGAAAAATCCAAAAATATAAAACCGAATAATTCGTAACTTATGAGGACTACATGGACGATTTTGGTATCAAAATGTAGGTTTTCGAGGTCGCTCCATCCAATAAAAGATATTCCAGAGCCCTAACTAGCATAGTTTAGATTTTCACCTGTCAAATGGCATTTTTCGAAAAATTGCAAATTTCAAACTCTCATATCTTCCGTTCCTATCCTTTCCGTGAAAAATCATTTATATCATATGAATCAGCATACCTCAATGTATCACTGTGCAAAATATGAGCGATTTGAAAAATCTCAAATTTTGGGTGAAAAATGCCAAAGGGGTAAGACCCCCCAAAAACACCATATTTGTCATCACCAAGGAATCCCTGGCTATTCCAAAGTCGTTTTTCGAACGTGAAGATCTACTACCCACTCGAATCATGCAGAATACCCATTAGACTGATCAGTTTCGCCTATACTTTGAGTGCTCTGAGCGTCTGAACAAAACTCGAAACTGAAAAATCCAAAAATATAAAACCGAATAATTCGTTACTTATGAGGGCTACATGGACGATTTTGGTATCAAAATGTAGGTTTTCGAGGTCGCTCCATTCAATAAAAGATATTCCAGAGCCCTAACTAGCATAGTTTAGATTTTCACCTGTCAAATGGCATTTTTCGAAAAATTGCAAATTTCAAACTCTCATATCTTCCGTTCCTATCCTTTCCGTGAAAAATCATTTATATCATATGAATCAGCATACATCAATGTATCACTGTGCAAAATATGAGCGATTTGAAAAATCTCTAATTTTGGGTGAAAAATGCCAAAGGGGTAAGACCCCGCAAAAACACCATATTTGTCATCACCAAGGAATCCCTGGCTATTCCAAAGTCGTTTTTCGAACGTGAAGATCTACTACCCACTCGAATCATGCAGAATACCCATTAGACTGATCAGTATCGCCTATACTTTGAGTGCTCTGAGCGTCTGAACAAAACTCGAAACTGAAAAATCCAAAAATATAAAACCGAATAATTCGTTACTTATGAGGGCTACATGGACGATTTTGGTATCAAAATGTAGGTTTTCGAGGTCGCTCCATTCAATAAAAGATATTCCAGAGCCCTAACTAGCATAGTTTAGATTTTCACCTGTCAAATGGCATTTTTCGAAAAATTGCAAATTTCAAACTCTCATATCTTCCGTTCCTATCCTTTCCGCGAAAAATCATTTATATCATATGGATCAGCACACCTCAATGTATCACTGTGCAAAATATGAGCGATTTGAAAAATCTCAAATTTTGGGTGAAAAATGCCAAAGGGGTAAGACCCCCCAAAAACACCATATTTGTCATCACCAAGGAATCCCTGGCTATTCCAAAGTTGTTTTTCGAACGTGAAGATCTACTACCCACTCGAATCATGCAGAATACCCATTAGACTGATCAGTATCGCCTATACTTTGAGTGCTCTGAGCGTTTGAACAAAACTCGAAACTGAAAAATCCAAAAATATAAAACCGAATAATTCGTTACTTATGAGGGCTACATGGACGATTTTGGTATCAAAATGTAGGTTTTCGAGGTCGCTCCATTCAATAAAAGATATTCCAGAGCCCTAACTAGCATAGTTTAGATTTTCACCTGTCAAATGGCATTTTTCGAAAAATTGCAAATTTCAAACTCCCATATCTTCCGTTCCTATCCTTTCCGCGAAAAATCATTTATATCATATGAATCAGCATACCTCAATGTATCACTGTGCAAAATATGAGCGATTTGAAAAATCGCAAATTTTCGGTGAAAAATGCCAAAGGGGTAAGACCCCCCAAAAACACCATATTTGTCATCACCAAGGAATCCCTGGCTATTCCAAAGTTGTTTTTCGAACGTGAAGATCTACTACCCACTCGAATCATGCAGAATACCCATTAGACTGATCAGTATCGCCTATACTTTGAGTGCTCTGAGCGTCTGAACAAAACTCGAAACTGAAAAATCCAAAAATATAAAACCGAATAATTCGTTACTTATGAGGGCTACATGGACGATTTTGGTATCAAAATGTAGGTTTTCGAGGTCGCTCCATTCAATAAAAAATATTCCAGAGCCCTAACTAGCATAGTTTAGATTATCACCTGTCAAATGTCATTTTTCAAAAAATTGCAAATTTCAAACTCTCATATCTTCCGTTCCTATCCTTTCCGCGAAAAATCATTTATATCATATGAATCAGCATACCTCAATGTATCACTGTGCAAAATATGAGCGATTTGAAAAATCTCAAATTTTGGGTGAAAAATGCCAAATGGGTAAGACCCCCCAAAAACACCATATTTGTCATCACCAAGGAATCCCTGGCTATTCCAAAGTCGTTTTTCGAACGTGAAGATCTACTACCCACTCGAATCATGCAGAATACCCATTAGACTGATCAGTATCGCCTATACTTTGAGTGCTCTGAGCGTCTGAACAAAACTCGAAACTGAAAAATCCAAAAATATAAAACCGAATAATTCGTAACTTATGAGGACTACATGGACGATTTTGGTATCAAAATGTAGGTTTTCGAGGTCGCTCCATCCAAAAAAGGATATTCCAGAGCCCTAACTAGCATAGTTTAGATTTTCACCTGTCAAATGGCATTTTTCGAAAAATTGCAAATTTCAAACTCTCATATCTTCCGTTCCTATCCTTTCCGCGAAAAATCATTTATATCATATGGATCAGCATACCTCAATGTATCACTGTGCAAAATATGAGCGATTTGAAAAATCTCAAATTTTGGGTGAAAAATGCCAAAGGGGTAAGACCCCCTAAAAACACCATATTTGTCATCACCAAGGAATCCCTGGCGAATCCAAAGTCGTTTTTCGAAAGTGAAGATCTACTACCCATTCGAATCATGCAGAATACCCATTAGACTGATCAGTATCGCCTATACTTTGAGTGCTGTGAGCCTCTGAACAAAACTCAAAAATGAAATATGCAAAACAAAAAACAAGAAAAAATCGGGTAAAAGAAGGCGTATATGGACAAGTTTGGTATCAAAATGTAGGTTTTCGAGGTCGCTGAATTCAAGCAGAAATAATTCAAGTCGCTATCTAGCATGGTTTAGATTTTCACCAGTGACGAAAGAAAATTTCCAACCTAACCCTCATTCTCCATAATATCCAAAACATTCGATTCTACAAATCACCAAAGATTGGAAACGGGAAGAATTCTGAACAAACCGAGCAGGATCAGATTGAACGCGGAAATCAAATGAGTTTCATCTAACTCTGATCCAGAAGGTTCGTCCTATTCCAATCTATTTACTTCCAGTGCTTTCTCTGGACCACATAACATAATCGCTTTAAGGATAGATATTTCGTCTGGAAGAATCCGGGTGAAGGTAATGCAATCAATAAGTGCAACGATTCTTAGCAAATCTCTTCGAGAATGTATCACGAAAATTCCGGTTAGATTCTGGATGGTCAAATTCAATCAACTTGAGGGGAAGAAGAGAGACTTCTGTCATTTCATTGTAGTTTACCTATCCTTATCAGGTCAAGCGATGTTTTAGCTTTACGAATAATTTTTTTCTCAAGTTTTAATTTGTAACCGAAGAATATGTTACATAATTTTGGTAATTGGAATCTAAAACTTTCGTTGAAAATATTATTCCTATTAATATTTATTCCTGTTTTAGTTGAACCTATATTTATTTTCTCTTTCATGATTTTTTTGAATTTTTATAACCACGAATTGCTCAATGATTTTATTCCTATAGAAGAACATTTCATGAATTTTCTCATTCGCCATTTTTTGAGTTCGAATGTGTATATGAGGATATGGCTAAGTGCTAACTTCTCGTAGATGTCTTGGAATAGGATCGTCTCAATAAATAAAAGTATACCATTCCATAAACTCTGTGAAACAGCCACTGTCGTGGAAACTGTATAAATTTATTTTTGTCGCCCAGTTAACGAGAATTTTTATCAAGCTCTTTATCCGTAATGGTTTCTTGACAACTAACAACTTAATTAAGAAGACGAATAGATCTTTACGGATTGAAATAGGTCCTCAAATGGGACTAGGTCCTCCATAAGAATTTATTGCATAATATAAACTTCAAGGATTAACCTGACCTTATGATATAGTTTAATTTTCCCAACTAATTTGTGAGTTACCTCTGGTTTAATTGCTTCATCCACTTCCTACTCACGAAATAACATTAAATTAGAACATAAGGATGACTGGTAGATTTATCTAAAATGTACAGACCAAAATTGAGTAGCAGAGAATTTTGCTCGATTGGAATTTAGTTATATAATTATATATATAATATAATTTGTGAAATGAACTCTAATCATGGGAAATTGATTAATATGTTCTATAGGAATTATGGACATTATAATGATATTTTGTGTGTGGGCTGCTGTGAATGTTTCAGTTAATGAAAAATCCATAGACCATATAGACCTTAACTGCGTCATCCCTTATTGATGGATATATGGTCGATAAATTGTGGGAATGCTTCCTCCTGGTTTTTGTCATTTTCTGGAATCATTATTGGCTCAATTGAGAGATTGACATAAGGCATATGCCGATCTGAAGAGGTGAATGAATCAAAGAGACAAAAATATAGCCTTGGCTCTTTCTCTGGAGAAAAGTAGTGACACAGCGTAGCAAGACTTTAGACCCTACATCAAACCTTATACCATCAAAGAGATTTGAGTACTAGGTATGTGATTTCCAAATGAGATTTCGCCAAAATTGATGTACATTCTCACAACATCGTCAACTTGTAGTGCGATCAGGTGTGAAGAATTTTTCTGCGATTCAGTGATAATTAAAATGCAGGGAAGCATCCATATTATTCTTGATGTTCAAAATTGAAGGCATAAGAATACATAAGAACACATGAAAATTATTGGGAGTCTCCTGGATGCCTTCTAATTTCATATCAAGTTTGCCCTTCTCGTCGTAGTTTCACATATTTATTCATTTTTTGTCAACTATCTCATGTGTTTTCGGATTTATTATTGTAGCAATTTCATTTTGGCATCGAATCTTATGGAAAATTAATGACATACTTCAAACTACTTTGATTACTCGATATATAGGAGAACAAATGGTACGAGATTTTAAAAAACATCGTTGCATGTAATTTTTTTTTGTCACAATAAATAATCAGCTAAGAATAAGCAAAAAAAAGATGCTTCGAATAAGGGAATTTATTTCATCCAATAAAGTGTTCCCTTATTCCTTTCTTATCGATTTCTCGGTAATTAATGCTGCAACTAAGCGTTGAAATAAGATTAAAACCTTCAGGAAACAGTTAATGGAGCTCTCAAATCAAGTTATTCGTTATCAGGAAGATAGTTGCTCAATTATAGAGAGTGCTAGTCCTATATTTTGATCGGGTGATGCGAAATGTGAAAAATTCGATTTTATTGGTTCTTACGTCACATTGAATTTCCCTGAGGTGTTCATCATATTATTTTATCAATTTATTGGACGATTTTATCGCATTGGATATCAGTTTCTAGAAAAGACTGACTCGAATAATAATTCAGAAGTAAGTATGCGAACTTTTGCATGAAGGGTTCATCTTTTTTCATGTATTTGTTTGTGACCACTATCACTGACATTTTTGTGTACCTATAAGGAGTTCCACTCTCAAAAGTTCATGGCATTGTTTACGAAGGCTCGTTATATTATTCATTCATTAATTGGGTTGATTAATGGCAAATTCATTTGTGTCGAAAACGAATTATTGAATAAAAAACAAAAAACCCGACTGCAAAAACATTTAAGCATGTTCATAAGACTTCTTCCCAAAATTATGCATTCTTTGTCTTCGTTTCTAACTTGTAAATTCAGGAACACTCTGTGAATTTATTGATTTAGGTTGTGAACGGTGATTATCCAAAAAACACATCAAAATATGCTGCTTTTTGTTCCGAAATGAGATAATCAAAAAAGAAATATGAATTTCATGTCAAACTCATAACCGGAGAATATCTAGTCTGTACAAAATTCGAAGAAATAGCAATGAAACTTCGTGAAAGTCGTTGTAAATAAGGGCGTCAGCTTAAATATTTATACTTTATCGAGTGGTTTATCTTGCGACTTGTTTGCATCAACGATGACGCCTTTATCACTTCGTAGGTTCGAAAAATAACGGTTTTCACATTACATAACAAATTTTTTTCTTTCTGATTGAACATTCACCATCTTTCTTCACAGAGATTCTCAATCGCCTTCTCGAACATCTTTCCCCATTGTAATTATCTGGTTTCCGCAAACTCATTGTGAGAATGACCGCAAATTTATTCATGTGAAAATCAGACGCGTAAAGAAGTTCATTTTTCATGGCTTTGTGGGGATTCACAAACGCTTGTAATTTCCACCAAGGGAATTTGGTTCCCAACATGCAGGCAAATTATGTGAACACTTTCAACTATCTAGTTTTCTAAACGATGGCCTAAAAAGTTATCCCAACGGACTATTTTGAATAGTCTGAAGCAGGCTATTTGATATCCAAGCTCTCTTTGTGAAAGTAGGCACCGAAAGTTTCAACAAGTTGATATCAACTTATTTGATTTTACACTATTTAATCAAAAGGGATAACTTTGTGTGCTCGCAAAAAAAATTATTGAGAATTAATTATAAGAAAAAATGGGTCTTCTGAAGCGCTGAAGTGACGTCAAGAGTTTTGGGCGCTCATCCATCTTGTAGGCAGATTCGCATTCAAGAATGAGCTAGACGCTTCTAACTTCATGATTATTATTGCACCGAAATACGAAATGTCAATTGTTTCAGATTATCCCAGGCTTCAAGCAAGAACGTTGTCAAGCAAGCAAGCCAATCTTCAATAAAGATACTCGATGCATAAATAGAAATAGTCCCCGCATAGCTTAAATCATAAATTAATGCTTTCAAAAACAGCAACGTTTAAGCTTATTTATACATGTACCGGCGCCTGCGCCAATCTGTATATACAGAGTGTAACAGCCAAATGGAATAAAATCGATAACGAATAAATGAGGGCGTGTTGGGAAAAACACTCGGACACGTCGATTTGTAAAAATAAAATAAAATTATATAGGGTGTTCCATGCGACCGAGGCCAATACCAACTTTCTTATTTCAAATGCAACCCCCTGTATATTATTTATTTTTGGATTCTTCAGAGAATTCTAGACACAATTCATGTACAATGTCCTATACCTATCTTCAACTTTCTCGGAAATATTAAGTGTTTTCAGATTTTTTACAAAAATTAACATTTTGAATGAAAATTATTTTATTTCACAAATTCGATACATTACACTCAATACTTATTTCCCATTTACCTCTTTATAGGAAGAAAGTTAGCAAAAACCATTACTGAGAGGAAATGTTGAGTAACGTTAGAAGACAATTCTACACCAGATTAGCATGTTGCCAAGACGTTTGCGGCGAGCATTTTGAACATTTCCTATATTGACCTTAATGTTTTTTTTTGTTTTTCTTCAATAATTAAGAAATAATCAGTATTACTCATTAGGTTTTAAGTGTAATGTACCGAATTTGTAAAATAAAATAATTTTTATTTAAAACGTTGATTTTTGCAATAAATCTGAAAACACTTAATACTTCCGAAATAGTTAAAGATAGGTATAGGACATTGTGCATGAATTGTGCCTAGAATTCTCTAAAGAATCGAAAAAATAAATAATATACAGGGGGTTGCATTTGAAATAAGAAAGTTGGTATTGGCCACGGCCACATGGAACACCCTATATAATATCATTTTCTTGAAAAATATGCGCATTTAAAATTACAAATCGACGTGTCCGAGCTTTTTTCCCAACACGCCCTCATTTATTCGTTATCGAATTTATTCCATTTGGCTGTTACACCCTGTATAACAATTCTTTACCTGTAGAACCTCAAATTTCTCATCAAGACAGAAATGTCCAGTATACGTTTGTTAATATCTTGATTAGCTTATGACATGAAACGATTAATTATTTCTCTACCATTCTCTGAAAGGATGAACTGGTTTTTACCATAGAGCACTTCTCAACTTCCATAATCCTAAGAAGATTTATTAATCCTAGGTGGGAAATCCACAGTTTTTTTCGCATTTTTTCTAGTATCAATGACAGGAAGTAGTCCGGTTCTAACCAAAGATGAGTCACGTTCCTGCTATTCCTTTTTATTATTCATTCCGTCTGTCCAATAAGCTTGGTTGTTTATCATGCAGAAATAATATTTATAGCTGTCTCTTCCCTTCAAATATCTGCCTAACAAAAATCCAGTCGGAGAATATGAGGAATGGAAATTTCCTCAACTAGTTACCTCCACATTCTTCATCAAATGTCCTACTTTCAACAATTCGCAGGAATTTTAATCAGGCGAGAAAGCTTCCTGGAGGATTCCGGATGGAATGCGCTCAAAATTGTTTTTTCAACGAAATATTTTACGTTGAATTCCGATTCAATTTCACACGCAAATGAAATTTGAACACGATCCCCAGAAATTGTTCAGAATATCCAAATGTGATCCCAGGCCCGGATCTAGGGTGGGGCAAGCGGGGCGCTTGCCCTGGGCGCCAGCTTAAGGGGGCGCTAAAAACAACCAGAGGTTAAATTTTTTTTATTTTCGATTTTCTCGGAAAAAAATATTATTATTAAATATGACCCGACTCTGAAGTGCCATCTTCACCACTCAAAAAAAGGACAAACATCCTATCTTCCCAAAAATATGCAAAATGAAATTATCGATTTAATGGCCACCAAATTCGGAATAGAATTCATTATTAATGAGATCAAGGAGGCCAACTATTTCACTATTATGTTCGACTGTACCCCAGATGTATCTCTCACAGATCAAATGAACCAGGTTATACGATATTTAAAGAGAACGTAGTCTGGATATGAGATAAAGGCAAAGACTTATAATACTAAAAATAAAGGAAAGTTTTATTGACTTCTTAGAAGTTGACAAGCTGGCATATATATAAAGGAGTCCAATCCAGAATTCTACACTCTCTGAATCTTGTGGGTGTCCATTCGTCTTTATCACGTTCAGAAGCAGTAAATTTATTTGGTGTTGTACAAAAACTGTATTGTTTTTTTGTTAGTTCAACCACACGATGGACAATTATGAAAAAGTGGACGAAAACAAATTTTAAAGGAAGTAGCCAAACTAGATTGACTAAACATCAAGCTGTTAATGCCTTGCTCAATAATTTACCGGGAGTTGTGAAGGCTGTGGAAGAAATCAAAGAATCCTCACTAGTCGCAGAATACAAGTATGAAGCTGGTCATTTGCATCATGCTGTGATGGATTTTAGATTTATACTGAACCTAACAATTTGGGATAATATTCTGCGAGAGATCAATATGGTCAACGTGGAAATTCAGAAAGGAGATATACCTAGTTATTTCACGTTCATTATCGTTCATGCAAGGTCTTATGAAGATCTTGCAAGGAATGACAGAAAAACTTATTGAAAACTGGATCTCGGAAGCTACACTTCTTTCAGAAGAATTGGATGTGGAGCCAATTCTTAGAAATAAACGTGTTTTCAAGAAGAAAAAGCAGCTTGACGAAATGTGTGATGATGAGTCAAGAACGGATCTAGTTGGTTTATTCTCCGAGGAAATTAAGGTTGTTTTCGACAGATTATTGTCAGAAGCCAAAAAAAGATTACAAAGCGCAGAGAGTCTGCATACGAATTTCTTATTCCTCAATGGCCATGCCCTTTTAAACATGCAAAAAGAGAATCTGCAGAAAATGGGACCCTTTTAGCGCAAAAATATTGAAGAGACTTGAATGCAGTTGATTTTTCTTAGGAACTAGCGGTTTTCAAAATGTTGGTTCCTGAAATAAGTGAAAGATCGACTTCATTAGACCTGCTACAAATTCTTTACAGGCAAGATCTGAAAGATGCTTTCCCTATAATGTCAGTATAGCTGACAGTATATAGAATATAGTGCACATTGCCTACCACGTTTGCAAGATGTGAAAGCAGTTTCAGCAAATTGAAAATAATAAAAAATTATTTGCGTTCCTTAATGAGTCAGAAAAGTCTCTATGGCCTCTCGATCTTAGCTATAGAATACAAAACTGCTTCCGAAACAGATTTCGAGGAGCTGATAGATGCGTTCGCGTAAAGAAAATCACGCCGCGTGATGCTATGTGAAGAAAAAAGTCCAATTTCTTTCCTTCTGATATTTTCCTTATTATTAGTTTTTATTTAGATCCTGGCCTGTGTGATCCGATGTGTTTGCTTCATTGAGCAATTAAATTGGTACTTATTAAATATTTCGAAAGGGGGAGTTTCCGCTTTTGGTACAATTCTACCGATTAATTCGCTTTCTTATCCGGTGGATGATTCTTTTCTTTCAGTACAATTTATGCGCAAGCTGATAAATTATAGTCAAGAACAGCTTAATACACAGCAATCGCGAGAAATGTTTCATCATGGCTGCTGCCCAATTTATCTCTGTCATTGCTGTTATATTTATCTACGCTGATACATCAATCCTTCCCTTGAAACTGGCCTGACTGATGTTGGAACCTTTTTTGTTTGGCCGATCTCAAATGAATCAATGGCGTTGTGAAGAAATATTGTTTTTTCTGAGAACCTCTACTCTATCTAAAGTTAAGGACAGGGTAGAATGCTGAAACAACGAATCAATGGCCTGGTATGTACAGCCTTTTTATTATACGTATGCGTTAGCTTCAAGCTACTTTGAATGTCCAACCATCCGAATAGTACTAATTCTCTTGGAAATCGTCTCAGGAACGGTCACAAATCTAAGGAATTTCCACGCCTTTGCGATGTTGTCGATGTGCTTATTGTTGATATTCTGAGCTGATCTTGAATATTTCATTTTCCATTCAGAGGTAAGTATTAAAATATGAAATGGATCGTAAGTTTTGAAATACCATGTCAGAGTCAGATGCCTCATGAGCGCAAAGCTGTTAATGCAAAAATAGTTCAACGGCCACTATGATATTACAGGATGCTGTATTATTAGTCATTAAATGTTTTATAGGTCAGATTGAAGGGCCAAATAAAAAGCCGTTTTCACGTAATAGCAATAAATTCCTATTATTATCAAGCACTAATATACACACGCCCAAAAGTTGGGGATATTGAAAATGCGTACGAAATTTTAATTTATAATAAATAACTCTCTGTAAAAACAAAATATCTGGATGCAACAATTCACTTCATATTCTTTCAAAATATATATTTTTACTCTCATTACCATTCTAAAAATCTGCTTCAATGCGACTAAATATGTCCTTGAAATTGAAATAAAATAAATGTTTCTTTATGTGTCATCAAAGTCAGGAATATTTTTGTCTTCTTTCATTAAGTATATAGGGTGAGTCACGAGGGACTGTGAATATTCCTACCACGTATAGAAGCTACTCTAGTAATGTTTAAAGAACCATTCCCTCATAACTTTTCGAATATCAAAATCTGAATCGAATGTGGGCTCTTATACGAGGATGTATTGATATCTAGTTAGCCTAGACCAGTTCCATGCATAAACAAAATATTGCGATACCATATCAACGAACAATAACTTATTAGAAGTGTCAGTGTAGAGTTCGACGTCAAAAAAGTAAACCAGAGTTATGCAAAAAATTTAAAAAAAGATGTCCACCGAAATTGTAAAAATCGAAAAATTGGAGTATCGAGCCATCATCAAGTACATGTATTTAAAAGGGTTAAGAGGTAAGCAGATTTACGAAGATATGCTTAATACTCTTGGTGATCAATGTCCTTCGTATGCGACCGTGAAAAATTGCAAGCTTCAAAAGATGTAAATTTTCCATTGAAGATGATGACCAATCGGGAAGGCCAGTTTCTGTGTCAGTCCCCGAAAATATCGATGCAGTTCATGACATGATTTTATCAGACCGTCGAATTGGGTTAAAAAGGATATCTGAAGCACTAAAGATTTCATATGAACGCGTTCATCATATAGTTCACGTCAATTTGGACATGACAAAAATCTCTGCAAAATGGATCCCCAAATGTTTGAATGTTGACCAAAAGCGTGCAAGGGTAGAAGCATCGCGTTCGATCTGTGCTCGATTTGAAAACGATGTAGACTTATTAAACCAAATCGTTTCTATGGATGAGACTTGGGTATATTTTTACGATCCAGAAACAAAGCAACAATCGATGGAATGAAGACACTCTAGTTATCCAAGACCTAAGAAGTTTCGTGTCCAAAAATCTGCTGGAAAAGTTCTTGCTTCAGTTTTTTGGGATTGCCATGGAGTATTCATGATTGATTTTTTGGATAAGGGTAGAACAATAACTGGAGATTACTATTCGACATTACTGACCACTCTACGGGAAGAAATTAAAGAGAAAAGACGAGGAAAGCTATCCAAAGGTATTTTGTTTTTACAGGACAACGCCCCAGTATACAAATCTCATGTTGCCATGCAAAAATGTTGTGATTCAGGGTTCGAATTACTAGAACACCCCCCTTATTCACCAGATTTGGCTCCGTCCGACTATCATCTCTTTCCTCAACTGAAAAAAAGTTTGAAAGGTCGTAAATTTTCTTCTAACGAGGAGGTAATAAAAGCTGTGGAGGACTGGTTCGCAGATCATAAAGAAACATTTTTTTGAAAGGTCTAGAGACGTTGCACGTTCGCTGTGATGAATGTATTCAATTAAGAGGAGAATATGTTGAGTAATAAAATATTGTCACATTGAAATTTTGTTTGGTTCTATAGTAGGCTAGGAATTTTTCAATATATCCAGTCAGATCTCATATCCTTAGATTGACTAAAACAAGAAAATTTGAAGGATTACTTAATCCGTATGCCCTAACGATTTTCATTTGTATCCCCGAAGTAATGCTTGATTGCACACAGAGTTCACCTAAAGAAATCTCAATAACTTAAACGAACAAATCCCAAGATGAAAGAAATCCTAGCGGAGATGCAAATGATTTATTCGTCCGAACAAAATCGAATGAAACTAAAGCAGTTATTCAGTACTCGAAAGATCCCTCGTTAACCAAATTTATGTCTTGATGAACGAAATTTATATCTTTCCTTCTCAGCATCAGTACGTCATGTCAGCCCATTCATCAGTCTCTCCAAACATTTTACTGATGACATTTTGACGTACTGCTAATTGCTCACCAATCTGAAGCCTCTGCTAAGACCGGTATCGCCTATAATAGTGCGGATTTGATTTATTCGTCTGTCAAATTAGTACGCTATCTGATGTTTCCAGTGTTAATTAGTGTTAATTCCGTGTATGTTCACAATTAGAGTCAGAAAGCATAAAACGTGAAATCTGAATGGAAGAGCATTCTCAACTGACTGTGAACGAATATTGAAATATGGTGAAATTGATTTTAGAACTTGTTATTGAAAAATTTCTCCATTTTTATTCGACTGCAGTGTATGCCATTCAGAATAAATTGCAAATATGATAACGAGTGCAAGAAAAATATTGACGAAATATCATTGTTCAAATCAACTGCTAACTGTTTTCACTGTCAAAAGTGATGGTCAAAGAAGATTAATAAGTCAAATGCGTTTGGAGCTTCGATTTGAATACAAGCAGTAAGTTAATTAGACTTTAATTTTACGAACTCGTCTCTACACAGTTAATATCACAATAATTCACTGAAAGTCTTCACATAATCATCACGAGATCGGAGGAAAAACACCTAATCACTTTCTCCTTTCATAACAACATAGCTCTAGAGGAGATTCCTTTTCTTTCAAATGGCTATATCTTTTTCAAAGAGCCGAATTCGGAAAAATGAAAAATGAAAAAAAAATCTTTTTCCTCAAGGATCTACAGTTGAAATATATGTACAAGTCAAAGAGCCACTATGTATGAAGAATCTAAACACGTAATAAATATGAATCTAATGAATATGAAGGTTTATGTCAACATTTTTCGAGGTTCTGAAAATACTCATTTGTACTCAAAACGAGATCATGATTCAGCTCCTTGCCAAAATCACGGAATCTCACCATCCAATATATTGATGAACCAGAAATCAGCTGTTTCTGCTGTCCGAAACTGAAAATAGCACAGACACAACTTCAGATGAAGCGCCTTATTATTCGCAATACAGGAATACATCAGGTGACAGTGTTTGAAAAATTTAAATCAGTGTTATTTCGATCCTTGTGTTATACGAATGTTCTATTTTCGTCCACGGTTCTATTTATTCCCGCAAATTCAATTTTTAATTCGTATTAATGGACTGCGGAGAGAATCAGCTGATTTCAGTGGAGTGAAAGCATCAAGGAGGTCATACGTTATGGTTAATGATCCATAGTCAGAGTTATTCGTAAATTTGGGAGTATCGATATTCTCGTTGATTTATATCCGAGAATATTTTCAAATTAATGAATAACATTATGGAAAATGGGAATTCTTCGAAAATCAAATAGCATGTTCAATAATTGAATAGATTTGAAAACAGCATGCACCTGTTAAATTCGTTTGTTCAATGCCTTCTTCCAATCCAATGCCAAATGTGTATTTGTTGACAAGGACTGAATTCGACTAAATGAATTCGACATAGGATACGTAATATCTAGCGCAAGATCGTGTATCATAGATTGAGTGATCTCAATGAAACCTCATGATTCCGAAGACATATATTGGAATACCTGAAATGGTTGAAATACAAACCAAAGCATACATACCTAAACGTCGAAGTCTTCGGAAGGGGTAGGTCAGTATCCTCCACAGAATCCGTGAATTCCGTGAACGGCAATCTGAAACTTCATATAATCTCAATACGAGTTGATTGAGGTAATAAGTGTTCTAACATAAATACGAGAATTCAACCCCATACATTTCATGTAACATTGTAATGACTAACAAGCTACTGTCACAAACTGATAGGGCATATAGTCACTAGAGGATCTAGGGAGTTTTTTAGGGAGGAGGGAAGTGTCTATAGCTGTGTGTCCAGAATGTTGCAGCGATTCAGGGAGACAGGTATGAATGTCCGAAGACCAGGACAGGGTAGACCACGGGTAACAACTGCCATTCAAGAACGTTACTTGAGAGTTTCTTCGTTGAGACAACGGTTTGCAACCGCTCGCCTCCTTCAAAATCAGCTTGAGCAAACTCATGAGGTGCAAAGTAGCACTCAGACAATAATAAATCGCCTCAGAGAATATGATTTACGGCCTCATGTCGCGGCAAGAGGCCCAGCTCTTACCCCAGCCCATCGAAGGGCGCGATTGGATTTTGCGAAAGAGCATATCCATTGGGAAGAGGCCGATTGGGAAAGAGTTCTCTTCACAGATGAGTCTAGATTCTGCCTCTATCATTATGATCGACGTTCCCTTGTATACAGACGTCCACATGAAAGATATGCTCAGTGCAATTTCCTGAATACTACTGGTTTCGGGGGAGGATCGATTATGGTATGGGGTGGAATATCTTTGACTGCTCGCACAGACCTAGTGGTCGTTGATAATGGAGCTATGAATGCTGATAAGTATATAAGGAACATTCTTGAAGAGCATGTAGTGCCATTTGCCCCATACATTGGTAAAAATTTCATTTTTATGGACGATAATGCCAGACCCCATCGTGCGCGCATCGTTCAGGAGTACCTTGAAGAGGTTGAAGTCTCTCGAATGTAATGGCCAGCAAGAAGTCCAGATCTCAATCCGATTGAGCAGGTTTGGGACAACCTCAATAGAAGGCTGAGAAGTTCAGAAAATCATCCAGCTACTCTTAATGACTTAGGAATCCAACTCGGAGAAATCTGGGAAGGATTAGATCAGAACATTTTAAGATCACTCATTTTGAGTATGAACCGTCGTTGCCGAGCTGTAATTAACGCAAGGGGTGGAAATACCAAGTATTAAATCACTTATCAGCATTTCAGTATTTTGAAAATTGTTCATTTCTCTTCTTTCACATAAGATTCGGTGAAATCCTGAATTTTTCTTCCATTTAATGTGTCTTGTTTCGTTCAAAACCTTCCCGAGAGAACATAAAAAATAAGTTATAAAGTCAATGTAGAATTAACTTTCATTAAAATTGAGATTTTCAGAATGTGCGTTAATTTTTTGCGCAGTGTATTTACCCGTGATATTAACCTCAAACAGTTTATAATAATAAATTTCGGAGGGAGACCGCAATAACCAAACAGACCGCACATGGAGTTTAGATACAGACAAATTGAAATTTACGGCTAGGTGCTCTCCATTAAAGTGAACTTTACGACCTAGTTTGGAATTAAAAATTATGTCTTTTTGTTTTTGACCTAGGTCTGTGTTGAACTTTTTCTGTTCATCCCAGACCATTCTTCAGATTATGTTTGGTGTTGATGATTTTGTATGAAAATAGTTCTAGTTCGAAAATAATTTCAGCCTCTACGACTCAAGCGTAATATCTTTTGATAATTTTTTTCTCAAAATCCGTGAATTTTAGCAAGAAATTCCAAGAGACCTTATTTGTTGAGAATGGATCAGGCTATCCAAAATTGAATTTTTCCTTGTGAGATATCAATATGGAAAAAAATTACAAAATGGTGCATGCGAAGGTTATGCGTGATCGTTTACCCACTTATATCGGATGTTTATTTGGAGTGATAGGAATTGAAATAAAACACATTTGAATTAAGATTGAAGCCAATTTCTTTTTATTTGAAAGATAATTTTATGACATTTATGTTTCTTTCATTGAAAAGGAACAGATAATGATTCATGAATATAATGTACAGAGATGAAAAAGAGAACAAACCCTTCTGAGTGGAGGTTTTGTTCATCCCTCAATTGTCTCACAAAAAATTTAATGCCTTCGAAGAAACGTAAACGTCTCAAAGGAAGGCAAATATGCAAAGAATCCTCGACAGGAATTCATTGCGAAAATGAATTGGGATCTGCACTAAACTGGATATTATATATTCCAGTCGCTGCATCTGTGGCGCCGCTGTAATTGGATTCGTGCAAATATTTCTGCCTGAAAAAATAAAACAGGGGATTATACCGAATTGCACATTGATTCGATTTATTCGTATGCTTTTAATGTTCGAGACGTTTTCATCGTTCTCTTTACGATACCATTGTAGAATTATGGCTTTCTTCTACGTCATTCCAATGCCATTGAATATTTACTGAATAGAAACACACATATGGGATGTAGATCTTAGTTACTAAAGGACATTTTTCACTACTTTATCATTTTGATTGTTGCTGTAAAGAAGCGTTCGCAGTATGACGATTCAGCTGTTTCGTGGACTGTCATGCTTCTGCTCTTTTCTTATTTTTGTTCATATTCTTTTCATCAGTGTCGTCATTTTATTTTCAATTGATAAAGCGTTTCAATTTTTATTCGAGTGTAAAATTAGAATCAACAAGAGATACTTCAGATATCAGTTTAAATTTCGTTCCATGTCTTGAAGAAATTGATGTATACATATATTGAATTCAATAATTTTTTTCTATGAAACAAATTTTATTTTTATTTTCTTCAATATTCGAATATATAGGATACTTAACGGTCCCATTTTGGAGTAGTTTATTCATCAGAAGTCTTTTCAGAATAAAAAGAGGTCTGAGATGTTTATTTTATATTCAAAGTACTCCATTTCCCAATAATTTCACGAATCCATAAGCATTGAAGCTCTCTCCAAATAGAGGAGTAAAGGGATCCCATTATAATTTTAATCCTGTGGCAAAAAAAGAAGAATCGTTATCGATATATGGAAAGGCAGAAGCGTTAGAGTGATTTAGTGCCAACAAAAACATTTGTCGTCATCCTTTAACTTGGGATTCCTCCTAAACCAATGGAAGGAGGAAATAAATTAGGGTAGGGTTCACTTTCCAAAGAGGACGGATTCGCGATTATTCCCCAGGATTATACGGAAATAATATATTGGCAGCTCTCCCAGAAGAATATTGCCCGATTCTTGGGATAGAAAGTATGAGAGTTGAAATTAAAGAAATCTTGATGCAATCTTCATCAATAAAAGGGGGGAAAACAACTTTCCTAAAAATTTTTTAGATGCGATACACAAGAGACACAAGCATATGGAAAGCCAGAACTAGGAGCTTTTGAGCGTACCCGACTCATAAATCCACGCAAAAATGAAATAAAACTCGAAAAAAATAAACGACTCATTTCCGAGAGAATCAATCATTTCAGAAGATGAAAATATTTAATGTTTTTGTGATAAAACAAGTCGTTTTCGAGTTATTAATAATTTCAAGCGATAAAATTTTATGAAAAAATCAAAAATAATCTGGATGCTTCTCTGGATTTTAAATATCACCCCTGAGATTTGGATGGCCTTATAGTTTTTCAGCACAACACCAACAATATTTTAATAATTTTTATTTTGCCCCCCCTGAGAAAAATTTCTACGGGCGCCCATGTATAAACCCCGTATTAAACTAAAATTAATGAAACATAGAAAGATATTCAGCACTAAATGATATGTGGCGATGTTTCTATCTAAACAATGTCCTCTGTGATAATTCGCAAAAATAATAGAACTTCTGCACAAAAAAATGCGAATTCATACACGAAAGTTTTATAAACACGGTTGATATAACATTAATTCACTCAAAGTCTTCACATAATCATCTCGAGATCGAAGAAAAACACCTGTAATAATCACTTTCCCCTTTCATAACAACATATCTCTGAAAAAGATTTCCTCCAAGCTATTTACAGTTCATTCTGATATTAAGGAAGTTGATCCTTGCTACAATTCATAGATACTATGTTATCCGATAAGTCAACAATCCGGCAACATCTCCTCGAAATTTCTGTGAAATATTCATAGGAGATTATTGTTAAGATTGTTTTGAATACGAAATGAGTTGATATTGCTTGATTGATCACAAATTGAATGAAAAACCTTTCTTTATAAGATATTTTTGGGATTTCGAGGAAAATATGAACTAATATCAGCGTTTTACAAACTAATCTTCAGGAAAATAGAAGGAAATAGGTATTTTGAAAGGAAGAAATATGACTGGTAAATTTCAGAAGTAATCGGACAATAATAAAATTATTTTTGTTAAGAAATATCGTGTTCGTAACAATTTCATTCCAATAAGGTTTGTACTTGAGTATTCCCTGAGTGTATTAACTCATTTTCAATCAAGAAATACGAACTTTGCATTAATTATACAGAGTATCGTATCAGGCAAGTATTTGACCCAATTTTTCTTCAATTGTCTGGAAGAGAACAAGGAAAATTTCTGGTTTTTCCAAGGAACAGGTCACCTCTGAAATATTTCTACTAAATTTACTGCAAGTTGGCGACCTTCTGATGATGCCATGAAGAATGAGAGGGAGTTTTCCGCACTAATTACTGCAGTCAGGCCCTCAGCATCCGTTTGACCGTGCAGGTCAAAGCAAGTATAATTAAACGATCGTATAGGGGCCTCTCTTGTAGTAATGCGTGAAGTTCCATCAATTTTTTTCTCTGGAGAGTGAGTTATTATGTGTTTCTGCGCGTCGCATCTTCAATGTATTTCGTGAGGATCTCAATTAACGTAATTCGTGAAAAATGTTTCGTTCTACAAACATTATTTTAATTGGATGCACGCTTGTGGAAACATGACAGTATACACAAGGATATTTTTGACTTTGATATCCATCTTTCTGTTGCATGTTATGGATATCGAAAGAGGATTAGAGAAAAAACTAATGCAGTGGTATCGAATTCACACTGTACGTACAAGCTCGTTAACAATTGATGCAGCAGAGACTTATCTTCACTAGGTACAGACACTATTGTAGAATTTTAACGAAGCTTTATTTTTGGAGCTTCTAGTAGAGAAAGAATTCCAGTACTTCTCAGATTTCGAATGAAGAATGAACAGGGTGAATTTCATATCTGCTAAATAGGAATTCTCTCAATTGAAATGTGGATTTTGGGATGTGTGTATGAGTTGTGAAACTGAATATAAAGATATGATCTATTTGATTGACGTCATTTCAAATCATAATAGAAATGGGAATTTTTAATCCCGGAATATGAAAATCCAACTGCTTTGTAAGTTTTAAATATGTGTGATTTCAACATGAAGACACGTTCGTCCTATTTACTTTCGTGACAAGGCAAAATTACGAAGATTAAGCTGAATTCCAGCTCTTGCCGATGAGGACGATGCGGCAAATTCCAATACAGAACTTGCTTTAGTTTTCATGATATGGTACAACATGTTATCAATGAGTCCTTGTATTTAAACTGCTCCACATGAGTTAGGGATATTGACTTAAATTGCGAAAAAATATAGTTAAAATAGATTTTTGTGATGAAAATTCATATTAATATGATTCCAAGTTGCAAATCAATTTTAGCCTGTAGGTCTGCAGCGTATACAGGGTGGTTAAGAAAAATCGAGTAAAATAACGTTTATTCCCAGAGAATTCAAGCATTTTAAGACTATCAATACAATGTATGGCCTCCACGGGCATCAATAACAGCTTGACATCTTCTTTGCATACTACACACGAGGTTGTTGAACATTTCTTGAGAGAATTTAGTTCCATAAACGGGGCAGAAGCTCTCTCAGATCATTTAAGGATTCTGGGGTAGGTTGATGATTATCTAATCTTCTTTGGAGCATATCCCATGCATGTTCTATGCAATTCAAATCTGGTGAGTGCGGAGGTATTGGTAAATGTGGAATACCAAGCTCCTCGCGCGCATTCTCAACTATGGCTGCACGGTGCGGTCTAGCGTTATCGTCTAGAAATTGAAAAGTTTCACCAATAGCAGCGTGAAAATTTGGCACAACATTGTCAATGACATGCTCCCTATAGTGTGAGGGGGTCATATTCCCAGGACAGATGTGTAGATCTGTTTGCCCGTTGAAACATATCCCGGCCCATACCATAACACTACCCCCTCGGAATGGATGGACCTCTTGGACATAGCGACGATTACGGGGTATGCGTGGGGTTGTCCATACCCTTTTCTTCGAGAATCTGAAAATCGTCCATATCTGGATTCATCAGTGAAAAGAACACTACGCCATTGATCGTTCCAATTGATATGTTGCCTTGCCCATTCCAGTCTTTGACACTTATGGTCACGTGTTAATGGAACTCCTCTTAATGGACGTCTAGAACCTAGATTCACCTCTCTCAAACGTCGTCTGATGGTTTAGATGGAAACTTGGACCCCATCTGCATTTTGAAGAGTATTCCGTAGCATTCTACACGTAGATGTAGGGTTTCTTCTCGCCGAAACGGTGATGAAACGATCCTGAGCAGGTGTTGTTTTTCGTCGCCCACCAAGCCTTGGTCTTCCCAACACGGAACCTGTCTCCCTGAACCTATTCCAAAGTCGAGATATCACAGTTTAGCTGACTTGGAGCCTTTCCGCTACAACAACCTGAGTTAGGCTACCCTGTAGCATTCCGATAGCCCTATTAGCCTCAGCGTTTGTTAATTTACGTCTTGGCGTTTCCAGAAATGACGTTTCTAATCGAAGTCGTTGTTAAACTGACTTCATTTCAAAATAAGAACATTCATGAAGCATATGATAAGAACCAAACTTCAGAAAAAAGGCGACCAGATTGACGAAATATCTCATACTGATTTTATTGGATCGATTCAAGTTGTTATTGAGTTTTAAATGATTTTACAGCGATTTTCTCGAAGATTACTTACTTTTAACAACGATTGAATACGATATCTCTAACTCTTGTGGAGCAGTATATTTGTATCGTACATTGTTTCTAGATATTTCGTCTATCTCGCAGATAAGTGGGTATTTCTAGGGATTCTTCATAAATCTGATCTCAATTCTCATGAGAAAGCAATCAAAATCTGGGTGAAATGACCATACAAGCTCAATTATCCTATTCCGGTTGTGTGATATGTCGAATCCTCAATGCGGTATCCTTAAGCAGACTTTACGATGTTTCCTCATACAACAATCGCGGAACAGGGTAATAATTCAGGCTGAGAGATTCGCAAATGACGAGCCGCAAATCTGGAACTGTTTGGAAACCTTCCAAAACTGCTGCGTCGATCCAAGTGGAGATTAACGTAATTATTCAAGACGAGCCAATTTCCAGAAGTAATTTGCCCACTGTTCTCTAAGTCTACGGTGTGTTACATTATACTGTGATATCGTTTATACCAACAATCCCAGAAGATTTGCATAAATTTACGATGGAATCTGTTTTAGGTGTTAATCTGTGTTGGGTCTATGCGAAATTTTACGCACTGAAGCTTCATAAATCATGCCCTACAGTCTACACCGATCAACTCATGTAAATAATGTTCTGACAGAAAACTGTTTGGGCCAGTGAATTCAACCCTCAAAATACATTCCGAAAAATTTCGTTTTTTTAAAGACAATCATTTTATTCGTTTTTCTGTGGGGGAAACAATATTCGTCAATCCATCGAGTGCCTACATTTTGTTCGGAAAACTCAGCAAATACTTCAAAATAAGAATTTCGAACGCATGAGTGTTGGAATTGCCTTCTGCAACGAGTATTAAACTATATTTTCTCTATTTCAGTCAAATTTCGTGAAATACTGTTGATATTCAATGAAAAATTCAGATTACACATCCTAGTGACTTTTGTATTGTATCTTGGCAATTGGTGACTGTTACGAAATTGACATTTCCAAATTGACGTGGGTTGAAAATTGATAGGATCGGAAGTCATTGTTGACAACCACGAAACGAAAAATATAACTGAAAACAATGCTGTAATGAGTTAATTACAGCCAAGCGCGGATCCAGGGGGGGGGTCATGGGGGTCATGACCCCCCCCTGGACTGGACGAATCCTCAAATCTTGTGTTTGATGCTGATTTGTCTCCAAAAAATAAATTGGCAGGTATGTAATCCTCCTGACCGTGACCCCCCCCTTTCTCGAGAGCTGGATCCGCCACTGATTACAGCACTGTTTTTAGTACTGTAATGAACTCATTATGATACTGAAATAGAGAAAAGAAATTACATCCATTAACTAAATTCAAAGCGTCTCAAATTCGTACACAATATCAAAAACTTTCTCATTTATTGGAACCAACATGAAACTTGACATCTTATGGAACTTTGATGTAATTAGGTTCTGTCAAGATAGGAATTTCAGTTGGATGAATTTATTTGATGTAGTAGATTGGATCGTAACACTTCAACATAAATGTTAATTGAAGTTATATCTGCCCATCTTACACGACGTATGTTATTATTTCTAGTGCTTTGACATAAAAGAAGATACCTATCTCAAACATGACAAGTATTTTGAATAATTTAACTGATTTTCGGAACGATTTCATAATCGTTCAACAGAATCGACTTTCTTTCGATAACAAAGCACAATGTTTCATAATTGCTATGGAGGAAAATTCATTTTATATTCTGTTTTCCAATAAAATACATGAATTAGGTATTGGTTGATTTATGAAATCAACAACTTTACATCGAGGAACTGTACATATTTAAACCATGGCTCAGATGGACATCAGATGATCATTTAAAAGAGCCACCTGCTTTTCGTACATTTTATACAGGGTGATTTTCGGTTTTCACGGAAAATTTCGAAATGTCATAACTCTTGAATGGTTGTTTCGAATCAATAAAAATTTTTCTGAAATATTGCATCTACATTTCCTTTTCTGTAAATTTTCATAATTTGTGACCATTATTGTCTTCATCTGTAACATCATCGAGATGCCTGATTTTGACGCAAAGAGCAGAAAATCGTGTGAGTGCGATGAACCTTTAAAGACGCATTCATTCATCTTTCGTTATAATAAAGAAGTCTTCCACCAAATTATGCTTCTCAGTAACTTTTCCATTAGCTTCTCAACGATCGTTGGTGGCTAGCGATAAGCATAATATCCCAGAAAGGAGCTCAGAGCGTATTATAGATCAATATGTGATGGAGATAACAGCAAACTGCATGTCGTTGCTCAAGACTGCTCAGTGATCAGTCATACAGGGCATCTAGCCTCTGATGATAATGGATTTCACATAATTCGCTTCTATTGAGTTCATTTGAATTTTAAATTCATTCCACCAGGCTCGGTATTTGGCCAAAAAAACAGCGACAAACCTCGATAAAGACCATTTTATCGAATAATTGAAATAACAGGACTTGTACATACAGAGTGTAACAGCCAAATGGAATAAATTCGATAACGAATAAATGAGGGGGTGTTAGGAAAAACGCTCGGACACGTCGATTTGTAATTTTAAAAGCGCATATTTTTCAAGAAAATAATATTATATAGGGTGTTCCATGCGACCGTGGCCAATACCAACTTTCTTATATCAAATGCCACCCCCTGTGTATTATTTATTTTTTGGATTCTTCAGAAAATTCTAGACATAATTCATGTACAATTTCCCATACCTATCTTCAACTTTTTCGGAAATATTGAGTGTTTTCAGATTTTTTACGATTTTTTACAATTTAACATTAGACTTCTTTTTGTGGGGATATGTCAAAAGTATTCTATACGAAACGAAACCCTTAAACTGAGACGACCTAAAAAACCGAATCACGCTTGCGATTAGATCAGTCACGCCTGAAATGTTGAGTAACGTTAGAAGACAATTCTACACCAGATAAGCATGTTGCCAAGACGTTCGCGGCGAGCATTTTGAACATTTCCTACATTGACATTAATGTTTTTTTTTTAATAATTAAGAAATAATCAGTATTACTTATTAGGTTTTAAGTGTAATGTACCGAATTTGTGAAATAGAATAATTTTTATTTAAAACGTTGATTTTTGCAATAAATCTGAAAACACTTAATACTTCCGAAATAGTTAAAGATAGGTATAGGACATGGTGCATGAATTGTGTCTAGAATTCTCTGAAGAATCCAAAAAATAAATAATGTACAGGGAGTTGCATTTGAAATAAGAAAGTTGGTATTGGCCACGGTCACATGGAACACCCTATATAATATTATTTTCTTGAAAAATATGCGCATTTAGAATTACAAATCGACGTGTTCGAGCGTTTTTACCAACACGCCCTCATTTATTCCTTATCGAATTTATTCCATTTGGCTGTTACACTCTGTATATGTACAATTCAAGGACTCATCCAAAATGTATACGTAGACTAGTGATTATCCTATTATACCGAACAAACTTCTGATGTAGGAATTCTGATTTGAGCGTGACAAACTGAAATTATGGCGAGGTAGATTGCGAATAGATTTTGTGGACATTTCCTAAGGTTACAATAAAGCAATTTTCCTCCGACAATAATTGAAATAAATGCTTAACACGATCAAATCGTGCCATTTGTCATACAAATCTAGAAGTTCAAGTTCATATTCAAGGGTGGATATAGCTCTATTTCATGAGGGGGGGTTATTTGATTGAAAACCATTAAATCAGATTCATGAACTTTGAAATGTAATTTTTAATTAGGTCTTCTATACTCATTGGGTGAGTTGAACAGAGCTTAAAATAATTTTTTACTGCTTGAATAAACGTACGGTAACTAACTTTTGCATTGCTCCATTTATCATTGAAGCCTTCCGTTTAGATTTGAAAGTTGTTCATCCCGAACATTACTTCAGGAAAATATCAATTATGCTAATTTTGTGTACCTTGGCATCTGCTCTTCTCATTCTGTATAATGCCAAGATTAATTTCAACACACTGATAAGGGCTGTAAAACTAGTAGTTCGTGTAAAATTCAAATCCAACAGCATTGAAAGCAGCCCCATAAATATAATAATCGTGGTGTGATCGTCTATACCGCATTATCTTTGATAAGGTTCATTTTCATGGCCTGAACCGTGTGATTCATAATAAAATTTATCCATTTTACTGCATGGACACATAATTTCCGCGAGGGTTACGACCAATAATGATATAAAACTGATATAGCTATATGCGAGTATCAGAGAAAAATTCATCATTCTTCCGCGAACATAGATACAGCAGTGTTTCTTCCACATTACAACCTGATAATACAGAATCTCCCGGAAGGGGCTACTGGATGTCTTGAGAGCTCATTAGTAGGTGATATTGTTAAGAGAGTTGGTCTTTCCGCAGGTTCATCCTCAAGAATATATCTCTACCTTCCTGTGTGTAGTGTCGTCCTCGTCTAATAAAGGTAACAGGAGCGGGAAACAGATTTTTTTTTATACAATCTGTTCCTTGTCGTCATTAATTCACACGTGACCTTGGCCAGTCATTGTTTGATTTAACAAAAAAGTATGTATTGCTCTCTTTCGAAAGAATATATAGGGAGTTTGCGGGAAGTAAAGGAGCACGACATGTATGTACAAAGGGAAAATGCGTAAATCGTAGGAAGTACCTGAGTCATTTGGAAATAGAGTTAGATCGGTTCTCGCAAAATCTTCATGACTTGAAGGTAATTTAGAAGTGAATCAATTCTTTCATATGATTAACGGTGACGGTTTTTGTGAGTGTCTATTTTCGTAAGAGATAATTTTTTTTTGATTAAATGGGAATTTTCGATTGTTTCATTGAGGAACATACCAAAAGGTACTACGTCGCTCTCAATTTTTTTGATATTTCTGTTCTACTGGAAGACGACTATACCTAGAGGCCAATTTCATTATTTGAAGGTGAACGTTTTGAGGGAATCTCTGTTAGGAAATAAATATTTCACACGAGGACTTCCAGAAACTTTTCTTCTCATTATTCACAATTTACAGTTTAGTGCTTCGACTAAATCGAAAAACAATCTTTTATTAATTTCCTGAGAGAATATCAAATGTTGAAACGTCGAAATAGAAAATCACTCTCGAATAATTATATACAAACACGGCCATCCCGTATTTCAGTTTCAGAAACTTTTCTCGGATCTCAAATAAACATTGCAAATATTCGAAATTAATTATGCAACCAGATCCAATTTTCTACGGAATAAATGGAAGTTCTCGATAGAATTCAAATTAATTTTTGAGGTTCTCGTAAAAGTTTGTTTTGTTGATTACGACCGCCTAGAAATGACTTGATTTCAAATTCATAATTTCAATATCGTCCTCGAATTGTTTGGATCGCGTTATCAAACTTAAAAACTCACCAACAGCTCAGACAATGAAAAAATGATGGAAACTCAATCCAGAAATTTTACTCATTATAAGTTCAGTATGGTATTCAGAAATCCTCATGAATTCATCCTGCATCGAAATTTGAGGATACTACAGTCGCCCCTGGAAATATTGACTTCTAAATGGTGGGTGTGTAGATACTTCAGTCGGAATGGATTTTTTATTCTAAGATGGGTATCATTGGATAATTTTCTATCAACTACCAATTAGTGAAAAACTTCTGCACAAAAAATATGCCAATGGAAAAAGACCCAAGATAATTCGACAAGTAAAACGTTCATTCAATTCCCAATATTTTAACGAATTCAGTTCACAATCGAAAACAATTATAATTGAAATAAAACGATTTCAGACACTGATACCGGGTAGTCCACTCACCACACGTTCTGTACGTGACAAGCGTTTCCGCATAGTCTGAACACACAGATTTGGGAATTGGGCAGGTAGAAATCTCATAAATTGTTTATCTTCGACAAGAGCCAGATAAGGGCAGGGAAGCTCCGTCCCCAATATTTCCATATTGGGATTCCTCCAAAGTATCCGCAGGAATATTAACGCTGGGGTTGAATTCCTTTATGGGTATTGTAGGAATGGGGGAACCATTATCGAGTGAAAGGTTACTAGCTTTTGTACACGCTCCGAATGGTTGAGCTGGAAAATACGATCGAGAACCTATTAATCTTCAGGGAGATATTTCCATTTTTTATGAAGAACAGAAGGAATGAGAGATAATGCGGTATTCGGATTTGTAATAGCGGGAACAGATTTCGGGATATTTTTCCACGAATAAAATATTTACGGATTTTACGAAGTGAAGATTTCATTCCAAATGAAAACAGTATTTTTTAAAATTGTGTAAAAATCTTTATACCCATCATCAGCTCGGTTTATATAACTTATCGAAAAAAGAAATCGAAATCATGCTCACATAAGATAGTGGTTTGTAAATACATATTACTAAAGGCTTGTTTACAAAGGCACGAAAGTTAGGACGTTTTTATCCTCCACTTGTCATCTGAAAAATGAATTTGTTTATCATTGAAACCGTCAAGTTATATTATGGTTTGAAATATTTGGTCGATTCCTTTTTTAAAAAGGACATTTTGAGATTCCTTCAATACTGGGGAATCGGTGCACTGGTGCTTCTTTAGATCAGTCAGAGATATAAAAAAAAATCTATGAACTGTCCATTTATACAGTGTGTTTGGGCATGACTTAGCGATAATTTAAGGGCATCATATATACCTAATTGTATCGACATAAATACCCACAATGAGGGGTTTACCCCCCTATTTTTAGAATAGCCGCCATTTTAAATTAATTTTTTTATTTTAGTTAACCCTTTCAAATGATATCGATTTCTTTGGACATAAAGGTCCTACAGATGTTAAAAGATAATACTACCACCTGCTTTTATTAATGTAAAATAAAACAATATGAAAACATTTAGCTCGAAAATGTCATAAAAAATTCTTCATAAAAATTTCAGTCAAAAAATTTACAGAATTTTTTAGTAAATCCTCAATAGTACAAAATCTAGCACATTGAAGTATAATTTTTTTTTATGAACTAACACGCAAGGATATTAGCTACAAAACGAAACCCACATCCTTTCTGTAAATTGCATAATTTGAGAGTTATTGCTGTTTGAACATGACCCGTAATTGATGAAATTAAATAAAAACTCAGTACTGTACTTTTGATCATTTTCAATGATTAAACTAACAAATTCATCATAAAAATTGCTCAAATTGATCGCCTCTGCTTTGTAGACAGGCAGTGGCCCTTATGACGACTTGTCTTGTAGCAACAAAAAAAACAGTTTAGGGCGCTCTCGTAACGGTCATATTCGAACAACGATAACTCTCAAATTATGTAACTTACAGAAATGATGTGGGTGTCGTTTTGTAGCTGAAATCCTTGCGTATCAGTTCATTGAAAACAATTTATACTTCAATGTGCTAGTTTTAGTACTATTGAGGATTTACTAAGAAATTCAGTAAATTTTTTGACTAAATTTTTTTTAAAAAATAGGGGGGTAAACTCCCCAATGTGATATTTTTGTCGATGAAATTAGGTTTTTTTGATGCCCTTAAATTATCGCTAAGTCATGCCCAAACACACTGTATAATCAGGTTTAGTATGACGAAATACAATTTCGAAACAATACAAATAAAAACATTAAATCTCTCCGTATTGTTATTTATTTTTCTCCATACATGCCATGCTATTTTTCGTTTATCTCAATAATTCGAGGCATGATCTTGAGTATGCAGACAAATTCAAGTTTGAAAAAATTCATAATAATGGGAGAGAGAACCGGAATATGTAGTTTCAAAATAATATGAAAGCACATTTCAAATTATCATTCAATCAATGTTCCAATTACTAACAATCAATGTTCCAATTACTAACAAAAGCATTTTACAAAAATGAATCATCAATTAGGAGAAGAAATTAAACAACCATACAGCATAAGACGCAACTTGCAAGCAATATTTTGATACGATTCTGAAATATTCATTAAAGTTTGCGTCTACTTCGAAAATTGGATAAACCTATTCGAACTTTCTTCAGTAATCCAAAATCGATGTCAAATTCGAAAGTTCCTACCCATAAAACAAAGAACGGGGACAATAGAAAGGATAAAATACAACAATAGAATGCGACGTTATCCTGAAAAACTCAGTTCGATCCCTCGGGAGTGACAAAATCGAATAGGGCCTCTCCACCATATTTCATTGGAGCCATCAGATCCACTGTAATATTTCATCGAATTAAATGTACCTTCTTCAAAACAAGGCTTTGCACTCTGACCGTCTACGAAGTTATCATAGAGATAAAAGTGAAACCCCTTTTCCATTTTAGGGCAGGACAATCAGTCACGATGAAGAGTCCGATTCAATTTATAGAAGTGTACTGACCCTTAGTTATCGCCCTTTCCGCAGGAAACTGAATCAGTCGAAAAGAAATTCAGTTATTTTCTGCGTGTTGGGGCTGTCGCAATATAACTTTTAGCTGAAAAACTACATAACCTACAGAATGGTATGAAGTGTTGAAAACATTCACTGTGTGATTGCAGGCAGAGCCACGTAGAAATTGAAGTGCCATATTCTGATACGCTATCGATCTGAAAGATTTTCAGCTTTGCGATGTTACAACAACTTTGATGAACTCATTCAAAAAACTCGTAGTGAAAGGGTCAATGTCTTGACAGATTGATAAATTAATAATGGCTTTATATATGTATTGTATGATGCTGTATATCAAATGCTTACTAGGTTTTCGTTGAGACCATCGTCGTAAATTATTCTTGGGTATAAACCTGCTGTAGCTAGATTATTTTATGTGGCATAAACGCCTTCAAACTACCTATTGATAGTTCGATGTTTTTGAAGAATCAATAATTCCAATATAGAACCCATAAACGTGGATTTTATCGACTATATACTTTTTCCGATAATGGAAATCGTTTTGTTTCAAAGCGATTCACACTTGACTTTATACTTGGCTCCAAAGGATGATTCTATTATCACACATACGAGCATTTTATGAGATATCACAGCACAATTTTTGATTCCGGCTGTCTTTCAACGATGGTGCACTATTTATTTTAATTTTTTATTCATATTCTAGCAGGGTTTACTGCTTTGAGTAGTTATTGTGTGGCGTTAAATTCTCTGTTCGAAAATAATGGTACTTTCATGACAAAATATTCCAATCAAATGTCGATTGGGGAGAACACATGGTATCAAACTTAAACAAAAAAATTAAATTTCACTGACTACAACCTTAGAGTTCACCAAACTCAGAATATGTTTCTATGTTCGGAACATTGTATGAAGTATAAAGAACACTTGTAATTTTAGTTCGATCTTCAATACCGATAACACCACGCCACTGGACCATTTAAAGTTAGATGCTGCAATGTTGCCACGCTATACTTTATGTTATCTTCGTTCCACTCATTAAAAACTGATCGAATTTTGACTTCACCAATTATCGAATTTAGGAATGAGATGCTGTGTCTCCTTTTTCAATGGTATGAGGTTATTCCTAATTCAAGTTAAAAACAGCTCTTTTTATGCGGAAATATACTGCTCCAGAAGAGTTAGGGATATCGTATTCAATCGTTTTTAAAAGTATATAATCTTCGGGAAAATCGCTGTAAAATCATTTAGAACTCAATAACAACTTGAATCGATCCAATAAAAATCAGTATCGGACATTTCATCAATCTGGTCGCCTTTTTTCAGAAGTTTGGTTCTTTGCATATGCTTCATGAATGTTCTTATTTTGAAATGAAGTCAGTTTATCAATGGCTGCGATTTGAAAAGAGTTTTCTGAAAATGCCAAGACGTAAATTAACAAACGCTGAGGCTAATAGGGCTATCGGAATGCTACAGGGTGGCCTAACTCAGGTTGTTGTAGCGGAAAGGCTCCAAGTCAGCCAAAGTGTGATAATCTCGACTTTGGAATAAGTTCAGGGAGACAGGTTCCGTGTTGGAAAGACCAAGGCTTGGTGGGCGACGAAAAACAACACCAGCCCAAGATCGTTTCATCACCGTTTCGGCGAGAAGAAACCCTACATCTACGTGTAGAATGCTACGGAATACTCTTCAACATGCAAATAGGCTCCAAGTTTCCATCGAAACCATCAGACGACGTTTGAGAGTGTTGAATCTAGGTTCTTGACGTCCATTAAGAGGAGTTCCATTAACACGTGACCATAAGCGTCAAAGACTGGAATGGGCAAGGCAACATATCAATTGGAACGATCAATGGCGTAGTGTCCTTTTCACTGATGAATCCAGATATGGACGATTTTCAGATTCTCGAAGAACAAGGGTATGCACAATCCCACGCATACCCCTTAATCGTCGCTATGTCTAAGAAATCCATCCATTCCGAGGGAGTAGTGTTATTGTATGGACCGGGATATGTTTCAACGCGCGCACAGATCTACACATTTGTCCTGGGAATATGACCGCCTTACACTATAAGGAGCATGTCATTGACAATGTTGTGCCAAATTTTCACGCTGCTATTGGTGAAACTTTTCAATTTCTAAACGATAACGCTAGACCACACCGTGCAGCCATGGTTGAGAATGCACGCAAGGAGCTTGGTATTCCACATTTACCAATACCTCCGCACTCACCAGTTTTGAATTGCATAGACCATGCATGGGATATGCTCCAAAGAAGATTAGATAATCATCAACCTACCCCAGAATCCTTAAATGATCTGAGAGAGCTTCTGCCCCGTTTATGGAACCAAATTCCTCAAGAAATGTTCAACAACCTCGTGTGTAGTATGCAAAGAAGATGTCAAGCTGTTATTGATGCCCGTGGAGGCCATACATTGTATTGATAGTCTTAAAATGCTTGAATTCTCTGGGAATAAACGTTATTTTACTCGATTTTTCTTAACCACCCTGTATGCGCTGCAGACCTACAGGCTAAAATTAATTTGCAACTTGAAATCATATTAATATGAATTTTCATCACAAAAATCTTATTTAACTATATTTTTTTGCAATTTAAGTTAATATTCCTAACTCATGTGGAGCAGTTTATTTCTATTTTCCAAAACAGTCGGATATTTCAAATATTCCAGAACATGGGATTCGAATACAGCTTCCGAAAAAAACATGAATAATGTGGAAAATCGAGACTGCCTCAAAACTTTTCTGGTTAAAACACGAATTGAATGAATAACAAGAGATATCGTATTTTGCGTTCGGCAGTACGGCACATTCGAAGAATTTGCATATCGCTAAAGTTCATCAGTTCGGCGATCCTACGACTAGTCAACAGATCGGGAGCAATGACAATATGCGGGAGAAAATTGAGGATTCATAACCCAATTTCAGCGGAGATCACCCCTTCAGGCCGACCTATAAATAGGACAACATGAGAATATTTTGAAGTTTCGAAATATCCTCGCTGAAACTCATAAGAGATGGGATGTTAATGTGGAAGTTTTGCAGCCTGTGAGCTTATGTGGAAGCGTCAAAATTTATAATCATCCCCTCCAGACTCTGTTCGTTTTATACCAAGCACGAAGAAACATTATGAACATTTTGGAGTTCAAATTAACATGTGATTTTTCAACTATTTTTTTTGACAACAGTTCACGCACGTTTCGTGTTTTATGTCACTGTCAAACTTCAGTTTGGTCTAGAATTTAAGCATGAATCGTCTCACAAACAACGCCTGCGAATCATTTAATTTTCCAAAATAAAAACATTTTAAATGAGGAATACCGTAGATGGAAATTCAATTGAAATTCATTAACCTTGAAGTGGGTTAATGCCCTTTTCCAGATTCGCAATTACCAAGAATAATGTGGCAATCTCAATAAAGTATCCGTGATAATTTCGAATTTCCATTAATTGAGCATCCAGCTTTCGATTATTAGTACCAAGCTGTACTGCAAAACGAATAATTACGAGATATTCGTAGCCAACTGTAATTAAGGGGATGGCCGAGCGATAATAACTTACGAATACCACAAGCCTAATGGTAAACTTTCAGCGGTTGAGCTATAAATTTATGAATCAGGTAGGAATATTGTTGCTCCCTGTCCAAAAATTTTTTTTATGGCCATACTTCAGCGTTCATTATAACCTAATAATGGATCAGAATTCAATTAGGAATTAAATCCCAAAACGATCCGGAATCAACACCGAGTAATAATATGTAGGGAAGAGGAGTTCCAAATGATCCATCTAAAGAAAAAAAAATTTCTTTGAACTAAAGAGTACAGATTTAGCCAATTTTGACACAATTGGACGTGAAGTCCTATTCAAAAAATAGATGGCTCCATCAGCAAACAAAGAGCCAGGACTTGTCTTAACATATTCATAACAAAATATTCATCTGCGGCTAATAAAGGCAATGCATCTTAACCTACTCTTGCTGATCCTATGAGGAGGTTCCTCCAAACCCTAAAGGAAGATTCATAAGAGGACAAGGCAAACGTGATCCGAAGACTCGATAAACGTACTCAGTTTCAACTTCTACACATAATATGATTGCAATCTATATCAAGAAATGAGCCAATACCTCCTCCAAAGAAAAGGAGACAAGTCCCTAGGGCATTATTCGAAGAAGACAAAGAAGAAGAAAATGTTCCCAAAGATGATAGTGACATAGGAAACTTAATAAAGTAGGAAAGAACAACATCCTTACGTGAGATCAACTTCAAGATTGTTGGGCTAGTTGATATCCACTGTCATAGTTCGGAAATTTGAAGTGTGACAAGAATCGTATTAGCAATACAAGTATAATTTCAACCAAGCTCCACCAACGTACAAGGTCCATAGCATCGACATTTGAAGTGTTAACTGTTAAAAATAAAAAAAGACTCACCTTTGAAATCACCATGTATTTAACACGAGTAAAACAAATCAGCAATACTCCCACATCCAAATCTGCTGTTGAAAGATGCCCAGAGAAATACAGATACATCAAAGCAATCATTATTCGAATATACATATATTTAGGAAGATTGAACCGAGTAGCTCGGAGAGCTTTAGAGTCAATCTTGCCTCGATAAATATTTGAACATATTCGTATTATGTATTCAGGACAGATCAAGGAACGTGTTCTCAAGTGGTTTGATATCACGGTGCGGAAATGAGAGCATAAATTCACCACTTAGATGAATTTACTACATACTTATATTTGTATAAAAGAGTTGGAAATTGCAGAAATCTGGATTAACTGTTCGTAATGAGAAAATTAAAGATTTGCATGGTCATATGCATATGAAATCATGCAAATTTCGAAGATATTTTAGTCGTTTCAGTTTAACGAGATAGAAAGTCAGCTGTGGGCAATGGGACAAAATCATATTATAATATACACACATCGCCAAAAGTTATGGCCCCCTTTATCAACTCTAAACTTGTTCAATGTAACATGATACTATCCAATCACTTAAATGAAACCAATAAACAAGCAAACAATGTTTTGGGCAGTTCATTGAAAGAAAAGGTGATAATACTTTTGAATTTGGATTCAGTTGTGGAATATCTATAATTAATCAAAAATAAAAAATCAATAAATTTAGATTTCTTCTTATTTTTCTTATTTTATCACCTCCTGCATGAAGCAAAGAGTAACAAATAAAGATTTGCTATCAAATACACTGCGCAATTAACGCACATTCTGAAAATCTCAATTTTAATGAAAGTTAACTCTACATTGACTTTATAACTTATTTTTTATGTTCTCTCGGGAAGGTTTTGAACGAAACAAGACACATTAAATGGAAGAAAAATTCAGGATTTCACCGAATCTTATGTGAAAGAAGAGAAATGAACAATTTTCAAAATACTGAGATGCTGATAAGTGATTTAATACTTGGTATTTCCACCCTTGCGTTAATTACAGCTCGACAACGACGGTTCATACTCAAAATGTTCTGATCTAATCCTTCCCAGATTTCTCCGAGTTGGATTCCTAAGTCATTAAGAGTAGCTGGATGATTTTCTGAACTTCTCAGCCTTCTATTGAGGTTGTCCCAAACCTGCTCAATCGGATTGAGATCTGGACTTCTTGCTGGCCATTCCATTCGAGAGACTTCAACCTCTTCAAAGTACTCCTGAACGATGCGCGCACGATGGGGTCTGGCATTATCGTCCATAAAAATGAAACTTTCACCAATTTATGGGGCAAATGGCACTACATGCTCTTCAAGAATGTTCCTTATAACTTATCAGCATTCATAGCTCCATTATCAACGACCACTAGGTCTGTGCGAGCAGTCAAAGATATTCCACCCCATAACATAATCGATCCTCCCCCGACACCAGTAGTATTCAGGAAATTGCACTGAGCATATCTTTCATGTGGACGTCTGTATACAAGGGAACGTCGATCACAATGGTAGAGGCAGAATCTAGACTCATCTGTGAAGAGAACTCTTTCCCAATCGGCCTCTACCCAACGGATATGCTTTCTCGCAAAATCCAAACGCGCCCTTCGATGGGCTGGGGTAAGAGCTGGGCCTCTTGCCACGACATGAGGCCTTAAATCATATTCTCTGAGGCGATTTCTTATAGTCTGAGTGCTAATTTGCACCTCGTGAGTTTGCTCAAGCTGATTTTGAAGGAGGCGAGCGGTTGCAAACCGTTGTCTCAACGAAGAAACTCTCAAGTAACGTTCTTGAATGGCAGTTGTTACCCGTGGTCTACCCTGTCCTGGTATTCGGACATTCATACCTGTCTCCCTGAATCGCTGCAACATTCTGGACACACTTGTATGGGAAACTCCAAACCTTTCTGCAATTCTTGTGTATGTCCACCCTTCTTCTCGCAAAACTACCGCTTGGGCACATTCCTCTTGGGTCAAATTGCGTGTTTCGCGTTGAATAGCGATCGAGTGTAGAAAATCAAACGAAAGAAAAACTATTGATCACTAGAATTGATCGAGAACAACTGATTTTAGAATGGAGCCAATACATTCAAAATCTGATAATATCATCTTTTTTATTCCTGCTGGGAGAAAACATCTGTATTGAAGAAAAACGTTGAAAGTGAATAACATATGCATGCATAATTCTGATAAAAATAATTATTATTGAGAACACCTTCAGTTGTAGAATAAATTTGAGATTTCCATAATGTGCGTTAATTTTTTGCGCAGTGTATATTGCAGATGAAATAGATGAAAATATTCATCATAGATTGTTTACTTCTTGAGGATCCTTGGGGGCAAGACTTTTGCTGACTAGTGAAATTTTTTTGGTTTGAAAGATGGAATTTGTAATTTTCAACTTTGCATGAAATATACATACAAAGGAGGTTTCAAACTGAGGTCCATATTCGCTACAACTGAAAAATGCTGTACAACCACTAGTTTCCAATCTGCATATTAACTCATCCGTCGTGAAAGATCATGTATGAAGTCACATCATGCTCACTATTCAGAGTTTATAGCTCTTCAGTTGTTGACGTCGGCAATTACAAATTTCGTATCCGATCCATAATAATAGCTGAGTATGAGATTGCTAAACCTCTTTAATCAGTTTTCGGAGATGAGAATCGCTTTATGAACATCCATAAATGGAGCTCCATCAAGCAACGGAGTCTGATTTCATCTTCCCCGTGAATGAATTAGCGTATCGACATTATCTTATCTCAGTGAGATGGCGCTATCTGTAGGGGGATGATTTTTTCCCCTAACTCATTAATGTGCACTATTTAATTAAGGTAGTGTATAGTGCAGAATAATTGCAGTTTTCCCTTCGTGAGGAAACATCTAGATTCGAGAGGCTAGCCTCAGACTCGACATAACACGTATTTTATTGCCATACAGAGTGTAACAGTCAAATGGAATAAATTCGATAACGAATAAATGAGGGCGTGTTGGGAAAAACGCTCGGACACGTCGATTTTTAATTTTGAATGCTCATATTTTTCAAGAAAATAATATTATATAGGGTGTTCCATGTGGCCGTGGCCAATACCAACTTTCTTATTTCAAATGCAGCCCCCTGTATATTATTTATTTTTTGGATTCTTCAGAGAATTCTAGACACAATTCATGCACAATGTCCTATACCTATCTTAACTATTTCGGAAGTATTAAGTGTTTTCAGATTTATTGCAAAAATCAACGTTTTAAATAAAAATTATTTTATTTCACAAATTCGGTACATTACACTTAAAACCTAATATGTAATACTGATTATTTCTTAATTATTAAAAAAAAACAAAAAAAACATTAATGTCAATGTAGGAAATGTTCAAAATGCTCGCCGCGAACGTCTTGGCAACATGCTAATCTGGTGTAGAATTGTCTTCTAACGTTACTCAACATTTCAGGCGTGACTGATCTAATCGCAAGCATGATTCGGTTTTTTAGGTCGTCTATGTTTAAGGGTTTCGTTTCATATACAATACTTTTGACATATCCCCACAAAAAGAAGTCTAATGTAAAATTGTAAAAAATTGTAAGAAATCTGAAAACACTTAATATTTCCGAAAAAGTTGAAGATAGGTATAGGACATTGTACAATGTACATGAATTATGTCTAGAATTTTTTGAAGAATTCAAAAAATAAATAATATACAGGGGGTTGCATTTGAAATAAGAAAGTTGGTATTGGCCACGGTCGCATGGAACACCCTATATTATTTTATTTTCTTGAAAAATATGCGCATTCAAAATTACAAATCGACGTGTCCGAGCGTTTTTCCTAACACCCCCTCATTTATTCGTTATCGAATTTATTCCATTTGGCTGTTACACTCTGTATAATGATGAGAAATAACGATATAAATGCGTATGGAAGCAAATAATAAAAGAAAGGTAAAATGATGAAACGAATAATTAATAAAATATGAGATTTATACGTGTGATTTTTGACATTCATTGGTGAGGCACTGCCTCACCTGTCTCATAGGACAAACCGCTACTGAGTGTTTCCATTTCACATTTTTTCCTATTACATAGAATTGTATTCGAGTTCCTCTCAACGATCATTTGTTTGATCTTTACATCACTAGTTAGGTTCGCTAATGAGATCAATCGTTCAGATAGGACATAAGACATAGAAGTCTCAATTTTCTCATTGCCCTTACCTTCCCAGGATATTCTGACGATAGCCTCACAGGTTATCCTACCAATCACCCTGTCTCTAGATATAGAGGTATGAGATCAGTAATGATCTCAAGAGCTCTTATTGAAAAGGTTCTCAATGATGCATACGCATGTCAACCTTTCTACCTCAGCATCTTCCTCGTCTTGTCTGACCTGCTTTAGCAAACCAGATCACTGCCCTATAAGTGATTATTGGTCTCATAATCATGACGTACATCTATCGAATTATCTCAGGTTTAGAGCTCTTATCGCCTAATTAGTAGCAGTATTCGATATTCTTCTACAGAAGCTTACTGTCCATTTAATTGATATAGTGAAGGATCATTTTATACACCCGCATATTTTAAATATCCCAGAGGTTAGGAAAATATGATCATATTAAACATCTTTGTTGAGTGTTAAGTAAGATTAAGGTATGCATATGCACGCAGAATGAGGCTACCGGAAATGCATACTTTCATATCCACAAGCGTCGAGATTGATTATTTTAATAGGGACAGGATCCTCCGGCATTTTGTAACCGTTTCAAATGTTGCCGAGATATGGACATTTTTGGAATGGTCGGCGTGAACGGGTATGGACCCATTCTCTGGTACCCAGAAATCGCAGATCGGTTCAGGAAGTTTATTAGTTCAGGGATGGTACAGTTACTGTTTGGGGGGGGGGGCATTGGACAGGTCTGTCTATCGGTCTTTTTCTTGTGGCCGGAAGGTTATTGAGTTGAATTTTTCTCGAGCAATCACTCACCAAACGCATCCGCATTTTTTGATTGCAGATCACATTGTTGATTAGCAAGCAACTATAACTATTTTCTGTACGCACCTGGCACTGTGAAAGTGTTAGATTTACAATCATGACATGACATTTCGAAATAGATGGCGGAGTCGAGTGGTCCGATCAAAAATTTTTTTTCTGTAGTATATCGACCCGGGTCATTTCATTTACATATTCGACATTGAGTGGAAAATTGGCGAAAAATTGGTCGACTTTGGAGTGCCGTAACCCCTAAAAAAATTTGAATTGAGAGGAGCTGATTTTTTTGGTCAAACTTTGGTTCTTTAAGAATAAAATTGTGTATTTTTTATAAACATCAGACGAAGAGTTTGGATTTTCTGATTTTTTTCGCGAAGGTCCAACTTTTTCGATTTTCCATCAACCATATTTAAAAAACAATAAGTCTCAGAGAAAATCTGTTTGGATTTTCTTAATCTACGCTATCGAATTAATGAATAGTGAAAATTTCGTATCGATAGGCGAGATTCAAATTTTTGCGAAAAATCCTACAGGTGCTCCGATCGATTTCAAACTCACACCATTCACTTATTCGAGGATGTAGATTAAGAAAATCCAATCAGTTCTTCCGTGAGGAAAACAGTTTTTGATTTACGAACGATGAAAAATCGGAAAATTTGGACCTTCGCGAAAAAAATCAGAAATTCTAAACTCTTCGACTCTGATGGATGAAAATAATTTTTTTTTATTCACAAAGGATCAATCTATACTCAAAAAAATCAGCATCTGTATAAATCAATTTTTCTGGGAAATACGGCAGTCCAAAAATGACCTATTTCAGACTTTTAAGGAGCCGTAAAACAAACTACAATGAAACTCTACATACGAAATCTGACAGTTCTTGCTTCCAGAATGCAGAATTTTCTGTTCCCATTCAGTAAAATCTCTGTTGACGTGATTAAACGAAAAAGTTTGGGTTATTCCGACGAAATGTGTTCCCAAACTACCCCTTTTGTTCTTCGAGTAGAGGTCATCGGAAAGGGGTGAGATAATCCAAGGAAGCGATGATTAAACAGAAGCCTAGATTATTCAATTAAGTAATCAAGTGAAAGGCTCGTTAATAATTCGGAATATTGTTGGGATGGCACAAATAAATCTGGGCGAATGTTGACAGAACACGCACAAGACGTTCATCTCTCATTATATCGATGGTGTGATGTCGAAGGGCTACAGCTTCCTTGTGAATGGATGGAATAATGAATGATGGTAGGCTGGATTTGAGTTTTATTCTATGGAAATAATTCAATTTTATAGATGGGAAACGGGTGAATATCAAGAATAAAAGCATGAAATCGTTTGAAAGTCTCTAAGAGTCTTTAGCCTTCAAAATCGGAAATGTATAAGGCCAGATGACAGTGCAGTGCATTAATTTTTATTTATTGGATTATTCAGCTTAATAGAACAAATGTTGGGGCGCATGGAATATAACAAGAAACCCTAACCTGAACTAAATCCCACACTAGCTTTATAATACTCTAATTTTCCTTCTCCAGTCATCTGGGAGGAGATACCTGCGGGGCGTGTCATTCAATAGAAATTCAATTTCATCTTGGAATCCACAGTTGTAAGAAACAATTAATTTTCACTAATCGACGGCTAAAACAAACCTTAATAAATTGTCGTTGATAAAAATTCATTTCGAATAGAAAAATTCAAGGAAAAAAATTTCGCGAAAACAACACATTGTTGTAATATTATGTACAAAAAAACGGTAAATTCTTAAATAAAAATGAGATAGACGCTTGATTAACTAAGTGATAGAATTCAATACTGAGATGAAAAAACACAAAAATATTTGTTCGTTCTGATGGTGGAAATGTTACAAAATAAAGAAAAATGATGGGGAATATCATTTTCATTCATTCAATACTTATAAAAAAAAAGTTATTATTTTTATCTTTATACACTCATACATCCCTTCATCAATCAGAAAAACAGCGAGGGTTTGGAACACATTGGCTAGGGAGGTGTTTCCCGAGGTATATAACCTCCAGAAATTCAAGAAGAACACCAATTCCTACCTGCTTGCCCTTTGTTCTCACGATATATACAGGATATTCCTTTTCGTGAAAACCACAACATAAAAAAAATAATTGTGAAAATCATTTGCTCTCAGACCGCATGCAAATAGTATACCTAATAAGAAAAATTATTAAATTATATCATCAAATCTTCGTCATATCAATTCAATTAAGATTGAAACATCATTTTTCGAAATTTCCAATATCTTTCTCTTTTATAATATAACCAATATTTTGCATTCAATAATAATATTCATGAAATCAAACATCGTCCTATGGACCCGTATATTCCGCCAATCAACGACATTCGCGCAATGAATCAAAAAGTTTATTTTGACAAAAAAGATCCATCCTGGGTGCAGATTCAACATAAATCCGTCAAAAAGAGACAAACTCCAATTTTATCTGTTCAATCAACGTGTATTCTCATGCGAGTACAATAGTGGGATTAATTACAGATTATTCTGTCAGACTCGCTCGGAATAGGAAATATGAGGTGAAATATGTATCTACGGGTGAAAACCAAAGATTTTAGTCTATAATCTTCAGATAAAAAATATTGTCGCGCATCATCTGAAGCTGCGGATCCAAATTGAAACATACCTAATATTGAGTAGTAAAAAACAATTGGATAGAAAAGAAAAAAATAAGAACGATACTCGATCAGTATAATTTTGTGTGAGTAATGTATGGGATGTATGCAATACATTATAAGAGTATATATTGAAAAATTCTTAGCCTACTATAGAACCAAACGAAATTTAAATGTCAAAATATTTTTGTACCTACTCAACATATTCTCCTCTTAATTTACATTTATTCCAGCGAACCTGCAACGTCTCTAGACCTTTCAAAAAAAGGGTTTCTTCTTGCTCTGCAAACCAGTCCTCCACAGCTTTTATTACCTACTCGTTGGAAGAAAATTTACGACCTTTTAAACTTTTTTTCAGTTGAGGAAAGAGATGATGGTCGGACGGAGCCAAATCTGGTGAATAAGAGGGGTGTTCTAGTAATTTTAACCCTAAATCACGAATTTTTTGCATGGCAACATGAGATTTGTGTACTGGGGCGTTGTCCTGTAAAAACAAAACACCTTCGGATAGCTTTCCGCCTCTTTTCTCTTTAATTTCCTGTAGAGTGGTCAGTAATGTCGAATAGTAATCTCGTAATCTCCAGTTATTGTTCTACCCTTATCCAAAAAATCAATCATGACTACTCCATGGCAATCCCAAAAAACCGAAGCAAGAACTTTTCCAGCAGATTTTTGGACAGGAAACTTCTTAGGTCTTGGAGAACCAGAGTGTCGCCATTCCATCGATTGTTGCTTTGTTTCTGGATCGTAGAAATGTACCCAAGTCTCATCCATAGTAACAATTCAGTTTAAGAAGTCTACATCGTTTTCAAATCGAGCACACATCGAACGCGATGCTTCTACCCTTGCACGCTTTTGGTCAACATTCAAACATTTGGGGATCCATTTTGCAGAAATTTTTCTCATGTCCAAATTGACGTGAACTATATGATGAACGCGTTCGTATGAAATCTTCGGTGCTTCAGAAGATATCCGTTTTAGCCCAATTCGACGGTCTGATAAAATCATGTCATGAACTGCATCGATATTTTCGGGGACTGACACAGAAACTGGCCTTCCCGATCGGTCATCATCTTCAATGGAAAATTTTCACGTTCGCATACGAAGGACATTGATCCCCAAGGGTATTTAGCATATCTTCGTAAATCTGCTTACCTCTTCACCCTTTTAAATACAGGTACTTGATGATGGCTCGATACTCCAATTTTTCGATTTTTACAATTTAGGTAGACATCTTTTTTTTAATTTATTGCGTAACTCTGGTTTACTTTTTTGACGTCGAATTCTACACTGACACTTCTAATAAGTTATTCTTCGTTGATATGGTATTGCAATAATTTGTTTATGCATGGAACTGGTCTAGGCTAACTAGATATCAACACATCCTCGTATCATTCAAGTCATATTTATTATGCGAAAGTACAAAATTTGAACAAAATGAGCTCTTGTTCAAATAGCTCAAAAAGGTCGTTGGTAACCGGTACCATATTCATCATTCATTTTATGGAAGCTCAAGTTCATAGATAGATTATTGAACTCCGAACAAATACCTCAAATGTTATTTATGTTAATGATAATCATACGAAATCCGAGTGACTTCGAAAATACTCGAATATTGATGAAGCAGTGCAGCCAAAAGGAGTAAGGAAGTACAATTTCTAGGTACATATATGTCCTTTTAAGAACTGGATGTTGAACAACGAGTTGAATGACGCATGGACCAAGGTCAACAAGAAGTCATGAAATGGCTAAGTTGTTCCAAATATACGATCTCAAACGATTGAGAGTAGTTTTTCGGAATGCTACAAAGATCGGTGCATTTTTAACATTGGATGCTCGGTAAAGGAATTCGAAGAAATGATTACCATATCTTTTTTCTGGTTATTTGGTAAAAATTTGGTCAAAAGTCTTAGGGGGCAGGTGGGCAGCTTCTCCCCTCCCTAGAGCTCAAAAATCCCTTAAAAACTCCTGAAATAATAGCATAAAATACGAAAATCAGTTTTTTGTTTCTATTCTGATTTTTTTTATCCCCCCCTAGCTCAAAGGCTGGCGACGCCCTTGCCAGTGACGCCTCTCTACTTTCAACTATTATCCAGTCAAAAAAAATCATAATGTCACAATGAATCTTCGTTAAAATCGTCCATCCAATTGGGAATAAAATATTCAGATCAATTTTCGTTCTGGCTCACTCCTCGCGAGTTTTGGGCAAATTATAATTGATGTCTCTTGCATTATTCAGATTCATTCGATGTTATGGAAGAGTGTTGTATCAGGAACAGAACTTGTTCATCTTGAGATGCGATGATTTGGTATTTCTTGCTACGCCCTTTTGGCCTCCGACAACAAAAGACATTTGGATGCCTCATGCAATCAATACAACATTCGTTTTTTCCTAGTTCATGCTGAATATGTTATCAAAAACGAATTTTATCCTACCAATTCTATAGAACAACAAACACAAATGAATCCACAATATCACAAATCATAATTCTGCAACAAAACTCAAGTCAATTTCGGAGTTTCCCCATGAGGATCCCCACACACAACCTCATCCAATTGGAGGAAAACAATCGAAGTTTAATATACGGAAGTCAATGAGAAATTCACCACTACATAATCTTCTGGTATACTTTTCCCTTAGGTATTTAATTCACCAAGTACTTCAATTTTTCATACATGAACACTTATTTCTACATTTGTTACATAAAACAGTCGTTTGGTCATTTCTTCAGAGTTCCAATTTTCCATTTATAAGAACTGTTGAAAATCATTCTTTCTTGTAGAATAAGGGGTTCATTAGGGTCTTTCCGAACATGTGGCGTGTGACAGGGTAAGAAATATAACACGGTTTCAGTAGTAGCGGTAAATCTTCATGGAAACGAGGAAAACCCAAAAACATGAGTTATTTTTCCCAGAGCTATTCCAATGGTATCCTGTGCTTGATTGATGAATCGAAATTTCCCACTCATGAAGTAGATACTTTTTGTTCGTGACGTGATAGTTTGATGATTCGACGTAATTTCTAATTGAACTAATCCAAATTTTTATCGAAAAAAAGTTTGGGATCGAAAAGAAATCTTGACAAGCAACTAACGAAATATGTAAGTATATTATCCGTTGTACAATATAACAATAATTATCAAAATACAAAAGTTCATAAAATGCATAAATTAGGATTCATCAATTTTGGAGATAAATGAAAGCTTACCTTGGTCCTCATGCCCAATAAGAACCACAATAGAGAGGATATCCTGAAAAAAAATATTAAAATGACAAATATATTTATTTCACATAATGTCAAAAGCGTTTTGATTATGATTGTACTGTAACTCCTAGGTCTCCCTCTTAAGTTTGTAGCTTGTGTGAGAACAATTGCATAAAAAATGAAAAATTAATCAATTTGTCCCGAGAAAGATTTCACATTCAAGACTCGGAATCTTACACATGGAAGTCATCGAATGCAAAGCAAAAATGTCACGCTAATCTTGGGCACAATATAAAGCGTTACACACACGAAATTCAGAAATAACAGAGAAATTTAACAACTATATACTTTCAATCGGAATGAAAGCCTACATAAATTAGAAATCACACATAATTAACTTTGGAGAGTACACCTAATATACGGAATCTATTTATATCGAAAATCTGCTCTTACGTTTATAAAAATAGAAATCATCAATTATATCAATGTCATGAACAGAATAGAAGGAAGAGAACAAATAAAAAATGAACTTCCTGTCAATTTGTAAGACATAACCCCAAGAAATCTTGCCCTACCTATGACCAAGAATCTACAACAAGATTCAAGTCCATTTGCTGACCTGCCAGATTCTCAAGAGAATGTAAAAATTTGTTCATGAAAATCAGAGTAGTTTTATGTAACTCTTTCAATGATTATTATCAATAGTCAACTTATTTCACAGACATAGGCTCGACATTTTTCGACGTTTCATACAGGAAACCTTGTCTATTTGAGAATATTCCAATAAAAGATGTTCGTTGTAGCTCAAATCAATACCTGCCTCTTCAGATAATTCAATTTAACACAGTTAATGACATCAAAATGTCTGCCTGCGAGTTCGCAATACCTTTCTTCTGTGGTGCATATTCCAGCAAAAAAATTCACCACCGTCTAACGTCAGTGAGCTCCTTCCTCATCAATCAATTAATAATGAAGAGTTAAATGTTGAATACCATCTCCGATTGAAATTGCTACCAAAATTCTTGAACAAATTCAATTAACTCAAATTGATTCCTAAAAAGGTCATACCGAAGATACACGAATGTTTGACTAGGAGGAAAGGTATCCACTTAAAATAAATAGGCAGTTAAACAATGAAACTCAACAGAGTTTCCGAGAAGTAATCAAACTGCTGGTGAATTTTTCGGTCAGCTACGTACAGAGGCTCAGGTCGTGAAGAATAAACTGACGTTAAATTGGATTGGCAGGAAGTTTTTTCATTAACAATATAGGTACTATCAATAACAACGTGTGAAAACAGCGACAGTGAGAGAAGGGCAGAACAGAAAAAAATCACCTTCTTCCCTGAAAATAAATTTGTACATATATGAGGGGCTTAAGGAAAACTCCTGACAAGCTTAGGTAGTTTGGGTAAAGTGAGATCAGCTTTTCTAAATATACTGCTCCACAAGAGTTAGGGATAACGTATTCAATCGTTTTTAAAAGTATGTAATCTTCGAGAAAATCGCTGTGAAATCATTCGAAACTTGAATCGATCCAATAAAAATCAGTATGAGACATTTCGTCAATCTGGTCGCCTTTTTTCTGAAGTTTGGTTCTTTGCATATTCTTCATGAATGTTCTTATTTTGAAATGAAGTCAGTTTATCAACGGCTTCGATTTGAAACGAGTTTTCTGAAAATGCCAAGACGTAAATTAACAAACGCTGAGGCCTAACTCAGGTTGTTGTACCGGAAAGGCTCCAAGTCAGCCAAAGTGTGATATCTCGACTTTGGAATAGGTTCAAGGAGACAGGTTCCGTGTTGAAAGGACCAAGGCTTGGTGGGCGACGAAAAACAACACCTGCTCAGGATCGGTTCATCACCGTTTCCGCGAGAAGAAACCCTACATCTACGTGTAGAATGCTAGGGAATACTCTTCAAAATGCAGATGGGGGTCCAAGTTTCCATCGAAACCATCAGACGACGTTTGAGAGAGTTGAATCTAGGTTCTAGACGTCCATTAAGAGGAGTTCCATTAACGCGTGACCATAAGTGTCAAAGACTGGAATGGGCAAGGCAACATATCAATTGGAACGATCAATGGCGTAGTGTCCTTTTCACTGATGAATCCAGATATGGACGATTTTCAGATACTCGAAGAATAAGGGTATGGACAATCTCACGCATACCCCGTAATCGTCGCTATGTCCAAGAAGTCCATCCATTCCGAGGGGGTAGTGTTATGGTATGGGCCGGGATATGTTTCAACGGGCGCACAGATCTACACATTTGTCCTGGGAATATGACCGCCTTACACTATAGAGAGCATGTCATGGACAATGTTGTGCCAAATTTTCACGCTGCTATTGGTGAAACTTTTCAATTTCTAGACCATAACGCTAGACCGCACCGTGCAGCCATAGTTGAGAATGCGCGCGAGGAGCTTGGTATTCCACATTTACCAATACCTCGACATTTACCAATACCTCCGCACTCACCAGATTTGAATTGCATAGAACATGCATGGGATATGCTCCAAAGAAGATTAGATAATCATCAACCTACCACAGAATCCTTAGATGATTTGAGAGAGCTTCTGCCCCGTTTATGGAACCAAATTCCTCAAGAAATGTTCAACAACCTCGTGTGTAGTATGCAAAGAAGATGTCAAACTGTTATTTATGCCCGTGGAGGACATACATTGTATTGATAGTCTTAAAATGCTTGAATTCTCTTCTTAGTTCGTTTATGATTTAGCGGGCTGGTATTGGAGCCCTGGGAAAGAAGGTGATATGTATACATATTGATTAGAAATTGAATAACAATGAACCAATTATTAATGTAACGATTTCTGAAGATTTTTATTGAAGCTAATTCAGCCTCTTATAGTTTCCCATCAATTATTTAAATTCAGAAATTTTTTCTGCAAACGTTCGTTCCTTAAGATGTTAATTGAAATGAAAAGGACTAATCAAAAAAAATTCCCATCTGGGAATTTTTTGGTCGAAATGTTCGAAACTGCAATCAACGAGGTAATTCCTTCATTTAAAATAAGCGGGAAAAGAAATTAGAACTGGGGTATCCAGGAGTATCGAGCATTTTAAATTAAGATATTTCCACGAATGAGTGTGTACGAAAAAGAGGGTTTGTGAAAAAATACGACTGTGTTCGAATACAGGGTCTTTCACGATTCATAACGCCAATAATCAATGTGAATCGAATTTTATTCATTTTCTAAGAACCCAGTTATAGTGGAAACACATACCTTTTTTATTATTTCGAAGAGGACATTCTTAAAATTTCAGTAGAGCTTAAAATTTCAATTTCCAAAATATGCCATACTTGGTAATTTACTGAGATCATCTTCGAAAATTTGAGATTAGTTATGATTGAAGTGGTGAAGAACAGAATAGGAATGTTTTTTGAAGTTGATTAATGATTAATGTGGAATCTGATTTAGATAGTGAATATCTCAGGCATCAGAATATCAAGTTTTGTATATTTTTGGATCGGTGAACTCAAGCTCTACTGAAATATACAAAAATCTTTATTGTCAGAATTCAGGCCCGGATCTAGGGTGGGGCAAGCGGGGCGCTTGCCCTGGGCGCCAGCTTAAGGGGGCGCTAAAAACAACCAGAGGTTAAATTTTTTTATTTTTGATTTCCTCGGACAAAATAATATTATTAAATATGACCCGACTCTGAAGTGCCATCTTGACCATTCAAAAAAAGGACAAACATCCTATCTTCCCAAAAATATGCAAAATGAAATTATCGATTTAATGGCCACCAAAGTTCGGAATAGCATTCATTATTAATGAGATCAAGGAGGCCAACTATTTCACTATTATGTTCGACTGTACCCCAGGTGTATCTCTCACAGAACAAATGAACCAGGTTATACGATATTTACAGAGAACGTAGTCTGGATATGAGATAAAGGCAAAGACTTGTAATACTAAAAATAAAGGAAAGTTTTATTGACTTCTTAGAAGTTGACAAGCCGGCATATACATATAAAGGAGTCCAATCCAGAATTCTACACTCTCTGAATCTTGTCCATTCGTCTTTATCATGTTCAGAAGCAGTAAATTTATTTGGTGTTGTACAAAAACTGTATTGTTTTTTTGTTAGTTCAACCACACGATGGACAATTATGAAAAAGTGGACGAAAACAAATTTTAAAGGAAGAAGCCAAACTAGATGGACTAAACATCAAGCTGTTAATGCCTTGCTCAATAATTTACCGGGAGTTGTGAAGGCTGTGGAAGAAATCAAAGAATCCTCACTAGTCGCAGAATACAAGTATGAAGCTGGTCATTTGCTTCATGCTGTGATGGATTTCAGATTTATACTGAACGTAACAATTTTGGATAATATTCTGCGAGAGATCAATATGGTCAACGTGGAAATTCAGAAAGGAGATATAGTTATTTCACGTTCATGCAAGGTCTCATGAAGATCCTGCAAGGAATGACAGAAAAACTTATTGAAAACTGGATCTCGGAAGCTACACTTCTTTTAGAAGAATTGGATGTGGAGCCAATTCTTAGAAATAAACGTGTTTCCAAGAAGAAAAAGCAGGTTGACGAAATGTGCGATGATGAGCCAAGAAGGATCTAGTTGGTTCATTCTCCGAGGAAATTAAGGTTGTTTTCGACAGATTATTGTCAGAAATCAAAAAAAGATTAGAAAGCGCAGACAGTCTGCATACGAATTTCTCATTCCTCAATGGCCGTGCCCTTTTAAACATGCAAAAGAGGATCTGCAGAAAATGGGACCCTTTTAGCGCAAAAATATTGAAGAGACTTGAATGCAGTTGATTTTTGTTAGGAACTAGCGGTTTTCAAAATGTTGGTTCCTGAAATAAGTGAAAGATCGACTTCATTAGACCTGCTACAAATTCTTCACAGGCAAGATCTGAAAGATGCTTTCCCTATAATGTCAGTTTGTCAGTATAGCTGATGACATTATATAGAATATAGTGCACATTGCCTACCACGCCTGCAAGATGTGAAAGCAGTTTCAGCAAATTGAAAATAATAAAAAATTATTTGCGTTCCCTAATGAGTCAGAAAAGTCTCTATGGCCTCTCGATCTCAGGTATAGAATACAAAATTGCTTCCGAAACAGATTTCGAGGAGCTGATAGATGCGTTCGCGGAAAGAAAATCACGCCGCGTGATGCTATGTGAAGAAAAAAGTCCAATTTCTTTCCTTGTGATAATTTCCTTATTATTAGTTTTTATTTTCATTATTCATTTGTATTATTTATTTTTGTTTTTCTATGAATTCATATATGTACATATCAAACAAATGGGGGGGGGGCGCAATCATGAATTTTTGCCCGGCCAGAAAAGATTTTCGAAATGTTTCACGATTGCTCTCATGACCTTCAGAAAATTAAAAATCGTTTCGTCGTCACCATTGGAAAAGGAAGTCAATGAATCAATTCCAAAAATAAATGTTGAACAAATCTTCTTTTCTTACACAGGTACCAAGACAAGGATAGCTTCCGAAAATAGAGAATAGAAGAAAAAACGGCTATTTATTAATATTTCGAACCGATGTCAGCGCTGATTGAATAATTCATGAGCTACACAGAACAGTGATCAAAAACTCGAGTTTCTGTATTATAAACTCGTAAATCTACCTAGGAAAACTAAAAATACGAACAGCAGTTGAAGCCAGCCTCATTATAATAACCGCGAATGACACAGTTCGAGCATCGTCGTACCTTCAAGACGAAATTCTACAGGTTGTCGAGCTGGCGTGTCCAAAATCGCATTGTTCGCACAGATCACTTTCCCTAAAAGAAGTTCCGAACGACCGCAGAACCTCGCACTTCTCGCCAAATCGCACCAATGAATCGTCTTTATTTGTCCAAATTGAATCCAATTAAGGCCGAGAAAAGACCAAGTGTCGCACGGAAGAGCTAGAGGTCAAGAAGCGACTTCGTTCGGTAATTTCGAATTGGTAGGCGCGCGTTTTCGAATCGGCGGCGCGCAACGACGCTTGAGGCGGCGATACGGATCTGTGCTGGTGTCGCGACGACAGATAGGAGCGCACTGACGCCGCATCCTTCGGATGTTGGATGCGGTCCATGTAGCGCTGAATGAGATGGGCGACATTTCGAGCGAGCGTCGTTTCCAAACATTTTCCGATGAGAGAAATACGTAAGACATGTTTTCGTTGGAATGACGGGTCTGAGGTGTACATGCTTTATTTCATTGTGTTATTTCGAAATTAGATGGATTTCGTAACGATCGTATTCAAGCAGATGAAAAAATGTTGCTAGTGAAACGTTGGCATTAGTCGAGTGACCTCCCATTTTGAAGGTTTCCTTTCGAAGATTTCGGGAATCTTACGAGGAAATATTGAAAAATTCCTAGCCTACTATACAGGGTCTTTCACGAGGAACCTCACCCATATTTATACGGGATACTACTGAACGTATTTTCATGAAATTCAGCACTTATAAGTATTTCACGATGCTGATGAAATCTAAAATATTTTCAAGGCATGAGCACCTCCGGTTTTTCCGGAAATGACGTCAACTTCCGTTTTTCAAATTAGAACCCCATTTTTTTATGGCAGTTATTGAATCTACGTTAAAAAATAATGTGAGTGTATGCATCACACCCTTGCCCTAAAGTGGATATTAACTCAGAAAATAGCCATTTTAGGGCAAGGGTGTGATGCATACACTCACATTATTTTTTAACGTAGATTCAATAACTGCCATAAAAAAATGGGGTTCTAATTTGAAAAAATTGATTTTTCACGATTTTGTCATCCCTAACTTTGAAAGCGATTTTTTCACCCCCTGTATCATAAATCGCGATTTCGATTTTTAAAGTGGATACATCAATCTTACATCTTGAAAAATCCCAAAAATGAAAATTTTCCATCCAAAAACCTCGAAGTTATTCTTGTTTCAGCGGAGCTCTATTTTCGATTTTTTTTCGAATTTTCCCGCTCAGAGAGAATTTTCCAACCAAAACTGAAAAATGTTACATCAAAATAACTTGAAATTTTCTAAGGAATCTATTTCTGCAATAAAAAAATGGTGTTCTAATTTGAAAAACGGAAGTTGACGTCATTTCCGGAAAAACCGGAGGTGCTCATGCCTTGAAAATATTTTAGATTTCATCAGCATCGTGAAATTTTTATGAAAATACGTTCAGTAGTTTCCCGTATAAATATGGGTGAGGTTCCTCGTGAAAGACCCTGTAGAACCAAAAAAAATTTCAATGTCAAAATATTTTATTACTCAACATATTCTCCTCTTAATTGAAAACATTGATTACAGCGAACCTGCAACGTCTCTAGACCTTTCAAAAAATTAAAAAAATGTTTCTTCTTGCTCTGCAAACCAGTCCTCCACAGCATTTATTACCTCCTCGTTGGAAAAAAATTTACGACCTTTTAAACTTTTTTCAGTTGAGTAAAGAGATGATAGTCGGACGGAGCCAAATCTGGTGAATAAGGGGGGTGTTCTGGTAATTCTAACCCTAAATCACGAATTTTTTGCATGGCAACATGAGATTTGTGTACTGAGGCGTTGTCCTGTAAAAACAAAACACCTTTGGATAGCTTTCCGCCTCTTTTCTCTTTAATTCTTTTCCGTAGAGTGGTCAGTAATGTCGAATAGTAATCTCCAGTTATTGTTCTACCCTTATCCAAAAAATCGATCATGATTACTCCATGGCAATTCCAAAAAACTGAAGCAAAAACTTTTCCAGCAGATTTTTGGACACGAAATTTCTGAGGTCTTGGAGAACCAGAGTGTCGCCATTCCATCGATTGTTGCTTTGTTTCTGGATCGTGGAAATGTACCCAAGTCTCATCCATAGTAACAATTCGGTTTGAGAAGTCTACATCGTTTTCAAATCAAGCACAGATCGAACGCGATGCTTCTACCCTTGCACGCTTTTGGTCAATATTCAAACATTTGGGGATCCATTTTGCAGAAATTTTTCTCATGTCCAAATGGACGGGAACTGTATGATGAACGCGTTCGTATGAAATATTCAGTGCTTCAGATATCCGTTTTAGCCCAATTCGACAGTCTGATAAAATCATGTCATGAACTGCATCGATATTTTCGGGGACTGATACAGAAACTGGCCTTCCCGATCCGTCATCATCTTCAATGGAAAATTTACCTCTTTTGAAGCTTGCAGTCCAATTTTTCACGGTCGCATACGAAGGACATTGATCACCAAGGGTATTAAGCAAATCTTCGTAAATCTCCTCTTTATAATGAAGTAAACATCTAAAAAATTGCATTTTTCTTTGAATGTCAAAATAACCGCTCTTATTGGAAAACCTTTTACTGTGGCGACTCACCGTAGAAATCTGCACACGCACACATTGGAATTAGACTTTTTCCTCAACTCACTCAAACTGTCCAAAAATAATAAAGCAGTAAACTTCGTAAGCATTTTCAGGAATATATTCCATTCTTCCGGATTATAATTAATCTTGGGATTTTAATTCCCAAAGGACCTTTATTCATCAAATAGCATTCCCCTTCTCGGAGATAAATTATGAAATATATATGTGTCTTTGTGGTTGCTTCCTCATGTGTTGCAGACGACCCTAATCTGCGAAAATTAGGCATACAATTTTGGAGATAATTTCATCTTTGCATATTCAAATAGTCATCACCTACTTCCTCGACAAGAAATATGAAACTGTATAAACTGAAATTGGATGGAAGAAGATTAAGAAAATTCAAATTGAAGCGCCAGAATTCTGCTTTCATAGTGAATGCTGTGAATATGAACGTTAATGAATTCGATGCAACGAGAGAGATTTAATTACGATTTATGAAGGAACTGAAGAGACTGTGATATTATACAGAGGGAATCAGGCAACTTTTAATAACATATTCTACCAGCCGTCTTCATTCCTTAAAAGTGTAGATATTATACAGGTTTTTGGGTGCTCGTTGTGGGCTAAATGTTTGCGTCTATCATCAATTCGGAGCAGTCAATCGTCGGGTTATACCCCCGACTGAGTTACCCCTGAAAATGCTTACCGCAGATGTAGGCGAAAGGTTGGGGGAAATTCCTATCGGTCCACGGCTAGATAAGGCCAGGAAAGCATTAATGAATATCGTCGTTCTAAGATGCAAATTGCCCAAGTCCATTTTCGATGAAAACAAAGGTATTAGTGCCTTCTAGTGACAAATGCACAAACCAATGATCTGACAGCGGCCCAGGTCCCAAATTTAACGTTTACGCGCCATAATTCCATATTTAAATTTGGTTTGCTTCTAATTAAAATTCAAATTTACAACGTTTTTTAGCTCTCCTGCAAAACTGTCATTTTGTGAGTTAGTAGACAATTTGCATCTTAGAACGACGATATGTTGATATAGCATAGTTTTAATGTTCCAATGATAGAAAACCCCTCTGATGAAATCGGACATTGATTTAAATTGAAATTGGTAAGAAAAGAAATATAACTTATAAAGAACATCTATAAAATACAGGACATACTTTTGATCGTAATCAACATACTAAAAATATAAATTTCAGGCTCGAAACATTATAAATTGATAAATATAATAAAGAACAAATGACCCCGCACTTTTCTTATTGAAAATGGCGTTCCGTCAAATGTTCTAATTTTTTGGTATAATGTAGTACTCGACCTTCTAATCAAAGGTGTCCATGGCGCTAACTCAATCCTATGACTAGTTTTTGAGATACAGGGCGTTGAAGTTGAGAATTACCCACTTTTACTACGCGCGTATCTCGAAACAGAATCGAATGAACTTCAATATTTCTCAAGAAACATTTCATTCCATCCCCTGGGAGCAACTTAATAGAGGAATATGACCGAAAATCGTTACGAATACAGGGTTATCCATAATTGAATGCTTGCCCGATTTTGAAAGTATAAAATATGTCAGTTCCAGAGCGAAAACGTTCGCAAATGAACTATTATACTAGGTATGTTGTTGTTACATCGAAAAAACCTGAAATACCCAGAATTCATACTGGGTGGTCCATTATTATAGAAACTATTCACAATGAAGGTTAAGTGGACACCCTGTATTTTCGGGTTGATTTGAGGTGTTTGTTTGATTTTTTCAGAACATATCATCATGGACTTCAAAGAATACAGGGTGATTCAGTCATGAAATAAACTGTGAACCTCACGAAAATACCCAAAAACAACTTTTTTTTTCATCACCCTCTATTTCAATATTAACTCCGTTGAGGAGGGAGTTTTCGTTCCCTACTGTACTTGATATAAAAACATCCATACGACTGAGAGTTTTTATCCACTTCCTAGGACCAGATTTTTTTTATGTAATATGAAAATTATTTATTTTTGTTATTCTATTCTTATTCCAGCAAAAAATCTGGTCATAGGAAGAGGATAAAAACTCTCAGCCCTATTGATGTTTTTTTATCAAGTACAGTGGTGAAAGAAAACTCATACCTCAACGGAATTAATCTTGAAATAGAGGGTGATGAAAAAAAAACTGGTTTTTGGGTATTTTCGTGAGGTTCACAATTTCATGACTGAATCACCTTGAATTCTTTGGAGTCCATGATGATTTGTTCTGAAAAAATCATACAAACACCTTAAATCAACCCAAAAATACAGGGTGTCCACTTAACCTTTATTGTGAATATTTTCTATAATAATGGATCACCTAGTATGAATTCTTGGTATTTCAGGTTTTTTCGATGTAACAACATCATATCTAGTGTAAAGTTCATTTGCGAACGTTTTCGCTCTGGAACTGACATATTTTATACTTTCAAAATCGGGCAAGCATTCAATTATGGATAACGCTGTATTCGTAAAAATTTTCGGTCATATTCCTCCATATAGTTGCTCCCTGGGGATGGAATGAAATGTTTCTTGAGAAAAATTGAAGTTCATTCGATTCTGTTTCGAGATACGCGCATAGTAAAAGTGGGTAATTCTCAACTTCAACGCCCTGTATCTCAAAAACTAGTCATAGGATTGAGTTGGTGCCATGGACACTTTTGATCAGTAGGTCGAGTAATACATTATACCAAAAAATTATAACATTTGACGGAACGCCATTTGCCATTTTTTTGAGTATTAAGGAATTCCCAAATAATTGTGAGTCCTAGTCTGTATCCCATATTCGAGTACATATTTATATTTGTATTCAAAAATTGTCTAATCTGAATTCCAGTGATTCCATTCTGAGTCATGGTATTACGAAACAGCTGCAGTAAAATAATGAAAAATAGCGTAAGTATAATATTGTTTTTATTCAAAACTCCGCTTCAAGTTTTTATTGGAAAACCCTTTATGGATGCCTAGAAAAAACCGAATTACGAAAAACAAATTCATGGAATAGTGGACATCTGAGAACAGCTCATTAAATCTTCCTTATGGCGAAAGTTCTTACTTCTCAAATTGAATGAGAAATAGCAAACTACGAAGTTTTGATATTGGGGTAGGTACTTCCTATTATTTTTTGATGCGACCTCCAATTTTATGATCCCGAACAAACTTTACTACAGAATTTCTCGTCTCACTCGAAACTAAATTTCTCGTGGAAACCATAAAATTTTCTGTGCTCACGTTAACATCGAACTTTCTGTATAAATCCCTCTCGCACCGACTGAGAATTCGATATTGAATTTTTCCGAACACTGGTAAACCTGTAATTCGGAACACCTGATGTATCAAGTTTCTGTCTTATTGAGCCAATTTCAGTATTTTGTGATTTTATTAGGGCGGTTCAACTTTCCATGATGGGAGTACGACTAGATCCTTTCCGAAAGTTTGTATGCTATGTCACTGTACCTGAAAAATGAAATTTCAATATGAGAGGACAGAAAAATTATCGTTTAGAATGAACCTTCCGTAAAACAGACCAATCAGTCAGTTGCTGAGATAGAATAATCGGTATGGGTTTGTTTCGTCCCAGCTCCGCTCATAGGACTCAGTTTGGCAAATATGGGTGGAGCCTGCCACTGACGTAGGTGTTGGAGTCACCCTGTACGAAGCGAAAGGTACCGAGTGAAAAAACCTTTGGCTCGACTTGAAACCGAAAATTCACAATTTCGAATTCCCTATTTTTCCAAATTCCCAAGAAATAAGCCTACAGAAAACATCTAGATATCTTTTTGCACAACATGAAATATACTCCAGTGTGAAAATGAAGTAGAACTACGAAGCCAGTGTCACAGTTAAACCTCTAAAGAACTAAATCAATTTACAAAGTTGAAAAAGAGTAAATATAAATTAGCATAGGCCACTGAGAATTATTTGACATTTCCAAGTATTTTTTTCGATGGTATATTTTCATAATACTTTTTCCTGGAGCAATATTGAGTATTGTGAGCTACTTTTCTTCCCTATTTGACCTTGGCTGAGGCATTTTCATAAGTAAAGGTTACATGTTGATTCAGCCCCCTCGAAATTCTATATTTCCTATTTAGTAGGATTCGCTATTACAAAGGAGACGAAGGTGATGTAATAATTTGCCTCCCTGCACCCTCGACTATTATAACAGCAGTTATATTTTAATACATTTCCTGATTACGTATGGTACCTGAAGATCATCTTAACCTTAGGTGAGCCTCTTTTAGCGAAAATACGGGCTCCCTCTTAGCTAGTACTGGAACAGTATCCGTTAATTTGAACATGAAAAATCACGTATTCAAATCCGGGATGGAAAGAACTCCGGATTCCCAATTTGTTTCCATTCATACTTCTGGGAGCGGTTGTCAGAGTGTGCTAACATGAAACTTCGGTGAATACAAAAATTGATGTGAGAGAGTTGAGAATCTGAGATGCAGGTGAATACTTCTCAAGAATTCATCCTCAAGAGACGTGGGAAAACATATTATTTGCAGAAAATCGTATAAATTCTGAATGATGATATTGTTCATCCTATCAGACATTTCACTATGTACAGGAAAGGTTCAATTGATTCTAGAATCATTGTTCACTTTTCTCGCACAATTTTTGACTGGCTTTGATTACTTTTGATGAATTTGATGAATATTGGCTCATCGGAAAGAGCCTGTATAAAAAAAAATTAAAGTTTCCCAGATTTCAGGGGGACATCGAATTCAGAGACTCAATCTGATCTTGGAGTCAGAAACTAAAACATTCTGTCTCTTTCGTTTTTTCACAATAGTTTTGTTCCTATTAAATTTTATCGTTCGTTTTATAATTATCGTGATTTGTAAATTAAAAAATGAAATTTTTTGATAATAATCGAAATCAGTCAAATAATAGAATATAACCACTTACTATAAAATCTGTTAGTGGATTGGTTTACGATTTATTGAACTTTATATTTCACTGCATCTACGAAGATCATCCTATACTCTTAAGACCAAAAGCAAGGCTCTCAGAAGATCAAAAGTCTCCAGATATGGATCTACCTAAATGAGATCATGGTTTCTGTTTGTAGCATTCATCCTGGGACACTGTGTAATATATTTGGCTACTGTTCATTTGGGTGAAAAACTCGTTCTACTCTTGGGTCTCTTGGAAGTAATGATTCTGTTTCGCGCTCGTTTAGAGTGTCTTTCGACATGGAAAATGTTGTCAATAACCTCCCAACGCAAAAGGGATTATTAACGAACAGTGAGTGGTCTTGAAGCTGGGATAATGATGTAATTCCGGAAATGAGTTTTCCGAACAATGGGGTGAAAATTCATACAAATCGATCTTCGTCATTAAGGGGAAAATTTTCGTCACTCGACCTTTTCATTCATGAAGGGTTATATTTTAATAGACCAGATTTCGAAGACAATTGAAATATGCATCAACAGGAGAACTGGAATGATGCATCTCGATGTGGCTGGGAGATTTAATGTGGTTCTAAATAGCTGTAAACGCATCCGAAAATTTCTGATGCAAATCAAGCAGAAGCTCTCACTAACGAGGTATACGAGGATATATTGAAAAATTAATACTATAGAACCAAACAAAATGTCAATGTCAAAATATTTTAATACTCAACATATTCTCCTCTTAATTGAATACATTTATTACAGCGAACCTGCAACGTCTCTAGACCTTTCAAAAAAAAATTTACGATCTTTTAAACTTTTTTTCAGTTGAGGAAAGAGGTGATAGTCGAACGGAGCCAAAACTGGTGAATAAGGGGGGTGTTTTAGTAATTCTAACCCTAAATCACGAATTTTTTACATGGCAACATGAGATTTGTGTACTAGGTCGTTGTCCTGTAAATACAAATCACCTTTGGATAGCTTTTGGATAGTTTCACGAACTAAAAACGTTTTGAAATTGAACATCTCAAACTACATTCAGAAAATTACAACTATTTCATTGCAAAATGTCAGCTAAAATTGATTCCATCAAATAAGATACTCAATCAAAGCCGTGCTGGACATTTGAATGATGTGTTATTCGTAATATAAGTGAAATGGATACTTCAAGATTCCTTTTCACTTTCAGTAGTTCAGTAGATTATGTCGATTTATGAAACCCTTATATGGGTTTCATAAATTTCTCAATTTATTTTTCTCAATAATAAATTGAAGGAATACCTCACAGGTTCTCTGTTCTTGAAGTAGGTGGTGGTATAAATCAAACAATTCAGTAATCAACAATTTAATTGAACAGTTATTTCAGAAATAGACAAATGGGTTGATTTATGTCCATAAGACTTATACGACACATGAAGAATAATCAGGAAACTTTGTCCTCTTCACTTTTAATACATTCACCTCCTAAGTAGATCCGCCCTGTAGGTAGATTCGTGTTTATCAATCAGTTCATGAAATTGATTGACGAAATTTTTATATCCTGGATTTGTTGTTACCTCAGCCCATAGTCTAAGGTTGCTACAGAAATATTGCAATTTTTTCTTAATAATTCGCTAGAATTCATTCATTCTGGTTACGCCAACTAAATAAAATTTTGCATGCAGCTTTAATACGTCATTCTTCATCAACTACCAGAATTTCATGCCGATCGTATGAGTACTTTTGAAATTATGAAGAGAACAAGTCGCTTAAAATAATGAAAAAAACTTTGCAATTTGAACTTCAAAACCAAGTTGTCGAATTTTGTTGAAATATTGTCACTCAACATCCTATACAGCCTCAAATGTGAACTGTAGAAACACGAATAACTATAATTCATAAAGTCCATTTCGAAAGACGAGAGATGAGAGAAGTAGACTAGCTTCAGCATCCCTATGAACCATTTCAACGCGCATAAATTTCAGGGACTTATATCCTGAAGGGATCATTGACACTTGACCCCAACGTTCAACCCAACACGAATGGAATTGTAAAAATTCCACTAAAAAACAAACGCCTTCCTCAAATATTCGAGAGTTTGTCATCATCCGGTCTCCTTTTCCCGGAAAATCCCTCTTTTCCCATCTATAGAGGAAGCTGGATGGTGAACTTCGATTTGAATGGCACCCCATTGAAATGAATTGCAGAGCATTAAACGTTGATATGATATTTATCATAAAAGAAAATAAAGACTTGAATACTTTGGTCAATAGATCCGTATTAGGAAGTAAGGTACAATATCTTTGTGAGAATAATTAAACTCGAAAAAAGGAACATGAAAATTATTTTCAAAATAGGCATAGTTTAGATTTTCACCTGCGAAATAGCATTTTTCCAAAAAATCAAAATTTCAAATCGTCATATCTATCGATTTTGTGATCGTATCCACTTTTTGTTTGTATATTGTTAACGAGCATTGTCCTAAGTATCTCTAGGCATAATAAAATCAATTTCGAATAACCCAAGTCGTCTTTCGATCTGAAAGATCTACAATCTATTCGAGCCTTTCAGAAAACCCATTGGGCTGATCAGTATCACCCATACTTTGAGTGCTGTGAGCCTCTGAAAAAAACTCAAAAATGAAAAATGCGAAACAAAAAACAAGAAAAAATCGAGTAAAAGAAGGCCGATATGGACAAGTTTGGTATCAAAATATAGGTTTTCGAGGGCGCTGAATTCAATTAAAGCAAATTCAAGTCACTATCAAGCATAGTTTAGATTTTCACCTTTGAAATGTTATTTTTCCAAAAAATCGAAATTTCAAATCGTCATATCTCCCGCTCTTGTAATCGTATCCACTTTTTGTTTGTATATTGCTAGTAAGCATTGTCCTAAGTATCTCTAGGCATAATAAAATCGATTTCGAAAAACCCAACTTTATGGGTGGAAAATGCATAAGGGGTAAGACCCCCCAAAAACACCATATTCGTCATCGTCAAGAAATCCATGGCGAATCTGAAGGCGTCTATCGATCTGAACGATCTACTGTCTATTCGAGTCATTCAGGAAATCCATTTGGCTGATCCATATCACCGATACCTTGAGAAAAATGTTTGAAAATGGATTTTAATTTTGAAATTTTTTTACACTTCCAGAAAACTTTGGAGCTTCTGATGCGGAATATTAACCCTGCAGTCAATTTACAATCCAAGTTAATAGTACTTAGGTGTTTGACGTCATCTGAAACCAATGGCCAAGTCAGGAAGATCATCTTGAGGATGTTCTTGGCAGACTTGGTAGGCAATGTGACTCAGGAAGATGATGAATCGAGGGATTCGAAAGAAATTTCCTGTGAAGAGGATTATTCAGATGTTATTCTTCATCTGCATAAATTTTTTGGTCAGTTGGTTGCTAAATCGGAGACGTTTTTATCAGAATCCCTGATCTCCTCTCGTTTCATCGACTCATTATTCATGATCTTCGAGAGCACGTGCTCGGAACCTGAGATCCAGTGTAAAGTTCTGGAGATACTGGCTGTGATTTCTGCCCACAGCAGACTGGCATCCGAGTATCTCCTGTGGTCTCATCTTGACAAGTACTTGTCTCAATTCTCCGAAAATATGGTCTGATAAATAAACTTTAGTTTATTTTTGATATGAGTAGAGGATTAGTAGGAATATTCGTTTTGAAAATGTGAAAACCCAGGCAAATCTTCCTACGTTGAAATAGAAAATCAATCAGAAGAATGATTTACCAATGAAAATGATTAAATCATTCAAATTCTCGGACGATTCATCATCATATTTCAATTTTTTACTCCATCTAATATTCCATTATGTACCTCTGTGATTTTAATTATCTTTAAAATATATTATTGTATATTTATTCGTAGATAAATATAAATAATATGACCTTATTTAAATGCTTTAACAATGAATCAAAGCATATCCAGATAATTTGCATATTTTGTGTAATATTTAACATTTTGAATAGTTCGATAATATTTTGTCAAGAAATTACAAACTTCATCTTAACATCTGCTCATTGACTCCCATATTATATCGTGATTGTTATCCAAATGTTATTTCCTACGTATTGGCAACTGAAAAAATATAATTATGAATTAATTTCAGCGACGAGACCGAGTGTCGTCCAATTGTTTTTCTCATTTGGTCCATCTTGCCCCCATTGCCCAAAACTAGTAGCTACGAGCTCAACGACGACATTCGTAAGAGCCTAGTGGAGGGCAGTCATGAGATGACGTGGCAGAAGGAAGACCGAGAAGGCAATTGGATTAAGTTGGAGATGACACTCAATAAGCAGACATGCAGAACATTTAGGAGAAAGCAGGATCAGTTCACATTCATCGATGGGAAGATTCTCAAGACCATTGATTTCTCCAAAATGGTTTTGATAAACGAGGCTACACTGAAGAAACAGTGAGTATATTAAAAATATTTCATTTTTGGTATATATAAACTTCATGTAGTGGACAACACAGAAAATTTAAGTGTTTTCTGTTTTTTCTACTGTAAATATGTATATCGATTTTGTATGAACAGATAATACATCATTCAATATGACTGACTTGTGGTCAGGCGCTCTTAGTCTCATGGTTCATCTTTAGTTCAACCTATCCTATTTCAGTGATTAGAAGTTCTATTTGGGACATCAATTTGACGGTGTCCCTTATATTTAAATTTGATGATCCAAATTCTAGTTATGTTCATTTTATGCAAATGAAGTATATTTAAAACAAATTGAAATTTGAATTCTTTTTACAATTAACTGGGAACACTTTGTGCTGTATGTTGTGAGTTTCTTGTCAGCTCAATTTGTGAGATATCTCGAGTTTTTGCAAATTTTTATGATTTTGATGCACTTTTTCCTATTCTCACCATCTTCGTTCCTAATATTATTTTTGTGCGAAGTTTAACACTGAATCTTATACAGTTGATTATAATTATTGTGCGTTATGAGTCTGTGAGACTCCTTACTTAGTTTCATATTACTTTATAATAATTTATTTCCATACAGTAATTATTAACCATTTTTTTAAATTTTCCTGAAAAATTCGTTATGAAAAATTTAAACATAATTCTTCTGAATACGAAATTATCAGTTTGATGGCGTTATCATTAGAATCTGATAATGCGCTGCTCACAATGATGTCCGTGCAGATCCTGAAAGTCCTTTTGAAATCACCTCTCAATGAAATTATTTTCAAGGATCTTGGAATAATTCAGTGGATCGAGTAGACCACATGAAACCATGAAGAAATACTCGAGTCCATCAAGGATTCACTGCTTGAACCTAAGTCACAGTTCATCATCCGCTGTGTAGCAGTCAATTTCATATTGGGATATTTGACAGGAGCTGAACAAGCGGTTGAAAAAATCTTGAAGCTGAAAACATTTTTGAGGATATTCGCGGATCTGAAAGATGAATCAACCTTGAACCAGGAACTTGACAAAGCACCTTTGAGGCGACTACTGGATCTCATAAAAGGAGTGTTGTCCTGTTTCCGCTTCAACGAATCATCCAATATGAGCTCTGATGAGAGGTATAATTTCGGAGTGAATACGAACGCAAAAATTGCAGACAAGCGGTTTCGTGTAAGAATTCATCAGAAATGTCTTCTGAATGTTTGATTAAGGACCATCTCATGTAATGAAATATCATTTCGAAACTTCAATTTCGTACCAATCAATATAGTCGATATTCTTATAAATTTATATAAGACTGTCCCCAAAAATCTCCTGGACTTCGCATTCAGTTCTTATGCTAAAACTTTGTCGTTTAATACTCTTTTTCACTTCCAAATTCAATTCATGAACAATGGCAGCGGTAAAATCGATTTATCAAAAGTACTCCCTTTCACGATAATCGATTTTATGGAACAGTTCATCTCATCAGAGCTCGTGTTTCCGTACCAAAAATACGAATGATGGACGAGAGATTCAAGCTGCCAACTTGTCGTTGCCATTTCCTTCAATGGACACCGTCTGAGTTCGGGCATGACGGTATACGAGGCCATCCGGAAGTACGCCAGTTGTAGTGAAAGATTTTTCACTAAGGAAGTTTATACCTTCCTTTATGAACTGGTGGAAGCAACCGATGTTACCAACAATGGTGAGCACATCCTTAATTGATGATTTTAGAAGAGTACTAAAGTTATTTCGATATTTTCAGATTCAAATTCCAGCGTCCATGAGCATTGCCTTGGGAGAAGAGAAACATTCTCTATCGAAAATTCTGAAATAGCTTTGAATGTGCAGAATGCTCTGCATCTTGCAGACATTCTTTTTGGAGTAAATTGCTATTGGACAACAGCTTATCCTGCTGACGAATGCCTTGATCGTCTGCAGTTCCTCCACCCTCAGGATTTTGTGCAGGATGAGCTCGACAACGCTGTCCAGTGCCATTTGAAGGACCCATTCAAAGCTATGATGGGAATCTCGTCGCCTGCCGTTAAATTTTTGATAGAGAATAGTCCGAACCTCTTCTCACTGGAAACGAGGAAGTTCGTTTTCAGAGTCTTGTATTTGGACAGGTTCAGAAACATGGAGACAGTTCTGAAGCTGAATGAAAAATACCAAGACGCAAAGTTCATGGAGTCAATAGATGCGAAGCTGGAAATACGTCGAGATGACATTATGAACTCCTTAACGAAGGTAAAACAGAACACATTCATCAATAACATTGAAATTTCAGAATTCTGAACGACCGAACAAATTCCATTTCTAGCCAAAGAAATGCAAAAGCTTATAATTGCAGGAAAGAAAATAATATTAGATTTGAAAGTCTTGGAGTGTGCATTTCAGTGAAATATTTCAAAAAAAAAGGTTTCAGTCGAAATCTAAGAGAGGATTATTTCAGCAAATTGTCCGATCCCGTCCGTAAGCGCCATCGCAAATCCAGTTCACCAACGAAGTTAAAAAAGGAGACGCCTAAAAGAGAAAACTCTTCACCATGGATGGCAGGGCCAATCAAGGAGCCGAGCATGGTATCTGGTCATCGACAGATACCACTGAAATCGGTTACTTGTACCCTGCAGCATACCTGGACGATGTGGGAAGTGTTGACAGCCTTTTCTCCCACATTGGCATAGTTTTGGAAAGAGCCATTATTATTGAGGGACATTTGGTCGATTTGCCATTATCCCCAATATGTTTCAGCTGGCTTTTAGGTACTGAGGGCGAGTTACAGCTGGACGATCTCAAGAACGTGAATCCAGCTGTGCACAAAGTCCTGAAGCAGAAGAAACGTGCCATAAAAGAGAAGGCTGAAGGCTTTAGTGTAGAGAATTACGGCCTCTATTTTGTGTTGCCCGGACAAGACGATATAGGTGAGTAAAATGAACCGATATTCAAAGTTGGGTTAGCAGGAAATTTTAAGAATCAGTTCATAAAATGAAAACCTGTGAAGATCCTAATTGATTTCACATTTTTTTAACATGTTGATTCGTTTTTTCATTCAATTAAGAAAGCTTCATCGTTTTTCCCTTATGTCAGTATTTGTGAAAGTTTGAGTCACTGGTGAAGTATTCGTGTTGAAATTATTTTTTTTGTACAGAATTGATACCTGGTGGAGGAGACATGATGGTGACTTCAAACAACGTGAATCTGTATTGTCGAAAAGTCGTGGAGATATTCTGGGAGATGGTGTCAAAAGCCAAATGGAAGCATTCAGGAAAGGGTTCAATAAGTTCATCCCATTGAAGAATCTCCGAATCTTCCTCCCGGAAGACTTATCGGCAATATGTTGTGGAGAAGACAAAGACGACTACTGGACAGTGGTGAATTTCAGGAAGTTTATTACCCTAGATAGACTGACACCTGATCTGCCGGTGGTTGCTGAGCTTTTCGAAGTAATGAAAACGTTCAGCAAAGATCAGAGACGCAGTTTCTGGAATTCACAACAGGAAGTGGCCATTTGCCAGTAGGAGGTAAGAATCTCAGATTATTGCGAGAATAATTTCGAACAAAAAACGAGGTGTTTTCAGTATACTTCAGCATTTTAATAATTTATCCAAAAAACTATATAAATGTGTTTACAACTTCCCCACTTCATTTCGCCCGAAAACGAAGAGACTGGGTGATTAATTTCACAAAAAACTTATTTCATTCACGGATTAATAAATATTGTCGGTGAGCCCAAAAAACGTAAGTTCATTTTATGTTGGAATGGCTAAAAATATTCGTTCTTCAGACTTTTCAATGATTTTCCTACAAGAATTTACTCTCGAACAACTTTCGTCAGATCAGATTATAATAAATTCCTTATTACATGTCATGATTTGTAACATTTATTTCAGGCTTTAGGAGTCTGCAGCCACCGCTCTGCCTGTCTAAATCCACGTGGAAGTACCCCACAACTCACACGTGTGCAAACACCTTGAAAATCCCAGAGAAATATACAAGGAAGGATTTCGAGGAATTTTTTTCTTACGCCTTGACTGAAGGCCTTAGTTTCTTTGGGTTTGTGTGAGTTGTTGGGCAGATCTAACCACCAGTTAGAAGGAGTTCATGGGTCATTTTGGAAACGATGGCATCACGTATCTAGCATCTTGTGATATGGGTAATTATTCTGTTACAATATGACAGAATTCATGGTTCTATTTATTGTTTCAATGCTTTTTAGAATTGACGACTACCTACAACAGTCTCCACAAATAGGGAGTTGGAGGATTTTCATCGGACCAAAAGCTGTTCGCTTCTCAAGGTAGTACCCAACAATCTAATAGAAGGAATTGCAATTGTATCAACTGCAATAGTGATTACTTCTTTTCATACATTATTAACTGATATTGTCCCCTGGTTTTACATTTTCTTTATTACAGATTGGATTGAAAATGCGACACATTGTTATGGTATGGATGAGGAGTCATCAAGAGGAATTTTTTTATTCGATGGAAAAGATCGTGGATTATGCCTACCGGGGATACCACGTTAAAAAAAACGCGCCATTTACACTACCTCTCAGGTGGTGCGGAAATGTGTGCATATAATATAAAATGGTAGGTACCTACTTCTTCAATTTTTTAAATTATATCTCAATGGTTATTCGCAGGAAAATAGATATTGGAACAAGTTTTGTAGAAACTTGTGTGATCTAACTATTGTTCGAGCTATTTCTATGAGAACTCGGTGAGAAAATAAAAGAAAAAGATATTTGCGACCGGGAATCTTTTCGAATAATAATTCTGTCTGTTCGGCTCTAAACTCGATAAACCTAGACTTGAAATTTTCAGAATAGGTTCGAATTTTTCAATTGATTTATTTTAATGGCAATACGACGAAGTGAATCTAAATTTTGCATTCAGATGAAAATTAACTCTTTCAAGCTACATGCTCAATTTTGTCCTGATCGTATTACCTTATACAATATTGAATTCTAACGAATTATTGAAAAGAAAAAGTGTAACAGATACTGGATCACCGAGTTTTTTTTTACAGCTGTGATCAAAGTTTCTTTTAACAGCTGTGATCAAATTTTCTTTTGAAAGTAGCAAAAAAATTAATTCAAATAGATTTTTGGACTGAAAATGCGAATCTACCTACAGGATGGTGATGAAGAAACTCCCAAAGACTCCTGACTGTTTTCAGTGGCCCATTTTCTCATTTTTGCTCCATATCAATTTATTGTTCCATAAATAAAGTTCCACAGAGTCCATCTGATTTGTTTTTATGATCAGTCCGTTTGGAGAAAGGAAGGAGAAATTGTGTTTCACCATCAATAAAAAATTCAGCTTATTGTATGGTATCTCCGTTTCACATGGTCTTCTTATATTGTGCCTTCGTTTAGATCTGTTATGAGATCCGGGAAAACTTCTGTGATTTACCCATCATCGATCTACCATATAAATCTGGTACTCTGATCTGTAAAAACAGGAAATAACTTTTGTGAAAACAGGTCAGTATAGTTGATCCCAATTATTTAACGAGTTATAAACACTTCCACACAGATGCTCATTTGAAACCGGCAAAATAGCGAAGGAATAACTGTGTGAAAGATTTTATGACTCCTCCAAGTAACTTTTGAAGAAGTACAGACCTAGAGTCAGGAAAACGCCCTTCATATAAAGAGCAAGATCCGTGAACCAACCAAACAACCAACCAGGATTTTTCGATAGTGGTAATGTCAATTTGACAGGGGCGGACCTATTTCTAATTAAACACACCGTCGAAGAAGTGAATTGACTGATATAATTATTGTCCAGCTATGTTTAATATGTTATAAGCTTGAATTTTTAATTTACCCAGATAAGTATTCTTCCTTTTCCTAAATTTGGAATGCAACGTGCATTGATGAATTAAAAAAATTTCCTTTGAAAATGAAACCTACAGCCAAACATATCAATTCTTCATTTCAATAAAAGAACTAGATATTTGAAATAATTTTTGGAATAAAAAATAAACAGTGTGAGTCTTTGACTACCAAATTTTTTTAATTGTTGATTCTTGACGTCAAAAAAAACCTTTTTTATTTTCCATTTGTCCGAACTTAGGTATGGATGTAAACACCTCAAATTTTTTATTTTTGAATTGAAGCAGACTGAATTCAATACATTTGGGATATACTTTTATACTAACCTCATTGAAGCACAATTTTTGAACTAAAAAAATTCGTCACAATAACACTAAGTTTTGTTCTATTATGTTTTCGATTTAAGCCACATTTATTTCTCTAGAATACGTCTCTTTCATTTTCCTGAAGCTTAGTTTGTAAACGAAAATGAATAATTAAGATTTTTCTGGAAACCCGAAAAAATATTATAACAAACTTTTTCATTCAGTTATCTCGAATAATTGATAATTCAGAACAACTACAATGCAATATCTCCAACATATTCAGTACCATGCACTGAGTATTTTTTTTTATAACGTTGCCAGGTTTTCACAGAGCTTGCAGCACTGTTGGTTTAATATTAATTATACGATGGCGATTATGGTGTATTATTTGGGTAAAATTACCCAAATCACCAGGATTCTTTTAAATTTTACGGAGATGATTTCAGACCATTGTGGCACTGTCCATAAAAACACACCCGTTTCAAAGAAGGCTCTAAATTGTCCGCATATCTATAAATCCCCTCAGGCGTAGTTTAAATTCAAACTAAAAAAGTTAAAATGCTCGTAATTTCAGTTGTCGTTTATTATGTTTTATTGAGATAAAATTCACCAAATTTCTGTTCAAAATAGAATAGTAATAATTATTTGTCATGCTTTGTATGATATGTTATGAGCTTGATTTTTCATTTTACTCAGATATTCTTCCATTCCTCATATTAGTAATTCAAAGTGGTTTGAATTAACATTTATTTCCTTGAAAATTAAACCTGCAGCCAAAAAAATTCAATTCTGTATTTCAATGAAAAAATTTAATTTAAAATAATTTCTCGAATAAAATACAAATTGTGTGAGTCTTTGACTTATAAATTTTCTCAATTGTGCATTCTTGACGTCGAAAAAAAACCTTTTTTTTTTCATTTGTCCGAACTTAGGTATGGATGCATGTAAACACCTCAAATTTGTTATTTTGGGATGGAAACGGATTAAATTCAATACATTAAGGACGTACTCTTGAACTTACCTTATTAAAGCAAAATTTATGAACAAAAAAAATTCGTCGCAATACCACAAGTTTTGTTCTTTTATGTCTTCGATTTGAAAGCCACATTTATTTCTCTAGAATACGTCTCTTCTTTGATTTTTCTCAAGTTCGGTTCGAAACGAAAATAATTGATTAAACTTTTTCTGGATAACAAACGTTTTTCATTCAGTTATCTCGAATAATTTATAATTCAGAATAACGGCGATGCAAAGACCAAATTCTTTCACATATTGAGTACCTACCATCCAGCGAGTTTTTTTTTGGTAACGTTGCCGGTTGTTCAATTTCATCCTCTAATGCCGGTTTTCCACGGAGCTTGCAACGCTGGCGTGAAACGACCTTGAAATACTTCGCAAAAATATTTTGATGGTTTTTTTATTAATTGTAATATGGCTATTGTTTTATTTCACCCAAATAATGCAGTCACCATCGAAAAATTAATAATCCAATCACCAGAATACTATAAAATTATAATGAAGCGATTACACAACAGGATATGAAACCATAGCCGTTTTAAAAACGGCTCTAACGTGGCAGGATATCATCTACCAAGGCGTAGTTAGAATTTAAGCTAACAAAGTTAAAATGCTCGTAATTTCAATAATGTGGTTTACGTTTATCATGTTTTATCGAAATGATATCCACCAAATTTCTGTTAAAAAAAAGATAAAAAATAATAAATAATAATAGAATAGTAACAATTTTTCAATGAATTTATTCATTCATTAAATGTTTATTTTGAAAAGAATAATTATTTTTTGGAAAAAATATCATTACTCTCAAAATGGATAGGGAAGCTTCGTGAAAGGATTTCTTATCGGTTGAAATGTTTCTTACAGTTTCTTTCTCGTCTTTCTCCTTTGTTCTTGATGCAGATTCCTGATATTTTCGTGTTGTGTTTCCTCTGTTGACACCATTCATGAGATATCATCATTTGAAGAGTTGAGGATGTACCATTTTGTATTATATGCACACATTTCCGCACCACCTGAGAGGTAGTGTACATGGCGCGTTTTTTTTAACGTGGTATCCCCGGTAGGCATAATCCACGATCTTTTCCATCGAATAAAACCTTTCTCGGTCCCTAATTCCTCTTGATGACTCCTCATCCATACCATAACAAGGTGTCGCATTTTCAATCCAATCTGTAATAAAGAAAATGTAAAACCAGGGGACAATATCAGTTAATAATGTATGAAAAGAAGTAATCACTATTGCAGTTGATACAATTACAATTCCTTCCATTAGATAATGTTGGGTACTACCTTCAGAAGCGAACAGCTTTTGGTCCGATGAAAATCCTCCAACTCCCTATTTGTGGAGACTGTTGTAGGTAGTCGTCAATTCTAAAAACCATTGAAACAATAAATAGAACCATGGATTCTGTCATATTGTAATAGAATAATTACCCATATCACAAGATGCCAGCTACGTGATGCCATCGTTTTCCAAAACGACCCATGAACTCCTTCAATACTGGTGGTTAGATCTGCCCAACAACTCACACAAACCCAAAGAAACTGAGGCCTTCGGTCAAGGCGTACGAGAAAAATGTCTCGAAATCCTTCCTTTTATATTTCTCTGGGATTTTCAAGGTGTTTGCACACGTGTGAGTTGTAGGGTACTTCCACGTGGATTTAGACAGGCAGAGCGGTGGCTGCAGACTCCTAAAGCCTGAAAAAAATGTTACAAATAATGACATGTAATAAGGAATTTATTATAATCTGATCTGACGAAATTTGTTCGAGAGTAAATTTTTGTAGGGGAATCATTGAAGAGTCTGAAGAACGAATATTTTTTGCCATTCCAACATGAAATGAACCTACGTTTGTAAGGGTCACCGACAATATTTATCAATACGTGAATGAAATAAGGTTTATGTGAAATTAATCAACCAGTCTCTTCGTTTTCTGGCAAAATGAAGGGGGATGATGTAAAAAAATTTGTATAGTTTTTTTTTGATAAATTATTAGAATGCTGAAGTATACTGAAAACACCTCGTTTTTTGTTCGAAAGGATTCTCGCAATAATCTAAGATTCTTACCTCCTACTGGCAAACGGCCACTTCCTGTTGTGAATTCCAGGAAACTACGTCTCTGATCTTTGCTGAACGTTTTCATTACTTCGAAAAGCTCAGCAACCACCGGCAGATCAGGTGTGAGTCTATCTAGGGTGATAGACTTCCTGAAATTCACAACTGTCCAGTAGTCGTCGTGGTCTTCTCCACAACATATTGCCGATAAGTCTTCCGGGAGGAAGATTCGGAGATTATTCAACGGGATGAACTTGTTGAACCCTCTCCTGAAAGCTTCCATTTGGCTTCTGACACCATCTCCCAGAAACATCTCCACGACTTTTCGACAATATACATCCACGTTCTTGGAAGTCACCATCTTGTCTCCTCCACCAGGTATCAATTCTGTACAAAAAAAATTATTTCAACACTAATACTTTACCAGTGACTCAAACTTTCAAAAATACTGATATAAGGGAAAAACGATGAAGCTTTCTTAATTGAATGAAAAAACGAATCAACATATTGAAAAAGAATGTAAAATCAATTAGGATCTTTACAGGTTTTCATTTTATGAACTGATTTACATGCTGGAGAGCTCAACGATCTCTTAAAATTTCCTCCTAACCCAACTTTGAATATCGGTTCATTTTACTCACCTATCTCGTCTTGTCCGGGCAACACAAAATAGAGGCCATAATCCTCTACCGTGAAGCCTTCAGCCTTCTCTTTTTTGGAACGTGCCATCTCCTTCAGGACCTTGTGTACAGCTGGATTCACGTGTTGGAGATCGTCCAGCTGTAACACGCTCTCAGTTCCCAAGAGCCAATTGAAGCATATTGGGGATAATGGCAAATCTACCAAATATCCCTCAATAATGGCTCTTGCCAAAACCATTCCAATGTGGGAGAACAGGCTGTCGGCACGTTCCACATCGTCCGGGTATGCTGCAGGGTACAGGAAACCGGTCTCGGTGGTATCTGTCGATGACCAGATACCACCCTCGATTCCTTGAAGGGCCCTGCCTGCCATGGTGAAGAGTTCTCTCTTCAGGCCGTCTCCTTTCCCAACTTCGTTGTTGAATTGGACCTCCCATGGCGCATACGGACGGGACCGGACAATTTGCTGAAATAATCTTTCGTTAGACTTCGACTAAAACCATTTTTTTCTTATTGAAATATTCCACTGAAATGCAAACTCTAAGACATTTAAATTCAATGTAAATTTTTTTCCTGCAATTATAAGCTATTGCAATTCTTTGGCTAGAAATGCAATTTGTTCGGTCGTTCAGATTTCTGAAATTTCAATGTTATTGATGAATGTGTTCTTTCTTACCTTCGTTAAGGAGTTCATAACATCATCTCGGCGAATCTCCAGCTTGGCATCTATCGACTCCATGAACATTGCGTCTTGGTATTTGTCATTCAGCTTCAGAACTGTCTCCATGTTTCTGAACCTGTCCAAATACAAGACTCTGAAAACGAACTTCCTCGTTTCCAGTGAGAAGAGGTTCGGACTATTCTCTATCAAAAATTTTACTGCAGGCGACGAGATTCCCATCATAGCTTTGAATGGGTCCTTCAAATGGCACTGGACAGCGTTGTCGAGCTCATCCTGCACAAAATCCTGAGGGTGGAGGAGCTGCAGACGATCAAGGCAAGCAGGATAAGCTGCTGTCCAATAGCGATTTACTCCAAAAAGAATGTCTGCAAGATGCAGAGCATTCTGCACATTCAAAGCTATCTCGGAATTTTCGATAGAGAATGTTTCTCTTCTCCTAAGGCAATGTTCAAGGTGGCTGGAATTGGAATCTGAAAATATCGCAATACCTTTAGTACTCTTCTAAAATCATCAATTAAGGATGTGCTCACCATTGTTGGCAACATCGGTAGCTTCCACCAGTTCATAATGGAAGGTGTAGATTTCTTTAGTGAGAAATCTTTCACTACAACTGGCGTACTTCCGGATGGCCTCGTATACCGTCATGTCCGAACTCAGACGGTGTCCATTGAAGGAAATGGCGACAAGTTGGCAGCTTGAATCTTTCGTCCATCCTTCGTATTTTTGGTGCGGGAACACGAGCTCTGATGAGATGAACTGCTCCATAAAATCGATAGAGGTGAAAGGGAGTACTTTCAACAAATCGATCTTACCGCTGCCATTGTCCATGAATTGAATCTGGAAGTGAAAAAGAGAATTAAACAACAAAGTTTCAGCATAAGAACTGAATGCGAAGTCCAGGAGATTTTTGGGGACAGTCTTATATAAATTTATAAGAATATGGACTATATTGATCGGTACGAAATTGAAGTTTCGAAATGATATATCATCACATAATATTGTCCTTAATCAAACATACAGAGGACATTTCTGATGAATACTTACACGAAACCGCTTATCTGCAATTTTTGCGATCGTATTCACTCCGTAATTATATTTCTCATCAGAGCTCATTTTGGATGTTTCGTTGAAGCGGAAACCGGACATCACTCCTTTTATGACGTCCAGTAGACGCCTCAACGGTGCTTTGTCAAGCTCCTGGTCCAAGGTTGGTTGATCTTTCAGATCCGCGAATATCCTCAGGAATGTTTTCAGCTTAGAGATTCTCTCATCCACGTGTTCGGCTCCTGTCAAATATTTCAGTAAATAATTGACTTCTTCACAGCGGATGATGAACTCCGACTGAGGTTCAAGCAGAGAATCCTTGATAGACTCGAGGATTTTCTCGTCGTCAAAGCTTGAATCCTCAGAATAGCTGGTCGGCTGAAAACATGCGGGTGTAGCAGATCCTTGAGCCTGCGAAAAATATATGTCTTTTAATTGACGATCAAGTTTCAAAATAAATAAACTCACCTGATTCCTCAACCAAATCCCGATCCTGTCGGCCAGGGTGACTTGAGTAGCAGCATCCTGCAAATACGATAAAATATTAGATGAATACAAAAGTAGGCGATGGTTCAAGATTGAACTTGAAATTGGCCTATTCAGGAACTCCCCAATAAATTGATAAAAAAACCGAACCGTTCTAAGGGTCTGAGGTTTAACAGAAATAATTTTGTGTCTTAGTTGAGTGATAAAGATGCATTATACACACAACCAAACTTATATGGAATCACCCAGTATTAAGATGAAATATTATTTTGATATCTTTTTCGTTAGAAGCAAATAAAAAGTGCATGTGTTTACTCACAAAAACAGTTAGGTTCATAAGCACTTGATAAGATTTGGCTTTGCAGTGTCGATTTTACCATTTCGTTCGAACGTCGCAGTGAATTTATATTTTGTTTTTTTGCGAAGTTTTAAAAAAAATGCCTTATGTGGGGTTATCGGAAGTGCAGAGAGGAAAAATTATTACTATGGCAGAACAAGGTATGTCACAAAGACAGATTGCAAGAACGGTGGGGGTTACACAAGGGGTTGTTTCTAAAACCTATGCAAGGTTTCTGGAGTTAGGAACCCTAAAGAATAGGCCGAGAAGAAGTCGTGGAAGAGTAACTACAGAAAGGCAGGATCGCTTTTTAGACCAAACAGCAAGAAGAAATCCCGCAGTATCTCATTCAGAGCTTCAAAGACAATTTTTGCAAGCTACAGGTGTTAGTGTTTCTGTTAGGCAAAATAAAGTTGACCGTTTTAATTGGTGTTCAGAGCATGAAAATTGGACTATTGAAGATTGAAAAAAATGTCTTATTTTCGGATGAGACCAGAATTGGCCTACGATCAAACGACCGGCGTGTTCGCATTTTAAGAGATAGAGGGGGGCAAGCTAGGCTCCACGCTGCAAGACCGATCCCTAAATACAAAGGAGGTACTGTAATGTTTTGGGGCGGAATTATGTTTGGTGAGAAAACTCCTTTAATTCCCATTAGACAATCTCTGACAGGGATTAGGTATGTTGATCTAGTGCTACAACCTGTAGTGAGGCTCTGGCGAGGTGCTTTTGGAGATTATTTCCTATTTATGCAGGATAATGCACCTCCACATACCAGCAGAGTTGCAAAAATTTTTTTCGAAACAGAAGGTGTGACTGTTTTAGAGTGCCTTCGTGTTCACCGGACCTTAATCCTATCGAGCACTTGTGGGATAGGATCAAAAGAAAAATTAGAGCTCGTCAAAATAATCCTGGTAACGCAGAGCAACTTATACAAGCGGCTTTAGAGGAATGGGCAAATGTTACAGAAAAAGAAATTAACAACTTAATAGAAAGTATGCCTCGTCGAATTCAAGCTTGTATCAATGCCAGGGGTGGTAATACTGATTATTGATTTGTTAAAATCGTTTTATTTGTTGTTCAATTCTCAGTTACATAAAAATTATTTTTAGAGAAATTTACACTTTCAATTTTCTGTTCTATTATAAAAATAATCTATTAATAATTTATATTATTTTTGTAATAAACTTGTTTTGGGAAAACTGCTCTTCACTTTTCAGGGACTTTTTTTTAATTAAAATTCGTTTTTTCCAAATAACAGGGTGATTCCATCTAAGTTTGGTTGTGTGTATATCAACACCTTGGTGGTTAAAGTGAAGGTTGCAATTTAATTAAATTTTCAAGTTTTTCGAGTACAAATAAGCTTCGCAAAATTGGAAATCACTACTATGTAACTTTTTCTTCATGTTCATGTTATGTTTATGTCCTTATTAGGATTTTCCGTATATTCAGTACTTTATAACAAAAAAAGGGAAGGAATCCTTAATCCTACCTTACGTTCCGTGTTCCCATGTGTTAATGCAGCATCATCGTCGGAGGTAGCATCGAGCGAAATCCATAAATGCTCTTTGATCACATTCATGTCAATCAGACGGTGTATTCCTTCATAGAGCTATAAAAAAAATTATTATGTACTGCCAGTAAACATAATTTGTTTTCATCTTAAATACTGTTTTGGTAGACTCACAGACATAAATTGATATAACACGAGTATTTTGAAACAACCTACCTTAGTATCCTGTGCGATATTCGAGATGAGGTTTTCGATTCCCAGGTCCTTGAAGATCATCTCATGGCTAGGTGATTTCTGAAGGATTTCCAGAATCTGCACAGACATCAGTTTGAGTAGCGCATTATCTGACCCCAATAACAACGCCATCAAACTGATTAATTCGTTAACAGAAGAAGTCGAATCATTATAAAAGGAATTATCTTCTGATTCTTCTGAAATACCCAAAAGCAGCGTCAATATGGCTTCGAAGCAGTAAAACTTCTCGACAGCCACAGTGGTTTCGGAAAACCGTCTGACCACAATATCGAACGCTGGTCGTGCAAACCTCATCGGTAATACAAACGTCTGATTGATTTTGGATTTAATTGTGGGAAGATTCGCCTGGTTTCTGACATTAACATAACGAATGTTTCTGAAAAAATAGAAGAAAATTATTGATAATTGCGGCATGCAAATAAATTATTTATTAGTGAAATGACATTGCATTCCTCCTGTGGTTATTGAAATACTGAATCTCAAATATTCAGAAGAATTAAGTCACACAGAATCATAACGCATAATAATCAATTATTTGAAACTAGATATCTAGTCACTGTAGGTAAAAGCCATTAACCGTAGCGACACCTAGGGGCCTTATTCAAAAGAAGAGAAAGCATTTCCTTCATCAGCATCGAATTTTTCACAGTTTTAATGTATTTTATAATAACCAGGCCGTAGACGAATCCATAAATGAAGTTTCAAAACAAACAATCCATCCAATCTTGAGTTATAAATGGTGTAACCAACAACTTTGTTTTATTTATAAAGATTTAAAGTTTTACTTCACAAAATTAATATTAGGATCGAATATGGCGAGAAAAGGGAAAAGAGCATCACAATTAATTATAAATGTTGGCAAGCACCCGAGATATCTCACAAATTGAGCTGGTCTGGTACTTATTGAATGATCTATTATACGTTCATACAAAATCGAAATTACAGTAGAAAAAACAGATGGCATTCAAGTTTTCTGTGTTGTTCACTTCATAAAGTTTAAACAGGTGTTTCTAAATTGAACGTACGAAAGAAAAGGGGAGATTTCTTAAGTAAGTTAAAGAAAAAGTCCTATGAACATGGTATCGCAAACGTTTCGTTTTCGAGATACAGAGTGTTGAAGTTTGAATTTTCTCCATTAAAAAAAATAGCCACAAATGCAACCACGTTCACTTTTCAAAAAACGAATTTGATGTGTCAAAACTGATACTGAATTCATTCGCCATCGCTTACTAACTGAATTTTATGATAATTTGGATCTTTACTAGGATTTCGAGATCTGCGTTCAAGATTTTTTTTCTCGAAATCGGTAGCAGATACGACAAAACTATTCGACCGAAAGTTTAGTAAACAACAAAGCTTTTCACATTTTTTCTTCAAATCAACAGTTGCTCACCAAAAAAAGTTCTGGAGAAAAACAGATGACAATGTTTCAGAAAAAATATCACCCTGTAGATCTGCTATCGAAATTGCCATGTCTCAGAACTCTCAAATGTAATATCTATGCTAAATTACAGTTGAATATCTTGTAAAGTGTAGATACTATGAGAAAAACAACTTGAAAAAAATTTAAACTTCAACACTCTGTATCTCGAAAACGAAAAGTTTGCGACCCCATGTTTATGGGACTTTTTTTCGTAAACTTACTCAAGGAATCTCCCCTTTTCGTTTGTACGTTCAATTTAGGAACACCCCGTATATACCAAAAATGAAATATTTTTAATATACTCACTGTTTCTTCAGAGTGGCCTCGTTTATCAAAACCATTTTCGAGAAATCAATGGTTTTGAGGATCTTCCCATCGATGAATGTGAACATCTCCTGCTTTCTCCTGAATGCTCTGCATGCCTGCTTGTTTAGTGTCCTCTCCAACTGAATCCAATTGCCTTCTCGGTCTTCCTTCTGCCACGTCATCTCATGACTGCCCTCCACTAGGCTCTTACGAATCTCATCGTTGAGCTCGTAGCTACTAGTTTTGGGCAATGGGGGCAGGATGGACCAAATGAGAAAAACAATTGGACGACACTCAGTCTCGTCGCTGAAATTAATTCATAATTATATTTTGTTAGTTGCCAATACGTAGGAAATATCATTTGGATAACAATCACAATATCATATGGAAATCAATGAGCAGATGTTAAGTGAAGTTTGTAATTTCTCGACAAAATATGATCAAATTATTCAAAATGTTAAATATTACACAAAATATGCAAATTATCTGGATATGCTTGGATTCATTGATAAACCATTTAAATAAGGTCATATTATTCATATTTATCTACGAATAAATTTACAATAATATATTTTAATGATAATTAAAATCACAGAGGTACATAATGGCCTATTAGATGGAGTAAAAAATTGAAATATGATGATGAATCGTCCGGATATTTGAATGATTTAATCATTCTCAATGTAAAAATGTCTTTGAAAAATGTTAATATTCTTGAAATTGTGGTTACGCTTACGCCAATTTGTTTTCATTGAATGAAACTATGCGATCTCAAGCGGCAGGGTAAGTAGGTATATAAATTCGATGGTATCTTTAAGCTTATTTCCACAAATGGTCTCTGGAAGTTAGCAGACATTTCTTCAGATATATACAACTTATTTACTTCTATCAATACTAAACTGAAGTCGACTTACCACATCATATTTTCCGAGAATTGGGACAAGTACTTGTCAAGATGAGACCACTGGAGATACTCGGATGCCACTCTGCTGTGGGCAGAAATCACAGCCAGTATCTCCAGAACTTTACACTGGATCTCAGGTTCCGAGCACGTGTTTTCGAAAATCAGGAACAATGAGTCGATGAACCGAGAGGAGATCAGGGATTCTGATACGTAAGTTTCTGATTCAGCAACCAACTGAACAAAACATTTATGGAGATGCAGAATAACATCTCCATAATCCTCTTGCGAATCACCAAAAACTTCATCTTCTTCATGTGAGTTGCCCATCAAGTTCGCCAGAAAATATCTCATGATGAGCGGACTTATCTTCGAGACCATGTCATATGACGTCAAAAAGGAAAGCACATGTACATGGAATTCAGGGTTATTACTCCTCATCAGAAGTTCCAAAGTTTTCTGAAAGTTTGAAATTTAGAATCAAGTTATTATTTTCAAAATTTACAAAGAAATATCTTATTAAAGATGGTTATCAAGTGATTATGAGTTATATATGTTTTAGGTGAAGGGAAAATATAAAAAATGAATGAAATTTGTCTGCATACAGAGTGTAACAGCTAAATTGAATAAATTCGATAACGAATAAATGAAGGCGTGTTGGGAAAAACGCTCGGACACGTCGATTTGTAATTTTATATGCGCATATTTTTCAAGAAAATGAAATTATATAGGGTGTTCCATGCGACCGTGGTCAATACCAACTTTCTTATTTCAAATGCAACCCCCTGTATATTATTTATTTTTTGGATACTTCAGAAAATTCTAGACATAATTCATGCACAATGTCCTATACCTATCTTTAACTATTTCGGAAGTATTAAGTGTTTTCAGATTTATTGCAAAAATCAACGTTTTAAATGAAAATTATTTTATTTCACAAATTCGGTACATATCACTTAAAATCTAATAAGTACTACTGATTATTTCTTAATTATTAAAAAAACAAAAAAAGATTTAATGTCAATATAGGAAATGTTCAAAATGCTCGCCGCGAACGTCTTGGCAACAGGATAATCTGGTGTAGAATTGTCTTCCAACGTTACTCAACATTTCAGGCGTTTTTGCTTACTTTCTTTATATCAAGAGGTAAATGGGAAATAAGTATTGAGTGTAATGTATCGAATTTTTGAAATAAAATAATTTTCATTTAAAATGTTAATTTTTGTAAAAAATCTGAAAACACTTAATATTTCCGAAAAAGTTGAAGATAGGTATAGGACATTGTACCTACATGAATTATGTCTAGAATTTTCTGAAGAATCTAAAAAATAAATAATATACAGGGGGTTGCATTTGAAATAAGAAAGTTGGTATTGGCCACGGTCGCATGGAACACCCTATATCATTCATTTTTTGTGAAAAAATATGCGCATTTAAAATTACAAATCGACGTGTCCGAGCGTTTTTCCTAACACCCCCTCATTTATTCGTTATCGAATTTATTCCATTTTGCTGTTACACTCTGTATAGTTTGAAGCTGAAGTTTGAAGTAGATATATCCAATTGGCAAAGATTTACTTTTTCAATTGATTGCAGTTTCTGAATAGTTATACATTCTCTTTTGAATAGATTAATTATAAATTTTAGAATTCTGAGTAGGCAGATGATGGCACAAATTCAATAACAATATTTCTGAACTCGCTGGATGTTTCTAAAAAAATCAAACTTACCCCGGAATCTTCTCCATTCAATTTGAACATCCCTATCACGTTCAGAATTTTTTTTGTCAGTTTTTCAGACAAAGACGTCTTCGTTCTGATGATGAAGATGTTTAATTCCCGCAGTAAATCATTCAGTTCTTCGAATTTGGTAGGATCTTTCATCGTCACGTCAGAACCAAAATTGGTGAATTTTTCTGAAATCAAAGAAAGATTTATCTTAAATATACTTTTCTCGGTTTTTCATTTCCAATCGAATGTGAGACAAGTGCAAAATGTGCGAAGAAATGATTTTTAGCAATATTAAATTTGGTGGAAATGGAAGTTTTTTAAAATTTTGTTCAAAAAGTTTTCGAAGCACTGAGAACTTCCTGTTAAAGTTAGTCATAGAACCAAAAAGCTGAAATTTTGCATAGAAATTATATGTTTGACATAGTCGAAGAATATTTTTTATTCCACCCATAAAGGCAAAGAATAGATGACACAATAAATTCAAATTCACATGGAAATCATTCATTTTTCTAATTGAAATCATTTGAAACACTAATCGGATAAATATTCAATACTCGTGATAAAAATACTCAAATTCTAGTTTAAAGCAGACAACACTTACCGTAAAAGAGCCCATCTGGAGTTTCCTTGTCATCTGAAACAACAAAACCAATTGATTTAATGATTTGAGGTCTTTTGGAAAGATGATGATTATTTCTTATTTTTTCTCTGCTTTTCAAGATAAAAATTGATCACTCGAAAAGGAAGGGGGGCATGTAATATTTTATGACTTCTAAACAGTTGACTAAACTGATAAGTTGTAACTACATATTTTTAAGAATTCGGAGAAATGTTTAAACAAAAAAATTCACTCACCTGTCTTCGGGTATTTAGACTCAAATCGTAGCAAATATTCGTTATCTGCATCGGTGAAATCTTGTTCAAATTCGTCATCTTCTTCAGATGTAGTTTCAAAGGATTCATCCGCTTCATCAGAAGAATCCTCAGAGTATCGAGTGAATAATTCATCATCATCCGTCTCCTGTTCGTCGGCTGAATCTTCATCAGATTCTGAATCAGAAACATATTCTGAATCGCCATCATCAAAGTCAGCCACGGATTCTACATCGCTCTCAACTTCAGTCACGGAGTTGGTGTCACTTTCATCGGACGAAAATTCTTCGGGGTTGAAAATGCTGATACTTTCTCCAACAGACATTTTCGATGTTTTTTTTTAATGAAATTCAAAAATTAGTCAAACACTAAAGGCAAACTTAAGGCCTGTTCAGAATTCTACTTGCACACACTTCACAATATAACGTCGTTAATAGAAGGGCTGAATTTGTTCAGTTATGTTGAACGCTAAGAAATATGAAAGACTTTTAGTGATCACTTAAGGCAGTCAAGGAACTGTAAGAACTGAAGAAAATTTGCATGGTCAAGCCTTTTAAACCTACCAGCCCTCGTACCAGGGGAGGGGGGTAATCATCCCCGTTTGTGAGTAATATTCAGCATCAGCGCCCTTATTGGTCAAGGGATGAGAAGTACTACTTTTAGACCAATCATCATGAAGCAAAAGTTTCAGATGTACCAGAGCTTGTCTCTGTTTCTTCGAAATTTGAATAAGGCTACGGTCGCACATTTTTGAAATACATTTTTTTCAACACGTAATTAATTACCAGTTTTATTATTCATGGTATGATTTTGGATCACCACTTCTAGTTTAGTATACTTTTTTATATGAAGTTTATAATAAAGTGTAGTTTAATATTTTCTTTGAAGGATATATAGTTTCATACTTTACCTCATTTAATATCTTCTGCTATATCAACAACAACAAAAATTAAAATCAGAGAAAGACAACTTCGAAAATAGAACCCAATTTAGGTACAAAATTTCTGCAGATCAATGTAAAATGAGATGAATCTAGTTAAGATCTGAGAATCTGTCATTGAGAGTTATTGAACTATTCATTGAACGATATTCCTCATACTCTCATTCATTGGAACAAAAAAATTACAACTCATAAAAGAACTGCTACAAAAAACATATTACAAAAAAAAGGATTCGTGGGAAAAAGCTTTCATATTTTTCGAAATAATATGAATAACTGACAATACATTACTCAACTATGATCACACATTAAATCGTTATAAATATATTCAGTTGCCTAAAAGTGCGTCTACATTGTGTGTCCAGATTTAAAAAAACTAATTTTAATTTAAACTTTTTGTAGAACCCACTCATTCAAAATGGTTCATTTCCCTTTGATTGTTCATAGGATAACAAGGATTCAAGAAATATTAGCTGAAATATCTATGTGAACATCTAGAATTTTTCCTTGTGTGAATATCGAAAAAGAATTGTTGGACATTGATAAATATATTTTTTAATTTTCTTCAATTCTTATCGCTTTTTTGCGCAAAACTATTGATGCTTTGAGGAAATTCCAATGATTTTATTCATACTTTCCGTAGGTACTGCATACTAACAACATTCAGACCTCAATTTTTTTGCGTTTTGTAGGTAAATGGGATGAAACAGCGAAAGAATGGGATAGCAAATTATTTTTGAATTTGTTCGAGTGTCATTACCTCAGATAACCAAGAAACATATTTTGCTATCATGATTCATAGCTCAGTAACTTCCCGTCATTAACTATTCGTCGAAAAGTATTCATTATTTAGTATTCAAAATATATTTATTGTAAAATATGACGGTTTCATTACCAAAATATCAGATTTCAGATTTTCTGGAGACCAATGTCAATTTAATCGTTGATTTCAATCTTCTAGTTTAATCTATATCTAAATTATAATAGGAGTTTCTGAAAGGGAAGCTGTGGATATACTTGAAGCTTATCGAATATTTCTGCAGAAAATATTAAAGCAAATAAATTTGAGGTCTTGTACTAAAACTTCAAGTCAGTATAAATCCACAGCCCACCAGACCTTGAATATTTATGAATGCTCATTACTTGAAATACTCCTCCGAGTAAGAATTTTGACCTGAAAAAAATTCATGGAAAAACAGGTGTAAGTCATAAATACTCCAGAGGATTAGTAAAATCAGGTAAACCAACGTTCTGAAAAGTTTAAAGCCATCCATGGTCTTATCTCGTTTTTGAGGTGGGACCTCAGTAAGCCGATTTCAGGTTTAAAATTTAGACTCGAAAACACGAAAAAGCATAAATTCACTCCTAGACATTCATGTGGAAGGTTCAATTTTATCATAAATGCTGATCATACAACTTTGATCATCATTATACTCATATGAACATATCACCTTCCGGTCATAGTTGGCCTGCATTGAAAGATAACTTGTGTAGCCATGAAAAAATATGGCTGGCCCTACCCTACAATCATCAAAATAAAAATCATCAATTATATGAATGTCATGAACAAAATACAAGAAGCAAAACAAAAAATATTGAACTAACTGTCAATTTGAAAATCAAAGCATACAGAGTATAAAAAATGGCTCTTTGCAAAAATCCTAGCTTCTGAAGAGAATAGTTATATACAGGGAGACCCATTTTAAAAGATCTACCAAAATAACTCTTTGGAAGAGCCTGTATCAAAAAATGTTACAAAGGAAAGTTTTTTAGTTTTCAGGAGTTTGATTTCAAGATCATGTAGATTTTTTAATAGGAATTATACATTTATTGTTGCAGAATATTAATCACAGTGAAAAGCATTCTGTTATATTTTTTTTCTGAATTATAAAGAGAATCTTTTACACACAAATCACTAAGCAACTACTGAAAAAAATTCAGAAAACAAACCAGTTTTTCTTCTTTGAATATGTTCATTCGCAAAATAAAACCAAATTATTCTATGAGGAATAACTTTGAAGTACTTTACCATCAAACACTTCATATCTCCAGAGAAATAATTTTTATGGAAAAACAAAAGAGACAGAATGTTTCAGTTTCTCACTCAATAATCTACAACGAAGAAAGTATATTCCCTATTCAAAAAATCCACTTGACCTTGAAATTAAACTCCAAGGTCAGATTAAACGCCTGCATTTGATGTCGTCCTAAAACTAAGAAACTCTCATTTCAAACAAACTATTTCAGTGGATCTTTTAGAATAGGTCACCCAGTATATTTTTTTTTGTAAAAAACTAATAATTGCAGGTGATGCATATAGATGTTTGACATTTAGGTATCATTTTTGTGAAAATTTAGTCGATCAATTGCGAATATCTTGCTTTCTTTTCAAACTTATTTTGATGGGTTCATCATAATTTCTCAATGGAAAAATTTCCTCCCTCTTTTCATAGCTCAGTACCATGTTTCAGAAAGAATTCGATAGATCCATGACTAGATTTATTATGGTTTTCCCTGGGTAATGAAGAATGTTATTATGAACCAGTGGCGGCTCTTCATATGAGGCAAGGAAGGCTTAGCCTCTCAGATAAAATACTTCCTATTCATATAATCTACACCCTACGACTACCATCACAGGAGATCCCATTTTATTGGTCCCGTTTATCATTTTTCAGAGTTAACATTTTGAAAAAAAGACCGACTAAAAATGGTCGACTTAATAATCCCAGCCACCTCAGTCAAATGGCCAAGGGCCGCCACTGTTATAAGACGTCTCATTTTTGCATTTTGCCGAAATATTCATGAAAGAAAGAACGGTCTTGGGGAGTTTTATTGGTGACCAAAGTTCTATCTACCTACTAGAATTGTATTCCAGGAAGTTTGTAAATGCGCTGCGAGAAGTGATAAATAAAGGAAAAATATCGTTTATTTATGACACTGGGGTCGTTACAAGATAACGGACAAATTCCTGGAAACCGAAGACTGGAGGGCTTAATTATGACATCCCCCTAATTATTCATGGAACCAACAGCCAGGTACCCTCTGGAATCTTCGGGTTAAGTACAACTATTGGTTGCAATCTCAAAGATAGTAACACCTGAAAACAGCAACGGACAAATACCACGCAAACTTCAACTGAAAACTGCTTCAAAATCGACAGTCCAAGCTGTAAAATTAATGTGGGCTTAATTTTGTCTCAACTACTCGAGACAAAACTCGAACCGAAAACGAGATAAAATAGTTGATTTCATAAACATTGCTAAAATTCAGGATATTAATCTCCGATTATTTGTAGTCGGAAAGGGCCAGAATGCCTTCATCCGGAAATGTTTCGTTTCCAAGATTCATGACGTAACATGTTTTCCAAATAAACTGCTCCACAAGAGTTAGGGATATCGTATTCAATCGTTTTTAAAAGTATGTAATCTTCGCGAAAATCGCTGTAAAATCATTTAAAACTCAAGAACAACTTGAATCGATCCAACAAAAATCAGTATGAGACATTTCGTCAATCTGGTCGCCTTTTTTTCTGAAGTTTGGTTCTTTGCATAAATGCTTCATGAATGTTCTTATTTTGAAATGAAGTCAGTTTATCAACGGCTTCGATTCGAAACGAGTTTTCTGAAAATGCCAGAACGTAAATTAACAAACGCTGAGGCTAATAGGGCTATCGGAATGCTACAGGGTGGCCTAACTCAGGTTGTTGTAGCGGAAAGGCTCCAAGTCAGCGAAAGTGTGGTATCTCGACTTTGGAATAGGTTCAGGAAGACAGGTTCCGTGTTGGAAAGACCAAGGCTTGGTGGGCGACGAAAAACAACACCTGCTCAGGATCGTTTCATCACCGTTTCGGCGAGAAGAAACCCTACATCTACGTGTAGAATGCTACGGAATACTCTTCAAAATGCAGATGGGGTCCAAGTTTCCATCGAAACCATCAGACGAGGTTTGAGAGAGGAGAATCTAGGTTCTAGACGTCCATTAAGAGGAGTTCCATTAACACGTGACCATAAGCGTCAAAGACTGGAATGGGCACTGATGAATCCAGATATGGACGATTTTCAGATTCTCGAAGAATAAGGGTATGGACAATCCCACGCATACCCCGTAATCGTCGCTATGTCCAAGAAGTCCATCCATTCCGAGGGGGTTGTGTTATGGTATGGGCCGGGATATGTTTCAACGGGCGCACAGATCTACACATTTGTCCTGGGAATATGACCGCCTTACACTATAGGGGGCATGTCATTGAAAATATTGTGCCAAATTTTCACGCTGCTACTGGTGAAACTTTTCAACCCAAGAAAATTCAACGAACAATTGATTTTTAAGTGGATTGCCCTGTATATTTTCATGTATTTTCAATAACCTCCACCTTCTCTATTAAAACGCAAAATGGATAATAAAATTCACATATGATGAATAATGTTTATTATTTCATAAAACAGAAAAAATATTACATATAATATTAACAATAATACATCGGATAATTGATATATTTTTTTATAAAGCTCACATGCAAGAACATATAACCTTGATCAACGTCTTCAGTATGTGTCATAAGGCGGTTCACCGTATCTCTTGTATAAATCATTCCAAAATTTAACATTACTCTTCTTTTTATTCACCGAAAATGTCATATCGAGATCTATCCTGAAATAATCGATTTCTTCACTGGTAGGTGAAATGGGAAGCCATGTCTGATTCTGAAGCAGGTCATCTAATTCTGGTGTAGGATTCCTGCAAAAGCAGATTACCGTCAATAATAGACGAAACATCGAATGTCATCAATATCATCAATGATTTACCTGAATTTTACGAAATTAGTCCACAATTTTACCATCTTTTTCTTCATCAGTTCGTCATTTTCGTTTGCACTGGTATTTCTTCGGAACAAATATCCCAGTTCTTCGCTGTGGGCTACACCTGAAAATACCAATTATTTTAGTACAATTCTAAACAATGGACCTCCAAAAAGTGATTGTCATCCTTATGGTACACTGATTGATCTGCCGAGGAACAGGCAAAAAAGTTTAATCTAACTCTGGCAACATGAGGTCGAGCATTATCTTGCTGAAATATTGGATTCTAGGACCGGTTAAGGTAAGGGAGAACATATGGCTCCAAATGAAAAGATATCTTTTTCTGAAAATTTACCTGGTATTGTTCGATTTACATAACCTCCAAGAGCACCCTCATAATGGAATTCGTAAAAATATGTCTGCGTATATTTGGAAATCAGTGATGCAAATTGTTGAATAGGTCTCACAAACTGATCATCACTCACGAACTAGAAATGCAAAAAAAAAATCGATGTCTGTTATGCGAAGCAAAGAAATACACTCACTTCTATCGATTTGGTGCTCGAAAGGGCAATAGGAAGCAGTCCAAAGTAACGGAATTTAATTTCTCTGCCCACTGCATCTTTTACTACAGAAGATTTTATGTTCATATCGAAAGGAACCAGATTCGATGGAGTCAAATCATATTTCAGCAGAAACAGTCTGAACACATCTGAAAAAAAAAATATATTTTTCTTCTAGTAATTATATTTCAAACCTAAAAGAAGTTTTTTCGATTGGTAGAGGAAAAGTACGAGATCATTCTGATTCCTTTTTTTTAATTCTAATTATCGTGTTTGGCATCTGGGTCACTGACACGAGGTCCAATACACATCAACTTATCCTATACTCTGTTCAAATCTAAGAAGGAGCAATGATAACGTGTTTGGCGCAGCGGTAGGAGGGGCTTCGTAAAGTTTATTTCCGTCCAGAGTCGAATCGAGGAGATTTCACACAATCGTTCAGTTTTAACTGAACTTGAATTCCATTTTTTTCAATAATTTATAGAACGTTGTTCTTTTGAAATTTGGCAAACTGTCGTCATCATTCACGATTTCTAGAACTTTAGAAATCGTTGGGATTTCATGCCGAAAAAAAACCGTGGATAAATCTGCTGATAAAGTTCATATCGAAATCGTCAACCGAATCGATTATTTTTAACGACTGGGCTCTCCTCTTAGGTGGCGTCAATGTTTTATTCTCTTTATATTCTCTGAGAATTCTGAATACAGCTGAATCACTCACCCCTGAGGATTTGATTTCCTACTAAGTCTCTTTTCGATAAATCAGGATGTTCTTCCAATTCTTTTCGAAAAATGTTCAAAATTATCTCTTTTTCTTCAGCAGAGAAATGCGACCTTTTGGACCTTTTTCGTGGTGGTCCCCACATATCACCCTCAGATGCAGTATCCGTTTCCGAATTCGACATTGTTCTATAAACACTATACACTTTGTCAAAAGATTTTCCAGCACAATACACTTTTGCTCAACAAAATCTATAAACACCTTGAACAGCTAGACCTTCACAGTAGCTCTAGGTATTTTAACTGGTCTTGTCAATTGAAAACTTCGATATTTATGCAAATCAAGATGGCTTTAATCTATTAAGGGAAAGGACCCAAACCTGGTGTTTCCCGGAATTACCTTGTCGGAATCTTGAGCAGCCGACAAAAAGTTTCGTACAAAATAATATAAAATTATGGACCGAAACTAAATATATTTCGGATATTACAAGTAAATGACCATTATAAATTTGAACAGAGATCTTTTACGAGTCTTGTCAATTGAAAGAAAACTTCGATATTTATGCAAATCAAGATGGCTTTCACCCATTAGGGAAAAGGACCCAAATCTGGTATTTCCCGGAATTACTTTGTCGGAATCTTGCAAGATTCCGACCCAAATCTCTAAAACTCTGGTGTTTCCTGGAATTACCTTGCCGCAATCTCGAGCATCCGGAAAAGAAATTATTTAGTAGATAATAATATAAAAACAAAACAAAATAAAAAAATAGGGTACATCTGATGAGTTGAAAAAGTACCTATATATTATGTTTTATTGAATATCTCAATTTCAAGTGAAATGGAGTTAAGGCTTTCTCCGAAGCAGGGCAGTGTATTTCTTCATTTAAAATCCACATACCTGGAAATGAAAAAGAAGCTTCCAATGAGTTATATCCTAGCATTACTGGTACTCGAGTAAATTTTCCTTCCCTGAGAAGTTCGTAACTCATTCTGGTGAAGAAGGCTCCCTTGTGTTCTTGCTCTATAACAGGGGTAAAAATAAAACCATCCCTGGGGTTATTAGCAAATAGCATCTGAAAATATCGTTCATATTAGGCGCAATGAAAGAGTTTATCCAATGAACGTAGTCGGAAATAACTCACCGAGTTTTGAATTTCCGTAGCTTTGCGGTGGAGTTCTTTGGCTTCCACTTGTTGTAATCCACTCAAAATGGAATGAGAAGTCGTTGTATCAATATCGAAAGCTGCTGCAACCGTGGAAGCAGCCTGAGGTCCCATCCTCGAAAAAGACCACAGACATAGCGAAGTTCCAGATTCTAAAATAGCTCCACTGAAAAGTCCTGAAAACATTTCAGAAGCAAAGCGAATAATTTTCCGGGTAATTTCAATACGTAAACAGGTGAAACTCATGAATGATTTATTCATTTCGACGGGAAACATCGGCAAGAGTTTTTCGGTTGAGAGTACTGTTCAATCTCAAAAAAATTCGAATATTAGATTTCTTTTTATGGTGATATGTGGAGTACCTACATTGTGTACAAAACTAAAACCCTTGATTTAAATTACCTAAATTATCAATCTGTATTTGAGGAAATAGAAAATAGAGCATTACAACCTTTTTTCATTCCATACATCAAGGTTAACGCATATACACTGCGCAAAAAAATTAACGCACATTCTGAAAATCTCAATTTTAATGAAAGTTAACCCTACGTTGACTTTATAACTTATTTTTTATGTTCTCTCGGGAAGGTTTTGAACGAAACACATTAAATGGAAGAAAAATTCAGGATTTCACCGAATCTTATCTGAAAGAAGAGAAATGAACAATTTTCAAAATACTGAAATGCTGATAAGTGATTTAATACTTTGTATTTCCACCACTTGCGTTAATTACAGCTCGGCAACGACGGTTCATACTCAAAATGAGTGATCTTAAAATGTTCTGATCTAATCCTTCCCAGATTTCTCCGAGTTGGATTCCTAAGTCATTAAGAGTAGCTGGATGATTTTCTGAACTTCTCAGCCTTCTATTGAGGTTGTCCCAAACCTGCTCAATCGGATTGAGATCTGGACTTCTTGCTGTCCATTCCATTCGAGAGACTTCAACCTCTTCAAGGTACTCCTGAACGATGCGCGCACCCATTATCGTTCATAAAAATGAAATTTTCACCAATGTATGGGGCAAATGGCACTACATGCTTTTCAAGAATGTTCCTTATATACTTATCAGCATTCATAGCTCCATTATCAACGACCACTAGGTCTGTGCGAGCAGTCAAAGATATTCCACCCCATACCATAATCGATCCTACCCCGAAACCAGTAGTATTCAGGAAATTGCACTAAGCATATCTTTCATGAATCATGTGGACGTCTGTATACAAGGGAACGTCGATCACAATGGTAGAGGCAGAATCTAGACTCATCTGTGAAGAGAACTCTTTTCCAATCGGCCTCTTCCCAATGGATATGCTCTCTCGCAAAATCCAAACGCGCCCTTCGATGGGCTGGGGTAAGAGCTGGGCCTCTTGCCGCGACACGAGGCCTTAAATCATATTCTCTGAGGCGATTTCTTATTGTCTGAGTGCTAATTTGCACCTCATGAGTTTTCTCAAGCTGATTTTGAAGGAGGCGAGCGGTTGCAAACCGTTGTCTCAAGTAACGTTCTTGAATGGCAGTTGTTACCCGTGGTCTACCCTGTCCTGGTGTTCGGACATTCATACCTGTCTCCCTGAATCGCTGCAAGCATTCTGGACACACTTGTATGGGAAACTCCAAACCTTTCTGCAATTCTTGTGTATGTCCACCCTTCTTCTCGCAAAACTACCGCTTGGGCACATTCCTCTTGGGTCAAATTGCGTGTTTCGCGTTGCATAGCGATCGAGTGTAGATAATCAAACGAAAGAAAAACTATTGATCACTAAAATTGATCGAGAACAACTGATTTTAGAATGGAGCCAATACATTCAAAATCTGATAATATAATTTTTTTTTATTCCTGCTGGGAGAAAACATCTGTATTGAAGAAAAACGTTGAAAGTGGATAACATGTGCATGCATAATTCTGATAAAAATAATTATCATTGAGGACACCTTCAGTTGTAGAATAAATTTGAGATTTCCAATATGTGCTTTAATTTTTTTGGGCAGTGTAGTTATCTTTCGAATGAAAAACTCTTACCTGCTGACATAGGTGACTGCAAGTGATAAGAAACAGAAGCAGATCCAGCACTTTGTCCAAAAATAGTAACTTGTTCTGAATCACCACCAAAATTTTGTATATTCCTTTTAACCCATTGTAAAGCCATATTTTGATCCTTCAATCCGGTATTCCCAGGAGCAATTAAATCGTTCAAGCTGAAAAATCCCAAAATTCCGACTCTGTAATTGACTGAAACGTAAACAATGTCGTTATCCAGGAAATAATCAGGTGCTCCATCATCATATTCCGAAGAACCTGCAATGAATCCTCCTCCATAAATCCAAACCATTACTGGTAACAGTTTTTCGGTGCTGTTGGGCATCTAGAACAAGATATTCCAGAATCGGACTGGTATACACAACCATTTGTTGGTCCTGCCAAGAAGATGAACCTCAGGCTAAGGTTTTCGAAGATAGAGGAGGAAGAATGACCACCTTCCCAATATTAGGAGGACCTAAGGTCTAGCCATAGATGCATAGAAACTTTTCTTGTAATAAGGATGGATCTATTCGGTCTAACCAATTGTCTAACATAGAGTGAGGGTACTCACAATAGATCTGCAACAGTTGCAGTGAACCTACTCTATAGTCCGTTCAAATATAAGAAGGAGCTTTGTAAACAAACAGAATCTGCTTTGCGCACAATAGAGCTCCTATTCGTCAAACGGTCATAACCACGCTCCCTTTTAACGCCCTTAAAGATTTCCAGGATCGTACTCGGAACGGACTGTAGATGGTACTGGATAGAAATGATTCAATAATTTGAGTTAGAAATTCCCGCATTAGAACTTTTTTCCTCAGAAACTCTAGTGCAAAATTTCTGTTATGATTTGCAACTGTCATAAACAGTTTATATCCGACGTACCCTATTTTTTATTTTGTTTTGTTTTTAAATTATTATCTACTAAATAATTTCTTTTTCGGATGATCGAGATTGCGGCAAGGTATTTCCAGGAAACACTAGAGTAATAGAGATTTGGGATCCGGGAAACACCAGATTTGGGTCCTTTTCCTCTTGATTTGCATAAATATCGGAGTATTCAATTGACAAGACTAGTTAAAATACCTAGAGCTACTGTGAAGGTCTAGCTGTGAAAAGTGTATTGTGTTGGAAAATCTTTTGACAAAGTGTTTATAGAACAATGTCGAATTCGGAAACGGATACTGCATCTGAGGGTGATATGTGGAGACCACCACAAAAAAGGTCCAAAAGGTCGCATTTCTCTGCTGAAGAGAAAGAGATAATTTTGAACATTTTTCGAAAAGAATTGGAAGAACATCCTGATTTATCGAAAAGAGACTCAGAAGGAATTGTTTCAAAATCCCTCAGGGGTGAGTGATTCAGCTGTATTCAGAATTCTCAGAGAATATGAAGAGAATAAAACATTGACGCCACCTAAGAGGAGAGCCCAGTCGTTAAAAATAATCGATTCGGTTGACGATTTCGATATGAACCTTATCAGAAGAATTGTCCACGGTTTTTTTTTCGGAATGAAATCCCAACGATTTCTAAAGTTCTAGAAGTCGTGAATGATGACGACAGTTTGCCAAATTTCAAAAGAACAACGTTCTATAAATTATTGAAAAAAATGGAATTCAAGTTCAGTTAAAACTGAACGATTGTGTGAAATCTCCTCGATTCGACTCTGGACGGAAAGAAACTTTACGAAGGCCCTCCTACCTATGCGCCAAACTTGTTTATATTGCTCCTTCTTACATTTGAACAAAGTACTTATAGTAAATTCATGAATGATATGATACCATTACCTGGGGTGTATAAACGTTCAAATACAGGCAATCTTCTTGTCCCACAACTGAATTTCCTTTTGTTTGAATACATCTAGGTGAATCAAATTTAGTGGCTAGGACACCTTCCCAATTGTCGAGTGGCTGTGGTGGCTTGAAAATACAAAAAAATCACTGCATGCTGGACCATTTGAGGACCAGCCGCTGTCAACATTTGCACCGTGCTATCGATTCAAATGAAGATTTCATGCATACTTCTGAATTTTGTGTTTTTTTTTTAATTTCCTATACTTAGCTCTTAATAAATCGCCCATTAGATACATGTTTTCCACCTTCGTTTATACATATATCGAAGAGAATTTTGTTTATTCGGCAATACCGTATTGAATTGAAAAAAACTAAAAAACGTAAGAAAAGGTGAGTTATTTAATGAATAATATTTGTTTATGAATGAAATAATTGAGCATTTTGTGGATAATAAAAATAAAAATATACTGAAACCAGAAAATGAATATATAAATAAAACTGGAATACAAATTCTCAACGAAATTTAAGAATTCAATAACGAAAATCATAAACATATTCTTCGGTAACAAACCTAATCTTTCCATAATATTGTTTGCTGGCGTACGGAATGGAAAAGAAACGCCAAGAAGAATGAGTACCCAATGGGTTAACTTAAAAAACCGTCATCATTCCAACTTCGCAATTTAATGTAGTTATCCCTTAGATTATAGGAAATTTCATGACAGTGTTCAATTGCTGCCTTTTGGCAAAATCATGAACCATTCTTGTGCGCTATAATTACGAAAACGTAAAATTTCAAAGAAAATCAGTACTGAATATTTAGTCGATTTCATAAAAAAATATTTACGACAAAGTGTCTCAGTTAATTACTGTATTAGTTCTGGACTCAATAGAACTTAACGAAATTAATAAATTATCATTAGAATCATTCACAAGTGGATTCATGCAAAGAGTCCAATCTCTTAGTTCAAAAGCTGGATTCTCATAGTTAATTCACCTGAAATCTCAGTTCACCAAGAGGTGGTTTGGCATAGGGTATACTCCGAAAAGAATAATACACCCTGTTCTCTGGTATTGTGTATCCAGTTTCACCATCTATCAACCCATTTGATACTTTGACAATGATGCACTAAAAAATGAAAGAATAATAGGTATACACAGCTGCAAGTTGAAAATGCAATAATACTTCATTTGAATTGGTAAAAAATTATCATTGAAATTTTATGTTACAACAACGAAAATACATTCTAAGGAATAATGTTTTACATGACCACAACCTCTCCGAATTCGATTCCATTTCATAGTCTTCCTCTCATTTCAGTCAATTTTGACTTGTCATGAAAGAAGAGAAAAAAGTCCTTATTATATTATATGTTTATTTGTGTTTTCTTAAAGTACTAGCTTGTATATTTAGAATTAAGTCTTGCGAATGAGACTAATTCAAAGTCTCGAAACTAGTCGTCAAAAAATAAAGATTGTGGGATCTAAGGACTCTCTTCTTTCATGATCAGTCACCCACATTTGTCAATCTTCAATTTTGTTTTTTTTTTAATTTTGCATTTATGATATTTGAAGGGAAAATCTCGATAAATTGGAAATTATTCAATAAGTTATGTCTCGGAAAATTGTAGATACTCGTTTTTTCCATAATTTTGTTTTTTATCTGGATTCCAATATACCTTATACCCAAAGGAACATAAAGTACTTTTTGAGGAATGTGTATGTTTAGCTAATTTAAATCAATATCAATTATATAATTTTTCACTCACATTGCCAATACTGATATAAAATACAAATAAAAGAACCAAATTAAAGAAACCACACTGTACTGCTTGTATTCTCATGATAATTTTGTTATTCTTTCAGGAAAAACTGAATAATAGTTTCGCAGTCATCTAATAGAAGCATTATATAATATTGACATAATTTTTCAGATAACGCTTGTAAAATATGTTGAATAAATTCATTTTCAAACAATGATATGATTTCGTATTTATTATCAGAAAAAAAACACATAATAATATATAATTTCATTCGGATCTTAATAACAATTTGAAACTTTTCAACCAGGAGTACCTACAGAGTGAGTCAACTGTTTTATACTCCTGAGAGGCAATAATCATATTTTGGGCAGTTGAAAGCCAATTTTTTGCGAAGATGACTTTGCTAACATACTAAAATGCATAATTTCTAAATGTCTGAAAAAAATTCAAATTCTTTTTCAGATTGAAGTTATAACACAAAGTATTTGTGGGAATGCTATAGGTATTTGGAATCGATAAATGAAAAAATGGTACGAAATTCAAGGTGAAAACCCCTGGAGCTTATGTTGTGGCGGAGAGAATATAGGAGAATTCCCTATATTTGAAATACTTCCTAGCATAACATCTGCATAATCCTTGAGAAAAGGGAGAATTGCTACTGTATGTGTTTCCCACAGGCAATTTTCCCTAGCTAGATCCTTCACGCACGCTTGGTTCAAACATAAATTTACAGATTTATGGTAATCAAGTGGGTATAACGTAGACGTCCAAGATAGATTCTACTGACTATTTCTCTCGTCTTAATTTCCACCAATCAGAAAAGCGGAATTTTCAATCACAAATGGTTTCTAGATGGAAAAACTGTATGACAGCAGCTGTCAGCAGTTTTTTCGGGTTTACCCGCGGCAAAACTTGACAGTTGTTGTCAACGAAAATTAATAATACATACATAATGCATCCAGAATAATCTGTTACTCATGAAATAGTCTTGTCAAATACCATTCAGGCATCTGATTTTTCCTGTGAAAAAAATCGAAAAAACACAACACAATGCAAAATAATATTTTTTAACAAAATGCATTCGTGTAGGTGCAAAAATCCTCGTCATTTTTGTTGCCACCAGCACTCATGCTTCTTGTTAAAATATTACTCAGCAACGTGTTTTTTCGATTTTTTCGGAAAAATTGGATGACCTTACGATATTACTTACGAATATTCCATGAAACATTCGTGTATTGTTATGTTATCATCATCGATCACCGATCATCGATAAAGTCCGATCTGCTTCCAGAAAAAAATCTTTCGTTCGAAAAAATTTCAAAAAAATAAAAAAAAAACAATAAATTCGAGCTATATCGACCCGGGTCAGATTTATATTAAGTCAAGGTCGTAGATTGCGGATATGTACCTAATTACATTTTTCCTACGATCAGTATTTTAGGAAATAAATGGCTTTTTGTAAAAATTTTATAAAAATTCCTATACAGAGTGGCCACTTTTTTAATGAGATTGTATTGGTAACTTTTAAACCATGAGAGTTAGAAGGTCGGTCAAATGGGGAAAAAGTTGCATTCATAGAAGCACTCTCAAGCAGTTCAAACAAATCGAGATTATCAGGGCCGGCTATTGAGATATCATAAGAAAAGTAAATTCTGTCATTTTTATTTTTATTTTTTTCCCACTTTATTTCAAATATTATCAAAAAATGTTACAAGAATTTTTTATACGACAGTAAATTATCCTCAAAATGACATAATCAGATTTCGTATCCAACGTTTCGTTCTTCTTGGGCCACCCTCACCCCTATTTTTTTCAATAAGAACCTGCATATTTTATGACACTTTTCGAAATAACTTTTGACGCTGAATTCAACGATATATCATACAATGTTATTCGAAGTTGATTTTACAAAATGGTGGAAATTTCGAACACTTACGTCATTAATGTTCATCATTTACCTTCGAATAATCATTTCATTTGTCTTTCATTAAATGATAGTCTCGTTTAATTATTATGAATTAGGTTTTTAACCTCTTGAAATTTGTAAATAATTAATACGTAACAGAATCAAAGCAAGAAACAAGTAATAATTATTCACTAATTTCAAGAGGTGAAAAACCTAATTCATAATAATTAAACGAAAATATCATTCAATGAAAGACAAATTGAATGATTATTCGAAGGTAAATACTAAATGATGAACATTAATGACGTAAGTGTTCGAAATTTCCACCATTTTGTAAAATCAACTTCGAATGACATTGTATGATATATCGTTGAATTCAGCGTTAAAAGTTATTTCGAAAAGTGTCATAAAATATTCAGGTTCGTATTGAAAAAAATAGGGGTGAGGGTGGCCCAAGAAGAACGAAACGTTGGATACGAAATCTGATTATGTCATTTTGAGGATAATTTACTGTCGAATAAAAAATTCCTGTAACATTTTTTGATAATATTTGAAATGAAGTGGGAAAAAAATAAAAATCAAAATGACAGAATTTACTTTTCTTATGATATCTCAATAACCGGCCCTGATAATCTCGATTCGTTTGGACTGCTTGACAATGCTCCTATAGATGCAACTTTTTCTCTATTTGGACCGACCTTCTAACTCTTATGGTTTAAAAGTTACCAATACAATGCCATTGAAAAAGTGGCCACCCTGTATAATGGCTACCTATAGGTATACATAAGTATCGAAAATATTATTTAGGAGCCGTTTTTTCCGCGACTATTCTATTAATCGATATAGGAAATTTCCTTGCCGATCTAGTGGTGTGCTTTTTATTCAGCTAGAATGTACAGAATTCGCACAAAATTGGCGAAAAATTGGTCGACTTTGGAGTGACGTAACTTCTAAAAAAATTGGAATTGAGAGAAGATGATTTTTTTGGCTATACTTTGGTTCTTTAACAATAAAATGGTGTATTTTTTATGTACCTGAGACGAAGATTTTGTATTTTCAGATTTTTTTCTTGAAGGTCCAATTTTTCCGCATATTTAAAAAACAATTAGTCTTAGAGAAAATCTGTTTGGATTTTCTTAATCTTAATTTATTATTGAAATCTCCAAAATCAGGTCATTTGAGAAAATGTGATTTGGTTTGGAAGTGACAATGCGTTACAACGAGCCGAAGGCGGTTTGACATGGCTGCTGAAAATCGCTCGTTCCAGATTGAACAGGAAATGTCAATTAAAAATTTCAATCTCACATCGGACATCACGTTTTGTCTGAGCTCCCATTTTTTAATTACTACCTACTACGTTCAAGAGGAAACTATTCTGAACGAACTTCTAATCTTTCATTCCGGAAACGCATGATTTTAATGGGAGAAAATTGCATTGAATTAGGGCATCAGCGCGACAAATTGCATTTCCAGCTAGCTGGACTTAACTCGATCATGTCAAATTTCATATTTCAGAATTTCCGAAGCGCCTGCAGTAAATGGAAATGTCATATGCATTTTCATCCATATTGCAGAGGAACTTCGTAACGTGCGCTTCAATCGGCCGTTTACATTTTCATGTTGAAATTAGATTTTCTGTTGGACACTCTGTAAAGGATTCGTCTGGAGAAATTGAGAGCACGTGCGTGTCGCACGTACTAGGTAGAAGTTTTTTACGAACGAAAAATGTATTATTCTGTAGAATAAACAAAATAAACCGAAATGAAAATCAAAGGAAGAATGAAAAATATATTGTCAACGGTCACTGTGATGATTCATTTATATAGATCCCAGATTGTTGTCAATATACAATGCCAGAATGCAGAAGCCTTCTGCTTTGGTTCTACTCTAATTCTTAGATCTTACCACTATTTTTTTGTCCAGCAAAAATCAAAATTTGCCTGATACTATAAAGAATTTCATGCAGATACTGAAACGTGAACGATGTCCCAGTGGCGACATCTGGTAATTAATGGGACAATTAAAGCTATTTCAGCCTTTGGTCTATTAAACTCGAACCTTGGACCCTTCGAATAAAGACAGAATAAAGAAGTTCATTATACATCAATGGTATCACCATTGAGAACATTGATGTAGACCAAGTTTTTATACGCTTTATTACTCTGAACTTATTCATTGGGAGATGAAAGATAGAAACCTGCAAATTATTCACAGGAACCTATAACTCCGAAAGAGATTTTTTGAATTCCTGAGTATTCTAAAAATTGAACACGAATGCTGAATTTGAAACAGGAAAGCAGACAACGAAACTTTTTTGAGAACACAGAATATATGATTCATCCTAGCTCTATGGTTGGATAGAGATAACCTCTAATTCAGCGTAACATAACCAAACTTTTCATGGTCGGTTTTTGGGTTTTTGCCTTTCTAAATATTCGCTGAACCCTGAACAATTGATCATACATATTTGGATATAAACATAAATCAACCTAAAACCAATGCTTGTAATAATTCGAAATGGGAGAATATAGTGCTATGTGTGAAAAAGTTCTGCGTACATTAGAGAATATTATAGAGAGAGATTTAGATATGTAGGTTCGATCTAACTTAATTAATTCGGTTCTCGTAACGTTTCTTTGATTTTAGACGAGAATTCGCTATTGTGCAGACAACGGAAAATTCTAAAAATAAATCACCGGTTTTATATGAAGAAAACTGCCTTGGTTTAGAGTCATGGTGCAAATCTCACATTCGATGTTACTCACATTCTGTATTATCAGGGAACAGGAAAAAATTGTCGCGTAAACAAATGTCACAAGATGATATGAGGAACCTCAACCGTATATTGTTAGGTGGTCTTCTTGTGCAACCAAATGTTCTTACGTTCTGGAATATGAAACGAGAACTGGTAGAGAATGAAGTTTTAAGTATTGAACAGGAACTATATTTCAGTGAATTGCTATTATCTATGTACCCAAAATCTTATGAAGCTTTTTCATATAGAAAATGGTTGTTGCGTTTGAATTTAAAAAAAGTTAAAGATTTCAATTTCTTCCCAAATGAGAGCCGAATATGTTTGAGAACAGCTTGTAAATCACCAAACAATTATCATTCGTGGAATTACAGAATGTGGTGTATGGAAGTTTTGTGGCAAATACACCCTGAAATAGAAAGATTAGTTTTATCAGAGCTTGAATTTTCCATGTGTTGGATATCAAATCATGTTTCTGAATATACTGGATATAGCTATAGACAATTTTTGATAAATAACTTGAAAAATATAAAAAATTTCTCATGTACTATTTTAGAAAATTTTAATTTCAATAATATCTTGAAATATTTGAACCTACCTTCTGCTTGTCAAGATCCTTTAAATGCCCTGAATTTCTTATTCGGAAAATCACCTTCTTACCCAGAAAACAATGATTATCCGAAATATATTAATATGTTGTCAATGTTGTTAGGTGATCTCTCATTTATAACAGCTGAGTTGAATTATCTGTACAGTAAACATGAATGTCTTTGGAGCTACCGGAAATTCTTACTTATTAAATTATTGGAATTGGCCCACGAGTACCATGGAATTGAATTCAATCACAAACTGTATATAAGTCAGGAATATAACAATTCTCACAATACTTTCAATATATTGAGTTTAGAGATTGATGACCTAAATACTGTGAAATCTGATATGCATAAAAGGGTCGCTTCATCAAGTTTTTATTCACTCCTGATGAAAAAAGAATTGGAATTCATTGAAGCAAGTAGAAATAAGGATGATCCAACTCAGTTCAATCTTCCTAAGCGATATTTGTCTTGGTTGTATCTTGCGAATATCTACAAACCCTCTTTGTGAGAATGAACCATTCGTCATGATATATTCATGAAAAGTATGTAAAAAATGTATATTATTTTAATTAGAAAAGAGTTTGTGCTGAGAACACTTTGTTTCAGAGTATTACACTGTAAAATATAAAATAAATTACCTACTATATTAGCCAGGCTATTATTAATGATTCATATTTTCATAAAACCTACAAAATGTATTCAAAAATTAATTCTTAGAAAATATTTGTAATTCTTCATAAAATATCACTTTTTTCTTGTTAATTATTCCTCAATATTTCTAGTTTTCAAATAAATATTGAATCTGATGGTGTTGCTTTTGATTTATTCTAGAAATTAATGATACTTGAACACCCATTCACATTACATGGGGATGAAAACGTCATTTTTCTGCACTCCCATATATAAAGAATATTATGAATCACTACCCCCATTTAAAAATTATTTATTTGGTACCTATCCAATATTAGGAAGAATAAAAAGAAATTTGTTCTGGAACACCTAGATTCATCCCATGATAAAAATTCACAAGTTGATGATAATATTGAATATCCATTTTGCGATATTTCTATGCATATTGTATAAAAGTGCATTTGGAAAATTAGAAATCCCCAATTGAATATAAGACAAATAATTTCATTTCGGCAAACAAGATACCAAAATGGGGCCACACGCGCAAGTCAATAAGAACCGCCCTTTTCATTTCACTGTAGGCGAGGTAGATGCCAGTTGCCCCATCCATAACCCTACTAAGACTCCATACATGTTTGACCTAAGTTAACAACGCTCGTAACCAGGTGCTTCTACAGTGATGTGAACAGCCTATATTTTGAAGAAACTTCACTCATATCGTAGTTTGACGGTATTTCTGTGAATTTATAGTGTACTTAAAGTAGGACTGAAATGGATAGAATTAATGGATGGCAAAGTTATGCAACTATTTGTCGGTTGTGTCTTCAGAAAGATGGATTCATGTTCGGCATCTTCAATCATAACAGTGGGAACGAGAAGAGTTTGTATAAAAAAATCGTGGATTGTACTGCACTTCAGGTAAGTTGAGGTTAAGTAGTATCATTATGATGAAGATTCTATTCTAGTTAGACTAATGTAATCAAAGTTAGTTCTTAATGAGTTAGTTTTATAATATTATGTATGAGAAATCTATATTTTTCATTTTATCAATTGCAAAAGTTCATTATTTATAAGAACTTCTCATCTTTCATAATTTTATGACCAATGACCATCAGTAATGAAAGGAACTAATTCTAATTACATTTTATTCTCTTTGATAGACTGGGTTTCTGAACATTATAATTAGACTTCAATATGAATAATTTTATTCATCCTTGGTATTCCTATTGCTTTTTCCGCGTTCTACAATATTTATGAAAATGTGAATTTATTCAACAGAGCTACGTTCAAGTGTATTTTTTTTAATCATCAACTCATTAGTTGCAACTTTCAATTCTAATTTTGATCAGTGAATACATTATTTTATGAAAGATTGAAATGAGGGCAATGTAAGATTCCGTTATCTTCATCTTGTGGGTATAATATCGATACTGTTTTGATTTAATTCGAAAGATTGGACGGGATTGGAGTGATAGAAATTTAATTTCAAGTTGTTTTTAATGAATTTTATTTTGTAATTTTCATGCAGATATTACAAATGATCAAAGATGCAAAGCAAATACAAATGTCAATGTCAAATTAAATAGCAACCACAGACAGATTACAGATGTGATCTTTTTAGGAACACAGAACATACAAACCTGTTCAGACCCCTTCTTCTGTGGTTCCCAGCCATAGCCGTCTTTATAACAAACCATGAATTAGGGTCAACAAGGCAACACTGGTAGAGGCTAAGGTTTAGATTTATTTATTGATAGATTCATGTTTGAATCGATTGTAATTCGAAAAGAAGACGATGAAAGGACTAGGCACGTAGAAGAGGTTTCTAGGGGACGATAAAGTTTGCTGAAATTTCAGTTTGTTAAACCAAGATATCAGTTTTTTTTAAATTTTTATCATAACATTATACCTGCTACTAAGCTTCACGCGTTGAGTCGTAGCCTACGAATTCTTATTACCTGGTCTACGTAGCTCTTATATCGATATATAACGATAAAAATCGTTGCTCCATGATCTAGATTCATTTTTTCATTTTTTTTTTTTTTTTTCAGATAACGATGGACGATGGTCTCCCCAACGTGATATGCCACCGTTGTTTGTACAAAATCGATTTTTGTTTAGAATTCCGCCAGCAGTGTTTCGTTTCTGATGCCACGCTCAGAAGAATACATGAAGAGAGCGATCATAACCCAGCGTTAGTGCAAGCAGCATTAGGTTTTCACGATCACACCGACGATGTCGTGATGGTTGTGGATCCAAACGCAGCCGATTACAAATCCGATATTGATGCCGAAGCAGAAAATCCAAGCGAAAACGATAACTCTATCATAAATAGAACGTACGGTTATGGTTTCTCTAACATATCGATGTGCAGATACTGCGACCATGCTTTTATGAGCAAAGAAGAATGCACTTCGCATGAAACGACGGCTCACAATACCCAAGCCCCTTTCATTTGCGTAGCTTGCAGCGCTGATTTCGAAAACCGAATACACTATTTAACACATTTAAAAAATGTACACCAAGATGATAAACCGTTCAAATGTCCACAGTGTGCACGCACCTTTGCCAGAAGATCCGATTTGAGGAAACATACAATAGTACACACCGGCATCAAACCTTTCTCGTGTAAAGTTTGCTTCAAATCGTTTTCTAGAAATACGAATTTATCGAAACATATGCGAATTCATTCCGGGCATAAGCTGTTTTCTTGTAAAAAATGTCATAAAAAATTCTTGAGTAAGGCGGACTTGGGAAAACATTCTGTTTACCATTCCAAAGTGAAGACTAAAAAGGCTCAAATATCGAAAAAGAATGCGCAAAAGGCGGCACCAATTGAGACAAACATCAACGGAGATGAAGTTAATTCGGAGATCAATAATATGGATGATACAGTAAATGAGGAAAATATGGTGATTAGTATTGACCCTTTCAATCAGAATACCTTTGAAGAAGATGATGATGACCGGAACTCCACATCTTCAAGAGTTTCAGATCATCTTGTAGGTTACGAACAGATGATGTCCAATTCTAATCATCAAGAAGGGTATTACTCAAACGATGCTCAGGAAAACTCAATACTTACGTCACCATCACGTCCTTTCGCGTGTAGTACTTGTAAAAAAACCTTCATGCGGAAGAGAGAGCTGGACCGTCACATTCTAACACATACAGGAATGAAGCCTTTTAAATGTCCGAAGTGTGATAAGAGCTTTGGAAGGAAGGATAAGCTCGTGAGGCATATGAGAATTCACGATGTAAATAAACAGTTCGCATGCGATATGTGCGAAGAAACTTTTAGCCGTAAAGAAAGTTTAACACAGCACCAAAAAGTTTATCATACAAATTATCACAATGACCCTTATTAATTTTTACTGTTGCTGTTTTGCTAATTGAACATTGTATATATTTAATTATATTTGAGAGAATGACGCTTTGGTTTGTTGGACTCTACGAGTGGGAGCCGATTTCTATTTTTTGAAATAAATCGTTGAAATTAAAATGAGTTTTCAGTCCAATTTCCCATCCAAAAGAATAATTCGCCTGTATGATTGATAAAGTCAAATTGTCAAAGGTGAGTACACACAACCAAACTTATATGGAATCACCCAGTATTAAGATGAAATATTATTTTGATATCTTTTTCGTTAGAAGCAAATAAAAAGTGCATGTGTTTACTCACAAAAACAGTTAGGTTCATAAGCACTTGATAAGATTTGGCTTTGCAGTGTCGATTTTACCATTTCGTTCGAACGTCGCAGTGAATTTATATTTTGTTTTTTTGCGAAGTTTTAAAAAAAAATGCCTTATGTGGGGTTATCGGAAGTTCAGAGAGGAAGAATTATTACTATGGCAGAACAAGGTATGTCACAAAGACAGATTGCAAGAACGGTGGGGGTTACACAAGGGGTTGTTTCAAAAACCTATGCAAGGTTTCTGGAGTTAGGAACCCTAAAGAATAGGCCGAGAAGAAGTCGTGGAAGAGTAACTACAGAAAGGCAGGATCGCTTTTTAGCCCAAACAGCAAGAAGAAATCCCGCAGTATCTCATTCAGAGCTTCAAAGGCAATTTTTGCAAGCTACAGGTGTTAGTGTTTCTGTCGAAACTATCAAGAGAAGAGCGTTAAGAGTTCCAGAACTATCAAGGCAAAATAAAGTTGACCGTTTTAATTGGTGTTTAGAGCATGAAAATTGAACTATTGGAGATTGGAAAAATGTCTTATTTTCGGATGAGACCAGAATTGGCCTACGATCAGACGACCGGCGTGTTCGCACTTTAAGAGGTAGAGGGAGGCAAGCTAGGCTCCAAGCTGCAAGACCGATCCCTAAATACAAAGGAGATACTGTAATGTTTTGGGGCGGAATTATGTTTGGTGAGAAAACTCCTTCAATTCCCATTAGACAATCTCTGACAGGGCCTAGGTATGTTGATCTAGTGCTGCAACCTGTAGTGAGGCTCTGGCGAGGTGCTTTTGGAGATTATTTCCTATTTATGCAGGATAATGCACCTCCACATACCAGCAGAGTTGCAAAAAAAATTTTCGAAACAGAAGGTGTGACTGTTTTAGAGTGGCCTTCTTGTTCACCGGACCTTAATCGGCTTAATCCTATCGAGCACTTGTGGGATAGGATCAAATGAAAAATTAGAGCTCGTCAAAATAATCCTGGTAACGCAGAGCAACTTATACAAGCGGCTTTAGAGGAATGGGCAAATGTTACAGAAGAAGAAATTAACAACTTAATAGAAAGCATGCCTCGTCGAATTCAAGCTTGTATCAATGCCAGGGGTGGTAATACTGATTATTGATTTGTTAAAATCGTTTTATTTGTTGTTCAATTCTCAGTTACATAAAAATTATTTTTAGAGAAATTTACACTTTTAATTTTCTGTTCCATTATAAAAATAATCCTTTGATAATTTATATTATTTTTGTAATAAACTTGTTTTGGGAAAACTGCTCTTCACTTTTCAGCGACTTTTTTTTAATTAAAATTCGTTTTTTCCAAATAACAGGGTGATTCCATATAAGTTTGGTTGTGTGTAAATGAGAACCGGTTAGTTAGAAAACTCTCAAGTGAGAGTACCTATTTTAATTTTTTTATTTAATTGCCTGATCTTATCGCGCCAAGAATTCTTGCCCTGAACTTGGCCAAAACTTCGCATGTTTTGGGAGAAATAAACAGTAATTGGCATATGTTTGGAAACAAGGAAGGTCGACATCCAGGTAATAAATAGTTTCAAATAGTTTGGCGTTTCGTGGTGAGATGATTTTCTACTTTACAACCATCTGCTCCGTCAAAGTCCATAATATTTTAAGTTATTGCTAAAAGATGTCCTATTTTAGTGTTTTGAGAACTCGCCGTCCAACTTTGATTGTCGCTTCGGTCAACATCGCGATTTGTGCAAGGGGAAACGGCCACTTAAAGATAAATTGCGACTCTACAAAGTGCTTTAAAGGGTGGTTCAATTGCATTCAAAAGTGGTGGATATTTTTAAAACAATTAAAACGAAAGAGCGGAGTCAGATCTCTGATTTTCTCTGAGACTAATTGTTTTTTAAATATGGTTGATGGAAAATCGGAAAAATTGGACCTTCGCGAAAAAAATCAGAAAATCCAAACCCTTCGTCTCAGGTATATAAAAAATACACCATTTTATTCTTAAAGAACCAAAGTATAACCAACAAAATCAGCTTCTCTCAATTCCAATTTTTTTAGATGTAACGTCACTCCAAAGTCGACCAAATAATCGACCTTGAGTCGAAAAATCGCGAAAAAGAGGTAATTTTTGGACTGCCGTATTTCCCAGAAAGATTGATTTATACAGATGCTGATTTTTTGCATGAAGATTGATCCTTTGCGAATCAAAAAAACCTATTTTCATCCGTCAGAGTCGAACAGTTTAAATTTTCTGATTTTTTTCGCAAAGGTCCAAATTTTTCATCGTTCGTAAATCAAAATCTGTTTTCTCACGGAAGAACTGATTGGATTTTCTTAATCTACGTCCTCGAATTAGTGAATGGTGTGAGTTTGAAGTCGATCGGCGCCAAAAAAAAAATTTCGAAAAATCGAAATTTTTCCATACCATAGGATTTTTCGCAAAAATTCGAATCTCGCCTATCGATACGAAATTTTCACCATTTATTAATTCTTTGCGTAGATTAAGAAAATCCAAAAAGATTTTCTCTGAGACTAATTGTTTTTTAAATATGGTTGATGGAAAATCGAAAAAATTGGACCTTCGCGAAAAAAATCAGAAAATCCAAACCCTTCGTCTCAGGTATATAAAAAATACACCATTTTATTCTTAAAGAACCAAAGTATAACCAAAAAAATCAGCTACTATCAATTCCAATTTTTTTAAAAGTTACGTCATTCCAAAGTCGACCAAATTTTCGCCAATTTTCCACTCAAGGTCGAATATTTCCCGAACCAAAAATTTCTCGGGAAAACTAATTAGCTCATCGTAATATACGAATTAGTAAATGAAATGACCCGGGTCGATATACTACAAAAAAAATTTTTTGACCGAAATTTCCCTAACATTTGGTCCTTTGGGCAGGATAACATTACAGAAGAAAGGATAATAAAAACGCTCATATTCCTTACTGAATTAAAATGTATTTCGATTATTCATTCATATACACAAATAGCTTTTAGATAATTCTAATTATACAACTGCAATTAATCACTTAATAAATATCTATTCAATCGTCATCCTCGTCATCATCATCGGATATATATTTTCTGGTATTCTTTTTCTTTCTTCCCGGCTGTTTCTTCTCTTTCTTGATCTTCAATTTCATCTTAACTGTGGATTCAGTGTCAGATTTGGTACTGCTTTCTTTATCATCATCATTATCGGATTCTGCATCCGTTTCAAGTCTCTGCTTTGCATTCGTGAATACCGACTGAAGGACTATACTATCTTCGTGTATTAACGAAGCTTCCTCGTTGTATATTTGGGCATTTTGACAGAGAAGCATGAAATCCCTTTCTAAATCCGCCATATCGGAATACTGAAACAATAAGAATTGCGAGTTTAAGCACTGACAACAACGTGGATCGTTTTAAATTTCGAATCAATAAATGGTTAGAGTAATGTTTTAAAATATTCAAGAATCAAACAAAACCTACCTTTCCATCTTCAATACGATTCATTATCTTGTTGATATCCAAAGGTTTCTTTATAACCTCATAATAATCCGGATAATCTTTCCTTGGTGGAAGTTTCATAAAAGGTTCGCTCAGCAGTCTCCCATCACTGAAAAATAATTAGGTTAGAGAACTCAATAATCTACGAAGATAAAACATGAATTACCTATCTGTGTACTTTGTTACGATACTCATAAGCTTTTTCATCTGTTTTTTCAATTTCGAATCTGCAGCTGAAAGTCTACTCTTTTTCTTTGAACTTGAACCCATTTCTACGTCAGAATCGTCCTTCTTCTTACGTTTCCTGCCTCTCTTTTTCTTGGCCTTTTCTTCCTCCTCTTCTTCGTCATCATAATCACCGCCTTCATCAATGGCCTTCAACCTTTAAAAGTCAAGATTAAGGTAGAACGCCTACAGGATTGTAGATTTATTTGAATTATTATATCCTAGTTCTCCGCAGTACTTACCATTCTTTTTCCGTTAGACTATCAGTGTAGTCCACTTCTTTCCTTTGCCTACTTCCCCTTCCCAGAAGACTCTCAGTATCCTCATAATTCCAAGGATCCACTTCGTCTTCTTCCTTAACCAACCAATCGGGAAGTTCGTTCACTTCTAGAAGCCTAGGTTTACGATTTGATCCCAATTTAGCCTCTTCCCTTCTTCGTTCCAGATCCATCTTTTGGAAAAGTTCGAATTCGTTTTCAGATCTTGCTACCATTTGATTGACCGCTTCATCGTCTGGGACTTCGTTTTCTTCCTACAAGAAACAAACAGAGATTAACATCAGCATCATGTGTTCGATAGAAATGACCTTACCTCTTCATCGTCGCCATCTTGATGCAGAATGGTCTGTAAAAATTGTTGCCGCTCTGATCCCGTCGACTTTTGATCGAACATACCGGCTTGAATGACTTTTTCGTCCATGTTCAACTTGTACCTAGCAGCGGCCAAAATTCTTTCTTCCACGGAATTCACTGTCATCAACCTCAAAACTCTGACTTCGTTCTGCTGACCGATACGATGGGCACGATCCTGAGCTTGCAAATCCTGCGAACATATTCAGTTTTAAACCACGTGAGCAAAGTCGATCAACCCAGAAGTCACCTACCTGATGGGGATTCCAATCGGAGTCAAAAATGACGACCGTATCTGCGCTCTGTAAATTCAAACCTAAACCACCGGCTCTTGTAGATAACAAGAACAAAAAGTAATCGCTGTTTTTAGCGTTGAACTTTTTCAAGAGGTCCCCTCTGTCCTCAGCTTTGGTGGTACCATCCAAACGTAAGTACCCGAAGCCTCTCCAATTCAAATAATCTTCCATTATACTCATCAACTGAGTCATCTGACAAAAGAGCAATACTCTGTGCCCCGTTGCTTTTAATTTCGGAAGTATTCGATCGAGAAGTTCGAATTTTCCGGAAGAACGGTAAATATCGGGACTGAAAAAAAAATAATTAAAAATCTCAATACAATATTAACATATTGATAGTTCTTACCCGGAAATCATGCCACCGGCTATACCAACATGATCACAATATTTCTCTTCGATATGCGGGAACATAAATGGATGATTGCAAAGTTTTCTCAATTGCACGATCGTGTTCATAAGAGCCTTAGCTCCGCCTCTGCCCTTATTTCCTCTTTCTGAACCGTCTGTCAGAAGGACACCTTTACTTTGCATATGCTGATAAAGCACTTTTTGCAATCCAGACATATCGCATTTGATGATATATTCGACTTTGTCAGGTAGTTGGGATTCTACCTCTTTCTTCAATCTCCTGAGTAAGAAAGGTCGCAAGACTTTGTGTAAACGACGAATAATCAAAATGGTTTCTTCTTCGTTCAACTCCACCTACAAGAGGACATTCTTGAAATTCACCCTTTAAATTTACGATTTTTCAAATAAACGAATAAAGGTGTAGAGAAAACCCTGAAAAATTGTAGATCTGTGTGTCATTCTTGATTGTAGTTCAAATGCACAGTCGTTGAATTTCTCTCATGTTTCTGAATTTCGTGTGTGGGACGCTTTATATTGTGCCCAAGATTAGCGTGACACTTTTGGCCTTGCGTTTGATGACTTCCACGTGAGAGTTTTCGAGTCCTGAATGTGAAACCTTTATCTTATATAGTGCGCGTAAAAATTATGGAACAAATTCATTTTCTCAGAAGAAAAATACATTTGGCAACAAAATCCTGGAACAGGTCAATTTTTGTTTCACTTTTACCAAATTTTTATGCATTTTCGAAGGATTTTTGATGCACCCTGTGCCATGTGGTACTTTTTGGAGAAGGTCTTTGTATCTTCTTTACATGCGTGCAGGAATTTTCGAGAACAATTTTTTTTTTGAAAAATTCATATCGGCGGTACAAAAATAAAACAGAATCGAATAATATCACTTACCTTTTCTCCAGTAGTGGCGAAGGGAGCATTGAACCATTGTTCGAATGTCGAGCAACTCTTGAAAATCGACGGCAACAAGAAGTTCAACAGAGCCCACAATTCTGGCAGTTTGTTTTGCAACGGCGTACCGGTGAGGAGCAACCTATGCGGGGCCAAATAATGGGTATTCAACACCTGCGTGAGTTTGCAATGATGATTTTTCATCCTGTGTCCCTCATCGATGATCATGTACTTCCACGGAAGCTGAAAGAAAAAATTAATCGATAAAATTTTCATCATCAAAATCACTACAAACTTACTTTGGCCAACACTCCTTTATCTTTGATTACATATTCGTAGGTAGTGAGGAGTACGTTGAATTTTGTCGAACGCATCTGACTCTGGATTGTCCTTCTGCCCGCAGGAGATCCTTTATAAGAAACTACGACCACCGAAGGCGCCCATTTTTCAAACTCCAAAACCCAATTGGATAGAGTTCTGAAAAAGAAACATATTCAATTTTTTCCACCGAATTGCTGAAGTCAAACTAAAATATTCTCCACTTTTTCGAGACTATAACGAAGCCTCTATAAATCTCGAATTAGGATCTATTCAATTGATATTTTGAAATTCCAAGATGGAAAGTTGAAAAACGCAATTAAATCGATCATAATATGAAGGGAGACTTGTAGAAGCTTCGTTATAGTATTTTAATGAAAAGTAAAAAAAATATAGAAGTCGCAAAATCACAATACCTAAATAAATGAAGAAATACACTGTTAAATACCACAATACTCACGATAATGGAACTATGGTAAGGAATGGCCCGTTGACCTTTTTCTTCTCCATCAAATACGTGATGAGGGCTATAGTTTGAATAGTTTTACCCAGACCCATCTCATCGGCTAAGATTCCGTTCAAATTGTTGTTGTATAAAGAAACCAGCCATTCCAGACCTTTAATTTGGTACTCTTTGAGTTTACCATTCACCAATATGGAAGCTTGTTCCGTGACAATCTCATGAACTGTATGGGCAATGCTAGAAAAAAAAATTATAAATATAGATTAAGATGAACTTAATACTTCAAATAACGTACCTGTAATAAGTCTGTTCTTCATTGGCGTTCTTATGATACTCGTCATCTTCAACTTTAGCCTTCTTGATAACCTCCTTTGCCTTTTCTTCATCGCCCACATCTCTCCTTCCTGTAACGAACATGAATGAATTTGATTTCAACAACTGGTAATAATCAGTTTTTTCATTTACCTCTTCCTTCCCTGTCGTCGTCATCGTCCGAATCGTCGTCGGACTCCACAACTTCCCAGCCCGGATGCTGCTGGAGCCACTCATTCAACTGCCCCAAAGTAGGTGCATCTTCTCCCACTAATCGTTTTCCAGTTATCGTTTCGACCACAGTAACCGGTTTCTGTGAATCCTGGGAACCGTCATCGTCAACGTCCATTCCTTCTTTCTTCATCGATCTTTTCTTCTTCTGAAATTAAAAGTATTTCAAGATAAGATACACGTACTGTCTTCGACTTATCTGTCTTACTTTTTTTCTCTTTTCTTCTTCCACTTGTTTCCTCTTTTGTTCCAATTTATGCTGTTTAACCATCTCAGTCAAATTACTGATATATTCGTCCGTTTGTGAAAGCAAGAAAGCCAAACGCTTATCTTTTTTCTGATCGATGAGCTTTCTGTACCCTTCTTCATCCTCTGCCATAAGTCTACGATGCACAAAAATTAATTCAGGCTCTTCCATGACATTCCGAACAACTCACCTCCTCATACGTTCTTTCTCAATACGCTCCTGTTCCTTCTTCTGCTCCCTCTCGGCGTTTGCGTGATAATTCATAACAGCCTTGTTCAACCTGGTCAATTTGGCCTGATTGTTCCTGTGGAATTCCTTGAAATCTTTACCGTGCTGCAGCACGGACGTGAGGAACTCCTGGTGCTTCTGTCTGCGCTTGCGCTCCGCCTCCAATTTCTGTTGCTTCTCCAGTTTTTCGGTGGCTCTGGCCTCGCGTAGGCCTTGACGTTTGGTGCGCTTGTAAGCTTTGACGTTGACAGCCGTCTCTAGAGTGGTGTCGCGGCGGGTGCACGCTATGATTTCGCTCCTGAGCTGACGTTGGAAATTCAGGCATCTGAGAGCGCGCAGTTCGATCTGAGCTTGAATTCTCAATTCTTCCGACATGTTGGTGGGCAGATTGTTGAGTTGGTCGATGCGCGAGGCGATTCTAGCTGCAACCCTGCGCCAATAATCCCAAGAATTAGTTTTTGCAGTACGTGCATACAGCTTTATAGGGAGCGCATTCAAAATGGCAAAACCTTATCAGAAGAATTGTCCACGTTTTTTTTTTCGGAATGAAATCCCAACGATTTCTAAAGTTCTAGAAATCGTGAATGATGACGAGAGTTTGCCAAATTTCAAAAGAACAACGTTCTATAAATTATTGGAAAAAATGGAATTCAAGTTCAGTTAAAACTGAACGATTGTGTGAAATCTCCTAGATTCGACTCTGGACGGAAAGAAACTTTACGAAGGCCCTCCTACCGCTGCGCCAAACATGTTATTATTGCTCCTTCTCACATTTGAACAGAGTATAGAATTGTGGGATATTTTACCTGTTTTCTCTTTCCTGAAGTATGACAAGAGGATCTAAACCTGCTGGTTTAGGAATAGCAGTAATGCGATTCTGCTTGGTAGGCATCTGTTGGTGGGGGGGTTGTTGAGGCATGTTGGGACGCATACCTTGCACATGAGGCGCCTGCGCCCCTTGCACATTTCCAGGCTGTGGTGGTTTGCCTCCTAAATTTGGCTGAAAAGATATAGCACAAAATAGTATCTCGATCAATCGGTTATTGAATGTGCTGCAGATAAATTCCAATCTTTTCATTCAAAAACAATCATAACTACATAAGAATGGAGTTTTAATCTGTGACTATGAATAAGAGCAAGAATTATAGGCGTGCAGACAAATTTTTGAAACTCAGGAAATAGTTACACCAGAGCAGGAATCGAACCTGCGTTTCTTGTTTGTCGGACAATTGCTCTACCGCTAAGCTATCGGTGTTTATGTTTCTTTTTCCGAAATTCAACATTATTAGGTTCTCCTTCGAGCGGTGTGAATTCCTTAAAAATACGGAGATCCGATTCTTGTGCCAGAAATGTAACTTTTTCTGGAGTTCCGAAAAATTTGTCAGCACTCCGATAATTGTTCATCTTCATCACAACTACGTTTCCTTAAACTCAAGACTAATGGCACCACCACCTTCACTAATTGGAGATTTATTTCCACAGAAAACTTTGAGATATTTGAGAGAACCATTGCAGCAATAAAGATTCATAAAGCTGTGCTCAGTGAAGAAAATTTAAAAGACATAAAATATTAAAATACAGAAAATTATTGCTTACGAGAATAACATTATCACTACGCGAAAAATAAATACATAAATGCTTTCAAAAATTAATGCATTAACATAGTAACAACATTAATTCAAATAGAACTTTTGCATACATTTTTGTTCAATTTCAGGTAACAAACGAAACATTGTTTTCTTTCTCTTTCTTTTGTTGAGTTATTTTTTGAAATTATTATTCAACATAAGATTTGATTGAGAATTTTAAAACATGGTGTTCTCGGTATCTTTCGAATCTCACCTATGCCTTTTCGGCCTATAATTGTCGTAATCCTGGCTAGAATGATCAACAATGTTACAAGAAAGTGCAAAATGCCACAAAGATGCGAAAATTGATATGATGAAATTTCGTTTTTTTTTTCATTTTTCGGCGTTTCAAAATAAATCATTTCGTGCGAAGTGGACTCAATTTCTTCATGAAAAAGCAAAAGATGGTGAAATAATTTTTCGTCCAACGTAAGAATGGCAAGTTTATGAACTATCCGGGATAAGGTATTTTTTTGTTGTGATGCAAAAACACGAAAGTCTATAACCGACGGGGTAGAAACCCATCTTAATAGTTTGTTATCATTAAGATCTTGGATGTTACCGGTTTTAGCTTAGAGTCAGAGTCCCTAAAATCTAGATTCTAGTCATATTTCCCCAACCATGACAATGAAGTTCCTTATACAGGTTTGGAAAAAATAAGTTGGAAACATAGCCAATTCAGCGTTAAACCATTGAATGCATATTGTCTAGTCTAGTGGACAAATCTCTATATCGAATAAGAAAACCGAACTTTCAGTTCATCTACTGCATAGAAAGGATTGAAACTGAAAGAAGCATATTATTTCAAATGATTGAATGAATATTCATTGGAAAATTTGGGTAGAAAATTGAAAATAAATACTGATATAGATGTCCATCCATTGTTTTCAGGAAAACCCTAGCGAATATTCCTACAAAAAAATATTATTATAATAATGAAACATTTAATCATCATATGTTCCAAGAAGAAGCAAATATCGGGAGTGTGCCATAAAAATTTGAACAGTAACTGTAGATTCCACTTCTACAGATCTCAAACTTTCACTAGAAATCTACGAAAATACAGTGAACATATCGTGCTACAAAAGATCTACAAAGCATGACAAACTTCATGTGCATTACTCAAACCATGCAACGACATTTTCAAGAGACCTAGACATTGCTCGATGAGGCTAAGGTTTTGTAGAAACATGTTCGATTCTCCAACTACTAATCCAGCAGAAATCCATGTGTGCTACACCGTGATCATTTCGACTTGATGAAATGCAAAAAGCCGACAAATACTGTGCGCATGCATGTTGCAAACGCTTTACCTGAGTCGTAACCGGTCCAGGGGGACCTTGAGGTCCTGGAGATGGATTGGACTGGTTTCCCATTGACGTTGAGGGCCTGTTAGTCGGCGGAGGACCCCCAGATTCTGGGGGCTCGTTTGTTTCAGGTTGTCCCGCCTAAAATTTTTTCAATTGGAAAAATTCAAGTGAACTACTCATTTTATCACAGATTAATGAATGGAAGAGTCGCAAACAATTTTTTTCAGATCGATTTCGATAAGTAGCAACCAATGATATATTTAAAAAAATTCGTTTCACATTCCATCCTTGCACCTTCACATTTGAAATATATTTAGAGGACGAAGAAGCTAAACGCTGTGTTTCTCTTATCGATTAGTATGTTCTAAGCGACAGACTTTTGTTGAACTTTATAGATTATCGAACCTTAGATAAATTAAATGATTAATTGAATGAATTTGATAATTTCCTACAAATAATGAAATATGCTCACGTTTGGTGGTTGTCCAGGGCCCGGAGGTTGAAAAGGACTAGAAGGTGGTGTTGGACATTGAGGCGTCCCATCAGGCCTTTTACCTTGTACAGCCAATGCCATTTGCGGGCTAATAGATTGATTTCTTGCAAATAATCGATAAGCCATGATTTGGGCCCTACAAAAAAATTCTGCTCACTCAAGATGTAGATTGTAATAAAACAAATTTAGATTTAATTCCACCCAAAACTAATTCGAAGCAGAGGTTTGCTTCTTTTATACTCGCGCATAAATGCTCATTACTGTTTAAAAATAATTCTTATTTTCATTCAGAAAATAAGAATTAAAATAGTTTACCTTAACTGCGCCATTTGCAACTGCGTGAAAATGGCACTATTTCCATTGCTACGAGCCCGAATAGCCAGAAGTTGAGAGTATCTCGGGTCTTCTTGTAATCCTTTTTCTTCCATTGAATCTATGGCTCTTTGAAGCGCATTCAGATTTTCTTGGCCTTGAGGTGGAGGGCCCCCATGGCTACTAGATCCAGAAGGATTTGGAGGAACGTTCGGAGAAGGTGGTATGCCCTTAAAAGTACGCAAAAAAAATAGTATTGCAAAACGAGTTTTCCTGAAATTCAGTTAAAGTAAGAGACCAATGGAAACAAATAATTACTACTTTATGATTACAACTTTTAATAGATTTAAGTTTGTGCAGCGTCTTTGTTCATCCGGACATCATTTTTGTTATATGGTGTAGTTGTTTTTCTTAGAATCAACGATGGAAGCTTATTGTAATTATATCGAAGATCACCACTGTTCAAATGATTTAATACAAAGTTTCACTCAGATTAATCGATAATAAATCCTTCAGTGGTGAAGGACATCAGAAAAAAGGATTCCTTGACTTTGCCGATACCAAGGAGCATAGATAACTGGAGGAAAGGCTTCATACGCTTGACAGACCATTTTGGACTGCCTATGACGGCGGAGATTCGTGTGACGCCCGCTAGAGGGGCGCTGTGATCGTTATAGGAGCTCTACAGTTGCAAACTTGCTCACTTACAGACTCTAAACAACGTTTTATTCAAAACCTAGTGTTTCTGAATCATAAAACGGGCTTTATCCGTAAATCAGCTATGAAACCTCACTTTTATAAATACCTGCGACTGTTGTGGATGAGAAGCATGGGGGTGTCCCGGGTAAGGCTGACCGGGCATACCCTGCCCATGCATTGAAGGGTTCTGCGGACCTCCAGGGTGTCCAGGCAATGGCGCCTGGGACCCGCCGTGAATGGGATGAGGCCCCATGCCATGGTTCGGGTTCACATTCGGAGGCATGGGTCCCTGCATATGATGGCCGTGGGGTCCTTGACCTTGATGATTGTGGGGCACTGGGGGATGACCTTGGGCCATATGGGGTTGTTGCCCTGAATTCGGCGGCGGATGACCCTGTGGAGGGTTGTTGTGAACCGGATGGGATGGGTGAGGTTGAGGCATGTGGTTTGGAGCGGGGTTAGGGGCGGAATGAGGTGGACCGTTCATGTGGCCACCCATGCCAGAGGGGCTTTGGAAAGGGCTGTGTGGGGAGTGAGGGGGGGCTGGGCTTTGGGTGGGAGGGCCCATGGGACTGGGTGCTTGCGGAGGAGCCATAGGGCTGCTCTGTGGTGACGGACTCGCCATTTTCTGTAATCGAAATTTGCAAAGTTATAGAGGAATGAGGAAATATAAAAAGTCAAAGGACAACTTCACAGTGAACCCTATCTACAAAATTTCATTTTACAATAAAGCATCCTCTAGAAGACAAGACAGTTTCGATATATTTCTGTATGTTTCATTATCCACGTTAAAATTGAATCACTGATTTTAGACACACATTAGAAATATAAACCATACTGAAATTTCAAAAAGAAAACAATATCTCAAAATAAAATATATTTGTTTGGAACAGTGACATGAGAACCTAGATTATCACAGCATTGATGATTTAATTCTTCTTCATTGAAAGCTTCCAAAAATGTTTAAAATTTCAATCCTTCATAAAACCCAGTTTTGGGTCGTATAACTACTGTCATGATGAATGAAATCGACCAATTTATTACAGTAACGATCTACTACTCGAGGATTTGTTGATTTCTTTGATATATCCTTTGTTCATCATCCTAAATATGTTTAATTTCTTGCTTAGTTCACAATGCATTCTATGCGAAGCGACTAGAAGACTCAGACTATGATAGGCCATCTTGGGAACTCATTTTCCATGAAATAATAAATTTACTCACATCTATATACAATGAATACTAAACCAAATATTTGATTTTTATGATGTTTTATCGATTTTAAACATTTTCATAGTATACTGAGCTAAATTCCATCATAAAATTATCGGCAAAGCCTCAAGCAAAGCTAACTTCACTTCAATCACTTAACAATTATGCCAATAAAACGACGTAAACTGAGAAATTGACGTAAACGTCGTAAACAGTGTAGGCCCACAGAACACTATTTACACACTCATCATAGAAATTTAAAAAACACACTTCCACAGCCATCTTTATAAAGACGGCTGTAGTTCCAAATTGCACGTGCCTCGCACAGAACAAAACTAATCCAGTATGGACATCTATGATGATGGAGACGCAATAAACTATAGTTCCTGGATCAATCATAGATGCCGCCACAATGAAAATTCGTAAAATTAAAGTGGAATCAAAATCATAGATTCATAGGCAAGGATCTACTCCTACTGCTATATTTTGTGTATAGGTACATTCTGATGAATATTGTTTTTTGGTTTTTGATGATTTGTTTATCCATACATAGGTGCTTATGATAAAAACTATTCGCGATTTAGAGCTAGGCAAATTTACATGGTGGCGGCACGTATATTTTATGTTTATTTCTCCACTCGGATTAATGGAATTTATCAGTTTTATTAACAAGAGCAATCAATAACAGTAATATATCCAAAGTTATTCTATTCATCTTTCATTCAAATTGATGAGCTTCTTATTCAAGAAAACTAGGGAATCACGATTCTCCTTATTCTACCCAACTGTCGTGTTGAATAGTGAAAGAAATAAATAACAAGATTGTTCAATAATCCCTTGAATCACTCCAAACCTTTATTTCGTTGTCTACTCACAAAAAAAAAGGAAAATGAAGGCTTTCATGAAAAATTATATGTATTATATTTGTATGATGAACAGACTCTGCTGTTCAGTCAGTAAAGTGCCATCTATTATTTTTTTTACAAGTGACCGTAACAGATTTCGAATGGAGCAGAAATCGTTTCAATAATGGCTTAAAAATCGCATCTATTTAGTTCTGTACATTCCAGAGAGGTAGCACGACAAGGGAGTGTGTGACGTCATTTTATTGATTTTAGAACAGCATCTGCAGTCGGTAAACGCCATTTTGACTAGTGTTTAATACTTTTATGTATGGTGGTTAATTAGACTATAATCTGTGGTGTCTATTATTGAATTGAGAAGTTTATCTTATTTGATATAATTAATATTATTCCCAATCGAACGGACCAGGGTAAGTTTTCACCCGGTAAAGAATAAGCCATTTCCAATTATTGATGCTCAAGCTCGAGGTATTCTCACTTTCCAGCAAATCACAGTTATGTCGACGTTCACGTCTAGTAAACTATTTAATCGTTATAATATGTTCTTATTCTGAAACATCGTTTTATTCTCAATGAATAAACTATTCCATATCATCGGACTCACCCTTTTATTCTTTATTTTCAAATAATAAATATCTTTTGTTCTTGGTTAACATTCCACGTATTTTTATGAAAGTTTAATTTGTATGAGTTCTTTAGAATATGTTTATTCTATTTTGGTGTGGGGTGTTTAAGAGCGATTGATTGTCGTTGATCCCTAAAATTACAACAAATAATTTTTTATTAACAGCTGACGTTTCTAGCCTACTATTGACATAAGCAAAATCAATGATAACAACCCACTTTGCTTTGAATTACTTGATGTGATACTTTTGTCCTTAGTTGAGATTGCAGATTTAGGGCTTGTTCTATTGATACATAGGTTTAGATTAACATTGAATCATTAGAGTTTACAATGCCGAGAATTTTTCCCATAAGCATATCTCCTAAATTCTCATATTTGTTTTCCTACCAATTATTGTTTTGATTTGAGATCAGAACTGCATTCTGAATAATTTCTATTGTGGTTTCAACTTCTTATAGAATAAAATCATTGCAATTTAATGATAACCATGTAAACAAATTTGATTTTAGGCTTCTTTACTTTGGGTTGATACTGTATCAGTTTAAATATACTGCTAATTTACTATTACCAGGGTGTAACGGAAAGGACAGTTCTGACGGGACACATTACAACTTGAGGGTGAAGTGCACTCTAACCCCTTTATACGATTAGCATTATAAGAATAAGTAACCTCTTAATGAGGTTGAGAAATGCACACTTTGCTCAATATTCCATGTCATAGCTGTGCCTATGCATTACTGATAATTTAGTGTTAATAGTTTACAAATTGTCACTTGGTAGACACAAGTTTTTCTCCAACATAATTATATGATTTGAATCAACTTTATGAAAATTCTCCTTCTCTAAATAGGCTTTTTTTACAGGGATAAGGTTCGTTCACTGGGTTCTGAATTTATAAATGTGTGTGATTAGACAGCATGTCTACATTTTCCAGTCTAGGATCCAAAGGGGGAAAGCCGAAGTTTCAGTCTTTGGATATAAATAGAATATATAAAAGCAGCAGAGTAAGTTTTTCTTATGAAAATATAGGATTTTCAGGTGATGAGAAAATCCTGCAATTATTCTCAAATTGTTAGAGACGATTGTGAGATTTGGACACTTAATTCTTAATGGAAGAGTGTGGTACATGTTGCCATCCTGAACTACATTTCGATTAAAATCATAATTGCGTTGGGAATGATTATACATAATATATTGTATATGTTCTTAAAAATCAACACAGCTTTCCTGAATATATCGTTGAAGATTGGTTGAAATTGAGGTTAGGATTGAGATTAGGCAATCTATGGACCTGTCAAATATTTTTTTTTAGGTTAGTGCTGGTGGTCAAACAAGGAGAATTTAGCTTGGCTCGTGTAGACATTAAAACCGTTTATTTGCTTGAAAATTTATTTTATTTTTTGATATTACAAATCATTAAAACACATTCATTCTCTCATACAATGTTAAAATAAAATCTCACATATTTACCGCTAATTAGCGACCTGTCAAAAACGTTTTGAGGTTAACAGTGGTGCAATAATCACGTGGCTTGGATTCCCTGACTAGGCAATCCAATGACCTGTCGAATATTTTTTTAGGTTAGTGCTGGTGGTCAAACATTGAGAATTTAGCTTTGTTCATGTAGACATTAAAACCGTTTGTTTGCTGGAAAAATTGTTTTATGGGGACATTTTCTTGATATTCCTAGTCAATCTTTCTCTTATGAATATTAGACTAGTGAAAATTAGTTAAATTAAGTGCATTTTCGAAGAAAAAATGACATAAATGTGTGCCAAAGGTGGTTGTGTAAGTCGTTCAAATTAAGAGGATTTTCTGGAATATTTTGGAACACCCAGTGTGTGTAACTTGGTGTATTATCCACATATAAAGTGACTTACCAGGAAACGAAGGGAAATTTGGTCAGCAGTCATCAAGACTTGACAGAATCGAAGATAAGAAACTAAACTGAATATTTCTTCATAGACACTGAAATAGGCAGTATTCAGTCCATGTTAAATGTAAAACTAATGAATATTAAAATTCTACATAATATTAAAGAATGAAGAAGTTACAGATGGCAACGCTATGATAAATTTTCTCCTACACTTCCTCTACAATCTCTGCGGGCTCCCAATACTGAGTATAAAGTTGTGATCATATGATTGAGTGAAATTTTTTTCATCTGTAGCAGGATATTTTTTGATATTATAAATCATAAAAACTCACTTGTCCACTCATAAAATGCATAAAATAATAAAATTCTAAATATTTATCGCAAACCAGCGACCTGTCAGATACGTTTTGAGGTTAACAGTGGTGGAATAATCACGTGGTTTGGATTGCCTAATGAAATATATAAAATGTCACTTCTGTCCTTGACATTTGCTTCCTATCTCAATTCCAACCAATCAAATGTCGATGAAAATCATTTTTTCTTCAATTTGCTAACACATGAGTCAATTTTGATTCAAAATATCCTTCTCCAACAATAGGTCTTTTTACAGGTTGGCAAAAATTAGAGAAAGTCTCGATAATTAAGTCAGCAATGTATTATGATTTATGAAAATGACCACACACCTTATTGTGTGTATTTATGCAATCTGTTTTTATTTATACAGGGCGAAAGCTCCGAAAAAACCCAAACAAAAAGCACAATACAATACAAACATGGCATGCAAATATTGGGAAAGGTACCAAACGCCCGTAGACCTCCTGCAAATTTACCTTCTTTGAAATCAGAACATAGTGGTAGTGAAGCAGCAGTACCGTTAGTACCACCAGGCGGACCAGGATGGGGAAAGCAAGAACCCAACTCTTTGTCCAACGGGTTACCGGTTCCCAAACTAGAGCAGACACCACCTCCGAGTTTACATCAAAGTAAGTCTCCATTAAAAACAGATCTCCAACAAGTCATTCATTCTGAATTGATAAACGATTAAACTTGTAATAAACTGCTCCACAAGAGTTAGGGATATCGTATTCAATCGTTTTTAAAAGTATGTAACCTTCGAGAAAATCGCTGTAAAATCATTTAAAACTCAATAACAACTTGAATCGATCCAATAAAAATCAGTATGAGACATTTCGTCAATCTGGTCGCCTTTTTTCTGAAGTTTGGTTCTTTGCATATGCTTTAGGTATGTTCTTATTTTGAAATGAAGTCACTTTATCAACGGCTTCGATTGGAAACAAGTTTTCTGAAAACGCCAAGACGTAAATTAACAAACGCTGAGGCTAATAGGGCTATCGGAATGCTGCAGGGTGGCCTAACTCAGGTTGTTGTAGCGGAAAGGCTCCAAGTCAGCCAAAGTGTGATATCTCGACTTTGGAATAGGTTCAGGGAGACAGGTTCCGTGTTGGAAAGACCAACGCTTGGTGGGCGACGAAAAACAACACCTGCTCAGGATCGTTTCATCACCGTTTCGGTGAGAAGAAACCCTACATCTACGTGTAGAATGCTACGGAATACTCTCCAAAATGCAGATGGGGTCCAAGTTTCCATCGAAACCATCAGACGACGTTTGAGAGAGGTGAATCTAGGTTCTAGACGTCCATTAAGAGGAGTTCCATTAACACGTGACCATAAGCGTCAAAGACTGCAATGGGCAAGGCAACATATCAATTGGAACGATCAATGGCGTAGTGTCCTTTTCACTGATGAATCCAGATATGGACGATTTTCAGATTCTCGAGGAATAAGGGTATGGACAATCCTACGCATACCCCGTAATCGTCGCTATGTCTAAGAAGTCCATCCATTCCGAGGGGGTAGTGTTATGGTATTGGCCGGGATATGTTTCAACGGGCGCACAGATCTACACATTTGTCCTGGGAATAAGACCGCCTTATACTATAGGGAGCATGTCATTGACAATGTTGTGCCGAATTTTCACGCTGCTATTGGTGAATCTTTTCAATTGCTAGAGGATAACGCTAGACCGCACCGTGCAGCCATAGTTGAGAATGCGCGCGAGGAGCTTGGTATTCCACATTTACCAATACCTCCGCACTCACCAGATTTGAATTGCATAGAACATGCATGGGATATGCTCCAAAGAAGATTAGATAATCATCAACCTACCCCAGAATCCTTAAATCAGTGTTTTTCAAACTTTTTCATGATGCGACCCCCCTGGTATGAGAAAATGTTTCGCGACCCCCCGACCCTTCGCTTTTTTATCATGTATGGTTGTGTATGTTACAGTGTTACAGTGTTACAAATATTCATTCCATACATCAATGAGAAGTTAGCCACATCCACACATACACTTAAAGACAAAAAATGGCTAATGGAAAAAAATTCAAAACTCTGTGAAATGAGATGGTATTGCAATCAGATTTGGATGTAAGCTTGATGGGTGTATAAGAAATTGAATTTGGAGACTTTCAAGACTCAGGGAGGGAGTTATAGGGGTTGTTGTAGGTGGTTTCTGACAAAAATCTTAACTTCACGAAATGGGAGTGTTTCTCGATTGGTTTCGAATATGTTTTCTTGAACGCCGAAAGAATATAATGCAATACCCCTCATAGTTTGTTAGCCCCCAGGTTTGGAGATTTGGGTGGTTGTTTATGAAAAATGATGAAAAAATTCTTATCTTGGAGGAATGGAAGTGTTCCACGTTAAAATTCGAATATGCGTTTCTTGAATGCCGAAAGAATGAAATACAATAAACCCTATAGTTTGCTAGCTCCCAGGTTTGGAGATTTGGGGGTTTCCAATGAAAAATGATGAAAAATTCATATCTCGACGAAATGAGAGTGTTCCATGATAAGATTCGAATATGCGTTTCTTGAATGATGAAAAAATGAAATACAAAAGACCTCATACAGTACAACTTCAGTAGTTCGGGCAGATATCGGACCGGGACGTGCCCGAACCATCGAGGTGCCCGGATTACTGGAGTGATTTGAATTTATCATATAAAACAACTAGAAAATGATCAAAATTGAAGTTTATCAATCAAAACTGAAAAAAATGATTCTTATAAAATAAAACCAAAGTTTACAAATTTCTAATAATGAAAATAAGTTATATGTATACGACTACATACAGGGTCTTTCACGAGGAACCTCACCCATATTTATACGGGAAACTGCTGAACGTATTTTCATGAAATTCAGCACTTATAAGTATTTCACGATGCTGATGAAATCTAAAATATTTTCAAGGCATGAGCACCTCCGGTTTTTCCGGAAATGACGTCAACTTCCGTTTTTCAAATTAGAATCTATTTCTGCAATAAAAAAATGGTTTTTTTATTGCAGAAATAGATTCCTTAGAAAATTTCAAGTTATTTTGATGTAACATTTTTCAGTTTTGGTTGGAAAATTCTCTCTGAGCGGGAAAATTCGAAAAAAATCGAAAATAGAGCTCCGCTGAAACAAGAATAACTTCGAGGTTTTTGGATGGAAAATTTTCATTTTTGGGATTTTTCAAGATGTAAGATTGATGTATCCACTTTAAAAATCGAAATTCATGATACAGGGGGTGAAAAAATCGCTTTCAAAGTTAGGGATGACAAAATCGATGAAAAATCAATTTTTTCAAATTAGAACCCCATTTTTTTATGGCAGATATTGAATCAACGTTAAAAAATAATGTGAGTGTATGCATCACACCCTTGCCCTAAAGTGGATATTAACTCAGAAAATATCCATACAATACAAGTTTTCAAGAAGAAGATTCTTCTCTTCACTCCTGATGATGCGGCCAGCGCCCCGTGACGTTTTCAACCCGTCCTACAACTGTTTTGTACAAGTTCAGACAAGAAAATTATATTGTTTTGCATATGAATGTTCTCGCGCCCGGATTTCAGAGGTGAAAATTTCAAACTGCCCGAATCAAAGCAGTGCCCGAATTACTGGAGTGCCCGGGCTAGCGAGTGTCCGAACTACTGAAGTTGTACTGTAGTTTGTTAGCCCCCAGGTTTGTAGATTTGGAGGGTTGTTTATGAAAAATGGTGAAGAAAATTCATATCTCGAAAAAATGAGAGTGTTCCACGATCTGATTCGAATATGTGTTTCTTGAATGCCGAAGGAATGCAATACAATAAATCCCATAGTTTGTAAGCCCCTGGTTTCGAGATTTGGGGGGTTGTTTATGCAAAATTATCAATATCTCGACGAAATGAAAGTGTTCCACAACTGTATTCGGATATGTGTTTCTTGAATGTCGAAAGAATTAAATACAATAAACCTCATCGTTTTTTTAGCCGCCCGGTTTGGATAATCGGTGGGTTGTTCGTGGAAAATGATGAAAAAAATTCATATCTCGACGAAATGAGAGTGTTCCATCGATCAGATTCGAATATGTGTTTCTTGAATGCCAAAAGAATTATACAGAAGACCTATAGTTTGTTAACCCCTAGGTTTGGAGATTTGGGGGGTTGTTTATGAAGTATGATGAAAATAATTCATATCTCGGAGAAATGAGAGTGTTCCATGAAAGAAGAATCATATCATTTGATTATTCCGAAACAAGCACATTCTTCTATTACTTAAGCTCTCCCGACTTCTGGCGACCCCCCTACAGAAGCTTCGCGACCCCCCAGGGGGTCGCGACCCACAGTTTGAAAAACACTGCCTTAAATGATCTGAGAGAGCTTCTGCCCCGTTTATGGAACCAAATTCCTCAAGAAATGTTCAACAACCTCGTGTGTAGTATGCAAAGAAGATGTCAAGCTGTTATTGATGCCCGTGGAGGCCATTCATTGTATTGATAGTCTTAAAATGCTTGAATTCTCTAGGAATAAAATTTCGTTATTTTACTCGATTTTTCTCGACCCTGTATACGCTGCAGACCTACAGGCTAAAATTAATTTGCAACTTGAAATCATATTAATATGAATTTTCATCACAAAAATCTTATTTTAACTATAGTTTTTCGCAATTTAAATCAATATCCCTAACCCATGTGGAGCAGTTTAGTTCTGCGTTTGGAAATATTTCGATTATCTTATTCCAGGTGCCCCATCCTCTCAAATCGCCCCACCGAAACAGGAAGTCCCACATGTACCGAGTGCACCAATAGACAAATCATGGAGTTCGGTCATGAGCAGGGGAGACGCACACTCTCATCATCCACCTCCCTACCAGGGCCCTCAGTTTCAGCACGACTTCCCGAGCCTCTCGGCCGCGGAAGGCGGGCCAGGCAGAGCCGGGCCAGGAACGGAAGCCCCCTATTCTTCGGGTTTGAGCTTACGGCCGCAAACAGAAGGCTCCTGGATAGGAGGTGGATCTGGACCAGGAGGAGAGGGAAAACCGGCCTCGGGTCACCTGGGTTCGCCACCGCAGCTGTCGGCCCAGGCAGGCCTCTTGCAGCAGCAGCAACAACAGACCTTACCGCCTCAGTATAGAGGCGTCATGCCCTCTTTTGTGAGTAAACTTTATTTGAATCATTTCTTGTTCAGTTGAAATTTTATATCGAATATGAGTGGACATTCCGCGCTTTGGGATGTTTTGGAACCATCATGATGGTCTGAAATACAGGTTGTTATCATCACATTCATTCTTTCCAGATGTACAAAAACAATCCCCCTTCTGCAAATGCTCCACCCAGCCTGACAGCTAATCACGTCGTTGCGTTGTCCCACGAAAATAGCGGACGACAAGATAATCAACATTTTAACAATAAAAAAAATTTCGATGAGGTTCCTATAATCAAGGAAGAAGATCTCCATAGAATGGATGAAATCGAAAGAGACATGGGTTGGGCATATTCCGATGATATTGACTACAACAAGAAACTCAATTTCAGCGACGATGAAATTTTGACCGATAGAAGCTCGAGGCCTAAACCGCCGGAAAATAAAAATCACGAAAAATTACCCGAAGTTGCGAAAAAAGAAATCAATGACGCCTGGCAAACCTCCATTAAGGGACATTCGTCCGAAGAAGAAGAAATTAAAATAAAGAGAACTCAGCATTTCAAGGAAGTAGAACTCGCGGTACAACGAGCCAAACAGAGAAAGAAGGAAGAAGAAAAACGGTTCAACGAAGCCACCAAACAAGGTGCCCAACAAAAATTGAAAGAATTGGAGGCGAAAATAAACAAGCGTGATCGTGATGGCGAAGAAGGCGTTGGAACCATAAATCCATCTATTGTACCGCCGAAACCAATTGCTCCAACGGAAATACCTCTTCCGGATTTCCAAAGGGAGAAAGATGCACCTCATCACGTCGAAAAGGACGAGCGTCACAAGAAACCAGTTGAAATTCACGAAGAAAAAATCGAGAAGCCTAGTAACACATTCAAGCATCTGACGGAGATTGAAGGCAAAACTTTCAAGAGAAACCCGAAGAATACGGAGAGGGATACCAGAGAGCAGGGTGCCCCCACGTTCTCAAAACAATTTCAGAATGATCTTCCCCCGCGTTTCAAACGCCAACACAATCAACAAAACAATCCACCACCGTATACCGAGCACTACGATAACAGATCTCAGTTATCTCCAAACTACCCTAAAAACAGTATTTCTAGGAAACCTCCAGTTGGTCCACCGGAAACTGAGCTGAGAAAGGTTAACATCGAAGAGCCCATTCAAGTTCCTGGAATTCCCCAAGAAATAATCCACAAATCTGAATCTCTACACAGCGTTGACAGCTATCATGAATCAGAAGTTCCCAAACACAAGAAAGAAACAAGAATTCTCGAAGAGAAATTCGAGAAACTCGAAACTGATACTAAAGACTACGACAGGAGAGACTTCGCTCAAAACAGAAACAGAAGCGAGCTCGTTTCTTCAGATCCCAAACCGAAACTCAACAAAAATCACGAGAATCTCTATGAAAGATTCCAAAGATTGGACTCTCAAGAATCTAAAATGTCGAGAGATAAATACATCAATGATGATACCCGTGAATACAGTAAAATATCAAGAGATAAATACATTAACGATGACAACCGCGAATACAGTTCTTGGTCGGAATCGAGATTCGAAATTTCCTTCGAAGAGAAACGAAGGGAAGATCGCAGACAGGTTCCAGGTCCGATAACTAGAGACAGAATCGAAGCAGATGATGTCAATGAAAGTCGAAACTTGACTGCTTTAAAACGCGGTCAGATACCTGAGAAGAAACCGAATGGTATTAAAAATAAGGAAGAAAAGAACGAAAGTTCCGATTGTAAAAACACCGAAGTTTTCGAATCTAAAACTTCAGATCACTCGGACAAATTGAAGAGCACCATTAAAAAAGAAGATAAAGAAATGAAATTGGTGGACAGCTCTAAGAAGATGAAAAACGATGATTATAGAGACGACAAAAGAAATTCAAGCAGAAACAAACCGTATCCAGCTAATAAAGCTTGGAATAACGATTACCATCACAGATCTGGCCCGGAGCGGGCTCCATGGCCTAAACGGTCCAATTCCAACAACAAAAATCCTAGATCTAATGTTGGCCACAAAACAGAATCGTTCGGAAATATCGCTACCGATTCTGAAGGTTCTGTGGAGGATCAACACTTAAAAGATGATCATTCCCACAAAAAGCCTGAAAAAGCGCTTAACAAGAATTACGGAAAAGACGAAAGAAGAAACACGAAGTCGGATAAAGACAGGCAGAACGAGAAGATGCAAGATATGAAGAGGGACAACTATGTTCCAAGAGGTGAGCCCAGTAGACTTGGAAGAGGGGGTGGCAACTTCCGAAGCAGAGTGGGTTTAAGCAAAAGAATAGATGGATATGGTCCACCACCTTCAAAAAGTCCATTTACCACCCATCATGACGATAAGAAGACAAATGAAATGGATGATGGTCAGATGAGTAATGTAACAGAGCAAGTTGACGTAAAAGCAGAAGAAAATATTTCGGAAACTCAGAATATCGATGATAGAGATAGAAATAAAGGAAATAATAAAACTGTAACAGCTGCGAAACCCAGTTTGAATTCGAACTCGTCCAATCAAAGGAAACCCAATCAACAATCTCGCCCTATCAACGAAAAGAAACACTTTGTTAAAAACGAAACGAATGCAGCTCAAACAAAGCAAAGCAAACCTGAAGAATCTAACTTGTTGTGCAGTGCAATTGCTGATATATCTCTTAAAAATAAGGAGGATCTTGGTGGTGACGGAGAAGAGGAAGTCATCCACGGGGATTCTGACGGTTTCCAAGAGGTTAAAAGCAAGAAGACTGTGAAGGAACGTCCGAGGGTAGACGATAAAATCAGCTCAGCCTACTCTGTTAAAAATTCAAAACCAGAAATCAAAGAAAGGGAAAAAAGCAAGAAACCACTTCCGCCACAACAAATCCAACCTCCCACCCACAACATACCTCCGCTAATGGCCGTCACGGTCAATCCCCCGCACGTCTTGCCCCAAACCAACAAAAACCAATTCGACCGTCAGAGTCGTCAAAACAAGATACCGCCAAGATTCGTCAAACTTCGGGAAAATAACCGACTTCAGAAGATGCAACAACAGCATGGCATGCCCGACATGAGCGATATGAAGAATCGGAATATGTTCGGTCCCAAAATGTCGGCTCCTCCCGGTAACAACCCGGTGGTTCCCTTGTCCAACGCTTGGGATAAACCGTTGGGGACGCAGTTGAGACCGATGGAAACGGAGAATCTTTTGGCCGCCCCCATCGATGGCGGAAAAAATAATATGGAACATACGACGGTTCCAGGGAACGCCGATGTTGACAAGGTGAGTTTTTTATTATTGTTAGGGCTTTATTGAATATACAGGTTGGCCAAATTGAAATAGTACAGCTGGACTGTTTTATTATTATTATTTATATCATAATCTTCAACTATTAGATTAGATGAAGTCCATTGTAAACAATTACTCATCAGAAAACAGCAATAACCGAGGAATTCGTTATCGTAACAGGTTTTCAGACGACTGAAATGTCATAACATGGATGCATTATAAAAACCCTGCTGTTGCGACTGATTAGACTTCGTTTAAGACTCTTTTGTCAAACGAAATCTATTTTCTTTAACTCTCGAAAGCTTTCGCGCTATTTTCCATTGTCGCAATAGCGCCTCGACCTTGAAATATTGCGGATCATTCTGGAACTAGACCAAATACCGCAATTAAGAGTTCTGATTTAATCTACCATTTTTGGTCACGATTTTTAGTTAGGAGTCCACCTTTGTTTACCTTTCTAAGAAAGTAATCTGGAAATACGTAATTTTGTTAAAAACGAATTTCCCTTAGATTCAATCAAACTTCCGTGCTGTTTTTTATGGAGAAATTATTTTTTCAAGGAAAAACATATGTTATAGTTGAAATAGGAATTCTTGTGGGCAAAAATCACAAGATAAGAAAAGATTATACATCCTAGTGACTTTTGTATTGCATCTTGGCAGTTGGTGTGACTGTTACGAAAATTGACAGATCGTACGTTTCGAATTTTGAAATCATTTATAATTACGCATTGAATTCGTGAATTATGTTTGAAGAAATCGATTTAACACTTCCAGAATTAAGAAAAATTGCGAATAATGTTGAGAATAAATCAATACCTCAACAATCCTGATCCATGTTTGAAAAAGAATACGAAAAACTTGTGAAGTGGTCTGAAGAGAATTCGGTTATTTGAATTTCAGGTTATGTTTCGTTAGCTTATTTTGATTAACGTATTTGTGAAGTAGGACATACGAGGATGTATTGATATCCAGTTAGCCTAGACCAGTTCCATGCATAAACAAAATATTGCGATACCGTATCAACGAACAATACCTTAGTAGAAGTGTCAGTGTAGAGTTTGACGTCAAAAAAGTAAACCAGAGTTACGCAATAAATTAAAAAAAAAGATGTCCACCGAAATTGTAAAAATCGAAAAATTGGAGTATCGAGCCATCATCAAGTACCTGTATTTAAAAGGGTTAAGAGGTGAGCAGATTTACGAAGATATGCTTAATACCCTTGGTAATCAATGTCCTTCGTATGCGACCGTGAAAAATTGGATTGCAAGCTTCAAAAGAGGTAAATTTTCCATTGAAGATGATGACCGATCGGGAAGGCCAGTTTCTGTCAGTCCCCGAAAATATCGATGCAGTTCATGACATGATTTTATCAGACCGTCGAATTGGGCTAAAACGGATATCTGAAGCACTGAAAATTTCATACGAACGCGTTCATCAAAATTCACGTTAAATTGGACATGAGAAAAATTTCTGCAAAATGGATCCCCAAATGTTTGAATATTGACCAAAAGCGTGCAAGGGTAGAAGCATCGCGTTCGATCTGTGCTCTATTTGAAAACGATGTAGACTTCTTAAACCGAATTGTTACTATGGATGAGACTAGGGTACATTTCTACGATCCAGAAACAAAGCAACAATCGATGGAATGGCGACACTCTGGTTCTCCAAGACCTAAGAAGTTTCGTGTCCAAAAATCTGCTGGAAAAGTTCTTGCTTCAGTTTTCTGGGATTGCCATGGAGTAATCATGATTGATTTTTTGGATAAGGGTAGAACAATAACTGGAGATTACCATTCGACATTACTGAACACTCTATGAGAAAAAATTAAAGAGAAAAGACGCGGAAAGCTATCCAAAGGTTTTTTGTTTTTACAGGACAACTCCCCAGTAGGTACACAAATCTCATGTTGCCAAGAAGAAACATTTTTTTTGAAAGGTCTTGGGACGTTGCAGGTTCGCTGTAATAAATGTATTCAATTGAGAGGAGAATATATTGAGTAATAATATATTTTGTCATTGAAAGGACCCCGCACACTTACTTAGGAAAAGCGGGTCCAGTGAATTTTCTCCATTTTTACATATTATATTTATATCAACCTTTAGAACAATATATCCTATTTTCACGAAGGTCTTACATCCGGTTTGGTCTATAGGGCGTTCCAAAATTGCAGCTACGGAAAAATGAATCTTTGAATTTTGATGATAATTCTTCTAATTTTCAGAATTTCATCATGATGCCTTGGGTTCTGAATGACAAGATATCAAAGATATCCAAACACCGCCCAGCACGTTAAGTTTCGTTATACAGGCTGTTCCATGAAGCTATATAAGTAACTGAATGTAACTTTGTTAGTGACTTTGGGACCACCCTGAGTTTTTCAAAATATGATACTATGATGTATGTCCACCTCCGTAGGAAGTTTCATCAATGTACAAAGAACAGTTGCAAAATTATTCAGGTTTAAATTCGGATTTCATACAATTTTTCTTTAAAACTTATCTGTAGTTGAGATTGCTGTCAAGGAATATAGGTTTTCATTCAGTATAATTATTATGATAGGTATTGACGGTCGGTCCAAAGGTGTTTTTATTCAGGAATGTACAGGATGGACATAATTCGGTGTCACTAATCTCCTCATTTCGCTATCTCAAAATCTGTTTATATAGACAAACAGTATTATCATTCCAGTTATTTGTATCTTCGAGCACTCTAAGGATGCATATTTTTTTAAATATTATACCATAAAAGTATGTCGATCTTTGTGAAAAATTTCACTCGTGTATAAATAATTAAAAGATTGTTGCCAAATCATTCAGGTTTTAGTTCAATATACACCACTACTTGAAATAATAATTATCAACAAATTACATAAAAATGTATTAGCACAAAATATGAAATCTAATAATTCCAATCTTAAAATAGGGTTATTAACACGACTGATTAAACAATTGAAAGACTGAAGATTTTAGCTTTATATTTGTTACACCACTATAAAATCTAGGACAGTTACTAAAAAAAGTAATGGAATAATCACTCCTGCATTGAAGATATTCAAGAGTTGAGTAGAGGGGTACTTAATATTTCGTATATGTCGTATCCAAGAAACCAGAGTACGCTTGTTATGTGAGAACATGTCCCCAGGGTTCTGGCTCCAGTAATGGTGTATAATGAACTAAAACCTGAATGATTTTGGCAACAATCTTTTAATTATTTATACACGAGTGAGATTTTTCACAAAGGTCGACATACTTTTATGGTATAATCTTTAAAAAAATATGCATCTTTAGAGTGCTCAAAGATACAACAACCTGGAATGATAATACTGTTTTTCTATATAAACAGATTTTGAGATAGCGAAATGAGGAGATGAGTGACACCGAATTATGTCCATCCTGTACATTCTTAAATAAAAACACCTTCGGACCGGCCGTCAATACCTATCATAATAATTATACTGAATGAAAACCTATATTCCTTGACAGCAATCTCAACTACAGATAAGTTTTAAAGAAAAATTGTATGAAATCCGAATTTAAACCTGAATAATTTTGCAACTGTTCTTTGTAAATTGATGAAACTTCTTACAGAGGTGGACATACATCATGGTATCATATTTTGAAAAACTCAGGGTGGTCCCAAAGTCACTAACAAAGTTACATTCAGTTACTTATATAGCTTCACGGAACAGCCTGTATAACGAAACTTAACGTGGTGTGCGGTGTTTGGATATCTGTGATATCTTGTTATTCAAAACCCAAGGCATCATGATGAAATTCTGAAAATCAGAAGAATTATCATTAAAATTTAAAGATTCATTTTTCCGTAGCTGCAATTTTGGAACGCCCTATAGAACAAACCGGATGTAAGACCTTCGTGAAAATCTGATATATTGTTCTTAGGGTTGATATAAATATAATATATAAAAATGGGGAAAATTCACTGGACCCGCTTTTCCTAATTAAGTGTGCGGGGTCCTTTTGTTTGGTTCTATACTAGGCTAACAATTTTTCAATATATCCTCGTAAATGTCCTACATTATGGTGAACTTATTTAATGTTACGCAGTTTGGCTCAGAAATTGATGAATAAAACATTTCCAACGAGTATTGACTGAGAAAATAGAAGAAAACTAGCTATGGAACTATGTACGTACAACCTCACCTTCCAAACGGAAACTTTGAAATTTTTTTTTCAAAAACTAAGAGGATTGCTGACTTCTCGTTATCATTTTCGTAATCTGTGACCCAAACTTGGCGATTACAAATTTTTTCACTTTTCCAACACGATCCTTTTAGTTCTAAATAATAAATACTCGGAATTGTATGGTACCCCGTTTACATTCCCTCTGCTAACACTTAGATTTGGAGCGGGAAACAGATTTTATTCATTTATATAATCTGGTCCTTGTAGCCATTTCTTCACACGTGCCATATGCCATGTATTGTTTGATTTAAGAAAACAGTTTGTAATTCTCTCTTTCAAAAGATTATATATATATATACCATGAAATTGGATAGGATCGGAAGCCAGTGCTGACAACCACAAAACGAAAAATATAACTGAAAACAATGCTGTAGTGAGTTCATTAGAGTACTGTTTTTAGTACTGTGATGAAGTCATTACGATACTGAAATAGAGAAATAATTTCGTAAGCTGAAAACTTGGTCCTTTGGTGTGATTCGAACTTTTCTTCTAGAAAATAAACAAACCGAACTTGCCCGATACGGTCATCCTGGACGGAGCGACGCCTCCGGTCAACACGATCATTTTCGAGAACACCAATTTCAAATCCATGCCGAACAGAAACGTTCGCAACGAAAAGTTGCGCAAGGAAGACGAAAATCCGTCAATGGCGAATTTCAACAAACGCATGAACGATCTGCTGATCAAGAACGAGAAACAGGCCGATTCCATTCAACTTCAACTTCCGTTCAAAGAGGACAGCGGCGATATGAAACTCGACTTTTTCGACTCTGCCCTGTCGTTGCCCGAAGAGAAGGCTCTGAAGAATCCCTGTCTTTCTAGACCGATGCATTCGATGGCCTCCGGCGGTAACGACATTTCGACGGCCGACGCTTTGAATTACAAAATTCAATCGGTCAAGAAGGTTTGGGAAACGCCTTCGGAACACGGCGTGCCTCAAGAGGACGCCAATCCTAATTTCTCCACTTCTTTTGTTCCCGATACCAATGCCTTGGATTCGAACTCTTACGTTAAAGGAAACGAAAACGTCGAAGATAGTCACGAGCAACACGGCTACAGTCCGGCTGCCAATCAACAGACGAGTAACAATACTACCAACGTGTGCAAGGTATGTGGTTTTTGTTTCAGAATTTGGTACTCATTCTTTTTCAATTTTCCCGAACATTGAGTATTGGACTGTATTGAAATTATGATTTGGGTTGCAGTTGTTCTAGTTAGTAGATAGCATTGAAGACGTAAATTTATTCATTATTTTTTTTAAGGGAGCACGAAATTATTTGATCAGTTGACTGAAATGGGGAACAGCTTCCTATATACAGGGTCTTTCACGAGGAACCTCACCCATATTTATACGGGAAACTACTGAACGTATTTTCATGAAATTCAGCACTTATAAGTATTTCACGATGCTGATGAAATCTAAAATATTTTCAAGGCATGAGCACCTCCGGTTTTTCCGGAAATGACGTCAACTTCCGTTTTTCAAATTAGAACACCATTTTTTTATTGCAGAAATAGATTCCTTAGAAAATTTCAAGTTATTTTGATGTAACATTCTTCAGTTTTGGTTGGAAAATTCGAAAAAAAAATCGAAAATAGAGCTCCGCTGAAACAAGAATAACTTCGAGGTTTTTGGATGGAAAATTTTTATTTTTTGGATTTTTCAAGATGTAAGATTGATGTATCCACTTTAAAAATCGAAATCGCGATTCATGATACAGGGGGTGAAAAAATCGCTTTCAAAGTTAGGGATGACAAAATCGTGAAAAATCAATTTTTTCAAATTAGAACCCCATTTTTTTATGGCAGATATTGAATCTACGTTAAAAAATAATGTGAGTGTATGCATCACACCCTTGCCCTAAAATGGATATTTTCTTTCTTCTTTCTTCACTTTAGGGCAAGGGTGTGAGGCATACACTCACATTATTTTTTAACGTAGATTCAATATCTGCCATAAAAAAATGGGGTTCTAATTTGAAAAAATTGATTTTTCACGATTTTGTCATCCCTGATTTTGAAAGCGATTTTTTCACCCCCTGTATCATGAATCGCGATTTCGATTTTTAAAGTGGATACATCAATCTTACATCTTGAAAAATCCCAAAAATGAAACTTTTCCATCCAAAAACCTCGAAGTTATTCTTGTTTCAGCGGAGCTCTATTTTCGATTTTTTTTTCGAATTTTCCAACCAAAACTGAAGAATGTTACATCAAAATAACTTGAAATTTTCTAAGGAATCTATTTCTGCAATAAAAAAATGGTGTTCTAATTTGAAAAACGGAAGTTGACGTCATTTCCGGAAAAACCGGAGGTGCTCATGCCTTGAAAATATTTTAGATTTCATCAGCATCGTGAAATACTTATAAGTGCTGAATTTCATGAAAATACGTTCAGTAGTTTCCCGTATAAATATGGGTGAGGTTCCTCGTGAAAGACCCTGTATATACCAATTCTTACCTGTGTAGACTAGGGATAATGATTTTCAATTGAATTTCTCACCTATCTGCTTACTTAAACCCTCTTTGTCTTCAATTAGGAGGTCGTAAATTGAATGATATTATGAAGCTTTATGGAGTACAAATGAAAATGTCATGATGATTAAAGAAAAACATCCAAAGTCAACATTATATTATGATATTATAAGGAAAGTGAAAGCATCAAGTTAGTGAAGAATAAAACCCGAGAATATTGCTGCTGTAATCGAATAATCAGATCCTGAAAAAGTTTTCATTGCTTTATTCAGAAGGAGAAAACCTTTTCAACAACATTCATAGCACTTTCCTATCCGAATGTAAGGGATGAAATGATATGATGATGGTTTTTATTTAGGTCAATTTTCCAAAAGCTTAATTTTCTGCTAGAAAAGTCCTATCATTCCTCCTCAATTTGTGACATCGCGTATGGATTAATTAGTTAGAAATAAACAGGCTTGTTTTCGACTGAAGATAATTTTTTGTCGGACAAGTTACAAGCTTCAAAGCTTGTAATTTCAGAGGGGTCTCCACAGAAGACCTAGGAGTAATCCGGATAAACAATATATCATACCATATCAGTGTTAAGACGAATAATACCAGAAAGCAGTCATCACGATCTTAAAAATCTTTGAAAAGATTCACAAGCTGCTCGTATGAAGTATAACAAAGAAATCCAAGTATCCATGAGCTATCAGCGAACATGATATTGAATTTATGACACTATTTACTCTAGATTTACCAAGTTCTTTTACTTAGAACTGACGCAAGTTGGCATTGGTTGAAGTCAAATAATTCTGAGAGATGTTGCCAATGCGAACAAGCCTCGTATCATTGAATACATTTTGACAAAACGAATAGCAGCTGAGTTTCACACGAAGACAGAATCCATGAAAGTCAGCTGTTTCAAATATTTTTGCTGCAAAAATTTAAATTTTCTCAGTCCAATACAATGAGAAGGTTGTTACCTGCTTTTTTTTATGTTTTACGATTTGTATTAATGAATGAATGTATGAACACTTTCAGAATTGTCCAAAACATGTTTCACAGTTTGGTATACTAGAATTTCTGGCAAATTATTTGCAAACTATGTGATAGCGCGTATTTTATTTTGTTCTATTTTTTTCTTAGGTGCAACCCTACTCACAATCCAGAGGCCCAGAACATTTTATTTCGTTTTCCGGGGATGAACGCGTTTACGGGGTACTAAATATAGTTTTCAGAAAATACCGTGTGATATTCATTTTCTAAATTTTAACGTTGCAGGTGAAACCGACCCAACAAGTATCGGGAGCCACGAACCAGACAGTATCAAGCGCGAACGCTCAGCATCCCGCTCATTCCGGCATCATGGGGCCGGGTCTGATGGGCAATCCGTTATCACCGCCTCCGATTCAACCGGTCATCGGTGCCGGCGTCGGGATCGGGCAGCCGCCCCAGCAATTCCCTACGAATCAGCATATCGGCTATCAGGTATGTTCAACGCTATTTTCCTTTCAATTCGAGAATATCGCCAACTCTGTAATCTTCCAGACGAGCATCGGAAGTAGAAGTCAATATGGAATGTCTACGATACCGTCCCCGCCCTCCGTTCTTCCCTACACAGCCCCGCCCCTGCAACCGCAAACTGCGAATCTCTACGGCCCCTTCCAGATCGACCAGAGCGGCGTGTTAGGAGGACAGGGCCGGTCCCAGTTCTCCCAATATCCCAACCATTACGGTCTGGGCCAGGCGGCTTCCAGTCCCTATTCGGCGCAATCCATGTTCCTGCAGACTCCGCAGGCGCATCCGCCCCCGGCCGCCCAAGGACCGGAGATGTATCAGAACCTGAACAGCTACCGATTGTCGACGGCCGCCTTCGGGCAAAATCAGCAGCTGAACAATCCCACCACCGTTCTTATTTCGTCCACTTCGAATTCCCTCATGTCGGCGTCTGTCAAGCCGTCTACGCAACAAATTAGTGCAATCGGTGAGTAGAGTTTTGCGTTTATGTCACTTAGCCCCGCCCACTGGGGTGGAACACTTGTTACCATCGAATTGGAGCGCTTGAAGTGTAACAGCCGGGTTTTTGAGGTTAGTGCTGGTGGTCGAACGATGGAAATTTAGCTATTTTCATGTGGATATTGAAAACGTTCATCTCACCATGAATTTGAGGGAAATTTGGTCAGCGGTCATCAAGACTTTATGAAATCGAAGACAAGAAACCTGCCAAATATAAAGAACTGACTTCTTTCCATATCTTCGGAACCGTTATTTCAAATGAACTGAATTTCGGTTGATCGGTTACTCTATTCATGGTGCATATTCCTCAATCGAAACTTATTCAAAATTTCTCCTGGTATAAAAGTTCAGCGTAGCCTACTCATAAATCCACTCAACATTACCATAAAACCACTTGAAAAAGATGAACGGTCCATATTTTCGAAAGTATCATTCATTTTAAAAAATAAAAGTATTATTATGTTTTTTTAATAATATGCGTCGTTTCCGAGTTATTCCCAATTTAACCCGATAAAATACGACGAAAAAAAACAAAAATCCTAAGAAAAATCTGGATGCTTCCCTGGATTTTTTAATATCACAGGATGGCCGAAATTTATAAACCCTCTGATCTCCATACGAGTTAACAATGTTGTCAGAATGTTTATCAACTTTGTCAAGACTAAAGTCTCTATGATGGAAAAACGTTTGATGTAGATATGTAATAACGAATTCTCTTTGAATTTTATAAACTCGACACTACACGGATATTATTACATTAATTCACTGAAAATCTTCACATATTCATCACGAGATAGCTCTAGAATTGATTTGACCATTGTTTCGGGTGTTTGTACAACTGTTTGCATTCTTCTCTGTAAATAAATAAATGCGCGCAGCGCCGGCTACTTCGCATTGCGAGGCAGGTTACCGTTATGCCATTGTTTAAAGAGAAAATCAACAATCAGGCATCGTCTTCTCAAAAGCTCTGTGAAATATCATAGAGATGGGTTTGCTTGGGTCATTGACCTACAAACCTATTTTGATGTAGAGATATGTAATAATAAAATCCCACAAATGTGGGAAATAAAATTGAATTCTAAGAAGCATGAAATTATACATTTTATACGCACAGTTCTGATAAATGTCAGTGAAATACAAAATTCGGATATTAATGATGATTGTAGATACAAACCACGTATTAAATTGTGGAGATGTTTTCACCTAAACGATATCCTCTTGGAATTTTATAAACTCGACACTACACGGATATTATTCCATTAATTCACTGAATGTCTTCACATAATCATCACGATATAGCTCTAGAATTGATTTGACCATTGTTTTGGGTGTTTGCATTCTTCTCTGTAAATAAATAAATGCGCACAGCGCCGGCTACTTCGCATTGCAAGGTAGGTTACCGTTATACCATTGTTTAAAGAGAAAATCAACAATCAGGCATCGTCTTCTCAAAAGCTCTGTGAAATATCATAGAGATGGGTTAGGTTGGGTCATTGACCTACAAACCAATGACTTAGGTTAATGGAGTTATGTTAGTTTATGAAAATACAATTTTTGATGAGATATTTTTTTGGTTGGTTTTATGAGATATTTTGGGATATCGAGCAAAATATGAGTAAGTTATTAGTGTTTACGTACTAATCTTCAGGAAAATCGAAGAAGGAACTTATTTCGGTGGGAGAAATATGGCTATTCAATTGCAGATACAATCGGACAAAACTAAGTGTTTTTGTTTGGAAATATCGTGTTTGTAACATTCTTATTCAAAAAGGTTACTACTTGAGTATTTCCTAAATGTATCAACTCAATTTCAATCGAGAAATATGAACTTTGCGTCCATTCCAGAGAATCGTATCAGGCACGTATTTGGTCAATTTTTTTTTCAAATGACTTTTGAACAGCCGAATTCGGAAAAATGGAAAATGTAAAAGAGGTTTCTTTTGGCCTCAAGAATCCACAGTTTAAATATGTGAAAAAGTGAATCCATTTCTTCGAATTCAATATAAATCCATTTCAGGGACAAAATCTGGAGGTGTAGGCCAAGCATATCAGCAGCAATCTCAGCAGGGTCAGCAGATGTACATGTTTGACCCAAATATACAAGCAAACTACCTTCAAGGGTTGCAAAGACCACCAACCGGTCCAGTGCAAAATAACGTTGTACCAACGATTCAGCCTTCTTCTTCATACTATTCAGGATCCACTCCTGCTGCCAAGCCTTTCAACTGTTCTTGGGGATACTAATGTTAAGATTCACCAGTTTGTGGAAAAAGTGTTACAAGATGGAAAAAATCTTCAAATATTTAGTGTTGTGTCCAGATTGTTGTCTTCAGATTAGCTTTCGTTGTTACACGTAGCCGCAAGAATTAGGAACAAGTTTCTCTGGAGTTGAATTGGTGACGACTAATTCGATGAAGTATTTATTAATCTATGCATAGCTGTATAAACGATGAACTAAATGTCAAGATTTCTTTTAACAGTTTCTTTCAATTGAACGAGTATTCAACAACCATGTCCCTAAAATGATGTAGATTTCGTAATGACTCTTCACTTCCCAGGAAAATATTTCAGAATGATCATCCTGCATGTTGAGAAGGATTTTAAATATATATTTAAAACTATTTGAGTTGATTAATAGTCTTTCTGTGATAAAAATGAGTTGAAAAATTTTGTTAAGTAGTGAATTGGTGGTTCTCCAAAGAAAAGTTCCAATATAATTTATGGTAGAATTGGAAAATCTTTTTAGATTGCATTGAAATGATGAATTTCTAAAAGCTGAAATAATTCAGATCCATCCGGAGGTTTCTATTTCAGTTTTTCATCCACATCGTCGACAAATCAAAAAGCATGACAGAGGTTTAGGAAATATACAGGGTGTCCAATAATCAAGAATAAATCCATAAAACTTCCCGAGCAGTCTTGGAATATTCCATTCGCTGTGTGACACACTGTATATTGATATTTGTTGTGTGGTTGCAATAAAAATATTTCTTGTACAGCATTAGATTTTACTTTATTTCAGCGGACTGACTTCAAATTGGTCTTATCAAATATATAAGCTCTGTATGTGAAATTTGTATGTGACAGTATTGGTAAAGTTACTTTATCTGCTTCAGTACTTTAGTTGAAAATTTTTTATGGCGCACAAATGAAAATAGAATACAACTTGTAGCTTTTACAAAAGTAATCTGTATATGAATGTATGTAATTTGAATCAATTAAACTATCCCCTACATGTATTATCATAATCTGGTATATTTATCCGTTCTTATCTGCAACACTTATCGGAACGAAATCACTAAGATATTTGTTAGTAAATTGCTAATTCTAGCGGATCTCTGAAGAAATTTAACACAATATATGGAAGAAGAATGGTCAGATAAGGACAATAAAACAAAGGCCGATTGAATACTATGCCGACGTTTCGCCTTTAATGTTTAAGGGCATCGTCAGGGCTGAAAAAACATTCAAAACATCAAGTCAAGAAAACAATTTACGAATTCACCTCGTACTTAAAAATTATTTGTTGGCCATTAAAAAACACATTTTTGTGTATGGGCTGCCCATTTCATGAACATAAAATTTGGCTATGTCTACGAAAGCCCTTTGGAAATGGTGGAACTGGTGGAAGTGGAAGTTTACGAATTATTTCTGTTCTCTTTTGAATTTTGGAACAGAATTTCTTTCGTTTCATAGACTGGTAATGAGTCTTTGTCTGAAGAAATGTCATGTTCATGGTCTGGGTAAATTTCAATTTTTTTTTAATATTCGCTTTCGAACATTTGTAGATAATCTCATCGAGCTGTACTGATGTTCTGTTTTATTTATTCAAACTGTGTTGAAATCGTTTCAACACTCATGTGTTGAGGAGAGTATTATTTAATCGGTATTCCAAAGAGGTAATTAAAATTACAGTCGGTTAACAAGGAGAATATTATTTTATAGGTATTCAAACGAATTTTGATATCAGGAAAAAGTTTTCACTTCGAGCGGGAATCTAATCTATTCATTTTCTCTTCGGTTATGACCTCCGATTGGTTCCTTGTTATTGTGAGCAAAAATATACTTCCGGAAAGTTCATCAACTTTCTATTCGTGTATAAGAAAAATTCACCATTTTTTGCTTTTTCATAAGTTTATTTCGCTACCTATACTCCATTGGTTGGCCATGATTTAGGTTTATCAAGTTCTTCTACTTAAAACTGACGCAGGTTGGCGTTGGTGAAAGTCAAATAATTTTGAGAGATGTTGCCAATGCTATTTTCTATTTACTCTTTTTTAAACTTTGTAAATGGAGTTAGTTCTTTTAAGGTTTAACTGTGACACGGGTTTCACAGTACTACTACATTTTCACACTGTATTTCAAGTTGTGCTAAAAGGTATTCAAATGTCTTCTATAGGCTTACTTCTTGAGAATTCTGAAAAGTGGGGAATTCCATAGGTCCGTCTGTGCGTTTAGAAGTTTTTCTGTCGGGTTATTCGAGTGCTTTTATTCTATTTTCGAATGAACTATCACAAAGTAACGGACTATTCTGTGCATTATTTTTCAGTAAAATTTCAACACTAGATTCTTGATTTTCGTAAAAGAAAATAGCATAACTGAATCTTCCAATCATGTTTATATACGTGAGATATTTCCGGTATTAACAGAGCAAAAAATTTCTTCAACATTCACCAGGTCTTTGGAATTATTGAATTCAAATAATATTTTCTTAAATTCATTATTTTCCCAAAGTAAACATTTTGATAAATTCATAATCACTACGATCTCCATGTAGATACGACAACGTTGCGTATGTATCTGACAGGAAAATGACTATAACCTAAGATTTTCAAAATATACACGGTGAAATGTGTCAGCATTTCATGACCAACCGGGATACTTTATAAAAGTGAATGGGTCATACCTACATGCGAAACAAGATATCGACTTTATCATATCAATATCTATCTAATCATATCACATTATTACATAAGCAAATTTTTTTTTATTCCACACAAAGGTAATTCGTCGCGTCGATTAGAAAGGTGAAGAAACGTTACATTTATGACAGGTAAGTACGTAAAAATAGATTTTTTTGAGAATCGTTTTGTGAAGTTTTCTGTCCCAACATTTACATCTCTTTTTATGGAGAACGAATTTTTTACATTTTATTTTCCTTTTCTTATGGACATAGTAGCTCCCTGATTTTTTAAAGGCGATTAAATAAAAGAGGTGGTATGAGAAGAATCCGCATTGAGCGTGAATAATTTTTCGATTATTAAGTTGTTCTAGGTACTAGAAGACACGAATTTATTTTAGTCTTGAAGATTAATGTGAAATCTCCAGGTCAGGTAATTCCAGGAAACACCAGTGTTTTAGAGATTTGGGTCGGAATCTTAAGATTCCGACAAAGTAATTCCGGGAAACACCAGATTTGGGTCCTTTTCCCTAATGGGTGAAAGCCATCTTGATTTGCATAAATATCGAAGTTTTCAATTGACAAGACTCGTAAAAGATCTCTGTTCAAATTTATAATGTTCATTTACTTGTAATATCCGAAATATATTTAGTTTCGGTCCAAAATTTTATATTATGTTGTACGAAACTCTTTGTCGGCTGCTCAAGATTCCGACAAGGTAATTCCGGGAAACACCAGGTTTGGGTCCTTTCCATTAATGGATTAAAGCCATCTTGATTTGCTCAAATATCGAAGTTTTCAATTGACAAGAGCAGTTAAAATACCTAGAGCTAATGTGAAGGTCTAGCTGTTGAAAATGTTCATAGATTTTGTTGTGATAAGTGTATTGTGTTGGAAAATCTTTTGACAAAGTGTATATAGTGTTTATAGAACAATGTCGAATTCGGAAACGGATACTGCAGCTGAGGGTGATATGTGGGGACCACCACGAAAAAGGTCCAAAAGGTCGCATTTCTCTGCTGAAGAGAAAGAGATAATTTTGAACATTTTACGAAAAGAATTGAAAGAACATCCTGATTTATCGAAAAGAGACTTAGTAGGAATTGTTTAAAATCCTCAGAGGTGCGTGATTCATCTGTATTCAGAATTCTCAGAGAATATGAAGAGAATAAAACATTGACGCCACCTAAGAGGGGAGCCCAGTCGTTAAAAATAATCGATTCGGTTGACGATTTCGATATGAACCTCGTCAGAAGAATTGTCCACGGTTTTTTTTCCGGAATGAAATCCCAACGATTTCTAAAGTACTAGAAATCGTGAATGATGACGACAGTTTGCCAAATTTCAAAAGAACAACGTTCTATAAATTATTGAAAAAAAATGGAATTCAAGTTCAGTTAAAACTGAACGATTGTGTGAAATCTCCTCGATTCGACTCTGGATGGAAAGAAACTTTACGAAGGCTCTCCTACCGCTGCGCGAAAGATGTTATTATTGCTCCTTCTTAGATTTGAACAGAGTATAGCAGGACTCGTTCACTGACGCGGTAGAAAATTATAGAATGCGAACACATTATACTTTCGATCCTGTTCTAAAATCTTTTGACACGAACATCTCAAGATATAAAATGCAAGTCGGTCATCATCATCGAAAGTGAAGGTCAGAACTGGCGTACCTACTTCAAGAGTTCAATGCATCGATGAGGCTTTTGCAGACAGCTTAGCGTCGAGCACTTTTGTAACCCTGTTCTTTTATTTCGCGATGAACTCAGTTTTCTATTTTTGGGGAGTGCCTAATACTTCTAAATTCAGTTCAAATACTAAAAAAAAATCTCGCATATTGAGCTGTTATTAAGAGTAAAGTGGACCATCCTGTATATCTGTCTCAAAGGAACAAGTTTTACGTTTTTTGGAATGCCCATAAGGGTGTTATCATAGCTGCCAAATACTGACTTTAATTTTTCTTATTTCAGGCTGTGAACTTCTCTTTTTCAGTTGCGAATATTTAGACAGGGAAAATCATATTTTGAAGGTCGATCCTTCTGGCTGAAACGACAACATTGCACCCCCCAGGAGCGCAAGTCTACTCCAATCGATCATTATCCAATTACAAAACTTGATCCGTAACCGATTATTCCAGTAATGAACAATCACTTTAATAAGGCTACGATCATTCATTCACCTCCCAAAACAACCGGATGCAGCGAGCAGTGCTGAAAAATCAGAAGATACAATTTCAGTCAGTACACCCGCATGTCCAACCGTCCCAGTTCTTCTTATCGAGATTATTGAACGGTCTGACGCCCGCGCATTCACCGTCCTCCACAATTGTTGAACTTGGATGAATTCAGTGAATAAACTGTGAGTGTAAATCGGCCAAAATGTCTGGTAACGTCGGTATGGAGCAGCTTATTCCGATCGTGAATAAGCTGCAAGATGCCTTCACGCAGTTGGGGGTGCATATGAGCCTGGATCTACCTCAGATCGCTGTTGTGGGTGGACAATCAGCGGGCAAGAGTTCCGTTTTGGAGAATTTCGTTGGGAGGTACGTTATTGTTGTAAGGGAGTAGGTGTAGGGAGCTTTGAGGTCGTCAAGGAATGTCGCTTCTCTCATTTGCATTCAATGAACTCACGATGATTACGAGACTATGTTTACGTTCTTCTAGGAGACATCCATCTTATATTAAAAAAAAATTAATTGAATTAAATCTATGACAATGACGATACATAATAGAAATTAATTAAATAAGTATTCCCTGGAATCTATATAGTAAATATTTTGTTGCCCTCAAAAATTGGCGTATGGATTTAAATTTGTTTGGTTCAAGTTTGCGAATTTATCTAAATAACCGAAAAAATGTGGGAACCATTCAAATGATCCTTAATCGAGTAATAATCTGGTATCGCCTTGCGAGATCTTCAATATAATTTTAGCTCCCCCTTTGACCTTTGACGCCCCTTATTGTTTTTGCAATGTATGTATTTTTTCAATTTGAGCCGAGAATGGACATCAACTTGCAAGATTTGATTCAATGATCATGAATAACGTATTTGAACTATATGCAAAATTTTGTTGAGATCGATCAACCAGATCCATGAAGAATTCTATCAAATTATCGAGAAAAAGTCCCAATATTTCTGTAACAACATATTCGACATCATGGATGATTTCTTTGCTGTCAAATTCTGTTGGATTGTTGAATGCGAATCTATACCAATGAAAACACATTGGTAATGAGAAACTAAACAAACAAATCCAATTAAATTAAATAGACAGAGAATAAAAACAAACGCAAACCAACGAAAATAATGTAAATGTAATAAAACGAAAACCGAGGAAAATGAATAAAAGCGAAAAAAAGAACATAAATGCAATTCACGAATCGAGGGGGCCATGACCCCCCCCCTTGGAACTCGAAATTGACAATAATCCCTTAATAGTATGTAGTTCAATCGATCCCTTATATTTTCAACAAAAAAATTTCAATTTAAGTCTTTCTCTGAATAAGGAAAAACAATGGAAAATCTTATTATTCAACATTCAATGCAAAACTTCAGCAATCCATAGAAAGACACAATTCCAAAAGAAAAATTTGTCATAAAATGCCGAAATAGAAACGCATTATTGCAAATTAAATTTGACAAAAAATGATGGTTTTTTTTCTTTTTGTAAAATGTTTTGCAATATTCAATAGAATGCTCGAACTCAATAAACGTATGTATGTATTTCAATTTGTTGTACTTGAAATTATTCGTGATTCCTAATTTTACGAAGCATTTCTGAATTCGGAAATGCAATTTTTGAACCAATCAAAATTCTCGTGATATGAATTGATGTTCGAAATAATTTGGAAAGCCATAGACAAATAATTCTTTGATTTTAAATTGAATTCGAAAGTGAGGGAGGGAGCCATGCCCCCCTTGTACCTCGAAATTGACAATAATCCCTTTATAGCAGTTCAATCGTTCCCTAATGTTTCCAATAAAAAAATTTCATTTTAAGTCTTCAACTCCTATAATGTCGGTAAAAAATTTCTATCAATTCATGCCCCCCTTCAAAACTTTCTGGATCCGCCAGTGACTGAAACAAATACGAACAAATTGTAATAAAAACCATCAAAAAATAAAATGAAACCAAGACAATCAAAAACAAACATGAACAAAAAATATATATTTTCTAATTTTATAGAAACAACAGAAACTAATCAGGAAAAACAAATTGAACCAAACAAAACATGCAAATTTATACATGTAGACATAAGTAAACATTTCATAAATACCTAAGCCAAATAGCAATCTTCAGCATGATTTCTCTGATAATGCAAGAAGAAAGAAATCAGATTCAGACGATCTCAAACCCATTTCCCTGAAAAGCCAATATTGGAGTATTGAAATGGATATCTGAGGGGACCCAGCATGGGTGGATCATATATTTTTAAGAGTATTGTTGATTTGTAAATCTTTTCTGAAATTAAAAAAAAATCTTACCGAAACCTGTGAATTGAGATGAATTCTTTTCTCTGTATAATACTATCATGTTTTTCTATTACCATCCGCAGAGATTTCCTTCCTAGAGGATCTGGAATTGTAACAAGAAGACCACTGATTCTTCAGTTGATCAATGGAAGTGCAGGTAGGACTTGAAATAAAAGATAAATGAGAAGTGATGTATGCTTTGTTCTCAGCGCTCGTAAAATCATTCAAAATACGTTTATGCTCGCTCGAGTGTTCAGGAGCATTTTACAGAATTACATTTACTTATCATCACCCTGAAAAGTGAAAAACTCCTCAATTATACATGGAAAATTGTATTATTCTTGCTTTCAAGAGTCAAGAGAACCAAGTTTTATTTCATACATATTCTCTGAGCTCATGATTTATTTACAGAATTTGCCGAATTCCTACACTGCAAAGGAAAAAAATTCGTTGATTTCGATGAAGTACGACGAGAAATTGAGTCAGAAACAGATCGAATTACTGGAAGTAACAAAGGAATATCGAATATTCCCATTAACTTGAGAGTCTATTCTCCTAATGGTGAGGTTTTCGAATTTCATAATGTAGACAGGTATTAATAAAATAAAAAAAATGTTTGGACTCTTTTCTTACAACATTTTACTTCAATCATTGATGTACTTTCGACGGATTTTTGGAAGAATTTGAATCAACACTCCTAGAAAGTCCTAATGGACAATCCAATGAAGCTTCCTCGTTCCATTTTCAGTGCTCAACTTAACACTCATCGATTTGCCTGGCTTAACCAAAGTCCCCGTTGGAGATCAACCCATAGACATCGAACAGCAGATCAAGGGGATGATTATGCAGTTCATCAAGAGGGAATCGTGCCTCATCCTTGCTGTAACACCAGCCAATACCGATCTGGCGAATTCTGACGCTTTAAAACTGGCCAAAGAAGTGGACCCTCAAGGCATAAGAACTATCGGTGTCATCACCAAGCTAGACCTCATGGACGAAGGAACTGACGCTAGGGACATCCTTGAAAACAAGCTCCTTCCTCTGCGAAGAGGTTATATTGGGGTTGTAAATCGTTCCCAAAAGGATATTGATGGAAGGAAAGATATTAATGCCGCATTGGCTGCAGAGAGGAAATTTTTCGTCAGGTTGGTTGCCTTAGAACTTATTTAATGTTGTGCCACTGCCCATAATGGTCAAAGAAATAAATCAGAGAAGCCTCTAAAATATTCTCTATATTTCAAGTAAAAAATTGTTTTCAGTCACCCATCTTACCGTCATTTAGCAGATAGACTGGGGACACCTTATTTGCAAAGAGTTCTCAATCAGCAGCTTACAAACCACATTCGGGATACCTTGCCAGGCTTGAGGGATAAACTGCAAAGGCAATTATTGACACTTGAGAAAGATGTCGAGCAATTCCGTCATTTCAGACCAGATGATCCTTCCATTAAGACTAAGGCCATGTTGCAGTGAGTTAATGTGATATTTTGCCAAACTTAAAAGCTTTTATTGATACCGTCAATAGAGCCCAATCTCTAAATTTGATTGGAGGACTTTTTAAGGTCAAGTTTGATGTTTGATGAATCTTGTTTTTATATAGAGTAGACTCGAATAAATTAATCTTTTATGACAGTGTTACACGAAGTATGTTTTGATAGGATGGTACAGCAGTTGACTACCGATTTTGAACGTACTATTGAAGGATCTGGTTCTGCAGAAATTAACATCAACGAATTGTCAGGAGGTGCAAAAATTAACAGACTCTTCCATGAACGTTTTCCTTTCGAGATTGTAAAGATGGAGTTCGATGAAAAAGAACTTCGGAGAGAAATAGCCTTCGCTATAAGAAACATTCATGGTATAAGAGTAAGTAAAGTGGTATAACCTAACCGGGATACATTATAAAAGTGAATGCTGTTTTAATATAGCAAAAATTTGGTGATGTATTACATGAAGTTTATTAATTGTGAATTTTCTAGGTTGGTTTGTTCACCCCCGACATGGCCTTCGAAGCAATAGTAAAAAAACAAATCGCACGCTTGAAAGAACCTTCTTTGAAATGTGTGGATTTGGTTGTGACCGAGCTATGTAACGTTGTCAGATTTTGCACCGACAAGGTATTACTGATATCATTTCTATCCAGGGAACTACTCAAAACACTAAATAAGTGTTTCAGTTCGGAATAATTATGAGTTTTCTTCACCCTGTTTCATTTCAGATGTCTCGTTTTCCCCGACTGAGAGAAGAAGTTGAACGAATCATAACAACACAAATAAGGACACGGGAGCAAGGATGCAAGGAACAGATCATTTTGATCGTCGAATGTGAATTGGCATACATGAACACAAATCACGAAGATTTCATAGGATTTGCGAAGTAAGTGAGCTCCTTTATGTTGCGGTAAAATAGTGGTAATTTTTTAAGAGCACATAAAATTCAGAAAAATGCATGAAATCTTTATTTGAATCCTACGGTCCAATGATGCCACCAGCCCATAATCCGCAAAATCGTATTTAAAAGTATGTAATCTTCGAGAAAATCGCTGTAAAACCATTTAAAACTCAATAACAACTTGAATCGATCCAATAAAAATCAGTTTGAGACATTTCGTCAATCTGGTCGCCTTTTTTCTGAAATTTGGTTCTTTGCATATGCTTCATGAATGTTCTTATTTTGAAATGAAGTCGGTTTATCAACGGCGTCGATTTGAAACGAGTTTTCTGAAAATGCCAAGACGTAAATTAACAAACGCTGAGGCGAATAGGGCTATCGGAATGCTACAGGATGGCCTAACTCAGGTTGTTGTAGCGGAAAGGCTCCAAGTCAGCCAAAGTGTGAAATCTCGACTTTAGAATTGGTTCAGGGAGACAGGTTCCGTGTTGGAAAGACCAAGGCTTGGTGGGCGACGAAAAACAACACCTGCTCAGGATCGTTTCATCACCGTTTCGGCGAGAAGAAACCCTACATCTACGTGTAGAATGCTACGGAATACTCTTCAAAATGCAGATGGGGTGCAAGTTTCCATCGAAACCATCAGATGACGTTTGAGAGGGGCGAATCTAGGTTCTAGACGTCCATTAAGAGGAGTTCCATTAACACGTGACCATAAGCGTCAAAGACTGGAATGGACAAGGCAACATATCAATTGGAACGATCAATATGGCGTAGTGTCCTTTTCACTGATGAATCCAGATATAGACGATTTTCAGATTCTCGAAGAATAAGGGTATGGACAATCCCACGCACACCCCGTAATCGTCGCTATGTCCAAGAAGTCCATCCATTCCGAGGGGGTAGTGTTATGGTATGGGCCGGGATATGTTTCAACGGGCACACAGATCTACACATTTGTCCTGGGAATATGACCGCCTTACACTATAGGGAGCATGTCATTGACAATGTTGTGCCAAATTTTCACGCTGCTATTGGTGAAACTTTTCAATTTCTAGACGATAACGCTAGATCGCACCGTGCAGCCATAGTTGAGAATGCGCGCGAGGAGCTTGGTATTCCACATTTACCAATACCTCCGCACTCACCAGATTCGAATTGCATAGAACACGCATGGGATATGCTCCAAAGAAAATTAGATAATCATCAACCTACCCCAGAATCCTTAAATAATCTGAGAGAGCTTCTGCCCCGTTTATGTAACCAAATTCCTCAAGAAATGTTCAACAGCCTCGTGTGTAGTATGCAAAGAAGATGTCAAGCTGTTATTGATGCCCGTGGAGGCCATACATTGTATTGATAGTCTTAAAATGCTTGAATTCTCTGGGAATAAAATTTCGTTATTTTACTCGATTTTCTTAACCACCCTGTATACGCTGTAGACCTCCAGGCTTAAATTAATTTGCAACTTGAAATCATGTGAATATGAATTTTCATCACAAAAATCTTATTTTAACTATATTTTTTTTCAATTTAAGTCAATATCCCTAACTCATGTAGAGCAGTTTAGTTAAATATCACCCGTTTATAATCAATTCATCACACCACACCCTGAATAGATGAGCATTCATTGAGAATCGATTTCAGTTAAAGAACTGTTTTTTGCAGTGCCCAAAATCAGTCAGAAAATGCCACAACAACTGGTACAAGAGGGGCACTAGGAAACCAAGTAATCCGAAAAGGTTTCATGTGCATCCACAACTTGGGTATCATGAAAGGTGGCTCGAGAGATTATTGGTTCGTTCTCACGTCAGAAAGCATATCTTGGTACAAAGATTCTGAAGAAAGGGAGAAAAAATACATGCTTCCTCTTGACGGTCTGAAACTTCGAGATATAGAACAAGGGTTCATGTCCAGAAGACACATTTTCGCACTATTCAATCCTGACGGAAGAAATGTTTATAAGGTGAGAGAATTCTGAAGAGGCTTCAAGTTATATATATCTTCTGAAGATAAAAGTAATTTTATTATCTGGAATTTTGTCTTTAACTTACAGGATTTCAAACAGTTGGAGTTGAGTTGTGAAACAACTGATGAGGTGGACTCCTGGAAAGCATCATTTCTGCGAGCAGGCGTGTATCCAGAAAAACAAACTGATCTAAATAATGGCGATGAAGAGGTAGAATCGAATTTTTTTCACTAAATCCTCATATTTCATCCTTAATTCGAAAATTAAATGTGTTACAGCAAAGCAATGACAACGCCATGAGCTCCATGGACCCTCAGCTAGAAAGACAAGTCGAGACCATCAGAAACTTGGTCGACAGTTACATGAAAATAGTCACCAAAACAACACGAGACCTCGTACCAAAAACAATAATGTACATGATTATAAACAACATCAAAGACTTCATCAACGGTGAATTACTTGCTCATATCTACGCCAGTGGGGACCAAGTAAGCAAACCGTTAAATATTCTACAAAATTTGGTCCTATTAATCCATCCTTCAGGCTCAAATGATGGAGGAGGCTCCGGAAGAGGCCCAGAAAAGAGAAGAGATGCTGCGGATGTACCACGCGTGCAAAGAGTCTCTCCGAATCATCGGAGATGTTTCCATGGCTACCGTTTCCACCCCAGTACCACCACCTGTTAAGAATGACTGGTTGTCGAGTGGTTTCGATACACAAGGGATATCTCCACCTAGTCCAGGTGGCCCAAGGAAGATGACACCTCTTGGTGCAGGTAGATTAAGATGATATATATTTAATCCATATTCAACAGGTGATGGGATTTACGAGGATATATTGAAAAATTCTTAGCCTACTATAGAACCAAACAAAATTTCAATGTCAAAATTTTTTATTACTCAACATATTCCCTCTTAATTGAATACATTTATTACAGCAAACCTGCAATGTCTCTAGACCTTTAAAAAAAAAGTTTCTTCTTGCTCTGCAAACCAGTCCTTCACAGCTTTTATTACCTCCTCGTTGGAAGAAAATTTACGACCTTTTAGACTTTTTTTCAGTTGAGGAAAGAGATGATAGTCGGACGGAGCCAAATCTGGTGAATAAGGGGGGTGTTCTAGTAATTCTAACCCTAAATCAAGAATTTTTTGCATGGCAACCTGAGATTTGTGTACTGGGGCGTTGTCCTGTAAAAACAAAACACTTTTGGATAGCTTTCCACGTCTTTTCTCTTTAATTTTTTCCCGTAGAGTGGTCAGTAATGTCGAATAGTAATCTCCAGTTATTGTTCTACCCTTATCCAAAAAATCAATCATGATTACTCCATGGCAATCCCAAAAAACTGAAGCAAGAACTTTTCCAGCAGATTTTTTGACACGAAACTTAGGTCTTGGAGAACCAGAGTGTCGCCATTCCATCGATTGTTGCTTTGTTTCTGGATCGTAGAAATGTACCCAAGTCTCATCCATAGTAACAATTCGGTTTAAGAAGTCTACATCGTTTTCAAATCGAGCATAGATCGAACGCGATGCTTCTACCCTTGCACACTTTTGGTCAACATTCAAACATTTAGGGATCCATTTAGCAGAAATTTTTTCATGTCCAAATTGACGTGAACTATATGATGAACGCGTTCGTACGAAATCTTCAGTGCTTCAGATATCCGTTTTAGCCCAATTCGACGGTCTGATAAAATCATGTCATGAACTGCATCGATATTTTCGGGGACTGACACAGAAACTGGCCTTCCCGATCGGTCATCATCTTCAATGGAAAATTTTCCTCTTTTGAAGCTTGCAGTCCAATTTTTCACGGTCGCATACGAAGGACATTGATCACCAAGGGTATTAAGCATATCTTCGTAAAACTGCTTACCTCTTAACCCTTTAAAATACAGGTACTTGATGATGGCTCCATACTCTAATTTTTCGATTTTTACAATTTCGATGGTTATCTTTTTTTTTTATTTATTGCGTCACTCTGGTTTACTTTTTTGACGTCGAACTCTACACTGACACTTCTAATAAGTTATTGTTCGTTGATATGGTATAGCAATATTTTGTTTATGCATGGAACTGGTCTAGGCTAACTATCTATCAATACATCCTCGTAAATGTGAAGGAATCTCCCCTCTTCGTTCTTTCCTCCAATTTAGGGAAACCCTGAATATGATCAAATTTGTTCGAAATGATCTCATCTTCCATCCTCCTTCGAAAATGTATCGGTATACCAAACACTCTATATGATTAATCATGAAAAATTATAAATGAGTGTTAGAAAGATATCTTTTTTATTATTTTCGAATATATTATATTTGTTCAGGACCCGGGGCGTCCAGAGCACCTCCCCCACCACCCGCAACAGGAAGACCTGTGCCTTCGATTCCGAACAGATCCAGCGGAATATCCAGACCTCAAGGCCAAGCGCCACCAATTCCGATGGTTCCAAAGTGAGTATTATTTACATTATCTAATTGATCGTATATCGTACCTTTGTATTTCAATAATGACTACCCATACTCCCAAAGACTTGTCCCTGCGAGGAATATAAATAAATTCGTGCGATTTTGATAACAGACATAGCTAGTTAATTCAATTGTTTCGTTCGGGAACACCGTCATTTTGAAGTGTCATCATTAGGTTTTCTTTTTCAGTATCAGAATTCAGTATTTCGCTATACACACAACCAAACTTATATATGGAATCACCCAGTATTAAGATGAAATATTATTTTGATATCTTTTTCGTTAGAAGCAAATAAAAAGTGCATGTGTTTACTCACAAAAACAGTTAGGTTCATAAGCACTTGATAAGATTTGGCTTTGCAGTGTCGATTTTACCATTTCGTTCGAACGTCGCAGTGAATTTATATTTTGTTTTTTTGCGAAGTTTTAAAAAAAATGCTTTATGTGGAGTTATCGGAAGTCCAGAGAGGAAGAATTATTACTATGGCAGAACAAGGTATGTCACAAAGACAGATTGCAAGAACGGTGGGGGTTACACAAGGGGTTGTTTCAAAAACCTATGCAAGGTTTCTGGAGTTAGGAACCCTAAAGAATAGGCCGAGAAGAAGTCGTGGAAGAGTAACTACAGAAAGGCAGGATCGCTTTTTAGCCCAAACAGCAAGAAGAAATCCCGCAGTATCTCATTCAGAGCTTCAAAGGCAATTTTTGCAAGCTACAGGTGTTAGTGTTTCTGTCGAAACTATCAGAAAAAGACTTCGCGCTCGGGAATTATTCAAGAGAAGAGCGTTAAGAGTTCCAGAACTATCAAGGCAAAATAAAGTTGACCGTTTTAATTGGTGTTTAGAGCATGAAAATTGGACTATTGGAGATTGGAAAAATGTCTTATTTTCGGATGAGACCAGAATTGGCCTACGATCAGACGACCGGCGTGTTCGCATTTTAAGAGGTAGAGGGAGGCAAGCTAGGCTCCAAGCTGCAAGACCGATCCCTAAATACAAAGGAGGTACTGTAATGTTTTGGGGCGGAATTATGTTTGGTGAGAAAACTCCTTTAATTCCCATTAGACAATCTCTGACAGGGCCTAGGTATGTTGATCTAGTGCTACAACCTGTAGTGAGGCTCTGGCGAGGTGCTTTTGGAGATTATTTCCTATTTATGCAGGATAATGCACCTCCACATACCAGCAGAGTTGCAAAAAATTTTTTCGAAACAGAAGGTGTGACTGTTTTAGAGTGGCCTTCTTGTTCACCGGACCTTGTGGGATAGGATCAAAAGAAAAATTAGAGCTCGTCAAAATAATCCTGGTAACGCAGAGCAACTTATACAAGCGGCTTTAGAGGAATGGGCAAATGTTACAGAAGAAGAAATTAACAACTTAATAGAAAGCATGCCTCGTCGAATTCAAGCTTGTATCAATGCCAGGGGTGGTGATACTGATTATTGATTTGTTAAAATCGTTTTATTTGTTGTTCAATTCTCAGTTACATAAAAATTATTTTTAGAGAAATTTACACTTTTAATTTTCTGTTCTATTATGAAAATAATCTTTTAATAATTTATATTATTTTTGTAATGAACTTGTTTTGGGAAAACTGCTCTTCACTTTTCAGCGACTTTTTTTAATTAAAATTCATTTTTTCCAAATAACAGGGTGATTCCATATAAGTTTGGTTGTGTGTAGTTTAAACAACATAGTTTCTGCATGCTCTGAAAATGTCAACTTTTGTATGAGGAGCTTCACCAAAGATTCTCGATGAAGAGTTAGAGGCTGGGCTCGATGAAGAGCCATTGCAAACGCAAGAGAAACTCGAAAAAATTTTTTTCATAATGAAGCTCGACTTCACAAGTTCATTATTGTATCTAATGTTTTCGAATTTTAAGGTACTATGGAAACAAATCTCTTGCTATATCTAACATAACATAACAAAAAAAACAAACATAACACAACATAACATAACCTAACCTGTCCTAACCTAAAGCCAAATCTCTTGCTATATCTGAATGTCGACGAAGTATTTTCTTTTTGTATTATTTTTCAGCTTGTGTTTGATTATCCTCTGTTATTTCATCACTTCCCTACTTGAAGGTTCTCGTTACGAATAATTTTGCATCTTTCAGACAAATTGTGTATCGATATTTTGTGGATAATCTGGTGGATTATAATGTCTTCAATCTTCCTTATACAAAGCATCTTTTAAGATCGATAACAATTGGCTTTTGCATAATTAATATACCTTCTTTCAGAACGAATTCTCTGGTCAAGCGTTATCATAAATCTATTTATTTGTCCCGAAATACTAAGAATAGTTCTTCTCTCTTGTTTCAGACGAAATTGATTCGATAGGGACTTCCCTTGTGTAGATTTGACTTTCGTTTGCAACATTCCATTTTTTGTTGGGGCCAGCATCCATGGGATTTCATTGTTCTCGAATGGTATGTTCTGTTTATTTTCCTACATTATTCGTTGAATACTTATCGAATTTTTTCAGTGAATATTCTGCAATGGCTTCTATTTGTAAAACAACATAGTATCTCGACAATTATCAATGCAATTGATACTGGATAGAACCAGAAATATGTGTTTTGGTAGGTGGTTCCTTATTTTTTCCTCTTCTTTCGATTTTCTCTTGTTTATGCTTCTTTGTGGCCCGAAAAATTGTTATTGCAAAGTCCATCTATTCGAAATTTGCGTTAAGTTGTTCCGAAACTCAAGTTCGAAAATAATGAATCAAAATGAGTGAATGAATATCTACACATGAAGTGTATTATAATTCCGCCTAATGTTTCTTCCTTTAACAGCAGAGGTAATCAGCAGCAGGGATTCCAGATGCCCCAGCAAGTACAAATGGCGGTTGGTAAAGCCGTTACTGATGCAGCCATCAGTCAATTTAGTAATCAATTTAGCAATGCCTTCAGAATGCACAAGTGAAATATCAATTTTCTAGCATGAGCAATATTATTAGAAGAGTTATACATATAAATAAAAATGTGTGTGAAAATTAATTTCACCTGAGAATTCATCGAGATGATGAGGGGATTATTGAACATTCGTTTGTAAATAACGAAGAATTAGGATCATATTACCTTTATGAATTCTCAATTGTGTATTCATATCTTATGAAAAATAATAATGATACTATCAATTCGATTGTAAGAATACGCCAATAAAGAGATACCTATTGCATGTATTATAAGAAAAGCAGACCCATATGCTTGACAACGAGAATTTTTTTGGAAAACTTCTTCAATAGGAATAAATGGGGTTCATATTAAATTGAGTAAGTGCATAGAAACCCTGATGTTACGACTGCAAATCTTGACCAGAAAGTGTAGATCAAATCGGCACTCTTGATTGTCGTTTTTGGTCTAGTTCCGAGATGATCCGCAATATTTCAAGGTCATGGCGCTTTTGCGGTAATGGCAAAATAAGAGAGAAATGAAGGGTAGGTCAAATACTCTGATTTTCTTTCGACAAGTCTTACAAAATCGAATCAGTGCCAACACCAGGTAATCTATGGATCTATGAAGAGACTCACGTTGTCAGAAATATGCCACTGCGTTTTTAGAAATCTATCAATGTGCTTTTATACAATGCATGTTTGCGTTTACAATAAGCTGAGAGAATTCCAACGATAGTATTTGTTGATGGTATGTTTTCCACGTTTCTGGATGTCGCACCACTGAAAAATTCTACCTAGAGGTGAATTTAGTTGATCACTTTAGATGATAGAGGATAAATGAAAATGTAATTCAGAAAAAAATAGATTGTGGATATGGTTTATTAGTTTTGAAACAAAAATATTGCACGATATTGATTTGTTTTGATTTCTCGATCACTATCACAAGGGAAAAATAAATGGTGAGATAGAATAACTGTCATTTTCAATGTGTTAGAATTCGAAATAAAATAAGTATTCCGATTCGCTTTAATTAATATTTAGAGGAAAAATGGAAGCGTTGATCGATGAAAGACTACTTATTTAATCTGTTGATATTCATAGTAATGCTTTACATACTCTGTTACCATTTGTAATAGAAATAATAGGATATACCCATAAGAGTTACCTATTCTTTTTTTCATATTCTAATTGCGATCAGACAGAAGTTTATACATATTATGTAACCTTCACATTGAAAGTTGCGACATAATTTTAAATGGGTTTTGTAAATAGTTGTTTTAAAACTTGTGGTCTAATAAAGCTCATTTTTTATTCGAATTGCAAAAACATAACATGTGTGCTCCGGCCAAGATTTGATCTTCATGATATATTTAGGGAGTATTAGTGATGCATTTTTTCGATTCATTGATAGTCTTCCATAAAAGGGCGTATATTTGTGAATTTTCCAAGTATTGACTGGTATGTTGCGCATTTTTGGTTTACCAGGAACCATTGTTTTGTTATTATCTGTCTCATCGATTATCGTAAAGAATATTTTGGCGAATCGTTACGTCTGAAGATAGTTTCAGTTCGACTCAAATATTTGTTAAGAAAAATATATAAAAATATTTCCTTGTTATTTATATAGAAAAGTAAATAAATTAAGAAGTTATTATGGTGTTTTTATATCCCAAATTTGATATTTCATGAATCCTTCTTCCAGTGACGCTTTATCGACATTTTTGGATTGTGCGAAATGAAAAAATGGCGCTCTCCAAATACAAATTTGTATTTTTCACGATTAGGCCCCAAAATGACAATTTTGTTCGAAAAAACAATATTCTTGAACAAATTTCAGCGATTCAAAATTCTGTTTTGTCTACGTTTATTTTTTTGAGGTTAGTCCTGGTGGTCAAACAATGGAAATTTAGCTTTGTTCATGTAGACATTAAAACCGTTTGCTTGAAAAATTGTTTCATGTGGAAATTTTTTTGGTGTTTTCATTCAATCATACTCTTTGGAATATCAGACAAGTGAAAATTATTCATATTAAGTGCATTTTTATTGAAAAAAATGCCGTAAATGTGTGTCAAAGTTGGAAGCGCAAGTCGTTCAAATTAAGAGGATTTTCTTGAATATTTTGGAACACCCTGTGTGTATAACTTACCAGGAAACGAAGGGAAATTTGGTCAGCAGTCATCAAGACTTGACAAAATCGAAGATAAGAAACTGAAGTGAATATTTCATCGTAGTCACTGAAATAAGCAATATTCAGTTCATGTTAAATGTAAAACTGATGAATATTAAAATTTTATATCATATAAAAGGATAAAGTTACAAGTTGCAGTGGTCTGATAAATATTCCTTCTTCAATACTTCCTTTGAAATCTCTGCTGGCTTCCCAATAGTAAAAGTTGTGATAATATGATTTTGAGTGAAATTTTCTTCGTCAGTGTTGCTTCAGGATATTTTTCAATATAAATCATAAAAACTCACCGGTTCACTCATAAAATGCATTAAATAATAAAATTCCTCGTATTTACCGCAAACCAGCGACCTGTCAGAAACGTTTTGAGGTTAACAGTGGTGGAATAATCACGTGGTTTGGGTTGCCTAACAGGCCGATTTTTTATCCACCTATCGGCAGCTTTCACTACTCTAAAGCTTCACGCAAGTGTTACTAGATGGCGCATAACATACAAAACATTCCAGTGCGAAGTGGCATGCTCGCCAGCGGTAAAAATAGGTGTTCAAATAGATAGCAAGACAAGCGAGAGTGGTGGGAGTGTACGGTGCTGGATACTAATGTACCTGATACTTGGACATCCTAACCTCATCTGTTGTTGTGAATTGTGATTTCATTCAATTATTTTGATATTGTGTTATTAAATGGAATTTACTCTTCCCTTTTTAGTGCATGGAGTTTTCGACAAACTGAAATGTGGACAATAAAGTGTTTTCTTTGTGAATCAAAGTTGTAGTGTTTTTGTTTTGTATCGACAATGTTTATTTGAGTTTGACAATGAATTCCAGAGCTCATTTTCAACCTTTCTTGAACAACTCTCTGTCTATAAGGCAGGAGATTCAGAGATTCGAAAGTGTACATCCTTCCATTTATGCCATTTACGATCTGATTGATCTTATTCCTGATGGATCTGTTGCTCAACAGATTAGAGATCACGTCGTCTGTATAGAAGGTAAGATGCCCTATAGGTATAGGTGGCTATCCAATTGTTCAATGCACTCTGAGACCATAATCTAATAAGAAGGACAGGTTTTAATTATGGTTTATTTAAGGTGCTCTCTCATCACTGACCTGGAAGTCATGCTAAGGTTGGAATTATAAGTTTAACGGTACCAAATTCCCAAATTGTGGGCCCATCAAACAGAAAACAATGCTTTCATGATATCAATTTTATCAGGGCATTAAATGGTACCTTTGACAACTCATAAAATATGGAAAATATATTGCATATCCTTCCCATTATTGCAAAAATATCTTCTCATTACAGAATGCATAGGTATATGTATTGTCTTTCATTGATTGATTGCTGAATGAACATTCAGTCCATGTATTACTAAGTGACTATTTTCAATTTTTATGTAAACACACAAAAACTTATATCAAATTTGGAGTTCAATGTCGATTAGCTACAATGTTAGCCACATTGGTTTTTAGTGACAAATAGAAGCCTCAGAATTAGGCAATACAGTTTTTCATTCCTGTGATAAAAATGCTCTGGAAGAATCCAGTATGTTTGATAAGAAAATCCTGGGTTGTTACCTCGAATGGTTTCACAGTAGAGGAATAAAGTTGTTTGACAAAATGATATGAACTGACTGAAGTAATACCAGCTATTCTCTAAGATCATGTTGATGAAAACATACCGAAAGATAAAGATCAAGGTGCATGCAACAAAAGGAAATGATGAACTTGATAAAATCTGTATACAAATTACGGAATGTGATCTACCTACCTATATCCTCAGCTTCCAATATCAAGTAACTGATAACATTATATTTGGCAGATCTGTTCGCTTATTATCAGTCGAGTAGTAAAATTTACTCCACTTTCATTCAAACAACAGTAAGCATGAGCCTTTGGAGAGTAAGGTTTGGGTATCTTATGAATCTTATGTATTTCAGCACAAACTGATCATTTAATAAAATCTTGCAGAAATTACACTATATGAATTATTCAAAATCAAGCATTGAATATCACAAGTACAATTGGATAGATCTGTGTAGGCAATAATTTGAATAATTTAGAAGGTATATGATACATTGTTGATTTATTATTATGATGAAATTCATATCAAGGTAGTCTGGGAATAAATAGATTATCATAATATGGAAATTAATTTTATCTTCGAGAATTCTTATGTAATAGCTTTACAACAGCAGATATCCTGCTGCAGCAAAAACTGATGAGATCAGAAGTTGTGTATTCATTCAAATTGGTGTTATTTGCAGCTCAAATCAGTTTTCCAAGACAGTAGGTGTAGATTTCAATTGGACCCCCTGTACCTATGTTTACCGACCATTATTATTGGCGCATACTTTTTACACAATTATTGGCGCATACTGGTTCCACACTATTCAGTTGAACGAATTCCGCCAAGGGAATATGAACGCGATATTTAATGCACTCATTTTCACACCACCCTGTAGGTAGAGTCCTCGGCGTGTTTTATTTTGAGTGGTATCCCCAGTAGGCCTAATCCACTTTGCGTAAAAATTGGCGCATACTTGTTCCGCATTTATTGGTGCATGTGTTCTCTAAGATATTTCTCCTTTGTCAGAACCTTTGTGACATTATTAACAATATACCTTACTGACGCACCCTGTATAGATAGATTCTTCAAGCTGAAAGCATTTTTTCAGTTCATTTTCCATGGCAATTATTCTCTCAAATTTTTAAATGATTGATGATCATATTGATCGACTCTATTGGAATCTGGAATGTGCGAAGAGTAAGAGTGATAATTCTGAGTCGGAGTAATTACTAAAGTTGCAAAGCTTAGGAATTCCTTTATTGACTTACCCTTCCGCTGATATATATCTGACGTCAGCAGTTTTAACATGGGAGCTTGTCAGTACTTCGTTATTCCTTCTTGGGATTTCCCTGGAGACAGCAGACGAAAAAGTGTTCTGAAAATTGCATTCCTATCGAAAAAATTTGTAAATTTGGTTCGAAGTGAAGTAATGAATTTGTTGATGCACAAATAAAAAGAAATTGGCTTCAATCTTATGGGTCTACGTCCCTGAAAAAAAGGGAGTCAGAAATGATTTATTTTTTCTGATTGATGAAGGGGTGTATGAGTGTATGAAGATAAAAATAATAAAAATTTTTTTTATAAGTATTGAAAGAATGAAAAGGATATTCCCCATCATTTTTGGTTATTTTGTAACATTTCCACCATCAAAACAAATATTTTTTGTGTTTTTTCATTTCAGTATTGAAGTCTATCATTTAGTTAATCAAACGTCTATCTCATTTTTTTTTTAGAATTCACCGTTTCTTTGTAAATAATATTACAACAATGTGTTGTTTTCGCGAAATTTATTTACTTGAATTCTTCTATTCGAAATGATAAATATCCATTTTCATCAACGACAATTTATTAAGGTTTGTTTTAGCCTTCGATTCGTGAAAATTAATTGTTTATTACAATTGTGGATTCTAACATGCAATTGAATTTATTTTAAATGACACGCCCTATAGGCATCTCCTCCCAGATGACTTGTGAAGAAAAGAGAGAGTAATAATACAGCCAGTCCGAGATCTAGTTCAGGGTAGGATTTCTTGTTATATTCCCTGCGCCCCAACATTTGTTCTATTAAGCTGAATAATCCAATAAATAAAAATTAATGCACTGCCTTCTGCCATCTGACGGTATACGTTCCTTATTTTGAAGGCTAAAGACTCTTAATTTAAATGTGTTTTATTTCAATTCGAAGTTCTATCATTATAAAAGATACACCCTTTACCTATACAAATTTTTATGAATCTAGTAAAGTCGATCTAAAGTTACTTAAAGAAGCCATAAAAACTTTCACACAAATATTCCTTTGAAACCTGCAAAATATCAAAGGAGCATCTCTGTTGAAGATTGTATGACCTCTTTAATAAACTTAAGATGTACACACAACCAAACTTATATGGAATCACCCTGTTATTTGGAAAAAACTAATTTTAATTAAAAAAAAGTCGCTGAAAAGTGAAGAGCAGTTTTCCCAAAACAAGTTTATTACAAAAATAATATAAATTATTAAAAGATTATTTTTATAATAGAACAGAAAATTAAAAGTGTAAATTTCTCTAAAAATAATTTTTATGTAACTGAGAATTGAACAACAAATAAAACGATTTTAACAAATCAATAATCAGTATTACCACCCCTGGTATTGATACAAGCTTGAATTCGACGAGGCATGCTTTCTATTAAGTTGTTAATTTCTTCTTCTGTAACATTTGCCCATTCCTCTAAAGCCGCTTGTATAAGTTGCTCTGCGTTACCAGGATTATTTTGACGAGCTCTAATTTTTCTTTTGATCCTATCCCACAAGTGCTCGATAGGATTAAGGTCCGGTGAACAAGAAGGCCACTCTAAAACAGTCACACCTTCTGTTTCGAAAAATTTTTTTGCAACTCTGCTGGTATGTGGAGGTGCATTATCCTGCATAAATAGGAAATAATCTCCAAAAGCACCTCGCCAGAGCCTGACTACAGGTTGTAGCACTAGATCAACATACCTAGGCCCTGTCAGAGAATGTCTAATGGGAATTAAAGGAGTTTTCTCACCAAACATAATTCCGCCCCAAAACATTACAGTACCTCCTTTGTATTTAGGGATCGGTCTTGCAGCTTGGAGCCTAGCTTGCCTCCCTCTACCTCTTAAAATGCGAACACGCCGGTCGTCTGATCGTAGGCCAATTCTGGTCTCATCCGAAAATAAGACATTTTTCCAATCTTCAATAGTCCAATTTTCATGCTCTAAACACCAATTAAAACGGTCAACTTTATTTTGCCTTGATAGTTCTGGAACTCTTAACGCTCTTCTCTTGAATAATTCCCGAGCGCGAAGTCTTTTTCTGATAGTTTCGACTGAAACACTAACACCTGTAGCTTGCAAAAATTGCCTTTGAAGCTCTGAATCAGATACTGCGGGATTTCTTCTTGCTGTTTGGGCTAAAAAGCGATCCTGCCTTTCTGTAGTTACTCTTCCACGACTTCTTCTCGGCCTATTCTTTAGGGTTCCTAACTCCAGAAACCTTGCATAGGTTTTTGAAACAACCCCCACCGTTCTTGCAATCTGTCTTTGTGACATACCTTGTTCTGCCATAGTAATAATTCTTCCTCTCTGGACTTCCGATAACCCCACATAAGGCATTTTTCGCAAAAAAACAAAATATAAATTCACTGCGACGTTCGAACGAAATGGTAAAATCGACACTGCAAAGCCAAATCTTATCAAGTGCTTATGAACTTAACTGTTTTTGTGAGTAAACACATGCACTTTTTATTTGCTTCTAACGAAAAAGATATCAAAAGAATATTTCATCTTAATACTGGGTGATTCCATATAAGGTTGGTTGTGTGTACTTCACCAGTATTTTCCCATATGCAAATCGACGTTTCGTCGTAATAGATCTAGATCCCGTAACTGAATAACGCATACAACAGTTTCCTGCTAAGCTCACACTCACGTGTGTTAGTAAAACTGTAAAGGAAGTAACAAGAATTAACAATGGTCTCGTTACAGACGACTTGTTCCATGTCTATGTCATAACCAAATAGCTACCTACAAATGACTGTTACGTCAATACCGATCTCCATCCAGGTTAGAGAGGTGTGAAAGGTTGCCCGAATATCGGTGGTATGTGCATGCTGCAGTATCTGGGACGCAATTGTACTGCATGCTCGGTGCACTTTCTCTTCTTCGAGCTTTTCGATGGGCATTTTATTCACGGATCAAAATCGATATACATATCCTCTCTTTGGGGTCTATAGGTGAACCTGTTCGATGTGGATGAAAGTTGATAGGATGATCTTACGAATGCAATATGAGATTGAAACTGGTTTTGATTTTACGCGTCACAATGATCCTAAGTCATGAACAGGGATTGTGAATAATTTTATTTCATACTTCATACATTATAAACGAATAAACCCTTAGTGACCGTAATTATAAACATGGTTATAACTCCCTTGGGATTTATACTAAGCTCAAACCTGTAACTCGTGCACAAAACTCTAAACTGAAAAATCGAAAAATTTAAAACCGAATAATTCGTTACTTATGAGCGCTACATGGACGATTTTAGTATCAAAATGTAGGTTTTCGAGGTCGCTCCATTCAATAAAAGATATTCCAGAGCCCTAACTAGCATAGTTTAGATTTTCACCTGTCAAATGGCATTTTTCGAAAAATTGCGAATTTCAAACTCTCATATCTTCCGTTCCTATCATCTCCGCCAAAAATAATTTATATTATGTTGATCAGCATACCTCAATGTATCACTGTGCAAAATATGAGCGATTTGAAAAATCTCAAATTTTTGGTGAAAAATGCCAAAGGGGTAAGACCCCCCAAAAACACCATATTTGTCATCACCAAGGAATCCCTGGCGAATCCAAGGTCGTTTTTCGAACGTGAAGATCTACTACCGATTCGAATCATGCAGAATACCCATTAGACCGATCAGTATCGCCTATACTTTGAGTGCTCTGAGCGTCTGAACAAAAGTCGAAACTGAAAAATCGAAAAATATAAAACCGAATAATTCGTTACTTATGAGGGCTACATGGACGATTTTGGTATCAAAATGTAGGTTTTCGAGGTCGCTCCATTCAATAAAAGATATTCCAGAACCCTAACTAGCATAGTTTAGATTTTCACCTGTCAAATGGCATTTTTCGAAAAATTGCAAATTTCAAACTCTCATATCTTCCGTTCCTATCATCTCCGCCAAAAATAATTTATATTATGTTGATCAGCATACCTCAATGTATCACAGTGCAAAATATGAGCGATTTGAAAAATCTCAAATTTTTGGTGAAAAATGCCAAAGGGGTAAGACCCCCCAAAAACACCATATTTGTCATCACCAAGGAATCCCTGGCGAATCCAAAGTCGTTTTTCGAAAGTGAAGATCTACTACCCATTCGAATCATGCAGAATACCCATTAAACCGATCAGTATCGCCGATACTTTGAGGGCTCTGAGCGTCTGAACAAAAGTCGAAACTGAAAAATCGAAAAATATAAAACCGAATATGTAATTCGTTACTTATGAGGGCTACATGGACGATTTTGGTATCAAAATGTAGGTTTTCGAGGTCGCTCCATTCAATAAAAGATATTCCAGAGCCCTTACTAGTATAGTTTAGATTTTCACCTGTCAAATGGCATTTTTCGAAAAATTGCAAATTTCAAACTCTCATATCTTCCGTTCCTATCATCTCCGCCAAAAATAAATTATATTATGTTGATCAGCATACCTCAATGTATCACTGTGCAAAATATGAGCGATTTGAAAAATCTCAAATTTTTGGTGAAAAATGCCAAAGGGGTAAGACTCCCCAAAAACACCATATTTGTCATCACCAAGGAATCCCTGGCGAATCCAAAGTCGTTTTTCGAAAGTGAAGATCTACTACCCATTCGAATCATGGAGAATACCCATTAAACCGATCAGTATCGCCGATACTTTGGGGGCTCTGAGCGTCTGAACAAAAGTCGAAACTGAAAAATCGAAAAATATAAAACCGAATAATTCGTTACTTATGAGGGCTACATGGACGATTTTGGTATCAAAATGTAGGTTTTCGAGGTCGCTCCATTCAATAAAAGATATTCCAGAGCCCTAACTAGCATAGTTTAGATTTTCACCTGTCAAATGGCATTTTTCGAAAAATTGCAAATTTCAAACTCTCATATCTTCCGTTCCTATCATCTCCGCCAAGAATTATTTATATGATGTTGATCAGCATACCTCAATGTATCACTATGCAAAATATGAGCGATTTGAAAAATCTCAAATTTTGGGTGAAAAATGCCAAAGGGGTAAGACCCCCCAAAAACACCATATTTGTCATCACCAAGGAATCCCTGGCGAATCCAAAGTCGTTTTTCGAAAGTGAAGATCTACTACCCATTCGAATCATGCAGAATACCCATTAAACCGATCAGTATCGCCGATACTTTGAGGGCTCTGAGCGTCTGAACAAAAGTCGAAACTGAAAAATCGAAAAATATAAAACCGAATAATTCGTTACTTATGAGGGCTACATGGACGATTTTGGTATCAAAATGTAGGTTTTCGAGGTCGCTCCATTCAATAAAAGATATTCCAGAGCCCTAACTAGCATAGTTTAGATTTTCACCTGTCAAATGGCATTTTTCGAAAAATTGCAAATTTCAAACTCTCATATCTTCCGTTCCTATCATCTCCGCCAAAAATAAATTATATTATGTTGATCAGCATACCTCAATGTATCACTGTGCAAAATATGAGCGATTTGAAAAATCTCAAATTTTGGGTGAAAAATGCCCAAGGGGTAAGACCCCCCAAAAACACCATATTTGTCATCACCAAGGAATCCCTGGCGAATCCAAAGTCGTTTTTCGAAAGTGAAGATCTACTACCCATTCGAATCATGCAGAATACCCATTAAACCGATCAGTATCGCCGATACTTTGAGGGCTCTGAGCGTCTGAACAAAAGTCGAAACTGAAAAATCGAAACATATAAAACCGAATAATTCGTTACTTATGAGGGCTACATGGACGATTTTGGTATCAAAATGTAGGTTTTCGAGGTCGCTCCATTCAATAAAAGATATTCCAGAGCCCTAACTAGCATAGTTTAGATTTTCACCTGTCAAATGGCATTTTTCGAAAAATTGCAAATTTCAAACTCTCATATCTTCCGTTCCTATCATCTCCGCCAAGAATAATTTATATTATGTTGATCAGCATACCTCAATGTATCACTGTGCAAAATATGAGCGATTTGAAAAATCTCAAATTTTTGGTGAAAAATGCCAAAGGGGTAAGACCCCCAAAAACACCATATTTGTCATCACCAAGGAATCCCTGGCGAATCCGAAGTCGTTTTTCGAAAGTGAAGATCTACTACCTATTCGAATCATGGAGAATACCCATTAAACCGATCAGTATCGCCGATACTTTGAGGGCTCTGAGCGTCTGAACAAAACTCGAAACTGAAAAATCGAAAAATATAAAACCGAATAATTCGTTACTTATGAGGGCTACATGGACGATTTCGGTATCAAAATGTAGGTTTTCGAGGTCGCTCCATTCAATAAAAGATATTCCAGAGCCCTAACTAGCATAGTTTAGATTTTCACCTGTCAAATGGCATTTTTCGAAAAATTGCAAATTTCAAACTCTCATATCTTCCGTTCCTATCATCTCCGCCAAGAATAATTTATATTATGTTGATCAGCATACCTCAATGTATCACTGTGCAAAATATGAGCGATTTGAAAAATCTCAAATTTTGGGTGAAAAATGCCAAAGGGGTAAGACCCCCCAAAAACACCATATTTGTCATCACCAAGGAATCCCTGGCGAATCCAAAGTCGTTTTTCGAACGTGAAGATCTACTACCCATTCGAATCATGCAGAATACCCATTAAACCGATCAGTATCCCCGATACTTTGAGTGCTCTGAGCGTCTGAACAAAACTCGAAACTGAAAAATCGAAAAATATAAAACCGAATAATTCGTTACTTATGAGGGCTACATGGACGATTTTGGTATCAAAATGTAGGTTTTCGAGGTCGCTCCATTCAATAAAAGATATTCCAGAGCCCTAACTAGCATAGTTTAGATTTTCACCTGTCAAATGGCATTTTTCGAAAAATTGCAAATTTCAAACTCTCATATCTTCCGTTCCTATCATCTCCGCCAAAAATAAATTATATTATGTTGATCAGCATACCTCAATGTATCACTGTGCAAAATATGAGCGATTTGAAAAATCTCAAATTTTGGGTGAAAAATGCCAAAGGGGTAAGACCCCCCAAAAACACCATATTTGTCATCACCAAGGAATCCCTGGCGAATCCAAAGTCGTTTTTCGAAAGTGAAGATCTACTACCCATTCGAATCATGCAGAATACCCATTAAACCGATCAGTATCGCCGATACTTTGAGTGCTCTGAGCGTCTGAACAAAACTCGAAACTGAAAAATCGAAAAATATAAAACCGAATAATTCGTTACTTATGAGGGCTACATGGACGATTTTGGTATCAAAATGTAGGTTTTCGAGGTCGCTCCATTCAATAAAAGATATTCCAGAGCCCTAACTAGCATAGTTTAGATTTTCACCTGTCAAATGGCATTTTTCGAAAAATTGCAAATTTCAAACTCTCATATCTTCCGTTCCTATCATCTCCGCCAAGAATAATTTATATTATGTTGATCAGCATACCTCAATGTATCACTGTGCAAAATATGAGCGATTTGAAAAATCTCAAATTTTTGGTGAAAAATGCCAAAGGGGTAAGACCCCCCAAAAACACCATATTTGTCATCACCAAGGAATCCCTGGCGAATCCAAAGTCGTTTTTCGAAAGTGAAGATCTACTACCCATTCGAATCATGGAGAATACCCATTAAACCGATCAGTATCGCCGATACTTTGAGGGCTCTGAGCGTCTGAACAAAACTCGAAACTGAAAAATCGAAAAATATAAAACCGAATAATTCGTTACTTATGAGGTCTACATGGACGATTTTGGTATCAAAATGTAGGTTTTCGAGGTCGCTCCATTCAATAAAAGATATTCCAGAGCCCTAACTAGCATAGTTTAGATTTTCACCTGTCAAATGGCATTTTTCGAAAAATTGCAAATTTCAAACTCTCATATCTTCCGTTCCTATCATCTCCGCCAAGAATAATTTATATTATGTTGATCAGCATACCTCAATGTATCACTGTGCAAAATATGAGCGATTTGAAAAATCTCAAATTTTGGGTGAAAAATGCCAAAGGGGTAAGACCCCCCAAAAACACCATATTTGTCATCACCAAGGAATCCCTGGCGAATCCAAAGTCGTTTTTCGAACGTGAAGATCTACTACCCATTCGAATCATGCAGAATACCCATTAAACCGATCAGTATCGCCGATACTTTGAGTGCTCTGAGCGTCTGAACAAAACTCGAAACTGAAAAATCGAAAAATATAAAACCGAATAATTCGTTACTTATGAGGGCTACATGGACGATTTTGGTATCAAAATGTAGGTTTTCGAGGTCGCTCCATTCAATAAAAGATATTCCAGAGCCCTAACTAGCATAGTTTAGATTTTCACCTGTCAAATGGCATTTTTCGAAAAATTGCAAATTTCAAACTCTCATATCTTCCGTTCCTATCATCTCCGCCAAGAATAATTTATATTATGTTGATCAGCATACCTCAATGTATCACTGTGCAAAATATGAGCGATTTGAAAAATCTCAAATTTTGGGTGAAAAATGCCAAAGGGGTAAGACCCCCCAAAAACACCATATTTGTCATCACCAAGGAATCCCTGGCGAATCCAAAGTCGTTTTTCGAACGTGAAGATCTACTACCCATTCGAATCATGCAGAATACCCATTAAACCGATCAGTATCGCCGATACTTTGAGTGCTCTGAGCGTCTGAACAAAACTCGAAACTGAAAAATCGAAAAATATAAAACCGAATAATTCGTTACTTATGAGGGCTACATGGACGATTTTGGTATCAAAATGTAGGTTTTCGAGGTCGCTCCATTCAATAAAAGATATTCCAGAGCCCTAACTAGCATAGTTTAGATTTTCACCTGTCAAATGGCATTTTTCGAAAAATTGCAAATTTCAAACTCTCATATATTCCGTTCCTATCATCTCCGCCAAGAATTATTTATATTATGTTGATCAGCATACCTCAATGTATCACTGTGCAAAATATGAGCGATTTGAAAAATCTCAAATTTTGGGTGAAAAATGCCAAAGGGGTAAGACCCCTCAAAAACACCATATTTGTCATCACCAAGGAATCCCTGGCGAATCCAAAGTCGTTTTTCGTACGTGAAGATCTACTACCCATTCGAATCCTGCAGAATACCCATTAGACTGATCAGGATCGCCTATACTTCGAGTGCTCTGAGCGTCTGAACAAAAGTCGAAACTGAAAAATCGAAAAATATAAAACCGAATAATTCGTTACTTATGAGAGCTACATGGACGATTTTGGTATCAAAATGTAGGTTTTCGAGGTCGCTCCATTCAATAAAAGATATTCCAGAGCCCTAACTAGCATAGTTTAGATTTTCACCTGTCAAATGGCATTTTTCGAAAATCTGCAAATTTAAACTCTCATATCTTTCGTTCCTATCATCTCCACACATTCTCGTTTGTTCCTCCGATACAGTAACATCCTGTATATGAACGCTGATATCAAGATTCAAGTATTTATTTATCGTATTGCAACCCTTGGATGGAAATTTTGAACTTAAAATTGACATCTGAAATAATTAATACATATGTCCGATATTATTCAATTATTCACAATAATTCTCCACATTGCAGAGTTACACGGAGTAAATGAACTCGTAATCTTTCATAAAAATTAGATGTATTGTTCTCATCGAATCAACAACTGATAAAATGCTCTCCCGTACTTTGTTGGACCGAGAAGTTGTGCGAGGTCAGAATATTTATGTTTTATCATGTATGAATGGTATAATTACTCATGTCAAATAGTATGGAACTTCATATTCTAGAGAAAGTCAGCCAAAACTTCGAATTCAACGGTAATTTAATGGAATGCAGAATTAGTTATTAGTATTGTCCGTTCTGTTTGACCTCAAATGTAACACATACTTGACCCCACCGTCAAGTGGTAAATTATAAGTGCTGCAATTACTACGAAAGCTATCTTGTTGTAAGAATTGTTATTTTCTGAACACTCGAGTGAAAAATTTTCACGCTTTCTGCTTATTAGAAACTATTTTTCCATTTTGGAATTGATATTCAACTTGCAACTACACCTTTTCCAATTGTAATTCAGAAAACGTAAAATGTAATTCAGAAAAGCAAATTTGAATTTCAGAAAATGGAAATTGTAATTCAGAATAGTATATGATATGTATCAACTTACTATTCTGAATTACAATTTCCATTTTCTGAAATTCAAATTTGCTTTTCTGAATTACATTTTACGTTTTCTGAATTACAATTGGAAAAGGTGTAGATTACGTCAGAATTTAATAGCTCGAAAGATATTTCGAAGCTTTTGCTGCAGTGCGATGTTCTATGATTTGATCCTCTCTATAGGTTGAAAAATTGAGGAAGTATCTTCGGGAAATTCTGTTAATCAATAAATTAACCAGATATTAGAGGATCGCGGAAAGGAAAAGTTTCAATTTGAATTCAGCCTAAGATTCTTCTCAAGGTCAAAAGATATGTACGGCATATCTGGGGTTGTGGGGAACCATACCAAAAGGTCCGCCATATTAAAAAAAACATAGATCCAGAAAGAAAAGTTACTCTCCCCTTTATTTAACGATTTGTTCAACATCAATGAACAGAATATTTCTTGATACGAGGATATATTGAAAAATTCTTAGCCTACTATAGAACCAAACAAAATTTCAATGTCAAAATATTTTATTTCTCAACATATTCTCCTCTTAATTGAATACATTTATTACAGCGAACCTGCAACGTCTCTAGACCTTTCAAAAAAAATGTTTCTTCTTGCTCTGCAAACCAGTCCTCCACAGCTTTTATTACCTCCTCGTTTGAAGAAAATTTACTACCTTTTAAAGATTCTTTCAGTTGAGGAAAGAGATGACAGTCGGACGGAGCCAAATCTGGTGAATAAGGGGGGTGTTCTAGTAATTCTAATCCTAAATCATGAATTTTTTGCATGGCAACATGAGATTTGTGTACTGGGGTGTTGTCCTGTAAAAACAAAACACCTTTGGATAGCTTTCCGCGTCTTTTCTCTTTAATTTTTTCCCGTAGAGAGGTCAGTAATGTCGAATAGTAATCTCCAGTTATTGTTCTACCATTATCCAAAAAATAAATCATGATTACTCTATGGCAATCCCAAAAAACTGAAGCAAGAACTTATCCAGCAGATTTTTGGACACGAAACTTCTTAGGTCTTGGAGAACCAGAATGTCGCCATTCCATCGATTGTTGCTTTGTTTCTGGATCGTAGAAATGTACCCAAGTCTCATCCATAGTAACAGTTCGGTTCAAGAAGTCTACATCGTTTTCAAATCGAGCACAGATCGAACGCGATGCTTCTACCCTTGCAGGCTTTTGGTCAACATTCAAACATTTGGGGATCCATTTTGCAGAAATTCTTCTCATGTCCAAATTGAGATGAACTATATGATTAACGCGTTCTTATGAAATATTCAGTGCTTCAGATATCCGTTTTGGCCCAATTCGACGGTCTGATAAAATCATGTCATGAACTGCATGGATATTTTCGGGGACTGACACAGAAACTGGCCTTCCAGATCGGTCATCATCTTTAATGAAAAATTTACATCTTTTGAAGCTTGCAGTCCAATTTTTCACGGTTGCATACAAAGGACATTGATCACCAAGGGTATTAAGCATATCTTCGTAAATCTGCTTACCTCTTAACCCTTTTAATTACAGGTACTGATGATGGCTCGATACTCCAATTTTTCGATTTTTACAATTTCGGTGGACATCTTTTTTTTAAATTTATTGCGTAACTCTTGTTTACTTTTTTGACGTCGAACTCTACACTGATACTTCTAATAAGTTATTGTTCGTTGATATGGTCTCGCAATATTTTGTTTATGCATGGAACTGGTCTAGGCTAACTAGATATCAATACATCCTCGTAGATTTCCTCATATATTGGCGCATATTGGTTTCGCATTTATTGGCGCATAACGTGGTAGGGAATTGTTCAGTTCCTCGTGACCCAGCCTGTATTTCTCTTGAGTTTATCTCGGCTCTCCAGCAATTAGAAATCTGGATAGATGCAAATTTTCCAGAAAATCTGAATTTGAACATTTTCTTCGTTGGCTTATCGCGAGAAATACGAAATGTTCCCAACTATCGGTTAAAACGTTTATAATGCTTGCAGAATGAGAATCCTTGAACAAAATAATTCCAAAGATAATCACCGACGTTGGAACGTTCGAAATGCGTTTTTCGTCAGTTTTAATGTAGTCGTCAACCATTTTTCAGTTGTTTACACCGGTATCCTTGATAAGGCGTCGATGGAAATAGAAATTCAATTGTTTTCCTATGTGGAAGAGCAGCTACGTAGGTGCGGAATGCATAATTGAGCAATTATCACAATGATTCACATGTGCTTCCATTTACGGAACGACGTTGACGCCTGTCCAGGATGGCATGAATAAAAGGAAGCTATTCTGTTGGAAACCTGTCTCATTTATTCAAAACCTTAAACGAATAGCTTGTCTTTGTAATACACACAACCAAACTTATATGGAATCACCCAGTATTAAGATGAAATATTATTTTGATATCTTTTTCGTTAGAAGCAAATAAAAAGTGCATGTGTTTACTCACAAAAACAGTTAGGTTCATAAGCACTTGATAAGATTTGGCTTTGCAGTGTCGATTTTACCATTTCGTTCGAACGTCGCAGTGAATTTATATTTTGTTTTTTCGCGAAGTTTTGAAAAAAATGCCTTATGTGGGGTTATCAGAAGTCCAGAGAGGAAGAATTATTACTATGGCAGAACAAGGTATGTCACAAAGACAGATTGCAAGAACGGTGGGGGTTACACAAGGGGTTGTTTCAAAAACCTATGCAAGGTTTCTGGAGTTAGGAACCCTAAAGAATAGGCCGAGAAGAAGTCGTGGAAGAGTAACTACAGAAAGGCAGGATCGCTTTTTAGCCCAAACAGCAAGAAGAAATCTCGCAGTATCTCATTCAGAGCTTCAAAGGCAATTTTTGCAAGCTACAACAGGTGTTAGTGTTTCTGTCGAAACTATCAGAAAAAGACTTTGCGCTCGGGAATTATTCAAGAGAAGAGCGTTGAGAGTTCCAGAACTATCAAGGCAAAATAAAGTTGACCGTTTTAATTGGTGTTTGCATTTTAAGAGGTAGAGGGAGGCAAGCTAGGCTCCAAGCTGCAAGACCGATCCCTAAATACAAAGGAGGTACTGTAATGTTTTGGGGCGGAATTATGTTTGGTGAGAAAACTCCTTTAATTCCCATTAGACAATCTCTGACAGGGCCTAGGTATGTTGATCTAGTGCTACAACCTGTAGTGAGGCTCTGGCGAGGTGCTTTTGGAGATTATTCCCTATTTATGCAGGATAATGCACCTCCACATACCAGCAGAATTGCAAAAAAATTTTTCGAAACAGAAGGTGTGACTGTTTTAGAGTGGCCTTCTTGTTCACCGGACCTTTATCCTATCGAGCATTTGTGGGATAGGATCAAAAGAAAAATTAGAGCTCGTCAAAATGATCCTGGTAACGCAGAGCAACTTATACAAGCGGCTTTAGAGGAATGGGCAAATGTTACAAAAGAAGAAATTAACAACTTAATAGAAAGCATGCCTCGTCGAATTCAAGCTTGTATCAATGCCAGGGGTGGTAATACTGATTATTGATTTGTTAAAATCGTTTTATTTGTTGTTCAATTCTCAGTTACATAGAAATTATTTTTAGAGAAATTTACACTTTTGATTTTCTGTTCTATTATAAAAATAATCTTTCAATAATTTATATTATTTTTGTAATAAACTTGTTTTGGGAAAACTGCTCTTCACTTTTCAGCGACTTTTTTTTTAATTAAAATTCGTTTTTTCCAAATAACAGGGTGATTCCATATAAGTTTGGTTGTGTGTATATCGACCCGGGTCATTTTATTTACTAATTCGGACACGTAGATTACGAATCTGTAATCGTGACTCGTGGGCAAAGTTAGTTTTTCTCTGCACTGTTCAGTATTTGTTTATTGAAAACTAGTTTGCCCGCCAATCTGGCACAATTATCAATAAATGGTGAAATTATAATCTATCAGGAAAATGCGGCAAATGCAAAAAAATTCCAACCTTCCTCATACATTGTTAGCATCATTTATAGACCGTGTCCCTATATCTCAGGTATCAAATCGGGATCCCGCACCATTTTCCTCACATTTTCCATAACGATGAGTAGCTCAGATTTCCCCTCGAATTTCCTCATCCCGCGTATTATGTTATTCGGAGAAGACATCGGAAAACTCCCTACCTTCCCCGGTGTTATTTCAACACATCGCCCTCGCAATATTGGGGCATTATCGAATGTATATTTTCATTCCGTCGAGCATGTAGGTACGAGAATTCATTGAACCGTGCATTCCTAAAACCCATATGAATTCGTACGTGACCGAAATATATTCGGAATTGCCGCTTTAATCTGTGGAACTTTTGGCGTTTGGTTGCAATGGTCTAGAAACTCTAGAGGTACCTATTGAACTTTGAAGGCGACTAGAAGTAACTATTTTTGTAGAAATAGGAATTATCCAATGGATCTATTACCAATTTCAGCTAAAAGTTACTCGTAACTATGGAATAATGTATTTTCATATTTACTTTTTGAAGGTGTATAAAAATTAAACTTACACCTAATTTTAAAGAAAGTTATGAAAAAAATAGGTAGTTTTTTCAAAGGGAACACCCTGTATTTCATGGCATAATTATTTCGAGGACATCAAGAGCTTTACAATCATACCTCATTTTTCAAATTTCATCACGGTGGCGTTGCCACAGAATTCGTATTTTTAGTGTTTTGAGGGGTTCATAAAAATTTTTTTAGCAACCGCTGTGTTCAATCTAGATGAACGAAATTTTTACAGTAGTAAGCTTAAGGTATCAGCTTCATCATTCGGTAAACATCTCAAGTTTTTTTTTCATACAGAGTGTCTAATATAAATTTACCAATTTACTCAAATTAAATATGCGATAACTCGATTTTTTCAAATGGAACACCCTGTATTTTTGTCTGCACCTTTATCATCAGTTTTCATCACCTCTCCAAAAACATATTTCAATGTGGATCAACACGCGACTTAATGAATTTGTGCACGATTCAGTGAATATTTATTCATTGCCGCCTTTTGTATTACTCACAATATGTGTTCCGGTCGTCATGTATACTGTCATTTCACACGCAATGCGTGCAAATTCCGGAAATTTTCCGCGACGTATTAATTTCTTGCATAATTTGCAACTTTATCTGACATTTGGCACGCAAAATAACGAGTAAACTGAATTGAGTCAAGGCACAATAATTGAAATGGATGTTGGGTGATACATTTCGCGTATTTAATCATTGGGAATCAATGAGTATTTGCATTTATCTAAATGTGCATGATTTTTATATGCGGCAGCGCCCCATGGTTCAGTTCTGGGGCCTCGCTTGATTTTGTTGTTTATCAACAACCTGCCTATCCATTTTAAACAGATGCTGTATACTCCATTCACAATTATAAAATCACAACTCTGGCCTTGGAAATTCGACACATTCCACTCTGTATCGAAGTAATGACGTTTTTTAAAATATTTTTATGTTCCAAGTCAACACTATGTTGCCCTTTCTACATTCTTAGCGTATTTCTCAGAATGTATATTTCATTTTGGAGAACACAACAGAAAATTGTGAACAATATTCTACATATAAAGGAGTTTTTGGATTTATGATTGTAAAGATTTATCGATGTGCTTTGTTTTCATCATGATATTGTATGTGATGATTATGAGGGTGCATAACATTTCTATTTCTAATATTTCTTTATTTCAAATAAATAACAGTTTTATTCATTCATCACAAAGAAAATAAACATAATAACTAAATTAACGAATTTGTTTACAGAGAAACTAATAATTTCAATTCAATAGTAATTGAGTTTTGGTTAATTTTGGTTATAAATTAATGAGCAAGAATGTCAATTCCTGAAAGCTTTATAGATATACATTTCATTTATTTGATCTTATGAACAAGGAGTAAAATATTCTGACTGTATAGTAATTTATTAGTTCAAAAAATATTCATGCATTACTACCACAGTAGGTTTGTACAAATAAAATGGAATAGGTCAAACATATGCTTCACATTTATCATTCACCTGTTCTAAAATAAATAAATAGACACAAACTCCTGGAATATGGAAAAAACCGATGTATTCTGGTTCAATATAGATTATTTCTACTTTCGGCAAAGGATTGATAGGAATGAAAGCTCCAGTGACACATTTCAATTCATCGGAATCTGAATTCAACTACCGTTGAATGCAATATAGTCACATTTCTTCTTTTTTTCAGCTTTTTCGACGTGTTTTTTTCTGAAACGTGAAAACGATCAACAATAATCATTTAGAGACCGATGATGGCCATCCAGAAACCGTTTAGGTACTCATGAAAATCGTGCAATTTCATTCTGCAAGTTCTTTCCTCATAATTCCTCGAAAATCCTACCTGAACCATATTTTCCGGTCGCTTTCGTTAGAAGATCGTATAAGGCATTTTTTGTCCATTTACACATTCCAAATAAATTTTGAGCACCAAAAACGATACCGAAACTAACCAAACTTCTGGGGGACCGGAATTTCATTTGAAATCTTTCTAAACGTCCAGATATATAAAAAAAAACTTGACACTTGCACAAAATTTCTCATATTGACGGGAAACTTCTTCTGGACGACGAAGAACGGAAAAATAAGCGATTTCCTATCGATATTTCGCCCCAAAATCGCCGATCGATTCGAACTAACAAAATGTGGCATATCTTCGAAACTTTTACTTTAATGTAAACAAAGGAACTGGCAACGTCGTTTTGTCATTAACGATATTTTCTGTACGCGCACAGACTTTTCATCAGGTGCACCAACTCCTGAAAACGATACCTTGACCTCCTATGTGATTGAATAAAAGTGAATGGAGTATAGCTGTATGTTGTGTCAGTTTACTGGGATTTTTTTCGTGTACTACAGAAACATAAAATAACCTTATTTATCGATGACACCAATATAGACCAAATTTTTTACTCACCACCACTGATCAGCTCTCTCATAAATGAAACTTGAGAGATTGAAGTAATGAAACTATATGAAAGAAAAAACAAGACCTATACTTAATCAAAAAATAGGAACAGTCTCTGAGAATGTTATCCATCATTTATTGAAGTATTTTCATTCTGTGACATTTCCGTAAAAACGAACCTTGCCAAATCGACAAAAGCTCGCAATTCTCATCAAAAATCACAATCTCTGAATATCGGAAGTCGATAAAAGTGAAACAGTCAATCCATAAACATATAATTTCCAAGTCAAATGAGGGAATCGTTACTTAAGAACGCCATTCGAATACAGCTATGACCCCAATATTATTCAAATAATAATATTGTACCCACAGAACAATGAACTTTCCGAGAGGATAATAATCTGACGAGAGAACACCATCACTGATCTAGATTCGAAAACGCAGAAGAGTAACACGACCGACTATAATCGGTTAACAAAGCAAGGACGATGGAAGTGTACTTACGGTTTTCGTGTAGGCAAAATATTTGTTTTGAACCATTGTTTCGTGAAAAGGAAGGGAATTCTTTATTTTCACTCTTCGTGAATTGTGAGAATGAAGATTGAATTCGAACAAATGACGTTTAAATGATTATTGTAGTTGGGAAGAATTGCAGTCATTAAAATATTATTGATGTGTTAAATTCATCTTATTCGTTTTCGCTTTCTAAATAATTTCACTGAAGATTTCGATTTTTGCATGTAATCATACTTTAATCATCGTTCTATAATGATACAAGGCACTGCTTACGCGATAAATAAATAAAATGAAAAGCTCTAGTAGCATGGGGCTTTCGAAAGCTCATACATTTGATTTTTCGGTATTTTCGCATATTTTGACGGCAAAATTTCATCTCTAGTGGTATTATATATGATATTTTTTTGGTTTTGAAAAACATTTGATTTTCCTTTTTTAACTCAACTCTAATATTAGAATTTCCGAGTTGTGCAGCAAAATAGTTTCAAAATACCAAGATCGAACTTACAATTTGTATAATTTGTTTGTTGGGGCTTCTAGGTTTAGGCCTTTTACTAGTTTTGAAGGCTTGGCTGTATCTGAGATCTGATAACTTTATAACACTGAATGTGTTGAGGTCATAAATTCTGGCAACCTTCCTTATATGAAATGCACCAGAAGCGTAACATGATACCCTTCTACGTGTAATATCAATTTTATTGTCGCGCTTGTTAACTCCATTCCAAAAACAAGATGAACCACTAATGGTGCCACTCCTACGAATTAGCGACAAGTGGATAATAATTGAATTGATTCACTTAATTTCAAGCTCATTATCAACTGAACCCAAACTTACTCTAATATAATTGTCAACATTCGATCATTACTTTTTATTGCAATTGCGCCAAAGTATTTCGTTACATTTGAATGAAGGCGATTTAATTAATTTGAGTTGATTTAATCAGGTAATGGGTATCTTGAGTTTTTTTATTTCAGCTTTTAATTAATGGATCTTGTCTGCTTTCGAAGGCATGTTGCACTTTGCCAGAGGTTGGAAATGTTTCTACTACGCGACGAATTTTGTTCTCCATCTCCAGAACGATTTTATTGATCATAACTTTCAAGTAACGAACGAATCCTCTTAGGAACAGAACTGTGATTTTAATAGTATATTCTGAAAGTAATTGCAGAATGGGCTCCTATTCTCACACGATGTGTTGGAATTGCATTCTGCAACGAGTATTAGACGATATTTTCTCTATTTCAGTCAATTTTGTGAAAAACTGTCGAAATTGAATGAAAAATTTAGATTATCCTAGTGACTTTTGTATTGTATCTTGACAGTTGGTGTGACTGTTACGAAAATTGTTTACAAAGCTCCTTCTTATATTTGAACGGACTATAATAGTCGTGTTTCATTTAACAAGTTCAGGGTTGATGGGGTTGGCCAAGACTTGACAACGTGTGTATATTTCACAAGTGGGTATAGGCTGTTTGCGTCTTCACTAAGGGTAAGAAAAAACTCTTCAGCTTGGCCTATAAAAGGAAATATGATCCACAATGGAAACAGAATATCAATCTCAAGACAGCAAACCTATACCCTATTCAATGGTTCGGAAAAGCATACGAGGTAATTGCGCATTGTTAGAAACACGCCCCTGAGCCCATTCTTCCATATTTCGAAACTGAAGAGGCCATATAGCGAAAGATGAACTTATCAAGCATGTTCAGTGAGCGCAAAATTTAATGTTGGATGACGGAAAATGCGTTGGGGTTCATCAAGGCTCAGTTTTTATTGATTTTGCCTGAATTTGAAAATCGAATCGGTTTTATATTACGCAAAGATCGCCGAAAAAATGACTCTTTGGATAGTTCACATTTCTAAGCCAAATGCTGACTTTTTTATCGATCTCTTCTTGTACAACTACATATATAGGAATTGTTTCTTCATGAAAAATGCAAACTTTGCCATGAATGGATGCAAGAAAACGAATGAATAGATTAACAAATACAGCTGTTCGCTGGTCGAAAGGCAGCAAGAGCTGTGTTGAGATCGAATGAAATATTCAGTGTCCAATTGCATTCTGGGTCACAGCCTCCGACCTTCTTGATGGTCATTTTATCACTTTCTTGTCTCGGAGTTATAACTTGACACTTTTATGTTTCATGACTTCGAATAAACCGAATCAGTCGTAAAGCCAGCTCCACATATCACAAGGTGAATAGTGTTATATAAAGGCTGCACCGTACGGACAGATTGGTTCCTCTGAATATCTCAGAAAATATGCATTTTAAGGCAACGGTTTTATGCCCACACATAGAAAATGAGATTCTAATTTGAAAAATTCGAGTTTTCACGCTTTGAGATTGCCAACTTGGACGACGTTTTCGCGACTCGCTATGGCGACAAAAACATTATTCTTATACCACTCGCAAACCTCATAACGACAATTTTCGAATGGAAAACCTTGAAGTTATCCATGTTTCAGCAGAGCCTCATTTTCAGGTTTGTCGATATTCCACGTGGATTGACAATTTTCTATCGAAGATTTGACAATCAAACAGCTCAGAATTTTATGAGGAATCAATTTTCGTAAGTAATATCATAAGGGCATCTAATTTTTCCAAAAAATATCGAAAACACACGTTGCTCAGTAATATTTTGACAAGAAGCATGAGTGCTGGTGACAACAAAACCTGCTCGAATGTTTTTGTTAAAAAATATCACTTTGCATTGTGTTTTTTTAATTTTTTTCACGGGAAAAATTGGATTCCCGAATGGTATTTGACAAGACTATTTCATGAGTAACAGATTATTCTAGATGTATTATACGTATAAGTATTAATTTGAAAACTGAAAAACAGGTAATTTATTCGACCACAAAATACTATACAAACTCAATTATTGTAATTTTTGGCTGCTGCCATACAGTTTTTCCATCTAGAAACCATTTTTAATTCAAAATTGCTCGTTTCTGATTGGTGGCAATTAAGACGAGGGAAATAGTCATAATAAAATATAAGACTTCCCAATGTCAAAATAATTCTCAGAGACGTTGCCAGTGCTAAAGGTTTTTAAGCTTCTTCTGTAGGCTTATTTCTTGAGAATTTTGAAAAGTTTTCGTTTCGAAGTAACGGAATTTTCAGTAAAATTTCAACACTCGATTCTTGATTTCCGTACAAGAAAATAGCAGAACTGAATCTTCCAACCCTGTTTATATATGTGAAATAAACTGCTTCTCATGAGTTAGGGATATTGACTCAAATTGCAAAAAAAAAATAGTTAAAATAAGATTTTTGTGATGAAAATTCATAATAATATGATTTCAAGTTGCAAATTAATTTAAGCCTGTAGGTCTGCAGCGTATACAGGGTGATCAAGAAAAATCGAGTGAAATAACGAAATTTTATTCCCAGAGAATTCAAGCATTTTAAGACTATCAATACATCGTATTGCCTCCACGGGCATCAATAACAGCTTGACATCTTCTTTGCATACTACACACGAGGTTGTTGAACATTTCTTCTTGAGGAATTTGGTTCCATAAACGGGGCAGAAGCTCCCTCAGATCATTTAAGGATTCTGGGGTAAATTGATGATTATCTGATCTTCTTTGGAGCAAATCTCATGCATGTTATATGCAATTCAAATCTGGTGAGTGCGGAGGTATTGGTAAATGTGGAGTACCAAGCTCCTCGCGCGCATTATCAACTATGGCTGCACGGTGCGGTCTAGCGTTATCGTCTGAAAATTGAAAAGTTTCACCAATAGCAGCGTGAAAATTTGGCACAACATTGTCAATGACATGCCTCCTTAGTGTAAGGCGGTCATATTCCCAGGACAAATGTGTATATCTGTGCGCCCGTTGAAACAAATCCCGGCCCATACCATAACACTACACCCTCGGAATGGATGGACTTCCTGGACATAGCGACGAATACGGGGTATGCGTGGGATTGTCCATACCCTTATTCTTCGAGAATCTGAAAATCGTCCATATCTGGATTCATCAGTGAAAAGGACACTACGCCATTGATCGTTCCAATTGATATGTTGCCTTGCCCATTCCAGTCTTTGACGCTTTTGGTCACGTGTTAATGGAACTCCTCTTAATGAACGTCTAGAACCTAGATTCACCTCTCTCAAACGTCGTCTGATGGTTGATGGTGATGAAACGATCCTGAGCAGGTGTTGTTTTTCGTCGCCCACCTAGCCTTGGTCTTTCCAACACGGAACCTGTCTCCCTGAACCTATTCCAAAGTCGAGATATCACACTTTGGCTGACTTGGAGCCTTTCCGCTACAACAACCTGAGTTAGGCCACCCTGTAGCATTCCGATAGCCCTATTAGCCTCAGCGTTTGTTAATTTACGTCTTGGCATTTTCAAAAAACTCGTTTCAAATCGAAGCCGTTGATAAACGGACTTCATTTCGAAACAGGAACATTCATGAAACATATGCAAAGAACCGAACTTCAGAAAAAAGGCGACCAGATTGACGAAATGTCTCATACTGATTTTTTTGGATCGATTCAAGTTGTTGTTGAGTTTTAAATGATTTTACATTTTACAGCGAATGGAGTATAGGAAACCCAAAATCTATAATTTCTACTTCAGCCATTATTCTCTTCACTTTGATTTATATGAAACATAACATTATGTCATCTATGAATGAAGGGTTAGAATTCGAAGTTTATTTCATTTAAACCTGTCAAAGAAATGTAATAGTTTTCATGGTCTTTGCCAACAAAGTTTTGTTCTCAAATTGTCATCGTCCTTGTTTTATTTCGGTGTATGGAACCCTTTACAAGGACAAAAAGACGAAACGGCAGCCTGTATCTTCACTAATCCCCCTCAGTCAGCGCGAAACATAAACCCAAAACGGACATGTGCCACAACATTCGTAATTGCACCAAATCCGACCGATAATCGTATTTTCGGGCTTATTTCGTCCGGCAAACCCATTTCGACAAATCTCGTGACCTCGGCGCCTTCGGACAGCTCATCGTTCGTAGGAAAAAAATGTCACGTACTCGAAGCGGCGGCGAAGGTGGCCGCGACACGTTCCAGTTATTCATTTTCCGCTTCCATGTACGGCTCACAATAAGGAGAGATAAGCCGTCGGAAATTATGATCTAACTGCGATGTCCTCTTTCTGCCTGGATCCAATTGGAGACCGGAAATTGTCCTTCAAGGAGGAGGTGGGGGCATGTGAGTTATGGGCTTTAATAAGGTGGATGTGTTTTAGGTCACCCACTCAGGTACTGATTCCGTCCAATATTGGAGTCTGCTGGAGTGCTTTGCTCAACTCATTGCAAGTTTATTAATCCTGTCAACAAGACTTCGCCCAAATGTCTGTCTATTTGTCGAATTTCGAGCCGAACATGGCCTTGAAAGATCAAATGATGGTAATTGACAGGTAGCAGGTCAGTTGAAAAAAAAACACTATTTAAAATAATGCCGACTAGGTTAGACTTTAAGGGGACCTGGCACACGTCCGAGCACGCAAGCTTCCTTTAAAAATTGTGCTTTTTGGACACGAAACTTCTTATAGGTCTTGGTGAACCGGAGTGTCGCCATTCCATCGATTGTTGCTTTGTTTCTGGATGGTAGAAATGTACCCAAGTCTCATCCATGGTAACAAGTCGGTTTAAGAAGTCTACATCGTTTTCAAATCGAGCACAGATCGAACGCGATGCTTCTACCCTTGCACGCTTTTGGTCAACATTCAAACATTTGGGGATCCATTTTGCAGAAATTTTTCTCATGTCCAAATTGACGTGAACTATACGATGAACGCGTTCGTATGAAATCTTCAGTGCTTCAGATATCCGTTTTAGCCCAATTCGACGGTCTGATAAAATCATGTCATGAACTGCATCGATATTTTCGGGGACTGACACAGAAACTGGCCTTCCCGATAGGTCATCATCTTCAATGGAAAATTTACCTCTTTTGAAGCTTGCAGTCCAATTTTTCACGGTCGCATACGAAGGACATTGATCACCAAGGGTAGTAAGCATATCTTAGTAAATCTGCTTACTCTTAACCCTTTTAAATACAGGTACTTGATGATGGCTCGATACTCCAATTTTTCGATTTTTAAAATTTCGTTGGACATCTTTTTTTTTAATTTATTGCGTAACTCTGGTTTACTTTTTTGACGTCGAAGTCTACACTGACATTTCTAATAATTTATTGTTCGTTGATATGGTATCGCAATATTTTGTTTATGCATGGAACTGGTCTAGGCTAACTTGATATCAATAGATCCTCGTACCAACCCTTTTTCTTGTATATATTCTGGGTCGCCTGGTTAATTTATTACCGAAAAACCTACTAAATTCTTCTGGTCTGTATTTTAAACAATGAAAAATAATCCGCTTTCAAACGTGCTGTTTTATGACAAGTCTTTCTATAAATACCAGATGCAACTCGTTATTTGTTGGACACTAAAATAGAAGAACTGGATATGAAGCAAGTCAAGTTCCGGAGCGATGTGATTCTGAAAGTGGTGTATTTATTAATGAAACTCAAAAATAGAATTTTGTGTGTGGTGCCCCTCCTCAAAGACGTTAAGATCTGCCTGGATAAATCCATAAATCACCTTTTTCATTCCTCATTTGATCTCAATAAAGCTTTGAATGAGGCAGAATTCATCAATGCCGGAAATTATTTTCAAGACATAAATGTACAAGGATATATTGATATATCTAGTTAGCCTAGACCAGTTCCATGCATAAACAAAATATTGCGATACCATATCAACGAACAATAACTTAGTAGAAGTGTCAGTGTAGAGTTCGACGTCAAAAAAGTAAACCAGAGTTACGCAATAAATTTAAAAAAAAGGTGTCCACCGAAATTGTAAAAATCGAAAAATTGAAGTATCGAGCCATCATCAAGTACCTGTATTTCAAAGGGTTAAGAGGTAAGCAGATTTACGAAGATATGCTTAATACCCTTGGTGATCAATGTCCTTCGTATGCGACCGTGAAAAATTTGGCTTTAAGCTTCAAAAGAGGTAAATTTTCCATTGAAGATGATGACCGATCGAGAAGGCCAGTTTCTGTGTCAGTCCCCGAAAATATCGATGCTGTTCATGACATTATTTATCAGACCGTCGAATTGTGCTAAAACGGATATCTGAAGCACTGAAGATTTCATACGAAAGCGTTCATCATATAGTTCAAGTCAATTTGGACATGAGAAAAATTTCTGCAAAATGGATCCCCAAATGTTTGAATGTTGACCAAAAGCGTGCAAGAGTAGAAGCATCGCGTTCGATCTGTGCTCGATTTGAAAACGATGTAGACTTCTTAAACCGAATTGTTACTATGGATGGGACTTGGGTACATTTCTACGATCCAGAAACAGAGCAATAATCGATGGAATGGCGACACTCTGGTTTTCCAAGACCTAAGAAGTCTCGTGTCCAAAAATCTGCTGGAAAGTTCTTGCTTCAGTTTTTTGGGATTGTCATGGAGAAATCATGATTGATTTTTTGGATAAGGGTAGAACAACAATTGGAGATATCTATTCGACATCCCTGACCACTCTACGGGAAAAAATTAAAGAGAAAAGACGCGAAAAGCTATCCAAAGGTGTTTTGTTTTTACAGGACAACGCCCCAGTAGTACACAAATCTCATGGTGCCATGCTAAAAATTCGTGATTTAGGGTTAGAATTACTAGAACACCCCCCTTATTCACCAGATTTGGCTCCGTCCGACTATCATCTCTTTCCTCAACTGAAAAAAAAGTTTAAAAGGTCGTAAATTTTCTTCCAACGAGGAGGTAATAAAAGCTGTGGAGGACTGGTTTGCAGAACAAGAAGAAACTTTTTTTTTGAAAGGTCTGGAGACTTTGCAGGTTCGCTGTAATAAATGTATTCAATTGAGAGGAGAATATGTTGAATAATAAAATATTTTAACATTGAAATTTTGTTCGGTTCTATAGTAGGCTAAGAATTTTTCAATATATCCTCGTAGATAATAAAATTATCTTTCAAATAAAAAAAATTGGGTTCAATCTTAATTTGAATGTATTTTATTTCAATTTGAAGTTCTATCACTCTAAAAAAAACACTCATTGTTCACTGAGCAATAGTTTCTTCCTTTTTGCGAACTGGAATAGAATGATATAGCGTGGCCAGGGTGAGAATCATCAATTTTTAAAAATCGCCAAGCTGTGAGAAAACCATAGTTTTTACTTTCTTCACAACAAAACGAACAATGGGAGAACAATCCGAAAGCTTTCTACCCATTAATATCTCATCATTAATCTCTCCACTCGCTTTCATCGACTGTAATGCTTGATGAACTCCCTGTATCATTTGAGTTGAGCGCTAGTGTTGAGCATATAATCTTGCGGAAATCTAATGACTAGGTACTTCCTATAAGCAACACGAAAGCAATGTAATTTGCTGGAATCGATGCATACGATCTCAGAGCATTTTGGGGTATTGCATTTCATTCCTTTGGCATTCAAGAAACACACGAATCTGATCGTGTTATACACTCTCATTTCATTGAGTTATAATTTTTTTTCAGAAACAACCCCTCATGATACTCTCCTATTTATTCATCACAATATACAGAGTTTCACATCATGTTAAAAAAATCGAGATTATGAAATCGCTGTGACCCGTCAACTTTGTTCTTGAGTGGGGCATTGTTTACATGAAAAACCATCAACCATATCATTTCATTTCTTTGCGCGACCACCCTATCGCTTAAATTCGAATAGGAGAGATGGGTTGTGAGTTATGTTGTTGAACTAATGAATTTATGTGCAAATGAACCAAGGTCATTAATTCATAACGAATAAAGTATGCCTTTGGCAGTGAAATGTATATGCATTAATATAAACCAATTCTTTTTCAGGTTAGTGTCAATGAAGTCCTTTTAACTTGGGTGAGTAGTTCTCACACTATAACTGTTAATGCGTTATCACATAATGGTCAACCACGAAAGTTGTTGAAACGTGACTTGCATACATATTTGAGCAGACTTCAATAGATTTGATCGAATACGGAGTTGATATTTTAGAACTAATGAACAGAATGTATTCTAGCACTGAATACCCGCATAAAAACGTTTAGAATACGTTTTTTTTCATGGCAGGCATTATAAAGTACATATTTTAATGAATCTAATTTCTACAGAATCTTCAGAAAATTTGTTTAACGATCAAATTCTACATTTTTTCAGGTGACATCATGCTTTCCCATCACAAATTCACAAATAAATAAAACTCCCTTTGGGGTGAATAATCCCTCTGCCCAATCTATTCAGGCCTCAAACACACTAATTCATTAACCATTCAATTGTTATGGAAATGAAATTATCCGGAAAACAATAGGAACACTTTTCAAGAGCTGCACCCTCTTTTGAAATAAGCCTGAAGTGACATTTTCAATTTGGTAAATGTCAAATCAGAATAGACACTCATGCTGAAGTCACTTCATTAATGCACCCCTCACACTTAAGAAATTATTCATTCTGCGTATTCCTAAAGTCTGATGAGAACTAGAGAAAAAGATTCGCGAAATTCTTAGAGTTGGAATGCCGGAACCGAAGAAATACTGCGAAAAATTAATGAAAATGCAGGATGAATTAAAAAAAAACCGTTAATATGTAAAAATGAACTGTTATATTATTGGATTTTCGTAGTTTACGAAGATGGTAACAATCGACTACGTCATTTGAGGTTCAATGAGATTTGAGGAAAGCCTTTTTTCACAAGATATTTTTGGGATATCGTTGAGGATATAAACAGGTTACGAGGATATATTGAAAAATTCTTAGCCTACTATAGAACCAAACAAAATTTCAATGTCAAAATAGTTTATTACTCAACATATTCCCCTCTTAATTGAATACATTTATTACAGCGAACCTGCAAAGTCTCTAGACCTTTAAAAAAAAATGTTTCTCCTTGCTCTGCAAACCAGTCCTCCACAGCTTTTATTGCTTCCTCGTTGGAAGAAAATTTACGACATTTTAAACTTTTTTTCAGTTGAGGGAAGAGATGATAGTCGGACGGAGCCAAATCTGGCGAATAAGGGGGGTGCTCTAGTAATTCTAACCCTAAATCACGAATTTTTTGCATGGCAACATGAGATTTGTGTACTGGGGCGTTATCCTGTAAAAACAAAACACCTTTGGATAGCTTTCCGCGTCTTTTCTCTTTAATTTTTTCCCGTAGAGTGGTCAGTAATGTCGAATAGTAATCTCCAGTTATTGTTCTACCCTTATCCAAAAAATCAATCATGATTACTCCATGGCAATCCCAAAAAACTGAAGCAAGAACTTTTCCAGCAGATTTTTGGACACGAAACTTCTTCAGTCTTGGAGAACCAGAGTGTCGCCATTCCATCGATTGTTGCTTTGTTTCTGGATCGTAGAAATGTACCCAAGTCTCATCCATAGTAACAATTCGGTTTAAGAAGTCTACATCGTTTTCAAATCGAGCACAGATCGAACGCGATGCTTCTACCCTTGCACGCTTTTGGTCAACATTCAAACATTTGGGGATCCATTTTGCAGAAATTTTTCTCATGTCCAAATTGACGTGAACTATATGATGAACGCGTTCGTATGAAATCTTCAGTGCTTCGGATATCCGTTTTAGCCCAATTCGACGGTCTTATAAAATCATGTCATGAACTGCATGGATATTTTCGGGGACTGACACAGAAACTGGCCTTCCCGATCGGTCATTATCTTCAATGGAAAATTTACCTCTTTTGAAGCTTGCAGTCCAATATTTCACGGTCGCATACGAAGGACATTGATCACCAAGGGTATTCAGCATATCTTCGTAAATCTGCTTACCTCTTAACCCTTTTAAATACAGGTACTTGATGATGGCTCGATGCACGAATTTTTCGATTTTTACAATTTCGGTGGACATCTTTTTTTGAATTTATTGCGTAACTCGTATTTACATTTTTGACGTCGAACTCTACACTGATACTTCTAATAAGTTATTGTTCGTTGATATGGTATCGCAATATTTTGTTTATGCATGAAAGTGGTCTAGGCTAACTAGAGATCAATACATCCTCGTATCAGTGTTAACGAACTAATTTTTAGGAAAAATCGAAGAAGGAACTTATTTCGATGGGAGAAACATGGCTTTTCAGTTGCAGATATAATCGGACGAAACTGTGTGTTTTTGTTAAGAAATATCGTGTTTTTAACGTTCTTATTCAAAGAAGGTCAGTACTTGAGTATTCCCTAAATGTATTAACTCAATTTCAATAGTGAAATATGAACTTTGAGGTTTTTGCAGAGAATCGTATCAGGCACGTATTTGGCCCAATTTCTTTTCAAATGGCTACATCTTTTTAACAGAGTCGAATTCTGAAAAATGGATAATAAAAAAAAGGTTTCTTTTGACCTCAAGAAGTAAACAAGGAATGTTCCTGAAGAGCTGCATGATCTACAGCTTTTGTCTTAGCTTATTTTATGATAACACTCAGCCTTTATGGGAAAAACGCGAAAAATTCTACCTTTGATCTAAACTACATGTTTTAGCGGGGACTTATAGTTTACTTATAACATATAATGCACCAGAGGTCTACATCAGATTCAGTTCAGATCCATGACAATTGTTATAAATTGAAATATCGATTTTGACTAATGATGTATTCACTTTGCGTGTTATTCTGGAACTAGATCTGAAACACTACAATTCGATATCTAGATATCGAATCAAACCATCTCTCAGTTCATCGGGCACCAACTGCTCTATTATTGCAAGTTCCGCTCTATCGATATTCCCACGAAATTAACCCATTTCCGTGGATGCAACCCGATGCGCCACACCGTTCAGATCAATTCCCCTTGATTCAATTAGCAGTTGCGAAACCACGTCAAAACAACTCATCGTCGTCATGACGAATAAAACGGCAAAACGCTTTCGGATTTCCATCCGAAGTAAATCCGGACGATTCAAGGTTCGAGAGATAGACCACATCGTTAGTTACGCGGTGTTAAATTTAACTGTACTCTAAACTCGGAACATTATTGTTATCCTCTCCCCGCTACGTTTCAATTTCAACAGGTCTAATTTATCGATCCATCCGGTGTACGATTTATCTTGTCGGTGATATTCATTGCGATGAAGAAATGATTTATCATAAATGAATAATGAACCTCTGGATTCTCATTTTCGAGTACCTATAACTTTCTTAGTCGATTACAAATTAGGTTCTTGTTCATCATGGCTGGATTCACCACAGGGCAAGAACGGTTCAATCCGGCCCTGTTGTTCATTGAGGGCGATTCCAGATAATTGGGGGAAAGGAGTTCACAATACAGGGTGATTTTTTAAGTGTTTCATTAGACGTATTCGAGGAAGGAATTGTGATACAAATTCAAAATTTTGTATTTTCGTTGTTAGAGTTATAGGGATATTGACTTAAATTGCAAAAAATATAGTTAAAATGAGATTTTTGTGATGAATATTCATATTAATATGATTTCAAGTTGCAAATTAATTTCAGCCTGTAGGTCTGCAGCGTTTACAGGGTGGTTAAGAAAAATCGAGTAAAATAACGAAATTTTATTCCCAGAGAATTCAAGCATTTCGAGACTATCAATGTATGGCCTCCACGGGCATCAATAACAGCTTGACATCTTCTTTGCATACTACACATGAGGTTGTTGAACATTTCTTGAGGAATTTGGTTCCATAAACGGGGCAGAAGCTCTCTCAGATCATTTAAGGATTCTGGGGTAGGTTGATGATTATCTAATCTTTTTTGGAGCATATCCCATGCATGTTCTATGCAATTCAAATCTGGTGAGTGCGGAGGTATTGGTAAATGTGGAATATCAAGCTCCTCGCGCGCATTCTCAACTATGGCTGCACGGTGCGGTCTAGCGTTATCGTCTAGAAATTGAAAAGTTTCACCAATAGCAGCGTGAAAATTTGGCACAACAATGTCAATGACATGCTCCCTATAGTGTAAGGCGGTCATATTCCCAGGACAAATGTGTAGATCTGTGCGCCCGTTGAAACATATCCCGGCCCTTACCATAACACTACCCCCTCGGAATAGATGGACTTCTTGGACATAGCGACGATTACGGGGTATGCGTGGGATTGTCCACACCCTTATTCTTCGAGAATCTGAAAAGCGTCCATATCTGGATTCATCAGTGAAAAGGACACTACGCCATTGATCGTTCCAACTGATATGTTGCCTTGCCCATTTCAGTCTTTGACGCTTTTGGTCACGTGTTAATGGAACTCCTCTTAATGAACGTCTAGAACCTAGATTCACCTCTCTCAAACGTCGTCTGATGGTTTCGATGGAAACTTGGACCCCATCTGCATTTTGAAGAGTATTCCGTAGTATTCTACACGTAGAGGTAGGGTTTCTTCCCACCGAAACGGTGATGAAACGATCCTGAGCAGGTGTTGTTTTTCGTCGCCCACCAAGCCTTGGTCTTTCCAACACGGAACCTGTCTCCCTGAACCTTTTCCAAAGTCGAGATATCACACTTTGGCTGACTTGGAGCCTTTCCGCTACAACAACCGGGAACCAGCCTGTCCTACGCCTTCCTGAATATTTGATGGTTTTTCGTACCGAATCCCGTATTCCACCTGCTACGCGCTTTGTCGAATAGCCCTACTGATTTCATGAAAGTTTGACTGCCGAGTCCATAGTCTATGCACCCCATCGGATTAATATTTACGTAGTAGGCAGCGGCGAAATCAGAGCTCGTCCCATCTTTATTACCCAGACATGAAAATGTCAATCTTCAGTTGGAAGGGAAACGCCAAGATATAAATAATCCAGAAGAATCTTGAAATCGCTGCAAAGCTGCATTACATTGAGAAAATTTGTATACGGTGGAAAAGAGGAATAATCGATTTATGAGTGGGTGAAATTTGGATTCTCTAGGCGGTGTAGAAGTATTTGTTAAAAATGTTTGAATGTTGACCAAAAGCGTGCAAGGGTAGAAGCATCGCTTTCGATCAGTGCTCGATTTGAAAACGATGTAGACTTCTTAAACCAAATTATTACTATGGATGAGACTTGGGTACATTTCTACGATCTAGAAACAAAGCAACAATCGATGGAATGGCGACACTCTGGTTCTCCAAGACCTAAGAAATTTCGTGTCCAAAAATCTGCTGAAAAAGTTCTTGCTTCGGTTTTTTCGGATTGCCATGGAGCAATCATGATTGATTTTTTGGATAAGGGTAGGACAATAACTGGAGATTACTATTCGACATTACTGACAACTTTACGGGAAAAAATTGAAGAGAAAATACGCGGAAAGCTATCCAAAGGTGTTTTGTTTTTACAGGACAACGCCCCAGTACACAAATCTCATGTTGCCATGCAAAAAATTCGTGATTTAGGGTTAGAATTACTAGAACACCCTCCTTATTCATCAGATTTGGCTCCGTCCGACTATCATCTCTTTCCTCAACTGAAAAAAAGTTTGAAAGGACGTAAATTTTCTTCCAACGAGTAGGTAATAACAGCTGTGGAGGACTGGTTTGCAGAGCAAGAAGAAACATTTTTTTTTGAAGGACTAAGGACGTTGCAGGTTCGCTGTAATAAATGTATTCAATTAAGAGGAGAATATGTTGAGTAATAAAATATTTTGACATTGAAATTTTATTTGGTTCTATAGTAGGCTAAGAATTTTTCGATATATCCTCGTATTTCTATGCAGGTCCAAGAAACTGAGAAAATATCGTAATGACAGTAATACACTAGTTGTATAATCCGAAAAGTTATCGAATAGATTTCTCTGTCAACAACGGAGGTAATCTGAAAATCATGAACTCTACAATTTACAATGGGAACTCGGTGAAATGCGTTCCATCATTATTTCCCTTTTGGAATTCAACACCACGAAATCCAATTTATTTTGCGATTTACAGTGGTTTTTGTTACCCGAATAGTTTGATCGGACGTGGATACGTACAAATTCAATACTTTCTGGAAATGGAGAATCCAGAACAATATATCGTTAACGCAGACATTAGCATAGGCTTCTTTGTTCCAAGTAATGACAGCTGCATCGCTATAGGAGAATGTACACTGCTCCACAAAACTTAAGGAAACTCAGAAATTTTGTGACCAAAAGTGGTCGATTCTTATGCACCACATGTTCATTTATGAGAAATCAAATGGGCACTCTCTTATATCTCTTATCTTATCTTATATCTTATATCCGTCCCAGCTTCGCCCGGGTAGAAATTTGTTTCACGCGGCGGTTTCATCTTCAACACTTCAACCTGCCATATCTTTTGATGTACTCATTGTAATTGTATGATGTGAAGGGCAATTTCGTTCTAAATTGAATACTGGGGATAAATAACGTATTAGGTTGGATGAGGATCAATACCCAATTCATAAAAACACACTCCCAAATAGTCCCTAATTGTGGAAAACATCTGATTACCATAAACAGATAATAGCAAGTCAATTTTGAGAGATAGATATATGCTATCGCGGACTTTTTTGTAGAACTATTTAAGAGGTACATTTCCGTCATAAATTGTATCCACGTAAGTCTTAGGGTTTTTGCAGCGCACGTGAAAATAGTTGATTATGGCTGATTTTTTTGTAATTATTGAAGTTATAGTAGGTATCCTTAATTTTTTCGGGTGAAAACTATAGCCTATGTCACTCAGGGATAATGTAGCTTTCTAAGGGTGAAAGAATTTCTGAAATCGGTCCAGTAGTTTTTGAGCCTATTCGTATCAAACACACAAAAATACAAATCTTTCCTCTTTATAATATTAGTATAGATATCTATCTATAAAGTTCTGGAGTTTCTTCAGGTGACAGTGTTCCAGAAAATATATCATCCTGTAGATCTGCTATCTAAATTGCCATGTCACCTGGTGAGAACCCTCAAATGTAATATCTATGCCAAATTTCATTTGAATATCTTGTAAAGTGTAGAATGTAGATAATATGAGAAAAAAATTTACAAAAAATTCCAACTTCAACACTCTGTACGTTTGCGACTCCAGGTTTATGAGACATTTTTTTTTCTTAAACTCACTTAAGGAATCTCCCCTTTTCGTTTGTACGTTCGATTTAGCAAAACCCTGTATGTATATAACAAACTACCCTTTATTTCGAACAAGGAATCACTCCTTTGAATTTTTCAGACTTTTTTTGAAACACGAAATCATAGGCCATTCCTTTGACCGAAGCAGTGAAATTTTCTTTGACAGCAGTAAAAAAAAACAAGGTGAATGACCTCAAGTGCTTCATTTTTCTTTTTGATTCTCTCCCTTCAATTTTTTACTGCTTGAAATGGAAACGTATAGAGAATCATTTGAATAGCTCTATCCAATTTTTTTTAGACTATTACAGATTGTAATTATTAGAAGGGCTAGTAAAATAATAGAATTCGCATAGAAAAATCCACTATTTAATCATAATTGACTGTTTTTCGTTATGATAGAAAATTTCCATTGCTTTCAGTCGTGGAAAACTTCCGGCACTCACCTGCATAATTGCGTTTCGAATTCTGTATGAAATACACGGTTAACGGTCCGGGTATTACGGTGGCAACAACGAGGAATAGTTAATTCGTTAAGCATGTTCAATTCGCACCAACATGCGTTTCGCATTCTAGTTTGCGACAATTCAAATAAATAACGGATCCCCTTCAAATTACAATGAAGAACGTCAGCTGAAATGCTTCTATTATGCAGTATCAGAAAGTAGCATCAATTAATTTTGTCTGGTGAATATTCTTTCAATACTAATATTATTCGAATAATTAGCGAATTCAATTATTCTGGAACAACTACAATTTTGCTTTCCTTCAAATTCATATCGCAAAATCGATTAAAAGAACGTTAAAAATTCAATATATTTGTGTTATTGAATAAAACGAACAGTGGGAACACCCGCTGTTAAAATACGTCTAAATTCAATTCATCGTTGAATAATCATGAATATTCATCAGACCTATTCTGTTTCAAGTTACTGCCATGGATCGATGGGGATAATTTGTTTTGATCACATGCAACAGCGTGTTTGTTTAGATTGTTATGAGCGCTCATTATAAACAGTAATTTCCGTAATTACTGTCATGTGCTTTCTTATTTTATTGTACCGATGGAATATCGTTACTGCCATCTAGATCGTTTCTGGTGATTCAGGCAGCGCTATGGAGGAATCTGTAAAGTGGTTCAGCACCGATGTAGAAATCTGCAATTTGGTTGTAGGTTCCACTGTACGATACATTGTTTATGATCATGGAGGTAGAAGACCTTTCACCCCCATTTTTATAATAATGTTATGAATATTAGTATTCAATTTTAACACTTCGGTTTCTTCAGAATCAAGTCAAAATATGTTTTTGTTCACGTATTAATTCATAGATGTCGCTGTGTCGCATGTTACAGATTGCTGTATCTAATTGTCGGTTGGAGAGAATCCTGTAATTTGTGACGTCATACAGATCGAAACTTCTTTGTACTTGCTTGAGAGGGCGCCAGTGGCCGTAGAAGGAACTTTTAATTGTATTGTATATTAATGACTGATCATCCAATTACCACTTCAAAGATAATCTCTAATTTTCCAAGAGGATTTCAGTATCATACCAATTATGGCAAAAATACTGAAAAACTACTCGAAGAAGGAAAATTGTGCATTTTCTCGAAAAAAACCAATAATTTTAGAAAATATAAAAGTATTCTTATATTTTTTCCATAAAACGCGTCGTTTTCGAGATATTCCTAATTTTATCCGATAAAATGCGACAAAACAGCCTTAAATATCATAAATGATCTCGATGCTTCCCTGGATTTTAAAATCACCGAATCCGAGAAGAATCATTAACTCTCTGATCGCAGTACAAGCGAGAATGTTCATAAACTTTGTCGAGACTAAAATCTCTAACATGGAAAAACGTTTGAAGTAGAGATATGTAATAATAAATTCGCACGAATGTGGGAATTGTGAAATTGAATATTTAACAATCATTACTTATGAACATTAATATTAATCGTAAAACTAGAACAATTACCAACATGAATGCCCTGTGACGTTAGGGAGCTTCGCAACACATTATTAGAACCCTCAGCACCATCAGTACTTGTAGAAACCGAAAGTACAATATTGGATGATGATGATCCAAAATCTGTTAAGGATGGGAGAATTTTTTCAACAATGACATTTCTATATGCAATGAAATGATCAACATAGCCCTCGGCTATCGTCGTAGACTTCCAACTACCATTTTTTTTATATCCGTAATATTTGCTCCTGATTCTGCTAGCAATGAAGCGGAGGATCTTCGAAAACAGTGTCCTGTATATTGCTTTGGTTCTGGCAGTTTGAGGAATTCGGCAACAATGGATGGAATTTTCCCAAATGTATTGATACCAACTGGATTGGCAGTGCATTTATTATTCATGTATTTCAGGAAAAAAAGACGATGTTTGATGACAGAAGGGCGCAGTGCAAAGTACTTATGAAAATAGTCAACATACTTCCCAATAATACTGAAAGTGAAAGAACAACTGACTTTCGTTTTTGTGTTTGGAAGTTGTATAACCAATGATTTATTTGTTATTTCGATGTCTTCCACTGATAAATCACACAATTCTTCACGCCGACAGGCTCCAAATAATCCGAAAATAGTTGCAACCTTAACCATCAAGTATTTCTCATCAGGTGCCTCATTTATAAACTTTTCAACTTGTTAAGTGCTTTTAACGGCTCGCGGTACATCATCGGAATCGTGTAAGGATTTTTCTGTACGCTGATGGTAGATATTACAAGCCCTCAAAAGTGCAGAATGCGAAAATCTCCCTTCTGATGTCTACTTTGTCGGCGAAAGACTAACGAAGGATCGTCCGACCTCTCAACTCCATTCCCGTTTTTTAACCTCGCGGGCTTTTTACGAACAAGTTTTTTTCGTCCCTCGGTTTCACCCTTTCGATGTCGGGAGAATTCCGTTTCGTCCTTAAAGGACGGGAACCCCTGCGGGCTCGCAGATGCGGTTTCGTGGAAACTTACAAGCAACAAAAATACAAATGAGTTGGGACGGGTCTTTCTGTTTTATGAGTTACGATGCCGGCGTCGAAGTTGGAGAAATTGTTTTTTGGCGTCTATAAATTGAGGAAGGGTAGAGGGATGAATGGTGCGATTTAAATACTGCATAATTTTAATTGGTATTTTCGTCCTTGTTCGGTGGCGACCCGGACAAATTTCGATTTGGCATTAGGGCCTTACGTTGTTTGTGGCTGAATTTCATGAATATCTTGATGAATGCTGGTGGATGGGAATTAAAGCTCATTGAGTTTTTAACGGTGTGAGAACGAATTTTTTCATTGAAACAACGTTCAATGTCGACTTTTGATGCTGTGTGTATTCACAGTCTGCGAGATATTAGTCCGTATTTATAAAAATGAAGCATTTACTTGCAAATAGAAGGTAGAAGCAAAAGGTAGAAGTGAAAGGTTTTGCTTCAATTCGTATTCATAATCTCCATCTTTTCCTTGCAAGGATATGCTTCGGATAAGTGGAGTAAAAGGTACAGCGATTTACGTATCCGTCTCCAAATTGGGTTGGCTTTTCAATACGAATACTGAAAAGAGTGAGAAAAGTTGTTGTGAACCTAGATTCCTATTTTGGAAGCAGATCCTTTAGTTTGTGAGCAAATGCTTCTTTTTATAAATACGGCGAACGTATAACCTTTTACTGCAGAGCAAACTACTCGAAGCAAAACCTTTTCCTTCAATTCTTTTTATGCATATACCTTGAAGGAATTGCTTCATTTTTTGAAAGTAAAAGGTGAGGCTTCTTTTTATGAATACGGCCTATTGAATTTATTCCATTTGGATTTTACACACTTCACAATAAACGTTACGAATTGGAACGAACGCATATTTTGAAAAATTCTTAGCCTACTATAGAGCCGAACAAAATTTCAATGTCAAAATATTTTATTACTCAACATATTCTCCTCTTGAAATTGAATACATTTTTACAGCGAACATGCAACGTCTCTAGACCTTTCGAGAAAAATGTTTCTTCTTGCTCTGCAAACCAGTCATCCACCTCTTTTATTACCTCATCGTTGGAAGAAAATTTACGACCTTTTAAACTTTTTTTCAGTTGAGGAAAGAGATGATAGTCAGACGGAGCCAAATCTGGTGAAAAAGAGGGGTGTTCTAGTAATTATAACCCTAAATCACGAACTTTTTGCATGGCAACATGAGATTTGTGTACTGGGGCGTTGTCCTGTAAAAATAAAACACCTTTGGATAGCTTTCCGCGTCTTTTCTCTTCAATTTTTTCCCGTAGAGTGGTCAGTAATGTGGAACAGTAATCTCCAGTTATTGTTCTACGCTTATCCCAAAAATCAATCATGATTACTCCATGGCAATCCCAAAAAACTGAAGCAAGAACTTTTCCAGCAGATTTTTGGACACGAAACTTCTTAGGTCTTGGAGAACCAGAGTGTCGCCATTCCATCGATTGTTGCTTTGTTTCTGGATCGTAGAAATGTACCCGAGTCTCATCCATAGTAACAATTCGGTTTAAGAAGTCTACATCGTTTTCAAATCGAGCACAGATCGAACGCGATGCTTCTACCCTTGCACTCTTTTGGTCAACATTCAAACATTTGGGGATCCATTTTGCAGAAATTTTTCTCATATCCAAATTGACGTGAACTATATGATGAACGCGTTCGTATGAAATCTTCAGTGCTTCAGATATCCGTTTTAGCCCAATTCGACGGTCTGATAAAATCATGTCATGAACTGCATCGATATTTTCGGGGACTGACACAGAAACTGGCCTTCCCGATCGGTCATCATCTTCAATGGAAAATTTACCTCTTTTGAAGCTAGCAGTCCAATTTTTTACGGTCGCATACGAAGGACATTGATCACCAAGGGTATTAAGCATATCTTCGTAAATCTGCTTACCTCTTAACCCTTTTAAATACAGGTACTTGATGATGGCTCGATACTCCAATTTTTCGATTCTTACAATTTCGGTAGACATCTTTTTTTTTTTAATTTATTGCGTAACTCTGGTTTACTTTTTTGACGTCGAACTCTACACTGACACTTCTAATAAGTTATTGTTCGTTGATATGGTATCGCAATATTTTGTTTTTGCATTGAACTGGTCTAGGCTAACTAGATATCAATACATCCTCGTAAAAGCTTAGGTTGTTTCATTTACAATAATTTTATATTATGAATCTCTGGAATATCTATGGTGGTCATTATCCTGCATGCTCAACAATAACCCCACAAGAGCACTCATCGTAACCAGGTTTTTCACACATGTACGTCACAATGGGAGCGTCGTATCGTGAAATTGACAAGAAAAAAAGCCATCTCCCATATTCACGTAAGCCGCAATATAAACAAAATGAAGAACGAAAAGTTATTCATCCGAAACCGCAAATCCTCTCGATCTCATTGTTGTCTTCGGAACGAGAACAGGGAAAAGTGAGGGGTTGAAAAATGGCCGTGAAGGTATGGTCACTACCGAAAAAAAAAACGATGACAATAGGACCAGTAGGACCACTTGATACGCACCAATAATAATCACCTGGTTCATCGTTTAATGAGTAATGAAATAAGATAGGGAATCTTCGAACTTATATTCTTCTGAGAAAGAAATACAGATTCTTTTTGAAAAAGCAAACATAATGTTCAAGTTTAAGAAAAAGGCAACAAGATCTAAGATCAATAAAATAAATCGGTGAAAGAAAGCCTATATGGACAAGTTTGGTATCAAAATATAGGTTTTCGAGGGCGCTGAATTCAATTGAAACAAATTCAAGTCGCTATCTAGCATAGTTTAGATTTTCACCAGCGAAATGGCATTTTTCCAAAAAATGGAAATTTCAAATCGTTATATTTTCCGCTCTTGTGATCGTATCCACCTTTTGTTTGTATATCGTTAATGAGTATTGTCCTGAATATCTCTAGGCATAATAAAATAGATTTCGAAAAACCCAACTTTTTGGATGAAAAATGCATAAGGGGTATGACCCCCCAAAAACACCATATTCGTCATCGTCAAGAAATCCCTGGCGAATCTGAAGGCGTCTTTCGATCTAAAAGATCTACTATCTATTCGAGCCATTCGAATCATGAAGAAGACCCATTAGACTGATCACTATCGCCTATACTTTGAGTGCTCTGAGCGTCTGAACAAAACTCGAAACTGAAAAATCGAAAAATATAAAACCGAATAATTCGTTACTTATGAGGGCTACATGGACGATTTTGGTATCAAAATGTAGGTTTTCGAGGTCGCTCCATTCAATAAAAGATATTCCAGAGCCCTAACTAGCATAGTTTGGATTTTCACCTGTCAAATGGCATTTTTCGAAAAATTGCAAATTTCAAACTCTCATATCTTCCGTTCCTATCATCTCCGCCAAAAATAAATTATATTATGTTGATCAGCATACCTCAATGTATCACTGTGCAAAATATGAGCGGTTTGAAAGATCTCAAATTTTTGGTGAAAAATGCCAAAGGGGTAAGACCCCCCAAAAACACCATATTTGTCATCACCAAGGAATCCCTGGCGAATCCAAAGTCGTTTTTCGAAAGTGAAGATCTACTACCCATTCGAATCAAGCAGGATACCCATTAAACCGATCAGTATCGCCGATACTTTGAGGGCTCTGAGCGTCTGAACAAAAGTCGAAACTGAAAAATCGAAAAATATAAAACCGAATAATTCGTTACTTATGAGGGCTACATGGACGATTTTGGTATCAAAATGTAGGTTTTCGAGGTCGCTCCATTCAATAAAAGATATTCCAGAGCCCTAACTAGCATAGTTTAGATTTTCACCTGTCAAATGGCATTTTTCGAAAAATTGCAAATTTCAAACTCTCATATCTTCCGTTCCTATCATCTCCGCCAAGAATAATTTATATTATGTTGATCAGCATACCTCAATGTATCACTGTGCAAAATATGAGCGATTTGAAAAATCTCAAATTTTTGGTGAAAAATGCCAAAGGGGTAAGACCCCCCAAAAACACCATATTTGTCATCACCAAGGAATCCCTGGCGAATCCAAAGTCGTTTTTCGAAAGTGAAGATCTACTACCCATTCGAATCATGCAGAATACCCATTAAACCGATCAGTATCGCCTATACTTTGAGTGCTCTGAGCGTCTGAACAAAACTCGAAACTGAAAAATCGAAAAATATAAAACCGAATAATTCGTTACTTATGAGGGCTACATGGACGATTTTGGTATCAAAATGTAGGTTTTCGAGGTCGCTCCATTCAATTAAAGATATTCCTGAGCCCTAACTAGCATAGTTTAGATTTTCACCTGTCAAATGGCATTTTTCGAAAAATTGCAAATTTCAAACTCTCATATCTTCCGTTACTATCATCTCCGCCAAAAATTATTTATATCATATGGATCAGCATACCTCAATGTATCACTGTGCAAAATATGAGCGATTTGAAAAATCTCAAATTTTGGGTGAAAAATGCCAAAGGGGTAAGACCCACCAAAAACACCATATTTGTCATCACCAAGGAATCCCTGGCGAATCCAAAGTCGTTTTTCGAAAGTGAAGATCTACTACCCATTCGAATCATGCAGAATACCCATAAGGCTGATCAGTATCGCCTATACTTTGAGTGCTCTGAGCGTCTGAACAAAACTCGAAAATGAAAAATCGAAAAATACAAACCCCAATAATTCGTTACTTATGATGGCTACATGGACGATTTCGGTATCAAAATGTAGGTTTTCGAGGTCGCTCCGTTCAATAAAGAATATTTCAGAGCCCTAACTATCGTAGTTTAGATTTTGACCTGTCAAATGGCATTTTTTTGAAAAATTGCAAATTTCAAACTCTCATATCTTCCGTTTCTGTCACCTCCGCCAAAAGTTATATATATTATGTTGATAAGCATACCTCAATGTATCACTGTGCAAAATATGAGCGATTTGAAAAGTCTCTAATTTTGGGTGAAAAATGCCAAAGGGGTAAGACCCCCCAAAAACACCATATTCGTCATCTTCAAGAAATCCCTGGCGAATCTGAAGGCGTCTTTCGATCTAAAAGATCTACTATCTATTCGAGCCATTCAGAAAACCCATTTGGCTGATCAGTATCAGCTCTACTTTGAGTGCTGTGAGCCTCTGAACAAAACTCAAAAATGAAATATGCAAAACAAAAAACAAGAAAAAATCGGGTAAAAGAAGACTTATATTGACAAGTTTGGTATCAAAATATAGGTTTTCGAGGACGCTGAATCCAATAAAATTTAACTCAAGTCGCTATCTAGCATGGTTTAGATTTTCACCTATGAAATGGCATTTTTCCAAAAAATCGAAATGTCGAATCGTCATATCTCCCGCTCTTGTAATCGTATTCACTTTTTGTTTGTGTATTGTTTATGAGCATTGTCCTTAGTATCTCTAGGTATAATATCGAAGAAATTTAAAAACCTTCCTGCACAACTGTTTGGGGAAGCATTCGTTTCAAAGGACCTACAGAATTGACGATATGCTGAAGAATTCAAAGCAGGGAATACAAAAAGTATAAATTCATATCGAATCCAAAATTGAGGCACACCAATAATTGATAATTCCGCAACACCAGGCCCCTTATTATTATCGGATTCAGTGTGGTCATTCACTCGAATCAGTCAATGAAGCATTTATTCCCATTCAAACCTCCCCGTGAAGGCTTTCACCCCTTACAAACCCACCAAAATAACACTTCCGTCCTGAAAATGAGCAAAATCGATCAACACTCGACGCCGTTCGTTCAGAACGACATCGCAATAACTTTTCGTACTTTTCGCGAAGCAACAATACCCTTTTCTACGTGCACCATCTGCCCCACGTCCTGGTGCTCCGAAAACAACGGGAACGGCACCCGTTCGGTTCATTTAGGAGTGCAATCTCATTATTTCCAGTCCAGGCGTCACGTGGAGGCGGTACTGGCCCTGCCTGAGGCCCATTGTGCACCTTTATTGTGCTCCTGTCTGCACTCTCTCGGGATGCATGGAGATTTAACGATCTGCCTTTTTCCTAATGTGCATATTACGCGGTTACTGACATGTGAAGGGGGCAGATTATGTCGTGTGTGGACGGTTGGATATACGGGGATATATTGAAAAATTCTTAGCCTACTATAGAACCAAACAAAATTTCAATGTCCAAATATTTTATTACTCAACATACACACAACCAAACTTATATGGAATCACCCAGTATTAAGATGAAATATTATTTTGATATCTTTTTCGTTAGAAGCAAATAAAAAGTGCATGTGTTTACTCACAAAAACAGTTAGGTTCATAAGCACTTGATAAGATTTGGCTTTGCAGTGTCGATTTTACCATTTCGTTCGAACGTCGCAGTGAATTTATATTTTGTTTTTTTGCGAAGTTTTGAAAAAAATGTCTTATGTGGGGTTATCGGAAGTCCAGAGAGGAAGAATTATTACTTTGGCAGAACAAGGTATGTCACAAAGACAGATTGCAAGAACGGTGGGGGTTACACAAGGGGTTGTTTCAAAAACCTATGCAAGGTTTCTGGAGTTAGGAACCCTAAAGAATAGGCCGAGAAGAAGTCGTGGAAGAGTAACTACAGAAAGGCAGGATCGCTTTTTAGCCCAAACAGCAAGAAGAAATCCCGCAGTATCTCATTCAGAGCTTCAAAGGCAATTTTTGCAAGCTACAGGTGTTAGTGTTTCTGTCGAAACTATCAGAAAAAGACTTCGCGCTCGGGAATTATTCAAGAGAGGAGCGTTAAGAGTTCCAGAACTATCAAGGCAAAATAAAGTTGACCGTTTTAATTGGTGTTTAGAGCATGAAAATTGGACTATTGAAGATTGGAAAAATGTCTTATTTTCGGATGAGACCAGAATTGGCCTACGATCAGACGACCGGCGTGTTCGCATTTTAAGAGGTAGAGGGAGGCAAGCTAGGCTCCAAGCTGCAAGACCGATCCCTAAATACAAAGGAGGTACTGTAATGTTTTGGGGCGGAATTATGTTTGGTGAGAAAACTCCTTTAATTCCCATTAGACAATCTCTGACAGGGCCTAGGTATGTTGATCTAGTGCTACAACCTGTAGTAAGGCTCTGGCGAGGTGCTTTTGGAGATTATTTCCTATTTATGCAGGATAATGCACCTCCACATACCAGCAGAGTTGCAAAAAATTTTTCGAAATAGAAGGTGTGACTGTTTTAGAGTGGCCTTCTTGTTCACCGGACCTTAATCCTATCAAGCACTTGTGGGATAGGATCAAAAGAAAAATTAGAGCTCGTCAAAATAATCCTGGTAACGCAGAGCAACTTATACAAGCGGCTTTAGAGTAATGGGCAAATGTTACAGAAGAAGAAATTAACAAATTAATAGAAAGCATGCCTCGTCGGGTTCAAGCTTGTATCAATGCCAGGGGTGGTAATACTGATTATTGATTTATTAAAATCGTTTTATTTGTTGTTCAATTCTCAGTTACATAAAAATTATTTTTAGAGAAATTTACAATTTTAATTTTCTGTTCTATTATAAAAATAATCTTTTAATAATTTATATTATTTTTGTAATAAACTTGTTTTGGGAAAACTGCTCTTCACTTTTCAGCGACTTTTTTTCAATTAAAATTCGTTTTTTCCAAATAACAGGGTGATTCCAGTTTGGTTGTGTGTATTCTCCTCTTAATTGAATACATTTATTACAGCGAACCTGCAACGTCTCTAGACCTTTCAAAAAAAATGTTTCTTCTTGCTCTGCAGACCAGTCCTCCACAGCTTTTATTACCTCCTCGTTGGAATAAAATTTACGACCTTTTAAACTTTTTTTCAGTTGAGGAAAGAGATGATAGTCGGACGGAGCCAAATCTGGGGGGGGTGTTCTAGTAAAGGATTTTTCGTAAAAATTCGAATCTCGCCTATCGATATGAAATTTTCGCCATTTATTCATTCGATGCCGTAGATTAAGAAAATCCAAACAGATTTTCTCTGAGACCAATTGTTTTTTGAATATGGTTGATTGAAAAATCGGAAAAATTGGACTTTCGCGAAAAAAATCAGAAAATCCAAACCCTTCGTCTCAGGTATAAAAAAATACACCATTTTATTCTCAAAGAACCAAAGTATAACCAAAAAAGTCAGCTCCTCTCAATTCCAAAACTGTTTTCCTCACGGAAGAACTGATTCCAGCATTAAATCAGGAATCGAACATCAAATCCCAAACGTCCGCCTTTGATTGGCGACTGCAATTTTTGAGTTCGTGTTCCATCGTCCAAATTGAATGGTCTTGGCGGTCATCTTTTCCGATAACAGTTTTACGACCGTCGAAGATGTTCCAACGGCCCTTTTTCAAGCGCCTTTGCGGTTTGCGCGTACCAGCCCGCTATGAATTGTGCGAATGAATCGGTGTAAAAGTACCGGTCCAAACTCGACCGATCTCGTTCATCTCTGGTCCATTGTACGACCAGACGCAAATAGCCCTCGGGCCTATCGTCCGCCATTGTGCGATTGATTTATGGCCGAGTTATGGCCACAGTACACATGTAAATCTAGTTTTCTTCATGCTGATTACGCGCGCTGCGAAGGTACTATCTGCTTTTGCTTTTGACACGGTAACACGCTGAAGAATTGTGATGTGCCGTCATGGGTTTTTTTGGTAGTTACGTTTTGTCGTTCTGTTCGGAGTGTTAATCGATTTCGACGATGCGGTGGTCAAAAAAGGCTATAAATTTTTCGGATGCTGATCGAGAACGAATCGGCTTTTTATACCAACATGGGTCAGAGGAATGACATCTTCTGTTCGTTCGATGAAAATGACTTATAGTACACCTTAAAAATAGTGTTGGAATTGCATTCCGCAACGAGTATTAGACGATATTTTCTCTATTTCAGTCTAGTTTTGTGAAAAACTGTCGAAATTAAATGAAAAATTCAGATTTTCCTAGTGAATTTTGTATTGTATCTTGGCAGTTGTTGTGACTGGTACGAAAATTGACAGATTACGGAATTTCAATCGTACGTTTCGAATTTTGAAATCATTTATAATTACGCATTGAATTCGTGAATTATGTTTGAAGAAATCGATTCAACACCTCCAGAATTAAGAAAAATTGCGAATAATGTTGCGAATAAATCAATACCTCAAAAATCCTAATCCATGTATGAAAAAGAATACGAAAAACTTGTAAAGTGGTCTGAAGAGAATTCGGTTATTCGAATTTCAGGTAATGTTTTGTTAGCGTATTTTGAATAACGTATTTATGAAGTAGGACATATAAATGTTCTACATTATGGTGAACTTATTCAATGTAACGCAGTATGGCTCAGAAATTGACAAATAAAATATTTCCAACGAGTATTGATTGAGAAAATAGAAGAAAACTAGCTGTAGAACTACGCATACCTTCCAAACGAAATTGGGATTTTTTTTCGCAAAAACTAAGAGGATTTCCAACTTCTCGTTATCATTTTCGTAATCTGTGACCCAAACTTAGTGAGTACAAATTTTTTCACTTTTCTAACACGATCCTTTTAGTTCTAAATAATCTCCATGAAATTGGATAGGATCAGAAGCCAGTGCTGACAACCACAAAACGAAAAATATAACTGAAAACAATGCTGTAATGGGTTCATTACAATGCTGTTTTTAGTACTGTAATGAAGTCATTACGATACTAAAATAGAGAAAATATCGTTACATACAATTGACAGAAAGACTTCGGTCAATAGCTATTTGTTTTTTATCAACAAAGCTTTTCTATCTCTCTCCCTTTCAATATTAACTTTTTTCCCGTGGAAAATTCTGCGTTTCTATGAAAACATTTCTATGGCACTTTTTTATGTACCATTATCCAATGGTGTCGGTATATTATTTTCTTAAAAAAATGTTAATCAATATTTAATTCCAGAACAACATGTTTCATCATCGAATATTAAAAATGACTTCGGGAACAGCTTCGAAATCGAATAATCCGATTCCCTTCGCTTTCAAGTCGGATAAACTATTTTATTACATCAATCAGGGGACCCCATCACAACAAATCACACTTTGAGTGCTTTATCGAAGAAACGTCAAACGTTTTGATGGATGACTCATCGTATCTAAGCCCCCTACGCCCTGTCATATCCCACACTTGTGCGGTTTCCCAGTATCAGTCGTAATTTTGTAATATTTCAGCGATTCCAATCGGTAATGACAGCGTCGATATTGATTTTGAAAGCGCCCTGATTATACTGGGGTTGAATGTCCCCTTAGTTGCATTCGTCGTTTTTCCGAATCGATTGTTCAAACATTTTCAATTTTTATAATTTCAAAACTACGTATATCCATTCTAGATGAAGTTGCGCATTTGTGGTGAAATAATCGAAAAAAAAATCAATATTTCTGAGAACATTTTCGACCGAATTGAAATTCATTTTTCATAAAGAATGACCCATAAGTACCTACGATAAAGTAGAATATCTCATTTCGTACGATATTATTCGGTAAACATCTGAAGTTTTTTCATACAGAGTGTCTAATATAAATTCACCAATTCACTCAAATTAAATAAGCGATACTCGATTTTTTCAAACGGAACACCCTGTATCTTTCTTCTTCATTAAATTTGTTTTTCGAATGCCTACCTTTTTTACAAAGTAATCGTTTTTCAAAGAATGTAAAATATCTCAAAAAAGAGCGGTTCAAGTATGGAACATATACTTTGTAAAAAAGGTGGACATTCGAAAAACAAATTTCATGAAAAACAAAAATACAGGGTGTTCCGTTTGAAAGAATTGAGGTATCGCATATTTAATTGGAGTGAAATGGTAAATATATTAGACACTCTGTATGAAAAAAACTTCAGATGTTTACCGAATGATGAAGATGATACCTTAAGCTTACTTCTGTAAAAATTTCGTTCATCTAGATTTAACACAGCGGTTGCTATAAGAATGTGGATGAATCCCTTAAAACACTAAACATATCCTAAAAATACGAATTATGAGGCAACGCAATGATGAATTTAAAAAAAATGAGGTATAAGTGTAAAGCTCTTGTTGTCCTCGAACGAATTATGCCATGAAATACAGGTTGTTCCATTTGAAAAAAAAACATATTTTTCCGTAACTTTTCTTTGACGCACCTTGTATATGTAAAATTATTTTTAGTTTGTAGATTTTTGTCAACCTTACAACCATATTATACAGGGTGGGCTTTTCAAAACGAAACAGACGAGATAACGGGCGGAATAAATTTATTTCGAAAAAATGCTCGGACACGTCGATTTTTGTTTCGAGGGGGACAACTTTTAAGGTCAAATTCACAACTATATCGCTTCAACCCTTAGTGTTAGAACACCAACCCCTAAATTTTGAATAGGAAAGATAGGGTGAGTGATACCTCATTTAGAAGGCCTTTTTATCATGAATTCAGCGTTATAATTTTTTTCTCATTTAACGCATTCGTTTTCGAGATATTCAATTTTGAATTTCGTGTAGTACCATTCATTCCGCTATGTGAATTCATCAATTATTTGACTAATTCATTGTGTGGTTACGATGCGGTAACCGTTAATTGTCTACATTAAACAACGAAATAAATATTATTGATAATCACTTTCTTCAAGAAATGAGGTGGAAAGGATTTATTCTTTGGCAGTTTGAACATTTATTTTGATATTTTTTTAAGTGACTAATTATTCGTTGTTAAAATTTCAACTTTGTATTTTGATGTCTGGTGTATGGCAGTTATGGTGTTCCATCAAATCTACAGAATGAATGAATAATAAATTCGATTGATTCAGACAGCTTGCTTGACGACAATACCATCTTTGTTTCAATTTCAAATGGGGTATCACTCACCCTATCTTTCCTATTCAAAATTTAGGGGTTGGTGTTCTAACACTAAGGGTTGGAGCGATTTAGTTGTGAATTTGACCTTAAAAGTTGTCCCCCTCGAAACAAAAATCGACGTGTCCGAGCATTTTTTCGAAATAAATTTATTCCGCCCGTTATTTCGTCTGTTTCGTTTTGAAAAGCCCACCCTGTATAAGTTTTTTTCGATACGGTATAGGTTAGGCGCTATTTAAGCCGTACGCCTTGTTGACGCACCCTGTATACTTGATAGTGATTCGGAATCCCAGCTTTTTCAAGAATCAAGTGAGAATCAGAGAAGCTCAATAAATGTCCTCTCGATATCACTGTTATCAGCATGTTTTCAAAATGTTCCTCACGAGGAGGGGACCAGCGCCTCCGCCATTTTGTACTAGATTACGAGAGTTACCTATACAATTCTTAAGGTACAAACGATAAATAACAATTTATGTTAATCTAAATTGCTTTCATAATCTCAGGTGTATTCGGAAGTAACCCCTTTTCTTAACAAACTCCTTTCAGTTCTGAACTGTCGAGAAATTGGTTTCGTGTTTAGAACACAGCGATATTAAGTGCAATTTATCGCACTTCGGGAGGCGTAAGCGAAGATAAAACCCGGTGGAACACCTGGTCTTGATTCGCTTGGTCTTTATATCATTCTCTGCGACACTGTAAGAGCAGGGCAGTATTTAAGACTGATTATAAAAAGCCATAAATCACCATATTAATAATTCTGAGGTTTAGGCCAAGAATAGCTGGAAATAAGAGGCTGTTTTCTTGAGTAGAAACACAAACAATCTATAATAACTTGTGGAATACAGTCCTTAGATTAAATTTTGGATACGCACCCGCAAAGTGAAGTTTTAACAAAAAATAGTGTGAAAATTGAATTTCTTTAGGTTGTTTCAAATACCTCAGAATGTATCCAAGGAATCGTTTCAAGGTCAACAGATCTTCATTAAAAAATAAACACAAAATCGTCTACACACTAATTGCCCGAAAGATTTGGTTCAGGTAGGAAATACGCGATATTTAAAAATAATTTTTGTGGGGCCGACTTTGTGTTTCTTATTTCTTGAACTTGGTCTTTCACTTCGAGTGAGGAATACTAAGCTATGGATTCTGACAGTCGAGCAACTTAAGTTTCCCAGCACAGGAAACTAATTGTCCAGAGGACGTTGACTTCACTGGATGTATGGTTCAACAGCGAGTGTTTTAGAAATTCCATCATACCCATATACGAGGATGTATTGATATCTAGTTAGCCCAGACCAGTTCCATGCATAATCAAAACATTGCGATACCATATCAACGAACAATAACTTATTAGAAGTGTTAGTGTAGAGTTCGAAGTCAAAAAAGTAAACGTTACGCAAGAAATTAAAAAAAAAAGATGTCCACCGAAATTGTAAAAATCGAAAAATTGGAGTATCGAGACATCATCAAGTACCTGTATTTAAAAGGGTTAAGAGGTAAGCAGATTTACGAAGATATGCTGAATACCCTTGGTGATCAATGTCCTTCGTATGCGGACGTGAAAAATTGGACTGCAAGCTTCAAAAGAGGTAAATTTTCTATTGAAGATGATGACCGATCGGGAAGGCCAGTTTCTGTGTCAGTCCCCGAAAATATCGATGCAGTTCATGACATGATTTTATCAGACCGTCGAATTGGGCTAAAACGGATATCTGAAGCACTGAAGATTTCATACGAACGCGATCATCATATAGTTCTCGTCAATTTGGACATGAGAAAAATTTCTGCAAAATGGATCCCCAAATGTTTGGATGTTGACCAAAAGCGTGCAAGGGTAGAAGCATCGCGTTCGATCCATGCCTTGATCCATCCTTGAAAACGATGTAGACTTCTTAAACCGAATTGTTACTATGGATGAGACTTGGGTACATTTCTACGATCCATAAACAAAGCAACAATTGATGGAATGGTGACACTCTGGTTCTCCAAGACCTAAGAAGTTTCGTGTCCAAAAAAGTTTTTTGGGATTGCCATGGAGTAATCATTTTTTGAATGGAGAATCGGGGCCGATGGCCAGGGTATAACGTCCCCTTAAGTTTAAGAGCTCTGACTGTTGCCCTCGGTACAGATAGATACCTGCTGTCTGCTGTAGACGTGGGTTGTGGGAGACTTCTTTTCATCTGTAAATCTACTGATATACTTCGAATGACTCTGAGATCCTTGGTTTTTGTATGAGGATCTCAGATCCGGATCCTAAGTGTTTTTTCATATTTGAAATATTTTTCTTGTTCAATTCTGAGAAATGTATGTATGTTATCATTCATACTCCCGCAATTATGTTTGCTTCTTTCCAAGTCCTCTCCTGCCTCGAACCAGCAGGTTACCAAAAGTGGAACCCCTTCAAGAAAATATACAATGAGCGATTAATTGTACGGAAATATCTTGGCGTGTCCCGGAATACCTCTAATAAATCGTACCCCCAAGCAATACGCGTACTCCGTTTAGGTTCGCAAACCTTGTATTTACGTCCATACAAATAATCACGGGCGGAATCAATAAATAAGAATTTCTATGTAATCTCGATTTAATTATTGCCGATCTATTGGAGGAAAACATTCAAATTATTATTATTTTGCGCTGCTGGGGCTTCGGTTGAAGAATGGAGTTAATATGTTGGGTTCTTGAACGACTGAAGGGCAATTATGGCATCCGGTCTTCAATTTTTATAAGGGAGATTTAGATGCTGCTTATTCAGATTGAGGAACAATTGGGAGTCGCTTATTGGAGGGAGGAATTTTTATTCATTCGCTCCTTTGAACTGCCATACCCCATTAAATCTAGCATAAATTCATTTCTCTGTTTCAGTATCGTAATGACTTCTTTACAGTACTAAAAATAGTGCTGTAATGAACTCATTACAGCATTGTTTTCGGTTATATTTTTCTTTTTGTGGTTGTCAATACTGGCTTCCGATCCTATCCAATTTCATGGTGATCATTTAGAACTGAAAGGATCGTGTTGGAAAAGTGAAAAAAATTGTAGTCACTAAGTTTGGAACACAGATTACGAAAATGATAACGAGAAGTCTGCAATCCTCTTAGTTTTTGCAAAAAAAATCCCAAAGTTTCCGTTTGGAAGGTGAGGTTATACGTAGTTCTATTGCTAGTTTTCCTCTATTTTCTCAATTAATACTCCTTGGAAATGTTTTATTTATCAATTTCTGAGCCATACTGCGTTACATTGAATAAGTTCATCATAAAGTAAAACATTTATATGTCCTACTTCATGAATACATTATTCAAAATACGCTAACAAAACATTACCTGGATTTCAAATAACCGAATTCTCTTCAGACCACTTCACAAGTTTTTCGTACTTATTCTTTTTCATACATGGATTAGGATTTTTGAGGTATTAACTTATTCGCAACATTATTCGCAATTTTTCTTAATTCTGGAGGTGTTATATCGATTTCTTCAAACATAATTCACGAATTCAATGCGTAATTATAAATGATTCCAAAATTCGAAACGTACGATCTGTCAATTTTCGTAACAGTCACACCAACTGCCAAGATACAATACAAAAGTCACTAGGATATATAATCTGAATTTTTCATTTGATTTCGACAGTTTTTCAAAAAACTAGACTCAAATAGAGAAAATATCGTCTAATACTCGTTGCAGAAGGCAATTCCAACACTCATGCGTTCGAAAACTCGCTCCTTCGTCGCTTGTTTTCGAATTTCGCATACGTGTTGAAATAGGAGCCCATTCTGCAACTAGTTTTAGAATATACTATTATCTGACTTTTCATATTGATTTCCGAAAGGTGTGAGTTAGTTCTTGAAAGGGAGATGTGTGTCACAATTTTTTATTTTGATTGAGATCGGTTTTGGGATCTACAGTTTACACCTGTAAAAGCAAACACTCTAACTTTCGAAAGGAAACACTCAGAGAAATCAGAATAACCATTCATATTGTCTTGATTTCACCTAAACGCTGTACTCATAGTTTTGAGCACATTGTAAAGGCCACTCATAGAATTGCGGCAGATACGAGGTGATGGTTATTGTATTTTCCTTCCAGGATTTGCAGTTGAGGTTATTATGGCTTTTCGTTTTTCATAAGACATCGTAAAAATATAAAATCTTTCGTATACTTCTATTGATTTGACTACAGTTCTGAAATGTGATGCACAGTTTCAATCTTTGTATGGATCTGTTTTCTAATATATTGATATTTTTTTAGGTGAGTTCATTTTTGAGAGAAACCGCCATTCTGAAGTTGGTAAACCATTTCGAGGTGAGTTTTTTCAACGTTTCTGTTCCAATAATGAAGGTCATGAATGTATGCTCTTAGTTTTATCAAACTTTGAAATGATTACCTCGCAACAGGCACAACATTCTTCGAAAAATGGCTATACAGGGTGGCCCATTTTAAAAGACATCGAATTCCGGCGAATGCAGAACTCTGACAATTGAGAGGAACGACTCACAAGTTTAAGTTGTGCTTGCTACGAGGATATATTGAAAAATTCTTAGCCTACTATAGAACCAAACAAAATTTATTATTATTATTGTTTACAATATAGGAGTTAAGGATAACCTATATAACTCATAGAACTTATACATACATATATATTTTTCCCGTGTGAAAAAAATAACTGTCTCAAAAAAATTTTAAGCAGATTTATGAAGATATGCTTAATACCCGCGTCTTTTCTCTCTGATTTTTTTCCGTAGAGTGGTCATTAATGTCGATTGTCGAATAGTAATCTCCAGTTATTGTTCTACCCTTATCCAAAAAATCGATCATGATTACTTCATGGCAATCCCAAAAAACTGAAGCAAGAATTTTTCCAGCAGATTTTTGGACATGAAACTTCTCAGGTCTTGGAGAACCAGAGTGTCGCCATTCCATCGATTGTTGCTTTGTTTCTGGATCGTAGAAATGTACCCAAGTCTCATCCATAGTAACAATTCGGTTTAAGAAGAAGAATCTTTTTCAAATCGTGTTCCTATACGAATTCATTGTTGCCATTATTCTTTCAACCGACAAACAGAATAATCCTTTGGATAGCTTTCCGCGTCTTTTCTCTTTAATTTTTTCCCGTAGAGTGTTCAGTAATGTCGAATAGTAATCTCCAGTTATTGTTCTACCCTTATCCAAAAAATCGATCATGATTACTTCATGGCAATTCCAAAAAACTAAAGCAAGAATTTTTCCAGCAGATTTTTGGACACGATACTTCTCAGGTCTTGGAGAACCAGAGTGGCGCCATTCCATCGATTGTTGCTTTGTTTCTGGATCGTAGAAATGTACCCAAGTCTCATCCATAGTAACAATTCGGTTTAAGAAGAAGAATCTTTTTCAAATCGTGTTCCTACGAATTCATTGTTGCCATTATTCTTTCAACCGACAAACAGAATAATCCTTTGGATAGCTTTCCGCGTCTTTTCTCTTTAATTTTTTCCCGTAGAGTGTTCAGTAATGTCGAATAGTAATCTCCAGTTATTGTTCTACCCTTATCCAAAAAATCGATCATGATTACTTCATGGCAATTCCAAAAAACTAAAGCAAGAATTTTTCCAGCAGATTTTTGGACACGATACTTCTCAGGTCTTGGAGAACCAGAGTGGCGCCATTCCATCGATTGTTGCTTTGTTTCTGGATCGTAGAAATGTACCCAAGTCTCATCCATAGTAACAATTCGGTTTAAGAAGAAGAATCTTTTTCAAATCGTGTTCCTACGAATTCATTGTTGCCATTATTCTTTCAACCGACAAACAGAATAATCCTTTGGATAGCTTTCCGCGTCTTTTCTCTTTAATTTTTTCCCGTAGAGTGTTCAGTAATGTCGAATAGTAATCTCCAGTTATTGTTCTACCCTTATCCAAAAAATCAATCATGAATTCTCCATGGCAATCCCAGAAAACTGAAGCAAGAACTTTTCCAGCAGATTTTTGGACACGAAACTTCTTAGGTCTTGGAGAACCAGAGTGTCGCCATTCCATCGATTATTGCTTTGTTTCTAGATCGTAGAAATGTACCCAAGTCTCAGCCATAGTAACAATTTGGTTTAAGAAGAAGAATCTTTTTCAAATCTAGCACAGATCGAACGCGATGCTTCTGCCCTTGCACGCTTTTGGTCAACATTCAAACATTTGGGGATCCATTTTGCAGAAATTTTATATATATTTGCAGAGCAAGAAGAAACTTTTTTTTTAAAAGGTCTAGAGACGTTTCAGGTTCGCTGTAATAAATGTATTCAATTAAGAGGAGAATATGTTGAGCAATAAAATATTTTGACATTGAAATTTTGTTTGATTCTATAATAGACTAAGAATTTTTCAATATATCCTCGTACCTTATTTCTATCCGATCAGATTTGTGGTTTTCGAAATATTGGCAAAATTTGATTTCAAAAATTAATTCTTCTGAAACCACTCTTTTGTACTTTTGCGAACTCATCCGAAATATTTGGACATTAATTTGAATAAAATAGAAATTCTGTGAATTCATTGTTGCCATTATTCTTTCAGCAGACAAACAGAATAATCGTTCACGTAAATCTTCAATCTGAGAATTGTAGAGAAAGTATATTCCCAAGACATTTTAATCTTGTTTATAAATCCGTAAACTTAATCTGGAAGTATCAGAAAGAAATTTCATCAGTGAAAACTCAATCTCTTCAATACAAGTTAAATGTGTTATACACTTACCAAGGGGAACAAAGAAAACCCATTTGAACCTTCTTAAGAACTAACAACTGACATACCATGAACATGAGCATCTAAAATTGCAAATTATGAAGTGGCAACATATAGCCAACTTTGATTAAATAGACTTTGAAACCGTAAATAGAACCGTTCAGGTATTTCAGGAAATGAAAGAAAAAATTTCAAATGTCTACTTTGATGGAGCTACAAAACATGTTACTGTTTTTACTGAAATATTATTTGCTACAAATTACATACAATATTTTGATACTACCGTCATTCTGAATACAGAATCAGAGCTGTAAGAACGAAATTTCGGAATATTTATTATTGATTTAATGGTATTATATCTATCTATATCTTAAAAATGCGAATTATGCGGCAACGCCGTGATGAAATATAAAAAATTAGGTATTAGTGTGAAGCTCTTGTTTTCCTCGAAAGAATTATGCCATGAAATACGGGGTGTTCTATTTGAAAAAGCTACATATTTCTCCGTAACTTTTTTTTGACGAATCCTGTACATGTAAAATTATTTTTAGTTTGTAGATTTCTGTCAACCTTACAACCAAGTTTTTTTCGACACGGTATAGTTTAGACGCTATTTTAGCCGTACGCCCTGCATACGCACCCTGTATATTTAACGTTACAAGTCAACAGAACATTTGGAATTTCGTTGAAGAAAATAGAGAAACTTTTCAGATTTAGATCTATCGTTTCTATGGTATGAAAATGGTATCTGCTAAATTCTAGAACTACTGAAATTTTCATTCAATTTTCTATTTCGTAGACTGCTGTATCAGGCTGCGGTCTTGAGATCAACAAGGCTGCGACATTACACTTCTCGTTCCGAATCTTGTTCCAACTGGAATTAGCATTCTCGCTTCACAGCAACAATTTCACCCTCGAATAAAAATCCTTTCTGTAATCCTTCTCAATTAAGGATTATCCTTTTCACCTCGTAACACGAATGATAATTGCTTTCCGTCTGTACAATTCCTCAATACGCAACAACCCCTTCGCTAAGAGCACATGAGAAAACATCTCATAATCGAACAGGACAAAAAGTCTCGACTTGGGGATCGGAAGAGGACTTGAAAGCGGAACTGCAACTTAAACCCCGTAAGAAAATCAAGTGAACAATAACCGCGGTACAATGAAGGATATTTTGTAACGTTGGCTCGCAGACCATCTGCCAGAATTGTGAGAAATTTGATGGACACATTTCCCGTTGAAGTTGACGTGACGTGAATGGGGGGCAAGCGGGGTCACAGGTATCGGCGGGGTTTTTTGATATTTTCGATCGACTTCTCCAGACCGGTAGGAGACATGTTTTGATAGACTTGTTCCAGGAGGTCGCCAAGGGGATGCGGAATTGAAAATACGGAGGAAATCGAGAGGGGTGAATTGTCGAGAACTGGAATCGATAAGAAGTTAGACATGTCCGTGTGGAATTTTTGTACAGGTTTAGTCTCTGATTTCGATGTGAATTTTATCAACTGTACTTCGTCCAAAACAATGAAGGTTACCATACGAGGATGTATTGATATCTAGTTAGCCTAGACCAGTTCCATGCATAAACAAAATATTGCGATACCATATCAACGAACAATAACTTATTAGAAGTGTCAGTGTAGAGTTCGACGTCAAGAAAGTAAACCAGAGTTACGCAATAAAAAAAAAGAAGATGTCCACCGAAATTGTAAAAATCGAAAAATTGGAGTATCGAGCCATCATCAAGTACCTGTATTTAAAAGGGTTAAGAGGTAAGCAGATTTATGAAGATATGCTTAATACTCGCGTCTTTTCTCTCTGATTTTTTTCCGTAGAGTGGTCAGTAATGTCGAATAGTAATCTCCAGTTATTGTTCTACCCTTATCCAAAAAATCGATCATGATTACTCCATGGCAATCCCAAAAAACTGAAGCAACAACTTTTCCAGCAGATTTTTGGACACAAAACTTCTCAGGTCTTGGAGAAGCAGAGTGTCGCCATTCCATCGATTGTTGCTTTGTTTCTGGATCGTAAAAATGTACCCAAGTCTCATCCATAGTAACAATTCGGTTTAAGAAGTCTACATCGTTTTCAAATCGAGCACAGATCGAACGCGATGCTTCTACCCTTGCACGCTTTTGGTCAACATTCAAACATTTGGGGATCCATTTTGCAGAAATTTTTCTCATGTCCAAATTGACGTGAACTATATGATGAACGCGTTCGTATGAAATCTTCAGTGCTTCAGATATCCGTTTTAGCCCAATTCGACGGTCTGATAAAATCATGTCATGAACTGCATCGATATTTTCGGGGACTGGCACAGAAACTGGCCTTCCTGATCGGCATCATCTTCAATGGAAAATTTACCTCTTTTGAAGCTTGCAGTCCAATTTTTCACGGTCGCATACGAAGGACATGGTTCACCAAGGGTATTAAGCATATCTTCGTAAATCTGCTTACCTCTTAACCCTTTTAAATACAGGTACTTGATGATGGCTCGATACTCCAATTTTTACAATTTCGGTGGACATCTTTTTTTTTATTTATTGCGTAACTCTGGTTTACTTTTTTGACGTCGAACTCTACACTGACACTTCTAATAAGTTATTGTTTGTTGATAGGGTATCGCAAAATTTTGTTTATGCATGGAACTGGTCTAGGCTAACTAGATATCAATATATCCTCGTATTATGCTTTATAATAGCACATCCTCATGTAGTTCAAATAATGGAAAAAAACCCGAAGAAGAAGTGTTTCAGAAAGCATTCTATTCGTTGGGTTTTCATAGTCCACACTAGTTTTTTGGAAGTGTTGTGAGAACTGCTACCTCCTCTTTGATATCTTCTGCTCGACATAATTATAACGAATATTCACACAATACTGTTCACATCCTACTAAACAAGTTCAAAGATGATACAGCATAACTAATAAGAATTCCAATATAATATTCCCTCGTAAAAATCTGAAGAATGAAAGTAAACTCTTGTGTCCACTATAAACCTATCCATTCATCACGTTTATTTGACATGCAACACAAAGATTAATCAAAACTACAATCAACAAAATTCTTACGAAAATAACGAAGACGCTTGTCCTGATGTCCACTCCATTTTACTCTAATTAGAATGGTTTGTTGTCCCATCCCCCATGACTGTGCAATGCGACGTCTAGACTTGATCTATGACTAACTAATGAGTAAGGCTCTTCAACCCCTGTTGACATGAAATTTGAGGAGCAGACCCACCTGAGCTAATAACTAGGTACAATCTATTAGCATAGGCTAGTTACTGCGGATCCAAGAGTACAATCTTTTTATGGGATAGGGGTGGAAAGGGTCTGCATCCGTACCTCGCTAATACAGGGTGTCCGAAAAAATGATTCGCTCCCATGAAATACCGATCGTAATGATCCTTATGAAATATTCCAATTACGAGGATGTATTGATATCTAGTAAGCCTAGAACAGTTCTATGCATACTCAAAATATACCATATCAACGAACAATAACTTATTAGAAGTGTCAGTGTAGAGTTCGATGTCAAAAAAGTAAACCAGAGTTACGCAATAATTAAAGAAAAAGATGTCCACCGAATGTGAACATCGAAAAATTGGAGTATCGAGCCATCATCGAGTATCTGTATTTAAAAGGGTTAAGAGATAAGCAGATTTACGAAGATATGCTTAATACCCTTGGAGATCGAAGTCCTTCGTATGTGACCGTGAAAAGTTGCACTGCAAGCTTCAAAAGAGGTAAATTTTCCATTGAGGATGATGACCGATCGGGAAGGCCAGTTTCTGTGTCAGTCCCCGAAAATATCGATGCAGTTCATGACATGATTTTATCAGACCGTGGAATTGGGCTAAATAGGATATCTGAAGAACTGAGGATTTCATACGAACGTGTTCATCATAGTGTTCACGTCAATTTGGACTTGAGAAAAATTTCTGCAAAATGGATCCCCAAATGTTTGAATGTTGACCAAAAGCGTGCAAGGGTAGAAGCATCGCGTTCGATCTGTGCTCGATTTGAAAACGATGTAGACTTCTTAAACCGAATTGTTAGTATGGATGAGACTTGGGTACATTTCTACGATCCAGAAAAATGCAACAATCGATGGAATGGCGACACTCTGGTTCTCCAAGACCTAAGAAGTTTCGTGTCCAAAAATCTGCTGGAAAATTTCTTGCTACAGTTTTTTGGGATTGCCATGGATTAAGCATGATTGATTTTTTGGATAAGGGTAGAACAATAACTGGAGATTACTATTCGACATTACTGACCACTCTACGGGAAAAAATTAAAGAGAAAAGACGCGGAAAGCTATCCAAAGGTGTTTTGTTTTTACAGGACAACCCCCCAGTACACAAATCTCATGTTGCCATGCAAAAAATTCGTGATTTAGGGTTAGAAGTACTAGAACACCCCCGTCTGACTATCATCTCTTTCCTCAACTGACAAAAAGTTTAAAAGGTCGTGAATTTTCTTTTAACGAGGAGGTAATAAAAGCTGTGCAGGACTGGTTTGCAGAGCAAGAAGAAACATTTTTTTTGAAAGGTCTAGAGACGTTGCAGGTTCGCTGTCATAAATGTATTCAATTAAGAGAAGAATATGTTGATTGTTGAGTAATAAAATATTTTGACATTGTAATTTTGTTTGGTTCTATATAAGGCTAAGAATTTTTCAATATATCCTCGTATATCTAGTCGGCTCTAGAATACCTTTAGCATTCTTCCTTTATAGGAAAGTACTTTTTCACCGTATCTGCTTCAATTTATCGCTAATTCGTGAACGAGTTAAGTACATCGTTTGATAGCTATCGTAACATCTGAAAGAAGCACGTCGTACTGGCATCTTTTCATGCAAGACGGAATGCAAAGGTATATTCGCGTAATGAGGTATATAAGTTATATTTCCTGGACGCAATTCTCGACAATTTCAGCCGTAGATACCCGAGTTGACCTCTATCTTCATGTACCAGTAATTCCCAAACAAAGTTCGTCACCCATCATGAAGTCACTCAGTTTTAAATTTCATTTAAACGGTGTTTCAAATTGCGCGGTTTTTTTTTTAGAATTAATGAAACACATAATTTGCATTCATTTTCGAAAACTTTTTATTGGTAATTGAAGTATCAGTTATGACACTTATGTACGAAGAATAATATCTGCCAAATGGCCTCCTCTTGCAGCTCTACAGACGTTCACTCTTTTGTTAAAATTTTCATTTGGCATTTTGGCATAATTGAGGCTCTATCACGCTGATGACACGAATAATTTCATCCTTCAGTTCAGGAATCGCTTGTGTATTATTCTTATAGACCTGGCTTCTCATATAACCCCAAAGAAAATAGTTTAACGGTGTCAAATCTCATGATCTTGGTAGCCAATTGACATCACCGTTTCTGGAGATTATTCGTCCAGGAAATTTATGTCTCGATAAATCAATGGTGTCATTTTCAAAGTGAGAAATAGCGCCATCTTGCTGAAATGTCCTCTAGATGAATATTCATTAATTCAGGCCACATAAATTCGATTATTTTTCACTTTTTTGGTCTTCCACCGAACCGGTCTCTTGAAATTTTTTAATAATTCGACCAATAGTGCTTTCAGATGTACGATTATGTTAACCATAAAATTCACGTAATTTTCTAAAAACACTTTTTATGGTTTTCATAAAATAATTTAACAATTTGAACGCGTTGTTGTATCGTGTCGAAGCCATTTTTATAAATGTCATACATCACACGTCTTAAATATCAAAATACCCAGACGAATTGTGCGCCATCTATATTTTATTTATTGAAAAAAACGGTCAATTTGAAACACCCTTTAGTTATCAGGAGTATAAATGAAGTGCCATCATTTGGCTTTCTTTATCAGTATCTGACATTTAGCTGAAGTGTAGAAAATATAGCTATGTTTGCTCTGAAAATTCGACTTTCGAATCGAATGATATGGTTTCGCTTTGGATTTTACTTAATTACTTCAATATGAAGAAAAAGGCGTCCGAAAGCCATCGTATGTTAGTGGATGTTCCTGATGACGAAGCTCTAGCTCAACGAACGTGTCAGAAGTGGATTGCCTGCTTCCAAAGTAGAAATTTTGATTTGGAAGACGAAGAACGACCCGGAGGGTTTTTCAAAGTTTATGGATGAAGAATAATAGGCGAGGTTCGATGAAGATCCATCACAAACGCAAGAGGGACTCGATAAAATACTCGTAGTCATGGATATATTCGTAGTGTTGGTTTTTAAAACAAATAAGTTGGCATTTACTCGATGGATCGAGAACTTGGCTGTTTGAAATCATTGTAAACCAATTGATGCTTCTAGAATTTCTTCTAGCGAACCCGTAATGCACTTTTAATGACCTCAAGCCATCAAAACAATCACAATCTTTCCTGAAGGGAAATACAGTCGTAGAAACGCAGTTGTGAAAGCAATTACCCCACGTTTTTCTCATATCCGAAGTACGTTCAAGTAGATAGTTTGAGACTCGCTGAAGACGCATCGTAAACAAGCCCCATTTCATGAGAACAGTTTGTCCTTGTCGAGGAATAGGCACTTTAGACAATTCACGACTCATTTTACATATGGAATACGAAAAACGTGAGAAGACTCGACGAGAATATAAAATGTCCACAGGTTCCGATTCCATTTTTCATGAGAGAAATGGAATAAGTTTGTATGAAACTTGTATATCATTCTTTTGCGAAATACGCGATAGGAATGTTTTACGGTAGGTGTAATGGATATGCGAATTGACTCGCCGAGAACATCATCATCAGCATCGCACGAAAGGACCGCGAAATTACATACAGGGTGTTCCGGAATTAGTGCAATTGAATTTGGTCACAAATATACGAGGATGTATTGATATCTAGTTAGCCTAGATCAGTTCCACGCATAAACAAAATGTTGCCATACCATATCAACGAACAATAACTTATTAGACGTGTCAGTGTAGAGTTCGACGTCAAAAAAGTAAACCAGAGTTACGCAATAAATAAAAAAAAAGATGTCCACCGAAATTGTAAAAATCGAAAAATTGGAGTATCGAGCCATCATCAAGTACCTGTATTTAAAAGGGTTAAGAGTTGAGCAGATTTACGAAGATATGCTTAATAATAATAATAATGATCAATGTCCTTCGTATGCGACCGTGAAAAATTGGACTGCAAGCTTCAAAAGAGGTAAATTTTCCATTGAAGATGATGACCGATCGGGAAGGCCTGTTTCTGTGTCAGTCCCCGAAAATATCGATGCAGTTCATGACATGATTTTATCAGACCGTCGAATTGAGCTAAAATGGATATCTGAAACACTGAAGATTTCATACGAACGCGTTCATCATATAGTTCACGTCAATTTGGACATGAGAACAATTTCTGCAAAATGGATCCACAAATGTTTGAATGTTGACCAAAAGCGTGCAAGGGTAGAAGCATCGCGTTCGATCTGTGCTCGATTTGAAAACGATGTAGACTTCTTAAACCGAATTGTTACTATGGATGAGACTTGGGTACATTTCTACGATCCAGAAACAAAGCAACAATCGATGGAATGGCGACAAACTGGTTCTCCAAGACCTGAGAAGTTTCGTGTCCAAAAATCTGCTGGAAAAGTTCTTGCTTCAGTTTTTTGGGATTTCCATGGAGTAATCATGATTGATTTTCATGGATAAGGGTAAAACAATAACTGGAGATTATGATTCGACATTACTGACCACTTTACGGGAAAAAATTAAAGAGAAAAGACGCGGAAAGCTATCCAAAGGTGTTTTGTTTTTACAGGACAACGCCCCAGTAGACAAATCTCATGTTGCCATGCAAAAAATTCGTGATTTATGGTTAGAATTACTAGAACACCTCCCTTATTCACCAGATTTGGCTCCTTCCGACTATCATCTCTTTCCTCAACAGAAAAAAAGTTTAAAAGGTCGTCATTTTTTTCAACGAGGAGGTAATAAAAGCTGAGGAGGACTGGTTTGCAGAGCAAGAAGAAACATTTTTTTTGAAAGGTTTAGAGACATTGCAGGTTCGCTGTAATAAATGTATTCAATTGAGAGGAGAATATGTTGAGAAATAAAATATTTTGACATTGAAATTTTGTTTGGTTCTATAGTAGGCTAAGAATTTTTCAATATATCCTCGTACATATCTAAATTTAGCGAATCAAACTCGAAAAACTTTTCCAGTGTCTAACTTCAAGAAGTTCACCTATGAATAGAATGATGTATGGAACATGGAAGTAATGAATGTATGGAAAAGTGTGATTTGGATTTCTTCAATAGTTCTGTAAGACAAATAAGATCTGTGATTTTTGGTGGCTCAACCCAACTATAAGTAGGTATTTATTGTTGTATAATCTGATATATTGTGTATTCGTTTTTGTTGTGGTGTTAGTTCATTTAGTTATAGTATATGTTAGTTCTAGTCTTCATTTCCGTCCTGTTTAAGCCAGTAAGCACTCAACATGTAATTACATTTCTAATGTGTTTGTACCGACTAGTACCGAAAGGGGAATTGTTGACTGTTTCCGTTCAGGTAACTTGTACCTAAGCTAAATAATTGACCCATATCAAGAAACTTTTTTATAAACTCGACATTCTCCACTCCCCATTCCCTTAATGAAGTGAATGACAAAATATCAAATTACCCAGCTTTATCAAGATTTGAAACAGTGCAAGTTAAAAAGTCCTCTTCATCAGACTCTCCCCGTAAGACCTCAACATCACCCTTAATTCCCGCCCTTCGAAGGTACGCACATTACCTGTAATAGAAATAGGCGTTTCGCACGGTATAAATGGTGCAAGGTGGCCATAAACGTGTTCTCAGGTAAATTGTAACAACGCCAGGGACTGAATGCACATTTGAATATATCTGCGGAACATGAAATTTAACGACCTTAGGTCGTATGTGCCAGCAAATCGATCAGCATAAATTTATGGGAATACCCGTGTTGAGTTCAACTAATGGGCTAATATGGAATATCTTATCTTTACATGCATGGGATCTGAATACTTTCTGGCTTGTTACGAAATGGAAATATTCACTTGAAAACGTTAGTTTTCCTGAGGAATGATAACATTTTTCCTCTGTTACAATGACCACCCTCATAATTACTAATGGGACTTGATAATGATGATGATCATTTTATTCCCAGAGAATTCAAGCATTTTAAGACTATCAATACAATGTATGGCCTCCACGGGCAACAATAACAGCTTGACATCTTCTTTGCATACTACACACGAGGTTGTTGAACATTTCTTGAGGAATTTGGTTCCATAAACGGGGCAGAAGCTCTCTCAGATCATTTAAGGATTCTGGGGTAGGTTGATGATTATCTAATTTTCTTTGGAGCATATCCCATGCATGTTCTATGCAATTCAAATCTGGTGAGTGCGGAGGTATTGGTAAATGTGGAATACCAAGCTCCTCGCGCGCATTCTCAACTATGGCTGCACGGTGCGGTCTAGTGGTATCGTCTAGAAATTGAAAAGTTTCACCAATAGCAGCGTGAAAATTTGGCACAACATTTTCGATGACATGCTCCCTATAGTGTAAGGCGGTCATATTCCCAGGACAAATGTGTAGATCTGTGCGCCCGTTGAAACATATCCCGGCCCATACCATAACACTACCCCCTCGGAATGGATGGACTTCTTGGACATAGCGACGATTACGGGGTATGCGTGGGATTGTCCATACCCTTATTCTTCGAGAATCTGAAAATCGTCTATATCTGGATTCATCAGTGGAAAGGACACTACGCCATTGATCGTTCCAATTGATATGTTGCCTTGCCCATTCCAGTCTTTGACGCTCATGGTCACGTGTTAATGGAACTCCTCTTAATGGACGTCTAGAACCTAGATTCACCTCTCTCAAACGTCGTCTGATGGTTTCGATGGAAACTTAGACCCCATCTGCATTTTGAAGAGTATTCCGTAGCATTCTACACGTAGATGTAGGGTTTCTTCTCGCCGAAACGGCGATGAAACGATCCTGAGCAGGTGTTGTTTTTCGTCGCCCACCAAGCCTTGGTCTTTCCAACACGGAACCTGTCTCCCTGAACCTATTCCAAAGTCGAGATATCACACTTTGGCTGACTTGGAGCCTTTTCGCTACAACAACCTGAGTTAGGCCACCCTGTAGCATTACTTTACGTCTTGGCATTTTCAGAAAACTCGTTTCAAATCGAAGCCGTTGATAAACTGACTTCATTTTAAAATAAGAACATTCATGAAGCATATGCAAAGAACCAAACTTCAGAAAAAAGGCGACCAGATTGACGAAATGTCTCATTCTTATTTTTATTGGATCCATTTAAGTTGTTATTGAGTTTTAAATGATCATTGAGAACACCTTCAGTTGTAGAATAAATTTGAGATTTTCATAATGTGCGTTAATTTTTTTGCGAAGTGTAGATAAAAAACGAATGATCTCATTGTTTCACCAATTGGGATGTTATGCTATTCGTTTATGCTGAACAGCAAAGCTTAGGTATATCAGTCTATCATATTATTGTAAGGTCTATTTGTATTCTTCAAATATTCGAGGCATGTTTTGACATCCTGTTGCATAACTTCAATCAATCACTAGCTATTTCATCTAACTGAAATGTCAATATTCATACCATTCGAAGTGATTTAACCTTCTGGTTTGCGACAACCACAAAAGCCAAATGCGCCGATAATTCAAACATCTTTATTTTCCCAAGGTCGTAAAACCCAATTATCCAGTACCATTCTTCTCATTGTCTCATTTCGGGAGTATCCGGGAAAAAACCACTGGACCGTGGAATTATGTGCCTGAATCATTCTTTAATAAGGAGTAAACGGCAAGTATCCCCTTCGGAGATGGTATTGTGCAGAATTCAATCGATTTTTCCCTCAGTATCCTTTTGTGCGATCTGCCACATAAACATCGGATCCTTGATCTTCTGATCCTTGCGAAAATCCTGCGTCGCATCTACCTATCGGGTTCTGTTCCGGTCCAGGTAGATAAAAACCGTGAAGGGGATTGCCCCACTTTATATTAGGGTCTCGTCCTTATATTATTGCGGGGACCTCCTCAACGGCCGATCTTAATTGTGGTAGCGACCAGTAGCGCAGCCAGTCTGTTTGGTTCGGGCTAAGGACGTAAGCCCATGATTTCAATAATACAAAATTCCAAGAATGTTTAATTATAAAGAGAAAAAAAACTGTAAGATAAAAGTCATCTCAAACAGGCACAATTGTTCCTAGAAATTGATCAGTGTTTATAGAAATACGAGGATATTATATTGAAAAATTCTTAGCCTACTATACAGGGTTAAAAAATAATGTGAGTGTATGCATCACACCCTTGCCCTAAAATGGATATTTTCTGAGTTAATATCCAATTTAGGGCAAGGGTGTGATGCATACACTCACATTATTTTTTAACGTAGATTCAATATCTGCCATAAAAAAATGGGCTTCTAATTTGAAAAAATTGATTTTTCACGATTTTGTCATCCCTAACTTTGAAAGCGATTTTTTCACCCCCTGTATCATGAATCGCGATTTCGATTCTCAAAGTGGATACATCAATCTTACATCTTGAAAAATCCCAAAAATGAAAATTTTCCATCCAAAAACCTCGAAGTTATTCTTGTTTCAGCGGAGCTCTATTTTCAATTTTTTTTTCGAATTTTCCCGCTCAGAGAGAATTTTCCAACCAAAACTGAAAAATGTTACATCAAAATAACTTGAAATTTTCTAAGGAATCTATTTCTGCAATAAAAAAATGGTGTTCTAATTTGAAAAACGGAAGTTGACGTCATTTCCGGAAAAACCGGAGGTGCTCATGCCTTGAAAATATTTTAGATTTCATCAGCATCGTGAAATACTTATAAGTGCTGAATTTCATGAAAATACGTTCAGTAGTTTCCCGTATAAATATGGGTGAGGTTCCTCGTGAAAGACCCCTGTAGAACCAAACAAAATTTCAATGTCAAAATATTTTATTACTCAACATATTCTCCTCGTTATTGAATACATTTATGACAGCGAATCTGCAACGTCTCTAGACCTTTCGAGAAAAATGTTTCTTCTTGCTCTGCAAACCAGTCCTCCACAGCTTTTATTACCTCCTCGTTGGATAAAAATTTACGACCTTTTAAACTTCTTTTCAGTTGGGGAAAGAGATGATAGTCGGACGGAGCCAAATCTGGTGAATAAGGGGGGTGTTCTAGTAATTCTAACCCTAAATCACTAATTTTTTGCATGGCAACATGAGATTTGTGTACTGGGGCGTTGTCCTGTAAAAACAAAACACCTTTGAATAGCTTCCCGCGTCTTTTCTCTTTAATTTTTTCCCGTAGAGTGGTCAGTAATGTCGAATAGTAATCTTCAGTTATTGTTCTACCCTTATCCAAAAAATCAATCATGATTACTCCATGGCAATCCCTAAAAACTGAAGCAAGAACTTTCCATCAAATTTTCGGAAACGAAACTTCTTAGGTCTTGGAGAACCAGAGTGTTGCCATTCCATCGATTGGTGCTTTGTTCCTGTATGGTAGAAATGTACCCAAGTCTCATCCATAGTAACAATTCGGTTTAAGTCTACATCGTTTTCAAATCGAGCACAGATCGAACGCGATGCTTCTACCCTTGCACGCTTTTAGCCAACATTCAAACATTTGGGGATCCATTTTGCAGAAATTTTTCTCATGTCCAAATTGTCGTGAACTAAATGATGAACGCGTTCGTATGAAATCTTCAGTGCTTCAGATATCCGTCTTAGCCCAATTCGACGGTCTGATAAAATCATGTCATGAACTGCATCGATATTTTCGGGGACTGACACAGAAACTGGTCTTCCCGATCGGTCATCATCTTCAATGGAAAATTTACCTCTTTTGAAGCTTGTAGTCCAATTTTTCACGGTCGCATACGAAGGACATTGATCCACCGTATCTCAAACCAATTCTAACCCTCTGCCGTTCCGCCACTGGAATCGCGATCGAAAGATTCCCAACGCGGAACAGGAAGGAAAAATCTGGTCCACGTCAAGGCTAGAGGTTGACACGCTTCGTTGAACAACAGACGAGATATACAGGGGGATGCCATCACACTCCCAGGGAATGCTCCAAGAAAAATCTCATTTCGTAGGGTGGATTGTTGCGAGATGAAAGACTTACTGCTGGTATAAACTTAACTGACAATGCTATTTTGACGAGTGCTGTACAAATCGGTAGCCATTTCGCTGTGGAGTGACGGGATATATGGGAAGGCGGAGTAACATGTTATTTTGTGAGGGAAAAGGGTCCCGAGGTGTGACTTAAATTAATTTTCTGAGTCTGAGATCAGGCCTCTATTCTTGATGATATCGTTCGACGTCTCTGGGGAAATTAGAGTTGAAAGGGATAGACCTATTCTAATTATTTCAAATTTGATCGGGGCATTCATCATAATATGATCTAGATGTTATTCGATACGGGGTGGGCCAACGTAATTTCCTCCGATCGATATGTCCTCTAAAATATTCAGAGTGGAATTTCACTTACGGATATTCCAGAAATTTCGAGTATATTTTAAAGGGTGTTTCAAATTGCGCGTTTGTTTCATTTAGAATAAATAAATCACATAATTTGCATTCATTTTCGAAAAATTTGTTTAGGTAATTGAAGTATCAGCTATGACATTTATGTACCTACAAAAAATAATATCCGCCAAATGGCCTCCTCTTGCAGCTCTACAGATGTCCACTCTTTTGTTAAAATTTTCAATGACATGAAAAACCGTTTATTTCATACACATAAGCTGCACCATTATTTTGATGTTAATGTGTATTGATTAACTGTTTTTGGGGATACTTTAGCTGAAATATTTCATGCCCAGTATTTGGCATCGACATATTAGGGAAATACAAGTGAGTACGAGGATATATTAAAAAATTCTCAGCCTACTATAGAACCAAACAGAATTTCAATGTCAAAATATTTTATTACTCAACATATTCTCCTCTTAATTTAATTCATTTATTACAGCCAACCCGCAACGTCCTTAGTCCTTTCAAAAAAAATGTTTCTTCTTGCTCTGCAAACCAGTCCTCCACAGCTTTTATTACCTCCTCGTTGGAAGTAAATTTACGACCTTTTAAACTTCTTTTCAGTTGAGGAAAGAGATGATAGTCGGAAGGAGCCACATCTGGTGAATAAGGGGGGTGTTCTAGTAATTCTAACCCTAAATTACGAATTTTTTGCATGAAAACATGAGATTTGTGTACTGGGGCGTTGTCCTGTGAAACAAAACACCTTTGGATAGCTTTCCGCGTCTTTTCCATTTAATTTTTTACCGTAGAGTGGTCAGTAATGTCCAATAGTAATCTCCAGTTATTGTTCTACCCTTATCCAAAAAATCAATCATGGTTACTCCACGGCAATCCCAACAAACTGAAGCAAGAACTTTTCCAGTAGATTTTTTGACACGAAACTTCTTAGGTCTTGGAGAACCAGAGTGTCACCATTCCATCGATTGTTGCTTTGTTTCTGGATCGTAGAAATGTACCCAAGTCTCATCCATAGTAATAATTCGGTTTAAGAAGTCTACATCGTTCTCAAATCGAGCACAGATCGAACGCGATGCTTCTACCCTTGCACGCTTTTGGTCAACATTCAAACATTTGGGGATCCATTTTGCAGAAATTTTTCTCATGTCCAAATTGACGTGAACTATATGATGAACGCGTTGGTATGAAATCTTCAGTGCTTCAGATATCCGTTTCAGCCCAATTCGACGGTCTGATAAAATCATGTCATGAACTGCATCGATATTTTCGGGGACTGACACAGAAACTGGCCTTCCCGATCGGTCATCATCTTCAATGGAAACTTTACCTCTTTTGAAGCTTGCAGTTCAATTTTTCACGGTGGCATCACCAAGCATATCTTCGTAAATCTGCTTACCTCTTAACCCTTTTAAATACAGGTAGGTACTTGATGATGGCTCGATACTCCAATTTTTCGATTTTTACAATTTCGGTGGACATCTTTTTTTTTAAGTTATTGCGTAACTCAGGTTTACTTTGAACTCTACACTGATACTTAATAAGTTATTGTTCGTTGATATGGTATCGCAATATTTTGTTTATGCATGGAACTGGTCTAGGCTAACTAGATATCAATACATCCTCGTATATAATATTTTTGTAACGAAAGTTATCTTGTAGGTATAGTAATTTCATTTCCCCCTTTTTTCCCCCTTCCATTATCCTAATTATCCGATGATATCATCGACCTAATTACACGTGCGCTATGATGATCGTTCTATGATGTTCCAAAATGCCTAAAAATATAGAAAAAATGATGTTACCGACGTAATTCAATTAAGGGCACGAACTACAAAGGGATATCGGTCGATCAAGTGCCCTTCCTAAACAAAATTATTCCGTTGGAACAAATTGATAACATCTTGGTTGCCGGTCACTTTAACACGGGATGCGCTCTTTGTGGGGTTATTTCATCGAGTGATCTTGGGAGGCGATAGGCTCCTAGAATACCGAAAAAAAAAGTACACATATCACGGTTCGCAGCACTGAAAGCATTGACAAATGGTTTTCAACCCTTTTCTACTCCTTCTCGATGAATATTTATTGGGCAATTTATGAATTGGAATTATTATGTAAATTTAGAACGCTATTTTGAGATGTACACTTGGACTACATAAAAGGTTGTGCTTCCTTTTCTTCCGTTAACGATTTTTTCAAAGAGTATATGTGAGGGTGGAGGGTTTCAGTTTTCTGAATGAATATTCTAATTAATTACAGAACAATACATATTTTTGAATCGGTAACATAGATGGAAGTGTCTCAGATCAATAGTACATTCAAAATCTTGAGACTACACTGACAACACTGGCACAGAAACGGCTTTCCGATATTTTCTTTTCAACCGTAACGGTTCCACCAACAGCTCATTATCCACAGTGCCAATTTGCGTCAAATAGCTGTCATTTCAGTCCTATCGAATTGAAACCCTTTCATTATTACCTCATTGTCGGTTTAGATTTTCTGCTCGGAAATACCGTTAAGTTAATGATGAACTCATTGCGCCAATTCAAGTGCGATTAGAAACGGAAAACGTTGAAATTGATCAGAGACAATAAGTTGCGATCGAAAAATTTTCACCGAATCGTTCTCGTGCTCAAAACAGATAAAGTACTACAGCAGCAATATTCTCTGAACCGTCTCTGCCAAATTTTCACCATTTTTACAGTGAATTTCGATCATTTCTATGCGTTGTTGAAGCGTGTATCGTTCCATTTTCATTAATGGCGTAGTTTTCACTTGTCAAATGTCAGAAATGACAGCTTCAAAAGTGACATCTACCGAAATATCGGGCTATTCAAAATAAAACGTCTTGTTGGAAAACCATTTAGTCATAAGAGAAATAAGTTGAAATAATTCAATTCCTATATTTTAGAGTCAGGTTTGGGTTGGTTTTTTGATCTGGAAAATGCGAAGCTTCTGACTTCACTACAGTGCTTTTAGTGACCCATTTTTTTAATGAGAAATCCATTTACAATCTATTGGAGATGATCCCTAAAAATGAGGAGCGTTTAGCCTTCCTTGAAACTTTTAAGAAGAATGGTATCATCATTTGGAACATCAGACATGGTCGGAAAAACCCTTGTTAAAGATTTTAGCAGATGGGGTAATTTCACTGTTTCTTTCTCGTTTTTTCCTTTTTTTCTCTTTGAAGATACAATTTCTGAATATACTCCATTCACAATTATAAAATCACAACTCTGGCCATGGTTTCGTTTTCAGGAATTGGTGCACCTGATGAAAAATCTGTGCGCGTACATAGAATATGGTTAATGACAAAACGACGAAGCCAGTTTTTCTGTTTACATCAAAGTAAAAGTATCAAAGATTTTTCCCATTTTGTTAGTTCGTATCGATCGGCTATTTTGGGGAGAAATATCGATAGGAAATCGCCTATTTTTCCGTTCTTCGGCGTCCAGAAGAAGTTTCGTGCAAGTGTCATTTTTTCCTTTCACGAGTTTTGGCGTGAGTACGAACGGCAAATTTGAATTGGACCAAAAATCGATTTATAAGCATAAATAAAGCGAAAGTAAGTACTAATCGACCTTTTTACACTTGATAACGAAGTTTTTTTAGGTATCTGGCCGTTTTGAAAGATTTCAAACGAAATTCCGGTCCCCCAGAAGTTTGGTTAGTTTCGGTATCGATTTTGGTGCTCAAAATTTATTTGGAATGTGTAAATGGACAAGAAAGGCTTCCTTATACGATCTTCTAACGGAAGCGACCGGAAAATATGGTTCAGGTAGAATTGAAATGTGTCACTGGAGCTTTCATTCCTTTGCCGAAAGTAGAAAAAGGCTATATTGAACCAGAATACATCGGTTTTTTCCATATTCCAGGACTTTGTGTCTTATTTTAGAACAGGTGAATGATAAATGTGAAGCATATGTTTGACCTATTCCATTTTATTTGTACAAACCTACTGTGGTAGTAATGTATGAATATTTTTTAATCCAATAAATTACTAAACAATCAGAATATTTTACTCCTTGTTCATAAGATCAAATAAATAAAATGTCGTCAAGTCTTGAACTTTCAGTTCAAGAGGATAATAAACATTAAATCTTCACAAGCATGCATATGAAAATTATGTGAAAGCAATGCAATTTTTTTCCATGGCGAAAAATATTATATTTCAACAGTGATCTCTTGTACTGTTCATGCAAATAACTAGAAAAGGAATCCTTTGTATCAATTCATATAAACGTTAATAATTTTCGTCCATCACATCTTTTCCAATTCATTCACATTCTGAGAAATACGCTAAGAATGTAGAAAGGGCAACATAGTGTTGACTTGGAACATAATAGTAATTTATGTACCAAGTGCGGTATATGGATGCTAACGCCCGGAGGGAAACATTCGGCCCGAGGGCCTTAAATATTTTGAAAAACGTCATAACTTCGATACAGAGTGGAATGTGTCAAATTTCCAATGCCAGAGCTGTGATTTTATAATAGTGAATGGAGTATACTTCATCCAGCTTGACAAAAATTGGTATTGCACTTAGACCATAGATTTCTATGGTCTAAGGTATTGCATGATGGATGTCAGCTCATTTTATTTCTAATCGATTTGTCGTCTCGTTAAAATGTATACGCATTGAGCATTTGTCCTTGCTTTTAGCACCACATTATTCCATTAATATCTACCCTTGCGATTGCTTAGTGCTGTTTGAACACTTATCGCCTGGACTGCTCCAGATAAATCCCATCTCTGAAACACCCAATCTCATAGGACAATAAAGCAAGAAAACATCGCAGTTTATCAGCATTATCAGCACGCTCCAATCGATAACTAGGTGCATCACTGCGACTTAAATCCTCACGAGAGATGCAATATTATGAAAGAGGGCAGCTTCCAGCTCGTTGCTGTATCCCTCCGCATTATGAGTCATCAGTTGCAAGGGTGCGTGGGATGTTGAAGAAGAGAAGGACGAGAAGGTTAGTCAACTGTTTCGACCAGCAGGCGCCGCAGATTTGCAATCCTGCGTCGTAAAAGGGCGCTATGTATACGGTGCACGGTGTGAAGGAGATGTCCGATGTACAAATTAAGAAGTGTTCGCTGTGAGTCATGATGCAGAGGCTGGAACGTGGATTGTTAACTAGGGGGATTTAATGAAGGATTTGTAGTAGGTATATTTGGGATTATATGGAAGTCCTTAAATTTACGTAATGAATGGAATGCTGCCTTGAAAATGACTAAGAAAAAATCGCATTGGTTGCTTTGAATGTTACTAAATGCCATTTCTGAAATGAACTAGCCAAACCAACTAGCTCAAGGACACTAGTTGTAGTTGTTGTTTGGTGAGGGGGTTATACAGTTGTGTGTAATCTACATCTCGCTCTCTAGCTCCACAACTCCAATGAAATCCAGTATCTGAAAGGGTTTAAAGGAGGTTGAATCCTCCTTTGATTCTCTCGTCCAAGAAGTTCCTTGCGAAGGCTTGAAATGGTGAATCGAATGTGCAATCATCAGTATCTGACAAGCTCATTCCTCATATGCTTCCTAAAGCGATAATTTCCTGTGAGAGAGCCAGTGAAAACGCGTATCTTATTCTTACTGAGATCCAAATTCTTCCCTTTTACAAAAAGTTCTTCTCAATGCTTGCTCTTTTTAATAATAACATCGCTGATGAGATGGCAACCAGGCTCCCTGACTTTTAATCCTCTCATTACCTGGATCCTTGATTAACCTGCTTATTAGAAGTTCGACGTCAAAAAAGTAAATCAGACTTTGGCAATGAATAAAAAAAAAGATGTCCACCGATTTTGTAAAAATTAAAAAATTGGAGTATAGAGCCATCATCAAGTACCTGTATTTAAAAGGGTTAAGAGGTCAGCAGATTTACGAAGATATGCTTAATACCCTTGGTGATCAATGTCCTTCGTATATGCGACCGTGAAAAATTGGACTGCAAGCTTCAAAAAAGGTAAATTTTCCATTGAAGATGATGACCGATCGGGAAGGCCAGTTTCTGTGTCAGTCCCCGAAAATATCGATGCAGTTCATGACATGATTTTATCACACCGTCGAATTGGGCTAAAACAGATATCTGAAGCACTGAAGATTTCATACGAACGCGTTTATTATACAGTTCACGTCAATTTGGACATGAGAAAAATTTCTGCAAAATGGATCCCCAAATGTTTGAATGTTGACCAAAAGCGTGCAAGGGTAGAAGCATCGCGTTCGATCTGTGCTCGATTTGAAAACGATGTAGACTTCTTAAACCGAATTGTTACTATGGATGAGACTTGGGTACATTTCTACGATCCAGAAAAAAAGCAACAATCGATGGAATGGCGACACTCTGGTTCTCCTAGACCTAAGAAGTTTCGTGTCCAAAAATCTGCTGGAAAAGTTCTTGCTCCAGTTTTTTGGGTTTGCCATGGAGTAATCATGATTGATTTTTTGGATAAGGGTTGAACAATAACTGGAGATTACTATTCGATATTACTGACCACTCTACGGGAAAAAATTAGAAAGAAAAGACGCGGAAAGCTATCCAAAGGTGTTTTGTTTTTACAGGACAACGCCCCAGCACACAAATCTCATGTTGCCATGCAAGAAATTCGTGATTTAGGGTTAGAATTACTAGAACAACCCCCTTGTTCACCAGATTTGGCTCCGTCCGACTATCATCTCTTTCCTCAACTGAAAGAAAGTTTGAAAGGTGGTAAATTTTCTTCTAACGAGGATATAATAAAAGCTATGGAGGACTGGTTTGCAGAGCAAGAAGAAACATTTTTTTTTAAAGGTCTAGAGACGTTGCAGATTCGCTGTCATAAATGTATTCAATTAAGAGGAGAATATGTTGAGTAATAAAATATTTTGAAATTGAAATTTTGTGTGGTTCTATAGTAGGCCAAGAATTTTCCAATATATCCTCGTATTTCTCTCATCACGTATGGAGTAAAAACGGTACATTTCAAATTATTCGAGCAATGAACCCTATTCATGATCAAACAATAATATCTCGCTGCTTTCGACATTAAACCATTCAACAACTTTATGAAGAACCCAGTTCATCAATCAACATTTTTTGCGAGTCCAATACGGGATAAGAAACTCAACAAATCCTCATTTTCACAGCAGGAATCCACCATAACAGCTTTACGAAAAGTGCAAGTCAACACCAACCATTGTGGTTCCTCTACACGCTTCACAGTTTCGTCAATATTATATTCACCTATTTTTATTTCTCTCCAGGTGATTGATTAGACTTTAATACACCGCTAGTGGCGAAGTTTTATTATTCCATTAACACCTCTCTAAATCCGTTGTTGCAACAGTCGTTAAAATTATATTGGCGCAGAATTGAATGGAAGTGCACCATGAATTGGGGATGATGTTGTAAAACCGTGACGTGGCAGGTTTCACCCCAATAATGACATTTCTCTCCTTTCTGTTCTGAATAACTGTTTCGGAAGAATTGTGTAGTCTTGGATGGATGAGCTGGGTGGAGATATGTGCGCTTTGTAAGAGTTTTTCATCGTGAGATTAGAGAGTCTGCGAGGGGTTGGAGAACAATAGAGTCACTATTACGATGGTGGGAAATCGATTTTGCCGACTGTATTTCTGGTATTTTCTCACAATTAACATGACTGGAAACCTACAAACTATACCTTTTCAACTTCAAATTGGGAACTATCAAAATCAAATTGGGAACTAACATATTCAAATTGGGAATAATCAAAATCAGATTGGGAATAATCAATTTCATATTGGAATGACATCCATGTGAATCAGATCTTTGAATTACTCGATATGTAATTAACTCTCAAATTTGTCCAAAGTAAGTAACGAACGATAAGTCTACAATTTCTTTTTCATAATTTGCCTTATACAAAGAAGAAAGCTGCAGATTCAATGGAAAAGCGGGTAATTTCGGTATGCAATGGAAACACAACACAGACAGAATTTCGTCTTCAAAGAACGGAAAATTTAATAAGAAGAAATATATCAACCATGAACCATTACAGTCAGTACCTGTACAAGATATGTGGCTCATATCCAGAGGTTCATCCTGATGTTTTGACCTTTTTTGATATGAGAGTTTGAGCACAAATATGAAATTTGTGTACTTCTTACACTCTTTAAATGTTTGATAAGTTCAAATATATATTAATAGTTTTTTCTTCATGTTTCATCAATATAAAGATCGTCTGATCATGCCTGATCTTGATATACATAGCCACGAATGCCGTTTCAATTTGAAATTGATTATTCCCAATTTGAATGTGTTTATTCCCAATTTGAATATGTTAATTCCCAATTTGATTTTGATAGATCCCAATTTGGAGTTGAAAAGGTATAGAATTCTGTTTTTTTATTCGCATACTATTGGGCTCGTATACTTGTCAAATGTCAAAAAAATTACAGCTTCAAAAGTGACATCTACCTAATTAGCGGGCTATTCAAAAAACGCTCCATTTTCCAAATTCAAATTCAAAAATATCTAATGTTCATTTTGTTCAAGAAGTCTCAAAATATTTTTTCGTGGTTTCAAGACTTCGTCAGGATTCAATAGAAAAAATACCCAATTAACCCTGATCCACATAATTCTAATACCTATAATTTGATCCTTGAAATTGAAAGTGAAACATCTTGAGGGTTCTGACAAAGGCACGAGAGAACTACGAGGATGTATTGATATCTAGTTAGCCTAGACCAGTTCCATGCATAAACAAAATATTGTGATACCATATCAACGAACAATAACTTATTAGGAGTGTCAGTGTAGAGTTCGACGTCAAAAAAGTAAACCAGAGTTACGCAATAAATTTTAAAAAAAGATGTCCACCGAAATTGTAAAAATCGAAAAATTGGAGATTCGAGTCATCATCAAGTACCTGTATTCAAAAGGGTTAAGAGGTAAGCAGATTTACGAAGATATGCTTAATACCCTTGGTGATCAATGTCCTTCGTATGCGACCGTGAAAAATTGGACTGCAAGCTTCAAAAGAGGTGAATTTTCCATTGAAGATTATGACCGATCGGGAAGGCCAGTTTCTGTGTCAGTCCCCGAAATTATCGATGCAGTTCATGACATGATTTTATCAGACCGTCGAATTGGGCTAAAACGGATATCTGAAGCACTGAAGATTTCATACGAACGCGTTCATCATTAGTTCACGTCAATTAGGACATTAGAAAAATTTGTGCAAAATGGATCCCCAAATGTTTGAATGTTGACCAAAAGCGTGCAAGGGTAGAAGCATCGCGTTCGATCTGTGCTCGATTTGAAAACAATGTAGACTTCTTAAACCGAATTGTTACTATGGATGAGACTTGGGTACATTTCAACGATCCAGGAACAAAGCAACAATCGATGGAATGGCGACACTCTGGTTCTCTGAGACCTAAGAAGTTTGGTGTCCAAAAATCTGCTGGAAAAGTTCTTGCTTCAGTTTTTTGGGATTGCCATGGAGTAATCATGATTGATTTTTTGGATAAGGGTAGAACAATAACTGGCTATTACTATTCGACATTACTGACCACTCTACGGGAAAAAATTAGAGAAAAGACGCGGAAAGCTATCCAAAGGTGTTTTTTTTTACAGGACAACGCCCCAGTGCACAAATCTCATGTTTCCATGCAAAAAAATCGTGATTTAGGGTTAGAATTACTAGAACAGCCCCCTTATTCACCAGATTTGGCTCCATCCGACTATCATCTCCTTCCTCAACTGAAAAAAAGTTCAAAAGGTCGTAAATTTTCTTCCAACGAGGAGGTAATAAAAGCTGTGGAGGACTGGTTTGCAGAGCAAGAAGAAACATTCTTTTCGAAAGGTCTAGAGACGTTGCAGGTTCGCTGTAATGAATGTATTCAATTAAGAATCCATGGATACATAATGACATGTCCTTTCTCTTCGACAAGAAAGTTCACGACGCATGCGTATAGCCCTGGATTTAGAACTACACTTGTGTATACTTATTTGCCACTACGCTCAAATTTCATACTTATATGCCCTGATCGATGACCAGTTGCCTGTGCAATGAAGAACTGTTATTAATTTTTTGCATCTTTTTTGGATTAATATCTCCACCAAAATTCAATTCATTCGAAATAACAGTGTCGAAGATATTCAAAGAAAAATGTTTTTTCAAGGTTTTTCAACACCTGTTTTTGTCAAATAAAACGAAATTGTACAGGATAAAAGGATCCCATAATGATCTCGTTATCATTGAATATACAGCACCCCAAAAATACTGAATAACTAACTAGATTCATAATCAAAATACACATCTTTTTCCTCAAGTTTTTTATTAGATTCAATAGCTTCTCCTCGAGCAGTTATTGCTTTCTGCCATGATACCTCCATTCTGAAACTTTACTAATTAATACTTCACCGAACTCCCATGCCCAAATCCCCATTCAAAAACTGAAACCCCGTCGATACGAAAGAACCCCCTTGGCGTCCACCCTCCGCTCCAGTCAAATTAATCACGTTAGAAGTATCTGCCAAATAAAATTATCCGAACTGGAAACGCGTGCAACTTTTTTCTTTGTGCAGCAACCCATCCATATCGCGGGGTCCACCCTTAATAATACGTTTCGGAGCTGCGAGTACGCCACAGTTGCTTTGCAGTCCGATTCCCCCGCTAAAAAGTCACTGATTTTACGTTTGCATGTTAATTTGACCGAACACGTACTCGGCCATTGTGTCCCCATTTGATAATATGGCTCTGCGTTTTTCACAATGGACAGGACTAAATGCGTTCATTATCAGGCTGTTAAATGGACGCCGTACATAGGTTACTGTGTTTTGTCGTAGAGCAATTATTCATGACGCATTTGATGAGGTTACCCTAATATTTTAACCCTAAAATATCGGAGCGAATTTAATGTACTGCGGATGTCGAATACCATCTGTGGTATGGAGGAGTGCGGTTTTTGTGATCGTCTAGTATGAACGAATTAAATGTTCCGTTAGTAATCCAAAGAAATATGATACACAGTGTTGGTGTGATTTGACCGTTACTTGGTTGATGTACAATAATATAAGGATAACTACTTAATTGGGCGATCTAAGGGCTCTCCTTGTTTTTTCAGTAGCAACCTGGGCAACACTTAGTATAGTCCGATTATATTGGCAATTGAAAGTTCCTCCTTCGATTTTCATTAAGATTAGTGTGTGAGCACTTATAACTGTTCATATTTTCCTCCATCTCCCAAAACTATCTGATAAAGAATTATTCTTACACTAATCGAACATAACTCCATTAACCTAGGTCATAGGATTCGAGGTCAACGACCTAACCCTATCCATCTTCCCATCTTCTATGACAGAGGAGTTATAATTTGAGATTTTGAGAAGACGATGCCAGATCGTGTTGATTTTCTCTTTAAACAAGGAAGCAGTACGTCCCCTATTCCCTGTATAATGAGCATATTAACATTAGTGTATCTGAATTTGTGATATAATTCAAAATTGAACAATCAATTTCACTGTACGAGGTGAATAGCCGATAACATCTTCTGTTGTGCCTTTCGTAATCTGACACGCATTCAGAAATGCAAGCCTTGATCCTTTAATCAAATATTTTCCAATATCCAGCCCACATATGTCACGATCAAACAACCATAAAAAATTAGGTACTCCTGGTTCCTCCTCTGTTTGTTCACAAAAATATTGAATTCCCTTCTTTGACCAGGCCCTGTCCGAAACAGCAGCTGACAAACGCAAAGTGGGCGTAAGCGCTCATTGAATTGACCCCTTCTCTGCGTGGCACCCTATGATACCCTAATTACAACAGGGATCAGTAGTAGATGTCCGGCTTAAATCTGCACGCGAGTTTTAGCGCCGATGCTGTTTAGCATTTTTCGGACACCTGGTCATCATGCAGATATCTGATTTCAGCGGACGGTAGGGGGTTTGGACCAAATTTGCACATCATTAAAGGGATGCTGAATGAATTTGGGCCCACCTGTATAGGATCAATTTAAACTTCACGTGTCAGTCAAACTTCTTTTAAATTCATTCGACTAAAATTACTCATGTAAACATGGAAAGTATAGCAAGGAGTAAATGATTAAATTTGGAAAAAAATCGTGAAGGTTTTTTCATTTTTTGTTTGTGGAAATTTCTTGAGGAATTTGGTTCCATAACCGGGGCAGAAGCTCTCTCAGATCATTTAAGGATTCTGGGGTAGGTTGATGATTATCTAATCTTCTTTGGAGCATATCCCATGCATGTTCTATGCAATTCAAATCTGGTGAGTGCGGAGGTATTGGTAAATGTGGAATACCAAGCTCCTCGCGCGCATTCTCAACTATGGCTGCACGGTGCGGTCTTGCGTTATCGTCTAGAAATTGAGAAGTTTCACCAATAGCAGCTTGAAAATTTTGCACAACATTGTCAATGACATGCTCCCTATAGTGTAAGGCGGTCATATTCCCAGGACAAATGTGTAGATCTGTGCGCCCGTTGAAACATATCCCGGTCCATACCACACTACCCCCTCGGAATGGATGGACTTCTTGGACATAGCGACGATAACGGGGTATGCGTGGGATTGTCCATACCCTTATTCTTCGAGAATCTGAAAAGCGTCCATATCTGGATTCATCACTACGCCATTGATCGTTCCAATTGATATGTTGCCTTGCCCATTCGAGTCTTTGACGCTTATGGTCACGTGTTGATGGAACTCCTCTTAATGGACGTCTAGAACCTAATTTCACCTCCCTCAAACGTCGTCTGATGGTTTCGATGGAAACTTGGACCCCATCTGCATTTTGAAGAGTATTCCGTAGCATTCTACACGTAGATGTAGGGTTTCTTCTCGCCGAAACGGTGATGAAACGATCCTGAGCAGGTGTTGTTTTTCGTCGCCCACCAAGCCTTGGTCTTTCCAACACGAAACCTGTCTCCATGAACCTATTCCAAAGTCGAGATATCACACTTTGGCTGACTTGGAGCCTTTCCGCTACAACAACCTGAGTTAGGCCACCCTGTAGCATTCCGATAGCCCTATTAGCCTCAGCGTTTGTTAATTTACGTCTTGGCATTCTCAGAAAACTCGTTTCAAATCGAAGCCGTTAATAAACTGACTGCATTTCAAAATAAGAACATTCTAAGCATATGCAAAGAATCAAACTTCAGAAAAAAGGCGACCAGATTGACGAAATGTCTCATACTGATTTTTATTGGATCGATTCAAGTTGTTATTGAATTTTAAATGATTTTACAGCAATTTTCTCGAAGATTTCTTACTTTTAAAAACGATTGAATACGATATCCCTAACTCTTGTGGAGCAGTATATTTTAGGTGCTTTTCTTCGATCTCGCGATGATTATGTGAATTGATGTGATAATAACCGTGTCGAGTTTATAAAATTCCAAGAGGATATTGTTTAGATAGAAACATCGCCACAGATCATTTAGTGCTAAGTATCATTTTATTTTTCATTAATTTCAATTTAATACGTGGTTTGTATCGACATTCATCATCAATATCCGAATTTTGTATTTCATTCAAATTTATTTTTAATATGGACCGGTAACAATAAATTGTTAATAGAAACTGAGCTTATAAAATGCATAATTTCATTCTTCTTAAAATTCAATTTTATCTTCCACATTTGTGGGATTTCATTATTACATATCTCTACATCAAACCTTTTCCATCATAGAGATTTTAGTCTTGACAAAGTTGATAAACATTCTGACAACATTGTTAACTTGTATAGAGATCAGACAGTATATAAATTTCAGCCATTCTTTGATATTAAAAATCCAGGGAAGCACCCAGATTTTTCTTATGATTTTTGATATTTTCGTCAAATTTTATCGGGTAAAATTGGGAATAACTCTAAAACGACGCGTTCCATTAATGATAAAAAACAGAAGAATTCTTTTATTTTTCAAAATACTCTTCCAGCATAGGTGTTCAAGAAATTGTGCTGATCTTTATTGTGATGGTAATAATTTAAAACCATCTGTTTATGTATCGTCGTCAAACTACGTAACTGTTCCAACTGTAACATATGTAGTTGACGCAATTGAGGATGACATACCTTCACAAGCGTTTCCTTTAACGACTTGAGTGTCGTTACTCGCCACCGAACTTATGCAAAGTAGCAGAAGAATTTCACAGAACACAAGTTCATTTGAACGACCCCGTCAAATTTCTCCGAATACGATATAGATCTTTTGCTGTTGGTCTGCAAATGCTCCGCTTTTTTGTTCAAAGGAATAAGATGCTGGCGTCCTTAAATTACGATTAACGCTTGCAGACGTAATTAATAATTTCGGGTATGATTCCACCGCCAAGATCAACATCAACGAGCGATGAGAAGTCATTCCCACCAACTATAAATCTCAATAATATCGTCGTGTTTCTATTTTTCCATTTGTGAGTCTTCGAATCGGCCAGTTCATGTTATTTTTGGATATTGAACATAGATGTGATCACTTCTAGGATTTTTTTATTACATTCATGTGGAGCAGTTTAATCACTTCTATAACAACATAGCTCTAGAATCTAATTTATTGAAAAGAAAATAAAAACTGCCAACAATTTTCATTTTCTTAACTACGCCACACGGGTGAAAGTTTTCGAAAATTCTCGTGTATTTTGTTTTCTGAATTTAAATTTTTTAGGAACCGGTATGGGACAGGGAAAAAGTACCTGATGAGAATATACCTCACCTCGTAAATAACCATTACCCAGCCGCAATATTTATCGCAACCGATTTGTCACATCGGTACCTCAAAACCGTAAGGGTATTCCACTTGATCGACCTCTGCCTTTAAAACTGCATTCAATAATTCAATAAATCCTCCTTTAAATGGGTTACCACGAATCGATGAGCCTCCATCCGTGTAATATATTAATTTATTACCTGATGCGCTTGCTCAATTGAAATTTATGAAAGGCCAAAAATATTCATGACCTCCATGCCGAACGAATCAGAGATCGGATATTTTTCCGGATCACTAGATCTTCGGTGGAAATATGCCGGCTTCGATTTATGGTACGAGAGATTTTGAAGGGGTTATTGCTTGTTCTGTCATCTCGAGAATTGATGGTTTGGGTACCGGTTTTTTTTGCGGCTCTTGGTGTATTTATGTTTTTCGTTCTTCCGCCTGTATCATGCATCAGTTTTTTCTAGCCTTAAACTTCGAAAGAAAAGAGTGCATCGGAAAAAATTTCAACAGCGGTCCAAAAAATTTGAGAGCACTTGTCACCAAACTTTTATCAATCTGGCACAGCCTTAGGCTAATTATTATTCTACTAATTTAAAGCTATAATTTTATTTGTGGTTACTATTGAATTTTGTCAAGTTTGCGAAGTTGTTGTCCGTAATTTTTGCTGAGAATTGATTCTTAATATTCTTTTTTTTCCAGGTAAGGTTTCTACGAATTCCTCCACCTCCTCATTTGTCCCCACAAAAAGGTGAGTACAATGTAGCAATTCACCCCTACTTCGTATAACGTGTCAAATAAAAACATTCAATCAACATTGAATAGGTCATTCTCAAAAATTCAATTTCACTAGTGAAAATCTAAACTATGCTAGTTAGGGCTCAGGAATATCTTTATTGAATTCATCGACCTCAAAAACCAAAATTTTGATTCCAAAGTAAACCATATGAACTCCTCATAAGTAAAGATTTTCAGTTTAGTTTTGACAAAAATTCAATTTCACTGGTGAGAATATAAACTAAGTTCTGGAATATTTTTTATTGAATTCAGCGACCTCGAAAATCTAAATTTTTATACCAAAATAACCACGAATAAGTAAAGATTTCTTTTTGCTTTATTTCGACAATAATTCAAATTCATAGGGGAAATCTGAACTATGCTAGTTGGGGCTATGGAATATTTTTTATTGAATTCGGCGACCTCAAAAACCTTAATTTTGATACCAAACATATCCATATAGGCCTTGTTACAGTCGAATTTAAATTGTTTTTTTTTTCCACATTTCATTTCCGAGTTTTGTTCAGACGCTCAGAGCACTCAAAGTATAGGCGATACTGATCAGCTTTATGGGTAATCTGCATGATTTGAATGGGTAGTAGATCCTCAAGATCGAAAAACTACTTTTGATTCGCCGGGGATTCTTTGGTGATGACAAATATGGTTTTTTTGGAGTCTTACCCCTTGGCATTTTTCACCCAAAAAGTTGAGATTTTCGATATCGATTTTATTATGCTCAGAGTTACTTTGGACAATGCTGATTAACAATATACAAACAAAAAGTGGAAAGGATCACAGGAGCGGGAGCTATGACGATTTGAAATTTCGATTTTTGAAAAAATGCCATTTGACAGGTGAAAACCTAAACTATGATAGATAGTGACTTGAATTTGGTCTTATTGAATCAGCGTCCTCGAGAACCTATATTCTGATACCATCCATGTCCATATAGGCTTTGTTACAGTCGAGTTTGTATTGCTTTATTTTTCCATATGTCATTTTCGAGTTTTGTCAACAATGAACCCCAAGGTGTTTGTTTGATTTTTTCAGAACATGTCATCATGAACTTCAAACAATACAGGGTGATTCAGTCATGAAATAAACTGTGGACCTCACGAAAATACCCAAAAACCACCTTTTTTTTCATCACCCACTATTTCAAGATTAACTCCGTTGAGGTGGAAGTTTTCAATCACCACTGTACACTTGATATAAAAACATCAATACGGCTGAGAGTTTTTATCCTCTTCCTATGACCAGATTTTTTGCTGGAATAAGAATAGAATAACATAAATAAATAATTTTCATATTACTCAAAAAAAACTGGTCATAAGAAGTGAATAAAAACTCTCAGTCGTATTGATATTTTTGTATCAAGTACAGTGGTGAAAAATAACTCCCTCCTCAACGGAGTTAATCTTGAAATAGAGGGTAATGAACAAAAAGTAGGTTTTTGGGTATTTTCGTGAGGTTCACAGTTTATTTCATGACTGAATTCTTTAAAGTCCATGATGATATGTTCTGGAAAAATCAAACAAACACCTCAAATCAACCCCAAAATACGGGATGTCCACTTAAACTTCATTGCGAATAGTTTCTATAATAATGGATCACCCAGTATGAATTCTGGGTATTTCAGGTTTTCTCGATGTAACAACAACATATTTAGTGAAATAGTTCATTTTGCGAACGTTCTCGCTCTGGAACTGACATATTTTATACTTTCAAAATCGGGCATCCATTCAATTATGGATAACCCTGTATTCGTAACGATTTTCGGTCATATTTCTCCATATGGTTCCTCCCTGGGGATGGAATGAAATGTTTCTTGAGAAAAATTTAAGTTCATTCGATTCTGTTTCGAGATACGCGCGTAGTAAAAGTGGGTAATTCTCAAATTCAACTACTACATTATACCAAAAAATTAGAACATTTGACGGAACGCCATTTGCCATAAGAAAAGTGCGGGGTCCTTTTCCAATCACTCTCACCTATTGAGAGAAGGAAAGACGTTTATGAACAACATCCCTCTCAATAGCGCTACTTGACAGTTTACAGGTAGATGAATATACCACTTTCGGAGCTAGCATTCAAGCACAGCGAATTTTGGGCATCGTGTATAGATGTTAACAGATTTCATTATCAAATTAAATGGGTTAATCCGAATTTCAATTGATATTTACTGAAATTAACTCCGTGAGAGACCGTGAGACCAAACTGGAAGTGGAACAGACGCATATTGCATCAAGCATTCTCAGCCTATGTAGCCAAATCGGAACACAATATCAATAACCTGATCGCTCCATATCCCGACCCTAATCAAACATGCAGCATCTTGTTGATCTGCTACAATTACGCCAGATCAACTATGCAGTTTCCAATTCAGCATCGCCCTTATTCCACCTTGAGATATCCTATAACCATTCAATATTTCATTTGAATACGAAAGGGCCATATCTCACTATCTCAGAATCTGATACCGTACCCCCTGTTAGATATACCTTCCACCCCTGACTTGATGAATGCGAATGGATTCCGCTAGTCGTCGAGATATAGCGTGGGGTGGTGCTATATCTGAGTTTTCCATCTCATCTGATCGTGTGGGATTGTTGCTCGGTCCATTGTGGCGTCTGAATTATGAATGAATCGAGTGAAACAGATATCTACGTGAATGTTACGATTATGCGAGATGCTGTTTTGGAGAGGAATAGTTCGTTTGGGTTGTGTTTTGTTCGTGAAATGGGCGGCAAATTTATGCTTGTGGAATTTCCTACGTTACGACGTTTAGAAGTCGCTCCAAATTCGAATATTTCATGTTCCTTTTGCAGTGTTGGTTCAAAATTAAAAAAAATCTATAAGGATGATTATGTCAATACCTTATTCAGTACTAAAGGGCCTGTAGTTGTATCAATGCACATTTAGGAGTATTATTGTCGAAGGATTCGAAAAAAAAATGAAAAAAAGAAGACATGTTCATTTATTAGGGCGAGTCTTTGACTTCACATCTTTAACTGTAGGTAGATTCCTGTCATCAAGTATTACACTTTTTTTCCATATCATTTTTCAAAATTCGGCTTCGTTTTATTAATCTTTGAAAAAAACACTTTGACACATAAGGTCAAACTTATATGGAATCACCCAGTATTAAGATGAAATATCATTTTGATATCTTTTTCGTTAGAAGCAAATAAAAAGTGCATGATTGTGTTTACTCACAAAAACAGTTAGGTTCATAAGCACTTGATAAGATTTGGCTTTGCAGTGTCGATTTTACCATTTCGTTCGAACGTCGCAGTGAATTTATATTTTGTTTTTTTGCGAAGTTTTAAAAAAAATGCCTTATGTGGGGTTATCGGAAGTCCAGAGAGGAAGAATTATTACTATGGCAGAACAAGGTATGTCACAAAGACAGATTGCAAGAACGGTGAGGGTTACACAAGGGGTTGTTTCAAAAACCTATGCAAGGTTTCTGGAGTTGGGAACCCTAAAGAATAGGCCGAGAAGAAGTCGTGGAAGAGTAACTACAGAAAGGCAGGATCGCTTTTTAGTCCAAACAGCAAGAAGAAATCCCGCAGTATCTCATTCAGAGCTTCAAAGGCAATTTTTGCAAGCTACAGGTGTTAGTGTTTCTGTCGAAACTATCAGAAAAATACTTCGCGCTCGGGAATTATTCAAGAGAAGAGCGTTAAGAGTTCCAGAACTATCAAGGCAAAATAAAGTTGACCGTTTTAATTGGTGTTTAGAGCATGAAAATTGGACTATTGAAGATTGGAAAAATGTCTTATTTTCGGATGAGACCAGAATTGGCCTACGATCAGACGACCGGCGTGTTCGCATTTTAAGAGGTAGAGGGAGGCAAGCTAGGCTCCAAGCTGCAAGACCGATCCCTAAATACAAAGGAGGTACTGTAATGTTTTGGGGCGGAATTATGTTTGGTGAGAAAACTCCTTTAATTCCCATTAGACAATCTCTGACAGGGCCTAGTTATGTTGATCTAGTGCTACAACCTGTAGTGAGGCTCTGGCGAGGTGCTTTTGGAGATTATTTCCTATTTAGGCAGGATAATGCACCTCCACATACCAGCAGAGTTGCAAAAAAATTTTTCGAAACGAAAGGTGTGACTGTTTTAGAGTGGCCTTCTTGTTCACCGGACCTTAATCCTATCGAGCACTTGTGGGATAGGATCAAAAGAAAAATTAGAGCTCGTCAAAATAATCCTAGTAACGCAGAGCAACTTATAAAAGCGGCTTTAGAGGAACGGGCAAATGTTACAGAAGAAGATATTAACAACTTAATAGAAAGCATGCCTCGTCGAATTCAAGCTTGTATCAATGCCAGGGGTTGTAATACTGATTATTGATTTGTTAAAATCGTTTTATTTGTTGTTCAATTCTCAGTTACATAAAAATTATTTTTAGAGAAATTTACACTTTTAATTTTCTGTTCTATTATAAAAATAATCTTTTAATAATCTATATTATTTTTGTAATAAACTTGTTTTGGGAAAAGTGCTCTTCACTTTTCAGCGACTTTTTTTTAATTAAAATTCGTTTTTTTCAAATAACAGGGTGATTCCATATAAGTTTGGTTATGTGTATTCTATCGATCGTCCACATATCTCACCAATCCAAGTGACACCTGACGAATATCGTCATGACCGTTTCTGCAGTCAAAGGTGTTGGGCTAGACACCGAATCGTGGCCAAGACGCAATGCAGCAGCAGCTGTCTGTCTACCCGTAACCCACGGAACCAATCGCGGTAGCCTATTTCAAAAACGGACGTCCGACCGGTTCCGTTCCCGAAATTACACCATTTACATTTCTATTGTTTCACGTACAGGGGAAATGGCTAATTCGAATTTAGAATTCGATTTCGTTTGTTTGTACGGAACCCAAATGCTAATTGCAACCTGTGCCGTGATTGTCGTTTCGTGACATAACGGCTGCAGTGTTTGTTTTTCGATGGAACCCTCGAGTTCGTAGATTTGCATTCAGGTGCAATGCCACTGTCGTTTCTAGGGTAAATTAGAAGTTTGGCGATGAATACTGAAAATAATCTGTGGATATTTCATTACTACCGCAGTGTACTCACTGAACCAAGAAATTAAAAAAATACAAGCCGGTTCACTTTGCCCTAACAGAAAGATAATCTCATTCTGAAAAGAAAATTTAATATCAATATAGTACTGTAAATACCCCGCTTCAAAACTACAAGGCGTTGAAATTTTCAACAAAAATAGTTTATTCTCTAAATTCAAATTCAAATCTTTATTGTACTCTCGGCAAATCACACTTTCATGTACTCATCACAATATTATTTTATTTTAAATCTATACTAATATTATAAAGAGGAAAGATTTGTATTTTTGTGTGTTTGATACGAATAGACTCTAAAACTACTGGACCGATTTCAGAAATTCTTTCAGAGTGTTTGTATGAATTGAGTATTTATCCTCATCCAACATAATACGTTTTTTATCCCCAGTATTTAATTTAGAACGAAATTGCCCTGCACATCATACAATTACAACGAGTACATCGAAAGATATGGCAGGTTGAAGTGTTGAAGATGAAACCGACTCGTGAAACAAATTTCCACCCGGGCGGAGCTTGTAGTAGATATATTCGAATGATTTGTTCGAAGTTCGGATCAAAAAATTTTAATTCAATGATAATTATTCACTCCGATTGTACCCGCTCTGATTCGTGTCTCCAACCAAGCTAATCCATCAAACGCACTTCTGATTAATTAAGATAATCCGCGTGATAGGCTTTGTATGCGCTGACATGCAAAGTGCACGAGATACCTATCTCTAACCGATTATGAATCAAAAAATTGCTACCCCGAAAACCTTTTATCTGAAGGGTCCCCGAAAAAACGGACCCTACCGAGGAGCTCGTCAAATCCTCGGTATATCCTTCTCCCGCGGTTGCTCCAAAACAAGGTTGCCAGATCTTCCCACTGAATGTCCCAAAATTTACTGCACTCCTCAATATATATTTCTTTGACAAATTAATTTAATGATAAGATATCAAAATTCGAAAACACCATATTTGTCATCACCAAGGAGTCCCTGGCGAATTTAAAGTCGTTTTTCGATCTTGAGGATCTACTACCCATTCGAATCATGCAGAATACCCATAAGGCTGATCAGTATCGCCTATACTTTGAGTGCTCTGAGCGTCTGAACAAAACTCGAAAATGAAAAATCGAAAAATATAAAACCAAATAATTCGTTACCTATGATGGCTACATGGACGATTTTGGTATCAAAATGTAGGTTTTCGAGGTCGCTCCATTCAATAAAAAATATTCCAGAGCCCTAACTAGCATAGTTTAGATTTTAACCTGTCAAATGGCATTTTTTTGAAAAATTGCAAATTTCAAACTCTCATATCTTTCGTTCCTATCATCTCCGCCAAAAATTATTTATATCATGTTGATCAGCATACCTCAATGTATCACTGTGCAAAATATGAGCGATTTGAAAAATCTCAAATTTTCGGTGAAAAATGCCAAAGGGGTAAAACACCATATTTGCCATCACCAAGGAATCCCTGGCGAATCCAAAGTCGTTTTTCGAACGTGAAGAGCTACTACCCATTCGAATCATGCAGAATACCCATAAGGCTGATCAGTATCGCCTATACTTTGAGTGCTCTGAGCGTCTGAACAAAACTCGAAAATGAAAAATCGAAAAATATAAAACCGAATAATTCGTTACCTATGATGGCTACATGGACGATTTTGGTATCAAAATGTAGGTTTTCGAGGTCGCTCCATTCAATAAAAAATATTCCAGAGCCCTAACTAGCATAGTTTAGATTTTAACCTGTCATATGGCATTTTTATTGAAAAATTGCAAATTTCAAACTCTCATATCTTCCGTTCCTATCATCTCCGCCAAAAATTATTTATATTATGTTGATCAGCATACCTCAATGTATCACTGTGCAAAATATGAGCGTTTTGAAAAATCTCAAATTTTCGGTGAAAAATGCCAAAGGGGTAAGACCCCCCAAAAACACCATATTTGCCATCACCAAGATATCCCTGGCGAATCCAAAGTCGTTTTTCGAACGTGAAGATCTACTACCCATTCGAATCATGCAGAATACCCATAAGGCTGATCAGTATCGCCTATACTTTGAGTGCTCTGAGCGTCTGAACAAAACTCGAAACTGAAAAATCGAAAAATATAAAACCGAATAATTCGTTACCTATGATGGCTACATGGACGATTTTGGTATCAAAATGTAGGTTTTCGAGGTCGCTCCATTCAATAAAAAATATTCCAGAGCCCTAACTAGCATAGTTTAGATTTTAACCTGTCAAATGGCATTTTTTTGAAAAATTGCAAATTTCAAACTCTCATATCTTCCGTTTCTATCATCTCCGCCAAAAATTATTTATATTATGTTGATCAGCATACCTCAATGTATCACTGTGCAAAATATGAGCGATTTGAAAAATCTCAAATTTTCGGTGAAAAATGCCAAAGGGGTAAGACCTCCCAAAAACACCATATTTGCCATCACCAAGGAATCCCTGGCGAATCCAAAGTCGTTTTTCGAACGTGAAGATCTACTACCCATTCGAATCATGCAGAATACCCATAAGGCTGATCAGTATCGCCTATACTTTGAGTGCTCTGAGCGTCTGAACAAAACTCGAAAATGAAAAATCGAAAAATATAAAACCGAATAATTGGTTACCTATGATGGCTACATGGACGATTTTGGTATCAAAATGTAGGTTTTCGAGGTCGCTCCATTCAATAAAAAATATTCCAGGGCCCTAACTAGCATAGTTCAGATTTTAACCTGTCAAATGGCATTTTTTTGAAAAATTGCAAATTTCAAACTCTCATATCTTCTGTTTCTATTATCTCCGCCAAAAGTTATTTATATTATGTTGATCAGCATACCTGAATGTATCATTGTGCAAAATATGAGCGATTTGAAAAATCTCAAATTTTGGGTGAAAAATGCCAAAGGGGTAAGACCCCCCAAAAACACCATATTTGTCATCACCAAGGAATCCCTGGCGAATCCAAAGTCGTTTTTCGAATGTGAAGACCTACTACCCATTCGAATCATGCAGAATACCCATAAGGCTGATCAGTATCGCCTATACTTTGAGTGCTCTGAGCGTCTGAACAAAACTCGAAACTGAAAAATCGAAAAATATAAAACCGAATAATTCGTTACCTATGATGGCTACATGGACGATTTTGGTATCAAAATGTAGGTTTTCGAGGTCGCTCCATTCAATAAAAAATATTCCAGAGCCCTAACTAGCATAGTTTAGATTTTCACCTGTCAAATGGCATTTTTTTGAAAAATCGCAAATTTCAAACTCTCATATCTTCCGTTTCTATCATCTCCGCCAAAAGTTATTTATATTATGTTGATCAGCATACCTCAATGTATCTCTGTGCAAAATATGAGCGATTTGAAAAATCTCAAATTTTCGGTGAAAAATGCCAAAGGGGTAAGACCCCCCAAAAACACCATATTTGCCATCACCAAGGAATCCCTGGCGAATCCAAAGTCGTTTTTCGAACGTGAAGATCTACTACCCATTCGAATCATGCAGAATACCCATAAGGCTGATCAGTATCGCCTATACTTTGAGTGCTCTGAGCGTCTGAACAAAACTCGAAAATGAAAAATCGAAAAATATAAAACCGAATAATTCGTTACCTATGATGGCTACATGGACGATTTTGGTATCAAAATGTAGGTTTTCGAGGTCGCTCCATTCAATAAAAAATATTCCAGAGCCCTAACTAGCATAGTTTAGATTTTAACCTGTCAAATGGCATTTTTTTGAAAAATTGCAAATTTCAAACTCTCATATCTTCCGTTTCTATCATCTCCGCCAAAAGTTATTTATATTATGTTGATCAGCATACCTCAATGTATCACTGTGCAAAATATGAGGTATTTGAAAAATCTCAAATTTCAGGTGAAAAATGCCAAAGGGGTAAGACCCCCAAAAACACCATATTTGTCATCACCAAGGAATCCCTGACGATTCCAAAGTCGTTTTTTGATCTTGAAGATCTACTACCTATTCGAATCATCCGTAATACCCATAAAGCTGGTCAGTATCGCCTATACTTTGAGTGCTCTGAGCGTCTGCACAAAACTCGAAAATGAAATATGGAAAACATAAAACGATACAAATTCGAATGTAACAAGCCCTTTATGGACATGTTTGGTATCAAATTATGGGTTTTCGAGGACGCTGAATTCAATAAGAACAAATTCAAGTCGCTATCTATCAAAGTTCAGATTTTCACCTGTCAAATGGCATTTTTCGATCGAAATTTCAAATCATAGCTCCCGCTCCTGTGATCCTAAACGCTTTTTATGGGTCATGGAAAATTGCATTTTTAATCAATTTACGGAAGTGTAACTGATAACAGAAATTGGTAAGGTAATTGATTTTCATTCCCGGTATAATCGGAAGTGCTGAAGATCCAAAAGTATCTGATAATTTTGGACAATTCCATAATCCGAATTTTCAAATTTTGAACAGGCACTCGATCTTGGAACATATACAACAAATTTTTCAAAAAATGATACTAAACTCCAGTAAAAAATGCTACAATCCGACAACGCCGCTGACTCGAAAGCACGAGGTCGGTTTCACCGGGTGGGGGACCCTATTTCTCAACCCACCGGTTCCTTGCCTCTGTTTACTATCACGGAGATTAAAACCACACTTGCTCGAAGTTTCAGGACGTGGACACATCCTTGCGGCAACATCTGCGGGAAAACTGCAAAAACGCGCGCGCCAATTTTTCCGCTTCCGCGATCTGAAGATGAAAACGCCTACGCAATCACCTGAACGTCGCGACGGCTTCTGCACCACCCTAGTGATCACCTAAAGTGCGCTTTCCCGACATGTGCTAGTGTTTTCCCGGTTGTTTTTCCGAGTGCAATACGAGATGGTGGATCTAAAGAACGAGGCGCTGCCGGCGCCGAAAAAATCGCGCGGTATTTCCATCAATGCCGTGAAAAACTGGCTGATGCCCGACAAGAAAATTTCCGTGGAAACTCCGAAGTTTCAGAAGATGCCGGAAAATTTTCTGCGGTCTTTGAGGAGGCGGTCCTTGCGTATCAAGCGGACCAAGTCGTTGGTGTTGCCGGAAAAGAGAAAATCCGGTGAGTGCTTTGGGTTTTCCGACAGGATATGTAGTTTGTGAAATTGTGGAAAATTGAGGAATGAGGAAATCTTTTGAGCCAGATCAGGAATACTGCATCAATCATGATGTGATCTTTCAATCAAGGAGAGAAAAGTCAGAACATCACAGGATCTTTCATAATATTTCATGTTCTAAATATACCGAGTGTCTCAAAGTAAGCCCTCAGGCTGTTACAGGTTATGAAATTGATATGAATTATCACTTCTTCAAATTGAATTCTTGATGCCTCTATCTGGTATCGCTGTAATTTTTTTCTGATTTTTGTTCTTACAACATTTCTTCATATTGTTGTTGTGAGCAAATGGAAATAGGAATATTCTGATCAAATGAAATATTTTAGATGCTTCAGTACTTCCCATTAAAAAAACGATTAATGATTATGTTTCTGAATTCAGTAGTTTTGGAGTTACTTGAGATTTTGTTGATTTATAATGAATTTTATTCAATATTTTGCCAAAATTCCCTGCAGAACAATATTATGTGATCAGGAATTCTTATTATGGTCTAAGGTTTTGCATGATTTTTGAACAACATTGGAAATATGTGATGATATTCCCTGAATTCAACAAATGCTACACTTTGCCACATTTTCCACCGAGGATATTGAGAATTCATATAATAAACATAAAAGTATTAACGCATTTTACCCTTTTTTTCCGATTTTTCTCAATATCTGGAAAACTATCAACAGTTCGAACAGAAGGAGATCTGAAATTGAATGCTTAACCATATAAGAAAAAAATCTTTTACCCTCCATCGATGAAACTCAAAATGTGAACAGAAAAATTATTCTTCATTGAATAACTAATATAATAGGATATAAAATCTTGGAAAAACGATAGGGCAATGGTAAAATTGGATCACAAATTTTCATTCGTACATTTACGATTGAATAATTTCGAGATTAATTTCACATGGTATTTATCCCGTTTGTTTTATTTTTCCGTGAATACATTGGCAAATAATAATATCATTATTCAAATAATCATTCTACAGAGTGTAACAGTCAAATGGAATAAATTCGATAACGAATAAATGAGGGGGTGTTGGGACACGTCGATTTGTAATTACAAATGCGCATATTTTTCAAGAAAATAATATTATATAGGGTGTTCCATGCGACCGTGGCCAATACCAACTTTCTTATTTCAAATGCAACCGCCTGTAGGTATATTATTTATTTTTTGGATTCTTCAGAAAATTCTAGACATAATTCATGTACAATGTCCCATATCTATCTTCAACTTTTTCGGAAATATTAAGTGTTTTCAGATTTTTTACAAAAATTAACATTTTAAATGAAAATTATTTTATTTCACAAATTCGATACATTACACTCAATTCCCATTCACTTCTTGATATGAAGAAATTAAGCAAAAACGCCTGAAATGTTGAGTAACGTTAGAAGACAATTCTACACCAGATTAGCATGTTGCCAAGACGTTCGCGGCGAGCATTTTGAACATTTCCTACATTGACATTAATGTTTTTTTTTGTTTTTTTTTAATAATTAAGAAATAATCAGTATTACTTATTAGGTTTTAAGTGTAATGTACCGAATTTGTGAAATAAAATAATTTTTATTTAAAACGTTGATAGTTGCAATAAATCTGAAAACACTTAATACTTCCGAGATAATTAAAGATAGGTATAGGACATTGTGCATGAATTGTGTCTAGAATTCTCTGAAGAATCCAAAAAATAAATAATATACAGGGGGTTGCATTTGAAATAAGAAAGTTGGTATTGGACACGGTATTGGAACACCCTATATAATATTATTTTCTTGAAAAATATGCGCATTTAAAATTACAAATCGACGTGTCCGAGCGTTTTTCCCAACACGCCCTCATTTATTCGTTATCGAATTCATTCCATTCGTCTGTTACACTCTGTATATAAGGATTTATTATCCCACTTTGAATTATATTTTAACAAGTACAACAGTTTCGGTAATGTTACATTTCGCAATATCGAGTTTACGAAATTTCTCAATGTATTTTCGACCTGTTAACTTTGTTTACATCCAGTTCGTTAGTCATTTTCGTCCTTGCCAATGGCCAAAATTAACTGCAAGTCTATATTTGGCAGTGATATTAAAATCCAGTTCCAGTCAACCACCATCTGGCTGACTCTTTGTCGCCATTCTACGGTAATTAAAACAAAATGACATTCAAGAGTTTGTCTCTAATTGGCATATATTCTTTCAGCATGATATTCTTGAAATTATTCTTTTCATTACCAGTGAAAGATTATATATTTGATTGAATCGCATTGGAAATATTCGTTTTGCTTGAAACAAATGACGGTTTCTGAATTACAATCGACGATTTCTGAATTAAAAATGACGGATTCCGAAATAAAATTGACGGTTGTTTAATCCTTCTTTCTGAATTACAAATGAAGGTTTCTGAAATACATATGTCTGAATCGTATTTACAGTTGAAGATTTCTGAAATAAATGTGTCTTATCTGGATTTTAATTGAAGTTTTCTGAGATAATTGAGACTGAACTGAATTTCAAATGATCATTTCTGAAATTGAATTGAATAATGTGAAATACTATTGCCGCTTTCTGAAATCAAATTGAATAATCTGAAATACAATTGACGGTTTCTGAATTACAATCGACGATTTCTGAATCTTTCTTTCTGAATTAAAAATGACGGGTTCCGAATTAAAATTGACGGTTGTTTAATCTTTTTTCCAGAATAACAAATGAAGGTTTCTGAAATACATATGTCTTGATCGGAATTACAGTTGAAGATTTCTGAAATAAATGTGACTTATCTGAATTTTAATTGAAGTTTTCTGAGATAATTGAGACTGAACTGAATTTCAAATGATCATTTCTGAAATTGAATTGAATAATGTGAAATACTATTGCCGCTTTCTGAAATCAAATTGAATAATCTGAAATACAATTGACGGTTTCTGAATCCTTCCTACTTAATTATAAATGACAGGTTCTGACTTACATATGATTCAATCTGAATTAAAATTGAAGGTTGCTAAATCCTTCTTTCTGAATTACAATTGATGATTTCTGAAATAAATATGACTAATCTGAATTTCAATTGAAGGCTTCTGAAATAATTGTGACTGAACTGAACTTCAAATTATCATTTCTGAATTCGAATTGAATAATGTGAAATACCATTGACGCTTTCTGAAATCGAATTGACAAATCTGAAATCAAATTGACGGTTTCTGAATCACAATTGACTGCTTCTGAATAACACTTGGGAATGGTGTCGAAGAGAATGAAACTTAGTTGGGGAACATGGTTTGTACAGTATTCTTAAGATCTGAAAACGAGAATTACCCATATTTGATTTGAAATAGACAAAACTACGGCAATCACATATTCTTGAAGAACCAGTTTTACTCCTAGCAAAGATGAAGACATAAAATTCCGTTCCTTATAAGAACAAAAGAAAACAGCCAGCAATTCATCAATTTCGATTTTACGCAAACTTTCATAGACGAACCTGTCGATGCATCTCGCGAAGGTGAAAGTGAAATAGGCGATTTTCAAGCGTTATCTCAAGTAATAATTTCTTTTTAGCGGTCTCGCAATATCCATCCGTCTAATTGGCCATTCTTTGTATACTCGCTCGATTTTCATGCCTCGAAGGTCTGACGGGAATATAAAACTAATGATGATTACATCTCTGCATCCGTCCAAGAACGTGGTTCCACGACTTCCAGCTTTTGTTTTCGATAATACCGTCGATCCAAGAAGGTTACGATACCGTTTTTGGGTGTATTTGATGGCGCGTTGCATTTTGAGGAAGTGATTTATTTCTGTGCTTACCTGACCGTTTTTTTATATAAACCTCAGACGAATTTACGAAGTTGAAAAAGAGTAAATAGAAATTAGCATTGGCAACGTCTCCGATAATTATTTGACATTTCACGAGTGTTAACCTGCGTCAGTTTTAAGTTAAAAAAACTTATACGAGGATGTATTGATATCTAGTTAGCCTAGAGCAGTTCCATGCATAAACAAAATATTGCGATACCATATCAACGAACAATAACTTATTAGAAGTGTCAGTGTAGAGTTCGACGTCAAAAAAGTAAACCAGAGTTACGCAATAAATAAAAAAAAAGATGTGAGAATCGAAAAATTGGAGTATCGAGCCATCATCCAGTAGGTACCTGTATTCAAGGGTTAAGAGGTTAAGCAGATTTACGAAGATATGCTTAATACCCTTGGTGATCAATGTCCTTCGTATGCGACCGTGGAAAATTGGACTGCAAGCTTCAAAAGAGGTAAATTTTCCATTGAAGATGATGACCGATCGGGAAGGCCAGTTTCTGTGTCAGTCCCCGAAAATATCGATGCAGTTCATGACATGATTTTATCAGACCGTCGATTTGGGCTAAAACGGATATCTGAAGCACTGAAGATTTCATACGAACGCGTTCATCATATAGTTCACGTCAATTTGGACATGAGAAAAATTTCTGCAAAATGGATCCCCAAATGTTTGAATGTTGACCAAAAGCGTGCAATGAAATATGAAATTCTTTCATTTTGATACAATATTCTAAAAATGTCATTAAAAATATAAGACTATCAACCATACATTCTTCTACTTTGACTCGTTACAAGGCTGTTCTTCACGCATGATGAGCACACCAATCAGTGCACCCTTCATTAAGTAGCCACTTTCTGAGACCGATACGATAGCCATACACCGTAGAACGTATTTCTGTAAACCGTAACGAAATCGTAAAACTAACCAATGGAAGTTTCCGTTCAAAATATTACGAACAACTCAACCTTGACAGCGTAATGCCTCCTTTAGATTATGCTAATCATAGATCGTGCCAAAGATCGCTGCATGCAGATTTCATGGTCGATTTTTGTGCCGACCAATACCGTTAGCCAAAGACGCGAGTGCCTTTTGTCGACAAAATACTTCTACTTTTGCCATCTTCAAGATGGAATTATTGGTAGATCCTTCTCAATAGTACTTCAGATTGTGTATTTTGAAATATGAATGTCTCAAAGTATGCCGATTATTATTTTAACGGTTTTTTTTTCAATAAAGAAACGATACAGTCAACGAAAATGAATGAGAAATATATCAAAAGAATGTAAAAAATCTGAATAAAATTGCGGCCTTTCAAATTCGAATTCATTCTTTCTTCTGATCAATGCAGTAAATTTGTGCTTATTGAAAAAAATTCTCATTCGGAATTCGACATGAAGAGCAGTGTTATGTTTGTGTTGGCGTGCTTGCCGTGAGCTGCGAGCTTGTCCTACGAAAAAACGAAGTTTTCATCCATTTCGAAACCGCAATTATAAAGTAATTCCACTTTCGTGTGTGTCGAAACAGAGTAGCAGTCAAAACCGCGTGATTTGTCAAAGATACCACAAGGTTTCCAAGAATATCGACGAATAGTCCGTGCTGCAAGAGCGTAAACTGAATTGGATGTGGTTTCAGTTCAATGGCTATACTAACCGTTCCTTTTTGCTGGAGTTAATGTTAACTCCGATAAGATCTGAAAAAATCGTTCAGCAGATACTGAAAACGAATCGAAATCTGCGGAGCAATTTATACTACGCAGTAATGAGGTGATTATATCATTGAGCGACCTGAAATAGTAAAATACCAAATATGATACACTCGATATTTGATCCATGTAGATAAAATGAGCTGAAATGAAACCGCTTCGAAAATGGGACATATTTGCTGAGTATGCACAGTTACAATGCAAACAGCCAACTGATTACGTTTAGGATTACACAGGTGTTAGTTTTGTGATCGCTTGAGACTGCTTGTGCAATTTTAGGTCGAGAATTTGAAGAATTGATGACATCTCAGATGTCTACGTGTCGAGTACGAGAATTCGATGCTTCATTTAGAGCCAAAACATATTGGACTCCATTCACTGTTATAAAGTATCCCGGTTGGCCAAGATTTAGGTTTACGAGGATATATTGAAAAATTCTTAGCCTACTGAAGAACCAAACAAAAATATTTTATTACTCAACATATTCTTCTCTTAATTGAATACATTTATCACAGCGAACCTGCAACGTCTCTTGACCTTTCAAAAAAAATGTTTCTTCTTGCTCTGCAAACCAGTCCTCCACAGCTTTTATTACCTCCTCGTTGGAAGAAAATTTTCGACCTTTTAAACTTTTTTTCAGTTGAGGAAAAAGATGATAGTCGGACGGAGCCAAATCTGATGAATAAGGGGGGTGTGTTCTAGTAATTCTAACCCTACATCACGAATTTTCTGAATGGCAACATGACATTTGTGTACTGGGGCGTTGTCCTGTAAAAACAAAACACTTTTGGATAGCTTTCCGCGTCTTTTCTCTTTACTTTTTTCCCGTAGAGTGGTCAGTAATGTCGAATAGTAATCTCCAGTTATTGTTCTACCCTTATCCAAAAAATTAATCATGATTACTCCATGGCAATCCCAAAAAACTGAAGCAAGAACTTTTTCAGCAGATTTTTTGACACGAAACTTCTCAGGTTCTGGAGAACCAGAGTGTCGCCATTCCATCGATTGTTGCTTTGTTTCTGGATCGTAGAAATGTACCCAAGTCTCATCCATAGTAACAATTCGGTTTAAGAAGTCTACATCGTTTTCAAATCGAGCACAGATCGAACACGATGCATCTACCCTTGCACGCTTTTGGTCAACATTCAAACATTTGGGAACTGAACACAAATGGCATAAGAAATGTCGAAAAAATAATACACAGTGTTGCCATCATAACCATTTTGAATTTCATCATTCCTATTCTTCGAAACGACTCAAAATTTAAATGAAAAACTCATAAATTTTATTCGAGACGCAATCACTCAGCAACGTGTATAATATTAACCGACATTTATAATGGTCGAGGAGTATCATAACGCATTTTTACGTATTACCCGGTAGTGGAAATTATTACAATTGCAGTTTGTGCGCAAGGAAGCGAAAGTTTTCTATTTCCTGGTGAGGATGATCACCTGTTTCCTCAACAACCCAGACCCACCTGTCTACCGTAAACATTCGATTTCTTATCCTGCGGGCAAGTTTGACCCATAAAAATGAAAATTGAGTGGCACTTTAGATGCCTTTGACGCTTTTAAGTGGTTGAAGACTTGGGTGGACTTGCAGGATAATAAGGACTGAACGAGAATAAATTCGCTATCACAAAAACGCTTATATCTTTTGAACCACTGGACCGATTTCGAAAATCGAACTCATTTTCGAATCATCTTCTAATTCTAATGAAAACTGTTTTTACAAAAAAAAACCAAAACTATTTTTTAAGAAATTCATGGATTCTATCTGGAATTCTTCCCATCATGCTTCTTATAGTGTTCTCAGTCACTTTCTGGGATGCTGTCTTCCACTTTTGCTTGAATTCCGCTAATGTTTTCGTTGATTTCTTAGTCTTCTTCAATTCTCTTTTTACCAGGGCTCAATATCTTTCGATTTGCCTGAATTCTGGGCAATTTGGTGGATTGGCCTCTTTGGGGACAAAAACCACCTCATTAGCTTCGTACCATTTCTTGGTGGCCTTGCTGTAGTGGCATGAAGCTAAATCTGGCCAAAAGATTGTTGACACATCGTGCTCACGTAAAAATGGTAAAAGTCGCTTCTTCAAGCATTCCTCGATGTATATCTTCGAGTCAACAGAGCCTTGGCCAACGAAAAATTTGCTCCTTTTCCCACAAGTGCAAATTGCTTGCCAAACCAGGAATTTTTTAGGAAACTTTGCTTGTTTCTTCACGCGAAATTGTTCGTTAACATTTCCACGAGAATCTGCAGTATAAAATTCCTGGACCAGGAAGTTGCGAGAAATCAGCCAAGACATAGGTTTCGTCGTCCATCACGCAACAGGAAAATTTTTTCAAGAAATCTTTTTTTAATTTCTTTGTTCTTGATTTCGCTTCTTGTTTTTTCACAGCGTTCCTGTCTGGCACTTTCTGCACTTTGTATTTTCTGAGCCCATCACTCGACTTGATTTTCTGAACGGTTGACTGCGAACAACCCACTATTTGGGCCATTTTCCGTCCTGAAAGGTTAGGATTCTTCTGAAAAAGGCTGATGGCTTTCTTCACTTTTTTGGGCTATGAAACACCTTTTTCCTCCCGGTTCCTTCCTTGCAGTTAATTGTAAGATCTTCGTTGAAGCGCTTAACAACTCTTGATACCGTTTCCGGACGAACGCGAGCCTCTCTTTTGAAGCACCAATAACTAAATCCATAAATTCGTCTCCTGACAAGTTCCTAATCTATCGAACATAATAAATCAATTCACCTCCAGGTCCCAACATAAAATCAATCACTCTATACAAATACATCATTTTCTTCCAAATTGGCTATTACAGAAAACTGACACCCAACTCTCCACCTACAAAATCTCTGAGCCAAAAACGGACAGATGTTTTATGGGCACAAGCCAAATAACCATCGAACCAAAAAACCAATAACAAAGACGGGCTGCGGACCGTCTTACCTGAACTTTGTGATTCAGATTTGCTCTTACATCTGCTCAAGAGGCATTTTAAAAGAAGGCAAGATGTCGCTTGTATCCGGTGACAGTTGATATTGTTGATAAGAGTTGGGCGGTCTCGCGGTGCCAATCAGAATGCCTATTAATTTATAAGCTTGAGTTTGTTTCCGCCCCATTTGGTATACCTATGCTAATTATCTTTGTTAATATGTGGTTAATTTGTGGAAGCCCTTCATTATACGTGAATTTGATGCCTTTAATAGCGGCTAATTTGAATGATGCCAATGCTTGAGGTTAAGCTACATTTTATTTGGTCACGACTTGCTGAATTAAGGTGTTCTATACAGGGTCTTTCACGAGGAACCTCGCCCATATTTATACGGGAAACTACTGAACGTATTTTCATGAAATTCAGCACTTATAAGTATTTCACGATGCTGATGAAATCTAAAATATTTTCAAGGCATGAGCACCTCCGGTTACTCCGGAAATGACGTCAACTTCTGTTTTTCAAATAAGAACACCATTTTTTTATTGCAGAAATAGATTCCTTAGAAAATTTCAAGTTATTTTGATTTAACATTTTTCAGTTTTGGTTGGAAAATTCTCTCTGAGCGGGAAAATTCGAAAAAAAATCGAAAATAGAGCTCCGCTGAAACAAGAATAACTTCGAGGTTTTTGGATGGAAAATTTTCATTTTTGGGATTTTTCAAGATGTAAGATTGATGTATCCACTTTAAAAATCGAAATCGCGATTCATGATACAGGGGGTGAAAAAATCGCTTTCAAAGTTAGGGATGACAAAATCGTGAAAAATCAATTTTTTCAAATTAGAACCCCATTTTTTATGGCAGATATTGAATCTACGTTAAAAAATAATGTGAGTGTATGCATCACACCCTTGCCCTAAAGTGGATATTAACTCAGAAAATATCCAAAAATGAAAATTTTCCATCCAAAAACCTCGAAGTTATTCTTGTTTCAGCGGAGCTCTATTTTCGATTTTTTTTTCGAATTTTCCCGCTCAGAGAGAATTTTCCAACCAAATCTGAAAAATGTTACATCAAAATAACTTGAAATTTTCTAAGGAATCTATTTCTGCAATAAAAAAATGGTGTTATAATTTGAAAAACGGAAGTTGACGTCATTTCCGGAAAAACCGGAGGTGCTCATGCCTTGAAAATATTTTAGATTTCATCAGCATCGTGAAACACTTATAAGTGCTGAATTTCATTAAAATACGTTCAGTAGTTTCCCGTATAAATATGGGTGAGGTTCCTCGTGAAAGACCCTGTACACTCTACAGAGTTTCCAGGTGATGGCGATCTGTTTTTCAAGAAATCGATATCATTTGAAAGTGTCAACTAAAATAGTTGTAATATATCACACATCACATCACATATCACACATCTTTCATTGAAGAGGGGATTCCCTGATACTCCATATTAGGAGGACCCCATTTTATAGTACGGTGCTATTGATCTTCTGGTTCAGAGTGTATAAAAATTGAAATTGGTTTCGTCAGTTCACGGTTTAATGAGTCCATAGGGTAGGAACATCATAAAACTGAAAACTTCCATTAAAATAATTATTTATAAAGCAATATTCTGCAGTTATGAACACCAAGATTTACAGTCCATTTTCTGTGATCCAATCAAGGGGAAAGATCACTGAAACGAAGCGTCTTTTTTGTGTTGGCAATGAAGATTGCTGCTCTTAGATGTGAATTCCTCGATACGTTTGATTGGCTCGGAATATCCCATTTAAAATAATTAACTGAAACGCATTACCTCCATTTAATGAGTAGTCCCCATAAGAACCGATATAACTCATAATAAATTGACTCAGCAATTCTCGATTGCCTATATCGAAAATATTAAACAACCTTAAATGGATTGAATAGATATTCGATAATCAAACAAAAATATTTGTGGACGTATTCGCAAATAACCAATCGATTTATCCAAGCAATCTGTTTCGAAAATGATCGACCGGCTAGGAAGGAATAATATAACGTAAAAAAGGACGAATTGCAATTTTAAAGGTCGACGAAACATAATTATGCGGCAGTGAAAGTACCGTGTTGTCAATTTTCGCAGTTTGATCGGATATTGCTGATCACGACTTTTGAGGAGAATGGGTTCTGCTATCATTAAAGCGTGGATAGTTATCGCCCCTCATCTAGTCCCAAGGCAGGTTTTGTTCAATATTTACGGATATTTATCGAAAACAATTGAGACGAATTGCGCTACGATTGGTTATGGAAATTATTACTTCAACTGGAAATGGAAAAGCACTTAAAAGGATGGAAGTTGTTTGATAGTGACCGTCTATGGGACATAATGGTATTTATTTTTCTCGAAAATGATGGATAGTACCATTATTTGAATAGACGAGCTACCCCGTATATTTCTTGTCCCATAGTGATTGGAAAAATTTCCCGAAACACGTCGAATGCTTTTGTTTGGGGGACATCTTTTGACGTACGAGGATGTATTGATATCTAGTTAGCCTAGACCAGTTCCATGCATAAACAAAATATTGCGATACCATATCAACGAGCAATAACTTATTAGAAGTGTCAGTGTAGAGTTCGACGTCAAAAGTGTGAACCAGAGTTAAGCAAACAATTAAAAAACAAAGATATGCACCGAAATTGTAAACACCGAAAAATTGGAGTATCGAGCCATCATCAAATACCTGTATTTAAAAGGGTTAAGAGGTAAGCAGATTTACGAAGATGTGCTTAATACCCTTGGTGATCAATGTCCTCCGTATGCGACCGTGAAAAATTGGACTACAAGCTTCAAAAGAGGTGAATTTTTCATTGACGATGATGACCGATCGGGAAGGCCAGTTTCTGTGTCAGTCCCCGAAAATATCGATGCAGTTCATGACATGATTTTATCAGACCGTCGAATTGGGCTAAAACGGATATCTGAAACACTGAAGATTTCATACGAACGCGTTCATCATAAAGTTCACGTCAATTTGGACATGAGAAAAATTTCTGCAAAATGGATCCCAAATGTTTGAATGTTGACCAAAAGCGTGCAAGGGTAGAAGCATAGCGTTCGATCTGGCTCGATTTGAAAACGATGTAGACTTCTTAAGAATTATTACTATGGATGAGACTTGGGTACATTTCTAAGATCCAGAAACAAAGCAACAATCGATGGAATGGCCACACTCTGGTTCTCCAAGACCTAAGAAGTTTCGTGTCCAAAAATCTGCTGGAAAAGTTCTTGCTTCAGTTTTTTGGGATTGCCATGGAGTAATCATGATTGATTTTTTGGATAAGGGTAGAACAATAACTGGAGATTACTATTCGACATTACTGACCACTCTACGGCAAAAAATTAAAGAGAAAAGACGCGGAAAGCTATCCAAAGGTGTTTTGTTTTTACAGGACAACGCCCCAGTACACAAATCTCATGTTGCCATGCAAAAAATTCGTTATTTAGGGTTAGAATTACTAGAACACCCCCCTTATTCACCAGATTTGGCTCCATCCGACTATCATCTCTTTCCTCAACTGAAAAAAAGTCTAAAAGGTCGTAAATTTTCTTCCAACGAGGAGATAATAAAAGCTGTGGAGGACTGGTGTGCAGAGCAAGAAGAAACATTTTTTTGAAAGGTCTAGAAACGTTGCAGGTTCGCTGTAATAAATGTATTCAATTAAGAGGAGAATATGTTGAGTAATAAAATATTTTGACATTGAAATTTTGTTTAGTTCTATAGTAGGCTAAGAATTTTTCAATATATCCTCGTGTATTTGAGGCTTGAACTAGCCAAAAATTATGTGATCTTTTCAATTTTTACGTATTATCATCGCAATTAGAAAACCCGTCAGTATCGTTCATACAATCTCTAATCCGTCCACTGATTTTTCAATTGAGATTGAATGAATAACACTCGCTGGAATTAAAGATCAAATTTACGATTTCCCCGTGGAGATAAAACTCCGAATGACGCAGAATTCAGTTAGGTACCATTTCATCAGAGATTAGGACCATTTTTCGATCCGTTTAACGACTGCATCTGCTGATAACAAAAGTCATCGGTTGGTACACTAAGTACCTTTATGGGATACCCCACTATTTTATTACGGATACGTATTAAAACTGTTGTACTCGTAAAAAGAGTGTGGCAGATTAAAAAGGCGAATTAAAATCGGACAGATAATAATGCTCAGTATTGCAAACAGTGATTTTGGTATCAGCGATCCTTATAAGGTGTTGAATAGGTTGGTTTGACGCATTGCATGTTCGGGAGTAACCGTTAATACGGGATTAATGAAGAATTATTGGTTGGTTTTTGTTGAAGGGTAAATGGGGTGAAAAGATTGAATAGTAATCAGATTCGAGCAGCGTGACGAAAGGACGTAGCACTCGTTTAAGTAGAACGAGCGTTCAAAAGGTTTGAAAGTTAATATTTTGGATGTTCCATGAAAACTAATGCATTATACAGGGTCTTTCACGAGGAACCTCACCCATATTTATACGGGAAACTACTGAACGTATTTTCATGAAATGCAGCACTTATAAGTATTTCACGATGCTGATGAAATCAAAAATATTTTCAAGGCATGAGCACCTCCGGTTTTTCCGGAAATGACGTCAACTTCCGTTTTTCAAATTAGAACACCATTTTTTTATTGCAGAAATAGATTCCTTAGAAAATTTCAAGTTATTTTGATGTAACATTTTTCAGTTTTGGTTGGAAAATTCTCTCTGAGCGGGAAATTCGAAAAAAAAATCGAAAATAGAGCTCCACTGAAACAAGAATAACTTCGAGGTTTTTGAATGGAAAATTTTCATTTTTGGGATTTTTCAAGATGTAAGATTGATATATCCACTTTAAAAATCGAAATCGCGATTCATGATACAGGGGGTGAAAAAATCGCTTTCAAAGTTAGGGATGACAAAATCGTGAAAAATCAATTTTTTCAAATTAGAACCCCATTTTTTTATGGCAGATATTGAATCTACGTTTGAAAATAATGTGAGTGTATGCATCACACCCTTGCCCTAAAGTGGATATTAACTCAGAAAATATCCATTTTAGGGCAAGGGTGTGATGCATTATTTTTTAACGTAGATTCAATATCTGCCATAAAAAAATGGGGTTCTAATTTGAAAAAATTGATTTTTCACGATTTTGTCATCCCTAACTTTGAAAGCGATTTTTTCACCCCCTGTATCATGAATCGCGATTTCGATTTTTAAAGTGGATATATCAATCTTACATCTTGAAAAATCCCAAAAATGAAAATTTTCCATTCAAAAACCTCGAAGTTATTCTTGTTTCAGCGGAGCTCTATTTTCGATTTTTTTTTCGAATTTTCCCGCTCAGAGAGAATTTTCCAACCAAAACTGAAAAATGTTACATCAAAATAACTTGAAATGTTCTAAGGAATCTATTTCTGCAATAAAAAAATGGTGTTCTAATTTGAAAAACGGAAGTTGACGTCATTTCCGGAAAAACCGGAGGTGCTCATGCCTTGAAAATATTTTAGATTTCATCAGCATCGTGAAATACTTATAAGTGCTGAATTTCATGAAAATACGTTCAGTAGTTTCCCGTATAAATATGGGTGAGGTTCCTCGTGAAAGACCCAATAATCCTAGGATGTATAAAATCCATCTTCCACATCGGAAGACCAGCTGAGAAACTAGATCATCCACGGTACCGGTACCCTGCGCCTAGCAGATGTCGAAGTCGCCTCAACCGTACTTCCACCACAAAAGAAAATTAATCTGTAGATCGGGAAGAATCGAAATCCTCTGTACACAAAACACGCTCGTTTTATAATAACAGTTTGTTTATACAGCGAGAAAACGCTGTCAGGATAATCTCGCATCATTTTTCACGGTTACTCAAATAGAAATTGTGAGAAGTTTAGAATGCGATTTTGATATAGAATCCTCGAGTAAACAGAAAAAATTTAAAGCGTCGTATTTTTAACACCGTGAGGGCTATAAATTTTGTTTTGTCTCGGTTGTTTCTTGCGGGAGAGAAAACACAAACCTGGATTGAATTTTCGCTTTGAGAAGTAGTAAATATAATGTTTTTGTTGATTTTTTTTGGTTCCTCTCCCAATAACCGAAACATTGATTTCGATGTAGACATGTAAAAAAATTTTGTTCAAAATTCGTTTTGATCCTCACCGAATAATTTATGTGGTTTCTTCATTTTTAAATTTTATCAATCATCGCCATTAGAGAACATGTTAGAACCCGAAGCGTTTTAAAATTGTGAGAAATAAATAAATTTAAATTGGAATTCCGATACGATTAATTATTTACCCTATACCCTTTAAGTTATAAGAATATTTCCTAAAATTATTTATTCAATTTCAATCACGAAATAATTCCTCTGATGGATTTCAATTCATACCAGAAAATCATGTGAGGGATGCTTTTAACAGAGTCTAATTAAAAAATGAATAATTCCATTTTACCGGTGGAATCTAATGCTTAAGAGTCTTTAGCCTTTAAAATAAGAAACGTATACCGCCAGATGGCAGTGCAGTGCATCAATTTTTATTTATCTACTCCCATAGAATAATATATCCATTATTCAACTGAATTTGATCTGTAATAGTCTCTATAAACCAATAGTGTGAGGTAATAATAACTCACTCTAATACAAATAGGAAAAATGTAGCTTACGAAATGAATAAAATAGTCGGGTCAATGGGAAACTTTATTTCAGACATCAAGGTAAGGTTCTCGCCATCCATTTCTACATTTTCTTAGGTCTGAATATCCAAAAATTGCATTTGGAAAACGTGAATTTTTGACGTTTTCTACGGGATTCGCTATCGATTCTATTTTCGACCACAGAAATCGCTTTTGACAACTGTTGTCAATTTTGAAAGTGCAGATTAATTCGAATGTTACTGAAAAAGTCGAAGATAAAGTATAGTGTTCAATTCGCGGTAATGGTCATAAAAACTTGATGAATTACACCCCTCGCCTGACGGCTCGGGCTGCAAAATTCATCTGCGTGTGTTATGACTTACATTACCGCTCATAGAACAATATACTATTATTGGATTATTCAGCCTCATAGAACAAATGTTGGGGCGCAGGGAAAATGACAAGAAATCCTATACTGAACTAAATCTGACCCTGGCTGTATAATACTCTAATTTTCCTTAACCAGTCATCTGGGCGGAGATACCTGCAGGGCGTGTCATTTAAAAGAAATTCAATTCCATGTTAAAATCCACAATTGTAAGAAACAATTTTCACTAATCGACGGCTAAAAAAACCTTAATAAATTGTCGTTGATAAAAATGGATATTTATCATATCGAATAGAAAAATTCAAGGAAATAAATTTTGCGAAAACAGCACATTGTTGTAATATAATTTACAAAAAAACGGTAAAGTCTGAAAGAAAAGAGATAGACGTTTGATTAACTAAATAATGGACTTCGATACTGAAATGAAAAAACACAAAAATATTTGTTCTTTTTGATGGTGGAAATGTTACAAAATAACCAAAAATGATGGGGAATATCCCTTCATTCATTTAACACTTTTAAAATATTTTTTTTATTATTTTTATCCTTAAACACTCATACATCCCTTCATCAATCAGAAAAAATAAATCGTTTCTGAGTCCCGTTTTTTTTTCAGGGATGTAGACCCTTAAATATTCACGTACATTTCAACGTAATGTATGTATCGAATGAAAATTGAATAACGGCATTAAATATGGATAAAAGTATCCCATCAAAAAACCAAGTTCAGTGGAAAAAAATGACATAAAATGTGCCAATTCCTTTGAAACTTTTTCCCGATTTGAAACGTCAATTCGTCGAGCTTCGTTACACCTTTTCTCAGGAAATGCCTTCGAGTTTTTTATGGAATAAACGGAATCCCGCAATGAATAACGTTTAAAAAGTAATTGATTTAAAACGATACGGAAAAAAAGACTGTAAACCATCCCCCTGATCATTCACCGTACATCCTATCATTATTTCAATATCCGCGACTAATTGATTTCAAGAAGCGTTGGGGTTTCAACCCTAATTCAGCACTCCAGTGCTCGGTATCGAATATAAATGCTATTGTGATATTATATTTCAGTATTTCGAGGGTGTGTCTAAACGCTTCGGTGATGGTTTATTTCCTACTATGTGTCATTTCGAACAAATGTAGATATTCATATTGTTGCTCGATAGTTTCCGAAAGAGAAAATGTTATTTATTTTCATTCTCCACGCTGGTTTGCTAATTTTAATAAAATTTTCCAAAATGGACAAAAGTATTGTGCAGTATGTATGAAAGTTGCAAGCTATGCATTGAATGAAATGGCTTCTCTCATAGGGGTCCATTATAACATTTAAAGTTATATGGGTACTTGGGACCTTTTAAACAGTCCAATGTTTGCGTAAATACCGTCCAGCATTCGTTCTGTTAGTTGATGTTGGTAAAACTTTGAATACTTCATAATGGACATCAACGTGTTATTCAAAATGTAAAATCTGAAACCTCAAAAAAAACAGGGGATCCTAAAGTTGTAGATGAATCAGGAAGGGAAGAAAAGACCCCCATCAGTGGCTCACCAAAGGAAAGTTCTGAAGTAAAACAGGGGACATTCCCAAAAAAAAATCATCCTGTAGAATTGCAATCGAAATTGGCATGTCACATGGTGTACCCTCTAAATTCGAATATCTATGCCAAATTTCAGTTGTGAAGATCACTTGAAAAAAAAAACTTTAACACCTTTATCTCGAAAACGAAACATTTGCAGTCCCATGTTTATGGGACTTTTTTTTCAAAATTATTCAATTAATCTCCTATTATGGTACCTTCAAAAAATAATCTGGATGTCATGCATTTCAGTAGGAAGAAGAAGATATAAATAAATTCCAAACATTTGTCCCTGCCTGAAATGAAGCAATGCTGTCTATTTGCCAAATTTACCACTTATTCTTGTGATGTCCTTAAACTTAACTCAGTGAAGAACAAGATGCGTCTAAAAGAAAAACCCAATAGTAATAGTTTCGAAAAAAGCGTTTCTATTGTCTCAGTTAAATTCATTTTATCGCCACCTCGTTTACTTCGATCCCAACATTAATTCATCGAGTCCTTTATTGACTTCTTCAACTTCTCTTCCTCAGTTATCACTCCATCAGCCCCATTCTCTGCTCCATTTATCACGTCGTAAACTCACACCAATTCATCCTCCAACTTCAGACAAAACACTCGTCATCTTCAGAACTTAACGGTTCTTCCAAGACTCAATCGTTGAAAAGAATGGGATGCTACCGCTGCCCACAAAGCAGTCACCACCGAAGAAATATGTCGCAAACTTGAAAAGAAGACGGTGAGAGTACAAATGAGGAGGAAACTAGAGCAATAAATGAGGAACTAAGGGTCTTTTTTGTTGTGGAAATGCCTTGTGCAAATTCGGGAATTTACGAGGGGGAGTTTTTCAATAATAGAGATGATTCGATAGGATGCGTGGAGAATATATGGAGCAGATGCTGTTCGTATGTTGTCGATTTCTACATTTTTCAAATGTAGACTCTTAAAATTGTCATCATGAAATCGTATGAGGAAAGTGAACAAACTTAGACGCCACATTCTATTAATTTCAATATGAACTTGAACTATCCCTTGGAGATTATATTATTCGAATGTCAATTTATTCGAAATTTCCCAAGAATTAATATTTCCGCATACACATTTCCCTACGAGTTAATTATTCAATTTCTTCTCGATCTTAATTATAAAAACAAACGCTGTTGGAATGTCGATAGGAATAGATATCATTATAGATCAACTATTGTCATTTCGCTAAAACCGTGTGAGAAATCATTCATCGAAAGTGTTTTTTCGAATTTATTCTCACTTTCATGATTTCACTCTCGATTATTATAATATGAGAAGAAACTCAAGCAGCTTTTGGTTTGATTGTATGCATGAGATTACTCAATTCAACCAAAATGTTAATTCACTTCTTGATGTCTGAATTTTTGATCGAGGCAGATGGTTAGCTCAAATTCGCAATCTGATGAGTTATTCATGAGATTATACTGTCGGACTGAAGTACAACAGTGGTTCTACGTTGTGTAGACTGTTCAAAATAAACTGCTCCACATGAGTCAGGGATATTGACTATAATTGCGAAAAAACATAGTTAAAATAAGATTTTTGTGATGAAAATTCATATTAATATGATTTAAAGTTGCAAATTAATTTTAGCCTGTAGGTCTGCAGCGTATACAGGGTGGTTAAGAAAAATCGAGTGAAATAACGAAATTTTATTCCCAGAGAATTCAAGCATTTTAAGATTATCAATACAATGTATGGCCTCCACGGGCATCAATAACAGCTTGACATCTTCTTTGCATACTGCACACGAGGTTGTTGAACATTTCTTGAGGAATTTGGTTTCATGAACGGGGCAGAAGCTCTCTCAGATCATTTAAGGATTCTGGGGTAGGTTGATGATTATCTAATCTTCTTTGGAGCATATCCCATGCACGTTCTATGCAATTCAAATCTGGTGAGTGCGGAGGTATTGGTAAATGTGGAATACCAAGCTCCTCGCGCGCATTCTCAACTATGGCTGCACGGTGCGGTCTAGCGTTATCGTCTAGAAATTGAAAAGTTTCACCGATAGCAGCGTGAATATTTGGCACAACATTGTCAATGACATGCTCCCTATAGTGTGAGGCGGTCATTTTCCCAAGGTAAATGTGTAGATCTGTGCGCCCGTTGAAACATATCCCGGCCCATACCATAACATTACCCCCTCGGAATGGATGGACTTCTTGGACATAGCGACGATTACGGGGTATGCGTGGGATTGTCCATATCCTTATTCTTCGAGAATCTGAAAATCGTCCATATCTGGATTCATCAGTGAAAAGGACACTACGCCATTGATCGTTCCAATTGATATGTTGCCTTGCCCATTCCAGTCTTTGACGCTTATGGTCACGTGTTAATGGAACTCCTCTTAATGGACGTCTAGAACCTAGATTCACCTCTCTCAAACGTCGTCTGATGGTTTCGATGGAAACTTGGACCCCATCTGCATTTTGAAGAGTATTCCGTAGCATTCTACACGTAGATGTAGGGTTTCTTCCCGCCGAAACGGTGATTAAACGATTCTGAGCAGGTGTTGTTTTTCGTCGCCCACCAAGCCTTGGTCTTTCCAACACGGAACCTGTCTCCCTGAACCTATTCCAAAGTCGAGATATCACACTTCGGCTGACTTGGAGCCTTTCCGCTACAACAACCTGAGTTAGGCCACCCTGTAGCATTCCGATAGCCCTATTAGCCTCAGCGTTTGTTAATTTACGTCTTGGCATTTTCAGAAAACTCGTTTCAAATCGAAGCCGTTGATAAACTGATTTCTTTTCAAAATAAGAACATTCATGAAGCATATGCAAAGAACCGAACTTCAGAAAAAAGTCGACCAGATTGACGAAATGTCTCATACTGGTTTTTATTGGATCGATTTTAGTTGTTATTGAGTTTTAAATGATTTTACAGCGATTTTCTCGAAGATTACATACTTTTAAAAACGATTGAATACGATATCCCTAACTCTTGTGGAGCAGTATATTTATATATTCATAAAAGAATCTGAACTGGCCTGATGAAAATTCGATTCAGGACTCATTCAAGCCAATTATGAAAGTCCTTGGATATACTGAAAAAATTAAAATTCCTAACGTAAAAAAATTATTATTTTGAGTATCTCTGGTAATTGCACGAGGCGTGGTCACTCTTGGAGAAACTGATCAGGAATTGCGAAGTTCAATGTTAATCCGTTAATTTCCAATGATTTCTCCACTAGGAAACTTTCAAAGTATGATAAATTACCTGCTTGACCTCGCATATCATTCTTTTTCGTCGCTGCTAATTTTACCCGTAATTAAAACTTTTCAGTTAATCATACGCTTCACGCAAGACAATGAAGATGGTATTGTGGTTAATTCGCACCATTTGGAAGAGATTTGGGTGAAAATGATGCGTAGTCTTAGAGAAACTGCCAGTGGAAGGTCAATTTCTTAAAGTAATAATACTCGGGAGAAGTTAAGCTTTCCTTAGATTAATTTTTGCCATGAATCATTAGCTTTCTCAAAACCTTATTGTTCTCAATGGTATACAGAGTGTTCTACAGGCTCTACGACAAATTTAAATCAATGCTAGCGGTGCAAATAATATATTTATATGTTTAAATTGAAAAAACGTTGATGAACAAAAGTACACAACTTGTGCTATTTAAATTATTGTGCATTTGTTGAGACATGAAAAGCAAACTTTATCAGTATCCACATCACCAGGCTGCTTGTCTTTAAACCTTATTCATTGACATCAAATTCCTTGGCGAATTCCAAATGCCCTTCCACTAAACTTCTCTTTTCTTGCAGATTCTTTCGTGAATAGTCAGGAATGGACTCTATCGAGGGCCGTTCCGGACCTGCGCCTGGGAATAGTCGGTTCGTTGTCTTCAGGCAAGTCCGCGCTGGTACACCGATATCTGACCGGTTCGTACATGCAGGAAGAATCTCCGGAAGGCGGGAGGTTCAAGAAAGAGATCTTGGTGGACAATCAGAGCTACCTTCTCTTAATCAGAGATGAAGGAGGACCTCCAGAGTTGCAGGTGAGGAGTTTATTGAGATTTTCAACGTGTGTGCCAGCAAAAATGTCTATTGAGTCGTCAGTTCTGTGGTATCTCTAGGCAGTACGATTTTCGTAGTCTTTCTCACTCAGATAACAAAAGTTCTGTTTCGTAATCACAACGATTTGTAGGTAACTCGATAAGTATCATTCCGGATAGATGGATTTACGTTTGGATTTCATTTCATGAAGCAAGAAATTTTATATCCCTTCATAGTTACGTGAACATGACTGCAGTTAAAAAAGAAGGATCAAGTGCGAGTAGAATGAGCGATGGAAGATATTCCTTACTAAATTCTTCTCTGCACAAGCATTTAGCTTTCGTCTTCCAGAAACATGCGTCTGTGATATAATGTATATTCTTCATGTTCCATCAAAAGAACCCAACAAAGACGAAACAAGATACTCAATTATCCTGAATTCGTCCTCATTCAACCCACCAACAAAGCCTATCTTATCTCAAGAAGAGAAACAACATTTCCGAAACCTCCATACGTTCCAAGAAATTTCAACAATCCTCCACATTTCTATGGCTCGCAATCGACAACATCCAAAGCGAAAGATACATAACAAACGTTCCTCTCGTGCGAGTCTTATCAAAGAAAGTCGTCCGCTCGACAACTCGAACAGGTAAATGGTCTTATTCTCTATTTATAGCGCAGATAATTTACTTTGTCCTCTGCCTGGAGGATCAGATGCATATTTTATAAGGACGAGGAAGCAGCTAGCTGGTCGAATAGGCCAGCAACTATTGGCTCCACACGGCATGTTCCTTGGAGACTCGATTCCATGTAGCTTTCTCCCCAGCGTACCCTCGTTGGATATGGAAGAAGCGGTTTTTTTTATTGGTAACTCACGAACGTAGGCTGGAATTCATGAGGCAGATAGGGCAAAGAACGAACGGTTGGCGTTAATTGAAAGATAGTGGCGATTGTGGAGTTTTCGCCAGACAATTAACGTTGGTGTAGCATCAGAGGATATTATTGATGCTCGTTGTAATAGTTGACAGTAATTGACGGAGATCAAAGGGTTATATTCTCGTATTGAAAAGTTATTTGGGTTACATCTGTTGGTCGCCACTCGCCAGGGATTTCTTGACGATGACAAATATGGTGTTTTTGGAGGTCTTACCCCTTGATGTTATTATGCCTAGAGATAATTGAGACAATACTGATTAATCATATACAAACAAAAAGTGGATAGGATTACAGGTGCAGGAGCTATGACGATTTGAAATTGGAAAAAATGTCATTTGACACGTGAAAATCTGAACTATGCTAGATAGCGACTCGAATGTTTTTTAATTGAATTCAGCGCCCTCGAAAACCTATACATTGACACCAAACTTGTCCATATAGTCCTTCTTTTACTCGATTTTTCTTGTTTTGCATGTTTCATTTTCGAGTTTTTTTAAGAGGCTCACAGCACTCAAAGTATAGGTGACACTGATCGTCCTAATGGGTTTTGTGAATGGCTCGAAAGGGCAGTAAATATTCCAGATCGAAAAACGACTCAAGTTTCGATAGGGATACATTGGCCAGGACAAATATGGTGATTTTGGGGGGTACCATTTCCTTTAAACGAATATTTCATTTAACACCTGTCGCTTCGATATAATTCGCTAGTTGGAAGGAGATGATGATGACAGAATTTTTTTTTAATAACAGTTTATTTTCTTGATCACTTTTTTGGGAAAATCATCTTCCACAACCTAAATAAACAAATAAACATGGTGTTCCAGAAGGAATGGATAAAAAACACTCTATCGGACGAAAAAAATACAAAAAACTTTATCTCCAGAAGAAAAATTTTTTTTAAACCATGATTTCCACACGCTCACAAATAAATCAAATCCATCAGTTTCTTCGTTGTAAAGTATTCTCCATTGAAATACCAATAGATATGCAGAAAACTGTATGAATAACAGTTGTCATTTTCTGGAAAAAAAAAATCCTACTTCAAATTTCATTATAAAATGTGATGAATATTTTATTCATCTGTGCATCTTGGATATTGCGAATCTTCTACCATTTTCGGGAACATCTGTCGGCAGAAAAGCAATCTGACCTGGTAGTCTCTCGGTTGCAATGTACTCGTGTTAAGTCATAGAAATCTTTTTTTTCATTAATTCTAAATGTGTGTCGTGTGATTGCTTTTGACGGGGTAGATGGATTTTGCTCAATTCCCTTCAAAACTTTATCTTCCATAACGGTGTTAGCGATTCGTTCAGTGATTGTGCCACCAACACCGCTGTCAGGAATTCGCCCTACCAGGTAGTCGAATACGCGGTAATCTGGATGGGGAATGTTAGGTTTTTTTTCCCCAGATAGAGCTGCAGCTTCACTGGCACTTTTGCACCCACCATAAATGAAATGCATATTTAACACATTGAGCATGATAATAAAATCACGAAATTGCTTTTCGACTTGCATTGTGACCTTGTATGCATCGGTAGTGCATATTCGATCGCTTTCTGCATATGAACACGGTGCGGTGGCGGTTTCTGCTTTTCTATCGATTTTTCGGATAGAGGCGGGTTTCAGATATTGAGGCCTAAGGGGAACACACACTTCAAGACTTACCCATCATAATCTGAAATGGACAATTAGAGCGTCGAAGTCTATATTTGTTTCAATCATCATATTTTCTCTTAGTCGCTCTTCTTCCGGACGTAGCAGAAGCTGAATTTTTTTTATGTTGTGGTTTTCAAGAAAAGGAATATCCTGTAATGTTCAGAGAACATCGTGAGAACCAAGGGCAAGCAGGTAGGAATTGGTGTTCTTCTTGAATTTCTGGAGGTTATATGCCTCGGGGAACACCTTCCTAGGCAATGTGTTCCAAAGCCTCGCTGTTCGTTGGATGAACGAGTCTTTGAAGAGAGATGTTCTGCAGGTCTTCAAAGTTACCACGAAGGGGTGTGAAGACTTAACTTGACGGGTTGGTCTGGAAGAGACTGCCAGAGGGGGAACGATTGCTGATAATTCGGAAGAGCATCGCCCATGGAAATATCTATAAAATAGAGACAGATCGCCCACTTTTCTACGGTGTTCCAGAGAAGTGAGCGAGTTTGTAAGCGAGGCATCACCGACGAGACGAATTGCCCTTTTTTGTACAGAATCCAAGAGTTTTAGGGTGTGTTTAGGTGCAGCACTCCAAATATGGGAACAGTATTCCAGGACAGATCGAATCTGTGCCTTATAGATCATAAGCAGCTGACCTGAGGTGAAATAGCTCCTGGCACGAAACAGAAAACCAAGTTTTTGGGATGCACTTTTAGCAATGGATCTCACGTGATTCTCCCAGGAAAGGTTACTGCCGACAGTAATGCCAAGCATCGAAATGGATGACTTCAATGGTATGGTCACTCCCGACAATTTTATGCAGGGCACAGTAAGATCGGCTTTTCTAGAGAAAAGACATGCTTGTGTTTTGTTTGCGTGGAATTCTACCAAGTTATTAGATCCCCATTCAAGAATTGTTGCCAAGTCCATATTTATGTTGTTAACATTTCTTCCTCGTTCGTTTCTGATTTGGCGCCCTAGAAGAAAAGGCGGTATGGAGTTGTTCGTACCTGTCAAATTTCCGAGGGTTGGCTATTGTGAGATCTAGTAATTTATTCCTTGTTTATTGAACTGAAATGACAGAACAGAATGAGGTTATGTGTTATAGTCATAGAGCATGCGCGAAGAAAAAGGATACTTTCTCTTCGTTGAAGGCCCAATATCCGGACTTTAAAATGAAGAATCCTTTAAAGCTTTCTCAGTTTATGGAACCCTTTTCATTTGTAAAGGGGACTTCTCACGGAAAAGTAGACTTTATTTTCGATTATGGAACTGGCCCTATGTTCATCGAGTGAGTCTTCACGGCGGTACCGACCCTTAGATCAGATAGGCAGCGGGCGAAATTGCTGTGCCGGCGCCTCGACCGATTCTACCCTCGTCGCCGCCGCCGCCGCCGCGACGCCTTCGGCCTTACCGGCGCTGCACGCACCTCCGGAGAGTCCGGACTCTCGTTCCTCAGTAGGGGTTCCGGTGGCTCACTGATTCGTACGGGTTAGCGATTCGTGGTTCTTCCCTGGCATTGAATGAGACGTGGCTGTGAGCTGGAGGAAATGCGTGAGTTAATTTTATTGCTTAACAGCTATGTAGAGATGTTGATTATTAATTGATAGGGCGTATTTATGGTTTCTTCGTCGATTGTTGAATAAATTGATGATTTTGGATCGTTAATATTGAATTCACAATAGCGACATCGAATTCTTCTCTTTTTACCCGACTGCTCCTAAAGGAGGGTAATGTTTTTCGATTGTATATGTATGTTTGTATACTCCATTCACAATTATAAAATCACAACTCTGTCCTTGGAAATTTGACACATTCCACTCTGTATCGATGTTATGACGTTTTTCAAAATATTTTTATGTTCCAAGTCAACACTATGTTGCCCTTTCTACATTCTTAGCGTATTTCTCAGAATGTATATTTCGTTTTGGAGAACACAACAGAAAATTGTGAACAATATTCTACATGTAAAGGAGTTTTTGGATTTATGATTGTAAAGATTTATCGATGTGCTTTGTTTTCATCATGATATTGTATGTGATATGATTGTGAGGGTGCATAACATTTCTATTTCTAATATTTCTTTATTTCAGATAAATAACAGTTTTATTCATTCATCACAAATAAAATAAACATAATAACTAAATTAACGAATTTGTTTACAGAGAAACTAATAATTTCAATGCAATAGTAACTGAGTTTTGGTTATAAATTAATGAGCAAGAATGTCAATTCCTGAAAGCTTTGTAGATATACATTTCATTTATCTGATCTTATGAACAAGGAGTAAAATATTCTGACTGTATAGTTATTTATCAGTTTAAAAAATATTCATACATTACTACCACAGTAGGTTCGTACAAATAAAATGGAATAGGTCAAACATATGCTTCACATTTATCATTCACCTGTTCTAAAATAAGACACAAACTCCTGGAATATGGAAAAAACCGATGTATTCTGGTTCAATATAGCCTATTTCTACTTTCGGCAAGGATTGATAGGAATGAAAGCACCAGTGACACATTTCAATTAATCGGAATCTGAATTCACCTACCGTTGAATGCAATATAGTCATATTTCTTCTTTATTTTTGCTTTTTCGAAGTGTTTTCTGAAACGTGAAAACGATCAACAATAATCATTTAGAGACCGATGATGGCCATCCAGAACCCGTTTACTTACGAAAATCGTGCGATTTCATTCTGCAAGTTCTTTCCTCATAATTCCTCGAAAATCATACCTGAACCATATTTTCCGGTCGCTTTCGTTAGAAGATCGTATAAGGAAGCCTTTTTTGTCCATTTACACATTCCAAATAAATTTTGAGCACCAAAAACGATACCGAAACTAACCAAACTTCTGGGGGACCGGAATTTCGTTTGAAATCTTTCTAAACGGCCAGATACCTAAAAAAAACTTCGTTATCAAGTGCAAAAAGGTCGATTAGTACTTACTTTCGCTTTATTTATACTTATAAATCGAATTTTGGTCCAATTCAAATTTGCCGTTCGTACTCACGCCAAAAGTCGTGAAAGGAAAAAATGACACTTGCACGAAATTTCTCATATCGACGGGAAACTTCTTCTGGATGACGAAGAACGGAAAAATAGGCGATTTCCTATCGATATTTCGCCCCAAAATCGCCGATCGATTCGAACTAACAAAATGTGGAATATCTTTGATACTTTTACTTTGATGTAAACAAATAAACTGGCAACGTCGTTTTGTCATTAACGATATTTTCTGTACGCGCACAGACTTTTCATCAGGTGCACCAACTCCTGAAAACGAAACCATGACCTCCTATGTGATCAAATAAATAAGTGAATGGAGTATATGTTTGTATGTATTTCCTTTTCACTTTCACGCTCTACAGCCTGAACGGCTTAACAGATTTTAATATTTTAGGTACCATTAGATTCGTATGAATTGTGGGAGCGACAGGCTATGTTTTCTTCTTGCATTTAAATTCATTTCTAAAAATCATAAACACATAAATCATTCATTCAGACAATTTTTTTATGTGAAAGTTTATATGATGCCACAATTTATGGAAAATAATATCTTCTCTAATGACTGCATAGACTAGAATAGTTTTATGTAATTTTCAATTATAACATGGATTACCTACTCAGTCAAATTTGTTCACCATCAACCTCGAAAATTCACTAGCGAAACATTTGAAAATTAGATGAGTTAATAAATGTCAATAAAAGTCCTCATATTTTTCCATCAAATTTTTAATGAGAAAGGCTTTCATCATGGAAGCAAATATTTAACCAACTAATTCGTGTTATCGGCTTCTCCTTCATACTGAGACGTTTCTTTGAGAAATTATTGAGGTTTGATCTCATCAACTTCCTTCTTGTAATAATCCACAGCCTCCTGGTGCTTCTTAATTTGCTCCTCGTGGAAATCTATTTCATCTTGCAAGTTTTCCCTCAAAATATCCATCCTCTTTTCATGTTCTTTCCTGAAATATTCATCCTGATTTTCTGTTTCGATTTTCTGAGTTTCTTGTGCTTCATCAGAAGCTGTTTCCCGCTCTGGTGGAGTTTTCCCAACTCCAGAATAGAATCTTGTGCATATCAGACGCCTCAGACAGCGGGTCGACTGCATTGTTCGTATCGGTACATCTAAATTTTGACAACAAAATAATGAAGTGACAATCAGTCAAACCATCGAGTCATCTAACCGCGATTATTCAGATTGTCTATTTCACGCACATAATTCTATACCTATATTTGATCCATGAAATAATAGCTATTTATGTAACAAGTACATAAATTAGGTCTTTATGGACGAGTCCAAAGTTTATGGCAGAGCGAGCAAAGCCAATAATTGGGGCAAGTCCATAAGCCTAATTAAGCCTAATTATGTAAGAGTTGCATAAAATGCTTTATGTTTGACTGCAATGCAAAAATTTTATTTTCTGAAATGGCAATTATTATATTCGTCGCTTTATTTCAAGAAAACATTTAGCGTCCTTTTGCTTTTCTTACCTTAGTAACCATCAGCGACCTTAGCAACCTCACTGAACAAAGTTGTTTACTTCGTTAATTCTGTGACAAACGTCATAATAATCCCAAAAATGGATAGTTCGGGAGAGGAAAGCGTAAAAAATTTAGCCGCAAGTGCCAAAGAATCTCTCCTACCCGTTAAAATAGCTTATGAAAATTTGTATGCGGCCTGTAACAAGTGGTGTGGAACGAAGAAAATTGCGAAATCGAGAGAAGACTGTGACAGTTGAGTCCAATAAAGTGGTGTCCAATAAAGTAGTCAATTATTGGCGCTAAACGAATTCATGAATCAAGTGTTTATGAAGCAGTCGAACATAAATGTTTTTAGTTTGTTTATTAAAATATTTTCTCAAATTTACTACTTTCCCAAAGTAAATAAATATTTTGAAAATACGTAATTACTACGACTTCTATGCAGAAACGACAACGTTGCGTAGGTATCTGACTCTAACCTAACATTTTCAAAATATACACGGTGAAATGTATCAGAATGTCATGGCCAACCGGGATACTTTATAAAAGTGAATGGGAACCCCTTTGCCCGAGGGTTTTTTTTAATTCTGTCCCACGTTAATCATAAAGTGCCATCCTTGCCCGCTTTATGTGATATTACTCTACCCAGAACGACCTAAAAGAGTTCCCTACTCCTGAGTTTCGTTAAAATGTACCTACCTAATAACTAGGCTACCTTCCTTTGGGCTACATCGAAAGGGACAGGACCGGATATTTCACTGAATTGGCTGCTTATTAGTTGGCTTCTTTTCCAACCAAGAATAAGAATCATTTCTAAGAATAATAATATGTTGGGTAAAGTCTTTCATTATGAAGTATGTAGAAGGAAAATTAGTGCAGACAATTTTTTTTAAAGTTTTTGTTATTTCAAAATCTACAAATACGATAGAGTTGAAATTTGATAATAAACACTGTATTGATGTATTGCATAATGATTTCGACGTGTAGGTATACAAAATTTTTTTGTGAAGATCGCTCGATAAAAGAATAAAAAAAATAATATATTCGCACAAAATATTGATGGCTTATACTACTGAAATTGGTAACGCCATCATAAGAAATTATTTCAGCTTCTAATATATCCTCACAATTTCTAGAACTTCAGAAATCGTTGGGATTTCATTCCAGAAAAAAAAATCGTGGACAATTCTTCTGATAAGGTTCATATCGAAATCGTCAACCGAATCGATTATTTTTAACGACTGGGCTCTCCTCTTAGGTGGCGTCAATGTTTTATTCTCTCCATATTCTCTGAGAATTCTGAATACAGCTGAATCACTCACCCCTGAGGATTTTGACCCAATTCCTACTAAGTCTCTTTTCGATCAATCAGGATGTTCTTCCAATTCTTTTCGAATAATGTTCAAATTTATCTCTTTCTCTTCAGCAGAGAAATGCGACCTTTTGGACCTTTTTCGTGGTGGTCCCCACATATCACCCTCAGTATCCGTTTCCGAATTCGACATTGTTCTATAAACACTATATACACTTTGTCAAAAGATTTTCCAACACAATACACTTTACACAACAAAATCTATAAACACTTTGAACAGCAAGACCTTCACAGTAGCTCTAGGTATTTTAACTGGTCTTGTTAATTGAAAACTTCGATATTTATGCAAATCAAGATGGCTTTAATCCATTAAGGGAAAGGACACAAACCTGGTGTTTCCCGGAATTACCTTGTCGGAATCTTGAGCAACCGACAAAGAGTTTCCTACAAAATAATATGAAATTATGGACCGAAACTAAATATATTTCGGATATTACATGTAAATGACCATTATAAATTTGAACAGAGATCTTTTACGAGTCTTGTCAATTGAAAACAACGATATTTGTGCAAATAAAGATGGCTTTCACCCATTAGGGAAAAGGACCCAAATCTGGTGTTTCCCGGAATTACTTTGTCGGAATCTGAATCTTGCAAGATTCCGACTCAAATCTCTAAAACTCTGGTGTTTCCTGGAATTACCTTGCCGCAATCTCGAGCATCCGAAAAAAAAATTATTTAGTAGATAGATAATAATATAAAAACAAAACAAAATAAAAAAATAGGGTACGTCGGATATAAAATGTTTATGACAGTTGCAAATCATAACAGAAATTTTGCACTAGAGTTTCTGAGGAAAAAAGTTCTAATGTGGGAATTGCTGACTCAAATTATTGAATCATTTCTATCCAGTACCATCCACAGTCCGAGTACGATCCTGGCAGTCTCTTAAGGCGGTCGAAGAGAGCGTTGTTATCACCGTTTGACGAATAGGAGCTTTATTGTGCGCAAAGCAGACGATTCTGTTTGTTTACAAAGCTCCTTCTTATATTTGAACGGACTATAGACGATATTTTCTCTATTTCAGTCAAATTTCGTGAAATACTGTTGAAATTCAATGAAAAATTCAGATTATACCTACATCCTAGTGACTTTTGTATTGTATCTTGGCATTGAATTCCAAGAAATCTTTTGCTTTGATGCATTGAAGAATTCGCCCTAATTTCACAAGGATTTCTTCGGAATTACTCATTCCGGTACTGCATCCATCCCCCCGAAAAAACTCGTATCGTCCGTATCCCAATCCCACTTTGTATTCCCCCTTTTACGAGCACGTCTTTCAGAAAGGTTCAATTTCTTTTTCGCCGTCACCTCTAGAGGCTCTACCAGTCCTGGAGTTGTCGTTGTTGCATCAATTCCACTGCCCTCCTGTTTTCCCGCAATTCCTGACGTACTCCGGTGGATAAATCGTTGATATCTCGCCAGATTTATCTGTTGATATCTTCCCGAGACTTTGTAAGTATGCCCATAATTCTGCTTTATTGCTCTTCCGCTCCATTTCCCGATTCGTTTGGATAAATTGGGCGATTAATTTCGTCCAGAGTGTTTGTTGTTGTTTAGATCGTTGAGCTATGGAGAATTTCGTCGGTCGGGATTGAATCAGAGTTTATTTACCGGGAAAATTGGCTTTCCAATTTGTTCGGGTTGGCTAATGATGCTCTTTCATTGATTACAGCTTCCTATGATGGGGAAATATTGCCTCGGATGTTATGGAAATTTATTTCATTGGCTTTTTCAGATTGCACGATTATTTCTTTTTATTTATTGAAGTTTCTTCAGCTCGATGTGCCTTTTACAGGATGTTATTTTGAATAGACCGCTATTTCGGTAGATGTCACTTTTGAAGATGTTATTTTTTCGAATTTTGATAAGTAGAAACTACGCCTTTAATAAAAACAAGCTTCGCCCGGGTAGAAATTTGTTTCACGCGGCGGTTTCATCTTCAACACTTAAACCTGCCATATCTTTTGATGTACTCGTTGTAATTGTATGATTTGTATAATGTGAAGGGCAATTTCGTTCTAAATTAAATACTGGGGATAAATAACGTATTAGGTTGGATGAGGATCAATACCCAATTCATAAAAACACACTCCCAAATAGTGCATAATTTTGGAAAACATCTGATTACCATAAACAGGTAATAGCAAGTCAATCTTGAGGATAGATACATGCTATCGCGGACTTTTTTGTAGAACTATTTAAGAGGTACATTTCCGTCATATACATTGTATCCACGTAAGTCTTACGGTTTTTGCAGCGCACTTGAAAATAGCTGATTATGGCTGATTTTTTCGTAATTATTGAAGTTATAGTAGATATCCTTGATTTTTTTCAGGTGGAAAGTATAGCCTATGTCACTCAGGGATAATGTAGCTTTCTAAGGGTGAAAGAATTTCTGAAATCGGTCCAGTAGTTTTTGAGCCTATTCGTATCAAACACACAAAAATACAAATCTTTCCTTTTTATAATATTAGTATAGATAGATAAACATCCGATATTTTTTCTACAAAATGGCATTTTTCTCTGAATGTCAAAATAACACCTGTTATTGGAAAACCCTCTATACTCCATTCACAATTATAAAATCACAACTCTGGCCTTGGAAATTTGACACATTCCACTCTGTATCGAAGTTATGACGTTTTTCAAAATATTTTTATGTTCCAAGTCAACACTATGTTGCCCTTTCTACATTCTTGGCGTATTTCTCAGAATGCATATTTCATTTTGGAGAACACAACGGAAAATTGTCAACATTGTATTTGTGAACTCTTCCATTAGTGTGACAATCATTATTGTAGGTAAAGAAACACACTAAAAATTTAATATATTTATATTCTTTCGGCTATCGATTTCGGCATTTTGCCATCATCAGGCCAGCTGAAATATAACCAAGTATACATTGAAAAAACAATCAAACAAAAACATGAAGTCAAATCTGAGTATAATTTTTCTCCGACAGAAACACTTACCGTCATATCAAGAAACAACAACGTCAGTCAGAACAATCATTTAAATATTATTCTACAAGTAAAGGAGTTTTTGAATTTATGATTGTAAAGATTTATCGATGTGCTTTGTTTTCATCATGATATTGTATGTGATATGATTGTGAGGGTGCATAACATTTCTATTTCTAATATTTCTTTATTTCAAATATAATAACAGTTTTATTCATTCATCACAAAGAAAATAAACATAGTAACTAAATTAACGAATTTGTTTACAGAGAAACTAATAATTTCAATTCAATAGTAATTGAGTTTTGGTTATTTTTGGTTATAAATTAATAAGCAAGAATGTCAATTCCTGAAAGCTTTATAGATATACATTTCATTTATTTGATCTTATGAACAAGGAGTAAAATATTCTGACTGTATAGTAATTTATTAGTTTAAAAAATATTCATACATTACTACCACAGTAGGTTTGTACAAATAAAATGGAATAGGTCAAACATATGCTTCACATTTATCATTCACCTGTTCTAAAATAAGACACAAACTCCTGGAATATGGAAAAAACCGATGTATTCTGGTTCAATATAGCCTATTTCTACTTTTGGCAAAGGATTGATAGGAATGAAAGCTCCAGTGACACATTTCAATTCATCGGAATCTGAATTCAACTACTGTTGAATGCAATATAGTCATATTTCTTCTTTTTTTCAGCTTTTTCGACGTGTTTTTTTTTAAACGTGAAAACTATCAACAATAATCATTTAGAGATCGATGATGGCCATCCAGAACCCGTTTAGGTACTTACGAAAATCGTGCAATTTCATTCTGCAAGTTCTTTCCTCATAATTCCTACCTGAACCATATTTTCCGGTCGCTTTCGTTAGAAGATCGTATAAGGAAGCCTTTTTTGTCCATTTACACATTCCAAATAAATTTTCAGCACCAAAAACGATACCGAAACTTACCAAACTTCTGGGGGACCGGAATTTCGTTTGAAATCTTTCTAAACGGCCAGATACCTAAAAAAAAACTTCGTTATCAAGTGTAAAAAGGTCGATTAGTACTTACTTTCGCTTTATTTATGCTTATAAATCGATTTTTGGTCCAAATTTGCCGTTCGTACTCACGCCAAAAGTCGTGAAAGGAAAAAATGACACTTGCACGAAATTTCTCATATCGACGGGAAACTTCTTCTGGATAGGCGATTTCCTATTGATATTTCGCCCCAAAATCGCCGACCGATTCGAACTAACAAAATGTGGCATATCTTTGATACTTTTACATTGATGTAAACAAAGGAACTGCCAACGTCGTTTTGTCATTAACGATATTTTTTGTACGCGCACAGACTTTTCATCAGGTGCACCAACTCCTGAAAACGAAACCATGACCTATGTGATTAAATAAAAGTGAATGGAGTATATGTAAAAATTTACCGAGCGATTTTTCAAAATCTTGATTTTGCTATCAGATTTTTGATTTTTCTATCAGAAAAGTCCTGTTTCCTTTTCAATATACCACCCTGTATAGTGCATTTCCAGAAGAATAGATCTTTCTATGCGTCTATCCAGAATATAAATGTGAGATTCGGAAATGGACAACAAAGAAAATCGCTTTGTTTGTCAATCCCATATGTCATCAAGAAAATAATATCCCATCGGTAACGAAAATCAATTTGCTCAAATGTTCGTGTGCTATAATAAACATCATTAAATTATCTAGGACAATTTCCGTGAGTAGATAACGGCTACTAGTCGTCTAGATTATTATTACCTTCACTATAATGGTCTCATCGATTTTGTGTGGTTATTACATATTTATGACATTTCGTTTGGTGGAAATATAGTTCATCGAATGGGACAAGAAAACTTTTTTTTTTTCATATCAAGGTTTACATTATGCCATTATACCTATATGGAAAATATCATCATTAGGTACTTTTTCGTACGTACTGCTTTCTGTCAATACAATTTTTCACATAAATTTGTTTTTATTCCATCAATAAGCACGTTAAATGTTGGTTTTTAATTGCTCAGTCGTTGTTGAATTATCAGCATAAACTTGTGACTTAAGGGTCTACGTCCTTGAAAAAAAAGGGAGTCAGAAACGATTTTTTTTTCTGATTGATGAAGGGATGTATGAGTGTATAAAGATAAAAATAATAAAAAAATATTCTATAAGTATTGAATGAATGAAAAGGATGTTTCCCATAATTTTTGGTTATTTTGTAGCATTTCCACCATCAAAACAAACAAATATTTTTGTGTTTTTTCATTTCAGTATTGAAGTCTATCATTTAGTTAATCAAACGTCTATCTAATTTTTTTCAGAATTTACTGTTTTTTTGTAAATAACATTACAACAATGTGTTGTTTTCGCGAAATTTATTTCCTTGAATTTTTCTATTCGAAATGATAAATATCCATTTTTATCAACGACAATTTATTAAGGTTGGTTTAAGCCGTCGATTAGTGAAAATTAATTGTTTCTTACAATTGTGGATTCGAAGATGGAATTGAATTTCTTTTAAATGACACGCCCCGCAGGTATCTCCTACCAGATGACTGGTGAAGAAAAGAGAGAGTATTATACACCTAGTGTGAGATCTAGTTCAGGGTATGATTTCTTGTTATATTCCCTGCACCCCCAAAATTTGTTCTATTAAGCTGAATTATCCAATAAATAAAAATTAATGCACTGCACTGCCATCTGGCGGTGTAGGTTTCCTATTTTGAAGGCTAAAGACTCTTAAAGAACGTAACAACATTGTTATTTTCATGTGCTTTATTCTCATTCCAGTTCACAGCGTGGGTTGACGCAGTGATCTTCGTGTTCAGCTTGGAAAACGAATCATCGTTCAACGCGATCTACAACTACTACACCAAGATGTCGCATTACAGAAATTCAGCAGAAATCCCTCTGATCCTTGTGGGAACCCAAGGTAAGTTTTTTTCTCGAGTAATCTTTTGGGGTGGAATGAAATATGGGAAAAATTGGCATATTAGGTGTGCCTCTAAGTACTAGCTGCAACTTCATTATGAAATGAAACCTATTTCAAGCCCGAAAGCGTGAAATGGACCAACTCAAGATATACGAGGATATATTGAAAAATTCTTAGCCTACTATAGAACCAAACAAAATTTCAATGTCAAAATATTTTATTACTCAACATATTCTCCTCTCAATTGAATACATTTATTACAGCGAACCTGCAACGTCTCTAGACCTTTCAAAAAAAATGTTTCTTCTTGCTCTGCAAACTAGTCCTCCACAGCTTTTATTACCTCCTCGTTGGAAGAAAATTTACGACCTTTTAAACTTTTTTTCAGTTGAGGAAAGGGATGATATTCGGACGGAGCCAAATCTGGTGAATAAGGGGGGTGTTCTAGTAATTCTAACCCTAAATCACGAATTTTTGCATGGCAACATGAGATTTGTGTACTGGGGCGTTGTCCTGTAAAAGCAGAACACCTTTGGATAGCTTTCCGCGTCTTTTCTCTTTAATTTTTTCACGTAGAGTGGTCAGTAATGTCGAGTAGTAATCTCCAGTTATTGTTCTACCCCTATCCAAGAAATCAATCATGATTACTCCATGGCAATCCCAAAAAACTGAAGCAAGAACTTTTCCAGCAGATTTTTGGACACGAAACTTCATAGGTCTTGGAGAACCAGAGTGTCGCCATTCCATCGATTGTTGCTTTGTTTCTGGATCGTAGAAATGTACCCAAGTCTCATCCATAGTAACAATTCGGTTTAAGAAGTCTACATCGTTTTCAAATCGAGCACAGATCGAACGCGATGCTTCTACCCTTGCACGCTTTTGGACAACATTCAAACATTTGGGGATCCATTTAGCAGAAATTTTTCTCATGACAAAATTGACGTGAATTGTATGATGAACGCGTTCGTATGAAATCTTCAGTGCTTCAGATATCCGTATTAGCCCAATTCGACGGTCTGATAAAATCATGTCATGAACTGCATCGATATTTTCCATCTTCAATGGAAAATTTTCCTCTTTTGAAGCTTGCAGTCCAATGTTTCACGGTCGCATACGAAGGACATTGATCACCAAGGGTATGAAGCATATTATCGTAAATCTGCTTACCTCTTAACCCTTTTAAATACAGGTACTTGATGATGGCTCGATACTCCAATTTTTCGATTTTTACAATTTAGGTGGACATCTTTTTTTAAATTTATTGCGTACCTCTGGTTTACTTTTTTGACGTCGAACTCTACACTCACACTCCTAATAAGTTATTGTTCGTTGATGTGGTATCGCAATATTTCGTTTATGCATGGAACATGGAACTGATCTAGGCTAACTAGATATCAATACATCCTCGTAAGCAACCAAGCAACCGCAAAGCCAAAAGATTTGGCGGGCTGTCACGTCAACCAATGGCATATTTGCCAATTTCAATCAAACGAAGACCAACCCGAAGAATAGAGACGTTTTTACCTCTCTCCAGTCGGTGTCTCCAATGTCTATCCACCAAGTTGGTCCAGTTTATCACAGTGACCGAAAAATTCACCCCTAACACCTTTTCATCTCAGATGACGCACTGAATTAAAATTGATTGAATCAATAAATTGCTTCATTCGCGTTTGTGTGGGTGGCAAGCCTTATTAAATCCAAATATTTACAGTAACCGACGAAAAATCAACCTCTAAAACCATAAATCCGCGGGTATGTTTACACCTCCTCCATTCCCAAACTAAATAGATAATCCTGTTATACAAACACTTCCGGTGGGTTCATTGAGAACTGCGAACACGATGTTTACGATGCGTCCGACCTAATTCCTGAAAATTTTCTTTGCAGACGCAATAAGCGAAAACAACCCACGTGTTATCGACGATTCACGCGCCAGAAAATTGGCAAACGACCTGAAGAGGTGTTCGTACTACGAAACGTGCGCCACCTACGGACTGAACGTGGAGCGTGTTTTCCAAGACGGTAAGTGAACACATTTATTATGTTTTTGATTTATTTTTGGACGAGTTATTTCGAACGTGACCTTCAAAATGTATTTGATGAAGTTAACTGAGCATCGCCATTTATTCTCATTGATAGGACCATTTCAAAGCGCAAATATTCATAATTTGGAGATTTTTGGCTTATTGAAATGATTATTTGTCATTGAAATAAACGTCAGTATGATTTTTCAATGGTTTCTTCTTCTTCCTGTGTGGCGCTCTTGGTTGGCCGAAAGTAGCATTTACTATATAACAAATTTTTCATTCGATTTTTCAGAGTTTTAATGTATTTTATAATAACCAGGCCGTAAACGAATCCATAAATGAAGTTTCATAACAAACAATCCATCCGATCTCGAGTTATAAATGGTGTAACCAACAACTTTGTTTTATATATATAGATTTATGCAATACCAGAAAGACTCAGACCCGAAGGCACGCCAACAGAATCAATGGTTTAAAATTGCAGCAGAAAAAAATTTGCGAGAATTCTCAGCGTTGTTATCCGACTATGCTTTGAAATATTGAGAAATTTTAAACATCAAATAATTAAGAAGCTTCCCTTAATTGCAGTTGCAAATAAAGCATTCAATACCACTAAGCATTAATTTAAACTCCTATTTCACCATTCTGTTTTCACGAGGTCTCATCTGACAATAACATTACACCAAAGGAACATGTTGTAAATCATCACCATTATCGTTAAGAGTCTTTAGCCTTCAAAATAAGAAACGTATACCGCCAGATGGCAGTGCAGTGCATTAATTTTTATTTATTGGATTATTCAGCTTAATAGAACAAATGTTGGGGCGCATGGAATATAACAAGAAATCCTACCCTGAACTAGATTTCACACAGGCTGTATAACACCCTCTCTTTCATTCACCTGTCATCTGAGAGGAGATACCTGCGGGGCGTGTCATTTAAAAGAAATTCAATTCCATCTTCGAATCCACAATTGTGAGAAACAATTTATTTTCACTAATCGACGGCTAAAAAAAACCCTAATAAATTGTCGTTGATAAAAATGGATATTTATCATTTCGAATAGAAAAATTCAAGGAAATAAATTTCGCGAAAACAACACATTGTTGTAATAGTATTAACAAAAACACAGTAAATTCTAAAAGAAAAATGAGATAGACGTTTGATTAACAAAATGATAGACTTCGATACTGAAATGAAAAAACACAAAAATATTTGTTCGTTTTGATGGTAGAAATGTTACAAAATGACCAAAAATGATGGGGAATATCCTTTTCATTCATTTAATACTTATAAAATATTTTTTTTATTATTTTTATCTTTATACACTCATAAATCCCTTCATCAATCAGAAAAAATAAATCGTTTCTGAGTCCCTTTCTTTCCAGGGATGTAGACCCTTAACCTTAACCAACCAGTACCTCCAAGTGACTCCTTTCCTTTTCGGTCCGTGATAAAATATGAAATGAAATTTTGACAGTTACTGACGGTCACTTGTAGAAGATGGTCGAGAGATATCTCTGCCAAAAATAACGGACGTAAACAAAAGTCACCTGTTCGTGTTTATGACCAAGTGTTGTTATTTGCGTGTGTTGTTGTTTTTCGTTTGACTGAAATAAATATCAAAATGTTTTCGAGTTTCGAGCAAGAGGTGAAGGAATTCAGAAGGAGATGTCGAATAAGTTTTAAGAGGACTAGAAAAGGTGATAACAAGTGTAATATCTCCACACCCCTCTGCTGTATTCATTCAATTAAATTCGATAATGCGTTGATTGTTTGAGGGTTGAATCAACATTGATCTCCAAATCATGAATTCCTTGAAGAATTATGAAGAAATTGGAATAAACAATAATATTGAATCCAGATTATGCGGTGAATAAAATAAAAAACAAAATAAAATGAAGAAGTTCAACTTCCATATTTTCATTTCAAATTATTTCATTTGCTTCATAAACACGGCTTAACCATTCTCTTTTCTATTCCATTCTCATTTTTTGTATAAACGCTTTAATTGAAAAGTATTTTTTGTTTCTTATTTTATTTATGTACTCCGAATTTTGAAATGAAAGACACAGCTATATGATAAGAATATCAGGCAATAAACACTATTATATTTTACATATCCCAAAACTTACCTTATAATTTTTCTCAGATAGGTATCCTTTGTTTCATAGAGAAAGGTTGTTGAAAATTTTCCTCATAGCTTCTGCATTTCTTGAAATATCCACCTGAAATTTGTATAGACTCTTAACTCTCAAGTTTACATTATACATATGTGACATATCCAGTTTCCGTGGAAAAATCTACAGAGTGATATTTTTCTGGAGAAATGTCTACTTTTTTATCCAGAACGTTTTTGTGGTGCGCCACTGGTAGTTTGAAGAAATATGAAAAAGAATCGTTGTTTCATTGGAGAACTTTTCGCATCTGCTACTGTTTCCGTGAACAAATATAAAAAAATTCAGAAAACTCAAAATTTTCAAGAAAATCTATCAGTTTAGTGAATACATATTTGGATCAATTCATAGTTCTCATATCAATTTATCCGGCTTTATTCTATACTCTGTTCAAATGTAAGAAGGAGCAATAATTACATGTTTGGCGCAGCGGTAGGAGGGCCTTCGTAAAGTTTATTTCCGTCCAGAGTCGAATCGAGGAGATTTCACACAATCGTTCAGTTTTAACTAAACTTGAATTCCATTTTTTTCAATAATTTATAGAACTATGTTATTTTGAAATTTGGCAAACTGTCGTCATCATTCACGATTTCTAGTACTTTAGAAATCGTTGGGATTTCATTCCGGAAAAAAAACCGTGGACAATTCTTCTGATAAGGTTCATATCGAAATCGTCAACCGAATCGATTATTTTTAACGACTGGGCTCTCCTCTTAGGTGGCGTCAATGTTTTATTCTCTTCATATTCTCTGAGAATTCTGAATACAGCTGAATCACTCACCCCTGAGGATTTTGAAACAATTCCTACTAAGTCTATTTTGGATAAATCAGGATTGTCTTCCAATTCTTTTCGAAAAATGTTCTCTTCAGCAGAGAAATGCGACCTTTTGGATCTTTTTCTTGGTGGTCCCCACATATCACCCTCAGATGCAGTATCCGTTTCCGAATTCGACATTGTTCTATAAACACTGTATACACTTTGTCAAAAGAATTTCCAACACAATACACTTTTCACAACAAAATCTATAAACACTTTGAACAGCTAGACCTTCACAGTAGCTCTAGATATTTTAACTGGGCTTGTCAATTGAAAACTTCATTATTTATGCAAATCAAGATGACTTTAAACCATTAAGGAAAAGGACCCAAACCTGGTGTTTCCCGGAATTACCTTGTCGGAATCTTGAGCAGCCGACAAAGAGTTTCGTACAAAATAATATAAAATTATGGACCGAAACTAAATATATTTCGGATATTACAAGTAAATGACCATTATAAATTTGAACAGAAATCTTTTACGAGTCTTGTCAATTGAAAACTTCAATATTTATGCAAATCAAGATGGCTTTCACCCATTAGGGAAAAGGACCCAAATCTTGTGTTTCCCGGAATTACTTTGTCGGAATCTTGCAAGATTCCGACCCAAATATCTAAAACTCTGGTGTTTCCTGGAATTACCTTGCCGCAATCTCGAGCATCCGAAAAAGAAATCATTTAGTAGATAATAATATAAAAACAAAACAAAATAAAAATAGGGTACGTCGGATATAAAATGTTTATGACAGTTGCAAATCATAACAGAAATTTTGCACTAGAGTTTCTGAGGAAAAAAGTTCTAATGTGGGAATTGCTGACTCAAATTATTGAATCATTTCTATCCAGTACCATCCACAGTCCGAGTATGATCCTGGCAGTCTCTTAGGGCGATCGAAGAGAGCTCCTTCTGATATTCGAACGGGCTATAGATCTGTGGTAATGGTTCATAATTTCGTAAAATAATGATCACAAAAAAATGATATAAGTACTCATTACAAGAAAAATTCTAAAAACGTAGACGAAGAAAAAAAAATTCAATAATAAAAACTTTTGTTGATGCTGGAAAATACCGGCATTTTTATGGTTATGTGAGGTGTATTGCTTGTGAACCGCATTTCCAAAATAATTTTGAAGATCGCTATAGACGAAGTGATTGATATTTTGAAATCTCGACCTTCTGGGTAACATGAGCATTCTTTTATTGCAGCTTGCCAGAAAATAGTACAACAAAGGCTTTCGTCATCGACGTCCTGCCTAACTCCAACTAATTCCAGACCATCGACACCTAACAATCATTTTCACCAGAGACATTTTGGCGTTCAACAATCTACAAATGGAATTGGACAATCACCTACGACAAACATGTCGCCTAGTCATAACTACGCTTTAGGTCTTAAGGTATGTTCGTTTAATATATCTAACCACTAAAAATCTTTGCGAATTGTTAATTAATTTTCTTCTTCATCTGGTCTAACTATGTATTCAGTTCAACATTTAACTAGATGTTCTGGTTTCTGTTTCAGGATTCTGCCAATGTTCACACTCATGGCAACCGTCAAACGCACACACTCTCATCGTCGACCCATCATCTGTACAGACAGACAGACAAAGATCCCATATTCAGATCGTACGAAGAGAAATGGAATTCATCGTCTTCGACACTTGGCAGTCACGGTTCATCTCAAGGACTCGTGGTGCAGACTGTGCCTGCCGAAAATAATAATGTAACGAAATATGCACCGTCTCACACCTTGGACAACGTACAGAACACACAGAATAACACGAAGGATGCTAAAGGTATTTTCATAACAGAAAATTGGTTTTCAGAAGGATATTCTGTCAGTTTCTGAGTTTCCCTGAATGATAACGACAGTTAATGATACCACATTGGTACCATGACATTTTGAATTAAGAGGTCACAAAATATAATGCTCCACAAGAGTTAGGGATATCGTATTCAATCGTTTTTAAAAGTATGTAATCTTCGAGAAAATCGCTGTAAAATCATTTAAAACTCAATAACAACTTAAATAGATCCAATAAAAATCAGTATGAGACATTTCGTCAATCTGGTCATTCTGGTCGCATTTTGTTTGAAGTTTGGTTCTTTGCATATGCTTCATGAATGTTCTTATTTCGAAATGAAGTCAGTTTATCAACGGCTTTGATTTGAAACGAGTTTTCTGAAAATGCCAAGACGTAAATTAACAACGCTGAGGCTAATTGGGCTATCGGAATGCTACAGGGTGGCCTAACTCAGGTTGTTGTAGCGGAAAGGCTCCAAGTCAGCCAAAGTGTGATATCTCGACTTTGGAATAGGTTCAGGGAGACAGGTTCCGTGTTGGAAAGACCAAGGCTTGGTGGGCGACGAAAAACAATACCTGCTCAGGATCGTTTCATCACCGTTTCGGTGAGAAGAAACCCTACATCTACGTGTAGAATGCTACGGAATACTCTTCAAAATGCAGATGGGGTCCAAGTTTCCATCGAAACCATCAGACGACGTTTGAGAGAGGTGAATCTAGGTTCTAGACGTCCATTAAGAGGAGTTCCATTAACACGTGACCATAAGCGTCAAAGACTGGAATGGGCAAGGCAACATATCAATTGGAACGATCAATGGCGTAGTGTCCTTTTCACTGATGAATCCAGATATGGACGATTTTCAGATTCTCGAAGAATAAGGGTATGGACAATCCCACGCATACCCCGTAATCGTCGTTATGTCCAAGAAGTCCATCCATTCCGAGGGGGTAGTGTTATGGTATGGGCCGGGATATGTTTCAACGGGCGCATAGATCTACACATTTGTCCTGGGAATATGACCGCCTCACACTATAGGGAGCATGTCATTGACAATGTTGTGCCAAATTTTCACGCTGCTATTGGTGAAACTTTTCAATTTCTAGACGATAACGCTAGACCGCACCGTGCAGCCATAGTTGAGAATGCGCGCGAGGAGCTTGGTAATCCACATTTACCAATACCTCCGCACTCACCAGATTTGAATTGCATAGAACATGCATGGGATATACTCCAAAGAAGATTAGATAATCATCAACCTACCCCAGAATCCTTAAATGATCTGAGAGAGCTTCTGCCCCGTTTATGGAACCAAATTCCTCAAGAAATGTTCAACAACCTCGTGTGTAGTATGCAAAGGAGATGTCAAGCTGTTATTGATGCCCGTGGAGGCCATACATTGTATTGATAGTCTTAAAATGCTTGAATTCTCTGGGAATGCAATATCGTTATTTTACTCGATTTTTCTTAACCACCCTGCATACGCTGCAGACCTACAGGCTAAAATTAATTTGCAACTTGAAATCATATTAATATGAATTTTCATCACAAAAATCTTATTTTAACTATATTTTTTACAATTTAAGTCAACTCATGTGGAGCAGTTTATTTCTGTCGCCGATAGAAAGTATTAAAAGGATGAATGACTACCGATAATTTACATAACTCGGACAAATAAATTGACCCATGGAGACAGCTGTATATCTTCTATAAAATTTTCTTTTGTTTCAGACCTCCCCACTCCCAACTCCACGCCCACGACTTCGAGGAAAACCCGCAGAAGATCCAACCTCTTCACCACGAAGAAAGGAGAAGAAAAACTGAAAAACGGAGGGGATTTCGGCAGTGGTAGAGCGATTCCGCTCAAACAAGGTTACTTGTACAAGAAGAGCAGTAAACCCTTGAATAAGGATTGGAAGAAGAAGTATGTGACGTTGTGCGACGATGGTAGATTGACATATCATCCCAGCTTGCACGACTATATGGACGACGTTCACGGTAAAGAGATATCTTTGCAGTACGTGACTGTGAAGGTACCTGGGCAGAAACCTAGGGGTTCTAGGTCGATAATAACGGTGGTAGGAGCCAATGGAAGCAATGGTATAAACGAGGGCATCGGTGGATTATCAATTGGAGCCAAGGATAAAGGAGCGACAGAAAGAGGTTTATTGAGTGCTTTGGACGTGGTCAAAGATCCCAGCTCGAAATATTCTCAAGCGAGCGGAGATGAGGGTATGGTACTTTCGAACAGCAGTACCTTCCTGAACGGGGAGGGGCTTAAAACGGAAACGCCCAACGTCAAGAAGAGACATCGAAGAATGAAGAGCAGTGGCGTCAAAAATTCAGAAATCGATGGTACGTCTTCAAACTCGATCTGCTTTTGGAAACTTGTCGTTTGTCGATTGCTTAATGAAATTTTCAACGTTTCAGATCCAGACGGCTATGAGTTCTACATAGTTTCGCTGGATAACAAACAGTGGCACTTTGAGGCCGCCAGTTCTGAAGAAAGGGACGGATGGGTTGCGTCGATCGAACAGCAGATTTTGAATTCTTTGCAATTGAGCGAATCGTCTCAAGTCAAGAAGCAAACGAGCAGTATCGAAGCCGCTACGATACAGTCGATACGGACCAGAGTTCCCGGGAATGGAACGTGTGTTGACTGTGATGCTCCAAGTAAGTACCATTATCACAATTGGATGCTTCGATGGATATTCATCCAATTTTGTTGTCCCATTGAGTCACTTAACTGAAAATGTGATGACTACGATGTGAATCTAATGTGTGGATTCAAATGTTCACGACATTCCGATTGAATTTGATGACCCCACGAAAGCAGATTCAAAGCAGATGCTCTGATCTGGTCAATCATGTCCTTTCGGACTCTATGTGGTTGATATTTTTTTTTTATGGCTTGAGATTATAAGTGTATAAGTTAGATCTTAGATTGATATTGCATAGTTTCTTGATGCAACTGTTCTACTGTATTAAGTCATCCTCAATCGATGGTAGTTTATAATGGTGGACCTTCTCGGAGAACAGAACAATCTGGTTTCGGATGCTTGATGTTTTTGTTTATTTTCAGATCCAGATTGGGCTAGTCTTAATTTGGGAGTCCTGATGTGTATAGAATGTTCCGGAATCCACCGGAATTTGGGTTCCCATATTTCCAGGGTCCGATCTCTCGATTTGGACAAATGGCCGTAAGTTTATCACATTAATTTATTCCAAACAATTATTAAAATATTACATTTTGGTGTCTATTTCTCTTTATGTGGTTGAAGAACATCCTTAAAGGTTTTTTAATAGCGATGATACAATTGAAAAATTAAAAAATGATACAAGTTATTCGGTGAGATAATTATTTTTATGTCCAATACGTCATTTTTCGACTGACAGGATCATCGAAAAGTTCTATTTCTCCGCCTAGGAGAAGAAATGAAATTCTTCGTCAAAATGCGATTTACTTGACATTTCGGTAAAAATTCACTGTTTCACCAACTTGCCCCCTTTTTGATCTGATAATAGCCTTCCATGTTGTTATAAGTTCTATGCAAATTACACCATAATTGTATACATCGCCATCTAGTGGCGATAATATCAAATCTATTACCTTCACGACTACGCTACAGTGTCTAGATAAGAGCCATTAACCGTAGCGACACCTAGTGGCCTTATTCAAAAGGAGGGAAAGCATTTCCTTCATGAGCTTATTTTTCATCGAAGTTTTCAGAGTTTTAGTGTTTTTTGTAATAACCAGGCCGTAGACGAATCCATAAATGAAGTTTCATAACAAAGAGTCCACCCGATCTCGAGTTATAAATGGTGTAACCAACAACTTTGTTTTATATATAAAGATATACTATTTATTCGAAAGATTACATTATGTTTGGAAAATATCATCATTCATATGACCACCTCGCCTTTTCCGCACGTACTGCATTCTTTCAACCCAATTTTTCATCACTTTTTCATATAAATTTAGATATATTTCATCAATAACACTTTCAATGTTCATTATCAGCATAAACTTGGTACTTAACATATTCCCAAAGAAAGAAATCACAAGTTTGTGAATCACACGACCTGGGAGGATAATTAACGTTCAGTTAATTTCTGGAAAAATTTCAAGTGTTTTTTCAACAAATCGATTGTTAAGATCCTTCAAAAAAATTGTTAGATTGGTCAGACGGAATCTCTAATAGAGTTACTAGTCGTTCCATCGGTTTAAGTTATCACATAGTTGGGTATAATAATAACTAGCGACCCGCCCCGGCTTCGCACGGATGCAATGCAATTCTTATAAACAACGGTATTGCCGGCGCCGCACCGCTATGTCCCTGCATTTTAAATCTGTAATATCTTCGGAAATATTCATTTAAATTACATGCTGTATTGCTATATTGAATGGACAATGTATTTAAGATACTTAATTGGATAAGGATTAATGCTGTATTGCTTAAAATAACTTCCTAAATAAGCCATTTTTCCCGTAAAATGTAAAGGATGAAAAATGGTTATTGTGGGTTATCCTTAAGAGATAGACATATACCATTGCGGACTTTTTTGTTGATCTTTTTTAGGAGAGTGCAATACTGAGTACATTATTTTGATTTATCTCGTGGGGTTCAGTCAGCGTTTGCAATGTAAGCGCAAAAAAATGTGTTTATTTACGACATCACATTAGAAACTTGTAAATTCATCAGTGTTTCTCCATAATATTATGCATGTATCATACATATAAACCTTCCTCTCGAATCACTTAATCTATTAAAAAAAAGCGTTTCAAAATCCGTTGCGTAGTTTTGAAGATTCAAGCATACATAGGGACAGCGAAAGCGACTTTGCTTTATACTATGTAATAATAATGATTGTAACTTTTACATTGTCGCCTCGCATTGATAAAATCTCCATCATGATTATCAATTATTAGAATTATATAATCTATGAAGTTGGTTGATAATCGGAGAAGTCTATTAGCAAGATCCTTTATTGGTGAGAATTCTCCGATTATTAACATTTGACGCGTGACAGAACACAATGGAGAGTTTGACTCAATTGAGGAAGGATAAGATCTCAATTAAAGAGGATAATCGCATAAACTTGCAGGGAGATAGATTACTTATATGGAATGCAGAAATCCCAAAAAACGAATCAACATTTTCGTCCAGGATGAATAGTCTTTATCTGAAAAATGTTCTCTTCTTTTGGTATTTATGCATTTTTCATAAGGTCTTCGAGAATATCCTGCGTAATTGAGATCTTTCATTCTTCAATTGGGTCAAATTTGGTATCAAGTCCTGTCACGGTCTCCAAATGTTGAGGATCATTTCAGAAATCCTTTTTTTATTGAGAACTATCGATTTTCTCAAAATACATCTTTAAGAATTGTATATTTTTATATGATAAACTAGTTTGGGCCCACAGATCAATATATTAGGTAGATTCGCATTTTAAGTAGATCCACCTTGTAGGTAAATTCGCCTCATAGGTAGATTAGCCTCATAGATAGATTCGCCTTTCTCGACAGATCCTCCTTTGAAGTTAGATTCGCATTGAACTGTAAAAGAAACCAACAGTAAGGCAAGGAGATGAATTTTCTGAGATATGTCAAACACTATCGAGTAACCTTGACAACCATAACCTAAAAAATGATGGTCTCGAAAAATCAAAATTGTATTCGATGAAAATGTCAAAATATTCTGTGCTACCTCAAATACCAAAGTTTAGCATGATTTACATTTAATTTGGTTTCTTCTCATCTTAAAAAAGGGTCAAGTATCTATGAAAATTCTCCTCATAATGAAATAGGCACTATTCACTACTATCCAAAAAATTGTCCTTTTCGCATAGGTTTTCTTAGCAGGACTCACAAATATCTTTTTCCTTCCAGGCCCGGCCATCTCAGTGTAATGTTAGCTATAGGGAACGCGCTGGCAAATTCAGTGTGGGAGTGCAATAACCAGGGTAGGACCAAACCTACCCCCGTCTCGAGTCGGGAAGAAAAGGAACAGTGGATCAGATGGAAATACGAAAGTAAAGATTTCCTTCCTCCACCAAGCAATACGATGCCTCTCGGGCAGCAGTTGGTGGACGTCGTTTGTAGCGCCAACATGAAATCCATCATCCACGTGCTCGCGCAAGCTAACACCGAACAGGTTAACGCTCACGTCTCGCCTAGAGACTTGAGAACGCCGTTGCATCTCGCTTGTGCGATGGGACATTTGGCCGTTGCTCAACTCTTGATCTGGGTAAGTTTTTTTTACCATAATACGAATATTCTCAGTCAAATAAATCTTCATATCTTCGAAACTATGTGGTCTGCACTAATAATTTTTAAACCTAAATCTCTACACTCGCGGAACATACTTTCATGGATGGACATAACATTTTGTTGTAAAACAGGGCTCATTTTCAACTTCAAGAGTTACTATAGGATGAATATGGAGGCCATCGGAATTATATAAGCACTAAAACCACATGAACAGGAAGGAAGAGACTCAAATTGTTCATAGTGCTTAGTTGCTAGCGATCTGCAATGCTGAAACTAGATCTAAGGAGTCCAGAGAGGATGCTCTGGACATCAGATGGCCATTATATAGGACTCCTATGGCCAATTCACTGGGGGGATGTTTATACAGGGTCCTGCAATAGTGCGTTCTTCTTCCAAGGCTGCCGAACCAGAAATCTCAGAGATTTCGTTGGAATGTAGACCTCTTGTACCTTCATTTCTGCATCTCAGGAAATAATTTTCTGATATACAGGATGTCCCCGATAATTGTTATTCAACAAATGGGTGATTTCTTTAATGAATCACCCCATATATTTTCACATATTTCGAATGACCTTCATTACCTTTTTCATGACGCAAAATCTTAGGGACATTTTTTTAACAGTTCAGATCTTATTCGAAGAAAACTGCAAAAAGGTGAGGGAAAAGCAGTTCAGTAAAAGTCTTCTGACGATTTCCAGAAGCGATATTAACATGAATTTGAACTAAAAGTTTTTCAATTGAAGGATTTGCCTTGACATGGTTCCTAAACGATCAACCTGTCATATACAGGGTGTCCGTTATTAAGGTCCAAATATGAAGAACTTAAAATTATTATTTCTCGACTTTTTCAAATAGAACACCCTGTATTTTTTTCCACAATAATGTAGACAATTGGATACCTTACATTTTCTCAGAAGTAACCTTAGGATTATTCCAACCTCCGCATCCAGCAGACACGAAAAATGATACCGCAACTGAAAATTTTATTCAAATAATAACATAATAAAAACTAAGCGACATTCAAAAGAGGTCAAACAATGAAATAAAATTAAATGAATAATTATTGACAAACTTCAAAACCTTCCCAGAATCATACTTCCTGAGCATCATCATAAAAATCATATTTCTTTTTCGTACAAGCATATTGATCACGTATTCAACCAATTATATCAGTTTTTATCGGCTTTCCAAAAAAAATATTGATCAAGTTATTGCTACTTGAGCTCGAAGATACTTTCGAATACAGTGAATCAGTATGAATTTTTGTTTCCTATCGGGATATTGGGCAGCATAAGTTCGACTTCCTTAAAAAACAGGTTCTGTGGCACTGCCCTAACATGAAAATCATAACAACCATCCTATTTTTTCCAAAAATTCATATTGATTCACTGTATTGGAAAGTATCTTTGAGCTCTAAGTAGCAATAACTTGATCAATAATTTTTTTTGGAAAGCCGATAAAAACTGATATAATTGGTTGAATACGTGATCAATATGTATTGCTTTACGGAAAAGAAATATAATTTTTATGATGATGCTCAGGAAGTAAGATTCTGGGAAGGTTTTGAAGTTTGTCAATAATTATTCATTTAGTTTTATTTCATTGTTTAACCTCTTTTGAATCTCCGTTAGTTTTATTATGTTATTATTTGAATAAAATCTTCATTTGCGATATCATTTTTCGTGTCTGCTGGATGCGGGGGTTAAAATAATCCTTAGGTTACTTCTGAGAAAATGTAAGGTATCCAATTGTCTACATTATTGTGGAAAAAAATACGGGGTGTTCTATTTGAAAAAATCGAGAAATAATAATTTTAAGTTCTTCATATTTGGACCTTTATAATAACGGACATCCTGTATATGACAGGTTGATCGTTTAGGAACCATGTCGAGGCAAATCCTTCAATTAAAAAACTTTTAGTTCAAATTCATGTTACTATCGCTTCTGGAAATCGTCAGAAGACTTTTACTGAAATGCTTTTCCCTCACCTTTTTGCAGTTTTCTTCGACTAAGATCTGAACTGTTAGAAAAATATCCCTAAGATTTTGCGTCATGAAAGAGGTAATGAAGGTCATTGAAAATATGTGAAAATATATGGGGTGATCCATTAAAAAAATCATCCATTTGTTGAATAACATTTATCGGGGACACCCTGTATATCAGAAAATAATTTCCTGAGGTGCAGAAATGAAGGTACAAGAGGTCTACTTTCCAACGAAATCTCTGAGATGTCTGGTTCGGCAGCTATGGAAGAAGAACGCACTATTGCAGGACCCTGTATATAAAAACTCAGACCGAAATAGCTGGCTGTTTTATGAGGACCACTCTGTATAATAGCCCTAAAGCCTTTTAACTCTTGTACTTCATGCAAGCAAATGATTTCAACTTCGTTTAAACTTATCGTTCCATGAAGATCTTATTTCTCGTGTGTGAACCTCTGACTTTTCTTTCAGCACAACGCCAACGTGAAAAGCATTGATCAAGACGGCCGAACCCCTTTGGCCTACGCTAGGGCTGCTCTGAGCATATCAATCGCCAAGAATCAATCAAACAACACACCTAATGCAGAAGCGAGTGTATCAGCTTGTAGAAGTTTGATCGAGCTCCTGATATCCTACGGTTGTCCGGAATTATCCACGTTCGTTCCAGGTAGTGGCACCCTTCCCCGTCGTAGAGGAAGCCAAGCCATTCAACATTTAGAGAAATTACCATCAAGCATCCTTTAGTGACCAGGAATTCCGATATGAAAAATCACTATTATTGGTGAAAATTGGAATTGAAATACCTTTGGATGTTCCATGAATTTCCAGACACTTCATTGTATTCAGCCAATGGAGATTGAACAAGGTGTTCATTCAAACCCCACTTTTATAGAAAATTTTTCTGTAACCCAGTTCAAAGCAGCCAACATCTCAATTCTTGTCAGGATGTGTTGGGGTCTCATTACATGTAAGCATGTTTAACATTCTTGTAAATGTTTAATATAGTGTAAATGGATTCATTATCTTCGATAGATGTCCCGTGTTTCAAATCATGCCTTTTTTCTACATTCATATTCGCTTTTTTTCATGGACATCTGTTACGCCTTCTATTCTTGGACTGATTAGAAAAATTAAATTTGTATCGCGGTTATGATCAAAGAATCATTACTTAGAATGTCTTGATGTAATATTCACTTTTGGAAAATTAAAATTCGACTGCCTCTGATTGTGATAAAAATTCGAATCTCGTATTCACTAGTATTAACAAAGGATGGAATGAAATAATCAGAGAAAATGTACATATATAACTTCCTGTTTCAATTTCAGGTTGTGAATCTTTCAGAAAGAATTCATTGAACTAATTTAGTTCGGAAGGACATTTTTTTTTCTTGTGTTTATGTTGAAAAGTACTTTAGCCTGAAACCACCAATTTGTGTGATTTGATCCCGACTTTTATTCTGAAACCAGAAATTCTTTTTTCAATTTCCAATAGAAACTCAATACCTACATTCAAAATAAAAAAGTGGTCCTAATTTGGTACAAAATTATGTATGTCATTAAATACATATTGACAGCAAAAATATAGCGCATGACAAAATGAAAATGGATCCAACCGAATTTCTCGCCGTACTTTGAAAATATTAACTATAATTCTCCCTTTCTTCGTGACATTGTATAACAACCTTTTTTAGTGCTACAGAAACCTTTCGTTTTCTTAATCCAGAAGCATCCTTTGTCTATATTTTCAACATACAGAATTTTTCGCATTTTCTATTCGTGTTCCAAATTAACTTCAGTTCAATGTGAAAAAAGCAATACATTCCACAAGAGAATTTTCAGAGCATCTAAAAATCAGTCTCCGTTGTAAATTATTGACAATCAGTGTATTATTCGAACTCATAATGATTATTCCCTCTTAATGTAACTTGTGTTCCTTTACATCTGAGCTTTAACGTTGATTTAAATTCGAAAATGATCATTTGGAAGCATTTCATGATTTTCATATTTTGAAATCGTGGAGTTAGATTCCCATAAACTTTAATTGTGGTGCAATGTGACATTTCTTTGATATAATTTGGATAAAATGTTGCTACAGTCTATTTAATTTCCTTGCTAGCTTCTAAGTTCAAAAAGTGTGTTCCCAGATTATTAACAAATATGATACTTCACTTTTTGCAATATCATTCTAGCAACTATGGCACGTACTTATTTTATACTTCGTATAGTCAATTGAATGTACTTACGTACATAATACTTCTCTTTTTCAAATGGAAGAATGAGAATAAGAATCTAAGATTTTATTGACTACAAAAACTTTTATATATCTATTTACACTATTCATACCTTGAAATTGATGGTGATTTATTTATTCTATTAGTCTAAGTTGCAGTGTTTGTACATGATGTCTTGTTTGTCCTTGCTGGAAATACTCATTTTGTTATTTTTTTGTACATAACTTCGCCAAAGAAATTGTATCTTTATTGTTTTGTATATATGAGTCAGATTTTGTACAGAAATTATATATGTTGTTCTTCCTTACATAAAATGTTATTTGATTCTTGAACGACTCGTTTTATTTATCTCATATTTTTCCTCATTCCGCCTCTCAAAAAATATTTCTCCGAATCATAGGAGACGGACTTTTATAGCAACTTGTATGTGTCAATTCATAATTTTTTTTTAGATTTTCAAGTTTGATACCTAACTGGACTTGATTGATAAAATATCAATTTTTAAAACAGATAGGTAAATGATTTTTCTCACTGCTTTGAAATATTGATAAAAATTGCAAAAAAAAATAAAGGAAATTTGAAAACTTTAATCAATAAAAAATAACAATTTACACTTTTTTGACAGATTCGCATAAGAAGTTGAAATTCGATGATTTTATCATCAGTAAGGACTGAACGAGAATAAAAATTCACTATCACAAAAATGCCTATAGGTATCTCTTGAACCAATTGAGAAAAAATCAAAATTTGATCATAGTTAGCTTTGTTATGAACGTCAGAAACATGTGGAACATTTACTTCATAGATATTCCAATTCTCAGTCGCAAAATGTCAATCGAAGTGAAAACACGAGAATTTATAGTGAAACTTCTTCAAAATAATCAAAAATGGATCTTCAAAAGAATCGCAAAAGAGGCTCGCGTTCGTCCGGAAACGGTATCAAGAGTTGTTGAGCGCTTCAACGAAGATCTTACAATTAACCGCAAGGAAGGAACCGGGAGGAAAAAGAGGTTTCATAGCCCAAAAAAAGTGAAGAAAGCCATCAGCCTTTTTCAGAAGAATCCTAACCTTTCAGGACGGAAAGTGGCCCAAATAGTGGGTTGTTCGCAGTCAACCGTTCAGAAAATCAAGTCGAGTTGTGGGCTTAGAACATATGAAGTGCAGAAAGTGCCAGACAGGAACGCTGTGAAGAATCAAGAAGCGAAATCAAGAGCAAAGAAATTTAAAAAAAAATTCTTGAAAAATTTTTGCTGTTGCGTGATGGACGACGAAACCTATGTCTTGGCTGATTTCTCGCAACTTCCTGGTCAGGAATTTTATACTGCAGATTCTCGTGGAAATGTTGACGAACAATTTCGCGTGAAGAAACAAGCAAAGTTTCCTAAAAAATTCCTGGTTTGGCAAGCAATTTGCACTTGTGGGAAAAGGAGCAAATTTTTCGTTGACCAAGGCTCTGTTGACTCGAAGATATACATCGAGGAATGCTTGAAGAAGCGACTTTCACCATTTTTACGTGAGCACGATGTGTCAACAATCTTTTGGTCAGATTTAGCTTCATGTCACTACAGCAAGGCCACCAAGGAATGGTACGAAGCTAATGAGGTGGTTTTTGTTCCCAAAGAGGCCAATCCACCAAATTGCCCAGAACTCAGGCCAATCGAAAGATATTGGGCCCTGGTAAAAGGAGAATTGAAGAAGACTAAGAAATCAACGAAAACATTAGCGAAATTCAAGCAAAAGTGGAAGACAGCATCCCAGAAAGTGACTGAGGACACTATAAGAAGCATGAAGGGAAGAATTCCAGAAAAAATCCATGAATTTTGTAAAAAATAGTTTTGGTTTTTTTATTGTAAAAACAGTTTTCATTAGAATTAGAAGATGATTCGAAAATGAGTTTGATTTTCGAAATCGGTCCAGTGGTTCAAAAGATATAAGCGTTTTTGTGATAGCGAATTTATTCTCGTTCATTACAAAAATTATTGATTTCTACTTGATAGGTTCCTTTTCAAAGGAGGCAATTCCTCAGTGATTCACAAAAATAATTGTCTTGAAATTCATACAGCCCAAGCTACTCTTCCTACTCTTTCGCCAGATGTCGATGCTGGTGCTAGAGAAAAACCCCCCACTCCTCCTATAACACTAACTCCACCTCCCCTCTGAGTGTCAGAGGGTAGGGGGTGTCAGTCTGGGTCGTATTTGCAATCTATCCTCAATAATGAGAAAACCGCAAATAAGGTGAGTGCAGTTAGGATGGATTCTAATATCGCTAAAATCAACAAATCCCTCAGTTCATCATCTTCCACCGAATCACTATCTTCAACACACTGCTGATTGCTGTTCCAGCAGAAGACCACTTCGATGGATTTCAGGAGAACTAGACCCATGAATGAGCATGCTACTGTCCATAGGAGTGTCAAGGGTATGGCTACTTTGAGTGTAGGTCCGAGAATCCGGAATATAGAGCCTGGGTTGAAGGATGAAGTGCGATATCCTCCAAATCCTCGGGTTGTATGGATACTTGCAGCTGTGGAAAGAAGAAGAATTATAAGTGTATTTTTATAGGAAACTAGCGACCCGCCCCGGCTTCGCACGGATGCAATGCAATCCAATAAACAACGGTAGTGCCGGTGCCGCACCGCTATGTCCATGCATTTTAAATCTGTTATATCTTCGGAAATATTCATTTAAATTACATGGTGTAAAGGGCCAAATTGATCTATATTGAATGGACAATGTATTTAAGGTACTTAATTGGATGAGAATTAATGCTGTATTGCTTAAAATAACTTACTAAATAAGCCATTTTTCCCGTAAAATTAAAGGATGAAAAATGGTTATTGTGGGTTATCCTTAAGAGATAGACATATACCATCGAGGACTTTTTTGTTGGTCTTTTTAGGAGTACAAAACCGAGTACATTATTTCGATTTATCTCGTGGGGTTCAGTCAGCGTTTGCAATGTAAGCGCAAAAAAAGTGTTTATTTACGACATTACATTATAAACCTGTAAATTCATCAGTGTTTCTCTACAATATTATGCAAGTATCATACATATAAACCTTCCTCTTGAATCTCTTCATCTATTAAAAAATAGCGTTTCAAAATCCGTTAAGTAGTTTTAAAGATTTAAGCATACATAGGGACAGACAGCGAAAGCGATGAAGATGTGTCTCGTAGGGTTCATTCTTTACTGTGTATGAATGAAAAAAGGGGCAGTGTCATATTCAGATCTGGCATGAATTTTGAGATCAATATCCAGTTGACCAGCATGAAATGAAACAGACACAAGCATTCTACTGGTCTAGTTCAATAAATGTTTATCTTTCCAGTCGTATCTTTCATATATTTTTCAATGTTGGTCGACTAGCTACAGTAAATAGACCGCTCGTGAAAAGTTGAGGATATTGAGGTTTTCCGGACATGCATATATTTTCGGTAACATCTTAATTTTTTTTCAATTATATGAACTTGTCCATGTGTGTCAGAAATCTCTTCAGATTTCATTTCGTTCGATTTGTAATTCAGAATGCTGTATTGTTCGAAAATCTTCTTGCTCAGAGTATTGTGATGGAGCAGTAGAGACGGATTGAATGTGAATGTGAAGAGCGCTTTTCCTCTCACGTTTTCCATAGGAAAAAGATCTACAAGCGTAGCGTGTATCAGCGAATTCTACTTGGCTTACGATTGTTCTGGACCAAGAATGCCAAAATAGAGTTCCAATTTCAGTGTTCATGAGTTTCTGCTCCGAATAATTCTCCATTTCCCTGTTGCATAATGGGCATTTTCCAATGCTCTGTTGCAGCTGTTAAATACGTAACAGAGGGAATGGCGATGAATCCATAATTAAATGAATGTCAGTTCTGGTCCCTTTTGTCAGCTATTATTTACAGAAATCTGTAGGATATTCATTTCCCTCTAGTACTATGAATCATAGGCAGGTTAGGATTCGTCCAAATTATACAGGGTCTTTCACGAGGAACCTCACCCATATTTATACGGGAAACTACTGAACGTATTTTCATGAAATTCAGCACTTATAAGTATTTCACGATGCTGATGAAATCTAAAATATTTTCAAGGCATGAGCACCTCCGGTTTTTCCGGAAATGACGTAAAATTCCGTTTTTCAAATTAGAACACCATTTTTTTATTGCAGAAATAGAGTCCTTAGAAAATTTCAAGTTATTTTGATGTAACATTTTTCAGTTTTGGTTGGAAAATTCTCTCTGAACGGGAAAATTCGAAAAAAAAATCGAAAATAGAGCTCCGCTGAAACAAGAATAACCTCGAGGTTTTTGGATGGAAAATTTTCATTTTTGGGATTTTTCAAGATGTAAGATTGATGTATCCACTTTAAAAATCGAAATCGCGATTCATGATACAGGGGGTGAAAAAATCGCTTTCAAAGTTAGGGATGACAAAATCGTGAAAATCAATTTTTTCAAATTAGAACCCCATTTTTTTATGGCAGATATTGAATCTACGTTAAAAAATAATGTGAGTGTATGCATCACACCCTTGCCCTAAAGTGGATATTAACTCAGAAAATATCCATTTTAGGGCAAGGGTGTGATGCATACACCCACATTATTTTTCAACGTAGATTCAATATCTGCCATAAAAAAATGGGGTTCTAATTTGAAAAAATTGATTTTTCACGATTTTGTCATCCCTAACTTTGAAAGCGATTTTTTCACCCCCTGTATCATGAATCGCGATTTCGATTTTCAAAGTGGATACATCAATCTTACATCTTGAAAAATCCCAAAAATGAAAATTTTCCATCCAAAAACCTCGAAGTTATTCTTGTTTCAGCGGAGCTCTATTTTCGATTTTTTTTCGAATTTTCCCGCTCAGAGAGAATTTTCCAACCAAAACTGAAAAATGTTACATCAAAATAACTTGAAATTTTCTAAGGAATCTATTTCTGCAATAAAAAAATGGTGTTCTAATTTGAAAAACGGAAGTTGACGTCATTTCCGGAAAAACCGGAGGTGCTCATGCCTTGAAAATATTTTAGATTTCATCAGCATCGTGAAATACTTATAAGTGCTGAATTTCATGAAAATACGTTCAGTAGTTTCCCGTATAAATATGGGTGAGGTTCCTCGTGAAAGACCCTGTATATCTTCGTTACAAACAGTGTGAAAAGGATATCATGTAGAGTTAGATCATTTGAATCATTATTACATAGTATAAAACAAAGTGGCTTCCGCTGTCTCTCCCTATGTATGCTTAAATCTTCAAAACTACGCAACGGATTTTGAAACGCTTTTTTTTAATAGAAGGAGTGATTCAAGAGGAAGGTTTATATGTATGATACATGCATAATATTGTAGAGAAACACTGATGAATTTACAGATTTCTAATGTGATGTCGTAAATAAACACATTTTTTTGCGCTTACATTGCAAACGCTGATTGAACCAAACGAGATAAATCAAGATAATGTACTCGGTAATGTACTCCTAAGAGAGGTCAACAAAAAAGTCCGCGATGGTATATGTCTATCTCGTAAGGATAACCCACAATAACCATTTTTTATCCTTTACATTTTACGAAAAAAAATGGCTTATTTAGGAAGTTATTTTAAGCAATACAGCATTAATCCTTATCCAATTAAGTACCTTTAATACATTGTCCATCCAATATAGATCAATATGGCCCTTTACAGCATGTAATTTAAATGAATATTTCCGAAGATATTACAGATTCAACATGCAGGGACATAGCGGTGCGGCGCCGGCACTACCGTTGCTTATAAGGATTGCATTGCATCCGTGCGAAGGCGAGGCCGGTCCCTAGTTTCCGATAAAGGAAATAGTGCTTTCTAGTTCAGCTAGACACCGCTAGATCCGAGGGTAAAACCGAAAGAAGATGATATCAGCCCGTTTGACTCTGATATTTCGCTACTGTTGAAGAATGTCTCCGTATGGTCCTTAATACGAACTTTTCTACTCAGCAATTTTCGGTTGATGCATGATATTGCTTGTTCCTGAATAATGTGAACCGATCTTTTTCAAGGGGATCTTCCCCATGAAGTGGTAGGAAACGGAGAGCTAGCGATAGCCGAGAAACATTTACATATCTGGGAGTATCTCATCCGGAAAGACTCGATTATCGCTGACGAAGCGAAAATCCGATTGTCAGAAGGCAGACTGTGACATAACCGGTGACGGAGAGGCTAAACATGTAAATTTTTCGCCCCAAGTCATCTATTTAGTGCAACGCTGCACTCCATCCGTTCGCACCATTCTCTCCACTTTCACCTTTAGCGTTCGTTAATTCGACCTAACCTCTCCGTCTTCTCCGATACATAGATCGATATCCTTTCTATCTTTTCAACTATAAGATAAAGGTTTCATATCCAAAAACTCGAAAGCTTACACACGAAAGTCATAAACAGTCACCCCGCGAAACGTCAACTTTTCTATGTTCCTTATATTTTTATTAATAGGTAGTACTGATGAGATGAAAGAAAATCAAAACTACCCTCAAATCCAACTGTTCTATGCCGCGGAATACAATAATTGGATCTACTCCGAACGTTAACATAACTCAATCCATTATTTCCGTTTTCATTCGTAGAGTTCCCGTGAAGGAGAACCCGTTTCAAGATAGATCAGCAGAAACCTGGGCGATTTATACAGAGCTGTCGAGTGGTTTGATACTTGCCGTTAATTTACTCAATTTACCCTGTGCCTATAGGGTTGGGGCAAGACGCAGTCCGTGATCCCGAGGCAAAAATAATGATGAAAGAGCAAAGCTGGAATAGGAACAAGCTTAGTAGCCTGTAGGTTCTGAGAGCCCATGTTTGGTATCAAAATATAGCATAATGAAGCATAATAAAATCGATATCGAAAATCTCAACTTTTTGGGTGAAAAATGCCAAAGGGGTAAGACCCCCAAAAACACCATATTTGTCATCACCAAGGAATCCCTGGCGAATCCAAAGTCGTTTTACGAACGTGAAGATCTACTACCCATTCGAATCATGCAGAATACCCATTAGACTGATCAGTATCGCCTATACCTAGAAGCATAGAATGAATGGAGGGAAGGCTCCGCTACAAAAATGAACTGCCAAAAACGTCCGCACTTGTCAGTTCGCCGCAAGGTTATGAGATGGCGCCAACGTCGTTCGTGGCTCCAGCATGGCTATAACGATACATATTTAAAATGAAATTCGTTTTGACAAATTTATTTCCGATCATAGAATTTCCATATAATTGCGCATAAATAATTGATTAGAATGCGGTGATATGTCAACAATATTGTTATGATTAATATTTGGTGTTATTTTGAAGGGTGAGACTTAAAAAAATTCTTTTATTTAAGTAACGTACAGGTCTTCTTCTAGAAGCTGAAAAAAACGGAGATGGAATTGTCGAATTTTAATGTAGTAAGAATTTGTTTCGATTTCTTCATATGGAACAACCGGACGTCATTTCAAGTCAATCAGAAGGCGTGATTATTCTTTCTTCAGAAATTTTGAATGCGTCATGATCCCACCGAGGCCTTTTTGGCTAAAATAGGTAATAATAAAATTGTTCAATATGTTTTGATACTTGTCAATAAAAATTCAAACTGTTTACCTTGTTTTTTCATTCAATAATTATATAGTAGGTACATAGCATAATAAATCACACTATATCAATTAAAAATATTATACTTAGCAACAAACGTTGAAATGAACAAAACCAACAGGTAAATTAGATAGTTGAAGCCGCAGAAATGTTTTTTTTTATCGAAGCCGATTCAATTCGTATATTATAGTAACTTCAAACAATATTCGAATTCAATACAATTTGTTTCGACCTCCTTTAGTCCTTTCAGTCAACAACAAAAAGTTTTATTATTCAATCACTTTGATGTTAGTCGTAAAAATGTATCAATAAAAATGACAACCACATAATATTCTTTGCAACTGTAGCGCCACAGAACAAGACATATTATGTGACATATAGCCCTATTTGCGATCACAGCGTTATCTATCGGGCGCCACACGAAACTCTAACCTCCGCCGAAATTGGAAGTTCAAAATGATCTGTCGAGCGTATGAAGCCTTCCCTCCATTTATTCTATGCTCCTAGCCTATACTTTGAGTGCTCTGAGCGTCTGAACAAAACTCGAAAATGAAAAATCGAAAAATATAAAACCGAATAATTCGTTACCTATGATGGCTACATGGACGATTTTGGTATCAAAATGTAGGTTTTCGAGGTCGCTCCATTCAATAAAAGATATTCCAGAGCCCTAACTAGCATAGTTTAGATTTTCGCCTGTCAAATGGCATTTTTCGAAAAATTGCAAATTTCAAACTCTCATATCTTCCGTTCCTATCATCTCCGCCAAAAATTATTTATATCATATGGATCAGCATACCTCAATGTATCACTGTGCAAAATATGAGCGATTTGAAAAATCTCAAATTTTCGGTGAAAAATGCCAAAGGGGTAAGACCCCCCAAAAACACCATATTTGTCATCACCAAGGAATCCCTGGCGAATCCAAAGTCGTTTTTCGAACGTGAAGATCTACTACCCATTCGAATCATGCAGAATACCCATTAGACTGATCAGTATCGCCTATACTTTGAGTGCTCTGAGCGTCTGAACAAAACTCGAAAAATATAAAACCGAATAATTCGTTACTTATAAGGCCTACATGGACGATTTTGGTATCAAAATGTAGGTTTTCGAGGTCGCTCCATTCAATGAAAGATATTCCAGAGTCCTAACTAGCATAGTTTAGATTTTGACCTGTCAAATGGCATTTTTCGAAAAATTGCAAATTTCAAACTCTCATATCTTCCGTTCCTATCATCTCCGCCAAAAATTATTTATATCATATGGATCAGCATACCTCAATGTATCACTGTGCAAAATATGAGCGATTTGAAAAATCTCAAATTTTCGGTGAAAAATGCCAAAGGGGTAAGACCCCCCAAAAACACCATATTTGTCATCACCAAGGAATCCCTGGCGAATCCAAAGTCGTTTTTCGAACGTGAAGATCTACTACCCATTCGAATCATGCAGAATACCCATTAGACTGATCAGTATCGCCTATACTTTGAGTGCTCTGAGCGTCTGAACAAAACTCGAAAAATATAAAACCGAATAATTCGTTACTTATAAGGCCTACATGGACGATTTTGGTATCAAAATGTAGGTTTTCGAGGTCGCTCCATTCAATGAAAGATATTCCAGAGTCCTAACTAGCATAGTTTAGATTTTGACCTGTCAAATGGCATTTTTCGAAAAATTGCAAATTTCAAACTCTCATATCTTCCGTTCCTATCATCTCCGCCAAAAATTATTTATATCATATGGATCAGCATACCTCAATGTATCACTGTGCAAAATATGAGCGATTTGAAAAATCTCAAATTTTGGGTGAAAAATGCCAAAGGGGTAAGACCCACCAAAAACACCATATTTGTCATCACCAAGGAATCCCTGGCGAATCCAAAGTCGTTTTTCGAACGTGAAGATCTACTACCCATTCGAATCATGCAGAATACCCATTAGACTGATCAGTATCGCCTATACTTTGAGTGCTCTGAGCGTCTGAACAAAACTCGAAAATGAAAAATCGAAAAATATAAAACCGAATAATTCGTTACTTATAAGGCCTACATGGACGATTTTGGTATCAAAATGTAGGTTTTCGGGGTCGCTCCATTCAATAAAAGATATTCCAGAGCCCTAACTAGCATAGTTTAGATTTTGACCTGTCAAATGGCATTTTTCGAAAAATTGCAAATTTCAAACTCTCATATCTTCCGTTCCTATCATCTCCGCCAAAAATTATTTATATCATATGGATCAGCATACCTCAATGTATCACTGTGCAAAATATGAGCGATTTGAAAAATCTCAAATTTTGGGTGAAAAATGCCAAAGGGGTAAGACCCCCAAAAACACCATATTTGTCATCACCAAGGAATCCCTGGCGAATCCAAAGTCGTTTTACGAACGTGAAGATCTACTACCCATTCGAATCATGCAGAATACCCATTAGACTGATCAGTATCGCCTATACTTTGAGTGCTCTGAGCGTCTGAACAAAACTCGAAAATGAAAAATCGAAAAATATAAAACCGAATAATTCGTTACCTATGATGGCTACATGGACGATTTTGGTATCAAAATGTAGGTTTTCGAGGTCGCTCCATTCAATAAAAGATATTCCAGAGCCCTAACTAGCATAGTTTAGATTTTCGCCTGTCAAATGGCATTTTTCGAAAAATTGCAAATTTCAAACTCTCATATCTTCCGTTCCTATCATCTCCGCCAAAAATTATTTATATCATATGGATCAGCATACCTCAATGTATCACTGTGCAAAATATGAGCGATTTGAAAAATCTCAAATTTTCGGTGAAAAATGCCAAAGGGGTAAGACCCCCCAAAAACACCATATTTGTCATCACCAAGGAATCCCTGGCGAATCCAAAGTCGTTTTTCGAACGTGAAGATCTACTACCCATTCGAATCATGCAGAATACCCATTAGACTGATCAGTATCGCCTATACTTTGAGTGCTCTGAGCGTCTGAACAAAACTCGAAAAATATAAAACCGAATAATTCGTTACTTATAAGGCCTACATGGACGATTTTGGTATCAAAATGTAGGTTTTCGAGGTCGCTCCATTCAATGAAAGATATTCCAGAGTCCTAACTAGCATAGTTTAGATTTTGACCTGTCAAATGGCATTTTTCGAAAAATTGCAAATTTCAAACTCTCATATCTTCCGTTCCTATCATCTCCGCCAAAAATTATTTATATCATATGGATCAGCATACCTCAATGTATCACTGTGCAAAATATGAGCGATTTGAAAAATCTCAAATTTTGGGTGAAAAATGCCAAAGGGGTAAGACCCACCAAAAACACCATATTTGTCATCACCAAGGAATCCCTGGCGAATCCAAAGTCGTTTTTCGAACGTGAAGATCTACTACCCATTCGAATCATGCAGAATACCCATTAGACTGATCAGTATCGCCTATACTTTGAGTGCTCTTAGCGTCTGAACAAAACTCGAAACTGAAAAATCGAAAAATATAAAACCGAATAATTCGATACTTATAAGGCCTACATGGACGATTTTGGTATCAAAATGTAGGTTTTCGAGGTCGCTCCATTCAATAAAAGATATTCCAGAGCCCTTACTAGCATAGTTTAGATTTTGACCTGTCAAATGGCATTTTTCGAAAAATTGCAAATTTCAAACTCTCATATCTTCCGTTCCTATCATCTCCGCCAAAAATTATTTATATCATATGGATCAGCATATCTCAATGTATCACTGTGCAAAATATGAGCGATTTGAAAAATCTCAAATTTTGGGTGAAAAATGCCAAAGGGGTAAGACCCCCAAAAACACCATATTTGTCATCACCAAGGAATCCCTGGCGAATCCAAAGTCGTTTTTCGAACGTGAAGATCTACTACCCATTCGAATCATGCAGAATACCCATTAGACTTATCAGTATCGCCTATACTTTGAGTGCTCTGAGCGTCTGAACAAAACTCGAAAATGAAAAATCGAAAAATATAAAACCGAATAATTCGTTGCTTATGAGGGTTACATGGACGATTTTGGTATCAAAATGTAGGTTTTCGAGGTCGCTCCATTCAATAAAAGATATTCCAGAGCCCTAACTAGCATAGTTTAGATTTTCACATGTCAAATGGCATTTTTTTTAAAAATTGCAAATTTCAAACTCCCATATCTTCCGTTCCTATCATCTCCGCCAAAAATTATTTATATCATATGGATCAGCATACCTCAATGTATCACTGTGCAAAATATGAGCGATTTGAAAAATCTCAAATTTTGGGTGAAAAATGCCAAAGGGGTAAGACCCCCCAAAAACACCATATTTGTCATCACCAAGGAATCCCTGGCGAATCCAGAGTCGTTTTTCGAACGTGAAGATCTACTAGCCATTCGAATCATGCAGAATACCCATAAAGCTGATCAGTATCGCCTATACTTTGAGTGCTCTGAGCGTTTGAACAAAACTCGACAATGAAAAATGAAACAATACAAATTCGACTGCAACAAGGCCTGTAGGGACATGTTTAGTGAAAGGTCTCCTCGGGAAACCTAAGAGTTATCAGTCTAATCATAATCATAAAACACAATAAACGTGGAAACTTTTGAAACAGTTTCGAAATTTCTTAACTTCCTCCACTTTTGTGGAGCAGTATATTTGGTCTTCTGTTTCTCACTACCTTCCAGATTTTCTTCTGTCCCCCATACAGGTTTTACTCCATGTCTGCAGAAAATCAATCCTAATATCCTTTTCTTAAGTGGATAATCCAAAATCGTATATTTTCAAGTATGCCTATCTTAGCACTTACATCAGACCAAAGACTCCGAAACTTAAAATAAATATGCAATTTCAGTCGAGCAAATTAGACTTTATTTGACCACCTTTACCATAAGAACTTCGAGATTAAAATCGACTCACTAAAAATAAAGCACTGACATAAATTATATGATGTTTCCTTTTCGCTGTGGCACCCTGTATAGATAAGCCACTGCTGGTTCACAAATACTGGAAAACATTTGGAATACGCTAAACCCCAATTTCTCAATTCGAAAACCACAAATGTTCCATGAAGTTTCTCTAATGTTAGCCAAAGGAATGACTTATTCATGAAAACCTGCTGAATTTATTTAGCGGGGGCAGCTTGAATAGGTTCGGTATCTACCTATTCTGCACGGCATACATATACGAATTGGATGGTATTGAATTTCCCCGGTTAATAATCTATCACGTTAACTACAACCATGGAAGCTAAAACAGAAATGGTAATAGTTTCGTATGATATCATAATTTTAATGCTGATTTTATGGGTCTATAAATACTGAATTAAATCAATATAACTTTACAGGGTCCTGCAAAAGTGCGTTCTTCTTCCATAGCTGCCGAACCAGACATCTCAGAGATTTCGTTGGAAAGTAGACCTCTTGTACCTTCATTTCTGCATCTAAGGAAATTATTTTCTGATATACAGGTGTCCCCGATAAATGTTATTCAACAAATGGATGATTTTTTTAATGGATCACCCCATATATTTTCACATATTTTCAATGCGAAATCTTTTTTCCAACAGTTCAGATCTTATTCGAAGAAAACTGAAAAAAGGTGAGGGGAAAGCAGTTCAGTAAAAGTCTTCTGACGATTTCCAGAAGCGATAGTAACATGAATTTGAACTAAAAGTTTTTTAAATGAAGGATTTGCCTTGACATGGTTCCTAAACGATCAACCTCTCATATACAGACTGTCCGTTATTAAGGTTCAAATATGGAAAACTTAAAATTATTATTTCTCGATTTTTTCAAATGGAACACCCTGTATTTTCTCCACAATGATGTAGAAAATTGAATACCTTACATTTTCTCAGAAGTAACCTCAGGATTATTTTAACTCCCGCATCCAGCAGACACGAAAAATGATATCGCAACTGAAAATTTTATTCAAATAATAACATAATAAAAACTAACGGACATTCAAAAGAGGTTGAACAATGAAATAAAACTAAATGAATAATTATTGACAAACTTCAAAACCTTTCCAGAATCATACTTACTGAGCATCATCATAAAAATGATATTTCTTTTCCGTACAAGGAATACATTTTGATCACGTATTCAACCTATTATATCAGTTTTATCGGCTTTCCAAAAAAAATATTGATCAAGTTATTGCTACTAGAGCTCAAAGATACTTTCGAATACAGCAAATCAGTATGAATTTTTATTTCCTATCAGGATATTGGGCAGCATAAGTTCGACTTCCTTAAAAAACAGGTTCTGTGGCACTGCCCTAACATGAAAATCATATCAACCATCCTATTTTTTCCAGGACTTTCGACGATGTCTGTATATAAAAATGGCAATCGTCAGTCTCATTCATTGGGAATGTACAAACTAATCGATTTTCACGTTATGAGTGCCATTTCAATACTCATAAAGTGGGGGAAGCAATTACGTATCGACCCCCATTGTTTTTTATGTGAACCTAATCCTAATGCCATTAACAAAGCTGAATGAGTCGCCCTGAGCTAAGTCCCGTAGTTTGAAGGAGTCTTCGTTGGGAATGAGGTTACATGGAACGGTCCCTATTGAACCTATCGGTAGGGGGTTGAACTTCACTTGTCTATCCTAATATATTATTTTTAAATATGCAGTTTTCTCAACTCTATGTTTGTGTTAATGATGAAAATAACATGCCCGATAACAAGCAAAAGCCACAAATATGCCGAGGCCTTATCTTGAGTCAGCTTCCCTTGCTGTCACAACTTAGTCGAAGTTAGTAGAATGTATGGTTTCACTGGAGAGTCGTATGGAATTAACGTTTCCAAACTTCAACATATTAGAGGAGTATGATAAGGAGCACCGTAGTTGATTTATGTTGTACCCTAATTAGAAGGGATGACGAAACCGCAGTTCGTGTTTCAGACAGGATGAATTCGTGTACTTGATGCTTGAAACGATTCGAACCAGAGGAATGTGATATTAAGTTTATTTCGGATGTTAAGTTCAATCAACCCTCCCAAAAACTTCTTTGGTAACACCCTGTATATGCATTTGGATTGAAGACTGTGTTCTATGGGAGCCCAGAATATTCATGTTGATTACTGACAAATTTAACTATTCAATGGTGTAGGTAGGCATTTGAGTTGCTGCTTTAAGGATCATATTGTACGTCAGATGATTAATAGTTCAGAGGCCTAAGATTAACCGCTTTTGCTAGGGAAAACATCCCTCACGATCAGTGACTAAGCAAACCGAGCCTATATATACTCCATTCACAATTATAAAATCACAACTCTGGCCTTGGAAATTTGACACATTCCACTCTGTATCGAAGTTATGACGTTTTTCAAAATATTTTTATGTTCGAAGTCAACACTATGTTGCCCTTTCTACATTCTTAGCGTATTTCTCAGAATGCGAATGAATTCGAAAAGATGTGATGGACGAAAATAATTAACGTTTATATGAATTGATAGAAAGGATTCCTTTTCTAGTTATTTGTAGAAAAGTACAAGAGATCACTGTTGAAATATATTATTTTTCGCCATGGAAAAAAATTGCATTGCTTTCACATAATTTTCATAGGTATGCATGCTTGTGAAGACTTGACGACATTTCATTTATTTGATCTTATGAACAAGGAGTAAAATATTCTGACTGTATAGTAATTTATTAGTTTAAAAAATATTCATACATTACTACCACAGTAGGTTTGTACAAATAAAATGGAATAGGTCAAACATATGCTTCACATTTATCATTCACCTGTTCTAAAATAAGACACAAACTCCTGGAATATGGAAAAAACCGATGTGTTCTGGTTCAATATAGCCTATTTCCACTTTCGGCAAAGGAATGAAAGCTCCAGTGACACATTTCAATTCATCGGAATCTGAATTCACCTACCGTTGAATGCAATATACATAGTCATATTTCTTTTTTTTTAGCTTTTTCGACGTGTTTTTTTCTGAAACGTGATCAACAAAAATCATTTAGAGACCGATGATGGCCATCCAGAACCCGTTTACTTACGAAAATCGTGCAATTTCATTCTGCATAATAATTCTCATAATTCCTCGAAAATCCTACCTGAACCATATTTTCCGGTCGCTTTCGTTAGAAGATCGTATAAGGAAGCCTTTTTTTGTCCATTCACACATTCCAAATAAATTTTGAGCACCAAAAACGATACCGAAACTAACCAAACTTCTGGGGGACCGGAATTTCGTTTGAAATCTTTCTAAACGGCCAGATACCTAAAAAAACTTCGTTATCAAGTGTAAAAAGGTCGATTAGTACTTACTTTCGCTTTATTTATGCTTATAAATCGATTTTGGTCCAATTCAAATTTGCCGTTCGTACTCACGCCAAAAGTCGTGAAAGGAAAAAATGACACTTGCACGAAATTTCTCATATCGACGGGAAACTTCTTCTGGACGACGAAGAACGGAAAAATAGACGATTTCCTATCGATATTTCGCCCCAAAATCGCCGATCGATTCGAATTAACAAAATGTGGAATATCTTTGATACTTTTACTTTGATGTGAATAAAGAAACTGGCAACGTCTTTTTGTCATTAACGATATTTTCTGTACGCGCACAGACTTTTCATCAGGTGCACCAACTCCTAAAAGCGAAACCATGGCCTCCTATGTGATTAAATAAAAGTGAATGGAGTATACTATTATCTATTATCCTACACTTTCACACTGATGGATTCCAAACATTCCACTCTGAATGAACGTTCATCAGTGCCAGTAATGAGCGCATCAAAGTACACATTCTTCTTTTAAAAGAGAGGATATTGCTATCAGCAGGAAATAATTATTAAATTTTAGGCAGTGACTTTTCTCCAAAGGCGCCAGAAAATTAGTCGTGTTACAAAATGGTGAATGCGAAGGTCACCAGTCCTCTTATTTGCATAATAATACTCGTAAGTGTAAGTGTAATAAATTATTTATGGTGTATTCTTATCGTTCTGAATTATCAATAATTAAAGATAAATGAATGAATAACGATTGCTTACAAGATATTTTCGGTTTATCGATGGAAGAATGAATAATAACTTGTGTTATCATTACAGAATATCTTAAAAATTTCAATTTCAATAAGGTGATTATGGATAAATTATAAATATTCACAAACGAAGCTTGTTTGAATACAAAGAAAGATTCTGGAGGAGTGAATATGGAACAATATTGAGTTATATTGTAAGGAAATATCGTTTTCCCAACATTTCAGCTTCAGTGGGGTAACTATGTACCTATTAGGATATTTCCTAATCATATTTAATCAATTCAATATAGGAGTACCAATTCTGCGGTGTTTACATCCATACCAAAAAATGCGATGTATCTGATTTCATTCTGTATAAACTGCTTTATTTTTCGATCATAGCAATTACTCTTTTATCTAGTTATTTATTTACTATGAGTTATGTACGTATGTAGTAAAGGTAGTGGCTAAGAGGACTGGGAAAATAGCCACTACTTTCACTACATATTTGAAGAAAAGGACACGAATACTGAGGATGAATGATTAGTTATGTAAATAATTGATTAGTTATGTACCTAATCATTAAATTGTTGAATTTATATTTTTCAATTTACAAATTTTTGTCACCAGTGTTCCACTTTCTATATGTAATTGAATCAATTCCGAGGCTTCTTGGGTCAACTCAGCTGAAATTTGATATTATATTCTCTGAACCAGCTACTCAAACTGGAACTGGATAGTGGACTTCAAATAACATCACTCTTATAGAAAATTTTCTCGAGAATTTTCATCCGCCAACGGTATCAAAGGAGAAAACCTTTGTGTTGGTATAATAAACGACAACCCTTGAAGAATTTCAACACGTTGTCGACCCGCTGTTTTACGTACTTTGCCCTTATTACTTTCGGATGAGACCGTCTTTATATTCAGAAATGGAGAGGACGCGTGAACTGAATATGAGGTTTTTGCTCCGAAATGAGAATCAGAAATCCCTTGATATCGTAGCGCAAGATGAGTAAAGCTGTAATGAATATCTTGTTCCCCTATAATTACGCAATTTCCTCTATCAATTCAATATTGAAGAGTAGGTACAGAAGTCCTATTTCAAATTGAAAGAAACGTAGATTAAGTTGTTCAATAGACGAGTCATCGAAAGAACTGTTCATGTTCATGTGTTGTTCAATAAAATGGCACCACTTGTGCAGTAGTGAAATTTTGCTGTTCAAAAAAACTGGCCAATAAAAGAAGTACTTTTTTGTGTCTTCTATCTGCTACAGGCTACAGTACCAAATGGAAATGTTTGTAAATTATCAAAGAAGATTCAAATCGAAACTATAATCTGACTATTTGAATTCAAATTCGAAAACCCAAATATTCAGCAAACAATTATTTCAACATAAGAGATGTATCATCCCACTTAATGAACTCTAGAAAGTCCCGTAGAAAAAAATTATTTTTGACTCCTTATAATTATACAGAATGAAGAAACAAAAAAAATATACTTCTTTCTATTCGATTCATTCATGAAGAGAAATTCAAAATGGTCCAATTAAGTACGTTCGAACAAATTCTAGATATTCCCATCAGAAAGTTAAGAGAAAGCAAGCATAATGGGCAATTATATAGTGCTCTTCACGAAAACATCAGGTTCCGTGTTTTCGTTTCATTCTTCGGAAAATAGAAACTGTATAGCAGGTATGGTAGGTCTTAATGGCCACCATATCGGAAAGAACAATTAGAAACAAAATTCACCGAGGGGGAGCATCAACATGAACCGTAAAGGTTGCCATTGTATTTAACTCCTCCTACAGCATAAAATACCCTGAATAAAACGTCTTGCATTGGGGATGCTTCAGTTTCTTTTTTGTTAAGAAAATTCGAGTTGATAGTGAGAATTTTGGTGAAACTTTTGATGATTTTTGAAAAAAAAATAAGTGATATCAGTGATAAATGAAAAATTATGGAAGCAACAACCTAAAGTTACTGCTAGTGGGGTTATACATAAAGATACAAAACCCTCATAACAAAAATGTACAGTGGTAAATCAAAAAGTTGCCATCATATTAAAAACAAAATTTTCTTGAAGCTTTGAGATGCAAAAATCCCAAGATATTCATAGAAATTCACGAAAATCTCTGAAGATGTTGTGCTTGAGATTTCAAGAAGAATTTTGAAGTAACGCCCATAGATTGCTAGAAAACTATAAAGAAAATTGCGTGGCTACAAATTTCTACTTGAAAAATGCCTGTACGGAACCCTCCTCCACTCAAGTTGCGCTTGGCTTTTTCCTTGGGTTAAATTAAAACTCTTTTGAGCTGAACATGCAATTTGTTCTGAAGGGTGTTTCAATCTGCGCGGTTTTTTTAAAAGAAATAAAACACATAATTTGCATTCATTTCAAAAACTTTCATTGGTAATTGAAGAATCAGCTATGGCATTTATGTTCGAAAAATAATATCTGCCAAATGGCCTCCTCTTGCAACTCTACAGACGTCCACTCTTTGGTTAAAATTTTCAATGACATTTTGACATAATTGAGGCTCTATCTCACTTCACTCACCTTCACTTTGTTAATTAAAACTACAAAGACAGTTATACTTGGATAGATTATTCTGATCTTATCAGAATCCGGTTCTCGTTCACAAATCTGATTTCGCAAATTTCCAACGGTGTCAGAAAGAAATCAGCGTGAAGGAAATAAGAAAGGGACCTAGTTTTCCCAGACGACGGGTGGGCCCAGATAATCTCTTTTTTATTTCCAATCCCGAACTCCTGATCTACCCCAAGGCCTGCTCCAAACCTACCTGCTGCTAAAATGGTTGCTCCTCCTGTGGGAATTCCCAAACCCAAGTTCATTTTTCCTTTTTCGACTATGAAAGCCACAGTTCCGATAATAAGGAAGGAGATGCCGCAAACGATCTGAAAGAAAAATATCTTTCAGGTTTTTTCACACTGGAAAGGTTTTTGCGGGAACATATTTGAACATTTTTTTCAATTAGTTATGTTTTCGAACACATAGAAAGTATTATCAAAGAAGAACAAATGATTTCACTTCATCCATTTCAGTCAAGATACCAGGGCCACCAGGCCTCAATAATTTTGTTTTTTGAGTTTGATCTTGACTCTGAAAATGAAATAACATTCAATTTACTTGAACAGATTGGAACTTGTCCCAATCTCTGCTGTTTGTTTTTGTGTTCTCCAGAGTTAAGGGTTATAATGAAGACAAAGTTCTCTGATTGATAAATTTACTTAAAATTTCATAAAAATGACAACAAATATGGCAAAATAAATCTGAACAAATGATAAATATACAATATATAATAGATTAAAAATTCAACATAGTGATTAAAAACATAAAATACAAAACAGGAAAAAATACAGTTAAATAACCCATCATCATCAGGAATAATGTTGTCAATCTAAATTAAGAGTTTAATCTCGAGCACATGACCATTTACGTGGAAGCTAAGGCGTCAATAATATAACTTTATCATCCACATAATAGCTCCAATCAAAATCAAAACGATTAATCGAATGATTGGACGGTGTTTCCAGATGGAGAAATTTTAGATAAAACGAAAATTTTACTGAAAAATGTGGAACCTTAATGATTTTCAATACCATATATTTTCACAGGTTTCCAAAATGAATTTACAATAAATAAATTATGAAATGTGCATAAAAACTAACCTCGAATATGTTCTCAAGGAAAAGTTTCAAAAGAAATGCCGATGATAAGTAGAAATTCAAATATTTCCAGCCTCCAAAAACCAAAGGAACTAAATCAAACTTTCACATTCTATTCAAGCAGACAGGGTTTGAAATGGCAATTATGCAATTCGTTATTTTTCCGTGGAAGTGCACAAAAATTACCCAAATTGGTACGCAAACGTATAACACATTATTGCCAACTTGAAGACAGATACTTAGTTTTCGTGTTGGTTTGTGGACTGTTTGTTGTTGCCTTCTCAGAAGTTCGAAAACTGGGACAAAAAAAATTTGAATTTCAAAAAGCTCCTTCTGGGTCTTGCAGTTTCTTTGTCAGTCAGTATATTTCGTATCCTTCTGTCTCTAGTATCATTTATATAGTTTTTCTGCTTCTCATTTCGATATCAAATTTCGAGTAGGTCGGTATCGATTCAAGTTCGCAGGCCAATTCCTATACTATCCTACTGTTATAAATGTTCGATGTCATGTGGCCCGTGTTTTATATAACGAAATTGTAGGAGTCAACTGCAGAACATTGGCTCCATTCGGAAAAGCTTTTATCGCTGTATCTGCTTTCGACAGCTGAATAGGCTGGCTATATATCGGAAGATGATTAACTGATGCCTAGGTTTCGATTCGAAGTTTTTATTCCAGAATATAGTGGCATGATGTGAGCATTTTTTCTATTGTTTGTACGAAGATACATTGAAAAATTCTTAGCTTACTATAGAACCAAACAAAATTTCAATGTCAAAATATTTTATTACTCAACATATTCTCCTCTTAATTGAATACATTTATTACAGCGAACCTGCAAAGTCTCTAGACCTTTCAAAAAGAATTTTTCTTCTTGCTCTGCAAACCAGTCCCCCACAGCTTTCATTACCTCCTCGTTGGAAGAAAATTTACGACCTTTTAAACTTTTTTTCAGTTTAGGAAAGAGATGATAGACGGACGGAGCCGAATCTGGTGAATAAGGGGGGTGTTCTAGTAATTCTAACCCTAAATCAAGAATTTTTTGCATGGCAACATGAGATTTGTATACTGGGGCGTTGTCCTGTAAAACCAAAACACCTTTGGATAGCTTTCCGCGTCTTTTTTTTAATTTATGTTATACAGATGTTGCTTGAAGTGAGACTAATACAGCTCAGGAAATACAAAGAGGTCCTCCTTTTTAAGAAATTTTGATGTCTTTTGTTACTTCTTTGAGAGGATGTTGAGAGATTTGTATCTCCTTAAATGTCCAAATTATTCCCAGAGTCCAGAGTCACACTGAGAGTTTTTTGCGAAATTCGCAAACATGCAATTTTCATTATGGAAATTTCAAAAGTTTTTCGTTTTTCTGGAGTAACTCACGAAGTTCTAGATTCATTATTAGGTCGAGTAGATTCCGTTAATTAATGCGTAGGAGGAGGTGAGATAGGACTCGTAATTTCAGTGCTGTGTTGCCGGAGGGCTTCTGAAACCAGTAACGCCTCTCTCAAATCTCTTTACATGACTTTCTCTGTTTGAATATTGTTCTGATTATTGGAGTATGGTGTGTTTCACTTGAGTTTCACCACTACGTACGAATTGCGAGTTGATGCGATGGATCATTACCGCGAATTGAATACTATACTTTATCTTCGACATCTTCGGTAAAATTCGAATTAATCTGCATTTTCAAAATTGAGAACAGTTGTCAAAAGCAATTTTTGTGGTCGAGAATCGAATCGCGTAGAAAAAGTCAAAAATTCACGTTTTCCAAATGCAATTTTTGGATATGCAGACCGAAGGAAATGTAAAAATGAATAGCGAGAACGTTACCTTGATGTCTGAAAAAGAATTGCTGATTTCGTAAGCAATTTCATTTTTCCTATTTGTATAAGAGTGAGTTATTCTGATCGGTATGGTTTATAGATAGTATTACAGATCAAAATCAGTTGAATAATGGAGCTATTATTCTATGGGAGTAGATAAATATAATTGATCACTTACCTGCAAGACCCTCAGCTGTAAAACCCGTGCAAAAGGGTAGTACTTTATCTTTGGTACTTCAGATGGGCTGCCTGAATCTGAAGGAGCAACTGATTCTTTCAAACTGGAAAGGACAATCTGAAAAAGGAGAACAATCAATTCAAATTCACAGACGAAGTGAGCAAATGTCTAAACAAGGGTAGAAAATGTGCAGCTCTTTTTATGGACTTGACTAAGGCCTTCGATGCTGTTTTACATAACACATTAACACATTGTTGAATACTCTTTCTGAATAAGGAATCCGGGTAGTTTCTCTCGAATTATTCAAGAGTTATATGGACAGAAGACAACAAATGACAAAAATATCGTACATATTCAGTGATGAACTAGAAATTAAGATGGGAATTCCACAGGAAACCGAACTTGGTCCGATTCTATTTATATTATATCTAAATTCTCTTTGTGAAATTGTATGTGATACAGATCTGAAGCATCTAAATAACATTATTGTGATATAAATAATGAATTCATTCATATGATTGATCATTTCTATATACAGGTGTATTTTAAGGTGAGGCTTTTCTTTTGACAGGTCATAGAACTCATCAAAATAACAATAACAATAACAATAATAATAATAAGTACTGTGTTTACCGAAAATTTCTTATATGAAATGTTCAATTCAAAAAATTTATAAAAATGCGGCATATGGCAAAATGATCTGTTCTACGCACTTGAATTTTTTGCAAATTTGTTAGATACTTCGATGGAGAGGAATATCAGTCACAAGGAACAGTTGTAAACAATTTATTCAATGGCAACGTTTCTGAGCATTTAGCTCCTTCATCAGGCTAAAAACAAAAACCAATTTATAAACAACGGCATGGATCATACAATTGGTGCAGCAATAAAGACAAAAATAGATAAAATGACGTCACTATACAATAATAAATATGAGATATAAACTAGATGACAAATTAACAATGAATACAAATATAAAGAAAAACGACATAAACAATTCACGCCAGGTCGGCCAAGGAAACAATAAGATTATAAGAAAAAACGATCTCACCCTATGAATAACGGTTATAAATCATTCGAATACATCGAAATCATCAAATAAATGTTCCTACAATAAAATAGCATTCTCAGGATAGCATCAAAACCACATCAAAAAAGACGTATCAGTACAAACAAAAGCATCGGGCAAGACAGACTGCATTAAAACGTGTGAGACATTCAAACACCCGATTCAAAACGAAACACGAACTACCGCGCAATAAAATTATCCACATTAACCTTACTAATTAAGTTAAAATACACCGAACTCAAACTACCAATATCGGTGCGTGTATTCACAGAATCTTTTATTCTCTTAATAAAAATCATCTCTTTAAATGTTCGCTTAAACCAATTCTTTTCTTTATTTAAAATTTTTGCGTTATTAAAATCAAAGGAGTGGTCATTAATTTTTGCATGCTGTGATAATGCTGTTGCTTCACTACGATTTTTGCAATCCCTCTCATGTTGTTTCAACCTAGACCCTATATACTGTTTTGTTTGGCCTATGTAACTGCCAGCACAATCTGAACAATCTATCTTGTATACTAAATTAGAATGTCTCATCAAGGGATTGTCATCCTTTAGTCGACTGAACAACTTGCCCACAGTTTTATTATAATAAAATACTACTTTGTTCGAGAGATTGCTCATTATCCTCGCCAATTGCTGAGAGCATCCCGGTATATAGACTAATTTACAATAATGTGTCGTTTGATCAACATCATTGGATGATCGAGAATCACCTGCAGTAATAGATGAATAAAAAATCTTATATATTAAATCACTGGGATAACCATTCTTGACAAGCAGAGCAGCCTGATCACGGAAATTTTTTTCATGGAATGACTCATGAGAGAGGTTTAGAATTTTATATTTTACATTCTTTATTATAGCGATTTTTTGTGTGAGTGAATGCAAAGAATTAAAATGTAACAATCGCTGTTAGATAAGAAGACAAAAATCAAGAGATGTTGATATCTTCGGAGGGGCAGGCGAGGGACCATGTTCGGACTGAGGAATTTTCAGATTCACCTAGAAACTAGAAAATCTTTTAGTTTCATTTTCACAGGGGCATAATTCATATAAAAATTTTTTGGTAAGATGACTTATTTTGATGAGTTCTACCATCTGACGAAAGAAAAGCCTCACCTTAAAATACACCCTGTATTGCAGTTGAAATATGTTGCGAATAATCAACTGATTCCGGAGAGTTTTCAAACATGTATAGATTTCACTGTAATGCTAGTCGTTACGGTTCTGATTGAATATAAACTCAATCCTCTGCAGACTTTTTGCCAAATCCCATCGGATAATCAAGGTAATTAGATTATGTGCAATCACGCAGAGTGGTTTATTGAATAATCCGTGAATATTTCAATCGGTTAGTATGGTCAGTGCCCTTGAAAATCAATCATTGAATTCGATACTAACCGATGGAATTAGTCGATTTGATATGGTAATTCGCGTTGAGTCTGGAAACATTAATGACAAGCTTCGCCCGGGTAGAAATTTGTTTCAAGCGGCGGTTTCATCTTCAACACTTCAACCTGCCATATCTTTTGATGTGCTCGTTGTAATTGTATGATGTGACGGGCAATTTCGTTCTAAATTAAATACTGGGGATAAATAACGTATTTGGTTGGATGAGGATCAATACTCAATTCATAAAAACACACTCCCAAATAGCATGATTTTGGAAAACATCTGATGACCATAAACAGGTAATAGCAAGTCATTCTTGAGAGATAGATATATGCTATCGCGGACTTTTTTGTAGAACTATTTAAGAGGTACATTTCCGTCAACATTGTATCCACGTAAGTCTTACGGTTTTAGCAGCGCACGTGAAAATAGCTGATTATGGCTGATTTTTTTGTAATTATCGAAATTATAGTAGGTATCCTTAAATTTTTCGGGTGGAAAGTATAGCCTATGTCACTCAGGGATAATGTAGCTTTCTAAAGGTGAAAGAATTTCTGAAATCGGTCCAGTAGTTTTTGAGCCTAATCGTATCAAACACACAAAAATACAAATCTTTCCTCTTTATAATACACTTTGCTACTTTCCACCAATTTATCGAGAATATTCTGTATAATTTATTGCCAACTATTATTTTTATAATTATATGCTGTGGTCGATTGGCTATAGAAGAGCCTTTCAGCCATATTGGACCTGTAGATCCCTGAAAAAAGTCTCCTTAAAATATCGATTTGCAGGTTCCTATTCTCGAAACATAACACCAACAAAATCCCCAAAGTGCTATCTTTAATGCTTTAATTTTCGACTAAAACAAAATGACTTTAACGGGAGTGAAAACTTCATGGATTAAATTAATTTTTCACTCATTCAGCTCCATTTCCCAGCGGCCATTACCTATCTGTCTGTTTTATGCTCATATTTTCCCAGGAATCGAAGTTCCATTATCCTAATTATTTTCCTACATCCGTGATGCGATATCAGGCACGAGATGCGTTTCAATTAAAATCGGTTTACTGGTTTCGTCCCACGATATCGAAAAAAAATGGCGGCCGTGGACTTTTCACATAAAATTATTGATTTGTTTCCGGGCATATTTCATTAGAAGAAAAATTTCGAGAGTACATTTTATTCAATTAAAGCCCGTATGTGTACATTTTATTGTCCATCATGATTCGATGTTTTGTAACGTGTAACTTCATATTTCATCCCCAGTTCAATCATTCTTCTCCTCTCATTAAGGCACCGCGTCTTCAGATTTTACGTTGAATTTTTGTCGTGTTATATACCATTTTAAAATACAGCTTATTCGCAGAATAACCCAATGGCGAATCCGTTGGTTGTATTATAAAGAAACTGAACATGATTTTGTCAATTTATGTAATAAAACCTTCGATTTCGTAACATTTATATATGAACTTTTTATTCGTATTAAAATTTGCCATTAGAGTCATGTCATTGAACGAATATTTTCGCGGCAATCCTCATTGGATGACCTTTAAAACCGTATTCGAGAATAAACATCGAAATTCGTCCTGAAAGTACGAACATAGTGTAAGCTGGATTAAATGTGGAATGGAAGCAACATTCAGATTTGTAGCTGTATGTATTATGCTTCTATAATATTCTCCCATGTCGAATTAGATAGATGGTCCGTTCACATGACGTGAAATATAATATTCTCAGAGATTTCAGAATATTCTTCGACATTTTACATTGGAATATGTAGTCCCAACTTTTAGATACAAATAATCCATAAAAATATTCCAAATAAGCTGAAATAGGTTGTGCTGCTAGATTCTTCTTTCTCGACAACACATTGCAACGTTGTGACGTTGTATTTGTATCAATTTCAATACTACATCCTACATCTGTAGTAGTAAGGTAATGCAGTTTACTGTAAATTATACAGGGTGGTTCACAAAGAACTGTACATATTCCTACCACGTAAAGAGGTGAAAATCAATTGTCCATGATACAATACATTGAAATCCAATATGTTGCACATTAAATCTAACCACGTTAACTACTAATATTATAAAGAGGAAAGATTTGTATTTTTGTGTGTTTGATACGAATAGGCTCAAAAACTACTGGACCGATTTCAGAAATTCTTTCACACTTAGAAAGCTACATTATCCCTGAGTGACATAGGCTATATTTTCCACCCAAAAAATTTAAGGATACCTACTATAACTTCAATAATTATAAAAAAATCAGCCATAATCAGCTATTTTCACGTGCGCTGCAAAAACCGTAAGACTTACGTGGATAGAATGTTTGACGGAAATGTACCTACCTCTTAAATAGTTCTACTAAAAAGTCCGCGATAGCATATATCTATCTCTCAAGATTGACTTGCTATTACCTGTTTATGGTAATTAGATGTTTTCCAAAATTATGCACTATTTTGGAGTGTGTTTTTATGAATTGGGTATTGATCCTCATCCAACCTAATACGTTATTTATCCCCAGTATTTAATTTAGAACGAAATTGCCCTTCACATCATACAATATACAATTACCACGAGTACATCAAAAGATATGGCAGGTTGAATTGCTGAAGATGAAACCCTGTAGGTAGGGAGAGCAGGGCAAAGTGGGATACTTAACACTTAAGTGTACCTACAAGAAAAATATTTATGATTGAACAGAAAATTTTTAGTCAAAATCAATGTTTGACTCATTACGAATGACTATATATATTTTTCTCTCACTTTTCATGAGAAATAAACGAAATATGGGGCATAAATGTCTAATGGCATTTTGACCCGCTTTGCCCCGTATAGAGGGGTAAAGCGGGGTACCTTATGGGGCATTGTGGGATAGTTACAATAAATGAATTGAGAATATAAATTTCGAACTGAATAGTCTTTATTACCACAAAAAAAAATAAACTACAAATCTTTGGCTTATATATTATCATTATAAACTTATAAAAATACATATTTATATATAAACAAAAGAACAAAAACACCAAAGTAAATGAAAATACTGCCTCTGTGAAATATCTATTCATAAGCACCAGAATCTCCCAGGGATGGATCACTCCAAAAAGTTCCTCCGGAACTTTGAAACTGCTAGATCCAAAAAATATCTGGATCTAAGTAAAAACCAACTTCACCCACTCACTGGCTTTCTCACAGGACATTGTCTCCTAAAAAAGCATCTGTTGAGAATGGGCTTATCAGACACTGATGATTGTAGATTCTGTGGGGAGGAGGAAGAAACTCCTATTCACCTGGTTACGGAATGCTATGCCATTGCAAGCCAAAGGAGAGAGTGCTTTGGACAAGAAACTTGTAGAAGTGGGGAGTTATCCTCCTTGAAGCCGTCCCAGATTCTGGATTTCATCAAATCTCTGGAACTGGAGGGCGAGCTGTAGGAGGCGCGATGATAACAGCTCTGTCAGGGGGCACAATAGACCTTAAGGTCGTTTTTATATGGGGACTCCGTAATGATTGCAGTTTTCCCTCTTCGCTTCGTTGCTCTTCTATCTACTCTGGTATCTTTTGGTAGTGGCATTCTGGAGTTGTTTCAAAAGAAAAAGATAGTCTATCAGTCATCCAGGAACAACCAGGTTGTGGTGAAAGTTGCCTTTTTGGTTCGGGGAACGTTGTGTAAGTTGGCAACTTTTTTGTAGCCCATTTCTCCGGACACAACATTTTGAACCGCTTTATTCATTGCTTCCATTGACCAGGAATGCTGTTCTGTAGTCCTTCTATACGTTCGAACCATATTTACTGAAAAGAAGTTACTTTAGTTAATGAACGAAATTAATATTTGAATTGTTTTGAAAAGGGGCAAAGTGGGGTACCGTTCAAGCAATACCCCACTTTGCCCCTTTCAATGTACCCCACTTTGCCCCTATGTGACTTCATGTACTTAACATGAACTGAAAATACTTACCTTTTTCGTAGTATCTCTTGAATTTTCAATAATTAATTCTATATGGAACCTCTATAAAAAGAAATATAGAACACAATTATTCGAGCTCAGGATCTCATAAAAACTGCCGTTCAATACTGAAGATTTTATTAACGAACTCACTCGTTTCATTCTCTCAGTCACACTGGCTAAATGACTTTAGAAGTGGCGTTTTTAGCATATGAAGACCACGTGCCGATCGTTGACCAATCAAATCGAGCTATTTGAAACTCTGCTCGGCATTTCATTTGGCTGTAATAGGGAAAACCCGCTTTGCCCCGCTACCCCACTTTGCCCCGCTCTCCCCTATAGTTACAACACAAACTGTCGAATACAAGCGGAAATCAATTGATCGGTGATTTCAAACATGTTGATTTAACACAACCTGCACTAGTTCGATTGAAACTTAATCATCCTGTCTGTAACGAATTTTCGAGGACACTTACACCAAACCACAGCACTAATGAGAACGTAACCTCTGAAACTTAGGAATCGGTCTGACCACATCGAACGTGGAATATCGATCAATCTATTCTGCAGCTAACTCTCCAGTCTCCTGATTTCATACTCATTGAGAGCTGTAATCGGGTGAGAAACTATTCTATTCCCAGATGGAATTACGAGGATAATCCAGGAAGGAATTACCACAGCCTTCTCTATACAACCCGCAGCTGAACAACGATTTTGACAAAGAGTGTTTGATTTTTTCCTCGTATCTGTAGATAAACGATAGTTTTCTGTGGTGAAGTGGCTTTGTATACTGCATTCACTTTTATAAAGTATCCCGTTTGACAAAGATTCAGGTTTATCAAGTTTCTTTACTTAAAACTGACCCAGGTTGGCACTCGTGAAATATCGGCAATGTCAAAATAATTCTCAGAGACGTTGCCAATGCTGAAGGTATCTAAATGTCTTCTGTAGGCTTATTTCTTGAGTTTTTCTGTCGTGTTATTCGAGTACCTACTCTTATTCTTTTTTCGAATGAACTATCACAAAGTAACGGCTATTCTGTGCCTTAATTTTCAGTAAAATTTCAACACTCATTTCTTGATTTCCGTTCAAGAAAATGGCATAACTGAATCTTCCAACCATGTTCAAATACGTCAAATATTTCCAGTATTAACAGAGAAAAAAGTTTCTTTAACATTCGCCAGGTCTTTGGAATTATTGAGTACAAACTGAATAAATATTTTCCTTCAACAACTCCCATCTCATGAAGATACCATAAGCTATCAATAAATTCCGATATTATTTGGTAACATATTTAGGGCAACCTTTCATATTCCTCTAGACGTTGCGGGACATTTTCCTGACATGTTTTATCCTGTTTCATCACAGCAAAGCCATTGTTGTAGTTTTTGTTGAAGTGAACGAGTAGAAGAATGAGTAAACATTTTGTTCAAACCTCGTCATATTTGACAGACTCGGAAAAAATATTAGTCGACTTCGTTATACTACGCTGAACGTTATACGGTACGCTGAACAATTGAAATTGAAAAAATGTCAATCCATCATAATATTGCGAGGAACGGTTTTGTAGAAAGTCTTAAAGTGTAGATTTCGACTTCAAGATCCCATGAAACTGAAATTTCATAAATCTTTATTATGCCAAGAACGACCAAATGCGATAAATATGTTACCAATATACCATTTCCAATAACGTGTACCATTTCCATTTTCCAATTGAGTGCACTTTCAGATTTGTGTAGCCCCAAAAATATTCAATTTCAACTACACGGAAAGAAAACTCAGTGAGGGAACGAAAAAGCAACAAAAGAATAGTATTTCTGTGACGAGAAATATCTAAATTGAATGCATATAAGATATCAGCTTACGACCACAAGATCAAGGCAGTATGTCACCGAGCACAATCTTCAGGGAGATTTTTCTCGAAATCCATTTCGCTGGAGAAGCTATAACTTCGCTGGAGAACTATAACTATAACTAACAGAAGAACTGTAGATTCTTGATGCCTAAACCATTTTTTCATTTTAAAAAAACTATGTTACAAAAAAATATGATGAAATGATGATGATATCCAACAAAAAAACAAGTACAAAAACAAAACGGTTGACCAAGAATTCTGACACATTTCACTGTGTACATTCAGAAAATGTTAGGTTATAGTCATTTTCCTGTCAGATACATACGCAACGTTGTCGTTTCTACATAGAGATCATTGTAATTACGTATTTATCAAAATGTTCATTTACTTTGGGAAAATAATGAACTTGAGAAAATATTATGAGGATTCAATAATTCCAAAGACCTGGCGAATGTTTTTCTTTGTTAATACTGGAAATATTTCACGTATATAAACATGGTTGGAAGATTCAGTTATACTATTTTTTGTACGGAAATCAAGAATCGAGTGTTGAAATTTTACTGAAAAATAATGGACAGAATATTCCGTTACTTTGTGATAGTTCATTCGAAAAAAGAATGAAAGTACTCGAATAACCCGACAGAAAAACTTTTAAACGAACAGACGGACCTATGGAATTCCCCATTTTCCAAGATTCTCAAGAAATAAGCCTCAAGAAGACACTCAAATATCTTTTTGGACAACTTGAAATACTCCAGTATGAAAATGTAGTAGTAGGTACTACGAAACCTGTGTCACAGTTAAACCTCAAAAGAGTCAAAAAAACAAAAAAATAAAAAATAGCATTGGCGACATCTCTCAGAATTATTTGACTTTCACTAGTGCCAACCTGCGTCAGTTTTAAGTAAAATAACTTGATAAACCTTAATCATGGCCAACCAGGACATAAAAGTGAATGGAGTATACACGAAAACCTTTTTCGTGTTTCTTTACTTGATGAAACTGAGAAACTCCTTTTCCTGACCTTTCCCTGTTCAAAGCAAATTTCTCCGTCTCTGAATTGTTTCTTTCGAATATTCAAGAAGGGAAAATGACGAAAATTGGTGAATTTTACAAAAAAAACTGTAGTTCTTGATGAGGAATAAAAACCCATTCATTCCGTTTTTCTCTTCGCATCCAAACACTGTTTAACAGCTTTGGATTATTTTCAGCTGGAATGCATATCAGCAATTCAATCGATATTGTCTCTTTATGAAACGGTATACAATCTATGGATTATAAACCAATCTGCCATTAATAAGTTTACATCTCCGTTGTGGGAAACTAAAATCAGTCATGGTCCTTTACCGAATCCATCGTTCAAAATTATAATATAAGATCCAATTAGACCCAGAGCTTGTTAGGTTGCAAGTGAGGCTACGAGGGATATTTTAACGCTTGGTTGTTGATCAGATTGCGTCCCACTTAATTGAAATTCTAAAGGGTGAGTCTCGTGATCAAATTAACCCTATCCAAGACGTTTTTCATCGTATTTTCGAATACACCGCTGTTTTGAAACATTCTTTCTGTTTATTATACATAGAGCTCTCTTGGAGAGAAGAATCTACTGGTTTTCCAATTCTTAGCGGAAGAAAAAATCTATCTCTAAAGGAATAATAGTATGTATGAGATTCAATAATATACCACAGAATAAATATTAAAAAAATGATCAAAAGGGTACGTTCGTTAGGACTGACATAATAAATGAGAGAATTGGACTAGAGGAGATCTAATTCAAAAGTGAACCGCTGGAGAACTTTAGACCACAGAGTCAAAGAGAGTAGGTAAACCACGGATGTGCTGATCTTCTTTGTTACCGACAAAGTCCATTAGCAGTATTCACTTTGTGGTAAAAATATGAATTCTTAATACTTTCATTTTATTAATCAGAAAGTTCCCTGAGCAACACTCGTAAGTTACGTCCTGTAGTTTTCATATAGATCGATCTTTTTTATTTGGAGCTGCCTCTGGAATATTTTATTGCTCTACTGGCAGTCCGATATGTGCATAAACGCTTCGTCCCTTTTTTCATCATAACCGGAATACGAAACGCTCTTCCATGAGAATACGATATGGTGGAGGATGTGGAAAACATATTTCTAAGTTATAGGCACATTCGACGTTATACAGCAGGATAATTTCATGAATTGAGAATTTTCCCGAATACACACAGCCCTGTAATGGCCGCGAGGAACATAAAAAATGGCAATACTGTAGAGAAACCTTTTGTTTGTGTTTACATTTTGTTTGTATGCAATAAAGGTCATCAGGTGGAAACGTGGAAAATTCGTGAAATCGTGGAATTTTTGTTTTTTCTGTTTTGTTATTGAAAGAGCTCGGTCCTGCAGACCATTATAAATTAGAGTTGGGGCTCTTCCATAAATTAATTTTTTCTGTATTCCATGTAGGTCTCGTGAATAATAGTAGGTAGGTGAGCCAATGACGGCCCATGTTTTTGCAAAATGTTATTATGTTCATAGGAAAGAATAGAAACATGAATAACTATTTTATAAATCAGTTTTTTACGAGGATATATTGAAAAATTCTTAGCCTACTATAGAACCAAACAAAATTTCAATGTCAAAATATTTTATTACTCAACATATTCTCCTCTTAATTGAATACATTTATTACAGCGAACCTGCAACGTCTCTAGACCTTTCAAAAAAAATGTTTCTTCTTGCTCTGCAAACCAGTCCTCCACAGTTTTAATTACCTCCTCGTTGGAAGAAAATTTACGACCTTTTAAACTTTTTTTCAGTTGAGGAAAGAGATGATAAACGGACAGAGCCAAATCTGGTTAATAAGGGGGGTGTTCTAGTAATGCTAACCCTAAATCACAAATTTTTTGCATGGCAACATGAGTTTTGTGTACTAGGGCGTTGTCCTGTAAAAACAAGACACCTTTGGATAGCTTTCCGGATCTTTTCTCTTTAATTTTTTCCCGTATAGTGGTCAGTAATGTCGAATAGTAATCTCCAGTGATTGTTCTACCCTCAACCAAAAAATCAATCATGATTACTCCATGACAATCCCAAAAAACTGAAGCAAGAACTTTTCCAGCAGATTTTTGGACACGAAACTTCTCAGGTCTTGGAGAACCAGAGTGCCGCCATTCCATCGATTGTTGCTTTGTTTCTGGATCGTAGAAATGTACCAAAGTCTCATCCATTGTAACAATTCGGTTTAAGAAGTCTACATCGTTTTCAAATCGAGCACAGATCGAACGCGATGCTTCTACCCTTGGACGCTTTTGGTCAACATTCAAACATTTGGGGATCCATTTTGCAGAAATTTTTCTCATGTCCAAATTGACGTGAACTATTTGATGAACGCGTTCGTATGAAATCTTCAGTGCTTCAGATGAGATATCCGTTTTAGCCCAATTCGACGGTCTGATAAAATCATGTCATGAACTGCATCGATATTTTCGGGGACTGACACAGAAACTGGCCTTCCCGATCGGTCATCATCTCATTTACCTCTTTTGAAGCTTGCAGTCCAATTTTTCACGGTCGCATACGAAGGACATTGATCACCAAGGGTATAAAGCATATCTTCGTAAATCTGCTCAACTCTTAACCCTTTTAAATAAAGGTACTTGATGATGGCTCGATACTCCAATTTTTCGATTTTTACAATTTCGGTGGACATCTTTTTTTATTTATTGCGTAACTCTGATTTACTTTTTTGACGTCGAACTCTACACTGACACTTCTAATAAGTTATTGTTCGTTGATAGGGTATCGCAATATTTTGTTTATGCATGGAACTGGTCTAGGCTAACTAGATATCAATACATCCTCGTATATGGTCAAATATTTAATTTTTCTGATGAAGCCTAAATCATACATTCGGAATTATTCCTATCAGCTTCATATTCGTTCTTGTTCCTATTCAATAGCTATTTTCAATGAGATCCGAAATAATCAAGAGGGAGAAAAGCGACAGGTACGAAAAACCTTTGGATCCAAAGGAAATCAGGCAGGTGGGAAATCTGAAAAGGAAAGTCTTGTATTCGTAAAGCATAAAGTGGGTGTTTTGACGATTGATGCTGTTGGGACTCAAAGAACTGTGAACCTGAGGGAGATTTGAGACCAAACATTTCGAAAAGTTGATAGGTGTACATCGTGGAAATGAGAAAGACAGATGGATGAACGCAAAGCTGGGGAATTACGTAAAACAAGCACGCCTTGGGAATTGAGGAGGAACTTGTGTGTTGTGGATCATCAGGAGTTTCAGGTTGGATACGAAAAATGCAACGATATTTCTGGGTCGCTTTCATGGGATAAGTTAAAAACTTCATTCTCTGTTAACGATCTTCATATCTTTCTTCGTTTGTTTCGTATCCGAAAAGTGAATTCGTTCCGTGAAAAAGAGGATTGTAATTCGTACAACACACACAAACACACACACACGAGGTCAGTAGACAAACAGATATAATCTCTCAAGCCAGTATCAACCGTAGTAGAACATGCGATGAAACAACTCAAGGTCTCAAGACGAACAGAAGTCCTGACTCCTGGGCAACTCGCAGATAATCAAGAAAATTTGAAACTTCTAACAAAGCTAAACAGGAGAAAAATCGAACTAGGAATCAATACCACGAATATCAAGTTAATAAGCAATAACCAAGTATCATACTACATTCACTTTTATTTAATCACATGGTTTCGTTTTCAGGAGTTGGTGCACCTGATGAAAAGTCTGTGCACGTACAGAAAATGTCGTTAATGACAAAACGACGTTGCCAGTTTACATCAAAGTAAAAGTATCAAAGATATGCCACATTATGTTAGTTCGAATCGATCGGCGATTTTGGGGCGAAATATCGATAGGAAATCGCCTATTTTTCCGTTCTTCGTCGTCCAGAAGAAGTTTCCCGTCGATATGAGAACTTTCGTGCAAGTGTCATTTTTTCCTTTCACGACTTTTGGCGTGAGTACGAACGGCAAATTTGAATTGGACCAAAAATCGATTTATAAGCATAAATAAAGCGAAAGTAAGTACTAATCGACCTTTTTACACTTGATAACGAAGTTTTTTTAGGTATCTGGCCGTTTAGAAAGATTTCAAACGAAATTCCGGTCTCCCAGAAGTTTGGTTAGTTTCGGTATCGTTTTTGGTGCTCAAAATTCATTTGGAATGTCCAAATGGACGAAAAAGGCTTCCTTATACGATCTTCTAACGAAAGCGACCAAAAAATATGGTTCAGATTTTCGAGGAATTATGAGGAAAGAACTTGCAGAATGAAATTGCACGATTTTCGTAAGTAAACGGGTTCTGGATGGCCATAATCGGTCTCTAAATGATTATTGTTGATCGTTATCACGTTTCAGAAGGAAAACACTTCGAAAAAGCTAAAAAAAGAAGAAATATGACTATACTGCATTCAACGGTAGGTGAATTCAGATTGCGATGGATTGAAATGTGTCACTGGAGCTTTCATTCCTATCAATCCTTTGCCGAAAGTAGAAATAGGCTATATTGAACCAGAATACATCGGTTTTTTTCATATTCCAGGAGTTTGTGTCTTATTTTAGAACAAGTGAATGATAAATGTGAAGCATATGTTTGACCTATTCCATTTTATTTGTACAAACCTACTGTGGTAGTAATGTATGAATATTTTTTAAACTAATAAATACTATACAGTCAGAATATTTTACTCCTTGTTCATAAGATCCAATAAATGAAATGTATATCTATAAAGCTTTCAGGAATTGACATTCTTGCTTATTAATTTATAACCAAAACTCAGTTGAAATTATTAGTTTCTCTGTAAAAAAATTTGTTAATTTAGTTATTATGTTTATTTTCTTCGTGATGAATGAATGAAACTGTTATTTATTTGAAATAAGGAAATATTAGAAATAGAAATGTTATGCACCCTCACAATCATATCACATACAATATCATGATGAAAACAAAGCACATCGATAAATCTTTACAATCATAAATCCAAAAACTCCTTTATATGTATAGAATATTGTTCACAATTTTCTGTTGTGTTCTCCAAAATGAAATATACATTCTGAGAAATGCGCTAAGAATGTAAAAAGGGCAACATAGTGTTGACTTGGAACATGAAAATATTTTGAAAAACGTCATAACTTCGATACAGAGTGGAATGTGTCAAATTTCCAAGGCCAGAGTTGTGATTTCATAATTGTGAATGGAGTATAGACAGAGCAATCAAGTTTCAATGGAAAAGATCCTATATCTAGGCAACATTATTAACCAGGAATGGGATAATACTCAGAGGATTCAATTTTAATTAAGGTAAAGCGCGTTCACTTCATACTGAAACAAAGTAAGGAGTTGGTGATCGTTGAAAAATGAAAAACTGGGGTTTGTCTTTGTGATCACTTCGAAGCTTAGATGAAAAATAAAGATGTACATCTCTACATCTAGGGATTTTCGTTCATATAACTAGAAGAATAAACCAAACGGAATAATAATCCGTTATCAAAACAGATCCGAGCCAAGAATTCCACTTCATAGAATCATCCAGTCTAAAGTCGCAAAGAGAAAATAGCCCAGAATTAATGAAATGAAAGTTCAGGAATATATGAATGGAAAATGTCCTGTTATCTCTTGTATTCTCGAGGCTGTTCACTCGGATCTGAATCTAAACGACGCGAAGTTATTATTAAGGGAATTTTCCTGCTTCTACAGACTAAGCCTCCACTCATACATTCTTTTGTTCGATAATACAAACAGGGTGTCTGGAAAAAGTTGGCCAATCTGTTAACTGATTTAAAAAAGTGCCACCTTCATAATGAAATTTTTTATTAAAATGTAAATTGCGGAATATTATTTCAAATTCCTGAAAATCAAAAGATCTAAGTTCACATCAATACACAGAATATCAGCAGCTGCTTTTTAAATCTCCTTACATGTCAAACTTGCGAAACTGCTTCTCTAATTTACTTATTGTTCCTTGTTTCGAATAATTTTCATGGTACCTGAATAAAATACAAGAGCTCTCTTGGAGAGAAGAAATGGACTGCTTTTACCACGAGAATTAAAGAATAAAATGGATGTATAAAAGAGAAATAAATACCACAAAGTAAACACTGTAGGAAATGGTACTTACGGTTGGACTGACTGGAAGAGATGTATCTGCTGGCTGCCTGGTTTTGCGTAATTTTTTACCGGATAAAGTCCTTATCTCACGTAACGAATACACTTTTAGGTACGAATGTAACTTTGGGAAGAAACGAGAGTATATGTCCGTTGAGGGTGGCGAGCTTAGCCGTATCGAGATTGCGACTACTGGCAGGGTAGGGTTTTGCACTTAGCAGGTAGAAAAAAAGGATTATATCGTAAGTTGAGTATGTGTTATTGTAATGAGATTTTTGAACATTCGAGGGAATTTTATGCGGAATTCCGATAATGACAAGATTTAATTTTTTTTATTTTAATTTTTGCAATGAATATGAAAATTATATCATTTCTGGAATTCTGGATAGATAATGACACTTTAAAATTTAAGTTCGACGTGTTTCAGCATATTTCATGAATATCCACAGTGACTAAACCCATATAGAGACATGTGAACTTCTGAAACTCAATGAGAACCTATTCAAAGACATTTTGTGTCTTTCACAAGAGAGAGAGAGACCCTAATAATTTATAATTAACGCTATTTCGATGCCTATAATTATTCGCTAAATTATTAACCACCCCACTTCACCATCTCCCATTAACTTTGATTACTACGGTATCTTCCGGTCCTAAACGGAAAATCCGGTTCTTTCAGTATCAGTCAGGCTAAATTCGACAAGGAAATACATCCCGACTTAAATTGTCTGTACTAGTTTGGGCTTCAGATGTTCTTTTCCTGGGGAAATTGACGATTCGACGGAATAGGGCAAACACTTCAGAATGGCTCTTCGCATCGCTGTTATGTTCCTTGTAAATTTGATTCCACCCAGGAAATGGCTTCTTGGGGATCCGAGCGAGTGCTCTAGATAGGAGGAACAGTCAGAAAAATATCAACCTTTATCGTTGGTTATAGAACATACATAATAAGAAGATATGATGAGGAAGCATTGTACGGAGTTTCTTCTGTGAAATGATTGCGCAAAATTCAAAAATCGCGAAAAATAGGTCATTTTTGACTGCCGTATTTCCCAGAAAAATTGATTTATACAGATGCTGATTTTTTTGCATATAGATTGATCCTTTTTGAATCAAAAAAACCAATTTTCATCCATCAGAGTCGAACAGTTTAGATTTTCTGATTTTTTCGCGAAGGTCCAAATTTTCCGATTTTTCATCGTTCGTAAATCAAAAACTGTTCTCCTCACGGAAGAACTGATTGGATTTTCTTGATCTACGTCCTCGAAGTAGTGAATGGTGTTAGTTTGAAGTCGATCGTTAAAAAATAATGTGAGTGTATGCATCACACCCTTGCCCTAAAGTGGATATTAACTCAGAAAATATCCATTTTAGGGCAAGGGTGTGATGCATACACTCACATTATTTTTTAACGTAGATTCAATACATGCCATAAAAAATGGGGTTCTAATTTGAAAAAATTGATTTTTCACGATTTTGTCATCCCAAAAATGAAAATTTTCCATCCAAAAACCTCGAAGTTATTCTTGTTTCAGCGGAGCTCTATTTTCGATTTTTTTTTCGAATTTTCCCGCTCAGAGAGAATTTTCCAACCAAAACTGAAAAATGTTACATCAAAATAACTTGAAATTTTCTAAGGAATCTATTTCTGCAATAAAAAAATGGTGTTCTAATTTGAAAAACGGAAGTTTCCGGAAAAACCGGAGGTGCTCATGCCTTGAAAATATTTTAGATTTCATCAGCATCGTGAAATACTTATAAGTGCTGGATTTCATGAAAATACGTTCAGTAGTTTCCCGTATAAATATGGGTGAGGTTCCTCGTGAAAGACCCTGTATATACTACAATCCATGCGATCGCATGCATCCACATGGAAAATTTTGGTCTACACCCATACAAGATCCAACTGGTTCAAGAACTAAAGCCTCTCGACCATATGCGTCGTTTGGCCCTAGAACAACTTGAAGTCAATCCACTTTTTTATCGAAAATTGTTTTTAGTGATGAAGCTCATTTCTAGTTGAACGGCTACGTAAACAAGCAGAATTGCTTATTGGAAAACCCCTTGTAACATTTTGGAAGAGTGTCAAATAATGTTGATTATGTGACAACTGTAGATATAGCAATAAAAACTTCTTTACGAGTGACGAGTTCAATTATGTTGTTAGGAAAAAACAATATAAAGGAAAGGTTCGCTCATGTCATGTGCTGATATATTTAATCTCTCTTCTACAGCTCAAGTTTCATGGAAAACCCGTTAGAGACAGCCAATAAAGCGATGTCGAAGTATCTTCTCAATTAATAATGTAGTTCCCTCAGTGTGATAGCTCACTTCGTTGATAAACTTTTCTTACCACCGCTAAATCTATCCACATTCCGTATATTGCCTTCAACCGAACAGGGTATAGTAAATTAATGCTTTGAAGTTACTTTATTGCTGAAGGAAATCTAAGCGCCGTGTTGCCTGCATAGATAACAGGGTTTTCCCGATAGGTTTCGGAGACAAGGGAGAAAGTTAAAGCTAGGGCTGTTCTCAATATACACACATCGCCAAAAGTCTAGATTCCTCAAGAAAAAAACAATACCAAAGACAAAAAATATCTGGATCTCAGTAGGAACCAAATTCACCTACGGGGATATATTGAAAAATTCTTAGCCTACTATAGAACCAAACAAAATTTCAATGTCAAAATATTTTATTACTCAACATATTCTCCTCTTAATTGAATACATTTATTACAGCGAACCTGCAACGTCTCTAGACCTTTCAAAAAAAATGTTTCTTCTTGCTCTGCAAACCAGTTCTCCACAGCTTTTAATACCTCCTCGTTGGAAGAAAATTTACGAGCTTTTAAATTTTTTTTCAGTTGAGGAAAGAGATGATAGTCGGACGGAGCCAAATCTGGTGAATAAGGGGGGTGTTCTAGTAATTCTAACCCTAAATCACGAATTTTTTGCATGGCAACATAAGATTTGTGTACTGGGGCGTTGTCCTGTAAAAACAAATCACTTTACTTTTGGATAGCTTTCCGCGTCTTTTCTCTTTAATTTTTTCCCGTAGAGTGGTCAGTGATGTCGAATAGTACTCTCCAGTTATTGTTCCACCCTTATCCAAATCAATCACGATTACTCCATGGCAATCCCAAAAAACTGAAGCAAGAACTTTTCCAGCAGATTTTTGGACACGAAACTTCTTAGGTCTTGGAGAATCAGAGTGTCGCCATTCCATCGATTGTTGCTTTGTTTCTGGATCGTAGAAATGTACCCAAGTCTCATCCATAGTAAAAATTCGGTTTAAGAAGTCTACATCGTTTTCAAATCGAACTCGATGCTTCTAATTTATTACGTAACTCTGGTTTACTTTTTTGACGTGGAACTCTACACTGACACTTCTAATGAGTTATTGTTCGTTGATATGGTATCGCAATATTTTGTTTATGCATGGAACTGGTCTAGGCTAACTAGATATCAATACATCCTCGTACCTACTCACTGGCTTTCTCACAGGACATTGTCGTCTGAAGATGCATCTGTTGAGTTGCTATCTACATAGAAAACATTATTGAACCCATCATTGTTCCTCTGTGCAATGAATTTGGGGATAATTTCATTTTTCAGGATGACAACGACCTACCACACCGCATACGAAGGGTTCAAAACATTCTACAAGAGAACAATACCTAGAGAATGAACTAGTCAGCAAACTCACCAGGACATAAATCTATTTGAGCACGTCTAGGAATTGGTGAAATGGTTTATTGAATCGAATTCTACATGCTGTTGAAAATGCTCCCTGTTCCTGTACATGTTTCATGTATATCGGAAAAATTGATTATTACAGCCCGAGATTGATCCTATTACAGTTTAGTTTCCCCATTGGATGGACATAACCCCAAAAACAAATTAAACTTCGGAATTTCCCCTAAATTGGACACAGTGGATATGCAGAACCAATTCGAAATTATATCTGCCAAATCCGATATTTCATCCCCGGTTTAGGTTCAGAGTATAAACATAAATCATTGTAATGGGAATTTTCACGTTGAAACGAATAATCTTTCATTTTGAATCTATGTTTGGACATGAGTTGCTGAATCCTACTTTTTTTTTCTTGTTCGCCTGTGCAGTTGAAACGCATATGCTGCATTGAAACTTTTGAAATTTTATCTCTCAAACGGAAATGTTTATTTACTTATGCGAAGTAATAACGTATATTGATACCAACAAGGTTTTGCTTTATGAAATGAAAGGATCAACAGCGGGGAATATTCATACGGAATTCTAGTTTCTGTTTTATTCACTGGATAGTACATGTGATGAGAAGTCCATCAATTGATTTATGGAAATCAAAGAAACCCTTTTCATGATGTTAAAAGATGTAAGGACTGAACGAGAATAAATTCGCTATCACAAAAACGCTTATATCTTTTGAACCACTGGACCGATTTCGAAAATCAAACCCATTTTCGAATCATCTTCTAATTCTAATGAAAACTGTCTTCACAATAGAACAACCAAAACTATTTTTTACAGAATTCATGGATTTTTTCTGGAATTCTTCAAATCATGCTTCTTATAGTGTTCTCAGTCACTTTCTGGGATGCTTTCTTCCACTTTTGCTTGAATTCCGCTAATGTTTTCGTTGATTTCTTAGTCTTCTTCAATTCTCTTTTTACCAGGGCCCAATATCTTTCGATTGGTCTGAGTTTTGGGCAATTTGGTGGATTGGCCTCTTTGGGGACAAAAACCACCTCATTAGCTCCGTACCATTCCTTGGTGGCCTTGCTGTAGTGGCATGAAGCTAAATCTGGCCAAAAGATTGTTGACACAACGTGCTCACGTAAAAATGGTAAAAGTCGCTTCTTCAAGCATTCCTCGATGTAAATCTTCGAGACAACAGAGCCTTGGCCAACGAAAAATTTGCTCCTTTTCCCACAAGTGCAAATTGCTTGCCAAACCAGGAATTTTTTAGGAAACTTTGCTTGTTTCTTCACGCGAAATTGTTCGTTAACATTTCCACGAGAATCTGCAGTATAAAATTCCTGACCAGGAAGTTGCGAGAAATCAGCCAAGACATAGGTTTCGTCGTCCATCACGCAACAGAGAAAATTTCTCAAGAAATCTTTTTTTAATTTCTTTGCTCTTGATTTCGCTTCTTGATTCTTCACAGCGTTCCTGACTGGCACTTTCTGCACTTTGTATATTCTAAGCCCACAACTCGACTTGATTTTCTGAACGGTTGACTGCGAACAACCCACTATTTGGGCCATTTTACGTCCTGAAAGGTTAGGATTCTTCTGAAAAGGCTGATGGCTTTCTTCACTTTTTTTGGGCTATGAAACCCCTTTTTCCTCCTGGTTCCTTCTTTGCGGTTAATTGTAAGATCTTCGTTGAAGCGCTTAACAACTCTTGCTACCGTTTCCGGACGAACGCGAGCCTCTTTTACGATTCTTTTGAAGCTCCAATTTTTATTATTTTGATAAAGTTTTACCATAAATTCTCGTGTTTTCACTTCGCTTGACATTTTGCGACAGAGAATTGGAATATCTATGAGGTGAATGTTCCACATGTTTCTAACGTTCATAACAAAGCTAACAATGATCAAATTTTGATATTTTCTCAATTGGTTCAAGAGATATAGGCGTTTTTGTGATAGCGAATTTATTCTCGGTCAGTCCTTATGTATGCATTCAATACAATACTCACAAATTATAATGTTTAAGTAGTTCATATAGCGGAAATATGCCACCTTGAACAAGTGTATGAAACTCTACTGAAACTTTCTGAAGTCGTTAGCCTTTTATCTTATCAACTGAGTAAAAATGTTCATGATAATCTTATCCACATAAATGTTGCATCAACATAATGAGTGTGAAAAATGTTGAAATATCATTTTATTATTCCAGAATACAAAATAAAATAGAATTCAAATCTTACACTTGAGGGCGTACCTCAAATATTGGTATTTGAGAACATTCACAATCCCAACAATAAATACTAGTTTCAGCATAAAAGTTCCTTCAAACATCTTCAAGGATCTGCGGAAGGCTCCATTTCATCCAAATCCTCAGGAATGTCCTCTTCCTCTTCCTCCACCATAGATTCACTTCTTAAATTGGCTATAATCTGAGGTATTCTTTTATCCACTCTAGTCGTCTTATAATTCTCATAACGTTCATTGTGAGTGGCTGTAGCGAAGGTGTTATCCAAATACTTCCTACGTCCTCTCCCCTCCTTCAAGACAGATTTCCAGTTGAAATCCAGTTCTACCTTCGTGTTCTTCATGTATCTCTCCGCTTGTTCGATAATTTCCGAATAATAGGCGTAACATTTTTGTTTTTCTTCCAAAGGATCGCCACCTGCGTAAGGATCAGGGGGAGGTGTAGGTTTCTCCTTCACAATAGCTGGAAAAAGCATCGCTACCGTTTCTTTAAAAATAGTTTCAGATCCTTTAATCCTTGCTCTCTGTTTTTTTCGTCTCAGCTCGTTTTCTTGCTCTAACTTCAATAAAGGTTTACGTTGTTTCTCCAAAGCTTCAGTATCCAGACTTTTCTTCTTCAAAATCATCTTCTTGATTCTCTCTTGTTCTTTAACAAGCTCCTTTTCTCTTATCCATTCTAGATACCGACCAGGAGCTGGTTTGTCCCCTTTTTTTCCACCTTCTTCAGTGAATTTAACTTTTTCTTTCTTTTCTTCTTTTTTATCTGTTTCAGCTTCACCCCCTTCGAGTGCTTCCTTCAAAAGCTCTTCAGATGTCTTTGGTTTGATAACAACCGGAACCTCCAATTTTTTCGAGTATCTTTCGCTCCATTCTTTCTGCCATTGCAGGAACTTTTTCTTGCGTTTAACTTCGCGATCCATGAAGTCAACAATGCTCTCTTCTAAGATAGCATTCTTAACCTTCGATTCGTCCTCACGAAGCAAACAGAATATTCTGAAATTACCAAGAGCATCACTGATTCCCAGGCAACTTATTTTGAGAGTTCTCGGATGAACGTTAGCAGAAATCAACTCACCACTCGACACCGGTATGGAATGGGCTGGTTTCTTACTGGAAGTTGTTATGCACCAAATCTCGAAGACGCCATCTGAACGTAGCAGACGAAACCTGTTAGGAAAATACTTATACCAAGAGGCATGAGTATAATATACTTTGGAACGTCTCCAAAAGATCGGATGTGCTCTGTAGTCATCTGACCAAATGGCAAACACTTTTCCTCCAGCTGTCAACTTCAACTTCTCTGAAGAATGCTTTGCGATAGAAAATACCGGCCCGTCGTGGAATTTGTTGAATTGGAGATACACGCAGTTTTCCGAATTAACGACAGCCCCGAGATCGAAATCCCTCCCTTCCCATTGGGCCTCAGCGAAATCACCCTCCATGGTACCCACCAAGAATTTCGAAACGAAACTTCTGTTAGGACACAATGGGCGAGGCTGATAAGTTTGCCTGGTGCACATGCTCAGCCTGCTTGGACTCGAAAGAGGGTCGTCTTTTTCGTACTTTATGTCGAGATTTCCATAGTTCATCATCGAGATGGAAATGAGTCGAGATTCGTTCGGATGGACCAGGTTGATCTTGTATACTGGTTTGAGATTGAGATGTAGGACTCTGAAGGGAGAAACTTCGCTGCTCAACCCTGCCGGTCTCTGTTTCAACCTTTTCAACCTGCGTTCTCTGAATCCTCCTGTTCCTATGGTGGGATTCTTGAGGAGATCCCAAATCATTATTACGCCGTCTTCGCCGGCAGTCATGAACTGTAGAGATCTTTCCTCTGTATCCTCGAAGAACTGGTGAGCTTTCCCCATTCTTCCTACTTCTTCGAACGGTGATATCCATTGGATCCTTACAACGGCGGCTGCGTGAGAGTGCCTCAAGTCTGATACTGCTGTTGCTCTCACCACTTTCACGTCATGAATGTCTTTCATCCAACCCATCAGGGATTTCATGTAACTTCTATATCTGGTCTGGTTGTTGGTTAAAATTTCTTGCTCTTCAACTTTTTGTAACCTATTCTTTATGTCCCACAGAACGATCTGTCCGTTCACTGCACCTCCAACCACTAGATTCTCGTTGAAGTTACAGATTGATATGGTGGTTATCTCTCGGTGGGTCTCGAGTATTAGTCTAGGGTTTAGAGGGTCCACAAAGCTCCAAATTAGGACCGGGTTGTTTCCGTTTATTGCCTGCGATACTTCATCTATAGAAGACGGTTTTTTCAGGTATATATTCAAGGATAAATCTGCGTAAGATACAGCTACTATGCCGGTAATCATTTGATGCCAATGAGCACAAGAAATCATTTTACCCTTACACAATTGGACATCGTTGAAAGCCATATACTCTATCAAATTAAGGTAGAGAAGTGATCTTTTGGTGATGGTATTTGTGGCCAAAATTTGATAGTCGTCTAGGTATAGATTTATATTTCTGTTTACAGAAAGGGAGTTCATGAGGTCGTCCAAATTTTTATTGAGGTAGTTCAATATTTTTCCTCCGTAGCTTCTCCAAACGTTCTCGTCGATGTCTATGCAATACTCGTATTGGGTTGAAGCGTTTGAAGGGTAAGTGCATATAGTTTGTGCCTCATTATCCCGAAAAGCAGGAGTGACTTGAGTGTCATTATCGATTTTCTTTCGAAAAACATGAGTCATAGTTTCGTCCTTGGTAATGAGTTCCATGTACCCATCCCTAGCTTTCTCGACAGTTCTCAAACGGAACTGGATTTTGAAAGGTAGAATAGGGTATTTACTCTCTATTTCAACTTCCAACAAGGCTCTGTTCTTCTTAGGTATCGTTTCGTCAATTTCCACTTCTGAACCAAGACCCACCCATTTCTTTATGACTTTGTTGATGGAGTTTTGCAATCTGGCCTCCTGTTTGGTCTGCTGTTCGTTAATGAGTGTTTGGACAGCGTCCGCTGCTGCTTCCGTTACGCATATATAAAATTCGTCAACTTCCCCTGCCTCTTCGGTGATGAAACCAATCAGCATTTCTTTTCGAGGGTACGCTGTAATTTCATTTCTGATCGGTAAGAATTCCGAACTTTCCTCGTGGAGATCCAAGTTGTCTTCGATCAATTCTTTCTTGACCATTGTCCATGGTTTTTCAGACGTTACGTGCTCCCCGACCACGCAGTTAATGATCTTTTGGCTCAGTTCTGATAAAGCGACACGTCTCACGCCAGGTATTCTGGAGATTTCTATCTCTTTGCGCTTTCTCTTTCTTTTATCTTTGGATTTTTCTCTTTTTTCTTTGGAGTTCAAGCGTTTCAAGGGATTTGAGGATGAGGAAGTCACTCTTGGGGTGTCGGCAGTGGATCCTTGGGTACTTATGGCGGATCTCGATTTTCTCTCCTTTCCCTCCGACATGTTCGTACACGATTATTTTTTCTTTCCTAGAAAGAATTTCAGTCATTACTGAACAATAATATCTCTGGATGAATGTTGTCTTGAACCGAATCAAATAGAAATTCCAAAGCGATAATATGCAGGGTGGCTCGCACAAAACAGTCCAGTTATATACAGAGTGCTACGTAAACATGCTGCAAAAATTCCATTATTTATGGGATTATTTAAAGCATGTTTCATCCATAATCAAAAGAAGAAATATTCTTGAAATAGCCCGAGAAACAACCTCTTCAATTTTCACATAACACCCAGTATTTTCGTAATCATGAGTTGTTCTGTGAAAAACTGACACAAGTCGTTTTTTAATTTGTTTGTTTGTTCTTTGGTTCGTTCATTCGTTCATTTAGTTCATTCATTTATTCATTTTAAATCTGTAATATCTTCGGAAATATTCATTTAAATTACATGGTGTAAAGGGCCATATTGATCTATATTGAATGGATGGACAATGTTATAAAGGTACTTAATTGGATAAGGATTAATGCTGTATTGCTTAAAATAACTTCTTAAATAAGCCATTTTTCCCGTGAAATGTAAAGGATAAAAAATGGTTATTGTGGGTTATCCTTAAGAGATAGACATATACCATCTCGGATTTTTTTGTTGACTTTTTTTAGGAGGTACAATACCGAGTACATTATTTTGATTTATCTCGTGGGGTTCAGTCAGCGTTTGCAATGTAAGCGCAAAAAAATGTGTTTATTTACGACATCACATTAGAAAACTGTAAATTCATCAGTGTTTCTCTACAATATTATGCATGTATCATACATACAAACCTTCCTCTTGAATCACTATATCTATTAAAAAAAAAGCGTTTCAAAATCCGTTGCGTATTTTTGAAGATTTAAGCATACATAGGGACAGACAGCGAAAGCCACTTCGTTTTATACTATGTAATGATGATTCAGTTCTTATTTCTCTGTCTGCCTGTTTGTTTGTTGGTTCATTCATCTACTCATTCATTCATTCGTACATCAATTCATTGCAAATTCTTGGGTCTACGATCTACCCTCTGAGAGGGGTGCCAACCCTCCTCAACTATCTCAAATGGTAATGAAAAAACTGTTCGGACTTTGATCCTGTGTAAAGCAACTGGTTGGAAGTGAAAGGTGAATGTATTATGTGATCAAGCAAGAATTTTTTTAAAAATGTCCAAAGTTCTATGAGGAATGACAGCTGTCAAAAAAAAATTGACAGCAGCTGTCGGAGAAAAGATCTATACCGGATATGCTATTGAGGAAATATTGTGGAATTTTGTCAATTATTCGTTTAAGTGGAACGAGCGCTTGAAAAACAGGAAAATATCTGAAAAAAGCAGTGAATCTGTAAAAATAGTCTCTTGTCTCACCAATTCTCCGTACAGGTGGAAAACCAAATTTTCAACGATAGGAGCTCTATTTTTTATTTTTCGATTGACCAACTTATCTCATCAGACTATAAAAATGAAAATTTCACTCAGAAATTCAAAAACGATAAATGAAAATTCACAGATCAAAATCGAAAGTAATCGGCACGACACATCTCGCAACTATTGGTTTTGAAACTCCATAGCAAAGATTTTATGCAACTTTTTTTTCTGTAATAACAGTCCATCACAGACTATAAGACCAAATGAATCACATTCCTAGATCATTGCGGAGCATCGGTTCAGTTGCTTCTATAATAGGATTCACTGGCTACATCAAAATTCATGGATCTTATGAAAAAAAATCCAATTTGTTGGAAACATTTCAACAATTTTCGACAGTTATTGTAAAAATTACACTTATCCGAAAAAACTCACCCTTAATTAACATGAAAATATAGATCACATTTCGAAATATATTTCCGAAACTTAGCCACTAAATTTCCATTCACAACAAAGCTAATTAGATTCAGATTCAATGTAATTGACTGAATGATTTGTAAGAAATCTGATGCAGAGCTTGAGAGAGACTTAATGGATCTTGAGCAGTAATCATAAAACATGATTGAAATAAAGATTCACCTTGATTAAAGACTGTAAACTGAATGATGTTATATTTTATTGACATAACAAAGCTTAGCAACGATTACATTTTCCAAACTAGAAGGGGTGACGAAATGAACAAACACAGACATTGCTTCTACGAGGGTTATTTGGAAAGAGTGAATTCGGTTCAAAATGATCTCAATGCAGGTTGGTACTCGTGAAATGTCTAATAATTCTCAGAGACGTTGCCAAAGATAATTCTTATTTACTCTTTTTCAACTTTGTAAATGGAGTTAGTTCTTTGAAGGTTCCACTATGACACAGGTTTCGTATTACTACTACATTTTAATACTGGAGTATTTCAAGTTGAGCAAAAAGGTATTTAAATGTCTTCTGTAGGCTTAATTCTTGAGTTTAAAAATATTCAAACTCGAGTCAAGTCAAAGACAGTATAAGAAGAAGAAAATATAGAAAATAATTCTGGAGGTTCATGATAGTTCTCTTTGGAACATGTACATTTATTATGCCCCTTTTCAATGTAGAGCCAAAGAGTAGATAGTATCTACTAAAGAGTAGATAGTATCTACTCTTTGGTAGAGCCCTAATCAAATTTTTTAAATTAAAGTCGAAATTAGCCGACATTGTCTCCAACATTGGTTTTATTCAACTTACCAAATGACAAACCTGTCGAAAACCTCTAACGATTATTTTGAAGAACATTATCAATACTTTTTCCGGAATTTCAAAAATATTCAATTGTCTGCATGCCGTTATTTTTTTCGCAATTATCAATACCTGAATTTTGTTCTCATTTTTCCATCATGATCCCATCAAAAATATAATTTTAAAGCGCGATAACAACAAGAAATAATGTGTAAAATTGCTCTTACCGTATCTCTGTCGTTCATGATTCCAAAACCAGGATACTGAACAGCACAATTTGAAACAGTGTTAAATTATTCGAAAGATAAACTTCAAAAGCACGAAATAGGCGAATACCGCAAAAATGATAGCTCCGTGCGTCAATGGCAAAGTTACATCGGATACTGGAGAAGACGAACACGCGAAGAGTAGGAAGTTAAGGGTGAAAACAGAATTGGTTGAACGCGCTTGCCTTTCATCGGTTCCTGCAAGTCAAAAATTTGCGATAATTTTGCTGGTTGTAATGAAGCTCCTTCATTTCCTCCATAAATTCAGGAAATCGTTGCATTCTAAACCTTGATCCGTAGAATTCAAATTCGGTTCAACAATTTCCTCGACCTTATGTTGAAATAACCCTACAGCGCGACACTAAAAAGAATCATTGGGATGGGTTTCGTCCCAGCTCCGCTCATAGGACGAGCGAGGGTACCGGGTGGAAGGACTGGCTCTACGTAAAGAAGATCGCAACGCGGTAATTCAACAAGTGTGTTATGACAGACTCTTAAGGGGACGTCATACCCTGGCCGACTGCACCGATTCTCCATTCAATTCATTCATTTTTCCAAGTTCACGCCCCCAATTTTCCACCTAAGGACTGAACGAGAATAAATTCGCTATCACAAAAACGCCTATATCTCTTGAACCAATTGAGAAAAAATCAAAATTTGATCATAGTTAGCTTTGTTGTGAACGTCAGAAACATGTGGAACATTTACCCCATAGATATTCCAATTCTCTGTCGCAAAATGTCAAGCGAAGTGAAAACAGGAGAATTTATAGTGAAACTTTTTCAAAATAATCAAAAATGGAGTTTCAAAAGAATCGCAAAAGAGGCTCGCGTTCGTCCAGAAACGTTATCAAGACTTGCTAAGCGCTTCAACGAAGATATTACAATTAACCGCAAGGAAGGAACCGGGAGGAAAAAGGGTTTCATAGCCCAAAAAAAGTGAAGAAAGCCATCAGCCTTTTTCAGAAGAATCCTAACCTTTCAGGACGGAAAGTGGCCCAAATAGTGGGTTGTTCGCAGTCAACCGTTCAGAAAATCAAGTCGAGTTGTGGGCTTAGAACATACAAAGTGCAGAAAGTGCCATACAGGAACACTGTGAATAATCAAGAAGCGAAATCAAGAGCAAAGAAATTAAAAAAAGATTTCTTGAAAAATTTTTCCTGTTGCGTGATGGACGACGAAACCTATGTCTTGGCTGATTTCTCGCAACTTCCTGGTCAGGAATTTTATACTGCAGATTCTCGTGGAAATGTTGACGAACAATTTCGCGTGAAGAAACAAGCAAAGTTTTCTAAAAAATTCCTGGTTTGGCAAGCAATTTGCACTTGTGGGAAAAGGGGCAAATTTTTCGTTGGCCAAGGCTCTTTTGACTCGAAGATAAACATCGAGGAATGCTTGAAGAAGCGACTATTACCATTTTTACGTGAGCACGATGTGTCAACAATCTTTCGGCCAGATTTAGCTTCATGCCACTACAGCAAGGTCACCAAGGAATGGTACGAAGCTAATGAGGTGGTTTTTGTCCCCAAAGAGGCCAATCCACCAAACTGCCCAGAACTCAGGCCAATCGAAAGATATTGGGCCCCGGTAAAAAGAGAATTGAGGACGACTAAGAAATCAACGAAAAAATTAACGGAATTCAAGCAAAAGTGGAAGACAGCATCCCAGAAAGTGATTGAGAACACTATAAGAAGCATGATGGGAAAAATTCCAGAAAAAATCCATGAATTTTGTAAAAAATAGTTTTGGTTTTTTTATTGTACAAACAGTTTTCATTAGAATTAGAAGATGATTCGAAAATGAGTTTGATTTTCGAAATCGGTCCAGTGGTTCAAAAGATATAAGCGTTTTTGTGATAGCGAATTTATTCTCGTTCAGTCCTCATCGTCCCCTTAAACTTTACATACGAGCTTCCTCGTTGAAACTTGTAAATTCTTAGATAGTTTGAGCCACATAAAATCTCGAAAGATCCACAACAAATCACATGAGGAATTCCTGATAGAGACCATTAAATCCTAAACCCACTCTCTACACAAGATACTCTTTTTATTAATTTCGTGAGCAATTTCATTTTTCCTAATTGAGTTAGGGTGATTCCTAGGCTCAAAATCAGTTGATTAATGGATATATTATTCAATGGGAGAAGACAAAATCCATTATTCATAAAAAATATGTTTATTTAGTCCTCGTCATTAAAAGATTCAACCTAAGAAGAGTTTGACAAAACTTAGGCCATATATTTTCACCCTCTGTTCTATTTAAACTGAATTTTAGGAGTTCTGCGTAACACTCTTTATGCGTATTTATCAGTTCAACTCGACGAAACTCTTCTTGGTTGAACATTCTCAAAAGTGACAATAAATAAGACTGCAGTTTTCGTATATAGGTTTCCGCTATGTTCGTCAATGTCGAATCTTCTTCACCAGCTGATGGAATCAGCTCGTCATTCAATACAGCTTTTCCTGTTTCTACGAGCTGTCCCATTTTGATCGAATATAAAAGATCATATACAGCTTCCATTTCTAACATAGATTTTTTATTTAATTGACCTGTAAAGTAAGCTAGTATTGGACATTATTTTTCTAGTTCCATCCAGACGAAGGCAAATTCGATCAATTCGACTTTTGGGTTTTGTTCACTTACTCTCATTATTAGCGCCGTGATCAATCATTTTAACCAGCTTCAGTATTGTTCTGTAATAACTAAAAGCCAACGATGTCTCCAAAAAGGCATCTGCTGCCAATCTGTAGCAATCCTTTGCTAATCGGAAATTAGCTGTTTGGCTTATACAATCATCGGATCTCGAATATCTCATTTGATAAATAGAAGCGTACCTGTAGTTGATCACACCATACTTAATTCTAAAATCAGTGTATTTCGTATGATTTTTTTCAAAGTCGTAGTGAACTAATGCCTCCGATAAGGCTATCGAAATTTCTTGTAGGTTTTGATCAATATCCTGCAAAGGAAAAAATATTACTGTTTCTATACAAGGGTTTTCGAAAAAACCCTTTCCAACTAAAACATTTACAGTTTTTTGCAAGTTTCAGTCATGGTGTGAGTAGATTCAACACTTTTTTCCCTTACAATTTTTCAAAATTCGGTTTCGTTTGACAGATACAGGGTGTCGAAAATCCGTCCCTTCATCCATACAGCATTATGTCCCACCTGCTCTTCGACAACAATTAGTTGTGGTTGAACTGCGAGTAAGCATTGTATCGCTGTGTATAATCGATATACAAAAAAAACAAAGTGACCAAATGGGCCAACTGAAAATTGGTTGATGATTGTTTTGAACACAAAATAGTTTGATTTGACTTGGTGAATGAAAAGCTTATTAATGAATAAGCTATTTTTGGGTACTTATCAGGTACTTATTTGGCCCCATTTTATGTTGATGATTATACACTGCGCAAAAAAATTAACGCACATTCTGAAAATCTCAATTTTAATGAAAGTTAACTCTACATTGACTTTACCTATAACTTATTTTTCATGTTCTCTCGGGAAGGATTTGAACGAAACAAGACACATTAAATGGAAGAAAAATTCAGGATTTCACCGAATCTTATGTGGCAGAAGAGAAATGATCAATTTTCAAAATACTGAAATGCTGATAAGTGATTTAATACTTGGTATTTCCACCCCTTGCGTTAATTACAGCTCGGCAACGACGGTTCATACTCAAAATGAGTGATCTTAAAATGTTCTGATCTAATCCTTCCCAGATTTCTCCGAGTTGGATTCCTAAGTCATTAAGAATAGCTGGATGATTTTCTGAACTTCTCAGCCTTCTATTCAGGTTTTCCCAAACCTGCTCAATCGGATTGAGATCTGGACTTCTTGCTGGCCATTCCATTCGAGAGACTTCAACCTCTTCAAGGTACTCCTGAACGATGCGCGCACGATGGGATCTGGCATTATCGTCCATAAAAATGAAATTTTCACCAATGTATGGGGCAACTGGCACTACATGCTCTTCAAGAATATTCCTCATATACTTATCAGCATTCATAGCTCCATTATCAACGACCACTAGGTCTGTGCGAGCAGTCAAAGATATTCCAACCCATACCATAATCGATCCTCCCCCGAAACCAGTAGTATTCAGGAAATTGCACTGAGCATATCTTTCATGTGGACGTCTGTATACAAGGGAACGTCGATCACAATGGTAGAGGCAGAATCTAGACTCATCTGTGAAGAGATCTCTTTTCCAATCGGCCTCTTCCCAATGGATATGCTCTCTCGCAAAATCCAAACGCGCCCTTCGATGGGCTGGGGTAAGAGCTGGGCCTCTTGCCGCAACACGAGGCCTTAAATCATATTCTCTGAGGCGATTTCTTATTGCCTGAGTGCTAATTTGCACCTCATGAGTTTTCTCGAGCTTATTTTGAAGGAGGCGAGCGGTTGCAAACCGTTGTCTCAACGAAGAAACTCTCAAGTAACGTTCTTGAATGGCAGTTACCCGTGGTCTACCCTGTCCTGGTCTTCGGACATTCATACCTGTCTCCCTGAATCGCTGCAACATTCTGGACACACTTGTATGGGAAACTCTGAACCTTTCTGCAATTCTTGTGTATGTCCACCCTTCCTCTCGCAAAACTACCGCTTGGGCACATTCCTCTTGGGTCAAATTGCGTGTTTCGCGTTGCATAGCGATCGAGTGTAGAAAATCAAACGAAAGAAAATCTATTGATCACTAGAATTGATCGAGAACAACTGATTTTAGAATGGAGCCAATACATTCCAAATCTGATAATATCATCTTTTTTTATTCCAGCAGGGAGAAAACATCTGTATTGAAGAAAAACGTTGAAAGTGGATAACATATGCATGCATAATTCTGATAAAAATAATTATCATTGAGAACACCTTCAGTTGTAGAATAAATTTGAGATTTCCATAATGTGCGTTAATTTTTTTTGCGCAGTGTTTTTTTAACAGACCCGAAAAATTAGAAAAAGGATTTGTTTGACTTGAAGAATCTACAGTTAAAATAAATGTACACTTCAAAAACCCATCCTGTATATTTTGAAATATAAAAGATGTTCCCACATTCAATAAAAGCGACAACGGCACAGTGAAATTATTTTAGATCGATTTCAAAAACCCGTTCTTTTGTGGGTGGCCCTGTATAGGCTGTTCCATTTGAAATAATGGAGTTGAGGTCTATTTTCGGTATGACCATAAACTGAAAATATTTTAGCTGGAAAGATCTTAGTCGAAGAATTTAATTTGCGGTGGGTCTTTTTCAGGAAATTTAATATGGCAATTTCGTAGAATTGCAATAACTGTATTTTACCAATCCTATTTAAATAACCCTACTTGGCTTTCATCATCAAAATACAAAAGAATAGTATATTCTAAAACTAGTTGCAGAATGGGCTCTCATTCCAATACGAATGCAAAATTCGAAAACGAGCGACGAAGGAGCGAGTTTTCGAACGCATGAGTGTTGGAATTGCATTCTGCAACGAGTATTAGACGATATTTTCTCTATTTCAGTCAAATTTCGTTGAAATTCAATGAAAAATTCAGATTATACATCCCAGTGACTTTTGTATTGTATCTTGGCAGATGGTGACTGTTAAGAAATTGACATTTCAAAATTGACGTGTGTTGAAAATTGATAGGATCGGAATCCAGTGCTGACAACCAAAAAACGAAAAATATAACTGGAAACAATGCTTTAATGAGTTCATTACAGCACTCTTTTTGGTACTGTAATGAACTCATTACGATACTGTAATAGAGAAACACATTTACTCACCTTATTCTCAGGTGGATGATCCTGCATTAAAGAAACTTCAGTTACTATGAATTCACATAAGGCGAATCTGAAATTATCCCAAGTATGTGGAGATGTTTCTCTGCTTTCCAAGATTGTCAATGCGTTTTTAACGTATTCACTGGCTTTAGCAAAGTATTCTTTTTGTTTCTGCCTGTCACCGGTGGTGACAGGTTTACCTGAACGATATGACAATTCCAAGAGTTGATTCAGATGACCGAGGTTTGTGGTGACCTGACTCGCATTCTGGATATCTTTGATCTTTACAAAAACTTCCAGTGATCTTATTGAAGCGTCTTGTGATTTCTTAAGCCATTTACGCATTCCTTTGGGTCCTTTCGAGTTTTGAGCTAAATCGAAGTAATGAGATCCAATATCATTCAAGGCATTTCCTAATCTGAAAAAAAAAGTAGGATCTTATACAGGGTCCTGCAATAGTGCGTTCTTCTTCCATAGCTGCCGAACCAGACATCGCAGAGATTTCGTTGGAAAGTAGACCTCTTGTACCTTCATTCCTGCACCCTTTCTGATATACAGGGTGTCCCCGATAAATGTTATTCAACAAATGGATGATTTTTTTAATGGATCCCCCCATATATTTCCACATATTTTTAATGACATTCACCTCTTTCATGATGCAAAATATTAGAGACATTTTTCCAACAGTACAGATCTTATTCAAGAAAAACTGCAAAAAGGTGAGGGAAAAGCATCATTTTTCGTGTCTGCTGGATGCAGGAGTTGAAATAATCCTAAGGTTACTTTCGAGAAAATGTAAGGTATTCAATTATCTACATTATTGTGGAAAAAAATACAGGGTGTTCCATTTGAAACAATCGAGAAATAATAATTTTAAGTTCTTCATATTTGGACCTTAATAACGGACACCCTGTATATGACTGGTTGATCGTTTAGGAACCGTGTCAAGGCAAATCCTTCAATTAAAAAACTTTCAGATCAAATTCATGTTTCTATCACTTCTGGAAATCGTCAGAAGACTTTTACTGAACTGCTTTTCCCTCCCCTTTTTGCAGTTTCCTTCGAATAAGATCTGTACCGTTGGAAAAATGTCTCTAATATTTTGCGTCATGAAAGAAGTGATGAATGTAATTGAAAATATGTGAAAATATATAGGGTGATCCATTTAAAAAATCAACTATTTGTTGAATAACATTTATCGGGGACACCCTGCATATCAGAAAATAATTTCCTGAGATGCAGGAATGAAGGTACAAGAGGTCTACTTTCCAACGAAATCTCTGAGATGTCTGGTTCGGTAGCTATGGAAGATTTTCACACTATTGCAGGACCCTGTATAATTATGAAATGATTCTCATTTAGATATGCTACTGTCGAATTAGTTTACCGATTCAGAACAATCAAAAAATGGAAAAACCTTCCTATGGAAAGGAAACAAATGCAACAACTTCGGAATTCCAAGGAATAAAGTCGTTTATTGTGGCTACAGCTTCTACAGATCCTTATCGTATTTAAAATAAGAAAGTTGTTTTTTTTTCACCCTTTATACAAGAGATAAAAAAACTGAATAGATACGGTGTCGTATTGCTAATGAAAAAGTGCCTGTAGAAAGCTTTTGCCGTTTCTATATATTTTAGAAAATGAAGAAGTTATATGGCACATTTTCGAAATCACCAAAATATCAAAATTTCGTTATATCTTCAAAACAAATTAAGATATCGTGAAACGGCCATCAGATTTGGAGTTTTCACGAAAATCGAGCCCAGGACTCCTTTTATTTAACATTTTCACCTATCTAGCCTAGAAGTACCAGAAACAGCAAAAATCAAGCAATTTGGGTTACCCTTTACACATTAATATACACTGCGCAAAAAAATTAACGCACATTATGGAAATCTCAAATTTATTCTACAACTGAAGGTGTTCTCAATGATAATTATTTTTATCAGAATTATGCATGCATATGTTATCCACTTTCAACGTTTTTCTTCAATACAGATGTTTTCTCCCAGCGGGAATAAAAAAAGATGATATTATCAGATTTTTGAATGTATTGGCTCCATTCTAAAATCAGTTGTTCTCGATCAATTCTCGTGATCAATAGTTTTTCTTTCGTTTGATTTTCTACACTCGATCGCTATGCAACGCGAAACATGCAATTTGACCCAAGAGGAATGTGCCCAAGCGGTAGTTTTGCGAGAAGAAGGGTGGACATACACAAGAATTGCAGAAAGGTTTGGAGTTTCCCATACAAGTGTGTCCAGAATATTGCAGCGATTCAGGGAGACAGGTATGAATGTCCGAAGACCAGGACACGGGTAACAACTGCCATTCAAGAACGTTACTTGAGAGTTTCTTCGTTGAGACAACGGTTTGCAACCGCTCGCCTCCTTCAAAATCAGCTTGAGCAAACTCATGAGGTGCAAATTAGCAATCAGACAATAAGAAATCGCCTCAGAGAATATGATTTGAGGCCTCGTGTCGCGGCAAGAGGCCCAGCTCTTACCCCAGCCCATCGAAGGGCGCGTTTGGATTTTGCGAGAGAGCATATCCATTGGGAAGAGGCCGATTGGGAAAGAGTTCTCTTCACAGATGAGTCTAGATTCTGCCTCTACCATTGTGATTGACGTTCCCTTGTATACAGACGTCCACATGAAAGATATGCTCAGTGCAATTTCCTGAATACTACTGGTTTCGGGGGAGGATCGATTATGGTATGGGGTGGAATATCTTTGACTACTCGTACAGACCTAGTGGTCGTTGATAATGGAGCTATGAATGCTGATAAGTATATAAGGAACATTCTTGAAGATCATGTAGTGCCAATTGAAAATTTCATTTTTATGGACGATAATGCCAGACCCCATCATGCGCGCATCGTTCAGGAGTACCTTGAAGAGGTTGAAGTCTCTCGAATGGAATGGCCAGCAATAATTCCAGATCTCAATCCGATTGAGCAGGTTTGGGTCAACCTCAATAGAAGGCTGAGAAGTTCAGAAAATCATCCAGCTACTCTTAATGACTAAGGAATCCAACTCGGAGAAATCTGGGAAGGATTAGATCAGAACATTTTAAGATCACTCATTTGAGTATGAACCGTCGTTGCCGAGCTGTAATTAACGCAAGGGGTGGAAATACCAAGTATTAAATCACTTATCAGCATTTCAGTATTTTGAAAATTGTTCATTTCTCTTCCTTCACATAAGATCCGGTGAAATCCTGAATTTTTCTTCCCTTTAATGTGTCTTGTTTCGTTCAAAACCTTCCCGAGAGAACATAAAAAATAAGTTATAAAGTCAATGTAGAGTTAACTTTCATTAAAATTGAGATTTTCAGAATGTGCGTTAATTTTTTTGCGCAGTGTAATATAAACCTAAAAACCTAAATAAAATTCTCACACTTCAAATTTTTCTCGACTCACCTATATGGTATATTATCAGTATCCGGTGTTTTTAAAGCCTCTTCACCGCACAAAACAACCAACTGGATGACATCGTCTCTCGTTTGCAAAACGAAATCACAAACACGCGTTAAATTCGGCGAGTGTCCTGAATCATCTTGTGGTTCGTCACATATTATTTGGGCCAACATGTCACATTCTTCCTTTGTATACGTTATTATGTTCTGCTTGAATTTCTGGAAATCCGAATCGTTCTCAGAAGACATTTCAAATATTCTCATACAGCAGTCTACTGCTCGAGTGAGCAGGAAAACTTTGTCGAGCTGACTTGAATCCTTCAGATTCCTGATGTTAATAAAGCATCTTGCTAGCAGTCTCAAATTTCTGAAGCAATTGTCATATTCCTCCTTACCAAAGTAGTACTCGGACATAGTTTTGAAAACAAGGATAGCTTTTTCATATAACAGGATTTTAAAATCAGTTTTCCAAGATATCCCGTCCCGATTTCTTTGGTTCTTTTTTTTGTTTTTCTTTCCCCTTTTCCTCTTGATTTCTGAAAAATAAATTGGGTCTCTTAAAGCACTGACATGAAGTCAGAAGCTATTGGGTGCTCGTTCTCGATATTTTTTATTAAATCTTCATAAATTTGATGAAAATGATTCCATTTCGAGAATGAATGAACTCAACATACAGAGTGTAACAGCCAAATCGAATAAATTCGATAACGAATAAATGAGGGGGTGTTAGGAAAAACGCTCGGACACGTCGATTTGTAACTTTAAATGCGCATATTTTTCAAGAAAATAAAATTATATAGGGTGTTCCATGTGACCGTGGCCAATACCAACTTTCTTATTTCAAATGCAACCCCCTGTATATTATTTATTTTTTGGATTCTTCAGAGAATTCTAGACACAATTCATGTACAATGTCCTATACCTATCTTTAACTATTTCGGAAGTATTAAGTGTTTTCAGATTTATTGCAAAAATCAACGTTTCAAATAAAAATTATTTTATTTCACACATTCGGTACATTACACTTAAAACCTGATAAGTAATACTGATTATTTCTTAATTATTAAAAAAAAAACAAAAAAACATTAATGTCAATGTAGGAAATGTTCAAAACGCTCGCCGCTAACGTCTTGGCAACATGCTAATCTGGTGTAGAATTGTCTTCTAACGTTACTCAACATTTCAGGCGTTTTTGCTTACTTTCTTCATATCAAGAGGTAAATGGGAAATAAGTATTGAGTGTAATGTATCGAATTTGTGAAATAAAATAATTTTCATTCAAAATGTTAATTTTTGTAAAAAATCTGAAAACACTTAATATTTCCGAAAAAGTTGAAGATACAGGTATAGGACATTGTACATGAATTATGTCTAGAATTTTCTGAAGAATCCAAAAAATAAATAATATACAGCGGGTTGCAAATGAAATAAGAAAGTTGGTATTGGCCACGGTCGCATGGAACACCCTATATAATTTTATTTTCTTGAAAAATATGCGCATTTAAAATTACAAATCGACGTGTCCGAGAGTTTTTCCTAATACCCCCTCATTTATTCGTTATCGAATTTATTCCATTTGGCTTTTACACTCTGTATATGCGTCATAATAAAAGGAAACTTAATTTTTTCATTATGTTCAACAATAGTCAATACAATATTGATTTATATTCATCATTATCAAAAAGATTATGATTTTCTTTATAATTAGCTTTAGCTTCAACACTTGGATAGTCAGAAAAAAGCAGATTATATTTTCTAATTTATTCCCTTTTCAGGTTACCTTTTTTATCCAAGTATCCCATTGGGACAGATTCACCTGGCTCAGCATCGGGATAATGTAAACATCTCAAACCATTATAAACATAGGCTAGAGCTTTCATGCAACGATAATCCGTATCTCCCTTGACAGGAGATGGTTTAAACGTAATCTTCTTATTTTCAGAAAATCCAGAACCAAAAATTTTAGCAGCTTCTTTTTCATTTTCCTCAATATCTGGGAATTCACCTTCAGTCTCATCTTCTGGATTACGAGAGCACCATAAAAGAAATCTTCGTAAATTGAAGTGTAAAAAGAATTCGATTCTATTCTCATTCGAAAAAAGAATAATTAAACAGACAGAAAAACTTCTAATAGAACAGACGGACCTATTGAATTGCCCACCCTTTAAAATTCTCAAGAAATAAGCCTGCAGAAATAATTCAAATACCTTTTTGCACAACTTGAACCTACTCCAGTATGAAAATGTAGTAGTACTACACGAAACCAGTGTCACAGTTAAACCTTGAAAGAACTAACTCCATTTACAAAGTTAAAAAAGAAAAAATAGAAAATAGCAGTGGCAACATCTCTCAGAATTATTTGACTTTCACGAGTGCCAACCTGCGTCAGTTTTAAGTGAAAAAACTTGATAAAACTAAATCTTGGCCAACCGGGATACTTCATAAAAGTGAATGGAGTACACACAACCAAACTTATATGGAATCACCCAGTATTAAGATGAAATATTATTTTGATCTTTTTCGTTAGAAGCAAATGAAAAGTGCATGTGTTTACTCACAAAAACAGTTAGGTTCATAAGCACTTGATAAGATTTGGCTTTGCAGTGTCGATTTTACCATTTCGTTCGAACGTCGCAGTCAATTTATATTTTGTTTTTTTGCGAAGTTTAAAAAAAAATGCCTTATGTGGGGTTATCGGAAGTCCAGAGAGGAAGAATTATTACTATGGCAGAACAAGGTATGTCACAAAGACAGATTGCAAGAACGGTGGGGGTTACACAAGGGGTTGTTTCAAAAACCTATGCAAGGTTTCTGGAGTTAGGAACCCTAAAGAATAGGCCGAGAAGAAGTACAGAAAGGCAGGATCGCTTTTTAGCCCAAACAGCAAGAAGAAATCCCGCAGTATCTCATTCAGAGCTTCAAAGGCAATTTTTGCAAGCTTCAGGTGTTAGTGTTTCTGTCGAAACTATCAGAAAAAGACTTCGCGCTCGGGAATTATTCAAGAGAAGAGCGTTAAGAGTTCCAGAACTATCAAGGCAAAATAAAGTTGACCGTTTTAATTGGTGTTTAGAGCATGAAAATTGGACTATTGAAGATTGGAAAAATGTCTTATTTTCGGATGAGACCAGAATTGGCCTACGATCAGACGACCGGCGTGTTCGCATTTTAAGAGGTAGAGGGAGGCAAGCTAGGCTCCAAGCTGCAAGACCGATCCCTAAATACAAAGGAGGTACTGTAATGTTTTGGGGCGGAATTATGTTTGGTGAGAAAACTCCTTTAATTCCCATTAGACAATCTCTGACAGGGCCTAGGTATGTTGATCTAGTGCTACAACCTGTAGTGAGGCTCTGGCGAGGTGCTTTTGGAGATTATTTCCTATTTATGCAGGATAATGCACCTCCACATACCAGCAGAGTTGCAAAAAATTTTTTCGAAACAGAAGGTGTGACTGTTTTAGAGTGGCCTTCTTGTTCACCGGACCTTAATCCTATCGAGCACTTGTGGGATAGGATCAAAAGAAAAATTAGAGCTCGTCAAAATAATCCTGGTAACGCAGACCAACTTATACAAACGGCTTTAGAGGAATGGGCAAATGTTACAGAAGAAGAAATTAACAACTTAATAGAAAGCATGCCTCGTCGAATTCTAGCTTGTATCAACGCCAGGGATGGTAATACTGATTATTGATTTGTTAAAATCGTTTTATTTGTTGTTCAATTCTCAGTTACATAAAAATTATTTTTAGAGAAATTTACACTTTTCATTTTCTGTTCTATTATAAAAATAATCTTTTAATAATTTATATTATTTTTGTAATAAACTTGTTTTGGGAAAAGTGCTCTTCACTTTTCAGCGACTTTTTTTCAATTAAAATTCGTTTTTTCCAAATAACAGGGTGATTCCATATAAGTTTGGTTGTGTGTATACCTAGCCTGCTTTTCAGGAATCGAAATAGAAAATGTCCCCCAACTGAATTGAGACTTACCAATGACGAATTCAGGTGCCTCAGGATCTGTGGTTTTAGGTAGGTATATGTCTGATAGCATAAAATATGAATATACTGCTTTTCCTGGATATTTATCTTCTGGTATAATCTTTATGAAGTGTTCCAATAATGTTTTAATAACACCAGTCTTCTCCTTTCCTGATTTAATAAATTTCCTGGCAACACTATACAATAATATGGCAACCGGAATGGTGAATGGATTTTGCATTTCGTCTTTTTGTTGTGGAAATAGGCAAGTTAAATCGTAAAGCTTAATAATTTCACATTCTTTATCTTTATATCTATCTCTGAACAACCAGTGAGTGTGTCCTGCTGTGGTAGCATTCGTTTTTACGAAATAAAGAATGTTTTGGGCAACGTCTTGGATGATTTGTGGTGAAAACTTTGAATTTTTCAAGATTGGAAAGTCCTCAGTTTTTGTAAACTCGTATTTATGTATGATTCTATTCAGATGGAAACGCATTACCACTTCTGGTACGTTTGACATCAAGTTGTCTAGCCAGTAGTCAATACCTGTTAGAATATTGATAGGCTTTTCCATATCCTTCAGCCGTAGAGAGATGCAAGGATAATTATCACCACCGAAGATGGGCATCTCAGAATCTGAAATAGGGGCTCTCTACTAGTTTATACTCCTAATACAATATTTGAAATTTTGAAAATTACCTCCAAATAAAAATCACTGAAAAAGAGTTATGAAAAAAATCGAATTCCTCCTTACCTAAAACCATTTCTATATCCTCAAATGTCCAAACTACATTGTGGTTGTGTACACTTATACACATGGCGTCTTTGGTAAACACACGTTTTCCATCTTGGATAGCTCTAGTGCCAAGTTGTCTACTAATAAAATTATTTACACAAGGGAATGCTTCCCGTATTCTAATCAAGTTATTATAAAGATCAAACCCATTCATGAGCAATGTATTTCCATCCACTGTATATGGAATATTCAGGAGGTTTTTTATATTTTCTGCAACAGATATAACGTCAACATATCCAACACAATCTGGATGCATTTGGTTGATCCTAAAAGAGAAAACCCAAACCTTTAGATGGTAAAGTTGTGGACATTGAGGATGTTGCTGATCTGTGCACCATACCGATAATCGCTCAGAAGATTTTGTTGAATTAGCCGGTCTCTAAAGATGAGTTTAAGGAGAGAATACCACCAGAGGGAACAGTATCAGCTTCAATCTTATTCATTCAATACCTAATTGCTACCTCAACATTTTTGGCAAAGCAGTAGTGAAGAAAATTTTAATTTGAAGTATTGTATTTCTAATTGCAAAAAACACTCTTATTTTTTTGTTGGAGTAATCAAAGATATATCACCAATTGGCAATTGCCCCAACATATAGAAAGAGATTAACCAATTTGGAATAGCAACACTGATGCCTTTCAACTTGGACTTTCCCCCAAAAGTTTACAGGGTGTTTCAAAGGGAAGTCTTTTCTGACAGGAGGTAGAACACTTTAAAATAAATCATTCCACCAAAAATCGTCTGTATAAATCATTCAAGATGACGAAAATTATCAGCCCTTGAAGGACAGAGTATAACGAAGATTTTTTTACTCCTGTTTTATACAATTCTTCCTGATGAGTTCTACCTTCATTTAAAAAAGGACTCACTTTTGAAAACACCCTGTATAGCTCCCTCCATTTAATCATATGCCCCTGTCTCTCTCCTGGATAAATTGAGGAAATTTCTGATAGAGAAATGTTATTATGGTTTAAACGAATTTCTGATGAAGTAATGTTCTTTTTGTGTTTTCACTGTTAGAATTAAGTTTGTTTTTAGTTTGTAAGTAAGCCTGTTGTTTTCACTTGAAAACACATTCTGGGTCTTTGGTTTATTTTGACTTTTTTCATAATCTATTTTTTTGCATTCTACAGAAATAAATGACGATTCTATTCTACACAAGCTTCAACATAAGAATATTAAGATATATATATGAGTCGATTCACTAATTTTTTAATGATTAGTAACATCTCATGAAGAATTTTCTAAACTCACCTGATAAAACCATCGGGTGTCAAAGTGAATACCCTTTTAAATCTATATGAGTCTCTTGAGCTTCTCATCCAATTAGTATGGGGTAAATTCAAGTCAGTATCACACTGTATTTTTTTTAAATCTGATGGTCTGATTGCAGAGTATTTCACAACCGCTCTAGATTTATTATCACTATTTTCTATATTTACAATTTCTTTCTCACTCTGTTCATTCTCCACCTGATCATCTTCGCTTATTTTTTCATATTCTTTTTCCTTTGCTGAATGATCTTGGTTCTCCAATTTCTTACATTTCCTTTTAGGTACGGTCATGGTGTTTCTGTTCTTTTATAGCGTTATAAAAATATTACAATTCGTACAAAACAAATAGGGACATTTCAAAAATTCACTTTTCTCTACATTCTTTCACGAATTCCAGTTATTAGAAGGGAACTGATTAAGTGAAAACAACACAAACTTAAAATCAATCTAAAATGGAGATGGATACATCGTTTTTTCCGTAACTTTTCAATTCTTCATTTTTTATCATGTATTGTATGTCAATGTCATGGGCCATGTTTTCATCAAATTTGGAAATTTTTTCAACATAAACATATGGCTTAAAATTGCCCCAATCCTTTCTATAATAAGCCATGAACTGAAATGTAGCAACGCCGTTTTGAACTCATTTTACTAATTATTTGTGGAAATTTTGAATGGGTACAGAGAGGGACTACCTGCTGACCCTATTTCTACGGTTATTATTATTATTGATTATGTAAACTTAAAATCTTCTGTATTAAAAGAGTTCAATATTTACTTGCTAAAACGGTTTTTAATTTACTTCAATTCGTTTTGTATTTAAAATAGCTACAAGATTAAATAATTCCGGACTATCTTTAAGGAGTTTAATTAACCTTTTAGTTATCGCACAACGGGTCCTGAAAACAGCGTGAAATTATGAAAATGCTGAAGGATGTGTAGAGATGACACTTAATCAAGCTCTGTATACTGAAATCAATAAGAATTTTTTTGGATAGTTTTCCTCCTTAATAAGACAATATTCCCTGAAAATGTCAATTGATTCCAGAAAACCACGGGGGCCACGGCCCCCCCTGAAATTTTTATGGCCTCATCATTTTTCAGCACAACACGTCAATATTACTTTCTAATTTTTATTTTGCCCCCCTGAGAAAAATTTCTGCTGGTTTCTGCGGGCGCCATGATACATGGAAGGAATATCAACAGTTCCTTGCGACTCAACCTGTATATAAATTCCCAATGATTAGATTAAAGTGCAAATACCCCATGTTTCACTTGAGTCTACTACCAGATTTGACCGCAACATAACAAGAGGGAGGTGAAATGAGAGACACAAATAAAATAAAGGCTGGCTTTATTCAGAACGATGATACACTACAAAAGTAATGGTACAAAATTTTCGAAGACATAATACAAATGAGTATATGGAAAAAAATTAAAACATAAAACTGGTAATTTCTTCACTGGTTCAAAAAATATTATGAGAAATCAGATAATTCAGAAGATCTTACTTTCAAAAATTCATGATGTTTGAGATTAAATAGGTGTCAGGATGGAGTCCGTAATACTTTGGTGAAAAAAAATTCAATTTCATACTCATCAAGTAATACACAGAACAAACATTAAAAATAACATCTGGTTCTTTGGAGAATGAGCATTGGCAAACAATTGACTTATTACTAACGATGGTATCTTAAACCTACTTAAAATTAGTTTTGATTAAAATAAATATTTGAAATCAGGTATCTAAATCTGAATTATCACACTGTACCTAAACAGCACCAACAACTTAAGAAGCAGCTGCTATCTTGTTACAAATTTCATTTGTGAACTCCGAGCATTTCGACTTTCCTCCAAGATCGGAAGTCAAGAATTTACCATCTTTGATGGTATCAAAGCAAGCCCTCTCGATCAATTCAGCGTGCTTATTGAGCTTCATGTGTCTCAACATCATAACAGCGGACAAGAGAAGAGCTGTGGGGTTGGCCTTGTCTTGTCCAGCAATGTCGGGAGCTGTACCGTGAACAGATTCGAATAAGGCACCGTTCAATCCAATATTACCAGATGCTGTAAGACCTAATCCACCCACTAAACCTGCGCACATGTCTGACATTATGTCCCCGTATAAGTTAGGCATGACGAGAACGTCGTAAAGGGCGGGATCTTGCACCATGGTCAGGCAAACGGTATCCAGGTACCTTTCCTCAAATTTCACTTCCTTGTATTTCTGAGCCATTTCACGACAACATCTCAAGAAAAGACCATCTGACATCCTCATAATATTTGCTTTATGTACTGCCGTCAACTTCCTTCTATTATTTTCAAGGGTGTATTTGAAAGCGAACTCAGCGACTCTCATGGAAGCCTCTTCTGTGATCAGTTTTATGCTTTGTACTACACCATCGACAATTTCATGCTCAATACCGGAGTATTCACCTTCTGTGTTTTCCCTGATGGTAACTACATCCACATCATCATAAGCTGTTTTGTATCTGAAAAAAGCAGGTTTGCTTACCGAAACTGGCTGAATATACAGGTGCCTCGGAAAGTAATGTTCATACTAGCTAAAAATCAATGAATCAAGCATACCCTTCTAAGCTTCTGCAAGGACGAACATTGGCATATAAATTCAATTCTTTCCTCAAAGCCAAATTCAAAGACCTGTGACCTTTTCCAACTGGTGTCATTAAGGGGCCTTTCAATCCAATCTTATTCTTGTTCATAGAATCAAGAGCAGATTGGGGAATTCCAAATTTGCCATCTGGGCCCTATCGAAATGAAGAAATTATATAGCACATCTACGAATTAAATAAAACTCAAAAAAAGAATCACCCTGTATATGAAGCAGTGAAAAAAAGTTAAGATCTCACCCTGACTGGTGCCACATCTACAGATTCCCATTCAATAGGAACCTTAGCAGCTGAAAAGATTTTTTGCACAGCAGCAGATATTTCTGGACCGATTCCATCTCCTGGGATAAGGGTAACCTTTTGTACTTCGCTGCTGAACAAACGGGTGTTTGCAACCCTGCTGATATTCTGAAATATATCAAGTGTAATTGAAGGGTGTAGCTTCAAATGATGCTTGCAATAAAACAGAGCTACTTTTAATAATTCGGCGAATGCTTGATAAAAAAATGCACTGAATATTTTCCCACAGATTATTTGAATGTAAATTGAATTTGTGCAGTTTTCTTAGAGGCATGAAATCACAAATTTTCGATATGATATTTGCTGCTATTTTCAATAGTAGGTTTTGCCCTAAGAAAGGATTTTAGTATATTTTGAAAAATGGATCTTCAGATTTGAAGATGGTACTAAACCAATTAATTTCAAATTTGAATTCAATATAAGTTCCATAGTATAAACACTCAACCTTAAAGTACCATGATGAAACAATAGGTAGGAGCAGGTAGTTATCCCAATTTTATGTGCATGATGAGTCGTTCATTGAAAGTTAATAAAATGATCAGATTTGCAATTAAAGATTGCAATTTCATAATGGCTAAGATTTTATTCAATAAGAAATATTGGGAAGGGCATGGATAGCTAATGGCAGAAAAGCTGTTATAGGGCTGCATTATTTAATATTGTTCTTGAATCAAAGAGAATGAACAAGAATACTATATCTCCAATGTATCTGAATATGTTATATTTAAATATGGTAATTATTAGATCCAATTATACTCTTTTATTAGAAAAAGTGATGGCAGTTATGTAACATGATTGATAGCATATTAACTTACATACGGTTTACGATCGGTTAGTTTTTCAATACATTGGTTTAGTTTGTTAATTTTATCTCTCTGAAAAAAACCCCATATTCAAAAAATTCTCGAGTTATTTCTAGATATCGCAAAAACTGAGCAATAAATTAAATACGTTCTATCGCAGACATAATGAATTTTATCCAAAAAAGTTACTTTTAAATAGAAAGTACTCACAAATTTTTTAAGGAGCCTGGCGGTCATTGTGCAGCTTATTAGTTGAAAGAATTTTCAAGAAAAGAAATCAAGATTCTGCAAAAACCACATAACCAAAAAAATCTTGCACATGTCATATATAAGAAAAATACTCTATGAACAACATAGAGAAAAACAGAAAATTAGAAGAGGTGGTGAGTTTCCGAACACGCCCTCAGAATTTTCATGAGATCACAGATGCGTCATGATGTTGATCTGTCAGTGTCATTTGAGCACGACAACGTCAAAAGAAGTAAACAAAAATCTGATTAGACGTTTTATTAATGTGAAACATGGCGAAGCCTTGATAACCTTGCAATATCATTGTATCCAAATTTTAGTAAATTGGAGTTTTTGAAAAAACAGCTTATTGGGCAGATTAAAAAGAGTATTCAGAATTGAGTGCATAAATTCAAACCTTACCCCGTGCAGTGTTTTGATCAACTACGTCATGTTTATCAGTCCTTGACATCTAGAATTGCAATATCAAACGTCTCCTTGCTGGTACTTCAAATATATAGCAACTGTATGGCAAATAATTGCAGTAGACAATAGTTCCATATTTAAAGTTCCATCATCAACCAACTTATGGCAATTAGTTACTATTGAAACAAGATGACTGGAATACCTTCTCGCTTAGCTACTGCAGGAAAGCTTGCTTTGTATGCATATCCTGGTAAGATCAAATTGAAATTTGAAATCTTCTTCAGAAAATATGCCAATAAGTATTTATAGGATGAAAAATTGATTGAATATAAGGATCTTCAAGTTAAAATAATTTTATGAAGGCTACGAAATAGGCCCAACAGACTAGTGAAATGCTATGCTATGCATTTCCTAAAGTTTCATGATGAAAGTGTTTGTTTATCATAATGTTTACTTTGATTGTTGTGCAGTTTGATAAAGTTTTCATTACAAACAACTGCTCATAAGGATTTGGCAAATTCTTACAATCAGACATCATACAAAATATAGAAAAGTTTATTATCAGTTCTGGAAAGAACATATTCATTAGCAATTCTTAGTTGTTTCACCTTGAATTTTCTCGAAGACATCATTTTTGGGTCACTTTCCTTGACATACCTTGATAAATTATATGATTTCAACATAATAATTTTCTCTTGATCTGGGTAAATAACTGAAATTGTAACTGAATGAAGTATCATAATTTTTTATCATTATGCTTTATTTTCCTTTGATTGCTTGATAGCAAAAGTTACAAATTACAAAAAGTTACTGATAAGTTTGAATCTATTCTGTAAACTCAGTAACTATTGAAGGTATCCCACACTTTTTTTTAATGATTTATTCAATGAAATTATATAAGTACTTGAATAGATCATCTACATATGTATTGATTTGCTTAGGTGTTGGAGGTTATTGACCCAGAAAAAATGCAAGAGGGAAATAATGGTTTCCTTTATGAAATAATGACATTTAATATTCTTTGATGAATTTTCGTAGCTCTAATTTAATTTTGGTAATATTTGTAAAATTGATTAATGCCTAAAATTTAACAGTTAGTGTTCATAAAATACCTATATGTCAATATATTTTCTGAGTTAATATCCACTTTAGGGCAAGGGTGTGATGCATACACTCACATTATTTTTTAACGTAGATTCAATATCTGCCATAAAAAAATGGGGTTCTAATTTGAAAAAATTGATTTTTCACGATTTTGTCATCCCTAACTTTGAAAGCGATTTTTTCACCCCCTGTATCATGAATCGCGATTTCGATTTTTAAAGTGGATACATCAATCTTACATCTTGAAAAATCCCAAAAATGAAAATTTTCCATCCAAAAACCTCGAAGTTATTCTTGTTTCAGCGGAGCTCTATTTTCGATTTTTTTTTTCGAATTTTCCCGCTCAGAGAGAATTTTCCAACCAAAACTGAAAAATGTTACATCAAAATAACTCGAAATTTTCTAAGGAATCTATTTCTGCAATAAAAAAATGGTGTTCTAATTTGAAAAACGGAAGTTGACGTCATTTCCGGAAAAACCGGAGGTGCTCATGCCTTGAAAATATTTTAGATTTCATCAGCATCGTGAAATACTTATAAGTGCTGAATTTCTTGAAAATACGTTCAGTAGTTTTCCGTATAAATATGGGTGAGGTTCCTCGTGAAAGACCCTGTATATAGATAAAGGAACATCCCAAGTTCAATGAAATGAAGCCGAAAAAAGGCGTAAATTTCTTGAATGGTTCATATAGAATTGTGGTTATGGAAGAATAGAGCGACCCCTTTCTAGAGAAATGATAAGCAGGACAAATACTCAGATTTTCTATTGACAAGAAAGTCCTTAACAAAATCTTATCAGTGCCCACACCAGGTTTACTATGCATCTATGATTGGTCTAATCTAGGATCTCTAATAACATGGTGGATGCACTCGTCAATTTTCGAATGCATTGACATTCCACCAAATATTAGATTTGTTTCGTGGCGGCGCCGCAATGTCATACTTGTCAAGTTTTTCCGTTCATCAATTTGATTGATGTATACTCCATTCTCTTTTATGAAGTATCCCGCATGGCCATGGAATTCTGACACATTTCAGGGTGTATATTTTGAAAATGTTAGGTTATAGTAATTTTTCTGTCAGATACATACGCAACGTTGTCGTTTATACATAGAGATCGTAGTAATGGAGTATATCTGAACCTCTTTCTATATATTGGCACTGATTATGCATCCATATTTATTTCCTGTTGGGCACTTTTAAATGTTGGTATTTCGTTTTGTAAAGTTGATCATAACTCAAAAAGTATTGAGTTCAGGTGTTTTACACTAAATAAACAAGATATCCATTTGAAATGAGGAAGAAAAGTAATAAATCTTGATAATTAGTATTAATTTTGTCGGATCGAAATTGAAAAACCTATCAGTTAATTATCATGCTCTCCAGGTTTGTTATCTGCAGTTGGCAAGACTCCGAATATCATAGCCCTCAGTAGATGTCTAACCACGGGCAAAATCATCTTCAAATCTTTTGGAACAGGAGAACCCCCGAAAGATACTGACAACCCCCCCTTACCACCAAGGGGAACATCGGGCGGCGGAGGGGGTAAAAGCAAAAACACTCTGTCGTGTCCAAAGTGTGGAGACCCCTGCACTCATGTTGAAACTTTCGTCAGTTCAACAAGATTTGTGAAGTGCGAGAAATGCCACCATTTCTTTGTTGTCCTCAGCGAAATGGACAGCAAAAAGAAGGAAGGTCAGGATTTGAAGGCAGGTTTTTACAGGAAACCTCCACCACCTCCGAAAAAAATTTACGACTATTTGAATAAACATGTTGTTGGACAAGATCATGCGAAAAAGGTAAAATATCCGGTTATTCTTTTTGGAAATTCAACCATTTTATTTTAGGTGTTGTCTGTAGCAGTGTACAATCATTACAAGAGAATCTATAATAATACCCCACCAACAATGAATCATGTACCCCGTCCAGATATGACTGTCATGGAGCAAGGTCCACATCATAATGCTCCTCATAGAGGTTAGTAGATCCAACCTTATTTATGTGTGCCTTGTATCGTTTTGTTTACAAAAATATCAACACTAGTCGAAGATCTTGTATTATTTTATTGTGGACAACAAAAATATCAGTCTTCAATAAGTGTTTTGGATTAGAAGTTTGATTTCTATTTTCAATTTTTATGATTGATTCGGAATTTATGAATCACACACTCTTCACACCCTGTATATGACGAACTCTGATTTTTAAGATTCTCATTTTAACTCAATTAAACTGCTCCACAAGAGTTAGGGATATCGTATTCAATCGTTATTCAAAGTATGTAATCTTCGAGAAAATCGCTGTAAAATCATTTAAAACTCAATAACAACTTGAATCGATTCAATAAAAATCAGTATGAGACATTTCGTCAATCTGGTCGCCTTTTTTCTGAAGTTTGGTTCTTTGCATATGCTTCATGAATGTTCTTATTTTGAAATGAAATCAGTTTATCAACGGCTCGATTTTAAACGAGTTTTATGAAAATGTCAAGACTTAAATTAACAAACGCTGAGGCTGATAGGGCTATCGGAATGCTACATGGTGGCCTAACTCAGATTGTTGTAGCGGAAAGGCTCCAAGTCAGCCAAAGTGTGATATCTCGACTTTGGAATAGGTTCAGGGAGACAGGTTTCGTGTTGGAAAGACCAAGGCTTGGTGGGCGACGAAAAACAAAACAACACCTGCTCAGGATCGTTTCATCACCGCTTCGGCCAGAAGAAACCCTACATCTACGTGTAGAACGCTACGGAATACTCTTCAAAATGCTGATGGGGTCCAAGTTTCCATGGAAACCATCAGACGACGTTTGAGAGAGGTGAATCTAGGTTCTAGACGTCCATTAAGAGGAGTTCCATTAACACGTGACCATAAGCGTCAAAGACTGGAATGGGCAAGGCAACATATCAATTGGAACGATCAATGGCGTAGTGTCCTTTTCACTGATGAATCCAGATATGGACAATCCCACGCATACCCCGTAATCGTCGCTATGTCCAAGAAGTCCATCCATTTCGAGGGGGTAGTGTTATGGTATGGGCCGGGATATGTTTCAACGGGCGCACAGATCTACACATTTGTCCTGGGAATATGACCGCCTTACACTATAGGGAGCATGTCATTGACAATGTTGTGCCAAATTTTCACGCTGCTATTGGTGAAACTTTTCAATTTCTAGACGATAACGCTAGACCGCACCGTGCAGCCATAGTTGAGAATGCGCGCGAGAACTTGGTATTCCACCTTTACCAATACCTCCGCACTCACCAGATTTGAATTGCATAGAACATGCATGGGATATGCTCCAAAGAAGATTAGATAATCATCAACCTACCTCAGAATCCTTAAATGATCTGAGAGAGCTTCTGCCCCGTTTATGGAACCAAATTCCTCAAGAAATGTTCAACAACCTCGTGTGTAGTATGCAAAAAAGATGTCAAGCTGTTATTGATGCCCGTGGAGGCCATACATTGTATTAAGAATAAGAATAAGAATAAGAATTTATTAAATCCTTTCAGACAAATATACATTTGTATAGGACACGTCACAATTATTGGCAGTAATAACAAAATCAGAAACCGAACAAAAAATCAAATTTACATGGAAAAAAAAAAAAGAAAACATGTAATTATAATCAAATAAGAGTAGATTCTAAAAACTCCTGGATGCTGTAGAAGCATTTCTCCAACAGTAATTTTTTTACTTGCTTTTTAAACCTGAAATGTTCTAATGTCTTTAGTCTATCTGGCAAGTGATTGAACAATTTGATTCCGGAGTAAATCGGCGAATGTTGGAATTTAGTTGTTTTGTGTTTAGGAAAACTTATTGATTCTTTGTGTCGAGTATCGTAGTGATGATAATCAGAACATTTCAAGTGATGTTGGACATTACAGCGAATAAACAACAAGGAATTATAAATAAAAATACAAGGAAAACACAGAATTTTGTGTTCCCTAAACTTAGGTCTACAGGACTCTCGGGGGTTCAGATCGAAAAGAAGCCGAATAATTCTCTTCTGGGCTATAAATACGTCCTTTGCACCCGTCGAGTTACCCCACAAAACAGTGTTGTAATTCATATGAGAGTAAGCCATGGAATAGTACACCGTTAACATAGAATCTTTGGGAAGAACACTCTTGAGACGCTTCAGAGCATAGAATGCACTACTGAGCTTCCTACAGACCGAACTTGAGTGACTTTGCCAGTTTAAGTTCTCGTCGATCAACAAACCCAAAAATCTAACCTGCTTGGATGATTCAAGTTCTCCAGATGGAAGTATCAGATTAAACTCATCTTCGCAGTTTCTTGATCGAAAATATAGCATATCTGTTTTATTTATATTCAAAATAAGCGAGTTTTGGCGACACCAATCTGAAAAGCATAGAACCAACCCCTCGCATCTTCTTTTCAGCTCTTCTGGACTAGGAGCGGCGACAAGAAAAGACGTATCATCCGCAAATAGCACGACTTGGATATTCCAAGAATGCAAATTCAAATCTATATAATTTTGTATGTCATTAACGAAAAGTATGAATATAAGCGGTCCCAGCACAGACCCCTGTGGGACACCCATGTCGACAGCGTAGTCGCTGGAATCGTTATGACCAAGTCTCACGAACATTTTTCGCCCCTCAAGATAACTCCGAATCCAATCCAGGAATACGCCCCTGAATCCCATACTATATAGTTTACAAGCTATAAATTCAAAATCAAGGCAGTCGAATGCACGAGACTCGTCAAAAAATAGTCCAGCGGTCGGAATACCCCCATCTAAGTTGTCATGTAAAAACTTGATGAATTGGCACGCTGCAGTTCCAGTCGATCTGCCAACTCGAAATCCATGCTGAGAGTCAGATATGATGGAGAATTTATCGAGAAATTTGAGCACTCTATCATAAATTAACCGCTCAAAGATTTTCGAAAGTGAGGTCATTATAGATATAGGTCGATAATTTGATATATCTTCCTTTGATCCTTTCTTGTAGATCGGAATTACCTTCGAGGTCTTGAGGATCGACGGGAATCTACCCGAAGTTACAGATTTATTTATCAAGTGAGAAAAGTGATCGGATATTTGACTTGCCAATTTTTTCAAAATCTTGATTGATATCATGTCATGACCACAACTGTTACTGTTTTTCATTCTCCCAATAACAGAAATCACCTCCTCAGCCACAACAGGATAAAAAAAGAAATTCTTTTCGAACAGGACCTGAGTTGTACATGAGGCAGATTTATTCTGACCGTAGCGCTCGTCAATACTTGTTTTACCTATACTAGAAAAATATTTACCAAATATCTGCACTGTTTCTGCGGCATTAGAAATTAGTCTTCCATCCATATTCAGTATTATCTCGTGGGTCATCTTGGTTGAGACCACCTCATTATTGACCATATTCCAAATTGTCCTAACTTTATTTGAAGAGGATTCAAGGAGACCTCTACAGTGAGAAGCCTTTGTACGCCTCAGAAGAGCGGAATATTGTTTCTTTGCTGTTGAATATAGAGATCTACACTCAGAAGATTTTAAATTGCGGAAAAGCCAATGCAGTTTCTTTAAATTTTGACTCGCCTCCCTTATCTCAGCGGTGATCCATATATGTGGTTTGGAAACTGGTGATGAAGTGTGTCTAAGAGGACATACTGAGTCAATAATGTTTGTCAGGACATTGAAAAATTCATTGAAACCCCCATCGATGTCGACATGGTTGTAAATAGCATCGAAAGAAGTCACATTAGCTAACGATACGAGACTATCAAGATTTTCTTTGGACAGTAGGCGAAATGATTTGAATACAGGAGCAACAGGTGAAATGGGTCCACAGTCAAATGACAGACTGATAGCTCTGTGGTCGCCAATATTACATTCGAAAACATTTGACAGAACACGATCAGGGTGTGCATTAGTGAGAATGTAATCTAATTTACTGGAGCTAGTTTTTCCATTCTTGTTCGTGAAAACTCGGGTTGCGTCCGTAGAGGTCACCTTCAGGTTGAAACTCAAGATCAAATATTCCAAATTGTTGTGCGAATCAAAGTAATTTATGTTAAAATCACCACAAACGAAGAGAATTCTTGAACCTGTGAGACAATAATCTAAGATTTGTGATAATGTATCTACGAATAATTCGAGGTTGCCCCCGGGAGGCCTGTAGATACTTAAAATACAGATATTGAAATAGGAAATTTTTACATTGACAGCACAAACTTCACATTGCATTTCAACTGAAAATTTTTCAATATTATTTATTTTTTATTGATAGTCTTGAAATGCTTGAATTCTCTGGGAATAAAATTTCGTTATTTTACTCGATTTTTCTTAACCACCCTGTATACGCTGCAGACCTATAGACTAAAATTAATTTGCAACTTGAAATCATATTAATATGAATTTTCATCACAAAAATCTTATTTTAACTATATTTTTTTACAATTTAAGTCAATATCCCTAACTCATGTGGAGCAGTTTATTTTGAAGTTGTTATTTCTTATTTTATGATTTAATTTATGCCTTTCTTATGATAATTCGTCACCGACATATTGTGCAGATCTTCTCCATCTGACAGGGCTGGGCCATGGATCAAGCTTCGGCTTCAATCTGAGTCAATCCAACTCCAACGTGGAGCTAGGAACACCTCAAAAATCGAACGGTTCAGAGATCCTCGATAAAAAGGGTCACGAACTGAAACTGGAAAAGAGTAACATCCTGCTGTTGGGGCCTACAGGTTCCGGAAAAACTCTATTGGCTCAAACTATCGCCCAATGCCTGGACGTTCCGTTTGCCATATGCGATTGTACGACGCTTACGCAAGCTGGGTACGTGGGAGAAGACATCGAGAGCGTTATTGGGAAGTTGCTCCAAGATGCGGGATATGTGGTCGATAGGGCTCAGGTAGGAATAGTGTTTTTGGATGAGGTTGACAAGATAGGAGCAGTTCCTGGCATTCACCAGCTACGAGATGTTGGAGGTATGTTTATTGGTATCATAATAGTTTCATATGAATGGGTAAAGGGTGTTTCAAATTGCGAATTTTTTGAAGAATAAATAAAATATAGATGGCGCACTGGAGTCGTCTGGGTTACGGTGGCGACAACTCGTGTCCCGTTTTCTTCTAGTGGTTGGCTGCCATGTTTTGTCGGACGTCAAAATGACAGTTGCGCAGATTTTCTAACCTATCTTTTATTATGATTATTTGTCAATGCGTGTTAAAGAGTTAAGTTTGTGGAAATTAGCGGCTTCGACTTTCGATTATTCGAGTTTTTCATATTCCAAAATGACTGGTTGTGCAGCTGTTGGATGTTCTAATTATACAGACAAGGGTTTCATTATGAAATGCTTTCCAAGGGATCCTGTCAGACATAATGATTAAGCATTGAGAACAAGACGAGCTAACTGGTTCCCTACTAATAAACACCATATTTGTCATCACCAAGGAATCCCCGGCGAATCCAAAGTCGTTTTTCAAAAGTGAAGATCTACTACCCATTCGAATCATGCAGAATACCCATTAGACTGATCAGTATCGCCAATACTTTGAGTGCTCTGAGCGTCTGAACAAAACTCGAAAATGAAAAATCGAAAAATATAAAACCGAATAATTCGTTACTTATGAGGGCTACATGGACGATTTTGGTATCAAAATGTAGGTTTTCGAGGTCGCTCCGTTCAATAAAAAATATTCCAGAGCCCTAACTAGCATAGTTTAGATTTTTACCTGTCAAATGGCATTTTTCGAAAAATTGCAAATTTCAAACTCTCATATCTTCCGTTCCTATCATCTCCGCCAAAAATCATTTATATCATATGGATCAGCATACCTCAATGTATCACTGTGCAAAATATGAGCGATTTGAAAAATCTCAAATTTTGGGTGAAAAATGCCAAAGGGGTAAGACCCCCCAAAAACACCATATTTGTCATCACCAAGGAATCCCTGGCGAATCCAAAGTCGTTTTTCGAACGTGAAGATCTACTACCCATTCGAATCATGCAGAATACCCATTAGACTGATCAGTATCGCCTATACTTTGAGTGCTCTGAGCGTCTGAACAAAACTCGAAAATGAAAAATCGAAAAATATAAAACCGAATAATTCGTTACTTATGAGGGCTACATGGACGATTTTGGTATCAAAATGTAGGTTTTCGAGGTCGCTCCGTTCAATAAAAAATATTCCAGAGCCCTAACTAGCATAGTTTAGATTTTTACCTGTCAAATGGCATTTTTCGAAAAATTGCAAATTTCAAACTCTCATATCTTCCGTTCCTATCATCTCCGCCAAAAATTATTTATATCATATGGATCAGCATACCTCAATGTATCACTGTGCAAAATATGAGCGATTTGAAAAATCTCAAATTTTGGGTGAAAAATGCCAAAGGGGTAAGACCCCCCAAAAACACCATATTTGTCATCACCAAGGAATCCCTGGCGAATCCAAAGTCGTTTTTCGAACGTGAAGATCTACTACCCATTCGAATCATGCAGAATACCCATTAGACTGATCAGTATCGCCTATACTTTGAGTGCTCTGAGCGTCTGAACAAAACTCGAAAATGAAAAATCGAAAAATATAAAACCGAATAATTCGTTACTTATGAGGGCTACATGGACGATTTTGGTATCAAAATGTAGGTTTTCGAGGTCGCTCCGTTCAATAAAAAATATTCCAGAGCCCTAACTAGCATAGTTTAGATTTTTACCTGTCAAATGGCATTTTTCGAAAAATTGCAAATTTCAAACTCTCATATCTTCCGTTCCTATCATCTCCGCCAAAAATCATTTATATCATATGGATCAGCATACCTCAATGTATCACTGTGCAAAATATGAGCGATTTGAAAAATCTCAAATTTTGGGTGAAAAATGCCAAAGGGGTAAGACCCCCCAAAAACACCATATTTGTCATCACCAAGGAATCCCTGGCGAATCCAAAGTCGTTTTTCGAACGTGAAGATCTACTACCCATTCGAATCATGCAGAATACCCATTAGACTGATCAGTATCGCCTATACTTTGAGTGCTCTGAGCGTCTGAACAAAACTCGAAAATGAAAAATCGAAAAATATAAAACCGAATAATTCGTTACTTATGAGGGCTACATGGACGATTTTGGTATCAAAATGTAGGTTTTCGAGGTCGCTCCGTTCAATAAAAAATATTCCAGAGCCCTAACTAGCATAGTTTAGATTTTTACCTGTCAAATGGCATTTTTCGAAAAATTGCAAATTTCAAACTCTCATATCTTCCGTTCCTATCATCTCCGCCAAAAATCATTTATATCATATGGATCAGCATACCTCAATGTATCACTGTGCAAAATATGAGCGATTTGAAAAATCTCAAATTTTGGGTGAAAAATGCCAAAGGGGTAAGACCCCCCAAAAACACCATATTTGTCATCACCAAGGAATCCCTGGCGAATCCAAAGTCGTTTTTCGAACGTGCAGATCTACTACCCATTCGAATCATGCAAAATACCCATTAGACTGATCAGTATCGCCTATACTTTGAGTGCTCTGAGCGTCTGAACAAAACTCGAAAATGAAAAATCGAAAAATATAAAACCGAATAATTCGTTACTTATGAGGGCTACATGGACGATTTTGGTATCAAAATGTAGGTTTTCGAGGTCGCTCCGTTCAATAAAAAATATTCCAGAGCCCTAACTAGCATAGTTTAGATTTTTACCTGTCAAATGGCATTTTTCGAAAAATTGCAAATTTCAAACTCTCATATCTTCCGTTCCTATCATCTCCGCCAAAAATTATTTATATCATATGGATCAGCATACCTCAATGTATCACTGTGCAAAATATGAGCGATTTGAAAAATCTCAAATTTTGGGTGAAAAATGCCAAAGGGGTAAGACCCCCCAAAAACACCATATTTGTCATCACCAAGGAATCCCTGGCGAATCCAAAGTCGTTTTTCGAACGTGAAGATCTACTACCCATTCGAATCATGCAGAATACCCATTAGACTGATCAGTATCGCCTATACTTTGAGTGCTCTGAGCGTCTGAACAAAACTCGAAAATGAAAAATCGAAAAATATAAAACCGAATAATTCGTTACTTATGAGGGCTACATGGACGATTTTGGTATCAAAATGTAGGTTTTCGAGGTCGCTCCGTTCAATAAAAAATATTCCAGAGCCCTAACTAGCATAGTTTAGATTTTTACCTGTCAAATGGCATTTTTCGAAAAATTGCAAATTTCAAACTCTCATATCTTCCGTTCCTATCATCTCCGCCAAAAATCATTTACATCATATGGATCAGCATACCTCAATGTATCACTGTGCAAAATATGAGCGATTTGAAAAATCTCAAATTTTGGGTGAAAAATGCCAAAGGGGTAAGACCCACCAAAAACACCATATTTGTCATAACCAAGGAATCCTTGGCGAATCCAAAGTCGTTTTTCGAACGTGCAGATCTACTACCCATTCGAATCATGCAGAATACCCATTAGACTGATCAGTATCGCCTATACTTTGAGTGCTCTGAGCGTCTGAACAAAACTCGAAAATGAAAAATCGAAAAATATAAAACCGAATAATTCGTTACTTATGAGGGCTACATGGACGATTTTGGTATCAAAATGTAGGTTTTCGAGGTCGCTCCGTTCAATAAAAAATATTCCAGAGCCCTAACTAGCATAGTTTAGATTTTTACCTGTCAAATGGCATTTTTCGAAAAATTGCAAATTTCAAACTCTCATATCTTCCGTTCCTATCATCTCCGCCAAAAATCATTTATATCATATGGATCAGCATACCTCAATGTATCACTGTGCAAAATATGAGCGATTTGAAAAATCTCAAATTTTGGGTGAAAAATGCCAAAGGGGTAAGACCCCCCAAAAACACCATATTTGTCATCACCAAGGAATCCCTGGCGAATCCAAAGTCGTTTTTCGAACGTGAAGATCTACTACCCATTCGAATCATGCAGAATACCCATTAGACTGATCAGTATCGCCTATACTTTGAGTGCTCTGAGCGTCTGAACAAAACTCGAAAATGAAAAATCGAAAAATATAAAACCGAATAATTCGTTACTTATGAGGGCTACATGGACGATTTTGGTATCAAAATGTAGGTTTTCGAGGTCGCTCCGTTCAATAAAAAATATTCCAGAGCCCTAACTAGCATAGTTTAGATTTTTACCTGTCAAATGGCATTTTTCGAAAAATTGCAAATTTCAAACTCTCATATCTTCCGTTCCTATCATCTCCGCCAAAAATCATTTATATCATATGGATCAGCATACCTCAATGTATCACTGTGCAAAATATGAGCGATTTGAAAAATCTCAAATTTTGGGTGAAAAATGCCAAAGGGGTAAGACCCCCCAAAAACACCATATTTGTCATCACCAAGGAATCCCTGGCGAATCCAAAGTCGTTTTTCGAACGTGCAGATCTACTACCCATTCGAATCATGCAAAATACCCATTAGACTGATCAGTATCGCCTATACTTTGAGTGCTCTGAGCGTCTGAACAAAACTCGAAAATGAAAAATCGAAAAATATAAAACCGAATAATTCGTTACTTATGAGGGCTACATGGACGATTTTGGTATCAAAATGTAGGTTTTCGAGGTCGCTCCGTTCAATAAAAAATATTCCAGAGCCCTAACTAGCATAGTTTAGATTTTTACCTGTCAAATGGCATTTTTCGAAAAATTGCAAATTTCAAACTCTCATATCTTCCGTTCCTATCATCTCCGCCAAAAATTATTTATATCATATGGATCAGCATACCTCAATGTATCACTGTGCAAAATATGAGCGATTTGAAAAATCTCAAATTTTGGGTGAAAAATGCCAAAGGGGTAAGACCCCCCAAAAACACCATATTTGTCATCACCAAGGAATCCCTGGCGAATCCAAAGTCGTTTTTCGAACGTGAAGATCTACTACCCATTCGAATCATGCAGAATACCCATTAGACTGATCAGTATCGCCTATACTTTGAGTGCTCTGAGCGTCTGAACAAAACTCGAAAATGAAAAATCGAAAAATATAAAACCGAATAATTCGTTACTTATGAGGGCTACATGGACGATTTTGGTATCAAAATGTAGGTTTTCGAGGTCGCTCCGTTCAATAAAAAATATTCCAGAGCCCTAACTAGCATAGTTTAGATTTTTACCTGTCAAATGGCATTTTTCGAAAAATTGCAAATTTCAAACTCTCATATCTTCCGTTCCTATCATCTCCGCCAAAAATCATTTACATCATATGGATCAGCATACCTCAATGTATCACTGTGCAAAATATGAGCGATTTGAAAAATCTCAAATTTTGGGTGAAAAATGCCAAAGGGGTAAGACCCACCAAAAACACCATATTTGTCATAACCAAGGAATCCTTGGCGAATCCAAAGACGTTTTTCGAACGTGAAGATCTACTACCCATTCGAATCATGCAGAATACCCATTAGACCGATCAGTATCGCCTATACTTTGAGTGCTCTGAGCGTCTGAACAAAACTCGAAAATGAAAAATCGAAAAATACAAACCCCAATAATTCGTTACTTATGATGGCTACATGGACGATTTCGGTATCAAAATGTAGGTTTTCGAGGTCGCTCCGTTCAATAAAAAATATTCCAGAGCCCTAACTAGCAAGTTTAGATTTTTACCTGTCAAATGGCATTTTTCGAAAAATTGCAAATTTCAAACTCTCATATCTTCCGTTACTATCATCTCCGCCAAAAATTATTTATATCATATGGATCAGCATACCTCAATGTATCACTGTGCAAAATATGAGGCATGAGCGATTTGAAAAATCTCAAATTTTTGGTGAAAAATGCCAAAGGGGTAAGAAGACCCACCAAAAACACCATATTTGTCATCACCAAGGAATCCCTGGCGAATCCAAAGTCGTTTTTCGAACGTGAAGATCTACTACCCATTCGAATCATGCAGAATACCCATTAGACTGATCAGTATCGCCTATACTTTGAGTGCTCTGAGCGTCTGAACAAAACTCGAAACTGAAAAATCGAAAAATATAAAACCGAATAATTTGTTACTTATGAGAGCTACATGGACGATTTTGGTATCAAAATGTAGGTTTTCGAGGTCGCTCCATTCAATAAAAGATATTCTAGAGCCCTAACTAGCATAGTTTAGATTTTCACCTGTCAAATGGCATTTTTCGAAAAATTGCAAATTTCAAACTCTCATATCTTCCGTTACTATCATCTCCGCCAAAAATTATTTATATCATATGGATCAGCATACCTCAATGTATCACTGTGCAAAATATGAGGCATGAGCGATTTGAAAAATCTCAAATTTTGGGTGAAAAATGCCAAAGGGGTAAGACCCACCAAAAACACCATATTTGTCATAACCAAGGAATCCTTGGCGAATCCAAAGACGTTTTTCGAACGTGAAGATCTACTACCCATTCGAATCATGCAGAATACCCATTAGACTGATCAGTATCGCCTATACTTTGAGTGCTCTGAGCGTCTGAACAAAACTCGAAAATGAAAAATCGAAAAATATAAAACCGAATAATTCGTTACTTATGAGGGCTACATGGACGATTTTGGTATCAAAATGTAGGTTTTCGAGGTCGCTCCGTTCAATAAAAAATATTCCAGAGCCCTAACTAGCATAGTTTAGATTTTTACCTGTCAAATGGCATTTTTCGAAAAATTGCAAATTTCAAACTCTCATATCTTCCGTTCCTATCATCTCCGCCAAAAATCATTTATATCATATGGATCAGCATACCTCAATGTATCACTGTGCAAAATATGAGCGATTTGAAAAATCTCAAATTTTGGGTGAAAAATGCCAAAGGGGTAAGACCCCCCAAAAACACCATATTTGTCATCACCAAGGAATCCCTGGCGAATCCAAAGTCGTTTTTCGAACGTGAAGATCTACTACCCATTCGAATCATGCAGAATACCCATTAGACTGATCAGTATCGCCTATACTTTGAGTGCTCTGAGCGTCTGAACAAAACTCGAAAATGAAAAATCGAAAAATATAAAACCGAATAATTCGTTACTTATGAGGGCTACATGGACGATTTTGGTATCAAAATGTAGGTTTTCGAGGTCGCTCCGTTCAATAAAAAATATTCCAGAGCCCTAACTAGCAAGTTTAGATTTTTACCTGTCAAATGGCATTTTTCGAAAAATTGCAAATTTCAAACTCTCATATCTTCCGTTACTATCATCTCCGCCAAAAATTATTTATATCATATGGATCAGCATACCTCAATGTATCACTGTGCAAAATATGAGGCATGAGCGATTTGAAAAATCTCAAATTTTTGGTGAAAAATGCCAAAGGGGTAAGAAGACCCACCAAAAACACCATATTTGTCATCACCAAGGAATCCCTGGCGAATCCAAAGTCGTTTTTCGAACGTGAAGATCTACTACCCATTCGAATCATGCAGAATACCCATTAGACTGATCAGTATCGCCTATACTTTGAGTGCTCTGAGCGTCTGAACAAAACTCGAAACTGAAAAATCGAAAAATATAAAACCGAATAATTTGTTACTTATGAGAGCTACATGGACGATTTTGGTATCAAAATGTAGGTTTTCGAGGTCGCTCCATTCAATAAAAGATATTCTAGAGCCCTAACTAGCATAGTTTAGATTTTCACCTGTCAAATGGCATTTTTCGAAAAATTGCAAATTTCAAACTCTCATATCTTCCGTTCCTATCATCTCCGCCAAAAATTATTTATATCATATGGATCAGCATACCTCAATGTATCACTGTGCAAAATATGAGCGATTTGAAAAATCTCAAATTTTGGGTGAAAAATGCCAAAGGGGTAAGAAGACCCACCAAAAACACCATATTTGTCATCACCAAGGAATCCCTGGCGAATCCAAAGTCGTTTTTCGAACGTGAAGATCTACTACCCATTCGAATCATGCAGAATACCCATTAGACTGATCAGTATCGCCTATACTTTGAGTGCTCTGAGCGTCTGAACAAAACTCGAAAATGAAAAATCGAAAAATATAAAACCGAATAATTCGTTACTTATGAGGGCTACATGGACGATTTTGATATCAAAATGTAGGTTTTCGAGGATGCTGAATTCAATAAAAACAAATCCTCTTTACAATTGATTGATTGGTTGATTCTTTTGAACTACCCTGAAGGCAAATCATCTCGCATACTATGTCTACGCTTCGTTTTCAAAAACAATGGTCTTAGTTTTATGTATTTTAGGTGAAGGTGTCCAGCAAGGAATGTTGAAAATGCTAGAAGGCACTATCGTTAATGTTCCTGAACGAAATTCTCCGAGAAAATTACGTGGTGAAACCATTCAAGTAGATACAACGAATATTTTGTTTGTTGCTAGTGGAGCGTACAATGGTCTCGAACGTTTAATACAAAAAAGAAATAATGAAAATGTAAGAACTTCATTTCAAGTAATGTTTTTTTATGTTACTCGAATGTGCGTTACAGTATTTGGGATTTGGAGCTCCAGTCTCGGAAAGCCAAGGCAGAAGAGCGGCATCTCAAGAAGCATCTCTTCATCAATCCACAATGAGCGCTGAAGAAGAGAATTTGGAAAGAGACACTGCTTTGAAACAAGTGCAAGCTAGGGATTTGATCGATTTCGGAATGATTCCAGTATGTACAAATTTAATTTGCCTCCTTACTTTTTCATATGGATTTGAAGTGAATAGAGAAAATTATTTTAGTCGGTGTTCCCATGAATTTCGAATTCTCTGAAAAAATTTTCACTTTGAGCGGGAATCGAACCCGCATTTTCAGATTGCCGGTCTGATGTTCTATCCAATTGAACTACCGAAGCTACAAATATTTCCAGAATTCGATGTGAAAAGTGAAAAATTTGTCCGGAATTCGAAATTCGTCTGAATACCCACTAAAATGATTTCCTCTCACTTTTTCATTCTGTGAAATTAATGTTTCTTTCTAGGAATTTGTGGGCAGATTTCCGGTTCTGGTGCCTTTCCACAGCTTGGACAGGCATATGTTAGTGAGAATCTTGACTGAACCGCAAAACGCTCTTGTGCCTCAATATCAACGTCTTCTCGGAATGGATCAGTGTGAACTCACCTTTAGTCCCGAATCGTTGACAGCAATAGCGAAACTAGCGATGGAACGAAAGACTGGAGCTAGAGGTCTACGGGCCATAATGGTAAGTTATGATTTTAGACTAATTATCTGAATGAACAAAGTACAAGACAGGAGAACCCCCAGTGATGTTTTGCTGACGTTTCGTCTACAATAACGGTAGGCATCTGATGTATCTGAATCAAACCACAAAATAGAAGTGTCCTATTGTCTAGAACTAAACTTGACCGAAGCGGAAGGGATGAAGCGACCGGCCACACCAGCGGTGGCGCTACGACTAAGGACTGAACGAGAATAAATTCGCTATCACAAAAACGCCTATATCTCTTGAACCAGTTGAGAAAAAAATCAAAATTTGATCATAGTTAGCTTTGTTATGAACGTCAGAAACATGTGGAACATTTACTTCATAGATATTCCAATTCTCTGTCGCAAAATGTGAAGCGAAGTGAAAACACGAGAATTTATAGTGAAACTTTTTCAAAATAATCAAGAATGGAGCTTCAAAAGAATCGCAAAAGAGGTTCGCGTTCGTCCGGAAACGGTATCAAGAGTTGTTAAGCGCTTCAAAGAAGATCTTACAATTAACCGCAAGGAAGGAACCGGGAGGAAAAAGGGGTTTCATAGCCCAAAAAAAGTGAAGAAAGCCATCAGCCTTTTTCAGAAGAATCCTAACCTTTCAGGACGGAAAGTGGCCCAAATAGTGGGTTGTTCGCAGTCAACCGTTCAGAAAATCAAGTCGAGTTGTGGGCTTAGAACATACAAAGTGCAGAAAGTGCCAGACAGGAACGCTGTGAAGAATCAAGAAGCGAAATGAAGAGCAAAGAAATTAAAAAAAGATTTCTTGAAAAATTTTTCCTGTTGCGTGATGGACGACGAAACCTATGTCTTGGCTGATTTCTCGCAACTTCCTGGTCAGGAATTTTATACTGCAGATTCTCGTGGAAATGTTGACGAACAATTTTGCGTGAAGAAACAAGCAAAATTTCCTAAAAAATTCCTGGTTGGGCAAGCAATTTGCACTTGTGGGAAAAGGAGCAAATTTTTCGTTGGCCAAGGCTCTGTTGACTCGAAGATTTACATCGAGGAATGCTTGAAGAAGCGACTCTTACCATTTTTACGTGAGCACGATGTGTCAACAATCTTTTGGCCAGATTTAGCTTCATGCCACTACAGCAAGGCCACCAAGGAATGGTACGAAGCTAATCAGGTGGTTTTTGTCCTCAAAGAGCCCAATCCACCAAATTGCCCAGAACTCAGGCCAATCGAAAGATATTGGGCCCTGGTAAAAAGAGAATTGAAGAAGACTAAGAAATCAACGAAAACATTAGCGGAATGCAAGCAAAAGTGGAAGACAGCATCCAAGAAAGTGACTGAGAACACTATAAGAAGCATGATGGGAAGAATTCCAGAAAAAATCCATGAATTTTGTAAAAAATAGTTTTGGTTTTTTTATTGTGAAAACAGTTCTCATAAGAATAAGAAGTTGATTCGAAAATGAGTTTGATTTTCGAAATGGGTCCAGTGGTTCAAAAGATATAAGCGTTTTTGTGATAGCGAATTTATACTCGTTCAGTCCTTATGAATATGAATGAATTCGTCCATTCGGAGCAATGGAATCTACCTTCGAAGATGCCTACCGTTTGTGGGCGAAAAGGAATTTTCGATTTTGTGGAAATCGAATTCTTGAAATTTTGTTTCTCGATCCTAGGAGTCTCTTCTTCTGGAGCCAATGTTCGAGGTACCAGGATCCACCATCACTGGCGTTCGCATCAATGAAGATTACGTGCTCGGAAATGAAGGTCCTGTGTATGTAAGAGAAACTCCTACACCAACCACTGAGGTGTCTGATGAAGAAGACATTTCAACATCGATAAGACTTAAACAGTGATGTCCAGAAGAAACCATCAGGAATGACACATGATGTGATGAATTTTATACTAGATAAAGAAATACAAAAAAGTTTTTTCCCCATATATTTACGGTATAATTTTATTGATTGAATTGTGTGTAAATAAAGATTTTATTACATAGGAAATACCTATTTAGTGTAAATAAATTGGTTTGACTGGATTCATACCACAAATAGGAGTTTTTGTGTATGATCGAACCTTTTTGTTGTAAATAATAAATCGACTTTAATTTAATCTCTTTTAAATTCCTTTTCGAATGCTCGGTACATATATCATGTATTATATGGTATTGAGGTTGTTCAAATTCGAATACTTTTTGACATCCTCATGAATTTGCATTGATAATTATGAAAAACTATTTGGGTTTCAAAAATTCACTTTACGAGTTGTATGTTTACAAGATGAATAAAATACTGATAACAAAATTGATTTTTATTTGACACTTCACTCCCATAAAACCCGTGCACGTCGAGAAAGCTGCTGATGTAGTAGATAGTGTTGAAGAAAACCCAGGTTTGTCCATTTCTCGTCGTTCTTTAGAATTAGGCATTACACAAGAACTCATACTGGCCGATCATCTTTAACGTCGTGTCCTTGCTGTTTGGCTCCTTGAAATGCATGAAAATGATGCAGAATTCCATCGAAAAATCATCTTGAGTGAGCAATAAAAATTTTATAAAAATCCTGAGTGACCGTCAGAAAATCCGAAAAAATCAGAGGCTCATTTATAGAATTAATGCTCCACCTATCTAGTCCCGGCCTAGATCTACCTATTAGGTATACTCCATTCACTTTTATAAAGTAATCCTGATTGGGCAAGATTAGGACTGACGCAGGTTGGCACTCGTGAAATATCGGAAATGTCAATATAATTCTCACAGATGTTGCTAATGCTAATTTCTAATCTCAATAGGTTTTGTAGTATATCTCATACTGTAGTATTTCGAGTGGTGCAAAAAGGTATTTAAATGTCTTTTGTAGGCTTATTTCTTGGGAATTTTGAAAAGTGGGGAATTCCATAGGTCGTCTGTTCGTTTAGAAGTTTTTCTGTCGGGATATTCGAGTACTTTCATTGTTTTTTCGAATGAATTATCACAAAAGTAACGGACTATTCTGTCCATTATTTTTCAGTAAAATTTCAACACTCGATTCTTTATTTCCGTACAAGAAAAAGGCATTGCTGAATCCAACCATATTTATACATATACGTGAAATAAACTGCTCCACATGAGTTAGGGATATTGACTCAAATTGCAAAAAAATATAGTTGAAATAAAATTTTTGTGATGAAAATTCATATTAATATGATTTCAAGTTGCAAATTAATTTTAGCCCGTAGGTCTGCAGCGTATACACGGTGGTTAAGAAAAATCGAGTAAAATAACGAAATTTTATTCCCAGAGAATTCAAGCATTTTAAGACTATCAATACAATGTATGGCCTCCACGGGCATCAATAACAGCTTGACAACTTCTTTGCATACTACACACGAGGTTGTTGAACATTTCTTGAGGAATTTGGTTCCATAAACGGGGAAGAAGCTCTCTCAGATCATTTAAGGATTCTGGGGTAGGTTGATGATTATCTAATCTTCTTTGGAGCATATCCCATGCATGTTCTATGCAATTCAAATCTGGTGAGTGCGGAAGTATTGGTAAATGTGGAATACCAAGCTCCCCGCGCGCATTCTCAACTATGGCAGCACGGTGCGGTCTAGCGTTATCGTCTAGAAATTGAAAAGTTTCACCGATAGCAGCGTGAAAATTTGGCACAACATTGTCAATGACATGCTTCCTATAGTGTTAAGGTGAATACAGACTATTCTGACGTGACGTGATTCCACGTCACGTCAGGACCGTGCAGTGCTCACATTGGCCTAATATGAACGTGAACGCACAGAACGATGTGTTGCATTTTTATGCATTTGAATATCACGCACAATTTTGACGTGGGCCCACATGTAACCACGTCACGTCAGAATAGTCTGTATTCAGCTTAAGGCGGTCATATTCCCAGGACAAATGTGTAGATCTGTGCGCCCGTTGAAACATATCCCGGCCCATATACCATAACACTATACCCCCTCGGAATGGATGGACTTCTTGGACATAGCGACGATTACGGGGTATGCGTGGGATTGTCCATACCCTTTTTCTTCGAGAATCTGAAAATCGTCCATATCTGGATTCATCAGTGAAAAGGAGACTACGCCATTGATCGTTCCAATTAATATGTTGCCTTGCCCATTCCAGTCATTGACGCTTATGGTCACGTGTTAATGGAACTCCTCTTAATGGACGTCTAGAACTTAGATTCACCTCTCTCAAACGTCGTCTGATGGTTTCGATGGAAACTTAGACCCCATCTGCATTTTGAAGAAATGATCCTGAGCAGGTGTTGTTTTTCGTCGCCCACCAAGCCTTGGTCTTTCCAACACGGAAACTGTCTCCCTGAGCCTATTCCAAAGTCGAGATATCACACTTTGGCTGACTTGGAGCCTTTCTGCTACAACAATCTAAGTTAGGCCACCGATTCATTTATTCTAAAAATGATTTTTACTTTCCCTATCGGTCGTTAGGCCCCCAATACGAAAGTGACAGATTATCCATAAGTTACGCCTCACCCAGTATATGAAATTTGCAGATTTATTCAGTCAAAATATCGCACATTGTGTCTATTGTCTTAGTGACTTGATGACGCTCGTGATTAAATTCACGAATAGATATTTACTTCACTTAATTCTCGATATTCCTATTGTTTTAAAAAAAATCTCAATAAGCAGAAACCTCAACAAATTACTAACGAACATCTTGGAATTCATCGCACGTACTCAATCTGTGTTTTCATCAATTCGATAATGAAACAACGATTAAAGTATGGAAATACCGGAAATTTATGCAACTACCGATGTTGATCATGTATAAACATTTATGTATTCTCTAAAAAATACAATATTTCAACTCAAGAGCAAGCCTTAATAAGAGAGCAAAATGTGAAAGAGTAGGTGTAAAGTGTTTAAATTAAAATCGCATTGTTCATTTCCCGTTTTACTGAAGTGTGTTTGTGAATTTGGAGTGAAATATTCAATTAGTGTTACAGTGTAGAATTTCGATAGTTGAAAAAATATACGTGAACAACCGGAAAATACTGTAACTTCTTATGCCTTTAATCCATTTTCTTTTGTGTAATCGGACAATTTATTCGACATAAGAATAATTAATAAAGTGATGTTCACGCCAACCACAAGGGCGTAGTCCTAGGGAGAGATAAAATTCGACGCTCATCCTAGAAAAAATCTGAAATTCTGGAAAAGTATATTTTCATTATCCCTTCCATAGGACATCTTGTAAGTAGACCCACTTGAATTTGACAACGGATTCATGATCAGTTAGTTGAGCCTCATCTTTCGTTATCATTCTAAGCTCAAAATTCGAAAAAATCAAACTGCGTGAAGAAATGATTGCTCAAAAAAAAATGAATGAAAGTTATGGAGCATGTACACATCCCTGGTCACCTTGTATAATATGATCCTGCATTACGTATGCATATACGGAGCAATTGAACTAATTGAAGTGAAAATATAAAATCACTGCATGTATCGAATTTCTATGTTGAACGAGCTAGAAAAATTTATAGGTATAGATAATATTTTTTTACAATATTCAATGCGATATACACTTGCAAAGATTCAAATGAGTAGGTATGCCAAATAGATACATACTAATTTCCCTATACTTATATAAGAGCGTGGTAATTTTTATAATTTGCGTTATTTGTTTTTCTTCCAGTATCACCGTACTCAACATTCATCTACAAATGATGCAGTAATCGGAATTATCAATTTGCGTGACCTTAGTTGAAGTTAACGATATTCTTCCAAATCTCTGTATGATTTTGGTAGTGATTCAAAAGTGATATTAAATAAATAGGACTAAGAAAATGTAGTGGCAAGAAAAGCATCTAAAGGGCGTTTCTCACCACGCACTTATCAGCTAACAGTGAGGTTTTGAATTCTTTTGTATGTAATAATTCTTCAGAATTGGATTCTAACACAATCGTTGAAATATTGATATCAACCAGCAGATCATTACCACATGCTTATACTTGTTAATTTCCTCTTTACAGAAGGCGAAAATTATCTGCCAACACCGAGAAACCTGTCTCCTTACATGGAAAACAGAATACGTTAATTGAAGTTATGGATATTTTGTTTGATTTCCAATTATACAATACGATTTGTGTGTCATGAACACAGCACTGAAACAATCGAAAAATTTAGTTACATGAAAGCGGACTTGAAAGTGTGTGCGACAAAATCAGTGAAAATTTCACGTAAATTTGAGTGATGCATGAAATTCTAGGAGTGTATGGAACAGCACAAACGAACGAAAAATGTTTCGATCCAAAAGGAATGGATTTCCCGCAAACGAAATACCAACAATAATTATCAACAGTCCTTCCGATGAATTTAAGATGAGCGAAACGGCCTTGAACGAGGAAAATGATGAGGAGGATGACGAAAGTGCCGAATGTAACCGGTTGGTCTCACTCAGAAGAAACAGTATATCGTTACCAAATTTGGATGATATGCAAATCATAAACGATCAAGTGGAAGTGAGTACTTTCCCCCCTAAAGTCTTGTTTGAGAATATTTTCCGCTTTATGTAAACTGTCGACATTTTTGAAAATACGAGAGCTATGCAGGTATACAGTGTCCTGCAATAGTGCGTTCTTCTTCCATAGCTACCGAACCAGACATCTCAGAGATTTCGTTGGAAAGTAGACCTTCATTTCTGCATCTCAGAAAATTATTTTCTGATATACATGATATACGATTAATGTTATTCAACAAATGGATGATTTTTTTAATGGATCACCCCATATATTTTCACATATTTTCGATGACCTTCATTACCTCTTTCATGATGCAGAATCTTAGGGACATTTTTCCAAAAGTTCAGATCTTATTCAAAGAAAACTGCAAAAAGGTGAGGGAAAAGCAGTTCAGTAAAAGTCTTCTGACGAATTTGAAGTTAAAATAATCCTTAGGTTACTTCTGAGAAAATGTAAGGTATTCAATTTTCTACATCATTATGGAAAAAATACAGCGTGTTCTACTTGAAAAAATTGAGAAATAATAATTTTAAGTTCTTCATATTTGGACCTTAATAACGGACATCCTGTATATGACAGGTTGATCGTTTAGGAACCATGTCAAGGCAAATCCTTCAATTAAAAAACTTTTAGTTCAAATTCATGTTAATATCGCTTCTGGAAATCGTCAGAAGACTTTTACTGAACTGCTTTTCCCTCACCTTTTTGCAGTTTTCTTCGAATAAGATCTGAACTGTTGGAAAAATGTCCCTAAGATTTTGCGTCATGAAAGAGGTATTGAAGGTCATTGAAAATATGTGAAAATATATGGGGTGATTCATTAAAAAAATCATCCATTTGTTGAATAACATTTATCGGGGACACCCTGTATATCAGAAAATAATTTCCTGACATGCAGAAATGAAGGTACAAGAGGTCTACTTTCCAACGAAATCTCTGAGATGTCTGGTTCGGCAGCTATGGAAGAAGAACGCACTATTGCAGGACCCTGTATTTGCAATAATCTGATTTCTGTTGCGTTTATGCACATCATTGGTCGTTAAGAGAAAAATCAATGCAGAAGTATTTTTTCGCAATTTTGAAATATAGTGATGTACTGAATTGAGTTTTTAAATTTTTTTAGAGGGCGGAACATGATAATTTAGAAGATATACAAGAGTCTAGCAGCGACTTAACCAACGCTAATAAACCACCAGAAATAGGATTCAGGTGAGTCATTTTTCTCTTTACCTGATTCCCCACTGATGACCTCAAAAAGGCTGCCTCTATCAATGCAGAAAGAGTATTGATTTTATTATAATAGTCTTCGATCAAACATGAAGAATTTAAATTTAAATTTCTCGGAGAATTCCATTTTTCCCTTTTACCTCATACCTATACATATGTGAAACTTACTGAATGCAATTATTGATTAAACTAGATACTAGAATAATACAAATTTCATTCAAATGACTAATATTTCATTTAAAAAACCACTTACGATGTGATTATCTATAATTTTCCAAAACCAAACAACCTATTATCGTTTTTCTCGTTATCGCAGGAATCAGATTGAACTTCACAATCATATAGGTAAAGTGTATATTCAACCGGTTGAAATGGAGAAAACTATAGGCTTGCGATTTCTAGATGAAGAATTTTGTGATGAGAAAACGTAAGTCTCGTTATCTCATTATTTCTCATAAGCAGGAAATTGATTTATATGAAAATATCTTCGGATATCAGGTTGGAATATTTCGAAAATTCACATGTGCGAATAGTTGAAATGAGTTGAAAGTTGAAGCAATAAAAAGATCTCAGTCTAAGTTGATTCTAGGTTTTGGAAAATATGTCTTCCTTAAACCCTCAAAGTTCATTTCAAATTAAAAAGTAATATGTAAGGACTGAACGAGAATAAATTCGCTATCACAAAAACGCTTATATCTTTTGAACCACTGGACTAATTTCGAAAATCAAACTCATTTTCGAATCATCTTCTAATTCTAATGAAAACTGTTTTTACAATAAAAAACCAAAATTATTTTTTACAAAATTCATGGATTTTTCTGGAGTTCTTCCCATCATGCTTCTTATAGTGTTCTCAGTCTCTTTCTGGGATGCAGTCTTCCACTTTTGCTTGAATTCCGCTAATGTTTTCGTTGATTTCTTAGTCTTCTTCAATTCTCTTTTAACCAGGGCCCAATATCTTTCTATTGGCCTGAGTTCTGGGCAATTTGGTGGATTGGCCTCTTTGGTGACAAAAACCACCTCATTAGCTTCGTACCATTCTTTGGTGGCCTTGCTGTAGTGGCATGAAGCTAAATCTGGCCAAAAGATTGTTGATACACCGTGCTCACGTAAAAATGGTAAAGGTCGCTTCTTCAAGCATTCCTCGATGTTTATCTTCGAGTCAACAGAGCCTTGGCCAACGAAAAATTTGCTCCTTTTCCCACAAGTGCAAATTGCTTGCCAAACCAGGAATTTTTCAGGAAACTTTGCTTGTTTCTTCACGTGAAATTGTTCGTCAACATTTCCACGAGAATCTGATGTATAAAATTCCTGACCAGGAAGTTAATGTGCAATCCATCACCATTTGGCAATATCTTCATGAAACATTTTTTAACGTTATTTAGACCAATGTTCTATACCCAATTGTTGCATTTTGAGCTGAAACTGGTAGCCTTTCTGATGAGGACTTGATGGTCAAATTATCAAATCTCAAAATATCCAGGGTGACAAATCTTTCTTTTGTAATAATCCTCGTCGTTCCGTGTCGATAAAAATCTTATGCTTTTCTTCAATCAATTTCCATCAGCATACCTATACTTTTGATGTAACCGACTCCAGCCTATTATGAGCAAAATTGAATGAAGAGTAAATGCTCTCTCACCAGACTAAGCTGAGCTTGTGGACAGTGTCGTCCATCTTCCTAATGAAATAATGGCCTTCCTTTTATTGTTAGCTTATTCGCTGCATTATCTCATATGTAATGCGATCAAGAATGGGATAATTAAATTCGTACAGAGTCGTTCATTGAATTGGAATTGTCCCAAATGAAAATGAATAACTACATATTTCAATTCACGCAAAATGTCAGGTACTTCACATTTTTCCCCGCCTGCAATTTTCATTTTTAAGAGTGCAATTATTCATCACCCAAACATTCTTCTTGTTTCCTGTCAAACATAGACCTACTGAAATTCACAAGGAAAGACTTCTTGAAACCGTTCAACTCACTTGCGCTCATTTGTCTTCAAGAAAAAATATATCCGGTATATTAGGTATGCTGTCATTCAATAATATTAAAGTCAATTGAAGATCTCCCTACTCTTAGTCATGTAGGGTCAACAAGCCACTCTAATGACCTGATATTCGTTGCAACTCTCTATTTGCAAGAAGTTCACATCTTTTGGAGTGGTGAATCTTTGCCGAGACTGATTTTTATAGCGAAGACCAAGATTTTATTCTAATGGTATGTGAAAATAATTGATTATGCTTGAATTGGATTTGATAGCTTTCCTTTATCAGTGTATTCGAAATTTAGAAAACGAAACTTACATCGAACGAGCTTAGGTTGTTCTAGAAGCACAACTTACCTACATTAAAAGTCCTCAAGTATGAGGGAAACACTAAGCATGACATACATATCAAGAATATTCAGGTTTGAGAAAGAACAATTATTAGGGATAATTCTTCAGAGTAGCTTCAAAACCCAATAAAATATCTTATATTATTATTTAAAAGTTGTTTGTTTAAATACTACCGGATGAATTCCTTGATACAATCTGCTACAAAACGTATACAGGGTCCTGCAATAGTGCGTTCTTCTTCCATAGCTGCCGAACCAGATCAAGTTATTGCTACTAGAGCTCAAAGATACTTTCGAATACAGTAAATCAGTATGAATTTTTGTTTCCTTTCGGGATATTGGGCAGCATAAGTTTGACTTCCTTAAAAAACAGGTTCTGTGGCACTGCCCTAACATGAAAATCATATCAACCATCCTATGTTTTCCAAAAATTCATACTGATTCACTGTATTCGAAAGTATCTTTGAGCTCTAAGTAGCAATAACTTGATCAATATTTTTTTTAGAAAGCCGATGAAAACTGATATAATTGGTTGAATACGTGATCAATATGAATTGCTTGTACGAAAAAGAAATATCATTTTCATGATGATGCTCAGGAAATATGATTCTGGGAAGGTTTTGAAGTTTGTCAATAATTATTCATTTAGTTTTATTTCATTGTTTGACTTCTTTTGAATGTCCGTTAGTTTTATTATGTTATAATTTGAATGAAATTTTCATTTGCGATATCATTTTTCGTGTCTGCTGGATGCGGGGGTTCAAATAATCCTAAGGTTACTTCTGAGAAAATGTAAGGTATTCAATTATCTACATTATTGTGGAAAAAAATACAGGGTGTTCTATTTGAAAAAATCGAGAAATAATAATTTTAAGTTCTTCATATTTGGACCTTAATAACGGATACCCTGTATATGACAGGATGATCGTTTAGGAACCATGTCAAGGCAAATCCTTCAATTAAAAAACTTTTAGTTCAAATTCATGTTACTATCGCTTCTGGAAATCGTCAGAAGACTTTTACTGAACTGCTTTTCCCTCACCTTTTTGCAGTTTTCTTCGAATAAGATCTGAACTGTTGGAAAAATGTCGCTAAGATTTTGCGTCATGAAAGAGGTAATGAAAGTCATTGAAAATATGTGAAAATATATAGGGTGATCCATTAAAAAATCATCCATTCGTTGAATAACATTTATCGGGGACACCCGTTTATCAGAAAATAATTTCCTGAGATGCAGAAATGAGGGTACAAGAGGTCTACTTTCCAACGAAATCCGTTGTACCGTTGGAAAAATGTCTCTAATATTTTGCGTCATGAAAGGGGTAATGAAGGTCATTGCAGGATATTGCAGGACCCTGTATTCAGGATTTTTTTATTTTGTTCCAACTTAACGCGCATATCTCACATACGTTTTCCATGTTATTTGTAAGAGTGTGAAGTAAATCAAATAAAAGGACTTAAGGAATAAATATTTCCTTAATGATAATGAGTTCATGATGTTTCAGTTTCAGAGAACAACATGAAAAATAGTTCCTCATTCGCCATTATAAGTACTTGATGCTACTGTTTTTCAATCAGAAGAAATTTTCAGACATTGACTATATCTTCATGATTGTTTTCAGAAATGATTCCAAATTTTTTTAAAGACTCGAACGATTATTTCACTTTAAATGGTGAGCTTCTCTTATTGATATTAATGTTTCTGCATTGTATCTACTTTCGTTATGTTTAAATTACAGAATTCCTTTGCGTAATGCTAGAAGAAAATCTGTTACTTACCCAAGGATGCTCAGAGCAACAGGAGATGAAGAATCTTCACCAGCAAACTCGATCACATCGAACAACTCTCTTGCGAGCTTGCTTAGGGAAAAAATGCAGGTGAGTACCTGTGAGACATTATTTCGAGCGATTATAATCCAGTTGAAAATATCTAGAAACTTGAATTGGCTATAGGAGAATGATATTTTTTGATTTGAATCTGTGGGGAAAAATCATCATCCCTATTTCAAGTCTCAGTCCGGTATTCTTCTCACACTGTTTTCACCTAGCCTTGAAGGGTTAAAACAAAATTGTATTTTGATGAAAGACACTCGCATCGAACTGCTAAGTTGGTAGTGAATTAAGTAAGATTCGACTGTATTACTGTAGTTGATCATTTTGCTCGTGACCAACTTCTTCAGTGTCTTGAGATCAACCAGGTAGGTTATCTCTAGCCAAAGGTTTGTGCTCAGGTTATTCCTGCTTATAGCTGTCATTGTAACTTATTTCTTGATTGATATGTAAAGCCCAAATTCCATTTCTGCTGTTCCCAAAGTGATCTCACTATCTGCGCGCACTGTAATAAAGATTGAGTTAACCGTTTCAATTCACGATCAACCTAACTGCAGTCTACGCTTAAATATTGTCAATTCAATTATCTCGTTAATTAAGAAATAAAGTGACCTCTCGAGTACCTAATCTTTATTTTTCACCAAATATTTGAAAATTCCGATAACTCGTACAAACAAACACAAAGCGAATATTATCACTGTACTATAAAATTCTACAGAGAAGAGAGGACACTTTCAGTTTAACTGCAAGTTATTTATTTTCAAAACATAAATAGATTGGGGCCAGGGACTGCCTATTCTATCGTTCATTGTTTTCAGTGAATCGGTGCTGTGAAATTTCAATTAAGTGGTTTTCTTAATATCCTGTCTTTAAATGGGTATTGAAAAGTGTGAAAATAGTGTTTTTTAGTCGTAGAACAAGGAAAAAGATGACAATGATTTTATAATTTTTGAAGACACCGAGTCAACCATAGACCAACTTACCAGTTTGAGATTATGAGTTCATTCAAAGTGAGAAAAGTTATATCTTAAGCCAGAATTTTGAAATCAATCTCCCCTCTCATTGCAGAGCATCTCGCCAACCTCATCAACGAATCGGTAACCAGTGGCCATTTGCCCATTTGCCATCTGCACTCAAGTTAGCTAGGTTCTTATCTATTCGTAAGAAAGACGAAACCGATGATATAGCGAATTATCGACCAATCTCCATTTTAAATCAACTGTTCAAGGTGTTTGAAAAGATTGTACCTATGTGGGCGAATGTATGATTAGGTATGATATTTAATGCACTCGTTTTCACACCACCCTGAGGTAGAGTGCTCGGCGCGTTTTGTTTTTGAGTGGTATCCCCAGAAGGCCTACTCCACTTTAGATCGAAATGCGCCAAATTTATTTCTAATAATCTGTTAATTAACAAATTAACCAGATATTAGAGGATCGCGGAAAGGAAAAGTTTCAATTTAGTTCTAGCCTACGATTCTTCTCAAGGTCACACGGATACGTACAGCATATGTGGGGTTAGGGGAACCATGCCATTAAAGCCCCTTATGGCCGAAAGAAAACTGGAGATCCAGAAAGAAATATCACTTTTCCTTGTGTTTTTTCGATTTGGCGAACTCCGACGTGAATATTGTTTATTGTCGCACTCTTGTTTCCGCTTTTTGGGCGCTTTTTTTTCGCATTATCCAGTTGAACGAATTCCACCAAGGGAATATATGAACGCGATAGTTTATGCACTCGTTTTCATACCACCCTGTAAGTAGAGTGCTCGGCTACTTGAACGATTCCACCAAGGGAATATATAAACGCGATAGTTAATGCACTCGTTTTCACACCACCCTGTAGGTAGAGTGCTCGGCTACTTGAACGATTCCACCAAGGGAATATATGAACGCGATAGTTACTGCACTCGTTTTCACACCACCCTGTAGGTAGAGTGCTCGGCTACTTGAACGATTCCACCAAGGGAATATATGAACGCGATAGTTACTGCACTCGTTTTCACACCACCCTGTAGGTAGAGTGCTCGGCTACTTGAACGATTCCACCAAGGGAATATATGAACGCGATAGTTAATTTACTGTATTTTGGCGCTACATGTTTCCGCATTTTTGGCGCAATCTTGTTTTCGCTTCTGGGCGCATACTTTTTTCCACATTATCCAGTTGAACGAATTCCACCAAGGGAATATATGAACGCGATAGTTAATGCACTCGTTTTCACACCACCCTGTAGGTAGAGTGCTCGGCTACTTGAACGATTCCACCAAGGGAATATATGAACGCGATAGTTAATGCACTCGTTTTCACACCACCCTGTAGGTAGAGTGCTCGGCTACTTGAACGAATTCCACCAAGGGAATATATGAACGCGATAGTTACTGCACTCGTTTTCACACCACCCTGTAGGTAGAGTGCTCGGCTACTTGAACGATTCCACCAAGGGAATATATGAACGCGATAGTTAATTTACTGTATTTTGGCGCTACATGTTTCCGCATTTTTGGCGCAATCTTGTTTCCGCTTTCTGGGCGCATACTTTTTTCCGCATTATCCAATTGAACGAATTCCAGCAAGGGAATATTTTAACGCGATAGTTAATGCACTCGTTTTCACACCACCCTGTAGGTAGAGTGCTCGGCTACTTGAACGATTCCACCAAGGGAATATATGAACGCGATAGTTAATGCACTCGTTTCCACACCACCCTGTAGGTAGAGTGCTCGGCTACTTGAACGATTCCACCAAGGGAATATATGAACGCGATAGTTACTGCACTCGTTTTCACACCACCCTGTAGGTAGAGTGCTCGGCTACTTGAACGATTCCACCAAGGGAATATATGAACGCGATAGTTAATTTACTGTATTTTGGCGCTACATGTTTCCGCATTTTTGGCGCAATCTTGTTTTCGCTTCTGGGCGCATACTTTTTTCCACATTATCCAGTTGAACGAATTCCACCAAGGGAATATATGAACGCGATAGTTAATGCACTCGTTTTCACACCACCCTGTAGGTAGAGTGCTCGGCTACTTGAACGATTCCACCAAGGGAATATATGAACGCGATAGTTAATGCACTCGTTTTCACACCACCCTGTAGGTAGAGTGCTCGGCTACTTGAACGAATTCCACCAAGGGAATATATGAACGCGATAGTTACTGCACTCGTTTTCACACCACCCTGTAGGTAGAGTGCTCGGCTACTTGAACGATTCCACCAAGGGAATATATGAACGCGATAGTTAATTTACTGTATTTTGGCGCTACATGTTTCCGCATTTTTGGCGCAATCTTGTTTCCGCTTTCTGGGCGCATACTTTTTTCCGCATTATCCAATTGAACGAATTCCAGCAAGGGAATATTTTAACGCGATAGTTAATGCACTCGTTTTCACACCACCCTGTAGGTAGAGTGCTCGGCTACTTGAACGATTCCACCAAGGGAATATATGAACGCGATAGTTAATGCACTCGTTTCCACACCACCCTGTAGGTAGAGTGCTCGGCTACTTGAACGATTCCACCAAGGGAACATATGAACGCGATAGTTAATGCACTCGTTTCCACACCACCCTGTAGGTAGAGTGCTCGGCTACTTGAACGATTCCACCAAGGGAACATATGAACGCGATAGTTAATGCACTCGTTTCCACACCACCCTGTAGGTAGAGTGCTCGGCGCGTTTTGTTTTTAAGTGGTATCCCCATAAGGCCTACTCCACTTTTTTTCGAAATGCGCCAAATTTATTTCTAATAATCTGTTAATTAACAAATTAACCAGATATTAGAGGATCGCGGAAAGGAAAAGTTTCAATTTAGTTCTAGCCTACGATTCTTCTCAAGGTCACACGGATACGTACAGCATATGTGGGGTTAGGGGAACCATGCCATTAAAGCCCCTTATGGCCGAAAGAAAACCGGAGATCCAGAAAGAAATATCACTTTTCCTTGTGTTTTCTCGATTTGGCGAACTCCGACGTGAATATTGTTTATTGTCGCACTCTTGTTTCCGCATTTTTTGGCGCAATCCTGTTTCCGCTTTTTGGGCGCTTTTTTTCCGCATTATCCAGTTGAACGAATTCCACCAAGGGAATATATGAACGCGATAGTTAATGCACTCGTTTTCACACCACCCTGTAAGTAGAGTGCTCGGCTACTTGAACGATTCCACCAAGGGAATATATGAACGCGATAGTTAATGCACTCGTTTTCAAAACACCCTGTAGGTAAAGTGCTAGGCTACTTGAACGGTTCCACCAAGGGAATATATGAACGCGATAGTTAATGCACTCGTTTTCCCACCACCCTGTAGGTAGAGTGCTCGGCTACTCGAACGATTCCACCAAGGGAATATATGAACGCGTTAGTTAATTTAATGTTTTTTGGCGCTACATGTTTCCGCATTTTTGGCGCAATCTTGTTTCCGCTTTCTGGGCGCATACTTTTTTCCACATTATCCAGTTGAACGAATTCCACCAAGGGAATATTTTAACGCGATAGTTAATGCACTCGTTTTCACACCACCCTGTAGGTAGAGTGCTCGGCTACTTGAACGATTCCACCAAGGGAATATATGAACGCGATAGTTAATTTACTGTTTTATGGCGCTACATGTTTCCGCATTTTTGGCGCAATCTTGTTTCCGCTTTCTGGGCGCATACTTTTTCCCGCATTATCTAGTTGAACGAATTCCACCAAGGGAATATATGAACGCGATAGTTAATGCACTCGTTTTCACAACACCCTGTAGGTAAAGTGCTCGGCTACTTGAACGATTCCACCAAGGGAATATATGAACGCGATAGTTAATGCACTCGTTTCCACATCACCCTGTAGGTAGAGTGCTCGGCTACTTGAACGATTCCACCAAGGGAATATATGAACGCGATAGTTTATGCACTCGTTTCCAAACCACCCTGTAGGTAGAGTGCTCGGCTACTTGAACGATTCCACCAAGGGAATATATGAACGCGATAGTTAATGCACTCGTTTTCACACCACCCTGTAGGTAGAGTGCTCGGCTACTTGAACGAATTCCACCAAGGGAATATATGAACGCGATAGTTACTGCACTCGTTTTCACACCACCCTGTAGGTAGAGTGCTCGGCTACTTGAACGATTCCACCAAGGGAATATATGAACGCGATAGTTAATTTACTGTATTTTGGCGCTACATGTTTCCGCATTTTTGGCGCAATCTTGTTTCCGCTTTCTGGGCGCATACTTTTTTCCGCATTATCCAATTGAACGAATTCCACCAAGGGAATATTTTAACGCGATAGTTAATGCACTCGTTTTCACACCACCCTGTAGGTAGAGTGCTCGGCTACTTGAACGATTCCACCAAGGGAATATATGAACGCAATAGTTAATGCACTCGTTTCCACACCACCCTGTAGGTAGAGTGCTCGGCTACTTGAACGATTCCACCAAGGGAACATATGAACGCGATAGTTAATGCACTCGTTTCCACACCACCCTGTAGGTAGAGTGCTCGGCTACTTGAACGATTCCACCAAGGGAACATATGAACGCGATAGTTAATGCACTCGTTTCCACACCACCCTGTAGGTAGAGTGCTCGGCGCGTTTTGTTTTTAAGTGGTATCCCCATAAGGCCTACTCCACTTTTTGTCGAAATGCGCCAAATTTATTTCTAATAATCTGTTAATTAACAAATTAACCAGATATTAGAGGATCGCGGAAAGGAAAAGTTTCAATTTAGTTCTAGCCTACGATTCTTCTCAAGGTCACACGGATACGTACAGCATATGTGGGGTTAGGGGAACCATGCCATTAAAGCCCCTTATGGCCGAAAGAAAACCGGAGATCCAGAAAGAAATATCACTTTTCCTTGTGTTTTCTTGATTTGGCGAACTCCGACGTGAATATTGTTTATTGTCGCACTCTTGTTTCCGCATTTTTTGGCGCAATCCTGTTTCCGCTTTTTGGGCGCTTTTTTCCGCATTATCCAGTTGAACGAATTCCACCAAGGGAATATATGAACGCGATAGTTTATGCACTCGTTTTCACACCACCCTGTAAGTAGAGTGCTCGGCTACTTGAACGATTCCACCAAGGGAATATATGAACGCGATAGTTAATGCACTCGTTTTCAAAACACCCTGTAGGTAAAGTGCTAGGCTACTTGAACGGTTCCACCAAGGGAATATATGAACGCGATAGTTAATGCACTCGTTTTCCCACCACCCTGTAGGTAGAGTGCTCGGCTACTCGAACGATTCCACCAAGGGAATATATGAACGCGTTAGTTAATTTAATGTTTTTTGGCGCTACATGTTTCCGCATTTTTGGCGCAATCTTGTTTCCGCTTTCTGGGCGCATACTTTTTTCCACATTATCCAGTTGAACGAATTCCACCAAGGGAATATATGAACGCGATAGTTAATGCACTCGTTTCCACATCACCCTGTAGGTAGAGTGCTCGGCTACTTGAACGATTCCACCAGGGAAATATGTGAACGCAATAGTTAATGCACTCGTTTCCACATCACCCTGTAGGTAGAGTGCTCGGCTACTTGAACGATTTCACCAAGGGAATATATGAACGCGATAGTTAATGCACTCGTTTCCAAACCACCCTGCCGGTAGAGTGCTCGGCTCGTTTTGTTTTTAAGTGGTATCCCCAGTAGGCCTACTCCACTTTTGTCAAAATTGGCGCATACTTTTCCCGCATTCATTGCCGCATACTTCTTTTCGCGTGTATTGGCGCATGTGTTCTCTTAGACATTTTTCTCCTTCGTCAGAACCTTTGTGACATTATTAACAATAAACATGAAAAACCACCACCAAAAACCCTAAAAGTCACTCACATTAATCCTTCAAACTGTTGATTTTCCGCCCTTAGTCCATCGATGGCTGGAGTTGAGAATGGCATCCATAAAATCCCAACTCAGCCCGGAAAGGCCGAGGGTTCTCTGGGACCTACCTTCCCTTCCACCTGAAAAATCTGAAAAAAAGAAACGCTACCGCTAACTTTTTTTGGACGCTTACTTGTTTCTGCATTTATTAGCGCCTGTGTTTTCTGCGACATTACTCGTTCGCCAGAACCTTTCCGAGATTATTGTCGATATACCTGAAATAAACCACCACCAAAAACCCTAAAAGTCACTCACATTGATGCTTCAAACAGTTGATTTTCCGCTCTTGGTCCATCGATGGCTGAAGTTGGGAATGGCATCCATAAAATCCCAACTCAGCCCGGAAAGGCCGAAGGTTCTCTGGGACCTACCTTCTCTTCCACCTGAAAAGTCTGAAAAACAGAAACCCTACCGCCAACTATTTTTGGCGCATACTGGTTGCTCAGGTCTTGGCGCATACTTTTTCCGCATTTATTGCCACATTATCTAGTTGATCGAATTCCGTCAAGGGAATATGAACGCGATATTTAATGCACTCGTTTTCACACCACCCTGTAGGTAGAGTGCTCGGCTTCTTGAACGATTCCACCAAGGGAATATATGAACGCGATAGTTAATGCACTCGTTTTCACACCACCCTGTAGGTAGAGTGCTCGGCTACTTGAACGATTCCACCAAGGGAATATATGAACGCGATATGCAATGCACTCGTTTCCTCACCACCCTGTAGGTAGAGTGCTCGGCTACTTGAACGATTCCACCAAGGGAATATATAAACGCGATAGTTAATGTACTCGTTTTCACACCACCCTGTAGGTAGAGTGCTCGGCTACTTGAACGATTCCACCAAGGGAATATATGAACGCGATATGCAATGCACTCGTTTCCTCACCACCCTGTAGGTAGAGTGCTCGGCTTCTTGAACGATTCCACCAAGGGAATATATGAACGCGATAGTTAATGCACTCGTTTTCACACCACCCTGTAGGTAGAGTGCTCGGCTACTTGAACGATTCCACCAAGGGAATATATGAACGCGATATTTAATGCACTCGTTTTCACACCACCCTGTAGGTAGAGTGCTCGGCTACTTGAACGATTCCACCAAGGGAATATATGAACGCGATATTTAATGCACTCGTTTTCACACCACCTTGTAGGTAGAGTGCTCGGCTTCTTGAACGATTCCACCAAGGGAATATATGAACGCGATAGTTAATGCACTCGTTTTCACACCACCCTGTAGGTAGAGTGCTCGGCTACTTGAACGATTCCACCAAGGGAATATATGAACGCGATATTCAATGCACTCGTTTCCTCACCACCCTGTAGGTAGAGTGCTCGGCTACTTGAACGATTCCACCAAGGGAATATATGAACGCGATATTCAATGCACTCGTTTCCTCACCACCCTGTAGGTAGAGTGCTCGGCTACTTGAACGATTCCACCAAGGGAATATATAAACGCGATAGTTAATGCACTCGTTTTCACACCACCCTGTAGGTAGAGTGCTCGGCTACTTGAACGATTCCACCAAGGGAATATATGAACGCGATAGTTAATGCACTCGTTTTCACACCACCCTGTAGGTAGAGTGCTCGGCTACTTGAACGATTCCACCAAGGGAATATATGAACGCGATAGTTAATGCACTCGTTTTCACACCACCCTGTAGGTAGAGTGCTCAGCTACTTGAACGATTCCACCAAGGGAATATGTATATGAACGCGATATTCAATGCACTCGTTTCCTCACCATTAAATGTTACGATGCGTGCCAAATTTGGTTCAAATATCTCCAAGATGTTGAGTTATTATAAAAACTAAAGAACGTTCCCATTTGAGAATTTCAACACTCAGTATCTTTGAAATAAAGCGCTCCAGGGCTGTGTTAATTTGCGATTTTCGTTTTGAAATAAATTTTTCTATCGATTGTAGAATTCTTATTATTTTGAGATATTTTCGATAAGAAGTAATCAAAAGTTCATCAAAAAGTACGAATATTTTCTTAGAATTATTTTTCAGGTTTGAAAATAAGCAATTTCAGTACGTGTATAGATGTACTCACAATTTTTCGAATGAATTAATCCGTTTTTCACAACACAATCACTTTTCACAGCACTAATGAACTCAAATAAGCCACCATGCACTGAAAACACAAAACACACACGTAGAAATTTTCATCGGACCGAACTAACGCACTGGAACGCGAGCGATGTTAGCAAATGAAACTCTTCATGGCGACTGACTCAGCCTGTCCCCTGATCACCGCTAGAAAGAACTGGCCATGATTCACCAGAATCATCAGCGGCGTGATACGCCGTACTTATATAACACGATGAGTTGTTGCTGATATACAGGGGTCGGACAAATTTTAATTTACCGATCTTTGTGCTCATTTGGGATATGAATGAGAAAAATATGTGATTTTTCATTGTTTCGCCCTTTTGAAGGGGACATACAATGATAGTGAGATTAATAATTATGAATATTCAAGTTTCTTTAAATTTTCAGGATGATTCAGCTTATATTGCTGAATTCTTGATAGTTGCAGTATTTTCAAATTGCAAGCAATTAATTTTCAGAAATTTCCTACAATTTTAGCCTGATTGCAATAAAATATCGGAAAAATTCACGCAGTGTACTTATGATATTATGAGTAATCAATAAATAAATAATGCAAACGCGGAAATTGTTTGAATCACGATGAATTTTCGTATCGAAATTTTTAATATACATTTTTGTAGCATTTTTGCGAAAAACATTTGTTTCGAAATCATAGTTTCTATGCATCTATAAAATCATTTCCACCAGTCTTAAAATATTATTTCTATGATCAAAAATTTAATTAACATTAAAAGTCGCAAAGATATATTCAGATTTCTGAACATTCATCTAAATATTTAAATTTTGAACAAATTGTTGTCAATAATTCGAACAAAGGTTTTTCGTAGATTCTCCGTTATAATTCAAATATTTTTGCATTCTGGTCATTTGCTTCATGCTGTGGTGGATTTTAGATTCATATTGAACCTAACAATTTGGGATAATATTCTGCGAGAGATCAATATGGTCAACGTGGAAATTCAGAAAGGAGATATAGTTATTTCAAGTTCATTATCGTTCATGCAAGGTCTTATGAAGATCTTGCAAGGAATGACAGAAAAACTTATTGAAAACTGGATCTCGGAAGCTACACTTCTTTCAGAAGAATTGGATGTGAACCAATTCTTAGAAATAAACGTGTTTCCAAGAAGAAAAAGCAGGTTGACGAAATGTGCGATGATAAGTCAAGAACGGATCTAGTTGGTTTATTCTCCGAGGAAATTAAGGTTGTTTTCGACAGATTATTGTCAGAAATCAAAAACAGATTGGAAAGCGCAGAGAGTCTGCATACGAATTTCTCATTCCTCAATGGCCATGTCCTTTCAAACATGCAAAAAGAGGATCTGCAGAAAATGGGACCCTTTTAGCGCAAAAATATTGAAGGGACTTGAATGCAGTTGATTTTTGTTAGGAACTAGCGGTTTTCAAAATGTTAGTTCCTGAAATAAGTGAAAGATCGACTTCATTAGACCTGCTACAAATTCTTCACAGGCAAGATCTGAAAGATGCTTTCCCTATAATGTCAGTATAGCTGACATTATATAGAATATAGTGCACATTGCCTACCACGTCTGCAAGATGTGAAAGCAGTTTCAGCAAATTGAAAATAATAAAAAATTATTTGCGTTCCTTAATGAGTCAGAAAAGTCTCTATGGCCTCTCGATCTTAGCTATAGAAAATAAAACTGCTTCCGGAACAGATTTCGAGGAGCTGATTGATGCGTTGTCGGAAAGAAAATCACGCCTCGTGATGCTATGTAAAGAAAAATGTCCAATTTCTTTCCTTGTGATATTTTCCTTATTATTAGGTTTTATTTTATTTATTCATTTGTATTATTTATTTTTGTTTTCCCTATGAATTCATATATGTACATATTAAACAAATGGGGGGGGCGCAATCATGAATTCTTGCCCCGGTCAGAAAAAATCGTAGATATGGGCCTGCTTCTCCTAAAACCATTGCCTACCTTCAATAATGATTAGATTGCTGTTAGATCTGAATCACCTCTTTTTGCAGATGTTCCCTTCAACCATCAAAAAGAAGAAAAGCCCAGATTACAAAATAAGAATATTCGTAGGATTCCTGTTGATAACCATAATATTTCTAGTTAGTTTCGCATACGCTTTATACCATCAAAAGGTCCTACAAAGGGCATACTTCGAAAGGATCAAATTCAATCATGTCAAAAGGGCGATGAAAATCTTCAACGACGAAGGTGTGGAAATCATCAAGGCTAAGCTAGGGGTCACACTAAACTTCGACGCTGTACATCCTTGCTTACCAAAGGACCAAATAGAAGATAACATATGTCTTGAATGGATGCAGAGAGCAAGGCTGTATCTCAATTCGAACGAGCTCAATCAAGATGTCAAGTGCTACAACCTGAGATGGGTAGCTTTGGGTGATAACGGTGAACTCACAGATTGCTTCGAATTCTCCATCAATGAGCACTGGTATGGTGGAGGTCAAAATGCCGAGTCTGCTTGGCAGCTGGAGAAAGGAAATCATGAATTTTCACCATTCATTACAGGTAAACAACGACCTACCGCCCAGGTAGGTTCAGCAAGAACTGAGTTCGACCATTTCCTAAGAATTATTCTTTTGGTTTGAATGTAGAGAATTTCAGTTCGTGTACATTACTTCCAATTTTTCGAATTAACCAGAGTTTTGCAGCCTCGAATCTTTCATTGAACAAGTGGCCATTGCCATGATTCACAGAAATTGTGTAATAAAATGACTTATTTCAGATATTAAGGACTGAACGAGTATAAATTCGCTATCACAAAAACGCTTATATCTTTTGAACCACTGGACCGATTTCGAAAATCAAACTCATTTTCGAATCATCTTCTAATTCTAATGAAAACTGTTTTTACAATAAAAAAACCAAAACTATTTTTTACAAAATTCATGGATTTTTTCTGGAATTCTCCCCATCATGCTTCTCATAGTGTTCTCAGTCACTTTCTGGGATGCTGTCTTCCACTTTTGCTTGAATTCCGCTAATGTTTTCGTTGATTTCTTAGTCTTCTTCAATTCTCTTTTTACCAGGTCCCAATATCTTTCGATTGGCCTGAGTTCTGGACAATTTGCTGGATTGGCCTCTTTGGGGACAAAAACCACCTCATTAGCTTCGTACCATTCTTTGGTGGCCTTGCTGTAGTGGCATGAAGCTAAATCTGGCCAAAAGATTGTTGACATATCGTGCCACTGGCGTATATAGGGGGGGGCCCAGGGGGCCCGGGCCCCCCCCGAAATCTAATAATATTCATCTAACCTAATCTAACCATTGGATCATTTGATGGTGTAAGCATCTCGGGCCCCCCCCGAAAATATTTTCTATATACGCTACTGTATCGTGCTCACGTAAAAATGGTGAAAGTCGCTTCTTCAAGCATTCCTCGATGTATATCTTCGAGTCAACAGAGCCTTGGCCAACGAAAAATTTGCTCCTTTTCCCACAAGTGCAAATTGCTTGCCAAACCAGGAATTTTTTAGGAAACTTTGCTTGTTTCTTCACGCGAATTTGTTCGTCAACATTTCCACGAGAATCTGATGTATAAAATTCCTGACCAGGAAGTTGCGAGAAATCAGCCAAGACATAGGTTTCGTCGTCCATCACGCAACAGGAAAAATGTTTCAAGAAATCTTTTTTTAATTTATTTGCTCTTGATTTCGCTTCTTGATTCTTCACAGCGTTCCTGTCTGGCACTTTCTGCACTTTGTATGTTCTAAGCCCACAACTCGACTTGATTTTCTGAACGGTTGACTGCGAACAACCCACTATTTGGGCCACTTTCCATCCTGAAAGGTTAGGATTCTTCTGAAAAAGGCTGATGGCTTTCTTAACTTTTTTTGGGCTATGAAACCCCTTTTTCCTCCCGGTTCCTTCTTTGCGGTTAATTGTAAGATCTTCGTTGAAGCGCTTAACAACTCTTGGTACCGTTTCCGGACGAACGCGAGCCTCTTTTGCGATTCTTTTGAAGCTCCATTTTTGATTATTTTGAAAAAGTTTCATTAAAAATTCTCGTGTTTTCACTTCGCTTGAGATTTTGCGACAGAGAATTGGAATATCTATTAAGTGAATGTTCCACATGTTTCTGGCGTTCGTAACAAAGCTAACTATGATCAAATTTTGATTTTTTTTCTCAATTGGTTCAAGAGATATAGGCGTTTTTGTGATAGCGAATTCATTCTCGTTCAGTCCTAGCAACAGCAACAAATTAAGCCATTTCATTCGATAATAATTTCTTTACTTGAAGTGCATCCTGTATCCTGAAATTTAAAACTATTCGCCCCCCTCAATAGGTACAGTGGACAAACACGAATGGGGAAACGTCCTCAAGAGATACTTCATAAATTCCAAAGGAGCTGCGATCATCATAGACAACGTCACACCGCTCCACACAAGCATAACGGGAGGTGCAGGAAAAAAATTATGCCTAAAGGCTCAATACAACCAATTTGCGTATGTGAATCACGTGACGTATACGCCACAGTTGAACTACAGTATATGCGTATCGTCAAACACCCTCACATTGCACTCGAATTTAATTGAAAACACCCTTTGGGATGGCTTGAAACAGGAAGACCTCAACGTCATTAACTCGTTACTTACTGAACCTCTTTGGGAGATCACTGGACCTGGACTGCTCACTGAAGGTAATCCATTAAAATAATCGAAGCAAGGATATATAATTTTCACTCGATTATAAAAGAATGAGCGCCCATTTTCAGACTCATATGTTTCACAAAGTGTCCAAAGTTTGTGTTTTTTTTTACACAACGTTATGCTTGCTCAAGCCATAACATTGCTCTATCCAAGCTATCGACTAGACTAGAATATCAATCAAACGAATATGTATCGACAAACCAAGCTTAATATTTGATTACATCAAAAATACTTCAAGATCTACACCATTTCCAAGTGTAATTGAGAAATAAATCATCAATTGATAATATTCAGATTAAATCTACAGGGTCCTGCAATAATGCGAAAATCTTCCATAGCTGCAGAACCAGACATCTCAGAGATTTCGTTGGAGAGTAGACCTCTTGAATCTTCATTTCTGCATCTCAGGAAATTATTTTCTGATATACAGACAGGGTGTCCCCGATAAATGTTATTCAACAAATGGATGATTTTTTTAATGGATCACCCCATATATTTTCACATATTTTCAATGACCTTCATTACCTCTTTCATGACGCAAAATCTTAGGGACATTTTTCCAACAGTTCAGATCTTATTCAAAGAAAACTGCAAAAAGGTGAGGGAAAAGCAGTTCAGTAAAAGTCTTCTGACCATTTCCAGAAACGATAATAACATGAATTTGAACTAAAAGTTTTTCAATTGAAGGATTTGCCTTGATTCCTAAACGATCAACCTGTCATATACAGGGTGTCCGTTATTAAGGTCCAAATTTGAAGAACTTAAAATTATTATTTCTCGATCTTTTCAAATAGGACACCCTGCATTCTTTTCCACAATAATGTAGACAATTGAACACCTGACATTTTCTCAGAAGTAACCTTAGGATTATTTTAACCCCCGCATCCAGCAGACACGAAAAATGATATCGCAAATGAAAATTTTATTCAAATAATAACATAAAAAAACTAACGGACATTCAAAAGAGGTCAAACAATGAAATAAAATTAAATGAATAATTATTGACAACTTCAAAACCTTCCCAGAATCATATTTCCTGAGCATCATCATAAAAATGATATTTCTTTTTCGTACAAGCAATTCATATTGATCACGTATTCAACCAATTATATCAGTTTTTATCGGCTTTCCAAAAAAAATATTGATCAAGTTATTGCTACTAGAGCTCAAAGATACTTTCGAATACAGTGAATCAATATAAATTTTTGTTTCCTATCGGGATATTGGGCAGCATAAGTTCGACTTCCTTAAAAAAAAGGTTCTGTGGCACTGCCCTAACATGAAAATCATATCAACCATCCTATTTTTTCCAAAAATTCAAACTGATTCACTGTATTCGAAAGTATCTTCGAGCTCTAAGTAGCAATAACTTGATCAATATTTTTTTTGGAAAGCCGATAAAAACTGATATAATAGGTTGAATACGTGATCGATATGCTTGTATGGAAAAGAAATATCATTTTTATGATGATGCTCAGGATCGAAGTATGATTCTGGGAAGGTTTTGAAGTTTGTGAATAATTATTCATTTAGTTTTATTTCATTGTTTAACCTCTTTTGAAGGTCCGTTAGTTTTTATTATGTTATTATTTGAATAAAATTTTCAGTTGCTATATCATTTTTCGTGTCTGCTGGATGCGGGAGTTGAAATAATCCTGAGGTTACTTCTGAGAAAATGTAAGGTATTAAATTTTCTACATCATTGTGGAAAAAATACAGGGTGTTCTATTTGAAAAAATCGAGAAATAATAATTTTAAGTTCTCCATATTTGGACCTTAATAACGGACACCCTGTATATGACAGGTTGATCGTTTAGGAACCATGTCAAGGCAAATCCTTCAATTAAAAACTTTTAGTTCAAATTCATGTTAGTTACTATCGTTTCTGGAAATCGTCAGAAGACTTTTACTGAACTGCTTTTCCCTCACCTTTTTGCAGTTTTCTTCGGATAAGATCTGAACTGTTGGAAAAATGTCCCTAAGATTTTGCGTCATGAAAGAGGTAATGAAGATCATGGAAAATATGTGAAAATACATGGGGTGATCCATTAAAAAAATCATCCATTTGTTGAATAACATTTATCGGGGACACCCTGTATATCAGAAAATAATTTCCTGAGATGCAGAAATGAAGGTACAAGAGGTCTACTTTCCAACGAAATCTCTGAGATGTCTGGTTCGGCAGCTATGGAAGAAGAACGCACCATTGCAGGACCCTGTAGATTTAATCTGAATATCAATTATTGATGATTTATTTCTCAATTACACTTGGAAATGGTGTAGATCTTGAAGTATTTTTGAGGTAATCAAATATTAAGCTTGGTTTGTCGATACATATTCGTTTGATTATATTTGTATCCTCATAATGTAAATTTCTTATTTTCTTTAAACATGGTCCAAAATTTATGAGCTCGGAATGATTATTATTTCTGAATGCAGCCCTGTAGGTCATTTTCATATTTTGGTTTCAGATACAATAATCAATTATACAGAAGAAGTTATCCTCTTGGGTTTTCTGAAACAAGGTCACGTCCTGATAAACGAATTCTGGCAAAAGCAAGTTGGGGACTTCACAGTGGACGTGGATAGGTTTCCAAAACTGGATGAGGTGATAAATGTGATGCACAGAAGAGGATTCAGGATAGTTTTCTCAATACAACCGTACATTTCCACTGAAAGTTCCAATTTTGCGGAGGCTGTGAAGAAACGACTGCTCGTATCGGAGAGGTTCAGTGATAGGAGAATTCCAGCTTTGACTAGATACAAATCGCTTGAAAGTGCGGGCGTTTTAGATCCAACGAACAACAGAACAATGCCCTGGCTTCTAGAAAAACTGAAGAATGTGACTGGGAAATATAAATTCGACGCGTTTTACTTAGATGTTGGGGTGGCTTACGACCTACCCCATTATTATCAGTGTGATAAGCCTTTAATAAACCCAGATCACTACAAAACACTCCTGACCGATAGTTTACAAGATAATATCAATTTGTTCGGGGTGAACAGCGCAGTGGTCCGGCCCAAAGCGCCGATTTTTGTGTCGTTACCCCAGTTTGAATCCTCCTGGAACGGTTTGAGGAGGGTCATTCCGACCATTTTGTCTTACGGTCTTCTGGGGTATCCGTTTTTGATTCCAGGGGCAGTTGGAGGCGATTTCAAAACGATGAATGTGTCGAATGGCAATGATACCACGGATCTACTACCGGATAAAGAGCTGTACATGAGATGGATGCAGCTGGCTACCTTTTTGCCCGTTATTAGATTCACGCGGCTGCCCAGCACCTATGGAGACCAGGGTGTCTTGGAGATGGCCAAGATATCAACATCTTTGAGACAAATGAAGGTAAAATCTCCAGATTCCTTTCAAACAAATTAATTGTAGGTACAGGGTGAGGAACTACCACATATAGAGGCAACTCAGGTGAATATCAAACGACTGTTTAGGAGTATTGCCATGCTGTTTATCAAGTTGTTAATTTGATCTATACTCTGTTCAACTGTAAAAAAGAGCAATAATAACATGTTTGGCGCATCGGTAGGAGGGCCTTCGTAAAGTTTCTTTCCGTCCAGAGTCGAATCGAGGATATTTCACACAATCGTTCAGTTTTAACTGAACTTGAATTCCATTTTTTTCAATAATTTATAGAACGTTGTTCTTTTGAAATTTGGCAAACTGTCGTCATCATTCACGATTTCTAGTACATACTTTAGATATCGTTGGGATTTCATTCCGGAAAAAAAACCTTGATGAGGTTCATATCGAAATCGTCAACCGAATCGATTATTTTTAACGACTGGGCACTCCTCTTAGGTGGCGTCAATGTTTTATACTCTTCATATTCTCTGAGAATTCTGAATACAGCTGAATCACTCACCCCGGAGGATTTCGAAACAATTCCTACTAAGTCTCTTTTCGATAAATCAGGATGTTCTTCCAATTCTTTTCGAAAAATGTTCAAAATTATCTATTTCTCTTCAGCAGAGAAATGCGACCTTTTGGACTTTTTTCGTGGTGGTCCCCACATATCACCCTCAGATGCAGTATCCGTTTCCGAATTCGACATTGTTCTATAAACACTAGGTATATACACTTTGTCAAAAGATTTTCCAACACAAAATACACTTTTCACAACAAAATCTATAAACACTTTGAAAAGACCTTCACCGTTAGCTCTAGGTATTTAAACTGGTCTTGTCAATTGAAAACCTCGATATTTATGCAAATCAAGATGGCTTTAATCCATTAAGGAAAAGGACCCAAATCTGGTGTTTCCCGGAATTACCTTTCGGAACCTTGAGCAGCTGACTGCTCGTCGTACAAAATAATATAAAATTTTGGACCGAAACTAAATATATTTCGGATATTACAAGTAAATGACAATTATAAATTTGAACAGTGATCTTTTACGAGTCTTGTCAATTGAAAACTTCGATATTTATGCAAATCAAGATGGCTTTCGCCCATTAGGGAAAAGGACCCAAATCTGGTGTTTCCCGGAATTACTTTGTCGGAATCTTGCAAGATTCCGACCCAAATCTCTAAAACTCTGGTGTTTCCTGGAATTACCTTGCCGCAATCTCGAGCATCCGAAAAAGAAATTATTTAGTAGATAATAATATAAAAACAAAACAAAATGAAAAAATAGGGTACGTCGGATATAAAATGTTTAGGTCAGTTGCAAATCATAACAGAAATATTGCATTAGAGTTTCTAAAGGAAAAAAGTTCTAATGTGGGAATTGCTGTCTCAAATTATTGAATCTTTTCTATCCAGTACCATCCACAGTCCGAGTACGATCCTGGCAGTCTCTTAGGGCGGCCGAAGAGAGCATCGTTATCACCGTTCGACCAATAGGAGCTTTATTGTGCGCAAACCAGACGAATCTATTTGTTTACAAAGCTCCTTCTTATATTTGAACGGACTATAGAGGATCATTTGCCCGTTACTCTGAAACCGCTTGTATGATTCGCTCTGTGTTACAGGGTTGTTTTGACGAGTTCTAATCTCTTATAGGTTTCACCTCTCTTGAAAAAATATGCAAGAATAGCTCTAGATACTGGGCTTCCCATGGTGAGGCCATTGTGGATGATGGATTCGAACGATACTTCGTGCCATTCAGTTGTGGATGAATTTTCTATTGGTGATGATTTGATTGTAGCTCCAGTGTTATACTCTGGTTCCAGACAGAGAGAAGTTTATCTTCCAGCAGGGGTATGGAAAGACGGCATAGATGGAAGCTTCAGAAAAGGAAGCCGTTGGATTCATAACTATAAAGTAGAAGAAGATCAAGTCGCTTACTTCGAGAAGATGCCTGATAATACAAGGCTTTAACAATGTGTCGCCTTTTTATATATTTCAAATTCCATAACTTTATTTTATATGATTGAACTTTTTCATTCCAAATGTGATATAAATCAATAAATAATATGTACCTAATAGTCATGTTTTTTATTTCAAGAATAGTATATGGACATGTTTGGTATCAAAATATAGGTTTTCGCTTAATTCAATAAAAATAAATTCAATTCGCTATTCATCATAGTTTAGATTTTCACTTGTCAAATGGCATTTTTAGAAAAATTTGAAATTTCAAATCGTCATAGCTTCCGCTCCTGTGATCCTATCCACTTTTTGTTTGTATGTTATTAATCAGCATTGTGCGATCCAACAAATACAATTTCAAAACGGATATTTAGGTACTATATTTTTTTGTATTTAAATTTTATTGTGCTTCGATTTCACAGCTCATTTTCACTGTTACATATCATTTACTATTGTTTTTATGTATTTAATAAAACTTAATTTTCTTTTATACAAACAAGTGAGGAACTAAACTTTCGATAACGTTGTTCACTACCTCTTCAATCCTTCATCAATGGACTCCAGGCCAACATGCTTTCCATGCAAAGCTACAAACAATTGAGTTGAACTTATTGTTGAGGGTGTAATAAGTACAGGATATCGTGTTCTGGGTGGTTCATGACTAGTAGATTACCTCCAACCTTCAATTAAAATAATTACAAGAAACAAACGGTTCTACCACGGCCATCTTGCCATCTCTGTGCGACTCTTATATGATTAGGTAGTGGAAAACTTTGACTCCTTTCGTTTATTCCCTTCCTGTTGATGCTAAATTATTATTGCAATGCTCGTTTATGAAAAAACAACAAGTCTGATCCATTTTTTCATGTTATTCGACTGCATAATAATTGTTATTTTTTTAATAAACGATGAAGTTTAAAAAATTGTTTTATGGTAGGTGAACTATTACTGAGTTGATGTTTGATGTGTAAGAAAGTTGTGCGTAGTAAAAGTTTACACCCAGCTGGACCCTAATATTTTTGACCGCTCATATAATATTATGGTTCAATTTAAATTATTATTCAGACGATATTTCTTGAATTTTATTATCATTACTTCATTGAAAAGTAAAACCAAACATGGACGTGAAAAACATAATTTTTTAAGAAAAAAATTAAAAACAGAAAGATGATTCTAAATAAAAAAAATTAATGACGTGCATGTAATTCAATTTATATTCCAAACTTATTTTCTATCAGTTGCTTGGGTGTTATAAGAAAAGTGTTTTGTGCTGCACATTTCCTAGTTCCATGAAATTCCAAGCCAAATATGTATACATACTTTGGGTTCATCTCATAAGCATAGGAAGCTCTAAAATAAGCTCAGATTAGCAACAACCCAAAACTTCTTGAATTAAAATCGGCGTATATCGTGAAACAAATGAATTCCTGGTATATTATTGCTGGCTACGTTGTAATTTTCCTTTTATTTATATGTACAGGGTGTTTCTGGACAGGAACTAATATTTTTTTCAAATGGCAACAAATTTTCAACCTTTTCTTTGGTTTGTGCATGAAACTAAAAGATACGTTATGAATTTTTTTATTGACGATTTTCGAGATTTTTAGCATGACAGATTTTATCCAATATTCATCCCATTGACATTTTTTTTTGTCAAATATTGTAAATCTGTTACCCTCCCTTGCCACAATATTGCAAACAAAAATTTGCAGGATCTCACTTATTTCAAATGGAATACCATATTATATTTTATCAATCCATAAGAAGTGCGAATGAAGCCTCTATTGCGTTAAATTATCTTCAGTCTATATTTTGTCGATGATGGTCGCGAAAGACAAATTTTCGAAGAGAATAGATAGATAGATAGATAGATAGATAATAAATTTATGCAAAGAATTGCAAACTACAGTTACAATCACATGTATATCAACAATTAAATGAATATGACGTCAAACAGGTTTAAAAGAGCTGAAACAACCACAACAAAAATAATGTCATCACAAGTCACAAGCGAAGGTAAATGAACATTTATACAAAACTATCGATACTCTGTGAACTCTCGAACAGTGTAAGGTTCTATCTTTAAAATGTTATTAAAAACAAGTTTTTCAAATTTCTTAAAACAGGATTCTTTCTGTATCTCCCTTGGTAACAAATTGAAGAATTTAATACACGAGTAAGTAGGAGCTTTTTCTGTCTGTGCTAGTCTATGTGCTGGAAAGTTTAGATTTAGACTCCTCGTATTGAACTCATGTTTTATCTTGAATTGGTCGAATTTTTCTCTATTTTTAAACAGAAACACCAAGCACTCATACACATATACACCAGGTAGCGTTAATATATTCAACTTTCGGAAAACTCCCCTACAAGATTCATTGTGCCCGAGGCCAAGTAGTATTCTAATGGCTCTTTTCTGAATAACAAAAACCCTCCCAGCATCACCGCTTCCGCCCCAGAAAGCAATCCCAAAGCGCATCACTGGGTATATGCTTGCGTAGTAAATAGCTCTTAAACTAGCCTCATCTAAATATCTGGCAGTGACCCTGAACGAATAGCAGGCTGAGTTGAGTTTTTTACACATTTCTAAAATATGTGTTCCCCAATCTAGGTTCTGATCTATCTGGACCCCTATAAGAATTTAGCGTTCTCTGCCAAGGTTATCTTTCTGGACTGGAGAGTAATATCCTCACCCAAGATGCATAGAATAATAGGTGTAGACACTTCTCCATTATAAGCCATCAAAACTTTCAGCCTGAAAAAGGAATTAAAATTGTCAAACATGTTTTACTTCACTTCGGGGGATAATGGGCAAACATACATCGACAAGAAACAAAATCGATATTTGATAGAGATCTGAATAGATCTCTTGTTCCAACTTCAACACCTGCAGTATTTTCTTTGTAATTGTGGGTACTTTTTCAATTTATGATGTTTGTTTAGGTATTCCTACAACAACTATGTTATTCATCTAATTTTTTGTTCCATCTCATTCCTTCTGTTCTCAAGGACCTTTGCCTTCAATTTGTTATTTTCAACTTTAAGTTGCTGTGTTTTCTGTATATCTTCCTCAATTTTGGTCTTGAATTCATCGAATGAGTCTGACATGAACTGGATGGAATTCTTGATTTGCAGCATTTCCTCCTGTAGTGTCGTCTTAAATGGTGTAAGAATATCGTTCATTATCTGCTCTATGAAAGTTTTAATACTCCTTTCATTCATTTCCTGGTCGTTTTCTCTATTTTTGTCGTATATAAACCTCACTTCCTGAACATGGTCTGCAGCCAAAGACCTTATTTTGCTTGTGAAGCACAGCTAGATCTGCAGTTTTCACAATTTATTTGGAATTTTATCTTCTTTTTTCAATGTCTGTATTGATTTTCCTGACATTTTTGGGGCCCTCCTGAAATCGTACCTAAAAATAGGATATAGGTATATAATATACATTGCTCTTTTTTTGTCCAAATTTGGTCACAAGCTATGTCTTAGCAGTGGGAAAAATCAGATTTATCCATGGCCCCATGGGTGTTTTCATGGGATTTTTTGGCGAGAAAACATTTTTGAATAACCGAACTGAAAAATACACTTCGAACTTCCCCGGCCATCTGCCGTGCAATTCCCGAAGTTTCTGTTGAGCGGCTATGAATTCTACCTCTTTGATAGTTAAGTTCGGAATCTATCCACTAGGTGTGGCCACCTACATGATATAGACAAACATAACATTTCAAAGTGCGTTCCCAAATTGAATAAAAGGGCACGATTTCCTACTGTGGGTGTTTAAATGATACATTGGCGTAATAACAGGACGGGACTCTTTTCCTTGATTAGTGTTCTAATCAATGGGAATAAAAGTCCGTTGGTCATAAGGAGTGACCTCTGGTCCTTAGTGATTAATAGGAGAACGATCTTTATTGTTCCCCAATCATTAGGACCATAAAAAAAAAAAGATCTCTTTCAGTAACGCTGGCCATACACGTTACGGTCGAGCGGAGAGGCATACCTGTGCAGGTGTAAATCCCACACACGCTCCGGTTGACCTGTGCAGGCATATTGCATATGCAGTATAATTATTATACTTGCACCGATGATCAATAAGCTGGAATAAACGAACAAATTAAACATAATTTTTTATACCCCAAATACAGGGGGACATCCTAAACATCTGAAAATGGCGCGACTCTCTTCGGGAGTACGCTACTCGGAGGCTGGTCTATCCAAAATTAATAAATACTGGTGAAAAATTCCAGCCGCCTCTGACCGCGACCCCTTTCGGGAGAAATGAAAAGTAGGACACCATCACAGATTTTCGACCAATCGACAACGACCTGATTGAGATCGTGTCCTACTTCCGTAATAATCCGCAATATTTCTCGGTCGTGGCGCTCTGCGGCAATGGAAAATAGCCTTTCTCTAGTGAAAGATCCATATTTTCGATCGATGACAAGAAAGTGCATGACAAGAAAGTGAGTGCAGCACTGATATGGCACGGTTGTGTCTTTTGCTCGGCCGATTTTGATTGGCCTCGAGCATGAAGAAATGAAAAGATACACCCCAGGGGCGGCTCCAGGATTTTTTTTACCCAAAAATTTCATATTTATACTAGTGGAGCTCCTTAGGGTACGTACATGCCGGAGATGCAAGGATGAGCGCGGTGGAGGTCGGTGTATCTTTTCATTTCTGCTCGAGGCCAATCAAAATCGGCCGAGCAAAAGACACAACCGTGCCATATCAGTGCTGCACTCACTTTCTTGTCATGCACTTTCTTGTCATCGATCGAAAATATGGATCTTTCACTAGAGAAAGGCTATTTTCCATTGCCGCAGAGCGCCACGACCGAGAAATATTGCGGATTATTACGGAAGTAGGACACGATCTCAATCAGGTCGTTGTCGATTGGTCGAAAATCTGTGATGGTGTCCTACTTTTCATTTCTCCCGAAAGGGGTCGCGGTCAGAGAGACCGCAAGAATTTTTCACCAGATTTTTATTAATTGCGGATAGACCAGCCTCCCAGTAGCGTACTCCCGAAGAGAGTCGCGATGATTATCAGATGTTTAGGATGTCCCATCTGTATTTGGGGTATAAAAAATTATGTTCAATTTGTTCGTTTATTCCAGCTTATTGGTGACCGGTAATAATTATACTGCATTTGCAATATGCCTGCACAGGTCAACCGGAGCGTGTGTGGGATTAAACCTGCACAGGCACCTCTCCGGTCGACCATAACGTGTATGGCCAGCGTTACTGGAAGAGAACTTTTTTTTTATGGTCCTAATGATTTGGAAACAATAAAGATTGTTCTCCTATTAATCACAAAGGACCAGAGGTCACTCCGTATGACCAACGGACTTTCATTCCCATTGAATAGAAAACTAATCAAGGAAATAAGTCCAGTTTTGGCATTACGCCAATGTATCAGGTAAACACTCACAGTAGGAAATCGTGCCCTTTTATTCAATTTGGGAACGCACTTTCAAATGTTATGTTTGTCTATATCATGTAGGTGGCCACACCTAGTGGATAGATTCCGAACTTAACTATCAAAGAGGTAGAATTCATAGCCACTCAACTGAAACTTCGGGAATTGCACGGCAGATGGCCGGGGAAGTTCGAAGTGTATTTTTCAGTTCGGTTATTCAAAAATGTTTTCTCGCCAAAAAATCCCATGAAAACACCCATGGGGCCATGGATAAATCTGATTTTTCCCACTGCTAAGACATAGCTTGTGACCAAATTTGGACAAAAAAAGAGCAATGTATATTATATACCTATATCATTGTTTAAACAATGCCTATATCCTATTTTTAGGTACGATTTCAGGAGGGCCCCAAAAATGTCAGGAAAATCAATACAGACATTGAAAAAAGAAGATAAAATTCCAAATAAATTGTGAAAACTGCAGATCTAGCTTTCATCCCAGCTGTGCTTCACAAGCAAAATAAGGTCTTTGGCTGCAGACCATGTTCAGGAAGTGAGGTTTATATACGACAAAAATAGAGAAAACGACCAGGAAATGAATGAAAGGAGTATTAAAACTTTCATAGAGCAGATATTGAACGATATTCTTACACCATTTAAGACGACACTACCGGAGGAAATGCAGCAAATCAAGAATTCCATCCAGTTCATGTCAGACTCATTCGATGAATTCAAGACCAAAATTGAGGAAGATATACAGAAAACACAGCAACTTAAAGTTGAAAATAACAAATTGAAGGCAAAGGTCCTTGAGAACAGAAGGAATGAGATGGAACAAAAAATTAGATGAATAACATAGTTGTTGTAGGAATACCTAAACAAACATCATAAATTGAAAAAGTACCCACAATTACAAAGAAAATACTGCCGGTGTTGAAGTTGGAACAAGAGATCATTAGTAGCTACAGAATTGGAAAACACGATAGTGCCCCTATTCATCAGAATAGGGATTTGAAGGAGCAAACAAAAACATCTTCTTGAATGACGAACTTACCACACACAATCGGTGGCTTTCTGTGGAAATGCAAATGGGAAAATCTAACTCAGGAGGATCTTCTAAGGTTGAATAACCAAACATAATCTGGGAATACTCGTGGGACAATGGGGGTTGTACAAATCCTTCTGGAAAAACAATATAGAATGGTATTCAAAGGTGTATTACAACCTTCTGAAATCATACTCGGAAAATAGAATTTCGTATGTAGGGATGGATGGCTGTCAAAGTGAGCCGGTTGTAATGAATAAGGGTGTAGCTCAGGGATCAGTACTTGGCCCAATTCAATATCTCTTATACAGGGTGGCCAAGAGATTGACGTCAAAAAGAAAAAAACAGGTCCCTCGTGTCATGAGCTATTCGAATCACCCCCATGTATGTTATGCGATTCTTCACGGTTTTCGAGTTATGAATTTCTTTATGAACTTTGAGAATTTTCGACTCGACCATCTTAAAAAAGATATTGAAAAAAAGTACAAGACTTCTCTGTGAAATTCTTTTGTAACTTAATCTCCATGAATTGTACTTTTATACATAAAATAACCAGATTCGTCCCTTTGGTAAAAATTATGGAAATGTTGGTCTCAAGTGAAAAAGTTACGTGAATTGGATTATGATCTGAATTTTCGAATCGAAATTAAAAATGTAGAAAGGCTAATTCACGGTTTCTTAGTATGCTCAAAAACTTGGTCGACCAATCAAGGGGCCCCCACGCTCACCTGACCTTAATCCCATCGAATTTTTCGTTTGGTTAATTTAAGAGAAGCCGAAGGTGTCCTAAAAAAGAACAGGGCAGGTTTTATGCGAGGAAAATTTTCTAAGAAGGTGTAGAATGTGTGTTGAGACTGGAGGTGGCCACTTTGAAAACCTACTGGAAATTTTATAAGTAAATTTCTTTTTATTTACATTATGATGTGTGATTTATTGCCATACCATTTTCTTTTTTTTATCTAGAACTTTTCTTGACCAACATCTAAAGCTAATTTTCATTGATTTTCAGCATTTTCTATCATAACTTGATCAGAAAAATCTTGAAATGGCAAAAAATAATTTTGTAGTAAATAGTTCTTTGATTTTTTCCACCTCGATGACTTTGAAGGCTAATTCTAGCAAAAGTAGAGTGTTAAGTACCATTTTTTATCAATGATTCTAAAAGCTGACTTTCGAGCGTAGTTTTCAAGCATACTAAGAAACCGTGAATTAGCCTTTTTACATTTTTAATTTTGATTCGAAAATTCAGATCATAATCCAATTCACGTAACTTTTTCACTTGAGACCAACATTTCCATAATTTTTATCAAAGTTACGAACCTGGTTATTTTATGTATGAAAGTACAATTCATGGAGATTAAGTTACAAAATAATTTCACAGAGAATTCTTGTACTTTTTTTAATATCTTATTTAAGATGGTCAAGTCGAAAATTCTCAAAGTTCATAAAAAAATTCATAACTCGAAAACCGTGAAAAATCGCAGAACATATATGGGGGTGATTCGAATAGCCCATGACACGAGGGACCTGTTTTTTCTTTTTGACGTCAATCTCTTGGCCATCCTGTGTGTCCACAGTTTGAAATTTGCAAACCTGAGATCAAGATATTTCCAGTTTGTCGATGACACTGCATTGGTTCTGTCTGGGGATAACCTGAGGGATTTGGAATCTGTGATGAAAGAAGATTTAAAAAGTTACTCGGATTGGCTGTGTCATAATTGACTGACTTTGAATTAAGATAAAACTGTTTGTATAATAATGAAACAAAAAAATAAAAAGTCTGTGTTATAGATATGATGAAATGTTGAGTTGGTAGTTCAGAAAACTCCAAGTGTTACTCTGTAAATAGAGTTTTTTATTTCAAACTCAATTTTAACTACAATAAAATTGAATATTTACCTGTAAATATAGAAACGACAATAAAAGTTCAATCTTCCCACCAATTAGCTGCTATTTAGAGTTTAAATTTAATTAATTTACAAATATTTGAAATCTATCAAATTCTAATTTTGACGTAAGTCAGTAACGGTTTCCACGGTCACTAAGATCATGGATTGTTAGATCGATCCAAATATATTTTAGAATAGCCGACATTTTACATTATTTTTTTTATTTTAGTCGACCCTATCAAATGGTATCGATTTATTTGGACGTAAAGGTCCTACAGATGTGACAAAAAATGTTTATCAAAAGATAATATTACCAGCTTTTATTAAAGTAGAACAATATGAAAACATTTAACTTAAAATTAAATAAAGAAAATTTACTAAAAACTAGCACATTGAAGTGTAATTTTTTTTCAATGAACTATCACGCAAGTTGAAATATTCCAGCTCTTCGTCACTGATCTTCACTCTTTCAGCGTTTGGTGGAGTGGGTACACATAATCTTAGTTTTAGCAAAGTTAATTCTCAGGCCAAGAGCTCTATATGCCCAGTTGAACGTCCCCAAAGCTTCCTGGAGGCTATTGACGAAGTCTGAAATAAGGCAGAAGTCATCTGCATACTGAGGGTCGGTGAGGAACTTCGTTCTTGTTCTCGCTTTCAGCCATTTCATGTTGAATAGCCCACCCTATCTTACTTCCAACACCCTCGCGAGTAATTTACTGTCTACAGTCATGGACAGACCGCCATAAAGGTGTTAAACAGAACAGGTACCCAGAAGCAGCCCTGTCAGAATTGGTCTGGACGGCGTCAGTGGTTTCACGATTGTAGGGAACACTGGCCATGTTATTCTGGTGGAGGTTTCTGCAGAGAATCAGAAATTTTCCGGGTACGCCAAACCGCTCCATGATAGTCCATAATGCCTGTCTTGAATTCATCGAATGAGTCTGACATGAACTGAATGGAATTCCTGATTTGCAGCATTTCCTGCTGCAGTGTCGTCTTAAATGGTGTAAGAATATCGTTCAATGTTCAGTGTATTGTTTTCAACTAGCTAAAATCAATAACATTCAATACAAAATATTTATTATGGATAATAAACATATGTACTACCATAATGAGAACACAGTTTGTTGATGCACTTGGCCCTTCATTGGGTAACCATAGCCCTATTTCCTGTATTTCAGGATCCCCTTCGGTAGTTATCCTACCTTTTAAATTAAGGCACAGGTTTTCGGTATCACTCAACTCAACTGAGCTTCAGCTGGCCCTCCTCCTGATTATTGCCATTATTGCATAACATGCTCAACAAAACCCAATATAATACATACTCTTTTCCACTGCTGAAGAGGCTTAACGCTGCCCTTCAAATTATTCAACTCATTCGTTAGTTGGATCCACAGTTGTCCAAGTTTTGTGAACTCAGCTGGAGATACTTTTCCCTTTAACATAACCCTATGCCCTCATAACTCCCTTGATATTGATACATAAATAATTATTAACGCGTCTATATCATTCTTTTTTTCAACGATCGATGGGTCCCTTTATGGGATTTTTTGGGAATAAAAACATTTTTGAATGGCCGAACCGAAAAATACACTTCATTTCATGTTCATCGCCGTGAAGCTTCCGAACTTGTGGCCATCTGTCGTGGAGTTCTCGAAGTTTACTTTGAACGGCTATGAATTCTACTTCAGTAAAAGTTGGTTTCACAATTTCGCCACTAGGTCGCTGATTGCATGAGACAGACAACATATACCTTCATAGTGCATGCCATAAATAAATAAAAGGGCACAATTTCCATTAACATGTAATCTTGGGATTTCTTAATGCTAAATCAGGCCATCAAGGTCCAAGGAAATCTTGCCATGTAGGACTGTCTCCTATAACTGAACTTATGTTTATTAGTTACGGAGATTTGTCCTGTCTCAATCATGCTGCTGCTGATCTTCGTTGAGGATGATATGATGATTGCTGTCTTTCTTCAGAACTGTAGTTCTTTCAAGCAGCAAGGATGCAGCTGGATCAGTTGAATACTGATTCAAGCTAATCGTAAAGGTTTAGAGAACCAATTCTTGACGAAAAGTAAATAAAATTATTATATATATTATTATTAACTAAATAACGAAACACGTGGAAAAAATCTGCGGTAGAATCCGCGCATAAATTCTCCCATCCGGGAGAATATTTTTTATTCATTCATTATTCGGTTCTGTCGACGAAAGCGAGATGGTGTCCTACTTTTCATTTCTCCCGATAGAGGCGCCCCATTTTTTCATTCAAACAGCGCCACGTTCGTGAAATATTGCGGATAATTCCGGAACTAGGACCCGAATCTAGACTCTAGATGTGGATCTTGAACTATGTATGGGTCGCGTAGCAAAATTCTAGGGTCGCCTTGGACACATATAGGTGTATTTTCATATGGTTCGCCAGGAAACTCACAATCATCGTGTATGAAAAAAGTGCTCTGAACGTCTGAACAAAACTCGAAAATGAAAGAAATATGGAAAAAATAAAACAATTTAGATTCGAATGTAACAAGGCCTATATATGTTTGGTATCAAAATGTAGGTTTTCGAGGGCGCTCTATTCAATAAAAACACATTCAAGTCGCTATCATAGTATCTATCATAGTTTAGATTTTCACCTGTCAAATGGCATTTTTTTCAAATATCCGAAATTTCAAATCGTCATAGCTCCCGCTCCTATGATCCTATCCACCTTTCAACTTTTTGGGTGAAAAATGCCAAAGGGACCACCCAAAAACACCATATTTGCCATAACCAAGGAATCCCTGGCGAATCCAGAGTCGTTTTTCGATCTCGACGATCTACCACCCATTCGAATCATGCAGAATACCCATAAGGCTGATCAGTAGCGCCTATACTCTGAGTGCTCTGAGCGTCTGAACAAAACTCGAAAATGAAATATGGAAAAAATAAAACAATTTAAATTCGAATGTAACAAGGCCTATATGGACATGTTTGGTATCAAAATGTAGGTTTTCGAGGGCGCTCTATTCGATAAAAACAAATTCAAGTCGCTATCTATCATAGTTTAGATTTTCACCTGTCAAATGACATTTTTTTCAAAAATCCGAAATTTCAAATCGTCATAGCTCCCGCTCCTGTGATCCTATCCACCTTTTGTTTGTATATTGTTAATCAGCATTGTGCGAAGTATCTCTGAGCATAATAAAATGGTTATCGAAAATCTCAACTTTTTGGGTAAAAAATGCCAAAGGGGTAAGACCCCCTGAAAACACTATACTTATCACTAAAAATAAATATCCGGGACTTTTTAACCGTATTATTCGAACAAGAAGGTACCTATGCGAACCATTCCAAATCTTCCATATTAGCCATTTTACCTATGGATAACAACCATACTTTGGGTAATCTGGGCTCGTGAACAAAACTCGAAAATGAAAAATCAAAAAATATAAAACCGAATAATTCGTTACTTATGATGGCTACATGGACGATTTTGGTATCAAAATGTAGGTTTTCGTGGTCGCTCCATTCAATCAAAGATATTTCAGAGCCCTAACTAGCATAGTTTAGATTTTCACCTGTCAAATGGAATTTTTTTGGAAAATTGCAAACTTCAAACTCTCATATCTTCCGTTTCTATCATCTACGCCAAAAGTTATTTATATTATGTTGATCAGCATACCCCAATTGTATCACTGTGCAAAATATGAGCGATTTGAAAAATCTCAAATTTTGGGTGAAAAATGCCAAAGGGGTAAGCCCCCCAAAAACACCATATTTGTCATCACCAAGGAATCCTTGGCGAATCCAAAGTCGTTTTTCGAACGTGAAGATCTACTACCCATTCGAATCATGCAGAATACCCATAAGGCTGATCAGTATCGCCTATACTTTGAGTGCTCTGAGCGTCTGAACAAAAGTCGAAAATGAAAAATCGAAAAATATAAAACCGAATAATTCGTTACTTATTATGGCTACATGGACGATTTTGGTATCAAAATGTAGGTTTTCGAGGTCGCTCCATTCAATAAAAGATATTTCAGAGCCCTAACTAGCATAGTTTAGATTTTCACCTGTCAAATGGCATTTTTCGAAAAATTGCAAATTTCAAACTCTCATATCTTCCGTTCCTATCATCTCCGCCAAAAATAATTTATATTATGTTGATCAGCATACCCCAATGTATCACTGTGCAAAATATGAGCGATTTGAAAAATCTCAAATTTTGGGTGAAAAATGCCAAAGGGGTAAGTAAGACCCCCCAAAAACACAATATTTGTCATCACCAAGGAATCCCTGGCTAATCCAAAGTCGTTTTTCGAACGTGAAGATCTACTACCCATTCGAATCATGCAGAATACCCATGAGGCTGATCAGTATCGCCTATACTGTGAGTGCTCTGAGCGTCTGAACAAAACTCGAATATGAAAAATCGAAAAATATAAAACCGAATAATTCGTTACTTATGATGGCTACATGGACGATTTTGGTATCAAAATGTAGGTTTTCGAGGTCGCTCCATTTAATAAAGAATATTCCAGGGCTCTAACTAGCATAGTTTAGATTTTCACCTGTCAAATGGCATTTTTTTGAAAAATTGCAAATTTCAAACGCTCATATCTTCCGTTTCTATCATCTCCGCCAAAAGTTATTTATGTTATGTTGATCAGCATACCTCAATGTATCACTGTGCAAAATATGAGCGATTTGAAAAATCTCAAATTTTGGGTGAAAAATGCCAAAGGGGTAAGACCCCCCAAAAACACCATATTTGTCATCACCAAGGAATCCCTGGCTAATCCAAAGTCGTTTTTCGAACGTGAATATCTACTACCCATTCGAATCATGCAGAATACCCATTAGACTGATCAGCATCGCCTATACTTTGAGTGCTCTGAGCGTCTGAACAAAACTCGAAAATGAAAAATCGAAAAATATAAACCGAATCATTCGTTACTTATGATGGCTACATGGACGATTTTGGTATCAAAATGTAGGTTTTCGAGATCACTCCATTCAATAAAGAATATTCCAGAGCTCTAACTAGCATGGTTTAGATTTTCACCTGTCAAATGGCATTTTTTTGAAAAATTGCAAATTTCAAACTCTCATATCTTCCGTTTCTATCATTTCCGCCAAAAGTTATTTATGTTATGTTGATCAGCATACCTCAATGTATCACTGTGCAAAATATGAGCGATTTGAAAAATCTCAAATTTTGGGTGAAAAATGCCAAAGGGGTAAGTAAGACCCCCCAAAAACACAATATTTGTCATCACCAAGGAATCCCTGGCTAATCCAAAGTCGTTTTTCGAACGTGAAGATCTACTACCCATTCGAATCATGCAGAATACCCATGAGGCTGATCAGTATCGCCTATACTGTGAGTGCTCTGAGCGTCTGAACAAAACTCGAATATGAAAAATCGAAAAATATAAAACCGAATAATTCGTTACTTATGATGGCTACATGGACGATTTTGGTATCAAAATGTAGGTTTTCGAGGTCGCTCCATTTAATAAAGAATATTCCAGGGCTCTAACTAGCATAGTTTAGATTTTCACCTGTCAAATGGCATTTTTTTGAAAAATTGCAAATTTCAAACGCTCATATCTTCCGTTTCTATCATCTCCGCCAAAAGTTATTTATGTTATGTTGATCAGCATACCTCAATGTATCACTGTGCAGAATATGAGCGATTTGAAAAATCTCAAATTTTGGGTGAAAAATGCCAAAGGGGTATGACCCCCCAAAAACACCATATTTGTCATCACCAAGGAATCCCTGGCTAATCCAAAGTCGTTTTTCGAACGTGAATATCTACTACCCATTCGAATCATGCAGAATACCCATTAGACTGATCAGCATCGCCTATACTTTGAGTGCTCTGAGCGTCTGAACAAAACTCGAAAATGAAAAATCGAAAAATATAAAACCGAATCATTCGTTACTTATGATGGCTACATGGACGATTTTGGTATCAAAATGTAGGTTTTCGAGATCACTCCATTCAATAAAGAATATTCCAGAGCTCTAACTAGCATGGTTTAGATTTTCACCTGTCAAATGGCATTTTTTTGAAAAATTGCAAATTTCAAACTCTCATATCTTCCGTTTCTATCATTTCCGCCAAAAGTTATTTATGTTATGTTGATCAGCATACCTCAATGTATCACTGTGCAAAATATGAGCGATTTGAAAAATCTCAAATTTTGGGTGAAAAATGCCAAAGGGGTAAGACCCCCCAAAAACACAATATTTGTCATCACCAAGAAATCCCTGGCGAATCCAAAGTCGTTTTTCGAACGTGAAGATCTACTACCCATTCGAATCATGCAGAATACCCATTAGACTGATCAGTATCGCCTATACTTTGAGTGCTCTGAGCGTCTGAACAAAACTCGAAAATGAAAAATGGCAAAAATAAAACAATACAAATTCGACTAACAAGGCTATATGGACATGTTTGGTGTCAAAATATAGGTTTTCGAGGACGCTGAATAACAACCCATTTTGAACTGACAACAACAAATTAATCATTTAATATGGTGATGAACATCACTACATCTCAGAAAAACCAGAACAATACAATATTAGTTATTTTCTACAGCATAGGTGCATCTATAGGTATAACAGAAATATATCACAGAACATATGTACATACATAGAAACATCTTCAACACAACATTAACAGTCACGAAGAATGTGAATAACAAAGGAGTTCCTAGAATTATTTGGCTAAAAAATGTAATTTATATTCATTTTACAATAGAAATCCGTCTTTTAACAACAATGTTGTCTTCATTCACACATCAACCTCATTTTATATAATTATGGTTGACTTTATAATAAGACTAAACTAACAAAGGTTGGCATAATGGCATTCAGATGTGAAGCCAATTCAAATCAATTTGAAATTCATGACACAATCTATCAACCATTTACATGATTTATGCTGGAGCTCCCTCATTTTGTATTGAAGCTTAGGAGGATAATTATCGTTAAAAATTATTATATAGTTACACCCAAAAATTGTACTTTCCGTGGTGGCATGGTAAGGAAAGCACTTCAATTCTTGAATAGATCTAGGTGTAGGAGCTCGCTTCAAATTAATACCACCACCAGCAGAAATTAATAACCTCAAAAAGTCTTTTGTTATCGGCAAATTGAATATTTTGACCTCTTCGTCAGGACCTTGCAGAAAAAAATTTATACCATCAAAAAGCTTAGGTTTGTTTAATAACCGATTTATCACCGACTTCCTTATGCCATTACTCAATTCTGTATAATTATCCAAAACTGGATTTGACAAAAAAAAGGTACTACCGTTCAATAAAATGCCTTCCACCCATTCTTGTCTAACAATCGTTAATCCACTTACTAAACATAGGAGGATTTTCAGTGAAATTTTATGTGTTTTTTTCACAATCAAATGTGTAAGACCAGGCTTTCTCAAATCGAAATCCAAGGTAATCTTCAAATTTTTCAATGAATGGAATTTACTTTGGTATTTATCGTCTATTGAATGGCAATAGGCTATCATATTATTTCCTAAGTAAACTCTAGGTCTTGGTATCTCACGTTTAGATCTCTCGGTAGACAAAGCATTTAATAAATCTTGTCTAGTTGTGCAATCAGCAGGCTTCCTTCCATGAAAATCAATTACTTCTTTATCTGCTCCATGCTCAATAAGCAGTTTAATGACTTCTGCATTTTCCATTATCACTGCTTTATGAAGAGGTGTAACATAAAACTCACCAGGTGAATTTATCAGAGCCCCGTTAGCTAGTAATTCATTGATTAATTCAATCGATCCTATTTGCACTGCTTCATGTAAAGGTGTCCAACATGCATAATCTTTGGAATTTATATCTAGTTTATCTTCAATGAGTTTCTTTACTTCTTCGAAATTATTTCGTTTACATGCAAGATGTAATTTACTCTCTCCTTTAGCATTCTTTTTGAAAGATTTTGGATCAGTAAAACTGATTTCAAAAGGTAGATCTTCAGAATAAGGTGTGAATTCTGCCACATCGCTCTCTTTTTCTAAACTTACATTATTGATATGTTGATGGAGAGTTTCCAATGAAGTTTTAAAAAATTGAACATTTTCTCGTATTTTGTCATACCAGTGGACAGTATCAATATCTTCAATAAAAAATACTTCTTGACATTTAGGGCAGTATTTTTCTTGTAATGGAATACAAGCGGAACAAAAATAATGACCACATTTATTTAGTCTAACTGGAGATTTGCACCATTCTTCGCAAACAAAGCAAATAAGTTCATCTTCACATTTAGACAATAATTGATATTTCTCTTCCAAATTCATTTCGGTAATTGTTCACAAACTCACATAATCTTTAATTTTAATGAAAATTGTTAGTTTGAGGAAATTTGTTTGTTTATTCCCGCCAAAACATTCTTTGGCCCACCCACAGAACACAAATAGAAGAGAAGTGCAAACAGAAAAATCTACAGTGACTTGTACCTTCGATGACTGAACACATGGTGATTGTACTGATTAGATTTTGTTTCGATCAAATTGAGAATATCGGCAAGGTTTCGTTTTTTCCACTTCAGGTGGCGCTTTTCACTAATTATGACTGATTTTTATTAGTTATTCCAAATATTCGAATTTATTCTGGTGAACATGTTGTGTCAATAGCCGATAATTTTGTCAAGCAATAATTTGGGAATATATTCTTGATATTTTAATTCATATCAGTATGGAGGTAAAGTATAAGACTTTCACCACATAAAAATGTCATTCTATGGTCAAGTCATAACTGACTTTGGCAGATCAGCTGTTGATTAATCAATCAAATCGATCAAGGGAAAAAGGACCGTAATGACGTTGTATGACATAATTAGTGAAGAGCGCCACCTGAAGTGGAAAAAACGAAATCTTGCCGATATTCTCAATTTGATCTAACGTCATTCCATTCAAAATTTGACGAGTGCTTACACCAGTATTCTAGGCATCTTACTTGTACCATAGTATAAAGAATATACTATGCTTGTACTAAAGCCATAGAACTTATAGTATAGTAGTTCTATGACTAAAGCCCTCTGCCGCCAAATTCGAATAACCCAGAAGTCCAGAACTCTGATTAACCTCATTTCTTATTTTGATTTTAAGAAACGTACTGATTTTCATCCATTGATTTGATATAATGCATCAAACCAATGTATTTATCAAAAGGAATACTAAAATAAGTTTCACATTATCTTGAAAAATCTAATGAGACTCCCAGGTCCAAAAAACTGAATGATGTCTTCGCTCTTCAAAATAGAGCAACTTTGTGAGGAATTGACTTCGAATAAAATTACTGAACGTAAAAAGGCTTCTTCTAATTTTCTACAAATTGTTCGAAATGAAACAGCCGTTACAAATTTCAACGAGAATGGTGAAAAATACTGGACACTGCTGGTTCTTTCTGTACACAAATATCTCATCAAGGTGATTAATACTTGACAATAAGTTTACTATTTTGAAATATTGTTTTCCCACAGGAAGCTGAAAAAGCGTCTGAAGATAAACGAAAAAAAGGGACATTTACTCAGATAAATGGAAGCTTGTTTTATGAAATTGTCAAACTGACTGTTTTAGAGGGAAAGTATTTGAAATTAATGACCAAAACAATTGAATTTTATGATTCTTTTAATAAAATTCTATGTTCATCAACTGAAGATTTTAATTTGTATATTCGTATAGGTCGAGACTACAATGTTGAAGCTCTAGTCAAATGCATCAGCCAGTGTTTAGAAAATGATATTTTAAGTCAGTTCTGCATCACCCATTATTTGAATGCTCTACGAAACACAATGTTGCCTAGTGAATATATTCGATCTCACATAGAAGGGTCGGACTGGAATGGTAACTTATTTGAGTTATTTATTTTCTCTAGAAATTACTGAATTTCTATTTTAGTTATATTCAGGAAGCTCAAGAATAGATATGATGAAACTAATGCTGGCAGTAACGGAAATGTATCGAAAGATATATTGAATTCACTTTCGCTCTATATAAAACATGGACCTCTACATGGGTTTTCTATTGAGTTACTCAGAGAACAGTTCCCATTTATTTCTCAACTTTGCAACAGCATTAATGTGAATTCATCTAGACCTCTTCAGATTGCTGTTGTGGAAATAATATTTTACTTTTCCTTACATGTGAGTTTTGAAATAGATACTAAACTTCAAGAGAATTATACAGGGTGTCCTAAAACTCAGTTGAAAAAATTTATGAAATGTGTTACCCCAAAAAAAAAAGGATAAGTCTATATGAACCTATACATGCAAAGCCTGTGTTCTTGTCTTTGCGACAACAAAAACCATTTCCAAAGAACAAATTTTTCTCGAAAATGGTCCATTCTTCGGACTTAAGACTGCTTTACTATTTCCTAAATGTATCAACTCACTTTCAATCGAGAAATATGAACTTTGCATCAATTCCAGAGAATCGTATCAGGCACGTATTTAGCCCAATTTTTTTTTTCAAATGGCTATATCTTTTCAACCGAGCCGAATTCGGAAAAATGGTAAATGAAAGAAGGGTTTCTTTTGACCTCGAGAATCTTCAGTTTGAGTATATGTACAAGTCAAAGACTCACCCTGTATAATAATAATAATAATAATAATGACCTTTATTTCAAATCATCACCAAAATAACACATACATTAGGTACAATGCATACATCAAAGAAATGAAATGAAACTGCGTTCAAAAAAAAGTTTTCAGTCCAGATTATCTCCAGCAATCATCCAGACTATAGGGCTCTCTGCGTACCAAATGATCGTATATCTACCTTCGACAAGATTTTGTATAGAAACTATCCAAGATGTTACAATAAAAAAAAATGTTGCATTTTGTGACTAAACCCAAATTTTCATTCACTTTCCTCTATCAGTTTAGGAAAAAATTAGAAATAACTCAGTGGATTCAATTCAATAGCCCGCATTTTGAAAACAGAACCTTTCTGTATGAAGATTCATAGGAAGTTTTTTTCCCATTTTTTACATATAATACACATTTATACCATTTATTTATTGAACTGAATTTAAGGACACCTTTATAGATCTCTTACTTATAATTTTTTTAGACCGCTAAGGATAGCCGATCATCTTGTTGTAAACTAGGAGAGGATACATTCCATGCTTTGATTGGATTATACGAAATTCAAAATCCTAGAAATGACGGAATGAAAGTATGTTTTATTCATCAATATTCATTTTTTACACAATTAAAATGGATCCATCAAGTATTTATTCATTTTTTAGTTAATGCTGGTTAAGTACCTCCTACTTCAGTTTATATTACATCATCCTAAAGGTACACCAGAAAATCTCTCAGGAGCTTATGCATATTCATGGGATACATGGAATCAATGCATTAGTTCGATACACAGAAAATGCCAAGAAGATATCATACATTGTACTAAGTTCCAATCTCATTGTGGCAATACCATGCCTATTTGTGTTAAGAATGAAATTAAATATTTACAGACTGACTTCGCCATACTTTTCGCAAAATCAATCAGACATGTAAGTTGTTTATCTTCCAACACTTTATAATAATTATTCTCCGGAATTATCAGAAACGACTTCTGCTAAAAAATGTTTTTGAAGGTACAAGGTTCAGTCATAAACCCCGTAAAAATTCCACTAATCTCCTTCATCAAACTTTTTGCTCCATCAGAAAAGTATACAGGGTGCTTCAAGTATTGATTTGGAAGACTCTTTATAACTGATTTTTATTAATGAGGTCTTCTTTCTGAATGTAGTATTATTTTATTATCAATTGATTTATTGAAGTAGAAATCACTTCCAGTTGTTTTGAATATATTGAAATTCTTTTTATCATAGGTTGAATTTAGTCTTATGCGATCTGAGAAAGAATCGTGCGAAGAAAAAGAAAGAATCAAGAGAATAAGGATAGAATCCCCCATATCAGATCTAATAAATTCAATTGAAACAAGTCAGCAATGGCCATGGTAATGTTTGAGCTTCGTTTTCGAAACTTCGAGACTTATAATTACAATTTTCAGGATAAATATTATGTGCACTCTCCTCAAAATACAACCTGATATTTTAAATACATCGCAATTTACATCTCTGCTACAGATATTATCGAAATTACAGGTAGACTGTAAAGATAATACCTTAGCACATCACATTTATTGCTGTTTAGCGTTGCTTGAAACGATTCAGTACACGCTTCAACTTAGGGAGAATCCTGAAATTAGAAACACTTGGGGTATTATTCGTGATACAGCCATGAGGTAAGCATATTTTAAGTAAAATTGAGAGAAAAACTGAAATCGGATTTCAAGCAAAGAATTATGAGAAAAATCTGTAGCAAAATTTGAAGTATGGAAAATCTCAAAATTTGTAAGTGGATTGATACTAATATTAATGTGTGTGTTCTTTGCTTTATAGTTTGTGGATAAACAGCTTGATTTTATTCATTCCTAATTACTGGTTGAATTTCCATTCTGTTCATTTGGAATGTATGCTTTTATGTACGTTACGCTGGCTAATATCTAAAAAATGCTGCTCAATACAGCTAATACATATATCGATTGATGAAATGATTGACTTGATTGCATTATGAAATTAATTTTCAGAACTTTTGGGTTGAATCAAAATGATTCAGAACTGCACAATCTGCTTCAAAAACTGGTGGTAGGTGCATATAATATCAGTTCGGAAAATGTCATCCAAACATACATTTCTGAAGTTTTGGATGTGACTGAACAAAATCTGAAAACCTTAGCTATTACTTTTGATGGATTGAATTTTTCACAAACAAGAACTCAGAATGAACTGTTGATAAAGTGGATTCTGGGAAAGAATAATTTCGAAGATTATCATTATCTTTCCAAACATATTACTGCAAAAATTCTAGTTGGACTTATTGTTAATAAGTGGCCTACTTCCCTGAAAGCATTAGATTCTAATGAGTTTGAATGTGAAGAACCGTTTGAAGAAATTGCAGATGTCTACTTGAAACTTGGATTTGAAACATCACTAATACCTCATGAAAAGAACAGAAAACCTAAACCAGATAAATATAAGCGAAGAAAAGTTATATTACAAAACGACTTATGTATTTTTTTGAAAAATTCGTTAAACACATTAATACAATCAGTGGCAACATCCTCCATGAATTTAAAAAAATTGATGCATTTTTTGAACATACTTGCACTCATCAAGAATATCCTGTATTATTTGGTTGAGTTTCAATTATTTGACGACGAGGGTGTTCATCAACATAGTCTTTTGGAATTAATGAAAACTCTCTTGGAAAAAATAAACAATATACTGATTTTATATGCAGTCAATAAAAAATTTGATGATATGATAATTTCTGCTTTGGATGAAAGTATGATTTGTTTAAATGAAGTTTTTGCTCCTTCTTATCCATGTATTGATGAAAAAATAAGGAAGGTGATTTCAACAGAGTTGCTTAAGACTTTATTTTCATTTCTTCTTGGACATGACAGAGGTAAAGTTGAAATTATTTTTTTGTGCAAAAGAGTAACGATTTGATTGCAGAGAAAAGAATTGATTTCAAAGAACTAAGATTGCCACTGTTGAATTTGCGGAAAAACATCATAAAAGTTTTAATTAGGTTTTCTTGTGGTATCAAAGAATTTCTAACAGCCAATCAAAAATTTATGTTCGATGCTTTGGTAAAGTTTGACTATTGCATTGATGAGTATTCAAACTGTGATTTGGTAAGTTGTACATGATAAAATATAGTTTTATTGAGTTGTGTTGTACATTTTGTTTAGTTTTTCATCTTATTGTGAAATTTGTTTTCAAGCCTTTCACGCTATTGGAAAGCATTATCGACAGTAAAATTGTAAAATTGGAGGAGCCAAGGATAGGGGCTGTATTATCTCTTGTATATAAATTGTGCACGACAAGATACAGATACTATTCTTGCGCTAAAAATATATTGGAGTTTCTACTTTGTAAGTCATGCATGAAGCAAGTATAACTTTTATAGTTTCATAATGGACTGCTCTTTACTTTGGTTTTAGATTTTTCCACAATTGTTGCATCTGATGGTTCGAAACAATCTAAAGAAACAATGATGGATATGATTTTTCCATTTTACAAGGAATGTGGGCGATATGGACCAGGATACAGAGTCGTTTTAGTGAACTGTATTGAAAAATTATATGAAGTAATATATTTCATTGTTCAACCTTCTTTCCTTTTTACGGTTTGTGCATTCTTTCAGATCGATATTCATCACGACTTCGCAAATTGGTATGGCAGTGAAGTTATCTTAAAGTTACCTGAATTTCTATGTAGCGAATATTTGGAAGTTAGATTAGCCGCCATCCAGAATATCGTGAAATTTTTCGAAATTTCTGCATCCAGGAAAAAGATTAAGGACTTTCATTTACAGGAAATTTTATTCCAAAATATATGTGATCAGGTAATCGAAATCTCCTGCCGCTGTATTAAAGGGTATCCAGAATAAACTGCCATTACTAATTGAGTAGAAATCTTAGTTTCGCTCCTAATATATCATTTTTTCATTGCATAATTTCAGTTTCTTTTGGGTATACCTTATGTGATATAATTGTAACAGTTGGAATGATTTAGGCTATTTTTTCCTGACGGTAAGTATTGGAAAAACCATAGCCAGCTTATTTGCTGGCTTCAGAATAAAACAAGCACTTTTTTCAGAGCGATAAAATTTTTGAAGTGGAAGGAAATCTGACTGAAGAAAGACAAATAGATGAAATCGTTTCAAGATCTGCCAGCGCACTACATGTGTTGAGTTCAGTGGTGATTACTAGTCATCAATGGAGAGAAAGTGCTCTGTTTGTTCTCTTCAAAATAATTCATAAACGCCGTTTAGGTAAATTAATGAAGATGTCGAATTTTGAAATGTGTTGGACTAATTGTTTATGTTTAAATATGTTTCAGATTGTTTTCCAAAGGTATTAAAAATGATTTCGCAGCATTTGAACTTGGAAAATGAATCGATTTTTTTGGAAAAGTCATCAAATGCCATTCTTAGGAGATGGATGAGTGAAGATTTGGCCCTAGATAATTTTCTATTTTCCTTATTTGGCTGTGATAGTGCTTCTAATTTCTACCGAAATTATTTGAAAGAAATTGTGCCATATTTAATTGAAAATCGAAAGGATTTGAGTGTTTTAGAATGCTCCGGAAAAAATATGACAGCAATTCTAGAAGTAAGTATTGTACAATTTTTTTTATTCCTTTGTAACCAGGAACTTTTTAGGAATGTTTTTCCACAATATGTGTTAGAGGTTTGGTATCCAATATTGTTAATCTCTCTCAATTCGATTTCGAGAGAAATAATTTATTTAACTTTCTCTCTGAACACTATGGCGATCAGGAATTCTTGTTGAAGTTCGCTGCGAAAATTGATGAAATACTGTTCAATTTATTATCAGCGGTGAAAGATGAAGAAGATTTTCTTGAAAGATTTGAGTCACACTTAATACTTTCTAAATCTTCTGAACAAAATATTACCCTTGGAGATTTTTATAAAGCTATTGATATAATCAAGGTAAGTTATATTCTTCCAGTTAATTTATTCTACCCCTCAAATATCGTTCATTCTATCTTTCGGATCGATTTCAGGATAAGGTTTGCTCTGGAAAACCGTTAATGTTGTATTTGCTTGTTGAGTATGTGAACAAACTCCAGAAAGTAATGATGAAGCTAAATATTAAAATACATGATTCTATAGCGTTAGAGGAAAAATTAGTGGCTTTTCATCGTTACACTATAATGAACGATTTAACAATAGAACATTTCGGTTCATCAGATGCCAGAGAATACTTCATAAAAGATATTTGTTATGTTCTGATCAGAATTATCAAAAATAATTCCGAATTTTATGAACTCAGAAAAAGTGCCATTATATATTCAAAGAAATGTTTGGGCCAGCTTATGAAATATCCGGAAATTATGAGAAAACATTTCATACCGATAGTTTCAACATTCATCAACATTATCATTGAAGGAAAAAATGAGGAGCTCACTAATTTATCTTTGGATCTTCTGAAATCTTTCATTGAAAGCGACATAGATACTTTTGAAGATATCATCAAATGTATGGATAATCTACCAGAACATCATTTGTTAGTGGAATTGTCTGAGTTTCAATCCAAATTGAAGAAAGGTGATGACGAAGTTTCCCTGAAAAAAGAAGTTCAGAATTTCATTAATAACGGTTATACCAATAGAGATTGTTCGGCCAAAATTGATACCCTGAAAAATTTGAAGATGTACTTATTCTCCCAAAAAAATCAACTAAAAAATTTGTATATCGACTTGAGCAAACTTAATGGATTTTCTGAAGACTGTGAGAACAGTGTATTACATCAGTTAGTTAGCCTATTGGTTGATTTGTGCCATTCCAAAGATAAAGATGTAAGTAAATGTAGAGTTGTTTTTATCTGGCATTACCAATATTGAAATTTCTTGCTTAGGTGAGCATGGAAGCTTTAAAATGTTTGGGAGAATTGGGGCCATCTGATCTGATGACTCTAATTGTGAAACCAGAAAAAAAATTATCTACTGAAAGGTCTACAGCTCAAGAATTCTTCACAGGTCAAGTCATATCATTGTTGAATATGTACCTGACCGATGATAATATCCAGCTCATAAGTCCATCAATGGACGTTTTATTTAACGCTCTCAATACTTCAGAAGGTAGAAAGGCGTTAGGTAAGTCGAAATTCATTCATAAAGAAAGAGGAAATCGAATGTTGATTTTGATTTTTTCATCATGCCAGAATCAGGAAATGACTATGGACATGGTTTGATACCCGAAGAATATTTCAATCCGTTTCTCATTGATAAGAAGCCAAAATCCTTCAGTCCTAGTTTGAAAAAAAGTATGGAGCAATTATTGTCGCAAATTGATTTGAATCATTTATGGTGTCCTAATCAACCAATTGAATATGATGATTGGTTGAGAAATTTACTTTGCAACATATTACAAACAATATGTGACTGTTATATTACCCAGTTAATACCAATTTGCAAACTTAAGGTGGGCGACACGCAAAAGTATGAGGCATTCTTCTTATTTCATGTAAATTATTTATTTCAGATTGAATTTTGCGAAGTTATATTACCTTCTTTGATTTATCTTCTTGTTAGTCTGAATGATAATGTTAACACTATAATAACTGGAAAAATCAACCAGTTTTTCGAAGAACACTGGTCTGCAGTAATGACATCTAGTAAACAAAACCTTATAGTGCTCAACGAAAAAGCTGTGAAAGTGATGTTGAGTGTTGTTCATTTCGTGAGAGTGAACAGAAACAACATAACTCTAAAAATGTGGGTATAATGAAGTTACGATTCGAAAATGCACTGTGACATACGTATTTTACAGAAAAAAAGAAGATCTCGATTTGGATTACTTGAAAATCGCGAAAGCTGCTCAATTCTGCAGTGCATATTTCACGTCTTTGTTGTACACTGAGATTTGGTGCCATTCTAAAATAGAAACGGGGGGCTCTAACTCGTTCAAAAATTCTATAATGGATATCATTCATGAAAAAGAGGAAGAAGAAATATCATTGGCTGTACTTGATATATTGAGATCCGTAAGTACATGAAATCTAAAAAGTATGCTCACTACACGTATCTTTGTTTTATTGCACTGCTTTACTTGGTAACAAATTGCTGAATCATATTTCTATATATATATATTTTTTTTAAATAATTTTTTCAGTCTTATAAAGCGATTGGGGACGAAGACTCGCTGCAAGGCTGTGGAACATCATTATCGTTGAATCCACACCGTCGAATAGAATATCTTAAAGATGTTGGGAAGTGGGACGAAGCCATCTTATACCAAAACATGGAAATATCCAGAGGAATACCCATGTCCAAAGATATGCTGTTGGATAGTCTCAAACACTGTGGGCTGTACGAAACATCAGTTATGTGCAGCGATCTACAGTTCGAACCAGATTACGAATGCATGTGGCGTTTGAGTAAATGGGATTTACCCGACATGAAAAAACCTGAGGAAACACAACAGATCTCGTTGAAAACCGATATGGAAAAATACAAATATTTAATATTGAAGGGAGTTCACGAAAGAGACGTTTTTACTGTTATGGAGCATATAGAGAACGCTCGGCTCTCGATTGTGAGAAAATTGAAACATACCAGCCTGGAGAGTAGCAGTAATCTATACGGGATTCTCGTTTACCTGCAAAGTTTTAATGAAATAGAGGAATTTTTAAATGCTTGTTCGAATATGGATGATCTGAATATTATTATAAGGAAATGGAATCACCAAGATGAGATCCAGAAAAGATTCACATATGTTGAGCCTATAATTACGCAGAGGATGGTTATCTTGAACGATTTCTTCAAAGGATCTGAAGAGGTTGCTTTCTATAAGAATCATTTGATTGATTTCGCCTTGAAATTATCAGGTATGCTTGATTTATGATGCTCAAAACTATTTTAAAAACTATTGAATGGGCCTTGTTGCCAGCATTATTTTAGGACTATAATGAACTATACTCTGTTCAAATGTAAGAAAGAGCAATAATAACATGTTTGGCGCATCGGTAGGAGGGCCTGCGTGAAGTTTCTTTCCGTCCAGAGTCGAATCGAGGAGATTTCACACACACAATCGTTCAGTTTTAACTGAACTTGAATTCCAATTTTTCAATAATTTATAGAACGTTGTTCTTTTGAAATTTGGCAAACTGTCGTCATCATTCACGATTTCTAGTACTTTAGAAATCGTTGGGATTTCATTCCGGAAAAAAAACCGTGGACAATTCTTCTGATAAGGTTCATATCGAAATCGTCAACCGAATCGATTATTTTTAACGACTGGGCTCTCCTCCTAGGTGGCGTCAATGTTTTATTCACTTCATATTCTCTGAGAATTCTGAATACAGCTGAATCACTCACCCCTGAGGGATTTTGAAACAATTCCTACTAAGTCTCTTTTCGATAAATCAGGATGTTCTTCCAATTCTTTTCGAGAAATGTTCAAAATTATCTCTTTCTCTTCAGCAGAGAAATGCTACCTTTTGGACCTTTTTCGTGGTGGTTCCCACATATCACCCTCAGATGCATATATTTATGAAAATCAAGATGGCTTTCACCCATTAGGGAAAAGGACCCAAATTTGGTGTTTCCCGGAATTACTTTGTCCGAACCTTGCAAGATTCCGACCCAAATCTCTAAAACTTTGGTGTTTCCTGGAATTACCTTGCCGCAATCTCGAGGTTCCGAAAAAGAAATTATTTAGTAGATAATAATATAAAAACAAAACAAAATAAAAAATAGGGTACGTCGGATATAAAATGTTTATGACAGTTGCAAATCATAACAGAAATTTTGCACTAGAGTTTCTGAGGAAAAAAGTTCTAATGTGGGAATTGCTGACTCAAATTATTGAATCATTTCTATCCAGTACCATCTACAGTCCGTTCCGAGTACGATCCTGGCAATCTTTTAGGGCGTTAAAAGGGAGCGTGGTTATGATCGTTTGACGAATAGGAGCTTTATTGTGCGCAAAGCAGACGATTCTGTTGTTTACAGAGCTCCTTCTTATATTTGAACGGACTATAGGTGAAATAGGTTATCTAAAGTACTGATGTGATGTCAGGAGATTTTGCAAGTTTGTTAATATTGTTTTCTCTTTATATAATTAGTGAAGATAACAATGACTGTGTATTCTGATTTATTATATAACGATTATGTGTAACTGCAGCCAAACGTTGAATTATATCGGCATGCGAATTGCCAATTTCCAATTTATAATTCATATGATATATTTCAGAGAAAGCAAGACTCGAAAATACGATTCATTTTGGCATTCGCGCTCTCGATTCAATAAGAAATCTGCCGAAACTCACGCCCAATGAGCAAACCAAAATATTTCTCGAAGATGCTCAGTTATGCTGGAAAAGCAATAATAAGCTTATTGGCAGAAGAATACTCAACAAAATTTCAGGAAACGAAGATATCGATCCGAAGTATGATTCGAAATATTAGAAAAGAATTAAAATAACAAATAATCTGTTACAGACTGAGATCTAAAGCACTCAAATTGATCGGAAAGTGGAGTGCTGAATCTTACTCAGAACATGCCAATACTATTATACAGGAATATTTAGAACCATCTTTGATGTTAGTCCAAGATTCTGAGAAAACGAAAGATGATTGGAAATCAATATATGACACTTATGGCACATTAGGAAGATTCGCAGATAGGGAATATCAACAGGTTAATTTAAACAGACCAGATATTTTTAGTTTTGCCTTAAAAATACTGAGTAGTAAAATATTATTTTTCGCAGGTTTCAGCGCACATGGCTTCAGAAGTTTTCCAACAGAAAATCGAAAATCTCAAGAAATCAAGTGAAACGATAAAGAATTTGAAAAAAGCATCTACAGTAGACGAAAAAATAGCAAAAGCTTTTCATGAGAGACAGAGCTCGATAGATCAAACAGAAATCGACAATACTAAGAAAGAAAAAGATTACTATTTACAAATAGCTCTCAAGTATGTAAACCATCTAAATTTTTCTCATCGACATTGAAATAAAATTTTTCTAGGTATTACATGAAGAATTTGGCATGCTGCGACAGCAGCCATTTGGAGATATTCAGAGTGATGGCGCTATTTTTAGAAAACAGGACATCTGCTTCAATCAGGGACATAGTTGAAAAATACATAAAAAAAATTCCAACATATAAATTTCTCACCATCTTACCCCAGCTCATTCCACACATATCTAACAAGAATACCGGAGACTTCTTTTCGATCACAGCCAATGAAATAATTGACAAGTGTGCCAGAGAACATCCTCATCATACTCTTCCCATTATTTTAGCACTCGCGAATTCTCTGAAGGATGCCGAATTCAGTAAAGTAAAAACTAAGATAACAATAAATGAGGACAGAGTCTCAGAGGCGAAGAAAATCATAAGGACTCTGAAAAATGACCCAGTTTTGAAGGATATCATTAACGGATTGGAACTCGTCTCAGATGCTTTAATTGAGCTTGCTTATTTAGCTCCGAAAGAAAAAAGGAAAAAATACGATATACCGAAGAGAAGTAAGGTGGCGGCAGTCAAGAACTTCACCACTGTTTCAGTGCTGACGCATAATTTGCAGATTCAGAAGAATGGAAAATATGATAATATTGTTGGTGAGTACACATAAAATTTTTGGTTGTCATCATCGTTATAATGTCCGGGCAAACTGTTAAAAGTTGTCAAGGCAGCATATACGACGTTCTTTATTTGCCCTACCTAGGTAGTACGATTTTTTTTGTCTTGTTTCTTGATTAGTCATGTTTTGGACCCTTTTAAACAGATTTTGACCCTTTATATGTTGATTATCTAGCTTGTATATGAGTTAACACTGTTGCAACTTGCGTTTAAATCCCGTTTCACTTTAACGACTCTCCTTAAACACATTCAGGCCGAAATGCTGAAATTTTTGATGAAATGGTTCATTTCATTGAGTTTCGTCCCAGCTCCGCTCATTGGACTCGTTCAGTGTATAATGCCCAAGCAATAAGTAAAAAATCCTCATCTGCAAATTGAATGTCAAATTTATTACTGAACTGGAACTGTAAATTAACCATAGTATCGTATGCATGACTGTTAAGACAAAGAAAAAGTATTTTTTTGCAGGTATACATTCTTATGATTCCCAATATAGTTTGGTGGGGGGTAAAAACCTACCAAAAAAGATAACTTGTATAGGGACAGATGGAAATTCTTATGAACAACTGGTTAAAGGACAAGATGATCTCAGGCAGGATGCTGTTATGCAACAGGTTTTCACCATATTGAACAGTTTGCTATCGGCAAACAAGAATTCTTATGGCTTGAAAATTAGGACTTACAAGGTATTCAAAAACAGAAGTTTTCACAATTTAAAAATTTCCGTTTGTGATAGTTCACAGGTACCAGACAAATAAGTTCATCAACACAAATAGTTTTACAGTTTTTTTTTTGGTTCAACGTAGATTTTGGTTTTTTATGAAAACCCAACCTCAACATATTAAATTTTTAGATTGTGCCACTTTCAATGAGAAGTGGCGTTTTAGAATGGGCTAAAAATACGATGCCGGTGAGTGCATATCTCACAGGTGATGGGGATATTGAAGGTGCCCACCAACGATACCATCCACAGGACAAAAGACCATCTACTTGTAGAACAGAAATTGCGGTAAGATCATATCCTCCTTAAACTCGATCCTTATCCTGTTCTGATTAATGCGAATCTTTTTAACCTTATCAAACACAAATTTGAAATTTCTAGGAAGCTGCCAAGTCCAGCGCAGATAACAGACTGAGGGTATTCAATAAAGTCTGTAAAGATTTCAGACCGGTTTTCCATAAATTTTTCGAAGAAAACTTCCTACACCCTACAGTTTGGTACGAGAGAAGAAGGGCGTATATACACAGCGTGGCCACAACTAGTATGGTTGGATATATCCTAGGTATAGGAGACAGGCATGTCAGCAATATACTCATAGATAAAACTACGGCCGAACTAGTACACATTGATTTCGGTATGTTTTTTCTTTCGAATTCTGCTTTAAATCTCGCATTCTTAGTTTCGGGAATATGAATAATAAAAATTGTTTCCCAGGCATCGCTTTCGAACAAGGTAGGACTTTGCCAACACCAGAAACCGTGCCTTTCAGGCTTACAAGAGATTTTGTGGACGCAATGGGAGTTTCTGGAGTAGAAGGAGCTTTCAAAAAGTGAGTTGATTCATATTAAAGTTTGTCGTTCTGTTCTCTTTCGCACATGAAAACTACGAGGTGAATCTACCTACGAGCGCTCAAAAACTCCTGACTTAACTTCATTGCTCTCCTCTTAGGTGGCGTCAATGTTTTATTCACTTCATATCCTCTGAGAATTCTGAATACAGCTGAATCACTCACCCCTGAGGATTTTGAAACAATTCCTACTAAGACTCTTTTCGATAAATCAGGATGTTCTTCCAATTCTTTTCGAAAAATGTTCAAAATTATCTCTTTGTCTTCAGCAGAGAAATGCGACCTTTTGGACCTTTTTCGTGGTGGTCCCCACATATCACCCTCAGATGCAGTATCCGTTTCCGAATTCGACATTGTTCTATAAACACTATATACACTTTGTCAAAAGATTTTCCAACACAATACACTTTTCACAACAAAATCTATAAACACTTTGAACAGCTAGACCTTCACAGTAGCTCTAGGTATTTTAACTGGTCTTGTCAATTGAAAACTTCGATATTTTTGCAAATCAAGATGGCTTTAACCCATTTAGGGAAAGGACCCAAATCTGGTGTTTCCCGGAATTACCTTGTCGGAATCTTAAGCAGCCGACAAAGAGTTTCGTACAAAATAATATAAATTTTGGACCGAAACTAAATAAATATTTCGCATATTATTAGTAATTGACCATTATTAATTTGAACAGAGATCTTTTACTAGTCTTGTCAATTGAAAACTTCAATATTTTTGCAAATCAAGATGGCTTTAACCCATTAAGGGAAAGGACTCAAATCTGGTGTTTCCCGGAATTACCTTGTCGGAATCTTAAGCAGCCGACAAAGAGTTTCGTACAAAATAATATAAATTTTGGACCGAAACTAAATAAATATTTCGCATATTATTAGTAAATGACCATTATAAATTTGAACAGAGATCTTTTACGAGTCTTGTCAATTGAAAACTTCGATATTTATGCAAATCAAGATGGCTTTCACCCATTAGGGAAAAGGACCCAAATCGGGTGTTTCCCGGAATTACTTTGTCGGAATCTTGCAAGATTCCGACCCAAATCTCTTAAACTCTGGTGTTTCCTGGAATTACCTTGCCGCAATCTCGAGCATCCGAAAAAGAAATTATTAAGTAGATGATAATATAAAAACAAAACAAAATAAAAAATAGGGTACGTCGGATATGAAATGTTTATGACAGTTGCAAATCATAACAGAAATTTTGCACTAGAGTTTCTGAGGAAAAAAGTTCTAATGTGGGAATTGCTGACTCAAATTATTGAATCATTTCTATCCAGTACCATTCACAGTCTGTTCCGAGTACAATCCTGGCAGTCTCTTAGGGCGTTAAAAGGGAGCTTTATTGTGCGCAAACCAGGCGATTTTGTTTGTTTACAAAGCTCCTTCTTATATTTGAACGTTGTGTTTATTTAATTTTTTTCAGGTCATGCGAAAAAACGATGTCTGTCATGAGAGACAACTATCAAACCATCATGGCCATATTGGAGGTTTTGTTATATGATCCCCTTTACAGTTGGACTGTCAGTGTGGCAGAAGCTAACAAACGACAGCGTGTATCTTTGGATGATACCACAAGTTTCAGAACTTCCCCCCAATCCTATGAAGGAGGTAAAGTTTTCAAAAAATAATCCACATATCAGAAAAACATGTCTATTTCAGATTCATGATTATTCATATCATTTCTTGTATTTTATTTCACGTTTCCGAATTTTATTCATTTAGTAAGTTTGTAGAATTATGAAGTAAATTATTTTTCATTGATTCCAAAGAAACACATTCTCTGGAGATTAAACGTTAAAGGGTGCCAAACAGGAAGTTTTCACAAGTCACAACATGTGTTTATTCAACTTTAGCAGTATTTTCAAACTTTTCATGAAATTGACTTTTTTTCGTTTCGTTGATTATTCAATTTTATTTAATTTTCAATATATTTTCTTCGGGCTCTAATGACCTCTTGAACAAAACTGAATTACAGAGCTCATCTTACAGCACAGTTGTACCAACTTCAATCCCTTTAAGCAGGCTTTGAATGATCTATTCAAGATACTTTCTCGAGTGTATTTTACCATTGTTAACCAGGAAATGGTTTGCTTAATGATTATTTTCAGATTCTGCAGTTAATACTACAGCGCAGAGGGCCTTGATGAGATCAAAAGCTAAATTACTAGGAACAGAAGAAGGAACTCCTATGTGTGTGGAAAACCAGGTTGCTGCACTGGTGGACCAAGCTATGGATCCGGCTAATCTCTCGAAATTATTTTGTGGTTGGCAAGCATATTTGTGAGTTTATTATAAATATTTATCGTGGAGGATAGAAATTCTCATTTTCCGAAATAAATTCATATATTTTTCTAATCATTGTTTTAGCTACGTATGTTTGTGCTTATGTTCTTGTGTTTTTGAAATGTTATTACATCACTGTTATAAATTTATATTTTTCTAGTTGAATAAAAATTTTCGATATTCAAGCATTTTTTTATTTATTCTCGTGAAATATTCGTGCAGTTCATTCTTTAGAGATGCTTCTTGTTCATCCACTCGTTTAACGCTGAATTGGCTAGGTTTCAACTTATTTTTCCAAACCTGTATAGGCATAATCAACGCTTCATTTCAAAGATACCTGGCGTTGAAATTGTTGAAGAATGTCACTCATACTTTATAATACTCCAACCTTCGAAGGTATTTGAATCAAATCATGGATACATTAGATTTTATTCTTGTACCGTGCGTTGCTATAGAGCGTGTATCGAAATGGGGTTAACGTTTCGTCCCAGCTTCGCTCACAGGAATAATTAGAACGTCTATTTTGAAAGTTGCCCTGATCGAATTTGATCGTGATGAAATATCGCATTCAGATGGATAATAATTGAGTTATTTCTCATTATGTATCATTAAATGGAAGGATCAATATATTAAGGAAAATGCAATATAACATTCTAAGATTGTATATTTAATATCAACAGCATCTACATAAATTGATTCTATTAATTCTATTTTTCTATCTTTTTTATACTGTCCTCATTCTTCTCCTTCCCAGCAGGTAATTGTTTGGAAGGCCTGGTAGTCACTTGGATCCTTTGAACAGTGGGTCCAGCAAAGGTGGTCTTTGCATTCTTATCTTCCGGTATATATATTTCGAAGGTTTTGCAATACCTTAGTATATTTTCTGAAAGAACATCAAGGCAAGTTGATACAAGAACTAAACACTTCACATAATCACTTACTAACTGTTGCCTCAGGTAACTCATAATCCCTTACTATAGAGTCAGTCGTACAAAGTCTAGCATCAGCATGATGATCTGTAATGAACTTAAGAGCATTCAATAATGACACTTTCCCTTTGGAAACATGAACAGGTTCAACAACACCGAATACCGGAAGAGAATATGAGCTGCGACTCAAAGGTAGAGGCCTTTTTGGTTTAGATGTTTCATCCTGAAATGTTGATAATGAAATGGATGTTCCAAAAGGAAAGATCTTTACTCACTGTTTTTGACTCAGACGTAACAAAAACTTTTTTCAGATTTCTATTAAGCTCTTCATGTTTACGTAATTTTTCTTGAAATTCCGCTGGATTCTCTACGGAAAAATGTTCTCTGGTAGTGTTCCTTCATTTTAAATGTTATATGTACTTTTCCTTCAAAATAATTTTACTCACATTCGATAATCTCACCTTTCAGAATGTGTGCAATTTCTATTTGCTCAACCTTATGATGAGGTGCAGCAACCGGCTTATTTTGGGAAATAACTTTGTGCGCTCGGCTTTCCACATTATAATTTTGAAAAGGACGTTTCATATGTGATAATACTTTTCCCATTATATAAAATATTATTTAGTATACGAAATAAATTGAAGGTAGAGTAAGTATGTGCGATATAATATTATTCTTTCCCAATACTTTTAAGATAAAATCGTTTAAAAAAATCGTTTCTATTTAAAATAGAACAAGACAATAATTGAATTGGAGAACTTATTTCCATTCAGTTTTGTAGGTTATTTTCATGTGACAGTTCGTACTTCTGTGAAATTCTACCCCCATCTATGTTCCAATTTTTCATAACCCTTTTTTATTTTAATATTCTACTTGAAATTCTTTAAATCATTGGCGTAGATTATCATATTTAGAATAAAGAAAATGGATAATTAATTCTTCATTTTGAGCGTTAGGATGGGATGTAATCGCTTCACTGAGGTGTTGCCAATAAGATATATAAAATTCGAGACTCTATTTTCTTTCGATATACTTAAAAGACCTCAAATATTACCGATATATTTGAGTACGTTTGGTGATACGACTATGAATTTCCTTGTACATTGTTGAATGAAGTTGCCAATCTCACAAAATCAAACAATGGAAATATTTCGCGTTTTATAGCATAAAAGTGAGCTTTTGTATAAGATTCATATGCTATTACACTGTAGGGGTGTATGCTTTCCCGAATTAACACGTAAAAGTAATTAATAAATGCGAAATATTCGTTTTGCAATTTTCGTGAGGTTGGCAGATTAAGGTATTTGACACTCAGTAATATGGCTGACAACTGAACCTATGAGAATTTTCTTTGTTTTCTTTAAAATATTTGGGAAAGTTTATTGCAAGTTGAGTGATATTTTCTTCATTTACACCGATATATATAGAGCATCAAATTTTTTGATACTATAAGGACCTAGCCGTAATGCATGAAACAGAAGTGGTAAAAGTGTTGTTGGATACCCACATAAAATGAGATGGATCTACATTTACAAATCTGTCAGATTTGAAGCAGATTCACACTTATATATCACAATTACCAAGGTATTTATTGTAATGTTTGTTACAATATGCTAATTTTGAAGATAAAACAATGCGAAAATGTTGGATATGGCATATAATGTTGAGGAATGCGTGTATGGAATTCATCGACCTTACATGAATGAGACATTTGATAGTAATTTGGCACATAGTTTTACTAGAACTTCAAGCATTTCCAACTAACGAAGATTGTGGAACCACAATTTTTGCATTCATTTTATGAGTTCCACTACATGAAGAGATTCGGTAATGCAGAACTGAATATATCCTGGTAATTTAAAATAGGAATAATTCAATCATTTCCCAAACGGATACTATTAAATTACTCTGTGGATATGCTATTCATTTCAATAGGTTGTTTTAAAAAAAGGGAAACATTTTATATTAGGGAGATCATTTTAATTGATATTTATATGCTTGTTTTGATTTTTTCCAATATTGAATCTTCATACGATGTGAATGAGTAAACAACGATATTATAAATTTTATTTTTCTGTGTTGTATAACTTTTTGATGAAATATAGATATTTTAATTCAGATTGTGCTTTCATTAGAGCTTAAATTACATCATTGTGGAACTAGAGAAAAACCCCAAATTTCTTTATTGTTTTAATACGGCATTTTTTAAAAACACTTCCTGGAAAATGAATCTCCTTACATTAAGTATTCAAAATGTGAGATACAAAAATCCGATGATTCAATGTACAATAATGTTGATAGTGACTAATTCGAAATATAAGTGGGGTAGAGTGAGTCAACGAGGGTTCTATTATGATTTTTTTTACAGAAATTTTAATTCTTGGGGTTCTCTCTGTAATTTTCGTGTTTTCTATGGGTGGACCTCTTCATTCGAAAACTTAAGAACAGTAACTTTGGAAATAAAGAAATTCATTCTCGATTCAATTCTTTGCTTAGCATATCATATCTTCACTGCTGCTGTAGGTTTTACAGAAGAAATGTTTTGAAATATATTTATTGCGTTGGCATGTGCCTAACTTTGTACATTTGTTTTACGGTCTTTTTGTGTATACAATCATAACAAGTGACAGCGGCAAAAATTAAAATCGCAAAACTAACAATATATCTTTGTTTTCAGATATTCTAAGTCTCAGAAAATACCGATTATATGTACTAAAAGTATAATTAGTACAAAGCACTCTTTCTGCATATTTTCCTCATAAAATATCAAAGATGTTGGGAAAAATCTTAAAGTGAGTCCCTCCATGTTGCAATTGTTATGTGAATTATCAATTGGAATTGGGACCCAGCATGGGTCAACAGCCTCGGCCCACCATCAACATGAACTCGAGCACCTCAGCCCGTTCTTCGGGATACCACCAAAAGGCCATGGAAGAGATACAGAACTCTCTTCGGCCATACGCAAAGAGCGGTAGCGAAGCTATCGAATCAAGTGCCGCAAGCACTATATCTAACTTTTCCGCCACCAGCGGAGTGAGCTCTTTCAGTTCCGCTTCGGGTGGAACAAGTTCTGAAAACGATGTCATTCATTTGCTGTCCCAACTACTCAGTATGGGGTATTCGGAGGTATGTTTTGTATTTTCATTACGTTTGGTATTTTGGAAAGTAATGTTCATATTCTGAATCGATACGACCGGTCTTAGTAGATGTAAAGAAATTCTGGCGTTAGTCTTGTGCTGGTGAAACTGTAAATATTTAACTAACTTTTAATTTCTTACCTAAAAGGAGCACTCTATATTCAGCTGCATAATATTAAGATTCATGTGTACTTTTACTCAAAGAACAGGTAGATTAGGCTATAGCTAATTAAGCAATTGGGCAATCCAACGACCTGTCGAATATTTTTTGAGGTTAGTGCTGGTGGTCAAACAATGAGAACTTAGCTTTGTTCATGTAGACATTAAAACCTTTTATTTGCTTTAAAAATTATTTTATGTGGACATTTTCTTGATACATTTCTGAATATTAGACTAGCGAAAAATATTTAAGTTGTGCATTTTCAATAAAAAAATGCCATAAATGTGTGCCAAAGTTGTATGTGCAAGTCGTTCAAATTGAGAGGATTATCTGGAATATTTTGGATGACCCAGTGTGTGTAACTTGTTGTATTATCCACATATTAAGTGACTTGCCAGGTAACGAAGGGAAATTTGGTGAGCAGTCATCAAGACTTGACAAAATCGAAGATAAGAAACTGAAGTGAATATTTCTTCGTAGACACTGAAATAAACAATATTCATTCCATATTAAATGTAAAACTGATGAATATTAAAATTTTATATCATATGAAAGGATAAAGAAGTTACAGGTTGCAGTGCTATGATAAATTTTCTCCTACACTTTCTCTACAATCTCTGCGGGCTCCCAATACCAAGTATAAAGTTGTGATCATATGATTGAGTGACATTTTCTTCCTCTGTGTAGCTTCAGGATTTTTTTTGTTGATATTATTAATCATAAAAACTCACTCGTTCACTCATAAAATAATAAAATTCCTCATATTTATCGCAAACCAGCGACCTGTCAGATACGTTTTGAGGTTAACAGTGGTGGAATAATCAGGTGGTTTGGATTAGGCAATACAACGACCTGTCAAATATTTTTTTGAGGTTAGTTGGTGGTCAAACAATGGGAATCCAGCTTTGATCATGTAGTCATTAAAACCGTTTATTTGCTTGAAAAATTGTTTTATGTGGAAATGTTTTTGGTATTTCTAGTCAATCTTACTCTTAGGAATATCAGACCAGTGAAAATTATTTAAATCAAGTGCATTTTCAATAAAAAATGCCATAAATGTGTGCCAAAGTTGGATGTGCAAGTCGTTCTAATTGAGAGGATTTTCTTGAATATTTTGGAACACTCAGTGTGTGTAACTTGGTGTATTATACACATATTAAGTGGCTTACCAGGAAACAAAGGGAAATTTGGTTAGCAGTCATCAATACTTGACAATATCGATGATGAGAAACTAAAGTGAATATTTCTTCGTAGACACTGAAATAAGCAGTATTCAGTTCATTTAAAATGTAAAACTGATGAATATTTAAATTTATATCATTTAAAAGGATGAAGAAGTTACAGGTACAGTGCTCTGATGAATATTTCTTCTCCAATACTTTCTCTTCAATCTCTTCGGGCTCTCAATACTAAAAGTTGTGATCATATGATTGAGTGGAATTTTCTTCGTCAGTGTTGCTTCAGGATATTTTTTGATATTTCAAATAATAAAAACTAACTTGTTCACTCATGAAATGCCTAAGATAATAAAATTCCTCATATTTACTGTAAGCCAGCGAACGCCAGAAACGTTTTGAGGTTAACAATGGTGGAAAAAACACGTTGTTTGGATTGCCTAATCCAACGACTTGTCAAATATTTTTTGAGTTTAGTGCTGGTGGTCAAAAAATGGTAATTTAGCTTTGTTCATGTAGATATTAAGAACATAATATCAAATTAGTGTCCTCCAAAAATAATATTGAAAATGAATTTGTGGGAATAGGACAAATGAATGCTCAATAGTCTTTACAACAAATATTTAGCGACGTTTCGCAGATTCACATCTGCTTCATCAGGCCTAAAAATGAACAGAATTACACAATATAAAATATAAACAATTTCAACACACTACACAAAACAATACAAATATAATACCTCTATATGCCAAAAATAGCAAGATCTCAAAATGTACATCGAATTAAGTCGGTGTTTCGACTTAATTTGATGTACATTTCGAGTTCTCCCAATTCGTACTGCAATGGAAATCACTGCTCATTCAAGAATTCTTTCGCAGGACGCCGCAATGAGAGCATTGCAATTCTCCAACGGGAGACTGGAAGCGGCCATCGATTATCTGATGAACAAACAGATGGACTTGAACTCCAAGAGCGCTTACACCAAACTGATTCGGAAACCGAGCTTGGAAAGGGAGCTGGTACTGCCGCGTGGAAGTCCAGCTCTCGACAGTGGAGCTGGTAGTTCTCGATCGGACAGTCCTCGGCTCACCGATATTCAGTCGTCGGTTAGCAGATATTCTCCGAGCTTCAATGAGCCGCCCCCTCCGCCCCCGCCTAGAAACACCCCGCCTCCTCCTCCACCTCCTCACGTCCCCGCCTATCAGCCCGTACCTAGTAACGTGCATCAGCTGTTTAAACGTATGTCCCCCGCGCCTGTTGTTCCTTCCAGACCGCCGCCCGCTGTTTCTTCGTACGCGTCACCTTCGCTTCAGCAGAGAGGCACTAGGTGAGTCAAGTAGAAGGTGAAATTTGATGAAATGAAAAAAAAAAAGAAAAACATCGAACTGAAACCGCTAATGGCCTTGTTGTCGAAGCGGCAAACAATAAATAAATAAAAATGAAATAAAAGACGGTCTCACAGTAAGGTTTTGAGTTGATATCTCTTTCGCAGTCCCGTAAGCAGCGTCTCGTCCTCTGGACGTCAGCCGATGATCGTTCAGAATGGTCCGCAGGTGCAGCAGCAGCTTTCTCAGCAGATGCAGGCGCTCAGTCTGTATCAGAGCAGCGCTGCTTCGTCGAATGCAGAACCTCCTCCTCCGTATCCTCTCATATCGTCCAGCCCATCGAGTAACCCCCCTCCCCCTTCATATTCTGTCTCCATACAGAACAGACAGAGCCCTACCCAAGATTTCAGGAAAAGTCCCTCGTCTGGAATATATTCAGGATCCACTTCAGCAGGTAGGTTGGGGTTGTTTTCTGTTGAAATTAATACAAGCTATACTCTGTTCAAATGTAAGAAGGATCAATAATAACATGTTTGGCGCATCGGCAGGAGGGCCTTCGTGAAGTTTCTTTCCGTCCAGAGTCGAATCGAGGAGATTTCACACAATCGTTCAGTTTTAACTGAACATGAATTCCATTTTTTTCAATAATTTATAGAACGTTCTTTTGAAATTTGGCAAACTGTCGTCATCATTCACGATTTCTAGAACTTTAGAAATCGTTGGGATTTCATTCCGGAACAAAAACGTGGACAATTCTTTTGATAAGGTTCATATCGAAATCGTCAACCGAAACGATTATTTTTAACGACTGGGCTCTCCTCTTAGGTGGCGTCAATGTTTTATTCTCTTCATATTCTCTGAGAATTCTGAATACAGCTGAATTACTCACCCCTGAGGATTTTGAAACAATTCCTACTTAGTCTCTTTTCTATAAATCAGGATGTTCTTCCAATTCTTTTCGAGAAATTATCTCTTTCTCTGCAGCAGAGGAATGAGACCTTTTGGACCTTTTTCGTGGTGGTCCCCACATATCACCCTCAGATGCAGTATCCGTTTCCGAATTCGACATTGTTCTATAAACACTATATACACTTTGTCAAAAGATTCTCCAACTCAATACACTTTTCACAACAAAATCTATAAACACTTTGAACAGCTAGACCTTCACAGTAGCTCTAGGTATTTTAACTGGTCTTGTCAATTGAAAACTTCGATATTTATGCAAATCAAGATGGCTTTAATCCATTAAGGGAAAGGACCCAAATCTGGTGTTTCCCGGAATTACCTTGTCGGAACCTTGAGCAGCCGACAAAGAGTTTTGTACAAAATAATATAAAATTATGGACCGAAACTAAATATATTTCGGATATTACAACTAAATGACCATTATAAATGTGAACAGAGATCTTTTTCGAGTCTTGTCAATTGAAAACTTCGATATTTATGCAAATCAAGATGGCTCTAATCCATTAAGGGAAAGGACCCAAATCTGGTGTTTCCCGGAATTACCTTGTCGGAATCTTGAGCAGCCGACAAAGAGTTTCGTACAAAATAATATAAAATTATGGACCGAAACTATGAAACTAAATATATTTCGGATATTACAAGTAAATGACCATCATAAATTTAAAAAGAGATCTTTTTCGAGTCTTTTCAATTGAAAACTTCGATATTTATGCAAATCAAGATGGCTTTCACCCATTAGGGAAAAGGAAACAAATCTAGTGTTTCCCGGAATTACTTTGTCGGATTCCTGCAAGATTCCGACCCAAATCTCTAAAACTCTGGTGTTTCCTGGAATTACCTTGCCGCAATCTCGTGCATTCGAAAAAGAAATTATTCAGTAGATAATAATATAAAAACAAAATAAAAAAATAGGGTACGTCGGATGTAAAATGTTTATGACAGTTGCAAATCATAACAGAAATTTTGCACTAGAGTTTCTGAGGAAAAAAGTTCTAATGTGGGAATGGCTGACTCAAATTATTGAATCATTTCTATCCAGTACCATCCACAGTCCGAGTACGATCCTGGCAGTCTCTTAGGGCGGTCGAAGGGAGCGTCGTTATGATGATTTAACCAATAGCAGCTTTATTGTGCGCAAACCAGACGATTCTGTTTGTTTACAAAGCTCCTTCTTATATTTGAAAGGACTATAGAAAAGAACTGTTTCCTTTCGAATGTGACTTTCTGAAAATAGACTCGTTTTAGCGGTATGGCATATTTCACCTCTCAACCCTTACAGGATCCCCAAGTCCAAGCCCTGTGTCAACGTCCTCATCGATCGCCAGACCAGCGCCGATTCAGTCTTGGACATCCAGGCAGACGAAAACGCAACCCCCAATCATAATGCAGTCTGTGAAAAGTACACAGGTGCAAAAACCTATTTTACAGACGGCCATCGCACCGACAGCTCCGCAAATTCCTCCCTCTCCAAGCAGTACGACTCCTCCCACCACCTCGGTCCCGCCTCCGTCCTATAACATATCCATACAGCAGAAAGCGTATACGAACGGTATAAAAGCGAACGCTCTGGCTCCTCCGTGTCCTACCACTGCTCCGACGGTCATATCCGTGCCAACAACGGAACCTCCAAGTTATGCTAGCACCATGCAGGCGAAGGTTAAGGCGCAAAGGGGCGGTAATCATCCTCAGCTGCCCCCTCCGCCTTATACGGACGATAACCACGCCCTTGTGGCGACGGTGGAGAGTGCAAAGTCGCCGAGGAGTTCACCCCATGTTCATCCGCCATTGAAGAGGAAATACTCCCCTGCTATACCACAAGATGGCGTTCGATCTGATAGTCCGCAATCTACTGGTGCTGGGGATAACAGGAATTATCCAGAAAACGCTCCGCCATTGCCGCCTACAGGTAATGGGCATTTCTAGTCATTTTCAGAAAAAATATGTTTTGACATATTTTTTTTTATTTTTTCTTCATCAATTTATACCCTTGAAAAAATATTGAAAAGTCAAAAATAATCTATCGAATTCAAACGATCAGAAGAAGCGGGAAATCGTGTGACGTCGGTGGCAAGAGAGATTTTTGATTGGTTGTACTCGTCATGACGTGCTGCTGCTATATGGCAGCATTGCCAAATCACAAAAAAAGAATTAGCCTGAAAAAGACTTGGTTTCACTTTCCTAATAATATCATAATATAATGTTGTTTTTGGATGTTTTTCTTTTATCATCATGACATTTTCATTTGTACTCCATAAAGCTTCATAATATCATTCAATATACGACCTCCTAATTGAAGATAAAGAGGGTTCAAGTGAGCAGATAGGTGAGAAATTCAATTAAAAATAATTATCCCTAGTTTACACAGGTAAGAATTGGTATATATAGGCCGGTCTTCTAATTTAGGAAGCATTTTTAGAAGTGCTAATTAGATGCAAGAATAATTATTGATTTGGCAACTGTGTATAGGAAACGATCTGGTTGTCAGTCGTTGACTTAACCTAGGAGTATAGAATATAGAGTACTCCCACCCTTGCCCTAAAATGGATATTTTCTCAGTTAATATCCACTTTAGGGCAAGGGTGTGATGCATACACTCACATTATTTTTTAACGTAGATTCAATATCTGCCATAAAAAAATGGGGTTCTAATTTGAAAAAATTGATTTTTCACGATTTTGTCATCCCTAACTTTGAAAGCGATTTTTTCACCCCCTGTATCATGAATCGCGATTTCGATTTTTAAAGTGGATACATCAATCTTACATCTTGAAAAATCCCAAAAATGAAAATTTTCCATCCAAAAACCTCGAAGTTATTCTTGTTTCAGCGGAGCTCTATTTTCGATTTTTTTTTCGAATTTTCCCGCTCAGAGAGAATTATCCAACCAAAACTGAAAAATGTTACATCAAAATAACTTGAAATTTTCTAAGGAATTTATTTCTGCAATGAAAAAATGGTGTTCTAATTTGAAAAACGGAAGTTGACGTCATTTCCGGAAAAACCGGAGGTGCTCATGCCTTGAAAATATTTTAGATTTCATCAGCATCGTGAATTACTTATAAGTGCTGAATTTCATGAAAATACGTTCAGTAGTTTCCCGTATAAATATGGATGAGGTTCCTCGCGAAAGACCCTGTATTTATGAATAAATTCAGAGATTTTACAAAGACTTGAGAACAGCGGCGTGTCTCTCAGTTACTCTGGGCCTTGTCTCCTCCATCACAAACATCAACCAATCATATTACAAATTGAGCCACTCGCGTCACAGCAGAGGGACGTTTGAATTTACACGTGTTGAAATCACATTTTCAATATCGAATAATTAATCAGTTCTTCGAAATTCAGAGTGAATAAATGGTTACAAATGTGTTTCAAACTGCCCCTCTTTACGTCATGTGAAGGAAAGTGCATATTTTGAGACACATATCCCAAAATTAATGTATTTCAGCTTCATCTTCGGTGAAGAACAACAACGCGGTGAACGGTCACAACGACAATAAAAACGACGCTCCGCCGCAGCTGCCTCCTTACACAAAAATTAAACATCAATCTCCTATACCGGAGAGAAAGAAAATAAGCAAAGAAAAAGAAGAAGAAAGAAGAGACGGCAAAGTCAAAAATTACTCGCCGCAAGCCTTCAAATTCTTCATGGAGCAACATATCGAGAACGTCATCAAATCGTACAGGCAGAGGATATTGAGGAGGATGCAACTCGAGAACGAGATGACGAAAATAGGACTGTGCCCGGAAGCCCAACAGCAGATGAGGAAAATGCTGTCTCAAAAAGAATCGAACTATATCAGGCTGAAAAGGGCGAAGATGGATAAAAGTATGTTCGTCAAAATAAAACCGATTGGAGTGGGAGCTTTTGGCGAAGTAACACTGGTTAGAAAAATCGACACCAATCATCTGTACGCCATGAAAACTTTGAGGAAAGCGGATGTGCTGAAGAGGAATCAAGTGGCTCACGTGAAAGCGGAAAGAGATATCCTGGCAGAAGCGGATAACGAATGGGTTGTTAAACTGTATTATTCGTTTCAAGACAGCGATATTCTGTATTTCATAATGGATTATGTGCCAGGTGGAGATCTGATGTCTCTGTTGATCAAGCTGGGCATTTTCGAGGAAAAATTGGCCAAGTAAGTTGAACTGCTTTTCAAGGTAAAATTCTGAACGAACTGTTTATTTTTGTTGCTATGCAATCTTTTGGTTGATGAATTACAATGCTTTAGTAAAATTTTAATATTTTCCGCACGAGAATGAGAGTAAGGACTGAACGAGAATAAATTGGCTATCACAAAAACGCTTATATCATTTGAACCAATTGAGAAAAAAAATCAAAATTTGATCATTTAGCTTTGTTATGAACGTCAGAAACATGTGGATCATTTACTTCATAGATATTCCAATTCTCTGTCGCAAAATGTCAAGCGAAGTGAAAACACGAGAATTTATAGTGAAACTTTCTCAAAATAATCAAAATTGGAGCTTCAAAAGAATCGCAAAAGAGGCTCGCGTTCTTCCGGAAACGGTATCAAGAGTTGTTAAGCGCTTCAACGAAGATCTTACAATTAACCGCAAAGAAGGAATCGGGAGGAAAAAGGGGTTTCATAGCCCAAAAAAAGTGAAGAAAGCCATCAGCCTTTTTCAGAAGAATCCTAACCTTTCAGGACGGAAAGTGGCCCAAATAGTGGGTTGTTTGCAGTCAACCGTTCAAAAAATCAAGTCGAGTTGTGGGCTTAGAACATACAAAGTGCAGAAAGTGCCAGACAGGAACGCTGTGAGGAATCAAGAAGCGAAATCATGAGCAAAGAAATTAAAAAAGGATTTCTTGAAAAATTTTTCCTGTTGCGTGATGGACGACGAAACCTATGTCTTGGCTGATTTCTCGCAACTTCCTGGTCAGGAAATTTATACTGCAGATTCTCGTGGAAATGTTGACGAACAATTTCGCGTGAAGAAACAAGCAAAGTTTCCTAAAAAATTCCTGGTTTGGCAAGCAATTTGCACTTGTGGGAAAAGGAGCAAATTTTTCGTTGGCCAAGGCTCTGTTGACTCGAAGATATACATCGAGGAATGCTTGAAGAAGCGATTTTTTCCATTTTGACGTGAGCACGATGTGTCAACAATCTTTTGGCCAGATTTAGCTTCATGCCACTACAGCAAGGCCACCAAGGAATGGTACGAAGCTAATGAGGGGGTTTTTGTCCCCAAAGAGGCCAATCCACCAAATTGCTCAGAACTCAGGCCAATTCGAAAGATATTGGGCCCTGGTAAAAAGAAAATTGAAGAAGAATAAGAAATCAACGAAAACATTAGCGGCATGCAAGCAAAAGTGGAAGACAGCATCCCAGAAAGTGACTGAGAACACTATAAGAAGCATGATGGGGAGAATTCCAGAAAAAATTCATTGATTTTTTTAAAAAATAGTTTTGGTTTTTTTATTGTAAAAACAGTTTTCATTAGAATTAGAAGATGATTCGAAAATGAGTTTGATTTTCGAAATCGGTCCAGTGGTTCAAAAGATATAAGCGTTTTTGTGATAGCGAATTTATTCTCGTTCAGTCCGTATTTCTCTATAAAAGAGTGAATACCGAAGATATGAATTTTGTGCATTACTTTTTACTCGCTGTGCATGTGAATACTCAATGGTTGGATTCAGTGGCGGCTTGTCCTATGAGGCAGTGCCTCACCAATAAACGTCGAAAATTAAACGTATAAATATCATATTTTAATATAATATTATTAAGATAATTCTCCATCGCTAGAAGTTCCTAAATATTAGAAAAAGCAAAATGTTCCTCGAGAAAGATGACCTTGAGTATGCGAGCGATAAAGAATCATTCTAATCATAAGTTTTGCAACAGCCTTTTTCTCGGCAACGCCACGGCAAGGAATCTTTGTTTTTCTGATGTGCCTCACCTCCTTAAACTGTCACGAGCTTGGATTTACGTTTATTGCTTATTCTCAAAATATATTTCAAGGTTTTACATCGCCGAGTTGACCTGTGCCGTGGAGAGCGTCCACAAAATGGGTTTCATCCACAGGGACATAAAACCGGACAACATACTGATCGACAGAAGCGGACACATCAAACTAACCGATTTCGGTCTTTGCACGGGATTCAGATGGACACACAACTCCAAATATTACCAGCCCAATGGTCTGACACGAAAATATTTTCAACACGAACCATCCAACTAAATATCGCTTTATTTTTCTGTTTAAAGGTGATCACAGTAGACAAGATTCTATGGATCCCATTGACGATTGGAACGAGGAGTGCAAGTGTAAGAGTTTGAAGCCTTTGGAGAGGCGAAGGAGGAGAGAACATCGTTGTTTGGCGCACTCTCTCGTCGGCACTCCGAACTACATCGCTCCGGAAGTTTTGCAAAGAACGGGGTATACCCAGCTTTGCGATTGGTGGAGCGTAGGCGTGATACTCTACGAGATGGTCGTGGGACAGCCGCCCTTTCTAGCTAACACTCCGGCTGAAACTCAGTATAAGGTAGGTTCCATTTTTTATCACGCCATTATATCTTTTTCTTACATTTTTACAAGTTTTTACTTAGTTTCACCTGTCCCGGTGTCTGTCTGTCTGTAATCAAGTCTTGCAAGTTTTTGGGTTCGACAATGACGATTCTTCTGTCAAAATTGGAAAATTCAAGATGGCGGCTACAATACGACTGTCACTGTCTAGGAGAACTAGACGTGAGCCAAAAAAAATAAAAACTCTCCAGTAATGTAAACTTATGGTAGAATCGGAACCAGGTAGCGAATTTTTGAAAACGGAATGTACAGGGTTCTTTTTCAAGCTGGAAATTTAATCTGAACTTATCATAATTCCCACCTTGTATTTTTGAAAAATTGTTGGAATTATTGAAAATAGACAATCATGTTGTCTGAAAATTTCATCAATATTGATCAAGCCATACCAAAGTTACGAATAAAAGAAAAATCGGTCAAATCGGACAAATCACCCTGTACTCTCAATAAAGGCCCCAACCATAAACCGAACATTGTTTCAAAACTGCCTCGACTAGTGTAAACTTCTCCAAAAATCTGACGGTCTCCTCCGGAATCACCCTGTATACCTACTCTGCTCAAGAAATCGAACTTATATGTAAACCATCCGACCATATCCAAAGATCATACTGATTATTTCACTTATTCCATTTTTAGTGATGAAGTTTACATAGCAACTCTCGTTTCACATCGAAAAAACATGCAAGCCGGCAAAACTAACAAGTTGGTTTTCCAGGGATCATTTTATCAGAACTTACAGGAATGATAATTTTTATCCTGTCACCGATTTGTTTAGTTTTCCTCGCTCTTCTGGCGCTGGAGGATTTTTACATCCTTATCCTCATCAGACCACTTTTCTTCCTTTGTTTTTCCTTATGGTTCAGTCTGTTTCACCTTTAACCATTTAAGAAAATGCTGTGCTTCCTCAGATAGATCAACTTCTACTTCCCTAATTTTATCACCTTTGGGTTTTCCTGTAACACCTTTTTATTCTTTCTTTGTTCGTTTCTCTTCAATACCAGGTTGATCTCCTTTGTTATAGGTGATTTGTTCGTTATCGTCATTCATTCTTGATTTTTTTAACTGTTTTAACTTGCTTCACCTCAATATGGTTTACTTCCAAACTTGTTCATATGTTTAATAAATCCTCAATTCCAATATCCAACTCAACCTCAATCTAATTTCGACAGTTTTTCAGAAAACTTGACTGAAACAGAGAAAATATCGTCTAATACTCGTTGCAGAATGGGCTCCTATTACAACACTTATGCGAAATTCGAAAACGAGCTAAGAAGGAGAGAGTTTTCGAACGCATGAGTGTTGGAATTGCCTTCTGCAACGAGTATTTGTCGATATTTTATCTATTTCAGTCAAGTTTTGTGAAAAATTGTCGAAATTAAGGTGGGCGTTCAATGGAGTGTGTTTTTATTTCAAGTTGCATTTGAAAATGGTTTCACTTTGAGAACTGAAATTTTGTGGGTAAGCTCAGAAAGGATTGGAGTTCTTAATGAGATGATTGAGATTTATTTCATTTCAACAGTTCATTTTTTTTCTTTCAAAAATAGGAGAAAATAAGTCAACTCATGCTTCTGTTTTATTTCAAACGAAAGACCCATGAAAATACACACAACCAAACTTATATGGAATCACCCAGTATTAAGATGAAATATTATTTTGATATCTTTTTCGTTAGAAGCAAATAAAAAGTGCATGTGTTTACTCACAAAAACAGTTAGGTTCATAAGCACTTGATGAGATTTGGCTTTGCAGTGTCGATTTTACCATTTCGTTCGAACGTCGCAGTGAATTTATTATTTGTTTTTTTGCGAAGTTTTAAAAAAAATGCCTTATGTGGGGTTATCGGAAGTTCAGAGAGGAAGAATTATTACTATGGCAGAACAAGGTATGTCACAAAGACAGATTGCAAGAACGGGGGGGGTTACACAAGGGGTTGTTTTAAAAACCTATGCAAGATGTCTGGAGTTAGGAACCCTAAAGAATAGGCCGAGAAGAAGTCGTGGAAGAGTAACTACAGAAAGGCAGGATCGCTTTTTAGCCCAAACATCAAGAAGAAATCCCGCAGTATCTCATTCAGAGCTTCAAAGGCAATTTTTGCAAGCTACAGGTGTTGGTGTTTCTGTCGAAACTATCAGAAAAAGACTTCGCGCTCGGGAATTATTCAAGAGAAGAGCGTTAAGAGTTCCAGAACTATCAAGGCAAAATAAAGTAGACCGTTTTAATTGGTGTTTAGAGCATGAAAATTGGACTATTGAAGATTGGAAAAATGTCTTATTTTCGGATGAGACCAGAATTGGTCTAAGATCAGACGACCGGCGTGTTCGCATTTTAAGAGGTAGAGGGAGGCAAGCTAGGCTCCAAGCTGAAAGACCGATCCCTAAATACAAAGGAGGTACTGTAATGTTTTGGGGCGGAATTATGTTTGGTGAGAAAACTCCTTTGATTCCCATTAGACAATCTCTGACAGGGCCTAGGTATGTTGATCTAGTGCTACAACCTGTAGTGAGGCTCTGGCGAGGTGCTTTTGGAGATTATTTCCTATCTATGCAGGATAATGCACCTCCACATACCAGCAGAGTTGCAAAAAATTTTTTCGAAACAGAAGGTGTGACTGTTTTAGAGTGGCCTTCTTGTTCATCGGACCTTAATCCTATCGAGCACTTGTGGGATAGGATCAAAAGAAAAATTAGAGCTCGTCAAAATAATCCTGGTAACGCAGAGCAACTTATACAAGCGGCTTTAGAGGAATGGGCAAATGTTACAGAAGAAGAAATTAACAACTAAATAGAAAGCATGCCTCGTCGAATTCAAGCTTGTATCAATGCCAGGGGTGGTGATACTGATTATTGATTTGTTAAAATCGTTTTATTTGTTGTTCAATTCTCAGTTACATAAAAATTATTTTTAGAGAAATTTACACTTTTAATTTTCTGTTCTATTATAAAAATAATCTTTCAATAATTTATATTATTTTTGTAATAAACTTGTTTTGGGAAAACTGCTCTTCACTTTTCAGCGACTTTTTTTTAATTAAAATTCGTTTTTTCCAAATAACAAGGTGATTCCATATAAGTTTGGTTGTGTGTACTTTAATGAAGTCATTACGATACTGAAATAGAAAAATTTATTTTCAGGTCATCAATTGGGAAACCACACTACAAATACCAAAGCAAAGCAAACTTTCGAAAGAAAGTACCGATCTTATACTGAAATTGTGCACGAGTGCCGACAAACGTTTAGGTAAAAATGCCAGTGAAGTGAAAGCGCACCCTTACTTCAAAGACATTGACTTCGAGAAGGGTCTGCGTCAGCAGACGGCGCCCTACGTGCCACGTATAGAATATCCTACGGATACGTCGAATTTCGATCCTGTCGACCCTGACAGGCTCAGAAATTCCGCCTCGATCGATTCGACAGCGTCCGACGAACAGTTGGACGACTCGAATCTGTTCCACGGCTTCTTCGAGTTCACTTTTAGGAGATTTTTCGATGACGGCGGAGGTCCAGTTTTTAACAGGATCAATTTAGACGACAATGACAATCAGGGCCCCGTGTATGTTTGAGAATTTTTAGGAAGTTTTTAATTATCTTGCCAAAAAAGAACATGTTTGGATGGATACAGAAGTCTATTTCCAGTGGGAATTCGTTGGGTAGGTACTTTGAAAATGATTTAAAATTCATTGAACAGAAATTGTTCGGTCTGTCGGATATTTTTGTGCCTTAACTGATGACTTAATTGAATTGAGAAGTATTTTTTGAAGAAGTTTACCAATGTTATAACTGGAAATAAGAGGTCCTCAATTTGTGCCTTGAAATTTTATAATTGCGTAGGGAGTGGATAGTGTTTGATGTTCCATTAACAAAAATTCTAAGTTATCATGCTTGAAAATGATATTCCTTAGACCCGATTTTTGTATGTGCTAGCCAGAGAGTATTATGATTCATTCATGCTCAGAACTAAAGTAGTTTTTGGTGTTAGTATAGAAACTGTAATGAACTTATGTGGAACTGAAATTCATTTGAAAAAATGGTAATGGTGATTCATATTAATTGTTGCGAAGAACGAAATATCGAACCAATTCATGAGTTCTACGGTTACATTAAATGTTCTGGTAATTGAGGGGTTATTTCAATTATACAGAAAGTATCAGTTCGAAGAGTTAAGTCAAAAATCGTTTGGATAAGTCATAATCTACACACAGAGATTTTTATGCACCTCACATTCTTCCTAGAACTAGGAAAAAATCTTAGTGACCATTGCTCGAATAAAATACTTCAGTTGGTTGCTACCGCAGGAAGGGCTGCGTGGCACTGGTGACGGCTAACAAGCCACAAACTAGTCTGTCATGGTCCCCCTGTGCTGGCGACACCAGTGGTGTACTTCGGAAATTGGATCTCTGCTAGTCCATTTCTCTCATTTATTTATGCTAAGGACTGAACGAGAATAAAGTCGCTATCACAAAAACGCTTATATCTTTTGAACCACTGGACCGATTTCGAAAATCAAACTCATTTTCGAATCATCTTCTGATTCTAATGAAAACTGTTTTTACAATAAAAAAACCAAAACTATTTTTTACAAAACTCATGGATTCTTTCTGGAATTCTTCCCATCGTGCTTCTTATAGTGTTCTCAGTCACTTTCTGGGATGCTGTCTTCCACTTTTGCTTGAATTCTGCTGATATTTTCGTTGATTTCTTAGTCTTCTTAAATTTTCTTTTTACCGGGGCCCAATATTTTTCGATTGGCCTGAGTTCTGGGCAATTTGGTGGATTAGCCTCTTTGGGGACAAAAACCACCTCATTAGCTTCGTACCATTCCTTGGTGGCCTTGCTGTAGTGGCATGAAGCTAAATCTGGCCAAAAGATTGTTGACACATCGTGCTCACGTAAAAATGGTAAAAGTCGCTTCTTCAAGCATTCCCCGATGTATATCTTCGAGTCAACAGAGCCTTGGCCAACGAAAAATTTGCTCCTTTTCCCACAAGTGCAAATTGCTTGCCAAACCAGGAATTTTTTAGGAAACTTTGCTTGCAAAGATCTAGCTCAAATTTCTGCAGAAAAAGTTCTGTGACTGCATTATTGGATTGAAGTATTCTTTGTTCTCTTCGTGAAAAAAAGCAATTTCATTGACAATATGAAGTTTACTTGTCATAGTTTATCTATTTATATTTTTTTTATTTATTTTCTCAAAAATGCAACAATTCCCACTGTTGTGTGAACAAAGACCAAAGATTAAAATTTCTGAAAGTATTTTTCCATTGTTGTATTTATTCATTTTCACTAGAAATGTATTTTTTTTATTTCCTGAAAATCGCGTTGAAACTTCATGAACTGGTTCGATATTTAAGTTCCTGAGCAATACATTATTCAATTTATGTTGAACTTGAAAAAACAGATATATTAGGTAAAAATCGAATAAAATTGTTAAATAACTGAGGTTTTCGCATATGGTGCTAATATTTGTTATGCAAAAATGTGATATATTACTAAGCGACCCATAAAAGATTCATGCGTTATTGTAAATTTTAATTTCATTTATTAATCGAATTTAAAATGAGTTAACCTCGAAATAAGAATTCATTGTGTGGGATAACTATTCTGTTCCTAGGAAAATAATATTCACCTCCAAGTCTTTGGTTCCTCCAATTAAAATTCCTCAATTCTAAAAGCACATGAACAAATAGGTATAATTTTCGATTGACTTTGATGTCTTTTATTGTATGGAGAATATCTTTGATTTGGAGTATTGAAATGTTGTGTTGTTTTTCAGATCCAGTGTTATTATCTAGTTTCTTCTTATTTTTTATAATTGTTTCTAGGGAAGCTTTCTATTATTGAATTTTTTCTGGACTTTCTCGATTACATAATTTTTAAGATAATTTGAAATGCTGGAGCTGATTATAACAAGGTAAAAAACACGCAAATAATGCAATTTATATTTTCATCTAGATCAAGTAATCAAGAAATAATTACGCATAACTAAAATAATTGAGTTATGAAATTTCTTCCTCAAGATATCACAAGTTGAACAGAACAGATGTTCTTAGGTCAAGTATACAAATAAGTCTTTTTGTATTCATTTTTCACAACATTATCGTTTTTTGGCCTATTCTCTTGAATCAACATTCTCATTATTTTCATCCGTAAAAGATGTTATTGTTGTCTGAATCTATTTTTTCATTTCTGACAAAAGAAATGAAATGGTTCAAGATTCGATATCTGCGAGATTGAAAGTTACTTATTTCTGTTTGACATAATTACTAGGTGGCAAAAAAAAATGATTATTGATTATTCTTCTACCCTTCACTGACGAGAAAAATAAGAATCAGGAGAATTTTTTGTACCTACAATTGTCTTAGGTATTGTTGTATGTTTATTATGCAATCAACTCTTATTCCTGAAGTAACGCTGTTTTCTTTCAGTTTCTCGACAATTTTTCATATTCTTTGTTCCTTTTAAACAAAGGATCGAGTAAAATTCAGTTAGTTTGTGAGAGATTTGTTTGTTTGAAAAGCTCATAAGATCATTTTGTTTGTTCAACTTATGAATATTTTGATGGGAAAGTTAAGCACAATGCTAATTCACTGTTTTCTGAATATCTTTTATGGAGGTTCTTGGGATTTCAATTTATAAATTATAATATATAATATTTAATCCTGTATATTGTGTAAATTAACTAACATTTTGTAAATACCAATTAAAAATTAAGTAATCAACGCGTTATTTGGAGGGTAATTTTTCTATTTCAGTGTGTGTTTAAACAAAAGCGAATTATGGAACACTGCCTTTAAAAAATATGATCAAATATTCATATAGATTTATTTTAAGAGTCAAGCTAGTATAATTATCGACGCAGTCCTGTTCATAAGTTAATGCTAACATTTTTATTTATTACAATTCTATATTAAGCTATTATGTATTTCGACACCTAATTAGCAATTATTTTTTTTCTAGTCTTAATAGTTTGCATCAGATTTCCCCATTTTTATGTTGTTTAAAAAAATAACCGTGTTCCTTGAAGTGAATCTTGAAATACAATTGGGCAGTTGATGTACGCCTAATTGCTTGCAAAATTGTAAATTTTGTGTAAATACATATTTTGAAACATTGATTGTCGTTTTCTTCAGCCCATGAAAATGAATTATTTCGTATTTTTCCCTTATACGGGGTGTTTCACCATAAACTGGACAAACATATATATACTCCATTCACTTCTATTTAATCACATAGTAGAAGGTCATGGTTTTGTTTTCAGGAGTTGGTGCACCTGATGAAAAGTCTGTGCGCGTACAGAAAATATCGTTAATGACAAAACGACGTTGCCAGTTTCTTTGTTTATATCAAACTAAAGTATCAAAGATATTCCACATTTTGTTAGTTCGAATCGATCGGCGATTTTGGGGCGAAATATCGATAGGAAATCGCCTATTTTTCCGTTTTTCGTCGTCCAGAAGAAGTTTTCCGTCGATATGAGAAATTTCGTGCAAGTGTCATTTTTTCCTTTCACGACTTTTGGCGTGAGTACGAATGGCAAATTTGAATTGGACCAAAAATCGATTTATAAGCATAAATAAAGCGAAAGTAAGGGTACTAATCGACCTTTTTACACTTGATAACGAAGTTTTTTTAGGTATCTGGCCGTTTAGAAAGATTTCAAACGAAATTCCGGTCCCTCAGAAGTTTGGTTAGTTTCGGTATCGATTTTGGTGCTCAAAATTTATTTGGTATGTGTAAATGGACAAAAAAGGCTTCCTTATACGATTTTCTAACGAAAGCGACCGGAAAATATGGTTCAGGTAGGATTTTCGAGGAATTATGAGGAAAGAACTTGCAGAATGAAATTGCGCGATTTTCGTAAGTGAACGGGTTCTGGATGGCCATCATCGGTCTCTAAATGATTATTGTTGATCGTTTTCACGTTTCAGAAAAAAAGTATGACTATATTGCATTCAAGGGTAGGTGAATTCAGATTCCGATGAATTGAAATGTGTCACTGGAGCTTTCATTCCTATCAATCCTTTGCCGAAGGTAGAAATACACTATATTGAACCAGAATACATCGGTTTTTTCCATATTCCAGGAGTTTGTGTCTTATTTTAGAACAGGTGAATGATAAATGTGAAGCATATGTTTGACCTATTCCATTTTATTTGTACAAACCTACTGTGGTAGTAATGTATGAATATTTTTTGAACTAATAAATTACTATACAGTCAGAATATTTTACTCCTTGTTCATAAGATCAAATAAATGGAATGTATATCTATAAAGCTTTCAGGAATTGACATTCTTGCTTATTAATTTATAACCAAAACTCAGTTACTATTGCATTGAAATTATTAGTTTCTCTGTAGACAAATTCGTTATTAGAATGTAGAGAAAAATATCATAAAAATATTTTGAAAAACGTCATAACTTCGATACAGAGTGGAATGTGTCAAATTTCCAAGGCCAGAGTTGTGATTTTATAATTGTGAATGGAGTATAGCCGTTTAGATGACACCGAAAAAGTATGTTTATGACATATATCCAGTATTAGAAGCATAAGCGAGATACAGGGTGTGTATTGTCAACTTTGAGCAATATTCTGATAACTGATGTGGTGAGTTATGCCTGACGTTTGAAATAACGGTTTCTGGTGAGATCTAAGTATTTTTTAGGGCTCAATTCCATTTTGGTGTGGAATTCTGAAAACAAAATTCAAAAAGGGGGAAAAAGGGGGTTTTCCGTGAAAAGTGTATTCCAAAATTAGAACTCAACTTTTTTTTGCATGTTTTCAGTGAAAAAAAATTCACCCGAAATTGTTGGAATCTTTCATCGTTGAACTATCTTTTATATCTGATATGAAAACAGGATGAAAAAATATCCATTGGTTTTCTTTTTGTAGCCTTCCAAAGATTAAGCTGTGTGAAAAATCAGAGAATCAGTCGTTTCGTTCAGGTGTGATTAATGGACCAACAAACAAACCATAAAAGGCCTGATAAAACCTTATATCATTTCTAATGATTCATGTGTTATAAATCAAATTTATATCTATTGAAAAAGTATATTGTCTTGTAGTTATGGCAGGGAATTGATCGAACCTACGGCATCATTACACCTGTCCATGAGCTCTTGTCCTTTCTGTGAGTAAGTAGGATCGAATAATTTTCCCTCGGGATTCACCTGGAAAAGATGCTCCGCGACAAAATCCACAGGATCGTCTGGTTTTATTCTAACAACTTCCATCAAGGCTTTAGTCAATGTAGGAAAAATGAACTCCATCAAATAATTCCTGAGAGGTTCACTTTCAGCTATAACAACCTTTTCCTCTTCACTCTTCAATGCTTCTAACGTTTCTGTCCATTTTGTCATTTTGAACATATAATTTTCCATAGCTTCTTCTTCATCAGCTTTCTTTTGAGCCTCTATATTCTCCATTTTCTTCTTGAAGTCACTCTCTTGTTTATCGTGAATTTTAAGCTGCTCCTCCAGTGATAATCCAAAAGAAATTGGATTACCTAGAATCTGTTTGATTGCATCGAAAATTAAGTCCATATTTTTCGAATCATCCTTGGTGGCATCGTATAAAACTGGATGAACCTCCATTTCATCGAAGAAATTCAAGATGGTGTCTTCTTCAGTATTGATTTTTCTGTAATTCTCAAGTCTTCTTTTCATATGTTCTTCAGTATAGTGCGTCCCATCAATATCCTTCTCTTGCTGTCTTTTTATTCGCCCACAAAGAAAATCATCGGGAGCTACCAGGCTGAACACATGCTGTGGCATAATTTTGCTGTTGGCGATTGCGGCATATTTATCTTCGTATTCATCATCAGAATCTCCTTCCCCAGCATTTTCTTCTTCGCCTTCTCCGACACTCCCAAAAAGTTCTTCTGCTTGTTCTGTTGTTTTCGGATACCCATCCAAGACAAAGCCTTGATTTTGACATATATTCAATCTTAAGAAGTTTCTTAACAATTTGATCACTTGTTCATCGGGAAGTTTGTGATCTTCGCTTTCACTCAGTATACTTTGTATATCTCGAATTTGTTCCTCCCATTCTTCTATATCAACGCCTTCTTCTTCTTCTTCTTCAACTTCTTCTTCCTCCTCTTCATTCATATCTTCTTCGTTTTCTTCCAAAGCTAACAATCTCTGAGCTTCCCTCTCTTGTTTCAACTTGAGACGTTGTTTTTCTTCCGTTATATTGTCACGTAAGCTTTGCAATGTTTCTTCTATCAATGTTTTTATGGATATGTAGTGTAGACCATATTCTTCGCAAATTCTACAAGCCAAAAGTGTCTTCCCGGATCCTGGAGGTCCGTGCATCATTATTTTGATGGGTGTGAGCTGTCTGGCTTCTTTCAGCTCTTCTATTATGGAGGTTATGTTACTCACAATTCCGGATTCGTACTGCCATTCCATTTGGAAATTATCCAGAACGATAGCTGGATCCATTTTTAGATTGACTGTGAACTGGTCGTAGATTCTTCCAGTTATTCCATTGAAACTCATGGCTTCTTCCACGTCATGCACTTCCTTGATGTATCCTTTTCCCAATCCTTTACTGATAGCTTTCACTACGTTACTCAATTTAGCAGAAACGGGTTCCACTGCTAATAAGTAGCGTTTAGGGGAAATTGGATTTTTTATAAGACATCCAATAATCCTGGCCAAATCTGACACGTGGATCAGAGGTACAAAGTTTGAACCGTCTCCAAAAACTGGTAATTGTTGTACATTCGACCAAGCTAACTTAAAAAGGAAGTCCATGGACTCCTCTTCGTAACCATAAGTGAATCCTGTTGCTATAACATATGTTTTCAGTTTCTTCTTGTGTTTTTTTCCTAACATCATTACTTCTCTTTCGCAAGCGAGATATTCCTTATAGTTTAAATGTGGTTTCCTTCTTCTGTAGTGGGAGTCTACAAAAGGACCTGGTTCTTCCATAAATTTCCTTTTGGTCCTTGCCCAAGTCATTATTGTTGAAATCAGAATGAATATCTGTTCTCTAGGATGATTGGAGTAAGTTTTGGGCCCAACTTTTTTCAGTTCATCAAGCTGTGATATCAAAAACTTCAGTGTTTCTATAGCTCTTGGCATAACCGAAGGATTTCTTGTGATATCGTAGATTATAACGCCGCAGTTGTCGATTTCTTCATTGAAATTCTCAGCCATTTCATCGATAATATACAGGACGTCCTCGGATTTCTTTGAAATCAGGGAACTTAAGGTTCCTATTATTTCGTATTTGTGTCTATCTTCCTCAATTTCAGTTTTGGGGGGTTCTTCTTCAGCTGTACCCTCTCCAACGATTGGCATGTATTCTTCTTGTTTCTTCTCGCCGTAATATTGATCGGCAAGATACGAACTGACGTACTTGGTGTTGAAATTATCGACATCGTTGATGAAGATTCGGTAAGGAACAAAGGAAGTTGATATTTCTTCTGATTTATTTTCTTCCGATTTATTTTCTTCAACGGTGGATGCAAAGTTTTCGGCATGTTCAGTGTCAATAGTAGACATTTTTGAGAGTCTTTGTCTAATTTGACAGAAACTCAAAAGATTTGATTATCTACGACTTTTCCTGAGTAAATATGTTGAAAAAAAAAACAGATTTTGGTAGAAAACTGTCGTTGGTTGAACGGTTATATTGAATCAATTGAAATTTTCAGGAAATACTGTCTTGAGTACTTCCAGAATCAACATATTCAGATAAAATTCTGAAAATCACTTTATAAAAGTGAATGGAGTATACAGGGTCCTGCAATAGTGCGTTCTTCTTCCATAGCTGCCGAACCAGACATCTCAGAGATTTCGTTGGAAAGTAGACCTCTTGTACCTTCATTTCTGCATCTCAGGAAATTATTTTCTGATATACAGGGTGTCCCCGATAAATGTTATTCAACAAATGTATGATTTTTTTAATGGATCATCCCATATATTTTCACATATTTTCAATGACCTTCATTACCTCTTTCATGACGCAAAATCTTGGGGACCTTTTTCCAACAGTTCAGATCTTATTCGAAGAAAACTGCAAAAAGGTGAAGGCATAGCACTTTAGTAAAAGTCTTCTGACTATTTCCAGAAGCGATAGTAACATGAATTTGAACTAAAAGTTTTTTAATTGAAGGATTTGCCTTTACATGGTTTCTAAACGATCAACCTGTCATATACAGGGTGTCCGTTATTAAGATCCAAATATGGAGAACTTAAAATTATTATTTCTCGATTTTTTCAAATAGAACACCCTGAATTTTTTTCCACAATGATGTAGAAAATCGAATACCTTACATTTTCTCAGAAGTAACCTTAGGATTATTTTAACTCCCGCATCCAGCAGACACGAAAAATGATATCGCAAATGAAAATTTTATTCAAATAATAACATAATAAAACTAACGGACATTCAAAAGAGGTCAAACAATGAAATAAAGCTAAATGAATAATTATTGACAAACTTCAAAGCCTTCCCAGAATCATATTTCCTGAGCATCATCATAAAAATGATATTTCTTTTTCGTACAAGCAATTCATATTGATCACGTATTCAACCAATTATATCAGTTTTTAATTTTTATCGGCTTTCCAAAAAAAATATCGGTCAAGTTATTGCTTCTTAGAGCTCAAAGATACTTTCGAATACAGTGAATCAGTATGAATTTTTGGAAAAAATAGGATTTTCATGTTAGGGCAGTGCCACAGAACCTGTTTTTTAAGGAAGTCGAACTTATGCTGCCCAATATCCTGATAGGAAATAAAAATTCATACTGATTTACTGTATTCGAAAGTATCTTTGAGCTCTAGTAGCAATAACTTGATCAATATTTTTTTTGGAAAGCCGATAAAAACTGATATAATTGGTTGAATACGTGATCAATATGAATTGCTTGTACGAAAAAGAAATATCATTTTTATGATGATGCTCAGGAAATATGATTCTGGGAAGGCTTTGAAGTTTGTCAATAATTATTCATTTACCTACTTAGTTTTATTTCATTGTTTGACCTCTTTTGAATGTCCGTTAGTTTTTATTATGTTATTATTTGAATGAAATTTTCATTTGCGATATCATTTTTCGTGTCTGCTGGATGCGGGGGTTGAAATAATAAGGTTACTTTTGAGAAAATGTAAGGTATCCAATTGTCTACATTATTGTGGAAAAAATACAGGGTGTTCTATTTGAAAAAATCGAGAAATAATAATTTTAAGTTCTTCATATTTGGACCTTAATAACAGACACCCTGTATATGACAGGTTGATCTCTTAGGAACCATGTCAAGGCAAATCCTTCAATTGAAAAACTTTTAGTTCAAATTCATGTTACTATCGCTTCTAAAAAATGGTCAGAAGACTTTTACTGAACTGCTTTTCCCTCACCTTTTTGCAGTTTTCTTCGAATAAGATCTGAACTGTTGGAAAAATGTCCGTAAGATTTTGCGTCATGAAAGAGGTAATGAGGGTCATTGAAAATATGTGAAAATATATGGGGTGATTCATTAAAAAAAATCATCCATTTGTTGAATAACATTGATCGGGGACACCCTGTATATCAGAAAATAATTTCCTGAGATGCAGAAATGAAGGTACAAGAGGTCTACTTTCCAACGAAATCTCTGAGATGTCTGGTTCGGCAGCTATGGAAGAAGAACGCACTATTGCAGGACCCTGTATATCTTGAGATTAACTTGATCTTGTAGAATAACAGGTGACCACCAAATGCTCCTTCTGTAGGATGGTATCTACTTATTGACAAAACTACGTAGATAATCGTTTTATTACATCTTCAAAAAAAGCCATGGATGTGTTGTTCAAACAGCGTGCACTCGTTCAAAATCGAACTGTCCGATTCGATTGAATTCGGGGTTCGAGATTCCGTTGATCAGGTGATTTTGATGAATCGATACACGAATCTAATGCCGCCCCTGCTGGCCAGAGGTCTCGGACCGGTTTGCATGCTTTGTGAGACTGACCTCGGCGCGCTGCCGATCATAGTTTATTGTAATTACTGTACCTAGCCCGTACATCCACTGCCATGCTCTGCACTCAGTTTTCATTGTCAGAGCAGCGCGTCTCTTCAGCGTCATAAGACTGAGCGGGAACAGGGAACGTGTTAAGAAGTTGAAAATTTTTATGCCTGCCACTTGAAGCTCATATAGGCTCCATTCAAGCTGAGTGATTGCGTTGTCAGGCCCGTAAATGAAAAATTTTCAGAGGAGGTTATCTGAGATTTTTCAACTCTGTATAAAACGCAGTTATTCCTAGTTTCATCCGATAAGATTGTTCAAAAATGTCGTAAATTCAAAAACAATTGTGGATGCATCCGTGAAAGAGTCAAAAATTCAGTCATTCTCAATGAGTGGACGAAGATAGCATAAAGGATAGCAATAATAGCATTAGATACTGCCGTGGCAACATTGCAGAATCTAACTTCGAAAGGGCCAGTGGCGTGGTGTTATCGGTATTGAAGAATGGGAATAAAATTACGAGTGAATTATCTTTTTATGACGATTTCGTACAATATTGGTACTGAGTTAATAAAAATGTTAAAGGACCCCGCACTTTTCTTATGGCAAATGGCGTACCGTCGAATGTTCTAATTTTTTGGAATAATGTAGTAGGTACTCGACCTACTGATCAAAAGTGTCCATGGCGCCAACTCAATCCTATGACTAGTTTTTGAGATGCAGGGCGTTGAAGTTGAGAATTACCAACTTTTACTACGCGAGTATCTCGAAACAGAATCGTTTGAACTTCAATTTTTCTCAAGAAACATTTCATTTCATCCCCAGGGAGCAACCATATGGAGGAATATGACCGAAAATCATTTACGAATACAGGGTTATCCATAATTGAATGCATGCCCGATTTTGAAAGTATAAAATATGTCAGTTCCAGAGCGAAAACGTTAGCAAAATGAATTATTACACTAGATATGTTTTTGTTGCATCGAAAAAACCTGAAATACCCAGAATTCATACTGGGTGATCCATTATTATAGAAACTATTCACAATAAAGGTTAACTGGACACCCTGTATTTTTGGGTTGATTTGAGGCGTTTGTTTGATTTTTTCAGAACATATCATCATGGACTTCAAAGAATACAGGGTGATTCAGTCATGAAATAAACTGTGAACCTCACGAAAATACCCGAAAACCACCTTTTTTTTTCATCACCCACTATTTCAAGATTAACGTTGAGGTGGGAGTTTTCTTTCACCACTGTACTTGATATAAAAACATCAATACGACTGAGAGTTTTTATCCACTTCCTATGACCAGTTTTTTTTTTATGAAATATGAAAATTATTTATTTATGTTACCTGGAATTATAATTTTTTAGCCGATTAGACCTTTGTTTCCTCTTGAATATACTCTACAGTAAAGAAGGTTATTAAAACTTCCTTTTCATTGAAACTGACTTCCAATTCATCAATTCAAATTTCCCCATCAAAAACTAATATATGGATACTTACAATCGGTATGTTAGTCTTTGATTTCGATAGAATCAAGAAAGGACATCGACCTTTACCGGTCGTAATATCGAGATTTAATGATCGATTTAAGACTCTGAGCTCTCATAAAAACCACAATAGAGGAACGATTCAGTCTCATGTGTCCGAGCAGAAGGTTGATTCTATTGTGCCCAACATTGGATTCATTCGGCCAATTGGTAGAGTCATTGTCATTTTTTCATTCAGAAAAAATTCAAATTTTGTGCTGAAGTAGGGGAGATTGGAAAAATAGCCCAAAAATTGGTTTTTAAGGTTTTTATTTCTTAAAGTACTTGCAAAATCTATAAAAGAAAGACTCCACATGTGCGTCGCACGTCGAGACCGTCATTTGAACGATATTATTTTCAAGACATATAGAAAAAAAACTTGATTACGAGGATATATTGAAAAATTCTTAGCCTACTATAGAACCAAACAAATTTCAATGTCAAAATATTTTATTACTCAATACATTTATTACAGCGAACCTGCAACGTCTCTAGACCTTTCAAAAAAAATGTTTCTTCCTGCTCTGCAAACCAGTCCTCCACAGCTTTCATTACCTCCCCGTTGGAAGAAAATTTACGATCTTTTAAACTTTTTTTCAGTTGAGGAAAGAGATGATAGTCGGACGGAGCCAAATCTGGTGAATAAGAGGGGTGTTCTAGTAATTCTAACCCTAAATCACGAATTTTTTGCATCGCAACATGAGATTTGTGTACTGGGGCATTGTCCCGTAAAAACAAAACACCCTTGGATAGCTTTCCGCGTCTTTTCTCTTTAATTTTTTCCCGTAGAGTGGTCAGTAATGTCGAATAGTAATCTCCAGTTATTGTTATACCCTTTTCCAAAAAATCAATCATGATTACTCCATGGCAATCCCAAAAAACTGAGGCAAGAACTTTTCCAGCAGATTTTTGGACACAAAACTTCTTAGGTCTCGGAGAACCAGAGTGTCGCCATTCCATCGATTGTTGCTTTGTTTCTGGATCGTAGAAATGTACCCAAGTCTCATCCATAGTAACAATTCGGTTTAAGAAGTCTACATCGTTTTCAAATCGAGCACAGATCGAACGCGATGCTTCTACCCTTGCACGCTTTTGGTCAACATTCAAACATTTGGGGATCCATTTTGCAGAAATTTTTGACGTGAACTACATGATGAACGCGTTCGTATGAAATCTTCAGTGCTTCAGATATCCGTTTTAGCCCAATTCGACGGTCTGATAAAATCATGTCATGAACTGCATCGATATTTTCGGGGACTGACACAGAAACTGGCCTTCCCGATCGGCCATCATCTTCAATGGAAAATGTACCTCTTTTGAAGCTTGCAGCCCAATTTTTCACGGTCGCATACGAAGGACATTGATCACCAAGGGTATTAAGCATATCTTCGTAAATCTGCTTACCTCTTAACCCTTTTAAATACCTACAGGTACTTGATGATGGCTCGATACTCCAATTCTTACAATTTCGGTGGACATCTTTTTTTAAATTTATTGCGTAACTCTGGTTTACTTTTTTGACGTCGAACTCTACACTGACACTTCTAATAAGATATTGTTCGTTGATATGGTATCGCAATATTTTGTTTATGCATGGAACTGGTCTAGGCTAACTAGATATCAATACATCCTCGTATGTTAGCTCTCAAAATAAAGAAGAATTTTTTCAATATATTTTTCAGCTCCTTCAAATGTTGGGGAACTAGTTGCCGCACCCTGTGTAAGAACTGCTCGGCTTTGAAAAATATGAACCAAAATGGAATTTTCGTTGAGCATTTATCAATGAAATTACATCGAGTTAATGTCGAGTCCTAATTGTGGTTAAACATGCGGATAATTTCGTGTATTGAGTGGCGCACGAAAGAAGTAATGTCTTCACTCGTAATGTAAAACAATTATCGAATAATCCGGATCCTTCCGAAGAATGCCAACAAGTATGTGCGCGATCAAGCGGCATTAACGGGCTCAATGTCAACTGAAAAAGAATGGTTACTTTTGAGCGCACATTTTTTCGAATTCCCTAGAACCGCTGGAAAAAAGTTGGGCATCCATAGTTATAGGTCTGTCAACCCGACTGTTCCGAGAAGAAAATAAAGAAAAGAATCTAATGGTTAACGACTACCGTTTTGATGTTCTCTCATGTTTTCTCGGTAGAGACGATAAGACCATAGAAAGAAGTCGAAGACGGCAATAAAACAGCGGAGATATAATTGTTGAATGTTGGAGATGGGCATATATAACTCAAGAAGGAGAAGTTGGTACGTCGATTGGGAATGACTTCTGCAAACAGGTTGATTGATTTTACACGAGTATACTGGGTGTACCTACGCAGAAAGTGGGAAATCGGTTGTGTACTTTAGATCGTTGGATTGCTGAGGAAACAATACCAGAACGTTATTACTTGTAATATGGTTGTTTGGTCGTTTTTGGACCACTCTGTAGGTGGCAATTTTTTCGAGATTCACCTGCCTGAAAATGAGCTGTGTGATACTTAGTATACACACAACCAAACTTATATGAAATCACCCAGTATTAGGATGAAATATTATTTTGATATCTTTTTCGTTAGAAGCAAATAAAAAGTGCATGTGTTTACTCACAAAAACAGTTAGGTTCATAAGCACTTGATAAGATTTGGCTTTGCAGTGTCGATTTTACCATTTCGTTCGAACGTCGCAGTGAATTTATATTTTGTTTTTTTGCGAAGTTTTAAAAAAAAATGCCTTATGTGGGGTTATCGGAAGTCCAGAGAGGAAGAATTATTACTATGGCAGAACAAGGTATGTCACAAAGACAGATTGCAAGAACGGTGGGGGTTACACAAGGGGTTGTTTCAAAAACCTATGCAAGGTTTCTGGAGTTAGAAACCCTAAAGAATAGGCCGAGAAGAAGTCGTGGAAGAGTAACTACAGAAAGGCAGGATCGCTTTTTAGCCTAAACAGCAAGAAGAAATCCCGCAGTATCTCATTCAGAGCTTCAAAGGCAATTTTTGCAAGCTACAGGTGTAAGTGTTTCTGTCGAAACTATCAGAAGAAGACTTCGCGCTCGGGAATTAATCAAGAGAAGAGCGTTAAGAGTTCCAGAACTATCAAGGCAAAATAAAGTTGACCGTTTTAATTGGTCGGTAATGCTGTTTATTTGCTTGAAAAATTGTTGTAGGGAGACATTTTTTTGATATTTCTTGTCAAGCTTACTCTCAGGAATATCAGACCAGTGAAAATTATCATAACACCCTGTAAAATGTGTCGAATAATGCGAAAATTCTAATAATGTGATAATTCCCATGCGAAATATAGAAGTTGATGTCAATTTCCGGTAGAACCGGAAGTTGTAAAAAATTGAAAATATTTTATCTGAATAGATATTATTCGAACACCCCAGTATACAAATTTTCAGAAAACTGGAACCAGTAGTTTCGTCGTGAAAGACTCAAATGTTGGAGACTCCGATAGTGGAATAAGCGACGAACTTCCTATAACGAAATCTTGTTCCTAAACAGTTATAGATATTTCTCGGATACTTCACTCAGTTTCAGAGGAGTAATTAGTATTTCTACATTTACAGCAAGATACTAACCAGTTGAATACATTTTTTTACGAAGAAAATAGGATTTTTGTGAACTCAGTAACTCTTATTATATTATGATTACTCAGAACTTATCATTTCATTTTGTATTGAATATTTTGAAAGCAGTTTCTCATGAATAGTACATACTTCTATTTTGAATTCTTAGAAGTCTTAGATGCTCTTTTTAGTAGTCCCGATGTAAACTTTCCCGCAGTCTAAATTGTCTAAAATGTTCTTTTTTTTTATCAAAACAGGCCTCTGTTTCCTTCCCAATGTGACATCCTGTATGTAACAAATTACGCACAGATAATTCCATTCCAGTTAAAAATAGTGAATTATAATTTGTTGCGGAAAATTTATTCACGCCCATTCCATAAGATGGCTCCAAAATGACCACTTATCGATTCTGTAATATGACAGTGGTTAACATTTTTTCGGACTACCTCAATTCAATTACCCACCATTCTTCTTCGCTCGTTCGATCCATTACAGCTTTTTCTGGGACGCATTGTACTCACAATTTTGTAGAATAATTGCGATTTGCCGAGTCCAAGCATCCAGTTTTTCAGCGTGATGTAAATATTAACGAGAGAGCAGAAGAGACATGATCTGGTTCAAAAATGTGATTTACAAGAATCCAGTCGCATAGTTTGAGTGAAAATGTGGCTGAGGCTTCGAAGTAAGGCAAAAACTCGCTTGGACTTTTGTCATACGAATGTGATGGTACAGGAATAAGGTTGTGGTCATAAGATGTAGGTACTCGATCTGACATGCCTAAATGCCGCATCGTGAGTTGTTCATCATACGTGGGCATTGGAGATTCAGACAGTGTGGCAGTGATATACTGGTTACTGTGCCATAAGAGACACCCAGATAAAAATGTATCCTATTGATGTGATACCTATGTAGTTTGTTTGATTTAGAACTTCGGGCAGTGGCGGACAGGGAAATGCGTCTTGGAGGCACAGTATGAATTATCAATCTGTGGGTACTAAGGTGAAAGACAGAGGACTTTTTCAAACATTTTTCACAATAAAACTCTTAAAACACTGACGTCAAATCAGGAGCTTTTGAGCACTCGTTCAATCACCTTTCAGGTAGATTCACCTCGTAGATAGATTCGCTAAGGCCAGTGCGAGAATGCAAATGTTCAAGTTCAAAGTTATCCTGTTATGGAATACGGAAGATATTCATTTATTTATAAGGGTTCTCCAATTGGAGGTTTGACATTCAAAGAAAAATGCCATACCTTTAGCTATCTATGAATTTGAGAAACGTCAAAAATTTTATCGCTTGAAAACCAACTTGTTGGTTTTGCCGATCTGAATGTTTTATCTATGAGAAACGAGTGTTCCTAAGAAGTGAAATAGTCAATAGAAAATGAAATAATATGTTCTGAGTAATCATAATACACACAACCAAACTTATATGGAATCACCCAGTATTGTAAATGGTTTGATGTTGAATAAATATTATTATTATTATTATTATTATTATTATTAAGATGAAATATTATTTTGATATCTTTTTCGTTAGAAGCAAATAAAAAGTGCATGTGTTTACTCACAAAAACAGTTAGGTTCATAAGCACTTGATAAGATTTGGCTTTGCAGTATCGATTTTACCATTTCGTTCGAACGTCGCAGTGAATTTATATTTTGTTTTTTTGCGAAGTTTAAAAAAAATGCCTTATGTGGGGTTCTCGGAAGTCCAGAGAGGAAGAATTATTACTATGGCAGAACAAGGTATGTCACAAAGACAGATTGCAAGAACGGTGGGGGTTACACAAGGTTGTTTCAAAAACCTATGCAAGGTTTCTGGAGTTAGGAACCCTAAAGAATAGGCCGAGAAGAAGTCGTGGAAGAGTAACTACAGAAAGGCAGGATCGCTTTTTAGCCCAAACAGCAAGAAGAAATCCCGCAGTATCTCATTCAGAGCTTCAAAGGCAATTTTTGCAAGCTACTGGTGTTAGTGTTTCTGTCGAAACTATCAGAAAAAGACTTCGCGCTCGGGAATTATTCAAGAGAAGAGCGTTAAGAGTTCCAGAACTATCAAGGCAAAATACAGTTGAACGTTTTAATTGGTGTTTAGAGCATGAAAATTGGACTATTGAAGATTGGAAAAATGTCTTATTTTCGGATGAGACCAGTATTGGTCTAAGATCAGACGACCGGCGTGTTCGCATTTTAAGAGGTAGAGGGAGGCAAGCTAGGCTCCAAGCTGCAAGACCGATCCCTAAATACAAAGGAGGTACTGTAATGTTTTGGGGCGGAATTATGTTTGGTGAGAAAACTCCTTTAATTCCCATTAGACAATCTCTGACGGGCCTAGGTATGTTGATCTAGTGCTACAACCTGTAGTGAGGCTCTGGCGAGGTGCTTTTGGAGATTATTTCCTATTTATGCAGGATAATGCACCTCCACATACCAGCAGAGTTGCAAAAAAATTTTTCGAAACAGAAGGTGTGACTGTTTTAGAGTGGCCTTCTTGTTCACCGGACGTTAATCCTATCGAGCACTTGTGAGATAGAAAGATAGAAAGCATGCCTCGTCGAATTCAAGCTTGTATCAATGCCAGGGGTGGTAATACTGATTATTGATTTGTTAAAATCGTTTTATTTGTTGTTCAATTCTCAGTTACATAAAAATTATTTTTAGAGAAATTTACACTTTTAATTTTCTGTTCTATTATAAAAATAATCTTTTAATAATTTATATTATTTTTGTAATAAACTTGTTTTGGGAAAACTGCTCTTCCCTTTTCAGCGACTTTTTTTAATTAAAATTCGTTTTTTCCAAATAACAGGGTGATTTCATATAAGTTTGGTTGTGTGTATAATAAGAGTTACTGAGTCCACAAAAATCCTATTTTCTTCGTAAAAGAATGTATTCAACTGGTTAGTATCTTGCTGTAAATGTAGAACTACTAATTACTTCTCTGCAACTAAGTGAAGCATCCGAGAAATATCTATAACTGTTTAGGAACAAGATTTCGTTATAGGAAGTTCGTCGCTTATTCCACTATCGGAGTCTCCAACATTTGAGTCTTTCACGACGAAACTACTGCTTCCAGTTTTCTGAAAATTTGTATACTGGGGTGTTCGAATAATATCTATTCAGATAAAATATTTTCAATTTTTTACAACTTCCGGTTGTACCGGAAATGGATATCAACTTCGATATTTGGCATGGGAATTATCACATTATTAGAATTTTCGCACATTTTACAGGGTGTTATGATAATTTTCACTGGTCTGATATTCTTGAGAGTAAGCTTGACAAGGAATATCAAAAAAATGTCCCCCTATGACAATTTTTCAAGCAAATAAACGGTTTTAATGTCTACATGAACAGGGCTAAATTCCCATTGTTTGGCTAGCAGCACCAACTTCAATAAATATTTGTCAAACATTCTACAGAAAAATTTGGTTGTGCACATCAAGTCTAACCGCTAGAGAGTAGGCACCGGACGTAGAAGGGGCTCAAATTAAGTTGAAGATCGACGTCTAAGACTTATGACCATTAGAGACCGATTTGCGACAACTGGTTCTTTGGCTGATGAGTAGTTAGGAGAACAAGGCCATCCTGTAACTGCCCGAACGGTTTACCGCCAGATAAGGTCTTTTGGACTGCAGCATTATCGACCCCATCTTGGGTTACCTCTGACGGTTGAGCATCGCCTGCAACGATTACAGTGGTGCAGAGAAGACAACATTGGAAAATGGCATCAGGTCGCCTTTTCTGATGAATCTCGATTATCTTTGGGTGCACATGATGGCCGAAGAAGGGTTAGACGACGTCGGGGAGAAAGACGTGAACCTCAGTTGATGTTGAGCGTCATGTACACCGAACAGTAGTCCTCATGGTATGGGGTGCTATTGCACATGCAAGCTTTAGTCTTTATTCCAGTTGACATGACAGCGCTGCGTTACCTTCAAGAAATAGTGGAGCCATATGTTCTCCTCCACCTTAACCGGCTGGAGAATCCAATATTCCAGCAAGATAATGCTCGATCTCATGTTGCCAGAGTTTAAACTTTTTTGAAGCGACTCATGTGGATCTTTTGCCATGGCCGCCCAGATCCCCCGATCTTTCGCCCATAGAGCATGTTTGGGACATTATAGGTAGAAGGCTTGGAAATTTACCCCAGCCCCCACGGACTATGGCGGCTCTGAGACATGAAGTACAGGTAGCTTGGGACAGTATTCCTCAAGAAGAAATAGACCATGCATCTTATTGCATCAATGCCAAGACGTATTAGGAGTGTATAGATAACCGCAGTGGACAAAACACATTATTAACAAATTTATTAAAAAAAATTTAAACCCTTCGTTTTTTCTCCAAATTTCATCATTTACTCCTTGCTTTACCTACTATCTATGTTTTTACCAAAAAAAATTTAAACACCTCCTTGTGGGTGTTGCAGTTTCTTTGTCAGTAAGAAGTATGTCTCAGAAACATTAATAAACGTACGTCCAATAAAGTTCTTCATACATTGAAGTATAAAAAATAGTACTCATAGAAGGAAATGTGTTCAATGCACCTGTAACGCTTGAAACCCCACCATAGGGTACGGTGTTGTTAATTTTATTAACCGTTATAGATACTGATGATCGTGAGGCATGGACATGCAGACGATAACATTCAAGGTTGAAATACTTACCTATTGGTATAGGTTTACCTGACTTGATTTGAATACAACTTTGTTTTAGATGGGCAACAAACTGCCCTTTCGATTTCTCAATTCATAAAGTTGACCAGATTTCAAAAAATCGTTATAAAAAGAGGTTAACCAAGATGAAGCCTTCCTCACAAAATGTTTTAGTAATGCAGGATAAGTTCCATATTCCCAGCAGTTTATTGGTTGATCAACGAATTGAATAGTGGGGATATAAATATTCCTTCACATTTTGATGTTAGCAAAAGCGTTATCTAGACACAAATTTCATAAATTCAGTTTGAACTTTAAACATCGTATTCTTGTGAAATAATCTGCTCCACATGAGTTAGGGAAATTGACTCAAATGGCAAAAAAATATAGTTGAAATAAGATTTTTGTGATGAAAATTCATATTAATATGATTTCAAGTTGCAAATTAATTTTAGCCTGTAGGTCTGCAGCATATACAGGATGGTTGAAAGATCGAGTAAAATAACGAAATTTTATTCCCAAAGAATTCAAGCATTTTAAGATTATCAATACAATGTATGGCCTCTACGGGCATCCATAACAGCTTGATATCTTCTCTGCATACTACCCAGGAGGTTGTTGAACATTTCTTGAGGAATTTTGTTCCATAAACGGGGCAGAAACTCTCTCAGATCATTTAAGGATTCTGGGGTAGGTTGATGATTATCTAATCTTCTTTGGAGCATATCCCATGCATGTTCTATGCAATTCAGATCTGGTGAGTGCGGAGGTATTGGTAAATGTGGAATACCAAACTCCTCGCGCGCATTCTCAACTATGGCTGCATGGTGCGGTCTAGCGTTATCGTCTTCAAATTGAAAAGTTTCACCAATAGGATCGTGAAAATTTGGCACAACATTGTCAATGACATGCTCCCTATAGTGTAAGGCGGTCATATTCCCAGGACAAATGTGTAGATCTGTGCGCCTGTTGAAACATATCCCGGCCCATACCATAACACTACCCCCTCGGAATGGATGGACTTCTTGGACATAGCGACGATTACGGGGTATGCGTGGGATTGTCCATACCCTTATTCTTCGAGAATCTGAAAATCGTCCATATCTGGATTCATCAGTGAAGAGGACACTACGCCATTGATCATTCCAATTGATATGTTGCCTTGCCCATTCCAGTCTTTGACGCTTATGGTCACGTGTTAATGGAACTCCTCTAAATGGACGTCTAGAACCTAGATTCACCTCTCTCAAACGTCGTCTGATGGTTTCGATGGAAACTTGGACCCCATCTGCATTTTGAAGAGTATTCCGTAGCATTCTACACGTAGATGTAGGGTTTCTCCTCGCCGAAACGGTGATGAAACGATCCTGAGCAGGTGTTGTTTTTCGTCGCCCACCAAGCCTTGGTCTTTCCAACACGGAACCTGTCTCCCTGAACCTATTCCAAAGTCGAGATATCACACTTTGGCTGACTTGGAGCCTTTCCGCTACAACAACCTGAGTTAGGCCACCCTGTAGCATTCCGATAGCCCTATTAGCCTCAGCGTTTGTTAATTTACGTCTTGGCATTTTCAGAAAACTCGTTTCAAATCAGATAAACTGACTTCATTTCAAAATAAGAACAGTCATGAAGCATAATATGCAAAGAACCAAACTCCAGAAAAAAGGTGACCAGATTGACGAAATGTCTCATACTGATTTTTATTGGATCAATTCAAGTTGTTATTGAGTTTTAAATGATTTCACAGCGATTTTTTCGAAGATTACATTCTTTTAAAAACGATTAAAAACGAGCAGTATGTATCAAAGAAGGCATCTCAAAGTTTCCAACTCTCGATTGTTTGAGTGTTGTTGATATAAAAAAAAAGTTGTCAAAACTTTTTCCAATATTCATTTCCATAGTACCTAAGTATATTTTCTGAGTATTCTGCTAATAAACAATTGGAAAATTGGAAATGTTATTAACAGCTGCTCCAGAGTCTGATATGACATACATCGAAGCTATATAAGCTCTATTATCAAAAGTCGATAGCCTCCTTGACCACGACAGTTTGAAGCTCTTTATTCAATCTATGGCCAGCACCATAAAACAAAGTTACTTCCTACACTAAATGCTATTTGAATATCCGAATAAGATCGTAGACATGGTTTTGGTAAAGGGTGAGCAGCTTTACCTTAAGGTTCTCTAGCTACGGCCCTGATGACCCGCCTGACTTTTTACCACGAGCTTCTTTTATTTCATTCTTCTTGTAGTCCTGCATACTCGAGGCGGACCGGCCTCCCCCCACCTGCCATCCAGTCGCATACCTGTCCACTTGAACTTCGGTTTCAAAGCCATCGCCATGCATCTTGGCTAGTAGTCTTTTTGCCGGTACTGCCTTCTTGACTGTTGTCTGTCTGTCCGTTTCCGATCCGGTGAAAGTGAACCACAGTTATTGCAGCCATAGAAATCGGTAAGTTTCGATTTTATGTTTTCTTCGAATGTCATAGAAGAACTCTGAAATACGACTTTCCAAAAGTCGAAAATCTACAAGTGTAACTTTGGTGTTTTTTATTTTAATTGGCGTATTCAACTTTGACAGTTTTCATTCGATTCTAAATTTGTTTTTTCGAAAAATTAAAGAAGATTCAGATTGAGTTTGAGCTTCGACTGGTATGAAGCAATGTTGAAACACCTACTTGGTGGATTTCAATCAATATTTCCAGTAATCATTTTCCATTAAATAAGTGTCCAATAAAGAAATGAAAAAGGAAATTTTCATCAAAATATTTCTCAGTCCGTTATGGAAATATGAAGTGAAAGCAAGAGAAATCCTCATTTATGATTAATTAGCAATATTCTAAATTACCTTACAATTTTCAGTTCGTCGAATGTATAAACCACAAATTTTTTAAGAGCTTCAGGAAGTTTCATTGTTTTTCTTTCGATATTCACAATTTATAATACCTACTTATTTCTTCGAATTTCTTATAGTCATGAATGTAGGGGAAGTACGTACAAAATGACATAGGGTTTTATTTCAGAGGCATAACTTGTTAGTAGTGAATCACAGTAATGTCATATTCGACACCTCTGATCTTTGGTCCTTTCCTTATAAAATCTAATCAACCTTTATGAAATAAAAGTACCAAGAAATAAAATATTCTTAGATAAATTGGGATAAACGAAATAAATTTTGCTCGCATGCTATGGACAAAATGACATACCGGCAACAGGCAACTGTATTTTTCTACTTATAGTTACAAAACTACTGACAAAGTTCACAAATGAAACGCTTGGTTCTTCTAGGAACATCAACACAAGATGCGTCAGCCCAATGCAAGCAATGCATGCACCGTAACCAGTCTTCTTCAGGGCTAATCCTGGAGAAGATCTAAATCGGGAAAAAAGGTCTCATAACAATAGATAGATGGACACTGGACAGTCGTCTTCATGATCTCGAAAGTTGCTAGGAACATTTTCTTCTTCATTGTCTTCTTTAAATGATGCCCTAGGGACTTGTCTCCTTGTTTTGGAGGAGGTATTGGCTCTTTTTTTATTTGATTGCAATCTTATTAGGTGTAGAAGTTGAAACTAAGTACGTTTGTCGAGTCCTCGGCTCACGTTTGCCTTGTTCACGTATAAATCGTCCTTTAGGGATTGGAGAAACCTCCTCATAGGATCAGCAAGAGTAGTTAAAGATGCATTGCCTTTATTAGCCGCAGATGAAGATTTTGTTATGAATATGTTAAGACAAGTCCTAATTCTTTGTTTGCTGATGGAGCTTGAGATGGATTGTCTTGGTTTTGTCCGGTAGATACGGTTAATTCAGGTGAAATACCTATGTCATTTTGTCCGTTCACTGTATATGTCATTTTGTCCATATAGCGTTATAAAACTAGAAATGTATCGAATTAATACAAAAAGTATATTCAACATACAAAAAGCTCCGTGAATACAATGACAAATAAGTAAAGTTTGAATTGAATGCAATTTGAATGAAAAAAATGGTGAAAACTAGCCATTTCTTCTTAAAATTTGGCGCAATGAATAAAAACTCGTGACCTATAGATTTCTGTTATCACTCATAACGACCGAATGAACCAGAGTAGCTCTTGCTAATTTTCAGAGGTTAATTGAAGCCACTCGGGTCGTGTAATGTGGTAGGCAGTTCCGCATTTCATACTTCCGAACTCAAGTTATGATGCCTATGTCATTTTGTCCATATATGTCATTTTGTACGTATTTCCCCTATTGCTAATGAACATATAAAAAACGGAGACCGATCTCCAATTCAATTTTGAAATTATTCATTTTTTGATCGGCTGGAAATTTATTTTGTATTATAAAATTTAGCTGGAACTGATAGAATATTTTATTATCAATAATTCATCTAGACATATATTTTTTCCACATGAGTTGTGTATGCTATAGACTTGAAAGGGTTTAAATGTAATTAGCAGACATTTCCACCTTGCCGTTTCATGATGCGCATGTCTCACTTAGGTTAGAAAACGCGTCCTTTAGTCTGGTTATAGTCTCTCTGTTGGACAACTGATGGTTTATTGAACCAACGATGAATTCAAGCGATAAGCATTAAATATCTCTTTTCAGGGAACATCGGAATAATTAAATTAATGAAACGTTATTTAGGGAAATTGGTTCAATGGGGAAATAGTCATAGCCACTATTCCAAAATTGCACATTTGCAGAGAATAAAAAAATTAAATAATTTGATTTCTTTAAAGTTGATTATAAAAAGGATTAATGATTAACTGATTTCTATCGAAATTAGTATAATAATTATCCACCAATAATATGAATAAAATACTGTTATCCATTGCGAAGGTATACCTCATTTTGAGGTTCTCAAATTGTAGTTGACATTTAAGAATTCATACAACCGATTGGAATGAAAACAAAAACTTAAGGTCAGATGGTGTATAATAAAACTTGCATGGGCGTGGAAGCACCTTTAAATCTTCTGACTGAAGATCAGGTGTTGCTATTTTCGCTTTCGTCTCATAATTTCGTAATATCAATCAAAAAAACATCCGAATTAATTATGAAATTCAGAACGCCTCTATTCAATATGAATATTCAATTATGAATGTTTATCTTTCGGTTTCTGCTTGATAATGTGGTATTTTGGTATTCTAACATTATAGAATTAGGTATACATTGTGGAAAAATTCTATCATACATTTTGTTTTTCGAATTACAACCAAATTTGTTCATGTTTTCTGATATAAGGACTGAACGAGAATAAATTCGCTATCACAAAAACGCTTATATCTTTTGAACCACTGGACCGATTTCGAAAATCAAACTCATTTTCGAATCATCTTCTAATTCTAATGAAAACTGTTTTTACAATAAAAAAACCAAAACTATTTTTTACAAAATTCATGGATTTTTTCTGGAATTCTTCCCATCATGCTTCTTATAGTGTTCTCAGTCACTTTCTGGGATGCTGTCTTTCACTTTTGCTTGAATTCCGCTAATGTTTTCGTTGATTTCCTAGTCTTCTTCAATTCTCTTTTTACCAGGGCCCAACATCTTTCGATTGGCCTGAGTTTTGGGCAATTTGGTGGATTGGCCTCTTTGGGGACAAAAACCACCTCATTAGCTTCGTACCATTCCTTGGTGGCCTTGCTGTAGTGGCATGAAGCTAAATCTGGCCAAAAGATTGTTGACACATCGTGCTCACGTAAAAATGGTAAAAGTCGCTTCTTCAAGCATTCCTCGATGTAAATCTTCGAGTCAACCGAGCCTTGGCCAACGAAAAATTTGCTCCTTTTCCCACAAGTGCAAATTGCTTGCCAAACCAGGAATTTTTTAGAAAACATTTCCACGAGAATCTGCAGTATAAAATTCCTGACCAGGTTGCGAAAAATCAGCCATAGACATAGGTTTCGTCGTCCATCACACAAAAGGAAAAATTTTTCAAGGAATCTTTTTTTAATTTCTTTGCTCTTGATTTGTCTTCTTGATTCTTCACAGCGTTCCTGTCTGGCACTTTCTGCACTTTGTATGTTCTAAGCCCATAACTCGACTTGATTTTCTGAACGGTTGACTGCGAACAACCCACTATTTGGGCCACTTTCCGTCCTGAAAGGTTAGGATTCTTCAGAAAAAGGCTGATGGCTTTCTTCACTTTTTTGGGCTATGAAACCCCTTTTTCCTCCCGGTTCCTTCCTTGCGGTTAATTGTAAGATCTTCGTTGAAGCGCTTAACAACTCTTGATACCGTTTCCGGACGAACGCGAACCTCTTTTGCGATTCTTTTGAAGCTCCATTTTTGATTATTTTGAAAGAGTTTCACTATAAATTCTCGTGTTTTCACTTCGCTTGACATTTTGCGACCGAGAATTGGAATATCTATGAAGTAAATGTTCTACATGTTTCAACAGATCATTTTGCCATAGTATGCCGCTTTTTTATAAATTTTTTCATTGAACATTTCATATAAGAAATTTTCGGTAAAATGACTTATTTTGATGAGTTCTGTCACTTGTCAAAAAAAAGCATCACCTTAAAGTAGGTAGGGTGTATACCCTGTATATTTTTTTAATATGACGAAACCACAGAAAATTTTTAGTTACTTTTGGTAACCAGAAATAAAGCTGCGACTGGACTTCCAAGGCTTTGATGTCAATAATTCTTGGGTGGTCTATTCCATATTATCCATTCATTATGCCACACCCTGTATACAATGGTGTCACTTCTAGTCATCATGTTAAATGAATGACATGATTGATCTGTCGAAATATCTGTCTATTTTGGTGAATTTTCATCAAAAAGCAGTCGTTTCTTTGAAAAATAGTGTACCTACTGCAGTCGGTTTACTTAATTCACTTCCTTGAAAACCTCTATAACTGCATGTATGTAAAAGCATATTTGTAGAATATGTAAGTAAATACCTACATATTAATGTAATTGATTTGCACTCATACAACAATTAACGTTTTATTCTCCCATTGTTTCGAGAATGCAGATGTTAATGCATAGCTTCTTTTTCTTTTGACCTCAAGAATCTATCGTTGAAATATAAGTACCTACAAGTCGAAGACTCACCCAGTATATGTACATTGGAAGAAATTATCCTAGAACAGCACTCAATAATTCGACATCATGTTCTTGAGATAGATAGGTATAGAAAAGACAAGCCTTTTGATTATGGAATGGGAGACTCCGATAGTGGAATAAGCGACGAACCCAGTACCTACGATCGTGAACAAATCTAAAATAATTAGGCAATTAATATTTTCCAGGAGCTATTTCTGATCGATTCAGATAATAAAATCCTTTCTTCGTCTCTCGTTTGTTTTCAAAGTTGAGTATTTCATTACCCTATCAATTTCCTCAAACCTTTTAAGTTGAAACCTGTTTTATCTCAGATAAACGATCACCTGTGGTTAAATTCTTAAATTATTCTGATAATGAAACGTCTATTAATGACACTAATGAACTTTGTGTTCGTCTTGGAATTCGAAACATTTGGAGTAGGTTAAAAATAGTTTATACGGTTTGAGTTTACTCAGTAGTCAGAAAATACCAGGTGTTGTGAATAATGAAGAATTAAAATTTGAATTAACGGATCTCTTGTGGCTTAATACAGCAGAGAATGGTGTGCTGTTAGCTGTTCATACTCTTTATCCGATTAGAATTAATTGTCGGAGAAATTTTTTATTTTGAAGTTTTTGTTGTTTCAATATTCTGATATATTCAATATTTTTAACTGCTTAATATGTTTGTCGAGAGTCCAATTATTAATAAAGTGACGATTTGGTTGTTCCTGTGGATATTGAACAGTCTGCAAGAAGTGCAAGTCTGCAACTCCTGCCTGAAAAATCTGTTCAGCAGTACGATATTGCATATAGGTAACAATTTCCTGGCCTGGTGTGAATTGAAAAATGTAGAAGGGAACTTCAGTGAACCTGTTTTCCTGGCATAGGTACTTAGAAGAAAAATCAAAAATATGGAGTTCATCAACTTTGTGGAGCAAATTTTAAATGATAAAGTCAAGCGCCCTTGTTAAAAATGGTGCGGATGTTAGTAAATATTTCAAGGTATTAGATATTTAAAACGGGAAAGTGAAGGATATCGTCCCAAAAAATCGAAAATTCTCACTCGTGAACAAGTTGAAAAGTTCATAAATGAGGCACCAGATGAGAAATACTTGATGGTTAAGGTTGCAACTATTTTCGGATTATTTGGAGCCTGTCGGCGTGAAGAATTGTGTAATTTATCAGTGGAAGACATCGAAATAACAAATAAATCATTGGTTATACAACTTCCAAACACAGAAACGAAAGTCAGTCGTTCTTTCAGTATTATTGGGAAGTATGTTGACTATTTTTATAAGTACTTTGCACTGCGCCCTTCTGTCATCAAACATCGTAGTTTTTTCCTGAAATACATGAATAATAAATGCACTGCCAATCCAGTTGGTATCAATACATTTGGGAAAATTCCATCTATTGTTGCCGAATTCCTCAAACTGTCAGAACCAAAGCAATATACAGGACACTGTTTTCGAAGATCCTCCGCTTCATTGCTAGCAGAATCAGGAGCAAATATTACGGATATAAAAAAACATGGTGGATGGAAGTTTACGACGGTAGCCGAGGGCTTTGTTGATCATTCCATTGCATATAGAAATGTCATTGCTGAAAAAATTCTCCCAACCTCAACAGATTTTGGATCATCATCATCCAATATTGTACCGGTTTCTACAAGTACTGATGGTGCTGAGGATTCTAATAATGTGTTGCGAAGCTCCCTAACGTCACAGGGCATCAATGTTAGTAATTGTTCTAGTTTTACGATTAATATTAATGTTCATAAGTATTGATTGTTAAATATTGATAATGAAAATTTGCAATTGCTGAATTTTTTTCATCTGATTTCATCATAAGGAAATGGAGTGCTTAAAATATTTCTAACACGCTTCCACGTAAACAATCAATTTTAACATTGTTTGCTATCATCAAAAGTGTCACTTTTAATGGCAGTTGTACAAAAACGTACATAGAGAATAAACTGGAGTGTCCTCAAGACATCTCTCAACTTCATTGAAAAAAATCCAGGCTTCAGATGGAAAATGAAGCGTAAACTTGGAAAAACGAACACACTTTTCGAAAGGAAAATGTGTGCCGTCGGCCGGAGTATAACGTCCCCTAAACGCTGATTCTTTGTAAGGACTGAACGAGAATAAAATCGCTATCACAAAAACGCTTATATCTTTTGAACCAATCAAACTCATTTTCGAATCATCTTCTAATTCTAATGAAAACTTTTTTTACAATAAAAAAACCAAAACTATTTTTTACAAAATTCATTGATTTTTTCTGGAATTCTTCCCATCATGCTTCTTATAGTGTTCTCAGTCACTTTCTGGGATGCTGTCTTCCACTTTTGCTTGAATTCCGCTAATGTTTTCGTTGATTTCTTAGTCTTCTTCAATTCTCTTTTTACCAGGTCCCAATATCTTTCGATTGGCCTGAGTTCTGGGCAATTTGGTGGATTGGCCTCTTTGGGGACAAAAACCACCTCATTAGCTTCGTTCCATTCCTTGGTGGCCTTGCTGTAGTGGCATGAAGCTAAATCTGGCCAAAAGATTGTTGACACATCGTGCTCACGTAAAAATGGTAAAAGTCGCTTCTTCAAGCATTCCTCGATGTATATCTTCGAGTCAACAGAGCCTTGGCCAACGAAAAATTTGCTCCTTTCCCACAAGTGCAAATTGCTTGCCAAACCAGGAATTTTTTAGGAAACTTTCCTTGTTTCTTCACGCGAAATTGTTCGTCAACATTTCCACGAGAATCTGCAGTATGAAATTCCTGACCAGGAAGTTGCGAAAAGTTGAGAAATCAGAGCCAAGACATAGGTTTCGTCGTCCATCACGCAACAGAGAAAATTTCTCAAGAAATCTTTTTTCAATTTCTTTGCTCTTGATTTCGCTTCTTGATTCTTCACAGCGTTTCTGTCTGGCACTTTCTGCACTTTGTATGTTCTAAGCCCACAACTCGACTTGATTTTCTGAACGGTTTACTGCGAACAACCCACTATTTGGGCCACTTTCCGTCCTGGAAGGTTAGGATTATTCTGAAAAAGGCTGATGGCTTTCTTCACTTTTTTGGGCTATGAAACCCCTTTTTCCTCCCGGTTCCTTCCTTTCGATTAATTGTAAGATCTTTGTTGAAGCGCTTAACAACTCTTGATACCGTTTCCGGACGAACGCGAGCCTCTTTTGCGATTCTTTTGAAGCTCCATTTTTGATTATTTTGAGAAAGTTCCACTATAAATTCTCGTGTTTTCACTTCGCTTGACATTTTGCGACAGAGAATTGGAATATCTATGAAGTAAATGTTACACATGTTTCCGACGTTCATAACAAAGCTAACTATGATCAAATTTTGATTTTTTCTCAATTGGTTCAAGAGATATAGGCGTTTTTGTGATAGCGAATTTATTCTCGTTTAGTCCTTATGTTACAAATCACTTGGTGATTAAACATCCTCTGCTGTACAACAGTTGAATCGGTACATTTTCCTGAATTAGAAGGATAACTTGGTCCCTAATGGTACTTTCCTCGTATAAACCTGATGACCAAAGTCCTCCAACGGTCGTACACCTAAGTGCCCGAGCACTCCTTACAAGAACCTTTCATTTTTTACGCGTTGTACAGTCCCCATTAACCAATCGAATCAATCATCAATTCGTCATGATGAAGCGGAAAAAAAATGGCCGCCTCTTTTACGATCCTTCGAGATGGGCAAGAAGGATTATGGGCACCGTGTGCCGAGCTATTCTGAGCGTGAACTTGATGCCATTTACCCCGGCCATGAAAATGCTGGAGGCCGTTCCCTCTCCTTTCTAAACATGGTCGTTGTGACTTGTGGGCCAGACGAGTCGGTCTCCGGAGCGACGTAATGTTCATTAATATTTACTCAGTACTTCTTTGAATTAGTTACATTCCAAGACGCGCTCGCCGCTCCGTAACGACTCTTGTGCGTCTGTTTGATGGTAACCGGCGTCGACTTCGATGGTGATACGAAAGAACTGCGGGTGTTCCACTGATAGACCCTTGGGTGCTTCCTCGGTTTCAGTTGGTGGGCACGGAGGAACCTCGTTTCCTGTGTTTCGATAGAACGAGTCGCCGGAGTTTTGTTTTATTCGGGGAAAATTGAAACGCAGGTATGATATTTCATGTTTTTTACACCAGTTTGTGATTGGTAGTTGTCAGGGCACTTCTTGGTTTTTATTTTTTTTCTCCCGGTATCGGAAGACTCATATTGTGGTTTCGAATTTGAGTTTCCATTAAATTGCATCAAACAGATGGTGAAGAAGTACATACAGGGTGGGCTTTTCAAAACGAAACAGACGAGATAACGAGCGGGATAAATTTATTTCGAAAAAATGCTCGGACATGTCGATTTTTGTTTCGAGGGGGACAACTTTTAAGGTCAAATTCACAACTATATCGTTTCAACCCTTAGTGTTAGAACACCAACCCCTAAATTTTGAATAGGAAAGATAGGGTGAGTGATACCTCATTTGAAAGGTCCTTTCATCCTGAATTTAGGATATTGATTTTTTCTTCATTTGATTCATTGATTCTTGAGATATTGACATTTGAAGTTGAAACAAAGATGGTATTGTCGTCAAGCAAGCTGTCTGAATCAATCGAATTTATTATTCATTCATTCTGTAGATTTGATGAAACTCCATAACTGACATACACCAGATATCAAAATACAAAGTTAAAATTTTAACAATGAATAATTAGTCACTTAAAAAAATATCAAAATAAATGTTCTTTCTGCCAAAGAATAAACCATTTTCACCTCATTTCTTGAAGAAAGTAATTACCAATAATAATTTTTCGTTGTCTAATGTTGACAATTAACGGTTACCATCGTAACCACAGAATTAATTAGTAAAATAATTGATGAATTCACAAAGCATGGTTAGCGGAATGAATGGTACTGTACGAAATTCAAAATTGAATATCTCGAAAACGAATCCGTTAAATGAGAAAAAAATTATTACGCTGAATTCACGATGAAAAGGCCTTTCAAATGAGGTATCACTCACCCCATCTTTCCTATTCAAAATTTAGGGGTTGGTGTTCTAACACTAAGGGTTGAAGCGATATAGTTGTGAATTTGACCTTAAAAGTTGTCCCCCTCGAAACAGAAATCGACGTGTCCGAGCATTTTTTCGAAATAAATTTATTACGCCCGTTATCTCGTCTGTTTCGTTTTGAAAAGCCCACCCTGTATATTCGTAAAATATGGAGTATCGGACAAAATTGAAGAAACATTTTTCAATAAAATCAAATACTGAATTACCTCAAACGCCTGTGTTAATCGTGAAAAGTTTGGAGGGTCATAGTTGGCCGGTGTCATCATCAGCAATATGAAATTGATTATTCTCAAATGTGGAAAGAACTGAAGAGTGTTTCAAATTGCGCGGTTATTTTTAGAATGAATAAAACACATAATTTGCCAGGCCCTGATCTACGATTTTTTCTGACCGGGGCAAAAATTCATGATTGCTCCCCCCCCCATTTGTTTAATATGTACATATATGAATTCATAGAAAAAACAAAAATTAATAATACAAATGAATAATGAAAATAAAAACTAATAATAAGGAAAATATCATAAGGAAAGAAATTGGACTTTTTTCTTCACATAGCATCACGCGGCGTGATTTTCTTTCCGCAAACGCATCTATCAGCTCCTCGAAATCTGTTTCGGAAGCAGTTTTGTATTCTATTGCTAAGATCGAGAGGCCATGGAGACTTTTCTGACTCATTAAGGAACGCAAATAATTTTTTATTATTTTCAATTTGCTGAAACTGCTTTCACATTTTGCAGACGTGGTAGGCAATGTGCACTATATTCTATATAATGTCAGCTATACTGACATTATAGGGAAAGCATCTTTCAGATCTTGCCTGTGAAGAATTTGTAACATTTTGAAAACCGCTAGTTCCTAACAAAAATCAACTGCATTCAAGTCTCTTCAATATTTTTGCGCTAAAAGGGTCCCATTTTCTGCAGATCCTCTTTTTGCATGTTCAAAAGGGCATGGCCATTTAGGAATGAGAAATTCGTATGCAGACTGCGCTTTCTAGTCTTTTTTTGATTTCTGACAATAATCTGTCGAAAACAACCTTAATTTCCTCGGAGAATAAACCAACTAGATCCGTTCTTGACTCATCATCGCACATTTCGTCAACCTGCTTTTTCTTCTTGGAAACACGTTTATTTCTAAGAATTGGCTCCACATCCAATTCTTCTGAAAGAAGTGTAGCTTCAGAGATCCAGTTTTCAATAAGTTTTTCTGTAATTCCTTGCAAGATCTTCATAAGACTTGGCATGAACGATAATGAACGTGAAATAACTATATCTCTTTTCTGAATTTCCACGTTGACCATATTGATCTCTCGCAGAATATTATCCCAAATTGTTAGGTTCAGTATGAATCTAAAATCCATCACAGCATGAAGCAAATGACCAGCTTCATACTTGTATTCTGCGACTAGTGAGGATTCTTCGATTTCTTCCACAGCATTCACAACTCCCGGTGAGTTATTGAGCAAGGCATTAACAGCTTGATGTTTAGTCCATCTAGTTTGGCTACTTCCTTTAAAATTTGTTTTCGTCCACTTTTTCATAATTGTCCATCGTGTGGTTGAACTAACAAAAAAACAATACAGTTTTTGTACAACACCAAATAAATTTACTGCTTCTGAACATGATAAAAACGAATGGACACCCACAAGATTCAGAGAGTGTGGAATTCTGGATTGGACTCCTTCATATAAATATATGCCAGCTTGTCAACTTCTAAGAAGTCAATAATAATATAAAATGATACTTAGCACTAAATATTCTGTGGTGATGTTTCTTTCTGACCAATGCAGGTACTTTTCTCCAAAGTTCAACGATTCCTGTACCAGACCTTCACCTCTAATAATCAAAATGAAACATCTTTTGACCCGATTCGTATCACGATTTCTAGCTCGTTTTCGGTGTTCACAAATGGTAGATAGATGTATTAGATTACCTAATCCTTTTGTAAGATTCGAACGAGGTGTTCAAGTGCTCCGTCAAGACTCAAGGTTGGAAAAAAAAGGTGAGGTAAGGAAGTAGATTGTTAATTGCTGATGAAATGTTACCCGTGATGGATTGAATTTCTTTTGTTACTCTGATTGACTGAGCTCCGTCAGCATCGATTTGGAATTCTAATGGTGAATATACACTATACAGTGTGTCTGAGCAAGTCGTATAATTCAACACTTCAGACTAGTTAACTTTTTGTTTTAATGTGAATTTAAATTCTCTTAAAATTTTGCTCTTCAAGAATAAGAAGAACCATATGATACTCTAACGAATTGTCAAAAAGGAAATCCCATTTCAAAGAGTATGTAGGTTTGTTAACTTGCTGTTTTATCCATACTTCTATCCCAATATTTATAGAGGAAGCAACTGAAAATTATGCGAAACATCGTCAAATTTATAGTTTGGAAATCATTAGTTGGTTGTTCCTGTCCTAATCCCTTAAGATTTCGTTATTTTTGGATTACCCGTGGATGACACAAATATTAAATATTTGAAATTCCAATATTTCTGTGATAATAAATCTGGATAATATACATAGCGCAAAAAAATTAACGCACATTATGGAAATCTCAAATTTATTCTACAACTGAAGGTGTTCTCAATGATAATTATTTTTATCAGAATTATGCATGCATATATTATCCACTTTCAACGTTTTTCTTCGATACAGATGTTTTCTCCCAGCAGGAATAAAAAAAGATGATATTATCAGATTTTGAATGTATTGGCTCCATTCTAAAATCAGTTGTTCTCGATCAATTCTAGTGATCAATAGTTTTTCTTTCGTTTGATTTTCTACACTCGATGGCTATGCAACGCGAAACACGCAATTTGACCCAAGAGGAATGTGCCCAAGCGGTAGTTTTGCGAGAAGAAGGGTGGACATACACAAGAATTGCAGGAAGGTTTGGAGTTTCCCATACAAGTGTGTCCAGAATGTAGCAGCGATTCAGGGAGACAGGTATGAATGTCCGAAGACCAGGACAGGGTAGACCACGGGTAAAAACTGCCATTCAAGAACGTTACTTGAGAGTTTCTTCGTTGAGACAACGGTTTGCAACCGCTCGCCTCCTTCAAAATCAGCTTGAGCAAACTCATGAGGTGCAAATTAGCACTCAGACAATAAGAAATCGCCTCAAAGAATATGATTTAAGGCCTCGTGCCGCGGCAAGAGGCCCAGTTCTTACCCCAGCCCATCGAAGGGCGCGTTTGGATTTTGCGAGAGAGCATATCCATTGGGAAGAGGCCGATTGGGAAAGAGTTCTCTTCACAGATGAGTCTAGATTCTGCCTCTACCATTGTGATCGACGTTCCCTTGTATACAGACGTCCACATGAAAGATATGCTCAGTGCAATTTCCTGAATACTACTGGTTTCGGGGGAGGATCGATTATGGTATGGGTTGGAATATCTTTGACTGCTCGCACAGACCTAGTGGTCATTGATAATGGAGCTATGAATGCTGATAAGTATATAAGGAACATTCTTGAAGAACATGTAGTGCCATTTGCCCCATACATTGGTGAAAATTTCATTTTTATGGACGATGCCAGACCCCATCGTGCGCGCATCGTTCAGGAGTACCTTGAAGAGGTTGAAGTCTCTCGAATGGAATGGCCAGCAAGAAGTCCAGATCTCAATCCGATTGAGCAGGTTTGGGACAACCTCAATAGAAGGCTGAGAAGTTCAGAAAATCATCCAGCTACTCTTAACGACTTAGGAATCCAACTAGGAGAAATCTGGGAAGAATTAGATCAGAACATTTTAAGATCACTCATTTTGAGTATGAACCGTCGTTGCCGAGCTGTAATTAACGCAAGGGGTGGAAATACCAAGTATTAAATCACTTATCAGCATTTCAGTATTTTGAAAATTGTTCATTTCTCTTCTTTCACATAAGATTCGGTGAAATCCTGAATTTTTCTTCCATTTAATGTGTCTTGTTTCGTTCAAAACCATCCCGAGAGAACATAAAAAAGAAGTTATAAAGTCAATGTAGAGTTAACTTTCATTAAAATTGAGATTTTCAGAATGTGCGTTAATTTTTTTGCGCAGTGTATTTGACTGTTGCGGTCATTTTATTTACACAGCCCATACTATATTTTCCAATTGGTTCCTTGAACTAGCAACTGCTGATCTAGATGACCCATTTTTGACCTCTGGTGCCATATTTCATTCGAATTCTCTTAATTTTCCAGGTGTTTTTCCAGGAGCAACGACAGGTTCAGAGTTTGGAAGTATATGAAGTGGGAAATGGTAACTCCACCACCGTTGGCGTTTATTTTTTCCGCCTGCGGTTGAGGAGTTCCCTAATCTCGCTTCTGTATCAGGGAATATGCAGCTGGAACTCTACTCGAATGCTCTGGATTCAATTCAAAGGCAAACATATTGATATTCTAGGGAAATAGTTCTGGGAAGTCCCAAGTGTTCCATATGACATAATTTTATAGGTTAATCGGTTACACATTGAATAATAATGAACACGAAAATTCCAAGGAAAAAGATGTACTGGAATTACTCAAGGACTAGATTCGTTAATGAATTTTCCTGAATAGTTTTCCAATAGAAATACTTCTTCCTGGAAGGGGTCCTATATGCAGACGAATGACAGATATGCCATATATTCAAGGGGAAAATAAATATCTACATGTGATGAAAGGGATAATAAAAATATACGAAATTTTGAACACATAGCTACTTGAAACCCAGAAAAGAGGATAGAACATGAAATAAATGAGCAAAATCTGTAATAGTTTTGAGAAAATGAGTCATCCAAAGCACTGACGTTAAGTCAGAAGCTTTTGAGCTCTCTTTCATCAAACTTATAAGTTTTAGCACAGCGAAACAAAACCCTGTCTCTCCTCGAGTGAACTGATTTGTGACTTATTCTTTTCACAAAAATGATATTCAAATGCTAAACATCTACGAGGATGTATTGATATCTAGTTAGCCTAGACCAGTTCCATGCGTAAACAAAATATTGCGATACCATATCAACGAACAATAACTTATTAGAAGTGTCAGTGTAGAGTTCGACGTCAAAAAAGTAAACCAGAGTTACGCAATAAATTAAAAAAAAAAGATGTCCCCACCGAAATTGTAAAAATCGAAAAATTGGAGTATCAAGCCATCATCAAGTACCTGTATTTAAAAGGGTTGAGAGGTAAGCAGATTTACGAAGATATGCTTAATACCCTTGGTGATCAATGTCCTTCGTATGCGACCGTGAAAAATTGGACTGCAAGCTTCAAAAGAGGTGAATTTTCTATTGAAGATGATGACCAATCGGGAAGGCCAGTTTCTGTGTCAGTCCCCGGAAATATCGATGCAGTTCATGACATGATTTTATCAGACCGTCGAATTGGGCTAAAACGGATATCTGAAGCACTGAAGATTTCATACGAACGCGTTCAATGTTCATCATATAGTTCACGTCAATTTGGACACAAGAAAAATTTCTGCAAAATGGATCCTCATATGTTTGAATATTGACCAAAAGCGTGCAAGGGTAGAAGCATCGCGTTCGATCTGTGCTCGATTTGAAAACGATGTAGACTTCTTAAACTGAATTGTTACTATGGATGAGACTTGGGTACATTTCTACGATCCAGAAACAAAGCAAAAATCGATGGAATGGCGACACTCTGGTTCTCCAACACCTAAGAAGTTTCGTGTCCAAAAATCTGCTGGAAAAGTTCTTGCTTCAGTTTTTTGGGATCGCCATGGAGTAATCACGATTGATTTTTTGGATAAGTGTGGAACAATAACTGGAGATTACTACTCGACATTATTGACCACTCTACGTGAAAAAATTAAAGAGAAAAGACGCGGAAACCTATCCAAAGGTCTTTGGTTTTTGCAGGACAACGTCTCAGTACACAAATCTCATGTTGCCATGCAAAAAATTCGTGATTTAGGGTTAGAATTACTAGAACACCCCCCTTATTCGCCAGATTTGGCTCCGTCCGACTATCATCTCTTTCCTCAACTGAAAAAAAGTTTAAAAGATCGTAAATTTTCTTCCAACGAGGAAGTAATGAAAGCTGTAGAGGACTGGTTTGCAGAGCAAGACGAAACATTTTTTTTTGAAAGGTCTAGAGACGTTGCAGGTTCGCTGTAATAAATGTATTCAATTAAGAGGAGAATATGTTGAGTAATAAAATATTTTGACATTGAAATTTTGTTTGGTTCTATAGTAGGCTAAGAATTTTTCAATATATCCTCGTATGTATCACAATGTAATTATTAGGTGTTCACAAAAGGAAATAATATTCCAGATAACACTTAGGTACAACATTGAATGATAAAAATAATCATTATAGCAGATACACATAAACCTGCTGTAATTTTCAAGAACAAACGTATGACTTTCTCTTGAGAATCTGGTAGGTTTGCAAATGGACTTGATGAAATCTGGAATCTAGTTGAAGATTTTTGGTGCTAGTTATGCAAAACTTTATAGGGCTATGTTTCTCAATTTAACAAGTAGTTCACTTTTTGTTTGTTCTTGTATTTCGTTCATAACATTATTGAAACTGCAGCTTAATTATCAAATTTAGAAAATCAGAGAGGCTTCTCGAAAATACCCTGGTACTTGAAACTGAAACGGAAAGAGGCGAAAGGGGAATATGAACGGAATTAAAAAAAATTTTGGAAAAAACCTAGTTGAAGTAATTATTCCTCATCACTTTTCTAGTAATCCGTTCACTTTTTGAGGATGCTTTATAAGGAGAAGTATTTCCGAGTCGAAAGAGCCAAAACACTTCGTGCAATGAGGAGACTCCGATGCTGGTGTAAGCGAGAAAATTTGTCATTCAGCGAGACTGTTAAAATTTGGATGCCGATTCCATCTGAATTTTCTGAGGATTGTTTTGAGATTTTATGTAAATATAGGTGTGATAATATCAACTTCACGTTGTGCATTGACTATCACCAGTGAACCATTCCGAAGAGTGAATAAGCACTAATAAGCAGTAAAAAATGTGTGATTCTCTCAGAAACCAGTTGATTCCTCGCAATGGCGGATCCTAACAGCTTTTCAGAGGGGGGGAATGAATTGATTTATTCGAATCATTAGGGATCGATTGAACTCCTTTCAAAAGATTATTGTCAATTTCGAGTTCCAAGGGAGAGGGGGTGGGCATGGCCACATGGCCCCCTCCGCCAGTATTTCGCTGATCAGTATCGCCTATACTTTGAGTGCTCTGAGCGTCTGAACAAAACTTGAACCTGAAAAATCGAAAAATATAAAACCGAATAATTCGTTACTAATGAGGGCTACATGGACGATTTTGGTATCAAAATGTAGGTTTTCGAGGTCGCTCCATTCAATAAAAGATATTCCAGAGCCCTAACTAGCATAGTTTAGATTTTCAACTGTCAAATGGAATTTTTCGAAAAATTGCAAATTTCAAACTCTCATATCTTCCGTTCCTATCATCTCCGCCAAAAATTATTTATATTATGTTGATCAGCATACCTCAATGTATCACTGTGCAAAATATGAGCGATTTGAAAATTCTCAAATTTTGGGTGAAAAATGCCAAAGGGGTAAGACCCCCCAAAAACACCATATTTGTCATCACCAAGGAATCTCTGGCGAATCCAAAGCCGTTTTTCTAACGTGAAGATCTACTACCCATTCGAATCATGCAGAATACAAATTAGACTGATCAGTATCGCCTATACTTTGAGTGCTCTGAGCGTCTGAACAAAACTCGAAACTGAAAAATCGAAAAATATAAAACCGAATAATTCGTTACTTATGAGGGCTACATGGACGATTTTGGTATCAAAATGTAGGTTTTCGAGGTCGCTCCATTCAATAAAAGATATTCCAGAGCCCTAACTAGCATAGTTTAGATTTTCACCTGCCAAATGGCATTTTTCGAAAAATTGCAAATTTCAAACTCTCATATCTTCCGTTCCTATCATCTCCGCCAAAAGTCATTTATATTATGTTGATCAGCATACCTCAATGTATCACTGTGCAAAATTTGAGCGATTTGAAAAATCTCAAATTTTTGGTGAAAAATGCCAAAGGGGTAAGACCCACCAAAAACACCATATTTGTCATCACCAAGGAATTCCCGACGAATCCAAAGTCGTTTTTCGATTTTGAGGATCTACTAACCATTCGAATCATGCAGATTACCCATTAGACTGATCAGTATCGCCTATACTTTGAGTGCTCTGAGCGTCTGAACAAAACTCGAAACTGAAAAATCGAAAAATATAAAAACGAATAATTCGTTACTTATGAGGGCTACATGGACGATTTTGGTATCAAAATGTAGGTTTTCGAGGTCGCTCCATCCAATAAAAAATATTCCAGAGCCCTAACTAGCATAGTTTAGATTTTCACCTGTCAAATGGCATTTTTCGAAAAATTGCGAATTTCAAACTCTCATATCTTCCGTTCCTATCATCTCCGCCAAAAGTTATTTATATTATGTTGATCAGAATACCTCAATGTATCACTGTGCAAAATATGAGCGATTTGAAAAATCTAAAATTTTGGGTGAAAAATGCCAAAGGGGTAAGACCCCCCAAAAACACCATATTTGTCATCATCAAGGAATTCCCGGCGAATCCAAAGTCGTTTTTCGATTTTGAGGATCTACTAACCATTCGAATCATGCAGAATACCCATTAGACTGATCAGTATCGCCCATACTTTGAGTGCTCTGAGCGACGAGCGTCTGAACAAAACTCGAAACTGAAAAATCGAAAAATATAAAACCGAATAATTCGTTACTTATGAGGCCTACATGGACGATTTTGGTATCAAAATGTAGGTTTTCGAGGTCGCTCCATCCAATAAAAAATATTCCAGAGCCCTAACTAGTATAGTTTAGATTTTGACCTGTCAAATGGCATTTTTCGAAAAATTGCAAATTTCAAACTCTCATATCTTCCGTTCCTATCATCTCCGCCAAAAATCATTTATATCATATGGATCAGCATACCTCAATGTATCACTGTGCAAAATATGAGCGATTTGAAAAATCAAAAATTTTGGGTGAAAAATGCCAAAGGGGTAAGACCCCCCAAAAACACCATATTTGTCATCACCAAGGAATTCCCGGCGAATCCAAAGTCGTTTTTCGATTTTGAGGATCTACTAACCATTCGAATCATGCAGAATACCCATTAGACTGATCAGTATCGCCTATACTTTGAGTGCTCTGAGCGTCTGAACAAAACTCGAAACTGAAAAATCGAAAAATATAAAAACGAATAATTCGTTACTTATGAGGGATACATGGACGATTTTGGTATTAAAATGTAGGTTTTCGAGGTCGCTCCATCCAATAAAAAATATTCCAGAGCCCTAACTAGCATAGTTTAGATTTTCACCTGTCAAATGGCATTTTTCGAAAAATTGCAAATTTCGAACTCTCATATCTTCCGTTCCTATCATCTCCGCCAAAAGTTATTTATATTATGTTGATCAGAATACCTCAATGTATCACTGTGCAAAATATGAGCGATTTGAAAAATCTAAAATTTTGGGTGAAAAATGCCAAAGGGGTAAGACCCCCCAAAAACACCATATTTGTCATCACCAAGGAATTCCCGGCGAATCCAAAGTCGTTTTTCGATTTTGAGGATCTACTAACCATTCGAATCATGCAGAATACCCATTAGACTGATCAGTATCGCCTATACTTTGAGTGCTCTGAGCGTCTGAACAAAACTCGAAACTGAAAAATCGAAAAATATAAAACCGAATAATTCGTTACTTATGAGGCCTACATGGACGATTTTGGTATCAAAATGTAGGTTTTCGAGGTCGCTCCATCCAATTACAAATATTCCAGAGCCCTAACTAGCATAGTTTAGATTTTCACCTGTCAAATGGCATTTTTCGAAATATTGCAAATTTCAAACTCTCATATCTTTCGTTCCTTTCATCTCCGCCAAAAATTATTTATATCATATGGATCAGCATACCTCAATGTATCACTGTGCAAAATATGAGCGATTTGAAAAATCTAAAATTTTGGGTGAAAAATGCCAAAGGGGTAAGACCCCCCAAAAACACCATATTTGTCATCACCAAGGAATTCCCGGCGAATCCAAAGTCGTTTTTCGATTTTGAGGATCTACTAACCATTCGAATCATGCAGAATACCCATTAGACTGATCAGTATCGCCTATACTTTGAGTGCTCTGAGCGTCTGAACAAAAGTCGAAACTGAAAAATCGAAAAATATAAAACCGAATAATTCGTTACTTATGAGGGCTACATGGACGATTTTGGTATCAAAATGTAGGTTTTCGAGGTCGCTCCATTCAATAAAAGATATTCCAGAGCCCTAACTAGCATAGTTTAGATTTTCAACTGTCAAATGGAATTTTTCGAAAAATTGCAAATTTCAAACTCTCATATCTTCCGTTCCTATCATCTCCGCCAAAAATTATTTATATTATGTTGATCAGCATACCTCAATGTATCACTGTGCAAAATATTAGCGATTTGAAAATTCTCAAATTTTGGGTGAAAAATGCCAAAGGGGTAAGACCCCCCAAAAACACCATATTTGTCATCACCAAGGAATCTCTGGCGAATCCAAAGCCGTTTTTCTAACGTGAAGATCTACTACCCATTCGAATCATGCAGAATACAAATTAGACTGATCAGTATCGCCTATACTTTGAGTGCTCTGAGCGTCTGAACAAAACTCGAAACTGAAAAATCGAAAAATATAAAACCGAATAATTCGTTACTTATGAGGGCTACATGGACGATTTTGGTATCAAAATGTAGGTTTTCGAGGTCGCTCCATTCAATAAAAGATATTCCAGAGCCCTAACTAGCATAGTTTAGATTTTCACCTGCCAAATGGCATTTTTCGAAAAATTGCAAATTTCAAACTCTCATATCTTCCGTTCCTATCATCTCCGCCAAAAGTCATTTATATTATGTTGATCAGCATACCTCAATGTATCACTGTGCAAAATTTGAGCGATTTGAAAAATCTCAAATTTTTGGTGAAAAATGCCAAAGGGGTAAGACCCACCAAAAACACCATATTTGTCATCACCAAGGAATTCCCGACGAATCCAAAGTCGTTTTTCGATTTTGAGGATCTACTAACCATTCGAATCATGCAGATTACCCATTAGACTGATCAGTATCGCCTATACTTTGAGTGCTCTGAGCGTCTGAACAAAACTCGAAACTGAAAAATCGAAAAATATAAAAACGAATAATTCGTTACTTATGAGGGCTACATGGACGATTTTGGTATCAAAATGTAGGTTTTCGAGGTCGCTCCATCCAATAAAAAATATTCCAGAGCCCTAACTAGCATAGTTTAGATTTTCACCTGTCAAATGGCATTTTTCGAAAAATTGCAAATTTCAAACTCTCATATCTTCCGTTCCTATCATCTCCGCCAAAAGTTATTTATATTATGTTGATCAGAATACCTCAATGTATCACTGTGCAAAATATGAGCGATTTGAAAAATCTAAAATTTTGGGTGAAAAATGCCAAAGGGGTAAGACCCCCCAAAAACACCATATTTGTCATCATCAAGGAATTCCCGGCGAATCCAAAGTCGTTTTTCGATTTTGAGGATCTACTAACCATTCGAATCATGCAGAATACCCATTAGACTGATCAGTATCGCCCATACTTTGAGTGCTCTGAGCGTCTGAACAAAACTCGAAACTGAAAAATCGAAAAATATAAAACCGAATAATTCGTTACTTATGAGGCCTACATGGACGATTTTGGTATCAAAATGTAGGTTTTCGAGGTCGCTCCATCCAATAAAAAATATTCCAGAGCCCTAACTAGTATAGTTTAGATTTTGACCTGTCAAATGGCATTTTTCGAAAAATTGCAAATTTCAAACTCTCATATCTTCCGTTCCTATCATCTCCGCCAAAAATCATTTATATCATATGGATCAGCATACCTCAATGTATCACTGTGCAAAATATGAGCGATTTGAAAAATCAAAAATTTTGGGTGAAAAATGCCAAAGGGGTAAGACCCCCCAAAAACACCATATTTGTCATCACCAAGGAATTCCCGGCGAATCCAAAGTCGTTTTTCGATTTTGAGGATCTACTAACCATTCGAATCATGCAGAATACCCATTAGACTGATCAGTATCGCCTATACTTTGAGTGCTCTGAGCGTCTGAACAAAACTCGAAACTGAAAAATCGAAAAATATAAAAACGAATAATTCGTTACTTATGAGGGCTACATGGACGATTTTGGTATTAAAATGTAGGTTTTCGAGGTCGCTCCATCCAATAAAAAATATTCCAGAGCCCTAACTAGCATAGTTTAGATTTTCACCTGTCAAATGGCATTTTTCGAAAAATTGCAAATTTCAAACTCTCATATCTTCCGTTCCTATCATCTCCGCCAAAAGTTATTTATATTATGTTGATCAGAATACCTCAATGTATCACTGTGCAAAATATGAGCGATTTGAAAAATCTAAAATTTTGGGTGAAAAATGCCAAAGGGGTAAGACCCCCCAAAAACACCATATTTGTCATCACCAAGGAATTCCCGGCGAATCCAAAGTCGTTTTTCGATTTTGAGGATCTACTAACCATTCGAATCATGCAGAATACCCATTAGACTGATCAGTATCGCCTATACTTTGAGTGCTCTGAGCGCCTGAACAAAACTCGAAACTGAAAAATCGAAAAATATAAAAACGAATAATTCGTTACTTATGATGGCTACAAGGACGATTTCGGTATCAAAATGTAGGTTTTCGAGGTCGCTCCATTCAATAAAAAATATTTCAGAGCCCTAACTGGCATAGTTTAGATTTTGACCTGTCAAATGGCATTTTTCGAAAAATTGCCAATTTCAAACTCTCATATCTTTCGTTCCTTTCATCTCCGCCAAAAGTAATTTATATTATGTTGATCAGCATACCTCAATGTATCACTGTGCAAAATATGAGTGATTTGAAAAATCTCAAATTTTGGGTGAAAATGCCAAAGGGGTAAGACCCACCAAAAACACCATATTTGTCATCACCAAGGAATCCCTGGCGAATCCAAAGTCGTTTTTCGAACGTGAAGATCTACTACCCATCCGAATCATGCAGAATGCCCATTAGACTGATCAGTATCGCCTATACTTTGAGTGCTCTGAGCGTCTGAACAAAACTCGAAAATGAAAAATCGAAAAATATAAAACCGAATAATTCGTTACTTATGAGGGCTACATGGACGATTTTGGTATCAAAATGTAGGTTTTCGAGGTCGCTCCATCCAATAAAAAATATTCCAGAGCCCTAACTGGCATAGTTTAGATTTTGACCTGTCAAATGGCATTTTTCGAAAAATTGCCAATTTCAAACTCTCATATCTTTCGTTCCTTTCATCTCCGCCAAAAATTATTTATATCATATGGATCAGCATACCTCAATGTATCACTGTGCAAAATATGAGTGATTTGAAAAATCTAAAATTTTGGGTGAAAAATGCCAAAGGGATAAGACCCTCCAAAAACACCATATTTGTCATCACCAAGGAATCTCTGGCGAATCCAAAGCCGTTTTTCGAAAGTGAGGATCTACTAACCATTCGAATCATGCAGAATACACATAAAGTTGATTCGAATAATTGAGGATTCTTATGACAGTGCCTGATGATATAATGAGAAAAATTGAGGTGTCAACCTGCATTTTGTTCAATGGAGAAAGTAATTTAATTCAATTGATATTTTCATTGATTTGGAAGATCCTTGATGTTTCAATGAATAATTCAGGAACTCATTCTATTATTTTTGGTAATTTTGAGAGTTCGAATCATGTTGATCCATTGCTCAGAAAAGAAATTCATAAAATGAAGATACGAGGAAGGAGGAAATAAGAGGGATATTCATTTTTCTTCATCTATTATGCATGAAAATATCAAATTAAACATACCTGCCTTTTTTTTCTGACACATATCGATCTTCCCCAAAAATTTCCACTCTTGAAGACATTAACCCGAGCCTGAATATGTTTATGGTTGGATCGGAATTTCGCATTGAAATAATCGCGGACGTGAAAAGCTTCGGTCCTCACATATAAATCGGATTATTAAGAACTAGTTTTGAAATGAATGTGAGGACCTGCTTTTGGTGCTTTTTCTCAATCTTCCTTTCAAAACATTCATAAAGAGTTGTAATATTAAAAAATTATTGGGTTTATGGAATTCTCCATCGGCTTTGCTTCATGAAACAATCTAATCATTGACGAAGAAAATAAGTTCTTCTTCTTCATGGAAGACCATCTCGTTTTTATTTCATTGCTAGCTGTGATCATCATACGAATATACACTGCGCAAAAAAATTAACGCACATTCTGAAAATCTCAATTTTAATGAAAGTTAACTCTACATTGACTTTATAACTTATTTTTTATGTTCTCTCGGGAAGGTTTTGAACGAAACAAGACACATTAAATGGAAGAAAAATTCAGGATTTCACCGAATCTTATGTGAAAGAAGAGAAATGAACAATTTTCAAAATACTGAAATGCTGATAAGTGATTTAATACTTTGGTATTTCCACCCCTTGCGTTAATTACAGCTCGGCAACGACGGTTCATACTCAAAATGAGTGATCTTAAAATGTTCTGATATAATCCTTCCCAGATTTCTCCGAGTTGGATTCCTAAGTCATTAAGAGTAGCTGGATGATTTTCTGAACTTCTCAGCCTTCTATTGAGGTTGTCCCAAACCTGCTCAATCGGATTGAGATCTGGACTTCTTGCTTGCCATTCCATTAGAGAGACTTCAACCTCTTCAAGGTACTGCTGAACGATGCGCGCACGATGGGGTCTGGCATTATCGTCCATAAAAATGAAATTTTCACCAATGTATGGGGCAAATGGCACTACATGCTCTTCAAGAATGTTCCTTATATACTTATCAGCATTCATGGCTCCATTATCAACGACCACTAGGTCTGTGCGAGCAGTCAAAGATATTCCACCCCATACCATAATCGATCCTCCCCCGAAACCAGTAGTAGTCAGGAAATTGCACTGAGCATATCTATCATGTGGACGTCTGTATACAAGAGAACTTCGATCACAATGGTAGAGGCAGAATCTAGACTCATCTGTGAAGAGAACTCTTTCCCAATCGGCCTCTTCCCAATGGATAAGCTCTCTCGCAAAATCCAAACGCGCCCTTCGATGGGCTGGGGTAAGAGCTGGGCCTTAAATTTAAATCATATTCTCTGAGGCGATTTCTTACTGTCTGAGTGCTAATTTGCACCTCATGAGTTTGCTCAAGCTGATTTTGGAGGCGAGCCGTTGCAAACCGTTGTCTAAACGAAGAAACTCTCAAGTGACGTTCTTGAATGGCAGTTGTTACCCGTGGTCTACCCTGTCCTGGTCTTCGGACATTCATACCTGTCTCCCTGAATCGCTGCAACATTCTGGACACACTTGTATGGGAAACTCCAAACCTTTCTGCAATTCTTGTGTATGTCCACCCTTCTTCTCGCAAAACTACCGCTTGGGCACATTCCTCTTGGGTCAAATTGCGTGTTTCGCGTTGCATAGCGATCGAGTGTAGAAAATCAAACGAAAGAAAAACTATTGATCACTAGAATTGATCGAGAACAACTGATTTCAGAATGGAGCCAATACATTCAAAATCTGATAATATCATCTTTTTTTATTCCTGCTGGGAGAAAACATCTGTATTGAAGAAAAACGTTGAAAGTGGATAACATATGCATGCATAATTCTGATAAAAATAATTATCATTGAGAACACCTTCAGTTGTAGAATAAATTTGAGATTTCCATAATGTGCGTTAATTTTTTTGCGCAGTGTATTTTATGAATTTTCATAAGGGTCATGTTCAAACAGCAATAACTCTCAAATTATGTAACTTACGGAAATGATGTGGGTGTCGTTTTGTAGCTAATATCCTTTCGTGTTAGTTCTTAAAAAAAAATTTATACTTCAATGTGCCAGTTTTTGTACTATTGATGATTTACTAAAAAATTTAGTAAATTTTTTGACAAAAATTTTTTTTTAGAATTTTTTTACGACATTTTTGAGTTTTCATTTTGTACTACTTTAATAAAAGGTGGTAGTATTATCTTTCAAAAAACATATTTTTTACATCTGTAGGACCTGTATGTCCAAAGAAATCGATTTCATTTGAAAAGGTCAACTAAAATAAAAAAATAATTTAAAATGGCGGCTATTCAAAAAATAAGGGGGTAAACCTCCCAATGTGGGTGTTTTTGTCGATAAAATTAGGTATATTTGAGGCCCCTCAAATTATCGCTAAGTCATGCCCAGACACACTGTATATTATGAATCTATTTTTTTTTAAATAAATATCCTTAGGGGCGCTTGAATCCTAGCTAGACCACTTTGGGAATCACTAATCTTGATGGTCCTGCTCACCTTCTTTCGCTTCGAACGAAAACAAAAGTGGACCCATCAGAAGAAGAGCCGAGGTTCTTCACGCGTATTTCGCAACATCTAGCCAGGGGTCCCCCAATCGAAAGCAGTTCTTTTTCTCAACAAACGACCACTAACGCCAGATACGATCTTTGACATTTAGGGGGCATTCACACAGGAATTCTACTCAGGAATTTATCAACGCTTGTCAGATCCGCCGCGCAAAATTCGCGTCCGCTTGATTGGCCAAGCGCCATTCGGATTCGTGTTGGATTAAATGGACTTTGAGAGCTTGCAGAACTTGTTGGCAGTGATTGAAATCCCGCAAAAATGGAAACATTCCGATGGGATATTTGCTGCGAGTTGTATCGGGTTTTTGTGCCTTTCTGCAGACTTTGTATCGTTCTAATCGTGGAATAGGAAAGGAAGGATTTGATTTATATCTATATTATTCAACACCTGCTGGAGCAGAATGCCAACCAGGGGTTTTTCGATGTACCGGTCAGGCGGTGTTACTTGAAACAGCAGGGTGACATGTATAATCACTGGTGTTTAAGGGTCTACGTCCCTGAAAAAAGGGAGTCAGAAACGATTTATTTTTTTCTCATTAAGAGATGTATGAGTGTAGGGGAAATACGTACAAAATGACATATATGGACAAAATGACATAGGCATCATAACTTGAGTTCGGAACTGCCTACCACATTACACGACCCGAGTGGCTTCAATTAACCTCTGAAAATTAGCAAGAGCTACTCTGGTTCATTCGGTCGTTTTGAGTGATAACAGAAATCTATAGGTCACGAGTTTTTATTCATTGCGCCAAATTTTAAGAAGAAATGGCCAGTTTTCACCATTTTTTTCATTCAAATTGCATTCAATTCAAACTTTACTTATTTGTCATTGTATTCACGGAGCTTTTAGTATGTTGAATATACTTTTTGTATTAATTCGATACATTTCTAGTCTTATGACGCTATATGGACAAAATGACATATACAGTGAACGGACAAAATGACATAGGTATTTCAGCTGAATTAACCGTATCTACCGGACAAAACCAAGACAATCCATCTCAAGCTCCATCAGCAAACAAAGAATCAGGACTTGTCTTAACATATTCATAACAAAATCTTCATCTGCGGCTTATAAAGGCGATGCATCTTAACCTACTCTTGCTGATCCTATGAGGAGGTTTTTCCAATCCCTAAAGGACGATTTATACGTGAACAAGGCAAACGTGAGCCGAGGACTCGACAAACGTACTTAGTTTCAACTTCTACACCTAATAAGATTGCAATCAAATCAAAAAAGAGCCAATACCTCCTCCAGAACAAGGAGACAAGTCCCTAGGGCATCATTTAAAGAAGACAATGAAGAAGAAAATGTTCCTAGCAACTTTCGAGATCATGAAGACGACTGTCCAGTGTTATGAGACCTTTTTTCCCGATTTAGATCTTCTCCAGGATTAGCCCTGACGAAGACTGGTTACGGTGCATGCATTGCTTGCATTGGGATCACGCATCTTGTGCTGATGTTCCTAGAAGAACCAAGCGTTTCATTTGTGAACTTTGTCCGTAGATTTGTAACTATAAGTAGAAAAATACAGTTGCCTTTTGCCAGTATGTCATTTTGTCCATAGCATGCGAGCAAAATGAATTTCCTTTATCCCAATTTATCTAAGAATATTTTATTTCTTGGTACTTTTATTTCATAAAGGTTGATTAGATTTTATAAAGAAAGGACCAAAGATCACAGGTGTCGAATATGACATTACTGTGATTCACTACTAACAAGTTATGCCTCTGAAATAAAACCCTATGTCATTTTGTACGTACTTCCCCTATAGGTAGAGATAAAAATAATAAAAAAATATTTTATAAGTATTGAATGAATGAAAACGATATTCCCCATAATTTTTGGTTATTTTGTAACATTTCCACCATCAAAACGAACAAATATTTTTGTGTTTTTTCATTTCTGTATTGAAGTCTATTATTTAGTTAATCAAACGTCTGTCTCATTTTTCTTTCAGAATTTACTGTTTTTTGTAAATAATATTACAACAATGTGTTGTTTTCGCGAAATTTATTTCTTTGAATTTTTCTATTCGAAATAATAAATATCCATTTTCATCAACGACAATTTATCAAGGTTTGTTTTAGCCGTCGATTATTGAAAATTAATTGATTCTTACAATTATGGATTCTAACATGGAATTGAATTTCTGTTAAATGACACGCCCCGCAGGTATCTCCTCCCAGATGACTGGTGAAGGAAAGAGAGAGCATTATACAGCCAGTGTGAGATCTAGTTCAGGGTAGGATTTCTTGTTATATTCCCTGCGTCCCAACATTTGTTCTATTAAGCTGAATAATCCAATAAATAAAAATTGATGCACTGCACTGCCATCTGGCGTTATACGTTTCCTATTTTGAAGGCTAAAGACTCTTAAGGGGCCGTTATACTCTGGCCAACGGCTACGGCACCGATTCTCCATTCAAAAGTGCCTTTAATTTTTCCAAGTTCACGCCCGCAATTTTTCGTCTGAAAGCTTGATTTTTTTTTTAAATTGAAGTTAAAGGATGTTTTGAGGGCACTCCAATTTTTTCTCTTTGAAAAAATTATTTTTTCGCATGAAAAAATCGGGTTGAATTTGAGAGTCAATGAAAATTGACTTCATAATCGTTTTTCGGAGGTTGTTCATGAATTTTTTTTTAGAAAATTCATTGGAGTGCCCTTGACAAATCAATTTTCTATATTAAAAAAAAAAATTCATTGGATAGGCGCTTAAATAATGCAAAAAATGATGGAAATACTGAAGAGATTTCCAGAAAGTGTGAAATCGGAGAGAACTGTCTGATATTCCAGGAGAATTTAAAAAAAAATCAAGCTTTCAGGTGAAAAATTGAGAGCGTGAAAAATTAAAGGCACTTTTTAAATGGAGATTCGGTGGCCGGTGCCGTCGGCCAGAGTAAAACGGCCCCTTAAGAACCAGAAATTTGAGATATCGCCAACATTTCATTTCTAACGCATTACTTTACATTAATCCCAACGTTTTATTGAATGCAAAATATAAATTTAATGTACCTAATCTAAGTGATAATCAGTTCATTAAAAGTCTGAATATTGTGTATTCTGTTTTATTGAATCAAAGTTTCGATGATCAATGGACAACTTCATCAGAATGCTGAAAATTTGGAATTAGTGAATCTTAATTCAAAAGAATAAAGCGAACCAATAAGTCGAGGTTTATGAAAAAACAAAAACAAAACAAAAAGGAATTAATGACTTTGTAGTTACCATAGTAACGATTGTATTCCTCTCCAGTTGATGATAGAGAATCACACAAGAAACAAATTTTGTCAGATTCGATAACATAAACTAAAACTTCTTTGTTCCTTGAATAACTTTCGTATCACTCTCAGTTGCAGATAAAAAAAATAGAATTCATGGTTCTTTTTAATAGAAATAAAAAACTTGATTCCTTTTTTATTTTGTTTTTCGAAAACGGTTCATTTTATCGACAATACATAAGAGTACTTTTTTAGCCTAATGTTCGAGCTTTCCAAATTTGTTTTTTTCTACTCCTCATCATACAGGGTGTTGAAAATGCAAGCATCAAAATGTACAACCTAGTCTGGCCCTTGTAAACTGAAAGAGCTAATTTAAATTTAAGGGCAGTATTTTAAGAGGTCCTTACTACTGTTCATCATATCAAATTTTCATTTTTATTCACTTAGGGAAAAGAATTTCAGAAAATATTATGTGAATTCAATAATTCCAAAGACCTGGCGAATGATGAAGAAACTTTTTTCTCTGTTAATACTGGAAATATTTCACGTATATAAACATTGTTGGAAGATTCAGTTATGCTATTTTCTTTTACGGAAATCAAGTATCGAGTGTTGAAATTTTACTGAAAAATAATGGACATAATAGTCCTTTACTTTGAGATAGTTCATTCGAAAAAAGAATAAAAGTACTCGAATAACCCGACAGAAAAACTTCTAAACCAACAGATGGACCTATGGAATTCTCCACTGTTCAAAATTCCCAAGAAATAGGCCTACATGCAGAAGACATGTAAATACCTTTTTGCACAACTTGAAATACTCCTGTATGAAAATGTAGTAGTACTACGAAACCTATGTCACAGTTAAACATTAAAAGAACTAACTCCATTTACAAAGTTGAAAAAGAGAAATTAGCATTGGCAACATCTCTCAGAATTAATTGACTTTCACGAGTGCCAACCTGCTTCAGTTTTAAGTGAAAGAACTTGATGAAGCTAAATCTTGGCCAACCGAGATACTTTATAAAAACGAATGGATATATGGGTTTAGGTTTTTATTTGGAAAAATTTCCGCCTCAAGGACATGAATGACCGGTCAGAGCTTTTTTCCAAAATCTTGATTTTTATACTTGAAAAGATCTCTAGGTTTTCTTTTTCCATCTGACACCAGTGACACCTAGTATAACATAACATCTATCAAATTGGTCACTTATTGATTCATTTCAGTGAATCCAAAAGAATATATTAAAATAAATAACAATTCAGCTAATGAAGATTTGTAGCTTATTTTACAAGTAGGTGATGAGTCAAAAATTAATAAGTTTTCTCAGAAAATAAAAAATAATAAGTTATCATAAAAATCGTGAATATCATATGGCCATGATTTGGATAGGAAAATTAAGTTTGAACACAGTTTTATAGCTGAATATTTCGTTTGAACTACCTATTCCATTTAATTTAAAAAACAGGTATTTTCTGGTCTGTGGATGAACACCATACTGAATATAAATAAAAAGCTGGTAGGTACTCATCAAATCGACCTTCTTCGATATAACCGACATGAAGGTCCGATCCGTGAGACCAAGGATTACGCAGCGACTTCTTCCATTTTATATATTCGCGAATCATCATTGAAACCTTATAACTGGATGGAGGGAACCGAAAGACCTTGAGGAGTTCTTAACCGAGAAGAAGTCAATAAACGGGAAATTATACTGAACCCAATTATCTTGCTTGAGTTGGTATACATATTTATACACCTTCGGACATAGTCTAGTGCTATTTTTAATTTTCAACAGTTCATAACAACGAATAAGACTAGTAGCAGTTGACATTTCATAGTATGAAAGTGATTATATCCATCAAATTCAAAATCTTAACATTTAACTAGATAAGGAGTCGGGCCTGGAGAACAACTTCTTGTGCCCATGGCGGCCAAGGCACTTGGTTAATTAGGAAAGTTGTGTTCACTCATCAGGTGGATTTTCATTCTCGCGAATAAATTGGCTTCTAATGACATTTCTCGAAGTATCAATTGGAGACATCATGTCACAAGAAAAAGCTTGTCTTTCTTAATATATGATTAGGTTGAAGGGAGATCTTGATTTATAATTAATAATGGCCTTGGATCTTGGGAAATTCATTAATAAATTGGGTAGAAAAAACTGGTGGATTTGAGGGGGTCCATGCCCCCCTCCTGTTGGTTGTTTACAAACCCTTGATGGTTGTTGAACCAATTTCCAATATTCGAACTCATTCAAATAATAAATCTTTTATTCTCAGCATCTGATATAGATTCGATTTTTTCAAACTGCAATACTTAAAAAATCATAAATCCAGACAAAGATGTCGGAATTGACAAGGCAATAAATAATAAATACCTATATCAATAAAAAATAAGCTGCAGATACACGCTGCCAGATAAGTTTTCATTGTGAAAACAGCATAATATCTTAGTTATAGTTAAAGGGTATTGTTCGTAAATGTGCATTTTGGAAAAGGACCCCGCTCTTTTCTTATGGCAAGTGGCGTTCCGTCAAATGTTCTAATTTTTTGGTATAATGTAGTACTCGACCTACTGATCAAAAGTGTCCATGGCCCCCAACTCAATCCTATGACTAGTTTTTGAGGTACAGGGCGTTGAAGTTGAGAATTTACCCACTTTTACTACGCGCGTATCTCGAAACAGAATCGAATGAACTTCAATTTTTCTAAAGAAGCATTTCATTCCATCCCCAGGGAGCAACCATATGGAGGAATATGACCGAAAATCGTTACGAATACAGGGTTATCCATAATTGAATGCATGCTCGATTTTGAAAGTATAAAATATGTCAGTTCCAGAGCGAGAACGTTCTCAAAATGAACTATTTCACTAGATATGTTGTTATTACATCGAAAAAACCAGAAATACCCAGAATTCATACTGGGTGATCAATTATTATAGAAACTATTCACAATGAAGGTTAAGTGGACACCCTCTATTTTTGGGTTGATGTAAGGTGTCTGTTTGATTTTTTCAGAACATATCATCATGGACTTCAAAGAATACAGGGTGATTCAGTCATGAAATAAACTGTGAACCTCACGAAAATACCCAAAAACCACCTTTTTTTTCATCACCCACTATTTTAAGATTAACTCCGTCGAGGTGGGAGTTTTCTTTCACCACTGTACCTGATGTAAAAACATCAATACGACTGAGAGTTTTCATCCACTTCCTATGACCAGGTTTTTTGCTGGAATACGAATAGAATAACATGAATAAATAATTTTTATATGACATAAAAAAAATCTGGTCATAGGAAGTGGATAAAAACTCTCAGTCGTATTGATGTTTTTACATCAGGTACAGTGGTGAAAGAAAACTCCCACCTCAACAGAGTTAATCTTGAAATAGAGGGTGATGAAAAAAAGGTGGTTTTTGGGTATTTTCGTGAGGTTCAAAGTTCATTTCATGACTGAATCACCCTGTATTCTTTGGAGTCCATGATGATATGTTCTGAAAAAATCAAACGAACACCTTACATCAACCCAAAAATACAGGGTGTCCACTAAACCTTCATTGTGAATAGTTTCTATAATAATGGATCACCCAGTATGAATTCTGGGTATTTCAGATTTTTTCGATGTAACAACAACATATCTAGCGAAATAGTTCATTTTGGGAACGTTTTCGCTCTGGAACTGACATTTTATACTTTCAAAATCGGGCATGCATTCAATTATGGATAACCCTGTATTCGTAACGATTTTCCGCCATATTCCTCCATATGGTTATTGCTCCCTGGGGATGGAATGAAATTTTTCTTGAGAAAAATTAAACTTCATTCGATTCTGTTTCGAGATACGCGCGTAGTAAAAGTGGGTAATTCTCATCTTCAACGCCCTGTGTATCTCAAAAACTGGTCATAGGATTGAGTTGGCGCCATGGACACTTTTGATCAGTAGGTCGAGTACTACATTATACCAAAAAATAAGAACATTTGACGGAACGCCATTTGCCATAAGAAAAGTGCGGGGTCCTCTGGTTCGCACAGATAACACACGTCATTTTTCAAGTAAAAAAATGCCCCCATTGAAAACAAAATTTTCCTCAGACTAAACTAATCGTTGATAACGCCTAACTGCAATAAAATAGTGGAAACCTACGGGTTATTAATACAAAACGCATTCAACAAAAGATATATTAACTAGAATTTCAGAACAATTACAATGATATATAAATCATTCCTAAAAAATCCAAAAAATATTTCAAAATGCAGAATAAATTAACTTGTACGGCAGGTTGGTACCTCGCTCATCCCTATCTGGCCCTGGTAAAATTGATTGGATAACCTATAACCCATACTTGCGAGCATTGTCTCGAACGGATCCACTGACATTCTTCGTTGGTTGTCTTCTACAACTGTTGGGAGATTCTTCACCACTCTATGGTTGATTTGACCGTCCTATAAAAAAATCTCATCGAATGAAATAAAGGAATCTTCGGAAGCGAATAAATCTCACCTCGCATTCAGGAGACCACAGTTTAACCACAGGATCTATACCACTAGAAGCAATGAAGCATGCGGTAGGGTGGGGCTGTATGCAATTAACTATAGATACATCTCCCCAGAGAGCATTAACTATATCTCCAGTATGTTTGTCCCAAATAAAAATAACACCTTCGTCAGAACCAGCACAAATATAATTTCCTTTTTCCCCTGAAATAAAGAAATATGAATCTATATGAAAAGGGTGACGCAATGTCAAAGATAAGCTGGAAAAGGAGCATCTCACGAGGGGAAATTACTATAGTCCGTTCAAATATAAGAAGGAGCTTTGTAAACAAACAGAATCGTCTGGTTTGCGCACAATAAAGCTCCTATTGGTCAAACGGATCTCTTCAACCGCCCTAAGAGACTGCCAGGATCGTACTCGGACTGTGAATGGTACTGGATAGAAATGATTCAATAATTTTGAGTCAGCAATTCCCACATCAGAACTTTTTTCCTCAGAAACTCTAGTGCAAAATTTCTGTTATGATTTGCAACTGTCATAAACATTTTATATCCGACGTACCCTATTTTTTTATTTTGTTTTTATATTATTATCTACTAAATAATTTCTTTTTCGGATGCTCGAGATTGCGGCAAGGTAATTCCAGGAAACACCAGAGTTTTAGAGATTTGGGTCGGAATCTTGCAGGATTCCGACAAAGTAATTCCGGAAAACACCAGATTTGGGTCCTTTTCCCTAATGGGTGAAAGCCATCTTGATTTGCATAAAGATCGAAGTTTCCAATTGACAAGACTCGAAAAAGATCTCTGTTCAAATTTATAATGGTCATTTACTTGTAATATCCGAAATTTATTTAGTTTCGGTCCATAATTTTATATTATTTTGTACGAAACTCTTTGTCGGCTGCTCAAGATTCCGACAAGGTAATTCCGGGAAACACCAGGTTTGGGTTTTTTCCCTTAATGGATTAAAGCCATCTTGATTTGCATAAATATTGAAGTTTTCAATTTACAAGACCAGTTGAAATACCTAGAGCTACTGTGAAGGTCTAGCTGTTCAAAGTGTTTATAGATTTTGTTGTGAAAAGTGTATTGTGTTGGAAAATCTTTCGAAAAAGTGTATATAGTGTTCATAGAACAATGTCGAATTCGGAAACGGATACTGCATCTGAGGGTGATATGTGGGGACCACCACGAAAAAGGTCCAAAAGGTCTCATTCCTCTGCTGCAGAGAAAGAGATAATTTTGAACATTTTTCGAAAAGAATTGGAAGAACATCCTGATTTATCGAAAAGAGACTTGATAGGAATTGTTTCAAAATCCTCAGGGGTGAGTGATTCAGCTGTTTTCAGAATTCTCAGAGAATATAAAGAGAATAAAACATTGACGCCACCTAAGAGGGGAGCCCAGTCGTTAAAAATAATCGATTCGGTTGACGATTTCGATATGAACCTTATCAGAAGAATTGTCCACGGTTTTTTTTTTCCGGAATGAAATCCCAAAGATTTATAAAGTACTAGAAATCGTGAATGATGACGACAGTTTGCCAAATTTCAAAAGAACAACGTTCTATAAATTATTGAAAAAAATGGAATTCAAGTTCGGTTAAAACTGAACGATTGTGTGAAATCTCCTCGATTTTACTCTGGACGGAAAGAAACTTTACGAAGGCCCTCCTACCGCTGCGCCAAACATGTTATTATTGCTCCTTCTTACATTTGAACAGAGTATAGTAAAATCCCTCTGATCGGGACTCCACAGAATTCCGATCCCACTACTTATAGATCAGTATAACAGATTTTTTTTCGAAATTATACATCTTATATGAATGATGAATGTCGATACAAACCATGTATAAGGAAATTAATGAAAAATAAATGATACTTAATAATATGTGGCGATGTATCTATCTGAACAATGTCCTCTGAGATAATTTGCCAAAATCCTAACTGGAACTAGCAACTAGGAACAAACTTCTGCACAAAAAAATATGTCTCGTCTAAATAAATTGGAATCTCAGGAATTACACCCGCCAGTTCAACACTTACATTCGTCGATAAACCACGTTCGGCACAAGAAAACCGAATTACATGTGAAATTTTCATAGAAAATAACTTTTTTTATGTTGTGGTTTCACACATTGATATCTTTTTATTGATCATGAATTGAATGAAAAACCTTTCTTTATGAGATATTTTTGGGATATCGAGGAAAATATGAACAAGTTATTAATCTTCAGGAAATTCAGAAAAGGAACTTATTTTGATAGAAGAAATATGTCTTTTAAATTGCAGATATAAACAGAGAAAACTGAGTGTTTTTGAGTGAAATATCGTGTTTTTAACATTTTTATTTCAATAAGATTAGTACTCGAGTATTTCCTGAATGTATTAACTCAATTTCAATCAAGAAATATGAACTTTGATGTATTTGCATTCATACCAGAGAATCGTATCAGGCACGTTTTTGGCCCAATTTTTTTCAAAAGGCTTTCTTTCCAACAGAGCCGAGTTTATTTTGGCCCCATGAATCTACAGTTAAAATATATGTTCTAGTCGAAGACTCACCCTGTATATTGTAACTGCTCAGGTAGATAGCGAAAAAACATTACTCACATAAAATTGAGTTTTCAGTTAAATGTTTTTGCAGTCGGATTTTATGTTTTTTATTTTTCCATTGTGTAGTTTTCTTTTGATTTTGTAACACTTTACCTCAGACTCACCTAAGAAATTCGCTTCCTTGATATCAGTTGTGGTGTTGCAGTGTCCCACAAACCTGCTCCTATAGTCAATTGAATTCTGCCTCAGAACTTTCTCTTGATGATCGGTCCTATTTTGACCATCTCCGTTTTTGTCTGCCGATAAAAATTTGATAGTGCCATTTAAATCGATGTAGTCCTGTAAAGTTTTCAATTCAGGAAATTTTATGATAGCGTTTTTGGCCCAGTCATTAGCCTCTTTCGGCCATTTCAGAGTCACTAGACATTTGATGAGTCCTAAATGTACTTTTATTTCATCGGGACAGTGCTGAATTAGATAGAGATAATCCCTAAGTGCAGAATATGTGTCTCCCATCCTATAATAAGAATTGAAGAAATGAATTTTCGTTAACAAAGATTGTTGCACTATTACATATCATTATTTCTTTCAAATGTTTTTTTATCCCTTAATTCTGTAGTGTAGATAATCGATTATTTTTTCCTGTTGGATAAGTAAGCAACGTTGTCGTATTTATCATAATGTTCATTTACTTTGGGAAAATAATGAATTTGAGAAAATATTATGTGAATTCAATAATTCCAAAGACCTGGCGAATGTTGAAGAAACTTTTTCCTTTGTTAATACTGGAAATAAACTGCTCCACGTGAGTTAGGGATATTTACTCAAATTGCAAAAAAATATAGTTTAAATAAGATTTTTGTGATGAAAATTCATATTAATATGATTTCAAGTTGCAAATTAATTTTAGCCTGTAGGTCTGCAGCGTATACAGGGTGGTTAAGCAACCACCAAAAGGAAAAAAAGTTGTATTTCTGGATATTCTATATTGATAGTTGATAGTTCTGTTCCACTCACCAATTCCTCTGAAGAAGTTTTTCAGCTCTATTTAAGTATTCACAAAGGCAAGATGGTGTACTGATCACTGAATTATTAGCACTCTTCGCAGAGTCATCCTGCAAATACAACGAAAACCTAAAGTTGTAATTCAAATGATGAATAAAACCTCTTTACTCACCATAGATTCGCAACATTTTCGATGAAGATTTGATCTTCTCGAAGTGAAATCGACGGGAATCAAAATTTCGTTGATGTGCTTGGAACTATTCACATCGAAGAGGTATATCTGTTCTCCTCCCATATTGACCAACATCTCTGTACCAGCAGCATTAAAGGCAATGTAAGTCACTGCCAATTTGAAATTCATGAGACTGAAATTTTCCTTCGCCAAGTGCCCTGGAGAATAATATTGCACGCAGTTCGTATCAGTCAGTACGGCTGATGATCTCTTGAGGGAGTCTACAGAGCAGCTCTTTTTCAGCTGAAATGAAAAATTGATGGTTTCATGAAAATTTTAAGTGAAATAAAACATTTTTCAGCGCCTGTTCTACTTAAAGGAAGTCGAATTAAGATTCAGAGTCCTTTATGCAAGGAAAATAATATGGTTTAAAAATCAATGGATATTTTTACGAGAAAATTTTTTTAATATGTACTCACCTTCATAGCTGAAACAGCAACTTTTCTTCTGTCATATAATCGGACAAAACAGTCATTCACCCCTACTGCTATATAATTTGGATTCGTTGGATTCACCTGTATGCATTTTATTTCAGTTGCATAGCTCAGATCAACAAAAACTTTAGCTTGCTCCCTACATTCATGAGGTTCTCTCATATCATACTGTCTGAAAAAAAAAATCCCTTAAGTTTTAGTAAAACTGTGGCAATCCAAACTATGTGGTTATTCCACCACTGTTAACCTCAAAACCTATCTGACAGGTCGCTAGTTTGCGATAAATATGAGGAATTTTATTATTTTATGAGTGAGTTTTTATGATTTAAAATACGAAAAATATCCGGATGCACCACAGAGGAAGAAAATTTCACTCAATCATATGATCACAACTTTATACTCAGTATTGGGAGCCCGCAGAGATTGTAGAGGAAGTGTAGGAGAAAATTTTTCACAGCACTGCAACCTGTAACTTCTTTATCCTTTTATATGATATAAAATTTTAATATTCATCAGTTTTACATTTAACATAGACTGAATACTGCTTATTTCAGTGTCTATGAAGAAATATTCACTTCAGTTTCTTATCTTCGATTTTGCCAAGTCTTGATCACTACTGACCAAATTTCCTTTCGTTTCCTGGGAAGTCAATTAATATGTGGATAATACACCAAGTTATACAAACTGGGTGTTCCAAAATATTCCAGAAAATCCTCTTAATTTGAAGGACTTGCACATACAACTTTGGCACGAATTTATGGCTTTTTTTCATTGAAAAAGCACTTAATTTAAATATTTTTCACTAGTCTAATATTTATAAGAGTAAGATTGACTAGGAATATCAAGAAAATGTCCACATAAAACAAATCTTCAAGCAAATAAACGGTTTTAATGTCTACACGAACAAAGCTAGATTCTCATTGTTTGACCACCAGCACTAACCTAAAAAAATATTTGACAGGTCGTTGGATTGCCTGAGAATATAACCTCAAAGATATCTCATCCTTCCACTGAATAGAATGTGAGTAACAGTTACAATTTAGTGAAAAACTATACGATGATTTTCTGATATGTTGTTCTCGTAAATATATGTAGTATGAATACTCACAATACTAAACCATCTTCACCAGCAGACCAAAATAACATAGGCTGGTCTGGACAAGTTGCCAGTCTTTTAACTCTACCAATGTGACAAGAGCATTGTAAAAGTGGAGTTTCCTTTGCTATCGCCTCATTCACATTTTGCACAATAACTTTACAATCTCCCGCTGCAGTGGCTATTATAGAGTCGTTGGTGTCTAAAAACTGCAAAACAACAACAACGTTACCATATCATAAATTCATATTAACACTAGCTACATTAGCTTTAGCTATCGAAAAGTCAAGAAATTTTCATCTACAACTTACTTTGACAGAAAATATATTTCCAACGTGAGGGGTAGGTATAACTTCTAACTTCTTATGATGAAATGGGTCCCAATAAATAACGTCTGTATCATCAGAACCTGATGCTAGATGCCTTCCATCTGCTGACCATTGTAGACAATTCACACATCCATGATGTCCTTTGAGTTCATATTCTAATCCCAATCTCTTCAGCAAATGCTCCGTGAAATGACATTGCTTTTGTACTACATGGGCATATTCGGGATACACTTCTCTGCCTCTCAACAACCTCAATACATCGTGATCGCTCTTCGATTTTTTCGTTCTTCTTTCCATTTGCGAATATATCCGAAAAACTGGACGAGGTGTCAATCAGGCTTTCTCTCCTTTGAATCCGTTCATTGAAGCTGATGGAGATATATGAGTAAATAACGAGAACCCTATTCGAAAACTTTCTACAATATTTTTGTTTTTGTTTTTAATCTGGATATTGATATCGACGACCTTGAATCTGTCAAACTGACAGCTCTCATCATAAGCTGTCACAGAACAATAATTTGAGGTTAGAGCTTCAACCACAGAACACATATATATGCTTCAACCATAGAAACCGGTGCATGGCCCCCGTGGGCGTCCCCAAGGGGGTGCAGCTCAAAAATCCCTGAAAAATTCATGAAATAATAACATAATATACGAAAATCAGTTCAAAAATTTTTTTTCGAAAAATCGAACTTTTTCCATACCTATAGGATTTTTCGTCTCAGGTAGGTATATAAAAAATACACCATTTTATTCTTAAGGAACCAAAGTATAACCAGAAAAATCAGCTCCTCTCAATTCCAATTTTTGTAGGAGTTACGTCACTCCAATATCGACCAATTTTTGAGTGCTCTGAGCGTCTGAACAAAACTCGAAAATGAATTATGGAAAAAATTAAACAGTTTAAATTCGACTGTAACAAGGCCTATATGGACATGTTTGGCATCAAAATGTAGGTTTTCGAGGACGCTGGATTCAATAAAAACAAATTCAAGTCGCTATCTATCATAGTTTAGATTTTCACCTGTCAAATGGCATTTTTTCAAAAATCTAAATTTCAAATCGTCATAGCTCCCGCTCCTGTGATCCTATCCGCTTTTTGTTTGTATATTGGTCATCAGCATTGTCCGAAATATCTCTGAGCATAATAAAATCATTAAAATCGATATCGAAAATCGTTTTTCGAACGTGAAGGTCTACTACCGATTCGAATCATGCAGAATACCCATAAGGCTACTTCAAAATCCGATTGTCCCTATTGGGAAACCCTTCATTTCGATGGAAATCCTTCAAACCACCGTGGGAAAAACGCCAACACTCCAAATTAATGATTATTTCAGCCGTAATGATAAACAGTAATAACCGTTTAAATGACCACTGGGTAGGTAGCCGATCTCATGAAAAATTCAACGGGGTCGGGGATAATATAACTGACCGCAATGGAATAACTGTTATTCTGCAGCATTCGAAAAGCACATAAAACCATTTATTAGAATTATTTATTCAAACATTAGTCTATTATAAATTGTGTTGCTCCCTTACCGATACTGAAATTGAACGTTCGATACCTCTGTGGAAGAACACAGTGTGTTTCGTGAATAAATTATGTGTATTCCCTCTATTAGATGGACATTAACATTCCATTTACGTCTATTGTTTTTACCGTTGGTGGAGAACTTTTAAATGCACTTCTTTCTCTGACTTGTTTTTGAGATGAAACTAAATGAATGGAGAATGGTAGAGATATCTTGTCGGAACATGAACATGTATATTTGGTGTCAATAGTGTCCCAAGTTATACAGGGTATCGCGAAGCAGTGGCCATTTCCAGTAGAAAAATTGAGATTTTGAAAAATCGCTCTGAATTTATCTCAAATAATGTAACTTACAGAAATTATGTGGGTGTCGTTTTGTAGCTGATATCCTTGTGTTAGTTCATTGAAAAAAATTATACTTCAATGTGCTAGTTTTTGTACTATTGAGGATTTACCAAAAAATTCAGTAAATTTTTTGACTAAAATTTTTTTTAAGAATTTTTTATGACATTTTTGAGTTACCTAAATGTTTCCATATTGTTCTACTTTAATAAGAGGTGGTAGTATTATCTTTCAAAAAACATTTTTTTTCACATCTGTAGGACCTTTATATGTCGATATCATTTGAAAGAGTCAACTATGTTAATTTAATCTTAGATTCAGGAATATTTTCTCTACTTGGATCCTATGAAAAACGAAAATGAAAAATCTTTATTCTAGAACAGTCTATTTGGAACTTCTACTCTATGACAATAATCTTATAGGTTAGACTACAGAACTAAAACATTTTATTCAACAGCGCCATCAGCGGCAGAAACTCAAACAAATAAAAGAGTAACATTTAACATCCCCCCTCAATTTAAATACTCAAATACACAAAATTTAAATTGTTAAGTTCCATGAAATTACATTTGATTATTTGACATTCAACATTGATCTGAAATAAACAAATTTCTCTTTATGTAGTGATTTGGTGAATATATCTGCTACATTTTCATTTGAGCAGACATAAGATAACTCCACTAAATTCTTTGCAACAATGTCTTTGATAAAATGTGCTTTGATATCAATGTGTTTGGATCTCTTACTGTTATCGAAGCTTTCTATTGAACGCAATACACTCTGATTGTCCATGAATAAAATTGTCTTTCCATATTTCAGCTTGAAATCTGCACAAATGCCTTGTAAGTAAAGTAGTTCAGATGTAGCCATAGCACTGGCTAAATATTCTGATTCATAACTAGATTGCGCCACCACATTTTGTTTTTTTGAAATCCATGTCACTAGGTTCTTGTTGTAAAACACTGCGCAACCACTTACACTTTTTCGGTCCAATTGGTCACTTCCCCAGTCTGCATCCGTATAAGCTAGTATCTCAGGGCTTCCTTTGTCACATCTTTCATAAGTCAGATTAAGATCGATAGTATTCTTTAGGTATCTTACGATTCTCTTGGCAGCGATCCACAATTGCTGTGTAGGCTTATCCAAAAATCTACTTAAAAATATTACAGAGTATGATATATCAGGTCTACTGATTGTGGCAATGTAAAGTAAACATCCGATGATTTCTCTATAAGGTACATTTATAATTTCCTGTTTTTCAACTTGAAAATTTGGTTCCATCGGTGTTAATGCTTCTTTACATTCTTGCAAATTGAATTTTTCTATAATTTTTGTTATTAATGTCCTCTGGCTAATGAGCTTTTTGTTATCCCTTTCAATGATTTCCATACCTAGAAAATGTTCAAGTTTTCCCAGTATTTTTGCATTAAACTCTTCTTCCAGCTTTTCTTGGATGTAGTCACTATTTAGTCCAGTAATAATAATATCATCAACCCATATTAGTAGCCATACATTATCTCCTATATATAGACAAAAGTCGTTTCTTGATCTTTTCAAATTGTATTTTTCAGCGAATTTGTGAAACCTTTCGTTCCAAACTCTTGGTGCTTCACGCAATCCATATAAAGCTTTTTTAAGTTTCAATGAGTCATAATGTCCTTCCACAGTGACACCTTCAGGTATTTTAATATAAATGTCAATATTTAAGTTTCCATTTAAAAATGCTGTTGGTATATCGAGCTGTTTTATTTCCCAGTTATTTTCTAGAGCAATTGAAATAAAAAATCTAATGGTCTGATACCTTGCAACAGGTGCATAGACATTGTAGTGATATTCTTCTTGATATCCTTTTGCAACTAGTCTAGCTTTCTTGATTCCATTTTGCTTGATCCTAAATATCCATCTTGTGTCTATAGCAGACTTTTCTTTCGGTAAAACAGCTGGTTCCCAGGTACCATAACTCTCATGTGCTCTAAGTTCTTTGCTTATTGCTTCTTGCCATCCGTTTCCTTTTTCTATGGCTTCTTTGTAGTCCTTGGGAATCTCAGTTTCTGTCAAAAGACAATAAGCATAATATAATTCATAATCATCAAATTTGGATGGAGGTTTTGTAGGCCTTCGTTTTGTTTCTTCAGTTTCACACTGTTTTTCTTCTTGTTCTCCCAAGACATAGGTTTTCTCGTTCTTTGTAGAGTTTTCATCTTCCTTATAAAACGTGTCGTTCTCGTCAAACCTGACATCTCGAGAAATAAATATTTGATTTGTTTGGGGATTCCATAGTCTGTATCCGTTCGCACTGTATCCAACCATCCTCAAGGGTAATGCTCTGCTTTCTAGTTTGTCCCCTGAATTTGGTAATTTTAGAGCCCATACTTTGCTTCCAAAAACTCTCAGTTTACTCAAGTCAGTTTTAGAATAGAAGATACTAACTGGTATCTGTCCTTTCAGAGCATCTGTTGGAGATCTATTCATCTGATAGGCAGCACATCGTATTGCTTCGCCCCATAAACTTCTTGGAAGGTTTGTTTCTGAAAACATAGTTCTTACCTTGTCTAGCAGTGTTCTGTTAGCTCTTTCGCTAACTCCGTTCTGCTGAGGTGTGTAGGCTAATGTATACTCCGTTTTGATTCCTTTTTGTTTACAAAAGTTCTTCAGTTCTGCCGTAGTGTATTCTCCACCTTGGTCCGTTCTGATTTTTGAACATACATATCCTTTAGCTTTCATTTCTCTTATATAATCCATGATATTGAACTGTGCTTCGCTTTTGTTCTTCAGGAGGTAAACTGTTATAAAATGTGAATAATCATCAATAATAGTTTGATAATACTTCTCCTCGTTCAGTGTGGCAGTACGTATTGGTCCTCCGATATCTGAATGTATAAATTCTCCAATTGATTTGGATCTTGGCTCATATTGTGTTTTGAAGGGTTGTCTCGTTGCCTTCCCTTCTCTGCATGGACTACATATCGTTGTTGAAATAGGTAAATTCATTTTTTTTATGTAACCCTCTGAGATATGTCCCAATCTTCTATGCCATATATCTCCGGTCGTTGCTAGATTACATTTTTCAACTGATAAACTGAATGATGCTATGTATAATTTTCCCATTGCCATGCACTCTATTCTTGTACCATCCAAACTTTCTATAATTGTTTTGTTTTTATCAAAAATTACCTTTTGTCCTCTATCGTTCAACCTCTTCACTGATAGCAGATTGTTTGTTAAATTTGGTACGATCAGAGCATCAAATCGTATCTTTCTGTTTCCATATTCTACCTTCAATGTGCCTGTTTTTTTCACAGTAAGGAAATCTCCATTTGCGACCCTAATTTTCAATTCCTTCTCTAGAATTCTGATATCTGTCATCAATTCTTCCACCTTTCCTGTGACTAAATGATCTGTGGCTCCACTATCTAAAACAAAGTTTATTTTAGAGTCAGAATATGTCATATTCACCTCTTCAGCTTTCAAGACTTCTGATATGAAAACTATTTCATTTTCTTCTTTGTTTTCTTCACTCATGTATGCTTGTCTACTGCCTTTTCTGTTGAATCTGCCTCCTCTTCTCTGGTGGTAGTTGTTTCTTCTGCCTCGGCTTGGACTTGCAGTCTCGTTTTTGTCATTCCTTGGACAATCTCTCAAGAAGTGATCTCCTCCACAACCATAGCATTTGTAGTCTTTATAATTCTTCTTTGTCAAGAACACTGTGTTTTGGTTACCTTCAGTGGATGTCTGTGAATCTTTCAACTTGAGTTCAGCATCTAGCATTCTGTTTTTGACAAATTCTAACGTTATACCTGTATTGACTGTCTCTATGGCCGTTATGACTGTGTCATATTTCTCAGGCATTGTTAACAGTAAATAACAGACCTTATCACTCTCGTCTAGGTTTGCTCCGGATCCTTCCAACTCCCGTAACAAGCTTTCCACTTTCATAAAATGTTCTTGCAGCTCATCCGATGTGCACTTCATCTTGAAAAGTTTCTTCATGATATACAGCTTGGCTAACGGACTTTTCCTTTCGAATACGTTTTTCAAGGACTGTAGCATTTCCATAGCAGTGTTTGCATCCTTGATATATTCCAAATGCTGATCTGACATGCATTGAACTATTGTACCTTTTGCTTTGGAGTCTGCCCGGTCGAAAGTTGCCTTGTCTTTCGCACTAAGTCCATCGTATTCTTCCTTGGTCGTGTCTAGCACGTGTTTAACCCCTTCTTTGTCTAGCAGGATTTCCACTCGAAATCTCCAATCCAATTAGAGTAGTTGGAATTTGTCAGTTGAGGAAATGGTAGCGTTACAGACGACATTTTTCACGTTTTTCTTCACTTTTCTATCCACTCTAACCTCAAATATTCCGCTCGATTTTTTTCTTGAAAAATCTTGTTTCACTTCAAATCTAAGAAACTTTAGGCATGTCCTGGGCCCATAACCTGTTAATTTAATCTTAGATTCAGGAATATTTTCTCTACTTGGATCCTATGAAAAACGAAAATGAAAAATCTTTATTCTAGAACAGTCTATTTGGAACTTCTACTCTATGACAATAATCTTATAGGTTAGACTACAGAACTAAAACATTTTATTCAACAGCGCCATCAGCGGCAGAAACTCAAACAAATAAAAGAGTAACATTTAACAAACTAAAATAAAAATAATCATGCCCAGACACACTGTAGGTACCTATACGTGAAATAAACTGCTCCTCATGAGTTAGGGATATTGACTCAAATTGCAAAAAAAATTCATATTTATATGATTTCAAGTTGCAAATTAATTCTAGCCTGAAGAAAAATCGAGTAAAATAACGAAATTTTATTCCCAGAGAATTCAAGCATTTTGAGACTATCAATACAATGTAATGGCCTCCACTGGCATCAATAACAGCTTGACATGTTCTTTGCATACTACACACGAGGTTGTTGAACATTTCTTGAGGAATTAGGTTCCATAAACGGGGGAGAAGCACTCTCAAATAATTTAAGGATTCTGGGGTAGGTTGATGATTATCTAATCTTCTTTGGAGCACATCCCATGCATGTTTTCGCAATTCAAATCTGGTGAGTGCGGAGGTATTGGTAAATGTGGAATACCAAGCTCCTCGCGCGCATTCTCAACTATGAATGCACGGTGCAGTCTAGCGTTATCGTCTAGAAATTGAAAGTTTCACCAATAGCAGCGTGAAAATTTGGCAAAACATGGTCAATGACATGCTCCCCATAGTGTAAGGCGGTCATATTCCCAGGACAAATGTGTAGATCTGTGCGCCCGTTGAAACATATCCCGGCCCATACCATAACAGTACCCTCTCGGAATGGATGGACTTCTTGGACATAGCGACGATTACGTGGTATGCGTGGGATTGTCCATACCCTTATTCTTCGAGAATCTGAAAATCGTCCAATTCTGGATTCATCAGTGAAAAGGACACTACGCCATTGATCGTTCCAATTGATATGTTGCCTTGCCCATTTCAGTCTTTGACGCTTATGGTCACGTGTTAATGGAACTCCTCTTAATGGACTTCTAGAACCTAGATTCACCTCTCTTAAAAGTCGTCTGATGGTTTCGATGGAAACTTGGACCCCATCTGCATTTTGAAGATTATTCCGTAAGCATTCTACACGTAGATGTAGGGTTTCTTCTCGCCGAAACGGTGATGAAACGATACTGAGCAGGTGTTGTTTTTCGTCGCCCACCAAGCCTTGGTCTTTCCAACACGGAACCTGTCTCCCTGAACCTATTCCAAAGTCGAGATATCACACATTGGCTGACTTGGAGCCTTTCCGCTACAACAACCTGAGTTAGGCCACCCTGTAGCATTCCGATAGCCCTATTAGCCTCAGCGTTTGTTAATTTACGTCTTGGCATTTTCAGAAAACTCGTTTCAAATCGACGCCGTTGATAAACTGACTTTATTTCAAAATAAGAACATTCATGAAGCATATGCAAAGAGCCAAACTTCAGAAAAAAGATTGACGAAATGTCTCATACTGATTTTTATTGGATCGCTTCAAGTTGTTATTGAGTTTTAAATGATTTTACAGCGATTTTCTCGGAGATTACATACTTTTAAAAACGATTGAATACGATACCTATCCCTAACTCTTGTGGAGCAGTATATTTCCAGTATTAACAGAGACAAAAGTTTCTTCAACATTCGCCAGGTCTTTAAATAATATTCTCTCAAATTTTTTATTTTCCCAAAGTGAATAAAGCTTTTGATATATACGTAATTTTTTTTTTTAATATTCATTTGACGGTATCGACTGCTGTGGTCATTAGCCGGTCATACGTAATTACTACGACTTCTATGTAGAAAGGACAACGTTGCGTGGTTATCTGTCAGGAAAAATATTTTGCTATAAGATCTAGTGGAGAATAAACAGAAGCACATCACACTATTGTGTGGGTGATCATCGGTCAAAACCTAATAACCCTAATAAAAGCGACTGTTTCAGTCGTCGTAATCGGCATCCACACAAAGTTGGGGGCCCCGGCAGCTGCGGATTCCCACAATTTGAAGCGCAAGACTGTAATATCACCTGAATGATAATGGTCTAATATGGCTTCCATCTTTACACAATTTTACCCAACTTTAAACATTACATAGTGGTCGGCGTTAAATTACAAACGTGATGGCTCCTGCACACGGAACACTCATTGGAAAATTATTTATGACGATTCCGACTTAATAACTTCGCACGATATTTGATGCATACTCCGAATAAAGCCTGCTGATGCAAATATTTCGCGTGTTTGTTTTTCTCGAGAGAAAATTCGAAACGAGTTAACTGCATAGTTCAAGATATAAAACTTCCTCGGGAAATGTTTTATGCTCTTTTTTCGGCACTTTTCACTGTCGATTATAATTGCCGAGAATTGGGGCGCCTTAACTTTTCCATTGCGACACACGTACTAATCTTGATATAAAGTGAAAAGTGTCACTGCTGAAAGTCGTAAAATACACTGCGCAAAAAAATTAACGCACATTATGGAAATCTCAAATTTATTCTACAACTGAAGGTGTTCTCAATGATAATTATTTTCATCAGAATTATGCATTCATAATTATGTTATCCACTTTCAACGTTTTTCTTCAATACAGATGTTTTCTCCCAGCAGGAATAAAAAAAGATGATATTATCAGATTTTGAATGTATTGGCTCCATTCTAAAATCAGTTGTTCTCGATCAATTCTAGAGATCAATAGTTTTTCTTTCGTTTGATTTTCTACACTCGATCGCTATGCAACGCGAAACACGCAATTTGAACCAAGAGGAATGTCGAATGTGCCCAAGCGGTAGTTTTGCGAGAAGAAGGGTGGACATACACAAGAATTGCAGAAAGGTTTGGAGTTTCCAGAGTGTTGCAGCGATTCAGGGAGACAGGTATGAATGTCCGAAGACCAGGACAGAGTAGACCACGGGTAACAACTGCCATTCAAGAACGTTACTTGAGAGTTTCTTCGTTGAGACAACGGTTTGCAACCGCTCGCCTCCTTCAAAATCAGCTTGAGCAAACTCATGAGGTGCAAATTAGCACTCAGACAATAAGAAATCGCCTCAGAGAATATGATTTAAGGCCTCGTGGCGCGGCAAGAGGTCCAGCTCTTACCCCAGCCCATCGAAGGGCGCGTTTGGATTTTGCGAGAGAGCATATCTATTGGGAAGAGGCCGATTGGGAAAGAGTTCTCTTCACAGATGAGTCTATATTCTGCCTCTACCATTGTGATCGACGTTCCCTTGTATACAGACGTCCACATGAAAGATATGCTCAGTGCAATTTCCTGAATACTACTGGTTTCGGGGGAGGATCGATTATGGCATGGGGTAGAATATCTTTGACTGCTCGCACAGACCTAGTGGTCGTTGATAATGGAGCTATGAATGCTGATAAGTATATAAGGAACATTCTTGAAGAGCATGTAGTGCCATTTGCCCCATACATTGGTGAAAATTTCATTTTAATGGACGATAATGCCAGACCCCATCGTGCGCGCATCGTTCAGGAGTACCTTGAAGAGGTTGAAGTCTCTCGAATGGGATGGCCAGCAAGAAGTCCAGATCTCAATCCAATTGAGCAGGGTTGGGACAACCGCAATAGAAGGCTGAGAAGTTCAGAAAATCATCCAGCTACTCTTAATGACTTAGGAATCCAACTAGGAGACATCTGGGAAGGATTAGATCAGAACATTTTAAGAGATCACTCATTTTGAGTATGAACCGTCGTTGCTGAGCTGTAATTAACGCAAGGGGTGGAAATACCAAGTATTAAATCACTTATCAGCATTTCAGTATTTTGAAAATTGTTCATTTCTCTTCTTTCACTTAAGATTCGGTGAAATCCTGAATTTTTCTTCCATTTAATGTGTCTTGTTTCGTTCAAAACCTTCCCGAGAGAACATAAAAAATAAGTTATAAAGTCAATGTAGAGTTAACTTTCATTAAAATTGAGATTTTTAGAATGTTCAGAAAGGATTTTAAAATAAAAAATATATAAACTGAAAAATCACAACTATGTATATGTGGATCGAAAAGAATGGTAGAAAAATAATTATCAAATAATTGTAACGAATTGGAAACATTCTTCTAGGGTTAATTTTTCATTGTTACGAGATTACTTATTACGATCGATTATTGTTATCGCGAAATATTGATACACCGGTAATAGAAGGTATTGAATGTTCAGTGTAACATAGTTCGGTCTTTAACTTCCAATAAGTTGCTGATGTCACTTGTCCTATCATCATTTCGAAAATTTCATGTGAAACACAGATCATTCATTCATTTATCAAAATAATAAACATTGTGTCAAGATAATTAATGTTCTGTCATATTATTCTTGTGAGTACCTTTATTTTATTACTTATGTTATATATATGTTATATTACGATAGAAAACCTTTGTTTGTTACTCTTTGCTTCATGCAGGATCAGACAAAATAGGAAAAATGAGAAAGAATCTATATTTTGGTTAGATACTTTTTCATTTCTTGTATTTTTCTCGTTAAATGTACCGTTTTGAAATAAAATGTAAATCATTAGGTGTCAGAAAAAGGCTATTTATTTTCTGATTCACATTTTATTTTAACTGATTCACATTTATTTTTATATCATAATTCTATTGCTTTTCTTTTTTAAGATACAAAATGAACACATCATTTTTCGCCTTCTTTGAAACGCGATATCTCCCTAAGATTTTTGTTAATCTTTGCTTTATACAGGACGAGACAAAATAGGGAAAATGAAATGACAAAAAAATCTAAATTTATCGATTATTTATTTCCACACACAAAAAATTTTAGGTTAGAGTTTAAGGGGGAGAGAAAGACTTTTGACGATGTCTGTATCATTGTTTTTATGGATTTCAAACATTGTCTTTTGAATAAGAGCTTCTTTGGAGCACATATGCTAGCCATTTGGATGAGTTAGGATGAATTTCAATAAAAATGGATGATTTTTACTGCAGTATGTGAAAATGCCTACAGATTTTTTTTATTTCAGACTAAAGGTAGTGGATATGACTAATTACGACGAAGACATCGATTATGGCCTCGAATATTCCGAGGACAGCGCTTCAGAACCGGACGTCGATCTCGAAAACCAATATTACCTGGCCAAAACGACAAAAGAAGAAGACCCAAAATCGGCGCTCAAAGCCTTCCAAAAAGTCCTGGAGATGCAAGGCAACGAGAAAGGCGCCTGGGGATTCAAAGCTTTGAAACAGATGGTCAAGATAAACTTCAATTTGAAGAACTACGGAGAAACGATGAAGTTGTATAAGGAACTCCTGAGTTACATCAATCACTCGGTGACGAAAAACCACGGCGAGAAATCCATAAACTCCATTCTGGACTATACCTCATCGTCCAGGGATTTCGACGTATTGAAGGACTTTTACGAGACGACCTTGGAAGCCTTAAAGTTGGCGAAGAACGATCGGTTATGGTTCAAGACGAACTACCGACTAGGTTTGGTCTATCTAGAAAGAGGAGAATTCCAAAGACTGTCCAACATCACTAAACAACTAAAACAAGCTTGTGACTACTCCCCTGAAACTACAGATTACTCCGAGCTAGATCCACACAGAGGAGCTCAAATACTTTCTATATACTCTTTGGAGATACAGATGAATACAGAGCTGAAGAACCACCAACAGTTAAAAAAGTTGTATGAGAAATCATTGCACATCAAATCTGCAATTCCCCACCCTTTGATAATGAGTGTCATCAGAGAATGTGGAGGTAAGATGCATCTAAGATCGAGGGAGTACGAAGAAGCCTACACCGATTTCTTCGAAGCTTTCAAGAACTACGACGAATCGGGTTCCCCAAGAAGAATACAGTGTTTGAAATACCTGATCCTAACCAGTATGCTGCTGAGGTCAGCCATAAACCCGTTCGATTCACAAGAAGCCAAGCCGTACAAAAACGATCCCGAACTGAAGGCGATGATGGACCTCATTTCGGCCTTCCAAAGCCACGACATGAGAGAATTCGAACAAGTGTACCAAGACAACAAGGAGGCCTTGATGGGGGACCATTTCATTCTGGAACACATCGAAGAACTCCTCAAACATGTAAGAATGACGGTTCTCTTACGACTTTTCAAACCTTATAGTCGGGTCAAGCTGTCCAGTTTGGCCAAGGAGCTCGGGATCAGCTACGATGAGACTGAAAATTTGTTGGTTTCTTGTATTTTAGACGAATTCATATTTGCCAGAATCGATCAGATTGAGGGGGTGCTGATACAGACGAAAAGTGAGAAGGTGGAGCAGTACATAGCCATGGAGAAAATTTGTAATAGTATAGATTTTATAAGTACCCACATTATGTACAAAATGCGTGTTCCTTGAGTGAAAACGAGTTGTGTTTGTAACTTGAATAGATTTCTTTGGAATTGAGATAAATGTAGTTTTTTTTATACACGCATCGTCAGAAGTCCTGGCCCTCAACTTGTTACTCAGGGAATGAGTGGAGGGGTTTAAAGTAGACTACCCTTATGATTTTTGTCAATTAAATTTGAATAAAAACTTGGATAGAATAACATTCGGCTAGCCGCATAACTTATTAGAAGTGTCAGTGTAGAGTTCGACGTCAAAAAAGTAAAGCAGAGTTACGCAATAAATTAAAAAAAAAGATGTCCACCGAAATTGTAAAAATCGAAAAATTGGAGTATCGATCCATCATCAAGTACCTGTATTTAAAAGGGTTAAGAGGTTAGCAGATTAACGAAGATATGCTTAATACCCTTGGTGATCAATGTCCTTCGTAAGCGACCGTAAAAAATTGGACTGCAAGCTTCAGAAGAGATAAATTATTTCCCATTGAAGATGACGGGAAGGCCAGTTTCTGTGTCAGTCCCCGAAAATATCGATGCAGTTCATGACATGATTTTATCAGAACGTCGAATTGGGGTAAAACGGATATCTGAAGCACTGAAGATTTCATACGAACGCGTTTATCATATAGTTCACGTCAATTTGGACATGAGAAAAATTTCTGCAAAATGGATCCCCAAATGTTTGAATGTTGGCCAAAAGCGTGCAAGGGTAGAAGCATCGCGTTCGATCTGTGCGCGATTTGAAAACGATGTAGACTTCTTGAACCGAATTGTTACTATGGATTGAGACTTGGGTACATTTATACAATCCAGAAACAGAGCAACGATCGATGGAATGGCGACACTCTGGTTCTCCAAGATCTAAGAAGTTTCTTGTCAAAAAATCTCCTGGAAAAGTTCTTGCTTCGGTTTTTTGGGATTGCCATGGAGCGATCATTATTGATTTTTTGGATAAGGGTAGAACAATAACTGGAGATTACTATTTGACATTACTGACCACTCTACGGGAAAAAATTAAAGAGAAAAGACGTGAAAAGCTATCCAAAGATGTTTTGTTTTCACAGGACAACGCCCCAGTACACAAATCTCATGTTGCCATCCAAAAAATTCGTGATTTGGTTAGAATTACTAGAACATCCTCCTTATTCACCAGATTTGGTTCCGTCCGACTATCATCTCTTTCCTCAACTGAAAAAAAGTTTGAAAGGTCGTTAATTTTAAGATTGAAGTTATCGTCCATGTTATGAAATATATTGAAAAACTTATCAGGTATTTGGACGTTTTTTATTTGATTGGCAATTCTCAGTTCATACCAAAATTCACCGACGTTTCGGTCACGGATCGGACCTTTATCAAGGATCAATGGTTAAAAAGAATTAAGTCATAAATAAATAAGATATAAAGAAAATGTCCATGAATCATCTGCGACTAAATGAACCTACATAAACCTACATTGAGTTATTACAATGTTTATATTTGATCAGTAAACAAATGCTGCCCATATTATGCCATTTGTCTGTCGGTAGGTCATTTTCTGTCTATGTTTACCCATTACCTAATCTTTCGACATCATGTAGTTATAACAAATATCAGGCAGGTGTAATCTGGGTGGATTAAGGGTAAATATCATTACCTAATGATCAAACAAAGCCTTTCAGCATTATGGGGGATTATAACTCATCCTGCACTTAGTCCTTGAAAATTATCATTTATGATAATGATTATTGATTATACTAGTCACTAGTCAGGTTCAAAAGGGTGGCTCCAGGATGTTTGTCATTTTTAACTTATTTATTTACACAGGGTGTTGATTATAGAAGAAATAATTTTATGGTAACATGTCTGGAACAAATTATAATAGTTTTTATAATACTTCTTTCAAATTTTAAGGGAAGAAGAAAAGAATAGAATACACAGCAATTCCCTCCTGGTTCCTACGCAAGGGTGGGAGGGAAGTGACTGATTTTATAATATAAGTGAGAACAACGAAACACATTACGTGTCACACAACCAACTGTTTTAGTTCGATAAATTCCCACGCTTTATAACTCTTTACAGCCTTCACTATCTGCTTTCATCTTCGCCCATATATTCGGGAATATTATTTCGCCAAATGAGGGTGAATATAACGCTATTACAGCTAGGAGGAAGAGGATACATTTAAATTGTTACCCTAGAAATAAAAATTTTCAAACGTCAAATTTCCATTTGATCCACTTGAAATAGAATGTGTTAATATTCTCCATAAGCATTCAGCATTACAGCATTGTCCAAAATATCTACCTTTGTGTCACTTTTCATTTTGTTTTTATTATGGTGGTTATCATACAGACCTAGAGACCTGTATAAGACCGAAATAGAAGGGTCAGCTCAGGTTAATTCCCCTTGTAGGTAGATTCGCATTTGCCGGTGCAAAAAGGCAATTGTTCAAGTTCAAAGTTATCTTGTTATGAAAAATTCATTCTATTTGTTACACGGAAGATAGGACTGAATATTTTGAGTATTTTATAAATAGAGAGCTATTTATTCAATTACTTGAATGACAATGAAACAACAATGAAAGAGTAAAGTACATGTTTAGTAATAATAAAAAAGGACGATGTAATTCTCAATCAATATGCAAACGATTGCAGTCTGGAAAATCAATGATCCCTATTAAGTTTTAACCAATAAGGATTTCACAAAAAAATCGATAATTTTAGACTGGTATTTGGTTAGAGATATCAAGCACCAATATTGTCAGCTGAAATATTCAATCAATATCATTATTGAAAGAGAATTCCTGGAATGCAGAAAATTAATATCACAAAAAAAAAACAATCATGGCGCTTCTCCAGAACGCATTGTTGAAATTTCCGGAGCCTAATTTCGAATTTCACGAACGGTATAAGATCCATAAATCCGTAAAAAAGGAATTTCCGTGAAACAAAGTTCAGCTGTGTTATCATCATATGCATACTCATAATTTGAGCTTGGCGTGTGACCATCCCTTGTATTTTAGCAATAATCTAGGGGTTGATCCTCAATTATTGGTCACCCTATCTACACAAAATCCTGTGACTTTGTGCACATGTTACGTATCCACAATCAACACTAATAATTGTCATGATAGAGCGCTGTATAACTTGACGCACAGGTCTACGATTAAATTTATGATGGTTTTGTGATGAAGGGGAAATTTCAACAATGGATAGAAGAAAATAACCTCATTTCAAGAACTGAAAATTTTTCTGATGTTTCTGTCGAATATTTATTTGAACTTTATTTAAGCTTCAACACCCTGTATCCCGAGAACCAAACTTTTTTCTTAAAATGTCCACACTTCATTTTGTATCACCAATTTAGGAACAATCTATACAGGGTCTTTCACGAGGAACCTCACCCATATTTATACGGGAAACTACTGAACGTATTTTCATGAAATTCAGCACTTATAAGTATTTCACGATGCTGATGAAATCTAAAATATTTTCAAGGCATGAGCACCTCCGGTTTTTCCGGAAATGACGTCAACTTCCGTTTTTCAAATTAGACCACCATTTTTTTATTGCAGAAATAGATTCCTTAGAAAATTTCAAGTTATTTTGATGTAACATTTTTCAGTTTTGGTTGGAAAATTCTCTCTGAGCGGGAAAATTCGAAAAAAAAAATCGAAAATAGAGCTCCGCTGAAACAAGAATAACTTCGAGGTTTTTGGATGGAAAATTTTAATTTTTGGGATTTTTCAAGATGTAAGATTGATGTGTCTACTTTAAAAATCGAAATCGCGATTCATGATACAGGGGGTGAAAAAATCGCTTTCAAAGTTAGGGATGACGAAATCGTGAAAAATCAATTTTTTCAAATTAGAACCCCATTTTTTCATGGTAGATATTGAATCTACGTTAAAAAATAATGTGAGTGTATGCATCACACCCTTGCCCTAAAATGGATATTTTCTGAGTTAATATCCACTTTAGGGCAAGGGTGTGATGCATACACTCACATTATTTTTTAACGTAGATTCAATATCTGCCATAAAAAAATGGGGTTCTAATTTGAAAAAATTGATTTTTCACGATTTTGTCATCCCTAACTTTGAAAGCGATTTTTTCACCCCCTGTATCATGAATCGCAATTTCGATTTTTAAAGTGGATACATCAATCTTACATCTTGAAAAATCCCAAAAATGAAAATTTTCCATCCAAAAACCTCGAAGTTATTCTTGTTTCATATTTCGATTTTTTTTTCGAATTTTCCCGCTCAGAGAGAATTTTACAACCAAAACTGAAAAATGTTACATCAAAATAACTTGAAATTTTCTAAGGAATCTATTTCTGCAATAAAAAATGGTGTTCTAATTTGAAAAACGGAAGTTGACGTCATTTCCGGAAAAACCGGAGGTGCTCATGCCTTGAAAATATTTTAGATTTCATCAGCATCGTGAAATACTTATAAGTGCTGAATTTCATGAAAATACGTTCAGTAGTTTCCCGTATAAATATGGGTGAGGTTCCTCGTGAAAGACCCTGTATACAAAATTAAAGAAGAAGAAGAACATATTGAATTGGGAAATTTTCATTAGCCGGTCCTGAAAACGGCACTAAATTATGAAAATGATGAATGATGTGTAGAGGTGACATTCACTTTTTCTCTTTACATTGAGTTCAATGAAAACAATTCTGTTCAATTCTAAGCGAAAATAACTACTGAAATTCATTATTAAATTCAAAATCCTACAATAGTGTTAGGAATTCAATTTGGCCACGGATTCTTCATCAGTTAGACGAATCTGAACGATTAGGGGCATTATCGGCCCAAAATTTGATTTATTTGTTATGTAATTTTTGCAGCATAATCTTCTGAAACTTGAGCGTCACAAGTAGACTAATCGACAATAATTCAAACCACTCTGTAAACATCCTGGCCAATGAGCGAAGAAACAACCCCTGCGCAATGAACAAAGGAGGGTTGGACACCCTAAGTCACGCCTAGAGAATGTTTAATAACATTAACTCTTAGCAACCTTACCATTTCTATTACCTGAATTGAATAGCGCAATTTTTGACACCTCAATAATTCAGTGTTTGTTCACTTCTTCACGAAGAAAGATTAATTCATTTTTCGATATGGATCATCATCCAGACCCGTCGCAGTATCATTTCGTAGATAACAGGAATAGTCTGCTGCCGATATCTGCCTTTTCCACTTATAACATTTTGAAAAACTGCAATTATTTATTGAATAAACCGCCAGGTGAGATGGTGTGATGTGATGCGATCGCATATAGTTAATTGTGTCAGTGTAAAATTGGATGTTCTGAAGTGAAACGAAGAATATTCCACTCTTCACAGAGTGGAAAAGCCAAATGGATTAAATTCATTATCTTGGTTGTTGTACACTGTGTCCCATTTTGGTTGAGACTACACTGTATCTCAGCTATTATTGAAGATAGAAAGAAACATACGGCTTTTGTTGCGACACTGTATCACTTTTTTGTAAAACTTTTAAAGCCACAAACAGAAATATTCCATATGACATGAGGATAGTAATCAATCCTGAAAATGTGTTTTTTGGGACATGCGAGCGTTTTCTGTTGAGGATAAATACGAGGATGTATTGATATCTAGTTAGCCTAGACCAGTTCCATGCATAAACAAAATATTGCGATACCATATCAACGAGCAATAACTTATTAGAAGTGTCAGTGTAGAGTTCGAAGTCAAAAAAGTAAACCAGAGTTACGCAATAAATTAAAAAAAAAAGATGTCCACCGAAATTGTAAAAATCGAAAAATTGGAGTATCGAGCCATCATCAAGTACCTTTATTTAAAAGGGTTAAGAGGTAAGCAGATTTACGAAGATATGCTTAATACCCTTGGTGATCAATGTCCATCGTATGCGACCGTGAAAAATTGGACTGCAAGCTTCAAAAGAGGTAAATTTTCTATTGAAGATGATGACCGATCGGGAAGGCCAGTTTTTGTGTCAGTCCCCGAAAATATCGATGCAGTTCATGACATGATTTTATCAGACCGTCGAATTGGGCTAAAACGGATATCTGAAGCACTGAAGAATTCATACGAACGCGTTAAGCATATAGTTCACGTCAATTTGGACATGAGAGAAATTTCTGCAAAATGGATCACCAAATGTTTGAATGTTGATTGTTGACCAAAAGCGTGCAAGGGTAGAAGCATCGCGTTCGATCTGTGCTGGATTTGAAAACGATGTAGACTTCTTAAACCGAATTGTTACTATATGGATGAGACTTGGGTACATTTCTACGATCCAGAAACAAAGCAACAATCGATGGAATGGCGACACTCTGGTTCTCCAAGACCTCAGAAGTTTCGTGTCCAAAAATCTGCTGGAAAAGTTCTTGCTTCAGTTTTTTGGGATTGCCATGGAGTAATCATGATTGATTTTTTGGATTAGGGTAGAACAATAACTGGAGATTACTATTCGACATTACTGATCACTCTTCAGAAAAATTAAAAAGAAAAGACGCGGAAAGCTATCCAAAGTTGTTTTGATTTTTCAGGACAACGCCCCAGTACACAAATCTCATGTTGCCATGCAAAAAATTCGTGATTTAGGGTTAGAATTACTAGAACATCCCCCTTATTCACCAGATTTGGCTCCGTCCGACTATCATCTCTTTCCTCAACTGAAAAAAAGTTTAAAAGGTCGTAAATTTTCTTCCAACGAGGAGGTGACAAAAGCTGTGGAGGACTGATTTGCAGAGCAAGAACAAACATTTTTTTTAAGGTCTAGAGACGTTGCAGGTTTGCTGTAATAAATGTATTCAATTAAGAGGAGAATATGTTGAGTAATAAAATATTTTGACATTGAAATTTTGTTTGGTTCTATAGTAGGCTAAGAATTTTTCAATATATCCTCGTAGCTCATGTATTTTAGTCTACTGTCAAAGTCTTGCCAGTACAAAGCGATCTTAACTCTTTCAGATTTCTCGAGTCGAATATTCCAACCACAAAACACTCAGAATAGCTGCACACTATCACCAATAAGGCCTGACGAAACCGTTTTCACGAATCAGGAAAAGAATGACCTTGATTCTTTACCGTTACCATTTCTACCACCATCAACATTCTTCAGCTACCCTCAACATCTGCAAATGCTACAAAAAGATCAAATACAAGGTAACAATTCAAATTTTGTTCTACAGCTCGATGATATTCTTGACTGAATAACTTTCAATAATTTCAGGTGTCCGAAGTGTTCCATCTTCGTGTTCCGCCATACTCAACCCACTGAGAAGACAGAGGGGTGAGAAGAAGCCTATACCAGATGACTTAAAAGATGAAAGATATTACGAGAGAAGGAAAAGAAACAACCAAGCTGCGAAAAAATCGAGAGATGCTAGAAAAATGAGGGAAGATCATGTAAGATGATAACTAATCCATATTTTCAACTCTCTCTAAGTCTTGATTGCTCATTGGGAATGTAGTTATAAAATCGATATCAACTTTTTTGGTGAAAAATGTCAAAGGGGTAAGACCCCCAAAACATCATATTTGTCATCACCAAGGAATCCCTGGCGAATACAAAGCCGTTTTTCTAACGTGAAGATCTTCTAGCCATTGGAATCATGCAGAATACTCATAAAGATGATCAGTATCGCCTATACTTTGAGTGCTCTGAGCGTCTGAACAAAACTCGAAACTGAAAAATCGAAAAATATAAAACCGAATAATTAGTTACTTATGAGGGCTACATGGACGATTTTGGTATCAAAATGTAGGTTTTCGAGGTCGCTCCATTCAATAAAAGATATTCCAGAGCCCTAACTAGCATGGTTTAGATTTTCACCTGTCAAATGGCATTTTTCGAAAAATTGCAAATTTCAAACTCTCATATCTTCCGTTCCTATCATCTCCGCCAAAAATTATTTATATCACATGGATCAGAATACCACAATGTATCACTGTGCAAAATATGAGCGATTTGAAAAATCTCAAATTTTTGGTGAAAAATGCCAAAGGGGTAAGACCCCCCAAAAACACCATATTTGTCATCACCAAGGAATCCCTGGCGAATCCAAAGTCGTTTTTCGAACGTGAAGATCTACTACCCATTCGAATCATGCAGAATACCCATTAGACTGATCAGTATCGCCTATACTTTGAGTGCTCTGAGCGTCTGAACAAAACTCGAAACTGAAAAATCGAAAAATATAAAACCGAATAATTCGTTACTTATGAGGGCTACATGGACGATTTTGGTATCAAAATGTAGGTTTTCGAGGTCGCTCCATTCAATAAAAGATATTTCAGAGCCCTAACTAGCATAGTTTAGATTTTCACCTGTCAAATGGCATTTTTCGAAAAATTGCAAATTTCAAACTCTCATATCTTCCGTTCCTATCATCTCCGCCAAAAATTATTTATATCACATGGATCAGCATACCTCAATGTATCACTGTGCAAAATATGAGCGATTTGAAAAATCTCAAATTTTTTGTGAAAAATGCCAAAGGGGTAAGACCCCCCAAAAACACCATATTTGTCATCACCAAGGAATCCCTGGCGAATCCAAAGTCGTTTTTCGAACGTGAAGATCTACTACCCATTCGAACCATGCAGAATACCCATTAGACTGATCAGTATCGCCTATACTTTGAGTGCTCTGAGCGTCTGAACAAAACTCGAAACTGAAAAATATAAAACCGAATAATTCGTTACTTATGAGGGCTACATGGACGATTTTGGTATCAAAATGTAGGTTTTCGAGGTCTCTCCATTCAATAAAAGATATCCCAGAGTCCTAACTAGCATAGTTTAGATTTTCAAATCGTCATAGCTCCCGCTTCTGTGATCCTATCCATTTTTAGTTTGTATATTGTCAATCAGCATTTTCCGAAGTATCTCTGAGTATAATAGAATAGATATATATTTTCAGGTAGCTTTGAGGGCGACGATATTGGAGCATGAGAATGCCATTCTTAGAGCACAGGTGTTAACATTAAGAGAAGAGTCATCATCACTTCGAAGATTACTTTTACAAAAGAAAACCATCGAAATAGTGTCTGGTGATGCTCTGCGATTTGGAGAACACGAAATCATCTAAAGGTTAAAATTGACAAATTGTTGGACATATTTTTGTATTGACCCGAGTGATATACGACTAGTTGTTTCTGTTTTACTTTTCACTGTTTTAAATTATCAAATTATGGCTGTAATTGAAGAATTATATAATAAATTTATTCGTTATGAAATAAATGTGGGTTGATTTCAAGATCGCTCTAATCCTTGTATTTTGGACTGATTTACTGATTTACGGGGATGGTAATGGAAGTCAAACCTTGTCCTTTGATTATTACGCATATATATCTAGTAGAACATATATTTAAGGCGCATTCGGTATTACCAATCCGGAAATGGAGCGAGAGAAAACGGACACAGAACATCTAATAATTCGGATCTCTCTCTCTTCTCTGGCTGAAAGAGGGAAAGAGAGAGAGATCCGTATTTATTAGATGTTCTGTGTCCGTTTTCTCTCGCTCCATTCCCGGATTGGTATTATTGGTAATAACACAAATAACGAACGCAGTATCAGATATATGCATTCCTGACTCAAAAATCAAAAATACACACATCGTGACGAGATGAGGAAGTGCGCTTAAAAAGACTAAATATTCTTCAAACTATTTGCTGCCTGACATCACTGTTTCGTCGCAAAAATACGAATATTTCAGAACAGAAGTAGTAACAAAGACAAAGTTCCTCTTTGGTAGTAATGGTTCACAAAGGTTACGCGAAAAAACGACTCAACTGCTTATTCTGTGGTGTAGTTGTGCACGTCTATGATCAATTCAAATTACTAACCTAAGAAATATAAACAAATAGTTTTAAAAAAAGAGGATTTAAACTGTTGTTTTCTGATTTGTATTGAAAAATGAATATAAATCGATTAGTTGAAATAATAGATGAATATGAGGAAACTGGAAAATATCGCGAACTCGGTGAATTTTTATGTAAGAATTTCGAGGAAAAGCAAGTAAGGAAAATCATTTTTCCAGTATTTGTTTAACATATTTTCATTCTGCTTCCGCATTTCAGATCATCATTTTCATTCAGGACAAAATATTATCGTCGGAGTTCGTGAAAATATGGAAACATATCCTACAAGCATTATCTTATTATCAAAATAAGAGTATGCCTATAATACTAACTACTTTGAAATATATCGATGAAAATGAATTACCAATAGCTCGTGTTAATGATATATTGAATTATTTTGTTAATGTTTTGCCGAAATATGAAACTCAGTATTTGGTTGGATTCCTCAAATTCTGTTTGAAAGGATTTCAAAATATGAACTCCAGCAAACTTAGGTATATAAGGGGATTTATGTTTTGAAGAGACTTATTGTACTAACAATGGTTCCAGCTGGAAAGATATCTTTCCTGAAATAGTGAGCAAACTTTCTGAAAAAGAATCAATTGAATTCGAGGGCAAATGCTTGAGTGGAAAAGAATTAGAAAAAGAAGTAGTGGACATATTATGTTCGTTGCAATGGGAGCCATCAAGAGTAGTTGTAGTAATCTCTATATTTTGGTGAGTACTTTCCAATAATTTCACCCTTCTAGGTTGTTCATATACAAAGGCTTCGCTGAAATGGGGCAAAGAAATTGCCTAATCAGAAATCAAAGAGAAGTATATTCTTTTTGTGAACTCTTGGTGTTCTTATAAAAACTCATAACGATTGCCATTCTCATGGGATTAAGGCATAAGATACATGTTTGGAATTAAAAAAAGGTTTTAAAACATGTAATTATGTAAGGGCGGTTTACTTGTGCTTTGTTCGCATAAGTATGAATTGGTATACAGAAAATTTCAGGAACATTCTTGTCTTCATGTTCTTAATTGAAATTTTTATATGGATATAGAACAAAAATATAGAAAAGCAATTGAATTATTCTACAAATTACTCAAAATTATGTCTCTTCTTGGTGAAAATGCATCTTCTTCTATGGAAAGTTGAGAAATGTTCTGAGCAAAAATTATGTTTCAAAAAAGTGAAATATCACCAAGAGTAATGATTTGTAGCGAAATGTCCTTGAGCAAAGAAGATCACATAAAAGTCTTGAATAAATTGGGGTCCTATATGGAATCCCTTATGCCTCAGGAAATACCAAGTTTTGTGTATCAACTGTTGAAGTTCTGCAAAAACCAGAATTTCCTGTCCATAGTTATAATGTTGCAGCAATATTTTGGCTTGAGATTATACAAGGAAAACATCGACTATATTGATTTATCTATTGATGAAGGTTAGTCAATTGTCAATCAGTTTGGTGAAGATATGATAACTTTTTTTTGTAGAAGCAGGAACTGAAGAATTAAAGAAAATGGAAGAAGCTGAACTTTCAGTATTTTATCATATAAGAAAGTTGGCATCGTACAATTCCTATGCAATTAAAGATTATTTAAATTTCTTGCAAACTCTTAATAAAGCTCCGGAATTCATTCTTCATCCATTTCATATCAAAGTGTTACTTGTTATTTTCGAGTTTGAAGATTATAAAGACAAAATATGGGAAATTGGAAAAAGGTTGATAATGAGATATTATAGTGAAAAATCTAAAAGAGAAAACTCTATTTGGTTTAGTCGTATGAGTTCCAAGCTCATGGATATAGAAACTATAATGAATACTCTGGTGAATAGCAGGTGAGAAATTGACTTGATAAGAAGTTTTCTTACGATATTCTGCAAAGTAGTACTTTTTCACACACATTTGTTAGTCAATTTTTTCCGCACTGTGTGATTAGTTTTTTATTATTTTATTGTTATTTAATTTTTTGTTGAATAGTTTCTCATTCAAGTTTCTTCAATAATTATCATTTTTTTTACTCTTTTCTGCTATGGAGTATGTATATAGGAAAATTTAAAATTGTCATTTGCTCAAAAATGTATTTGCATGATGAAAAGTACTTTGTATGCAAATAATTGTTTCTCATTTTATCAGGTTCTTATTATTTTGGCTTTTAGTACATCATTTGACATCACAGAAGGCCTACTTGACTTCGGCTTGATGTTACTGAATGTTAAAAGTGCTCTCCCTCATGTAGTTGATCCAACCGTGGTAAAAGTATGGAATTTGGGAAAAACAATTATTCAAAACATACTCATGAAGTTCACCAAACATAGTTCGGCTATTCTGGAACGAATATTTAGAAATATGCGAACTCATAAGAATATAAATTCACACTTAGGTCAGTATTGAATCATATGATGCTGCTTATTGCTTGAAAATGTTTGGTTCAGTATATTTCTGTCGATTTATGTGTTAAAATTGTATATTCTGAAACTAGTTACAGAATGGGCCCCTATTCCAACACGTATTTGAACGCATGAGTGATGGAATTGCCTTCTGCAACGAGTTTTAGACGATATATTCTCTATTTCAGTCAAGTGTTGTGAAAAACTGTCGAAATTAAATGAAAAATTCAGATTATACATCCTAGTGACTTTTGTATTATATCTTGGCAGTTGGTGTAACTGTTACGAAAATTGACAGATCGTACGTTTCGAATTTTGAAATCATTAATAATTATACGCATTGAATTCGTGAATTATGTTTGAAGAAACCGATTTTACACCTTCAGAATTAAGAAAAATTGCGAATAATGTTGTGAATAAATTAATACCTCAAAAAGCCTAATCCATGTATGAAAAAGAATACGAAAAACTTGTGAAGTGGTCTGAAGAGAATTCGGTTCTACTCACAATGCTCATTTGAATTCTATCCTCAGAATGTCTAACTGCATGCAGAAAAACTGTGCTAATGGCAATGGTGACCCGACAAAAATTCATTTACGATATAATGGAGGATTTGCAACAAATGCCTGGAAGTTCCTCTATTCTCCTTCTAGATATTGTGTTGCCTTTAACCAAGTTAAATAGTACCGTTAAAGATCAAACCATTTTACTTCTCCGAAAATCTCTATACTCCAGGTAATGGTGGTTTTAATCTTAGCATACTTTTTAATGACACGAAAAATGAATTCTAGTCAAACTGAAACGAGGCAGATGGCAGTTGTAGGTTTTTCAAAGCTATTGATGAGGATACCTATAAAGAATGTTGAAAGTTTGAGCCAAATGAGCACCTCTAGGAGCTCTTCTTCTTCTTCAGGACCTTCACTGTTCACTCAGTTGTCCTTGAATCAGAGCCAGTCGCAGGGACACTTCAGTAATGAAGCTCTTAGTTGGGAGATTCTAAGTATCTTGAAGAGGTGCTTCATGCAAAAGTTGGAAGTTAGAAGCCAATTATATGATGGTACCAAATTTCATTCATTTGAAATGATTATTCAATACTGAAAAAGGTTTCCATAGATTTTTTAATACTTTTTAGGTCTTGTCCAAGCTGCCTATGAAAATAAGGACTTGAGTGTTCCAATTTTAGAAATTTTGTGGAACCAGATCTCCAAATATTACATTTTCGAAGAAGAAATTCTTCCTCCTCTAGATTTTTCCAAACTTTCAATTACCAAAGATACTGATGTTATTCAACAGGTAATACAAGATAGAAAATTCATTTTTCTGAAAATTCTGTTGAACAAGCTTCAAAACTTTTACATCTACGATGATTTATTTTGTTAAAAAATACTTTTTTCTAAAAAAATCCCATAGAAAAAAATAATTTTCCATCATTTTTTTAGGAAAGTTTGGGTAAACTTCTATATGTAATTGGCGTTATTCTGGTTCAAGTTGACGGGGAAGATTTCCCCTCGACTGTTGAGAAATTCCAAAAGATCATGGACTCCATATGTGAAAGAATGATATCGTCTGAACTTATACATTTTAACCTTGTGAGTACCTGCACTAAAACTGATAAACATCGTTATAATCTTTTTATATGATAGGATGATGGAACAGATCTGTCAGATTCTTTACCTGAGTGTAAAGAAAAAGTCATCATCGTGCAAGAAGCTATGAGAGTGTGTGAAGCTTTGATTGCATATAAAATCAAATCTTGGAATAACACATCGCAAGATAATGGTCCAAAAGTTGTGTCATTATTCAAGTCCTATAATGGATTACTTAATTTTGTTAAGGTAAGACTGTTGTCCATCTATAAGGTGCACATCTGAATCTAAGTTCCTGCTGTTTGTCAATAGATGGCTCTAGTAGTGAGTGCTGGCCGACGTTTGACATATCCGAAAGGTCATTAACCAATATTAAACATATGGTAATCAAATTGTTTTAACACATATATGTCATTTTCCAGAGTATTGGAAGGGCGAAGAAAACAAAGAAGAAGAAGGATGATAGTGCCCAAAAAAATCCTTTCGTTTTTAAAATTCCTGAAACTATCATGGACGTTGATGTTTTACATAAAGCATTACAACTTTCACATGAGTAAGTTATTATACAAAATTTGCGAAACTCGAATTATCTGAGTGGGATGAATCTTTCATTTTCATAGAGAAAGAGTTAAAGGCATGCAGATAATATTTTTGAATTTCGGGAAAAAGACACACACCGCGCAGGAATCGAACCTGCGTCTTCCTACTTTCCGGGCGGGAGCTCTGGCCTCTAAGCTAGCAGTGTGTATGATACTTTTCCCGGAATTTAATATCATATGTGGTGAGAGGATGTGTTCCTAGGTGGGGAGCACTGATTTTTTTTATGTAAAAGAATACATTTATTTCTTGCGTTTCATGGTATGTCTTTAAGTAAGTTCACAAGACATCAAATGAAACCTGGTGTCCCTTGGTTCAGTCCATGACCTTTGTTCATATTAATTCACTGACAGGGATGGCAAGTTGTTGGCTCTCATTGCAGCTGGATTACTAAGAAGATTTCCACCAATTAAGTTTGAATTATCAGGTTTCATTGAATGCTGTGTTTTTTATATCCACTCAGAATATTAGCCATTGGCCGACTAACATTGTTAATAACCTGAATATTCTTTTAGACCTGTAGTTGAATGGACAACAGTAGTGGAAGCTAATGTTGTCAAATCAAGCAAAGAAATTCATAGGCACCTGTTCCAAGCGACACGACAAATATTTTCCAACGCCAAAAATAAAAAGAACAAAACTAATTTAGCATTCAAAAAAATTAAGCCAGAAAAGGCGTTTGAAATTGCTTGCATAATATACAACAGGTGCATAAGGAACTTGGACATTTATAAAGATTTCGATTCTATCAGTGCAGTTGAAGCTGTTGAATGCTTTCAAATTATTCTCGGTTTCCTCAGCCCTTATGAAGTGAATAAAGAGAATTTTGGTAAGTTGAATTTCAATTCTACAAGTTCAAGCAGCAATTAGTAAGGAGTCTTTATAAATTATTGTGTATCAATGTGTATTAAAAAAATCGGTCCTATTATAATTCCCTAGGCCGCTATGGGACCCCAATTGTTATAGATTTAAATTCAATAATCATTTTTTAGATCCCCTAAAAGATGAAGATAGTCCGTTATATTTGTGGAATATCATCAAAACTTACCAGAAATTGTTTGAAAACCACGAGGAATTAGAATGTGAGGACCCTGACATGAAGAAATTAACTCCAATACTCCTCAATACCCTATCTCTTTTATTTTCACTAACCTCGTCAGAAATTTCTGGCTCTTCGAAAGAGGTATCTTCTTTAATATATTTTTTAGTGTGGTTTTATTTTATTTGTTTTATAGTTTTACAGCTGGATGGTTGAATTTGCAAAGGACCAAACATTGAGCAGTAAACCTAGTGCTACACTCTTCTTCACACTTATTTTCAACATGCACCTAAAGTACGAACTTGATTCAAAGCTTTTTAGGTGTGTTATCTCAAGTATCGGATATATTCTTGGCGCAACAAGAGAGGTAATTAATATTATTATTTTTCTGTTGACTGTTTTGATTTCAGAATCGTGCAAAATTTACACTAATGGTTTATGCTTCCATCTCAAATGTGCTTTTCTCAGAGATAAAGATTGATAATTGATTTGGATTCACTTGCTTTTCTCAAATAATAATAATGCTAAATTTCTCCTTCGTCAATTTTACAATTGAAAGGAACAGTCAACTAGAAATTAAAACCATTCAAATATATTTTGAAAACATTTTTAAGATTTTTCTTACGTTCTATTCGTAGGGAGACAAGGAAGGAGATCGTTTCAAGACAATAAACGAACTGTCTGTAAATAGTGCATTCACCACAGTCACCAACGCCCTAAAATCCTTACTGGACGATGTAGAAATAATTTTGACCAAACTGAAATGCGAGCACAGTTTCAGGACTCATGTACCCGTCTACGACAGTGCAAGATCTAAGAAATTAACGGCAACTGCTGCTTTATGTCGAAGGCAGAGTCTGTCGGAGAAGGAAGCAAATGTATCGGAGCTCCTCTATGTTGTAGCAAAACTTCTCGATGATCTGACGGTTGTTATAATTCCACCAGGAGTATTATCTGAGCTTCTCCTTCGAAATATCATTCAGATTTATTCGATACTAGTGAATTTTACCAAATATTTCATCAGTTTGTCTTCTTCTGCGAGTGCAGCGATGAGGGGAGCAAGGTATGTTTTATTTGAAGACCTTGTCAATTGGCAGGATTTTCAATAAATAAAAATATGGATTTTTCACGAGATCATCGACAAAATACCAATTTTCACAAAAAAGTAGTAGGCTGTGTTGTTCACCTTTCTTTATGGGAGGAATGTATCTACAGGGTCCTGCAATAGTGCGTTCTTCTTCCATAGCTGCCGAACCAGACATCTCAGAGATTTCGTTGGAAAGTAGACCTCTTGTACCTTCATTTCTGCATCTCAGGAAATTATTTTCTGATATACAGGGTGTCCCCGATAAATGTTATTCAACAAATGGATGATTTTTTTATTGGATCACCCCATATATTTTCACATATTTTCAATGACCTTCATTACCTCTTTCATGACGCAAAATCTTAGGGACATTTTTCCAACAGTTCAGATCTTATTCGAAGAAAACTGCAAAAAGGTGAGGGAAAAGCAGTTCAGTAAAAGTCTTCTGACGATTTCCAGAAGCGATAGTAACATGAATTTGAACTTAAAGTTTTTTAATTGAAGGATTTGCCTTGACATGGTTCCTAAACGATCAACCCAAGCGCGGATCCAGGGGGGGGGTCATGACCCCCCCCCCTGGACTTTACGAACTCTCAAATCTTGTGTTTGATAAAAAAAAATCAATTGGCGGGTATGTAATCCACCTGACCGTGACCCCCCCTTTCTCGAGAGCTGGATCCGCCACTGGATCAACCTGTCATTTACAGGGTGTCCATTATTAAGGTCCAAATATAAAGAACTTAAAATTATTATTTCTCGATTTTTTCAAATAGAACACCTGTATTTTTTTCCACAATAATGTAGATAATTGGATACCTTACATTTTCTCAGAAGTAACCTTAGGATTATTTCAACCCCCGCATCCAGCAGACACGAAAAATGATATCGCAAATGAAAATTTTATTCAAATAATAACATAATAAAACAGACATTCAAAAGAGGTTAAACAATGAAATAAAACTAAATGAATAATTATTGACAAACTTCAAAACCTTCCCAGAATCATACTTCCTGAGCATCATCTTAAAAATGATACATATTTCTTTTCCAAATACAGGGTGTTATATTTGAAAAAATCGAGAAATAATAATTTTAAGTTCTTCATATTTGGACCTTAATAACGGACACCCTGTATATGACAGGTTGATCGTTACTATCGCTTCTGGAAATCGTCAGAAGACTTTTACTGTACTGCTTTTCCCTCACCTTTTTGCAGTTTTCTTCGAATAAGATCTGAACTGTTGGAAAAATGTCCCTAAGATTTTGCGTCATGAAAGAGGTAATGAAGGTCATTGAAAATATGTGAAATTATATGGGGTGATCCATTAAAGAAATCATCCATTAGTTGAATAACATTTATCAGGGACACCCTGTATATCAAAAAATAATTTCCTGAGATGCAGAAATGAAGGTACAAGAACCCACTATTGCAGGACCCTGTATATATGGCATTTTTCATGGTGTTTTTTCTTATTTATTTATTACTGACCCTTAAGGAGAAAAAAACTGGTATCAGAGCCTAGTTTTACATCATTAACAACAATAATTCTTAACAATCTATATCAGCCTTGTAAAAATAAGAAGAAAAACAAAAAATTAGTTATTCATATACAAAAATATTGAGGTAATGGCACATTTTTTTTGTATTTCCATTGCATGCTATTTCCACAAGAACAGAATAAAAAACATCGACATGTTCTTGCATATTTTTTTCCCAAATCATTTTTACTTCTAACATTCTAATCATGCTTTTCTTCAACTGCAGGTAAAGTAGCTTGTGTCCTCAACAAAATATTCTTTATTTTGTTAACTAGTTTCGTCTGTTCCAGTTTTTTCACTTTATTTATATTTTGTTGTTTATATTTATGTATTTCCATAATTTAAGGTTTGAAGAACTAGTGAAATTTATCGGTAGACAACTATCCCCCGATATAAATTTCTTCATATTGCATTTAGAAGAAGAGGACAAGAAGAATCAGCAGGCGCAAACCAAAAGGAAATCCGACAGAGGTAGTTCTCGTAAACAGGAAATATTGAAAAACACCCGTTCCATACCTAGGTTGGTTTATGTGATGGAACAATTCAGCAAATGTATAATGCAGCTGTCTTCTAAAACAAAGATCGATATGTACAAATACATAGGTACCGGGACTACCAGAGATTTCAGAATACTGGTCAAAGAGCTGGACATTGCCGAAGAGGGAGACGGTGATTCACAAGAGAATATCGAAGACGAAGAAAGTTTGGTTTTAGAAGGAAGTAATGATGAGACGGAAAATGATGAAGGGGGCCTCAAGGATACTGTTGAAGCAGAGCAACACGATAGTGATGAGGAATCTTCGAATAATTCTGGTGATGATGAAGAAAACGAAATAATGCCTCCCCCGAAGAAGATGAAACATTAATGTTAACAAAGTGTACAATAATTTCAAAGTTCAAATAAATTCGTTTTAATAAACTCTGCCTCATTTTTGCACGCTTGATCATGGGAGCCACAGCATTGTCACTTTGCCCCAATGTAATTCGTGTTTTCGTATTTTTTAATTTAAATCAGAGCTTTTCCGACAGTTTGAAGCTTTTGTACTCATTCGACAAATCTAAAGTGCTACCATCAATGGGGATTCGCAAATACGAGATAAATGAAAGAATCGCTTAAGGGGTATCAAAAACTGTATTTGATTTTCAGAAATCACAAGAATTAAACTTAACACTAAGATCACAATCTACACAACTTGTAACTTGCATATTCACTATCCATATCAAGAATTAACGATGGAAAATATAATGAACGTACGATTAAAATTCATCATGAGAAAACATCAAGAATATAATAATTGAGGTATGGTATGAAACCTGAAGAAAGTTATCCAAGTCAGTCAAAACGTGAAATGAAGACTTTAGGCTACGAAATCCAATGGTCTGTTGAATCCTCCCTTTCTGTTCATGTATTGTCTGTATTTTCGTTTCAATATAACATGGACAGTACCCACATCATTGCCTTCCACTTTCTTGCCTTTAGTTGTGTCAAAACTGCAAAAACCCATGAGTTTCATCATTTCCTGCTCATCTGCTGTCTTTCCTTCGAGATCTGCTGGAGTTATCAGGGGTCTTTCAGGAAGTGTATTTTTCTTTTTGAGTCTATCCAATGACCTAGATCTACTCCTTGAGCTACTTCTAGTAAAATGACGTTTATTATCCCTATCATTTGAATATCTTCTTTTATCCCTCGATCTATCCCTAGATCTAGATCTTTTTCTCCTGTGATGTCGATCTCTATCCCGTTCCCTTACATCCCTGTCTCTTTCTCTATCCCTATCTCTGTCCCTATCCCGTCTTCTGGAGTCGAAGGGAGATTTCGATCTACTACGTCTGCCCATGATACGCTAAAAATTATTACAACAATTAGATCTTGCATCCATAAAAAACAAACAAAAGGAAAAAAGCCTATTTTTGCTTATTTACCTTTAAAAAATTTGACTGCACTTTTATTTTGGCAACATCTGTCAACAAATCGATATAAAAACGTTCTCTCATTTTTAGTTGTGCTTTTTTACACTCTAGCGCTAGTGTGCTTCTGCGATGTTGCCTACTTTACAAGTATTATTCTTTTAAATGAAAAATCCTTGTTTTTCGTGCTTTTTGAAATTATTTCAAAAACTAAGGAAAAATAGATCAATTTGCGAAATGAAAAAGAACACGAACCTGCTGAACTTTCGGATATTTTAATTGGAATATAATAAATGCATTTATGTTTGATTTTAAACCATTCATAATTTTATCTCGAAAAAATATATACCTACTGATTGATAGTGGAAACGACGAATATTCGATAAATATTAAAAAACCATCGTGAAACGGTATTTCTTCCCTAAATTTACTTTACTCCGCGTAATAATATAGTTTCTTAATATCAAGACTGAAAAAAAAATCGTTTTATACCTATTCATCGAATCGTGAAATGAATTGTATTATCATTAATCATTATAAATTTATTGTATTATCATTGCTTTCATAAATAATGGCATTATAAAGCAGAAAAATGATGAAACCTACTTTTCAAATATTTTCCATATTATATTATTGAACTAACAGTCGTGTGATGTTGAATCTATTAAAATGAAGGAGGGGTTTTTGGGATTCCTCTGTTAAATCATTAAAATTTCATTCGCAAAAGATAGTTGAATGGGTATACCTATATACATTTTGAAAAAAAATCAAATACATTTATAGTTGACCTAAAAAGACCTATCTTGCTGCAGCCCCTCTGAATTCAAAACCCTATCGCCAATCTGATACATTGTGCAGTCTGATATCAAAGATTTGATTCAAGAACGAATATTCTGTAATTATTACAAAAGTAGTATTAAAAATTGGTATCTCTAATAAAAAATGATAACATAGACAACGTCGAATAATTGAATCATGGACGTTCCACCATAATGTTTGAAACACCCTATCAAGCAAAAATGATCTTTACAACCCACTGCACAAGGTCCATCCTAATAATGAAAACTAGCATCAATTTGATACAGACGCTTTGCGCCTGCGTGGCCGGTATGAATCGGTGATAAGCTTGTAAAAGAAAACTATTGGGATCGCGATTTGAAATAGAATAAGAATAGGCTCTGTTTGCTCAATACAGAAGAGGGAGACAAAACAAAACAAGTCAACACCTTTCAGGAATTGTCAAATAGCCATTGTCAGATTTCAAAAAAGAGGATTCCCGGTGTCCGCAAAATCCTTGTTGTATACGGCCGCCAAAATACGTCCAATCGATGATGCGTATGCTCGATCTCGCGGAGTCTGAACGGATTGACTTTCAGTAGTTGTAGTGTCATTTGTGTGAGACTGGATTTTGGAGAATCTTTGAGGTGATAAGGATAATAAAAGGGAAAGTGTTGGATTAGCTGGAGTGACAAAGGTTAGTTACATAATTGCTCATATTATGCATTTATTGCGAAACCTGGTTGTTTTAATGACAAGTGTACAAATTGTAACAGGGGTGTGTCTACACTTTTAATGAAATTTGTGTACCTCTCCACACCTGTTCAAATTCTAATCGATAAAGATGCGAAAATTGATGTTTTACATCGAATAATTTGTTTTCGAGAGGATATAATACCGAATCAAGATTGTTATAGGTTAAAGAAATTCAATACTGTTTGGAATAGACGCTGCAAATTATGACAGTTTCGGTTAATTATTAATTTAATTCTATATTCCACTCTATCGGAGGTTGGATTTGTGAATAATTTTGATCTCTTTTTTGACAGGTTCATAGAAAACTAAATCAATATTGTCCCTTCCATACATTTTTGGCCTTTGGATTTCTAATGCCTCCTGGAATTTAATTTTTAAAACCAATCGTCAAATACTGGAGAATTTCATATCGCTTGATTGATTTTGGAATATTCTTCGTTAAATCACATCAATGAAGTCAATCAAATTAATGATAAAAGTGAATTAGCGATAAGCAGTGATTATTTTTTATTTATAGGAGGGAGACGTTCCCTGAGATTATGTTGCATCTGGTATGATGAATTATATCTGCAAAAGAATCAGACATCATGGATGAGACGGATATGAAAGCAATTTAGCTGTTTTCGAATATAAAATAATATTATTCTTCAAACTGGCGCATTTCGAGAATTCTATTTCATATTATCTTTTCAATTGAGAACCCCTTTGGAGGCCTCTAAATTTGTTTCTGATGTTTATGTTGTGTAAACATTATTTTATTGATTCCTGTCATGAATTACAAGTTCTTATTTATTTAGATCCTCAATGATACCTAGAAGCATAGATAATCTATTATTCTATGCCCCTAGATGATACTGATAATTTTAATAAGGTTTCTATGATATAAACACAGAAACCAGACAATTGGAAGGTGAACTATTAATTGCTCAGATTCAAGCATAAAGGAATTGAAAAAACGACTAACAGCAACCAGAGAGTTAAAATTGATAACTTATTTCAAAGCCTTGATACTGGAAAACAAAGCCAGTAATGTCAGAAGCATGTTGAACCCCGTATTATTTTCGTTAGGATTTCTTCGAAATTGCTATCGGAATTATTTAAAATAAATTTTCATCAATCGCATAGCTATCATCCAATCGGTTTATCATCCTCATTCCCTGATATATATTGACATAATTTCTTTGATTAGGAGTGCCATGATAAGTTACAGGGCCCGTTATCTAGACATGAGTCACACCTTCGGTTGTCAAAGGAAGACGTTTTATGTTTTCTGATAGTTTATAGAGCTGTTCTACCTTTTTTACTCGCTCTAGGGAGAAGCTTCCTTTGTTTACGGCCTGTGAACAAGCGGAAGTACGTGTCATACTCTTTGATTTTGGTCAAATCTGGATGATCTACTTCCATTAAAATATTCGAATGATCTAGCTATTAAACGAGAAATTTTATATCTAAATTGTTTACATAAGAAAAATTCATGTAAAATAAACATTCAATTGACTGAATAAACTGTAAAACTATGAACAATTCGTCCAAATGAACTGTTTGAAGAATAGGTGAATACCTATATCGATATGATATGATTTTCATAGAGCTCATGTGGAAGTGAAAAAAATCTCAACTGATGAATGAAATGGTATTCCAAGCCTTTGGGCAGGTTCGAAATCTGACAGATTCGTCGAATTCATTGGTATGAATGGTTCGCTAACAAAACGTGGCCTTTTATCCGATGTGATAAAATAACGTTATTAACCACTTAGTAGATGACGTCATCCGTTTATATGTATGCTCTCCAATTTAACATAGAGCCAGACGTTCTGAGATGAAGATTTTACCGCGCGTTATATAAGCAAACTGGCGTGGCCGAGGTTAGTAGTCGATCAAATTGAGCTGGAATTGATAATATGTACTCTGAATTACATAGTGGTTTGCGGTATGCAGGTACGTATATTGTTTTTCTGGTTCAGGCCATATCAATGGATAAAAAGGTTATGGACTCACCAATGAATCAGAAAAAAAATCTATTCATTTCGATTCTTCTATGGTTCAAACTGTTAACCAATAATGCAAAGACGATTCAATGACCTATCAAATATTTTTTTGATATTACCCATAGAACTTATAGTACTATAAGTTCTATGATATTACCCCATGAACTTATAGCACAGAATATCTAAATAGTTAGGTATTCTGTGCTTATAGTAACTATAAGTTCTATGTATTCCCCATATTAACCACTGATCATAGACAAACTACCACCGATCAATATTTTTTGAGGTTAACTCTGGTGGAATGAACACCTGGTTTGGATTGCCTAAAACAATAATTATAATAAGAATATTGGATACTTACCAAGATCTTTCCTTCTAGGCATTTAGTATAGAGAACACCCTAGCCCCCACTATTCAAACTAACAACAACGAAATGTCAAAAATGATATCTGACTTTCTCTATGCATCTGACCAATTCTGACATATAGACATAGAGTACGATCGTATACTCTTCTTCTTTTGCGACTCTATATGATGAACCAATGCAAATGTTTTGTATCATATTATTAATTTGAATTAGTAATTGCATTACTAAAATAAAAATCTCTTCGTTATATTTTAGGGATGAAAAAAAATAAGTTCGATTCAGTCGGAAATGCGTTCACTCCTACTATAAAAAGCATTTCCGCATTCTCTTCTAACTTGGTCTTATAGTTATATTTATAGATCTTACTACTTGTCTGGTTGAACTTGAACGAAGTTGATTGTTGACATATTTTGAGAAATCCAATACATTTCATTCTTTATAATTTATTTTGTCTAAAGAAATATTATTTAACAGGTTTAACCGATATGTTATTTTTAATTCAGTGGACGTGTTGAGAATAAATTCTTGCGGAGTTGGTCATTGGACGATGATGAATTCTAAATGAGTAATAGCAACTTCCTTTCAGGTTAACAGTTGCTTTTCCCTAAACTTTGGCAGTGTAACTGAATAAATACGGTGTGAATAAAAGGACATACAATAAGGCATTAACTTCCTCAGATTATGAGAAATTCCCTAATCGGTCAAATTTTTTTTGAAAAACTAGGACACAAAAATTCGTTATGTTTACAGAACCCCTGGAGGAATTTTTCCCATTTTGTGACGAAATGATAGCGCTCAAAATATAGTTAATCATAAGTATTAGACGCAAACATCCAAGGAATTTGTGCAAATATAGTATTGTACCCATATTACTCATGAATGTGCGAACAGAATAGAAGAATCGAAAAATGACATCGTCATGGGTAATTGTATGCTTTTCGTAGGTAGCATTTATATTGTCATTAAGTATAACCAGTTGTTGATTTTCATGAAAAAATTCTTGTCGAGTGGATAGAAATATATAGGTACATATATTCTTATGAAAGAGAGCAGAACATATTTGTTTTGGTAGAAAAAAAAAATAAGTGTATTGAGTTTACATGATGATGAAGCCGCTCAATAATATAACACGGTGAGTCTTTGACTCGTACATATATTTTAACTGTAGAGTGTAGATTCCTCTCATCAAAGTCTTCGAGAGGAACGCCTAGACGCCATTAGCGAAATGTAAACAGAACTAGTGCCCTTGCGTTAGTTCATCCGTTAACGATAGGGGACGTACTGCTTCCTTGTTTAAAGATAAATTCAACACAATCTGGCATCGTTTTCTCAAAAGCTCTCTGAAATATCGTAGAAGATGAGTTAGATTAGGTCATTGACCTCGAATCCTATGGCCTAGGTTATGGAGTTAAGTTAGGTTAGTGTGAAAACAATTTTTTATTAGATATTTTTGGGACATCGAGGAAAATATGAACAAATTATTAGTGTTTACAAATTAATCTTCAGGTATATCGAAGAAGGAACTTATTTTGGTGGGGTAGTTTCATTATTTCTGCATTTTCACATTAAACTAATACTGTTTTTTGTTCGGAGTTTCCGTATAATTTTTTCTATGGCCTGATTTAAAAAACACCATTTTTATTGTGTTTAAAAATAGAATAGGTATACATATTCGACTTATTCGTGTTGTTCCAGTATTCTTACAATGTAACAGTTTCTCTTGGGAATAAAACGCCTTTATAATAACATAGAACGTCGCAGGAGTGGGTTTTTAATCGTAGCTTTTTTTTTTATTCGAGAAACGTTAATACTTCAAGTTTTTCTTGCCTTTCAGGCAGTTTTGCCATGTTCCTCGACTGAAAGAAGTCTGCCATTGTGTTTCGAGGAACAAAGAACCGTTATAAAGATCTACAGGTCGGCAACCCACCTGTCTGATGACTGTACACTTGATAATTGCAATTCGTCGGTTCATACTTTATGGCCTTTTTCAACCGGTATTTTGATGAGCGGACACTTCAACTCGTATTATTATGAGTTTCTATTCTGCTCAAATAACTCGAGGAATGAAAAATTAGTGTTTGAATGAATTCAATCACTGATGCTATGATGGAGAGAGCTTAATATTGGAGGAAGTCTTTTGAAACGTTCCAAAATCACCTGAAGACTTCGGAGAATACTCTATTCGGATTGTAGAGCGAGTGTTCGGTTCTATTTAAATAGAATGGGGCATGTGAATTGTAACAGATTTTCTATGAACATTCTCGTAAAATTTCTTCAAAGCCCTTAACATAAGCTGTTAATTTTACAATTCTGCTTGAATGAAAAAAAAACAGAAAAAATAAAACGCCATTACAAGTCATCACTTGGTATTATTCTAAAACGTTATCCACTTTTCGTATAGGTTTTACATTACATTTCCTTTATTCGAAAAAAATCGAAATGGATATTTTTCCTCGATATTTTCTGAGTTAATATCCACTTTAGGGCAAGGGTGTGATGCATACACTCACATTATTTTTTAACGTAGATTCAATATCTGCCATAAAAAAATGGGGTTCTAATTTGAAAAAATTGATTTTTCACGATTTTGCCATCCCTAACTTTGAAAGCGATTTTTTCACCCCCTGTATCATGAATCGCGATTTCGATTTTCAAAGTGGAAACATCAATCTTACATCTTGAAAAATCCCAAAAATGAAAATTTTCCATCCAAAAACCTCGAAGTTATTCTTGTTTCAGCGGAGCTCTATTTTCGATTTTTTTTTCGAATTTTCCCGCTCAGAGAGAATTTTCCAACCAAAACTGAAAAATGTTACATCAAAATAACTTGAAATTTTCTAAGGAATCTATTTCTGCAATAAAAAAATGGTGTTCTAATTTGAAAAACGGAAGTTGACGTCATTTCCGGAAAAACCGGAGGTGTTCATGCCTTGAAAATATTTAAGATTTCATCAGCATCGTGAAATACTTATAAGTGCTGAATTTCATGAAAATACGTTCAGTAGTTTCCCGTATAAATATGGGTGAGGCTCCTCGTGAAAGACCCTGTATGTACTAGTATTGCCTGATAGTAATACCAAGAAACTAGAATTTTTGGTCAATCAAGACCTTATTCTTCGCAACGAGTGGTTATGTAACAACAAACTGACAATAAATGTAGCAAAGACTGTCTACATTGTTACAGAACAACAAACAATCCTGACTGTGATATGAATTTGTACCTGAAGAGATACAAGCTGAAAGATTCCTCATATAAACTTTCTACGCCAATGAATCATGAACAGCCATCAAATTCCACCAAAGTTTTTCCTGTAATTCAACTACAACTTTCAACGGATCCTTCCGGCAACGTGTTTCTTCGATAACCACGTGTTGAGAAAAGCATCTCTCCATCTCTCTTCGAACTGAAGTAGAGATAAGAGCGGTGTTGTCATAAATCTAATCTGAATTTCTTTCGTCCATTAGTCTCTAGCTTAAAATAGCATAATCAACTATATTCTTTGATTAACTCATTAATAATATATCCGAAAAGACTGTCTCAATTAAAATTTACGAGATGTTATATCAATTCAGCATTGTAACTGAGAGAAATAGTTTTTGTGGATAATAATAGGTCATCAGAGAAACCTACAATCTGCTCAGTTTGGCAACATGGAAATATAGCAAACGATTCCAATGGACCAGTATAAGGTATAATCGACCAGCTGTAAGTTTCAGATGCGACACATTTTAATGTAAATAAATGGGTCTCGGTATAGTCTAAGGTTCAACTCAACTGGTCGAGTGAGACCAAAGCTCCTAAGTGCACAGGTCTAGTCCAGTTTTCCCAGGCCATAGTGCACTTTGTCATTAGAGGCAAATCGCAGCAGAACGATTACTCGCCCACATTATGCAGCTGGCGCAACTACTTCCTCTGCCTTCTTTCCGCAACGAGCCGCCGGCGCCGTACTTTGACCGACAATTCGCAAATTTGCTGTCGCGTATGGGAGCAACAGTTCTTCGTGCCCCCGTTCACGGTTACCGGGACGACGCCATGGCGCCCGAATATCGATTGCGACGCCCACCACGCTCCATTTGTTGATTTTCGGGCGAAATTCAATTCTTGCTTCGACGACTTGTGATAAACCTACTGACAAAGAAAGAAGGAGCTGTTTAAATTATGGTATATATATGGTATACATACACACCCCGTAATTTACCTAAGTCCTCTCGTGTTTCGTGGGCGAGGGGCTTCAGATCCTGATTTTGGGCAGGTCGATGACATCCCTGATCGATAGTGACCTGATTCCTGGTGAAAGCGATCATAGCGGTCGGTTTGTTCGGGGGGGTTTGGATTTTGTCAGCCAATACGAAAGATTCGGGATTCCACCCTCTAAATTGGATGAACATTTTCCGGTTGAGGGGTTCATTACACTTTGGAAAGAGCCAGTGCTCGTGGCGCCTTGAGCACACTTTCAACAGTTCTGTGACATTGACATTAAGATTGGGGACACACTCGCGACTAGATTCATTGGAGTAGAAGCGAGTTGATGAAAACAAATAAAGAAAAAATAAAATTCCGACTGCAACAACATTTTACTGAAACAAAACCTTCACTTTTTCAATTTAATTTTGTGTGAGTAATATACAGCGCGGAAAAGCCAAATGGAATAAATTCATCATCTCGGTTACTGTACCGGGTGTCGCGAATTCGTTGTCTAGTGAGGGGATCTCAGAAACCCGATGAGCTAGAACGAAACGAGTGGCACATTTTCTGGTTCGATTTTTGAGAGAATTAAACTGCTCCACATGAGTTAGGGATATTGACTTAAATTGCAAAAAAATATAGTTAAAATAAGATTTTTGTGATGAAAATTCATATTAATATGATTTCAAGTTGCAAATTAATTTTAGCCTGTAGGTCTGCAGTGTATACCTACAGGGTGGTTAAGAAAAATCGAGTAAAATAACGAAATTTTATTCCCAGAGAATTCAAGCATTTTGAGACTATCAATGCAATGTATGGCCTCCAGGGGCATCAATAACAGCTTGACATCTTCTTTGCATACTACACACGAGGTTGTTGAACATTTCTTGAGGAATTTGGTTCCATAAACGGGGCAGAAGCTCTCTCAGATCATTTAAGGATTCTGGGGTGAGGTTGATGATTGTCTAATCTTCTTTGGAGCATATCCCATGCATGTTCTATGCAATTCAAATCTGGTGAGTGCGGAGATATTGGTAAATGTGGAATACCAAGCTCCTTGCGTGCATTCTCAACTATGGCTGCACGGTGCGGTCTAGCGTTATCGTCTAGAAATTGAAAAGTTTCACTAATAGCAGCGTGAAAATTTGGCACAACATTGTCAATGACATGCTCCCTATAGTGTAAGGCGGTCATATTCCCAGAACAAATGTGTAGATCTGTGCGCCCGTTGAAACATATCCCGGCCCATACCATAACACTACCCCCTCGGAATGCATGGACTTCTTGGACATAGCGACGATTACCGGGTATGCGTGGGATTGTCAATACCCTCATTCTTCGAGAATCTGAAAATCGTCCATATCTGGATTCATCAGTGAAAAGGACACTACGCCATTGATCGTTCCAATTGATATGTTGCCTTGCCTATTCCAGTCTTTGACGCTTATGGTCACGTGTTAATGGAACTCCTCTTAATGGACGTCTAGAACCTCTCTCAAACGTCGTCTGATGGTTTCGATGGAAACTTGGACCCCATCTGCATTTTGAAGAGTATTCAGTAGCATTCTACACGTAGATGTAGGGTTTCTTCTCGCCGAAACGGTGATGGAACGATCCTGAGCAGGTGTTGGTTTTCGTCGCCCACCAAGCCTTGGTCTTTCCAACACGGAACCTGTCTCCCTGAACCTATTCCAAAGTCGAGATATCACACTTTGGCTGACTTGGAGCCTTTCCGCTACAACAACCTGAGTTAGGCCACCCTGTAGCATTCCGATAGCCCTATTAGCCTCAGCGTTTGTTAATTAACGTCTTGGCATTTTCAGAAAACTCGTTTCAAATCGAAGCCGTTGATAAACTGACTTCATTTCAAAATGAGAACATTCATGAAGCATATGCAAAGAACCAAACTTCAGAAAAAAGGCGACCAGATTGACGAAATGTCTCATACTGATTTTTATTGGATCGACTCAAGTCGTTATGAGTTTTAAATGATTTCACAGCGATTTCCTCGAAGATTACATACTTTTAAAAACGATTGAATACGATACCTATCCCTAACTCTTGTGGAGCAGTATATTTACATTCTAATTTCGCCAAGTTCGATTCTGCATCCTTGTGGGTGTCGATTTATTGTCGAGATGTTCCCACTACGATAATGATGAAACGGCTATTTATAGAACAGGTCTTTCATTTTAGTCTCTATCCCGAACTACCTGTTGCCTGTAACTTCGTTACTACACGTTTCGAATTTTTACTCTTCAGACCCTTAGGTACGTGATAAAGGGTTTTCGGTAGATGTCACTTTTGAAAGCTGTCATTTTTTGACATTTGACGAGTAGAAACTACGCCATTAATAAAAATAGAACGATGCACGCTTCAACAACGCTTTGAAATTATTGAAATGAGAGCACTTTGTTTGCTAAGCGAGGCGTTGTTCGATTCTGACACCCAATCAATTGTTGATCTTTCACACTTTTATTCTGAGGAAATGAACCTCCCTTATTTTTCAGTTTGTCTTTAAAACCCTATGTTACAGAGACAAGCAGTCAGTAAAGTTCTAAAATTAGTACTAACAACATCTTGCTATACATTTTCATATAGAAGGTACATTTCATAATTCCTTCTTGCTATACATTTTCATATAGAAGACATCCACCAAATAGAAGCAGTGCAAGAAAACCATTGTCCTGATAAAACAATCAGGGTACAAAAGTAAAACCTGATGAACCTTGGTAAACTATAATCAGGGTACAAAACAGCTGTGAAACAATCCCAAACGTATAAAAGTAACTATCCGTTTACTGACGACTCCATCAGTTATTGAAGTTCAATGTCAGACGATAAGGGTTAACGCCCGGTGTCAATGAACCGAAATATTCCCCTACCCATGAACTGATCGACAAGATTGACGGAACACGAGGGGTTGGCGCCGAACACTTGAGGATAGCAGATTATTTAACTCGATACTGTCGACGAAAAATTAGGTATTTTTCATATCTATCATACGGGCTGAAGTTGACTTTTTTAATTTTAATATTAGAGCTACTACCCAGTGTAAATCCAACGAACAAGGAAAAGCCACTGGTGTGAAATGTTTTAAAAACTGTCTACAAGTAAAAACCGTTTTTCTCTGAAGTGTAACGTTTTCTTCGTTATTAAAACGTCCGAAATAATTAAACTACATATTTATTTACACTTATTTATTTGCACTAGTATATATTTCCTCTCGTTGGTTCGCTCTCTGAATTAATTAATTCTCTCTGCCAATGGGCAGATTCCCTTTCTGGTAAAGCCTGGATACGTCTACAAATAGAAAACTTCCAGAACATACGGAATAGAGGCGTAATCACGACCGGATGGAAGGAACTTCCCACCGCGTCGAGAACATTCTCGATCACAGGAGCGCCGAATGCACAGGGCCGCACTCGTCACAGAAGGTTAACCTGCAAGTGTATGGCCACCTTTACACATATAAGATTGGATATTAAAAATCGCAATATTTCGAATATTAGAGAAAGGACATAAAAGCAGCAAATTTCTGATACTCCCAGCAGAATTTCTCGAACATGAAATACCGCAAAATGATAAAATAAGGAGCGAACCACAATCGCCAAAAGCATGAGATAAGGAAATATAAATAGATATTATTCGTTATTTATTCTTCCGATCGCGATCGCTGCGAAAATGATATAAATTACGTACTGTATATCTTTCAAGAGAAAGTGTATCATTTATCATTATGTGCTTAAGAACACTTTGATTACTTCATTGTGAAGATTTAATCAAAGGGGCAATTGAATGTGTTCGACAGTGAATTCAAGCGTGGTGAAAATGTAATTATGTAAGAGTTCAATTAAAACTGTACGTCGGAATGAAGATCAATCATTGAACTACATACATACAATTTGAAAATAATAGCATGCCATCGAAATAAGAAAATGCCAAGCCGTTTTTCGTCATGTTATCGGTCTGTTTTTCAAGAAATTTTGTATGTACGAGGATATATTGAAAAATTCTTAGCCTACTATAGAACCAAACAAAATTTCAATGTCGAAATATTTTATTACTCAACATATTCTCCTCTTGATTGAATACATTTATTACAGCGAACCTGCAACGTCTCTAGACCTTTAAAAAAAATGTTTCTTTTTGCTCTGCAAACCAGTCCTCCACAGCTTTTATTACCTCCTCGTTGGAAGAAAATTTACGACCTTTTAATCTTTTTCTCAGTTGAGGAAAGAGATGATAGTCGGACGGAGCCAAATCTGGTGAATAAGGGGGGTGTTCTAGTAATTAACCCTAAATCACGAATTTTTTGCATGGCAACATGAAATTTGTGTACTGGGGCGTGGTCCTGTAAAAACAAAACACCTTTGGATAGCTTTCCGCGTGTTTTCTATTTAATTTTTTCCCGTAGAGTGGTCAGTAATGTCGAATAATAATCTCCAGTTATTGTTCTACCCTTATCCAAAAAATCAATCATGATTACTCCATGGCAATCCCAAAATACTGAAGCAAGAACTTTTCCAGCTGATTTTTGGACACGAAACTTCTTAGGTCTTGGAGAACCAGAGTGTCACCATTCCATCGATTGTTGCTCTTTTTCTGGATTGTAGAAATGTACAAGTCTCATCCATAGTAACAATTCGGTTCAAGAAGTCTACATCGTTTTCAAATCGAGCACAGATCGAACGGGATGCTTCTGCCCTTGCACGCTTTTGGTCAACATTCAAACATTTGGGGATCCATTTTGCAGAAATTTTTCTCATGTCCAAATTGACGTGAACTATATGATGAACGCGTTCGTATGAAATCTTCTGTGCTTCAGATATCCGTTTTAGCCCAATTCGACGGTCTGATAAAATCATGTCATGAACTGCATCGATATTTTCGGGGACTGACACAGAAACTGGCCTTCCCGATCGGTCACCATCTTCAATGGAAAATTTACCTCTTTTGAAGCTTGCAGTCCAATTTTTCACGGTCGCATACGAAGGACATTGATCACCAAGGGTATTAAGCATATCTTCGTAAATCTGCTTACCTCTTAACCCTTTTAAATACAGGTACTTGATGATGGCTCGATACTCCAATTTTTCGATTTTTACAATTTCGGAGGACATCTTTTTCTTTTAATTTATCGCGTAACTCTGGTTTACTTTTTTGACGTGGAACTCTACACTGACACTTCTAATAAGTTATTGTTCGTTTATATGGTACCGCAATATTTTGTTTATGCAGGGAACTGGTCTAGGCTAACTAGATATCAATACATCCTCGTGGATGGAGAATTATGAATTCAAGCTATACTCCATTCACTTTTTTAATGTATCCCGGTTGGCAAATGATTTAGGTTTATCAAGTTTCCTAACTTAAAACTGACGCTGGTTAATACTCGTGAAATGACGAATAATTCTCAGAGACGTTGCCAATGCTGATTCTTGCTGTATTCGCAAATAAATAAAGTATTAAAGCAATTCCCCAAAGGAAACTTGTGGGGCAGTTCAATAACACCGACACCTATTTCCTTCGGGCTTATCTATATGAACAACATTCCTATAAAAAAGACATAAAAACCTCATTTTATTCCCTAGTTCCACACGGCCCCGTTCAATACATAGTTGGCCTAGCCCCAGCACAATGACTCACCATACCGAGTCAATAATCCGCTTGGTCGACGAAAAAACCGAATCCACTTTCTATCGTGAAATGTTTCATACAATTCGCCGTACTTGCACGCAAACGGTAATTGAATCTCTGCGAAAGTGAAATTCGGTGTTTTCTTGATGGGAAATTTCGAACGGTATATTATAATTTGCGAGATTTCTTTAATTTCTCGAAGGCAATTTATTCGAACAATGCTCACCGAGGGAGACCGTTAAACCCATCAGTGTCAAAGAGATTCAACCTGTCCACTCCAACCGCATCGGTGTGGACATACCCCATGGATATGAGAACATGAGAAAATTTGTATGGTTTACATTTAAAAAAACACAACTTCAAAAATAATTGCGATATAAAGAATTGATCACGCCAATGAATTCTACCGAAAAAAGTGCCTCTATAATGTTTTTGTTATACTGCTCCACAAGAGTTAGGGATATCGTATTCAATCGTGTAATCTCCGAGAAAATCGCTGTAAAATCATTTAAAACTCAATAACAACTTGAATCGATCCAATAAAAATCAGTATGAGACATTTCGTCAATCTGGTCGCCTTTTTTCTGGAGTTTGGTTCTTTGCATATGCTTCATGAATGTTCTTATTTTGAAATGAAGTCAGTTCATCAACGGCTTCGATTTGAAACGAGTCTTCTGAAAATGCCAAGACGTAAATTAACAAACGCTGAGGCTAATAGGGCTATCGGAATGCTACAGGGTGACCTAACTCAGGTTGTTGTAGCGGAAAGGCACCAAGTCAGCCAAAGTGTGATATCTCGACTTTGGAATAGGTTCAGGGAGACAGGTTCCGTGTTGGAAAGACCAAGGCTTGGTGGGCGACGAAAAACAACACCTGCTCAGGATCGTTTCATCGCCGTTTCGGCGAGAAGAAACCCTACATCTAGGTGTAGAATGCTACGGAATACTCTTCAAAATGCAGATGGGGTCCAAGTTTCCATCGAAACCATCAGACGACGTTTGACAAAGGTGAATCTAGGTTCTAGACGTCCATTAAGAGGAGTTCCATTAACACGTGACCATAAGCGTCAAATACTGTAATGGGCAAGGCAACATATCAATTGGAACGATCAATGGCGTAGTCTCCTTTTCACTGATGAATCTAGATATGAACGATTTTCAGATTCTCGAAGAATAAGGGTATGGACAATCCCACGCATACCCCGTAATCGTCGCTATGTCCAAGAAGTCCATCCATTCCGAGGAGGTTGTGTTATGGTATGGGCCGGGATATGCTTCAACGGGCGCACAGATCTACACATTTGTCCTGGGAATATGACCGCCTTACACTATAGGGAGCATGTCATTGACAATGTTGTGCCAAATTTTCACGCTGCTATTGGTGAAACTTTTCAATTTCTAGACGATAACGCTAGACCGCTCCGTGCAGCCATAATTGAGAATACGCGCGAGGAGCTTGGTATTCCACATTTACCAATACCTCCGCACTCACCAGATTTGATTTGCTTAGAACATGCATGGGATATGCTCCAAAGAGGATTAGATAATCTTCAACCTACCCCAGAATCCTTAAATGATCTGAGAGAGCTTCTGCCCCGTTTATGGAACCAAATTCCTCAAGAAATGTTCAACAACCTCGTGTGTAGTATGCAAAGAAGATGTCAAGCTGTTATTGATGCCCGTGGAGGCCATACATTGTATTGATAGTCTTAAAATGCTTGAATTCTCTGGGAATAAAATTTCGTTATTTTACTCGATTTTTCTTAACCACCCTGTAGGTATACGCTGCAGACCTACAGGCTAAAGTAATTTGCAACTTGAAATCATATTAATATGAATTTTCATCACAAAAATCTTATTTCAACTATATTTTTTTGCTATTTAAGTCAATATCCCTAACTCATGTGAAGCAGTTTATTAGCAAATATGGCTGCTGTAACGATAAAGTAGATATATCGGATATTTCGAGGTATTTGGGTGATACAAAATCCTTCCAACAATGCTATCGTTACTCATTTACATATTTCGAGTTGCGACCTTCCATGCTTCGCGGAATCAACAGGAAAAATATCAACTTGAAATAGAATGATTGAAATGGAACTCCTTCCAAAAGATTGAATGTTATTGAGGGTCTACGTCCCTGAAAAAAAGGGAGTCAGAAACGATTTATTCTGATATTTTCTGATTGATGAAGGGATGTATGAGTGTATGAAGATAAAAATAAAATTTTTTTTTTTTTTATAAGTATTGAATGAATAAAAAGGATATTCCCCATCATTATTGGTTATTTTGTAATATTTCCACCATCAAAATGAACAAATATTTTTGTGTTTTTTCATTTCAGTATCGAAGTCCATCATTTAGTTATTCAAACGTCTATCTCATTTTTCTTTCAGAATTTACCGTTTTTTTGTAAATAATATTAGAACAATGTGCTGTTTTCGCGAAATTTATTTCCTTGAATGTTTCTATTCGAAATTATAAATATCCATTTTCATCAAAGACAATTTATTAAGGTTTGTTTTAGCCGTCGATTAGTGAAAATTAATTGTTTCTCACAATTGTGGATTCTAACATGGAATTGAATTTCTTTTAAATGACACGCCTCGCAGGTATCTCCTCCCAGATGACTGGTAAAGGAAAATTAGAGTATTATACAGCCAGTGTGAGATCTAGTTAAGGGTAGGATTTCTTGTTATATTCCCTGCGCCCTAACATTTGTTCTATTAAGCTGAATAATCCAATAAATAAAAATTAATGCACTGCACTGCCATCTGGCGGTGTACGTTTCTTATGTAGAAGGCTAAAGATCTTAAGAGCATTATACTTTTTGAAGGTTATTCTCAATGTCTTTGTAACAATTCTTTATAAATATGAAACTCCTCCTAAATGCGCAAAAATATTCGCCCGAGCAGGGACCCTTGGATTAAAAGTCCAATGCTTTTGCTTTGCTTTTGAAATTTTATTCATAGTTAATAATACATGGTGTTTACAAATAAATTTATAAATTGGCAGTAGTATTTTACATGTTTATAGTTCCTCACTTAGTCTAGTATTCACTACAATTTTGGTGTTATGACATAGAGTCTTATGGTACTGAGCTACCCGGGCTTATAAAATTGACGGACAGACGATGCTTGGTATCGGGTTGATTCACTTTATTAGTTTTCCAGATTTCAAAAGATTAAAAAAGGAACTCATTACGATCATAAGAGAAATGGAATCAACAATAAGACAATGTCTGTTCGCGTAATTATGAACAATACTGGGAATGCACGTATAATATGGGAAATTATTCAACAAAAACATTCGGAAACATACTAAACAATGCTGCGACAATAATGGGAGAACTGTTAAAAATGTCCCATCAAATAGAAAGCACCATTTTTAATTGAGAATGATTCCACCAAATCATTGATTGAACTACAAAGGTATTTCTGTCAATTTCGATGCCCAAGGGGGGCCATGGCCCCCATGGCCTATTTATAGATTTTCGAAATATGAATCCGTAATATCGTCCCGCGTTTTATGACACTGCTCCCGCTTCAAACAACAAGATAAAGCCGGCGTTCAAAATAAATTGTTTTAATGCCCTGCCCGGTCCCAGCTTCCACCATCGGCTCTAATCTCTCATCTTTCCGAATGCTATTCCGATGATGTAATGGTTTTAACGAAATATAATTCGAGGTCGTGATGCATTCACCGCGTTATTGTAATAGGTAGGTGTTTCTACGGTTGGTTGCTGGATGCCGGCTTGTCGTTCAACGTCCGAGCTGTGCCAGTTCAGCTCGGAGGCTCGCTTTTGTCAAGTTTTCTAGGTTAGGTCTAGTTGAACTGGACCGGTTAGTCCTTGACTTAAATTGCAAAAAAAAAGTCTCTGATGAAAATTCATATTAATATGATTTCAAGTTGCAAATTAATTCTAGCCTGTAGGTCTGCAGCGTATACCTACAGGGTGGTTAAGAAAAATCGAGTAAAATAACGAAATTTTATTCCCAGAGAATTCAAGCATTTTAAGACTACCAAACTTCAGAAAAAAGGCGACCAGATTGACGAAATGTCTCATACTGATTTTTATTGGATCGATTCAAGTTGTTATTGAGTTTTGTAATGATTTTACAGCGATTTTCTCGAAGATTACATACTTTTGAAAACGATTGAATACGATATCCCTAACTTTTGTGGAGCAGTATATTACAACATTCTCATGGCAAGAAAATATTGACTCGTTTTCACGATCAATAATTTTTATTCGATAATAACTCGAACTCGAAACATTTTTGAATATGCAGTAGTCGAGTTTGCATAATTTCATCTGATCATTAGCCATCGTATCACTAATTAGTGTATTTATAGGTGTTCTATTGTGTGGATCAAGTTGTATCGGGTGTATTGACACCGCGGCATTGAAAACATGCTTGATCTTTCGGAAAACTATTTATAAATAATCGTGAGTCATGCCGGCATCTTGTCTCGCGAATTAAGCTTATGCAATTGCAGGTTGAGCGAAAAGGAAAATGATGATATGGCGTTATTTTCCAAATAATCCTGTTTAAACGAACGTTTGTTATGTTTCCACCTCCAGGTGTATATCGGTGCAGCGAGGAAAACACGACCTTTGATTCTTCTAAGAAGTCGTAATTTCAATTGCAAATGTTGATTTTATTTGCAATTTTTCGCAATCGATCCTTGAAGCACGTAGCCAGTTCTTCTTATCGATGTGCTGAATGTTGGGAGCTTGTCGAGTTGATCGGCAGTTTCACCAGTTATGGATTAAACAATATGGTATTTCGAAGTCAAAAGCTCTAATAAAAAAATAACACAATCTTGTGGGATTAGGATAGGATCAACAAACCAATGATTTCTAAATCATATATTAGAGGACGTTTCGCCTGAAAAATTATTTTAAAATTGACATCACTTATACAAAAACACAAACATTATAATGAATTACCTCTATAAAAGCTAGAACTTCTGGTAAAAACAAGTAGGTACATATCAAAACATCAAGCCAAAAAAATTTAAAATCTCTCAACTCTCAATATGTCAACTCAATTTTCCCCAAATGAAGTAAGTGCAGTCAAAATTCAAAGAAAAACAATGAATCAGAGACAATCATATCCCCAAAACATCAAAAACACATATACATACAGGGTCTTTCACGAGGAACCTCACCCATATTTATACGGGAAACTACTGAACGTATTTTCATGAAATTCAGCACTTATAAGTATTTCACGATGCTGATGAAATCTAAAATATTTTCAAGGCATGACCACCTCCGGTTTTTCCGGAAATAACGTCAACTTCCGTTTTTCAAATTAGAACACCATTTTTTTATTGCAGAAATAGATTCCTTAGAAAATTTCAAGTTATTTTGATGTAACATTTTTCAGTTTTGGTTGAAAAATTCTCTCTGAGCGGGAAAATTCGAAAAAAAAATCGAAAATAGAGCTCCGCTGAAACAAGAATAACTTCGAGCTTTAAAAAATAATGTGAGTGTATGCATCACACCCTTGCCCCAAAATGGATATTTTCTGAGTTAATATCCACTTTAGGGCAAGGGTGTGATGCATACACTCACATTATTTTTTAACGTAGATTCAATATCTGCCATAAAAAAATGGGGTTCTAATTTGAAAAAATTGATTTTTCACAATTTTGTCATACCTAACTTTGTAAAGCGATTTTTTCACCCCCTGTATCATGAATCGCGATTTCGATTTTTAAAGTGGATACATCAATCTTATATCTTGAAAAATCCCAAAAATGAAAATTTTCCATCCAAAAACCTCGAAGTTATTCTTGTTTCAGCGGAGCTCTATTTTCGATTTTTTTTCGAATTTTTCCGCTCAGAGAGAATTTTCCAACCAAAACTGAAAAATGTTACATCAAAATAACTTGAAATTTTCTAAGGAATCTATTTTTGCAATAAAAAAATGGTGTTCTAATTCGAAAAACGGAAGTTGACGTCATTTCCGGAAAAACCGGAGGTGCTCATGCCTTGAAAATATTTTAGATTTCATCAGCATCGTGAAATACTTATAAGTGCTGAATTTCATGAAAATACGTTCAGTAGTTTCCCGTATAAATATGGGTGAGGTTCCTCGTGAAAGACCCTGTAGAAAAAATGGATTGAAGAAGTTTAAAATTTGTTAGCTTTAAGTTTTATCCACGCTATCACAATAAGTTTTTTAGCTTTTATTATATTCTTTGTGTTATTGTAGTAAGTGCTATTTCGAATTTTTTTAGGTCTTATGTAGTGTTATTTCAAACCAAGAGAAAATAGATTTTCGTGGTAGAAAGTGAAAATTTTCAGATGATATTTAATAAGTCTTCATTGTTTGGAATAATGTTTATTTCGAATTCACATACATGGAATAAGGGTTTTACAAAAGAGCAGCTTAACGTTCTTCAAGTGGGAAAGTTCATTACTTTTTTTTACGTCGAATGAAAAAAAATTAATGTTTTTAAAAAAACAGTTATGAACTTTCCCACTTGAAGAACTCTTCAAATTGAATAATAGTGAAAACCTCATATTAATAGGTGGTCTCTATCGTGAGAAATCCCGAATCGCGTTTTGAACTGAACGTCGAACGGTATAAACCCCCCAGTGGTGGAATTATCACGTGGTTTGGATTGCCTAATGCCTAACAAGGTTATGTCTGGAGTCGATGTTATCTGTCATCTATGTTCAACCATAGAGTTACATAAAAATGACTACGATTGCGAGAACTCCTAACTGATTTCCTCCCGTTGTTTCAGATAAAAAAATGACGGACACAGTGCAGGCGGCCGATCCGCCCCAAACTAACGGCATAGACGCCATGGACGAGGACGAGCGGGCGAAAAACCGACCTGCCGACATCGACGCAGACGTCAGAGAGATGGAAAGGCGAAAGAGGGTGGAGAACATAATGAACAGCAGGATGTTCCGCGAAGAACTCGAACGGATAATCGAGACTCAAATGAGCGAAGGCACCGGAACCAACAGCCTGATGCAACAGATATCGGACATGATGGGGGTGAACAAGCAGGCAGGGGGCAACTTTTACAAGAGCTCCAGCTGCGTGCTACCCATCAACGACATCAGAGGGGTGGAGGCGATGAGTTACGGCAAAGGAGAGAAAATATTGAGGTGTAAATTGGCCGCCGTGTACAGATTGATCGATTTGTGCGGCTGGAACCAGGGCATCTCGAGCCTTATAACTGCCAGGTTGAACCAAGACGAAGAACACTTCTTGGTCAACCCTTACGGTATGCTCTACCACGAATTAACTGCCTCTAGTTTGATTAAGGTGGACATGCAAGCCAACGTCGTAGAACAAGGCACCACGAATTTCTCCGTCAATATATCCGCGTTTTCCCTACACGGTGCTATCCACGCCGCAAGGCCTGACATCAAATGCATCATCCACATCCACACCCCTTCGGTGGTAGCCATATCCGCCACCAAGCAAGGAATATTGCCGGTATGTCAAGAATCGGTAGTGGTAGGCGAAGTCAGCACCCATCCCTTCCTAGGAGGCCTGCTGGACCCCGAAGAAAAAGACAAACTAGCCAGAAACCTAGGCCCGAACAACAAAGTCCTGCTACTGACCAACCAAGGCGTCTTATGTTGCGGCGAAACGATAGAAGAAGCCTTCTTCAACGCCAGAAACATCGTGCTGGCGTGCGAGGCTCAATTGAAACTGCTACCTCTGGGCCTGGACAACATAATGCTCTTGAACGAGGAGACCAGAAAGAGGATCTACGAGGCGGCGCACAAGGCGCCGGAGAGCACGCCCAGGCCGGACAAGCCGACCATATTGGAGGGGAAGGTGGAGAGGAAGTGGCGAGTGGGAGGCGTGGAGTTCGAGGGGTTGATGAGGATGTTGGACAACGTGGGTTTCAGGACGGGGTATATTTACAGGCATCCGCTGGTTAAGGGTGAGGTGCCGAAGCCTAAGAACGACGTGGAGGTTCCGCCTGCTGTTTCGTCGCTGGGATATTTGTTGGAGGAGGAAGAACTCTATAAGAAAGGGTGAGTTGGTCTCTGTCGTTCTATATTATACTAAAACGGTAACTCTGTGGTCCGGCCCGGGGAATCTGTCGAAAAAGTGGGTCCAGAAGAATCTTAAAATCGCAGCGAAGCTGCGATACAGGAGAGAAATTTTTACACGGTCGGAAAGAGGAATGATCGGTTCGTACGTGGGCGAAATTTCGATCCTCTAGGCGAAGTAGAAGTATTTTAAAAAAATTCGCGAAAATCACGAAAAAATTCGGCAAAAAGGGCAATTTTAAACTCGATAAAACTTTTTTCGCAGATACCCTGGTCGTGATGTAAATATACGGATCGAAAGAGGAAGAGTCAACGCAAAAGAGCTTGGTATTCATATTTTCCATAATTTCCCCATTTCTTCAGGAAAACGGATCAATGTTTGACATGACATTTCTCCTATAAAATCGCCCGATCTGCAGAGATCACAGAGAACTATTTGACGTTGTAGCTGTCAGAGTTTAGCCACAGCCTTCTATAGAGAAAGCTCGGAACACAATCTGACAACTGCGCTCATATTCCGCGACCGGAGGCCTACCGATAAGGGTAACTGTTCAAAAGGTAGATCTGCTGGCCCATACTTCTTTAGGTGTACTCTAATACTATACTCGATAGACATAGACCCTTGGAGAATGATGATTTGTTTTGGCTGCCACATTGAAAGTCATCACAATGAGTGGAACAAAGAGAAAAGATCGGATCTCTTCGTTCAGCCCTGCTCTGTGCCATGAAATCTTTGCTTCGGATGAACAAGGGAGTGCGATTTTAAATCACTTCTGCCTCGACATTTATTGTTATTGAGAATAAATCTTCCTTTCAATATAATTTTATCGAAAATATTTCGCAAATGTGAAGAATAATGAATTTTGCAGTCCTCGTTACTCTGAAGCTATGATAATAACTAATTTCAACTCTACAAAAATAAACTGCTCCACATGAGTTAGGGATATTGACTTAAATTGCAAAAGAATATAATTGAAATAAGATTTTTGTGATGAAAATTCATATTAATATGATTTCAAGTTGCAAATCAATTTTAGCCTGTAGGTCTGCAGCGTAGTGGTTAAAAAAAATCGAGTAAAATAACGAAATTTTATTCCCAGAGAATTCAAGCATTTTAAGACTATCAATACAATGTATGGCCTCCACGGGCATCAATAACAGCTTGACATCTTCTTTGCATACTACACACGAGGTTGTTGAACATTTCTTGAGGAATTTGGTTCCATAAACGGGGCAGAAGCTCTCTCAGATCATTTAAGAATTCTGGGGTAGGTTGATGATTATCTAATCTTCTTTGTAGCATATCCCATGCATGTTCTATGCAATTCAAATCTGGTGAGTGCGGAGGTATTGGTAAATGTGGAATACCAAGCTCCTCGCGCGCTTTCTCAACTATGGCTGCACGGTGCGGTCTAGCGTTATCGTCTAGAAATTGGAAAGTTTCACCAATAGCAGCATGAAAATTTGGCACAACATTGTCAATGACATGCTCCCTATAGTGTAAGGCGGTCATATTCCCAGGACAAATGTGTAGATCTGTGCGCCCGTTGAAACATATCCCGGCCCATACCATAACACTACCCCCTCGGAATGGATGGACTTCTTGGACATAGCAACGATTACGGGGTATGCGTGGGATTGTCCATACCCTTATTTTTCGAGAATCTGAAAATCGTCCACATCTGGATTCATCAGTGAAAAGGAGACTACGCCATTGATCGTTCCAATTGATATGTTGCCTTGTCCATTCCGGTTTCTTCTCGCCGAAACGGTGATGAAACGATCCTGAGCAGGTGCTGTTTTTCGTCGCCCACCAAGCCTTGGTCTTTCCAACACGGAACCTGTCTCCCTGAACCTATTTCAAAGTCGAGATATGACACTTTGGCTGACTTGGAGCCTTTCCGCTACAACAACCTGAGTTAGGTCACCCTGTAGCATTCCGATAGCCCTATTAGCCTCAGCGTTTGTTAATTTACGTCTTGGCATTTTCAGAAAACTCGTTTCAAATCGAAGCCGTTGATAAACTGACTTCATTTCAAAATAAGAACATACATGTAGCATATGCAAAGAACCAAACTTCAGAAAAAAGGCGACGAAATGTCTCATACTGATTTTTATTGGATCGATTCAAGTTGTTATTGAGTTTTAAATGATTTTTCCGCAAATCGCTAGGAAATTTTGACATTCCTAACAAAATTTGTCATAGAAAAAGTCAAGATTTCCCAACTGTTAGGAAATATTCATTTCCTTACTGTAAGGAAATGATATTTCCTTACAGCTGTCCGTGTTCTACATAAGCATATTCGTACTTTTCTCTAGATTTCTTTGGCAATAATTCTAATGAAGCAGTATTAACTGTCTCAACCAGCTCTGGAGGAGTTCCAGAAATGGAAAATTCATCATCACTTACCATTTTAAACTGTTTTGTCTTCGAGAAGATTAGCAATTAAATAATTAATATTCGTCAAGTTTGACAATTCAACATTGATAAGTGTCCATAGAATCGCAATCAATTCCATTCCGAATTCCAAAGCTCCATTCATTTATGAATGGAATAATTCGAGTTTTTTTCCAAAATTGATTAAAATCTGTCGAATTACAAACGATTTGCGGAAAAATAGTATGTTTACCTCGTAGGAAAAGCCACATTCCTGGACTCTGTGTTGCTAAGTCTCGGCTTACGCCTCGACTTAGCAATCTTCACAATCGTCCAGGAATGTGAGGCTTTTCCTACCCGGTAAACAATGTACTATTACAGTGATTTTCTCGAAGATTACATACTTTTAAAAACGATTGAATACGATATCCCTAACTCTTGTGGAGCAGTGTATTAACCTTGTGTATTTCAAGTCCTCTGAACGATAATTTTTTTTCAGACTATGGAGAAACCTAGGCGAGGGAAAGAAGGGACAGAACCGAAGCAGGTGGTTGAATTCACCGAACGTCTATCAGCGAGTGGAAATCCTAGAAACTGGCACTCAAGATCCGAAGAAAATCACAAAGGTAGAATATCTTAAAGTTGAAACCGAATAAATGCCCACATATTTATAACGGTCAGGTACATGGACTGCTCGTAAATAGCCATATTAAGAAAACAAACGCTACTAATTCGCCGTGTGTAGTTCGAGATCACCTGGTCAATCAGATTTTGCAATTTGCCGAAGATGCTGAACTAATTCTCAATGCCGTATCTAGAAAGTCGGATTTTGTACGCAATCTGCTATGAATAAATTGATAGTTTGTACGTTTCATGTTCGGAAGTGAGTCTGTGCCGATTTTTCATCCACCTTTATGGAATAGACAAAGTAAAATACTCATTAAAGAGTTTTCACTCGGTGCAAAATTTACTATCGTAAACATAGGGCGATACAAAACAATATGCAAGTTTTCGTGTTTCTGGTGCTGAAACAAAAAAACTTCTTCATCCGCTATAATTTTTGAGATTAAATAAAGCAATGCCCCCATGCATTGACGAAATGAGGTTCTAAAATCGTTCATCTGGATCAGTAGTTCTTTTAGAGTCTCCATGTTTTTAGAAAAATTCCAAATAACATCAAATGTTCAAAGCATTTTCCTTTTGAGAATTTTCTTGTCAACCTTGAAATATTTTTTGTTACCCTTTGAATACGATAAAACGAAATTGTCTGATTGCGTAGAAAAATAGGCTAATAAGTAACCTATAAAAAATTCGACTGGTATAACTAACGTCAATGCACGAGTATACCAAGAAATCGGAATCTGTTTATAGATTTGCGCTAATTTTAGAACACCCGCATAAGCATGACGAATTCTCGTGCGGCCCAAGGATTATCTGTTTTCTCATGAAATGTCAATAATGCGGATAATGCATCAGTGACACTGACATATGGTGGAGAAAACTTCTGACCAACACATTTGAAACATTCCACTAAACTCAATCAATTGCTCTGAAATATTTTAAATGGTAATTCGTTTACAAAAAAGAGGTTTTTGTTATTTTTAATATGAGACCAAATCAAAAATTCTCGAATTTACCTCACGGCGCCGGCGTTAGTATATAGAAGGTTGTTGGGAAAATGTTAGTGCCATAAATTCAATTTACTTGCATGACTAGTTGAATTAATAAGTGTAAAATATACCTACATACATCTCAAAATAATTAATTTAGTATGGTTTGTAACAACTACAAGAACAAAGGGCGACGTTTCTTTAAAATTGTAATTAATTTCCAGAAGGAAAAGTTTTCCGCAAAATCTTTAATGTTGGAGAATATGCCATATTTGAAAGTTGTTATAAACGACTTTATTTATAAAGTAGATGTACTAATATTCAATTAGTCTGATTAAATTTTTCCAATATTTGATAGGAATTTAATCCTTTTTGTTCACATTTATATGCAGCTATAACATTTTATTTGTATGAAGGGAATCTTTTCGGCTTTGTTTCATTATATAGGTACAATATGGTTGATAAGCCGAAATACTTTTCAAATTAGATTTTTATATTCGATAGAATTGATTAAATATTAATTTCTGTATTACACAGGAACATTTGGGTTGCAATAATTCATGTCATTATAAGGATAATCGTATATTAGCATGCAATCATATTTTAACGAATTTTATTTAGATTTACGATATAAACATTCCAATGATTCTGGAATCATGAATACAGCAAATATAGATTCGGTGTTTGTAAATGTATTCAGACTGAAAATTATTGATATTATATTGAGAATTTAATATTTATTCATATTAACAAAATATAAAGCTGATAAACTAAATAAACTGAATACCAAAAAGTTAACATAAGCTCTAACAATATTAAATTCTGCGCACATCTTAAACACAATCAATGTTTTGAATGTTTCTACTAACAATTGTTTTAATTCATATAGTTTATGCTTGGCTTAGAAATAAAACGAAATCAATATGCTTAATGGTATTAATTTGAAAACCTACCCCTAATTAAAATTCCACCTATATTTTTGTTTCCTTTATTGTACTGAAAAAATAAATTATTCCAACTATAAATTTTAACATTGACTCAATAATCAGTTCGATAAGTTTTCATTATCTCCGATTAGTTGTTGCTTTTGTATAATTTTTGTGGCTATGGCAAAATCAGTACATTAGAATCTCTAATTTAAGATTTATATAATACCGAGCTGATATTCATTTTTGATTGATTAACTTTCCTATTTGAACATTTGACTAATGTGCTGGTTTTGTCTTCACAGTGGGTCGCTGAAGGATCACCAACACATTCGAGTACTCCTATTAAAATCGAGAATGCCCTGCAATTTGTACCGAAGAATACAAACCCAAAGGAATTCAAGTTGAAGCAGCAACAGGTAATGAATTTTTACTCTTCCTTCATCAAATATATAGTTGAGCATCTTCTTTTAAGCAGGATGTGAGTTTTTCATTAAATGAAGAATATTTTTGTATATGAGGGTTTGTTAATAATGCTCAGATGTGAATATATACTGCTCCACAAGAGTTAGGGTTATCGTATTCAATCGTTTTTAAAAGTATGTAATCTTCGAGAAAATCGCTGTAAAATCATTTAAAACTCAATAACGACTTGAATCGATCCAATAAAAATCAGTATGAGACATTTCGTCAATCTGGTCGCTTTTTTTCTGAAGTTTGGTTCTTTGCATATGCTTCATGAATTTTCTTATTTTGAAATTAAGTAAGTTTATCAACGGCTTCGATTTGAAACGAGTTTTCTGAAAATGCCAAGATGTTAATTAACAAACGCTGAGGCTAATAGGGCTATCGGAATGCTACAGGGTGACCTAACTCAGGTTGTTGTAGCGGAAAGGCTCCAAGTCAGCCAAAGTGTGATATCACGACTTTGGAATAGGTTCAGGGAGAAGGGTTCCGTGTTGGAAAGACCAAGGCTTGGTGGGCGACGAAAAACAACACCTGCTCAGGATCGTTTCATCACCGTTTCGGCGAGAAGAAACCCTACATCTACGTGTAGAATGCTACGGAATACTCTTCAAAATGCATATGGGGTCCAAGTTTCCATCGAAACCATCAGACGACGTTTGAGAGAGGTGAATCTAGGTTCTAGACGTCCATTAAGAGGAGTTCCATTAACACGTGACCATAAGCGTCAAAGACCGGAATGGGCAAGGCAACATATCAATTGGAACGATCAATGGCGTGGTGTCCTTTTCACTGATGAATCCAGATATGGACGATTTTAAGATTCTCGAAGAATGAGGGTATGGACAATCCCACGCATACCTCGTAATCGTCGCTATGTCCTCCATTCCGAGGGGGTAGTGTAGTATGGTATGGGCCGGGATATGTTTCAACGGGCGCACAGATCTACACATTAGTCCTGTGAATATGACCGCCTTACACTATAGGGAGCATGTCATTGACAATGTTGTGCCAAGTTTCACACTACTATTGGTGAAACTTTTCAATTTCTAGACGATAACGCTAGACCACACCGTGCGGCTATAGTTGAGAATGCGCGCGAGGAGCTTTTTATTCCACATTTACCAATACCTCCGCACTCACCAGATTTGAATTGCATAGAACATGCATGGGATATGCTCCAAAGAAGATTAGATAATCATCAACCTACCCCAGAATCCGTAAATGACTTGAGAGAGCTTCTGCCCTGTTTATGGAACAAAATTCCTCAAGAAATATTCAACCACCTCGTGTGTAGTATGCAAAGAAGTTGTCAAGCTGTTATTGATGCCCGTGGAGGCCATACATTGTATTGATAGTCTTAAAATGCATGAAATCTCTGGGAATAAAATTTCGTTATTTTACTCGATTTTTCTTAACCACCCTGTATACGCTGCAGACCTACAACAGGCTTAAATTAATTTGCAACTTGAAATCATATTAATATGAATTTTCATCACAAAAATCTTATTTTAACTATATTTTTTTTGCAATTTAAGTCAATATCCCTAACTCATGTGAAGCAGTTTATTTATTTCATGTCACTAAATATCTGATTGAGCTCTCGTTCTTCTTAAACGAGGATTATATCATTCACATCAGTATTTTTCGAATTTTCAAGTTTAATAGAGAGTTTGAAGATGGTAGAGCAATATTTTGCAGAATTTCTTATGGTGACAAAGGGGCATTTTATTTTTTAGTTAGAAAGCTGGAATCAATATTTGTGAAAAGGGTATTTGATAGAAACGGCATTTTTATCTACTTCAAACGCGTAATTGTACGTGATTTCTAATTTTCACATTATATCCAGATCAAAGATTACAGAAGAGCGGATAAAATATCGGCTGGACCTCAGTCGTATATCTTAGACACGTTGACATGGGAGGAAGCTAAAAAAATGCAAGACGCTTCTTTGAACCAGTCTGGGGACCAGGTCGTTTTGATGGGAGCGGCTTCAAAAGGTATTATCCAAAGAGGACACCAGCACAATGCCATGGTCTACAAATCGCCCTACGCCAAAAATCCATTTGACTCAGTCACCGACGAAGAATTAGACGAATACAAGAAGGTTGTAGAGAAAAAAGTTAAGGGTGATTGTAAGTATCAATAAATACCCATTTTCACATTTTTAAATTTACATTATACCGTATTTTTTGCGAACAAAGGGGTAGTGAATAATCATTCTGGATTAAATGAGCCAAGGAGGGTGAAAATTGTCCCAATGACCGCAGCAAAACCCGTTTTATACCTAGTGTTGTATCTACTTTAGTACATTAATTAATTGTAAACTGTGAGAAAAATTTTCCTCAACATTACTTGAAGCCTAGTTTTTCCCATTTGAATTTTATTTAGAATTTATTGCTTATCTTCATGTTTAAAGTTCGTAAATTAATTCTCGAAGACCTATATTCTGCTACAGGGAAGTTATTCATTTTTTTCCAGACGATACAGATTTTAGCGAATCAGAAATGTCTTCTGCTGCCATAAATAAGAGAATGGACAGTTTACACCACAGATCTCCTACGAGTGAAACGGAAGAGGAAAGCCGAGATGGTAAGTGCGGTCCTGTTATGTCTAGCTCAGTTATCACCCTAACTTGTTTCGAATAAATTTTTTTCTTATTTTCAGAACCTCAAGTTCTACGAATAGAAACTACTCAAGCGCCTAGACCAAGTCAGCCTGAAGTTGTTTTAAGTGACGGTAAGTTTTTTAGTGTGATATTTTTTTATTAGACAGGTTAGTGGTGTTAGTTTTATTGGGTATAAATGAATAAGTGTGTTTTCTTCTGTTAGAGTTTTATAAGGAAAAGTGATTATTTCAGGGTAAGTGTTCATCACTGCCAGACCCACCGTCATCTTAGAGTCAGTTTTTAGAGTAGACATGAGTCATTTTCATGTACATAATAATTTAGTCTTTCAGATTTCGACTTATTGAATAATTGCTTCTCGAATATTGATCGGAGTTGATTTCTTCCAAAATTTATGGATTGACAAGTTAAACAATTCGTTTTTATTGTATTTATAAATTCCTATCGAAAAAGTGATGAACTTTTCGCGAGAAAAAATTGCTTCATATACATATTTTATTCGAATTTTTTTGTGAATTCTTTTCAGAATTCAATAGAAGAATATGGTTTCTGTTTTATTAAAATTTCAGATTTTTTCGTGCATGATATGACAATTTTTTCAAATGAGGTTCAATTCAAAATGAAAGATTATATATATGTTCGTGCAATTTTATAGATTTAGATAATTTTCATTACATCGATAAATATATCAAAATAAATTGAACCTCATTATTTTATTCAGATACACATTTTGTACTAGCAGGAATTTAATCTCATATCAGAGATTTTCCTAAAGTGAATATGCCACTATACAATGTTATAGTGTATAGAAGGTATTCCAAAATTTGGTCCATGATCTCCAAAAGCACATGATAACTTCACCTCCTCATCACTTGATTATCTGCATTAAAGGGCCGTTATACTGTGGCCGACGGCACCGATTCTCCATTCAAAAAGTGCCTTTCATTTTTTCAAGTTCACGCCCTCAATTTTCCGCCTGAAAGCTTGATTTTTTTTAATTCTCCTGGAATTTCAGACAGTTCTCTCCGATTTCACACTTTCTGGAAGTCTTTTCAATATTTCCATCATTTTTTGCATTATTTGAGCGCCTATTCAAATGGATTTTTCTAAATATAGAAAATCGATTTGTCGAGGGCACTCCAATGCATTTTCAAAAAAAAAAATTGATGAACAACCGCCGAAAAACGATTATGAAGTCAATTTTCATAGACTTTCAAATTCAACCCGATTTTTTCATGCTAAAATATAATTTTTTCAAAGAGAAGAAATCGGAGTTCCCTCAAGTCATCCTTCAACTTCAATTTAGAGAAAAAATCAAGCCTTTAGATGAAAAATTGAGGGCGTAAACTTGGCAAAATGAAAGGCACTTTTTGAATGGAGAATCGGTGCCTATCCGTCGGCCAGAGTATAACGGCCCCTTAATGCTGATTATGAAAGAAGAACTGACGTGAATTCAGGAGTTTTTGTAGGTAGATTCGCATTCAAGAATACTTGAATGCATAAAGTATTTTTTTTATTTAGGTGGAAACCTCTCCAAAGAATGAACGACCCCTTTTTGAAAATTTCAATGCCTGGTATCCTTGAAAAGAAGTGTTTATTTGCGTATTTTGATATAAATTTTTTCTATAAGAAGCTTTTCGATCGGCTGTTACAGTCCTGCTAGTACAAAGTGGAGCATCCTGTATACATATACTGCATTGATAATTGAATGCAAATAAATTGTGATGCAATGAATGTTCATTTATTCGTCATTCCTAGATAGTTGAAACATATTGGTTTGAAATATTATGGGTGCATGCAAGTAAATAGATAAAAGTAAATAGAAAAAGTTAAAAATATTTAATACAAACTAGGGTTTTTTCAATTTCAACTGTTTAGGTGGTCTTTTTTCAAGGATTGAGAACTTTTTGATTAAATAAAGTAATTTTTGTTTTTTACCCATGAACTGGCCATATTGAGTGTGTAATTTTCCATCTGTATTGTCATATAATTTGATATTTAGATTTTTAAATCAATGATAAATTTATTGAATAGCATGTTTTTGATCAACTCTTTGCATGGTTTAGCATCAGCAACCGAATTACTTCTAAGAGCCGAGAGGGTATCAACACATAGTAATAAAAGTAAGATATTTTGAATCTGCATGATTAGCTTCGCTTCTTTCACGCTTCAAACGACGACCCTAATGGTTTTACAGAGTTCACTCTGGGCAATTACAATTAACAATTTACCATTCGTAACACTCAGATTCCTTTTCAGGTTCTCACGTGTTCAAACTGAAAAATAATCCAGAAATCAAGAATATTTACAGAACTAACAGTCATCATGGTCTTCCTAAAGGATCATTCCTTGTACCTAATCCTGTTCACTTTCATATCGCACACGAGAAGCAAATTGCACTGCGTAGAAAGCCTCATTTAACCTCGCTTACGCCATTCAATTGTTCCTCCGGATATATATTTAACCACAACAGATTGAGATCAAATGCTAAACCTGTAGTTACAGTTAATTTCGATAATACCCATTCAGTCTCCTTGAATATACCGATTGAAATACTCAGGGGATTCATACTGCCTTTTGCTAGTGCGTTAAACTTGACTGCGCTGCCTACCTTGAATACTCAGTCTTCCCAAACTACCTACATGAATAACTTCCAGAGAGTTAGACCAAATCTGTCTGAACTGAGTAGAAATTACACCCCTCTAGTTTTGGAAACTAGTTATGCGGATTATCTTGTTCCGACTGATGCAACTACTTCCTTCGAAGCCGAGATTCTGAAGAAAATGCATTATGGCATCTTGGATATGTCCATTGATTCAAACACGTCAGAACGTGAATCTCGAAATACATCCTGTTCTTCTAGCTACGAAGAAATCAATGCTGATAAGAGCATGTGCGATTTTAGTTTGTATTCTCCAACATCTAAAGATGAGGGTAAAAAGGAAAAGGATCTGAATGAAAGCGGAATTAAATTTATTTTGGAAGTGGAAAATGCTACATTTGGCGAAAGCGACAGTGGAGCAAGTTCAAATTGTCATTTTATTTATATCAAGGAAGAATTGCCTTTTCATAACATAGATGATATTGAGCTTGATTTTCTTCTGAAAGGAAAGCTTTCTTATTCAGCGAATTTCCCAGAAAACGGATACTGTTCCAATGTACTCTTGCCGAATATGACGTCTGAATTATCGGTTTCTGAAGAAGAATCCATTGATGAAGAGCTGGAAAACGTCTTGAAAAACATTGAAGGTTTGATAAGCAACCTTCCAGAAACCTTGCCAAAAATTAGAACTGATGTGCTTGATCATAATGCAGAACCAACTGAAGAACTTGAAGAATCAACTGGACAACTTGAAGAACCAACTGAAGAACGTGAAGTAGTTCAAAGGGTTTTGTGGAGGATTTCGGAAGCGTCAAACGAAGATAAACAAAGCACAATAACACAAATTTCCGAAGTTATGTCAGAGGATGACATTAAAAACGAAACATTCATAGTGGATGATGTTAAAGAGTTGGAGGAAATGTTTGAAACCTTCGATAGGGATGAAGAAAATAGAAAAACCGAATCAGGTCAGAGAGATTGCGGAATTCCTATGGATGCAACTGCAGATAACGAAGCTCCTATCGATTATCCTGATGGTGAAGATGCGCAAATTTCAAGCGAAGATGAAGGGATAGAAGATATGACTCCACAAAGATTCGAAAAAAGTTCATCTAGCAAAGAGGACAAATCTGTTGATGATCGAGTAAAAAAATTATCCGAAGTTATTTACGAATATTTACGGGAACAGTGTTTTGAAATACGCGAAATAGTGTTATTTCCCGAAGTACTGCACGATCCAAATCTGAACAAGGTGCTGGTTAAATTGAAAACAATGTACGATGAGTTTTACTCCGATAAATTATCGAACGAAGAAAAGAACACTCTTAGGCTTAGCATAAGTTCGCATATATTGAATCGCCTGGAAGTTGACGAAAATATTAACAACGTGTCGAACGATTCAAGCTTATTGAGTATAATATCCGATAAGATTTTCTCTATAACCGAATTCGTTTCGGATATTCTTGATAACTTTTTCAACCTTATAAATTGCTTGGTAGTGAAAGAAGACAGTAACGGCGAGAACTTTTTGGAATTCACCAAACCCTTCAGAGATACCAACGGAAATGTGCTCCATTCCACACCCGAATCTCCACTGAACGTATCTGAAACTAGCAATACTCCTTCCCCTCCGGAAGTAAAGACTCCTCAAAGTATCGTAGAAGTCCCAGTTGTTACGTCCTTCAAAAAGAACACGTCCAAGAAGTCTGGCGCTGAAACTTTTTGGATATCGTGTCATACGACTCCTGAAGATGATAGAGCGGCTGAGAGAACCCCTAGGCGCTTTATAAATGTGGATGACATACCTCTGAGACCGCCAGCGGATTTATTGAATGTCAGTTCGACGGATAAGACGTTATACTCGATAAAGGAGGAACCAAGATGCAATTTATTCAAGACTTACGACGAAGAAGCGGATTCTGATGAGTTGAGGAATCCGTACTTTTCGGAAACAGTGGTGGATGATGTGTTGGCAGGTGGGGACGGTTCTTATCTGAATTTCGATAAGCCGGAAGTCAATGTTGTTTTGCACAACGCAGTCAAATTTTATAGGATCGCTTCTATCGATTCTATTTCTTATGTTAGGGCCGATAGTGTTATCATTCAAAAAAGTGATGATAGCAACGATTCTTTCTATTCATTCGAGAAATGTTCTGTTGGAAGTGATGATGAAGGAGACTGGATGGGTTATGAGATGGCTAAGTTTTAAATATGAATATTAGTATGTTTTAGGCTGTTTCAGGTTTTTGTTTTTTATATTTTTTGATTTTCTATCCAATAAAGTATTTTTTGACTTTGTGTTTTACGAAATTTTTTTAGTACATATTTAAACGTAGTGGTGGATGTTTTAAGGGTATAAATAAGTTCGTCTGGTTTTTTTTTGGAAATTAGAGATTTACATATTGTGAAACATTCAATGTCCAAAGTGTTGTTCGTCGCTATCCTTTACTTTTTCCTATCGTTCGGGCTATTGAAGGATTCCATCGCAAAAAAGACCGGTCGTTTGGCCATTTTTGACTTCATCGTAATTGGAGAGGTGCTGGTTAATCAGGCCAGGTTGCATCGATCAGAAGAGATGGTAATCCGAAGGAGCAATGTCTGAGCTGTACGGCGGGTGAGGTAGGGCCCATTTGAGCGTTTCTCAAAACTTCAATGGCTTCAGTTGATACAGCACCCAATATCTTACATTTCAAATCATTCCCATTGCTTTTAAACGATGGTAAATGGCTGGTTGAGTGACAAGTGTCTTTGTGAAAATTGTCACTTTTAATCCGGGAAAACCATCATAAATTCTAATGAAATAACAAGACTTTCGGCTGCCTTTTCTACACATTGAAGTAAAACTCCCCTCAATAACATATTATTCGGTAAAAGAGTTGACGACACTCAGAAAGCCTAATGATGACACCTAAAAAGACGTTGTTAGATGAAACAATGGAATAATAAAATAATGGCGATATCTGCTATCAAAACACTAAGAACTTATTTATACACCTGATAGTATGCTCAGTATATTCTTTGAAGTATTTGGTTACACTTTTATTTGTGGAATGAAAAATAACTGTGTTTGATATTTGTTTAATTTCTGTTTGAAATTTCTCCTTTTCATTAATTTTCTAGATTAATACTGCCTTATGTTAATGACGTTTTCTAATTTTCTTCTTCGGTCTGGCTTTCAAAAATTGGTTTTTCATGTGTATATGTATCCATATGCTTGCACATTGTATGTTCACCAGTACAGTGTACAGAAAGTAGTATTGACAATAATAGTTCAGGTAATGGTTTTTTTAATCAATTGAAATGAAGCTCTATCAATACTGATTTCCCCTTAAAAATTGTGCGACAATGAATTCTGATAGCAACTATGAATAATTTCAGGAGAGTGTCTTCCATATCTAGGCTTTTTCCTAAAAGCCTCAAGATCCAAATTGTTGGTTAATGTGCCTGTTATATTTTTCATTTCTCGCAAAAGTATTTTTCCTTGTCTGGTTATCGACTCGAATATACAACTCAAAGAAACTAAATAAGTGAATAGTTAAGAAATTAACAGCTTTTCAACAAAAAGAAAATATTGAATTCATCAAAACTAACTTTGTTTCAATTTTCAACCAGTTTTTTGAGCAATCGTACTACTCCTACTCAAATGAGGGCTATAGCATGTCTGAATTTTTCGAATTTTGAGCCTTGATTGATATTAAACGAGGTTCGACTCACATATGACGAATTCGTGCCCACAATCGAATTTGTCCGTCTCAGAATTCCATAATTACCGAATTGAGAGTAAAAAATTAACAGAGACCAAGCGCGCAAAAAATGTTGAAATGTTTAATGTCGTGCTTTGTCCTATAATCATAAATTGTCGTGTTGGTATTGAAAGAGCATTCATTTCAGCTTTTGCCTTCGATATCTTCCAGCCTTACATTTTTATAAATATTCAACTTGGTTTCTACTTATTCTTTGTTTTCTTAGGTGAAAATACTGTGAATGGGGACCAGTCTGACGCACATATGAGTACTTTATCACAGAGTAGTAAAGAGGTAATACTGTGAAAACACAATACCTATTTATTGGTAAATCTAATAATTTTTCTGTAGGAACCCTCTGTTTCTGAAGGATCTCCTAAAAAAGATAAGAAAAAGAAGAAGGGCCTGCGAACGCCATCATTCTTGAAAAAGAAGAAGGAAAAGAAACGTGAAGCTTAAGGTAATGCCCACAAATAAACTGCTCCATATGAGTTTGGGATATTGACTTAAATTGCAAAAAAATATACGTCTTGGCATTTTCAGAAAACTCGATTCAAATCGAAGCCGTTTATAAACTGACTTCATTTCAAAATAAGAACATTCATGAAGCATATGATAAGAACCAAACTTCAGAAAAAAGGCGACCAGATTGACGAAATGTCTCATACTGATTTTTATTGGATCGATTCAAGTTGTTATTGAGTTTTAAATAATTTTACAGCGATTTTCTCGAAAATTACATACTTTTAAAAACGATTGAATACGATATCCCTAACTCTTGTGGAGCACTTTATAACGTAGAACTAGGGACTAAAAAAAAATAATTTTCAAAAACTTAATATTTTTAATGTTTATTTAATTTTTTTTCAATGTGATGTAGGATTCATATTTCAGGTACTGCCTCCAAAATAGAGTTTCCAACTAAATGCCTCCATCGAGACTGCCAGCGTTCACATAAATAATTTAGTAATTGATCGCAACAGCTTCAATTCCTGCACTCATAATGGCAATGGACTTTGCATTTCAAGCCGTATGAAACATATTTTAGCTTTATCTGTACAGGACGCAGTTAACTCCAAACAAACTCTACCTTTTCAAGTGCGAAAGTAGTGATGAATCAATAAAGAATATTTTACGAAAATTATGGGCGGTACATCATCTTGTGTTAATTTAATGTATCGGTTATATTGACTGACATCACAGATTATATATTTTTATCTAAAGATTTTTCCGCTTTATGTTTCTATTACTGTATATTTAAATGATTTTTAGCTTCTGTCCTTTGATAGATTAATTGTTTTATTTAAATTTGTTTTGGGCTGCTGTTTATACCTAATTATATACAAAATAAATCGAGTATATTGAGTAGATTTTTATTTAGCTGAAGAGTTTTAACTTTATTTTTGAGATAATTTTCTGAATGTTACGAGGATTCTTTTCCAATAGCAAATTTAATGAATTCTGAAGTCAATACTACACTGTTTTTTCGAAAATTATAAAATGTGAATAAATAAATCTATTTCATTTCACATCTAATCCATTTTTGTGCATTTATGTAAGAGTACGAATAATAATTCATGTGGATATCCCACTTTGAGAAGTGATATATGTGCTGTTATGTAGATGAAATTGTAGCGATTCAAGAATTCCCTTGGGCAAATATGAAGTTGGATCAAATTAGCAAATGAATGAACCTTTTTGATTGTTGTTCAGACTTGATCAAGTCTGCTTTATTGTTTATTATTGCACCTTTCAGTGTTCAGTTGAGAAGTCGAAATATGCTCATAATGGCGAAGGATTTATAGGTTTCGGTAGAATCTTCAAGCGAGAAATATGGATGGAAGAATATCTTCAATGCTATCTAGATGTAAACATTCAAAATCGCTATTTTCGTCATCTCTACCTCTTCACGACAATTCTCCAAAGCAGGTTGTTCATATTTCATGCATATGTGAAATATTGATTATTACCTTGTAAAATACGTTGTTAATTCTTCATGTAATAGTTCGCCAGCATCAGATTACATACTGAAGCTACAGATGTTAACTAATTACGGTATTATATGTTTATTGTAAGATATTCTTGCATCCATCCTTGAATGAAACACTGAAAGTTGACATAGTTAGGACTTGACTATTAATAAAGAGAAGTGAATTAGATGCTTTGCCCATTTAATACTTAAGGATATTTGCTGATACTCAAATTAGTTCTATTCTTCATTAGGCAGTGAGAGATGATGTTGAATAAATTGTGTTTGAATGAAGAAATTTTATATAACTGAATGATGGAATTTATATTTTTGAGATTCTTGTGCCGCAGTTTGTTTTATTCAGAATTCTATAATAAATACACATTCGAAATACTGAGTGACATTTTTGTGGAAGTAGAGTAGTTAGTTATTCCCATTCAGAATTATTTGAAAAACTTTCAGAGGTGCAACCATACGAATAAAGGATGAGTAGGTACAAAATTGAACCGTTGTAACAAATTGTGTTTTTGTGTATTTTCCGGTAAGTATGCAGTAGTTATATAAAATTTTGAATTTATATATCTTTGCATTGTTCAAAAATACAATTTTGCGAATTGTATAGAGCTCTTCATTTCGTTAAACTGAAGCAGCTCATTTTATTTTCTCCAAATCGCGTACACTAATTTTTTTCCTATCTATAAACTTCATACGTTTTTTCTAGATACATTTTGCCTGAAAAAGTTGCGGAAAGCTATATTTTGGAAGATATGCATTTTTGAAATTTGCTTTAACCATACGATTTCATAAGTTACAAGCGGGCCGTCCAAGCTTCGCCCGGGTAGAAATTTGTTTCACGCGGCGGTTTCATCTTCAACCTGCCATATCTTTTGATGTACTTGTTGTAATAATTGTATGATGTGGAGGGTAATTTCGTTCTAAATTAAATACTGGGGATAAATAACGTATTAGGTTGGATGAGGATCAATACCCAATTCATAAAAACACACTCCCAAATGGTGCCTAATTTTGGAAAACATCTGATTACCATAAACAGGTAATAGCAAGTCAATCGTGAGAGATAGATATATGCTATCGCGGACTTTTTTGTAGAACTATTTAAGAGGTACCTACATTTCCTTCATTCTTTGAATCCACGTTAGTCTTACGGTTTTTGCAACGCACGTGAAAATAGCTGATTACGGCTGATTTTTTTTGTAATTATTGAAGTTATAGTAGGTATCCTTAATTTTTTCGGGTGATAAGTATAGCCTATGTCACTCAGGGATAATGTAGCTTTCTAAGGGTGAAAGAATTTCTGAAATCGGTCCAGTTGTTTTTGAGCCTATTCGTATCAAACACACAAATGTGTGGTAAGTTCGTCATTCAAGAAGATGTTTTTGTTTGCTCCTTCAAATCCCTATTCTGATGAATAGGGGCACTATCGTGTTTTCCAATTCTGTAGCTACTAATGATCTCTTGTTCCAACTTCAACACCGGCAGTATTTTCTTTGTAATTGTGGGTACTTTTTCAATTTATGATGTTTGTTTAGGTATTCCTACAACAACTATGTTATTCATCTAATTTTTTGTTCCATCTCATTCCTTCTGTTCTCAAGGACCTTTGCCTTCAATTTGTTATTTTCAACTTTAAGTTGCTGTGTTTTCTGTATATCTTCCTCAATTTTGGTCTTGAATTCATCGAATGAGTCTGACATGAACTGGATGGAATTCTTGATTTGCAGCATTTCCTCCTGTAGTGTCGTCTTAAATGGTGTAAGAATATCGTTCAATATCTGCTCTATGAAAGTTTTAATACTCCTTCCAATCATTTCCTGGTCGTTTTCTCTATTTTTGTCGTATATAAACCTCACTTCCTGAACATGCTCTGCAGCCAAAGACCTTATTTTGCTTGTGAAGCACAGCTGGGATGAAAGCTAGATCTGCAGTTTTCACAATTTATTTGGAATTTTATCTTCTTTTTTCAATGTCTGTATTGATTTTCCTGACATTTTTGGGGCCCTCCTGAAATCGTACCTAAAAATAGGATATAGGTATATAATATACATTGCTCTTTTTTTGTCCAAATTTGGTCACAAGCTATGTCTTAGCAGTGGGAAAAATCCAGTATTCTATATCTATGGAAAAATCAGATCCATCCATGGCCCCATGGGTGTTTTCATGGGATTTTTTGGCGAGAGAACATTTTTGAATAACCGAACTGAAAAATACACTTCGAACTTCCCCGGCCATCTGCCGTGCAATTCCCGAAGTTTCAGTTGAGTGGCTATGAATTCTACCTCTTTGATAGTTAAGTTCGGAATCTATCCACTAGGTGTGGCCACCTACATGATATAGACAAACATAACATTTGAAAGTGCGTTCCCAAATTGAATAAAAGGGCACGATTTCCTACTGTGAGTGTTTACATGATACATTGGCTTCAATGACAAAATGGGACTTATTTCATTGATTAGTGTTCTATTCAATGGTAATTAAAGTCCTTGGTCACACGGAGTGACCTCTGGTCCTTAGTGATTAATAGGAGAGCAATCTTTATTGTTTCCAAATCATTAGGACCATAAAAAAAAAAAGTTCTCTTCCAGTAACGCTGGCCATACACGTTACGGTCGACCGGAGAAGTATATCTGTGCAGGTTTAATCCCACACACGCTCCGGTCGACCTGTGCAGGCAAACAGCATATGCAGTATATTAATTTTACTTGCACCGGTGATCAATAAATAAGCTGGTGTAAACAAACAAACAAATGAACATAATTTTTTGTACCCCGAATAAAACCGCAAATACCTAATTGAAATTACACATCCCCTGAGCCTCTGAAAATGGCGCGACCCTCTTCGGGAGAATTTGTACGCTACTGGGAGGCTGGACGTTCCAAAATTAATAAAAATACACACCTGTAGGCTGGTGAAAAAATTCTTGCGGCCACTGACCGCGACCCCTTTCGGGAGAAATGAAAAGTAGGACACCATCACAGATTTTCGACCAATCGACAACGACCTGATTGAGATCGTGTCCTACTTCCGTAATAATCCGCAATATTTCTCGGTCGTGGCGCTCTGCGGCAATGGAATAAGCCTTTCTCTAGTGAAAGATCCATATTTTCGATCGATGACAAGAAAGTGCATGACAAGAAAGTGAGTGCAGCAATATTGGCAATATTTCTCGGTTGTGTCTTTTGCGGCCATGGAGAATGCTCGGCCGATTTTGATTGGCCTCGAGCATGAAGAAATGAAAAGTTACACACCAGGGGCGGCTCCAGGATTTTTTTTACCCAAAAATTTCATATTTATACTAGTGGAGCTCCTTAGGGTACGTACATGCCGGAGATGCAAGATGAACGCGGTGGAGGTCGCGGTCATCTTTGCATCTCCGGCATGTACGTACCCTAAGGAGCTCCACTAGTATAAAATATGAAATTTTTGGGTAAAAAAAATCCTGGAGCCGCCCCTGGTGTGTAACTTTTCATTTCTTCATGCTCGAGGCCAATCAAAATCGGCCGAGCATTCTCCATGGCCGCAAAAGACACAACCGAGAAATATTGCCATATCAGTGCTGCACTCACTTTCTTATCATGCACTTTCTTGTCATCGATCGAAAATGGATCTTTCACTAGAGAAAGGCTTATTCCATTGCCGCAGAGCGCCACGACCGAGAAATATTGCGGATTATTACGGAAGTAGGACACGATCTCAATCAGGTCGTTGTCGATTGGTCGAAAATCTGTGATGGTGTCCTACTTTTCATTTCTCCCGAAAGGGGTCGCGGTCAGTGGCCGCAAGAATTTTTTCACCAGCCTACAGGTGTGTATTTTTATTAATTTTGGAACGTCCAGCCTCCCAGTAGCGTACAAATTCTCCCGAAGAGGGTCGCGCCATTTTCAGAGGCTCAGGGGATGTGTAATTTCAATTAGGTATTTGCGGTTTTATTCGGGGTACAAAAAATTATGTTCATGTGTTTGTTTGTTTACACCAGCTTATTTATTGATCACCGGTGCAAGTAAAATTAATATACTGCATATGCTGTTTGCCTGCACAGGTCGACCGGAGCGTGTGTGGGATTAAACCTGCACAGATATACTTCTCCGGTCGACCGTAACGTGTATGGCCAGCGTTACTGGAAGAGAACTTTTTTTTTTATGGTCCTAATGATTTGGAAACAATAAAGATTGCTCTCCTATTAATCACTAAGGACCAGAGGTCACTCCGTGTGACCAAGGACTTTAATTCCCATTGAATAGAACACTAATCAATGAAATAAGTCCCATTTTGTCATTGAAGCCAATGTATCATGTAAACACTCACAGTAGGAAATCGTGCCCTTTTATTCAATTTGGGAACGCACTTTCAAATGTTATGTTTGTCTATATCATGTAGGTGGCCACACCTAGTGGATAGATTCCGAACTTAACTATCAAAGAGGTAGAATTCATAGCCACTCAACTGAAACTTCGGGAATTGCACGGCAGATGGCCGGGGAAGTTCGAAGTGTATTTTTCAGTTCGGTTATTCAAAAATGTTCTCTCGCCAAAAAATCCCATGAAAACACCCATGGGGCCATGGATGGATCTGATTTTTCCCACTGCTAAGACATAGCTTGTGACCAAATTTGGACAAAAAAAGAGCAATGTATATTATATACCTATATCCTATTTTTAGGTACGATTTCAGGAGGGCCCCAAAAATGTCAGGAAAATCAATACAGACATTGAAAAAAGAAGATAAAATTCCAAATAAATTGTGAAAACTGCAGATCTAGCTTTCATCCCAGCTGTGCTTCACAAGCAAAATAAGGTCTTTGGCTACAGACCATGTTCAGGAAGTGAGGTTCATATACGACAAAAATAGAGAAAACGACCAGGAAATGATTGGAAGGAGTATTAAAACTTTCATAGAGCAGATATTGAACGATATTCTTACACCATTTAAGACGACACTACAGGAGGAAATGCTGCAAATCAAGAATTCCATCCAGTTCATGTCAGACTCATTCGATGAATTCAAGACCAAAATTGAGGAAGATATACAGAAAACACAGCAACTTAAAGTTGAAAATAACAAATTGAAGGCAAAGGTCCTTGAGAACAGAAGGAATGAGATGGAACAAAAAATTAGATGAATAACATAGTTGTTGTAGGAATACCTAAACAAACATCATAAATTGAAAAAGTACCCACAATTACAAAGAAAATACTGCAGGTGTTGAAGTTGGGACAAGAGATCTATTCAGATCTCTATCAAATATCGATTTTGTTTCTTGTCGATGTATGTTTGCCCATTATCCCCCGAAGTGAAGTAAAACATGTTTGACAATTTTAATTCCTTTTTCAGGCTGAAAGTTTTGATGGCTTATAATGGAGAAGTGTCTACACCTATTATTCTATGCATCTTGGGTGAGGATATTACTCTCCAGTCCAGAAAGATAACCTTGGCAGAGAACGCTAAATTCTTAGGGGTCCAGATAGATCAGAACCTAGATTGGGGAACACATATTTTAGAAATGTGTAAAAAACTCAACTCAGCCTGCTATTCGTTCAGGGTCACTGCCAGATATTTAGATGAGGCTAGTTTAAGAGCTATTTACTACGCAAGCATATACTCAGTGATGCGCTTTGGGATTGCTTTCTGGGGCGGAAGCGGTGATGCTGGGAGGGTTTTTGTTATTCAGAAAAGAGCCATTAGAATACTACTTGGCCTCGGGCACAATGAATCTTGTAGGGGAGTTTTCCGAAAGTTGAATATATTAACGCTACCTGGTGTATATGTGTATGAGTGCTTGGTGTTTCTGTTTAAAAATAGAGAAAAATTCGACCAATTCAAGATAAAACATGAGTTCAATACGAGGAGTCTAAATCTAAACTTTCCAGCACATAGACTAGCACAGACAGAAAAAGCTCCTACTTACTCGTGTATTAAATTCTTCAATTTGTTACCAAGGGAGATACAGAAAGAATCCTGTTTTAAGAAATTTAAAAAACTTGTTTTTAATAACATTTTAAAGATAGAACCTTACACTGTTCGAGAGTTCACAGAGTATCGATAGTTTTGTATAAATGTTCATTTACCTTCGCTTGTGACTTGTGATGACATTATTTTTGTTGTGGTTGTTTCAGCTTTTTTAAACCTGTTTGACGTCATATTCATTTAATTGTTGATATACATGTGATTGTAACTGTAGTTTGCAATTCTTTGCATAAATTTATTATCTATCTATCTATCTATTCTCTTCGAAAATTTGTCTTTCGCGACCATCATCGACAAAATATAGACTGAAGATAATTTAACGTAATAGAGGCTTCATTCGCACTTCTTATGGATTGATAAAATATAATATGGTATTCCATTTGAAATAAGTGAGATCCTGCAAATTTTTGTTTGCAATATTGTGGCAAGGGAGGGTAACAGATTTACAATATTTGACAAAAAAAAATGTCAATGGGATGAATATTGGATAAAATCTGTCATGCTAAAAATCTCGAAAATCGTCAATAAAAAAATTCATAACGTATCTTTTAGTTTCATGCACAAACCAAAGAAAAGGTTGAAAATTTGTTGCCATTTGAAAAAAATATTAGTACCTGTCCAGAAACACCCTGTACATATAAATAAAAGGAAAATTACAACGTAGCCAGCAATAATATACCAGGAATTCATTTGTTTCACGATATACGCCGATTTTAATTCAGGAAGTTTTGGGTTGTTGCTAATCTGAGCTTATTTTAGAGCTTCCTATGCTTATGAGATGAACCCAAAGTATGTATACATATTTGGCTTGGAATTTCATGGAACTAGGAAATGTGCAGCACAAAACACTTTTCTTATAACACCCAAGTAACTGATAGAAAATAAGTTTGGAATATAAATTGAATTACATGCACATCATTAATTTTTTTTATTTAGAATCATCTTTCTGTTTTTAATTTTTTTCTTAAAAAATTATGTTTTTCACGTCCATGTTTGGTTTTACTTTTCAATGAAGTAATGATAATAAAATTCAAGAAATATCGTCTGAATAATAATTTAAATTGAACCATAATATTATATGAGCGGTCAAAAATATTAGGGTCCAGCTGGGTGTAAACTTTTACTACGCACAACTTTCTTACACGAAACATCAACTCAGTATAATAGTTCACCTACCATAAAACAATTTTTTAAACTTCATCGTTTATTAAAAAAATAACAATTATTATGCAGTCGAATAACATGAAAAAATGGATCAGACTTGTTGTTTTTTCATAAACGAGCATTGCAATAATAATTTAGCATCAACAGGAAGGGAATAAACGAAAGGAGTCAAAGTTTTCCACTACCTAATCATATAAGAGTCGCACAGAGATGGCAAGATGGCCGTGGTAGAACCGTTTGTTTCTTGTAATTATTTTAATTGAAGGTTGGAGGTAATCTACTAGTCATGAACCACCCAGAACACGATATCCTGTACTTATTACACCCTCAACAATAAGTTCAACTCAATTGTTTGTAGCTTTGCATGGAAAGCATGTTGGCCTGGAGTCCATTGATGAAGGATTGAAGAGGTAGTGAACAACGTTATCGAAAGTTTAGTTCCTCACTTGTTTGTATAAAAGAAAATTAAGTTTTATTAAATACATAAAAACAATAGTAAATGATATGTAACAGTGAAAATGAGCTGTGAAATCGAAGCACAATAAAATTTAAATAAAAAAAAATATAGTACCTACCTAAATATCCGTTTTGAAATTGTATTTGTTGGATCTCGGTTATAAAATTGGAAGTTAAAACCTGAAACTACGGTGTAGTAAACAATTTCCATATTTCACCAACAGAGAAAACTGGATGCAAAATTGATATACGAGGATATATTGAAAAACTCTAAGCCTACTATAGAACCAAAAAAAATTTCAATGTCAAAATATTTTATTACTCAACATATTCTCCTCTTAATTGAATACATTCATTACAGCGAACCTGCTACGTCTCTAGACCTTTCAAAAAAAATGTTTCTTTTTGCTCTGCAAACCAGTTCTCCACAGCTTTTATTACCTCCTCGTTGGAAGGAAATTTACGACCTTTAAAACTTTTTTTCAGTTGAGGAAAGAGATGATAGTCGGACGGAGCCAAAGCTGGTGAATAAGGGGGGTGTTCTAGTAATATTAACCCTAAATCACGAATTTTTTGCATGGCAACATGAGATTTGTGTACTGGGGCGTTGTCCTGTAAAAACAAAACACCTTTGGATAGCTTTCCGCGTCTTTTCTCTTTAATTTCTTCCCGTAGAGTGGTCAGTAATGTCGAAAAGTAATCTCCAGTTATTGTTCTACCCTTATCCAAAAAATCAATCATGATTACTCCATGGCAATCCTAAAAAACTAAAGCCTTGAGAGAATAATCTAAATTTGATAAAATACAGTTCAAAAAAGCAACCACAGATTCATTTTGTGCTGTGCGAGTGCTCATACTAAATGAATGAGGACTTCGATTTCAAATAGAAACATGATTTGGTACTCATTTGAAACGAGAGCACCAAAAAAGGTATGATTCGAAAAATATTCAATGACATTGGCGGTTCGTGATTTTGCTGCATTGGTTTTTGTTTGAATTGATCGATAACGAATACAATTTCGCATTCAGAAAAGATTGGGTAACATTAGATTAATTGGAATAACTCAAATAAAAGTGAGGCAATACAAACACAACATGGTGGACTTTGCCTCTTCTTTAAAGTTAGCGCTGGGTACGGCATATGTGAAATCAATTTTTTTATTTGATTCTTTTGATGGAGAAATCCTTATTACAGAGAGACCAAGTTAGTAGAAATTTGAACTTCGATGTGTTGTGCATAACCCAGACGCTCTTGACGAACCGCCACTATTTTTATAATACACTGCGCAAAAAAATTAACGCACATTCTGGAAATCTCAATTTTAATGAAAGTTAACTCTACATTGACTTTATAACTTATTTTTTATGTTCTCTCGGGAAGGTTTTGAACGAAACAAGACACATTAAATGGAAGAAAAATTCATGATTTCACCGAATCTTATGTGAAAGAAGAGAAATGAACAATTTTCAAAATACTGAAATGCTGATAAGTGATAATACTTGGTATTTCCACTTCCTTGCGTTAATTACAGCTCGGCAACGACGGTTCATACTCAAAATGAGTGATCGTAAAATGTTCTGATCTAATCCTTCCCAGATTTCTCCGAGTTGGATTCCTAAGTCATTAAGAGTAGCTGGATGATTTTCTGAACTCAGCCTGCTATTGAGGTTGTCCCAAACCTGCTCAATCGGATTGAGATCTGGACTTCTTGCTGGCCATTCCATTCGAGAGACTTCAACCTCTTCAAGGTACTGCTGAACGATGCGCGCACGATGGGGTCTGGCATTATCGTCCATAAAAATGAAATTTTCACCAATGTATGGGGCAAATGGCACTACATGCTCTTCAAGAATGTTTCTTATATACTTATCAGCATTCATAGCTCCATTATCAACGACCACTAGGTCTGTGCGAGCAGTCAAAGATATTCCACCCCATACCATAATCGATCCTCCCCCGAAACCAGTAGTATTCAGGAAATTGCACTGAGCATATCTTTCATGTGGACGTCTGTATACAAGGGAACGTCCATCACAATGGTAGAGGCAGAATCTAGACTCATCTGTGAAGAGAACTCTTTCCCAATCGGCCTCTTCCCAATGGATATGCTCTCTCGCAAAATCCAAATGCGCCCTTCGATGGGCTGGGGTAAGAGCTGGGCCTCTTGCCGCGACACGAGGCCTTAAATCATATTCTCTGAGGTGATTTCTTATTGTCTGAGTGCTAATTTGCACCTCATGAGTTTACTCAAGCTGATTTTGAAGGGGGCGAGCGGTTGCAAACCGTTGTCTCAACGAATAAACTCTCAAGTAACGTTCTTGAATGGCAGTTGTTACCCGTGGTCTACCCTTTCCTGGTCTTCGGACATTCATACCTATCTACCTGAATCGCTGCAACATTCTGGACACACTTGTATGGGAAACTCCAAACCTTTCTGCAATTCTTGTGTATGTCCACCCTTCTTCTCGCAAAACTACCGCTTGGGCACATTCCTCTTGGGTCAAATTGCGTGTTTCGCGTTGCATAGCGATCGAGTGTAGAAAATCAAACGAAAGAAAAACTATTGATCATCAGAATTGATCGAGAACAACTGATTTTAGAATGGAGCCAATACATTCAAAATCTGATAATATCATCTTTTTTCATTCCTGCTGGGAGAAAACATCTGTATCGAAGGAAAACGTTGAGAGTGGATAACATATGCATGCATAATTCTGATAAAAATAATTATCTTTGAAAACACCTTCAGTTGTAGAATAAATTTGAGATTTCCATAATGTGCGTTAATTTTTTTGCGCCGTGTATTAGCATAGATACCTGCTGTGCCTCGCGCATTCACCATTTTGCAGCATCATTCTCTCATTTACCTTCCCCCTCCCAAAAAAAAACATTATTATAATAATTCGAAAGGAGAATAATAATTGGTTCAATGATATGTCAAACACAATATTTCATGAATTTATTATGTGTAATCATCAAATTATATGTTATAAAAATGGTATATTTTATGCAAATTTCAAAAATTCATATATTCTAAAATGGAGCTTTCCACAACTTTAGAGTAGCACTGATCGATTTTTTATGGCAAAATGTACCTAGAAAAAAATCCGCTGCTGGGCATAAGGTGAACAGGAGTATTTCGATAATTTAGTCTTTTGACGTGATTGAGTCATAGACAGTGGGTGTAAAACCGTTTATTTTATTTTAATCTCAATAAACGTCTTAAGTTTAATTTCGAATGTTTCATTTACCATCCCTTTCCCTCATTCCCTGGAGAATAACTTAACACGAAGTCCTATCCCTAGTCCGACAGGCAGTAACCACATTTCAAGGAGATTTTCAAAATTCACAATACGATCTTTTTTCTTTTTTAAGTAATAACACGAATCTCAAAGAGGTGTTTTCACATTCCTATAAAAAACTATATTATCTATAGAATCGTACATTCCTTTAGCCGTTAAAGCCCAGGGAACATGCAATATTGTATTTGGAGGGATAAATATGCCGTATAATTTCCCAATTTGCTATAAAAAACGTAGAGAAAGGGGAGATATCACAACTTCAGCATCGCGATATTCACTCGCACTGAACAATCAAGTCAATATAGGAGGGAGATGATTACCAGCACATTGATTTCCATTCGAGTTCGGCAGGAATTGACAATTTAATTTGAGCGGAGCCCTTCTCACAAATTGCTCTAGATAAATTCATCCTCCCCTGAATAGACCGAAGCTCTCGTACTCTGAATTAAGGACTCTCGACTGACAGGTGGTCGTGTCTGCTCCCTCTATTTTTAAATTCCACCAATATTTCGCAAGCAGAACGAATTTTTTTTTAATTCAACGAATATGGAATTCTAGTTTTGACGAATTGTGGGTAGGTAATGAGATTTCTGTGTTGTTTGCGCCAAGGGCGCAGCCAGGATTTATATTAGGGGCTATGTGTTTTATTAGAAGATCGGTCTTTTTTTCATTGAGAGGCAAGCTTATTTCACCATCAGTAGTTGGAGCAGATATCTCAATTTTCCTTTAACTTTTATAAATCTAAGAAGGGGGCCCTATATCTCTGGAACAAGCCATTCTGTTACACAATTATCGCGAATCAGACAATAACCAATTGTTCAATGGAATATTCAAACAGCCAAGGTAAACAGTCGTTTAGTCCGTAAGTGGTGCTGGAAATATACAGACCTTTAAAAAAAATGTTTCTTCTGGCTCTGCAAACCAGTCCTCCACAGCTTTTATTACCTCCTCGTTGGAAGAAAATTTACGACCTTTTAAACTTTTTTTCAGTTGAGGAAAGAGATGATAGTCTGAGGGAGCCAAATCTGGTGAATGAGGGGGGTGTTATAGTAATGCTAACCCTAAATCACGAATTTTTTGCATGGCAATATGAGATTTGTGTACTGGGGCGTTGTCCTGTAAAAACAAAACATCTTTGGATAGCTTTCCGCGTCTTTTCTCTTTAATTTTTTCCCGTAGAGTGGTCAGTAATGTCGAATAGTAATCTCCAGTTATTGTTCTACCCTTATACAGAAAATAAATCATGATAACTCCATGGCAATCCCAAAAAACTGAAGCAGGAACTTCTCCAGCAGATTTTTGGAGACGAAACTTCTTAGGTCTTGGAGAACCAGAGTGTCGCCATTCCATCGATTGTTGCTTTGTTTCTGGATCGTAGAAATGTACCCAACTCTCATCCATGGTAACAATTCGGTTTAAGAAGTCTACATCTTGTTCAAATCGAGCACAGATCGAACGCGATGCTTCTACCCTTGCACACTTTTGGTCAACAATCAACATTCAAACATTTAGGGATCCATTTAGCAGAAATTTTTCCCATGTCCAAATTGACGTGAACTATATGATGAACGCGTTCGTATGAAGCAAACCCCCAAGACGGGGCGCTTCAACTCCTCAAAATTTAATAGGGGAGAGTGGTTGAGTGATACTTCACAACGACGTATGAAAAACGCAATTTCGTAAAAATCAATTTTTTAACTCATCAAATGAGGCACCTTTTTTATTGAGCCCTTAAAAAATCACGTTCTCAAAAAATTGAATTGTTTTATCAATTTATCATGCTTCATGATTCATTATAATTGATGATATTTTCGGCACAATTCAGAATGAATCAGATTCAAAAAAGAGACTAATTCAAACCGGAAGTTATTGAAATATAAACCATTTTTTGCACCCTCATCAAGCCTAGCTAATTTTGGTACAATATATTTGAATTCGAGGTTTCCCCAAAAAAAAATAAAAATGAAGCAACTGGGACAATTTGTTTTTGGACAGGGTTCAGTAATTTTTTTGAATTTTTTGTCAGTTGTAAATAGGGAAAAATTCCATTTTTTTATTGTGGAAATTTGATTGCAATAATATCTCGATATTTGTTATTTTTATCAACACTGACTCAAATGTTATGGGAGAATGACTGATATACAGGGGTTGATCGAATTTCTATTTTTCTGTATTGCAATCATTCTGTCCATAATTATTGAGTCTTTATGAGAACATCAGAAATGGAAATAAATATATTTTTTCCATATCTGGATGAAAATAAATTTAATATGGGATGGGGACCACCAGTGTTTATCTGAAAGAAGTCTTATTTCACACAATTTTTGTGAATCGTGGTTCTTCAATGGACAAGGCATTAGTTGAGTTATATCGATAGATTGGTTCCTTGCCAATTTGTTTGAAAAGCAAGATAAGTATCCTGAAAAGTTTAATCTGATAAATGCTTAAATTCAGCTACACCAACTTCCATACAATGGGATAAATTGCGTTCACACATTCTGGAGTATTTCGGGGTCAACTTTCCAAAATCATGATTTTTCCACCAGAAAAGATCTCTGTTTCCTTTTCGATGTGACACGGTGATTTGTACCTAGGTTGGTTTACCTAGGTTGTTCTGGGTTTATTTTTGTACCCTGATTATTTTATCAGGATAAACCTGTACTGCTTCAACTTGGGTGGACGCTGTTGATCCACGTTTTATGTCGATGATTGTTGTGACTTCACAATCGATGTAGGGGAATACTTAATTGTAAGCACCCTATAGTAATCTTGATGATTACTGCGATACTTAGTTATCCGAACTTATAACGACGACGAGGAGGATGAGGAAGTGGTGAAAATGTAACGCACTCTCAAAAACAAATAAAATGTATTTTTTCTTGCTACCTCAACTCAGGCAACAAGCACGAAACGATTATAAACTTCTTCTACGTGACAATGCGTAGCAAGGAGGAATTATGATAACTAATACAAAGTTACTTTAACTGAATTTACTTGTACTCTACTGCCTTTACTTTACTTTACTTTACTGGCTTTACTTATACTGATACTTTACTGGCTTTACTTATACTGATACTTTACTGACTGCTTGTCTCTTTAACATGGGCTTTTAAAGACAAGCTCGAAAATAAGGGAGGTTCATTTCCTCAGAATAAAGGTGGGAAAAATCAGCAATTGATTGGGTGTCAGGATCGAACAACGCCTCGCTAAGCCAACAAAATGCACTCATTTGCCATTTGGACCATGGTGGGAAAAAACAACCCACTTTCTTAAAACTAAGCCAATGAGGGCTACTCTCTCCTGACATGTACCTTTCCCAGATGTAGCCACAATTCACCATCTGTTTCATTTTATGATCTTTTACTGCGCACTAATGAAGGTTCATCCCGGATGGAACCCTTAACTTGACCTTAATTTATTGAGCTTGAGAAACCTTTCAATAGGAAACAAAATTGATTGTAAAAGGATATTTAAAAGCAAAAGGAACGAAAGTTGTAAAAATAAAACAGATGGGAATATGGCCGTTCAAGGGTGCAATCTATGCAGTTAAAAATCAATAAAATATTTTCTGAAACGTGACTGAACAAAGAAGAGGAAATAAACTACATGTTGTAAAGTGAAACGCAACACACGGTATATTCATGAAGGTTGGAACTGGCGTAAATCATGAATGGAATATGGAAATGCATACTTCAATGCCATTAAAAAAGTTTGCTGATTCATACACTAATGGATTTTTGTGGTTTGAAGTTTGATGGGCGTCAGCAATAACTCTTTTGGTACATATTTAATCCACTGCTGGGAAATTGACACTGACTAATGATTCAATAGGCACAGCAGGAGGCGAATATAATTATCATCCACAACTGTCGTGTTATGAAGTCATAATACTTCTATATCTAATCTACATATTAATGTGTATTATAATGTCAATAAATGTTGCTTCAAGTTTATTATTTTCCTCAATTTGTTTTGATCGTGTGTGGGATGCCTTATTTTATTCTCGAGAAAAAGATATTTAGTAACATTTCTTTATTAGCTTCATCAATCTATCTATATCTATGTAACTTTGGGAGGTGCGATTATCTTGAAAACTTGTACATGCATCAAAACCTGACGACAATACTTCTAATTCATTATTTCGTTCCAGTAGGATCACCTGGATAATAAAAATAATTATTTAAATTCAAAAAAATTGGGATCCTTCGCCAATGTGTGTCGATCTACTATCGACAAGAACAAATTTTTTTAGAACATTTTTATTTTCTTGACCGTTATGAACAGTATTAGTATTTTTCTATACAGTGTATCTGGGCAAGACTTAGCGATAATTCAAGGGCATCAAATATACCTAATTTTATCGACAAATACACCCAAATTGGGGGGGTTTACCCCCCTATTTTTGGAATAGCCGCCATTTTAAATAATTTTTTTCATTTTAGTTGACCATTTCAAATGACATCGATTTCTCTGTACATAAAGGTCCTACAGATGTGAAAAAACTGTTTTTTGAACAATATGAAAACAATATGTCATAAAAATATTGTAAAAAAAATTTTTGTCAAAAAATGTACAGAGTTTTTTTAGTATATCTAAAATGATTGATGCTGATGATGATGACTGTAGCCATTGAGTTCAAATATACATATTATATAAATATCGTCACATTAAATTCCGATGGGGAATCCCACAATGTGATAATTTGAGCAAAACCAGAAATTACATTTATATAGAGTTTTTCGGCACTGATTATGAATTCCATCTTGAGTATTTCCCAGTATAATTTTGCGTCAGGATAAGAAAGAATGTCCCTGTATATAGGTAGGTATAACTTCCTGAACTATTTTCCTCACGAACCTTCATCGTTTCTTGGAATCTATGAAGTACACCCTCCGAAAAATTCATCCTTCCTAAGAGAGTCTTCCCCATTCATTTCCACTCGTCTCCTCGGCTCGTTGAATCCTCCAAGAATGCCCGGAATTCCCATATAAGGCGGTGGGACAAACTCAATAAAACCTCATCATCCGCAGTTGGAACGGATCGGTATGTTCCTAATGAATGCAGGTCCTGAAAATGAAGAGACCCCGGGTTTTTCATCCCTTCGCAATAAGCCACTTACTGATCGTACATTTGAATGATGCGTCGTGAAGTATTGCGGTCTGGCTTCTATTAAAATGGGTGCAGGAATATTCGTTTTGAGTAGATATTGGAAAGATAAGGACTGTATTCATTCTTTTCATCTCCTGAATTTTTGTTTCAACAAAATTCGTGAGGTGTGCATATTAATCTTCAATCGACACAAATGCGGTTTACCAAATTCCTAAGAAATAGGCCGTATTTGGCTGAATTTGTTATAAAAGCAGAAGAACTTGTAAATATTCATATAAAGAGAATCTGCGTTTCTGTAATTCTCGAAAATGCTAATTTTGACAGAAACCATTCAACATGAGAAGCCTTACAAGAATAATTCAACAAGAATTTTGCTCTATGTATGATTAAGTTTGATCAAGGATCAGAAACATCACTTAGATTTGCTTCTAATCCTTCATATATGTAACATACGAGGATGTATTGATATCTAGTTAGCCTAGACAAGTTCCATGCATAAACAAAATATATTGCGATACCATATCAACGAACAATAACTTATTAGGAGTGTCAGTGTAGAGTTCGACGTCAAAAAAGTAGACCAGAGTTACGCAATAAATTAAGAAAAAAGATGTCCACCGAAATTGTAAAAATCGAAATTGGAGTATCGAGCCATCATCGAGTACCTGTATTTAAAAGGGTTAAGAGGTAAGCAGATTTACGAAGATATGCTTAATACCCTTGGTGATCAATGTCCTTCGGATGCGACCGTGAAAAATTGGACTGCAAGCTTCAAAAGAGGTAAATTTTCCATTGAAGATGATGACCGATCGGAAGGCCAGTTTTTGTGTCAGTCCCCGAAAATATCGATGCAGTTCATGACATGATTTTATCAGACCGTCGAATTGGGCTAAAACGGATATCTGAAGCACTGAAGATTTCATACGAACGCTTCCATCATATAGTTCACGTCAATTTGGACATGAGAAAAATTTCCGCAAAATGGATCCCCAAATGTTTGAATGTCGACCAAAAGCGTGCAAGGGTAGAAGCATCGCGTTCGATATGTGCTCGATTTGAAAACGATGTAGACTTCTTAAACCGAATTGTTACTATGGATGAGACTTTGGTACATTTCTACGATCCAGAAACAAAGCAACAATCGATGGAATGGCGACACTCTGGTTCTCCAAGGTCTAAGAAGCTTCGTGTCCAAAAATCTGCTGCTAAAGTTCTTGCTTCAGTTTTTTGGGATTGCCATGGAGTAATCATGATTGATTGTTTGGATAAGGGTAGAACAATAACTGGAGATTACTATTCGACATTACTGACCACTCTACGGGAAAAAATTGAAGAGAAAAGACGCGGAAAGCTATCCAAAGGTGTTTTGTTTTCACAGGACAACGCCCCAGTACACAAATCTCATGATGCCATGCAAAAAATTCGTGATTTAGGGTTAAAATTACTAGAACACCCTCCTCATTCCCCAGATTTGGCTTCGTCCGTCTATCATCTCTTTCCTCAACTGAAAAAAAGTTTAGAAGGTCGTAAATTTTCTTCCAACGAGGAGGTAATAAAAGCTGTGGAGGACTGGTTTGCAGAGCAAGAAGAAACATTTTTTTGAAAGCTCTAGAGACGTTGCAGGTTCGCTGTAATAAATGTATTCAATCAGGAGGAGAATATGTTGAGTAATAAATTATTTTGACATTGAAATTTTGTTTGGTTCTATAGTAGGCTAATAATTTTTCAATACATCCTCGTATAAGCATTTTCGAGATTCTTCTTCGACCTCCTCTTATTATGAATTGAAAAACAGATGAAAATGAGATAGATATACCTACCTGTAATTCTTTTCCCAGAATATCTTGAATTTCCACCTCCTTGTAGTTGCTCAAATAACTAAATAAGCCGATCCGTCTTGAGGCACGTCGATCGTTAGACTTACGCCGCTTTTTATTTATTAGTAGATTGAGGGAAAAGCACGTATTGGTGAAAAATTGTATGTCGTCTTCACTTTGTTCAGCGTTTGAGATTGAAAATCGCAAGGAAACGGTGGCATCAAAATGTAGGCAGAATCGAAAAATGGAAAATTTCATGATCTGTGTGTTTCCGTCAAGTAAAGACTGAAACAATCACAGATAAAATTTTTCTACATACAGTTGATTTATGTCCATGATGAATTCCTGTTCAATTCTGCAAGGGACGCGTGGCAGAGTGCAAATTAAATAAAGATGACAGAGAGACATATTCTTAGTGGTTTTCCGTGTAGCACGTCCTTTATCCGAAACTGGATATCATCTCTAGAGGGCGCACTCCTTAGTGGAAATGGTTACACTTGAGGTGAATCAGAGAATGAGTCAGGATTGCTACGTATATTCGTTTATGTCACATGAATTATTCTCAGAAATAGAGGACGGAGTGAATTTTGACTCCACAAGATATAGGAATAGGGCGACTGACCTCTGTGTTTTGAGTTTTGACAAACGTTCAGTACCTGGAACACCTACTCCCTAGTCCCTACTCCTCTAGGACTATTTAGGGGAGATTTCACACAATCGTTCAGTTTTAACTGAACTTGAATTCAATAATTTATAGAACGTTGTTCTCTTGAAATTTGGCAAACTGTCGTCATCATTCACGATTTCTAGAACTTTAGAAATAGTTGGGATTTCATTCCGAAAAAAAAACCGTGGACAATTCTTCTGATAAGGTTCATATCGAAATCGTCAACCGAATCGATTATTTTTAACGACTGGGCTCTCCTCTAAGGTGGCGTCAATGTTTTATTCTCTTCATATTCTCTGAGAATTCTGAATACAGCTGAATCACTCACCCCTGAGGATTTTGAAACAATTCCTACTAAGTCTCTTTTCGATTAATCAGGATGTTCTTCCAATTCTTTTCGAAAAATGTTCAAAATTATCTCTTTCTCTTCAGCAAAGAAATGCGACTTTTTGGACCTTTTTCGTGGTGGTCCCCACATATCACCCTCAGATGCAGTATCCGTTTCCGAATTCGACATTGTTCTATAAGCACTATATACACTTTGTCAAAAGATTTTTCAACACAATTCACTTTTCACAACATAATCTATAAACACTTTGAACAGCTAGACCTTCACAGTAGCTCTACGTATTTTAACTGGTCTTTTCAATTGAAAACTTCGATATTTATGCAAACCAAGATGGCTTTAACCCATTAAGGAAAAGGACCCAAATCTGGTGTTTCCCGGAATTACCTTGTCGAAAACTTGAGCAGCCGACAAAAAGTTTCTTACAAAATAATATAAAATTTTGGACCGAAATTAAATATATTTCGGATATTACAAGTAAATGACCATTATAAATTCGAACAGAGATCTTTTACGAGTCTTGTCAATTGAAAACTTCGATATTTATGCAAATCAAGATGGCTTTCACCCTTTAGGGAAAAGGACCCAAATCTGGTGTTTCCCGGAATTATTTTGTCGGAATCCTGCAAGATTCCGGCCCAAATCTCTAAAACTCTGGTGTTTCCTGGAATAACCTTGCCGCAATCTCGAGCATCCGAAAAAGAAATTATTTAGTAGATAATAATATTAAAACCAAACAAAATAAAAAATAGGGTACGTCGGATATAAAATGTTTATGACAGTTGCAAATCATAACAGAAATTTTGCACTAGAGTTTCTGAGGAAAAAAATTCTAATGTGGGAATTGCTGACTCAAATTATTGAATCATTTCTATCCAGTACCATCTACAGTCCGTTCCGAGTACGATCCTGGCAATCTTTTAGGGCGTTAAAAGGGAGCGTGGTTATGACCGTTTGACGAATAGGAGCTTTATTGTGCACAAACCAGATGATTCTGTTTGTTTACATTACGAAGCTCCTTCTTATATTTGAACGGACTATAGTATTATTCAGTCAAGGATGATCATGGAGATTTTATGCAGATTTCAGCAATTTCTTCTGAGGATGAATGGTTCAATTCCTCTGGCTAGGCTGGTTCAGGATTGGAATCTCCAATCTCAAACGTCCACCTTTGATCAGTGACCGCAATTTCCGTAGTTCAAATTCTTTCACTGATCTGGTAGATATTTCAAATGGGGATTTCCAGTACCTCAAAATACGAACTTTTCTTCACATTACGTAATGAAGGGCAGTTTATAACACATTTGTAACCATTTATTCACTCTGAATTTTGAAGAACTGTTTAATTATTCGATAATGAAAATGTGACTTCAACACGTGTGAATTCAAACGTCCCTCTGCTGTGACGTCAGTGGCTCAATTTGTAATATGATTGGTTGAAGTTTGTGATGGAGGGCACAAAGCCCAGAGTAACTGAGAGACACGCCGCTGTTGTCAGGTCTTTGTAAAATCTCTGAATTTTTTCATAAATATATTCAGTAATCGTATTATTATTTTATGTGATCACTATAATGTTTTTGAAACATCGTCACATAACAACTTAATTTGTTAATTTTCATTAAAGTTGATATAATACTCATTCTCTGAAAATACAAATACTGATGTGACAACCACGCCTACAAATTATAAATGAAAACATAACCTTCTTATTTGTCATTATTCGACATTTCGACGTCGTCTCTGCGTACTATAGAATGGCGTTTCTTACAGTTAAGTCTAGGAGTATTCTATACTCTATATTCCAGATGGTCCCTATACACAGTTGCCAAATCTATAACTATTCTTACCACTTATTTGCACTTCCCAAAATGAAAATAATTATTAATGCTTCCTAAATTAGAAGACCGGCCTATATATACCAATTCTTACCTGTGTAAACTAGGGATAATTATTTTTAATTGAATTTCTCACCTATCTGCTTACTTGAACCCTCTTCATCTTCAATTAGGAGGTCGTAAATTGAATGATATTATGAAGCTTTATGGAGTACAAATTAAAATGTCATGATGATAAAAGAAAAAAATCCAAAATCAACATTATATTGATATTATTAGGACAGTGAAAGCAAGAGCTTTTTCAGGCTATTTTTTGTGCGATTTGGCAATGCTGTCATTTTTATATCAGCAGCACGTCATGACGAGTACAACCAATCAAAAATCTCGCTAGCCACCGACGTCACAAGTAGTATAGCAAGCGGGGTCCTGGGACTGAGGATGGCCATGTCCATCCGGAGCCGAAGAACCTTAAAGAAATTAGCTGAAGAATTGGTCAATGACCAGAAGGGGTTGTAGAAGAAGATCGAGAGCGGTAAAAAAACCCATCGAGAGGTCAATGACCGGAAGAAGTAGTAGACGTGTAGATGACGCCAAAACTGAAGAATTGATCAATGACCAGAAGGGGTCGTAGAAGAAGATGTCGCCTATAAGTGATGATCCGATTTCCCGCTTCTTCTGATCGTTTGAATTCGGTAGATTATTTTTGAGTTTTCAATATTTTCTTAGGGGTATATATGGATGAAGAAAAAATTAAAAAAAAAAAATCACGAATAACGTGAGAATCCAATATGTCAAAATATATTTTTTCTGAAAATGACTGGAAATGCCCAATACTGTGTTTGGAATAGCAATATCATTGACATTAAATTGAATATTGAAACTTCCAAATCCTCTTCTGGAAGACCTGATGATGAGGGCTTCCAGTTTCTGCCCTGAAACTACGCGAGCGAGGCCGCGGGTAGGAGCATGTTACCCAGGTGAGTAATTAATAGATCGTTAATCCAACGTCACCTGCAAATTAGCAGAGCAGTCGAGGACGGCGGCAGATGAAAGGACTCGCGGCGAAGATTACACGCCGCATTTTCTGGGTCAAGACAATCTCCCCGATCCTCAGGATTTACCCCGAGGGACGAATAAATAGAGCGAACGGAAGAGTTTCAACAAGTGGCTCCTGCGGGACGGATGGCATGCGTGGTGGGTCGCCAATGGGGCGCGACGCGGCGGGCCGAGGGGGATGACTCGGCCGGCGGAGAGCAGATGCTGCCAGTCAGCGCGCGGTGGTCGGTCGTGTGCGCAATCGCGACGGTCACGGAGTTCGAGAGCGACGAGTTCGTGACGCGAGTACGAGGCGATCGACGGGCGCGACGAGGCGGCGGGCGAACTGGCCGGCCGCGCGCCATGGACCACTAGATCCGAAGTTGCCGACGCTTGGGCTGCTGTTCGAACGTGAGTAGACACTTGTTGTTCCTTATACGCTTTTAAACTTGTATTTGCCCGTATATCTCGACACATCGGTAGCTCAGAGGTAGAGTAACCAGTCCGGCAAACAGGGGACGCAGGTTCGATTCCCGCCCGGTGTAACTTTTTCCTGAATTTCCAGGCCCGATTTTTTCTGACCGGGGCAAAAATTCATGATTGCGCCCCCCCCCCCATTTGTTCAATATGCACATATATGAATTCATAGAAAAAACAAAAATAAATAATACAAATGAATAATAAAAATAAAAACTAATAATAAGGAAAATATCATAAGGAAAGAAATTGGACTTTTTTCTTCACATAGCATCACGCGGCGTGATTTTCTTTCCGCGAACGCATTTATCGGCTCCTCGAAATCTCTTTCGGAAGCAGTTTTGTATTCTATAGCTAAGATCGAGAGGCCATAGAGACTTTTCTGACTCATTAAGGAACGCAAATAATTTTTTATTATTTTCAATTTGCTGAAACTGCTTTCACATCTTGCAGACGTGGTAGGCAATGTGCACTATATTCTATATAATGTTAGCTATACTGACATTATGGGGAAAGCATCTTTCAGATCTTGCCTGTGAAGAATTTGTAGCAGGTCTTATGAAGTCGATCTTTCACTTATTTCAGGAACCAACATTTTGAAAACCGCTAGTTCCTAACAAAAATCAACTGCATTCAAGTCTCTTCAATATTTTTGCGCTAAAAAGGTCCCATTTTCTGCAGATCTTTTTTTTGCATGTTTAAAAGGGCATGGCCATTGAAGAATGAGAAATTCGTATGCAGACTCTCAGCGCTTTCTAATCTTTTTTTGATTTCTGACAATAATCTGTCGAAAACAACCTTAATTTTCTCGGAGAATAAACCAACTAGATCCGTTCTTGACTCATCATCGCACATTTCGTCAACCTGCTTTTTCTTCTTGGAAACACGTTCATTTCTAAGAATTGGCTCCACATCCAATTCTTCTGAAAGAAGTGTAGCTTCCGAGATCCAGTTTTCAATAAGTTTTTCTGTCATTCCTTGCAAGATCTTCATAAGACCTTGCACGAACGATAATGAACGTGAAATAACTATATCTCCTTTCTGAATTTCCACGTTGACCATATTGATCTCTCGCAGAATATTATCCAAAATTGTTAGGTTCAGTATGAATCTAAAATCCATCACAGCATGAAGCAAATGACCAGCTTCATACTTGTATTCTGCGACTAGTGAGGATTGTCTGCATGCCGTAAATTCTTTCTCGGTAAAAGTTCACCTTATGCCCAGTATCGGATTTTTTCCCAAAATTATCTAGGTGCATTTCGCCATAAAGAAATATATAAAGCTATACTTCACAAGATATGAATTTTCGAAATTTGCAAAAAATTTTCCATTTCAAAACCCATAATTCGATTATTACACATTTATTCATATTGATTTTAACATATAATTCACCCAATTATTGTCCTCCCCTTGAATTATTATAACAGGGGCGGCGATAATGTTTTTTTGGGACGTGAAAGGGTAAATAAAAGAATAATGCTGCAAAATGGTGAATGCGCGAGGCACCCCAAGACCTCTCAGCCAAATGAAATAAATTCGATAACGAATAAATGAGGGGGTGTTGGAAAAAATGCTCGGTCACGTCGATTTGTAATTTCAAATGCGCATATTTTTCAAGAAAATAAAATTATATAGCGTGTTCCATGCGACCGTGGCCAATACCAACTTTCCTATTTCAAATGCAACCCCCTGTATATTATTTATTTTTTGGATTCTTCAGAAAATTCAAGGCATAATTCATGTATAATGTCCTATACCTACCTATCTTCAACTTTTTCGGAAATATTAAGTGTTTTCAGATTTTTCACAAAAATTAACATTTTATAATATGAAAATCATTGTATTTCACGAATTCGATACATTACACTCGATACTTATTTCCCATTTACCTCTTGATATGAAGAACGTAAGCAAAAACCATTACTGAGAAGAAATTAAAAAAACCATAACAGATTTGTTCATTCTCATAGCCTTAGTAACACGTTGTCTGTTTGCATGACAATAAGTGATCAGTGTAAGTGCTATTGTCTTTTGAATTTCGATAACTGTACGTAGTAATATTAGAAAAATGGTTCATTTAACAGAAATGCACAAAATAACCATTCTTTAAATGATTGGTTATGGAGATTACACACGGACACAAATGGAAGTTTCTCGCTTATTTCACGAAAAATTTCCAAATTTGCCGCCTATATCCCAAGGAACAATTAGCAAAATAGAAAAGCAGTTTCGAGAGCTTGGTCATGTAGGACGAATAAAAAAAAATTGCTGCCAATGCGATGTGATGATACGAAATTGGATATTATGCTTGATGATGCCAATCAAGAATATTCTTTGAATTCGATAGAAAAGCAATAACTCTTGTGTGTTTTCCTTCAGGTGAACCTCAGTCCATTATTAAACCTCTCTATTTAATTTCGTTGTCACAAAATATATATTTGCGAGCAAATATAATCGAAAAGTTCTTTCCTCCTTCAAACATTTTCACCACATTCGCATTCTTGGGAAAATACAGGTTTGCAAAAAATAAATGGTCATTGTTTGCCGACTTTGAATCAGAAGGATCAATAGCGAACTAGACCGACAAACACATTCTGCACTGGACCGCGAAGACCTTATGTGGAATTTACCATCGGCGTTTGGCACAATAGCTCTATAACATCTTTATGACGGGTTTTGGAACAAATGAGCTTTCACTCAGCTATTGGAATGCTATTTCTCTTTGATGTGTATACGATGTAGCTTTATAGGTGGATAAGACTGAAGGAAATAGGAAAGAAAGGCCAAATTTTGATATTTTAAATCTGATACATGTACAATATTTGATCACATGAAGATATTGAGAATGATAGGGTAGAATTTGATATTCTCTGCAAATTATTTTGGATTTTTTGAATAAAAAAAGGGTTAATCGCGACCATAGGTCATGAACAACCCAAAATATATCCCTATTCAGGATTTTCGTTGCCTCATACGGAATCCGTTTCGGAATAATGAATCCCATGGGACTTGAAAATTTCATTGTAGGTACTTTGAGGCGCTTACAATCCCTCCTGATTTATATCCACCTGTGCTCTCAGAATCCAAAACTTGCCGTGGGTTTCACAAAGCATATCACCGGTGATCGGAGGTTGATCTAGAATCAACTTGATTTGACAGTTCAAAAATCAGGGAATCAAGCCGTTGATCTCCATGAAACATATTTTTCTGAACCGCAACAAAGTCCTCTAATCGCAGGTATCATAATAACCATTCATTTCGACAACTTGTGCTGTAAATCTGTGAATTTTGCCCAAGATAACCGCCGCATTCGCCAATTTGTTCACATGAAATTTGATCTAGAACTTTGTTCATAATGTATAAGGATAGGTACGCCTTGAAAAGCATAGATCACATTCGACAACGCATTTATCCAGGAATACAGGAAACAGATTGAAGAAATTCCTCCATTTGGAGTCTTGCCACCAGAAAGAGTGACAGAGTATGTAATGTTTTCGAATTTTCCAAAATAACGAATACCTCGACAACCAAGGGCCTCTTTCTGAACATAAAACATATTTGTCTGAACCGCAACAAAGCCCTCCAACCGCATGTACCACATAATCCATTCATTACGGCACATCCTGTGCTGTAAATCTGTAAATTGTTCCTAAGATAACCGCCGCATTCGCCAATCCTCCACCAATTAGTAACTGAGAAAACTAGAAACTTGATTGACATCGATTGAATTTTTTCAAGTATCTACCTATAAGGTGGATACACTGACAGGGTAGATGAACGAGCGTTCAGAAGTTCCTAACTCCGAGTCAATGCTTTAAGTGACCCATTTTTTTTTCATTTTGTTGAATATGCTTGCCATGTATCACTGAGGGAGGGTATTACATAGCCGTACCTGATAATTATTATATGGGAAATACATAGTCGGCAACGCTAAACAGCATTGCAATTATGGAATATGGTTTAAATTCCCAAGTGAATATTTGAACAGGCATGCAATCAATCAGAATGCCCAAATGATCTCTATGTTGTATTACTGAGTTTATAAAATGAAGTGTTCTATCGGGAATTTCATAGTAATTTCACCGATATGGACGAGTTTGGTATCAAATTATAGGCTCTCGAGGGCGCTGAATTCAATTAAAATAAATTCAAGTCGATATCTAGCATAGTTTAGATTTTTACCTGCGAAATGGCATTTTTCCAAAAATTCGAAATTGCAAATCGTCATATCTTCGGCTCTTGTTATAGTATCCACTTTTTGTTTGTATATTGTCATTGAGCATTGTCCTAAGTATCTCTAGGCATAATAAAATCGATTTCGAAAAACCAAACTTTTTGGGTGAAAAATGCATAAGGGGTAAGACCCCTCAAAAACACCATATTCGTCATCGTCAAGAAATCCCTGGCGAATCTGAAGGCATTTCTCGATCTGGAAGATCTACTATCTATTCGAGCCATTCAGAAAACCCATTTGGCTGATCAGTCTCGCCTATAATTTGAGTGCTCTGAGCGTCTGAACAAAACTCGAAACTGAAAAATCGAAAAATATAAAACCGAATAATTCGTTACTTATGAGGGCTACATGGACGATTTTGGTATCAAAATGTAGGTTTTCGAGGTCGCTCCATTCAATGAAAGATATTCCAGAGCCGTAACTAGCATAGTTTAGATTTTCACCTGTCAAATGGCATTATTCGAAAAATTGCAAATTTCAAACTCTCATATCTTCCGTTTCTATCATCTCCGCCAAAAGTTATTCATATTATGTTTATCAGCATACCTCTCTGTATCACTGTGCAAAATATAAGCGATTTGAAAAATCTCAAATTTCGGGTGAAAAATGCCAAAGGGGTAAGACCCGAAAAATATAAAACCGAATTATTCGTTACTTATGAGGGCTACATGGACGATTTTGGTATCAAAATGTAGGTTTTCGAGGTCGCTCCATTCAATAAAAGATATTCCAGAGCCCTAACTAGCATAGTTTAGATTTTGACCTGTCAAATGGCATTTTTCGAAAAATTGCAAATTTCAAACTCTCATATCTTCCGTTCCTATCATCTCCGCCAAAAATCATTTATATCATATGGATCAGCATACCTCAATGTATCACTGTGCAAAATATGAGCGATTTGAAAAATCTCAAATTTTGGGTGAAAAATGCCAAAGGGGTAAGACCCCCCAAAAACACCATATTCGTCATCACCACGGAATCCCTGGCGGATCCAAAGTCGTTTTTCGAAAGTGAAGATCTACTACCCATTCGAATCATGCAGAATACCCATTAGACTGATCAGTATCGCCTATACTTTGAGTGCTCTGAGCGTTTGAACAAAACTCGAAACTGAAAAATCGAAAAATATAAAACCGAATTATTCGTTACTTATGAGGGCTACATGGACGATTTTGGTATCAAAATGTAGGTTTTCGAGGTCGCTCCATTCAATAAAAGATATTCCAGAGCCCTAACTAGCATAGTTTAGATTTTGACCTGTCAAATGGCATTTTTCGAAAAATTGCAAATTTCAAACTCTCATATCTTCCGTTCCTATCATCTCCGCCAAAAATCATTTATATCATATGGATCAGCATACCTGAATGTATCACTGTGCAAAATATGAGCGATTTGAAAAATCTCAAATTTTGGGTGAAAAATGCCAAAGGGGTAAGACACCATATTCGTCATCACCACGGAATCCCTGGCGGATCCAAAGTCGTTTTTCGAAAGTGAAGATCTACTACCCATTCGAATCATGCAGAATACCCATTAGACTGATCAGTATCGCCTATACTTTGAGTGCTCTGAGCGTTTGAACAAAACTCGAAACTGAAAAATCGAAAAATATAAAACCGAATTATTCGTTACTTATAAGGGCTACATGGACGATTTTGGTATCAAAATGTAGGTTTTCGAGGTCGCTCCATTCAATAAAAGATATTCCAGAGCCCTAACTAGCATAGTTTAGATTTTGACCTGTCAAATGGCATTTTTCGAAAAATTGCAAATTTCAAACTCTCATATCTTCCGTTCCTATCATCTCCGCCAAAAATTATTTATATCACATGGATCAGCATACCTCAATGTATCACTGTGCAAAATATGAGCGATTTGAAAAATCTCAAATTTTGGGTGAAAAATGCCAAAGGGGTAAGACCAACCAAAAACACCATATTTGTCATCACCACGGAATCCCTGGCGGATCCAAAGTCGTTTTTCTAGAGTGAAGATCTACTACCCATTCGAATCATGCAGAATACCCATTAGACTGATCAGTATCGCCTATACTTTGAGTGCTCTGAGCGTTTGAACAAAACTCGAAACTGAAAAATCGAAAAATATAAAACCGAATTATTCGTTACTTATGAGGGCTACATGGACGATTTTGGTATCAAAATGTAGGTTTTCGAGGTCGCTCCATTCAAAAAAAGATATTCCACAGCCCTAACTAGCATAGTTTAGGTTTTCACCTGTCAAATGGCATTTTTTTGAAAAATTGCAAATTTCAAACTCTCATATCTTCCGTTTCTATCATCTCCTCCGAAAGTTTTTTATATTATGTTTATCAGCATAATTCAATGTATCACTGTGCAAAATATGAGAGATTTGAAAAATCTCAAATTTTTGGTGAAAAATGCCAAAGGGGTAAGACCCCCCAAAAACACCATATTTGTCATCACCAAGGAATCCCTGGCGAATCCAAAGTCGTTTTTCGAACGTGAAGATCTACTACCCATTCGAATCATGCAGAATACCCATTAGACTGATCAGTATCGCCTATACTTTGAGTGCTCTGAGCGTCTGAACAAAACTCGAAACTGAAAAATCGAAAAATATAAAACCGAATAATTCGTTACTTATGAGGGCTACATGGACGATTTTGGTATCAAAATGTAGGTTTTCGAGGTCGCTCCATTCAAAAAAAGATATTCCAGAGCCCTAACTAGCATAGTTTAGATTTTCACCTATCAAATGGCATTTTTTGAAAAATTGCAAATTTCAAACTCTCATATCTTCCGTTTCTATCATCTCCGCCAAAAATTATTTATATCATATGGATCAGCATACCTCAATGTATCACTGTGCAAAATATGAGCGATTTGAAAAATCTCAAATTTTGGGTGAAAAATGCCAAAGGGGTAAGACCCACCAAAAACACCATATTCGTCATCGTCAAGATATCCCTGGCGAATCTGAATGCATTTTTCGATCTGGAAGATCTACTATCTATTGGAGCCATTCGGAAAACCCATTTGGCTGATCAGTATCACCTTTACTTTGAGTGCTGTGAGCTTCTGAACAAAACTCGAAACTGAAAAATCGAAAAATATAAAACCGAATAATTCGTTACTTATGAGGGCTACATGGACGATTTTGGTATCAAAATGTAGGTTTTCGAGGTCGCTCCATTCAATAAAAGATATTCCAGAGCCCTAACCAGCATAGTTTAGATTTTGACCTGTCAAATGGCATTTTTCGAAAAATTGCAAATTTCAAACTCTCATATCTTCCGTTCCTATCATCTCCGCCAAAAATTATTTATATCACATGGATCAGCATACCTCAATGTATCACTGTGCAAAATATGAGCGATTTGAAAAATCTCAAATTTTGGGTGAAAAATGCCAAAGGGGTAAGACCCCCCAAAAACACCATATTCGTCATCACCACGGAATCCCTGGCGGATCCAAAGTCGTTTTTCGAAATTGAAGATCTACTACCCATTCGAATCATGCAGAATACCCATTAGACTGATCAGTATCGCCTATACTTTGAGTGCTCTGAGCGTTTGAACAAAACTCGAAACTGAAAAATCGAAAAATATAAAACCGAATTATTCGTTACTTATGAGGGCTACTTGGACGATTTTGGTATCAAAATGTAGGTTTTCGAGGTCGCTCCATTCAATAAAAGATATTCCAGAGCCCTAACTAGCATAGTTTAGATTTTGACCTGTCAAATGGCATTTTTCGAAAAATTGCAAATTTCAAACTCTCATATCTTCCGTTCCTATCATCTCCGCCAAAAATTATTTATATCATATGGATCAGCATACCTCAATATATCACTGTGCAAAATATGAGCGATTTGAAAAATCTCAAATTTTGGGTGAAAAATGCCAAAGGGGTAAGACCCCCCAAAAACACCATATTCGTCATCACCACGGAATCCCTGGCGGATCCAAAGTCGTTTTTCGAAAGTGAAGATCTACTACCCATTCGAATCATGCAGAATACCCATTAGACTGATCAGTATCGCCTATACTTTGAGTGCTCTGAGCGTTTGAACAAAACTCGAAACTGAAAAATCGAAAAATATAAAACCGAATTATTCGTTACTTATGAGGGCTACATGGACGATTTTGGTATCAAAATGTAGGTTTTCGAGGTCGCTCCATTCAAAAAAAAATATTTCAGAGCCCTAACTAGCATAGTTTAGATTTTCACCTGTCAAATGGAATTTTTTTGAAAAATTGCAAATTTCAAACTCTCATATCTTCCGTTTCTATCATCTCCGCCAAAAGTTATTTATATTATGTTTATCAGCATACCTTAATGTATCACTGTGCAAAATATGAGCGATTTGAAAAATCTCAAATTTCGGATGAAAAATGCCAAAGGGGTAAGACCCCCCAAAATCACCATATTTGTCATCACCAAGGAATCCCTGGCGAATCCAAAGTCGTTTTTCGAAAATGAAGATCTACTACCCATTCGAAACATGCAGAATACCTATTAGACTGATCAGTATCGCCTATACTTTGAGTGCTCTGAGCGTTTGAACAAAACTCGAAACTGAAAAATCGAAAAATATAAAACCGAATTATTCGTTACTTATGAGGGCTACATGGACGATTTTGGTATCAAAATGTAGGTTTTCGAGGTCGCTCCATTCAATAAAAGATATTCCAGAGCCCTAACTAGCATAGTTTAGATTTTGACATGTCAAATGGCATTTTTCGAAAAATTGCAAATTTCAAACTCTCATATCTTCCGTTCCTATCATCTCCGCCAAAATGTTATTTATATTATGTTTATCAGCATACCTCAATGTATCACTGTGCAAAATATGAGCGATTTGAAAAATCTCAAATTTCGGATGAAAAATGCCAAAGGGGTAAGACCCCCCAAAATCACCATATTTGTCATCACCAAGGAATCCCTGGCGAATCCAAAGTCGTTTTTCGAAAATGAAGATCTACTACCCATTCGAAACATGCAGAATACCTATTAGACTGATCAGTATCGCCTATACTTTGAGTGCTCTGAGCGTTTGAACAAAACTCGAAACTGAAAAATCGAAAAATATAAAACCGAATTATTCGTTACTTATGAGGGCTACATGGACGATTTTGGTATCAAAATGTAGGTTTTCGAGGTCGCTCCATTCAATAAAAGATATTCCAGAGCCCTAACTAGCATAGTTTAGATTTTGACATGTCAAATGGCATTTTTCGAAAAATTGCAAATTTCAAACTCTCATATCTTCCGTTCCTATCATCTCCGCCAAAAATTATTTATATCACATGGATCAGCATACCTCAATGTATCACTGTGCAAAATATGAGCGATTTGAAAAATCTCAAATTTTGGGTGAAAAATGCCAAAGGGGTAAGACCCCCCAAAAACACCATATTCGTCATCACCACGGAATCCCTGGCTGATCCAAAGTCGTTTTTCGAAAGTGAAGATCTACTACCCATTCGAATCATGCAGAATACCCATTAGACTGATCAGTATCGCCTATACTTTGAGTGCTCTGAGCGTTTGAACAAAACTCGAAACTGAAAAATCGAAAAATATAAAACCGAATTATTCGTTACTTATGAGGGCTACATGGATGATTTTGGTATCAAAATGTAGGTTTTCGAGGTCGCTCCATTCAATAAAAGATATTCCAGAGCCCTAACTAGCATAGTTTAGATTTTGACATGTCAAATGGCATTTTTCGAAAACTTGCAAATTTCAAACTCTCATATCTTCCGTTCCTATCATCTCCGCCAAAAATTATTTATATCATATGGATCAGCATACCTCAATGTATCACTGTGCAAAATATGAGCGATTTGAAAAATCTCAAATTTTGGGTGAAAAATGCCAAAGGGGTAAGACCCCCCAAAAACACCATATTCGTCATCACCACGGAATCCCTGGCTGATCCAAAGTCGTTTTTCGAAAGTGAAGATCTACTACCCATTCGAATCATGCAGAATTCCCATTAGACTGATCAGTATCGCCTATACTTTGAGTGCTCTGAGCGTTTGAACAAAACTCGAAACTGAAAAATCGAAAAATATAAAACCGAATTATTCGTTACTTATGAGGGCTACATGGACGATTTTGGTATCAAAATGTTGGTTTTCGAGGTCGCGCCATTCAATAAAAGATATTCCAGAGCCCTAACTAGCATAGTTTAGATTTTCACCTGTCAAATGGCATTTTTCGAAAAATTGCAAATTTCAAACTCTCATATCTTCCGTTCCTATCATCTCCGCCAAAAATTATTTATATCATATGGATCAGCATACCTCAATGTATCACTGTGCAAAATATGAGCGATTTGAAAAATCTCAAATTTTGGGTGAAAAATGCCAAAGGGGTAAGACCCCCAAAAACACCATATTTGCCATCACCAAGGAATCCCTGGCGAATCCAAAGTAGTTTTTCGAACGTGAAGATCTACTGCCCATTCGAATCATGCAGAATACCCATTAGACTGATCAGTATCGCCTATACTTTGAGTGCTCTGAGCGTCTGAACAAAACTCGAAACTGAAAAATCGAAAAATATAAAACCGAATAATTCGTTACTTATGAGGGCTACATGGACGATTTTGGTATCAAAATGTAGGTTTTCGAGGTCGCTCCATTCAAAAAAAAATATTTCAGAGCCCTAACTAGCATAGTTTAGATTTTCACCTGTCAAATGGAATTTTTTTGAAAAATTGCAAATTTCAAACTCTCATATCTTCCGTTTCTATCATCTCCGCCAAAAGTTATTTATATTATGTTTATCAGCATACCTCAATGTATCACTGTGCAAAATATGAGCGATTTGAAAAATCTCAAATTTCGGGTGAAAAATGCCAAAGGGGTAAGACCCCCCAAAAACACCATATTTGTCATCACCAAGGAATCCCTGGCGAATCCAAAGTCGTTTTTCGAAAGTGAAGATCTACTACCCATTCGAATCATGCAGAATACCCATTAGACTGATCAGTATCGCCTATACTTTGAGTGCTCTGAGCGTCTGAACAAAAGTCGAAATTGAAAAATCGAAAAATATAAAACCGAATAATTCGTTACTTATGAGGGCTACATGGACGATTTTGGTATCAAAATGTAGGTTTTCGAGGTCGCTCCATTCAATAAAAGATATTCCAGAGCCCTAACTAGCATAGTTTAGATTTTCACCTGTCAAATGGAATTTTTTTGAAAAATTGCAAATTTCAAACTCTCATATCTTCCGTTCCTATGATCTCCGCCAAAAGTTATTTATATTATGTTGATCAGCATACCTCAATGTATCACTGTGCAAAATATGAGCGATTTGAAAAATCTCAAATTTTGGGTGAAAAATGCCAAAGGGGTAAGACCCCCCAAAAACACCGTATTTGTCATCACCAAGGAATCCCTGGCGAATCCAAAGTCGTTTTTCGATTTTGAGGATCTACTAACCATTCGAATCATGCAGAATACCCATTAGACTGATCAGTATCGCCTATACTTTGAGTGCTCTGAGCGTCTGAACAAAACTCGAAACTGAAAAATCGAAAAATATAAAACCGAATAATTCGTTACTTATGATGGCTACATGGACGATTTTGGTATCAAAGTGTAGGTTTTCGAGGGCGATGAATTCAAATGAAGTAAATTCAAGTCGCTATCTAGCATAGTTTAGATTTTCACCCGCTCCCGTGATCGTATCCACTTTTTGTTTGTATATTGTTAATAAGCATTGTCCTAAGTGTCTCTAACTATAATGAAATCGATTTCGAAAAACCCAACTCTTCATTTTTTTTCGTTTCACGATACTCCTTTGTCTCCTTTTGAATCCAATTCAACTCTGTTGCAAAATGGCGAAGGGGTCGGTTGTTAAAACTCTATTTTCTTGATTCGAAATCCTCTAGAGAAGAAATTCTGCTGCCTTCGGGAATACTCTCGAATACGTCGTCGAAAAATCTTAACCAAATCCCACTTCACGTCCTCAACTCGCCCTTCCGTGACGAATCCTCCAAACATTCTCTCCCATAAAAAAAATCAATTACACCCCGACCCAAATGGACTTTCGGGAAAACCTCGTATGCATTCACAGCCAGTAAAAGCATAGAACAGTGGCGGTTTTTAGGATTTTATGACCTTCATCACACGCCGGTTTTCATGTATTCACCCGTATCATCCGGTTCAATGAAGATCTCATAAAAGGTAAAAATGGGTCGATAATCAATATGGGACATAAACTCGCAAAACTTCCCGAATCCGCTGCCCCAAGGTCGTATCTTTGATATAGTGCTTTGGGTAATAAACGCCAAAATGTGCATATTATGGTAGCTTTAATTTCTATGACGAGGTCGGTTCTGAACCGCTGCTTGCTCGAAAATTGGATACTCGCACGTTTCGCATGTGTTTGTTGCATCCTGGCTAACAGGAAGGATTCAATATCGAAAATGTAGCTGTGCATTGGAATATCATTGATTCCAGCTTCTACGGAATTTGTGGAATTTATACAGCGTCCTGCAATAGTGCGTTCTTCTTCCATAGCTGCCGAACCAGACATTTCAGAGATTTCGTTGGAAAGTAGACCTCTTGGACCTTCATTTCTGCATCTCAGGAAATTATTTTCTGATATACAGGGTGTCCCCGATAAATGTTATTCAACAAATAGTTAATTTTTTAAATGGATCACCCCATATATTTTCACATATTTTCAATGACATTCATCACCCCTTTCATGGCGCAAAATCTTAGGGACATTTTTCCAACAGTTCAGATCTTATTCGTAGAAAACTTCAAAAAGGTGAGGGAAAAGCAGTTCAGTAAAAGTCTTCTGACGATTTCCAGAAGCGATGGTAACATGAATTTGAACTAAAAATTTTTTAATTGAAGGATTTGCCTTGACAGGGTTCCTGAACGATCAACCTATCATATACAGGGAGTCCGTTATCAAGGTCCTAATATGAAGAACTTAAAATTATTATTTCTCGATTTTTTCAAATAGAACACTCTGTATTTTTTCCACAATAATGTGGACAATTGAATACCTTACATTTTCTCAGAAGTAACCTTTGGATTATATTAACCCCCGCATCCAGCAGACACGAAAAATGATATCACAAATGAAAATTTTATTAAAATAATAACATAATAAAACTAACGAACATTCAAAAGAGGTCAAACAATGAAATAAAACTAAATGAATAATTATTGACAAACTTCAAAACCTTCCCAGAATCATATTTCCTGAGCATCATCATAAAAATGATATTTCTTTTTCGTACAAGCAATTCATATTGATCACGTATTCAACCAATCATATCAGTTTTTATCGGCTTTCCAAAAAAAATATTGATCAAGTTATTGCTACTAGAGCTCAAACATACTTTCGAATATGGTAAATCAGTATGAATTTTTGTTTCCTATCGGGATATTGGGCAGCATAAGTTCGACTTCCTTAAAAAACAGGTTCTGTGGCACTGCCCTAACATGAAAATCATAACAACCATCCTATTATTTCCAGAAATTCATACTGATTCACTGTATTCGAAAGTATCTTTGAGCTCTAAGTAGCAATAACTTGATCAATATTTTTTTTGAAAAGCCGATTAAAACTGATATAATAGGTTGAATACGTGATCAATGTATTGCTTGTACGAAAAAGAAATATCATTTTTATGATGATGCTCAGGAAGTATGATTCTGGGAAGGTTTTGAAGTTTGTCAATAATTATTCATTTAGTTTTATTTCATTGTTTAACCTCTTTTGAATGTCCGTTAGTTTTTATTATTATGTTATTATTTGAATAAAATTTTCAGTTGCGATATCATTTTTCGTGTCTGTTAGATGTGGGGGTTAAAACAATCCTAAGGATACTTCTGAGAAAATGTAAGGTATTCAATTGTCTACTTTATTGTGGAAAAAAATACAGGGTGTTCTATTTGAAAAAATCGAGAAATAATAATTTTAAGTTCTTCATATTTGGACCTTAATAACGGACACCCTGTATATGACAGGTTGATCGTTTAGGAACCATGTCAAGGCAAATCCTTCAATTAAAAAACTTTTAGTTCAAATTCATGTTACTATCGCTTCTGGAAATCGTCAGAAGACTTTTACTGAACTGCTTTTCCCTCACCTTTTTGCAGTTTTCTTCGAATAAGATCTGAACTGTTGGAAAAATGTCCCTACGATTTTGCGCCATGAAAGAGGTGATGAAAGTCATTGAAAATATGTGAAAATATATGGGGTGATCCATTAAAAAAAACATCCATTTGTTGAATAACATTTATCGGGGACACCCTGTATATCAGAAATTAATTTCCTGAGATGCAGAAATGAAGGTACAAGAGGTTTACTTAACAACGAAATCTTTGAGATTTCTGGTTCGGCAGCTATGGAAGAAGAACGCACTATTGCAGGACCCTGTACAGTGTGCACCAGAATGAAGTTTTATGGTAATTGAATTCAATGGAGGAGCCTTCTTGAGAGACCTCTTCAGTCTGAACTAAGAAAATGCTGTTGTGGTTGACAACGTGTTCATGAAGGCAGGAAATTGAGTCATTCCATAAAAGGGCAACAAAAGAGAGGAAATAAATTTCGATGACACGGAAGTAGGGTGCAATTTTCCTGCGGAGCCACCCTGATCGCGTTTTGTAAGATACGTAGACCCCGCTGGCGTTGGAAAAATTCTCATCCTCAGTTTTGCTCTTCTCTCAGAAAATCCGGATATAAGTAAGTTCATTTTCACTCACTTTGAAGTATCATATTCTCATGGGAAGTATTGAAATCTTGTTCAGGCTCCATACTGAATTATACTGCTCCACAAGAGTTAGGCATATCGTATTGAATCGTTTTTAAAAGTATGTAATCTTCGAGAAAATCGCTGTAAAATCATTTAAAACTCAATAACGACTTGAATCGATCCAATAAAAATCAGTATGAGACATTTCGTCAATCTGGTCGCCTTTTTTCTGAAGTTTGGTTCTTTGCATATGCTTCATGAATGTTCTTATTTTGAAATGAAGTCAGTTTATCAACAGCTTCGATTTGAAACGAGTTTTCTGAAAATGCCAAGACGTAAATGAACAAACGCTGAGGCTAATAGGGCTATCGGATTGCTGCAGGGTTGCCTGACTCAGGTTGTTGTAGGGGAAAGGCTCCAAGTCAGCCAAAGTGTGATATCTCGACTTTGGAATAGGTTCAAGGAGACAGGTTCCGTGTTGAAAGGACCAAGGCTTGGTGGGCGACGAAAAACAACACCTGCTCAGGATCGTTTCATCACCGTTTCGGCGAGAAGAAGCCCTACATCTACGTGTAGAATGCTACGGAATACTCTTCAAAACGCAGATGGGGTCCAAGTTTCCATCGAAACCATCAGACGACGTTCGAGAGAGGTTTGATTACGTAACTAATAAATCGCATCCAATTTTGGTCGTCCTGTACCATTGCTGAAAATACCAACACAGTTTTTGGTCCAGCTGCCGTTTCGAAGCAGATTAATGAAGCAATAATGTAATTTTGTTATCTCCCACGGGCAATGCACTTCATCCTATTTATTTTCATATCAGAGGTAGAGCGGATGTTGAAGATAAATCAGGCTTGCTGCAAATAGGATATTCACATGAGGTTTTATTATTATCGGTTTTAGGAATCCGATTATTTGTTGATGGAAAAGGTATCGTTCCAACAATGGAACAAAAAACTTCAATGAAAACTAGACTATAATGAACAGGCAAAGTTTACCAATAGATTCAAAGTTGACGGCATTTTTGATGTTTTCATGTAGATATTTTAACCTTCTTTCATTTGTGTAAAGCGCCCTGTACAGGGTCTCTCATTCAAAATTGTCCACCCTCAATAACTTAACAACGGATCAGAATTTGTGAAAAAAAGTCAATATTATACCATTGATGATTTCGGCTGAGGGAGTCATATCCAAACCATTCAGAATAATGCATTTAATAGCCACCAGAAAATTTCGGAATATTCAGTTCTCTTCGAGAGCGAACATAAAATTAGTATCCAATGTACCATCAACACATATTCAGAAATAATCATCAAATTCTGTTTAAATATATTCGTGCCCTAGCTGTGTGATATAAAGCGAGAATAATAACAGTTCTATTTACTGGAAACGCAGCCATTACCATTATTCGAACTGAATGAAAAACAGTTATTATAAAGGGAATGATTATACGACTATTGGAATCTCTCACTGTGTTTATGAGAAATTTGGATAGTACGCTTTCAGCTGATTGCCAGATTTTCATTAACTGGGAAAATCTTATTTGAAAGTATCAAGGATATCAAATTGTTTGAAGAGAAAATCAACAATATGGCATCGTCTTCTCAAAAGCTCTGTGAAATATTCATAGAGGATGGGTTAGATTAGGTCATAGACCTAGAATCATAAATAGAGTGAAAAAACAATTTTTTATGAGATATTTTGAGATATCGAGGAAAATATGAACAAGTTATTAGTATTCAAAAATTTATCTTCAGGAAAATCGAAGAAGAAACTTGTTTTTGCTGAAAGAAATATGGCTTTTCAGTTGCAGAAGTAATCGGACAAAACTAAATGTTTTTGTAAAGAAATATCGTGTTTTTAACATTCTTATTCGAATGAGGTTAGTAGTTGATCATTCCCTAAATGCATGAACTCAATTTTAATCGATAAATATGAACCTTGAGGTCTTTGCAGATAATTGTATCAGACACGTATTTGGCCCAATTTTTTTTTAAATGGCTTTATCTTTTCAACTGCAGTCACCAGAAATAAATAGGTACATAGTTGCTTTTCCTAAAAAGATCAGATCCGAAATTTGAATTTCAAGAATTGGTTTATTGAATGAGTTCTACCATCCTTTGAAAAAAGAATCATTTCTATCTTTATATTGACGTTTAGAATTGGTTAAAGTTAATATTTCAGCCTATACTTTCCAGCTGAAAGTCTGTGAACATTGCATTTATGTAATTATATGTTCTGTGAATGTAAATGGGTTTAATAACATTCCAATCGAGTTGGAAATTACTAAGTACAACATAGCGCAGATGGGAGTTTTAATAACGAATTTGCCTGTAGCTAATTATGTTATAGCATCAATTACATGGGGAATAGCACCGAAAGATTGATGTCATCCGGAATTTAATCAGGCAGCTGATGGAAGTTTCAGTTCGATCATCTCACACAAGCCACTTTTCTCCATGTCAGCATTCAGTGCCTCATTTTGTCTTTCAATAGGTAAAATTGATAACCATTTGAGGTATTAAGTGTGACTGTGAATGCATTTTGAGAAATAAGAAAGAGAAGTAAATATTGAGAGAATGAAGAATTGTAATGGTGAAATGAGAATGATGGTTTCGATGGAAACTTGGACCCCATCTGCATTTTGAAGAGTATTCCGTAGCATTCTACACGTAGATGTAGGGTTTCTTCTCGCCGAAACGGTGATGAAACGATCCTGAGCAGGTGTTTTTTTCCGTCGCCCACCAAGCCTTGGTCTTTCCAACACGGAACCTGTCTCCCTAAACCTATTCCAAAGTCGAGATATCACACTTTGGCTGACTTGGAGCCTTTCCGCTACAACAACCTGAGTTAGGCCACCCTGTAGCATTCCGATAGCCCTATTAGCCTCAGCGTTTGTTAATTTACGTCTTGGCATTTTCAGAAAACTCGTTTCAAATCGAAGCCGTTGATAAACTGACTTCATTTCAAAATAAGAACATTCATGAAGCATATGCAAAGAACCAAACTTCAGAAAAAAAGGCGACCAGATTGACGAAATGTCTCATACTGATTTATATTGGATCGATTCAAGTTGTTATTGAGGTTTAAATGATTTTACAGCGATTTTCTCGAATATTACATACTTTTAAAAACGATTGAATACGATATTCCTAAATCTTGTGGAGCAGTATATTTAGTTATGGAAAATTTCATGAAAAGGATAATATGATCCTGTAGTCGTGGTGGTTATTTGGCTGATTTTATTTATCAATAACGGCATACCTTCCTATTTATGATGAGGTAAACATCCGACTCATTCTTCTTCAAATGTCAAAATAACACCTCTTTATTTATCGAAGAATAGATATTTCAAACGACACACTCAACGTAACTGAAACCAATTCATGAAGAACAGAAAAAAAAAACAGATGAAACATTGAGTGATTCGCGGCCTGCTCCTTGACACATTCAGACACCTCTAAAACTGTCACAAAGTTGGGAAATTCCAGAATTGAATTATTAATCGAGAAATCAAAACCAGAAGTCGTCAAACTATTAACAAATTCAAAGTTTCTATTAATCAAAACCCACATGAACACAAAAGACGATTCTGTCGCCCCCGAAATTCATACAAATCAAAACGACCAGTTGATTTCTATGAAATATATCAGAACCACAATGTCACGATCTCGTAAATAAGCCCAACAGTGGTGCTCAACACCGAGATCAGCCCCTTCAATCAATTTTATTACACGATTTCGTGTACGCTGTCGGAATGAATGATACCGAAATTGCAGTGGCAGGGAGAGGAAAGCTCTCAGGGGGAAATGTAATCCTCTGCTAAGGGATAGAATAGAAAGGATATTTTTGTGCATTATTATGATGAATAGGTACGACGAATCACGAAACTCTCGAGTGGGGCGGTTATTCAACAATAGATGTCGGGTTTTCTCTGATTGGCATGATGCGGTGGAAAATTTCCTCCTTCGCTTGGTTTTATTGTTTTCTCCCTGTTTTAATTTCAGACGGTAATTTCTTCGATTACACAGTTTTAATACGCGCTCCTGATATCTGAGTCAAAGAGCTTTTGTGACGATGACACCTGTTGTTGATGGAAAACTAGTCAGCAAACATGATGTTGTGTTTTTTGAGTTGTTGAAGTTTTATGGGGTTCAGCACTAGCTGAGCGGTTGTCTTGAGATATGGGACGTTAATAACTCTCTTCTGAAAGGTGGTGTCTGTGAATTTTGAATTGAAGACAAACATTGATTAATTCGGACTGTGATGTAAAATTTTAAAAGAATTTTTTTCTGTTCAGTTGAGGAGATTGTTATGCTCTCTTTATAAGAGGGAAGGGTAGTTTAGATTTTTAAAAGGCAACCCTTACACTATGGAGATAATAATAAAATTTGCGTACAAACAATTTATTTATTTATTTATTTATTATTTCTTCACTGTACAAACACTATGAAATTATAGTAATTACTCGCAAAGCTACAAACCAATTAACTACTCATCTTACAGAGCTAACAAAACCAAAAAAGAAATAAAAAAAATATCTATCTAGGTAACTATGAACTACTATATAAAAAATAACAAAGAATTAGCAAAAATAAACAAAAATTCAACAATTAGAAATCATATCGGCAGAATCAGTCGAAATTTACTAGATGAGCAAAGAGCAAATCTGAATCAATTTATTCTTTCTCGACAAAGAATAAATTGTTTCGGATTTGCTCAATGTATTCAATACCGTTATTGAAATCTTTGCCAGCAAAGCCGGCCATTCACAAGATATTTCGTTTTATACATACATACGAGGATATATTGAAAACTTCTGAGCCTACTATAGAACCAAACAAAATTTCAATGTCAAAATATTTTATTACTCAACATATTCTCCTCTTAATTGAATACATTTATTACAGCGAACCTGCAACGTCTCTAGATCTTTCAAAAAACAATCTTTCTTCTTGCTCTGCAAACCAGTCCTCCACAGCTTTTATTACCTACTCGTTGGAAGAAAATTTACGACCTTTTAAACTTTTTTTCAGTTGAGGAAAGAGATGATAGTCGGACGGAGCCAAATCTGGTGAATAAGGGGAGTGTTCTAGTAATTCTAACCCTGAATCACGAATTTTTTGCATGGCACCATGAGATTTGTGTGCTGGGGCGTTGTACTGTAAAAACAATACACCTTTGGATAGCTTTCCGCGTCTTTTCTCTTTAATTTTTTCCCGTGGAGTGGTCAGTAATGCCGAATAGAAATCTCCGTTATTATTTTACCCTAATCCAAAAATTCAATCATGATTTCTCCATGGCAATCCCAAAAAACTGAAGCAAGAACTTTTCCAGCAGATTCTTGGACACGAAACTTCTTAGGTCTTGGAGAACCAGAGTGTCACCATTCCATCGATTGTTGCTTTGTTTCTGGATCGTAGAAATGTACCCAAGTCTCATCCATAGTAACAATTCGGTTTAAGAAGTCTACATCGTTTTCAAATCGAGCACAGATCGAACGCGATGCTTCTACCCTTGCACGCTTCTGGTCAACATTCAAACATTTGGGGATCCATTTTGCAGAAATGTTTCTCATGTCCAAATTGACGTGAACTATATGATGAACGCGTTCGTATGAAATCTTCAGTGCTTCAGATATCCGTTTTAGCCCAATTCGACGGTCTGATAAAATCATGTCATGAACTGCATCGATATTTTCGGGGACTGACACAGAAACTGGCCTTCCCGATCGGTCATCATCTTCAATGGAAATTTACCTCTTTTGAAGCTTGCAGTACAATTTTTCACAGTCGCATACGAAGGACATTGATCACCTAGGGTATTAAGCATATCTTCGTAAATCTGTTTACCTCTTAACCCTTTTAAATACAGGAACTTGATGATGGCTCGATACTCCAATTTTTCGATTTTTACAATTTCGGTGGACATCTTTTTTTTTTATTTATTGCGTAACTCTGGTTTACTTTTTTGACGTCGAACTCTACACTGACACTTCTAATAAGTTATTGTTCGTTGATATGGTATCGCAATATTTTGTTTATGCATGGAACTGGTCTAGGCTAACTACATATCAATACATCCTCGTAATTCCAAAAGAAAGAAAGAATTGAGATCTTGGCTGATTTGTTAGGATACAAATTCAGGTTTTCTTGGGAATTCAGTACAAATAAAGTATATTTTCTTTTCTTCAGCTGGAGCTTTCGAAGTTAATCACTTCTTCATCGGTAGCACTACAAAACGTGGGATGTGAAGGTGTTACAACATTACATACATACAAGAATTTCTTATAGGAGTTGAGGTTAATATCAAAGTTCTTAATTCATTAAACGTGTGGACTCGACCTTTATGTAGAATCATTTCTGATGAAAAATCTACAATATTCATTGATTTCAAAAATCAATTTTTGAAAAATTTGTGATGAATCGTAGAATAATTCTTCATCTAGGCTTCAGCCTTCTGTCGACCCTCAAAATTACACTATATACAGAAAGAACTGCCATGAATGAGGACTCATTAGCGAAGATATCAGAGGGAAGATTTAATTAGTCGTCAGAAACTTATCTTCGAATCAGAGTTACATTCGATTAAACCGAATACGACTCGAATCACAAATTGAATCTTGACGACATTATCACAAGATTGTTCTGCGCCCATATTTGATTAATATGGGAAACGTCGCCAGAAGAAATTTTCCCGCAAGAAGCTCAACGAACCAATTAGGGCTTGATACTCTCTTTGTTCTGGTACCGTCCCTCATTATTGATTTAAACGATCTTTGTCAAAATTATGAGCATGTCGGAATAAGGATGGGTTCGCGTAGGAAGAGGGTTTCATGACTGAAATGTTCGACACACCGAAGAAGTAGGTACTTGACGAAGCCGATAAAGGGGTTTTAATTGGAATACATTGAACTTGGTACAGGTGTTCCTAAATATCTTTTCACAAGCTACTCGGCGGGAGTACGAGGATGTATTGATATATCTAGTCAGCCTAGACCAGTTCCATGCATAAATAAAATATTGCGATACCATATCAACGAACAATAACTTATTAGAAGTGTCAGTGTAGAGTTCTACGTCAAAAAAGTAAACCAGAGTTACACAATAAATTGAAAAAAAAGATGTCCACCGAAATTGTAAAAATCTTAATTGGGAGTATCGAGCCATCATCAAGTACCTGTATTTAAAAGGGTTAAGATTTAAGCAGATTTACGAAGATATGCTTAGTACCCTTGGTGATCAATGCCCTTCGTATGCGACCGTGAAAAATTGGACTGCAAGCTTCAAAAGAGGTAAATTTTCCATTGAAAATGATGACCGATCGGCAAGGCCATTTTCTGTGTCAGTCCCCGAAAATATCGATGCAGTTCATGACATGATTTTATCAGACCGTCGAATTGGGCTAAAACGGATATCTGAACCACTGAAGATTTCATACGAACGCGTTCATCTTATAGTTCACGTCAATTTGGACATGAAAAATATGTCTGCAAAATGGATCCTCAAATGTTTGAATGTTGACCAGAAGCGTGCAAGGGTAGAAGCATCGCGTTCGATCTGTGCTCGATTTGAAAACGATGTAGACTTCTTAAACCGAATTATTTTTGGATCGTAGAAATGTACACAAGTCTCATCCATAGTAACAATTCGGTTTAAGAAGTCTACGTCGTTTTCAAATCGAGCACAGATCGAACGCGATGCTTCTACCCTTGCACGCTTTTGGTCAACATTCAAACATTTGCGGGTATCCATTTTGCAGAAATTTTTCTCATGTCCAAATTGACGTGAACTATATGATGGAAGCGTTCGTATGAAATCTTCAGTGCTTCAGATATCCGTTTTAGCCCAATTCGACGGTCTGATAAAATCATGACATGAACTGCATCGATATTTTCGGGGACTGACACAGAAACTGGCCTTCCCGATCGGTCATCATCTTCAATAGAAAATTTACCTCTTTTGAAGCTTGCAGTCCAATTTTTCTTAACCCTTTTAAATACAGGTACTTGATGATGGCACGATACTCAAATTTTCGATTTTTTTTTAATTTATTGCGTAACTCTGGTTTACTTTTTTGACGTCGAACTCTACACTGACACTTCTAATAAGTTATTGTTCGTTGATATGGTATAGCAATATTTTGTTTATGGATGGAACTGGTCTAGGCTAACTAGATATCAATACATCCTCGTAACTGGAAATCTTGAAGATGGTGAAAACTAAGTAGACAGATTGCGTTACGCAGCTAATGAAAGCATGTCCAAAAAATTGAAATTTGTGAAGCTGATGAGTCGAGAACGAAAAAATATCGAAGATTATTTTTGGAAGAGTATAAATGGCATATTCAGGCAGAAATACAATGGTTTAAAACTCTTTTTTCAAAATTTTCAATGGCTTTTGAATTATGCGTTAATAGGCTTTAAAGTCCTGCACAAAAAGTACCGCTCTATATAGTCATGCTATGCCTTCACTCTTCACTACATAGAACTACATAGAAAAGTTCTGCCATTTTCTCCTCTACAGAAATCATTTACGGCATCCATGATAGTTAATCTCCACTTCATTCAAATGAACGACCATATCTACAAAAGGACGTAAGCAGAAATCATGGATAATACTAGAATTCACATGCAGGCCATGATTTCAAAGGTAAATGTAATACTTCTTTTAATGTTCAAAAGTACTATTCAGAATACCCCGATCTGCTTTTCATAGAGAATTTTACGAACCAATTATTACTATTATACATCATCTGTCCTAATCTTCTTTATTCGTAAGAGGATTTTATATTCCTTTGGGAGCAACTCCAATTACTTTTCCAGCAACATATCCTGCGAAATCATTCATTTTGTGCCGAAGAATGAGGCTAACATAGAGAAATATAGTGTTTAGCCATATATACTCGGTCAGGTTAATTTGAGTATTAAAGAAGCTTATTTATGTCTAATTCAACTCTTCATTTCTTTGAGAGTCATTCAAAAATAGTTTGCTGTGATCTGACGGCATGTGCAGGATTTCATTATTCCTTAAAATGGTCAAAGTTATTTATTCATCGAATGGCTTTCATAAACCTCCGTATTTCTGAAAACAGAGATAACTTTGAACAAAAAAGGTTATAAGCTTTTAAAGTCTGAAAAATCAATGACCATGTTTCAGTGTAATTTTGTCATAAATTCATTTTTTTTTTCAAGATACCAACAAATTTATTCAAAGGTCTCAGCAACAATCATCAAGGATCCTAATGAATTATTATTGAAAGCATTTAATATGCCCGTAAATTTTTTGGTTAAGAATTATCGTGTTTGTAACAGCCGAATTCGGAAGAATGAAAAAAAGGTTTCTTTTGGCCTCAAGAATCTTCAGTTAAAATATAAATAAGTCGAAGTCTCACCCTGTATACTTTTTATAATCGAATGAAAAAGGGCACCAGATAAAGCAATCAAATTTATTTATGTTGTAAACTGTAGTTTTCATTCCACATATTCGAGCAATATTCACGAGAAACAGCAATTTCCAATAAGACATAAAATGTTCTCTCGAGGGAAAGGATCAAAGAATTTCATTTTCATAAATACCGACCTTTCTCCGTGGAAAGGTATTTTGCTAAATCCATTCCTCTTGTGACTCTAAGACGCCGACGTTTCAAGTTTAATGTTATAATAGATTGGTATAATATTGAAGAAGAGTCCTTTCTTTCTCCCATCTGCTCCAATTCAATTCAAGGGTAATTACATGAAAAGTTTCTAGGATCCAGCTTTAAAAATCCATTAAACTGGTTTCAGAAGATGAGAGTTTGGAGTCTATTGTCAGCGTTGCCACGGCAGTATCTGATGATATTGCTATCATTCAAGGTACCTTCGTTCCACTCATTGAACTGACTGAATTTTGGCTTCACCAATTCTCGAATTTATGAGTCTCCTCTTCCTATGGTCTAGGCATGAAACTGATTTTTTCGATTGCGTGAAGTCAGTTTCATGAAATCGATTCAATCTGTGCAAGATCATCGTCGCAGCAGAAGTACATACGAGGATATATTGAAAAATTCTTAGCCTACTAATAGAACCAAACAAAATTTCAATTTCAAAATATTTTATTACTCAACATATTCTCCTCTTGATTGAATACATTTATTACAGCGAACCTGCAACGTCTCTAGATCTTTCAAAAAACAATATTTCTTCTTGCTCTGCAAACCAGTCCTCCACAGCTTTTATTACCTCTTCGTTGGAAGAAAGGATATTTTTATAAATTTTCTTACAACGGGGAGGTAATGAAAGCTGTGGAGGACTGGTTTGCAGAGCAAGAAGAAACATTTTTTTCAAAGGTCTAGCGACGTTGCAGGTTCGCTGTAATAAATGTATTCAATTAAGAGGAGAATATGTTGAGCAATAAATATTTTGACATTGAAATTTTGTTTGGTTCTATAGTACGCTAAGAATTTTTCAATATATCCTCGTAACTGTAAATTCTGCACACTTAGCAAGAAGTAACAACAATTTCACCACTTTGTCCCAATAATCTGACCAGGATCGCCAGAATTTAGAAATGATCAAAAGAATACATTGTTTTAAGAACCGAATCCTCCGCCATTTTGTAACGGTCTTCAGAATTACTTTCATGGTACTTTGAATCTAGCAGAAAGCTGAAAAATAGAGTTTATTTTCAGAACGTAGGACCACAAAGGTGAATTGAAAGATGACAGTATGGAACGACTGGATGGCTGGCACTTGGATTGGTGGCTGGATACAGCGATGCCGGGAGTCTCGCCGTCTCGTCCTGGCCATCGTAGCCATCGCTCTGCTGCTCGACAATATGTTGCTCACTACAGTTGGTAAGTACAAACCATTTGCTATTTAAAAAAAATATATATGCACATCTCCATTGGTCCATGTGGGAGTGAATTCAAAATTCATTTTCTGAATAAGGAAAACGAGGAAGGATCCAAAGCAAAAACCATCGGCTTTACAGTTGAATAATATTAATGAAAAGCAGGCCGTCCCAGCTTCGCCCGGGTAGAAATTTGTTTCACGCGGCGGTTTCATCTTCAACACTTCAACCTGCCATATCTTTTGATGTACGCGTTGTAATTGTATGATTTGAAAGGCAATTTCGTTCTAAATTAAATACTGGGGATAAATAACGTATTAGGTTGGATGATTATCAATACCCAATTCATAAAAACACACTCCCAAATAGTGCATAATTTTGGAAAACATCTGATTACCATAAACAGGTAATGGCAAGTCAATCTTGAGAGATAGATATATGCTATCGCAGACTTTTTTGTAGAACTATTTAAGAGGTACATTTCCGTCATACATTGTACCCACGTAAGTCTTACGGTTTTTGCAGCGCACGTGAAAATAGCTGATTATGACTGATTTTTTTTTTAATTATTGAAGTTATAGTAGGTATCCTTAATTTTTTTGGGTGAAAAGTATAGCCTATGTCACTCAGGGATAATGTAGCTTTCTAAAGCGGCCTACAGACGAACAACTTAGTTGACAACTATGTTGTCAACACGCGTGTGTTGACAACCAAGTTGATCGTCTGTGGGCAGGTTGTTGGTTGATACCGAAGACCAATCGGCCCACAGACGATCAACTTGGTTGTCAACACGGCGTGTTGACAACATAGTTGTCAACTAGTTCGTTCGTCTGTAGGCCGCTTAAGGGTGAAAGAATTTATGAAATCAGTCCAGTAGTTTTTAAGCCTATTCGTATCAAACACAAAAAAATACAAATCTTTCCTCTTTATAATATTAGTATACAGGGTGTTCCAGAAGTCGCGCACCCCATTGAGGGGGTCGAAAGTGAGAAATATTCTGAGCCCAAAAATCCATGTTTGAAATCCCTGGTATAGATTTTCCCATTTTGCAGAAGCGATTTAGTTACAACATATGTATACCGAAAATCAGGTCAAGTTCAATCTATTCGTTCTCGATCAACACTCTATCATGTCGTCAGAATCCCATATATTCGAGGCAGAAATACATGATTGCACTCAGATGAGTGGATCATGAAGAGTCGTGTGGTTTTGACACTTCGAGTTGTACCTCATTATCGATTTTCAATTTCGATGATACTCGAATATTTCCAACAGGATATCTATAAATGATTGCCTCAGAGTCTTTTCACTGAAAGTTTCCATCCAGATTTCTTGTATCTTCTTCAAAGACATTTCTGTTTGGTATTGAAACAGGTGTAATTCTGATAACAAACTTCAAGGCATATTTTAACTCCTCTGAAAAGATTTTCAGAATGCAGATGCATTTCTTCGTCTTTTTGGCCCATTTTATGTGTATTTAATTGCAATTCTGTATGGAGACACGATAATTTATTATGAAATCGAAAACAGTCGCCCAACTATTGAATTTCTCACTTGAAAACAAATCTAATAAGAGTTGCATTTTGTCATATTTTCACGAGTCCAACGAGATTTGAGAAACCATATCAGTGAAGATATTTGAACTACAATCATCGATCAAAGGCAGACGTTTAAGATTGTAACTTGAAAGTTTAATATTCTAATTGTTTTGAATACAAGATAGATGAATATAGCTCGATGAATCATGAATTGAATGAAAAATATTTATGGGATTTCGAAGAAAATATGGATATTTATTAGCGTCTTTACAAGCCCATATGGGGTGGAAAACACGACGAAAATGTTTTCCTTATAACAAATTATACGACATTTTCTTGGAAATCTTTCATTTCTGTGTGCATTTTTGGCGCTAAATATTGACCTTTCACCTTCTGAATTTATTGTCGAATACCTAATTGTCGTGAAAAACCTGAAATTGGCAAAGCCAGCAGAGGAAGCATTTCGATGCCTCAAGATTCACATCTGATTGAATGTTCTCATCGAGTTTATACTTTGAAAGAAGTCTTCTGAAGTTTCTCGAAACGAAAGAAAAGTTTCTCGAATTAATGAGAAGAATTTTTACTTTCTGATATCAGAATTATGCCGATTTAATGATCTTTAAAGTGTATCCAGAGGGAGGCAGATTCGGAGCGATGACATCTGGTTCAGATATTGTTTCCCTGATTTTAGATTTCGAGATTTTTCATTTCGAACGAGGTGGTCATAGATCGAGAGTGTATGTCCGTTGAGGGTGGCGAGCTTAGGCGTATCGAGGTTGCGACTTGGCAGGGTAAATCAGCACTCAACAGGTAGATAAAAAGATGTTTCCGGGATTCTCGGTGAACCACAGAAAAAGTGGGTAAAATCATAGACCTGTTCTGCTTTGTAACCGACCAGGAAAGCATATTCCAGTAGAAAACTTTGTGGTATCAGTAAACAAAAATATAAATTTTGAACAGTAGGTACGCCCTGTTAAATATTTTCGAGTTGAATTAGAATTTTACGATATCTGAATTTCTGGGGAAACTGATTGAAATAATTGGAATTTTTTTGCCAATATTCATAATTCTTTAACCTATGCACCCTCTCCCACCTACAAGTTCCTAGATCCGCAACTGCTACCGATTCAAACGTACCAACTTCCATTTCCCCTGGAAGTCAAAGAATCTCAGTGATCACTCACTCAAGCCATTTCAATCGAAATTCCCTAAGGATCACCAGCCGAAATCGAAAAGTCCCGATATCAAGACAAGTAGTTCCGCTGCGCAAATACCAGCATCTTTGTGCCGTCCTAATTGCTTGCCGAAGGCATTGTACCGCCCTAAATTCGAGTTTTCTGTAGATGACACGAAGTCAAATCCTTGTTATCTCTCGGCGGAACTGAATAAAGGATTCAAGGAAGAACGTTAGAGGGAGTATTTGCTAATTGGCCCGCCTCTATGGTCACAGTTAAGTAGCCACTTCTTGGGTGAAAGATTGGACGATGTAGATCGAATGTTGGTCCATTGTCATCATCTTGGTCAATTTTATCCTCGATTGAATTGCTTTATAAGGGTCTGTTGGAAATAGGGGACTGAAACAAGGAATGGATTCATCTAGTCATTTAGATGATAACCCTTATCTATTCAACCATTTGCTTGTTGAATTCATGTTTATCGTCTTACTGGTTTCTGAAAGATGAAAGGCATGGCCTCCAGCAGATGACAATGCAGGACGAAGTTCTGCTGAATTAATGTATCAATGGTTTCCTTTAATTTTAATTTGATAAAGTCCTTCCTGTGTAATGTTTTCGAATAAGAATTTGAATAATACAATATCGTGATTTTGGAAAAACATCCTGAGATAATGGGAATTTGCTTTCACTGATATCAGTTGTACTCTTAACTATATTGATAATTCATCATTCAGTAGAGTTAAGAGCATTATTTTCGATTTCGAATTTGAATTTTGCAATATCTGATCTAATCACTCATTTTGAGTATGAACCGTCGTTGCCGAGCTGTAATTAACGCAAGGGGTGGAAATACCAAGTATTAAATCACTTATCAGCATTTCAGTATTTTGAAAATTGTTCATTTCTCTTCTTTCACATAAGATTCGGTGAAATCCTGAATTTTTCTTCCATTTAATGTGTCTTGTTTCGTTCAAAACCTTTCCGAGAGAACATAAAAAATAAGTTATAAAATCAATGTTAACTTTCATTGAAATTGAGATTTTCAGAATGTGCGTTAATTTTTTGCGCAGTGTATGTATTCATTTTTATTTAATTGTTTCTGATGAATATGAATTCAAAAATGGATTTGTCTCACTACTGGCAAGATTTTACCAAATTCAAAATTCTTTATTAGCACAATTGCATCACAGACAATGTTAAGTATCGTCATTACAGAACCACATTTTGAATTGGCCAAAAGTACAAAGCATAATTTGCAATTATCTACTCAAAACAGCAACACAAATGAAATAACATTAGAAAATGTAAACAAGAATGCAGCAATATGATATACTCTTCATGAAGGGATTTCCTATAAGAGGTGTTATTTCGACATTCAAAGAAAAATGCCAATTTTTTTTTAGATGAATGATCGGATATCTATTTCATTATCAAGAGGCAGGTATGGCGTTGATATTGGAAAATAAGATCAGCCAAATGACCACCACGACTACAGGATCATGTCCTTCTACTGAAATTTTCTATAACTAAATCGCCAAAGTGACTGCCCTAAGTGTAAGTTTTCTAGGAATCGCTCGGGAGGCTTTGTTTACATGAAAGACCTTAAAATTTTCGACAAAGAATCATACCCTTTAAGGGGCCGTTATACTCTGGCCGACGGCTACGGCACCGATTCTCCATTCAAAAAGTGCCTTTCCTTTTTCCAAGTTCACGCCCTCAATTTTTCACCTTAAAGCTTGATTTTTTTTAAATTGAAGTTAAATAATGTCTTGAGGGTACTTCAATTTCTTCTCTTTGATAAAATTATTTTTTTGCATGAAAAAATCGGCTACGGCACCGATTTTCCATTCAAAAAGTGCCTCTAATTTTTCCAAGTTTACGCCCTCAATTTTTCACATAAAAGCTTGATTTTTTCTTTAAATTGAAGTTAAAGGATGTCTTGAAGGCACTCCAAGTCATTTTTCCAAAGTTATGCCCTCAATTTTTCACCTAAAAGCTAAAATCGGATTGAAATTGAGAGTCTATGAAAATGGACTTCTTAATCGTTTTTCGGTGGTTGTTCAAAATTTTTTTTTGGAAAATTTATCGAAGTGCCCTCGCAAATTTACATGTAGAATATTGTTCACAATTTTCTGTTGTGTTCTCCAAAATGAAATATACATTCTGAGAAATACGCTAAGAATGTAGAAAGGGCAACATAGTGTTGACTGGGAACATAAAAATATTTTGAAAAACGTCATAACTTCGATACAGAGTGGAATGTGTCAAATTTCCAAGGCCAGAGTTGTGATTTTATAATTGCGAATGGAGTATATATGGTGACACATTTATTGCAGGACAAGTTGCACTCGTTTTGCCCAATTCTTCAGTTTTTCCACCTAGAAACAAGTATCGGGGGGAAGATTCTTCACAGCTCTCGCTCGGAAACGAAGTTAGACCCGTCCGAAATCCGGATAAAAGCGTCAATTTTTCTGACAGCCCGGCTACATCTATACCGTCGAAACATCCATTCGCAGCAAAATGAGGATAATTGGCGCAAAGCGAAACATTCTTTTCGGAAAACGTTTTCCTATCAGAGGAACGTGGAAAACTTACGCAAAGAGAGTAATTTGAAAAGAACTCAGAGGTAATTACGGAAAATAAGTGTCGGCTCAAATAGAGAGGTCGAGACGGAATGGAAAAGCATTCATTCGTGAGAAAGGGGCTTTGGAAAGTGGCTGTTGGACACAAAAGGCCTAGCTTTTCAAAGAAATATAAAGTGACATAAAATTATAGAATTTTATTCGTTTTTAATGTCATACCTTCGTCGTATGCTCTTGGAAAAGGGATCATAACTGAAGTGCTAGCAGATGAAAAATTCAATGGCATTTGGGTTTTACGCCGGGATATAAACTTCTCATGTGATAAAATTTCCTTGATATTCATTAAACTGCATTCTTCATTATCTAGATTTATCTTGAAGAATATTTCCCCTTGCTCTTGAGATAAGACAATCAAGATTTCCTCATGAAATTTTGATGAAATGATTTCTCCAAATCTCCATTATCGCCGAGCAATTTTGAATTCTCCTGGTATAAACGATGAAATTTCATACAGTACGAAATTTTAAGGGGCCCTTATACTCTGGCCGACGGCACCGATTTTCCATTCAAAAAGTGCCTATCATTTTTCCAAGTTTACGCCCTCAATTTTTCACCTAAAAGCTTGATTTTCCCTTAAATTGAAGTTAAAGGATGTCTTGACGGCACCAAAAGCTTGAGTTTTTCTTTAAATTGAAGTAAAAGGATGTCTTGAGGGAACTCCAACTTTTCTCTTTGAAAAAATCTGTTTTTCGCATGAAAAATCGGATTGAAATTGAGAGTCTATGAAAATGGACTTCTTAATCGTTTTTCGGTGGTTGTTCATGAATTTTTTTTTGGAAAATTCATCGGAGTGCCCTCGCAAATCAATTTTCTATATTTGAAAAAAAATCAATTTGGATAGGCGCTCAATTAATGCAAAAAATGATGGGAATACTGAAAAGACTTCCAGAAAGTGTGAAATCCCAGAGAACTGTCTGAAATTCCAGGAGAATTAAAAAAAATCAAGCTTTCAGGTGAAAAATTGAGGGCATGAACTTGGAAAAAAGAAAGGCACTTTCTGAATGGAGAATCGGCCAGAGTATAACAGCCCCTTAATGAAAGAATATTCCATTCCATACTCTCAACTCAAATCAAGTTACCCGAATTCATCACACTCCCAAAAGTACCCCCCATATCCATAAAGTTTCGTTATTGATGGACCACTGAAAGACCTCCCATATATCTTCAGGGCTTGGTCACTCTAAATTCCGGAATAAATATCAAGAAGGTACTCGCCGGAGTCCATCCATTGCAAATGCCTCTTTACCCCGACGATAAAGGTGGTCTCCATTCACACTTCGTTGCCCTTATTTCTTATCAGCTTAATGGTTTCACCGGGTTCGAGTTAACAAATTCCCTCATACATTTTTAAAGAGTTCGCCGTACGAGTATATTTTCCATAATTGAATGTATCTCTAGATGTTCACAACGTCGTGCGAAGGCATTAAGGGAATGACTTCGGAGATTTCGGGTTCAGATTAAATGTGTATGACTGTATGGATATAGGGATTCTCCGTATGTTATTGAAGGATACATTCGATGTTTTACGAGAGACGTTCGTACATCGAAATTATTAAATGAAACGGAAGATTCATGCGACCAACAACGAAAATCTTCGCGAGAAGATGTGAGATGGCCCGTTGATTCTTGTTTGCTCAGTATAGAAAAAATAATATGAAGAATCATTAAAAACGAAACAAGTCTTCAGAAATATTCAATTGAGAAGAAAAAACCTTCATCAATATAATTTTCTGCGAGTGATGTATCTACAACGCAATGTTACATTCGCTACTTATCTGAGCAGTTAAAAATTTACTTCAATATAAATACAGGGTCCTGAAATAGTGCGTTCTTCTTCCATAGCTGCCGAACCAGACATCGCAGAGATTTCGTTGGAAAGTAGACCTCTTGTACCTTAATTTCTGCATCTCAGGAAATTATTTTCTAATATACAGGGTGTCCCCGATAAATGTTATTCAACAAATGGATGATTTTTTTATTGGATCACCCCATATATTTTCACATATTTTCAATGACCTTCATTACCTCTTTCATGACGCAAAATCTTAGGGACATTTTTCCAACATTTCAGATCTTATTCGAAGAAAACTGCAAAAAGGTAAGGGAAAAGCAGTTCAGTAAAAGTCTTCTGACGATTTCCAGAAGCGATAGTAACATGAATTTCAACTAAAAGTTTTTTAATTGAAGGATTTGCCTTGACATGGTTCCTAAACGATCAACCTGTCATATACAGGGTGTCCGTTATTAAGGTCCAAATATGAAGAATTAAAATTATCATTTCTCGATTTTTTCAAATAGAACACCCTGTATTTTTTTCCACAATGATGTAGAAAATTGAATACCTTATATTTTCTCAGAAGTAACCTCAGGATTATTTTAACTCCTGCATCCAGCAGACACGAAAAATGATATCGCAACTGAAAATTTTATTCAAATAATAACATAATAAAAACTAACGGACATTCAAAAGAGGTTAAACAATGAAATAAAACTAAATGAATAACTATTGACAAACTTAAAAACCTTCCCAGAATCATACTTCCTGAACATCATCATAGAAATGATATTTCTTTTCCGTTACAATCAATACATATTGATCACGTATTCACCCAATTATATCAGTTTTTATCGGCTTTCCAAAAAAAAATATTGATCACATTATTGCTACTAGAGCTCAAAGATACTTTCGAATACAGTAAATCCGTATGAATTTTTGTTTCCTATCGGGATATTGGGCAGCATAAGTTCGACTTCTTTAAAAAACAGGTTCTGTGGCACTGCCCTATCATGAAAATCATATCAACCATCCCATTTTTTCCAAAAATTCATACTGATTCACTGTATTCGAAAGTATCTTTGAGCTCTGAGTAGCAATAACTTGATCAATATTTTTTTGGAAAGCCGACAAAAACTGATATAATTGGTTGAATACGTGATCAATATGTACCTATTGCTTGTACGGAAAAGAAATATCATTTTTATGATGATGCTCAGGAAGTATGATTCTTGGAAGGTTTTGAAGTTTGTCAATAATTATTCATTTAGTTTTATTTCATTGTTTAACCTCTTTTGAATGTCCGTTAGTTCTTATTATGTTATTATTTGAATGAAATTTTCAGTTGCGATATCATTTTTCGTGTCTGCTGGGTGCGGGAGTTAAAATAATACTGAGGTTACATCTGAGAAAACTGAGTGTTTTTGTTAAGAAATATCGTGTTTTAAACATTCTTATTCAACTAAGATTATTACTGGAGTATTCCCTAAATGTATTAACTCAATTTCACTCGAGAAATATGAACTTTGAGGTCTTTGCGTAGACTCGTATCAGGCACGTATTTGGCCTAATTTTTTTTTTCAAATGGCTATCTTTTCAACAGAGCCGAATTCAGATAAATGGAAAAAGAAAAAAGGTTTCTTTTGGCCTCACAAATCTACGGTTGAATGCCAGATAAGCATCAGAAGTGTGATAAAAAAAGGTAAAAAGTTTTTTGGGATTCTAGGTGAGTCCTCTTCGAAGCTCTTCCAATAATACATCTCCAAAACTCATTATTCCCGAACTATGAATCACGATACTGAAGCAGGTTATTAATAGAATCCACCAAGAAGATATCTACAAAGTGAAACAGCGGACTTATTTGTCAACGCTTGGGCGACTCTCGTCACACATCCAAAGGACATGATTATGAGATAGGGGCCCATATTTTGCTTCGATTCAGCGAACGATACCATCAGGCAGAATTGTAGAACTTGGGTAGCGAACTTGCAAATGAAAGGAAAACGCTTTGAATTTGACGGGAACAGTCCCTTTGGCGAAACGAAAGCAAAAATCAATTTTTCCAATACTAATTGGACCGTGAACTTTTTTCTTTTGGAGTGAAAAGAGATTCGCTAATGAAATACGTCTGAACAAGATATACTAACTGACACAGAAACTGCAACACCCAGAAGGAACTGTTTAAATTTGATTTTTTTTTGGTAAAACATAGATAGTATGATTAAATTCGGAGAAAAAATCGTTGAGTTCTTTACATGTGGACATTTTTTGTTACTTAAATATTGTAGTCGTTTTTTGCAAAATTTTTAAATTTTACAACAAACCAGCTGTACCTAGTAGGTACTGATGTACCTTGGAGAGTTTTAGAATGGCCTCATGGGCTAACCTATCTATCACAAGATTACAGATCACAAGTGGTGTATTGGGGATCTACAATGGGCACGTTCTCATATCTCCAGTGATACAAATACCTAATAGTTGAGAAAACTCATTGTTTTTTCCAATGTTTCGTTGCCACGTGTAACACTTGACTTGGGAGTAAAAGAGGCTGGTTCAATACCTTCATGCCAAGTCGAATATTTCGGAATGATTAACGCTTCGTTTTGTTTCAGTCCCCATAATACCAGAATTTCTCTACAACATCAACCATCCCGATGCTCCGTTGGACGGTCCTGTACGAACCACAACCACGACCACCACAGCAAACCCATGCAAAGAATACATGAGGAGACACAACATAGAATATCTACCTGACGTCTCAACGGAAGCTGATATGGGTAATGATACGTCGAATTTTTGTAAGAATGGGGATCATTGTTTCGTTTTGCAGATAATATGACAACTATTGATCCAGAGAAATTGCTGCGTGAGGAGAGGCATCGCGACTTGGTGCAAGAAACCAGCCAGGTGGGCATAATGTTCGCCTCGAAGGCATTTGTGCAGTTGCTGGCCAACCCATTCGTTGGACCATTAACTCACAAGTAAGTAAAATCCTCTATGGTAATATGTTCTACAGCGTTAAGAAAGTACCGGAAATTGGCCAATAAAAAACAAAATACAGGTCGAGTCTTTGACGTGTACATATATTTTAACTGTTTGAAAGATACAGGGTGTCGATAATCCATGAAAAATTTCTTTTTAGTATCTTCAGAAATATTATTTCAAATGAACTGAATTATAGTTTATTGTTAACTGCATTCATGGTGCATATTCCTCAATCAGAACTTATTTCATATTTCTCCTGGTATAGAAGTTACAGCGTGGCCGACTCATAAATACACGCAAAAATACTATAAAACCAAAAAGACGATCGGTTAATATATTCGGAAGAATCTATCATTTAAAAAATAAAAGTATTCCTATGTTTTCTCAGTAAAATGCGTTGTTACGAGTTATTCTCAATTTTACCCGATAAAATTTGACGAAAAAATAAAAAATCAAGAATAATCTGTAACCTTCTCTGGATTTTAATTTCACAGAATGGCTAGAAAACTATAAACTCTCTGATCTCTATACAAGTTAACAATGTTGTCAGAATGTTTAATCAACTTGGTCAGGACTAAAATCTCTACGATGGAAGAACGATTGATGTGGAGATATGATAATAAAATCCCACAAATGTGGGGGATAAAATTGAATTCTAAGAAGCATGAAATTATACATACAACAAAATATTAAAAATAAGCTCAATGAATGGATGATGATGTCGATATAACCCCGTATCAAAGTGAAAAAATTAAAAATAAAATAACACTTAGCACTAAATAATCTATTCATAGAATCCCATTCCGAAGAGTTGGTGTAAATGGATAATGAAAGTCTAAAATCTCTTCTATTTGTGTGGAACCTTTATTATTTATTCAGGGCTTGACATGTTTCGGCATCTATGCCATTTTCGAAAGCCAATTGAATAATGGATTTTTCGAAATTGTCTTTATTGTGTAATGTTGTGAATGTGTTCTTTTAGACCCTTTTAAGACTTGATGAAAAATAGACCATCATATGACTATGTGGAACCATTATTCAATTGGCTTTTGAAAATGGCATAGATGCCAAAACATGTCAAGCCCTGAATAAATAATAAAGGTTCCACACAAATAGAAGAGATTTTAGACTTTCATTATCCATTTACTAAATAATCTGTGGCGACGTTTCTATTCAAACAATATCCTCTGTGATAATTTGCTGCCAACTACCAACTACTTAAAAACTTCTGCACAAGAAAATATCCCAATTTATACACGTAAATTTTATAAACCCGACACTACACGGTTAATTGTACATTAATTCACTGAAAGTCTTCGAAATAATCATCACGAGATCGAAGGAAAACACCTAAAATAATCAATTTCCCCGTTTATAACAACACAGCTCTATCAATTATCCCCCATATCTGTTTAAAATTAGCTATACGCAAAAAGCTCTGTGATAGCTTTGTCATTGCAGATTTTTTTCAGTTACCTTTGTAATTAAAATGAGTTAGGTGAGGTTGACTATAAATTGGAATAAGAACCTTTTTTCACAAGATATTTTTGATATATCGAGGACGATATGAACCAGTGTTTTTGTTAAAAAAAATCGTGTTTTTAACATTCTGATTCAAATAAGGTTAGTACTTGAGTGTTCCCTGAATGTATTAACTCAATTTCAATCGAGGAATATGACCTTTGAGGTCTTTGCAGAGAATCGTATCGAGCACGTATTTGGCCCAATTTTTTTTTTTCCAAATGGCTATATCTTTTTAACAGAGACTAATTCGGAAAATGAAAAATGAGACAAGGTTTCTTTTGTCCTCAAAAATCTACAGTTGAAATATGTGTACAAGTCAAAGAATCACCCTGTATAGTATGTATTGTGTTGGTTTGTTACATCCATGTAATACAGCGTAAGATTCGTTTCAGGAATGTGGACAAATGAACTTCTGATGTTATATTGTACATTTTTTTATTAACAGCTTTTCCGACGTTTGTATTTATTTATGTTTTATTATCTTGTCTCCAAAACTTCTTCATTGCTAGCACGTGACACGTGAAACACTTTGTTGTTGTTTAGTATTATTGCGAAACAAATTATCAGATTTATTACCTAAAGTATGAATTTTAATATAAACTATTTGCATTTATGAATAAGATATTTTCTGATGAAGTCATATTTTCGCAATAATAATTGTCATATTCAATTTCAGAATAGGCTACAGTGTACCCATGTTTGCCGGTTTCATCATCATGTTTCTCTCTACAATAAGTGAGTATTACTTCAATTTTGTCGTTTACTTCTAGTGCCTGATTCAAATGAAGGGGGAAATTCTTCAACAATATCTTGCCTTTGGGTTGAATAAGATATAAACTTTTGTAAGTGATGCATCTTTAATGCAAATGGATTTTTGGTACTGTCAGGCGGTGTTGTTTGGAACACTTTTCAACTTCATTAAAATACGTAATTATTTGGGAACAAGTGGGTTAAGTGCGATATTCTAAGGTGAAAACGTTTAGATGGTAGGTACGTCTTTCTTTTCAATACATTTTTGAATAATTTTATAATATTCTGTCAAAGGATATCTGAACTACATTCCAAGTTACCCTGCTGTTTCAATTACTTTAGTGTGGTAATAAAATAATTGCACAACTTCAGCAATCTTGAACACTCAATTTCATGATTTTCAGTTGTCATAAGAATTCGTTAGTTTTTCCCCGGAACAAGCATTGAAACCTGAAAGTGACCATATGCAATTATAGTAGATACATAAAGATTTATGCCTACCCACAATCTTAAATTGCTTTTAGGCGAAATCTTCCAATAAAAAGTTTAATAGATACTAACCGAGAGACATAAATGGCTTGATACGGCATTTCCAAACCGATTTATATTGATATAGCAAATTACAGTTTTATATTCAGGGTCTTGCACTACTGGAATTCCATTCTTCTCGTGAATATTCGGAATGGATGCTGGGGAAAAGTACCATTTGCGATGATCAAATCTCCTTACAATTACGTAGTTATAATTAATTATAAGTACAGTATTGAAGTGTTGAAACTTGTGCAGATTTATCAATTCCGCCTCTCTTATTCGTTCGCCCAAAATCTCGGACGAGAATTTTTAATAATTGAATTCAGTTCTTGTCAATTCTGGGCGTCTTTTGTTGGCCCGATGAGTCCTGGGGAGATTCGAATTCAAGCCACAGAATTTAATTAGATTGAAAAATATTCTGCGCGGAAAGATTTAACGAAAAATCAATTGTGAATGAATTATGGATATAGACTATACGTTTAGTTAGTATAATAGTATTTGTTCAGTTCCTGGACAATGATTGGAATTTCACTGTGGAATATTGATTATTGAAAATAGACAAGTTTTAATTTTGGAAAATTAAAGTAGTTCTTATTTATTTTTGAGTTATTTATAATTTCATACGATAAGATTGGTAAATGAAGTTTTAAATTCGAAGTAATATTTTGTATTATAAAACGCAGTACCGATCTAAATGATTTAGGAACATTTTTTCAAATTAAAAAAAACAACTTGAACGCACAATCAAATAATAGTATATTCTAAAACTAGTTGCAGAATGGGCTCTTATTCCAACACGTATGCGAAATTCGAAAACGAGCGACGAAGGAGCGAGTTTTCGAACGCATGAGTGTTGGAATTGCCTTCTGCAACAAGTAATAGACGATATTTTCTCTATTTCAGTCAAGTTTTGTGAAAAACTGTCGAAATTAAATGAAAAATTCAGATTATTCATCCTAGTGACTTTTGTATTGTATCTTGGCAGTTGGTGTGACTGTTAATTGACATTTGAATCTAACGTTTCGAATTTTGAAATCATTTATAATTATAATTACGCATTGAATTCGTGAATTATGTTTGAAGAAATCGATTTAACACCTCCAGAATTACGAAAATTTGCGAATAATGTTGCGAATAAATTAATACCTCAAAAATCCTAATCCTTGTATCAAAAAAAATACGAAAAACTTGTGAAGAGAATTCGGTTATTTGAATTTCAGGTAATGTTTTGTTAGCGTATTTTGAATAACGTATTTATGAATTAGGTCATATAAATGTTCTATGTCATGGTGAACTTATTCAACGTAACGCAGTATGGCTCAGAAATTGGAAAATAAAACATTTCCAACGAGTATTGATTGAGAAAATAGAAGAAAATTAGCAATAGAACTACGTAAAACCTCACCTTCCAAACGGAAACTCTGGGATTTTTTTCTGCAAAAACTAAGAAGATTGCCGACTTCTCGATAGCATTTTCGTAATCTGGGAACCAAACTTAGTGCGTACAAATTTTTTCACTGTTCCAATACGATTCTTTCAGTTCTAAATAAATACCATGAAATTGGATAGGATCCGAAGCCAGTGCTGACAACCACAAAACGAAAAATATAACTGAAAACAATGATGTGATGAGTTTATCACATTACTGTTTTTAGTACTGTAATGAACTCATTACGATACTGAAATAGGAGAAAATTGTGTATTGTACTTTTGTTGCAAATTGGTGAAGGATCCGGGTTTACTAATTCGAACTAAAATCGGAGCATTTCTGAGATTGCACACTTTTATATAGGTAGAGATGTTAGTCATTTGATTTAAGTAGAAAGACGAAGCGTGAAAAGGGGGAATTCTCAGGGATCCCAATTACTATATTCCATTAGGCTGCCATGATTTAATTAGAACCTCTTAAACGCATGTCTCCGACAGAGTGCCTGAAGATGTTCCAGCCTAACTAGCAGTGATGGTCAAGACTCAAGGATTCACAATTATTTATTATCTCAGGATTTAATCTCATTTCAACAGTGTGATACTCAAATTATTTTCGATTGATTGTTTCACTTTGAGAGTGAGTAAAAGAGCCACCCCTGTCCAAGTAAGGTTACGCTGGGCATACTTCACTTATTAAAATGATAGTAGTAGTTTTTAGTAATGGATTTTTTTGAAAATGGATAGGAAATTCAATTTGTTCATCATATGAAAATATGAAATTTGTTTCAATTGGGAATTTGTACGTTGCGATTAAATAAAAGCAGTTTCGTCAAAAAAATTATATTTCTCAGTAAATAGGATCTTCCAGAAATAATTCTCCGAACTCCAACATTTGGCGACCGTGACAAGACTTGAAGAAGGAAAGATCTAAATTGAGTGTTTTTTAAAAACTCGCAGGTAGATAGATAACCTTGTGAAGAAGTACACACAACCAAACTTATATGGAATCACCCAGTATTAAGATGAAATATTATTTTGATATTTTTTTCGCTAGAAGCAAATAGAAAGTGCAGTTAGGTTCATAAGCACTTGATAAAATTTGGCTTTGTAGTATCGATTTTACCATTTCGTTCGAACGTCGCAGTGAATTTATATTTTGTTTTTTTGCGAAGTTTTAAAAAAAATGCCTTATGTGGGGTTATCGGAAGTCCAGAGAGTAAGAATTATTACTATGGCAGAACAAGGTATGTCACAAAGACAGATTGCAAGAACGGTGGGGGTTACACAAGGGGTTGTTTCAAAAACCTATGCAAGGTTTCTGGAGTTAGGAACCCTAAAGAATAGGCCGAGAAGAAGTCGTGGAAGAGTAACTACAGAAAGGCAGGATCGGTTTTTAGCCCAAACAGATAGAAGAAATCCCGCAGTATCTCATTCAGAGCTTCAAAGGCAATTTTTGCAAGCTACAGGTGTTAGTGTTTCTGTCGAAACTATCAGAAAAAGACTTCGCGCTCGGGAATTATTCAAGAGAAGAGCGTTAAGAGTTCCAGAACTATCAAGGCAAAATAAAGTTGACCGTTTTAATTGGTGTTTAGAGCATGAAAATTGGACTATTGAAGATTGGAAAAATGTCTTATTTTCGGATGAGACCAGAATTGGCCTACGATCAGACGACCGGCGTGTTCGCATTTTAAGAGGTAGAGGGAGGCAAGCTAGGCTCCAAGATGCAAGACCGATCCCTAAATACAAAGGAGGTACTGTAATCTTTTGTGGCGGAATTATGTTTGGTGCGAAAACTCCTTTAATTCCCATTAGACAATCTCTGACAGGGCCTAGGTATGTTGATCTAGTGCTACAACCTGTAGTGAGGCTCTGGCGAGGTGCTTTTGGAGATTATTTCCTATTTATGCAGGATAATGCACCTCCACATACCAGCAGAGTTGCAAAAAATTTTTTCGAAACAGAAGGTGTGACTGTTTTAGAGTGGCCTTCTTGTTCACCGGACCTTAATCCTATCGAGCACTTGTGGGATAGGATCAAACGAAAAATTAGAGCTCGTCAAAATAATCCTGGTAACGCAGAGCAACTTATACAAGCGGCTTTAGAGGAATGGGCAAATGTTACAGAAGAAGAAATTAACAACTTAATAAGGTACATTCGGGTAATATGGCCCACTTTCACTTTAGCGGAGTATAAAACTACAAAAAAAAACAATTTAAACATTTTTATTTTTAATTATGAAAAAACATTTATCAATGAACATATAGGAACTCTTAAACTTTGAAAATAACAAAACTTCATATCATGTTAGGAACAAAACCAAAAACATCAAAATTGGACCATATTTCCGACTTTGCCTGAAATATGGCCCGGAATATGAAAAAGAAGCAGAAATATGACCCACGCATAATACTTCCATTAAGATGAGCAATCTGGGCACTGTAATTCTTCAGTATCTTCTGCGGTTAGTCCCACGCATATTTCATGCACCCATGTGCCACAAATCGCACACATACGCATGTCACTTTCAAAATCTTCATTACAAATGGAACACATCTAGCTTTCCTTAATTTTCTCGACCTTTGCTTTTGCAGCAATTGATGTGAGCTTGTTTTCTTCAAAAATGTCTCTCCTCAAAACCTGGGCTTTATAATTAATTGCCTTTCTTCGCACTGGCCCCGCATAAAATTTCCTGGGCCAAATTTCCGCCCGTGCACATTTACAGATTGAGGTTATTTTCTCATCGCAAATTCGAAATTCAACAGAAATTGTACCATGTCTAGAATGCCTAATAACTATAGAATGAATAGATTCTATAGGCTTACCTGTAGCCTTATCTGGAGCTGAAATATTCGATGTTGAATATTCACTACTTCTATTAAGAAATTCGGTCCAAACACAAAATATTAAATAGGTAACGAAATAGGCGCGAAACTGCAAAGTGCGTTGTATCATATTTACAGATTTAGGACAACATATACAGTACTTCATCTTATAGTTCACAGATGTCATCTCACAGAAAAATAAGTCGGGTGGGCCTTAAACTTGCCCGGGCCATATTACCCGAATGTACCTTAGAAAGCATGCCTCGTCGAATTCAAGCTTGTATCAATGCCAGGGGTGGTAATACTGATTATTGATTTGTTAAAATCGTTTTATTTGTTGTTCAATTCTCAGTTACATAAAAATTATTTTTAGAGAAATTTACACTTTTAATTTTCTGTTCTATTATAAAAATAATCTTTTAATAATTTATATTATTTTTGTAATAAACTTGTTTTGGGAAAACTGCTCTTCACTTTTCAGCGACTTTTTTTTAATTAAAATTCGTCTTTTCCAAATAACAGGGTGATTCCATATAAGTTTGATTGTGTGTATTATACAGAGTGTAACAGCCAAATGGAATAAATTCGATAACGAATAAATGTGTTGGGATTTTTAATTTTAAATGCGCATATTTTTCAAGAAAATAATATTATATAGGGTGTTCCATGCGACCGTGGCCAATACCAATTTTCTTATTTCAAATTCGACCCCCTGTATATTATTTATTTTTTGGATTCTTCAGAGAATTCTAGATACAATTCATGCACAATGTCCTATACCTATCTTTAACTATTTCGGAAGTATTAAGTGTTTTCAGATTTATTGCAAAAATCAACGTTTTAAATAAAATTATTTTATTTCACAAATTGGGTACATTACACTTAAAACCTAAAAAGTAATACTGATTATTTCTGTGAAATAAAATAATTTTCATTTGAAATGTTAAATTTTGTAAAATATCTGAAAAAACTTAATATTTCCGAAAAAGTTGAAGATAGGTATAGGACATTGTGCATGAATTGTGCCTAGAATTCTCTAAAGAATCGAAAAAATAAATAATATACAGGGAGTCGCATTTGAAATAAGAAAGTTGGTATTGGCCACGGTCGCATGGAACACCCTATATAATTTTATTTTCTTGAAAAATATGCGCATTTAAAATTAAAAATCAACGTGTCCGAGCGTTTTTCCTAACACCCCCTCATTCGTTATCGAATTTATTCCATTTGGCTGTTACACTCTGTAGATTGGAGATACCAGCCCCAATCATATTTAGGTACAGATTTCAACGCAAATCCCTTCGCTTTCACAGTCGATGTTTTTTTTTTCAGTTTTTGCGTTCGGACGCAGCTACAGTGTACTGTTCATAGCGAGAGCCTTACAAGGTATCGGTTCGTCCTGTTCTAGTGTGTCAGGAATGGGTATGTTAGCTGAGCGATATCCCGATGACAAGGAACGAGGCAATGCGATGGGTATCGCACTTGGAGGATTGGCTTTGGGAGTCCTGATTGGTCCACCTTTTGGTGGTATAATGTACGAGTTCGTCGGGAAATCTGCACCTTTCTTGATTTTATCTGCTCTGGCGCTTGCTGATGGAGGTATTTATTCAGTGAATGGTGTTTTCGCTTCCTTTACATTTTCTTTTATGAAATTTTTTTACGTGAAGGATTTATTTTGCTTTTTATTGCCAATTTCACAGCCAAGTAGATTAATGCTTATCCTTTATCGACATAGTTCTACAATTACTGATGCTACAACCAGCAGTAGTGAGGCAAGAGTCAGATCCACCATCCCTAAAAGCTCTTGTAACTGACCCTTACATTATCATAGCAGCTGGTAAGTAATCCTCACATTCCAGATCATTCCGGATTTTATAAATCGACAGAATAGTTATTCATGATGTGAGTGTTAAAAGTGACGTTTTATTTCGTTAGTGAAGAAGTTTGTGAAATGAAACAATTTTACGAACAAAATAAAATCACTTTCAACACAAATACCATACAATGTTTTTTGTACAACTGCCCTATTTTGATAATGAAATGGGCGAATTTGCAATAACAATATACTTCAAAATGCATTTTAATATTAAAAAAATCAAAAAGTTGTTGTGAATGGCAAACGTTGCCAAAGTTATTATTACTAACAAATAAGAAAAGACGCTGTCATTTGAATTTCGTTCCTGTTCAATTTTCGTCTTGGGTTTTTAACTGTTTGTTGAGAGTCCAATTATTAATAAAAGTGACGATTTGGTTGTTCCTGTGGATATTGAAGAGTCTGCAAGAAGAGCAAGTCTGGAACTCGACATACCTAAAAAATCTGTTCAGCAGTAGGATATTGCATATAACAATTTCTTGGCCTAGTGTAAATTGAAAAATGTAGAAGAAAACTTCAGTGAACCTGTTTTCCTGGCATACTTAGAAGAAAAATAAAAAATATGGAGTTCATCAACTTTGTGGAGCAAATTTTCAATGATACAGTCAAGCGCCCTTGTTTAAAATGGTGTGGATGTTAGTAAATATTTTAAGGTAATAGCATATTTAAAACGGAAAAGTGAAGGATATCGTCCCAAAAAATCGAAAATTCTCACTCGTGAACAAGTTGAAAAGTTTATAAATGAGGCACCAGATGAGAAATACTTGATGGTTAAGGTTGCAACTATTTTCGGATTATTTGGAGCCTGTCGGCGTGAAGAATTGTGTAATTTATCAGTGAAAGACATCGAAATAACAAATAAATCATTGGTTATACAACTTCCAAACACAAAAACGAAAGTCAGTCGTTCTTTCAGTATTATATTGGGAAGTATGTTGACTATTTTCATAAGTACTTTGCACTGCGCCCTTCTGTCATCAAACATCGTCGTTTTTTTCCTGAAATACATGAATAATAAATGCACTGCCAATCCAGTTGGTATCAATACATTTGGGAAAATTCCATCTATTGTTGCCGAGTTCCTCAAACTGCCAGAACCAAAGCAATATACAGGACACTGTTTTCGAAGATCCTCCGCTTCATTGCTAGCAGAATCAGGAGCAAATATTACGGATATAAAAAACATGGTGGATGGAAGTCTACGACGGTAGCCGAGGGCTATGTTAATCATTCCATTGCATATAGAAATGTCATTGCTGAAAAAATTCTCACAACCTCAACAGATTTTGGATCATCATCATCCAATATTGTACGGTTTCTACAAGTACTGATGGTGCTGAGGATTCTAATAATGTGTTGCGAAGCTCCCTAACGTCACAGGGCATTAATGTTAGTAATTGTTCTAGTTTTACGATAAATATTAATGTTCATAAGTAATGATTGTTAAATATTGATAATAAAAATTTGCAATTGCTGAATTTTTTTCATCTGATTTCATCATAAGAAAATGGAGTACTAAAAATATTTTTAACACTAATGTTAAAAATATTTTTAACACGCTTCCACGTAAACAATCAATTTTAACATTGTTTGCTGTCATTAAAAGTGTCACTTTTAACGGCAGTTGTACAAAAACGTACTTTTTTCCCTTGTAACAACCGATCCTTATGAAATTATGCGTTAGTTTTGTCTTGTATTCTTATTGGAGACCATTTGGATCCATGCAGTAATATCGTAGATTTTCTTTTCTTCTTTTCTAAGGTTCCATAACTTTTGCCAATATCGGAATGGGGATGATGGAGCCATCCCTGCCAATTTGGATGATGGACACGATGGAAGCTGACAGGTGGCAGCAAGGAGTGTCATTTTTGCCTGCCAGCATATCATATCTTATTGGGACGAATTTGTTTGGTCCATTAGGTCATCGTATGGGCAGATGGCTAGCTGGTTTTGTCGGTTTGATAGTTATAGGAATTTGCCTCATGCTGGTAAGATTCACAATCTAGTATACTTTTGAGTTCCTTACTTAACTTCACCAAAAGAATCACTTCTCCTTCAGAATGATTTCGATCCACTTAAAAATAGTAATACCAAGACAACTCCCACTGAACGTTCTTCAATTAGGGTCAGATTATGAAAGACTAGAGGTTTCATTTTACGGAAGATATGACAAAAAAGTTCAAATAACATACACACAACCAAACTTATATGGAATCACCCTGTTATTTGGAAAAAACGAATTTTAATTAAAAAAAAGTCGCTGAAAAGTGAAGAGCAGTTTTCCCAAAACAAGTTTATTACAAAAATAATATAAATAATCAAAAGATTATTTTTATAATAGAACAGAAAATTAAAAGTGTAAATTTCTCTAAAAATAATTTTTATGTAACTGAGAATTGAACAACAAATAAAACGATTTTAACAAATCAATAATCAGTATTGCCACCCCTGGCATTGATACAAGCTTGAATTCGACGAGGCATGCTTTCTATTAAGTTGTTAATTTCTTCTTCTGTAACATTTGCCCATTCCTCTAAAGCCGCTTGTATAAGTTGCTCTGCGTTACCAGGATTATTTTGACGAGCTCTAATTTTTCTTTTGATCCTATCCCACAAGTGCTCGATAGGATTAAGGTCCGGTGAACAAGAAGGCCACTCTAAAACAGTCACACCTTCTGTTTCGAAAAAATTTTTTGCAACTCTGCTGGTATGTGGAGGTGCATTATCCTGCATAAATAGGAAATAATATCCAAAAGCACCTCGCCAGAGCCTCACTACAGGTTGTAGCACTAGATCAACATACCTAGGCCCTGTCAGAGATTGTCTAATGGGAATTAAAGGAGTTTTCTCATCAAACATAATTCCGCCCCAAAACATTACAGTACCTCCTTTGTATTTAGGGATCGGTCTTGCAGCTTGGAGCCTAGCTTGCCTCCCTCTACCTCTTAAAATGCGAACACGCCGGTCGTCTGATCGTAGGCCAATTCTGGTCTCATCCGAAAATAAGACATTTTTCCAATATTCAATAGTCCAATTTTCATGCTCTAAACACCAATTAAAACGGTCAACTTTATTTTGCCTTGATAGTTCTGGAACTCTTAACGCTCTTCTCTTGAATAATTCCCGAGCGCGAAGTCTTTTTCTGATAGTTTCGACAGAAACACTAACACCTGTAGCTTGCAAAAATTGCCTTTGAAGCTCTGAATGAGATACTGCGGGATTTCTTCTTGCTGTTTGGGCTAAAAAGCGATCCTGCCTTTCTGTAGTTACTCTTCCACGACTTCTTCTCGGCCTATTCTTTAGGGTTCCTAACTCCAGAAACCTTGCATAGGTTTTTGAAACAACCCCTTGTGTAACCCCCACCGTTCTTGCAATCTGTCTTTATGACATACCTTGTTCTGCGATAGTAATAATTCTTCCTCTCTGGACTTCCGATAACCCCACATAAGGCATTTTTTTTTAAACTTCGCAAAAAAACAAAATATAAATTCACTGCGACGTTCGAACGAAATGGTAAAATCGACACTGCAAAGCCAAATCTTATCAAGTGCTTATGAACCTAACTGTTTTTGTGAGTAAACACATGCACTTTTTATTTGCTTCTAACGAAAAATATATCAAAATAATATTTCATCTTAATACTGGGTGATTCCATATAAGTTTAGTTGTGTGTATTCCTTATTCTTATAACTTTCTCTGAAAAAGCCCCACTTTCAAACTGCCAAGCCATATGAGCTCAACTACCTATTACATTTTCACTGGTCAACACATTATCAGTTTCGCTGAAATGAAGCTATAGGCTCTAGGATCTTTTTCTCAATTTTGAAAGGAAACTCAAGTCATTTTGATATCGATTATGCTTCAATAATCTATACTGATGGAACCTTATTTCAGGTACCTATGGCAACCCATGTAAATCATCTCATAGTTCCCAATGCAGGTTTAGGGTTTGCTATTGGTATGGTAGATAGTTCAATGATGCCAGAACTTGGTTATCTGGTAGACATCAGGCATTCAGCGGTGTACGGAAGTGTGTATGCGATTGGAGATGTGGCATTCTGCTTAGGATTTGCAATAGGTTAGTATTGTTGATTAATAATTGTAATGAAATATATGAAAGGACTTCTGATTTTCAAATTATCCTATTTTCGAATAATTGTAACACAGATCAATCACAGATTTCATTCACAACAAAATTGAACCGAAAACACTGAGCATTGAAGTGGACGCATTTAAGAATGGACTCAATGAATAAAATATTATCTAAAAGACATGTAAAGAGCTAAAAATAATTAGACAATGAATGAGAACGAAAATTCTAATGAACGAGAATAAATTCGCTATCACAAAAACGCTTATATCTTTTGAACCACTGGACCGATTTCGAAAATCAAACTCATTCTCGAATCATCTTCTAATTCTAATGAAAACTGTAAAACAATAAAAAAACTTTTTTTTACAAAATTCATGGATTTTTTCTGGAATTCTTCCCATCATGCTTCTTATAGTGTTCTCAGTCACTTTCTGGAATGCTGTCTTCCACTTTTGCTTGAATTCCGCTAATGTTTTCGTTGATTTCTTAGTCTTCTTCAATTATCTTTTTACCAGGGCCCAATATCTTTCGATTGACCTGAGTTCTGGGCAATTTGGTGGATTGGCCTCTTTGGGGACAAAAACCACCTCATTAGCTTCGTACCATTCCTTGGTGGCCTTGCTGTAGTGGCATGAAGCTAAATCTGTCCAAAAGATTGTTGACACATCGTGCTCACGTAAAAATGGTGAAAGTCGCTTCTTCAAGCATTCCTCGATGTATATCTTCGAGTCAACAGAGCCTTGGCCAACGAAAAATTTGCTCCTTTTCCCACAAGTGCAAATTGCTTGCCAAACTAGGATTTTTTTAGGAAACTTTGCTTGTTTCTTCACGCGAAATTGTTCGTCAACATTTCCACAAGAATCTGCAGTATAAAATTCCTGACCAGGAAGTTGCGAGAAATCAGCCAAGACATAGGTTTCGTCGTCCATCACGCAACAGGAAAATTTTTTCAAGAAATCTTTTTTTCATTTCTTTGATCTTGATTTCGCTTCTTGATTCTTCACAGCGTTCCTGTCTGGCACTTTCTGCACTTTGTATGTTCTAAGCCCACAACTCGACTTGATTTTCTAAACGTTTGACTGCGAACAACCCACTATTTGGGCCACTTTCCGTCCTGAAAGGTTAGGATTCTTCTAAAAAGGGCTGATGGCTTTCTTCTGCACTTTTTTTGGGCTATGAAACCCCTTTTTCCTCCCGGTTCCTTCCTTGTAAGATCTTCGTTGAAGCGCTTAACAACTCTTGATACCGTTTATTCTGGTTTAGTCCTTATATAAAAGCATTTCAGGTGATATTTAATCTAGGCAGGCCAGTATACTCACTCATTAAAATTGAGACAATGTTGGGGAATAGTCCTAAAGATATTCATATATTATACAGGGTGTCCCACTAGTGCCGCAGCGGACGATATACGCGTAACGGACTGCGTTTTGCGAAATTTTTTGATGCAGACTTGATATACTACAGGAAGAGCACAACCTAAAAGTATTTTCGAATATATAGGGTGGCCCACAAAAGAGGAATAGCGGGTGACTTTGTTTTTTCAAATGGGACACCCTATATTCAATAGTGTTTTTCCATTCTCTGAAACATTCTGCATGCTTCCGTATACTTTTCACATATTTTTATTCGACAGTTTTCGAAATATTAGCCATTTTGACAAAAAAATGATACTTGTAGAGGCTATGTTATTCAATTATATTTCACGAACGCTTGCACATACCAATAACAGTTTTATATGGATTGAAAGACAAGACTTCAAAGTATCCTACCCAGCTATAATAAAGCATCTCCAGCATAAAGAGTGTCCACAAAAAGACTATCAACATGACGAATTTCAAATCGATTTTTCTTCATTTTTTCAAATGCAATGCATATAATTTTTTTTCATCATTGTAATCACCATTCATTTTACTTCATTTTTTGTCAAATACATAATATGCATATCTCTAACGGAATAGGATTTTTTAGAGTTTTTCCTCCAAATTCACATTTACTTTCGAATTCAAAGAGCAGATTTGGCTTTTCTGTGGTTATTGGGAACTGTCAAATTATTCTATTCAAAATTACCATCATTGCAGCTTCAATTCAAATCATCATAGATTTTACGGATTGGATGAATACTCACACAATGATGTAAAAATTCGTATAATACCAATGATTTTGATTAGTTTGAATGTACAAGTTATGAATGCTTCAAGAAAACGAGTTTCAAAACTTCAGGTTACAAAAAAGTGCTCGCTCTTATCCTTATACAACTTTCTTCGAAAAAATGATATTCATAAGTTTCACAGGCACGCAGATCTTCAAGCTCCCAAGCTCAAAGCTTGTTTGAAATTTTTGGAATATTCGACGTTTCAAGTAGAAACATAGAAAATTCTCAAAAATGCATTTTTAAAAATGGGTACAGAAAGCAAGTTTCTTTCTTCAGTAACTGATTTCATCACATTTTTGAGTAGATACATCAAAACTTTCTAGTTCCTCATTTCGCTATAATATGAATTGAAGCTTCAAAGATGCTTATTCTGGGTGGAATATTTTGACAGTTCTTAATAACCACAGAAAAGCCAAATCTGCTATTTGAATTCGAAGGTATATGTGAATTTTAGGGAAACATTTCGAAAAAGCGCTTAAAAATCCTATTCCGTTAAAGATATGCATATTATGTATTTGACAAAAAATGAAGTAAAATGAATGGTGATTACAATGATGAAAAAAAATTATATGCATTGCATTTGAAAAAATGAAGAAAAATCGATTTGAAATTCGTCATGTTGATAGTCTTTTTGTGGACACTCTGTATGCTGGAGATGCTTTATTATAACTGGGTAGGATACTTTGAAGTCTTGTCTTTCAATCCATATAAAACTGTTATTGGTATGTGCAAGCGTTCGTGAAATATAATTGGATCACATAGCCTCCACAAGTATCATTTTTTTGTCAAAATTGCCAATATTTCGAAAACTGTCGAATAAAAATATGTGAAAAGTATACGGAAGCATGCAGGATGTTTCAGAGAATGGAAAAACACTATTGAATATAGGGTGTCCCATTTGAAAAAACAAAGTCACCTGCTATTCCTCTTTTGTGGGCCACCCGATATATTCGAAAATATTTTTAGGTAGTGCTCTTCTTGTAGTATATCAAGTCTGCATCAAAAAATTTTGCCAATCTCAGACCGTTACGCGTATATCGTCCACTGCGGCACTAGTGGGACACCCTGTATATGATGATATGATTTATATATGATATATAAATAAATTAGTGCAATGACCAAAACTCTCTATTGCGTAGGCCGATTTTCGATCTTAATTTGAATCACATAATTGGCCAATAATTCATCTGATTAAGATTGGTCTCCGACTCAGTTGGAAAACATTGTTTCGTTTTTCAGCGTGCACTTGGAATTACAAACAGAACCAGTCAAGTGAGAAAGTAGGAAGTAAATTCCGCATCTCGGTATACCGAGCAGCCGCGAATTGTGCCCATTATGAAAATGACATTGCATAAACTTCTCCATTAGTTTACAAATATGTGGGGCGACCGAGATAATGAAGAAATTAATTTCGATCCGGTTTTTCACCTTTTTCTTTCAGATGCAAACTATTTTCGACACTCCGAAGTGAAATTGAGACAAATGGAGGCTGCTCGTGACGGGATACGATCATGAGATGGAATGATGGTTACGACAAGAATGTGAATGTTGATCGAACAAGTTCATAGCTAATTGATTGTAGTTCGGTCGAATACAAGTTTTACAGATACTACGGCTGATGCGAACGCTTCGGAAGCATCGCGATGAAAGTTAAGATCTACTCTGCGCAAAAAATTAACGCACATTATGGAAATCTCAAATTTATTCTTCAACTGAAGGTGTTCTCAATGATAATTATTTTTATCAGAATTATGCATGCATATGTTATGTTATCCACTTTCAACGTTTTTCTTTAATACAGATGTTTTCTCCCAGTAGGAATAAAAAAAGATGATATTATCAGATTTTGAATGTATTGGCTCCATTCTAAAATCAGTTGTTCTCGATCAATTCTAGTGATCAATAGTTTTTCTTTCGTTTGATTTTCTACACTCGATCGCTATGCAACGCGAAACACGCAATTTGACCCAAGAGGAATGTGCCCAAGCGGTAGTTTTGCGAGAAGAAGGGTGGACATACACAAGAATTGCAGAAAGGTTTGGAGTTACCCATACAAGTGTGTCGAGAATGTTGCAGCGATTCAGGGAGACAGGTATGAATGTCCGAAGACCAGGACAGGGTAGACCACGGGTAACAACTGCCATTCAAGAACGTTACTTGAGAGTTTCTTCGTTGAGACAACGGTTTGCAACCGCTCGCCTCCTTCGAAATCAGCTTGAGCAAACTCATGAGGTGCAAATTAGCACTCAGACAATAAGAAATCGCCTCAAAGAATATGATTTAAGGCCTCGTGTCGCGGCAAGAGGCCCAGCTCTTACCCCAGCCCATCGAAGGGCGCGTTTGGATTTTGCGAGAGAGCATATCCATTGGGAAGAGGCCGATTGGGAAAGAGTTCTCTCCACAGATGAGTCTAGATTCTGTCTCTACCATTGTGATCGACGTTCCCTTGTATACAGACGTCCACATGAAAGATATGCTCAGTGCAATTTCCTGAATACTACTGGTTTCGGGGGAGGATCGATAATGGTATGGGGTGGAATATCTTTGACTGCTCGCACAGACCTAGTGGTCGTTGATAATGGAGCTATGAATGCTGATAAGTATATAAGGAACATTCTTGAAGAGCATGTAGTGCCATTTGCCCCATACATTGGTGAAAATTTCATTTTTATGGACGATAATGTCAGACCCCATCGTGCGCAGTGGCGCACCGAGGGGGGGGCTGTCGGGCTGCAGCCCCCCCTGAGCTCAAAAATAAAGGATTGTTTTCGTCGTTTTCGAGTTGTTTTTTTATGTAAAAACCTGATTACTCTCGAGCAGCCCCCCCCGAATGAAATTTCTGGGTGCGCCACTGCGTGCGCGCATCGTTCAGGAGTACCTTGAAGAGGTTGAAGTCTCTCGAATGGAATGACCAGCAAGAAGTCCAAATCTCAATCCGATTGAGCAGGTTTGGAACAACCTCAATAGAAGGCTGAGAAGTTCAGAAAATCATCCAGCTACTCTTAATGACTTAGGAATCCAACTCGGAGAAATCTGGGAAGGATTGGATCACAACATTTTGAGATCACTCATTTCGAGTATGAACCGTCGTTGCCGAGCTGTAATTAACGCAAGGGGTGGAAATACCAAGTATTAAATCACTTATCAGCATTTCAGTATTTCGAAAATTGTTCATTTCTCCTCTTTCACATAAGATTCGGTGAAATCCTGAATTTTTCTTTCATTTAATGTGTCTTGTTTCGTTCAAAACCTTCCCGAGAGAACATAAAAAATAAGTTATAAAGTCAATGTAGAGTTAACTTTCAAGATTTGGCTCTTCAGGCTTATAAAGTTCAGTTAACACAAGAACTCAAGCCGGCCGATCATAAACAACGTGCCCAAGAAAAGCGTGACACTTTTGGCTTTACATTTGATGACGTCCATGTTTAAGCTTTCGAGTCCCAGATGTGAAACATTTATCTTATAATTGAAACGAATCCATAAGTGCAATATGAGATTTAGCTTTCTTAGAATAAGATAAATGGACCAATTGAGTTATCGAACGAAGAATAATCAAATCATTGCTTTTCAGGGCCCGCTATGAGCGGAACGCTGGTGAAGAGCATCGGCTTCGAATGGATGCTCTTCGGAATTGCGATATTGGATTTCATGTATGCTCCACTTCTGTTTAGTTTGAAAAATCCTCCAACCAAAGAGGAGAAAAAGGTATGTCAAGTACGGATGGAATGCCTGATCCCTAAATTCGTGAACTTTGCCGTATATCAAATATGGCAATATTTTCTATATACACACAATAGCCGAAATTGCATTTTTTCAGGATTTTTTCGTACAACAATTTGAAACCGAAAAAATTTATGAGTATACATTAGACATTGATGATATTCTGTGTGAAAAGTAACTAGATTTATCGATCATGAATCATATGGGCGGAATTTTTCTCGATATACAGGGTGTTTTAAGTTAGGGTGCCTATCAGACGATTCGAAGAACTGGTCCTATTTGAAATCTGGAAATTTGGATTGGGACCGGGAATGAAAATAATTTTCTATAAAAAAATTGTTTCTTCTTCTCTAATACCTACAATTAAATTCCTTCCAACAATTGAATAATTGTTTTAATAATATTGATTTGAATTCAAGGAAGCAAACTCTGGAAATATAGAGAGCAAGGATGCTCTTTTCGATAACATCAGATCACCGCCATACAATAAAGTAATCGAAAATCCCTGCATATTAACTCTAAGTCACACCAAAATCTTATGTATCTGGCTGTTCGGAAAGTCATTTCGTTTTTATGAAACGGAAATGGGTACATAAACATGTCTTCACTCATGAGGTGAAGCCATACGTAACAAAGAATGAACAAGAATTTATAGAGAAATTGAAAGAGTATGCAACACAATAAATAATTTCAATTAATAATTATCAATCCCAAAGCAAAAAACCAATAAATAACATATCCTCCTTCTGAAGCAGTCAGTAAAAAACAATATCGTCCCTTTTGAGAAAAAGCGAAATGACTTCTCTAACAATCTAATATTTCCTATGTGAGGCATGACCCCAAAAGAGTAAAAAGTATACCCTATCTAGAACCCTGAGAAAGAAAATTGTCGATACTTTTTCAGATACATAATTACAGCAATAGAAAAACATTAGTGTACAGTGTGTTTGGGCATGACTTAGCGATAATTTAAGGGCATCAAATATACCTAATTTAGCGACAAAAACATCCACAAGGGGGTGGTTACCCCCCTATTTTTGGAATAGCCGCCATTCCAAATTAATTTTTTTATTTAAGTTGACCCTTTCAAATGATATCGATTTCTTTGGACATAAAGGTCCTACAGATGTGAAAGAATGTTTTCTGAAAGATAATACTACCACCTGTCATTAAAGTAGAACAATTTTAAAACATTAAACCCAAAAATGTCAAAAAAACATTCTTTAAAAAAATTTTAGTAAAAAAATTTACTGAATTTTTTTAGTAAATCCTCAATAGTATAAAGACTAGCACATTGAACTATTATTTTTTCAATGAACTAACACGCAAGAATATCAGCTAGAAAACGACATCCACATCATTTCTGTAAATTACAGAATTTGAGAGTTATTGCTGTTTGAACATGACCCTTATGAAAATTGATAAAATGAAATAAAAACTCAGTACTGTACTTTTGATCGTTTTTGATGATTAAACTAACAAATTTACCATAAAATTGCTCTAAATGATAAATTTGTTAGTTTAATCATCAAGAATGATCAAAAGCACCGTATACCGAGTTTTAATTTTATTTTATCAATTTTCATAAGGGTCATGTTCAGACAGCAATTACTCTCAAATTATGAAACTTACAGAAATGATATGGGAGTGGTTTTGTAGCTAATATCCTTGCGTGTTAGTTCATTGAAAAAAAAATTATACTTCAATATGCCAGTTTTTCTACTATTGAGGATTTACTAAAAAATTCAGTAAATTTTTGACTAAAATTTTTTTAAGAATTTTTTTTATAACATTTTTGAGTTGATTGTCTTCATATTGTTCTGCTTCAATGAAAGGTGGTAGTATTATCTTTCAAAAAACATTTTTCTCACAACTGTAGGACCTTTATGTCCAAAGGAATCGATGTCATTTGAAAGGGTCAACTAAAATAAAAAAAAATAATTTGAAATAATAGGGGGGTATTTTTGTCGATAAAATTTGATGCCCTTAGATTATCGCTAAGTCATGCCCAAACACACTTTATAAAGTATTTCTTCAGTTAACCATTTTGATGTTTTTTCTCTATGATTATTTCACCCCTAAAAATTACAAGAAATTCTCAAAAATGTTGTGAAAAAGTGCGCAAATATAATCCATTAATTATGTACTACATGGTATAGGTACCGAACGTGGATACCTTATGAATAAACCTCCAATTGCTTTCAGATTTACATTAAAATTGTTTCCTAAGTGTTCGATAAATAATTACTAATTGCTGATTATATAATAATTACTTGGACAAATATGAACATATTAATTCAGGACTTTAATCTAGCAAAAGTTTGCATGCCGTGTGTTTGCTTCTGAATTTTCGTCATAATTTTACAAAATTCAATTTTATCTTCGTCTTCAATGAGAAGGTGAAAATTATTTTAACTTTCGAATAAAATACATGGTGAGTCACAAGGAACCAACTTTATCCCAACCCTGTACAATAATGCAGTCAACATTTTCCATAGCACTTAGAGATGTTTGTTGCCGTGTTTTATGATACATTATTATTAAAAATAGTTCACATAGTCGGATAAGATTTATTTCTCAATGAAATATGTCCATCCTTCGATTGGAATGAAACCCAGTACAACTAAATGTTTCTTGGTTTCCATAACTGGAAAATTAATCTTGGTTTTGATTTTCAGTCACTAATTTTGGGAGAGAAATCGTCTGTTCGATATGTCACATATCAGAACGATGAAGACGAAGAGTGAAACGCTGGGAATTCCACATGAGTTCTTCAGTTCGCTCAGAAGGAGTGTAGAAACGGACTAAATTAATCAGATTTGTTGAAACTGTAAATTTGAATATTATATGTAACATAATATTAACTCACAGAAATGTATCAAGCTGTTCAAGGACATAACAGTACGGAGTAATGATGGAAGTGTCATCCAGAACGAAATTCAAAATTGATTTTAAGGGTCCTTGCTTGGGATTTTGTGAATGGCTGCACTGAATCCTTTCTGAATCGTAGGAGGCGAGGCAATAAGATGCCCTTGACTTTTCGGCAGGAAATTAGTTGAAATTTGTGAAAAATCGAAACACTTCCATTGAAGCCTGGTCAATGATTGCAGAAAAGTGAATACCATATATACGATGAGAAAAATGTGTTCTTTTGATTTGTAGATGATTTGTGAAAGGTATAAGTGTAATCTAGCAAATAAAATGGCTTACATATTTATATAAGAGAATTGCTGAGCCAATCAAAAAGTTTCTTCTTGGGCAAGCCTGGTGAGCAGGGATTTACGAATCCTCAAACTAATAATGGGACCTTAAATGTTGCTTTTACATATTACAGCATGTATACAATTGTAAATCTGACATGTAAAATTATATCGATGGATCACACAAAACGAAAAGACATTAGCTATTGGAATGTGTCGTATTTATCGAAAATATTTACCCAACTTCAAGCGAGCTATAGACTCCTTAGAAGATTATTGTGAAGAGACAATAATCATCTCTTGTTCCCATTTTTGAAAGCCCACACCTGAAATTTTATTCAAAGCTGGTAAGGGTCCGAACAACAAAAGTACTCAAGTTTCTAAATGTATGATTGCCATGTCGTTCTGCCAAGTGCAGTGGCCATTTTTAGAACTAAGATTTTAGAGTACATGTTGCGATATGTTAGTTAGGTATATTATAACAAACTTTGATGGATATATGTTTATATATGTTTGATGTTGATATCTTCTGTAAGATTTGTGGTGCAATAAATGGATCATACTCTGATTCGTTATATCTTTTATTCATTTCAGTCACGTATTACCTGAAATAGACCAATTATGCTTTTTTATATTGTAGCCTAATATGACTATCCTGAGTTCCCCCTTACTCAATAAACACACAAACGTAGAAAAAACGTATTCCTCAAGTAACAACAGTTTTATAACTCGTTGAAAAAAGGGAAAATGTGAGCTTTCAAGTCTATAAAAACGTTCGAGTAATATAAAAAAGGGATCACCTAGAGCACTGAAAATCAGAATCTTTTCAAAGCTCGTTCATTAATCTTATACAGGGTCCTGCAATAGTGCGTAAATCTTCCATAGCTGCCGAACCAGACATCTCAGAGATTTCGTTGGAGACTAGACCATCTGTACCTTCATTTCTGCATCTCAGGAAATTATTTTTTGATATACAGGATGTCCCCGATAAATGTTATTCAACAAATGGATGATTTTTTTAATGGATCACCCCCAGGCCCGCCGTAAGCGGGCGTGCAAGGCGTGCCCGGCACAAGGGCGGGACGTCCAGAGGGGCGGCAAATCCAGTGAAATTGAAATTTTTTTTGGAGGGGACAAACAACGTGGTAAGCGGGGAGGGGGAGAAAGGGGGGCGGTTGTCTAACTGAGATTTTAATGGCCTTATCGTTTTTCAGCACAACACCCTCAATATTTCAAAAATCTTTATTTACGCCCCCCTGAGAAAAATTTTGGCCCCCCTGAGAAAAGTTTCTGCGGGCGCCCATGGATGCTACTAATGAATCAGACATTGACGGTATTGATTTGTTTAATGAAATTATTGCACTAAAATCGCATTTTGCAGAACACCAATCGAAGGATCCACAATCACTTCTTTCACGAGGAACCTCACCCATATTTATACGGGAAACTACTGAACATATTTTCATGAAATTCAGCACTTATAAGTATTTCACGATGCTGATGAAATCTAAAATATTTTCAAGGCATGAGCACCTCCGGTTTTTCCGGAAATGACGTCAACTTCCGTTTTTCAAATTATAACACCATTTTTTTATTGCAGAAATAGATTCCTTAGAAAATTTCAAGTTATTTTGATGTAACATTTTTCAGTTTTGGTTGGAAAATTCTCTCTGAGCGGGAAAATTCGAAAAAAAAATCGAAAATAGAGCTCCGCTGAAACAAGAATAACTTCGAGGTTTTTGAATGGAAAATTTTCATTTTTGGGATTTTTCAAGATGTAAGATTGATGTATCCACTTTAAAAATCGAAATTGCGATTCATGATACAGGGGGTGAAAAAATCGCTTTCAAAGTTAGGGATGACAAAATCGTAAAAAATCAATTTTTTCAAATTAGAACCCCATTTTTTCATGGCAGATATTGAATCTACGTTAAAAAATAATGTGAGTGTATGCATCACACCCTTGCCCTAAAGTGGATATTAACTCAGAAAATATCCATTTTGGGGCAAGGGTGTGATACCAATTTTCGGATTTCAAATATGTCCAATTCTCCAGAAACGTCTAATAGGCACTCGACCGTGGGACACCCTGTATATATAACAAAAATTCAATAAGTTTTTTAATTTTTTTTCCCACCGCTTTTCACTAAAACTTGACACTATCCCCCCCCCCCGAATTGCTCTCTGGATACGCCCCTGATGTAGCGCCCTATTGGGGGCGGCATAACAGTATTTGCACGCGGGCGCTCAGACAGCTAGCGGCGGGCCTGATCACCCCATATATTTTCAGATATTTTCAATGACCTTCATTACCTCTTTCATGACGCAGAATCTTAGGGACATTTTTCCAACAGTTCAGATCTTATTCGAAGAAAACTGCAAAAAGGTGAGGGAAAAGTAGTTCAGTAAAAGTCTTCTGACGATTTTCAGAAGCGATAGTAACATGAATTTGATCTGAAAGTTTTTCAATTGAAGGATTCGCCTTGACACGGTTTCTAAACTATCAACCTGTCATATACAGGGTGTCCGTTATTAAGCTCCAAATATGAAGAACTTGAAATTATTATTTCTCGATTTTTTCAAATAGAACACTCTGAATTTTTTCCACAATAATGTAGACAATTGAATACCTTACATTTACTCAGAAGTAACCTTATCATTATTTTAACTCCCGCATCCAGTAGACACGAAAAATTATATTGCAACTGGAAATTTTATTCAAATAATAACATAATAAAAACTAACCGACATTCAAAAGAGGTCAAACAATGAAATAAAACTATATGAATAATTATTGACAAACTTCAAAACCTTCCCAGAATCATACTTCCTGAGCATCATCATAAAAATGATATTTCTGTATAAAATGTAGATCGACCTTGTAGGTAGATGTTTGTTTGTGGTTGTAGTATCATGAAATGAGTTACTGATATTATTCAGAAAATGACCGGTGAGCTTTCAAGTTTATGAAAACGTTCGAATAATATAAAAAAGGGGTCAACTAAAGTTCTGATGTGAAGTCAGCAGCTTCTGAGCACTCGTTCATCACCTTGTAAGTTGATCCTCCCTGTAAGAAGATTCGCATTCAAGAATTTTTTAACAATTGTCGAAAAAAGTTTGACAGCTATCAAACAAATCGTTCATGATCCTGAACCTGATATCGGAGAAATATTGGAATTTTTAGCTATACAGGGTCTTTCACGAGGAACCTCACCCATATTTATACGGGAAACTACTGAACGTATTTTCATGAAATTCAGCACTTATAAGTATTTCACGATGCTGATGAAATCTAAAATATTTTCAAGGCATGAGCACCTCCGGTTTTTCCGGAAATGACGTCAACTTCCGTTTTTCAAATTAGAACACCATTTTTTTATTGCAGAAATAGATTCCTTAGAAAATTTCAAGTTATTTTGATGTAACATTTTTCAGTTTTGGTTGAAAAATTCTCTCTGAGCGGGAAAATTCGAAAAAAAAATCGAAAATAGAGCTCCGCTGAAACAAGAATAACTTCGAGGTTTTTGGATGGAAAATTTTTATTTTTGGGATTTTTCAAGATGTAAGATTGATGTATCCACTTTAGAAATCGAAATCGCGATTCATGATACAGGGGGTGAAAAAATCGCTTTCAAAGTTAGGGATGACAAAATCGTGAAAAATCAATTTTTTCAAATTAGAACCCCATTTTTTTATGGCAGATATTGAATCTACGTTAAAAAATAATGTGAGTGTATGCATCACACCCTTGCCCTAAAATGGATATTTTCTGAGTTAATATCCACTTTAGGGCAAGGGTGTGATGCATACACTCAGAGAGAATTTTCCAACCAAAACTGAAAAATGTTACATCAAAATAACTTGAAATTTTCTAAGGAATCTATTTCTGCAATAAAAAAATGGTGTTCTAATTTGAAAAACGGAAGTTGACGTCATTTCCGGAAAAACCGGAGGTGCTCATGCCTTGAAAATATTTTAGATTTCATCAGCATCGTGATATACTTATAAGTGCTGAATTTCATGAAAATACGTTCAGTAGTTTCCCGTATAAATATGGGTGAGGTTCCTCGTGAAAGACCCTGTATAAATCGCTTGAATTTTACATGTTTCTTTCATGTAGCTCACATACGTTATTCTCCATCTGCTATCTGATAGCAAGATTACATCTTGATGGTGGAAAATGAAAAATTACTGCAGCACTTCTGATCGATTACTGTTGGTTCACGAAGAGAAGAGCCTGAAGCTGCAACGACAGCTGTTTTCACATATTCAAATTTCCTGATTACGTCCATCAAAATTATCGAAAATATCCATAAAGATTATTTGGTTGACGTTCAAACTGTGAACGAAAGTGTTGTCAGTTTATATAATGCGTGGTGGTATAATAACTGGCTCGAAATATTGGGCATTGTGCAACTTTCACCTAGACAAGGGCAAGAAAAAGAGAAGAAATGTAAAGCGATCAGCATTCGTTTATTATAAAGGAGTCAATATGTCGGATCGAAATCATTTCAGCTGTGAGTGTTGTGCACACTGGGTATAATCAATATGATTGGATCGATGACAGTGAGTACCGATATTCTCCCAAAAATAATATATTTTAATATTCTCAATTTTCTTCACACAAAAAAATTTAATATATCTCAAATTTTTCTCAAAGGAGTCAGTTATAAAATTACCTTTCTCATTATGAACAATCCTCAAAACTTTGGTTTGATATTTCTTCATACTGAAAAGAAAAAATTCCTCCTCAGTGAATAAAAAAATCTATAGATTTTTTTATTATAATTTAAACTATTTTTGATTATTCGATAGTCTTTCTGAAATATTGGAAAAAAATATTCCAATAATCATCACCCAGTGAAATTTTCCTAACATTTCTTACACTGCAAGTTTCGAAGCAATAATATTTAGAAAACGCACTATCAAATTCGTCTACAATACGACTAAAATAGGGTCGGTTAGCTATTTCTCTCAGTATATCCATAACTGAGCACTGATTATTACGAAACAACTTGACACTTGCTACATTTTTTCTTCATTCAACTGTATTATTTGATATTGTGGTAGGCTATGGTAAAAACAAAACCCAAAATAATACAAACTGCGATATAGAGCTTTCAGAATATAAGGTATACTTAAGAAAAAAGTTTCAAAATCGTCGGCTAGATGTCCAATAATGAATTGTCGCCACTTAAAGTAACACCCTGTGCATAAAGTACCTATATCATAATTATATTCATTCATTCATAAATCCTATCATCAAGAGAAATCCGATTACATCCATTTGCTACTCATAGAATACATTGACGAGGAATATTTTAATAAGCAGGCGGTCATGATAAATTGTTCTTTAACTAGATGATAAATTGATAAAATGTAGCAACATAACTACCATTTCACTCTGAATTAAACAATTATATAAGATTATCGGAACGCACTTCGGTATCACAATCACAGGTTACCTGAACTCAATTCGACGGAGAAAGTAAAACACTTATATTTCGACTTTTCAAGAGAACGCAACCACATCATTGCCCTGCTCATTTCATATTCGTCGGAAGAAAAGAATTGGGAATATTCCAAAAATTAACAATTTTTCATTAAAATATCCCTGAAAAATAATAACTCACGAAATTTGAGAGAATAATAAAAATGATAAGTTTATTTCGAATAGACTTGATCATGTAAGTATAGAAAAATGTCAAAAAAAATACATTTACACTGCACAAAAAAATTAACGCACATTTTGAAAATCTTAATTATAATGAATGTTAACTCTACATTGACTTTATAACTCATTTCTTATGTTCTCTCGGGAAGGTTTTGAACGAAACAAGACACATTAAATGGAAGAAAAATTCAGGATTTCACCGAATCTTATGTGAAAGAAAAGAAATGAACAATTTTCAAAACACTGAAATGCTGATAAGTGATTGAATACTTGGTATTTCCACCCCTTGCGTTTATTACAGCTCGGCAATGACGGTTCATACTCAAAATGAGTGAACTTAAAATGTTCTGATCTAATCCTTCCCAGATTTCTCCGAGTTGGATTCCTAAGTCATTAAGAGTAGCTGGATGATTTTCTGAACTTCTCAGCCTTCTATTGAGGTTGTTCCAAACCTGCTCAATCGGATTGAGATCTGGACTTCTTGCTGGCCATTCCATTCGAGAGACTTCAACCTCTTCAAGGTACTCCTGAACAATGCGCGCACGATGGGGTCTGGCATTATCGTCCATAAAAATGAAATTTTCACCGATGTATGGGGCAAATGGCACTACATGCTCTTCAAGAATGTTCCTTATATACTTATCAGCATTCATAGCTCCATTATCAACGACCACTAGGTCTGTGCGAGCAGTCAAAGATATTCCACCCCATACCATAATCGATCCTCCCCCGAAACCAGTAGTATTCAGGAAATTGCACTGAGCATATCTTTCATGTGGACGTCTGTATACAAGGGAACGTCGATCACAATGGTAAAGGTAGAATCTAGACTCATCTGTGAAGAGAACTCTTTCCCAATCGGCCTCTTCCCAACGGATATGCTCTCTCGCAAAATCCAAACGCGCCCTTCGATGGGCTGGGCCTCTTGCCGCGACATGAGGCCTTAAATCATATTCTCTGAGGCGATACCTTATTGTCAGAGTGCTAATTTGCACCTCATGAGTTTGCTCAAGCTGATTTTGAAGGAGGCGAGCGGTTGCAAACCGTTGTCTCAACGAAGAAACTCTCAAGTAACGTTCTTGAATGGCAGTTGTTACCCGTGGTCTACCCTGTCCTGGTCTTCGGGCATTCATACCTGTCTCCCTGAATCGCTGCAACATTCTGGACACACTTGTATGGGAAACTCCAAACCTTTCTGCAATTCTTGTGTATGTCCACCCTTCTTCTCGCAAAACTACCGCTTGGGCACATTCCTCTTGGGTCAAATTGCGTGTTTCGCGTTGCATAGCGATCGAGTGTAGAAAATCAAACGAAAAAAAAACTATTGATCACTAGAATTGATCGAGAACAACTGATTTTAGAATGGAGCCAATACATTCAAAATCTGATAATATCATCTTTTTCTATTCCTGCTGGGAGAAAACATCTGTATTGAAGAGAAACGTTGAAAGTGGATAGCATATGCATGCATAATTCTGATAAAAATAATTATTATTGAGAACACTTTCAGTTGTAGAATAAATTTGAGATTTCCATAATGTGCGTTAATTTTCTTGCGCAGTGTATTTCCGATAGATCGAAAGACAAAGAGTAATTTGAATCTGATTATGTGCTGGAAAGCGATTTTGAAAAATTCGTTTTCGAGGAAAATCATAATTCATCGGCAAAACCGAGTAGTAGGAATTCTAATTTGTCAGCAAACGATGAAATAATATCGTATTGATTCAAACGAACATATTATTGGGACAATTTTCCGTGAAAATTTTTCCATGAAATGAATGAATGCGACACCCAGTATTGAACGAGTCGCACAATGAATTCTTTATGTTGAGATTGATCTGATGATTTTTTTTTCAGAGAAACGGACTTGGAGTCCTAGCACTCCTCACATGCTGTTTGTGTCAACATTACGGAGGTCAACCCCAGTATACCCAACCACAACAACAATACAACCCCCAATACAGCCACAACACCCCCCCACCACCACAAATCCTATCTCACAAACAAGGTCAGAACCACGATGGTAACTTCAGATATCTCTTCACCTCCGATAACGGTTTGGCCCAGGGTGAAACCATCGCTCCTGATGGCTCAAGGAACGGGGGATACACCTACACTGACCCCAACGGAAAGAAAATCTCCGTCAAATACACCGCCGGTAAGGAAGGCTTCAGGATTGTGGAAGCCAACAATTTGCCACAAGCCCCTCAACCTATCGCCCCAGTGCCAGCCGCCCCCAGCTACGCTCCCCAACAATACAACGGAGTCCAAGATGACGGTCAATACAGACCTGAATTGTACGAAAATCAAGGCTACAACCAGCAAAGGGCTTACTCCGCCCCTGCTCCTTACCAACAAAGAGCCTACTCCGCCCCTGCACCCCAAATTCAGGAAAACAGCATCAACGAAAGGGACTACCACGATGAACCTGGCAAAGCACACAGTTTTGGAAACGGTTACAATTTTGAATTCGCTGGGTAGATCTGATTGAAGTCAGAGTTAGTCGTTTTCAAATTCCTATTTTCCTTGTTTCCCCTTTTTTCCTTTTATTCTTCATTTTTGGAACCACTTCTAACGGTGATGAATTAGACTGATTCAGAAAATGAGTAATCCCGAATGTGAAGAAGGGATTAAATCTGTTGAATAGATTCGAAACTCACGAGAAGAAGTGTCTTTTGCTGTTCATAATGTTGAATATTTCGTATTCTTTGTTGTGTTGTAGGAAATATTGTTCCTAGTGTCATATTTTTAATTCTTCGATTGCTAGAGAATGTAAATTGAGAGCAATGTTATCTGTTATCTTTGAATCTTTTATACTTTGTTATTAATCTGTTCTTTCTCAATAAAAAGATGTTTGTTGTAAAAGTTTTTGAGTTTTTACTGTCTCATCTGACACTCTACCCATCAATGGTGATTTTCCACTATGAACCAAAGTATAACCAAAAAAATTAGGTAACAAATGAAATAGTGGCAATGAAGTGCCTTAAAATATTAGGTACATTTACATTGAAAATTAAGGAAAATATCAAGTTGAGATCTGAATTAGTTTGTATTTCTAGGTACAGATAGATGGCAAAGTTGCAGAATTCATTTCAAAATGTCATTTCCTTTCAACCTAGGAGCATTTTTCACAACTCTTAAAAAATCTCTTAATCTACACGCATAGCAGTAGCCTAAATCCAATTTGTCAACAAATTTAACCCAAGAGATTCCTTCCAGTATATTGCGACAAATCTGAAGATCCTTCAACTCATTTCGTGTTATAAACGGGTTATTTACGCCAACAAAAGCTACTCCAGATTGAGATTTAGGTTCATACACTATTTTCCAAAAGAAAAGGGGTACAGGTAAAACTGATGTTTTATTATTTCCGAGTAAAGAAATCTCCACTTCTGTTTTGGTCTTGGCATTGCTCATCTCCAGGGTTTCGAAGGTTCCTGTATATATTTCCAGATCCATTCTTCTGGTTGCTGCAAATTTTCTAATAGCAATTTCAAGAGTTTTCCAATTACCGTTGTTGAACGATTGCCATTGGGGAGCAGCGTTTACTGTGAAAAATGTTGCACTTTGCTGATGAACGTAATAAAAATCTGCCTTTGCAGCCAAATGGCCTCTTGCTAAATAATGACGGTTATCATTTTTCACTACTTCGTTTGAATTCGGTGACAATTGCAACAGGGAATTGATGTGTTTCTTCTGAAACTTCTTCGAGTATGCCTTTTCGATGTCCTTGCAAGTAGAATTGTATAAATCGTTTCTCCAGCTTATTCGTTGAGCGTTTTGTGCCTTCGAAATCCATTTCGTCAGGGTGAAATGGGAGTAAATTGTGGTCTGTAAATTTGGATCGAAGCAAATTTGAAGAACTCGAATAAATTGGTTGGATACCGCGTATCCAATTTCTATTTCTTGAAAAGACTTTCCACATTTTTTCTTGGTACGTCTTGCTGTCGATTTGATGTATTTCTTACATTTTAGATTTCCAAGCTCAACCCTGTCGTTTCCTAAGAGAAACGTGTCATCTTTTACGCAAGTTATGTTGACAAAGGAAGATTTTATCCGCTTCAATTTGAAATTATTTTCGTCGATACAACTAATGAACAGTCTTTCATTCTTTCGAATTTTTATCTGGGTACCGTCTTCTGGATACAAAAATTCGAAATGTTCATTTAGAATGAGTGGTTGTTTCATATCGTTATCGTCAGATGGAATGGAGCAACCTGAAATAAACATTTGAAGTCTCATCAAACTAGTTCTTCCACATTCAAAGGAGCTGTTAAAAAAATACGAAAATAGAAATCGAAAAAATTCTTTTGTTGAAGACCTCATTCATGAGGTCTTCATTCTTGACTTGAAAGAGGCAATCAAGGAGGAAATCATCCAAATTGAAACCGCTATGCTGAAGAGAGAAATAGAAATTTTGATGATATTATTTTCAAGACATAAATGGAAAAAAAAATTGATTGTGTGTGCTTTCAAAATAAAAGAATTTATCCAATATCTAGTTCGTATTTTTTCAACAGCTCCTTCAAATGTGAGAGAACTATTTGCCGCATCCTGTAGTATACTATTGGAAATTGATTTTTTGTTGTTTTTTACTTCATATGTACCTACTTTGAAAATTACTCGACAATGATTCATAACCATAGAGATGAAACAGATCCATATTGAGGAAGTGACTCTGCTAACTTTATATTAAGTTAACTTTATATTGAGTCAACAATGCCATCCCGTAGAAAAAAACTAAGGGCGTGAATTTTTTCCTTTCAGGACATATTCTTGACGAATAATTCATTGAATTTCTCACAAGTGGCTCAGGACTCAGCTAACTTTATTTGCAGCCTCTTTCGTTTGAATATCCTTACGATACTGAATTAATCAACAGACTTTCTTATACTCATGATCTCACCTGATTCATGAGAGAGTCCGTATTTCAGGAGAACTATAAAACCAACAATGGAGCTAGAAACAATCGGATACATTTTTGAAGAGGAAATAAAACTTTATTGAAACTGCATCGAATACGTCCATTATTATTCAAAACACCCATTATAAGAATTATAATCGGCTCCATAAAATATTACTGGCGCAATATTTGGCAGAAATATCTATCCATTAAGTCTACAAACAGTTCGTACTTTATCACCTTATCAAATCCTGTATGTGAGCGACCAATATGGGTTACAATTATTTTAATTCGAGCCCCTCATACAGAGTGTAACAGCCAAATGGAATAAATTCGATAACGAATGAATGAGGGGGTGTTAGGAAAAACGCTCGGACATGTCGATTTGTAATTTTAAATGCGCATATTTTTCAAGAAAATAAAATTATATAGGGTGTTCCATGCGACCGTGGCCAATACCAACTTTCTTATTTCAAATGCAACCCCCTGTATATTATTTATTTTTTGGATTCTTCAGAAAATTCTAGACATAATTCATGTACAATGTCCTATACCTATCTTCAACTTTTTCGGAAATATTAAGTGTTTTTTTTTACAACTTTTTACCATTTTACATTAGACTTCTTTTTGTGGGGATATGTCAAAAGTATTGTATACGAAACGAAACCCTTAAACTTAGACGACCTGAAAAACCGAGTCACCCTTGCGATTAGATCAGTCACGCCTGAAATGTTGAGTAACGTTAGAAGACAATTCTACACCAGATCAGCATGTTGCCAAGACGGTCGCGGCGAGCATTTTGAACATTTCCTACATTGACATTAATGTTTTTTTTGTTTTTTTTTAATAATTGAGAAATAATCTGTATTACTCATTAGGTTTTAAGTGTAATGTCCGAATTTGTGAAATAAAATAATTTTTATTCAAAACGTTGATTTTTGCAATGAATCTGAAAACACTTAATACTTCCGAAATAGTTGAAGATAGGTATAGGACATTGTGCATAAATTGTATCTAGAATTCTTTGAAGAATCCAAAAAATAAATAATATACAGGGGGTTGCATTTGAAATAAGAAAGTTGGTATAGGCCACGGTCACATGGAACACCCTATATAATTTTATTTTCTTGAAAAATATGCGCATTTAAAATTACAAATCGACGTGTCCGAGCGTTTTTCCCAACACGCCCTCATTTATTCCTTATCGAATTTATTCCATTTGGCTGTGTATATTCAGGCTCTATTAGATCATACGGGGCGATTCGAATTGAACGAAGGTCAAATCATCTGCAGATGTTGCCAGAGTCGCAAGCTATCAGACTGAGAACTATCTACCACAGTCGATGTTGCCAAAATCACAAACCACTAGCAATTCAAAAATAAATAATGAAGAGTTAGATAATTTGAAGGGTACCTAAACGTAAAATTCACTGGTTATAAAATGAAAAGCTTTTTTCATAAAAATCTTATAATTACGAATCGAAAATTTATACAAATAGTTTAATAACATAGTTATTCCTCGATATCATCACATTCCTGAATCGTAGGAGGTATGGACAGTTTGGGACCATTCATGGAATTAGTTAACACAGTAAAAGGTCCGTTAAAAGCAGAATTGTCCTTAGTAGTTTCATTATTGTTAGTTCTCAAATGCGAATTTTCCTGATCTGCATCTTGGAACACTTCTTCTTCGGAGTAGTTGCCATCTAGTTTCGCTTCTAGAATCATGCATTGCATCTGGAAATATCTTTTTTCTTCGTTCATACACGCCATATCCTTTTCCTGTTCCGCTATCATTCTTCGCAAATCTGCTATTGTATTCAAATCTTCTTGTTTTGATTCTCTGTTCTCGTACCTTTGTCTCACTTCATTGAATCTGTAAAGACAACATTTTCATCCACACAATTCTCGAAACTGTTTTGAATTCTATGGGCAATAACAACAGAATTTGCCAACATGTCTGTGTAATGTATCGAATTTATGAAATAAAATAATTTTCATTTAAAATGTTAATTTCTGTAAAAAATCTGAAAACACTTAATATTTCCAAAAAAGTTGAAGATAGGTATAGGACATTGTACATGAATTATGTCTAGCATTTTCTGAAGAATCCAAAAAATAAATAATTTACAGGGGGTCGCATTTGAAATAAGAAAGTTGGTATTGGCCACGGTCGCCTGGAACACCCTATATAATTTTATTTTCTTGAAAAATATGCGAATTTAAAATTACAAATCGACGTGTCCGAGCGTTTTTCCCAACACGCCCTCATTTATTCGTTATCGAATTTATTCCATTTGGCTGTTACACTCTGTATGCAAAGAAAAGCTTGAACATGTTTAAATGAGCAAAATTCCTAATAACAAGCTGAAAAAACAGTGCACACCCAATTAAATTCGATTTTCGAATGAATCAAGTGAATGTCAATAATATAAACATTTCCGAAACAGCTATGATCAGAATTATAACAAACACTGTAAAATTCTCCTGAGCTACTTACAATTTTTCCAAACAGTTATATCTTAGCTGCATTCTATCCATTGTTTCTTTATCTTTGGCTTGTGTTTGAGATAATTCTAGTTTAAGTTGTTCCTTTTCATTGTCATATTCCTTCCTCGAGTTTTCTGAGTCTTCTTGGAAATTTCTGTGGATATTAAAAACATTTGGAAGACTGGACATTCTTCAGTATCAGACTAAAAGGTTGACGCCATGAAGGAAATAGAACGCATACATATCAAAATGTTAACTGACACAGGGTGGAGCCGAATAGTTTTGATGTTATGCGATTGAAAAAAATACATTTTGTGATTCGACTGACCTTATCCTACTTTTAGCTTCTTCTCTAGATCTGTTTAAATCCTCACACTGTTGTGCTATTTCCATATTGAGCACTTGAATTCCACCTTCCAAAGTATCAACGTTACTCTGAAGATCTTCTATAATGGAATTTTTGCTCTCTAGTTCATTTTTCAGACTGTCCACCGTTTTTAAAAGCTCTATTTCACGTTGTTCATGTGATCTTTGTTGGGTGAGGAAGTTTTCTTCTAGAGTCTTATATTTGGACACGTACTCGTTTTCCACCAGGTCTACTGCATCTTGCTTTTGTTTTCTAAGATTTTCCCACTGTTCGTCTGAAAATATTGTATCCAGATTAATTAATGAATGCACGAAAATTTATTTTTTTTGGTGGAACACTTTGAAAATGATAATGCTTTCAAATGTACTACGAGGATGTATTGATATCTAGTTAGCCTAGACCAGTTCCATGAATAAACAAAATATTGCGATACCATATCAACGAAAAATAACTTATTAGAAGTGTCAGTGTAGAGTTCGACGTCAAAAAAGTGAACCAGAGTTGCGCAATAAATTAAAAAAAAAGATGTCCACCGAAATTGTAACAATCTAAAAATTGGAGTATCGAGCCATCATCACGTACGTGTATTTGAAAGGGTTAAGAGGTGAGGAGATTTAGGAAGATATGCTCAATACCCTTGGTGATCAATGTCCTTCGTATGCGACCGTGGAAAATTGGACTGCAAGCTTCGAAAAAGGTAACTTTTCCATTGAAGATGATGACCGATCGGGAAGGCCAGTGTCAGTGTCAGTTCCCGAAAATATCGATGCAGTTCATGACATGATTTTGTCAGACCGTTGAATTGGGCTAAAACGGATATCTGAAGCACTGAAGATTTCATACGAACGCGTTCATCATATAGTTCACGTCAATTTGGACTTGAGAAAAAATTTCTGCAAAATGGATCCCCAAATGTTTGAATGTTGACCAAAAGCGTGCAAGGGTAGAAGCATCGCGTTCGATCTGTGCTACGATGTAGACTTCTTAAATCGAATTGTTACTATGGATGAGACTTGATGGGTACATTTCTACGATCAAGAAACAAAGCAACAATCGATGGAATGGCGACACTCTGGTTCTCCAAGACCTAAGAAGTTTCGTGTCCAAAAATCTGCTGGAAAAGTTCTTGCTTCAGTTTTTTGGGATTGCCATGGAGTAATCATGATTGATTTTTCGGAAAAGGTAGAACAATAACTGGAGATTACCATTCGACATTACTGACCACTCTACGGGAAAGAATTGAAGAAAAAAGACGCGGAAAGCTATCCAAAGGTGGTTTGTAAATTCGCGATTTAGGGTTAGAATTACTAGAACACCCCCCTTATTCACCAGATTTGGCTCCGTCCGACTATCATCTCTTACCTCAACTGAAAAAAAGTTTAAAAGGTCGTAAATTTCCTTCCAACGAGGAGGTAATAAAAGCTGTGGAGGACTGGTTTGCAGAGCAAGAAGAAACATTTTTTTTGAAAGGTCTAGAGACGTTGCAGGTTCGCTGTAATAAATGTATTCAATTAAGAGGAGAATATGTTGAGTAATACAACGAAATTTTGTTTGGTTCTATAGTAGGCTAAGAATTTGTCAATATATCCTCGTATCAACATATTAACTTTAAAATCTGAAATATCGAAGGTCCTCACCCAAGATGGTGAGAAAACATGGAATAAACTTCAGATATTGAAGAAGCCACATTCCTGGACTCTGTGTTGCTCGGGTTGCGCCTCGACTCAGCAATCTTCACAATCTTCCAGGAATGTTAGGCTTTTCCTACCCGGTAAACAATGTACTATTTTCGAAGTACATTTGACAGCTCTGCGAACAATTTTTTTTGAAAACCATACTGGATTTAGAGAGATAATACCGGAAAATATTTCGCTATCGCTCAGGGATATGATACAAATATGATGATGAAAAAAGAATAATGCTTTTCGATGATGATCAATGAAATTATGACAAAGTTTGTGTGGAAATCTGAGTTTCGAAACTATTTCCAAAAATGGGCGAACCAACTTGCCTAGTTCCGACCGATGTTTTTCAATCAACAGTGCTATTTTTTCTTGCGATTCCTGTTCCATCTCCTCTTTCATCGTTTCCAGCGTCTTCCTCAACATGGTCACCTGTTGCTGCCATCCGAATTCAACTTCCTTGATTCGCTTCTCCGTTTCCTTGTTTATGTTGTCTACGGAACAAAATCTGAATTTTAGCATAGTTGGACTTGAAAACACTCAACTAGCTGTCTTGAACACCCACGAAAAAAATTGCAGTCAGTGTGCGATATTTAAAGAATTCTAGTCGCATTGAGTGAGACGCCAGTTGTATTTATAGATTTTATAAATAGGGATCTGGAAATGTTTCTCTAAGTCGGTCAGCGCTTGTCTCCTGAACGATAAGGAAAGTGTGTGAAGGCCTTTAGACATGGCGGAAATGAAAGTCTCGACAAAAATTCTTTTGCAAACTGAATAACCTGCGATGTTTCATTTTGCAGATTTTTTTTCTAAACTTAGTTAATTGTTCGTGATATCAGCATTATACAGGGTGTCACATGGAAAAGAAAACAGGGGTCTCCCTTGGCAGGGAAATCTGGATTTTGCAAAATTTTGTTCTTGAGGAGGACTTTCTTCACATGAATAATCCATCCTTACATCATCCCTCTATGTGGCAACCTCAACCCTTAAGTTTGAATATAGTGACTATTTAATCGTATTATTCGATCGGGAAGTTATACGAACCATTCAATTCATCCATATCAGCCATTTCACTCATGGATAACAACAATTCTTTGAGTAACCTGGGCTCGTGAACAAAAGTCGAAAATAAAAAATCGAAAAATACAAAACCGAATGATTCGTTACTTATAATGGCTACATGGACGATTTTGGTATCAAAATGTAGGTTTTCGAGGTCGCTCCATTCAATAAAAGATATTCCAGAGCCTTAACTAGCATAGTTTAGATTTTCACCTGTCAAATGGCAATTTTCGAAAAATTGCAAATTTCAAACTCTCATATCTTCCGTTCCTATCATCTCCGCAAGAAATTATTTCTATTATGTTGATCAGCATACCTCATTGTATCACTGTGCAAAATAGGAGCGATTTGAAAAAACTCAAATTTTGGGTGAAAAATGCCAAAGGGGTAAGACCCCCCAAAAACACCATAATTGTCATCACCAACACCAAGTAATCCCTGGCGAATCCAAAGTCGTTTTCCGAACGTGAAGATCTACTACCCATTCAAATCATGCAGAATACCCAAAAAGCTGATCAGAATCGCCTATATTTTGAGTGCTCTGAGCGTCTGAACAAAACTCGAAACTAAAAAATCGAAAAATATAAAACCGAATAATTCGTTACTTATGAGGGCTACATGGACGATTTTGGTATCAAAATGTGGGTTTTCGAGGTCGCTCCATCCAATAAAAGATATTCCAGAGCCCTAACTAGCATAGTTTAGATTTTCACCTGTCAAATGGTAATTTTCGAAAAATTGCAAATTTCGAACTCTCATATCTTCCGTTCCTATCATCTCCGCAAAAAATTATTTCTATTATATTGATCAGCATACCTCAATGTATCACTGTGCAAAATATGAGCGATTTGAAAAATCTCAAATTTTGGGTGAAAAATGCCAAACGGGTAAGACCCCCAAAAACACCATAATTGTCATCACCAAGTAATCCCTGGCGAATCCTAAGTCGTTTTCCGAACGTGAAGATCTACTACCCATTCGAATCATGCAGAATACCCAAGAAGCTGATCAGTATCGCCTATATTTTGAGTGCTCTGAGCGTCTGAACAAAACTCGAAACTGAAAAATCTAAAAATATAAAACCGAATAATTCGTTACTTATGAGGGCTACATGGACGATTTTGGTATCAAAATGTAGGTTTTCGAGGTCGCTCCATTCAATAAAAGATATTCCAGAGCCCTAACTAGCCTAGTTTAGATTTTCACCTGTCAAATGGCATTTTTCGAAAAATTGCAAATTTCAAACTCTCATATCTTCCGTTCCTATCATCTCCGCAAAAAATTATTTCTATTATGTTGATCAGCATACCTCAATGTATCACTGTGCAAAATATGAGCGATTTGAAAAATCTCAAATTTTGGGTGAAAAATGCCAAAGGGGTAAGACCCCCCAAAAACACCATATTTGTCATCACCAAGTAATCCCTGGCGAATCCAAAGTCGTTTTCCGAACGTGAAGATCTACTACCCATTCGAATCATACAGAATACCCAAAAAGCTGATCAGTATCGCCTATATTTTGAGTACTCTGAGCGTCTGAACAAAACTCGAAACTGAAAAATCGAAAAATATAAAACCGAATAATTCGTTACTTACGAGGGCTGCATGGACGATTTTGGTATCAAAATGTAGGTTTTCGAGGTCGCTCCATTCAATAAAAGATATTCCAGAGCCCCAACTAGCATAGTTTAGATTTTCGCCTGTCAAATGACATTTTTCGAAAAGTTGCAAATTTCAAACTCTCATATCTTCCGTTCCTATCATCTCCGCAAAAAATTATTTATATTATGTTGATCAGCATACCTCAATGTATCACTGTGCAAAATATGAGCGATTTGAAAAATCTCAAATTTTGGGTGAAAAATGCCAAAGGGGTAAGACCCCCCAAAAACACCATATTTGTCATCACCAAGTAATCCCTGGCGAATCCAAAGTCGTTTTTCGAACGTGAAGATCTACTACCCATTCGAATCATGCAGAATACCCATAAAGCTGATCAGTATCGCCTATATTTTGAGTGCTCTGAGCGTCTGAACAAAACTCGAAACTGAAAAATCGAAAAATATAAAACCGAATATTTCGTTACTTATGAGGGCTACATGGACGATTTTGGTATCAAAATGTAGGTTTTCGAGGTCGCTCCATTCAATAAAAGATATTCCAGAGCCCTAACTAGCATAGTTTAGATTTTCACCTGTCAAATGACATTTTTCGAAAAGTTGCAAATTTCAAACTCTCATATCTTCCGTTCCTATCATCTCCGCAAAAAATTATTTATATTATGTTGATCAGCATACCTCAATGTATCACTGTGCAAAATATGAGCGATTTGAAAAATCTCAAATTTTGGGTGGAAAATGCCAAAGGGGTAAGACCCCCCAAAAACACCATATTTGTCATCACCAAGTAATCCCTGGCGAATCCAAAGTCGTTTTTCGAACGTGAAGATCTACTACCCATTCGAATCATGCAGAATACCCATAAAGCTGATCAGTATCGCCTATATTTTGAGTGCTCTGAGCGTCTGAACAAAACTCGAAACTGAAAAATCGAAAAATATAAAACCGAATATTTCGTTACTTATGAGGGCTACATGGACGATTTTGGTATCAAAATGTAGGTTTTCGAGGTCGCTCCATTCAATAAAAGATATTCCAGAGCCCTAACTACCATAGTTTAGATTTTCACCTGTCAAATGGCATTTTTCGAAAAATTGCAAATTTCAAACTCTCATATCTTCCGTTCCTATCATCTCCGCAAAAAATTATTTCTATTATGTTGATCAGCATACCTCAATGTATCACTGTGCAAAATATGAGCGATTTGAAAAATCTCAAATTTTGGGTGAAAAATGCCAAAGGGGTAAGACCCCCCAAAAACACCATATTTGTCATCACCAAGTAATCCCTGGCGAATCCAAAGTCGTTTTCCGAACGTGAAGATCTACTACCCATTCGAATCATGCAGAATACCCAAAAAGCTGATCAGTATCGCCTATATTTTGAGTGCTCTGAGCGTCTGAACAAAACTCGAAACTGAAAAATCGAAAAATATAAAACCGAATATTTCGTTACTTATGAGGGCTACATGGACGATTTTGGTATCAAAATGTAGGTTTTCGAGGTCGCTCCATTCAATAAAAAATATTCCAGAGCCCTAACTAGCATAGTTTAGATTTTCACCTGTTAAATGGCATTTTTCGAAAAATTGCAAATTTCAAACTCTCATATCTTCCGTTCCTATCATCTCCGCCAAAAATTATTTATATCACATGGATCAGCATACCTCAATGTATCACTGTGCAAAATATGAGCGATTTGAAAAATCTCAAATTTTGGGTGAAAAATGCCAAAGGGCAAACACCATATTTGTCAATAAAAATAAATAACCGGGGCTATTTCACCGTATTATTCGAACGAGAAGGTATGCGAACCATTCAAATCTTCCCTATAAGCCATTTTACCCATCATGGATAACAACCATTACTTTGAGTATCTCATATCTCCCATTCCTATTATCTCCGCCAAAAGTTATTTATATTATTAACGAAAGTCAAAAATGAAAATATCAATATTTCGAAAACGATCACTTCAATCCTGTTTCCTCTCACCTGTCAGTCAAGGTTTACAATGTATTAATTTTTTTTCTTTCAGACTCACCGATTTCTCTATCATGCTCTAAAATCAATTTCTCGTACCGTTCATGGTGGTTCATATCGATTTTATCCATTATTCTCCTTAGGTCCAAAATATCTTGATCAGTCTTAGATTGTTGTCTCTCGACTTCTTCTTGAAAATATGAATCCTTCTCATCGATGGTCCTCCTGAGAAATTCTACCTGAAACATAGAGAAAAGTTAACTAACGAATATAATTTGGACGAATCCGACCCTGCCTACGATTCATGGTACTAAAGGGGACTTTTCGCTTCAGTGAGCCGCACCGACAAATATCCTACAGATTTCTGTAAATGTATAGCTAACAAAATGGACCAGACTGGCCCGGCAGATTATAGTAGCTACTATGTGCCGCCACTTTAAGGCCAAAAATTTTAGCTTCAATTCGTTCGAGGGCATTGTTCCTCCAGGTATATCAAAACTCAATATGACATTCCAAATATCAATACGAACACTATCAAAGTTAAATTAACACACCTCTTTCGAACATTCGCTAACTGTCTTCTCCCATTCTTTTTTGGCTATTTCGAATTCTCTCTCCTTCTCTTCACGCATTCTCTCAACAGCTCCATGCTGTTCCTCTGTATAAATTTGTTCCAGTTCCTCTTTCATTCTTCCAATCTCATGCATCAACTTATCTTCCCAATATTTGGCTATTTCTATCCTCTTCTCGTCCAAAGTTTGTTGTAATTTCCTTTCCTTATCTAAAATTTCTTGCCTATGAATCCTTTGGATGTGTTGTATGTTTTCTTTTTCCGTCTCTATCATTTTCCTCAGTCTTTGTGCTTCGGTTTTTAGGTTCATTTCGGCAGATTTCATTTGTTCCTGTTTTTCTTTCATATCTTGGAGTGTTTGTGCTTGTTCTTCTGTTAGACCTCTGAGTTTTTCGACTTCAGATTCGTATTTTTTCAGGGAGCTAAGCTAGAAAAACAAATGCATCAGATTCCGTATTTTAAATTTTAATTTTGTTCTCCTTGTTGATTCTAATTTTTATTTCTTATGAAGTAACGAAAGTAGTTACTTCGATATGTGTTTGTTATTAATTACCTGTTCTATCACCTCCTCAGCTTCTTTCATCTTATGTTCTGCATGTTTATAGGCTTTCAACAGACGTTCTTCCATACATCTGTCTTTTTCCTCCAATCTCTTTTTGCAACTCTGCTGAACTTCTCGTAACTTCCATTCGAAGTCGTCCAGAAGGTCTTGTTCCTTCATTATGTTTATCGTCCTGAGTTTTTCGAAATCTTGCTTCCATTTCGCTTCTATTTCGTTTTTTTGTCGCAAGGCTTGTTCTATGGCTTCTTCGTTCCTTTTGTCCGCCTCCATTTTCTCCGCTTTCATTTGTTCGTGCTGCTTCACGAGTGCTATTTTATCCTGTTTCAAACTTTCTATCTGTTGTTCCAGCCAGTTTATTTTTGTCCGTAGTTGTCTTAGGATTTCTTGTAACTCTTCGATTTTTGATTTGGATTTGTTTTCGGCTTCCAAGAATTTTTCTGTAAATAAAATAGATACCAGAGGGATGTGAACTGTTGTTTTGTTTACGCAGAAGTTAGACTTCTTTCGGGTTCTTTGAAAACTCACCTGTTTTGTCTTCTAAGGTTTCTGTTAAACGTGAATTATTCTCTCTGAACTTGGATAGTTCGGTTTCCAAATTTCGAATTCTTGTTTTAGTCATCTCGGATTCCTTATTCGCTGCTTGAAGTTCCGTTTGCAATCCTACAAAAAACGTTTTCATATCAGATTTACGTAGGATCAATTGCTTCCTTCTTCCTTATTCTTACAACTATCAATTTCAATTGTGATTCATTCTATATAGAAGTAGGAAAGCAACAGTTCCAATCAATTTCTAGTTGATGATTTGCAGATGAAAGTTCGAATAAGATAGGTGAGGAAATTTTTTTGCTGAATATTTTCTAATTTAGTCGTGGTATTATAATAATGATCATAATTATGAAATTATGTTGATATAATTAGAGGAGTGAAACTAGAAATATTTGATAAAAGTTGGTATACTGTTCCACAAAAGTTAAGGATGTTAAGACATTTGACGATGTGTATACAGGGTGGCCAAGAGATTGACGTCAAAAAGGAAAAAACAGGTCCCTCGTGTCAAGGGCTATTCGAATCACCCCTATGTATGTTATGCGATTTTTCACGTTTTTCGAGTTATGAATTTTTTTATGAACTTTAGGAATTTTCGACTTGACCATCTTAAAAGAGATATTAAAAAAAAGGTACAGGACTTCTCTGTGAAATTCTTTTTGTAACTTAATCCCCATGAATTGTACTTTTATACATAAAATAACCAGATTCGTAACTTTGATAAAAATTATGGAAATTTTGGTCTCAAGTGAAAAAGTTAGGTGAATTGGATTATGATCTGAATTTTCGAATCAATATTAAAAATGTAAAAAGGCGGATTCACGGTTTCTCAGTATGCTTAAAAACTGCGCTCAACAGTCAGCTTTAAGAATCATTGATAAAAAATGGTACTTAACACTCTACTTTTGCTAGAATTAGCCTTCAAAGTCATCGAGGTGGAAAAAATCAAAGAACTAGACATGACACGAGGGACCTGTTTTTTTCTTTTTGACGTCAATCTCTTGGGCCACCCTGTATATATCATAAACGCACTTCTTCACTTACTATCCATTCCTGCAGATTTTGCGAACACATCCCGTTGTAATTCCTCCATTTGGAACCTAAGTTTGTTGGCCTCAGCATCTCGTGAAGCAAGCTGTTTCGTTAAATCGTTCAATTCACTCTGGAATTTTGCTTCTTGATTAATAAGATTCTTCCTGGAACAAGAAAAATATGTTAGATACTCCAATGATGAGTTGGAGGTAATCGAATATTTTTTTTGGAAAATATTTTCCCTCATAATATATTCTGATATCTATTACTTTTCAGTTGAAAATATTCGACCACTCGATTAATTTTGTCTAGGAAGAAATGGATTGCCATGGAAATATCCATTAAATCAGAGTAGCAAGAAACATGAATCGTTGTGTAATATTTATTTTAGGTATCATCCTTGCTTCTGCTTCTGATGTGGAGGAGTTTAGGTCAAACGTAAGGATATTTCTGAATCGCTATTCCCTAAAACCTTCACCTCATTTTCAACTTCACTAAGAATTTTAATAGTCTAATATTCAGCTAGCAGCATTGACTAAACAATACTTCATTCTCTGAGAACTTGATTATGTAGGCTTTCTAAATAAAAAACAATTTTTTCTATGTCTTTTTCCGTATTTTTTTAACACCTCCTACAAATGTGGGAGAATTAGTTGCCGCACCCTATATATTTGAACTTTGTACGTCGAGCCCCCTGTATAAAAACAAATAAATCCCTAGAAATCATGACGTTAGTTTTATATTTCTAATTATATATCTCCCAATATTTTTTGCACCTTTCAGTGTCATCAATTTGAAATTAGCAATAACTCTTCTATGTTTCAGGATGTCCTCAAAATATCCATATTTTTCTCATCCTTATGTCCCGGAAGTAGAGAATTCATAACGAAACATTTATATCCAAACTACGAAGGTTTGAAGGAAAGAATACTAATAGAATGGGTGCTTTATCAAGAAGAGACGGTAAATATGAACATAAGTTTATTTCACTCACTTCTGGTTTGATTATCAATTTTCCACTTAACATCAGGAGTACGACAACTTGAAATTTCATTGCATAAATGGACCTAAAGAATGTGAATACAACAGAAACATAGTTTGTGCTCTGAATCAAGGAAAAGGTCAAGATAGGGATGTGAAGTTCATCAATTGTGTGATGCAAAAGTACGACTTTGAAAGTGTAAGTGAGATTTCATAATTCGAAAGGAAGATTTCAATTTTTCGAAAGTTCGAATAAGAAGAAATATTGAGTGTTTTTCGTGAAATTCTGGGTGAGGTCAAGAAAGAATGACCTTGAACATGAGATATATTATTTTTTCAGTGCTTGGAAACATTGGGATATAAATGGTCGCATTTCAAGAGGTGCATAGACCAAAAAGGTCTCTCCATTTTATCATTCCACATGAATAAAATAAAGAAGATCAAATTGAGAAGACTGACTTTCATTCCTGCTGTGATATACAATGACAACGATAATGAAAACATAGATTACTTATCGTTGAACAAATTCCTAGAAACAATCTGTGAAAAATTGATGCCACCATTACCTGGAATATGTCGCAAGAAGAAACAGAGAAAAGAAAGAATTATCACTGGTCTCGAAAACATATAACTCGAAAATCAATAAAATATTTGATTTCATTTTGTTGTTTCATTTTTCTCTACTAATATTTCCCTATTTGAATCCTCACTAACACCAATTTGAACTGAAAAATTGACAATTCATTATAATATTGCGAGAAACAACGATATCAAAGAGAACTAAAACATTTGTGACAAGGCATAATTTTAAGGGAGATTTTCAGTTAAAACGAAATGAGTTCCACTGGAAAAGCTATAAAGATGATCTTCTCATAATCACTTCTGGGGTAGAGTCTTGACACGTATTCCAATGCACAATCAATGTATTTTTAAACATATAATTCTATCATGAGCGAATATAGTGAAAGAGGCATTTGAATACATTAAAATGTTGTTTTGAATCAGAAGAGTTTCTATATCTATCTCCATTCGGATTTTCTATTCTAATTTAAACCATTTGATTCAGAGCCAATGGATTACTTGAAGGGATTGACGTAAAACGATGACGGTAATTAACAGATTGTATATTAATTCCCAGACCTTGCCGGATATGCATTCGGCAAAATATCCCGTCAAATTTCCACAATTTAGAATCGTAGGAGTGATATCAAGTACTAAAATAACTATCAGATACAAATTGAAAAAGAAAATTTCAATTGCATCTAATTTCATCCTACAATTTTGTGATCTATTCAACTATTCCCTTCCCCTCTTCATCATATACTGGGTGTTCCCAGCTCGAGTGCAGAACTAGACCTATTTGAAATCTGAAAATATGGATTATGAGATTTTTCGGAATTCTCTGTTCAGCTGAAATGTTTCCAGATCTACAGTACTTTCAATTACCTATACCAGAAATCAAATTAAATATCATCACTAAAACTTTTTGAGCCGGAAATTGACCAGGTTCCTCATTTCGAGGGAGAAGCTCTTGTTTGGGTTAAAAAGAATGAAAAAGAAAAGAAAGGGAAGATAATCAAGGTGAATTTGAAGATTGTTCATATAATAGGAGTGTTACTGAATAAAAAACATGTGAAGCACCAGCGGGAATGATGAAAATAGGAAAAAAAGAAAGCAAGTTGAAGCAGTCGAAGAAAAATCAAGAAATTATGACAAACCAATCATCTGTAACAAAGAAGGAAAACCTGTTATTAAGAAAAATAAGGATGTTACAGGAAAACTTAAAGAATATGACTGCTCTGATAAAGTTAATGAAGTTGAAGTTGATTTATCTAAGGAAGCACAATATGCAACTGTTCCTAAATGGAAAAACAGAATGAACCAAAAGGAAAAGCAAAGCAAGAAGACTGGTCTGATGAGGATAATGAAGACACCACATAGACAAGGACTTTGTAGTTACAACTGATATGAAGGACCACTGACAAGACGTGTATTTATGAATAAATAACACAAAATTTCTAAATAATGAAAGAGAAGGTAGAAGAAAGTGGAAACTAATGAGTTGTTCACTATTTCGTATGATTCGTGAAATTGATGCTTTTCTAGGTGTAGCATTCTGGTTGCCAACTGAATGAATGCCAGCAAATGAATCTCCGCTTGTACCTTTTATCCTGAAAGTGCAAGAAATTGCCACGAGAATAAATCGATGAACCTTGAAACTACTATGAGATGAATAATTTAAAAGCAATTTTCCCATTATACCTAAACATTTCTCAATGCGATTCAGAGCAATTTTCCATGCAAAATTATGAATCAATCAACTTCTATTCAACATGATTCTCTGAAATTACGAGTGGAAATTCACTTTTCACAATTTCGGTAACAATAAATTTCCAATAGGAACTGATATTAAAACGTATTAAATTGATAATTTCATGCTCCTTGGTGTTCAATTTTATCTCCCAAATTTGTGGAATCTTATTATTACATATCTTTCTTTAGATCAAACATGTTTCCATCATCAAGATTTTAGTCTCGACAAAGTTGATAAACATTATGACAACATTGTTAACTTGTATAGAGATCAGAGAGTGATTCAGTCATGAAATAAACTGTGAACCCCATGAAAATACCCAAAAACCACCTTTTTTTTTCATCACCCTCTATTTCAAGATAAACTCCGTTGAGGTGGGAGTTTTCTTTCACCACTGTACTTTGATATAAAAACATCAATACGACTGAGAGTTTTTATCCACTTCCTATGACCAGATTTTTTTTATGTAATATGAAAATTTTTTACTTATGTTATTTTATTCTCATTCCAGCAAAAAATCTGGTCATAGGAAGAGGATAAAAACTCTCAGCCGTATTGATGTTTTTATATCAAGTACAGTGGTGAAAGAAAACTCCCAACTCAACGGAGTTAATCTTGAAATAGTGGGTAATGAAAAAAAGGTGGTTTTTGGGTATTTTCGTGAGGTTCACAGTTTATTTCATGACTGAATCACCCTGTATTCTTCAAAGTCCATGATGATATGTTCTGGAAAAATCAAACAAACACCTCAAATCAACCCAAAAATACAGGGTGTCCACTTAACCTTCATTGTGTATAGTTTCTATAATAATGGATCACCCAGTATGAATTCTGGGTATTTCAGGTTTTTTCGATGTAACAACAACATATCTAGTGTAATAGTTCATTTTGCGAACGTTCTCGCTCTGGAACTGACATATTTTATACTTTCAAAATCGAGCAAGCATTCAATTATGGATAACCCTGTATTCGTAACGATTTTCGGTCATATTTCTCTATGAAGTTGCTCCCTGGGGATGGAATGAAATGTTTTTTGAGAAAAATTGGACTTCATTCGATTCTGTTTCGAGATACGCGCGTAGTAAAAGTGGGTAATTCTCAACTTCAACGCCCTGTATCTCAAAAACTAGTCATAGGATTGAGTTGGGGCCATGGAAGTAGTATAGCTATAAGAGTTCTGGCTCAATTTGCATATTAAAATTGGAATTTGAACCATTGTTTGTTGGGAATAATTAATATTCATGCCAGAGATAACTCCCAACAAACAATGGCTCAAATTCCAATTTTAATATTTTAATATGCAAATTGAGCCAGAACTCTTATAGCTATACTACTCATGGACACTTTTGATCAGTAGGTCGAGTTCGAGTACTACATTATACCAAAAAATTAGAACATTTGACCGAACGCAATTTGCCATATGAAAAGTGCGGGGTCCAAAGGATAAAATCAGAAATAATTTTCAAACGACGCGTTTTATTGAAACGCATAAGAATACTTTCATTTTCTAAAATAATTGATTCTTTCGAAAATATGAACCGTATTTTTTTCAAATGGTCTTATAGTATTTAAGCGTGGATTCATGAGTCGGCTACACTGTAACTTTCATACCAGGAGAAATTTTGACCAAGTTTCGATTGAGGAATATGCACCATGAATAGAGTAAACAATCAAACAAAATTCAAATGATTTGAAACAACAGTTCCGAAGTTATGAAAAGAAAAGTGTTTTTGTCATGGATGTTCGAGACCCAGGAATTTTGAAAAATGGTGAAGAAAAAAAGTGATTCGTTTGATGAGAGGAAGCTACAGTTGTAATATATGTACAAAGACTGTCAAAGACTGTATATTCAACTTTATTTTAAGAAAAAGAAGACTTTATCTTGAAATGTTTGACACTTTGGCTAAATGTGTTTGAAATGATCTTATCCTCCACCCTCTCTCGAATATGTATCGGCAATCCAAGCACTCTGTATATATCCGAGCTTTGAGAATGAAATCAATTCAGAAAATTCAAATTATCCCATTCATTTTGCAATCGAATTCCAGAGGGACATCTTTTACTACTACTATCTTTCTAAATTATCAAAATATCTTGGCACCACACTCGTTCAGAAATACGTCATCTTAATATTATCTTCACGGTTTCACCATATCATTTACAGTGGTACGATTGTTAACGTCCAAATATTTAAAAATAGCACTTTCAGAATGATTAGTTTGCTTCCAAAATACGAATTAGTTTCTCAACTCCACAAAAAATGACATACTCTTTCTCCTCTTGAATCCTCCGAGTCGCTTTCGGTGAGAACCCAGGACTTGTTGTTATTTGAGTTATGTTCTTGTTCGCCTCCTTGTTTTCCGGTTTTTCGCACAGCCTGTATAATTCCGGGGTGGTGTTCGATCTCTCCTTGAACTTCTTGATTTCCAGTTTGGGACTAGCAGGTGGGGTGCTCGTGTTTTCCCTTTTGGATCCCGCAACTGGGGCTCTTGGTGCTATTGCAAGGGTGCCATGTCCACAAGGCTTTACGTTGGTTCGTGGTTCCGGTGTTTTTAGAGCACCCGCGTAAGATAACATGGTGCCAGGCGTATCCATAGGTTTCTTCGGTTCGCCGCCCTCAGGGTTTCCCGGAATTTCCCTCCGGTTCACACCACCGACTGCACGATTTTCTCGTAATTCTGAGGATGCCAATGAGTGGTTTGGCACCGGTTTGGCTTCATCATCGGGCGCACTCTCCGAATTCGCGGTATTTTTACTTGGACCTTCACCAGGTCCTGTCTGCCATTCATAGTTTGGACCCTTCCGAGATTCCCTGTTCTTCTCAGGTTCCTTCTTGGCGCGTTTGAAGAAGTTGAACATTTTGACCAACAGGACCAGGAGTATGCAGATCACGCTGGCGACATATCGCAATGGTCTAGCGAGCTGGTGATGGCTCGCTTCAACTGTTTGTGGAAACAGCGTTGAGGCAGAACTGAACCCCGCGTTTCAAGCCACTTGTGTCCGATTTAAAATTAGAAAACGCTAATGCCGACTCATAAACGCGAAGGTTTCAATCACCCTAGTAAAAGTTTCATTCACATTATTGCAAGATAACTGTGAAATTGCTGAATTTCGAATGCAGCAGAGGCAAGGATGCGTTGTGGATTCGGGTGGGAGTGGGGGGTGCTGGAAATAGAGTGGGTCGAATTCAGAAAAAGAAAAAACGACTAATGGGTGCTAGGTGTCATCTGGAAATAGAGACTGCTCGGTTAAATTAACCTTGTGCTTGCGGTCGGACAAAGAAATCATTGTGCTTGTGACGTAACGGTAATTGGTGTGTATATCCCTAATTGCATCATTTAAGATGGGGAATAATGAGGTATTCGAAATGCATTGGCGTAAAAGAAAATAAGGTCTCCAAAGTTTCTTTCTTCAGAACATTTCCTGGATTTCAAAATTTATAGAGACCACGACGAACGATTTTATAGAAAATTTGGTATCTTTGGTTGAGTTGCTGTGTTGACGCTTATAATATCCATAAGCAAATTATTAAAGGAAAAACAAAAACCCAACTGCAAAAACATTGAACCCAAAAGAATAATAAGTAATGTATTGCAGGCGGGGACAAATGAAAATTACGAAACATCTTGCAGAAATCAAAATACACTGCCCCACAAGAGTTAGGGATATCGTATTCAATCGTTTTTAAAAGTATGTAATCTTCGAGAAAATCGCTGTAAAACAACTTGAATCGATCCAATAAAAATCAGTATGAGACATTTCGTCAATCTGGTCGCCTTTTTTCTGAAGTTTGGTTCCTTGCATATGCCTCATGAATGTTCTTATTTTGAAATGAAGTCAGTTTATCAACGGCTTCGATTTGAAACGAGTTTTCTGAAAATGCCAAGACGTAAATTAACAAACGCTGAGGCTAATAGGGCTATCGGAATGCTACAAGGTGGCTTTACTCAGGTTGTTGTAGCGGAAAGGCTCCAAGTCAGCCAAAGTGTGATATCTCGACTTTGGAATTGGTTCAGGGAGACAGGTTCCGTGTTGGAAAGACCAAGGCTTGGTGGCCGACGAAAAACAACACCTGCTCAGGATCGTTTCATCGCCGTTTCGGCAGAAGAAACCCTACATCTACGTGTAGAATGCTACGGAATACTCTTCAAAATGCAGATGGGGTCCAAGTTTCCATCGAAACCATCAGACGACGTTTGAGAGAGGTGAATCTAGGTTCTAGACGTCCATTAAGAGGAGTTCCATTAACACGTGACCATAAGCGTCAAAGACTGGAATGGGCAAGGCAACATATCAATTGGAACGATCAATGGCGTAGTGTCCTTTTCACTGATGAATCCAGATATGGACGATTTTCAGATTCTCGAAGAATAAGGGTATGGACAATCCCACGCATACCCCGTAATCGTCGCTATGTCCAAGAAATCCATCCATTCCGAGGGGGTGGTGTTATGGTATGGGCCGAGATATGTTTCAACGGGCGCACAGATCTACACATTTGTCCTGGGAATATGACCGCCTTACACTATAGGGAGCATGTCATTGACAATGTTGTGCCAAATTTTCACGCTGCTATTGGTGAAACTTTTCAATTTCTAGACGATAACGCTAGACCGCACCGTGCAGCCATAGTTGAGAATGCACGCGAGGAGCTTGGTATTCCACATTTACCAATACCTCCGCACTCACCAGATTTGAATTGCATAGAACATGCATGGGATATGCTCCAAAGAAGATTAGATAATCATGAACCTAGAATCCTTAAATGATCTGAGAGAGCTTCTGCTCCGTTTATGGAACCAAATTCCTCAAGAAATGTTCAACAACCACGTGTGTAGTATCAAAGAAGATGTCAAGCTGTTATTGATGCCCGTGGAGGCCATACATTAATTGTATTGCTAGTCTTAAAATGCTTGAATTCTCTGGGAATAAAATTTCGTTATTTTACTCGATGTTTCCTAACCACCCTGTATACGCTGCAGACCTTCAGGCTAAAATTAATTTGCAACTTGAAATCATATTAATATGAATTTTCATCACAAAAATCTCATTTTAACTATATTTTTTTGCAATTTAAGTCAATATCCCTAACTCATGTGGAGCAGTTTAGATAGATATAAGTTTGTCCCCGCCTGCAATACATCATTGCATACACGGCATATTTATATTAAAGTTTATATTATTAACTGCTCTGGTGTGTAAGTAGCGAAAAGAAACACCTTTACATTTCTCGCACAAAATTTCATAGATTAGGTATACGAATTGTTTTTTTCGTTACAGTGAAATGTTTTTTCAGTAAGATTTTATTTTTTCGTAAGTAATATCATAAGGGCATCCAATTATTCCGAAAAAAATCGAAAAAACAGGTTGCTAAGTAATATTTCAACAAGAAGCATGAGTGCTGGTGGCAACAAAAATCCGAGTCGAAGACGAGGATTTTTGCACCTGCACGAATGCTTTCTGTTAAAAAATATTACTTTGCATTGTGTTTTTCCGATTTTTTTCACAGGACAATTATAGATGCCTGAATGGTATCTGACAAGGCTATTTCATGAGTACCAGATCATTCTGGATGCATTATGTATATCTAGGTATTAATTTGAGAACTGAAAAACAGGTAATTTATTTAATCCCAAAATACACTGCGAAAAAAATTAACGCACATTATGGAAATCTCAAATGTATTCTACAACTGAAGGTGTTCTCAATGATAATTATTTTTATCAGAATAATTATGCATGCATATGTTATCCACTTTCAACGTTTTTCTTCAATACAGATGTTTTCTCCCAGCAGGAATAAAAAAAAGATGATATTATCAGATTTTGAATGTATTGGCTCCATTCTAAAATCAGTTGTTCTCGATCAATTCTAGTGATCAATAGTTTTTCTTTCGTTTGATTTTCTACACTCGATCGCTATGGAACGCGAATCACGCAATTTGACCCAAGGGGAATGTGCCCAAGCGGTAGTTTTGCGAGAAGAAGGGTGGACATACACAAGAATTGCAGAAAGGTTTGAAGTTTCCCATACAAGTGTGTCCAGAATGTTCAGCGATTCGGGGAGACAGGTATGAATGTCCGAAGACCAGGACAGGGTAGACCACGGGTAACAACTGCCATTCAAGAACGTTACTTGAGAGTTTCTTCGTTCAGACAACGGTTTGCAACCACTCGCCTCCTTCAAAATCAGCTTGAGCAAACTCATGAGGTGCAAATTAGCACTCAGACAATAAGAAATCGCCTCAGAGAATATGATTTAAGGCCTCGTGTCGCGAAAGAGCCCCAGCTCTTACCCCAGCCCATCGAAGGGCGCGTTTGGATTTTGCCAGAGAGCATATCCATTGGCAAGAGGCCGATTGGGAAAGAGTTCTTTTCACAGATGAGTCTAGATTCTGCCTCTACCATTGTAATCGACGTTCCCTTGTATACAGACGTCCACATGAAAGATATGCTCAGTGCAATTTCCTGAATACTACTGGTTTCGGGGGAGGATCGATTATGGTATGGGGTGGAATATCTTTGACTGCTCGCACAGACCTAGTGGTCGTTGATAATGGAGCTATGAATGCTGATAAGTATATCAGGAACATTCTTGAAGAGCATGTAGTGCCATTTGCCCCATACATTGGTGAAAATTTCATTTTTATGGACGATAATGCCAGACCACATCGTGCGCGCATCGTTCAGGAGTACCTTGAAGAGGTTGAAGTCTCTCGAATGGAATGGCCAGCAAGAAGTCCAGATCTCAATCCGATTGAGCAGGTTTGGGACAACCTCAATAGAAGGCTGAGAAGTTCAGAAAATCATCCAGCAACTCTTAATCACTTAGGAATCCAACTCGGAGAAATCTGGGAAGGATTAGATCAGAACATTTTAAGATCACTCATTTTTTGAATATGGAAATAGCAAGTATTAAATCACTTATCAGCATTTCAGTATTTTGAAAATTGTTCATTTCTCTTCTTTCACATAAGATTCGGTGAAATCCTGAATTTTTCTTCCATTTAATGTGTCTTGTTTCGTTCAAAACCTTCCCGAGAGAACATAAAAAATAAGTTATTAAGTCAATGTAGAGTTAACTTTCATTAAAATTGAGATTTTCAGAATGTGCGTTAATTTTTTTGTGTAGTGTATTAGTATAGATAAAAATCCGATCATTTATCTAAAAATATTGCATTTTTCTTTGAATGTATAACACCTCTCATTGGAAAACCCTTCATGATGCATCAACAAAATATTCGAAAAAAATATTAGGATGAATTTCAGGGAATCAAACTCAATTTTTCGCGTGAACATCTATCGCATTGAATAAACCAATTACATTTTCCTTTCTATATGAACTCACCAATACCCGAAAAAATTCGAGATAGTTGTGCTATCGGCATCATCAAAGGCAGCACTGATATTCCCAACACCACTAAGATTTTCAGCACTGTTACTCGTCGTCACCGAGGTGTAAATACCGGTGTCGTTGGACCCGGTAGATCCATCCTCCGTGTCTTCACTGGTGTCATCGTCTTCAGCATCGTTCGCGTTATCTCCGTTACCGCTGATTTTACCGAAGATGTTCTTCACGAAACTCATATCCGCGCTTTCCCTGGCTGGTTTCACGTAGTGAGAACTGCGATATGTTAAGATCACTCGGTGGGAACAGCGTTGTCGGAGTATGTTGAATAAAGCTAAATTTAGCACAATCAAACGTACTCTGGGTTCATGGAAAGCTGATCCCTCATTTTCAGTTTTCATTGTTTAGCTTATGGAACATCGATCCTTCTAAGTGCTTTATGTCTGGGTGTTCAGACCAGTTTTTATAGGGTTCCATTTCAAAGAAAAACGGAACCCCTAAGGCCCTAAATATTTATCGACCATCGTGTCTGTCTGTCACAGTCAATCTCAATCAACTTCATATTATACCGAAAAAATGATCGATCCACTCAAAAAATTAAGTAATAAATTAATAATTTTAATTTCTCCTTGATGAAATTTGTTTGCAGTTAGTTGTTATACATTTAAGATTCTTCTATTTTGAGCATTTTTTGTATTCTTCGGACGTCACTGTTTTATCTGTGCCATAAATTTATTATCATTATTATTATTAATCAAACATTTGAATAATAATTTCCATGGAAAACTCAGAAATATTTCATAGGCAAACATTTTTCATTCAATTTACGATTCATCAAATTTTTATTGCATTCAACGGTAGTTGAATTCAGATTCCGATTAATTGAAATGTGTCACTGGAGCTTTCATTCCTTTGCCGAAAGTAGAAATAGGCTATATTGAACCAGAATTCGGTTTTTTCCATATTCCAGGAGATTGTGTCTTATTTTAGAACAGGTGAATGATAAATGTGAAGCATATGTTTGACCTATTCCATGTTATTGTACAAATCTACTGTGATAGTAATGTATGAATATTATTTAAACTATAATAAATTACTATGCAGTCGGAATATTTTACTCCTTGTTCATAAGATCAAATAAATGAAATGTATATCTATAAAGCTTTCAGGAATTGACATTCTTGCTTATTAATTTATAACCGAAAATAACCAAAATTCAGTTACTATTGAATTGAAATTATGAGTTTCTCTATAAACAAATTCGTTAATTAAGTTATTATGTTTTCTTTGTGATGAATGAATAAATCTGTTATTTATTTGAAATAAAGAAATATTAGAAATAGAAATGCACCCGCACAATCATATCACATACAATATCATGATGAAAACAAAGCACATCGATAAATCTTTACAATCATAAATCCAAAAACTCCTTTATATGTAGAATATTGTTCACAATTTTCTGTTGTGTTCTCCAAAATGAAATATACATTCAGAGAAATACGCTAAGAATGTAGAAAGGGCAACATAGTGTTGACTTGGAACATAAAAATATTTTGAAAAACGTCGTAACTTCGATACAGAGTGGAATGTGTCAAATTTCCAAGGCCAGAGTTGTGATTTTATAATTGTGAATGGAGTATACATAAAATAGTTCAATATTATTATTATTAATTTTTTCTCTGAAGTGGCAACACCGATAATATCTGGCAATTGACTCCTCGTTATTTAGTTTTAAGGCTATTTACAGCTCGACCATGCAAGCCTTGAACGCGAGACTGGTTGACGATTGATAGAACAATAGTGGCACGAAAAATAGACACAATCCAACTATCACTTTAACTACACGCTGGCTCATCCAACGTAAATACGTAAATACACCCACGTTACATCGAAAAATTATCAGCTTAAAGTTTGGAACCACTTTTCGAGGCTATTTTCTTCTCAAAAATCGTCTAAAAATTCATTTGTACCGCATTTATGTCTGCTCTTTTTCCCATTTTTTTAATTAAATTTCTCAAACTAACAAATGCAAATGTAACTAACAAATTGATGAACCAACTCTCAAAAACTCATGTCATCACTTCATCGCTTTTTTCTCTTCTCTTTTTTGAAAATTTTCAAGTATTATTACAGTGAGCCTTATTTAAATTTCGAAAAACGTTTAATTGTATTTTTATTGTATTTATCCGGTTTGGGAACAATAAAAAAATTTTCTTATGTCAGAAATCTAAACTTAACTAGAACAATACAATAAAAACATTCATAGTGTACAAATTATTTATGAAGAACAGGTGTATGTAACTTCTGCCAACTGAATGTTACATGTTACACCCAGAAAATTATCATCCATACCGACGTGTACTGTGTACAGAATGAAATTAACGAGCGAATATGTTGGGATCACTCCTTCTATTAGTTAATGCTTGATCAAATCACTTGAAAATGATGATGCGGCATACATGAATGATATGGTCTTAATATTTATGTTGAGTTGAGCCAATGAAGGAATTAAAAAATTGAGTAAACACATTCAACATTCAAATGAGTTATTGCTCTGCAAAAGTAATATAAATTTGAGTTCAGTAATTTCGTCTCTATTAGTTTTTCACCAATTTATTCATTTGCCAGCTTCGGTGCGGTATAAAAGATTTGCACAGATTCTGTTCATTGATAATATCGAGAAAAAATTGGGTTCAAAATAACTTTAACACTAAAAATCCCTGTATATTGGTTTTGATCACGATGATATTGATGAAATACTCGAAAAACATACTTATTGTTGATAGATTCGCATTCAAGAATCAAATTATGTTTCTTACAATGGTCCAATATTGAATCTGAAATTCTGAAATCACAATAGCTTGAAAGGATTGTTGATGTTGAAAATGCGTTATCAAAAGACCTGTTTTGTTTTAAGTTTTTCATGCATCTCATACTCATATGGGCTTGAAATTTGGGGAAAAAGGAAAATACGAGGATGTATTGATATCTAGTTAGACTAGACCAAAATTGGAGTATCGAGCCATCATCAAGTACCTGTATTTAAAAGGGTTAAGAGGCAAGCAGATTTACGAAGAAATGCTTAATACCCTTGGTGATCAATGTCCTTCGTATGCGACCGTGAAAAATTGGGCTGCAAGCTTCGAAAGAGGTAAATTTTCCATTGATGACCGATCGGGAAGGCCAGTTTTTGTGTCAGTCCCCGAAAATATCGATGCAGTTCATGACATGATTTTATCAGACCGTCGAATTGGGCTTAAACGGATATCTGAAGCACTTAGGATTTCATACGAACGCGTTCATCATATAGTTTACGTCAATTTGGGCATGAGAAAATTTTCTGTAAAATGGATCCCCAAATGTTTGAATGTTGACCAAAAGCGTGCAAGGGTAGAAGCATCGCGTTCGATCTGTGCTCGATTTGAAAACGATGTAGACTTCTTAAACCGAATTGTTACTATGGATGAGACTTGGGTACATTTCTACGATCCAGAAACAAAGCAACAATCGATGGAATGGGGACACTCTGGTTCTCCAAGACCTAAGAAGTTTCGTGTCCAAAAATCTGCTGGAAAAGTTCTTTCTTCAGTTTTTTGGGATTTCCATGGAGTAATCATGATTGATTTTTTGGATAAAGGTAGAACAATAACTGGAGATTACTATTCGATATAACTGACCACTCTACGGGAAAAAATTAAAGAGAATACGCGGGAAGCTATCCAAAGGTGTTTTGTTTTTACAGGACAACGCCCCAGTACACAAATCTCATGTTGCCATGCAAAAAATTCGTGATTTAGGCTTAGGGTTAGAATTACTAGAACACCCCCCTTATTCACCAGATTTGGCTCCGTCCGACTATCATCTCTTTCCTCAACTGAAAAAAAGTTTAAAAGGTCGTAAATTATCTTCCAACGAGGAGGTAATAAAAGCTGTGGAGGACTGGTTTGCAGAGCAAGAAGAAACATTTTTTGAAAGGTCTAGAGACGTTGCAGATTCGCTGTAATAAATTAATTCAATTAAGAGGAGAATATGTTGAGTAATAAAATATTTTGACATTGAAATTTTGTTTGGTTCTGTAGTAGGTTAAGAGTTTTTCAATATATCCTCGTAGCTATGAGGTAGTAGTAACGGAACGTGAGAATTAAAAAATACGTGACCCCAGCCCCAGCGAATTATGTAGTTCATCCGGAGTTGCTTTTTCAAAACCAAATATTTGACAACTTCATGAAACCCCATTGGAACAAAGTATTTTCGATCTGACATGACATTCAAGTGACATTTTGAAAAAATTCTATTTTTCCATTCACAAAAGTAGCATCATAAATCTTTAGTCATCCGCGAAACAAAAGCTCAATAAACTTCAACAATTCCTAACAATATCAAAATATTTTGACATATGAACGAATGTATTTGTTTCAACCGTCCAACAGTACGACGAATCGTTTTTGGTGGGAATGAATAGACCAAAAATTTCCCAACAACCGAGAAGAGAGACTCCGAAACAGCCAGTGGCGTGTCCGTGGGTTGCTAATCAACCATATCCGTCTCCACTTGCTAATAAAAATAGAAACAGTAGCCAAAGACGCAATTCAACAGTGCAAACAAATAACTGCCTCAATAATCACTGGGTGAGTATCATCAATTTCTTATAACGGCTTTGGTGATGGAAGTGAATTGGTTCGAGTATTTCGAAATATACACTGTGAATGTAGAAGATTAGATATACAGGATGTTTCTAAATGAGTGTATCAACGGTCAACTGTAGATTTCTCATAAAAAATAACATTTTTTTTTCTTTCATTTTTCCCTCTTTTTGAAAACCCCGTTAGATATCTAAAAATTATATAATATGATGAAGAGCATTATGCAACTTCTCTTATATGTGGTTTGCTTCTTTTATATCTTCAGGAAACCAGCAACTCACAAAACAGCTGCGGAAGCCCAACTTTTTCTTCGATGCAGCAATCTTCGAACCAGTTTTTCCTGTTTCTTCGTTTGATGCAGCTTTTTCCACACACGCACCCTGCCACCCTTCACAGCGTTTTATACATTTGCAAAAACGATTTTTTTTGTGCCATCGATAAGCTACTTTACGCGAAAAGATGCAAAATTCTGTACAACAACCGAAAAGACCAACTGCAGCAGCTGAGATCCGATGAGCAGTTCTCGGTATTGAATGAGAATGAGGATGCTGTTGAGAACCCTCTCAAGAGATCGTTATCAAAAGACCAAAATGACGATGATAATGAAATATGTAGAGAATCTAAAATGATTAAGATTAATTTGGAAAATGTACAGATTGATACCAAATGTGAAAAAGTGAATGATTCGATTAAGTTGAATGGTTTGAATATGGGTGATAAACTACCAGGTGAGGATATATTTTATTGGTTATTTTTTGTTAATCCGCAATTTCGATATTGTAGCAGGTAATGAAGATCAAGAATACACTGATAACTCAGGAGACAACTCAGAAGCTACAGGCTTCTGAGTTTGTTAGCTTGTGCGAGTATGGAGAATCAGTTGTGTTCTGTGTAGGCTTTGGAACTGTGTCCTTACGCCATCATAGGCACAGAACTGTTAATTTTTGAAGTCTTACTTGAAAATTTCACTCCTAGCTTCGGGATTGAACTCGGAACCTCCGGGTTCTAGATCAACACACTAACCACTGAGCTATGATAAGACGTTACTCGTTGAACTACTTTTGAAATTGAAACTCAACCGAACTTTAATTCTTATCCAAATGGAATAAATTATGAAAAAATTATACATATTGAGTTTCTGTTGAAGATTTGCACAATAATTTCAAATCCACATGTTCAATATCGAAGAATATCAAGCGGTATAATTTCAAATGGATTGTAGATATAATTCTTATTCTTATTCACGAAGATATTGCTATTTTTATTATTACAACGAAAACAATAGAAAATAGAAGTAAATACTCATACTCACCTCTGAAACAACCACATTTCTAGATCACAACACAAAAAACGTTCTCAATCCAGTAATATCGAAGGGTATTTGTTTGTTGATCCACGAATGTTCAATAAAAGGTACTGCGAAATATCAACGTACGCAAATACGTTCGTTCAACCATAATTAGCTATTATTTTTCCTGTTTCACTCGTCAAGAAAAGCAAATCATGTCGTCTAAATATAAAAATAAAAGGAGGCATTCCCTTGTCTACTGCCAACTCAATTGGAATTCCCGCATTACCTTTTGTCGTATCAACAGCTCAAGCTGAACTCATTTATCTCCATCGATTAAAATTGAGATTTATCGATACGTATTAAATAGTATTCATGATTTTGAACTTTTCTGTTTTTTTATTATGTTAGGTACATGCCAGAAATTCTTACGGTATATAGGTACATAATTTATACTCATTACAAGAAATCCGTAATGATATTCTTAATTTTGATACATCCAAGTTTGTATACAGAGTGTAACAGCCAAATGGAATAAATTATATAACGAACAAATGAGGGGGTGTTAGGAAATGTTGAGTAACGTTAGAAGACAATTCTACACCAGATTAGCATGTTGCCAAGAAATTCGCGGCGAGCATTTTGAACATTTCCTACATTGACATAAATGTTTTTTTTCTGTTTTTTCATTAATTAAGAAATAATCAGTATTACTTATAAGTTTTCAAGTGTAATGTACCGAATTTGTGAAATAAAATAATTTTTATTTAAAACGTTGATTTTTGCAATAAATCTGAAAACACTTAATACTTCCGAAATAGGTAAAGATAGGTATAGGACATTGTGCATGAATTGTGTCTAGAATTCTCTGAAAAATCCAAAAAATAAATAATATACAGAGGGTTGCATTTGAAATAAGAAAGTTGGTATTGGCCACGATCGCATGGAACACCCTATATAATATTATTTTCTTGAAAAATATGCGCATTTAAAATTACAAATCGACGTGTCCGAGCGTTTTTCCCAACACGCCCTCATTTATTCGTTATCGAATTTATTCCATTTGGCTGTCACACTCTGTATGGTCCCCCTGACTTTTTATACATGGTGTTAGGCAAATATGCGGCAAAAGTTGAAGACGTTATTCTTTGGACTACCTATTTAAAAGATATGAGACGAAATAAATTATTTTATTTGTACAATTATTCATGTTCTGAAAATTCCATTTGAAAAATTATTAAATTAAATTCAAAAGTAATACAATTCTTTTCGTACAATAATAAATTAAATACTTAAAATATAAAATATATACATTTTATTTACATGCTCTTGAGAAACTAATCGAAATCAACATATACTATTTTCATTCTCATTGAACTTACAAATCTGAGGATTAATCTGAATTCAGTATTTATTTAGTAATGGCTGTGTGTGAAAATTGATTTAATATTTAATATTTTTTTTCGATAGAAATTATACGATCAATTAGAACATCTATGTTTTATTTAGTTCTATCGGTACCATAATTCCATAAAAAAACACCCTGTAACTTTGTGAATATTCACTCATAAGAACACAATCTGTAGGTTCATGCAAATTTGAATCATGCATACACTTGTACTACAAAGCTACCCTTTTTCCCTATTCAAGTTCCTGATGGGGTTGCTAGTAAAAACGAGCTTTTTATTCCAGATCATGTCCCCCTGTCATAAAAAATCGACCTGTCTGTGTGTTTTCACAAATTCTGATTCGTTGTTGAGTTATTGAGGGTGGACGCTTTTAAAGGAGGCACCCTACATATATAATAAACCCGAATTTAATTAGAAAAGATCGGTTAGTTTTCTTTTATCTCCTCGTGGGCCAAATTACCTAAAAATTCCTGTATACTGTAAGAGTAGTTGAAATGGTATGAAGTGATCATGAAAATTCTGTATTTTGTTCAAGCACCAGGATCCAATAACAACTGGTTATTTAAAAACATCCCACTTAAGTTTCACCTCCACATGTGAAACACCCTTTATATTATTCACATGAATGAAACGAATTTACATCATTGAAATGGTTATAGGCCTTTTATGACTTAGAACTGAAATTGCCTGATATCAATAAAGAATAATTCAAACCCAATAATTTATGACCTTCTGTTGCACGGATTCCATTTTTGAAATTTTCGTAGTCATGAACATCTTCTATTCGTCTGTTATAAATATGTTTTAAACGCTTTTTCTTACGAAGCATGTGGAAGAGAAAATCTTCATAAGAACCTACTTCTGCCAATTCATCATTTATCTTATATTTCTGCTGCTTGGTTGATTTCTTAGCACCGTACTCAACATGCCTGATTTTTGTCTTTTTCGAACTGACTCTTCTATTATCTTGCTTTGAATCTCGATTTTCTCCCTTAAGGTTCAATCTTTCGAAAGCATTATTCAAGCATTTGTTGTCGGTGTTCTTGAGTAATATTTCTGAAGGAGGAAGCTTCGAAATATTTTTGCGCTTTGTATTAAGTTGACGCTTCTGAAGTTCTTCAGTGAATTCTGGTGATGTTGAGTTTGTATTTTCTCGGGATGTATTGTTAACAAATGTGGTATTGGAAATTCGTGATTTACAATCATTCAAAACTTTCCTCCAATCTTGAATATGATTTTCGCTATCCGAATATTGGTATTTGAAATATTGAGCTCTTATTTTCCGTATTGGGCTCCACTCACAATCAGCTTTTTCTGTATCACTATTGGTTGAAAGTGCTGACAGCCATTCCAAACTTCGATCCTCCAACTCTTCCTTTGGAAGATTTTCAAGAAGTTTCTCTTGTTGTTTGGTCTCAAAATGACTAAAAGATAAGTATTGAGTGTCCTCCCAACTTCTCCCGACACCACTGTCGTATATTAAAGGTGTTGTCGTTCTGTGTATTTCATCCTGTGATTTGCATTTTGAAAATTTTCCAGTAGGGTTGAAACTGAGGCCACTGTTGTTAGAAACTGGAACTAAACTACCATCACTTTTTCCAAAAGATGTGGGAGAACATTTTTCGGACGCCAATGGGAATAAATTCCTGTTTGGGCCTGGAATATATCTAACTCGCCCTGTGTAACTTGAAGGCATCATATTCTGAAAAAGAAAAATATTGTCTGAAATGGTTCTGAATGCCTACTTTCTCAAGACCCCTATTATTCATGTGTATAATATTTCTAAATCATTTTGAAAAGAATGATTATTATCTGAAAGATATTTCGTATAATAAGAGTCTCTCTTATTTTTATCAAAACGTTTTATGTTTAGATAAAAGAAATTACAAAATTTCTACCTATTCTACCAATATAAATTTATGGGTAGTCCGGACAAGTGGGTTTATAATCACCTGATAATTTTATCTATTCGGATTTCATTATTTTTAATCTATTTGTATTATGTATTATTTACTGATGGCATTGTTTGTTTTGAAGGCAACTTTAATATTCCTCTGAAGAATATTGTTTTCCTCTAAATAATGATTTCACCTAGATATTACTTGAGGATGACGTAATTGTCACGTTTTGAATTCGAAATAAATGGATAAACTTCTTTCATTCCATTTTTATTTACATATTTATTTATTTCCCAGCAACGAAGCCTAGATGTTAAACATCTGTATGTATCACATGCAATTGAGTATAAGTTTTTGACAAAAAGAAATATGATCACAATCATTGAATAATAATAATAATCCTTGAAACAGATTACATAAAATTACTGTAATTTTTATAAAAAAAATCAAGAAATTCTCTTGAGGATCTGTAAGCTGTGCAAATGGAATTTGTTTTGTTAATTTATCTATCATAGATGTATGGTATCCATTCTGATTTAATATTATGATCTACTCTGTTTTGTGCTAATAGTATTTTTTACAAGTCTTATTCTTTCTAATGGAGGGACATTAGGAAAGAGTCCCATGAAAATGGTTTTTGTTTATCTGTTGTGTTTTATATTTGATTATAATGATTTTTTCATTGCATTGGGTGAAAATTTGGTATTAATAATCAAATTATGTTTTGTGTTATCTGCAATGATCAAATGCTTGTCGTTTATTGCATTTTTAATGGTTCTTTAAAATTTCTTAGTTGAGTCATTATTTTAGATATGTTAATTGACAGAATCGATGAAATTATTCGTTTTTTCAATATATTGTTCCTTATTATTTATTGTAACATATTTTTCCACTTTAGTAAAGAGAGATAATCATTGATAGTTTTACTTCTGATAGATTTCAGGTCGAAATGGTTGCCTTTTATTGAATTTTGATTGATGATGGATTTTTTTTATTAATTCAGTTGCAGTAAACTCTTTTTGGTCATTGAAATATTTTAAAGATAATTCCGTTTCAATTATTAGTGCTATATTGATTTTTATTTTTATATTATGTTCGAAATTGAAACCATTGTATAAAAGTGAAATTCCTTCTCTTTAAATTGAGTATTCAAGAAATTCCCAATTTTTTAGGAAAATACGTGGTCTGTATTGAAATTATGGGAGATCTTGAAGAAATTCTCTTCTGTTTTTCTGTGTTAATTTATTAAGTTTTTCATTTTGTTTCAAATACTTTATGTAAACCTGTTCATCTATTTTCAATCTTATGTTTTTCGCAGCTGTTAAAAAACTGTACTACTTCATTTTTTCCTATAAATTCGAACTCCCAAAAACTATGTACTTTATGCTGCGACTAAGTTTATTAGTTCTGTTTTCGACAACTCATAACTTATTCTACTAACGGTTAAAACATGGACACTCACTTATCGGACACCCTTTGAAAACATGTCATTGAGGAGGTTATAATAAGACATGTCATTCCACATTTTCAATTATTCATCTTGAAGGACAAGAAAAAGGCTATATTTCATAGTACTCCCATCAATTCAATGAATTTTTTTTTCGCTTGTTGAATTTATTTGAGAAATAATATTACCTAGCTGTTATATTTGTGGTTGTGCAGATACTCACTTTACCGTCATAAAACAAATTAAAAATCCTTCTTCATGAAACACTTCAGTTGCACTTGTTGAACACTTCTTTCGAATAAACACATGAAAAGTAAAAATTGAGTTGAAACATTCTTTCTCTTCTTCAATTTATCAGATAGTTCAACCGATAACATTCCATAGAACGTTCCTCAGCTAAGGAAAGATAAGATTGAAGTTGTTAATGATCTTTATTCTATGGTATCGTCCAGGTGTTCTCTCAAGAAGAAACCGATCATTATTCAGCAATCCTACCCCATAATGATTCTTGAAGCAGCTGGTAAAAATATCTGGACTTTGATAATAATTAAAAAAAAACTTATTTTGAGAGGAGAATTTTACGGAAACATGACTTTGAGAATTTTCGACTTGACCATCTTAAAAGAGATATTAAAAAAAAAGTACGAGACTGCTCTGTGAAATTCTTTTTGTAACTTAATCTCCATGAATTGTACTTTCATACATAAAATAACCAGATTCGTAACTTTGATAAAAATTATGGAAATGTTGGTCTCAAGTGAAAAAGTTACGTGAAATGGATTATGATATCAATTTCGAATCAAAATTGAGAATGTAAAAAGGCGAATTCACGGTTTCTTAGTATGCTTAAAAACTGCGCTCAACAGTCAGCTTTTAGAATCATTGATAAAAAATGGAACTCAACGCTCTACTTTTGCTAGAATTAGCCTTCAAAGTCAACGAGGTGAAAAAATTAAAGAACTAGACATTTACTACAGAATTATTTTTTGCCATTTTTAGATTTTTCTGATCAAGTTATGATAGAAAATGCTGAAAATTAATGAAAACTAGCTTCAGATGTTGGTCAAGAAGAGTTCTAGATAAAAAAGGAATATACAATATTAAAGATATATCTCATTCATGTTTATTGGCATGAGCCGTTTTTATTTATTCTTTCAAGGTACATACGTTCAGATATCAACAAAAGTTTATATAGATTCTATACAAATCAAAATTAAAATAACTACACAGATTCATATTTTTATGAAAATTTTTTCAAGATATTCACTTGGATAGATCCCTAACCAACTATCTATATCTTAACTACGTTCTAATCTAATCATCCAAGAAATAAAATGGATGAAATTACAATATAAAATATGCAATATACTTTGCATATAAACATTCAAAACATACAATATATACATTTTCAAAAAGTTCTACGAGGTTCTGACGTCTTAACTACACGACGCAGAAAATGAAGAACAAAGTCGTGGTAACTGCCCAATTCTTCCAAGTTATCGTCTATATCACATACAGTAGCAGGCTTAAATTTGGCAAAATCAGACATCAATTTGCTGTCTTCGGTATAATAACATGTCGATTGAAGAATCGAGTACATTCCCTCGGAGATCGGAAGGCTCTTTTCTGATTCTGCTTGTCCCACCGGAGCACTGAGATTCGTTGTCATTATTCCTGTCTCACGGGTATTCATCGTTCTATTTTTCCTGCTGCCAGTGGTTTCTAGTCCAGCATCTTCAAAGGCGTTTTTTTTATAAGCATAAGATGGTTGGTTCAATTCGTCAGATAGCTCCTCTTGCTGGGTCCTATATTCCGGAATCTTTGTATTATAAAAGAGAGAAGATAGATGTTGGTCTTTGCTACCATGATGCTGGCTGCTTTCTAGATCATTTTTCTCGGCAGATTTTCTGTCTGTGGTAGGAGATTTAGGGTTGGGACTGTGTTTATCGATAGTTCCACAAGATCTATCGAGATTATTGGTGACACTATCTTTGGAGAAATCCTGGCTTGCTTCATCATTGGTAATAATAATTCTTGGGTGATAGTGTTCTATATCTATATATGAAACGAATAGGTTGTTTTCATATTGGTTGATCGAATCATCTCTTCCAACGTCAGATTTTTCGTTCATGTGAACAAATTCAGGTGTTTCATTCAGTTGACAAGTAGATAAATCCAATGGAGAAGTTAAATTTCTTTCCCCTACAGGATCATCAATCTTCAAGGATAAAAGATTGTCAATCAACTCGTCCCAACTTTCAAAAGAAGAATCGTTTCTCAATACCATTCCGCTATCATTCCTCGTGCATCTATCCTCTATTTCGTCGGCATCATCCTCAGCATCTCCTCCTTCATATATTTCCTTTGAAGATATATCAGAATATCCATCTTTCTGTTGAATATCTTCTTCCATTGCTTCACCATCAGCCTTTGGGTTTTCTTCATCGTGGATTCCTCTTCCAGATTTAGTATCATCTATATCTGCGTCTGCAATATGGACAGCATTCTTTGAATCTCCTTCATCTTCTGTCTCTAATGTGAATATATTCGTGTCTCTGTCATTTTCTAGGTCTTCAATTTCACTTTGTACCTGTGCACAGGATATTTCTTCGGATTCACTTGAAATTAGATAATCTGTACTTTGATTAAATTTCAAAGAAACCTTAAGGAAATTTGATACCATTGCTCTCACTTCGGCATTGGGATGTCTCTTATATTGAGACTTTATCCTGAGACACGATCCATCTTCATCGAAATGTTTCTGTATTAAAACATTACGCTTGTTTTTCCTCGATTTCACACGTTTTCGTCGTTCTTTTTCGATAATCTCTACCACGCTCTTGGTACCTTTAGTTTGCCTGATGGACTCTTTCTTGCAATTGAAACAGAAAGGTGGAGATTCAGGGTTGGCTTGGCGATTTTGCGGAACCTTGAAGCAATCAGTTTTGATGTCGAAATCTTCGAAGAACTGTTTGAATTTAGATCTCAATTCTGCTACCGCTTTCTCAAGCCGAGTGTTATCGGATAAAATGACGGCCAGATCTGTGGTTTGAGTAAACGGTTCAGTTTCTTCTTCTAGGACGTGGGATGTTTGGAATTTTTTCGTTTCGTCTGGATTCCAACTCATCATAGCTTCAATACGATCAATTTTTTCGGTATCTTTCTCCGAACTTATAGATAAGTTTACCCTTTCCGAAGATTCGTTGCTTTCGTAATCTTTGGGCGATGCAGATTCAGCATGTGCTTTGTCGAAGTTTTTCAGGAATTTTTCTAAACCTTCCATGTAGTCCTTTTTGGGTGTTTTGTCGAAATAACCCAAGTTTTCGCTTTGTAAGTAAGGGGGTTTGACATAATTGTGATCAGATAGCGCCTCTATTGATTGATATTGGTGGTGGACTGGTTCATCTTCTTCATCATCTGTGATTTTGGATGAACATTCAATTACTTCTACTGAAGATGAATGATTCGTTATATCGTTTTGGTTTGTGCTTGAACTCATATCATTTTCGTGGAAAAAAAGTGGTAATTTGCATGGTGAATCTGCTGTTGTACTTGGAAGATTTGATTGAGGACTGTGGGCACTTTTCCTCGAGATAAGTGATGATTCCGAGTTACTAATTAAGCTTTCTTCCACCTGAAATAATCGAGAAAAGAATCAGTTTCGTTCGAATAGAGAAAACATGGAACTAGTAGTAGGTCTTTCTTCTAGCAGTATCTTCTAGCAGAATCGATTGAAATAAAGTTTTCAATCGATTCGAAGATTCGGAAAATACAGGGAGTCAATCATAGGCAAGAAAAAATTATTTTTACTGAAAACTTTTAATAATTCTAGAATCTGATGATGAAATTCTGCAAGACGTTTTCTGATAACGTATTATTCATTACATTTTGTTGAAAAAATAGGACGCCAATGGAAATAACGGGTATCGCTCTTGACTCCTCGAAAATTTTTTTTGACTGCCTGTGGGACCAAAACTTTACTTTTTGGATGCATCATTATAGACTGTTGAAAGAAAAGTCCTTGCAATAATAAATAGTGAAGCCAGTTTTCTGCTTCCTCATCAGTCATCTTTCATGATGAAATCAATTCAACGTCAATGAAGACCTAATCAAGATCTGATATGAGAAATCGAATTTAAAAGGAATTGGACGATTATTTCAGGAAATAAAGCATTCTTTTATTCTTGTTTGAAAAAAAATAACGAAATCAGCAGACCAATTTGTCTGAAATTTTGAACATTGACGGATTCATACAGAGTGTAACAGCCAAATGGAATAAATTCGATAACGAATAAATGAGGGCGTGTTGGGAAAAACGCTTGGACACGTCGATTTGTAATTTTAAATGTGCATATTTTTCAAGAAAATAATATTATATAGGGTGTTCCATGTGACTGTGGCCTAAACCAACTTTCTTATTTCAAATGCAACCCCCTGTATATTATTTATTTTTTGGATTCTTCAGAGAATTCTAGATACAATTCATGCACAATGTCCTATACCTATCTTCAACTATTTCGGAAGTATTAGGTGTTTTCAGATTTATTGCAAAAATCAATCAGGGGGTTGCATTTGAAATAAGAAAGTTGGTATTGGCCACGGTCGCATGAAACACCCTATATAATTTTTTTTTCTTGAACAATATTCGCATTTAAAATTACAAATCGACGTGTCCGAGCGTTTTTCCCAACACCCCCTCATTTATTCGTTATCGAATTTATTCCATTTGGCTGTTACACTCTGTATAATAAGAAAAGTAGAGTTCTTTCATTACCTACTCATTCTTCAAACTGGCAAATTTCAATTTATGTATTCAGAAAATGTTTACGATTTTTGTTATTGAATTCTAGGATTTTTGTTGATAATATTTATTCCTGTTTAATTCATTTCTATTTTACAAATTTTCATTTTCATTATTCAAAAATTGCTCAATAGTCAATGATTTTATTCGTTTATAAAAATGTTTTTCAATATAACTTACATTCTTTTAACTCTTAATTTTTATTTTCTGTTTCAATTCAATACTATTTTGTCGAATAAAATGAAAGATTATTGTGACTGAACAAAATTCTATTCGAAATATAAACGATGAAAATCGAAAATAAAAAACATATGTATCCATTTATTGAAAAATAAATATTCTCAAAGGTGCATTTTGAAAGGAGCTGAAATTCCAGTGGATTTAAACACACTGTGAATGTAGAAAATCTATATAAGTGTAGAAGGACAAACTATAAATAGTTCTCTCCCAAAAGTATCTGAGCTTACAAAATCATATTTCTTTCGAAAAGAAGATAGATTCGAACTTGTCAGTTTCTTGACTTTTTTGCCTATCAAGATGAAATAATACCTCCAAAAAAACATGATTTTTTCCTGCATAAAAAATTAACCTGCAAGCAATACTTTATATTGAAATTCTTACACTAACTTCTTCTAAATCTGGTGTAGATGAATTTTGAAAAAACTCCATTTCAAAATAATTCTAGTCTTGTTATCACTGTCTTCAAAACTGTAGTACACGATCACAAAAAACGAAGATAAACAAATCAGAAGAATACAAAACACATCCTCAAAATTTTTGAATATTACAATCAACGAGCACTTGATACAGATCATATACTACGTATAGATCTTTAGTCTTTGATGATACGGAACATATTATGATCTTATGGCCGTATAGAAGTTCCGTATGTTTTTCATAATAAGTATGTGGAGTAGGAGTTTCATTCGATATAGTTAAGTAAATGCACCGCTAACAATTGCAAAAATTCGAATAAGCACTGAGCTTAACCAACTAACCATGCAGACAACCAAGAGCTATTTCCTGATAAACATAACAACAATGTTTATTGTTCGGAAAAATGGCATTTCTGTATTTCAACAATACTTCTTATAATTATACAATACGCGCTATAGGTCGGCCAGCCGACCTATAAGGTAGGGAGAGTTGATGAATCGGATCTCGCAAACTCGCATATTAGGAACTGAAATAGGTCAGCGCATACAGTAAGAGAAAGCGTTGTTAATATTTTCCTTTTTTTTTCAGATACGGAGGTACATGTAGAACCTGTTGGAACCATTAAATTCATAACAATAAAAACGAATAATATACAGGATAAAGTTAATATTGCCGACTTAGAAAAGGTGGATCTGAAGTTTGCTGAAGAGATTTCATAATATGAATTAATTTGTGTAAAACTTAATTTGACAATTTCAATTTTCAAACATCCAAAATCATTTGAGATTAAACTTGAATTATTCTCAGGGTTTTATTTTGAAGTGTTGAATAATGGGTAATGATTGCAATTATAAAGAAAATAGATAAATAAATATACACGTTGTAATATTGAATATAAAACAGAGGTCTTTTCTAGTAGAAAAATCACGATTTTGGAAAAATTTTCAGATAAAAACCATCATCATATCATTTCATCCTTTGGCGAAGCAACCACAACCCCTTAAATTTGAATAGGGAAGATGGGTCGTGCGATATGTTGTTGGAAAGATCGTTTAATCCTGAAAATGCAGTGAACATTTTTTTGAGATTTGATCATTCGTTTACGTGATATTCGAAAATGAAACACTATCTCTATTCATCTGGAGCATGGAATGATAAACATATCACAGAACGAAAAAATCAGAAAAAAAGTTGTTCACGTGAATCTGCGAATGAACCAAGTAATCATAAGCTCTAGGACCGAGGATGAGGCTTTAAGCCTCTTACCGGTGTTGCGGGGTTGTATTGTTTAAGACATTCTATTTACGCAGCCTAAGTAATCTGTTGGTTTGCGTAGACTACGTTAGCCTGCAGATTTTTCTATTAATTTCCAAAATAGTATCATTCTTGTCCACTTATCTTAAAGTGGACTAAAAATGTGAATAAGAAAAAAATGATAATTTTGTGACTTCCAATATAATGGTGTTCTATGGTAGCCGCCATCGGGGCCATCTGCCATTTCCGCCATTTGTAAAATAAACAACACAAGTCATAGGCCGAAGCGCTTTTAATGCTTGATTTTTCATTATTTTTGGTCAAGATATTCACGTAGAATATGGCTGAAAATGAAAATTCAATGGATTTCGAAGATGGTGATGTTGATGGTTTACCTACAGAAGAGTTCCAAGAGGAGGAATGTTTTGATAATGACATAGACATTAACCAAGAATTTCCTCCTAGAAACCGTGGCCGTGGAGGCTTTAGGTATTAATTTACGCCGATTCTGAAGAAAACAAAATTCAATTATATAAGTCAAACAAATTGCGCTATCAACACTTGCACATATTATAACTCTACCTTGTTTTTAGAAGAAATCAACCGCCTAGGAATTGGTCGGGTCCTGGACCTAGGGGTGATGGGCCGCCTCGTTTCAGAGGAAGAGGATTCGGCCCTGGCGGCCCACCATTTCGTGGAAGGAACCATCCAATGTTCAGCCGAGGTCCACCACCTAGAAATCCTCCTCCCAATAATTTCGGAGGTCCAATGAGTTTTAACGGACCTAGTTGGGGTCCTGGAGGACCTCCACCTAATGGTCTTGCTCCGGGGTCAGGAGGACAAGGACCCCTGTCAGGACCACCACCTCTACTGAACTCAAATGGTCCTCAGTTTACAACTCCTCAGATGATAAATAATTCTGCGACTGTACCTCCAGGTACAGGGAACCCTACGCCCTCCCAGCCTCCTCCTGCTTTCGGTCAGGCTAATCAGGCCCAATTTCCACCGTCCCAGGTGAGTTGAAGTTATCGTAATTTATTGTATTGTCATAGAGAAGATTTCGGGGATCTGAGTCGATAATTACATTCTCAACGTTTCTGACCACATTGGAATAAAGAAGTCTATACTTTCTTGTGAAAGATGGTTCGCAGATAAAAACCTAGTTTTTTGTTTTGTGGAATTGTTGAAACAAGAACTATCCGATAAAGTTTTGAAGGAATTGTTCACACTCAACAGATGTTCCTAATATCGCAAACCAGAGACCTGTCAGATACGTTTTGAGGTTAACAGTGGTAGAACAATAACGTGGTTTGGATTGCCTAATTAGATTGATATTTATATGAGGAATTTCAATCCGCAAATGAATTGGACTATTCGTTTCGATAATATCATTTTTTTTATTCTTATAATCACCATCTTCATGAAATTTCGTTTACACTTGAAAGTTCTTGTGATACATCTTATTTCTAAATTTTAACCCAATCAGATATGTCCTTTTTGAAATATTGGAGAACGAAATCAATAACTCTGAAATCATTAGACCTATTTGCTTCAATTTTGGAGCACACTCTTCATGAAAATCCAAAAAAGAGCCTGCTGAAAAAAGAGCATAAAATGAAGACTTTTTATTTAGACTGAAACACCAGCACCAGAAATTTGGGTTGAAACCAAAACGGCTGAAGGAAAATCATATTTTTACAACGCCAGAACTAGAGAGACTACATGGAATAAACCAGAAGGTGCAAGCATCAAAATTATATCGCAAGATCAAGTTGAAGCTATGGCTCAAGCCGTCACAGTTACAGGAATTCCACAGAATACTTCAACTGCAGCGCAAGCGGCTTTAGCCCAAGCCAGCATTTCAAACAAACCCGAAGGTAAGTTGATAGAAATTATGGATAAAAATTTATCAGCCAAGACCTCGGTGTTAAACTAACCGGCAGTTTATCGGCAACAATGACATATTCAACACCTGTGAAGCCCAATTTTTAAGCATATCTGTTGGATAAGTTCTTCTACAGATTTTACCATGAAAACTACGTAAAACACTTTCGGTTGTAGTTGGTTAGTTTCTTCAGGACGCCTTCGCAAATTGTTTTGTGCCGATAAGTTGTAGTTGTTGATTGTCGAATATTTGTGTTTTAATTTCAGCGATGGAAAACGAGGATAAACAGTCGGAGCTCAAACTGTCCGCTCCTGGGACGAATCCTCTAGGGATGGCGAATGTCCTCGCCGGACCACCACCGGGTCTTCCACCTTACGGTGCTCCACCAGGCCAATTCGTGCCCCCTTTCGGTCTACCGCCGCCAGGTATACACGGGGCCTGGCCTGGGGGCGCTCCCCCGCCCTGGGCCATGGGCGGTCCGCCTCCTTGGGGCTTGCCTCCGGGTTTGCCTCTTTTGGGTAAGGTTGATCCGGAATTGATAACTAAAGCAGCAGAGTGGTCGGAGCATAAGGCGCCGGATGGTAGGCTTTATTACTATAATGCCAAGAAGGGAGAATCGGTGTGGGAGAAACCTCAACCGTTGAAGGATCTAGAAAGTGAGTACAATTTTCATGACAACCGTTATTTTTATTTATCTACTCCCATAATAATACACACAACCAAACTTATATGGAATCACCCTGTTATTTGGAAAAAACGAATTTTAATTAAAAAAAAGTCGCTGAAAAGTGAAGAGCAGTTTTCCCAAAACAAGTTTATTACAAAAATAATATGAATTATTAAAAGATTATTTTTATAATAGAACAGAAAATTAAAAGTGTAAATTTCTCTAAAAATAATTTTTATGTAACTGAGAATTGAACAATAAATAAAACGATTTTAACAAATCAATAATCAGTATTACCACCCCTGGCATTGATACAAGCTTGAATTCGACGAGGCATGCTTTCTATTTAGTTGTTAATTTCTTCTTCTGTAACATTTGCCCATTCCTCTAAAGCTGCTTGTATAAGTTGCTCTGCGTTACCAGGATTATTTTGACGAGCTCTAATTTTTCTTTTGATCCTATCCCACAAGTGCTCGATAGGATTAAGGTCCGGTGAACAAGAAGGCCACTCTAAAACAGTCACACCTTCTGTTTCGAAAAAATTTTTTGCAACTCTGCTGGTATGTGGAGGTGCATTATCCTGCATAAATAGGAAATAATCTCCAAAAGCACTTCGCCAGAGCCTCACTACAGGTTGTAGCACTAGATCAACATACCTAGGCCCTGTCAGAGATTGTCTAATGGGAATTAAAGGAGTTTTCTCACCAAACATAATTCCGCCCCGAAACATTACAGTACCTCCTTTGTATTTAGGGATCGGTCTTGCAGCTTGGAGCCTAGCTTGCCTCCCTCTACCTCTTAAAATGCGAACACGCCGGTCGTCTGATCGTAGGCCAATTCTGGTCTCATCCGAAAATAAGACATTTTTCCAATCTTCAATAGTCCAATTTTCATGCTCTAAACACCAATTAAAACGGTCAACTTTATTTTGCCTTGATAGTTCTGGAACTCTTAACGCTCTTCTCTTGAATAATTCCCGAGCGCGAAGTCTCTTTCTGATAGTTTCGACAGAAACACCAGCACCTGTAGCTTGCAAAAATTGTCTTTGAAGCTCTGAATGAGATACTGCGGGATTTCTTCTTGCTGTTTGGGCTAAAAAGCGATCCTGCCTTTCTATAGTTACTCTTCCACGACTTCTTCTCGGCCTATTCTTTAGGGTTCCTAACTCCAGAAACCTTGCATAGGTTTTTGAAACAACCCCTTGTGTAACCCCCACCGTTCTTGCAATCTGTCTTTGTGACATACCTTGTTCTGCCATAGTAATAATTCTTTCTCTCTGGACTTCCAATAACCCCACATAAGGCATTTTTTTTAAAACTTCGCAAAAAAACAAAATATAAATTCACTGCGACGTTCGAACGAAATGGTAAAATCGACACTGCAAAGCCAAATCTTATCAAGTGCTTATGAACCTAACTGTTTTTGTGAGTAAACACACGCACTTTTTATTTGCTTCTAACGAAAAAGATATCAAAATAATATTTCATCTTAATACTGGGTGATTCCATATAAGTTTGGTTGTGTGTATATCCATTATTCAACTGAATTTGATCTGTAATAGTCTCTATAAACCATTAGTGCGACACGCCTATAACTCACTCTAATACAAATAGGAAAAATGTAGCTTACGAAATTAATAAAAAAGTCGGGTCAATGGGCAACTCTATTTCAGACATTTTACATTTCATTCATAAGGATAGACATATTCATAGAACTTTTAGTGAGTTCTATGGGGATATTCCATAAAATGCACGGTGGCGCCTCTATCGGATTAGTTTTCCTACTCGCTCTGAACTGCGACCTTAACTCTCACAACTATCGTTTTGACGAAATGTTAAAGTGCAGCTACCGAAATAAAAATATATAGGGGGAATTAGACGAGCGAACGTGTTGTTTTAGCGGCCAATCTGGCAGCAGCTCAGGGGATCTCGACGAGACCTAGCGACGTGTTCGGAGATACAGGTAAGCCAAAGCTGCCGGCTCAGGGTAACGGAGATGGAGAAAAGGACGCCGAGAAAGAGGAGAACAAACTGAAGAAACTGCAGGAGGAGGCCAAGAAAAAGAAGGAAGAGGAGGAGAAGGCCAAACTGGAAAAGGCTCAGGACAAATCCAGACCCGTTTCGAGCACCCCTGTACCAGGCACACCTTGGTAAGATCAGGAACGATCTCACATCTTCGCACGCGCAAAAATTACACTTCGATTTCTTGCAGGTGTGTCGTTTGGACGGGAAATGGTAGGGTGTTCTTTTACAACCCATCGTCCAGGACATCCGTGTGGGAAAGACCGGAAGAACTGCTCAAGAGGACGGACGTCGACAAGATGGTGTCGGAGCCTCCGGACATTTTGACGGGTGTCAACAGCGCCGTCAATAAAGTAGACGTAAAGAGTCCCGGAAAGACCAAGAGGGAATCGGATGATAGTGATAGCGACCAAGAAGAGGAGAATGTTCCGAAGAAACCGAAGCTAGATGAGTCACCGGGTATGTAATATTCAAATTGGATTTTTGTTTGTATATTTCTAGCTCGCCACGTATCCTGGAAATTGTGTTTGTCGAGATGCCAACTTGAGGGTAGGAATCTTATTTTTTCCACTATTTGAATCAACTGCAAATCTATACAGGGTGTCCCACTAGTGCCGCAGCGGACGATATACGCGTAACGGTCTGAGTTTTGCAAAATTTTTTGATGCAGACTTGATATACTACAAGAAGAGCACAACCTAAAAATATTTTCGAATATATCGGGTGGCCCACAGAAGAGGAATAGCGGGTGACTTTGTTTTTTCAAATGGGACACCCTATATTCAATACTGTTTTTCAATTCTCTGAAACTTCCTGCATGCTTCCGTATACTTTTTACATATTCTTATTCGACAGTTTTCGAAATATTGGCCTTTTTGACAAAAAATGATACTTGTAGAGGCTATGTTATCCAATTATATTTCACGAACCCTTGCACATACCAATAACAGTTTTATATGGATTGAAGGACAAGACTTCAAAGTATCCTACCCAGCTATAATAAAGCATCTCCAGCATACAGAGTGTCCACAAAAAGACTATCAACATGACGAATTTCATATCGATTTTTCTTCATTTTTTCAAATGCAATGCATATATTTTTTTTCATCATTGTAATCACCATTCATTTTACTTCATTTTTTGTCAATTACATGATATGCATATCTCTAAAGGAATAGGATTTTTTAGAGTTTTTCCTCCAAATTCACATTTACTCTCGAATTCGAAAAGCAGATTTGGCTTTTCTGTGGTTATTGGGAACTGTCAAATTATTCTATTCAAAATTAACAAACATTGCAGCTTCAATTCAAATCATCATAGTTTTTACGGATTGGATGAATACTCACACAATGATGTGAAAATTCAAAAAATACCAATGAGTTTGAATGTACAAGTTATGAATGCTTAGAAAAAAACGAGTTTCAAAACTTCATGATACAAAAAAGTGCCTGCTCTTATCTACTCTTATCCTCATACAACTTTCTTCGAAAAAATGATATTCATAGTTTCCCAGGTACGCAAGCAGATCTTCAAGCTCGCAAGCTGAAAGCTTGTTTGAAATTTTTGGAAGATTCGACGTTCCAAGTAGGAACATAGAAAATTATCAAAAATGTATTTCGAAAAATGGGTACAGAAAGCAAGTTTCTGTCTTCAGTAACTGATTTCATCCCATTTTTGAGTAGATACATCAAAACTTTCTAGTTCCTCATTTCGCTATAATATGAATTGAAGCTTCAATGATGATAATTCTGAGCGGAATAATTTGACAGTTCTCAATAACCACAGAAAAGCCAAATCTGCTATTTGAATTCAAAGGTAGATGTTAATTTTAAGGAAACATTTCGAAAAATCGCTTAAAAATTCTATTCCGTTAGAGATATGCATATCATGTATTCGACAAAAAATGAAGTAAAATGAATGGTGATTACAATGATGAAAAAAAATTATATGCATTGCATTTGAAAAAATGAAGAAAAATCGATTTGAAATTCGTCATGTTGATAGTCTTTTTGTGGACACTCTGTACGCTGGAGATGCTTTATTATAACTGGGTAAGATACTTTGAAGTCTTGTCTTTCAATCCATATAAAACTGTTATTGGTATGTGCAAGGGTTCGTGAAATATAATTGGATAACATAGCCTCTACAAGTATCATTTTTTTGTCAAAATGGCCAATATTTCGAAAACTGTCGAATAAAAATATGTGAAAAGTATACGAGAGCATGCAGGAAGTTGCAGAGAATTGAAAAACAATATTAAATATAGGGTGTCCCATTTGAAAAAACAAAGTCACCCGCTATTCCTCTTTTGTGGGCCACCCGGTGTATTCAAAAATATTTTTAGGTTGTGCTCTTCTTGTAGTATATCAAGTCTGCATCAAAAAATTTTGCCAAACTCAGACCGTTACGCGTATATCGTCCGCTGCGGCACTAGTGGGACACCCTGTATATATAAAACAAAGATGTTGGTTACACCATTTATAACTCGAGATCGGATGGACTGTTTGTTATAAAACTTCATTTATGGATTCGTCTACGGCTTGGTTATGATAAAATACATTGAAACTCTGGAAAATTTTTCTCAATTTATCCGGCGTTGCCGACATATCACGAAAAAACTATGGAAAAGTGGAAGATTTTACTTCATTCTCAGAGTGATATAAACTGCAATATTCTCAATTTTCTGGTCAATGGGTGTTTCAAATCTGATGATATGATGGAAAGCGATTTCCTTATAGAGGATGTTCTCAACAACGTCCAAAAATTGAAGAATTTCAACAAGGATGCTTATTTTTTTTCCAAATAGCTTCAAATAACTTTTTATACACACCCTTCAAAATTTGTAGTTTTCGAGTAAGACAATTCTTCATTACTGGAAGTAAATATTTTACAAAGCGAAATGTTCCCCAAAATAGATGACCTTGAGTATGCCAGCCATAAAGAACTAACGCCTCAAGCCGCCACTGGATTTCAGCGGTTTTCCACTGGGGTTTTAGCACTCGATTTTTTTTTTTGTAAGAAATCGGAATCTTTCCAGATGTGCAAGAAGTAAACGGCACTCCCCAGCCGCCCGGAAAGAAGATCGACATAGGTAAGGAAGCGGCGATTGAAGCTGAAGTTAGGGCTGCCAAAGAAAGAGCAGTGATTCCTTTAGAAACCCGAATGAAGTTGTTCAAAGAAATGCTCTCAGAAAAGCAGGTTTCTGCTTTCAGCACTTGGGAGAAAGAGTTGCACAAAATTGTATTTGACTCTAGGTACCTTCTGCTCACCTCAAAAGAGAGGAAGCAAGTTTTCGAAAAGTATGTCAAAGAGAGAGCTGAAGAGGAGAGACGCGAGAAGAGGAACAAACTTCGCGAGAAGAAAGAAGCCTATCGGAAGCTTCTTCAAGAGAGTCATCTTCACGGAAAGTAAGTTTTTCGATTATTCAACGCGTTTGAACTTTATTCATCGTGATAATCGTCTTCGTAGATCCTCGTTCAATGATTTCGCTCAGAAATACTCCAAAGAAGAACGTTTCAAGGGTGTGGAGAAGATGAGGGAGAGAGAAAGCCTCTTCAATGAATACCTTATAGAAGTGAGGAAAAGAGAAAAGGAAGAGAAAAATCAGAAGAGAGAACAGGTAAGGACATTTTGGTTTATTCTAGGGAAAGTTAACTCATAATCATTACAAAGTATACAGCATTAAATAATGAGAAGACTGCGAAAGTCCCATTTTTAAAATCAAAATTAAAACGGTACATTTGAACTACTCCATTCTGAAGGTTTAAACAACAAATCTCATTATGATTCTCAATATACAATTGACATTACTTGGGTATAATTTTCAAAGACGTCCTTTGTTTGAAGTGTTCCAATCCATGGGGGGGCTAGAGAGGGGGAATGCCCCCCCTGAGATTTTGATGGACTCATCGTTTTACAGCATATTACTTTCTAATTTTTATTTTGCCCCCTTGAGGAAAATTTCGGCGTGCACTCATGTTCCAATCTAATTTGCAAATTGATCTAAATTATTACGATTTAAATTAACTTCAATTCGAAATTGATTCTGAAGAAAATCATCAAGAACGTTTATGGTGCAGTATACTTTACATTTTCGTTTTATGCTCTATTTTACAAAGTAGATGGTTCCAAATTTCTATGATATTATATTTGGTATATTTTTATCGTTATATAAATATATTTACAGGTACTTAAGTCCATATACACATTTTTTCTGTTATAAAAGTTAAAAAATCACGCGATTAATTGAAAAATGTTGTTCGGTCTTATTCTCAAAGATCAATCATGAAGAATATTCTTCTTTTGATCTAAATCGGTTTAATTATTTCAAAGAATTAAAGTAAATGTCATATCTGCATACTGAAATATGTAGCATATCCATTGAGAGTTGAAAATTTCAGAAAAAATCAACAGGTAAGTTTCGCTTCTACGATATTTCTATGATGGTCTGGAGTTTGGCTCCAAAATCGAAAAAAAATCGCTGTAAAATCATTCAAGACTCAAAAACATCTTGAATCGATCCAATAAAAATCAGTATGAGACATTTCGTCAATCTGGTCGCCTTTTTTCTGAAGTTTGGTTCTTTGCATGCTTCATGAATGTTCTTATTTTGAAATGAAGTCAGTTTATCAACGGCTTCGATTTGAAACGAGTTTTCTGAAAATGCCAAGACGTAAATTAACAAACGCTGAGGCTAATAGGGCTATTGGAATGCTACAGGGTGGCCTAACTCAGGTTGTAGCGGAAAGGCTCCAAGTCTGCCAAACTGTGATATCTCGACTTTGGAATAGGTTCAGGGAGAATAGTTCCGTGTTGGAAAGACCAAGGCTTGGTGGGCGACGAAAAACAACACCTGCTCAGGATCGTTTCATCACCGTTTCGACGAGAAGAAACTCTACGGAATACTCTTCAAAATGCAGATGGGGTCCAAGTTTCCATCGAAACCATCAGACGACGTTTGAGAGAGCTGAATCTGGGTTCTGGACGTCCATTAGAGGAGTTCCATTAACACCTGACCATAAGCGTCAAAGACTGGAATGGGCAAGGCAACATATCAATTGGAACGATCAATGGCGTAGTGCCCTTTTCACTGATGTATCCAGATATGGACGATTTTCAGATTCTCGAAAAACAAGGGTAGGGACAATCCCACGCATACCCCGTAATCGTCGCTATGTCCAAGAAGTCCATCCATTCCGAGGGGGTAGTGTTATGGTATGGGCCGGGATATGTTTCAACGGGCGCACAGATCTATACATTTGTCCTGGGAATATGACCGCCTTACACTATAAGGAGCATGTCATTGACAATGTTGTGCCAAATTTTCACGCTGCTATTGGTGAAACTTTTCAATTTCTAGACGATAACGCTAGACCGCACCGTGCTGCCATAGTTGAGAATGCGCGCGAGGAGCTTGGTATTCCACAGTTACCAATACCTCAGCACTCACCAGATTTGAATTGCATAGAACATGCATGGGATATGCTCCAAAGAAGATTAGATAATCATCAACCTACCTCAGAATCCTTAAATGATCTGAGAGAGCTTCTGCCCCGTTTATGGAACCAAATTCCTCAAGAAATGTTCAACAACCTCGTGTGTAGCATGCAAAGAAGATGTCAAGCTGTTATTGATGCCCGTGGAGGCCATACATTGTATTGATAGTCTTGAAATGCTTGAATTCTCTGGGAATAAAATTTCGTTATTTTACTCGATTTTTCTTAACCACCCTGTATACGCTGCAGACCTACAGGCTAAAATTAATTTGCAACTTGAAATCATATCGATATGAATTTTCATCACAAAAATCTTATTTTAACTATATTTTTTTGCAATTTAAATCAATATCCCTAACTCTAGTGGAGCAGTTTATTTCAGTGAATGGAGCGGAATATGCTCTTTGTGTATTCCATTATTATAAGTATTTGTACATTCCGAAATAAAAACAACCCAACTCTTATTCCCAGAATTCGAGAACCTTCGAAAAATGCCCAAAAACCGAACGCAATCCTTCATGGATACGAATAACTGAATATATTGGCTAACTTGAAGAATGTGTATATGTACAAAACTTTTTTACTGTTATAAAGCAAACATTTAAATCACATTATTTCAAAAATGCTTAGTTTTCGGTTCCATAAATAAAACTTACAGTATTTCTAAACTTCGTAAACTTTTGGTGGGTTAAACTTGTTCACAATGTATTTATTTTCCTGTGAATAAAGATTATTATTATTATTATATAAGATGTATGAGTTTGTATCAAGAAATTTATTCGTAATTGTGATTTAAATGGTTGTCCTATAGATATTATCTTGATGTTTGTCATTATTTAAAAAAATTGACGAGGCAGAGATAAAATCTCGAACCCCTCCTTCTCTTGTGAATGTACGTCTTTCTTGCACAAACAAAAAAGTAAATTATGAGTCTCTTATTTAGCTTCGAAACAACATCTCCGTCTGGACCAAGGTCAGACCCGAGTCCGAGGCCTTTTCCACATACCATGCGAGTTTGCTGTCATTGTCGTGCTTACTCCTCATCTAGGCGTCTGGCTCTTTGTTTAATATAACGGTACTGAACATACACTCAAACTGTTTGTATTAAGCTTTGATTTTTTGAATTCCTTAGTCCCAACACTCAGCGTGTTGTCTAGATTGTAAGTCTTTTCATATTTTTGTTTTCTTAGAAAAATTCCCTCTAATATATTACAGGTGAAGGGATTCAACTACATTCCCGATTCTATCATTAGGATTTTCTGTACAAATTCGAACAAATTGTGGATATTCGTTTTCCATCTAGCTTGAGGTTCAATAAGAATAAAATCGTTTTTAGGTGATTAATAATTTTGGTAATTTATACCCACGTAGTCTAGCTAGATGGAAAAAAAATCCACATTGTGTTCAAGAACTAATTTCTTTTATAAATGAACGAAATAGTTCAATTTACAAAATTCACAGGATCCAAAGTTTCCCATTTCTTGGAAATTTTTGTATTAAATGCAATTCACTTTGCTCAAACTCCCAATAACTCAAATTTGCTGTTTACTGTGGTCTTTAATGAATGAAAACTTATTTTACTTAGGTTTCGAAGGACGAAGTTAACAATAAGTTTCACTTTCAGTCAGTTGGCAGCTTCAGAGGATCGCAGAATTTATAAAAACTTATTCGAATGATTTAAAAAATATTATTTTCAGCAATTAATTATTATTTTCAGCTAATGAATAACCTATTTCAGCTTTTGGAATCTCTCGATAAATATTTTCCTTATTCGTTAAAAATAAACATTCTTTTAATTTTGAATCGAATACGAATATTATCAATAAGTAAAACTGTCTTAAACATTACGCTTGAAGAACAATTCGTATTTACAGGTCAAAAAGGACTTCTTCGCTTTGCTCAGAGAACATTCTGACATCGATCGCCATTCGTATTGGGGCGATGTTAAAAGAAAAATTGACAGTGACGCCCGTTACAAAGCTATCGAATCGGGCGGACAAAGAGAAGACTGGTTCAGGGAATATTGTAAGATGCTGAAAGAAGAGAAGAAGAAAGCCAAAGAAAAAGATAGGGAACATAAACGCGAAAAGGAAAAGCACAAAAAGAAAGACAAGGAACGCGAAAAAGATCGTCACAAAGACAAAGAGGACAAAGGAAAAGACAAAGAGAAACATAAGAAAGAAAAAGATGTGGTCGACGACGACGTCAAAATCGAAGAATCGATTGAAATGGAAGATTTGGAAAAGGAGAAAGACAAGGATAAGCAGGCTAGAGTGGAGGCCAGCTTGAGGGAAAGAGAAAAAGAAGTTCAACGTACCCTCGCCAACCATATGAGGGACAGAGACAAGGAACGCGAACACCACAAAAGAGAGGAAGCGATTCAGGTAACGCATCATTCGGTGTTAAGAAAATAGATTCGTAACTAATAACTATTTATTGCAGCATTTCAACGCCTTGTTGGCGGATTTGGTGAGGGATCCCGAATTGAGTTGGAGGGAAGTGAAACGCATTTTAAGAAAAGACCACAGATGGGACCTGGCGGATTCACTCGGACGCGAAGAAAAAGAGAAATTGTTCAACGAGCACATCGACCAGTTGTTGAAGAAGAAACGGGAAAAGTTCCGCGAACTGTTGGACGAAACAGCAGACGTATCTTTGACTAGTACCTGGAAAGAGATCAAGAAGAAGATCAGGGACGATCCCAGATATTCCAAGTTTGCTTCGAGCGAGAGAGTGAGTTTTGCGTTCTTGTGGTTTTTTTTTTTTTTTAACTTGTTTTGTTTCAGTGCGAGAGGGAATACAAGGATTATCTCAAGGACAAACTCATTACGGCGAAGACTCATTTCAAAGAACTTCTACAGGTAAGTGATCAGAAGAACAAATATTGTGTCGAGATTTTTTTTTTTTGCTCGGTATCGACTGCTTTGGTCGAGAATTTTAATTCGCATTTTGTAGACGTATAAGGGAGGTGCAGTTTTCGATGCGGAAATATCGGAAAACAATAAACGCTCTGGAAATAATAGGGTTAAATTTTGTGAACTTTATTCGGGAAACGCTTGAGTTAAGGTGGACGTTCAATGTGGTGTGTTTTTATTTCAAGTTGCATTTGAAAATGGTTTCACTTCGAGAACTGAAATTTTGTGGGTAAACTCAGAAAGGATTGGAGTTCTTAATGAAATAATTTCAATCGATCAAAAATAGAAGAAAATAAGCCAACTCTTGCTTCTGTTTTATTTCAAACGAAAGACCCATGAAAATACGCACAACCAAACTTATATGGAATCACCCTGTTATTTGGAAAAGACGAATTTTAATTAAAAAAAGTCGCTGAAAAGTGAAGAGCAGTTTTTCCAAAACAAGTTTATTACAAAAATAATATAAATTATTAAAAGATTATTTTTATAATAGAACAGAAAATTAAAAGTGTGAATTTCTCTAAAAATAATTTTTATGTAACTGGGAATTGAACAACAAATAAAACGATTTTAACAAATCAATAATCAGTATTGCCACCCCTGGCATTGATACAAGCTTGAATTCGACGAAGCATGCTTTCTATTAAGTTGTTAATTTCTTCTTCTGTAACATTTGCCCATTCCTTTAAAGCCGCTTGTATAAGTTGCTTTGCGTTACCAGGATTATTTTGACGAGCTCTAATTTTTCTTTTGATCCTATCCCACAAGTGCTCGATAGGATTAAGGTCCGGTGAACAAAAAGGCCACTCTAAAACACCTTTTGTTTCGAAAAATTTTTTTGCAACTCTGCTGGTATGAGGAGGTGCATTATCCTGCATAAATAGGAAATAATCTCCAAAAGCACCTCGCCAGAGCCTCACTACAGGTTGTAGCTCTAGATCAACATACCTAGGCCCTGTCAGAGATTGTCTAATGGGAATTAAAGGAGTTTTCTCACCAAACATAATTCCGCCCCAAAACATTACAGTACCTCCTTTGTATTTAGGGATCGGTCTTGCAGCTTGGAGCCTAGCTTGCCTCCCTCTATCTCTTAAAATGCGAACACGCCGGTCGTCTGATCGTAGGCCAATTCTGGTCTCATCCGAAAATAAGACATTTTTCCAATCTTCAATAGTCCAATTTTCATGCTCTGAACACCAATTAAAACGGTCAACTTTATTTTGCCTTGATAGTTCTGGAACTCTTAACGCTCTTCTCTTGAATAATTCCCGAGCGCGAAGTATTTTTCTGATAGTTTCGACAGAAACACTAACACCTGTAGCTTGCAAAAATTGCCTTTGAAGCTCTGAATGAGATACTGCGGGATTTCTTCTTGCTGTTTGGGCTAAAAAGCGATCCTGCCTTTCAGTAGTTACTCTTCCACGACTCCTTCTCGGCCTATTCTTTAGGGTTCCTAACTCCAGAAACCTTGCATAGGTTTTTGAAACAACCCCTTGTGTAACCCTTGTGCAATCTGCCTTTGTGACATACCTTGTTCTGCCATAGTAATAATTCTTCCTCTCTGGACTTCCGATAACCCCACATAAGGCATTTTTTTTAAAACTTCGCAAAAAAACAAAATATAAATTCACTGCGACGTTCGAACGAAATGGTAAAATCGACACTGCAAAGCCAAATCTTATCAAGTGCTTATGAACCTAACTGTTTTTGTGAGTAAACACATGCACTTTTTATTTGCTTCTAACGAAAAAGATATCAAAGTAATATTTCATCTTAATACTGGGTGATTCCATATAAGTTTGGTTGTGTGTAGTTCAACTTCCGATTGAAAGTGAATCTACAGATGATTTCATTCAGAAAAACAACTTGAAATACGGTGGCGCCTCTATCGGATGAGTTTTCCCATTCGCTCTGAACGGCGACCTTTAAGGGGCTACATCCCTAAAAAAAAAGGGGTCAGAAACTATTCATTTTTTCTTATTGATGAAGGGATGTATGAGTGTATAAAGATAAAAATAATAAAAAAATATTAAAAAGTATTAAATGAATGAAAAGGATATTCCCTATCATTTTTAGCTATTTTGTAACATTTCCACCATCAAAATGAACAAATATTTCCAGTATTAACAGAGAGAAAAGTTTCCTCAACATTCGCCAGGTCTTTGGAATTATTGAATTCACATAATTTTTTCTCAAATTCATTATTTTCCCAAAGTAAATAAACATTTCGGTAAATACGAAATTACTATGACCTCTATGTAGAAAGGACAACGTTTCGCTTTGAACAAGATGCTTTTTATATTTCGTAGTCTGAACTTCGTTCTTTTAATAACTGAATTATTTGCATGCATCATTTATACCACTTAAATTCAAGTAGACTATTGAGATCGTTTTTTCGTTAGGAAACCAAACTCATTACTCACAAGTCATTACAAACTCTGAGAGAAAACCAGGGACATATGCAAGAGATAGAAGACATCCTGATGAACGATAAGAGGTATCTCGTGCTCGATCACATTCCAGAAGAAAGGACCCAGTTGATACTGAATTACCTGGAAGAATTAGACAGAAGAGGACCCCCTCCGCCCCCAACCGCTAGCGAACCCAATAGACGTAGCTTGAAATGATTGCAAATTTCAGATTTTGACGAATTTCGATCCCTATTCAATATGACTATAATTATTATTTAAAGGAAGGATACCGAGCAAGGTTAGAGGTTCTAGAACAAAGAGTTGTAGTTTAAAATTTAATTTGTATATTTTGTTTGTACATTTTGCATATTATATAACAATTCATTGATGCATACTCACGGAAATTTTATCGTTTTATCTCAATGTTATTGAGAATTTTTTTATCCCAATTGAGTACATTCAATATTCATTCTGTGATGGTTGAATTATATCAACTTTTCGAACTGCGAGATATCGTTCATAACTATTATGAATTCTTTGTGTGAATTGATCACGTAAAATTTTATTGTTTCAGATTCACTGTATTTGTGTTTATATGAAATTAAAGAAGAAACAAACTTCAAATTTTATTCATCTTCATTCACAAACAAAAAGGTAAAATGTAAATGTATGTTTGAACTTGAATAAAAACGTTTTGCACACATGTCCCGCTTCTCAACTGCGTCAACCCTAGAATGGATAGTATTTGTGTCCTTTAGCCCTGCAAAAATTTCAATCGGTTAGTTTCAGGAAAAAGTTCGATTGCAGATGTAATCGGACAAAACTAAGTGTTTTTGAGTGAAATATCGTGTTTTCATCATTCCTATTCAAATAAGGTAAGTACTCAAGTATTCCCTAGCTAGATGTATCAATCGAAAAATATGAACTTTGAGGTATTTGTTGAGATTCGTATCAGGCACGTATTTGGCCCAATTTTTTTTCAAATGGCTATATGGAATTGAAAACGAAAAAAGGTTTATTTTGACCTCAAGAATCTACAGTTAAAATATATGTACAAGTCAAAGACTCAACCTGTCTAGGTCTTCGGGAGCCCAATTTATGAGATAAAATTCGGAATAAAATCTTCCATATCAATAACAACGCTCTTTTGTACTCACTCTTCGAATGGACAGATTCTTCCGTTACAATCGAAAGAATCAATCAATTTCAAGTCCTCGTCCTTCAACTGGAAGTCCCAAACGCCAAAATTCTCCCTGATCCTGGACTTTGTAACGGATTTGGGAATCACGATGTGGCATTGCTGAATCTGATACCGCAGTACGATCTGAGCCGAAGTTTTGCCGTACTTGTCGGCTATTTCTCTTATTTTCGGATCGTCCAAAAGTAGAGGTTCTTCGGGTTTGGCCCAGGGACGATCGGGGGATCCCAAAGGACTGTAAGCTGTTATGGTGATTCCTTTCGACTTACAGAAGGCCGATAGCTTCTTTTGGTTCAGATATGGGTGGCATTCGACCTGAAATTTATTTGGGATTAGGCAATCCAAACCACGTGATTATTCCACCACTGTTAACCTCAAAATGTGTATGACAGGTCGCTGGTTTGCGACAAATATGGGGAATTTTGTTATTTTATGAGTGAACGAGTGAGTTTTTATGATTCATAATTTAACATGAACTGAAAACTGCTTATTTCAGTGTCTACCAAGAAATATTCACTTTAGTTTCCTCTCTTCGATTTGGTCAAGTCTGGTTGACTGCTGACAAAATTTCCTTTCGTTTCCTGGTAAATCGCTTAATATGTGTATAATACACCGAGTTACACACACTGGGTGTTCCAAAATATTCAAGAAAATCCTCCTTGAACAACTCAGACATCCAACTTAGGCACACATTTATGTCATTTTTTTATTGAAAATGCACTCAATTTAAATATTTTTCACTGGTCTAATATTCATAAGAGCAAGATCAACTAGAAATATCCAGAAAATGTCCACACAAAACAATTTTTCAAGCAAATAAACGGTTTTAATGTCTACATGATCAAAGCTGAATTCTCATTGTTTGACCACCAGCAGTAACCCCAAAAAATATTTGACAGGTCGTTGGATTGCCTACATGGCGAATAGACTAACCTGGTTTGTTTGTGGCACAACGGTTGCAGATTGCAAAAGACGGTTTAACTGGTCTTCGTTAAAATTGGAAACGCCGATCGATTTAGAGAGCCCTTTTTTGTTGACAGCCTCCATGGCTTTCCATGTTTCGACAAAGTCCACATCGCTCAGTGAAAGTTTTCCACTGGAATCTCTGGGCCATTCATCTCCGTCCTCCTACATAAAAAACTGTTGAATTCCTTTCGAAAAACATCTCCGAACGAATCCTTACTTTATGCCCAAAAGGCCAATGGATCAAGTACAGATCCAAGTAATCTAAACCTAGGTTGCTCAGAGTCTTCTTCAATGCTGGCTCGACCAGATCTGCCCTATGGCAATTGTTCCACAATTTGCTGGTGATGAATACATCTTCACGTTTGATCACACCGGCATCTATTCTGTTCTTCAGGCCAACGCCAACTTCTTTTTCGTTACCGTAGATGTGAGCACAATCGATATGCCTGTATCCAATGTCGATTGCATCAATCACTGCTTGGGTCACTGCCCCGGGTTGCGACTACAAAAACAGAGAATGCAAATTCAATGGTATTTTAATGTTCTTAGGGCTACGAAATCTCTACTTTTGGCTGTCATCTTCAAATTATTAGTTTAAAGTGAAACGAACCTTCCACGTTCCAAGTCCCAGAATAGGGCATTTCTGACCATTATTGAAATTCACAGTAGTTGCAGACATTCTCCTCTCAGAATTGGTTTTGATTGCGGAAAAATTGTACCACCGTAACTTTGATCTATAGGTAGCTAAAATAAAAATGTTGTGTTATAATTTTTCCAAAGGTTGATGAATACGCCTGCAGTTTGGACGATCACTTACTCAAGCGGATATCAGCACTACCTCTCACAATACAGTGAAAAAGCACTTGAATTGTTGTATTAATGATTAAGGAGATTAAATAATTAAATATTTACCTCTAAATTGAGATTGACTTTCAACTTCAAAAATTTGACCTTGAGGTTGAGGAAAATTCCAAGCTACTTGATGCAAAAAGTTCTCGACGAACGATAGATGACACCTCCGCCGTTTTTTTCAGTTTCAAAAGTTTGGAGATATGTAGAGTTAATATGATTTCATTTTATCATTAACACTAACTTTTCTTTTTTCTAGTGCCTAGTATTCAAGTTTTCCCGCTATTTGAATTTGAATTTTGAAATAAAGGCATTCCTTGCAGTTTTCTTTGATATATTGATGTTACTTTCAAACTCTAGATGCCAGCACCAAGCATCATTCGAGAAGTGTCAGAGTATGAAATATAGGTTAAATTTAAGTTGTTTAATTTAACCTAAAGACATGTCTTATGTGGGTGTTTTCTTTTCATTTTGATTGGAAGCTTATAAATCAAGGATATGATGTGGCTTTTGTGTTAATCAGATAAAAATGAAATAGCGACAGTGTATCTTTGGTATTCGCCAATCAAATTTGTACCTTTTATATAGAAAAATATTCAAATTTCCTTCATGTAAGTTGAAAAATTCGGAAGTATATTCATGAAAAATTATTCAATTGCTGTGATAAAGCTATCAATAGTTCTTTTTATTTGTTTCAGAATGAAAAATATCATTTATCTCATCACCTTTACTATTTTGTTGTGCTCATGTTACATTCAAAGTACCGAACTTGATTTTTATGAGCTACTGGGTATAACAAGAGATGCAAATATCCAAGAAATAAGAAAAGCCTTTAAAAAAGTTGCTGTAAAGATGCATCCTGACAAGAATGTTGTAAGTTGCCTCAATAAAATACATGAGGATCTTTGATCTGTTGACTAATAAATGTCTGTTGTTACGTTGTTAGCAATTCATATCATATGTTGATACTGAAAATATTTCACGTTTATTATAAACATGGTTGGAAGATTCAGTTATGTTATTTTCTTCTATGGAAATCAAGAAACCTCAGAAGAATTAACTCCATTTCCAAAGTTAAAAAAAAGAAAATAGCATTAGCAACGTCTCTGAGAATTATTTGACATTTCACGAGTACCAACCTGCGTCAGATTTAATTTTCAAAAATTTATACTACTGAAAAATAAAACGCAGTGCTGAAAATACACTTATCACTCAAATAGTATTCTCTTCATGCAGGATGACCCGCAGGCTCATGAAAAGTTTTTAAAATTCACCAGAGCATATGAAGTACTGAAAGAACCAGAAACAAGAAAACATTACGATCTTTATGGTGATACAGGTTCTGATTTGAATGATGATAAACATTACCATAGTTATTCTTATTATAGGGATGATTTTGGTATTTACGATGATGATCCTGTTATTGTAACTTTAAGCAAATCTGATTATGGTAAGAATCTGGTTTCTTTTGGATATACATAATTCATTTTAGAAAAATAAATTATATCCAAAAAGATTAAAACAAATTTTTTCTGTTTTTCCAGAGGTTAATGTATTAGATGATGCTCAAATGTGGTTTGTCAACTTTTATTCCCCTCAATGCCATCACTGCCATGAATTAGCACCTACTTGGCGTAGAATAGCTAAGGAATTTCAGGGTATTATCAGAATAGCAGCTGTGAATTGTGAAGATGACTGGTCTCTTTGTTACCAATTAGGCATATCCTCTTACCCAACTTTGATGTTCTATGAGAAAGAGGTGATAACTGCTCTTTATTCATGAAAATTTTGTTAATTTTGCTGTCTTAACACAAAAAATATTACAGGCGAATTTACAAGAAGGAGAAAGATACCGAGGAATCAAGAACTTTGAAGAAATCGAAAATTTCATTTTATCGAAAATCCCCTCAAAAATCACCATTATAACTCCAGGAAATTGGCAACAGAAACAAAAAGAAAACTCGAAATGGCTTCTTTTCATCTGTTCTGAAACAACGGATTGCGTAGAGAGCAAAACGCAAATTAAATTAGCGGCTGCTCTAGTGAGTTATTAAATAAATATGTACGTTCGGATTAAGTTCAAATTTTGTGCTTTAAGGAAGGACTTATAAGTACAGGGGTAGTTCTTGATGAAAAATTGGCTGAAAACATAGATAAGAATTTTAAAAATCACAAAATCATCTATTGGAGAATTGAAGAAGAAAATGATGTTATAGAGCATGTTCAAGGTTCAGATTGTATCGAATTGATGGAAAACATATTGAATCTCCTTCCAAGACCGCAACTAATCGACGAGGAGCACTTTAATGTTCGTATACTTACTATTTGTTATCTCCGTCTAGATATCAAACGAAATATTTCAGGCAATAAGAAACCAATTGAGGGAAGGCGCAACCACTCCATGGTTATTATGTTTTCATGTTGGATCTGCAACAGATCTAGATTTGCAACTGAAGCGTCTTCCATCATTACTGACTAATATAAATATCGGATTAGTTCATTGTGCCAAAAGTAGTTCACTTTGTTCCTCATTGCATATATCGAGGTATCCTGTATGGGGTGTTTTGAAAGTGGGTGGAGCTTTTGAAATACATCATGGGAGAGATGTAATGCATGACATTGTGTCTTTCGCTCGTGATAGCGTTAGATCTACCAATTTGAGGGCACTTACACCAGAGGAGTATGAGAAAATAAGAGAAGAAGGTTAGTGCAAGCAATTCCATAATTGGATTTTCTCCGAATTGTTGATGTTATTGGACTATCGCTGTATTTACAGCTGTATCCCCACCGCCGGTGTGGCCGGTCGGTTCATCCCCTTCGTTTCGAGCAGGTTTAGTTCTAGCATTTCAGATCTTAGTTACAACCCTGCAATGTGAATAAAGGGAGTCTCCTCTTTTCTGTTCATGTTGTTTTTGTGCTTAGAGATTCCAATGGCCTCCATATTCATTCTAGGGTAATAACTGTTGATGCGGGACTCCTTTTTTATCAAACAAAATGTTATGTTCCACGAGTGCAGACTTTTCTGTTTGATACAGTCGACAATATCGTTTATGTTCTGTGATACGAGTATGAATGCCCCTTTTAGTAGTATCATTGAGTATATTTAAACTCAATGCTAATAACTATGAGATTGGGTGATGATTTTAGATGGAATATGGTTCATTGATTGGTTCGCCCCTTGGTGTCCTCCGTGTAAAAAGCTCCTTCCAGAATTGAGAAGAGCCAGTCAACATTTCGACAAAAACACCATCCAGTTCGGAACTGTAGATTGTACACTGCACAGAAATCTGTGTACGAAAGAAGGTATATCAGCATATCCAACAACAATTCTCTACAATGGTTCCAAAACGGAACGTTTTCACGGTGTGCCAAATGAAGATGGTATTGTTAATTTCATCGAGGACACCATTAATTCTAAAGGTAGGGTCATTCTTAATACATAAGTAAATGAATGAAAATGTGTGATGATTTGTGTTATCCTCTTATTTTCAAGTTTAATATTTTTCATATGATTTTCAGTTATTTCCCTTGATGATTCATCTTTCGTGCAATTAATGAGGAAGCCTGTTGATGAAATTTGGTTCGTAGATTTTTTTGCACCTTGGTGTGGTCCATGTCAAAAATTATCTTTGATTTGGAGAAAATTGGCGAAACAGGTAAATAATTTTTTTGACGAATTTCATTATTACGCACTGTTCACCACTGAGAATTTAGAAATTGAGTTTTATTTGAATGAAAGACATTTGACCTCACTGATTGAAATGAAAAAACGATAATAGTCTTTGATAATAGGTCTGTTTCGGTTTTTGAAACAAAGAGTTACATTTATTTGAGCAACTTATAAATTAGCTACATTCTGCAGTTAATTGTAAATATTCCGTTTTCAATCTTCAAAATTCAGCAATAAAGAGATAAATTTGGTCCAAAATGGCTCGATTTCACTAGGGTCGAGTAAATAATTTCAATCTTAGCCGAACCATTTAGTTCATTTTGTATGCAATACAATTAAGAGTCTTTACAGATGTCTGACTTTCCTCAATTAAAAATTGCTCAAATCGACTGTGTTTCCAACTCTGCCCTATGTTCTTCACAAAATATTAGAGCTTATCCAACATTGAGGCTCTTTCCCCTCGGCAGCAAAGGACTTAATAGTGTGGTGTAAGTATTTTCATACTTATTCATCGAACATCGATCGATATCAACATTTATTTCAGTTTCTACACTGGCAACTGGGAATTGGTAACATTAAAACGCTGGTTACTATCACTGATTCCGTCCCCAGTTTTAGAACTGAATCAAAATGAATTCACCCACAAAATATTGAAAGGACAGTTCGATAAACCATGGCTTATAGATTTTTTCGCTCCGTGGTGTGGGCATTGTGTTCATTTCGAACCAGAGTTCAGAAAAGTCGTAAAGGTGAGATAAGAATTATACTTGAATTTTTTTTTTCGTAATCCTTTGGTCTTTCAATAATTCGTAAAAAAGCTTGAAAAAAAAGTCCAACTTTTAAGATCTTGTGATTGAAAGGAAATTCTTGTTTCGTTTAACAGGAGTTGGATGGTTATGTGAATACTGGAAAAGTGGACTGCCAAGCTGAAAATAATCTCTGCAAAAGTCTGAAAATTAATGCGTATCCTAGCATTATCCTGTTCATTTCCGAATCTCAAAGGTATGATATATCTGCGACAAATGTTGATGATATAGTAAGGAAAGTAACTTTACTAGTCGAACATTATAAGAGCAAGGAGATTCATGATGAGCTTTGATTATTTTATTTTTCGAAAAAGTAAGCGATCTTTTATAACATGCAATAATATTTTCTGTGAATCTCACTTCCTATTCTCGATTGAGTGCTCCCAAAGATTTTTTTATCATTATATTTATATTCAAAGCAATTTATTGCATTCACATGCGGATATGTTTTTTAAGCAGCTATTTTTTTAACTGTGAACATCATATACTGTTAATAATAGTATAGTATTATAATGGACAGCGGCCAAGGAGTACCAGATTACTCTTTATATGACCAAAACTAAGCAAAAATAAATCTGTTCACTTTCAATTCCTAACTGTTCCTGAAATATCGTGGTTTGGAGTTAAATTACTAGTTGCCTACGACAGTGCAATTGAAGATGCTCAATGAGAACACCGCAATGTGCAAAGCATAACTATAACCTCTATCACTGCCAGTTGTAGTTTTTCCATATTGTATTTTATCTCATAAAACGCAGTGGATGAGTTGCACCCTATTATTCGGCTTTCCCTATTGAATACATAAGCCTCAGATCGATGAGATTCCCTTTTTTGTTTTTTATTGATCTGATTTCTCTAATATCTCCTATTGAGTTGAAATCCCTAGATCATGGAAACCAAGCAATTGACCATATTCATCAGCTATCGGTGGCAGCTTTTTGAGCGTTCTTGGGTTGGCAACAATAATAATGATATGTCATTACTGATTTGAAATGAGCCCGCCAATTCATTAACATTTAGGTTTCATTATATTCTTTATAAAATTTAGGTGCACACAAGATGTACTTACACCTTTTTAGCGTCCATTTTTACCAAAAATTGTTTTTGCTCTATCAAAATTCAAAATAAATAGCACGTTCAAAACTTCAAAAATTGTAAACAATCAAAGACAATTGACATTAATGAGATTTGACACTGCACATTGACATTGATGACACATTGGTACCAACCCGAAGACGCTCAAAAAGCTGCAACCGATAGCTGATGGATATGGTCAATTAGGCAATCCGAACCACGTGATTATTCCACCACTGTTAACCTCAAAACGTTTCTGACAGGTCGCTAATTAGTGGTATTTTATTATTTTAAACATTTTATGAGTGAACGAGTGAGTTTTTTTGATTTGTAATATCAAAAATATCCTGAGACAATACTGACGAAGAAAATATTACTCAATCATATGATCACAACTTTTAGTATCGGGAGCCCGCAGAGATTGTAGAAAGAATATTTAGCAGCTCACTGCAACTTGTAACTTCTTCATCCTTTTGAATGATATAAAATTTAAATATTCATCAGTTTTACATTCAACATAAACTGAAAACTGCTTATTTCAGTGTCTACGAAGAAATATTCATTTCAGTTTCTTATCTTCGATTTTGTCAAGTCTTGATGACTACTGACCAAATTTCCCTTCGTTTCCTGGTAAGTCACTTAATATGTGGATAATACACCAAGTTACACACACTGATTATCCCAAAATATTCAAGAAAACCCTCTTAATTTGTACGACTTGCACCTCCAACTGTGGCACGCATTTACGGTAATTTTTCAATACAAATGCACTTAATTAAAATAATTTCCACTGTTTTAATATTCCTACTAAGAGTAAGCTTGACTAGGAATATCAAGAAAATGTCCACATAAAACAATTTTTCAAGCAAATAAACGGTTTTAATGTCTACATGAATAAAGCTAAATTTCCATTGTTTGACCACCAGCACTAACCTCAAAAAATACCTGACAGGTGGTTAGATTGCCTAATGGGCTCAACATGAACTAGCTCTCAATTTGGATACTTTCCATTGAGGAAATTAATTTTAATTTCATTTCAAGAACAGTTAGGAATTCATATGATTTTTTCTTTTAACTGAATTCATATACGTTTCTTGGATGCAGTGGCGTATATAGGGGGGGGCCCAGGGGGCCCGGGCCCCCCCCGAAATCTAATAATATTCATCTAACCTAATCTAACCATTGGATCATTTGATGGTGTAAGCATCTCGGGCCCCCCCCCGAAAATATTTCGGGCCCCCCCCGAAAATATTTTCTATATACGCTACTGCTTGGATGCTTTGAGTGCCACCTTATTCTTTACTCGAATCTTCCTGTAGATGGATAGAATTGTTTATTTCATCAAAAAGGAAAGTAACTATCATTTCTATTTTTGACTAATTTTGTGAATGTGATAACATAGAAGTATAAATGACCGATTTTATAAATGAAACATCAATTTTTTTATCTAAATATGTAATTGTATTTTTAAAATGAAAATAAATTCATGTTTTGAAGATTTTTTTCATATCAGTACCACACCTTGGGCTGGATATAATATCTATCGACACATCAAATTATTCAAGTGATGTTCGTGAAGAATATTGGTTTTCCCAGCATAACTCAGGAGGATAATAATGTTTCTGCCATGAAGAATCACTGAAGTCAATCTTTTAAATTTTTCTCCTATCATCGTTTCACAAATTTAACTAATCTTATGGCTCACTTTTGAGGCGTAAAGACATGCTCAGTGTCAGAACAGAAAACCTTGCAACAGCTTTGAGGCAGGCAAAAAATTTTACATCGTAGTCTGACTGATGCCGAAGGAGATACATACTTCTGAGGCCACATGTAGTGGAATTTAACTTTCGTTTGTGCTTTCAACTCGCTCTTGGAACATAATCATTTTCTCAGAAGAAAAATATTTGGCAACAAAATCCTGAAACGGGTCAATTTTTTTTGCACCTTGTGCCTTCCCCTTCAACCCTCTAAATTGTTTCAGCAATGAATAGGTTACAGGTCAACAATTTCAATAACAAATCATCAAAACTGAAACTTGAGATTTACATACCTTGGCATCTTCAGAGAGCAGAGTTAACATAATTTTCCACCTTTGAAAATGGCAGAACGATATTTTACTACCATTTAATATTCAGTTGTAAGAAATCTAGGTCTCTCAATGAAAAATAAACTACGATCTGGTTTAGTTAAAACGTCATTTATTCCTTAAAATTAAACCAAAAAAATAATTTTAGAATGATTTACAATCTTCTACCACGACGACCACCCTTCCTACGAGTAGAGTCAGATGGGATTGGGGTCACATCTTCGATTCTACCAATTTTCATGTTGGATCTAGCCAAAGCCCTCAGAGCACTTTGGGCTCCGGGTCCTGGAGTCTTGGTTCTGTTGCCTCCAGTAGCCCTCAATTTAATGTGCAGGGCGGTAATACCCAAAGTTTTGCATTTTTCAGCAACATCCTGGAATGAATATTTATGAAAACACCTGATTCAATGTGATAGTATAGTATCAACACAAAATTGATAAGCAATCATAAACTTACTTGAGCAGCTAACATAGCAGCATAAGGAGATGCTTCATCACGATCGGCTTTGACTTTCATACCTCCAGTAACTCTGGAAATGGTTTCCCTTCCAGAGAGATCAGTAACATGAACGAAGGTATCGTTGAAACTGGCGAAAATGTGTGCAACGCCAAACACAACTTCTCCTTCTCTAACTTGGGGGCCAAGGGAGACTTGGACTTCTTCTTTTTGTACTTTTCCTTTACGAGGAGCCATTTTCGATCTGAAAACTAAACCAAAATAAGTCGGATGTTAACAGTTTCTAACCTAACTTACTGAGAAATATCAAATCAGAATTTATCACAATAAGCTTTTAGTGAAAATAGTAAGTGAAGTATTAGAATGATGGCTGAAATAATTATATTTATGCTGATTTGGATATTTAACAGCAAACTCTCATAAAATATTTTATATAGGAAAAATTTAAAACCAACCTGCAAAACAGCACAGCACAAGCAAAGAGAAACTTCAGAGAACCTTGACAATTGACATTAATGACAGGATCATCGAATAAAATCATAGAACATTCTCTTGTATACGCACTGAACAAGAAGAAATGTTTGGCCTCAATAATATAGGCATGGCCTCAATCACAGACGTCTTACACCTGACCTGAAATACCAAGTGGCAACGCTGTATATTCTCTCGATGAGGTGTGTCGAACACCATCAATTTCGGTATCAAGTAAATATCTAGTTATCCTGAAAATATTCAGAGTGAGAAAAACGCAATCCACATAAGACTTTATGCACTATTTTGTAGAAAAATACCAGGTCCATTTTTATATTAAATTAAATTTAATTTTAAAGATTTATTATTTTATGTTTTGTTTTTATTGAAAAAAGATCGTTATTGTTCTATCATAAATATCTCATTTGTGGTTTAACTCAAATTGAAACAAGTTTTCTTCTTGTCTTTTTGTAGAACTCCCTTGTAACTAGAAAGTGTGGTCAAAACATTTTCCAACTTGGTCTTCTTATTGATGTTCTCGTCTATGAACTGTAAAGTGAATTTTATCAGTTTCGTGTGTTTAGAAATGCCTATCTTGGTTACTGGAGGAAATATAAATCTTTTAAATTCATGAGACCTACCTTCTGTATATAGGGCTCCATCTTGTCATATATTTGTGGCCAATAATAATCTATAACATCTGGTCCTATATCTCCGATAACTAGATTGAATATTCTCTGCAATTCTTCATCTCCACCCATTAAATTGTCGAAATTTGCCTATATAAAAAAAAATGGTTTTTGTAATTCTGTCTACATATTTCATAGATTTACCTTCATTTTTTGGAGTTTCATATCCACTGCCGTATGTACACAGTTGAGGGGCCATAAATACCAATGGCCAGCCGTAATGACAATTCCTTCTATTGTGAGTCTGGAAAAGCATTGTTCATAAATATCAACGAAAAGTCTAATATCTTGGAGATTCATTTTTTTTTTGAAATGTGCCCAAAAATAGGTTGAAATACAAGTTTATTCACTCCCTTTTGTTTCTAAAAAATTCCAATAAATACAGAAAATTTGTATAAAAGAAGGCTTCACTTAATTCAAAGTCATATTTTGTCCCGGATTTCATTTGTGAAATTACAATGAGTATACTTACTCGAATTTGCCATCTCCATATATGTCGAAGAGATCAGACACTGCCCCTTGTACCTGGTAGTTGTCTCCACGAATTTTCAAGGAATTGAGGGTGATAGTAGCAAGATCTTTCAGAGTTGGAAAAATACATATTGTGATATCACGAATACCACTAATTGTTATATTGGTCACGTTAACATTACCACTGAAAATAGGTCACTTAATTATTATATTTTATGGATTTGGTAGACAGATATGAGTTTATTCACCATATTATACAGGGGTCACACAAAGATCTGTACCTACATATTCCTACGACGTATAGAGGCTGCTCAGGTTAAAATCAAATGAGCATTTACCATTTAGGGGTGTTCTTGTTTCCTTTGAACGGTTTCGTTTGAAATTTTCAAGGAATATTGTCTTAAAGTAGCTTCAGGAACAAACATCTCATTATTCTGAAAATCTGAGTCCGGCTCTGAAAATTCTGGTTGTTTTTGTCTATCGCAAAAATTTCACCCCATGTGTAGTTTTTCAATGTTTGGTGTCAGTATTTTAAGGAGGAAAACTGCCAAAAACATTTTTCCTAACACTCGTAGGATTTTTCATTAATTTTCATTACGATTCGAGATATAAGTACCTAACCGTTCAAAAGTTATGACGGATCGAAATTCTAGTTGAAAACCGAAAATCATCCTGTATAAAACTTATGAAGATGGTGATTTAATATTCACCTGATTAGCCTCTATACAGGGTGTATTTCAAGGTGAGGCTTTTCTTCTGACAGGTGATAGAACTCATGAAAATAAGTCATTTTACCGAAAATTTCTTATATGAAATGTTCAATTCAAAAAGAATCGGCCTATGGCAAAATGATCTGTTCTACGCACTAGAATTTTTTGCAAATTTGTTAGATAAGAAGACAAAAAACAAGAGATGTTGATATCTACGGAGCAGCAGGCGAGGGAGCAGGTTCGGACTGAGGAATTTTCAGATTCACCTAGAAACTAGAAAATATCTATTTTCTCGAAACATGGGCATAATTCATAAAAAAATTTTTTGGTAGAATGACTTATTTTGATGAGCTCTACCATCTGTCAAAAGAAAAGCCTCACCTTAAAATACACCCTGTATGTGGTAGAAATATGTACAGTTTTTCGTGGGTCACCTTGTATACTAGAAATTTATAGATGACACTAAAGTTTCCTTTAAGTAACGGCTTGCTGCTTACAAAAAAATATATTATTAAAAATAACAAACCTTATAACTCTCTCTAAATTAAGATTAATAGATTGCGTTCCAGGAATATATATTTCGTCATTCTCTGGTCCCAACAACTCTGCTAAAGATTTTTCGAGTGGTACGTCAGCTGAAAAAAAATCAAAATTGTATGGGGCACACCCTATTGTTTTCGAAATTGGCATGTCACATGGAGTAAACTCTAAATTTGAATATCTCATTCAAATTTCAGTTATTTATTTTGTGAAGAGAAAAAAAAACTCGAAAAAGAAACTTCAACACCCTGTATATCGAAAACAAAACGTTTGCTGTCCCATACTTATGGGATTTTTATCTTAAAACTATGCAGGGAATCTACTCTCTTTGTTTGTACCTTCAATTGAGTTAAAGGTGAAATTTCGAGAAATATATCTACGAAATATTTCAAAGAACGGAACAGTTTTCAACGCAATTATTTTCAAATGGATGGAGCATAATTGGGTTTCTGATAATAACATACCTTCTTTAGTATTGAACAGTTTTTTCTTGTGGTAACATATTTTGAGCCTCTTCAATCCAGCGGATTCAAGAGATTGAATCAGGAAAACACAGCATAAAATAAAACAAATTAATCTCATTTTTTAAAATTTTAGTAACACATATGAAATGACAATAAATAATTTACACTTTTCGAATCAATATCCGAATTTCGATTGATCAAACAACTGAAAATTTCCTCAACGCATCATGCTACAAATCAATTGTAGAGACAATCAATTTTTTTTTATCTATTATCATATTCCTATCAATTAATTCAATCATACGAGGTTGAAGAGTCTTCTGACGAAAGTGGCCACTGATGTATTATCCAAGGCTGAATTGATATACTGAAAAAAACGAAAAGGTTTTATCAGTTTGTTGTCTAGGTATCTGACAGGTAAGGTGACAGAATTTTCGATAGGGATAAATGTGATTTGACAGAGGGTAGCAGCCATGTTATTTTGACATTTCTGTTCAGTACTTTGTGCAGCTTATTCGTCAAACTATCGATAGATTTCGGACAACATTTTCTCTACTCCATGCAACAAGAACAACAAGACAAAGAACTGTTAGTACAGAAGAAAATATATCTGCTGTAAGTGATAGTGTTAATGAAGATCCAGATTTGTCTATTCGTCGGCGTTCACAACAAGTTGGACTCTGTGCATCCACCACATGGAAAATTTTGCGTAAAGACCTTGGTCTACACCCATACAAGATCCAACTGGTTCAAGAACTAAAGCCACTTGACCATATTATGCGTCGTTTGTTTTCTGATTGGGTCCTAGGACAGCTTGAAGTTTATCCACTTTTTTATCGAAACATTGTGTTTAGTGATGAAGCTCATTTCTGGATGAACGGCTACGTAAACAAGCAAAATTGCCGTATATGGACTATGGAGTGAAAACAATTCTCATAAAGTTCTACAAGTTCATACTTCTTTAAAAACGGAGATAATGTTATAGTGAGTTATATTGAGCCCTTGCAAATTGTGTTCGTATTCTATGCAGGGTGGTGTTTTGAGTGGGGTACCACAGGGGTCAATATTGGGCCCACTACTTTTCATCTATACTTCTGATCTAGATCTACTGTCGATTGTAAGTTTTACGCAATCCTAGCTTGAAGAAATGTAAGGTGATAAAATGGCCTTAATGACAATTGATGAATATACAGCATTCCAAATATTCCCATGATGGATTTTTCAAATTCAATTTGAATCTTCTTTTTTTCAAATGATGACACCAATGTTATTAAATTTTACCTAAGTGGCAATTAAAACCCATTGAAAAAGCACACCAAATGCTTACATTTGAAAAGATTCCCGAAGTATACCTATATCAACTTAAAAACCCATAGCAAGAGCCCAGCAGCTACCATCAGATGTGTGCAAGGTACACTGGAAAAAAATATACACACAACTGAAGACAGTGGCGTATCCAGGATTTCAGTTCGGGGGGGCCCGGATTTCCCATATGAGGAAAATTGAATTTTAATACTATCCTATTTTCTGACTGAAGAGATTACAGTTGCAATTGTATTCTGTTTTCGCCATAAGTCAATAATAAGATATTTTAACACACTCATGTGACAAAATAATGTGAATTTTCCCGAAGAAAAATAATTGTGATGTAATATTACGGATATTGTGAAATTGCCAGAGATTGTTATCCTTACAAAATAATATCCTAGGAGAAGTGAGAACTGTGCATTTCTGATAAAATTCGGAATTCCCAAATATTTTGAGATTGTTACTCATACTTCGTCATGACGGTTGTTTGTTTGTTTGTTTGTGCAAATATTTTTAGCTGGGTAGATTAATTGATCTGAGAGCGCTATCATTATTGTTCTTCGCAGAATCCAACGCAATCATAAAAATAGAGTTCTAATTTGAAAAACAGTAGTTACGGCCAATTTTCGATCACAGTTTTCGTAACAGAATTTGAAACACCCTGTGGTGATATTTACGAAATTCAAAAGATGCATTATGATCTTTCCAAATTCTTCTACTTTGACGTTGTGAGAACGGTTTACACTGGGGATGTTCAGAATAAGAATAATGAACATAATACAATATTTGTCTTTTTCAATTTTTTTCGATATTTTGAAAACTGTTTGAATGAATACAATGGTTTTAACAGAAATGTATTCAGCATTGAAAACTCAATCATATCAGAAACGAAAAAATTGAAAAAAAAATTCAGCTCTTTTTTGTTGTATAACTTCAAGTGTTTGGGTGAAGGTCAGAATAAATTATAACTTCAATAATTTATTGTATTTTTTTGTCTGATATCTTTGAACTTACCGAAAGGAACAACGTCTCTCCATTTTATTATCCTTTTTTTGTACCAAATTTTTATTTTTGTATCGATACATAAGAGACAAACAGAAACATTGAGGAGTATTTTAATGTGATAATTTTCTTTCTGCTACTTACATTCATTATTTGTTTCTCTATGGGTTTCTTGAGTTCTGGCCAAAGCATATCCACAGCTTCCGGTGCCAAACGAGATATGACCCTGTTGTATATTTCGCCAGTTTCTTTATCATTCATCAAGCCCTCGAAGTTGTTCTGAAATGTTGAAAAACAAAGAAGTTAGGGAATATTCCAGATAAAGACTCAATTCTGCTATATGAGGACTGAACGAGAATAAATTCGCTATCACAAAAACGCCTATATCTCTTGAACCAATTGAGAAAAAAAATCAAAATTTGATCATAGTTAGCTTTGTTATGAACGTCAGAAACATGTGGAACATTTACTTCATAGATATTCCAGTTCTCTGTCGCAAAATGTCAAGCGAAGTGAAAACACGAGAATTTATAGTGAAACTTTTTCAAAATAATCAAAAATGGAGCTTCAAAAGAATCGCAAAAGAGGCTCGCGTTCGTCCGGAAACGGTATCAAGAGTTGTTAAGCGCTTCAACGAAGATCTTACAATTAACCACAAGGAAGGAACCGGGAGGAAAAAGGGGTTTCATAGCCCAAAAAAAGTGAAGAAAGCCATCAGCCTTCTTCAGAAGAATCCTAACCTTTCAGGACGGAAAGTGGCCCAAATAGTGGGTTGTTCGCAGTCAACCGTTCAGAAAATCAAGTCGAGTTGTGGGCTTAGAACATACAAGGTGCAGAAAGTGCCAGACAGGAACGCTGTGAAGAACCAAGAAGCGAAATCAAGAGCAAAGAAATTAAAGAATGATTTCTTGAAAAATTTTTCCTGTTGCGTGATGGACGACGAAACCTATGTCTTGGCTGATTTCTCGCAACTTCCTGGTCAGGAATTTTATACTGCAGATTCTCGTGGAAATGTTGACGAACAATTTCGCGTGAAGAAACAAGCAAAGTTCGCTAAAAAATTCCTGGTTTGGCAAGCAATTTGCACTTGTGGGAAAAGGAGCAAATTTTTCGTTGGCCAAGGCTCTGTTGACTCGAAGATATACATCGAGGAATGCTTGAAGAAGCGACTTTTACCATTTTTACGTGAGCACGATGTGTCAACAATCTTTTGGCCAGATTTAGTTTCATGCCACTACAGCAAGGCCACCAAGGAATGGTATGAAACTAATGAGGTGGTTTTTGTCCCCAAAGAGGCCAATCCACCAAATTGCCCAGAACTCAGGCCAATCGAATGATATTGGGCCCTGGTAAAGAGAGAATTGAAGAAGACTAAGAAATCAACGAAAACATTAGCGGAATTCAAGCAAAAGTGGAAGACAGCATCCCAGAAAGTGACTGAGAACACTGTAAGAAGCATGATGGGAAGAATTCCAGAAAAAATCCATAAATTTTGTGAAAAATAGTTTTGGTTTTTTTTATTGTAAAAACAGTTTTCATTTGAATTAGAAGATGATTCGAAAATGAGTTTGATTTTCGAAATTGGTCCAGTGGTTCAAAAGATATAAGCGTTTTTGTGATAGCGAATTTATTCTCGTTCAGTCCTTATGATCATAAATTATTGGAACTCACCTCCAACTTCTTCATTTTCACGTTCAGGCCAAGACCATTCACCCTCGGCCTGATTCCTTCCAGTTTGAGCAGTGCTGTGATTTTCAGCTCCAACTGATAAATCTTGACCCTGAAAAACAAGTATGTACTTACTATCAATGGCATCGCTGCATGTCTCAAGGGACACCATTAATATCAAATACAAAATTGTCCTATCGCAGTTTGTAATCTATAGGAGAGAAATTGAGTATAATAGAGATGATTTGAGATCTTGTCCACTGTGAATTTTTACTGAAGTTTGATGTAGGTACTTTAAAAAGAGTTACTTGTGGCATCAAGTATGAATGAAAATGAAAATACGAATTCTGGAAATGATCATCAAAAGTTCACAGCCCTATAGATCCCAAATTTATTCGAACGCGCAATAATTCTATGAAAATGGTCACTCTTGTTTTTTGTGGTAACAATTTTCGACATTTCTTCGTTAACTTCTTACCAAAATTTTCCATTACCAAACAATTTTGCAGTGTCTCCAATGAGGGCATCCACAAAATAAAATCCTTCAGCTGTGATGAAAGGCAAAGTGATGTTTAAATCTAGTCTGAATCGCCAGGCCCCTATGTCCGAAAATCGTACACCATCAAGTACGAACTTTGAGATGTGCTTGATGGTGACATCACTGGCGTTTCCTGCAAAACTGGAAGAGAAAAAGTTGCGTTAATGGACTTGTACCTAATAAAGATCACCTACAATCTTTGATGAACGAAATAATCGATATTCTACCACAATTTAAGGACTGCGTTTTATTGATAACTAAAACGGGATGTATTTGTTTTAGTAACTATAAAATCTAAAAACTAATTGCTGTAAAATAATCTTGTTACTGTATACTGTAATTACTTACTTGCCAGATTCGTGTTTGATTTTGAATTCGACATTATCGATGTGAAGTGGATCCAAAATTGGAATATTGAATTCAGGAATTCCCCGTACAATCTGCTGACGAAATACTTCTAGAAGCTCTCTTAGCCGGTCTTCAACCCTTGTAAAACTGTTGATGATTCTGTCTACTGTTCTATTGAATAGGCCCCAACCTCCTCGAACCAAACCTGTGAGACCAAGAAACGTCTATTTTATAATGAATCATATAAAGCAAACTCTCAGATAACAACTCATTTTTCTCCAAGGTATACAGTGTGTTTGGGCATGACTTAGCGATAATTTAAGGGCATCAAATATACCTAATTTTATCGACAAAAATACCCACATTTGGGGCTTTATCCCCCTATTTGTGGAATAGCCGCAATTTTAAATATTTTTTTTATTTTGGTTGATCCTTTCATATTATATCGATTCCTTTGGACATAAAGGTCCTACAGACGTGGAAAAAATGTTTTTTGAAAGATAATATCTACTACCTACCACCTTTTATCAAAGTAGAACAATATGAAGACATTCAACTCAAAAATGTCATAAAAAAATAAAAAATAAACTTTCGTCAAAAAATTTACTGAATTTTTTAGTAAATCCTCAATAGAATAGTACGAGAACTAGCACATTGAGGTATTTTTTTTCCAATGAACTATAATACGCAAGGATATTAGCTACAAAACGACACCCACATCATTATTGTAAGTTACATAATTTGAGAGTTAAATCATCATAAAAGGTGGTAGTATTATCTTCCAAAAACATTTTTTTTCACATCAGTAGGACCTATATGTCCAAAGAAATCGATATCACTTGAAAGGGTAATTTAAAATGAAAAAGTTAGGTATATTTGATACCCTCAAATTATCGCTGAGTCATGCCCAAACACACTGTATAAACTTCGCAATTTTTGCCCGTTTTCAAACATACAGAGTGTAACAGCCAAATGGAATAAATTCGATAACGAATAAATGAGGGCGTGTTAGGAAAAACGCTCGGACACATCGATTTGTAATTTCAAATGCACATATTTTTCAAGAAAATAATATTATATAGGGTGTTCCATGTGACCGTGGCCAATACCAACTTTCTTATTTCAAATGCAACCCCCTGTATATTATTTATTTTTTGGATTCTTCAGAGAATTCTAGACACAATTCATGCACAATGTCCTATACCTATCTTTAACTATTTCGGAAGTATTAAGTGTTTTCAGATTTATTGCAAAAATCAACGTTTCAAATAAAAATTATTTTATTTCACAAATTCGGTACATTACACTTAAAACCTAATAAGTTATACTGAATATTTCTTAATTATTAAAAAAAAACTAAAAAAACATTAATGTCAATGTAGGAAATGTTCAAAATGCTCGCCGCGAACGTCTTGGGAACATGCTAATCTGTTTTTGTTTTTTTAATTTCTTCTCAGTAATGTTTTTTGCTTAGTTTTTTCATATCAAGAGGTAAATGGGAAATAAGTATTGAGTGTAATGTATCGAATTTGTGAAATAAAATAATTTTCATTTAAAATGTTAATTTTTGTAAAAAATCTGAAAACACTTAATATTTCAGAAAAAGTTGAAGATAGGTCCTATATGACATTGTACATGAATTATGTCTAGAATTTTCTGAAGAATCCAAAAAATAAATAATATACAGGGGGTTGCATTTGAAATAAGAAAGTTGGTATTGGCCACGGTCGCATGGAACACCCTATATAATATTATTTTCTTGAAAAATATGCGCATTTAAAATTACAAATCGACGTGTCCGAGCCTTTTTCCTAACACCCCCTCATTTATTCGTTATCGAATTTATTCCATTTGGCTTTTACACTCTAAAGAACCTCTTTCAAACACACTTTGATTAGATACACCAATATTTATACATATAGCTATGCGATGGAATCTTCTAACAAATTTTGTACCAAATTCAGGTCGAGCCATTAGCTTGATATTCTGCACACGTAGGTAAGAAGAACATTATTAAAAAACTTGAAATTTGTTTTAATGTTATATTTTCTGCCATTTTGAATTTCCTTCAGAATTCTGCAGCATATTCGAATTGACCATTCGAGTTGTGACCAGAAACCGATATTTCTGAGTCCACACATGTTTCTTCTGTTCATGGTGAAACACCCTGTATATAATTAATGGATATTTCATAAGGAATCTTATGATGACAGTTTACTGATCTATTAATCATTCGAAACATTGTGCTGAAGGTCAATAATTATTTATAACTGCTATCAATAACTAGAGGCTATGGTTTGCCTCCGTGCCTCTATTGAGCATTAATATAATGATTATCTAGTCTAATATATGGATACTCAATGGCATCATGAAAAAACACTGCGATGTTGCTCGATTGAACTCGTTCTAAGCCGTATTCAATACTCATGTCTTCATTCTATTTCCTATACAAGCTGTCCCTGAGTAGCAAATCGGTATGATATTTATTAACAAAAAAAACAAATTTCCTGCAAACATTGGTCCTAACTGTGTACCAAAGAGTATTTCAACGAAAATTATGTAAAGAGGAGGATTGGAACCCATCAGTTTTATACAGTAACCTCTATACCTTTGACACCCTGTACCTAAATGGATAAAAAAATTTTCGAAGAAAAACAGGTGAAATGTTGAGTTGCATGCTCTATCAAATTGCATAAATTAGAACCGACACATTCAATGAATACTCAATGAGTAGTTCAATTTACCAATCAATCTTGTTAAAATTCCATCAACAACTCGTTTGAGGAGTGCTTGCAATAAAAAAGATCTGATACCATTTTTGTCGAAATCATGAAGTAAGGTTAATTTATATTTCTTCACCATTCCACCCACCTTTATTATTTTCTCAACAACTAAGTGTTATAAAAAAACCGAATAGTTTTGGGATAAATTGTGGAAAATATTCGAAAAATGAATCAGACTCAAACACTATTTTGCAATTTTGCAGAGGATTTTTGGTGAATTGATTCATTTTGATGAGTTCTACCCCCTGTTGAAAAAATCACCTTCAAAAACACCCTATAGATCACCCAATTTATTTTAGAAAGTAGGAAAAGGGACAAGATAGATATGTTGCAGCAGAATAGTTCGAAATACTTTGTATATTTCAACTTAAAAAATAAACGACGAAAATGCTCGACAAAAATTTATTTATAACTCGTATCTTCTGGAAAATGTCATGAAAACTTCATAGCATTTTTATCTTGATTGTCGTGACACATAAACAAATAAATATGATGAATAATGCAAATTATGGAAGTTCGACTTTTGTCCTCTGCCATAGTTCATTATTCCTGATGTGTCATGAACAAGTATAAGCTTATTTATAGTTTCTTAACATAATGAGGAACAAATAACTATTTGAAGATACTTTGTATGTAAAATGTGAATTACTGTGTCAGTACTCAATATTCAGATAATCACGTATCGAGGTTTTTCCTGAAGAGAAATTCTCATAAACCTACCTCTGTCATCGTGATATACAGGGTTGGGATAAAGTTATGAACCAAGTAAATATCTTTTAAAGGAAAAGAACGATATTTATGAAAATTTGCAGGTAAGTGAAATGGAACAAAATGCATCTGATGTACATTTTTTTGTTAATAATATACTACCGGTTTAACCGGAAACGCCATCAACTTCTTTAATTTAAATGCGACACCCTATATATTTTTACAGATTTTGAAATAGCTCGTTATTTTGAATTCATACATACTGAGTTTAATGTAAAAAAAATTGTAAAAATGAGGAATTGAGATAAAGAATTATTGACGAGTGTGAACTTATACGTAGAGACTGGAGAAGTCTTGGAAAGAGTGACTCAAGAATTTGTTAATAGGATGGCATATTGTCAGCAAGTAAACGGCGAGCATTTTGAACATTTGAAGTAATTTTGTTTCTCGTTATTCTAAAATGAAATGTATACCTATTGTAAAACTAACAGTTTTTACATTTTTTTTACACTAAACTCAGTATTTAACAAGCCCTTTAAATTAAAGAAGTTGATGTCATTTCCGGTTAAACCGGAGGTATATTATTAACAAAAAATGTACATCAGGATGCATTTTGTTCCATTGCACTGACAATTTTCATAAATATCGTTCTTTTTGTTTAAAAGATATTCACTTGGTTCCATACTTTATCCCAACCCTGTATATCCGTACTATTCATTCTTCAAATTATACGTTGGAGGAAAAACTGAAAAACTTGTTTGGTACGGAAGCAAATTAATTTTTCCAAAGTAGGCATTCCTATAACAACTATAATGACTCATTAACTATAAACTCATCGATTAAAACGTATTGTAATGAATATGTTGATACTCAAGAAAATCTCACGTCAATCTTATATAATACTCGCTACTTAAAAATCCACAACGTCACGATCACCTGGTATATTATTATCTTTCTCTTTAATCGGACTAATCAGTCTAATCCGACTAGATTTCCAGATATTTAACAAGTTATGATTTTTGTACCTCTTTAGTTGGACAGTAAACTTAACAACTTTTTTATTTAAACTTAACTTTATGATGTAGATAATTGAAAACAAAAAATGAGGTACCATTATTGCATCATGGTATATCTACAGCCTTGGCATTGCCATTTTTTCTTCTTTGTCTTTTTGAAGTCATTGCCTGTTTTATTTTCTGGACTTTTCAATTATATCATTTGTTTGATTTGTTTTGTGATATCTTTAGATTGAATTTTTTTTCTTCGGAGTATATCGACCCGGGTCATTTTATTATTTATTTATTATCATCTCTATTATTCACTAATTCGGACACGTAGATTACGAATCTGTAACTAGAATTCTCCTTCGACGCGTAGTTTGTGAAATAATCGATCTGGAGTCGAAAAATCGCGAAAAATAGGTCATTTTTGGACTGCCGTAAAAATTTATTCATACAGATGCTGATTTTCTTACATATAGATTGATCCTTTATGAATCAAAAAAACCAATTTTAATCCATCAGAGTCGATCAGTTAAGATTTTCTGATTTTTCTCGCGAAGGTCCAAATTTTCATCTTGTTCGAAATTTTTTTCTTCGGAGTATATCGACCCGGGTCATTTTGTTTACTAATTCGGACACGTAGATTACGAATCTGTAATTAGAATTGATGCAGGAGTTCAAACCTTGATAGCGATTGTCTGTCCTCGTCAAAATTCTACTCTAGCCACACCATTTTTGAAACTACGAATAGATCCGGATTAGCGGAGTATTGAAAAACATTTGGTTTAACAATACAAATTTATTTATTACTTTCTGATGCGTTTTATCAACTTTGCACGTCCCGACAATGGAAAGCTCTCAAAAACGATGATAAAAACGCTACTTATGTTTTTTAATGGATTTTGCGACTCATTTATTATGCGGACCTGGGATAGGTATAAGTCCATTATCTTAACCAATAACGATTTGAATATAAGAAAAACAATAACTATTCGTTTTTAACAGTGGCACTTGATAATTCTTATTTATTGTCTAACACCAGAACATTAGTTGGTGGTTTTTCTGCGAAATTGTCGTTTTGTAAACCACAAAAACTTTCTTCCTGTGGCCTTTTCAGACTTTTGAAAAATCAAGAGCTATTTTAAACTCCAACACATTTTGATAACTCCTGAGTTCACCAATTCTCCTTTCGTTTTTATGGTGACCCATGCTCGAGGCCCCCATTTTGAGAAGGGCTTGAAGTGCTCAAAAAGCCTGTTAAACGATACTTAAATACTTATTAATTCACAAACTCGGATTAATTTTGCAAGATGCGCTAAGTGGATCAGCACTGAATGAAAGAAACATACTCGATGTATGGTCAAATAATCAACACTCAGAAAATTTTCAGATTATTACCATTGACTCATAATTCCGAAGATCTATTGCCAATAATAATTGTTCTCCTATGGGAATCTTTGAGAGTATGTAAGGGTTCATGATAGTGGCATATCTTTTTTTATCAGTCAAGTGGAAAATGAATACCTTATAGCATTTGTGTGCAATTCAATGAATCTAAATCAAAACAAACTACTCTATTATTGCTCCATTCTTGATGAGTATACTGTAGAAGTAAGTTAGTAATAATGTTACACTTATACTGGTGTGGACAAATGATATATTGATATTATTTATCGATTGAAAGTTGAGACATGAATTGAAATATGTCGAAATCATGTTGGTACCTATATTAACACGTTCACTGCGGCTAAAAATTTGGCCCATTCAATTTACGTGCAATCACATGCCGCCGGGGATACGTGCCGCAGTGAACGTGTTAAGTTAGCAAATCGAATTTGGAATACCTTAAATATCGTTTTTATATTCGTTTATTTTTGAAAATTTTAGCGTAAATAGTTATCTCTATTTCTTAAACGTATGTGAGAAATTTCAACAGCATTGGACGATAAGTTTTAGAAATAATGAAATTGTTATTCTTTGAATCACGCGATCTTCTTTTTCGTGAAACTTTTTTTCAAATGTCTACATTTTTTACAAAGTTTGTCCCATACTTAAATGTGGAATATCTCAAAAACAAAGCGACTTAGGTATGGGCATTCTTCATAAGAAATATAGAAATTTGAAAAACGAATTTCATGAAAGAGAAAAATACAGGGTGTTCCATTCGAATAAAATCGAGTTATCGCATATTTGAGTGAATTGGTAAATTTATATTAGACACTCTGTATGAAAAAAAACTTGTTTACTGAATAATGAAGCTGAAACCTTAAGCTAAATTCTGTAAAAATTTCGTTTATCTAGATTGAAAGCAGCGGTTGCTATAAGAATTTTGATGAACCCCTTAAAACACTAAAAATATCCTAAAAATACGAGTTATGTGGCAACGTCGTAATGAAATTTGAAAAATGAGGTGTACGTGTAAAGCTCTTGTTGTCCTCAAAAGAATTATGCCATGACATACAGGGTGTCCCATTTGAAAAAACTACATATTTTTCCGAAACTTTTTTTGACGCACCCTGTATATGTAAAATTATTTTTAGTTTGTAGATTTTTGTCAACCTTACAACAATATCAAATAAGTTTTTTTCGACAAGGCATAGTTCAGGCGCTATTTTATTATCTATTGTTATTATTTTGTTTTCATATCAAGTGTTCGATGGAGAAATTTTCAAAAATACGTCAAGAAGAACTGATAAGTTTATCATATTATGCACTATATTAGTATATCAATAGATATTTATCGATTTTTTTGGATTGTCAACGACTTAACATTCTTACTAATTAAAAAAACTGTTAGTTTGTAAAACAGTCACGAAATCATTGTCCTATTGTTAATTTTTATTGTAATTTTACTTATTTTTCATTCAACTTTCCATAGGCAAATTTTCAAAAGTAAAAGTTACTGACAAGTTTAAATCTATTTGGCCTTTACGAAGAAAATATAAACACAGAGAGAGTGTGAAGAGAAAACGACAAAGACGTACCGACAGTTGTGTTCGTAATTCTCGTCACTAAATTGAAGGGTCCAGGTGGTAGTTTTATCTCCAAGGTACCATCTACATAAATGCAACCAAAGGAAACAAACAAAAACAATAACAACTTTCGATTCATTCTGTTGCGCTCGGTGAAAGTTTAAAGAGTTGACGGAATCACTTCACTCCCGCTTTAATCAATTTCCACATAATATAGCTCTATTGACAATTTTATTCCTCCGCTACGCGTTTGCATTTAACCAATACTGAGGATAATTCTTGCGAAGCAAACGCGAAATCTGTTTGAAGATAAGAAAGGTAGAGTGCAGAAGTGAACAGAGAATACAGAAATACCCATTGCCCATGGATAGATCTTTCGTAGCGATGCGCCATTATTTCTACGGTTTTCCTTGGTATGATGGTTGGTTTAGCTGGTTCGAATTGATCAGGAAATGAGAAATCGTCACTCAATCAATTTCCGATGAGATAATTCGACCAAACGCTGCAGGGGGTCAAGGTTGGATCGCCAGAAAAACCAACTTCGAACGTGTTGACATTCGGTAATCCGAAATGATTATGGGGCGAACCATACTAACAGCAAAGTCATATTAATAGGACGATATTGTTAGGATAAGTCCGCCTTTATGAGGATCACAGGCGGCTTCTATATTTCTTTGCCCCCTTTTGGATGAAGCATATTTAAAAAAAAAAAACTGGACACTCATATTAATTTTCACCCGACTGCCCCAGAAAGAGGATAATGTTTTTTCAGAGTGTGTCTTTGTATGCTTATTTTTTTTTCCTGAACAGTTTGATGGATTTTAACATACAGGGTGACCTATTTTGAGAGATCCACTGGAATAACTCCCTGGGAAGAAACTGGATCCAAAAATTTTTCAAATAAAAGTTTCTTAATGTTTAGGACGATACCGAATACAGATCTGAGCGTGGAGTTTGATTTCAAAGTCATTTCAAGGACAAGTAGAGATAGAAAAATTTATTTTAGGAAGATAATCTCGTATCAGCACAGCTCCATAAATGCTTTATTTCAAGATACCAGGCTTTGAAATTCTCAAATTTTTTTTATATCTTCCTGCATATATTTCGACAAAATTTGTCACATACTTCATTAAGCATAATATTTTGGTAAAATTGAAATCCTTCTACATCTACACTATTTACGGTGTTTGTATTTGGTAACACTGTGGCGAACATAAAATGCGGCATTGTCACATTGCATTTCATGGCTTACGTAAGATAGGAGGACGCCAATTTTCCAGGCACCACTGACAGCTAAGTCTTCTATGTCCAAACATAACCTCTTTAACTAGTGTTCTGTGTCTAACCTAACCTAAAAAAATCTGTCAACATCTACTGTTGGGATTCAAGATTCAACTGGAAAAACAGTTTGTATCCGATGAGAAATGCTATAGTAAATGTTATAACTGTTGATAAGGATATTATTCACCATCAAAGTAAGAGTTTCGAACAATTCACAGAATATTACTGATATGGTGCATTATCCAAGACTGTCTTCTTTGGTATTACATGATACTAAACAATATCATCATTTTAGATGTCGAACACTAAGTTGACTCAAATAAAAGAAGCGAAAGAAACATTTCAAGCTTTGATGGAGTTATCGAGACTCTTAGGAACAGGGCTTGATATTGAAACATTGTCGATTTGTGTGAGACTTTGTGAAGCTGGGGTTAATCCAGAAATCTTGGCCACTATCATTAGAGAATTAAGAAAGGAAGCAAAATCAACATCAGATGAAAATACATCTACAAATGCCTAGTGAGAAAATTTAAGGAATCAGCACTATGTCTTAAAAGTACTGTGTGTTGCTTCATGTTTTCAACAATGAAGCAGCCTAATGATTATTTGTGTTGAAGAATAACGTGACAACTATAATTAACATATGGTTCAACTTGATTCTGAGAATTTGTGATGTAATGGAATGTTATTTCCTTCAAAAAAATTAACCAATGAAAGTTTTTCATTTATTGTGAGTAATCACTTTTATTTCAACTAAACAAGAATTTTATATCATGTTATAATTATCGATATTCATATAATCTTTCACCATAAGGTCTTGTTTTTTATGAAAAACTATGATGCTACCATTCCTTACAAACAGTACAAACACTACCCAAACTCAAAATAAAAAAGTTTTTCAAGGGGGAGGAATTGAAATCGAAAATTCTGACTGCAAATCAGCTACTGACAATCTTCCTCACAAGATTACCTCTTATTTTGTATGCATGTATTCTGGTTTTCAATAAATCTTTTTAAATTACTCGAAGACCATATGTCTAATAATATCAATGTAGCTCATAAACCTGCTATTCAGTGTCCCAAAGTGAAGCCAAATCGTTGGTAAGAATTGAATTGTACGCATGCGTCAACTGGAGATTAAAAAATCGCGGGAATATGAATATCCTGAGTAACATGAAAAGAGATATCGGGGATGAAAATACGTCACCTTAATATTTTATTTTACCCAACTTGAAAAACACTTATTAAGGTGACCGAAACATATCACATGCAATTGTTAGGTTATGAAACTTCGTCTGAAAGAAATAAATGGGGCCATGTGAAAACGAATCATTTAATTTATTAAATATATACTTAAATATGAAAGTCAACACAATTTTTAGGAATTGGTGAAATAGGTAACTACAATAACAAATTGAATGTTGCATACATTCTTTATCTTGCTCCCTATTCATTATCCTGGTGAATGCTCTGGTCTCCTCTCTCTAAATCATTAGAAATTTGGGAAAAGAGACGTTTGCAGTAAAGGGATAATGAATTCAGGTTCTAAAATGAATAATCAATCAACATCATTTGAACTCTTCATAAAGAATGCCATGCCATGTATTTGACAATGTTCTTTCAGATTTTGATCATCAGAAAACTCTTGTAAACAAATTCTGCACTGATTTTTCTTCACAAGCTCTGTACAGTCACCTGAAGATAGCTTCAAGATTTCTTTCAGTTCTTCAACAGCCTCCTTATCATAACAGTCATTATTTTCCAAATACGCATCTGTGTCTTTGATTTTATGATAGTGTTTGAGGTGTTTGGTCAAGGAAGGCATAACAACAAAACACTCCCCGCATTCCATACACTGAAAATCAGTTGAAATATCTCTGTGCGTCATCACATGAAAATGAAACTTTTCACGTTGGGTATCTTGAAATTCGCACATTTTACAATAATAGGTCCCATCAAATGGTTTCGCCTCCCTTGCTTGCAAATCCATAACTTTGTCTGGTATGCTACTTAATATAATCTTTTTAGTACGAAACACAAGTGGTAACCTCTTTCTTTTTCTTTTCAAACTCTCTTGATTGTAAATTGATTTCATTTCAGATTTAGTACCTGTGTGTTCAGCAGACTTGTCTTTGATAAAACTTTCTGAAGTACACTTTCTATCTGATGTTTCCTCAATTTCATATTCGACACTAGAATCTGTTGATATGTCTGAATTTGAAAATGAATCCCTCTGTTTTTCAGACTCGAGGTTTTTTACGTTGATCTCAGCATTTCGATGAGTGCAATTCAAAATATGCTCTCCGTTATCGTTGTATTCATCATTACACAATGAACATATATTCACCTTGTGCTCATCAATATTTTGGCTTGATAGTTGATTATCGCAAATTGTATAAGGGATATTCTTCTGATTGAATGAATTTATACATCTACATTTTGTACATGCAACGAAGTTTTCATTATCATAAAATATTATTCGATGATGGCATTGCGTGCAGAAATCGACAGAATAGGAATAACCTTGTTTAATCATTGCCTGCATTTTTTGGCACTTTAACAAATGTGCAGCATAGGTCACTGTAGATCGGAAATAATTCCTACAAAATTTGCATACAAAAACATACATGTATCTGCTTCGATCTCCAGTGTGAAAATCTAAATGCTGTTTCACATTATCTTGATAAATCATGGTACCATCGTTCTTACAGCCCAAACATTTGAACACTTTATCGGAAAAGCAAAGATTGGAATGAATTTTTGCATGTTCTGAGAATGCTATCACACTTTCGAAGCATTCTTTGCAGACAGTGCATTGCATCCAGGTGTGGATATGCTGTGTGAAATGTAGGGAAAATGTTGCGGTGGACGCAAAAAGTTTGCCACATTTTTTTCCAGGACATCTGATTCTCACTTGTTTCGCCAGATGAAAACACACGTCATCCAAATGTTTCATCAAATATTCCCTTGATTCGAATTTTTTTCCACATTCTGGACATATGAACGGAGCGATATTCGAGTGAATTCTTTCATGAGCTGCATGCGAACAATCGGTCGAAGAGACGTATTTACAGAGGGAACATTTTAGTTTTTCATCGAGAGGTGTATTTTTGCCTATGAAGTGCATTTTCATGGAGCACCTCTGAGTTTTATTGCATTCAGGGCATTTGGGGTATGTTGATAGGTCAGGGGTGCCCAGAGATTCAATTTTTGATATCACAGGTATTTGAAATGGATTTTCGACAGATTGGAATTCATCAGATGTATTTTCATCTTGATCGAGTGTTTCTTCTTTTACATTAGTAAATTTTTCTAAGGACATAAATCTTTCTTTGAATTTTTTGTGAGAATCCGTAGCAACGAATTGACACAAAGGAATATTGTTGCTTATTTGCTTTAGAGTCAACCTAATGATATCAGAATTTTTTCCGGGTCCGCAAAATAATAGGTCGTTTGGCTTCAAGGTAATGATTTGCTTGCCCTTTTCGCAGTTATCCGGACTGTAAAACTGAGCATTTATGTAACAATCTTCCCCAATTCTGTCTTCTTCTACATCATATAATTTATCAACACCTGGATGTGGTAGAAAACCCATCATTCCAAATGGAAGGTTATGAATTTCTATGTTATCCAAATTAATTGTTCCCTCAGTTAAAGAAAAATGTGTCCGTGCATGCAGAAGAACAGCGCAACGATTGTAGAAGGTTAGTATTCGGTTACATTCCTTGCAATTATATTTCACCAGGATAGCTCTTCTATTGATGTGATCTTGAAAGGTGATTTTTGAGACAAACCTAAAAATATCTTCGATTAAAATTTGACAACATTATAATCACATCGATACCCTTGAGGATAATGAAGTTTGGGATCGAATTTTATTAAAAATTATTATTTACTCATACTTTTTTCGAGATGTATATGAAAATCTCGCCAAGAGTAGAAGGACCATATAAGTTACTGCATTTACAAAATGAATTCGAACTCTTCAGTAACTTTTCGTTTTTTTGAAGAAAATTTTTGGGGTAAAATGTTATGGTACTATCCTGAATGAAGATCAAGAGAAAATATTGTTTTCCCCACAAAAATTACCTCTAAGCAATAAACCTGATAGTATTTATTCGTTGAAAGTTATTCAGAAAAATTATGTCCGGATTTCTGCGTCTAGAATAATTATGTATAGGGCGATAAACAATAATTTGAGAATATACACTGCGCAAAAAATTAACGCACATTATGGAAATCTCAAATTTATTCTACAACTGAAGGTGTTCTCAATGATAATTATTTTTATCAGAATTATGCATGCATATGTTATCCACTTTCAACGTTTTTCTTCAATACAGATGTTTTCTCCCAGCAGGAATAAAAAAAGATGATATTATCAGATTTTGAATGTATTGGCTCCATTCTAAAATCAGTTGTTCTCGATCAATTCTAGTAATCAATAGTTTTTCTTTCGTTTGATTTTCTACACTCGATCGCTATGCAACGCGAAACACGCAATTTGACCCAAGAGGAATGTGCCCAAGCGGTAGTTTTGCGAGAAGAAGGGTGGACATACACAAGAATTGCAGAATAAAGGTTTGGAGTTTCCCCATACAAGTGTGTCCAGAATGTTGCAGCGATTCAGGGAGACAGGTATGAATGTCCGAAGACCAGGACAGGGTAGACCACGGGTAACAACTGCCATTCAAGAACGTTACTTGAGAGTTTCTTCGTTGAGACAACGGTTTGCAACCGCTCGCCTCCTTCAAAATCAGCTTGAGCAAACTCATGAGGTGCAAATTAGCACTCAGACAATAAGAAATCGCCTCAGAGAATATGATTTAAGGCCTCGTGTCGCGGCAAGAGGCCCAGCTCTTACCCCAGCCCATCGAAGGGCGCGTTTGGATTTTGCGAGAGAGCATATCCATTGGGAAGAGGCTGATTGGGAAAGAGTTCTCTTCACAGATGAGTCTAGATTCTGCCTCTACCATTGTGATCGACGTTCCCTTTTATACAGACGTCCACATGAAAGATATGCTCAGTGCAATTTCCTGAATACTACTGGTTTCGGGGGAGGATCGATTATGGTATGGGGTGGAATATCTTTGACTGCTCGCACAGACCTAGTGGTCGTTGATAATGGAGCTATGAATGCTGATAAGTATATAAGAAACATTCCTGAAGAGCATGTAGTGCCATTTGCCCCATACATTGGTGAAAATTTCATTTTTCTGGACGATAATGCCAGACCCCATCGTGCGCGCATCGTTCAGGAGTAGCTTGAAGAGGTCGAAGTCTCTCGAATGGAATGGCCAGCAAGAAGTCCAGATCTCAATCCGATTGAGCAGGTTTGGAACATCCTCAATAGAAGGCTGAGAAGTTCAGAAAAACATCCAGCTACTCTTAATGACTTAGGAATCCAACTCGAAGAAATCTGGGAAGGATTAGATCAGAACATTTTAAGATCGCTCATTTTGAGTATGAACCGTCGTTGCCGAGCTGTAATTAACGCAAGGGGTGGAAATACCAAGTATTAAATCACTTATCAGCATCTCAGTATTTTGAAAATTGTTCATTTCTCTTCTTTCACATAAGATTCGGTGAAATCCTGAATTTTTCTTCCATTTAATGTGTCTTGTTTCGTTCAAAACCTTCCCGAGAGAACATAAAAAATAAGTTATAAAGTCAATGTAGAGTTAACTTTCATTAAAATTGAGATTTTCAGAATGTGCGTTAATTTTTTTGCGCAGTGTATAATATGCCACCTCATATGCTAAATTTCTGCAAAATCGATATTACGACAGCCAAACCATTCAAAGATAAAATAAAAATTGAATAGCACAGTTGATTTCACAAAAAATAGCAATTTATCGGTTTACTATTCTTTCCTAATGACTTATGAATAGGATCCCGATGTCACTTGCATAAAAGTCACTTGAATAAGCTTCAATAAATACACTCTGGAATTTACAAAATTAGAACAATTTGTCACGAACAAAATATCTACATCTAGGCCCAAATTATCGCATTATCATTGGATTTTGATACAGAGCATTTGGAAAAATGTACTCATCAATATCTAACATCTCTGATAGGACAAACTTACATATCTCTACAGGCATAACAGGGGTATACATGAAGCCCAAGTTGAGGCTTGAAGGATATCCATGCTGCACCACTATTCTTGGAAAAAACGAAATTCCACTTCGATTGAAGTTGATTCTTAAGATTCTGATATATGCAGTAATGATTCATGGATTTTGTTTGAGACGAGTTACTTTTATTGTACATAAGCACAAACATTACTGACAGTTCAAGATAGTCAAAGCCATCTGTTTTCATTTACAACTGGGATGATCCGATCAGCATTAGGTGACATGATAATTGTAGTTGTTCCATGATCATATTTTGATATATGATGTTGCTAAGCAAAATTACATGCTGTCGCGGATTTTTTATCCTTTGGAGACATTCAAAATTGTAATAATAATAATAATAAATAATAAACATAACAGTAAACAGTATTATCACACAAAAAAAGTGGTTCAGAATTCCAAAAAGCTGACCATAAATCGGAAAAACCAAATCTCATTCATGAATGTTTTTTATCGGAATTGCTGAAGTGGTATTTCGTAAATAATGGCGTCCTAGGCAAATTCGGTTTCTACAACGGCCAGAAATTACATTTAGTTCTTGGGTGGCGAGCGCATTACAAAAGCATATAACATACAGAGTGTAACAGCCAAATGGAATAAATTCGATAACGAATAAATGATGGCGTGTTGGGAAAAACGCTCGGACAAGTCGATTTGTAATTTTAAATGCGCATATTTTTCAAAAAAATAATACTATATAGGGTGTTCCATGTGACCGTGGACAATACCAACTTTCTTATTTCCAATGCAACCCCCTGTATATTATTTATTTTTTGGATTCTTCAGAGAATTCTAGACACAATTCACGCACAATGTCCTATACCTATCTTTAACTATTTCGGAAGTATTAAGTGTTTTCAGATTTATTGCAAAAATCAACGTTTTAAATAAAAATTATTTTATTTCACAAATTCGGCACATTACACTTAAAACCTAATAAGTAATACTGATTATTTCTTAATTATTGAAAAAAAAACATTTATGTCAATGTAAGAAATGTTCAAAATGCTCGCCGCGAACGTTACTCAACATTTCAGGCGTTTTTGCTTACTTTCTTCATATCAGGAGGTAAATGGGAAATAAGTATTGAGTGTAATGTATCGAATTTGTGAAATAAAATAATTTTCATTTAAAATGTTAATTTTTGTAAAAATGCTGGAAATATTTCACGTATATGAACATGGTTCGAAGATTCAGTTATGCTATTTTCTTTCACGGAAATCAAGAATCAAGTGTTGACATTTTACTGAAAAATAATGGACAGAATAGTCCGTTACTTCGTGATAGTTCATTCGAAAGATGAATAAAAGTACTCGAATAACCCGACAGAAAAACTTCAAAATTCTCAAGAAATAAGCCTACAAAAGACGATTAAATACCTTTTTGGAACACTTGAAATACTCCAGTATGAAAATGTAGTAGTAGGTACTACGAAACATGTGTCACAGTTAAACCTTAAAAGAACAAACTCCATTAACAAAGTTAAAAGAGAGAAAATAGAAAAGGCAACATCTCTCAGAATTATTTGACTTTCACGAGTGCCAACCTGCGTCAGTTTTAAATAAAAAAACTTGATAAACCTAAATATTATTTTATCAAATAAAACAGGATACTTTCACTTTCTGACGTGAATAAAATATTGAAGAGTGAACGATTTTTCCAGTGTAAAATATGTTAGAATAATATATAGGCCCCAATGCTGATTAATTTTCGCAAAAAATATAAAAAAACAGGTTCGAAAATAGACATTTTTATTTTAATAGATTAACAATATCAAATTGAATCGGTCCTCTGTACATATGTGCAATATTATACATTAAATCAGTTCATACCCCATCACGTGAGTTTTTCATTAAGAATGCCATTCCATGTATTCGAAAATGTTTTTTCAGTTCATATTCACCAGTAAACTCTTGTAAACAAACCCTGCACTGGTTTTCCTTTACAGGCTCTCTAGATTCACCCGGAGCTAGCTTCAAAATTTCTTTCAGTTCTTCAACAGCCTCCTTATCAAAACAGTCATTATTCTCTAAATACGAGTTCGTATCTTCGATTTTATGGTAATGCTTCAGGTGTTTGATCAGAGATGGTTTAACAACAAAACACTCCCCGCAGTCCATACACTGAAAATCGGTAGAAATATCTCTGTGTGAGATAACATGAAGATGGAATTTATCACGTGCTGTTTCTTCAAAATCGCAGATTTTGCAGTGATATGTCCCATCAAACGGTTTCGCTTCTTCAGCTTGCAGATCGATAACTTTCTCTGGAGTGCCACTCATTATAATTTTTTTAGTGCGAAATACGAAAGGCGCCCTTTTTCTTTTTCGTTTTAAATTCTCCTGCGAGTTGGGCGAAATATTTTTATTCGATTTCGGGGAGTCTAGATCTGTTTGTTCCATGGACGTATCTCTGATTTCAGTTTCGGAGGACGATTTTTTTTCTGCGGTGTCGCTATTCTCATAGTCTACAGAATCATTTGAGTTTTCTTGCAATGCAATTGAAGAGTGGGAAATTTTTTTAACTACCACCTGAGGCTTGCTGTATATACAACTGGAAATATGCTCTTCTCTCTGATCCAATGGATATTTCTCTTTGCACAACAAACATGTGTCTATTGTCAAAGAGTTACTGGGTTGCGTATTTGAATTTGTACCGGATGCGTCGCTATTATTTGTATGCTGTTTGTTCACATGTCGACATTTGGTACAATGAACAGTGTTCTCATCGTCATAAAATACGATTCTACTGTGACACTGAACACACAGATCTATAACATACGAATTAACTTGTTGTCTCATATTTTGCATTTTCGAACACTTTAACAAATGTGACGCATATGTGGCTGAAGATCTGAAATAATTTCTACAAAATTTGCATACAAATACGTACATGTAACGACTTCGATCGCCAGTGTGGTAATCTAAATGCTGTTTTACGTTATCTTCATAAATAATACAACCGTCAAATTTACAACCCAGACATTTAAACACTTTATCTGCGGTACAAGGATTAGAATGCAACTTGGCGTGTTCTGAGAATGCAATTATATTTTCGAAACTTTCCTTGCAAATACTGCACTGTTGCCAAGGTTTGATGTGTTGTGAGAAATGAACGGAGAATGTAGCGGGGGAGGCAAACAGTTTGCCACATTTTTTTCCAGGACATCTGATTCTCACTTGTTTCGCTAGATGGAAACAAACGTCATCTAAATGTTTCATCAGAAATTCTCTCGATTCGAATTTTTTTCCACATTCTGGACATATAAACGGAGCGATATTCGAGTGAATCCTGCTATGGGCTGAGAATGAACAGTTTGTGGAAGCAACATATTTGCAGAGGTTACACTTCAATTTCTCATCCAGAGGTATATTCCTGCCTGTGAAATGCAAAGTCATGGTGATCCTCTGGCTTTGTTTGCATTCTGGACATTTGGGATATATTGTCGGATCAGGGACACTCAAAGATTCAATTTTGGAAATGACAGGCATTTGGATTTGAGTTTCAACAGGTGGAGACTGACTAGGCGGTGAATTTTCTTCAGGGTAACATACTTCTTCTTTTATTCCAGCGAAGTTTTCAGTAGATAAACAGTTTTGTTTCAGCTCTTTTTGGCAGTTTATCGTTACGAACTGGCACAAAGGAACATTGCTGCTGATTTGCATCAGAGTCAACTGTATCATATCAGAGTTTTCCCCTATGCCATAGCATAACAGATCATTCGGCTTCAAAGTAATAATTTGCCTGCCCTTTTCATTATCATCTGGACCATAAAACTGAGCATTCACATAACAATTTTCTTCAATTCTATCTTCTTCCACATCGAACAATTTTTCAACAGCTGGATGTGGCAGAAATCCCATCATTCCGAATGGCACGTTGTAAATTTCCAAGTCGCCCAAATCAATTTTTCCTGCAGTCAAAGAAAAATGACTGCGAGCGTGTAAAAGGAACGAACAACGGTTGTAGAATGTAAGTGTGTCGTTGCAATCTCTGCAGAAATATTTTATCATGATCGCTCTTCGATTGATGTGGTCTTGAAAGGTAACTTTAGAGACAAACCTGGAAATATATTGAAATAAAAATAGGATCATTTAAGATTATCATCCAAATTATGAATTTCTACATTCGGGCAGGACTGACAAAAATAACTACAATAGCGCGGCTTCAAATACATATTCGTAGTCTTCATTCATTTCAAATTTCATTTATTTCCAACATACAGAGTGTAGCAGCCAAATGGAATAAATTCGATAACGAATAAATGAAGGCGTGTTGGGAAAAACGCTCGGACACGTCGATTTGTAATTTTAAATGCGCATATTTTTCAAGAAAATATTATTATATAGGGTGTTCCATGTGACCGTGGCCAATACCAACTTTCTTATTTCAAATGCAACCCCCTGTATATTATTTATTTTTTGGATTCTTCAGAGAATTCTAGACACAATTCATGCACAACGTCCTATACCTATCTTTAACTATTTCGGAAGTATTAAGTGTTTTCAGATTTATTGCAAAAATCAACGTTTTAAATAAAAATTATTTTATTTCACAAATTCGGTACATTACACTTAAAACCTAATAAGTAATACTGATTATTTCTTAATTATTGAAAAAAAACATTAATGTCAATGTAGGAAATGTTCAAAATGCTCGCCGCGAACGTCTTGGCAACATGCTAATCTGGTGTAGAATTGTCTTCTAACGTTACTCAATATTTTAGGCGTGACTGATCTAATCGCAAGCGTGGTTCGGTTTTTTAGGTCGTCTAAGTTTAAGGGTTTCGTTTCGTATACAATACTTTTGACATATCCCCACAAAAAGAAGTCTAATGTAAAATTGTAAAAAATCTGAAAACACTTAATACATATTTCCGAAAAAGTTGAAGATAGGTATAGGACATAGTACATGAATTATGTCTAGAATTTTCTGAAGAATCCAAAAAATAAATAATATACAGGGGGTTGCATTTGAAATAAGAATGTTGGAATTCGCCACGGTCGCATGGAACACCCTATATAATTTTATTTTCTTGAAAAATATGCGCATTTAAAATTACAAATCGACGTGTCCGAGCGTTTTTCCTAACACCCCCTCATTTATTCGTTATCGAATTTATTCCATTTGGCTGTTACACTCTGTATACTATTGTAATGTAGTACAGGGGTTGTCCACTTAATACAAGCAGGATTTAGTTTAATTTTCTTCTTCAAATGAGTTTTTCTATCAATTCTTGAAGTCCTGCTAGTACAAAGTGAACCACCCTGTATACATGCATATCCCAACAGAAAAATAAGGAACTTACATGTCTCTGCAGGTGTAACATGGATACACATGAAGGCCAAGTTTGGGTTTGAAGGAGATCCAGGCAGTGTCATTGGTCTTCGAGAAGATCAAATTCCACTTTGATTGAAGCTCATTCTTCAGGCTCTGAAACATTAAATGAGTATTCAAGAATTTGTGTTCAACTAAGCATTTTTCTGTTATTTTTTTATCAACAATTTATGGATGGACAAAAGCAGGCCTGGTTGTTACAGTACGAGGTCAAGACAAAATTCAAGGTTGAACTAAATTTTTTGTAATACCATGTAATTTTCAAAATTGAGCAGAGTTCAACCTGTACTGTTTAACCGGTCAACACTAGTATTATCTTCTATCTTTGTATTTTGCCGTTGATTAGGAAGCAGACAGTTTAATCTACATTTATGAAAAGTTTATTTTGAACCAAGTAGATGAAGTAGATTTCAAGATATATGCATGTAAGATTGATAATTGATCTTGTTATAACTAATAAAAATTGCACTTAAATTTCGAATCATAATAATTATTATACCATGCTTCTATTTACCTTTTCCAAATTTTTGCAATTAAAATGTGGGAAAGGCTTAAGTAAGTTACTGAAAACTCCAAGTGTTGAAATTTTCTCAAACTATATTATTAATTTTGCAACCATTCATTAATGTTAGCTCTACATACTGTCTGGTAGCTTTTTCAAACTTATCAAGTCCACATTCATAACACCCACAATAAGAGTGTGAATTTAATTCTCCCCCAAGTTATGAATCATAATAGTACAAGAAGAGATCCATTATACTGAATTACAAGCGATAAACACATATATCCGTAGTTTTTTATACAGGGTGACAATTTAAAAACTTGCCAGGCCAATTATGTGGCTACAAGGATGTATTCAGAGAAAATGCCGAAACATGTCAATTTTTAAATGGAGTGGGACATATTTTGAGCAAAATTGTAAGCCAAAATCTCCTCAAACCTAGGTGTAGGGGCTATCACCCCTAAATTCTTCACAGGGAATAGAGGGTGAGCTAAACCTTTCTAGCTAAATCTTTCAATTGAGTTATAGCTCACCCCCTATTCCCTATTGAGAATTTAGGGGTGAAAGCTCCTACACCTAGGGTTGAGGAGATTTCATCTAAAAATTCTACTCAAAATATGCCCCCCTCCGAATAAAAATTGACCTGTTCAGGAATTTTCTCTGAAAACATCCTTGTCGAGACATAATTTATTGACCTGGCATGTTTTCAATTTGTCACCCCCTGTAACTATTTCAAGGACTCAATATAAATTTGCAAACCATAGTATTCATGTAAAGGGACAAGTGATCTTTCAATTGGGGTATAGCTCACCCCCTATTCTCTATTAAGAATTTAGGGGTTATAGCTCCTACACCCAGGGTTGAGGAGATTTCAGCTTACAATTCTGCTCAAAATATGTCCCCCTACAAATAGAAATTGACCTGTTCCGGCATTTTCTCTGAAAACATCCAGGTCGTGACATAATTGGACTAGCAAGTTTTCAAATTGTCACCCTGTACTATATATCTCACAACATACGAGGTGGATTTGGGCAATTCAACAATTTCATGATACAGCTATGAACTGAGGTATAGTCCAGTATATTGAAATATTTAATGTCATGCTTGTACAACCAAGTCTTGATCACTGCTATTATACAATAATTTCCTATCTCTCCAAAAGCCCTATTACATTTCTAAGTCTACATTTGATGGTATAAAATGCATCAGGATGTATAATTAGGGTTGAAGTTGTTCCTTACTCTGGTATTTTAGTGTATACAAAATTTCGATTTGAAATTTGCTAGCCTCATACATAAAAACAAATATTTCTGGCAGTTTATGATACAAATCCACTCTATGAGTGATGGTGATCAAGAACCATGGGTAATAGCTGACAGAAGGTTCCTCAACGTCAACACAATAATATGGATATTACCATTATTTTTAACAATATGACAGGATAAAACATCAATATACAAATAAAGAAATTCTTCAAAAACTGTCTAAAACAGTTCTCGTGCCTTACACCAGTAGTTACATACATGAGATAATAAGGATACCATGAAAAGCAACCATAATTATGAATTATTTCATCAAAATACTCACCACTATAGGGCTACAAAGTGATAGGTCCAGGTCAGGTGTAGGCGCCATTGTTGTGGGGGCCAAATCTGCTATCTCCAATTAGGACTTTTACTATCAATATAAAAAGTAGTTAGGTCACAAGTACGAATGAGAATATACAAATGATTAATTGAAATGAATTACAATAATATGAATGACAACTAATACTGATTTATATTTACCTTGGCAGAAAGAGCTCGCCAATAACCTTTGCTTCTTTGCTCTCATCTAAAAAACATATCCCCAAGTTTTTAGGTTATGGTGTGAGTATGACAGCGCATACAAACATGCTGAAGCTACGTAGCGCAGGTGAAGAAGAATAGGCTAGATATCGCTACTCCATTCTTTACTCGTTCATTTGATTGGTATGGGGAAGATAATAGGTTTTATGATTTTATTTGGTGAATTTTTTGTCTTTTGCCAACTATTTGTAAATAATTATGAAACTCTAGTAAATATTACGTTTTCAATATTCAGTCTAACTGCAAAATGCTTGTATAGAAACAGGAATATCAAATACGCACGTCTTCTTCATGAAAGACAGTCACTGGTTGTTGGTATTTTGATATTTCTGAGGTGTCAAGATAGGCATTAAAATAAAACAATAATTGAAAATTTTATATTTATTACAAAATCATTATATGAACAAGATCCAATCAAGATGACATGAGGAATCTGTATGAACTATACATTCTTTAAATTGTATTAATGGGTATATACAAATCATGAATATCTCATGTAATTTTCATTATATTAATAGACTGCACAAGTCTATTGGCAGTGAGTGTGGCCAAAGAAGTATCCCATTCAGTGTGTGACGACATGCGCCACTCACTGACAGTCTGTCAGTGACAGACTTGTCACATGTGACAGTTAATGGCCACTAGGGTGGTCCTACAACATGTCGAACAGTTGTTTTATTAAGGATCACTGAGATCTAACTGACCGAAGAATTTAGATACAATACAAATAAACACGTTGAAGGGATAGTACTCTTTGCTGTTACTCTCTTTGAAGTTTGACCGGAGTTCTATGCACCTTTTAGCCAGGGTTCTGACAACATGACAATCATCGGAAAGCAGTGGAGTGTCCAAAAGACACAACATTGAATATATCCAAGTTCCAATAACGTCATTGAAACAGGTTCCAGGCTCCAAATTTCCCAAAACTTCATTCATAACGTCCAAGACTTTAATCTTATCAGCTTGAGAAAATGTTAAGAAATCTATATTGTCATGTAATTCGGATACCATCTTTTTAACAATATTCAAATCGGTGCAAACATCTTTACCTGTGACTGAAATACGTGGCATGAGATTTCGTCTGAGGTTCTTGAAGTCTTCCAACGTTTTATCTTGAAATTCTTTCGTTGGAAGATGACGTGGATCTACAGAATTATTCAATTTGTCCTCTTCGAACTCACTAACTTTGACTGGATTGAGTTTAGATGGATCGATCTTTGCCGTTGTCCAAGGTTTCATTAAGGAACGCTCGTAACAGGCGTACTGTAGAAATTCTTCGGCAGTTTGTGGAACTTTATTTGGATCGAAGTTGGCTGGTACAGTTGCCTCAAATGGGAGGGCTTTCTTTAGGAGCCCATAATCTGAAGCTATGCTGCATTCTGAATCGTATTCTTCATCCGACATGACTTCAATATTCTGGTTTTGTTGAAAGTTAATAACTATCTCAAAATTATTTTAAATGAGATTACCCTATCGATATGAGCTGTCTGAATCTACTTGACACAGTGTTAATTGGTTTTACCAAAGTCCAAATTACGATACATGTGATTAAAACTAACACTATGCCGAAAACTATAGAGTCTGAATGAGTTCTTCTCTCGAACCACTTAGTGTAAACACTTAATATTGCAGATAGTCCTCCAAACAAATAAGCTAACGTGCCCAAAACAACGTGCACAAATTTGTTCAATTTCGGGGAGTAGAAATCCTTAAGTTCTCTATTGTATAAGGTTAGTATTCCATTCAAGCCACTCAGGATGGCAAATGTGAATCCTAATAGTCCAAAAAGTGCATGCCAAGATTTGAAGTGCGCCTTTTTCTTGTCTAATTTGGTTTGGAAGGCAATGTAGAATGCAATAATAGTCAAAATCAATGCTGATGTTTGAAGAACCCAGTGGTAGAATATGCGATTTGATCCAATAATATTTTTCAGAAAGTTATTATCTCCCCTCAAGGTTATAATTCCTTCAGTAAGTAGCAGCACCCACTGAAACAAATAAATGGGATTAGAATTGAATCAAGTCTAGAACATTTTGTAAACAAAGTCAACATGAAATATTCTTCATTTCCAATAATTTAAAAAGAAATAGAATAATCTGTTTGAAACTAGTTTCACTTAATAATATTTTTATTAATGATGTAATGAACTAATATGAATATGGTTGTACCATATTGTTGAATATGTTGTACCATTGTACATACTAAGTGCAAAAAATTCCTTTTGATAATTTATATGAATTACTTCAGTTTTTAGGTAAATCAACATGCAATGGCAATAATAATCTGTATACGATACGCACTATTTACAAATTAGTAAAAGTGGTCTGAGGTAAAAGTAAACCATCTTCTTCGTCAAGAAGTAAACAATGCCAGATGGCTAGGTAAATTGAGGTTATATTATTGTTCTGTCAAAGTACCGCAGTTCAGCTCTCTGGTCAAGATGTATCATACAGTACGTCAAGATGTATCATACATTACGAGTAGTACGACTTACGAGTACGTTCCACTCAGGGCTCAGAAGTAGAACCTGGGGGGGAAAATTCAAAATAAAAATCGAGATGATCGTCCTGAGAAAAGATCTCTGTTTCCTTTTCAATGAGATACCCTGTACAACGAAGATATTGAATGAATGTCAGTAGAAGAAAAAAGTGTTTTTTTTCCTTCTGAATTATGCAAAAAAGGGCACTCTTTATAAGTCCAACATTTTCTTTTACAAATACGCGAGCGCAGCCGCTGGTATGTAATAAAAATATGAATAATGAACAAGCACTTACTCCAACATTCATTAGAATAGGGTGCCACGTGAAGAACACAATATCTCCGTAAAACGCTATGTATAACATAAACACAGTAAAAACTAAAACAAATAAGTGAACCACATTTGTTACTCTGCTTGATGTCACTATGGCCGATAAATTTTTCCGGGGTTCTTCTCTACTTTTCTCTTCCATATTGGTGTTTTTGAACGTAAAAAATCATACTCTCTTATACGAGATCTAGAAGTACTTGTAGCATAATTAGCTCATGATTACTGCGACATACGATGCTGGATTATGTTTATCTCTCATCTTGAATGTCGATCAACAGAAGTTATTATCTCTGCTGTATAACTTAATTGGGAATTCAAAGGATTATACTCAATTCTTATCGAATACGTGCCAAGTTATAATCATTTTGGATTTACCATCAATTTATATGTTACATAAAATGGAGCAGTGGCGTACTACAATAACTGCTCGACTTATCGTCAATCGAAACTCTGAATTTTAGATCAACAATAATCGTTACTTATGAGGGCTACATGGACTATTTTGGTATCGAAATGTAGGTTTTCGAGGTCGCTCCATTCAATAAAAGATATTCCAAAGCCCTAACTAGCATAGTTTAGATTTTCACATGTCAAATGGCATTTTTTGAAAAATAGCAAATTTCAAACTCTCATATCTTCCGTTCCTATCATCTCCGCCAAAAATAATTTATATTATTGTAAAAAGCACCCTCTTGGTGATTGGACAGAAGAGCGGCTTTCCACCAATCAAGGGTGTTATTACTTAAAGAAAAATAAAAGATGTTAATTAGAATTTTGAAATTCTTTCTTCCGACGGAAGAAAGTGTGGGATCGGCCCAACGCACTTGGGTCGGGTCTTAGTGTTTAAAATTATTTTCTAGGGAGAGGGATGGTAAATGAAAACCTTTTAGATTAAATTTAAGACGTATATTAAACCAAATCAAACTAAACAAATTCTCACCAAATTAGATATGTGTTACTTAAATCAAATGATTCAAATTATTAAATGTTCAGATATTTCTTAATTCGAAAGCAAATAATCCCATCAAGTATAACTGTTAAATTAGCTTTAAATTACAAAGGCAGATCTATTCCTTGAAATTAAACCAACATCAGTGTGAATTCCAAATCATAAAAAATATCACATTCAAATTATCATCAAAAATGAAAAAGGTTTGTCAAAATAACCCCAAATTAATAACCATGGATAATCTCAAAAGAATCTACAATATACCTAAGGTAAACTTTCTATACCCAAACAAGAAAACGGAAAATAATCCCTCTTAAACTTCACATTCACGAGGGGAAACTCAACAATAATTTCCTCGTGATCTTTCAAATAAACCTGAGTTTTCTCAACAGAAAACTCCACTCAGACCTTCAACTACTTAAGGGTGATTTACAAATATTATAATACGTTTTAAGAAAAAAAATACGAAAAACATGAAACTATGACTTTTAGAAGATTTCAGGACTCTGGACTAAACACATAATTTGGGCGGGCAAGCTAAGCATAAACAATTTATCTGACCTTTTTCCTGGACCAATAATCCCAAAAAATGATGAACCTAGGAGGATGTTCTACGACGTTGCTTCTTTCCTGAAACAGACAGATTAGGTACGAAGACACGGCACCCACACGTTTTTCGCCAAAAATTGACTTTCACTCCCGAATATACCGACGATTCGCGATCTAAAAAAATTCCAAATAATTTAGAGACTTTACTAACTTTTAACTTAACACTTTTTATGTCCCTGTTCAAGACTGATTTTCCAAGACTTCAAAAATAAAACCAAGAACTTTATGAGCTATTCCAACGCCGTCTTCCGAATAACTACAAAACTAAATTAATTCTAAAACCTTCCTTAAAACCGTACTAAAACATATCAAACACATATCAAACGAGTCAACTCAGAATCTCCCCGTTTGAGACTTCTGCAGTTACTCCACTCCGCAACTTCCAAATCAACCTAAATTTTTTTCGTAACCATATTCGCGAGTACTGGAAACCTTTCGGCCTCGAGGTTCCACCAGCCACTGCCTATTTCGTCCCCGGAGCGAGTCGAAGATTTTCCCCTCTTCGTCTCCTCCAAAAACCAGTCAAATTAAAAGTTTTTCTTCCGTCGATGCTTCAAAACCAATCAAATCAATATTTCTTCCATCTTTGTTTTTATGAACCAATCAAATTGAAGACTTTCCTGCTTCCCTACCCCTCTTAGTTCCCATGCATCGGTTTGGGAAATGCTGTGTCGAAAAATACCTTGGTTCCCCAGCAATCGCAGCGTATTCTCAGCGCTGAGTTCGTGGAACCATAATTTCCTTATCTTCACTGTTGCAGACGAAATTCGAACCGAAAAAGTAACAATTTTAATCGTTATCGTCTCGCCAGATATCCTGCCTAGGCCTTGATAACCGTCTCAATAATTTTTTATCACCGGGGTATTGAGTTCCCGAAGTTTAAATCGATCAATTAAATTATTGGGCTTTCTCTCGGGAGATTTCCCGAGTAAAATAAAGGGTGTTAAAAATATCACTGAATTATTACGGAAAAGAAGAAACGTTCAAGTCCTAATTTTAAAAAGGGATATTTATTTTATTACTTTCAAGTTAGCCCTCCTATTACATTATGTTGATCAGCATACCTCAATGTATCAATGTGCAAAATATGAGCGATTTGAAAAATCTCAAATTTTGGGTGAAAAATGCCAAAGGGGTAAGACCCACCAAAAACACCATATTTGTCATCACCAAGGAATCCCTGGCAGATCCAAAGTCGTTTTTCGAAAGTGAAGATCTACAACCTATTCGAATCATGCAGAATACCCATTAGACTGATCAGTATCGCCTATACTTTGAGTGCTCTGAGCGTCTGAACAAAACTTGAAACTGAAAAATCGAAAAATATAAAACCGAATAATTCGTTACTTATGAGGGTTACATGGACGATTTAGGTATCAAAATGTAGGTTTTCGAGGTCGCTCCATTCAATAAAAGATATTCCAGAGCCCTAACTAGCATAGTTTAGATTTTCACTTGTCAAATGGCATTTTTCGAAAAATTGCAAATTTCAAACTCTCATATCTTCCGTTCCTATCATCTCCGCCAAAAATTATTTATATCATATAGATCAGCATACCTCAATGTATCACTGTGCAAAATATGAGCGATTTGAAAAATCTCAAATTTTGGGCGAAAAATGCCAAAGGGGTAAGACCCCCCAAAAACACCATATTCGTCATCACCACGGAATCCCTGGCAGATCCAAAGTCGTTTTTCGAAAGTGAAGATCTACAACCTATTCGAATCATGCAGAATACCCATTAGACTGATCAGTATCGCCTATACTTTGAGTGCTCTGAGCGTCTGAACAAAACTCGAAACTGAAAAATCGAAAAATATAAAACCGAATAATTCGTTACTTATGAGGGCTACATGGACGATTTTGGTATCAAAATGTAGGTTTTCGAGGTCGCTCCATTCAATGAAAGATATTCCAGAGCCCTAACTAGCATAGTTTAGATTTTGGCCTGTCAAATGGCATTTTTCGAAAAATTGCAAATTTCAAACTCTCATATCTTCCGTTCCTATCATCTCCGCCAAAAATTATTAATATCATATGGATCAGCATACCTCAATGTATCACTGTGCAAAATATGAGCGATTTGAAAAATCTCAAATTTTGGGTGAAAAATGCCAAAGGGGTAAGACCCCCCAAAAACACCATATTCGTCATCACCACGGAATCCCTGGCGGATCCAAAGTCGTTTTTCGAAAGTGAAGATCTACTACCCATTCGAATCATGCAGAATACCCATTAGACTGATCAGTTTCGTCTATACTTTGAGTGCTCTGAGCGTCTGAACAAAACTCGAAACCGAAAAATCGAAAAATATAAAACCGAATAATTCGTTACTTATGAGGGCTACATGGACGATTTTGGTATCAAAATGTAGGTTTTCGAGGTCGCTCCATTCAATGAAAGATATTCCAGAGCCCTAACTAGCATAGTTTAGATTTTGACATGTCAAATGGCATTTTTCGAAAAATTGCAAATTTCAAACTCTCATATCTTCCGTTCCTATCATCTCCGCCAAAAATTATTTATATCATATGGATCAGCATACCTCAATGTATCACTGTGCAAAATATGAGCGATTTGAAAAATCTCAAATTTTGGGTGAAAAATGCCAAAGGGGTAAGACCCCCCAAAAACACCATATTCGTCATCACCACGGAATCCCTGGCAGATCCAAAGTCGTTTTTCGAAAGTGAAGATCTACTACCCATTCGAATCATGCAGAATACCCATTAGACTGATCAGTATCGCCTATACTTTGAGTGCTCTGAGCGTCTGAACAAAACTCGAAACCGAAAAATCGAAAAATATAAAACCGAATAATTCGTTACTTATGAGGGCTACATGGACGATTTTGGTATCAAAATGTAGGTTTTCGAGGTCGCTCCATTCAATGAAAGATCTTCCAGAGCCCTAACTAGCATAGTTTAGATTTTCACTTGTCAAATGGCATTTTTCGAGAAATTGCAAATTTCAAACTCTCATATCTTCCATTCCTATCATCTCCGCCAAAAATTATTTATATCATATAGATCAGCATACCTCAATGTATCACTGTGCAAAATATGAGCGATTTGAAAAATCTCAAATTTTGGGTGAAAAATGCCAAAGGGGTAAGACCCCCCAAAAACACCATATTCGTCATCACCACGGAATCCCTGGCAGATCCAAAGTCGTTTTTCGAAAGTGAAGATCTACTACCCATTCGAATCATGCAGAATACCCATTAGACTGATCAGTATCGCCTATACTTTGAGTGCTCTGAGCGTCTGAACAAAACTCGAAACTGAAAAATCGAAAAATATAAAACCGAATAATTCGTTACTTATGAGGGCTACATGGACGATTTTGGTATCAAAATGTAGGTTTTCGAGGTCGCTCCATTCAATGAAAGATATTCCAGAGCCCTAACTAGCATAGTTTAGATTTTGGCCTGTCAAATGGCATTTTTCGAAAAATTGCAAATTTCAAACTCTCATATCTTCCGTTCCTATCATCTCCGCCAAAAATTATTAATATCATATGGATCAGCATACCTCAATGTATCACTGTGCAAAATATGAGCGATTTGAAAAATCTCAAATTTTGGGTGAAAAATGCCAAAGGGGTAAGACCCCCCAAAAACACCATATTCGTCATCACCACGGAATCCCTGGCGGATCCAAAGTCGTTTTTCGAAAGTGAAGATCTACTACCCATTCGAATCATGCAGAATACCCATTAGACTGATCAGTTTCGTCTATACTTTGAGTGCTCTGAGCGTCTGAACAAAACTCGAAACCGAAAAATCGAAAAATATAAAACCGAATAATTCGTTACTTATGAGGGCTACATGGACGATTTTGGTATCAAAATGTAGGTTTTCGAGGTCGCTCCATTCAATGAAAGATCTTCCAGAGCCCTAACTAGCATAGTTTAGATTTTCACTTGTCAAATGGCATTTTTCGAGAAATTGCAAATTTCAAACTCTCATATCTTCCATTCCTATCATCTCCGCCAAAAATTATTTATATCATATAGATCAGCATACCTCAATGTATCACTGTGCAAAATATGAGCGATTTGAAAAATCTCAAATTTTGGGTGAAAAATGCCAAAGGGGTAAGACCCCCCAAAAACACCATATTCGTCATCACCACGGAATCCCTGGCAGATCCAAAGTCGTTTTTCGAAAGTGAAGATCTACAACCTATTCGAATCATGCAGAATACCCATTAGACTGATCAGTATCGCCTATACTTTGAGTGCTCTGAGCGTCTGAACAAAACTCGAAACTGAAAAATCGAAAAATATAAAACCGAATAATTCGTTACTTATGAGGGCTACATGGACGATTTTGGTATCAAAATGTAGGTTTTCGAGGTCGCTCCATTCAATGAAAGATATTCCAGAGCCCTAACTAGCATAGTTTAGATTTTGGCCTGTCAAATGGCATTTTTCGAAAAATTGCAAATTTCAAACTCTCATATCTTCCGTTCCTATCATCTCCGCCAAAAATTATTAATATCATATGGATCAGCATACCTCAATGTATCACTGTGCAAAATATGAGCGATTTGAAAAATCTCAAATTTTGGGTGAAAAATGCCAAAGGGGTAAGACCCCCCAAAAACACCATATTCGTCATCACCACGGAATCCCTGGCGGATCCAAAGTCGTTTTTCGAAAGTGAAGATCTACTACCCATTCGAATCATGCAGAATACCCATTAGACTGATCAGTTTCGTCTATACTTTGAGTGCTCTGAGCGTCTGAACAAAACTCGAAACCGAAAAATCGAAAAATATAAAACCGAATAATTCGTTACTTATGAGGGCTACATGGACGATTTTGGTATCAAAATGTAGGTTTTCGAGGTCGCTCCATTCAATAAAAGATATTCCAGAGCCCTAACTAGCATAGTTTAGATTTTCACTTGTCAAATGGCATTTTTCGAGAAATTGCAAATTTCAAACTCTCATATCTTCCATTCCTATCATCTCCGCCAAAAATTATTAATATCATATGTATCAGCATACCTCAATGTATCACTGTGCAAAATATGAGCGATTTGAAAAATCTCAAATTTTGGGTGAAAAATGCCAAAGGGGTAAGACCCCCCAAAAACACCATATTCGTCATCACCACGGAATCCCTGGCAGATCCAAAGTCGTTTTTCGAAAGTGAAGATCTACTACCTATTCGAATCATGCAGAATACCCATTAGACTGATCAGTATCGCCTATACTTTGAGTGCTCTGAGCGTCTGAACAAAACTCGAAACTGAAAAATCGAAAAATATAAAACCGAATAATTCGTTACTTATGAGGGCTACATGGACGATTTTGGTATCAAAATGTAGGTTTTCGAGGTCGCTCCATTCAATGAAAGATATTCCAGAGCCCTAACTAGCATAGTTTAGATTTTGACCTGTCAAATGGCATTTTTCGAAAAATTGCAAATTTCAAACTCTCATATCTTCCGTTCCTATCATCTCCGCCAAAAATTATTAATATCATATGGATCAGCATACCTCAATGTATCACTGTGCAAAATATGAGCGATTTGAAAAATCTCAAATTTTGGGTGAAAAATGCCAAAGGGGTAAGACCCCCCAAAAACACCATATTCGTCATCACCACGGAATCCCTGGCGGATCCAAAGTCGTTTTTCGAAAGTGAAGATCTACTACCCATTCGAATCATGCAGAATACCCATTAGACTGATCAGTATCGCCTATACTTTGAGTGTTCTGAGCGTCTGAACAAAACTCGAAACTGAAAAATCGAAAAATATAAAACCGAATAATTCGTTACTTATGAGGGCTACATGGACGATTTTGGTATCAAAATGTAGGTTTTCGAGGTCGCTCCATTCAATGAAAGATCTTCCAGAGCCCTAACTAGCATAGTTTAGATTTTGACCTGTCAAATGGCATTTTTCGAGAAATTGCAAATTTCAAACTCTCATATCTTCCATTCCTATCATCTCCGCCAAAAATTATTTATATCATATGGATCAGCATACCTCAATGTATCACTGTGCAAAATATGAGCGATTTGAAAAATCTCAAATTTTGGGTGAAAAATGCCAAAGGGGTAAGACCCCCCAAAAACACCATATTCGTCATCACCACGGAATCCCTGGCAGATCCAAAGTCGTTTTTCGAAAGTGAAGATTTACTACCCATTCGAATCATGCAGAATACCCATTAGACTGATCAGTATCGCATAAACTTTGAGTGCTCTGAGCGTCTGAACAAAACTCGAAACTGAAAAATCGAAAAATATAAAACCGAATAATTCGTTACTTATGAGGGCTACATGGACGATTTTGGTATCAAAATGTAGGTTTTCGAGGTCGCTCCATTCAATAAAAGATATTCCAGAGCCCTAACTAGCATAGTTTAGATTTTCACTTGTCAAATGGCATTTTTCGAAAAATTGCAAATTTCAAACTCTCATATCTCATATATTTATATCATATGAATCAGCATACCTCAATGTATCACTGTTTGTATATTGTCAATAAGCATTGTCCTGAGTATCTCTAGGCATAATAAAAAAGTTCGAAAAATTCTGAAGTTATTGTTAAATTTTCAACTAACTTCTTCCCTTCGTACACGTAAATTTCGCTAATGGAGAATTTATTCAGGTAACCCATTGTAAAAAGGAGTTCTGCAGAGCGCGGTCATTGGACCCATAACCGGTCTTCTGTTGCTTAGGTCTCGGTTCCGTGTTTATAAAATTAATTCATTTCTATTTCATACGATTTGCGATGTGTTGAACTAATTATTATTGATCAAGTAAGTATTGTTTTGATTTTTTCTGTATTATTAGAGGATTTTTTGGTTTAATTTTGTGGATCTGATTGCGTTTCGGTTATTTCTGATTTTATGAGTATAAATAGTAAGTGAATCGAGGAAGTTGTTACATTATCGTATTTGTACGTAGTTTTGATAATTATAGGAGACAAAAAAATGTAGGTTTGAAGTTGCAAATTCAGTTTAAATTTCGATCAAAACGATTAGAATAAAATTTCAATAACTAACAACACTTTCTAGCTTATTACGAAATACAGATGATGTACAGGGAATTGTCTGGAAGATTCGAGTGGATGATTTCTTGTCGACAGTTCAAGCGAAACTTTCATATAGGTACTTTTAAAATTATAAATATTAACCAACAATACCAACGAAATATATAAAATTTTCGTGATCAATGAACCTAAAAAAACAGTAACATATACTTATACTCCATTCACAATTACAAAATCACAACTCTGGCCTTGGAAATTTGACACATTCCACTCTGTATCGAAGGTATGACGTTTTTCAAAATATTTTTATGTTCCAAGTCAACACTATGTTGCCCTTTCTACATTCTAAGCGTATTTCTCAGAATGTATACCTATTTCATTTTGGAGAACACAACAGAAAATTGTGAACAATATTCTACATGTAAAGGAGTTTTTGGATTTATGATTGTAAAGATTTATCGATGTGCTTTGTTTTCATCATGATATTGTATGTGATATGATTGTGAGGGTGCATAACATTTCTATTTCTAATATTTCTTCATTTCAAATAAATAACAGTTTTATTCATTCATCACAAAGGAAATAAACATAATAACTAAATTAACGAATATGTTTACAGAGAAACTAATAATTTCAATTCAATAGTAATTGAGTTTTGGTTAATTTTGATTATAAATTAATAAGCAAGAATGTCATTTCCTGAAAGCGTTATAGATATACATTTCATTTATTTGATCTTATGAACAAGGAGTAAAATATTCTGACTGTATAGTAATTTATTAGTTTAAAAAATATTCATACTACCACAGTAGGTTTGTACAAATAATTTGGGATAGGTCAAACATATGCTTCACATTTATCATTCACCTGTTCTAAAATAAGACACAAACTCCTGGAATATGGAAAAAACCGATGTATTCTGGTTCAATATAGCCTATTTCTACTTTCGGCAAAGGATTGATAGGAATGAAAGCTCCAGTGACATATTTCAATTCATCGGAATCTGAATTCACCTACCGTTGAATGCAATATTGTCTTATTTCTTCTTTATTTTTAGCTTTTTCGACGTGTTTTTTTCTGAAACGTGAAAACGATCAACAATAATCATTTAGAAACCGATGAGGGCCATCCAGAACCCGTTTACATAAGAAAATCGTGCAATTTCATTCTGCAAGTTCCTTCCTCATAATTCCTCGAAAATCCTACCTGAACCATATTTTCTGGTTGATTTCGTTAGAAGATCGTATAAGGAAGCCTTTTTTGTCTATTTACACATTCCAAATAAATTTTGAGCACCAAAAACTATACCGAAACTAACCAAACTTCTGGGGGACCGGAATTTCGTTTGAAATCTTTCTAAACGGCCAGATACCTAAAAAATACTTCGTTATCAAGTGTAAAAAGGTCGATCAGTACTTATTTTCGCTTTATTTATGCATATAAATCGATTTTTGGTCCAATTCAAATTTGCCGTTCGTACTCACGCCAAAAGTCGGGAAAGGAAAAAATGACACTTGCACGAAATTTCTTATATCGACGGGAAACTTCTTCTGGACGACGAAGAATGGAAAAATAGGCGATTTCCTATCGATATTTCGCCCCAAAATCGCCGATCGATTCGAACTAACAAAATGTGGAATATCTTTGATACTTTTACTTTGATGTAAACAAAGAAACTGGCAACGTCGTTTTGTCATTAACGATATTATCTGTACGCGCACAGACTTTTCATCAGGTGCACCACCTCCTGAAAACGAAGCCATGACCTCCTATGTGATTAAATAAAAGTGAATGGAGTATAGGTGATATTTTAAAATCAAATAATTTTCATAATATTGATTTTTCGGAATGATTTCATCCCGATATGATGAAAAACTATTAATCAATTTGATTACTCCAAATCAATACTAATGTCGTTAAATTTGATTGGTTCATTTACTGGCTCCAAGAACAACAACTGTAGAGAATTGAAAAGGTAATAATCTTCAGGTAAAATTCGCCATTTCATTTCTTGGGAATGAATCCATATTTTTCCGCTTTGTTCTTAAACGATTTTATGCCTCAGAGAACAGATAATCAAGGTTGGACGAGGTTACGAAATTGTAGTGTATACACTAGGTATTGAGTGACCTAGAGGAATCGGTATTCATATAATTTCATTCTGCGTTACATCCGAAGTGAGTAGTTTTGAAGACGTTTTTACACGTTTTCTGTGGAGGACCATCTGCAAGAAGGTAAAGTATTAGTATCTGATACTCCGAATTACTAATAAATTGAAGAATACCCATGAACTTTATTGATGAATTTCATACTTTCTTCTTGGAAGTTTTTTGCTAAATCTGAACACACTTCTAGTAACAATCTTTTCAGGTTATGAGAGGATTATTAATATCCATACAACTATGGCTTTGTATTCTGAGATTTCTGGGTTGTTCGGATCCAGAGCTGGAGGAAGAAGAATTGAGAGCAGGAGCTTTTATGGCCATCATCAACAAAGAGACAGAAGAGGAGAGCAATATTCAGGCCAATGCCGAATGGGATTATGCTATCAATTTGACTGAGGATAATTTGAGGAAGAAAGTAGGTAAATTAGGTCATAAGCAAAAAAAAAGGATGAGTTGTTCACGCAAATAGTGATGATAAAAAACATGATATGGTGGCCAATTTCTTGCCAAATTATGAAGTATCTATTGAGACTTTATTTAAACCAGAATAAATGAATTGCAAGCATTCTGAAAAGAGGAGATATTGGTAAAATCTTAGAATTTCCATTCTGGAGAATATTGCAAATACCAGCAAACGTGAGATCACAGTAATCGATTCGGTGGCAGTTTTTCATTTGGGAAGTATAACTATACTCTGTCCAAATGTAAGAAAGAGCAATAATAACATGTTTGGCGCATCGGTAGGAGGGCCTTCGTAAATTTTCTTTCCGTCCAGAGTCAAATTGAGGAGATTTCACACAATCGTTCAGTTTTAACTGAACTTGAATTCCATTCTTTCGATAATTCATAGAACGTTGTTCTTTTGAAATTTGGCAAACTGTCATCATTCACGATTTCTAGAACTTAAGAAATCGTTGGGATTTCATTCCGGAAAAAAAACCGTTGACAATTCTTCTGATAAGGTTCATATCGAAATCGTCAACCGAATCGATTATTTTTAACGACTGGGCTCTCCTCTTAGGTGGCGTCAATGTTTTATTCTCTTCATATTCGCTGATAATTCTGAATACAGCTGAATCACTCACCCCTGAGGATTTTGAAACAATTCCTACTAAGTCTCTTTTCGATAAATCAGGATATTCTTCCAGTTCTTTTCGAAAATATTCAAAATTATCTCTTTCTCTTCAGCAGAGAAATGCGAACTTTTGGACCTTTTTCGTGGTGGTCCCCACATATCACCCTCAGATGCAGTATCCGTTTTCAAATTCGACATTGTTCTATAAACACTATATACACTATGTCAAAAGATTTTCCAAAACAATACACTTTTCACAACAAAATCTATAAACACTTTGAACAGCTGGACCTTCACAGTAGCTCTAGGTATTTTAACTGGTCAATTGAAAACTTCGATATTTATGCAAATCAAGATGGCTTTAACCCATCAAGGAACAGGACCCAAATCTGGTGTTTCCCGGAATTACCTTGTCGGAATCTTGAGCAGCCGACAAAGAGTTTCGTACAGAATAATATAAAATTTTGGACCGAAACTAAAAATATTTCGGATATTACAAGTAAATGACCATTATAAATTTGAACAGAGATCTTATACGAGTCTTGTCAATTGAAAACGATATTTATGCAAATCAAGATGGCTTTCACCCATTAGGGAAAAGGACCCAAATCTGGTGTTTCCCGGAATTACTTTGTCGGAATCCTGCAAGATTCCGACCCAAATCTCTAAAACTCCGGTGTTTCCTGGAATTAGGTTGCCGCAATCTCGAGCATCCGAAAAAGAAATTATTTAGTAGATAATAATATCAAAAAAACAAAATAAAAAAATAGGGTACGTCGGATATAAAATATTTATGACAGTTGCAAATCATAACAGAAATTTTGCACTAGAGTTTCTGAGGAAAAAAGTTCTAATGTGGGAATTGCTGACTCAAATTATTGAATCATTTCTATCCAGTACCATCTACAGTCCGTTCAGAGTACGATCCTGGCAATCTTTTAGGGCGTTAAAAGGGAACGTGGTTATGACCGTTTGACGAATAGGAGCTTTATTGTGCGCAAAGCAGACGATTCTGTTTGTTTACAAAGCTCCTCCTTATATTTGAACGGACTATAAACATAACTTCATTTCTACGTCAGCAGAACTCACACATCGAGAATTAATAGATGAAGACAAAATTATGATTATTAATAATAATAATAATAATAATAATAACATTTATTCATTTCAATTATTTATCAATACAATTGCAGAAATAAAAATTGAAGTAAGTCAAAAATAATAACATAAGATCCCTGAAATAAAGAAACTATCTATTACAAAATTGTATGAACTCTTCAACTTTGTAAGGTTCACATTCCATCAACAGTCCATAGACCCTTCTCTTGAAAGCCTCAAGACTTTTAATTTTTCTTGTTTCCGAGGGTAGATGGTTATATACCTTAATCGCCATATACTCCGGTCCTTTTTCGCGCAAAGTTGTGTTATGTCTTGGATAGAAATATGGATGAACCTGTCGTAAATTATTATTATTCCTGTAAGAATTGAAGTAATGTTTATGTTGAGAAATGAAGACAAGGAGCCGAAATATATACAGCCCGTAAACAGTAAGAATACGATTCTGTTTAAATACACCTCTACAGGATTCTCTATACTTCATTTTGAGAATAGTTCTTAATGCCCACTTCTGTGCCAAAAAGACGCTCTCAACATTACTGGATCCGCCCCAAAAGATGATACCATATGACATAAGTGCTTGAAAATTCGAGAAATAGAGTACCTTCAAAACATCAAAGTGCACCTGCGTTCTCAATACAAAAAATGAATAGACAACTGTATTAAGCTTTTTACACAGCTGTTCAATGTGTATGTCCCACCTCAGATACCGGTCAATCATAATGCCCAAAAATTTAACTGAGCTATTAACCCCAATAGTAACCCTGCCTGTGCCTATCTCAGTAGGGAAAGTGCTGGTTGATCTACTTGTTGAGAAAAACATGCTTTCAGTCTTGTGCAAATTAACGACAAGACCACTTTCCTCGCACCATTGCATCACCCCCCTTAACATATTCTCAGCGGCACTGCAAGCCGAGCCGATATTTGGCTCTTTAAGGAGAAAGTTAGTATCATCTGCATACATAATTGGCCTTGAGGCCTCGCTGGAACAAACCAAGGAAAGAGAATCAGCATAAAGCACAAATAAAAGAGGACCCAGGATGCTACCCTGAGGTACACCAGTACTTATTATTTCAAAGGCAGAGGTATAGGTTCCTTCGACTGTGGTGATTGTGACTGCCTGTTTTCTGTTTGAGAGGTAGCTCTCAATAAGGCTTAGCTGGTTATCTCTGATGCCACATGCCTCCAGACGTTGCAGCAGCAGCTGATGCCTCACAAGGTCAAATGCCTTAGTCAGGTCTATAAATACACTCAAGGGAATTTCACCCTTTTCCAGAGCCGCTGTAGCTTCGTTAATCAGCTCATAAATTGCTGTTTCAGTGCTCTTGCCTTTCATAAACCCGTGCTGGCAGTTAGAAATTATCCTGAATTTTTGGAAGAAACTAAGCAATCTATTAGCTAGAATCTTTTCTCTTTATTATGAAAATACATACATTTTTTGTTTCTTCTAGTCTGAAATAATTGCTGAGAATTCCAAGAAGGTGAAGCAACGATGGACGGAATTGATAAAATTCAATTGGAGAAGCTTTTCTGATCCCGATCTCAAGAGACAGTTCATGCTGCATTCTATCTTAGGTTTGAACGCCTTACCTGAGGAAGACGTCAAAAGATTCAGTGGACTAGTTGCGGATATGGACAAAATTTATTCCACTGCTACAATTTGTGATTATAAGAACAGAACTAAATGTGACTTGTCTCTGAATCCAGGTTAGTGAAATCCTTTATTTCGACTTTTTCAGTCAAAAAATCATCTCATTTTCAAGGCCAAGCCTCACAATTAAAAAAATCGTAAGAAAATTTGTCAAAAGATACTTTTATTAGTGTTACAACTATTGCCCATCTAATGACTCTTATCTTGTGCTTTCAATTTTATCAACAAAAATGTGAGAAAAGTTCTTATTTTTGACACGTATACAGGGTCTTTCACGAGGAACCTCACCCATATTTATACGGGAAACTACTGAACGTATTTTCATGAAATTCAGCACTTATAAGTATTTCACGATGTTGATGAAATCTAAAATATTTTCAAGGCATGAGCACCTCCGGTTTTTCCGGAAATGACGTCAACTTCCGTTTTTCGAATTAGAACACCATTTTTGTGTTGCAGAAATAGATTCCTCAGAAAATTTCAAGTTATTTTGATGTAACATTTTTCAGTTTTGGTTGGAAAATTCTCTCTGAGCGGGAAAATTCGAAAAAAAAATCGAAAATAGAGCTCCGCTGAAACAAGAATAACTTCGAGGTTTTTGGATGGAAAATTTTCATTTTTGGGATTTTTCAGGATGTAAGATTGATGTATCCACTTTAAAAATCGAAATCGCGATTCATGATACAGGGGGTGATAGTTTTTTTTATGGCAGATATTGAATCTACGTTAAAAAATAATGTGAGTGTATGCATCACACCCTTGCCCTAAAATGGATATTTTCTGAGTTAATATCCACTTTAGGGCAAGGGTGTGATGCATACACTAACATTATTTTTTAACGTAGATTCAATATCTGCTATAAAAAATGGGGTTCTAATTTGAAAAAATTGATTTTTCACGATTTTGTCATCCCTAACTTTGAAAGCGATTTTTCACCCCTGTATCATGAATCGCGATTTCGATTTTTAAAGTGGATACATCAATCTTACATCTTGAAAAATCCCAAAAATGAAAATTTTCCATCCAAAAACCTCGAAGATATTCTTGTTTCAGCGGAGCTCTATTTTCGATTTTTTTTTTAATTTTCCCGCTCAGAGAGAATTTTCCAACCAAAACTGAAAAATGTTACATCAAAATAACTCGAAATTTTCTAAGGAATCTATTTCTGCAATAAAAAAATGGTGTTCTAATTTGAAAAACGGAAGTTGACGTCATTTCCGGAAAAACCGGAGGTGCTCATGCCTCGAAAATATTTTAGATTTCATCAGCATCGTGGAATACTCACAAGTGCTGAATTTCATGAAAATACGTTCAGTAGTTTCCCGTATAAATATGGGTGAGGTTCCTCGTGAAAGACCCTGTATAGTTCATCAATATGCGCCTAAAATATTGCGTCTGCCGATCAGAAGGAAAAACTCCTCATGGTTTGATCTCTTCCTTTTCAAAGATATAGAAACTATTCATGCCCATTCGAGAGACGAGAAAGAGCTGAAACACGTCTGGATAAGCTGGAGAGATGCTGTAGGCCCACATATAAGACATCTGTATAGAGATTACGTAGATTTGATGAACAGAGGAGCCAAGTTGAATAATTTTCGGAGTGCTGAGGATCTGTGGCTGTTTCCATATCAGGAATACGAAATTAAAAATATCAAGAGTCATTTCAACAGTTTATGGGAACAAGTGAAGCCTCTGTATCAACAATTGCATGCTTTTATGAGATTTAAACTGGGGAAAATATACGGGGATGTTGTTAGTGAAAAGGGACCAATACCAGCCCACTTATTAGGTGAATATCGCATTTACTTCTTCATAAAGAATGCTTCTTCCTAAGGACAGATTTTTCCCAGATCATAATTCAAAGATTTTCATAATATGAAACTTTTCAGGGAACGTATGGGGTCAATCATGGGTGAATGCTGGGGCTGATTTTAAGCCTTTTCCAAAGGCGACTGAACAAGATGTTACGTTGAGTTTGAAGAAACAGGTAACATACCTCCAACTTAATGGACTTGTCCCACACTTTCAAAAATGAAAAATTAAGTCCAGAGTTGATTTCATCCATATTCATTATGGAACCAGCTGTCACCGAGTGAAAATACGGCCCTGATCTTTTTAAATTTTTTTTTGCTGCTCTTGGCTTGAACTAACTAACCTTCCCACATAATTTGAGGCATATCGATAAGAAAGTTTTCGAGCTATGGGTTCGAAAAAGTTTGACAATATTCGAATATTCTCAACAGAAACGTAAATCTTCAGCCACTTTATGAGCCACCCTGAATAAAATGGTGAATGGTAAAAGAATACTGAATGTGTGTAAAATAAATCAACTCTAATTGTAAAGGGTTTTCTAATGGGAGGTGTTATTTTGACATTAACAGAAAAAAGCCTTTTTTTTAGATAAATGATCGGATGTTTATATCATTATAAAGAGTTATGCCGTTAATGATGGAAAATAACATCAGCCAAATGACCATCACGACCACCATTACAGCACCATATCCTTTTCAAGAAATTTTCCATAACCAAATCGCAAAGTGGCTACTCTATGCCTTCTTCAGCCTCACGAATTCCATCTTTGAGGTCTTGAATCGACGCTGGGCTCTTGGCGTAGACCTTCTCTTTCACATGGCCACAATGAAAGAAGTCGCGAGGTGTTAAATCACAAGATCTCGGTGGCCAATAGTGATCACCCAAAAAAGTTCGAGTTTTACGAATCCTTTTTCATTTCAAGATTATATTTTGCGTTATAAGTCCTTTGTGTTTCCTTAATCTCTGTATTTATCAGCGACCTTTTTGAGAATTGAGATCGGCGAGATCACAACGGGGTTACGACCGCGCTTCACCCTTTCTCAATTCATTGAAGGCCGACGGATATACAAGAGATTTCGTCCAGTCGAGGGGTTCCATTTCTCTGGAACTACTTGTCAAGGCGTTGTTGGTTCACAACCGTACCCGATTAGTATTTTACATCCCTTTCATTCCAAGATTATATCTTGTATCATTACTTCTTTGTGATTCCTTAATCCCTGGATTCATCAGCGACTTTTTGGGGATTGAGCTCGGCGAGATCACAACGGGGTTACGACCGCGCTTCACCCATGCTCAATCCACGGAAAGTTGACGAATATTAATAATTTCAATGGCGTAGTTTCCACTTGTCAAATGTCAAAAAATGACAGCTGCCAATGTGACATCTACCGAATGGGCGGGCTATCCAAAATAACACTTCTTATTGGAAAACCCTTCATTCATTTTTTCTTCATTTAGAACTACACAGTGGAGAAAATGTTTCGTACAGCTGAAGAATTCTTCACATCTATCGGACTATCACGCATGACTGATTCTTTTTGGAAAAAGTCAGTGTTTACGAAGATTCCAGATCGCGAAATGATCTGTCATCCCACCGCTTGGAATTTTCAAAACCAGGAGGATTACAGGTGAAACTTTGAAATTCTTCATGAAATTTGAGGCGATTGATGCTTTTCTTTCAGGATCAAAATGTGCAGTAACGTATCTGCCTCAGACTTTTACGCTATTCATCATGAGATGGGTCATATTGAATATTATATGCAGTATAAAGATCTGCCATATTCTTTTAGGACAGGGGCTAACCCCGGTAGGTCAGCAGTATCTTCATAGTGAAGTTTAGTTTGTGACAGTTCCTTTTGAGTTGAAACAATTTCGTTTATATCAAGAACTAGCTTGCCCGGCGAACTTTGTTTCGCCTACTCACGGTGGATTTCACAAATCGTAATTACCATCGCCATCTAGTGGCGATAATATCAAATAAAGTACCTTCACGACTACACTACAGTGTCCAGATGAGACTACAGTGACTAGATAATACTTATCTAGTCACTATAGATGAGACCCATTAACCGTACCAACACCTAGTGGGCTTATTCAAATGAAGGAAAAGCATTTCCTACATAAACAAATTTTTCAGAGTTTTAATGTTTTTTATAATAACCAGGCCGTAGAAGAATCCATCAATGAAGTTTCATAACAAACAGTCCGTTCGATCTCAAGTTATAAATGGTGTAACCAACAACTTTGCTTTATATATATAGATTTGAAAAATTTGCGGTCTATTGTGCTGTGGAGGAATTAGGGTTTCATTTTCTGTTTGAATTACGCCGGTTTTTGTGATGTGTAATTTTCCAATTTTCCATTTGCCTTTCAATGTGTTCGTTTATTTATGTTGTCAGGTTTCCAGGAAGCAATTGGCGATCTCATAGCATTGTCAGTCCGTTCGCCAAAACATTTAGCATCTCTGAAACTATCCAATGCACGACATGATGACAAGGAAGTAATCCTAAATAACCTCTTCGAAGTAGGTATTTATCTTCAATATATGCATGTAAAGGGTTTTCCAAGAGCGTCTTAGAGTGCTTTCACTATTTTTCTTCGCAGAATGCAACGCGATCTTAAAAAATAGGGTTCTAATTGGAAAAACAGAAGTTATGGCCAATTTTCGATCACAGTTTTCGACACAAAATTTGAAACACCCTGTGATATTAGCGAAATTCAAAAGATGCATGATCTTTCCACATTCTTCTACTTTGACGTTGTAAGAACGGTTTACACTCGGGATGTTCAGAATAAGAAAAATGAATATAATACTGACTATCAATATTTGCCTATTTTTCATTTTTTTTTCGATATTTTGAAAACTGTTTGAATGAGTACAATGGTTTTAAAAGAACCGTATTCAGCATTGAATACTCAATCATATCAGAAACGAAAAAATTGAAAAAAATTCTGTGAACAAATTTATTTCTCTATTTCAGTATCGTAATGACTTCATTACAGTACCAAAAACAGTTATGTAATGAACTCATTACAGCATTGTTTTCAGTTATATTTTTCGTTTTGTGGTTGTCAGCACTGGCTTCCGATCCTATCCAATTTCATGGTGATTATTTAGAACTAAAAGGATCGTGTTGGAAAAGTGAAAAAATTTGTACTCACTAAGTTTGGGTCAAAGATTACGAAAAAGATAACGAGAAGTCGGCAATCCTCTAAGTTTTTGCAAAAAAAATCCCGAAGTTTCCGTTTGGAAGGTGAAATTATACGTTGTTGACCTTGGGACACCCTGTATATTGTAGGTATATAAAACTGCGGAGATGATAGAATGAGTGTTTTGTAGGTTGGACTAGCTAAAATTCCGTTTCTACCGTTTTCTTATCTGGTAGATCAGTGGAGGTGGAGAGTGTTTTCTGGAGATATATCTTTTGAAGATTATAACTGTAAATGGTGGGAACTGAGAGATGATATACAGGGTCTCGAACCACCAGTGCCGAGAACTGAAGCTGATTTTGACCCTGCATCCAAATTCCACATTCCTCATAGCATGCCCTACATAAGGTAAATAAAAGATGGAGTAGGAACAGCTTGAAATAAACTGCTCCTCACGAGTTAGGGATGTTGACTTAAATTGCAAAAAAATAAAGTTAAAATAAGATTTTTGTGATGAAAATTCATATTAATATGATTTCAAGTTGCAAATTAATTTTAGCCTGTAGGTCTGCAGCGTATACAGGGTGGTTAAGAAAAATCGAGTAAAATAACGAAATTTTATTCCCAGAGAATTCAAGCATTTCAAGACTATCAGTACAATGTATGGCCTCCACGGGCATCAATAACAGCTTGACATCTTCTTTGCATACTATACACGAGGTTGTTGAACATTTCTTGAGGAATTTGGTTCCATAAACGGGGCAGAAGCTCTCTCAGATCATTTAAGGATTCTGGGGTAGGTTGATGATTATCTAATCTTCTTTGGAGCATATCCCATGCATGTTCTATGCAATTCAAATCTGGCGAGTGCGGAGGTATTGGTGAATGTGGAATACCAAGCTCCTCGCGCGCATTCTCAACTATGGCTGCACGGTGCTGTCTAGCATTATCGTCTAGAAATTGAAAAGTTTCACCAATAGCAGCGTGAAAATTTGGCACAACATTGTCAATAACATGCTCCCTATAGTGTAAGGCGGTCATATTCCCAGGATAAATGTGTAGATCTGTGCGCCCGTTGAAACATATCCCGGTCCATACCATAACACTACCCCTTCGGAATGGATGGACTTCTTGGACATAGCGACGATTACGGGGTATGCGTGAGATTGTCCATACCCTTATTCTTTGAGTATCTGAAAATCGTCCATATCTGGATTCATCAGTGAAAAGGACACTACGCCATTGATCGTTCCAATTCATATGTTGCCTTTCCCATTCCAGTCTTTGACGCTTATGGTCACGTGTTAATGGAACTCCTCTTAATGGACGTCTAGAACCTAGATTCACCTCTCTCAAACGTCGTCTGATGGTTTCGATGGAAAGTTGGACTCCATCTGCATTTTGAAGAGTATTCCGTAGCATTCTACACTGTAGGGTTTCTTCTCGCCGAAACGGTGATGAAACGATCCTGAGCAGGTGTTGTTTTTCGTCGCCCACCAAGCCTTATTGGTCTTTCCAAAACGGAACCTGTCTTCCTAAACCTATTCCAAAGTCGAGATATCACACTTTGGCTGACTTGGAGCCTTAACGCTTCAACAACCTGAGTTATTAGGCCACCCTGTAGCATTTCGATAGCCCTATTAGCCTCAGCGTTTGTTAATTTACGTCTGGGCATTTTCAGAAAACTCGTTTCAAATCGAAGCCGTTGATAAACTTATTTCATTTCAAAAAAAGAACATTCATGAAGCATATTATGCAAAGAACCAAACTTCAGAAAAAAGGCGACCAGATTGACGAAATGTCTCATACTGATTTTTATTGGATCGATTCAAGTTGTTATTGAGTTTTGAATGATTTTACAGCGATTTTCTCGAAGATTACATACCTTTAAAAACGATTGAATACGATATCCCTAACTCTTGTGGAGCAGTATATTCTGGTTCTGACTTCGATGAATGGCTTGACGATATTTTGATTATTTCTCAGATATTTCGTAGCCGCGATCATAGAATTCCAGTTGCATCGAGCTCTTTGCGAGAAATCTGGAGAGTATGATCCTGATGATCCGAAGAAACCACTGCACATGTGTAACATTTACCAGAAACCCGAAGCTGGGGAAATCTTGAAGTGAGTAGAAGACTCCAAAATCTTGGATATATCCTCATTTATTATGATTCTAGGGATATGCTCAAGTTGGGATCATCCAAACCATGGCCTGAAGCTCTTTATGTAGCAACGGGCCAACGATTCATGGACGCAAGCGCAATTTTAGAGTATTTTCGGCCATTGCAGAGCTGGTTGGAGAAGGAAAATAGAAAGAACGATGTTCACATTGGATGGGAGAAGTCTTCAAAAGGTCAGTGAAAAGCCCTACAAACTAGTTGGGAGAAGTGGGATTCTTTATAAGTTAGAATTTTACTGTAAACCATAATATAAGTCGCTCGAAGAACAGATTCAATTACATAATGAAAGCTGGGTGACTTTACACAGAACTAGACACAAAAGAACATAACTTGCTTCATTGAGAGAGACACGTGGATTGATCAGCAAGATTGTAAGTCTCCTGACGTGGATGAGTTGTGATATCGTCTTGACATCCTTCGAACACGAAAAAAAAGGACCGAGCCCTTTTCGTTCCGCATAAAACTTAAGCAGTGCACAGGGCAATCACTAGATCTTGACTGTTATCACAAAAAACCGAAGGAAAGGGCGACTTAAGAACTCGAGTACCTGCTGCACCGAGAGTACTGTCCGAACTGAGTATTCACCTATTGGTCGCAGTGGACTGTAACCCCTTTTCCCCATAAACTATTAACTATATACAGGGTGCTCCAGAATGAAGAATCCTTGAAAATTACAAGGAAGAGTTATTGGGTGCTCTGAAATTTTTGTTTCATAATAATTCCTACTACAACACGTTCCAATAAAACATGCATGTCTTTTCTTGAATTCTGCTGAATATAACCACTTTGTTTCAGATTGCACCAGAGAATAACGACGAACTCATGAAGATGGAGTGCTGAAGTTCAGCAGACTATCTGGAAGCCATCTACCCTACAGTTTGGATTACTTTACCTGCTCTGAATATAGTCAATTTATGTGTTTATTTATTTTACCTATATTATGAAATATACATAAAAAAGTATGTACCTATTCTTCGTGAAGGAGGAGAAGATCATGGTTTTAAAAACCAATTAATGAAGCTTTTACCTTCACAAAGCCTTAACCCAAACAATGAACAAGAAACACATTCATGTTTTGATGTGTTGAAATTACGAATAAAATAACGATTCTCAATTATTGTTCGATGTTTCATTTTATCCTCTTATTCAAATGAATCAAGTGACACCTTTATTTTCATTCTCTTCGAATTGCTTCATACCGAAAGTGACAAAAATGAATGCATCAATCTCAATTCAGAGCAGTATACTCCATTCGCTTCTATAAATTATCCCGGTTGGCCATGATTTAGGTTTATGAAGTTCTTTCACTTGAAACTGACGCAGGTTGGCACTTGTGAAAATCAAATAATTCTGAGCGATGTTGCCAGTGCTATTTTCTATTTTCTCTTTTTCAACTTTGTGAATGGAGTTAGTTCTTTTGAAGGTTCAACTGTAACAGGTTTCGTAGTGCAATAGTACTGTAAATTTTGAAATAATAAGATTTGAGAAAACAGATCATTGATATCTTCGAGTCATTGGGAAATTCTGAAGAATGATTAGGTTCATTCCAAATGAAATGATCGATCAAGAAGGAAACAAGTTGCATCAATCATTTTCCGTTGTATTAACTTGAATTCGCTATTCATTTTTTGTGATTCCTTCAAAATTCTGAATATTCGCAAGAAGACAAGGTCAAAAATCTGCGTTCAATACCCCGATGATATCAATACGATGACAATTTTCATGTAACTAAAACCTTGAACATAAATTAATTCTGTGGGAAACCAAACAAGATATAATAGAATTAATGTTTATAAAGATCCAAATAATAGAGATGTACAGGGTGGCCAGATTTCGATGATTTAGTACTACAACTCCTAAACTATAAGAGATAGAGAAAAAGTAATATACATGTCATGTTCTCTTTTTTCGAGAAACCGAAATTGCTGAAAACCCCAAGTTGCTACGGCGTCTAGTTTCCGAGATACAGGGCGATTTTGGTATTTGGCCAATTATTATAATTGACTGTAACTTCCGTATTACAGAATCTACGCTCTCGAAATTAACACATCTTTAGGGCACTTTTTTTACTGCTTTTCAGCGGTGCTATTGGATTTTTTGTATCTGCTCAAATTTCGGAGCTATAACAAAAAATTTTTTTTTTCAAATGGAGACCATAATGGGAAATGATATTTCCGAATAGATCTTTCTTCAACGATTTCAAAAATATATATCATGTTATACTTCCGAGTTCACTATATATCGAAAATTTCGAAAAAACACTTCTCGTTCAACAAAATCCAAGCAGGCTTTGATTCACATCCTTCAAAACTTGGACGGTCATAGAATTTCATGTCTTATTTATTTTCACTTGCCGAATTCAATTCAGTTTCATCATTGTATCGTCTGGCGCTTCTAAAGTTCTTATTTATATCACATCATGCATTTTATGTATTTCTTCCAATGGCTCGCTCCAATGGACAACGATTTGAACATTTGTTGTGAATTTACTTTTTTTCAAATAAGTCTATATTTTTTCTTGGAGGAGCTTTTTTTTGCCCCTCATGGAAACATTAATTATTGCTATAAACGGGTTACATGAGTATTCAAATGCTTTTCATTTTTCAATTGTGCAGAGAAATCATATTAGAATCAACAAGTTTTGCGAAGCCCCTCTATTGGTCTGAGTAATAATAAAGCTAATATTTCCTGAACTGAATCAATTTGGCAGCTTACAATAAATGTGAGAGATCGAATTCTATGACCTTATAAGAATTTTAGAAGCGCCAGACGATACAACAATGAATGAAATTGAATTGAATTTGACAAGTGAAAATAAATAAGACATGAAATTCTATGACCGCCCCAGTTTTGAAGGAAGTGAATCAAAGCCTGCTTGGATTTTGTTGAACGAGAAGTGTTTTTTCGAAATTTTCGATATATAGTGAACTCGGAAGTATGATATGATATATATTTTTGAAATCGTTGAAGAAAGATCTATTCGGAAATATCAATTCCCATTATGGTTTCCATTTGAAAAAAAATTTTTTTTGTTATAGCTCCGAAATTTGAGCAGATACAAAAAATCCAATAGCACTGCTGGAAAGCAGTAAAAAAAGTGCCCTTAAGATGTGTTAATTTCGAGAGCGTAGATCCTGTAATACGGAAGTTATAGTCAATTATAATAATTGGCCAAATACCAAAATCGCCCTGTATGTCGGAAACGAGACGCCGTAGCAACTTGGGGTTTTCAGCAATTTCGGTTTCTCGAAAAAAGAGAACATGACATGTATATTACTTTTTCTCTATCTCTTATAGTTTAGGAGTTGTAGTACTAAATCATCGAAATCTGGCCACCCTGTACAATAGACTCGGAAATCAAGTACAAATTACGAAATTTTTGGGGATAAGCATTTAAATTGGAAATTAAGTGAGTTGCAAACGATGAATTATTATTTGGTATTTTGTCTGATATAAATGAAAAGGTGAATTTTTGAGGGACACCATATAGTTACTGGGAAAAAGTTGCAAGGAATATTTCCTTGTGGTAGGCAATTTCGACACTCCTTGTAATTGATTTCCAATGATTTAATACTCTTGGTTCCTCAATTTTCATGGAAATTGATTCACTAGTCATATATCATTGGATCAGATTAATTATAATAAGAGAGCAAACAAACATTAAATGACAAACGCTCGCATCATTAATTGAGTACAAGCTATTATTAGTTGTGTTTTTATTTTGACTGCAAACGCTCATTTGAAAAACACATCATCACTTTTTCCTCTTGTGAAAATAGAGGATAGAGAAAAACTGGTTTGTAGTGAAAACCCCAACAGTGGCGTGTGCAGTTCTGTATTAACTGTTAGATATACATATGAGTAAAAAGAGTCCAAAAGAATATTTTATGCATGCTTGGGTATGATTCCATTGCATTCTACAAGGAGATGAAATTGATGATATTCGATCATTGAAAGATCGATATCGTGAATATTAGAATCATTCAATTGATAGAAATGACCTGAGTAGGATTCGAAAACGAAGGATTTATTGGAAAATACGCACTTCTGAAATTCACGCACAAATGAGTAAATAAATTTTAATATAAAGTAGGTAATTTTCATTTTGATTGACAGTTTATTTATAAGAATATCCTCACTGCCTTGGAGCGAAATAATGAAATTGTTCATCTTTAGATAGTTATTTATATGATATGAGTGTTAAAAGTGACCTTTTATTTTGTGAGTGAAATGAACGGAACGAATTGAACAATTTCACGAACAAAATAAAATCACTTTTAACACAAATACCATACAATGTTTTTTGTACAACTGCCCTATTTTGATAATGAAATGGGCGAATTTGCAATGACAATAAACTTCAAAATGCATTTTAATTTTCAAATAATCGAAAGGTTGTTGTGAATGGCAAACGTTGCCAACGTTATGATTACTAACAAATGAGAAAAGACGCTGTCATTTGAATTTCGTTCCTGTCCAATTTTCGTCTTGGGTTTTAACTGCTTAATATGTTTGTCGAGAGTCTAATTATTAATAAAAGTGACGATTTGGTTGTTCCTGTGGATATTGAAGAGTCTGCAAGAAGAGCAAATCTGGAACTCCTACCTAAAAAATCTGTTCAGCAGTACGATATTGCATATAACAATTTCCTGGCCTGGTGTAAATTGAAAAATGTAGAAGGGAACTTCAGTGAACCTGTTTTCCTGGCATACTTATACAAAAATATGGAGTTCATCCACTTTGTGGAGCAAATTTTCAATGATAAAGTTAAGCGCCCTTATTAAAAATGGTGTGGATGTTAGTGAATATTTTAAGGTAATAGCATATTTAAAACGGAAAAGTGAAGAATATCGTCCCAAAAAATCGAAATTTCTCACTCGTGAACAAGTTGAAAAGTTTATAAATGAGGCATCAGATAAGAAATACTTGATGGTTAAGGTTGCAACTATTTTCGGATTATTTGGAGCCTGTCGGCGTGAAGAATTGTGTAATTTATCAGTGGAAGACATCGAAATAACAAATAAATCATTGGTTATAACTTCCAAACACAAAAACGAAAGTAAGTCGTTCTTTAAGTATTATTGGGTATGTTGACTATTTTCATAAGTACTTTGCACTGCGCCCTTCTGTCATCAAACATCGTCGTTTTTTTCCTGAAATACATGAATAATAAATGCACTGTCAATCCAGTTGGTATCAATACATTTGGGAAAATTCCATCTATTGTTGCCGAATTCCTTAAACTGCCAGAACCAAAGCAATATGCAGGACACTGTTTTCGAAGATCCTCCGCTTCATTGCTAGCAGAATCAGGAGCAAATATTACGGATATAAAAAAACATGGTGGATGGAAGTCTACGACGGTAGCCGAGGGCTATGTTGATCATTCCATTGCATATAGAAATGTCATAGCTGAAAAAATTCTTCCAACCTCAACAGATTTTGGATTATCATCATCCAATATTGTACTTCCGGTTTCTACAAGTACTGATGGTGCTGAGGATTCTAATAATGTGTTGCGAAGCTCCCTAACGTCACAGGGCATTATAATGTTAGTTATTGTTCTAGTTTTACGATTAATATTAATGTTCATAAGTTATGATTGTTAAATATTGATAATAAAAATTTGCAATTGCTGAATTTTTTTCATCTGATTTCATCATAAGAAAATGGAGTGCGAAAAATATTTTTAACACTAATGTTAAAAATGTTTTTAACACGCTTCCACGTAAACAATCAATTTTAACATTGTTTGCTGTCATTAAAAGTGTCACTTTTGATGGCAGTTGTACAAAATTTTTTTTCTAGGAAAACTGGATTTGTGCCAAAAAGAATAAAAACGCTCCAGCAATGTAAACTTATGGTAGAATCTGAAGCAGGTAGCGAATTTTTGAAAACGGAATGTACAGTGTGTTTTTTCAATCTGCAAATTTAATCTGAACTCATCATAATTCCCACCCTGTATTTTCGAAAAAGTGTTGGAATTATTGAAAGTAGACAATCATATTGTTCTACACTGAAAATTTCATCAATATTGTTCAAGCCATACCAAAGTTATGAATGAAAGAAAAATCGGTCGAATCGGACAAATCACCCTGTAGACTCTCAATAAAGGCCCCCAACCATGAACCAAACATTGTTTCGGAACTGCCTTGACTCGTGTAAACTTCTCCTAAAATCTGACGGTCCCCTTGGGAATCACCCTGTAAAAATCTCGTCGCGGAGAAAAACCAATATTTTTAGAACTGAGTGCAGTTTATTTGACTTTTGATACTTCAATAAATGATACAACACATTGATTATAACATGAAGATAAATCTAATGGAATTTTAAAATGAAATAACTCAAATCATGATTCAGAAATGAACCTGATAGGAAAATAATATAGTGCGCCGCCACTGCACACTCCTCATAGACAAGAACTACCGCCCCCTAGCACAGCAAATTCACCTGATAACCGTGAAAAACCTTCTGACATGCGGTAGCTTCTTTGTGACATAATGTATGGAACCAAGACTTCATTAGCTCAATTTGAATAGAGACAATTGTTTAGTGCGTGAAAGCAAAAACGCCGGCAAGGTAAATCCAAATGCTCCCACCATTCCCGGCTACCAGAAAATTCTCACGGATGATATACAGAGATTCATCAACCAGAAACATCTAGTTTTGCACCAGCCGATCTTCATTCAACTTCGAAAAAAAAAATTGGAACCCAGAAAATGTGCGATGTTAGCTGTATCCGAAAAGTGGTTGTTATTCTCACGATACTCGCGTGCGTATTTGCGGAACCCCAGTTGAATCTACCCCCTTACCCTAGTTCGACGCCCAGCTACCTTAATTCCTATTCCAAAAACGATATAAACAGAAACTTCCCTTACAACACTCAATACGATTCGAATTCTCGAAAACCTCAAGACAACTACGATGACCGCGATGTATATAGAGACAATGTACCACGTGATAATCCGAACAATTTCAACTACAATTTAGGGTATCCGGACCAGGGGTATTCCACCCCTAGACCTTTCAATCTCGATGGTCCAAGAAACGATATTTCTGGAGGAAGAGACAGTTTTGATCCCAATAATCCAGATGATCGATTCAAAAATAGGTCGCCGTACAGAGGGGACATAAGGGGGTTGTTGCAAGCTCTGGATCTGCAAGCATCTCAGCAATGTACAGCCAATGTGGCAGCCCAATGGAATTTTGAGACGAACGTGAATGAAGTTACCCAGTTGGAAGCAGTGAGTTTTTTTTCAGTTTTCACTCTACTTCTTTATGATTAGTATATCTTCCGTTTTATCAGAATTTTTATCAAAAAAACAGCATAAAAATGCATGAAATCTTTATTTGAATCGATACTATCCATATAATTTAAAGTACGAAGATTATTCCATGCAAATGTTGACCACAGCTACGCCTCAAATGGTCCATCAGCTTAGTCCAATTTTGGCCTTCTCTTTCCATCATTTCGGCCAGTATCTCACGAATAACTGTTTCAATGTTGTCTTCCAATTCTTCAATCCTAGCAGGCTTGTCATGAGCCTCAACATAGCCCCACAATAAATAGTCTAAAGACGTTGAATCGCACGATCTAGGAGGCCAATTGACCGGTCCCAAACATGAAATGAAATTTACCGAACTTGCCTCTCAATTGGTCCATTGTTTCGGGGGCTGTGTGGAATGTGGCACCGTCCTTTTGGAACCACATGTCATGAAATTCAAGCTCTTCCATTCTGGGCAAACAAAAGTTGGGTATCTTACTCACCATTCACAGTTACGTTGCGATTCGCATCATCTTTGAAGAAGTACGGTCTAATGATGCCACCAGCCCATAATCCTCATCAAACAGGCTGATCTTCACACCAAAATGGACAATTCTGCTTATTTAGGTATCCCTTGAGCCAAAAATGAGCTTCGTCGCTGAAGAAAATTTTTCTATAAGAAAGTGGATGTTTCACTAAGTCTTCAAGGGCCTTTCACCAAAAATTCTGCCTTGTGGTAGCTCATTCGTCTTCAATTATTGCACCAGCTGTATTTAAAAAGGCTTCATAGCTAAATTCTTCCGCAATATTTTCCACGTTGTTGAGAACCAGAGGCCCAATTGCTGCCAACGGCACCGAATCTACAGAGTGTAACAGCCAAATGGAATAAATTCGATAACGAATGAATGAGGGCGAGTTGGAAAAAACGCTCGGACACGTCGATTTGTAATTTTAAATGAGCATATTTTTCAAGAAAATAATATTATATAGGGTGTTCCATGTGACCGTGGTCAATACCAACTTTCTTATTTCAAATGCAACCCCCTGTATATTATTCATTTTTTGGATTCTTCAGAGAATTCTAGACACAATTTATGCACAATGTCCTATACCTGTCTTCAACTATTTCGGAAGTATTAAGTGTTTTCAGATTTATTATTGCAAAAATCAACGTTTTGAATAAAAATTATTTTATTTCACAAATTCGGTACATTACACTTAAAACCTAATAAGTAATACTGATTATTTCTTAATTATTAAAAAAAAACAAAAAAAAACATTAATGTCAATGGAGGAAATGTTCAAAATGCTCGCCGCGAACGTCTTGGCAACATGCTTATCTGGTGTAGAATTGTCTTCTAACGTTACTCAACATTTCAGACGTTTTTGCTTACTTTCTTCATATCAGGTAATGGGAAATAAGTATTGAGTGTAATGTATCGAATTTGTGAAATAAAATAATTTTCATTTAAAATGTTAATTTTTGTAAAAATCTGAAAACACTTAATATTTCCGAAAATGTTGAAGATAGGTATAGGACATTGTACATGAATTATGTCTAGAATTTTCTGAAGAATCCAAAAATAAATAATATACAGGGGGTTGCATTTGAAATAAGAAAGTTGGTATTGGCCACGGTCCCATGGAACACCCTATATAATATTATTTTCTTGAAAAATATGCGCATTTAAAATTACGAATCGACGTGTCCGAGCGTTTTTCCTAACACCCCCCCATTTATTCGTTATCGAATTTATTCCATTTGGCTTTTACACTCTGTATAATTGTTGGTCGTCACACACACTGGCCGATACAGCTGCGATATTTTCTTCTGTTTGCACTTTACTTAAGCGTGTTGGTGGTGAGACGATTCATGGTTAAATTATAGATCAAACTGAAGATGTTAGACAGTGACACAAAACACGAAAAGTGCGTGAGCTGTCAAAATTAGTGCCAAAAAGAAAATAAATAGTTACAAAAATCTTATTTTATTTTAGTCATATTCAATTTATACATAGTTGAATATATTTTCTGCATTATAACGATCAAAACGTGTATAAATACCTATCATAGATTTTTATATTATCTTTGTAGGAAGTGAGTTATTTTTGCTTGGGAACTTGAATGAATGAGAAATAGGAACATTACATCACTTACATTCTATTGTAACTTAATGCACTTTTAGTAGATGAAGATTCTTTGACTCAATTATCTGTATGAACTGACCCAATCTTCGAGAAATCTATGAAAAATACGCATAAGAAACATGCATTACGTAGAATATTTATTTATGAACTGAGCGATGTACTAAACTTATTGTATTGAATTGTTGTCAAATTATATTTCGGTGAAAATCAACCACCACATACATTTGGTATTAAATTATTATTCAATAGGCAGGCTGATTCTGCACTGTATATACCCCTTACCTACCAGAATACTATTTTCAACCCATTTTTTTGAATTAATTTCGTTTGAAGATTTTCTTTCAAAACCAAAAGAGTCACTTTTAAAACTGACAAACCATTCCTGACACGTTTATTCAGCTATAGCATAAACTTCCTCTGAAAGAAAAAGTGACGAAAAATTAAGTTTATACTGTTAATTTTTGGTTAACATATGGCTCAAACGAATAAAAAATTTTTTCAGTCAATTTCAAGATCTAGATGTCATCTATAAACGTAGAAATTTTCTGTAGGTATTATTCAAAGGCGTATTTTTGTCGAGCAATTATTTTTACTCATACCTTCATAATTTTTCAACCTTAACCTCAATCGAGATGCTAATTAAAACGCAGAGAGAATCCTTGCCCCCTAATTCATTTATTTATTTCATATGCCAAGTTCCACATAAAATAAAGACAATGTGATCTTTGAAATGATACAAACAATGAGAAAACTGTGACAATGACATTGGAATTTAGGCATCAGCCAAATGGACGGTAGTCCGTTGAGAAAACCATGATTGCGTTTTGTAATCAGTAAACATGAAGGGGGACACAACGATGCCAAATAACGTATGTTTTAGCTGGGCTGAACAATGGTTAGATCCTACTGTTGTGTAACTCTATGGGAATGACCATGTGTAGTTTCCATCGATTTTTACTGGAAGGAACATAATTAAAAGGTTATGTTGAGATCGAAGTGGCTTATTCGTAGAATGGCGAAATGACTATCTGATAAAAATAATGAAAATATTCCATTGACATAAGAAAAAATAGCGAGAGGAATGAATCAATTGGTCACACTACACAACTACGCAAAAACTAACTCGTTTGAAGGCCTTTTCAGCTTTTCTTTCGATGAATGTACTGACTCCCATTTCAGATCGTTTTGGATTTGTTCATTCCCAAAAAACCAGGGGGCATTTAATGCCCACCTCAAAATTTGTTTTCTGCGGATTGTATTATGTTCCTTTGGGAACTTGCTTTCAATATCCTCAGCTTCTTCTACCTATAATCAGGTATACTTTGGTCGTTCGTTTTATCCACTGCATGTGCTGTTTTTCGTGATTTTTTTGTCTCAAATAACTCCTATATATTTAGCTTCATTCTGCAATTCTGAGTGTGGTGCTCAAAAGTTTCTATCCCTCAGATAGTTTCTTATTATTCTGCAAAGCTTAGGTGAATAGCCTGTATATTGTAGTACAGATTTTCAATCCTATTCCTCATGCATTTGTATCACGCGATGGTATTGAAATTACAAAAAAATCATGAATGAATGGGACCTGAAGGCGTTGAGTTGATCCTACTGAGTCAACAAAAGCCCACATCAATGAAAACAAATCTATTACTACTGCATATCCTCAGGGCATTCAATTTTGTTTTTTGACGTGCATAATGATATCATTTTGGCATGCAATGGTCAATTAGAGGTGTAATGATTCTCCGGAAAAAAGTGGAATTGAATCATCTAATGAAAGCGAGTTTTATTCAAGGATGTGTGATATTCTCCAGACATTGAATCTATTTTATAGGTGTGTTGAAAAATTGCAGGATGAAGTTTTTTTTCCAGAATAATGTTCCATAATACGTCTGTGTAGTATATATTATTGTTTTCCGTATGTAACCTTCAGTTGGTCTCATTACGACTATTAGAACACCTCAAGGGTTAATTTTTTTTATTCATGACTCCCATTTTTGTATGATTTTTTCGAGTCATTCGATGGAAATTGCCAGGATACACCTTCTCCATTGATGCGAAATTAGTTCAGTCAACACAAGAACTCAATCCGGCCGATCATTTTATAGATATACATGTCCCCCTCTCACACTTCGGTGCCCTCTCCTACCCGCTCACCTAGCACGGAGACGCATTTAGGTCCGGTCGTGCGGTTTCATTTTCATCACGTCAACCAGCCATATCTTTTGATGCACTCGTTGTAATTGCATGATGTAAAGGGCAATTTCGTTGAAAATTAAATACTTGGGATAAATAACGTATTAGGTTGGATGAGGATCAATTCCCTATTCAAAAAACGGACTACCAAATAGTGCATAATTTTGAAAAACATCTGATTACCATAAACAGGTAATAGCAAGTCAATCTTGAGAGATAGATATATGCTATCGCAGACTTTTTTGTAGAACTATTTAAGAGGTACATTTCCGTCATACATTGTATCCACGTAAGTCTTACGGTTTTTGCAGCGCACGTGAAAATAGCTGATTATGGCTGATTTTTTTGTAATTATTGAAATAGTAGGTATCCTTAATTTTTTCGGGTGAAATGTATAGCCTATGTCACTCAGGGATAATGTAGCTTTCTAAGGGTGAAAGAATTTCTGAAATCGGTCCAGTAGATTTTGAGCCAAGTCGTATCAAACACTCAAAAATACGAATCTTTCCTCTTTAGTAGGTTCCTTTTTAGTAGGTAGGATATACATTCGATAATTTATCTGAAAAAATGGAATTCTTCTTTGAATGTCAAAATAACACCTCTTATCGGGAAATTCTTTGGAAAATTTCGAAAAAGAATTTATAGATACATATTCTATGGAACCAAAACCTTGGTGGAGATATGTAGACGATATATTTTGAATTTGGTAACATGGTAAAGAAGAGTTAGATAAGTTCTTTGGGTTCATAAATAGGTACTCAGGAACCCACAATAAAATTCACGAAGGAATGAAAAGATAAAGATCAACTTTCTTTTGAGAAACATTCAAACCATTTCGAAACAATAGTGTTCAGAAAAAAGACAAATACAAATAAACATCTAAAATTTCATTCAAATTATCTACTTGAGAGTGAAGAAAAGTTCGTAACAATGAGATTAATTTCATCGAAAATTTTCTTGAAGATAAACAGTAATAAATATGCTGAAAAAAATTTCGAATCAACAATCAAACCATCTAGAACTACTCAATTTTATGAATGAGATTCCAAATGTTCGTGGTCTTCCAGAAAATATCCAGAGAATCGGTTCAAAGCTTTATATACGAACAGTTTTCAAAACTTTCAAATCTGTCAAAAGTCAGAGACTTGAGGATGAATATCGTCCAAACAATTGCTGAAAATAGATCGATAGAAACATACAACAGGTGTCTCGTTTTTTTGGAGGTTGAAGGATAAATTAAAATAAATGAAATGAAGCCACTGTGTTGCAATGGAAATTGCAATTCTATGTATACAAACTTCTGCCATTCTGAACAATTACGTCATTCCAAAGTGGAAAGTACTTCGATTATCTGACTTTTAGGACATCGACTTCCATTATCAAGTTTATCAAAGTAGAGCAGTGTAGTAGTTACGTAAGGAGAGACAGTGCCACAGGCAGATGGTTCCCAAACAATTTTTCATTGTTTTTTTCACAACTTTAACATTGACATTGAGGAGTGATGAGGTTAAAGTTCAGAATATACGAAAATGTACTCTTGAGTGAAAGTTATGCTAATTAGAATAAGAGCAAAAATGCGGGTGTTGACACAATTTGTAGGATGATCCAATCAAGTGTGAATAATCAGAAGGAACTATATGTTCAAATCAACAAATTAATTATGACATGCACCACTTTTATGAACAAAATGAAATGACCATTTATTTGAAGATTCCACTGAAGATGTCTACCACAGTTGTAAGCGAAACGTTAGGTGAAATTCCAATTGAAAACCTGGAATACTATAGATTTGAAGAATTAATAATGTTTTAGATCTGTGCCTACCCGGATGTTATCATTTTCAAGAAACCATTTAGATTTTGAAGTCTGAAATATCACTGCCATTATATTAGTCACGGGAGCAAATACCGTAAACCAATTTCGTGTTTGAAAATGCAAGGTCACAACTAGAATACACGGTATAATTGCTTCAAATCTAGAAGTGCATCTTTTGCATAAATTCAATATTTTCCCACTGAGTCACTGTATTATTTTCTCTTTTCACTGATGAGGTGATATGAAAATGAGTTCACACAAATAAAAATAGTAATTTAATGTCTAGGATGAGAAGTCAGCTATTATCAACTCTAATCTTCCAAAGTTACTATTTCGTAGAAGAAAGCTCGAAAACTCGCAATTTTTGGGTTTTTTTGAATGACAATAAAGAAGAATAGATCCTTTGTTGCTGAGGATGATTTGGTTATTAATGGTGTTGCGTCTTACTACGAAAATAACTGAGCTGTCTTTTCAAAAAAGGTTGTATTGATAAATGAATTTTAAACAAAATGTGATAGATCACTTGTACTGCAATATATGTTCCATAAATGCCTTGGTTTACAATTTTCGTTCTTTGCTTCAACACCCTTTAGACTGATCTATGGGTCATCTATTGAAAGTGTTTTCAACCCAACATACTCAGGTCAAGTTTGGGAAATTCATATAGTTTTTTTGAGACCATGACCAGATCCTGTGATCCAGAGCTTATCGTGGTGGACATATGCCAGAAATTATTTTTAAATCATGAATGTCATAAAATTATCCTTCGAATGAAAAAAATTTGCTTGAATCTCAATTTAAATGTGTTTCAATTCAAACTTCTATCACTCTGAAAAAAACACCTGATATATGGTGACACATTTATTGCAGTTCAAGTTTAAATTAGGAAACACATGCCAGACATCGAATGCCCAAGTCCAAGGATTTTCTCATTGGTCTGTAGACACAAGAAATGGGTTTTTCTCTCCAATTTAGTCAAAAATTACAAATGAGAGCTTTTTTGTGGCTTAGCAAGGCGTTTTTCGATTCTGACATCCAATCAAGTGTTGATCTTTCCCCTTTTACTGAGAGGAAATGAACCTCCCATATTTTTCAGCTTTTTTGAAAACCCTTTGTTGAAGAGACAAGCAGTTAGTTGTCTTTTGTAAGTCAGTTGTTAATCAATTTTCGTTAGTCAATTTGTTAGTAAATCACTAGTTAACCCTAGGAGCTTCTGGAAATATATTAAGAACTGTAAGAATGAGGGAACCATACCTGGTAAAATGTTTTATAAAGATTCAGTGGCCAATAATGGAGAGGAGATATGTACATTGTTTGCATCGTTTTTTAAAAGTGTATATGATCCTTATCAGCAACCTTATAATTTGTACAATCAGGTCGATAATGCTAATGTTATTAATTCTTTAATTTTTACTCCAGAAATGATATGTACTAAAATGAAATCTCTTGATATAAAGAAAGGAGCTGGATTTGATGGTTACCCATCTTACTTTGTTAAAAACTGCTGTTTAAGCTTATCTTATCCCTTGTCGAAATTGTTTAATAAGTCCATAAAAAACGGAACATTTCCAAATATGTGGAAAACTGCATTATTAATTCCAATTTATAAAAATGCCGGTGGTAAGGGTTCAGTTGAAAATTATAGGGGAGTTAGCAAGTTATCTGTGTTCAGCAAAATTTTCGAAAGTGTTGTTTTGGACGTTTTATTTCACAGTTTGAAGTCAACAATTATTGAGTGTCAGCATGGATTTTTTCCGGGACGTAGTATTGAAACCAATTTAACTTTGTATTCGGAGTTCGTTTCAAGAGCTTTGGATGAGAAGATACAGGTTGATTCGTTGTACACCGATTTCAGTAAGGCTTTCGATAAGGTTGACCACAACCTCCTTCTTTCTTCTCTGGCAAGCTTCGGTGTACAGGGGGACCTGTTGAGGTGGTTTGCGTCATATATTTATAATAGATGTCAGCTGGTGTCCGTAAATGGGTACAGATCTGCGCCATTTGTAGTAACTTCTGGAGTGCCTCAGGGCTCTCATTTGGGTCCATTGCTATTTTTGGTTTTTATCAATGATGTGAAGGAATGTTTCAATTACTCTAAATTCCTTATATATGCTGATGACTTGAAAATATTTAAAGAGATAGTGACGGTGCTAGACTGCATAGAACTGCAGAGGGATCTCGATGCTTTCGCAGACTACTGTAGAAGAAAAAGATTAAAGCTGAACATAAATAAATGTGCATGCATTTCTTATTCAAGGAATGCCACAACAGTCGAGTTTCAATACCATCTGGACGGTGAGCCTGTGAATCGCGTCAGTCAGGTGAAGGACTTAGGTGTTATTTTTGATTCGAAATTGTCGTTCAACGCACATGTAGACTACATAGTGAACGCGTGTAACAGGTCGTTGGGATTTTTCTGTAGGACTTGTAGGGATTTTGATAGTGAGGATGCGATTAAGTCGGTGTATTTTGCATTCGTCTATAGTAGACTGAATTTTGCCAGCCTGGTGTGGACCCCTTATTATAATTGCAATAAAGTGAGATTAGAAAGGATACAAAATAAATTTTTAAGGTTTTTACACTTTAAATTAACTAAAATATATGTAACTACTGGTATCAGTAGAATTCGTTCCCTTTACCACTTGCAGACGCTAGAACAACGTAGGATTTTAACAGACCTGATTTTTGTATATAAGATCATTACTAATTGCTACAACTGTTCAGAATTGGTATCATTGATTTTTTATCATGTGCCCATGAGGTTTACTAGAAGCAAACAACTTCTTGCAGCCTCTCATTTTAGAACCAACATTGGCAGAAATTCCCCTATTGTAAGGATATGTGATTTATTTAATAAATATTGTATTCGTTTAGACCCATTTTCAATAACGTTATCTGCATTCAGGAGGGAAGTCCGTAGAGTTTTTGAATTGTGATTTCATTTTTTTTTGGTGTACCATTGCATTTTATTTTATATTAGGTGTAAGGATATAGTCTGTACATGATTATTATTTTCTTGTTTTAAGTAATTTGTGGATGTTTATTTTGGGATTTTTTCCTGTTAATGTCCCTTAATTTGAATAAATAAATAAAATATTCATATATTACAACTGATAATTTTGCTTCCTTGGTATTTATACATTTTCATATAGAAGGTACATTTCTTGTATACATAATATTTGTATAATTAACCCCATTCAAATAATCTTCAACGAGGGTGTAATGAAAAGGAGACATTTTTCAGCATGTAAAACTGCCGATTCTGAATTTTATGTATGCAATTCATCATATGTATATCTAAAACCAGAACTGAAAAAACATAACTAAGACAAAACAGCAGTTCCTAATTCGGAAATTGAATATTATGGTATCACGAATACCCTACTTCAGATGATATTTCCTTGTGTTTATTTTTCATGAATTATTAAAAGGGAGTAACCATTTAAATCAAATTGCATCACTCATGTTTTCATACTGGAATGATTTCTTGAAGAATGGAATTTTTACACTTGGAGATTATTGTGTTCAGAATGCATTATTGCATATTTTATGAATAGCTCAAACGGTAAATATCTAATTAGAATTGTGCGCTTCCTTTTGTGTGGATCATTTGTGGTTTACCCTTGAAAAGAATTTTCCTGATTGTTGAGTACGGTATTCAGTGTATTTTCCATGAAGAAGGAAGCATAGAAGAGGCGATACCATTTTCTTGTATTTTCATGAAAGAATCAAGATTTATTTATAGCAAAACCAGTTTCGTAACAATATGCTATTTTTTTGTGAAGAAAACAATTTTAAAAAATTTATAAAATAGTGGCATATGACAAAATGATCTGTTCTACGCACTACAAATTTTTGCGAATTTGTTAGATAAGAAGACAAAAAAATAAGAGATGTTGATATCTACGAAGGAGCAGGCGAGGGAGCAGGTTCGGACTGAGGAATTTTCAGATTCACCTATAGAAACTAGAAAATATTCTAGTTTAATTTTTTCGAAACAGAGGCATAATTCATGTGAAAATTTTTGGTAAAATGACTTATTTTGATGAATTCTACCATACGTCAAAAGAAAATCCTCACCTTAAAATAGCGGTCTATTCAAAATAACACCTCTCTCTTATTGGAAAACCCTTAATTTATAGAAAAAAAAAAACTGATACTGTTCTGCATTTTTGTGAGTAATAATGGTATTTAATGCTAATTTCTGAGAAACATTGAATCCATCTTCGTGAAAGGGTGCGGTTCCATGAGATCAATCCAAGCAATTTTTCAAAATGAATGTATAATTCACACGCCCAGTAATCTGATAATTAGTTTTTTACTAGTTCTGTCATGCAGGTACTTCATACATTATTCGTTAATTGTTATTACAGGAAGAAAGATTAGCGTCGTGAATTATTGACTTTATTACTACGATTCAAGCAATAACAATGTATGAGCATCATGCATAATGATTTAAAATGAACAACTCAATAAAAAAATAATTTGAATAGCCATGAACACCTCGAACCATTTATGATTCAAAAGCAGTATATCATTAAAATTATAGTATGACTGAAGAATTAGAGTATGAATGGATCAAAGATGCGCAAAGGCTGTGTATTTGAAGAAAAAAGTCTTTCATTACCTTTCAAAGAATCTTTTTCGAATGAGGAATAAGAATGTGTATTCAAATTCATAAGTAAGGCCCATAGAGAAGAATCTTTTCCTCAAGGGTATGGAGAAAATCTTGATCATGAACCAAAGTATCGGTAACACGTCATACACTATTATGCATCTCAATGTTTCTCAAGTTGCCGACTTTAAAGTTCGAATTTTTTTCTTTTAGCTGAAGGCTCAACAGTATTACTCAGAATTTCAACATGGCCTATGGGATATCATCAATCATTTGGACAATCTGGAGACTGTTCCTGATCCTAATATTTATCGACAACTCAGGTACTACTCCATCGTTGGACCAGCAGCACTGCCACCAGAGAAATTAGATCGGGTAAGGATCAATCATGCATGTTCTACCTTAAGGACACTAACCTTTAAGGGTACACACAGTGTGGAATGTTATCCGAATGTTATCCGAAAAATCAACAAGCTACCAACATCTTCTCAAAAGCTCTGTGAAATATTCATAGAAGATTGATTAATTATTAACTTATGACCTGAGAGTGTATTCTGCAGACGAGGTTAGCAAGTTTGAAATGAAGGCCCTTGAACCTTATTCATTGTATTCATTCAAAAATAGAGGAAAGTCATTCCGTTCGAGCGACAATCAAATTTCATCCCGAAAATTCAAATAACCCCGAAACGAATAATTAATTCAACAGTACCCGATATATTCCCTAATTACCTCCATTATTTCCAGTACAACCGGCTCATAAACGACATGCTATCGGTGTACAATAGCGCAAACATTTGCGCGTACAACGAGCCCTTCCGCTGCGGTTTGCGGCTACAGCCGGACCTGGTGACGATTATGGCCAAAAGCCGCAACTGGGACGAGTTGCAGCATGTGTGGACGGAATGGCGGAGAAATACGGGTCACCTGATCAAGGACAGCTACGAGCAAATGGCCCAGATTTCAAACGATGCTGCGAAATTGAATAGTAAGGATATCCTCCTGTCCATGTAGGATTAAAAGATACATTATTTATATAGTTATAGTAAAAAAGGGTTACAGTCCACTGCGATCTTAAGGTCTATTGTGCCCCCTATCAGAGCTGTTATCATCTTCTCCTACAGCTCTCCCTCCAGTTCCAGAGATTTGATGAAATCCAGTATCTGGGACGGCTTCAAGGAGGATTACTCCCCACTTTTTCTTGTCCAAAGCACTCTTTCCTTTGGCTTGCAATGGCATAGCATTCCGTAACCAGGTGAATAGGAGTTTCTTCCTCCTCCCCACAGAATCTACACTCATCAGTGTTCGATAAACCCATTCTCAACAGATGCTTCTTTAGGCGACAATGTCCTGTGAGAAAGCCAGTGAGTAAGTGAAGTTGGCTTTTACTGAGATCCAGATATTTTTTGGATCTAGCAGTTTCAAAGTTGCGGAGGAACTTTTTGGAGTGATCCATCCCTGGGAGATTCCGCCAGAGTTTTTCTCTTTCGGTTTTCTCCTTCAGCATAAACTCCTTCTTATAGGTGCATTTTCCTATACCACAGAAGGGTTCTGGGCCAGTGAGTGGCGTTTGTGCGCTCTTTCTGGCCAGTGTATTGGCATCTTCGTTTCCTACGATTCCCGAATGATCGGGAACCCAGATTAAAAAGACCTTATTCTTCTTGCCTACCTCATTGAGTTTGTTTCGGCACTCCCAAATCAGCTTTGAGTCGTTGACGTAGGAGCTCAGTACTTTAATTGCAGCTTGACTATCTGTATGAATAGCTATATCGCACTTCTGATAGTTTCTTTCTAGATTTATATCTAGACATCTTCCGATTGCAAGTATTTCCGTTTGAAGGACGCTTGTACAGGAGCCTAACGATGGTGCACACTTGGTACTTGTCCCGTATATCCCAGCGCCAGCTCCTGTAGCGGTTTTAGAACCATCTGTATACCATTTCATTGTATTTTCTTTGAGATTGTAGTTGATGTATTCCCTTTCCCAATCCTCTCTTTGACTTAGCATTGTACTGAAGTTCTTCTCAGTGCTTGCTTTCTTGATCATTACACTAGGAAGGTTTGCAAATGAGGTGTGGTCATTCAGAGAAGACCAAGCTCTCTGAAACCTGACTCTCTCGTTGCCTGCTCCTTCTTTAGATACTCTGAAGATGGCCTCATGGGCTACCCTATCAATCACTAGATGCAGAGGTGTGAGGTCTGTGATGATCTCAAGCGCCCTGGTTGGCTCGTTCTCATAGCTCCCGTGATGCACACACATGCAAGCCTTTGTACTTTGTCGAGCATTTTCCTCGTACTTGCCTGACTTGCCTTAGCAAACCAGGCTACTGCCCCATATGTGACTATAGGTCTTACAATCATGACGTACATTTTTGGGTTACAGCCCCAATTCCTGCCGCATAGACGCCTGCATGCCATCAGAGCTCTTGTAGCTCTGCCAGTAGCATTATTTATACAGGGTGTATCTTTTGAAAGTGTCCACCATCAATAACTCAACAACGAATCAGAATTTGTGAAAATACTCAGACAGGTCGATTTTTGATGACAGGGGGACATGATCTGGGGTACAAGGCTTGTTTCTACTAGCAACCCCCTAAAGAGGGTTGCAAGCCCATCAGGAATTTGAATAGGGAAAGTGGATAGTTTTATAGATTCAAATTTGTATGAACCTACAGTTTGTGTTCTTATGAGTGAACATTCACAAAGTTACAGTGTTTTTGATGGAATTATGGTACCGATAAAACTAAATGAAATTCACAAAAGTATCTTCTTTCTAGATTTCACAAATACAGCAGACTATTGGAATTTTCCATTCGAATCATCCAACCTTCACGAAGATCTGGAGGACGTTTGGCAAGAAGTGAAGCCACTTTATGAGCAGCTACACACTTACGTGAGAAGACGTTTGAGGGAATATTACGGATCCGACAAAATCAACAGACAAGCACCACTTCCTGCTCATATTCTTGGAAACATGTGGGCTCAGTCCTGGGTTAATATAATGGACATAACAGAACCCTATCCAGGACAAAAATTTTTGGATGTTACGCCGGAAATGATAAAACAAGTAAGTTCGAAAACCTCATATGGCTGAAGATATTTCGAACAAAGTTGAGGAACAAATTTCTGCGAGATGAATCATAGACAAAATGAATGAATAATTTCATTACAAAAGTAATTTTTGCTAGGGCTATGCTCCTGTGGACATCTTCAGATTGGCCGAGGATTTTTTTGTATCGATGAATATGACTGCCTTGCCCCTGGACTTCTGGTCAGGTTCTGTCCTTCAAGAGCCATTGGACAGAGTGGTCCTTTGTCAACCATCAGCCTGGGACTTCTGCAACAGAAGGGACTATAGGTAAATAAATATTCGACTCTACTGAGTTCGTCACCATAAACTGGAGTGGATACACATAAACATAGGTTTATCAAGTTATCCGCCTGCTACAAGTTGTACCCATTGATAAAAACATAAAATTCTTGGTTTCAAGCTAGTAAGTATAAGAAAACTACAATGGGAGTCTATGTAGAAATTTGCTTTTGCAACGGTTTCATTCTCGCATCTCTTATTCCATATCCCTGGATCAAATGAAGAAAAAGCTTACTGCAACCGCTCTCTGACTCCATGTAACCACAATTAATTAAATACCACAACCTATTAGAAACCCCGGTTTGTTTTATATTTGGGTGTGTATGCAGTGTGATTAAAATGATTTATCATGCATGTAAATTGTCGACTCAATAAAGATTCCTCATTCCAGGATAAAAATGTGCACACGAGTCAACATGAAGGACCTTATCACTGCCCACCACGAGCTAGCTCACGTTCATTACTTTATGCAGTACAAAAATTTGCCGAAAGTGTTCAGAGACGGGGCTAATCCAGGTCAGTAACAAGATTGTTTTAATGACACAGATCGACATGGTAAATTTCATCAAAGTCGTGTTGATTTATACCGAAAGATTTATCTGCCTTTACTTTCATACAAACACATCTGTGTGATGCTTTTAACGAATCACTAGTAGGGCTGTAGCCAGAAACTGACCATTAGCAGGGCAAACAGTTTAGTAGTAATGGAAAATAAAAATTTGTATGGATTCATATTTATGGTAGGGGAAATACTTACAAAATGACATATACGAGGATGTATTGATATCTAGTTAGCCTAGACCAGTTCCATGCGCAAACAAAATATTGCGATACCATATCAACGAACAATAACTTATGAGAAGTGTGAGTGTAGAGTTCGACGTCAAAAAAGTAAACAAGAGTTACGCAATAAATTAAAAAAAAAGATGTCCACCGAAATTGTAAAAATCGAAAAATTGGAGTATCGAACCATCATCAAGTACCTGTATTTAAAAGGGTCAAGAGGTGAGCAGATTTACGAAGATATGCTTAATACCCTTGGTGATCAATGTCCTTCGTATGCGACCGTGAAAAATTGGACTGCAAGCTTCAAAAGAGGTAAATTTTCCATTGAAGATGATGACCGATCGGGAAGGCTAGTTTCTGAGTCAGTTCCCGAAAATATCGATGCAGTTCATGACATGATTTTATCAGACCGTCGAATTGGGCTAAAACGGATAGCTGAAGCACTGAAGATTTCATACGAACGCGTTCATCATATAGTTCACGTCAATTTGGACATGAGAAAAATTTCTGCAAAATGGATCCCCAAATGTTTGGATGTTGACCAAAAGCGTGCAAGGGTAGAAGCATCGCGTTCGATCTATGCTCGATTTGAAAACGATGTACCTAGACTTCTTAAACCGAATTGTTACTATGGATGAGTTTTGGGCACATTTCTACGATCCAGCAACAAAGCAACAATCGATGGAATGGCGACACTCTGGTTCTCCAAGACCTAAGAAGTTTCGTGTCCAAAAATCTGCTGGAAAAGTTCTTGCTTCAGTTTTTTGGGATTGCCATGGAGTAATCATGATTGATTTTTTGAATAAGTGTAGAACAATAACTGGAGATTACCATTCGACATTACTGACCACTCTACGGGAAAAAATTAAAGAGAAAAGACGCGGAAAGCTATCCAAAGGTGTTTTGTTTTTACAGGACAACGCCCCAGTACACAAATCTCATGTTGCCATGCAAAAAAATCGTGATTTAGGGTTAGAATTACTAGAACACCCACCTTATTCACCAGATTTGGCTTCGTCCGACCATCATCTCTTTCCTCAACTGAAAAAAAGTTTAAAAGGTCGTAAATTTTCTTCCAACGAGGAGGTAATAAAAGCTGTGGAGGACTGGTTTACAGAGCAAGAAGAAACATTTTTTTGAAAGGTCTAAGGACGTTGCAGGTTCGCTGTAATAAATGTCTTCAATTAAGAGGAGAATATGTTGAGTAATAAAATATTTTGACATTGAAATTTTGTTTGGTTCTATAGCAGGCTAAGAATTTTTCAATATATCCTCGTATGTACAAAACGACATAGGCATCATAACTTGAGTTTGGAGGTATCAAATGCGGAACTGCCTACCATATCGCACGACCCGAGTGGGTTCCATTAACCTCTGAAAACTCGTGAGCGCTACTCTAATTTTCAGGAGAAATGGCTAGTTTCCCCTTTTTTCATTTATATTGCATTCATTTCAAACTTTACCTATTTGTCATTGTATTCACGAAGCCTTTATATATTTGATATTCATTTTGTATTAATTCCATATATTTCTAGTTTCATAACGCTTTATGGACATAATGATAATCCTATTTGGGTTTAATCAAAAGTCGGCTACTCAACCTTAATTGCACTCTGAGCAATCTTCAATAGATGATCCTAATTTGTTTTAAGAGCAGTAAGTCTGAAACTCAGAATCAAAAACGTAATAATAAAATGTTACTCTGAAAGATGGAATTACTGGGTAGTAATCATATTCATATTTTACGGCTAGTGAAGGTACAGAACTCATAAAAAAAGACCAGAACATTGCTCGAGTTTCTTTCATATCTGAACGAAATTGATGACTTTCACTTGCAATTAATTCGTAGATGTAGGCGATGTGTGAACTGAACTGAAATAAGTGACCGTATCTATTGCATAAATCCATAAGAAATGAATTCTTCGATGAGATTTGTTTCAAATTGTTACTAATAAATATTCGAGAAAAGCATTGCCTTGGGGTTATATCCTATGAAGGGGGGTTTCAATCAGAGCTCAAGATTTCAGTGTTCAATAAAACATTGTTTTCTGTAGCGAAGTATTGAAATATTGATTGATCAAGAAAATATATGGTTGGGAATTATGTATTTTTGATAATCAGGACGCGTTATTCTACTGTCCACTGCTCCATGTTTACTAACTCCCATTTGTCAACTTTCAATCTGTCACGTCGTGATCATGTGACATTACGAATACCGTAGTAGCATCCTAAATCATAAAACCGGAAATACGAATTCTATACTCCCAAAAAAAGTTGAATTCATTTCCTATATTCAATTCGTTGAGTTATCTCATTGAAAAAATTAAAACCTAAGAGTTTTCATCAGAACAGAATAAAAACGTGTAAAAGATTTATATTCTGCAGAGGAACGGAAGAACAAGAAAGCATTTTACTACTAAACAGCTAGTTCAGCACATAAGGAATTGAGTTCTTTTACAGCATATCATTAATGCATGTATTCACAAGAAGAAAGTTATTTCTTATTCCAACATTTACCTTAGGACGTGATAATCGAGATAATTCCTATTTGGTTTTCCATGTTACTGGAATAATAATATGCTATATTTTCCAGGCAATTTAACATCAATATGTATCGTCACACAATGCCGGCAAAAATTTGTAGTATTCTCAGAATAAACAATAAAATTCGACTTTGCTGATTTTATTTTGAGAATTAGGTATGATATTGAAACAACCGACAACCACTTATATACTGCTCAACAAAAGTTGGAGTAGTACTACTACATTTTCATACTGGAGTATTTCAAGTTGTGCAAAAAGGTATTTAAATGTCTTCTGTAGGTTTATTACTTGAGAATTTGGAAAAGTGGGGAATTCCATAGGTCCGTCTGTTCGTTTAGAAGTTTTTCTGTCGGATTATTCGAGTACTTTTATTCTTTTTTCGAATGAACTATCACAAAGTAAAAGACTTTTCTGTCCATTATTTTTCAGTAAAATTTCAACACTCGATTCTTGATTTCCGTACAAGAAAATGGCATAACTGAATCTTCCAACCATGTTTATATACGTGAAATATTTCCAGTATTAACAGAGAAAAAAGGTCTCTCAACATTCGAAAGATCTTTGGAATTATTGAATTCACAAAATATTTTCTCAAATTCATTATTTTCCCAAAGTAAATAAACATTTTGATGAATTCGCAATTACAACGACGTCTGTGTAGAAAGGACATACGTCAAATAAATAAACATTGCTTAGTTATCTGACAGAAAAATGACTATAACCTAACTTTTTCAAAATATACACGGTGAAATGTGTCAGAACGTCAGGGCCAACTGGGATACATCATAAAAGTCAATCGAGTACCTATAGATTGGATTTCTCATAAATGAACATTTGGTGTTCAAGAATCGCAGCTTTTGGAAAGGTCACAAAATTTCTGCATTTCCCAATTTTTTTGGAGCAGTGTATTCATCTAAGCAGATTGGGTTCAGCCAAAATTTAAGTTTCCTATACGTTGTCGAGCATTTCCTTCAGTGGCGTTTCCACCAACCTCTCGTCTCACCTTTTTATCCACTCACTCTTGAATATGTATCAGAAACTAATCACGTACTGTTAGTAAACGTTTTACGAATATCACTTATCCATTATACGAAGTGAAATGGTCAATCGATTCACATTTAATTGAGATAAAATCTTCCGCATTTCAACTCCTTACGCAATTTGTTGTATGGCCATTGACAATGTAGTATTACTTCCTATTCTCAGCAGGAAAATGGACCATTAGAAATTCTCTGAATCGTTAATTACTTCAATACTTGGGCTGCTATTTTTTTCGAATTCCACACCATATACAGGGTGTCTCATTCAAAAGTGTCCACCCTCAATAACTATTCTTTTATATTTTGTTTTGATATACATACCTTGTATTTTATTAATTAACTTTATGTTTTGTTTTCAAAGAAGTGAGTTTTACTTAAAAAATTCTTTTGAAAAAAATCGAAAATGTTTCAGAGGGGGCCCCAAAAGTTTTGAAGCGTAGGGCCCCTGAAGTCGTAAATCCGCCACTGATAACTCAACAACGAATCAGATTTTGTGAAAACACTCAGATAGTTCGATTTTTTATAACAGGGGGACATGATCCGGGATACAAAGCTTATTTATACTAGCAACCCCCTGGAGAGGGTTGCAACCCCACCAGGAATTCGAATAGGGAAAGTGGGTAGTTTTGTAGCACAAATATATGCATGGATTCAAATTTGTATGGACCTGTAGTTTGCGTTCTTATAAGTGAATATTCACAAAATTACAAGGTGTTTTTTATGGAATTATGGTACCGATAAAACTAAATGAAGCAGAGATGTTCTAATTGATCGTATAATTTCTATTGAAAGAAGAAAGAAATTTTTCATCGAAATTTTCAGAGTTTTAATGTATTTTATAATAACCAGGCCGTAGACGAATCCATAAATGAAGTTTCATAACAAATAGTCCATCCGATCTCGAGTTATAAATGGTGTAACCAACAACTTTATTTTATATATATAGATTTTGACTAAAACCTCAAAAAATGCAGTACTGAACAATATATAATTAAACGTCGGCATTATAAAGTTTTTTTATTGATCCTGTCCTCATCCTGTGAGAATACCTTCAATAATTTTTATTGCTGGAGTCATGATTTCGAATTTTTTTCCAGCCTTCCACGAAGCCATCGGAGAAGCTATTGGTCTTTCTGTAGGCACACCTCGACATCTTCAGAGTTTGGGCTTGGTACCAACTTCTGTGGAGGACATCGAAGTAGACATCAACTTCTTATATTCGATGGCTTTAGACAAACTTCCCTTCTTACCCTTCGCTTACATCATGGACAAGTGGCGTTACGAAATTTTCAGAAAAGAAAGGCTCAAAGATCAGTACAACTGTAATTTTTGGCGATTAAGGTAAGGGTATTTCAATTTTTGGTCTTAAACGATTAAAGTAAGCCGAATTCCTTCTCAAATTAATTTTTTACTTTTTTATTTCTTTTATTTCAATTTTCTTCTCGATTTTTCTTTCAGTGAGGAATACATGGGCATAAAACCACCTGTTCTGAGGTCAGAAATGGATTTCGACCCAGGATCCAAGTACCATATCCCTGCAAATATTCCCTACCTCAGGTGAGTCTTTTGTAGCACCAGTTATATTTGGAATTCGAATTTTTTGGCATTTTTCGATTTGTTTTCTCGATATGAATGTGAATTATTTCATCGGCTTCTTTCGGTTTAAATAACGCAACGATTTCGCTATAAAAATAGTTTTATTTACAAGTACGCATAACAAAGATCACAATGAGAAAACAGACAAAATATAATACTGACAAAGGATAAGGTACGAGAAAACAATAAATTATTATGGTTCTCAATGGTAGCTCTGGTGTTCTTCTCCACCACCATAGTCACCTCCGCTGTAGTCACCACCTCCATTGTCATGACTACCATAGTCTCCACCTCCATTGTCGTGACCACCATAGTCTCCTTGTCCACTGCTGTACTCGGAATGTCCACCATATTGTCCGTATTCTTCCTTAACCGGTACGATCACTTTTACGGGTACTGGAACGGGCTTTTCGACCTCAACTGGTACTTTCTTGTAAACAGTGTAGGGTCTAGGGTTGAAAATTGGGATTTTCACTGGGTATGGAACAGGTTTTTCAACTGGTACATGAACATTCTTCTCTACTGGGTATGGGGCAGGGACTGGAACCTTGACTGGATAAGGATGAGGTTTCTCCACAGTGTAAGGAACGGGTCTGTCCACAGCTACTTTAACTGGATAGGGTACAGGTTTTTCGACCGGGTACGGGATCTTCTTTTCTACATGGTATGGTACAGGCTTAGGAACATGGACAGGGTATGGTTTGTCAACATGCACTTTGACTGGGTATGGGACAATCTTCTCAACTGGGTATGGTTTTGGAACATGAACAGCTACCTTGAACGGGTAGTAAACTTTCTTTTCTACTGGATACGGAGCCGGTACGTGTACTTTGTATGGAACGTGAACAGTTTTTTCGACTGGGTATGGTTGGGGTACGAGTACTTTGACTGGGTAAGGTTGGTCATAGTGAACTTTGACGGGTACATGCACTTGCTTTTCAACTGGATAAGGTTTGTGGACTGGGACGGAGACATGTACTGGGACCTAGAAAACCAATAGATTAATCAAAATCGAGAACACTGAGAGGCGGAAATGTACCTTGTAAGGAACATGGATCTCCTTTTCGACTGGGTAAGGCTGCGGGACATGAACCTTGACCGCGTAAGGTACCCTTTTCTCAACTGGAACATGGACTTCCTTCGTTACTGGATACGGAACAGGCACTTTCTTCTCGATCGTCACCACTTTCTGGTGATGCTCGTGATGTTCCTGGCCGCCTCCGAAGTCGTGACCGCCATAGTTATGTCCGCCGAAATCATGTCCTCCGAAGTCATGACCGCCACCGCCATAACCGAGCTCGAGGCCACGTTTTTCTGGCTGTTTCTTCGAGTCGACGGCCTCTGCGGTTTTGGTGTCTGTTACTTTGGCGTCCTTTTCGTCTGCGCTGGCCAAAACGAGGAGTGCGCACAGCGCCACGGGAACCTGAAGACAAAAGTTGTCGTTAAGAGGCTTCAGCCTTCAAAATAGGAAACGTTTTCCGCCAGATGGCGGTGAAGTGCATTAATTTTTATTTATTGGATTATTCAGCTTGATAGAACGAATGTACGGGCGCAGGGAATATAACAAGAAATCCTACCCTGAACTAGATCTCACACTGGCTGTAGAATACTCTATTTTTCCTTCACCAGTCATCTGGGAAGAGATATCTGTGGGGCGTGTCATTTAAAAGAAATTCAATTCCATATAAGAATCCACAATTGTAAGAAACAATTAATTTTCACTAATCGACGGCTAAAACAAACCTTAATAAATTGTCTTTGATAAAAATGGATATTTATCATTTTGAATAGAAAAATCAAGGAAATATATTTCGCGAAAACAACACATTGTTGTGAAATTATTTACAACAAAACGGTAAATTCTGAAAGAAAAATGAGATCAACGTTTGATTAACTAAATTATAGACTTCAATACTGAAATGAAAAAACACAAAAATATTTGTTCGTTTTGTTGGTGGAAATGTTGCAAAATAACCAAAAATGTTGGGGAATATCCTTTTCATTCATTTAATACTTATAAAATATTTTTTTTTATTTTTATCTTTATACACTCATACATCCCTTCATCAATCAGAAAAAAATAAATCGTTTCTGACTCCCTTGTTTTCAGGGATGTAGACTCTTAACTCACCACCAGATTGAGGGTCACTCTACGATATAAATTTTTACTGGCTGATTTGAAGATGATTTTTTCTATTTAAGTTAATGTGCTCGTCTGATTTAGTGGTCAGTGTGTCTCCCTTACTTCTATCAAAGACTATATTCCTCTTTGCTTCTATTGTGCAAATTTCCAGAAATACTTGAGTTGATAGAACATAAAAAATCCTAAATTAACAACGTCAAGTTGTTCCTTTAATAGACTAGGACTAGGGCAATAGGGCATTTGAATGTAGTTGCCTCAGAGACAACTCAACATGGGTGTTCCTCAGGGGTCCACTATGGGGCCATTATTATTTTTGCTATTTATTTATGACTTCACTGAATATCTTTCTCAACTCGATAAGGTTTTTTTGCGAATTATGCCATAATAATACATATCTGTAATTGTTGTATTTGAGATGATCTTGAACGATTAGGTTGGACTCACTGATGATGAATTCGTGATCAAATAGATTTAATTCTGTCCATAAACACGATAACTTTCTAGAGGAAAGAACTAGAGTCTTGAAAATTCCAAGGTACGTTTGAAGTTGAGATGCGTCCGTAAATTTTCTAAATGGACAAAAACGGTCTAACAGTTTGGAAGTCATTCTCATTACAGTCGGGAAGAACATCTGGAATTATTCTCCGAATATGAGCCTCACATATTTTGCGAAGTTGGTCATGTTGATCGTTGCTATACAGGGTATGCCAAGTTCGAGAGCCTTTAAGAGAATTTTAGAGAACTGGACCTATTTAACATCTGCAAATTTGGATAATGAGATTGTTCCTAATTTTCTGTGCTGCTGAATATTTTTGGGGCTACAGAATTTTTGATTATACCGGAAATTAAAATGAATTTCCTCAATTTTTGTTTATTCTCTGTTCTGAATATGATTGAGTATTCAATTTTCGAAATGTTTTTTTTTTCGATATGTCGTTACTCGTGGAAGTTTTCAAAATTTCAAGAAAAAACTGAAAAAAAGTGGAAATATGGCTAGTCACTATTATGTATTCGAATTTGAATGATGTGGAATGCTGTGCTTCTTTTGAATTTCATCACAGCCTGTTTCTGTTTCGTCCATCACTTTTGTTTTTTCAAATTAGAATCAATTTTTTTCAGGATTGTATCGAATTCTACAAAAAAATATTTTGCTACTGTCCGAAAATGAAAATGCCTCTAAATTCATTAAATTGTGAGTTTTTTAATTGAGTCTTTGTTGATTTATGTTGTACCTAGAGTCAATTTGATTCAATCTGTGAATTCTTGGTCGAAATATTTGGCAACGAAATCCTGAAACAGGTCAATTTTTGTTCCACTTTTACCAAATTTTTATGCATTTTTGAAGGATTTTGTCGCACCCTGTGCTATCCCCATCAACCCTCTAAATTTTTTGAATAGGGAAAGTGGGTCATGTGGTACTTTTTTGGCAAGGTCTTTGTATCTTCTTTACAGGCGTGCAGAAATTGAGCCATGACAAAGGGCACATACTGGAAACCTCTTTGAACTAACTAATTTTTCAAAACAAAATTTTTTTCTTGAAAATGTCTGCAAGCCTGTAAAGAAGATACAAAGAGCTTGCCAAAAAGTACCACCTGACCCACTTTCCCTATTCAAAAAATTTTAAGGGAATGGTACAGGGTGTAACAAAAATCCTTCAAAATTGCATAAAAATTTGGTAAAAGAGAAACAAAAATTGACTTGTTTCAGGATTTTGTTGCCAAATATTTTTCTTCTGAGAAATGAATTTGTTCCATAATTTTGGCGCGCACTGTATAAACTATCAAAGATCAAAACCAGTTGAATAATGGATATATTATTCTATGTGAGTAGATAAAATTGGTTATCCTCAAACTGAATGTGTTTGTCTCACTCTGATTCTGTTTGATATCAATTATTTGAAATTGTTACTCCAGAATTTGATTCTTGAGTTTGAATTTGAAGGTGAATGGCATAGCCAACAAAATCTTATTCCGGATAAAATATTTTCAGCGCAACCAATAATATGAATAATCATAAAAAATTCACGATGAAGCTAAAATTAATGATACTGCTTGATGGCGAAATCAAGAACCATACGAATGTTAAGCCTCATCAAAGAATTTTGTTTATCGGTAACGTCGAAAACTATTTGTTAGACTTCTTAAAGTTACTCAGAAAATGAATATAAAAAAAGATTTTGATATTTTTCACGAGTAATTTTCAACAGTTGGATATGCTATCTAGTGCAACACATTGTTGAATCATGGAACTCTTTTGAAATCGAGGTATTTACGCCAATTTAGTCCACTCTGAAGACGTCCAATCGAATGTTAATTTTTCAATCATAATCCCAAAATTCCTCGATCACAACGCGCCAAGGGTATCACCAAAAGAGAAGCAACATCTCCGATAAGAATTTCACCACCGGTCCCATTAAGGATGCTACTGTTACATCCTTCCACAAACAAAGAACACGGAAACGGATCGAACGGGAAGAGATAGATACCAATTAAATCGCCACTGTAGCTAATCACTATACACGGAGGATTTCACTTTCCACATGTACGGGTGCCAGATGACGGTTCACTCTACTTACCAATAACTTCATGACTTGTCAGTTCTTGACTCCCAAACAGAAACTGATGCCTTTTCGATGGCCGTCTATCTTTTTATAACAGGAAGCAATTGTTACTTTCGCCCAGTGGGGGCATCTCCTTGCACAAACGCACCCCCACCCCCTTCGCTTCCGAAAGCTGGGAGATGGGAAGGAATTGCATTAATTAGGTAATAATATTGGAATAGAGAAATTCTGGTAATTAGGAGATGCACCAGACTGGATCGTTTTTAAAACCAGATCGTTTTTAATCAAAACGTGCGAAGAGTGCAAATGATCTAATTTATTCTGAAACGATCTGGTTAATTAGAAGAAGAGTAGATTCTATTTAAGGTTCAATGTCTTATTTCACTCCGCTAAAGTTCAGTTACGTCTCGTGCTTCGGATAATTCGATTTTTTTTACCCATTAAGTATTCTTGATTGATCCTATTACTTAATTCGACAATTTTATCTTGGAAGTCTTATTTATGTTCAAGAAATACGAAAACTAATGTCGGTGTCTCAGTGACAATTTTCATGAAAACTCCTTGGCGATAATCGCATGTTAATGTCTTTAACCGTTACATGGTTAACGTGTGGATTTCGAAATAGTAAATTGTTTATCGGGAAGGAAAAGCCTAACATTCCTGGACGATTGTGAGGCGTCTTTCGATCTGGAAGATCTACTATCTATTTGAGCCATTCAGAAAACCCATTTGGCTCATCAGTATCACCCTTACTTTGAGTGCTGCGAGCCTCTGAACAAAACTCAAAAATGAAATATGCAAAACAAAAAACAACAAAAAATCTAGAAAAAGAAGGTCTGTATGGACAAGTTTGGTATCGAAATATAGGTTTTCGAGGACGCTGAATCCAATAAAAATAATTCAAGTCACTATCTATCATAGTTTAGATTTTGACCTGCGAAATGGCATTTTTCCAAAAATTCGAAATTTCAAATCGTCATATCTTCTGCTCTTGTGGTCGTATCCAGTTTTTGTTTGTATATTGTTAACAAGCATTGTCCTAAGTATCTCTGGACATAATGAAATCGATTTCGAAAAACCCAACTTTTTGGGTGAAAAATGCATAAGGGGTAAGACCCCCCAAAAACACCATATTCGTCATCGTCAAGAAATCCCTGGCGAATCTGAAGGCGTCTTTCGATCTGGAAGATCTACTATCTATTCGAGCCATTCAGAAAACCCATTTGGCTGATCAGTATCACCTATACTCTGAGTGCTGTGAGCCTCTGAACGAAACTCGAAAATGAAATATGCAAAACAAAAAACAACAAAAAATCTAAAAAAAGAAGGTCTGTATGGACAAGTTTGGTATCAAAATATAGGTTCTCGAGTACGCTGGATCCAATAAAAAATAATTCAAGTCGCTATCTATCATAGTTTAGATTTTGACCTGCGAAATGGCTTTTTTCCTAAAATTCGAAATTTCAAATCGTCATATCTTCTGGTCTTGTGATCGTATCCACTTTTTGATTGTATATTGTTATTAGGCATTGTCCTAAGTATATCTAGGCATAATGAAATCGATTTCGAAAAACTCAACTTTTTGGGTGAAAAATGCATAAGGGGTAGGACCCCCCAAAAACACCATATTCGTCATCGTCAAGAAATCCCTGGCGAATCTATAGGCGTCTTTTGATCTGGAAGATCTACTATCTATTCGAGCCATTCAGAAAACCCATTTGGCTAATCAGTATCACCTATACTTGAGCCTCTGAACAAAACTCAAAAATGAAATATGCAAAACGAAAAACTAAAAAAAATCGGGTAAAAGAAGGCCTATATGGACAGGTTTGGAATCAAAATATAGGTTTTCGAGGACGCTGAATCCAATAAAAAATAATTCAAGTCGCTATCTATTATAGTTTAGATTTTGACTTGCGAAATGGCATTTTTCCAAAAAATCGAAATTTCAAATCGTCATATCTTCTGCTCTTTTGATCGTATCCACTTTTTGTTTGTATATTGTTATTGCGCATTGTCCTAAGTATCTCTAGGCATAATAAAATCGATTTCGAAAAACACAACTTTTTGGGTGAAAAATGCATAAGGGGTAAGACCCCCCAAAAACACCATATTCGTCATCGTCAAGAAATCCCTGGCGAATCTATAGGCGTCTTTTGATCTGGAAGATCTACTATCTATTCGAGCCATTCAGAAAACCCATTTGGCTAATCAGTATCATCTATACTTTGAGTGCTGTGAGCCTCTGAACAAAACTCAAAAATGAAATATGCAAAACAAAGAACCAGAAAAAAACGGGTAAAAGAAGGCCTATATGGACAGGTTTGGTATCAAAATATAGGTTTTCGAGGACGCTGAATCCAATAAAAAATTATTCAAGTCGCTATCTATCATAGTTCAGATTTTGACCTGCAAAAATGGCATTTTTCCAAAAAAATCGAAATTTCGAATCGTCATATCTTCTGCTCTTTTGATCGTATCCACTTTTTGTTTGTATATTGTTATTGAGCATTCTCCTAAGTATCTCTAGGCATAATAAAATCGATTTCGAAACACCCAACTTTTTGGGTGAAAAATGCATAAGAGGTAAGACCCTTCAAAAACACCATATGGTGTTTTCAGTATCGCCTATACTTTGAGTGCTGTGAGCTATTCAGACATAGAACGATCCACTCCTTGAAAACGTTTGAAATTGTTATTTTAGAGAAATTGAATGTGATGATCATAATATTCAATTTTGGATTTTCGTCAATTGTGTTTATAAGATTCAAACCTCGTCATTACTGTTTTATTAATAATTGATTTAATAATTATTTGTGGTTCTTCAATTAAGAATCTCCGGTACAACTATCAAGGAAATGTAAAATGTAAGATATATTCAACGAAACGAAAGTATTCTTTTCCTACTATCCAAAATCGGACACAGTAACAATAGGCTTATTGTACCAGTCGGAAATACATGTAGATAATAGAATGTGGATCATAAGAACAATCCTTCGTTAGTAAGTACACCAATCTATATGCGGAAAAATCAACGAAATATGAGTTTCTCACATTTCTTGAGAAATGGAAGCAAATTGATGGATAGGAACTGGAATGAACTCAAAGTGTTGAAATGTCGGATCAATTATTTCATGAAACGACTATCTGGTTGAATACCAGTTGGTGAGAATAAGAATTAGATTATAACTATCGATGATAAGGACTGAACGAGAATAAATTCGCTATCACAAAAACGCCTATATCTCTTGAACCAAATAAGAAAAAATCACAATTTGATCAAAGTTAGCTTTGTTATGAACGTCAGAAACATGTGGAACATTTACTTCATAGATATTCCGATTCTCTGTCGCAAAACGAAGTGAAAACACGAGAATTCATAGTGAAACTTTTTCAAAATAATCAAAAATGGAGCTTCAAAAGAATCGCAAAAGAGGCTCGCGTTCGTCCGGAAACGGTATCAAGAGTTGTTAAGCGCTTCAACGAAGATCTTACAATTAACCGCAAGAAAGGAACCGGGAGGAAAAAGGGGTTCCATAGCCCAAAAAAAGTGAAGAAAGCCATCAGCCGTTTTCAGAAGAATCCTAACCTTTCAGGACGGAAAGTGGCCAAATAGTGGGTTGTTCGCAGTCAACCGTTCAGAAAATCAAGTCGAGTTGTGGGCTTAGACCATACAAAGTGCAGAAAGTGCCAGACAGGAACGCTGTGAGCAATCAAGAAGCGAAATCAAGAGCAAAGAAATAAAAAAAAGATTTCTTGAAAAATTTTTCCTGTTGATTCTCGTGGAAATGTTGACGAAAAATTTCGCGTGAAGATACAAGCAAAGTTTCCTAAAAAATTCCTGGTTTGGCAAGCAATTTGCACTTGTGGGAAAAGGAGCAAATTTTTCGTTGGCCAAGGCTCTGTTGACTCGAAGATATACATCGAGGAATGCTTGAAGAAGCGACTTTTACCATTTTTACGTGAGCACGATGTGTCAACAATCTTTTGGCCAGATTTAGCTTCATGCCACTACAGCAAGGCCATCAAGGAATGGTAAGAAGCTAATGAGGTGGTTTTTGTCCCCAAAGAGGCCAATCCACCAAATTGCCCAGAACTCAGGCCAATAGAAAGATATTGGGCCCTGGTAAAAAGAGATTTGAAGAAGACTAAGAAATCAACGGAAACATTAGCGGAAGTCAAGCAAAAGTGGAAGACAGCATCCCAGAAAGTGACTGAGAACACTATAAAAAGCATGATGGGAAAAATTCCAGAAAAAATCCATGAATTTTGTAAAAAATAGTTTTGGTTTTTTTATTGTAAGAACAGTTTTCATAAGAATTAGAAGATGATTCGAAAATGAGTTAGATTTTCGAAATCGGTCCAGTGGTTCAAAAGACAAAAGCGTTTTTGTGATAGCGAATTTATTCTCGTTCAGTCCTTAGCTTATCAAGATTGAACTGTACCTATCTATAATTTGAATAAATTGAAAATGAAACAGATGCGATTCAGACTGCCTGGTTTCGAAAATATAGAGCACAAAAAAATTTTTCCTTGGACTTTATATAGACAGAAAATCGGATATTAATACATTCTGATCAATTTGCACGAAAGTTATTTCTCGGTATAACTATAAGGAAAGAAAGGTATTAGCTCTTGAGCGATAAAATCGGCAAATGTAAATTTCTTCCTCATTTTTGAATTAAGGACGATGAGCTCTAGATATAAATCGAAGACAATAAAATATTCTATATCGTTAAATACATTTTCTTCACGACGACAGTTGACTGGAGCATTATTATTTTTGTTTACTTTAGCGCAAACTCATTTTCATTCAGCGTCTCTTATCTAATTTTGGTTATCATTTTTTATCTGTTTTCTTTTCAAAGTGACACCCTGTATATCCATCCTGCATAATTCTGTCGATATCTTTTTGAGTGAAAGACATACATAAAGTAAATGCTTTTCAGTTTCAAACGACTAAATTCAATTACATATGGCACTACAAACATTTTTTCACTTTCCATAATTATTCTCGTACATTTACCTACTTGTCTTATGAATATTCAATCTGAATGGATAACAGCTGGCTTCATTTATTTGCGTTATGCAATATTTCGAATTGAAAATGGTATCAATGTGAAAGTACAAATTGGATTAAAACAGCAGGGCTCAACATTTTAATGTTTATTATTTAAAAAATAAATTAACCTAAATATCCTGACTATGAACAATATGGTTCCATGGATTCTACACAGATCGGCTGTACCATGGTATGGAGAATGGTAGAAACATATGGTATATGTATATAATAAAAATCAAATCGATTTTTCAAACAAAACTGAACAATTAATGAACAATAACGAATAACAACGAAGATATATCTTCTCAATTTTTCAACAGTTCGATAATCCTAGCATATTTTTCTGTATGATCACCAATCTGAATGCTTTTCTTCGTAGTCGTACTCATGTTTGTGCTCTGGGACATAAATCTCTTCTTTGATTGGTACAGGTACTTTCTTTTCAACATAATAAGGTACTTTTTTCTCCACTATGTAAGGCACGGGTTTTTCTACTTTGACTTCAACTGGGTATGGCTTTTCTTTGTAAACTGGGTACTTCACAATTTTTTCAACAGGGTATGGTTGTGGTACCGGTACTTTGACAGGGTAAGGTACTTTCTTCTCTACATGGTAAGGAACGGGTTTATCCACCAGAACTTTAACAGGGTATGGTTTTTCTACTTCATATGGTACTCTAACTTCTTTCTCCACTTTAACAGGGTACGGTTTGATGACATCGTAGGCTACAGGTCTGTCGTAGGGTACCTCAACAGGGTATCTTACTTCTTTTTCAACTGGATATGGTTTGGGTACTTTGACGTATTCTTTAACTGGATAATATACTTTTTTCTCGACTGGGTATGGTTGTGGTACTTTAACTTCAACAGGATAATGAACGTATTTAGTAACGGGGTATGGTTGGGGAACAACTACTTTAACAGGGTATGGTTTGTCGACGTGGACATGGACTGGCACCTTCTCTTCCTTGACAACTGGGTACGGCTTAGGAACATGATACGGCACTTTGACGGGTACTTTGACTTCGTATGGTATTTCTTTGACCACTGGGTACGGTTTTGGTACTTTGACGTGCACTGGGTATTTAACTTCCTTGTAGACAGGGTAGGGTACTTTTTTCACCACTGGATAGGGCACCTTCACTTCCTTTTCTATAGTTACAACTTTTTGTTTGTGGTGGTGGTAGTGGTCTCCAAAGCTCGAGAAACTACCATGGTCAAATCCGCCAAAGTCTCCGTAGCTTCCTCCTCCGAAATCACTACCGAAGCTGCTCTCATGTTCGAATATGCTTCGTTTGTCTTTTTTTGATTCATCTGATACCTCACAGCTTCCCAACGTGCCTATTAGGGCCACGGCTGAAACAAGTGCCTGAAAAAAGTCAACCCATTATTTAGGTACTTATTGATAAAATATGTAGATAGAAGGCAACTTTGCAGGTGCTGTGCAATGAAGGTTTTCCATCAATTTGGTGATGAGATTTTGAAATAATTTGGGGAAAGTAGTTTCATTCATCATATTTTGTAGATGAACAAATAATCAAGATTTGCAGAGCAAGAGGATTGAAATAAGCATTCCAAACACGTGTTATAATTCTCGAAAAATAGTTAAAAGTTTGAGTTTTCTATTGAAATTTTGTGTTTGTTAGATCGAAGTTTGACGAAACATAAATTATAAGTAATTTATGGGTGTCATAATGAAAATATTAAGAAGTTGCAGTAGTGAAAGAACTTGCTTGATCGAAAATTCACAGATTATTGAATTTAAGGAAAGAAATAACAGCATGCAGACAATTGAATATTAAAAAAAAGTATTCAATTGTCTGCATGCCGTTATTTCTTTCCTTAATTATATTAACAGGCGTTAAACCTATTCTAATATTATTGAATTTAATGAGTCGAAGAAATTGTCAAATTGTTATCACAGGAATATTGTGATATTTTCGAAAACTTGTTACAATTTTTTGTAGTTCTGTTGAGTGATCTGTACAAAATTTTACACGAGGCGTGAATTCGTCATTCTCTATCTAAATGCAAGAATGTATTCTGATCGCATCCGTAGTTTAGCAATTATACGGAAAAAAACATTTCTGACGTTAATATTCACGGATCCCTTCTACGAATTTTGCCCATTATTTAACTCGGCCAGGGCATTTAAGATTTGAACCTACCCTGTAACTTTCAAGCCTCTAAGTTCATCCGTTCGAGATTTATCTCGTTTGCGACCGATCGGATGGACATAATTGAATTAAACCACACATTCGTATTCATAGTCAAACGCCTTAAAATCAGTAGAGGGAACTCTCTAAAACGCATTGAATCTTTTCAGTAAACGATATTTGGGTCGGAAATTATTCAATTTTCATTATTTAACTGAATTTTCGAATTTTCATCGAAATCCACATTTTGAAACTTAATCCTTTGAGCACTGAGATATCACAAAATCGAACACTTCAATCGAAAACTATCCGAAAAAGGGTTAAATCCAAAGAGAATTCAATAATCTCAATTGCACAACACCTTGGACACTCAATATCTAGATTTTCATCACACATGGATTAGGAATTATACATTTCGATAGCACTTACTATCAGATTCATTTGTATCAAGTATCTGAAGGCACTATCGATATCGTTCAATTCATTAGTCATTATATAGACAAACTTTCCCCTACTGCCCTACCATTTTATCCTAAAAGGTAGTATTTGCGTATTCATTAATTCATTATTTTGATATAACGCACTGCTTACAGAGCCGGATTAAGATTCAGTCAAACTTCAAATTCTCTTTCACGAATTTAACACAAGTTACCATTAGTTATCAGAATATCTACATTTCAGCTGAAATCAATATTGTAAAGCACTTTTAATTGAGACAATTTGGTCACAGATGCTCCAGATGAAGTTAGGAGATCCATATATTTTGCCAGGGGCCCACTTTTTGGGTTTTTACTGATTGAAATAAATCTTATACAGGGTGTTCCTAAATTGAACGTAAATTTGGCGTAGATATTATATTGACAGTTCTAACCACGTGACATGGCAATTTCGATAGCAGATCTACAGGGTGATATTTTTTCTGGAACACTGTCACCTGTTTTCCTCCAGAACTTTTTTTTGGTAAGCAACTGTTAATTTGAAAAAATGTGAAAAGAACCATTGTTGTTATTCTAAACTTTTAAGTATTGTAATTTTGTAGTATCTGCTACTGATTTCGAGAAAAATATTTGGAACGATTCTCTCGAAATCCTCAGAAGAATAAAAATTGTCATAGAGATCTAGTTAGTTGTTAGTATGACAAGAAATCTGAACTATTTGTTGATACGGTTCTGAAAATTCCGGAAATGAATGGAGCATAACGGCACTTAGCGTAACGCACGCTAATTAAGGCGAAAAGTTGAGAATTTGTGATCTTGAAAAAAGTGATATTTTGATATGAAACTGCATAAAACTAATTATTCGGTGTAATGTATAGTTAGCATCTCGATCCCGTATACCGTTGTTGTATGATAAGCGTTCACTTTGAGCCGATATGCTAGTTATCTGAATACATTAGGTACATGTAATTGTTATAATTTTCAGTTGGCTACATAATGTCGTTACTTAACAGGAAAATGATCTGATAAATATTGCAATGAATATTACGCTAGTATGAATTGATATTGATCAGCAGGTGGTGGATTTCCTTCATTTTTTTCGAGATTTCTAAACGTTATATACCTACAGGGTGATTCCGGAGTTTTCCTAGAAAAAAATTTTAAAGATGAACAATATCGTTATTTCGCTCCTCCTGAGTCCTAAAGTAACTTGATTCAAATTGAGATTTAAGTTTCATGGAAAATTTATTATTGGACGATACAGCTTCACTATCTGTTTCAGAATATTCACTGCCTTTGAGCGAAATAACGATATTGTTCATCTTTGAAATTTTTTCTAGGAAAACTGGACGTGTGCCAAAAAAAATTAAACGCTCCAGTAATGTCAACTTATGGTAGAATCTGAAGCAGCTAGCGAATTTCTGAAGACGGAATGTACATAGTGTTTCTTCAACCTGCAAATTTAATCTGAACTTATCATAATTTCCACCCTGTATTTTTAGAAAAGTGTTGGAATTATTGAAAGTAGACAGTCATATTGTTCTACACTGAGAATTTCATCAATATTGATCAAGCCATACCAAAGTTATGAAAAAAAGTTATAAAAAAAATCGGTCGAATCGGACAAATCACCCTGTAGACTCTCAATAAAGGCCCCCAACCATAAACCAAACATTGTTTCGAAACTGCCTTGAGTAGTATAAACTTCTCCTAAAATTTGACGGTCTCCTCTGGAATCACCCTGTATATATTTTGTTCAAGACGTTGTTCCTCTAGGTATATTTAAACTAAATGCTTAAACTGAGTTTTTCTATCCTGTTTTTATTACAAAGTGGATCGTTCTGACATTAATGCTGTCGCAGAAATATTTCCTTGAGGAATAAAACTAGGCGCTTTAGACGAAATGAATCAGACTGAAATAAAAAAAACAAGAAGGACTAAAGTGAATTTGATTTAATTAGAGCTTACTGGAATGTCATACATTTCTGAATGAAAATGAAAACTTTATGAAAAAATGCAAGCTTCTCTCGATGGGTGAAACAGATTCAATTCTAAGAAAAGCACTACTATCAGATTATGATAGTATAAAAATGGAAATAGATTAACTAATGACTTTCTGATTCCTCAGTAGATGATTTATTCATCTTCATGCCACTTTGATACGGAACTTGAAAAATCTGGAGCAATTATACCGAGTCTTCCACCCAAATGAATAATTATTCACTTCCATTAAGACTTTCGCAGTAAAAGGTAATTGTTTAAGTTTCGAACAAGTTAACAGTATGGGTATCCGTTCAATGCTTCAGATAACATGATAACATTTGCATAGCTGGTTAGATAACAGTGGCACTATTACTTCTACTTTAATTGAATTGATTCTGTGATTCAGCCCTGATTATATTCAGAAGGATATGATCGAGAAAGAAAAAGTTTTAGTTATTTAAATATCTTGTTTCTTCGCAGTTGAATAAGAATAACTTTATTCAGAATATAATTTACATATGATCTATGAATAAACAGTCATACTGTAAGAATTGTGAAACCTTAGCCAGAATAGAAATCCAGAATTACAATTCAACAAACAAATCGAAAGAAAGATAGTGGTCTGAATGGTCAAAGGACATTTGCAATAATTCCTCATCTTGTTCGCGATAAAATTGGACAAAAAATAATAACAAAGAAATGCGTTATAATCTGCTCTGATCATGCCAAGTAGATACGAGTATGTAGGTGGTTTCATAACGATATAATAAACATGATTTAAGCGATCTGTTGCCAGAGCTGTGACGAGCACTGAAGAAAAGTGCTTCGAGCACTAAGCATTAAGCACTCGAATAAAAAGGCTCCCGAGTCTCGAGCACAAAGCACTTATTTTTACAAAAGGCTCGCGAATACTAAGCACTTTGTGAAAGTAATTCGACATTTCGAGCACTAAGCCCTAAGCACTTTTTTTGGGAAATATTGAAAGTGAGGTTATTTTAATCGGAAAAGAAATTATAAGTTGGCATAGGTATGTGATATTGAAAATTTTGAATTCGATTCAATATAATAAGTATATAATAAATTGATATTAGTAATGAAAGAGAAAAATGCTATTCGCTCCTGGATCTCTCTGTTTGATAATATTCATAAATATACTGAATTTTTCGAGTTTACTTTTTCTTCTGAAAACTCCCAGTCCTTGAGACGAAATTGAATAAAAAATGAAAATGTTCCTCTGTCAATTCTTGCACTGATTTGTCAGGAGCAAACCAGTTGCAAAACATTGTTGCGTGACAAATAACGAAGAAGTATCAAAATTAGAACTCAATGAACTATGTAACGTTTTGATGTTGTCTATATAAGACAACAGATGAAAACGTAAAAAAAAATCAGAATCGTGGCTTTTGCTTTTTCTATTGATATTAAGTTGTCAACGCACAAATTACCATTTAACAAAATACACATGGGCCCTTCAATTTTCCTTTTATAATGATCAAGTTGCCTCATTATCATCTCTCTGTTATTGCAATCCAAACAGTTTTGGGATGTTACTGTCATGTAAGGAAATGTTGATTTAAGATTTTATTAATGTAAAAATGAATTCGTACAACATTGGCTCAGGGCTTAGTGCTTAGTAATCCGCAAAAGTGCTCGGGAGCACTTTTGGGATTACTAAGCACTAAGCCTTCGGCCGAAACACTCGAATTACTAAGCACTAAGCACTGCTTTTGAAAAGTGCTTGGGAGCACAGTGCTCGGGAGCACAAAAGGGCTCCGAGTACTTTCACGAGCACAAAGCACAATGCTTTGGCACAGCTCTGTCTGTTGCTACGCTATAGTTCCACTTGTGGTTTCCAAGTATTTGTGAAGTAATAGAATTCACGGTCTGGGATTTCACGATTGATGATTCAAATACATGAGTGCGTCTTCATTACCCCACGCTGTATCAATATTTGTCCAAATTTTTTCATAAACTACAAAGTAATCAACCTCATTTAGAGAAAAAATTGGAGGGGAAATTAATATGTATATATAACTAGCTGGCCCGGCTAACTTTGTTTCGCCTAAATGATACTATTGGCCTTATTCAAAAAAAGGAAAAGCATTTCATTCATGAGCAAATTTTTCATCGAATTTTTATAGTTTTAATGAATTTTATAATAACCAGACTGTGGACGAATCCATAAATGAAGTTTCATAACAAACAGTCCATCCTATCTAGAGTTATAAATGGTGTAACAAACAACTTTGTTTTATATATATAGATAATTCAGTTAATCGACTCAGTATTCGTCGTATTGAAGACAAATTTGATAGTGAATGGTCTTCATAGTATACAAAAGTATCATTCCGATAAAAAATGCACACACATAGGAGAATATTGATTTGGTAGCACCAAGTCTGAGAGAAAATACAAATTTATCAGTTCCACGTGGACCACGTGGTTCCCAACAATCTAATCTTTCTTAAACAACAACATGGAGAATTTCAAGAGAAGATTTTAATTTACATCTTCGCAAACTACTATAATCAACTGGTTAAAAAACTGAAATGAGTAGACCACCATACCCTTCTCTGATTTTGCTCCTTGTCTATATGGACCCGTTATCCAGATGCTTCTTAGATGTATATATCTCTGGAATATCTTCAATTTATTGGCTGACAATATTCAATTCCTTCATTTAACCAGTCAATATTCATTATTCTCAAGAGAAAATAGCAAAATTACATTGATTCATCATAGGTAGGCATATAGTTACAAAATGGTGAAAGCGTTTACTGTAATCCATACACTCTCGTTTTCTTTGAGGTTTAACTAGTTAGATGCAACTCTTTATACATGAATATTGTATGATCATGGTATTTTCACGGCGGAATATTATCTGCAGTTCAAACCTTCTTCAAACCATTCAACTATTCATATGGTTGAATATGAACTTGTCGAACATTCAGTAATAATTTTTTCTTTGCATCCTCAGATAAAAAAAAACTAGTTATTGAATTATTCATTACATTTTCGCTACAATTTTCGTTAATCAGAGTATGTTATGTGTGGCAGAACTGTAGGAATATTGAAAATTGAGAATCTACTTTTATGAATACATTATAATGAAATTAGTTATATTAGCCTTGCTGCTCAGCTACAAATGATCGGTAAACATCTCAGTTGGTGCAACAGCGAGTTTATCATGTTTCCATGGATCCCTATATACATATAATATTCAGAATATTGGGTGAAAAATGCCAAAGGGGTTAGACCCACCAAAAACACCATATTTGTCATCACCAAGGAATCCCTGGCGAATCCAAAGTAGTTTTTCGAACGTGAAGATCTACTACCCATTCGAATCATGCAGAATACCCATTAGACTGATCAGTATCGCCTATACTTTGAGTGCTCTGAGCGTCTGAACAAAACTCGAAAATGAAAAATCGAAAAATATAAAACCGAATAATTCGTTGCTTATAAGGGCTACATGGACGATTTTGGTATCAAAATGTAGGTTTTCGAGGTCGCTCCATTCAATAAAAGATATTCCAGAGCCCTAACTAGCACAGTTTAGATTTTCACCTGTCAAATGGCATTTTTCGAAAAATTGCAAATTTCAAACTCTCATATCTTCCGTTCCTATCATCTCCGGCAAAAATTATTCATATCATATGGATCAGCATACCTCAATGTATCACTGTGCAAAATATGAGCGATTTGAAAAATCTCAAATTTTGGGTGAAAAATGCCAAAGGGGTAAGACCCACCAAAAACACCATATTTGTCATCACCAAGGAATCTCTGGCGAATCCAAAGTCGTTTTTCGAACGTGAAGATCTACTACCCATTCGAATCATGCAGAATACCCATTAGACTGATCAGTATCGCCTATACTTTGAGTGCTCTGAGCGTCTGAACAAAACTCGAAAATGAAAAATCGAAAAATATAAAACCGAATAATTCGTTGCTTATGAGGGCTACATGGACGATTTTGGTATCAAAATGTAGGTTTTCGAGGTCGCTCCATTCAATAAAAGATATTCCAGAGCCCTAACTAGCATAGTTTAGATTTTCGCCTGTCAAATGGCATTTTTCGAAAAATTGCAAATTTCAAACTCTCATATCTTCCGTTCCTATCATCTCCGCCAAAAATTATTTATATCATATTGATCAGCATACCTCAATGTATCACTGTGCAAAATATGAGCGATTTGAAAAATCTCAAATTTTGGGTGAAAAATGCCAAAGGGGTAAGACCCCCCAAAAACACCATATTTTTCATCACCAAGGAATCCCTGGCGAATCCAAAGTCGTTTTTCGAATGTGAAGATCTACTACCCATTCGAATCATGCAGAATACCCATTAGACTGATCAGTATCGCCTATACTTTGAGTGCTCTGAGCGTCTGAACAAAACTCGAAAATGAAAAATCGAAAAATATAAAACCGAATAATTCGTTGCTTATGAGGGCTACATGGACGATTTTGGTATCAAAATGTAGGTTTTCGAGGTCGCTCCATTCAATAAACGATATTCCAGAGCCCTAACTAGCATAGTTTAGATTTTCGCCTGTCAAATGGCATTTTTCGAAAAATTGCAAATTTCAAACTCTCATATCTTCCGTTTCTATCATCTCCGCCAAAAATTATTTATATCATATGGATCAGCATACCTCAATGTATCACTGTGCAAAATATGAGCGATTTGAAAAATCTCAAATTTTGGGTGAAAAATGCCAAAGGGGTAAGACCCACCAAAAACAACACATTTGTCATCGCGTGTCATTTAAAAGAAATTCAATTCCATGTTAGAATCCACAATTGTAAGAAACAATCAATTTTCACTAATCGGCGGCTAAAACAAACCTTAATAAATTGTCTTTGATAAAAATGGAGATTTATCATTTCGAATAGAAAAATTCAAGGAAATAAATTTCGCGAAAACAACACATTGTTGTAAAATTACTTACAGAAAAACGGTATATTCTGAAAGAAAAATGAGATAGACGTTTGATTAACTGAATGATATATGTACTTCAATACTGAAATGAAAAAACACAAAAATATTTGTTCGTTTTGATAGTGGAAATGTAACAAAATAACCAAAAATCATGGGGAATATCCTTTTCTATTCATTTAATACTCATAAAATATTCTTTTTATTATTTTTAACTTTATACACTCATACAGCCCTTCATCAATCAGAAAAAAATAAATCGTTTCTGACCCCTTTTTTTTCAGAGACGTAAACCCTTGAATGTCCCACAAATTCTAAATTTACGCATTAAAATGCATCTTTCAACATTACACTAATGTGCCTACTTAATACGTAACACCCTTCTCATTAACCAGAATCCGATTCGAAGGAATTCACACATGCTCATTGTCGTGTGGGACCCAGATATAACAACGGTAATTAGAGGAAATATTCCTTCACGCAATGTCCACAACAATGCATTGCTTTATAATCATTCCGACAAGAGAACGAAAAAAGTTATGAAACCGGAAGAGGTATTACGCACTTGTGCTACTTTTCAGTGCATAATGACATCCTTTTGCATGTTCAATATGCTTTCTATCTCTTGGGGTATTCCTAACTGGGTAAAGGTATTCTTGAAGTGCAAAACAAGGTTCGTTTAACGAATTTATTGAAGAACATAAATTACAAGAATAATATCCTTAGTTTGGCATCATAAATAACGAACAATGACGTTTATAAAAATAAAACAGAAGTTTATTAAGAATAGATAACACAGAAGTCACATAAATAAGAAACAGAATGTACAAGAAGCACACATAGTGTGGATTTCTGAGACGATTTATTTGTGGCCGTAGCTGTCATATCCGTAACTCTCTTGGTATCCACCGTCGTAGGATCCATAATCGCCACCGTAGTCCTTGACTGGTACTGCCACAGGCACCTTGACTGGTACTGGAACTGGTCTCTCTACTGGGTATGGGACATGCTTCTCTACAGTAACTGGGTATGGCCTGTCAACTGGTACTTTGACTGGAACTCCAACATGCTTGATGATGGGAACAGCTACTGGTCTTTCCACTGGGTAAGGTGCTGGGTATGGTACTTTGACGGCTACTGGGTATGGTTTCTCTACTGGGTAGGGAACAGGCCTGTCGACTGGTACCTTAACTGGGTATGGTACTGGTCTGTCTACTGGGTAAGGGACTTTCTTTTCGACATGAACTGGGTATGGTTGGGGTACATGCACTGGGTATGGACGGTCAACTGGTACTTTAACTGGGTATGGAACATGTTTGACGACTGGGTAGGGTTGTGGTACATGCACTGGTACTTTAACTGGGTATGGGACACGTTTCTCAACTGGGTATGGAGCTGGAACATGTACTTTGACAGGGTATGGGACGTGTTTGGTTACTGGATAGGGTTGAGGTACCAACACTTTAACGGGGTATGGCTTGTCAACGAATACTTTGTAAGGCACATGTACGATCTTTTCAACGGGGTAGGGTTGTGGTACTGGTACAGCAACCTTGACAGGTACTCTAACTGGGTATGGTACTGGTTTCTCCACTGGGTATGGAGCTGGTACAGATACTTTGACAGGGTATGGAACGTGCTTGGTGACTGGGTAAGGAATGTGCCTCTCTACTGGGTATGGAATTGGGATACCCTTAGTGATGGTCACAGTCTTTTGAATGCTGCTTCCAAGATCAATGGCGGCAAAACCGTCATAACTTCCGTAGCTTCCTCCAACACCGATACCATCTAGCCCGTGTCCTCCTTGACCTACCAGGTATCCGTGGTCAATATCACCCCCATACCCGTAGCCCAAACTCAACAATCCACGCTTCGTCTGCTTCTTGTCGCTGGTTACAGATTTCTTCTCCTCTGCCTCGGCGTTTATTGCCACTGCAAAGAGGACTAAGACTGTCACCACCAGCTAAAAATGATAAAATATTGAATTTAATTAAGTGAACAGAAAGAAACGTGAGATAAATACGTTCTAATTACATATTGAATCCGTGTCAATGTATGTTGGAGATAATTCTCGATAATGCTTATTAAATGTAATGAGGACAAAGTTTACATAAACTTCTTATATGGACTTCTTAGAGGTTGTGATTACCAGAGGATATTGCGATATGATTGCTAGATTATTCGATAATATTTACACAAGACGCAGTAGCTGTTTTATGGAAGCAGCACTATTTTATTCGGATTAATATTTAGATGAGACGGAATACTAATAATTCTAATCGATGAGAAAACAGAATTATTAATTTTTTCATATTTGACCACGAGAAAATTGCACTTGGTTTTATAGATCGTAATATTGAGTGAAAACAGCACCAATATTTCTTGCATTCCAGGGATCCACGAGTACGAGTAGAAGGTAAAACTCGCACATAGATTTTTGTATCGAATAAAACGCGAAATTTTGGTTCCCGAACTGTGCTGGGTAAATCCTCTGGTCACAAACCACTAAGAAATCACTGGTAACACGAAATCACTGGAACTCACCAATCGCTTCATGGTAGTGCTCATGAAAGAAGTTCAGTGTGTTAGTTCAAGAAGTGAACTGCTTGATTTTGGGGAGTCTCCGATGCGTTTTATACATAAGTGGGCATTCGGTGTTCTTCATCCACCACCAGTTCTTCGGCAGTACCAGATTGTGTAAAAGTCGCCCCTCTCGAAGAAGGTGAACCGTTTCCACCGTTGAGAAAGTCATTTTCAGTGGAGTCGAGGTGTCCTTTACGTAATTCTTGATGTGAGGACCATCGCCTGGTCCCGATCCACACAGCTAACGAGCGTAACAGTTTTAGTACTTCATTTCGTTGTACTCACAACCGGCGGCACATGTTGTGTAGATTTCGATCGGGAAGATTTTTTTTAAGAACGCGGCGTTACGAACAAGAAATGAGAATGCGTTATTGTAGACGATCATTTGTGAGTATTTCTTGTTGATGCTTCGTGTAATTTTCATTTGGATTCGGTGATTTAATATCTTTTTTCTTCTTCCAAAGGTTGAAATATTGGGTCCTTTTTCTGACAACTTTTTAGCTTAGGCAGCTTAAAATAATGGGTAAACATCCCAGTTGGTGAAACAGCAGGATTTTCATTTTTCCATGGATACGAACAGAAACACAAAAATAGTATATCAATGACTAATTGTTATGGGCAATTTTGGCCTCAATAATTTTCCCAAATACCTACATTCATCACACAATTCAAAAACATTTCAAAAAAGAAGAGAAAAAATGAAAATTGACATACTAACTGAATTTTCATGGCAATTTTGATTTTTCTGAGGATTCCCAGGGAATCGTTTACAAATTTTTTTCTCGAAATCGGTAGAAGATACGACAAAACTACAAGAGACCAAAAGGCTGAGTACAACAACAAAGCTTCTTTTAACAATCTTTCAAAGTAATAGTGGCTCACAAAAAAAAAGCACTGTAAGAAAATAGAGGACAAAAATTTCAGTTGAGCATCTTGTGAAATGCAGATACTATGAGGAAAAAACTTGAAAAAAATTTAAAATTCAACAACTGTATCTCGAAAACGAAACGTTTTTTTCCTTTAAATTATCCAAGAAATCAGTGTGTTCGGGCATGATAATTTAAGGGCATCAAATCAGCGGCGTAGCTACGTGGGTGCAAGGGTGTGCAGTGCACCAGGGCCCCGGACATTAGGGGGCCCCAAGCGCTGACCACCGTTTTTACCACGTTACAAGATTTGTATAATGTTTTCGGAAATAGCATCAAACATTGGGATTTGTTGTCAAAATTCACTGGTGAATCGGACACCTGTCTGAAAAAACTAAATCCGACTAGATGGTCCAGTAAGGTCAACACAATTTTAGCAATTAAACTTCGTTTTTTGATATCATTCGTGCATAATCAGAAATAGTTATGAAAAATTCTTGCAAAGATGAGCGAAGCCAAGCAGAAACAATAACAAAAAATGTTGAATTTTTAATTTACTTTTCTCTGCGGTTTTATGCACATTCTTATTGATATTAATTATGCAAGTATTACAAATATGCGATATCTATTTGGACGGACGACGCTTGCAGAGCTTGGTAGAGACGAATACAAAAGATACAAATTTATAGGAGTGACTTCGAGTCCTCCAAATGCAAGGCTAGAGAAAATGCCATAGCGTATGGTATTGATCCCCATTTCGAAGAAAAGAGACAAAAAAGTTTAAAAACATTTCGATGAATTAGCTTCCTTCTGATCACCGATTTCGAAGTAGGGAAGAATTGTTCAAAATAAATATTTTCTATAGAGTGCTCGATACAATAATTTCACAATTGAGGGGCCGTTATACTCTGGCCGACGGCTACGGCACCGATTCTCCATTCAAAACGTGCCTTTAGTTTTTTCAAATTCACGCCCACTTTTTCAACTTTAAGCTTGATTTCTTCTTTAAATTGAAGTTGAAGGATGTCTTGAGGGCACTCCAAAAAAATCGGCTACGGCACCGATTCTCCATTCAAAAAGTGCCTTTCATTTTTCCAAGTTTACGCTGATACATGTAGGAAATGGACAAGCAGAGAGTACCATGACAGACTAGTTTCTGGCTTCTTAGCCGTCATCAGTGCCTCATAGACCTCCCTGCAATAGCAAACTTATTTTACGCCCAAGCAGGAATAATGGAGTACACTTTTAATCTACAGTGTCACACCTAGCGGGTAAATGTCTACGCTTCAGCCCAGAGGTTCCTTCAAAAACTGGATCTCTACGTAGGTACATTATTCATTTTTCAGTTGATTGCTACAGCAGGAAGGGCTATGTGGCACTGATGACGGCTAACAAGTTCACGCCTTCAATTCTTCACCTAGAAGCTTGATTTTTTCTTCAAATGGAAGTTAAAAGATGTCTTGAGAGGGGAGTCCCATTTCTTATTTTCGAGAAAATTATTTTTTCGCATAAAAAAATCGGGTTGAGTTTGAGACTATATGGAAATTGAATTCATAATCGTTTTTTGCCGGTTGTTCATCAATTTTTTTTAGAAAATTCATTGAAGTGCCCTCGACAAATCAATTTTTTATATTCAAAAAATTCCAGTTGGATAGGCGCTTAATTATAGTAAAAATGGAAATACTGACAAGACAGAAAATGTGAAATCACAGAGAACTGTCTGAAATTCTTGGAAAATTAAAAAAAATCAAGCTTTCAGGTGGAAAATCGAAGGCGTGAACTTGGAAAAATGATAGGCACTTATCGAATAAGGCATGGACAATTCACGAATTCTGTATGAAAATACATAATAAGGTATTTACAGCAATTTTACTATTCCATAAAATTCCTGTCATCTCTGTAGGAGTCGTAAGATCTTTCAGCAAATTCTTTTCATTACCTAATGAGAACATCATTTATTCAAGTACACTCCTCAATTGTACCTTCAGTAAGTTTCTCTGCTTCTTCGAAATATTTATATTTCGACTTGTTTAAAACAATTCATTAAGGGGCCCTTCTCCGATTTTTGGACCAGGGCCCCTGACTATCTAGCTACGCCACTGCATCAAATAGACCTAATTTTATCAACAGAAACACTCACATTGGGGGGTTTACCCCACTATTTTTGGAATAGCCGCCATTTTGAATCAATTTTTTTTTTTAGTTGACCCTTCCAGTGATATCGATTTCTTTGTATATAAAGGTCCTACAGATGTGAAAAAAATGTTTTTTGAAAGATAATACTATCCCTTTTTAGTAGGTAAGAATATGAAAACATTTAACTCAAGAATGTCATAAAAAAATACTTTGAAATAATTTAAGTCAAAAAATTTACTGAATTTTTCAGTAAATCCTCAATAGTACAAAGACTAGCACATTGAAGTATAATTTATCGACCAATTACGAATCTGTAATTAGAGTTCTTCTGTGACACGTAGTTTGGAAAATAATCGACCTTGAGTCGAAAAATCGCGAAAAATAGGTCATTTTTGGACCGCCGTATTTCCCAGAAAAATTGATTCATACAGATGCCGATTTTTTTTGCATGAAGATTGATCCTTTGTGAATCAAAAAAACCAATTTTCATCCATCAGAGTCGAACAGTTCAGATTTTCTGATTTTTTTCGCGAAGGTCGAAATTTTCCGATTTTTCATCGTTTGTAAATCAAAAACTGTTTTCCGCACGGGAGATCTGATTGGATTTTCTTAATCTACGTCCTCGAATTAGTAAATGATGTGAGTTTGAAGTCGATCGGAGGCAAAATTTTTTTTTCGAAAAATCGACATTTTTCATAAAAATTCGAATCTCGCCTATCGATACGAAATTTTCACCATTCATTAATTCGATGCCGTAGATTAAGAAAATCCAAACAGATTTTCTCTGAGACCAATTGTTTTTTGAATATGGTTGATGGAAAATCGGAAAAATTGGACCTTCGCTAAAAAAATCAGAAAATTCAAACCCTTCGTCTCAGGTATATAAAGAATACATTATATTATTCTCAAAGAACCAAAGTATAACCAAAAAAATCAGCTCCTCTCTATTCAAATTTATGTAGAAGTTACGTCAGTCCAAAGTCGACCAATTTTTTGCCAATTTTCCACTCAAGGTCGAATATTTCCCGAACCAAAGATTTCTCGGAAAAACTAATTAGCGCATCGTAATCTACGACGAATTAGTATATGAAATGATCCGGGTCGATATACTACAAAAAAAATTTTTGATCGGAAAAATAGGTCGTTTTTCATATATTTTTTAAGAATTTCTTCATGACTTTTTGAGTTGAATATTTTCATTATTGTTCTTCTTTTATAAAAGGTGGTAGTATTATCTTTCAAAAAACTTTTTTTACATCTGCTGGACCTTTATGTCCAAAGGAATAATCCATATCATTCGAAAGAGTCAACTAAAATATATAAAATAATTTAAAATGGCTATTCCAAAAATAGGGGGGTAAACCCCCCAATGTGGGTGTTTTTGTCGATAAAATTAGGTATATTTGATGCCCTCAAATTACCGCCAAGTCATGCCCAAACACACTGTATAGTTTTTCATAGGTCATGAACAATTTTTGTAAACCTAGATACCTGCCGATTATTGTGGATGATGGATATAAGTGACCAAATAAGAAATACGAAGTTCTATAAGAAAGACGTTTAAACTTGAATGAAATTCCGCTATTACGTTGTCGCGAAGCTGCTTCTCAAAGTGCACATATTATGTTGAAGAACTTGTGTAATACGTTGTCCTTTTCGGTATGTATTATATCCTCATGCGTCAGTTGGCACGCGAGCCACCAGCCACCACATAATCTTGTTGTTATTTGATGATTGCTTAGGATGGAATATAATCAGGTGAAATAATATCGCGAAAGTTTTCCAGCCTTAAACTTGTTCCTTGCATCGGCTGTTCATTACATACATATCTCTGAATATCTGAGAGCTAGGCGGAAATCTAGACAACGCAACGCAATTATTGCCATGTATTTCTTCCTTGAACTATATTTAGAAGCCAATATAATAACGTCGCATTTTTATTTGTTCATTTTTCGATGTGAAAAACGCTACCAACATTCGCGACTTTTGGAAAGAACCTTAAATTTATCTCAATTTTACTCCTTTCCCTAAGTTATTAATAGCCGTAGCATATGGCAAAACACCCTTATACTCTTGCGACAACCATTTTTCTGATAGAACATTTACACTTTAAAGTCGACATTTGGAAGAGGAACAACAAGGATAAGACTTGAGAATTATACTTGTTTGTTTCTCATTCAGAATTCACAGAAACACGAGATCACTCTGTATGGAAATTTCCAAGTTCTAGTTCTTTTCTCAAAAGAGCAGTTGGCAAAATTACTTTTTCTATTCAGCAAAATGCAGATTGTAAGTCTCTATTCTTCACGCTGTTCAATATTATACGCTGATGTATTGATATCTAGTTAGCCTAGACCAGTTCCATGCATGAACAAAATATTGCGATACCATATCAACGAACAATAACTTATTAGAAGTGTCAGTGTAGAGTTCGACGTCAAAAAAGTAAACCAGAGTTACGCAATAAATTAAAAAAAAATATGTAGATGTAGACTTCTTAAACCGAATTGTTACCATGGATGAGACTTGGGTACATTTCTACGATCCAGAAACAAAGCGACAATCGATGGAATGGCGACACTCTTGTTCTCCAAGACCTAAGAAGTTTCGTGTCCAAAAATCTGCTGGAAAAGTTCTTGCTTCAGTTTTTGGGATTGCCATGGAGTAATCATGATTGATTTTTTGGATAAGGGTAGAACAATAACTGGAGATTACTATTCGACATTACTGACCTTGACCACTCTACCGGAAAAAATTAAAGAGAGAAGACGCGGAAAGCTATCCAAAGGTGTTTTGTTTTTACAGAGGAGGTAATAAAAGCTGTGAAGGACTGGATTGCAGAGCAAGAAGAAACTTTTTTTTGAAAGGTCTAGAGACGTTGCAGGTTCGCCGTAATAAATGTATTCAATTAAGAGGAGAATATGTTGAGTAATAAAATATTTTGACATTGAAATTTTGTTTGGTTCTATAGTAGGCTAAGAATTTTTCAATATATCCTCGTATACACAGCTTTTAGATTTCTGTTTTTTCTCAATCGGTTAAGTTCTTGGATCAATTTGAATTTTAAATACTATTCGTATATTGAACTTAGATATTTTCTTCGAAATTTTCCATGAATAAATTACTCAGGGCAGGTTAGAGCGAAGAACCTATTGGTATCACGAAATTTTGTCGATGAAAAATATCTCCTAACTGAAAGCAAGTTGTATTTCTATTCATTTTATTCCAGTATTATTAAAATTTGAGATTCGAATTGATAGGTCTCTCAAGTGAGATTTTATAAAGAACCCCAAATTTGTTGGATTTTTCAGGAGTAGAATTTTGAACTGTTTTTCAATAGACGTTATAATTTCTATGATGGAAACATTTTTTGCTGTGATAGCAGCATTGAGTCCTTGAGGCAGCATTGAGTCCTTGAGATAGCATTAGTTTTTTGTTTTCATTCAAGTTTCTCGAAGATGAATTGATAATCGTGGATATAATGTTCCGAAAATCCATTCATTTGAAATTCTGAATGTTTTATTTATTTCGATCTTTTTATGTATGAACTAGGTTATTCCTTAATTACTGTGATTATCATATTTCGCAGCAATTACAACTTCAAACTTCACGTTCTAAGAATCTTGTTACACCCGAAGAAAGCTTCGAATTATGAAATTCAAATTGAATGATTTCAGATCGGGATGGAATTCATGAATTAATTGTTAGTTTATGCACATCACTCTGCAGAAAAAATTCGACTTAATCATTAAATTATATACAGCAATATTGTATATGTAATGGAAAGTTGTGAAAAATGAACTTTGATGAGCTGGTAATTTTTCTATTAGTTTTTTTGCATAAAACACGCCGTTTTCGAGTTATTTTTATGAGATTTGTCAGAAAGAGTCGTAAATTCAAAAATCTTCTTTTCAGGAATAGCTAATCTCATGAACGGAGTAACCAATATATTTACTTCTCGTTTATCTTCCCAAAATATTGGACGGAATTTTCAATTAACTCTAAATCCTAGAGCTAAAAGAAATCACCTTCTCAAGAACCAGGCGAAATGATAGTACTAAATTAATGTACTTACGAAAGAAGAGAACACAGTAATGCCACTGATTGTCTTATCTCTGTATGTAATATGTATACCCTTTTTATGTTTGAAGTAAGAGAGCTTCAAGTGAATAATTCGTGCTAAATAATTTCTTGACCCTATGTTTACTTGCAAGGAAATTGACCCTTGTGCTATTATTCATCAGTCAGGAACTTTGATGGAAGGGTTCTCCAGGAAATAACCGTTTGACATTTATGATTCGCAAGAACCAACCATTCTCATAATTTTTGGATCCTAATTTTCTGCAACTGTCAACTGTGTATTTTCGGGTCCCGTATTTTAATTTAAAAACATGAAATCGAGTTTTCCAATAGGAATAATACAACACAAAATGGTTATATTGAAAACACTGTGTATTACTTTCTGATATTTCCTAAGAATATATAACAGAAATATTATATATTTCAGGATAGTCTAATTGATTTTTTGGGGTTAATAAAACTTATTTTATCTTCAATCATATACTTGAAAACATCGAAGATATAATCAATAAAATCGTAGGCAACGTTTCGGGCAGTGCCCTTTTTCAAGCCTAAAACAATTACAACACATCAGTAGCGTATATAGAAAATATTTTCGGGGGGGGCCCGAGATGCTTACACCATCAAATGATCCAATGGTTAGATTAGGTTAGATGAATATTATTAGATTTCGGGGGGGGCCCGGGCCCCCTGGGCCCCCCCCTATATACGCCAGTGCAACACATTAAAATTAAGAATAAAACACTATTCCAAGATTTTTCCGATGTACGAGTAGTATTACCTATTATTCAATTCGTGTTTACTTCGTCTTGTTGAGATGTCAATGCATTGAATAATTTGTTAGGTTACGATGATCTACCCGTGGTAACAATATGTGAATTCTCTCTGCTCATTATTGTCAGGATGTTGGCTTCGTGGTCATAATGAGCAGAGAGAATTCACATATTGTTACCACGGGTAGATCATCGTAACCTAACAAATTATTCAATGCATTGACATCTCAACAAGACGAAGTAAACACGAATTGAATTATAGGTAATACTACTCGTACATCGGAAAAATCTTGGAATAGTGTTTTATTCTTAATTTTAATGTGTTGCACTGGCGTATATAGGGGGGGGCCCAGGGGGCCCGGGCCCCCCCCGAAATCTAATAATATTCATCTAACCTAATCTAACCATTGGATCATTTGATGGTGTAAGCATCTCGGGCCCCCCCCGAAAATATTTTCTATATACGCTACTGATGTGTTGTAATTGTTTTAGGCTTGAAAAAGGGCACTGCCCGAAACGTTGCCTACGATTTTATTGATTATATCTTCGATGTTTTCAAGTATATGATTGAAGATAAAATAAGTTTTATTAACCCCAAAAAATCAATTAGACTATCCTGAAATATATAATGGATGGGGTAAATACCACGAATTGACAGAAATATTATAGGAATTTTGTTGTCCATAATTCCTTTGCATTTCAGCTTTCTGGACAAGTATTTCATACTCGATCCAAATGCTTGATACGAATTTTTTTTTTATTTATTGTGCTTCGATTTCACAGATCACGGATCATTTAAATTTACAGTACCTATGTATTTTTTAAATCTTAAAGAAAACAAAATGTCTTTCGGCGATATTGACGGTAACTCTAGTTGAATTTTGCCCATTAATGGAATTTTTTTTTATTTCATTTTCTTTTTACAGATATTTCGTCAGCACTATTCTCCAATTCCAAATCTACAGATCCATGTGTATTGCAGCTGGTCAATACAAACCTCAAGATCCTTTATACCCATTACATAAATGTGATATCTACAGGAGCAAAGAAGCTGGGAGAATATTGAAGTGAGTACAATTGTTATATCCATAAAAAATCAATATTCTCTATTGACTCGCATAAGGTAGCCAAATGCCTCGTCGTAATGGAAATGACGGGCATCATAAAAACGACTCGTTAATATTTGGCGAGAGAAGTGTATAAATTTTCCCACATAAAAAAACAGTTGAGAATTGAGACGAAAATTAAATTAGTCTTTATACGATACCATTTTTCGTCTATGATATAACAGAGATGATATTTTGAAACTCAATAAAAGATGTTGTAATACGAGATGTTTCAAAAATATGAAATATACAATAATTCCAGTTATTTCAGGGTGAGATTGTTCAATTATACATCTAAATTCATTAAAGAAAGTATTTGATGAATTTCGTACAGATGAGAATATGATTTCATAGTCCAGTGATGAAACGAGTAGAACTTTCATAATATGGCATGTAAATGCTTTTTATCATCTTACAGAATGCAGTTTTCAACATTTTTTGTTATACAATTTTCGGGAGCTGGAGCAATATATATCAATGCAATTCATGAACAAAATGAATTATCATTCGGGTATTCCAATATGTATGTCTGATGGATTTTAAATGAGCGTGAAATTAATTCTTCGGCATATCAAATGCTCAAATTATTTGCGTTTATTAAGAATTAAATTATGGAAAGGAAATTGAGCAATAGGGGCAAGTTATCATAAATGAAAACTTCGCTTCATAATAAAACCTTCAAAATGTGGATTCCTGAAAAGGAAGTAATAATAATTTTACTAAATTGAGTCTTCTTTACTTGTTTACTCTTTGGTACCTAAAACTTGGCAGAGTGAAACTACCTGATCCTGATGTCTTTAATATAACTGCGCCTTGGGCCTAGTTCCATTCGTATTTTTTATAGGATTATTTGTACAATTTCCTACAAATATAGGTCTATCGTATCAAATTATCTCCAGAATATTAATGATGTACTTCAAATCGTCCACGTAATATATTTTGAAACTAGCTCATCTGTAAGTCATCTACAGCATACTCGTAGATAGTAATTATTACCCATCAGTGAATGTTGCTTTTTACATGACATAATCACATAGAACCGGAATGAGCCTACAAGTGATCTTGTCCAACATACACTATATCTGAGTACAGTAAAGGATACCGACCAACATGAATGACTTCTGATAGTATGTCTTTCGCAACGTTAAACGTCGTGGAGGTGTGAAAACTACCAGATTTGGTCCTTGTTGAAATTTATTTATTCAACAAACACATAGGCGTAAATTTTATTGACTGATCTTTCGCAGATTGACGAGCAAACATGGGTCGTCATTCTTTCTATATTTGTACACTTGTTTTGTATTAGAAATTGGTAATTGGAGGATTGGAAAGATTTCCTTACTTCCTTTGTTGGTGGAAAGTGAAAATTGTGATTTGAACTCGAATATTTCAAGCGGCAAATCATAGGAATTAGTTATACAGGATGATCCAAGTTCGAAAGCCTATTAGACATTCTGGAGAACTGGGCCTATTTAAAAATACCAAGATATAAATTACAAAAATTCAAATAACTGTGAACTGTCCAGTGAATACATTTCTCAACGACATTTCTTTGGGTGTATCAAGAAAATAGGCCCGGATCTACGATTTTTTCTGACCGGGGCGAAAATTCATGATTGCGCTCCCCCCCATTTGTTTAATATGTACATATATGAATTCATATAGGAAAAACAAAAATAAATAATACAAATGAATAATGAAAATAAAAACTAATAATAAGGAAAATATCACAAGGAAAGAAATTGGACTTTTTTCTTCACATAGCATAGCATCACGCGGCGTGATTTTCTTTCCGCGAACGCATCTATCAGCTCCTCGAAATCTGTTTCGGAAGCAGTTTTGTATTCTATAGCTAAGATCGAGAGGCCATAGAGACTTTTCTGACTCATTAAGGAACGCAAATAATTTTTTATTATTTTCAATTTGCTGAAACTGCTTTCACATCTTGCAGACGTGGTAGGCAATGTGCACTATATTCTATATAATATCAGCTATACCTACTGACATTATAGGGAAAGCATCTTTCAGATCTTGTCTGTGAAGAATTTGTAGCAGGTCTAATGAAGTCGATCTTTCAATTATTTCAGGAACCAACATTTTTAAAACCGCTAGTTCCTAACAAAAATCAACTGCATTCAAGTCTCTTCAATATTTTTCCGCTAAAAGGGTCCCATTTTCTGCTGATCATCTTTTTGCATGTTTAAAAGGGCATGGCCATTGAGGAATGAGAAATTCGTATGCAGACTCTTTGCGCTTTCTAATATTCTTTTGATTTCTGACAATAATCTGTCGAAAACAACCTTAATTTCCTCGGAGAATAAACCAACTAGATCTGTTCTTGACTCACCATCGCACATTTCGTCAACCTCCTTTTTCTTCTTGGAAACACGTTTATTTCTAAGAATTGGCTCCACATCCAATTCTTCTGAAAGAAGTGTAGCTTCCGAGATCCAGTTTTCAATAAGTTTTTCTGTCATTCCTTGCAAGATCTTCATAAGACCTTGCATGAACGATAATGATCGTGAAATAACCATATCTCCTTTCTGAATTTCCACGTTGACCATATTGATCTGTCGCAGAATATTATCCCAAGTTGTTAGGTTCAGTATGAATCTAAAATCCATCACAGCATAAAGCAAATGACCAGCTTCATACTTGTATTCTGCGACTAGTGAGGATTCTTTGATTTCTTCCACAGCCTTCACAACTCCCGGTAAATTATTGAGCAAGGCATTTACAGCTTGATGTTTAGTCCATCTAGTTTGGCCACTTCCTTTAAAATTTGTTTTCGTGCACTTTTTCATAATTGTTCATCGTGTGGTTGAACTAACAAAAAAACAATACAATTCTCGTACAACACCAAATAAATTTACTGCTTCTGAACATGATAAAGACGAATGGGCACCCACAAGATTCAGAGAGTATAGAATTCTGGATTGGACTCCTTTATATATATGCCAGCTTGTCAACTTCTAAGAAGTCAATAAGAACTTTCCTTTATTTTTAGTATTATAAGTCTTTGCCTTTATCTCATATCCAGACTACGTTCTCTTCAAATATCGTATAACCTGGTTCATTTGTTCTGTGAGAGATACATCTGGGGTACAGTCGAACATAATAGTGAAATAGTTGGCCTCCTTGATCTCATTAATAATGCTATTCCGAACTTTGGTGGCCATCAAATCGATAATTTCATTTTGCATATTTTTGGGAAGATAGGATGTTTGTCCTTTTTTTGAGTGGTCAAGATGGCACTTTAGAGTCGGGTCATAATTAATAATGATATTTTTTCCGAGAAAATCAAAAATTATAAAAATTTAACCTCTGGTTGTTTTTAGCGCCCCCTTAAGCTGGCGCCCAGGGCGAGCGCCCTGCTTGCCCCATCCTAGATCCGGGCCTGAGAAAATCTCTTGCGAACTGATTAAAATTCAAGTTACAAAACGGATGGACGTGAAAGAAAAACTACAGAAACAATAATTGGGTTTTGATCAGTCGAGAATAGATTGTTTCAATTTTGATACGCTCATTTCGTGATAATCAACTTACGAAATTCGAATCGACTTACAGTCGACAACAAATATCTTTACAGTAATAATACTCCAATCAGTTTGATTACACTTTGAACACAATCGATTCCAATCCAATGCAATCTGAATGAGTATATCGAATAGAGCACGAATATTATCTGATCACAAAAGGAACCTTGATGTCAGCATCGTGAACTATAAAGATTCTCGTGTCAGTTTTAGCACAATTTTTTCGTATTTTCAGTGAGAGGTTTCCTGTGGATCAAGGTCTAGAATGCAGAGATTGCAATGGCATTTCTTGTGTTTGTGTTGATAATGAGGCTGGTTTCTTTTTAATGTTTTTAATTCAGCGCAGGTCCCATATACAGGTTGTTTCGTTTACCGATACGAATTTGGAATGAGGTGAAAAATGCGATCAATATTGATGAAATCTGTGTAGAACAATATGATTGTCTTCTTTCAATAATTACAATGTTTTTTCGAAAAAATAGGGTGGGAATTATGATGAGCTCAGATTAAATTTGCAGGTTGTTGCAAAAACAAAACCGATTTTTCTTTCATTCATTACCTTGGTATGGCTTGATTAATATTGATGAAATTTCCAGTGTAGAACAATATGATTGTCTACTTTCAATAATTCCAACACTCTTCCAAAAATACAGGGTGGGAATTATGATGAGTTCAGATTAAATTTGCAGGATAAAAAAACACTCTGTACATTCCGTTTTCAAAAATTCGCTACCTGCATCAGATTCTACCATAAGTTAACATTACTGGAGCGTTTTTATTTTTTTTGGCACACGTCCAGTTTTCCTAGAAAAAAATTTTAAAGATGAACAATATCGTTATTGGCTCCAAGGCAGTGAGGATATTCTGAACTGGATAGTAAAGCTGTATCGTCCAATGATACAAAGCTCTTCCTGAGTCCTGAAGTAACTTGATTTAAATGGAGATTTAAGTTTCATGGAAAATTTTCAATTTGATAAAAACTATTTTTCATACATTTGGAAGAGCTTTGTATCATTAGACGATACAGCTTTACGATCTACTTCAGAATATTCCCACTGCCATGGATCGAAATAACGATATTGTTCATCTTTAAAAAAAATTTCTAGGAAAACTGGACGTTTGCCAAAAAAAATAAAAACGCTCCAGTAATGTGAACTTATGGCAGAATCTGCAGCATGTATCGAATTTTCGCAAACGGAATGTACAGGGTGTTTTTCCAACCTGCAAACTCAATCTGAACTTATAATACTTCCCACCCTGTATTTTTGAATGAGTGTTGGATTTATTGAAAGTAGACAATCGTATTGTTCTACACTGAAAATTTCATCAATATTGAACAAGCCATACCGAAGTTATGAATGAAAGAATAATCGGTCGAATCGGACAAATCACCCTGTAGACTCTCAATAAATCATAATCATAATCATCTTTATTCCTACTTGAGCTGTTTTTACAGACGTACACGTCAAAGAAACTGAATCTATAATCTATATTACACTGTTCATTAACACATTCACAAATTCAAAATAAACCAACAAAGATCACTATTCTTGCTCAATAGAGTCCTCAAAAAATTAATCAAGTGAACTCATCGTAGGGCAGGCACCTGACGTCTTCGGGGATTAATGATTTTTTTGCCAATTAAAATTCGGCGAGTCTTCGAATCTTCTAAAAAAGGCACCCCAACCATAAACCAAAAATTTGTTCCGAAACTGCCTATAGACTATACTCTGTTCAAATCTAAGAAGGAGCAGTAATAACATAATTGGCGCAGCGGTAGGACAGCCTTCGTAAAGTAAAGTTTCCGTCCAGAGTCGAATCGAGGAGATTTCACACAATCGTTCAGTTTTAACTGAACTTAAATTCCATTTTTTCAATAATTTATAGAACGTTGTTCATTCACGATTTCTAGTACTTACTTCAGAAATCATTGGGATTTAATTCCGGAAAAAAAAAACGTGGACAATTCTTCTGATAAGGTTCATATCGAAATCGTCAACCGAATCGATTATTTTTAACGACTGGGCTCTCCTCTTAGGTGGCGTGAATGTTTTATTCTCTTCATATTCTCCGAGAATTCTGAATACAGCTGAATCACTCACCCCTGAGGATTTGGAAACAATTCCTACTAAGTCTCTTTTCGATTAATCAGGATGTTCTTCCAATTCTTTTCGAAAAAGGTTCAAAATTATCTCTTTCTCTTCAGCAGAGAAATGCGACCTTTTGGACCTTTTTCGTGGTGGTCCCCACATATCACCCTCAGATGCAGTATCCGTTTCCGAATTCGACATTGTTCTATAAACAGTATATACACTTTGTCAAAAGATTTTCCAACACAATACACTTTTCACAACAAAATCTATAAACACTTTGAACAGCTAGACCTTCGCAGTAGCTCTAGGTATTTTAACTGGTCTTGTCAATTGAAAACTTCGATATTTATACAAATCAAGAAGGCTTTAACCCATTAAGGGAAAGGACCCAAATCTGGTGTTTCCCGGAATTACCTTGTCGGAATCTTGAGCAGCCGACAAAGAGTTTCGTACAAAATAATATAAAATTTTGGACCGAAACTAAATATATTTCGGATATTACAAGTAAATGACCATTATAAATTTGAACAGAGATCTTTTACGAGTCTTGTCAATTGAAAACTTCGATATTTATGCAAATCAAGATGGCTTTCACCCATTAGGGAAAAGGACCCAAATCTGGTGTTTCCCGGAATTACTTTGTCGAAATCCTGCAAGATTCCGACCCAAATCTCTAAAACTCTGGTGTTTCCTGGAATAACCTTGCCGCAATCTCGAGCATCCGAAAAAGAAATTATTCAGTAGATAATAATATAAAAACAAAACGAAATAAAAAATAGGGTACCTACGTCGGATATAAAATGTTTATGACAGTTGCAAATCATAACAGAAATTTTGCACTAGAGTTTCTGAGGAAAAAAGTTCTAATGTGGGAATTGCTGACTCAAATTATTGAGTCATTTCTATCCAGTACCATCCACAGTCCGTTCCGAGTACGATCCTGGCAATCTTTTAGGGCGTTAAAAGGGAGCGTCTTTATGACCGTTTGACGAATAGGAGCTTTATCGTGCGCAAAGCAGACGATTCTGTTTGTTTACAAAGTTCCTTCTTATATTTGAACAGACTCCTAAAATCAGACGGTCTTCTTCGGAATCACCCTTTATTTCTACCGGCTACCGTATGATAATATTCAAATGAAGATAAGCATCTTCATAATACACTCTTCTCCTTTAATTAATTCCTCTACACTTCATTAATCATTAATTTCATAACCACTAATTTTTCGCTAAGTTCACAGAGAGATTTCGATCTACATCCACCGTATAATCATGATTCACCTGATTGCCTCATTTGTGTTCAAACTTTTCAATAGCAGGGGTCATGGCGAAATACCGAGTCGAAGTTGCCGGTCAGACTATTCTTCGTTGAAATACCACAACAATTATAATTCTCGATAGTAATCTCCTTACGTAAAAACTGCGGATTTCAATTCACAGTGTCACTACTAATGAGAATAAATTATTATTCAACTGGGTCAGATTATGGGCAAAATGTAGTTGATATTTTTGCCGCTTGTTCCACGGAACCAGACAATTTTTCTATTTTGCTCGGATGACAGAAAATGTTCATTATAAGAATGACCTTCTGGTCAAATTTAATCGTTCCATTCGGCTGTTCGTAAAGACGATAATTCTCGAAAGAAAATACCTCAACTCTGAGCGTCTGAACAAAAGTCGAAACTGAAAAATCGAAAAATATAAAACCGAATAATTCGTTACTTATGAGGGCTACATGGACGATTTTGGTATCAAAATGTAGGTTTTCGAGGTCGCTCCATTCAATAAAAGATATTCCAAAGCCCTAACTAGCATAGTTTAGATTTTCATCTGTCGAATGACATTTTTCGAAAAATTGCAAATTTCAAATTCTCATATCTTCCGTTCCTATCATCTCCGCCAAAAGTTATTTATATAATGTTCATCAGCATATCTCAATGTATCACTGTGCAAAAGATGAGCGATTTGAAAAATCTCAAATTTTTGGTGAAAAATGCCAAAGGGGTAAGACCCCCCAAAAACACCATATTTGTCATCACCAAGGAATCCCTGGCGAATCCAAAGTCGTTTTTCGAAAGTGAAGATCTACTACCCATTGGAAACATGCAAAATACCCATTAGACCGATCAGTATCGCCTATACTTTGAGTGCTCTGAGCGTCTGAACAAAACTCGAAACTGAAAAATCGAAAAATATAAAACCGAATAATTCGTTACTTATGAGGGCTACATGGACGATTTTGGTATCAAAATGTAGGTTTTCGAGGTCGCTCCATTCATAAAAAGATATTCCAGAGCCCTAACTAGCATAAATTAGATTTTGACCTGTCAAATGGCATTTTTCGAAAAATTGCAAATTTCAAACTCTCATATCTTCCGTTCCTATCATCTCCGCCAAAAGTTATTTATATTATGTTGATCAGCATACCTCAATATATCACTGTGCAAAATATGAGCGATTTGAAAAATCTCAAATTTTTGGTGAAAAATGCCAAAGGGGTAAGACCCCCCAAAAACACCATATTTGTCATCACCAAGGAATCCCTGGCGAATACAAGGTCGTTTTTCGAACGTGAAGATCTACTACCCATTCGAATCATGCAGAATACCCATTAGAACGATCAATATCGCCTATACTTTGAGTGCTCTGAGCGTCTGAACAAAACTCGAAACTGAAAAATCGAAAAATATAAAACCGAATAATTCGTTACTTATGAGGGCTACATGGACGATTTTGGTATCAAAATGTAGGTTTTCGAGGTCGCTCCATTCAATAAAAGATATTCCAGAGCCATAACTAGCATAGTTTAGATTTTGACCTGTCAAATGACATTTTTCGAAAAATTGCAAATTTCAAACTCTCATATCTTCCGTTCCTATCATCTCCGCCAAAAATTATTTATATCATATGGATCAGCATACCTCAATGTATCACTGTGCAAAATATGAGTGATTTGAAAAATCTAAAATTTTTGGTGAAAAATGCCAAAGGGGTAAGACCCCCCAAAAACACCATATTTGTCATCACCAAGGAATCCCTGGCGAATCCAAAGTCGTTTTTCGAAAGTGAAGATCTACTACCCATTGGAAACATGCAAAATACCCATTAGACCGATCAGTATCGCCTATACTTTGAGTGCTCTGAGCGTCTGAACAAAACTCGAAACTGAAAAATCGAAAAATATAAAACCGAATAATTCGTTACTTATGAGGGCTACATGGACGATTTTGGTATCAAAATGTAGGTTTTCGAGGTCGCTCCATTCAATAAAAGATATTCCAGAGCCCTAACTAGCATAGTTTAGATTTTGACCTGTCAAATGGCATTTTTCGAAAAATTACAAATTTCAAACTCTCATATCTTCCGTTCCTATCATCTCCGCCAAAAATTATTTATATCATATGGATCAGCATACCTCAATGTATCACTGTGCAAAATATGAGCGATTTGAAAAATCTCAAATTTTTGGTGAAAAATGCCAAAGGGGTAAGACACCCCAAAAACACCATATTCGTCATCACCAAGGAATCCCTGGCGAATCCAAAGTCATTTTTCGAAAGTGAAGATCTACTACCCATTGGAAACATGCAAAATACCCATTAGACCGATCAGTATCGCCTATACTTTGAGTGCTCTGAGCGTCTGAACAAAACTCGAAACTGAAAAATCGAAAAATATAAAACCGAATAATTCGTTACTTATGAGGGCTACATGGACGATTTTGGTATCAAAATGTAGGTTTTCGAGGTCGCTCCATTCAATAAAAGATATTCCAGAGCCCTAACTAGCATAGTTTAGATTTTGACCTGTCAAATGGCATTTTTCGAAAAATTGCAAATTTCAAACTCTCATATCTTCCGTTCCTATCATCTCCGCCAAAAATTATTTATATAATGTTCATCAGCATATCTCAATGTATCACTGTGCAAAAGATGAGCGATTTGAAAAATCTCACATTTTTGGTGCAAAATGCCAAAGGGGTAAGACCCCCAAAAATACCATATTTGTCATCACCAAGGAATCCCTGGCGAATCCAAGGTCGTTTTTCGAACGTGAAGATCTACTACCCATTCGAATCATGCAGAATACTCATTAGACCGGTCAGTATCGCCTATACTTTGAGTGCTCTGAGCATCTGAACAAAACTCGAAACTGAAAAATCGAAAAATATAAAACCGAATAATTCGTTACTTATGAGGGCTACATGGACGATTTTGGTATCAAAATGTTGTTTTTCGAGGTCGCTCCATTCAATAAAAGATATTCCGAAGCCCTAACTAGCATAGTTTAGATTTTCACCTGTCAAATGACATTTTTCGAAAAATTGCAAATTTCAAACTCTCATATCTTCCGTTCCTATCATCTCCGCCAAAAGTTATTTATATAATGTTCGTCAGCATATCTCAATGTATCACTGTGCAAAAGATGAGCGATTTGAAAAATCTCAAATTTTTGGTGAAAAATGCCAAAGGGGTAAGACCCCCCTAAAACACCATATTCGTCATCACCAAGGAATCCCTGGCGAATCCAAAGTCATTTTTCGAAAGTGAAGATCTACTACCCATTGGAAACATGCAAAATACCCATTAGACCGATCAGTATCGCCTATACTTTGAGTGCTCTGAGCGTCTGAACAAAACTCGAAACTGAAAAATCGAAAAATATAAAACCGAATAATTCGTTACTTATGAGGGCTACATGGACGATTTTGGTATCAAAATGTAGGTTTTCGAGGTCGCTCCATTCAATAAAAGATATTCCAGAGCCCTAACTAGCATAGTTTAGATTTTCACCTGTCAAATGACATTTTTCGAAAAATTGTAAATTTCAAACTCTCATATCTTCCGTTCCTACCATCTCCGACAAAAATTATTTATATCATATGGATCAGCATACCTCAATGTATCACTGTGCAAAATATTAGCGATTTGAAAAATCTCAAATTTTTGGTGAAAAATGCCAAAGGGGTAAGACCCCCCAAAAACACCATATTCGTCATCACCAAGGAATCCCTGGCGATTCCAAAGTCGTTTTTCGAAAGTGAAGATCTACTACCCATTCGAATCATGCAGAATACTCATTAGACCGGTCAGTATCGCCTATACTTTGAGTGCTCTGAGCATCTGAACAAAACTCGAAACTGAAAAATCGAAAAATATAAAACCGAATAATTCGTTACTTATGAGGGCTACATGGACGATTTTGGTATCAAAATGTTGTTTTTCGAGGTCGCTCCATTCAATAAAAGATATTCCGAAGCCCTAACTAGCATAGTTTAGATTTTCACCTGTCAAATGACATTTTTCGAAAAATTGCAAATTTCAAACTCTCATATCTTCCGTTCCTATCATCTCCGCCAAAAGTTATTTATATAATGTTCGTCAGCATATCTCAATGTATCACTGTGCAAAAGATGAGCGATTTGAAAAATCTCAAATTTTTGGTGAAAAATGCCAAAGGGGTAAGACCCCCCTAAAACACCATATTCGTCATCACCAAGGAATCCCTGGCGAATCCAAAGTCATTTTTCGAAAGTGAAGATCTACTACCCATTGGAAACATGCAAAATACCCATTAGACCGATCAGTATCGCCTATACTTTGAGTGCTCTGAGCGTCTGAACAAAACTCGAAACTGAAAAATCGAAAAATATAAAACCGAATAATTCGTTACTTATGAGGGCTACATGGACGATTTTGGTATCAAAATGTAGGTTTTCGAGGTCGCTCCATTCAATAAAAGATATTCCAGAGCCCTAACTAGCATAGTTTAGATTTTCACCTGTCAAATGACATTTTTCGAAAAATTGTAAATTTCAAACTCTCATATCTTCCGTTCCTACCATCTCCGACAAAAATTATTTATATCATATGGATCAGCATACCTCAATGTATCACTGTGCAAAATATTAGCGATTTGAAAAATCTCAAATTTTTGGTGAAAAATGCCAAAGGGGTAAGACCCCCCAAAAACACCATATTCGTCATCACCAAGGAATCCCTGGCGATTCCAAAGTCGTTTTTCGAAAGTGAAGATCTACTACCCATTCGAATCATGCAGAATACCCATTAGACCGATCAGTATCGCCTATACTTTGAGTGCTCTGAGCGTCTGAACAAAACTCGAAACTGAAAAATCGAAAAATATAAAACCGAATAATTCGTTACTTATGAGGGCTACATGGACGATTTTGGTATCAAAATGTAGGTTTTCGAGGTCGCTCCATTCAATAAAAGATATTCCAGAGCCCTAACTAGCATAGTTTAGATTTTGACCTGTCAAATGGCATTTTTCGAAAAATTGCAAATTTCAAACTCTCATATCTTCCGTTCCTATCATCTCCGCCAAAAGTTATTTATATTATGTTGATCAGCATACCTCAATATATCACTGTGCAAAATATGAGCGATTTGAAAAATCTCAAATTTTTGGTGAAAAATGCCAAAGGGGTAAGACCCCCCAAAAACACCATATTTGTCATCACCAAGGAATCCCTGGCGAATACAAGGTCGTTTTTCGAACGTGAAGATCTACTACCCATTCGAATCATGCAGAATACCCATTAGACCGATCAGTATCGCCTATACTTTGAGTGCTCTGAGCGTCTGAACAAAACTCGAAACTGAAAAATCGAAAAATATAAAACCGAATAATTCGTTACTTATGAGGGCTACATGGACGATTTTGGTATCAAAATGTAGGTTTTCGAGGTCGCTCCATTCAATAAAAGATATTCCAGAGCCCTAGCTAGCATAGTTTAGATTTTGACCTGTCAAATGGCATTTTTCGAAAAATTGCAAATTTCAAACTCTCATATCTTCCGTTCCTATCATCTCCGCCAAAAATTATTTATATCGTATGGATCAGCATACCTCAATGTATCACTGTGCAAAATATGAGCGATTTGAAAAATCTCAAATTCTTGGTGAAAAATGCCAAAGGGGTAAGACCCCCCAAAAACACCATATTCGTCATCACCAAGGAATCCCTGGCGATTCCAAAGTCGTTTTTCGAAAGTGAAGATCTACTACCCATTCGAATCATGCAGAATACCCATTAGACCGATCAGTATCGCCTATACTTTGAGTGCTCTGAGCGTCTGAACAAAACTCGAAACTGAAAAATCGAAAAATATAAAACCGAATAATTCGTTACTTATGAGGGCTACATGGACGATTTTGGTATCAAAATGTAGGTTTTCGAGGTCGCTCCATTCAATTAAAGATATTCCAGAGCCCTAACTAGCATAGTTTAGATTTTCACCTGTCAAATGGCATTTTTCGAAAAATTGCAAATTTAAAACTCTCATATCTTCCGTTCCTACCATCTCCGACAAAAATTATTTATATCATATGGATCAGCATACCTCAATGTATCACTGTGCAGAATATAAGCGATTTGAAAAATCTCAAATTTTTGGTGAAAAATTCCAAAGGAGTAAGACCCCCCAAAAACACCATATTTGTCATCACCAAGGAATCCCTGGCGAATCCAAAGTCGTTTTTCGAAAGTGAAGATCTACTACCCATTCGAATCATGCAGAATACCCATTAGACTGATCAGTATCGCCTATACTTTGAGTGCTCTGAGCGTCTGAACAAAAGTCGAAACTGAAAAATCGAAAAATATAAAACCGAAAAATTCGTTACTTATGAGGGCTACATGGACGATTTTGGTATCAAAATGTAGGTTTTCAAAGTCGCTCCATTCAATAAAAGATATTCCAGAGCCCTAACTAGCATAGTTTAGATTTTCACCTGTCAAATGACATTTTTCGAAAAATTGCAAATTTCAAACTCTCATATCTTTCGTTCCTATCATCTCCGCCAAAAATTATTTATATCATATAGATCAGCATATCTCAATGTATCACTGTGCAAAATATGAGTGATTTGAAAAATCTCAAATTTTGGGTGAAAAATGCCAAAGGGGTAAGACCCATCAAAAACACGGGCAACATTATAATGGCATTGTTGTGTATTATTTTTTGGTATCTTATTTCATTTGTGTATAGTAGTTTATGCCATTTAATCATGGAAAGATCCACGCTTCAACGTTTAGAAATTGTTTCATCAAAATCAGTCCTCATTTATGATTAGGAATTCTTGACAATGGCGGCTTCAAGAAGCCAGATAACTAATTGAACCTCAAGGTAAACTTAAAAAAAAAGTAACTTATTATGGGCAGGATCCATCAGGGATCTATGTTTTCTATATGGTGAAATCAAGCCGAAATAATTCTAATTCATAGTGTGGAAGACCAGCAAGTTAGATAAAGTAACAAATAGAATGTAGTTTTCTCCTGAATATGGCTGCTTAGAATTCTAATGCTCTTCCGTCAATCGATAAAATCATGTTCAGAATTGGATACTGACAGCCAAACTTTCGATAGATGATGCAAAATTTGTTCAATATGAGTTGGATTTAGTAGACAGCCGATTTGATTTTCACTTTAAACATCAGACTAAAAATGGTTTTCATGAGAAAACATTTCAGTTATGTAATATGCCAACAACTTTTTTGTATCAGGACATTAACAGTTGAAAGAAGGGAGATGATGTCATATCAACTGATTTTTCATCGTAACTGAAGCAAAGACGAGCAATGATAGATATTCTTTGTAGACGATTATTTGTTTATTCATGCAAGAATGTGAAATTTCCTTTCGAAAAGGCCTTGATGGTGTTTTTTGGGCGCTCGTTATACTTAAATTAGCGCTATATTATTCGTTATGATGTCTGTATTTTTCGAATTTTTTGTTGACGGCCGTCCATCAACATGATAAATCTGGAACAGATGAACCTAGAGACTTGAAACAGAGCTCAAAAGCTCCTGACCTCACGTCAGTGCTTCAGGTGACCCATTTCTATGGGTTTGTGTTTGGTTTTATTAGTTTATGGTTAGATATCTTCATCAATTTGTTTTTGTTTGTGTTTATTACTATTAGTTCTTGTTTTTTATCTGTTGAAGTTGTGTACAATTTAATTTCTTTTCTCGGTTTGGTTTTACTCTTGTTATCTGTTTTTGATTATTCAGTTTGCTCTGCCAGCTTTCGTTTGCTTTGTTAGCTTTCGTTTGTTCGCATTGACTTTCAGTTCTACCTATATTAATGACGAATTGAGCCATGTTCTATACCTAGTGAGGAGTTGACAAAATAACTTTCCCCGCCAAAAAAATTGAACGGCGAGTCGTCAATTTTTTTGCATATATTGTCAGGTGACAATTTTTGGCTGAATTTGTTAGAAAAAGAGGAATAACTCAGAAATTTCCATAAAAAGTGAATATGAGTTTCTGTGATTTTCAAAAACCTAATGGTTATAATGTTAATTATACAAGAGCTTTCTTGAAGAGAACACTTAAATTTCGACAAAAATAATTCTTAGTAAGAAGCAAACAAGTATGTATAATTCTGACAATTTTTCCTTGTTGACTCCGAAACGTGACCTTCATAAGTTTGCAATTGATCGTATTATTCCAGTTTTGTTTCTTACACAACATTGTTTCAAGAAAATTGCTCTCGACAAAAAGTGGTGTTTCACAGAAATCCTTGAAAATTTTCAAAATTATATGAATACCTACTCCAAAACAAATCTCGAGAATATCGTTCAAGAACGACCGCTCAAGAAGATTCTAACAATCAATATTACAGATTCTGTACACTGCTTATTTTTAAGAGGATTGGGCTTTTTATTTCCATGATATCTCAGTTCGTATGCGGCGTAGGCCAACAATTTTTTTTTTAGATAAAAGCTTAATCATTTCTCTAGAATGTGTATTACTCGCTTTTCTGTTTTTCTTCGTATATTAGGAAAATAACCTGGTGAGCTGTAATTTCATGAAAATCTGGACAAACGTTTCTATTTCCATGATATCTCCGTCAATTTTCGGGAAAAGCGTATAAAATTTTCAGTATACATGCGGAATAATATTTTACAGAATGTGTATAATTCGCTTTTTCTTTTTTTTTGCTTCCATTAGGAAAAAAACCTGGTTGAAAAAATGACCAATAAAGTTCCTACTTTATAATTCATTTAGAAATTGGGGGCCCAATTTTTGAAGGGCGCTCGCGAGCTCGGACGTGTACCACCTCCCCTTAATACTCTCGAACAACATCTATTCGCCCATGGGTCTCGATAACGGATAACGCGAAAGTTTAACAGCTTCCAGATGCCCGCCCAGGATACAATTGCAACGTTTGAAAACTAGTCGTGTAGCTATAGAATGAAATACGATCAAGCAATTTCCGCATTGTCTGTAAACCCATAAATTTTTCTGGAAAGAGACGCCATAATTCTTCCCATATTGCATAACGCTTTCTTCGATACAGATATCTACAATAATTGATCGCTGCCAAGTAGATACAACAGGAAAAGTATGAGAATTTCTCTGCCAATTGTGACTCATTTAATATCTATTTCACGTGATAGTTCGTGTGTACATGGTGTTATTAGTCATTGGGAGCCGTCTGCTAGAATTTGAATGAGTTTTGTTGCTGAAGAGAAGAATTGTCGGAAATTCCAAGAAGACGAAAGCTTTTCCGACTTGGATCCAAAAATTCGAAACGGATTCAGCGCAAAAGTGGTTTCATTAAAATAATTTCATATTATTTGGATTTGGATTGTCTCAACCCTCAATCCGAATGACCACGAGTCGCCACTGTAATCTGTAATCACCTTAGAAACATGTTATTTCTTGAATATCTTGAAAATATGGTGAATATAATGTACGAGGATATATTGAAAAATTCTTAGCCTACTATAAAACCAAACAAAATTTCAATGTCAAAATATTTTATTGCTCAACATATTCTCCTCTCAATTGAGTACATTCATTACAGCGAACCTGCAACGTCTCTAGACCTTTCAAAAAAAATGTTTCTTCTTGCTCTGCAAACCAGTCCTCCACAGCTTTTATTACCTCCTCGTTGGAAGAAAATTTACGACCTTTCAAATTTTTTTTTCAGTTGAGGAAAGAGATGTTAGTCGGACGGAGCCAAATATGTTGGATAAGGGGGGCGTTCTAGTAATTCTAACCCTAAATCACGAATTTTTTGCATGGCAACATGAGATTTGTGTACTGGGGCGTTGTCCTGTTAAAACAAAACACCTTTGGATAGCTTTCCGCGTCTTTTCTCTTTAATTTTGTCCCGTAGAGTGGTCAGTAATGTCGAATAGTAATCTCCAGTTATCGTTCTACCCTTATCCAAAAAATCAATCATGATTACTCCATCGCAATCCCAAAAAACTGAAGCAAGAACTTTTCCAGCAGATTTTTGGACGCGAAACTTCTTAGGTCTTGCAGAACCAGAGTGTCGCCATTCCATCGATTGTTGCTTTGTTTCTGGATCGTAGAAATGTACCCAAGTCTCATCCGTAGTAACAATTCGGTTTAAGAAGTCTACATCGTTTTCAAATCGAGCACAGATCGAACGCGATGCTCCTACCCTTGCACGCTTTTGGTCAACATTCAAACATTTGGGAATCCATTTCGCAGAAATTTTTCTCATGTCCAAATTGACGTAAACTATATGATGAACGCGTTCGTTTGAAATTTTCAGAGCTTCAGATATCCGTTTCAGCCCAATTCGACGGTCTGATCAAATCATGTCATGAACTGCATCGATATTTTCGGGGACTGACACAGAAACTGGCCTTTCCGGTTGGTCATCATCTTCAATGGAAAATTTACCTCTTTTGAAGCTTGCATTCTAATTTTTCAGGAACAGACAAAAAAATGGGTTTTCATTCGAAATAAGAAGTTAATAAATATACAAACAAACTGTATTTCGTGTAAAATATTATATATTAATAAGTTAATTTTCATATCCATTTCAATCGAAAAACTCTTCAGGATGATTACGCCATTAAAAATACGAGCGTAACACTGTTTGTTACCTTCTTACACAAATGATGTTATCAGAACTAACAGTCTCATTAACGAATTGAAATCTTTTCAGGCAACTGATGGAGAAAGGTTCCTCATTACCTTGGCGAGATATTTTGTTCCAGGCCACTGGGGAATCAAGGTTGGACGGAAGTGCCATGCGGGATTACTTTGCCCCGCTGGAAGAATGGCTTAGAACGGAAAACTTAAGAACCAGAGAATACGTGGGCTGGTTGTACGACGGGGATTACTGCAAGAGGAGCATAGAAACCGCCGGTTTGCAAGTTTTTGGAGGTTTCTACAATGGATCAAATTCCACAACTCCCTCCTTAACTCTTTTGCTAGGTGCAATTATAATGTCGATAATTTTCTGCAGGATACGTGTTTAATTGGAAATCTGATCTTTTCCGGAATCTCAATATGATACTCTAGATTGTACGAACTTAGAGGGAGCCTTCAAGATTATCTGGTTTAATTTTATCCGAAAGCTAGTTTTGTGATGAGATATTGAATTATTTTGAGAGTTGATATTTTTATAACTTTATTATTTGTATATAGTGACGAAGTTAATATATGTTTACGATTAACTTTATTTTATTTTCCCTTACTATTTTGACGTTCGAAGACTGCAATAGTATCTCTAGGCATAATAAAATCGATTCAGAAAAACCCAACATTTTGGGTGAGAAATGCATTAGAGGTAAGACCCCCAAAAACACCATATTCTTCATCATCAAAAAATCCCTGGCGAATCTGGAGGCGATAATGATTAATTCTCCCGCCAAATACACTGCGCAAAAAAATTAACGCACATTCTGAAAATTTCAATTTTAATGAAAGTTAACTCTACATTGACTTTATAACTTATTTTTTATGTTCTCTCGGGAAGGTTTTGAACGAAACAAGACACATTAAATAAAAGATCACCGAATCTTATGTGAAAGAAGAGAAATGAACAATTTTCAAAATACTGAAATGCTGATAAGAGATTTAATACTTGGTATTTCCACCCCTTGCGTTAATTATAGCTCGGCAACGACGGTTCATACTCAAAATGAGTGATCTTAAAATGTTCTGCTCTAATCCTTCCCAGATTTCTCCGAGTTGGATTCCTAAGTCATTAACAGTAGTTGGATGATTTTCTGAACTTCTCAGCCTTCTATTGAGGTTGTCCCAAACCTGCTCAATCGGATTGAGATCTGGACTTCTTGCTGGCCATTCCATTCGAGAGACTTCAAAGTATTCCTGAACGATGCGCGCACGATGTGGTCTGTCATTATCGTCCATAAAAATGAGATTTTCACCAATGTATAGGCCAAATGGTACTACATGCTCTTCAAGAATGTTCCTTATATACTTATCAGCATTTATAGCTCCATTATCAACGACCACTAGGTCTGTGCGAGCAGTCAAAGATATTCCACCCCATACCAAAATCGATCGATTTTTTTGCACAGTGTATTTTCTTATAAGCGCTCCCGAAAATCCTGGTTACTTCGGTAGATGCTTGTTTGATTCATTTACCACACTCAGAATCACTGAAGAGAAAATTCGATTTCTAATAAAAGCTGCTGGACATGCCTGTATTGGTCAAGACGTTTACAGATGATAAAATAATTATGGCTATTATTTCGTAATGATCTCATATACCAGCAGTGTATCTACTAGTTCGCTCTATTCAAACATCCTCATGGTAAGTTTTCCTGGGGGGTGAATAGATTATTATGCAAATACCTTCTCTAATTGAATGTTTCAAATGAACTGTGTATAGGTAGGTAGTTTCATGTAAGTAATCTTTATAGGATCAAAATGTTTGTCAGGTATTTTTAGCCAGAAGGAGCTGTTTAAATTCTAATTTTTTTTGGTGAAGCATAGATAGTATAGCATGGAGTAAATGATTAAAATTTGGGAATTGTCGATATTTTCCTCAAAGTGTTTTGTTTTTGTTGCTTTTATAAGTCAGCTGGGTACCAAATGAATCTAGAAAAGACAATTTGTTCATTAACCTAAAACCGTAACATTCTCTGCATGTTTTCCATCCCATTTCACAGGAACCACACAAGATCATCTCCTCATCTGAATAACGAGATCGAACACGCGAAAATCAAGAAAATTCCGCTCCAATTCCCTAATTAGCAGCCTACAAAGATGGTCTGTCACATCACACATCATAAGTGAAACAATTGCGTAGTACTCCGCCACTGAGCGGCGATCTGTCTTGGACATTAAAGCGTATGTTAATATTGTTAATCATGTACAATGATAGAACAACTACTGCCTAAATGGAATTAGAGTAGCCGACAAAATCATTGAAGATACGGTCTCCTCCAGTTTGAAATGTGTTGGTGGTCGTGCGCTCATGTTTGTAACGTCACTTGATTCGTGCAGGATATTGGCACCTTATGATCGATTGCTTGGTGAGTAGAAGATCTTGAGATCAATGATCAATAGATTCGACAGGTGAATACTTTCTCTGTCGGTCAGGACATCTTTGAACTTCACAATGTATTGGTAATTACCTAATTGCAATTTAGAGAATATCGAATGTGGATTCATTCATTTGAATATACTAGGGGTGTCACCATTCATCAAACATGTTTTTAACATACAAGGCGTTTCAAGTTGGAACACGTTTCTTAACAACCTGGGCCTATTTGAAAACTGGCATTATGAAATGGTTGGAAATTCTCTGTTCAGCTAAAATAATTTTGGAGCTTCAGCAATTTTGTCTTTTCTAATATAATTTTTTTATTTTCCATGAATTTTTCTACGAAATGTTGCGTTTGTCCAAATAGTTTTCAAAATATTGAGAAAAAACTGGAGAAAAAGGGGCATATGCGTTATCGATATTATGTATACAGGGTGTTATACTCAATAAGTGTATCAACGGTCAACTGTAGATTTCTGATAGAAAATAATATTTTATCCATTCCATTTTTTTCTCCGGGTCTTCGTTCCAGAGATACAGGGTGTCAAAAATTCATATTTTTTTCAGTTTTTTGCTAATATCTCAGAAACCGTTCGAAATACAGAATTGAGTTTCAGTTTCTGGAATTTGGATTTATTTCTGAATAGTTTATTGACAAACTTCAAAACCTCCCCAGAATCATATTTCCTGAGCATCATCATAAAAATGATATTTCTTTTTCGTACAAGCAATTCATATTGATCACGTATTCAACCAATTATATCAGTTTTTATCGACTTTCCAAAAAAAATATTGATTAGGTTATTGCTCCTAGAGCTCAAAGATACTTCATACAGTGAATCAGAATGAATTGGAAAAAATAGGATGGTTGATATGATTTTCATGTCAGGGCAGTGCCACAGCAATAACTTGATCAATATTTTTTTTGGAAAGCCGATAAAAACTAATATAATTGGTTGAATACGTGATCAATATGAATTGCTTGTATGAAAAAGAAATATCATTTTTATGATGATGCTCAGGAAATATGATTCTGGGAAGGTTTTGAAGTTTGTCAATAATTGTTCATTTAGTTTTATCTCATTGTTTGACCTCTTCTGAATGTCCGTTAGTTTTTGAAAGCTTTTATTTAGTTTCACCTGTCCCGGTGTCTGTCTGTCTGTCTGTCTGTCTGTCTGTCTGTCTGTCTGTAATCAAATCTTGCAAGTTGAATATGACACACTTCTAATCGTCCGATTGATTTGAAATTTGGCAGGTGTACATAATTCTGGTGACAATGCATCATGAAATATTTTTTATAGAAAAAAACAAAATGGCGGCTCCAAAATGGCGGATGAGTTTTGTAATTATCATCCGATTCCATTCAAAATTAGTATCTGGGGGTTTTTGGGTTCGACAATGATGATTCTTCCGTCAAAATTGAAAAATTCAAGATGGCGGCTACAATATGGCGGACGAGTTTTGTAATTATGATCCGATTCTATTCAAAATTGGTATCTGGGGGTTTTCTGGGTCGGAAATTACGATTTTTCAAAATTGAGGAATTCAAGATGGCGGCTTCAAAATGGCGGATGAGTATTGTTATTATAAAAGCTTGTCTTAAAAAATGATTTTTTTATTATAGCTTGTATTATGTTATTATTTGAATAAAATTTTATTTGCGATATCATTTTTCGTGTCTGCTGGATGCGGGGGTTGAAATAATCCTGAGGTTACTTCTGAGAAAATGTAAGGTATTCAATTGTCTACATTATTGTCGAAAAAAATACAGGGTGTTCTATTTGAAAAAATCGAGAAATAGTAATTTTAAGTTCTTCATATTTGGACCTTAATAACGGATACCCTGTATATGACAGGTTCATCGTTTAGGAACCGTGTCAAGGCAAATCCTTCAATCAAAAATATATTAGTTCAAATTCATGTTACTATCGCTTCTGGAAATCGTCAGAAGACTTTTACTGAACTGCTTTTCCCTCACCTTTTTGCAGTTTCCTTCGAATAAGATCTTAACTGTTGGAAAAATGTCCCTAAGACTTTGCGTCATGAAAGAGGTAATGAAGGTCATTGAAAACATGTGAAAATATATGGGGTGATCCATTAAAAAAATCATCCATTTGTTGAATAACATTTATCGGGGACACCCTGTATATCAGAAAATAATTTCCTGAGATGCAGAAATGAAGGTACAAGAGGTCTACTTTCCAACGAAATCTCTGAGATGTAAGGTTCGGCAGCTATGGAAAAGAACGCACTATTGCAGGACCCTGTATACCGTATTTTGTTATCTTTTTCGCACTTGGTTCCATACTCTATCCCAACCATGTTTATCAATAGTTGAAATATGGTAACATTACAGCCTGTGGATAAAATACACGAGCTCTCTTGGAGAGAAGAATGGACTGCTTGTACCAATCTTATCACCACGAGAATTAAAGAAATGAAATGGATGTATGAAATAAATACCACAAAGTAAACACTGTAGGAAATGGTACTCACGATTGTTCAGATTTAAAATTACGTATCTGCTTCTGTTTGCTTTCGTGGGTGTTTGTATCGCGTAGAGTCCTTATCTCACTTGTACACTTTTAGGTTCGAATGTAAAGAGGTCCGACTTGGGAAGAAAAACTAGAGTATTGGCGAACTAGGTTGCGACTGGGGCAGTGGGTGAATTGCACTGAACTTAGCAGGTAAAAAAAGGGAAGATTCCGGGTTTTTCGGTGAACCACAGAAGAAGTGGGTAGAGTCATAGACCTGTTCTTCTTTGCAACCGACCGGGAAAGCCCATTCCAGTAGAAAACTTTGTGGTATAATAAAATATAAGATATGAATTTTGAACAGCCTGTATGTAACCAGATATTGCATCGCAACATAATTATTTCAAATTACCTGAAATGAAGTTGTTTGTTCGACATGAATTTGAGTTCCCATTCATGATAATGCATTTTAATACCAGATTGCATAATTTTTATCAATCGCTATTCTGCTTGAGGCTTGAGGCAAACTTACGTATATCGCCTTTGAAGAAACAAATTGATCATATTATTTAATATTCCCACATCGAAATATGAGAACCCTGTTCGGAATGGGCCAGATGGATGACATTTATTCAGATGATGCACCGCGCCGGTGAAAAGGTTGACAATTGCATGTAATTGGTGTTTAAGCTCATAATCTGGCATACAAGTTGAGTACTACCCACTTCCTCGATGTTATCATCATTAAATCGTGTGTAATAATTGCCTCATGGTGTTTGTTTCTTCTGTTATATCTATGAAGAACGATTTTCGGTGTTTTTATGATGCGGGGGAAATAACTCGAAATGAAACACAGATAATTTTCAGCATACAGTAAACATACAGTCATGAGCGTAGTTTAGGGTTTTCCTAAGGGTATCTTGAATACAAAAGGATTTGAAATTCTAATTGCTGAACTCGAAACAGGTAGATCTGCTTATTATCGTTGAACGAACAATGACTGGGTCCATCTATATTCCATTCATTCACAATTATAAAATCACAACTCTGGCCTTGGAAATTTGACACATTCCACTCTGTATCGAAGTTATGACGTTTTTCAAAATATTTTTATGTTCCAAGTCAACACTATGTTGCCCTTTCTACATTCTTAGCGTATTTCTCAGAATGTATATTTCATTTTGGAGAACACAACAGAAAATTGTGAACAATATTCTACATATAAAGGAGTTTTTCGATTTATGATTGTAAAGATTTATCGATGTGCTTTGTTTTCATCATGATATTGTATGTGATATGATTGTGAGGGTGCATAACATTTCTGTTTCTAATATTTCTTTATTTCAAATAAATAACAGTTTTATTCATTCATCACAAAGAAAATAAACATAATAACTAAATTATTGAATTTGTTTACAGAGAAACTAATAATTTCAATGCAATAGTAACTGAGTTTTGATTATAAATTTATAAGCAAGAATGTCAATTCCTGAAAGCTTTATAGATATACATTTCATTTATTTGATCTTATGAACAAGGAGTAAAATATTCTGACTGTATAGTAATTTATTAGTTTAAAAAATATTCATACATTACTACCACAGTAGGTTTGTACAAATAAAATGGAATAGGTCAAACATATGCTTCACATTTATCATTCACCTGTTCTAAAATAAGACACAATCTCCTGGAATATGGAAAAAACCGATGTATTCTGGTTAAAATATAGCCTATATCTACTTTCGGCAAAGGATTGATAGGAATGGAAGCTCCAGTGACACATGGAATTCATCGGAATCTGAATTCCAGTACCGTTCAATGCAATATAGTCATATTTCTTCTTTTTTTCAGCTTTTTCGACGTTTTTTTTTCTGAAACGTGAAAAGGATCAACAATAATCATTTACACCCCGATGATGGCCATCCAGAACCCATTTAGGTACTTACGAAAATCGTGCAATTTCATTCTGCAAGTTCTTTCCTCATAATTCCTCGAAAATCCCAGCTGAACCATATTTTCCGGTGGCTCTCGTTAGAAGATCGTATAAGGAAGCCTTTTTTGTCCATTTACACTTTCCAAATAAATTTTGAGCACCAAAAACTATACCGAAACTAACCAAACTTCTGGGGGACCAGAATTTCGTTTGAAATCTTTCTAAACGGCCAGATACCTAAAAAAACTTCGTTATCAAGTGTCAAAAGGTCGATTAGTACTTACTTTCGCTTTATTTATGCTTATAAATCGATTTTTGGTTCAATTCAAATTTGCCGTTCGTACTTACGCCAAAAATCGTGAAAGGAAAAAATGACACTTGCACAAAATTTCTCATATCGACGGGAAACTTCTTCTGGACGACGAAGAAAGGAAAAATAGGCGATTTCCTATCGATATTTCGCCCCAAAATCGCCGATCGATTCGAACTAACAAAATGTGGAATATCTTTGATACTTTTATTTTGATGTAAACAAAGCAACTGGCAACGTCGTTTTGTCATTAACTATATTCTCTGTACGCGCACAGACTTCTCATCAGGTACACCAACTCCTGAAAACGAAACCATGACCTCCTATGTGATTAAATAAAAATGTATGGAGTATTCGTAGAAAATTTTATTGAATCATCATATCCAGAGAATTAACTGGCCAGCAAACTCAAGAAGATATGGTAATACGAACTATTAAATTTGGATTCAGTTGGACAACTAAAATTAATCGAAAATAAATATAATATAATATAAATTCTTTCCCATTTTTCCTATTTGGTCTCATCCTGCATAAAGCGAGAAGTAACAAACAAAGATTTTTTTATCAAACATATCGCAGTTGAAATAAAGGAAAATATTCATCTCATTTCCAGAACATTGATTGTTGTTTTCATTTCAAATATTTTAGGTTATTATTTGTGAAAATTCAGTAATTTTTATTCTATTTTTTTTTTCAGCTGAAATTACTGCATTACAGTAATGTTAATAAGGATATGGATACTTGGAATGACTTTTGCCCTAGTTTGCTGTGAACTTACTGGGGATCATATTTGTGAAGTAGAAGAAGGGTACGTATAACTCATTTAAACTTTTCCATAATTTATAAGAACAAAAATTCTTCAATTTTTTCCCTAGAATTCTATGGAAATTATAACATTTTCTTCCTCTTATTTTCTGAAGCCGAGTCTGATTTATTCCAATTAATTCAAATCAAAGTTTCCACCAATCAATTCTATAATAATTCTTCACAATATCATTTATGTATCTATGTTTTTCGGTCATTGCCAATATTATCAACAGTTGTATTGAGAAAAGCTACTTACTATCCATATTTATGGAATGTTTCTATAGGTTTCTATAGGTTCCTAAGAAGTGCGATGTTGTTAATTAGTATTTTGCCGACCATTTCTAAAATTTACAGCATGATTTTCCTACGGTTGACTGATATGATTGTTGTAGATCAGCTCAGCAATAACTCATACAATTCCTTTTATCACCCTCGGGTAATACAAATTTAGGTTGAAATTATTCTTGAAGGCCACAAAAATGAAAATGAAATTCGACCAAAATGGACATTTACTTGTGCTAATTGTATATGTCCTTGGCTTTCGATTTACTCGATATTACCACATGCACTTGAGCCTCGATATGAGTAATTAAACTTGCAAATTGTTTATCACATCAGCTTTCGCATCTGCAGCATGTTACATGCAAATCGTTCGATCTAGATGTCGGGAATTGGATTGGCCAATTCTCATCATTCTCATTGCGGGATTTTATCTGAACAGCTTTCAGATTGATTCAGAATCCTTTTCACTTCCTTGAACGAACTGAGCTTGAAGATATATTTGGTGTGTTATTCGATGATAATGGTCTCCTCTGAATGATATTACTGGATATTAGGGGCCATTTTCGCGTTAATAAAAGAGAGAAATACTATAATACAGAGCTCCGAAACTATAATCTCTGCAAGAGTATCAATTTTGAAAGGATTGTTGATCTTATTCCTTAGATTAGGAACTAGATTGTAAGTACATATTAGGTATCTACATTATAAAATTTCTATTATACAAATACAGTGAGACTGAAATCTATAGATTTATGATCACAAAGCTTACAAAACGAAATCCTCAAGCTCTATAGGTTTTCAGAGCTGCATTGCTTATTTTCAGCGTTTAAATTTAACCCTGGTGTGGAGAAAGGCTTTGTTCATATGCGGAATTATGTGATACAATTGAGTTCTACCTGCAAAAAAAATCATTTATATGAAGCATCATAATATCTATCTATGCCTATAGAATTATATGGTACAGTGATAAAGTAAATCTCAAATATCCTCACTCAACCCAATATTGTACTAAGAAATATATTCAAGGTCAAAGCTCGCAAATCTGTTCTTTACCCGACTGCTTAAGAAGCAGGGAAATGTTTTTCGAGTATATAGTAGTAGTTTTGCATTTTCTCTTCAAATATCTGAAACACAATCAATCAAGAATTGTTTATTGAAAACATTTCTATTTTTGAGGAGCAATTTTCCTGAAACATTGTTGAATATCAAAGAAATCTGGAACAATACGAATGTGGAACTCAAAAAATTATGATAGTTTGTCTTATAAGCTATGGTAAAAAATTTATAAAATATAAGTTTAAGAGAGAAAATGCGAAAAACCAATACTTTCGATCTTTGACCCTAAAAAAAATTTGGGAGTTTTAAAATTTGTTTTACTACTGTGTATACAGGGTCCTGCAATAGTGCGTTCTTCTTCCATAGCTGCCGAGACATCTCAGAGATTTCGTTGGAAAGTAGACCTCTTGTACCTTCATTTCTGCATCTCAGGAAACTATTTTCTGATATACAGGGTGTCCCCAATAAATGTTATTCAACAAATGGATGATTTTTTTAATGGATCACCCGATATATTTTCAAATATTTTCAATGACCTTCATTACCTCTTTCATGGCACAAAGTCTTAGGGACATTTTTCAAACAGTTCAGATCTTATTCGAAGAAAACTGCAAAAAGCTGAGGGAAAAGCAGTTCAGTAAAAGTCTTCTGACGATTTCCAGAAGCAATAGTAACATGAATTTGAATAAAAAGTTTTTAATTGAAGTATTTGCCTTGACATGGTTTCTAAACGATCAACCTCTCATATACAGGGTGTCCGTTATTAAGGTCCAAATATGGAGGACTTAAAATTATTATTTCTCGATTTTTTCAAATAGAACACCCTGTATTTTTTTTTCACAATGATGTAGAAAATTGAATACCTTACATTTTATTAGAAGTAACCTCAGGATTATTTCAACTCCCGCATCCAGCAGACACGAAAAATGATATCGCAACTGAAAATTTTATTCAAATAATAATATAATAAGACTAACGGACATTCAAAAGAGGTCAAACATTGAAATAAAACTAAATGAATAATTATTGACAAACTTCAAAACCTTCCCAGAATCATACTTCCTGAGCATCATCATAAAAATTATATTTCTTTTCCGTACAAGCAATTCATATTGATCACGTATTCAACCAATTATATCAGTTTTTATCGGCTTTCCAAAAAAAATATTGATCAAGTTATTGCTACTTAGATCTCAAAGATACTTTCGAATACAGTGAATCAGTATGAATTTTTGTAAAAAATAGGATGGTTGATATGATTTTCATGTTAGGGCAGTGCCACAGAACCTGTTTTTTAAGGAAGTCGAACTTATGCTGCCCAATATCCCGATAGTAAACAAAAATTCATACTGATTTACTGTGTTCGAAAGTATCTTTGAGCTCTAGTAGCAATAACTTGATCAATATTTTTTTGGAAAGCCGATAAAAACTGATATAATAGGTTGAATACGTGATCAATATGTATTGCTTGTACGGAAAAGAAATATCATCAAGATTTTGCGTCATGAAAGAGGTAATGAAGGTCATTGAAAATATGTGAAAATATATGGGATGATCCATTAAAAAAATCACCCATTTGTTGAGTAACATTTATCGGGGACACCCTGAATATCAGAAAATAATGTCCTGAGATGCAGAAATGAAGGTACAAGAGGTCAACTTTCCTACGAAATCTCTGAGATGTCTGGTTCGGCAGCTATGGAAGAAGAACGCACTATTGCAGGACCCTGTATAAGACCTACACATTATTCAGTCGTATGTGTAATATTCTAAATTGAAATTTTGTCACGGTGATCATTTCAACGCATACATTTTGAATCAGGACTTGACTTGGGTATGATTTCTATTTGGAAATTTCAACAATCCGGAATAAAACGCTTTCCGGAGTCCTTTTTTGCTTTGTTATGTTGCGAAAACGTAGATTCTCTACTTTTTGCGAACTACAAACAAGTATTTCAGCATTCTATAAGAAATTTTTATTGTATCATGTTCGTTTCCGTGAACAGAAGTTCTCACTGAACGGATAGATCATATAGAATCTAGATTATCCAAATAGAAAGTATGGAAGCATACTGAAATCATAATATTTTCCCGGAGTGAAATATATCCACTGCTGAGGTTTCTGTGTTTTTGAGGTTGGAAGAGGAGTGTTCTGTTTAGGCTTTGATATTTATTGCAACTCTAGGCATAGTTGCACCGTTGATTTTTAAAACAACAGAAAGAAAATTTTTTTCTGACCTACATTCATTGAAATGGTGCATGTTCTTAGAACCTCCCAGACCTGTAGGTCATGAGGAAGTATTGCCACATCATTATCTCCCGTACATGAGAACCGGACTTAAGCTACCAGTTGCAGTTAGTCCCAGTTACCAAACACACTGAAACACAAACCACTGTATGGTCAGCATTTTAAAGGAAAGTAAAAGTGATCGTTTATATCCCATGAGTGTAACGTATAGCTAATAATAAGTGAAAGAGTAGCGCATAAATTCTCTTGTGCAATTGTCTATTCGAAATCCACTACCTTATAGGTACGATCTAGATCGATCTTAGATTCCTCCGGTTAGATAGGTTTGGTAATAAGAGAACACCAATTATTTCCTCTTGTGATGACCTTGACGCTTTTAGTATATTTCCTGAATTGGGCACAATGGAGATGGCTGCTTCAATACTCCTCAACAATGAATGTTTTGAGATTTCAGACTACATACAGGATGTCTCATTTAAAAGTGTCTGCCCTCAATAACTCAACAACGAATCAGAATTTGTGAAAACACTCAGACAGGTCGATTTTTGATGACAGGGGGACATGATCTGGGATACAAAGCTTGTTTCTACTAGCAACCCCCTGGAAAGGGTTGCAACTCCATCAGGAATTTGAATATGGAAAGTGGGTAGTTTTGAAGCACAAATGTATGCATGGATTCAAATTTGTATGAACCTGCAGTTTGTGTTCTTATAAGTGAATATTTACAAAGTTACAGGGTGTTTTTTATGGAATTATGGTACCGATAAAAATTAATGAAACAGAGATGTTCTAATTGATCTATCCGTCTATCATGCTCTAGGACTTTAAACAACAACTGAACATCGACTTTGGATCTCCTTGAACAGCTGGTTTGTTGTAAAATTTAAAAAAATTGCAAAAAACTACTACAATATTATTTAAGTAACAAAAAATGTTCACATGAGAAAATCTTCACGATTTTTTCCTCCAAATTTAATCATTTACTCCTTGTTATACTATCTACAGAGTGTAACAGCCAAATGGAATAAATTCGATAACGAATAAATGAGGGGGTGTTAGGAAAAACGCTCGGACACGTCGATTTGTAATTTTAAATGCGCATTTTTTTCAAGAAAATAAAATTATATAGGGTGTTCCATGCGACCGCGGCCAATACCAACTTTCTTATTTCAAATACAACCCCCTGTATATTATTTATTTTTTGGATTCTTCAGAAAATTCTAGACATAATTCATGTACAATGTCCTATACCTATCTTGAACTTTCTCGGAAATATTAAGTGTTTTCAAATTTATTGCAAAAATCAACGTTTTAAATGAAAATTATTTTATCTCAGTTTATTACTGCAGTCCTGAAACACCCACATCTTGACAAGTCCACAATTAATTCAACAGGAAACTGACAAACGCATTAAGACACCGACACATATAGATATAACCTTAGACTCCTTGGTCTGAGGATATAACACAATCGAATCCATAAAGCTTGCGCCATCATCTTGTTAATTAGATGAACATATTTTGTTCCAGATACCCAGTGAATATTACGGAGTATTCTCTGAGGAATGTTACAGTGAGGAACTACAAATGGTGCATGGGATTCCCCCCAAGGTGTTCGTTCTACACCACGAAGGCTGTGAAGGTCCCAGAAACTGTTGTAAGCATTCACATATTATCCTACAATAAATTTTTTTTTCTATTTTAATAAAATTATAAAAAAAAATAATTAAAAAAAAATATGAATCCGAGAATCTAGTTAGCCTAGACCAGTTCCATGCATAAACAAAATATTGCGATACCATATCAACGAACAATAATTTATTAGAAGTGTCAGTGTAGAGTTCGACGTCAAAAAAGTAAACCAGAGGTACGCAATGAATGTCCACCAAAATTGTGAAAATCGAAAAATTGGAGTATCGAGCCATCATCAAGTACCTGTATTTAAAAGGGTTAAGAGGTAAGCAGATTTACGAAGATATTCTTAATACGCTTGGTAATCAATGTCCTTCGTATGCGACCGTGAAAAATTGGACTGCAAGCTTCAAAAGAGGTAAATTTTCCATTGAAGATGATGACCAATCGGGAAGGCCAGTTTCTGTGTCAGTCCCCGAAAATATCGATGCAGTTCAAGACCATGATTTTATCAGACCGTCGAATTTGACTAAAACGAATTTTTGAAGCACTGAAGATTTCATACGAACGCGTTCATCATACAGTTCACGTCAATTTGGACATAAGAAAAATTTCTGCAAAATGGATCCCCAAATATTTGAATGTTGACCAAAAGCGTGCAAGGGTAGAAGCATCGCGTTCGATCTGTGCTCGATTTGAAAACGATGTAGACTTCTTAGACCGAATTGTTACTATAGATGAGACTTGGGTACATTTCTACAATCCAGAAACAAAGCAACAATCGATGGAATGGCGACATTCTGGTTCTCCAAGACCTAAGAAATTTCGTGTCCAAAAATCTGCTGGAAAAGTTCTTGCTTCAGTTTTTTGGGATTGCCATGGAGTAATCATGATTGATTTTTTGGATAAGGGTAGAACAATAACTGGAGATTACTATTGGATATTACTGACCACTATACGGGAAAAAATTAAAGAGAAAAGACGGGTAACGCTAGCCAAAGGTGTTTTGTTTCTACAGGACAACGCCCCATTACACAAATCTCATGTTGCCATGCAAAAAATTCGTGATTTAGGGTCAGAATTACTAGAACACCCCCCTTATTCACCTGATTTGGCTCCGTCCGACTATCATCTCTTTCCTCAACTGAAAAAAAGTTTGAAAGGTCGTAAATTTTCTTCCAACGAGGAGGTAATAAAAGCTAAGACCAAAATCAAATAGACGTACACTCACATCGAATCCAGAGACCAATATTCGAATTGTGTAAGGCCGAACATGCATATTGGACTCGGTCTAGTTACCATGAATAATGAGTGAAAGCATCAGTAAAATCACTATAAATATCTTGTTGCGAATTCAACAGAAATCATCATACTCAAACAGACTATCTGTTCCAAAGAAATTCATTACTATGCATTAAGTTAATTACCAATTTCCATTCGAAATTAAAATATATCTTCGTGATGCTTGAAGGTCGAATAGTTGACATGTATTATGTCATATTGAAGAACTGGATATGTTTGCAGACGAGATTGCATTGATTGTTGTTATCCCAATTTCTGAGCGAAAGAAACCAGGTAAGGTATGTTGTGTAAGCTGAAGCACTATGAACAATAAAATGTAGATTGTTTACGAAAATTCGAGAATATTATAATTACGAAGTGGTACTTGAAGATATGAATTCCTCGGTGAAAGTAATGATGAGAACATTGATATCGAAACGCAGGTGAACATAACGTTGCGTCAAAGTTTCATAAAGATATTCTTGGAATATGATCTTCGCAGCCAAATTTTATGTGAGCACAATTTATTCAATTCTCCTCCCGATTTCTCGGAAATACTTTATAATCTTTTGACATATATATATATAATTTTTCAGAGTTTTAATATATTTTATAATAACCAGGCCGTAGACGAATTCATAAATGAAGTTTCATAACAAACAGTCCATCCGATCTCGAGTTATAAATGGTGTAACCAACAATTTTGTTTCATATATAGATATTCTAGGGTTAAGGGGACTTGGTACACGTCCGAGCTCGCGAGCTCCCTTCAAAAATTGGGCCTTTTATTTCCATGATATCTCAGTTCGTATGCGGCGTAGACCAACAATTTTTTTTTGAATTAAAGCTTAATCATTTCTCTTGAATGCTTATTACTCGCTTTTCTGTTTTTCTTCGTAAATTAGGAAAAAAAACCTGGTGAGCTGTAATTTCATGAAAATCTGGACAAACGATTTTATTTCAATGATATCTCTGTCAATTCTCGGGATAAATGTATAAAATTTTCAGTTAACATGCGAAATAATATTTTCCAGAATGTGTATTGATATTTTTTTTTGTTTATTGCCCCCTCAATTTTTAAATGAATTATGAAGTAGGAACTTTATTGGTCATATTTTCAACCAGGTTTTTTCCTAATATACGCAGAAAAACGGAAAAGCGAATAATACACATTCTGTAAAATATTATTTCGCATTTAAACTGAAAATTTCATACATTTATCCCGAAAATTGACGGAGATATCATGGAAATAAAATCGTTTATTATTATTATTATTATTATTATTACATTATTATTTCTAGAGAAATGATTAAGCTTTAATTTAAAAAAAATATTGTTGGTCTAAGCCGCATACGAACTGAGATATCATGGAAATAAAAAGCCCAATTTGTTACTGGCGTAATTGATGTATCTTTTTTACCTGCCGCCAAATAAAGTCTATTATTATTATTACTATTTCTCTTACGTTTCCCTATTTATTCTAATAGTGAATTGTTCTAATTCGTGACAAATCCAAGTGAACCGATAAATTTCTGTATCCTTTTACAGACTAGGCCAAAGGAGCTGATTTACTCAATCCATTCAATACCGGTCATGATATTCGAAATCTATAGCCTGCAATAGATGATAATCTGCATAAACAATGCATTTTTCCCACTCGTATTATGCATATCTTGACCGCAAGAATATTAGTTACTTTTTGCAACACTTGTGTTCGGACGAAATTTACGTCCGCAAGTGCCAGTTGTGTGAACGTATCTCGCACGATGTTTATTGATTGCTTATTTCACAGGAGAGGCTGCAGATACGGCTCGTGAGAAAATGCTGTCCTGGATTCGCTGAGAATTCGAGTCGAAATGGATGTGTGCCGTGCAAAAAATGCTTCGAGGGCACATGTGGAAATGATGGAAACTGCTTATGCAGTCCTGGTTTCCGAGGAAAAGATTGTGCTGATGGTAAGTTATTGGCGATAAAATTTTGAGGAAGTTGACCTGCTCATCGAGGAAAATTTTTATAAATTCTCAGGTTTTTTTAATGAAACTAGTCGTTTTCGAGTTATTCCCAGTTTTATCCGATAAAATTACAAAAAAAACATAAATTTCAAGATTAATCTGAATGTTTCCCAGGTTTTGAATTATATTCAAATCACAGAATAATTACTTAGGTACTCTCTTTTCATTTGGTAACCACAAACCTAATAAGAATTATTTTAGGTATTTATTATCCTTTATTCAACATCAGTTTGAAATACACACAACCAAACTTATATGGAATCACCCTGTTATTTGGAAAAAAACGAATTTTAATTAGAAAAAAGTCGCTGAAAAGTGAAGAGCAGTTTTCCCAAAACAAGTTTATTACAAAAATAATATAAATTATCAAAAGATTATTTTTATAATAGAACAGAAAATTAAAAGTGTAAATTTCTCTAAAAATAATTTTTATGTAACTGAGAATTGAACAACAAATAAAACGATTTTAACAAATCAATAATCAGTATTACCACCCCTGGCATTGATACAAGCTTAAATTCGACGAGGCATGCTTTCTATTAAGTTGTTAATTTCTTCTTCTGTAACATTTGCCCATTCCTCTAAAGCCGCTTGTATAAGTTGCTCTGCCTAACCAGGATTATTTTGACGAGCTCTAATTTTTCTTTTGATCCTATCCCACAAGTGCTCGATAGGATTAAGGTCCGGTGAACAAGAAGGCCACTCTAAAACAGTCACACCTTCTGTTTCGGAAAAATTTTTTGCAACTCTGCTGGTATGTGGAGGTGCATTATCCTGCATAAATAGGAAATAATCTCCAAAAGCACCTCGCCAGAGCCTCACTACAGGTTGTAGCACTAGATCAACATACCTAGGCCCTGTCAGAGATTGTCTTATGGGAATTAAAGGAGTTTTCTCACCAAACATAATTCCGCCCCAATACATTACAGTACCTCCTTTGTATTTAGGAATCGGTCTTGCAGCTTGGAGCCTAGCTTGCCTCCCTCTACCTCTTAAAATGCGAACACGCCGGTCGTCTGATCGTAGGCCAATTCTGGTCTCATCCGAAAATAAGAAATTTTTCCAATCTTCAATAGTCCAATTTTCATGCTCTAAACACCAATTAAAACGGTCAACTTTATTTTGCCTTGATAGTTCTGGAAATCTTAACGCTCTTCTGTTGAATAATTCCCGAGCGCGAAGTCTTTTTCTGATAGTTTCGACAGAAACACTAACAGCTGTAGCTTGCAAAAATTGCCTTTGAAGCTCTGAATGAGATACTGCGGGATTTCTTCTTGCTGTTTGGGCTAAAAAGCGATCCTGCCTTTCTGTAGTTACTCTTCCACGACTTCTTCTCGGCCTATTCTTTAGGGTTCCTAACTCCAGAAACCTTGCATAGGTTTTTGAAACAACCCCTTGTGTAACCCCCACCGTTCTTGCAATCTGTCTTTTTGACATACCTTGTTCTGCCATAGTAATAATTCTTCCTCTCTGGACTTCCGATAACCCCACATAAGGCATTTTTTTTTTTAAATTCGCAAAAAAACAAAATATAAATTCACTGCGACGTTCGAACGAAATGGTAAAATCGACACTGCAAAGCCAAATCTTATCAAGTGCTTATGAACCTAACTGTTTTTGTGAGTAAACACATGCACTTTTTATTTGCTTCTAACGAAAAAGATATCAAAATAATATTTCATCTCAATACTGGGTGATTCCATATAAGTTTGGTTGTGTGAATATTTAATTTAAACTGATTTTATTTTCATCAAAATACAAAAAGATAACTTTTTTTCTTCTTAATTTCTTGATAGATGAAACATTTGAGTAGGTTATACAAGATACACAGAAATTACGTATTCATTTTCTACCTGAACTGTAATGATTGATCTGCGGTATCATATTGTCAGTAATTATAACAGGTACAGGCCATTCAATGAAAACACATCACAAATTCATTTAAATTTAACTGTTCCAAAGAGAATCATAGTATTTTCTTCACCAGAGTGAAGATGTCTGAAACAAGACTAACCATAGTTCGTCAGGGTTTTTTCTTGAAAGTTTTTCTGAATAAAATCTGTATGGTCATCCATAACAGAATATCAATAATAGAATTATTTCAATCAAAACAAGAAAATAATTGTTTTCACATAGTCTCTGAAGACTGTAGAAATATATCAGTTTGTTTATGTTGTGGAAAGTATTATTTTCGAAAATTTTTCTCCATAAAGGATAACCTTCAATCAATATATTTCTCTATTTTAATCTATCTGGATCGTGTCAATTTTGGGACCAATCAAAGATATTTATAGCTTTCATGAATTGTGAAAATCTCATGCGGACCGATACAATTCCATTTCCAACTGTTACAATATTATGACCATTTCATAAGAACAGAACATTTCATAACAGAACCTTATTAGCAGCGTCCGGTCCCTCTAGGTATTTCATTTTGTTTCACCTTGTCTTAGCATCGAGAAATCCACAAATGAATTGAAACACCAATTAGATCCAAAGAATTGACCTAAATAACTGAGAATAGTATTCTTTTTCACAATGAACCTGAGCGATTCATATAAATTGATTTTGAAGCAATTCTGGAGAAGAAAACAAGAGTTGCTTTTTGTTTTCAGCTTGCGAACCCATGCGTTGGGGAGTTAATTGCCAACATCAATGTTTATGTGAACATGGAACCTGTAACCCAAGATCTGGAAGATGCGACTGTCCCACAGGATGGTTTGGAACCAGGTAAAAAGGATATCCCAGATTATATTCTTTTTAATTTATAATAATAATGAAGTGGATCGATTTTATCAGTTTATTAGTTTAATTTGTGTTTTCTCTCCAAAGAAACACAATTTCCTTTACTCTTCCTTTACCACGACCACTTTTGACCATGCTGTAGTACATTGTTTACCGGGTAGGAAAAGCCTGACATTCCTGGACGGTCACGAAGTAATTGCATGATTTTTTCAGATGCGAAGTCCCATGCTTGGAAGGATTCTACGGCAAGCATTGCATCAGCAGATGCAGCTGTGGAGAAAGAGACCTATGCAGCCCAGAAACTGGAGAGTGTTCGAAAAAACCACCACGTCAACAAGAACACCAATCCACACGTGCTATTCATTACATGACCGAGGACGTCCTGAATTTGACCATTTCGATGAATAGGCAGAGATCTACACCTTCCCTCAAAAAATACTACACATTCGACATGGATTTGACTTCAAATAATATCACAGGGAAAAGAGAGAAAATACTCAACAAGGAGAACAGAAAACCGAAAAACTACGGTATTGTTACAAATGGGCCAAGACCAAATCAGACTATACCATATAAACATTATGTAAATACAGTAAGAAGCAGCGAAGATTCTGCTGAAAGCACTACTGAGATAAGCTCAGAAATAGCTCGTAATGTGGAGTCTGTTCAACTCATTGACGACAATGGATCTCTAGAAAACTATAAGACGAATTCCAATGAGAATTCCCAAGAAATAATTCACGAAAATTTCGAATCGAAAGAAAAAACAACTACAGACTCCATAAAATCAAATGCGAGTGAATCAATAAAGAAGAACAAATCCACTATCATTAAAAAAACAGAAGAAACTCCAAATGAAATTGATGTGTTCAAAAACCAAGTACTGAACCAGGAGAATACGAGGAGAAATCATGTTAATTTGGGATCTTATGGCACAACCCAAGCTCGAAATGGTACAATCGCTAGTACCATTATTCCCAAAGAAATCAATGGAACAACTCAAGGCAGCAATGCTCCCACAGTGGCCACAGTCATCATCCCAAGAAAAGATGTGACTGTCCATGGAATGGGTGACATAATTCTTCCAACTGAATTCATTTCTGATCCGAAAACAACCCCCTCAACCAAAGAGAATGAGTTACTGAGCCCCGACAAGATTGTTGAGGAAAATGAGCTGCAGAATTTAGATGTAAGGGGAAATATTTTGACCAGTAAAGAAACTACAACGCAGTCTAGTCCAATTTCCACAGCTGTTGCATTTAATACTTTCCCAAAGAAAGGAATTTTGCCCTTTGCTGATGTTGTCCCTTCCACCAAGAGCATTGAACTAAGGTGAGTTGTCAGGTTTGGAACAATTTCACTTGAATACCTCTTTCTGAATGTGTTTTAGAAATGACCTGGACCCACCGGAATCTACAGAAAACCAAATATCAATGAAAGAAGCTTATGAAAGAAGAAATAAAGATGAAGGAGCTTCTGAGGAGTTCGAATATTCCGCCAATAGAAGCGATATTACTACACACATGAGTGTAGCAGCTTTGGTGTCCTTCATTTTAGTACTTATTTTGGCCGGAATCATTTTGGTGCATCAATACACTCAGAGAAGAAGGAAGAAAAGTGCCAACTTGAAAATGGATGGTCAGAATTATGCGGGAGGTCATACCGTTTCTGTGTATACACACAGTATATTCCATACTCCATTACCAGGTATTTTCGCATATAAGGCCATTCGCAATATTATTAATTTGACATCGAAACGAATTCATTGGATGCATCACTATCAGCTTCCAAAACTCTTATTCACTTTTTGCCCAGCAGCGGATTTTCTTCCCAATTTTTTTAGGTACATTTGGCCATGAAGAATCGTTTAGTGCTACTGCGGAAAGCTATATTTCAGATTTTTAGAAGATATGAATTTTTGAAATTTGCATAAAATAAACAAGTTTGAAACCTATAATTCTATTAATACACATGATATATTCATGGAATATTGTGTTTGACATATAATTTAACCAATTATTATCCTCCTTTCGAATTATTATAACAACAGGGATGGTGATAATGTTTTTTTTTTGGGAGAGAAAGGCTAAATGAAAGAATAATGCTGCAAAATGGTGAATGCGCGAGGCACCGTACGTATATCTATAGGTACTAAAATTATAAAGAGGAAAGATTTGTATTTTTGTGTGTTCGATACGAATAGGCTCAGAAACTACTGAACCGATTTCAGAAATTCTTTCACCCTTAGAAAGCTACATTATCCCTGAGTGACATAGGCTATACTTTCCACCAGAAATAATTAAGGATACCTACTATAACTTTAATAATTACAAAAAATCAGCCATAATCAGCTATTTTCACGTGCGCTGCAAAAACCGTAAGACTTACGTGGATACAATGAATGACGGAAATGTACCTCTCAAATAGTTTTACAAAAAAGTCCGCGATAGCATATATCTATCTCTCAAGATTGACTTGCTATTACCTGTTTATGGTAATCAGATGTTTTCCAAAATTATGCACTATTTGGGAGTGTGTTTTTATGAACTGGGTATTGATCCTCATCCAACCTAATACGTTATTTATCCCCAGTATTTAATTTGAAACGAAATCTGAATGGCCTATATTCTTAAATATACAACATTTTGTTGTAATCCTAATGACAATCAATAAACGTGGAGGTCTTGGGGTGCCTCGCGCATTCACCTTTTTGCAGCATTATCCTTTCATTTACCCTTCCCCTCCCAAAAAAACATTATCGCCGCCCCTGTAGTTATAATAATTCGGAGGAAGGACAATAATCAGGTAAATAATATGTCAAAAACAATGTTCCTTGAATATATCATGTGTAATAATCGAATTATAGGTTTTAAAATGGTATGTTTTAAGCAAATTTCAAAAATTCATATCTTCTAAAATATAGCTTTCCGCAACTTGCGAGTAGCACTCATCGATTTTTTATGGCAAAATGTACCTAGGAAAAAATTGGGAAGAAAATCCGCTGCTGGGCATAAAGTGAACGTTTACCCTAGCAAGAATTTCCTCTAGGCAATATGTTCACGAACTCCTTATCAAACCAATCGACTCCGTGGCGCAACGGTAGCGCGTCTGACTCCAGATCAGAAGGTTGCGTGTTCAAATCACGTCGGGGTCATAAAACTTTTTTGAGCTCTCATTTTATAACAGAAGTAATCATTCCACCGGTGATCTGGTAACCAATTTGACAGATTTAGCTTCAACAATATGGCCAACTGTCAAAGTTCGGAAGTCCTCATTGGAAGAATCTCAATTCCTATTCATAATTTTCATTTCAGATCCCCCAACCTTCGAGAATCCTGTCTTCAAACCACCCTCGGAAATATCAAGCGATCACAGAACATTCCAGACTCACGTCATTTGCAGTCTCAATTTCCCAGAGACTAAAGTAAATGGTTAGTGAGGATTATTATAGTTTTTACAAGAACTCGATCACGATTGACTATAATTAATTTTGCAGATGAGAATAAAGAGTATACTTACGACCATCCTCCGTCAACTGGAAGCTACAGGGCTGCCTCCATTCCTGAACCACCGGAAATGCACGAAACCCTTAATTCTGAGCCTGTGTACGACGAGATACCCAACAGGAGGGGAAGCCAACCCTTATCACCGCCACCTTCCTATAAATCGTCATGTTTGTACATGAACACGTGTGGAAAGACTAGGTTTTGAGATAATATGTGTGAATGGATTGTTGATAATCAAGTAGGTTAATATTGTCGCGACATGGAGTCTCTTGTCGAGAATATAATGCTGAGATTTTAAATCTGAGTTGCGAAAGTGCTCATATCCTGCTGTTAAAAATTATACATTTTTATACTGTGTTGTATTGAAATATCGATATTAAAATATTGAATATAATCAATTTGTTTCATTTAACAACTTTCAAAATCGCCTTCCTAGTATCGCCAAGGGCGGCCCAAATGCTGAATATTTTCATGAAGATATGGTCAGAATATGTACACACATACAGGGTCCTGCCGTCCTGCAATAGTGCGTTCTTCATCCATAGCTGCCGAACCAGACATCTCAGAGATTTCGTTGAAAAGTAGACCTCTTGTACCTTCATTTCTGCATCTCAGGAAATTATTTGCTGATATACAGGGTGTCCCCGATAAATGTTATTCAACAAATGGATGATTTTTTTAATGGATCACCCCATATATTTTCACATATTTTCAATGAACTTCATTACCTCTTTCATGACGCAAAATCTTAGGGACATTTTTCCAACAGTTCAGATCTTATTCGAAGAAAACTGCTAAAAGGTGAGGAAAAAGCAGTTCAGTAAAAGTCTTCTGACGATTTCCAGAAGCGATAGTAACATGAATCTGAACTAAAAGTTTTTTAATTGAAGGATTTGCCTTGACATGGTTCGTAAACGATCAACCTGTCATATACAGGGTGTCCGTTATCAAGGTCCAAATATGAAGAACTTAGAATTATTATTTCTCGATTTTTTCAAATAAAACACCCTGTATTTTTTTTCCACAATAATGTAGACAATTGGATACCTTACATTTTCTTAGGGTTAACCTTAGGATTATTTTAACCCCCGCATCCAGCAGACACGAAAAATGATATCGCAACTGAAAATTTTATTCAAATAATAACATAATGAAACAAACGGATATTCAAAAGAGGTCAAACAATGAAATAAAACTAAATGAATAATTATTGACAAACTTCAAAACCTTCCCAGAATCATATTTCCTGAGCATCATCATAAAAATGATATTTCTTTTTCGTACAAGCAATTCATATTGATCACGTATTCAACCAATTATATCAGTTTTTATCGGCTTTCCAAAAAAAAATATTGATCAAGTTATTGCTACTAGAGCTCAAAGATACTTTCGAATACAGCAAATCAGTATGAATTTTTATTTCCTATCGGGATATTGGGCAGCATAAGTTCGACTTCCTTGAAAAACAGGTTCTGTGGCACTGCCCTAACATGAAAATCATATCAACCATCCTATTTTTTACAAAAATTTATACTGATTTACTGTATTCGAAAGTATCTTTGAGCTCTAAGTAGCAATAACTTGATCAATATTTTTCTTGGAAAGCCGATAAAAACTGATATAATAGGTTGAATACGTGATCAATATAAATTGCTTGTACGAAAAAGAAATATCATTTTCATGATGATGCTCAGGAAATATGATTCTGGGAAGGTTTTGAAGTTTGTCAATAATTATTCATTTAGTTTTATTTCATTGTTTGACCTCTTTTGAATCTCCGTTAGTTTTATTATGTTATTATTTGAATGAAATTTTCATTTGCGAAATCATTTTTCGTGTCTGTTGGATGCGGTAGTTAAAATAATCCTGAGGTCACTTCTGAGAAAATGTAAGGTATTCAATTTTCTACATCATTAAGGAAAAAAATACAGGGTGTTCTATTTGAAAAAATGGAGTCGAAATAATAATTCTAAGTTCTACATATTTGGACCTTAATAACGGACACCCTGTATATGACAGGTTGATCGTTTAGGAACCATGTCAAGGCAAATCCTTCAATTAAAAAACGTTTAGTTCAAATTCATGTTACTATCGCTTCTGAAAATCATCAGAAGACTTTTACTGAACTACTTTTCCCTCACCTTTTTGCAGTTTTCTTCCAATAAGATCTGAATTGTTGGAAAAATGTCCCTAATATTTCGCGTCATGAAAGCTTATGATGGTCATTGAAAATAAGTGAAAATATATGGGGTGATCCATTAAAAAAATCATCCATTTGTTGAAAAACATTTATCGGGGACACCTTGTATATCAGAAAATCATTTCCTGAGATGCAGAAATGAAGGTACAAGAGGTCTACTTTCCAACGAAATCTCTGAGATGTCTGGTTCGGGCACTATTGCAGGACCCTGTATACAGCAAGAGCGTCCCCAGCCTTTGAGCTAGGGGGCAAAAAAAATCAGAATAGAAATAATGAACTGATTTCCGTATATTATGCTATTATTTCATGAGTTTTTAAGGAATTTTCGAGCTCTAGGGGGGGCACCTGCCTCCCCTGCACTCCTGCGTCCATGGCAATGTGTGTTATTTGAAACTGTTCTACTTCCTCGTCAAGAATTCGGAAGTATTTTCAATTAATTTCTAGAAATTGGGAAACACGCATAATCGCGAAAAGGCGCAAAACGGGGGAATGTAAGGTTTTTTTGCTAGAAACCCAGGACAAAAATGGCGTATACCAATCGAAAGAAAAGAATGAAATTTTCGATGCCAAGAAATCTCTTTCTTCTACAATTTTTTGTTATCCTGAAATTTATTTTCAAACTTTTGACATTTCGCGAAAAGTTTTCCGATATTTGGATCGCACTTATGTCAAGTTTGCTTCAGGGTCAGAAGTGTTGTAGAACATTGTTGGGGGGGGGGGGGGCTCTACTAGTAATAAGTCAATGCTTACAACCCAATGTTCTAACAGAATGTTAAAATATTAACAAATAATCATTTCTCGCGAAGAGTTGGACGAATCCAAGATTCGATTTATCTGAAAACAATATTTACGGGGTCACTCATTATCGCCATGGGACATCCCACTGCGTTCACGTTGATAATCGGCCAGCTTTCGAGTTATCCTCGGCATAGATTTATTTACATGACCACCAAAACTAACAGAACCAAAGATGACGTCTTACAAGGCGTGTGACTTTTTAATCCTCGCGACACTAGTGCTAGTTTGTGCCACATTTTTATGTGCCGACGATGTTTTTCGCGATCCTAGAGCTGGCGTATGCGTTATAGAGGTCCCGTAAGTACATTTGATGGCTCCTCATTGGTTGGATCATTTATTTAATGAGGAAATAAATAAAAGTTGGAGATCAAGGTTTTATGATTGTCTTCAAGGCCAAGTTCGAAAAGTATCCTCCAGTTCAATATATTCTCTTTGGAAAAGTGATGCATCGAGAATTCAATTTTAATAGGCTGATTATCTATAATAGAATTATTAGATACAGAGTGTAAATGTTCTGTCCGTTATTTTTCGGTAAAATTTCAACACTCGATTCTTGATTTCCGTACGAGAAATGAGAAAAAAGGGTAGCTGAATTCTCCAACCACCTTTAAATACGTGAAACAATTCCAATATTAACAGGGAAAAAAGTTTCTTCAACATTGGCCAGGTCTTTGGAATACTGATACCTACTCATACAATCTATTAACCCACCCTTCATTATGGTATAATATTGACGTTGATAAGTTGGAATTGAACACTTTTTTATTAGGTTCATTGAGGACGAGAATAATGAGCAAATAATATTCTCGGGAGCTGACCTTCACTCTCGGTTCTAAATTTATCGATTACAATAATGATATTCTTCGTATAAATACAATTCCTCATTTACCACGGTTGGTTTTAGGCGGGATCAACAATAATTAATCTGCATAATTCGAAAAAATCATTTACATATTGATACATTGAAATATGACGCCCTTTTCCTATGAAAATTCATTTGATACGTTTCTCAATGTCACTGGTTTCTGTTACCAAGAATAAAGGAATATCATGAAGCATGTATAATAATATATTATTCAACGAGCGGTAATGTAAAATGTAAGTCATAACATACGCAGAAGAATTTGTAATTCATCAAGTGTTTATCTATGCAGTTCCAATTGAATGAAGAAATTGAAAAATTGTATTCAAGAAATCATTTTTCAAACACACTTTTTATATGTACATGATTTATTTTCAGAACGATCCAACTATTGAGTGAACATGATAGAAAAGGACCAATTCCTCATGGAAATGGAGTAAGTGAAAAATATAATTACAATATCTATTTCATGCTTATCACACTCTACTAGTCACATGTGTTCCTTAATTGGAGGTGCATCTTTAAGCATCATAAATTATCCTACCCTGGTGGCCCGAGACAACCTAGGGATGATAATCTACAAAGAAAACACTTGCGTCTAAATTGGTCCATTTGTCTTATTCCAATGTTGAATGTTAAAACTGCTAAATCACACTTCTTTTCAACTATAAGATAAAGGTTTCACATTGAGGACTCGAAAGCTTACACCTTTAAGTCATCAAATGCAAAGTAGAAGTGTCAGGCTTATCTTGGGCACAATATAAAGATAGAATATCCTCAAAGTAGTCCAAGGAATTTTCCTTTTGGATTTTTGCCGCATGTTTACCTGTATGAGTAACATCTTCATTTTTTTTTAGTCCAGACCGACCTTGAGCAAGATAGAAATCTGCTGTTCCGGATACGCAAAATCCCCACATACCTTCTCCGTGTGCGAGCCGATCTGTGACATAAAATGTGAGAACGCAAACTGCACAGCGCCCAACGTATGTTCCTGCAAAAAGGGGTACGTCAAGGACCCCCTTCTGAGCCACAAATGTATCCCCACTTGCCCAATCGGTTGTCTTCATGGAGTATGCACAAATGCCGGACAATGTTCTTGCGATTTCGGCTACCAGCTCAGCCGGGATGGAAAATACTGCCACGCAGTTTGTGTTGGCGGATGTGGGCAAAACGCTGAATGCATCGGAAACAACCAGTGCAGATGTAAAACAGGGTAATTTAAGTTTCATTTCGTAGTAGAGTTTTCGAAAAAAAACGTTTTTTATTCTCTACTAGTATGGGCCAGCAGATCTACCTTTTAAGCTGCAGTTATCCTTATCGGTAGGCCTCCGATCGCGGAATCTGAGCGCCGTTGTCACATTGTGTTCCGGGCTTTCTCTATAGAAGTGGCCAAACTCTGACAGCTTACAGCTACAATGTCAAATAGTTTTCTGTGATCTCTGCAGATCGGGCGATTTTATAGGAGAAATGTCATACTTTGATCAATTTTCCTGAAGAAATGGGGAAATTATGAAAAATATTAATACCAAGCTATTTTGCGTTGACTCTTCCTCTTTCGATCCGTATATTTACATCACGGCCAGGATATCTACGAAAAAAGTTTTATCGAGTTTAAAATTGCCCTTTTTGCCGAATTTTTTCGCGATTTTCGCGAATTTTTTTAAAATACTTCTACATCGCCTAGAAGATCGAAATTTCGCCCACGTACGAATCGATCATTCTTCTTTCTTTTCTCTCCTGTATCGCAGCTTCGCTGCGATTTTAAGATTCTTCTGGACCCACTTTTTCGAAAGATTCCCCGGGCCGGACCACAGAGTTACCGTTTTAGTATAATATAGAAATATAGAATAATATAGAATAATTCGTTAAAAACTTGAGGTGCCATTCGTATCATCTTATCCGATAATTGTCGGAAATATTTCAGATTCGCCCGCGATCCAAAGACTTCTGTATGCGTTCCACACTGCGAAGGTAGTTGTGGCGAAAATGGTCAATGTGTTGGACCCAACACCTGCGGCTGCAAGCCAGGTTTCTTGAAACAGGGCAACTCCTGTCTAGCAGCCTGCCCCAAGGGTTGTTCCAACGGGGATTGTGTGGCACCGAACACTTGTAAATGTAAACCCGGATGGACCCTGGACGCCACTGGCACAATTTGTGAGCCTCACTGCAACCCAGACTGCCTGAACGCAATTTGTGTCGGTCCGAACGAGTGCGCCTGTCGAAAAGGTGAGTAGATTGATGCAAAAGCAAACTGCAAAAGTCATTCCAAATATCGGAAATTTGATTTTACATTGACCCTTAAATGTTTAGGTATCTACTATAAATATTCTGTTTCATCATTGAATTCTCCACGTTCATCGAGAGAGAAAGATTAACAACAAACCGGATTGCATAAAAATGGTGGATGCGCTACAATCCCATTCTCAAAAAAACACTTTATTCAACTTGAAAAAGTTTCATTCTGAATTCATAATTCTTCGAAGAAAGTTTATGACATCATATTCTATTCACAATTTCATTTCAGGATACGTCAAGGATCCTCGTTATGCAGCCAACAGATGTGTAGCAGATTGTCCAGGTGGATGTCCAAACGGTCAATGCTCTGCTCCCAATTTCTGTCTCTGCAATCCAGGATTTGTTAAAGAAAGCAAAGGAAGCCAGAATTGCATTCGAAGAATCAAGAGATCAGCTATGCATTTCGAACTCATCCCTGAAGAAATGTTCCAACAATAGTTTATTAACTTCTCGATGAACTTTTGAAAGATAAACTTTTCCATACTCACTTTTTTCAATAAAATGATCGTAGTATTATTCTTCAGATTTATTTCATCTGAAAACCCCTGCTCCTCTTCCTTTAGAAATTAGCATGTAGGTTTTTTGACAGCGAACATAATAATGTTCATCAAATAATTAGTTCAACAAAAATACTGCCAATTATTACATATTTAACTATTATTTGATTTCATCCATTGTTGCCATGTATTCCGAAAAAGAGGTGGGCGTAATAAACACCAATTTTAACCAATTTTTTGACTAGGGTGAATGCCACGTCTAACGAAGTTGATTCAGGACCAATCCAAGCAGTCCAAAGAATTTGAGGAACAACATATCTATTACAACTGAAAATCATATTTTATATTTTTATCATTATGAATGTATAGCAATAAGTTCAAGTTCGTTGTTTCTGAGAGCTTTTCAATAGTATTTGAGTTGATATTCCATCAATATTCTTCGTCACGAAATAATACGGAATGTCTATGATAGCCCTTATCAATTTAGTGGCGATAAAGACTTATAAACATTCAGTAAATTCAGTTATTACCAGATATTCTTGATCCGAAAAATGTAGAATAGATAACTTCCACTGAAGGTCCATATATTGATTTAATTAATTTGTTGTTTCCAATTTACAGACAAACCTTCAATATCTCTTTTGAAGATAGACAAGAAATTTTTCACAATCTGGCAGCGATAAGCGCGCGCACTTTGTGTCTTTGCCAAATTCGTAACAGACCTGTGAGAAACTTGCAGTCCGAAGACGAAGTATTTCGACAGAGTTTCATAAAATTTCGAATATAGAAGTGTCAAAGTTTTAGTGCTTCAAATCAATATTGTGGAACATTTAAAAATACTCAGTTGCGTGGAAAAATCGCTTTATAATACAAAATGTCGTCGAGATTTTTATCTTCGTCGCTTCGGGCCAAAATACCAAGCTTCTCGAGCACCTCTGGCAACAATGCTCTCATATTTGAAATGTCAGATAATTTAATACATCCTTTCACTTTCCGGGGATCAGAGGTTAGAAAAACTTTAAACCTCAGAAAGGGAGTATCTGGTATATTTTCAAGCGAAACTCCACGTACCATGGCTACTGATTGTAAAAATTTGACATTGGATACTTTGAATCCCTGTGTCAAAGTAATGGAATATGCAGTAAGAGGACCGCTAGTCATTAGAGCAGGAGAAATAGAGAAAGAATTGGAAAAAGGGGTGTCGAAACCCTTTAAAAAAGTAATTAAAGCTAATATTGGGGATTGCCATGCTATGGGACAGAAACCTATAACTTTCATCAGACAAGTATTAGCACTAGTTTCATATCCTCAGTTGCTGAAAAGTCCAGATTTTCCAGAAGATGCCAAATCAAGGGCAAGAGATATTTTGAGTGGTTGTAGAGGCGGTTCCGTTGGTTCTTACACAGACTCTCCTGGAATTGAAATCATTAGAAAACATTGTGCAGAATATATTGAACGTAGAGATGGACACCCTTGTGATTGGCAAAATATTGTTTTAGGGGCCGGAGCTAGTGACTGTATTAAAGGAATCCTCAAATTATTGATATGTGATGTTGGATGTAAGAAACCTGGTGTGATGGTACCGATTCCTCAATACCCCCTTTATTCCGCTTCTTTGGCTGAATTCGATATGCACCAGATTGGGTATTATCTCGACGAATCAAAATTATGGGGTTTGACCTTACCGGAACTTCAAAGATCTATCGATGAAGCCAAAAAAGTATCACATCCCAGAGCTATAGTAGTCATCAACCCTGGAAATCCAACTGGTCAGGTATTGACCAAGGAAAACATTCAAGAAATTATCAGATTTGCTCACAAAGAAAACCTTATGATACTCGCCGATGAAGTATATCAAGATAATATTTACGCTGAAGGAAGCAAATTCCATTCGTTCAAGAAAGTTTTGGTGGAAATGGGGGCTCCGTACTCTGAAATGGAACTGGCTAGTTTTATGTCATGCTCCAAAGGTTATATGGGTGAATGTGGCCTTCGTGGAGGCTACGTGGAAATTCTCAATATGGATCCGTCTGTTAAAGCTATGTATATGAAAGCTATAAGTGCTAGTTTGTGTCCTACCGTCTTAGGACAAGCTGTTATAGACGTTGTATGTAATCCACCGAGGAAGAACGAGCCAAGTTATGAACAATTCATGAAAGAGAAAACGGGTGTTTTGGGTGCTCTCAAAGTAAGGGCTAAAATGGTGGAGGAAACGTTCAATCAAATCGAAGGATTCAGTTGTAATCCCGTACAAGGTGCCATGTATGCTTTTCCCCAAATTAAATTACCTCAGAAAGCGATCGAGGCTGCAAGAAAGGAAAATAAAACTCCCGATGCTTTTTATGCATTCCGTCTTCTGGAAGAAACAGGAATTTGCATTGTACCAGGTTCCGGTTTTGGTCAAAAACCTGGAACATATCATTTCCGTACAACAATTTTACCACAAACTGATGCCTTGAAAGATATGTTGGGAGTGTTCAAATCTTTCCATGAGAAATTTATTGCTACGTACTCTTAAGATATTTGCATTCAATGACTTTGCACTTGAAAATTATTGATTTTGATTTATGTGATACATCATCATGGAATATTTTAGAATTGTTCCATACAGTGAATTAGTTTGTTGAAATTATTGTTATTATTTATAAGTGAAAATATTTATAGTCCAATTATTTAATGAGAATAAATTCTTTTAGTTACTATGAGTCATTCCTGATTTTCCTTACTTCCTCATTTAAAATTATTGGGATTGCCTGGAAAAATCGTCCTTCTAGATTCTATTAAGTATAATCAGCACCAATTTAATGAGTTATATAAATTGGATGTTTGTATTTTTGGAAGTTAGCAAGTTGGTAATGAATATTTTAAAGTGGGATACTTAAAAATGTGCAGTTTACATGTCACATGATATTCTATTTATAAAATATGATTCGATAATTTTGGTAGGAAGTTTTAATCCCGTCTGTTCAAGTATAATATTTGAATGAATTATGTATTTCAGAAATCTTTGGTTTCATTGTAGGTACATATTTTATTGATATTTCTTGCACTGTATGCCAACATTTTTGCAATCAACAAATAATTTAAGTATACAGTATCAGTGTGTCTGGGCGCCTGGGCGTGACTTAGCGATAATTTAAGGGCATCAAATATACCCAATTTTATCGGCAAATATACCCACGTAGGGGGGTTTACCCCCCTATTTTTAGAATGGCCGCCATTTCAAATCAATTTTTTTTATTTTAGTTGACCCTTCCAAATTATATTGATTTCTTTGGACATAAAGGTCCTACAAATGTGAGAGAAATGTTTTTTGAAAGATAATACTACCGCCTTTTATTAAAGTAGAACAATATGAAAACATTTAACTCAAAAATGTCAACAGAAATTCTTGAAAAAATTTTAGTCAAAAAATTTACTGAATTTTTTAGTAAATGCTCAATAGTAAATAAACTAGCACATTGAAGTATATTATTTTTTTACTGAACTAACTCAAGGATATTAGCTACAAAACGACATCCACATCATTTCTGTAAGTTACCTAATTTGAGAGTTATTGCTGTTTGAACATGACCCTTATGAAAATTGATAAAATAAAATAAAAACTCAGTAGCTACTGTACTTTTTATCATTGTCGATGATTAAGTTAACAAATTTATCATAAAAATTGCTCAAAATGATAAATTTGTTAGTTTAATCAATAAAAATGATCAAAAGTACAGTGCTGAGTTTTTATTTCATTTTATCAATTTTCATAAGGGTCATGTTCAAAAAGCAATAACTCTCAAATTATGTAACTTACAGAAAGGATGTGGATGTCGTTTTGTAGCTAATATCCTTGAGCGTTAGTTCAGTGAAAAAAAATTACTTCAGTGTGCTAGTTTTTCTACTATTGAGCATTTACTAAAAAATTCAGTAAATTTTTTTTAAGAATTTTTTTATGACTTTTTGAGTTGAATGTTTTCATATTGTTCTACTTTAATAAAAGGTGGAAGTATTATCTTTCAAAAAACATTTTTTCACATCTGTAGGACCTTCATGCCCAAAGAAATCGATATCATTCGAAAAGGTCAACTAAAATAGAAAAAATTATTTGAAATGGCGGCTTTTCCAAAAATAGGGGGTGTGTGTTTTTGTCGATAAAATTAGGTATGCCCTCAAATTATCGCTAAGTAATGCCCAGACACACTGTATAGGTACGAATGTCTATAAGCAGAGCAGAGTTAAGGTATAGGCATAATATCTATCTACTCATTATGTTGAAATATAAGTATCTACAATAATTGAGTTTATGGATTCTCGTGAAATAAAATTTTTTCAGGGTTATAAATGATATTATTACAATCTCGGTGGTGCAAAGATGAAATATCCTGGTTATTGGTAATATAATTTGTGATTTCTTCCCTGATCCAATAATGCTTTTATGTAAACGGATATGGATCCTACACACCATTCCATTATTTCCATTGATATTTGCTGCCTTGAGAATTGAGATAACTCTTTCCAAAAGTTCCCTCATGACCCTTATCAGTCTTATCATATCATATGTTCTGAATAAGTAGGTAGGTAATTGAACAATGAACCTTGTACTGTCTCATTTTAATATCGAGATAAGTGAATGTTATTGCTAAATATCTGTTGATAAATCTAATACACTCATTATTATTGTTTGTCTGTAAGCTGCGCTTTGTAAAAAATTATGTCGGTAACTTGAGAATCAAATAGAAGGTATTTCAATGGATTTATATTAATTGCCTATCCAGAGGAAAGTAATATACCTAAGTCATACGTTCAATATCGTCGAAATGGTGGAATCTCTTTGGAGGGCACAAAATTGTACATTATATTAATATTACAAATAAACTCCATTCACTTTTATAAAGTATCCCGGTTGGCCAAGATTCAGGTTTATCAAGTTTTTTCACTTAAAACTGACGCAGGTTGGCACTCGGGAAAGTCGAAATAATTCTCAGAGACGTTGTCAATGTGACTACATTTTTATATACTGGAGTATTTCAAATTGTGTAAAACGTTATTTAAATGAATTCTGTAGGCTTTTTTCTTGAGAATTTTGTAAAGTGGGGGACTTCGATATCAAGTCAACCTGATCATGTCAATTGCAACTGATAATTCAAGACATGATGAGACTCTATAGTCTATACAGGGTCTTTCACGAGGAACCTCACCCATATTTATACGGGAAACTACTGAACGTATTTTCATGAAATTCAGCACTTTAAGTATTTCACGATGCTGATGAAATCTAAAATATTTTCAAGGCATGAGCACCTCCGGTTTTTCCGGAAATTTCCGTTTTTCAAATTAGAACACCATTTTTTTATTGCAGAAATAGATTCCTTAGAAAATTTCAAGTTATTTTGATGTAACATTTTTCAGTTTTGGTTGGAAAATTCTCTCTGAGCGGGAAAATTCGAAAAAAAAATCGAAAATAGAGCTCCGCTGAAACAAGAATAACTTCGAGGTTTTTGGATGGAAAATTTTCATTTTTGGGATTTTTCAAGATGTAAGATTGATGTATCCACTTTAAAAATCGAAATCGCGATTCATGATACAGGGGGTGAAAAAATCGGTTTCAAAGTTAGGGATGACAAAATCGTGAAAAATCAATTTTTTCAAATTAGAACCCCATTTTTTTATGGCAGATATTGAATCTACGTTAAAAAATAATGTGAGTGTATGCAACACACCCTTGCCCTAAATAAGTGGATATTAACTCAGAAAATATCCATTTTAGGGCAAGGGTGTGATGCATACACTCACATTATTTTTTAACGTAGATTCAATATCTGCCATAAAAAAATGGGGTTCTAATTTGAAAAACGGAAGTTGACGTCATTTCCGGAGAAACCGGAGGTGCTCATGCCTTGAAAATATTTTAGATTTCATCAGCATCGTGAAATACCTATGAGTGCTGAATTTCATGAAAATACGTTCAGTAGTTTCCCGTATAAATATGGGTGAGATTCCTCGTGAAAGACCCTGTATAGCTTCAAACCTCTCTATGTGTAACTTCCGATCGAGTCAAATGAAACCGATAATCGATATGTAAACCCTCAGATACTGGAAGAAGATTTTTTTGTATAGAAGGAAAGATTTGCGCCTCATTCTTGAAATACCTCATGTGGAATTTTTTTGCATGCACATTTTCTCAGAGAAGACATCTGATTGATAGGAACTCCCAATTTTAATTATCTTCAGTTTCCGGTGATAAATAAATAAGTATGAAATATAGAGCATTACGGCAGGAACAGTTGAAAATGCAGTTTGTGATAATGAACGGTATGAGTTCAATTTTTTTAATGGTTCTTTATTTCCTATTTCTCATGTCGGTTATGGTTCAAACGCTGAAGAACGGGTGAGTTTCGTTTGAACATTACTTATCCAATCGAAGTACCTATACTCCATTCACTTTTATAAAGTATCCCTGTTGGCCATGATTTAGATTTATCAAGTTTTTTTAATTAAAACTGACGCAGGTTGGCACTAGCAAAAGTCAAAATAATTCTGAGAGACCTTGCCAATGTGACACAGGTTTCGTAGCAGCGTAGTACTACTACATTTTCATACTGAAGTATTTCAATTTGTGTAAAAAGGTATTTAAATGTCTTCTATAGACTTATTTCTCGAGAATTTTGGAAAGTGGGGAATTCCATAGGTCCGTCTGTTGGTTTAGAAGTTTTTCTGTCGGGTTAGTCGAGTACTTTTATTATTTTTCGATTCATTCAGAATAATAATTATTGGTAAATTATTGTGAAATACATTCATTTTGATAATCACCGTTGATCTTATTGTGATGATGAAAACTTGTTTTTATATTTTTTAAATCAATGCCGTATGTTCGTCAATACTTCTGATGTCTACAGACAATGCACGAGGCCTTGTATCAACGGCAAATGCAAGGGAGATAAATGCATCTGTGATGAAGGATTTTCACAAGACAAGAAAGTTGAAAATAAATGTAATCGACTTTGCTATAAGCCATGTGTGAATGGAAGATGCACGGTCAAAGAAACCTGCACATGCGATGCTGGATTCATTCTGGACACGAAAGACAAATACAAATGTAAGGCGCTCTGTAGCAGATCTTGCGTGAACGGAAGATGCACCGCCAAAGAAACCTGCACATGCAATGCTGGATTCATTCGGGACACGAAAGACAAATACAAATGTAATGCACTCTGTAGCAGATCTTGCGTGAACGGAAGATGCACCGCCAAAGAAACCTGCGCATGCAATGCTGGATTCATTTTGGACACGAAAGACAAATACAAATGTAATGCACTCTGTAGCAGATCTTGCGTGAACGGAAGATGCACCGCCAAAGAAACCTGCACATGCAATGCTGGATTCATTTTGGACACGAAAGACAAATACAAATGTAATGCACTCTGTAGCAGATCTTGCGTGAACGGAAGATGCACCGCCAAAGAAACCTGCACATGCAATGCCGGATTCATTTTGGACACGAAAGACAAATACAAATGTAATGCACTCTGTAGCAGATCTTGCGTGAACGGAAGATGCACCGCCAAAGAAACCTGCACATGCAATGCTGGATTCATTTTGGACACGAAAGACAAATACAAATGTAATGCACTCTGTAGCAGATCTTGCGTGAACGGAAGATGCACCGCCAAAGAAACCTGCACATGCAATGCTGGATTCATTTTGGACACGAAAGACAAATACAAATGTAATGCACTCTGTAGCAGATCTTGCGTGAACGGAAGATGCACCGCCAAAGAAACCTGCACATGCAATGCTGGATTCATTTTGGACACGAAAGACAAATACAAATGTAATGCACTCTGTAGCAGATCTTGCGTGAACGGAAGATGCACCGCCAAAGAAACCTGCACATGCAATGCTGGATTCATTCGGGACACGAAAGACAAATACAAATGTAATGCACTCTGTAGCAGATCTTGCGTGAACGGAAGATGCACCGCCAAAGAAACCTGCACATGCAATGCTGGATTCATTCGGGACACGAAAGACAAATACAAATGTAATGCACTCTGTAGCAGATCTTGCGTGAACGGAAGATGCACCGCCAAAGAAACCTGCACATGCAATGCTGGATTCATTCGGGACACGAAAGACAAATACAAATGTAATGCACTCTGTAGCAGATCTTGCGTGAACGGAAGATGCACTGCCAAAGAAACCTGCACATGCAATGCTGGATTCATTCGGGACACGAAAGACAAATACAAATGTAATGCACTCTGTAGCAGATCTTGCGTGAACGGAAGATGCACCGCCAAAGAAACCTGCACATGCAATGCTGGATTCATTCTGGACACGAAAGACAAATACAAATGTAATGCACTCTGTAGCAGATCTTGCGTGAACGGAAGATGCACCGCCAAAGAAACCTGCACATGCAATGCTGGATTCATTCTGGACACGAAAGACAAATACAAATGTAATGCACTCTGTAGCAGATCTTGCGTGAACGGAAGATGCACCGCCAAAGAAACCTGCACATGCAATGCTGGATTCATTCGGGACACGAAAGACAAATACAAATGTAATGCACTCTGTAGCAGATCTTGCGTGAACGGAAGATGCACCGCCAAAGAAACCTGCACATGCAATGCTGGATTCATTCTGGACACGAAAGACAAATACAAATGTAATGCACTCTGTAGCAGATCTTGCGTGAACGGAAGATGCACCGCCAAAGAAACCTGCACATGCAATGCTGGATTCATTCGGGACACGAAAGACAAATACAAATGTAATGCACTCTGTAGCAGATCTTGCGTGAACGGAAGATGCACCGCCAAAGAAATCTGCACATGCAATGCTGGATTCATTCGGGACACGAAAGACAAATACAAATGTAATGCACTCTGTAGCAGATCTTGCGTGAACGGAAGATGCACCGCCAAAGAAACCTGCACATGCAATGCTGGATTCATTCGGGACACGAAAGACAAATACAAATGTAATGCACTCTGTAGCAGATCTTGCGTGAACGGAAGATGCACCGCCAAAGAAACCTGCACATGCAATGCTGGATTCATTCGGGACACGAAAGACAAATACAAATGTAATGCACTCTGTAGCAGATCTTGCGTGAACGGAAGATGCACCGCCAAAGAAACCTGCACATGTAATGCTGGATTCATTTTGGACACGAAAGACAAATACAAATGTAATGCACTCTGTAGCAGATCTTGCGTGAACGGAAGATGCACTGCCAAAGAAACCTGCACATGCAATGCTGGATTCATTTTGGACACGAAAGACAAATACAAATGTAATGCACTCTGTAGCAGATCTTGCGTGAACGGAAGATGCACCGCCAAAGAAACCTGCACATGCAATGCCGGATTCATTTTGGACACGAAAGACAAATACAAATGTAATGCACTCTGTAGCAGATCTTGCGTGAACGGAAGATGCACCGCCAAAGAAACCTGCACATGCAATGCTGGATTCATTCTGGACACGAAAGACAAATACAAATGTAAAGCACTCTGCAGCAGATCTTGCGTGAACGGAAGATGCACCGCCAAAGAAACCTGCACATGCAATGCTGGATTCATTTTGGACACGAAAGACAAATACAAATGTAATGCACTCTGTAGCAGATCTTGCGTGAACGGAAGATGCACCGCCAAAGAAACCTGCACATGCAATGCTGGATTCATTTTGGACACGAAAGACAAATACAAATGTAATGCACTCTGCAGCAGATCTTGCGTGAACGGAAGATGCACCGCCAAAGAAACCTGCGCATGCAATGCTGGATTCATTTTGGACACGAAAGACAAATACAAATGTAATGCACTCTGTAGCAGATCTTGCGTGAACGGAAGATGCACCGCCAAAGAAACCTGCACATGCAATGCTGGATTCATTTTGGACACGAAAGACAAATACAAATGTAATGCACTCTGCAGCAGATCTTGCGTGAACGGAAGATGCACCGCCAAAGAAACCTGCACATGCAATGCTGGATTCATTTTGGACACGAAAGACAAATACAAATGTAATGCACTCTGCAGCAGATCTTGCGTGAACGGAAGATGCACCGCCAAAGAAACCTGCACATGCAATGCTGGATTCATTTTGGACACGAAAGACAAATACAAATGTAATGCACTCTGTAGCAGATCTTGCGTGAACGGAAGATGCACCGCCAAAGAAACCTGCACATGCAATGCTGGATTCATTTTGGACACGAAAGACAAATACAAATGTAATGCACTCTGTAGCAGATCTTGCGTGAACGGAAGATGCACCGCCAAAGAAACCTGCACATGCAATGCTGGATTCATTTTGGACACGAAAGACAAATACAAATGTAATGCACTCTGTAGCAGATCTTGCGTGAACGGAAGATGCACCGCCAAAGAAACCTGCACATGCAATGCTGGATTCATTTTGGACACGAAAGACAAATACAAATGTAATGCACTCTGTAGCAGATCTTGCGTGAACGGAAGATGCACCGCCAAAGAAACCTGCACATGCAATGCTGGATTCATTTTGGACACGAAAGACAAATACAAATGTAATGCACTCTGTAGCAGATCTTGCGTGAACGGAAGATGCACCGCCAAAGAAACCTGCACATGCAATGCTGGATTCATTTTGGACACGAAAGACAAATACAAATGTAAAGCACTCTGTAGCAGATCTTGCGTGAACGGAAGATGCACCGCCAAAGAAACCTGCACATGCAATGCTGGATTCATTCTGGACACGAAAGACAAATACAAATGTAATGCACTCAGTAGCAGATCTTGCGTGAACGGAAGATGCACCGCCAAAGAAACCTGCACATGCAATGCTGGATTCATTTTGGACACGAAAGACAAATACAAATGTAATGCACTCTGTAGCAGATCTTGCGTGAACGGAAGATGCACCGCCAAAGAAACCTGCACATGCAATGCTGGATTCATTTTGGACACGAAAGACAAATACAAATGTAATGCACTCTGTAGCAGATCTTGCGTGAACGGAAGATGCACCGCCAAAGAAACCTGCACATGCAATGCTGGATTCATTTTGGACACGAAAGACAAATACAAATGTAATGCACTCTGTAGCAGATCTTGCGTGAACGGAAGATGCACCGCCAAAGAAACCTGCACATGCAATGCTGGATTCATTTTGGACACGAAAGACAAATACAAATGTAATGCACTCTGTAGCAGATCTTGCGTGAACGGAAGATGCACCGCCAAAGAAACCTGCACATGCAATGCTGGATTCATTCGGGACACGAAAGACAAATACAAATGTAATGCACTCTGTAGCAGATCTTGCGTGAACGGAAGATGCACCGCCAAAGAAACCTGCACATGCAATGCTGGATTCATTCGGGACACGAAAGACAAATACAAATGTAATGCACGCTGTAGCAGATCTTGCGTGAACGGAAGATGCACCGCCAAAGAAACCTGCACATGCAATGCTGGATTCATTCTGGACACGAAAGACAAATACAAATGTAATGCACTCTGTAGCAGATCTTGCGTGAACGGAAGATGCACCGCCAAAGAAACCTGCACATGCAATGCTGGATTCATTTTGGACACGAAAGACAAATACAAATGTAATGCACTCTGTAGCAGATCTTGCGTGAACGGAAGATGCACCGCCAAAGAAACCTGCGCATGCAATGCTGGATTCATTTTGGACACGAAAGACAAATACAAATGTAATGCACTCTGTAGCAGATCTTGCGTGAACGGAAGATGCACCGCCAAAGAAACCTGCACATGCAATGCTGGATTCATTCTGGACACGAAAGACAAATACAAATGTAATGCACTCTGTAGCAGATCTTGCGTGAACGGAAGATGCACCGCCAAAGAAACCTGCACATGCAATGCTGGATTCATTTTGGACACGAAAGACAAATACAAATGTAATGCACTCTGTAGCAGATCTTGCGTGAACGGAAGATGCACCGCCAAAGAAACCTGCACATGCAATGCTGGATTCATTTTGGACACGAAAGACAAATACAAATGTAATGCACTCTGTAGCAGATCTTGCGTGAACGGAAGATGCACCGCCAAAGAAACCTGCACATGCAATGCTGGATTCATTTTGGACATGAAAGACAAATACAAATGTAATGCACTCTGTAGCAGATCTTGCGTGAACGGAAGATGCACCGCCAAAGAAACCTGCACATGCAATGCTGGATTCATTTTGGACACGAAAGACAAATACAAATGTAATGCACTCTGTAGCAGATCTTGCGTGAACGGAAGATGCACCGCCAAAGAAACCTGCACATGCAATGCTGGATTCATTTTGGACACGAAAGACAAATACAAATGTAATGCACTCTGTAGCAGATCTTGCGTGAACGGAAGATGCACCGCCAAAGAAACCTGCGCATGCAATGCTGGATTCATTTTGGACACGAAAGACAAATACAAATGTAATGCACTCTGTAGCAGATCTTGCGTGAACGGAAGATGCACCGCCAAAGAAACCTGCACATGCAATGCTGGATTCATTCTGGACACGAAAGACAAATACAAATGTAATGCACTCTGTAGCAGATCTTGCGTGAACGGAAGATGCACCGCCAACGAAACCTGCACATGCAATGCTGGATTCATTCTGGACACGAAAGACAAATACAAATGTAATGCACTCTGTAGCAGATCTTGCGTGAACGGAAGATGCACCGCCAAAGAAACCTGCACATGCAATGCTGGATTCATTCGGGACACGAAAGACAAATACAAATGTAATGCACTCTGTAGCAGATCTTGCGTGAACGGAAGATGCACCGCCAAAGAAATCTGCACATGCAATGCTGGATTCATTCGGGACACGAAAGACAAATACAAATGTAATGCACTCTGTAGCAGATCTTGCGTGAACGGAAGATGCACCGCCAAAGAAACCTGCACATGCAATGCTGGATTCATTCGGGACACGAAAGACAAATACAAATGTAATGCACTCTGTAGCAGATCTTGCGTGAACGGAAGATGCACCGCCAAAGAAACCTGCACATGCAATGCTGGATTCATTCGGGACACGAAAGACAAATACAAATGTAATGCACTCTGTAGCAGATCTTGCGTGAACGGAAGATGCACCGCCAAAGAAACCTGCACATGTAATGCTGGATTCATTTTGGACACGAAAGACAAATACAAATGTAATGCACTCTGTAGCAGATCTTGCGTGAACGGAAGATGCACCGCCAAAGAAACCTGCACATGCAATGCTGGATTCATTTTGGACACGAAAGACAAATACAAATGTAATGCACTCTGTAGCAGATCTTGCGTGAACGGAAGATGCACCGCCAAAGAAACCTGCACATGCAATGCCGGATTCATTTTGGACACGAAAGACAAATACAAATGTAATGCACTCTGTAGCAGATCTTGCGTGAACGGAAGATGCACCGCCAAAGAAACCTGCACATGCAATGCTGGATTCATTCTGGACACGAAAGACAAATACAAATGTAAAGCACTCTGCAGCAGATCTTGCGTGAACGGAAGATGCACCGCCAAAGAAACCTGCACATGCAATGCTGGATTCATTTTGGACACGAAAGACAAATACAAATGTAATGCACTCTGTAGCAGATCTTGCGTGAACGGAAGATGCACCGCCAAAGAAACCTGCACATGCAATGCTGGATTCATTTTGGACACGAAAGACAAATACAAATGTAATGCACTCTGCAGCAGATCTTGCGTGAACGGAAGATGCACCGCCAAAGAAACCTGCGCATGCAATGCTGGATTCATTTTGGACACGAAAGACAAATACAAATGTAATGCACTCTGTAGCAGATCTTGCGTGAACGGAAGATGCACCGCCAAAGAAACCTGCACATGCAATGCTGGATTCATTTTGGACACGAAAGACAAATACAAATGTAATGCACTCTGCAGCAGATCTTGCGTGAACGGAAGATGCACCGCCAAAGAAACCTGCACATGCAATGCTGGATTCATTTTGGACACGAAAGACAAATACAAATGTAATGCACTCTGCAGCAGATCTTGCGTGAACGGAAGATGCACCGCCAAAGAAACCTGCACATGCAATGCTGGATTCATTTTGGACACGAAAGACAAATACAAATGTAATGCACTCTGTAGCAGATCTTGCGTGAACGGAAGATGCACCGCCAAAGAAACCTGCACATGCAATGCTGGATTCATTTTGGACACGAAAGACAAATACAAATGTAATGCACTCTGTAGCAGATCTTGCGTGAACGGAAGATGCACCGCCAAAGAAACCTGCACATGCAATGCTGGATTCATTTTGGACACGAAAGACAAATACAAATGTAATGCACTCTGTAGCAGATCTTGCGTGAACGGAAGATGCACCGCCAAAGAAACCTGCACATGCAATGCTGGATTCATTTTGGACACGAAAGACAAATACAAATGTAATGCACTCTGTAGCAGATCTTGCGTGAACGGAAGATGCACCGCCAAAGAAACCTGCACATGCAATGCTGGATTCATTTTGGACACGAAAGACAAATACAAATGTAATGCACTCTGTAGCAGATCTTGCGTGAACGGAAGATGCACCGCCAAAGAAACCTGCACATGCAATGCTGGATTCATTTTGGACACGAAAGACAAATACAAATGTAAAGCACTCTGTAGCAGATCTTGCGTGAACGGAAGATGCACCGCCAAAGAAACCTGCACATGCAATGCTGGATTCATTCTGGACACGAAAGACAAATACAAATGTAATGCACTCAGTAGCAGATCTTGCGTGAACGGAAGATGCACCGCCAAAGAAACCTGCACATGCAATGCTGGATTCATTTTGGACACGAAAGACAAATACAAATGTAATGCACTCTGTAGCAGATCTTGCGTGAACGGAAGATGCACCGCCAAAGAAACCTGCACATGCAATGCTGGATTCATTTTGGACACGAAAGACAAATACAAATGTAATGCACTCTGTAGCAGATCTTGCGTGAACGGAAGATGCACCGCCAAAGAAACCTGCACATGCAATGCTGGATTCATTTTGGACACGAAAGACAAATACAAATGTAATGCACTCTGTAGCAGATCTTGCGTGAACGGAAGATGCACCGCCAAAGAAACCTGCACATGCAATGCTGGATTCATTTTGGACACGAAAGACAAATACAAATGTAATGCACTCTGTAGCAGATCTTGCGTGAACGGAAGATGCACCGCCAAAGAAACCTGCACATGCAATGCTGGATTCATTCGGGACACGAAAGACAAATACAAATGTAATGCACTCTGTAGCAGATCTTGCGTGAACGGAAGATGCACCGCCAAAGAAACCTGCACATGCAATGCTGGATTCATTCGGGACACGAAAGACAAATACAAATGTAATGCACGCTGTAGCAGATCTTGCGTGAACGGAAGATGCACCGCCAAAGAAACCTGCACATGCAATGCTGGATTCATTCTGGACACGAAAGACAAATACAAATGTAATGCACTCTGTAGCAGATCTTGCGTGAACGGAAGATGCACCGCCAAAGAAACCTGCACATGCAATGCTGGATTCATTTTGGACACGAAAGACAAATACAAATGTAATGCACTCTGTAGCAGATCTTGCGTGAACGGAAGATGCACCGCCAAAGAAACCTGCGCATGCAATGCTGGATTCATTTTGGACACGAAAGACAAATACAAATGTAATGCACTCTGTAGCAGATCTTGCGTGAACGGAAGATGCACCGCCAAAGAAACCTGCACATGCAATGCTGGATTCATTCTGGACACGAAAGACAAATACAAATGTAATGCACTCTGTAGCAGATCTTGCGTGAACGGAAGATGCACCGCCAAAGAAACCTGCACATGCAATGCTGGATTCATTTTGGACACGAAAGACAAATACAAATGTAATGCACTCTGTAGCAGATCTTGCGTGAACGGAAGATGCACCGCCAAAGAAACCTGCACATGCAATGCTGGATTCATTTTGGACACGAAAGACAAATACAAATGTAATGCACTCTGTAGCAGATCTTGCGTGAACGGAAGATGCACCGCCAAAGAAACCTGCACATGCAATGCTGGATTCATTTTGGACATGAAAGACAAATACAAATGTAATGCACTCTGTAGCAGATCTTGCGTGAACGGAAGATGCACCGCCAAAGAAACCTGCACATGCAATGCTGGATTCATTTTGGACACGAAAGACAAATACAAATGTAATGCACTCTGTAGCAGATCTTGCGTGAACGGAAGATGCACCGCCAAAGAAACCTGCACATGCAATGCTGGATTCATTTTGGACACGAAAGACAAATACAAATGTAATGCACTCTGTAGCAGATCTTGCGTGAACGGAAGATGCACCGCCAAAGAAACCTGCACATGCAATGCTGGATTCATTTTGGACACGAAAGACAAATACAAATGTAATGCACTCTGTAGCAGATCTTGCGTGAACGGAAGATGCACCGCCAAAGAAACCTGCACATGCAATGCTGGATTCATTTTGGACACGAAAGACAAATACAAATGTAATGCACTCTGTAGCAGATCTTGCGTGAACGGAAGATGCACCGCCAAAGAAACCTGCACATGCAATGCTGGATTCATTTTGGACACGAAAGACAAATACAAATGTAATGCACTCTGTAGCAGATCTTGCGTGAACGGAAGATGCACCGCCAAAGAAACCTGCACATGCAATGCTGGATTCATTTTGGACACGAAAGACAAATACAAATGTAATGCACTCTGTAGCAGATCTTGCGTGAACGGAAGATGCACCGCCAAAGAAACCTGCACATGCAATGCTGGATTCATTTTGGACACGAAAGACAAATACAAATGTAATGCACTCTGTAGCAGATCTTGCGTGAACGGAAGATGCACCGCCAAAGAAACCTGCGCATGCAATGCTGGATTCATTTTGGACACGAAAGACAAATACAAATGTAATGCACTCTGTAGCAGATCTTGCGTGAACGGAAGATGCACCGCCAAAGAAACCTGCGCATGCAATGCTGGATTCATTCTGGACACGAAAGACAAATACAAATGTAATGCACTCTGTAGCAGATCTTGCGTGAACGGAAGATGCACCGCCAAAGAAACCTGCGCATGCAATGCTGGATTCATTCTGGACACGAAAGACAAATACAAATGTAATGCACTCTGTAGCAGATCTTGCGTGAACGGAAGATGCACCGCCAAAGAAACCTGCACATGCAATGCTGGATTCATTTTGGACACGAAAGACAAATACAAATGTAATGCACTCTGTAGCAGATCTTGCGTGAACGGAAGATGCACCGCCAAAGAAACCTGCACATGCAATGCCGGATTCATTTTGGACACGAAAGACAAATACAAATGTAATGCACTCTGTAGCAGATCTTGCGTGAACGGAAGATGCACCGCCAAAGAAACCTGCACATGCAATGCTGGATTCATTCTGGACACGAAAGACAAATACAAATGTAAAGCACTCTGCAGCAGATCTTGCGTGAACGGAAGATGCACCGCCAAAGAAACCTGCACATGCAATGCTGGATTCATTTTGGACACGAAAGACAAATACAAATGTAATGCACTCTGTAGCAGATCTTGCGTGAACGGAAGATGCACCGCCAAAGAAACCTGCACATGCAATGCCGGATTCATTTTGGACACGAAAGACAAATACAAATGTAATGCACTCTGTAGCAGATCTTGCGTGAACGGAAGATGCACCGCCAAAGAAACCTGCACATGCAATGCTGGATTCATTCTGGACACGAAAGACAAATACAAATGTAAAGCACTCTGCAGCAGATCTTGCGTGAACGGAAGATGCACCGCCAAAGAAACCTGCACATGCAATGCTGGATTCATTTTGGACACGAAAGACAAATACAAATGTAATGCACTCTGCAGCAGATCTTGCGTGAACGGAAGATGCACCGCCAAAGAAACCTGCGCATGCAATGCTGGATTCATTTTGGACACGAAAGACAAATACAAATGTAATGCACTCTGTAGCAGATCTTGCGTGAACGGAAGATGCACCGCCAAAGAAACCTGCACATGCAATGCTGGATTCATTTTGGACACGAAAGACAAATACAAATGTAATGCACTCTGCAGCAGATCTTGCGTGAACGGAAGATGCACCGCCAAAGAAACCTGCACATGCAATGCTGGATTCATTTTGGACACGAAAGACAAATACAAATGTAATGCACTCTGTAGCAGATCTTGCGTGAACGGAAGATGCACCGCCAAAGAAACCTGCACATGCAATGCTGGATTCATTTTGGACACGAAAGACAAATACAAATGTAATGCACTCTGCAGCAGATCTTGCGTGAACGGAAGATGCACCGCCAAAGAAACCTGCGCATGCAATGCTGGATTCATTTTGGACACGAAAGACAAATACAAATGTAATGCACTCTGTAGCAGATCTTGCGTGAACGGAAGATGCACTGCCAAAGAAACCTGCACATGCAATGCTGGATTCATTTTGGACACGAAAGACAAATACAAATGTAATGCACTCTGCAGCAGATCTTGCGTGAACGGAAGATGCACCGCCAAAGAAACCTGCGCATGCAATGCTGGATTCATTTTGGACACGAAAGACAAATACAAATGTAATGCACTCTGTAGCAGATCTTGCGTGAACGGAAGATGCACCGCCAAAGAAACCTGCACATGCAATGCTGGATTCATTTTGGACACGAAAGACAAATACAAATGTAATGCACTCTGCAGCAGATCTTGCGTGAACGGAAGATGCACCGCCAAAGAAACCTGCACATGCAATGCTGGATTCATTTTGGACACGAAAGACAAATACAAATGTAATGCACTCTGTAGCAGATCTTGCGTGAACGGAAGATGCACCGCCAAAGAAACCTGCACATGCAATGCTGGATTCATTTTGGACACGAAAGACAAATACAAATGTAATGCACTCTGTAGCAGATCTTGCGTGAACGGAAGATGCACCGCCAAAGAAACCTGCACATGCAATGCTGGATTCATTCTGGACACGAAAGACAAATACAAATGTAATGCACTCTGTAGCAGATCTTGCGTGAACGGAAGATGCACCGCCAAAGAAACCTGCACATGCAATGCTGGATTCATTCTGGACACGAAAGACAAATACAAATGTAATGCACTCTGTAGCAGATCTTGCGTGAACGGAAGATGCACCGCCAAAGAAACCTGCACATGCAATGCTGGATTCATTCTGGACACGAAAGACAAATACAAATGTAATGCACTCTGTAGCAGATCTTGCGTGAACGGAAGATGCACAGCGATAGAAACTTGCGTATGCAATTCGGGATATGCAATGGACGAGAATCGAAGCAAGTATGAATGTTTTCAGGAATGTTCTGAACCTTGTATAAACGGAAAATGTATTGCTCCAGAAACGTGCGAATGCTTCGAAAACTTCATTTTTATTGAGGGAAGCAAACATATTTGTACAAGTTCTAACGAATTTGAGAATTCGACGAAAGTATTAGACTGTAAATTGGGATACATTTATGATCCTATCTCCGAAAAGTGCAACCCAAAATGCCCGAAATCATGTGAAAATGGATTTTGTTCAGAACCTTATGAATGCATTTGTCAGGATGGATACTATATGTTGAAAAATGGTAGTTGTGTTCGGTTGGGAAATGGTAGTAACAGTGCAACTGAACATTCAACTGATATTGCTCAGGACCAAAGTATATTGAGTACTGGAATGCATTACGTACATCTGGTGCTTGGGTGAGTAATAGTTTTATAATATTCATTTATATGTATTATCAGTTAGTTACTGATATTTCTTATATGCATAATAGGTCATCAAGTGTGGACAGTTAACTATACATTATTAGTTCAGTAATTGATATTCTAACCCAAAAAGAATTCATATCCTATCAGTTACGGGTAGAATAACTTATGCAAAAACAGGTTTGAGCGTCATTACCTGTTTTTACATCAGGAAATGCCTTTCAGGCAGGATTGTGATTCTTGAGGTTGACTTTTTAGATATTAGTTGATCATTAAGATAATGTCATTTTTATTATAATCATATTCTTCTCATACTTCGTTTTTGTTCATCGAATATTGTTTCACTCTTATTGCAGTTTCGTTATTGGAGCTTCTTCATTTTTATTTCTTTCTGCAATCTACAAGACCTGCAAAAAGAATACATCTCAAAACGGAGGACATATACTGAATGCTCAGGGTGAGAAGTGTTTCGTTTATTCCTATATGTTGTCAGTTTTATTTGTGCTTGTATATATCAAAGAAAAAACTATAAGGACAGCGAAGTCTTTGTGGATTGACATTTATGATTTTTACAGATGAGTTCGACAATGGTTATCCACTAGTTTTGAGAAACGCTACATCAGAAACAGATTCAGATACCAATTATGAAATACTGACGTCGTCATCACTGAGAACTCCACTTTTGCAGACTAGAATGAATAGTGAAATTGTTTGATTTTGCTCCAATAACCATCACGTTCCTTTGTTATTTAGGGTTCTCCAGGCCTAGTGCCCCTAGTGCTCCAAAAGAAAATGCAGCAAGGATATGTGTTCGAAAATTGGGATAGCCCAGTACTTTACCATTTTGTTATATTCATTCTTCTATATGTGAAGGAGAATGAGAGCAATTTTGTAAAACTTTCTAGTTTCGATTCTCACAATTAGAGAAATAAAGAAACCTTGAATGTTCCTATGCGCAAGACCTCAAAGTTTGAATCATAGCATCAAACTTTTCAATCATTTACCTCTCCGCATAAAATCGCTTTATGTTATAAGATTTAAGAAAGTAGGTAGTTAAGGAATTATTGTTAAAAAATTACTGTAAATGAGTATTTTGGTGATAAGTTTGAAAATTGTTGAATACTTGATTTTTTTACATGTCTTATACATAATTTTTTATGTCTTGAAGGATTAATAAATTCATTATCATTATTATTTCATTTTCGTAGTAGAATATTTGGTAAACGAATGATCAAACTTAATAATAATAAACGTCACATATACGAGGATGTATTGATATCTAGTTAGCCTAGACCAGTTCCATGCATAAACAAAATATTGCGATACCATATCAACGAACAATAACTTATTAGAAGTGTCAGTGTAGAGTTCGACGTCAAGAAATTAAACCAGAGTTACGCAATAAATTTAAAAAAAGATGTCCACCGAAATTGTAAAAATCGAAAAATTGGAGTATCGAGCCATCATCAAGTACCTGTATTTAAAAGGGTTAAGAGGTAAGCAGATTTACGAAGATATGCTTAATACCCTTGGTGATCAATGTTCTTCGCATGCGACCGTGAAAAACTGGACTGCAAGCTTCAAAAGAGGTAAATTTTCCATTGCAGATGATGACCGATCGGGAAGACCAGTTTCTGTGTCAGTCCCCGAAAATATCGATGCAGTTCATGACATTATTTTATGAAACCGTCGAATTGTGGTAAAACGGATATCTGAAGCACTGAAGATTTCATACGAACGCGTTCATCATATAGTTCACGTCAATTTGGACATGAGAAAAATTTCTGCAAAATGGATCCTCAAATGTTTGAATATTGACCAAAAGCGTGCAAGGGTAGAAGCATCGCGTTAGATCTGTGCTCGATTTGAAAACGATGTAGACTTCTTAAACCGAATTGTTACTATGGATGAGACTTGGATACATTTCTACGATCGAGAAACAAAGCAACAATCGATGGAATGGCGACACTCTGGTTCTCCAAGACCTAAGAAGTTTCGTGTCCAAAAATCTGCTTGAAAATTTCTTGCTTCAGTTTTTTTGGCATTGCCATGGAGTAATCAAGATTGATTTTTTGGATAAGGGTAGAACAATAACTGGAGATTACTATTCGACATTACTGGTCACTCTACAGGAAAAAATTAAAGAGAAAAGACGCGGAAAGCTATCCAAAGGTGTTTTGTTTTTACATCAGGACAACGCCTCAGTACACCAATCTCATGTTGCCATGCAAAAAATTCGTGATTTAGGGTTAATTACTGAAACACCCTCCTTATTCACCAGATTTGGCTCCGTCCGACTATCATCTCTTTCCTCAACTGAAAAAAGTTTAAAAGGTCGTAAATTTTCTTCCAACGAGGAGGTTATAATAGCTGTGGAGGACTGGTTTGCAGAGCAAGAAGAAACATTTTTTTTGAAAGATCTATAGACGTTGCAGGTTCGCTGTAATAAATGTATTCAATTAAGAGCAGAATATGTTGAGTAACAAAATATTTTGACATTGAAATTTTTCAATATATCCTCGTATTCAATTTTATGAGCTTTTACTGCGAACTAAATGGGGGTTCATAGGACATGGTTATTGCCACTAAAAAACTGGATGAATCTCCTAAACTTGACCCAAATTTTTGGGTTGAAAGTTTTCAAAGTCTTTTTTCTGGTGGACAAGGCTTTGGCATTTATGTTATCCAGATGTGACGCAACAACCTGGATATCCGATTTTTTTGAGAATCATTAAAATTTCCAATCCTCCATTTGGAGCTGTTTAATCCCCAATAATATGCATGCCACTGCGACTAAAAAGGCGGTTTTACAAACCGGAACGAGTCGTTTACATTACGCAGTATTCGCACATCCCCGAAATTGAGGAAAATCGACGAGGCATCGGAAAATAAACGAAGAGACGTCGGCGCATTGACCCGGGGGTTGCTGGCGTCTGTCGCCGCCACGCATACTGCGATCCTACAGTTTGCGAAAACAGTTTCGTGTTAGTTATCGGTCACACGATATTAGACATTAACAAATACGTGTAAGTATATGTGGTTTTATGTGGCTTTTTACGGTGGATGTGAACGCCCGAGATGTGTCGCTAGATATTTTCGCGATTCCGGTCGAGCTAAAAGGAAAATTGGCAGACTCCTATTGATCGGCAGGTCAGGATGGAAAACTTGGTTACCGTATACGGTATAATTTCACGCCTTTGTTGTTCTTCCCGGTGCAGAAGTGAGGTCGGTTTATTTTAATTTTTGAGGGTTACGCATAATTGGTCGGTTCGAACACCGTTTCGATTGGACCTCCGGATCATCAGGTAGCAATGCTAATTGATGAATGAAAAGAAAATAACCCTTTTTTCCCGCAACGGATCGATGATTAAATTATTGAATCCATGAAATTTTAATAGAGCTGTGAGGAAATTCATTGAATAGTTATTTACGATATGAGTGTTAAAAGTGACATTTTATTTTGTGAGTGAAAAAGTTTGTGAAATGAGCGGAGCGAATTGAACAATTTCACGAACAAAATAAAATCACTTTCAACACAAATACCATACAACGTTCTTTGTACAACTGCCCTATTTTGATGATGAAATGGGCGAATTTGCAATGACAATAAACTTCAAAATGCATTTTAATATTCAAATAATCAAAACGTTGTTGTAAATGGCAAACGTTGCCAACGTTATGATTACTAACAAATGAGAAAAGACGCTGTCATTTGAATTTCGTTCCTGTCCAATTTTCGTCTTGGGTTTTTAACAGCTTAATATGTTTGTCGAGAGTCTAATTATTAATAAAAGTAACGATTTGGTTGTTCCTGTGGATATTGAAGAGTCTGCAAGAAGAGCAAATCTGGAACTCCTACCTAAAAAATCTATTCAGCAGTACGATATTGCATATAACAATTTCCTGGCCGGGTGTAAATTAAAAAATGTAGAAGGGAACTTCATTGAACCTGTTTTCCTGACATACTTAGAAGAAAGAACAAAAATATGGAGTTCATCAACTTTGTGGAGCAAATTTTCAATGATGAAGTCAAGCGCCCTTGTTGAGAATGGTGTGGATGTTAGTGAATATTTTAAGGTGATAGCATATTTAAAACGGAAAAGTGAAGGATATCGTCCCAAAAAATCGAAAATTCTCACGCGTGAAAAAGTTGAAAAGTTTATAAATGAGGCCAGATGAGAAATACTTGATGGTTAAGGTTGCAACTATTTTCGGATTATTTGGAGCCTGTCGGCGTGGAGAATTGTGTAATTTATCAGTGGAAGACATCGAAATAACAAATAAATCATTGGTTATACAACTTCCAAACACAAAAACGAAAGTCAGTCGTTCTTTCAGTGTTATTGGGAAGTATGTTGACTATTTTCATAAGTACTTTGCACTGCGCCCTTCTGTCATCAAACATCGTCGTTTTTTCCTGAAATACATGAATAATAAACGCACTGCCAATCCAGTTGGTATCAATACATTTGGGAAAATTCCATCTATTGTTTCCGAATTCCTCAAACTGCCAGAACCAAAGCAATATACAGGACACTGTTTTCGAAGATCCTCCGCTTTATTGCTAGCAGAATCAGGAGCAAATATTACGGATATAAAAAAAAACATGGTGGATGGAAGTCTACGACGGTAGTCGAGGTCTAAGTTGATCATTCCATTGCATATAGAAATGTCATTGCTGAAAAATTCTCCCAACCTCAACAGATTTTGGATCATCATCATCCAATATTGTACTTCCGGATTCTACAAGTAGGTACTGATGGTGCTGAGGATTCTAATAATGTGTTGCGAAGCTCCCTACGTCACAGGGCATGAATGTTAGTAATTGTTCTAGTTTTACGATTAATATTAATGATCATAAGTCATGATTGTTAAATATTGATGATAAAAATTTGCAATTGCTGAATTTTTTTCATCTGATTTCATCATAAGAAAATGGGGTGCTAAACTGCTAAAAATATTTTTAACACTTATATTAAATAACACGCTTCCACGTAAACAATTTTAACATTTTAACATTTGGTTTAAAATTCTCTGATGGTCCTCAAAAGACAGGGACTTTTAAGGACCATCAGAGAATTTTAAACCAAACATTGTTACGCATGCGGATCTTTAATTAAATGAGAAAAATGTGTTGCTTTAATCTATTAGGGGGGAAAGAATAAGCTGGAGGATTGCCCAGAAATACGCAATTATTGTAGTCGAAAATTCCTTGGAGCAGTCATAAAATTTCCATTCCATTCTATTTAAAGCCGTTGCGAAGGTACCTGCGTGTGATTTACGGAATAAATTCGCACCCAGGCTTCAAGGGGGGTATCTATATTGATGAAGTAGCAGCAGACTGATAACCCTCATTATACAAACGATTTTGTTGCATGCAAGAAGCCATGGATATTCAAGTTGGTCGAACGCCAACCTTGTGATGTAATGATCGTGCAAACATCTCGAAGTTTCTGTAAAACGAGTGAATTAAATCAGAAATTCTACCCTGAACAGAATAATTGGGGTGAATTCATATTCAAATAATGTTCTATAATGTGTCCTTTTAGAAGCTCCTTTTCGATTCCTCCTGCATGAGAAATGTATGAAGATGTCATACTCTCCATACTTGCTACTAAGAATCCTAAGACATATCAATTAAAACTTGCCGCAACTGCATTTTAACATTTTCTCACTGATGACTGAATGATCCGTTCAGAGCCAAGTATACTCCATTCACTTTTATAATGTATCCCGGTTGGCCATGATATTCTGACACATTTCACCGTGTATATTTTGAAAATGTTAGGTTAGTCATTTTCCTGTCAGATGCATACGCAACGTTGTCGTTTCTACATAGAGGTCGTAGTAATTACAAATTTATCAATATGTTTCTTAACTTTGGGAAAATAATGAATTCGAGAAAATATTATGTGAATTCATTAATTACAAAGACTTGGCGAATGTTGAAGAAACTTTTTTCTCTGTTAATACTGGAATTATTTCACGTATATAAACATTGTTGGAAGATTCAGTTATGCTATTTTCTTGTACGGAAATCGAGAATCGAGTGTTTAAATTTTACTGAATAGTCCGTTACTCTGTGATAGTTCATTCGAAAAAATAATAAAAGTACTCGAATAACCCGACAGAAAAACTTCTAAACAAACCAAATAGACGGACCTATGGAATTCTCCACCTTTCAAAATTCTCAAGAAATAAGTCTACACCTACTTCATCTCCAAAGCTCGAATAAAATATATTTTGATCCTAATATTGATAAAGAACGATATTCAATTTTATAGGGATATCAGTCGATCAAATCGAGAACTATTGGATGAGGGTTATATTTCTCCATCAAATCTGAAGCTATAACCATAACGTATCATTCATCACAGGCGAGTATAGGGCTGAGCGTAATAAATCAATATCGACCATGTGCTTCCCTTAATATTGTTTTTAGGGTCCTAATGCTTTCGTCTGACCATATTTGTCAATAAAAATAATTATCCGGGACAATATAACGGGATTATTCGAACGAGAAGGTATGCAAACCATTCAAATCTTTCATATTAGCCATTTTACCCATGGATAACAACCATACTTTTAGTAACCTGGGCTCGTGAACAAAAGTCGAAAATGAAAAATCGAAAAATATTTTCGGTGAAAAATGCCAAAGGGGTAAGACCCCCAAAAACACCATATTGGTCATCACCAAGGAATCCCTGGCGAATCCAAAGTCGTTTTTCGAACGTGAAGATCTATTACCCATTCGAATCATGCAGAATACCCATTAGACCGATCAGTATCGCCTATACTTTGAGTGCTCTGAGCGTCTGAACAAAAGTCGAAACTGAAATATCGAAAAATATAAAACCGAATAATTCGTTACTTATGAGGGCTACATGGACGATTTTGGTATCAAAATGTAGGTTTTCGAGGTCGCTCCATTCAATAAAAGATATTTCAGAGCCCTAACTAGCATAGTTTAGATTTTCACATGTCAAATGGCATTTTTTTGAAAAAGTGCAAATTTCAAACTCTCATATCTTCCGTTCCTATCATCTCCGCCAAAAATTATTTATATCATATGGATCAGCATACCTCAATGTATCACTGTGCAAAATATGAGCAATTTGAAAAATCTCAAATTTTTGGTGAAAATTGCCAAAGGGGTAAGACCCCCCAAAAACACCATATTTGTCATCACCAAGGAATCCCTGGCGAATCCAAAGTCGTTTTTCGAAAGTGAAGATCTACTACCCATTCGAATCGTGCAGAATACCCATTAGACTGATCAGTATCGCCTATACTTTGAGTGCTCTGAGCGTCTGAACAAAACTCGAAACTGAAAAATCGAAAAATATAAAACCGAATAATTCGTTACTTATGAGGGCTACATGGACGATTTTGGTATCAAAATGTAGGTTTTCGAGGTCGTTCCATTCAATAAAAGATATTCCAGAGCCCTAACTAGCATAGTTTAGATTTTCTCCTGTCAAATGGCATTTTTCGAAAAATTGCAAATTTCAAACTCTCATATCTCCCGTTCCTATCATCTCCGCCAAAAATAATTTATATTATGTTGATCAGCATACCTCAATGTATCACTGTGCAAAATATGAGCGATTTTAAAAATCTCAAATTTTTGGTGAAAAATGCCAAAGGGGTAAGACCCCCAAAAACACCATATTTGTCATCACCAAGGAATCCCTGGCGAATCCAAGGTCGTTTTTCGAACGTGAAGATCTACTACCCATTCAAATCATGCAGAATACCCATTAGACCGATCAGTATTGCCTATACTTTGAGTGCTCTGAGCGTCTGAACAAAAGTCGAAACTGAAAAATCGAAAAATATAAAACCGAATAATTCGTTACTTATGAGGGCTACATGGACGATTTTGGTATCAAAATGTAGGTTTTCGAGGTCGTTCCATTCAATAAAAGATATTCCAGAGCCCTAACTAGCATAGTTTAGATTTTCACCTGTCAAATGGCATTTTTCGAAAAATTGCAAATTTAAAACTCTCATATCTTCCGTTCCTATCATCTCCGCCAAAAATAATTTATATTATGTTGATGAGCATACCTCAATGTATCACTGTGCAAAATATGAGCGATTTGAAAAATCTCAAATTTCGGGTGAAAAATGCCAAAGGGGTAAGACCCCCCAAAAACACCATATTATTCATCACCAAGGAATCCCTGGCGAATCCAAAGTCGTTTTTCGAACGTGAAGATCTACAACCCATTCGAATCATGCAGAATACCCATTAGACTGATCAGTATCGCCTATACTTTGAGTGCTCTGAGCGTCTGAACAAAAGTTGAAACTGAAAAATCGAAAAATATAAAACCGAATAATTCGTTACTTATGAGGGCTACATGGACGGTTTTGGTATCAAAATGTAGGTTTTCGAGGTCGCTCCATTCAATAAAAGATATTCCAGAGCCCTTACTAGCATAGTTTAGATTTTCACCTCTCAAATGGCATTTTTCGAATAATTGCAAATTTCAAACTCTCATATCTTCCGTTCCTATCATCTCCGCCAAAAATAATTTATATTATGTTGATCAGCATACCTCAATGTATCACTGTGCAAAATATGAGCGATTTGAAAAATCTCAAATTTTGGGTGAAAAATGCCAAAGGGGTAAGACCCCCCAAAAACACCATATTTGTCATCACCAAGGAATCCCTGGCGAATCCAAAGTCGTTTTTCGAACGTGAAGATCTACTACCCATTCGAATCATGCAGAATACCCATTAGACTGATCAGTATCGCCTATACTTTGAGTGCTCTGAGCGTCTGAACAAAAGTTGAAACTGAAAAATCGAAAAATATAAAACCGAATAATTCGTTACTTATGAGGGCTACATGGACGGTTTTGGTATCAAAATGTAGGTTTTCGAGGTCGCTCCATTCAATAAAAGATATTCCAGAGCCCTTACTAGCATAGTTTAGATTTTCACCTCTCAAATGGCATTTTTCGAATAATTGCAAATTTCAAACTCTCATATCTTCCGTTCCTATCATCTCCGCCAAAAATAATTTATATTATGTTGATCAGCATACCTCAATGTATCACTGCGCAAAATATGAGCGATTTGAAAAATCTCAAATTTTTGGTGAAAAATGACAAAGGGGTAAGACCCCCAAAAACACCATATTGGTCATCACCAAGGAATCCCTGGCGAATCCAAAGTCGTTTTTCGAACGTGAAGATCTATTACCCATTCGAATCATGCAGAATACCCATTAGACCGATCAGTATCGCCTATACTTTGAGTGCTCTGAGCGTCTGAACAAAAGTCGAAACTGAAAAATCGAAAAATATAAAACCGAATAATTCGTTACTTATGAGGGCTACATGGACGATTTTGGTATCAAAATGTAGGTTTTCGAGGTCGTTCCATTCAATAAAAGATATTCCAGAGCCCTAACTAGCATAGTTTAGATTTTCACCTGTCAAATGGCATTTTTCGAAAAATTGCAAATTTAAAACTCTCATATCTTCCGTTCCTATCATCTCCGCCAAAAATAATTTATATTATGTTGATGAGCATACCTCAATGTATCACTGTGCAAAATATGAGCGATTTGAAAAATCTCAAATTTCGGGTGAAAAATGCCAAAGGGGTAAGACCCCCCAAAAACACCATATTATTCATCACCAAGGAATCCCTGGCGAATCCAAAGTCGTTTTTCGAACGTGAAGATCTACAACCCATTCGAATCATGCAGAATACCCATTAGACTGATCAGTATCGCCTATACTTTGAGTGCTCTGAGCGTCTGAACAAAAGTTGAAACTGAAAAATCGAAAAATATAAAACCGAATAATTCGTTACTTATGAGGGCTACATGGACGGTTTTGGTATCAAAATGTAGGTTTTCGAGGTCGCTCCATTCAATAAAAGATATTCCAGAGCCCTTACTAGCATAGTTTAGATTTTCACCTCTCAAATGGCATTTTTCGAATAATTGCAAATTTCAAACTCTCATATCTTCCGTTCCTATCATCTCCGCCAAAAATAATTTATATTATGTTGATCAGCATACCTCAATGTATCACTGTGCAAAATATGAGCGATTTGAAAAATCTCAAATTTTGGGTGAAAAATGCCAAAGGGGTAAGACCCCCCAAAAACACCATATTTGTCATCACCAAGGAATCCCTGGCGAATCCAAAGTCGTTTTTCGAACGTGAAGATCTACAACCCATTCGAATCATGCAGAATACCCATTAGACTGATCAGTATCGCCTATACTTTGAGTGCTCTGAGCGTCTGAACAAAAGTTGAAACTGAAAAATCGAAAAATATAAAACCGAATAATTCGTTACTTATGAGGGCTACATGGACGGTTTTGGTATCAAAATGTAGGTTTTCGAGGTCGCTCCATTCAATAAAAGATATTCCAGAGCCCTTACTAGCATAGTTTAGATTTTCACCTCTCAAATGGCATTTTTCGAATAATTGCAAATTTCAAACTCTCATATCTTCCGTTCCTATCATCTCCGCCAAAAATAATTTATATTATGTTGATCAGCATACCTCAATGTATCACTGCGCAAAATATGAGCGATTTGAAAAATCTCAAATTTTTGGTGAAAAATGCCAAAGGGGTAAGACCCCCAAAAACACCATATTGGTCATCACCAAGGAATCCCTGGCGAATCCAAAGTCGTTTTTCGAACGTGAAGATCTATTACCCATTCGAATCATGCAGAATACCCATTAGACCGATCAGTATCGCCTATACTTTGAGTGCTCTGAGCATCTGAACAAAAGTCGAAACTGAAATATCGAAAAATATAAAACCGAATAATTCGTTACTTATGAGGGCTACATGGACGATTTTGGTATCAAAATGTAGGTTTTCGAGGTCGCTCCATTCAGTAAAAGATATTCCAGAGCCCTAACTAGCATAGTTTAGATTTTCACGTGTCAAATGGCATTTTTCGAAAAATTGCAAATTTCAAACTCTCATATCTTCCGTTCCTATCATCTCCGCCAAAAATAATTTATATTATGTTGATCAGCATACCTCAATGTATGGCTGTGCAAAATATGAGCGATTTTAAAAATCTCAAATTTTTGGTGAAAAATGCCAAAGGGGTAGATAAGACCCCCCAAAAACACCATATTTGTCATCACCAAGGAATCCCTGGCGAATCCAAGGTCGTTTTTCGAACGTGAAGATCTACTTCCCATTCAAATCATGCAGAATACCCATTAGACCGATCAGTATTGCCTATACTTTGAGTGCTCTGAGCGTCTGAACAAAAGTTGAAACTGAAAAATCGAAAAATATAAAACCGAATAATTCGTTACTTATGAGGGCTACATGGACGATTTTGGTATCAAAATGTAGGTTTTCGAGGTCGCTCCATTCAATAAAAGATATTCCAGCGCCCTAACAAGCATAGTTGAGATTTTCACCTCTCAAATGGCATTTTTCGAATAATTGCAAATTTCAAACTCTCATATCTTCCGTTCCTATCATCTCCGCCAAAAATAATTTATATTACGCTGATCAGCATACTTCAATGTATCACTGTGGAGCCTGAACACTTCCGGTTATACAGGGAGCGAAAATGAATTTGTTAAAAATTTTTCAATTTTTTCGTTTCTGATATGATTGAGTATTCAATTCTGAATACATTTCTGTTAAAACCAATGTAATCATTCGAATAGTTTTCAAAATATCGAAAAAAACCTAAAAAAAGTTAAATATTCATAGTCAGTATTGTGTTTATTTTTCTTACTGTGCAAAATATGAGCTATTCGAGAAATCTCAAATTTTGGAAAAATGCCCTGAAAACACCATATTTGTCAATAAAAATAAATATCCGGAATAATATAACGGTATTTTTCGAACGAGAAGGTATGCGAGCCATTCAAATCTTTCCTATAAGCCATTTTACCCATAGATAATAACAACCATACTTTGAGGAACCTGGGCTCGTGAACAAAAGTCGAAAATGAAAAATCGAAAAACATAAAACCGAATTTCAGTATCAAAATGTAGGTTTTCGATTCTGACCGCTGTTAACAATTAGGTACGGGGTACGGCCCATCTATTGACCGCTCGTGGATGTTTGTTGAGATATTTAGAAAACACTAAAAGATAAAGAAGTAGAACATAAAAGTACATCCTTTGATCTCTTCATGACATGCAGTTCTCATTCCAACCTTGTTTCTCATCCCATTATTCTGCTTCATTGCAGGGAAGTGTAACGACCATGTTAGGTAAAAGTGGGAGAACTTTAGAGAAGTATCACAGCAATTGGAGATGAGATTTTTCGTCTTGAGTTTGATGCTGCTCTCGTATTTCCCCCTAACGATACAAGGTCAACTACTACAACCGCCTCGCAATTTTTTTCCAGACGAAGATGAAGATGAACCTACGGAAGTTGATCAAGAAAATGAAGAAACTAATAGTACAGGTGAGTCTTTATATGATTTCGAGATTTCTTCGGGACAAATAGTAATAAAAAACCGAAGCCATGGAGATTGCCATGAGCTTATCCCAGATAGAAAAAGCTAGAGCTGTGTTGAAACAAACATACAAGTTCTTTTACTTGAAACTGAAGCAGGTTGGTACTCGTGAAATGTGAAATGATTCTGGAAGACGTTTCCAATGCTAATATTCTTACTTTGAAAATGAAGTTAGTTCTTTTACGCTTTAAATGTGATATAGGTTTCGTAGTACTGCTACATTTTCATATGCGCGCATCGTTCAGGAGTACCTTGAAGAGGTTGAAGTTTCTCGAATGGAATGGCCAGCAAGAAGTCCGGATCTCGATCCGATGGAGCAGGTTTGGGACAACCTCAATAGAAGGCTGAGAAGTTCAGAAAATCATCCAGCTACTCTTAATGACTTAGGAATCCAACTCGGAGAAATCTGGGAAGGATTAGATCAGAACATTTTAAGATCACTCATTTTGAGTATGAACCGTCGTTGCCGAGCTGTAATTAACGCAAGGGGTGGAAATACCAAGTATTAAATCACTTATCAGCATTTCAGTATTTTGAAAATTGTTCATTTCTCTTCTTTCACATAAGATTCGGTGAAATCCTGAATTTTTCTTCCATTTAATGTGTCTTGTTTCGTTCAAAACCTTCCCGAGAGAACATAAAAAATAAGTTATAAAGTCAATGTAGAGTTAATTTTCATTAAAATTGAGATTTTCAGAATGTGCGTTAATTCTTTTGCACAGTGTATTTCTCCCGATCTCATCTACATATGAGTTCATGGTGAAACGGCCTATAGTAGAGCTAGTAATATTGAGCTTGTTGACAAACGTAACAAACAAACTAACTATGCTATTCAAAATGCATCATAATACAGGGTGGGCTTTTCAAAACGAAACAGACGCGATAACGGGCGGAATAAATTTATTTCGAAAAAATGCTCGGACACGTCGATTTTTATCTCGAGGGGGACAACTTTTAAGGTCAAATTCATAACTATATCGCTTCAACCCTTAGTGTTAGAACACCAACCCCTAAATTTTGAATAGGAAAGATAGGGTGAGTGATACCTCATTTGAAAGGCCTTTCCATCATGAATTCAGCGTAATAATTTTTTTCTCATTTAACGCATTCGTTTTCGAGATATTCAATTTTGAATTTCGTACAGTACCATTCATTCCGCTAACCATGCTATGTGAATTCATCAATTATTTGACTAATTATTCATTGTTGAATATTTAACTTTGTATTTCGATGTCTGGTGTATGGAAGTTATGGAGTTTCATCAAATCTACAGAATGAATAAATAATAAATTCGATTGATTCAGACAGCTTGCTTGACGACAATACCATCTTTGTTTCAACTTCAAATGTCAATATCTCAAGAATCAATGAATCAAATGAAGAAAAAATCAATATCCTGAATTCAGGATGAAAGGACCTTTCAAATGAGGTATCACTCACCCTATCTTTAATATTCAAAATTTAGGGGTTGGTGTCCTAACACTAAGGGTTGAAGCGATATAGTTGTGAATTTGACCTTAAAAGTTGTCCCCCTCGAAACAAAAATCGACGTGTCCGAGCATTTTTCCGAAATAAATTTATTCCGCCCATTATCTCGTCTGTTTCGTTTTAAAAAGCCCACCCTGTATAACTTATTTTATGTCGCATCTCTGGAGCAATGAAGCCTCACGAAATGTTGGCGAAATGTCCACGAACTTTCCATGTTGTTTACCGTCTATTCCATTCTGTTTCATGCGATTAATGGAATATTTGATCCCCGCGAATGCAATTATCTACCAAACGATGTTATAATATATTCAAAAGAGTAGGACAATATTTATCAAATGCGAATTAGACGATTTAATTTTAATTGAATCACGTTTGTTCGTGTCCATTTATTTCGAGGATTATGCTGACTGCGTGTTTGGTCAGATGATACAGAATGTGAATAGCTCATGCTATACAGGGTGTCCCAAGTTCGAGTGCCTATTGGAAGTTTTTTTTATGTTGTGGTTTTCACGAAAAGGAATATCCTGTAATGTTCAGAGAACATCGTGAGAACAAGCAGGTAGGAATTGGTGTTCTTCTTGAATTTCTGGAGGTTATATGCCTCGGGGAACACCTCCCTAGGCAATGTGTTCCAAAGCCTCGCTGTTCGTTGGATGAACGAGTCTTTGAAGAGAGATGTTCTGCAGGTCTCCAAAGTTACCACGAAGGGGTGTGAAGACTTAACTTGACGGGTTAGTCTGGAAGAGACTGCCAGAGGGGGAACGATTGCTGATAATTCAGAAGAGCATCGCTCATGGTAATATCTATAAAATAGAGACAGATCGCCCACTTTTCTACGGTGTTCCAGAGAAGTGAGCGAGCTTGTAAGCGAGGCATCACCGACGAGACGAATTGCTCTTTTTTGTACGGAATCCAAGAGTTTTAGGGTGTGTTTAGGTGCAGCACTCCAAATATGGGAACAGTATTCCAGGACAGGTCGAATCTGTGCCTTATAGATCATAAGCAGCTGACCTGAGGTGAAATAGCTCCTGGCACGAAACAGAAAACCAAGTTTTTGGGATGCACTTTTAGCAATGGATCTCACGTAATTCTCCCAGGAAAGGTTACTGCCGACAGTAATGCCAAGCATCGAAATGGATGACTTCAATGGTATGGTCACTCCCGACAATTTTATGCTGGGCACAGTAAGATCGGCTTTTCTGGAGAACTGGACATATTTGAAATCTGAAAATTGGGATTGTGATATTGTTCGAAATTCTCAACAGACATTAAATATTTTTGGAGCCTGAACACTTGCGGTTATACAAGGAGCGAAAATAAATTTGTTGAGAAATTTTTCAATTTTTTCGTTTCTGATATGATTGAGTATTCAATTCTGAATACATTTCTGTTAAAATCAATGTATTCATTCGAATAGTTTTCAAAATATCGAAAAAAACCTGATTTCATAAATATCATCACAGGGTGTTTCAAATTTTGTGTCGAAAACTGTGATCGAAAATTGGCCATAACTTCTGTTTTCAAATAAGAACCTTTTTTATGATTGCGTTGGATTCTGCGAAGAGAAATAATGATAGCACTCTCAGATACCCGAGTTATTTGAGATTTTCTGGATTTATTTTATTCTTGGGGCCCCACGTAAGATACGAATTGTTTGTGGGCGCTATCGGGCCCCTTTTTCTGGAGCCCCCTTCCTGAAGGTGTCTACAGAGTTGATAATGAAAATTTGAAAATATGATATAATGTACGAATACCCGACGAAAAACCTATTATCCGTATTTAGGCCTTGAATCAGACCATCTGTTAAGGGGACCTGGTACACATCCGAGCTCACGAGCTCCCTCAAAAAATTGGGCTTTTTATTTCCATGATATCTCAGTTCGTATGCGGCGTTGACCAACAATTTTTTTTTAAATTAAAGCTTAATTATATCTCTAGAATGTGTTTAACTCGCTTTTCTGTTTTTCTTCGTATATTAGGAAAAAATCCTGGTGAGCTGTAATTTCATGAAAATCTGGACAAACGATTTTATTTCCATGATATCTCCGTGAATTTACGGGATAAATGTCTGAAATTTTCAGTATACATGCGGAATAATATTTTGCAGAATGTGTATTATTCGCTTTTCCGTTTTTTTGCTTCCATTAGGAAAAAATCTGGTTGAAAATAGGACCAATAAAGTTCCTACTTTATAATTCATTTAGAAATTTATAAATTTAGGGGGGCAATAAACAAAAAACTGATCAATATACATTCTGGAAAATATTATTTCGCATGTATACTGAAAATTTCATACATTTATCCCAAGAATTGACAGAGACATCATGGAAATAAAATCGTTTGTCCAGATTTTCATAAAATTACAGCTCACCAGGTTTTTTTCCTAATATACGAAGAAAAACAGAAATTCGAGTAGAACACATCCTAGAGAAAAGATTAAGCTTTAATTTAAAAAAAAAATTGTTGGTCTACGCCGCATACGTACTGAGATATCATGGAAATAAAAAGCCCAAATTTTGAAGGGAGCTCGCGAGCTCGGACGTGTACCAGGTCCCCTTAATAGCGAACTTTCAACTAAAGCTACCAATGGAATGGAATGAAACAATATGAATCAGTTCGATGAGCTTGTCGCATGAACAGATAGATGACTTATTCGAGAGCTTTCAGCATCGTTAGGTTGAGGTTTTGATGGTTAATGGGCTGCATAATAGAATCAATCGATTCTGCAGGGTAAGTCTAATATATTATCCAGTTGTTCGGCTCTGGAATCAAGTCCGAAGAGAAGTCGTTGAATATTGCACGTGTAGTTAGTGGCTTCATACTGCGGAGATCATAATTCCGAGATTTGAATCCGATTTAGAATCCTCTGATGCGGTTCTTGGTGGTACCGGCTCATTCGCCAATTTGCATTCCATACTACCTAAGTAAATCCCGACAAACATTACCCCCCCACCCCCGATGTTGAACAGAGTTGACATATTTTAAAAGCAGTTGGAATATTTTCGAAGCTGTTGAAAAATTTTCGAAGCAGACTTTTCAGAGCCCTAACTACTATGGTTTAGGTTATTTACCTGCGAAATGGTATTTTTCGAAAATATGGAAATTTCAAATCGTCATATCTCCCGTTTCTTTAGTCGCATCCACATGAGGGTTGTATATTGTTAATAAGCATTGTCCAACGTATCTCCATAAACAATAAAATCGATATCGAAAATCACAAGTATGACCCCTTGAAAACACAATGTTTGCCATCAACACGAATTCCCTGGAATATCTAATGGTGTTTTATAATCGATAATGTCTTCAACCCATTCGAATCTTTCAGAATACTCAATTTGGTGATCCATATCACCCATACTTTGAGTGCTCTGAGCTTCAGAACAAAACTCGAAAATGAAATATCGAAAAATATAAAACCGAATAATTCGTTACTTATGAGGGCTACATAGACGATTTTGGTATCAAAATGTAGGTTTTCGAGGTCGCTCCATTCAATAAAAGATATTCCAGAGCCCTAACTAGCATAGTTTAGATTTTCAACTGTCAAATGGCATTTTTCGAAAAATTGCAAATTTCAAACTCTCATATCTTCCGTTCCTATCATCTCCGCCAGAAATTATTTATATCATATGGACCAGCATACCTCAATGTATCACTGTGCAAAATATGAGCGATTTGAAAACCCTCAAATTTTGGGTGAAAAATGCCAAAGGGGTAAGACCCACCAAAAACACCATATTTGTCATCACCAAGGAATCCCTGGCGAATCCAAAGTCGTTTTTCGAAAGTGAAGATCTACTACCCATTCTAATCATGCAGAATACCCATTAGATTGATCAGTATCGCCTATACTTGGAGTGCTCTGAGCGTCTGAACAAAACTCGAAAATGAAAAATCGAAAAATATAAAACCGAATAATTCGTTACTTATGAGGGCTACATGGACTATTTTGGTATCAAAATGTAGGTTTTCGAGGTCGCTCCTTTCAATAAAAGATATTCCAGAGCCCTAACTAGCATAGTTTAGATTTTCACTTGTCAAATGGCATTTTTCGAAAAATTGCAAATTTCAAACTCTCATATCTTCCGTTCCTATCATCTCCGCCAGAAATTATTTATATCATATGGACCAGCATACCTCAATGTATCACTGTGCAAAATATGAGCGATTTGAAAACCCTCAAATTTTGGGTGAAAAATGCCAAAGGGGTAAGACCCACCAAAAACACCATATTTGTCATCACCAAGGAATCCCTGGCGAATCCAAAGTCGTTTTTCGAAAGTGAAGATCTACTACCCATTCTAATCATGCAGAATACCCATTAGACTGATCAGTATCGCCTATACTTTGAGTGCTCTGAGCGTCTGAACAGAACTCGAAACTGAAAAATCGAAAAATATAAAACCGAATAATTCGTTACTTATGATTGCTACATGGACGATTTTGGTATCAAAATGTAGGTATTCGAGGTCTCTCTATTCAATAAAAAACTTTATGTTCGACTGCTCCATAAACACTTGATTAATGAATTCGTTTAGCGTCCATAATTGACTACTTTATTAGACACCACTTTATTGGACTCAACTGTCACAGTCTTCTCTCGATTTTGCAAATTTTCTTCGTTCCACACCACTTGTTATAGGCCGCATACAAATTTTCATAAGCACTTTTAGGAGGTAGGAAAGATGAGATTCTTTGGCACTTGCGGCTAAATTTTTTACGCTTTCCTCTCCCGAACTATTCATTTTTTGGATTATTATGACGTTTGTCACAGAATTAACGAAGTAAACAACTTTGTTCAGTGCAACAGAGGTCGAATTCTTTCCCATCTTTCCGATTTCATCCTAAATTCCATCCTCACAATTTTTTTTGTGTTTCAGAAAAAGGAATGTACGTTGGAGCGCCTTGCGAATTTACGTGCAACGCCAAATTGCATCACGTGTTCTGCAACCCCGTCAGCGGGGAGTGTGAATGCGAGAAAAAATATCCTGTCAAGCTCAATCCCTTCACCGGATGCAGCAAACGTAAGTACGGGCGTCAATTAAGTGCTGAGTTATGAAGCGAAGGGAAATTACGTGTTAAAAACGGTTTGCTGAATTGGAGATACAAATTTAGAGGTACGATTACTTGGATGATATCAAGAATAACAGTCCCATGAACTTGTGTAATAAATTGAAATATTCATGGCTTCGAATATAACTTTGTTGCATATATGTACCTATATTGTTACTATCATCAGTACGAAAAAGACAGGATATACGTATGGGAGACGATAACCAATAAAGCTGTTGATTTTCGGGTCAAGTTTCCTCATAAAATGCAATCAAGAAGCCGAAACAAACGTTTATCGAGACGGTGTCATCGCGATAGTGGGAATATTAGTGCTTCAATTTTAGAATACAGCTCCCCTTATACTTTTCAAGATAAAAATCATGTTCACTTAATTGAGTACAAGCGATTCAGAGCTTCCAGTCATAATTTCGTTGCCTACTGAAAATTCATGAACACCGAAACTTGATATTATCAAGCTTAATTCCGCATAATCTAAGGTGGCAATGGAGAGGTGATTAATGTTTCCATTATGAATACAAAGTATCACGGATAAGTCACAGCAGGCGTAGCAAAGCTGAACAACACACGCCTCATAATAAATCTTGAGGGGATTTTTCCAGATCGATTCTGAATGAGTAATTTTAACAATGGAAGGTAAAATGATAATTTCACACGAATAGCAAGATTGATATTTTACGCAATAATACGCAAATACTTGCGTACTTGCCAAATATGCGAATAGTGGGAGTCCGCCTTAAGAGATATTCATAATAAATGTAATGTAATTTTTTTTCTAGCTCGAGGATTGGGAGAAATTTGTTACTATAAGGAAGCATGCCGATACTCAGACCAACACTCATCGTGCATTCAAGTTCATCACAACGCAATCTGCCAATGCGAAAATGGCTACCACTCAGTGGCTCGTCAAAAGCCTTCGAAAAGAATCTTCTGTGCTGAGGGTGAGTTGATTTTTAAGTACTGATATTTCTATTTTTAAAATTGGAGAAAATGAAAAATTATCCTTATACTTTTTTGCGTGATGCTTCTTTCTGTGGTCCTTGGAGATACTGGATAATATTTGTGACTTCAGTTATTATTGTGAGCTCATCGATGGAAGGTGAAAGTCCAGTAATGTTGGCTTTTTGAAGGAGAGGCTGGAAGGGTTAGTTTTGATGTTTTTCTCTGTGAAAACCTAGGAATAGAGGTCTGAGGAGATCTGTTTCATATGACTATTGAGAATAATAGTTTCATACGAAGCTAATTATCATTAAAATTATATTTCAGTAAGCTGTTTGTCATATACAGAGTGTAACAGCCAAATGGAATAAATTCGATAACGAATAAATCAGGGCGTGTTGGGAAAAACGCTCAGACGCGTCGATTTGTAATTTTAAATGCGCATATTTTTCAAGAAAATAAAATTATACAGGGTCTTTCACGAGGAACCTCACCCATATTTATACGGGAAACTACTGAACGTATTTTCATGAAATTAAGCTCTTATAAGTATTTCACGATGCTGATGAAATCTAAAATATTTTCAAGGCGTGAGCACCTCCGGTTTTTCCGGAAATGACGTCAACTTCCTTTTTTCAAATTAGAACACCATTTTTTTATTGCAGAAATAGATTCCTTAGAAAATTTCAAGTTATTTTGATGTAACATTTTTCAGTTTTGGTTGGAAAATTCTCTCTGAGCGGAAAAATTCGAAAAAAAAATCGAAAATAGAGCTCCGCTGAAACAAGAATAACTTCGTGGTTTTTGGATGGAAAATTTTCATTTTTGGGATTTTTCAAGATGTAAGATTGATGTATCCACTTTAAAAATCGAATTCGCGATTTATGATACAGGGGGTGAAAAAATCGATTTCAAAGATAGGGATGACAAAATCGTTAAAAATCAATTTTTTCAAATTAGAACCCCATTTTTTTATGGCAGAAAAAAATAATGTGAGTGTATGCATCACACCCTTGCCCTAAAATGGATATTTTCTGAGTTCATATCATAATTATTGAAAATAAACAAAAAAAACATTAATGTCATGTAAAAAATGTTCAAAATGCTCGCCGCGAACGTCTTGGCAACATGCTAATCCGGTGTAGAATTGTCTTCTAACGTTACTCAACATTTCAGGCGTTTTTGCTTACTTTCTTCATATCAAGAGGTAAATGGGAAATAAGTATTGAGTGTAATGTATCGAATTTGTGAAATAAAATAATTTTTTATTTGAATCGTTGATTTTTGCAATAAATCTGAAAACACTTAATACTTCCGAAACAGTTAAAGATAGGTATAGGACATTGTGCATGAATTGTGTCTAGAATTCTCTGAAGAATCCAAAAAATAAATAATATACAGGGGGTTGCATTTGAAATAAGAAAGTTGGTATTGGCCACGGTCGCATGGAACACCCTATATAATTTTATTATCTTGAAAAATATGCGCATTTAAAATTACAAATCAACGCGTCCGAGCGTTTTTCCTAACACCCCCTCATTTATTTGTTATCGAATTTATTCCATTTGGCTGTTACACTCTGTATGTATACATTATTTAATATTTCTGTTTTTTGTTCCTGAAAAAGATGTGATTTTTAGTTTTGGGTTATTTTATAGTATTTATCAACAGAGTGTCTGTACCCTACTAGTCAAGGAAATACTTCAAAGTGGTTGTGAAAAAGAATTTATTTTGAGTTTTTTATTTCGTTGATATTGATTTTATTCTGTTTGTTTGTTCTGTTGTGTTCTGTTTGTTTTATATTTTAGTCTACAAAGAAATATCTAGTTTTTGACTTCTAGAGGTCAGTTTTCGATTTATTTCAAGCACCTAGCTACCTACCCACCTAATGAATAAAAATATCCAAAATGCCTTAAGGGGTGCCAAAATTCTTTTTTTGCACACAGGCGCCAGTAGCCCTTACGAGGGCCCTGCTCATATTATTCTTTCACTAAAGTTGGACTAGCCTAAGATATGAGAATACTCTCCGAGGACCACGGATTCACATCCTGCTGAATCCTGCAATGTAGGGGCCATAAAAATCGAACATGTTCTCGTATATCTTCACGGTTCACATCGAACCGTCATCAATAATGATATGCTCCGAATTGGATCAGTAAATTTCCAACGTTTTTTCAGATTTGGCCGCGATGACAACGGATTTCACCACGTTTGCTGGAGTCCTCACGGGCATAGCGATTCTGACAGGTCTAATTTGTTTCGTACTTCATTTGTTCAATCAGAATCTGTACGGAAGCAATCGTCGACGCAGGCATCGATTCGGGAACGCTAACCTAGCTCCACCAATCCTATTTTCTAGTGATGCAGGTGAGGATTGATTTTTTTTAATCTAGGTTTGGAAGATACGGGTTGGTATTCCGAAAACCATCATTCGTCGGTGAATCTTATGGATTTTTTTAAATTCGTGTTGATCAGTTCGTTAGATCTCAATCGATAATGACGATTTTTATGGGAGTATGAATCCAAAACATGTGGCGCATTCGCCATTTTGCAGTCATTTTAGTGCCCACTCCAGTTTTTCCATTCAAGAATAGTTTCTGCTTTTCATGACGCTGTTTTTTGCGAAGAAGTATTACGTTAAATTCTTAAGATAGGGGTGTAGTTGTTCAATGTTTGATATACCAAGAACAATAATGAAATTAGTTATCAGTGACAGGTTTTCTTTTATTCATAACTTTGGTATGGCTTGATCAACATTGATGAAATTTTCAGTGTAGAACAATATGATTGTCTTCTTTCACTTTCAATAATTCCAACACTTCCTCAAAAATACAGGATGGGAATTATGATAAGTGCAGATTAAATTTGCAGAATGAAAAAACACCTTGTACGTTTTCGAAAATTCGTTACCTGCTTCAGATTCTAACATAAGTTTACATTACTGGAGTGTTTTTATCTTTTTGGCACACGTCCGGTTTTCCTAGAAAAATTTTTGAAAATGAACACCATCGTTATTAGGCTCCAAGGCAGTGAGGATATTCTGAACTGGATAGTTAAGCTGTATCGTCCAATGATACAAAGCTCTTCCTGAGTGCTAAAGTAACTTGATTTAAATCGAGATTTAAGTTTCATGGAAAATTTTCAATTTGATAAAAACTATTTTTCATACATTCGGAGGAGCTTTGTATCATTGGACGATACAGCTTCACTAAGGACTGAACGAAAATAAATTCGCTATCACAAAAACGCCTATATCTCTTGAACCAATTGAGAAAAAATCAAAATTTGATCATAGTTACCTTTGTTATGAACGTCAGAAACATGTGGAATATTTACTTCAGATATTCCAAATCTCTGTCGCAAAATGTCAAGCGAAGTGAAAACACGAGAATTTATAGTAAAACTTTTTCAAAATAATCAAAAATGGAGCTTCAAAATATGTAATCGCAAAAGAGGCTCGCGTTCGTCCGGAAACGGTATCAAGATTTGTTAAGCGCTTCAAAGATCTTACAATCAACCGCAAGGAAGGAACCGGGAGGAAAAAGGGGTTTCATAGCCCAAAAAATGTGAAGAAAGCCATCAGCCTTTTTCAGAAGAATCCTAACCTTTCAGGACGGAAAGTGGCCCAAATAGTGGGTTGTTCGCAGTCAACCGTTCAGAAAATCAAGTCGAGTTGTGGGCTTAGAACATACAAAGTGCAGAAAGTGCCAGACAGGAACGCTGTGAAGAATCAAGAAGCGAAATCAAGAGCAAAGAAATCAAAAAAGATTTCTTGAAAAATTTTTTCTGTTGCGTGATGGACGACGAAACCTATGTCTTGGCTGATTTCTCACAACTTCCTGGTCAGGAATTTTATACTGCAGATTCTCGTGGAAATGTTGACGAACAATTTCGCGCGAAGAAACAAGCAAAGTTTCCTAAAAAATCCTGGTTTGGCAAGCAATTCGCACTTGTGGGAAAAGGAGCAAATTTTTCGTTGGCCAAGGCATTGTTGACTCGAAGATATACATCGAGGAATGCTCGAAGAAGCGACTTTTACCTTTTTTACGTGTGCACGATGTGTCAACAATCTTTTGGCCAGATTTAGCTTCATGCCACTACAGCAAGGCCACCAAGGAATGGTACGAAGATAATGAGGTGGTTTTTGTCCCCAAAGAGGCCAATCCACCAAATTGCCCAAAACTCAGGTCAATCGAAAGATGTTGGGCCCTGGTAAAAAGAGAATTGAAGAAGACTAAGAAATCAACGAAAACATTAGCGGAATTCAAGCCAAAAGTGGAAGACAGCATCCCAGAAAGTGACTGAGAACACTATAAGAAGCATGATCCATGAATTTTGTAAAAAATGGTTTTGTTTCTTATTGTAAAAACAGTTTTCATTAGAATTAGAAGATGATTCGAAAATAAGTTTGATTTTCGAAATCGGTCCAGTGGTTCAAAAGATATAAGCGTTTTTGTGATAACGAATTTATTCTCGTTCAGTCCTTATCTAGTTCAGAATATTCTCACTGCCTTGGAGCGAAATAACGATATTTTTCATCTTTAAAAAATTTGTCTAGGAAAACTGGACGTGTGCCAAAAAAAATAAAAACGTTCCAGTAATGTAAACTTATGGTAGAATCTGAAGCAGGTAGCGAATTCTTGAAAACGGAACCTACAGTGTGTTTTTTCAACCTGCGAAATTAATCTGAACTTATCAAAATTCTCACCGTGTTTTTTTTGAAAAAGTGTTGTAATTATTGAAAGTAGACAATCATTTTGTTCTACACTGAAAATTTCATCAATATTGATCAAGCCATACCAAAGTTATGAATAAAAGAAAAACCGGTTGAATCGGACCAATCACCCTGTAGACTCTCAATAAAGGCCCCCAACCATAAACCAAACATTGTTTCGAAACTGCCTTGAATAGTGTAAACTTCTCCTAAAATTTGACGGTCTCCTCGGAATCAACCTGTATAACACTGAACATCATACCTCGTCATACAACTACTAAAACACATATTCAAAATAGTTAGGCAAACTCAAGAATAAACAAACAATTTCGATGAGAGATGTAAACGTTGACATATACATATGTTCTTATTATGCCCCGGCTTACTCAATTCACCCCAACCGACAAATACACAGTGTGAACAAATATACTGCATTTCATCTCAAATATAAAAATAAAAACTATAAACATCCAAATAAACGAGATAGGAGTATCAATCGTTCAGAGAAACAAGGAAGAATGATGGTTTTCGAAATTTCTCAATAAATGTTGTCATATGTGAGCTCTCGTGGTAGTTTGGGAGGTAGAGCTATAAACTACCTGATCATTTAATATCGATTTATTCCTATTGAAAAAAAAATGTGCTATAGTGTAGAAAGTTCATAGAAGCGCCAGTTGCTTAGTGTTGCTGAGGCTCTCATAAAAAAATTCGACAGTCATTCAGAACCACTGTTTTTGTTCGGACTGAAATTCAGCTTTTTTTTATTCGTAAGCGAAATTGTTAATTCATTCTCAAAGTTCTAATTAGAATTCTCTGGAGCTTTCTCTCCTCTACATTTTTTTCCTCACAATTTATCTCCACGAGTTTTTTTCCCCAGAGATTTGTCTATCCCCAAATTTTTTCCCTGTAGATTTTACTACAGCAACATTTGTTCTCCCGGAGTTTTTTCCAACCGCGCAATTTTGTCCCCCGGAGTTTTTCCAAGCGCGTCTAAACTATCAATCACAAAAAAAATTGAGCGGGATGAAATGAACATCGAAAATATAACGCTACCTCCCGGACTATGGTTTGTGCAACAAAACAATATTCTAGCGGATAAACAGAACTTTCCATCCTGATAGACCGTTTACCGATACACGAAACCTAAATTCCGATAACAGTTTCATTGTTACTGCCCATCTGACCTATATCGGGCCGATTATGGCCGGAAGTGATAACCGAATGCCATCAAAAATGATTAATAATATCGATTCTATTCTGGCCCGGAAGGAGAACAGGCAAGGACGTCGAATACACGAACTCTCGTTGAGATTTCAGATAAGACTAGAAACTTATAGAGAATTCGGAAAGTTGAGAGCTGTAGTTCTACTCGAGAGGGAGCTATACCTTTTTTTCAAGAACACCTGTGGAATAGGGTGCTCAGAAGGACAGTGATGTACTATAGGTATCCACTTCTTGAAGAGTTGTAGGATGTACGAGGATATATTGAAAAATTCTTAGCCTACTATAGAACCAAACAAAATTTCAATGTCAAAATATTTTATTACTCAACATATTCTCCTCTTAATTGAATACATTCATTACAGCGAACCTGCAACGTCTCTAGACCTTTCAAAAAAATGTTTCTTCTTGCTCTGCAAACCAGTCCTCCACAGGTTTTATTACCTCTTCGTTGGAAGAAAATTTACGATCTTTTAAACATTTTTTCAGTTGAGGAAAGAAATGATAGTCGGACGGAGCCAAATCTGGTGGATAAGGGGGGTGTTCTAGTAATTCTAACCCTAAATCACGAATTTTTTGCATGGCAACATGAGATTTGTGTACTGGGGCGTTGTCCTGTAAAAACAAAACACCTTTGGATAGCTTTCCGCGTCTTTTCACTTTAATTTTTTCCCGTAGAGTAGTCAGTAATGTCGAATAGTAATCTCCAGTGATTGTTCTACCCTTATCCAAAAAAACAATCATGATTACTCCATGGCAATCCCAAAAAACTGAGGCAAGAACTTTTCCAGCAGATTTTTGGACACGAAACTTCTTAGGTCTTGGAGAACCAGAGTGTCGCCATTCCATCGATTGTTGCTTTGTTTCTGGATCGTAGAAATGTACCCAAGTCCATAGTAACAATTCGGTTATCTTTTATGCAAGCTTCTTCATCAGATATTGCGATATATCATTGACAATTTTATTGAGCTTCTCCAATAGAAAATAAATTTTCCCCGGATGAAGACATTCCCAACCAAATATTGAAAATAATAGTTCAGGATTATGAAATAGGGGTTCTGTATCTGCTAGAATATTGCTCTACGTTGTATCATTGGAAAGAACGAGAAAGAAAATATTTTGTTACATATTTATATACAGGGTGATTCCGGAGGAGACCGTCAGATTTTAGGAGAAGTTTACGCTAGTGCCTTGACTAGTGTAAACTTCTCCTAAAATCTGACGGTCTCCTCTGGAATCACCCTTAGATATATTTTCTCTTACCAGAAGATTTTTATCCATACAAGTGTTTTCTTTCTCGAGGTTGGAATGTATATCTTTTCGATATTTTGCATATTGTCGAACTGAGTGTGCTGTGATCGATGTCGTCAAACCTCATCTTCAAATTGATACCTTCCATTCTTAAATCGTACCAGAACGAACGCTTAAACTTGAATGGTTCATTATTGTAAAAATATTCCATCATGTTATACATTTGATTGTGCAGTGTTTTGTTGTTTGACTAACTAACTCATATTTCAGAAATGGGACTCCTTCTCGATTTTGGTAGGTAAAGTTATTGAAAATATGCTTTACGATCTGATAACTTTTGATCTTGCAGTGCTTTCACTCTGCATTTTCAGCAAAATTTTTCCTGCAGAACATTTTTCCATTAAAATTTTATGTACAGAAACTATTTTCGCATTCGTTCAATTGAAATTTCTCTTCGGACTATACATACGCATATTTCTCTGTAAATTGACGATTTTAACAGTGGAGCTATCCTATATTGCGAATATGAATAGAATTCACTCAATTTGCAACTCTACACCCTTTCCAGTTTTAATTCAGAACTGATCAAGTTAAATTCATAAAAGATTACTTGTATTTCAGATAGGTCAAGTTTATTATCCGATTTGATTTCAGAAAAGGTCATTCGAAATTCAGTTTAGTCAAGTTTTCTTCAGAAACCCTCATTTGTAATTCAGATTAGTCACAGTTTTTTGAAAAAAAAATCGTTACAAATTGGCGGATGCTCCGGTTCCTATTGAAATACTTTTTTTTATTCTGGTAATCCTGGTCAGAGCATGAGACCTTAGTAATGAGATTTCTGTAAAGTCAGCGGTCCTTGATAAGTATACCAATTTTCAATTCAATCGGAATTCTTGGAGTTGGTGAAAATCACCTTGAAAGACTCCGTCGCATACAGAGTGTAAACAGCCAAATGGAATAAATACGATAACGAACAAATGAAGGGGTGTTAGGAAAAACGCTCGGACACGTCGATTTGTAATTTTAAATGTGCATATTTCTCAAGAAAATAATATTATATAGGGTGTTCCATGCGACCGTGGTCAATACCAACTTTCTTATTTCAAATGCAACCCCCTGTATATTATTTATTTTTTGGATTCCTCAGAGAATTCTAGACACAATTCATGCACAATGTCCTACACCTATCTTTAACTATTTCGGGAGTATTAAGTGTTTTCAGATTTATTGCGAAAATCGTTTTAAATAAAAATTATTTTATTTCACAAATTCGGTACATTACACTTGAAACCTAATAAGTAATACTGATTATTTCTCGATTATTAAAGAAAAACAAAAAAAAACATTAATGTCAATGTAGGAAATGTTCAAAATGCTCGCCGCGAACGTCTTTGCAACATGCTAATCTGGTGTAGAATTGTCTTCTAACGTTACTGTTTTTGTTTTTTTTTATTTCTTCTCAGTAATGGTTTTTGCTTACTTTCTTCATATCAAGAAGTAAATGGGAAATAAGTATTGATTGTAATGTATCGAATTTGTGAAATAAAATGATTTTCATTCAAAATGTTAATTTTGTAAAGAATCTGAAAACACTCGACATTTCCGAAAAAGTTGAAGATAGATATAGGACATTGTACATGATTTATGTCTGGAATTTTCTGAAGAATCCAAAAAATAAATAATATACAGGGGGTTGCATTTGAAATTAGAAAGTTGGTATTGGCCACGGTCGCATGGAACACTCTATAGAATTTTATTTTCTTGAAGAATATGTGCATTTAAAATTACAAATCGACGTGTCCGAGCGTTTCTCCTAACACTCCCTCATTTATTCGTTATCGAATTTATTCCATTTGGCTGTTACACTCTGTAGTCTGTATATTCAGATGCCTCTACCCTTAGACCATAGAAAGAGGAGACACAGCCTCTCATTCATTAATTCGAGAATTGGTAGAAAGTAGAAACCAAAATTCAGTCAAATTTCAAGATAGCATAGAAGATAGCAACATATTTTTTAATGCTGTGGCAACATTGCAGAATCTAACTTTGAAAGGTCCAGTGGCGTAGTGTTATCGGTATTGAAGAATGGAAATAAAATTAAAAGTGAATCAACTTTTTTTTTATATTGAAACAGATTCTGAGGCAAACAGATTCAGATAAAGTTTAGTTCTGTTGATTTCGAAAATTGGCTTCACTATTCGTTATTTAAAGGTGCGTCTCCTCTTTTTACGGTCTAAGCCTCTACCGAATTTAATACGATTTTTGTATGGATGGCAACGTCTTAAATCGATCCTCTTCGTCTGCCAAATCAATCTTCTCTGCCAGTGTAGTAGTTCTGTCTGCGTCTGAATAAGCTCAAGTTATATTTGAGTTTGAGAATGAAAATTCGCTCTCGTTAATCATTTCCTGACAAGATCTCGAAAACTTCGAATCGGTGGGAGTTTGGTTCGGTTTTGTTAGCATTTAAGCTGCACATAAACGAAGTGTACATCAAGGCATGTTGCAGGATCTTTACCGTTGCCGATCATCGATCGAAGCTTGACGTCTGCATCTCGCACCTCGAGTCGTAGGACGCTGGCGTCGATTCAGTCGCGTAGAGCCAGCAGTGCGCAGGGTTGCCGCACTGGCATCTCTGTCGTTTCCTCTTCCAGAACAGGTGCGGCCCGGTCAGCCGCCATCTTGCTTCTCTCTTGCCAATATGATTTCGATGCGCAGAACTACAATTACGAGACGGAGCCCGCCATGGTGCAGCTAAGGCCGTCTGCGCAAGTTCGATATTTCGGTATTTAAACTGCGTCTGCATCAGAAAGTCAGTTGATTCGATGTTGTCTGTTTGCTGTGTGTGGGTGCGAACGATGCTTAATCTAATTGACATAAGGTTGATCATTGATGCATAGAATAACTGGTGTGGACACTCTATGACATTATTTCGGCAAAAATGAAATCGAAATAAGGTTTTTCCATCTAAATTTAAGGCACCTGTAGAACTCCACACGACAACGATGCGATTTCTTTACATGAAAAGAATGGTGGATAATGAAACAACTGATATTTGTTTCATTTATTTATTAACTAAAAGTTGAATGAAGTGTTCAAAATTACCTCCATTAAATTCTCCACACAGTCCATATCATTTTATTGAGTTTTTGAGGGTTAACGATGCTTTTATGCATTTCTCAGTACTGAATTCAGAATGCCCATAAAAAATACTACAAATTTGCCCAGTTAAACGTTTTTGTACGTCCAATATTAACCGAGATAGCTATTGAGTAAAATAAAGGGTGAGTCTTTGACTTGTACATATATTTTAACTGAAGATTCTTGAGTTCAAAAGAAATCTTTTTTTCATTTTCCATTTCTCCGAATTCAGCTCTCTTAAAAAGATATGGCCATTTGAACAAAAATTGGGCTGACTACGCCTCTGATTTGTATCGATTCTGTTTGCTCAGAAATTTCAAGAAGATGTTGTCAGCTTGCTCATATTTGCATTGAGATTAAGGATTTTTTACGAAACATAGTATAAATCACGATACACTTGTGTACCGTGGTACAAATATCTATGAATTCTGCCGTTTCCATCATAAATCGACTTCGCGCCAAATTTTACCACACATGCGTAGAGCGAAAACCGAATGATTGGTTATGTGGAGGCCAGCTATAAACAATAACAAACCAGAAACTCTGAACAAACTGTAAACATTATGTGAAGTTCTGAATACATTCAGTGAATTATTGTTCTAATGTGATCATTATGTGAATTAATATAATCTTAACCGTGTCGAGTTTATAAAATTCCAAGAGGATATTGTTTAGATAGGAACATCGCCACAAGGTATCATTTTATTTTTCATTAATTTCAATTTTATAATTAGTTTGTATCGAGATTCATCATTCATATCCAAAATTTGTATTTCATCGACATTCAACTTCAATATGGACCGGTAACTATGGATTTTCAATAGAAACTGTGCGTGTTAAATCCTCCTTGGTGTTCAATTTTATCTCCCACAGTTGTGGGATTTTATTATCAAAATATCTCGACAAAGTTGATAAATATTGTGACAACATTGTAAACTCGTTTAAAGACCAAAGAAGGAATAATATTCGATGATATTTAATTCAGAGACCGGAGACGCATTCAGATTATTCTTGAAATTAATGATTTTTTCGTCAAATTTCTCCGGGTAAAATTGGAAATAACTCGAAAACGACGCGTTTTATTGAAAAAAAATAGGAATACAGTTTCTTAAATGATTGATTCTTTCGAAAATATGAACCGTTCATCTTTTTAAATTGGTTTTATGGTGTTTTAGCGTGTATTGATGAGTCGACTACCCTGTAACTGTAACTTTTATACTAGTAGAGATATTGAATAGGTTTTGACTGAGGATATGCACCATGAATAGAGTAAAATATATATACAACTATACAAGTCAAAGACTCACCTTGTATGTTTATACAAGTTTATACCTAAGAACTACTAACCTGAATGTACATAGATTGCCAAATCGACTCTAGTGCCGTCAACCTTTACGCAGTTTCCCCAAAAAAGCCACGAGAAATCGAAGCCTAGAAACCCGATCATGCAGACTTTCTTGTCATCGATCGAAAATATGTGATGGATCTTCACTTTTGAAAGGGGTCGAGCTATTTTCCATTGCCGCACAGCGCCACAACCGAGAAATATTGCGGATTATTACGGAAGTAGGACACGATCTCAATCAGGTCGTTGTCGATTGGTCGAAAATCTGTGATGGTGTCCTACTTTTCATTTCTCCCGAAAGGGGTCGCGGTCAGAGGCCGCAAGAATTTTTTCACCAGCTACAGGTGTGTATTTAATTAATTTTGGATGGTCCGTCCGGCCTGCCCGCGCGCCAGAATCAAAAAATAATATTGCGGATAATTTCGAATCTACAAGCTACGGATTAATATTCATTTATTGTTTATATTATAAGAGTGCACTCTACGTTTGACGAGTCCACCTTATATATCAAATACCTAGTCATACACGTTACGGTCTACCGGAAACTCCGGGGAGGATTCCTGCACAAGCATGTAACGTGTATGGTCAAGCATGGGTAATTTTTTTTTACGGTCCTAATGATTTGAGAACAATGTTCATCATTGACATCAATAGGACCTGAGTTCTCAGGCACACTCCTTGATAAGAAAGAAGTCCCAGTTCAATTGTGCTATCCAATCAATCAATTATTAAACGCACGAAATCGTGCCCTTTTATTCAATTTGGGAATGTTCTTTGAAGTGAAGGGTTGTCTATATCATGTAGGTAGAGCCACCTGGTGGATCGGTTCCGAACGTAACTATCACAGAGGTAGAATTCATAGCCGCGCAACAGAAACTTCGGGAATTGCACGACAGATGGCCGGGGAAAGTTCGAAGTGTATTTTTCAGTTCAAATATTCAAAAATGTTCTCTCGCCCAAAAAAATCCCATGAAAACACCCATAATGGGGCCATGGATGGATCTGATTTTTCCCATTGCTAAGACATAGCGTGTGACCGAATTTGGACAAAAAAAGAGCAATATGTATTATATACATATTTTTAGGTTATGGCTGAAGACGGTATGATTTCAGGAGCAGGAGAGCTCCAAAAAAGTCAGGAAATTCTATGCAGACATTGCAAAAAGAAAGTGAAATTTTAAATAAATTGTGAAAACTGCAGATCTAGCTTCCATCCCAGCTGTGCTTCACAAGCAAAATGAGGTCGATTGCTGCAGACCATGTTCAGGTAGTGAGGTTTATATACGACAAAAATAGAGAAAACGACCAGGAAATGAATGAAAGGAGTATTGAAACTTTCATAGAGCAGACATTGAACGATATTCTTACACCATTTAAGACGACACTACAGCAGGAAATGCTGCAAATCAGGAATTCCATTCAGTTCATGTCAGACTCATTCGATGAATTCAAGACAGGCATTATAGACTATCATGTAGCGGTTTGGCGTGCCCTTAAAATTTCTGATTCTCTGCAGAAACCTCTACCAGAATAACATGGCCAGTGTTCCCTACAATCGTGAAACCACTGACGCCGTCCAGACCAATTCCGACAGGGCTGCTTCTGGGTACCTGTTCTGTTTAACACCTTTATGGCGGCCCTGTCCATGACTGTTGACAGTAAATTACTCGCGAGGGTGTTGGAAGTAAGATAGGGTGGGCTATTCAACATGAAATGGCTGAAAGCAAGAACAAGAACGAAGTTCCTTACCGACCCTCAGTATGCAGATGACTTCTGCCTTATTTCAGACTTCGTCAATAGCCTCCTGGAAGCTTTGGGGACGTTCAACTGGGCATATAGAGCTCTTGGCCTGAGAATTAACTTTGCTAAAACTAAGATTATGTGTACCTACTCCACCAAACGCTGAAAGAGTGAAGATCGGTGACGAAGTGCTGGAATATTTCAACTTGCGTGGTAGTTCATTGAAAAAAAATTACACTTCAATGTGCTAGTTTTTAGTAAATTTTCTTTATGTCATTTTGAGTTAAATGTTTTTGTTTATTGTTCTACTTTAATAAAAGGTGGTAATATTATCTTTTGATAAACATTTTTTTTCACATCTGTAGGATCTTTACGTCCAAATAAATCGATATCATTCGAAAGGGTCGACTAAAATAAAAAAAATAATGTGAAATGGCGGCTATTCTGAAATATATTTGGATCGATCTAACAATCCATGATATTAGTGACTGTGGAAACCGTTACTGACTTACGTCAAAATTAGAATTTGATATATTTCAAATATTTGTAAATTAATTAAATTTAAACTCTAAATAGCAGCTAATTGGTGGGAAGATTGAACTTTTATTGTTGTTTCTCTATTTACAGGTAAATATTCAATTTTATTGTAGTTAAAATTGAGTTTGAAATAAAAAACTCTATTTACAGAGTAACACTTGGGAGTTTTCTGAACTACCAACTTAACATTTTATCATATCTATATCACAGACTTTTTATTTTTTTGTTTCATTATTATACAAACAGTTTCATCTTAATTCAAAGTCAGTCAATTATAACACAGCCAATCCGAGTAACTTTTTAAATCATCATCACAGATTCCAAATCCCTCAGGTTATCCCCAGACAGAACCAATGCCGTGTCATCGACAAACTGGAAATATCTTGATCTCAGGTTTGCAAATTTCAAACTGTGGACATACAGGGTGGCCAAGAGATTGACGTCAAAAAGAAAAAACAGGACCCTCGTGTCATGGGCTATTCAAATCACCCCCATATATGTTATGCGCTTTTTCACGGTTTTCGAGTTATGAATTTTTTTATGAACTTTGAGAATTTTCGACTCGACCATCTTTAAAAAGATATTAAAAAAAAGGACAAGAATTCTCTGTGAAATTATTTTGTAACTTAATCTCCATGACTTGTACTTTCATACATAAAATAACCAGGTTCGTAACTTTGATAAAAATTATGGAAATGTTGGTCTCAAGTGGAAAAGTTACGTGAATTGGATTATGATCTGAATTTTCGAATCAAAATTAAAAATGTAAATAGGCTAATTCACGGTTCCTTAGTATGCTTGAAAACTGCGCTCGACAGTCAGCTTTTAGAATGATTGATAAAAAATGGTACTTAACACTCTACTTTTGCTAGAATTAGCCTTCAAAGTCATCGAGGTGGAAAAAATCAAAGAACTATTTACTACAAAATTATTTTTTACCATTTCAAGATTTTTCTGATCAAGTTATGATAGAAAATGATGAAAATTAGCTTTAGATGTTGGTCAAGAAAAGTTCTAGATAAAAAAAAGAAAATGGTATGGCAATAAATCACACATAATGTAAATAAAAAGAAATTTACTTATAAAATTTCCAGTAGGTTTTCAAAGTGGCCACCTCCAGTCTCAACACACTTTCTACACCTTCTTAGAAAATTTTCTTTTAATCGCATAAAACCTGCACTGTTCTTTCTTAGGACACGTTCAGCTTCTCTTGAATTAACCAAACGAAAAAATCGATGGGATTAAGGTCAGGTGAGCGTGGGGGCCCCTTGATTGGTCGACCAAGTTTTTAAGCATACTAAGAAACCATGACTTAGCCTTTTTACATTTTCAATTTCGATTCGAAAATTCAGATCATAATCCAATTCACATAACTTTTTCACTTGAAACCAACATTTCCATAATTTTTACCAAAGGAACGAATCTGGTTATTTTATGTATAAAAGTACAATTCATGGAGATTAAGTTATAAAAGAATTTCACAGAGAAGTCTTATACTTTTTTTCAATATCTTTTTTAAGATGGTCAAGTCGAAAATTCTCAAAGTTCTTAAAGAAATTCATAACTCGAAAACCGTGAAGAATCGCATAACATACATGGGGGTGATTCGAATAGCTCATGACACAAGGGACCTGTTTTTTTTCTTTTTGACGTCAATCTCTTGGCCACCCTGTATAAGAGATATTGAATTGGGCCAAGTACTGATCCCTGAGCTACACCCTTATTCATTACAACCGGCTCACTTTGACAGCCATCCATCCCTACATACGAAATTCTATTTTCCAAGTATGATTTCAGAAGGTTGTAATACACCTTTGAATACCATTCTATATTGTTTTTCCAGAAGGATTTGTACAACACCCATTGTCCCACGAGTATTCCCAGATTATGTTTGGTTATTCAACCTTAGAAGATCCTCCTGAGTTAGATTTTCCCATTTGCATTTCCACAGAAAGCCACCGATTGTGTGTGGTAAGTTCGTCATTCAAGAAGATGTTTTTGTTTGCTCCTTCAAATCCCTATTCTGATGAATAGGGGCACTATCGTGTTTTCCAATTCTGTAGCTACTAACGATCTCTTGTTCCAGCTTCAACACCTGCAGTATTTTCTTTGTAATTGTGGGTCCTTTTTCAATTTATGATGTTTGTTTAGGTATTCCTACAACAACTATGTTATTCATCTAATTTTTTGTTCCATCTCATTCCTTCTGTTCTCAAGGACCTTTGCCTTCAATTTGTTATTTTCAACTTTAAGTTGCTGTGTTTTCTGTATATCTTCCTCAATTTTGGTCTTGAATTCATCGAATGAGTCTGACATGAACTGGATCTGGATGGAATTCTTGATTTGCAGCATTTCCTCCTGTAGTGTCGTCTTAAATGGTGTAAGAATATCGTTCAATATCTGCCCTATGAAAGTTTTAATACTCCTTTCATTCATTTCCTGGTCGTTTTCTCTATTTTTGTCGTATATAAACCTCACTTCCTGAACATGGTCTGCAGCCAAAGACCTTATTTTGCTTGTGAAGCACAGCTGGGATGGAAGCTAGATCTGCAGTTTTCACAATTTATTTGGAATTTTATTTTCTTTTTGCAATGTCTGTATTGATTTTCCTGACATTTTTGGGGCCCCTTCTGAAATCGTACCTAAAAATAGGATATAGGTATATAATATACATTGCTCTTTTTTTGTCCAAATTTGGTCACAAGCTATGTCTTAGAGTGGGAAAAATCAGATTCATCCATGGCCCCATGGGTGTTTTCATGGGATTTTTTGGCGAGAGAACATTTTTGAATAACCGAACTGAAAAATACACTTCGAACTTCCCCGGCCATCTGCCGTGCAATTCCCGAAGTTTCTGTTGAGCGGCTATGAATTCTACCTCTTTGATAGTTAAGTTCGGAATCTATCCACTAGATGTGGCTACCTACATGATATAGACAAACATAACATTTCAAAGTGCGTTCCCAAATTGAATAAAAGGGCACGATTTCCTACTGTGGGTGTTTAAATGATACATTGGCGTAATAACAGGACGGGACTCTTTTCCTTGATTAGTGTTCTAATCAATGGGAATAATAGTCCGTTGGTCATAAGGAGTGACCTCTGGTCCTTAGTGATTAAAAGGAGAACGATCTTTATTGTTCCCCAATCATTAGGACCATAAAAAAAAAAAGATCTCTTTCAGTAACGCTGGCCATACACGTTACGGTCGACCGGAGAGGCATACCTGTGCAGGTGTAAATCCCACACACGCTCCGTGTGTGGGATTTACACATCTGAAAATCATCATCGCCCCTGAAAATGGCGCAATTCTCTTCGGGAGTACGCTACTGGGAGGCTGGTCTATCCAAAATTAATAAAAATACAAACCTGTAGGTTGGTGAAAAATTCCAGCCGCCTCTGACCGCGACCCCTTTCGGGAGAAATGAAAAGTAGGACACCATCACAGATTTTCGACCAATCGACAACGACCTGACTGAGATCGTGTCCTACTTCCGTAATAATCCGCAATATTTCTCGGTTGTGGCGCTCCTAAAGTGAAATCCATGATCGATGACAAGAAAGTGCAGCAATATTTCTCGGTTGTGTCTTTTGCGGCCATGGAGAAAATTGCTCGGCCGATTTTGATCAACTAGTTTATTATGAGACAGCGAATAATGGTCTCAAAAAAATTAACTCCCTGTCATAAACTAACTAGTGATCAAATATCCGTCGACCCTAGAAAAAAAATCTCTAATAAGTAGGAGAAACGCGACAACTCGGAAATACCCCAGGAGCGCTCCACTAAAATATGAAATTTTTGGGTAAAAAAAATCCTGGAGCTGCCCCTGGTGTGTAACTTTTCATTTCTATATGGCTAATCAAAATCGGCCGAGCAATTCTCCATGGCCGCAACACAACCGAGAAATATAGGCTGCACTTTCTTGTCATCGATCGAAAATATGGATCTTTCCTAGAGAAAGGCTATTTTCCATTGCCGCAGAGCGCCACGACCGAGAAATATTGCGGATTATTACGGAAGTAGGACACGATCTCAGTCAGGTCGTTGTCGATTGGTCGAAAATCTGTGATGGTGTCCTACTTTTCATTTCTCCCGAAAGGGGTCGCGGTCAGAGGCGGCTGGAATTTTTCACCAGCCGTATTTTGTATTTGTATTTTTATTAATTTTGGATAGACCAGCCTCCCAGTAGCGTACCCCGAAGAGAGTCGCGCCATTTTCAGAGGCGATGATGATTTAGATGTTTAGGATGTCCCACCTGTATTTGGGGTATAAAAAATTATGTTCAATTTGTTCGTTTATTCCAGCTTATTGATCACCGGTGCAAGTATAATAATAATACTGCATATGCTACACAGGTCAACCGGAGCGTGTGTGGGATTAACACCTGCACAGGTATGCCTCTCCGGTCGACCGTAACGTGTATGGCCAGCGTTTCTGAAAGAGAATTTTTTTTTTTTATGGTCCTAATGATTGGGGAACAATAAAGATCGTTCTCCTATTAATCACTAAGGACCAGAGGTCACTCCTTATGACCAACGGACTATTATTCCCATTGATTAGAACACTAATCAAGGAAACGAGTCCCGTCCTGTTATAACGCCAATGTATCATTTAAACACCCACAGTAGGAAATCGTGCCCTTTTATTCAATTTGGGAACGCACTTTGAAATGTTATGTTTGTCTATATCATGTAGGTAGCCACATCTAGTGGATAGATTCCGAACTTAACTATCAAAGAGGTAGAATTCATAGCCGCTCAACAGAAACTTCGGGAATTGCACGGCAGATGGCCGGGGAAGTTCGAAGTGTATTTTTCAGTTAGGTTATTCAAAAATGTTCTCTCGCCAAAAAATCCCATGAAAACACCCATGGGGCCATGGATAAATCTGATTTTTCCCACTGCTAAGACATAGCTTGTGACCAAATTTGGACAAAAAAAGAGCAATGTATATTATATACCTATATCCTATTTTTAGGTACGATTTCAGGAGGGCCCCAAAAATGTCAGGAAAATCAATACAGACATTGAAAAAAGAAGATAAAATTCCAAATAAATTGTGAAAACTGCAGATCTAGCTGTGCTTCACAGCAAAATAAGGTCTTTGGCTGCAGACCATGTTCAGGAAGTGAGGTTTATATACGACAAAAATAGAGAAAACGACCAGGAAATGAATGAAAGGAGTATTAAAACTTTCATAGAGCAGATATTGAACGATATTCTTACACCATTTAAGACGACACTACAGGAGGAAATGCTGCAAATCAAGAATTCCATCCAGATCCAGTTCATGTCAGACTCATTCGATGAATTCAAGACCAAAATTGAGGAAGATATACAGAAAACACAGCTACTTAAAGTTGAAAATAACAAATTGAAGGCAAAGGTCCTTGAGAACAGAAGGAATGAGATGGAACAAAAAATTAGATGAATAACATAGTTGTTGTAGGATACCTAAACAAACATCATAAATTGAAAAAGTACCCACAATTACAAAGAAAATACTGCAGGTGTTGAAGTTGGGACAAGAGATCTATTCAGATCTCTATCAAATATCGATTTTGTTTCTTGTCGATGTATGTTTGCCCATTATCCCCCGAAGTGAAGTAAAACATGTTTGACAATTTTAATTCCTTTTTCAGGCTGAAAGTTTTGATGGCTTATAATGGAGAAGTGTCTACACCTATTATTCTATGCATCTTGGGTTATTCTCTTCGAAAATTTGTCTTTCACGACCATCATCGACAAAATATAGACTGAAGATAATTTAACGTAATAGAGGCTTTATTCGCACTTCTTATGGATTGATAAAATACATGGTATTCCATTTGAAATAAGTGAGATCCTGCAAATTTTTGTTTGCAATATTGTGGCAAGGGAGGGTAACAGATTTACAATATTTGACAAAAAAAAATGTCAATGGTATGAATATTGGATAAAATCTGTCATGCTAAAAATCTCGAAAATCGTCAATAAAAAAATTCATAACGTATCTTTTAGTTTCATGCACAAACCAAAGAAAAGGTTGAAAATTTGTTGCCATTTGAAAAAAATATTAGTACCTGTCCAGAAACACCCTGTACATATAAATAAAAGGAAAATTACAACGTAGCCAGCAATAATATACCAGGAATTCATTTGTTTCACGATATACGCCGATTTTAATTCAAGAAATTTTGGGTTGTTGCTAATCTGAGCTTATTTTAGAGCTTCCTATGCTTATGAGATGAACCCAAAGTATGTATGTATGTATACATATTTGGCTTGGAATTTCATGGAACTAGGAAATGTGCAGCACAAAACACTTTTCTTATAACACCCAAGCAACTGATAGAAAATAAGTTTGGAATATAAATTGAATTACATGCACATCATTAATTTTTTTTATTTAGAATCATCTTTCTGTTTTCAATTTTTTTCTTAAAAAATTATGTTTTTCACGTCCATGTTTGGTTTTACTTTTCAATGAAGCAATGATAATAAAATTCAAGAAATATCGTCTGAATAATAATTTAAATTGAACCATAATATTATATGAGCGGTCAAAAATATTAGGGTCCAGCTGGGTGTAAACTTTTACTATGCACAACTTTCTTACACGAAACATCAACTCAGTAATAGTTCACCTACCATAAAACAATTTTTTAAACTTCATCGTTTATTAAAAAAATAACAATTATTATGCAGTCGAATAACATGAAAAAATGGATCAGACTTGTTGTTTTTTCATAAACGAGCATTGCAATAATAATTTAGTATCAACAGGAAGGGAATAAACGAAAGGAGTCAAAGTTTTCCACTACCTAATCATATAAGAGTCGCACAGAGATGGCAAGATGGCCGTGGTAGAACCGTTTGTTTCTTGTAATTATTTTAATTGAAGGTTGGAGGTAATCTACTAGTCATGAACCACCCAGAACACGATATCCTGTACTTATTACACCCTCAACAATAAGTTCAACTCAATTGTTTGTAGCTTTGCATGGAAAGCATGTTGGCCTGGAGTCCATTGATGAAGGATTGAAGAGGTAGTGAACAACGTTATCGAAAGTTTAGTTCCTCACTTGTTTGTATAAAAGAAAATTAAGTTTTATTAAAATACATAAAAACAATATGTAACAGTGAAAATGAGCTGTGAAATCGAAGCACAATAAAATTTAAATAAAAAAAAATAAAGTACCTCTATCCGTTTTGAAATTGTATTTGTTGGATCGCGGTTATAAAATTGGAAGTTAAAACCTGAAACTACGGTGTAGTAAACAATTTCCATATTTCACCAACAGAGAAAACTGGATGCAAAATTGATATACGAGGATATATTGAAAAACTCTAAGCCTACTATAGAACCAAAAAAAATTTCAAAGTCAAAATATTTTATTACTCAACATATTCTCCTCTTAATTGAATACATTCATTACAGCGAACCTGCTACGTCTCTAGACCTTTCAAAAAAAATGTTTCTTCTTGCTCTGCAAACCAGTCCTCCACAGCTTTTATTACCTCCTCGTTCGAAGGAAATTTACGACCTTTAAAACTTTTTTTTCAGTTGAGGAAAGAGATGATAGTCGGACGGAGCCAAAGCTGGTGAATAAGGGGGGTGTTCTAGTAATATTAACCCTAAATCACGAATTTTTTGCATGGCAACATGAGATTTTTGTACTGGGGCGTTGTCCTGTAAAAACAAAACACCTTTGGATAGCTTTCCGCGTCTTTTCTCTTTAATTTCTTCCCGTAGAGTGGTCAGTAATGTCGAAAAGTAATCTCCAGTTATTGTTCTACCCTTATCCAAAAAATCAATCATGATTACTCCATGGCAATCCTAAAAAACTGAAGCAAGAACTTTTCCAGCAGATTTTTGGACAGGAAACTTCTTAGGTCTTGGAGAACCAGAGTGTCGCCATTCCATCGATTGTTGCTTTGTTTCTGGATCGTAGAAATGTACCCAAGTCTCATCCACAGTAACAATTCGGTTTGAGAAGTCTACATCGTTTTCAAATCGAGCACAGATCGAACGCGATGCTTCTACCCTTGCACGCTTTTGGTCAAGATTCAAACATTTGGGGATCCATTTTGCAGAAATTTTTCTCATGTCCAAATTGACGTGAACTATAGGATGAACGCGTTCGTATGAAATCTTCAGTGCTTCAGATATCCGTTTCAGCCCAATTCGACGGTCTGATAAAATCATGTCATGAACTGCATCTGAAGCTTGCAGTCTAATTTTTCACGGTCGCATACGAAGGACATTGATCACCAAGGGTTGGGTATGAAGCATATCTTCGTAAATCTGCTTACTTCTTAACCCTTTTAAATACAGGTTCTTGATGATGGCTCGATTCTCCAATTTTTCGATTTTTACAATTTCGGTGGACAACTTTTTTTAAATTCGTTGCCTAACTATGGATTCCTTTTCTGACGTCGAACTCTACACTGACACTTCCAATAAGTTATTGTTCGTTGATATGGTATCGCAATATTTTGTTTATGCATGGAACTGGTCTAGGCTAACTAGATATCAATACATCCTCGTAGGTAACCTTCCAACAAGCTGGTGAAGTTAAATTCTAGTTACTTTTCCAATTCAACAAATTTGTGGCTGGGTTGGAACTCGGCTCATAAAATATTCGGTACTAATTAGCAATAAAGGCACTGAATAGAATGCACCGTTTAAATATTCAGATTCATCAGTGAAGGGCACCTAATTTGGTTCAGTCACATGAGCAAAATGTTAACACTTTATCTTCCCTAATGCATATTGCATTATAGCAACTTTAAATCTGATTTTCAACAGCTTCCCTTGGATGATTTGATCACTGAGAATTGATGAGGAAACTCATTTGGGATACTGCTAAATTCATTGTTACATAATATTAAAAAAAAAATGATATGGCGAAAAATATCAATCCTGATAGCGTTGTTCACTCCGCTCATTCTGCATCTCATCACAAACGTTACATTTCTGCATGTTCGTGTTCGATGTGAACTCAGTCTTCGCTCAATTCTTTCCCTTAAGGCTTAAACTATTCTCTTTCTGAAGGCTCTAGAAGGCCTAGCATCACATCTATCCACAGCGGGAGTTCGATAAGAAGCTACAGCGCTAGGAGGTACGAAAAGGAGAGACTAGAAAAGGAGGAGAGAGAACGGGAAAGGAGATTGGGAAGATTTAGTGCTTCGAATTCTAGGGATAAGGTAGCCCCAAGCCCTAGTCCTCATTCTACTGACGACCTTCTGCCCACTCTTGAAGAAGATAAGCAGGTATGTTGAAAAAATCCCGAAAGGACTAGAAGTTTAGAAAATTATTATCATGGTATTAATTGATATTAAAGATACACTGCGCAAGAAAATTAACGCACATTATGGAAATTTCGAATTTATTCCACAACTGAAGGTGTTCTCAATGATAATTATTTTTATCAGAATTATGCATGCATATGTAATCCCTTAGACTATAGTCTAAGTGTAATCCACTTTCAACGTTTTTCTTCGATACAGATGTTTTCTCCCAGCAGGAATAAAAAAAGATGATATTATCAGATTTTGAATGTATTGGCTCCATTCTAAAATCAGTTGTTCTCGATCAATTCTAGTGATCAATAGTTTTTCTTTCGTTTGATTTTCTACACTCGATCGCTATGCAACGGGAAACACGCAATTTGACCCAAGAGGAATGTGCCCAAGCGGTAGTTTTGCGAGAAGAAGGGTGGACATACACAAGAATTGCAGAAAGGTTTAGAGTTTCCCTTACAAGTGTGTCCAGAATGTTGCAGCGATTCAGGGAGACAGGTATGAATGTCCGAAGACCAGTACAGGGTAGACCACGGGTAACAACTGCCATTCAAGAACGTTACTTGAGAGTTTCTTCGTTGAGACAACGGTTTGCAACCGCTCGCCTCCTTCAAAATCAGCTTGAGCAAACTCATGAGGTGCAAATTAGCACTCAGACAATAAGAAATCGCCGCAGAGAATATGATTTAAGGCCTCGTGTCGCGGCAAGAGGCCCAGCTCTTACCCCAGCCCATCGAAGGGCGCGTTTGGATTTTGCGAGAGAGCATATCCATTGGGAAGAGGCCGATTGGGAAAGAGTTCTGTTCACAGATGAGTCTAGATTCTGCCTCTCTACCATTGTGATCAACGTTCCCTTGTATACAGACGTCCACATGAAAGATATGCTCAGTGCAATTTCCTGAATACTACTGGTTTCGGGGGAGGATCGATTATGGTATGGGGTGGAATATCTTTGACTGCTCGCACAGACGTAGTGGTCGTTGATAATGGAGCTATGAATGCTGATAAGTATATAAGGAACATTCTTGAAGAGCATGTAGTGCCATTTGCCCCATACATTGGTGAAAATTTCATTTTTATGGACGATAATGCCTGACCCCATCGTGCGCGCATCGTTCCGGAGTACCTTGAAGAGGTTGAAGTCTCTCGAATGGAATGGCCAGCAAGAAGTCCAGATCTCAATCCGATTGAGCAGGTTTGGGACAACCTCAATAGAAGGCTGAGAAGTTCAGAAAATCATCCAGCTACTCTTAATGACTTAGGAATCCAACTCGGAGAAATCTGGGAAGGATCAGATCAGAACATTTTAAGATCACTCATTTTGAGTATGAACCGTCGTTGCCGAGCTGTAATTAACGCAAGGGGTGGAAATACCAAGTATTAAATCACTTATCAGTATTTCAGTATTTTGAAAATTGTTCATTTCTCTTCTTTCACATAAGATTCGGTGAAATCCTGAATTTTTCTTCCATTTAATGTGTCTTGTTTCGTTCAAAACCTTCCCGAGAGAAAAATGTCAATGTAGAGTTAACTTTCATTAAAATTGAGATTTTCAGAATGTGCGTTAATTTTTTTGCGCGGTGTATGTCCAATGACTCAAAGAACTTGACTGAGCATTCCCTATGCCATGGGCGCGCCCGCAGGGGGGCCAGGGGGGGCCATCCATGCCCCCCCTTGAGATTTTGATGGTCTTATCGTTTTTCAGTACAACACCCTAAATATTACTTTCTCAATTAAATATTTTTATTTTGCACACCCCCCCCCCCAAATATTTTTTTTCTGAGAGAAAATGAATTTGTTCCATAATTTTGACGCGCACTAGCTGTTTTTTTACGATAGAATCATTCCCTGATATTATTTCCTTATGAAGCAACTTGTATCCCTGAGAACATTGTATTCATGTTATTGTCGTCTGTCTAAAACTACATAACCTCATATTTTATTGTAATTTTCCAATTGAAATTGTGCGCATGCCTTCAACGAAATTCTTATCGAAGATTCGGCTTCGCTCTTCAACGCTTTTTGTTTATATCTTATAATAATATTAATTTATATGATGCAGAAGTTGGTATCAATACTCTCATAGAGATAACTTTTCAATTTACAGAGTGAGAGTAGTTCATGGCCAACTGTATACTATGTAAGAAAAAAAATAGTTATATCGAGAATGTTTGCACTTATTTTGTTTTTGTACAGCAAATTGTAGTTAGGTACTGAATTGTAGAGTTCGTCATTATTTCAACCAACATCGTAGAATTTTACTTATCTGATGGATCATCAGTGTTCGTTTCTATTATTTTGGCTTACTCACGAAAATTTATGACATCGCCGTACATTCACCAACGCTTACTTACACTTTCATTGCTGTTCACAAAACAAACTAACGATTTTATTTGCATGAACAGATCGACCTATTTTTATTGGAAGACTAGCTGCCATTTCTACCACTCAGGGTATTATTTGAGCACGTATCAAACCAAAAATAATTTGAAAACTTATTTTTATATATTTCAAAATATTGTCTCCTGAAGTGAAATATTTTCCTCTTTTTTATCAGATTTAATTTTTATTTCTTCCTCAAAGTGTGACCGTTTGGTGCGTTTTATGGTCCTGTGGGGTCATTAGACCTCACTCTTTTTTGAAAATTAGGCTGGAGCAACAGCAAATGTTGAATCAAATGAAGAAAGTGCCATTTTTAGGAGTAGTTTGTGGTATTACATCTTTTTATCATATTTTTGATTGCATAGGTAATCTGAAATCATCAAGCTACTTGAAGCTTACAAATATGTAAGCTTACACTTTGACGCAAAATTCATGTCAAAAATGTTAGGTAGCTTATTTTTCAGGGGGTTCATAAAGAATAACTCTGATGAGCTCAGTAATCAGAAATATTTTTGGATGTGCCTACAGACGTCTTTAAATATACAGCTCCACAAAAGTTGAGGAAGTTCTGAAATGTTGTGAACGTTTCAAAAGTTGCCTATTTTAGTGCATCATTTATGAGAAATCCAATTTTACTCTCTTATATCTGAATGGATCAGTTGTTGTTTTACAATTATTATATTTTTTCATTTTTTTTAGTGAACTGAGTTTGTACTCCAAATACGAAAAATGAATTGTCATCTTAAACTGTAAAACTCATAGAGCAACGGGCAAAATGAATCTGATAAATAAAAAAAAAACTTTTTGAACAGTCTCAAAATATCTGAACTCAATCAACTTTTGTAGAGCACTTATCTTGGCTGACTAGCCGTTCAAAGAATATCTGAATAAATTCGGATTCGATACTTCCATAATGAATTAAGTGAGTAATTAGTAGATATACTTTAAAATTCTCTTCAAGATTATTTGGTCACTTCCGGTTAGACCCAAAGTGAATTTCAATGTCATTCTCCGCTAATGCTGAATTTTTTAGTTAACAAAATTGAACTTCACTTTTGGTTGGACAGGAAGCACCTAAACCAAAAAAGTTTAATTTTAATTCCCTGTTTGGCGTGACGTATTTTGATTACTGAATTTTGTTGTCAGTGTTTTAAGTGAGAAGATTGGCTAGAAATTATGAAATTTATGTTTTTTTCCATATTTTCCAGGTTCCCCCACTAGCAATTAGAGAAGAATCATCATCCAGTTTCCAAGAAGAAACCCCTTCCACTTCGCAACAATATTCTTAATGAAATCAGTATTAATATTATAGTTGCCTACTTAATAATAACGAAATGTTATAAAGTGATAGTTAGGTATGCAAGGAATTAAATCGATTAAACATAATTAAATAATGACAAATAGGTACTAACGAATATTTCAAAAATTCTTTGTTCAACTGAAGTTATATCGAAATCGATATGAAAATAATTGATAATATTCCCTTTTACCATGAAATTTTGGAGGAGATTTTATATAGGGTAAGAAAATTTCCATTGAATTCGAATATAGAATATCATCAAATGAAATCAGGATTGAAGAAAATCAGATCAATTGATCAGCTTACGAAGATTTGAAAATTTGTTTTTCGGAATTCATGAAGAAAAAATAATACAGCTAGAATTATATAAATCATTTTAATAGTCACATATGGTAGTATTGGTACATACATTATTGATGCATGTATTTTTGTTCAAAGCAAGGAAAATTTCCATTAGTCTTCCATCGCACAAAATATGAAAAAAGTACCCAATATCATCATTTTATACTGTTCGAGTACGTATTATTCTGCTGTTATTCCGAATACAGATTTCCATTCCTTCAATATCAATCGAATTTAATTCAGATACTACCTGCAACTATATCGACAAACATACTCAGCTTGAATTTTTGTGAACGGTTTTTCTGGGAATCTATTTTTACGGAAAACGTTTGATGTTGAGTGTTATTTTATCAATGTTAATATAATTTAGGAATTTTATAGAAACAATATTGAATGGTGGATCAATTGTGGAGTAAACTTAAGGAATAAATGAATCATTTGTACCTACCTAATTAAAATCATTGTACTCTATAATAAATAAAATGAGTATACTGTTACTAATTTTTTGAATCATATGGTTACAATCCAAAGTTCTCGCTATTCCTTATTTACGCGTTATTTCAAATATTTTTAACGCCAATTCAAGGGACTGAAAAATTATCAATTTTTCCATAATATTGCGATCAGATTCCAAGGGCGTTCCCAGCCTTTGAGCTAGGGGGGGGCAGAAAAAAATCAGAATAGAAATAATGAACAGATTTTCGTATATTATGCTATTATTTCATGAGTTTTTAAGGGATTTTTGAGCTCTAGGGGGGCAGCTGCCTTCCCCCCTGCACCCCGCTGTAGACGACCATGTTAGATTCCAACTATCTAGCGGAGGTTATATAATTTTGATTCGTCACACTGAATCACCGGTTTTCTGAAATAATACAAGAGTCATTGACAGTGGCGGATTAACCATGTGGGAGGCCCCTAGGCAGTGCAATTTATGGGGCCCCTTTTCAATTCAATTTTATTCGTGCACGGGGCACGCAGGGCACGCGGGGCCCCTAGCTGATGCGGGGCCCCTAGGCAGTCGCCTACTCTGCCTAATGGCTAATCCGCCCCTGGTCATTGATGAACAAAGAACGGTTAGTTGTTCTGGAGGCGATCGTATTAAAATCGTAGAAAAATATATTGGGTGCGCGCCTTACTGTCGTATGTATCATCGGGCTTAGTTTAGTGCTTTATTAATGAATATAAGTGGCCTTAGTGATTTGTGTTTACCAATAACTAATTCGAAAAACTGTATCTAAGTTTGTCCTTAATTCTAACTTGAAAATAATTTTTATAAAATATATTCCAATTTCTTTTCTATAAATTCCGGATCACTTTCGAATTATATTTAAAATCAAAGAAATATTTGTCTATGGGTTTCCAAATTATTTCGAACACCGTCAATTCATATGACGCGAACTTTAATTGGTTCAAAAATTGCATTTCCGAATTTAATAAATAAGTAGGTACTTCGCAAAATTAAAAATCACCAATAATTTCAAGTACAACATATTGAAATACGTTTATTGAATATTGCAACAACATTTTAAAAAATAGAAAAATCCATCGTTTATTGTCAGATTTAATTTGCAATAATGCGTTTCTATTTCGGCATTTACGAAATTTTTTTTTTTTTGGATTTGAGTCTTTCTATGGATTGCTAAAGTTTTGCTAGTTGAAAGTGAACCAACCTGTATAAATTTATATTTCAGGACAATTTTTCGGTTCATGTTTGCTTTGAATGTTGAATAATTAGATTTTTCCATTGTTTCCTTATTCAGATAAAGTGTTTTTAGTGTTTTTAATAATATACGGTGAAGCGAAACAGAAATTTTATCCACCCCACTGGCGGATCCAGGGGGGTAGCAGGAATTTTTTCAGGGGGGCCATGAATTGATAGAAATTTTCTACCAACATTGTAGGAGTTAAAGACCCAAATTGAATTTTTTTTTTGAAAATATTAGGGATCGATTGAACTGCTATAAAGAGATTATTGTCAATTTCGAGGTACCCCTTCGACCTCCCAAAGGAAATGTAGAAATGGATGGCGAGAACGTTAACTTGATATCTGAAGTGAAATTCCTTATCGATCCGACTTCTTTATCTATTTCGTGAGCAATTTCATTTTTCCTTTTTGTATTAGAGCGAGTTATTGATTGTAACTCACGCTATTGGTTTATATATACTATTACAGATCAAAATCAGTTGAATTATGGATACATTATTCTATGGGAGTAGATGAATTATTATTATTATGTATTAACAAAAAATAATTGAAATATTCACTATATTTACTCATATACTTTTTTCGTGAGTTATTTCACAAGGGCATCCAATTTTTTCGAAAAAAAAGAAAAAACACGTTGCTAAGTAATATTTTAATAAGAAGCACGGGTGCTGGTGGCAACAAAAATCCTAGGATTTTTTGCACCCGCACGAATGCTTTTTGTTAAAAAATATTACTTTGCATTGTGTTTTTTCGATTTTTTCACGGGAAAAATTAGATGACCGAATGGTATTTGACAAGACTATTTCATGAGCAACAGATTATTTAATTTTTTTATTATTATTTCAATTCATTTAATCACAAAATCCTACAACAAATTTAAGTATTGTAATTTTCGAAGACGAAAGCTGTCAAGTTTTGCTGCGAAAAAACTGCTGATAGCTGCTGCCATACAGTTTTTTCATCACTAGAAACCTCTTGTAATTCAAATTGCGCGTTTCTAATCTGTGGAAATCAAGACGAGGGAAAGTCATATAACAGCCAAATGGAATTAATTCGATAACGAATAAATGAGGGGGTGTTAGGAAAAACGCTCGGACACGTCGATTTGTAATTTTAAATGCGCATATTTTTCAAGAAAATAAAATTATATAGGGTGTTCCATGCGACCGTGGCCAATACCAACTTTCTTATTACAGCTGAAATATATATACAGCTGTATATATTTAACATTCCTACATTGACATTAATGTTTTTTTTAATAATTAAGAAATAATCAGTATTACTCATTAGGTTTGAAGTGTAATGTACGGAATTTGTGAAATAAAATAATTTTTATTTAAAACGTTGATTTTTGCAATAAATCTGAAAACACTTAATACTTCCGAAATAGTTAAAGATAGGTATAGGACATTGTGCATGAATTGTGTCTAGAATTCTTTGAAGAATCCAAAAAATAAATAATATACAGGGGGTTGCATTTGAAATAAAAAAGTTGGTATTGGCCACGGTCACATGGAACACCCTATATAATATTATTTTCTTGGAAAATATGCGCATTTAAAATTAAAAATCGACGGGTCCGAGCGTTTTTCCCAACACGCCCTCATTTATTCGTTATCGAATTCATTCCATTTGGCTGTTACACTCTGTATAATACCACTTGAGATGAAATTTTGCCGGCTAAATTTCTCGATTGTGATATGAAAGTTAAAATTTAAGCAGGTGAAATTTCGTCATCACTATTTCACGAGAAAATGTGTCCAACAGTGATATCATTGTTTAGAGTTTAAACAATGGTAATATGGTCACATTGGGCACGTATTGCGCTATTTGACAAATGAGTAATCATCATATATATAGTCCATCCAAAAATGATTGACATCAGAGCAGGCCTTGAAAGTCCAGTCGCAGCTTTATTTCTAGTTACAAAAAAGTAACTAAAAATTTTCTGTGCTTTCATCATAGATATAGAAATAACCTAAAAATTCAACGATAATTTTTTAAAGTATGGAACGTTGAACATGAAAATGTTCCCAATTTTCACATACGATTACCAGCGTGTGAATCTGTATCTGTATACCAGCAGTATATTATTTTCATCTTGTATTGATACATTTTCGATCTTACCAGATCTTACGATCAATTATAGGAGCATACAGCCTGGAAATTCTGGTTCGATAACGAAAAATATCGTGGGTGATTAAATAGCACAGTCCTTTTCAATGTTCTATATGAATATTCGCTAAACCGAAAAAATCTAGTTGATAATTTGAAGCGTGTTACTGCAATGTGAATGGATTGGGAAATTTGTAATAGATATCAAGACAGAAACAAAACTTAACCAATGGAATGGATCTATTTAATTTATGAAGAATTTTGTCATGACATTGTAACTTTCAATATTTGTGAACAATTAAGGTGTAAAATACGAAATATAAAAATGTAAATATTCCTATTATATTCTGTTTCAACAACCACAACTGTTATTATTGCCTCATCTGGGCAGACCTCGTCATGTTCATAATGAAAGGTCTTGTCAGCAATATTATAACATCCTATATATTTTGACTAATCTTCTCTCATTTCTTTTTCTACGTGCTCTGTGCAGGCTTTCCATTTTTTAGCTATATTCACTCTTCAAGAGCCTCGTTTCAAAGATATTTATTTGACTTGCTCAATTTTCTGCCAAATTTGTTCGAAACATTAATGACAGAACAAAATGTCAGTGTTATTTCTAACACCAACCTGAATTCTGCAACTCAAAATATTACTGAATGGGCATTACCAACATAATTTCGATTTTCCAAAGCCCCCCGAGATGTCAATCATTCTTGGATGGACTATAACTAAACGTTGATTATTTTCTCTATGGTATTCATTTCCGAGGCTATCTAAGAATTTTAAAACGTCAAAAGTTTTATTGCTGGAAAACCTACTTGTTAGTTTTGCTTGCATGTTTTTATTGAAACTTCCTCACTAAAATGGAATGAGTGAAATATTCGTTATTATTTACAATGAGGCAGAAATTCTCATCAAAGGAATGACTTAAATAAGGGAAGACGAGTAATAAAAACCACCATTAATCCAGTTTCGTTTTATTGAATAATAAAAGTGCTCATAGCTCAGATGTTAAACGGATTTCAATTGATAAACAACACAAAGTATCGAAATAAAGCGTTGTCTGCAATAATACTGCAAAAATCATCGGAATGAACTCGTGCGCGATCAACTTAATCGACTTCCTCGATGGTGGGTCCAGCACCGCCAGTTCCGGCACCAGGCGCGGCGCCTCCAGCTCCTGGGAAGCCACCGGGCATACCGCCAGGCATACCTCCGGGAACTCCGCCAGCGCCTTGATACAAAGCGGTGATGATCGGCTTGCAGATATTCTCCAACTCCTTATGCTTGTGTTCGTATTCTTCCTTCTCTGCCAACTGATTGGCATCCAACCAAGCGATGACTTCGTTGCATTTCTCCATGATGGTGGTTTTGTCGCTTTCGCTGATCTTGCCCTTGATGTTGTCGTCCTCGATGGTGCTCTTCACGTGGAAACAGTAAGATTCCAAGCCGTTCTTAGCGGCGATGGTGCCCTTTTGCTTCTCGTCCTCGTTACGGTATTTCTCGGCATCGTTCACCATACGTTCGATGTCCTCTTTGCTGAGACGGCCTTTGTCGTTGGTGATGGTGATCTTGTTCTCCTTGTTTGTCGACTTCTCGATGGCAGTTACGTTCAAGATACCGTTGGCGTCGATATCGAAGGTGACCTCGATTTGAGGTACACCACGAGGTGCAGGTGGGATTCCGGTGAGTTCGAATTTACCCAAAAGGTTGTTGTCTTTGGTCATGGCACGTTCTCCTTCGTACACCTGGATGAGTACGCCGGGTTGGTTGTCGGAGTAGGTGGTGAAGGTCTGAGTCTGCTTGGTCGGGATGGTGGTGTTCCTCTTGATCAAAGCGGTCATGACGCCTCCGGCTGTTTCAATACCGAGCGATAAAGGTGTGACGTCGAGAAGAAGCAGATCTTGGACCTCCTCGGACTTGTCGCCGTGCAAGATGGCGGCCTGGACCGCGGCACCGTAAGCTACGGCTTCGTCAGGGTTAATCGATTTGTTCAACTCCTTTCCGTTGAAGAAGTCCTGGAGGAGCTTCTGTACCTTGGGGATACGGGTGGAACCGCCTACCAAGACGATGTCGTGGATTTGGGTCTTGTCCATTTTAGCGTCGCGGATCGATTTTTCGACGGGCTCCATGGTGGATCTGAAGAGATCGGCGTTCAATTCTTCGAACCTGGCACGGGTGATGGAGGTGTAGAAGTCGATACCCTCGAAGAGCGAATCGATTTCTATGCTGGCCTGAGTCGAGGACGACAGGGTGCGCTTCGCCCTTTCGCAAGAAGTGCGGAGACGACGAAGGGCTCTTTTGTTGGTGGTCAGATCTTTCTTGTATTTACGTTTGAACTCTTGTACGAAGTGGTTCACCATCCTGTTGTCGAAGTCCTCGCCTCCCAAGTGAGTGTCTCCGGCTGTCGACTTAACCTCGAAAATACCATCCTCGATGGTCAAGATGGAGACGTCGAAGGTACCGCCGCCCAAATCGAAAATGAGTACGTTCCTTTCGCCGGTGGCCTTCTTGTCCAGACCGTAAGCGATGGCAGCGGCGGTGGGTTCGTTGATGATACGAAGGACTTGAAGACCGGCGATGGTACCGGCGTCTTTGGTTGCCTGTCTTTGAGAGTCGTTGAAATAGGCTGGTACGGTGATGACGGCGTTCGTTACACCCTTTCCTAAATAGGCTTCGGCTGTTTCCCTCATTTTGGTGAGGACCATGGAACTTACTTCCTCTGGATAGAAGGATTTGGCCTCTCCTTTGTAATCTACTTTAATTTTTGGTTTTCCTCCATCATTGATGACCTCGAAGGGCCAATGTTTCATGTCGGCTTGGACAGTAGCATCATCGAAACGACGCCCAATAAGACGTTTGGCATCTGCAAGACAAAAAAAATCGATTAGAAAATAACCTAAACAAGACGAAAATATGAATTCTACGATTAGTTTTTGTCATCAGTAATATTTAGGTTATAAAAGCAAGTACGTTTCGTTCGAAATCATATAAAATAACAAAATTTATATTTACATTTTTAAAGACAAGCTTTTATAATAAACACTCATCCGCCATTTTGAAGCCGCTATCTTGAATGCCTCAATTTTGAAGAACGTAATTTTCGACCCACAAAACCCATTGATATCAATTTTGAATAGAATCGTATTTATAATTACAAAACTCGTCGGCCACATTGAATTCCTCAATTTTGAAGAATCGTAATTATCGAACCCAAAAACCCCCAGATAACAATTTTGAATAGAATCGAATCATAATTACGAAACTCGTCCGCCATATTGTAGCCGCCATCTCGAATTTTCCAATTTTGACAGAAGAATCAACATTATAGAACCCAAAAACCCCCATATACTAATTTTTAATAGAATCGGATCATAATTACAAAACTCGTCCGCCATATTGTAGCCGCCATCTTGAATTTTCCAATTTTGACAGAAGAATCATCATTGTCGAACCCAAAAACCCCCAGATACTAATTTTGATTGGAATCGGATCATAATTACAAAACTCATGCGCCATTTTGATCGCAGACAGGCAGACACCGGGACAGGTGAAACTAAATAAAAGCTTGTAAAAAGAAGCTTTGCGAGTTTTCAAAGAGGAAAAATTTACTGAATCTTTCACAACCGGTACTAATTATGGACAAAACCGAAAAAGAATGTTTTATAATATGTAGTAGAAACTCCTTTTAATTCTTCCTCGTCATGTCGTAGAACGGATGTCTTTTATGACTTCATGTGAATATGTTCGATCATAGATGCATAAAAATGTAATGTCTAAACTAATAACTAAAAATCGTGACCAAAAATTGAAGATCAAGAACGGCACTCTAGTAGTACGGGTCCTACTTCGGGAATAATCCGCAATATTTCGCGGTCGTGGCGCTACTGCGGCAGTGGAAAATAGCGCGACACCTTTCGGGAGAAATGAAAAGTAGGACTCCTGCTCAAAGTCTTAAACAAAATCTAATCTGTGTCAACACCAGGTATTCTATGCATCTATGTTCAATCCTTACATAGATTCATAGAATATTTCTATGCATCTATATCCTAACCTAACATTTTTTTTCATTCAACGAATCCGTAAGAGAACACCCTCCCCGGCTAAATTTACGAATTTACGATTGTTGTTTTTCCATTATAATAGTCACCACAATTCCTTCAAAACATGCCGAGATAAACCACGTTCATTGACAATAATATTGATTCATATGACCATAATAGGTATTATATCTACCATGTACTGTGCTCATGGCTAGCAAATAAGGAAATTCGTCAATCCAAGGTCAAGGATCAATGAAATCGTGAATAATTTGAAAAAAAAAACAGAAAACTCACCAAAAATTGTGTTATTGGGGTTCATCGCCACTTGGTTTTTAGCGGCATCTCCAATGAGACGTTCGGTATCGGTAAAAGCGACATAGGAAGGTGTTGTCCTGTTTCCTTGGTCGTTGGCAATAATTTCAACTTTTCCGTGTTGGAAAACACCTACACAAGAGTAGGTGGTTCCCAAATCAATACCAACAGCGGGTGCTTTAGCCATCTGCAAATAATTATGGATACAGAATTAAATTAAATTTTTAATTACAAGGTGAAGACGATACGAATAACCTATTTCATGTCAGAATACCTAACATGCGGTGAATCTCGAATATATCAAAATAAATTGACAAAATCGAATGTCATGCACTTTAATCAGGAAAAAGCAAATTCTCACCTTTTTTTAATTTAATTTAAGTTGCAGACAATACTTCAATAAATACTTATACTAGTTTAATGCTTGGTAGCTAAACGTGAAATCGGAAGAATATTATAAAATGGCTGTTTATATACGGGCTCGCGGAGATGCTTCTAGAAGCTTGGGCACATCGACCAATGGGATATCAATTTCCAGTGACGTTAGTCATGCGTTGTTTCCTGGCAGTTCGATAATGACTTATAAAAGATCTGAATTTCTAGTAAATTCCGGAAAATGATAGTGTATCCGGTATTTCTTTAGGATAAAAAAGATATAATTTTTTTTAAACAGCATTTTCTTCGTTAACAATAGTTCCACGAAGATTAGATTTTTTAAATCTAATGGGCGTGTGCAACGGAAATAGGTGGGAGATTTGGCGGTCGAATTTCAAATGAGAATTTTCTGGAAAATGGCCTTTGATGGTTATTTTTGTTGAGTTTTCATTGTTGATGTTGAATTTTCCTAAAATAAAAGGATTTCCCCAATATTTCTATAACCTTTAAGTAAGGATGTAAATCGTACATAGTAAATAATGAATTCGCTATTTCGCTCATATAATTGAATTCAACTGGTGGGAAAACCTAATTATAATGACAATGTGATTTTAATCAGATCACAATGAGTAAGCTTTATAGTCATAAAGTCATGATTTCGTTACTTTATGTGGATTTTCAAAATATACTGATTTATATACGCAATAATCTGAATAATCAGTCAATGCTTCTTTTGAAACTAAGACGTAGAAATGAAAACTTGTCCCGTTTGTCCCTGAACTTGCTAATGATTTTTGATTATATTTATCTAGAATTTGATACAATGAATTAAAGTCCGCATAATATTCTAGATTCGTTTATATGTGAATTCTGGGCATTCGGTTGAAATTAACTTATTTTCTTATTTATAAAATAGGTATCAGTCATGGTTATCGTATAAGAACGATAATGTGAGGATATAGGTGGGTATATATGTCATTCTAAGAGATTAAATATCTTGCCATAAGGCAACCACGAATGATAAATATACCTACAAACGTACCCATATCCATTCCAAAATTATATGATTATGACTTCAATTCATTCATGCATAATCATCAAAAAAGGTAGGCAACTATACTTAAAAAAAGGAATTATACGTAAATCGAGAATGAAGGTTTCATTTATTCTCGAGCCAATTCAAGATACATATACCAAATAAGGGCAAGTCGTATTAGAAAACGGAACAAGGAACATCCAAGAAAAGAAATGACATCTGCTCAGTGCTCATGGCCTTTGTTCGGCTGCTTTGATTTCGCACCTTGGGAGAATTCTGAATTGACTATCATCATAGTATAAATATTATACTATGCTATCATACAATAAATGACAAAGGTAGTTTTTTTTCATTGTCCCCATTACGATATTCAACCCAAAGGCCCCAAAGTAGGTAGATCCTTGACCTATGGGATAACCTCAACTAAACGAAAACTCATGTACCTACCTAAAACTTTTAATAATCCGTTTGAAGATAATGGAAAAAAAATTTTTGGTAGACTGCAAGATGGTTCTACAGAATGTTTCAAAAATCTGCATCGTTAATTGAAATGAAATGAATGCCTATTTTGGTACACCTAAGAATTAATTTTTCAAGATGTGCTTTGGAGGTTAATTTTTCAAGATGTGCTTTGGAGGATTACATCCTTTAATTGATTATTGACGATTAGGTATATTAAACAACACACAAAGTCTTTATTTTCCACATATTCATTGCTCCAATCATTTTGGAAAAATTCTATTTTTTATTCTTCTTAGAGCGAATGTAGTCAATTTTCACTTTTTAATTACTTAAAATAAAACTTTTTCTTCATTTATTTGCCTATGATTTGTATGAAAACAACTATGATTCAAATAAAAAGTGGCCTAAGGCATATTGGTCGACCTCCCAGATATTAAAAAAAATGATTTGTTAATTCGATCATTTAATAAAAATTTGATGAACCGCAGATCATGAAAGGAAAAAATAATAGAGAAAAACATTCAAATTATTTATTCAAAATAACAAAGAATGCGAATAAATCACTCAATAATTATTATTGGATAAAACAAAACTTTCATAACAAAGTTATCGATTATTATTGACTCAGAACAAAACCTAAATGTCTTGATGAATTGATCCAGAATATTCAGACATTGGTCAGCTGAGATAATTATCATAGTTCAGATTATTTTGAACTATTCTCAGGAATATACTGAACAAATATAATTTATATTCAGTCAGTTTTATTCAATTTTAAGATTCATAAAAAAGGTAACATTTCGACTTTATAAATACAAACATTCCACGAATATATTCGATTGCTACTCATAAATCTAGTGAAGCTTAATAAATAAGGTATTGCAGACGGAAAAGTGTCTATTCATTAATGAGATTGAGAATCAATTATTACCCCGAAATTTGTTCATTATTACAACTTCCATTTTGGATCAAAATTGATCTGAAACATTATGAATAATCAGATAATTTAATTCGGGTGAATTAACATAAAAACATATTACTCTCAGAGTAAATAGAATATAAAGTTTATATTCCGGAGAAATAACTTTGATAAACTAGTCCAATTGAAGTTGATGCAAAATACACAAAACAACACCACCATGTTGAAAAGCCAAAAATACCCCTGAAGACGTCAACCGTGAATACCTAAATTAGAAAAGAAAAAATTTAAATAAGTTGAATGATAATCAATAACACATCGTTTTTTGTAATGATTTTCTAACAATTTTTCGCACAACTGTCTGAAATACTGTTTCAGAATAGTGTATTCTAAAACTATTCCAACACGTATGCAAAATGAGTGTTGGAATTGCCTTCTGCAACGAGTATGAGACGATATTTCCTCTATTTCAGTAAAGTTTTGTGAAAAACTGTCGAAATTAAATGAAAAATTCAGATTATACATCCTAGTGACTTTTGTATTGTATCTTGAAATCATTTATAATTACGCATTGAATTCGTGAATTATGTTTGAAGAAATCGATTTAACACCTCCATAATTAAGAAAAATTGAGAATAAATTGACACATCAGAAATCCTAATCCGTGTATGAAAAATAATACGAAAAACTTGTGAAGTGGTCTGAAGAGAATTCGGTTATTTGAATTTCAGGTAATGTTTTGTTGGCGTATTTTGCATAACGTATTTATGGATTAGGACATATGAATGTTCTACATTATGCTGAACTTATTCAATGTAACGCAGTATGGCTCAGAAATTGATAAATAAAATATTCCAAACGAGTATTGATTGAGAAAATAGAAGAAAACTAGCTATAGAACTAGGTATAACCTCATCACCTTCCAAACGGAAACTTTGGGATTTTTTTTGCAAAAACTAAGAGGATTGCCGACTTCTCCTTATCATTTCGGTAATCTGGGACCCAAACTTATTGAGTACGAATTTTTTCACTTTCCCAACACGATTCTTTAAGTTCTAAATAATTACCATGAAATTGGATAGGATCGGAAGCCAGTGCTAACAACTAAAAAACGAAAAATATAACTGAAAACAATGCTGTAATGAGTTCATTACAGTACTGTTTTTGTACTGTAATAAACTCATTACGATACTGAAATAGAGAAAAGCTATTAACCAAAATAATGAATGATGACAGAAAAATAATTCAAAAATGCTTTGAAGTTATTTCAATGACTTTGGTAGTACAGGATTTTTGTTAATACAAAGAAATACTTGAATGGAAACAATACTAACCGACTTCAGATTCTCAATTGCCAAATGAACTTCCGCAGCAGTATCTGCCAATGAACCTTCGGTTGGACCCGAACTGTCCATCGGACTCACTATATTGTGCCAAGGTGCATCGTCTGGTGAACATTCCCCTGTATCGAAAATACCTACCCATTTGTACTCACCAAGAGTTTTATACATAAAAGTAAAATACAGCACCATTATGATTGGTGAAACGTATTGTACGGTTACTACACACAAGTAGTAAAAGACAGCACTAATCTGAAATACAATACATGCAGAAAACGAATCATTTCAAAACATGGCCAGTCAGTTATACCTTTTTCTGAAAGTCTATATTCGTGATTCTACCGGCTTCTTTCTTTTGTTCTTCAGTTCTATGATATGCCATATCCAGGTATGCCTGAAGGTACCATGGCATCAGTACTATTTTCAAGCACATAACAACAGTAATTGCCACAATACGAAAAGTATTGAACGCTTCATCAGTCATTCTGGAAGAAATTTATAATTATATTCGTATACTTATCGAAATAAAACCAGAGTGATCGACTGGGAATTCCATCTATAGATATACAGGGTGGTTCGTGAATAATAATAGTGGTTATTTCTTTATTTCAACCATCTAACTGTACATGGTTTCATGTTGAAAAGATGGCATATAAACTGTCATCTCAGGCCATCAATGCTTGTGAATCAAAAAGTGAAGACCTGGACTCATATTTTTGTCTAATGAAACACCCTGTACATAAAATATCAATTAGTCGTTAAAACCATTTGATTCTGCATACATTTGTTGATGGAATTCCTGGAGAGACAACCCGTATTAATACTGGACATAATTACAATGTGATAAAAATAAATAGCAAAAATGTTATATACATACAATGGTTTTTCTCTACCAGAGAAAACTCGAACGGTCAAATAGTCCCTTGCTACAGGTTTGATCCATAAAATAACGAGCAGAAATGGTAAAGCAAAAGTCAAATTCAATAGGATCTGAATGGATTTATTTTCTCGGAAGTATCTGAAATAAAAAATAAATCAACAAACTATTGAGATTTTCAGAAAACTATTCACAAATTCAAATGAATAATTTAGTTTTCAATTTATCAAAAATGGTAAAAATATAGTTATACTCACTTTAACAAGTCCCAATGCATTCGAGCTATTCTCAGACCAGGAAAAGTAAGTACAGATCCTAAAATTCCACACCAAAGAGCAAGGAAAAATTTCAACACAATCTTCGAAGCCGGTCCTCTGTAAAAAAAGTGTTTCAAGAAAAATTTAAATTCGTGTCAAATAACTCACGTTGAACTCAAGCCCTGACTGCTAAGAAAAACCGAAGCAGTTTCATTAAAACTCGTGTATGCATTTTCAAGTCCCAGCTCCAAATTTTTTTCATCCACTATCAAAATAATCATAGAAATGAGCAAATAAGCGAAACCCATCACAATACATGTTGATCTTTCCCCTACTGATTCTTCACCTTTGAAATACTGTACCGTTAGAGACATCAACAATTTACTGAACCACTTATAAGGAAAATATACTTCTTCAAATCATGCATTTCATTCTTGTTGTTACAAGAGTTCAAATGATTTCCAGATTTCTGCATTATTGTATTGAAATAATGTTCCATAAATGATTTTCGATATGTACTTCTCATTAAAAGGATACAAGGAAAAAAGAATAACCACTCCACACCATAACATGCTCAGGTTAATTTCATTTTTCAATGGAAACCAGTTCTGGTAGACCTAAATTGGGAATATCAAATTAAATTCTTATATAAAATGGGTCAAAATTACCTCTGTTATAGAATAAACTATGAGCGTGTACACGGCAAAATCTACAAGCCATTGGTACTCTGTGAAATATCTCAGATGTATAACATCTAAACGAGAGACTTTTGCGGTTTCCAACTGAACATCTAAATTTCGTGGTATATGAAAGGTATCCCCATACACTTTCCCATTGGTCTGTAGTTTATTCTTTCTAGGTTTCGGTTTCTCTTTCTTGATATTAGCTAATTGCTTTAGCTCCGAATCAGTAGGGTACAAGTATCTAATGAGTCCTGTGGAACATAAAAGCCATCTTCCTAGAGAAAAATGTGGTCCTAGTTTTTGAATAACACTTATCATCACAAGTGTGATGACCAGTTGGGCACCCAAAACAGCCTTAAAATTTAAATGAATGTATTAGAATATGAATGAAAATTAGATAATTCCATATTCACCATAACTGATGTTACTACTTTCAGTCTTTCCACATAATTGGAAGTTTACCAATTAAATAATTGTCCTATTAGTATTTTTAGAAAAGGTAGAGAATTGTTGAGGTTAGGATGTACATAACCTCACTTAAAATTTGTAACTCATCTTTATATTTTTTACGTAAATTTAAAAGTATGTACGATACGCTCCTACGACGAGTAGGTTTAGTAGATACATTACATAGCTTTCTCTTTGAAGGAGACTGAATTTACTAAATTGGTGCCTCTTAGTTCAAAAGTAAAACAGATCATATCAGATATGCGAATGATTCTCTGCTTGATTTTATTTTTAGATGATATGAATAATTTTACTACAGAAATATAGAATAGATTAAATAATACTCAAGTTTTTGTAATTGACGTGATGCTTTATTTGCCTAAATATTGAAATACAATTTTGGCTCACTCATTTATGTCACTGATTATTATTTGATATGAAAGTATTAGGTAGTGATATTTTTCATCTGACTATCGAAATATTCAATTGATAACTGTTTAATATCAAGAGAATTTTTCAACTTCTACAGTTTATACTACTTGGGGGTAATTTCTCATTTCACATGATAAATAACATTACAAACAGGTAAAATACCAAAAGAATTTGGAATGAAATTTGTTTTATTCTTGCAAGAGGAATGAAACTTTACACAACAAAAAATTTAAGTGAATGAAATCGATTATTCAAGATAAAAGTGGATTTCTATCCGATCTTGACTGCTACCTTATTTTATGCGATTCTATATAATCAATAATGCTTCAGTTTTCTTAACAAAAATTATGTTTTATTCACACAGGAAATCACATACAGTCGAGTCAAAACTATCAAGTTAAAAAAATTGTGCCGACAAGATCTTATTCAATTCTCCTTTTCTTCACCAATGACCCTAAAAGGTCTGATATAGCAGGGAGATTATTAGTTTGATCTCCTGCTCCGGTATTAACCTCAGAATTTTTGCCACTCTTTATATTTCTATGTTGTGGAAATGTAGGCATGAGTTTCGGATCACAAGGTAGCGGAGGTTCCTTGAAGTAACTGCTCTGAAGGCATTCCTCCGCTGTGGCTCGTTTTCTAGGGTCGTACATGAAAAGGAAATTGAGTAACCTCAAGCCTGCTGCCGATAACCAAGGGAATCTCTGCTTCAAATTATTATATGGTTGTTGCTTCAATGTGTAGTTCTGAAGAGCTGGTAATTGGCTGAATCCAGGCCAAATAGCATCAGAAGGAGTTCCCAAGAGATCAACGATGAGTTCTAATTGTTGAATTTCAGAGCGCCCAGGTAGAAGAGGTTTATGGCCTAATAGTTCTCCAAGGATGCAGCCTGCCGCCCACATATCAACACTTGTGGTTTGGGTGGGTGCTTCTAGCAACAGTTCCGGGGCTCTGTACCATAATGTAACAACATGGGGTGTCATTGGTTTCAAAGGTACACCAAACCATCTGGCTAATCCAAAATCTGCGATTTTAACACAGCCCTTGTCGGTCATAAGTAGATTGGAAACTTTCAGATCTCTATGGACCACAAAATTATGGTGTAAATATCTCAAACCCCTCAGTACCTGAAGCATTATGCATTTTACTTGGGATTCTGTGAAAGGAGCCTGCATGTTGTCCAGTAACGATGCCAAATCTTGTTCACAATATTCCATGGCCAAAAAGATACTTTCCAGACTTTTACCCACCACGACTTCCTTCAAATGAACAATGTTTTCATGTCTACAGTTGAGTAAAACTTGTATTTCCCTCAAACTACTAACTGGTATACCATCTCGTTCTTGGTCCATTCGAACTTTTTTCAATGCCACTATCTTGTCAGACACGGTATCTTTGGCTCTGTACACAATGCCATATGTACCTTCTCCAATTCTGTTCAGCTTTTCAAACTCTGATACGAATCGACATTGTCCCAACAAATCAGAGTCCGGTATATTCATCGGCTTGCCGGTCTTGAAGGACGTTAGAATACCTTTTTTTGTAACTGGAGCTGAAGGTTCTGAACCATTTTCTTGTTCCTTCTTCTTCATTTCAGATGGTGATTTGAATAAAACATCAACACTCATAATAAATCGATTCACTTTTTTGTTGTAGCAATTTCCATGCGAAACAAACAAAATTAAAATAGTCATAGATCATTAAAAATTATTTTCTATGTTTATTGAAGCATTCTGTGAATTTTTTTTAAAACTTGTAAAAACAACAATTCTTATTAATTGTTTCAGATATTAGGAGAGCATACACAAGAAAAATTCAAGAAAGTATGCAAGTTCCACTAAATAATTCTTCAATCATGTATTCATGTGGCGAAATCAAAGAGTAAGAAATTGGTCTATGATGAGAACCACAGATCACAAATATACGAACTGCCAAAGAAGATTTTTGTCATATAATCTATTTTTCTTTGAAATTTTTGTTTACTTGTTGATTTGAGCAGTCTTCTTGGTTTTTGTGAAGATAAAGCTTTATTTCACTGTAAACTAAATGAATTAAATAACGAAATATCGATCTTAGCATATAATCATAGCAGAGCAGAAAACGATTTCGAGATAAAAAATGCCTGGTTGTGCAGCAGTCGATTGCAGTAATTCCTCTCAAAAAGGTTTTTTAATGAAGCGATTTCCAAAGGATCCTGAGAGACGAAAGCTGTGGCAATTAAGAACAAGGCGGAATAAATGGACCCCCACAGATAATTCATATTTATGTGAGGTATGTAACAAGAAAAGTTGATAGTTCATATCAGAGGTTATGTTATATCAACCGAAAAATTAGATTGATTATAATATTATTTTAGGTTCACTTTACTCCTGACATGTGGGAAAAAACTCGAGTGGATGGTACAAGAAAACTGAAGATGAATGCTGTGCCCACTTTATTTTCATTTCCATTAGAAATGAAACTATCAAGAAAACCCCCAAAACAGAGGAGTGTGCCAATTCCAGAGGAAAGAAAACCATTCGAGGTGAGTCATCTTTGTGACTATTTCACGTTTTCAACAATAATTCGTAAATCTCTACTTTAAGGTCAGTTCTTGTGCAAATTTATTTGAGAAATTCCCCACTTCTATTCTCCATGTCAAAGATTAATTTTTTCAGGAAAACCTAAGTGTGCCTTCAGTAAAACCCATGGATATACCTGAAATTTCGGCAGAAACATTAGTAGGATCACAATTTGGTGTGCCATGCACATCAACTTCTGATCCCGCTGATCCTTTGTCAACATTTGATTGTTCCTCAGAGAAACAAGATTCACCAGGTTCTTCTTCTGATGGTGACGAACATGAGTCCAAATATAAAGAACTTTGTCTTAAGGAACGAATGAGAGGTAATAAATATAGGACGCTACTAAGAATGAGTCAATTGCAACTTAAAAACCTACGACAAAAAAAAAACATCACAGATTAGTGCGTAAATACCTTAGGATATTTAAGTCTGATATAGTCTAAGGTAAATTATTTCGGGATAACCTAAATGTGCCTTCGGTAAAATGCATGATATTTCTGCAGAAACACCTCTGCATTTTGAGAAAACATAGTGAAGATGGAAATTCTCTGCAGTCCATTCTATTTATGGATAAAGCAGGCTTCACAAGGGAGGGGATTTTCAACTGCCGTAATACCCATATTTGGTCAGAAGAAAATTCACACGAAATAAGAGAACACAGGCACCAATATCAATTTGGTTCGAATATTTGGGCATAGCTGGACGTAAATGGGGGACATTTTGAGCATTTACTGTGAGTTCCTTCCATATTTATGCTTGTGGGAAAGTAGGGCTCCTGGCGAACAACCCACTAAAAAAATGTAACGCACCAACGGCAATACTTCAAGAGTGGTGTGGAAATTTGCTGAAAATTAATTGAAGATCGCAGGGCGACACAATTTTAATTTTACCCGCTTTGCGTTTAAAACATTCAATAATTCGTATTTAAAAAATCACGAGGGGGTAACTATTTCAATAATAAGAGGACTTTACAATAAAAATTCGAGTCACTTTATTTTATATATTATTTATTAGATATTTTTGTCAAAAAAAACTGCTGTTCTATTACTATTTAAAATTTATTCACTTTTATGATGTATCTCAGTTGGCCATGATTTAGATTTATCAAGTTTTTTCACTTGAAACTGACGTAGGTTGGCACTCGTGGAAGTCAAAATAATTCTCAGATACGTTGCCAATGTGACACAGGTTTCTTAGTACTACCATTGTTTAAACAATGGTACTACTACATTTTCATACTGGAGTATTTCAGGTTGTGAAAAAACCATTTTAGAGAAGTAATTCGTCATAAACAAAGTCCCACAAATTTTGAAATTTCAAATCTCTGTCACTCAGTTGACGCACGTGTAGCTGTGTTGCACGTGGATTGATGAACATCGATTAGCGCTTTCGCCATAGAAAAAGGATGATTGATTTTGTTAATTTTCTCGCAATGTCAGCTAGGAGGCTCATCTGAGGTGTTTTTTATTACTCTGAGGGCCATAAAGATAAATATGCAGATTTTAATCAGGCAGGTAAAAAGAGCCTCTATGATTTTAACAGCAAAGAAAGCATCTGGCAACGCTGTATGCTAATAGCATTTTCAAACAGATAGCGGCTTTTTTATAAACCAAAATCTTAAATCTATCCATCTAGGTATCTTGTCATGATTTTAATTCCGAAAATAATTAGAAATTTTATTTCAATTCAGTAGTAGTTTGAACTTATGATATGGATTTCTAGTTCAATGTTTATTGTCAAACTTGTTTTTGGCCCCGAATCATAATTGTCATGAAAAATAAAAAATAAGCTTATCTTAATTAACAATTGATTGTCATCGTTCATCAAATACATCATGAGATAATATGTCGGTAATTGTTCTTTTGGCAACAAATAAAGGTTATCTATTTCCTTTTGGCAACTTTTCTTCCAGTCTAACCTAACATATAAAACAAGATACAACTATTTTAGTAGTGGCACGTTTGTAAAAAATATTTCTACGTAACTACAGCCTATTAGGTAATTTATGCGGAGTAATTCCTATGAACATTCTCAGCCATTCCCGTTTATAGGTAAAAAAATATATCGTCTTGAATCATGTCTCTGAGAGCAATTAAGTACGAAAACAACAGTTTGGAGATATTGGATCAATTACTTTTACCTGCTCAGTCCAAATATATTTCAATCAAAGGAGTTGAAGATGGCTGGAAAGCTATTAATAAAATGCAGGTGCGTCGTTATTTTTGTGGAATTGAATCTACCACCTTTTCATTCAAAATTTTTTTGGATATCAGGTTAGAGGGGCTCCTGCTATAGCTATAGTTGGGTGCTTGAGTTTGGCGATAGAAATACTACATGAAAAAGTGGAATCCAAAAGAGATTTGAGACAAGAAATTGAAGGAAAACTAAATTACCTGGTTTCATCAAGACCTACAGCAGTGAATATGAAAAAAGCAGCAGATGAATTAATAACACTGGCCAATAAATTGTATGAAGATGATAAGATCACACTAGATGAAATGAAATCAAAGTGAGTCGGTCTTCGTTGTTATAAAACACTTCGCCATACTGTCTTTTGCTGAAATTAACTATTATTAATTGTTGCTAAGCTGAATTGAAATTTATTTCTAGATACATTCGAAAGTTCAAGATATAGGTAATTTTTATAGGATCCTCTTTTCGTTTGATATGCTGTCTTTTTATTGTATTATTTTATAGTTGTTTTGAGTGAAAGGAAAACAAATTTTCATTTCATACAGATTTATATCTGATGTAGAAGCTATGCTAGAAGCTGATATAGCTGATAATAAAGCAATTGGAGAGAGTGGTGCCAAAGAAATTCTTTTAAAAATACCAGGAGATAACTTGGTGAGGATATTAACTCATTGTAATACTGGATCATTAGCAACTGCAGGTTATGGAACTGCCTTAGGAGTTATAAGGAGTCTTCATGCTGTCAAACGCTTAGGTTAGAAAAAAATTATCTACGAGATTGTAGATGCCATGAATGGGATAAGAGCATTACTTTAATCAAGATTATTTGTTTCCCATAGAACATGTTTACTGCACTGAAACAAGGCCATACAATCAAGGCGCCAGACTTACAGCATACGAATTGGTTCATGATAAAATACCAGCCACTTTGATAGTGGATAGCATGGTTGGGGCCTTGATGAAACAGAGAAATATTTCAGCCGTGGTTGTGGGAGCGGACAGGGTATGCAGTGAAAAGAAATTCATTTCGTTGCAGTGAAACTTTGTGTTCATAGGTAGCGATTAATGGAGATACTGCGAATAAAATTGGAACCTATCAAATCGCAGTGTTAGCCAAATATCATGGAGTCCCATTCTACGTGGCTGCACCTTTTACTTCTATCGATAAGAAGATTTCAAACGGTGATCATATAGTTATCGAAGAAAGACCCGACAGGGAAATTACTCATGTAGGAGAGCACAGAATTGCTGCACAAGGTGAAAAAGGAAGCATTCTTTTATCGGGTTTAATTTTTTTGCATTCCAGGGATCTCGTGTTGGAATCCTGCATTCGATATCACTCCTGCATCTTTGATTGCTGGCATTATAACGGAGAAAGGGGTATTTTGTCCTGAAAAATTGAAAGAGTACTTCCAATAAACAACAAACATTGCCAATCCATTTTATTTTTTGTGTATTGTTATGCAACACAACTTTTTATCCAGAATATAAAAAAATAAAAAGATATAGTTATTTGTTCATAAATTATTTTTTGAGATGTTTATCATATTGATATTAATTTTAGAAGAATTAAAACTTTTAATATTATGCGTGTGTATTTTCGATTTTCCAAGAGTTTTCTGTTTATTTTTGGAAGGAATTTCTGGGAACATGGAGAAATGTAGATGAATTATCTGAAGTGGCCTTAGTCAATCCAAATCACGTGATTATTCCTCCACTGTTAACCTCAAAACTTTTCTGACAGGTCGCTTATTACCTGTAAATATGTGGAATTTTATTATTTTAAACATTTTATGAGTGAACGAGTGAGTTTTTATGATTTGTAAGATCAAAAAATATCCTGTGACAACACTGACGAAGAAAATTTTACTCAAATTCATATGATCACAACTTTTACTATCGGGAGCCCTCAGAGATTGTAGAGGAAGTATTGAGAAGGAATTTTTATCAGGGCACTGCAACTTGTAACTCCTTTTGCCTTTTCTATGAGATAAAATTCAAATGTGAGAAAAACAGTCAATCTATATGCAAAAAAATCAGCATCTGTATAAATCAATTTTTCTGGGAAATACGGCAGTCCAAAAATGACCTATTTTTCGCGATTTTTCGACTCAAGGTCGATTATTTCCCAAATAAGTCATCAACGCGATCAGATTTGGATAGGATTGATCGGAAAATTAAATTTCAAGTTTCCGCAGCAATTTCCATATTTTTTAGCGAACTCGTTCGGAAAAGTACGAAATTTTACTATTTTAGGGGCCAGCAGATCTACCTTTTGTAGTTATCCTCATCGTTGTAGAACTCTGTGGTGATTTTTTAGGCGAAATATCAAAGTTTGATCAATTTTCCTGACGAAAAAGGAAAATCTTGAAAAATATGAATACCAAGCTATTTAGCATTGTCCTTTCCTCTTTCGATCCGTATATTCACATCACGTCCAGGACATCTGTGAAAAAAGTTTTATCGAGTTTGAAATGGCCCTTTTTGCCACAAGTTTTCGCGCTTTTCGCGAATTTTTTAAAAATACTTCCACATCTCCTAGAGAATTGAAATTTCACTCTCGTATGACTCGATTATTCCTCTTGTCGACCGTATAAAAATTTCTTTACTGTATCGCAGCTTCGCTGCGATTTTAAGAATCTTCTGGACCCACTTTTCGACAGATTCTCTCGGGCTGGTACATCGAGTTACCATTTTAGTATACACATAGAAAATAGAACAAACCAGAGACAAAACAGAGGTTGTCTCAGTCTCTGAACAAACTTTGCAAAAATGTGAATTAACGTTCGCATTTGAAAATACGTTAAGATGGTGAATGCACCCACTTTTCATCTTTAGCGCACCAGCGCATCCGCCATATTGAACAGAGTTTGATTTCCAAGAATAAGTAACAATAATGTTGTTATCCAGATCCCAGAATGTTTTACCAGATCCGTGAGTGGTTCATGTACGGTTTTGATAGTATATCTTGCCCATATTATGGTTTTGGGACTATATCAAAGACATATTCATGAGAATTATGAAGTGAATTTCAATTTTGCCCTTCTTTAGTCGCCATCAAAGATTAATCTTTGGGCCTTTGGCCCAAAAAAATGATACTGGAAAAGGTCTGCTCTGCTCTGAATTTCGCAGGATGCAGGAGTAGAATCAACAGGAAATGCAAGATAAAGGAGTGGTGTGATAAAAGTTTCAAGAAATCTGACGAATAAAGGAAATATAGCGAGAGCAAGTATGGAAGTAGAAAAAAAATTAGTACAACAATGCTAGGTGTGGACGTTTTTCGGATCTACGTTGATCACAAGTTCATTATTTGTCAATCAGTTCCAAACAATTCGAGAATGTATTTTTAGCCAGCATTATATCACCAGCAGTGACGTACCCGCTAAATACGAATCGAAAAATCAAATTTATGGGCGTTAATAATAAATTTCGAGCATCTCCAGAGAGCCATCATATTCATTCATTTCTTCTGTACATCATTTCGTAAATTGCAGTTTGTATCCTCGTATTTGTTGATTTGGTAGCTGTTTCATAGTAGGACATGGTTGTCTGACTTCCGTTCCACGAAGAAAAGTAAAATTAGACCGCGAACGCCAGTCTTGAACGCGTTTTCTAACTGAATAGATCGAAATACATCTACTTCGCCATTAGCCGGTACCTCGATTTTTTTTTGGGGCTTTACGTGTTTTTTTTCTGTGGGCAATATGGCCGAAACGGTCGAGGAGTCCTACGAGACAACTGTTCGGAGGAAAGTTGTCCGGACCAGCATGAAAATCGAAGAAGTAAGTTGCTAATTTATGTTAGTCCATAAGCACATGTTGAGCCATTTCGAACACATGTCAAACAGCGAAGGACGATGTCATGTTAGAAAATTGGAAACATTTTTCAATGTCACTTCGATATTTTAATATTTCAGCTCCTGGACGAGAATACAAGTACGTTATGTAAAAATAGAATCGAACATCATTTTTACCAAGATTCGTTTGATCCTCCACTTTTAGAGCTCTATCGAAAGGGGATGATAACGCAGAAAAGTCATATTCGGTATTTACTATTTTGTAGAAAAACGCTCGAACAAGTTAACTATTATTTTAAATTACGCAACTTTTCATGTGAAATTGAGAAGTTTGTCATGCTCCCTACGAGGGGATGGGAATTTGTAGAAGATCTAAATAGCCACCCTAACTTTTAGTGTTCAAATCGATAGATTTTTTGTTTCGACATTGAATTGTTTTCTTACCAACCCTTTTATTATTATAGGGATCAAATGATTGAACCCTTTGAATTCGAATTTTTTCACGAATTCTAAGAATCAGATCATATTTTTTCTGGGTAGATTTCTTTAAAATTCATTTTGAAAACTAACAAGTCCAATTTTTCGCATACCTCTGTATACAACCTAATCTACATTTTCTGTGATTTTTTCAGATAATTCATTAATTGATACCATGATACTGTACTTTAAAAACATTTATCACTCCTAGAGTGTGTGTCAATGACCTAAAAAAAACACAAAGAAAGGAAATTCAAATCCAATAAATTTAACCATTTAATTCCTGTAAAAAAATTCAATCAAACACCAAATAATCCTCAGCAACAAAAGATCTATTCATTTTTGGAACAAAAGGTTATGGTTGCCATTTAAAAAAATTGAATTGTACACACTCTTCTTAAATCGAGGGTACAAAAATGTTGTACTGGTATTAAGTATATCAACAATATCTGAATTGAAGTTTGAACTTCTTCCTTTTAACATCCACATTTCTCAAGATTTTCAGCTGAAATTTGGCACAGTTAACACACTTTAAGGGTCTTCGTCCTTGAAAAAAAGGAGTCAGAAACGATTTATTTTTTTCTGATTGATGAAGGGATGTATGAGTGTATAAAGATAAAAATAAGTAATAAAAAAAATATTTTATAAGTATTGAATGAATGAAAATGATATTCCCCATCATTATTGGTTATTTTGTAACATTTCCACCATCAAAACGAACAAATATTTTTGTGTTTTTTCATTTCAGTATTGAAGTCTATTATTTAGTTAATCAAACGTCTTTCTCATTTTTCTTTCAGAATTTACCGTTTTTTGTTAATAATATTACAACAATGTGTGGTTTTCGCGAAATTTATTTCCTTGAATTTTTCTATTCGAAATGATAAATATCCATTTTTATCAACGACCATTTATTAAGGTTTTTTTTTAATTAATTGTTTCTAACAATTGTGGATTCTAACATGGAATTGAATTTCTTTTAAATGACACGCACCGCAGGTATCTCCTCCCAGATGACTGGTGAAGGAAAGAGAGAGTATTATAGAGCCTGTGTGAGATCTAGTTCAGGGAAGGATTTCTTATATTCCCTGCGCCCCAACATTCGATCTATTAAGCTGAATAATCCAATGAATAAAAATTAATGCACTGCACTGCCATCTGACGGTATACGTTTCTTATTTTGAAGGCTAAAGACTCTCAAGGTGATAAATATGACATTGCCTGAGAAATTCTGCAAGGTAATATTTTTTCTATAGCACATCTTTTTTTCTCCAGAACATTTTTCTGGTGTGCCACTGGTAGTTTATAAATTCGACAAAGAATATTAGATTCATTTGAAAACTTTTTATGTCTCACAATTTTTTCGTAGGTATGTGCTATTGTTTTCGAAAAATCAAACAATTCACATTGAATCGCAAGGAACATCAAAATTTTCATAACAATTCAGTAAATTAGTGGGCCACTTGAAGACACCTGTCAAAAATGATGACAGAAGCTGTCAAAGTGTCAAAGCAATGGTCCATGGTCCTAAACTTAATTAAAAAAGAAGTAGTTCGCTTTCTATCACTAAATATTCCTTGTGTAATGTTTTGGTCATTTCTTGATTGAGCGACGCAGACTTGGCATTTCGAGAGGAACATTTATTTAAAGAAATGTCGGAAAATCGCGTCTGTACAATTCGAAAATACAGAAATTTCAACGAATGCATTATTATCGACTGTCATATCGGGTCCACGAGGTTTCAAGCGATCAATTATCAACCGGACCGGGTGAATCGAACACAAATGAACTTTGTTTAAAATTCGCACGCGAGTTAAAAATATTTCGGAATATTTGGCAGGGATACCTATTTGTTTGAATCAATTTAGAATCAAGAAATACATTCCCGGAGAATTTTTCCTTGGGAATTCATGATCATTTAGGAATTTTGACCTAGGGGTTTATTCTTGATGATTTTACCAGGGAAAATATGTGGATATTGAGCTTTTTTTTCCAAGAGAAAATTTGTCACATTTTGATTTCTGAAAACCTGAAAATATTAATTTGAATTAAATGTGAGATTAATCAAATTCCGACACATTTAACCGTGTATATTTTGAATATACATATATGGAACCAATCCAGAAAAAATTGGGTCAATTAATTGCTCCAAGAACACTTCTGTTATTTGTTTTTGATTGTTAATTGTAGTACCTCAAATTTTGATCAGTCTATTTTTGATGTTTCTTTCGGTTGTTCTTCCTCTTTTTCACCATGTCTCATGTTTTGATTTTAGCCTGTTTAGATGTCAATAAATTTGACGAAACGTTGGCAGATGAATTGAAGTTCTTATTTCGCTCTTTGTTCCATTAAAGGAAGCTGGTACACGTCCGAGCTCGCGAGCTCCCTTCAAAAATTGGGCTTTTTATTTCCATGATATCTCAGTTCGTATGCAGCGTAGACCAACAATTTTTTTTTTAATTAAAGCTTAATCATTTCTCTAGAATGTTTATTACTCGCTTTTCTGCTTTTCTTCGATAAATACGTAATTACTACAATCTCTATGTCGAAACGACAACGTTGCATATGTCTCTGACAAGAAAATGACTATAACCCAGCATTTTCAAAATATACACGGTGAAATATAAAAATCTCTCGCTGTATTTACTATAAATACAACCAAAACAATCTATTGTCATGCGAATTTGGTATGTCGTAGAAAAATATATCGCTTTAGTAAATCTTTCAATTCAAAAAGGATAAACGTCTTGACCTACATAACTCCAACATCAAAAATATATAATATTTTTCCTGCTTCCCGAAATAGCTTCTTGGGATTCACAATTAGAGCTGTGAAGGTCAAATATCGAATTTTCGTGTTTTTGATACCATCTGTGACATCAAGAATGTCCTGAAATATATGTTCTTCGGGAGATATCGATATATCTTCTGTTCTTGACCTCATTGGCACTAAACGATTTTTTGTTCCTTGCAATCGTTTAAGGATTTATTGTATGTAGATGTTTTTTTCAAGTCACATTTCATTGCAAACGTTAACATACAGAGTGTAACAGCCAAATGTAATAAATTCGATAACGAATAAATGAGGGCGTGTTGGGAAAAACGCTCGGACACGTCGATTTGTAATTTTAAATACGCACATTTTTCAAGAAGATAATATTATATAGGGTGTTCCATGTGACCGTGGCCAATACCAACTTTCTTATTTCGAATGCAACCCCCTGTATATTATTTATTTTTTGGATTTTTCAGAGAATTCTAGACACAATTCATGCACAATGTACTATAACTATCTTTAACTATTTCGGAAGTATTAAGTGTTTTCAGATTTATTGCAAAAATCAATGTTTTAAATAAAAATTATTTTATTTCACAAAATCGGTACATTACACTTAAAACCTAATAAAAGTAATACTGATTATTTCTTAATTATAAAAAAAAACAGAAAAAAACATTAATGTCAATGTAGCAAATGTTCAAAATGCTCGCAGCGATCGTCTTGGCAACATGCTAATCTGGTGTAGAATTGTCTTCTAACGTCACTCAACATTTCTTCTCAGTAATGGTTTTTGCTTACTTTCTTCATATCAAGAGATAAATGGGAAATAAGTATTGAGTGTAATGCCTATCGATTTTGTGAAATGAAATAATTTTTATTTAAAATGTTAATTTTTGTAAAAAATCTGAAAACACTTAATATTTCCGAAAAAGTTGAAGATAGGTATAGGACATTGTACATGAATTATGTCTAGAATTTTCTGAAGAATCCAAAAAATAAATAATATACAGGGGGTTGCATTCGAAATAAGAAAGTTGGTATTGGACACGGTCACATGGAACACCCTATATAATATTATTTTCTTGAAAAATATGCGCATTTAAAAATACAAATCGACGTGTCCGAGCGTTTTTCCCAACACGCCCTCATTTATTCGTTATCGAATTTATTACATTTGGCTGTTACACTCTGTATGTTAACGTTTGCAATGAAATGTGACTTGAAAAAAACATCTAAAGTTGGTTTTGGCCACGGTCGCATGGAAGACCCTATATAATATTATTTTCTTGAAAAATATGCGCATTTAAAATTACAAATCGACGTGTCCGAGCGTTTTTCCTAACACCCCCTCATTTATTCGTTATCGAATTTATTCCATTTGGCTGTTACACTCTGTATAATGTGAGTATTCTTTCGAAAACGACTCAAAAGATTGATCAGCTAATACCTAGTAATGGATTAGAAATAACTCAAACTCAAAGCTATTTACGAAGTGTGCGTCAAATTAGAAACTTCACGTTGATGGGTTCAATTAAACGAAGCTTTAACTCCCTATGGATCAGGTTTATTTCAGTTTCGGGAATCATCAATCACTCTAATATCAATCTACGTACGCATTTGAATTCCAAATGCTGTACAGGGTGAGTCACGAGGAACTATACATATTTCCACGACGTTAGAGACTACTAAGGTATCAAATGAAAGTGCCTTCTCCTCTTCATAAGTTTAATACAGGGTGATTTTCGGTTTCCATTTCGATCGGTCATAACTTTTGAATCGTTATCTTGAACCAATCGGAAATTTCAGGGAATATTCTCTTGAAGTAGCTTCATGAACCAATAACTTGTTCATAATTTTAAAAATCCAGGTCAGGCTCTAAATTTTGGTTGATTTTGTGTTTTGCAGAAATTTCACCCTGTGAATTTTTTCTAATTTACGCGTTTACGTACCTATTTCCTTATGTTGATATGTTGACAGCTTATTTTAGCATCTTATTCCCCAACAAATTTTATATTTAAAATCGAGTTTATTTTCATTGAATGTCTTTGTGCAATAGAATGCTGAATGCGAAAACAATAAGAATGACAGAGTAAACATTCGTTTGACTGAGTCGAAGGTCCTGCCACATATACAGGGTCTTTCACGAGGAACCTCACCCATATTTATAGGGGAAACTACTGAACGAATTTTCATGAAATTCAGCACTTATAAGTATTCCACGATGCTGATGAAATCTAAAATATTTTCAAGGCATGAGCACCTCCGGTTTTTCCGGAAATGACGTCAACTTCCGTTTTTCAAATTAGAACACCATTTTTTATTGCAGAAATAGATTCCTTAGAAAATTTCAAGTTATTTTGATGTAACATTTTTCAGTTTTGGGTGGAAAATTCTCTCTGAGCGGGAAAATTCGAAAAAAAAATCGAAAATAGAGCTCCGCTGAAACAAGAATAACTTCGAGGTTTTGGGATGGAAAATTTTCATTTTTGGGATTTTTCAAGATGTAAGATTGATGTATCTACTTTAAAAATCGAAATCGCAATTCATGATGCAGGGGGTGAAAAAATCGCTTTCAAAGTTAGGGATGACAAAATCGTGAAAAATCATTTTTTTCAAATTAGAACCCCATTTTTTCATGGCAGATATTGAATCTACGTTAAAAAATAATGTGAGTGTATGCATCACACCCTTGCCTTAAAATGGATATTTTCTGAGTTAATATCCACTTTAGGGCAAGGGTGTGATGCATACACTCACATTATTTTTTAACGTAGATTCAATATCTACCATAAAAAATGGGGTTCTAATTTGAAAAAATTGATTTTTCACGATTTTGTCATCCCTAACTTTGAAAGCGATTTTTTTCACCCCCTGTATCATGAATGGCGATTTCGATTTTTAAAGTGGATACATCATCTCAGAGAGAATTTTCCAACCAAAACTGAAAAATGTTACATCAAAATAACTTGAAATTTTCTAAGAAATCTATCTCTGCAATAAAAAAATGGTGTTCTAATTTGAAAAACGGAAGTTGACGTCATTTCCGGAAAAACCGGGGGTGCTCATGCCTTGAAAATATTTTAGATTTCATCAGCATCGTGAAATACTTATAAGTGCTGAATTTCATGAAAATTCGTTCAGTAGTTTCCCGTATAAATATGGGTGAGGTTCCTCGTGAAAGACCCTGTAGAGATTTGAAAAAGTCTTCATTTTCATGTGCATGTTTTGTCTAGCTAGAGATCCTTTATACTTATGATGTTTCGTTTACAATCAAGGTTTAAATGTCGTAAATTGGGTATGAAATGCATGAAACTTTATTATTGAGTATTTCAGACAGCTCTGTACGTGGCAATCAGATATAAAAACCAACGAATAATTTTTATTCTGTTTGCACATCGCTGTTTATAATGAAAAAACAATTTCAATTCTGAATTGAATGCCTAAGAACACTATCATAATAATATCAAGAAAAAATAACACATTGTGTCAGTCCAAACTTCTTCTAAATTGGAAGATATTATCGATAAACTTTCCAGAAAGAAAATTGGCTATTGTGAGCTATGCAGAATTGTGTGATGAAACTGAATTTTTTATTGTAGTCGTACCAAGAAAAGATCATTTTGCAATTGAGCAGACATGACATAAAATATTCTACAAGTTTCGAATATGTAGAATAAAATTGTTTAGTAATTTTCTTATTAACTGCATTTCTTCGATAGCATGTAAATCAAGCCTGCCATAACAAAACTGCTACAAAAATCAGAGTGGAACAAATTTACTGTTCTAGAGATATATTCACGACAGGTTCCAGCAGTTCATACGGTTCCAATTGTCTTAACTAGAGGCATATTCACTAATAAATTACACGCTTCGCATCCTCTGACAATAGAGCATTCAATTCGGAAAACTCACACACAGCAGATACTTGAACCTACTTAATTTTCGAGTCTCGAGAATAATTTCGTTTTCGCTTCCACTAATTGATCATGTGAAATTGAAAGTGGCATAAAAGATGGGGTACCATTCACTCGATCAATATTACTGAATAATAATAATGAAGACCTTTATAATCCATCACCGCTCTCGATAGGTGACATCTTCTTCTACAATCCCTTCTGGTCATTGACCAATTCTTCAGCTAATTTCCTCAAAGTTCTTCGGCTCCGGATGGACATGGCCATCCTCAGTCCCAGGACCCCGCTTGCTATACTACTATTATTATCACATCGGTAGCTTAGAGGTAGAGTAACCAGTCAGGCAAACAGAGAGATGCAAGTTCGAATCCTGCTCGATATGTAACTTTCTCCGGAATTTAAAAGAATTGGTATTAAAGTAACAACGTATACTCCTTCCATTTTTATAAAGTATCCTGGTAGGCCAAGATTTAGGTTTATCAAGTTTTTTTCACTCAAAACTGACGCAGGTTGGTACTCGTTAAATGTCAACTGATTCTCAGAGACGTTGCCAAAGCTAATTTCTATTTATTCTTTTTAAACTCTGTAAATGAAGCTAGTTCTTTCAAGGTTTAACTGTGACACAGGTGACAGGTTTCATAGTACTACTACATTTTCATACTGTAGTATTTCTAGTCAATAATCCCAAGAAAGGAACCAGACTATTTTCGTGCTATTACTATGTTCGTATTTGAATTTTCATTATTTGGAAAGGCTGCTCAACATTCTCCTTTGTTCAATCTTGAACTACATTCACTTACAATTAGTCTTGTCCTAACTGCTGCACAATTCAGCTGGTTATCTGATTTTTTCTTGGCCCGGTATGCCATATTTACTTTGGCACGTTGTCAGGGCCTCGTCAAGATTTTGGCGGACCTGATTTTTTCAATCTCTGCTTGCAAATCTACACGAAACAGATTTTAAACGTTGGATGCATCAGGAAATTTTGTTATTACTCTTTATCCTTCCAAAAGGTTACACGATTTGCGAATTTGGAATGTTCGCGTGGATTTGGAATGTGGCGTTCACGAGGTGAAATGCAAAATAAGAGAACGTTTGATATTGGAATCAAAATATATTCTCGGTGCACGAATTTCATGGTTTATAGTATTCGAACCTATAATTTTGTGAGGATGCACTTGCAGTTTTGTGCCAAAACAAAAAGGAAACATCTATAAAATACGACATTTATTAGCTGGATGCGTTTCAATAATTTCATAATGAGATAGTTTAATCAGACAAAAATGTGCAGTTGCGATCTTCTTGTAAAAGTTTGGTTTGGAATGGAATAAAGTTAGGGTTTTCGGATTTTTCCATGAATAATTTTTAAATTAGCCCAAATAACCTGCATCTAATTTTCCAAATGATCGAAATTGTGCGATTTTCGAGAGAGTGAACCTAAGGAAAATATATTAGGAGTATGAATAAAATTGTGTGGTTCAACACAGGAACGAAAGCTATTAGATCATTTAAAACGTCGTGATGTCAATTGGCCACCAAGATCATGTGATGTGACACCGTTGCACTATTTTCTTTGGGGTTATGTGAAAAGCCAGGTCTATAAGAATAATCCACAATCGATTCCTGAACTAAAGGATGAAATTATTCGTGTCATTAGGGAGATAAAGCCTCAATTATGTCAAAATGCCAAATGAAAATTTTAACAAAAGAGTGGACGCCTGTAGAGCTGCAAGAGGAGGCCATTTGGCAGATATTATTTTTCGTACATAAATGTCATAACTGATACATCAATTACCAATAAAAAGTTCTTGAAAACGAATGTAAATTATGTGTTTTATTCATTCTAAAAAAACAGCGCAACTTGAAATACCCTATATTTCATTTCATTCATCAGTTCAATTCTTGATGGTTCATTTTCATAAGTAATTCTTTATATTTCCTGAAATTCTGCGGCTGATTTTTTCATTTCAAGTGACTTGAAAAAAATTATCTGAAAAAAGACAGATCTTTCTACAAAACCGACCAGTGATGAGGCTCTCAGGCTCTCCACTATCAAACTAATGATTTGGATACACACTATACGAATAATATTCAATTGAAGCATTGGTAAAATAGACCAGTGACGCATTAGGTTGAAAATACATTATTTTAAAATCAGCATTAGCATCAGAATTACGTTCGAATCAAAGCCCGAAATAATGTGTGCTTCAAAATATTTCAGATGATCAAATTGAAAAGAAAGCAGGAGTCTTTTCTAGAAGGAAAATTAAGATTACGGAAAATCGGACACGTCCATTTTGTTCTCGAGAAGAACATTTTGTCATCATTCATTCATTATCATTATTTCTTTTTGAATAATATGACGGTGAATTGTTTAATTAGAGTTTTCATAATGAGTTTACGTAATATTCGGTTTTGCAGATGAAATTTATCTGGACAAGCAAGGGGTAAAATTCGAAAAAAAAACGAGATACACAATCTGGTTGAAAAAAGACAATATGCTCAAGTTTGGTATCAAAATATAGGTTTTCGGGGACGCAGAATTCAATAAAAAATAATTCAAACCGCTATCTATCATAGTTTAGATTTTCACCTGCGAAAAGGCATTTTTTAAAAAAATCGAAATTTCAAGCCCTCATTGCTCCCGTTCCTGTGGTCGTATCCACTTTTTGTTTATATATTGTTAATCAGCATTGTCCCAAGTATCTCTAGCACTAATAAAATCGATTTCGAAAATCCCAACTTTTTGGGTGAAAAATACGTAAGGGGTAAGACCCCCCAAAAACACCATATATTCGTCATCACCACGGAATCCCTGGCGAAACTAAGGACCTTTTTTCTATCTGGAAGATCTACTATCCATTCGAGCCATTCAGAAAACCTATAAAGACGATCGGTATCACCTATACTTTGAGTACTGTGAGCCTCTGAACAAAACTCGAAAATGAAAAATGGAAAATAAAAAACTAAAATGGTCAAGTTTGGTATCAAAATATAGGTTTTCGAGGACGGTGAATTCAATTAAAAATAATTCAAACCGCTATCTATCGTAGTTTAGATTTTGACTTGCAAAATGGTATTTTTCAAAGAAATCGAAATTTCAAATCGTCATATCTTCCGCTCATGTGATCGTAACCTCGTTTGTTTATTCTTAATCAGAATTGTCCCAAGTATCTCAAGGTCTAATAAAATCTATTTCGAAAATGTCAATTAAAACACCGTATTCGTCATCAACACGGAATCCCTGAAGGTGTTATCCTAAGAATTTCAAAGGGAAGCTTAGATCGAATGCTTCAAAAGGATTTGAAATTTCATCCCTATATATTCGTGAAGAAGTTGAAGGAATAGACGAAGATTTGCTACGCTGTAATGGACCACTTTTTATCTAAGTAATATTGAAAAATGTGTTGAAGATGGTGGTGGTCATTTAGAATACGTGATTTTAAAAGTTAGAAATAAATTACCCAAATATTTGTTACCTATCATAAATCCCAAAAAGTTTGCTGTGATTTAGTATAATAAAGAGTTTGTTTTATTAAGGGGTCCTGATACACGTCCGAGCTCGCGAGCTCCCTTCAAAAATAGGGCTTTTTATTTTCATGATATATCAGTTCGTATGCGGTTAAATTAAAGCTTAATCATTTCTCTAGGGTGTGTATTACTTGCTTTTCTATTTTTCTTCGTTCATTAGGAAAAAAACTTGGTGACTGTAATTTCATGAAAATCTGGACAAACGATTTTATTTCCATGATCTCTGTCAATTTTCGGGATGAATGTATGAAATTTTCAGTATACATACGGAATAATATTTTGCAGAATGTGTAGGTATAATTCGCTTTTCCGTTTTTCTGCGTATATTATTTGAAAATTGAGGGGGCAATAAACGAAAAAACTGATCAATACACATTCTGGAAAATATTATTCCGCATGTATACTGAAAATTTCATACATTCATCCCGAAAATTGATGGAGATATCATGGAAATAAAATCGTTTGTCCAGATTTTCATGAAATTACAGCTCACCAGGTTTTTTTCCTAATATACGAAAGAAACAGAAAAGCGAGTAATACACATTCTAGAGAAATGATTAAGCTTCAATTAAAAAAAAAATTGTTGGTCTACGCCGCATACGAACTGAGATATCATGGAAATAAGAAGCCCAATTTTTGAAGGGAGCTCGCGAGCTCAGTCGTGTACCAGGTCCCCTTAACTAAAAAAATTTCAATTTGGATATTGAAATGGGGAACCCTGTACAAACTCACATTACGTAATTATGGCGATTTTCGTGAATATCCATTTGTGTAAAACAATAGCATTATTACTTCATATGGCTACACCGAATGAAAGTCAAGATTGTTAACCTTAATGAGTCCACCTCGAAATCTTTCGTATCACGAACAGTTGTCCGATACCTCGTTTCCGATATCGCCGTGATCTTATCTCACGTATATGGGGAATTAATGGTTTTATCGTCCTGCTTTTCCTGGAAAACGTCAACCACACCAAAACTCATTTATAATCCCATCCATTAGTTCCAGTACTAATCTTTCGCAATATTACGATCCACAAAATAATTCGTGTGATCCTGGGAGGCTGTAATATCCTCCCAAGTAATGAACCGAGTTATAGCCATCAGCTTTTATTAATTACCGGTGACTGCCGCTTTCTTCCGCTTTGATTTGTTCCTAAAAATACCGAAACTATTGGTTTACATCGCACTAATCGTTGTTTTCAGTATTGAGATGACGGAAGGAAAGATTGAATTAGATTCACTGCTCACGGTGTATTTGGAAATTGAGTCTTCAGATGAACGCTAATTTTTGAAGGAAGTCTATTTTGGTTTAATGAGTTTTAAAAAGGTTTCTCGTCAAAAAAACAACAATAAAAAGAATAAACATTCTTCACACTCCAACGGGCATGAATGATGAATGTACAAACTACACTGTTTAGCAAACGAACTGGATGTTTTCCTCATATTTTCATTAGAAAATGTTCCCAAATGAATGTCAGTACAAAACTTTGTTCTTAAGAGGGCCCATATTTACATAAAAATTATCATCATATCATTTCATTCCTCTGCGCAGTCACTCCAACCGAGGCCCGGATCTAGGGTGGGGCAAGCGGGGCGCTTGCCCTGGGCGCCAGCTTAAGGGGGCGCTTAAAACAACCAGAGGTTAATTTTTTTTTTTTAGATTTTCTCGGAAAAAAAATATTATTATTGAATATGACCCGACTCTGAAGTGCCATCAAAAAAGGACAAACATCCTATCTTCCCAAAAATATGCAAAATGAAATTATCGATTTAATGGCCACCAAAGTTCGGAATAGCATTATTAATGAGATCAAGGAGGCCTACTATTTCACTATTATGTTCGACTGTACTCCAGATGTATCTCTCACAGAACAAATGAACCAGGTTATACGATATTTAAAGAGAACGTAGTCTGGATATGAGATAAAGGCAAAGACTTATAATACTAAAAATAAAGGAAAGTTTTATTGACTTCTTAGAAGTTGACAAGCTGGCATATATATAAAGGAGTCCAGTCCAGAATTCTACACTCTCTGAATCTTGTGGGTGTCCATTCGTCTTTATCATGTTCAGAAGCAGTAAATTTATTTGGCGTTGTACAAAAACTTTATTGTTTTTTTGTTAGTTCAACCACACGATGGACAATTATGAAAAAGTGGACAAAAACAAATTTTAAAGGGAGTAGCCAAACTAGATGGACTAAACATCAAGCTGTTAATGCCTTGCTCAATAATTTACCGGGAGTTGTGAAGGCTGTGGAAGAAATCAAAGAATCCTCACTAGTCGCAGAATACAAGTATGAAGCTGGTCATTTGCTTCATGCTGTGATGGATTCATACTGAACCTAACAATTTGGGATAATATTCTGCGAGAGATCAATATGGTCAACGTGGAAATGCAGAAAGGAGATAGGTATAGTTTTTTCACGTTCATTATCGTTCATGCAAGGTCTCATGAAGATCTTGCAAGGAATGACAGAAAAACTTATTGAAAACTGGATCTCGGAAGCTACACTTCTTTCAGAAGAATTGGATGTGGAGCCAATTCTCAGAAATAAACGTGTTTGCAAGAAGAAAAAGCAGGTTGACGAAATGTGCGATGATGAGTCAAGAACGGATCTAGTTGGTTTATTCTCCGAGGAAATTAAGGTTGTTTTCGACAGATTATTGTCAGAAATCAAAAAAAGATTAGAAAGCGCAGAGAGTCTGCATACGAATTTCTCATTCCTCAATGGCCATGCCCTTTTAAACATGCAAAAAGATGATCAGCAGAAAATGGGACCCTTTTAGCGCAGAAATATTGAAGAGACTTGAATGCAGTTGATTTTTGTTAGGAACTAGCGGTTTTCAAAATGTTGGTTCCTGAAATAAGTGAAAGATCGACTTCATTAGACCTGCTACAAATTCTTCACAGGCAAGAACTGAAAGATGAATATAGTGCACATTGCCTACCACGTCTGCAAGATGTGAAAGCAGTTTCAGCACATTGAAAATAATAGCAGTTGAAATAGAGGAAAATATTCAACAAATTTCCAGAACTTTAATTATTTATTTTTTGAAAAGCCTAGGGAGCCAAGACTTTAAACGATGTGGGTATATTGTCACTCTTAAATGAGTGGGAGTGGATAGAATCTGTTCTGTTCACTTGAAATTTCGGAACACAAAGCGCAATCAATACATACAACATGGTATAACTGTCATATCCCACTCAAAAAGTATTAATTCTAAGAAAAATCGGTCGGAAACTCTTAGGATTCATTTCATGAACTGCAATATCGTACACATTATTCTTTTTTTATAAAACAGACCTTATTTTTGTCTTTCTCCGGACACACAAAAACTGTGCCAAAAAGAACGGAAAGTAATGGACCGTTCACAGCTTGGCAAATGAAGTGAAACATACAATTCAAAGAGAAAATAATCTATCAACACAATAACTTAATCAAAGCAAGTTGTTTATTTATGGTTCTGATTAAAGTCTTCATTATCGAAATGAGAAGAATCACTTATTCGTTCTTCTCTCTGACTTTACTAGGACATAACTGTGTAGTGGATATTAATAATAAGTAATAACTCGAATTGAGAATATAAATCAAATTTCAAAAATGCATTGAATGTGGAAGACAAATACAATCGATTGTTTGTATGTGAAACATGTCAGTTAAATCACATTTCTCTTTGAATATGGCATAACTACTTTCTAAAAACACTATTTTGAATTTTTCGATGAAGTCGTAGAGATTTTATATCCTAAAATTAGTCACAGTTATATTCACTCGTTCTGTTACAAAATAGAATATGATGTTACGTGGTTTACCCATCGTTGCTTCAACATCATAAGTCTTGTAGGATCCGAGTACTTCCATCGATGATTTCTTACGAGGATCTGATTATGTAGCTTCCGTTTCATTCTTCAGATAATTGCTTCTTAAGTAATTGATATCTTTATTATGTAATATAACATGTACCACATAAGTCAGGAAACCACATTAATCTTGATTGAAAGTTAGTAGGAGTACTATAAGCACCAATGCTGGTTTTTATACAGAGTGGCCACTTTTTTAATGGAATTGTATTGGTAACTTTTAATCCATAAGAGTTAGAAGGTCGGTCAAATGAAGAAAAAGTTGCATTTATAAAAGCATTGTCAAGCAGTTCAAACAAATCGAGATTATCAGGGTCGGTTATTGAGATATCATAAAAAAAGTAAATTCTGTCATTTTGATTTTTCTTTTTTTCAATACGGACCTGCATATTTTATGACACTTTTGGAAATAACTTTTAACGCTGAATTCAACGATAAACAATGTCATTCAATTAAGTTGATTTCAGGTACTAATTCGGACACGTAGATTACGAATCTGTAATTAGAATTCTCCTGTGACGGGTTGTTTGGGAAATAATCTACCTTGAGTCGAAAAATCGCGAAAAATAGGTAATTTTTGGACTGCTGTATTTCCCAGAAAAATTGATTTATACAGATGCTGATTTTTTTGCATATAGATTGATCCTTTGTGAATCAAAAAAAAATATTTTTATCCATCAGACTCGAACAATTTAGATTTTCCGATTTTTCATCGTTCGCAAATCAAAAACTGTTTTGCTCACGGAAGAATTGATTGGATTTTCTTGATCTTAGTCCTCGAATTAGTGAATGGTGTGAGTTTGAAGTCGATCGGAGCCAAAATTTTTTCGAAAAATCGAAATTTTTCCATACCTTAGTAGGAGGATTTTTCGTAAAAATTCGAATCTCGCCTATCGTTACGAAATTTTCACCATTTATCAATTCGATGCCGTATATTAAGAAAATCCAAACAGATTTTCTCTGAGACTGATTGTTTTTTAAATATGGTTGATGGAAAATCGGAAAAATTGGACCTTCGCAAAAAAAATCAGAAAATTCAAACCTCTCGTCTCAGGTATATAAAAAATACACCATTTCATTCTTAAAGAACTAAAGTATAACCAAAAAAATCAGCTCTTCTCAATTCCAATTTTTTCAGAAGTAACTTCACTCGAAAGTCCTGATAGTACTCAAAAATTTTAGAGAAAATTGGAAAGAAGGGACATACAGGGTGTAACTGAATAAGTGTAAAACATTTAAGGAGGTGATTCCTCATCGAAAAGAAGATAGGATCTTTCATATAAAGAAACTTCATTGGAGCATCCCTTGTTAAGATACAGCCCCTTAAAGGGGGTACATAAAATTTGTATAACAATTTTTTTCACAAGCACTGAAAAAGTTACAATATTGAAATTAACCTGACGTTTTGTACTACCAAAAAGACACTTAGCAGGTACTAACTACAAAATAACAATAAATCCAGTTCGCATTTATGACGATGTATCTCTGTAGTTGTTCGTAAAATAATGTTTTGCTGCTTACTGGTTTATTTTGGGCAAAAAACCCAAGAGACATTTTTTGTTTAGAATGAAACAGGCTATCGAAAATAAATTTTTAAATGGTAAACAAATAATAAGACAAAAAGTTACATTGGAAATAAATTTTAGGGGTTGCGTTTTTCACCCCTTACAACCATGGGGTAAACCAAATAAATTACTGGCTAAGTGTCTTTTTGGTAGTACAAAACGTCAGGTTAATTTCAATATTGTAACTTTTTCAGTGCTTGTGAAAAAAATTGTTATACAAATTTTATGTACCCCCTTCAAGGGGCTGTATCTTAACAAGGGATGCTCCAATGAATTTTCTTTATATGAAAGATCCTATCTTTTTTTCGATGAGGAATCACCTCCTTAAATGTTTTACACTTATTCAGTTACACCCTGTATTATGCGTTTTCACTATTTCGCATATCATTTGCATTATCAATATTCTCAGCGTGATAATGTTGGAATACCGTTCATCTTCTGAATTTGTGGACTTTTATCACATAGTGTTTCCAATATTGCTCAAAAAAATTGTAAACAAAATTCGATCATACCTTTTTTTAAAATTAGGTTCCCATTTTTATGCTTGCTTTGGATTTTTCTCACGTCTTTGTTTCAGAACGAAAATAAGATTTAGGTTCACATCCCGCCATTATTCACAAATAATGACACAGTTGTATCCTAGAAATCACGCCAACTTAGAAAATACCCTGACATTCTCGTTTTATTGGTGTACACTATGTGCGTACATCACCTGGTTGAACTTACATTGTATTTAATAGCCTGCGACTTTAATAAAGTAATAACCGGACTCTTCGGAATATTATATTATCGGTCAAAACATTTATAGAGACACTAATTGGTGCAGAAGTTGTCAAGTGATTCCAGGAACATTTATTAGGTTTTTGAGGGATACAAACAAATTTAATGCATCAGAACGAAGATGAAAGGCAGGCTTTGTGAAATAGGTGTGGACATTATTTTGACAAAGCATTTAAGAGATAATAGAGAGTTCTATTTTTAACTCGGAAATAATTGAACTTTTTTGAGTTCATTCACCTGCCACACTGCTGAAAAATAAAACACTCCTTTTCGAAGTCATATTCTTCTATTCACCTGGTATGGGACTCGTTGGGAATTAGGCAGTCCAACGACCTGTCAAATACTAAGTATAAAGTTGTGATCATATGATTGAGTGAAATTTTCTTCCTCTGTGTAGCTTCTGGATATTTTTGATATTATAAATCAAAAAAACTCACTCGTTCACGCATAAAATAATAAATTTCCTCATATTTATCGCAAACCAGCGACCTGTCAGATAGGTTTTGAGGTTAACAGTGGTGGAATAATCAAGTAGTTTGGATTGCCCAATTCCTCGACTTTTAATTTCCACGCCACGAAAGTTATTTTTTTTATGTTGTGGTTTTCACGAAAAGGAATATCCTGTAATGTTCAGAGAACATCGTGAGAACTAAGGGCAAGCAGGTAGGAATTGGTGTTCTTCTTGAATTTCTGGAGGTTATATGCCTCGGGGAACAACTCCCTAGGCAATGTGTTCCAAAGCCTCGCTGTTCGTTGGATGAACGAGTCTTTGAAGAGAGATGTTCTGCAGGTCTCCAAAGTTACCACGAAGGGGTGTGAAGACTTAACTTGACGGGTTAGTCTGGAAGAGACTGCCAGAGGGGGAACGATTGCTGATAATTCAGAAGAGCATCGCCCATGGAAATATCTATAAAATAGAGACAGATCGCCCACTTTTCTACGGTGTTCCAGAGAAGTGAGCGAGCTTGTAAGCGATGCATCACCGACGAGACGAATTGCCCTTTTTTGTACGGAATCCAAGAGTTTTAGGGTGTGTTTAGGTGCAGCACTCCAAATATGGGAACAGTATTCCAGGACAGGTCGAATCTGTGCCTTATAGATCATAAGCAGCTGACCTGAGGTGAAATAGCTCCTGGCACGAAACAGAAAACCAAGTTTTTGGGATGCACTTTTAGCAATGGATCTCACGTGATTCTCCCAGGAAAGGTTACTGCCGACAGTAATGCCAAGCATCGAAATGGATGACTTCAATGGTATGGTCACTCCCGACAATTTTATGCTGGGCACAGTAAGATCGGCTTTTCTAGAGAAAATACATGCTTGTGTTTTGTTTGCGTTGAATTCTACCAAGTTATTAGATCCCCATTCAAGAATTGTTGCCAAGTCCATATTTATGTTGTTAACATTTCTTCCTCGTTCGTTTTTGATTTGGCGGGCTGGTATTGGAGCCCTAGAAGAAAAGGCGGTATGGAGGGTACTATCATCCGCGAAGCTGTCCATTATTAGTTGTGTTCGCGGGTTGTCATACATATCCGTCCACTCTATTCCCTTCACTTGCTCTGTTAACGTTCGATAATTCGATCTATCCTCTCCGACATCTCCGATCCGCGTACAAGAACGATCTGGAAAAGAAGGAATTCCTTCTTTTTCTGTCCAGTCCTCATTTAGCAGGACGACAGATGCAATAAATTCCAGCATTCCCACATTCATCCATCGAGCAAAGCTAATGAAATTAGTTTGATTCCGATCAAAGTAAACATTTCGAATGTTCGAGCTGTCAATTCTGCTTGTAAATGCAGGAAATTACCTACCGCAATTTGCTGAGGTGAACACTCAGAAGTTTCAGGAAATGTCGGTTCTATATTTATAAATCGAACAGTGCGTTCAATTTGCCTATGTTTATCTTACTTTGAAACGTTTTAGAGGCGTCATTTTATGTTTATGGAGGTATCAATTGCAAGTCTGTGGATGTAATTGAGTAAACATATAATTTTTCGGATTATCGATCGCTTTGGTAATTTTCGATTCAGAAGAATCCAATTTATTGATTTTGGAATGCTGAGACATCTTCACTAAAAACTAATACCAATACTAACTTATCCTGCTTGTCGTCATTTAAAATAATAAGAAATATTAACCCAAACGTCCAGTTTTCCTAGAAAATTTCTTTAAAGATTTAAAGATCCTCCTTTGATGCGTAGTTTGGGAAATAATCGACCTTGAGTCGAAAAATCGCGAAAAATAGGTCATTTTTGGACTGCCGTATTTCCCAGAAAAATTGATTTATACAGATGCTGATTTTTTTGCATATACAGGATCTTTCACGAGGAACCTCACCCATATTTATACGGGAAACTACTGAACGTATTTTCATGAAATTCAGCACTTATAAGTATTTCACGATGATGATGAAATCTAAAATATTTTCAAGGCATGAGCACCTCCGGTTTTTCCGGAAATGACGTCAACTTCCGTTTTTCAAATTAGAACACCATTTTTTTATTGCAGAAATAGATTCCTTAGAAAATTTCAAGTTATTTTGATGTAACATTTTTCAGTTTTGGTTGGAAAATTCTCTCTGAGCGGGAAAATTCGAAAAAAAAATCGAAAATAGAGCTCCGCTGAAACAAGAATAACTTCGAGGTTTTTGGATGGAAAATTTTCATTTTTGGGATTTTTCAAGATGTAAGATTGATGTATCCACTTCGAAAATCGAAATCGCGATTCATGATACAGGGGGTGAAAAAATCGCTTTCAAAGTTAGGGATGACAAAATCGTGAAAAATCAATTTTTTCAAATTAGAACCCCATTTTTTTATGGCAAATATTGAATCTACGTTGAAAAATAATGTGAGTGTATGCATCACACCCTTGCCCTAAAGTGGATATTAACTCAGAAAATATCCATTCATCCTTCATCTCACCAAAGTATAACCACAAAAATCAGCTCCTCTCAATTCCAATTTCTTTATAAGTGCAGAAGCAGTGCAAGTAATCCATTATCCTGATAAACTAACCTAGGTACAAAACATTGGTCCTTCTGGCCTGATTTAGTGATTTACCATATCACTATCTACTTAACAGTGAAAAGTCAGCCAGATAGACCTCTTCCATCACGATAAGCATAGAATATTCAGTGAATCATAATTTCTGTACGATTCCAGGTAAAATGGAAATTGAAGGAGATGATACGTAAACTCCTTAAATAATAGATCTGGGATAATATACCTGCTTCTGCTTCCTGTGCTAGGTTGAGCAGACGTTGAAATTGATGGATCATACTAGTGGCACACATGTAAATATGTCGCAACTGTTACAGTGTGAAAACTGTAATGTAAATCACTGTACTGCGGACACATTCTATAGAATTTTCAGCAGTAAGTGACGTTAATAAAGCAATATTAACGACATTGAATAATCATCTGCGGCCGGTACGAACCATAAAGTTTTTATTTTCTGAGAGCACACTCAGGTTTGATTTATGGAAACAACTTCCCGGCAATCCAGAAAGCTATCCATTCGTCATGATTTGCACGTAGTAGGAGTGAAGGGGAGAAATGGAAAATTATGATGGGGAAAAATCTGGAAAAACGGTGCCAAAACTATTAGATACGCCAACTTGAATTCAATCCGTGCGTGGTCAGTCAGTTCCTTAGATCAGTCTGCAGAGACATAAAAAGATTTTTTTCCACATAAAAACTTTTTATTTAGATAATCAAGTTCAGCATGCTTAAATACAATTCAGAAACAACACAAATGAAAACATTGAAATTCGATAATTTCAACATTTTTACGAAAATACAGGGTGGGAATTATGATAAGTCCAGATAAATTTGTAGGTTGAAAAAACACCCTGTACATTCCGTTTTCGAAAATTCGCTGCCTGCTTCAGATTCTACCATAAGTTTACATTACTGGAGCGTTTTTATTTTTTTTGCACACGTCCAGTTTCCCTAGAAATTTTTTTTAAAGTTCAACAATATTTCGCTCCAAGGCAGTGAGGATATTCTGAACTGGATAGTAAAGCTGTATCGTCCACTGATACAAAGCTCTTTCTGAGTCCTGAAGTAACTCGATTAAATTGAGTTTTAAGTTTTATGGAAAATTTTCAATTTGATAAAAACTGTTTTCCATACATTCGGAAGAGCTTTGTATCATCGGATGTCCAACAAAATCCCATTTCGCCTTTGTATAGACTTTTTAAAACAAAAATTATTGTTGAAACTTTCGCGCGCCGTTCAATCATATTTCAATTCATTTGCACATAATTCTCATATGAAGGAGGAAAAGATGTTCCATCTTTCCGAGAATCTGGGAAACTGAGTTGGCCAACACAACATCCAGAAATAAAATCAACCTGACCTTCGCAAGGCCTCCCAAACTTCAGCTGCTGGTCCGTAGAGAGCGCCAAGACCACTGAAACGGAAAATATCCTCAGATTATTCGATTTTTCTTGAAACAATACTTTGTGGAAAGTTTTCATCTTGAGAAATTTTATGAGAACTACGATTGTTCAAACAATAAACTGTATGGATTCGAAAATCATATAAGTATCACGCCGCAACAACTTTTACAAATTGTTGAAATTCATTTTCAAAATCAGTGTTCTATTCGCCAAACTTATAGAGCACTTCGTGAAATTTATGGTTTTCATAATCGTCCATCAGAGCAGCTTATTCGTCGAACTATCGATAGATTTCGGACAACATTTTCTCTACTCGATGCAACAACAACAACAAGACAAAGAACTGTACGTACAGAAGAAAATATCGCTGCTGTAAGTGATAGTGTTGATGAAGTTCCAGATTTGTCTATTCGTTGACGTTCACAACAAGTTGGACTCTGTGCATCCACCACATGGAAAATTTTACGTAAGGATATGAATTCATAGAAAAAACAAAAATAAATAATATAAATGAATAATGAAAATAAAAACTAATAATGAGGAAAATATCACAAGGGAAGAAATTGTACTTTTTTCTTCACATAGCATCACGCGGCGTGATTTTCTTTCCGCGAACGAAATCTGTTTCGGAAGCAGTTTTGTATTCTATAGCTACGATCGAGAGACCAAAGAGACTTTTCTGACTCATAAGGAACGCAAATAATTTTTTATTATTTTCAATTTGCTGAAACTGCTTTCACATCTTGCAGACGTGGTAGGCAATGTGCACTATATTCTATATAATGTCAGCTATACTGACATTATAGGGAAAGCATCTTTCAGATCTTGCCTGTGAAGAATTTGTAGCAGGTCTAATGAAGTCGATTTTTCACTTACCTATTTCAGGAACCAACATTTTGAAAACCGCTAGTTCCCAACAAAAATCAACTGCATTCAAGTCTCTTCAATATTTTTGCGCTAAAAAGGGTTCCATTTTCTGCAGATCCTCTTTTTGCATGTTTAAAAGGGCATGGCCATTGAGGAATGAGAAATTCGTATGCAGACTCTCTGCGCTTTCTAATCTTTTTTTGATTTCTGACAATAATCTGTCGAAAACAACCTTAATTTCCTCGGAGAATAAACCAACTAGATCCGTTCTTGACTCATCATCGCACATTTCGTCAACCTGCTCTTTCTTCTTGAAAACACGTTTATTTCTAAGAATTGGCTCCACATCCAATTCTTCTGAAAGAAGCGTAGCTTCCGAGATCCAGTTTTCAATAAGTTTTTCTGTCATTCCTTGCAAGATCTTCATAAGAACTTGCATGAACGATAATGAACGTGAAATAACTATATCTCCTTTCTGAATTTCCACGTTGACCATATTGATCTCTCGCAGAATATTATCCCAAATTATTAGGTTCAGTATAAATCTAAAATCCATCACAGCATGAAGCAAATGACTAGCTTCATACTTGTATTCTGCGACTAGTGAGGATTCTTTGATTTCTTCCACAGCCTTCACAACTCCCGGTAAATTATTGAGCAAGGCATTAACAGCTTGATGTTTAGTCCATCTAGTTTGGCTACTTCCTTTAAAATTTGTTTTCGTCCACTTTTTCATAATTGTCCATCGTGTGATTGAACTAACAAAAAAACAATACAGTTTTCGTACAACACCAAATAAATTTACTGCTTCTGAACATGATAAAGACGAATGGACACCCAAAAGATTCAGAGAGTGTAGCGCCCCCTTAAGCTGGCGCCCAGGGCAAGCGCCCCGCTTGCCCCACCCTAGATCCGGGCCTGCTTCAAATATAGGAACTTATTTCGTTATTTCAAGATTAATCAATTTCAGTTTTATAAAATAGGAACTGAAATTTTGCGTGAAAAACATAGTTTTTCACATATTCTTGCCTCTAAACCTCCTTAAACTTTCTTTCATTTTGTATGGAACTTTTTTTTGTGAACAGGCTATTTTTTACAAATATTCACACAAAACATGAAAAAATGGTCTTCCAAAACATCCAGTCTTATACTTAGGGGTCATCTACAGGGTCTTTCACGAGGAACCTCACCCATATTTATACGGGAAACTACTGAACGTATTTTCATGAAATTCAGCACTTATAAGTATTTCACGATGCTGATGAAATCTAAAATATTTTCAAGGCATGAGCACCTCCGGTTTTTCCGGAAATGACGTCAACTTCCGTTTTTCAAATTAGAACACCATTTTTTTATTGCAGAAATAGATTCCTTAGAAAATTTCAAGTTATTTTGATGTAACATTTTTCAGTTTTGGTTGGAAAATTCTCTCTGAGCGGGAAAATTCGAAAAAAAAATCGAAAATAGAGCTCCGCTGAAACAAGAATAACTTTGAGGTTTTTGGATGGAAAATTTTAATTTTTGGGATTTTTCAAGATGTAAGATTGATGTATCCACTTTAAAAATCGAAATCGCGATTCATGATACAGGGGGTGAAAAAATCGCTTTCAAAGTTAGGGATGACAAAATCGTGAAAAATCAATTTTTTCAAATTAGAACCCCATTTTTTTATGGCAGATATTGAATCTACGTTAAAAAATAATGTGAGTGTATGCATCACACCCTTGCCCTAAAGTGGATATTAACTCAGAATATATCCATTTTAGGGCAAGGGTGTGATGCATACACTCACATTATTTTTTAACGTAGATTCAATATCTGCCATAAAAAATGGTGTTCTAATTTGAAAAACGGAAGTTGACGTCATTTCCGGAAAAACCGGGAGTGCTCATGCCTTGAAAATATTTTAGATTTCATCAGCATCGTGAAATACTTATAAGTGTTGAATTTCATGAAAATACGTTCAGTAGTTTCCCGTATAAATATGGGTGAGGTTCCTCGTGAAAGACCCTGTATTCCACTGAAATTAATAATCTGGACAACATGATGTTTGAATTTATATTTTCTTCCTCGACCGGACCCATAGTTATTGCCCCAAAATTTTCGAATTCGGTGACAGATTACAGCAGCTGTCTAAAGAGCAGAGCATAAGGAAGCGAGACTCCTAAAACCAAATGAAAGCCCCTTTTAATGACGTTCCGATGTTTCCGAAGTCACAACAGCCGTTTGACCGTGTCTAAAAATATCCAATTAAAATAAAATGTGGTAGGAATATTAGATATTTTTAGATTAATTAGATAGTAAATGCTTGGATGAACTGTAACTCCGTTTTGCCACCGTAATTTCCAGAGACCGGTCATTTTTTTCGGCACACATCATCGGAAATTGTAGGGAGCGCTGATATTCAAAAATATATCGCAAAATGCGTCTCCCGAAATACAAGTAGCTTCTACTCTAGTCGATTAACTCGAATGTGCAGCGGTTTCTCGGAAAAGTCCAATATGTTGTACGTGTCTTAAGTGGTTTTGATTTGTTCCTAACGGATTTTGTGCTGTGATATTTAACGTAGATTGCTTGTGATAAACGTTTTTCTGTGCTGGATATGGGATATGGAGTATTTCCAAGAATGGTCGGAGACCAGGGTATAGTATTTCGTTTATTGCTTTTATTTTCAACGCCAACTATTCCCGAAATATTCGAGAATATCATCATCATAAATATAATTTTTGTTGAAACGTGAATCATGCCATTAGGGAGACGAAATATGTGGGAATATTTTATCCTTTCATTGATCATTATTTCTGTTTAGCTCAAAACCAAAACGAGAATAAATTCGCTATCACAAAAACGCTTATATCTTTTGAACCACTGGACCGATTTTCGTAAATCAAACTCATTTTCGAATCATCTTCTAATTCTAATGAAAACTGTTTTTACAATAGAAAAACCAAAACTATTTTTTTCAAAATTCATGGATTTTTTCTGGAATTCTTCCCATCATGCTTCTTATAGTGTTCTCAGTCACTTTCTGGGATGCTGTGTTCTACTTTTGCTTGCATTCCGCTAATGTTTTCGTTGATTTCTTAGTCTTCTTCAATTCTCTTTTTACCAGGGCCCAATATCATTCGATTGGCCTGATTTTTGGGCAATTTGGTGGATTGGCCTCTTTGGGGAAAAAAACCACCTCATTAGCTTCGTACCATTCCTTGGTGGCTATGCTGTAGTGGCTAAATCTGGCCAAAAGATTGTTGACACATCGTGCTCACGTAAAAATGGTGAAAGTCGCTTCTTCAAGCATTCCTCGATGTATATCTTCGAGTCAACAGAGCCTTGGCCAACGAAAAATTTGCTCCTTTTCCCACAAGTGCAAATTGCTTGCCAAACCAGGATTTTTTTAGGAAACTTTGCTTGTTTCTTCACGCGAAATTGTTCGTCAACATTTCCACGAGAATCTGCAGTATAAAATTCCTGACCAGGAAGTTGCGAGATATCAGCCAAGACAAAGGTTTCGTCGTCCATCACGCAACAGGAAAAATTTTTCAAAAAATCTTTTTTTCATTTCTTTGCTCTTGATTGCGCTTCCTGATCCTTCACAGCGTTCCTGTCTGGTACTTTGTATGATCTAAGCCGTCTTTCCGTCCTGAAAGGTTAGGATTCTTCTGAAAAAGGCTGATGGCTGATCACTTTTTGTGGGCTATGACTATGAAACCCCTTTTTCTTTCCGGTTCCTTCCTTGCGGTTAATTGTAAGATCTTCGTTGAAGCGCTTAACAACTCTTGATACCGTTTCCGGACGAACGCGAGCCCCTTTTGCGATTCTTTTGAAGCTCCATTTTTGATTATATTGAAAAAGTTTTACTATAAATTCTCGTGTTTTCATTTCGCTCGACATTTTGCGACAGAGAATTGGAATATCTATGGAGTAAATGTTCCACATGTTTCTGACGTTCATAACAAAGCTAACTAGAATCAAATTTTGATTTTTTCACAATTGGTTCAAGAGATATAGGCGTTTTTGTGATAGCGAATTTATTCTCGTTCAGTCCTTATATTGAAATAGTCCTTAAGAGTATCCGAATCACGTATGGGTACTTCTATTGTTTGAAGTTATTTTTTTCATAATTTTCATGAAGTTTGGTTTTTCACTAACAAAAATGATCGAAATTGAATTAAATAAGTCCACGAAAGCATATCTTCATATCTTTATGATAGCTCATAATGTCCAATTTTCATTCTGGAATGTTCATTGTTAGCGTGTTCCGTTTTCACTGATGTTTGGACTGATGCAACAATAATTTTCCTTGAAAACAACCCATTACATTTTTTACACATCTATAAAAAGAGAAATTTCGTTTTCTCAGCTAACTTTCTGAGTGGCTATAGGCTTTGCCTTCGCTCTCAATGATAATGAATGATAATAAGAATAATAATCTATCAAGTTGAACAAATAATCTGATGATCTGATGATTATAATCAATGACTTTAAGCAAATTTTCCAACCATGATATGCAAATATGTAATTTCTTTTGAAATAACATGGCACACTTGAGGAAATCAGTTTCAGTATCATTAACATTAATAAGGTAGTCTTAAACGTTTCTCCTTCAGAGCCTCTTCCAATAGTCATCACCATAAATTTAATCTCAATATAAAATTAGCTGGGTGTTTCAAATTGCGCGGTTTTTTTTACAATAAATAAAACACATAATCTGCATTCATTTTCAAAAACTTTTTATTGGTAATTGAAGTATCAGTTATGACATTTATGTATATCTGCGAAATAGCCTCCTCTTGCAGCTCTACAGACGTCCTATCTTTCGGTAAAATTTTCATTTGGCATTTTGACGTAATTGCGGCTCTATCTCACTAATGACACGAATAATTTCATCCTTTAGTTCAGGAATCGATTGTGGATTATTCTTATAGACCTGGTTTTTCACATAACCCCAAAGAAAATAGTCCAACGGTGTCAAATCACATGATTTTGGTGGCCAATTGACATTACCGTTTCTGGAGATTATTCGTTCAGGAAATTTCTGTCTCAATAAATCAATTGTGTCATTTGCAAAGTGAGGTGTAACGCCATCCTGCTGGAACCAAATGTCCTCTAGATCAATATTCATCAATTCAGGCCACAAAAATTCGATTATCTTCCGACGATATCGATCACCATTGACTGTTACAGCTTCCCCAGCAGCATTTTCAAAGAAGTAAAGTCCAATTACACCACCTGGCCATAATGCACACCAATCAGTACCTATGACTCGTTTAGGATGCGTAGGTTTCTCATGAATAATTTGTGGATTTTCCTCACCCCAGATACGAAAATTTTGTTTATTAACATAGCCACCATGTTCAAAATGTGCCCATCGGAATACATGTTTTTTGAGAAAAATCAGCTGGATGTTCATTGGTTGAATTGACAAATGAACGACGTTTAAAATTATCTGATGGCTTTAGTTCCTGTGTTATTCGAACCTTAAATGCCTTCAGAGCTAAATCCTTGTGTAAAATACGCCATGTTGTGGACCCAATCGTATTCCATGTGTTGCTTCTATACAGTGAGGATACTGCCAAGGATCATTGAACTATCTTGCAATAGCTAGCCAGGATCCTTTGACTGGTTGGAGAAGATATGGCGATACGAGGTTTACAGAATGACAACATCTTTCTGGAATTGTTTGGGATACCTACAAAGTGTTTTCCCCAACTAGAGCAAGTTGATCCATGAATATACACTCTGCATGACTTACCCACTTCAAAATCAAAGCCGTTCTTTCTGAAGGTTCCCAAGAAGAATCCTTTTTGATCAGTCGTTGGTATTCGATTAGGTTAAATTCGAAAGACAGAGTTACATTCTTTTTTGAGGTTGCTGCAGCTGGTTGATTTTAATCATTTATCTATAACATTTAATCAATTGAGTTCGCATTTGTTTTCGGACAATTGACGACAATCAGAGCCCTTAAGTCGACCCGGTACACACGTAAGAGCTCGCGAGCTCCCTTCAAAAATTGGGCTTTTTATTCCCATGATATCTCAGTTCGTATGCGGCGTAGACCAACAATTTTTTTTTAATTAAAGCTTAATCATTTCTCTAGAATGCGTATTGCTCGCTTTTCTGTTTTTCTTCGTATATTAGGAAAAAAACCTGGTGAGTTGTAATTTCATGAAAATCTGGACAAACTATTTCATTTTCATGATATCTCCGTCAATTTTTGGGATAAATGTATGAAATTTTCAGTATACATGCGGAATAATATTTTGCAGAATGTGTTTTATTCGCTTTTCCGTTTTTCTGCGTATATTAGGAAAAAAACCTGGTTGAAAATATGACCAATAAAGTTCCTACTTTATAGTTCATTTAAAAATTGAGGGGGCAATAATCAGAAAAACTGATCAATACACATTCTGGAAAATATTATTTCGCATGTAAACTAAAAATTTCACACACTTATCCCGAAAATTGACGGAGATTTCATGGAAATAAAATCGTTTGTCCAGATTTTCATGAAATTGCAGCTCACCAGGTTTTTTCCTAATATACGGAGAAAAACCGAATAGCGAGTAATACACATTCTAGAGAAATGATTGAGCTTCAATTAAAAAAAAAAAATTGTTGGTCTACGCCGCAAACGAACTGAGATATCATGGAAATAAAAAGCCCAATTTTTTAAAGGGAGCTCGCGAGCTCGGACGTGTACCAGGTCCCCTTAAGGAAGGAAAAGAATAGGAATAAAAGCAATAGGACTTCAACCTCCAAATCCGCAATTCGCCATAATTCCCAAAACGACAAATAAACGTAGGTCGGGTACAAAGTGAAATCTGTCAATTATCGAGAAAGTCAAGGTGCAAGGTCAACATCAAAGGACGATCTCCGAGCGGGTCGTTTAGCTGCGACGATTACACGTTTTTGCTATCGCAAACACATTATTACGGCATTTTGGCAGGTGTTTAACACACGGAACAAATTCGAGAAACTGGCAAGCGTCTTTTATTAGTTTTATGTTCGTTAGGACGAGACGCGAAAGAGGCGGGTGAATTCAGATCGGTCTGAATGGATCCTTTGTCTTTTAATTGCCTGTCGGTCCTTTAAATCATGCTCGCGCCGTGGAAGTGAGAAAACAAAGTCACAAATAATGTGAACGGAGAACCTGACATGATGATTTATCGGAAAAAGAGATAGGTACTTCGATAGATCGACTTGGGCTCACGAGCTTTCAAGCGCTCGCTCATCTAAAGGCTGTCCAGTAAGAGCGCAAGATTTGAATTGCGCTCCATGTTTGACAGTCATACTGTCACTTGATTATGACGTGACAGATCGAAAGTTGACAGAAGGGAGTTAAAAAACATGATGGATCATTACACGGTAGAATAGCGAGAAGAACTCACCGATTGGATCATTGAGCCACCTGCTGATTTTGCAAACAAAATCATTTTCAGTGATGAGGACCATTTTCACCTCGATGGCTTCGTTGAACAGTGAATGGTGAATGTTATCGTACTATGATAACACAGTTTCTTGTGCCATATTTGAAAGATATTGATCTTGAAATGTGGTTGCAGCAGTTCAGCATTTTATGGATCATCTCGTGCAGATACGAGGATATATTGAAAAATTCTTAGCCTACTATAGAACTAAACGAAATTTCGATGTCAAAACATTTTATTACTCAACATATTATCCTCTTAATTGAATACATTTATTACAGCGAACCTGCAACGTCTCTAGACCTTTCAAAAAAAATGTTTCTTCTTGCTCTGCAAACCAGTCCTCCACAGCTTTTATTACCTTTTCGTTGGAAGAAAATTTACGACCTTTTAAACTTTTTTTTCAGTTGAGGAAAGAGATGATAGTCGGACGGAACCAAATCTGGTGAATAAGGGGGGTGTTCTAGTAATTCTAACCCTAAATCACGAATTTTTTGCATGGCAACATGAGATTTGTGTACTGGGGCGTTGTCCAAAACACCTTTGGATAGCTTTCCGCGTCTTTTCTCTTCAATTTTTTCCCGTAGAGTGGTCAGTAATGTCGAATAGTAATCTCCAGTTATTGTTCTACCCTTATCCAAAAAATCAATCATGATAACTTCAAGGCAGTCCCAAAAAACTGAAGCAAGAACTTTTCCAGCAGTTTTTTGAACACGAAACTTCTTAGGTCTTGGAGAACCAGAGTGTCGCCATTCCATCGATTGTTGCTTTGTTTCTGGATCGTAGAAATGTACCCAAGTCTCATCCATAGTATCAATTCGGTTTGAGAAGTCTACACCGTTTTCAAATCGAGCACAGATCGAACGCGATGCTTCTACCCTTGCATGCTTTTGGTCAACATTCAAACATTTGGGGATCCATTTTGCAGAAATTTTTCTCATGTCCAAATTGACGTGAACTATATGATGAACGCGTTCGTATGAAATCTTCAGTGCTTCAGATATCCGTTTTAGCCCAATTCGACGGTCTGATAAAATCATGTCATGAACTGCATCGATATTTTCGGGGACTGACACAGAAACTGGTCTTCCCGATCGGTCATCATCTTCAATGGAAAATTTACCTCTTTTGAAGCTTGCAGTCCAATTTTTCACGGTCGCATACGAAGGACATTGATCACCGAGGGTATTAAGCATATCTTCGTAAATCTGCTCACCTCTTAACCCATTTAAATAGTACTTGATGATGGCTGGTTTACTTTTTTGACGTCGAACTCTACACTGACACATCTAATAAGTTATTGTTCGTTGATTTGGTATCGCAATATTTTGTTTATGCATGGAACTGGTCTAGGCTAACTAGATATCAATACATCCTCGTACTATGAGCAAAAAACATTGAAGAAATTCAAACTTGAACACCCCTTTCCTGGAAAACGAAAAATTTGTGGTCTGGTTTATGGGACTTTTTTTCTTGAGATTATGCAAGAAATCTCCCCTCTTCGTTTATACCTCCAATTTGGGAACACTGTAAAGTTCAAGCTTGATCTTTAAGAATATCAATTCGATCGCAAATTGTGAGAAAATGATTATGTATAATTAGAAAATCCATTGTTCAAAATAAAATTCTGGATGTTCCTCAATCCTCAGCAATTTATTACGATTCCAACAGGTTAGCTTAGCATTCATGCGACCCAAATAATCCTCAATGACATGCATACCGTGCTTTCAATTCGTGATAATCCATTCTGAAATGTTTATGTTTTTATGCCTTGGCTGAAATGCGGTTTTTGGATTGAACCGAAATATTCGTGGATCGTGTTATAAATATTGGATATTCCCGAACCATCCAACCACGTGTAAAGTTCTGATTCAAAAAGAGTATTTTTAATTTCGATAATGTTTACAATATATTATTTATAGGATATTGATAAATCGAAAACTGTTCGCTTGTAGAAAGCAGAGAGGGGTCAAAGAATTATACCCTCCTCTTCTCATATCAATATTAGTCATTTTGGCTACTATCAAATGTTCCTACACCTTTTCAGAATCGGTTTGAAATGGAAAAATACCTAAAGTGCTGTCTTGAACTCAGGAGCTTTTGAGCGCTCCTCAATCTATTTTGTTACTTAATCGATCTTATAGGTAGATTCGCGTTCATGAATCCAACGAAAAATATTTTGACGGCTGTTAAAAGAAATAAATCGTCCATGATACACATACGTTATTATTCTATTCGAGCCATTCAGAAAACCCATTTGGCTAATCAGTATCACCTATACTTTGATTGCTGTGAGCCTCTGAGCAAAACTCAATAATAAAATATGCAAAACAAAAAACGAAAAAAAATCGGGTGAAATAAGGCCTATATGGACAAGTTTGGTAACAAAATATAGTTTGTGTTGTGGTCGATTCATAAAGAGAAAAATTGTTGTGGATATTAATTCGTGAAATTTATTCACTCATCAAAAAGTTTCATGATATTTTTCATTTCTAACACTGGGGTAGCTAGAAATAGAGGTCGAATAGAGTACGTTTGGAAAGTGGCCAGAAGATCAATATTTCAACGTCATGAATTTTTTGAGGGTATGGTTTATTATTGCGAGTCTAGTGAAATGTTGTAATAAAAATAAACAATGCATCACTTCGTATCGCTAATACATAACAGTGTTTGCGAATCTAACACGAACTACTGTAATATATAACATCTTGTCGAATGTACGTAGATTGATTTCGAGTTTGTTTGCATAAAGCAAAGAGTAAAAAACGAAGATTTTCTATGAAATATTTTGCAGTTGAAATAGAGGAAAATATTCATCTGATTTCCAGAACATAGACTGTTTATTTCTCGAGAAATCTAGGGGGGTGAAGACTTTTTACAATGTGTTTCTTTTATAACTCAATAACTCTTGTTCCAAACATTATTTTCCTACACCTAGATACACTAGAAATATTTTTCTAACACAATGTATGATGTGTAGAAATGACACTCAATCGTGCTTCTTATACTGAATTCAATGAAAGAATTGAGATTTATTGCTAAACGAAAAATTTTTTGAAAAAAATTCTTTTGACAATTTTCCTCCCTAGTTACCAAGGTTCAGAAGTACTCATCAAACATTGAATAAATAACTTACACAAGGTGTAATTTCTGCGAAAGACAAAAACAACCAAAAATAACCATTTCCTAAACCTATGACTAGGAAAAAGCACTTTTAAATGGTCATAAATGATAGTACCTACCTATGTAAAATGTACCTACAGTTCCTCGTCACTCACACTGTATACGCAATTCTGGGCATAGAAGTTTATTTTTTTGTGAAAATGTTCAACTCTTTAATTATTATAGGAAAGATCCTGATCGTTAGCGTCAATGATAAAGTCTTAATTTCACAATCATATTTTTAATACTCATTTTTGAAATATTAATTTTGCTAAACTGGTTTGAACCTGCTGGCTTTGAGATCTTGGATGAATTTCGCTTTCCACAGCCAAATTACCATGTAATTCGCCAAAAGCTCACGGAATATTTATTTTATAGGCATCTTAAATCAACATATTAAACTTTCGTCCTGAATTTATATGATACCTATGCCAGACATTTTTCTTTCCATCTACTCATAAAACCAATGTATGGAGAGAGCTGTGAATTGAAAGTTGTGAAAAATTAAAGAACACTCACGATCTAGAACATTAGAAAAGAGTCGAATATTTGAAATCCCATTCAAAATGAAAACGAGAACTTTTTGAGCTCATCAACAAGTTCAGGAAATAAAAAGAATAAAAAATTATTTTCGTATTCAAATAAAAATACGCTTGCAAAGAGCTCATTCTATTCGGATCGTTGACATGCACATAAATCGAATTCCAGACAGACCAAACGTTCCAAAACCTCTACTGTCGATCAAACTAGATCATGGATCAAACCATCGTTCAAGAATATATGGGACGTTCATTGTTGAACTGTTTAAACAGGCAATGAACCTGATTCCTCAGTCTATTTTCGGCATAAATGTCAATTATAATTCTTGTGAAATGGATACAGATACTCTCAATGTTTTGAATCATATTCTGAGAAACAGTTCCAAATGTTTTTAACTGAGAGAACGTCTTATAATAATTTCTAAATCATTGAATGATAGTTCCTCCACCATTTTGTGACTACCACTGGTTGTTGCTCCACCCGTACCATCTCCACTGAAATTAGAAAAATATAGAATCGAGTGCCATCATCCGGAACCATTTACTCTTGCTAGCATTCGGACACAAGTAAATTGTTTCGTGAAACAAAGAAATTAGAAAGTAATTTCCAATGAAATCTTGATATCATATCATGTAAGCTTTTTATAGAAAGAATATGATCCTGTAGATATTTTTTTTAAACTAAATTCAATGGTTCTTTGCCAATGCACCAAGCACACTCAAACGGTAGAATCTTTCAAGTTCATGTCAGTTGCTTTGATTTGAAACTTTAAAGATCTTCCAGCTTCCAGCTTTAGTCGTTACTGTATTCCTTCATTGTATCGTACGACTTACCGAATTGTTAACTAGGGCCAACTGGGGATATGAAAATAAAATGCAATGAAAAATTTATCAAAGAAAAAACAAAAAACCCGGCAGCAGGAACATTCAACTGAAAAGAAAAGGAAGACCTGCTAAATCAACAGAATTTTGTTTGAGTAATGTATAGGATGTACCTACTACTTTTTTTCTACCCATCTGAGCAGTTTATAATACAGGGTGTATTTTAAGGTGAGGTTTTTGTTTGACAGATGGTAGAACTCATCAAAATAAGTCATTTCTCCTAAATTTTTTTATATGAATGATGCCCCTGTTTCGAGAAAATGAAACTAGAATATCTTCCAGTTTCTAGGTGAATCTGAAAATTCCCCAGTCCGAACCTGCTCTTCCGTAGATATCAACATCTCTTGTTTTTTGTCTTCTTATCTAACAAATCCGCAAAAAATTCTAGTGCGGAGAACAGATCATTTGGCCATATGCCGCTTTTTTATGAATTTTTCAAATTAAACATTTCATATAAGAAATTTTCTATCACCTGTCGAAAGAAAAGCCTCACCTTAAAATACAAAATATACAAGGTGTTTCACCATAAACTGGACAAACCCATGTAGACGGCATCGAGAAGGTCATTTTTGCCTGATGACATATCCCGTTTTCGAACCATAAGCGGGATACAGGGTGTTTGATGCAGAACACTCATATATACAATGGAATGAGAATATACAACAGACTTCCATTGGCCCTAACCTCACTGCCCAGTACAAAGTTCAGGTGCAAAGTCAAAGCGATTCTTGCTGAATGTGCATTTTATTCAATTGATGAACTTGCGACGTACCAGTTTTAGTTATTAATTTTTTATCCTGGTTCGTGCCTATGTGTAGAAGTTTGTTTTTTATTGAATGTTTAACTGTAGAGTAGACATAAGTTAGTAGAACTCGTTGGGCTTTTGCTCGACTTTTACTGATTATAATTAATTATGTTATGTATTAATTATCATTTATTTTTGACATTCCCTGTAATATTTGAGGGTAACTAATAAATTTGAATTTGAATTTGAATTATTTACATTCACGACAAATCCAGAATCAACAAAAAATTTCAGAATGTATAGAAATATATTGATCTAACCTCACATATCATCCGTGTAACCTCTGAGCGTCTGAACAAAACTCGAAACTGAAAAATCGAAAAATATAAAACCGAATAATTCGTTACTTATGAGGGCTACATGGACGATTAGGGTATCAAAATGTGGGTTTTCGAGGTCGCTCCATTCAATAAAAGATATTCCAGAGCCCTAACTAGCATAGTTTAGATTTTCACCTGTCAAATGGCATTTTTCGAAAAATTTCAAATTTCAAACTCTCATATCTTCCGTTCCTAACATCTCCGCCAAAAATAATTTATATTATGTTGATCAGCATACCTCAATGTATCACTGTGCAAAATATGAGCGATTTGAAAAATCTCAAATTTTTGGTGAAAAATGCCAAAGGGGTAAGACCCCCCAAAAACACCATATTTGTCATCACCAAGGAATCCCTGGCGAATTCAAGGTCGTTTTTCGAACCTGAAGATCTACTACATATTCGAATCATGCAGAATACCCATTAGACCGATCAGTATCGCCTATACTTTGAGTTCTCTGAGCGTCTGAACAAAAGTCGAAACTGAAAAATCGAAAAATATAAAACCGAATAATTCGTTACTTATGAGGGCTACAGGGACGATTTTGGTATCAAAATGTAGGTTTTCGAGGTCGCTCCATTCAATAAAATATATTCCAGAGCCCTAACTAGCATAGTTTAGATTTTCACCTGTCAAATGGCATTTTTCGAAAAATTGCAAATTTCAAACTCTCATATCTTCCGTTCCTATCATCTCCGCCAAAAATAATTTATATTATGTTGATCAGCATACCTCAATGTATCACTGTGCAAAATATGAGCGATTTGAAAAATCTTAAATTTTTGGTGAAAAATGCCAAAGGGGTAAGACCCCCCAAAAACACCATATTTGTCATCACCAAGGAATCCCTGGCGAATTCAAGGTCGTTTTTCGAACGTGAAGATCTACTACATATTCGAATCATGCAGAATACCCATTAGACTGATCAGTATCGCCTCTACTTTGAGTGCTCTGAGCGTCTAAACAAAAGTCGAAACTGAAAAATCGAAAAATATAAAACCGAATAATTCGTTACTTATGAGGGCTACAGGGACGATTTTGGTATCAAAATGTAGGTTTTCGAGGTCGCTCCATTCAATAAAATATATTCCAGAGCCCTAACTAGCATAGTTTAGATTTTCACCTGTCAAATGGCATTTTTCGAAAAATTGCAAATTTCAAACTCTCATATCTTCCGTTCCTATCATCTCCGCCAAAAATAATTTATATTATGTTGATCAGCATACCTCAATGTATCACTGTGCAAAATATGAGCGATTTGAAAAATCTTAAATTTTTGGTGAAAAATGCCAAAGGGGTAAGACCCCCCAAAAACACCATATTTGTCATCACCAAGGAATCCCTGGCGAATTCAAGGTCGTTTTTCGAACGTGAAGATCTACTACATATTCGAATCATGCAGAATACCCATTAGACTGATCAGTATCGCCTCTACTTTGAGTGCTCTGAGCGTCTAAACAAAAGTCGAAACTGAAAAATCGAAAAATATAAAACCGAATAATTCGTTACTTATGAGGGCTACAGGGACGATTTTGGTATCAAAATGTAGGTTTTCGAGGTCGCTCCATTCAATAAAATATATTCCAGAGCCCTAACTAGCATAGTTTAGATTTTCACCTGTCAAATGGCATTTTTCGAAAAATTGCAAATTTCAAACTCTCATATCTTCCGTTCCTATCATCTCCGCCAAAAATAATTTATATTATGTTGATCAGCATACCTCAATGTATCACTGTGCAAAATATGAGCGATTTGAAAAATCTTAAATTTTTGGTGAAAAATGCCAAAGGGGTAAGACCCCCCAAAAACACCATATTTGTCATCACCAAGGAATCCCTGGCGAATTCAAGGTCGTTTTTCGAACGTGAAGATCTACTACATATTCGAATCATGCAGAATACCCATTAGACTGATCAGTATCGCCTCTACTTTGAGTGCTCTGAGCGTCTGAACAAAAGTCGAAACTGAAAAATCGAAAAATATAAAACCGAATAATTCGTTACTTATGAGGGCTACAGGGACGATTTTGGTATCAAAATGTAGGTTTTCGAGGTCGCTCCATTCAATAAAATATATTCCAGAGCCCTAACTAGCATAGTTTAGATTTTCACCTGTCAAATGGCATTTTTCGAAAAATTGCAAATTTCAAACTCTCATATCTTCCGTTCCTATCATCTCCGCCAAAAATAATTTATATTATGTTGATCAGCATACCTCAATGTATCACTGTGCAAAATATGAGCGATTTGAAAAATCTTAAATTTTTGGTGAAAAATGCCAAAGGGGTAAGACCCCCCAAAAACACCATATTTGTCATCACCAAGGAATCCCTGGCGAATTCAAGGTCGTTTTTCGAACGTGAAGATCTACTACATATTCGAATCATGCAGAATACCCATTAGACTGATCAGTATCGCCTCTACTTTGAGTGCTCTGAGCGTCTGAACAAAACTCGAAACTGAAAAATCGAAAAATATAAAACCGAATAATTCGTTACTTATGAGGGCTACAGGGACGATTTTGGTATCAAAATGTAGGTTTTCGAGGTCGCTCCATTCAATAAAATATATTCCAGAGCCCTAACTAGCATAGTTTAGATTTTCACCTGTCAAATGGCATTTTTCGAAAAATTGCAAATTTCAAACTCTCATATCTTCCGTTCCTATCATCTCCGCCAAAAATAATTTATATTATGTTGATCAGCATACCTCAATGTATCACTGGGCAAAATATGAGCGATTTGAAAAATCTCAAATTTTTGGTGAGAAATGCCAAAGGGGTAAGACCCCCCAAAAACACCATATTTGTCATCACCAAGGAATCCCTGGCGAATCCAAAGTCGTTTTTCGAACGTGAAGATCTACTACCCATTCGAATCATGCAGAATACCCATTAGATTGATCAGTATCGCCTATACTTTGAGTGCTCTGAGCGTCTGAACAAAACTCGAAACTGAAAAATCGAAAAATATAAAACCGAATAATTCGTTACTTATGAGGGCTACATGGACGATTTTGGTATCAAAATGTAGGTTTTCGAGGTCGCTCCATTCAATAAAAGATATTCCAGAGCCCTAACTAGCATAGTTTAGATTTTCACCTGTCAAATGGCATTTTTCGAAAAATTGCAAATTTCAAACTCTCATATCTTCCGTTCCTATCATCTCCGCCAAAAATAATTTATATTATGTTGATCAGCATACCTCAATGTATCACTGTGCAAAATATGAGCGATTTGAAAAATCTTAAATTTTTGGTGAAAAATGCCAAAGGGGTAAGACCCCCCAAAAACACCATATTTGTCATCACCAAGGAATCCCTGGCGAATTCAAGGTCGTTTTTCGAACGTGAAGATTTACTACATATTCGAATCATGCAGAATACCCATTAGACCGATCAGTATCGCCTATACTTTGAGTTCTCTGAGCGTCTGAACAAAAGTCGAAACTGAAAAATCGAAAAATATAAAACCGAATAATTCGTTACTTATGAGGGCTACAGGGACGATTTTGGTATCAAAATGTAGGTTTTCGAGGTCGCTCCATTCAATAAAATATATTCCAGAGCCCTAACTAGCATAGTTTAGATTTTCACCTGTCAAATGGCATTTTTCGAAAAATTGCAAATTTCAAACTCTCATATCTTCCGTTCCTATCATCTCCGCCAAAAATAATTTATATTATGTTGATCAGCATACCTCAATGTATCACTGTGCAAAATATGAGCGATTTGAAAAATCTCAAATTTTTGGTGAAAAATGCCAAAGGGGTAAGAACCCCCAAAAACACCATATTTGTCATCACCAAGGAATCCCTGGCAAATCCAAGGTCGTTTTTCGAACGTGAAGATCTACTACATATTCGAATCATGCAGAATACCCATTAGACTGATCAGTATCGCCTCTACTTTGAGTGCTCTGAGCGTCTGAACAAAAGTCGAAACTGAAAAATCGAAAAATATAAAACCGAATAATTCGTTACTTATGAGGGCTACCTGGACGATTTTGGTATCAAAATGTAGGTTTTCGAGGTCGCTCCATTCAATAAAAGATATTCCAGAGCCCTAACTAGCATAGTTTAGATTTTCACCTGTCAAATGGCATTTTTCGAAAAATTGCAAATTTCAAACTCTTATATCTTCCGTTCCTATCATCTCCGCCAAAAATAATTTATATTATGTTGATCAGCATACCTCAATGTATCACTGTGCAAAATATGAGCGATTTGAAAAATCTCAAATTTTTTGTGAAAAATGCCAAAGGGGTAAGACCCACCAAAAACACCATATTTGTCATCACCAAGGAATCCCTGGCGAATCCAAAGTCGTTTTTCGAAAGTGAAGATCTACTACCCATTCGAATCATGCAGAATACAAATTAGACTGATCAGTATCGCCTATACTTTGAGTGCTCTGAGCGTCTGAACAAAACTCGAAACTGAAAAATCGAAAAATATAAAACCGAATAATTCGTTACTTATGAGGGCTACCTGGACGATTTTGGTATCAAAATGTAGGTTTTCGAGGTCGCTCCATTCAATAAAAGATATTCCAGAGCCCTAACTAGCATAGTTTAGATTTTCACCTGTCAAATGGCATTTTTCGAAAAATTGCAAATTTCAAACTCTCATATCTTCCGTTCCTATCATCTCCGCCAAAAATAATTTATATTATGTTGATCAGCATACCTCAATGTATCACTGTGCAAAATATGAGCGATTTGAAAAATCTTAAATTTTTGGTGAAAAATGCCAAAGGGGTAAGACCCCCCAAAAACACCATATTTGTCATCACCAAGGAATCCCTGGCGAATTCAAGGTCGTTTTTCGAACGTGAAGATTTACTACATATTCGAATCATGCAGAATACCCATTAGACCGATCAGTATCGCCTATACTTTGAGTTCTCTGAGCGTCTGAACAAAAGTCGAAACTGAAAAATCGAAAAATATAAAACCGAATAATTCGTTACTTATGAGGGCTACAGGGACGATTTTGGTATCAAAATGTAGGTTTTCGAGGTCGCTCCATTCAATAAAATATATTCCAGAGCCCTAACTAGCATAGTTTAGATTTTCACCTGTCAAATGGCATTTTTCGAAAAATTGCAAATTTCAAACTCTCATATCTTCCGTTCCTATCATCTCCGCCAAAAATAATTTATATTATGTTGATCAGCATACCTCAATGTATCACTGTGCAAAATATGAGCGATTTGAAAAATCTCAAATTTTTGGTGAAAAATGCCAAAGGGGTAAGAACCCCCAAAAACACCATATTTGTCATCACCAAGGAATCCCTGGCAAATCCAAGGTCGTTTTTCGAACGTGAAGATCTACTACATATTCGAATCATGCAGAATACCCATTAGACTGATCAGTATCGCCTCTACTTTGAGTGCTCTGAGCGTCTGAACAAAAGTCGAAACTGAAAAATCGAAAAATATAAAACCGAATAATTCGTTACTTATGAGGGCTACCTGGACGATTTTGGTATCAAAATGTAGGTTTTCGAGGTCGCTCCATTCAATAAAAGATATTCCAGAGCCCTAACTAGCATAGTTTAGATTTTCACCTGTCAAATGGCATTTTTCGAAAAATTGCAAATTTCAAACTCTCATATCTTCCGTTCCTATCATCTCCGCCAAAAATAATTTATATTATGTTGATCAGCATACCTCAATGTATCACTGTGCAAAATATGAGCGATTTGAAAAATCTCAAATTTTTGGTGAAAAATGCCAAAGGGGTAAGACCCCCCAAAAACACCATATTTGTCATCACCAAGGAATCCCTGGCGAATCCAAAGTCGTTTTTCGAACGTGAAGATCTACTACCCATTCGAAAAATGCAGAATACCCATTAGACTGATCAGTGATCAGTATCGCCTATACTTTGAGTGCTCTGAGCGTCTGAACAAAACTGGAAACTGAAAAATCGAAAAATATAAAACCGAATAATTCGTTACTTATGAGGGCTACATGGACGATTTTGGTATCAAAATGTAGGTTTTCGAGGTCGCTCCATTCAATAAAAGATGACACGAGGGACCTGTTTTTTTTCTTTTTGACGTCAATCTCTTGGCCACCTTGTATATTCATCTAACCTCACATATCATCCGTGTAACAAACAAAATTTCCATAACAGTAGAACTTTGGACTTGAACAATTGCTTTCGCGCACTGGAAAAAGCGAATCTAACCACAAGGTGCAGGATCTACCTAAAAGGTGAATCTACCTAAATGGCGAATCTACTTTATACGTGGTGAATCTACTTACGAAGTAGATGAACGAGCGCTCAAAAGCTTGTGACTGACTAACGTTAGTGCAGTACGTATTGTTCAAAACAATTTTCATATCCATTTACCATGCGAAAAAGTCGTAAAATGCTAAAGTAGAACAAACGCCTCGCAGCTCCTCTTGGAGCTAGAGCTCGTTACCAAGATTTTTATCCCAAATCCGCCTGATCGATAACACAATAAAATAACCGTTTCCCGATTTTCGTAGGTCATGGACGCGCGTATAGGCGTTACCCTGGAAAAAGGAAGGCCACTGGCCGGAGGAGGATCTGTCTATACGCTGCACTATAAATAATCGAAATTCGGGCCCCCCTATCGCCAAGTATAGAGCTTTGGGAGACTGCCAGGGCCGGAGATGTTCCGGACCCAGACCGCGCCACTCGACTATACACTTCAAACTTGAAATTTTGCTTTTGGCGCCCACGCCTCCTGACCTTGGATTTTATCTATCCAAGTATCGCGAAAACCTCTGGATAGGATGGGTGGCACCTGGAAATTAATTCAGTCAGATGACTTAATCATCACATGGTCCTGTAGGAATTTTCACTAGAATTTGCTTATGAAAATTATGTAAAAAATCGTGTATGCATTTTGAAATATTTTGACTGAGGAAGAAACTAGAGCAAAAGGGGGAGGCTTAGCCTCCCTTGCCTCCTCTGACGAGCCGCCGCTGCTCCAATGAAAAGAGGCCCAACAAAACGATCGCCCAGAATGACCACCAAAATGTTGTATTGTAGAATCGTCTGTGTGTTCTTTGTCAAAATTGAAAGACAAACAAGGGCGTCCCCAGCCCTTGCATTATCTCATGAGTTCTTAAGGGATCCCCCTTGGGGACGCCCATGAACTATGAAACATATTGAAATATGACGGATGTAAAAAAAGCTTAAGTGAAGTATAAAATCCTGCACACGAATAGAACAGAAAATACATAATGCATTACCACCAAACAAAAGGGTCATAAAGAAGACCACTTGAAAGCGTTCGTCATGTGCTTTAAAATAGAACCGCCATTTCTCTCTATCAGTAAAAGCTATTGGAACTCGAAACGACAGTTCGAGAACGTGAAACTGGAACAAGGAAATAAATATATCCACTGTCGCATCTTTTTTCAGTTCATACTTGTTGCATTATTCTTTTCAGCGAGTAACGGAAGACTAATCAGCTCTCACTTATTGTTATGCGTTGAAATGTTGAACATAGTTAATGGATTTTTTGAATAGGACTACGAATCGGCTGTTAAAACAGTGTGTCACATACTCACATGCATTTGAAAAGTAACAGAAGTCTTTTCAGACAATTGTCTAATTTCATAACTTTGGTCTAATGTTCAGAGAATCTTTCAAGGTGAAATGAAAATGTCCACTTTTCTGATGTATTTATCAGTGAACCTCGAATCACTTCGGTTTTTTGAGACAGTTTTGGATAGGAAAATGACAGAAAATTTTTTTTAAAGATTTTGAAAAAAATTTTCAATTAAAAATATTAAGACTTCACACTTCAATATTCTAATATGAAAATTGAAAGCACTACCATTATTCTAGTGGTCACCTCGTTCTATATTTATCTAATTTTAATAAGAATATAATTAGAGAGATTTTGAAAGAAAATTGCAGTGAAAAATGCATAAAAGAAAATTGAATCAAAAATTTCACTCCAATATTTCAGGAAATAATCAATTTGAAAGATTAAAAAAAAATCGTAAAGTATTCCATGAAAAAAAATTTGCAAGATTTGAAAAGAGTTCATTGAATGTTGGAAACAAATTAATTTGAAAATATTTCGCACAAAAATTAAAATTTTATATTGTGGTCGACTGGAGAATATTTCGAATAAAATTGTGAGATAAAGTAAATTGGAGCATCTGGAAAAAAATTAGTTGAAAATATTGGAAAAAATCTCCAAGCTATAAACATGATCAATAATACTTTTATGATCGACACTACAATTACCATTAATAAATAACAGTTATGTTCACGTACAAGAAAATAATTTTTGAATATAAGAAATTTGTTGCAAAGGAAGTCTACTGGTTCATTACAATCAGAAAATTCCTAATTAGTTCGAAATAAGAAGTTCTACAAATTGAGAATGAGATTAATGTATTTGAAACATTAGAAATCGATAGATATCACCAGAAAAATAAATAATACTAAATGCCCAAATAAATTCGAACAGATCCTAGGTACTCATAATAATAATTTTTTATTTCTTCAATTCGATATACAGAATAGTATATAACAAAAGAAAATGTCAAAAAAGCAAAAATAATCAACATTCGATTGAAAATTTTTTTTTAATATTCAAGAATTGCCAAAGAAATATCTAACACAGTTAGGGACTGAACGAGAATAAATTCGCTATCAAAAAAACGCCTAGGTATATCTCTTGAACCAATTGAGAAAAAAATCAAAATTTGATCATAGTTAGCTTTGTTATGAACGTCAGAAACATGTGGAACATTTATTTCATAGATATTCCAATTCTCTGTCGCAAAATGCAAGCGAAGTGAAAACACGAGAATTTATAGTGAAACTTTTTCAAAATAATCAAAAATGGAGCTTCAAAAGAATCGCAAAAGAGGCTCGCGTTCGTCCGGAAACGGTATCAAGAGTTGACGAAGATCTTACAATTAACCGCAAGGAAGGAATCTGGAGGAAAAAGGGGTTCCATAGCCCAAAAAAAGTGAAGAAAGCCATCAGCCTTTTTCAGAAGAATCCTAACCTTTCAGGACGGAAAGTGATCCAAATAGTGGGTTGTTCGCAGTCAACCGTTCAGAAAATCAAGTCGAGTTGTGGGCTTAGAACATACAAAGTGCAGAAAGTGCCAGACAGGAACGCTGTGAAGAATCAAGAAGCGAAATCAAGAGCAAAGAAATTAAAAAAAGATTTCTTGAAAAATTTTTCCTGTTGCGTGATGGACGACGAAACTTATGTCTTGGCTGATTTCTCGCAACTTCCTGGTCAGGAATTTTATACTGCAGATTCTCGTGGAAATGTTGACGAACAATTTCGCGTGAAGAAACAAGCAAAGTTTCCTAAAAAATTCCTGGTTTGGCAAGCAATTTGCACTTGTGGGAAAAGGAGCAAATTTTTCGTTGGCCAAGGCTCTGTTGACTCGAAGATATACACCGAGGAATGCTTGAAGAAGCGACTTTTACCATATTTACGTGAGCACGATGTGTCAACAATCTTTTGGCCAGATTTAGCTTCATGCCACTACAGCAAGGCCACCAAGGAATGGTACGAAGCTAATGAGGTGGTTTTTGTCCCCAAAGAGGCCAATCCACCAAATTGCCCAGAACTCAGGCCAATCGAAATATATTGGGCTCTGGTAAAAAGGGAATTGAAGAAGACTAAGAAATCAACGAAAACATTAGCGGAATTCAAGCAAAAGTGGAAGACAGCATCCCAGAAAGTGACTGAGAACACTATAAGAAGCATGATGGGAAGAATTCCAGAAAAAATCCATGAATTTCGTGAAAAATAGTTTTGATTTTTTTATTGTAAACACAGTTTTCATTAGAATTAGAAGATGATTCGAAAATGAGTTTGATTTTCGAAATCGGTTCAGTGGTTCAAAAGATATAAGCGTTTTTTTGATAGCGAATTTATTCTCGTTCAGTCCTTATAATGGGTTTATTAGAGTCCACTTTTACTTTTAACTTTTGTAGCTTACAGAGAAATTTAGATCCCTTCAAAATTATGAAGTTGTTGCCTAAAACTGAAAGTATTTTTCGAATCATTCTTTGTAGCGTGGAATTTACTCATCAATATGAAAATAATATAAATATTTATTATGAAATTGAATACACCAACTCAGAAGCAGCTTTTTTTAGCTAATTGTAGTTTGTAGTTTCTAGGCAGGCTTTCAAAACATTTTTAATGTTGTATTTCCTCAAACTTGCCAGAAATAAAGTGCCCTTTTAAACATGTAACCGGCAGGCATCCAATGGCGCCAGTACAGATCTAAACACACTGTTTACGAGTATTAAAAATTCGAGTATATATATGAATGTCATTTACGAGTTCTTAACTTTCATTGTATAGAAATAACAACGATGTGCAGCTCACTTTTGTGGCTGTCATAATAATGAATCATCGTTATTGTTCATTCTGCAAGATTTATTTTCTTGCAACTATTTTCAGTGCCAATTGTCCACAGCTCAGATAAAAAGCTCATATTGTTCATGACCCATACAATGTTAAAATGAGGATCATCGTTTCCGCTTTGTGATTGAATAAAGTCGATTTGACTTCTAAAAATATCCTGCATCCTTGCTTCACCTGTTTCCTTTCACGAGGCACCAACAGGTTATCGTACCCGAAAACACCGTCTTTATAAGAAAAACTGTTTAATGAACTTGGAATAATGTATAATACAACCACACAGAGTTTACAAATATCCTCCCGCTCATAGTGACTCATTCGATACAAAATAGCCAGATCTAAAAAAAAGAAATAGACACAGTAATTGAGGATAAATACTGGATACATGATTCATTGAAAAAGCGATATAAACTCAAGGATCTCTTGAATATTCGTAGGAGGAAGCGCCCAAGTATTTTCATGAATATGAAATAATATTTGGCTGCTTAGTTTTCAAGCATGTGATATTATTTTATGGGAATGACTCGGGAAAACAAACCATTGTCCTGACAGTTTATTTTCCGATTCATCGGGACTCTTGGCAGCATTCGTTGGGAATAACAACATTATAACGCTCGAAATCAGTTTTTGAATGGTGAATGGGAACAAACACTTTATTCATTTTCAGTTTCTGAAAACAGATATGCTTGCGGTATGAAATGAGATTCTGTGGAAAAAACCTGAAAATTGGACGAAACGAAGATAATTGCAACAAATTATTAAAGAAAAAACAAGAGACCCGACAGCAAAAATATTTAACTGAAAAGAAAAAAACAAGACCTATACTGAATTCATACAATTTTGTGAGTAACATTATAGAATTCACTATACTCCATTCACAATTATAAAATCACACCTCTGGCCTTGGAAATTTGACACATATTCCACTCTGTATCCAAGTTATGACGTTTTTCAAAATATTTTTATGTTCCAAGTCAACACTATGTTGCCTTTCTACATTCTTAGCGTATTCCTCAGAATATGAATGAATTGGAAAAGATGTGATGGACGAAAATAATTAACGTTTATATGAATTGATAGAAAGGATTCCTTTTCTAGTTATTTGCATGAAAAGTACAAGAGATCACTGACCACTGTTGAAATATATGATTTTTCGCCATGGAAAAAATTGCATTACTTTCACATAATTTTCATATGCATGCTTGTGAATGTTTATTATCCTCTTGAACTGAAAGTTCAAGACTTGACGACATTTCATTTATCTGATCTTATGAAAAAGGAGTAAAATATTCTGACTGCATAGTAATTTATTAGTATAAAAAATATTCATACATTACTACCACAGTAGGTTTGTACAAATAAAATGGAATAGGTCAAACATATGCTTCACAAACTCCTGGAATATGGAAAAAACCGATGTATTCTGGTTCAATATAGCCTATTTCTACTTTCGGCAAAGGAATGAAAGCTCCAGTGACACATTTCAATTCGTCGGAATCTGAATTCACCTACCGTTGAATGCAATATAGTCATATTTCTTCTTTTTTTCAGCTTTTTCGACGTATTTTTTTTTCTGAAACGTGAAAACGATCAACAATAATCATTTAGAGACCGATGATGGCCATCCAGAACCCGTTTACCTACTTACGAAAATCGTGCAATTTCATTCTGCAAGTTCTTTCCTCATAATTCCTCGAAAATCCTCCCTGAACCATATTTTCCGGTCGCTTTCGTTAGAAGATCGTATAAGGAAGCCTTTTTTGTCCATTTACACATTCCAAATAAATTTTGAGCACCAAAAACGATACCTAAACTAACAAAACTTCTGGGGGACCGGAATTTCGTTTGAAATCTTTCTAAACGGCCAGATACCTAAAAAACTTCGTTATCAAGTGTAAAAAGGTCGATTAGTACTTACTTTCGCTTTATTTATGCTTATAAATCGATTTTTGGTCCAATTCAAATTTGCCGTTCGTACTCACGCCAAAAGTCGTGAAAGGAAAAAATGACACTTGCACGAAATTTCTCATATCGACGGGAAACTTCTTCTAGACGACGAAGAACGGAAAAATAGGCGATTTCCTATCGATATTTCGCCCCGAAACCGCCGATCGATTCGAACTAACAAAATGTGGCATATCTTTGATACTTTTACTTTGATGTAAACGAAGAAACTGGCAACTTCGTTTTGTCATTAACGATATTTTCTGTACGCGCACAGACTTTTCATCAGGTGCACCAACTCCTGAAAACGAAACCATGACCTCCTATGTGATTAAATAAAAGTGAATGGAGTATACATTCAATGTTTCTGTAATGATCCAACTGTTTTTTCGTCAAAGCAAATAATTGGATTTTTGAGGGATTCCCCTACGTCAAACGATGGAACACACCTACCACACCCCAGGTGTTTAGCACTACTTTTGTCACTCTTATGTCAGATGTGAACGTCAAATCGATTATCGATTGTTGATAACACAACACTAGTAATTGAATTGATTGTGTGGGTGATAAAGGCGAGACTTATTATACAATTTAGAGGCTTCAATTCAGAGGAATTTAGGTCAGCACATAATAAACTGTGTTTGTATTCTGTACAAACATTTCAGCTCCAATAATTTGAATTTGGGGTATTCATAAAACGATATCCAAGATAAAGTTTACGAAATCGGATTGAATTGTAATACATGTAATTAACTGTTGCTTATCACTCATATTTGAACATATCTAATGCGTTTGTTGAATTATTGAACCCTAAGAAAAATTTTCTTTATTTCAGACGTCTTCATCAACAAAAACAACCACCATGACAACACCTGCCAAATTATATGGCAAAGATCTCAGTGAATACGAAGAAATCGATGTTGACGACCTTCTTAATAAGTTAACAGCTGATGAAATAAACATTTTGGCCAAAGAAGTTGATCCAGATGTAAGTATTTCAAAAAACATGGATTTGTGGGTTAGGTTATACAAATGGGACCCTCCCATGACGAACGAAACATAAATTCAAGTTTCCATCTATGCCAATGGAAATTGTATCAATACTGTTGACAAAAGTGGTTGATAAGTGATAACGGATAATACTGAATGTGTATTAGCGAATATTTCTGAGTGATGAGTTTCAACTTATTTCCTATGTATTATGAGACATATCATATGAGATACATCCTGGTTTCCCATTTAAACATATCTATTCGAATGTGAGTACGTTAACCTCTGTCCAAACCACTTTTTATTTGACTGAAATATTGGCAATCAGCCTGATGTAAACATTGCTAAGGATAAATGTTAAATCCCTTCCCAGATATTAGTTCTATTATAGCTTTAATAAAGATAGGTAGCAGTCACCTTCAATTTGAATCCTCAAACTATGGTATGAACTCATTGAAAGAAATATTGCAGGAAAAAGTTGTGTTTTTGTGAAAGTTAACTCGTATTCGAAGAAATTTAATTTTATACCTATCTAAGAAGTTATTGTCCTATAATGCAGGTTTCAGAATAATTTTGGATTTCTCTTACAGCTTTGCACCATGAAATTTGTTAATTACAGGCTTTATTTTATGGTTTTAGGATTCTTTTCTACCTCCCTCACAAAGATGTAGTTATGACTGTGAAAAAGATCCAACAGGACCACTGGACCGAAAACAGTTGATAGAACACATAAATAAACAAGCCATTGAAACACCCGATATACCTGAACTCAAGCCATATGTTCCTGGTACTGTCAGAGGAAAAAAAGTATGTATTTTCTTGAATTTTACGATTAAGATTTCAAATGTAACCCTGTTGTAAATTTTTGAACTTATTTTTCTCTACTTTGGCAATTCCTTCACAATAGTTTTATTACAGTGGATTCCACCGCCTCAACCAATGAAGGAGCAAGAAGCCGACGAACAAATTGCTATCGATTTGGGTGATGAATACGAGCAAGCTCTGTCAAGTGCTTCTCAAGATGAAATCATAGATTTAGCCGGTATGTTTATAAATCATTGATACATCTCATATTCATGTTTACTGAGGTAATTGATAATCGACGTAATTTATACAGCTATTCTTGGTTTCCATTCGATGATGAACCAGGATCAGTATCATGCGTCACTGTTGAACAAGGGTCAACCCGTTGGCTTGGGTTGGGACGGAATCACCAAAGCGACGAAACAAAAAATATTTCCCATGGAGCCACCAAATCCAAATGATCCAGATGAGACAATACAGAAAGTGGAAGATGATGAACCGAAATACATTGATTTGAACTGGAACAACATAAAGGTAAGGTTCAGAATACTGATTTTAGGCAATCCAACGACCTGTCAAATATTTTTTGAGGTTAGGTTGGTGGTCAAACGGTGGATTTTAGCTTTGTTTGTGAAGACATCAAAACGGTTCATATGCTTGAAATATTGTTTTATGTGGTAATTTTTTCGATATTTCTAGTCAATCTTTCTCTTAGGAATATCAGACCAGTGAAAATTATTTAAATTAAGTGCATTTTGAATGAAAAAATGCCATAAATGTGTGCTAAAGTTGGATGTGCAAGTCGTTCAAATTAAGAGGATTTTCTTGAATATTTTGGAACACCCAATGTGTGTAACTTGGTGTATTATCCACATATTAAGTGACTTACCAGGAAACGAAGGTAAATTTGGTCAGCAGTCATCAAGACTTGACAAAATCGAAGATAAGAAACTAAAGTGAATATTTCTTTGTAGACACTGAAATAAGCAGTTTTCGGTCCATGTTAAATGTAAAACTGATGAATATTAAAATTTTATATCATATAAAAGGATAAAGAAGTTATAGGTTGCAGTGCTATGATAAATTTTCTCCTACACTTCCTCTACAATCTCTGCGGACTCTCAATACTGAGTATAAAGATGTGATCATATGACTGAGTAAAATTTTCTTCGTCAGTGTTGCTTCAGGCTATTTTATGATTCCAAGCAGACTAACTCATTGGTTTACTCGTGAAATGAATAAAATTCATCATATTTACCGCTGACCAGCTTCCTGTCAAAAATGTTTTGGGGTTAACACTGGTGGAATAATCACTTAGGCAATCCAAAGCACGTGATTATTCCACCACTGTTAACCTCAAAACGTATCTGACAGGTCGCTGGTTCGCGATAAATATGAGGAATTTTATTATTTTATGCATTTTATGAGTGAACGAGTGAGTTTTTATGATTTATAATAAGAAAAATTATCCTGAAGCTACACAGAGGAAAATTTCACTCAACACAACTTTATACTTGGTATTGGGAGCCCGCAGAGATTATTGATGAAGTGTAGGAGAAAATTTATCATAGCACTGCAACCTGTAACTTCTTTATCATTTTATATGATATAAAATTTTGAGATTCATCAGTTTTACATTTAACATGAACTGAATACTGGTTATTTCAGTGCCTACGAAGAAATATTCACTTTAGTTTCTTATCTTCGATTTTCTCAATTCTTGATGACTGCTGACCAAATTTCCCTTCGTTTCCTGGTGGGTCACTTAATATGTGGATAGTACACCAAGTTACACACACTGGGTGTTCAAAAATATTTCAGAAAATCCTTCTAATTTGAACGACTTGCACATCCAACTTTGGCACGCATTTACGGCATTTTTTCAATAAAAATGCACTTAATTTGATTAATTTTCACTGGTCAGATATTCATAAGAGTAAGATTGGCTAAAAATATCAAAAAAATTTCCACATAAAACAATTTTTCAAGCAAATAAACGGTTTTTAAATTCCCAGTGTTTGACCACCAGCACTAACCTCAAAAAATATTTGACAGGTCGTTGGATTGCCTAATTGCCTTATTGGTGATAACAGCATTATTCAATTTTTTGTTTAATTTTTCCTAAAACATCACATCAGCATTTTCTGTGACAAAGACGAAAGAAAACAATATTAAAGTTGGGAAAATTCTTGGAATAATGCATTGTTTTCGAATAAACTTCATGAAGGCATGCTTTGAATGCTCTAAATCTCAAGGATTTCAACGAATCAAATAATGATCTCTTTCACTAGAGAAAGTTGCACTTTTTTTTTTCCTTCCAGACCATATCAAATGACAAATTTGATAAGCTCTTCAGGGCGTTGGAGAAAAACACCCACTTGGAGACGTTGTCCTTGGCGAACACAGGCATGACCGACAGGGAAGCGGAGAAGTTAGCCGAATTATTGGAGAAAAATGACACAATTAGAGTAGTTAATGTAGAAACTAACCTCATTTCACCAACTGGTATTGTTAGGCTGATAAAATCCCTATTGAAGCTGAAGAGTGTCGAAGAATTCAGAGCCTCGAATCAGGTGTGTATAAACTGTCAGTCTGCTGTCAATTACGCCATTTGTGAAATTATAAAAGGAATAAACTGGGGCTTTGCTGCAGGTACTGAGTTCGCCAATGTGTCTTGACTGCCAGATAAAGGGTTTTCCAATAGCGATGATGCAGTTTAAAAATAAAAAAACACATAAATAATTCATTGTGATACTTTATTAACACTGTCTTCACAATGAACCAGAATACGTTTCCATAATCTTTATGAGTATACAGGGTGCGTCAGCAAGGCCTACGGCTAAAATAGCGCCTTAACTATACCGTGTCGAAAAAAACTTATATAAAATATGGTTGTAAGGTTGACAAAAATCTACAAACTAAAAATAATTTTACATATACAGGGTGCGTCAAAAAATTGTTATGGAAAAAAAGGTATTTTTTTCGAATGGAACACCTTGTATTTCATGGCATAATTCTTTCAAGGACAACAAGAGCTTTACACTTATAGCTCATTTTTTAAATTTCATAACAGCGTTGCCACATAATTCGTATTTTTAGGATATTTTTAGTGTTTTAAGGGGTTCATTAGAATTCTTATTGCAACCGCTGTATTCAATCTAGATAAACGAAATTTTTACAGAATTTAGCTTGTGGTATCAACTTCATCATTCGGTAAACATCTGAAGTTTTTTTCATACAGAGTGTCTAATATAAATTCACCAATTTACTCGAATTAAATATGCGATAACTCGATTTTCTGAAATGGAACACCATGTATTTTTCTCTTTCATGAAATTTGTTTTTCAAATGTCTACCTTTTTTACAAAGTATGTCCCATACTTGAACCGTTCTTTTTTGAGATATTTCACATTCTTTAAAAAAACGATTACTTTGTAAAAAAGGTAGACATTCGAAAAACAAATTTAATGAAAGAGAAAAATAAAGGGTGTTGCATTTGAAAAAATCGAGTTATCGCATATTTAATTTGAGGGAATTGGTAAATTTATATTGGACACTCTGTATAAAAAAACTTGAGATGTTTACCGAATGATGAAGCTGATACCTTAAGCTAACTTCTGTAAAAATTTCGTTCATCTAGATTGAACACAGCGGTTGCTATAAGAATTCTAATGAACCCCTTAAAACACAAAAAATACCTTAAAAATGCGAATTATGTGACAACGCCGTAATGAAATTTAAAAAATGAGGTATAAGTGTGAAGCTCTTATTGTCCTCGAAGGAATTATGCAATGAAGTACAGGTCTTTCATTTGAAAAAACTGCATATTTTTCCGTAACTTTTTTCTGACGCACCCTGAATATGTAAAATTATTTCTTGTTTGTAGATTTTTGTCAACCTTATAACCATGCCATATAAGTTTTTTTTTCCACACGGTACAGTTTATATCTAAGTCAAGGACCTTTGTAATTTGGGGAGTATACGCTCTTTTTTCCTTGGAGAAAATGTAATTTTTTTTTACAGAGGTCGCAAGTACTTGGGAATAAAATAGAAATGGAAATAACGCAGCTCATCGAGAAGAATCCCACGCTTTTGAGGTTGGGTTTGCATTTAGAGTACAACGATGCTCGTCATCGTATCGCCACACATTTACAACGCAATATTGACACAAGTGAGTAAAAAAAATTGAAATATTATTTTTTTTTAATTCATTGAAATCAATGCAAAGATGATATTTAGCGATTTATGGGTGTGCTGGGAAACATTGTTATGATTGAATTACACAGTTTATTTTTATATTATTTATTTATTGTTTTTATTTTTGTTTATTTCTTTCCACCAAAAACAATTTTTTTTTATTTGCCTTGCTTTTTTTTATAGCTTTTTCTGCAGGTTTGAGTTATAATAGCCATCATTATTTTTACACAATCTTCGATCCTGTGAGTGAAATTGGTTGCCTTTTTTTCAACCTTGATTCAAGTTCATAACAAAAATGTCTGTTTATTAAATCTATTATTGATTTATGTTATTCTTTATGCAATTTCTCAAGATTGCGGCGAGGTTGAAGTTATGAATTTGCGTCATGAAAAATGGCAGTATTGAAATATGAAATTGATGGTCAAACTTCACTTTGAATCAGATTCTGAAACATGTTTTGTAGATCGTCGAATGGTTAAAGCTAATTATCAAATAACAATCGATTCGACTGGGAAGGCAATTAAAATAGCGCAGACTGCGTAGTACGACACTGCGTCGTGAGTACTTGTGACGTGTCCCTCAACCTTGTTCTTTCATTTCCGCTACGTTCACAATTTATCACTCCAGAATTTCAGTTTTAGAACCGAATTATATTTTTTTTCCTTTTTAATTTGAGTTTAATTTCAAATATCTACGTGGATGATATGGTGAAACTAGTCGATTTGAAGAACATCGAAATTGTGATTTGGTGGTGACGTTGCTTTATGTTGGACAGTTTATTTTCCTTGTAAAATTGCATGAATTGAAGTTTTTACCAACATTTGAAATATCGATGTTGGGAACACAATCACATCAGCAAAACCTCCAAACATCACATTTCCAGTAAGTATAAAGCGTAAGACAACAGTGTTATCGATGAATAATACTCTCAACTAAAGTGAAGGCAGTTATCAATTTCATATTTTGTTTCGTACAGTGTGTTTCGCGTTAAGTGGTTACAATTCATTATTTCATAAGAAGTTGACCGATTTGAAAGAAATGGGATTCTATACAGGGTCTTTCACGAGGAACCTCACCCATATTTATACGGGAAACTACTGAACGTATTTTCAGGAAATTCAGCACTTATAAGTATTTCACGATGCTGATGAAATCTAAAATATTTTCAAGGCATGAGCACCTCCGGTTAAAAAATAATGTGAGTGTATGCATCACACCCTTGCCCTAAAATGGATATTTTCTGAGTTGTATCCACTTTAGAGCAAGGGTGTAATGCATACACTCACATTATTTTTTAACGTAGATTCAATATCTGCCATAAAAAAATGGGGTTCTAATTTGAAAAAATTGATTTTTCACGATTTTGTCATCCCTAACTTTGAAAGCGATTTTTTCACCCCCTGTATCATGAATCGCGATTTCGATTTTTAAAGTGGATACATTAATCTTACATCTTGAAAAATCCCAAAAATGAAAATTTTCCATCCAAAAACCTCGAAGTTATTCTTGTTTCAGCGGAGCTCTATTTTCGATTTTTTTTTCGAATTTTCCCGCTCAGAGAATTTTCCAACCAAAACTGAAAAATGTTACATCAAAATAACTTGAAATTCTCTAAGGAATCTATTTCTGCAATAAAAAAATGGTGTTCTAATTTGAAAAACGGAAGTTGACGTCATTTCCGGAAAAACCGGAGGTGCTCATGCCTTGAAAATATTTTAGATTTCATCAGCATCGTGAAATACTTATAAGTGCTGAATTTCATGAAAATACGTTCAGTAGTTTCCCGTATAAATATGGGTGAGGTTCCTCGTGAAAGACCCTGTATACTCCATTCACTTTTATGAAGTATCCGGTTGACCGGAATTTAGATTTATCAAGTTTTTTTTACTTAAAACTTTCATTAACTTCCAGCATTTTCTATCATAACTTGATCAGAAAAATCTTAAAATGACAAAAAATAATTTTGTAGTAAATGTCTAGTTCTTTGAATTTTTCTACCTCGATGACTTTGGAGGCTAATTCTAGCAAAAGTAGAGTGTTAAGTACCATTTTTTATCAATGATTCTAAAGGCTGACTGTTGAGCGCAGTTTTTAAGCATACTAAGAAACCATGAATTAGCCTTTTTAAATTTTTAATTTTGATTCGAAAATTCAGATCATAATCCAATTCACGTAACTTTTTCACTTGAGACCAACATTTCCATAATTTTTATCAGAGTTACGAATCTGGTTATTTTATGTATAAAAGTACAATTCATGGAGATTAAGTTACAAAAAAAATTTCACAGAGAATTCTTGTACTTTTTTTAATATCTTTTTTAAGATGGTCAAGTCGAAAATTCTCAAAGTTCATAAAAAAATTCATAACTCGAAAACCGTGAAAAATCGCATAACATACATGGGGGTGATTCGAATAGCCCATGACACGAGGGACCTGTTTTTTTCCTTTTGACGTCAATCTCTTGGCCACCCTGTATGTAGAGAGGACAACGTTGCGTAGTTATCGGACCTAACATTTTCAAAATATACACGCTCTATTCGTTATGAAATGATGAATTGTCGCCGCTCGAAGTGAAACACACTGTATATTGAAAATAATTATGTTCGTTATTTGTTTTTTTTTTAACTATTTACTTCTTTTTTTTGTGTAGTACGAAAAGACTTGACACTGCGATTGCAGTTCAGATTCTTTAAACATCGGAAAACTCCATTGATCAAATAGAATTAAGGTACTAGTTGTCGTGTCTTTACACTACTCTTTTCTCTGAAAACTCACTCACATAATATGTAGCAGGCTTACAATTAACTTGAATGCTGATAGCGCATTTAATAATTGAGCAGGATGTGATCTAATTGCTATTAAAATGCCTTCCAAAATGAGTCTGGATGAACTACTTTTGTTGATTCGTTGAGAAGTGGCCCGGAATTGAAAAGCACCTTGGAAAATTCTTGTGTCTGTCAAGTTTTGTCCTTGTGTGACATTTCTTCCTGAAGGATTTCGAAAACTTATAAGAAAATATATAATATACAAAATATAGGTACATAAAACATTCACAGAGAATATTGACAAAATGATAACGCGCATAATATACTGCAAAAACAAATAGGAAATCGTGTCCATTAGGACAGTCCACTAGGGACATAATAAATGAGAGAAATGGACGTGCCGCTACCGCAGGACAATGACACACCGGTATCTGGCTTTTTAGCCGTCATCAGTGCCACATACCCCAACCTATTACTGTTAAGACATGAACGATAGGCAATCATCTATTTGTTTGGATATTTTCCATCGATAACAAGATTAAGAAATCATGTCTCCATAAAAAAAACTGCATAAACTTACCAAGATAGTTTCAAACTTCCCAATTCCGAAATTATTCGATTTCTGTTTGACGAGTACGCGGTCGTTACCCGCAAAGCTACCCATTCGACTAAATGAACCCGCTATACGTCTTCCAACTTCCAAATCGGTGAAAAGGCGAGGATAACTCGTGAAAACTAAATTCGCACAAAGGCTGAGACGAATCGGTCGAGCCGGAAAAGCGACAGATTCCATCCTGTTCGTTTGATTATTCACGCGAACCAAAGGGACGTGAAAATTCGTCTCTTTGAGTTAGTGCCGTCATTGAGAATGACGGCGGACTGCATTTTATCACTAGTTCCTATGAGAAAGCGGTACGGCGGAATCGATACGTATATTTTCGGTCCTGCAGGCCCCATATTCTGATCCTTTTCGAGTAGAAATAATACATAAACTGTCAACAAACATTTGTGTTCAGTTTAGATCGTCTTCATTCTCTCAGTTTTGTGAAATCGCTCAAACAAGTCCGTAATGTTCTCAAGGGAGACATATTTTGAATCTTTCAATTCAATTTAGTCATTAAAAAAATTATCAAAAGAATTTACACACGTGCAAAAAAAAATCAGAGATATGCAGCCCAAGCAAGCTTGTTAACTGACATACTCTGCAAAACACGAAAGATAAATCATACCCAATACCTTAAAAACACTACAATTATTCTTTAAGAGACTTTAGCCTTCATAATAAGAAACGTAAACCGCCAGATGGCAGTGCAGTGCATTAATTTTTATTTATCGGATTATTCAGCTTGATAGAACGAATGTTGGGGCGCAGGGAATATAACAAGAAATCCTACCCTGAACTAGATCTCACACTGGCTGTATAATACGCTCTCTTTCCTTCACCAGTCATCTGGGAGGAGATACCTGCGGGGCGTGTCATTTAAAAGAAATTCAATTCCATGTTAGAATCCACAATTGTAAGACACAATTAATTTTCAATTAATCGAAGGCTAAAACAAACCTTAAGAAATTGTCGTTGATAAAAATGGAAATAAATTTCGCGAAAACAACACATTGTTGTAATATTATTTACAAAAAAAAAACGGTAAATTCTGAAAGAAAAATGAGGTAGACGTTTGATTAACTAAATAATAGACTTCAATACTGAAATGAAAAAACACAAAAATATTTGTTCGTTTTGATGGTGGAAATGTTACAAAATAACCAAAAATGATGAGGAATATCCTTTTCATTCATTCAATACTTATAAAATATTTTTTTATTATTTTTATCTTTATACACTCACATCCCTTCATCAATCAGAAAAAAATAAATCGTTTCTGTCTCCCTTTTTTCAGCGTAGACCCTTAATCTTCTGCTAGAATGGAAATATCCTAAACTATCAAGAGGTCGTGTAATATCACAAAAAGAATTTCTTAATTATTTTTATTCAAGTTTGAAACCGAGTACCTTGTGAGTAGATTCGCATTCAAGAATCCAACAGAAATTTTTCCTGACAGACGTAAAAAAGATTTGACTGCAGCTGTCGAATAAATCTTTTATGATACATGATCCGTTGTTACAGAAGTTACAATGCTTAAAAAATTCAATCAAAAGGTTAAATATCCTTTACCTTTGACTACGTAACCGTATATCCTTTTTTCACTTTTCTGTTTACTCCACAAATTTGAAATGAAACTTAAGACTTCGTAACAAAAATATCAGCAGGAGCAATTTGAATCGAATTGGTAGACAGCCTGTACATGATTTATGGAAAAAATTATTCATCATTTTGGAAGCAGCAATCAAAAACTGTTGTTTTTGGAAATTGAACGGTGTTGAGCTAAGATATATGCATTTGGCCAATTGCGAATGAAATTTATAAAGGTAGTACGTATGAGAATACATATAGAATTCGAATATTCTTGTATATTCAAGCGGTGCATGAAAATATAGTGTGATTATAACATATTTCTAAATATTGTTAATTGAAATTGAAATGCTTGTGGTTTTTTTTTATTTGAAACTCATTGTATGTTTGTTTCCAGTGTGAATTAACATTGTTGATTGAACGCAGATCTATTCTACCAATAACTTGTTGTACAAAAGACAATGAATGGGTATCTTGCCGGACAATATTTGTCTATGGATTTTCATCATAGAGATTGTGTTCGATAGTTCCAATTGAATTGCATTTAACATTAATCATATTTTTTCAATATTCCTTTGACTAGTCTTCAAAGATAGTTGTAGGACTTTTCACTTCGAAAACCTTTGACATTGTAGCATGAGATCAAACAGAGAGATAAACTCGCTTAATGTTCTGTGAAAATCAGTGACAATTAAGGTTAGAATACATCAACTGCATTGTCAAACTTCAATAAGGATTTTCACTTAAGGTGGGCGTTCAATGCAGTGTGTTTTTATTTCAAGTTGCATTTGAAAATGGTTTCACTTTGAGAACTGAAATTTTGTGGGTAAACTCAGAAAGGATTGGAGTTCTTAATGAAATATGTAATTGAGATCTATTCCATTTCGACAGTTGATTTTTTTTCTGTCAAAAATAGAAGAAAATAAGTCAACTCATGCCTCTGTTTTATTTCAAAAGAAAGACCCATGAAAATAGTTCAACTTCCGATTAAAAGTGAATCTACAGATAATTTCATTCAGAAAAACAACTTGAAATACGGAATCGGCAGAGAATGGCCAAATTCAAATACATGGCGGGAAAAAGTTCCTGCTTTACCCACATATTCACTAATTTCATAGTTCATAGCGCCATTGTACATTTCATTCATAATTAGAGAGATATTCATAGAACTCGTAGAGATAATGTAAGTTCTATGGGGATATTCCATAAAATGCACGGTGGCGCCTCTATCGGATTAGTTTTCCTACTCGCTCTGAACGGCGACCTTAAGTTTCATAATTTCCTCAAATTTCATTCGAATCGCTCACAATCCCTATGATGTCCCCTGTTTGTTAGTGTGAAATAATTTTTAACATCTTTTTACCGATATTCACACAAATTTCGTTGACCCCAAAGAAATTTCTTGTGAATGAATCTTGATGTGATCGTTTATTGAATGTGTTTGTGCTTTTTGTTCACAGAAAGGCGACTTGCTCGGCTGGGGGCAACCAGCTCTTAAGCTACACGCGTCTTACGTATGTATACTTTTAAAGGTATTCTGGGCTTCTTTTCGTTGCAAGGCAGAGAATATTTTTTTCTGTTGGTTCATTTTTTTTGGTGGAGAAATGCTATAAGCTGTTTTTTTTTGGTGTGTGGTAGTTTTTAAGTAGGTCAATATTTGGAAGAAAGATCTTGTAAATACTTATGCATAACTGTTGTTTTATCTTTAAATTATTCAGTGACTACCAAGGGTTTGCAGAAACGTTAAAAAAATCTTTTTAAAACTCCATAATATTATTTGCCTGAAAGTACCTAATCTTCAATTGCATCGATGTTTCTTGTTCTCAATGACTATTGATCTATATGAATAGAATAATAAAAAATTATTGACGAAAAAAATGAGCTTAGGAGTGTAGGGTGGCTTCAAATCACTGAACGCAGTTCGAGAACAATTTTAGTTCATTCACTCCAACGCAATAAGGTCGAGTGCTCAATTATACTGAGTTGACGTAATTCCGCAAATGGCAGAACATAACCATTAGCCATGCCGCAAAAGATATAAAAAACAAGATCGATATGTCGTGACGGGGTAAACCACTCTCTTTGGTGGTGGATTAATCTGAATAATTATAAAAACCCTTTAATTCGTTAACTTTTTAATTTATCGTGAAATATAGTGTAACGTTTTTTCTCGACACAAACAAAAAATTGATGTTATGGTGTAAAATTATCATTGATACGAAATTCATTACTGAACTTATTTATTATAACGCTCATTGCACAAAGGACTTCTTGGTCTTGATTAATTTCATTCAGTTCTCTAGAAGGAGTTTACGTGTTGAAAAAAATAGGAAAATAAATATCTTGAGTTTGAGATACCCTATAGAATTATAAACTGTTCATTCAAAATTGTTTATTGCGAAGTCTTATTCATTTGATAACATTTTGCATCTTCCTTCGACCAATATCTTATTCGGCTTAGAAGATATCACTAAAATGAGTCACCTAGAGCACTTAACGATTTATAGTAGTTTGAGGGATATTAGTTTGATGATTTTTTTAGAGGACTTCGTCCTACAATCTCTTTGTCGTGTGCAATTCTTGGAGAATATTGTTTTAGTCCATTGTATTGTGGACCGATTCGTTTTTATTTAGGGTGAGTCTTTGACTTCTACATTATTTAACTGTAGATTCTTGAGGACAAATTAAACATCCTTTTCACTTTCCATTCTTTAAAATGCGGATTTGTCAAAAAGATAAAAAAATTGCCTCAAATTTGATATTTCTTGCATGAAATATTTCAATTCTAACCTTATTGAAGCCAAAATTTTGATGAAAAGTTATTCAGTAATAATAACAATCAGTTTTGTTTCATTACGATTTCATAAAAAGCCTCATTTCTTCGTTTCTTGATTTCCCGAAAGCCAAGTTTGCAAACATAAATCAATTTTCCATATTGTCGTAGACAAGCCAAAAATATTTAATAAGCACACGTTATTCATTCATGTATCTTAAATAGTTTATAATTCTGAATATTAACAATAAAATGTCTAATTCTTTTCTATGACAGATCGGAATAAATGAAGTTATATTATTTGATAAGGTAGATCTATTTGATATCTATCTAGGGCCTCTTAGACGTAGCTCTAACTGACAAGTATCACAAGATTGAAATGCTTGTAATTTCAGTGTATGTTATTTTCCTGTTCATTTTCACATTGTTTTTTCATTTTCACATTCGTTTTCGGGAAGATGAGTTCGATTCATGACGAACTAACCATTTATCAATATTTGGATTGAAATTTTAAATCTGACCATTTCTTTCCAATGAAAATCACTCTTTGAAGAGAGGGTGAGGTACATTATTCTGTGTGTGCCAGACGTTCTTCAATTCACGCAGATAGTAAAATAGACACTCGAGCCATATTTCCCCATAAATCTCCCTCTCAGGCGATTGGTTTCCACCTAAATGAATTACAAAAGGATATATTGCGCGCGGGAATTCATATCACAATTTCGAATCCCTTAAGTCTCTAATTAATTAATTACCGATAGCCTTCAACGAAAAGGGTTTTGAACTATGTAATTTCGAAACAACTCGAACCCACGTCTCCATTCGAATGATGCATAAATTCCTCTTTGTAATTTACTCAAAAAAACGTTTCTTGGCACTCTGCTCGCATATTTATAATTCATCAATTTGTATCGTAAAGACACTGCTGTGTTGCCAAACTGTCGCCATACGTTTTCTTCATTTAGTCGTTGAAGAGTTACGGAAAAGTCAGTATTTTCGAAATCCACCAATCAGACGGTCTATAATGTTGGACTTTTCCAGGAAATATTCGATATTTTTGATTTGATAACTTTTTTGATGTTTCTTGAACATTTATTCCAACCAATTAAACATTCATTTCAAGTGTATATTCTTGTGACCAAAATAAACATTTCCCTCATCTTACATTCTTCCATTTCGGCCCTGTCAAAAAGAGATAGCCATTTGAAATGAATGTTCCAATCTCAAAAGTCCGCCTTTGATTGGTGACTGCAATTTTGGTGAATCAAATACTTTCACATTGACCTGTTCAGAATTTCGACTTCATTGGTTGCGTGAATAGTTGGGGTGATGTTTTTTTCGATTCCATAATTTATTATCATGTCTTTATACTATATTGTAGTCTAATACACAAAAAAATTGAATCGCTGATCAGATGGAGAATATTTTCCCCATCTGGCAACGGAGACTGATCCCCCTTGTTTCGAATGCAGTTTGTAGGAACAACAGGGAGGGGTCTCGTGTTAGTGTAACCTCATAAACTACCGTTCGCTCAGAAAGAACCCCTCGGTACGGGAAGGTCATTAGGAAGTCATGAGACCAGGCGGGCGGGTCTTAGCGAGCGTTTAACTTGATTTTGCTACGGCGACTTCTCGCAGCCAACTTTTCGGAATGAATGATTGATGATTCTGACATTTTGGCGACATCGTTATGTTTTCATTTTCTACACTGCATGCACCTACTATTTTTTCCCGAGTATTAGTTTTGATTGATAGTCTGGCTGAAAGATCAGCACGGCTAAATGGGTTTATCAAGCGGAGAAAAGAGAAAATAAATAAAGAATTACATATCCGGAAATTTTTCCACGTCGCTCTGAAATTCCATAATTGCTCGAAATAGCAGGAATTGATATTTATTTTTTTATTAACGAGTGAAAATATTTGAATCAGGTACACCATGTATGTATACTGCTCCATAAGAGTTAGGGATATCGTATTCAATCGTTTTTAAAAGTATGTAATCTTCGAGAAAATCGCTGTAAAATCATTTAAAACTCAATAACAACTTGAATCGATCCAATAAAAATCAGTATGAGACATTTCGTCAATCTGGTCGCCTTTTTTCTGAAGTTAGGTTCTTTGCATATGCTTCATGAATATTCTTATTTTGAAATGAAGTCAGTTTATCAACGGCTTCGATTTGAAACGAGTTTTCTGAAAATGCCAAGACGTAAATTAACAAACGCTGAGGCTAATAGGGCTATCGGAATGCTACAGTGTGGCCTAACTCAGGTTGTTGTGGCGGAAAGGCTCCAAGTCAGCCAAAGTGTGATATCTCGACTTTGGAATAGGTTCAGGGAGACAGGTTCCGTGTTGGAAAGACCAAGGCTTAGTGGGCGACGAAAAACAACACCTGCTCAGGATCGTTTCATCACCGTTTCGGCGAGAAGGAACCCTACATCTACGTGTAGAATGCTACGGAATACTCTTCAAAATGCAGATGTGGTCCAAGTTTCCATCGAAACCATCAGACGACGTTTGAGAGAGGTGAATCTAGGTTCTAGACGTCCATTAAGAGGAGTTCCATTAACACGTGACCATAAGCGTCAAAGACTGGAATGGGCAAGGCAACATATCAATAGGAACGATCAATGGCGTAGTGTCCTTTTCACTGATGAATCCAGATATGGACGATTTTCAGATTCTCGAAGAATAAGGGTATGGACAATCCCACGCATCCCCCGTAATCGTCGCTATGTCCAAGAAGTCCATCCATTCCGAGGGGGTAGTGTTATGGTATGGGCCGGGATATGTTTCAACGGGCGCACATATCTACACATTTGTCCTGGGAATATGACCGCCTTACACTATAGGGAGCATGTCATTGACAATGTTGTGCCAAATTTTCACGCTGCTATTGGTGAAACTTTTCAATTTCTAGACGATAACGCTAGACCGCACCGTGCAGCCATAGTTGAGAATGCACGCGAGGAGCTCGGTATTCCACATTTACCAATACCTCCGCACTCACCAGATTTGAATTGCATAGAACATGCATGGGATATGCTCCAAAGAAGATTAGATAATCATCAACCTACCCCGGAACCCTTAAATGATCTGAGAGAGCTTCTGCCCCGTTTATGGAACCAAATTCCTCAAGAAATTTTCAACAACCTCGTGTGTAGTATGCAAACAAGATGTCAAGCTGGTTGATGCCCGTGGAGGCCATACATTGTATTGATAGTCTTGAAATGCTTGAATTCTCTGAGAATAAAATTTCGTTATTTTACTCGATTTTTCTTAACCACCCTGTATACGCTGCAGACCTACAACAGGCTAAAATTAATTTGCAACTTGAAATCATATTAATATGAATTTTCATCACAGAAATATTTTTTTGCAATTTAAGTCAATATTCCTAACTCATGTGGAGCAGTTTATTTTACGTGCACCACATTGCGTTACTTTTTCTCAGGTCTTCGATACTCATGGGGGTAATTACCCCATCAAAAAAATTATTCAATATAATTTTTTGTGAGTAATGTAGCTATAAGATGCAGCAAGCAATGTTCTTCCGCTACCTACCTGAACAGTCAATATAAATATGATAATGATGCTATAATGTATTGCAGGCGGGGACAAACTGATATCTTCCTATTTCAATTTTCTCAATAATAATTTTCATATGTCACTGCCTGCAATACATTATAGCTGTAATTTTTGGACATTTGTCAAGTAGAAACTACGCCATTAAAAAAATACGACACGAATTTTCACAAAAGGTTACTAGAATGAAAAGTCGATAGGTGCTAGTCTAGAGAACGCCACGTTTTAATGACTCCAAAAGATTTATACGTAGGAAAAGCTTTAATAATTATTAGATGAAGCCCGTACTCAAAGTCGAAACATCGATCTCCGATTAGGAAACATTTAGGGCCTCTCACGGAAAATAAATTCCACACATAAAGTGATCGTTTCCCAGACTAATAGGGATGCAGGTCACGAGCACAAGAAATTGCTTTGTCTAGCACTGACCACAACAGTATTAATACTCTTTTCGGTAAAATTGAACGCCAACTCAGGTCTCAGGTCTTTATTATTTTCGTAGTTTTTCATCAACAAATTATTTTTTATTTAACTCTTATTACTAAGTGTCATTATTTTAGTGCTTTTTATTCAATCAGCATTTTTTTCATTGGGCTGTTTATTGAATAATTTTTTTTATTGGGCTGTTTATTGATTCACATTTCTATTGAGAATGTCTATCAGCTTGTTTAATTATGGTTGAACTTGGAAAAAATCATTCACTATGCTAAGCGTTGCTCAACAGAATCCAACGTGGTGAACGTAACTCAGAAACTTCTCCGTTTTCTAGACAAACTCCCTCAAAAAATCAATTATTCAGGTCCGGATCATCGAGCTGGAAAATTGAGAGTGAAGCTACAATTCACTCCTATATCAGGGACCCTTAAAAAATGAACATCTCATATGATTTTCTTTCAACATGACATGACACCTGTCTCGTTGGTATAGTATTTTCGTTACCATGTCTCAGAACGACAAAATGTGAGAAGACATTTGGTCGCGGTATTGAATTGGAATGTTGAAATTTCAAAATCTCGATGTATTCTATATTCGTATAGATTATGTCATCATAGTTTCCTCTCAAGCAATGTATCCTTTAGTTGTGTGGGCGGCGAATAATTACCTATTAATGACTTTGTTCTTCTTATTCTTCTCTTCTTCATGATTTTGCTTTTATTGTTTTCCAGCATTTAATTTTTTTCAGCTTCTTTTCAATTGCTTTTATCATTTACGGGTGTGGTACATATTTCATTGCGCAAATTTGAATTATTTTATGTTATTTTCAGCTCGTAGACGTCGCATGGGTATGCTACCTCGTAATTACCTGGTTGGCTACTTGAAGTAAACCCTTGTATTCGCTTCTTGGACTCCGTGGAAGACACTTCGCCTTGTTGCTTATCAGCCGAGTTGATAATTAGCCTATACATACTAATATTAAACCTAAGCATCGATTTTATCAGACACTATTTTGTTTATTACAATGTGTGAATGGTAAGGCCCCCTCTTGAATATCTTATTGTTTATGTGCAATAGTCATATAATTTTGTAAATCTACTAATATAAATTGTGTATGTCCTGATGTAGTCACACCAAAGTGTTTTATTGTTATACGTAAATGTAAATTTTATAACTTATAAAAAAAAGTCTCAAGAAAGTTTATCACTGCCCGAATGATATATGAATATAATGAAATTATATATTTTCATATTAGGTTGAAAGCCTTTTGAAACATGCATTGTATTTTTGTGATAAACTGTAAAATTTGTTATTCAGAGGCGGACTTTGGTTTGTGTGAGATTAAATTAATATATTTTTGCCTGTATATATTATTTCAGACAATTTATCAATAAGGTATATTTATTTGCCTGAGCACTCAAGTCAACGATGTCGGCAAAGATTTTATTGTAATTTTATTCATTTTAATCTTAAGATTTTAACAGACATGTAATTAACAGATAACAAACATTTCTGTTTTAAACCACATCCTAAGTCTATATTTCGTAGTTGATCTTTCCAACATCAAGTTTCGAGGAATTTAATGTCCGAAGAAATAGGAATGTCATTTTTGTTCTTGAAAAAATATTCAATTTCACCAAAATAGTGTATGAATCAAACTATTGAGTAAAATTTTTTACATTTCACAGCTTACGAATTCAAAAAGTATCATTTCAATGTTACATCCAGTGTATGTACAACTTTCACGAAATAAATTATGGAAGATATTCAATTCTTTTTAATTTATTCAGTCTTTACAGCCCATTTAGCGTGAGTGTCTATAACAAGATTATTATAATGTTGTCCAAATGTCTTTAATTGTGGAATTTTGGAGAAAAAATGTCCTAAACGATAAGGTTGAATATACCAAAATTAAGAAAACTAAGGACTGAACGAGAATAAATTCGCTATCACAAAAACGCCTATATCTCTTGAACCAATTGAGAAAAAATCAAAATTTGATCATAGTTAGCTTTGTTATGAACGTCAGAAACATGTGGAACATTTACTTGATAGATATTCCAATTCTCTGTCGCAAAATGCAAGCGAAGTGAAAACACGAGAATTCATAGTGAAACTTTTTCAAAATAATCAAAAATCGAGCTACAAAAGAATCGCAAAAGAGGCTCGCGTTCGTCCGGAAACGGTATCAAGAGTTGTTAAGCGCTTCAACAAAGATCTTACAATTAACCGCAAGGAAGGAACCGGGAGGAAAAAGGGGTTTCAAGGCCCAAAAAAAGTGAAGAAAGCCATCAGCCTTTTTTAGAAGAATCCTAACCTTTCAGGACGGAAAGTGGCCCAAATAGTGGGTTGTTCGCAGTCAACAGTTCAGAAAATCAAGTCGAGTTGTGGGCTTAGAACATAAAAAGTGCAGAAAGTGCCAGACAGGAACGCTGTGAAGAATCAAGAAGCGAAATCAAGAGCAAAGAAATTAAAAAAAGATTTCTTGAAAAATTTTTCCTGTTGCGTGATGGACGACGAAACCTATGTCTTGGCTGATTTCTCGCAACTGCCTGGTCAGGAATTTTATACTGCAGATTCTCGTGGAAATGTTGACGAACAATTTCGCGTGAAGAAACAAGCAAAGTTTCCTAAAAAATTCCTGGTTTGGCAAGCAATTTGCACTTGTGGGAAAAGGAGCAAATTTTTCGTTGGCCAAGGCTCGGTTGACTCGAAGATATACATCGAGGAATGCTTGAAGAAACGACTTTTACCATTTTTACTTGAGCACGATGTGTCAACAATTTTTTGGTTAGATTTAGCTTCATGCCACTACACCAAGGCCACCAAGGAATGGTATGAAGCTAATGAGGTGGTTTTTGTCCCCAAAGAGGCCAATCCACCAAATTGCCCAGAACTCAGGCAAATCGAAAGATATTGGGCCCTGGTAAAAAGAGAATTGAAGAAGACTAAGAAATCAACGAAAACATTAGTGGAATTCAAGCAAAAGTGGAAGACAGCATCCCAGAAAGTGACTGAGAACACTATAAGAAGCATGATGGGAAGAATTCCAGAAAAAACCCATGAATTTTGTAAAAAATAGTTTTGTTTTTTTATTGTAAAAACAGTTTTCATTAGAATTAGAAGATGATTCGAAAATGAGTTTGATTTTCGAAATCGGTCCAGTAGTTCAAAAGATATAAGCGTTTTTGTGATAGCGAATTTATTCTCGTTCAGTCCTTATTTATACCTCCACAAAAATGACCTTCGAACAATAATCTATATTAACATATCAAGGGATTGTGGACGGTAGCTTTGACAGCTGTAAAATATTTTTTCGACGGATTCTAAAATGCGAATCTACCTACAAGTTGGATGAAAGAGCGCTTTGAAGCTGCTGATTTCACGTCAGTGCTTTAGGTGACACATTTTTTATCGGGCTGAAAGGTAAAATGGAAGAACATTTGCCGTATCGAGTTAATCGTTGCATTGAGAGTAAATTCGTGAATATTCTGCCATAGCTTATAATGACGCAGGATTTCACTCTCAATGGAACGATTAACTCGAGACGAAAAATGCTCTTTCATTTCACCTTTCTGAACTGGATTAATTATGAAAAACGTAATTAGAAAATAGCGGGATAAACTGTATCTGATTAGTTTGTTGTCTATCACATTACGAAACCATTACTCTAATCTTTGCTCAATTTTGCCTAATTTCCTCAGTGAAATCCCTCCTACGCCAACGTCGTTTGTCGCTGTATATAAATTAGTTCATTTAGGGAGCAGAACGAAGAGCTATGTACACTAATCAATTAGTAACCAAAGGATGAAAATTAAAGCCGGCTCTTCTCACACCCAAAGCTGTACGAGTAATACCTACCCAGTTGGGGTAAAACATCATCACAGTATGTAAACATGTGCAAAGGGGTGATATGATGTTTCACTGCCACAACAAAGGATATAAATAGCTATTGGTTATTTTTGTCGATGTAAAATGTTACGGAAAAAACAATTTCCACCTTTGCAATGGTAAAAAGTGACGTGATTACAAAAATTATACAAAAAAATGTTCATACAGAGTGTAACAGCCAAATGGAATAAATTCGATAAGGAATAAATGAGGGCGTGTTGGGAAAAACGCTCAGACACGTCGATTTGTAATTTTAAATGCGCATATTTTTCAAGGAAATAATATTATATAGGGTGTTCCATGTGACCGTGGCCAATACCAACTTTCTTATTTCAAATGCAACCCCCTGTATATTATTCATTTTTTGGATTCTTCAGAGAATTCTAGACACAATTCATGCACAATTTCCTATACCTATCTTTAACTATTTCGGAAGTATTAAGTGTTTTCAGATTTATTGCAGAAATCAACGATTTAAATAAAAATTATTTTATTTCACAAATTCGGTACATTACACTTAAAATCTAAAAAGTAATATTGATTATTTCTTAATTATTAAAAAAAAAACAAAAAAACATTAATGTCAATGTAGGAAATCAGGGCCGGACTGGGCAGGCGGGGTACCGGGGAATTCCCCGGTGGGCCCCCTTATGTGGGGGCCCTTGTCTGAAACGGTGCTACTTATTACTGAAACATATTATGCCCACATTTTGAACTTGGTAGTCACAGATGCTCTTCAGTTAAATTCTGTAATTAAAACCTACTCTGGGACACTCAATCGGGTTAGTGTTTTTTGTCGGAATCTTACAAAAAAATGGCGGTGTGGGATGAGTAAATGTAATAAAAGGTTAACAAAAATATATGACACCCGATGGTGGAGTAAGGGCCTGGCTATGCAAAAATTGCTCGGAATTGAACGAGGTGAATATTATGAGGACGAACTATATTCAACTTTGCTGACTGTTCTGGAAAAAATTCAAACTCCTGGTAAATTTGATTCCAAGACTATATCAGAAGCTCAAGCTTTTCAGAATTACTTTTGCAAGTATGATGCTGTTTAATTGTCCTTTACAATGAGCCAGTGTTTTTCATACCTTACCTACACCAGCATCCAAATACCTTCAAACCTATGGAATTGATCTGGTTCGATCATACAATATGGACAATATGGTTATGCATGCCAAGAGTGGTATTGAAAGTTTATTTGAAAACTTTGGCCAAATAAAAAGCCAAACAGACAAATTCATATATTTTATTAACGAAAATTTGGAAGAAGAAGGACATGACATTTATATTGAGAAAAATTTCAGTTCAAAAAGGCAATAAAAAAAATAAAATATCAGGGGAATTGATGGATGACCCTATTTTTGATAATGCTTGTAAAAGTTTTGAAGTGGAAACTTATAAAACTATTATAAATCAAATTTCTCGAAGTATCTCAGGTAGGTTTGCTAATAATGAAACACATCATAAAAACTTTCAATTGTTCGACCCAAAATATTTTCCTCGAAAGCGGGAAGATTTGTTAACATTTACGGTGGCTTTCACCATGATTTCTGAATTTTTAAATGTTGATAAACAAGACCTGATCACAGAATTGAGCTCATTTTCTGCAATAATTTCAGAAATGATAAGAGAATCAAATATAAATTGCCAAAATATGTATATCTGTTAATTCTCGATGTCTAGGGTAACTAAGCTGCTGTTATTTAGTATTGAAAAAAAATGAACATGAATTCGTCGGCATATTTTGATATATGTATATGTTGTTTATAAGTATATATTAACGTTATCATGTACGCAGGTAAAATGTGAAATGGTATTTTCTGAATTAAAATTGATAAAATCCAGAATTCGTTCCATGTTCCATCATTGTTCAGGAAACCCTTGAAGCACTAGTGTTAATGAATGTGGAAAGTGATATTACTGATAATATCGACAACGATACAGTGATAAATAAATATTTTAAACATGAACAATGTTTCTTAAAACATGCTTTAGCCAAAGAATGTGTCCTGACTGATTTTTTGAGAGTGACTATGTTCTTGTCTTGTTTTTTTAGAGTGCTTTTATTGAATTGTATAATTCAAATGTGTTGTATTTTTGTACTTTTGACAAACGTTAGGGTTGCCAACCTTCCAGGATTGGCCAGGATTTTTCCAGATTTTAATGTTGAATTTGGGGTTGGGGATTATTCTGAAATTGGCAAAAACTAATTCCTAGTGTCCAATGTTCGAACTCGACTATGGTGCACAAGCTCTGAGGCCCCCTTGAAATTTTTTCCCTGTGGGCCCCCACCATACCAGTCCGGCCCTGTAGGAAATGTTCAAAATGCTCGTCTTGGCAACATGCTAATCTGGTGTAGAATTGTCTTCTAACGTTACTCAACATTTCAGGCGTGACTGATCTAATCGCAAGCGTGATTCGGTTTTTTAGGTCGTCTAAGTTTAAGGGTTTCGTTTCGTATACAATACTTTTGACATATCCCCACAAAAGAATAAGTCTAATGGTGTCAGATCAGGAGATCGTGCTGGCCATTCTATCGATCCGCGCCTCCCTATCCACCGATTTGGAAAAATTTGGTTCAAGTACTGCCGGACATTGATTTGGTAATGGGGCGGTGCTCCATCTTGCTGAAACCATATTATATTGGCAGGAACTTGTGGATTTGCTGGATCAGGATATACGTTTATCAGAGTTGATACGACATTATTTTGGAGTAGTTCTAAATATTTTTCTCCATTCAAGTTGCCTTCAATGAAAAAGGGACCTACGATAGGATTTCCAACAATTCCTGCCCAAACATTAACATTTTCAGGATATTGCGTATGTTCTTCTCTCATCCAGTGAGGATTCTCATCAGACCAATAGCGGCAATTTTGACGATTAACATGACCGTGTAGTGTAAATGTACTCTCATCAGAAAACAAAACATTTTCTGATTGGATCACATTGTTATCTAACATTGCCATCATTTGCTCACAAAAATGCGTTCTCCTATCGAAATCGTCTTCTATGAGCTCCTGAGTTGCCATCATTCTATAGGGATGCATCTTACTTTCCTTTAATATTCGAAATATTGACGTGTGGCTGACGGTGAACAGCGGGGCTACTTTTCGAACAGAATTATTTGGGCTTTCTTGAAACTCAAGCATAATATCCAATTTCGTATCATCACTTACTGTATGGCAGCAATTTTTTTTATTTGTCTTACATGACCAAGCTCCCGAAACTGCTTTTCTATTTTGCTAATTGTTCCTTGGGATATAGGCGGCAAATTTGGAAATTTTTCGTGAAATAAGCGAGAAACTTCCATTTGTGTCCGTGTGTAATCTCCATAACCAATCATTTGAAGAATGGTTATTTTGTGCATTTCTGTTAAATGAACCATTTTTCTAATATTATTACGTACAGTTATTGAAATTCAAAAGACAATTTACACTGATCTCTTATTGTCATGCAAAACAGACAACGTGTTACTAAGGCTATGAGAATAAACAAATCTGTTTTTGTTTTTTTAATTTCTTCTCAGTAATGGTTTTTGCTTACTTTCTTCATATCAAGAGGTAAATGGGAAATAAGTATTGAGTGTAATGTATCGAATTTGTGAAATAAAATAATTTTCATTTAAAATGTTAATTTTTGTAAAAAATCTGAAAACACTTAATATTTCCGAAAAAGTTGAAGATAGGTATAGGACATTGTACATGAATTATGTCTAGAATTTTCTGAAGAATCCAAAAAATAAATAATATACAGGGGGTTGCATTTGAAATAAGAAAGTTGGCATTGTCCACGGTCGCATGGAACACCCATAATATTATTTTCTTGAAAAATATGCGCATTTAAAATTACAAATCGACGTGTCCGAGCGTTTTTCCTAACACCCCCTCATTTATTCGTTATCGAATTTATTCCATTTGGCTGTTACACTCTGTATATTGGTTCTCAGCAATTAAATGTACTACTGAAAGAATCTCGAGAACTATAGCACCTAGAAAAAAACTGATAACACATTCTCGAGCTCTTCCTTTCTGACTTATCCGAATGAAACAGATCTAGCCTCTCGTTCGTAGATTTTTACGTCAAAGTAAATTCCTCCCCTTCGGCGAATTCAAATTCATACCAAGCGTGAGCTTGTTATTTCCATTACGTCATCGATGAAATTACACAGTTCATGCATGACGAATAGATCAATAATTTAGCTAGAACCGAGTAGAACAATACAGACCACCGTAAAAAAGGTTTCAGCGTGCAAACACCGAAAGGTAATCAACCAGGATGGGGATGCATTGAAAATTCGATTGGGGATTCATTGATGTCGGTTTTGATTTTAAGCGTCACTTTCGAATTCAACTGGGATTACATCGGAGCTCTGATCACTCAATATTGTTCGATATTTTACCTGGTATATGCAAAATAATATTTTCCAATTCCGAAACAATTTTGGTAAATATCGGTATGATTTTGAGAGCTAATGGACGCGGAGTTTTAAACAATGATTATGAAATAACTAATTTACATTCGTAGATTTCATCAGTGACGGCTTTTCAGGATTGACTCAAAAATAATCGGGAAATAGAAAATAATAATAAAAATTTCATTTATTGAACCTTATTCTGAATTATCAATTTTGAAATTCAAATCTCCCAATGTCAAATCTTCAAATGAACCACTTTCCCAATTCAAAAAATTTAGAGGGTTGATGGGGATGGCACAGGGTGCAACAAAAATCCCTTAAAAATGCATAAAAATTTGGTAGAAGTGAAACAAAAATTAACCTGTTTCAGGATTTCGCTGCCAAATATTTTTCTTCTAGAAAAATGAATTTGTTCCATAATTTTAACGCGTATTACCGATTGGTTTCTTGCAATTTGGCGAATGCGCAAGGATTTTTCAGATTCATTATCAGTTTGGAAGATCGACAACCTAAAGGGTGTTTCAAATTGCAGTTTTTTTTTAGAATAAATAAAACACGTAATTTGCATTCATTCTCAAAAACTTTTTAATGGTAATTGAAGTTATCAGTTATAACATTTATGTAGGAAAAATATCTGCCAAATGGCCTCCTTGCAGCTCTACAGACGTTAATTCGTACCCTGAGAAAAAGGACTCTAAGGACTGAACGAGAATAAATTCGCTATCACAAAAACGCTTATATCTTTTGAACCACTGAACCGATTTCGAAAAACAAACTCATTTTCGAATCATCTTCTAATTCTAATGAAAACTGTTTTTACAATAAAAGACCAAAACTATTTTTTACAAAATTCATGGATTTTTTCTGGAATTCTTCCCATCATGCTTCTTATAGTGTTCTCAGTCACTTTCTGGGATGCTGTCTTCCACTTTTGCTTGAATTCCGCTAATGTTTTCGTTGTTTCTTAGTCTTCTTCAAATCTCTTTTTACCAGGTCCCAATATCTTTCGATTGGCCTGAGTTCTGGGCAATTTGGTGGATTGGTCTCTTTGAGGACAAAAACCACCTCATTAGCTTCGTACCGTTCCTTGGTGGTCTTGCTGTAGTGGCATGAAGCTAAATCTGGCCAAAAGATTGTTGACACATCGTGCTCACGTAAAAATGGTAAAAGTCGCTTCTTCAAGCATTCCTCGATGTATATCTTCGAGTCAACGATCCTTGGCCAACGAAAAATTTGCCCCTTTTCCCACAAGTGCAAATTGCTTGCCAAACCAGGAATTTTTTAGGAAACTTTGCTTGTTTCTTCACGCGAAATTGTTCGTCAACATTTCCACGAGAATTTGCAGTATAAAATTCCTGAACAGGAAGTTGCGAGAAATCAGCCAAGACATAGGTTTCGTCGTCCATCACGCAACAGGAAAAATTTTTCAAGAAATCTTTTTTTAATTTCTTTGCTCTTGATTTCGCTTCTTGATTCTTCGCAGCGTTCCTGTCTGGCACTTTCGGCACTTTGTATGTTCTAAGCTCAAAACTCGACTTGATTTTCTGAACGGTTGATTGCGAACAACCCACTATTTGGGCCACTTTCCGTCCTGAAAGGTTAGGATTCTTCTGAAAAAGGCTGATGGCTTCCTTCACTTTTTTTGGGCTATAAAACCCCTTTTTCCTCCCGGTTCCTTCCTTGCGGTTAATTGTAAGAACTTCGTTGAAGCGCTTAACAACTCTTGATACCGTTTCCGGACGAACGCGAGCCTCTTTTGCGATTCTTTTGAAGCTCCATTTTTGATTATTTTGAAAAAGTTTCACTATAAATTCTCTTGTTTTCACTTCGCTGGACATTTCGCGACAGAGAATCGGAATATCTATGAAGTAAATGTTCCACATGTTTCTGACGTTCATAACAAAGCTATAACTATGATCAAATTTTGATTTTTTCTCAATTGGTTCAAGAGATATAGGCGTTTTTGTGATAGCGGATCTATTCCCGTTCAGTCCTTAATTCGTACAACACCGATACGAAGCCAGATCAACCATTCTTTCAATCATTACTTTGTGGTATTATTCAGTTGCATGCAAACTTCGTTTTTCTTTAATTCTCCTGGTGACAATGATTGAATCTGCAGGCCAGTATTCTCTCCAAAAGAACTCTTGTATGATTATAATGGTGTTGAAGTTTTGAAAAAACTGACTTTTGATGTTGAAAGCTGGTTCAAATATGCCTTGAATCGATCACTCAAAGATTCACAACAGACCTTGGCAGTGTACCAATGTTTTCTTCACCCTGTTTATCCTTCTTTTCAAATAATAGCTTTGCCTGCACTTTATTGTAAAAGCGTAGGCTAGATCGGGGCATTTTTCACCCAGCCCAAGAAACACAGGAATACATCGATCCTCATGAATAATAAGACGTAGAGCAGAAACCGCACCGACAAACTTTCGGGTCACCAAAGCCGGGTAAAGAATGCTTTTTTTTCGTGCGTCCGATGAACGCATGCGAAAGTGGATGTATGGAGAGCCCAGATAATGTCAACTGTTGACCTTCCGCCAGTTTCCCGATGGATGTGATTCCGGATATAATCCGATATGAAATATGCACCTGATGTTTATTCATATTTCGTATTCATATGCATGTTCCCGAGACTTCGAATTTATGGGGAGTATATATTCTGGTTTGCTCAAGGAACGAATGAGGTTATGCGTTTTACCTTCCCCCTTACAATTTCATCGTCTTTTTTCCTTTTGGGCGTTATACAGGCAACCACTAAGGAAACAATGTCTCGCACTAGCACATACTTTTTCAGAGAATTACGGATCTGAAAACTTCCCCTCAACCTATTTTACTAAATGTATTTGATTGTATTGTGGAAAAAAAAGTGTTCACGTGTTCAGTCATTTTTATCCGACTGTACCAGAAAGAAGGTGAAGCTATTCGAGTGTATTTACACACATCTTCAAAAGTCTTGGCCCACCCTATCAACTCTCAACTTGTTGAATGTAACATGACAATTTTTTGTGTGTGGAATCTTCACTATACAGGGTGAGTCTTTGAATTGTACATATATTTCAACTGTAGGGAGATTCCTCTCATCAAACGAAACACTTCTTTCCTATACTATTTTTCAAAATTCGGTTTCGTTTGAAAGATATAGGGTGTCGAAAATCAACGAAAAAAACACTTTTCTGTTCATTTCTTCGTAACCGCCATTTCAAATAAACTGAATTTTGGTTGATTGTTCACTCTATTCACGGTGCATATTCCTCAATCAAAACTTATTCGAAATTTCTCATGGTATAAAAGTTACAGCGTAGCCGAGTCATAAATCCACGAAAAACTACTATAAAACCACTTGAAAAAGACCAACGGTTCATATTTTCGAAATAATCAATCGTTTACAAAAATAAAAGTATTCTTACGATTTTCTAATAAAACGCGTCGTTTTCGAGTTATTCCCAATTTTACCCGATGAAATTTGTCGAAAAAATAAAAAACCATAAGAATTATCTGGATGCTTCCCTGGATTGAAAATCACCGAATACTATTCCTTGTCTGGTGTCTAAACAAGTTAACAATGTTGTCAGAATGTTTATCAACTTTGTCAAGACTAAAATCTCTGTGATGGTAAAACGTTTGATGTAGGGATATGTAATAATAAAATCCCACAAATGTAGGAGACAAAATTGAATTCTAAGAAGTATGAAATTAAATATTTCATACGCAAAGTTTCTATCAAAAATGTATTGTTACCGGTCAACGTTAAAAATAAATGTCAATGAAATACAAAATTCGTAAATTGATCATGAATGTCGATACGAACCACGTTTTAGATTGAAATTATTGAAAAATGAAATGATACTTAGCACTAAATGATCTTAGGCTATGTTTCTATCTAAACGATATCCTTTTGGAATTTATTAACTCGACACTACACGGTTATTATTACATTTGTTCAAAAGTCACACATTTGTTTTCTTTCACCACAAAGTTTATACATAGGATGGGCTTATTTGGTTAAGAATAAGACCGAGATTCTCTGTGCTAAGTGCGATTCTATGGCTGTTACAAAAATCCCACAAGCAGTTGAAGCAGTATATACCTGCTCAGTCCGACAAGATCTTTGCCATCAGTCGCATCATTTTTATACAGCTTAGCCGAAGCCCTCAACAAGTAGTTTCTACGTCGGCCTTTATTGCGCCACCCGTACATAGTGAATTCGTGTGATAAAGACTTTTACCCAGTACAACACCTACAAAAGCAGACAGAAGCAGATACGTAACTTTTAATCTGAACAACCGTAAGTACCATTTCCAACTGTGTTTACTTTGTGGTATTTATTTCTCTATTCTAATATTCATTTTTTTATTCTTTAATTCTCGTGGTAGAAGAATTGATACGCAGTCCATTTCTTCTCTCCAAGAGAGCTCCTGTATTTTATTCAACATTAATTCACTGAAAGTCTTCACATGATTATAACCTGTTTACATTCTTCTCTGTAAATGAATAAATCGCGAATAAATAACGGTGGTTATGGTAAAGAGGAACGCCAAGACGCCATTTGCGGAAAGTAAACAAAACTAGTACCCTTGTCAGTTCATCCTTTAACTATAGGGGACGTACTGCTTCCTTGTTTAAAGAGAAAATCAACACAATCTGGCATCGTCTTCTCAAAATCTCTTTGAAAAATCATAGTTGGTTAGGTTAGGTCATTGACCTCGAATCCTATGATCTAATTTAATGGAGTTAGGTTAGGATAGTGTGAAAACAATTTTTTATGAGATATTGTTGGGATATCGAGCAAATACGAACAAATTATTAGTGTTCACAAACTAATCTTCAGGAAAATCGAAGAAGGAACTTATTTTGGTGGGAGAAATATGGCTTTTTAATTGCCGAAATAATCGGACAATACAAGTGAAAATAAATAATGTACCTCCAAATCTGTTATATTGCAGATCATATTATTATATTCTGTCTGTGAAAGTTATATAATTTTTTCAAGGTGAGCTTAACATTATTCTCCGAGTATTGAGAGCTTGAATACGTTATTCCCCTTCTAAATTCCATCTCCATCGAATCCATAGTTTTGAAATTTTCAGGAAAAAGTGGAATAAAAGCTTGTCTCACATTTCTTCGAATTAAAATTCATTTAATTTTCGAGTTCATATTATGGACCAATGATAAACTTCCTACAACAATCCTTTAACTTCCTCAACATAAACATTGATTCCCAAAAATCGTTATCTTATAAAATCGTGCCCCAATCTTGACCCATTGATGACGTAACTTCGAACTTCCACAACGAAAATAGAATATTATCGACTCTTGGAGGCTTACAAACCAGTTCCTACGAAGGCAGGATATTGCCGCCGCACCGTTATTGCCGAAGACGCCAAATCAGCGCCGCGACGCCGCCAATCTGCCCCCAGCGCGTGCGCAGCGGCCTCTTCGGAAGGCAGCAGCGGCACCTTTCCGCAAAACGCCGAAGAGGGGATTCCTGTTCTGGCGGATAAGTTTGATCGTAGTCGGTTGCCGAAGGCCTTATTGTGATAGTGAAAAACCGGTAAGAGCGGACTTCCGTGAAGTGTCAAATAGGCAGGGGATGCCCGTTTTCGCGAAAATGATTTTCGCATGGTTTTTCGTTTTTTGGATCTGTGGTGCGAGTGCCCAGACGATGACAGAGGCCGAACTGAGGATAAAGACCGATCCGGATCTTTCGCAGGTGAGTTTGAAGTTTGTTTATGCGCTTGTCGTCCGGGTAACGGCCGGAAATTTTGAAAATTCGTTTTCATAACGAGAAAACCGCATTATAAAAAAAAAATAAAAATATGACATAATTATGAAGAAAATCGATATGGAAAAGGCATTTTTCATCACCAATTCTCACGGAACTTTTCAGAATAGGTATACAGCATAAATTTGAAAAAAAAACTGCAAAGGAATCCTCCACTCAATATGGGTTTTCGTGGAAAAAATCAACTAATAAGAAATTCTTGGCAAATCTTATCGAAAAAATTTTTTGATGGGCTTCAGTTCTCATATTTCTACATTTCGGCCGTTCGTTGAATTACAATTTCCCATTCCAGCAGAAAATTATGAATTACTCAAATTAAAAACAAAATTTTAGGCCAGTGGCAATCATCATTACATAGTATAAAACGAAGTCGCTTTCGCTGTCTGTCCCTATGTATGCTTAAATCTTCAAATCTACGCAACGGATTTTGAAACGCTTTTTTTAATAGATGAAGTGATTCAAGAGGAAGGTTTATAAGTATGATACATGCATAATATTGTAGAGAAACACTGATGAATTTACAGGTTTCTAATTTGATGTCGTAAATAAACACAGTTTTTTGCGCTTACATTGCAAACGCTGCTGAACCCCACGAGATAAATCAAAATAATGTACTCGGTATTGTACTCCTAAAAAAGGTCAACAAAAAAGTCCGCAATGGTATATGTCTATCTCTTAAGGATAACCCACAATAACCATTTTTTATCCTTTTCATTTTACGGGAAAAATGGCTTATTTAGGAAGTTATTAGCAATACAGCATTAATCCTTATCCAATTAAGTACCTTGAATACAGCGTCCATTCAATATAGATCAATATGGCCCATGACAGCATGTAATTTGAATGAATATTTCCGAAGATATCACAGATTTAAAATGCAGGGACATAGCGGTGCGGCGCCGGCACTACCGTTGTTTATAAGTATTGCATTGCATCCGTGCGAAGCCGGGGCGGGTCGCTAGTAGAGAAATAACCTAGATTTTATTTTTACATTTCTTATAGTATGTGTGATTGGTTTATCAAAAGAATCATATTGCATTTTCACTATAATCAGATATTAATAATATTACAACGAATTTCGGAAGTTTATGGAAATTTTTTGTAATTTTGAGTTAAAGTGCATTGTATCCAAAGAATTTTAACAATTTGCGTGTTAATTTCCATGCTTTTTCCTGCAATTTCTTCGGATATCACAATAACTGTGAAGGTAAAATTACATTTTTCATTTAACATAGTTCGTTCTGTGATTTTGACAGAATCATCATGCAAAATTCCTTTAAAAAATTATGTAAATATTGGGAACATTTTCTCGGGTATTTTACCATAACCTCCTACTGAAGATTTGTAATTCTATGTAGAATATCAAGGTGAATTCACCACATGAATTCAGAAAATGATATCTAATTTGAAAAATTCAAGATTTTTCCTTATACCATAAAGACTTATTCATTCTTTTTTATTAGGTTTAAAAAGATAGGCGTCTTAATGGATTTATGAAAAATTATGAATATTCCAAATTAGATAATATCATTTTGTGAATTCATATTGAATATTGATATTCCAATCAAAATCTTTGCAAGAAGGGTATGGTAAATTCCAGAAAAAATTTGAAATTTATATCAATGTACAAATGGAGAAGGGTATTTAGTTGAATGAAATTAAGGATAAATGTCGCATTAAAAACTCCTTCGTTTTCGAAATTTTGAGTGTAAAAATTTGAAATTTTTTAATTTCTCCTCGAATCATCTGCGTTGCTCACAATATGAGCTCTATTTATCGAAACTAAAAATGGAACCATACTACTGAATCTTTTTGAAAATTTGGATTTTCCCTAAGCCTTAGAGAAACTTGTGTAAATTTTTTTTCTCATAAACGTTAGCGGATGTTGATTGAAATATCGATTTGTTGAGGTTGTAGAAGTTAAATCATTATAGGTAATGTTACTAATTTGAAAAATATCTTTTAGCATAGATTCCTTTCTATGATTTGAAAGAATATTTACATGAACTAGTATGGGCCAGCAGATCAAAATATTAGGTAGATTCGCATTTTAGGCAGATCCATGTAGATGAAAGATTCGCATTCATTAAGGTTGCAGATGGTGAATCAATAAAGGTAATGTTACTAATTCGAAAAATATCTTTTAGCATAGATCCCTTTCTATGATTCGAAAGAATATTTACATAAATAATTGGTTTGAACTGTTCAGATTCTTTGAAAATATGTGAATGGTTGTGACTGTGTATGTGAAGCTTTGGAATAGTTCGTAAATTTTTGGAATTTTCAGGGAATTTACAAAAAACAGAATATTCAATAACACGCTTCAGATTGTGATTTACTTCAATTGTAATCGTGAATAATATATTATTTTTCGCACTCATTTTCAATTGGAAATATTTTGTTGCGTTTATTACTCTTTCTAAATATTGTTGCTGAATGCTGAGGTTGTTTGTATAAATCAGACACAAATATTATAAAATTTTTATTAATCAACTCAATTAGAACGAAAATAATCGCGTTTCATCCATCTTCACCCGTTCTATATTTTCTGTTCGTCAGTGTGATTTGAATTTTTTCCATAAGGATCCTCAAAATTGCTTCCTCATAACTTCATCCGAGGTACTTGAATATTGTTCACCATGCTTTAAGTACCGTGTTGTGATTCATTGATAGAATGTTCATTTAATTTGTTTGTGCAACAATTTTCTGTTGCCTCCAGCACAATGTGTTCTACTACAGCTCCATCAAATTTAAGCAGATGACAGCTGACTTAATTCTATCGAAGTTGATAGACCACAAGAATTTAAGAACTTTTTAAGATATACAGGATAGTTCGGAGAAGCGGGAACCGTCTTTATTTCTTCAAAGCCCTGTATTTTCTTCATGGTACAGAAAGGATTCATTTTATGAATGCCAATGCATTACTGGTGAACCAATCCTTTTGATGAGTCCCTTGAGGTCCTAAATAAGTCTCAATATACAAAACTTTATGAGTTAATCTTCGAAAGTTTGAAATTTCGTTTCGATGTTATTATATTACGAATCAAAGGAGCATCAGACCAGCCAAATTTCTTCGAAGTTAAAAATAACTTTCTAAAGGTATTGATTTTCAGGTCGAACTCTCATAATAACTTTGAAAAATCTCCATTTGATCAGCTCAATTCAGGTGTTGGGGTATTTTCTAATTTATTCCTTAAGAAATTTTTTCCGAGGACGGAAATTGAAGTGTCCTCCCCTGAAGTTATCACGCAGATGCTGCGAACAGATATCTTTTGAATAATATCTGATGAAAAATTCGTTGGAGTAAGGCCGGGAATCCAATTGAAATGTCTTGAATAACTCCGCTCATTGTTTGCAGAGAAAATTGAACCAGATTTCGAATATCGTGAGGTTAATTTAGAACATGGCTTCATCTCGATTATTATGTTTTTATTCAGTTTGGAAAGCCTTCCATTTCCATTCGTGGAGCTTCACTGGTATTATTTGTGAAAGATTCATGGTATGAATTCTTTACCCGGAAAAATAAAATTTTTTATTGAGGAATTACCGAACCCATCTGAATACTAAAAGTTAGATATTTCAAATGGGTTTTCAACCCAAAAAGTTTGGGGTATAACACCCTCTGGCTTCATGGCACTGGATGTTTTTGTATGTATATATAACTCTTGTTTTAAGTAGAACGAGCGCTCAAAAAATAAACCAGTATTCAAGCTCTACATTCAGAATGAAGGATCATCTACCGATGTCATGTATCAATCAGTGCAACTTGTATTAGCCTTCGTGGGAGGTTTTATGTTCCATCTGCGGAATTATACTCAGTGGGAGCTCAACTACAGATAATTTCATACTGATTGATCCCACAAAAAGTATTGATTTCCTCTAGTGTTACCGCAGCAGCCTCATGCACTCTGGAACGGATTTCAATCTATTCGAACATATAGTCTTCAAATCGGCTCTGCCTATATCTGTAATCTAAATTGAAATGGTGAATCCAGGGACTGGTAGAGCAGAATAATTCATTTGGTGAAAATTTGATGTTATGCATTGATGAACATTGATTCGCGTACCTGGAATGTATTCAATAATTGGGTGCTCCTACTTTTACCAGAAAATATGCAGATTGAGTCTTCGACTTGAACATTGTTTTAACTGTAGATTCTTGAGGCTAAAAGGAACCTTTTTCTCATATTCCATTTTTCCGAATTCGGATCTGTTTAAAAGATACAGCCATTTAAAAACAAATATGGGCCAAATACGTACTTGATACAATTCTCTGCAATCTGCTGATTCTCGACAAGGGATCATCACCCCTAAAATATGTCGTAATTATTTGGTAACACTCTGTATATTACATAAAAATTCCTGCAACCCTCCACTTAATTAATCTCCTTCCGGAAATGATTATGCGCTCAATTTCCGTTATTGCGTAACTGATTCAAAAAGTTGGAAATCGCTTTAATACTCTTGCATGGTGTTGGAATTGTTGGAAACAGGAATTCGGAGTGAAGTGTTGAGGGAGAGCATGACAGGGAAACGGTACTGCGCTTCAAAGAACTGGTAACTCTCTTTCCGGTCGTTTTGCTAGGTGTCACTCTCGAATGGTGGAACGGACCAGCGAGCCAGCAGGGGTAACGGGGCATAAACGACTAAGTAGATAGTAGAAAGGAGGCCTAACGCCAATATGGAAAAGACAATGGATACATACAGCTTCGTGGCACGGGATTTTTAGCATGATTTTTGCATATCATCTACACTACGCAAAAAAATTAACGCACATTCTGAAAATCTCAATTTTAATGAAAGTTAACTCTACATTGACTTGATAACTTATTTTTTATGTTCTCTCGGGAAGGTTTTGAACGAAACAAGACACATTAAATGGAAGAAAAATTCAGGATTTCACCGAATCTTATGTGAAAGAAGAGAAATGAACAATTTTCAAAATACTGAAATGCTGATAAGTGATTTAATACTTGGTATTTCCACCCCTTGCGTTAATTACAGCTCGGCAACGACAGTTCATACTCAAAATGAGTGATCTCAAAATGTTCTGATCTAATCCTTCCCAGATTTCTCCGAGATGAATTCCTAAGTCATTAAGAGTAGCTGGATGATTTTCTGAACTTCTCAGCCTTCTATTGAGGTTGTCCCAAACCTGCTCAATCGGTTTGAGATCTGGACTTCTTGCTGGCCATTCCATTCGAGAGACTTCAACCTCTTCAAGGTACTCCTGAACGATGCGCGCACGATGGAGTCTGGCATTATCGTCCATAAAAATGAAATTTTCACCAATATATGGGGCAAATGGCACTACATGCTCTTCAAGAATGTTCCTTATCTACTTATCAGCATTCATAGCTCCATTATCAACGACCACTAGGTCTGTGCGAGCAGTCAAAGATATTCCACCCCATACCATAATCGATCCTCCCCCGAAACCAGTAGTATTCAGGAAATTGCACGGAGCATATCTTTCATGTGGACGTCTGTATACAAGGGAACGTCGAACACAATGGTAGAGGCAGAATCTAGACTCATCTGTGAAGAGAACTCTTTCCCAGTCGACCTCTTCCCAATGAATGCTCTCTCGCAAAATCCAAACGCGCCCTTCGATGGGTTGGGGTAAGAGCTGGGCCTCTTGCCGCGACACGAGGCTTTATCATACTCTCTGAGGCGATTTCTTATTGTCTGAGTGCTAATTTGCACTTGCACCTCATGAGTTTGCTCAAGCTGATTTTGAAGAAGGCGAGCGGTTGCAAACCGTTGTCTCAACGAAGAAACTCTCAAGTAACGTTCTTGAATGGCAGTTGTTACCCGTGGTCTATCCTGTCCTGGTCTTCGGACATTCATGCCTGTCTCCATGAATCGCTGCAACATTCTGGACACACTTGTATGGGAAACTCCAAACCTTTCTGCAATTCTTGTGTATGTCCACCCTTCTTCTCGCAAAACTACCGCTTGGGCACATTCCTCTTGGGTCAAATTGCGTGTTTCGCGTTGCATAGCGATAGAGTGTAGAAAATCAAACAAAAGAAAAACTATTGATCACTAGAATTGATCGAGAACAACTGATTTTAGAATGGAGTCAATACATTCAAAATCTGATAATATAATTTTTTTTATTCCTGCTGGGAGAAAACATCTGTATTGAAGAAAAACGTTGAAAGTGGATAACATATGCATGCATAATTCTGATAAAAATAATTATCATTGAGAACACCTTCAGTTGTAGAATAAATTTGAGATATCCATAATGTGCGTTAATTTTTTTGCGCAGTGTATTATTCCAGTCACTGTGACTTCTCATTCATATTTCGATTCCTTGTCACTACGAACCTACGGTGTGCCACTTCATTTCGTGCCCATAATGCTTATTCATCGTTTTCCACCCTTCAGCCATGTGACCGCTTATGAATACAAGTGACTATCGGTTTTTCCCTAACAACTATGAAATGAGGTAGCACGAGTCGGTGCGGGCAGGTGTGATGACCACCCCATCGAATTTAAATTGACTAGGGGCGACTGGACGCACGTTTTTCGGGAAAAAAGTATCTGACTCATGCTTTGGGTATCACGCAATCGGATCAGTCTGGGATCTATTGATTTAGCTATGTTGGTATTCAAATCGAAAGGTGAAACGGAAGCCTAGCTGCATTAACGGGGTGGAGTTTTATCAGAAGCCCAGGTAATTCGGTTGAATGTTGAATTCGTCTCAGTGGCACCCAATAAAATAATGGATTCTGTTTCTTTTAGTTTTATCGGTACCATAATTCCATGAAAAACACCCGGTAACTTTGTGAATATTCACTCATAACATAAGAACACAAACTGCAGGTTCATACAAATTTGTATCCATGCATACATAAATAATACACAATGAAGCTCCTATTCGTCAAACGGTCATAACCACGCTCCCTTTTAACGTCCTAAAAGATTGCCAGGATCGTACTCGGAACGGACTGTAGATGGTACCTACTGGATGAAAATGATTCAATAATTTGAGTCAGCAATTCCCACATTAGAACTTTTTTCCTTAGAAACTCTAGTGCAAAATTTCTGTTATGATTTGCAACTGTCATAAATATTTTATATCCGACGTACCCTATTTTTTTATTTCGTTTTGTTTTTATATTATTATCTACTAAATAATTTCTTTTTCGGATGCTCGAGATTGCAGTAAGGTAATTCCAAGAAACACCAGAGTTTTAGAGATTTTGGTCGGAATCTTGCAAGATTCCGACAAAGTTATTCCGGGAAACACCAGGTTTGGATCCTTTCCCTTAATGGATTAAAGCCATCTTGATTTGCATAAATATCGAAGTTTTCAATTGACAAGACCAGTTAAAATACCTAGAGCTACTGTGAAGGTCTAGCTGTTCAAAGTGTTTATAGATTTTGTTGTGAAAAGTGTATTGTGTTGGAAATTTTTTTGACAAAGTGTATATAGTGTTTATAGAACAATGTCGAATTCGGAAACGGATACTGCATCTGAGGGTGATATGTGGGGACCACCACGAAAAAGGTCCAAAAGGTCGCATGTCTCTGCTGAAGAGAAAGAGATAATTTTGAACATTTTTCGAAAAGAATTGGAAGAACATCCTGATTTATCGAAAAGAGACTTAGTAGGAATTGTTTCAAAATCCTCAGGGGTGAGTGATTCAGCTGTATTCAGAATTCTCAGAGAATAAAACATTGACGCCACCTAAGAGGAGAGCCCATCAGTCGTTAAAAATAATCGATTCGGTTGACGATTTCGATATGAACCTTATCAGAAGAATTGTCCACGGTTTTTTTTCCGGAATGAAATCCCAACGATTTCTTAAGTTCTAGAAATCGTGAATGATGACGACTGTTTGCCAAATTTCAAACGAACAACGTTCTATAAATTATTGAAAAAAAATGGAATTCAAGTTCAGTTAAAATTGAACGATTGTGTGAAATCTCCTCGATTCGACTCTGGACGGAAATAAACTTTACGAAGGCCCTCCTACCGATGCGCCAAACATGTTATTATTGCTCTTTCTTACATTTGAACAGAGTACATACTTTCCCTATTCAAATTCCTGATGGGGTTGCAATCCCTCCAGAGTCGACCTGTCTGAGTGTTTTCACAAATTATGATTCGTTGTTGAGTTAATATTGAGAAGTATCATAATCATATTTGGCAATCAGTAACGGACATCCTGTGTATGGCAGATAAATCATTTTGTTATGATGACTCTATGAGTCTTTCAGTAACCGTAACCAAGACTTCGTATCAAATTCGTAATTCTTCGTGTTTTTGAAACCGATTTAGGTTTTTAAGCATTGAGCTGTGCCCTCAAATATTTCCAGTTTTCTCTGATTAAAATCCGTACCGTCAAACTAATCGTGTTTGCCTCAAAATGGCCGGATAGATTGAAATAACATTTTTGAAAGTTACTATCAATACCTTACTTTCCAAATTGAAAACAAGCAGCCCGTATCCTGACAATATCTACAGACGTTTTATTTTATTTGCTCCTTCTATCAAACGAACTCGACAGTTCAAATAAAATGAGTTTAATGTTTTTTCGTACGGTCACCCAGCAGAACGAATTCGATAATGCCTTCTGGTGCGGACGACGTATGAATTCTAGACAACTAACACATCATTATATTATACACTTCCATGCAGTCAATTCAACACATCAAGGAGTCATTACGCAAGGATCGTATGCTGGTCCAAATTGGATAATTAAGAAATTAAACAATTCAGGACTGAAAGTTTCCAAAGGGAGTTTCGCTTCTGCGGGGAATACTCTATTTGTCTATTAATTGATGAGTGTGTACGAGTTCCTTTGGTTATCGACGAGGCGCCTGGGGTAAACGATTGGGATGATTCAGCCTGTCCTAGAAATGTGAAAGAATTAATTGATTGGTAACAGGGTTCTTTACAGTGACAGCATATGTTTTTGTGCCGTTTCCGATGGATTTATGTCGAAAGCTGCTAAAACAATTATCAAACAAAAATATCGACACTAAAATTCTCAGTCTTGTAGGTTGAGGATGATTGAGAGACTTTCTCCATACACAGGATGTTTCAAAACTAGTCCGAAAAATTTAAGAGGTTGATTCCTTGTTCAAAATAAAGGGTAGTCGATTACATAAACGATTTTAATTCCATGATATCTCTGTCAATTTTCGGGATAAATGTATAAAATTTTCAATATACATGCAGGATAATATTTTCCAGAATGTGTATTGATCAGTTTTTTTTGTTTTTTGCTGCCTCAATTTTTAAATGAATTATAAAGTAGGAATTTCATTGGCCATATTTTCAACCAGGTTTTTTTCTAATATACGCAGAAAAACGGAAAAGCGAATAATACACATTCTGCAAAATATTATTTCGCATGTATACTGAAAATTTCATATATTTATCCCGAAAATTGACGGAGATATCATGGAAATATAATCGTTTGTCCAGATTTTCATGAAATTACAGCTCACCAGGTATTTTTCTTAATATACGAAAAAAAACAGAAAAGCGAGTAATACACATTCTAAAGAAATGATTAAGCTTTAATTCAAAAGAAAAATTGTTGGTCTACGCCGCATACGAACTGAGATATCATGGAAATAAAAAGACCAATTTTTGAAGGGAGCTCGCGAGTGTACCAAGTCGAACGTTAGGGAGATATCGCGGTTCAAAGATGGCGGAAAAATGAAATTTAAAGGAAAACTTGCGCAACGACTTGGATAGAATCGAATTCCGATAGCCTAATTAGGTTAGAAACTTTTTCATATTTTGTATTTTTGTCGTTAAAAGTACCGTTTCGAAATAAAAAAATAAAATGTAAATCATTACGTGTCGGAAAAAGGCAATTTATTTTAAAATTTTATTTTATTATTTCAAAACGGTACATTTTAGGAGAAAAATACAGGAGATGAAAAAGTTTTTAACAAAACCAGGCTATCCGAAATTAATTCTGTCCAAGTCGTTGCGTGAGTCTTTCTCTGAATTTAGTCAAAAAAAGGATAGGGGTAGTCTACTTCAACCGCCTCCACTCATTCTAAAAATATGAAAAAATATCAAGAAAGTGTGTTTTCATGATAGCAATACTTCCATAAAATATCATCATTTTACTGCTTTTCGTTTTCAAGATACAAAATAAAAACATACTTTTTCCGCCATCCTTGAACCGCGATATCTGAGATATCTCCCTCACGTTTGACTTTTGACCCAACATTTATATATCAAACTACCCTTTATTTTGAACAAAGAATCACCCTTTTTATTTTTTCGGTGTTATTCAGATACACCCTGTATAGCTCTCTAAGAATCACACATTATGAGCTAAGCCCTACTTCCAAAAGGCGATAGTGTACTAGATTTTTCTGAAGACTCGTTGTTACCGATAGATGAATCTAAATGAGAAAGGACCGAATTCAACATTTCGTAATATTTTCATGAAGTTTCCATTAAAACCCATTCAACACTAGCCAACATCCAGTAGGGAGACACGGTACTTAGCGCCATTCAAACCGACCAAGGACATCACTGTTTGTCGTTTCGACATAAGCAGATCTTCCTGGTTGAATTGTTCTAATGCAGAGTGACACGATAGCAGCGTAATTTCGAATTCACTGGAGCAGATAAATATGCCGGTTGTGTTCCCAACTTGGTCCTGTATGTGTGTCTTCTTGCAGTTCGGGAAGTACGTACTGTAAACTAAACATCAACGGATGATAGTTGATAGTATGTTCTACGCTGATCACTCCGCTTGTTTCTGCTGATGTTGGGAACACTGAAATTGTGGAGGCATTGTTTCTCGAGATTGTAGTTTGTGATATTCGATCTCGTGATGGGATATACCCAATTAGATGGTTAATGCGACTGCACCAGTCGTTACAGAGATATTTCAATCATATTGTGTAGCTTTTCTTTAGGAAAATGTATGACATTCCGTATTTAAATTATCTAATCGAGGTTTTGGATTTAATCTACAGTTTTGTCTACGGTGCAATCGGCCCTAAATCAATTAATATTTCAATACTCTGCTACAGAAAACCATGTTTTATTGAACACAGAGTTCTTGAGCTCTTATTGAAACACCCTTAATATTCTCCAGTAAACTTTCCGTTTCTGTCTAATTGAATAAAAATGTTATGCTTAAAATACTGTGAATTTTTTGTTGGAGGGCATTATGAAAGAACCGGCCTATATCTTCATCCAGGATTAAGGACAATACCCATAAAAAGCTACATGCATCCATTGAAGCTAGATAGCATCGAATGAAGCAAACTATATGTGGTTACTATTTCATAAGGGGAAAATTATACCTTGCAGCTTGCAGATGGCAAGCAAAATTATCGGGTAAGGCAGAGATTTTATCAGTTGAACCGGTTTGATATCCAATGGAAGGATTCTACATTGATGAGAGTGAAAAAATGAACATACGATGAATATGTATGTATGTATCGAAACTATGAGGTTAGGAACCCCTTCGACAGATCACTATCTTTTGCAATCCCCTGTTTTTATTTCACAGGAAGTACCTGATATTTCTGTATTTGGACTATCAGAACACAATTATATTATGTACCGATTATTAGTTAGTTTATCTACTCCTATAGAATAATATATTCATTACTACCAACCCGCCCTGGCTTCGCACGGATGCAATGCAATCCTTAAAAACAACGGTAGTGCCGGCCCCGCACCGCTATGTCCCTGCATTTTGAATCTGTAATATCTTCGGAAATGTTCATTTAAATTAGATGGTGTAAGGGGCCATATTGATCTATATTGAATGGACAATGTATTTAAGGTACTTAATTGGATAAGGATGAATGCTGTTTTGCTTAAAATAACTTCCTAAATAAGCCATTTTTCCCGTGCAATGTAAAGGATAAAAAATGGTTATTGTGGGTTATCCTTAAGAGATAGACATATACCATCGCGGACTTTTTTGTTGACCTTTTTTAGGAGTATAATACCGAGTACATTATTTTGATTTATCTCGTGGGGTTCAGTCAGCGTTAGCAATGTAAGCGCAAAAAAAATGTGTTTATTTACGACATCACATTAGAAACCTGTAAATTCATCAGTGTTCCTCTACAATATTATGCATGTATTATACATATAAACCTTGCTCTTGAATCACTTTATCTATTAAAAAAAAGCGTTTCAAAATCCGTTGCGTAGTTTTGAAGATTTAAGCATATATAGGGACAGACAGCGAAAGCGACTTTGTTTTATACTATGTATTGATTCATCTGGAAAAAAATCAGGTTGAAAACTACTTTCATATTGAAGAAACCTGTATTGTTTTGTTGGAATCTAAGGCTCTTATCACAATTAGACCGTAGTACATAATCAAGTAATCGAACTGATTCCAGGGTATTCTCTGTTAATACGTAAACGCAATTCTTCCAATCATACAGGCACTCATCTGCAGACTTGTGACCAATTAAAGAGGAAGTTAATGTGTTATTATGTTTAATCAAGATTCAAGACCTGGGAATGTTATTAGTGATTATCAATTATTCTTCATAATTGCGTGTAATGGCAACTACATTTCTTGCTTCTACTCTGTTCAGTCAAGTAACAAGGTTACATAGACTACTTAAATATGGTCTCAGATGACCATTTCTTGCTCGCTTGTTTCTATGGACAAGCGTTCTCATGTCTGTAATTTTGTAATCTTGAGACGACTGGGTTGGACTCACCAAAGAAAAATTCGAAGAGAAAGACCTAGCCTTGAAATTTTCGGGGTGTTTTTGGTCCATATGTCTCGAATAAGTTTATAAATGGTTGAAATCGGTCAAATGGTTCCGACTTATTTCTTTTTGAAATATTATCAAGTGGAAATTTGATAGTGAGCTTTACACTTCATGTGGTAATCAATTCTTGATACAAATATCGCCGTAGATATTATCGTGGGAGCTGTTTCTCCAACAAGTGTTGATTCTGTTAATAGTTTTGGTTTTTATCATGGAGGTAAAATAACCTCTTAGAATTCATTTCCTTAGGTTATGTAGAAAGTATCCACCACATTTCTAGATTATGAGAAATCTATGTACATATTAGGTCATTCAAAGCTGATATGTACCATATTCGACATTTGAGGCCGATATCTTACACCTATTATGATATAAAACATTAGATACCTAAATTAATAACAGAATTGTTTATAATTCAAGATCTATAGCAGATATACATTTAAAGACATGATTTGAGTACTGATTAGTGTCGAAATTTTTTTTGATATACCAGGACATTATTTTCGTTTTATTGCTTAGCACCCACTGTCATAATTGGGTATTTCACGCCCTAGGGGGAAATGTGAACACTTTTACTTTTGCATTTACTGCACAAAATTTCGGTAGGTACTCTTTGTCAAAGTTGTTGGGAAACTTCTGTGGCCTTTGAGTTTTCTACAGCCATTTTCGCTTTTTCGGAAAATTTTCCGGTTATTTTATAATTGAAATATTTTCATTTGAAGTAAGCAATAACAGCGAAACTCAAGAAAAATCTACACAGAGTGTAACAGCCAAATGGAATAAATTCGATAACGAATAAATGAGGGCGTGTTGGGAAAAACGCTCGGACACGTGGATTTGTAATTTTAAATACGCATATTTTTCAAGAAAATAATATTATATAGGGTGTTCCATGTGACCGTGGCCAATACCAACTTTCTTATTTCAAATGCAACCCCCTGTATATTATTTATTTTTTGGATTCTTCAGAGAATTCTAGACACAATTCATGCACAATGTTCTATACCTATCTTTAACTATTTCGGAAGTATTAAGTGTTTTCAGATTTATTGCAAAAATCAACGTTTTAAATAAAAATTATTTTATTTCACAAATTCGTTACATTACACACATTAAAACCTAATAAGTAATACTGATTATTATTTCTTGATTATTAAAAAAAAAAAACAAAAAAACATTAATGTCAATGTAGGAAATGTTCAAAATGCTCGCCGCGAACGTCTTGGCAACATTAATATTTAATATTTCCGAAAAAGTTGAAGATAGGTATAGGACATTATACATGAATTATGTCTAGAATTTTCTGAAGAATCCAAAAAAAAGATAATATACAGGGGGTTGCATTTGAAATAAGAAAGTTGGTATTGGCCACGGTCGCATGGAACACCCTATATAATATTATTTTCTTGAAAAATATGCGCATTTAAAATTACAAATCGACGTGTCCGAGCGTTTTTCCTAACACCCCCTCATCTATTCGTTATCGAATTTATTCCATTTGGCTGTTACACTCTGTTATAGTAAATGAATGAAATTTAGTAACAATAGTAACAATCTAATTATGATGTGAAAGTTTGTATGACTACGGGCATAAAGAGATAGTGATGTCATTGTGAATAATTGGGCACTGAAAAATAGACGTTGAAATTTTCTGGAGATCAGAAAATGTTGGTTCTAAGTTTGAAGCTGAAAACTCGAATATCTCAAAAACTACCCTTGTGCTTGAATTGATACAGAATCAAGCAGAGATACAACACATGTATATTGAGAGAAATCAATTTCAAAGTGATACAACATCAGTTTCTTTGTGAAATGGTTCAAAGTTGATTATTCTCAATATGAATGTGTTATGTCTCAGTTTGATCTCGTTTGGTCTCAATTTGAATATGAAAGTTCTCAATTTGATTGTGTTAAGTCTCGAATTGAAGAAAAAGATATAGTTGACCCTTCTACAGATGTATAGACATCTTATGTTGTTTATAACAATTTGTTAAAGTTGTGGAAAGTAACGACCCAGAAAAGAAACAAGAAACAATTTTCAAACCTGTGAAAATTAGGGCATAAATATTCGCCTCATCATTTAAATTTCAATAGAATGTTCACGATTGGCGGACTGAACGATAAATTCCTCCCCCAACTTGTAAATTATTCATAATTCCGAGAATTAATGATGGAAACTCGGACCATAATTTTGGGGGGATGCTAAATGCTTGCTTAATGCTAAAAATTAATTTTCAGTTCGAAAGATTAATAACGTCAAACTCTCGTTTTTGTAACGGTAAAATAAATCTATCGTAAATGATGGCGCTGTTGAACATTAAAGTCTTTAGGGTTTGTTAAAATTTGAGGGCAATAAAACAGAAATGATGATAGATAGATAGATAGATAGATAGATAGATAGATTCTTTATTCGTACAAGGCTATTTACAAACAGCGTGTACATGTCAAAAAAACAATAAAATGTAACTTTACAGCACTGAATAAAGTGACAAAGAACAATATAAAAAACACAAAAATCAGCGACACTACAAGCAAAAATATTCCTCAACACTATAAAACGCTTTATCAAACAAAAACGACTTCAGGCTAGCTTTAAATTTCTCTCTAGTAGGTGTTGATACTATATCTGCTGGAAGCCTATTATAAACCGATAGGGGTCTATAGCACAACGACTTCTCAAACAGAGTCGTGTTATGTCTGGGCAAGGAGAGCATGCGTTTACAACGAGTGTCATACCCATGAGGATCTCCCAATTTTTTCAAATTCGCAATATTGTCCCTTACGTATATCGCAGCCTTCATGATATATATTGATGGTATCGTAAGAATTCTATAACTCTTAAAACGGTCCCTACACGTATCCCTGTACGGAGAAAACTTTTCTCCCTTTCGGGTATTCAAAATTTTCTATGAAGTTTATTCAGCCCAAGGAAGGTACCTGGAGTATTCATATTTTTTTAATGCGTTCGGTATTTTCTACCAGGTGAGGACCAAGTGGGTATGGATATAGGATCACGTTTGATGAGAATTATTCAAACCTAACCAATTAAGAAGAAAATCTGAAAATATTTCTCCAAACTAGGATTTTCAATTAAATAATGAATTTCACTAATTGCTTTCGCTTGGAATTAAATAGCAATTTTTTCATTGAATTCAGTAAAATGAACTCGATTGAGTTTCATCTTTACACATCATACAGCTTTATAATGGAATGAATTCAGAAAAATCCGAAAAATATTTGTCCTTTCTTCTCAAGAAAATATGGACCCCAATTTCATCTCCTGAAAGAAACGGTCAATCGAAACAAATCTGAGAAAAAACTAGGACATTTGTCACCACCCTGTCAGTTTTTCCTGATAATAATTAATTAAACTGGCACATCTCGTTCTTGGGCGTAATAAGCAAGGCGCTGAAATACGCCGTGAGAGAGATTATGATATAAATATTAATAATACGCCTTTGCTGAAAGGGAACTTCCCACCTTGGTTCACGGAGGCTCTAACATGGATTACCGACAATTCCCTATAACACTGAAATATTACAGCACCTTCAAGTTTGAGGAAATATGTATCATGGTATTGAAATCTACCGACAGAAATTAGATGTTCATCCGAGAGGCTTCTGAGTTCTGATATGGAGTAGACGAAAACTGTAGTGGTACAGGGTACATACGCTGAACCTGAAGCATGGATTCTTTATAAATTTCTCCCAAAGGTTGACATATTTCATGAATTTCTCGAGAAATCATGCATTTATATTCTAGTATTGAATTATATTCCCACTGTATATCCTTGGACTTCAGCACGGAGTGCAAATACAAACCGTATAAATGCTGCCAAATATACGAATCGAAGGAAATGTGGAGGAAAAGAAGAGAACAAAAAGCATTCTATAAGGTTTCCCTATAACTTTGTCATGGTTTGCATAAAATCGATAGGGTTGAAGTTGAAGGATATAGCAGAACGTCACGCACAGTCAAGTCAAGACATCGGGCAGTAAAACTGTCGTTTCCATTGCAAGTTCCTCGAAGAATATTCGTCATATTTCGTGATTATTTAAACTACACGAAAATGAATTATGTGGGATGGCATCAACAGATATTATGTCCCGGCTTTCTATACATCTCGTCAGAATGAAAAAAATTGACCCAGGTTTCTTGTTTCCATGTAAATTTGCCGTAACATAATTCCCATTTCCTTCAGAACAACAAGAAAACTGAAATACGACAGTCTATTTCTATAATGGATCGAATTATGATGTTTCCTTTGAGATAATTCTCAGTGATATTCATTTCTGCTATACAGGTTATACTTACAGGATCTATGAATTGAAGGTTATATTTTAACTGTGCAAAAGAAACCTTTTTTCATTTTCCATTTTTCCGAATCCGGCTGTTTGTAGCTATTTAAAGAAAAAATTCTGGTCGTTGTTTGTATTGATGTTTGACATTAAAGGAATGATCAGTTCAAAAACTATTTCTCTAGTGAGACAATCTTCGAAAAACTCGAAAACGGGAAGCTGAAAATGAAGCGAACTTATCGAGTGAAAGGAGAATGCTTTCATTCTTTAAGAGCAGTGACTTCTCCCCCAAATGTTTCGCTTTATTGAATTTGAGACCACTCTCACATGCCGAAGTTCCCCTTTTATTGTTTTCAATTTTTCAGCGAACAACAGGGGTGCAGCCACCTTTCGAAGCATCACTATTTTTTATTAATATGAAATCCTGAACCGTAACATCTGAAGAAAGTTTTAGTCAGCAGAAATGCAATTGTTATACTTGAATCAATAAGAGTTACTGCCTAGCCGGGGGTGTTATTTGAAGTTCGGTTTAAATGAACTAAGTTTCAGCATGAAGAAAGAAGAGTTCACCTTGAGGGGATCAACAACCCTGGAGGGGACAAAACATTGATTTCTTTAACAATACAGCTGTTACGTAAGCGTAACTTTATATTCTGCTGTCATCTGTTATGCTCTATGTAATTCGATGCTATCAAACTAATGGGACAGTAAATTATCGACTTCTTCTTTTTGATGCTGCTCTTTGGTCAGCAGTGCATTAAAACAGAAAGTAATAGGCAATTTTATATGGATGACTTGCTATCGTTGCCTCTCTCGATGTGACATGAAATTCAAGTTGCGCGGAATAGTATTAAAGAAAAATCGAAAAATATAAAACCGAATAATTCGTTACTTATGATGGCTACGTGGACGATTTTGGTATCAAAATGTAGGTTTTCGAGGTCGCTCAATTCAATCAAAAATATTCCAGAGCCCAAACTAGCATAGTTTAGATTTTGGCCTGTCAAATGGCATTTTTCGAAAAATTACAAATTTCAAACTCTCATATCTTCCGTTCCTATCATCTCCTCCAAAAGTTATTTATATTATGATGATCTTCATTCTTCAATGTATCACTGTGCAAAATATGAGCGATTTGAAAAATCTCAAATTTTGGGTGAAAAATGCCAAAGGGGTAAGACGCCCCAAAAACACCATATTTGTCATCGCCAAAGAATCCCTGGCGAATCCAAAGTCGTTTTTCGGAATTGAAGATCAACTACCCATTCGAATCATGCAGAAAACCCATTAGACTGATCAGTATCGCCTATACTTTGAGTGCTCTGAGCGTCTGAACAAAACTCGAAACTGAAAAATCGAAAAATATAAAACCGAATAATTCGTTACTTATGAGGGCTACATGGACGATTTTGGTATCAAAATGTAGGTTTTCGAGGTCGCTCCATTCAATAAAAGATATTCCAGAGCCCTAACTAGCATAGTTTAGATTTTCACCTGTCAAATGGCATTTTTCGAAAAATTGCAAATTTCAAACTCAAATATCTTCCGTTCCTATCATCTCCGCCAAAAATTATTTATATCATATGGATCAGCATACCTCAATGTATCACTGTGCAAAATATGAGCGAATTGAAAAATCTCAAATTTTTGGTGAAAAATGCCAAAGGGGTAAGACCCCCCAAAAACACCATATTCGTCATCACCAAGGAATCCCTGGCGAATCCAAAGTCGTTTTTCGAAAGTGAAGATCTACTACCCATTCGAATCATGCAGAATACCCATTAGACTGATCAGTATCGCCTATACTTTGAGTGCTCTGAGCGTCTGAACAAAACTCGAAACTGAAAAATCGAAAAATATAAAACCGAATAATTCGTTACTTATGAGGGCTACATGGACGATTTTGGTATCAAAATGTAGGTTTTCGAGGTCGCTCCATTCAATGAAAGATATTCCAGAGCCCTAACTAGCATAGTTTAGATTTTCACCTGTCAAATGGCATTTTTCGAAAAATTGCAAATTTCAAACTCTCATATCTTCCGTTCCTATCATCTCCGCCAAAAATTATTTATATCATATGGATCAGCATACCTCAATGTATCCCTGTGCAAAATATGAGCGATTTGAAAAATCTCAAATTTTGGGTGAAAAATGCCAAAGGGGTAAGACCCCCCAAAAACACCATATTCGTCATCACCAAGGAATCCCTGGCGAATCCAAAGTCGTTTTTCGAAAGTGAAGATCTACTACCCATTCGAATCATGCAGAATACCCATTAGACTGATCAGTATCGCCTATACTTTGAGTGCTCTGAGCGTCTGAACAAAACTCGAAACTGAAAAATCGAAAAATATAAAACCGAATAATTCGTTACTTATGAGGGCTACATGGACGATTTTGGTATCAAAATGTAGGTTTTCGAGGTCGCTCCATTCAATGAAAGATATTCCAGAGCCCTAACTAGCATAGTTTAGATTTTCACCTGTCAAATGGCATTTTTCGAAAAATTGCAAATTTCAAACTCTCATATCTTCCGTTCCTATCATCTCCGCCAAAAATTATTTATATCATATGGATCAGCATACCTCAATGTATCCCTGTGCAAAATATGAGCGATTTGAAAAATCTCAAATTTTGGGTGAAAAATGCCAAAGGGGTAAGACCCCCCCAAAAACACCATATTTGTCATCACCAAAAAATCCCTGGCGAATACAAAGTCGTTTTTCGAAATTGAAGATCTACTACCCATTCGAATCATGCAGAATACCCATTAGACGGATCAGTATCGCCTTTACTTTGAGTGCTCTGAGCGTCTGAACAAAACTCGAAACTGAAAAATCGAAAAATATAAAACCGAATAATTCGTTACTTATGAGGGCTACATGGACGATTTTGGTATCAAAATGTAGGTTTTCGAGGTCACTCCATTCAATCAAAGATATTTCAGAGCCCTAACTAGCATAGTTTAGATTTTCACCTGTCAAATGGCATTTTTCGAAAAATTGCAAATTTCAAACTCTCATATCTTCCGTTCCTATCATCTCCGCCGAAAATAATTTATATTATGTTGATCAGCATACCTCAATGTATCACTGTGCAAAATATGAGCGATTTGAAAAATCTCAAATTTTTGGTGAAAAATGCCAAAGGGGTAAGACCCCCCAAAAACACCATATTTGTCATCACCAAGGAATCCCTGGCGAATCCAAAGTCGTTTTTCTAACGTGAAGATCTACTACCCATTCGAATCATGCGGAATACCCATTAGACTGATCAGTATCGCCTATACTTTGAGTGCTCTGAGCGTCTGAACAAAACTCGAAACTGAAAAATCGAAAAATATAAAACCGAATAATTCGTTACTTATGAGGGCTACATGGACGATTTTGGTATCAAAATGTAGGTTTTCGAGGTCGCTCCATTCAATAAAAGATATTCCAGAGCCCTAACTAGCATAGTTTAGATTTTCACCTGTCAAATGGCATTTTTCGAAAAATTGCAAATTTCAAACTCTCATATCTTCCGTTCCTATCATTTCCGCCAAAAATTATTTATATCATATGGATCAGCATACCTCAATGTATCACTGTGCAAAATATGAGCGATTTGAAAAATCTCAAATTCTGGGTGAAAAATGCCAAAGGGGTAAGACCCCCCAAAAACACCATATTTGTCATCACCAAAGAATCCCTGGCGAATACAAAGTCGTTTTTCGAAATTGAAGATCTACTACCCATTCGAATCATGCAGAATACCCATTAGACTGATCAGTATCGCCTTTACTTTGAGTGCTCTGAGCGTCTGAACAAAACTCGAAACTGAAAAATCGAAAAATATAAAACCGAATAATTCGTTACTTATGAGGGCTACATGGACGATTTTGGTATCAAAATGTAGGTTTTCGAGGTCGCCCCATTCAATGAAAGATATTCCAGACCCCTAACTAGCATAGTTTAGATTTTCATCTGTTAAATGGCATTTTTCGAAAAATTGCAAATTTCAAACTCTCATATCTTCCGTTCCTATCATCTCCCACAGAAGTAATCTATATTCTGTTGATCAAACCAGGCAAAGCGAAAATGATTCAAGATGCACTCGCTGATATAAATGTATCATGTTTATTTTATCGAGATTTAAATCATCAGCATCCTGTGTATCAAGAATCCAGGTAGCCACAGACCAAAAATAAACTCTCAAATAATTTCACTTCAGACTTATTCTTCCCTGAAACTCATCCGGATTGAACGTTAAAGAAATTTCTGTCAAAAGATACTTTGGACTGAAGGCATTGGACCTCCAATAAAACGTGAAATCATAAAGATAGGTAGATAGAAAACCTTGTTATTCAAATGAACGAATCTGAAAGGGCCTTTTTCAAATCTTTCCTTCTGTATCAATTTGTACGTTTTGATCTCTCCTACCCTGGCTCTGATATGGGTAAGCCCTTTGATACAAGAAAACCTTTTCATGAATATTTATTGATATATGCGAATTCCCAGTTATATATATTTTCCGTTTTCCTTTTCTCGTGGAAGGAGTTCAGCATTTCAGTTACGTCTGATGAATTCAGTAACTATGGCATTTCTCATCTGAATTTCTGTATTATTAGGGTTTGAACCCATAATTTTCTTATCAATAATTCAACAAAATGACTTCGAATTAATGTTGATTCGATTAAATTTAATGATGTCCTTTTTTCAGGTGAGATTCGATGAAAATTTTTCTATTCCTGATTTCAAAGCTCTCCCTTTTTTGGTAAGTCAATTCAACACCAGAAAACTTATATAAAGGGAACGAAATAAGGATTAATGAAAGCAGTAGGACTGAGAACCTAATCACAACAATTCTTAGTTTTCCTGAAACTCTCTGGCAATTCTGAAACATATGATTCAGTCCTAAAGAGAATCAATATGAATTATGAGCCATAAAAACTATTGTTCATTTGTCTGGTTGATGAAGATCTTCTGAAAATTTGCGGCTTCTTTAATCAATTTCGATAGGACAGAAACTTGTCATTTTGCTTTGATGCTATCGGTGTCATGTCCAATTTTTTATTGATGTGTGAAAATGTTGTCCCAAGTATGCTGCAATTATTTCACATTCGCAACTCTGGTTCCGATAAAGTGAATATTACCCTTTGATTTCGTTCAGGATCAGACTGACGTGTTTCTTGCTTTGTTGTGTTGTGATAAATTAATGATTTCAAATGTTTGGAATAAAATCCATACTGATTTACTGTATTCGAAATTATCTTTGAGCTCTAGTAGCAATAACTTGATCAATATTTTTTTTGGAAAGCCGATAAAAACTGATATAATTGGTTGAATACGTGATCAATATGAATTGCTTGTACAAAAAAGAAATATCATTTTCATGATGATGCTCAGGAAGTATGATTCTGGGAAGGTTTTGAAGTTTGTCAATAATTATTCATTTAGTTTTATTTCATTGTTTGACCTCTTTTGAATATCCGTTTGTTTCATTATGTTATTATTTGAATAAAATTTTCATTTGCGATATCATTTTTCGTGTCTGCTGGATGCGGGGGTTGAAATAATCCTAAGGTTACCTCTGAGAAATTGTAAGGTATTCAATTGTCTACATCATTGTGGAAAAAATACAGGGTGTTCTATTTGAAAAAATCGAGAAATAATAATTTTAAGTTCTTCATATTTGGACCTCAATAACGGACACCCTGTATATAACAGGTTGATCGTTTAGGAACCATGTCAAGGTAAATCCTTCAATTAAGAAACTTTCAGTTCAAATTCATGTTAGTATCGCTTCTGGAAATCGTCAGAAGACTTTTACTGAACTGCTTTTCCCTCACCTTTTTGCAGTTTTCTTCGAATAAGATCTGAACTGTTGGAAAAATGTCCCTAAGATTTCGCGTCATGAAAGAGGTAATGAAGGTCATTGAAAATATGTGAAAATATATGGGGGGATCCATCAAAAAAATCATCCATTTGTTGAATAACATTTATCGGGGACACCCTGTATTTCAGAAAATAATTTCATGAGATGTAGAAATGAAGGTACAAGAGGTCTACTTTTGAACGAAATCTCTGAGATGTCTGGTTCGGCAGCTATGGAAGAAGAACGCACTATTGTAGGACCCTGTATAAATCGAGAGAGAAACATTAAATGCGCTTGAGAAAATAATAATTAATGATCAAATAATTGATTCGTCCTACAAGGTTACTCAAAGAAATTGATAAAAATATGAAATATGAGACTGTTGAGCTTGCTGTTCTATCTTCAGTTGTGTAATTGCTGTCGGTTTCTTGTTGCTTGAATTATATTTCTCTCATTCTGAGCATTATACAATTTTCAATTAATATTTCGAATTAAAAAAAAAAGATTTCCTATCTAATGGTACAACCTTTTTTTAGTTTTAGTTTTTTGACGTCAATTGAACATTAAATTGTTTTCACTCTACCATGTCCTATATGAAGTATTTTGTTATCTGCAACAATTCTGGAATATTGGTATGCCTCAAAAGGGGAATAAGATCATTGTGATATGTTGGAAATTGCTCAAACTCTTATGCCCAACAACCATTATCTACTAATACCCCTAAGCAGAGAAATTTGATCTTTTTAATAGATTTGTTGTGACTGTCAGGACCTATTGTGTATCGGATTACTCCGGACAGGGACCGATATTGTTCTTTTCGGAAGGGGATATTATTTCCGTGCTTTTCAGGCTTGAAACGAATCCAGATCGGACAGAATCCGTATTAAATACAATGGGAAATATTTGGCGAGTATTATTCGTTCTGTCATCAAAGGAATTAGGGATCGGAAGTTTATATATAAAACATCCGTTTGAAATTTATATCTTTATTGTAGTTTTGGCATTGTTATGAGAAAGCAATATTTCGTATAGTTGTAGTTGCAGTTGTGAGGTTCGACATGAGAGATTTTATTTATTAATTACACCGAGTTATTGGATCCAACATATGCTCCCATTCCACTTGTTTACATCATTCTGTAATGAAGTTTTAGTGCATATAATCGAGCTTATGATAGTCATTAACTCATTTCATAAATATGCTATGTAGATCTATAACATGAATTCAAAGTGAAATATTAACCCTCTCTCTCCCACTGGTTACATTTGGCGTCATTCACATTTTTGCATGGAAAAAGATTCTTCATCTTCAGATATTCCTCTGGCCACACTGTTTCATTTGGAAAAAAACACAAAATTCTCAAAAAAGCTTCCATTCCTGAAAAATTGAAATGTAAGCTGAAGATAGAAACTGCTTCAATCTTTTCCATGTCTAGTCTTAATTTGCAAGTGTTATATTTATTAATTATTGTTTCTTTCCTGAAAGAATGTTTATTATTATTGTTAAAAAGTTTTTGATTTGAGTTTCATCAAAAAAATGATCGTGATCACTTTTTATTCCCACTGATTTCATATACAATGTGTTTGGGCATGACTTCGCGATAATTAAGGGGGGTTAACCCCCCTATTTTTGAAATATCCGCCAGTTTAAAATGATTTTTTTATTTTAGTTGACCCTTTCAAATGATATCGATTTCTTTGGACATAATGGACCTACAGATGTGAAAAAAATTATTTTTGAAAGATAATACTACCATCTTTCATTGAAGTAGAACAATATGAAAACATTTAACTCAAAAATGTCATAAAAAAATTCTTAAAAAAAAATTTTGTCAAAAAATTTACTGATTTTTTTAGTAAATCTTCAATAGTACAAAAACAAGCACATTGAAATACAATTTTTTTCAATGAATTAACACGCAATGATATCAGCTACAAAACGACACCCACATCATTTCTATAAGATACATTATTTGAGAGTTATTGTTATTCGAATATGACCGTTACGCGAACGCCCTAAACTGTTTTTTTTGTTGCTACAAGACAAGTCGTCATAAGGGCCATTCTCTTACTAAGAAGCAGAGGCGGCCATTTTGAGCAGTTTTATGATGAATTTGTTAGTTTAATGATCAAAAGTACAGTACTTAGTTTTTATTTTATTTTATCAATTTTCATAAGGGTCATGTTCAAACAGCAATAACTCTCAGATTATGTAACTTACAGAAATGATGTGGGTCTCGTTTTGTAGCTATTATCCTTGCGTGTTAGTTCATTAAAAAAAAATTATACTTCAATGTGCCAGTTTTTCTACTATTAAGATTAATTTTCCAGCAAATGTAGATTTCGCTTTTTGATCTTTCTATTTTACGTGACTTGGATTATTGGCAACTTTGTGCGAGAAAGTATTCTATGTAAGTATATGAATGACGTGAAATATTCATGTGGTCCTCTGCGAGAATCTCACCCCGCCATTAGTGTTCATCACAAGGGATCGTCAATCCGAAATTAAACTATATTGTCTGTACGAAATAATGGTCGCAAAGGGGTTATGAATATGAACTTTGGATCTTGGGAGTAACTATTCTTGATACAAACTTCGCCAGTAAAGCTCCAGAGACGAGAATATAACATAAAACAACATACAGACATGATTGTGAGGGTCAATGTGGCGTCCGAAGGGAGTATTGATTACCGTAAAAACAGCTGTAAAATTCGGGATTTCATGAGGGGTTTGATGATATCCTCATGTTATCGCAATGACCTAATTCATACTCAGGTACTATCCATGTGAAAACGAGATATTTTTGGGATATCGAGGAAAATATGAACAAGTTATTAGTGTTTACAAACTAATCTTCAGGAAAATCGAAGAAGGAAGTTGTTTTGGTGGGAGAAATATGGCTTTTCAATTGCAGAAATAATCGGACAAAACTAAGTGTTTTTGTTAAGAAATATCGTGTTTGTAAAATTCTTATGGCCTCAAGAATCTACAGTTGAAATATATGTACAAGTCAAAGACTAACCCTGTATGTATATCCATAAAAATATTTATTAGATATACAGGGTGGCCAAGAGATTGACGTCAAAAAGGAAAAAACAGGTCCCTCGTGTCATGAGCTATTCGAATCACCCCCATGTATGTTATGCAATTTTTCACAATTTTCGAGTTAAAATTTTTTTATGAACTTTCGGAATTTTCGACTCGACCATCTTAAAAAAGATATTGAAAAAATGTACAAGACTTCTTTTTGAAATTCTTTTTGTAACTTAATCTACATGAATTGTTTTTTATACATAAAATAATCAGATTCGTAACTTTGATAAAAATTATGGAAATGTTGGTCTCAAGTGAAAAAGTTACGTGAATTGGATTATGATCTGAATTTTCGAATCAAAATTTAAAATGTGAAAAGGCTAATTCTAAGTTTCTTAGTATGCTTAAAAACTGCGCTCAACAGTCAGCTTTTAGAATCATTGATAAAAAATGGTACTTAACACTCTACTTTTGCTAGAATTAGCCTTCAAATTCATCGAGGTGGAAAAAGCTAGTTTTCATTAATTTTCAGCATTTTCTATCATAACTTGATCAGAAAAATCTTAAAATGGCAAAAAATAATTCTGTAGTAAATGTCTAGTTCTTTGATTTTTCCACCTCGATGACTTTGAAGGCTAATTCTAGCAAAAGTAGAGTGTTAAGTACCATTTTTTACCAATGATTATAAAAGCTGACTGTTGAGCGCAGTTTTTAAGCATACTAAGAAACCGTGAATTCGCCTTCTTACATTTTTGATTTTGATGCGAAAATTCAGATCATAATCCAATTCACGTAACTTTTTCACTTGAGACCAACATTTCAATAATTTTTATCAAAGTTACGAATCTGGTTATTTTATGTATAAAAGTACAATTCATGGAGATTAAGTTAAAAAAAGAATTTCACAGAGAAGTCTTGTACCTTTTTTTTAATATCTCTTTTAAGATGGTCAAGTCAAAAATTCTCAAAGTTCATAAAAAAATTCATAACTCGAAAACCGTGAAAAATCGCATAACATACATGGGGGTGATTCGAATAGCCCATGACACGAGGGACCTGTTTTTTCTTTTTGACGTCAATTTCTTGGCCACCCTGTATGTTGCCTGTACAATTTTTGTTCGGCTGATAGTGAGTTCGTGAGTTTATGATTTTACGGAATAGAAAAACAATCTGATGGGACAGAAAGTTGTAAAACTCAGATCGTAAATTATTTTGAGGGAAAGTTATTATGAACGTGATTGATATGGGAAATATGTCAAAGAGTGATTCTTATTTGCAAACAATCTGTGTTCAAATCCCTATACCCTGGTGGACCCTAAGGGGTAACAGCTGTTGGTATCCGTAGATGTCATTAATTATAGAAATCGACCAAATGTCACACCCTGATTTCAGTAGATTTCCTTGAGATAATCCAAAACTATCATGGCATTATGAATGGGGAAATGAGTAAACTGAATAAGAAGCTTGGTTCCCATTTATTGTACCTTTCTTTTAATATAGGTATTATTAAAACTTTTTCAAATTCCTCGAAAGCATTTTCTGAACAAGTCTCAAGTCAGATCATTAAAAATTCATATGCAAGTCGCGAAGGCTCATATTATTCACACAAGAACAGCTTCGACCCTAATAGACTAATCCTTTTTATTGTATTACAACCAGTCGGAAAATCCAGCTTAGTGACAGCAAATCGCAGTGTGACTCAATAAGTAACATTAATTCAGTAACTATGGGATACAACCATCCATTCTTTACATACAGAGGGGTCGTGGAAAGAAGTATAATCGGCGGACTGGGGTGAAACCACCCCTGGGTAGATAAACATATTTTACATTCATTACAAACAGTGTACGTACCACTTATTCTGTTCAAAGCCTCTTGTAACGCTGTCAACGTTGGATACACGTTGCCCTCTTGCTTTTTTCCCTGCGAGGGTATTTTCAATGCTACCGTCACCACATTACCATCACAAAGAGCTTGCAAACAAGCGTTGTACGGGTGTCTAATGGGATTTCGTTTGACTGTGTCAAAACAGTAGTTTCACGTTCTACTGGATGATTTGTTGAATTTGTATACCACAGCTGGTGTGAAATTTGGACATAATATTTTGATTAAAGGTTTTGTACCTTTAAAGTATCCGAATTTCGATTGCTTTCAGACTCTCGTTATTCCCATAAAAAACAATTTCTTGCACCGTAAAATAAATATACAGGATGGAACTGTACATATTCCTACCACGTATAGTGGCTACTCAGAGGAATATCAAATAAACATTGAAAAGTGTCTTCTCCTCTTCATAATTTTTATACAGGGAGATCAAGGGTTGGATCTTACAGGCCTGAGGCCTAAAATAAGAGGAAGAGGAAGAAGATTTTCGGTATTCACCGAAAATTTGAAATCGTCATAACTTTCGAACGGTTCTCTTGAATCAATTGAAATTTTCGAGGAATATTGTCTTGAAGTACCTACATTCAGAAACCAACCTTTTCATAATTCTGAAAATTGAGGTATGGCTCGGAAAATTTATCTTTCGTGAACATTTCATCCTGTGTATGGTTTTTTCAATGTTTGATGAGGAAAATTCATTGATTCGCATTTTGTTCGACATGTAAGGCTTTGTTTATGTTTATACTGATTACTCCTAGGTCTCCCGAGGAGACCCCTCAGAAGCTTGTAGCTTGTGCGAATTAGGAGAATCAGTTGTGTTCTGTGTAGGCTTTGTTACTGTGTCCTTACGCCACCTTAGGCACAGCACTGTTAATTTTAACCCAACAGTGAATGGAGGCCCCTACCGAAACTAGAAAATTTCTTTCCTAGCTCGGGATTGAACTCGGACTTGCCGGGTGCGAGTTCAATGTCCTAACCACTGGACCAGGAGCTTTGTAAGACATTAAAAAATTACCCGTTAGTTTAGATTAATACTCAGCATGTTTCGAGCTAATACAACTCATCATCACGAAAAAATGTTACAAACACGATATTTCCTAACAAAAACACTTAGTTTTGTCCGATTATATCTGCACTTAAAAAGCTATATTTCTCCCATCAAAATAAGTTCCTCCTTCGATTTTCCTAAAGATTAGTTTGTAAACTCTAATAACTTGTTCATATTTTTCTCGATATAGCATAAATATATTGAAAGAAAAAGGTTTTTCATTCAATTTGTTATTAATCAAGCTATATCAACCTATTTTGTGTTCAAAACAATAATCTTCTATGAATATTTCTAGAAGCTTTTGAGAAGACGATGCCAGCTTGTTGATTTTTCGGATAACGAAGTATAAGTATCTATGAAGCGGCCCATCTCAAACGCCAATGTCTGTGAAAGTTCACGACGCATGCCTATAACGACAACTGTCGCGAACAGTAAATAAACATGGAGGAAATTTTTAATAGGAACTTTTGTGGGATTTTATTATCACATATCTCTACATCAAACGTCTTTCCATCATTTAGATTCTAGTCTCGACAAAGATGATAAACATTCTGACAATATTGTTAACTTGTAGTGCGACTAGAGAGTTAATAATTCATCTGCGATTCAGTGATATTCAATCTAGGGAAGAATACTTTCATTTTTTTACATGATTGATTCTTTCGAAAATATGAACCGTTTATCTTTTTCAAGTGGTTTTGTGGCATTTTTACGCGAATTCATGAGTTGTCTTCGCTGTAACTTTCATACCAGGGGAAGTATTGAATAAGTGTTGATTTAAAAATATGCACCATGAATAGAGTAACCAATCAACCAAAATTCAGTTCATTTTAAATAATAGTTTCGAAGATATGAAAAGAAAAGTGTTTTTTCATGGATTTTCGACACCCTGTATCTTTCAAACGAAACCGAATTTTGAAAAATGGTAAAGGAAAAAAGTGTTTGATTTGATGAGAGGAATCTACACTCAAAATATATGTAAAAGTCGAAGATTCACCCTGTATATTCTCATAGATGCGGTTTTTCAGAAATTCCTCCGTTCGCTTTTCAGGAGTCTCATTTCAATGATTTGGTCGAGTATTTCAGAAGGGCTTCATGGCCGATTGACCCCTTATAACTTAATTTATTTCTTCGTCATGATCGAATTTCTGCTAAGGAAACGGAAAACATAACTATCAGTATCACCCAGATTGAATTCCTAATACAATATTCAATATTCACGAAGGCTACTGCCTCCGAACAAAAATAAACGTAAGAAATGGAAAATCGTTGTAGTGAAATAAGACGGTCTTTTATCATCGTGCTCGTACTCGAATAAGTGGAAGTTCCATACGGAGGTATTTGAAAGACGGTTTTTCGCACTTCGTCTGCTTACAAAATCTTTCTTCCGCTTCATTTCTCTGTACCCCAACCATAACAGGGAGGTCATTAATTCAGGCTCAGTACATTTCCCCCGGGCTCAACGTCAAGCTTTCATTAGACTCAAACAGAATGACTTTCTCGTTCTGAAATTCAGTGAACATGTTGAGTAGATGGAAATGTTAACGTCTTGCTTAACCTTTGAGGTAGGATCGGAGGAACTAGATCGTTATTTCAGTGGGGTTCCGAGCGATTGTTTGATGGAATCAAGATGCATTTCAAACGGTGCTGAACTGATTGAGATGTTCCTTTTTTAAGGACATACCAATTGATCTTAATAAGTATGTTGTTCCCTTCCATAAGTCAATAATTTCAAGGAATCACCTCTTCATTATTTCCCCTTTACAATCATCAGAAAGGTGGAAAAATGGTAAGATTAATGGAAAATATGCACATAGCGATTTTTAGAAAATCGCTATAGGAGTTCGCACAAGAGTCGCAGTATAACCACTCAGAGATCTAGGGGAGAAGTCTATGCTTCCTTGGTTTATGATGGGCACGTTGTTGGGTTTCCAAAGTTCGAAAGAAAATTCTCATTCATCATGTTGAGTTTCGATATGTGTAGCCTCTCAATAATGGTCAACAGGTTCGAACAATTACTATAAATACCTAAGCAATAAAATGAAAATACACAAGTAAAAACATTAACGCACATTATGGAAATCTCAAATTTATTCTACAACTGAAGGTGTTCTCAATGATAATTATTTTTATCAGAATTATGCATGCATATGTTATCCACTTTCAACGTTTTTCTTCAATACAGATGTTTTCTCCCAGCAGGAATAAAAAACGATGATATTATCAGATTTTGAATGTATTGGCTCCATTCTTTAATCAGTTGTTCTCGATCAATTCTAGTGATCAATAGTTTTTCTTTCGTTTGATTTTCTACACTCGATCGCTATGCAACGCGAAACACGCAATTTGACCCAAGAGGAATGTGCCCAAGCGGTAGTTTTGCGAGAAGAAGGGTGGACATACACAAGAATTGCAGAAAGGTTTGGAGTTTCCCATACAAGTTTGTCCAGAATGTTGCAGCGATTCAGGGAGACAGGTATGAATGTCCGAAGACCAGGACAGGGTAGACCACGGGTAACAACTGCCATTCAAGAACGTTACTTGAGAGTTTCTTCGTTGTGACAACAGTTTGCAACCGCTCGCCTCCTAAATCAGCTTGAGCAAACTCATGAGGTGTAAATTAGCACTCAGACAATAAGAAATCGCCCCAGAGAATATGATTTAAGGTCTCTTGTCGCGGCAAGAGGCCCAGCTCTTACCCCAGCCCATCGAAGGGAGCATTTGAATTTTGCGAGAGAGCATATCCATTGGGAAGAGGCCGATTGGGAAAGAGTTCTCTTCACAGATGAGTCTAGATTCTGCCTCTGCCATTGTGTTCGACGTTCCCTTGTATACAGACGTCCACATGGAAGATATGCTCAGTGCAATTTCCTGAATACTACTGGTTTCGGGGGAGGATCGATTATGGGGTGGAATATCTTTGACTGCTCGCACAGACCTAGTGGTCGTTGATAATGAAGCTATGAATGCTGATAAGTATATAAGGAACATTCTTGAAGAGAATGTAGTGCCATTTGCCCCATACATTGGTGAAAATTTCATATTTATGGACGATAATGCCAGACCCCATCGTGCGCGCATCGTTCAGGAGTACCTTGAAGAGGTTGAAGTCTCTCGAATGGAATGGCCAGCAAGATGTCCAGATCTCAATCCGATTGAGCAGGTTTGGGCAACCTCAATGAAGGCTGAGAAGTTTAGAAAATCATCCAGCTACTCTTAATGACTTAGGAATCCAACTCGGTGAAATCTGAGAAGGATTAAATCAGAACATTTTGAGATCACTCATTTTGAGTATGAACCGTCGTTGCCGAGCTGTAATTACCGCAAGGGGTGGAAATATCAAGTATTAAATTACTTAACAGCATTTCAGTATTTTGAAAATTTTCCACATAAGATTCGGTGAAATCCTGAATTTTTCTTCCATTTAATGTGTCTTGTTTTGTTCAAAACCTTCCCGAGAACATAAAAAATAAGTTATAAAGTCAATGTAGAGTTAACTTTCATTAAAATTGAGATTTTCAGAATGTGCGTTAATTTTTTTGCGCAGTGTATGTTTATCCATGAAGTGTGAATAGTATAAAAAAAATCCTTGTGAGATACGTTCAAAAAGAACGATTAAGACATCAAACCAGATATTGTTAAAAACTGAGGAAACCAGTAAGAATTTCATTTAATCACGGAACTTCTGAGTATCTATACAATAAGTGCAAGGCACCAACCGCAGAACTACCATCATATTACTCACTTCTGAGTGGAATTAATTGTAAATTCCACGTTTCCTAGCGCAATAGAGAATAACATCTGTATGTGTCACTCACTAATTAAATGATTCAAATGCAAGACTTGTTTTGTTTTATATATGAGAATTCTCATTTCTCGGAGCTTGTACACTGATTAAATTCGTGGATGACTAATATTACTGTATTGTCTATTGGGTTCCTCTTGATATCATTTTACTGAAATTTATTAGAAATTTGTCAAAGGAGATCTGAAGGTAATATAGTTGCAAATTAAATCTGAACTTATTATAATTCCCACCCTGTATTTTTGAAAAAGTGGTGGAATTATTGAAAGTAGACAATCATATTGTTCTACACTAAAAATTTCATCAATATTCATCAAGCCGTGCCAAAGTTATGACTCTCAATAAAGGCCCCCAACCATTAACCAAACATTGTTTGGAAACTGCCTTGACTAGTGTAAACTTCTCCTAAAATCTGACGGTCTCCTACGGAATCACCCTGTACACCCCGTTTTCGAAGCATAAGCCAGATTCAGAGAGTTTAATTTCACCTTCATGACCTTTGCAATAACGATTTCTTATCATCTTAGCACTTAGCATCATTTATAAGTCAATTCAACTAGGGTGTAGAAAAAATTTGACTATTGTTCATTCCGCATTAAGTAGATTTGGAGAAATTCAAACAATAACAAATTTGCGAATGGAAGTACAAATTCCAATATGGATGTTCTCATTATTTGCGAACCATCCAGGTGTTCTCTTGTCATAAGTATCATATACGGGTGTATTCGATATGGCGCTCCGAAAATATGGAAAACAATAATCGGATTTTGCTACCTACTCGCCGGGAAAGTAATTCAGCTCCCGATGGAATTTCAGGAGATAATCAAATATTTGTATCTCTCATTTCACTTCGGTGTTATGCGAATTGCTCCGTGCCATTTATATTTGCCCTCCGTTATACAGGGTCTTTCACGAGGAACCTCACCCATATTTATACGGGAAACTACTGAACGTATTTTCCTGAAATTCAGCACTTATGAGTATTTCACGATGCCAATGAAATCTAAAATATTTTCAAGGCATGAGCACCTCCGGTTTTTCCGGAAATGACGTCAACTTCCGTTTTTCAAATTAGAACACCATTTTTTTATTGCAGAAATAGATTCCTTAGAAAATTTCAAGTTATTTTGATGTTACATTTTTCAGTTTTGGTTGGAAAATTCTCTCTGAGCGGGAAAATTCGAAAAAAAAAGTCGAAAATAGAGCTCCGCTGAAACAAGAATAACTTCGAGGTTTTTCGATGGAAAATTTTCATTTTTGGGATTTTTCAAGATGTAAGATTGATGTATCCACTTTGAAAATCGAAATCGCGATTCATGATACAGGGGGTGAAAAAATCGCTTTCAAAGTTAGGGATGACAAAATCGTGAAAAATCAATTTTTTCAAATTAGAACCCCATTTTTTTAAGGCAGATATTGAATCTACGTTAAAAAATAATGTGAGTGTATGCATCACACCCTTGCCCTAAAATGGATATTTTCTGAGTTAATATCCACTTTAGGGCAAGGGTGTGATACATACACTCACATTATTTTTTAACGTAGATTCAATATCTGCCTTAAAAAAATGGGGTTCTAATTTGAAAAAATTGATTTTTCACGATTTTGTCATCCCTAACTTTGAAAGCGATTTTTTCACCCCCTGTATCATGAATCGCGATTTCGATTTTCAAAGTGGATACATCAATCTTACATCTTGAAAAATCCCAAAAATGAAAATTTTCCATCGAAAAACCTCGAAGTTATTCTTGTTTCAGCGGAGCTCTATTTTCGACTTTTTTTTTCGAATTTTCCCGCTCAGAGAGAATTTTCCAACCAAAACTGAAAAATGTAACATCAAAATAACTTGAAATTTTCTAAGGAATCTATTTCTGCAATAAAAAAATGGTGTTCTAATTTGAAAAACGGAAGTTGACGTCATTTCCGGAAAAACCGGAGGTGCTCATGCCTTGAAAATATTTTAGATTTCATTGGCATCAGTAGTTTCCCGTATAAATATGGGTGAGGTTCCTCGTGAAAGACCCTGTATAAATGGCGCACAAAGTAGTCCAGAACAATACTCCAAACATTTGTTTCGAAATTCCACTCATCGCCGAGATTGAAACAGCAAAAAATCCAATTTGTATTAACCGTTGGAAATACTTTAGAAACATTACTCTTGTACTGAATAAAAGAAGCTAAATGGATTTTGCCTGAGGGAGGATGTTCTAAGAGGAACGTGGAGGGAGAAGGAGCTTATCTGGGAGGAACTGTTAGCAGACATTATGTGTTTATTTTGGTTGAGCCCGAGATGAAAAAATCAGATTCTCATCCCGAGAAATGGAACTTGGAATGCAAAAATAAGTATTTTTAAGTGATAGAATTTGGGATTGGGATAACTGTGCATTTTCATGCATTTCACGTTGTTGATGATCGGCCGGCTTGAGTTCTTGTGTTAACTGAACTTTATAAGCCTTAGAACCTAAATCTTTACACCTTTGGCTAAAGCAGCAATATTCTAGGCTGTTCTTGATCGACGTGCGCGGGTTTTATTCTTCACCAACTGACCAACTTGTCCCAACAGCTCTTTCTCATCCATTTGAAGTGGCTGTATGGCGCCAGCTTTCTGGCGTCGTGCCTACTGTATGATATCGATTTTCCCTTGCAACCATTCTAGGTCGGTCGGTTGACGATGGAAACCTTTCGTTACACAAACAATTTGGACAGCAAAAAGATTTTTCTCGAATTGGGGTCGGCCAAGAAAAATCACCGATATTCCATCGGCGAGTAGAGGTTTGGGAAATTGATTCCAATTTCCCATTATAAGGAAAGATTTTTCCAGGCCATATGGTCCATGATATGTTCTTCAAGTATTATGGGTTTGATTAGTTTTTCACTGAGACAAGAAAAGTGAAGGACTAAGGTTCAAAACATTCTTCAATAGAGCAATATCCCTAGAATGAACTGGCCATCAAAATCACTGGACATGGATCTAATTGAGCACGTTTGGGGTCACTATCCAATCGCCAAAACTAACCTTCAATTTTTCCTTTTTTGTCTTATACTGCATAAAGCCAAGAGTAACAAACAACTGGGGGTACAAGAATTTTGACGATGTGTAAACAGGATGATTCCGGAGGAGACCGTCAGGTTTCAGGAGAAGTTTACACTAGTCAAGGCAGTTTGGAAACAATGTTTGGTTTATGGTTGGAGGCCTTTATTGAGAGTCTACAGGGTGGTTTGTCCGATTCGACCGATTTTTCTTTTATTCATAACTTTGGTATGGCTCGATCAATATTGATGAAATTTTCAGTGTGGAACAATATGATTGTCTACTTTCAATAATTCTAACACTTTTTCAAAAATACAGGGTGGGAATTATGATAAGTTCAGATTGAATTTGCAGGTTGAAAAAACACCCTGTACATTCCGTTTTCAAAGATTCGCTACGTGCTTCAAATTCTACCATAAGTTAACATTATCGAAGCATTTTTATTTTTTTTTGGCACACGTCCTGTTTTCCTAGAAAAATTTTTTAAAGATGAACAATATCGTTATTTCGCTCCAAAGCAGTGAGGATATTCTGAACTGGATAGTAAAGCTGTATCGTTCGATGATTCAAAGCTCTTCCGAATGTATAAAAAATAGTTTTTATCGAATTGAAAATTTTCCGTGAAACTTAAATCTCAAATAGAATCTAGTTACTTTAGGACTCAGGAAGAGCTTTGTATCATTGGACGATACAGCTTAACTATCCAGTTCAGAATATCCTCAGGGCTTTGGAGCGAAATAACGATATTGTTCATCTTTAAAAAAATTTTCTAGGAAAACTGGACGTGTGCCAAAAAAAATAAAAACGGTCCAGTAATGTAAATTTATGGTAGAATCTGAAGCAGGTAGCGAATTTTTTAAAACGGAATGTACAGGGTGTTTTTTCAACCTGCCAATTTAATCTGAACTCATTATAATTCCCAACCTGTATTTTCGAAAAAGTGTTGGAATTATTGAAAGTAGACAATCATATTGTTCCACACTGAAAATTTCATCAATATTGATCGAGCCATACCAAAGTTATGAATAAAAGGAAAATCGGTCGAATCCAAAAATTTTTTGAAACTGCTTCGACTAGTATAAACTTTTCCTTAAATCTAACGGTCTCCGGAATCACCCTGTATATGTGATAAATAGTTTTATCCAGTCCGACCCAATTTAGAATTATTCGGACTCAAGGACTACCCTCATATCCTCACCTAGAATCCCCATGGAAACAGTAGGACAAATGCAATTTTAGAAGAGTGTACAACTTTCGAGTATGCGGAATATTTCAAGTACTAATACCCCACGTATTGCTTCTGCTGAGTTTGAGTAAGCGAGATAAATTGATTTTCCAGACAATTGCATTCAAGGGCCATTATTAGGATCGGAAAAGTTACTGTGTTTTATGCGTCTGCAGATTTCTCTCCCCTAAACACTAAATTTTGAAGGAACTTAAAGGTTTGTTGGATGCTGGTAATTGAGTCGAGTGTGTCTGAAGTTCCACAGTAGTAGAAAGGACTTATGGTATTGTACTTTATGCGGGATAGTTTTTCCCATTTTTTATTCGAGTAGGACCACCTGTTTGGTGACCTAGGAGGATAGTACGAGGATATATTGAAAAATTCTTAGCTTACTATAGAACCAAACAAAATTTCAATGTCAAAATATTTTATAACTCAACATAATTATATCATTCTCCTCTTAATTGAATACATTCATTACAGCGAACGTGCTACGTCTCTAGACCTTTAAAAAAAATGTTTCTTCTTGCTCTGCAATCCAGTCGCAAACCTTCTTGTTCAGTTGAGGAAAGAGATGATAGTCGGACGGAGCCAAATCTGGTGAATAAGGGGGGTGTTCTAGTAATTCTAACCCTAAATCACGAATTTTTTACATGGCATTATTAGATTTGTGTACTTTGGCGTTGTCCTGTAAAAACAAAACACCTTTGGATAGCTTTCCGCGTCTTTTCTTTTTAATTTCCTCCCGTAGAGTGGTCAGTATTATCGAATAGTATTCTTGTTCTACCTCTATCCAAAAAACCAATCATAATTACTCCATGGCAATCCTAAACAACTGAAGCAAGAACTTTTCCAGCAGATTTTTGGACACGAAATTTCTTAGATCTTGGAGAACCAGAGTGTCGCCATTCCATCGATTGTTGCTTTGTTTCTGGATCGTAGAAATGTACCCAAGTCTCATCAATAGTAACAATTCGGTTTAAGAAGTCTACATCGTTTTCAAATGGAGCACAGATCGAACGCGATGCTTCTACCCTTGCACGCTTTTGGTCAAGATTCAAACATTTGGGGATCCATTTTGCAGAAATGTTTTTCATGTCCAAATTGACGTGAACTATATGATGAACGCCTTCGTATGCAATCTTCAGTGCTTCAGATATCCGTTTCAGCCCAATTTGACGGTCTGATAAAATCATGTCATGAACTGCATCGATATTTTCGGGGACTGACACAGAAACTGGCCTTTCCGATCGGTCATCATCTTCAATGGAAAATTTACCTCTTTTGAAGCTTGCAGTCCAATTTTTCACGGTCGCATACGAAGGACATCGATCACCAAGGGTATTTAGCATATCTGCGTGAATCTGCTCACCTCTTAACCCTTTTAAATACAGGTACTTGATGATGGCTTGATACTCCAATTTTTCGATTTCTGCAATTTCGGTGTACATCTTTTTTTTAAATTTATTGCGTAACTCTGGTTTACTTTTTTGACGTCGAACTCTACACTGACACTTCTAATAAGTTTTTGTTCGTTGATATGGTATAAAAATATTTTGTTTATGCATGGAACTGGTCTAGGCTTACTAGATATCAATACATCCTCGTAAGAGATAAAATCCGTTGACTATGTATGTGATCGTTTCAAAGTTTTACATCGTTCCTTCATGTGTTATAGGCTACCTCAGTCGCATCACGCTGTATTATGCCTACGCTTTATTCAACATTCCTTGTTCCCATAATCTAAATGGAACTACAGGAAAATTCGAACATCCATTCACGCAAAATCCCCATTGATTTATTCTTAGCGTATGGAAAAATGACAGAACTCCTCAGTTTGGTCGCTTGGGCTTTTAGCAATGTCGAACTGAAAAATGAAGTGTGGACTGATGAACTCGACAGATGCTGTGCTTCATTCAAAATTCAGAAGGTGAATCTAACAAGGCAGGTGCGGATTTTACTCATTCAGTCGGAATGTTCAAATCACAAATTATTATTCAATTCGACGAAAATATATTTCACATTTTCAAATGAATTCCCCACTGTTCTCCCACTGTGTGTGTTCATCTCCACGTGATTATGCTTGAGGATTAAACATAAATAAACATTTCATTACTGTTTCTTGATGGGTCTGGACAGTCTCAAACTTCCACAATGAAAGCTATTTCATTGAATGAGATCATCACATTATTCTCCTAAATAATTTCAGTATGAATCATTAATAATTATTTCTATCCAAAAACCACATAGATCTATCGTTTTCGTGCAATCGGAAATGGCTTCTGAGAGGAAGCAGGCAATCTGATTTGTATAGAGGAAAATGAATTATACTTATACTATTCAAATAGAGGAGGATTTAAATTTTTACCAAAGGTTTTATTTCATGATATGTGTATAGAAGGACATTTGGAAACCGTTATGTTGAAATATGGACTCTACCCTTTGATATAGTTCGTTGGTCTAGAACCCTATCATTAAAATGAGTCATCCTCGTAAAATCTAACGGAAACAAATGAAGGACAAAACAGGAACTATCCATTTTCATAAGTGGTTTCTGGTTTGTTTGGTTTTCCATCAACAAATAGAAGTGAATCGTTTCTGAATGGAACTCATATAATGAAAGTACTTTGAAATGTGAATATTTATGGAATCTAGGACATTTGAAGCTCAACATTCGAATATTTCACGCAGAATATTTTTGTCATTTCATTCATTTGAAATTTCTCAACATCACTTCATCTAATCTAGATATTTTCTGAGTTAATATCCACTTTAGGGCAAGGGTGTGATGCATACACTCACATTATTTTTTAACGTAGATTCAATATCTGCCATAAAAAAATGGGGTTCTAATATGAAAAAATTGATTTTTCACGATTTTGTCATCCCTAACTTTGAAAGCGATTTTTTCACCCCCTGTATCATGAATCGCGATTTCGATTTTAAAAGTGGATACATCAATCTTACATCTTGAAAAATCCCAAAAATGAAAATTTTCCATCCGAAAACCTCGAAGTTATTCTTGTTTCAGCGGAGCTCTACTTTCGATTTTTTTTTTCGAATTTTCCCGCTCAGAGAGAATTTTCCAACCAAAACTGAAAAATGTTACATCAAAATAACTTGAAATTTTCTAAGGAATCTATTTCTGCAAAAAAAAAAGGGTGTTCTAATTTGAAAAACGGAAGTTGACGTCATTTCCGGAAAAACCGGAGGTGCTCATGCCTTGAAAATATTTTAGATTTCATCAGCATCGTGAAATACTTATAAGTGCTGAATTTCATGAAAATACGTTCAGTAGTTTCCCGTATAAATATGGGTGAGGTTCCTCGTGAAAGACCCTGTATATAGTCTAAGCAGGCTGAAGGACCTCAGGTCGATGGCCATAAATAAACTTTTCTTCTTTCTTCTTAGTCTAAGGGTTTTGTTCAGCTGATAATTTTCATCATTTTAGACATTGAAATGACAAAAACGAAAACTGGTGAATAATTTACTCATCGCATGCTGTGTTAATTTAATCTTCATATTCCATCGATTTTTTAATTAACTAGAGGATCCCAATAGCTGATCTATAAGTATAAGTGTAGTCTACTTGGTTTTGACGCTAAGTATATGAGTTGCTCTCGAATGATAATTAATAATTATAATGAAAATCCAGGCAGGAAGAGCGAAAACTGGCAATAATTTCGGGAGATATGCTTTCTGCGATGAAAGGCCTAAATAAACGTTGACCCTGAACATGAATGGTGTTCCGACAAATCGCCTTTCTGAACCTTTATTTCGCAGCAATCAAGATAACTGTTGAAACGCTTTGCTGAATACATTCACGAAATTCTGGCCGACACCGGATGGATTTATAGGACGACGGACTGTCGGAAGATTCAGCACCAGTTTTCACTGACGCCGAACTTAATCCAGCTTTTAATCAAAACGAAAGGTTGATGAGATATTTTTCTCGTTTTCGGAGGCTCGAACGAGAATTACGTGAAGATGAGCTTTCACATTGAAAGCACAAATTGCGGTATACGAGAACAAGAAAAGTCATAATGATTCTCCGCTATGAAGATCACTCGAAAGGCGACAAATGGTGAAAATTTGGCAGAGATGGTTCGTGAAACTAGAACATTTTTGGGTCTTCCTTATGGCAAATGTTCAAATTTTTTGGTATAATGTAGAACTCGACCTACTGACCAAAAGTGGCCATGGCCTCAACTGAATTCTATGACTAGTTTTTGAGATACAGGGCGTTGAAGTTGAGAATTACCCACTTTTACTACGCGCGTATCTCGAAACAGAATCAATTTTTCATTTTATTCCATCCCCAGGGAGCAACCATATGGAGGAATATGACCCAAATCGTTACGAATACAGGGTTATCCATAATTGAATGCTTGCCCGATTTTGAAAGTATAAAATATGTCAGTTCCAGAGCGAAAACGTTCGCAAAATGAACTATTACACTAGATATGTGGAATTTCCCACTTTTCAAAATTCTCAAGAAATAAGCCTTCAGAAGACGTTTAAATACCTTCTTTCACAATTTGAAATAGTCCAGTCTGAAAATGTAGTAGTACTACGAAACCTGTGTCACAGTTAAACCTCAAAAGAACTAACGTCATTTACGAAGTTGAAAAAGAGTGAATAGAAATTATAATTGGCAACGTCTCTGATAATTATTTGACATTTCACGAGTGCCAACCAGGATACTTCATAAAAGTGAATGGAGTATAGATTCCTATTCGTTTCAGACACAAGCGACATTTCTGGAAAACTCATATGGAAACAAATCAAACTTCAAACAACGAATTTACTACTTGCAACCATAAGAAATCTCTCGGTCGCCATAACGAGAAACCCGAAAAGTAGATTCCTGCGTTCTCCCTCCCAACGCATAAATTCGAGAATCTCATTTTCGATACGTCGCTAATTTCTCCCCCAGGAAAATAAAACAGGGAAAACCTCATAAATTGGTTCGTTCTATACGGTCAATACGACCTCCTCTACTCCGGTCCACAAATATTGGACTTCCGATTCATCATACAAGCTCTCTGAATTATCTATGACCTCGTTCTCTGGGCGGTAAAATGGAGTGAATCCCCAAATTTAATGATGTAAGGGGTGACGAAAGACATATCTGGCAGGGTTTGTGGGAGGCTTAATTGGAGAAATGAACTAAAATTCGTTGTTGTTCACTCGGAAAGCGCGTGTGAGATATTTCTGGCTTGCAGTCTCCATTAGTGATAGTTTGTGTTGGTTGCCGTTTTAATGAGTGTGGAACTTCAGCCCCGGTTACAAATTACCTGTATTAGGGAGTAAGCGGGTCTAAAATTTTCATGAACGACAGTCTCAAGAGATAACAGCGTGAAGGAGCGGTTGATAAAAGTGTGGAAATCAGATTAACATGTCTATATAGGTACAGTTCATTTACAAAGTTAATTCTACACAATGATCTACACTTGTAGATTATACGTCTCACACTAATTAGGTACTTTAGCAAACACACGTTCAGTTACGATTTACTGAACTTAGTGAGATAGAAAACGTTTTCAAGCCGAAGAAATGAATTCATCTTGTACCGCCGATATGGTATCGTCTCGAAGATCTAATTCCGTCTCTAATGGCAGTAACTACCTCCGTCTCAACTCTCTACCGACTCCCGTAGGAACTCTGTACTCAACTCACCGCTTACTGACCTCACTACCCCAATAATGCCCTTGAAATGGGAACTTTATTAGTCATATTTTCAACCAGGTTTTTTTCCTAGTGAACGCAGAAAAACGCAAAAGCGAATAATAAACATTCTGCATAATATTATTCCGCATTTATACTGAAAATTTGATACATTCATCCCGAAAATTGACGGAGATATCATGGAAATAAAATCGTTTGTCCAGATTTTCATGAAATTACAGCTCACCAGGTTTTTTCCTAATATACGGAGAAAAACAGAAAAGCGAATAATGCACATTCTAGAGAAATGATTAAGCTTTAATTTAAAAAAAAAATGTTGGTCTCCGCTGCATACGGACTGAGATATCATGGAAATAAAAAGCCCAATTTTTGAAGGGAGCTCGCGAGCTCGGACGTGTACCAGGTCCTCTTAAGTTCTTGTGCAACTGTCAAAAAATTATTATCAGTCCTCATCATTAACTGTCACAAGCGTCAGCCGAGATTGAGACAAGTGCGTCGCTCTCATCACGGAGTTTACAAAGTTCAGTTGCTCACATGGGGGTAGATAATACGTTGATAAGACACGAACGGAAAGAGGGAAACTTCCCTTTATTTATGCGGGTAATTCAAAACGAATTCGGGCGCCAGACAACCCCTCCCGACCCCTTGCAGCCCTTGGAGTCGTTCGAAACACAGAATTCGTCGGTTGATTAGCGTGCAAGCCAGGAATTTTCATGTGTAATCAAGTTTCGTCTCCCTCACACCAGTTCGGTATCAGTTTGGGAAGTTCTTCCGTGTCCAATCCGACGCTTGGGTAGTCAATGAAGAGCGGCGAGCGATTGTTGCATCCATTTAAGGTCGGTCTTTCTTTATTCACTTGCGAATGCTGATACAGCACGGTGGTGTTATGAGTTTTTTAATTAAACTATGAGTAGGCTTCGACGTCAGATTTTCGTTGATTATTCCAACGAGTGTTGCTCTGTTGTGCAAAAATGGAAAAAAACCTGGTTGAAAATATGACCAAGAAAGTACCTAATTTATAATTCATTTAAAAATTAAGGGGGCAATAAACAAAAAAACTGATCAATACGAATTCTGGAAAATATTATTTCGCATGTAAACTGAGATTTTCATACATTTATCCCGAGAATTGACAGAGATATCATGGAAATAAAATCGTTTGTCCAGATTTTCATGAAATTACAGCTCACCAGGTTCTTTTCCTAATATACGAAGAAAAACAGAAAAGCGAGTAATACAAATTCTAGAGAAATGATTAAGCTTTAATTTAAAAGAAAAAATGTTGGTCTACGCCGCATACGAACTGAGATATCATGGATATAAAAGCCCAATTTTTGAAGCTACCGAAAACAAAACCTATGGAATTCAATTAAAGATCCACACCACCGTTTCACAGCAATTTGTACGTCATTCAAATCCATTATTTCATGCTCTTCAGACCGTTGGCCTTCTTCACGAATAATTAATCCTTTAATTAATTTAATTCCGCTGTTGGGCTTCATCTCAACACGTCATTGTCACCAGAAATATAGCGAAGTTCAGGGTTGATGTTGCTAAGTATTTATCTGTTATGCAGCATCGAAAATATGTATGAGGAATAGTAGATAAGGATGCCTTCTCTTCGGGGTTTTATGACATTCCCCTACAGGCTTTCTAGGAATGCAAATATCAAACGTCACACCAGGCATTCTGAAAGATTTATGAGACCACGAGATATGTTCGTCTCGTTTTTGAGACAAGAATTCTCAGGTTATTTCACATTCTCGTTGGACTAATAAAATGGAAATTATTCATCCTAAAATTTAAGACCTATGGATCATTGTACGAAAATTGAAGACTACTGGCTGTATGGTTCCCAATTGTTTCGAAGCCATAGCTTTTGAGCGATGGTTAAGGGGACCTGGTACACGTCCGAGCTCGCGAGCTCCCTTCAAAAATTGGGCTTTTTATTTCCATTATATCTCAGTTCGTATGCGGCGTAGACCAACAATTATTTTTCAAATTAAAGCTTAATCATTTCTCTAGAATGTGTATTACTCGCTTTTCTGTGTTTCTTCGTATATCAGGAAAAAAACGCCGCATACGAACTGAGATATCATAGAAATAAAAAGCCCAATTTTTGAAGGGACCTCGCGAGCTCAGACGTGTACTAGGTCCCCTTAAAGACATGAAATGTTTTGCACACTCTAAAAAATAAAATACTGACTCGTAAATCCTGGCCAAATGATTCCTTTCGTCTGAAGGCAACAAAAAGTCTCGAACTTTAAGTTTCTCCTGAATGAATTCGTCCATTATCCATATTAGCATTTCACAATGCCAGTGTGGTCAACCGGAACTATCTCCTTAGAAACAACGGTCCTCTAATTGGGCTCACTATGTAAATCATCCTTTTAATTAACCGACTTCTCTTTAATTCGTAAACGTCTTGGCAAATGAAAGGAGATGACTAGACTTCACTTGCAGCTGCCTCAATTAGGTAATGTTTTTTGTCGTTCTCTTCTGTTTGTACGTAACATGATATTCGAACAATTTGTAGTTATGGACGATGAAACCAACTCAAGGGTGCCTCGAATTTCAGAATTAATGAAAAAAAATAGTTGTTGAAAGGTAGAAGATAAGAACGATGATTATTCGAATGATAATATAAGCCCTACTAGACTAGTGGAGATCTACTATAGAACCAAACAAAATTTCAATGTCAAAATATTTTATTACTCAACATATTCTCCTCTTAATTGAATACATTTATGACAGCGAACCTGCAACGTCTCTAGACCTTTCAGATGTTTCTTCTTGCTCTGCAAACCAGTCCTACACAGCTTTTATTACCTCCTCGTTGAAAGAAAATTTACGACCTTTCAAACTTTTTTCAGTTGATGAAAGAGATGATAGTCGGACGGAGCCAAATCTGGTGAATAAGGGGGGTGTTCTAGTAATCCTAACCCTAAATCAGGAATTTTTTTGCATGGCAACATGAGATTTGTGTACTGGGGCGTTGTCCTGTGAAAACAAAACACCTTTGGATAGCTTTCCGGATCTTTTCTCTTTAATTTTTTCCCATAGAGTGGTCAGTAATGTCGAATAGTAATCTCCAGTTATTGTTCTACCCTTATTCAAAAAATCAATCATGATTACTCCATGGCAATCCCATAAAACTGAAGCAAGAACTTTTCCAGCAGATTTTTGGACCCGAAACTTCTAAGGTCTTGGAGAACCAGAGTGTCGCCATTCCATCGATTGTTGCTTTGTTTCTGGATCGTAGAAATGTACCCAAGTCTCATCCATAGTAACAATTCGGTTACAGAAGTCTACATCGTTTTCAAGTCGAGCACAGATCGAACGCGATGCTTCTATACCCTTGCACGCTTTTGGTCAACATTCAAACTTGGGGATCCATTTTGCAGAAATTTTTCTCATGTCCAAATTGACGTGAACTATATTATGATCGCGTTCGTATGAAATCTTCAGTGCTTCAGATATCCGTTTTAGCCCAATTCGACGGTCTGATAAAATCATGTCATGAACTGCATCGATATTTTCGGGGACTGACACAGAAACTGGCCTTCCCGATCGGTCATCATCTTCAATGGAAAGTTTACCTTTTGAAGCTTGCAGTCCAATTTTTCACAGTCGCATACGAAGGACATTGATCACCAAGGGTATTGAGCATATCTTCGTAAATCTGCTGACCTCTTAACCATTTTAAATGCAGGTACTTGATGATGGCTCGATACTCCAATTTTTCGATTTTTACAAGCCATGTTTAACCTTATGAATCATAAAGTTAACCATGGTTCATTAGGTTTATTTCACTGGAAAATCCATAATATTTTTACACGACTGTGCAAGATAGGGGGCTAGTTTTTTTCGAAAGATTGTTTGGTTTGTTAATTTCGTTCATTATAATACTAACTCATTCCGAATTGTCTTTAAAACGCCTCTAGCAAATCGCTGCTTCCACTGAAGCTGTAGACGCTGAAATGTAATTGATGTTCCATTTGCGTTCATTAATGCGGTTTCATTAGACTCGGCAGAGTATGTTGTGGCTCAGGAATTGTTCGAAAAGTTCCTCCCTTTGTTCGGGCATGAATTGTAAGCGGTCATTTCATTAGAATGTGATTATCCTGACATTATTCTCTGGTAAATGTGGAGGATATTTCATACCAACTTCTCATTATTCACGATGTTTTTCTACACTAATCAGGATGATTGAAATAGCTATCTTCTGGCAGTGCATTCGCCATTTTGCAACCACTATACAGGGTGCGTCAGCAGGGCGTACGGCTGAAATAGCGTCTAAACTATACCGTGTCGACAAAAACTTATATAATATGGTTGTAAGGTTGACAAAAACCCACAAACTTAAAATAATTTTACATATACAGGGTGCGTTTTTTTAAGTTGAACGCCCTGTATTTCATGGCATAACAAGAGCTGTACGCGTATGCCTCATTTTTTAAATTTCATCACGTCGTTACCACCTAATTGAAGTGGGGAGTTATCCTCCTTGAATCTCTGGAACTGGAAGGCGAGCTGTAGGGTGGCGCGATGATAACAGCTCTGTCAGGGGGCACAATAGACCTTAAGGTCGCAGTGAACTGTAACCCCTTTTTTACTATTACTATTACCACCTAATTCGTATTCTTAGGATATATAATTTTATAAATTAATTTATTTTTATTCACATTATGATATGTGATTTATTGATCTTTCTTTTTCATTTTTTTTATCTAGAACTTTTCTTGAGCAACATCTAAAGCTAATTTTCATTAATTTTCAGCATTTTCTATCATGACTTGATCAGAAAAATCTTGAAATAGCAAAAAATAATTCTGTAGTTAATGTCTAATTCTTTGATTTTTTCCACCTCGATGACTTTGAAGGCTAATTCTAGCAAAAGTAGAGTGTTAAGTACCATTTTTTATCGATGATTCTAAAAGCTGACTGTTGAGCACAGTTTTTGAGCATTCTAAGAAACCGTGAATTAGCCTTTTCACATTTTTTATTTTGATTCGAAAATTCAGATCATAATCCAATTCACGTAACTTTTTCACTTGGGACCAACATTTCCATAATTTCTATCTAAGTTACGAATCTAGTTATTTTATGTATAAAAGTACAATTCATGGAGATTAAGTTACAAAAAGAATTTCATAGAGAAGTCTTGTACTTATTTTTTAATATATTTTTTAAGATGGTCAAGTCGAAAATTCTCGAAGTTCATAAAAAAATTCATAACTCGAAAACCGTGAAAAATAGCATAACATACATGGGGGTGATTCGAATAGCCCACGACACGAGGGACCAGTTTTTTTCTTTTTGACGTCAATCTCTTGGCCACCCTGTATATCTGTGTGTTTGAGCACTTTTGCAATAAAGAAAACGCTTGACTCATTGTCATAAGAATTTATTTCAAATCAAATGCTGGAAATACAGCGACTTAAACCATTTGGGAATCTAAATAATAATAATAATGATAATAATTTCATTTTTAACGTCGTAACAAAATGGTGGAGGATCTGGTTCGTATTGAAATGCGCAATTATTTTTCAATCTTGGTGATTCTGGTCAAATTGTTGGGCCAAGGTTAAGAAATGATTATGTAAACATTAGTCCTAGATGGGTGTGCAAATTTTCAAGTTATTCGGACCCCTTGAAGTTAGTCAAATTAGTTAAAATATCCAGGCGCACCAAATAAAAGCTCGCGAGCTCCCTTCAAAAATTGGTCTTTTTATTTCCATGATATTTCAGTTCGTATGCGGCGTAGACCAACAAGTTTCGATTTTAATTGAAGCTTAAACATTTGTCTAGAATGCGTATTACTCGGTTTTCTGTTTTTCCTCGTATATTAGGAAAAAATCCTGGTGAGCGGTAATGTCATGAAAATCTGGACAAACGATTTTATTTCCATGATATCTCTGTCAATTTTCGGGATAAATGTATAAATTTTCAGTATACATGCAGGATAATATTTTGCAGAATGTGTTTTATTCGCTTTTCCGTTTTTCTGCCTATATTAGGAAAAAAACCTGGTTGGAAATATGACCAATAAAGTTTCTACTTTATAATTCATTTAAAATTTGAGGGGGCAATGAACAAAAAACTGATCAATACACATTCTGAAAAATAATATTTCACATGTAAACTGAAAATTTTATACATTTATCCCGAGAATTGACAGAGATATCATGGAAATAAAATCGTTTGTCCAGATTTTCATGAAATTACAGCTCACCAGGTTTTTTTCCTAATATACAAAGGAAAACAGAAAGTCGAGTAATACACATTCTAGAGAAATGATTAAGCTTCAATTTAAAAAAAAAATTGTTGGTCTACGCCGCATACGAACTGAGATATCATGGAAATAAAAAGCCCAATTTTCGAAGAACTCGCGAGCTCGGACGTGTACCAGGTCCCCTTAAAAGGACTCATCTTGCTGCACTGACTTGAAGGCAATCAATTGAATCATTTCAAAACGTGTAATGATCATTTTATCGACTATTAGATTTCTCAGAAAGATTCTTAGCACTGTTTCGATGTACTGAAAAATCCTTGAACCTAGATAAGTGTATAATGAGTATTTCGTTTTGTTTCAGTTTTATGTGTTGCTGCAAAGGAGTCCACTCGCCAAAATTGCCCTCCAGTACAAGCAAGTCACTATTTTTGCCCCCATCAACACCGCATTCCAGACCTTCACGAACGAAATGGAGGATCCAAATGAAATCATACCATATCACATAGGTGAGTACCCTTATCCTATAGTGATGGATGATGATTTTTTCACCTTCACCATAATTCTTTTTGCAGCGAACGTACCTAAGAAGACTGGTCAACTTGGAACTTCATATACGTCCCTTTTCTCCGAATTGACGGGCAGTCCAATTTTATGGGTGACACACACCACTGGGACTTACCATGATGACATATACATCAACAATGCCAAAATGCTGATTAGCAAATCTGACATACAGGTCATGCAAAATTCCAACGAACAAGTGAGTAGGATTTGCTTGACTATTTGCCTGGTTTCCTCATCTCTATTCCTCAATGTATTCTGAGATCAAGAAACTGAAACAAAGGCACTCTTAGAGTTTCTCTATCTCAGAACAAATGAACCAGGTCATACAATATTTAAAAAGAACGTAGTCTGGATATGGATAAAGGCAAAGACTTTACTAAAAATAAAGGAAAGTTTTATTGACTTCTTAGAAGTTGACAAGCTGGTATATAAAGGAGTCCAATCCAGAATTCTACACTCTCTGAATCTTGTGGGTGTCCATTCGTCTTTATCATGTTCAGAAGCATTAAATTTATTTGGTGTTGTACAAAAACTGTATTGTTTTTTTGTTAGTTTAACCACACGATGGACAATTATGAAAAAGTGGACGAAAACAAATTTTAAAGGAAGTAGCCAAACTAGATGGATTAACTAAACATCAAGCTGTCAATGCCTTGCTCAATAATTTACCGGGAGTTGTGCTTGTGAAGGCTGTGGAAGAAATCAAAGAATCCTCACTAGTAGCAGAATACAAGTATGAAGCTGGTCATTTGCTTCATGCTGTGATGGATTTTAGATTCATACTGAACCTAACAATTTGGGATAATATTCTGCGAGAGATCAATATGGTCAACGTGGAAATTCAGAAAGGAGATATAGTTATTTCACGTTCATTATCGTTCATGCAAGGTCTATGAAGATCTTGCAAAGAATGACAGAAAAACTTATTGAAAACTGGATCTCGGAAGCTACATTCCTTTCAGAAGAATTGGATGTGGAGCCAATTCTGAGAAATAAACGTGTTTCCAAGAAGAAAAAGCAGGTTGACGAAATGTGCGATGATGAGTCAATAACGGATCTAGTTGGTTTATTCGCCGAGGAAATTAAAGTTGTTTTCGACAGATTATTGTCAGAAATCAAAAAAAGATTAGAAAGCGCAGAGAGTCTGCATACGAATTTCTCATTCCTCAATGGCCATGCCCTTTTAAACATGCAAAAAGAGGATCTGCAGAAAATGGGACCCTTTCAGCGCAAAAATATTGAAGGGACTTGAATGCAGTTGATTTTTGTTAGGAACTAGCGGTTTTCAAAATGTTGGTTCCTGAAATAAGTGAAAGATCGACTTCATTAGACCTGCTACAAATTCTTCACAGGCAAGATCTGAAAGATGCTTTCCCTATAATGTCAGTATAGCTGACATTATATAGATTATAGTGCACATTGCCTACCACGTCTGCAAGATGTGAAAGCAGTTTCAGCAAATTGAAAATAATGAAAAATTATTTGCGTTCCTTAATGAGTCAGAAAAGTCTCTATGGCCTCTCGATCTTAGCTATAGAATACAAAACTGCTTCCGAAACAGATTTCGAGGAGCTGATAGATGCGTTCTCGGAAAGAAAATCACGCCGCTTGATGCTATGTGAAGGAAAAAGTCCTATTTCTTTCCTTGTGATATTTTCCTTATTATTAGTTTTTATTTTCATTATTCATTTGTATTATTTATTTTTGTTTTTTCTATGAATTCACATATGTAAATATTAAACTAATGGGGGGGCGCAATCATGAATTTTTGCCCCTGTCAGAAAAAATCGTAGATCCGGGCCCTATGTTGATATTCATTCGGAAAGGTCTTTATACATTCGAATCATTCAAAATAATCATTTTGGTGGTCAGTAGCACCTAAACTGTGAGTGCTCTGAGCTCGTAAACAAAACTCGAAAAAGGAAAATCGCAAAACATAAAACCCAAAAAATTTTTGGTACAGAAGGCTCATATGGTCATGTTTGGTATCAAATTATAGGTTTTCGAGAGCGCTGAATTCGATAAAAATAAATCAGAACTCTATCTAGTACGGTTTAGATTTTGCTCTGCGAAACGGGAGAAAGAACTACAACTTAAAGTGGCTTCAATTCGTTCAATGACGTTGTTCCTCTCTATATTTAAACTCAATGGTGCCACTATTGAGACATACTTTTGAATCCAATTTTAACATTTAAGACTCATATATCATCAACAATGAAATTGTATACCTGAGCACGTTTCCTTCTGAGTTGAAGCTCCACTTCAAGATCACCCTGCAGGTGAAAGTCCTAATTGATTAATCCTAAACCAAAGTTCACACCAGACATTCTTGATCCATGCGAGAGTTTCGATACATCCCGAAACTTCTCACTCGAAACTTCATTTTCGCTTTTGTTCCAGGTAATACATAAAATTGACGAGGTTCTCATTCCCACGAGATCGGTGAAAAACGCCCCAAACAAGGTTTTCAACCCGACTGCTTGGGAATTCTTGGAAAGTTACGAGTCTCTCATCATGGGGGATCACAGGGTTAGGTAAGGATCGGGCATTGTTATCGTCAATTTATTTTTATATCCTCGAGAAACACAACAGAAATAAATTGGATGAAAAATATCTTCATCTTCCACGCGATGAAAAAACTACCGAGATTATATTTGGATTATTAGAGTTTTGGAAAACTCATATCTTCGGTGAATTCTGATATAGCTCTTTTTAAAAACTGCAATTAGAACACTGCGCAAAAAAATTAACGCACATTCTGAAAATCTCAATTTTAATGAAAGTTAACTCTACATTGACTAACTTATTTTTTATGTTCTCTCGGGAAGGTTTTGAACGAAACAAGACACATTAAATGGAAGAAAAATTCAGGATTTCACCGAATCTTATGAATCTTAAGTTTCAAAATACTGAAATGCTGATAAGTGATTTAATACTTGGTATTTCCACCCCTTGCGTTAATTACAGCTCGGCAACGACGGTTCATAATCAAAATTAGTAATCTTAAAATGTTCTGATCTAATCCTTCCCAGATTTCTCCGAGTTGGATTCCTAAGTCATTAAGAGTAGCTGGATGATTTTCTGAACTTCTCAGCCTTCTATTAAGGTTGTCCTAAACCTGTTCAATCGGATTGAGATCTGGACTTCTTGCTGGCCATTCCATTCGAGAGACTTCAACCTCTTCAAGGTACTCCTGAACGATGCGCGCACGATGGGGTCTGGCATTATCGTCCATAAAAATGAAATTTTCACCAATGTATGGGGCAAATGGCACTACATGCTCTTCAAGAATATTCCTTATATACTTAACAGCATTCATAGCTCCATTATCAACGACCACTAGGTCTGTGCGAGCAGTCAAAGATATTCCACCCCATACCATAATCGATCCTCCCCCGAAACCAGTAGTATTCAGGAAATTGCACTGAGCATATCTTTCATGTGGACGTCTGTATACAAGGGAACGTCGATCACAATGGTAGAGGCAGAATCTAGACTCATCTGTGAAGAGAACTCTTTCCCAATCGGCCTCTTCCCAATGGATATGCTCTCTCGCAAAATCCAAACGCGCCCTTCGATGGGCTGGGGTAAGAGCTGGGCCTCTTTCCGCGACACGAGGCCTTAAATCATATTCTCTGAGGCGATTTCTTATTGTCTGAGTGCTAATTTGCACCTCATGAGTTTGCTCAAGCTGATTTTGAAGGAGGCGAGCGGTTGCAAACCGTTGTCTCAACGAAGATACTCTCAAGTAACGTTCTTGAATGGCAGTTGTTACCCGTGGTCTACCCTGTCCTGGTCTCAGGGGCGGATCTAGGAATTTTTTGAGGGGGGGGCGATTCCAAAGTAACACAGTAATAATTCTCGGATAAACCAGCAAAAATTATATTATCACAGAACGAATTCTAATCCCGAGGGGGGGGCGAAACCACCTTCGCCCCCCCCCTAAATCCGCCACTGCCTGGTCTTCGGACATTCATACGTGTCTCCCTGAATCGCTGCAACATTCTGGACACACTTGTATGGGAAACTCCAAACCTTTCTGCAATTCTTGTGTATGTCCACCCTTCTTCTCGCAAAACTACCGCTTGGGCACATTCCTCTTGGGTCAAATTGCCTGTTTCGCGTTGCATAGCGATCGAGTGTGGAAAATCAAACGAAAGAAAAACTATTGATCACTAGAATTGATCCAGAACAACTGATTTTAGAATGGAGCCAATGCATTCAAAATCTGTAATATCATCTTTTTTTATTCCTGCTGGGAGAAAACATCTGTATTGAAGAAAAACGTTGAAAGTGGATAACATATGCACGCATAATTCTGATAAAAATAATTATAATTGAGAACACCTTCAGTTGTAGAATAAATTTGTGATTTCCATAATGTGCGTTAATTTTTTTGCACAGTGTATTACCGATAGGCAACTGGTTCCGTAGCCATTTCGTAACCAAGTACATACAATTGAAAATGGGTGCTGCAAAATTCCGTTCTCAAAAATTTGCTACTGGATCGTTTTTATTTTTTTTTTGGCACATGTCCAGTTTTTCTAGAAAAAATTTTTAAAGATAAACAATATCGTTATTTCGCTACAAGGCAGTGAGGATATTCTGAACTGGATAGTAAAGCTCCTAATTTCTAGGAAAACTGGACGTGTGCCAAAAAAAATAAAAACGCTCCAGTAATGTTAACTTACGGTAGACTTTTAAACAGGTCGCGAATTTCTGAAAACGAAATATACAGGGTGTTTTTTCAAACTTCAAATTCAATCTGAACCTATCATAATTCCCACCCTGTATTTTTGAAAAAGTGTTGGAATTATTGAAAGTAGAGAATCATATTGTTCTACACTGAAAATTTCATCAATATTGATCGAGCCATACCGAAGTTAGGAATAAAAGAAAAATCGGTCGAGTCGGACAAATCACCCTGTAGACTCTCAATAAAGGCCCCCAACCATAAACCAAAGATTGTTTCGATACTGCCTTGATTAGTGTAAACTTCTTCTTAAATCTGACATTCCTCCGGAATCACCATGTATATTATAGAAAAAAGATTGAAAAAATCCTACAACTCTTTCTTTTTCCAATTTCTGACTTCCATGGATGTTTTCGCATTGAAGACTCCTTCTTGCTATCGTAATATTGAAATATCATTCTCATAACTTTTTGCTCGAAAGGAATGCCTCAGGTCTCTCATAACTGTATTTTATCTTCACTCGAATTCAAAACTTTTCTGCGTCAGGTTTTACTGGCAAAACTCAGATTTAATCATGTTTGATATTCAGCAATGTCAAGAAAAAAAGGTTATCGATTTTGAAACTTTCACGAAAGTTGGAGAATCATTCAATTGAGACCTTCATTAAAACTTAAAAGTTGTTTTTCGTTCATCGAAAATGAAATATTAAAGTTCAAATACTCGAAGAATTTTGCGTAGGTATTCAAAATCTTTTCCTTAGAAACATGAACCTTGTTACGTACTTCCAACAGTGGATGCCCATCATGAAAGTTTTGAACGAATTGTTCGTGAGAACTACAGAGTGTAATAAATCATTCCATATTACAGGTCTTATCGTCAACGAGTTCAAGCAACAAATAAGGAGGATATTTTCAAAACTGAAGGAGGGCATACATTTTTCATTCCTGTAGATGAAGGGTTCAAGGTAAGAAAGTTTCCATCAGAGTGTTACCTTTCCATAATTAATTTGAATTCTTTGAAAATGTGCTCTAGTTTTCGATAATTTACATTCTCTCAAATAAAGATTGTTGAATGAGTTGTTGACCATAGGCTAGTGGTGAATGCAGATCATCCAGACCTTCCATAAAATGCTTGTCTTATATCCTAAGGCTACCAGTATCAGAGATACAGGATGATTTACGAATGTTGGCTAAATTTCCAATATAAAGAAAGTTTCAATAACTGTACAAGATTTAAGTCTTTCGAGAGTGCAATTCGAATTTGAAACACCCTTTACATAACTAGGAATAAGAGGTCAGTTTTCGATAAAATTTTGGGTTTTTTAGTTATTATCGAGTTTCCTGCGATACTGAGTGAACCTTTCACAAAATTGATATACTAAAAAACCTTAAAACTAATCGAAAGAATTCATCTCCAGAGTGTACAGAGTGTGGCACCTGCTCTACAACTTTTCAACCCTGGAGAGAAAGAGAAAAATGAATGGCACATTGCGGTTATCTTTTTCGAGAACCCCATAATGCCATCAAATGCATTCTTCCATCTTCTTTTGTTTTCAAGATATGAACCCAATTTGACAAATTTACCAATTTCAACTTTTTTATATTATTAATTCTCTGTACAGGGAGACCGAGCTACAGCCATCGATGGAAAAGTGATAGACGGGCATGTCATCCCTAAACAAGTTCTGTTCACTTCCCCAACCAAAAAGGGTGTACCATTCCAAACGCTTGCAAACGGAGACAATAATCTCAGGGTAACAATATCTTTCACCACCGAAGAACGGGGCGGTAGAATTATCCGTAAGTTCATCCATCATCATCTAGGATTATTACCTTACTCAACCAAGAACAATCTTAACCAATCAAATTCACATCACGAACCTGATTTCTGATTTCTCTATAAGCCCCCGTTCATAGAGAGTCGAAAATTTTTTACCCTCGCATCTGGCGGTGAATAGCTGAACTATAAAGCACTATTTCCTAAGCGGATGAATGATTTATTTATTGTTGTAATAAAAATGATCTACATGATCTCCGTTCCACACCGTTTGTAACGAAAATATATAATTTAGACAAATCCGACAATGCCTTTGATTCATAGTAATAGAGGGAAATAAATATCTTACAGATTTCTGTAAATGAAGAGCTAACAAAATGGACCAGACTGTCCCGACAGAAATCAATCAAATATTCTTCATGCAATTGTTATTATTTCAAGATAACAATATAGTTGAGATATGCCTTGATTCTTTCAACTCAGTTATTCAACATACAAAATTTGTTTTATACAAATAATGTTGTATCAAAAATATTTTCCTTTACGAACTATAATCATGAGATCCGATTCATTCATTTAACTGCAATTCAGTTACCTATATTTAAAATTCAGGGAAGCATCCAGCACTCCTGAGATTTATGATTTTTTCGTCAAATTCTATCGGATATAATCAGGAATAACTCGACAAAGACGCGTTTCATTGAAAAAACATAAAAATACTTTTATTTTCTAAAATTATTGTTTCTTTCGAAAATATGAACCGTTTATTTTTTCCAAGTGGTTTTATAGTATTTTTGGATGGATTTATGAGTCGGCTACGCTTTTTAGCAGGAGAAATATTGAATAAGTGTTGTTTGAGGAATATGCACCATTAAAGTAATAAACAATCGAGCAAGATTCAGTTCATCCCAACGAAATCGAATTTTGAGAAATGATATAGATAAAAAGTGATCAATTTCGTTGTAGACTACGTGAAGAGTCACACAATCCTCGGTGATGGAAAACATACTCAAGGCATTGTCTTAGCCGAAATTGTCAAAGCCAACATTCCAGTGAAGAATGGTGTCATTCATCTCATCCAAAGACCTTTGATGATTGTCGACAATTCAGTCAAAGAACTATTATTGGTGAGTAGATTTTTTGGTTTCTTATTTTTATGAGACTGATTTTTCACAGTGACAAACCCACCAATATTGTTCTGTCAAAAATGCACCTCGTAAAGAATTTACATCACCACTTTTTCTCCAATTTCTGACTTCGTGGAGTTCCAATATAAACATGACCAGTTGGTGACTCGGCACGTGAAATCAATATTTTTTTGATGACATTTCTTCGATCTCTATTTTTTCTGTGAAATCTATTTTAACTGGACAGTTATATATGTGGTGCTGTAATGATGATGTTACTGATCATGACTTTTCATTAGGAACAAATGGACTACATTTGCAACGTCGGTATCGAAAAGGGAAAACCGATAATTTTCGAAGATTTGCAACCTGAATACGTATGTTCGATAATATAAATGCTAAACTAGTAGAAGATATTATTATTTTAAAAATTTTTTGTTTGCTGCTAGAGTTGGAAGTATCAGAGAGTGTTTATACTTTAATGCTTCGTTGTAGTCTGCTGTATATACTGAGTCATAGATAATCGATATTCAACAATAACTTCGTTGAAAAAAAAATGTACAGGGTAAATTTTCATGAAACGAAAAGGACGAATGACACTTTGCTGTTTAACGAAAAGCACCTGATGCTGATTTTTTGTTTTATAATGTACTTTCTGTTTAAACGTGAATACTCTAAAATTTTTCAGAATAATGTTGGACATTCCACATATTTTAATTGATTTTGATGGATCTCCCTTTTTAGAATTCGTACATAGACTTACGAGGATGTATTGATGCCTAGTTAGCCTAGACCAGTTCCATGCATAAACAAAATATTTAAATATATAAATGGATTTTATTGTCTGTGTGAATAATTAGGGAAAGATTTTGCGGCATGCAGACAAATTTTGTGAAATTCCGGAAAAAGTTCCTAACAAAAAAGTTCCCTAAACAAAATATTGCGATACCATATCAACGAACAATAACTTATTAGAAGTGTCAGTGTAGAGTTCGACGTCAAAAAAGTAAACCAGAGTTACGCAATAAATTTAAAAAAAAGATGTCCACCGAAATTGTAAAAATCGAAAAATTGGAGTATCGAGCCATCATCAAGTACTTGTATTTAAAAGGGTAAAGAGGTAAGCAGATTTACGAAGATATGCTTAATACCCTTGGTGATCAATGTCCTTCGTATGCGACCGTGAAAAATTGGACTGCAAGCTTCAAAAGAGGTAAATTTTTCATTGAAGATGATGACCGATCGGAAAGGCCAGTTTCTGTGTCAGTCCCCGAAAATATCGATGCAGTTCATGCATAATTTTATCAGAGCGTCGAATTGGGCTAAAACGGATATCTGAAGCACTGAAGATTTCATACGAACGCGTTCATCATACAGTTCACGTCAATTTGGACATTAGAAAAATTTCTGCAAAATGGATCCCCAAATTTTTGAATGTTGACCTGAAGCGTGCAAGGGTAGAAGCATCGCGTTCGATCTGTGCTCGATTTGAAAACGATGTAGACTTCTTAAACCGAATTGTTACTATGGATGGGTACATTTCTACGATCCAGAAACAAAGCAACAAACCATGGAATAGCGACACTCTGGTTCTCCAAGACCTAAGAAGTTTTGTGTCCAAAAATCTGCTGGAAAAGTTCTTGCCTCGGTTTTTTGGGATTGCCATGGAGTAATCATGATTGATTTTTTGGATAAGGGTAGAACAATAACTGGAGATTACTATTCGACATTACTGACCACTCTACGGGAAAAAATTAAAGAGAAAAGACGCGGAAAGCTATCCAAAGGAGTTTTGTTTTTACAGGACAACGCCCCAGTACACAAATCACATGTTGCCATGCAAAAAATTCGTGATTTAGGGTTAGAATTACTAGAACACCCCCCTTATTCACCAGATTTGGCTCCGTCCGACTATCATCTCTTTCCTAAACTGAAAAAAAGTTTAAAAGGTCGTAAATTTTCTTCCAACGAGCAGATAATAAAAGCTGTGGAGGACTGATTTGCAGAGCAAGAAGAAAAATTTTTTTGAAAGGTCTAGAGACGTTGCAGGTCCGCTGTAATAAATGTATTCAATTAAGAGGAGAATATGTTGAGTAATAAAATATTTTGACATTGAAATTTTGTTTGGTTCTATAGTAGGCTAAAAATTTTTCAATATATCCTCGTAGTGGAGACGCTCTGTAGAAACGAATAACTTACGCACTTAGTAACTCTTATTTTATTTATTATCCTACTAAGTACGAGAAATTCTTGGTTAATGTCAAATCTTACCCAAGCCTTTCTGCCTCAGCCTGATCGTGACAAGTTTTATAAAAATCTTCAAAAGCATTCATTGAATTGAAAAAGTAGAGGATATTTTCGGATTTACTGGAAGTACATTCAGCATCAGGTTCATATTGCCGCATTGCACTCATCTGTAAAGTTCCATTAACATGGTATTTTTCATTTTGAAGATATTCACTTGGTTCTAAACTTCATTCTTACCGTGTTTTATAATACACCTTCGAGAGACTCTAACTCAAAAACAACAGTGGCATGATCCAAGAATAGTAATTTTTCAGTATTCTCTATTTGGTGATTGAAAGTAGGTAGTATATCATTAAATAACTGTCTTGAAAAAGTTAAAAAATCACCCGTTGAAAGTGTCGTTACTTGAGATAAAGAAAATTTTTTCTTCGTTTGTGTGTTTATCAGGCAGAAGTTCCACATAGTTTTATCTTGCACTGTGACGAGGAACAGCTTCAGAAAATTCGAATAATGGTGGAATTCATCTTCGTTATTGCCCCTAAAGGTTCATTATCCGAATAAATACAATATCTCCGAATTTTCCTACACCGGCGCATCCTCCAATTTGCGTCAAGACACTCGTGAATTTATCTCACGTAGAGGCAGGAACAAGGTGTTTCTTCAGAGACAAGGGAAATTCATTAACGCAAAGGGCTGTCCTAACTCAGACTGGGCAAGTAATCGGATATCAAAGGAGATCCTTGCGATTTATGGCTTCTTGGAGGGTCAGTTTGTAGAGCATCGATCTCTTGGTTGGGGAAATAAACTGCTCCACATGAGTTAGGGATATTGACTTAAATTTCAAAAAAATATAGTTAAAATAAGATGAAAATTTATATTGATATGATTTTAAGCTGCAAATTAATTTTAGCCTGTAGGTCTGCAGCGTATACAGGGTGGTTAAGAAAAATCGAGTTAAATAACGAAATTTTATTCCCAGAGAGCATTTTAAGACTATCAATAAAATGTATGGCCTCCACGGGCATCAACAACAGCTTGACATCTTCTTTGCATACTACACACGAGGTTGTTGAACATTTCTTGAGGAATTTGGTTCCATAAACGGGGCAGAAGCTCTCTCAGATCAGATGTTCTTTGGAGCAAATCCCATGCATATTCTATGCAATTCAACTCTGGTGAGTGCGGAGGTATTGGTAAATGTGGAATACCAAGCTTCTCGCGCGCATTCTCAACTATGGCTGCACGGTGCGGTCTAGCGTTATCGTCTAGAAATTGAAAAGTTTCACCAATAGCATCGTGAAAATTTGGCAGAACATTATCAATGACATGCTCCCTATAGTGTGAGGCGGTCATATTCCCAGGACAAATGTGTAGATCTGTGCGCCCGTTGAAAGATATCCCGGCTCATACCATAACACTACCCCCTCGGAATGGATGGACTTCTTGGACATAGCGACGATTACGGGGTATGCGTGGGATTGTCCATACCCTTATTCTTAGAGAATCTGAAAATCGTCCATATCTGGATTCATCAGTGAAAAGGACACTACGCCATTGATCGTTCCAATTGGTATGTTGCCTTGCCCGTTCCAGTCTTTGACGCTTATGGTCACGTGTTAATGGAACTCCTCTTAATAGACGTCTAGAACCTAGATTCACCTCTCTCAAACGTCGTCTGATGGTTTCGATGGAAACTTGGACCCCATCTGCATAATGAAGAGTATTCCGTAGCATTCTACACGTAGATGTAGGGTTTCTTCTCGCCGAAACGGTGATGAAACGATCCTGAACAAGTGTTGTTTTTCATCGCCCACAAAGCCTTGGTCTTCCCAACACGGAACCTGTCTCCCTGAACCTATTCCAAAGTCGAGATATCATACTTTGGCTGACTTGAGCCTTTCCGCAACGACAACCTGAATTAGGCCACCCTGTAGCATTCCGATAGCCCTATTAGCCTTAGCGTTTGTTAATTTACGTCTTGGCATTTTCAGAAAACTCGTTTCGAATCGAAGCCGTTGATAAACTGACTTCATTTCAAAATAAGAACATTCATGAAGCATATGCAAAGAACCAAACTTCAGAAAAAGGCGACCAGATTGACGAAATGTCTCATACTGATTTTTATCGGATCGATTCAAGTTGTTATTGAGTTTTAAACGATTTTACATCGATTTTCTCGAAGATTACATACTTTTAAAAACGATTGAATACGATATCCCTAACTCTTGTGGAGCAGTATATTTGAGATGTTTGATTATTACTTCCGAGTTGTTACCGTGTATTGGGAGAACAGCGGCTTAGATATATTGTTCGTCGTAAATCCGATTTACAGCAGGATAATGGAGAAAGTTCTTGATACACAGGTTATGAAATATTGAGCGTGATACAATTAGCGCTTCAGAAACTTCAAATTGAATAATCCTACCACGTATCTATCAAAACTAAAGGGTTTTGCGAAAAGAGGTGAAATTTTGACATTCAAAGAAAAATGGCAGTTTTTTTGGTAAATAATGTGATGTTTATTTCATTATAAAGAAGAAGGTTCGCCGTTAATAATGGACAGTAACAGCAGCCTCATAATACTGAGTCTCTATAAAAATAAAAAATCTTTATCCCTTAAATGCATACCTATTTCTAATCTCAATTTTTGTTCACTGGATACTAAAGACATACAAGGTAATACTGATTTTGTATCTTGAGAAAGCATGGTCTAGCACCACTCAACAATGACACAACAGTTCAACATTGAATGTTTGTGTGAATTCCACTGTTTGTATTGAACACACCTTCACCAAGACCACTCTTTGAAAACTTTACATTATACAAAGCAGTATAACATAGGGAGGATGAGTCCGATTGCTTTCACTGTCTTTGTTTTGTGTTTTGCATGATTGTCGAAACGGCCTATTTCTAAATGTTGAATGTACATAAAATTATTTGGCTTGCTAAACAGAATGGAAGGCTGGGAACTCTATTGATGATATGGAAAACTATATGGCCTGGAATTCTGGAAGTAGGGGGACAGCACGCTAAAGTATTTAGAATGAAACGGAATTTCAGGATCAGAGGAAAGCATATTTCTTTAATGGGCTCAGACTTAAATAAAATATCCTGTTTTAGATTCTTGGGAATACCATAAATAAGCATTTCAAATAGACTCGTTATCAAATGCCCTAAGTTCGAAATGATAGAGACATTTGCTTTTTTGGTGTAAAATCCTACGAATTTTTCTCATTTTTGCGACTTTACTCGCAGTAGGAAAAATACTAATAGGATGTGACCCTTTCAAACTGCCTGTTAGACATCTCTGGAAAACTGGCCCTCTTTGAAATCTGACAATTCGAACTATGAGAATGTTAGAAAATTTCAGTTCATCTTGAATATTTTTGAAGATTCAGCTCTTTCCTCAAAAATTTTTCAACTTCTTCTTTTCTAATATGCTCTCAATTTTCAATGACTTTTTGTTCTAACTCTGCCTAATAGGCCTACCACACGCTCAAGCTTCACCACAGTTTGGCTTGCGCAAACCGGCTTGAACACTGAACACTGAGGGAAACTGTATACAATTCTCCCAACCACACGCTCAGTGTTCAGTGTTCAAGCCGGTTTGCGCAAGCCAAACTGTGGTGAAGCTTGAGCGTGTGGTAGGCCCATTAGTCTTAATAGTATTTTATTAGACTGGTTTTTCCAAACAAGAACCTTCAATCATCCCATAGTTTTTTGTAGAGATACATTATTGAATACTTTTCCCAAGCAGACAATTCGATTTTATTCAAAGTAGGTATAGATAAAAGCTTGACGTTGCATGATATTTGTTTTTTTCAGCATCAAATGCTTGCTTCTTTTCAATAAAATCGATACATCCATTTCTTGGACATAACCTTCATCCTTCTATTCATCCAACAGGAGAACCAATGGGGTCTTTTGAGCACATTCGTGAATGCTATCAACGAGTCTGCCGTCGGTAAAGAATTCTTCGATAAATTGAACGGAGAAGGACAATTAACCCTTTTCGCGCCATGCAACGTGGCTTGGCTTCGCGATTCGAACCTTAGGGATAAGATGAAGGATCCCGCCATACTCAAGGATATCTTGGACATGCATTTGATTGTGGACGACCGGCTTTACGTTGAGAAAATACTCAAGAACTTGCAAACCAGGGTAAGTTCAATTTTATTACTTTTCAATCTCATATTCGCATTCATGAGGCAGGCACCCCAGACAACACCGGATATTCTCAGAATATGCCTGGAATATTCATTTTGGCATATTGGAATTTTCTATGAATATGCGCATGGGAATTCCACAGATATTCGTGAAATATTCAGTAAAGAATATTCCGAATATTTACAGAATGTTCCAAGAATATTCTTCATGGAATATTCCTGGAATATTCGGGAACTAATATTCTAGGCATAGTCTCAATATTCCTGGAATATTTAAGGCATATTTTATCCTAGATATTCCTATAAATCATATATTCGGAATATTATGGAGATATTCTATAGACATCTTGAAATTAAACCATTTTCATATTGAGGGAATACACACAACCAAACTTATATGGAATCACCCTGTTATTTGGAAAAAACGAATTTTAATTAGAAAAAAGTCGCTGAAAAGTGAAGAGCAGTTTTCCCAAAACAAGTTTATTACAAAAATAATATAAATTATTAAAAGATTATTTTTATAATAGAACAGAAAATTAAAAGTGTAAATTTCTCTAAAAATAATTTTTATGTAACTGAGAATTGAACAACAAATAAAACGATTTTAACAAATCAATAATCAGTATTACCACCCCTGGCATTGATACAAGCTTGGATTCGACGAGGCATGCTTTCTATTAAGCTGTTAATTTCTTCTTCTGCAACATTTGCCCATTCCTCTAAAGCCGCTCTGCGTTACCAGGATTATTTTGACGAGTTCTAATTTTTCTTTTGATCCTATCCCACAAGTGCTCGATAGGATTAAGGTCCGGTGAACAAGAAGACCACTCCAAAACAGTCACACCTTCTGTTTCGAAAAAATTTCTTTTTCTCTGCTGGTATGTAGAGGTGCATTAATAGGAAATAATCTCCAAAAGCACCTCGCCAGAGCCTCACTACAGGTTGTAGCACTAGATCAACATACCTAGTCCCTGTCAGAGATTGTCTAATGGGAATTAAAGGAGTTTTCTCACCAAACATAATTCCGCCCCGAAACATTACAGTACCTCCTTTGTATTTAGGGATCGGTCTTGCAGCTTGGAGCCTAGCTTGCCTCCCTCTACCTCTTAAAATGCGAACACGCCGGTCGTCTGATCGTAGGCCAATTCTGGTCTCATCCGAAAATAAGACATTTTTCCAATCTTCAATAGTCCAATTTTCATGCTCTGAACACCAATTAAAACGGTCAACTTTATTTTGCCTTGATAGTTCTGGAACTCTAAACGCTTTTCTCTTGAATAATTCCCGAGCGCGAAGTCTTTTTCTGATAGTTTCGACAGAAACACTAACACCTGTAGCTTGCAAAAATTGCCTTTGAAGCTCTGAATGAGATACTGCGGGATTTCTTCTTGCTGTTTGGGCTAAAAAGCGATCCTGCCTTTCTGTAGTTACTCTTCCACGACTTCTTCTCGGCCTATTCTTTAGGGTTCCTAACTCCAGAAACCTTGCATAGGTTTTTGAAACCTAAATTCTGTCATTTTTTTTCCACTTCATTTCGAATATTATCAAAAAATGTTACAGGGATTTTTCATTTGACAGTAAATTATGCTCAAATTGACATAAGCAGATTTTGTATCCAACGTTTCGTACTCTCTGGGCCTCCCTCAACTAATTTTTTCTCAATTCGGACCTGCATATGTCATTACACTTTTCGAAATAACTTTTAATGCTGAATTCAACGATATTGTACATTTCATTAATAATTAGAGAGATATTCATAGAACTTATAGAGATATTGTAAGTTCTATGGAGATATTCCATAAAATGCACGGTGGCGCCTCTATCGGATGAGTTTTCCTACTCGCTCTGAACGTCGACCTTAAACACAATATTCAAAATGGGAAACTGATCACTGTAGAATCTCATTATATGCAAATCTCACATATATCAGTGAAATTTCCTAATCCTTTTCTTAATTTCCATAAGCGTTCTCTGAGAAAGAGGTCGGTGAGTCCCCTAAGATCAATTGATTTAGATAGTTGCATTTCGAAAGTTCAATTAGAAAAGTTATCAGAATGTTCGACTTAGAACCGTTAGATAGCATTCTAATTGAGAGAAACTCCTATGAGTGGAATGTCAATTCCATCTTTTCAAAGAACGCCTATTAAACCGCTTCTTAGACACCAATCATCCAATCAAATTTGGAACAGCGTTCTTAAATTAAATTTTCTTCAGAGTTTCCAATCACCGAGCCTAAACAAACGCCATGCTCTGTATTTCAACGTGCACACGGTGGGAAACAACAGAACAATTACAGTTGAAGGGGGCGGTGTGAACGCTACAGTTGTACAGGCTGATTTGGCTGCCACCAATGGTATCATCCACGTTATCGACAGAGTTCTTGGTGTGCCTTACTCCACCATTCTGGACAAAATGGAACACGATCCTCAGTTGAAGTAAGTTAAATTTGTATCGATATTTTCAGAGTTGCTTATTATACAGGGTGGCCGAGAGATTGACGTCAAAAAGAAAAAAACAGGTCCCTCGTGTCATGGGCTATTCGAATCACCCCCATGTATGTTATGCGATTTTTCACGGTTTTCGAGTTATGAATTTTTTTATGAACTTTGGGAATTTTCGACTTGACCATCTTAAAAAAGATATTAAAAAAAAATACAAGACTTCTCTGTGAAATTCTTTTGTAACCTAATCTCCATGAATTGTCCTTTTATACATAAAATAACCAGATTCGTAACTTTGATAAAAATTATGGAAATGTTGGTCTCAAGTGAAAAAGTTACGTGAATTGGATTATGATCTGAATTTTCGAATCAAAATTAAAAATGTAAAAAGGCTAATTCACGGTTTCTTAGTATGCTTAAAAACTGCGCTCAACAGGCAGATTTTAGAATCATTGATAAAAAATGGTACTTAACACTCTACTTTTGCTAGAATTAGCCTTCAAAGTCATCGAGGTGGAAAAAATCAAAGAACTAGACATTTACTACAAAATTATTTTTTGCCATTAAGATTTTTCTGATCAAGTTATGATAGACAATGCTGAAAATTAATGAAAATTAGCTTTAGATGTTGGTCAAGGAAAGTTCTAGATAAAAAAGAAGAAAAAGGTATGGCAATAAATCACACATCATAATGTAAATAAAAAGAAATTTATTTATAAAATTTACAGTAGGTTTTCAAAGTGGCCACCTCCAGCTTCAATACACATTCTACACCTCCTTAGAAATTTTTTTTTAATCGCATAAAACCTGCCCTGTTCTTTCTTAGGACACGTTCGGCTTTTTATTTACATTATGATGTGTGATTTATTGCCATACATACCTTTTTCTTTTTTTTATCTAGAACTTTTCTTGACCAACATCTAAAGCTAATTTTCAGCATTTTCTATCATAACTTGATCAGAAAAATCTTAAAATGGCAAAAAATAATTTTGTAGTAAATGTCTAGTTCTTTGATTTTTTCCACCTAGATGACTTTGAAGGCTTATTCTAGCAAAAGTATAGTGTTAAGTACCATTTTTTATCAATGATTCTAACAGCTTCCTGTCGAGCGCAGTTTTTAAGCATACTAAGAAACCGTGAATTAGCCTATTTACATTTTTAATTCTGATTCGAAAATTCAGATCATAATCCAATTCACGTAACTTTTTCACTTGAGACCAACATAATTTTTATCAAAGTTACGAATCTGGTTATTTTATGTATAAAAGTACAATTCGTGGAGATTAAGTTACAAAAGAATTTCAGAAAGAAGTCTTGTACTTTTTTTCAATATCTTTTTTAAGATGGTCAAGTCGAAAATTCTCAAATTTCATAAAAAAATTCATAACTCGAAAACAGTGAAAAATCGCATAACATACATGGGGGTGATTCGAATAGCCCATGACACGAGGGACCTGTTTTTTTCTTTTTGACGTCAATCTCTTGGACACCCTGTATAACGGACGATTTTTGTTGCATTTTCTTCTTGAATTCATGAATGCGAATCTACCTACAAGGTAGATTCACTAACAAAGGCTCTCGAAACGTCCTGGCGTTTTTATTTCTACTGGCACAACACCTAATTTTGAAATTTTTCATTATTTTTCCAGCATTTCATTCCAATTGGGAATGCGTCGCGGATTCAACCATTATCTAAATGATACGAGAAAAAGATATACATTCTTCGTACCGAGGGATTTCGCATGGAAAGAAGCTGGCATTAAATTCCCATCCACCACCAAAGTTCTTCTGATGCCTGAATACTCGTATCATGTAAGTACGAAACTTTTTTAATTTCATACTCGTTGCACTTACAAATTATCCATAACAGTGATGATAAAACAACTTATTTAAGATTCTACATTCTACAATACCTATAACAGGAATAGTATCTTTCAGCGGAACGAAGTATACAGGGTGTCACATTGAAAAGGAAACAGAGATTTTTTCTAGTAGAAAATTCGAGATTTTATCAATCGCTCAGACCCGTCTATTTATATACAGTAGAAACTCGATAATCCGGAGAACTATAGTCCGGATATCTTACTAGTCCGGATTGACGTCAAGATTGTATTATGTACCTTATAATCCGGATCTCAAGACTCAATAATCCGAATTTGCGAACGTTGCATACGTGATTATTAGTTCTAACTTGTCTCAACTTGATTTTTTTAACGGAAAAGGCAATAAAACACATATTTTACATTGGGATTGCAATGGGCAGAAGAGTGTAATATTGGAATTACTGATATTCTGCTCCTGAAAGAAATACAGGAAAAAGCTATAGTTGAGCATTCTCTTACTCTTACAGTTGAAAAACAACGTGAAATATCTCATTTCGAATAATATATTTGTTTTGTGATTTCGAGATTGAAGCCTTTATTTATTTTAACCGTTTTTTGAAATGCATCTCTACTAAATTGCAAGACGCGATATTCCGGATTCCCCAATGATCCGGATTAGCCCTAGCATTAATTGATCCGGATTATCGAGTCTCTACGTATGTTCATTCATGAATAAATTATTATTATTATTGAATTATAATTATTATTAAACGTGGTGGCACTAAAGATTTCCTCAATTCTCAACCTGTATTTGCCTTACAAGCGATCCCCACCAGCAAGATTTCGATAGTTGGATCAGATCTTTTCAGTAACCTCAAAATGAAAAAATCGGCTACGGCACTGATTCTCCATTCAGAAAGTGCCTTTTTTCCACGTTAACGCCCTCAATTTTTCACCTAAAAGCTTGATTTTTTCTTTAAATTGAAGTTAAAGGATGTCTGGAGGGCACTCTAATTTTTTCTCTTTGTTAAAATTATTTTTTCGTATGAAAAAATCGGCTACGGCACCGATTCTCCATTCAAAAAGTGCCTTTAATTTTTCCAAGTTAACGTCCTCAATTTTTCACCTAAAAGCTTGATTTGTTCTTTAAATTGAAGTTAAAGGATGTCTTGAGGGTACTCCAATTTCTTTTCTTTGAAATACATAATTATTTTTTCGCATGAAAAAATCGTGTTGAATTTGAGAATCTATGAAAATTGACTTCATAATCGTTTTTCGGCGGTTGTTCATCAATTTTTTTTGGAAAATTTATTGGAGTGCCCTCGACAAATCAATTTTCTATATTTTAAAAAAAGTTCCATTTGGATAGACGATTAAATAATGCAAAAAAGGATGGAAATACTGAAAATACTTCCAGAAAGTGTGAAATCGCAGAGAACTGTCTGAAATTCCAGGAGAATTTAAAAAAAAATCAAGCTTTCAGGTGGAAAATTGAAGGCGTGAACTTGGAAAAATGAAAGGCACTGTTTGAATGGAGAATCGGTGCCGTTGGCCAGAGTATAACGGCCCCTTACGGGGACCTGATACACGTCCGAGCTCGCGAGCTCCCTTCAAAAATTGGGCTTTTTATTTCCATGATATCTCAGTTCGTATGCGGCGTAGACCAACAATTTTTTTTTTAAATTAAAGCTCAATCATTTCTCTAGAATGCGTATTACTCGTTTTTCTGTTTTTTTTCGTATTGTAGGAAAAAACCTGATGAGCTGTAACTTCATGAAAATCTAGACAAACGATTTTATTTCCATGAAATCTCTGTCAATTCTCGGGATGAATGTATTAAATTTTCAGTTTACATGCGAAATAATATTTTCCAGAATGTTTATTGGTCAGTTTTTTTGTTTATTGCCGCCTCAATTTTTAAATGAATTATAAAGTAGGAACTTTATTGGTCATAAATTCAACCAGGTTTTCTTCCTAATATACGCAGAAAAACGGAATAGGGAATATCACACATTCAGCAAAATATTATTCCGCATGTATACTAAAAATTTTATACATTTTGATGTATCCCGAGAATTGAGAGATGTCATGGAAATAAAATCGTTTGTCCAGATTTTCATGAATTTACAGCTCACCAGGTCTTTTTTCCTAATATACGAAGAGAAACAGGAAAGCGAGTAATACACATTCTGGAGAAATGATTAAGCTTTAATTAAAAAAAAAATTGTTGGTCTACGCCGCATACGAACTGAGATATGGAAATAAAAAGCCCAATTTTCGAAGGGAGCTCGCGAGCTTGGACGTCTACTACCTCCCCTTAAGGTTTGGCCTTCGTAAGATTGTCGGTCTGTCCAGCAACCGTTCATAATATATAAAACCAACTTTCAACAAATCTTTTCTTCCAGTCGAACAACATTCTCGAACGGCATTTGGTTGTGACCGATAATGAAGTTTTCACCATGGAACGCATAAAACAAATGAGCGACAACAGTAGCCAACAGAACAAATTCAGGAAAGAAGTCGAACTGAAAACTATACGAGGTGGGACCCTCCGTTTGTACGTAGAAGAAAAATACGGAGTAGGTCAAGGAAGTGGTGAGTATTGATATTTGGAATGAAGACAATTGGCCTTTCATTTAATTATTTCCCTTTCATTTACTTCAATGAATTAGATTCACACAACGGTAAACCAGAAGACCCAAGTAAGTTCCTAATTGGGATCTTTTGTATCTATAGGATTTCCTATAGAACTGCACATCTGTTCATCAGACTTCGATTTCCAAAATAGAATGAGAAACTTACTTATCTACAGCGCAATGAAATTAACGCACATTATGGAAATCTCAAATTTATTCTACAACTGAAGGTGTTCTCAATGATAATTATTTTTATCAGAATTATGCATGCATCATGCATATGTTATCCACTTTCAACGTTTTTCTTCAATACAGATGTTTTCTCCCAGCAGGAATAAAAAAAGATGATGTTATCAGATTTTGAATGTATTGGCTCCATTCTAAAATCAGTTGTTCTCGATCAATTCTAGTGATCAATAGTATTTCTTTCATTTGATTTTCTACACTCGATCGCCATCCAACGCAAAACACGCAATTTGATCCAAGAGGAATGTGCCCAAGCGGTAGTTTTGCGAGAAGAAGGGTGGACATACACAAGAATTGCAGAAAGGTTTGGAGTTTCCCATACAAGTGTGTCCAGAATGTTCCCGCGATTCAGGGAGACAGGTATGAATGTCCGAAGACCAGGACAGGTTAGACCACGGGTAACAACTGCCATTCAAGAACGTTACTTGAGAGTTTCTTCGTTGAGACAACGGTTTGCAACCGCTCGCCTCCTTCAAAATCAGCTTGAGTAAACTCATGAGGTGCAAATTAGCACTCGGACAATAATAAATCGCCTCAGAGAATATGATTTAAGGCCTCGTGTCGCGGCAAGAGGCCCAGCTCTTACCCCAGCCCATCGAAGGGCGCGTTTGGATTTTGCGAGAGAGCATATCCATTGGGAAGAGGCCGATTGGGAAAGAGTTCTCTTCACAGATGAGTCTAGATTCTGCCTCTACCATTGTGATCGACGTTCCCTTGTATGCAGACGTCCACATGAAAGATATGCTCAGTGCAATTTTCCGAATACTACTGGTTTCGGGGGAGGATCGATTATGGTATGGGGTGGAATATCTTTGACTGCTCGCACAGACCTAGTGGTCGTTGATAATGGAGCTATGAATGCTGATAAGTAAATAACGAACATTCTTGAAGGGCATGTAGTGCCATTTGCCCCATACATTGGTGAAAATTTCATTTTTATGGACGATAATGCCAGACCCCATCGTGCGCGCATCGTTCGGGAGTACCTTGAAGAGGTTGAAGTCTCTCGAATGGAATGGCCAGCAAGTCTAGATCTCAATCCGATTGAGCAGGTTTGGGACAACCTCAATAGAAGGCTGAGAAGTTCAGAAAATCATCCAGCTACTCTTAATGACTTAGGAATCCAACTCGGAGAAATCTGGGAAGGATCAGATCAGAACATTTTAAGATCACTCATTTTGAGTATTAACCTTCGTTGCCGAGCTGTAATTAACGCAAGGGGTGGAAATACCAAGTATTAAATCACTTATCAGCATTTCAGTATTTTGAGAATTGTTCATTTCTCTTCTTTCACATACGATTCGGTAAAATCCTGAATTTTTCTTCCATTTAATGTGTCTTGTTTCGTTCAAAACCTTCCCGAGAGAAGAATGTGCGTTAGTTTTTTTGCGCAGTGTATTATAAAAACAGTGGCGGTTCGTCAAGAGCGACTGAGTTATGCACAACACACCGAAGTTCAAATTTCTACTCACTCGGTCTCTCTGAGATAAGGATTTCTCCATTAAAAGAATCAAATAGAAAAATTGATGTCACATAATATGTTGTGCCCAGCGCTAACTTTGCAGAATAGGCAAAGTCCACCATGTTGTGTTTGCATTTCCTCACTTTCATTTGAGTTAATCGAATTATTCCTAATGTTATCCAATCTTTTCTGAATGCGAAATTCCTTATCGATCATTCAAACAAAAACCAATGCTGTAAAATCTCGAACCGCCAATGTCATTGAATATTTTTCGAATCATACCTTTTTTGGTACTCTCGTTTCAAATGAGTACTAACTCATGTTTCTGTTTGAAATCGAAGTCCTCTTCCATTTAGTATGAGCACTTGCACAGCACAAAATGAATCTGTGGTTGCTTTCTTGAACTGTATTTTATCAAATTTAGATAATTCTCTCAAGGCTTTACTTATTGACGTGAAAACCATAGCCAGAACTGCATCTCACCAATTACTAATACAACTTATAACTCAAGGGTTACACAACCCAAAACAAGAAGAAAAAAAACGGGTCCCTCGTGTCATGGGCTATTCGAATCACCCCCATGTATGTTATGCGATTTTTCACGGTTTCGAGTTATGCATTTTTTTATGAACTTTGAGAATTCTCGACTTGACCATCTTAAATAAGATATTAAAAAAAAGTACAAGACTTCTCTGTGAAATTCTTTTGTAACTCAATCTCTATGAATTGTACTTTTATACATAAAATAACCAGATTCGTAACTTAGATAAAAAGTATGGAAATGTTGGTCTCAAGTGAAAAAGTTACATGAATTGGATTATGATCTGAATTTTCGAATCAAAATTAAAAATGTAAAAAGGCTAATTCACGGTTACTTAGTATGCTTGAAAACTGCGCTCGACAGTCAGCTTTTAGAATCATTGATAAAAAATGGTACTTAACACTCTACTTTTGCTAGAATTAGCCTTCAAAGTCATCGAGGTGGAAAAAATCAAAGAACTATTTACTACAAAATTATTTTTTGCCATTTCCAGATTTTTCTGATCAAGTTATGATAGAAAATGATGAAAATTAGCTTTAGATGTTGGTCAAGAAAAGTTCTAGATAAAAAAAAGAAAATGGTATGGCAATAAATCACACATCATAATGTGAATAAAAAGAAATTTACTTATAGAATTTCCAGTAGGTTTTCAAAGTGGCCACCTCCAGTCTCAACACACATTCTACACCTTCTTAGAAAATTTTCTTTTAATCGCATAAAACCTGCCCTGTTCTTTCTTAAATTAACCAAACGAAAAAATCGATGGGATTAAGGTCAGGTGAGCGTGGGGGCCCCTTGATTGGTCGACCAAGTTTTTGAGCATACTAAGAAACCGTGAATTAGCCTTTCTACATTTTTAATTTCGATTCGAAAATTCAGATCATAATCCAATTCACGTAACTTTTTCACTTGAGACCAACATTTCCATAATTTTTACCAAAGGAACGAATCTGGTTATTTTATGTATAAAAGTACAATTCATGGAGATTAAGTTACAAAAGAATTTCACAGAGAAGTCTTATACTTTTTTTTAATATCTTTTTTAAGATGGTCAAGTCGAAAATTCTCAAAGTTCTTAAAGAAATTCATAACTCGAAAACCGTGAAGAATCGCATAACATACATGGGGGTGATTCGAATAGCTCATGACACGAGGGACCTGTTTTTTTCTTTTTGACGTCAATCTCTTGGCCACCCTGTATAAGAGATATTGAATTGGGCCAAGTACTGATCCCTGAGCTACACCCTTATTCATTACAACCGGCTCACTTTGACAGCCATCCATCCCTACATACGAAATTCTATTTTCCGAGTATGATTTCAGAAGGTTGTAATACACCTTTGAATACCATTCTATATTGTTTTTCCAGAAGGATTTGTACAACACCCATTGTCCCACGAGTATTCCCAGATTATGTTTGGTTATTCAACCTTAGAAGATCCTCCTGAGTTAGATTTTCCCATTTGCATTTCCACAGAAAGCCACCGATTGTGTGTGGTAAGTTCGTCATTCAAGAAGATGTTTTTGTTTGCTCCTTCAAATCCCTATTCTGATGAATAGGGGCACTATCGTGTTTTCCAATTCTGTAGCTACTAACGATCTCTTGTTCCAACTTCAACACCTGCAGTATTTTCTTTGTAATTGTGGGTACTTTTTCAATTTATGATGTTTGTTTAGGTATTCCTACAACAACTATGTTATTCATCTAATTTTTTGTTCCATCTCATTCCTTCTGTTCTCAAGGACCTTTGCTTTCAATTTGTTATTTTCAACTTTAAGTTGCTGTGTTTTCTGTATATCTTCCTCAATTTTGGTCTTGAATTCATCGAATGAGTCTGACATGAACTGGATGGAATTCTTGATTTGCAGCATTTCCTCCTGTAGTGTCGTCTTAAATGGTGTAAGAATATCGTTCAATATCTGCCCTATGAAAGTTTTAATACTCCTTTCATTCATTTCCTGGTCGTTTTCTCTATTTTTGTCGTATATAAACCTCACTTCCTGAACATGGTCTGCAGCCAAAGACCTTATTTTGCTTGTGAAGCACAGCTGGGATGGAAGCTAGATCTGCAGTTTTCACAATTTATTTGGAATTTTATTTTCTTTTTGCAATGTCTGTATTGATTTTCCTGACATTTTTGGGGCCCCTTCTGAAATCGTACCTAAAAATAGGATATAGGTATATAATATACATTGCTCTTTTTTTGTCCAAATTTGGTCACAAGCTATGTCTTAGCAGTGGGAAAAATCAGATCCATCCATGGCCCCATGGGTGTTTTCATGGGATTTTTTGGCGAGAGAACATTTTTGAATAACCGAACTGAAAAATACACTTCGAACTTCCCCGGCCATCTGCCGTGCAATTCCCGAAGTTTCTGTTGAGCGGCTATGAATTCTACCTCTTTGATAGTTAAGTTCGGAATCTATCCACTAGATGTGGCTACCTACATGATATAGACAAACATAACATCTCAAAGTGCGTTCCCAAATTGAATAAAAGGGCACGATTTCCTACTGTGGGTGTTTAAATGATACATTGGCGTAATAACAGGACGGGACTCTTTTCCTTGATTAGTGTTCTAATCAATGGGAATAAAAGTCCGTTGGTCATAAGGAGTGACCTCTGGTCCTTAGTGATTAATAGGAGAACGATCTTTATTGTTCCCCAATCATTAGGACCATAAAAAAAAAAGATCTCTTTCAGTAACGCTGGCCATACACGTTACGGTCGACCGGAGAGGCATACCGGTGCAGGTGTAAATCCCACACACGCTCCGGTCGACCTGTGCAGGCATATTGCATATGTAGTATAATTATTATACTTGCACCGGTGAACAATAAGCTGGAATAAACGAATAAATTAAAATTATCGTTTAGGATGATGTCCCACCTGTATTTGGGATATAAAAAATTATGTTTAATTTATTCGTTTATTCCAGCTTATTGTTCACCGGTGCAAGTATAATAATTATACTACATATGCAATATGCCTGCACAGGTCGACCGGAGCGTGTGTGGGATTTACACCTGCACCGGTATGCCTCTCCGGTCGACCGTAACGTGTATGGCCAGCGTTACTGAAAGAGATCTTTTTTTTTTATGGTCCTAATGATTTCCATAATTTTTTATATCCCAAATACAGGTGGGACATCATCCTAAACGATAATCATCGCCTCTGAAAATGGCGCGACTCTCTTCGGGAGTACGCTGGCTATCCAAAATTAATAAAAATCTGGTGAAAAATTCTTGCGGTCTCTCTGACGCGACCCCTTTCGGGAGAAATGAAAAGTAGGACACCATCACAGATTTTCGACCAATCGACAACGACCTGACTGAGATCGTGTCCTACTTCCGTAATAATCCGCAATATTTCTCGGTCGTGGCGCTCTGCGGCAATGGAAAATAGCCTTTCTCTAGTGAAAGATCCATATTTTCGATCGATGACAAGAAAGTGAGTGCAGCACTGATATGGCACGATTGTGTCTTTTGCTCGGCCGATTTTGATTGGCCTCGAGCGAAAAAAAAGTACCCCAGGGGCGGCTCCAGGATTTTTTTTACCCAAAAATTTCATATTTATACTAGTGGAGCTCCTCTTAGGGTACGTACATGCCGGAGATGCAAGGATGAGCGCGACCGCGACCGCGACCCCCACCGCGCTCATCCTTGCATCTCCGGCAGTACGTACGTACCCTAAGGAGCTCCACAGTATGAAATTTTTGGGTAAAAAAAAATCCTGGAGCCGCCCCTGGTGTGTAAACTTTTCATTTCTTCATGCTCGAGGCCAATCAAAATCGGCCGAGCAAAAGGCACAACCGAGAAAATGCCATATCAGTGCTGCACTCACTTTCTTGTCATGCACTTTCTTGTCATCGATCGAAAATATGGATCTTTCACTAGAGAAAGGCTATTTTCCATTGCCGCAGAGCGCCACGACCGAGAAATATTGCGGATTATTACGGAAGTAGGACACGATCTCAGTCAGGTCGTTGTCGATTGGTCGAAAATCTGTGATGGTGTCCTACTTTTCATTTCTCCCGAAAGGGGTCGCGGTCAGAGAGACCGCAAGAATTTTTCACCAGATTTTTATTAATTTTGGATAGCCAGTAGCGACTCTCTTCGGGAGTACTCCCGAAGAGAGTCGCGCCATTTTCAGAGGCGATGATTATCGTTTAGGATGATGTCCCACCCTGTATTTGGGATATAAAAAATTATGTTTAATTTGTTCGTTTATTCCAGCTTATTGTTCACCGGTGCAAGTATAATAATTATACTACATATGCAATATGCCTGCACAGGTCGACCGGAGCGTGTGTGGGATTTACACCTGCACCGGTATGCCTCTCCGGTCGACCGTAACGTGTATGGCCAGCGTTACTGAAAGAGATCTTTTTTTTTTATGGTCCTAATGATTGGGGAACAATAAAGATCGTTCTCCTATTAATCACTAAGGACCAGAGGTCACTCCTTATGACCAACGGACTTTTATTCCCATTGATTAGAACACTAATCAAGGAAAAGAGTCCCGTCCTGTTATTACGCCAATGTATCATTTAAACACCCACAGTAGGAAATCGTGCCCTTTTATTCAATTTGGGAACGCACTTTGAGATGTTATGTTTGTCTATATCATGTAGGTAGCCACATCTAGTGGATAGATTCCGAACTTAACTATCAAAGAGGTAGAATTCATAGCCGCTCAACAGAAACTTCGGGAATTGCACGGCAGATGGCCGGGGAAGTTCGAAGTGTATTTTTCAGTTCGGTTATTCAAAAATGTTCTCTCGCCAAAAAATCCCATGAAAACACCCATGGGGCCATGGATGGATCTGATTTTTCCCACTGCTAAGACATAGCTTGTGACCAAATTTGGACAAAAAAAGAGCAATGTATATTATATACCTATATCCTATTTTTAGGTACGATTTCAGAAGGGGCCCCAAAAATGTCAGGAAAATCAATACAGACATTGCAAAAAGAAAATAAAATTCCAAATAAATTGTGAAAACTGCAGATCTAGCTTCCATCCCAGCTGTGCTTCACAAGCAAAATAAGGTCTTTGGCTGCAGACCATGTTCAGGAAGTGAGGTTTATATACGACAAAAATAGAGAAAACGACCAGGAAATGAATGAAAGGAGTATTAAAACTTTCATAGGGCAGATATTGAACGATATTCTCACACCATTTAAGACGACACTACAGGAGGAAATGCTGCAAATCAAGAATTCCATCCAGTTCATGTCAGACTCATTCGATGAATTCAAGACCAAAATTGAGGAAGATATACAGAAAACACAGCAACTTAAAGTTGAAAATAACAAATTGAAGGCAAAGGTCCTTGAGAACAGAAGGAATGAGATGGAACAAAAAATTAGATGAATAACATAGTTGTTGTAGGAATACCTAAACAAACATCATAAATTGAAAAAGTACCCACAATTACAAAGAAAATACTGCAGGTGTTGAAGTTGGAACAAGAGATCGTTAGTAGCTACAGAATTGGAAAACACGATAGTGCCCCTATTCATCAGAATAGGGATTTGAAGGAGCAAACAAAAACATCTTCTTGAATGACGAACTTACCACACACAATCGGTGGCTTTCTGTGGAAATGCAAATGGGAAAATCTAACTCAGGAGGATCTTCTAAGGTTGAATAACCAAACATAATCTGGGAATACTCGTGGGACAATGGGTGTTGTACAAATCCTTCTGGAAAAACAATATAGAATGGTATTCAAAGGTGTATTACAACCTTCTGAAATCATACTCGGAAAATAGAATTTCGTATGTAGGGATGGATGGCTGTCAAAGTGAGCCGGTTGTAATGAATAAGGGTGTAGCTCAGGGATCAGTACTTGGCCCAATTCAATATCTCTTATACAGGGTGGCCAAGAGATTGACGTCAAAAAGAAAAAAACAGGTCCCTCGTGTCATGAGCTATTCGAATCACCCCCATGTATGTTATGCGATTCTTCACGGTTTTCGAGTTATGAATTTCTTTAAGAACTTTGAGAATTTTCGACTTGACCATCTTAAAAAAGATATTAAAAAAAAGTATAAGACTTCTCTGTGAAATTCTTTTGTAACTTAATCTCCATGAATTGTACTTTTATACATAAAATAACCAGATTCGTAACTTTGATGAAAATTATGGAAATGTTGGTCTCAAGTGAAAAAGTTACGTGAATTGGATTATGATCTGAATTTTCGAATCAAAATTAAAAATGTAAAAAGGCTAATTCATGGTTTCTTAGTATGCTCAAAAACTGCGCTCAACAGTCAGCTTTTAGAATCATTGATAAAAAATGGTACTTAACACTCTACTTTTGCTAGAATTAGCCTTCAAAGTCATCGAGGTGGAAAAACTCAATGTTAATTTTGGCACTAACAGTACGAAGACCCTGAAAATCAAAATAAATATGCAGTTTTAGACATAAGGCAACTTCTGATCATCATTTCAATTTCTAAACTATAGACCGTGCAGTGTCGAAGAATTTCAGATTGTACTGAAGCGAAAGGACACCTGAAATGGTAGAAGACTGTCTATTGAATCGAGAACATTCTGTTCATCTGGTGTTAATTAATCCTTCTTCATTCCTAGCTTACACATTACACTGGAACGGGGAACGAATTCCTGTATACCGTCCTGATGTTGAATGCGCCAACGGAATCATCCATGTTATAGACATGCCTCTCCTTCAGGAGTCAGATGTTCACATCAGTGGAGCGTCGATGTTGTGGATCACTAGTCATCTTCTAGTGCTGGTTCTCACCAGCTATCTGATCATATAAGAAGGTTGAAAAAAGCGATCAGCTTAGAATGGACAATTTGAAAAGGTGTGAATTATAAGAGTAACCATTAGTTTTTTAATTTCATCGAATCATTTCAAGTTTGTTATGGATTGCGTTGCCTTGTAAATATTGAACCTATGGTTTGTTAACTGATTGTCGTATTTATTATGAACAAGGGAATATGAATACCAAGTATTCAAGTTTCTGTAATATTCGTTCTAAGGACTGAACCAGAATAAATTCGCTATCTCAAAAACGCTCATATCTTTTGAACCACTGGACCTATTTCGAAAATCAAACTCATTTTCGAATCATCTTCTAATTCTAATGAAAACTGTTTTTCCAATAAAAAAAACCAATACTATTTTTTACAAAATTCATGAATTTTTTCTGGAATTCTTCCCATCATGCTTCTTTTAGTGTTCTCAGTCACTTTCTGGGATGTTGTCTTCCACTTTTGCTTGAATTCCGCTAATTTTTTCGTTGGTTTCTTAGTCTCCTTCAATTCTCTTTTTACCAGGGCCTAATTTCTTTCGATTTGCCTGAGTTCTGGGCAATTTGGTGGATTGGCCCCTTTGGGGACAAAAACCACCTCATTAGCTTCGTGCCATTCCTTGGTGGCCTTGCTGTAGTGGCATGAAGCTAAATCTGGCCAAAAGATTGTTGACACATTCTGCTCACGTAGAAATGGTAAAAGTCGCTTCTTCAAGCATTCCTCGATGTATATCTTCGAGTCAACAGAGCCTTGGCCAACGAAAAATTTGCTCCTTTTCCCACAAGTGCAAATTGCTTGCCAAACCAGGAATCTTTTAGGAAATTTGCTTGTTTTTTCACGCGAAATTGTTCGTCAACATTTCCACGAGAATCTGCGGTATAAAATCCCTGACCAGGAAGTTGCGAGAAATCAGCCAAGACATAGGTTTCGTCGTCCATCGCGCAACAGGAAAAATTTGTCAAGAAAACTTTTTTTAATTTCTTTGCTCTTGATTTCGCTTCTTGATTCTTCACAGCGTTCCTGGCTGGCACTTTCTGCACTCTGTATGTTCTAAGCCCACAACTCGACTTGATTTTCTGAACGGTTGACTGCGAACAACCCACTATTTGGGCCACTTTTCGTCCTGAAAGGTTAGGATTCTTCTGAAAAAGGCTGATGGCTTTCTTCACTTTTTTTGGGCTATGAAACCCCTTTTTCCTCCCGATTCCTTCCTTGCGGTTAATTGTACGATCTTCGTTGAAGAGCTTAACAACTCTTGATACCGTTTCCAGACGAACGCGAGCCTCTTTTGCGATTCTTTTGTAGCTCCATTTTTGATTATTTTGAAAAAGTTTCACTATAAATTCTCGTGTTTTCACTTCGCTTGACTTTTTGCGACAGAGAATTGGAATATCTATGAAGTGAATGTTCCATATTATTTTGACGTTCATAACAAAGCTAACTATAATCAAATTTTGATTTTTGCTCAATTGGTTCAAGAGATAATATAGGCGTTTTTGTGATAGAGAATTTATTCTCGTTCAGTCCTTATATTGATGATTTGCACCCAATCATTCTGATTACAGAATTTTCAACTGATATAATCGAATGAAGGAGCCATATTCCTTCCACTGTAAATCTTACATTCCGCTTTACCTGATCTGATGCCTTCTGCAAATATCATTATGTTCGAATAAACATTAAATAAGGTAGTTTATTTTTGTCTATTTCATCCTGTTGGGTAGATGATCTTCAAATTCTAATAATGAAAAGTGAAAGAGAATAAAGCATATATTTTTCTTCATCTATATTGAATTTTTCTTCATACATATAATTTGTAGAGAATTTTCAAATTATTTCAATGTTATTTAGACATAATCATAGGGCTTACGCTTCTTTCTAACATGACTGAACTCATTTGATACTATCATCTTTACAAATTCATTTTTTTAAGATCAAATATCTTCGGAAACCATCCTGGTTCAGGTTCAACAATGTTAAGAAAAACTTTCTGCAAGCTAATACCGATATTTGAAACAGTAACACAAGTAAATGTGCGATTTCTAGAAACATTATCTGTGCTATAAGAAAGTACAGAAGACTTACAAGATGAAGTAATTTCCTCACAACACTTAACTCTTAAAACATGAATAAAGAATGTAATAGATATTCAATATATATGTTTAAATAAGACTACCAAAGATAATATATGTACCTACATAAATTGTTTATGTATTAGTTACTGAAGTTAGAAATAAAATGTATGTTGACTTTCTAAATGTATAAGAGCTAATGTAGCCAGTTAAGGTTACAACCTGATCGATGTTTGATGCTTTGAAATTTTAACGATATATGAGAATAACGAGAGAACAAATTTGTCGCACTGCCAGCGTGTTTGAATAATGCGATTGATGCTAGTAAAACTTATATTTTTTGGGAAACGTCAATGAGGACTAATGGGCGGTCTATATAAACTAGACTCTAGGATTCATGAGAATGAGTAGGTACCAATAAAAAATTTTGATGCATTTGTAAAATTTTAATTCATCTTTTATAATATAATTAATATATTTTGCACTCCACTTGATTATTTTTTGTAGTGAGCTATTTGTATTTTTGATCCTGTTGTATATATTTTTTCAATAAAGCATTCTGTGCTCATTTATTTTGATTTTTGGATTCCACAAACCATGTCGAAATATTCGTTCAAAAGTTCTTTCGAAAATTTCAATGCTATAAATCAGGTATTCATTCTCTTTGCTAAACAGAATTGATAGAGAAAAGATCTATCTTTTCTCATGGGTATATGTAAGGGGTCCCCACGGCTTTTTGTTTGTATATCGAATAAGCATTGTCCTAAGTATCATAATTAAATCGATTTCGAAAAACACAACTTTTTGGGTGAAAAATGTATAAAGGGTAAGACTCCCCAAAAACACCATATTTGTCATCACCAAGGAATCCCTGGCGAATCCAAAGTCGTTTTTCGAAAGTGAAGATCTACTACCCATTCGAATCATGCAGAATACCCATTAAACCGATCAGTATCGCCGATACTTTGAGGGCTCTGAGCGTCTGAACAAAAGTCGAAACTGAAAAATCGAAAAATATAAAACCGAATAATTCGTTACTTATGAGGGCTACATGGACGATTTTGGTATCAAAATGTAGGTTTTCGAGGTCGCTCCATTCAATAAAAGATATTCCAGAGCCCTAACTAGCATAGTTTAGATTTTCACCTGTCAAATGGCATTTTTCGAAAAATTGCAAATTTCAAACTCTCATATCTTCCGTTCCTATCATCTCCGCCAAAAATTATTTATATCATATGGATCAGCATACCTCAATGTATCACTGTGCAAAATATGAGCGATTTGAAAAATCTCAAATTTTTGGTGAAAAATGCCAAAGGGGTAAGACCCCCCAAAAACACCATATTTGTCATCACCAAGGAATCCCTGGCGAATCCAAAGTCGTTTTTCGAAGGTAAAGATCTACTACCCATTCGAATCATGCAGAATACCCATTAGACTGATCAGTATCGCCTATACTTTGAGTGCTCTGAGCGTCTGAACAAAACTCGAAACTGAAAAATCGAAAAATATAAAACCGAATAATTCGTTACTTATGAGGGCTACATGGACGATTTTGGTATCAAAATGTAGGTTTTCGAGGTCGCTCCATTCAATAAAAGATATTTCAGAGCCCTAACTAGCATAGTTTAGATTTTCACCTGTCAAATGGCATTTTTCGAAAAATTGCAAATTTCAAACTCTCATATCTTCCGTTCCTATCATCTCCGCCAAAAATTATTTATATCATATGGATCAGCATACCTCAATGTATCACTGTGCAAAATATGAGCGATTTGAAAAATCTCAAATTTTGGGTGAAAAATGCCAAAGGGGTAAGACCCCCCAAAAACACCATATTTGTCATCACCAAGGAATCCCTGGCGAATCCAAAGTCGTTTTTCGAAAGTGAAGATCTACTACCCATTCGAATCATGCAGAATACCCATAAGACTGATCAGTATCGCCTATACTTTGAGTGCTCTGAGCGTCTGCACAAAACTCGAAACTGAAAAATCGAAAAATATAAAACCGCATAATTCGTTACTTATGAGGGCTACATGGACGATTTTGGTATCAAAATGTAGGTTTTCGAGGTCGCTCCATTCAATAAAAGATATTCCAGAGCCCTAACTAGCATAGTTTAGATTTTGACCTGTCAAATGGCATTTTCCGAAAAATTGCGAATTTCAAACTCTCATATCTTCCGTTCCTATCATCTCCGCCAAAAATTATTTATATCATATGGATCAGCATACCTCAATGTATCACTGTGCAAAATATGAGCGATTTGAAAAATCTCAAATTTTTGGTGAAAAATGCCAAAGGGGTAAGACCCCCCAAAAACACCATATTTGTCATCACCAAGGAATCCCTGGCGAATCCAAAGTCTTTTTTCGAAAGTGAAGATCTACTACCCATTCGAATCATGCAGAATACCCATAAGACTGATCAGTATCGCCTATACTTTGAGTGCTCTGAGCGTCTGAACAAAACTCGAAACTGAAAAATCGAAAAATATAAAACCGAATAATTAATTACTTATGAGGGCTACATGGACGATTTTGGTATCAAAATGTAGGTTTTCGAGGTCGCTCCATTCAATAAAAGATATTCCAGAGCCCTAACTAGCATAGTTTAGATTTTCACCTGTCAAATGGCATTTTTCGAAAAATTGCAAATTTCAAACTCTCATATCTTCCGTTCCTATCATCTCCGCCAAAAATTATTTATATCATATGGATCAGCATACCTCAATGTATCACTGTGCAAAATATGAGCGATTTGAAAAATCTCAAATTTTTGGTGAAAAATGCCAAAGGGGTAAGACCCCCCAAAAACACCATATTTGTCATCACCAAGGAATCCCTGGCGAATCCAAAGTCGTTTTTCGAAGGTAAAGATCTACTACCCATTCGAATCATGCAGAATACCCATTAGACTGATCAGTATCGCCTATACTTTGAGTGCTCTGAGCGTCTGAACAAAACTCGAAACTGAAAAATCGAAAAATATAAAACCGAATAATTCATTACTTATGAGGGCTACATGGACGATTTTGGTATCAAAATGTAGGTTTTCGAGGTCGCTCCATTCAATAAAAGATATTCCAGAGCCCTAACTAGCATAGTTTAGATTTTCACCTGTCAAATGGCATTTTTCGAAAAATTGCAAATTTCAAACTCTCATATCTTCCGTTCCTATCATCTCCGCCAAATATTATTTATATCATATGGATCAGCATACCTCAATGTATCACTGTGCAAAATATGAGCGATTTGAAAAATCTCAAATTTTGGGTGAAAAATGCCAAAGGGGTAAGACCCCCCAAAAACACCATATTTGTCATCACCAAGGAATCCCTGGCGAATCCAAAGTCGTTTTTCGAAAGTGAAGATCTACTACCCATTCGAATCATGCAGAATACCCATTAGACTGATCAGTATCGCCTATACTTTGAGTGCTCTGAGCGTCTGAACAAAACTCGAAACTGAAAAATCGAAAAATATAAAACCGAATAATTCGTTACTTATGAGGGCTACATGGACGATTTTGGTATCAAAATGTAGGTTTTCGAGGTCGCTCCATTCAATAAAAGATATTTCAGAGCCCTAACTAGCATAGTTTAGATTTTCACCTGTCAAATGGCATTTTTCGAAAAATTGCAAATTTCAAACTCTCATATCTTCCGTTCCTATCATCTCCGCCAAAAATTATTTATATCATATGGATCAGCATACCTCAATGTATCACTGTGCAAAATATGAGCGATTTGAAAAATCTCAAATTTTGGGTGAAAAATGCCAAAGGGGTAAGACCCCCCAAAAACACCATATTTGTCATCACCAAGGAATCCCTGGCGAATCCAAAGTCTTTTTTCGAAAGTGAAGATCTACTACCCATTCGAATCATGCAGAATACCCATAAGACTGATCAGTATCGCCTATACTTTGAGTGCTCTGAGCGTCTGAACAAAACTCGAAACTGAAAAATCGAAAAATATAAAACCGAATAATTAATTACTTATGAGGGCTACATGGACGATTTTGGTATCAAAATGTAGGTTTTCGAGGTCGCTCCATTCAATAAAAGATATTCCAGAGCCCTAACTAGCATAGTTTAGATTTTCACCTGTCAAATGGCATTTTTCGAAAAATTGCAAATTTCAAACTCTCATATCTTCCGTTCCTATCATCTCCGCCAAAAATTATTTATATCATATGGATCAGCATACCTCAATGTATCACTGTGCAAAATATGAGCGATTTGAAAAATCTCAAATTTTTGGTGAAAAATGCCAAAGGGGTAAGACCCCCCAAAAACACCATATTTGTCATCACCAAGGAATCCCTGGCGAATCCAAAGTCGTTTTTCGAAGGTAAAGATCTACTACCCATTCGAATCATGCAGAATACCCATTAGACTGATCAGTATCGCCTATACTTTGAGTGCTCTGAGCGTCTGAACAAAACTCGAAACTGAAAAATCGAAAAATATAAAACCGAATAATTCATTACTTATGAGGGCTACATGGACGATTTTGGTATCAAAATGTAGGTTTTCGAGGTCGCTCCATTCAATAAAAGATATTCCAGAGCCCTAACTAGCATAGTTTAGATTTTCACCTGTCAAATGGCATTTTTCGAAAAATTGCAAATTTCAAACTCTCATATCTTCCGTTCCTATCATCTCCGCCAAATATTATTTATATCATATGGATCAGCATACCTCAATGTATCACTGTGCAAAATATGAGCGATTTGAAAAATCTCAAATTTTGGGTGAAAAATGCCAAAGGGGTAAGACCCCCCAAAAACACCATATTTGTCATCACCAAGGAATCCCTGGCGAATCCAAAGTCGTTTTTCGAAAGTGAAGATCTACTACCCATTCGAATCATGCAGAATACCCATTAGACTGATCAGTATCGCCTATACTTTGAGTGCTCTGAGCGTCTGAACAAAACTCGAAACTGAAAAATCGAAAAATATAAAACCGAATAATTCGTTACTTATGAGGGCTACATGGACGATTTTGGTATCAAAATGTAGGTTTTCGAGGTCGCTCCATTCAATAAAAGATATTTCAGAGCCCTAACTAGCATAGTTTAGATTTTCACCTGTCAAATGGCATTTTTCGAAAAATTGCAAATTTCAAACTCTCATATCTTCCGTTCCTATCATCTCCGCCAAAAATTATTTATATCATATGGATCAGCATACCTCAATGTATCACTGTGCAAAATATGAGCGATTTGAAAAATCTCAAATTTTGGGTGAAAAATGCCAAAGGGGTAAGACCCCCCAAAAACACCATATTTGTCATCACCAAGGAATCCCTGGCGAATCCAAAGTCGTTTTTCGAAAGTGAAGATCTACTACCCATTCGAATCATGCAGAATACCCATAAGACTGATCAGTATCGCCTATACTTTGAGTGCTCTGAGCGTCTGCACAAAACTCGAAACTGAAAAATCGAAAAATATAAAACCGCATAATTCGTTACTTATGAGGGCTACATGGACGATTTTGGTATCAAAATGTAGGTTTTCGAGGTCGCTCCATTCAATAAAAGATATTCCAGAGCCCTAACTAGCATAGTTTAGATTTTGACCTGTCAAATGGCATTTTCCGAAAAATTGCAAATTTCAAACTCTCATATCTTCCGTTCCTATCATCTCCGCCAAAAATTATTTATATCATATGGATCAGCATACCTCAATGTATCACTGTGCAAAATATGAGCGATTTGAAAAATCTCAAATTTTTGGTGAAAAATGCCAAAGGGGTAAGACCCCCCAAAAACACCATATTTGTCATCACCAAGGAATCCCTGGCGAATCCAAAGTCGTTTTTCGAAAGTGAAGATCTACTACCCATTCGAATCATGCAGAATACCCATAAGACTGATCAGTATCGCCTATACTTTGAGTGCTCTGAGCGTCTGAACAAAACTCGAAACTGAAAAATCGAAAAATATAAAACCGAATAATTAATTACTTATGAGGGCTACATGGACGATTTTGGTATCAAAATGTAGGTTTTCGAGGTCGCTCCATTCAATAAAAGATATTCCAGAGCCCTAACTAGCATAGTTTAGATTTTCACCTGTCAAATGGCATTTTTCGAAAAATTGCAAATTTCAAACTCTCATATCTTCCGTTCCTATCATCTCCGCCAAAAATTATTTATATCATATGGATCAGCATACCTCAATGTATCACTGTGCAAAATATGAGCGATTTGAAAAATCTCAAATTTTGGGTGAAAAATGCCAAAGGGGTAAGACCCCCCAAAAACACCATATTTGTCATCACCAAGGAATCCCTGGCGAATCCAAAGTCGTTTTTCGAAAGTGAAGATCTACTACCCATTCGAATCATGCAGAATACCCATAAGACTGATCAGTATCGCCTATACTTTGAGTGCTCTGAGCGTCTGCACAAAACTCGAAACTGAAAAATCGAAAAATATAAAACCGCATAATTCGTTACTTATGAGGGCTACATGGACGATTTTGGTATCAAAATGTAGGTTTTCGAGGTCGCTCCATTCAATAAAAGATATTCCAGAGCCCTAACTAGCATAGTTTAGATTTTGACCTGTCAAATGGCATTTTCCGAAAAATTGCAAATTTCAAACTCTCATATCTTCCGTTCCTATCATCTCCGCCAAAAATTATTTATATCATATGGATCAGCATACCTCAATGTATCAATGTGCAAAATATGAGCGATTTGAAAAATTTTTGGTGAAAAATGCCAAAGGGGTAAGACCCCCCAAAAACACCATATTTGTCATCACCAAGGAATCCCTGGCGAATCCAAAGTCGTTTTTCGAAAGTGAAGATCTACTACCCATTCGAATCATGCAGAATACCCATAAGACTGATCAGTATCGCCTATACTTTGAGTGCTCTGAGCGTCTGAACAAAACTCGAAACTGAAAAATCGAAAAATATAAAACCGAATAATTAATTACTTATGAGGGCTACATGGACGATTTTGGTATCAAAATGTAGGTTTTCGAGGTCGCTCCATTCAATAAAAGATATTCCAGAGCCCTAACTAGCATAGTTTAGATTTTCACCTGTCAAATGGCATTTTTCGAAAAATTGCAAATTTCAAACTCTCATATCTTCCGTTCCTATCATCTCCGCCAAAAATTATTTATATCATATGGATCAGCATACCTCAATGTATCACTGTGCAAAATATGAGCGATTTGAAAAATCTCAAATTTTTGGTGAAAAATGCCAAAGGGGTAAGACCCCCCAAAAACACCATATTTGTCATCACCAAGGAATCCCTGTTGAATCCAAAGTCGTTTTTCGAAGGTAAAGATCTACTACCCATTCGAATCATGCAGAATACCCATTAGACTGATCAGTATCGCCTATACTTTGAGTGCTCTGAGCGTCTGAACAAAACTCGAAACTGAAAAATCGAAAAATATAAAACCGAATAATTCATTACTTATGAGGGCTACATGGACGATTTTGGTATCAAAATGTAGGTTTTCGAGGTCGCTCCATTCAATAAAAGATATTCCAGAGCCCTAACTAGCATAGTTTAGATTTTCACCTGTCAAATGGCATTTTTCGAAAAATTGCAAATTTCAAACTCTCATATCTTCCGTTCCTATCATCTCCGCCAAATATTATTTATATCATATGGATCAGCATACCTCAATGTATCACTGTGCAAAATATGAGCGATTTGAAAAATCTCAAATTTTGGGTGAAAAATGCCAAAGGGGTAAGACCCCCCAAAAACACCATATTTGTCATCACCAAGGAATCCCTGGCGAATCCAAAGTCGTTTTTCGAAAGTGAAGATCTACTACCCATTCGAATCATGCAGAATACCCATTAGACTGATCAGTATCGCCTATACTTTGAGTGCTCTGAGCGTCTGAACAAAACTCGAAACTGAAAAATCGAAAAATATAAAACCGAATAATTCATTACTTATGAGGGCTACATGGACGATTTTGGTATCAAAATGTAGGTTTTCGAGGTCGCTCCATTCAATAAAAGATATTCCAGAGCCCTAACTAGCATAGTTTAGATTTTCACCTGTCAAATGGCATTTTTCGAAAAATTGCAAATTTCAAACTCTCATATCTTCCGTTCCTATCATCTCCGCCAAAAATAATTTATATCACATGGATCAGCATACCTCAATGTATCACTGTGCAAAATATGAGCGATTTGAAAAATCTCAAATTTTTGGTGAAAAATGCCAAAGGGGTAAGACCCCCCAAAAACACCATATTTGTCATCACCAAGGAATCCCTGGCGAATCCAAAGTCGTTTTTCGAAGGTAAAGATCTACTACCCATTCGAATCATGCAGAATACCCATTAGACTGATCAGTATCGCCTATATTTTGAGTGCTCTGAGCGTCTGAACAAAACTCGAAACTGAAAAATCGAAAAATATAAAACCGAATAATTCGTTACTTATGAGGGCTACATGGACGATTTTGGTATCAAAATGTAGGTTTTCGAGGTCGCTCCATTCAATAAAAGATATTCCAGAGCCCTAACTAGCATAGTTTAGATTTTCACCTGTCAAATGGCATTTTTCGAAAAATTGCAAATTTCAAACTCTCATACCTTCCGTTCCTATCATCTCCGCCAAAAATTATTCATATCATATGGATCGGCATACCTCAATGTATCACTGTGCAAAATATGAGCGATTTGAAAAATCTCAAATTTTTGGTGAAAAATGCCAAAGGGGTAAGACCCACCAAAAACGCCATATTTGTCATCACCAAGGAATCCCTGGCGAATCCAAAGTCGTTTTTCGAAAGTGAAGATCTACTACCTATTCGAATCATGCAGAATACAAATTTGACTGATCTGTATCGCCTATACTTTGAGTGCTCTGAGCGTTTGAACAAAACTCGAAAATGAAAAATCGAAAAATATAAAACCGAATAATTCGTTACTTATGAGGGCTACATGGACGATTTCGGTATCAAAATGTAGGTTTTCGAGGTCGCTCCATTCAATAAAAGATATTCCATATCGCATTCATAGAATGCAAAAAAAAAATTTCTATCCATTCAAGGATGTTGAGTGCAAATGTCTGGAAGTTATGCCAAATTTCTTCAGCAATTTATTTCAGACTTTCTTCGAATAATTGACATATCAAGAGTATGATAAAGAAAGAAGTTATTTACTCAGCCTCATTGGGACTCCCAGTTCCAAATTCAAACTCACAAGTTCATTCGTTGAAGGAAAAAGATCTTGTCGTAGCATTTCCTGCAATGTTTCTGTTTGCAGAAGTAAATTCAGTTTCTGCAAAGCCTAAAATCGAAATCCAAATTATTATATTTACGGATCCATTGGGACATAAACGATGAATATGAATTTCAGAATTAATACAGTCAATAAATAATAAGTAGGATGTAATGAGAGTAGAACACGCGTGAAAAGGATTCCCTGCCTTCTGAGTACCTCACCTTGAAGCAGGGTAGTGGTATCAGACCTCGCACGTAAATTCCTTGTTCCGCTAATATATCCATCAAGGGTATCTTCAGTGTGATTGTATAAATACCTACAACCATAAAAGGTTCGTAGATCCTCTTCTCGAATTCCGTTTCGGAGTTGAGGAACACTTTCGCAACGGAAGTATTGATCTTGTGAATCTTATTCCAGACCTCCAGAATGTACCCGTGAGAGATTCCTTCAACGAAAATATGGACCTCTGTGCCGTTGTCCACCAAGAATCCTGTGATTACGTCATCGACTTCCTGAACCATTCCTTTCAATTTATTCTGAAAATTCGATAGAATTTTCAGAATGTTTCAGATGCAAATTGAGGAATGAACGAGAATAAATTCGCTATCACAAAAACGCTTATATCTTTTGAACCACTGGACCGATTTCGAAAATCAAACTCATTTTCGAATCATCTTGTAATTCTAATGAAAACTGTTTTTACAATAAAAAACCAAAACTATTTTTTACAAAATTCATAGATTCTTTCTGGAATTCTTCCCATCATGCTTCTTATATAGTGTTCTCAGTCACTTTCTGGGATGCTGTCTTCCACTTTTGCTTGAATTCCGCTAATGTTTTCGTTGATTTCTTAGTCTTCTTCGATTCTCTTTTTACCAGGGCCCAATATCTTTCGATTGGCCTGAGTTCTGGGCAATTTGGTGGATTGGCCTCTTTGGGGACAAAAACCTCCTCAGTAGCTTCGTACCATTCCTTGGGGGCCTTGCTGTAGTGGCATGAAGCTAAATCTGGCCAAAAGATTGTTGACACATCGTGCTCTCGAAAAAATGGTAAAAGTCGCTTCTTCAAGCATTCCTCGATGTATATCTTCGAGTCAACAGAGCCTTGGCCAACGAAAAATTTGCTCCTTTTCCCACAAGTGCAAATTGCTTGCCAAACCAGGAATTTTTTAGGAAACTTTGCTTGTTTCTTCACGTCAAATTGTTCGTCAACATTTCCACGACAATCTGCAGTATAAAATTCCTGACCAGGAAGTTGCGAGAAATCAGCCAAGACATAGGTTTCGTCGTCCACACGCAACAGGAGAAATTTTTCAAGAAATCTTTTTTTAATTTCTTTGCTCTTGATTTCGCTTCTTGATTCTTCAAAGCGTTCCTGTCTGGCACCTTCTGCACTTTGTATGTTCTAAGCCCACAACTCGACTTGATTTTCTGAACGGTTGACTGCGAACAACCCACTATTTGGGCCACTTTCCGTCCTGAAAGGTTAGGATTCTTCTGAAAAAAGCTGATGGCTTTCTTCACTTTTTTTGGGCTATGAAACCCCTTTTTCCTCCCGGTTCTTTCCTTGCGGTTAATTGTAAGATCTTCGTTGAAGCGCTCAACAACTCTTGATACCGTTTCCGGACGAACGCGAGCCTCTTTTGCGATTCTTTTGAAGCTCCATTCTTAATTATTTTGAAAAAGTTTTACTAGGTATAAATTCTCGTGTTTTCACTTCGCTTGACATTTTGCGACAGAGAATTGGAATATCTATGGAGTAAATGTTCCACATGTTTCTGACGTTTATAACAAAGCTAATTATGATCAAATTTTGATTTTTTCTCAATTGGTTCAAGAGATATAGGCGTTGTTGTGATAGCGAATTTATTCTCGTTCAGTCCTTATAAGTAGAGGGTTTTCCCACTAATCATCATCATCATCACCTGACCTGAATTATAACAAGAGGTTCTTATTGTGGTTGTGAAAATTCAATCTGCTGCAGTGCATTCCCGAATTTTCAAACTGGAACGAAATGTGAAACATAAATAATAATAATAATGCGCTCCTTTCGAACAAAACAAATTCTTCACCTGCAGAGACTCATCGGAAGCTTGCTGCTGCTTCGACAACTTCCTCTTTCGAAGATCAATCTTCATTTTGTCATCCGCAAAATTCACGGGATCGATCAACACAGCGTTGAAGCCTATGAGATTCTGATTATGTTGCAGGATAGACGCCAGAAGGCGATTTGCGCTACTCAGATCGAAGAACGTGATGAAAAACCTCTTGAAGGTCCTCATGTTGTTCTGTAGATGATGATTGGCGAACTGGGGAGCCAGAAAATAAAATTCCATATCGAGGGTGGTGAGTTCGGAAGCCAAAATGCCGTCTAATAAAGGACTGGAACTCTTTTCTCTCTCGATATTCGCCAGATTTATCTCCGGTATTGTAAGAATGTCGACCAAATGGATGGAACCGTCTTCTTTAACTCCGTGTAGTAAATTGTCAGGATGGTAGCATGACGCCTCTTGTCTGAAGATCCACACGTTTTTTAGGAGGGAACTCAAGTCGTATGAGGCGAGGGCTAATGTTTGCGCATTCGATAACTTGTCTTTTTTCCGTAGATACTCGAAGGCTTCTCGAGGTTGCAAACGTTGGCTAAAATTTACGTCTTTCTTCAATGTCCCAAATAGGGCTAGGTTTTCGTCATTTTTTTCTTCTTGAATACCCTTTATCTGTGAAAAAAACAGTTTAAAATATACTAGCGACCCGCCCTGGCTTCGCACGGATGCAATGCAATCCTTATAAACAACGGTAGTGCCGGCGCCGCACCGCTATATCCCTGCATTTTAAATCTGTAATATCTTCGGAAATATTCGATTAAATTACATGCTGTAAAGGGCCATATTGTTCTATATTGAATGGACAATGTATTCAAGGTACTTAATTGGATGAGGATCAATGCTGTATTGCTTAAAATAGCTTCCTAAATAAGCCATTCTTCCCGTAAAATGTAAAGGATAAAAATGGTGATTGTGGGTTATCCTTAAGAGATAGAGATATACCATCGAGGACTTTTTTGTTGACCTTTTTTAGGAGTATGATACCGAGTTCATTATTTTGATTTATCTCGTGGGGTTCAGTCAGCGTTTGCAATGTAAGCGCGAAAAAATGTGTTTATTTACGACATCACATTAGAAACCTGTAAATCCATCAGTGTTTCTCTACAATATTATGCATGTATCATACATATGAACCTTCCTCTTGAATCACTTCATCTATTAAAGAAAACCGTTTCAAAATCCGTTACGTAGTTTTGAAGATTTAAGCATACATAGGGACAGACAGCGAAAGCGACTTTGCTTTATACTATGTAATAATGTATACTATGTAATGATGTACGCTTTACAAGCTCATTGATTATTTATAAAATGAAATTAAATCTCAAATTTTATAAATTAAAGGATTTAGAATAAAATATAAAAAATATCTTAGTATAGTAAAAATTTGTCCTGTAAAAATAAATGATTCTTCAACAGGTTTTGCTCCGATTCATGTGAGAATAATAATTATTATAAAAAAAAATTCAAAATATAATTTTATTTAAAGGATAGAATCTGTTATTTTTTATTAAGAGGGTTAGCTGGAATAAAATTATCAGGAATCAGGATCACTTAATATATAAGGATTAAGAATTACAATATTAATTATACATATATTTTAACTGTACATTCCTCTCATCAAACGAAATACTTTTTTTCTGTACCATTTTTCAAAATTCGGCTTCGTTTGGAAGATACAGGGTGTCGAAAATCCATGAAAAAAAAACATTTTTATTTCCATATCTTCGAAACCGTTATTTCAAATGAACTGAATTTTGTTTGATTGGTTTTTCTATTCATGGTGCATATTCCTCAATCGAAACTTCAATATTTCTCCTAGTATGAGAGTAGAGTGTAGCCAACTCAAACTCATAAATCCACGCGAAAATACTATGAAATTACTTGAGAAAGATAAACAGTTCATATTTTCGACATAACCAATCATTTTAGAGAATTGTTTTCATGTTTTTTCAATGAAACGAGTCGTTTTCCAGTTATTCCTAATTTTGACGAAAAACTAATAAATCTCAAGATTAATTTCGATGGCTTTTGAATATAAACTTATCGCAGAAAAATTATTAACTCTCCGATCGCACTGAAAGTTAACAATGTCGTCAGAATGTTCATCAACTTTGTCGAATTCTCATTTGGAAATCACAGACCAAGTGAGGACTAAAATCTCTGTGAGTATTTCGAGTATCTTCTAGAAGCTCTCACAAGCCAGTCCCCGATCTGAATGGCCTATATTTTTAAATATACCAACATAAATGTATAAATATAAATATTCATAAGTAATATCATAAGTGCATCAAATTTTTCCGAAAAAAATCGAAAAAACACGTTGCTAAGTAATATTTTAACAAGAAGCATGAGTGCAGGTGGCAACAAAAATCCGAGTCGAAGACGAGGATTTTTGCACCTGCACGAATGCTTTTTGTTAACAAAATATTACTTTGCACTGTGTTTTTTCGATTTTTTTCACAGGAAAAATTAGATGCACGAATGATATTTGGCAAGAATATTTCATGAGTACCAGATTATTCTGGATGCATCTATGTATGTATTATCAATTTTCGTTGACAACAACTGTCAAGTTTTGCCGCGGGTAAACCCGAAAAAACTGCTGACAGCTGCTGCCATAAGTTTTTCCATCTAGAAACCATTTGTGATTCAAAATTGCGCGTTTCTGATTGGTGGAAATTAAGACGAGGGAAATAGTCAATTGAAATATTTGCAACATTTTGTTGTTACTCAGTTACTCTAAAGTCTAATGACAATCATTATACAAACGTGAGATCTTGGGGTGCCTCGCGCATTCACCTTTTTGCAGCATTATTCTTTCATTTACCCTAACCTGACCTATCCTAATCTGACCTTAACTAACCTTACACAACCTGACCTAGCATAACCTGTCTATCATTCCTAGGAACTAATGTCCATCAAGAACCCTTTCCCGTTTATATTCGCGATGTAAAGGGGTAATGATGATTACACAATGGCAGTATGCATTTGCAAACGAGTCTTTGCAAAAAACGACCCCTCCTTAGCTGCAATTCTTCTTGGTGCAGAGAAAACTTCTGTGGCCACGATCTTCATACAACTTCATGCCTCCCCTATGAACCCATCAGGTTACATAAGAACGCAGAATTGTAAGATGAAGAGCATTATTTACCATATACCTGCGGGGCCTCGCGCATTCACCATTTTGCAGCATTATTCTTTCATTTACCCTTTCCTCCCAAAAAAACATTATCACCGCCCCTGTTGTTATAATAATTCGGAAGTAGCATAACAATTAGTTAAATTATATGTTAAACACAATATTTCATGAATCTAGTATGTGGAATAATCGAATTATATGTTATGAAAATGGTATATTTTATGCAAATTTCAAAAATTCATATCTTCTGAAATAGAGCTTTCCGCAACTTGAGAGTAGCACTGATCGATTTTTTATGGCCACATGTACCTAGAAAAAAAATTTAGAAAAATCCGTTGCTGGAGCCATTTGCAAAAATCCTTACTGGAACAATGGAACTACTAACTGGCAAACTTGATAGAATTCATAGATATTTATACTATGTTATCCGAAAAATAAACAAGCTGGCAACGTCTTCTCCAAAGCTCTGTGAAATATTCAAACAAGATTATTGTTTTGAATGCAAAATAGGTTGATATATATTGATGAAGGTGAAATTCCTATTGGACCAAGTCTAGAAGACCCGGAATACTCTAAATTCGAAATAGGTTGAATGGTTGATATAGCTTGATTGATCACAAATTAAATGAAAAACCTTTCTCCATAAGATATTTTTGGGAGATCGAGGAAAATATGAACAATAATAGAAGAAGGAAATTTCGAGAAATATGGCTTTTTAATTGCAGATATAAACGTTCTTGTTAATTCATTTTTAATTCCTAAAAAGTTTGTACTTGAGTATTCCCTAGATGTATTCAGTAAACCACAATCGAGAAATATAGGGGAAATGTGCCCAAGATGATCCCCTTAAGCAAGAATTGACGTAATTCCTTAGTTTTTTCGAGAAGCGTAAAAATGAAAATGAAGACTTCTTCTAGAAGTATCCATCTTTCTATTTTCTTACACTATATAGTCAGCCGCAAAAGATTTTGTCAAATATTCTCGATTTTCCAAAACCGTACAAAAGGATCATCTTATACACCCCGGTGTTTAAGATGATCCCTGTGGTATTGGTAAGATGATCCCAGGGATCATCTTATCCCTTTTTTTAATAACTCCCATATTTTCAAAAATGAAATCTGTAAAAACAAATATCTGCAGAGATTATAATAGTAATTTACGTAACAAGTCCGGAAAATAGGGTTTTTTTGGACGAATAGACAAGATTCTAGGACGAGCCGGAGGCGAGTAGGAGTACTGGAAGTCTGTGAGTCCAAAAAACTATTTTCGGGCGTGTTGCGTACAATATTTTTTCGCCAACCGTGTAGAACTACAATTCAATGAGACGACACATTTCTTTATTATACATTTTGATTCTTATTTGAATTAATCAAAACAGAACTGTCATCCGTTATTTCGTTGCTCTTATGATGATCATGACAATGACAACAACAACGTGATTTTTTCCGGCCTAGTCCGGAAAGTACGTACTTCCCGGACGGTTGCCGAAAAAATAGTTTTATTGGGGTATGAAATACACTATCAACTGAATAAATAACTGAAAATCATTATGTAGATAAAAAATATCATTTTTAACTATATCAAGAGCATCGGAACACCCGCCTCGAGAGGTTTATCTTATATATTTACGAGGCATTATTCTTGACTCAAAAACCTGTAAAAATTTATAGGTAGGTATACTTTTTTGGCGACTATTAAACCCTTAAGTGGGTTTGTAGTATGTAAAAAATGAAGGTGTAAGATGATCCCCAGGGATCATCTTGTACACGAATTAGGGGATCATCTTGACCCAAGTTCTTCTTTTCCGTTCAATATTCGCTATTCTAACCTATACGAATGTCATGGTCTTCAAATAGAAAAATAATCAAAAACAAACACATAAGGAAGCCACAAACATAAAAATCATTGTTGTGACCCATTCACAATAACAGTAGCATAATCTTAAAGTTAACCTCATCTTAGATAAAGCGGTGACAATTTATATTTTTCACTGTGAATGTCGACTGTTTGCTTGTACCGAAGTAAGAATAAGAATGAGGCGGGGGGGTGTTAAGGACTACGTATTGGCGTATAATGCAACCAGATGGCATTTTTCATAAGCTTGTAATCGAAAGGGATCATCTTACCCTATGGGATCAACTCGTGCACATTTCCCCTAAATATGATATAAAATCATTTGAGCGGTAAGGCGCTACCTATTCAATTGAAAGAAATAAGACACAAATCATTTCCCATTGTAAACAATGAAAAATGAAATGTGAATACGAACTAGGTCCCCGATACTGTTCACCCCATCAGACCGAATGATCCAACGTCAACTGAGAATCGCACCGACTGCAGTTTCGTCCTATTTAGGACTCATCAGGGTCGACTTTGGGATATTCCACCCTGATGAGTCCTAAATAGGACGAAACTGCAGTCGGTGCGATTCTCAGTTGACGTTGGATCATTCGGTCTGATGGGGTGAACAGTATCGGGGACCTAGTTCGTATTCACATTTCATTTTTCATTGTTTACAATGGGAAATGATTTGTGTCTTATTTCTTTCAAGAGAAATATAAACTTTGAGGTATTTGAATTCATACCAGAGAATCGTATCAAGCACGTATTTGGCCCAATTTTTTTTTCGAATGGCTGTATCTTTTTGAAAGAGCCGAATTCGTAAAAATGGAAAAAGAAAAAAGGTTTTCTTTGGCTTCAACCCGTATATGGATATTGGATATGACCGTCCCACACCTAAAGGGCACGAGAAATGCATAAAACCTTCCTGTCATCAACTTATCAAGTATGAAACTTGTCGAGCCATAGCAGTGACAAATTTTTTCAATGTTGAAACATTAGAAGCAATATGAACTACTTACATGCACTGCCACTTTCTCTGATCTCAAGAATTCCAGGTATTTGAATCTTGGTATATCTTTCGTAATGTAAGCACGGCTTTCGTTGAAATGAATGGTTCTACTTAAAGGTTTCGGTGGAGATTCATCTTTAGCCAAGAACGGAATGTCATAAGAAATGCTGATTTGCTTATACCTACGAGAAAGCAACGATAAAACGGCAAAAGATGACCGGAGAACTATGAGTTTTACACATTAAATTTTATCGCCAGTGGCAGTATTTTTATCTCTTCCATTGAAACACCCTTTATAACCGTTCAACTCACCCATGCCTCTCCAATAAATCCGCCGGAAGGCAGTCCAGCTTTTTAATTTTCACAATAAATAGATTGAGAGAAGTTTTTTGCTCTCTCGTCATCAAGTTCTTAACAGACAAGAAAATATATCCCGAACTCAGCAGATCACTCGGGTCTTTGAGTGCGTAAATAGCGAGAGATGGGTCCGTGAAGAATACCTCGCCAGGTATTACGAAATATGGATCTCTGATTTTTTCTGTCTGTTTTTTCGTCTTCGATTTCGCTTCTGCTTTCATTTCCACGGAGAGATCCGATGGAGATAGGAAATTTTTGCATTTTATCGCTTCGCCTTTGACCACAGAAGATATGGTGTCGTAGACCAAGCAGCAGTGCGTGTTTCCTGAATATTTCCGAAAAAATATAAACATTAGAAAGTATACTCCATTCACTTTTATTTAACCACATAGGAGGTCATGGTTTCGTTTTCAGGAGTTGGTGCACCTGATGAAAAGTCTGTGCGCGTTCAGAAAATATCGTTAATGACAAAACGACGTTGCCAGTTTTTTTGTTTACATCAAAGTAAAAGTATCAAAGATATCCCACATTTTGTTAGTTCGAATCGATCGGCGATTTTGGGGCGAAATATCGATAGGAAATCACCTATTTTTCCGTTCTTCGTCGTCCAGAAGAAGTTTCCCGTCGATATGAGAAATTTCGTGCAAGTGTCATTTTTTCCTTTCACGACTTTTGGCGTGAGTACGAATGGCAAATTTGAATTGGACCAAAAATCGATTTATAAGCATAACTAAAGCGAAAGTAAGTACTAATCGACCTTTTTACACTTGATAACGGAGTTTTTTTAGGTATCTGGCCGTTTAGAAAGATTTCAAACGAAATTCCGGTCCCCCAGAAGTTTGGTTAGTTTCGGTATCGTTTTTGGTGCTCAAAATTTATTTGGAATGTGTAAATGGACAAAAAAGGCTTCCTTATACGATCTTCTAACGAAAGCGACCGGAAAATATGGTTCAGGAAGGATTTTCGAGGAATTAGGTACGAGGAAAGAACTTGCAGAATGAAATTGCACGATTTTCGTAAGTAAACAGGTTCTGGATGGCCATCATCGGTCTCTAAATGATGATTGTTGATCGTTTTCACGTTTCAGAAAATAAACACGTCGAAAAAGCTAAAAAAAAAAGAAGAAATATGACTATATTGCATTCAACGGTAGGTGAATTCAGATTCCGATGAATTGAAATGTGTCACTGGAGCTTTCATTCCTTGCCGAAAGTAGAAATAGGCTATATTGAACCAGAATACATCGGTTTTTTCCATATTCCAGGAGTTTGTGTCTTATTTTAGAACAGGTGAATGATAAATGTGAAGCATATGTTTGACCTATTCCATTTTATTTGTACAAACCTACTGTGGTAGTAATGTATGAATATTTTTTAAACTAATAAATTACTATGCAGTCGGAATATTTTACTCCTTGTTCATAAGATCAAATAAATGAAATGTCGTCAAGTCTTGAACTTTCAGTTCAAGAGGATAATAAACATAAATCTTCACAAGCATGCTTATGAGAATTATGTGAAAGCAATGCAATTTTTTTCCATGGCGAAAAATAATATATTTCAACAGTGATCTCTTGTACTTTTCATGCAAATAACTAGAAAAGGAATCCTTTCTATCAATTCATATAAACGTTAATTATTTTCGTCCATCACATCTTTTCCAATTCATTCACATTCTGAGAAATACGCTAAGAATGTAGAAAGGGCAACATAGTGTTGACTTGGAACATAAAAATATTTTGAAAAACGTCATAACTTCGATACAGAGTGGAATGTGTCAAATTTCCAAGGCCAGAGTTGTGATTTTATAATTGTGAATGGAGTATAGATATAAATTCAATTTTTATGTTCTAATTGGCATTAAGAAAGAAACACTCGATTGCCTTTACTACCGTACGTATTTCGCACGCCGCAAAACCTTTGTCACGGTATAAAATACCGACTCGGGTCTGGGAAGGCCGCGAACGTGACACCAAGAAACTGTGTTAAAGCACTCACCTGTAAATTTCAACCATGACGTAATATTTTCCGAAGTGACGCATTTATTCGATATTTGAAGATATTCAGAAACTTCATCGACTCTTTCTGAAAGGAAATTTTCACAAATATTCATTGGCAAGGACGTTTGAAAAGGAAAAATGTGAGTTTAAGGTCGCAGTTCAGAGCGAGTAGGAAAACTAATCCGATAGAGGCGCCACCGTGCATTTTATGGAATTTCTCCATAGAACTTAGGTTATCTCTATAAGTTCTATGAGTATCTCTCTAATTATGAATGAAATGTACAATGGCGCTCTCTATCCGAAACTCGCTGAACTATGAAATTAGTGAAAATGTGGGTAAAGCATCAGGAACTTTTTTCCGCTAAACTAGACTAGACTCTCAAATTCAACCCGCTTTTTTCATGGGAAAATAAAAATTTTTCAAAGAGAAGAGATTGGAATGCCTTCAAGACATCCTTTAACTTCAATTTAAAAAAAAATCAAGCTTTTAGGTGAAAAATTGAGGGCGTGAACTTAGAAAAATGAAAGGCACTTTTTAAATAGAGAATCGGTGCCTTAGCCGTCGGCCAGACTATAACGCCCCCTTATGAGTAATAAACCAGGACTACTTTTTCATGTGAAAAGCATTGGCGCATCAGAATTTGCTGTGCAAATGCAAATTTGTGTAAAAGTTGGGGGGTGAAACCTTTGTGCAAATTCAATACCTCCGCCACTCATAATTCATTACCATGTATGTTTTCTGGTTTGTTGGGATCAGCTTCAAAATACTCAACGAATTGTTCACTTTCCGACTCATTTTCCAAACAATATAAAATCGAGAACTTCGATCTGCAAAAAATGCGTCACTTAAAACGTTTGAGAATTAAGGAAAATAATTCCTTAACATCATATCCCTTTTTGTTGTGACGATATTGAACGTTATAACGTGAGAATGAAGGGACACCAGCTCATCTTCAGTTATTTCTTTCAAAAAATGATGTATTGATACTGGAAACCAAATTTGGTGGCCGCACTCCAATGTATTGTAGTAACGGATAGCATCAGAAGATGATATCTGAAAATATCATCTTGTTTTTAAGAACCAGATTTTAAAATATCAAATCGCCAATTTTTCAGAATGGAATTATTGATAATAGGAGTGAGAAAATTGAAATTATCGTTAAGCAGGGTTTGATGATTTCGAGAAATCATTATATACCTTAACTATATTTTTCCAACAATTTATGTCGATACTGTATTTAAACTTCTTTGGTAACAATTCATATTCAATTCTCAAAGAAGTTACAAAATCTGATGTTTTAAGTTCATTTGGATTTTTATTTTCCTCTTCAGGATGTTCTTCTTTATTTTCATTATTTACTCTATTTTTTCTTTCTTTGGTATCTTCCGAACTCTTGTTCAGAGCCAGTAGAAAAGTGAATTTGAATATAATCATTTCAATAAGGCACATACATTTTTCTATATGACAGTTTATTGACATTTTCAACATTATTTACAGTCATGAGAATCCGAATAAATAGAATAAAATAAATAATTAATAAAATATGCCGTCTGTTCGTGTAGAAGTTTTTTTTTTCGGGTTATTCGAGTACTTTTATTCTTTTTTCGAATGAACTATTACAAAGTAACGGACTATTTCTATCCATCATTTTTCGGTAAAATATTACTATACTCCATTCTTGATTTCGTACAAGAAAATAGCATAACTGAATGTTCCACCATGTTTATATACGTGAAATATTTCAGGTATTAACAGAGAAAAAGTTTCTTCAACATTCGCCAGGTCTTTGGAATTATTGAATTCACATAATATTTTCTCAAATTCCTTATTTTCCCATAGTGAATAAACATTTTGATAAACACGTAATTACTACGACCTCTAGGTAGAAAGGACAACGTTGCTCATTCATCTGACAGGAAAATTACTATAACCTAACATTTTCAAAATAAACACAGTGAAATGTGTCAGATTTTCATTGCTAACCAGGATACTTTATAAAAGTGAATGAAGTATAGTTGGACTTCGTAGTAGATTAAAATATGAATTCCACAACCACAGAATAATTGCAATAATTCAGGAATCGAAATCCTGTGGTTAGTAACACAGAACACATAGTTAGGTTTGGAGACTGTATCATAGAATATAAAATATTATTAATTTTGTGTTCTGTGACTGGATGCAGCCAATGGCTGAGCCCATAATCTCGTAAGAGGGAGCTAAAGAAAGAAAAAGATCAATCTTTCGGTTATCGTTGGTCTGTGGTTTGGTGGTATCATAGATAATTTCATTCGCTCACATGTTTTGCTTATGTAAATTTAATTCGAATTAAAAATGTAAAGTTCTGCGCGGATTTATCGAAAACTTACTTTTATTTCACAATAATATGTAATATGGAAGTGAATACAAATATAGAATCAGGTTTACAATTATGTTCTCGTTTGAACAGCAAAAATGAGAAATTAATTCTTTTGAATGAAAAACTTTTTGGAGAGGATGCCCTCATCAATACAAATGTGGAAATAGTTTCCGATTATTCATTTGATAAAAGTAGACTACTAATAGATTTCATAATAAGATCGATCCTACCTACTCGTCTCAACAAAAACTGGAAAAACTGTGGACTTATGTTGATAAACACAAATTTCCAAATTGGAATATTTCAGATCATAAAGACGATTGATCAACACTTGAAAGATCTCAATGTACAGAATAGAAAAGAAGTAATTGAAGAAAGTTTAAAAAATCTTACCATTTTGAATTGTTTCAATTGGACACAGTTAGAAGTTACAATATACAGTCTTGAGGAGAAGATCAAGAAGAGACCTAATATCTGTACATTGGTATTAGATGATATTACAGCTTTTTATTGGATTAAGAGACAGGAACAAGAAATGCTCAGTTCGTTTATGCACAGTCAGAAAGTTTTCAGTTTATTCCTCAGTATTATACAGAGTTTAAACATATTTTTTGTCTTTGGTAGAACCGAGAATAACGAATTGAATCGAGATAAACGACTGTCCCAAAACATTGATTATCAGATTGTTGTAAGCCAAAACGGCGACAATTCTTTTGAAGCTAAGGTGAAGGGGTATAAGTCGGACCAAATCAACCTTGTAACTTTTTCTAATACACTGTTTAAAGTTGTTTTTCATTATTCATTTTCTTTTATTCACAAGTGTTCCCTCATTCATACATTATCAGATCAATCCCCTTCAAATAATAATGGACAAATACTCGTTTGCCCTAATTAATGAAGAATGGAATTTTTTTTTTTGAAGGTCAAGTATCAGCTAGTTCCAAAGTCAATTTTCTTGATTAGTTTTGTTCGGATAATGAATAATTTACATTGAAGAAAATCGAATTCACGAATCAATTCCGAAATTTCTCTAACTCTTCACTAGTTAGAATAATTGATTATGAAGTGAAACATTCTTTTACACTTTTTAAGGTTATGTTGTGTTATCAAGGGAAATTTAAACCAAAATTTTGAACTTTTTCTTTAATAAAATTGAGTACATCTTGCAGTAGTAAACTCAGTTATCTAAAAATGCTAGTACTAATTTACACCTTATGATAATAACAAAAAATAAATATCGGAATCTCCAAACGCCCCCAAGTTTATACAACTCGAAAGCAACGTTTGGAACACAGGAGATTTTTAGAAGAAATCAAAGATAACAATCTTAGTACGGTAAAGTAATAAAAAAACTACGGAATACAGGACAGGATATTGAAGAAAAGACCCAATTTATCCTCAACTGAGAAAATTCAATCAAGGTGTTTTATTATTATCTAAACGCTGTACATTATGCAATAGTCACTTTCCAATACACTTTAATGCATACAACTTCCAACAATATATGACAAGTTCATAAATAAATGTAAGCCCAAAGTCACTGATTTTGTCATATAAATTTGGAACCCCCTACGTAAAAAAATCTCCTATTGCTGTATTCAACTTAAATTGTATGAGTTTTATGATCTTTTCTGAACAGCATGAGAATGATGGTAAACAGGTAGGTGTTTTGGCGCCTATGGCAGTGTTTAGAAGGCGAACAACAACAAGAACGCCATCATGAGACAGAAAAGACCCATAGCCTCAGACAGGGCGAAACCTAAGATAGCGTATGAGAACAACTGTTGTTTTAAGCTTGGATTCCTGGCATAACCGATGATGAGGGAACCGAATACTGTTCCAATACCAGCACCTGAAAGAAAGTTGCCATAAAAAATTCTCCTCACTCTTGTATCATCTCAATTAAATATGAATTTTGATCAATTACTAGATTTTCCAACATTCACCCATAATTTGTAAAATAAATAATTTTCCCTAGCTCTAGTTAAAACCACAATGATTTATTCATTTATCCAAACTTTCGCAAATCTGATGAGAATATGGAGCTCTCAATTCCAGGCAGCAAAAAGTGTGAGATTACATAAGAAAAATTACATCACAAGAAGGAAAAACTCACCGGAACCAGCAACTCCTACTGTGGCAGCTCCAGCACCAATGAATTTAGCTGCGGAATCAATATCCCTGGAAACTGGGGAAGTTTGGAATTGACGAACTGCAGCTAATAAGGAAGGCTGTTGCTGCTGGTTCTGTTGTACTACCGGACTCTGTACTAATAATTGGCTTTGATTAAGTGCCGAACTCAGTGGCCTGACATAAGCCTTTGAGTTGGAGATGAGCTAAAAAACAAAAATGTATCAAATTAACAGAAAAAATTAAATGAAAAACTGCTTTGTAAGATTCCAATACAAAAATCATTACGTTTGTATTCAATGATGAACGAAATTTTCAACATTATATAATGACATATGCCCCTGTGAGGCCATAGAATATTCCAAAAATTACATAAATTAATACTTACGGCACTTCGTGCGACTGGGCTGATCAATTTGGCGCAAGCGAACATTTTGATTGATTAGTTTTTTGGGTGGAACGTTTAGAAGAAAACTGAAAGAAAAACAATTTCATTAATATAATCACATCAGGGACGTTACGTAACGATAAAATAGGTTCGAAGATATGCTGTAATTATGTAATACTGCGTTTAGAAAAGCATTTATCGAATATTTAAAAGAAAATTGCCATAGATCTCAAAACTCTTCAATATTAAAATTGCAATAAGTGACGTTTTGGCTATAATGGCCGCGAAGTGAATCAACTTTGTCGGCTTACTCTGCTAGGAAAAATCCGAAAGGTAAAACAAAAACTATTCGAGGGAAATGATAGAAAATTCAAAAACTATTGAAAATTTTGATTCAGATGGGAGTTTCGATTGGAAAATCAGAGGAAAATTTTCGATTATTCAATAGTACTCACTGCGCTCAACGCCTATTAGCACAGAAAACAGTGGAGAAATTCGGTCGAAGGAGGTGAGGAGGTGACCTAAGCTAGGAGACAGCGCAATGGAGACAAATTTACTGAAAGCCGGTTGGTTGTATCGGAAAATTTGACGTATATTCACATCTACGGAGTCGAAATTGAAGAACGCAAGCGCGATAATGGGACTGACAGGGACGACAGATCGCTTTTCTTTTCCCCACGATGAGCCGGTTTTCCGCGTTCATCCTAGTTCATGATTACGTCAACAGCTGGGGCTGACCATAGAACACTTAGGAAAATCAAAATTTTGTTGACGTAATCCATAAAAAATCGTTTCTACAAGCGAGAACGCCGAGAATCTCTAATGGTCGATTCACAATGAACGTAAACGTAACAATGACGTAAAGAGCACGTAAACGTAATCCGCCCATGAACGGCATAAACGTAATGAAATATGTAATAGAATCCTTTATTTTCATCATATTTTGGGCTCTTGTGCGGTGCACGCCTTGCACGCCAGCTTACAGCGGGCCTGGGCCCGTATTCTTGACAAATGTTCTTACGTTTTCTGTGGATTACGTCCACATTACGTTCAGTTACGTTCATTGTGAATCGACCATAACATCCTCACGATCTCGAGTCGGTAGTCATGTCAAAGAGGTCTTCTCAAAGAATTGGTTGCATAGCCAATGGCTGAGCCCGCGCTTGGAAGAAGAGGATTCTTAGATTCTTCTTTTGTAGTTCTATGGTTTGGTTACTGGTTTGATATTCTGTGGTTTAGATTTTAGAACAGGTTAGGAAAATCAAAGTCTTTGGAAAAACCATTTAGTTTCCACACCGTCGTTATATCAATTTCATGAATATTTATTTCATATATTCCGTATATTTTATATCGCCCCAATATGTCTAAAAAGTCTAGCAAGAAAAACAAACTTCTTGAGGAAGAAAACGAAGATTTCAGTTCGAAAACTACTGTAACCTCTAAACGTAAGGAATCAAAAAAGAAAGGTAAAGGAGACTATAGCGATGATGAAGATATTAAACCTATGCCCAAAAACAACGAGAAACCCGAAGGGGGATCGAAAAAAAGTATGTTGAATATTCTTTTAGAGTTCTTCCTAAACAGCTGTTTTCAGAATCTAAGCAAGAGAAAGATGAAGTGGAACCTAAACTTGATTCTAAAAAGAAAGGATCAAAAAAAGGTATTATATTGGTGATAGTTATAATATAGCTATTTAGCTTGATAACGTTTTCATTTTTTCCAAGATTGAAGTTGCAGGTTGTTTTTGAAGGTGTACCTATCATTTTCAACAGAAGTTATGTAGATCTCATTAAGAGTCCTTTTTTGCCTAAAAATTGCCCATGTGAATCTACAGATCGTTTCTCGGTTGAAATCATCTGCTGGCATTTATCTTGATGCTGTTGAGGTCATAACCCACTTTCTAGTTTCATTGCTTTGGAAGTTTCATACAATGGATTTGCATTTCCACTTTAGCCTTTATAGTTGCAGAAAATTAGCAATTACATTTTGATAACTCATTCTATTGTCTCTATTTGCATTCTTACATTATTTCCGTTAGTGGATTCAAGTAATCAGGTGATTTTAAATCTAGCTAAAAATAAGAATGATGACTGGTCTGACAATGAAAGTAATGCTGTATTAAAATTGTCAGAAGATGAAGAAGCCCTTGTTCCAGTTAAAAAGAATAAGAAAGGAAAACAAAGTAAAACTAATAAAGGTAATTTTTCATGAACAGGGTAGAACTTTGATTTCGAACTTTTTGGATATCATTGTTGTTATTTATCCCAAAACTTCGTAGGTAAATCAAAAGATGGTTCAGATAACGAAAGTGATGCTGAATTGAAAGCATCTGAAGATGATGAACCAGCAGGAATTGTGAAAAAAGGGAAGAAAGGAAAGCAAGCTAAAGCGGTTAAAGGTAAACCAATTTATGATTATAATAAATTTGCCCCTTAGCATTAACAAATCTTCACAAAGCTTTTTTAATGAGACTATAGGTGAACATAATTTTTCACTGAAGCACTACACTACAATGAACTGAAATGGAACTAAATTCGCAACAAGTGTGGGGGGTTAGAAATCCTATGGACCCTGCGCGGTGTTGCCATTTATCATGTTCCACGCTTTATGTACTAGATGTTTCACTTTCAATATCAAATTGTAGAATATAGAATTACGTGGCTTAATCCTGAAAGTGTGAGGTTAAATCCTATCCTCAAATCGCTGAGCGGTGTATTAATTCTGTATGTCACATAAGATTGTTGTTATGGAAGATGAGCGATCCCTTTCGGGAGAAATGAAAAGTAGGACATAGACTCGGATTTTCTATCGACAAGAAAGTCTTAAATAAAATTAATCAGTGCCTACACCAAGTTTTCTATGCATCTACAGATTGATATTGGCACTGATTAGATTTTTTTTAAGACTTTCTTGTTGATCGAAAATCTGTGATGGGGTCCTACTTTTCATTTCTTCCGAAAGAGGTCGCGCTATTTTCCATTGCCGCAGTAGCGCCACGACCGATAAAATATTGCGGATTATTCCGGAAGTAGGACCTAATCGGCAATGTAGGGTGCCTTTTTGGTCAAGATTTTTAGTTAGAAGTCCAGGATTTCTATGCATCTATTCATTAATAGAAATGATGTCAGAATAAACGATCTGCCAGTGTAACAAATGAATTTAGAATAGAAGCAGATAAAAATATGATAATTTTACTATTATTCAATTTAGTTTCGGAATTGCATTTTAATGAGTACGTGGTTATGTTCAATATATTTCCACCCTCATCAAAGCAAGTAGATGCTGATCTATTTTTCGATCTGATTTTGATCTCATCAGAGCAACATAATTCAACTTTATGAGAATAGTTTGATTATAAATTTATAAGTTTGCTTATACTGATAATTTTGCAATTATCTAAAATTCCTGGACAAATTTTATGTATTCTATCTGTTATTTAAGACTTTCTCTATCATTTTTTTGAAAAATCTGTTCAACATTGAATAGATGCATCTATAACATTAGAAATATTCATCACTCGTGATTTTAAACACTTATACTTTAAAATTGAGAATGGGTAACTCAGTGTGTTTTTTTCATACATTTGTGATTGATAATAATAAAATGGTAATATGTTTTGAAATTCTGAGAAAAAATGTCTATAGGGAAATCCAAATATGAGCCCTCAGACAGTGAAGATGAACAAGATGAGAAACAACCTATTACTAAAGAGAAAAAGACAAAGAAAGAGAAAAAAGGTGGTAAAGGTACATGAAACAAATTTAAACCATAGGTTATTCAGATAAGAAGAAGTAATAACATTCATCAGAATGAAGCTGAAAAAAATCATTGGCCCATTGTTGGAGTCTGTATCTTTGCAAATTGAAACTTAACACAGTCAAATTGAGAACACTTTTCATTTGAGGTCGAACTGAGACATAACACATTCAATGCCATCTGCCATTTTTTATGCTTCGATGCAAGGTTTCAGCCTCATTTTTATGAATAGGGTTGTTGTTTTTGGTTCATGAATACTCAATGTTCGAACCAAATTTCTCAGTTTTAAATTGTGGCCTTTCCCAGGAAAATCTAAAAATGACGACTGGTCAGATGAGGACAGTGATGTTGAAATGAATTTAGAAGATGAGAAACCAGCTGCCCCAATTTCAAAAGCGAAGAAGGGTAAACAGAATAAAAAAGGTGATAAAAAAATAAATGAAAATTACACACAGATAAGACAATAAAAATCTCCCTAAACTGAATCGAAATGTTGTATCGAAAAACAAATTTTACAACAATTTAATTTTGTGCTTGGGCGTACGTGTGTAAAACTTTATTTTCTCATAGGCAAATCCAAGAATGATGACTGGTCTGATAAAGATAGTGATGTTGAACTTGATCTGTCTGAGGAAGAAAAACCTGTAGCACCTGTGCCTAAAGGGAAGAAGGGCAAACAGAATAAAACGAAAGGTTTGAATTATTCGGTATTATTTTCTCTCCTTATTTGTCGCAAGCATTCTCAAAAGGCTGAATCATAATTTTTTCAATAGGAAAAGCAAAGAAAGATGAATGGTCTGATAAAGATAGTGATGTTGAACTTGATCTGTCTGAGGAAGAAAAACCTGTAGAACCTGTGTCTAAAGGGAAGAAGGGCAAACAGAATAAAACGAAAGGTTTGAATTATCCGCTATTAGCATTTTCTCCATTGGCTGAATTATAACTTTTTTCAGCAAGAAAAGCTAAGGGGTCTGATAGAGATAGTGATGATGAGAGTCCCTCAGCACCAGGAAAAGAAGAGAAACAAATCTCGTCTGTAAAAGGTAAGTATATATGAGGGCAGAATTCTGTAACATTTTAGCAGTATGTAATAACCTGTTTGTGTTCATAGGAAAATCAAAAAATCAGGATTTATCTGAAGAAGAAAGTGATCCTGAAACTGAAGATGAAAAACCAATTGTGCCTGTAACTAAAGGAAAGAAGGGAGCATCGTGTAAAGGTAAAAATGATTGAAAACCATACTTTTTCCTAAATATCGGAAGTTGAAATAAAAACTGCATTCTTGACATGCATTTTATTTACAGTGGAATCAAGGAAAGAGGATGATATGAAAATGGAGGTGATAAGTGATAATAAAAATTCGAAAGGTAAAGAATTCTCCCGAAAAATGAAATTTTCATGTCTCTCTCAGAGAAGTTGAAAAATGTTGCAACATCAAATGATACTCAATTTACAGATATGAAACCAGAAAAACAGGCAAAGGAAGACGAGTCCAAAGCTGCACTAGGTATTTTAATTTACATTTTTAACATTTTTTTCCGAAATAATCCTTGGCTCTATTTTCAGCTACGAAGAATGAAGTTATCCCGGAAGTCTCAGATGTCAAAGAAAAATCGGAAGAAACAGTTGAAAAGTTAGCTCAAGAAGTCGATAATATAAAACTTGATGAAGAGAAGGAGAAAGAAAAGAAAATTGAAATCACCGAAAAAAAAATTACTCACAAAGAGAAGAAGAAAATGAAAAAACAACAGGAATACGAGAAGCAGATGGAAACGATGATGAAAAAAGGAGGACAAGGACATTCAGAATTAGATAGTAACTTCACAGTATCCCAAGCTCAAAAATCCAAAGGTCAATTGGAGGCCCTCGAGAACGCCGTGGATATCAAAGTTGAAAATTTCACAATCTCGGCGAAAGGAAATGATTTATTCGTCAATGCCACTTTATCAATTGCCAATGGGAGACATTACGGTCTGGTAGGACCAAACGGGTAAGTTTGAAAACTTTTAGTTAGTCGATTTCTTCGAATTAATCATTCCCTCAGCCATGGAAAAACTACCCTTCTTCGACACATTGCCTCGAGAGCATTCGCGATTCCTCCAAATATAGACATACTTTATTGCGAACAAGAGGTGGTGGCCGATGATTCAACAGCAGTAGAATCCGTGTTGAAGGCTGATGTGAAAAGAACGACGTTGATGGAAGAAGCTGGTAAACTCGAGAACGCGTTCAACCAAGGCGATTTGGATGTTCAAGAGAAACTCAACGAAGTGTACGCGGAGTTGAAAGCTATAGGAGCTGATTCAGCCGAACCGAGAGCACGAAGAATTTTGGCAGGTTTAGGATTTTCCAAGGAAATGCAGGTAAAGTGTCTTAGGATCTTGAATCGCCCAGAAATTCTGATTTGAAGATTTATTTTCCGGAGTTGGCACTACTTGCTCTGGTATTCTGGTATTCCAACGACCTGTCAAATATTTTTTGAGGTTAGTGCTGGTGGTCAAACAATGGGAATCCAGCTTTGATCATGTAGTCATTAAAACCGTTTATTTGCTTGAAAAATTGTTGCATGTGGAAATTTTTTTGGTATTTCTTCTAGTCAATCATACTCTTAGGAATATCAGACCAGTGAAAATTATTTAAATTAAGTGCATTTTCAATAAAAAAATGCCATAAATGTGTGCCAAAGTTGGATGTGCAAGTCGTTCAAATTAAGAGGATTTTCTTGAATATTTTGGAACACTCAGTGTGTGTAACTTAGTGTATTATACACATATTAAGTGACTTACCAGGGAACAAAGGGAAATTTGGTCAGCAGTCATCAAGACTTGACAAAATCGAAGATAAGAAACTAAAGTGAATATTTCTTCGTAGACATTGAAACAAGCAGTATTCAGTTCATGTAAAATGTAAAACTGATGAATATTTAAATTTATATCATATAAATGGAATTCCTATGGAATTCCCCACTTTTCAAAATCCTCAAGAAATAAGCCTACAGAAGACATTTGAATACCTTTTTACACAACTTGAACTTGAAATACTCCAGTATGAAAATGTAGTTGTACTACGAAACCTTTGTCACATTGGCAACGTCTCTGAGAATTATTTTGACTTTCACGAGTGCCAACCTGCGTCAGTTTCAAGTGAAAAAACTTGATTAACCTAACTCTTGGCCAACCAGGATACTTTATATAAAAGTGAATGGAGTATTTCATTATGACGATTGTGAAAGGATCGGATAATAACTGTTTCAAAAATGAGAATATTTGACAGGATAGGGCAACTAAAAACTTCTCTGGTGGATGGAGAATGAGAGTATCTTTAGCTAGAGCTTTATATTTGGAACCCACTTTGTTACTCCTTGATGAACCTACAAACCATTTGGATTTGAATGCTGTCATTTGGTTGGATAAGTATGTTGAAACCTCTTCCGTAAAGAAATTAAACTAAGAATTATTTTTCATGTTCCCGAATTATAATTTCAAATTTTACTTAATTTTCAGTTATTTACAAACATGGAAGAAAACATTACTCATAGTTTCTCACGATCAATCCTTCTTAGATAACGTATGTAATGAAATAATCCATTTAGATGCTCACAAATTACACTACTACAAAGGAAACTATTCCATGTTCAAAAAGATGCACGAGCAGAAAAAAAAAGAAATGATCAAAGATTATGAGAAACAAGAAAAACGTTTGAAGGAGATGAAATCTCATGGTTCTTCTAAGAAGCAAGCTGTAAGTGGTTCATTAAGAAATTTCGATCTGAATTCAAACGTTCTGATATTTTTAGGAGAAGAAGCAGAAGGAAGCGTTAACTAGAAAACAGGAGAAGAATAGGAGCAAAGTTCAGAAGCAAGAAGACGCTGTACCTACTGAACTGTTACAGAAACCCAAGGATTATATGGTTAAATTTTCATTTCCTGAACCGCCACCGCTTCAACCACCTATTTTGGGTTTACATGGTAACTACCTCCGTCTTAACTCTGGATTCTTTTCAATTATAAGATAAATGTTTCACGTCCGGGACTCGAAAGCTTACACATGGACGCCATCAATTTCAAAGGCAAACGTGTCACGCTTATATTGGGCACAATATAAAGCGTTTTAAATTCTCTTTCATACTTTTCAATATTATTTCTTTATTTGATTCAAGTTGTAAATTTTTCACGATTTCATTTCCATTTGTGTTTTAGATGTAACATTTGCTTACTCCGGCCAAAAACCGCTGTTTGTCAATGTTGAATTTGGTATCGATATGAACAGTAGAGTGGCCATTGTTGGTCCGAACGGAGTGGGAAAATCTACATTCCTCAAATTGTTAACTGGTGATTTAGAACCGTCCAAAGGAGAAGTTAGAAAGAATTATAGGCTTGTAGGTCATTACCTCTTTTCGTGGGGACGAATTATTTCAATATTTACTTTTAGAGAATCGGAAGGTTTGACCAACATTCTGGAGAGCATTTAACGGCGGAAGAAACGCCATCGGAATATTTAATGAGGTTATTTAATTTACCATATGAAAAAGCGAGGAAACAGCTGGGCACCTTCGGTTTGGCTAGTTTTGCTCATTCCATAAAGATGAAGGATTTGTCTGGTGGTCAAAAAGCTAGAGTAGCTCTAGCTGAGTTGTGTTTGAACGCTCCCGATGTTCTTATATTGGTAAGTTAAACTTACTGAGTTTAGTAAAGCAATCCAACGACCTGTCAAATATTTTTTGAGGTTAGTGCTGGTGGTCAAACAATGGGAATTCAGCTTTGTTCATGTAGACATCAAAACCTTTTATTTGCTTGAAAAATTGTTTTGATATTGATATTTCAAGTCAATCTTGCTCTTAGGAACATCAGACTAGTGAAAATTATAAAAAAATGCTATAAATGTGTGCCAAAGTTGGATGTGTAAGTCGTTCAAATTGAGAGGATTTTCTTGAAAATTTTGGAACAACCAGTGTGTGTTACTTGGTGTATTACCACATATTAAGTAATCTACCAGAAAACAAAGGGAAATTTGGTCAGCAGCCATCTAGACTTGATAAAATCGAAGATAAGAAACTAAAGTGAATATTTCTTCGTAGACACTGAAATGAGCAGTATTCAGTTCATGTTAAATGTAAAACTGATGAATATTGAAATTTTATATCATATAAAAGGATGAAGAAGTTACAGGTTGCAGTGGTATGATAAATTTTCTCCCACACTTCCTCTACAATCTTTGCGGGCTCCCAATACTAAGTATAAAGTTGTGTTCATATGATTGAGTGAAATTTTCTTCCTCTTTGTAGCCTCAGGTTATTTTTTTATATCACAAGTCATAAAAACTCACTCGTTCACTCATAAAATGCATGAAATAATAAAATTCCTCCACCTGTCAGATACGTTTTGAGGTTAACAGTGGTAGAATAATCACGTGGTTTGGATTACCTAATCCAAACCATGGTTTGCGATAAATATGTGGAATTTCATTATTTTATGCATTCTCTGAGTGAACAAGTGAGTTTTTATGATTTATAATATCAAAAAAATCCGGAAGCTACACAGAGGAAGAGAATTTCACTCAATCATATGATCACAACTTTATATGTACTTGGGAGCCCGCAGAGATTGCAGAGGAAGTATAGGAGAAAATTTATCATAGCACTGCAATCTGTAACTTCTTTATCCTTTTATATGATTTGAAATTTTAATATTCATCAGTTTCACATTTATCATGGACTGAATACAGCTTATTTCAGTGTCTACGAAGAAATATTCACTTCAGTTTCTTATCTTCTATTTTGTCAAGTCTTGATGACTGCTGACCAAATTTCGCTTCGTTTCCTTGTAAGTCACTTAATATGTGGATAATACACCAAGTTTCACACACTGGGTGTTCCAAAATATTCTAGAAAATCCTCTTAATTTGAACAACTTGCACATACAACTTTGGCACACATTTATGGCATTTTTTAATTGAAAATGCACTTAATTTAAATATTTTTCACTAGTCCAATATTCATAAGAGTAAGATTGACTAAGAATATCAAGAAAGTGTCCACATAAAACAAATTTCCAAGCAAATAAACGGTTTTAATGTTTTCATGAACAAATCTAAATTCCCATTGTTTGACCACCAGCACTAACCTCAAAAAATATTTGACAGGTCGTTGGATTGCCTAATTGGACGGGTTAAGTAAGGAATTGATTGACAAATGTGATTTTTTCAGGATGAGCCTACAAATAATTTAGATATTGAGTCAATCGATGCATTAGCAGATGCAATCAATGAATTTAGTGGAGGTGTTATAATAGTATCTCACGACGAAAGGCTAATAAGGTAATGTGTTCATTTTATATTGGTTTTGGACTAGTTGAATTAAAATTTTATATCGATACATGGGGGTGAATGATTTTCGGAAAACTATAATGGAGAATGTCAGGCGGAAATTGGGACAATATTTATACCACTTTGTGGAAGTTGGCGGGGCTGAATTTGAGCCTTTGGTGGATTAAACTACGGATGTGTCCGGTTTTCCGACGCTTACTTTGGATTTTTCGGTGGAGCGCTATTGGTAACACTGCTTTTATATCATTTCAGGGAGACCGATTGTACATTGTTCATTATAGAAGACCAGACAATTAATGAGATGGATGGTGACTTCGATGATTACAGGAAGGAACTCTTGGAGAGTTTGGGCGAAATAATCAACAATCCTAGTATAGCTGCTAATGCTGCTGTTCAACAATAGGAAGAAATTTAATAAATATTTTGAGAATATTGGTTTTCGATTTTTATTTCCATATCAGCAAAAACATTAGAAACGAACTGCCAATTGTTTTTCAATAACTCATCTCGAAAGGGAGCCAGCACCAAAATATTCATAATACAATACTTTTCTTCGCCGCCACTGCTCGATAATCTCGAGGACGTGTCATATTCCATTCACTTTTATAAAAAAAATATCCCGGGTTGACATGACATTCTGACACATTTCACCGTTAACATTTCGAAAATGTTAGGTTATAGTCATTTTCCTGTCAGATACATACGCAACGTTGTCGTTTCTACATAGAGATCGTAGTAATTACGATCATATTTATCAAAAAGTTTATTTACTTTGGGAAAATAGTGAATTTGAGAAAATATTAAGTGAATTCGATAATTTCAAAGACCTGGAGCAAGAGCAATACTCAAATTGATAGACATGAGGAAAACTCAATAAAAACAAGATAACAGGATTTTTTATTAAATATCAACCAGTTTTAAGCTTACACCTACATTGTTAGTACTATTTTTCATACCCCACCTCAATTCAATTATTAACTTCATTCTCCTAACATGTTTAAAATTTCTTCACTCTTTCTTAATGATCAAAGGTCCTACATTATCATCATTCTCTTTATTGTAAGTACCATGACTTCCATCACAATATGGCCACTAAAAATAATATTCATAAAAATAGTCACACTACCTTTTCAGAGAGCGAATAAATTCAAGATTCTCATGGCAAATAGAGATTGTAATATTATTAATCTATAAAGATCAAAGGTCAACCATTTTCAATCAATCCAAGATTTAACAACCAAGAATAATTAAACTATTCTGAGTTGAAAAAATGATTAAACAAAATATTACCCACATTTTTGGACCTCCAGCATCTACAAAATACTGCTTTTTCTGTGATGTCCTCGACATCTATAGTATCGACAACCTTTGGCGAATTTTTAAGTATTTTAGGATTTACTTTTCCACATGGTGGTGGTCTAGCTTTAGGACAGAATGCAAGATACGAAACGTATGTTGCACCAGCAACACATGCGAATGGTGGTATTAATGAAATCCAGTCTCTTACTGAAAATCAGAAGATTAGTACAGATATTGTGAATATTGAAATACTTGGATTCTCATTAACATAGTCTTTTTCAATTTATTCAGTGAAAAGCTGATATAAATTACATATATTTGAATTATTTTTAATAATGACATTCTGAATGCGTTTCATATTCAAACGATTTAAGAAAATATGAGTAACATCAAAAAATCCTACTGCTCAATCTGAACCATCCTCCTACTGTATCAGGTATTGGTAAACTGGACAAGTAATTAGGAAGAGTAACTTTTACCAACTGTGCCATTATTTAAGAGAAAGTTATTATCGATGATAATTATTTCAATGTAGTTACGCCACAAATATCTATATTTTTTTTAACTGAGCTCCAACACTGATAAATGGAAACAACTTTTGGCAGTGACGGCACAGTGGCACACAAGTTTTGACAAATTGTCAAGTGTCACATCCATAGAGTTGAGATAGTCTCTATGGTGGAGAAAAGAATATTCTTCTCCCTATGTTTTCTATGGTCTCACGAAATGATGGAAAATATGAGGAGAAGAAACCACAGAATCACAAAGGTATATTTTCCGGTTTCCTGTTCCGGTTGTAGACTTTCCGTCGCGGATGAACTTACGCATGTCTGCACATTATGAAATATGAATCACAAGTACCTTTCTTATGTAAAACACGTTGGCGCATCAGAATTTGCTGTGCAAATGCAAATTTGTCCAGTGGTGTAAAAGTTGGGGGGTAAAATCTTTGGGCAAATTCAATATCTCCGCCACTGGCACGTCTAATAAAACCGAGTAAAGCGCAAGAAAGTAGCTATTATTAGTTACAATGTGTGTATAAAAACTCAATTCTAACGGTTCCTGAGATATTAACAAAAATCTGAAAACAATATAAATTTTTGACACCCTGTATCTCGGAAACGAAGACCCGGAAGATAAAATGGAAGAGAAAATAAAATTCAATTTTCTGCATGAGAAATCTACAGTTAACCGAGTTATTTCAGAAACGATAAATGCAATAATTCGATGTTGCCATATATAATTTCGCGGCTTTATACAGAGAAATCACCACAGAACACATATATAACAACCTTGAAATCGCACGAAAAATGTCCTCTGCAAAAAAACTGTTAACCTTTTTTGAGTTTTTTTCATAACAAATAAATTTGATGTCGTCCTGACCTGTATCGAAGAGTGGAAGGTAATCTGGTAATCCAGCATTATCATAAGTGAAATTCATTCGATAGGTAATTTTCATCACATTTGTGTTTTTGATACGTCAAAAAATCCGGGGAAGTCCCCATACCTCTAAACTACGTTTGAAAATAGTAGTTATATGTTCTGTGATTCTAAAAATTAGTATTTCTAGTATCTTTTCGGAAATATGTATGTGCCTCCAAATGTTTCATTTTATGATTCGAAATTTGTATAATTTGATTATGTTTCAGAATCAACCTCACAACTGTGGTAGTGCTGACCATTGAAGACCCAGGATGGCTACATCTAGTACTCCAAAGTCGCATATTTATCCTCTACCCGAATTTCTTGCGGATAAAGTACGATGTAGTAGTTGTAACAATTTTTTATCAGTTCCTCCGATATATAACTCTCAAAGTGGGGACATTGTCTGCGGTAGATGTATCGATTTGAAAAATCCACAAGGCACCAGAAATGAACTGTACGAAACAATCCTGGAGATTTTATCATTTCCATGTATGAATAAACAGTTTGGATGTTTGGAAAACAGAAGAGGGAAAGACATGTGGACTCATGAGTTTAGCTGTTCTTACAGGCGAGTAAATTGTCCCCTCGCTTCATCAAAATCTTGTGATTGGGTTGGAGATATAGAAACCCTTTTGGAACACTTTGAAGATCACCATGAGATGAATCTAATGAAAGAACCTTCCTTTGAAGTTAATTTTCTTGACAATTTTGAGGATGTTAGCCTACTGCCGTATTCAGACACTCTATTTTTGGTCAGAAGGCATGGAGATGTGGAAAAGAACAAATTTTGGTGCTCTCTCCAAGCCATTCTGAGAAATGAGTTTGAGAAATTCAAATATTCTTTAACGTTTAAGAATCCAGTATCTGGCGAAACACAAAAATTCGATGATAAGAAAATGGTTAGTTTAAACGATAAAGATAGTTTCGAAATCGATACAAATGAGGTACAGGAATATTTAAAGAATCCTGTGATCATTGTAGCCACTATAGAGATAACGGATTTTTCCGCTGATCCCGATAAAAACAATGGGAGCAGTGATGGTTTATCCAATACCGATTTGAACATGTTGAAGGCTATAGAATGTCCTGTTTGTTTTGAATACATGGTTCCACCTATTTACCAATGCGAAATTGGTCACAGTATTTGTGCGAAATGCAAAGAAATGGTAACACAATGTCCAACGTGTAGAAGACCTTGGGGCACAGCCCAAAATTTTGCGGTTGAATGTTTAACGTCTTTCATAAAATACCCCTGCAAAAACTCAGAAAAAGGTTGCGACTTTGTCGCTACTGCTAAAACAATAAAACAGCACGAAGGTACTTGTCAGTTCGGTCCTCTCAGCTGTCCTACTTTGGATTACACTTCGTGTGCTTGGACGGGTCTGAGGCAACATATTTTGGACCATTGTAAGCAACAGCACAAGGAGAATGTGATAGAATGCTATTCCGTGAGTATTCCGTTTGATCCTGAAGACGAAACCGAAGATGAAGATTGTTTCATCATCAGTTATATGAGGAAAATCTTTGTATTGCATTGGAAATATTCGAATGAGACTTTTTATTGGGCAGTGCAACTACTCGGGCCAATAGAACAGAGTAGTAACTACTTTTTCGATCTCGATATAATCGATAGAAGTGGAAGGAATCTGAGGATTTTCATGAGAGGCATTTGTGAAGCATTTACTGATAAATATTTGGCATTTCAAGAAAATAGATCGTTCTTGTCTTTAACTCTACAGCAGGTTAAACCATTGATAAACGAAGTGTTTTCTTTCAAGCCAACAGTTTGTATGTATCCCGTCTCTGATTAATATTTGTTGGGATAACTTTTATCATTATTTTCATTTTTGTATGTCTCACATTTGTTTTTTTACGTGGAATGATTCCATTTCCTTTTTTTATGTAAGCATTAGTGGATTCCTTGGAAACACGATGTTAAATATTTTTGAATTAAATTGTGAAAAATTGGGAATATTGTTTTTATTATAATGATGAAGGCTTTCACGGCCGGAATCCACTTCGAAATAAGAAAATACCTGGCTTTCTAGATGAATTTTTAATCGGAAGAATACAAAATTTGAAATGTTTAAGGGCTCAGATGGCATCGTAATATAATTTCCATTGAAAAAAATAGGTATTCTCTATTAGGAAATGCCCTCAGGGATGATGGTACTCACAAGATCTGTTTGAGGAGTAGAAGAGATTTATTTAAACAAAGACAACAACCATACTACTTTGAGTAACCTGGGCTCGTGAACAAAAGTCGAAAATGAAAAATCGTAAAAATATAAAACCGAATAATTCATTACTTATGAGGGCTACATGAACGGTTCTGGTATCAAAATGTAGGTTTTCGAGGTCGCTCCATTCAATAAAATATATTCCAGAGCCCTAACTAGTATAGTTTAGATTTTCACCTGTCAAATGGCATTTTTCGAAAAATTGCAAATTTCAAACTCTCATATCTTCCGTTCCTATCATCTCCGCCAAAAATTATTTATATCATACGGATCAGCATACCTCAATGTATCACTGTGCAAAATATGAGCGATTTGAAAAATCTCAAATTTTTGGTGAAAAATGCCAAAGGGGTAAGACCCCCCAAAAACACCATATTTGTCATCACCAAGGAATCCCTGGCGAATCCAAAGTCGTTTTTCGAACGTGAAGATCTACTACCCATTCGAATCATGCAGAATACCCATTAGACTGATCAGTATCGCCTATACTTTGAGTGCTCTGAGCGTCTGAACAAAACTCGAAACTGAAAAATCGAAAAATATAAAATCGAATAATTCGTTACATATGAGGGCTACATGGACGATTTTGGTATCAAAATGTAGGTTTTCGAGGTGGCTCCATTCAATAAAAGATATTCCAGAGCCCTAACTAGCATAGTTTAGATTTTCACCTGTCAAATGGCATTTTTCGAAAAATTGCAAATTTCAAACTCTCATATCTTCCGTTCCTATCATCTCCGCCAAAAATAATTTATATCACATGGATCAGCATACCTCAATGTATCACTGGGCAAAATATGAGCGATTTGAAAAATCTCAAATTTTTGGTGAAAAATGCCAAAGGGGTAAGACCCCCCAAAAACACCATATTTGTCATCACCAAGGAATCCCTGGCGAATCCAAAGTCGTTTTTCGAACGTGAAGATCTACTACCCATTCGAATCATGCAGAATACCCATTAGACTGATCAGTATCGCCTATACTTTGAGTGCTCTGAGCGTCTGAACAAAACTCTAAACTGAAAAATCGAAAAATATAAAACCGAATAATTCGTTACTTATGAGGGCTACATGGACGATTTTGGTATCAAAATGTAGGTTTTCGAGGTCGCTCCATTCAATAAAAGATATTCCAGAGCCCTAACTAGCATAGTTTAGATTTTCGCCTGTCAAATGGCATTTTTCGAAAAATTGCAAATTTCAAACTCTCATATCTTCCGTTCCTATTATCTCCGCCAAAAATTATTTATATCATATGGATCAGCATACCTCAATGTATCACTGGGCAAAATATGAGCGATTTGAAAAATCTCAAATTTTTGGTGAAAAATGCCAAAGGGGTAAGACCCCCCAAAAACACCATATTTGTCATCACCAAGGAATCCCTGGCGAATCCAAAGTCGTTTTTCGAACGTGAAGATCTACTACCCATTCGAATCATGCAGAATACCCATTAGACTGATCAGTATCGCCTATACTTTGAGTGCTCTGAGCGTCTGAACAAAACTCGAAACTGAAAAATCGAAAAATATAAAACCGAATAATTCGTTACTTATGAGGGCTACATGGACGATTTTGGTATCAAAATGTAGGTTTTCGAGGTCGCTCCATTCAATAAAAGATATTCCAGAGCCCTAACTAGCATAGTTTAGATTTTCACCTGCCAAATGGCATTTTTCGAAAAATTGCAAATTTCAAACTCTCATATCTTCCGTTCCTATCATCTCCGCCAAAAATTATTTATATCATATGGATCAGCATACCTCAATGTATCACTGGGCAAAATATGAGCGATTTGAAAAATCTCAAATTTTTGGTGAAAAATGCCAAAGGGGTAAGACCCCCCAAAAACACCATATTTGTCATCACCAAGGAATCCCTGGCGAATCCAAAGTCGTTTTTCGAACGTGAAGATCTACTACCCATTCGAATCATGCAGAATACCCATTAGACTGATCAGTATCGCCTATACTTTGAGTGCTCTGAGCGTCTGAACAAAACTCGAAACTGAAAAATCGAAAAATTATAAAACCGAATAATTCGTTACTTATGAGGGCTACATGGACGATTTTGGTATCAAAATGTAGGTTTTCGAGGTCGCTCCATTCAATAAAAGATATTTCAGAGCCCTAACTAGCATAGTTTAGATTTTCACCTGTCAAATGGCATTTTTCGAAAATTTGCAAATTTCAAACTCTCATATCTTCCGTTCCTATCATCTCCGCCAAAAATTATTTATATCATATGGATCAGCATACCTCAATGTATCACTGGGCAAAATATGAGCGATTTGAAAAATCTCAAATTTTTGGTGAAAAATGCCAAAGGGGTAAGACCCCCCAAAAACACCATATTTGTCATCTCCAAGGAATCCCTGGCGAATCCAAAGTCGTTTTTCGAACGTGAAGATCTACTACCCATTCGAATCATGCAGAATATACCCATTAGACTGATCAATATCGCCTATACTTTGAGTGCTCTGAGCGTCTGAACAAAACTCGAAAATGAAAAATCGAAAAATATAAAACCGAATAATTCGTTACTTATGAGGGCTACATGGACGATTTTGGTATCAAAATGTAGGTTTTCGAGGTCGCTCCATTCAATAAAAGATATTCCAGAGCCCTAACTAGCATAGTTTAGATTTTCACCTGTCAAATGGCATTTTTCGAAAAATTGCAAATTTCAAACTCTCATATCTTCCGTTCCTATCATCTCCGCCAAAAATTATTTATATCACATGGATCTAGCATACCTCAATGAATCACTGTGCAAAATATGAGCGATTTTAAAAATCTCAAATTTTTGGTGAAAAATGACATCATGGCCCATGGGCGCCCGCAGGGGGGGCCAGGGGGGGCCATGGCCCCCCCTGAGATTTGTACGGCCTTATCGTTTTTCAGCTTAACACCCTCAATATTTCAATAATTTTTATTTTGCCCCTCCTGAGAAAAATTTTGGCCCCCCCTGAGAAAAATTTCTGCGGGCGCCCATGTCATGGCCATATAATATTTTCTCAAATTATTTTCCCAAAGTAAATAAACATTTTGTTAAATACGTAATTACTACGATCTCTATGTAGAAACGACATTTTTGCGTACGTATCTGACAGAAAAATGACTAAAACCTAACATTTTCGAAATATACACGGTGAAATGTGTAAGAATTCCATAGTCAACTGGGATTCTTTATGAAAGTGAATGGAGATATCAATTGATCAGTTTATTTGTTATAACAATTACTAATCGGTTGTTATATTCAAAGGGCTGTTACTCCGAAAGGGGGGTCTCCTGTCAAAAATTGGGGTATCTTAATTTTGTTGCATTAATTCCGGGACACCCTGTATAGAACTTCCTTGAAATGGAAATAAAATTCGAAACGAATTTGAAAAACTTCGAATTCTTTTTCGGTAACAAATTCGGAAGAATTCAATCATTCTTGTTGCGATTTATCCATTAGGGACTTTAGGGTTGCTTTCAGGTACCCAGGGATCACAATGGTTTTGTATCAAGCTCATACAGCTTCATTTCAATTTTAAAAGAGGGGTAGTGAATTTTAAATGTGACTGAAGTAAATATGCCAAATCATTTAGAAGATGCAGCTGATGTTGATTTCATTATTAAAACAGCCAGTGAGTAAATGAGCCAAAAATCATTAAGAATCATTTCGAATTCATTAAACATAACAAAAACAAAATTCAACTGACGCTAGTCATTTCACAGATGTTAGTGTTATTTCGTTTCGGCGAATTTATAGGTTATGAAACTGACAAATGAAGTTGCTATAGGAACTGTTGTTTTGTTCATTAGATTTTTTGGAAATGAGTAGTGAGTGTTTTGTTTATACTTTCGAAAAAGATTCTGATTTTCCTATTTTCTTATTCACTTATATTTTCTAGTCGAGAGAGATCCCAAGAAAAGGAGGGTGAAACCTGTAGATACTCAATCCATTATCAAGTTTGAAGATTTGGAGGAAAGCTCAGATGATTCAGATTTCCGAATCGAAGATCACCCAGAAGCTACTGACGATGATGATTCCTTGAATTCAGGTGGAAATGGTACCTATATTATGACTCGCCCATTCTGTCAGTAGAGTTTCTGTATTCGAAACATGAGAACTGAAACTGTTTCTAATCGAATCATTCAGTCTCAGTTTGTAATATTGATGCATGATGTATGAGCTACAGCATATTTGATTGTTCTTTCTTATTCAATTGATTTATATTCTTGGTGATAGATGACAGTAGCAGCGAAGAAGAGGAAGAATCTGATGAATCCGATGTAAATGAGGAATTAAAAGCATTAGAATTCAATAAAGATGAGGGTTTTACAGTGTCAGATTTGCTGAATGAAGTAGACTTTCAATCAGATAAATATTCACAGGTGAGTAAGAAGTTTTTCATTTATTTATTTCACAAAAGACCGATATGAAGTGCTAAGGATACACACACCATCAGTTGGTGCAGTATCATGCCATCAATTGGTGTAATGAATCTCTGGATGGCATTCTAAATGAGCAAAATGGAAAGGTTAAAGTGCTCTGTGGAATGTATGAACAATTGGGACAGCAGTGACTGCACACCTATACTCCATTCACTTTTATAAAGTATCCCGGTTTGCCATGACATTCTGACACATTTCACCGTTTATATTTTGAAAATGTTAGGTTATAGTCATTTTACTGTCAGATGAATAAGCAACGTTGCCCTTTCTACATAGAGGTCGTAGTATTAACGTATTTATCAAAATGTTTATTTACTTTGGGAAAATAATGAAATTGGGAAAATATTATGTGAATTCAATAATTCCAAAGACCTGGCGAATGTTTAAGAAACTTTTTTCGCTGTTATTACTGGAAATATTTCACGTATATAAACATGGTTGGAAGATTCAGTTATGCGTTTTTCTTGTACGGAAATCAAGAATCGAGTGTTGAAATTTTACTGAAAAATAATGGACAAAATAATCCGTTACTTTGTGATAGTTCATTCGAAAAAAGAGTAAAAGTATTCGAATAACCTGACAGAAAAACTTCTAATTGAACAGATGGACCTAAGGATTTCCCCACTTTTCAAAATTCTCGAGAAATAAGCCTACAGAATACATTTAAATAACTTTTTGCCCAACTTGAAATACTCCAGTATGAAAATGTAGTTGTACTACGAAACCTGTGTCACATTGGCAACGTCTCTGAGAATTATTTTGACTTTCACGAGTGCCAACCTGCGTCAGTTTCAAGTGAAAAAACCTGATAAACCTAAATCTTGGCCAACTGGGATACATTATTAAAGTGAATGGAGTATACTTTTAATCAATATAATTTTTTGTTAGTTATGTATAGGATGTACTGCCAAAGTTTTTCCTATCTATCTGAACAGCTATTGATAGAACACGCAGCCAGTGTTGCCAGGTTGAAAATGAGGAAAGCGGTAGACTTGACCAAGAAAAGCGGTAGATTTTTTGAGAATAAAACGGTAGATATGCCCATAGACAAGATATTTTTATGGCCTTACTCTGTTTGGGCCAAAAATACACTAAAAATGCTTAGTTTAAAGTACTACCGTACATAGAATATACGCATAAGACTTGAATTAGAGTTAAACAAAACCATTTATCAATTTAATATGAGAGTTTATAAACTAATTTGAGTGCATGATAGAAAATAAAAATAGATTCAAAATTGAAATGTATGAGTACACATTCTAAAGCGAAAAACTGCCTAGATTTTTTGTACATATTGTCGTTATGATATGATAACAGTTGTTGGTCAATTTCAAATTAAAACATTCACTCTGCATACAGGGTCTTTCACGAGGAACCTCACCCATATTTATACGGGAAACTACTGAACGTATTTTCATGAATTCAGCACTTATAAGTATTTCACGATGCTGATGAAATCTAAAATATTTTCAAAGCATGAGCACCTCCGGTTTTTCCGGAAATGACGTCAACTTCCGTTTTTCAAATTAGAACACCATTTTTTTATTGCAGAAATAGATTCCTTTGAAAATTTCAAGTTATTTTGATGTAACATTTTTCAGTTTTGGTTGGAAAATTCTCTCTGAGCGGGAAAATTCGAAAAAAAAATCGAAAATAGAGCTCCGCTGAAACAAGAATAACTTCGAGGTTTTTGGATGGAAAATTTTCATTTTTGGGATTTTTCAAGATGTAAGATTGATGTATCCACTTTAAAAATCGAAATCGCGATTCATGATACAGGGGGTGAAAAAATCGCTTTCAAAGTTAGGGATGACAAAATCGTGAAAAATCAATTTTTTCAAATTAGAACCCCATTTTTTTATGGCAGATATTGAATCTACGTTAAAAAATAATGTGAGTGTATGCATCACACCCTTGCCCTAAAATGGATATTTTACCCACAATATTATTTGTCGATAAAGAGTTTCTTAATTTAGTTTTCGATAAGAACAGTACATAATACCTACATAATGATTTCCGAATTCGAAAGATATCATACCAACACTGAGACAAACCTTAACCTACACGAAAAACAGATGAAACTATTCTCACAAATCCAACCCATTTTGAAAACTGACCCGAGTTCCCGATTAATATGAATAGTGCAGAATAATTGCGGTTTGCCCTTCGCGAGGGAATATCTAGATTCGTGAGGCTAGCCTCAGATTCAACGTAACATGTGGCGTTTAGGCGTGCGGGCTTCTCGCCTCTTGTCCGTTCCATATGATGTAGAATAACGCGCTAGACAAGGAAGTGCGAGGCCAGCCTCTGCCGTTTACTGGGAGGTGAGGAAGTGAGATGGATACACAGAAATCGCGAGATATGGACACGTAGACCCGGAGACGCTCTTTATTGCAATATAATGAAGGGAATAGCTTGTCTTTTTGCACTGGTCGGCCTCTGGCATCCTCGCCATTATCATTCTCTTGTTTTTCAGCTGGCTGATAAATACTCAGAAATACTCATCTGTTTCGGCTGCTTGGGAGACCATAGCGACAGTGTTAACGAAATTGTCGAATGTGACAGCTGCGGTGTAACAGTACACGAAGCATGTTACGGGGTATCAGACACTGCCAGTTTATCCAGCACCGATTCATTATCACCTACCGCTCCGTGGTTTTGCGAGGCATGTAAAGCAGGCGTTACTAGCCCTGTTTGCGAATTGTGCCCAAACGGAGGTGGGATCTTCAAAGAGACTGACGTTGGAAAATGGGTCCATTTGGTAATACTTAACTTATTTATTCGATCAGCATCACTAATCCGTTTTCAAAGGACCCCGCACTTTACTTATTGCTACTGATCAAAAGTGTCCATGGATCCAATTCAATCCTATGACTAGTTTTCGAGATACACGGCTTTGAAGTTGAGAATTACCCACTTTTTCTACGCGCGTATCTCGAAACAGAATCGAATGAACTTCAATTTTTCTCAAGAAACATTTCATTCCATCCCCAGGGAGCAACCATACGAAGGAATATGACCGAAATCGTTACTAATACAGGGTTATCCATAATTGAATGCATGCCTGATTTTGAAAGTATAAAATATGTCAGTTCCAGAGCTAGAACGTTTGCAAAATGAACTATTTCACTAGATATGTTGTTGTTACATCGAAAATCCTGAAATACCCAGAATTCATAGTGGGTGATCCATTATTATAGAAACTATTCACAATGAAGGTTAAGTGGACACTCTGTATTTTTGGGTTGATTTGAGGGGTTTGTTTTAATTTCTCAGAACATATCATCATGGACTTCGAAGAATACAGGGTGATTTAGTCCTGAAATAAACTGTGAACCTCACGAAAATACCCAAAAACCACCTTTTTTTTCATCACCCTCTATTTCAAGATTAACTCCGTTGAGGTGGGTGCTTACTTTCACCACTGTACTTGATATAAAAACATCAATACGGCTGAGAGTTTTTATCCTCTTCCTATGACCAGATTTTTTGCTGGAATAAGAATAGAATAACATAAATAAATAATTTTCATATTACATAAAAAAAATCTGGTCATAGGAAGTGGATGAAAACTTTCAGCCGTATTGATGTTTTTATATCAAGTACAGTGGTGAAAGAAAACTCCCACCCCAACGGAGTTAATCTTGAAACAGAGGGTGATGAAAAAAAGGGGGTTTTTGGTATTTTCGCAAGGTTCACAATTTATTTCATGACTGAATCACCCTGTATTCTTTGAAGTCCATCATGATATGTTCTGTAAAAATAAAAGAAACACCTCAAATCAACCCAAAAATACAGGGTGTCCACTTAACCTTCATTGTGAATAGTTTCTATAATAATGGATCACCCAGTATGAATTCTGGGTATTTTAGGTTTTTTTGATGTAACAACAACATATCTAGTGAAATAGTTCATTTTGCGAACGTTCTCGCTCTGGAACTGACATATTCTATACTTTCAAAATCGGGCAGGCATTCAATTATGGATAACCCTGTATTCGTAACGATTTTCGGTCATATTTCTCTATATAGCTGCTCCCTGGGGATGGAATGAAATGTTTTTTGAGAAAAATTGAAGTTCATTTGATTCTGTTTCGAGATACGCGCGTAGTAAAAGTGGGTAATTCTCAACTTCAACGCCCTGTATCTCAAAAACTAGTCATAGGATTGAGTTGGGGTCATGGACACTTTTGATCAGTAGGTCGAGTACTGGATTATACCCATAGAACTTATAGTACATGGAATGCTATTACCAGATCAAAAAGTGGGTAAACATCTCAAGTTGGAGGAATCTCTAAATTTCCATGTTCCCATGGATACGACCTGTCACACCGAACAGAAACACAGAAATGTTTGCCGAAATGCCAAGTGAATCGGATCTTGACGATTAAATTCATAGTATTTCTGTGTTTCTATTCTGTATGACAAGTCGTAACCATGGCAACATGGAAATTTCACTATTCCTCCAACTGGAGATGTTTATCCACTTTTTTAAGCTGAGCAGCAAGGCTAATGGCATTCCATGTACTATAAGTTCTATGATTATACCAAAAAATTTGAACATTTGACAGAACGCCATCTGCCTTATGGCAAGTGCGGGGTCCTTTAATTCTGTCCAATTTCTTTGACAGCTGATGTCAATTTTTATCTGTCAAACGTTTTTTTTTTTGTTGAAATGCGAATCTAGTCGAAGAAAAATCATCCATATGCCGATAAATGGCAATTATTACAAGGGTCAATTAATGTTACAGGTTTGTGCCCTTTATGTACCAGGTGTTGCTTTCGGAGAAGTCGACAAGCTTACAAATGTCACACTTTTCGAAATGCCCTACAACAAATGGGGAGCTAAAAGTTGCAGCTTATGTACAGACGACAGATTTGCCAGGACAGGGGTTTGCATAGGCTGTGATGCGGGAATGTGTCGTACATATTTTCATGTCACTTGGTAGGACCGTCTGTTCGAATTCGAACTAAATAGTTTATGATTTTTTTGTTATAGTGCCCAAAGGGAAGGGTTTCTTTCTGAGGCTCATTCGGAAGAGGTCGATCAAGCCGATCCGTTTTACGCTCATTGTAAATTACATTCCGATAAAACCTTGGTGAAAAAACGTAAAAAAAACTATTTGGCTTTACAGTTGAGAACGCACTACAGATATTTGCAGTTCCAAAAAGAAGGACATTCGACTTCAACTGAGCAGTTGAGGATAAAAAGAAAGTTGGAAAAGCAAAAAGTGCACTATGCCAATCACAAGTCTTCTAAACCGCCACCCTGGGGTGAGCTACTCTTTTCGATTATTCTTCAAAGGAATCATGCCAAATAATAATCATATTCCAGATATAATATTTTTTAATTTTCAGTTCCCACCCAAAAGATGCCGAGACTGTTGACCACAAGTGCTTCGGCATGCAAAAGGTTGCTCAGAAAAGCTCAACTCATGGGCATCGATACTTTAGCTCTAGAAATGCAGGATGCTCAAATCGCAGCTTTACAAGACATAAGAAAAAAATGGCACATATCGCCAGCTTTTAGTGTAGAATTCATCGCATACTACATGGACCGAAATGAGAGGTTGAAAGGAATGAAGGAAACATTGGAGAAATTATTAGAAGAGAATAAAACGTTACTCGAAGAGCAACAGATACTCAGGATTAAATATGATGAGGTAACAGAACGAACTTATTATTATTATTCATTCTTTTATTTTGAATTTTTTCGATTTCAGCTGCTCAAGAACAGCGCCGAGATCAGTAAAAATGAGAAAGATTTGAAGCAGGCTATTCATAAATTTCATTCGGCTATTCTTAGCGCGTCTCCCACCAAAAATTTACCTAATATAGACGATTTGGCTAAATCCGCTGCGATAAGGCCTCCTCAACCCATGATGGTACCGACGGCAGCGGCGCTCAAGATGGGAGTTGGATTTCCCTTGAAGAACATGGGATCTGGTAGAACGGATAGGGTGTTGAGCAGCCACGCCAAGCAAGGTACGTGATTTTTGCAAACTCTTCCTCAACAGCCCTATTAAAACCCAATACTGGATACTACCTCCCTTAAATTTGCCATCGAAATTTACGAAATCAACTGAAAACTAAAAAAAACACACCCCTTTCTCTTACTTTATAAAGCCGATCTAATTCAATTCCTAATAAGCGATTCAACTATCTCCACCGTAGAGTCGGCTGGCCGACCTAGCGCGTATTGCACGTCGTGTGAATTAACTAGGAATTAGAAATACATATTTTCGAACTGTACGAAAACGTTTTTTTTTCTGAAATAAAATTATTTGGGAATTATCCATTTAACATACATTTCATATTTGTAATAAACAATAAGAAACTGCTGAATTTATAACCAGGTAAGTGCTGGGTGGGCTGGCCGACCTTTGGTGCGTTTGAGTTGACGATCGGTAGAGCGAGTAGAATAGTGAACAGAGTAGAAAGAGGAGCTCCCGAGCACTTTTGTCAAATCGAACACGGTGGAGTAAAAGCTTGACGGAAGAATTGTATTGTGACAGAAATTCGAATTGATTTGTGAGAAATATAATATATAATAAACCCCATAATACTGTGAATATGAACAATTTGGAAATTCGGCTTGTAGCCGAAATATTTATATTCGATTCCGATGATGAAGATGGAAATAAAGAAAGGATGGAAAGGCTGGAAAAAATAAAATTTTTCGTGGAAGAGACTGTACTGCTCTATTAAAAGGAAGATTCAGAAGACTAAAATTGATGGAAGCTACTCGAGTTGATTTTATTTAATGTTTTTATTCAACACATTTTGTAATCTGAAAACAACATAATAATATTCCTTATCAAATTATGAGATCTGAAGACTTATTAATTTAAATTCTTTGGTCTTTATTGACAATAATACTTATAAATAAGGCCTTTGGATATCATGATTGATTTTTTTTCTGGAAAAGATGCATTTTTTTTAGCTTCAGTATTCGTTTCACCTATATTTTCCCAATTTGGTGCTCAACAGAAAGTTGATATAAATCCAGAAACCTATCCAACCTGTTCAACTTTTCTTTGTGTCGTCTTTCCTGAGCATCTCCTATTTTTCTTTTTCTCATTCTCTGTTCACAATGTCGCGAGCTTCAAATTCAAATTGAAAAGTAATAATAAATCGTAAATTGTTCGGATATAATGACAGCAACAGATGACAGCTGGAAAAAACTCGCAGTGCTCCTCCAAAAGCTTGAGGCACATCGAGCGCGCTCGATCTACTCTTTCTGATTCAAAACGAACGCGATCGAGCACGCTCCGAGCGTCAAAAAAAACTCAAAATAGACGTGGAGTGCGCTCGGAGCATTTTGACCGTCAACTCGAACGCGCCTCTTGTGTGTATAAAGCAGCGACCGAATATCGAGGTATTGTACCGTACTGCGTGAGTTGTAGGTGTTGCATAGAACCTTATTCTGATGGTCGGCTGGCCGACCTGCATGGTGTAAAGTATACGGAAAGATGGAATGAGAAAGAACTTTTCCTGTTTTAAGAGGAAATATAAGATTTCGTGGGCAATAATCGAGTTTTGAACTTGAAATAATTCAGAATATGGTTCAATAATAGTATTTTCTAAAACTAGTTGCAGAATGGGCTTCTATTCCAATACGAATGCGAGATATTTTCTCTATTTCAGTCAAATTTCGTTGAAATTCAATGAAAAATTCAGATTATACATCCTAGTGACTTTTGTATTGTATCTTGGCAGTTGGCGACTGTTACGAAATTGACATTTCCAAATTGACGTGTGTTGAAAATTGATAGGATCGGAAGCCAGTGCTGACAACCACAAAACGAAAAATATAACTGAAAACAATGCTGTAAAGAGTTCATTACAGCACTGTTTTTAGTACTGTAATGAACTCATTACGATACTGAAATAGAGAAATGAAATTTTTATAATTATTTTCTATTTGTCAATTGGAGAAACAGCAGTTCGAACAAATCGAGATTACCAGGGCCGGTTATTGAGATATCATAAGAAAAGTAAATTCTGTCATTTTGATTTTTATTTTTCCCCACTTTATTTCAATTATTATCAAAAAACGTTACAGGAATTTTTTATTCGACAGTAAATTATCCTCAATTTGATATAATCAGATTTAGTATCCAACGTTTCGTACTCTCTGGGCCACCCTCAACCTCATTGAAATCTGATTATTTCAATTTGTGGACAATTTACTGTCGAATAAAAAATTCCTGTAACATTTTTTGATAATATTTGAAATGAAGTGGGGAAAAAAGAAAAATCAAAATGACAGAATTTTCTTCTCTTATGGTATCTCAATAACTGGCCCTTTTTCTCCATTTGACCGACGTTCTAACTCTTTTGGTTTAAAAGTTACCAATACAATCCCATTAAAAGGTAACTCTGTATACTCTATTCACTATTATAAAGTATCCCGGTTTGCCATCACATTCTGACACATTTCACAGTGTATATTTTGAAAATGTTAGGTTATAATCATTTTCTTGTCAGATACATACGCAACGTTGTCGTTTCTACATAGAGATCGTAGTAATTACGTATTTATCAAAACGTTTATTTACCTTGGGAAAATGGTGAATGCGAGAAAATATTATTTGAATTAAATAATTCTAAAGACCTGGCGAATGTTGAAGAAATTTTTTTCTCTGTTAATACTGGAAATATTTCACTTATATAAAACATGGTTGGAAGATCTAGTTATGCTATTTTCTTGTAACGAAATCAAGAATCGAGTGTTGGAATTTTAATGAAAAATAATGGACAGAATAGTCCGTAGCTTTGTGATAGTTCATTCGAAAAAAGAATAAAAGTACTCGAATAACCCGACAGAAAAACTTCTAAACGAACAGACGGACCTATGGAATTGCCCACTTTCCAAAATTCTCAAGAAATGAGCCTACAGAGGACATTTAAGGTGGGCGTTCAATGTAGTGCGTTATTATTTCAAGTTGCATTTGAAAATGGTTTCACTTTGAGAACTGAAATTTTGTGGGTAAACTCAGAAAGGATTGGAGTTTTCAATGAAATAATTTCAATCGATTTCATTTCGAAAGTTCATTTTTTTTCTTTCAAAAATACAAGAAAATGAGACAACTCATGCTTCTGTTTTATTTCAAACGAAAGACCCATGAAAATAGTTCAACTTCCGATTAAAAGTGAATCTACAGATAATTTAGTTCAGAAAAACAACTTGAAATACGGAATTGGCATCAAATATATGGCGGGAAAAAGTTCCTGCTTTACCCACATATTCACTCATTTCATATATAAAAAATAATGTGAGTGTATGCATCACACCCTTGCCCTAAAATGGATATTTTCTGAGTTAATATCCACTTTAGGGCAAGGGTGTGATGCATACACTCACATTATTTTTTAACGTAGATTCAATATCTGCCATAAAAAAATGGGGTTCTAATTCGAAAAAAATGATTTTTCACGATTTTGTCATCCCTAACTTTGAAAGCAATTTTTTCACCCCCTGTATCATGAATCGCGATTTCGATTTTTAAAGTGGATACATCAATCTTACATCTTGAAAAATCCCAAAAATGAAAATTTTCCATCCAAAAACCTCGAAGTTATTCTTGTTCCAGCGGAGCTCTATTTTCGATGTTTTTTTCGAATTTTCCCGCTCAGAGAGAATTTTCCAACCAAAACTGAAAAATGTTACATCAAAATAACTTGAAATTTTCTAAGGAATCTATTTCTGCAATAAAAAAATGGTGTTCTAATTTGAAAAACGGAAGTTGACGTAATTTCCGGAAAAACCGGAGGTGCTCATGCCTTGAAAATATTTTAGATTTCATCAGCATCGTGAAATACTTATAAGTGCTGAATTTCATGAAAATACGTTCAGTAGTTTCCCGTATAAATATGGGTGAGGTTCCTCGTGAAAGACCCTGTATGCGATGGTCGATCCGAGACTGAACTTCAGCGGACGAGAGAAACCGGCCTAAGCTTTTTCGTAAATCAATCTTTTCGAGACGTATTTTTCCAGATCCACTTCTGCTCAACGAATGCGCCACATGCAGGCAAAGAAGAGACCAACATCTATTGGCTAAATGTGACACTTGTAGTCTTTACTACCATTTAGATTGCCTGAATCCTCCGCTGACTAGACTGCCTAAAAAGTCAAAATTATACGGTTGGCAGTGTTCAGAGTGCGACAAATCGTCGGACTCTGAAGTCGAAGAGATGAAGACGCCGCGTCGCAGCAAAAGCAGGTATAGCAGAGAAGCCAGATCAGATCCCGAGACTCTCACCCCCATCATCAAGATCAGACCTTTGGAGCTCTGCAACAATCCCAAAATTGTTATTAGGTGAAAATTACCTTGAATTCGCGAAAAAGCATGTTTAGATAATTTTTTTAATTGTGCAGGTCGATGAGTTCCGATGAATATTTACCCGATCCCCAGGTAGTAGTCAAGGCATTGAGTGGAAATATACCTGAAGATTATGAAATGGAGGAAGCGAAGGCGTCTGAAAACGTGGCCACCACAAATGGTAGCGAAGGTCACAAATCAGGCAAGAAGAGGAGGAGAGAAAAGCATCGCTCGAGGTATTCACCCGAACTTGGAAGTTCCGGGAAGGAGCATAAACGTAAAAGGAAGAAGAAGAGCATCGACATTGACGAAATGCCACATCCTAGGATCACGATCAAGGTTAGTTTGTTCCGGACAAATTCTACGATCCTTTATTCGACGTAGCGATCAATTTCAGATAAAACCGATACCTCTGCCAGATGGAGAAGTGCCGTCGGAATCGAATCCGCAGAGGTTTTACGTGCCGCAGGAAAACGGAGATCAAGGACCTCCTGCGGTACCTACCAAGGCTGAAACGAAGATGAGAAGCCCTCGCACCTCGGTCTCGGAACAACCTCCTAAAATTATGAATAAGGCCGAGAGGAAAAGTACCGAGAATCGTTGTCACGTGTGTGCGAAAGAAGCTCCCAGCAACGAATCGGTGAAGTGAGTAGAATTTATAGAAAAAAATATTTTTACATATATTTTAACTGTAGATTCCTGAGTCCGAAAGAAACTTTCTTTTCATTTTCCATTTTTTTCCAAAAAAGGCTCTGTTTAAGAATATAGCCATTTGAAAATAAATTGGGCCAAATACGTGCCTGATACAATTCTCTGCAAATACCTCAAAGTTTATATTTTTCGATTGAAATTGAGTTGATACATTTAGGGAATACTCAAGTACTACCCTTATTTGAATAAGAATGTTACAAACACGATATTTCCCAACAAAAACACTTAGTTTGGTCCGATTATATCTGCAATTAAAAAGCCATATTTCTCGCAGCGAAATAAGTTAATTCTTAGATTTTTCTGAAGATTAGTTTGTAAACACTAAAAACTTGTTCATTTTTTCCTCGATATCCCAATATCTCATAAAAGATGGTTTTTCACTCAATTTATGATTAAACTACTTCAAAACAAAAATCTTCTATGACAGAGCTGTCGCAGAGCTTTTGAGAAGACGATGCCAGATTGTGTTGATTTTCTCTTTAAACAATGGTATAAAGGGGTGTCTTGCAGGTAGCGGGCGCGCAACACACACGGTAAGATCTATGAATCGACCCATCTCAAACCTTAAATTGTTGTTCTGTGTCTCAAACGTCAGTGTCTGTGAACGACGCATGCGTATAGCGATAATCGGCGGGATATGAATGGCGTAAACAGAATAACAAATCTTTTCTAGAGCTATGTTGTTATAGAAGGGGAAAAAGTGATTATTTTAGGGTTTTTTGCGATCTCGTGATGATTATGTGAATACTCTCAGTGAATAAATGTAATATTAACCGTGTAGTGTCGATTTCATATAATTCCAAGAGGATATTGTATAGATAGAAACATCGCCACAGATAATTTAGTGCTAAGAAGATGGGATTTCCGTATTTTACATTCTATGTCAATACTTTATTCTGCGTTTACGTTTTGAATTTCTATAATTTTTCAGGTGTGATGAATGCCTTAATCTGTATCACTTCGTCTGCTTGGATCCCCCGTTGAAAAAGACTCCGAAAAGAAGAGGGTACTCATGGCACTGCGCAGATTGTGATCCAACTGTAAGTTGATGATTTTGATATTCCTAATGATGGTATTGAAATACTCTTTTTCAGGGATCTGAGTAACTTTTGGATTTAAATTATAATTCTTAGTGAATAAAAATGTATTTTTCCGAAAGAAAGGTTGAGTTGCAGAGACCAACGTTCGAAATAATTAATCAGCCAAAAAAATTATTTGGTTTTTTGCATTTGTGTGAAAGAATTATTGAAAATAGAAAATAGGCTACATAAAGGATGTAACAAATGCAGCTGAATTAGAGCTCCTGAAAAGATTTACTTCAGACGAAAGAGCCGCGAAATAGAAATCTTTGTACATTCTATAATTTTTTCACCCTGTCTCGATAGGGTTGTAATTTTTGTGAATTATATGTATTGAATATGTGTGGAGTTGATTTTTACCCCTGATTATGTCGATAACTGACGATATTATAATAATAATGTCTTTCTTGAGGGAAGACTGAACAATTATAGAAAATTACTCGGAAAAAATGATTACAAAAAAAATAACACCTTTTAAATAATGAAACCTACATACTCCATTCGGAAGCAAAGTAACAAAGGAAAGTCATAATAGACAAATCTAAGAAAAATATCCTTCACTACAAATTAATGGTATCTGTTTAAGGGGCCGTTATACTCTGGCCGACGGCTACGGCACCGATTCTCCATTCAAAAATTGCCTTTCATTTATCACCTAAAAGCTTGATTTTTTCTTTAAATTGAAGTTAAGGGATGTCTTGAGGGCACTCCACCTCTTAAGGGCTGAATATGATTTTCGAATCAGCTTTTTGGTATGTTCCCTGAAACAAAGTTGATTGTCCACAGTAATTCCCAATTTTCACACCACCCTGTAGGTAGGGTGCTCGGCTACGAATTCAGCCCAGGGAATATGAACGCGATAGTTTATGCACTCGTTTTCACACCACCCTGAGGTAGAGTGCTTGGTGCGTTTTGTTTTTAAGTGGTATCCCCAGAAGGCCTACTCCACTTTAGATCGAAATGCGCCAAATTTGTTTCTAATAATCTGTTAATTAACAAATTAACCAGATATTAGAGGTTCGCGGAAAGGAAAAGTTTCAATTTAGTTCTAGCCTACGATTCTTCTCAAGGTCAAATGGATACGTACAGCATATGTGGGGTTAGGGGAACCATGCCATTAAAGCCCCTTGTGGCCGAAAGAAAACCGGAGATCCAGAAAGAAATATAACTTTTCCTTGTGTTTTTTCGATTTGGCGAATTCCGAGGTGAATATTGTTTATTGTCGCACTCTTGTTTCCGCATTTTTTGGCGCAATCCTGTTTCCGCTTTTTGGGCGAAACTTTGTTTCCGCATTTCTTGGCGCTTTTTTTGCCGCATTATCCTTCTGAACGATTCCACCAAGGGAATATATGAACGCGATTGTTAATGCACTCGTTTTCACACCACCCTGTAGGTAGAGTGCTCGGCTACTCGAACGATTCCACCAAGGGAATATATGAACGCGATAGTGTATGCACCCGTTTTTGCACCACCCTGTAGGTAGAGTGCTCGGCTACTTGAACGATTCCACCAAGGGAATATATGAACGCGATAGTTAATTTACTGTTTTTTTGGCGCTACATGTTTCCGCATTTTTGGCGCAATCTTTTTTCCGCATTATCCAGTTGAACGAATTCCACCAAGGGAATATATGAACGCGATAGTTAATGCACTCGTTTTCGCACCACCCTGTAGGTAGAGTGCTCGGCTACTTGAACGATTCCACCAAGGGAATATATGAACGCGATAGTTTATGCACTCGTTTTGACACCACCCTGTAGGTAGAGTGCCCGGCTACTTGAACGATTCCACCAAGGGAATATATTAACGCGATAGTTAATTTACTGTTTTTTGGCGCTACATGTTTCCGCATTTTTGGCGCAATCTTGTTTCCGCTTTCTGGGCGCATACTTTTTTCAGCATTATCCAGTTGAACGAATTCCACCAAGGGAATATATGAACGCGATAGTTTATGCACTCGTTTTTGCACCACCCTGTAGGTAGAGTGCTCGGCTACTTGAACGATTCCACCAAGGGAATATATGAACGCGATAGTTAATTTACTGTTTTTTGGCGCTACATGTTTCCGCATTTTTGGCGCAATCTTTTTTCCGCATTATCCAGTTGAACGAATTCCACCAAGGGAATATATGAACGCGATAGTTTATGCACTCGTTTTCGCACCACCCTGTAGGTAGAGTGCTCGGCTACTTGAACGAATTCCACCAAGGGAATATATATAAACGCGATAGTTAATGCACTCGTTTCCACACCACCCTGTCGGTAGAGTGCTCGGCGCGTTTTGTTTTTAAGTGGTATCCCTAGTAGGCCTACTCCACTTTATATCGAAATGCGCAATCTTGTTTCCGCTTTCTGGCCGCATACTTTTTTCCGCATTATCCAGTTGAACGAATTCCACCAAGGGAATATGAACGCGATAGTTAACTTACTGTATTTTGGCGCTACATGTTTCCGCATTTTTGGCGCAATCTTTTTTCCGCATTATCCAGTTGAACGAATTCCACCAAGGGAATATATGAACGCGATAGTTAATGCACTCGTTTTCACACCACCCTGTAGGTAGAGTGCTCGGCTACTTGAACGATTCCACCAAGGGAATATATTAACGCGATAGTTTATGCACTCGTTTTTGCACCACCCTGTAGGTAGAGTGCTCGGCTACTTGAACGATTCCACCAAGGGAATATATGAACGCGATAGTTAATTTACTGTTTTTTGGCGCTACATGTTTCCGCATTTTTGGCGCAATCTTTTTTCCGCATTATCCAGCTGAACGAATTCCACCAAGGGAATATATGAACGCGATAGTTAATGCACTCGTTTCCACACCACCCTGTCGGTAGAGTGCTCGGCGCGTTTTGTTTTTAAGTGGTATCCCTAGTAGGCCTACTCCACTTTATATCGAAATGCGCAATCTTGTTTCCGCTTTCTGGCCGCATACTTTTTTCCGCATTATCCAGTTGAACGAATTCCACCAAGGGAATATGAACGCGATAGTTAACTTACTGTATTTTGGCGCTACATGTTTCCGCATTTTTGGCGCAATCTTTTTTCCGCATTATCCAGTTGAACGAATTCCACCAAGGGAATATATGAACGCGATAGTTAATGCACTCGTTTTCGCACCACCCTGTAGGTAGAGTGCTCGGCTACTTGAACGATTCCACCAAGGGAATATATGAACGCGATAGTTTATGCACTCGTTTTGACACCACCCTGTAGGTAGAGTGCCCGGCTACTTGAACGATTCCACCAAGGGAATATATTAACGCGATAGTTAATTTACTGTTTTTTGGCGCTACATGTTTCCGCATTTTTGGCGCAATCTTTTTTCCGCATTATCCAGTTGAACGAATTCCACCAAGGGAATATATGAACGCGATAGTTTATGCACTCGTTTTCGCACCACCCTGTAGGTAGAGTGCTCGGCTACTTGAACGAATTCCACCAAGGGAATATATATAAACGCGATAGTTAATGCACTCGTTTCCACACCACCCTGTCGGTAGAGTGCTCGGCGCGTTTTGTTTTTAAGTGGTATCCCTAGTAGGCCTACTCCACTTTATATCGAAATGCGCAATCTTGTTTCCGCTTTCTGGCCGCATACTTTTTTCCGCATTATCCAGTTGAACGAATTCCACCAAGGGAATATGAACGCGATAGTTAACTTACTGTATTTTGGCGCTACATGTTTCCGCATTTTTGGCGCAATCTTTTTTCCGCATTATCCAGTTGAACGAATTCCACCAAGGGAATATATGAACGCGATAGTTAATGCACTCGTTTTCACACCACCCTGTAGGTAGAGTGCTCGGCTACTTGAACGATTCCACCAAGGGAATATATTAACGCGATAGTTTATGCACTCGTTTTTGCACCACCCTGTAGGTAGAGTGCTCGGCTACTTGAACGATTCCACCAAGGGAATATATGAACGCGATAGTTAATTTACTGTTTTTTGGCGCTACATGTTTCCGCATTTTTGGCGCAATCTTTTTTCCGCATTATCCAGTTGAACGAATTCCACCAAGGGAATATATGAACGCGATAGTTTATGCACTCGTTTTCGCACCACCCTGTAGGTAGAGTGCTCGGCTACTTGAACGAATTCCACCAAGGGAATATATATAAACGCGATAGTTAATGCACTCGTTTCCACACCACCCTGTCGGTAGAGTGCTCGGCGCGTTTTGTTTTTAAGTGGTATCCCTAGTAGGCCTACTCCACTTTATATCGAAATGCGCAATCTTGTTTCCGCTTTCTGGCCGCATACTTTTTTCCGCATTATCCAGTTGAACGAATTCCACCAAGGGAATATGAACGCGATAGTTAACTTACTGTATTTTGGCGCTACATGTTTCCGCATTTTTGGCGCAATCTTTTTTCCGCATTATCCAGTTGAACGAATTCCACCAAGGGAATATATGAACGCGATAGTTAATGCACTCGTTTTCGCACCACCCTGTAGGTAGAGTGCTCGGCTACTTGAACGATTCCACCAAGGGAATATATGAACGCGATAGTTTATGCACTCGTTTTGACACCACCCTGTAGGTAGAGTGCCCGGCTACTTGAACGATTCCACCAAGGGAATATATTAACGCGATAGTTAATTTACTGTTTTTTGGCGCTACATGTTTCCGCATTTTTGGCGCAATCTTGTTTCCGCTTTCTGGGCGCATACTTTTTTCAGCATTATCCAGTTGAACGAATTCCACCAAGGGAATATATGAACGCGATAGTTTATGCACTCGTTTTTGCACCACCCTGTAGGTAGAGTGCTCGGCTACTTGAACGATTCCACCAAGGGAATATATGAACGCGATAGTTAATTTACTGTTTTTTGGCGCTACATGTTTCCGCATTTTTGGCGCAATCTTTTTTCCGCATTATCCAGTTGAACGAATTCCACCAAGGGAATATATGAACGCGATAGTTTATGCACTCGTTTTCGCACCACCCTGTAGGTAGAGTGCTCGGCTACTTGAACGAATTCCACCAAGGGAATATATATAAACGCGATAGTTAATGCACTCGTTTCCACACCACCCTGTCGGTAGAGTGCTCGGCGCGTTTTGTTTTTAAGTGGTATCCCTAGTAGGCCTACTCCACTTTATATCGAAATGCGCAATCTTGTTTCCGCTTTCTGGCCGCATACTTTTTTCCGCATTATCCAGTTGAACGAATTCCACCAAGGGAATATGAACGCGATAGTTAACTTACTGTATTTTGGCGCTACATGTTTCCGCATTTTTGGCGCAATCTTTTTTCCGCATTATCCAGTTGAACGAATTCCACCAAGGGAATATATGAACGCGATAGTTAATGCACTCGTTTTCACACCACCCTGTAGGTAGAGTGCTCGGCTACTTGAACGATTCCACCAAGGGAATATATCAACGCGATAGTTTATGCACTCGTTTTCGCACCACCCTGTAGGTAGAGTGCTCGGCTACTTGAACGATTCCACCAAGGGAATATATTAACGCGATAGTTTATGCACTCGTTTTCGCACCACCCTGTAGGTAGAGTGCTCGGCTACTTGAACGATTCCACCAAGGGAATATATGAACGCGATAGTCAATTTACTGTTTTTTGGCGCAATCTTGTTTCCGCTTTCTGGGCGCATACTTATTTCCGCATCATACAGTTGAACGAATTCCACCAAGGGAATATATGAACGCGATAGTTTATGCACTCCTTTTCGCACCACCCTGTAGGTAGAGTGCTCGGCTACTTGAACGATTCCACCAAGGGAATATATGAACGCGATAGTTTATGCACTCGTTTTCGCACCACCCTGTAGGTAGAGTGCTCGGCTACTTGAACGATTCCACCAAGGGAATATATGAACGCGATAGTTTATGCACTCGTTTTCGCACCACCCTGTAGGTAGAGTGCTCGGCTACTTGAACGATTCCACCAAGGGAATATATGAACGATTCCACCAAGGGAATATATGAACGATTCCACCAAGGGAATATATGAACGCGATAGTCAATTTACTGTTTTTTGGCGCAATCTTGTTTCCGCTTTCTGGGCGCATACTTATTTCCGCATCATACAGTTGAACGAATTCCACCAAGGGAATATATGAACGCGATAGTTTATGCACTCGTTTTCGCACCACCCTGAAGGTAGAGTGCTCGGCTACTTGAACGATTCCACCAAGGGAATATATGAACGATTCCACCAAGGGAATATATGAACGATTCCACCAAGGGAATATATGAACGATTCCACCAAGGGAATATATGAACGCGATAGTTTATGCACTCCTTTTCGCACCACCCTGTAGGTAGAGTGCTCGGCTACTTGGACGATTCCACCAAGGGAATATGAACGCGGTTACTCGGCTACTTAAACGAATGTCGGAATACGCCAAATTTGTTTCTTATAAACGACAAACAGAATATTATTCGCGCATATTTTCTTCAAGACCGGTCGATCTTTCTCCTTCGCCAGAACCTTCCTGCTGCTATTAATGACAATAATATACCTGAAATAAACCACCACCAAAAACCCTAAAAGTCACTCACATTGATGCTTCAAACTGTTGATTTTCCGCTCTTGGTCCATCGATGGCTGAAGTTGAGAATGGCAACCATGAAATCCCAACTCAGCCCGGAAAGGCCGAGGGTTCTCTGGGACCTACCTTCTCTTCCACCTGAAAAAATCTGGAAAAAAGAAACGCTACCGCTAACTATTTTTGGCGCATACTGGTTACTCTGTTTTTGGCGCATACTTTTTCCGCAATTATTGCCGCATGTGTGCTCTGAGGCATATCTCCCTCGTCAGAACCTTTGTGATATTATTGCCAATATACCTGAAATAAACCACCACCAAAGACCCTAAAAGCTACTCACATTGACGACTCGCTGTTGGTCCATCGATGGCTAAAGTTGAGAATGGTATCCAGGAGATCCCTGGAAGGGTCAAAGTGTTCTCTGGGACCTACCTTCTCTTCCACCTAAAAAAAAAAGATTATTGTCTCTTGTAGTTTTGTGGTGTTTGCTACCGATTCCGAGAAAAGAAATTTGAACAATTCTCTTGAAATCCTCAGAAAAATCAAAATTGTCATGAAAAACTAGTAAGTTTATGAAAAGAAATCTGAACAATTAAGTACACTCTGTATCTCGAAATCGATGCGATATTTTTAGGGACTTTTTTCTTAAAATTATGCAAGGAATTTCCCCAATTTAGGTTCTAGAAGCTGATTTTCTCCAAAAAAGATTCAAGAAGAGAAAATTTAATTATGCTTTTATGCATATCTTAGTGCTGAATTCTGAATGCCCATAAAAAATACTACAAATATGCCCATTTGGACGTTTTTGTACGAACGATATTAACTGAGATAGATATTGAGTATTATAAAAACAATCACCATGTACATAAGCAGATATTTTTGAGGTTTCAATTGAGAATTATGATGGAGAATATGAGTAATATCATTGAGTTTAAATATACATATATTTAAACTCAATGGTAATATTTAATGATTATACCACAGAAACTTATTCGTCATATATACAGGGGTGGTCAAATTTCTCTTTTAATAGCCCGATATTATTGAAAATTTTTCTCAGGTCTTCGGTAATTATGGGGGTAATTAGCCCCGTAAATCCGCCCTTTCTTAATTGAATCGAAAAAGTGGCAAAATGAAGGAATGTTCTAATTTCAACACTTCTAAAATAGTTTGCAATACTTATTCAAAATAATTTCCGTACGCAACAAATATATTATTATTTGTTCTAACAGCAAATAACAAAATATCTGAAATAATCCGTTACTTCAAGTTTGACTCAGCATGTCTGAATCCGAAAATTCAATTTTGAATAAAAATAATTCCGTATGATGATATAGATGAACGATATTTTAAATAATTTGGAAACTTTTAGCTAAAAATTCTTTGATTGGATGCGATTTAAATATGATCAATAGCAATAAGAAGTTGGAAAAAATTTCCGAAGAAAATTGTTGAAATTTATTCATTCGTATGCCTTTGAATATAAATCTGTTTTCAGATTCGAGAAAAATAGAGAAGCTGAAGCTGTTGCTTTGTATAATCCAAATAGAAAAATAATTGTTTTTTATTTTTCGAATTTTCACGATTGGAAAAACTGAATTTTGTATAAAATGAAAGATGGAAATAGAATTTAGAAATTACTCTTTGTTAAACTTATGCAAGGAATTTCCCTATACAATTTAAGAACACCGTGCATATTTATCGATTTAGGTTTCAGAATGTGATTTTCTCCAAAAAAGATTCAAGAAGAGAAAATTTGTTTGTGAAATCAAGTGGTGAATCCAGAAAAAAAGAAAATTTTTGAAGCAAAGAGCAAAGTAACTTTTTGAGGTTTGAATTTAGAAGTATGTTGAAGAATATGAGTAATATTTGATTATACAACAGAAACTTATTCGTCATATATACAGGGGTGGTAAAATTTCTCTTTTAATAGCCCGATATTATTGAAAATTTAAGAAAATTCACTGTACATAATTGATTTAATTAATAAGCAGATATGAATTTATACACAGTGGACTATTTTATACTAGGAATTTGACACTCAATGATTTGAAATTAATTAATCATTTCAAGAAAATCATGTAATAAAATCAAATAGATGATAATATTGTAGTTATTTTTCGAAAATACGGAAATTGAAATGATCTAACAGCAAATAAGAAAATATCTGAAATAATCCGTTACTTCAATTTTGACTCAGCATTGTCCAATCCGAAAATTCAATTTTGAATAAAAATGATTTCGTAAGATATAGAAGAACGAAGCTAAAAATTCTTTGATTTAAATATGATCAACAGCATTACAGCAATAAGAAGTGGGAATAAATTTCCTAAGAACAATTTTCACGCCCAAATCGAGAAAATATAGCATGTACTTACAATTTTTCGAAAATGTAATCCATTAAGGCCTTCTTAATACACTTCACAATCACACATCACAAACAACACCGACGAACGCGCACACGACACAAGTATCACATTGTCTTTATCGTCGACCGAATCCGAAGCGCGACAGAATGAAACTGACCAGTCTGATAAAGCCACAAAGGGATGTTCAACTATAGTTCGAAAAATTCGCAGAGGGGGGAGGTAGAATTTCGAATATGCGTCCAGTCATATTATATTATATAATTATGAATCAAATCTGCCGATGACGAATTCTCTGATGAAATTTTCAGTTCTTTTTTCAAAAGTTTTTAATTTTTCGAAAATTTGTTGAAATACGGTCCTTTTGAAATTAGTTTGGTTCGGTTTTTAGTGCTAGTGTCTTTAGTGCATCAATTAGATTACTAAAATCGAAAAACGGTGAGTATTTTCCAAATTTTGCTTTATTTGAACGTGAAAAGTGATTCCCAAAAATAATCGGCCGTTTTTGAGAAATTTATCATTATTTCCAAGTATTCTCTTATAAACCAAAATTTCCAAATTGTAGAAATATCATTCTGTTTTTATCAATCTTTGGTTTATGGAATAATATGAAGAATTTTGTTTTAATTTGAAAATGAAATGAATATCCATTTGTTATTGATTATTGCAAATCATTTTGAGTCACATTCTTTGTTGAATCGAGTGTTTTTGATAACAAATTTGTTGAAATACGATAATTTTGAAATTAAATAAAAAAAAAATTTTTGTTCAAATTTGAAAATGAAATGAAAATCCGATTTTGTTGACTTAATTTCGTAAATATTGCTCGAGATTGTTTTAGTAAAATTCATTAAATATCCTTTTGAACATTAATTAATGAAAAGTCTACAGATAAGAAAAAGTTTTTCCAAACACATCATTACAGAAGAATTCTTTATTCATACACAAACCCTATAGGTACATATTTTGTTGTAACCAGATTCTTCAATAAATTTTACATCAATTTGTTGTAATGTCCATTATTTTTCCCGAGAAAATTCGTTTGAAATGATGAAAACTTTAAAATTTCTTCGAATTGTGTTTCAATTTTAAAATTAACATTGCATGAAAACATTCGAAGAAGACGAAAATGGATCCATTTTCCATTAATCGAATTCTGAATTCATAATAAAGACTGTTTCAATTTCGATGTTAAAATCACCCCCCCCCTTTTGAGCGCTCGTTTTTAATGCAATAATGTTTGACTGTTTCAATTTCGATGTTAAAATCACCCCCTCCCTTTTGAGCGCTCGTTTTTAATGCAATAATGTTTGACGAGGTAAATTCCAGAAATTTCGTGATAAATGTTCTGGAAATGAATTTTCGTGATGAAAGGTTTTTGGAAAATATTTTTGTGAAATTTTTGAGAACTTGATTTTTTTTTGGGAATATCAGGGACTGGGATTTAATAAGAGTAGGAGATTTGATCAGTTTATTCACAATACTTTCTATTGATGTCACCTAGGATAGAATCCATCCGTTATATTCAGATTTGCAACATGAGTGTGCGGTGAAATAAGTTCGTAATAATGAAGCTCGGGTATTGGAAAACCTTCTGTGAAAATCCTCTCGTCCTTCTTGGCATAGAACATCTTGTTCCGGTCTTTGTACGATTTCATAGCTTTCATCATAGTCTTTAACATTGTTTCGGTGGCAGTGTTGATTATTAGAATCATTAATTCTAAATTAGGGTTCACTTTGAGGAATTCATTCAGGTAGTTATCTCCAAAATTATCTACATATTTACATTTCAGGAATAATCGTTCCATTTTTGTCAATTCCGCTAGACCATAAAAGATATTTTCCAAAGAAATTCTATAAATCTCGTACCTGAAAAAGATAATTCAGCACAAAATTCATAAGAAATTACACTGTGCATATTGTAGGGTTTTCTATCGATAGTCATTTGGGAATATTTGGAACTAATGTTTCACAGATGGGTGAATGATCTACAGGGTGTCCCAGAAGTCGCGCACCCCATTGAGGGGATCGAAAGTGAAAAATATTCTAAGCCCAAAAATCCATGTTCGAAAATTCTTTGATAACGTAGTTAAGGTCGCCATTCAGAGCGGATAGGAAAACTCAGCCGATAGAGGCGCCACCGTGCATTCTATGGAATATCCATAGAACTTACATTATCTCTATGAGTTCTATGAATATCTCTCTAAATATGAATGAAATGTACAATGGCGCTCTCTATCCGAAAATCGCTGAACTATGAAATTAGTGAATACAGGTTGTTCCATTTGAAAAAACTACATATTTACGCATATACGCACCCTGTATTATAAATTCAAACTATACGCACCTTAAATTCTTCAACTTTTTCGCCATACCAATGCACCTACAAAAATCTTGATTGAACGATTCATTCGATAATACAACATTCACTTTCAATGTTTCTAGATGAACACAGTTTTCGAAAACCTGCAACAAAATACAAACCGATTTCATTCTTTTGAAAACATCACCAATGAGAATTTTGTCGTTTATGAAGCATCATAAGAAGAAAACTAAAGGGTCATATTTGGATAGAGTAAGATGTTTGACAGTGACATGAAACGTGCGTGAGCTGTCAAAATCAGTGTTTCCAACAACGATAAATCTTTACCTTTTTAATGAAAATTCCATTTAGGGAAGCTGGTACTTCTAAATGTAAACTCGTCAAATTTTTGAGGTGCTGTATGAAATAATACATTCTGAACCCTTCATACCTGAAAAATTCCAAATTTCTTCATTTTAACAAACCTTATAATCAACAGATTCAGTTCTATTGGAATTACAAAAAATTCTTCTATTTTCATTCACTTCAATTATCAGCAATTTAACTACTTCTTTCAAATTTGTTTTTCCAACGTTCTGTTTGTGAGAAAAATCATAATAACATGACCAGTATCATCATCGATAGAAAATTTATAATTCGTCCAACGTGAAAAAAGATTCTACCTACTCCTGAAATTTTTGAAGCTTCTTCTTTTTATTTTTTCATTCCCTGGTAAAGGGCTAAGTGGATCATCATTCTGAACACGATCCAACGAAGTAGCGGAACAAAAGAACACTACTTCAACCTCAAAATTCAAATCTGCCCATTAGGCAATCCAAACCACGTGATTATACTCACTCGTTTTCTCATAAAATGCATAAAATAATAAAATTCCTCATATTTATCGCAAACTAGCGACCTGTCAGATACGTTTTGAGGTTAACAGTGGTGGAATAATTGAGTAATCCAAACCACCTGATTATTCCACCACTGTTAACCTCAAAACGTATCTGACAGGTCGCTGGTTTGCGATAAATATGAGGCAACGCAGAGGAAGAAAATTTCACTCAATCAAATGATCACCGCAGAGATTGTAGAGAAAGTGAAGGAAGAAAATTTATCATAGCACTGCAACCCATTACTTCTTTATCCTTTTATATGATATAAAATTTAAATATTCATCAGTTTTACATTCAACATGGACTGAATACTGCTTATTTCAGTGTCTACGAAGAAATATTCACTTTAGTTTCTTATCTTAGATTTTGTCAAGTCTTGTTGACTGCTGATCACTTTTCCCTTCGTTTCCTGGTAAGTCACTTAATATGTGGATAATACACCAAGTTACACACACTGGGTGTTCCAAAATATTCCAGAAAATCCTCTTAATTTGAACGACTTGCACATTCAACTTTGGCACACATTCCCGGCTTTTTTTCATTAAAAATGCACTTAATTTAAACAATTTTCACTAGTATGATATTCCTAAGAGTAAGATTGACTAGGAATATCAAGAAAATGTCCACATAAAACAATATTTCAAGCAAATGAACCGTTTTGATGTCTTCACGAACAAAGCTAAATTCCACTGTTTGACCACCAGCCTAACCTCAAAAAATATTTGACAGGTTGTTGCCTAACTGTGACACAAGAAGGTTATGTTTCTTTACAGAGCAAAGCAAAGTACCATTATCTTGACTTAACCATAAATATTCAGAATCCAATTTAACAATTAAAATGTCTCAAATTCTGTTTATGGGACATGTTTATGGCAGTTGGACAAGACGGGAGGAATATTAAAATAAATGCTACCTTGATTTTATGGATATAAACTGCATATCTTCATATCATTCTGCAAGACTGAAGCATTTTTTCCATTTAGAAAGTAAACAATTTTCTTATTATTTGCTCACATTTAACTTCAAAGTGTGAAGCCTACACAATCTACAGTTTATTATAAGATCCTGAATATCTTTGAAAGTAATAGAACTGAATAAAAAAAATATATTATCAGTATTGTTTTTTACCTGCAACAAGCATAAAGTTCCAATTTTTTCAAATTTTTCAAACCATCTATAAATTTTTTCTGATCTTCGGATAGCGGTTGATCGTGATTATATTTCCTCTTTTTCTTAGGATTCTCAACAGAAGTAGGAAGTCGTTCATCTATAAATCCAACGCTTTATGTTTACTGAACGATATTTTTATTTAAAATATCAAAAACTTATAAAACAGACAATAATTACCACTCACCTGTGAACAAGCAATTAGTGATCGCGACTCTCTCCAATTTTTTACAATTAACAGAAGAAATAATTTCTTTTATAGCAGTCACATATCTCAGGCAACACGAATTCGAATTATGCATGAAGTTCAGTTCTTGAAATTCTATTCTATTGATGTCGGTCTGGCCATAATGCAATTTCTGAAAATCATCAACGATATCTCGTATAAAAATTTAGACTAGATCGAAATGAAGTATACTTTTGCGTCTGATAATCCATAAGGGGCAGCAGCATGAAGTTCATTCAATACCTTCCAAGCGGAACTAACAGCCAATTTTCTTGGATCTGGGACTTCCACTTCTAGTTTTTCTAGAAAAAGTGGAATAACAGCATTAAAGGATTTCAATCCATGACAATTCTGCATGTCCATAAACGCAATAACTAAGTTTCTCACCATAATATGCTTCTCTTCCACACTTTTCACTCATGAATATTTTGGTTAAACCCTTGAACTTCAAGTCACTGAACATTGAACACAATGCTTTGAAAGCAAAAACTTTCAGATTACTTCCTGTATACGCTAAATGATCATAATCCAGAGGATAAGAGTTCGTTATATCATGTATCTATAAATATATTTCAGAATTAATTTCTAAAAAACATATTTTAAAAATCGGAGAGGGGGACCTAAACTAGAAACTGACCAAACATTAAATCAAGGAACTCACCCATAATTCATTCAAAAGTTTCAACTTTTTTATAAGACACTGTAAGCGATACTGACATGTGAAATCTTTCTTTGATATTATTTGCACACATAAACTCTCAATATTCGGAAAGTACTGTGCTTGAGAGTCTTGCAACTCCTTATCCTCTATTGTGATTGCTAATTTTTTCAGCTAGAATATCATAAATACAAAAAGGAATTCACAGAATAAAGGTACAGTTTTTACCTTTTTTGACTTGTAGCTTTGACTATCCGGTTTGGAGATTCCAATTTTTGTTCCTATTAAGTAAAGTTCTTCCAAGTTCCCAAATTTTTTTATACATCTTCTTAGTTCTGCTGCTGTCACCCAATAAACATTTGTGAGGTTTAAGACAGAAACTATTTGGGGACATAACTTCTTTGTTACCTTTGGGAATGAGATAGTTCTCTTGAAACCTATTTTTTTCGATAGGTTAATTATGCTGTAATAAGAAATCTGTATTCAGGATTTAAGATCATCTAAAGGTTCCATACCTTAATACTGTTTTTTCTTCAAAAAGATATTCATATCGATTGTAGCAATCACAAAAATTAATCACATCTAAAGTAGTCAAATTTCCTAGTATCTTAAGCAGGAGTTCATCTGGTAAATTACAAAAATAATCGGAATTATCAACAATTGTCTGTATTTCCATCTCGGATAACCAAAATTGAAATTCTTATTTGTCAAAATAATACATTTGGACCATAGAACTATGTGATTTGGACGTAGAAGAAGAAACTTCTGTTTTATGACAAAACACAGAATAACTGCACAATTTGATTCTTTTGCTTTCTTTGACCTTTGCAAGATGTTTTTTGGGCTTTCGTTTTGGGGACTTATACACCGACAGTCCTACAAAAAACGATACAGGTAGGGGTTTCTCGCTGACCTGTTCCAGCAGGCGCTTCGAGTTTTTCAAATCTCAGTTCATAGGTGCTCATGTTTAAGAAGAAAAAGAAAAAAATAACCTTATTCTTGACATCTTAACCTCAAATTTCAGATTAAAGCCAAGTTCTAATCTTTTTCATTATAAAATAATAATAATGTCTTGGACGAGCTTTAAATCTTGTCTGATCAACTTTAAAACGTGGAGTCCACAGATAACTACGGTACGATTTCGATACCATGCTGATAAAATTAAAAGGGGTCCCTTATTGAGAAGATATGGCTATGAAGAACAAATATTACAAAAAGGTTTACTTCCTAGATCTAAAGATGCAAGACCCTTACCAATGCCACAATATTTTCCCAAGAATTCATGGAGCGAAAAAAGGGCCCTGTTTGGACAGAACGACTACGTTGACATTCTAGGAAACGATAAATTACATCCAACAAGAATTTTGTATAATATTCCTCATTGGTTACGAGGTGTTGGTGGTAATGAATTCCAAGTGATGATCAGGAAAAGAAGAATGTTGGCAAAAACGGTGTACCCTCTGGCTAGGCCAACTAAATGGTACCAGTTGGAGAAAAGGATAAATTATCTGTATAGATTCATGAATAGAAAGACTAGAACAGGATATTCAAAACAGTAATTTGAAATAATCGTTTTTCTTGATTGAATGATTTCAATTTAGGTAATGTGGGTGTTTTCGAAATTTTTAATAGGAGTGATTTCCCCAAAAAATACTCACATAAACATTGTATATACAAGGTGTTGTGAATTAAATGAAAGATCAAGAAGCTTATGTTTTAATTTAATATGTTACACAAGTACTGGGTCAATTCGTTCTAAAAATTTTTCGACAAAAATTTATGACGATTATTATTTTTTCACAATGAAGTATACTTACTGAATATCCCATATTTCCGAATAAATTGGGAAATCTTAACATCGAAACAAAATCTAATTTAAACAAGTTCAATCCTGATATACCTACAGTGTGTTTGGGCATGACTTAGCGACAAGGGCGTAGCCAGGGGGGGGGGTTTGGGGGTTCAAACCCCCCCCGAAATGTTTTAAGTGTTCAATACTTGCTACAGAAAGCGACCCTCACAATTCCCGGCACTTACAAAGTCAATTGCCAAAATTTCAAAACCCCCCCGAAATTAATTCCTGGCTACGCCCTTGCTTAGCGATAATTTACGGGCATCAATTATACCTAATTTTATCGACAAAAATACCCCCTATTTTTAGAATAGCCGCCATTTTGAATTAATTTTTTTATTTTAGTTTACCCTTTCAAATGACATCGATTTCTTTGGACATAAAGGTCCTACAGAAGTGAAAAAAATGTTTTTTGAAAGATTATACTATCACCTTTGATCGAAGTGGAATAATATGAAAACATTTAATTCAAAAATGTCATAAAAAGATTCTTAAAAATTTTTTTTTTCACATCTGTAGGACCTTTATTTTCAAAGGAATCTATATCATTTGATAGGGTCAACTAAAATAAAAAAATTAATTTAAAATGGCGGCTATTTCAAAAATAGGGGGGTAAACCCTCCAATGTGGGTATTTTTGTCGATAAAATTAGTTATATTAGATGCCCTTGAAATATGGCTAAGTCATGCCCAAACACACTGTATAGATTCGCACAAGGCTACAAAATTACCGATTCAGCTCATGATTTGTATGCATTTGATTTCCATAACTTTTTTTCGTTTACAAAAAAGAAAAATGTTTTAGTATATTACGGTTAATTCCTTGATTAAAAAGTAATACAAGTATTTAGGAAGCTAGAAAAACAAGTTTTTTCTATTTTCATATACATCCATATATTGAAATCTATCAAAATGAAATATCCTGCAAATGTGTTAATACTTTGTGAGCACAAGATAAGAAATACCTTGTTAAATGGGGACTCTCCAAGAGATCAACGTAACACTCGAACTCATTCAAAGATACTTTGCAAATATATCACAGTCCATCAGAATCGTTAAAAAAAACGTAAAAATCACGAATAATCATCAAAATAAAATTAAAACAATATATTCCACTAATCAAATAAAGTATTGATTCAAACCTTTCCTGAAATTCAAATTTCATACCTCATAAAAAAATTATACAATTGATTTATCAATGACGATTATTGTTCAAACGAATTGTAAAATATTATTTTGCTATGCAACACAGTGCATATTACGAATCATCCAGTGAAGCTACAGGGGTGTAAATAATCCAAAAACTCATTCCAAATTTTTGCAACTTGCAGCTTACCGTTTGCCTCATTTTTGACGCATCTTAATACCTATAAATATCTTTGATGTTCATACCGAGAGTCCCCTCCCAATGCGCAGAATACTAACTTAGAGGTTGTTCTGAAAGAAAGATAACATGGTGGTTTCATAATGTTTAACAGCGTCTAAATTACGTAACGAATGTCTTTCATTGGGATAAATCCGCAAGTGATATGGTTTTCCCGCTTTTATCATGCCGTTGACCAGTTGACTCGTATGATAAAAATGAACGTTTTCGTCTATCAGTCCGTGTATAATCAACAAGCGGTTTTCTCTGTAAAAAAAATTGATTGAGAAAATATGCGATGAAAAATAACTAACATGCTTACTCGTCAGGAAATTTGTTGATATAATTAAGAACAGATCCTTCTGTGTATCCCTGCTGATTGTGATCGGGAAGATCCATGTACCTTTCTGTGTATCCCGTATCGTAGAGTTTCCAGTTTGTGACAGGTGCTCCAGCAATGGCTACTTTGAATAGGTCTGGATATTGAACTAGTGCCATCAGACTTAAATATCCGCCTGCAATTGTATACATTCACTTTTATAAAGTATCCCGGTTGGCCATGAAATTCTTACACATTTCACCGTGTATATTTTGAAAATGTTAGGTTATAGTCATTTTCCTGTCAGATACATAAGCAACGTTGTCGTTTTTAAATAGAGATCGTAGTAATTACGTATTTATCGAAATGTTTATATACTTTGGGAAAATAATGAATTTGAGAAAATATTAAGTGAATTCATTAATTCCAAAGACCTGGCGAATGTTGAAGAAACTTTTTTCTCTGTTAATACTGGAAATATTCCACGTATATGAACATGGTTGGAACATTCAGTAATGCTATTTTCTTGTACGGAAATCAAGAATCGAGTGCTTAAAATATACTGAAAAATAATGGACAGAAGAGTCCGTTACTTTGTGATAGTTCATTCCTTTGAGTAACCTGGGCTCGCGAACAAAAATTGAAACTGAAAAATCGAAAAATATAAAACCGAATAATTCGTTACTTATGAGGGCTACATGGACGATTCTGGTATCAAAATGTAGGTTTTCGAGGTCGCTCCATTCAATAAAAGATATTCCAGAGCCCTAACTAGCATAGTTTAGATTTTGACCTGTCAAATGGCATTTTTCGAAAAATTGCAAATTTCAAACTCTCATATCTTCCGTTCCTATCATCTCCGCCAAAAATTATTTATATCATATGGATCAGCATACCTCAATGTATCACTGTGCAAAATATGAGCGATTTGAAAAATCTCAAATTTTGGGTGAAGAATGCCAAAGGGGTAAGACCCACCAAAAACACCATATTTGTCATCACCAAGGAATCCCTGGCGAATCCAAAGTAATTTTTCGAAAGTGAAGATCTACTACCCATTCGAAACATGCAAAATACCCATTAGACTGATCAGTATCGCCTATACTTTGAGTGCTCTGAGCGTCTGAACAAAACTAGAAACTGAAAAATCGAAAAATATAAAACCGAATAATTCGTTACTTATGAGGGCTACATGGACGATTCTGGTATCAAAATGTAGGTTTTCGAGGTCGCTCCATTCAATAAAAGATATTCCAGAGCCCTAACTAGCTTAGTTTAGATTTTGACCTGTCAAATGGCATTTTTCGAAAAATTGCAAATTTCAAACTCTCATATCTTCCGTTCCTATCATCTCCGCCAAAAATTATTTATATCATATGGATCAGCATACCTCAATGTATCACTGTGCAAAATATGAGCGATTTGAAAAATCTCAAATTTTTGGTGAAAAATGCCAAAGGGGTAAGACCCCCCAAAAACACCATATTCGTCATCACCAAGGAATCCCTGGCGAATCCAAAGTCATTTTTCGAAAGTGAAGATCTACTACCCATTCGAAACATGCAAAATACCCATTAGACTGATCAGTATCGCCTATACTTTGAGTGCTCTGAGCGTCTGAACAAAACTAGAAACTGAAAAATCGAAAAATATAAAACCGAATAATTCGTTACTTATGAGGGCTACATGGACGATTCTGGTATCAAAATGTAGGTTTTCGAGGTCGCTCCATTCAATAAAAGATATTCCAGAGCCCTAACTAGCTTAGTTTAGATTTTGACCTGTCAAATGGCATTTTTCGAAAAATTGCAAATTTCAAACTCTCATATCTTCCGTTCCTATCATCTCCGCCAAAAATTATTTATATCATATGGATCAGCATACCTCAATGTATCACTGTGCAAAATATGAGCGATTTGAAAAATCTCAAATTTTTGGTGAAAAATGCCAAAGGGGTAAGACCCCCCAAAAACACCATATTCGTCATCACCAAGGAATCCCTGGCGAATCCAAAGTCATTTTTCGAAAGTGAAGATCTACTACCCATTCGAAACATGCAAAATACCCATTAGACTGATCAGTATCGCCTATACTTTGAGTGCTCTGAGCGTCTGAACAAAACTAGAAACTGAAAAATCGAAAAATATAAAACCGAATAATTCGTTACTTATGAGGGCTACATGGACGATTCTGGTATCAAAATGTAGGTTTTCGAGGTCGCTCCATTCAATAAAAGATATTCCAGAGCCCTAACTAGCGTAGTTTAGATTTTGACCTGTCAAATGGCATTTTTCGAAAAATTGCAAATTTCAAACTCTCATATCTTCCGTTCCTATCATCTCCGCCAAAAATTATTTATATCATATGGATCAGCATACCTCAATGTATCACTGTGCAAAATATGAGCGATTTGAAAAATCTCAACTTTTTGGTGAAAAATGCCAAAGGGGTAAGACCCCCCAAAAACACCATATTCGTCATCACCAAGGAATCCCTGGCGAATCCAAAGTCATTTTTCGAAAGTGAAGATCTACTACCCATTCGAAACATGCAAAATACCCATTAGACTGATCAGTATCGCCTATACTTTGAGTGCTCTGAGCGTCTGAACAAAACTAGAAACTGAAAAATCGAAAAATATAAAACCGAATAATTCGTTACTTATGAGGGCTACATGGACGATTCTGGTATCAAAATGTAGGTTTTCGAGGTCGCTCCATTCAATAAAAGATATTCCAGAGCCCTAACTAGCGTAGTTTAGATTTTGACCTGTCAAATGGCATTTTTCGAAAAATTGCAAATTTCAAACTCTCATATCTTCCGTTCCTATCATCTCCGCCAAAAATTATTTATATCATATGGATCAGCATACCTCAATGTATCACTGTGCAAAATATGAGCGATTTGAAAAATCTCAACTTTTTGGTGAAAAATGCCAAAGGGGTAAGACCCTCCAAAAACACCATATTCGTCATCACCAAGGAATCCCTGGCGAATCCAAAGTCATTTTTCGAACGTGAAGATCTACTACCCATCCGAATCATGCAGAATACCCATAAGACTGATCAGTATCGCCTATACTTTGAGTGCTCTGAGCGTCTGCACAAAACTCGAAACTGAAAAATCGAAAAATATAAAACCGAATAATTCGTTACTTATGAGGGCTACATGGACGATTCTGGTATCAAAATGTAGGTTTTCGAGGTCGCTCCATTCAATAAAAGATATTCCAGAGCCCTAACTAGCTTAGTTTAGATTTTGACCTGTCAAATGGCATTTTTCGAAAAATTGCAAATTTCAAACTCTCATATCTTCCGTTCCTATCATCTCCGCCAAAAATTATTTATATCATATGGATCAGCATACCTCAATGTATCACTGTGCAAAATATGAGCGATTTGAAAAATCTCAAATTTTTGGTGAAAAATGCCAAAGGGGTAAGACCCCCCAAAAACACCATATTCGTCATCACCAAGGAATCCCTGGCGAATCCAAAGTCATTTTTCGAAAGTGAAGATCTACTACCCATTCGAAACATGCAAAATACCCATTAGACTGATCAGTATCGCCTATACTTTGAGTGCTCTGAGCGTCTGAACAAAACTAGAAACTGAAAAATCGAAAAATATAAAACCGAATAATTCGTTACTTATGAGGGCTACATGGACGATTCTGGTATCAAAATGTAGGTTTTCGAGGTCGCTCCATTCAATAAAAGATATTCCAGAGCCCTAACTAGCTTAGTTTAGATTTTGACCTGTCAAATGGCATTTTTCGAAAAATTGCAAATTTCAAACTCTCATATCTTCCGTTCCTATCATCTCCGCCAAAAATTATTTATATCATATGGATCAGCATACCTCAATGTATCACTGTGCAAAATATGAGCGATTTGAAAAATCTCAAATTTTTGGTGAAAAATGCCAAAGGGGTAAGACCCCCCAAAAACACCATATTCGTCATCACCAAGGAATCCCTGGCGAATCCAAAGTCATTTTTCGAAAGTGAAGATCTACTACCCATTCGAAACATGCAAAATACCCATTAGACTGATCAGTATCGCCTATACTTTGAGTGCTCTGAGCGTCTGAACAAAACTAGAAACTGAAAAATCGAAAAATATAAAACCGAATAATTCGTTACTTATGAGGGCTACATGGACGATTCTGGTATCAAAATGTAGGTTTTCGAGGTCGCTCCATTCAATAAAAGATATTCCAGAGCCCTAACTAGCTTAGTTTAGATTTTGACCTGTCAAATGGCATTTTTCGAAAAATTGCAAATTTCAAACTCTCATATCTTCCGTTCCTATCATCTCCGCCAAAAATTATTTATATCATATGGATCAGCATACCTCAATGTATCACTGTGCAAAATATGAGCGATTTGAAAAATCTCAAATTTTTGGTGAAAAATGCCAAAGGGGTAAGACCCCCCAAAAACACCATATTCGTCATCACCAAGGAATCCCTGGCGAATCCAAAGTCATTTTTCGAAAGTGAAGATCTACTACCCATTCGAAACATGCAAAATACCCATTAGACTGATCAGTATCGCCTATACTTTGAGTGCTCTGAGCGTCTGAACAAAACTAGAAACTGAAAAATCGAAAAATATAAAACCGAATAATTCGTTACTTATGAGGGCTACATGGACGATTCTGGTATCAAAATGTAGGTTTTCGAGGTCGCTCCATTCAATAAAAGATATTCCAGAGCCCTAACTAGCTTAGTTTAGATTTTGACCTGTCAAATGGCATTTTTCGAAAAATTGCAAATTTCAAACTCTCATATCTTCCGTTCCTATCATCTCCGCCAAAAATTATTTATATCATATGGATCAGCATACCTCAATGTATCACTGTGCAAAATATGAGCGATTTGAAAAATCTCAAATTTTTGGTGAAAAATGCCAAAGGGGTAAGACCCCCCAAAAACACCATATTCGTCATCACCAAGGAATCCCTGGCGAATCCAAAGTCATTTTTCGAAAGTGAAGATCTACTACCCATTCGAAACATGCAGAATACCCATTAGACTGATCAGTATCGCCTATACTTTGAGTGCTCTGAGCGTCTGAACAAAACTAGAAACTGAAAAATCGAAAAATATAAAACCGAATAATTCGTTACTTATGAGGGCTACATGGACGATTCTGGTATCAAAATGTAGGTTTTCGAGGTCGCTCCATTCAATAAAAGATATTCCAGAGCCCTAACTAGCGTAGTTTAGATTTTGACCTGTCAAATGGCATTTTTCGAAAAATTGCAAATTTCAAACTCTCATATCTTCCGTTCCTATCATCTCCGCCAAAAATTATTTATATCATATGGATCAGCATACCTCAATGTATCACTGTGCAAAATATGAGCGATTTGAAAAATCTCAACTTTTTGGTGAAAAATGCCAAAGGGGTAAGACCCCCCAAAAACACCATATTCGTCATCACCAAGGAATCCCTGGCGAATCCAAAGTCATTTTTCGAACGTGAAGATCTACTACCCATCCGAATCATGCAGAATACCCATAAGACTGATCAGTATCGCCTATACTTTGAGTGCTCTGAGCGTCTGCACAAAACTCGAAACTGAAAAATCGAAAAATATAAAACCGAATAATTCGTTACTTATGAGGGCTACATGGACGATTCTGGTATCAAAATGTAGGTTTTCGAGGTCGCTCCATTCAATAAAAGATATTCCAGAGCCCTAACTAGCATAGTTTAGATTTTGACCTGTCAAATGGCATTTTTCGAAAAATTGCAAATTTCAAACTCTCATATCTTCCGTTCCTATCATCTCCGCCAAAAATTATTTATATCATATGGATCAGCATACCTCAATGTATCACTGTGCAAAATATGAGCGATTTGAAAAATCTCAAATTTTTGGTGAAAAATGCCAAAGGGGTAAGACCCCCCAAAAACACCATATTCGTCATCACCAAGGAATCCCTGGCGAATCCAAAGTCATTTTTCGAAAGTGAAGATCTACTACCCATTCGAAACATGCAAAATACCCATTAGACTGATCAGTATCGCCTATACTTTGAGTGCTCTGAGCGTCTGAACAAAACTAGAAACTGAAAAATCGAAAAATATAAAACCGAATAATTCGTTACTTATGAGGGCTACATGGACGATTCTGGTATCAAAATGTAGGTTTTCGAGGTCGCTCCATTCAATAAAAGATATTCCAGAGCCCTAACTAGCTTAGTTTAGATTTTGACCTGTCAAATGGCATTTTTCGAAAAATTGCAAATTTCAAACTCTCATATCTTCCGTTCCTATCATCTCCGCCAAAAATTATTTATATCATATGGATCAGCATACCTCAATGTATCACTGTGCAAAATATGAGCGATTTGAAAAATCTCAAATTTTTGGTGAAAAATGCCAAAGGGGTAAGACCCCCCAAAAACACCATATTCGTCATCACCAAGGAATCCCTGGCGAATCCAAAGTCATTTTTCGAAAGTGAAGATCTACTACCCATTCGAAACATGCAAAATACCCATTAGACTGATCAGTATCGCCTATACTTTGAGTGCTCTGAGCGTCTGAACAAAACTAGAAACTGAAAAATCGAAAAATATAAAACCGAATAATTCGTTACTTATGAGGGCTACATGGACGATTCTGGTATCAAAATGTAGGTTTTCGAGGTCGCTCCATTCAATAAAAGATATTCCAGAGCCCTAACTAGCTTAGTTTAGATTTTGACCTGTCAAATGGCATTTTTCGAAAAATTGCAAATTTCAAACTCTCATATCTTCCGTTCCTATCATCTCCGCCAAAAATTATTTATATCATATGGATCAGCATACCTCAATGTATCACTGTGCAAAATATGAGCGATTTGAAAAATCTCAAATTTTTGGTGAAAAATGCCAAAGGGGTAAGACCCCCCAAAAACACCATATTCGTCATCACCAAGGAATCCCTGGCGAATCCAAAGTCATTTTTCGAAAGTGAAGATCTACTACCCATTCGAAACATGCAGAATACCCATTAGACTGATCAGTATCGCCTATACTTTGAGTGCTCTGAGCGTCTGAACAAAACTAGAAACTGAAAAATCGAAAAATATAAAACCGAATAATTCGTTACTTATGAGGGCTACATGGACGATTCTGGTATCAAAATGTAGGTTTTCGAGGTCGCTCCATTCAATAAAAGATATTCCAGAGCCCTAACTAGCGTAGTTTAGATTTTGACCTGTCAAATGGCATTTTTCGAAAAATTGCAAATTTCAAACTCTCATATCTTCCGTTCCTATCATCTCCGCCAAAAATTATTTATATCATATGGATCAGCATACCTCAATGTATCACTGTGCAAAATATGAGCGATTTGAAAAATCTCAACTTTTTGGTGAAAAATGCCAAAGGGGTAAGACCCCCCAAAAACACCATATTCGTCATCACCAAGGAATCCCTGGCGAATCCAAAGTCGTTTTTCGAACGTGAAGATCTACTACCCATTCGAATCATGCAGAATACCCATTAGACTGATCAGTATCGCCTATACTTTGAGTGCTCTGAGCGTCTGCACAAAACTCGAAACTGAAAAATCGAAAAATATAAAACCGAATAATTCGTTACTTATGAGGGCTACATGGACGATTTTGGTATCAAAATGTAGGTTTTCGAGGTCGCTCCATTCAATAAAATATATTCCAGAGCCCTAACTAGTATAGTTTAGATTCTCACACATCATATGGATCAGCATACCTCAATGTATCACTGTGCAAAATATGAGCGATTTGAAAAAAATAAATATCCGGGACAATAAATGGGACTCGGTATAGTCCAAGATCTTACCATAGGACCATCCATGTATGCCAATCCTGGATAAATCGATATACCCAAGAGTCTTAGCCAACCACTGCAACACCTCCACCTGGTCTGTCAACTCCAACGTACCCATACGTCCTTTGATATAACCCTCGAACTGCAAACCACGATGATGCGATCCCCGCGAATCAATGGCTACCACTACGTAACCTCTGGAAGCCAGCATGTGCAATCGAAGCTGTCTCATACCCTAAAACACGAGATGCGTAAAGTAGTCGGATTTTTTTTGCAAAATGTTGAGGAAATCTCGTGACTGAAGCAATTGTGTCAGTGTCGTGTCTTCATTCGAAATTTTCTTCAGAAATTAGGTACTGGGCGGCAGTATCAAAAATACTGATGCAACTAAATGGATAATGGGGATTTCCAGTACCTCAAAATATGCACTTTTCTTCACATGACGTAATGAAGGGCAGTTTATAACACATTTGTAACCATTTATTCACTCTGAATTTTGAAGAACTGATTAATTATTCGATATTGAAAATAAGATTTCAACACGTGTAAATTCAAAGGTCCCTCTGCTGTGACGTCAGTGGCTCAATTTGTAATATGATTGGTTGAAGTTTGGAAGAGACAAAGCTCAGAGTAACTGAGAGACACGCCGCTGTTGTCAAGTCTTTGTAAAATCTCTGAATTTATTCATAAATATATTCAGTAATCGTATTATTATTTGATGTGATCACTATAATGTTTTTGAAACATCGTCGTATAACAACTTAATTCTCATTAAAGTTGATATAATACTCATTCTCTGAAAATACAAATACTGATGTGACAACCACGCCTACAAATTATAAATAAAAACATAACCTTCTTATTTGTCATTATTCGACATTTCGACTTCTTCTCTGCGTACTATAGAATGGCGTTTCTTACAGTTAATTCTAGGAGTATTTTATACTCTATATTCTATACTCCTAAGTACACAGTTACCAAATCCATAATTTTTCTTACCACTAATCTGCACTTCTCAAAATGAAAATAATTATTAATGCTTCCTAAATTAGAAGACCGGCCTATATATACCAATTCTTACCTGTGTAGACTAGGGATAATTATTTTTAATTGAATTTCTCACCTATCTGCTTACTTGAACCCTCTTTATCTTCAATTAGGAGGTCGTAAATTGAATGATATTATGAAGCTTTATGGAGTACAAATGAAAATGTCATGATGATAAAAGAAAAACATCCAAAATCAACCTTATATTATGATATTATTAGGAAAGTGAAAGCAAGGGCTTTTTCAGACTAATTTTTTTCGTGATTTGGCAATGCTGTCATTTTTATATTAGCAGCACGTCATGACGAGTACAACCAACCAAAAATCTCTCTAGCCACCGACGTCACACGATTTCCCGCTTCTTCTGATCGTTTGAATTCGGTAGATTATTTTTGAGTTTTCAATATTTTTTAAGGGTATAAATTGATGAAGAAAAAATTAAAAAAAACCACGAATTACGTGAGAATCCAATATGTCAAAATATATTTTATCTGAAAATGACTGGAAACGCCCAGTAGACGTACATCATCCTTGTGTATCTATGTTCGACCAAAAAAAATTCAAAATTCAAACAGCTCCTTCTTGGTATTGCAGTTTCTCTGTTTCGCTGAAAAAAAGTACATACCTTGAAAGTATTAGACACCAACTGCACCTCAGGCCCACCGTAAACATTAAGGATGGTCGGATACTTCTTGTTTGGATCGAAATTATGCGGTTTGAACACCATGGCGTAGAGCACATGTCCGGACAATATTTGATGTGTGTACAAGTCCGGTCCATGATAAGTGCTCGGTACTGGTCTGGACTCGATGAGATACCCCAATTGTGTCAATGTGATGCCCTCTACGGTCCAATCGGAATGAGAGAGTCCGAATACTTGACAAGCGGGAGTTTTCTTTATGTTGCTGTATAATGTAACGATCATCGTCAGTTCCTGGAAAATCATTTTTTTTTGGACCAATAATGTTGAATTGACCTTGGATGAGCCTTTATAATAAACTGCATTCTTACCTCATCGAAATCCACCATATGCGAATAACCCGGTCTGGTTAATAACCTTATCTCTCCAGGTCTCCTGAGAGATACCACATAAAGATGTTTTTCAAGAGGCGTTTCCCGAAATCCCATGAAATATACCAGTTCTCTTTCCACGTCCACCCATATATCTTGAGCAGATACCTCCCACTCTCCGGAAGTCAGAGCTACTTTCGATAATATTCTGGGCTGAAGACAGAGGAAATTCATGGATTCTCTCGCTTCTGCTGTTCCGTTGCTGGCGGAAAGATGTTTTAATGACAGGATGAATAAAAGGAAAAATTTATATTGGACATTAGATAATTTTAACATTCTGACTAGAAATCCAAAATGGACAAAATACCATCAAATATACTGCTCCACAAGAGTTAGGGATATCGTATTCGATCGTTTTTAAAAGTATGTAATCTTCGAGAAAATCGCTGTAAAATCATTTAAAACCCAATAACAACTTGAATCGATCCAATAAAAATCAGTATGAGGCATTTCGTCAATCTGGTCGCCTTTTTTCTGAAGTTTGGTTCTTTGCATATGCTTCATGAATGTTCTTATTTTTAAATGAAGTCAGTTTATTAACGGCTTCGATTTGAAACTTTTTCCGAAAATGCCAAGACGTAAATTAACAAACGCTGAGGCTAATAGGGCTATCGGAATGCTACAGGGTGGCCTAACTCAGGTTGTTGTAGCGGAAAGGCTCCAAGTCAGCTAAAGTGTGATATCTCGACTTTGGAATAGGTTCAGGAAGACAGGTTCCGTGTTGGAAAGACCAAGGCTTGGTGAACGACGAAAAAAAACACCTGCTCAGGATCGTTTCATCACCGTTTCGGCGAGAAGAAACCCTACATCTACGTGTAGAATGCTACGGAATACTCTTCAAAATGCAGATGGGGTCCAAGTTTCCATCGAAACCATCAGACGACGTGTGAGAGAGGTGAATCTAGGTTCTAGACGTCCATTAAGAGGAGTTCCATTAACACGTGACCATAAGCGTCAAAGACTGGAATGGATAAGGCAACATATCAATTGGAACGATCAATGGCGTAGTGTCCTTTTCATTGATGAATCCAGATATGAACGATTTTCAGATTCTCGAAGAATAAGGGTATGGACAATCCCACGCATACCCCGTAATCGTCGCTATGTCCAAGAAGTCCATCCATTCCGAGGGGGTAGTGTTATGGTATGGGCCGGGATATGTTTCAACGGGCGCACAGATCTACACACTTGTCCTGGGAATATGACCGCCTTACACTATAGGGAGCATGTCATTGACAATGTTGTGCCAAATTTTCGCTGCTATTGGTGAAACTTTTGAATTTCTTGACGATAACGCTAGACCGCACCGTGCAGCCATAGTTGAGAATGCGCGCGAGGAGCTTGGTATTCCACATTCACCAATACCTCCGCACTCACCAGATTTGAATTGCATAGAACATGCATGGGATATGCTCCATAGAAGATTAGATAATCATCAACCTACCCCAGAATCCTTAAATGATCTGAGAGAGCTTTTCTTCCCCGTTTATGGAACCAAATTCCACAAGAAATGGTCAACAACCTCGTGTGTAGTATGCAATAAGGCCATAAATTGTATTGATAGTCTTAAAATGCTTGAATTCTCTGGGAATAAAATTTCGTTATTTTTCTCGATTTTTCTTAACCATCCTGTATACGCAGCAGACCTACAGGCTTAAATTAATTTGCAACTTGAAATCATATTAATATGAAGTTTCATCACACAAATCTTATTTTAACTATATTTTTTTGCAATTTAAGTCAATATCCCTAACTCATGTGGAGCAGTTTATTGGGACTTTACTGACATGGACAATGGCGTGATCGTTCAGGGACACGCTAGGGCTCTTGAAACGTTGAAGGACATAACCTGTTGCTCATCCGTAGAGCTTTGCAAAACCCTAAAGTGCCTCACCAATTAACGTCGAAAATTACTCGTATAAATATCAATTTTTATTAATTATTTATTTAATTTTACATTTTTTTTATTATCTGCATCCATACGCATTTATATCGTAATTTCCCTTCATTATTCAGCAAGAAAATGCGTTTCCGGGTCTACGTTTCCATATTTGACTTCAATATTCTCCATTTTCTGGTTAATGAGTGTTCCAAATCTGATGATTTGATGGATTTGCTTCTAGGGGATGTCCTTAACAAGGTCCAAAAATTGAAGAATTTCAACAAGGATGCTTAATTTTTTTCAAATGGCTCCAAATTACTTCTTATACACACACTTTAAAATGTTTAGTTTCCGACTAAGATAATTCTTCATCGCTGGAAGTTAATATTTCACAAAGCAAAATGTTCCTCGAAATAGATGACCTTGATTATGCTAGCGATAACGAATTATTTTAATCATCAGTTTTGCAACAGCCTTTTTCCCGGCAACGCCACGGCAAGGAATCTTTTTTTTTCTGATGAGCCTCACCACCTCAAACTGTCACAAGCCGCCACTGGTTGCGACAGTCAGTGCGCACTGAAATACCTCTTGGCCATAAAAGTAACCTCATATTCAGTGAGAGAAGACATAGAGGCTTTTTAATCTGGTGCCCTGCGCATGCGTCTACCTCCAGCAATATCAAAGCAGGTAACTTAGACAAGTGCGGTGCTCGCTCGCCATTTACATTTCAAGAGAGCCAACCTTCGTTAGTTTTAAGTAAAAAAAACTTGAAACACCTAAATCTTGGCCAACCGAGATACATATTTGGTTACAACTTTAACAAAAAACTTCAACCAACCTGTAAGGCATTATCTCTGCCGTAACTAAATACAAGTGTCGAAATCCAGTATCTTCAGATGCCCATATAAATTTGATCTCATTAATATTTGCCATTGGGAAGAAGTAGAGAAGATCGTGCAAGTTAACCCATACAGATGATTCCTGAGAATAAATAACTTGGACTATTGGACTGCTTGGACTAATACCTTCACCATCGTCGTACTTGGGTAGTTCTTCGGTGAAGTTGGTTATGGACAACAAAACTAAATCTAGTCTTTGTTGTCTACGATTAAGTAACTGCGCCCATATACTGTAAATAGTTGTTTGTAACTTATTATAGCGGAAAAGATGAACATTACGTACTATTCAGAATTGGTAGTCCATCCTACTCTTACAATGTATTCCATCCACGGGAAGAGCATATTGAGAGAGAACTGTAACTCTAGCAAACATATATCCACTATTTCATCTACAGCGTTCAATTTAAACTCCACCATTTTGAGACTAGAGTTAGAATTGGCACAGCCTGCCCTTGGAAATCGAAATTCTTCCACTTCTCCAGTGTCTGTTGAAGATGAAGGGAAGCAGAATATTTTTACATTGCCATCGTCCACCTCTTCATATAAGATTCTATATATTCCTCCTGAAATTCAAAATGTTCATAGCCTCGAATCCCTGAAGGGAAAATCGTTATTTTTCATATTTCGATGACATTCTCGAAATAATTGCTAGGATATTGAAGAAGAAATCACTTTCAAGTCTCCCACGGTATCGATAGGTTCAATAGGAACGGTTCCATGTAACCACATTTCCCAGAAAGCCCTCTTCAATTAGGCAATCCAAACCACTTGATTATTCCACCACTGTTAACCTCAAAACGTATCTGACAGGTGGCTGGTTTGCGATGAATATGCGGAATTTTATTATTTTATGCATTTTATGAGTGAGTTTTTATGATTAATAATATCAAAAAATATCCTTAAGCTACACAGAGGAAGAAAATTTCACTCAATCATATTATCACAACTTTATACTTGGTATTAGAAGCCTGCAAAGATTGTAAAGGAAGTGTAGGAGAAAATTTATCATAGCACTGCAACCCGTTACTTCTTTATCCTTTTATATGATATAAAATTTTAATATTCATCAGTTTTACATTTTACATGAACTGAATACTGCTTATTTCAGTGTCTACGAAGAAATATTCACTTTAGTTTCTTATCTTCGATTTTGTCAAGTCTTGATGACTGCCGACCAAATTTCTCTTCGTTTCCTGGTGAGTCACTTAATATGTGGATAATACACCAAGTTACACACACTGGGTGTTCCAAAATATTCAAGAAAATCCTCTTAATTTGAACGACTTACACATCCAACTTTGGCACACATTTATGGCATTTTTTTATTGAAAATGCACTTAATTTGAATATTTTTCACTAGTTTAATATTCATAAGAGTAAAATTGACGAGGAATATCAAGAAAATGTCTACATAAAACAATTTTTAAGCAAATAAACGGTCTACATGAACTATATTCTCATTGTTTGACCACCAGCACTAACCTCAAAAAATATTTGACAGGTCGTTGGGATTGCCTAATAAATTAAGAGATGACAGTGAGTCACAAGATGTTCTCAAGTTAAAGATCTATTTAAGTATTGACTAACTATAAGAATAAGCTTTCTTCATAATGAATTTTGGTGAAAATGAGCATTGATAAACCAAGAAAAACAAATACCTGAGCATTGAGGTTGCCACCAATATCCCTGATAACGATTGAACTCTTCTTGCATTACATATGAAGGTACTCCAGCACACAAGGGGTCATCTGCCAAGTTTCTACCTCCTTTATGGGCATAAGTTAGCCTTACACAAGACCCTGACACAGTATGGGTAACCCAAATGTCTTGATTACAGATAAAAGCTACCAGATCTGGATTCGACGGACATATTTGAGAGTAAAGTTTTGCTCCAGTACACGCTAATCTAAATTTAGTTGGAAGGAAGGGGCCATTCTAAAAAGTTGATTTGAGAACTAACTCCACTATTCAATATCACCAGACTTACTGTATAACCATTATCTGAACACTGATACAGGCTACTATGTGCTGGAAAAATAATTTTGCCAGATTCTGAATGGAGTTCATACGTATTGATACCCCAAGATGCCATTCTCTTACGCTCACACAGCAGCTGTTCCTCTCTAGAATGTTTTCTGATGTGTCCCTGATTGGGAAAATTTGATTCTATAACAAATTGCCACTGCAATTTCAAACTATTTGGTTGACTAGTATTTGGAACATCTGTATACATCAGAGTAGTCTCCCAGCCATTTGGTGGAATACTTAAGAAGTAAATCCTTGTCTTTCCATCTTTGAGCGTCCGAAAAGAAATTGAACTGGGTAGCAAAGAAGAGGATAAATTTGAAAGTTGCCGTCGAACATCGCTAACTACTCCCTTCAATTCATTCCAGGAGAGTTTCGAAGATCCAGCAGGTTCAGAATCCATAGTGAATATCGTTTAATATATTAGTATCTTTCAAAACTTCGGCATTTTAATATTATTCACCAAGTGTAGAGTTTCTTCCCATAATTTAATGATTTATAGATCATTGCTGAAATGAAAGAGGTAAAGGTGGTGAGTTTTTTCAGTAACTTGGAAAATTTCCCGTTGTTTGACCCAAATCTACAATATAACCTATTTTCCTAACCGTAATTATCAGAAGAAAACAAAGGTAAACTGACGTTTATGCAGTATTGCCACAGAAGAATAACTCTTCTTGTTGTTATTCTGCGGTATTGATAGGATCTCTGTGCTTCAAAGATTTGGGACATCGAGAAAAGATATATTTTTCTCTGTGATTTGGGACTTGGGAGTCCCCGAATTTTGATTTGTTTGTTGTTGCAATATGACGTGTTATATTTCGTTTATTGCCATTTTTACAATAATATCGAATTAATTTTCGAGTTGTATGAAAAAATATTTTTACATATTGTTGTTTTGAATATATATAAAAAAATCCTAATGTGAGTTATCGATATTTTCATTTTTTTATTTGTAATTCTCTACTTATTCTCTTTACAAAGATGGACCAGCAAGAATTTACACCACGAAATTATCAAGTAGCTCTCTTTGAAGAATGCCTAAAAGGTAATACCATAATTTTTTTACCCACTGGAGCAGGAAAAACCTTCATTGCTACAATGGTATTGAAAAAAATGGGTGAAGATTTAATTGGGTAAGGAAAACTATTTGGATTATTCAATTCAGGAGATCTTATATACATGTCTCAATTCTCTCTCCAGGGACGAGCATAAAGTATCCATCATATTAGTCAATACGGTGGCTCTTGTTGATCAACATGTTAAATATATTAAAAGACATACTCCCTTCAAGTGTGGAGGTTATTCTGGTGATATGAATGTAGATTTTTGGAGTCCTTGTACATGGCATAAAGAGTTCGGGACATATCAAGTGTTGGTAATGACTAGTGAGATTTTTGCAGGTACTTGAATGAATGTGTAGGGTGTATATTCCTTTTAATTTTGTTGTCAATTCAAACAGCTATAATTAGAGGCAATATATACGATTTGGGCAAGGTGAACCTATTGATTTTTGATGAATGTCATCATGGAGTCAGTGATCATTGCATGAGAGCTCTGATGAAGCCCTTTGATGATTTAACAACAACTCCCCCTAAAATTTTGGGTTTAACAGCTACTTTGTTGAATCGCAACTGCAAACCTAATAAGGTGATGGAAGAAGTGAGGGCTCTGGAGGTTACTTTTCGAAGTAAAGTAGCTACTGTCGAAGGCTTAGAATTAGTAGTAGGGTGAGTATTTTCATCAGTGTTGCTTGAAAAGAAATAATTCTTAATTTCATAACAACAAAATTATGAATTGAAACTTTGGAATTTCTAATTGAAAACTTTTGTACGAGTATGAGATTTAGATTCGCAGAGTTGGTTTTCATGAAGCGTTAATTAGCGAATTACACTCTCAATTACTGGAAATTGAGGTATTCCGTCTCATTATTTCAGATATGCAACTAATCCCGAGGAACATTTCACAATATTCAATCAACATAATATTTCTGAAATCGAGGCAGAATGTGTGTCTTTGATCGAGGAACAAAGAGAAATCATAAGTTTATTGGTAATCGATCAAAAAGAAGGCGCGATGGATGCAAAAAAGGTGGACGATGTATTGTCAGATGTTCTTTTTCAAATAAGAATGTTTGGTATATATGGAGGAAAAATCGCTTGTTATGTAGGAAATATTAGTTCTCGTAAACTTTCTCTTGAATGCATTGACCCCATAATGAATTGTGTTTTGAAGTAAGTATTCATTAGAGAACAATTGAAATTGTTCACTCGAAAATGGTTTATTTACTCGTGAATCATCATGTTGTTTAATAATCCAAGTTTCAGTTTAACACATCAAAAAGTATCCCGGTTGGCCAAGATTTAGGTTTATCAAGTTTTTTCATATATAATACCACTAGAGATGAAATTTTACCTGCTTAAATTTCATCTCGAGTGGTATTCGAAATGACTATTTCCCTCGTCTTAATTTCCACCAATCAGAAACGCGCAATTTTGAATCACAAATGGTTTCTAGATGGAAAAACTGTATGGCAGCAGCTGTCAGCAGTTTTTTCGGGTTTACCCGCGGCAAAACTTGACAGTTGTTGTCAACGAAAATTGATAATACATACATAGATGCATCCAGAATACTCTGTTACTCATGAAATATTCTTGCCAAATACCATTCGTGCATCTAATTTTTCCTGTGAAAAAAATCGAAAAAACACAGTGCAAAGTAATATTTTGTTAACAAAAAGCATTCGTGCAGGTGCAAAAATCCTCGTCTTCGACTCGGATTTTTGTTGCCACCTGCACTCATGCTTCTTGTTAAAATATTACTTAGCAACGTGTTTTTTCGATTTTTTTCGGAAAAATTTGATGCACTTATGATATTACTTATGACTATTTCTCGAGAAAATGTGTCTGAAGATGGTCACATTGGGCTTGTATTGCGCTATTTGACAAATAAGTAGGTATTCATCATAGATCAACTAAACGTTGTTTGTTTTCTCTATGGTAATCATTGGTAATCATGAATTTGAGAAACGTCAAAAATTTTGTCGCTGAAAAACCAAGTTGTTGATTTTGCCCGTTACCATGTTTTATCGATGAGAAACAAGTGTTGCTAAGGAAAATTCCTCACTAAAAATGGAATGAGTGGAATAGTCACTTGAAACTGATGCAGGTTGGCACTCGTGAAAGTCAAAATAATTCTTAGAGACGTTGCCAATGTGACACAGGTTTCTTAGTACAGTACAACTTCAGTAGTTCGGACACTCGCTAGCCCGGGCACTCCAGTAATTCGGGCACTGCTTTGATTCGGGCAGTTTGAAATTTTCACCTCTGAAATCCGGGCGCGAGAACATTCATATGCAAAACAAAATAATTTTCTTGTCTGAACTTGTACAAAACAGTTGTAGGGCGGGTTGAAAACGTCACGGGGCGGTGGCCGCATCATCAGGAGTGAAGAGAAGAATCTTTTCCTTGAAAACTTGTTAATTTTGAAAAGGATCAGAAACAAAGCCACTTATATTATTTATACATCAAAAATGATTCAAAAGTAAAATTGATTCATATTTTTCAAAAAAATAGAAGATAGGGCAGATGGTGCATGTTCTTACATTGATTGATATTGACATATTGTTTATCCTGATTACTCCTAGGTCTCCTGTGGAGACCCCTCTGAAATTACAAGTTTCGAAGCTTGTAACTTGTGCCGAGTTCGGAGTAAGCAGTTGTGTTCTGTGTAGGCTTAGTCACTGTGTCCTCACGCCACCTTAGGCACAGCACTGTTGATTTTTGACCCAACAGTGAGAATGGTGGCCCCTACCGAGACTAGAAAATTTCTTTCCTAGCTCGGGATTGAACTTCGGACCTTTGGGTCCGAATTCCAACGCTCTACCACTGAGCCAGGGGCACTCATATATATATATTTATTATTCACATTCATATTGCGAAGTAGACAGTACATACATATATCGCACACCTAGATCTAAACAGAATCAACTCGAAAAAGCTGATTTCTCAGAAATGCCGAAAAACGGTTCTCTTCGTTTCTATCCACTGCAGAAATTTTATCTATGGATTATTTCGTTTTATGTATGGCTAGGAGAACAATTATGTTGTGGGAAATGTTTTGATCATGTTTTGGTGCTGAAAATTTGATTTTTGTAATTATTTCCCTTTCGCTTAACAATTTCGAAATATTCGTTGTATCATTTTGAGTTGGATCTGTGTTGGTGAATTCAGTTTCGAGTTGGCTCCCTTTAGAGAGGCAACATGAACTGAAATTGAATAAGCATTTCGTGTTCTTCACAATAAGTTCGATTGGTAGAGCGATAATAGCAACAATGTATAAGGATATGAAGAGATCTCAATAAAATGGAATGTGCAGATTGGATGATGAATTAACGAAATGATGTACTTAAAACAATCAATAAATATTTTTGATCAAAAATAATGTCTTTCATGTACTGCTGAAAGTAAGAACTGAAAAATAAACTTTATTCATTAATTGTTACATAATACAAAAACATAAGAACATTATCTTCTATGACAAACTACTACAAATGCAGATCACATACCTATAGTTGACTTACAAATCTGAGTAATATACTTTGATCAGTTACTAACAATGGCACTTCGAGATCATCGCTGTTATAACTTACTTAAAAATAACTTTGGTATTGAATATCACCACAACTTTTCTTCAGTGAAATATTCCTTTCTATAATTGAGTAAAGTAGTTAAGGACTAGAAATCTTGATAACAATGGAGTGATAATTATAAATCATTTCCTCCCAGAACACTTTTATAATATACATCATAGTACGTTTTTGGAATAACGTTTTTATCAATCAATTCTTGTATGTCATTCTTTTTCGCATCTGACAACGCAATTTTTTCAGTGTAAGCCTGTGTTAAGCCTATTGAAAATAATGATTGATCCCTCGGTGATCTGTTCACTCTTGTGCGAGGAACTCTTCTTCGTACACAAGCTTTTCTATAAGCTTCCTCACTGAATGAAGTCTTATAGAAAAATGCTTCAGGTTGTTCTTTTTCAACTCTTAGAACCTTTATATCATGCCACTTGATCTGGTTCTTTTCCTCGTCAATGTTAAAATTGGTTCCCCACGATTCTTGCAATGCTTTGATGTCATAAAATTTATTATTCGTCATTTCAACCACTCTGTAAGGTTTTCCTGTCTTTTTTGCTGTACCAATTAAAGTTTTGTATTGCTCAGGAATGTAGATCGGCCCCGACTGCAAATATCTTTTTATTTGTTTCTCAATCACGCTATGTACGTTGTCACCCTCGTTTTGTGAATGACCACGTATTAAAAACTTGTGAGCTAGGAGCATAGAATAAATGGAGGGAAGGCTTCATACGCTCGACAGATCATTTTGAACTTCCAATTTCGGCGGAGGTTAGAGTTTCGTGTGGCGCCCGATAGATAACGCTGTGATCGCAAATAGGGCTATATGTCACATATGTCTTGTTCTGTGGCGCTACAGTTGCAAAGAATATTATGTGGTTGTCATTTTTATTGATACATTTTTACGACCAACACCAAAGTGATTGAATAATAAAACTTTTTGTTGTTGACTGAAAGGACTAAAGGAGGTCGAAACAAATTGTATTGAATTCGAATATTGTTTGAAGTTACTATAATATACGAATTGAATCGGCTTCGATAAAAAAAACATTTCTGCGGCTTCAACTATCTAATTTACCTGTTGGTTTTGTTCATTTCAACGTTTGTTGCTAAGTATAATATTTTTCATTGATATAGTGTGATTTATTATGCTATGTACCTACTATATAATTATTGAATGAAAAAACAAGGTAAACAGTTTGAATTTTTATTGACAAGTATCAAAACATATTCAACAATTTTATTATTACCTATTTTAGCCAAAAAGGTCTCGGTGGGATCATGACGCATTCAAAATTTCTGAAGAAAGAATAATCACGCCTTCTGATTGACTTGAAATGACGTCCGGTTGTTCCATATGAAGAAATCGAAACAAATTCTTACTACATTAAAATTCAACAATTCCATCTCCGTTTTTTTCAGCTTCTAGAAGAAGACCTGTACGTTACTTAAATAAAAGAATTTTTTTAAGTCTCACCCTTCCTTCGAAATAACACCAAATATTAATCATAACAATATTGTTGACATATCACCGCATTCTAATCAATTATTTATGCGCAATTATATGGAAATTCTATGATCGGAAATAAATTTGTCAAAACGAATTTCATTTTGAATATGTATCGTTATAGCCATGCTGGAGCCACGAACGACGTTGGCGCCATCTCATAACCTTGCGGCGAACTGACAAGTGCGGACGTTTTTGGCAGTTCATTTTTGTAGCGGAGCCTTCCCTCCATTCATTCTATGCTTCTAGTTGTGAGTGATTGACTTAACTCTCATTTTATTGACAGCGTAAGCATAGGCTGATAAAATGAATTTATTTTTTTGTTGACCACCACAATTGTCCGAGTAGAAAATCAAGTCGATCTCTCTATTGGGATTTTCGTCTGTCTGAGATTTAATGTAGTGGAGTATGCAGCTACCAATTTCTACAGCTCCTCTTTTTCCTTCAGTTTCGTCCCAAAAGTAGCAAATTACATCTTTCACTTTCAAATCGCTGATGGTAAAATTGAGGCAGTTGATCCTGGATTTATAAAAGAAGAGGGATATTTGTCCTTTCGGAATCTGCAATATAGCTTGTAAGTCATATACTGCTGTGATGGTACCATCTGTCCTATTTTTGTCAGTTTCTTTTTCTGTTCTTGCCAAGCTCTTTTCTTTCAGATGCTGTTCATATTCTTGGCTGAGACGGCGCTTTTCTTCTTCGTCCGAGTTCTTGTACCTTTCACACAGATCACATTGATCCTTTTTCGGTAAAAAAAATGAAATGTTGAATTCTGTGTTGAATATCCTGTTGAATGTGGAAGACGTAGCAATAGGTAATCCATCCCTCTCACGGAATTGCTTATAGTCTCTATAGATATCAGCTAATGATTTATCTCTTGAGATAAATTCTCTTGATGTTTGAGCTCTCAAATAATGAGATTCAATCCTAGGGATGGCATTTATGAAATCTATAACGCTCTTTTTAATTTGTGGATCAATAGTAGGATGTTTATCGTGCTTTCCTCTCAAATCGGCGTGTATAACTCCTGATTCCGTTTTCTTGGACAGTGCTGTTTTTATCGCTTTATAGCTTATGTCAAGTGTAGATTTGAAAAATGGCTTACATACTCTAATTTTGCATCCATTTACCTCGAAATAAAATGCGGTGTTGAGAGCTCTGAAATCTTGTGTGCTGGAGTATCGATATTTCGGCTTTATTTGTTCCGAGTGCCGTACAACAAATTCCCTCTGCCTTTCAAGATCACCGAGGCCCCAAAACCCATCAAAAAGCTGTTGCCTCGATATTTCGTCGATTTTATCTCTGCATTTCAGCCGACATTTCTGTTCACAGGGTGATCCAACTTTTCTCTCTGGCATTTTTTTCTTCGATTTTGACAAAGACTCATAGGCTTTACCAGAATTCCTCAGCGCTTTTGCGACCTTAGATTTCCACTTTGCTGGTTTCCTCAGTCTCTTTCTACCTTTTTTCGCTACCTCGGTTTCTTGAAAACTTCTTTCAGCTACTATAGCCTTCTGAGGGACGACTTTGTCACTATCGCTGTCCGACAAATCATTAGATTCGGATGAACTCGAACTCGAACTGCTGGTGCTGGACGAATTCAGTGATGCATCAGGAGGTATGAGTGGTACGATTTTAGGTAAAGACTTACTCCTCTGAAACAATTGGAAATTGGGATCCTCATCGGTGTCGTCAAAATCACTTTCATCGCTTCGGATTGGTGAAATATTATAATAATTCGGTACACTACTCTTATGTAAATCAGACGTGCTCGGAATTGACTCATCAAACCTGGATAATGCAGCATGGGTTTCTACAGATAGGACTTCATCAATAATTGATGACATCTTACTGTCATCTTCCAGAAGTGGATGTTGCGAAAGTATGTTGGGAGGAGTGGTGTTTTCTTTGTCTCTTTCTTTGACTAAATTTACCAAAAACCGGCCACGTTCCAAATTTCCCCTGAAAGAGCAAGTATTCATTCATTAACTCATGGAGTCCTATTCGCCCGATTGATTTAAGAAGCTCTCAGAAGAAATATTCAACCTTATTAACGATGTAGTGGAATTTGATTTGTCTGAATCCATCGAAAAGGATCTAACTCAAAAATTCATCTATATGGAAGGGAAAAAAGGCTCGAGATTTCACGATAAATATTGAATTATATTAAAATGGATGAATTTTATCATCAACAACAACAGAATTTCATTTCAATGGTTTGTTGAAGAAATATAAGGGCAAACAAAAATTACGCAACAAAACAGAATTAACTCTAAAATGAAGAATTTTTCAACAAAACAGTAACAATCCTAAATAAAAATGGAAACTTTACTTACCCTGCCATCAATACTGGTTCAACTCAAAATAATATATCAAAATACTCTGCTCCAGTCGTCGAAACGGAGTCAACACAAAATATACTTGCTTCAATTTCCAGCAAAACGGATTCAACTGGAAATATCTCCAACTTGTTGACTTCGAGTACGTCGCTTCCGCTTGCAAGTCCGATTGTTACTAACAATATTGCTGTTTTGGTGGTATAAGGCGAGACTTGATCGTTCAAAAAAAGGGACATACAGCGCCATCTAGGGTCGAGTAAAGGTGCTACATTTGATTCTGTTTTATTGGTCGGTGGGCATTTGAATGAGGAATTCGATAGCGTGAATAACTCAAAAATGGAGATTTTTGAGTTGACTCTGTTTAGATCTAGGTGTGCGATATTATATGTATAGTCGTATACATATAACTTATTTTCATTATTAGAAATAACTTTGGTTTTATTTTATAAGAATAATTTTTTTTTTAGTTTTGATTGATAAACTTCAATTTTGATCATTTTTTAGTTGTTTTATATGATAAATTCTAATCACTCCAGTAATCCGGGCACCTCGATGGTTCGGGCACGTCCCGGTCCGATATCTGCCCGAACTACTGAAGTTGTACTGTACTACAAAATTTTCATACTGGAGTATTTCAAGTTGGGCAAAAAGGTATTTAAATGTCTTCTGTAGGCTTATTTCTTGAGAATTTCGAAAAGTGGGGAATTCCTTAGGTTCGTCTGTTCGTTTAGAAGTTTTTCTGTCAGGTTATTCGAGTACTTTTATTCTTTTTTCGAATGAACTATCACAAAGTAACGGACTATTCTATCCATTATTTTTCAGTAAAATTTCAACACCCGATTCTTGATTTCCGTACAAGGAACTAGCATAACTGAATCTTCCAACCATGTTCATACAGGGTCCTGCAATAGTGCGTTCTTCTTCCATAGCTGCCGAACCAGACATCTCAGAGATTTCGTTGGAAAGTAGACCTCTTGTACCTTCATTTCTGCATCTCAGGAAATTATTTTCTGATATACAGGGTGTCCCCGATAAATGTTATTCAACAAATGGATGATTTTTTTAATGGATCACCCCATATATTTACATATTTTCAATGACCTTCATTACCTCTTTCATGACGCAAAATCTTAGGAACATTTTTCCAACAGTTCAGATCTTATTCGAAGAAAACTTCAAAAAGGTGAGGGAAAAGCAGTTCAGTAAAAGTCTTCTGACGATTTCCAGAAGCGATAGTAACATGAATTTGAACTAAAAGTTTTTTAATTGAAGGATTTGCCTTGATACGGTTCCTGAACGATCAACCTGTCATATACAGGGTGTCTGTTATTAAGGTCCAAATATGAAGAACTTGAAATTATTATTTCTCGATTTTTTCAACTAGAACAACCTGTATTTTTTTCCACCATAATGTAGACAATTGGATACCTTACATTTTCTCAGAAGTAACCTTAGGATTATTTTAACCCTCGCATCCAGCAGACACGAAAAATGATATCGCAACTGAAAATTTTATTCAAATAATAACATAATGAGAACTAACGGACATTCAAATTTCAAAAGAGGTCAAACAATGAAATAAAACTGAATGAATAATTATTGACAAACTTCAAACCTTCCCAGAATCATATTTCCTGAGCATCATCATAAAAATGATATTTCTTTTTCGTACAAGCAATACATATTGATCATGTATTCAACCAATTATATCAGTTTTTATCGGCTTTCCAAAAAAATATTGATCAAGTTATTGCTACTAGAGCTCAAATATACTTTCGAATACAGTAAATCAGTATGAATTTTTGTTTCCTATCGGGATATTGGGCAGCAAAAGTTCGACTTCCTTAAAAAACAGGTTCTGTGGCACTGCCCTAACATGAAAATCATATCAACCATCCTATTTTTTCCAAAAATTCATACTGATTCGGACCCAAAGGTCCGAAGTTCAATCCCGAGCTAGGAAAGAAATTTTCTAGTGTTGGTAGGGGCCACCATTCACACTGTTGGGTCAAAAATTAACAGTGCTGTGCCTAAGGTGGCGTAAGGACACAGTAACAAAGCCTACACAGAACACAACTGCTTACTCCGAACTCGGCACAAGTTACAAGCTTCAAAGCTTGTAATTTCAGAGGGGTCTCCACAGGAGACCTAGGAGTAATCAGGATAAAACAATTCATGTTACTATCGCTTCTGGAAATCGTCAGAAGACTTTTACTGAACTGCTTTTCCCTCACCTTTTTGCAGTTTTCTTCGAATAAGATCTGAACTGTTGGAAAAATGTCCCTAAGATTTTGCGTCATGAAAGAGATAATGAAGGTCATTGAAAATATGTGAAAATATATGGGGTGATCCATTAAAAAAATCATCCATTTGTTGAATAACATTTATCGGGGACACCCTGTATATCAGAAAATAATTTCCTGAGATGCAGAAATGAAGGTACAAGAGGTCTACTTTCCAACGAAATCTCTGGGATGTCTGGTTCGGCAGCTATGGAAGAAGAACGCACTATTGCAGCACCCTGTATACGTGAAATATTTCTAGTATTAACAGAGAAAAAAGTTTCTTCAACAATCGCCAGGTCTTTGGAATTGTTGAATTCACAAAATATTTTCTCAAATTCATTATTTTCCCAAAGTAAATAAACACTTTGATAAAAACGGAATTACTACGACCTCTTTATAGAGAGGACAAGGTTGCGTAGTTATCTGACGGAATGATGACTATAACCTAAAATTTTCAAAATATACCCGGTGAAAGGTGTCAGAATGTCATGGCCAACCGGGATACTTCATAAAAGTGAATTAACATATGCATGTTAACATCCTAGCTATGACTGTAATCACAAGCTCCATTCTGATTATCCCGTGTGCTTCTCCGTTTGCAGGTCTGTACAAACATGTTTCGGACAAGTTATCAGTCGCTTCAAAACGGCTATGAAAGATTGCACAAGTGAGAAGGAACGGATTCATAAGTTTTCAAGCGATAAAGTCCTCAAGTTGTTCGACGTACTCAGAGATTTCAGAGAAATCTCCGAGGAAGATTTATGCGGATTGATTTTCGTTCAGAGGAGATTCACTGCCAGCATTTTACACCACGTTTTGGCAGCTTTGGGTGAACACGACCCAGAATTCAGCTATATCAAATCCGACTTCATAGTCGGATGTCAAAATAAGCCTGATCAAACTTTGAAGAGTATGTATATTTCGAAGAAAAACAGGGAAGTTCTGAATAGGTTTATAAATAAAGAGACGAACTTACTCTGCACTTCGGAAGTTTTAGAGGAGGGTGTCGACATACCTAAATGCACCATAGTGTGCAAGTTTGATGTTCCCAACAATTATAGGTCGTACATCCAGTCTAAAGGCAGGGCTAGGCACAAGAAGAGTCATTATTATATTATGGTTCCCCAAAACGAAGCAGACAAGTTTTTCCAGAAGTATGAGGCATTTCAAAGTATTGAACAAATTTTGAATGATGTAAGTATTTGAGCTTTAAAAGAACTAGTATGGGCCAGCAAATCTACCTTATCCTCCTCGTGAGGTGATTTTATAGGTGAAATGAAGTTTGATCAATTTTCCTGAAGAAATGGAAAAATTATGGGAAATATGAATACCAAACTACACTGCGCAAAAAAATTAACGCACATTCTGAAAATCTCAATTTTAATGAAAGTTTACTCTACATCGACTTTATAACTTATTTTTTATGTTATCTCGGGAAGGTTTGAACGAAACAAGACACATTAAATGGAAGAAAAATTCAGGATTTCACCGAATCTTATGTGAAAGAAGAGAAATGAACAATTTTCAAAATACTGAAATGCTGATAAGTGATTTAATATGTACTTCTATTTCCACCCCTTGCGTAAATTACAGCACGGCAACGACGGTTCATACTCAAAATGAGTGATCTTAAAATGTTCTGATCTAATCCTTCCCAGATTTCTCCGAGTTGTATTCCTAAGTCATTGAGAGTAGCTGGATGATTTTCTGAACTTCTCAGCCTTCTATTGAGGTTGTCCCAAACCTGCTCAATCGGATTGAGATCTGGACTTCTTGCCGGCCATTCCATTCGAGAGACTTCAACCTCTTCAAGGTAATCCTGAACGATGCGCGCACGATGGGGTCTGGCATTATCGTCCATAAAAATGAAATTTTCTCCAATGTATGGGGCAAATGGCACTACATGCTCTTCAAGAATGTTCCTTATATACTTATCAGCATTCATAACTCCATTATCAACGACCACTAGGTCTGTGCGAGCAGTCAAAGATATTCCACCCTATACCATAATCGATTCTCCCCCGAAACCAGTAGTATTCAGGAAATTACACTGAGCATATCTTTCATGTGGACGTCTGTATACAAGGGAACGTCGATCACAATGGTAAAGGCAGAATCTAGACTCATCTGTGAAGAGAACTCTTTCCCAATCAGCCTCTTCCCAATGGATAGGCTCTCTCGCAAAATCCAAACGCGCCCTTCGATGGGCTGGGGTAAGAGCTGGGCCTCTTGCCGCGACACGAGGCCTTAAATCATATTCTCTGAGGCGATTTCTTATTGTCTGAGTGCTAATTTTCACCTCATGAGTTTGCTCAAGCTGATTTTGAAGGAGGCGAGCGGTTGCAAACCGTTGTCTCAACGAAGAAACTCTCAAGTAACGTTCTTGAATGGCAGTTGTTACCTGTGGTCTACCCTGTCCTGGTTTTCGAACATTCATACCTGTCTCCCTGAATCGCTGCAACATTCTGGACACACTTGTATGGGAAACTCCAAACCTTTCTGCAATTCTTGTATATGTCCACCCTTCTTCTCGCAAAACTACCGCTTGGGCACATTCCTCTTGGGTCAAATTGCGTGTTTCGCGTTGCATAGCGATCGAGTGTAGAAAATCAAACGAAAGTTTCAACTAAATAAATAAATAAATAAAAATAAAAAAAAGAAAAACTATTGATCACTAGAGTTGATCGAGAACAACTGATTTTAGAATGGAGCCAATACATTCAAGACCTCAAAGTACTAGGGGAGATTTAAGGACTCTGGACGGCAGAACTTTTATTACGCCGTTTCAGTTGGTTGTTACCGCATACGTTGACATTTTTGAAATATTCCTTCTAATTTGCAGTTTCTAGTTGGTAAAAATGACGAAAGAGAAGAGCCGTCCGAAGAAGAAATAGCAGAAATGAACAACAACGATATACTAAAACCCTTTTATATAAATGGTCCTGGATCTGCTTACATAGATCCGGTATCTGCCATTTCGCTTTTAAATCGTTACTGTCAGACATTGCAGACAGACCGTTACACTACATATTCCCCAGAATTTATCTATAACAATGTGGATGGAAAAACTGAAGCCACAGTTGTTCTGCCTACTGTGTGTCCAATATTAAATACTATTCAGGTGAGAATTTTGGTCATTTTGACATTGACGTCGACATGTGATAATATCATTATCGCATCATATCATTGAGTATCCATATAACAAGAGGTGGTACAATGGGCATTTCCAGTCATTTTCAGAAAAAATATATTTTGACATGTTGGATTCTCACGTAATTCGTGATTTTTTTTCAATTTTTTCTTCATCAATTTATTCCCTTAAAAATATTGAAAACTCAAAAATAACCTACCGAATTCAAACGATCAGAAGAAGCGGGAAATCGTGTGACGTCGGTGGCTAGAGAGATTTTTGATTGGTTGTACTCGTCATGACGTGCTGCTGATATAAAAATGATAGCATTGCCAAATTACAAAAAAAAGAATTAGCCTGAAAAAGCCCTTACTTTCACTTTCCTAATAATATCATAATATAATGTTGATTTTGGATGTTTTTCTTTTATCATCATGACATTTTCATTTGTACTCCGTAAAGCTTCATAATGTCATTCAATTTGCGACCTCCTAATTGAAGATGAAGAGGGTTCAAGTAAGCAGATAGGTGAGGAATTCAATTAAAAATAATTATCCCTAGTTTACACAGGTAAGAATTGGTATATATAGGCCGGTCTTCTAATTTAGGAAGCATGAATAATTATTTTCATTTTGAGAAGTGCAAATTAGTGGTAAGAATAATTATTGATTTGGCAAACTGTGTACCTAGGAGTATAGAGTATAGAATAATCCAAGACTTAACTGTATGAAACGCCATTCTATAGTACGCAGAGAAGACGTGAAAATGTCGAATAATGACAAATAAGAAGGTTAAGTTTTTATTTATAATTTGTAGGCGTGGTTGTCGCATCAGTATTTGTATTTTCAGAGAATGAGTATTATATCAACTTTAATGAAAATTTAGTTGTTATATGACGATGTTTCAAAAACATTATAGTGATCACATCAAATATAATACGATTACTGAATATATTTATGAATAAATTCAGAGATTTCACAAAGACTTGACAACAGCGGCGTGTCTCTCAGTTACTCTGGGCTTTGTCCCCTACAACACAAACTTCAACCAATCATATTACAAATTGAGCCACTGACGTCACAGCAGAGGGACGTTTGAATTCACACGTGTTGAAATCACATTTTCAATATCGAATAATTAATCAGTTCTTCAAAATTCAGAGTGAATAAATGGTTGCAAATGTGTTATAAACTGCCCTTCATTACGTCATGTGAAAAAAAGTGCATATTTTGAGGTACTGGAAAACCCCATTGATCTGAAATTGAGTGTGAAATAAAAAAAAAGGGGGAACAACTCGGAATATAGAATGAGGCCTGAAGTTCCTCGCTGATTCAAAATACAGGCAAATTTTGCTTTTTGGCGACATCTACGAATTTATAAGGAACTCACAATTTTTTTCAATTTCAATTCCCTATTGAGAAAACCTTTCTTGTAGGGTATACCCATGAAAAACAAGAAAATGGCAAAGAGGGCAGCCGCCTATGTAGCATGTATTGAATTGCACTTGTGTGGTGAACTAAACGAAAGCTTATTACCCAAAGAGAAATGTTTAGAAGAGGTCGATGTATCGTATTTATTCAAACATTATCCAAAAGAAAAAGAGATTGGTGCTGGATTGGGAAAAATAAGATTGCATGATTTACAGGTTAGAAAAAACATTATTTTTGTTTTTCATTGAGAGATTGTTTTTCAGCCTTCTAATGCAACATTCGGAAAAATAGAAGCAGGTCGTATTGTTTACCTGCATATCATTACGTTGGAGCCTCTTTTCACTACTAGAGACGATGTAACGAACTTCATCGAGACAGATCTAACCTATGGTTTTATCACCCCCAATGCATTACCGAACACTTGCAGTTTTCCCATTTTCATAAAAAGTGGAACGATCAATGTTGCTATAATCAATAATGTGCATACGGTTTCGTTGTCTGACGATCAAATCAATTCGATTAGACGGTTTAATTATGTTGTATTTAACGAGGTCCTGGATGTTCTGAGCGAATTCTTCATTATGGATTACTCAGACAATGCGGAATCGTTGTTTTTGGTTCCTGTGAGAAAAACCACGTTGGATATTGATTTCGCAGTTTTGGAGCAAAACCGAGACATGATATGCTTAGAGTACAACGACGAAAAAGAAAAGTCGGATATGGTTGTAAATAAAGAGACCTATCTTAATAAGGTGGTTTATCCCACCTACAGGATGGATATGACAGTAAGTATAAGAATGTTTCACATGTAGACAAGTAACCGAGGGATTTCAGGTGTTAAATCACACGAAGGATACATTTATTTTAACTGTAGATTCTTGAGGCCAAAAGAAACCTTTTTTTCATTTTCCATTTTTCCGAATTCGCCTCTGTTAAAAAGATATAGCCATTTGAAAAAAAAATTGGGCCGAATACGTGCTTGATACGATTCTCTGCAAACACCTCAAAGTTCATATTTCTCGATTGGGATTGAGTTGATACGTTCAGGGAATACTCAAGTACTAACCTTATTTAAATAAGAATGTGAAAAACACGATATTTCTCAATAAAAACACTCATTTTTTTCCGATTATACCTCCCGTTTAAAAGCCATATTTCTCCCATCAAAATAAGTTCCTTCTTCGATTTTTCTAAAGGTTAGTTTGTAATCACTAACAACTTGTCCATATTTTCCTCGATATACCAAAAATATCTTATAGAAAAGTCTTTCATTCAATTTATCAGAATTTATTATTAATCAACCTCACCTAACCCATTTTGTATCCATTCTGTGAATATTGCACAGAAATTTTTATGTATACGTTACCAGCTCCACTAATATTCCTGAAACTACGTAAGATCTATGAATCGACCCATCCGTAGCATACGTAATCAAAGATCAAAGAGATAATCTTTGTCGTCTGTGAACGACGCATGCGTAAAGGGACCATGTAATCTTTTCTAGAGCTATGCTGTTATGAAGGGGAAAGTGATTATTTTAGGTGTTTTTCTTCGATCTCGTGATGATTATGTGAAGACTTTCAGTGAATGAATGTAATAATAACCGGATAGTGTCGAGTTTATAAAATTCCAAGAGGATATTGTGTAGATAGAAACATGATCATTGGTGTTGAATGTGGGATTTTATTATTTCATATCTCTACATCAAACGTTATTCCATCATTCAGATTTTAGTCTAGTCTCGACAAAGTTGATAAACATTCTGACAACATTGTTAACTTGTTAAGGGTACCTGGTACACGTCCGAGCTCGCGAGCTCCCTTCAAAAATTGGGCTTTTTATTTCCATGATATCTCAATTCGTATGCGGCGTAGACCAACAATTTTTTTTTAAATTAAAGCTCAATCATTTCTCTAGAATGTGTATTACTCGATTTTCTGTTTTTCTTCGTATATTAGGAAAAAACCTGGTGAGCTGTAATTTCATGAAAATCAAAACAAACGATTTTATTTCCATGATATCTCTGTCAATTTTCGGGATAAATGTATGAAATTTTCAGTATACATGCGGAATAATATTTTGAAGAATGTGTATTGATCAGTTTTTTTGTTAATTGCCCCCCTCAATTTTTAAATGAATTATAAAGGAGGAACTTTATTGGTCATATTTTCAGCCATGTTTTTTTCCGCATGTATACTGAAAATTGACGGAGATCTCATGGAAATAAAATCGTTTGTCCAGATTTTCATGAAATTACAGCTCATCAGGTTTTTTTTCCTGATATACGAAGAAAAACAGAAAAGCGAGTAATACACATTCTAGAGAAATGATTAAGCTTCAATTTAAAAAAAAATTGTTGGTCTACGCCGCATAGGAACTGAGATATTATCATGAAAATAAAAAGCCCAATTTTTGAAGGGAGCTCGCGAGCTCGGACGTGTACCAGGTCCCCTTAAGAGACCAGAAAAGTAACTATGTTCGATGGTATTTAATCCAAAGAAGGAATAACTCGAAAACGACGCGTTTAAAAAAAACATAGGAATTCTTTTATTTTCTAAAATGATTGATTCTTACGAAAATATGAACCTTTTATCTTTTTCAAGTGGTTGTATAGTATTTTTGTGTGGATTTATGAGTCGGCCACGCTGTAACTTTTATATCAGGAATTGAATAAGTTTTAATTGAGGAATATGCACCAAGAATCAGATCATGAAAAAGATTATTACTGTCATAAGAAACCTTTTCAACGATCCATCTTCTCTATCTGATAATTCGTGTATATTCATGTATTATTTCAGAATTATTTGGTACTAGAAGTTTGCGAACATTTGAATCCAATGTCGCCCTTTCCCAACGAATCATTTAGAGACTTTTGCGACTACTACATTCAAAAATACAACGTTGCATTATCGAACAAACAGCAACCCTTGCTCACGGTGAAAGCACTGCCCAAAAATATGAATTTGTATAAGCCGATCGGTTCTGAGAAGAAAAGGAAGTGGGACGAGAATTGCACCAGAGACACCGTCGAATATTTAGTTCCAGAACTATTGGGCAAACGGGAATTCCCCACTGAACTGTGGATACAAGGTGAATATATTTTCGAATAAACTGCTCCACATGAGTTGGGGATATTGACTCAAATTGCAAAAAAATATAGTTAAAATAAGATTTTTGTGATGAAAATTCATATTAATATGATTTTAAGTTGCAAATTAATTTTAGCCTGTAGGTCTGCAGCGTATACAGGGTGGTTAAGAAAAATCGAGTTAAATAACGAAATTTTATTCCCAGAGAGTTCAAGCATTTTAAGACTATCAATACAATGTATGGCCTCCACGGGCATCAATAACAGCTTGACATATTCTTTTCTACTACACACGAGGTTGTTGAACATTTCTTGAGGAATTTGGTTCCATAAACGGAGCAGAAGCTCTCTCAGATCATTTAAGGATTCTGGGGTAGGTTGATGATTATCTAATCTTCTTTGGAGCATATCCCATGCATGTTCTATGCAATTCAAATTTGGTGAGTGCGGAGGTTTTGGTAAATGTGGAATACCAAGCTCCTCGCGCGCATTCTCAACTATGGCTGCACGGTGCGGTCTAGCGTTATCGTCTAGAAATTGAAAAGTTTCACCAATAGCAGCGTGAAAATTTGGCACAACATTGTCAATGACATGCTTTCTATAGTGTAAGGCGATCATATTCCCAGGACAAATGTGTAGATCTGTGCGCTCGTTGAAACATATCCCAGCCAATACCATAACACTACCCCCTCGGAACGGATGGACTTCTTGGACATAGCGTCGATTACGGGGTATGCGTGGGATTGTCCATACCCTTATTCTTCGAGAATCTAAAAATTGTCCATATCTGGATTCATCAGTGGAAAGGACACTACGCCATTGATCGTTCCAATTGATATGTTGCCTTGCCCATTTCAGTCTTTGACGGTTATGGTTACGTGCTAATGGAACTCCTCTTAATGGATGTCTAGAACCTAGATTCACCTCTCTCAAACGTCGTCTGATGGTTTCGATGGAAACTTGGATCCCATCTGCATTTTGAAGAGTATTCCGTAGCATTCTACACGTAGATGTAGGGTTTCTTCTCGCCGAAAAGGTGATGAAACGATCCTGAGCAGGTGTTGTTTTTCGTCGCCACCAAGCCTTGGTCTTTCCAACACGAAACCTGTCTCCCTGAACCTATTCCAAAGTCGAGATATCACACTTTGGCTGACTTGGAGCCTTTCCGCTACAACAACCTGAGTTAGGACACCCTGTAGCATTCCAAAAGCCCTATTAGCCTCAGCGTTTGTTAATTTACATCTTGGCATTTTCAGAAAACTCGTTTCAAATCGAAGCCGTTGATAAACCGACTTCATTTCAAAATAAGAACATTCATGAAGCATATGCAAAGAACCAAACATCAGAAAAAAGGCGACCAGATTGACGAAATGCCTCATACTGATTTTTATTGGATCGATTCAAGTTGTTATTGAGTGTTAAATGATTTTACAGCGATTTTCTCGAAGATTACATACTTTTAAAAACGATTGAATACGATATCCCTAGCTCTTGTGGAGCAGTATATTTGATGGTATTTTGTCCATTTTGGATTTCTAGTCAGAATGTACTCCATCAACATAACAGTTTTAAATTCAACAATTAAAATTATCTAATGTCCAATATAAATTTTTCCTTTAATTCATCCTGTCATTAAAACATTTTTCCGCCAGCAACGGAACAGCAGAAGCGAGAGAATCCATGGAGCCTTTCCGCTACAACAACCTGAGTTAGGCCACCCTGTAGCATTGCGATAGCCCTATTAGCCTCAGCGTTTGTTAATTTACGTCTTGTCATTTTCAGAAAACTCGTTTCAAATCGAAGCCGTTGATAAACTGACTTCATTTCAAAATAAGAATATTCATGAAGCATATGCAAAGAACCAAACTTCAAAAAAAAAGGCGGCCAGATTGACGAAATGTCTCATACTGATTTTTATTGAATCGATTCAAGTTGTTATTGAGATTTAAATGATTTTACAGCGATTTTCTCGAAGATTACATACTTTTAAAAACGATTGAATACGATATCCCTAACTCTTGTGGAGCTGTTTAATTGAACTGAACTTACCTTATCTATCCTTATGTAGCTGAATAATTTTGATAGTCTCTTTTCTCTTTGCAGGTAGATATCTTCCCAGCATTTTGTACAGGTTGACTTTTATTTTGAGGATAGAATCATTATGGCGAAAAATTGGATCAGAGTGTGGTTTTCGAATCGAAGAAGACAAAATGAAACCTCTGAAACTGAATCAAGATCTTCTCGATTACGATGCAGCATTGGAAAAAACAGTCCTTGTTCAGAGGTGCGAGGAATCTGAAAGAGTTGAAGCTTTGCCCCCTTCCTTAATATCCTCCTCGGATGTCGGGTCCAAACTGCAATTAATGGAGGAGTTTAGGTATCCTTGGAAAGATTTGGACGAACCGAAGGACATAGAGAGAATGTTGGATGTAACAGGACTGGATATTTGCGCTTATTTCAATTTCATGAACCGTACTGTGTCTGAAGAAGAGAGGAAAGAAGTTTACCATCATTCCAATAATCAGAATTATTTAGCTTTGACGTACAACAAGGATTATAAGTACAAGACGATCAGATTGCTTTTCGTAAGTTATGATGATGAATTTTCCATTTCTGGGACTCCTCCAGAGCTGGTTGGGGCAGTGAAACTTACAGATATCAATTTTTCTAGGAGAAAAATAATGGTATTGTGGAACTGGCCGATATTTACGAAGCTATGACCACGAAACATGCGAACGACATCGTTAACTTGGAGCGTTTAGAAACTCTAGGAGATTCATTCTTGAAATTCATAACTTCACACTATATATCGCTGAAATTTCCTCAATTTAACGAGGGCAGGGCCACTCAGTTGAAAGGAAGAATGATCAGCAATAAAAATCTGTACTATTTGGCTGCGAAATATAATATTGGGGGCATCATAAGAAATAAGGGTCTTCGAGACAAGAATGGGTGGATGCCGCCAGGTTTCTGCATCCCAGAAAAAATAAGATCGGATATTTGCAATAAGGTAAGTACCTTCCCCAGTCTCTCCAAGCAATCAACCAGTAGAATATATATATTTTTTGACTAGTCCTCACTCGATAGGACGTCTGTATGGCATTTATTCGATATATTTTTTTTTTGTTTCAAGGTCATGTCCTGGAAAATTTTAAACTGCTTGACATTTACGAAAGATGAAATATTGTCAGGTGTACCTTGCTTGGAAGATTTCGAAATGGATTGGAACGAATACAGTGAAGATAACACTGATGATTCCTACAATGACACAGATCAGTATCTGAAAAAACAATTTTTGAAAGATAAATGTGTAGCTGATGCAGTTGAAGCCCTATTTGGAACCTATCTGCTGAACACCGGATACTATGGTGAGTAAAGAAAAGTAATAGTTTCATTATAGATTTCTGAATGAAATTATTTTTTTTTTAATAATGAAATGAATGTTTTATGCTGAATACTTTAATTCATTATAAAGCAGTTGATATTGAAAACATCAAATTAATTCAAGTATGTGAATGAATGAATATACACTGCGCAAAAAAATTAACGCACATTATGGAAATCTCAAATTTATTCTACAACTGAAGGTGTTCTCAATGATAATTATTTTTATCAGAATTATGCATGCATATGTTATCCACTTTCAACGTTTTCCTTCAATACAGATGTTTTCTCCCAGCAGGAATAAAAAAAGATGATATTATCAGATTTTGAATGTATTGGCTCCATTCTAAAATCAGTTGTTCTCGATCAATTCTAGTGATCAATAGTTTTTCTTTCGTTCGATTTTCTACACTCGATCGCTATGCAACGCGAAACACGCAATTTGACCCAAGAGGAATGTGCCCAAGCGGTAGTTTTGCGAGAAGAAGGGTGGACCTACACAAGAATTGCAGAAAGGTTTGGAGTTTCCCATACAAGTGTGTCCAGAATGTTGCAGCGATTCAGGGAGACAGGTATGAATGTCCGAAGACCAGGACAGGGTAGACCACGGGTAACAATTAACTGCCATTTAAGAACGTTACTTGAGAGTTTCTTCGTTGAGACAACGGTTTGCAACCGCTCGCCTCCTTCAAAATCATCTTGAGCAAACTCATTAGGTGTAAATTAGCACTCAGACAATAAGAAATCGCCTCAGAGAATAGGATTTAAGGCCTCGTGTACGCGGCAAGAGGCCCAGCTCTTACCCCAGCCTATCGAAGGGCGCGTTTGGATTTTGCGAGAGACCATATCCATTGGGAAGAGGCCGATTGGGAAAGAGTTCTCTTCACAGACGAGTCTAGATTCTGCCTCTACCATTGTGATCGACGTTTCCTTCTATACAGACGTCCACATGAAAGATATGCTCAGTGCAATTTCCTGAATACTACTGGTTTCGGGGGAGGATCGATTATGGTATGGGGTGGAATATCTTTGACTGCTCGCACAGACCTAGTGGTCGTTGATAATGGAGCTATGAATGCTGATAAGTATATAAGGAACATTCTTGAAGAGCATGTAGTGCCATTTGCCCCATACATTGGTGAAAATTTCATTTTTATGGACGATAATGCCAGACCCCATCGTGCGCGCATCGTTCAGGAGTACCTTGAAGAGGTTGAAGTCTCTCGAATGGAATGGCCAGCAAGAAGTCCACATCTCAATCCGATTGAGCAGGTTTGGGACAACCTCAATAGAAGGCTGAGAAGTTCAGAAAATCATCCAGCTACTCTTAATGACTTAGGAATCCAACTCGGAGAAATCTGGGAAGGATTAGATCAGAACATTTTAAGATCACTCATTTTGAGTATGAACCGTCGTTGCCGAGCTGTAATTAACGCAAGAGGTGGAAATACCAAGTATTAAATCACTTATCAGCATTTCAGTATTTCGAAAATTGTTCATTTCTCTTCTCTCACATAAGATTCGGTGAAATCCTGAATTTTTCTTCCATTTAATGTGTCTTGTTTCGTTCAAAACCTTCCTGAGAGAACATAAAAAAAAGTTATAAAGTCAATGTAGAGTTAACTTTCATTAAAATTGAGATTTTCAGAATGTGGGTTAATTTTTTTGCGCAGTGTATCTGGAATGTTTTCTGGAATGAATCCTTTCGTTTTATAGGTTGCCTTAAGGTTGTGCAGTGGATGGGTGTGATACCAAAAACAGAAAACGTGAAAGAATTGATGGAAAAGCCGGTACCTTCCCCAACTTTACTACCAGATATCGGTATAACCGAAATAAAGGCCCATCTACCCTTCTACGCAGAAATAGAGAAAATTCTCGGTTACCAGTTCAACAATCGAGCATTCCTCCTTCAAGCTTTCACCCATCCGTCTTACACGCCCAACAGGTTAACTCTGAGTTACGAAAAATTGGAGTTTTTAGGTGACGCCATCTTAGACTTTCTAATCACCTGTTTCATATTCGAAAAATGCGGCGATATGACCCCAGGAGATTTGACCGATCTTAGGTCGTCTTTAGTGAATAACAACACTTTCGCCAGTTTTATCGTCAGACTGGGTCTGCATAAATACATGCTACTGATGAATTCGAAACTACAGCACTACATCGACAATTTCGTGGAGTTTTTCACCTGCAAGAAAGACTTTGTCATCGACGACGAAATTCTTATTTTACTGGAGGAAGACGATTTGAAACTTGCGGAGTACGTCGATGTACCGAAGGTAAGAATTTCTCTGCGCAGACGATGGGTTTCAAGAAGCGTTGATCTTGACTTCTGAAATTGGTAACTCCGAAACTTTTAGGTGGATTTGACCATTTGAGAACATTTACCGCATATACGTGAAATATTTCCAGTATTAACAAAGAAAAAAGTTTCTTCAACATTCGCCAAGTGTTTGGAATTCACATAATATTTTCTCAAATTCATTATTTTCCCAAAGTAAATAAACGTTTTGTTGAATACGTAATTACTACGATCTCTCTGCAGAAACGACAACTTTGCGTGTGTATCTGACAGGAAAATGACAATAACCTAACATTTTCAAAATTGGGCAATCCAACGACCTGTCAAATATACTGCTCCACAAGAATTAGGGATATTGTATTCAATCGTTTTTAAAAGTATGTAATCTTCGAGAAAATCGCTGTAAAATCATTTAAAATTCGATAACAACTTGAATCGATCCAATAAAAATCAGTATGAGACATTTCGTCAATCTGGTCGCCTTTTTTCTGAAGTTTGGTTCTTTGCATATGCTTCATGAATGTTCTTTTTTTGAAATGAAGTCAGTTTATCAACGGCTTCGATTTGAAACGAGTTTTCTGAAAATGCCAAGACGTAAATTAACAAACGCTGAGGCTAATAGGGCTATCGGAATGCTACAGGGTGGCCTAACTCAGGTTGTTGTAGCGGAAAGGCTCCAAGTCAGCCAAAGTGTGATATCTCGACTTTGGAATAGGTCCAGGGAGACAGGTTCCGTGTTGGAAAGACCAAGGCTTGGTGGGCGAAAAAAAACAACACCTGCTCAGGATCGTTTCTTCACCATTTCGGCGAGAAGAAACCCTACATCTACGTGTAGAATGCTACGGAATACTCTTCAAAATGCAGATGGGGTCCAAGTTTTCATCGAAACCATCAGACGACGTTTGAGAGAGGTGAATCTAGGTTCTAGACGTCCATTAAGAGGACGTCCATTAAGAGAAGTTCCATTAACACGTGACCATAAGCGTCAAAGACTGGAATGGGCAAGGCAACATATCAATTGGAACGATCAATGGCGTAGTGTCCTTTTCACTGATGAATCCAGATATGGACGATTTTCAGATTCTCGAAGAATAAGGGTATGGACAATCCCACGCATACCCCGTAATCGTCGCTATGTCCAAGAAGTCCATCCATTCCGAGGGGGTAGTGTTATGGTAGGGGCCGGGATATGTTTCAGCGGGCGCACAGATCTACACATTTGTCCTGGGAATATGACCGCCTTACACTATAGGGAGCATGTCATTGACAATGTTGTGCCAAATTTTCACGCTGCTATTGGTGAAACTTTTCAATGTCCAGCGACAACGCTAGACCGCACCATGCAGCCATAGTTGAGAATGCGCGCGAGGAGCTTGGTATTCCACATTTACCAATACCTCCGCACTCACCAAATTTGAATTGCATAGAACATGCATGGGATATGCTCTAAAGAAGATTAGATAATCATCAACCTACCCCAGAATCCTTAAATGATCTGAGAGAGCTTCTGCCCCGTTTATGGAACCAAATTCCTCAAGAAATGTTCAACAACCTCGTGTGTAGTATGCAAAGAAGATGTCAAGCTGTTATTGATGCCCGTGGAGGCCATACATTGTATTGATAGTCTTAAAATGCTTGAATTTTCTGGGAATAGAATTTCGTTATTTTACTCGATTTTTCTTAACCACCCTGTGTACGCTGCAGACCTACAGGATAAAATTAATTTGCAACTTAAAATCATATCAATATGAATTTTCATCACAAAAATCTTATTTTAACTATGTTTTTTTTTTTGCAATTTAAGTCAATATCCCTAACTCATGTGGAGCAGTTTATTTTTTGAGGTTAGACTGGTGGTCGAACAGTGGAATTTAGTAGACATTAAAACCGTTCATTTCCTTGAAAAATTGTTTCATGCGGAAATTTTTTTGATATTTCTACTTAAAAAAAGAAAAATCAAAATGACAGAATTTACTTTTCTTATGATATCTCTAATAACCGGCCCTGATAATCTCGATTTGTTTCAATGCTTCTATAAATGCAACTTTTTCTCCATTTGACCGACCTTCTAACTGTTATGGTTCAAAAGTTACCAATACAATACCATTAAAAAAGTGGCCACTCTGTATAGTAACATTTCTTGTTCGAAAAATGTTCTGTCGTTGAAATTCGAAACATTTCAGGCTCTCGGTGATCTATTCGAGGCGATTGCAGGAGCAATATTTCTGGATAGCAATTACTCCCTCGAACAAGTTTGGAAAGTTTTTTATCCATTCATGTGGAAAGAGATAGATTTATTCAGCGGGAATGTTCCGAAGAATGTAGTTAGAAGGTTGCACGAACAAGAAGGAGCTTATCCTGAATTTGGGTGAGTAGCTCAACGTTTATCTCCAGGATCCGCTAACTATGATGCAATTTTGGACGATTTGAGTAAATATCGGCCTCTGGATATGTATGAAAACGAATATTATTGTGTTCGGATTGAATAAAACACATGCAAAGATCAAAAATACAGGATAATCTCCCTAGGACATGAGGGAAATGGACTAGCAGAGATCTAATTCCCGAAGTACACCACTGGTGTCGCCACCACAAGAGGATAATGACAGGCTAGTTTCTGGCTTGTAAGCCGTCATCAGTGCCACATAGCCCTTCCTGCGGTAGCAAACAACTGAAACGGCCGAACTTGTTTGTTACCGCCGGAAAGGCTATGTGGCACTGATGACGGCTAACAAGCCAGAAACCAGTCTGTCATTATCCTTCTGTGCTAGATGAATGAATTGAAAACGTGATATTATTTTCAGGCCAGCTGTTGATACTGGCAACGGCAAGATGATGGTGAAGCTGAATTTCCTCGCAGAAGGAAGGCCTAAATTTGTGCATGGATTTGGGTCGAATAAGATTATGGCAAAAAGAGCAGCAGCCAAAATAGCCTTGAGGAATATGCATAGTTAATACGTCATTATGATCTTTACCCCCGTATTCAGAAAGTGTAATGTAAAGGTAAGTTCTTTGTGTCTGCACTACGGTGTTATACACTGAATTTTATCATGAAATAACGAAATAATTATTTTTATAATCTAGGTCAGGGTTTCAGGGCAGGAAATTTGATGGTAGAATTGATGGAATATGAGGAGATCTTAGTGATGAGACTTATCATTCCACTACCGTTTATATTTATGTATAATTATATTTATTATATTGATTATTTCCAAATACTTTACGTTTCATCAATAAAATCTTTTATGCCTTTGTCTTCCGAATTATTATTATTCGTTATTAAAGGCAGCAAAAAATTGAATTGTCCATATAATTGAACTGAATGATTATGTATAACTTGGTGAATAATATTATTGTTGATTTAGAGTCTTGAAAAAAAACCCTCCAATTGGAAGCATCGATTTTTGAATGGTGTTAAATCCAACATGTTATCAAATTATAAATTTTATTGGAAAATCTTACAGGAATTTTTCTTGAAGGCAATTTTTTGTAAAGAAAACAATATTTTTTTTTTATTTTTAATCAACGTGTCTCAGCATCTAGGCCATTGACACATGAAGGTGTTTATTACATTTATTCTTCACGAGACTGAAATGTTTTGAATAGAAAATGATGACCAAATGAAATCAAGATTTATACACTAGTTGATTATACAGAGTGTAACAGCCAAATGGAATAAATTCGGTAACGAATAAATGAGGGCGTGTAGGGAAAAACGCTCGGACACGTCGATTTGTAATTTTAAATGCGCATATTTTTCAAGAAAATAAAATTATATAGGGTGTTCCATGCGACCGTGGCCAATACCAACTTTCTTATTTCAAATGCAACCCCCTGTATATTATTTATTTTTTGGATTCTTCAGAGAATTCTAGACACAATTCATGCACAATGTCCTATACCTATCTTTAACTATTTCGGAAGTATTATTCCATTTGGCTGTTACACTCTGTATAATTGTAAACCGTAAAAGAGCTATCTCGACTTATTGACTCATGGTTTTATCTAATAATTCACATTTTTGTTAAACTTTCTCATATTATTTTATATGTAATGAATTATAAATTTATAGCTTATTACGTAGTTTCATTACAATCAGTTACTGAATTATATTATAGTTGCAGTGACGGCTTGTCCTATGAGGCAGGTGAGGCGGTGCCTCACGAATAAACGTCGAAAATTAAACGTATAAATATCATATTTTATTAATTATTCATTTGATCATTTCAATTTCTTTTATTATCTGCATCCATACAAGCATCTGTATACAAGGGAACGTCGATCACAATGGTAGAGGCAGAATCTAGACTCATCAGTGAAGAGAACTCTTTCCCAATCGGCCTCTTCCCAATGGATATGCTCTCTCGCAAAATCCAAACGCGTCCTTCGATGGGCTGGGGGTAAGAGCTGGGCCTCTTGCCGCGACACGAGGCCTTAAATCATATTCTCTGAGGCGATTTCTTATTGTCTGAGTGCTAATTTGCACCTCATGCGTTTGCTCAAGCTGATTTTGAAGGAAGCGAACGGTTGAAAACCGTTGTCTCAACGAAGAAAGTCTCAAGTAACGTTCTTGAATGGCAGTTGTTACCTGTGGTCTACCCTGTCCTGGTCTTCGGACATTCATACCTGTCTCCCTGAATCGCTGCAACATTCTGGACACACTTGTATGGGAAACTGCAAACCTTTCTGCAATTCTTGTGTATGTCCACCCTTCTTCTCGCAAAACTACCGCTTGGGCACATTTCTTTTGGGTCAAATTGCGTGTTTCGCGTTGCATAGCGATCGAGTGTAGAAAATCAAACGAAAGAAAAACTATTGATCACTAGAATTGATCGAGAACAACTGATTTTAGAATGGAGCCAATACATTCAAAATCTGATAATCATCGTTTTTTATTCCTGCTGGGAGAAAACATCTGTATTGAAGAAAAACGTTGAAAGTGGATAACATATGCATGCATAATTCTGATAAAAATAATGATCATTGAGAACACCTTCAGTTGTAGAATAAATTTGAGATTTCCATAATGTGCGTTAATTTTTTTGCGCAGTGTAGATGACCTTGAGTATGTTATCGATAAAGAATTATTCTAATCATCAGTTTTGCGCCTTTTTCTTGGCAACGCCCCGGCAAGAGACCTTTTTTTTTCTGATGTGCCTCACCACCTTCAACTGTCCTAACAATAATAAACAACCTCCGAAATGTCTTATGCCAAAGGAATCGAACCAAAAATTATATAATAGGGGCATAATTCAATCTGAGCGGCATATTACAAAAACACACGGGACTCAGACGCAGTTTGTTTGCATGCAGCACGAAAGTTGGAAGCTGCCTCCTCCCTTTCGCACAGCAACCCCTCGCCGATCCAGTTCGGTCGGAGCAACCCCAGAACAGCCTCGCTGCAGCGTCGTCATGGTAACGGTTCCCTTGCTTGCAACACGGCGAGACTTTTCATTAGGATTCTGTATTAAAGGAGCCCGATCCATTTAGTGGCTAGATACACCTGCAAATTCAAATAAGAGAGATTTTCTCTTTTTGCGAAGCATGAAAATATTGGTACGGCGCACTAGTCTAGACTCTAGACAGTCTAGAGTGGCAAATAAATCTACGTTGGATTCTTCGTCCTTCGGATGGTTAAATGGTTGTCACATATCAGCAGTTTTCGTCTTTCACAAATCCACATGATGAGACGGAATTGAAATTCGAATCCAGACAAAAACGTTTAATTTAAGGGATTTTGTCAAGAATAACAAGCTCATGATTTCTAACTCATCAATTTTCGAATTATCGGATAAAACGACGGGTTGATGAGAGGACTCTCTACAGTTGAAATAAAATAACAATAATAATTTATTAACCCTTTAATACACACGGTGTAAAGGACAGGTAATATGTGAAAAAAAAAACCAATAATTATTCCTGATATTTAAGGAAGCAGACATATATTTCTCAACAGAATTTTAACATTTTGTCAGAAGCATGTTCTTGATTTCTTAAACATTTCCAAAGATAAGGAGCTTGTGGTAAATGAATCATCAATTTTATACTCTGATATGGTGGAGAGAACCCCAACTTGTGAGTTCTAACGCTTTGGCTCCAGAAAAATGTGTGAATTTTAGGTTTTACGAGGATATATTGAAAAATTCTTAGCCTACTCTAGAACCAAACAAAATTTCATTGTCAAAATATTTTATTACTCAACATATTCTCCTCTAAATTGAATACATTTATTACAGCGAACCTGCAACGTCTCTAGACCTTTCGAAAAAAATGTTTCTTCTTGCTCTGCAAACCAGTCCTCCACAGCTTTTATTACCTCCTCGTTGGAAGAAAATTTACTACCTTTTAAACTTTTTTTCAGTTGAGGAACGAGATGATAGTCGGACGGAGCCAAATCTGGTGAAAAGAGGGGTGTTCTAGTAATTCTCACCCTAAATCTTGAATTTTTTGCATGGCAACATGAGATTTGTGTACTGGGGCGTTGTCCTGTAAAAAAAACACCTTTGGATAGCTTTCCGCGTCTTTTCTCTTTAATTTTTTCCGGTAGAGTGGTCAGTAATGTCCAATAGTAATCTCCAGTTATTGTTCCACCCTTATCCAAAAAATCAATCATGATTGCTCCATGGCAATCCCGAAAAACTGGAGCAAGAACTTTTCCAGCAGATTTTTGGGCACAAAACTTCTTAGGTCTTGGAGAACCAGAATGTCGCCATTCCATCGATTGTTGCTTTGTTTCTGGATCGTAGAAATGTACCCAAGTCTCATCCATAGTAACAATTCGGTTTAAGATGTCTACATCGTTTTCAAATCGAGCACAGATCGAACGGGATGCTTCTACCCTTGCACGCTTTTGGTCAACATTCAAACATTTGGGGATCCATTTTGCAGAAATTTTTCTCATGTCCAAATTGACGTGAACTGTATGATGAACGCGTTCGTATGAAATCTTCAGTGCTTCAGATATCCGTTTTAGCCCAATTCGACGGTCTGATAAAATCATGTCATGAACTGCATCGATATTTTCGGGGACTGACACAGAAACTGGCCTTCCCGATCGCTCATCATCTTCAATGGAAAATTTACATCTTTTGAAGCTTACAGTCCAATTTTTCACGGTCGCATACGAAGGACATTGATCACCAAGGGTATTAAGCATATCTTCGTAAATCTGCTTACCTCTTAACCCTTTTAAATATAGGTACTTGATGATGGCTCGATACTCCAATTTTTCGATTTTTACAATTTCGTTGGACACCTTTTTTTTCAATAAGTAAGGTGTTAAAAGCTAGATGGCTTACCATGAGGTTAACAGTCCCTCAGCCTACCTATCGCAAGAAAGGCCGAATTTATCTTTCTACAAACAATCAAAAAACTTGATCACTGCATTCGTTGGAACGAGCAGTCCATACTCGCACTGCGTATGCTACCAAGCGCCTAGGCCTTGTGTTCCCAAGAGGTATTGGCTTGAGCCCTTGAGCCACCAACACCGCTGTCAGGAATTCGCATATTTCGTAGGCCATCCGAAAAGCTTGCTTCGTCATTTGCATCAGTTGACTAGATCTCGTGGGGCCGTTTTATTTACCATCAGTCCTTATGTTTTCACAGGTGATCGCTTTTCGTAGCAGGATCTCCTAGATAATCTGCGAAGAATGAACAAGGAGAAAACCAAACAACTGCCTGGATTCGATCGGGAATCCTGGGCTGCGGCTGGCAGGTCAACGACCCCAGCTCCGAGAGGATGGAACGGCGCATTGCAGAAAGAAACGGCCAGGAATAAAACAGGGTTGAACGACTACCCGGAACATACTTTGAATGTATCGATTCGATGGACTTAATGCACATTTATGTAGGATTTCATTTTACAGACAAATATAATATTTTACTACTCACCTGAGGAATCACCCTAACACCATTAATGAGCATGTCCATAATTTAATCAAACCAAATATGAGGTATAGTATCTCAGTTTCAGCAAAAAGCTATTCACATTATACAGGGGTGTCTTTGACTTGTACAGGGTGGGCAAAATTGGTGCTACATGAACTAAAACTTTTTAACCCGAGGAGATAGAGAAAAATGAATGGCACCTTATAGTCCTCTTTTTTCGAGAAACTGATAATGCCATAAACTGCATTCCTCTATTTTCTTTTGTTTCCGAGTTATAGGCCAAAATTTAAATTTGGGCGATTTCAACTTTGGTCATTATCTCCGTTTCTGTTTATGCTAGGATGTTGAAATAAAAACATTATACAGGCACTTTATTGATAGCAATCCAGTGGCGTACTCTGTTTTTTTCTAAGAGGTTCATTTGCTGAGTTATAACATAAAGTTGTGTTTTTTCTTATGGAAACAGTAGTTTGAAATGATTTAGAAAGAATCGCCACTTTTTTCCCGTTTCAGAAATGTATCATATGTCATACATCGCCCTCAGATTCGTTAAGATATTATGAAAAATATGGTTTGTATATGGAATTCAAATTATTGAGTATTAAGTAGGCTGAATCATAGAATTATGTGTCTCTACGCATGGTGTAATTATTATTTCACAGTTGAATCACTTGCTGCCCCACTATTTTCATTCGCTAAAATGAAACATTTTAACATATCATATTTTTCGTAATTTTGGATTATCTACATAATCCCGCCAACGATTATTTCAAATTTCAATAACTGACAGTTGTTTCAAACAGAGATCACACCATCAAGTATTCAACCGTGAAATAATAATTACACCATGAGTAGAGACACATAATTCTATGATTCAGCCTACTTAATACTCAAAATAATTTGAATTCCATATACAAACCATATTTTTCATAATATCTTAACGAATCTGAGGGCGATGTATGACATATGATACATTTCTGAAACGGGAAAAAAATGGCGATTCTTTCTAAGTCATTTCAAACTACTGTTTCCATAAGAAAAAACACAACTTTATGTTATAACTCAGCAAATGAACCTCTTAGAAAAAAACAGAGTACGCCACTGGATTGCTATCAAAAAAGTGCCTGTATAATGTTTTTATTTCAACATGCTAGCATAAACAGAAACGGAGATAATGACCAAAGTTGAAATCGCCCAAATTTCAATTTTGGCCTATAACTCGGAAACAAAAGAAGATAGAGGAATGCAGTTGATGGCATTATCAGTTTCTCGAAAAAAGAGGACTATAAGGTGCCATTCATTTTTCTCTATCTCCTCGGGTTAAAAAGTTTTAGTTCATGTAGCACCAATTTTGCCCACCCTGTACATACAGAGTGTAACAGCCAAATAGAATAAATTCTATAACGAATAAATGAGGGGGTGTTAGGAAAAACGCTCGGACACGTCGATTTGTAATTTTAAATGCGCATATTTTTCAAGAAAATAATATTATATAGGGTGTTCCATGTGACCGTGGCCAATACTAACTTTCTTATTTCAAATGCAACCCCCTTTAAATTATTTATTTTTTGGATTCTTCAGAAAATTCTAGACATAATTCATGTACAATGTCCTATACCTATCTTCAACTTTTTTGGAAATATTAAGTGTTTTCCGATTTTTTACAAAAATTAACATTTTGGATGAAAATTATTTCCCATTTACCTCTCGATATAAAGAAAGTAAGCAAAAACGCCTGAATTGTTAAGTAACGTTAGAAGATAATTCTACACCAGTACCAGATCAGCTTGTTGCCAAGACTTTTGCGGCGAGCATTTTGAACATTTCCTACATTGACATTAAAAATTTTTTTTATTTTTTTTTTAATGATTAAGAAATAATCAGTATTACTTATTAGGTTTTAAGTGTAACGTACCGAATTTGTGAAATAAAATAATTTTTATTTAAAACGTTGATTTTTGCAATAAATCTAAAACACTTAATACTTCCGAAATAGTTAAAGATAGGTATAGGACATTGTGCATGAATTGTGTCTAGAATTCTTTGAAGAATCAGAAAAATAAATAATATACAGAGGGCTGCATTTGAAATAAGAAAGTTGGTATTGGCCACGGTCACATGGAACACCCTATATAATATTATTTTCTTGAAAAATATGCTCATTTAAAATTACAAATCGACGTGTCCGAGCGTTTTTCCCAACACGCCCTCATTTATTCGTTATCGAATTCATTCCATTTGGCTGTTACACTCTGTATATTTCAACTGTAGATTCCTCTCATCAAACGAAACACTTTTTTCCCATACCATTTTTCAAAATTCGGTTTCGTTTGAAAGATACCGGGTGTCGAAAATCCATGAAAAAAAAACACTTTTCTGTTCATATCTTCGGAACCGTTATTTCAAATGAATTGAATTTTAGTTGATCGTTTACTCTATTCATGGTGCATATTTCTCAATCAAAACTTTTATTTCTCCTGGCATAAAAATTACAGCGTAGCCGATTCATAAATCCACCCAAAAATAAAATAAAACCACTTGAACAAGATGAACGGTTCATATTTTCGAAAGAATCAATCATTTTAAAAAATAAAAGTATTCTTACGTTTTCTCAATGAAACACGTCGTTTTCGGTTATTCCCAATTTCACCCGATAAAATTTGACGAAAACATAAAAAATCATAAGAATAATCTGGACGCTTCCCTGGATTTTTAATATCACAGAATGGAGGGAATTAATAAACTTTCTGATCTCTATACAAGTTAACAATTTTGTCAGAATGTTTAAAATCTCCATGATGGAAAAACGTTTGAAATAGAGATAACAATGAAATCCCACAAATGTGGGAGATAAAATTGAATTCTAAGAAGCATGAAATTATACATTTTATACGCACAGTTATTGTTACCGGTCCATATCAAAAAGAAATGCCAATGAAATACAAAATTCGGATGTTAATGATGAATGTCGATAAAAACCACGTATTAAATTGAAATCAATGAAAAATAAAATGATACTTAGCACTAAATAATCTGTGGCGATGTTTCTATCTAAAAAATATCCTCTTGGAATTTTATAAACTCGACACTACACTACACAGTTATTCACATTAATCATCACGAGATAGGTCTAGAAATGATTTGACCATTTTACGCCATTTACATCCCATTGTTTTGGGTGTTTGTACACCTATTCGCATTCCTCTTTGTAAATAAATAAATGATTCGTAGTCAATCACGCCAGTTAGCGCTATACGCATGCGGACTGGCGTTTGAGACGCAGAACCAAAGACTCCTCTTTGCACAGAACAACGGTTTGTCGTTTGTCTTGCGTGCTAGCTACCTGTCATTGCGAGGTAGGTTACGGTTATACCATTGTTTAAAGAGAAAATCAACAATCCGGCATCGTTTTCTCAAAAGCTCTGTGAAATATCATAGGAATGGGTTAGGTTAGGTCATTGACCTACAATCCTATGACTTAGGTTGATGGAGGTATGATAGTTTAGTGAAAAAACAATTGTTTATGAGATATTTTTGGGATATCGAGGAAAATATGAAGTTATTAGTGTTTACAAACTAATCTTCAGAAAAATTGAAGAAGGAACTCATTTCGGTGGGAGAAATATGGCTTTTCAATTGCAGATATAATCGGACAAAACTAAGTGTTTTTGTTAGCGTTAAGAGTTCCAGAACTATCAAGGCAAAATAAAGTTGACCGTTTTAATTGGTGTTTAGAGCATGAAAATTGGACTATTGAAGATTGGAAAAATGTCTTATTTTCGGATGAGACCAGAATTGGCCTACGATCAGACGACCGGCGTGTTCGCATTTTAAGAGATAGAGGGAGGCAAGCTAGGCTCCAAGCTGCAAGACCGATCCCTAAATACAAAGGAGGTACTGTAATGTTTTGGGGCGGAATTATGTTTGGTGAGAAAACTCCTTTAATTCCCATTAGACAATCTCTGACAGGGCCTAGGTATGTTGATCTAGTGCTACAACCTGTAGTGAGGCTCTGGCGAGGTGCTTTTGGAGATTATTTCCTATTTATGCAGGATGATGCACCTCCACATACCAGCAGAGTTGCAAAAAATTTTTTCGAAACAGAAGGTGTGACTGTTTTAGAGTGGCCTTCTTGTTCACCGGACCTATCCTATCGAGCACTTGTGGGATAGGATCAAAAGAAAAATTAGAGCTCGTCAAAATAATCCTGGTAACGCAGAGCAACTTATACAAGCGGCTTTTGAGGAATGGGCAAATGTTACAGAAGAAGAAATTAACAACTTAATAGAAAGCATGCCTCGTTGAATTCAAGCTTGTATCAATGCCAGGGGTGGTAATACTGATTATTGATTTGTTAAAATCGTTTTATTTGTTGTTCAATTCTCAGTTACATAGAAATTATTTTTAGAGAAATTTACACTTTTAATTTTCTGTTCTATTATAAAAATAATCTTTTAATAATTTATATTATTTTTGTAATAAACTTGTTTTGGGAAAACTGCTCTTCACTTTTCAGCGACTTTTTTTTAATTAAAATTCGTTTTTTCCAAATAACAGGGTGATTCCATATAAGTTTGGTTGTGTGTATGTGCAAGTAAAAGTCAAAGACTCACCCTGTATTTTGGCTGAGTCTTTGATATGTACATTTTTTCTGAATGTATTTTTCAGAACACGGTTCTGTTGATGTTACTGGCACAATGGGGGGTTTCATATAGAAGCACAATGTTTACTGCAGAGTTAAATAAATTCAAAAGTGAAAATTCCATCGCAATAATAGTTTCAAAAGAATTACTAATGGGTATTATCATGCCCAGCGATCTCAAAACGCATATTGGTATCTGGGGGTTTTCTGGGGCAGAAATAACGATTCTTCAAAATTGAAGAATTCAAGATGGCGGCTTCAAAATGGCGGATGAGTGTTGTTATTATAAAAGCTTGTCTTTAAATATGTTTTTTCATATATCTTGTTACAGTCTATCTGTGCAGGGAAGTGAGTTCTAGGGAATGCCAAAATTTTCAATTCGTTATAAGATTAAAGAAATAAAATGACATTGACAATATGAAAATGAGACTTGACCAATTATTCATTATTCGGTCTTTGAAGAGACTGTTCAAGGTGAAGAAATTATAAGCCATGAATGTAACTAGTTTTCCTAGAACGTGAGTCCTGAACCGAACAAGCTTCAAAACAGAAAAAAGAACCCATCTGATAAACAAAGGAGCATCTACAGTGGCGTAACTAACGCCAATGCAACCAATGCGGTGCATTGGGGCGCAGGCCTTCAGGGGGCGCAGGGCCTTAGGGGGCGCAAAAAACTGAATTCTACGGAATTCAGAAATCAGAACGTACCTCCGAAACCCCCATTGTGTTTGGTATTCTGAATTCCGTAGATCTACGGAAATTTCCGTAGAACAACCAGCAATGCAAAATTTCCCCCTTTGCTCACACTCTCACAGATAAGAAATCTAACGTCGGCAAACACCAAAGAAATCTAATTGGTGTTTGCCGACGTTAGATTTCTTTGGTGTTTGCCGACGGGAGTCGGGATCCCAGAAAATGCATTATCGCGTTCTCATAACAAGAATAGATTGTCAGTCGATCGCACGGTACAGAACGAATTTTGTCGGTGTATTAGTTATACAATTGAAATTGGACCGTTTATTTGTGCGTTTTAGTGGATTTCGTTATGATATATTGAACAAAATGGACAGAAATAAAAGACCTAGTGGTGCCGAGTTCCGAAAAAGAAAAAAACAAGAAGATGAAAAAGTGAAAAAACACCAAAGATTGACACGTTTTTAAAAAAACGGAATTTTGCTGATACTTCTAAAAGTCAATCACGTGACGATGGTGTTGGTGAGAGTGAATGTGGAGGTAAAACATCCATGTCAGAAGAGATCTTCGCAATGAATTTTCTTGCCGATAACCAAAATTCAGAAGTCCACCAAAACGTGAATAAGCCTGCTGATTTAAATATTACATATATCGCTCCTTCTACATCAGCAACCGGCGCGTAAGTAAGTAGTACAGTACAAGAAAATACTGATGACATAGGTATAATCTGTAATGATGGTGGAGTAGTGAATACAGACATAGCTCTTTTCTCAGAAGATAGTATGAATAAAGATGAATTGAAATCTCGGATTTTGAACTCCGAACCGTGTAGACCTCAAGGGCCATTCCCTAAGGACATTAAAACAAATAGATCCTTTTCAAAAGATTATTATTTTTTCGAAACAAAAACTGGTCAAAAAATTGAGCGCTTATGGCTTTGCTACTCCCCGTCTTTAATTAGAGTGTATCGTGAACCATGTTGGCTGTTCGCTAACAGACTTGATAAAAACTTCAACAATGCATGGACTACAGGGAAAATCAATGATTGGAGAAATCTGTCAACAACAATTAAAGACCACGAATTGAGTAAGTGCCATATAAATGCATGTATCGCTTATGGAATGAGAAAAAATTGCAGAGATATCAAAATGCTTTTTTATGACAAAGAGGATAAACTGGTTGAAGTAATAAAGAGAATTTTTGATGTTATCATAACAATGTCAACCTGTAATCTAGCTTTCAGAGGGCATAAAAAATGTTCAGAGTGGGTCAGGAAATTTTCTGAATATTATTGATCTAGTTTCTATATACGACCCAATTTTAAAGAATCACCTGGAAAACGAAAATAGTAGGGTAAAATACTTAAGCCCTTTAATTCAAAACGAAATTATTCATTTGACATCTCATCAGATTTTGAGTGAAATATTGATTGATGTTCAACAGTCTCCATTTTTTTCTATCATTTAGATACTACACAAGATATTTCAGAAATTGATCAGTTATCAATAATTTTAAGATATGTTTTATACAAACCAGACCTAAATCAGCTTGAGATAATGGAATCCTTTTTAGGCTTTGTGCAAGTACTAGACCAGTCAGCCAAAGGCCTAGAGGAGCTTGTAGTTAAATTTATAGAAGAAAAGGAAATATCTTTTGATAAGTGCCGAGGTCAGGGATATGATGGCTCTTCTGTCATGAGTGGAATTTACACGTGACTGTGTGATCTCAGTTTAATTAGTATTGAACATGAAAGAGCTCGTTCTTTAGATGTAGAAAAGTTAGCAAGACGGTTCCTAGAAACAAAGAGACGTAGGGGCTTTGTCAGGAAATAATAGGAATAAACGTACAGAGTTGGCAATATGAGCTGTGTTTAGTAAGTTAATGTTGTTTTCAATAAACTTTTTGAATAATTTTTTTTTTTTTATAATTAACTTTAAAATTATTTTTCCTTGAATAATCTTTCTCTAATTGGATAGAGCTTGTACAATGTCGTGTGTAGTGAAATAGTATCCAGGAAGTGTGAAAGTACGGAGAAAAGTCGTTGTTAGTTTCGTTGGTGGTCGTGGGGGGCAGGGGGGGGATGAGTCTACGAATACGGGCGCACGGCAAATTCTTGCATTGGGGCGCAGGTCAGACTAGTTACGCCACTGAGCATCTAGGGGGAATTGGACAGGCGAATCCCCAGACCTCCGGATTTATAACATACTTCAGGTGCATCCTATCTGAAACAGTAATTCAGCAGTCCAATAATTCCCTAAAAGTGGCATCGTTCCCGTATAAGGTGGAATCGTATTTCGGGGTATTTCAGGACAAACGAATGGGTTGGATAACAATGGAGAAGCGGTGACCATGGAAACCCTCCTCGAATTTTGGTGTCCGCTAACGTAGACGTCTCGTCGTTTAGCAGTTCTGTGGCAGTCACCCACGTCGGTCCAAAACAGAGAGGGGTTTGGTTCTGATGCTTCAATTGAATGCCATTGTTGGGGACGAATGTTTGTTGTTTTCTGGCGAACAGTGGCGGCGATAAGGTCTCCGCAAGCCACTCCATGCGATTTGGGCCCGTGATACTAAAACTCTCAATTCCAATTTTTTTAGAAGCTACGTCACTCCAATTACTCCAATCAACTCGAATTAGTAAATGAAATGACCCGGGTCGATATTCTACAAAAAATTTTTTGATCGGACTTAGAAAAATTTCGATCTCAACCACTCGACTACGCCGTATTTCCCAGAAAAACTGATTTATACAGATGCTGATTTTTTTGCACATGGATTGATCCTTTGTGAATCAGAAAAACCAATTTTCATCCATCAGAGTAGAACAGTTAAGATTTTCTGATTTTTTTTGCGAAGTTCCAAATTTTCATCTTGTGCCAAATTTTTCTAAGTCTGATCGAAATTTTTTTTCTTCGGAGTATATCGACCCGGGTCATTTCCTACTAATTCGGACACGTAGATTACGAATCTGTAATTAGAATTCTCCTTTGACGCGTAGTTTGGGAAATAATCGACGTTGAGTCGAAAAATCGCGAAAAATAGGTCATTTTTAGACTGCCGCATTTCCCAGAAAAATTGATTTATACAGATGCTGATTTTTTTGCACATGGATTGATCCTTTGTGAATCAAAAAAACCGATTTTCATTCATCAGAGTCGAACAGTTTAGATTTTCTGATTTTTTTCGCGAAGGTCCAAATTTTCCGATTTTTCATCGTTCGTAAATCGAAAACTGTTTTCCTCACGGAAGAACCGATTAGATTTTCTTAATCTACGTCCTCGAATTAGTGAATGGTGTGAGTTTGAAGTCGATCGGAGCCAAAAAATTTTTTTCCAAAAATCGAAATTTTTCCATAGTATGGGATTTTTTGCAAAAATTCGAATCTCGCCTATCGATACGAAATTTTCACCATTTATTGATTCGATGCCGTAGATTAAGAAAATCCGAACAGATTTTCTTTGAGACTAATTGTTTTTTGAATATAGTTGATGGAAAATCGGAAAAATTTAACCTTCGCGAAAAAAATCAGAAAATCCAAACCCTTCGTCTCAGGTATACAAAACATACACCATTTTATTCTCAAAGAACCTAAGTATAACCAAAAAAATCAGCTCCCCCCAATTCCAAGTTTTCTAGAAGTAACGTCACTCCAAATTTTTTTTGATCGGACCACTCGACTCCGCCATCTTGTTCGAAATTTTTTTAAGTCTGATCGAAAAATTTTTTCTTCGGAGTATATCGTTTGGGAAATAATCGACCTTGAGTCGAAATAAGCGATTCCTGTGTTAAATGTTGTCTGTTTCTGTGAAGATTAACAAGAATCTATAGTTTTCAAATGTGGTTTTCAATTTTTGCTTTCTGTTTCTATGAGGACTCATGAAAATCTATAGTTTTCAAATGTGGTTCTCACACATAATAACTATTTAAATATTTTCCAAATTTCAATGAACAGTAGATACACACAACCAAACTTATATGGAATCACCCAGTATTAAGATGAAATATTATTTTGATATCTTTTTCGTTAGAAGCAAATAAAAAGTGCATGTGTTTACCCACAAAAACAGTTAGGTTCATGAGCACTTGATAAGATTTGGCTTTGCAGTGTCGATTTTACCATTTCGTTCGAACGTCGCAGTGAATTTATATTTTGTTTTTTTGCGAAGTTTTAAAAAAAATGCCGTATGTGGGGTTATCGGAAGTCCAGAGAGGAAGAATTATTACTATGGCAGAACAAGGTATGTCACAAAGACAGATTGCAAGAACGGTGGGGGTTACACAAGGGGTTGTTTCAAAAACCTATGCAAGGTTTCTGGAGTTAGGAACCCTAAAGAATAGGCCGAGAAGAAGTCGTGGAAGAGTAACTACAGAAAGGCAGGATCGCTTTTTAGCCCAAACAGCAAGAGGAAATCCCGCAGTATCTCATTCAGAGCTTCAAAGGCAATTTTTGCAAGCTACAGGTGTTAGTGTTTCTGTCGAAACTATCAGAAAAAGACTTCGCGCTCGGGAATTATTCAAGAGAAGAGCGTTAAGAGTTCCAGAACTATCAAGGCAAAATAAAGTTGACCGTTTTAATTGGTGTTTAGAGCACGAAAATTGGACTATTGAAGATTGGAAAAATGTCTTATTTTCGGATGAGACCAGAATTGGCCTACGATCAGACGAGCGGCGTGTTCGCATTTTAAGAGGTAGAGGGAGGCAAGCTAGGCTCCAAGCTGCAAGACCGATCCCTAAATACAAAGGAGGTACTGTAATGTTTTGGGGCGGAATTATGTTTGGTGAGAAAACTCCTTTAATTCCCATTAGACAATCTCTGACAGTGCCTAGGTATGTTGATCTAGTGCTACAACCTGTAGTGAGGCTCTGGCGAGGTGCTTTTGGAGATTATTTCCTATTTATGCAGGATAATGCACCTCCACATACCAGCAGAGTTGCAAAATTTTTTTTCGAAACAGGTGTGACTGTTTTAGAGTGGCCTTCTTGTTCACCGGACCTTAATCCTATCGAGCACTTGTGGGATAGGATCAAAAGAAAAATTAGAGCTCGTCAAAATAATCCTGGTAACGCAGAGCAACTTATACAAGCGGCTTTAGAGGAATGGGCAAATGTTACAGAAGAAGAAATTAACAACTTAATAGAAAGCATGCCTCGTCGAATTCAAGCTTGTATCAATGCCAGGGGTGGTAATACTGATTATTGATTTGTTAAAATCGTTTTATTTGTTGTTCAATTCTCAGTTACATAAAAATTATTTTTAGGAAATTCACACTTTTAATTTTCTGTTCTATTATAAAAATAATCTTTCAATAATTTATATTATTTTTGTAATAAACTTGTTTTGGGAAAACTGCTCTTCACTTTTCAGCGACTTTTTTTTAATTAAAATTCGTTTTTTCCAAATAACAGGGTGATTCCATATAAGTTTGGTTGTGTGTATTATATGAATATTGGAAAAATATTTGCGTATTTTGCCTTTTTTTGATTTGCAAGATGGATTGCCACTTGTTTAAATAAATCTATTACCATAATGATATTTGAAGTCGCCTTTGAAAAACCTCTGCCTCTCAGATGATATTGCCCAGCTGTCTCTATAGACGTTCTTCTATCCGAACAGAGGTGTAGTAACATGAGGGACAAAGATGTTTAATCTATAACGATGAGGGCTCTAATTTGTTGCAGGTTTTATACGATCTGATTTCATTTGTAGAACAAATTTCATGTGACCAAACAAGAAATATCGAATTCGAACAATTCTTTCATGTAACCATCGTCAGTATCAGGCTGTAACAGCACCGAAACCATAGCTAATCAGCTATTAAATCGGTCACGCTCGTTCAGTCGAAGTCACCTGGTGGATTTGTCCTTGCATGGATTATCATGATTTCGCATAAAATGTTAATAAATTAGGGCGGTTGAAACAAAGGGGAAAGGGCACGTGCTGCGACCCCTCCATAATGGATGAAATATTTTCGAGAATCCCCCTAAGGCAGCCATCAAGCTCGTAACTAAATTCAGATCTTACCTTCATAACTCGGGGTGAATTTTTTCCTTCTGGACTTTATTTATCCCTCGAGAAAACTCATCGGGATTTACGACGGAACCAGCACCGCCGATCATTATCGAACTCTTTATATATTAAACAAAGATGTTGGTTACACCATTTATAACTCGAGATCGGATGGACTGTTTTTTATTAAACTTCATTTATGGATTCTTCTACGGCCTGGTTATTATAAAATACATTAAACGGCCTCCGGAATTCATCAGAAAATTGACAGGAGGCCATAAATGCAGGAACCGTGCCTATCTTCGGGTATGCTCGTTCATCTTATGTACTTATACAGGGTCTTTCACGAGGAACCTCACCCATATTTATACGGGAAACTACTGAACGTATTTTCATGAAATTCAGCACTTATAAGTATTTCACGATGCTGATGGAATCTAAAATATTTTCAAGGCATGAGCACCTCCGGTTTTTCCGGAAATGACGTCAACTTCCGTTTTTCAAATTAGAACACCATTTTTTTTTAATTGCAGAAATAGATTCCTTAGAAAATTTCAAGTTATTTTTATGTAACATTTTTCAGTTTTGGTTGGAAAATTCTCTCTGAGCGGGAAAATTCGAAAAAAAAATCGAAAATAGAGCTCCGCTGAAACAAGAATAACTTCAAGGTTTTTGGATGGAAAATTTTCATTTTTGGGATTTTTCAAGATGTAAGATTGATGTATCCACTTTAAAAATCGCGATTCATGATACAGGGGGTGAAAAAATCGCTTTCAAAGTTAGGGATGACAAAATCGTGAAAAATCAATTTTTTCAAATTAGAACCCCATTTTTTTATGGCAGATATTGAATCTACGTTAAAAAATAATGTGAGTGTATGCATCACACCCTTGCCCTAAAGTGGATATTAACTCAGAAAATATCCATTTCTCGAAATGACAACCCTGCCTCCAGTAGATCAATAATTCGACCTCTTTCAAACTCACTCAGCTGGCAATAAATTCCGCGTACACGTGCTCTAGGCATTTTAACAACAACTAAACATCGACTTTGGATCTCCTCGAGCAGCTGGTTTGTTGTAAAATTTAAAAAAATTACCAAAAACGACTACAATATTTGAGTAACAAAAAATGTTCACATGGAAAAAACCTTCACGATTTTTTTTCCCATAATTTTAATCATTTACTCCTTGCTATACTATCTATGTTTTACCGAAAAAAATTTAAAATTTAAACAGCTCCTTCTAGATGTTGCAGTTTTTTGTCAGTTAGTATATTTTGAGTGAAGAGAATTTGAGCAGTAGGGATTTTACGATATGAACCGCCACTGTCAGGTGACAGTTTGACCAGTAGAGGCAGTAGATCCAAAACAAATGAAGGCATAATTTAGTATTTTCACTAGTTTTGCTGTCAATTTGAAATCTATCGCTAGAGCGCTTATAAAACATTCAATTTTTTTCGTGCACGCGGCACGTGGGGCCCCTAGCTTATGCGGGGCCCCTTGACAGTCGCCTACTCTGCCTAATGGTTAATCCGGCTCTGTCCATCATTCATTGAGAATTTAGTTTTCTACACAGATGGAATAATATTTCAAAAACTTTATCCATGAAATGAAACACATTTTTTGCATACAAATACATTTTATTATCATAATATAATTCACTAAATATATAATATACCTATAATGTATATTCACTGGTGTATGATAAAATAAATTAGGTAATGTAATGGTTTAGCAACATTCAATATATGTATTTAATATGTAGAAAGATAATATTGAGAAGAGATTATTAATAGTACTTCCCAAAAACGTGTACTCGTACAAAATGTATGCATAACATGGGGATTATGCACGAGAATACTTAATCGTCAGTATTTATTAAAAAATGTTTTCAGTTATAACACGATGAGGAAATCTCCATCTCGAATTCAATTCTTATAGGTTAATCCTCACAGATAGATGGGTAAGACATAAAATAGAGAACCCTCCCAAAACTTCAAACTTCATGGGTTTATAATACTGATGATAATGAGGTTAATTTGAGGAATCGTCAGTTGGAATTTGGTAACTTTTTAATTCTCCTTTTAAATTTAAATTTTAAAATTTGGAAGAGTTCAGTTTATATGTGGTACACTGGAAATACATTTGTTACATATTACACGCCAATAAACATTCACAATTTAATATTTCACATCGAGAACACGTTCAGTGGAACTCTTTTCTTGATCGAAACAATAATAATACTTGAAATAAAATCATTCAAAAATATACTCTCAATATAACTTCAGCTGAATATTCAAAAAATACGGAAAGCCATAAAGATCCAACAAGCGAGCTGAAATGAATTTTTTAAGACATGCTATCGAAGTACATCAGATGAATTTTTATATTATTAACATCTTTCGAGATTATCGTGACGCACCCTTAAAAATCTCGATCAAATATGAAAATATAAGGCTTTGACTGTTTTCACGGATATTTTAAAATTACTAATGTGATTTGCATAGTGCGCATTAAATGTTAAGGTTAGACACAACCTATTTGGATACTTAGGTATGTATATATCAAGTACATCATGCAAAACTATATGTACGTAACCCTGATATTTCACTACCTACTAACTTCACCGTAAGGATATATAGAAAAACGAGGTTTAGTTTCAATATGAAAATTCATTTGATTCTGTTGATGCCAATATTCAGAAACTGAGTTTAGGAGATGAGAAAATATGTGGAGATTGAAAGAAGAGGAAAGCTATTTCACTGATCGATTGGTCAACGGAATTTTTAAAGATATTTTTTTGCTATGTAAAATAAGATTAAGTATATTGCTGTTTTATACTTAATATAATAATACCAGTTTTGGAATCTTATTCTTGATTATTGCTTCGAATATACGTAAAATTATAGCTACATAGCAAATGTTTAGTAACTTTTTACTTTGGCACCGAAATTACAATATCAGTTTTGAAAAAAAGTACTAATTCTGTCGATGTTTCATAATGCTCCCTAAAATTTTATTGGTATTTCTAAAATTGTGTAGCCCGTAAATTAAAAACTTCAACTATTCAATCTGAGTAAAAGCAACAGTGATAATACAACTTACATAAAGCATTTAGATATCTCATATATTAATTTTTAATTTCAATAGTATACTTATAATTATATTGTGATAGAAACCGTATCTAAATATCTTCTATGATTTTTTTAATTTCAGTAACTGGAAAAATATGCTCAATCACACTCAAATCCCATTTTCAGCTGTGCTTTACTGCCGTTGATTCTCAACTAATAAATCAATTATTTGTATATAAAGTTTTTGAAGACTTTCGTTCTTTTTGTTCCGAAATAACGTTAAGTCAGTCTTACGAATCACAGTGAAGCTTTGATATGATCAAATTATTGTGCTCAGTTAGTTAAGCTTGCTTCAATTCAACCTTCAACTGGTTCTAAAGGAAGCAGATTTTTTTTTCAGTTTGTTCAAATCTGTATTTTACTCGAACATAAAAATTTATTGGTCTTCACATTTCTGTCCATCACTCAATATAAATGTTACATTTGCTGATATTGTGGTCACTCATTTTGTTTCAAGCTATCATCAACTTGTGGAATGATTGTCAATGAGATAGCCAAGCTGAAATTGGCGAGTTTTATAAGGTGCAAATGCTTAGACCAAGTGGATGAAGATGTTGATGATGATAGTTTTGATTGGTTAAATGAAAAATCATTTGGCATTATCGAAAAAATTGCTGTGGTATATTTTTAGCTTCATCAATTTCAGTTCTTTTATGATAAATGTTTTCTGAGATGAAATTCGAAGAATTTTTGGATCTTCTGCGCTGCTTTTAATAAAAAGGTGGCCATCGATGTATGAATGCACCGTTGATTGTTATTGGTGGTCCAACCAAGTACGCTTATGAACGCCATATCAGGTGTGGACAGAAACTTGTTCGTTCAGATGAAAAATAGGTTTCAGCAAAATCAACAGCCGTAAAGCCTCTTCCAACGTAACAGTTAAAATGTAAATTTATTCATAAGATTACGTTAGAAAACAAATAACCGACCATACACACAGTTATTATTTTATAGAAATATTTTTAACATTTTTGCAGCTATAATATATAATTTAGTATAGTATTTAATTTTATAAATGCTGAGCGGGTGACTGCTCGGGTCGAACAGGCCTCTGCTTTATTATTATTGATCTATTCTACCTTGTTTTAGTATAAATTTGAATTATTATAGTTGTCAACTAGGTTATCTTCGTTTCTTTATTGCTTTGAGTTACAATCAGAAGACAAAATTTTGATATAATTAATATTTGCTGTGTACAAAAGAGAAGTATTATTTTCATCCAAATTTTCTAAATATAATTCTGTTGAATTTTATTCATAATTCACAATAAACTGGGAAATTAGGTATACCCTGATGGTCCAGAAAATACGAGACCAAAATGTCTGCGAAATTGTGTTTGTCAAATATCAAAACCATCTCGAATTCAATTTGAAGAAATTAATTTAGGGTCCAAATAGGTTTTTTCTTCATTTCATTTTAATGAATTTGTTGTTTTTTTTGTTGAAATTTTGGAAATTTCGGCCATTTTTCGTTCGGGACGAGGTTTGATGACGGAATTGGATGGTTGAAACTCATCTTAAAGATTATTTCGTATTAGTGGCCTAATGAGATCAAAATACAGTCAAACCTGCGACCCTAAGCTTTCGTCTTTTACAGGAGGCTACAAAAAGATATACTTCAGTAATATAAATATTTTTCATGTAATTCATCGTTACAATATAAATACAGTTTCATCTAAAAACATCTATATGTAATTTGTTTATCTATTTCGAAAATTACCTTCATATATAATTATGAAATATAGATATTATTACTTAAACGTTGTAATTAGGCCTGTATATTAAGTTTCAAAAATATGCTAATATACAGTGTGATTTGCAATTTTATGTTGTCGCAGTCAAATTGTGAAGATGGGGCTACTACTGGTAGCAGCAGAATAATGAATACGCGGTTACATTTACCCTAATAATAATAATTATTGCAGCGCCTACTCGAGTCCTCTTTGTTTTCCCAAAATGTTGGCAACACTAAAGAATCAATCTAAAAACCCTCAACATGAATAGTATCTGCCCGTACTGAGCATTCTGTTGAACGAATAGTGTTGCCAACCGTAGAATGCCTCGGCGCTATATTCATGAATATAGTATTACATAAAAACATCAAAATACAGCAATGAAAGAGCCGATAAAACTACGCAATTTAATGAGAGCTGTCTACGTATTCGATCCATCAAAACGAAATCACTCCGACGGTTCAGAGCGTTGATGATTTTCGGGGTGGGGGAAGACTTTCGTTAAAGAAAAACCTCGGTTGCATCAGCACCTCAAAAGTCCTTAAAGAGCGACGTCTGTAAACTAATCACGCTCCTATACTTATTACCTACTCAAAATTCCTAAACGACGTCACATCTTCGTCCCGAAAATATAGAATGTTCAAACCTTTGAGCATTTAGTCACTTACGATCATTTCAGTGTTATAGTCTATGTTTACACTTTTAATAAAATATCTTCATATGCGAATACGGGGGTATTAAAATATAAAACGCGACTTTTCTATTAGAGATGTCTTTCGAATGTGCCTCATGAGCTACTTCAAACACTACAGTACCCACAAAGCATACAATGGAATGATGTACAACACCAAACAGAAAAACTCAACAGTGATCACATGCGGGAAGGGAGAAACAATGAAAATGAAAAAAAAAAACAGAAAATATAAATCACGAATTTTATTACAATATTTGGTAGCATTTTATTAAAAAGTCAATATCTTAAATATTCGCTAGTTATCTAAGATATGGTCGAAAGGCAAAGTTTGGTTTAGTCTTATGTGGTTTCTTCATAGGATAAATAAAAATAAATACCAGCTTTGCCTTCTGACATTTCATTAGACGACGACCGAAAAGCGAAAATTTATTAAGCGTAGGTCAGTCGTATCATAAAAAATTCGTACTAATTTATAAATTTCTAAATAGAAAACACACTTATACATTTAATCTTCAAAAATCAATAGAAAAAGACAAAAAAATCACCTTTTGGATTGTTTCTTCATTAAAATATCAATATAAATATAATTATTAATCAAAAATCCAATTAAACTATTTCAAACAGTCACTTTGCACACGTATGTGGACATGTACTTGTACTAACATTAATAGTTAAATATCTTCACAAAAATATGTAAAAAAATAAAATAATAATAATTAATAAGGTTCATCTGGGGAATCCAGAAAAATATGGTATTAATAGCTATAAAACAACAACTTATATACAGTCCTAAGTATAAACAAACGAAGTTGGGGATAACACTGCGCCTTCGGCTGCCGGAGACTGACCACGCAGATAATATCAATAATAATAATATAAAATATATAAAATTTATCTAATAACGACAATTTTAATCGGCTGAATAAAAAAATAAATAAAAACAAATATACGATATCCTAGTTGATATATAATAAGATATATTAATTGTATAATCTAAGCAAAATGTCGGTCGAAGGCAGCCGATCAGTCAGTGTTACCAGTGGCGTGCAAAGGGAGTTAAAAAAAACCAAAAACTCGATTCGAACTAAGTGAACGATGTCTACGAAAACGTTATAAAAAAGAAAATGAATGAATGGTGATTGAAATAGCAATGGGTGAATACTGAAGAATCAAGAGGAGCACGAGAGCGAGTGCAGTTGGGGGCCGATATAACCTAAGATGACGGCGAAAGAGAATTGTTGCGGCAACCACTCGAAAGAAGTCGATGTAGTTTTGGTAATAAATTAAAATAGTGTAAATGAAATGAGAAACGTGCCGAAAGAATGTGTTCTCTCGAGTGGGGTTTTGTATTCAGTCATCACAGTCTGCCAAGATGGAATTTGGCAGTGATGTTGACGGAAGGAAAACTTGTTATCAGCAGCGTACGCTAAATCTCCGACTATGACCACCAAATAGAGTTTCTCTCACAACTTATAGGCTATAAGAAATATAGTTACTTAATATATTTATATATGTATCACATCACATGACATAACAGAACAATAGCAACAAGAGCGATCAACTAACAATAAGGGATATGTATGTAGTTATTAGGGGGTGGTCCCTGCGGTCGGAGGTTCACGACGATGGCAGTTCAGATCACAGCCGATTGGCCCCCCATTCCTGCCGCTGCATGCTCTCGTTTGCTCATCGCACATTTACGCAAAATTCACCTTTTCTCTCTTCTCAAAACCTAAATTTGCTCACTTCCATATTCACGTATATTTTTTCATTTTAAGGTTTTGCTATATTTTTATTCATATATTATTTTTCAACTTTAAATATTAATATATATAATATATACTTAAATTATATTTTGAGAATTGCTGATTCAGACTTTAATAATGTGACACTTCACATGGCAAAACTTAAAAAAATATATTTAAAAAATAACGAAACACTTATCGAATATGTATAAAATTTACAGTTACTTTATGTTAATATAGTGTCGCGTCATGATGTCTTTTTTAGAGGAAACGGTGGCGAATTCAATTGATTTCTCAATACATATAAAAATACAAAAGAAAAATAAACCAATATTTAATTCTTACACTAAAACGGTGATTATTCAAGAACTGGCATTATTTGATGACTACCTCCGCTGCATCTACATCCTTCGAACCACACATGAAAAAATCGTAAACCCATAAAACGTCAAAAACAAATATAAATTCAACACAATAAAGAAACTTTTCTCTAAAATTTTAGCTTTCGTTGTATGTGAGGTGCGGATCGAAGATTGCTTTTCGCAGCGAAGTTGAACACAGGGCGCGGGGTGCGCGGGCCCAGACGGGAATGTGGGATGCGCAAGAGGGGAAAGACGAGCGACGGGATCATCGATCGGCCAACTTAAGGGTTGGGGGAGTAGATGCGGATGGCCTGAATGGCCCTGATCGAACAGACGGGACAAGAAGAATCGCTGCCTTCACACACTCTCTTCGCGCAGTCCATGCAGAAGAAATTATGTCCGCAAGGGACCAATGCGTGAGTTACCTTGCCTTCTGAACAGACCAAACACTTTGAGGAGTTCAGGAGAGAGTCGGAAGGACTCGCGCTGTTTGGCGGTGAAGGTCTGGACGTCACCGAAGCTGTGGGATATGACCATATGCTTGAGATTGCGGTTGTGCTGTCAAAACTGGGCGATTCGCCCAAACCCTCGTCCCTGTCGTGCGAGCTCCAGATCGCTCCAAGATCTCCTCTTCCTCCTGCACTGGACGAGCTGCTCGAGCAGGAACCTGAACTAGAAAAAGCCCCTGTGCTCCCTGTTGACGATGTCATGGTCGGAAAAGGGTCAGCTGCTGCGTCAATATAGTTCATTATGGAACTCAATCCGGATTTGTAGAGGGATGTGATGAGATCATTGTCGTCCAAGCCAGTCAAATTTCCGAGTCCATTAAGCGAGTTTCCACTTCCGGTTCTCATAGCTATGTGAGCTTCTATTTCCCTTTTCGCTGCTTCCACGTTTTCAGGTAACCCGGTGACTTCGAAAACCGGTTCCTTGTCGCGGCTAGGAGTGACGATGTAGGTGTGGGTCTGATGTTGGATTCTCTTGATGGTCGCGCCTTTGGGTCCTACCACCAAACCGACAACTCTGTATGGAACTCTGACCTGTATGGTGACGTGGCCGGGAACATTGGCTGGTGGACCGGGGGGTGTGCTTGCTCCTGAACCCAGACCGGCAAGGTTGTTTTTTCTGGAAGCTCTAATTTGCGAGAAATGTTCAGCAGCGGATAAGATTTCTCGTTTGGCTTTGGCAACGTCTTCCTTTCGTCCAGTAACTACGAAGACTGGTTCTTCGCCACGAACTGGAGTCTTTATGTATGTGTTGGTTTTTGCTCGCAGTGCTTTGATCTTGCAACCTGAAACAAAGGAAGATGTCGTCAATGCTATGACCTCTCGAATGATATTGAAGAAATTATTTGAAAATAATGCACGTCGAGAATGGTCGATTTGAGCTAAACGGAGTTTGAATCAGATGAATTCCAAAAAAATCTTATCACAGGAAGCGTCCTTCTTAGCCTTCGCCAGAACTTTTTTTGGGAGACGCCAAGGTGGATTCACTTGAAAGGCTCGAAATTCCAAAATAACAGACATTTGGACAAAATCATGACGCTCTTGTCCATACCAAAAAATAAAGAACTGAAATTTCCTTTTCAGTACTATTTATTAGACGCATTTTGTTCGAAATCGATCTACAGAGCTAGGAGCATAGATAACTGGAGGAAAGGCTTCAACGCTCGACAGAATCTTTTGGACTGCATATGACGGCGGAGATTAGAGTTTCGTGTGACGCCCGCTGTGATCGTTATGGCCCTACAGTTGCAGAGAATATACTGGGGATATCATTGTCTATACTAATATTATAATCGACCATTAGTATAATATAGAATAACTTGGACACTGAGTATAATTTCATGAATCGATAAAAACCGAACGAAAGCTATTGAAAAACTCTACCAGATGGTACTAACAGCTCAACTTCGACCAAAAGTAGACCTTGGTTCCCGTGTACTCATCAATTGCTTAGTCAAATACAAGGTGGCCGCATATTCGAAGAACCCCGATAAGAAAGAACTTTCGAACTCGACCGCAGTCGTATTTCTCACGAAAAAATCATCGCGGTTTCGTTCGGTTCGGGATGTGGCGGATAATTATTGCGACCGCCGAGGTGTCGGCATGTCTGTGAATGATCGGCAATCGACGAAGACGAAGCCGCGGCGGTTGAAGATGGAGGAGACGCCCTTCAACCTGACGCCGACAGGTCAGTCGCGTTCACCTTGCGAGCGTACGCTCAACCGGCCAGACTGCATGCGAAGCTTGCAGATGCATCGCAGATCGGTTGTAAATATCTGCTCACTGGGCCATTCACTCCGGTTTTTTCCACGGGAGAAACTTCAAGAGTAGTTTCCATTGAAAATTAATACGATTCTCTTTAGCTAGGAGCATAAGTATCTGGAGAAAAGGGTCCGCTACATTTTTGAACTGCCCAAGACGGTGGGACTTGTTATTATTATTCTATAATTATACTAAAGCCGTAACTCTGTGGTCCGGCCCAGGGAATCTGTCGAAAAAGTGGGTATAGAAGAATCTTAAAATCGCAGCGGAGCTACGATACAGGAAAGAAATTTTTACACGGTCGAAAAGAGGAATGATCGAATTGTATGTGGGCCAAATTTCGATCCTCTAGGCGAGGTAGAAGTATTTTAAAAAAATTCGCGAAAATCGCGAAAAATTCGGCAAAAAGGGTAATTTTAAACTCGATAAAACTTTTTTCGCAGATATCCTGGCCGTGATGTAAATACACGGATCGAAAGAGGGAGAGTCAACGCAAAATAGCTCGGTATTCATATATGCCATAATCTCCCCATTTCTTCAGGAAAACTGATCAAAGTTTGACATGTCTCCTATAAAATCGCCCGATCTGCAGAGATCACAGAGAACTATTTGACATTGTAGCTGTAAGCTGTCAGAGTTTGGCCACAGTCTTCTTTAGAGAAAGCCCGGAACACAATCTGATAACTGCGCTCAGATTCCGCGACCGGAGGCCTACCGATAAGCATAACTGTTTAAAAGGTAGATCTGCTGGCCCATACTAGTAAACGTTTTAATAATCACTGGTTTACACAAAAAACGATCATGGTCCACAAGCAACTTCACAAAAAAGATATCAGAGTCCAACCAGTGGCGGCATGTCCTATGAGGCAGGGCTTCAACAATAAAAGTCGAAAATTACACGTATAAATATCATATTTTTTTAATTATTTATTTTATCATTTCAAATTTCTTTTATTAACTGCATCCATACGCATTTATATCTTAATTTCCCTTCATTATATAGCAATAAAATGCGTCTCCGGGTCTACGTTTCCAGATCTCACAACTTCTGTGTATCCATCTCTCTTCCTCACCTCCCAGTGAACAGCAGGGCCTGGCCTCGCACTTCCTTGTCTAGCGCGTTATTCTACATCGTTGGGAACGGACAGCAGGCGAGAAGACCGCAAGCCTAAACGTCACACGTTACGTTGAGTCTGAGGCTAGCCTCTCGAATCTAGATGTTCCCTCGCGAAGGGCGAACTGCAATTATTCTGCACTATTCAGATTAATCGGGAACTCGGGTCGGTTTTCAAATTGGGTTGGATTTGTAAGAATAGTTTTGACTGTTTTTCGTGTAGGTTTAGGTTTGTCCCAGTGTTCGTATGATATCTTTCGAAAAGTCTTTTAATTTTATTACACAGATCAACATTTATATTTTCGGTCGCAGATGTCTTCCGTAGAAAACTCTCATACGAGTGTGTCACTTGGCAAAAAAAGTCGTCACACTCTTCGAGAAGATATAATCCTTCAAGGAGAGTTATAAACTCATTAAACTGGGAATTATCTTCATATTCTTCTTTTCCACAATCCGACCAATTATCCCAGTGCATACAGGAATGGAAAGAATGAATCATTCCTGTGTGGAGAATTATTATAATGGAAAATGAGCCTGTTTTTCAGTATTGCTGATAGTCACAGTGCGATAGCCAGGTATATGTGGAAAGACCTTGGTTGAGAAGAATGGTAAAACAGCGGCGTTCAGTCAAGGGACGGATTTATAGCAGACTATTGTTCAATGGCGTAGATTGCAGAATAATGAGCATATACTCCATTCACTTTTATGAAGTATCCCAAGATTTAGGTTTATCAAGTTTTATCTCTTGAAACTGATGCAGGTTGGCACTCGTGAAAGTCAAAATAATTCTCAGAGACGTTGCCAATGCGACACAGCTACTACTACTACATTTTCACGCTGGAAATTGTGCAAAAAAGTATTTAAATGTATCCTGAAGGCTTATTTCTTGAGAATATTGCCCATAAAATTAAATTGACGCCATTGATAAACCGACTTCATTTCAAAATAAGAACATTCATGAAGTATATGCAAAGAACCAAACTTCAGAAAAAAGGCGACCAGATTGACGAAATGTCTCATACTGATTGTTATTGGATCGATTCAAGTTGTTATTGAGTTTTAAATGATTTGACAGCGATTTTCTCGAAGATTACTTACTTTTAAAAACGATTGAATACGATATCCCTAACTCTTGTGGAGCAGTATAGATGGAGCTTGGTTTGCACTGCTTGATTTTTCAATTGAACATATTGTAAAAAATGGTTTATATAATAAGTATATAGAATTTGCTTCATTAGTGCTGCCTATGATGAGCATATGGAAATATCTTGAATGAATAGTAATATCCTGTTTGTTATCTTCAGGTATGCATCTAGAGTGAATTCAATTTTCGCTCGACAATGCAATACCTTGTTAGTTCAATGAATTATCAGCAGCATTCGTATTTATCATTAACGATTTATCCAATTAGTGTTACCCTTGCTCGATTTCGTTACAAATATGAAATTCCTGGTGGCAGTTATCCAACGGCTTTGCCAGACCAATATGCTGGAACTATTCGACTAATACGTTTAATACAGTTTACATACGCTGTTAATTGACAACGATCAACTGGGCAGGATATGCATTACATTATGATATATGTGGGAGCAAGAGGTTTACAATATCTTCGGAATTACTAAGCTTACATTATTGGATTGTCTGTTTCGGAGGGAGAATGAACTAACACAATTTTGACATTCAAGGAAAAATGCCATTTTTTTTTAGATAAATGATCGGATTTTCATTTATGGTTTTGCTCACAAACGTACGAAACAGGACTGATTCATTGAATGTATTGCAGGCGGGGATATACTGATAATACCTATTTTCATTTGTTCCTGCTAACAAGCTTACAATACATTACAGCGTTCATACACTCCGCAAAAAAATTAACGCACATTATGGAAATCTCAAATTTATTCTACACAACTGAAGGTGTTCTCAATGATAATTATTTTTATCAGAATTATGCATGCATATGTTATCCACTTTCAACGTTTTTCTTCAATACAGATGTTTTTTCCCAGCAGGAATAAAAAAAGATGATATTATCAGATTTTGAATGTATTGGCTCCATTCTAAAATCAGTTGTTCTCGATCAATTCTAGTGATCAATAGTTTTTCTTTCGTTTGATTTTCTACACTCGATCGCTATGCAACGCGAAACACGCAATTTGGCCCAAGAGGAATGTGCCCAAGCGGTAGTTTTGCGAGAAGAAGGGTGGACATACACAAGAATTGCAGAAAGGTTTGGAGTTTCCCATACAAGTGTGTCCAGAATGTTGCAGCGATTCAGGGAGACAGGTATGAATGTCCGAAGACCAGGACAGGGTAGACCACGGGTAACAACTGCCATTCAAGAACGTTACTTGAGAGTTTCTTCGTTGTGACAACAGTTTGCAACCGCTCGCCTCCTAAATCAGCTTGAGCAAACTCATGAGGTGCAAATTAGCACTCAGACAATAAGAAATCACCTCAGAGAATATGATTTAAGGCCTCGTGTCGCGGCAAGAGGCCCAGCTCTTACCCCAGCCCATCGAAGGGCGCGTTTGGATTTTGCGAGAGAGCATATCCATTGGGAAGAGGCCGATTGGGAAAGAGTTCTCTTCACAGATGAGTCTAGATTCTGCCTTTAAGGAACATTCTTGAAGAGCATGTAGTGATGTAGTGCCATTTTTTTATGAACGATAATGCCAGACCTCATCGTGAGCGCATCGTTCAGGAGTACCTTGAAAGGTTGAAGTCTCTCGAATGGAATGGCCAGCAAGAAGTCCAGATCTCAATCCGATTGAGCAGGTTTGGGACAACCTCAATAGAAGGCTGAGAAGTTCAGAAAATCATCCAGCGACTCTTAATGACTTAGGAATCCAACTCGGAGAAATCTGGGAAGGATTAGATCGGAACATTTCAAGATCAGTCATTTTGAGTATGAACCGTCGTTGCCGAGCTGTAATTAACGCAAGGGGTGGAAATACCAAGTATTAAATCACTTATCAGCATTTCAGTATTTTGAAAATTGCTCATTTCTCCCCTTTCACATAAGATTCGGTGAAATCCAGAATTTTTCTTCCATTTAATGTGTCTTGTTTCGTTCAAAACCTTCCCGAGAGAACATAAAAAATAAGTTATAAAGTATATGTAGAGTTAACTTTCATTAAAATTGAGATTTTCAGAATGTGCGTTAATTTTTTTTGCGCAGTGTATATGGTTGCTTGGTTGCTTTGCTGATTTTCTTATATCTTTTATTTCTTTTTTTTATATATGTATAGTATCTCATGGTTGTCTAGATATATAAGTTTTTGTATTTTTTTTGTTAGCTCTGTAAAGATGGGTAGTTATTTAGTTTGTAGCTTTACCAGTAAGTACTATAACCCATAGTGTTTGTAAGGTGAATGAATAAATAAATAAATAAGTAGTCGGCTTATTCCGTTAAGTACTGAGTAAGCCTTCAGACCATGATGCTTGCTTCTGGTGTTAAAATCTGCGGTCCAAGCACGACGCGACGCTGAGGTCGTCGATGCTATATTAAGAAAACTAAGAGAGCAGCATTCTTCGTCTTCTTTTTTTTTGTTTACGTCATTGCCTGCAATACACGACCTCCAACACGTAAAGGCATAAAACTTCGAATGCGTTTAATTGCAACTCACAACTCCGGTAATCTGTACGATTAACTTAGCCCTATTTCTCGAATATAGGAGATCGGAAGATCCCTTTCTATCCGTTTATTTCGGGGAAGTAAAATCAGAATGAAGTCAAAGTGAACCATCGAGTAACTGATAAAAAATATGAGTGAAAATGAATAGTTGTTAAAAAAATTGGGGGAGTGATTCCTTGTCAAAAAATGAGGTGGATCTTTCATAAAAACTTTTCTTTTCCGAGTCCCCTATCCATGGTTAAAGCCCTTGGAAAAACAATTTAAAAAAACTGACAAGAATAAAACTAAGCAGACATTATAAGCTAACAAGGCAAATTTTTTGGTGGCGTTTCTCTATGATTGCAAGGGGTAGTCAAAGCCACCACTAAACCTTGTTTCGCAAGAAATTTTTATCCATATCTATTAATATTTTACAATAAAAAAATTAATTTTGGATAGCTTTGTCTAAATGGTAAATCTGATGTTTGTGTTCTCCCGGTAGTCTAAACTCAAGACGCAACTTATTGCATATGAAAATAAATATTCCCAATTGGTCTGGAAAACTACAGCCGTCTAATAATAGCGCGTAGATCGTCATTGTTGTGTTTTGAATTTGAAATTTATTGCGGGAATGTGTTGAGTTTTTAATAAAACTTCCAGGTTGTATTCAACAGTTCCTGATTTTTTTAATAAAGTGAAATTAAGGAAAATATTCATATGAATGCATACCGATTTACACAACCGAATATTAATTAAAATAAGAAACCAGCAAAGACAAAATTTTGAATTAAATGAATATATCCATTATATGTTTAAAAGTTTCTAACATGTAAGTTATTATTTTTTCAAATTCTATTTACCATTAACTGTTATTGTTTGTTAGTTGTCATTTGATCTTCATACTTGTGTTCTCTCTTTCGTATATTTTTCTGTTGTTGTCTTTTGTTGTTTTATGACCGTTTTCGTACATATTTGTATTTTGTCTGCAGATGCCTGACATATGTAGCAGTTCTAATAAAACTTTTTGGAGCAGACACGAGAGTTTCCTTTTTATATCTACTATACAGAGTGTTACAGCCAAATGGAATAAATTCGATAACGAATAAATGAGGGCGTGTTGGGAAAAACGCTCGGACACGTCGAATTGTAATTTTAAATGCGCATATTTTTCAAGAAAATAATATTATATAGGGTGTTCCATGCGACCATGGCCAATACCAACTTTCTTATTTCAAATGCAACCCCCTGTATATTATTTATTTTTTGGATTCTTCAGAGAATTCTAGACACAATTCATGCACAATGTCCTATTCCTATCTTCAACTATTTCGGAAGTATTAAGTGTTTTCAGATTTATTGCAGAAATCAACGTTTTCAATAGCAGGGCTGTGAAGTTAGCGGCCACTTTCCATCGGCCATTCTCGGATTCATCGGCCAGTTCACCAGTGGCGTCGGGTATTTATGAAAATCGCGATTATAATTATATGGAAGACGAAAAGTTCAGAATTTTTGCCTGAAATGAGTTCTTTGATTCTCTGTTGATAGTAAACCACCGAAATTTCCATTGATTTCAATGGTTTGAAAAAGTTATAATGAATTATTATGTGTATGAGAAATCTGATTTCGAGCATATTGAACGGATATACGTCAAAAATGATTAACCTGAATGAAATTTGGTAGGAATGTTGCTAGTGTGGTCCAGAATCTTATTCCAAGAGGTTTTTTATTTGCCGGACTTTGGAGGGGAGTTTTCACCCCCACACTCAAGATTCAACAAAAAATCGAAAGTGGGTCTCAAAAATGATTAACCTGAATGAAATTTGGTAGGAATGTTGCTAGTGTAGTCAAGAATCTTATTCCGAAAGGTTTTTTATTTGCCGGACTTTGGAGGAGAGTTTTCATCCCCACCCTCAAGATTCAACAAAACATCGAAAGTGGGTTTCAAAAATGATTAACCTGAATGAATTTTGGTAGGAATGTTGCTAGTGTGGCCCAGAATCTCATTCCAAGAGGTTTTTTATTTGCCGGACTTTGGAGGGGAGTTTTCACCCCCACACTCAAGATTCAACAAAAAATCGAAAGTGGGTCTCAAAAATGATTAACCTGAATGAAATTTGGTAGGAATGTTGCTAGTGTAGTCAAGAATCTTATTCCGAAAGGTTTTTTATTTGCCGGACTTTGGAGGGAAGTTTTCACCCCTATCATCCACAAATCCTCCAAGATTCAACAAAACATCGCAAGTGGGTCTCAAAAATGATTAACCTGAATGAAATTTGGTAGAAATGTTGCTAGTGGGGTCAAGAATCTTATTCCGAAAGGTTTTTTATTTGCCGGACTTTGGAGGGAAGTTTTCACCCCTATCATCCACAAATCCTCCAAGATTCAACAAAACATCGCAAGTGGGTCTCAAAAATGATTAACCTGAATGAAATATGGTAGGAATGTTGCTAGTGTGGTCCAGAATCTCATTCCAAGAGGTTTTTTATTTGCCGGACTGTGGAGGGAAGTTTTCACCCCTATCCACAAATCCTCCAAGATTCAACAAAACATCGCAAGTGGGTCTCAAAAATGATTAACCTGAATGAAATTTGGTAGAAATGTTGCTAGTGTGGTCAAGAATCTTATTCCGAAAGGTTTTTTATTTGCCGGACTTTGGAGGGAAGTTTTCACCCCTATCATCCACAAATCCTCCAAGATTCAACAAAACATCGCAAGTGGGTCTCAAAAATGATTAACCTGAATGAAATTTGGTAGAAATGTTGCTAGTGTGGTCAAGAATCTTATTCCGAAAGGTTTTTTATTTGCCGGACTTTGGAGGGGAGTTTTAACCCCCACCCTCAAGATTCAACAAAACATCGAAAGTGGGTTTCAAAAATGATTAACCTGAATGAAATTTGGTAGGAATGTTGCTAGTGTGGTCCATAATCTTATTCCAAGAGGTTTTTCATTTGCCGGACTTTGGAGGGGAGTTTCCACCCCCACCCTCAAGGTTCAACAAAACATCGAAAGTGGGTCTCAAAAATGATTAACCTGAATGAAATTTGGTAGGAATGTTGCTAGTGTGGTCCAGAATCTTATTCCAAGAGGTTTTTTATTTGCCGGACTTTGGAGGGGAGTTTTCACCCCCACACTCAAGATTCAACAAAAAATCGAAAGTGGGTCTTAAAAAAGATTAACCTGAATGAATTTCGGCGGGAATGTTGCTAGTGTGGTCTAGAATCGTATTCCAAGAGGTTTTTCATTTGCCGGACTTTGGAGGGGAGTTTCCACCCCCACCCTCAAGGTTCAACAAAACATCGAAAGTGGGTTTCAAAAATGATTAACCTGAATGAAATTTGGTAGAAATGTTGCTAGTGTGGTCAAGAATCTTATTCCGAAAGGTTTTTTATTTGCCGGACTTTGGAGGGAAGTTTTCACCCCTATCATCCACAAATCCTCCAAGATTCAACAAAACATCGCAAGTGGGTCTCAAAAATGATTAACCTGAATGAAATTTGGTAGAAATGTTGCTAGTGTAGTCAAGAATCTTATTCCGAAAGGTTTTTTATTTGCCGGACTTTGGAGGGAAGTTTTCACCCCTATCATCCACAAATCCTCCAAGATTCAACAAAACATCGCAAGTGGGTCTCAAAAATGATTAACCTGAATGAAATTTGGTAGAAATGTTGCTAGTGGGGTCAAGAATCTTATTCCGAAAGGTTTTTTATTTGCCGGACTTTGGAGGGGAGTTTTAACCCCCACCCTCAAGATTCAACAAAACATCGAAAGTGGGTTTCAAAAATGATTAACCTGAATGAAATTTGGTAGGAATGTTGCTAGTGTGGTCCAGAATCTCATTCCAAGAGGTTTTTTATTTGCCGGACTGTGGAGGGAAGTTTTCACCCCTATCCACAAATCCTCCAAGATTCAACAAAACATCGCAAGTGGGTCTCAAAAATGATTAACCTGAATGAAATTTGGTAGAAATGTTGCTAGTGTGGTCAAGAATCTTATTCCGAAAGGTTTTTTATTTGCCGGACTTTGGAGGGAAGTTTTCACCCCCACACTCAAGATTCAACAAAAAATCGAAAGTGGGTCTTAAAAAAGATTAACCTGAATGAATTTCGGCGGGAATGTTGCTAGTGTGGTCTAGAATCGTATTCCAAGAGGTTTTTTATTTGCCGGACTGTGGAGGGAAGTTTTCACCCCTATCCACAAATCCTCCAAGATTCAACAAAACATCGCAAGTGGGTCTCAAAAATGATTAACCTGAATGAAATTTGGTAGGAATGTTGCTAGTGTGGTCCAGAATCTTATTCCAAGAGGTTTTTTATTTGCCGGACTTTGGAGGGGAGTTTTCACCCCCACACTCAAGATTCAACAAAAAATCGAAAGTGGGTCTTAAAAAAGATTAACCTGAATGAATTTCGGCGGGAATGTTGCTAGTGTGGTCTAGAATCGTATTCCAAGAGGTTTTTCATTTGCCGGACTTTGGAGGGGAGTTTCCACCCCTACCCTCAAGGTTCAACAAAACATCGAAAGTGGGTTTCAAAAATGATTAACCTGAATGAAATTTGGTAGGAATGTTGCTAGTGTGGTCCAGAATCTTATTCCAAGAGGTTTTTCATTTGCCGGACTGTGGAGGGAAGTTTTCACCCCTATCCACAAATCCTCCAAGATTCAACAAAACATCGCAAGTGGGTCTCAAAAATGATTAACCTGAATGAAATTTGGTAGAAATGTTGCTAGTGTGGTCAAGAATCTTATTCCGGAAGGTTTTTTATTTGCCGGACTTTGGAGGGGAGTTTTAACCCCCACCCTCAAGATTCAACAAAACATCGAAAGTGGGTTTCAAAAATGATTAACCTGAATGAAATTTGGTAGGAATGTTGCTAGTGGGGTCAAGAATCTTATTCCGAAAGGCTTTTTATTTGCCGGACTTTGGAGGGGAGTTTCCACCCCCACCCTCAAGATTCAACAAAACATCGAAAGTGGGTTTCAAAAATGATTAACCTGAATGAAATTTGGTAGGAATGTTGCTAGTGTGGTCCAGAATCTCATTCCAAGAGGTTTTTTTATTTGCCGGACTGTGGAGGGAAGTTTTCACCCCTATCCACAAATCCTCCAAGATTCAACAAAACATCGCAAGTGGGTCTCAAAAATGATTAACCTGAATGAAATTTGGTAGAAATGTTGCTAGTGTGGTCAAGAATCTTATTCCGAAAGGTTTTTTATTTGCCGGACTTTGGAGGGAAGTTTTCACCCCTATCATCCACAAATCCTCCAAGATTCAACAAAACATCGCAAGTGGGTCTCAAAAATGATTAACCTGAATGAAATATGGTAGGAATGTTGCTAGTGTGGTCCAGAATCTCATTCCAAGAGGTTTTTTATTTGCCGGACTGTGGAGGGAAGTTTTCACCCCTATCATCCACAAATCCTCCAAGATTCAACAAAACATCGCAAGTGGGTCTCAAAAATGATTAACCTGAATGAAATTTGGTAGAAATGTTGCTAGTGTGGTCAAGAATCTTATTCCGAAAGGTTTTTTATTTGCCGGACTTTGGAGGGAAGTTTTCACCCCTATCATCCACAAATCCTCCAATATTCAACAAAACATCGCAAGTGGGTCTCAAAAATGATTAACCTGAATGAAATTTGGTAGAAATGTTGCTAGTGTGGTCAAGAATCTTATTCCGAAAGGTTTTTTATTTGCCGGACTTTGGAGGGGAGTTTTAACCCCCACCCTCAAGATTCAACAAAACATCGAAAGTGGGTTTCAAAAATGATTAACCTGAATGAAATTTGGTAGGAATGTTGCTAGTGTGGTCTAGAATCGTATTCCAAGAGGTTTTTCATTTGCCGGACTTTGGAGGGGAGTTTCCACCCCCACCCTCAAGGTTCAACAAAACATCGAAAGTGGGTTTCAAAAATGATTAACCTGAATGAAATTTGGTAGGAATGTTGCTAGTGTGGTCCAGAATCTTATTCCAAGAGGTTTTTCATTTGCCGGACTTTGGAGGGGAGTTTCCACCCCCACCCTCAAGGTTCAACAAAACATCGAAAGTGGGTCTCAAAAATGATTAACCTGAATGAAATTTGGTAGGAATGTTGCTAGTGTGGTCCAGAATCTTATTCCAAGAGGTTTTTTATTTGCCGGACTTTGGAGGGGAGTTTTCACCCCCACACTCAAGATTCATCAAAACATCGAAAGTGGGTCTCAAAAAAATAATTATGAGAATAATGCAGACCTCAACTGTGATGAACTGTTCATTCCTTTCTTCGTTTAAAAGAAACATTTTTACCTATGTATTGAATTATTTTTCAATGATTTATGATATATTCGCATAATAGTCATTTTTATAACATTTATTTTACTATGTAATCATAGTTTTTCTACATTCATTTACATTTTCTTTGAAGGTATACTCCAATGTATTCGTGATATTATATTACCATGATGTGATACTAACGGCTGTATTGATAATTATACAATAAATAACTATATATAATATATCCAACACTCTTCTTTATATTTGCATATTCCCTGTGAATCATTTCTATAACTATGAATCGATATTTCAACTGTATCCCCACCTTTTTCAAATAAAGATGTTACACCTCACGGAAATAAGCCAAAAATCTTTATTGAATCAAAAAAAATAAAGCTTTCTGGCTTGTGATTGATGAAGATATTGCTTTATCTGATCATTTTTCATAGTTGCTTGTAATGAGAATAATTCTTAGTAGGTACTTGAATTCTTAATTCAATCATTATTATTAACTAATTGTATAATGAAAAAATTCCACAATTCTTCAGTTGCTTTCAAGTTATTTTAAAAAAACACCCTCCAAAGTCCTGCAAATGAAAAACCTCTATCAACTTATAACCTCATTCTACACAATTTATATGATCATAAAAGCTTGTCGCGCGATTTATTTGTGTGAATGAACTAGTACCTATTTAATTGAGTAACTTAATCTGCTGAATATCATTTTAAAATTCAGTTTAATTAAATACTCATATGTGCCTACTTACGCAAACCTCGCGACAAGCTTTTATGATCATATAAGTTGTATATAATGAGGTTATAAGTTGATAGTTGAAATTTTAAAGGAAAATTCTAATTTCTTCTTTTCAGAGCATTCAAATAACAACTAGACCACATTAGCAACATTCCTACCGAAATTCATTCAGGTTAATCATTTTTGAGACCCACTTTTGATGTTTTGTTGTATCTTGAGTGTGGGGGTGGAAACTCCCCTCCAAAGTCCGGCAAATGAAAAACCTTTCGGAATAAGATTCTGGACCATAGTAGCAACATTCCTACCAAATTTCAGTCAACCCACTTTCGATGTTTTGTTGAATCTTGAGGGTGGGGGTGAAAACACCCCTCCAAAGTCCGGCAAATAAAAAACCTTTCGGAATAAGATTCTTGACTACACTAGCAACATTCCTACCAAATTTCATTCAGGTTAATCATTTTTGAGACCCACTTGCGATGTTTTGTTGGATTTTGGAGGATTTGTGGATAGGGGTGAAAACTTCCCTCCAGAGTCCGGCAAATAAAAAACCTCTTGGAATAAGATTCTGGACCACACTAGCAACATTCCTACCAAATTTCATTCAGGTTAATCATTTTTGAAACCCACTTTCGATGTTTTGTTGAATCTTGAGGGTGGGGGTGAAAACTCCCCTCCAAAGTCCGGCAAATAAAAAACCTTTCGGAATAAGATTCTTGACTACACTAGCAACATTCCTACCAAATTTCATTCAGGTTAATCATTTTTGAGACCCACTTGCGATGTTTTGTTGGATTTTGGAGGATTTGTGGATAGGGGTGAAAACTTCCCTCCAGAGTCCGGCAAATAAAAAACCTCTTGGAATAAGATTCTGGACCACACTAGCAACATTCCTACCAAATTTCATTCAGGTTAATCATTTTTGAGACCCACTTTCGATTTTTTGTTGAATCTTGAGTGTGGGGGTGAAAACTCCCCTCCAAAGTCCGGCAAATAAAAAACCTCTTGGAATAAGATTCTGGACCACACTAGCAACATTCCTACCAAATTTCATTCAGGTTAATCATTTTTGAAACCCACTTTCGATGTTTTGTTGAATCTTGAGGGTGGGGGTGAAAACTCCCCTCCAAAGTCCGGCAAATAAAAAACCTTTCGGAATAAGATTCTTGACTACACTAGCAACATTCCTACCAAATTTCATTCAGGTTAATCATTTTTGAGACCCACTTTCGATTTTTTGTTGAATCTTGAGTGTGGGGGTGAAAACTCCCCTCCAAAGTCCGGCAAATAAAAAACCTCTTGGAATGAGATTCTGGGCCACACTAGCAACATTCCTACCAAATTTCATTCAGGTTAATCATTTTTGAAACCCACTTTCGATGTTTTGTTGAATCTTGAGGGTGGGGGTGAAAACTCCCCTCCAAAGTCCGGCAAATAAAAAACCTTTCGGAATAAGATTCTTGACTACACTAGCAACATTCCTACCAAATTTCATTCAGGTTAATCATTTTTGAGACCCACTTGCGATGTTTTGTTGGATTTTGGAGGATTTGTGGATAGGGGTGAAAACTTCCCTCCAGAGTCCGGCAAATAAAAAACCTCTTGGAATAAGATTCTGGACCACACTAGCAACATTCCTACCAAATTTCATTCAGGTTAATCATTTTTGACGTATATCCGTTCAATATGCTCGAAATCAGATTTCTCATACACATAATGATTCATTATAACTTTTTCAAACCATTGAAATCAATGGAAATTTCGGTGGTTTACTATCAACAGAGAATCAAAGAACTCATTTCAGGCAAAAATTCTGAACTTTTCGTCTTCCATATAATTTTAATCGCGATTTTCATAAATACCCGACGCCACTGGTGAACTGGCCGATGAATCCGAGAATGGCCGATACAAAGTGGCCGCCAAGTTCACACTGATTTCAATAGCTCTGATAGGGGGCACAATAGACCTTAAGTTCGCAGTGAACTGTAACCCCTTTTCACTATAACTATAACGTTTTCAATAAAAATTATTTTATTTCACAAATTCGGTACACTTAAAACCTAATAAGTAATACTGATTATTTCGTAATTATTAAAAAAAAAACAAAAAAAAAAACATGTCAATGTAGGAAATGTTCAAAATGCTCGCCGCGAACGTCTTGGCAACATGCTAATCTGGTGTAGAATTGTCTTCTAACGTTACTCAACATTTCAGGCGTTTTTGCTTACTTTCTTCATATCAAGAGGTAAATGGGAAATAAGTATTGAGTGTAATGTATCGAATTTGTGAAATAAAATTATTTCCATTTAAAATGTTAATTTTTGTAAAAAATCTGAAAACACTTAATATTTCCAAAAAAGTTGAAGATAGGTATAGGACATTGTACATGAATTATGTCTAGAATTTTCTGAAAAATCCAAAAAATAAATAATATACAGGGGGTTGCATTTGAAATAAGAAAGTTGGTATTGGCCACGGTCGCATGGAACATCCTATATAATTTTATTTTCTTGAAAAATATGCGCATTTAAAATTACAAATCGACGTGTCCGAGCGTTTTTCCTAACACCCCCTCATTTATTCGTTATCGAATTTATTCCATTTGGTTGTTACACTCTGTAGATATAATCGTGCAATTGTTACTTCTAGCATTTATTATTCAATAGTTCGTCTGGGTGCTTGATATTTGGAGCTTTTTCCTGATATATTCGGCTCTGCAGATGTAAAAACCTATGTGCTATTATTACGAGGTGGCATTTACCCTGAAGATATTTCTAGAAGCTTCATTTAGACGTCTGCAAACAAGCAGGGACGCATCCGAAAATTTCAGTGGGAAACCGATTTGAATATGGACTTTTTTTTAACTCATTCGACTCACTCAAAATGCGATCCTTCAATGGAACTCGGGTACAAACCTGAAACAAAAAAAATCATCAGTACGTGGACTAAAATCAATAGTGGGATCAGAAAATTACTATTCATGAATCGATTTGTCCGAAATAGATGCAAGATAGTTCACGCCCTCAATTTTCCACCTGTAAGCTTGAAATTTCAGAAAGTTCTCTGCGATTTCACACTTTCTGGAAGTCTTTTCAGTATTTCCATCATTTTTTGCATTATTTAACCGCCTATCCAAATGGAATTTTTTTCAAATATAGAAAATTGATTTGTCGAGGGCACTCCAATGAATTTTCTAAAAAAATTGATGAACAACCGCCGAAAAATGAAAATGAAGTCAATTTTCATAGACTCTCAAATTCAACCCGATTTTTTCATGCGAAAAAATAATTTTTTCAAAGAAAAAAATTGGAGTGCCCTCAAGACATTCTTTAACTTCAATTTAAAGAAAAAATTAAGCTTTTAGGTGAAAAATTGAGGGCGTAAACTTGGAAAAATGAAAGACACTTTTTGAATGGAGAATCGGTGCCGTAGCCGATTTTTTCATGCGAAAAAATAATTTTATCAAAGAGAAGAAATTGGGGTGCTCTCAAGACATCCTTAAACTTCAATTTAAAGAAAAATCAAGCTTTCAGGTGAAAAATTGAGGGCGTGAACTTGGAAAAATGAAAGGCACTTTTTGAACGGAGAATCGATGCCGTAGCCGATTTTTTCATGCGAAAAAATAATTTTATCAAAGAGAAGAAATTGGGGTGCTCTCAAGACATCCTTAAACTTCAATTTAAAGAAAAATCAAGCTTTCAGGTGAAAAATTGAGGGCGTGAACTTGGAAAAATGAAAGGCACTTTTTGAACCGAGAATCGTTGCCGTAGCCGATTTTTTCACGCGAAAAAATAATTTTATCAAAGAGGAAGACATTGGAGTGCCCTCAAGAAATCCTCTAACCTCAATTTAAAAAAATCAAGCTTTTAGGTGAAAAATTGAGGGAGTGAACTCGGAAAAAAGAACAATTTTTGAACGGAGAATCGGTGCCGTAGCCGTCGCCCAGAGTATAACGGTCCCTTAACGGGCGGTATAACATGTGGCACCGTCCTGCTGAAACCACATGTCTTCAAGATCAATAGCTTCCAATTGAGGAACAAGAAACTGTGTTATCATAGCACGATAACATTGCTTCATTTTTTGACAATTAGAACGCGTTGTTCTACCGTGCAATGTTTACCATCTCCAATCTGTCAACTTTCGATCTGTCACGTCATAATCACGTGACATTATGACTGTCAAACATGGCGCGAAATTCAAATCTTACGCTCTTATTGAAACAGCCTTTATATCTATATGGATTAGGAATGAGAAAATAGTTTTCATTGGAATTACTGCACAATTCGATAAATTTCGGTAACTGAGCATTAGGTATTTGAGAAGTAATCAGAGGACTACATTTTATATGTTGATAGTTCTATGGGCGCTGCAGACATTCCAAAATAGGTTAGATCTTCTACGACTTCGTCTTCCGCTTAGAGCGTGAAACAAGTTTTTATTCCATCATGCAATTCTGCATTTCTTGGCGCAGCCGGTCCTGCAGCAATTTGAAAACTGGAGTCTAGTACACGACATACAAGATGGCTGGCCTGACGCCAGATCTGTGACATTTCTAAGCAGGGCATAAAGAGGCCCATTCACGTTGACATTAGATGTACGCACATTAATTCGTTAAAACGGCGCAGGTTTATGTTTCCACGTTCTAACCTACCCTATTTTGGTGTTGCGACGAATCCAGATTCCAGGGTTATTGAACGAGAGAGCCCGCTTCATCCCCCATATGCGTTCGAGGTCATCCACCCTCCGAATACGGATTTTCAGGATATTTATTGCTACACGCAGTTTCTGGCGCATGGAAAATTTTCCGACCCCATCGACTGCGAAACCGGTATTTTTCTACCGTATATTGGGGGAACTCGATCTTTATCGAGAGCGTATTTCTCTTTGAAGACAGCAGTCTGGAAAACCAGGAGATTCCATTTTCCACACGATATTATTATCACAACGACATTCAAACATTTGAGTTATCTGCAAAATGTTTCAATGGCGTTTGTGTCTACGTTACAAGGCTACCATAGGACCCCATACCCAGCTGTCGTCCGTGTATAATCATGCTTAAGGGGAGGTGGTACACCTGATGAGCTGTAATTTCATGAAAATAAAAAAAAATGTCCATCGAAATTGTGAAATTCGAAAAATTGGAGTATCGAGCCATCATCAAGTACCTGTATTTAAAAGGGTTAAGAGGTAACCAGATTTACGAAGATATGGTTAATACCCTTGGTGATCAATGTCCTTCGTATGCGACCGTGAAAAATTGGACTGCAAGCTTCAAAAGAAGTAAATTTTCCATTGAAGATGATGACCGATCGGGAAGGCCAGTTTCTGTGTCAGTCCCCGAAAATATCGATGCAGTTCATGACATGATTTTATCAGACCGTCGAATTGGGCTAAAACGGATATCTGAAGCACTGAAGATTTCATACGAACGCGTTCATCATATAGTTCACGTCAATTTGGACATGAGAAAAATTTCTGAAAAATGGATCCCCAAATATTTGAATGTCGACCAAGGGTAGAAGCATCGCGTTCGACCTGTGCTCGATTTGAAAACGATGTAAACTTCTTAAACCGAATTGTTACTATGGATGAGACTTCGGTACATTTCTACGATCCAGAAACAAAGCAACAATCGATGGAATGGAGACACTCTGGTTCTCCAAGACCTTAAGAAGTTTCGTGTCCAAAAATCTGCTGGAAAAGTTCTTGCTTCAGTTTTTTGAGATCGCCATGGAGTAATCATGATTGATTTTTTGGATAAGGATAGAACAATAACTGGAGATTACTATTCGACATTACTGACCACTCTACGGGAAAAAAATTAAAGAGAAAAGACGCGGAAAGCTATCCAAAGGTGTTTTGTTTTTACAGGACAACGCCCCAGTACACAAATCTCATGTTGCCATAGAAAAAATTCGTGATTTAGCGTTAGAATTACTAGAACACCCCCCTTATTCACCAGATTTGGCTCCGTCCGACTATCATCTCTTTCCTCAACTGAAAAAAGTTTAAAAGGTCGTTAATTTTCTTCCAACGAGGAGGTAATAAGAGCTGTGGAGGACTGGTTTGAAGAGCAAGAAGAAACATTTTTTTGAAAGGTCTAGAGACGTTGCAGGTTCGCTGCAATAAATGTATTCAATTAAGAGGAGATTATGTTTAGTAATAAAATTTTTTGACATTGAAATTTTGTTTGGTTCTATAGTAGGCTAAGAATTTTTCAATATATCCTCGTACCTACTTTTTACCCACAACACTTACATTCTTATTTGTAATTCTATCTATTCATACGGTCAGGAAAAACTTTTCTGGTTGAATACAACACAGCACAAATCAGAGATCCGATATAATCAATATGAAAACACGCAAACAATCCTTTAAGAATATTTTCCAAAGTCGCATCAGCGTTACATAAAAAGGAAAACATCGTGCACTAGTTATTGATTGATGTTCATCATTTTTGCTGTTGGATAATTTCAAGCCCAAATGGCTCCATCGCATGTTACATTTCTGGTTAATTAAGGTCGAAGTAATATGTATTAGTAGAGCGGTGACAAGAATCTAAATCTTCAATCGAAACGTTATATTCAAGGGGTAGAGAATTTTACACCAAAAGTACAGAGTCACCCAAAAATTGTGCTGTTTACGGACAGCCAGTGGACGGACAGAATTTAATCTTGATTCTAGTTAATGGTTCAAGACCATTTTCGGAATTACAGACGATCTCGCTTTTCTCCTGATTGATGCAGAAATCATCTCATGAAATGTTGATCCCCGACTTATCAACTTTCTGTCGCGTTCTATTAAAGAAATTCCGTTGAAATAATCTGGTTTGAGCACCCTACTGAAGGAACCTCCTTTGTTATCGTTTGGCGATCGATCCTGTACGCAACCTTGGTCCGATATTGTACCCCATGCGAGACAGAAAAGGGTGAATTCATAAAGAGTTTTTTCAAGCCATGCAATATTACCATAATCGTTGGAGGCAAGTATGGGGAATTCTCGATACGATCAAGACTTCGTGTTCCAGCCAACGGGAGGCACGCGCACCGCTCGTTATTTTTGCAGTCGGTGGTTTCTGAGAGCGATTACCCAGTCAACATCTCGAATTGATGTGCCATTATATCTTTACACGCTAATTATTGCTAACTTTTCGTTGATTTTCAGAACTAGAATCATAGGTAGGGTAAGATTCGTCCAAATATTAAATCTTCGTTACAAACGGCGTGAAAGGGAGATCATGTATGTTGGTTACACCATTTATAACTCGAGATCGGATGGACTGTTTGTTATATAACTTCATTTATGGATTCGTCTACGGCCTGGTTATTATAAAATACATTGAAACTCTGAAAAATTCTATGAAAAATTTGCTTATGTAGGAAATGCTTTTGCTCCTTTTGAATAAGGCCACTATGTGTCGCTACGGTTAATGGCTCTTATCTAGACATTCTCCCAATTTATCTGTGAATATTTCATCTTTTGGTACTTTCATTTCATGAAGGTTGATGAGATTTTATAAAGAAAGGACCAAAGATCATAGGAGTAGAATATGACATTACTGTGATTCACTACTCACAAGTTATGCCTCTGAAATAAAACCCTATGTCATTTTGTACGTACTTCCCCTAAACATTTTCCAGTACAAGAATAGACAGGAAACTACACAAGCACACGTCCAATTAGTTCCGAATATATCAAATTTTTACCTGCTTCTATGCGATTTGACACTCTCCACCTTTTGCCTTTTTACGCAAGAATGGGGTACAGGAAAAGTTCATGCGTTTAAGAAAGGAGACATTACATAATGACGAATGTATGTCAGTCCACACAATATTCAACGAGCGGCAAGTAATTGATATTTAAAATTCAGCGTTATATTCGTTTCTTCGTCATGATCGTATCAAGCCTACATGTCACAACATATGTGGTTCCTCATGAATAAACTGAAGAAAATTCTGTTGAAAAATCGACCACTGTGGAGAAATGCTTTACATACAGGCTGCTCCTAAATTGGAGGTACGAACGAAGAGGGGTGATTGCTTAGATGATATCAAGAATGAAAATCTCATACATGGATCCAAATAGTATATTCTAAAAACTAGTTTCGAACGCATGAGTGTTGGAATTGCCTTCTGCAACGAGTATTAGACGATATTTTCTCTATTTCAGTCAAGTTTTGTGAAAAACTGTCGAGATTAAATAAAAAAATTCAGATTATACATCCTAGTGACTTTTTTATTGTATCTTGGCAGTTGGTGTGACTGTTACGAAAATTGACAGATCGTACTTTTCGAATTTTGAAATCATTTATAATTGCGCATTGAATTCGTGAATAATGTTTGAAGAAATCGATTTAACACCTCCTGAATTAAGAAAAATTGCGAATAATGTTGCGAATAAATTAATAGGTACCTCAAAAATCCTAATCCATGTATGAAAAAGAATACGAAAAACTTGTGAAATGGTCTGAAGGGAATTCGGTTATTTGAATTTCAGGTAATGTTTTGTTGGCGTATTTTGAATCAGGTATTTATGAATTAGGACATATAAATGTTTTACATTACGGTGAACTTATTCAATGTAACGCAGTATGACTCAGAAATTGATAAATGAAACATTTACAAAGAGTATTGTTTGAGAAAATAGAAGAAAACTAGCTAAAGAACTAGGTATAACCTCACCTTCCAAACAGAAACTTTGGGATATTTTTTTGCAAAAACTAAGAGGATTGCCGACTTCTCGATATCATTTTCGTAATCTGTAACCCGAACTTAGTGAGTACAAATTTTTTCACTTTTCCAACACGATCCTTTTAGTTCTAAATAATCACCATGAAATTGGATAAGATCGGAAGCCAGTGCTGACATACAAAAAACGAAAAATATAACAGAAAACAATGCTGTAATGAGTTCATTCCAGCACTGTTTTTAGTACTGTAATGAACTCATTACGATACTGAAATAGAGAAAGTTTTTCCCAATGCATCTGCATTTCAACAAACAATGAGGTTTACCCGTGAATTTCAGAAGCTTTTTCTCATATTTTCCTCCAGAAATTATTTGTTCATTCTGTACTAGCTGGCCCGGCGATATTTTGTTTCGCCTAAATGATACCTACTTACGGTGGATTTCACAAATCGTAATTACCATCGCCATCTAGTGGCCATAATATCAATTATAGAACCTTCACGACTACGCTACAGTGTCTAGATGAGAGAAATTAACCGTAGCGACACCTAGTGGCCTTATTCAAAAGGAGGAAAAGCATTTCCTACATAAACAAATTTTTCAGAGTTTCAATGTATTTTATAATAACCAGGCCGTAGACGAATCCATATATGAAGTTTCATAACAAACAGTCCATCCGATCTCGAGTTATAAATGGTGTAACCAACAACTTTGTTTTATATATATTGATTTCATCGTTAAATCTCCTGAATAAATCAAACCTCAACACGCAATCCTCGCAAGGAGCGAATTAAATTCCTCTCGGGTGCGTTGAATCACCCCGTTATCAATTTCGATCTCATCCCAAATTTATATTTATCACACCCCTGCCCCCCACATGAAATATCCATTGTTCGTTTGTCTGGATATCGAGTTGCGGCTCAACCGTCCCCGGCCCTCCTCGCCCCCCACTTCCTCCCTTACATCCGTTTTCCAGTTCCGCGTTTGAGGGTTGATATCGCTGCAACGGTTCACGTGATGTCTGCACCCCTGGCGCGCATTGCAGCAGTTACTATGGCTACGTACCGTCATTCCGGCAACGTATAAACCAATTGATTTCATTTCGCCGTGAGTACGAGCCAAGCTTTCTTTCTTCCGGGATAATTCGACGGCATATCATGTCTGACTTGCTGCGAGTATGTAATATACAGGGTGTGCGCGAATGGTTGCGGAAAAATTTAGGGGGTGATTCCATGTCAAAAAAAAAGGAAGGGACTCTCATAAAAAAAAATTTTGTCGAGCCCCCCTGCTCAGTTATAGCCCGGAAAAGAGTTCTCAATTTTTTTTCTCAAAACCCAAAAAACTGACGAGAATAAAATTGACCAGACATTTTATGCGAGCGAGAAGGCACTCAAAAAATTTTTTGGTGTTGCAAGGGGTAGAAAAAGCTACAACCTTTCAATCAATTTTTATGACAATATTGATTTTTCTGAGGAATTCAAGAGAATCGGTACACGTCCGAGCTCGCGAGCTCCCTTCAAAAATTGGGCTTTTTATTTCCATGATATCTCAGTTCGTATGCGGCGTAGACCAACTATTTTTTCTTTTAATTAATGCTTAATCATTTCTCATGAATGTGTATCACTCGCTTTTCTGTTTTTCTCCGTATATTAGGAAAAAACCTGGTGTGCTGTAATTTCATGAAAATCTGGACAAACGATTTTATTTCCATGATATCTCTGTCAATTCTCGGGATAAATGTATGAAATTTTCAGTTAACATGCGAAATAATATTTTCCAGAATGTGTATTGATCAGTTTTTTTGTTCATTGCCCCCTTAATTTTTAAATGAATTATAAAGTAGGAACTTTATTGGTCATATTTTCAACCAAGTTTTTTCCTAATATACGCAAAAAAACGGAAAAGCGAATAATACACATTTCGCAAAATATTATTCCGCATGTATACTGAAAATTTTATACATTTATTCCGAAAGTTGAGGTTGATATCATGGAAATGAAATCGTTTGTCCAGATTTTCATGAAATTACAGCTCGCCAGGTTTTTTCCTAATATACGAAGAAAAACAGAAAAGCGAGTAATACACATTCTAGAGAAATGATTAAGCTTTAATTTAAAAAAAAATTGTTGGTCTACGCCGCATACGAACTGAGATATCATGGAAATAAAAAGCCCAATTTTTGAAGGGAGCTGCTTCAAACAAAACGTAGTTTGATCCGAAATGTCTCTGCGTAATTTTTAATGTGGACCCAGTCTTATTTTTCATGTTATTTGCTAAGTGGGCAGGTTTGGTTTGTTCAAATAATTGGCATCGTTATTCAAACAAAAAAGTGAATTATAGAAAAAAATGAAATTCATCCATGTCATCGAACGAAAATATGCACATAAATTTTATTGGAACTTTAGTTGGAGTAGGGATCTTTAACGACTAAACGAAACAGTGCCATAGAATTGTATACGTCCGCGTCAAATAGATTAGCCGACTTTATATACGAATTCATTCACCTTTCGTATGTTTGACACAAATGCACCTAGCTGGTCTTCCGGTATCTATTTTAATAGTTGTCACATTTGAACTATTTAAAAATCCAGCTACCTCTGATTCACTCGACGATATTAATACAACCGGCGGAATTATATCACCACCCGCCCCGGCAAGAGTTGAACTTAATTGTCAATATTGTTATTTCCTAGTTGCAGAGGCGGATTCAGTTGTTGTGCAATCAGAGGATTTACTGGTAAGGGGCACAAAGGTGCAACATGATTTCTATTCGGTTTTATATAAGGCAATGGAACAATGAGGAAAAATGATTTATTGCAGCAAATTTCGATTTCATTTAAAGGCGACGAGATATTAAAACGAGCTGTGTTCGAAGAATAGCGAATAAAAAGAAATAAAACATCGAATCAAAAATTTCGCATCTGAATGATGAGTGAGATGAAAGTTACTCAACAAGAGGGTCGACTCTTCTCAGCATCAAACGAATTGATTTTGCCGACATCTGCAAAATGAACCGCATGCAATATCGATCCGACATATCATAGAACACTCTAATTTGCATTTTAATCATGCAGCTAAAAACCCTTTGACATTGCGAATATAGAGATGGTTTTTCGAGTCAACAAGTTTCGAATTTTGGTGATGAAGCACCATCTCGTGTGAATGAGTTCCGCTGCTTGTCGCACTGAACGAATTTGGTCAAGTTATTTACTCCTATTCAGCCACATATCAATAGAAGGAAGCATAAACATGAAATCGGAAATGTATCTGCATTCCACAAGATATTCAACTGGAATTTGGCATATACAGGGTGATTCCGGATGAGACCGTCAAATTTTAGGAGAAGTTTACACTAGTCGAGGGAGTTTCGAAACAATGTTTGGTTTATGGTTGGGGGCCTTTATTGAGAGTCTACAGGGTGATTTGTCCGATTCGACCGATTTTTCTTTTTATTATAACTTCGGTATGGCTTCATCAATATTGATGAAGTTTTCAGTGTAGAACAATATGATTATCTACTTTCAATAATTCCTACACTTTTTCAAAAATACAGGGTGGGAATTATGATAAGTTCAGATTAAATTTGCAGGTTGAAAAAACACCCTGTACATTCCGTTTTCAAAAATCCGCTACCTGCTTCAGATTCTACCATAAGTTGACATTACTGGAGCGTTTTCATTTTTTTTTGGCACACGTTCAGTTTTCTTAGAAAATTTTTTTAAAGATGAACAATATCGTTATTTCGATCCAGGATACAAGATCTTGCAAAAAATTACCACACGACCCACTTTCCCTATTCAAAAAATTTAGAGGGTTGATGGGGATGGCACAGGGTGCAACAAAATCCTTCAAAAATGCATAAAAATTTGGTAAAAGTGAAACAAAAATTGACCTGTTTCAGGATTTTGCTGCCAAATATTTTTCTTCTGAGAAAATGAATTTGTTTCATAATTTTGACGCGCACTGTATTTATTATGTATTGCCTCGTCAATGATCTTGGAGTTTATATAAACGCAGCTCACGGATTTCCCCATATATGGCACCCATGCCCCCTCAAATCCACACGTGCATCTAAATATTCGGCTATCGACATGAGGACTTGGTGACGAAATGGCGAATGCGCTAGTTACATTCCGAAATAAGTTTCGCCATTCACCGTTACTGCATTTTTTGACCATGAGGACGCGTTGTTATAGTGTAATGAATAGTGGAATGATATTTTTCAGAATGTATTGATCAGTTTTTTTGTTTATTGCCCCCTCAATTTTTAAATGAATTATAAAGTAGGAACTTTATTGGTCATATTTTCAACCAGGTTTTTTTCTTAATATACGCAGAAAAACGGAAAAGCGAATAATACACATTCTGCAAAATATTATCCCGCATGTATACTGAAAATTTCATACATTTATCCCGAAAATTGACGGAGATATCATGGAAATAAAATCGTTTGTTCAGATTTTCATGAAATTACAGCTCACCAGGTTTTTTTTCCTAATGTACGAAGAAAAACAGAAAAGCGAGTAATACACATTCTAGAGAAATGATTAAGCTTCAATTTAAAAAAAAAATTTGGTCTACGCCGCATACGAACTGAGATATCATGATAATAAAATCACAGACCTCATACCTCTACATTTGGTGATTGATAGGGTAGCCCATGAGGCCATCCTCAGAGTATCTAAAGAAGGAGCATCAGGCAATGAGAGAGTCAGGTTTCAGAGAGCTTGGTCCTCTCTAAATGACTACACCTCATCTGCAAACCTTCCTATTGATGTAATGATCAAGAAAGTAAGCACTGAGAAGAACTTCAGTACAATGCTAAGCAAAAGAGAGGATTGGGAAAGGGAATACACCAACTACAATCTCGAAGAAAATAAAATGAAATGGTATACAGATGGTTCTAAAACCGCTACAGGAGCTGGCGCTGGGATTTACGGGACAAGTACCAAGTGTGCACTATCGTTAGTCTCCTGTACAAGCGTCCTTCAAACGGAAATACTTGCAATGGGAAGATGTCTAGATATAAATCTAGAAAGAAACTATCAGAAGTGCGATATAGCTATTCATACAGATAGTCAAGCTGCTATTAAAGCACTGAGCTCCTACGTCATTGACTCAAAGCTGATTTGGGAGTGCCGAAACAAACTCAATGAGGTAGGCAAGAAGAATAAGATCTTTTTAATCTGTTCCCGGTCATTCGGGAATCGTAGGAAACGAAGAGGCCAATACACTGGCCAGAAAGAGCGCACAAACGCTGGCCCAGATCCCTTCTGTTGTATAGGAAAATGCACCTATAAGAAGGAGTTTATGCTGAAGGAGAAAACCGAAAGAGAATAACTCTGGCGGAATCTCCCAGGGATGGATCACTCCAAAAACTCCGGAACTTTGAAACTGCTAGATCTAAAAAATATCTGGATCTCAATAAAAACCAACTTCACTTACTCACTGGCTTTCTCACAGGACATTGTCGCCTAAAGAAGCATCTGTTGAGAATGGGTTTATCGGACACTGATGAGTGTAGATTCTGTGGGGAGGAGAAAGAAACTCCTATTCACCTGGTTACGGAATGCTATGCCATTGCAAGCCAAAGGAAAGAGTGCTTTGGACAAGAAACTTGTAAAAGTGGGGATTTGTCCTCTTTGAAGCCGTCCCAGATAATGGATTTCATCAAATCTCTGGAACTGGAGGGCGAGCTGTAGGAGAAGATGATAACAGCTCTGATAGGGGGCACAATAGACCTTAAGGTCGCAGTGACTGTAACCCCTTTTAACTATAACTATATATGGTAATAAAAAGCCCATTTCTTGAAGGGAGCTCGGACGTGAACCAAGTCCCCTTAACCGGTGGCGGTAGAGATCGCCAGTTGCAGCACCCCTCAACGTCCCCGGAGCAATCCGACCACCGAGGCGGGAGGCCCGGAGCGGGCGAGGGACGGCAGGAGTCGACGCGACGCTGCCGTCGACCCCGGTAGTTCAATAAGAGTCATTGCCATCGCAAACTAGTTCCCGATTTTGGAGTCACGGGGAGAACGACACCAAGGGCGTTCCACCCTTTTCCGCACCGGCATGTTCGATCGGAAACCGCCGGGTTTGCGGCCGGTGAAAATTGTTAAAGGTGGACCCTGAAACGGGCGGCTTCCAACTGCATTGGCGTGCCGGCGTCAGTCGGGAAGAGCAAAGCCTACACGAAATATTCAGGAAAAATATCGATACTAATCAAGTCGTTTTTCTGAACTGAAATTTAATCACTGAATAATAAACTAAATAATAAATAACACTTGGTCACTGATCAAAAGAATACAATTCAAAATAAACTGCTCCACATGAGTTAGGGATATTGACTCAAACTGCAAAAAATATAGTTGAAATAAGATTTTTGTGATGAAAATTCATATTAATATGATTTCAAGTTGCAAATTAATTTTAGCCTGTAGGTCTGCAGCGTATACAGGGTGGTTAAGGAAAATCGAGTAAAATAACGAAATTTCATTCCCAGAGCATTCAAGCATTTTAAGACTATCAATACAATGTATGGCCTCCACGGGCATCAATAACAGCTTGACATCTTCTTTGCATACTACACACGAGGTTGTTTAACATTTCTTGAGGAATTTGGTTCCATAAACGGGGCAAAGCTCTCTCAGATCATTGAAGGATTCTGGGGTAGGTTGATGATTATCTATTCTTTTTTGGAGCATATCCCATGCATGTTCTATGCAATTCAAATCTGGTGAGTGCGGAGGTATTGGTAAATGTGGAATACCAAGCTCCTCGCGCGCATTCTCATCTATGGCTGCACGGTGCGGTCTAGCGTTATCGTCTAGAAATTGAAAAGTTTTACCAATAACAGCGTGAAAATTTGGCACAACATTGTCAATGACATGCTCCCTATAGTGTAAGGCGGTCATATTCCCAGAACAAATGTGTAGATCTGTGCGCCCGTTGAAACATATCCCGGCCCATACCATAACACTACCCCCTCGGAATGGATGGACTTCTTGGACATAGCGACGATTACGGGGTATGCGTGGGATTGTCCATACCCTTATTCTTCGAGAATCTGAAAATCGTCCATATCTGGATTCATCAGTGTGAAAAGGACACTACGCCATTGATCGTTCCAATTGAAATGTTGCCTTGCCCATTCCAGTCTTTGACGCTTATGGTCATGTGTTAATGGAACTCCTCTTAATGGACGTCTAGAACCTGGATTCACCTCTCTCAAACGTCGTCTGATGGTTTCGATTGAAACTTGGACCCCATCTGCATTTTGAAGAGTATTCCGCAGCATTCTACACGTAGATGTAGTGTTCTTCTCGCCGAAACTGTGATGAAACGATCCTGAGCAGGTGTTGTGTTTCGTCGCCCACCAAGCCTTGGTCTTTCCAACACGGAACCTGTCTCCCTGAACCTATTCCAAAGTCGAGATATCACACTTTGGCTGACTTGAAGCCTTTCCGCTACAACAACCTGAGTTAGGCCACCCTGTAGCATTCCGATAGCCCTATTAGCCTCAGCGTTTGTTAATTTACGTCTTGGCATTTTCAGAAAACTCGTTTCAAATCGAAGCCGTTGATAAACTGACTTCATTTCAAGATAAAGAACATTCATGAAGCATATGCAAAGAACCAAACTTCAGAAAAAAGACGACCAGATTGACGAAATATCTCTTACTGATTTTTATTGGATCGATTTAAGTTGTTATTGAGTTTTAAATGATTTTACAGCGATTTTCTCGAAGATTACATACTTTTAAAAACGATTGAATACGATATCCCTAACTTTTGTGGAGCAGTATATTTTCAAAACCGAAAATCAATATTTTCGAATAGGAACTCTACTAGTTTTAAATGGTCAAAAAATAGGGAACTTTCTCATGATTATCTCATAATTACATTAACAAGAGTAGCTACTAATAATGAAGTTTTCAAAATAATTTCCATGTTTGAGAATCATAAAAGTCCTATAATTATTACCTCAACTCAATGGTTTGTTATTCGATTAAAAGTATTTAGATGTGTATTGATGACAAAAATGCCGTCCTGCATAAATTATACTTCCAAGGATTATTTTAATTCATTTAATCAATACGCCATTTTTTTTGTGAGCGATGAACGAATAAATAATAGTTATTTATTGATGGTTCTTGCAATTGATAAAGTCCAATGATTATTATAAGAGTGCTATGATTCCGAACAAAAACCACTTTCTTCTCTTAAACTGATGAGGTATGAATGAAAAATCCACATGAAACACCGATAAATTTTATTTGATATATACCTACACATTATATCGAATGATTTGTTCGGCCATGACATGTTTATTTCGTTTCCATGTTTTACTGTAAAAAAATTAAAGTTTTTCCCATAAAAAGGTAACATTTTACATTAATTATTTTATGAAGAATATCACACCACGGAAAAACCAATGGAATATAACTTTATGTAGTCGTGGCATGCAAAAAGCGTTATGAAAATTTTTGTTTGCTTTTATTATTGTGAGTACCCTATACCTCTCCTATTTTAGGCTGATCCATTCATTCTTGAACTCCCTGGATAGTAATCGATTTAAAATAACATTGTAGATGCCACTTCGTCCTATTTATTTTAGAGGGTTCATCCGCAAGAATCGAATGTACGATTTCTGATGTGCCATTTAGAAACACCATGTATGAGAAAACATGGAAAATCGTGTATGATCAAACTGAAGGTTGATACTGAACCAATCAATGAAATTGAATTCGGGTCATATTGACGTGTGTGTAAAAAAGCAGTTAACCTTGGCAGAACAATACCTTAATTTTTTTTAACGTTTCGAAAAACAACTGGAAAGGAACGTGTGATAATTTCGTCCAAGTTCATCACCGATGATCATAAAATATGAGGAAATCCGTGAGCTGTGTTCCATTTATAGGCCGGCAACCGGTTACATCGAAACATCGGCGGATTTGAGGGGGGACGGCATGACCCCCTCCCTCCTTGGGGTCGACAATACACCCTTGATTCAAATTTCAGACAAATCAAACAGATAATCATTTTTGATTCTCTGATGCATCTATATTATATGCATCTACGAGGATGTATTGATATCTAGTTAGCCTAGACCAGTTCCATGCATAAACAAAATATTGCGATACCATATCAACGAACAATAACTTATTAGAAGTGTCAGTGTAGAGTTCGACGTCAAAAAAGTAAACCAGAGTTACGCAATGAATTAAAGAAAAATGTCCACCGAAATTGTGAAAATCGAAAAATTGGAGTATCGAGCCATCATCAAGTACCTGAATTTAAAGGGTTAGGACGTACGCAGATTTACGAAGATATGCTTAATACCCTTGGTGATCAATGTGCTTCGTATGCGACCGTGAAAAATTGGACTGCAAGCTTCAAAAGAGGTAAATTTTCCATTGAAGATGATGACCGATCGGGAAGGCCAGTTCCTGTGTCAGTCCCCGAAAATATCGATGCAAATCATGACATGATTTTATCAGACCGTCGAATTGGGCTAAAACGGATATCTGAAGCACTGAAGATTTCATACGAACGCGTTCATCATATAGTTCACGTCAATTTGGAGATAAGAAAAATTTCTGCAAAATGGATCCCCAAATGTTTGAATGTTGACCAAACGCGTGCAAGGGTAGAAGCATCGCGTTCGATCTGTGCTCGATTTGAAAACGATGTACACTTCTTAAACCGAATTGTTACTATGGATGAGACTTGGGTACATTTCTACGATCCAGAAACAAAGCAACAATCGATGGAATGGCGACACTCTGGTTCTCCAAGACCTAAGAAGTTTCGTGTCCAAAAATCTGCTGAAAAAGTTCTTGCTTCTGTTTTCTGGGATTGCCATGGAGTAATCATGATTGATTTTTTGGATAAGGGTAGAACAATAACTGGAGATTACTATTCGACATTACTGACCACTCTACGGGAAAAAATTAAAGAGAAAAGACGCGGAGAGCTATCCAAAAGTGTTTTGTTTTTACAGGACAACGCCCCAGTACACCAATCTCATGTTGCCATGCAAAAAATTCGTGATTTAGGGTTAGAATTACTAGAACAACCCCCTTATTCACCAGATTTAGCTCCGTCCGACTATCATCTCTTTTCTCAACTGAAAAAAAGTTTAAAAGGTCGTAAATTTTCTTCCAACGAGAAGGTAATAAAAGCTGTGGAGGACTGGTTTGCAGAGCAAGAAGAAAAATTTGTTTCGAAAGGTCTAGAGACGTTGCAGGTTCGCTGTAATAAATGTGTTCAATTAAGAGAAGAATATGTTGAGTAATAAAATATTTTGACATTGAAATTTTGTTTGGTTCTATAGTAAGTTAAGAATTTTTCAATATATCCTCCTATGTCGTTTTCATACCAATTTTCACGAAAAAGGACAAAATTTCTTCGAAAATGCTCCAACTGAAATCGTCTCTAATTTTTCTTCAATAATTATGTTAAGGAAGGTACAAACTTGTATTTCGAAAGTCATTAGCTGTCGATTAGGTAAAAGACCAACATTGTCAACATTTTATTTAATTCCTAGTCCTGTTCCGACGAGGAATTTTTGGCAATGGAAACAGGAATCTTTGGTTCAAGGATTCACAGTATTATTAGATCGCCTTCAAATTTTGCCGACAAAATAAGAATTGCAATTCCTAGGCTTCAAGCAAGGCTTTGTAATGAATTATTTATCCGATACTTGAAATTAATTTTTGCTGGGTCTCCTTTATTCTGGTTGCGTGAAGGTGATAGAGCTCATTAATTATTGATAATTACCGGATTATCAACGTGCTCGATTAAATCACAGGATTCATGAATGAAGTACGTTTCTTAGACTTCCGAAAGACCTACTTACTAGAAATTTGCTATACACATCAAATAGGAAATATATTGAAAATTAAAGTAACAAATTAATATAATGATGAAGGTTTTCACTTACAATATAGGTACATTATTTATTCGAAATTGCAAAATTATTGCACATAACCGAATCAAAATAAAAAATGGTTGTTACTGGAAATTCCTTCACATTTTTTTATCGAGCAAAATGTGGACTAACTTTCATGATTTATGCAGAAAATGCGATACAAAAGTATGTCATTTCAATATCATAGAAAACAATAGAATATAATCGGAAGAATAAACCTGATACGTTCATGTAATCAAAGCGAGATGCATAATCAACATTTCATTTGACTTTTCTTAGAATCAACATCAGCTAATTTCACCTACACCGATACGGTATGAATCATTTCTTGTAACTTACGCAATTCCATGCTCAAGAAGTTCAAGTACAAACCTGAAACAAAAGATGGAGATTAGTTGTGTATATAGGAAGTTCGATATTTAAAATTCACAATAGAGGTACCAATAATCATATTACGTAGAACAGTGCACGTCAACATGAATTACTATACTTTTTTCTGAAGTATCAATACACGATATGTTACTGATTTTTCTGTTTTAAATTCCTGTTTTCGTCCAGCAATCATTCCTGCACAGAGTTGGCTATCTTTTTCAACTTAAACTCATTGAAGTTAATAGTTTTGATAATACACACAACCAAACTTACATGGAATTACCCAGTATTAGGATGAAATATTATTTTGATATCTTTTTCGTTAGAAGCAAATGAAAAGTGCATGTGTTCACTCACAAAAACTGTTAGGTTCATAAGCACTTGATAAGATTTGGCTTTGCAGTGTCGATTTTACCATTTCGTTCGAACGTCGCAGTGAATTTATATTTTGTTTTTTTGCGAAGTTTAAAAAAAAATGCCTTATGTGGGGTTATCGGAAGTCCAGAGAGGAAGAATTATTACTATGGCAGAACAAGGTATGTCACAAAGACAGATTGCAAGAACGTTGGGGGTTACACAAGGGGTTGTTTCAAAAACCTATGCAAGGTTTCTGGAGTTGGGAACCCTAAAGAATAGGCCGAGAAGAATTCGTGGAAGAGTAACTACAGAAAGGCAGGATCGCTTTTTAGCCCAAACAGCAAGAAGAAATCCCGCAGTATCTCATTCAGAGCTTCAAAGGCAATTTTTGCAAGCTACAGGTGTTAGTGTTTCTGTCGAAACTATCAGAAAAAGACTTTGCGCTCGGGAATTATTCAAGAGAAGAGCGTTAAGAGTTCCAGAACTATCAAGGCAAAATAAAGTTGACCGTTTTGATTGGTGTTTAGAGCATGAAAATTGGACTATTGAAGATTGGAAAAATGTCTCATTTTCGGATGAGACCAGAATTGGCCTACGATCAGACGAGCGGCGTGTTCGCATTTTAAGAGGTAGAGGGAGGCAAGCTAGGCTCCAAGCTGCAAGACCGATCCCTAAATACAAAGGAGGTACTGTAATGTTTTGGGGCGGAATTATGTTTGGTGAGAAAACTCCTTTAATTCCCATTAGACAATCTCTGACAGGGCCTAGGTATGTTGATCTAGTGCTACAACCTGTAGTGAGGCTCTGGCGAGGTGCTTTTGGAGATTACTTCCTATTTATTCAGGATAATGCACCTCCACATACCAGCAGAGTTGCAAAAAATTTTTTCAAAACAGAAGGTGTGACTGTTTTAGAGTGGCCTTCTTGTTCACCGGACCTTAATCCTATCGAGCACTTGTGGGTTAGGATCAAAAGAAAAATTAGAGCTCGTCAAAATAATCCTGGTAACGCAGAGCAACTTATACAAGCGGCTTTAGAGGAATGGGCAAATGTTACAGAAGAAGAAATTAACAACTTAATAGAAAGCATGCCTCGTCGAATTCAAGCTTGTATCAATGCCAGGGGTGGTGATACTGATTATTGATTTGTTAAAATCGTTTTATTTGTTGTTCAATTCTCAGTTACATAAAAATTATTTTCAGAGAAATTTACACTTTCAATTTTCTGTTCTATTATTAAAAATAATCTTTTAATAATTTATATTATTTTTGTAATAAACTTGTTTTGGGAAAACTGCTCTTCACTTTTCAGCGACTTTTATTTAATTAAAATTCGTTTTTTCCATATAACAGAGTGATTCCATATAAGTTTGGTTGTGTGTAGTCAGTTCCAGATGAAGTCCAGAACAAGCGTGAGAAGGAAATGATTCTAGCGAAGAAAAATCATCAGGAATCACTTCCTGTTGACATTGGACTACCAGTTTCGCGGGATCGGCCCACTCGATCCATAAACATGCGGCCGAAGACACGATTTTCGATCTCTATAGTTTAGTGTTACAAGGATGAAATTTATAACCGTATTTTTGACTTTCTGCCATTCGACTCCCCCTGACCGAGTTCTTGCAGACGCATCGGACAATCGAGTACGAAAAAGGACTTATGTAAGTGAGAATTGTCGAACAAAGAGTAAGGTAGGTTGCTACAAGAACCCACTCGTTGTTACGTGACAGTTTAGTCGATACTTATGCTAATAAAATGAGAATTATATTCGCGCGGGACAACAATGGATCCGACACAGTGAAAAATGAAAGTATCAATGTCTTAATTTCGGACAATTCCGCCCTAGGCCGGTAAAAAAACGAATGGAGCCACAACCCAGGTAAAGCTGGACAATATCCTAATAAGAAAAATAGATTTGGTTTCATTTTTCCTATTTTGTCTCATCCTGCATAAAAGCAAAGAGTAACAAACAAAGATTTCCTGTCGAATATATTGCTGTTGAAATAAAGGAAAATATTCATCTCATTTCCAGAACATAGATTGTTTATTAGCGAATTATACAGCCCCATATAATTCGTCAACAAATTTCCAACATGCCAACGTACTGAATATACCATGTCGAATACTGAGGTGGAAAATTCCGCAGCGAGATTTCGCACAATCGAAAATGAATGTTCCTAATTGGAGAGAAACCCAAGATCTGAAAAGCACGGAAACTGGGTCAATTTTCCACTTCACTTTCCACCGAGAAAAATCGTTAGGGAAAACGAGATGAAAGATTACAAGCGAAGCAACTGCAAAGGTGAATGTTATGTGGGTTTGAGTTCGTTTTTGAGCGAGAGCATAACAATTTCCCTGACAGTATGGACATGGATAACATTCGGTTGGGGTTATCCGAAAAGTACCTATTCAAGTATTTCTCTTATTCAGTATCGTAATGAGTTCATTACAATACTGAAAACAGTACTGTAATGAACTCATTCCAGCATTGTTTTCAGTTATATTTTTCGTTTTGTGGTTGTCAGCACTGACTTCCGATCCTATCCAATTTCATGGTGATTATTTAGAACTGAAAGGATCGTGTTGGGAAAGTGAAAAAATTTGTACTCACTAAGTTTGGGTCACAGATTACAAAAATGATAACGAGAAGTCGGCAATCCTCTCAATTTTTGCAAAAAAAATCCCAAAGTTTCCGTTTGGAAGGTGAGGTTATAGGTAGTTCTATAGCTAGTTTTCTTCTATTTTCTCAATCGATACTCGTTGGAAATGTTTTATTTATCAATTTCTGAGCCATACTGCGTTACATTGAATAAGTTCACCATAATGTAAAACATTTATATGTCCTAACTCATAAATACGTTATTCAAAATACGCTAACAAAACTTTACCTGAAATTAAAATCACCGAATTCTCTTCAGATCACTTCATAAGTTTTTCGTATTCTTTTTCATGCATAGATTAGTTAATTTTCATGGTGAAACAGCAAATCTTTTTCGTGGTTTAGGTTGTTTTTCGCAAATGTGCATTGTCAAACCAAAATGCGAGCGAGCGTTTGGCAAATCTATGGTCCGGCTTCCATGTTCGAACACTCAACGAATAATGTATGGGGAACTTTAGCTGTCAGACTCGTGAGAAAATAGGCAACTTGTGTTATATAGGCAGGAAAGAGGTGCTCATTAAAATGGGATACACGATTGGCATTGACGAGGAGCTACTTCCTTTAACGTTTTATTGTTTATTGATAAATAGTTCTGTTATTTATTGTTTTGATTTTGTCCAAGAAAGGGATTCAGTATTGAATTCTTTCCATTTATCTTATTCATCAAATTCGCAAGAAAGTACAGAAGATTTCATTTGTAAAGAATGGATCAAGAAATCCAAAATCAATTTTTTCATTGTGAAATATAATGGAAAGGTTTTTTGCGAAACAAGGTCTTCTTTAGGGGGCTGTAACTAAGCAGGGGGGGGCTCGAAAAAGAAAAGTTTATATGAATGTCCCACCCTATTTTTTGACAAGGAATCGCCCCCCAAATTTTTTTTGCAAATTCATATTTTTCTCCTGTATTCTCATTTCGAGATACTCGGTGATACATATTTTACCACTTTTGTACGAAACACTCAGTGTATTACCTCGTTAAGCTCTCAAACTGTCGGAATAAAAAATATGGAAAATTTATTTCTGTCGAAGCATGGCCAAATTTGTCTCCCTCGAAGAGCTGCTAGATTCGTAAACACAAACCGCTTAGGGTAGTAAACACTCCTCCAAACAGATAGAGATTAAGGTCAGAGTGATACAAATTTATTAATATACAACTTAATAATAGTTGCGGGCGTCTTTCCTTGTCCCACCCGCCTATACCGCCTTTCTCGTCGCATCTCCGAGGCCTTGAGACGTACCTAGTTCAACATCCGCACTCGCGGCCTCTGCCGTAAGAAAGACCAGCTAGTCCTCTCTCACGTTTTTTCCTCCGGTGTGTCTGCACCGGGCGGCCATTTCACTTTCGTTTCGTTCACTTTTTATCGTATTCATCAGGCGATTACAGACTGGCTCGAGCTATTTAGGACACATGAATGGTGTAGGTGAACATCTTCCAGAAGAGTACATCGATTACTTGTGGTGTATTTTTTATATATCTATATATATAAAACAAAGTTGTTGGTTACACCATTTATAACTCGAGTTCAGGTGGACTGTTTGTTATGAAACTTCATTTATGGATTCGTCTACGGCCTGGTTATTATAAAATACATTAAAACTCTGAAAAATTCGATGACAAATTTGTAAAAAAATGTAGGAAATGCTTTTCCTTCTTTTGAATAAGGCCACTAGGTGTCGCTACGGTTAATGACTCTTATCTAGACACTGTAGCGTAGTCGTGAAGGTTCTATATTTGATATTATCGCCATCAGATGGCGATGTATACAATTACTGTATAATTTGCATGGAACTTTATCGAAATGTCAAGTAAATCTGATTGTGACGATCAGCATCAATCGTGAGTTGTCCATATTCATCTTTTCTCTATATTTCTGAAATGTTTTTGAATTTCTGTTTGGGTAATGAATATATTTGCGGAAATAACTGATGCCGTTGATCTCTGATCACTGGTGATTACGATTTGTGAAAAAGTTCGTGGAAAAAGTATAAAAAATGCGATGAAAAATGTAGTCGAAAACGAATCCTGTATATCCCTTTTTACGGCGTTCCCTCAGTGTTCCTTCGGCTTTGATCATGAATGGTGAATGAACACGAATCCCGATTAAGACAGATCTGTGTAAAAATGAACGATAACAACGGAAAGAGGAACTAAATGAACCGCCCTTTGTTCATGCGACAGCTGCGAACGGAAGTTGATATGAAGATTCCTCGAAAAGTAGAAACGTCGCTGCAGATATTGAAGCATTTCACAACATTCTTTCTGACTGTTGTACCCTCAGGTCGGTTCGACTGACGAGATCATATTTACGTTTGTTTTCTTATGCTCGGACCACCCACAGTCTGGAGAGTTTAACTGGAGGTGAAATAATTCATAGGCCTTTTTGGGATATGAACTTTAACTACTGAAGTACAAATTAGTTATGTTTAAGACGTATTCCATGCACTTTTATGAAGATTTTGGCCAAGATGTAGGTTTATCGAGTTTTTCACTTCACACTGACGCAAGTTGGCACTCGTGAAATATATAGGCAATGTCAAAATAATTCTCAGAGACGTTGTTTATGCTTATTTGTATTTACTCTTTTTCAACTTTGTTACAGGTTTCGTAGTACCACCACGTTTTCATACTGGAGTACGAGGATGTATTGATATCTAGTTAGCCTAAACCAGTTCCATGCATAAGCAAAATATTGCGATACCATATCAACGAACAATAACTTATTAGAAGTGTCAGTGTAGAGTTCGACGTCAAAAAAGTAAACCAGAGTTACGCAATAAATTTAAAAAAAGATGTCCACCGAAATTGTAATAATCGAAAAATTGGAGTATCGAGCCATCATCAAGTACCTGTATTTAAAAGGGTAAAGAGGTGAGCAGATTTACGAAGATATGCTTAATACCCTTGGTGATCAATGTCCTTCGTATGCGACCGTGAAAAATTGGACTGCAAGCTTCAAAAGAGGTAAATTTTCCATTGAAGATGATGACCGATCGGGAAGGCCAGTTTCTGTGTCAGTCCCCGAAAATATCGATGCAGTTCATGACATGATTTTATCAGACCGTCGAATTGGGCTAAAACGGATATCTGAAGCACTGAAGATTTCATACGAAGGCGTTCATCATATAGTTCACGTCAATTTGGACATGAGAAAAATTTCTGCAAAATGGATCCCCAAATGTTTGAATGTTGACCAAAAGCGTGCAAGGGTAGAAGCATCGCGTTCGATCTGTGCTCGATTTGAAAACGATGTTGACTTCTTAAACCGAATTGTCACTATGGATGAGACTTGGGTACATTTCTACGATCCAGAAACAAAGCAACAATCGATGGAATGGCGACACTCTGGTTCTCCAAGAACTAAGAAGTTTCGTGTCCAAAAATCTGCTGGAAAAGTTCTTGCTTCAGTTTTTTGGGATTGCCATGGAGTAATCATGATTGATTTTTTGGATAAGGTTAGAACAATAACTGGAGATTACTATTCGACATTACTGACCACTCTACCGAAAAAAATTAAAGGGAAAAGACGCGGAAAGCTATCCAAAGGTTTTTGTTTCTACAGGACAACGCTCCAGTACACAAATCTCATGTTGCCATGAAAAAATTCGTGATTTAGGATTAGAATTACCAGAACACCCCCCCTTTTCGCAAGATTTGGCTTCGTCCGACTATCATCTCTTTCCTCAACTGAAAAAAAGTTTAAAAGGTCATAAATTTTCTTCCAACGAGGAGGTAATGAAAGAGATGGAGGACTGGTTTGCAGAGCAAGAAGAAACTTCCTCGTATTTCGAGATGTGTTAAAAGCTCACTCTTGAAGCAGTCATTTTTCGACATTTGACAAGTAAAAACTACGCCATTGATAAAAATGGAACGATACACGCTTTAACAACGCATTTAATTCATTAAAATTCACTATAACAAGCTATAATAAAAAAATCATTTTTTAAGACAAGCTTTTATAATAACAACACTCATCCGCCATTTTGAAGCCGCCATCTTGAATTCCTCAATTTGGAAAAATCGTAATTTCCGACCCAGAAAACCCCCAGATACCAATTTTGAATAGAATCGGATCATAATTACAAAACTCGTCCGCACTATTGTAGCCGCCATCTTGAATTTTTCAATTTCGACGAAATAATCATCTTTGTCGAACCCAAAAACCCCCAGATACTAATTTTGAATGGAATCGGATGATAATTACAAAACTCATCCGCCATTTTGGAGCCGCCATTTTGTTTTTTTCTATAAAAAATATTTCATGATGCATTGTCACCAGAATTATGTACACCTGCCAAATTTCAAATCAATCGGACGATTAGAAGTGTGTCATATTCAACTTGCAAGATTTGATTACAGACAGACAGACAGACAGACAGACACCGGGACAGGTGAAACTAAATAAAAGCTTTTAAAAATGGTGAAAATTTGGCAGAGACGGTTCGTGAAACTCATTTTTGGGTCCTGGACAACATTTCACACTTGATTCCCGAAATTCAATCCTGATTCAGTTCTGGAGACACCACCACCAAATCCTTGGCATCCTACGACCATGGTTAGAACGTCGATGGATTTCTGCATCTTCAGAATTCCAAACAACTGATCGTTATACAGGATGAGTCACCGTCTGAAAACTTGTATACATATGCGGGACACATCCTGTCTTTGCCTATGTTCATTGAAATTTCAACCGAGTATGTTTCCCGTCGATCCTTTTCCAATTTGTCCGTTAGCAGTGTAGCAAAAGGGAAAACAGATGGGTCCCACCGTATCCGAAATCGAGGCCTACTTGGCGAAATTAATTGCTTCTTTATTTCCTGGATGAGGTCATGGGATTCTCAATGTCCGGCAGTAATGCAGGATTTGCCGTCATGTTCAGCGAGTTATTAGCTTATCCAAAACAAGCGAATGACGAACGGCTTCGTACGCTTATTATGCATCGGTTCGAAAAACTTTTAATTTGTTTTTCAGTTTAGTTTGATTGGATTTATTCTCAAATCTTGGGTAGACAAAACTGTGAAAACTGCCAGTTGTCTTATTGGTTCGCATACGAATCTTGTTCATTTAACACAATAAAAATAAACTGCACCACATGAGTTATGGATAGGTATTGACTCAAATTGCAAAAAAATATAGTTGAAATGAGATTTTTGTGATGAAAATTCATATTAAAATGATTTCAAGTTGCAAATTAATTTTAGCCTGTAGGTCTGCAGCGTATACAGGGTGGTTAAGAAAAATGGAGTAAAATAACGAAATTTTATTCCCAGAGAATTCAAGCATTTTAAGACTATCAATACAATGTATGGCCTCCACGGGCATCAATAACAGCTTGACATCTTCTTTGCATACTACACACGAGGTTGTTGAACATTTCTTGAGGAATTTGGTTCCACAAACGGGACAGAAGCTCTCTCAGATCATTTTAGGATTCTGGGGTAGGTTGATGATTATCTAATCTTCTTTGGAGCATATTCCATGCATGTTCTATGCAATTCAAATCTGGTGAGTGCGGAGGTATTGGTAAATGTGGTTGTGGAATACCAAGTTCCTCGCGCGCATTCTCAACTATGGCTGCACGGTGCGGTCTAGCGTTATCGTCTAGAAATTGAAAAGTTTCACCAATAGCAGCGTGAAAATTTGGCACAACATTGTCAATGACATGCTCCCTATAGTGTAAGGCGGTCATATTCCCAGGACAAATGTGTAGATCTGTGCGCCCTTTGAAACATATCCCGGCCCATACCATAACACTACGCCCTCGGAATGGATGGACTTCTTGGACAAAGCGACGATTACGGGGTATGCGTGGGATTTTCCATACCCTTATTCTTCGAGAATCTTTAAATCGTCCATATCTGGATTCATCAGTGAAAAGGACACTACGCCATTGATCGTTCCAATTGATATGTTGCCTTGCCCATTCCAGTCTTTGACGCTTATGGTCACGTGTTAATGAAACTCATCTTAATGGACGTCTAGAACCTAGATTCATCTCTCTCAAACGTTGTCTGATGGTTTCAATGGAAACTTGGACCCCATCTGCATTTTGAAGAGTATTCCGTAGCATTCTACACGTAGATGTAGGGTTTCTTCTCGCCGAAACGGCGATGAAACGATCCTGAGCAGGTGTTGTTTTTCGTCGCCCACCAAGCCTTGGTCTTTCCAACACGGAATCTGTCTCCCTGAACCTATTCCAAAGTCGAGATATCACACTTTGGCTGACTTGGAGCCTTTCCGCTACAACAACCTGAGTTAGGACACCCTGTAGCATTCCGATAGTCCTATTAGCCTCAGCGTTTGTTAATTTACGTCTTGGCATTTACAAAAAACTCGTTTCAAATCGAAGCCGTTGATAAACTGACTTCATTTCAAAATAAGAACATTCATGAAGCATATGCAAAGAACCAAACTTCAGAAAAAAGGCGACCAGATTGACGATATGTCTCATACTGATTCTTATTGGATCGATTCAAGTTGTTATTGAGTTTTAAATGATTTTACAACGATTTTCTCAAAGATTACATACTTTTAAAACGATTGAATACGATATCCCTAAGTCTTGTGGAGCAGTTTATCACTTTTGGATAGCTAGATCCATTCCTGACAAATATGGCCTCTTGTAATTTGTTGGGAAAAAAAAATTCGAAGGAAAGCCGCAATCCCAGTCGGCAGTTCCACCAACGGACCCACATCTCAAGGCTTCACCTTCGCCCAGTCGAAGAGCCTCGAAGTCCTTTGTTATTTCGCAGGTCCTTCATCAGTGCGCGCTGGGTATCAGGAATAAATGAGTGTACTTGCTCCTTATGATAATCACTTTGAATAGCAATCCAAACAACTTCCATTAATGGTCACACAGTCGTTCAATATTACGCCGTGAACCGTACAACTTGGATAAAGCCAACTTGCAGGTTGACTGCATTCCGTGTTCTTCATCATTGTCTTGGACGATAAAAGACTATCTAGTCATTTCACTCGTTCAGAGACGTACTCGGCATGAAGAGATACCGGTGGGAAGAAGTATACAAGGTAATATTAGTGATCATAATTGACGAAATCAACAGTATACAGGGTCTTTGATTTGTCCTTTTTAGAAAACTTTCATTGTCTTTCTATTTTGCGAACTTGGTTCTGTTGAAAAGATATAGCCATTTTTGGATAATATTTGAGGGAGTACGTCCCTTATTGTTCTACCCTTATCCAAAAAATCAATCATGATTACTCCATGGCAATCCCAAAAAACTGAAGCAAAATTTTTTCCAGCAGATTTTTGGACACGAAACTTCTTAGGTCTTGGAGAACCAGAGTGTCGCCATTCCATCGATTGTTGCTTCGTTTCTGGATCGTAGAAATGTACCCAAGTCTCATCCATAGCAACAATTCGGTTTAAGAAGTCTACATCGTATTCAAATCGAGCACAGATCGAACGAGATGCTTCTACCCTTGCACGCTTTTGGTCAACATTCAAACATTTGGGGATCCATTTCGCAGAAATTTTTGTCATGTCCAAATTGACGTGAACTATATGATGAACGCGTTCGTATGAAATCTTCAGTGCTTCAAATATCCGTTTTAGCCCAATTCGACGGTCTGATAAAATCATGTCATGAACTGCATCGATATTTTCGGGGACTGACACAGAAACTGACCTTCCCGATCGGTCATCATCTTCAATGGAAAATTTACCTCTTTTGAAGCTTGCAGTCCAATTTTTCACGGTCGCATACGAAGGACATTGATCACCAAGGGTATTAAGCGTATCTTCGTAAATCTGCTTACCTCTTAACCCTTTTAAATACAGGTACTTGATGATGGCTCGATACTCCAATTTTTCGATTTTTACGATTTCGGTGGACATCTTCTTTAAAATTTATTGCGTAACTCTGGTTTACTTTTTTGACGTCGAACTCTATACTGACACTTCTAATAAGTTATTGTTCGTTGATATGGTATCGCAATATTTTGTTTATGCATGGAACTGGTCTAGGCTACCTAGATATCAATACATCCTCGTAGTAATATTAAAAATGAAAATAACTTACTAATTATGTATACTATGTGCATATTGGAATTTATAAAAACAAGTTCTGACTTCTAATAGAATAATTGACAGTCAAATCCTATGTACCTACCAAATGGATTTGGGATACTTTTCTCTCGTCTGCTAATTGAAAGATGAGTCGATACCAATATTCTGAATCCAACCCTGCCATCTATAGCCTTCAGTGACCCATAATTTGTAACAATTGCATAGCATCGCCTCTTTCTCATGCACTCGGCTGTGCCCATACCAGCCGACAACGTAGGTCGTTGCTTTAGCCGCCTCGTCAGCCATGACCTACGATACTATTCAATGACTACTATGATGCACCCACGCATTCATATGTTTACAAGGCGCACTTGAAAGAAATAGTAGAAACGAACCGTCTGGTAGGTTGTTCATTGACTACGTGTCGATAATGTGCGATCAACGCTGTGCTCATGTTAAAAATAAATCGATATTAAGGAAATTATCTGCATGGAATTTGTATTTTTGAAGAAACTCCAAGGATTTGATCTCTTGCTTTTCTGAGTTACTCGAATAAATTCATACAATGTTCGGTTAGCAGGTTAGCATTATGTTTCAGGGCTTGCCCATTGAATAAATGATTTTTCTATTTTAGTATCGTAACGACTTCATTACAGTACTAGAAACAGTACTGTAATGAACTCATTACAGCATTGTTTTCAGTTATATTTTTCATTTTATGGTTGTCAGCACCGGCTTCCGATCTTATCCAATTTCATGGTAATTATTTAGAACTAAAAGGATCGTGTTGGGAAAGTGAAAAAATTATTACTCACTAAGTTTGGGTCACAGATTACGAAAATGATAACGAGAAGTCGGCAATCCCCTTAGTTTTTGCAAAAAAAAAATCCCAAAGTTTCCGTTTGGAAGGTGAGGTTATAGGCAGTTCTATAGCTAGTTTTCTTCTATTTTCTCAATCAATACTCGTTGGAAATGTTTTATTCATCAATTTCTGAGCCATACTGCGTTACATTGAATAAGTTCAGCATAATGTAGAACGTTTAAATGTCCTAATTCATAAATAAGTAATTCAAAATAATCTAACAAAACATTACCTGAAATTCAAATAACCGAATTCTCTTCAGACCACTTCACAAGTTTTTCGTATTCTTTTCAATACATGGATTCGGATTTTCGAGGTATTAATTTATTCGCAACATTATTCGCAATTTTTCTTAATTCTGGAGGTGGTAAATCGATTTCTTCAAACATAATTCACGAATTCAATGCGTAATTATAAATAATTGACAAATTCGAAACGTACGATCTGTCAATTTTCGTAACAGTCACACCAACTGCCAAGATACAATACAAAAGTCACTAGGATGTGTAATCTGAATTTTTCATTTAATTTCGACAGTTTTTCACAAAACTTGACTGAAATAGAGAAAATATCGTCTAATACTCGTTGCAGAAGGCAATTCCAACACTCATGCGTTCGAAAACTCGCTCCTTCGTCGCTCGTTTTCGAATTTCGCATACGTGTTGGAATAGGAGCCTATTCTGAACTAGTTTTAGAATATACCATTGTTTCTGCTTGTCCACTTTTTTCAATTTATACAACAAAGGATTTTCGATTCATGTGAAAATTATAAGAATTGCACATGAACTGAATTTTTAGAAAAACAATAGGTCATTTGCCCATCTGCAACTAGTTTTAGAATATACTATTATCGACATTTTTTATTTATATTTTATTTTCTGAAAATAGCAGTGTCTTTGCGACCACCTATAGAGTGATCCGTGAATTTGCAGAATACTTTTCGGAAATTCAATAAAAAAAATCATTGCCAGTCTGGTTCTGGTATCTGGTACAGCCTTAAGAATACCTAACACCCGACCTCTTTATCTTCGGCGAACCAAATAATGCCTTGCTTTGAAGGAACACCGGCACTATTAACGTTCAAGATAAACCAAATTGGGTATTATCGGTACCATTGGCATTTCGTGTCACCTAGCACATAGTTTCGAAGCCATTATCGCTAAAGCAAACGCTCATTATCAGCGGTTTTCTATTGCAGATCTGCTGGATAGATCTGGAGCTGTGTGCAGCAAGCGTGAAGTTTTTTTTTTGTGTTTGAGGCTTTTCTACCTGCTATAATGGAAGGGCGGGATTGTCCTCATCCGTATGTTTCCCAAATCCAAGGCTATTTTTAATTGGGATACCAGAGATTGATGGGGGGCTGAGACGAAACCAAGGGTAGCTGCAGGAATTCTAGGAACATCTGCAATTCTCACAACCTTCCACATTCTCCCCAGAAAGAAACAACCAATACTTCTTCGGTATAAATACAGAAGAGGCATCGTGAACAATTAGCGAATATTCATTGTTCCAAATCGTACAAGGTTGAGATAATTACAAAAGGTAGTAGCTCGATTCACCCGTGTTGTTTCACAATTATGATGCTTGATGAATTTGCATGATTAATTCTCCATTAAATTTACACATATAAGCCCGACTGAAAGTTTGAGGTTGAATGGAAGGACTATAAACAATGATTCATATACATCCGAATTAATCTGCATAGAACCATTGGGTATTATCGAAAATAAATGACAATGTGGGAAAACAGAATGACCTATTGTTTTTCTAAAAATTCAACATGTGCAATTCTTATAATTTTTACATGAATCGAAAATCCTTTGTTGTTTAAATTGAAAAATGTGGACAAGCAGAAACAACAGTATATTCTAAAACTAGTTGCAGAATGGGCTCCTATTCCAACACGTATCCGAAATTCGAAAACGAGCGACGAAGGAGCGAGTTTTCGAACGCATGAGTGTTGGAATTGCCTTCTGCAACGAGTATTAGTTTTGTGAAAAACTGTCAAAATTAAATGAAAAATACAGATTATACATCCTAGTGACTTTTGTATTGTATCTTGGCAGTTGGTGTGACTGTTACGAAAATTGACAGATCGTACGTTTCGAATTTTAAAATCATTTATAATTATACGCATTGAATTCGTGAATTATGTTCGAAGAAATCGACTTAACACTTCTAGAATTAGGAAAAATTGCAAATAATGTTGCGAATAAATTAATACCTCAAAAACTCTAATCCATGTATGAAAAAGAATACGAAAAACTTGTAGAGTGGTCTGAAGAGAATTCGGTTATTTGAATTTCAGGTAATGTTTTGTTAGCTTATTTTGAATAACGTATTTATGAATTAGGACATATAAATGTTCTACATTATGGTGAACTTATTCAATGTAACGCAGTATGGCTCAGAAATTGATAAATAAAACATTTCAAACGAGTATTGATTGAGAAAATAGAAGAAAACTAGCTATAGAACTACGTATAACCTCACCTTCCAAACGGAAACTTTAGTGAGTACAAATTTTTTCACTTTTTCAACACGATCTTTTCAGATAAATAATTGAAATAAAATTGGATAGAATCGGAAGCCAGTGCTGACAACCACAAAACGAAAATATAACTGAAAACAATGCTGTAATGAGTTCATTACAGTACTGTGAAATAGTGAAAATATTTTTCTTTCCTGAATATGAAATGCATAAAATTTTAAGACGAATCTGAAGTTCTTTGCTGCGTTAATCGGAAAGTTTGATGAGCACAATTGTCCACTAAAAATTGAGCTTCAATTAAATGTGCATCATTCTTCACCTTCTCAAAAATTTTTATTTTCAACTCGTGTACTTTTATTGCGTATCTAACTTCGATGAAATTATTCAAACAGTGACTGAATAGAGTTGCTAATCATTAGAATTCTCTTGAATATTTCGTATTACAAATTATTTCGCATCCTGAATGTCAATCTTCTTTGATGAATATCGATAGGTGCCTGCTACACGACGATCTGTGTCAGTATCGACATCTGAAGGTGCACTGGAATTTTCGAGAAAACTTTCAAAAATTTTCATTCATGTTCATCGAGTAAGAGAAAAATAAATTAAAATCATAGGAAAAAGATAAGCCAAAGGATCACGGCTGTCTAAAGACATTTTCAAATAAACTATGAATCATCAAATATAGCAACAAGCATAATGGCTAAAAAAAAAAACAATTATAGGAAGATAAATCTGAAGGAATCAGTTTTCATCTTCTTATCTGCCATTAACTGCCCATAAAAAGTAATTGTTAAACCTATCTGAATTTCAAAAATCAAAGAAGAAATGGCACAGAAGAAATATACATTTTTACCGACAATGTAATGATTACTCGCCAGGTTTCAAAAACGTATATACAGGGGGTATATGAGTAGATGCGAAAAAATTTAGGGGGCAATTCTTTGTCAAAAAAAAGATGGGTCTTTCATATAACCTTTAATTTGTTTGTCCCACCTGCTTAGTTACAATTTTTAGGGGTGGCTTTTTCTATCTCTTGCAATCAAAGAGGAACACCACCAAAAATTTTTCTGGTTACACGCATAAAACGTCTGCTCAGTTTCATTCTAGTCAGCTTTGGTTTACTTACAAAAATATCAAAAACTGTTTTTCGGAAGCTGTAAGTAAGCAGAGGGGGCTCAAAAAAGTATGGAAGAGCAACGCTTTTTTTGACAAGGAATCTCGTCCTAAATTTTTTCGTAACTTTTTATATACAACCTGTATATGGATTCCGAAATGTCTTTATGAGGAGTGTCGCTTATGATTACAATTCATTTTACACCATTCCTTAAATCACTGTTATGAAGTTACCTTCAAGAAGAAAAAAGGATCTATTTATTTTGTGTTAGTGGTCCACATTTGTAAAGATTTTCTGTATTTATACATTTGAGATAGAAGAAAAGAAAAGGCCAAGAAAATCATTTCCCTATTTTGACCCTCATAAATTTCGATACATCAGAATATCTCTCGAAATAGAGAACATAATTTGAATTGCGATGAGCCGACTGTTGTCGCATAGGATAATTGATGTACCCACTCAATAATGTCGCTGAAACAAATGAATCAAGTTGCGTTATCCTACCTTGAATATAAACACCGGGTCTTTATTATTGCGAAACAGTGTAAGGCTAATAGAATTCATTTAGGAGTTTTAGTATATGTAAGGATAACCTTCTTGATAAGTTATTATTAGAGTTGTGTAAAAAAATTTCGAGGGGATAAATGATGAGAATTTTAATGGTTCGTGATGGCAATTGCTAAGTGAAAAGCCTTATGATTAACAATACCCAATGATTGCATCTGCCAAATCGTGAAATTGAACATTTCAACAGGAATGAAATAATGAGTGAAAACGATCATTTTCTTCAACATCCAGAATCTACAAGAAATGTCTGTTTTGAATGAATTATTATGTTGAAATACCATTAAAGGTCTCGAATTGTTTTATACTAATCAGAACGCATTTTGGACAATGATTCAATATTTTATTTTAGATTTAACATAAATTCTGATTCCGATGAAGAATTGAATTTTAAACAAGTTTTATAAAAGAACGAGAAATGGAACGAGTAATTATTTCTTTCTCTATCCCTCTGATATTGGTTTCTTTTAAAAAATTCCCATAAAATTTATGTTCGTAATTGCCGAAAATGAGTAGATCATTCGGCTACTCTTTGTTCTATCGCAGTTTCAACATTTCCCAAAATGGGTCAAGAAAAAAATTGCCAAATTCCTTCATTAAGTCGAAATATACAAAGGATCGAACCTGCTCAGAAGTATGAACTGCATATTTCCATTTGCAATGCAAATTTCGGCATTGTGATGACGTATTCGGCTTTCGACAAAGAACAGAAAGGTAATCTCGTGATCTGAGCGCCACAAAAAAAAAGAAGATATTCGGAGTCTGTTGATCCCAATTCTTCCTAAGGTTAGTCGGCATCGGCAAATAACTTATATAGAGTTACGATCTTTTTTTGCCCGCTAAGTGTTTTGCTGCATCGTTTCTTGTTTCTAAATCCAACAAAAGGTTCTTTTACCTGAGGATCCAAGGTTCTCAGGTAAATAGGGAAAAATCTCACGGTTCTGGCCCAGATAAGATAGCTCTAATCTTTTGTTGCGTGTTCATGTGCCTAACCGCTAATTTTCAAGTCGCCAAGAACCTACATTTGTAATCCGTATCAAATAACGTACCTACCATTGTGCAATTTTATATTTCTTGGAAAAAATTAAATGATGTCCGATTTAAAAAATGACATCTATTAGTGATAAAAATGTTCTTCTTAGATTCCGAGCGAGTCAATCTACCAGATGCAGAGCGATGAAGAATATTTCCTAAAATCGAAACAGTTTGATCGTCACAATCGTATCGTTTAATGTCAAAAAAGTTATGGTCCTATAGCCTCAATCCTATTACACGCGTTTTACGGTGTTACATTCTTAGAACACAAAGCAGCTGCTGAAATGTGTTATCCATTATGAGCCGTATGTATACACGACGGTTTAGAAGCACGTCTCGATGATTCAAAATTCTTTTAGAGGAAAAATGACATCCATGCATCATTCAGAATGAATTGGATCCTGATTCCAACCTACAGCGTATTTAAATTGGAACCGTCTCCACTGTGTATAATGGTTCCAATCATTCAGTGACGTTCTCCCTAGAATATGCCTTTATTATTGTATCATAGGAATAATGAAGTTCTTAAAGAAAATACGAAGTAATGGGATGGTGCAATTAAAAATGCACTACTACAATATGCAATATTAATTCCAATGGATTCTAGAGTTTTCACATGAGTAGTTGATGCTTTTTGGTGAACTTGTAATCATGTTTGGTTGTTGGCACCAAAGGTGCTCATAATATTTTTTTTTGCTGTGTGACCTTCAGCAACCGTATTGCTTTTCCAACTACTTTTTTCAGAACCACTCAATATTATTTAGATTATATTCAATCATATCTAATAATTTCAATATGTGGATCTCTTTCGTGATTTGAATATCACACTGTTGGACGAGGAAGAAACCACAAGATGGCGGCTTCATTGCAAACTTGCCAAGCTTATTGGAGAACCATTTTTCTCTAATTCGAAAGAAACGAAGCAAATGGATTTATAGAAAACGTTTAAATTCTTGTAGCATCTGCATCGGATGTCAAGCACATCGACGACTATTTTTAAACCGTCCAGTTCATCGACATAGCGAAATACCAACTTATCATCAATATCCACTGAGTACTTCCATTCAAAAACCATCCGCGCAGAGAACAAGTAATTCTCATGTTCATTCAAAAAACACGAACGCTCAGAAATGATGACCCTGGAGTATCCACCATGATATCTTCTCACGTCGATTACCAACCTTGGATCCGTCACTGGTGTGGGTCTGTTGAACTACAGAACCAGTCGTTCACTCGCACAGTCGCTCCATCAGTCGACTGTTGATGTTAATTAGAAGAATCGACCTGCATACACACTCACATAGTCTTTTTATCGAAAACCAGCGCCAATAATGATTTAGACATCCGGCCTTTGGCTGTCGAGGTGTCTTTGCCGGTCTTGAAGGTTCAAGGAACACCCATTCTGCGTGCATGGTGGTGGAATCTCCGTGCGACAAAAGGTGAAAACTGATACTCATTCAATACGCCACCATGTCGTGGTACCGTGATGTAGGTATAAGTACCTTCGGTGAGGTTGGCGAATATTAATTTTCATTTTTAACCGGTTCATGTTACTTGCTTTATATACTGAACGGTGTATACAGGGTGAGTCTTTGACTTGTACATATATTTTAACTGAAGATTCTTGGGGTCAAAAGAAACCTTTTTTTCATTTTCCATTTTTCCGAATTCGGCTCTGTTGAAAAGATATAGCCATTTGAAAAAAAATTGGGCTGACTACGCCTCTGAATTGATCTTCTGGAATTGATGCAAAGTTCATATTTCTCGATAGAAATTGAGTTTATACATTTAGGGAATACTCAAGTACTAACCTTATTGGAATAAAAATGTTGCAAACACGATAATTTCAACAAAAACAGTTAGTTTCATCGGATTATATCTGCAACTAAAAAGCCACATTTCTCACACCAAAATAAGTTCCTTCTTCGATTTTTCTGCAGATTAATTTGTAAACACTAATAACTTGTTCATATTTTCCTCGAAATTCCCAAACAATATCATGAAGAAAGACTTTTCATACAGATCATCAGAATTTATTATTAAACAACCCAACCTAATCTATTTTGTATCGATTCTGTGAATGTTTGCACAGAAATTTCAAGAAGATTTTCATTGAGGTTGAGGATTTGTAACGAAACATAGTATAAATCACGATACACTTGTGTACCGTAGTATAAATAGCTATGAATGCTGCCGTTTCCATCATAAATAGACTTTGCCGCCAAATTTTACCACGCATGCGTAGAGCGAAAACCGAAAGATTGGTTATCCGGAGGCCGACTATATACAATAACAAACCAGAGTCTCTGAACAAACTGTGAACATTATGTGAAGTTCTGAATACATTCAGTGAATTATTGTTCTAATGTGATATTATGTGAAGTGAATTAATATAATCTTAACCGTGTCGAGTTTATAGAATTCCAAGAGGATATTGTTTAGATAGAAACATCGACACAGATTATGAGGTATCATTTTATTCATATCCGAATTTTGTATTTCATCGACATTTAACTTCAATATGGACCGGTAACTATGAATTTTCAATAGAAACTGAGCATGTTAAATCCTCCTTGGTATTCAATTTCATCTCCCACATTTGTGGGATTTTATTATTAAAATATCTCGACAAAGTTGATAAATATTGTGACAACATTGTAAACTCGTTTAGGCCAGAGAAGGAATATAATGATATTTAATTCAGAGACGCATTCAGATTATTCTTGAAATTAATGATTTTTTCGTCAAATTTCTCCGGGTAAAATTGGAAATAACTCGAAAACGACGCGTTTTATTGAAAAAAAAATAGGAATACTTTTAGTTTCTTAAATGATTGATTCTTTCGAAAATATGAAACGTTTATCTTTTCGAAGTGTTTTTATGGTGTTTTAGCGTGTATTGATGAGTCGACTACCCTGTAACTTTTATACTAGTGGAGATATTGAATAGGTTCTGATTGAGGAATATGCACAATGAATAGAGTAAAAACTCAACCAAAATTCAGTTCATGCGAAATAACGGTTCCGAAGATATAAACAGAAAAGTGTTTTTTTCATAGATTTTCGACACCCTGTATCTTCGAAACCACACCGAATTTTGAAAAATGGTATAGGAAAAAAGTGTTTCGTTTGATGAGAGGAATCTACAGTTAAAATATATGCACAAGTCAAAGACTCACCCTGTATTTCCATTTCACATCCTAACTCAATTCCTGAGAAAATCTTCAAGGATTTGATTTTGGGAATCAGACTTTCGAAAGGAGTCTGAGAACGAAATATTCATCTTCAAGCAATTTAAACTACATATTTCCATCCCTTGAATCAGCGATAGAAAATTCTAGATTGAAGCATCAGAGCATCGCTCTCATCATCATAATTTCTTCGGTATAGAAACCCAGTTATTTATTCTTTTGGACTTCTTCGAAATTATAACTCTGCTCGTATGAATTTCATCGAAACCAATGATTTCGTTATTAACGATAACCTTAATCTAAATCCTTCGTCTGCAATTTGTCGAAATCCTTACTTTTTTGATGTTGTTCTCTCTGTATAATTATAATCCTGTTATTCTATATCAAAAGTTGGAAATGCTTCTTGCGACCCAGAAATCAAGTTCGTCTGCTCTGCCTTCACGAAATATAACATAGAGGATTTGTATAAATCATTGCGAAAAATTCTTCCTTGTCAAAAAACAGGATGGGTCATTCATATGAACTTTTCTTTTTTGAGCTCCCTCTGCTAAATAACAGCCCTCTAAAGATGGCACCTGATAAACAGTTTCAAATTTCTTTCTCAAAAAACAAAAAACTGACTAGACATTTTATGCAAGCGAGATGACACTCAAAAAGCTTTTGGTGATGTTCCTCTATGATGACAAGGGGTAGAAAAAGCCCCCTCTTGTTTCGCAAGAAACTTTTTTCTTCATTAATATTTCACAATAAATATATTACTTTTGGATAGCTTCATCTATTCTCAACAAAAAAGGACCCCTGTAATTTTTTGCTAAAGTTCACAGTATTTGAGAAAAAAATAATTTATCAGCAGATAATAGGTACGCCTTGAAATATTTTAAAAAGCATATCTCCTTTTAAATATTTGTATAACGCTCTGAAATAAGTGAAATAACCATTTTTTCGCAAAGACCCGTCTTACCAATGCTATGGCGTGATTGTAAGTTATCCAAAACCCATTTACTTATGCGAACACCGCGCTTACTGCGACCTAAAATTAAGACCCACCGCTTGCTCGAATGCATAATCACGATAAGATGAAAGGTCCGAAACTACCCAAGAGCGCCAACCCTGTCGAACAGCAGGTAACCAAGCCACGGCTCCTTTCGAACACAAAAAGGAACCCATACCCATCCTCTTATCCGAATCGTATCGGAACCCAATTCTCAGAAGGAAAATACCAACGTTGTTCGTGGTTCCTTCCATCAAACGCGACCATGGTTTGGCCGTCAACCGCAACCACTAGACGGCAGATTCTGGGGAGGCAGCTGCGAAACAGACCTCGCTCAAGGCTCGAAGCTCTTTGTGGGATCACATGGCAGCCTTCCGGCCAGCTGTCGGTCTGCCGGCTGAAGCCCGAGCCGGATATTAAGGTACGAAAAAACGACCGACTGCCATTTTTAACCTCTATTAACTTAAGTACCGGGCTTCGAATCCACAAAAGGATACTCTATTAATGAGATTCTAATAAGGACGAATGATTATTTTTTACCCTTGTATTACGGTTCTCGAAATGACGGTAACGATATGTTTTCGCCGTATGTTTTACCTCCATCTTCGAATATCTACCAGAGAAGTTCCAGCTGAACCATAGAAATATTTCATTTCGAATTCGTACTAGGCAATCCAAAGCACGTGATTATTCCACCACTGTTAACCTCAAAACGTATCTGACAGGTCGCTGGTTTGCGATAAATATGAGGAATTTTTCTATTTTATTATTTTATGAGGAATTTTTCTATTTTATTATTTTATGAGTGAACTAGTTTGGGCCCGGCGATCTACCTTTTAAGTAGATCAATATTGAAGGTAGATCAATACAGGGTCTTTCACGAGGAACCTCACCCATATTTATACGGGAAACTACTGAACGTATTTTCATGAAATTCAGCACTTATAAGTATTTCACGATGCTGATGAAATCTAAAATATTTTCAAGGCATGAGCACCTCTGGTTTTTCCGGAAATGACGTCAACTTCCGTTTTTCAAATTAGAACACCATTTTTTTATTGCAGAAATAGATTCCTTAGAAAATTTCAAGTTATTTTGATGTAACATTTTTCAGTTTTGGTTGGAAAATTCTCTCTGAGCGGGAAAATTCGAAAAAAAAATCGAAAATAGAGCTCCGCTGAAACAAGAATAACTTCGAGGTTTTTGGATGGAAAATTTTCATTTTTGGGATTTTTCAAGATGTAAGATTGATGTATCCACTTTAAAAATCGAAATCGCGATTCATGATACAGGGGGTGAAAAAATCGCTTTCAAAGTTAGGGATGACAAAATCGTGAAAAATCAATTTTTTCAAATTAGAACCCCATTTTTTTATGGCAGATATTGAATCTACGTTAAAAAATAATGTGAGTGTATGCATCACACCCTTGCCCTAAAATGGATATTAACTCAGAATTGATGCAATCGTGATCTGTCAAAACTCAATACAAAGTTCAGTTTTCAATTCAGCTTAAGTTGATTCAGGAAACATGTAACAGTAATTTTTGTTTGAAGAATAGTTGTGTCATTTTACTTTACTTCGACTGAATAGAACAAAATATATTTTCCGTTTGAAATTGAACAATGTAGGTGCAACAGTTTTCTCCTCTACTCCGGAAACACCATGTACAATTTACCCTGGTACCAACTGAGAACACGGTATAATTGGGAAACTTCCGAACCTAAAGAACTTGTCTCTATTTTCTGTTTACATAAACTCATTTCCTGTCTCGCTCTACTCGGTAGGTATGCGACATCTTATCTAAGAAAAATTTTATGATGGCGCAAGATATAACAGCTTGGAATAAACATCACTATGTAGGATCTCGTCTAGTCCCTGAATTTCTGTACCTGTCTTGGATGTTAGATTACCCAGTGAATTTGAATTTGACCTAAATATATGGATGGAGTACCCGTTAGTGAAAACGTGAAAGTTGGTGAATTAGTTCAAAATTTAAAATTCTTTATCCCTTGAAATTAGTGTTTCATTTAACATGACCCCTTTACTAGAGAAGTTGTTCAGTTTCTTTGTTAAAATTGAGATAACTAATATTTCCACCATTATGTGTATTATTATATTATCAACTTTATTTTGCTTTGTTAAACTGGCATAGATCTTGCAGCTTGCAGATCTTGGTTTATAAGAACTGATGGCATGAAGCTTACAGATCTAATTATAGTAATGCTCCATGATAATTTGCAAATCATTCGGAAGTAGGGAGTCAGAAAATATCTCGTTCAATTCCAGATAAAGGAAACATGAAAAAGTTCATGAAGAACAATAAAAACTAGAGAATATCAGGAGCGAATGCGTTCACTTTTCACCAACAAGCCTGTCATTCAAAGACACTGAAGATTAATATTTCAACGGTAACATCTACCTGTCCCAGAGTATAAGAAAAAGAAACAATCGGTTCAAAACCGGATTCTAAAGAATGAATTTTTAACTAGAGCCGACTTTTCTCTCGAAAAGATCACTTTATCTACCGGTATCAGAATATGATGTGGAAACATTAAAGGCAATCTTGAGAAAACATCATAAGAATATGAAGTAGGCAATGACACATGACCGCGACGGTCATGTCCGGTGGTCAATGAGCTCGGGACAATCTGAGCATAACACAGGAAGAACATGGCGATGGGAACCTACCATGGAGAAGGACAAGCGAGCGTTGGCATTTCTTGGTACTCCTTCGCAAACATATTTGCCTGATTTAGAGACGATCATCGTGTGATCGACGACTACCGGAGGCCAACGACGGCTAGACGGAATAGTTGAGCGACTACCATGATGCTGAAACATCTCAGACCTTCACGTCGATGAAGGATCGATAGGGTTATTTATTAGAAGAATGCAAAACTGTGGCGAGTTCGGGAATATGTGGATGGTATCGTGGGAATTGCCTTCAGTGTCGTCGCCAACAAGCGATGCTTCGAATTCTTCACTTCACATGTGACATAATTGAAATGACAGCGTGAGGAAGTGAGGAAAATTTTGATGTTCCATACCCTGGAAATCACATTCATTTCGATATCACAACAGATACAGTTCTATAATATAATTTTCTCTATTTCAGTATCGTAATCAGAACCGGATCTACGATTTTTTCTGACCGGGGCAAAAATTCATGATTGCGCCCCCCCCCATCTCTTTAATATGTACCTATATGAATTCATAGAAAAAACAAAAATAAATAATACAAATGAATAATGAAAATAAAAACTAATAATAAGGAAAATATCACAAGGAAAGAAATTGGACTTTTTTCTTCACATAGCATCACGCGGCGTGATTTTCTTTCCGCGAACGCATCTATCAGCTCCTCGAAATCTGTTTCGGAAGCAGTTTTGTATTCTATAGCTAAGATCGAGAGGCTATAGAGACTTTTCTGACTCATTAAGGAACGCAAATAATTTTTTATTATTTTCAATTTGCTGAAACTGCTTTCACATCTTGCAGACGTGGTAGGCAATGTGCACTATATTCTATATAATGTCAGCTATACTGACATTATAGGGAAAGCATCTTTCAGATCTTGCCTGTGAAGAATTTGTAGCAGGTCTAATGAAGTCGATCTTTCACTTATTTCAGGAACCAACATTTTGAAAACCGCTAGTTCCTAACAAAAATCAACTGCATTCAAGTCTCTTCAATATTTTTGCGCTAAAACGGTCCCATTTTCTGCAGAACCTCTTTTTGCATGTTTAAAAGGGCATGGCCATTGAGAAATGAGAAATTCGTATGCGGACTCTGCGCTTTCTAATCTTTTTTTGATTTCTGACAATAATCTGTCGAAAACAACCTTAATTTCCTCGGAGAATAAACCAAGTAGATCCGTTCTTGACTCATCATCGCACATTTCGTCAACCTGCTTTTTCTTCTTGGAAACACGTTTATTTCTAAGAATTGGCTCCACATCCAATTCTTCTGAAAGAAGTGTAGCTTCCGAGATCCAGTTTTCAATAAGTTTTTCTGTCATTCCTTGCAAGATCTTCATAAGACCTTGCATGAACGATAATGAACGTGAAATAACTATATCTCCTTTCTGAATTTCCACGTTGACCATATTGATCTCTCGCAGAATATTATCCCAAATTGTTAGGTTCAGTATGAATCCAAAATCCATCACAGCATGAAGCAAATGTCCAGCTTCATACTTGTATTCTGCGACTAGTGAGGATTCTTTGATTTCTTCCACAGCCTTCACAACTCCCGGTAAATTATTGAGCAAGGCATTAACAGCTTGATGTTTAGTCCATCTAGTTTGGCTTCTTTAAAATTTGTTTTCGTCTACTTTTTCATAATTGTCCATCGTGTGGTTGAACTAACAAAAAAACAATACAGTTTTTGTACAACACCAAATAAATTTACTGCTTCTGAACATGATGAAGACGAATGGACACCCACAAGATTCAGAGAGTGTAGAATTCTGTATTGGGCTCCTTTATATATATGCCAGCTTGTCAACTTCTAAGAAGTCAATAAAACTTTCCTTTATTTTTAGTATTATAAGTCTTTGCCTTTATCTCATATCCAGACTACGTTCTCTTTAAATATCGTATAACCTGGTTCATTTGTTCTGAATTTTTCATTTAATTTCGACAGTTTTTCACAAAACTTGACTGAAATAGAGAAAATATCGTCTAATACTCGTTGCAGAAGGACATCCCAACACTCATGCGTTCGAAAACTCGCTCCTTCGTCGCTCGTTTTCGAACTTCGCATTCGTATTGGAATAGGAGTCCATTCTGCAACTAATTTTAGAATATACTATTTCATTAAATGAAGAATAAAGTTGTTTTGGTACCAATATCAAGCAGTGAGATTGTGAGGGGTGAGTCACGAGGAACTGTACAGGGTGGCCAGATTTCGATGGTTTAGTACTACAACTTCTAAACTATAAGAGAGGGAAAGTAATATACTTGTTGTCTTTTTTCGAGAAACATAAATTGCTGAAAACCCTACAGGGCGATTTTGGTATTCGGTCCATTATTATAATTGACTATTCGAGGTTCCCTGTCTAGGAATGCTGCATAAGCCAAGGAAATCATTTTTGAATAGTTCATGATTGCCCTTGATGACCACCGAATAAAATCAATATCCAAAGTGCGTTGAAAACGACATCATCTGATCGATTTAATGAATAATCGAGTAACTTACGTATCCAGGCACATTTCCGTCAGAGTACATACCTGCAACAGAAGAAAAAATATAAGTTTTTTATATTTCGAACTTTTTTGTGGATATACGGACAAAAAATGAATAGATTGATGTAATTACGAGAGATACACAAGGTGGTTTCGAAATGGAATGTTGAGTATATGTATTTCAGACAAACAACAAATATTTGACTACACCTATCTTCATTTTCATAATATTGCAGCAGAACTGTAATAAATCAAGTTGTTTGTCACCTGACAACGAGATGTAATTTTCATCGTAAAGATACAGGTATTGAAAAACCTCATTTTAAGAAGTTCAAAAGTACCAGGAAACAATTTTTTATATCTTCAGATTCTCACAAATTTTCGAATATTCAAGGAAAGATTATGAGTTGCAAGATCAATTTTAATTCAAGGAACAGATAGTCCTATCAGAAAACATTTTCTCAATTCACCTTCCGAGTATCACTGAACGTAATAGCAAACGAATTAGGTTTTGAGTTCCCTTAGGATATTTTTAGTCGAAGTCAATTCCAGCCTAGCTAAAATGACACTTCCTGCTCAATGTGCCAGAGTTTTAAGATGAAATACAAGGTGTCCGAAGTTAATGCAACAAAATAACAGATTCCCGAGACGAAATAAAAAGACGTCTATTCGTAATTTTTATCAGAATGAAAATGCATTCAAACAAACGAATATATCTAAGAAGAACCCTTCATCTGTTCGAATTAAATAAAGAATTGTAGATGTCACATGATACGTGTTCGCTAACGGTTGGAAGATACAATTTTTCCGAAGTCATTCGAACAGATGTTTATTAGATAGGTACATAATATATTGATAAACTAATCTGAAAGTAAACATATTTTCATATATGCTCATCGGAGCATGTGTTCATAATGGAGGTCTGTAAACCTGAGATTAAACCGCTTCCGCTAACTTGGATTTCTCACAGAAAAAATGCGGGGGATGTGAGCCAAGTCGGTTGAATCAGGGCCACAGGAAGCGGTAGCGTCATCTGTCAAACGAATAATGTGCGAATGCTGCGTGAACAGAGGTCATTTCGGTTTGACAGGTGTATCCCGTCAAACTGCTGTAAAGTCTGTGAATTCATTCACAGGTTTGTTATTTCAAGACGACGCTGAATTGTAGTTATTTCAGATAATTCGGTCTGAAAAGATTTTCCATATACAGGGTGAGTCTTTGACTTGTACATATATTTTAACTGTAGATTCCTCTCATCAAACGAAACACTTTTTTCCTATACCATTTTTCAAAATTCGGTTTCGTTTGGAAAATACAGAGTGTCGAAAATCCACGAAAAAAACACTTTCCTGTTCATATCTTCGGAACCATTATTTCAAATGAACTGAATGTTGGTTTATTGTTTACTCAATTCATTGTGCATATTCCTTAATCAAAACTTATTCAAAATTCCTCCTGGTATAAAAGTTACAGCGTAGCCCACTCATAAATCCAAGAGAAAATACCATAAAACCACTTGAAAAAGATAAACGGTTCATATTTTCGAAAGAATCAATCATTTTAGAAAATAAAAGTATTCTAATGTTTTTTCAATAAAACGCGTCGTTTTCGAGTTATTCCCAATTTTACCCCATGAAATTTGACGAAAAAATCAACAATCATAAGAATAATCTGGATGCTTCCCTGGATTTTTAATAGGACTGAATGGCTTAAATTATCTGATAATCTGATTATCTATACAAATTAACAATGTTGTCAGAATGTTTATTAACTTTGTCAAGACTAAAATGTCAATGGAATACAAAATTCGGATATTAATGATGAATGTCCCATACAAACCACGCATTGAATTGAAATTAATGCAGAAAGAAATGATACTACACTACATGATCTGTGGCGATGTTTCTATCTAAACGATATCCTCTTGGAATTTTATAAACTCGACACTACACCGTTATTATCACATTAATTCACTTTCACTTAAAGTCGTCACATCACCGTTTGCATTCTTCTCTGTAAATAAACGAATCGACCTTTGACTATAGTCTAAGAAATCGACAAATCTTAGTCTATTACGGCGCTATACGCATGCTCAGTTCGACAACCACAGACCAACTGTTTGACGACTGAAATTGAGATCGTAGAGCTCCAAGGCGAGAATCAGAACTACTCCTTCGGCCTTGCCAAAGAGGAGCGCCTAGACGCCATTAGCAAAAAGTAAACAAAACTAGTGCCTTTGCTTTAGTTCATCCGTTAACGATAGGGGACGTACTGCTTCCTTGTTTGGAGAGAAAATAAACACAATCTGGCATCGTCTTCTCAGAAGCTCTATGATAGCTCTGTCATAGAAGATGGGGTAGGTTAGGTCATTGACCTAGAATCCTATGACCTAGGTTAATGGAGTTATGTTCGATTAGTGTAAAAACAATTCTTTATGAGATATTGTTGGGAGATAGAGGAAAATATGAACAAGTTATAAGTGCTCACAAACTAATCTTAATGAAAATCGAAGGAGGAACTTATTTTGGTAGGATAAATATGGCTTTTCAATGCCAATATAACGGGATTATACTCAGTGTTTTTTAAGGAAATATCGTGTTTGTACCATTTTTATTCCAATAAGGTTATTACTGGAGTATTTCCTAAATGTATCAACTCAATTTCAATCGAGAAATATGCTTTGCATCAATTCCAGAAGATCGTTTCAGGGACGTATCTAGCCCAATTTTTTTCAAATGGCTATATCTTTCAGAGCCGAATTCGGAAAAATGGAAAATGAAAAAAGGGTTTCTTTAGACCTCAAGAATCTTCAGTTAAAATTTATGTACAAGTCAATGACTCACCCTGTATACCGTTCTCGTTCCAATCTTATGGTACCCAAACGCGTTAACAATTCTGCCAATTGCTATTTGCAAAACCACCTCTCGGACCCAAGCTATCGAACTCGATCAAGGTGAAGAATGAAAAATATCGTCAGATTATGTAATTTGACTTGTTCTCTGTAGAATAAGCAACGAGTGAAAGCTTGACTGAGCCAGACAACGTGGGAGTAGCCTGTTTGTACGAATGGGTTATTACTTTTCCTTATCTTTCGACAGGGTGTCCTGGCTATCACTGCCAGGATCAAACGCGAAAACTTTTTCTTCGAAATATTGTCTTATTGATATCCACAGAGAGAACGTTTCAATAGCTTCACAGTCTCCATATAAATCATCTGAAGATGAGGTATATCGATGACTAGACACTAGAGTCCATCATGTTCAGGAATTCCATGCTTGTGAAAATTGTTTGTTGATGTGACTGTGAAAAAATTACGACTAGCCCAAGAAGCAGCGATTTTCTGAAGCTACAAAGGTGATGCAGCCTCAATTCGGTAATGACTGGTTGGTGAGAAGTCTAAGCTCAGTACTCACACCTTGCTGGTGTCTGAAATAAACTTCTGAAACGCAAAGAGCTGAAATATATTGTGCACGCGCTGTAGAAGCTCACGCTGTGGCCACCATGTAACATGCGAAACGAAAATTTATGCATACTCGCAACATCACTTTCTCCAAATATATTTTGGGCCAATCACGTCCTCGGTTTGTTGTGAAAATCAGTTTAGACGATGGATAGAATCGCTATGTGAATATCCAATGGAAAATGCAACATTGCAATAAAGGATAGCACTAATGATTCAGCCCATAGCAAATTTTGACTACTTTTTGAAAAACTGCTACCCGGCATTACCTAATTGATGTGAAACATTATAATCGGAAGACGTAGAACTAAAAGCACTAATTGTGATGATTGGCTCTCATACTTGAGGTCGTTAACTTGACAGAAGCCGATCTAACTGAGAGAATCACCGTACCATGAAGAAGTTCTCGCAAAATTTGCCGTGTAATCCCAGAATTTTTGAAAGATAATCGACCCAATGGAAGGCAATAAACTTCGAGAGTGAACTTGAAAATATCAATTCGGAATTTCGTCATGAACGATTAGATTAGACCATTATAGCACGCCTCACCTTCAATTTATGTAAATAGGATATTAAAATAATGCCAGATCCAAACGAAAACCTTCAATTTCATCTGTTAGGAACGAAACAAGAGGTTGGAATTTGGCAAAATTCAAAAACAAGGTTAGTGATTCGATCCGTTGATTTGGACCTGTGACAAATCTTATACTACTCGACCTCTTGTTTAGATGTTCTCATGAGGCTTCATTATGTGAAGCATTTGTGGTTATTAAAAAATTAATATTTATTACTTAGCACGTTCAATTCAGTGAACACCCAGACTACAGTGGAAAATGAGACTCAAAATATGGTGTGAATCTTTAACCGATATTGCAAGCATCTGCTCAACCTAAAATTGGCGCAGTTTATTTTGCACCAGCTAATACGAATACGAAAGAAATTTGGGCGTGATTTCTTGTCAAAAACTGGGGTGTGGCTTTCATAAAAACTTTTCTTTTTTATGCCCCCCTTCTCAATTACAGCCCCCTAAAGATAGCACCCGAAAAACAGTTTTAAGTTTCTTCTTGAAAACCACAAAACTGACAAGAATAAACTGTAGCAGAGATAGAAGGCACTTGATAAAATTTTAGGTGTTGTTCTTTCATGATAGCAAGAGGCAAAAAGCCACCTCTAACACGAAACTCTTTTCCATATTCATTGTTAACAATAAAAAAAATTATTTTGGAAAGCTTGATCCATTCCTAACAAATATGGTCTCTTGTAATTTCTTGCTCAAGTTGAGTTTTGAGAAAAAAAGAATTTACCAACTCATAATACAGCTGAGTCGTACATGCTGGGATTATTTTCGACCTTAAATTCATATGGTCCTGTACACCCTGTACAACCGAACACCGGCTACTGGGGCTCATGAATTTCCAATGAAATGTTAAACCACTTTGAGTGTTTAATCCTCGCGGCTCTACTCATAACCTCAATACGGTATTCTGATTCGAATTTAAATATTTGGGGATGTAAATTTTCCTATGTTCGCTTGAATTGGCCCAGGGATTTCCTCTAGGATTAAAATCCAATCCAAATCGGCTTCCAGTTAAGATACCGTATCGAAAAACATCCAAGTCAATTTGCGTTCGAGTCTACCAGCGCAGATTGCGGCTATGAAATAGTTCAGTAATTCGTTATTGGAAAATAGCAGAGAACATCCGGTTTAATATTTGGGATGATGAATTTTCCGGGAGTTCGGAATAATGAATTTAAATTCAGATTGTATATAAAGCGTCTCTTTCAGCATCGCAGTTCAGCAAGCAAAATATTTTTTAATTGGACCTGCTCCACAGAGAAACTAACAAAAACGTTGCAGGAATAAGGAGAATTCCAGGGAATTCGAAATTGTTCCGCTCGGGAAAAGAATTTTTCCATAGCTCAGCTACAGGATTCATTATAAATTGCGTTTCTGAGGAAATTTTTCAAGAGAATAGACAGAGTATTTTCATTTCCTGAATCTGATATTGAAAATTCGTGAATTTGGAATATCACGAATATACTTACACTTTTTTCGATCTTCTGACAGAAACGGTCTGCAATAAATCACTTTTGGAATAAGGAAATGTGATTCAGCTCGAATAATTCGATCTTGAGAGCGATTTTTCATCCCCTTGAACTCAATGGATAAGTGGAAGAATTTGAAATAATACATTATTCGGCTTCAAATTCAAAATCGACCACATTCTTTTGAAGGCAATGTTATTGAAGCTCCCTGTGTAATAGTTTCAACGAAAATTACTTTATGGTGGAAAGACTAGAGGGTAGAAACGAAAGAACTCAAAATAAATCAAGGACGAAATATTTTCCAATTGTTTACATTACTCCTAACTGAATTTAATATCGTAACAAAAAATTGTGAATCTGTAAGGCACTTTCCCTATTTCAGTATCGTAATGAGTTCCTTACAGTTCTAAAAACAGTGCTGTAATGAATTCATTACAGCATTGTTTTCAGTTATATTTTTCGTTTGGTGGTTGTCAGCACTGGCTTCCGATCCATTTTCAACACACGTCAATTTGGAAATGTCAATTTTCGTAAGTCACCAACTGCCAAGATACAATACAAAAGTCACTAGGATGTATAATTTGAATTTTTCATTGAATTTCAACAGTATTCACGAAATTTGACTTAAATAGAGAAAATATACCGGTTGCAGAAGGCAATTTCAACACTCATTTCGCATTCGTATTGGAATAGGAGCCCATTCTGCAACAAGTTTTAGAATACACTATTGCTTTTAGTGTTTTGTCTAGTTCCAAAGGAATCCGCAATTTTTTTTTTGTCCTGGCGCTACACTTTTTTGGTAATAACGATCAGGCAAAGGGTTTCCCCAAGAAAATATATTATTGAAACGTTCGTAATAGATTGACAGATTATCCTGGCAATGGATCGATATAGAATGGTGTGAAATCAACCAGCAAATGTCAATTCCAGTATTCACGAGTATTGTTATCTTATCTGGTCGAAATGAGGTCGTTACATTGGCGGAAGTAGAAGGTATACTTAATTTATTTCAATAAAATTGTTGTTGATGACTTTGCCTCCTATATGTGGTGACGATGTTTCCTTTTTCACCGAAGCAATTACAGCACTTAAGAGTTTATTAACTCTACGCAGTCTCAATAAGCAATGGGACTTGAAACTGTCGAATTTCAGTTACATTTTAGTTCGTATTTTGGGAGCAAATAAGGTAACTGCGATAATTTTTATCAGTATTGATATTTTCATTTGTTATCTGCCCGTCAACCGTTTTCACTCGAGATTTGGCTACTCAACGTCAAATAACACAATGTCATGTAACATTCAAGACTCGTATCCGAACAGTTTAAAATAAGAAAAAGAAATCAAAAAGGTTGATATACAAACATATGAAATTTAATCGAGTAGAAGATTCAAAAAGAGCGGGAATCACAACAGAAATCAAAATCACATATACCAGGACGTGCCAGAAATGTCAATGGGTTGAAAAATCGGATTTATGGTTCTCTCTGTGCAACAAAGTTTACGTATTTGCAATGCTCGAAGTGAGGTATTGACTGATAACACATTTGCCAAGATATTAGATAATGGTTAATTGAAATGTACTTTCGCTATGCATTCGAACAACGTATGTCTGTTTGTTGTCTTGGCCGAAAAAATGGTCAATTTATTGTTTGAGAAACGAATTGCATCAGAAAACTGGAGCCGAGGCGTTGTTTCCAATGTCCCAGATGCGATTTTTCAGGTTTGATTAACATCCACTCCCTGTTTTTTCGAAAAAACGTATCAGTTTCATAAGTACGAAATATTAATGCGGATAAACACTTTACGGCCATATCGATTCTTGAGAAACGTTGGATTGCGAGAACGGAGCTTTTTTGAAGTTGAGCCTAGGTAGATTGAGGCTGACTAATTTTGCATTTTGCTAAATTACATTTCATATCAAACAGTCTCGTTCGTGAGCGATGATGTCAGGAGAATGTTTCCGGAACGCCAATCCCTTATCTAGTTTAGATATTGCTATAGTTTTTCCACTTATTAGGGGTCTTACAGTTATATTTTGGAAAGGGGGCTACATTCCACTGAGAACTCAAGCTATACATGGTGGCCAAGAGATTGACGTCAAAAAGAAAAAACAGGTCCCTCTTGTCATGGGCTATTCGAATCACCTCCATGTATGTTATGCGATTTTTCACGGTTTTCGAGTTATGAATTTTTTTATGAACTTTAAGAATTTTCGACTTGACCATCTTAAAGAAAATATAAAAAAAAAGTACGAGACTTCTCTGTAAAATTCTTTTGTAACTTAATCTCCATGAATTGTACTTTTATACATAAAATAACCAGATTCGTAACTTTGATAAAAATTATGGAAATGTTGGTCTCAAGTGAAAAAGTTACGTGAATTGGATTATGATCTGAATTTTCGAATCAAAATTAAAAATGTTAAAAAGGTAATTCACGGTTTCTTAGTATGCTTAAAAACTGCGCTCAACAGTCAGCTTTTAGAATCATCGATAAAAAAAGGTACTTAACACTCTACTTTTGCTAGAATAAGCCTTCAAAGTCATCGAGGTGGAAAAAATCAAAGAAGTAGACATTTACTACAAAATTATTTTTTGCCATTTTAAGATTTTTCTGATCAAGTTATGATAGAAAATGCTGAAAATTAATGCAAATTAGCTTTGGATGTTGGTCAAGAAAAGTTCTAGATAAAAAAAAAGAAAAACGTATGCAATAAATCACACAAAAATTGTCTGAGAAGGTGTAGAATTTGTATTGAGGCTAGAGGTGGCCACTTGAAAATCTACTGTAAATTTTATAAATAAATTTCTTTTTATTTACATTATGATGTGTGATTTATTGCCATACCTTTTTTTTATCTAGAACTTTTCTTGACCAACATCTAAAGCTAATTTTCATTAATTTTCGGCATCTTCTATCATAACTGGATCAGAAAAATCTTGAAATGGCAAATAATAATGTTGTAGTAAATGTCTAGTTTTTTGATTTTTTCCACCTCGATGACTTTGAAGGCTAATTCTAGCAAAAGTAGAGTGTTAAGTACCATTTTTTATCAATGATTCTAAAAGCTGACTGTTGAGCGCAGTTTTTAAGCATATTAAGAAACCGTGAATTAGCCTTTCTACATTTTTAATTTTGATTCGAAAATTCAGATCATAATCCAATTCACGTAACTTTTTCACTTGAGACCAACATTTCCATAATTTTTATCTAAGTTACAAATCTGGATATTTTATGTATAAAAGTACAATTCATAGAGATTAAGTTACAAAAAGAATTTCACAGAGAAGTCTTGTACTTTTTTTTAAATATCTTCTTTAAGATGGTCAAGTCGAAAATTCTCGAAATTCATAAAAAAATTCATAACTCGAAAACCGTGAAAAATCGCATAACATACATGGGGGTGATTTGAATAACCCATGACACGAGGGACCTGTTCTTTCCTTTTTGACGTCAATCTCTTGGCCACCCTGTATTATGCCCTCCACCGTAGCTGCTTTCACAACTGCGCTATCTACAGCTCACCCCCAACTCCAAAGCTCCATTTAATGGTATTTTGGGTACTTTTTTCCTTTTCCCATTCTTCCTTTTCGAGTAGCATCGTATTCCTTTATTATTAGGCGTCTTAGTGATTCTTTTTATGTAAGTTGCTCATTGTCCTTAATCTGTCAGTGCAATGGAGCAATATGGTATTCATGCTCGTATTCATGTCACTAAACAACTAATGTTTGTAATGCTGATTAATAAACACCATGAGGATTCATCTCCAAAGTAGAGGGTGTTCGTGGAATCAATTACCATACAAGAAGGAGAAAGAATGATCAGATGGGTCAGAACTAAATCGATTAACCTAGTATGAACGGTAAGAATTTTATGGTTTCATTGGCTAACAGATCAGAGGGAAATAGGAGTCTATAATCAGGACTTCTCGTGGAAATTACATACAACCGGTCAGTAGATCTAGTTATCTTCATTAGCTCTTGTTAATTAATAGTAAAGTATCGTGTAAATAATACGTAAATTATGAGAACAGAAAGTTTGATTGAACTGCAATGAGAATGTAATATGCGAAGTATTTCAGCGCTCGCTCGACTCGAATTTACTCGATCTAGGTTTATCAAGTTTTTTTACTTGAGACTGACGCGGGTTGGTACTCGTGAAATGTCAAATAATTCTCAGACACGTTGCCAATGCTAATTTCTATCAACTCTTTTTTAATTTTGTGAATGGAGTTAGTTAGATTTAACTGTGACATCAGTTTCGTAGTACTACTACATTTTCATACTGGAGTATTTCAAGTTGCGCAAAAAGGTATTTAAATGTCTTCTGTAGGCTTATTTCTTGAGAATTTTGAAAAGTGGGGAATTCCATAGGTCCAACTGTTCGTTTAGAAGTTTTTCTGTCGGGTTATTCGAGTACTTTCATTCTTTTTTCGAATGAAATATCACAAAGTAACGGACTATTCTGTCCATTATTTTTCAGTAAGATTTCAACACTCGATTCTTGATTTCCGTACAAGAAAATAGCATAACTGAATCTTCCAACTATGTTTACATACGTGAAATACACTGCGCAAAAAAATTAACGCACATTATGGAAATCTCAAATTTATTCTACAACTGAAGGTGTGCTCAATGATAATTATTTTATCAGAATTATGCATGCATATGTTATCCACTTTCAACGTTTTTCTTCAATACAGATGTTTTCTCCAAGCAGGAATAAAAAAAGATGATATTATCAGATTTTGAATGTACCTATTGGCTCCATTCTAAAATCAGTTGTTCTCGATCAATTCTAGTGATCAATAGTTTTTCTTTCGTTTGATTTTCTACACTCGATCGATATGCAACGCGAAACACGCAATTTGACCCAAGAGGAATGTGCCCAAGCGGTAGTTTTACGAGAAGAAGGGTGGACATACACAAGAATTGCAGAAAGGTTTGGAGTTTCCCATACAAGTGTGTCCAGAATGTTGCAGCGATTCAGGGAGACAGGTATGAATGTCCGAAGACCAGGACAGGGTAGACCACGGGTAACAACTGCCATTCAAGAACGTTACTTGAGAGTTTCTTCGTTGAGACAACGGTTTGCAACCGCTCGCCTCCTTCAAAATCAGCTTGAGCAAACTCATGAGGTGCAAATTAGCACTCAGACAACAAAAAATCGCCTCAGGGAATATGATTTAAGGCCTCGTGTCGCGGCAAGAGGCCCAGCTCTTACCCCAGCCCATCGAAGGGCGCGTTTGGATTTTGCGAGAGAGCATATCCATTGGGAAGAGGCCGATTGGGAAAGAGTTCTCTTCACAGATGAGTCTAGATTCCGCCTCTACCATTGTGATCGACGTTCCCTTGTATACAGACGTCCACATGAAAGATATGCTCAGTGCAATTTCCTGAATACTACTGGTTTCGGGGGAGGATCGATTATGGTATGGGGTGGAATATCTTTGACTGCTCGCACAGACCTAGTGGTCGTTGATAATGGAGCTATAAATGCTGATAAGTATATAAGGAACATTCTTGAAGAGCATGTAGTGCCATTTGCCCCATACATTGGTGAAAATTTCATTTTTATGTTCAGAAAATCATCCATCTACTCTTAATGACTTAGGAATCCAACTCGGAGAAATCTGGGAAGGATTAGATCAGAACATTTCATTTTGAGTATGAACCGTCGTTGCCAAGCTGTAATTAACACAAGGGGTGGAAATACCAAGTATTGAATCACTTATCAGCATTTCAGTATTTTGAAAATTGTTCATTTCTCTTCTTTCACATAAGATTCGGTGAAATCCTGAATTTTTCTTATTTTTCTTCCATTTAATGTGTCTTGTTTCGTTCAAAACCTTCCCGAGAGAACATAAAAAATAAGTTATGAAGTCAATGTAGAGTTAACTTTCATTAAAATTGAGATTTTCAGAATGTGCGTTAATTTTTTTGCGCATTGTAGAACAAGCGCTCAAAATCTAATTTTTATTCGGGAAAGCTAGGAAAATTACATTTTCAAAAAGCTCTTTCTCTTCTGTGACCTACCCCACGTACCGTACCTCCACATCCGTCATCGAAGTATCTCGATGACAGCCGACGAACGAAACGTCGCAGAGGGTCCTCCGATAGTATTGGCGATCGGTAAACAGAGGCCGGTCAATAAAAAAATGACGATCCCATTTTTCCAGTCGATTTGATCGCGTTAGGAGTTCTGCATAACGCGAGCTGTTAATTCGGTGTTCCTGGCAGACAAAGAAGAAATCGGATAACCGCGCCCGACTGCATAGCGCAATCTGATCTGGTCGCCATTTTATTGCTCCTTCCGAGCCGGCCAAGCACCCAGACCAGACGTTAAAAAACGAAATCCTTCCAAGAATTATTCGCGGAATTCTGGCGGAGAAGAAAAAATCCACTTCGCGTTTCTGCACACCGCGTCTGGGTCTTCGCGAGATGGCCATTAGAGCATCTCCTTGGAAAGCTACCACAAATGATGCTGCAGACGGAATAATTTGGTTAACTCTTAGTTTTACCCATTGGAATATCGACTGATAAAAAAATTTTTTTAATGGAGTACTACTGATCCTCGAAAACTATTGTAAACTATGACAGTTTTTCCCTGAAATAACAAGAAAAATTCTGTTGATTTTTAAGAAAATATGGCCCTGATCCAAGCCATCATAACTAGGAAAAACAGATATAAATAATTTTCTCTATTTCTGTATCGTAATGAGTTAATAACAGTACTAAAGACAGTACTGGCTTCCGATCCTGTCCAATTTCATGGTGATTATTTAGAACTAAAAGGATCGTGTTGGAAACGTGAAAAAATTTGTACTCGCTAAGTTTGGGTCCCAGATTACGAAAATGATGACAAGAAGTCGGCAATCCCAAAGTTTGCATTTGGAAGGTGAGGTTATACGTAGATCTATAGCTAGTTTTCTTCTATTTCCTCAATCAATACTCGTTGGAAATGTTTTATTTGTCAATTTCTGAGCCATACTGCGTTACATTGAATAAGTTCACCATAATGTAGAACATTAATATGTCCTAATTCATCAATACGTTATTCAAAATACGCTAACAAAACATTACCTGAAATTCAATTAACCGAATTATCTTCAGACCACTCCACAAGTTTCTCGTATTCTTTTTCATACATGGATTAGGCTTTTGAGGTATTAATTTATTCGCAACATTATTCGCAATTTTTCTTAATTCTGGAGGAGTTAAATCGATTTCTTCAAACCTAATTCACGAATTCAATGCGTAATCATAAATGATTTCGAAATTAGAAACGTACGATGTGTCAATTTTCTTAACAGTCACACCAACTGCCAAAAGATACAATACAAAAGTCACTAGGATGTATAATCTGAATTTTTCATTTAATCTCGACAGTTTTTCAAAAAACTTGACTGAAACAGAGAAAATATCGTCTAATACTCGTTGCTGAAGGCAATTCCAATACTCATGCGTTGAAATTTCGCATACGTGTTGGAATAGGAGCCTATTCTGCAACTAGTTTCAGAATATACTATCCTATCATGGCATCGAAATATAGCCTTCATTGTCCTTTACCCAAATATATCTAAAATCTCGTTGAAATCGATTCAGTCATTTTGGAGAGAAACCCAGACCAACAGATGTACAGACAAAATTACAGAACCTTAGAAAAAACTGACGATAACAAAAAGATACAACTAGGAGATTACTATACCCAATTTATGATTGCAGAAAGCAAAAATGACGTTTCTTAGAACATAAACTTTAGTTCAAGATTCGTCCCTGAAAATGAATAATACAGAATGTGTGTTAAGGGGACCTGGTACACGTCCGATCTCCCTTCAAAAATTAGGCTTTTATTTCCATGATATCTCAGTTCGTATGCGGCGTAGACCAACAATTTTTTTTTAAATTAAAGCCTAATCAATTCTCTAGAATGTGTATTACTTCGCTTTTCTGTTTTTCTTCGTATATTAGGAAAAAAACCTGGTGAGCTGTAATTTCATGAAAATCTGGACAAACTATTTTATTTCCATGATATCTCTGTCAATTCTCGGGATAAATGTATGAAATTTTCAGTTTACATGCGAAATAATATTTTCCAGAATGTGTATTGATCAGTTTTTTTGTTTATTGCCCCCTCAATTTTTAAATAAATTATAAATTGGGAACTTTGTTGGTCATATTTTCAACCAGGTTTTTTCCTAATATACGCAGGAAAACGGAAAAGAGAATAATACACATTCTGCAAAATATTATTCCGCATGTAAACTGAAAATTTCATACATTTATCCCGAAAATTGACGCAGATATCATGGAAATAAAATCGTTTGTCCAGATTTTCATGAAATTACAGCTCGCAAGATTTCAATCCTAATATACGAAGAAAAACAGAAAAGCGAGTAATACACATTCTAGAGAAATGATTAAGCTTTAATTAAAAAAAAGAGATATTATCCTCCAAATTGAATTCTTCTGGACTGCACAAGAGGTTTATTGCCTCATGGGTCTCAACAACCCCAAAATGAGGGTAGGGATATTGATGAATTCTAGGACGTGTTTTCATTCCCAGAACTTACCCTATTCATGATTCATAGAAAGCTGTACGAGGGTGAATCATGAATCATCATCGATAGCAACTGGGGAATTATCCTTCTGGCAGGATCATGAAACTATATTGTCAAGAGTATGATATAAATATGAAGTATGCCATTTTATAGGAAGAACAGAAACCATAGAACTTATAGTAACTACAAGCAGGCCGTCCCAGCTTCGCCCGGGTAGAAATTTGTATGATGTGAAGGGCAATTTCGTTCTAAATTGAATACTGGGGATAAATAACGTATTAGGTTGGATGAGGATCAATACCCAATTCATAAAAACACACTCCCAAATAGTGCATAATTTTGGAAAACATCTGATTACCATAAACAGGTAATAGCAAGTCAATCTTGAGAGATAGATATATGCTATCCCGGACTTTTTTGTAGAACTATTTAAGAAGTACATTTCCGTAATATATTGTATCCACGTAAGTCTTACGGTTTTTGCAGCGCACGTGAAAATAGCTGATTATGGCTGATTTTTTTGTAATTATTGAAGTAATAGTAGGCATCCTTAATTTTGTCGGGTGAATAGTATAGCCTATGTCACTCAAAGATAATGTAGCTTTCTAATGGTGAGAGAATTTCTGAAATCGGTTCAGTAGTTTTCGAGCCTATTCGTATCAAACACACAAAAATACAAATCTTTCCTCTTTATAATATTAGTATAGATAAGTTCATATTGATTCATATTGACATAAGCTCATTTAAATGTCGAGTGTCGAAATACTCGATCAGATCGAAGAAATATAGTTGTCAGAAGGCAGACATCCCCAAAAAAGGCATCAAAGGTTCCGTCGGACGCACAGAACATCTATGGTGTAAGTGAATTAAATGTCGATGACTGGTAATGACATTGCAGTCGATTCCATTGTTGAAAACGAAGAAATCAACACAGTGTACACTTAGACGCGTTCGCGTTCTCTCTCTTTCCTTCTTTCCTAGTGAATAACCCGCGACCTTGGAAGAGCACATTGTGGTAAGGTCAAGGAAAATGTTACGCTAGGCTAAATAACACCATCTACTTACTGCGTTCAGTACATTAAATCCGAGGTCGGACGCAAGAGGGAAACCTTTTCCTCCTGCAAACATATAGACACCCGGCATGCAATATTATCATATACAGGGTCAACATAACTCCCTGACATTTATAACTGAATTAAATGTTTAAATCGATCGATGGTGATGTTTCACAAATCCAGTTTTCGGGTTAAGGCTGACGCCGCGTAGGCTGGAGCTGTTTATAAGCTTGTCTTCGAAAACTAAATGATATACTAGGGTGGGGCCCGACGGATGACTTCTGCTTACAGGGTGTAACTGAGAAAGATTTCCAAGAAGAAATCTAGAGAGAATTTTCATTTCCGAATGTCAATTTCTTGGGTGACAAAATACGTGGAGGGTAAGACCCCCAAAACACCATATTCGTCATCAACACGAAATCCCTGGCTAATCTAAAGGCGTTTTTCGAAAGTGAAGATCTACTACCCATTCGAATCATGCAGAATACCCATTAGACTGATCAGTACCGCCTTTACTTTGAGTGCTCTGAGCGTCTGAACAAAAGTCGAAACTGAAAAATCGAAAAATATAAAACCGAATTATTCGTTACTTATGAGACCTACATGGACGATTTTGGTATCAAAATGTAGGTTTTCGAGGTCGCTCCATCCAATAAAATATATTCCAGAGCCCTAACTAGCATAGTTTAGATTTTCACCTGTCAAATGGCATTTTTCGAAAAATTGCAAATTTCAAACTCTCATATCTTCCGTTCCTATCATCTCCGCCAAAAAACATTTATATCATATGGATCAGCATACCTCAATGTATCACTGTGCAAAATATGAGCGATTTGAAAAATCTCAAATTTTGGGTGAAAAATGCCAAAGGGGTAAGACCCCCCAAAAACACCATATTTGTCATCACCAAGGAATCCCTGGCGAATCCAAGGTCGTTTTTCGAACGTGAAGATCTACTACCCATTCGAATCATGCAGAATACCCATTAGACTGATCAGTATCGCCTATACTTTGAGTGCTCTGAGCGTCTGAACAAAACTCGAAACTGAAAAATCGAAAAATATAAAACCGAATAATTCGTTACTTATGAGGCCTACATGGACGATTTTGGTATCAAAATGTAGGTTTTCGAGGTCGCTCCACCCAATAAAATATATTCCAGAGCCCTAACTAGCATAGTTTAGATTTTCACCTGTCAAATGGCATTTTTCGAAAAATTGCAAATTTCAAACTCTCATATCTTCCGTTCCTATCATCTCCGCCAAAAAACATTTATATCATATGGATCAGCATACCTCAATGTATCACTGTGCAAAATATGAGCGATTTGAAAAATCTCAAATTTTGGGTGAAAAATGCCAAAGGGGTAAGACCCACCAAAAACACCATATTTGTCATCACCAAGGAATCCCTGGCGAATCCAAGGTCGTTTTTCGAACGTGAAGATCTACTACCCATTCGAATCATGCAGAATACCCATAAGGCTGATCAGTATCGCCTATACTTTGAGTGCTCTGAGCGTCTGAACAAAACTCGAAACTGAAAAATCGAAAAATATAAAACCGAATAATTCGTTACTTATGAGGCCTACATGGACGATTTTGGTATCAAAATGTAGGTTTTCGAGGTCGCTCCATTCAATAAAAGATATTCCAGAGCCCTAACTAGCATAGTTTAGATTTTCACCTGTCAAATGGCATTTTTCGAAAAATTGCAAATTTCAAACTCTCATATCTTCCGTTCCTATCATCTCCGCCAAAAAACATTTATATCATATGGATCAGCATACCTCAATGTATCACTGTGCAAAATATGAGCGATTTGAAAAATCTCAAATTTTTGGTGAAAAATGCCAAAGGGGTAAGACCCCCCAAAAACACCATATTCGTCATCACCAAGGAATCCCTGGCGAATCCAAAGTCATTTTTCGAAAGTGAAGATCTACTACCCATTGGAAACATGCAAAATACCCATTAGACTGATCAGTATCGCCTATACTTTGAGTGTGCTGAGCGTCTGAACAAAAGTCGAAACTGAAAAATCGAAAAATATAAAACCGAATAATTCGTTACTTATGTGGGCTACATGGACGATTTTGGTATCAAAATGTAGGTTTTCGAGGTCGCTCCATTCAATAAAAGATATTCCAGAGCCCTAACTAGCATAGTTTAGATTTTCACTTGTCAAATGGCATTTTTCGAAAAATTGCAAATTTCAAACTCTCATATCTTCCGTTCCTATCATCTCCGCCAGAAATCATTTATATCATATGGATCAGCATACCTCAATGTATCACTGTGCAAAATATGAGCGATTTGAAAAATCTCAAATTTTTGGTGAAAAATGCCAAAGGGGTAAGACCCCCCAAAAACACCATATTCGTCATCACCAAGGAATCCCTGGCGAATCCAAAGTCATTTTTCGAAAGTGAAGATCTACAACCCATTGGAAACATGCAAAATACCCATTAGACCGATCAGTATCGCCTATACTTTGAGTGCTCTGAGCGTCTGAACAAAACTCGAAACTGAAAAATCGAAAAATATAAAACCGAATAATTCGTTACTTATGAGGGCTACATGGACGATTTTGGTATCAAAATGTAGGTTTTCGAGGTCGCTCCATTCAATGAAAGATATTCCAGAGCCCTAACTAGCATAGTTTAGATTTCCACCTGTCAAATGGCATTTTTTTGAAAAATTGCAAATTTCAAACTCTCATATCTTCCGTTACTATCATCTCCGCCAAAAATTATTTATATCATATGGATCAGCATACCTCAATGTATCACTGTGCAAAATATGAGCGATTTGAAAAATCTCAAATTTTTGGTGAAAAATGCCAAAGGGGTAAGACCCCCCAAAAACACCATATTCGTCATCACCAAGGAATCCCTGGCGAATCCAAAGTCATTTTTCGAAAGTGAAGATCTACTACCCATTGGAAACATGCAAAATACCCATTAGACCGATCAGTATCGCCTATACTTTGAGTGCTCTGAGCGTCTGAACAAAACTCGAAACTGAAAAATCGAAAAATATAAAACCGAATAATTCGTTACATATGAGGGCTACATGGACGATTTTGGTATCAAAATGTAGGTTTTCGAGGTCGCTCCATTCAATGAAAGATATTCCAGAGCCCTAACTAGCATAGTTTAGATTTTCACCTGTCAAATGGCATTTTTTTGAAAAATTGCAAATTTCAAACTCTCATATCTTCCGTTACTATCATCTCCGCCAAAAATTATTTATATCATATGGATCAGCATACCTCAATGTATCACTGTGCAAAATATGAGCGATTTGAAAAATCTCAAATTTTTGGTGAAAAATGCCAAAGGGGTAAGACCCCCCAAAAACACCATATTCGTCATCACCAAGGAATCCCTGGCGAATCCAAAGTCATTTTTCGAAAGTGAAGATCTACTACCCATTGGAAACATGCAAAATACCCATTAGACCGATCAGTATCGCCTATACTTTGAGTGCTCTGAGCGTCTGAACAAAACTCGAAACTGAAAAATCGAAAAATATAAAACCGAATAATTCGTTACATATGAGGGCTACATGGACGATTTTGGTATCAAAATGTAGGTTTTCGAGGTCGCTCCATTCAATGAAAGATATTCCAGAGCCCTAACTAGCATAGTTTAGATTTTCACCTGTCAAATGGCATTTTTTTGAAAAATTGCAAATTTCAAACTCTCATATCTTCCGTTACTATCATCTCCGCCAAAAATTATTTATATCATATGGATCAGCATACCTCAATGTATCACTGTGCAAAATATGAGCGATTTGAAAGATCTCAAATTTTTGGTGAAAAATGCCAAAGGGGTAAGACCCCCCAAAAACACCATATTCGTCATCACCAAGGAATCCCTGGCGAATCCAAAGTCATTTTTCGAAAGTGAAGATCTACTACCCATTGGAAACATGCAAAATACCCATTAGACTGATCAGTATCGCCTATACTTTGAGTGCTCTGAGCGTCTGAACAAAACTCGAAACTGAAAAATCGAAAAATATAAAACCGAATAATTCGTTACATATGAGGGCTACATGGACGATTTTGGTATCAAAATGTAGGTTTTCGAGGTCGCTCCATTCAATGAAAGATATTCCAGAGCCCTAACTAGCATAGTTTAGATTTTCACATGTCAAATGGCATTTTTTTGAAAAATTGCAAATTTCAAACTCTCATATCTTCCGTTCCTATCATCTCCGCCAAAAATTATTTATATCACATGGATCAGCATACCTCAATGTATCACTCTGCAAAATATGAGCGATTTGAAAAATCTCAAATTTTTGGTGAAAAATGCCAAAGGGGTAAGACCCCCCAAAAACACCATATTCGTCATCACCAAGGAATCCCTGGCGAATCCAAAGTCATTTTTCGAAAGTGAAGATCTACTACCCATTTGAAACATGCAAAATACCCATTAGACTGATCAGTATCGCCTATACTTTGAGTGCTCTGAGCGTCTGAACAAAACTCGAAACTGAAAAATCGAAAAATATAAAACCGAATAATTCGTTACTTATGAGGGCCACATGGACGATTTTGGTATCAAAATGTATGTTTTCGAGGTCGCTCCATTCAATGAAAGATATTCCAGAGCCCTAACTAGCATAGTTTAGATTTTCACATGTCAAATGGCATTTTTTTGAAAAATTGCAAATTTCAAACTCTCATATCTTCCGTTCCTATCATCTCCGCCAAAAATTATTTATATCACATGGATCAGCATACCTCAATGTATCACTGTGCAAAATATGAGCGATTTGAAAAATCTCAAATTTTTGGTGAAAAATGCCAAAGGGGTAAGACCCCCCAAAAACACCATATTCGTCATCACCAAGGAATCCCTGGCGAATCCAAAGTCATTTTTCGAAAGTGAAGATCTACTACCCATTGGAAACATGCAAAATACCCATTAGACCGATCAGTATCGCCTATACTTTGAGTGCTCTGAGCGTCTGAACAAAACTCGAAACTGAAAAATCGAAAAATATAAAACCGAATAATTCGTTACATATGAGGGCTACATGGACGATTTTGGTATCAAAATGTAGGTTTTCGAGGTCGCTCCATTCAATGAAAGATATTCCAGAGCCCTAACTAGCATAGTTTAGATTTTTACCTGTCAAATGGCATTTTTTTGAAAAATTGCAAATTTCAAACTCTCATATCCTCCGATCCTGTGTACGGATCCACTTTTTGTTTGTATATTGTGAATCAGCATTGTCCGAAGTATCTCCAGGCATAATAAAATCCATATCGAAAATCTCAACTTTTTGGGTGAAAAATGCCAAAGGGGTAAGACCTCCCAAAAACACCATATTTGTCATCACCAAGGAATCCCTGGCTAATCTAATGGCGTTTTTCTATCTGGAATATCTACTATTCATTCGAGCCATTCAGAAAACCCAGACGATTAGTATAACCTATTCTTCGAGTACTGAGAGCCTCTGAACAAAACTCGAAAATGAACAATGGAAAACAAAAAACTAAAAAAATCTCGAAAAAAATTCATGTCAAAGAAGGACTATATGGACAAGTTTGGTATCGAAATATAGGTTTTCGAGGACGCTGAATTCAATGAAAAATATTTCAAGGCGATATCTAGAATAGTTTAGATTTTGACCTGCGAAATGGCATTTTTTCTTCAACGCCTTTATCTGAATACGGATGGCGTTACAAAAATTTCAGTTTACTACACCTATTTTGGAAAAACCCCGTATATTGAAAAAGAGTATCTGCTAACTTTATGTTAGGTTAGCAACTCAGTAGAAAAAAAGTAAGGACGCGAAAAATATTTTTTTTCACCACAATTCGTCAATAATTAATACAAAAGGTTTCATTGATTTTCTCGCAAACTTTATAGGGGCAAGGTGAACGAACATCCAAACATCGAAATCGCACACAATCCGTTGCTTTCCCAATTACAGAATTACGGTCGGATATCAGTTTTATTAACAATAACGTTTACGTCAGATTTATCAGCAACAGAACGCATAGGCAAATAATGGTCCGAGCCAATATTGAATAGAAATCCGAATCGAATCAGAACCGATTGTCCGAACACCTGAAATTCAATCAGTACCATTATCGGACTGATTGATTTGCAATAATGCGAGAAATTCGATTTGGTCTAGAGATATGTGGCTGTTTAGTTCCCGACAGTTTAATTGTTAGGAACTGGTATGCAGTTTTGGAAATTCCTGTTTCAAACTTCCCAACTGCATCAGAAATCATGAATTTGAGATACCCAAACATTCCCCCTCCCCTGTCTGATTAAGATCGAATTAAAACTGAACAAATTTATCTAACGATCAACAAGTTCAAGATGCTCATCTACCGGTTGGGTGAGATGCTGAATGAGTCGTTTTGTAAAATGAAATTGCAAACTTCGGATGCTGATCTCCAATAAAACTCGAAATGAAATGCCTTGTTTGGAGCCATAAAATTCCGTCATTATAAAATCGCTATTTTATTCTCAAATGATCTAATAATAATTTGTCGAGATTTTCGATTTGGTTTTCAAGAAAACGAGTTTGCTTAAATAGCAGAATTCCTACAGGAAAAACAAGAGAGAAAACTGGAGAAGGCAACAAAGTTTTTTCTAGAAAAATTCAAGAACTTGAACAGAACTTTCTATAATCTTTAAATTCGAAAAGAAAAATGTGGGAAAAACTTATACAGAGTGTAACAGCCAAATGGAATAAATTCGATAACGAATAAGTGAGGGGGTGTTAGGAAAAACGCTCGGACACGTCGATTAGTAATTTTAAATGCGCATATTTTTCAAGAAAATAATATTATATAGGGTGTTCCATGTGACCGTGGCCAATACCAACTTTCTTATTTCAAATGCAACCCCTCTATATTATTTATTTTTTGGATTCTTCAGAAAATTCTAGACATGTACAATGTCCTATACCTATCTTTAACTTTTTCGGAAATATTAAGTGTTTTCAGATTTTTTACAAAAATTAACATTTTAAATGAAAATTACTTTATTTCACAAATTCGATACAATAAACTCAATACTTATTTCCCATTTACCTCTTGATATGAAGAAAGTAAGCAAAAAACGCCCGAAATGTTGAGTAACGTTAGAAGACAATTCTACACCAGATTAGCATGTTGCAAAGACGTTCTCAACGAGCATTTTGAACATTTCCTACATTGACATTAATGTTTTTTTTTAATAATTAAGAAATAATCAGTATTGCTTATTAGGTTTTAAGTGTAATGTACCGAATTTGTGAAATAAAATTATTTTCATTTAAAATGTAAATTTTTGCAATAAATCTGAAAACACTTAATACTTCCGAAATAGTTAAAGATAGGTATAGGACATTGTGCATGAATTGTGTCTAGAATTCTCTGAAGAAACCAAAAAATAAATAATATACAGGGAGTTGCATTTGAAATAAGTAAGTTGGTATTGGCCACGGTCGCATGGAACACCCTATATAATTTTATTTCTTGAAAAATATGCGCATTTAAAATTACAAATCTACGTATCCGAGCGTTTTTCCCAACACGCCCTCATTTATTCGTTATCGAATTAATTCCATTTGGCTGTTACACACTGTATGGCATGGTTATAAGGTTGACAAAAATCTACAAACCAAAAATAATTTTACATATACATAGTGCGTCAAAAAAAAGTTATGGAAAAATAGGTAGATTTTCAAATGGAACACCCTGTACTTCATGGTAAATTCTTCCGAGGACAACAAGAGCTTTGCACTTATACCTCATTTTTTAAATTTCATCACGGCGTTACCGCATAATTCATATTTTTAGGATATTTTTAGTGTTTTAAGGGGTTCATCAAAATTCTTATAGCAACCGCTGTGTTCAATTTAGATAAACGAAATTTTTACAGTATTTAGCTTGAGGTATCAGCTTCATCATTCGGTAAACATCTGAACTTTTATTTATACAGAGTGTCTAATATAAATTTACGAATTTACTCAAATTAAATGTGCGATAACTCGATTTTTTTCAAATGGAACATCCTGTATTTTTCTCTTTCATGAAATTTGTTTTTTAAATGTCAACAAACTTCATCGAAGAGAAAAATAGAGGGTGTTCCATTTGAAGAAATCGAGTTATCGCATATTTAATTTGAGTAAATTGGAAAATTAATATTAGACACTCTGTATAAATGAAAGTTCAGATGTTTACCGAATGATGAAGCTGATACTTCAAGCTGAATACTGTGAAAATTTCGTTTATCTAGATTGAACACAGCGGTTGATACAAGAATTTTGATGAACCCCTTAAAACTCTAAAAATATCCTAAAAATACGAATTATGTGGCAACGCCGGGTTGAAACTTAAAAAATGAGGTATGAGTGTGAAGCTCTTGTTGTCCTCGAAAGAATAATGCCATGAAATACAGGGCGTTCCATTTGAAAAAACTACATATTTTTCCGTAACTTTTTTTTGACGCACCCTGTATATTTAAAATAATTTTTAGTTTGTAGATTTTTGTCACCCTTATAGCCATGCCATATAAGTTCTTTTCCACACGATTCAGTTTAGGCGCTATTTACGCCTGACGCACCCTGTATAATTCTGAAATGATTATATCAATTTTATGGTCCGTTTTAACTGAATTTAATGAACGTTTCTGGGGTTTTTATTTGTATGGATCAAAAGTAGCAGGATTCAATTTTCAAAATCGATCTACAGACGACAAATAATAATCTAGATGGCGTAATTCTGAATTCAGGGTCATTCGCGAATTTTTACCGCATGTTTCGCGAGTGATGCAGTCGATGGCAACGTCCAGGTTTGACCCCGCCATAGTCTTCGCATAACCAGACCATGCATCATTCCGGAGAGGAAAAAATCGATAACCGATTTCAATATCTTACAACAACGCCGACTCCACAAATGTATTTATGTTCATACCAATCTTTACTACCCTGCGTCAAATGAGCAGAAAGGAATAAGGTCTTTGTAACCATATATTGCAATGTTCTGAAGCACCTCCTTGCCTTTTTGCTGCGCTTCTCATTACCACGTTAATGCATGCAGCCAGACAGTCGCTAACCTAAAATTTTTATAGCCGTGTCCTTCATTTAATTTCGAAGTTTGGGTGTTCGGGAAATTGAATTCTTGTCGCACACAACTCGCCATTCGTGTCTTATTCAGTGGATCAATAATTTTGATGATTACTTCCATTGTCATCGATGCATTCGGAAGCAAACAGGAAGAGGTAGCTCAATTTGACCTGAATTTATCTTCGAACACACGGAGATCTTATCCAATTCACACACGCGTCCAACGTTTTATTCTGCAGAATTATAATTAATATTCTCCCTAATTGATGGCAACTCTACTTCGAAACATCTGCTTCAATCACCTGCTTGAAATCCGAAAGCTTCGAAACAGCCATGTGCAGCAATTTCTCGCAGAATTCTGGTTTAGTCTGAAGAAATACGAAATATTCGAAGTATCAATGTTGGTTTTCTAAAATTCGCAGAAATAGACCAAGAAATTCATAATGATTGTTCAGGATAAGAGGAAGAGCAGAAAACTATACAGAGTGTATTCTGATTGTCAATATTCAAGGAGATTAAGGGGACCTGGTACAAGTTCGAGCTCGCGAGCTCCCTTCAAAAATTGGGCTTTTTATTTCCATGATATCTCAGTGCGTATGCGGCGTAGATCAACCATTTTTTTTTTAATTGAAGCTTAATCATTTCTCTAGAACGTGTATTACTCGCTCTTCTGTTTTTCTTCGTATTTTAGGAAAAAAAACCTGGTGAGCTGTAATTTCATGGAAATCTGGACAAACGATTTTATTTAATTGTTGGTCTACGCCTCGGTCTACGCCGCATACGAACTGAGATATCATGGAAATAAAAAGCCCAATTTTTTAAGGGTAAAGCGCGAGGTAAAGCGTAACCTTTGAAATATCGGTTTTTGGTCTCATCTCAGTATTTTTGGTGCTCAATTCAATTGTGGTATAAAATTCTGGAAAAAAAATTGAAATAGAAAAAAACCTTCAAATTTGAATTTTTCATTTCAGATTGCCAAATTCGATAGCATTATTTCAATGTACACTGTGTCCCATTTTGGTCGAGACTTCACTGCATCTCAGCTATTATTGAAGATAGAGACATGCGTTTTTCACGACTCTGTATCACTTTTTTGTAAAACTTTCAGAGCCACAAACAGAAAAATTCCAACTACATTTGTCCCTAAAATACAGTGCGAAAACAAAAATGTTCACTTTTTGGGATGTTATTATTTCTCAGGCCCTTCATAAGATGGAAAAAAATGAAAACTGCTTATAATAGAAATTTTTAAATAAAAGTGGCGTATTTAAAAAAAAATTTCAGAGCACAGTTTTTGCGATTAGGCACAAACTAGGTGTTTTTTAAATGGAACACTCTGTATATTTTAACGTCAAATATTGGGACAACCTAATCTTCAATAAATTTCAGCTTCAAAAATCAGAAAAATTTCTGTTATTGATGTCTGCTACCAAGCAACGGTAGTTAATCGAAATTGGAGAGAGTTCGATTCTCAACAAAGTATTTTTGGACAAACATTTTTTTATAAATTCTTATTTCTATACGAGTCATTCTGGCACAATTTTGGCCTTTGTAAGGCCACCAGTTTTTTGAATAAAAATTATGAAGGTATTCAGAGCGGAATATTTGGAAGGCTATAAAAGGAACAAAAATTATTTTTATTCTATTTTCACATCAGTATCGACATTGAAAAATAGTTCAACAATTCCAACAATTTTTGGTGAAATTTTTATTTTACTGTAGATATGTAAAAAACAATTGAGTTTGAATTTTGAAAAATTTCTCCACAAATATTTTCTCGATGTTATCTACACGGCTATTATAATATGTTGATCCAGTTTATGGTGAAACATCCTGTATAAATTCGAAATAATAAGTTCGTGAAAAGAATTTTTTTAGGAGGTGTGGTATGTTTATTGCTTTGAAATATTGTAGCATGTTTGCCAATGATATCCACAATATTATTATTCCCTTACTATTTCTCTCATTTTTGCTTTTTTTCTGTTTCAGATATAAATTTCAAGATACTTCGAATAACTTGGAGCAGAATCTAATGCATTAAGCCCCGTTTACATTTCCTCTACTAATATAAATATATCTCTGCAATAAAATATGTTTATCGGTTTAGTAGTTTAATGGCGAAGTGAAGAAACACAACTTATGATAATGTGAAATGTTGTAAGCATTGGAAAGAACCTATACAGAAACAGTTAGCACATTCAAAATCACGTATTGTTATCAATATCCATTAAACTGAGAATTGAATCCATTAGTTTTTCATTTCCAGATTCAACGCTTCACGAAAAAATTAGTTATGAACGATTGAAGACCAGGGTTCTCATAATATGTGCTCCATTTTAAAGTACGCCAAATATGTTCTCAAGATGGACTGTTGTTCATTTGGTGGACCGCATAACAAAAAAGCAACCTTTTTCAGATCTTTCTGCTATCAATAAAATAAAGCAGCAACTGGTTTTGAACATCTGCCAGTTGTATTTCAAGAGTGAATTCTCAGGTATTTTTTACCTGTTTAGTTCAACTGAGAGCAGATGGAAATAAATACAAGGGTTGGCAACACCCTTTTCGTCCAAGGTCCATGCGTTTTTACAGCCCAGCAACAAGAAGGTAATGCCACAAAACTGCCCTTGGTTCGTCCAATTGACACCTACGTACTTTCACAAAAGCGACTGTGAAGTTCGTACCTTTTTTTATTATCTTCCTGGCACTTCGAACGAAATTGTGAAGGACAATTGTATTTTACACTCCGCAAAGATTAAAGGAGAAAGGTTTTGTCGCCAATAAGTCACGGAGTCTAAAAGCAATAAGTTATGATTCTTAGTGGCCAGGGGCACTTGGAGAATGGCATGAGCTCCAAAACAACTCTTGTCATGTCTGCAAAAATATTTACCATGAAGAATTTAACTTCTCAATACTATAAGCTCGATATATTAACTACCAAATAACATTACATTAACACTTGAATACAATATTTCGATTCATAAAAATTCGAATGAAACATAGAACATCTTTCAATGAACTTCGGAATGTGAGTTTTGAAACAACAAATGGGTAGGTAGGGCTCGGAAATCTTGTCGATCGGGTCCCAACTCTCTGGGATGAAGCGAACGCCATTTGGACAGCGCGTGAGAATCTGTCCGTTGGCAAACCGACCGTGAAAACTCATTTTTTTTCGTATCCTGTACCCGTTCGAGTTCAGTATTCAGGCAAGGTTGCCCCGGCTTAATAAGGTACGTTATTGGGATTTCACAAAGGGCGAAACCGAATACTTCTCGTGTAGACAGGGTCTATCAATCGATATTCGATATCCTGGGCAGGATGTGGAGCCCACACTTCAGATGTCCATCCTCAAAGCCTTCGCTTTTGTTCGATCTGATAGTGTTTTTCTTACGAGATTGAACAGGAAGTTCTTTCCCTCACACTTACACGATTTTCAAGGACTCGGGACATAGAGATTAATGTGTTTTTTCTTTAATTTCGAAACTTTATTGGAACACTTTAAATAAGTGTTGTAATTTTTTCGGAAAAAATATCAAACTTCGAATGTCGTCATAAAATTTGATGTGGATAATTTTTTTCGAGAAAATGGCAACATCATACGGTTTTCTGCCTACCCATTTTAATGAGAAATATTCCAGAGTGTTTCAGGATTATCCGTTCATTCGGGGAGACCCTGTATGTATACGACGACAAATAAAAAATGATTCTGGGATGATTCACCAACTTATGAGCATGTCAAAAACATGGCTTCAAATCCAATTCACTTCCTTGCAAACACACTCGATCTGAATCAAATCTTCAAATCTATATATATAAAACAAAGTTGTTGGTTACACCATTTATAACTCTAGATCGGATGGACTGTTTGTTATGAAACTTCATTTATGGATTCGTATACGGCCTGGTTATAATAAAATACATTAAAACTCTGAAAAATTCGATGAAAAATTTGTTTATGTAGGAAATGCTTTTCCTCCTTTTGAATAAGGCCACTAGGTGTCGCTACGGTTGATGGCTCTTATCTAGACACAGTAGCGTAGTCGTGAAGGTTCTATATGTGATATTATCGCCACTATAGATGGCGATGGTAATTACGATTTGTGAAATCCACCGTAAGTAGGTATCATTTAGGGGAAACAAAGTTCGCCGGGCCAGCTAGTTATTAATAAAAATCCATATTTGCATCTCAGTGAGAAATTAGAAGAAAATGAGAAAACTCTAAGCAAAAGTTCGTCTTTCCTGTTATCAATCTTCAAATTCAATTTGCGATATACAAATGATGGAAAAAATCTCTAAATGAGCGTTTTTTCATACTTTGTTCAATAGTATTAGCAGTGTTCATACTGTAGTAAATTAAGTGCCAAGTACTAATTTTGTACTGAAATCATCAACGTCTTCTCCTTCTCACAGATTTCCAGCATTCGACAACTGCGATATTTCTATGCGAGAACAACTGATTCAGTAATTAAAGAAAGAGTACCAAACGTTTATTTAATCAATCTCGTTTCACATCGACAAAACATGCAAGCCGGCAAAACTAACAAGTTGGTTTTCCAGCGATAAAATTTTTGACGTTTCTCAAATTCATAGATAACTTCGGAAATGAATTCCATAGAGAAAACAAACAACGTTTAGTTAATCTATGATGAATACTTATTTGTAATATATAATTCATTTTACCAAAATTTTTTTATATGAATTATGCCCCTGTTTCGAGAAAATGAAACTAGAATATTTTCTAGGCGAATCTGAAAATTCCTCAGTCCGAACCTGCTCCTCGTTAGATATCAACATCTCTTGTTTTTTGTCTTCTTATCATACATGACTCAGAACATCGATTGTGATCAGTGATCTTCGATCGTGTTACGGCGAGGCTATGTTTCGAAATGCCGCACGTTTATTCAAATAATGAACTTGTTGATATGCTTTTAATTTCTGGTGAATCAAAACAAAATGCCAGTTCGGCGTATAAGTTGTACAGAACAAGATTTCCGCTAAGAAATCACCCAACTTTGAGGATGTTCATAAACGTGGTGCAGAGATGTAGAGAGATGCAGGCCAGAGTAGTATTAAGGTATCGATGCCAAAAATTTTTATAAATTTTTCAAATTGAATATTTCATAAAAGAAAAGCCTCACCTTAAAAACACCCTGTATATGAAAAAATGACCTCATCAGCTAAAATTTTTGTTTATTGAGATAGATTCGAAATGGAAGAAAGGTGTGGCTATATGGAAATCTCATAATTAATAATGGGAATAGAATAAATCATCAATGGGTCTATTTTTAGTTCAATTTCATTGAAGTTTGATAAATCCTAATTTTGAATAAGACAAAAGCATGGATATTTCAGTTATGTAGGTACATTTTGAGGTGTAAACGAATAATGCGGAGAACCTTGTTAAAATGACGAAGATACGATTTTTCATTACAAGCCAACTTTAGCTGGGCTTCTCGCCAAAATGCGATTTCGCGTATGCATCGTCTGTACAGTCATGACTCAAAACGCCAGGAAGCTTTATGAATTACATCAATACCAAGCGCAAGTGTATTTTCATTAATATTTCAATGGCTTTCCCACTTCCACCTAGCTGCAGCGTATCGATTTTGTAACAGTCTCGCCGGTTCAGAAAACGACAACACTCAATCCACCTCATTCTAGCTCGCTAGAGCCACCACATTTAATCTGCAGGGAATAAGCATTACTTGTTGGATTTCTTGTACATCCAAAAGAGCCTGAGAGGTAAATTTTAACACATCGAAATGAGAAACGTCATTTATTGTCGCTGGATGACAATCCAAACGTTTGAGGTTATGTCTCTGAATCAGGCAGATGTTCGTGAGTAAATATCGGTAAAAACAACTGTCATGTGAGGGCGAAATGGAAGGATTTTCGCTCCAATGGACAAGTGCGAAAACCCAACATTTTCAGATCGTGCCTGCTCAAAACACAAGTGATTCAATCTAAATTCAGGGTTCATTTCAATGACCGTTAGTTAGAAATATAACATGCAATTGTGAAGGGTTAATATCGTTGAGTTCTCGCGAAATATGATGGGGAAAACTATAATTAAACATGATTCGAGTATTTTCTATGGTGTGGTCGTAGAAAGATAATTTTTATATGGTTGTTTACAGGAAATTCCGATATTAAATATATATATATATATATATTGATTCGTTCGTATAAGGGAATCGGCCTGGTTTCACCAAATAATACTCTTGTTTTCTTAGCCGAGCTTTCGGATTTATTTTAATCCTTCTTCAGGGCATCTACAAGGATACAAAGAACATAAAGTACACACAACAAGAATACAATATTACACTAAAATACGTAAATCTAAAAATTCTACTCACTGAAATTTGAGGTTAAGGTGTCGAAATCGTTATCATTGAAAATTAAAATCTAAAATCTACTACATGCAGCCAAAATTTCACCAACTATAAAATTTTGAATACTAGAATTCGGCATCACAACTAGCAACAACTCTCATAAGCGTTATACAAATTAGTTTTCTCTTTGTTACGTCAATTTTTTATTTTATTCATTCAAAAGGCATGGACTATTAATCTGACAAACTAACGAGCACACATATCAACATCAATGAGACAAGGTACCTATTATGGTGTGAGTGAGATGTGCAGACATTATTTTAATCACTCTTGCTAGTCGTCCTTCTATCCATCTACAGGACCGTCATAAAACTCTTCTTTATTCGGATAAGTTAACAAATATGTATACATGGCACTAAGATTTTGAGTATCCGATTTTTTATTTATTGCATTTTCTTCTTCGTTGATGTGTATCATTTCAAGGACAATCCTTTTTTGATATTTAGTTTGTCTATCTATAATTTCTACATCCTCGAAGCGGAATCCATGACCCATTTGTAATGCATGAGTTGTCAAGGCACACCTTCTATTTTCTTTATTTATGTCACTTCTATGAAGCGCAATTCGGTTTTTCAATAACTGTGATGTTTGGCCAATATACCCTCGTGAACAGTCTTGACATTCTATTCTGTAAACCACATTAGACTGTAATAATTTTGGGGTAGGATCTTTCAACTTGCTGTAGAGTTTTTTTACTGTTTTGTGATTGTAAACTGCTATTTTCATTTCTTCTTCTTTGAAACATTTTTTTATTTTATATGTGAGACCTTTAATATTCATTATACTTCCGAATTTTATTTCTCTTTCTACTTCTATTTCGTTTACTTGTCTAGGTAAGGATTGTATATTATCATCTCCCTGACTATCAGTTGATGAATAAAGTAATTTTGAAAGTACGTTTTTGGGGTATCCATTCTCAAGTAAAATGCTAAACAGTCTTTTCATAGATTCTTTCAAAAATCGTGGATGGCAGATTTTACTCACTCTGTTCTTCATTCCTTTTATACAGTTGATTTTCATCTGTATGGGATGGTCTGATTTGTAATGCACTAACTTATCAGATGCTGTTTGTTTTCTGTGCCAATCTAAACAAACTTTATTATCTATTCTATAAAGTCTTGTATCCAAAAAACTAACTGAGTTTTTATCATCTTCTAATTCTATAGTGAATTGAACATGGGTGTTGTATTGGTTGAATTGTTGTGCCACATTATTCACCTCATCTCCAGGTACAGCTAAAATGAGGTCGTCAACAAACTTCTTGATGAAAGCTATTCTATAACTCAGTCCGGAAATGCACACATCTAGCACATGATCCATAACGTATTGGGCTAGTATGGGACTAATTTTTGAGCCCATGGCACAACCAAACGTTTGGACATAAACCTCATTTTCAAACGAAAAATAATTGTTACGCAATATGAATCTTATAATCTCAAAAAAAAGGTCTTTTGGAATGTTACAATTATTAGAGATATTTTCCCATTTTTCATCCAGAGCCAGAACTATAACATCTTCACCCAAATTGCCAAAAAGATTGACAACATCCAACGAGATGAGTACATAACCTTCTTCCAACTCAAAATCATTGATGAAGGAAGCAAAATCGAAGGAATCTTTTATGAAATATTCATTCTCTCGATTATATGATTGTGTAAGTATATCTGCGACGAGCATAGATAGATTGCTTGTTGGGCTATTTATGCTGGAAACTATCGGTCTTAGAGGGTAATCTTGTTTATGTATTTTGGGGTTGCCATAAATCTTGGGACAAACCGAGCTATAAGATCTCAACATCTTGGCTTTAGTTTCAGTAATAACATCTAGGTCTTTAAGTTTTGTGATGTAATTATTACTCTTTGTTTGTAAAGTCGTAGTGGGATCTCTACGTAAAAGTTTAAAACTGTCTGACTTGACAATTTCATACATTTTTTGTTTATAACCTTCCTTATCCATAATTACAGTTACTGATCCTTTGTCACTATTCAGAACCAACAAGTTTTCATTTTCTTTCAAGAATTCATAAGTCTCTTTATAAATTTTATCTGTATACGCTTTTTTACCTTTGTTTCTGTGAATATGACTTGTTATAATGCTAGTTATTTTAGATCTCAACAGCTCGCGTTTATCTTCTCTAATTTTCTGTAGGATATCTTCTACATCAGCAATGAGTTGGTTGATTGGTATATCTCTGGTTGAGATTTGAAGACTAAATTTGGATCCTAATGACAATAGTGTCTTAACATTATCTGGTATCTCAACTGTTGTAAGATTCTTAAACCACTTATCTTGTGTCACTAACATATTTAAATTTGATCTGAGTAATTTTCTGATCTTTTCCATGTTACCCTGTTTTACTTTATGAAACTTCTTGTTGAAACCAATTTACTCAGATCAAATTTAAATATGTTAGTGACACAAGATAAGTGGTTTAAGAATCTTACAACAGTTGAGATACCAGATAATGTTAAGACACTATTGTCATTAGGATCCAAATTTAGTCTTCAAATCTCAACCAGAGATATACCAATCAACCAACTCATTGCTGATGTAGAAGATATCCTACAGAAAATTAGAGAAGATAAACGCGAGCTGTTGAGATCTAAAATAACTAGCATTATAACAAGTCATATTCACAGAAACAAAGGTAAAAAAGCGTATACAGATAAAATTTATAAAGAGACTTATGAATTCTTGAAAGAAAATGAAAACTTGTTGGTTCTGAATAGTGACAAAGGATCAGTAACTGTAATTATGGATAAGGAAGGTTATAAACAAAAAATGTATGAAATTGTCAAGTCAGACAGTTTTAAACTTTTACGTAGAGATCCCACTACGACTTTACAAACAAAGAGTAATAATTACATCACAAAACTTAAAGACCTAGATGTTATTACTGAAACTAAAGCCAAGATGTTGAGATCTTATAGCTCGGTTTGTCCCAAGATTTATGGCAACCCCAAAATACATAAACAAGATTACCCTCTAAGACCGATAGTTTCCAGCATAAATAGCCCAACAAGCAATCTATCTATGCTCGTCGCAGATATACTTACACAATCATATAATCGAGAGAATGAATATTTCATAAAAGATTCCTTCGATTTTGCTTCCTTCATCAATGATTTTGAGTTGGAAGAAGGTTATGTACTCATCTCGTTGGATGTTGTCAATCTTTTTGGCAATTTGGGTGAAGATGTTATAGTTCTGGCTCTGGATGAAAAATGGGAAAATATCTCTAATAATTGTAACATTCCAAAAGACCTTTTTTTTGAGATTATAAGATTCATATTGCGTAACAATTATTTTTCGTTTGAAAATGAGGTTTATGTCCAAACGTTTGGTTGTGCCATGGGCTCAAAAATTAGTCCCATACTAGCCCAATACGTTATGGATCATGTGCTAGATGTGTGCATTTCCGGACTGAGTTATAGAATAGCTTTCATCAAGAAGTTTGTTGACGACCTCATTTTAGCTGTACCTGGAGATGAGGTGAATAATGTGGCACAACAATTCAACCAATACAACACCCATGTTCAATTCACTATAGAATTAGAAGATGATAAAAACTCAGTTAGTTTTTTGGATACAAGACTTTATAGAATAGATAATAAAGTTTGTTTAGATTGGCACAGAAAACAAACAGCATCTGATAAGTTAGTGCATTACAAATCAGACCATCCCATACAGATGAAAATCAACTGTATAAAAGGAATGAAGAACAGAGTGAGTAAAATCTGCCATCCACGATTTTTGAAAGAATCTATGAAAAGACTGTTTAGCATTTTACTTGAGAATGGATACCCCAAAAACGTACTTTCAAAATTACTTTATTCATCAACTGATAGTCAGGGAGATGATAATATACAATCCTTACCTAGACAAGTAAACGAAATAGAAGTAGAAAGAGAAATAAAATTCGGAAGTATAATGAATATTAAAGGTCTCACATATAAAATAAAAAAATGTTTCAAAGAAGAAGAAATGAAAATAGCAGTTTACAATCACAAAACAGTAAAAAAACTCTACAGCAAGTTGAAAGATCCTACCCCAAAATTATTACAGTCTAATGTGGTTTACAGAATAGAATGTCAAGACTGTTCACGAGGGTATATTGGCCAAACATCACAGTTATTGAAAAACCGAATTGCGCTTCATAGAAGTGACATAAATAAAGAAAATAGAAGGTGTGCCTTGACAACTCATGCATTACAAATGGGTCATGGATTCCGCTTCGAGGATGTAGAAATTATAGATAGACAAACTAAATATCAAAAAAGGATTGTCCTTGAAATGATACACATCAACGAAGAAGAAAATGCAATAAATAAAAAATCGGATACTCAAAATCTTAGTGCCATGTATACATATTTGTTAACTTATCCGAATAAAGAAGAGTTTTATGACGGTCCTGTAGATGGATAGAAGGACGACTAGCAAGAGTGATTAAAATAATGTCTGCACATCTCACTCACACCATAATAGGTACCTTGTCTCATTGATGTTGATATGTGTGCTCGTTAGTTTGTCAGATTAATAGTCCATGCCTTTTGAATGAATAAAATAAAAAATTGACGTAACAAAGAGAAAACTAATTTGTATAACGCTTATGAGAGTTGTTGCTAGTTGTGATGCCGAATTCTAGTATTCAAAATTTTATAGTTGGTGAAATTTTGGCTGCATGTAGTAGATTTTAGATTTTAATTTTCAATGATAACGATTTCGACACCTTAACCTCAAATTTCAGTGAGTAGAATTTTTAGATTTACGTATTTTAGTGTAATATTGTATTCTTGTTGTGTGTACTTTATGTTCTTTGTATCCTTGTAGATGCCCTGAAGAAGGATTAAAATAAATCCGAAAGCTCGGCTAAGAAAACAAGAGTATTATTTGGTGAAACCAGGCCGATTCCCTTATACGAACGAATCTCTAAATTTGCGACCATAATACAGCTAAATCATATATATATATATATATATATATATATTTCGTACCCAATTACGGAAAGCCCTTCTTTACTTTCTTTCAGGTCATAGGTATTTGACAATCCTGAGAAATTGTGTATGTAGCATAATTCCTGTCCAAGATAAACGAATACAAATATTTACGAAACGAACGTTTTAAATTTCAAGTGTGTTGCAGAAATTAGCGATACCAGGAAGGTGTGTATAGCAAGAAAATAAGGCAATGGTAATGTGATCAACGCAACGACAAAATTTTAATTCTCACGGCTTCAATATGAGCCAATTTTATTAGACTGCTTCGTTGCTCGGAGTTGTTTTGATTCTGGTCGTTTTTTTTTGGAAAATCGGAAAAATATTGTTTTCGATAAGAGGCTGAGACTCACCTTGTCTTCCAACAATCTCGGCCACATGCTCTGAACTTGGTACAGGCACACATTCGGTCATATTCTGGGATTTCTTCGATCTAACTTCCTCTAAACCGACTAGTGGATTGACGAAGGAAGAAATGTCCCCTGGAGCTTCTGGTTCTCCCACAGACGACAAGGGATCGTTGAAACCCAACATAGAAAGTTCCAGTGCCAACTGAAGGGCCCGCTCGTCGCCAATTCCACTAGGACGGTCCATGTCTGAGAATAAACTGGTAGGCATTTCCACCCTTAAGCACAGTTCCAGAAAAGTTGATTGTCCGGGAAATTTCTGACACAGACACTTTTAGCTCGATATTTCTCAAAATTGAAATAGTAACGATGTCACTAGAGACATATAAAACGATTTTATCAAGATAAAAAATGTTGCACTCGTACAAAAATATATTTGATTTCAAATCTCTTGGTTAAACGAATTTAATTGCACAAGCAGACGTACCCCGTGCTTGCTTGTAACTGACTGAATTTTTGCCGGTAGCGTGTGCGCTCGGAACCATGTGCGCACGATTCGGCGATATGCGCGTGCGCGGGAATTGACGGCCGCCAACTTTGAAACGTCCTGCTTCATTGGATCCAAGCCCCAAGGCACGATATTCGAAATCCCCTCTGCCGCGACGAAGAGTAAACTTTGCAAGGCGAAATTGTTTATAACAAAGGAGCACCACGTGCTATATGCGGGAAACAGAACCGTGGAGCCGACTCCAGGTGATTCGACAGAGACCGGGGACACCAGGTGCAAGACACCACTGCCAGGTAGTTTTCTCATAAGAAAATCGAAACGTAAAATGTTTATTCAACTATAGAAACTCTGCTCTCACAGACCTGATCACCTCGAGTTACACGGTGAAGAAATGTTGCCCTCATCCAAAATTCAAACAGCGATATCTACGGTGCGTTCTAATTTTAATCTCTTTTGTGATCGTCGACGATAAGAATACAATTGACGAAGCATCGACAAATCCATTGGAAATTTGACAATCAATCCAATGAATAAAAGAACACTACTCAAAAAATTGGTGATAAATCATTTTTGTTATCAGTTTTTTGAGCGCTCAATTGAAAGAAATTCTGACAGATGTCTTAAAAAATATTTTCTCTATTTCAGTATCGTAATGAGTTCATTACAGTACTAAAATCAGTGCTGTAATGAACTCATTACAACTTTGTTTTCAGTTATATTTTTCGTTTTGTGGTTGTCAGCACTGGCTTCTGATCCTATCCAATTTCATGGTGATTATTTAGAACTAAAAGGATCGTGTTGGAAAAGTGAAAAAACTTGTACTCGCTAAGTTTGGGAAACAAATTACGAAATTGATAACGAGAAGTCTGCAATCTTCTTAGTTTTTGCAAAAAAAATCCCAAAATTTCCGTTTGGAAGGGGATGTTATGATGTTAAACGTAGTTCTATTGCTAGTTTTCTTCTATTTTCTCAATCAATACTCGTTGGAAATGTTTTATTTGTCAATTTCTGAGCCATACTGCGTTACATTGAATAAGTTCACCATGATGTAGAATATTTATTAAGTCCTAATCATAAATACGTTATTCAAATTACGCTAACAAAACATTACCTGAAATTCAAATAACCGAATTCTCTTCAGACCACTTCACAAGTTTTTCGTATTCTTTTTGATACATGGATTAGGATTTTTGAGGTATTAATATATTCGCAACATTATTCGCAATTTTTTTTTAATTCTGGAGGTGTTTAATCGATTTCTTCAAACATAATTCACGAATTCAATGCGTAATTATAAATGATTTCAAAATTCGAAGCGTACGATCTGTCAATTTTCGTAACATTCACACCAACTGCCAAGATACAATACAAAAGTCTCTAGGATGTATGATCGAATTTTTAATTTAATTTCGACAGTTTTTCACAAAACTTGACTGAAATAGAGAAAATATCTCTTGATGAAATTATCGACCAATTACACCTTTTCCAATTGTAATTCCAAAAACGTAAAATGTAATTCAGAAAAGCAAATTGAATTTCAGAAAATGGAAATTGTAATTCAGAATAGTAAATTGATATTCAGAAACGGTAATTTGAATTTCAGAATAGTGATATGTAATTCAGAAAGGGTAATTTGAATTTCAGAATAGTGATATGTAATTCAGAAACGTTATTTTGAATTTCAGAAAATACAAATTGTAATTCGAATTGGTGATTTGAAATTCAGAAATGGGAAATTGTAATTCAAAAAAACGAAATTGTAATTCAGAAAAAATAAATTGTAATTCAATTGCTTGGTACCCAAACCACATTCTCTAATATTATGTATGTAATTCAAATTGACATGATTTCATTAAAAGTGGGTGGCGAACAATTGTAATAATGATTCTTGAGGTCATTTTCGACTCTCAAAGTACGTAGATACCTTAATAGAATCAAGAAATATAATACCTAATAACAACTTTATTTCCAAGAATAACATAAAGATACGTATATACAGTCAAAAACGAAAACAGGAAAAAAACAAACTTGAAAATACAGAATCATTCCTCATAAAGATAAATTTTGTGATGGGATGTTCTATGTAAATTTTCACTGACCAACTGGCATATTCTCTGATGCTAGAACCAAAGGTTGAAGAACTGTATCTAAGACTATATTTCTACGGTCTAAGCTTGATACCGAGCTCGATACTATTATGAATTACACATTTCATTTTCTGAAATTGAATTGATAACTTCTGAATTACAATTTTCCTTTTCTGGAATTGAATTTGCCATTTCTAAATTTCAATTCACTATTCTGAATTACAACTTTGTTTTTCTGAATTACAACTTCTCAATCTGAATTTCAATTTCGTTTATCTGAAATTGAATTAACTATTCTGAAATTACCATTCTGCAACTAGTTTTAGAATATACTATTCTGATTTTTATCAATAGGAACCTGGATTTTTCTTGGAATTCATGAATTGCTTTTCTGTAATTCGAAAGAGAAACATGTCTGATATATCTCGGAAGCAATGAAGCAAAGACGCTGCTCTCTCTTCAAATGTTCGAATATTCTCAAAATATTGTATACGTTTTGAGATAAATTATGTGGTAAAATTTGCATTGTTCTTGTTTTATCTAGAATTTTACTTTTAAAAATATTTGATCTTTGCCAGCAGCAATTTTTCATGATTCTTCCGAAGAATTGTCGTCTTGCAACTCACAGCCTCATAGTAATAATCACAGTGCAAAAATCCACTGGAGGCATTTGTTTATATCATATTTATTCTATCTTCTATTTCAATGTGTTTAATTCGTCGATGCAGATTCATGATTTATTTATGATATTCCTTGAGAATTCAAGCAACAAACCTGGTAACAGGAACGAATAGGTATATGTTCTTAGTGTTCGTAGAATTTACTTCGGTACAATGCAACCTGAAGGTTTTGAAATCGAACAATGCCCAGATTTCGTACATTTCCAGACAGAGGAATTTGCCAATGTCCTCCAGGTACACCAGATCCCACCTTTCTTGAACGAATTCTTTTCTATTTAATTTGAGAGAGGCAGCTGCTATATACTTGGGCAGCTGTTCAATTATGTGGATTGGGAGGACGGTTCTTACATAATGCATGAAAAAATCAATGTTCTCTTTAAAATCGACGATCTAGGCCAAGCTCGTTCATGCGTGAATTTTTTTATACATGTAGGAATAATATTCGTTTATTCTCCCGCAAAAAATGGTTTTCACCTGTTTTGTATCGAGCAGATCCGAGCTGCTAGATAACTAACTGATGTCAATATTTATTTTGGTGGTGAAAACAGCATATCTAAGTTATAGGGTGTATTTCGCAAATGTGCATTTTGGAAAAATTGTTGTTACTAGTTTCTTGTCAAACCAAAATTTTCCTGAAGCAGTAGAATTCATACTGATTTACTGTATTCGAAAGTATCTTTGAGCTCTAGTAGCAATAACTTGATCAATATTTTTTTTGGGAAGCCGATAAAAACTGATATAATTGGTTGAATACGTGATCAATATGAATTGCTTGTACGAAAAAAAAATATTATTTTTATGATGATGCTCAGGAAATATGTTTCTGGGAAGGTTTTGAAGTTTGTCAATAATTATTCATTTAGTTTTATTTCATTGTTTGACCTCTTTTGAATGTCCGTCAGTTTTATTATGTTATTATTTGAATAAAATTTTCATTCGCGATATCATTTTTCGTGTCTGCTGGATGCGGGGGTTAAAATAATCCTAAGGTTACTTCTGAGAAAATGTAAGGTATTCAATTGTCTACTTTATTGTGGAAAAAATACTTGGTGTTCTATTTGAAAAAATCGAGAAATAATAATTTTAAGTTCTACATATTTGGACCTTAATAACGGACACCCTGTATATGACAGGTTGATCGTTTAGGAACCATGTCAAGGCAAATCCTTCAATTAAAAAACTTTTAGTTCAAATTTATGTCACTATCGCTTCTGGAAATCGTCAGAAGACTTTTACTGAACTGCTTTTCCCTCACCTTTTTGCAGTTTTCTTCGAATAAGATCTGAACTGTTGGAAAAATGTCCCTAAGTTTTTTCGTCATGAAAGAGGTAATGAAGGTCATTGAAAATATGTGAAAATATATGGGGTGATCCATTAAAAAAATCATCCATTTGTTGAATAACATTTATCGGGGACACCCTGTATATCAGAAAATAATTTCCTGAGATTCAGAAATGAAGGTACAAGAGGTCTACTTTCCAACGAAATCTCTGAGATGTCTAGTTCGGAAGTTATGGAAGAAGAACGCACTATTGCAGGATCCTGACCCTGTATAGATAATTATAAAAATATTTTCTGCTGGTGAACAAATGGTGAATGGGGTGTCAAATATTTGGAGTGGAATGGCATCATTCACACTGAAAACACATACTTTTTCTCATTTCGAAGAGGATATATTGGGTGTTTTTTCATAGTGATATAGTGATAGAAATTTAAATTGAAATAAACACATTTAAATTAAGATTGAAGCCATAAATTATGTTGGCTTTCAAAGCTTCTATTTTCTATTGTTTCTGGTTTATCAGCATAAACCAATGATTTGACATAACCCCAAAGAAAATAATCCATTGGAGTTATATCGCATGATCTTGGAGGCCAATTAATTGGACCATTTCTCGAAAAGATATTATCGCCAAATCCTTCTTTCAATAAATCAATTGTTACGACTCTTGTTATAGTCAAGTGACTTTAGTTCTTGAACCAGTTGGATCTTGTACGAGTGTATAACAAGACCTTCACGCAAAATTCCAAAAGTCCAATTTGTTGTGAACGTCGACGAAAAGACAAATCTGGATCTTCATTAACACTATCGCTCATAGCAGCGGTATTTTCTTCTGTACGTACAGTTCTTTGTCTTATTGATATGTTCTTTACTGATCATTTCTTATCCGGCGAAAACACCTTACAATTCTTCAGGACTGTTTGGCAATGAGTTGAGAAAATGTGTCATCCGATTGAGATACCTACAATCTCCTAGAAGGAATCAATTTCTCTTGCCCTCGTGATACCATTGAATTTAAATATTCCTAGAACGAATTGGAGCTGAAATTTTTGGCCGCAAAGTGGCGGCACATAGTAGCTACTAAGGGAATTATAATTTTCCGGGACAGTCTGTTCCGTTTGTTAGCTATTCATTTACAGGAATCTGTAGGGTATTTATTTCCCTCTAGTATTATGAATCATATGCAGGGTAGGATTCGTCCAAATTAGATTTCTTCGTTACAAACGGTGTGGAAGGGAGATCATGTAGATCATTTGAATAATAAATAAATCGAAATCTAATCAGTGCCAACACTAGGTATTCTATGCATCTATGGTGATACTATCTTCTCATGTGAATCTTTGAAACATGCCAAATGGTTAAGGCATGGGTAGCCTCATTTAAGTCCTCAGTTTTTGGAGAAGTATTGGCAACATGAGTAAAATAGAATGTGCTTTTTGTATTTAATTTTTGAAAAGTTATTCAAGCTTAAATATGGTCCTCATGTCATGTCCCCTGTCGAATTCTCGCAGCAAGATTTGACTGAAAGTATTTCATAATAAGGCTTGGAGATGGAGATGATCTATAGCTACATCTAGGTACGAGGATATATTGCAAAATTCTTAGCCTACTATGGAACCAAACAAAATTTCAATGTCAAAATATTTTATTACTCAAAATATTCTCCTCTCTATTGAATACATTTATTACAGCGAACCTGCAACGTCTCTAGATCAAAAAAAAAAATGTTTCTTCTTGCTCTGCAAACCAGTCCTCCACAGCTTTTATAACCTCCTCGTTGGAAGAAAATTTACGACCTTTTAAACTTTTTTCAGTTGAGGAAAGAGATGGTAGTCGGACGGAGCCAAATCTGGTGAATAAGGGGGGTGTTCTTGTAATTCTAACCCTAAATCACGAATTTTTTGCATGGCAACATGAGATTTGTGTACTGGGGCGTTGTCCTGTAAAAACAAAACACCTTTGGATAGCTTTCCACGTCTTTTCTCTTTAATTTTTTCCCGTAGAGTAGTCAGTAATGTCCAATAGTAATCTCCAGTTATTGTTCTACCCTTATCCAAAAAATCAATCATGATTACTCCATGGCAATCCCTAAGAACTGAAGCAAGAACTTTTCCAGCAGATTTTTGGTCACGAAACTTCTTAGGTCTTGGAGAACCAGAGTGTTGTTTCTGGATCGTAGAAATGTACCCAAGTCTCATTCATAGTAACAATTCGGTTTGAGAAGTCTACATCGTTTTCAAATCGAGCACAGATCGAACGCGATGCTTCTACCCTTGCACGCTTTTGGACAACATTCAAACATTTGTGGATCCATTTTGCAGAAATTTTTCTCATCTCCAAATTGACGTGAACTACATGATGAACGCGTTCGTATGAAATCTTCAGTGCTTCAGATATCCGTTTTAGCCCAATTCGACGGTCTGATAAAATCATGTCATGAACTGCATCGATATTTTCGGGGACTGACACAGAAACTGGCCTTCCCGATCGGTCATCATCTTCAATGGAAAATTTCCCTCTTTTGAAGCTTGCAGTCCAATTTTTCACGGTCGCATACGAAGGACATTGATCACCAAGGGTATTTAGCATATCTTCGTAAATCTGCTTACCTCTTAACCCTTTTAAATACAGGTACTTGATGATGGCTCGATACTCCATTTTTTCGATTTTTACAATTTCGGTGGACATCTTTTTTTTGCGTAACTCTGGTTTACTTTTTTGACGTCTAACTCTACACTGACACTTCTAATAAGTTATTGTTCGTTGATATGGTATCGCAATATTTTGTTTATGCATGGAACTGGTCTAGGCTAACTAGGTATCAATACTATCAATACATCCTCGTGAGTATCATTGCTAAATGGATAACACATGTATTGCAATCATTAAAAGCTGGAACGTATTATCAGCAATCCCAATTCTTAATTCAATACCTTCAACAACGATTTCCGGACCAAGCACCTTTTATAATTATACAATCGCGAACCATATATAATAGATTGAAACATATTTATCGATGGATCTTTCGAGTGACTGACTTTGCCAACCTTGAATCAGTTGAACGATCTTGTTTTTCGAAGAAGTGCTACATGGCTGATTGGAAATGTACCTGGACTTCCTGGTATCATTTCATGATGAAATTGAAAGGTTAAACAGTGTCCATCAAAAAAAATTCTTGGTGGCCAACCATTTTCGTTCAGATAAAATTCGCCGATGGTAGAATGAATCCGTGGTCTGAACATCAGGAATAAGGGGGGTCTTCATTTTGAACAGAAGGTAGAATTAATTCAAATGAACCATTTTGGGCAGCTATTCAACTTTGAGGTCGACGTCTATTAAATAAATTATGGATTCCTCCAAAAACACCAAGTCGTTTTTCGAAAGTGAAGAATCTACTACCCATTCGAATCATGCAGAATACCCATTAGACTGATCAGTATCGCCTATACTTTGAGTGTGCTGAGCGTCTGAACAAAAGTCGAAACTGAAAAATCGAAAAATATAAAACCGAATAATTCGTTACTTATGTGGGCTACATGGACGATTTTGGTATCAAAATGTAGGTTTTCGAGGTCCCTCCATTCAATAAAAGATATTCCAGAGCCCTAACTAGCATAGTTTAGATTTTCACTTGTCAAATGGCATTTTTCGAAAAATTTCAAATTTCAAACTCTCATATCTTCCGTTCCTATCATCTGCGCCAAAAATCATTTATATCATATGGATCAGCATACCTCAATGTATCACTGTGCAAAATATGAGCGATTTGAAAAATCTCAAATTTTTGGTGAAAAATGCCAAAGGGGTAAGACCCCCCAAAAACACCATATTCGTCATCACCAAGGAATCCCTGGCGAATCCAAAGTCGTTTTTCGAACGTGAAGATCTACTACCCATTCGAATCATGCAGAATACCCATTAGACTGATCAGTATCGCCTATACTTTGAGTGCTGTGAGCCACTGAACAAAACTCAAAAATGAAATATGCAAAAAAAAAAATCGGGTATAAGAAGGCCTATATGAACATGTTTGGTATCAAAATATAGGGTTTCAAGGACGCTGAATCAAATAAAAAATAATTCAAGTCGCTATCTAGCATAGTTTAGATTTTCACCTGCGAATTGGCATTTTTCCAAAAAATCGAAATTTCAAATCGTCAATTAATAGTGAATTAAACTGCAAAAAGTAATGTTTATAAAGTTTTTGACACATAAAGTATCTATTAGAAAATGATGAACAAACATTTTATTTCCGTTGGGAAGATAATGGATTTTTAATTTAAATATCTCATTAATTGAAATTTGCAAAAACTCCAAATTAGTAGGCATGGGCCGGAATGGGGTCAACTTAAAACCGAAAAACATGACCATAAGACAAAAGAAAGCTTAGAAACCTATCCTAGATGGGTGATTTCTGGATGAAGAGTTAATAATTTCGGTCTTATTCTGTTCAAAGTTAATCAAAAATAGTCAGTTGTCATAAAAATTCCATCCGCTTACTGGATAAATTCTAGTTCCGGATAAATTATTTTTTGTCCCAAAAACCGTTTGGCAGAAATTACAAGAGACCATATTTGTTGAGAATATATTGTGAAATATGAATATGGAAAAAAGTTTATCGGGAAACAAGGTCTAGGGGTGGCTTTTTCTACCCCTTTGCATAGAGGAATACCACCAAAACATTTTTTGAGTGCCTTCTCGATCGCAATTTTCCACCTAAAAGCTTGATTTTTTTTTTAAATTGAAGTTGAAGGATGTCTTGATGGCACTCCAATTTCTTCTCTTTGATAAAATTATTTTTTCACATGAAAAAATCGGCTACTTCATTCAAAAAGTGCCTTTCATTTTTCCAAGTTCACGCCCTCAATTTTTCACCTAAAAGCTTGTGTTTTTATAAATTGAAGTTAAAGGATGTCTTGAGGGCACTCCAATTTCTTCTCTTTGATAATAATTATTTATGATATGAGTGTTAAAAGTGTGAGTGAAAAAGTTTGTGAAATGAGCGGAGCGAATTGAACAATTTCACGAACAAAATAAAATCACTTTTAACACAAATACCATAAAATGTTTTTTGTACAACTGCCTTATTTTGATAATGAAATGGGCGAATTTGCAATGACAATAAACTTCAAAATGCTTTTTAATATTCAAATAATCAAAAGGTTGTTGTGAATGGCAAACGTTGCCAACGTTATGATTACTAACAAATGAGAAAAGACGCTGTCATTTGAATTTCGTTCGTGTCCAATTTTCGTCTTGGGTTTTTAACTGCTTAATATGTTTGTCGAGAGTCCAATTATTAATAAAAGTGACGATTTGGTTGTTCCTGTGGATATTGAAGAGTCTGCAAGAAGAGCAAATCTGGAACTCCTACACCTAAAAAATCTGTTCAGCAGTACGATATTGCATATTAGAATTCCCTGGCCTGGTGTAAATTGAAAAATGAAGAAGGGAACTTCAGTGAACCTGTTTTCCTGGCATAGGTACTTAGAAGAAAAATCAAAAATATGGAGTTCATCAACTTTGTGGAGCAAATTTTCAATGATAAAGTCAAGCGCCCTTGTTAAATATGGTGTGGATGTTAGTAGATATTTTAAAGTAATAGCATATTTAAAACGGAAAAGTGAAGGATATCGTCCCAAAAAATCGAAAATTCTCACTCTTGAACAAGTTGAAAGGTTTATAAATGAGGCACCAGATGAGAAATACTTGATGGTTAAGGTTGCAACTATTTTCGGATTATTTGGATCCTGTCGGCGTGAAGAATTGTGTAATTTATCAGTGGAAGACATCGAAATAACAAATAAGTCATTGGTTATAACTTCCAAACACAAAAACAAAAGACAGTCGTTCTTTCAGTATTATTGGAAAGTATGTTGACTATTTTCATAAGTACTTTGCACTGCGCCCTTCTGTCATCAAACATCGTCGTTTTTTCCTGAAATACATGAAAATAAATGCAATGCCAATCCAGTTGGTATCAATACATTTGGGAAAATTCCATCTATTGTTGCCGAATTCCTCAAACTGCCAGAACCAAAGCAATATACAGGACACTGTTTTCGAAGATCCTCCGCTTCATTGCTAGCAGAATCAGGAGCAAATATTACGGATATAAAAAAACATGGTGGATGGAAGTCTACGACGGTAGCCGAGGGCTATGTTGATCATTTCATTGCATATAGAAATGTCATTGCTGAAAAAATTCTCCCAACCTCAACAGATTTTGGATCATCATCATCCAATATTGTATTTCCGGTTTCTACAAGTACTGATGGTGCTGAAGATTCTAATAATGTGTTGCGAAGCTCCCTAACGTCACAGGGCATTAATGTTAGTAATTGTTCTAGTTTTAAGATTAATATTAATGTTCATAAGTAATGATTGTTAAATATTGAAAATAAAAATGTTCAATTGCTGAATTTTTTTCATCTGATTTCATCATAAGAAAATGGAGTGCTAAAAATATTTTTAACACTAATATTAAAAATATTTTTAACACTAATGTTAAAAATATTTTTAACACGCTTCCACGTAAACAATCAATTTTAACATTGTTTGCTGTCATTAAAAGTGTCACTTTTAATGGCAGTTGTACAAAAAATAATTTTTTCGCATGAAAAAATCGGGTTGAATTGGGAGTCTATGAAAATTGACGTCATAATCGTTTTTCGGCGGTTGTTCATCAATTTTTTTTAGAAAATTTGTTGGAGTGCCCTCGACATATCAATTTTCTATATTAAAAAAAATCAATTTGGATAGGCGCTTAATAAATGCAAAAAATGATGGAAATACTGAAAAGACTTCCAGAAAGTGTGAAATCGCAGGGAACTGTTTGAAATTCCAGGCGAATTAAAAAAAATCAAGTTTTCGGTTGGAAAATTGAGAGCGTGAACGTGGAAAAATGAAAGGCACTTTTTGAATGCAGAATTAGTGCCGTCGGTCAGAGTATAACGGCCCCTTAAGATACTTTGAAATTTTTGAGAGCCAGCTTGTAAGAAATTATATTTTATGTAGAAAAGTGAAAAATTCTTCTTTTGCCGCCCATTAGCGCCCGCAGAGAGGGGGGCAAGTGGGACATGCCCCCCCAGAATGGCCTTATCGTTTTTTAGCACGACACATCAGCGTTACTTTCTAATTTTTATTTTGCCCCCCCTGAGAAAATTTTCTGCGGGTTTCTGTTGTGATATGACTTTCTAAAACATATTCAACAATATGATTATACTCAGAAAATCAATTTTTCTACGTTCTGAAATAAATGATATCATCCACTATGGATGATGGTGTCTTTTGTAGGATGACCATAACAAAAGGAAAAAATGGTAGAATGTTTTTCAGGCAAGGTAAAAAATAATCCAACTTAAGAATGAAAATAACATAATTTATTTTCGATTTCTGGTAAAAATACATCTGGGCTATTGTTTTTCTTGTTCTGCTGAGGTATGCAACGTTGATGTCTTTTATTACAAAAGATACGAAATACTGAATAATAGATATTGACTTCATATTTCGAAGATTGGGATGATTTCAAAAGAAATCCTGTTGAATGCCATTGCGTTTGTCACAATGCTCATATTACAAGTATCTAAGACAAAAACCTAATTATCAAATATGAAAATAAAAACAAGAATATAATTTTTCAGTTATCTACAAATCTATAACATGAATTCAGATGTATTAAATGCTATCTAGTTGGAGAACGAAAACACATTGATATACATAAAAGGTACTATTTTTGCACATGCGAAGTTGGAGCAACATTGAGATACTTCTGAATTTCACACTTCGCTAAAATAGCATTAATTACAAATATATAGATAATATACATTTGTCTTTGTCTCGTTTGCATTTCAAATAATGCGCTACATATTAAATAACAAAAAACAATGTGCTCATTTTCGTCAATTGTATGTACAATATTCAAAGTTAAAATGATTCATTCTAGAGTTTATGCGTTGGGTAGTCACCAACTTGTTTCAAATATTCTGCTTCCGATATATACAAATTGGATAACTATATATCATCAAACTGTCATGGAGATCACCGAAATCAACAAACCCCTCAAGCGTCAGATCACTTAATAAAATTTTCCAACCAGAAAATAGTAATTATAGATAAGTATCACATTTCTTTTATTAATCTACTGAAGTCTTGCACTTTGATTCGAACAGGTCGTTTTCAGTTCAACAGATCCGTCATCTATGTGTGTCTCAATAGATAACCTCGTACACTGTCGCCTTCTTGTCACCCGATCCTGTCACAATATACTTGTCATCTGCTGAGATGTCACAACTCAATACACTCGATGATTCCTTGGACTGAAAAAGAATCGCAATTAGAAGCATTTCAGAAGCCCAATTAGAGTTAAAGAACGATTTCACGATTAAAACTTAACCAGTGGCGGCTCGTGCAAGTTTAAGTTATACTGGCGGATACAAAATTGACAATAATCCCTCGATAGAAGTTCAATCCATTCTTTTATATTTTTATATAAAACAAAGTTGTTGGTTACACCATTTATAACTCGAGATCGGATGGACTGTTTGTTATGAAACTTCATTTATGGATTCGTCTACGGCCTGGTTATTATAAAATACATTGAAACTCTGAAAAATTCGATGAAAAATATGCTCATGAAGGAAATGCTTTCCCTTCTTCTGACGAGGAAAATTTTGCTTTGTAAAATATTTACTCCCAGCGATGAGGAATCATCTTACTCGAAAACCAAACATTCTAAAGGGTGTGTATGAAAAGTAATTTGAAGCCATCTGAAAAAAATGAGCATCCTTGTTGATATTCTTAAAGTTTTGGACCTTGTTGAGAACATCCTCTACAAGGAAAATGCTTTCCAGCAAATCATCAGATTTGAAACACACATTAACCAGAAAATTGAGAATATTGAAGTTATTATCACTCTGATAATGAAGTAAAATCTTCCACTTTTCCATATTTTTTCGTAAGTTAAAACTATTCTTACAAATCCAACCCAATTTGAAAACTGACCCGAGTTCCCGATTAATCTGAATAGTGCAGAATAATTGCAGTTTGCCCTTCGCGAGCGTTATCTAGATTCGTGAGGCTAGCCTCAGACTCAACGTAACATGTGACGTTTAGGCGTGCGGTCTTCTCGCCTGCCGTCCGTTCCCTACGATGGAGAATAACGCGCTAGACAAGGAAGTGCGAGGCCAGCCTCTGACGTTAACTGGGAGGTGAGGAAGAGAGATGGATACACAGAAATCGTGAGATATGGAAACGTAGACCCGGAGACGCATTTTATTGCTATACAGGGTCTTTCACGAGGAACCTCACGCATATTTATACGGGAAACTACTGAACGTATTTTCATGAAATTCAGCACTTATAATAAGTATTTCACGATGCTGATGAAATCTAAAATATTTTCAAGGCATAAGTATTTCACGATGCTGATGAAATCTAAAATATTTTCAAGGCATAAGTATTTCACGATGCTGATGAAATCTAAAATATTTTCAAGGCATGAGCACCTCCGGTTTTTCCGGAAATGACGTCAACTTCCGTTTTTCAAATTAGAACACCATTTTTTTATTGCAGAAATAGATTCCTTAGAAAATTTCAAGTTATTTAGATGTAACATTTTTCAGTTTTGGTTGGAAAATTCTCTCTGAGCGGGAAAATTCGAAAAAAAAATCGAAAATAGAGCTCCGCTGAAACAAGAATAACTTCGAGGTTTTTGGATGGAAAATTTTCATTTTTGGGATTTTTCAAGATGTAAGATTGATGTATCCACTTTGAAAATCGAAATCGCGATTCATGATACAGGGGGTGAAAAAATCGCTTTCAAAGTTAGGGATGACAAAATCGTGAAAAATCAATTTTTTCAAATTAGAACCCCATTTTTTTATGGCAGATATTGAATCTACGTTAAAAAATAATGTGAGTATATGCATCACACCCTTGCCCTAAAGTGGATATTAACTCAGAAAATATCCATTTTAGGGCAAGGGAATGAAAATTTTCCATTCAAAAACCTCGAAGTTATTCTTGTTTCAGTGGAGCTCTATTTTCGATTTTTTTTTCGAATTTTCCCGCTCAGAGAGAATTTTCCAACCAAAACTGAAAAATGTTACATCAAAATAACTTGAAATTTTCTAAGGAATCTGTTTCTGCAATAAAAAAATGGTGTTCTAATTTGAAAAACGGAAGTTGACGTCATTTCCGGAAAAACCGGGAGTGCTCATGCCTTGAAAATATTTTAGATTTCATCAGCATCGTGAAATACTTATAAGTGCTGAATTTCATGAAAATACGTTCAGTAGTTTCCCGTATAAATATGGGTGAGGTTCCTCGTGATAGACCCTGTATAATGAAGGGAAATTACGATATAAGGACTGAACGAGAATAAATTCGTTTTCACAAAAACGCTTATATCTTTTGAACCACTGGACCGATTTCGAAAATCGAACTCATTTTCGAATCATCTTCTAATTCTGATGAAAACTGTGTTAACAATAAAAAAATCAAAACTATTTTTTACAAAATTCATGGATTTTTTCTGGAATTCTTCCCATCATGCTTTTTATCGTGTTCTCAGTCACTTTCTGGGATGCTGTCTTCCACTTTTGCTTGAATTCCGCTAATGTTTTCGTTGATTTCTTAGTCTTCTTCAATTCTCTTTTGACCAGGGCCCTATATCTTTCGATTGGCCTGAGTTCTGGGCAATTTGTTGGATTAGTCTCTTTGGGGACAAAAACCACCTCATTAGCTTCGTACCATTCCTTGGTGGCCTTGCTGTAGTGGCATGAAGCTAAATCTGGCCAAAAGAATGTTGACACATCGTGCTCACGTAAAAATGGTAAAAGTCGCTTCTTCAAGCATTCCTTGATGTATATCTTCGAGTCAACAGAGCCTTGGCCAACGAAAAATTTGCTCCTTTTCCCACAAGTGCGAATTGCTTGCCAAACCAGGAATTTTTTAGAAAACTTTGCTTGTTTCTTCACGCGAAATTGTTCGTCAACATTTCCACGAGAATCTGCAGAATAAAATTCCTGACCAGGAAGTTGCGAGAAATCAGCCAAGACATAGGTTTCGTCGTCCATCACACAACAAGAAAAAATTTTCAAGAAATCTTTTTTTAATTTCTTTGCTCTTGATTTCGCTTCTTGATTCTTCACAGTGTTCCTGTCTGGCACTTTCTGCACTTTGTATGTTCTAAGCCCACAACACGACTTGATTTTCTGAACGGTTGACTGCGAACAACCCACTATTTGGGCCACTTTCGGTCTTGAAAGGTTAGGATTCTTCTGAAAAAGGCTGATGGCTTTCTTCACTTTTTTTGGGTTATGAAACCCCTTTTTCCTCCCGGTTCCTTCCTTGCGGTTAATTGTAAGATCTTCGTTGAAGCGCTTAACAACTCTTGCTACCGTTTCCGGACGAACGCGAGCCTCTTTTGCGATTCTTTTGAAGCTCCATTTTTGATTTTTATTGAAAAAGTTTCACTATAAATTCTCGTGTTTTCACTTCGCTTGACATTTTGCGACAGAGAATTGGAATGTCTATGAAGTAAATGTTCCACACGTTCATAACAAAACTAAGTTATTATTGAGTTTAAATATACATATATGTATATTTAAACTCAATGGTATGATCAAATTTTGATTATTTCTCAATTGGTTCAAGACATATAGGCGTTTTTGTGATACCGAATTTATTCTCGTTCAGTCCTTAAATGCGTATGGATGCAGATAATAAAAAAATTTAAATGATTAAATGAATAATTAATAAAAGTACGTGTAATTTTCGACGTTTATTGGTGAGGCACTGCCTCATAGGACAAGCCGCCACTGAAACTAAAATGAACCGTTTGAAGACGTGTGATAGTATGAAGTGATTTACCTGGAAGATGCTAGCCCCATAGGGTGTTCTCCAAGCATTCAACAAGTTATCTTTACCAGTTGACACGAACCATTTACCACACGCGGCAAACCGCAAACTCAAAACGCAACTCTCGTGCAGATGGAGCTGATATTTATCCGGTTTGGAGGCATGCAAAACTTCAACGTTCGAGTTCTCCATGCCTACTGCAAGCCATTCACCGGTCGGACAATACCCAAGAGAGAAGATCTGCGAACTGAAGTCGTGTTGTTGAAGCTGCCTGCCTTCTCTCAAATCCCAGCTACGGACGGTATTGTCGAGACCGCCGGTCCATAGCTTCGTGCCGTCAGCCGAAATGTCTATGCAGGAAGCGCCGTCCGTGTGTCCTTGGAATTGCCTCACAAGCGTCTGATTGTGCAGGTCCCATACAGCTATATTACCATCGCTACAGCAACTGAAACATACTTTGGAGTCGGGGCTGATGGCGAGGGCGTAGCACGCGGGTGCGCTTGATGTGAGTTCGGCTTTGATGCGAGGTGTCGGACTAGCAAGATCCCATATCGAGAGATTGCTCGCTTCTCCGCCCACTATCAGGGTTCTTCCATCTGGTAGTAGTTTGACGGATCTTATATAGTTATCTCTTTGCTGGAAAAATCGAAAATGAGTACCCTTCATCTTGAGCAACACTGCGCAAAAAAATTAACGCACATTATGGAAATCTCAAGTTTATTCTACAACTGAAGGTGTTCTCAATGATAATTATTTTTATCAGAATTATGCATGCATATGTTATCCACTTTCAACGTTTTTCTTCAATACAGATGTTTTCTCCCAGCAGGAATAAAAAAAGATGATATTATCAGATTTTGAATGTATTGGCTCCATTCTAAAATCAGTTGTTCTCGATCAATTCTAGTGATCAATAGTTTTTCTTTCGTTTGATTTTCTACACTCGATCGCTATGCAACGCGAAACACGCAATTTGACCCAAGAGGAATGTGCCCAAGCGGTAGTTTTGCGAGAAGAAGGATGGACATACACAAGAATTGCAGAAAGGTTTGGAGTTTCCCATACAAGTGTGTCCAGAATGTTGCAGCGATTCAGGGAGACAGGTATGAATGTCCGAAGACCAGGACAGGGTAGACCACGGGTAACAACTGCCATTCAAGAACGTTACTTGAGAGTTTCTTCGTTGAGACAACGGTTTGCAACCGCTCACCTCCTTCAAAATCAGCTTGAGCAAACTCATGAGGTGCAAATTAGCACTCAGACAATAAGAAATCGCCTCAGAGAATATGATTTACGGCCTCGTGTCGCGGCAAGAGGCCCAGCTCTTACCCCAGCCCATCGAAGGGCGCGTTTGGATTTTGCGAGAGAGCATATCCATTGGGAAGAGGCCGATTGGGAAAGAGTTCTCTTCACAGATGAGTCTAGATTCTGCCTCTACCATTGTGATCGACGTTACCTTGTATACAGACGTCTACATGAAAGATATGCTCAGTGCAATTTCCTGAATACTACTGGTTTCGGGGGAGGATCGATTATGGTATGGGGTGGAATATCTTTGACTGCTCGCACAGACCTAGTGGCCGTTGATAATGGAGCTATGAATGCTGATAAGTAGATAAGGAACATTCTTGAAGAGCAAGTAATGCCATTTGCCCCATACATTGGTGAAAATTTCATTTTTATGGACGATAATGCCAGACCCCATCGTGCGCGCATCGTTCAGGAGTACCTTCAAGAGGTTGAAGTCTCTCGAATGGAATGGTTTGGGACAACCTCAATAGAAGGCTGAGAAGTTCAGAAAATCATCCAGCTACTCTTAATGACTTAGGAATTCAACTCGGAGAAATCTGGGAAGGATTAGATCAGAACATTTTAAGATCACTCATTTTTAGTATGAACCGTCGTTGCCGAGCTGTAATTAACGCAAGGGGAGGAAATACTAAGTATTAAATCACTTATCAGCATTTCAGTATTTTGAAAATTGTTCATTTCTCTTCTGTCACATAAGATTCGGTGAAATCCTGAATTTTTCTTCCATTTAATGTGTCTTGTTTCGTTCAAAACCTTCCCGAGAGAACATAAAAAATAAGTTATAAAGTCAATGTAGAGTTAACTTTCATTTAAATTGAGATTTTCAGAATGTGCGTTAATTTTTTTGCGTGTAATGTGTAATTCATTTAAAAATTGAGGGGGAAATAAACAAAGAACTGATCAATACAAATTCTGAAAAATATTATTTCGCATGTAAACTGAAAATTCCATACATTTATCCCAAGAATTGACAGAGATATCATGGAAATAAAATCGTTTGTCCAGATTTCCATGAAATTACAGCTCACCAGGTTTTTTTCCTAATATACGAAGAAAAACAGAAAAGCGAGTACTACACAATCTAGAGAAATGATTGAGCTTTAATTTAAAAAAAAAAATTGTTGGTCTACGCCGCATACGAACTGAGATATCATGGAAATAAAAAGCCCAATTTTTGAAGGGAGCTCGCGAGCTCGTACGTGTACCAGGTCCCCTTAAGGGGCCTTTATACTCTGGCCTACGGCATGGATTCTCCATTCCAAAAGTGCCTTTCATTTTTCTAAGTTCACGCCCTCAATTTTCCACCTGAAAGCTTGATTTTTTTTTAATTCTCCTGGAATTTCAGACAGTTCTCTGCAATTTCACACTTTCTGGAAGTCTTTTCAGTATTTCCATAATTTTTTGCATTAATTAAGCGCCTATCCAAATTGATTTTTTTTTTAAATATAGAAAATTGATTTGTCGAGGGCACTCCAACGAATTTTCTAAAAAAAAATTGATGAACAACCGCCGAAAAACGATTATGAAGTCAATTTTCATAGACTCTCAAATTCAACCCGATTTTTTCATGCAAAGAAATAATTTTTTCAAAGAGAAGAAATTGGAGAGCTCTCAAGACCTTTAACTTCAATTTTAAGAAAAAATCAAGCTTTCAGGTGAAAAATAGAGGGCGTAAACTTGGAAAAATGAAAGGAACTTTTTGAATGGAATGGAGAATCGGTGCTGTAGCTGTCGGTCAAAGTATAACGGCCCCTTAACCCAAAAATCTGGCAATGAAGTTCAAGATCGACGTCTAAGACTCATGGCCATTAGAGACCGATTTGCGACAACTCGATCTTTGGCTGATGAGTGGTTAGGAGAACAAGGCCATCCTGTAACTGCCCGAACGGTTCACCACCGGATAAGGTCTTTTGGAGCGACTAAATTTTGGCTTCAGCAATTCTCTAATTTATGAATGAGATGCTGTGTCTTCTCTTCCTTCGACCTAAGCTAAGACCAAACTGATCCACTCTCTCAAGGTGGTGTTAACAGAATATCTTGAGACTGCGGGAAAGTTTACATCGGGACTACTAAAAGGAGCATTTATACGCGAAGTAGTTGAAGGAATTATACTCACTAGGCAATCTAATTGAGAAACAGGACTCTTGGATCCTGGCTGACTAATGTCCCAAACTTTAACGCATCCTTTTCCTCCCGTATAAACGTATTTTGTTGGGTTCGATATCGTCACAGCACACACCACTTCGCCATGGCTCAGAGTATTTATTTGTCGCGCATGCCTGGGAATTCCCGGTCCTATTAAGGCGTCAGGGGGGAACGGTACCGGTTGCATTTGACCCTCAGCGCTCACATGAAAGGAATACGCGCTGCAAAGAAGAAAATGTTAGATTTCGGGAAAACTTCCAGGCTGTTCAATGTTCATCAACGAAATACTTACGGTTTTCCCCCTGGTATACCGAGACCGGGCACCACTGGTGCCCTCATCTGTGAGTGTGGATCATATCCGACTTGTAATGGTGGTCGTGGATAATTGTTTAAGGCAGGTGGTAGATTGTTGTGAAGTCCTCCATACGCACCAGCGGCAGCGGCTGCGGCAGCTTGTAGTTCGTGTGGTGCAGCGCCTAAAAATAATTATGTTATTTTATCAGGAAAATGTTTATTCCCAATGCGGCCCATATGGACCCCTAGGGGTGATGACCAAGGCAGTTCCCCGAAAAAATTGGGTGTTCATGACCTGTAAATGGGGATCTACGCTTGTGGTATTCATTAAAACCGATATTAAGAGTCTTTAGCCTTCAAAATAAGAAACGTATACTGCCAGATGGCAGTGCAGTGCATTAATTATTTTTTATTGGATTATTCAGCTTGATAGAACAAATGTTGGGGCGCAGGGAATATAACAGAAAATCCTACACGAAACTAGATCTCACACTGGCTGTATAATACACTCTCTTCCCTTCACCAGTCATCTGGGAGGAGATATCTGCGAGGCGTGTCATTTGAAAGAAATTCAATTCCATGTTAGAATCCACAATTGTAAGAAACAATTAATTTTCACTAATCGACGGCTTAAACAAACCTCGATAAATTGTCGTTGTTACAAATGGATATTTATCATTTCGAATAGAAAAATTCTAGGAAATAAATTGCGCGAAAACAATGACAAACTGCTCCACATGAGTTGGAGATATTGACTAAAATTGCAAAAAAATATAGTTAAAATAAGATTTTTGTGATGAAAATTCATATTAATATGATTTCAAGTTGCAAATTAGTTTTAGCCTGTAGGTCTGCAGCGTATACAGGGTGGTTGAGAAAAATCGAGTAAAATAACGAAATTTTATTCCCAGAGAATTCAAGCATTTCAAGACTATCAATACAATGTATGGCCTCCATGGGCATCAATAACAGCTTGACATCTTCTTCATATACTACACACGAGGTTGTTGAACATTTCTTGAGGAATTTGGTTCCATAAACGGGGCAGAAGCTCTCTCAGATTATTTGAGGATTCTGGGGTAGGTTGATGATTATTTAATCTTCTTTGGAGCATATCCCATGCATGTTCCAAGCAATTCGAATTTGGTGAATGCTGAGGTATTGGTAAATGTGGAATACCAAGCTCCTCGCGCGCATTTTCAACTATGGCTGCAGGGTGCGGTCTAGCGTTATCGTCTAGAAATTGAAAAGTTTCACCAATAGCAGCGTGAAAATTTGGCACAACATTGTCAATGACATATGCTCCCTATAGTGTAAGGCGGTCATGATGCCAGGACAAATGTGTAGATCTGTGCGCCCGTTGAAACATATCCCGGCCCATACCATAACACTACCCCCTCGGAATGAATGGACTTCTTGGACATAGCGTAGATTACGGGGTATGCGTGGGATTGTCCATACCCTTATTCTTCGAGAATCTGAAAATCGTCCATATCTGGATTCATCAGTGAAAAGGACACTACTCCATTGATGGTTCCAATTGATATGTTGCCTTGCCCATTCCAGTCTTTGACGCTTATGGTCACGTGTTAATGGAACTCCTCTTAATGGACGTCTAGAACCTAGATTCCCCTCTCTCAAACGTCGTCTGATGGTTTCGATGGAAACTTGGACCCCATCTGCATTTTGAAGAGTATTCCGTAGCATTCTACACGTAGATGTAGGGTTTTTTCTCGCCGAAACGGTGATGAAGCGATCCTGAACAGGTGTTGTTTTTCGTCGCCCATCAATCCTTGGTCTTTCCAACACGGAACCTGTCCCCCTGAACCTATTCCGAAGTCGAGATATCACACTTTGGCTGACTTGGAGCCTTTCCGCTACAACAACCTGAGTTAGTCCACCCTGTAGCATTCCGATAGCCCTATTAGCCTCAGCAGTCAGCGTTTGTTAATTTACGTCTTGGCATTTTCAGAAAACTCGTTTCAAATCGAAGCCGTTGATAAACTGACTTTATTTCAAAATAAGAACATTCATGAAGCATATGCAAAGAACCAAACTTCAGAAAAAAGGCGACCAGATTGACGAAATGTGTCATACTGATTTTTATTGGATCGATTAAAGTTGTTATTGAGTTTTAAATGATTTTACAGCGATTTTCTCGAAGATTACATACTTTTAAAAACGATTGAATACGATATCCCTAACTCTTCTGGAGCAGTAGGTATATTATTTACAAAAAAACGGTGAATTCTGAAAGAAAAATGAGATAGAAGTTTGATTAACTAAATGATAGACTTCAATACTAAAATGAAAAAACACAAAAAATGTTACAAAATAACTAAAAATTATGGGGAATATCGTTCTCATTCATTCAATAATTATAGAATATTTTTTTTATAATTTTTATCTTCATACACTCATACATCCCTTCATCAATCAGAAAAAAATAAATCGTTTCTGACTCCCTTTTTTTCAGGGACGTAGACCCTTAAGTAACTTCAGCAATGGGTCTCTGAGCTTACCGTTAGAAATTCCTGCTAGATAAGGCGGATACTGTCCCAAAGAGGGGGGTTTGACCACAGGTTTGAGTCCTCCAGCTCCGCTAGACGGGCCTGCTGCCGATGTTGGTGTCACAGGTTTGGAAATGGGGGTGCTCGGTTTGTCGCCATCTAACTTTTTTGTTGAAGGGGTCGATGCGTTACTCGATGTACCTGATCGCGGGCTGTGCGGACCGGGATGGTCCTTCTTGGCGTTCAGTTTGTCAAGGCCGTTTTCTCTTGGTGACGCGGTTCCGTTGGGCGGCGAGACCGGATCTTCCGATGCATCATCCACAACAAGATCCTGGTCGCTTTTCTCGCCGTCACTGTGCTGTTTGATGAATTCATGATTAATTTTTTAAACAGAACCGAATTCCGAAAAATGAAAAAAAGTTTTCTTTTGGCCTCAAGAATCTACAGTTAAAATATATGTACAAGTCAAAGACTCTCCCTGTATAGCCGCAGATTCAAATCGCATAATAAAGAATACCAGAGTACGGTAGTCAATTCAATAAAATAGGGAATTCTCGGAGAACAACTTTCGAATTCCGTTTTTTTCCTGACATCGCTCAGGCTAAAGACCGTGCGATTATGTGTCTTATATCTCAGTCGCCTTGTTAGACGACTTCCAGGAATTTCTGCAAGTGAACATATGGCGGTAGACGGAATCCATTGTGGAGACCATCTAAATTTATTGCAGTGGCGTGATATCAAGATATTAAATTGACTGCGAGATTGTTCCATTATATGGTAAGCAGTGTTGTTGTCTACGTTTTCTCCGCCTTGATTTGATGGAGATACCTGAGGGTATAATCTATCGGCGAACGAATTCTTTTTCTTTTCTGTTCTCCTTAAACACTCATTCCTTTGAATTACCCAGCAGGAATTAAAATAAAAAAATTGAAGACGCATGTGAGAAAGGGAGAATCATGTCGCGTGGTTGTGACCCCCTCATTATTTATTCATTCATTTATTCATTTATTTATTTATTTATTTATCAACAATGATACCTAGATGCTGAACATCTGTATCACATGCAATAACTACGAGGATATATTGAAAAATTCTTAGCCTACTGAAGAACCGAACAAAATTTCAATGTCAAAATATTTTATTACTCAACATATTCTCCTCTTAATTGAATACATTTATTACAGCGAACCTGCAACGTCTCTAGACCTCTCAAAAAAAATGTTTCTTCTTGCTCTGCAAACCAGTCCTCCACAGCTTTTATTACCTCCTCGTTGGAAGAAAATTTAGGACCTTTTAAACTTTTTTTTAGTTGAGGAAAGAGATGATAGTCGGACGGAGCCAAATCTGGTGAATAAGGGGGGTGTTCTAGTAACTCTAACCCTAAATCACGAATTTTTTGCATGGCAACATGAGATTTGTGTACTGGGGCGTTGTCCTGTAAAAACAAAACACCTTTGGATAGCTTTCCGCGTCTTTTCTCTTTAATCTTTTCCCGTAGAGTGGTCAGTAATGTCGAATAGTAATCTCCAGTTATTGTTCTACCTTAAAGCAAAAAATCAATCATGATTACTCCATGGCAATCCCAAAAAACTGAAGCAAGAAACTTTTCCAGCAGATTTTTGGACACGAAACTTCGTAGGTCTTGGAGAACCAGAGTGTCGCCATTCCATCGATTGTTGCTTTGTTTCTGGATCGTAGAAATGTACCCAAGTGTCATCCAAAGTAACAATACGGTTTAAGAAGTCTACATCGTTTTCAAATCGAGCACAGATCGAACGCGATGCTTCTACCCTTGCACGTTTTTGGTCAACATTCAAACATTTGGGGATCCATTTTGCAGAAATTTTTCTCATGTCCAAATTGACGTGAACTATATGATGAAAGCGTTCGTATGAAATCTTCAGTGCTTCAGATATCCGTTTTAGCCCAATTCGACGGTCTGATAAAATCATGTCATGAACTGCATCGATATTTTCGGGGATTGACACTGGCCTTCCCGATCGGTCTTCAATGGAAAATTTACCTCTTTTGAAGCTTGCAGTCCAATTTTTCACGGTCGCATACGAAGGACATTGACCACCAAGGTTATTAAGCATATCTTCGTAAATCTGCTTACCTCTTAACCCTTTTAAATACTTGATGATGGCTCGATACTCCAATCTTTCGATTTTTACAAGTTAGGCGGACATTTTTTTTTAAATTTATTGCGTACCTCTGGTTTACTTTTTTGACGTCGAACTCTACACTGACACTTCTAATAAGTTATTGTTCGTTGATATGGTATCGCAATTTTTCATTTATGCATGGAACTGGTCTAGACTAACTATGTAGATATCAATACATCCTCGTATATAAAACGCGTTCGTCATTATTTCCAAGCAACTTCAATACAAAGCAAAATAATAGCAGGAATGCAACCATAAAAGAGACATTCCACCATTAAAATAAATCATTACACCTCGTATACTACAGGAGAATGTTTATGGCGCATTAATTTTAGGGTTCTAGCTGCAAACTACTCTGCCATATAAAAATATAACGCTTGTTTTAAATTCGCTTTGGCGCCCCACATGGCCTCATATCGTTTCCAATGCGAGCTTTCAACTGAATGGTTGGTAGTTGTCCACCCTAACAGGGCAGTCATTTTCCAGTTGGTTTCATTCCTTCGAAAATGAGTAGAAACCTTCAAAAATGCGAAATTGAATTTTTTACATCGGTGCTTTCTTTATTTTCTGGATATCTTTCTACTTGCTAAAAATTTCAGGAAAATAGGAAGAAAATCTATTTACTTTCACAATATTTCTTAACAAAAACATTTAGTTTTATCTGATTATATCTGCAACTAAAAAGCCATATTTCTGCCATCAAAATAAGTTCCTTCTTAGATTTTCCCTAAAAAATATCTCAAGAAAAAAAGTTTTTATTTACTTTGTGATTGATCAAGTTATATCAAACCCTATTGGCTCCTGTTCAACTTATGCCCAGCAGAGAATTTTTTCCAAATTTTTTCTAGGTACATTTTGTCATAAAAAATCGATCAGTGCTACTCTCAAGTTGCAGAAGGCTCTATTTTCGAAGATATGAATTTTTGAAATTTGCATAAAATATACCATTTTTATAACATAAAATTCGATTATTACACATAATAGATTCATGGAATATTGTGTTTGACATAAAATTTAGTCAATTATTATCCTCCTCCAGAATTATTATAACAACAGGGGCGGTGATAATGTTTTCTTTTGGGAGGGGTAAATGGAAGAATAAAGCTGCAAAATGGTGAATGCGCGAGGCACTGCAGGTATATGTTAAATAATGCTCGTCATCTTACACTTCTGCGTTCTTTTGCAACCTGCTGGGTTCATATGGGAGGCATGGAGTTCTATGAAGATCGTGGCCACAGAAATTTTTGCTGCACCAAGAAGAATAGCAGCTAAGGAGCTTTTGGTGCAGAGGGGTCGTTTTTTGCAAAGACTCGTTCGCAAATTTGCATACTGCCATTGTGTAATCATCATTACCCCTTTACATCGCAAATATAATCGGGAAAGAGTTCTTGATGGACATTGGGTCCTGGAAATGATAGACAGGTTATGTTTGGTTAGGTTAGGATAGGTTTGGTTAGGTTAGGTTTGGTTAGGTTTTGTTTGTTTGGGTTTGTTTTTGTTGAACAGAGTATACCCAACAGATTGAGGCGCTATGGCGTCCTTGTAAGGATTTCTTCAGAGGGTCTAGCAGCTTTAGGAACAGTAATTTCGAGAGAGACTCTGTCAGTATTTCGAGTATCTTCTGGAAGCTCTTACAGGCCAGTACCCAATCTGAATGACCTATATTCTTAAATATACCAACATAAATGTATATGCATATAAATATACAATTGAAATGTTTGCAACATTTCGTTCTTACACTAATGATAATCATTATACAAACGTGGAGACCTTGAGGTGCCTTGCGCATTCGCGTTTTTGCAGCTTATGCTTTCATTTATCCTTTCCTTCCAAAAATAACATTACCGCCGCCCCTGTTGTTATAATAATTCAAAGGGAGGACAATAATTGGGTAAATTTTATGTCAAAAACAATATTCTATAAATATATCAAATATGTGTAATAATCGAATAATAGGTTTTAAAATGGGACATTTTATGCAAATTTCAAAAATTCATATCTTCCAAAATAAGCTTTCCGCAACTTGAGAGCAGCACTGATCGATTTTTTATGGCAAAATGTATCTAGAAAAAAATTGGGAAACAAATCTGCTGCTGGACATAAGGTGAACTTTTCACCTTATGCAGAAAGCTATACATATTTTAGTTTATGAATTAATTTGGAGCTCAAACCTGTAAATGTCACTCGGGTCTTTTCATACAGCCCTCAAGCAGTGATACCCATGACCCACTGGTAACACGAAAAGGAATGGAAGGAGTAATATTGATAAAAAAGAGCATTCTTTCAAAATTAACATCGTTGAGTTCGTGGTGCTAAATATATTGAAAAGATCGTACCTAATTCCAGATTGATCACGCTGGAGTAACTTTAATTGAGGAAAGTTACCGACCTGAACGGAGGCACGTATAATTCATCAGCTATTACTCTCGGTCTGTGGATAATACGCCAAAATATTAAATAATAATAACACGCTCAACATATATGGCTCCAGGTCCGAGTAATTTAAAACTGAAAGCAGTAACGTTAATGGCTTTGTGCTGCTGGCTGCCAGGAAATTACTTCATTCTCATATTTGGCGCGATCATTTCGCGAATATGCACGAAATGGCGTATTAAAGTCGGAAGAAATATTCAGGCATGAAACGGCAGTAAATGCGGCAGGTTTTAAGGCTTCTTACGTTTGATTTTTATCACTGATTAGTGAGGGAAATTTCCTCTCTCACTTTCAGACCGGATTAATAGCGTTTTAAAGTCCCAGGAAGATGAGAACTTATGATTCGCAAAACACTGATTGACCTCACGGAACAATTCTCTCATTGGAAAATATGATTTTTGAAGCCTTTTGAGTAACGTTCATATCAAGTTGTTATTTTTCGGTTTTCGTCGAATGCAGAAAATTCAATGTATGGAAAACAGCAACACGTTTATTATTGAAAATTTACGTACTTTAATACTTACGTGGCCCATGTCTTTTTCTTCTTTTTTAGCCTTTTTGTGTTCATTTTCTTGTGGAGTCCGAGATCGGTATTTTTCCCTGTCGCCAGGCGAAATTGAGTTCCTCTGTAAAGAAAAGACGATGAAATTTTCTCAGTCAGTATTACCATTTTCAAACTATCAGTGTATGGTTTAAAATCATTATTTTATATGTAGTGTACTGGTTTCAGGAATCGATATAGTGATGGAAAAATTCTGTATCATTGGAAAGATTCTTCAATCTTCAAGGTAAATCTTCCTGGTTTCTTTTATAAGAAAGTGTGGTGCTGCTTTCAATGAAAAGGAACATTACTTTTATATTTAAACAAGCCCTTAATCTTTATAAGATTTGAATATTTGGGTACTCTACAGATCGTCAATAAACGAAAACCGAGATAAAATATTTCGCATTGTATATTTTATTCGATACACACATTTTGAGCGCTCAGACCTTTGAATTACCGAATGGTTCAATAATGGAAACTTTCTGTTTGCTCGCCTGTTCATTAATTAATTAAAATAAGTGAATATTTGTCATACGTGAAAACAACACAACCGTTGCAACTTTGTAATCGTTTCATATTCATGCAATTGTTTTGTTTTCATTTCATTAGTTAACATAAAATCGAACTGTTTGAATTGCAGTGTAGATGTATCGGAACCCAATTTATAATACTACCTCAATTCGAGTGGGATAAATGGGAAAAATCGCCATTATTGGTACATTTCCGTAGTTGAATTCGAGACTGTTATTACTGTAATTGCTGGATAGGAATAATTTTTTGGGAAGCATTTTTTTTATTATTCAATTCTGCTGTGATTTTGATGAGAGAACTTTCGACTTTAGTTCACATATGAAAAATTATAAATCCTTCTCATTTCTCGAAAATAGTTGGATTAGAAAAATCAATCACGTTATACTTGAAATACCCATAAAATACACACAACCAAACTTATATGGAATCACCCAGTATTACGATGATATATTATTTTGATATCTTTTTCGTTAGAAGCAAATAAAAAGTGCATGTGTTTACTCACAAAAACAGTTAGGTTCATAAGCACTTGATAAGATTTGGCTTTGCAGTGTCGATTTTACCATTTCGTTCGAACGTCGCAGTGAATTTATATTTTGCGAAGTTTTAAAAAAAAATCCAGAGAGGAAGAATTATTACTATGGCAGAACAAGGTATGTCACAAAGACAGATTGCAAGAACGGAGGGGGTTACACAAGGGGTTGTTTCAAAAACCTATGCAAGGTTTCTGGAGTTAGGAACCCTAAAGAATAGGCCGAGAAGAAGTCGTGGAAGAGTAACTACAGAAAGGCTGGATCGCTTTTTAGCCCAAACAGCAAGAAGAAATCCCGCAGTATCTCATTCAGAGCTTCAAAGGCAATTTTTGCAAGCTACAGGTGTTAGTGTTTCTGTCGAAACTATCAGAAAAAGACTTTGCGCTCGGGAATTATTCAAGAGAAGAGCGTTAAGAGTTCCAGAACTATCAAGGCAAAATAAAGTTGACCGTTTTAATTGGTGTTTAGAGCATGAAAATTGGACTATTGAAGATTGGAAAAATGTCTTATTTTCGGATGAGACCAGAATTGGCCTAAGATCAGACGACCGGCGTGTTCGCATTTTAAGAGGTAGAGGGAGGCAAGCTAGGCTCCAAGCTGCAAGACCGATCCCTAAATACAAAGGAGGTACTGTAATGTTTTGGGGCGGAATTATGTTTGGTGAGAAAACTCCTTTAATTCCCATTAGACAATCTCTGACAGGGCCTAGGTATGTTGATCTAGTGCTACAACCTGTAGTAGTGAGGCTCTGGCGAGGTGCTTTTGGAGATTATTTCCTATTTATGCAGGATAATGCACCTCCACATACCAGCAGAGTTGCAAAAAATTTTTTCGAAACAGAAGGTGTGACTGTTTTAGAGTGGCTTTCTTGTTCACCGGACCTTAATCCTATCGATCACTTGTGGGATAGGATCAAAAGAAAAATTAGAGCTCGTCAAAATAATCCTGGTAACGCAGAGCAACTTATACAAGCGGCTTTAGAGGAATGGGCAAATGTTACAGAAGAAGAAATTAACAACTTAATAGAAAGCATGCCTCGTCGAATTCAAGCTTGTATCAATGCCAGGGGTGGTAATACTGATTATTGATTTGTTAAAATCGTTTTATTTGTTGTTCAATTCTCAGTTACATAAAAATTATATTTAGAGAAATTTACACTTTTAATTTTCTGTTCTATTATAAAAATAATCTTTTAATAATTTATATTATTTTTGTAATAAACTTGTTTTGGGAAAACTGCTCTTCACTTTTCAGCGACTTTTTTTTAATTAAAATTCGTTTTTTCCAAATAACAGGGTGATTCCATATAAGTTTGGTTGTGTGTATGCCTGCAGAATAAAGCAACAGATTTTGAATACAAACAGTTCAAACAAGCGAGACTCAGCATGATTGAAAATGACAATTTCTCAATTTTCGTTCATAACTCGAAATTTATGAACGACAGGCTGGATCTGTTTTCAGATTCGGATCAGTCAGGAAAAAGAGTTAGAAAATGTGTTAACAGTTTTCATCTAGCTATAGTTATCGAGATCCCTTCAGTAGACAACGTTTTGTTGAGGGACACTCACCCGTTCGCCCGAATGTACCGTACCTTAGGTCAATTGGTTCAGGACGCGACGATTCAGTGTCGAAACTTGGCCTATTTTCCCACCATCCAACCAGGTACGGATAGAAAAACTCACGCGGCACCTTCTAATTCTAACGAAATAAGCGCCATTTTTCGCACTGTGGATGGGGATATACCGCCACCATGCACAATTCGCGTGCATTTGATTTATAGCGACGCCAGCGATCGCACATTCCAAATTCGGGATATCCCCCGGTTGTTGATCGTTTACTCTATCCTTGGGACATTTTCCTCAATCGAAACTCATTCAATAATCCTCCTGGTATGAAAGTAACAGCGTAGCAGACTCATAAATCCGCGAAAAAAACCACAAAACTATTTGAAAAAGATAAACGGTTCATATTTTCGAAAGGACCAATCATTTTTGAAAATGAAAGTATTCCTAAGATTTTTAGATAAAACGCGTCGTTTTCGAGTTATTCCTAATTGTATACGATAAAATTTGGGAAAAAATCATGAATTTTAAGAAAAATCTGGATGCTTCTCTGGATTACATATCATCGAAAATTATTACTTTTCTGGTCTCTAAACAAGTTAACAATAGAAAAACTCATGCGGCACCTTCTAATTCTAACGAAATAGGCGCCATTTTCCGCACTGTGGATGGGGATATACCGCCACCGGACACAATTCGCGTACATTTGATTTATAGCGACGCCAGCGATCGCACATTCCAAATTCGGGATATCCCCCGGTTGTCACTCATTGTCGACGCCTTACATAAAAAATCATGAAGTTAACCCTTTCAAGCTTAGCTTATACTAGAAATACCACAACTATAAGATTCATTCTCGATTCTGCTTTGAATCAATAATGAATCTTATAGTTAATTAGTATAAGATTCATTCTCGATTCTGCTTTGAATCGAGAATGAATCTTATTGTTGTGATATGTCTAGTATACCACTAAGCTTGAAAGGGTTAAAGTGACTTGCTTTAACCTTTATGATGAACAGCTAGCAATTAGTAATAGAATCTCAAAAGAGTACGAGTGCCTTGGTTAAAGCTGAATTATTCTAAATTCTCTCGAAGCGTCTAGAGCGAGAGCCCGTTTGGGAGAAGGTTTTCGGCACCACCCATCTCGTTGTAAGCGATCCGACTAAGGGCTCTCACAGACACAGCGGTTTTCGCCGAGTCGACGGCTGAGTTTGCTTCTATGGGACGAGTCGGCTTGGGCGGCGGTGTGTGGTTTCATAGCGCAAAAGCACAGGCCAATTCCGCCGACTCGGTGATTTTCTCGACCGCCGACTCGGCGGAAACAGCTGTGTCTGTGAGAGCTCTAAAGCAATTGTTGGAGTCGAAATACACTCGTGCTGTACACTCAGCAATCCACTAAGTGGTTGAAGCAAACAGTGATAAAGACGGGTCAGACTCCTAGATCCGGAGCTTTACCCTGCAGCGGTTGCTGCGGTGTTTATCCCGCCCGTAGGGACCGGGATGCCAGAGTAAATTCTGGAGTGGGTTCAGTCTCAATGAATTTCGCTCGATGGGCTGATATTATGCGGTCGACGAAGATGAAAGTCGGCGATTCCCGGAAGATTACGGTACGGTTACAACATCTGAGAGAATTCCTGATGCGAAATTAACAGGAGGTGTTTATGAGATTAGCGAGAAGGGTGGGGGGGGGATTTTGGTGGAGAGGCTGAGTTTTAATGGAAGGCGCGATTTGATATGAGGTTTGGGTTGAAATGACGTAAAGTTTTGAACATATTTAACTTTTTCTTCCCGGAATTTGTTGGAAGCATAATTTTTTTACTGAAGAGTTTTTCAATAAAGGGTGGTTTTTTGAATAGCCCGCTATTTCGGTAGATGTCACTTTTGAAGCGGTCATTTTTTGACACTCGTCTTGTTTCTACGCGTTACACGCTTCAACAACGAATTGAAATTATTAAAATTCACTATAAAAATGAGGGAAATTCAGCAGGCACTATTCGTAAAACTCGAAGATTTTTGGGTCGTCGTGAAACACCTCGTAGAACCGCAATACAGAAATTGTTGGACAAATTTGAGCTGTTTGGACAAGTTAGAGATGTGAAGAATAAAACCAGTGCACGTCGCTCAAGAACAGCCGAGAATATTACTGCTGTGTTGGAGAAACTTCAGGTTTGTCCATTCCTCGTCGTTCATTGGAATTAGGCATTCAACAAACACCGTATTTTGCATAAAGATATGGGTCTTAAGGGGACCTGGTTCGTATGCGGCGTAGACCAACAATTTTTTTTTAAATTAAAGCTTAATCATTTCTCTAGAATGTGTATTACTCGCTTTTCTGTTTTTCTTCGTATATTAGGAAAAAAAACCGGGTGAGCTGTAATTTCATGAAAATCTGGACAAACGATTTTATTTCCATGATATCTCTGTCAATTCTCGGGATAAATGTATGAAATTTTCAGTTTACATGCGAAATAATATTTTCCAGAATGTGTATTGATCAGTTTTTTTGTTTATTGCCAACTTAATTTTTAAATGAATTATAAAGTAGGAACTTTATTGGCCATATTTTCAACCAGCTTTTTTCCTAATATACGCAGAAAAACGGAGAAGCGAATAATACACATTCTGCAAAATATTATTCTGCATGTATACTGAAATTTCATACATTTATCCCAAAAATTGACAGAAATATCATGGAAATAAAATCGTTTGTCCAGATTTTCATGAAATTACAGCTCACCAGGTTTTTTTCCTAATATACGAAGAAAAACAGAAAAGCGAGTAATACACATTCTAGAGAAATGATTAAGCTTTAATTTAAAAAAAAATTGTTGGTCTACGCCGCATACGAACTGAGATATCATGGAAATAAAAGGCATAGAATACCTGGATTTTCTTGTCGATCGAAAATCTGTGATGGGGTCCTACTTTTCATTTCTCCCGAAAGAGGTCGCTCTGTTTTCCCTTGCCGCAGTAGCGCCACGACCGATAAATATTGCGGATTATTCCGGAAGTAGGACGAGTACTGAAATAGAGTGCCGTTTTGATCTACAATTTTTGGTCAGGATATTAAGAGAGGAGTCGTTACGCCAGGTATTCTATACATCTATATTCAATCTCATTGTGGTGATAGCTACAATGAACAGGACCGGTATTTTCAGAATACATAATGTTAATGTTTGCTCCAGATATCGCACGGCCGCATCACAAACTCATAAATTGGTTCGACGAACCCCATTATGAAACACGCATATCCGTGCTGTTTGATAAACCCATTCCCCTAGGCCTAGATTGACCATGTCGGCTGTCGACGACTGAAATCCACTTTCGAATTATGCATCCGACGAACAAATGAACCGGGCAGGTATGATGAAAAGCGACGTTCCGATAATGTGGTCATTGTTCGATAGGTGATGATTTGCGTTCAGATATATCCGATCATTTCGTAGAGATTTTCGAAATTTTTACAAAAGCGATGATGTCGCATTTTTTGCAATAGACAAAGTGAATCATATTCTGATACTTCGATACAAGATTTGTAAATGAAGGTTATTTTTTATAACCCAGAAAAAACACAGACATTCTCCACGAGATCTCTGAGAGGTTAAACTGCGACTCTCATGCGAACTCCTAATGAAATTTCCCAAAAATCGCTATGTGATGCACCTAAGCGAAATTCACAAATAATTCTTTTTGCGAGTTCTTAAAGTCTTCCCCAATATAGGTACAGGGTGAGTGTTTCACTTGTACAGATATTTTAACAGACGATTCCTCTCATCAAACGAAACACTCTCTTCCCATACCATTTTTCAAAATTCGGTTTCGTTTGAAAGATACTGGGTGTCGAAAATCCATGAAAAAAACACTTCTCTATTCATATCTTCGGAACCGTTACAAATGAACCGGTTGATCGTTTACTCTTTCCTTGGGGCATTTTCCTCAATCGGAACTCATTCAATAATCCTCCTGGTATGAAAGTTACAGCGCAGCAGACTCATAAATCCGCGCGAAAAAACATAAAACTATTTGAAAAAGATAAACAGTTCATATTTTCGAAAGGACCAATCATTTTTGAAAATAAAAGTATTCCTAAGATTTTTATATAGAACGCGTCGTTTTCGAGTTATTCCTAATTGTAACGATAAAATTTGGGAAAAAATCATGAATTTCAAGAATTATCTGGATGCTTCCCTGGATTACATATCATCGAAAATTATTACTTTTCTGGTCTCTAAACAAGTTAACAATGTTGTCAGAACGTTTGTCAACTTTGTCGAGACTAAAATCTAAATGTTTGATGAGAGATATGTGATAATCTAATCCAACAAATGTGGAAGATAAAATTGAAAACCATGGATCATGAATTTATACATTTAAAACGCACAGTTTCTATTAAAAAATTATTGTTACCGGTCCATATTGAAAATAAATGTCAGTGAAATACAAAATTCAGATATATGAAAAATTAATGTCGATACAAACTACGTATTGAGTTGAAATTAATCTATACTAATATTATAAAGAGGAAAGATTTGTATTTTTGTGTGTTTGATACGACTAGGCTCAAAAACTACTGGACCGATTTCAAAAATTATTTCACCCTTATAAAGCTACATTATCCCTGAGTGACATAGGCTATACTTTCCACCCGAAAAAATAAGGATACCTACTATAACTTCAATAATTACAAAAAAATCAGCCACAATGAGCTATTTTCACGTGCGCTGCAAAAACCGTAAAGCTGAATACAGACTATTCTGACGTGACGTGTTTACATGTGGGCCTACGTCAAAATTGTGCGTGATATGAAAATCCATAAAAATGCAACACATCGTTCTGTGCGTTCATGTTCATATTGGGCCAATGTGAGCACTGCACGGTCCTGACGTGACGTGATTTCACGTCACGTCAGAATAGTCTGTATTCACCTTAAGACTTACATGGATACAATGTATGACGGAAATGTACCTCTTAAATAGATCTACAAAAAAGTCCGCGACAGCATATATCTATCTCTCAAGATTGACTTGGTATTACCTGCTTATGGTAATCAGATGTTTTCCAAAATTATGCACTATTTGGGAGTGTGTTTTTATGAATTGGGTATTGATCCTCATCCAACCTAATACGTTATTTATCCCCAGTATTTAATTCAGAACGAAATTGCCCTTCACATCATACAATCACAACGAGTACATCAAAAGATATGGCAGGTTGAAGTGAAACAAATTTCTTTCCGGACGGAGCTGGGACGGCCTGCTTCTGATAAATAAAATGACACTTAGTACTAAATAATCTGTGGCGATGTTTCTATCTAAACAATAACCTCTTGGAATTTTATAAACTCGACACTACACTGAAAGTTTCATCTATTGACCAATCCCAAAACTTGTTGGCGAATAAAGACATTTCAAGTCCAAATAAAAGTCCACCACTAATCCGCCCCTGTTTCGTTCGATTTCCGCTTTCCGCCGTCCTAAAAACAACCCTTGGTCTCAATGGAACCGTAGCTAATCTGTTGTTATTGTACAGAACCCTTGTCATCTCTTTATTTCTCCCCAATTACAAACTACCCCCATTATATTAGCGTAGGTAGTTTTTGGGCGATTCCTTTGCGGATTTCTCCCAAAAATAACGACTGATGGGGTTGGGGGTGAATTACGGATAGTTGTTAGACAAGTTGAATATACCGCCCCTTGGAGAATATAAATTCAAGTAGACACAGAAACAAAAGCGGAGTCTTAATTTGCTAAGCTTTTTCGATGTTGAGGATTGATGTATACCCGCTTTGTCATCAGATGCTTTTCTTAATGAGAGAATAAGAAGAATGTGGCTTCAGAGAATTTGGCAAAGATCCACAAGTTCCATTGTATTTTAAACGATGTCGTGAGAATGTACCAGATGGACGAGAGAAAAGTTCCGATCAATTTATTGAAGTTTATTCGTTTTGGCAATGACTCAGTATCGAATTTTATTTTGGAACGAATCTACCTCCTTTCTATGCTCAACCCACCACAAGTCAACTTGAATTAGCACCGAGAAGGAAATTGAGCACGAAGTATGTCTACCATTAAAAAAAAGCGAGTAAACAGTCTGCCGGCACTTGCCAAAACCAACCGACGTCGACGCTTTAGCAAATTAATTTAGCGTGAAAGCAAAAAGTGAAAATTAATGTTAACAATATTAAATCCAAGTTACGAAATGGCGTCATAAAACATTCTCGCCGAGTCAAAACAATAATCAAATCAGCAGCAGTCTCTGGGCCTTTGAGTTCGCACCGGACGTCATTTACAATGTCATCGTTTTAATCAACATCCATCAACAAAATCTATTAGGACTGAACGAGAATAAATTCGCTTTCACAAAAACGCCTATATCTCTTGAACCAATTGAGAAAAATATCAAAATTTGATCATAGTTAGCTTTGTTATGAACGTCAGAAACATGTGGAACATTTACTTCATGGATATTCCAATTCTCTGTCGCAAAATGTCAAGCGAAGTGAAAACACGAGAATTTATAGTGAAACTTTTTCAAAATAACCAAACATGGAGTTTCAAAAGAATCGCAAAAGAGGCTCGCGTTCGTCCGGAAACGGTATCAAGAGTTGTTAAGCGCTTCAACGAAGATCTTACAATTAACCGCAAGGAAGGAACCGGGAGGAAAATGGGGTTTCATAGCCCAAAAAAAGTGAAGAAAGCCATCAGCCTTTTTCAGAAGAATCCTAACCGTTCAGGACGGAAAGTGGCCCAAATAGTGGGTTGTTCGCAGTCAACCGTTCAGAAAATCAAGTCGAGTTGTGGGCTTAGAATATACAAAGTGCAGAAAGTGCCAGACAGGAACGCTGTGAAGAATCAAGAAGCGAAATCAAGAGCAAAGAAATTAAAAGAAGATTTCTTGAAAAATTTTTCCTGTTGCGTGATGGACGACTAAACCTATGTCTCGGCTGATTTCTCGCAACTTCCTGGTCAGGAATTTTATACTGCAGATTCTCGTGGAAATGTTGACGAAGAATTTCGCGTGAAGAAACAAGCAAAGTTTCCTAAAACATTCCTAGTTTGGCAAGCAATTTGCACTTGTGGGAAAAGGAGCAAATTTTTCGTTGGTCAAGGCTTTGTTGACTCGAAGATATACATCGAGGAATGCTTGAAGAAGCGACTTTTACCATTTTTAGGTGAGCACGATGTGTCAACAATCTTTTGGCCAGATTTAGCTTCATGCCACTACAACAAGGCCACCAAGGAATGGTACGAAGCTAATGAGGTGGTTTTTGTCCCCAAAGAGGCCAATCCACCAAATTGCCCAGAACTCAGGCCAATCGAAAGATATTTGGCCCTAGTAAAAAGAGAATTGAAGAAGATTAAGAAATCAACGAAAAAATCAGCGGAATTCAAGCAAAAGTGGAAGACAGCATCCCAGAAAGTGACTGAGAACACTATAAGAAGCATGATGGGAAGAATTCCAGAAAAAAATCCATGAATTTTGTACAAAATAGTTTTGGTTTTTTTATTATAAAAACAGTTTTCATTAGAATTAGAAGATGATTTGAGAATGAGTTTGATTTTCGAAATCGGTCCAGTAGTTCAAAAGATATAAGCGTTTTTGTGATAGCGAATTTATTCTCGTTCAGTCAAAAATTACAGAATTTACTTTTCTTATATCTCAATAACCGTCCCTGATAATCTCGATTTGTTTGAACTGCTTGACAATGCTTCTATAAATGCACCTTTTTCCCCATTTAACCGACCTTCTAACTCTTACGGTTTGAAAGAAAAGACTACAACACCTTGGCTTCTGGTTTCTAAAGCCGGAACAAGTGATGGATGTAGCCCCCAGAAAGGTGATAAAGTTCATGGAGACACTATTGCCTGACTGGTAAACAGCGCGGGGATGCACAATAGATCTTTAGGTCAAGGTGCTTGCGAGTTCATATGATCTTCCGCCCCTCCTCTAATCTAATCTAATCTACGGTTTAAAAGTTACCAATACAATTCCATTAAAAAAGTGGCCAATCTGTAGAAGAAACCATGGGCTCCATGCATCTATCTGCAAGCTCTGCTATTTGACATCCTCCATTGGTCGCTAATGATCAATCAAAAATTTACAGCGAACAACTCGTAACACAATCCATTAGTTGAAGAACATGAAACTGCATGCACTTACGAAAAACCCCAGTCTCTCGAATGGAACGAGCTAACTGCGTTAGCTTTTATGGTGATTGAAAATTTCACGATGCAATTAGGTCAAGTTTCTTCTAGGAAAGTAATACGTAAGCTGTGAACTTTCTTGGTTTTGCATAAGTCGTGTAGATTTGTAACCCTCAAGGAGAAGGTGTTCTTGAGTGTCCTCAGGACTAATTGATTTTCATGCTTGGTGACAATTATCGGAATGAAGATTGAAGAAGAAACGAAGGAATGTTAATTTTGCATTCGAGGTGTTACCATGATATTAAGGAATTATGCGTGAAAATATGATTTGTTTTTGTTTACTGCACGAATAGAACGAACTAATAACAATAAATGAAAATCAATCATATTATTTCAACGATTATTTATAACAACTGTTTCACCACACTGACTTCTGCAGGTTCTTTATCTTGAATATGTTCCAAGTGGAAAATAACAATTCCTGAATACAGAGTGTAACAGCCAAATGGAATAAATTCGATAACGAATAAATGAGGGCGTGTTGGTAAAAACGCTCGGACACGTCGATTTGTAATTTTAAATGCGCATATTTTTCAAGAAAATAATATTATATAGGGTGTTCCATGTGACCGTGGCCAATACCAACTTTCTTATTTCAAATGCAACACTTTGTATATTATTTATTTTTTGGATTCTTCAGAAAATTCTAGACATAATTCATGCACAATGTCCTATACCTATCTTCTATTTCGGAAGTATTAAGTGTTCTCAGATTTATTGCAAAAATCAACGTTTTAAATAAAAATTATTTTATTTCACAAATTCGGCACATTACAGTTAAAACCTAATGAGTAATACTGATTATTTCTTAATTATTAAAATAAACAATGTCAATTTAGGAAATGTTCAAAATGCTCGCCGCGAACGTCTTGGCAACATGCTGATCTGGTGTAGAATTGTCTTCTAACGTTACTCAACATTTTAGGCGTGACTGATCTAATCGCAAGCGTGATTCGGTTTTTTAGGTCGTCTAAGTTTAAGGGTTTTGTTTTGTAAACAATACTTTTGACATATCCCCACAAAAAAAATCCAAAGTAAAATTGTAAAAAATCTGAAAACACTCAATATTTCCGAAAAAGTTGAAGATAGGTATAGGACATTGTACATGAATTATGTCTAGAATATTCTGAAGAATCCAAAAAATAAGTAATATACAGGGGGTTGCATTCGAAATAAGAAAGTTGGTATTGGGCACGGTCGCATGGAACACCCTATATAATTTTATTTTCTTGAAAAATATGCGCATTTAAAATTACAAATCGACGTGCCCGAGCGTTTTTCCTAACACCTCCTCATTTATTCGTTATCGAATTTATTCCATTTGGCTGTTACACTCTGTATAAACCTTCCTCTTGAATCACTTCATCTATAAAAAAAAAACGTTTCAAAATCCGTAGCGTAGTTTTGAAGATTTAAGCATACATAGGGACAGACAGCGAAAGCGACTTTGTTTTATCCAATGTAATGATGTATAGCAAGGAAGAATTATGAGGTACCTTCTATATGAAAATGTACAGCAAGGGAGCAAAGTGTTTTTGTGAATTACAAAAAATAACTAATTACTGGTAATTGGCCGACGCTTATAACCTTAAATTTTACTTTACTGGTAATTGAACGACGATTGTACACTTTACTTTTCCTTTACTGGTAATTGACTGACGATTATGAACTTCACGGACTGATGACGATTATAAACTCTACTCATTATTGACTTTACTGACTGCTTGTCTCTGTAACATAGGGTTCTAAAGACAAACTGAAAAATAAGGGAGGTTCATTTCCTCTGAATAAAAGTGGGAAAGATCAACAATTGTTTGGGTGTCAAAATCGGAAAACGCCTCGCTAAGCCAACAAAGTGCTCTCATTTGCCATTTTTGACTATAGGGGGATAAAAAACACGTTTCTTGAATCGACAGACCAATGAGAGAATTTAAAAATTCGACTGAAATTATTCAGATAGGTTTGAATGTTGAACTTGATTCCTATCACTGATCCTTTGAAAGCTGGCAAACTGTGATTAAAAAAACTCGAGGACATGTGAAAATTGAAATCCCTTCCGTATTAAGCGACATAGGTGTTCTGTTCACAGCGACCTCTGCAGCTATGATCAAAGGCTTTCGAAAAAAAAAATCAGCAGACTTTTTAACACGACATGCTACAAGATAAAAGGATTTAATCACCGTTGCGAGCCGCCACGCAAATTGTAAAATGCATCAGAGTGAAATGTAATAAGTCAGGTGGTCTGGGCGCATAGCGACGTGTCAAACTTCATGACACCATTTTTTCCACGCCTACGCGATACGCCAGGCATTTTTATTGTCCTTTGTGATGCACTGTTTTTTTTTGCATGTCGCGATGCAAGTCTGTAATTGCATTTGCGCTCGGATTGGAGGACATACGCGGGCTAATTTGTGAAATAGTCGCTTCGTAGACGATAAAGAAAGTGCTCTTGTGAATTTTTACGAACGGCGTGAATGAGGAACATGTGAATTGCTACGTGCTTGGGATTCTCGGGTGGAATAGAAACGTGGATGAATAAGTTCTCTGGCCCACTGGTAAATACAGGGGGAGGGAACATGGGGTCCAGTATCTTAGGTGTATATCGACTAACATCACTTCTGATTATCTCATCAGTATCACAGATTCTTTTTGATATAACGATATATCTCAAAAAAATCAAGCGGACACCTCTACTCAACAGATGAACTTAAACTAATTGAGAGTGAACGAGACGAAGGTCTTTTCCAAGATGCTAAATACACGAACAGAAAATTAACGTTCGGTATAATTCTGACGAAACAATTTCTTGTTCATGTTTCAGGATGACTGTGGAAGCTTTCAATATGAATTTCTGTTATTGGTGCACTCGGCAATGGGAATTTCTGATTCTGATTGCATTCGTCATATCTTTCGAGATAGGATTGAAGAATTTCGATCAGGAACATCACATAGCGGTCTCTGGGCTTTGGCTGCTCGTAATAGTTTAAGGTGGTGAGGCACATAAGAAACAGAAAATATTCCTTGCCGTGGCGTTGCCGAGAAAAAAGCTGTTGCAAAACTGATGATTAGAATAATTATTCTTTGTCGCTAGCATACTCAAGGTCATCTATTTCGAGAAAAATTTTGCTTTGAAAAATATTTACTTCTACCGATGAAGAATTATCTTAGTCGAAAACTAAACATTTTAAAGGGGATGGTATAAAAAGTGATTTGAAGCTATTTGAACAAAATAAATATCCTTGTTGAAAATATTGAAGTTTATATCACTCTGATAATGAAGTAAAATCTTCCACTTTTCCATAATTTTTTATATTTCGCCAGTAAATAGAACTTGCATTCCTCTGTGCAAAGAGCAATTGTGAAAAATAAACGTACAATTAGGAGTGAATTAAATTGAAAAGTAAACACGAAATGCGCGTACTCTTCATTTAATCATCACATTATTCAACTCGAAAATGGCGATGCCCGCAATTATCATAATAATGAGAAGGCGGGGGAGGCGGCGAAAGCATTTCCAAATAACGGTGGTATCTCAAAGTGCACAACCGCACATGGGGATTTTCAATTTAGGAAATTGAAAGCAGCGCGAGCAAAGAAAGAGGGTGGAAAGAGAGTGAAGAAGCGGAAAAGAATAAGGGCTCCCCTTTTTATTTAACGATGCTGTTGGGGGTTCCTCGAATGGATATAAAACGCGGTATTAAGCGCGCTTGACAGCCGAAGGGGAGGTCTGGCTCACCTCTAAATGGATTAGATACAGAAAGGGGAAATAGAAAAATATTACACAACTAGCGATGATAAAAAGGTGCGATTTTAATCTTCAACGTCGAGGGGTGAATAAAACCGGATTTTGCTTTCGGCAATGGCCTCTAGAATAGAGTCGGTGGGGGAATACCAATTGTAGAGATGGTGCCAAGAAACACCAAAAAAATGGCATCCACATCAACTTTTAACTGACCTCAGACTATAGAAAGAAAATAATATACAGTGTGTTTGGGCATGACTTAACGATTATTTAAGGACATCAAATATACCTAATTTAATCGACAAAAACACCCACATTGGGGGGTTTACCCCCCTATTTTTGGAATAGCCGTTATTTTAAATTAATTTTTCTATTTTAGTTGACCCTCTCAAATGATATTGATTTCTTTGGACATGAAGGTCCTACAGATGTGAAAAAAATGTTTTTTGGAAGATTATACTACCACCTTTTATTGAAGTGGAACAATATGAAGACATTTACCTCGAAAATGTCATAAAAAAATTCTTAAAAATAATTTTAGTCAAAAAATTTACTGAATTTTTTAGTAAATCCTCAATAGTACAAAAACTAGCACATTGAAGTATGATTTTTTTTCAATGAACTAATACGCAAGGATATTAGCTACAAAACGACACTTACGTCATTTCTGTAAGTTACATAATTTGAGAGTTATGGCTGTTTGAACATGACCCTTATGAAAATTGATAAAATAAAATAAAAACTCAGTACTGTACTTTTGATCATTTTTAATGATTAAACTAATAAATTTATCATAAAAATTGCTCAAAATCACCGCCTCTGCTTTGTAGACAGGCAGTGGCCCTTATGACGACTTCACGACTTGTCATCAATTGAAATCAATGCAGTGTCTGCTCTCTCGTAACGGTCATATTCGAACAACAATAGCTCTCAAATTATGTTACTTACAGAAATGATGTGGGTGTTGTTTTGTAGATGATATCCTTGCGTGTTAGTTCATTTAAAAAAAATTATACTTCAATGTGCTAGTTTTTGTACTATTGTTGATTTACTGAAAAATTCAGTAAATTTTTCGACAAAATTTTTTTTAAGAATTTTTTTTTTCACATTTTTGAGTTGAATGTTTTCATTTTGTTCTACTTTAATAAAAGGTGGTAGTATTATCTTTCAGAAAACATTTTTTTCACATCTGTAGGACTTTTATGTCCAAAGAAAGGGATATCATTTGAAAGGGTCGACTGAAATAAAGAAAATTAATTCAAAATGGCGGCTATTCCAAAGATAAGGGGGTAAACCCCCCAATGTGTATGTTTTTGTCGATGAAATTAAGTAATATTGATGCCCTTTAATTATCGCTAAGTCATGCCCAAACACACTGTATAAACAGTGAAGCCAACTTTTCATAATCACCGGAACTGAACTGGGCAACTATACTAGGGAAACAAAATTTAGTAGAAATGTCCGCAACGTTGTGACGTTCTTTGTATTTTCTATAATAATGAAGCACTAATTTATATTTTTTCGGATCACAGACTTTCAGATTTGGGAGAAGTGGGTTCAGAATCTTGCCAAAAGCGGCGCTACGCGCCGCGCCGCTTTTTATCTAATAGATAAAATCTTAATCAAAAAGTACTTAAAATTGAAATTCATTTACTCATTTATGCGTGAATGTCAGAAATGAGTATCTGTTTCTTCCAATATTGTGCATTCTTCACATTACATAGGTATACTGCATTGGAATGTTCGCGATATCGCGTTTCATTGAGTATGAAAAGTAAGATTTGGATTTATTTCTGAATATTAGTAACGCAATACGTTAAAAACATGGTTCCTCATCCTCAGGGCTTGTTTATGGTTCATTGGATTATTTGAATCGTGATTTGAGTTTACACAGGTGTGTTCTACTCTTATCATTCTATGTAACAGTGGCGTATTCTTGGATTTTTAAAATTCCACTTTTCAAATTACCGTCTGATATTGAGAGAAGGAACATTCGGGTATCAATTCTGAATTCCGCTCAGAATCTGTTCCAGAGTTCGGAAAATTATATGAATTCGTCTAAAAGGGTTAATTCGCTTGTAGTTTTATGTCCATTCTTCAATCCCGATAACACCACGCCACTGGACATTTCCCAGATAGATTCTGCAATGTTGCCAAGGCAGTATCTGATGATATTGCAACCCTTCATGCTATCTTCGTTCCACTCATTGAGAACTGACTAAATTTTGGCATCACAAATTCTCGAATTTATGAATGATGTGTCTACTCTTTTTATGATCTAAGATCTAAGGGAACAACGTTTTTGAGCGCTTGTTCCACTTGAACAAGAGGGCTATACAACAACAATCCATAAATGATATTAAGTTTTGATATAGATTCAGCTCACTAGAAAAAGTTGTTGAAGGACCTTATTTTGGTGCCTAACAACAAAAAACCAATCCGAGGAATCCCGTTCTGTTAGCACCCCCATTAAGTGGCCTCGCCTCAATAAATTAGACAATTAGTGTACGAGGGGTGCGAACAACTCCAACGTAGGAGAAATGGGGACAACTACACCCTGGAGGTACAATTATGTCTCGGATCTTTCAAAACAACGCCCTCGTAAAACCATCTGGAACGTACAAAACGACAAGCGGGGAGAAAGACGTTGGAAACCAGAGGCGTATCACCTTGGAAACATTCGTTGCGCCAGGACTGTGCGGTGAAAGATTATCAAGAATGGAAAATGGCGGTTACTGAGAGAAAGACACCACATTTCGGCTGTAAAAGATGGAAAAATATAACACCATTAAAAATTATTTTGAGTGCCTTTTTGCTCGCATGAAATGTCTACTCAATTCTATTTCTTCTTTTTGGGTCATGTGAAAAAAATTAAATGTTTTTCGGGAGCCTTCTTTGGGGGCTGTAACAGAGCAGGGGGGGCTCAAAAACGAAGAGATTATACTGGGTGAGACTTTGACTTACACATTTTCTCAATGAAAGCAATAATTTTCTCTTATCGAATATTCACCAGTTCTGCAGAAAATAACGTTTGTTCTTCCGGACGCCACTGCCTCGGGCCAAAAATTATTTCCGGGCGGAAGTCTACGAAGGACGGCGAGCATTCTTAATTTAATTAAGTCTGAATTATGGCCATGTTCGCCAAGAAGAGGTTTCTCGAAATTTAATTTGGGTAACTCACTACCGACTGTCGCAACTTTAAATCGTGTTCCCTCCCTTCTTATTCCGAGGTTAACTCGGTAATTCTCTGTGCGAACGCATTAGATTATAAACTTTGAAATTCGTTATCCATTTAGGGGTTCCTACTTCCTAGTCGTAGGGCGCGATTCACGTTGCATAATTATTGCCCCAGGAGACGTTGTCGCTTTTTATTTAATTGTCGTCACTCGATTCGAATGGCCTCAGTTTGACCTGCTGATTCGATTCAAGTGATTCGGTTCATAATACAGGATGAGTCTTCGACTTGTACATATATTTTAACTGTAGATTCTTGAGGCCAAAAGCAACCTTTTTTCATTTTCCATTTTTCCGAATTCGCATCTGTTAAAAAGATATAGTCATTTGAAAAAAAATTGAGCCGAATACGTGCCTGATACGATTCTCTGGAATTGATGCAAAGTTCATATTTCTCGATTGAAATTGAGTTGATGCATTTAGGAAATACTCAAGTACTAACCTTATTTGAATAAGAATGTTACAAACACGATATTTCCTAACAAAAACACTTTGTTTTGTCCGATTATATCTACAATTGAAAAGCCATATTTCTCCCACCAAAATAACTTCCTTCTTCGATTTTCCTGAAGATTAGTTTATAAACACTAATAACTTGTTCATATTTTCCTCGATGATCCAAAAATATCTCATAAAAAATTGTCCTTTCACTGAACTAACATAACTCCATTAACCTAGGTCATAGGATTGTAGGTCAATGACCTAACCTAACCCATCTCTACGATATTTCACAGAGCTTTTGAGAAGACGATGCCAAATTGTTGATTTTCTCTTCAAACAATGGTATGACGATTATAAGCGATTTTAAAAGCTTCGTTCGAACGCCTGTCGATGAAATTTAAAACGAGAAAAAGAATAAATTTAATATTCCTGTCATTATGATAACATGGTCATGTCCAGATGACGAACAGTATTGAAGAAATCCAGCAGGAGAATGTTTGCAGTATTAATATGGTTTTCATCATCATTGTGGGCGCCTAATTGCGAAAATATTTCTCTGATAAATCAGGGAAATAGCATCGGAAATCACATACCACATACATTTCGAATATTTATGTTAACGCTTCGGATTTACGAGGCATGAGATGTTGGAAACTACTAAACATTCATATTTAGCGTCTGAATAATTCATGGGGGCTTTTCATCTATTCTGTTGGCAGGGAATTTATAGGTGAAAATATTGAGTTCCAACATATAAATATTTGCTTTATGAAAATCGTTTGAACGGTTCGAGAACACGAACGGAGCTCGGTTTGTATGTTTGAATCTCGTGGTTTATTGATCTATGACGAGCAGGAAAATTCGATGAGGATTTCGGTTTTTTAATCGAGCAAATATCGATATGAACTTTTCATCTTTCGGAAATACAACGGGAACTATACATACTGATTATTGGATTGGATAATAAAGGATCAACTTTGAAAACATTCGACAATACCCCCTGCCATTATCTTCCATACCCTCAAATTCCTCATGTTCCACATGTCATATCGCAATTTATATCCCTGGATATTATTCCAGAAGCCGTTCCAACGTCAAGAGATAATAATATCACATTCCGTTCGGTTGAACCCAAACCCAGCCGATTTTGTATGCGTCTCGCCTTATTCATATTACATGCTAAAACAAACCAATCTGAAGGCGACAAGCCAGATCTGTCTCTGGGAGTTTACAACTGGGTAGGGCGAATCTACTATAGGGTTGGGTTCTAAAGGTGTATGTACACTGTGACGACCTACTATCTCAATAGCATCTGAGGATGAGTGCAAAATATTGGTGAAGGCATGCCTCCTGGAGTAAAAGTAGTTTGTGATAGATTGCAAGATATCCAAACAAGGAGTTTCTCATAATATTAATATCTCTACAAGTACTGGGAATACACTTCAAATTATTGGTCCATAATCTTGCTTGTATATAATAGAATAGAATAGAATAGAATAGAATAGAATAGAATAGAATAGAATAGAATAGAATAGAATAGAATAGAATAGAATAGAATAGAATAGAATAGAATAGAATAGAATAGAATAGAATAGAATAGAATAGAATAGAATAGAATAGAATAGAATAGAATAGAATAGAATAGAATAGAATAGAATAGAATAGAATAGAATAGAATAGAATAGAATAGAATAGAATAGAATAGAATAGAATAGAATAGAATAGAATAGAATAGAATAGAATAGAATAGAATAGAATAGAATAGAATAGAATAGAATAGAATAGAATAGAATAGAATAGAACAGAATAGAATAGAATAGAATAGAATAGAATAGAATAGAATAGAATAGAATAGAATAGAATAGAATATGGTCCATAATCTTGCTTGTATAAAAGAGTACATCTACAAAAATGAAAAAGACAAGTTATAAAAAACTTTCATAAGGTCAGATTTTTCTGTATCCATCCGATTGAATGAATAGAAATTGTGAACAAGAAATAATCTGAATACTCTCAAGAAAAAATGATTAAACTGAAATTGCAAAGCAGCAAAAGTCGTCATGAACACTTTTCAGTGTCACAAAAAAGTTTATTCGAATCAAAAAAAGAGCAAACAATCCAAAATTATAATGACAACTCAAAAAAATATGACACACAGTCACAGCATAGCAGTGCAAATTCATGTCCACAAAATCAGCAGCATCATTTAAAATTTTCGATACATTTTTGTAAATGCTACGAGTAGCAAGATGCATGGGTATTGAAAATACTACAATATTACCGGATAAGCCCTATTGTAGTTTCACCCGGGGAATGAGTGAATCTTTCAACTATTGACAGGAAGATTGGGGTGCCTTTTCGTCTTGTTGATGACGCGAATGTTTTTCTCACCTATTTTGACGAACGTGTACCAGATCAACATAAGCCGAAACATACTGGTTCCGGCATATTGCCAGATATATTACATCCAAACGTTTATTTGAATAATGGCTCGAAATATAATCTGCATCAAAATATTTTCGTGATTTTCAAGAGTATTGCAGCCACGCATTTCAGTGATTAAATTATCTCTATTCAGAGTCATCTCAATCAAATTAACCTTTCACTACAGCATTTCGGAATGCTAGAACTGAAAAGGCTATAACAAGAAGTAGATAGGACCAATAACGACGCAATTAAATATTTGTCTCCATTAACATCCTGATTACGCGCCAACGCCGGTTAATTAAATGTGTGACTTCGCCGCCAGAGGGCGCTTGAACGGGGATGCCGCTTTAATTACATTTAGGATGCTCGCGGTGTGGCTGCTCAAGACTTCTCTCTGAACCCTCCGACACGATCTCCCTTTTCTCGCCTCCACCTCAATTCGCCAAAACATCCTCTTTTCAAAGCGCCCCTCTTTGTCTCGTTCCGCTTTCTCAGTTTCCGCAAGGGACAGATCCGTACTCGAAATGATGCGATTTTAATCTCAACTATGGATGGGCGACCATGTTCGAATTTTACGTTGACACTATATTATTTTTTTTTCGGATGAAAAGTGAAAAAAAAAAGGTTTCTTTTGGCATCAAGGATCTTCAGATGAACTATACTGCTCCACAAGAGTTAGGGATATCGTATTCAATCGTTTTTAAAAGTATGTAATCTTCGAGAAAATCGCTTTGAAATCATTTAAAACTCAATAACAACTTGAATCGATCCAATAAAAATCAATATGAGACATTTCGTCAATCTGGTCGCCTTTTTTCTGAAGTTTGGTTCTTTGCATATGCTTCATGAATGTTCTTATTTTGAAATGAAGTCAGTTTATCAACGGCTTCGATTTGAAACGAGTTTTCTGAAAATGCCAAGACGTAAATTAACAAACGCTGAGGCTAATAGGGCTATCGGAATGCTACAGGGTGGCCTAACTCAGGTTGTTGTAGCGGAAAGGCTCCAAGTCAGCCAAAGTGTGATATCTCGACTTTGGAATAGGTTCAGGGAGACAGGTTCCGTGTTGGAAAGACCAAGGCTTGGTGGGCGAAGAAAAACAACACCGGCTCAGGATCGTTTCATCACCGTTTCGGCGAGAAGAAACCATACATCTACGTGTAGAATGCTACGGAATACTCTTCAAAATGCAGATGGGGTCCAAGTTTCCATCGAAACCATCAGACGACGTTTGAGAGAGGTGAATCTAGGTTCTAGACGTCCATTAAAAGGAGTTCCATTGACACGTAACCATAAGCGTCAAAGACTGGAATGGGAAAGGCAACATATCAATTGGTACGATCAATGGCGTAGTGTCCTTTTCACTGATGAATCCAGATATGGACGATTTTCAGATTCTCGAAGAATAAGGGTAAGGACAATCCCACGCATACCCCGTAATCGTTGCTTTGTCCAAGAAGTCCATCCATTCCGAGGGGGTTGTGTTATGGTATGGGCCGGGATATGTTTCAACGGGCGCACAGATCTACACATTTGTCCTGGGAATATGACCGCCTTACACTATAGGGAGCATGTCATTGACAATGTTGTGCCAAATTTTCACGCTGCTAGTGGTGAAACTTTTCAATTTCGAGACGATAACACAGACCGCACCGTGCAGCCATAGTTGAGAATGCGCGCGAGGAGTTTGGTATTCCACATTTACGAATACCGCCGCACTCACCAGATGTGAATTGCATAGAACATGAATGGGATATGCTCCAAAGAAAATTAGATAATCATCAACCTACCCCAGAATCCTTAAATGATCTGAGAGAGCTTCTGCCCCGTTTATGGAACCAAATTCCTCAAGAAATGTTCAACAACCTCGTGTGTAGTATGCAAAGAAGATGTCAAGCTGTTATTGATGCCCGTGGAGGCCATACATTGTATTGATAGTCTTAAAACGCTTGAATTCTCTAGGAATAAAATTTCGTTATTTTACTCGATTTTTCTTAACCACCTTGTGCTGCAGACCTACAGGCTGAAATCAATTTGCAGCTTGAAATCATATCAATATGAATTTTCATCAAAAAAATCTTATTTGAACTATATTTTTTTGCAATTTAAGTCAATATCCCTAACTCATGGGGAGCAGTTTATTTGTATCTACAAGTCAAAGACTTATCCTGTATAGCATTAATACTGTATCAATTCGATTCGATTTTGAATGAATAATCGGAACCTTAAGGTCTTCTGGAGAAGAAAAAGTGTCGAAGATGTTCAGATGAGGGATATTTTTGAGTTCGTCTCTGTCGTCGTATAAGCAGTGCATGGCCTCCCCTACAGCAGACATATCCAAGTATAAATATTTTGCGAGCGGAACTGAATTTTTATCGGGAATCCGTGGAGTGGTTCGTATAAATATTCAATTTCCATCTATTGAAATTCCCCTCTTTCTACTCGCGGATTCAAAATCAGATCAGGACGCGTACTCGTTCCGGGTAGGCCTTTCCGTTTTTTCCGTCAACAGCCGATGTAGTCCCATCGACGACGACAAAAAAATTTGTGCTCTTGATTGAAAAATTTTACATCGCATTCCCCGTTTATTTCGACGTCTGAAGTACGCGCTGTTTTCGCAATGAACGGAAATAACAATGCCACTTATCTTTATGTCCTCGAACATTGAACGTTTCGTGGGGTTGCTGGGATGCTGGGGACAATGCAGAGCATTCGTTTCCATTGCAGTTTGATCTCGTTGTTGATTTATGGCTTATCTAGATCGCAGCGTGTAGGGATTACGTTTATTTAGGATTTAAATCGGAAGCAGACATGTAGATGTGCCCCGAAAATCATATTGTGCGCTATAAAAGGCTGTGGCCAAAATCTGACAGCTTACAGCTACAATGTCGAATAGTTCTCTGTGATCTCTGCAGATCGGGCGATTTTATAATAGAAATGTCGAACTTTGATCAGTTTTCCTGAAGAAATGGGGAAGTTATGGAAAATATGAATACCAAGCTATTTTGCGTTGACTCTTCCTCTTTCGATCCGTATACAGGGTCTTTCACGAGGAACCTCACCCATATTCATACGGGAAACTACTGAACGTATTTTCATGAAATTCAGCACTTATAAGTATTTCACGATGCTGATGAAATCTAAAATATTTTCAAGGCATGAGCACCTCCGGTTTTTTCGGAAATGACGTCAACTTCCGTTTTTCAAATTAGAACACCATTTTTTTATTGCAGAAATAGATTCCTTAGAAAATTTCAAGTTATTTTGATGTAACATTTTTCAGTTTTGGTTGGAAAATTCTCTCTGAGCGGGAAAATTCGAAAAAAAAAAAATCCAAAATAGAGCTCCGCTGAAACAAGAATAACTTCGAGGTTTTTGGATGGAAAATTTTCATTTTTGGGATTTTTCAAGATGTAAGATTGATGTATCCACTTTAAAAATCGAAATCGCGATTCATGATACAGGGGGTGAAAAATCGCTTTCAAAGTTAGGGATGACAAAATCGTGAAAAATCAATTTTTTCAAATTAGAACCCCATTTTTTATGGCAGATATTGAATCTACGTTAAAAAATAATGTGAGTGTATGCATCACACCCTTGCCCTAAAATGGATATTTTCTGAGTTAAAATCCACTTTAGGGCAAGGGTGTGATGCATACACTCACATTATTTTTTAACGTAGATTCAATATCTACCATAAAAAAATGGGGTTCTAATTTGAAAAAATTGATTTTTCACGATTTTGTCATCCCTAACTTTGAAAGCGATTTTTTCACCCCCTGTATCATGAATCGCGATTTCGATTTTTAAAGTGGTTACATCAATCTTACATCTTGAAAAATCCCAAAAATGAAAATTTTCCATCCAAAAACCTCGAAGTTATTCTTGTTTCAGCGGAGCTCTATTTTCGATTTTTTTTTCGAATTTTCCCGCTCAGAGAGAATTTTCCAACCAAAACTGAAAAATGTTACATCAAAATAACTTGAAATTTTCTAAGGAATCTATTTCTGCAATAAAAAAATGGTGTTCTAATTTGAAAAACGGAAGTTGACGTCATTTCCGGAAAAACCGGAGGTGCTCATGCCTTGAAAATATTTTAGATTTCATCAGCATCGTGAAATACTTATAAGTGCTGAATTTCATGAAAATACGTTCAGTAGTTTCCCGTATAAATATGGGTGAGGTTCCTCGTGAAAGACCCTGTAATAACATCACGACCAGGGTATCTGCGAAAAAAGTTTTATCGAGTTTAAAATTGCCCTTTTTGCCGAATTTTCTCGCGATTTTCGCGAAGTTTTTCAAAATTTCAACGTCGCCTAGAGGTTCGAAATTTCGCCCACGTACGAATGGATCATTCCTCTTTCCGACCGTGCAAAAATTTCTCTCCTGTATCGCAGCTTCGCTGCGATTTTAAGATTCTTCTGGAACCACTTTTTCGACAGATTCCCCGGGCCGGACCACAGAGTTACCGTTTTAGTATAATATAGAACAATTTTTCATGAGGTATTTTTGGGATATCGAGGAAAATATGAACAAGTTATTAGTGTTTACAAACTAATCTTCAGGAAAATCGAAGAAGGAACTTATTTTGGTTCGAGGAATATGGCTGGAATCATCGTCACAAAAATGACCTACGGTTTGACACGACGACAAGATGAAGCTCTAACATTTATGCTTTCGTCTCCGCAAGGCCATAACTAGGCCATCCGTCAATTCGCACATTCGGGAATAGACCGCCACAAGTTCCGAGAGAAGGAACAGGAAACGGCGACATTTAGGACCGGCGACTATTGACTGATCCCCGAGGAATGCGGGGGACCCAACCCCCCGATAACCGCAACATCAACCCCGCCGGTCGGGTGGCTGCGGTCGGGACGTAAACTTGTGCTGCGCTGCGGTCTGGCCGCGGTGCGAGGGAGAAACACGACACCGTTGTCGCCGTCCCCGCGCTCGTCTGTTATCGCAGACAAATCTCGCCGCTCCTGGCAGACAGAGCTGTTAATAATCGAGAGCGTAAACATCCGGAGGTCTATATTTCTCCAGCTGCGGGAGTTTAAGGGATGACATGGACGAGGAGGGAGTCTGGAGTGATCTTCACACGCCGTTTGAGGGATCTCGTATTGAAAAGACCTTGGACTATACAGAGGCCCATTTATTTTCGTTCAAAGGTGGCGCATCTGAAACTTAGAGCTGGTCCATTGAACCTCATACTGGTCCACTGGAATCGTTTGCTATATTTTCCTGTTGCCAAACTGAGCAGATTGTAGGTTTCTCTGACGATCTATTATTATACACAAAAACTATTTCTCTCATTCACTATGCTAAATTGATATAACATCTCGTAATTTTTAATTGAGACAGTCTTTTTGGATATATTTTCAATGAGTAAATCAAAGAATATAGTTGATTATGCTATTTTATGCTGGAGGCTAGTGTACAAAAGAAATTCAGGATTTATGACAACACCGCCCTTATCTCTACATCTGTGCGAAGAGAGATGGAGAGATACTTTTCTCAACACGTGGTTATTGAAGAAACACGTTGCCGGAAGGATCCGTTGAAAGTTGTAGTTGAATTGCAGGAAAAACTTTGGTTGAATTTGGTGGCTGTTTATGATTCATTGGCGTAGAAACTTTGAATAAGGAAGCTTTCAGCTTGTATCTGTTCAGGTACAAATTCATATCACAGTCAGGATTGTTTGTTGTTTTGTAACAATGTAGACAGTCTTTGCTACATTTATTGTCAGTTTGTTGTTACATAACCACTCGTTGCAAAGAATAAGGTCTTGATTGGCCAAAAATTCTAGTTTGTTGGGATTACTATCAGGCAATACTAGTATATAATTATTCTTGAACATTAATATTCTGTAAATGAACTTAGAATTCGTAATTTTTTTATATAATGAGTATAACAATATTCTCAATAAGTCAATAGCAAAATTACAACTGGATTTAAAATATTGGACTGACTCGATCTTCACTTGATGGAAATTAATTCTAATAGGAATTAAATGATATGTTATACTATTTTCAATTTTAATTATTCAAATAACAATTGTTTCGCCATATAGTAGCAGCATCAGATTTCACATTTTTAAATAAGTTATTCTTGAAACTGTCCTACGAAAATTGCACCGGGTTGTTCCCCATAAAACCAGATTAAGTCGCATACGAAAGGTAAAAAATAATCGAGATGGGGTCGCTTTTGCTTCCTTCCGCGTCTTCAAAACTAATTCAGTTCCCCAGACCTCCACAGCCGCGACGCGACGAAACGTGGAGTTTTTGTTGCTCCTTCAGCCCCGCATAATTTCGAGCCCAATGCGACGGGAATTCTTTGTTTCTGACGGGGCTTTTTCTGCCCCACTTTGTCCAATTTATGGTAATGTTTTGTTTTATTACATTGTCTCCGCATATTCCGCCCGCATTTGAGGGAAATAGGGAGACGGGCTTTGAATATAATGAAGCGACTTTTGTTGATTATTTCCCGTGATATTTTCCTCCTTCCTCATGGCAATTTTAGTCGAGGTCGGTTTTTAATGATTCTGGATCGCGATTTCGCATCAGCGAGTACGAGGATAAATTGAAAAATTCTTAGCTTACTATAGAACCAGACAAATATTCAATGTCAAAATATTTTATTACTCAACATAGTCGCCTCTTACTCGAATACATTTATTACAGCGAACCTGCAACGTCTCTAGACCTTTCAAAAAAAATGTTTCTTCTTGCTCTGCAAACCAGTCCTCCACAGCTTTTAGTACCTCCTCGTTGGAAGAAAATTTACGACCTTTTAAACTTTTTTTCTGTTGAGGAAAGAGATGATAGTCGGACGGAGCCAAATCTGGTGAATAAGGGGGGTGTTCAAGTAATTCTAACCCTAAATCACGAATTTTTTGCATGGCAACATGAGATTTGTGTACTGGGGCGTTGTCCTGTAAAAACAAAATACCTTTGGATAGCTTTCCGCGTCTTTTCTCTTTAAATTTTTCACGTAGAGTGGTCAATAATGTCGAATAGTAATCTCCAGTTATTGTTCTACCCTTATCCAAAAAATCAATCATGATTACTCCATGGAAATCCCAAAAAATTGAAGCAAGAACTTTTCCAGAAGATTTTTGAACACGAAACTTCTTAGGTCTTGGAGAACCAGAGTGCCGCCATTCCATCGATTGTTGCTTTCTTTCTGGATCGTAGAAATGTACCCAAGTCTCATCCATAGTAACAATTCGGTTTAAGAAGTTTACATCGTTTTGAAATCGAGCACAGATCGAACGCGATGCTTCTACCCTTGCACGCTTTTGGTCAACATTCAAACATTTAGGGATCCATTTTGCAGAAATTTTTCTCATGTCCAAATTGACGTGAACTATATGATGAACGCGTTCGTATGAAATCTTCAGATATCCGTTTTAGCCCAATTCGACGGTCTGATAAAATCATGTCATGAACTGCATCCATATTTTCGAGGACTGACACAGAAACTGGCCTTCCTGATCGGTCATCATCTTCAATGGAAAATTTACCTCTTTCGAAGCTTACAGTCCAATTTTTCACGGTCGCATACGAAGGACATTGATCACCAAGGGTATTAAGCATATCTTCGTAAATCTGCTTACCTCTTAACCCTTTTAAATACAGGTACTTGATGAGGGCTCGATACTCCAATTTTTCGATTTTCACAATTTCGGTGGACATCTTTTTTAAATTTATTGCGTAACTCTGGTTTACTTTTTTGACGTCGAACTCTACACTGACACTTCTAATAAGTTATTGTTCGTTGATATGGTATCACAATATTTTGTTTATGCATGGAACTGGTCTAGGCTAACTAGATATCAATACATCTTCGTATAACTTCATCTCATTATTCTTTCTTTGTTGAAATTCGTCAAATCTACAGAATTATGATATGATGAAATCAAAAGGGAACGTCCAAATTCGGTGGTGCTAAACGAGAAAGGCCAGAACTGCTCACCCTCTCCACCCTCTAAAATTATTACCTCGGCACAAACTATCCCCCAAAATTCCGAATCAAATTAGCCGGGAAGAGCAGGGGAGGGTCGAACAAGTGACAGATCGTAATGCCGTCTCCCTCCGTCGCTGAGCCTTCGGGTGGCGACCGACACGTGCAATCACACCCTCGAATCTCGATTACAACATTAACAACCCCCGGGGGTTCTTCACCCCTACGAGGGGCGAAGTTTCGATTCCTGGATATTGAGACGCTTGCGGAGTGAAGTTTGGAACCTGACACGACTCTGCTCGTCTTCATTGAGAACGAAGAAGAAAAGACCATGAGGGGTGTTTATGATTTTCAGGGATACTGTTCAACAACTGAAGGTGTTCTCAATGATAATTATTTTTATCAGAATTATGCATGCATATGTTATCCACTTTCAACGTTTTTCTTCAATACAGATGTTTTCTCCCAGCAGGAATAAAAAAAGATGATATTATGAGATTTTGAATGTATTGGCTCCATTCTAAATCAGTTGTTCTCGATCAATTCTAGTGATCAATAGTTTTTCTTTCGTTTGATTTTCTACACTCGATCGCTATGCAACGCGAAACACGCAATTTGACCCAAGAGGAATGTGCCCAAGCGGTAGTTTTGCGAGAAGAAGGGTGGACATACACAAGAATTGCAGAAAGGTTTGGAGTTTCCCATACAAGTGTGTTCAGAATGTTGCAGCGATTCAGGGAGACAGGTATGAATGTCCGAACACCAGGACAGGGTAGACCACGGGTAACAACTGCCATTCAAGAACGTTATTTGAGAGTTTCTTCGTTGAGACAACGGTTTGCAACCACTCGCCTCCTTCAAAATCAGCTTGAGCAAACTCATGAGGTGCCAATTAGCACTCAGACAATAAGAAATCGCTTCAGCGAATACGATTTAAGGCCTCGTGTCGCGGCAAGAGGCCCAGCTCTTACCCCAGCCCATCGAAGGGCGCGTTTGGATTTTGCGAGAGAGCATATCCATTGGGAAGAGGCCGATTGGGAAAGAGTTCTCTTCACAGATGAGTCTAGATTCTGCCTCTACCATTGTGATCGACGTTTCCTTGTATACAGACGTCCACATGAAAGATATGCTCAGTGCAATTTCCTGAATACCACTGGTTTCGGGGGAGGATCGATTATGGTATGGGGTGGAATATCTTTGACTGCTCGCACAGACCTAGTAGTCGTTGATAATGGAGCTATGAATGCTGATAAGTAAATAAGGAACATTCTTGAAGAGCATGTAGTGCCATTTGCCCTATACATTGGTGAAAATTTCATTTTTATGGACGATAATGCCAGACCCCCATCGTGCGCGCATCGTTCAGGAGTACCTTGAAGAGGTTGAAGTCTCTCGAATGGAATGGCCAGCAAGAAGTCCACATCTCAATCCGATTGAGCAGGTTTGGGACAACCTCAATAGAAGGCTGAGAAGTTCAGAAAATCATCCAGCTACTCTTAATGACTTAGGAATCCAACTCGGAGAAATCTGGGAAGGATTAGATCAGAACATGCTAAGATCACTCATTTTGAGTATGAACCGTCGTTGCCGAGCTGTAATTAACGCAAGGGGTGGAAATACCAAGTATTAAATCACTTATCAGCATTTCAGTATTTTGAAAATTGTTCATTTCTCTTCTTTCACATAAGATTCGGTGAAATCCTGAATTTTTCTTCCATTTAATGTGTCTTGTTTCGTTCAAAACCTTCCCGAGAGAACATAAAAAATAATTTATAAAGTCAATGTAGAGTTAACTTTCATTAAAATTGAGATTTTCAGAATGTGCGTTAATTTTTTTCCGCAGTGTACATCTAAGAATTTCACCAGGTATGTGGTAAACTATTATTTTCGAGAACACGTCAGCAGATTAATGCAAAAATTTTAGACCTTAACAATTCAAACCTCAACAGAGTGTACCTCATCTGTTTCAGTCAGCTCTTCCCAAATAAGATTAATTTGAGCGCAACTATAAATGTAGTCACATTTCACATGTATTGGAGGACCCGCACAGACGTCTCCCCCATTTTATTTTACGACTTTCCTAGAGCTACGAGAACCGCAAACTTCATGGCTCAACGAAATTACATCCCATATTTTATTTTCGGCAAGAAATATGTTCCATTCGGTCAGGACTGTTAACTGAACAAAACGAAATATTATTTCTAATGCACGACTTATGGGATTCGGTGTCCCCTCATATTTAATTTAGGGCTTGGTGGCGCCCCGTATCTTGGAAACGTCGTCCCTTTTTCCCTTAACCGAAGGGAGAAAGGAAAACCTTTCGAGTTTACGCATTTCTCAGGGGACAGATTAAAATTGCCGCATCGAATCTGAATGAAATTTCCATAAGTCATCGAATGCTGGAGGAATACGAATTCAGGGGATTCTTGTGAATGGCGTTTTCCAATTAGAGGCGCTACGTTACTTTTGAAGTTGTCATTTATTAACTATATTGACAAGTTTGGTAAAAATGTAACGATGCACACTTTCACAATGCATTGAATTCATTAAAATCTATATATATAAAACAAAGTTGGTTACACCATTTATAACTCGAGATCGGATGGACTGTTTGTTATGAAACTTCATTTATGGATTCGTCTACGGCCTGGTTATTATAAAATACATCAAAACTCTGAAAATTCGATGAAAAATTTGTTTATGTAGGAAATGCTTTTCCTCCCTTTGAATGAGGCCACTGGGTGTCGCTACGGTTAATGGCTCTTATCTAGACACTGTAGCGTAGTCGTGAAGGTACTATATATGATATTATCGCCACTAGATGGCGATGGAAATTACGATTTGTGAAATCCACGGTAAGTAGGTATCATTTAGGCGAAACAAAGTTCGCCGGGCCAGCTAGTAAACTATAAAAATGGTGAAAATTTGGCAGAGACGGTTCGTAAAACTCGAACATTTTTGGGTAGTCGTGAAGCACCTAACCTAACCGCAATGCAGAAAGTGTTGAATAATCTGGATGCTTCCCTGGATTTTTAACATCACAAAATGGCTGAAATTTGTAGACTCCCTGATCTCTATACAAGTTAACAATGTTGCCAGAATGTTTATCAACTTTGTCAAGACTAAAATCTCTATGATGGAAAAACGTTTGATGTAGAAATATGTAATAATAAAATCCCACAAATGTGGAAGATAAAATTGAAATCAATGAAAAATAAACTGATACTTAGCACTAAATATTATTTTATCCAATATAATTCAACGAAAAAATATCAATCTCAAGATTAATCTGGACGCTTTCCTGGATAAAGCTCCAATCCCACAAATTGAATCCATAAAAAACTGCTGAAAATTCCTGGTAGAACATGCATCAAAACAGGTTTCGTTTCACCCCGATGACAGCTACCCCTCCCCCCTTTTCTCATCCCCCTTCAATTCGAAAAAAATGGACAAAAAGAAGGAAGGAGAGGCGGCGGTGGATACAAAACATAACATAATGAAATTACGAATTCAGTCAGTACTCACGTGACGCTCTTCGGCAGAGTTGATACCTGCAGCATCCATGGCAACGGGATTCAAACGGCAAACACGGGCCAATCGGCGGCAACATGGAACAATCGAGACGAAAACAATTGAGATAAAATGTACAGAACGTGTCGTTGTTTTTATGGCGATGCATCCGTGTGTCGGATCTGTGCTCTTGTGATTTGTACAAAAAGTACGTGACATGGAAATTTTATGCTGGTTCTCGTCGGTTTGGTGATTTTCCTTTTATAATTCGCTACGGGGTTATGGTTCAATGGGCGGGGTAGGATTTCATGTTAATTAACAATTACACTGTTGGTACCAGAGTGGAATTAGTGACCCGTTTCGAGATTCACATCTCCGAATTAAAATCACAGAAAATTTACAAAATTGTATACATATTTTTATATGTGTAAGAAATACCTACTTGTATATCTCTTGTTCAAGTTCAATGGCTTTGCTCGAGTTATAAGGTCAATCAGTTCAATGAATGTATGAATGTGGAAATCGACGGAGTCGACACAATTTATTCGTTATCCATTAATTGTACTAAGACCTACTGAAAACAGTGTAATCCAAATTTTAACATTGTGAATAATAACATTGAATGTTATTTCTTTGATTTACAGGTAAGATCAACATTCTTGTATGTAATTGTATATTTGTATAAAATAATAAATACTTTGATTTACAGAGAAACAATTCTTGTATTATTCTGATCTACTTGGTGAACCCAAAATCAATCCAATAAAACATTATTATGTTAAACCAATTCTTAATATTGCTCCATACAGACGATAATTACTAATTAATACCCATTTATTTACATTAAAATGTGTCACATCTGAAACTAAGAGCTGGTCTATTGTACCTTATACTGGTCCACTGGAATCGTTTGCTATATTTTCATGTTGCCAAACTGAGCAGATTGTAGGTTTCTCTGATGACCTATTATTATACACAAAAACTATTTCTCTCATTTACAATGCTCAATTGGGATAACATCTCGTAATTTTTAAATGAGACAGTCTTTTCGGATATATTATTAATGAGTAAATCAAAGAATATAGTTGATTATGCTATTTTAAGCTAGAGGCTATTCTACGAAAGAAATTCAGGTTAGATTTATGACAACACCACTCTCATCTCTACATCACTTCGAAGCGAGATGAAGAGATACTTTTCTCAACACGTGGTTATCGAAGAAACACGTTGCCGGAAAGATCAGTTGAAAAATGTTGAATTACAGGAAAAACTTTGGTGGAATTTGGTGGCTGTTTATGATTCATTGGCGTAGAAACTTTGAATAAGGAAGCTTTCAGCTTGTATCTGTTCAGGTACAAATTCATATCACATTCAGGATTGTTTGTTGTTTTGTAACAATGTAGACACTGTAGACAGTCTTTGCTACATTTATTGTCAGTTTGTTGTTACATAACCACTCGTTGCAAAGAATAAGGTCTTGATTGGCCAAAAATTCTAGTTTGTTGGGATTACTATCAGGCAATACTAGTATATAATTATTTTTGAACATTAATATTCTGCAAATGAACTTAGAACTGAAGTATTTTTTTATATAATGAGTATCACAATATTCTCCTACCAGAATTACAACTGGATTTAAAATATTGGATTGACTCGATCTTCACTCGATGGAAATTTATTTCAATATGAATTAAATGATAGGTTATTCTATTTTCAATTTTAATTATTTAATTAACCATTGTTTCGCTACTCAGTAGCTTCTTCTGATTTCACATTTTTGAATAAGTTATTTTTGAATTGACGTTATTCAAAAATGTAAAATCTGAAGAAGCTACTGAGTATCGAAACAATGTTCATTTAAATAATTCAAAGTGGAAATTGAATAACTATAATTTAATTCCTATCAGAATAGATGCACAGAAACCCTGTTGTGACAACTCCTAACTAAATATCGTGACCAACAATTGTAGATCAAAACGGCACTCTAGATTGCCGATCGGTACGGCAATAGACATTATTATTCAACTACTTGAAACGAAAGTGTTGAGAACGTCTCGACCGAAAACGAGACAAAATAGCTGAATTGGCACAGGGTGGATGCTCCTCAAGATTCATAATTCAATTGCACCCTGCCGACCCAAAAATCACCCCTAACTACAGTCGGGGGCATTTTCCGGAACGAAATTTCCTCGAACTGTTTCCACCGGAATCGACATTTCGAGGAAAGGAACTTTTATAGTCCATGAGAGGCAGCTGAAGCGATGTAATAAATCGGAGACTGCTTTATTGTCCCCATCGAGAGAAAATGTAACAAAATATGTTTCAATTGCTGAACCAGAGATCGCATGTGACTACAATGTTATGTTTCTGGTCTGCTGATTTTTGGTTGCCAGTAAATATGATTTATTTTCATTTATGGGAGACGAAATGCACATTTTTTGTCTGCTTGAGAGTTGAGTTAGCGAAAAAAAGTTGGAAGTATTAGAGATATGACTGGATGAATTAGGAAAAAGAAATTATTGAAATATTTTTTACACCTTCGGGTAATTATTCAACCACTGAATTTTCTCTTGAAGAAAAGGACTGAACATAATGCAAATGAAGATCTGATTCCCTCCGAGAAAAGTCAGAGTCTGTACCTATCGATTGAAATGATTTGGTCCCCCGTCTGATACACTTCCATCAAATTAAAACGGAATTAGCGAAACACCAAGACACCAATTCAGTGAGCCACCGAAAAAGGAAGAATAATATTTTCACACTGCGATACCCGAAGCGTGATGTCGTCGCTTTTCCCATTATATCGCAGCGTCGATCCTGTAATTAGATGTGAAGACGAAGGATGTTCGGAGCCCTTGTGGAGGGGCTCCGCAAAATGTTCCACAACTTTTCTTTCAGCCCCGATGTTCCAGCGCGCTCTCGAGATTCTAATTTCCATCTCAATGAGGACGCTACTTGATGGTGGAGGCTTTGTAAATATGTGTTCGGTGCCCTGTATTTGGCGGTTTTCCCCCGCCTCTGGAGGGCTCTAGAGACGCTGAATAATTTTTCAGAAGAGATTATTTGTTTTGCAGTAATTATACAAAACAGGGTGGGTGACCCAAGTTCGAGCTCCTATTAGACTAGACATACGAGGATATATTGCAAAATTCTAAGCCTTCTATAGAACCGAACAAAATTTCAATGTCCAAATATTTTATTACTCAACATATTCTCCTCTTAATTGAATACGTTTATTACAGCGAACCTGCAACGTCTCTAGATATTTCAAAAAAATGTTTCTTCTTGCTCTGCAAACCAGTCCTCTACAGTTTTCATTACCTCCTCGTTGGAAGAAAATTTACGACCTCTTAAACTTTTTTCCAGTTGAGGAAAGAGATGATAGTCGAACGGAGCCAAATCTGGTGAATAAGGGGGGTGTTCTAGTAATTCTCAATCACGAATATTTTGCATGGCAACATGAGATTTGTGTACTGGGGCGTTGTCCTCTGAAAACAAAATACCTTTGGATAGCTTTCCGCGTCTTTTCTCTTCAATTTTTTTACGTATAGGAGTCAGTAATGTCGAATAGTAATCTCCAGTTATTGTTCTACCATTATCCAAAAAATCAATCATGATTACTCCATGGCAATCCCAAAAAACTGGAGCAAGAACTTTTCCAGCAGATTTTTGGACAAAAACTTCTTAGGTCTTGGAGAACCAGAGTGTCGCCGTTCCATCGATTGTTGCATTGTTTCTGGATCGTAGAAATGTACCCAAGTCTCATCCATTGTAACAATTCGGTTTAAGAAGTCTAAATCGAGCACAGATCGAATGCGATGCTTCTACCCTTACACGCTTTTGGTCAACATTCAAACATTTGGGGATCCATTTCGCAGAAATTTTTCTCATGTCCAAATTGACGTGAATTATATGATGAACGCGTTCGTATGAAATCTTCAGTGCTTCAGATATCCGTTTTAGCCAAATTCGTCGGTCTGATAAAATCATGTCATGAACTGCATCTATATTTTCGGGGACTTACACAGAAACTGGCCTTCCCGAAAGGTCATCATCTTCAATGGAAAATTTACCTCTTTCGAAGCTTGCAGTCCAATTTTTCACGGTCGCATACGAAGGACATTGATCACCAAGGGTATTAAGCATATCTTCGTGAATCTGCTTACCTCTTAACCTTTTTAAATACAGGTACTTGATGATGGCTCGATACTCCAATTTCTCGATTTTCACAATTTGACTTCCTTCCTGAAAGCAATCCCCGTACAAATTGTCCGAAAAATTTTGTAACTATTTGAAACTCAATTTTCCAAATTTGTACCTTAAAGACTGCAAAGGAGTAGGAAAAGAATTTTTGAAATCAAATTTATGACGGATTGATTTTATGTTTGCGCCGAAATTACTAAGTGTCCAATAGCAATCTCCATACAAATTCTCCGAAGCATTGAAAACCATTCAAAAACCAATTTCAAAAATTTGTACCCTTGAGGCTCCAAAATTTCACGAAAAATATTGACTGAATCTCAAATCGATACAATTGAGTATTCACTTCATAGTACATCTTATGTAAGTTCTGTTTCAAAGTGTGTTATATGATACATAAACGAACGTTCTCATCATCATGGAAGAAGAAATACTTTTCCGAAAGTGAAATCAGCAAAAGATGTGTCTGCAGTAATACACTTAAATTCAGTATAATGAATGAACTCGAAATATATAGTTTTCTGCAGAAGATCACCAAGATGTAAAGAAAAAATAGATATATTAGATCTCTCATTCAAAATATTCAAATTCGACCAATTTCAAATCTATAAAAATTTGTACTCACTTTTGATACTAAATCACCCATTTTTATATTTTATTAACCTGCTTCTACACTATGTTCAAAAACTATCACCAAATATGCACTAGACCTTTTCGTTCATACTGTTGCCAGAGAATAATCGAAACTGAATCCTACCACAACAACTGTCCCTTTATATACCATTTGAAGAGTCAAATAATCCAAGTGACCAATAGCAACCCACAAAGAAATTCTCCGAAAAATATTTTACTATTCAGAAACCAATTGTGAGAAATTCTACCTTAAAGGCACCAAAGTATTAGAAAAGGAGTTCATTGGAAAAAAAATGTATAACGGGCTTGAGCAGAACAGATCGCCAACAGCAAATTCTCAGAAAATTTAAAAGCCATTGGACATCTTTTTTTATTTATTGCGTAACTCTGGTTTACTTCTAATAAGTTATTGTTCGTTGATATGGTATCGCGATATTTTGTTTATGCATGGAAATGATCTGGGCTAACTAGATATCAATACATCCTCGTAATATAGACTATGAATATTTGACATTCGAGGTTTTTCGATATTTAGAAAACTTTTCGAATGAATACAATGGTTTTAACAGGAATGTATTCAGCATTGAATACTCAATCATATCAGACACGAAAAAATTTATTTTCACTCCTTGTTTCAAATAAGTCCAGTTCTCCAGAAACGTCTAATAGGCACTCGAACTTGGGACACCCTGTATCTTCGTAACAAAGCGATTTTTCAAAAAGATTCAAAGGATTGAATATCTTTAAAATAGTCCACGTGAATAACCTCTTCAGTTTTTGCCTATAGAAACCAAAGTCCTCGAGACGGCCCTGTCCCCGAGTGCAAATAAATTATTTCCATATGCAAGTTCCCGATGCCGAATAAGTTATCAGATTCTTTGATCTCCGGCTCCTGGAATCGGCAAAGGACATTACATGTAAATTTTCCATCGATACCGTGGATGGAATTGCATTCCAAACATATCAAATATTAGACTTCCAGGAACCTCGAATTCACGCTGTCAGGCTTCGCTTCAACGCACATCGATTCTGATTCATCTTCCCTTTGAACCCGTCCCTCGTATCCGCAGATTTGCGGCAGATCCGTCTGCGACTACTGAGTGTTGGGGATGTCTGTCGGCAAACATTCCGCTTCATGATTTGTTGAAAGCTGAGGTTTTCATTATCGATATTCGATGAGTGGACCTGTCCCTGTCAGTTTTACCAATATGAGCGTAGGTAGTGCTGGTTATCAGAGTATTCAGACCTTAGAACATGAAAAGAGGAGACAGCATCTCATTCATAAATTCGAGAATTGGTGAAGCCAAAATTCAGTTTCCGATAAGTGGGATAGCTTAAAGGATAGCGATATCATTGTGGCAACATTGCAGAATCTAACTTTGAGAGGTCCAGTGGCGTGGTGTTATCGGTATTGAAGAATGGAAATAAAATTACAAGTGAAACAACACTTTTTGACGAATTCATGCAATTTTCATGTCAAGTTCACATTTATATTGCAACCAACGAATTTGTTGATTACTATCGATAAATAAACTGCTCCACATGAGTTAGGGATATTGACTTAAATTGCAAAAAATATAGTTAAAATAAGATATTTGTGATGAAAATTCACATTAATATGATTTCAAGTTGCAAATTAATTTTAGCCTGTAGGTCTGCAGCGTATACAGGGTGGTTAAAAAAAATCGAGTAAAATAACGAAATTTTATTCCCAGAGAATTCAAGCATTTTAAAACTATCAATACAATGTATGGCCTCCACGGGCATCAATAACAGCTTGACATCTTCTTTGCATACTACACACGAGGTTGTTGAACATTTCTTGAGGAATTTGGTTCCATAAACGGGGCAGAAGCTCTCTCAGATCATTTAAGGATTCTGGGGTAGGTTGATGATTATCCAATCTTCTTTGGAGCATATCCCATGCATGTTCTATGCTTCCTATAGTGTGAGGCGGTCATATTCCCAGGACAAATGTGTAGATCTGTGCGCCCGTTGAAACATATCCTGGCCCATACCATAACACTACCCCCTCGGAATGGATGGACTTCTTGGACATAGCGACGATTACGGGGTATGCTTGGGATTGTTCATACCCTTATTCTTCGAGAATCTGAAAATCGTCTAAATCTGGATTCATCAGTGAAAAGGACACTACGCCATTGATCGTTCCAATTGATATGTTGCCTTGCCCATTTCAGTCTTTGACGCTTATGATCACGTGTTAATGGAACTCCTCTTAATGGACATCTAGAACCTAGATTCACCTCTCTCATAAGTCGTCTGATGGTTTCGATGGAAACTTGGACCGCATCTGCATTTTGAAGAGTATTCCGTAGCATTCTACACGTAGATGTAGGGGTTCTTCTCGCCGAAACGGTGATGAAACGATCCTGAGCAGAAATTGTTTTTCGTCGCCCACCAAGCCTTGGTTTTTCCAACACGGAACCTGTCTTCCGGAACCTATTCCAAAGTCGAGATATCACACTTTGGCTGACTTGGAGCCTTTCCGCTACAAAAACCTGAACTAGGCCACCCTGTAGCATTCCGATAGACCTATTAGCCTCAGCGTTTGTTAATTTACGTCTTGGCATATTCAGAAAACTCGTTTTAAATCGAAGCCGTTGATAAACTGACTTCATTTCAAAATAAGAACATTCATGAAGCATATGCAAAGAACCAAACTTCAGAAAAAAGGCGACCAGATTGAGGAAATGTCTCATACTGTTTTTTATAGGATCGATTCAAGTTGTTATTGAGTTTTAAATGATTTTACAGCGATTTTCTCGAAGATTACATACCTTTAAAAACGATTGAATACGGAATCCCTAACTCTTGTGGAGCAGTTTATTTCATTCTTGCTATTTGTTCGTGATGGCCTTTCAGCGTACATATATCTTTTTGGGTGCCATCTGCAACTTAGCAGGAGGGGCTCAAAGAAACGTAAACATAAAAGACCCACCGAAGTTTTCGACAAGGAATCGCCCACCAAATTTTTCCACATTTATATACTGTTTGCCTTCCTAGATCCTTTAAAGGTGCTTAGTTATGAAAAGTATCGAGACTAGTTATCGTGGAGAATTGTTGTGTTTCCACTTCTGGTGAAAAATTCCCTAGAGTCGTTCAGACCACACAAATCCTCGAAACATTTCCAGAACAGAAAGATCTACGACCCACCCCGTTTCACAGTCTCTCACGAAACAAACTGAAAGTGCTTGAACTGAACGCTCGTGACTACCAAGACCGTTCTTATTTATGACCTGTAAGGCAGTGAATTTCTCGAACGATTTAACGCGTTCCATTATGAAAAGGGGTTGTTCAATTGTTAATTCCGGATCTCGGTCGGCCTTTGTATAAATTTGACGTAACCAAATGGTAATAAAGCGATTCCATTCCGGGAAAACGCGGGGTGAAAAGAGATTGCCAAGTTCTTTCGAACTTTGAGGTCGATACCCCATTAAGGCGCCGCCGAGAGAAAACTTGAACGAAGATTCATTGTCGGCAAATTAGCCCCAAATTGAGTGTAAATGCTGGGAATTTCGGTTGGGGCAAAGCGAAATAATTGGCATCCCAGAGCCGTAAACAAAGGTTAAGGGAGCAAATAGAGATGACTCGGAAATTCAGCGTTTCTGTTGACTCATGCCAAATGCGAAATGGAATGATCATGAGATACGAGAAAAATGAGAAAACACAGCGATTAGCTTCTTTCTGAACACCGAAAATTTGGTGGTGTTCTTCTATGATTGCGAGGGGTAGAAAACGCCACCCCTAAACCTTGTCTCGCAAGTAACTTCCTTCCATAAAATAAAAATATTAATTTTCGATAGCTTGATCCATTATCAACAACTAAGGTCTCTTGTAATTTCTTGCTTAAGTACACGGTTTTTGAAAAAATCATCAGATAGGTAATACGCTTTAGTCTTGGAGGCTGGAATTATTTCCTAGAATTTATATAGTAAGCTGATTAAATTTATGATTTATTGCAGTTGGCCTTTCGATGTATACCTTCCATCTATTCAATTTATTTAATTGGTGAAAAGTGTAAAATTGTTTGTTTTGTTTCATTCAATAAATATTTGTACCAGTTCTCAGTGAAAATCACATCCGCCTGATAGCGAAATTTAAGGTCGACAGTTATTCTGTTGATAAATTATTTTTTTCTTTTAAAAACCGTGGGCTTCATCAAAAAATTTTCAAAGACTATTTGAATGAATACAATATTTTCAAAGAAAATCTATTCAGCATTGAATACTCAATCATATCAGTCAAGAAAAATGTTTCGTACAAATTCATTTCCACTTCTTGTATAACCGGAAGTGCTCAGGCTACAAAAATATTATAGGTCTGTAGAGAATTTCGAACAATATCATAATCCCAATTGTCAGATTTTAATGTACTAGAATGTATTGATATCTAGTTAGCCCAGACCAGTTCCATGCATAAACAAAATATTGCGATACCATATCAACGAACAATAACTTATTAGAAGTGTCAGTGTAGTGTTCGACGTCAAAAAAGTGAACCAGAGTTACGCAATAAATTTAAAAAAAAGATGTCCACCGAAATTGCAAAAATCGAAAAATTGGAGTATCGAGCCATCATCGAGTACCTGTATTTAAAAGGGTTGAAGAGGTAAGCAGATTTACGAAGATATGCTTAATACCCTTGGTGATCAATGTCCTTCGTATGCGACCGTGAAAATTGGAATGCAAGCTTCAAAAGATATGAATTTTCCATTGAAGATGATGACCGATCGGGAAGGCCAGTTTCTGTGTCTGTCCCCGAAAATATCGATGTAGTTCATGACATGATTTTATCAGACCGTCAAATTGGGCTAAAACGGATATCTGAAGCACTGAAGATTTCATACGAACGCGTTCATCATATAGTTCACGTCAATTTGGACATGAGAAAAATTTCTGCAAAATGGATCCCCAAATGTTTGAATGTTGACCAAAAGCTTGCAAGGGTAGAAGCATCGCGTTCGATCTGTGCTCGATTTGAAAACGATGTATAGACTTCTTAAACCGAATTGTTACTATGGATGTGACTTGGATACATTTCTACGATCCAGAAACAAACCAACAATCGATGGAATGGCGACACTCTGGTTCTCCAAGACCTAAGAAGTTTCGTGTCCAAAAATCTGCTGAATGAATTCTTGCTTCAGTTTTTTGGGATTGGCATGGAGTAATCATTGATTTTTTGGATAAGGGTAGACCAATAACTGGAGATTACTATTCGACATTACTGACCACTCTACTGACTCTACGGGAAAAAAATGAAGGGAAAAGACGTGGAAAGCTATCCAAAGGTGTTTTGTTTTTACAGGACAACGCCCCAGTACACAAATCTGATGTTGCCATGCAGAAAATTCGTGATTTAGGGTTAGAATAACTAGAACACCCCCCTTATTCACCAGATTTGACTCCGTCCGACTATCATCTCTTTCCTCAATTGAAAAAAGGTTTAAAGCTCGTAAATTTTCTTTCAACGAGGAGGTAATAAAAGCTGTGGAGGACTGGTTTGCAGAGCAAGAAGAAACATTTTTTTGAAAGGTCTAGAGACGTTGCAGGTTCGCTGTAATAAATGTATTCAATTAAGAGGAGAATATGTTGAGTAATAAAATATTTTGACATTGAAATTTTGTTTGGTTCTATGGTAGGCTAAGAATTTTTCAATATATCCTCGCATGTTCATTTTTCTTATTCTGAACATCCCGAGTGTGAACCGTTCTCATAACGTCAAAGTAGAAGAATGTGGAAAGGTCATGCATCTTTTGAATTCCGTAAATATCATCACATGGTGTTTCAAATTTTGTGTCGAAAACTGTGATCGAAAATTGGCCTTGACTTCTGGTTTTCAAATTAGAACCTTATTTTTTCATGACTGCGTTGGATTCTGCGAAGAAAAATAGTGATAGCACCCTAAGATGCTCTTGTTCCTAAATTTAATTTCCGAGTTATTTGAGCTTTTCTGGATCTGGAATCTGAACAGATTCCTGCGTCTTTGAGCTCAAAGTATGAACATAATCGAAGAATATGGGACTCCTTTCACTAGATACGGCCCTGTCACCCTCGAAAGTAATTTATTCGCTTCGGAACGAAAACCGTCGCGTCTCCTATAGCCTATCGTTTATGCGCGGTTGTTAGATGGCATTACCGACACTTGAGCGACTTTCAGTCCCTTTAACGCCTCCACCTCACAGGAGCACCGTAAAAAGAAGGAGGAAATGACGCGGAATCGACGAACGTGTATGGATCCGTTTCACTGCCTGTAGGACTCCCAGAGTCGTATCAGACGAGAATCTTAACATTGCATTGGTGTTCTTGTGTTCACTGAACTTTATAAGCTTCAAGACCCAAATCTTTATGCAAAATACGGTGTACGCTGAGGCTAATAGGGCTATCGGAATGCTACAGGGTGGCCTAACTGAGGTTGTTGTAGCGGAAAGGCTCCAAGTCAGCCGAAGTGTAATATCTCGACTTTGGAATAGGTTCCGGGAGACAGGTTCCGTGTTGGAAAGACCAAGGCTTGGTGGGCGACGAAAAACAACACCTGCTCAGGATCGTTTCATCACCGTTTCGGCGAGAAGAAACCCTACATCTACGTGTAAAATGCTACGGAATACTCTTCAAAATGCAGATGGGGTCCAAGTTTCCATCGAAAAAATCAGACGACCGTTGAGAGAGGTGAATCTAGGTTCTAGACGTCCATTAAGAGGAGATCCATTAACACGTGACCATAAGTGTCAAAGACTGGAATGGGCAAGGAAACATATCAATTGGAACGATCAATGGGGTAGTGTCCTTTTCACTGATGAATCCAGATATGGACGATTTTCAGATTCTCGAAGAATAAGGGTATGGACAATCCCACGCATACCCCGTAATCGTCGCTATGTCCAAGAAGTCCATCCATTCCGAGGGGGTAGTGTTATGGTATGAGCCGGGATATCTTTCAACGGGCGCACAGATCTACACATTTGTCCTGGGAACATGACCGCCTTACATTATAGGGAGCATGTCATTGACAATGTTGTGCCAAATTTTCACGCTGCTTTTGGTGCAACTTTTCAATTTCTAGACGATAACGCTAGACCGCACCGTGTGCCATAGTTGAGAATGCGCGCGAGGAGCTTGGTATTCCACATTTACCAAAACCTCCGCACTCACATGATTTGAATTGCATAGAACATGCATGGGATATGCTCCAAAGAAGATAAGTTAATCATCAACCTACCCCAGAATCCTTAAATGATCAGAGAGAGCTTCTGCCCCGTCTATGGAACCAAATTCCTCAAGAAATGTTCAACAACCTCGTGTGTAGTATGCAAAGAAGATGTCAAGCTGTTATTGATGCCCGTGGAGGCCATTTATTGTATTGATAGTCCTAAAATGCTTGAATTCTCTGGGAATAAATTTCGTTATTTTACTCGATTTTTCTTAGCCACCCTGTATACGCTGCAGACCTACAGGCTAAAATTAATTTGCAACTTGAAATCATATTAATATGAATTTTCATCACAAAAATCTTATTTTAACTATATTTTTTTGCAATTTAAGTCAATATCCCTAACTCATGTGGAGCAGTTTATTTTGTTGACCTTAATCTTCATCGAACCACTCTCCGTGAGCAAGAAAACGCAGACAATAAATCGGGGAAATCCTCGTGCTCCTCAATTCCTCTTTTGAAGTTGCTGGTCCCCACAGCAAGTTAACATTCCATCATTTCCATCTCCATCGTCTTGGAACAAATCCCACGGCCATGAAGATTGAAGACGAGACATGGGGCCGATGAAATGAGGCATCGGCAAGATGGCCCATAATATCCGGTTGGCATGACAACCCGAGATCGCTTCTCGTTCGCTGTGAGCCACCACATCGTTTATGGCTCGTTCACGATAATGTGACATAAAGGGCACGGGAGAACTTCTCCGGGCGAAACAAACAACCTCCTTCGTCGCCTTTCAAGCTTCTCGACGCGTCGAGGTCTTGTGTTAATCAAATTTTAGTTGTTGCAGAATGCCCCATTTGGAACGGAGGAATCTTTTAACTGTCGAGTTAGTACGGGAGTTTGGATAACTGCTCGATGATTTTATTATGCTGGAGAATGTCCACGTAGAATATCGCCAAGACTTCTCTGGGAGTTCTCTGGTGGCGGACATTTGGAGGAGATACGAGGATATTTGAAAAATTCTTAGTCAAAATATTTTATTACTCAACATATTCTCTTCTTAATTGAATACATTTATTACAGCGAACCTGCAACGTCTCTAGACCTTTGAAAAAAATGTTTCTTCTTGCTCTGCAAACCAGTCCTCCACTGCTTTTATTACCTCCTCGTTGGAAGAAAATTTGCGACCTTGTAATTTTTTTTTCAGTTGAGGAAAGAGATGATAGTCGGACGGACCCAAATCTGGTGAATAAGGGGGGTGTTCTAGTAATTCTAACCCTAAATCAAGAATTTTTTTCATGGCAACATGAGATTTGTGTACTGGGGCGTTGTCCTGTAAAAACAAAACACCTTTGGATAGCTTTCCGCTTCTTTTCTCTTCAATTTTTTCCCGTAGAGTGGTCAGTAATATCAAATAGTAATCTGTAGTTATTGTTCTACCCTTATCCAAAAAATCAATGATGATTACTCCATGGCAATCCCAAAAAGCTGAAGCAAGAACTTTTCCAGCAGATTTTTGGACACGAAACTTCTTAGGTCTTGGAGAACCAGAGTGTCGCCATTCCATCCATTGTTGCTTTGTTTCTGGATCGTAAAAATGTACCCAAGTCTCATCCATAGTAACATTTCGGTTCAAGAAGTCTACATCGTTTTCAAATCGAGCACAGATCGAACTCGATGCTTCTACCCTTGCACGCTTTTGGTCAACATTCAAACATTTGGGAATCCATTTTGCAGAAATTTTACTCATGTCCAAATTGACGTGAACTATATGATGAACGCGTTCGTATGAAATCTTCGGTGCTTCAGATATTCGTTTCAGCCCAATTCGACGGTCTGATAAAATCATGTCATGAACTGCATCGATATATTCGGGGACTGACACAGAAACTGGCCTTCCCGATCGGTCATCATCTTCAATAGAAAATTTACCTCTTTTGAAGCTTGCAGTCCAATTTTTCACGGTCGCATACGAAGGACATTGATCACCAAGGGTATCAAGCATATCTTCGAAAATCTGCTTACCTCTTAACCCTTTTAAATACAGGTACTTGATGATGGCTCAATACCCCAATTTTTCGATTTTTACAATTTCGGTGGACATCTTTTTTTTTAATTTATTGCGTAACTCTGGTTTACTTTTTCGACGTCGAACTCTACACTGACACTTCTAATAAGTTATTGTTCGTTGATATGGTATCGCAATATTTTGTCTATGCATGGAACTGGTCTAGGCTAACTAGATATCAATACATCCTCGTATAGAGCTCTCAGCAACTTCTCAAAGAAGTTACAAAAGGCGTCACAATTTCCTAAAAAGAATCCGGAGGTCTATCTTTGGGATCTCTTTGTGTTGCTTGGGCGAGACCTAACACGTTTTTGTATGCGACTAATGACCAGAATTAACCATTAGGGTACACAAAGAATTGTTACTATTTTGATAACATGAAGAGAAAAAAAGATCGAATATGCGATTTTATCGAGAACTCAGAGATTTCATCTAAAAAAATAGGTTGATTTTTCTGCAGCATTGTCTATCTCCATGTCACGTACCTACGGGACCAAACGAATATTTCCACTCACCGCTGTTCGACTTAACGTCATCTGACCTATGCATATCCGGCTTTCCGGCCAGCATAGCCAGAGGATGTTGACCCGGAGCTCCTAGGGCTCCAGATAATCCTAATAAACTAGCGGCAGAACTTGGTGGTGCTCCGGCAAGTCCTGGATGAGGCATCATGGGTAATGGTGGGGCGGCATGTGAAGGTAATTGTTGTGCGTGCATCTGCTGCAATAGTCTAGGGAGGTCCGGTCTCTGTTGCTGAAAAGAAAAAAAAATACTTTTAGGAAAGAAGGAGTATTGCAATCGGCTGTCTTTGAAGAATTTGATTCGAAACCAATGGTCACAGGAGGAGCCTTTTGACCACACTAACTTGTATTCTATACCATGGTCGACTTTGCTGTATACAGTGTGTTTGGGCATGATTTAGCGATAATTTAAGGGGACCTGGTACACGTCCGAGCTCGTGAGCTCCCTTCAAAAATTGGGCTTTTTATTTCCATGATATCCCAGTTCGTATGCGGCGTAGACCAACAATTTTTTTTTAAATTAAAGCTTAATCATTTCTCTAGAATGTGTATTACTCGTTTTTCTGTTTTTCTTCGTATATTAGGAAAAAAACCTGGTGAGCTGTAATTTCATGAAAATCTGGACAAACGATTTTATTTTCATAATATCACTGTCAATTTTCGGGATAAATGAATGAAATTTTCAGTTTACATGCAGAATAATATTTTCCAGAATGTGTATTGATCAGTTTTTTTGTTTATTGCCCCCTCAATTCTTAAATGAATTAAAAAGTAGGAACTTTATTGGTCATATTTTCAACCAGGTTTTTTTTTAATATACGCAGAAAAACGGAAAAGTGAAGAATACACATTCTGAAAAATATTATTCCGCATGTAAACTGAAAATTTCATACATTTATCCCGAACATTGACAGAGATATCATGGAAATAAAATCGTTTGTCCAGATTTTCATGAAATTACAACTCATCAGGTTTTTTTCCAAATATACAAAGAAAAACAGAAAAGCGAGTAATACACATTCTAGAGAAATGATTAAGATTTAATTTAAAGAAAAAATTGTTGGTCTACGCCGCATACGAACTGAGATTTCATGGAAATAAAAAGCCCAATTTTTGAAGGGAGCTCGCGAGCTCGGACGTGTATCAAATTCACCTAATTTTATCGACAAAAACACCCACATAAGGAGGTTCACCCACCCTAATAGCCACCATTTTAAATTTTTATTTTAGTTGACCCTTTAAAATGATATCGATTTCTCTGGACATAAAGGTCCTACAGATGTCAAAAAAATGTTTTTTGAAAGATAATACTACCACCTTTTATTGAAAAAGAACAACATGAAAAAATTCAACTCAAAAATGTGATGAAAAAATTCTGAAAAAAAATTTTAGTCAAAACATTAATGAATTTTTTAGTAAATCCTCAATAGTACAAAAACTAGCACATTGAAGTATAATTTTTTTTCGAAGAACTAACACGCAAGGATATCAGCTACAAAAAGACACCCACATCATTTCTATAAGTTACATAATTTGAGAGTTATTGTTGTTCGAATATGACCGTTACACGAGAGAGCGGACACTGCATTGATTTCCAGGGCCACAAGACAAGTCGTCATAAGGGCCACTGCCAAAGTAGAGGCGGCCATTTTGAGCAATTTTTAAGATAAATTTGTGAGTTTAATTATGAAAATGATCAAAAGTGAAGAACTGAGTTTTCATTTTATTTTATCAATTTTCATAAGGGTCATGTTCAAACAGCAATAACTCTCAAATTATGTAACTTACAGCAATGATGTGGGTGTCGTTTTGTAGCTGATATCCTTGCGTGTTAGTTCATTGAAAAAATTGTACTTCACAGTGCTAGTTTTTGTACTATTGGGGATATACTAAAAGATTCATTGAATTTTTTGACTAAAATTTTTTTTCAAGAATTTTTTTATGACATTTTTGAGTTAAATGTTTTCATTTTGTTCTTTTCCAATAAAAAGTGGTAGTATTATCTTTCAAAAAACATTTTTTTCACATCTGTAGGACCTTTTTGTCAAAAGAAATCGATATCATTTGAAAGGGTAAACTAAAATAAAAAAATTAATTTGAAATGGCGGCTATTCCAAAAATAGGGGGGTAAATCCCCATATGCGGGTGTTTTTGTCGATTAAATGAGGTAAATTTGATGCCCATAACACACTGTACATTGAAAATTGTTGACTGACTGACGCAATCTAGGAACTTAAAATTCCGTTCTTTTTTATTTCAAAGTAATTGTCCTTTTCCTAATTACTAGTTCTGTATTTTCTTGGAACAACATTTACTCCAATGAGAAATGGACTAGCAGAGATCTAATTTAAACCACAGGTGTCCCCACCACAGGAGGACAATGACAGACTAGTTTCTGGCTTGTAAGCCGTCATCAGTGCCACATAGCCCTTCCTGCGGTAGCAACCAACTGAAACGGCAGAACTTATATATTGCTACCGGGCTATGTGACACTGATGACGGCTAATAAGCCAGAAACTCGTCAGTGTCCTCCCTTCCTCGAGACGTAACATCGCAAAACTGAGTATCTTGAACCGATTTCCTAACCAGCAAATTATGACCAGCACACTGATACCGAGGAGAATCAATTTCAATTATAAAATCCCAACCATCAGTCACCTCTTCAATATCCCCTTTTGCGCCCTCGTCCGCAGTTGGCGTAACAATAGAAAGCTCCAATAATATCCGTTGTCGTGATAAACATTTCATTCTGGCGTGGTAGCTTGTCAAAGGATCTGCTAAGTCGGCAGTCGGCACACACACTCACACGGCACACAGGGATGTGACATTCTGAGGGATCAGAAATCGGCTTATCTGCTCACTCAACTTTGCGGGTGAGTGCGTCTGAAATCTGCCGGATAAAGCGGTAAGTCAGGACGAAGGGAGAGAGGATCTGGGAGGGGTGGACAGTACCGTAACGGGATCAAAGTGGGGATGGGTTATTGGTAATCTTCTTTTCATCACGAGTCTTGGAGCGGGTAAATTCCTCTACCTGTAAACTGTCAAATAGAGCTACTGACAGGAATGCGGTTCAAACGTCTCTCAGTAGGAGAGAGTGATTGGTGAATTTGTCTTCTTGAGGCAATTTTGCTTGTTTACGTAGCCGTTCAACCAGAAATGAGCTTCATCAGTAAACACTATTTTTAGATGAAGAAGTGGATCAACTTCAACCTGTTCCAGGGCCCAATCAGCAATCAAACGACCCTTATTATGGTCTAGTGGCTTTAGTTCTTGAACCAGCTGGATCTTGTATGGTCGTAGACCAAGATCTTTACGCAAAATTTTCCATGTGGTGGTTGCACAGAGTCCAACTTGTTGTGAACGTCGACGAATAGACAAATCTGGATCTTCATTGACACTACCACTTGCAGCAGCGATATTTTCTTCTGTACTAACAGTTCTTTGTCTTGTTGTTCTTGCTGCATCGACTAGAGAAAATATTGTCCGAAATCTATCGATAATTCGACGAATAAGCTGCTCTGATGGACGATTATGTAAACCATAAATTTCACGTTTGACGAATAAAACTCTGATTTTGAAAATGAATTTCAACAATTTGTATTGTCTTTCCATGACAATGGAGATTTCCAGTACCTCAAAATATGCACTTTTCTTCCCATGACGTAATGAAGGGCAGTTTATAACACATTTGTAACCATTTATTTACTCTGAATTTTGAAGAACTCATTTATTATTCGATATTGAAATAGTGATTTCAACACGTGTGAATTCAAACGTCCCTCTGCAATGACGTCAGTGGCTCAATTTGTAATATGATTGGTTGATGTTTGTGATGGAGGAGACAAAGCCCAGAGTAACTGAGAGGCACGTCGCTGTTGTCAAGTCTTTGTAAAATCTCTTAATTAACTCATAAACATATTCAGTGATCGTATTATTATTTGATGTGATTACTATAATGTTTTTGAAAAATCGTCATATAACAACTTAATTTTCATTAAAGTTGATATAATACTCATTCTCTGAAAATACAAATAATGATGTGGCAACCACGCCTACAAATTATGAATAAAAACATAACCTTCTTATTTGTCATTATTCGACATCTTCTCTGCATACCATAGAATGGAGATTCTTACAGTTAAGTCTAGGAATAATACTCTATATTCTATACTCCTAGGTTAAGTCAACGACTGACAACCAGATCGTCCCTATACACAGTTGCCAAATCAATAATTATTCTTTTCACTAATTTGCACTTCTCAAAATGAAAATAATTATTAATGCTTCCTAAATTAGAAGGCCGGCCTATATATACCAATTCTTACCTGTGTAAACTGAGGATAATTATTTTTAATTGAATTTCTCACCTATCTGCTCACTTGAACCCTCTTTATCTTCAATTAGGAGGTCGCAAATTGAATGATATTATGAAGCTTTATGGAATACAAATGGAAATGTCATGATGATTAAAGAAAAACATCCAAAATCAACATTATATTATGATATTATTAGGAAAGTGAAAGCAAGGGCTTTTTCAGACTAATTCTTTTTTTGTCATTTTTATATCAGCAGCACGTCATGACGAGTACAACCAATCAAAAATCTCTCTAGCCACCGACGTCACACGATTTCCCGCTTCTTCTGATCGTTTGAATTCGGTAGATTATTTTTGAGTTTTCGATATTTTTTAGAGGTATAAATTGATGAAGGAAAAATTTAAAAAAAATCACGAATTACCTACGTGAGAATCCAATATGTCAAAATATATTTTTTCTGAAAATGACTGGAAATGCCCATTTGTCAATGCTTACTGAACAGAAATGTCAAAACAACCTGACTTCTACCGCCTGTCAAATCACAGTTACCCCTATCTAAAAAAACTATCCGATATATCTGCATTTTCTCTTCGAATGAAAATTCAGTCGACCTGGTGAAATCTGGAAAGGCCTGAATCCTGAAAGCAAACACTGTCGAATATTTTTTCTTCCGCACTCACAAGACTTGAAAACCTAATATTTCCTCCAGAGAAAACTTTTACACAGTCAGTTGCCGCCGTAAGGTTTTCCGCCTTCTATGCCTGGCAGAAGGGTGGATTAATGTTGGATGGGAAGTCTTAAGCCACCCTTTGTCCTTACAATGTGACTCGTATCCAGCCTCCCGTACCCCTCGTGATTTACGTCGGCTTATCTGTCCTCGGTCTCGTAAAAACGCGGAAATTGGAGAATGATTCTCATTTCGAGGCAGCATCCATCGTTCTGGTGAACCTTAGTAATCACAACAAATTTACAATGCGTTTGAAAATCGTTTTTGATCATAAAATGCCAGTTTTCTCGAAAACGCAAATTTGTCCAGTGGTATAAAAGTTGGGGGGTAAGACCTTTGTGCAAATTCAATATCTCCGCCACTGGCACGTCTGATAAAACCGAATAAAATGCAAGAAAGTAGCTATAATTAGTGACAATGTGTGTACAAAAACTCAATTCTGTAATCTAAATGGTTCCTGAGATATTAGCAGAAAACTGAAAAAATATAAATATGAATCTACCTTCTATATGATAATTTATAGCAAGGGAGGAAAGTGTTGTGTGATTTACAACTGATTAATTACCGACGAGTTACTTTTACTTGCCGGCTGATTTAAAAATGACAGCATTGCCAAATCACAAAAAATAGCCTGAAAAAGCCCTTGCTTCCACTTTCTTAATAATATCATAATATAATGTTGATTTTGGATGTTTTTCTTTTATCATCATGACCCTTCATTAGTACTCCATAAAGCTTCATAATATAATTCAATTTACGACCGCCTAATTGGAGATAAAGAGGGTTCAAGTAAGCAGATAGGTGAGAAATTCAATTCAAAATAATTATCCCTAGTCTACACAGGTAAGAATTGGTATATATAGGCCGGTCTTCTAATTTAGGAAGCATCAATAATTATTTTCATTTTGAGAAATGAAAATTAGTGGTAAGTATAATTATTGATTTGGCAACTTTGTATAGGGACAAACCTAGGAGTATAGAATACTCATAGACTTAACTGTAAGCAACGCCATTCTATAGTACGCAGAGAAGACGTCGAAATGTCGAATAATGACAAATAAGAAGATTATGTTTTCATTTATAATTTGTAGGCGTGGTTGTCACATCAGTATTTGTATTTTTGGAGAATGAGTATTATATCAACTTTAATGAAAATGAAGTTGTTATATGACGATGATTCAAAAACATTATAGTGATCACATCAAATAATAATACGATAACTGAATATATTTATGAATAAATTCAGAGATTTTACAAAGACTTGACAACAGCGGCGTGTCTCTCAGTTACTCTGGGCTTTGTCTCCTCCATCACAAACTTCAACCAATCATATTACAACTCGAGCCACTGACGTTACAGCAGAGGGACTTTTGAATTCACACGTGTTGAAATCACATTTTCAATATCGAATAATTAATCAATTCTTCAAAATCCAGAGTGCATAAATGGTTACAAATGTGTTATAAACTGTCCTTCATTATGTCATGGGAAGAAAAGTGCATATTTTGAGGTACTGGAAATCCCAATTGTGCAATAAATCCATTTCAAGGTGTAAAAAAAGGATGCTGAAATCATTGATCCGTAATAAACGAGACAAGTCATGCGGAATGTGAAGATAGGACAAAGAGACACTCGAAGATAATGCCGTCTTCCGTCTTGAAAGAGAAGAGTGAGTGGGGAAGCCCACGGAAAAACTTTCCTTCAGAAGGGTGGTCTCCGTAGAGACCGAAATTAAATTGCTTAACGTAATAAAATTAAAATGAGTAGACGAAGGCGAAACCGAACGCCTTTTCTTTTTCCAGGTCGTCGGAAAACTTTATGAAATCCCCTTTGAAAATTGTAATTGGATTTTTCCGTCATCGTATTTTGCATGGTATTCAATTTTCTTGTTCTAAATTCTTAATATGAAGATGCGGAGGAAGCATTCCGAACTCCATTCGAAACGGGGAGGGTTGTTTTTAATTTTTTCTCGCAAAGGCTGCTACTGGGATGGCCAGGCCAATTGAGAAGAAATCTCATTAAAACGGGAAAAGATTCATGGAATTAAAGGCAGCGATGAGTAGAGTTGATACTAAGTAGCAGACGCCTGAACGCAAACAAATGGTTTTATTATCTTCACGAGTTATGCAGTTGTTATACAGGGTGTTTCGAACCCTTGAACTGAAATATTGTTCCTGTTCCTAAGTTCAACATAAGATTTGGGTTGGGTTTAGGGAATTCATCTGGTTGTTTTGGACCAATAACCATGTCTTCAACATTCATTCTTTCTCAGTTTAAGCTCATAAAATTAAATATATGGTGACATTTATGGCAGTTCAAGTTACATCTTGGAAATAGGTACATGTCAGGAGAGAGTAGCAAATCGTCGAAGCGTCCTCATTGGTCTGTAGATTAAAGAAATAGGTTGTTTTTCCCACTACAGTCAAAATGGCAAATGAGAGCACTTTGTTTGCTTAGCGAGGCGTTTTTCGATTTTGACACCCAAACAATTGTTGATCTTTCTCACCTTTATTTAGAGGAAATGAACCTCCCTTATTTTCGAGCTTGTCTTTGAAACCCTATGTTAGAGAGATAAGCATTCAGTGAAGTTTATAATTGTCGATCAGTAAAGTTTATAATGGGCATTTCCAGTCATGTTCAGAAAAAATATATTTTAACATATTGGATTCTCACGTAATTCGTGATTTTTTTTAATTTTTTCTTCATCAATTTATACCCTTAAAAAAATATTGAAAACTCAAAAATAATCTACCGAATTCAAACGATCAGAAGTGTGCCGTCAGTGGCTAAAGAGATTTTTGATTGGTTGAACTCGTCATGACGTGCTGCTGATATAAAAATGACAGCATTGCCAATTCACAAAAAAAGAATTAGCCTGAAAAGCCCTTGCTTTCACTTTCCTGATAATATCATAATATAATGTTGATTTTGGATGTTTTTCTTTTATCATCATGACATTTTCATTTGTACTCCATAAAGCTTCATAATCAATTTACGACCTCCTAATTGAAGATAAAGAGAGTTCAAGTAAGCAGATAGGTGAGAAATTCAATCAAAAACAATTGTCTCTAGTCTACACAGGTAAGAATTGGTATATATAGGCCGGTCTTCTAATTTAGGAAGCGTTAATAATTATTTCCATTTTGAGAAGTGAAAATTAGTGGTAAGAATAATTATTGATTTGGCAACTGTGTATAGGGACCAACCTAGGAGTATAGAATACTCCTAGAATTAACTGTAAGAAACGCCATTCTATAGTAACCAGAGAAGACGTCGAAATGTCGAATAATGACAAATAAGAAGGTTATGTTTTTATTTATAATTTGTAGGCGTGGTTGTCACATCAGTATTTGTATTTTCAGAGAATGAGTATTATATCAACTTCAATGAAAATTAAGTTGTTATATGACAAAAAATTATAGTGATCACATCAAATAATAATACGATTACTGAATATATTTATGAATAAATTCAGAGATTTTACAAAGACTCGACAACAGCGGCGTGTCTCTCAGTTACTCTGGGCTTTGTCTCCTCCATCACAAACATCAACCAATCATATTACAAATTGAGGCACTGACGTCACAGCAGAGGGACGTTTGAATTCACGCGTGTTGAAATCACATTTTCAATATCGAATAATTAATCAGTTCTTCAAAATTCAGAGTGAATAAATGGTTACAGATGTGTTATAAATTGCTCTCCATTACGTCATGTGAAGAAAAGTGCATATTTTGAGGTACTGGAAATCCCCATTGTCGATCAGTAAAGTTTTAGTACTAGTAATCATAACACCTTTGCTCCCTTGCTATAGATTTTCATATGATATATTGATATATTATTTATACTGATTATACTGATATAGAAGGTAGATTCACTTGTATACATAATATTTGTATAATCGTTTCGTGCTTGTTACCTGAGTTGCAGTAACAAGAAGAATACAGTTTATTGTTGTTGAGAGTGCATTCACATTTCTCCACTTCCTCATCCTCTTCGCGGTTGTTATCAGGTACTCTTTTGCTGTCAATTGAGCCATATTTATTGATATTCAAAAATCAACAGTTTACAAGATATTAGGGTTCTTGTAATTTTTTATAATTTTATTATCATCATCATCACTGGCAGCAATTGGCCATTGAGATGATTTTCTGCTTGTTGCAGTTTCTTTGTCAGTTAGTATATGTGTTTTTTTATTCTATCGACACTACATGCATTTCATTTCAACCTTAAGCAGTATACTCAGACTCAGACAACTATTCGATATGAATTTTCATTTCAATCAATTAGGAAAAAAAGGTAATGTGGACTGAGTAATGAAAGAAAAAGATGAACCTATTACAAGGTCGATAAAAAAAGGGATGCAAATGAGCCGAAATACCGGGTGCGATGAAGTCTGCCGAAAAAGATCCAGAGCACACCTCTGAAAGGATAATGAGGCCTCAGATTGAGGAAAGAAATACGTCGGGGCGAATGAAATTGAGTTGGGGCGCTGCCGGCTCAGAAATTTGCACGAAATTCGGCGGGAGAGAAATGCCGACATTTCACCGGAGAAGACAAAAACCTTCGGGATCCTTTGTTATTCATGCTACGCCGCTCCCGATGCCGCGTTTTGGGGTTTATAAAAAGAAGATGAAGGGGGAGGCCCCGGCTCACGGTCGAGTTCCTCTTTCGGTATCTTCCGGCACGGTTAGATTCAGATTTATATCTTTCTGAATATGATTCGAATTGATGAAAAAACGTCGCTGGGGTTCGGGAATCAAGAAGAATGGAAAAAGTTCGCACTTCGGAGAGGTTGGGGAGGAATTTAAGACGAGGGGTTGAGGTGAGATCCAGGAATGGATTAGATATCATTACTCAAATGTTTTCAGAAACTATTTCCGTATCTCAGGACTTGTCTAGTTCCAGAATTCACATTGTAACTCAAAAACAATGAAATGACCTGCATTTGAAATAATAATAAGCAAAAACTGAGAGGTTCAATCGAATTACGAGAGAATAAACTGGAGACTAGCCGCTTGTTCTATGAGGCAGGTGAGGCAGTGCCTCACCAATAAACGTCGAAAATTACAAGTATAAAATCATATTTTATTAATTATTCATTTAATCATTTCAAATTTCTTTTATTATCTGCATCCATACGCATTTATATCATAATTTCCCTTCATTATACAGGGTCTTTCACGAGGAACCTCACCCATATTTATACGGGAAACTACTGAACGTATTTACATGAAATTCAGCACTCATAAGTATTTCACGATGCTGATGAAATCTAAAATATTTTCAAGGCATGAGCACCTCCGGTTTTTCCGGAAATGACGTCAACTTCCGTTTTTCAAATTAGAACACCATTTTTCTATTGCAGAAATAGATTCCTTAGAAAATTTCAAGTTATTTTGATGTAACATTTTTCAGATTTGGTTGGAAAATTCTCTCTGAGCGGGAAAATTCGGAAAAAAAATCGAAAATAGAGCTCCGCTGAAACAAGAATAACTTCTAAGTTTTTGGATGGAAAATTATCATTTTTGGGATTTTTCAAGATGTGAGATTGATGTATCCACTTTAAAAATCGAAATCGCGATTCATGATACAGGGGGTGAAAAAATCGCTTTCAAAGTTAGGGATGACAAAATCGTGAAAAATCAATTTTTTCAAATTAGAACCCCATTTTTTTATGGCAGATATTGAATCTACGTTAAAAAATAATGTGAGTGTATGCATCACACCCTTGCCCTAAAATGGATATTTTCTGAGTTAATATCCACCTTGCCCTAAAATGGATATTTTCTGAGTTAATATCCACTTTAGGGCAAGGGTGTGATGCACTCACATTATTTTTTAACGTAGATTCAATATCTGCCATAAAAAAATGGGGTTCTAATTTGAAAAAATTGATTTCTCACGATTTTGTCAGCTTTGAAAGCGATTTTTTCACCCCCTGTATCATGAATCGCGATTTCGATTTTTAAAGTGGATACATCAATCTTACATTTTGAAAAATCCCAAAAATGATAATTTTCCATTCAAAAACCTCGAAGTTATTCTTGTTTCAGCGGAGCTCTATTTTCAATTTTTTTTCGAATTTTCCCGCTCAGAGAGAATTTTCCAACCAAAACTGAAAAATGTTACATCAAAATATCTTGAAATTTTCTAAGGAATCTATTTCTGCAATAAAAAAATGGTGTTCTAATTTGAAAAACGGAAGTTGACGTCATTTCCGGAAAAACAGGAGGTGCTCATGCCTTGAAAATATTTTAGATTTCATCAGCATCGTGAAATACTTATAAGTGCTGAATTTCATGAAAATACGTTCAGTAGTTTCCCGTATAAATATGGGTGAGGTTCCTCGTGAAAGACCCTGTATTGTAATACATATACGGATTTTGTCGAATTATGTTGAGTTTTATATTTCAAGTTGTATGAAATGAAAAAAAAACAATAACGCGAAATGGGATGCCGAAGAATTATTTGAAGAATGCAACGATCAGCTTATTCTAAGCAAGCAACGCTATCCATCTTCTGACAAAAAGCAGCCTTTAATAGCCTTTAAAAGCGCAAACGAAAATCTCAAAGCCCCTTAATGAATTCAGCAATTAGCTACAGCGAGTCGCGCAATAAATTCCGTATATCAATATCACCATGGGTCACAGATTCGTCTTAATAGCAATCCGACCTATTCTCCTTCCCCCATCAGCCAGCTTCATCGCTTCAGACTTCAGGAGCTGCAGCCGCATTTTCCAGTTAATTAAATATCAACTCGGAACCCTGGAAAAATGTAATTATAAGGAAATCCATCAGCCCTTCCATCCCACTCCTGTCGTTGCCGAGCTGGAGCGAAAAAGGGAGGGTGGAAAAGACGCTAAAGAAATCAATTTGCAGGCTCTCGGCAATGCGAAATTTAAATAATGGCAACCTCAGCGAGTCAAACAAGTGAGATCGCAGGCGCCGGGCGATACTTTCCAAGAGTGGCGCTGGGCGATCGCTTTTCTCCCCAGATGAAAATATAACTTCTTGTCACGTGTCGCCGATCCATTCTGCTCAATTTAAAGTTCGAATCGTGTTTACACTACATTTGCAACCCGGGGACCCGCTTTTTTCCTTTTCGCCGCACAGCGCTGCCGTAGGGGGTTGGTGCTGGACAAATTATGGCTCTTAAGGGTGACTCCACGACATTCTGAGTGCTTATGTTGGGGAGCACGCTCTGAATCCCCGAATAACCGGATCTGAAGCTACCGGTATGGCCGACGAAGTATTTCTCGAGGGTGTTTGGTTGTCAGTTCACAGTAGCAAAAAAAAGATTCCTTGCCGTGGCGTTGACGAGAAAAAGGCTGTCGCAAAACTGATGATTAGAATAATTCTTAATCCTGTGTCGATGTTTCTATCTGAAGAACGTCCTAATATTACATTCATTCACTGAAAGTTTCACATAATCATCACGAGATCGAAGAAAACCCTAAAATAATCCACAACATAGCTCTATTTCCTCCATTTTTGTCTGGAGATCGCGTCGGTGATCGCTTTACGCATGCGTCGTTCACAGACGTTTTATTACGTACAAAGATTATCTCTTTGATATTTGATTATGTATTCTACGGGTGGGTCGATTCATAGATCATAGGTGTGTCTTGCGTAGTTTCAGGAATATTGGTGAAGCTGGCAACATACACATCTTGAATCTTTCTGTGAAATATTCACAGAATGAAAACAAAATGAGATAGGTTAAGTTGATTAACAAAACACAAGCATGTCTTTTCTCTAGAAAAGCCGATCTTACTGTGCCCAGCATAAAATTGTCGGGAGTGACCATACCATTGAAGTCATCCATTTCGATGCTTGGCATTACTGTCGGCAGTAACCTTTCCTGGGAGGATCACGTGAGATCCATTGCTAAAAGTGCATCCCAAAAACTTGGTTTTCTGTTTCGTGCCAGGAGCTATTTCACCTCAGGTCAGCTGCTTATGATCTATAAGGCACAGATTCGACCTGTCCTGGAATACTGTTCCCATATTTGGAGTGCTGCACCTAAACACACCCTAAAGCTCTTGGATTCCGTACAAAAAAGGGCAATTCGTCTCGTCGGTGATGCATCGCTTACAAGCTCGCTCACTTCTCTGGAACACCGTAGAAAAGTGGGCGATCTGTCTCTATTTTATAGATATTTCCATGGGCGATGCTCTTCTGAATTATCAGCAATCGTTCCCCATCTGGCAGTCTCTTCCAGACTAAACCGTCAAGTTAAGTCTTCACACCCCTTCGTGGTAACTTTGGAGACCTGCAGAACATCTCTCTTCAAAGACTCGTTCATCCAACGAACAGCGAGGCTTTGGAACACATTGCCTAGGGAGGTGTTCCCCGAGGCATATAACCTCCAGAAATTCAAGAAGAACACCAATTCCTACCTGCTTGCCCTTGGTTCTCACGATGTTCTCTGAACATTACAGGATATTCCTTTTCGTGAAAATCACAACATAAAAAAAAAACAACATAGCTCTATTTCCTCCATTTTTGTCTGGAGATCGCGTCGGTGGTCGCTTTACGCATGCGTCGTTCACAGACGTTTTATTACGTACAAAGATTATCTCTTTGATCTTCGATTATGTATTCTACGGGTGGGTCGATTCATAGATCATAGGTGTGTCTTGCGAAGTTTCAGGAATATTGGTGAAGCTGGCAACATACACATCATAAATCTTTCTGCGAAATATTCACAGAATGAAAATAAAATGAGATAGGTTTAGTTTATTAATAATAAACTCTCATAAATTGATTGATTCTTCATAAGATATTTTTGAGATATCGAGGAAAATATGGGAAAGTTAGTAGTGTTTCAAACTAACCTTTGGAAAAATCGGAGAAGGAACTAATTTTGATGGGAGAAATATAGCTTCTCAATTGCAAATATAATCGGACAAAACAAAGTGTTCCTGTTGAGAAATATCTTGTTTGTAACATTCTTATTCAAATAAGGTTAGTGCTTGAGTATTTCCTAAATGTATCAACTCAATTACAATCGAGAAATATGAACTTTGCATCAATTCCAGGGAATCGTCTCAGGCACGTATTTGACCCAATTTTTTCTTCAAATGGCTATATTTTTTAACAGAGGCGAATTCGAAAAAATGGAAAATGTTAAAATATATGTACAAGTCAAAGACTCACCCTGTATTTTATTATGGCTAGAATTCAATTCGAACTCTCACTCACCTAACATGTGTAAGAAGACATCCACTCAAATGCCTTATGCGTGCCAATAGCATAACAGTACAGGGTCTATATTAAAGTTTATTGTCTTATTCCTGATACTCACTAATTATTATTCATGCATCCTGCATAATAACACTGATGATTATCCATTTTAAAGTTAAAACTAAACATATGACTACAATCTGGTGGAGTAGGCCGAACTAACACAATAAAAAAATTCCCAACTATCCGACGCGTTCTTTTTCCAGGTTCTCACGAGTTAGAAAAAGCCATTGGGATCCCAGAAGTTTTCCACTTACCCCGAATTAGAAATAAATGACGCCAACGGATAAGAATTCAGCCCACACATGATCAGGCCGAATGTAGCTCGTTCCCGGCTAATCCAGTCAACAGAGGGAAAGCATCCGACCTGATACGGAACGCAGCCACCTGAATCTCAATGTACCCCGCATTTCTTCGGATTCACTTCGTGCGAGGTAACATAACTCGAATGGAGCGAAGGAGGAATCCGAATTCCAACGATGTAAGAAACCAAAATAATGAGGATGTTTGGACAAAGAATTGAACTCTTCCCTTTATTTTCGTTAAAAATCAATGCATCTTCCTATACGACGATATATTGAAAAATTCTTGGCCTACTATAGAACCAAACAAAATTTCAATGTCAAAATATTTTATTACTCAACATATTCTCCTCTTAATTGAATACATTTATTACAGCGAACCTGCAACGGCTCTAGACCTTTCAAAAAAAAATGTTTCTTCTTGCTCTGCAAACCAGTCCTCCACAGCTTTTATTACCTCCTCGTTGGAAGAAAATTCACGAACTTTTAAACTTTTTTCAGTTGAGAAAAGAGACGATAGTCGGACAGAGCCAAATCTGGTGAATAAGGGGGGTGTTCTAGTAATTCTTACCCTAAATCACGAATTTTTTGCACGGCAACATGAGATTTGTGTACTGGGGCGTTGTCCTGTAAAAACAAAACACGTTTGGATAGCTTTCCGCGTCTTTTCTCTTCAATTTTTTCCCGTAGAGTGGTCAGTAATGTCGAATAGTAATCTCCAGTTATTGTTCTACCCTCATCCAAAAAAATCAATCATGATTACTCCATGGCAATCCCAAAATACTGAAGCAAGAACTTTTCCAGCAGATTTTTGGACACGAAACTTTTAAGGTCTTGGAGAACCAGAGTGTCGCCATTCCATCGATTGTTGCTTTGTTTCTGGATCGTAGAAATATACCCAAGTCTCATCCATAGTAACAATTCGGTTTAAGAAGTCTACATAGTTTTAAAATCGAGCACAGATCGAACGCGATGCTTCTACCCTAGCATGCTTTTGGTCAACATTCAAACATTTGGGGATCCATTTTGCAGAAATTTTTCTCATGTCCAAATTGACGTGAACTATATGATGAATGCGTTCGTATGAAATCTTCAATGCTTCAGATATCCGTTTTAGCCCAATTCGACGGTCTGATAAAATCATGTCATGAACTGCATCGATATTTTCGGGAACTGACACAGAAACTGGCCTTATCGATCAGTCATCATCTTCAATGGAAAATTTACCTCTTTTGAAGCTTGCAGTACAATTTTTCACGGTCGCATACGAAAGACATTGATCACCAAGTGTATTAAGCATATCTTCGTAAATCTGCTTACCTCTTACCCCTTTTAAATACAGGTACTTGATGATGACTCGATACTCCAATTTTTCGATTTTTACAATTTCGGTGGACATTTTTTTTCAAATTCATTGCGTAACTCTGGTTTACTTTCCTGACATCGAACTCTACACTGACACTTCTAATAAGTTATTGTTCGTTGATATGGTATCGCAATATTTTGTTTATGCATGGAACTGGTCTAGGCTAACTAGATATCAATACATCCTCGTATCTAACTCGAAAACTAAACATTTTAAAGGGTGTGTATGAATAGTAATTTGAAGCCATTTGAAAAAATAAGCATCCCTGTTAATATTCTTCAATTTTTGGACCTTGTTAAGAACATCCTCTACAAGAAAATCGCTTTCCATCATATCATCAGATTTGAAACACCCATTAACCAGAAAATTGAGAATATTGAAGTTTATTTCGCTCTGATAATGAAGTAAAATTTTCCACATCTCCATAACTTTTCCGTAATATGTCTTCGATGCCAGATAAATTAAGAAAAATTTTCAATTTCTGCGTTTTCGACATTCTCTGATTTGCCATAATTCAATCTCACTTGCAATCAGTGAAAATGGAAACAGTTCATGCAATATTTTTTTATTAATCTAGTTAATTAATTGATAGTCGAATGTCCAACGACTATCTGTTTACCATAATCAGAGATCATAGCAGTGCACAAGCTCACTCATTCAGGAGCAAAAAGTATGCTTTCAGCGTTTATCATAAGAAATTTAAAACAAAATATTCTGCAACTAATCATTTAGTTGCTTGGTTTGACCTACTGTTACAAAGTTAGGTTTATCTCGTTATTCACACCAGTTCAACACGTCCCGCGATAAGAATGTTAATATCATTGACTTGTCATTGTGGCTTCTGATAAGCGAGTGAGAACTGTGGATGAGCGGGTATATGTTGAATCAATTTAGCTGGAATTATTGGAATATTTATTCAAAATCGCCATTTTCCCAAAGTAAATAAACATTTTGATAAATACGTAATTTTCACTGATGAATCCAGATATGGAAGATTATCAGATTGTCGAATAATAAGGGTATGGACAATCCCACGCATACCCCGTAATCGTCGCTATGTCCAAGAAGTCCATCCCTTCCGAGGGGGTAGTGTTATGGTATGGGCCGGGATATGTTTCAACGGGCGCACAGATCTACACATTTGTCCTAGGAACATGATCGCCTTACACTATAGGGAGCATGTCATTGACAATGTTGTGCCGAATTTTCACGCTGCTATCGGTGAAACTTTCCAATTTCTAGACGATAACGCTAAACCGCACCGTGCAGCCATAGTTGAGAATGCGCGCGAGGAGCTTGGTATTCCACATTTACCAATACCTCCGCACTCACCAGAGTTGAATTGCATAGGACATGCATGGGATATGCTCCAAAGAAGATTAGATAATCATCAACCTACCCCAGAATCCTTAAATGATCTGAGAGAGCTTCTGCCCCGTTTATGGAACCAAATTCCTCAAGAAATGTTCAACAACCTTGTGTGTAGTATGCAAAGAAGATGTCAAGCTGTTATTGATGCCCGTGGAGGCCATACATTGTATTGATAGTCTTAAAATGTTTGAATTCTCTGGGAATAAAATTCCGTTATTTTACTCGATTTTTCTTAACCACCCTGTATACGCTGCAGACCTACAGGCTAAAAATAATTTGCAACTTGAAATCATATTAATATGAATTTTCATCACAAGAATCTTATTTTAACTATTTTTTTCTGCAATTCAGGTCAATATCCCTAACTCATGTGGAGCAGTTTATTTGGATATGAACTGAAATGTTTCACGATATTCTTCGAAAGGCATGAAATTTCCAATTTCATGCAGGCTACTTTTCTTAGTTTCTGGTATAACGTTCATTTAAAAATCCATTAATTTCAGGCACACTATTTTTACACAAAAAAATGAAGACTTTTCACTAAGGGTATATCTGCCAGACTACATCGTATTGATATTTCTATCATTTCCCGAATCCTCCTCTATAAAGGTTCCCATGTTGAAAATATCGAAATCCGCTGGGGGCGAGCAGTTGGCGTTCCAGCTTTCCAGTCGGATCCTCAATTTTTTCAGTGCCACCCACACAGCACAGTCCTATGATCAATAGTGCCAGAAGATAGAAACAACAATCCCATTAATGCAATGTCGACTGAACAGACCCAAGCTGGCCGTAGATGCCGATCCTCAGTTACTAGCCGGAGGACTTTTAATTTAAAAAGTTCACTCCAGCGGTGCGTCACTGACGTCGAATGCTAATTGGATTATGATGGTCCCGCTGGTTGGCACTTTTTATGGCGGCATCATCTGCCAGTCTCTTTTATGCTCAGACAAGCCAGTCGCAGCGTATTAAAAATCCAGCGTTCCGTTTTCCCTTCCGCATGACGAGGGGGCGAGATGACCTTCTGGATTTATTGCTCGTCCATCGATGGAATCTGCCCGATTGCGACTATTTATTCAACTTTGATGGATGCTCTTTCTAATTGTTAGGTACCGATCTGCTTATATACATAGCTGTAGGGTTTCATTCCCATCAATTGTAGGTACATAATTGTTAGTTCTCTGATCTTCCTGAATTTCGTGTGTGGAACGCTTTATGTTGTGCCCAAGATTAGCGTGACACTTCTGCTTTGCCTTTGATGACTTATATGTGTGGACTCTCGAGTCCTGAATGTGAAACCTTTATCTAGTCGTTGAAAGGAAGTGAATATGAGATTTAACAGTTTTACCATTACGTGGAGTAAGATAAATGGACCAATTTGGACGCAAGTGTTCTCTGTGTAGCTTTTCATCCCTAGGTGGCCTCGCTTCACCAGGGTAGGATAATTTATGATGCGAATACTTTGGGATAATAATGAAAATGTTATGTGAATTCAATAATTCCAAAGATCTGGCGAATGTTGATGAAACTTTTTTCTCTGTTAATACTAGAAATATTTCTCGTATATAAACATGGTTGGAAGATTCATTTATGCTATTTTCCTTTACGGAATCGAGTGTTGAAATTTTACTGAGAAATAATGGGCAGAATAGTCCGTAACTTTGAGGTAGTTCCCTTGAAATTTTTTCATACAATATCCTTTCAAAGCTCGAATACTTCCGAAATTCATAGACTTATAACCCAAACAAACAAATGGCAGAATTGTTACACAGAAAACAACAGGTTTGAATTAATTAAACAGACGCTTACGGTATGACAGGTCCGTATTGCGGTGAGATGTAATTTGAATTCAGCCAAGTAATTTGTGATTAATACGTACGCCTTCAGATTTATATTTAATTGCCGGTGTTATGTAGTTTCCTCAGGCGGCCATTAATTATCTCCTTGTAATAATTAGAACGACGTCTATCCGACAGATGGCAGATGACTCTTTTCAATACCTCGAGATGGAGAAGTCGTCTTTATATTGATGTACACTTATTTTCTGAATGAGAAAAATATCCTTTCAGACTGTCTCGTTCGCTATGATTGATTTCAATGATCATTTATTCGCTACACAATTTTTGATATCTTGAGGGACCGATTAGAAGTGTCAGTGTAGAGTTCGACGTCAAAAAAGTAAACCAGAGTTGCGCAATAAATTTAAAAAAAAAATAAGATGTCCACCGAAATTGTAAAAATCTAAAAATTGGAGTATCGAGCCATCCTCAAGTACCTTTATTTAAAAGGGTTAAGAGGTAAGCAGAATTTCAAAGATATGCTTAATACCCTTGGTGATCAATATCCTTCGTATGCGACCGTGAAAAATTGGACTGCAAGTTTCAAAAGAGGTAAATTTTCCATTGAAGATGATGACCGATCGGGAAGGCCAGTTTCAGTGTCAGTCCCCGAAAATATCGATGCAGTTCATGACATGATTTCATCAGACCGTCGAATTGGGCTAAAACGGATATCTGAAGCACTAAAGATTTCATACGAAACCGTTCATCAAATAGTTCACGTCAATTTGGACATGAGAAAAATTTCTGCAAAATGAATCCCCAAATGTTTGAATGTTGACCAAAAGCGTGAAAGGGTAGAAGCATCGCGTTCGATCTGTGCTCGATTTGAAAACGATGTAGACTTCTTAAACCGAATTGCTACTATGGATGAGACTTGGGTACATTTCTACGATCCAGAAACAAAGCAACAATCGATGGAATGGCGACACTCTGGTTCTCCAAGACCTAAGAAGTTTCGTGTCCAAAAATCTGATGGAAAAGTTCTTGCTTCAGTTTTTTTATATAGCCATGGAGTAATCATGATTGATTTTTGGGATAAGGGTAGAACAATAACTGGAGATTACTATTCGACATTACTGACCACTCTACGGGAAAAAATTAAAGAGAAAAGACGCGGAAAGCTATCCACAGGTGATTTGTTTTTAAAGGATAACGCCCCAGTGACAAAATCTCATGTTGCCATGCAAAAAATTCGTGATTTAGGGTTAGAATTACTAGAACATCCCCCTTATTCACCAGATTTGGCTCCGTCCGACTATCATCTCTTTCCTCAACTGAAAAAAAGTTTAAAAGGTCGTAAATTTTCTTCCAGCGGAGAGGTAATGAAAGCTGTGGAGGACTGGTTTGCAGAGCAAGAAGAAACATTTTATTTGAAAGGTCTAGAGCCGTTGCAGGTTCGCTGTCATAAATGTATTCAATCAAGAGGAGAATAAGTTGAGTAATAAAGTATTTTGACATTGAAATTTTGTTTGGTTCATAGTAGGCTCAGAATTTTGCAATATATTCTCGTAATTCTTCATCTCTGGAAGTAAATACTTTTCAAAGCAAAATGTTCCTCGAAATAGATGATCTTGAGTATGCTAGCGATTAAGAATTATTCTAATCATCAGTTTTGCAACAGCTTTTTTCTCGTCAACAAGGAATATTCTTCTTTTCTGTGCCTCACCACTGATTGTGGTACTGTGAGATTCAGTTCGGTGGTACTGTTGAAAGAAAATCCGATTCACGCAAACGGAACAAGCTCTCGAATCCAGATGTATCTCCAAGGCGTTGAAGAAAATCCTACAAATCTCGTTTCAAAATCAGTTCGTCAGTTTCCTTATCAACGAGGATCCTTCCAGCATCTGGCTCCAGCCGGCAATACATTACGATCGATTGCAGCATAAAATAAGATTTTCTCGAACCCCTGGGTGTCTGGGGGATAAAATTTCCCGACTCCACTTAATTTTCCAGCCGGGAATTGCCGAACCCCCGTACCGATAAAGTATAGAGGTGATTGGAATGTTGATTAGGTGAGGAGGTGCCTGGAAGTCTCGGGATTCGCCTCCTCCTCTTCCTCCTACTCGCTGCTACCAAGAAAAGTATATTAATATTTTACGGCCTTCATGAGAGCAGCGAGGAATTCTTATGGACTCGTGAGCCCGAGTTTAAGGAGCAGCTGGAAGATCGTAAAGTAGGTAGGTAGGGCTCTGCGCCTTTTATTGAAGTTTTATGCGAATTTAGTTGTTTGCCTTTTTATGCCCCCGGCATGTCATACTTTGTAACACTTTAAGTATAAGTAACCGAATACATCAGCCATTCTCGGCGGGTAACCGTTTTATCACTTTTTTATTTCCGCAGTTTCCACCCTTTTCGTGCCTTTTATGTGTGTACATATTCGGGATGCTTTATCGTTCCGGTGTGACGTGACTACCCTTCGGACTTCGTTTCCTGAATTTTGAGGGGGTGCCTGCAAGAATGTTTGCGTGTACCTAGTGATGAGACGATGTGGATCAGTTATACAGGGAGCATAATATGTCTTTATCATGATTGAAAGGGCGTTGTTATTGCTTGACTGTCCTAACTCATCTGTACAATATTAAGATAATGAAGGGTTTTCCAATAGGAGGTTTGAATAGCTATGTCCCTGCATTTTAAATCTGTAATATCATTGGAAAAATTCATTTGAATTACATGCTGTAAAGGGCCATATTGATCCATATTGAATGGACAATGTACACACAACCAAACTTATATGGAATCACCCAGTATTAAGATGAAATATTATTTAGATATCTTTTTCGTTATAGCCCGGGAGCCAGTGATAGTTTTTGGTGACCAATTTTAACCCTGGCCATAATTTGTATATAGCTTAATTTGTATTTGTCTTATAGCATAGTGACCGTCAGCTGGCGCACCAGTGGTGGGTTTGCCAACGGGAGCAACGAAAACACGTAAAAAAAATATTGAGTTTCAGTCATTTTAACCCTGCTGAAATTTACAGAGATGGTAGTTTATATAATTATTCGAATAAAAAAAATCGTCCGCTGGCTGTACGTTGGTGGAAAACCCGTCCGCTGAACATGAAAACTTGTTTTCCACCAACGTACAGCCAACGGACCATTTTTTTGTTCGAATAATTATATAAACTACCATCTTTGTGCATTTTAGAAGGGTTAAAATGACAGAAACTCAAATTTTTTTTTACAAGTTTTCATGTCCAGCGGACGGGTTTTCCACCAACGTACAACCAGCGGACGATTTTTTTTATTCGAATAATTATATAAACTACCATCTCTGTAAATTTCAGCAGGGTTAAAATGACTGAAACTCAAATTTTTTTTTACAAGTTTTCATGACCAGCGGACGGGTTTTCCACCAACGTACAACCAGCGGACGATTTTTTTTATTCGAATAATTATATAAACTACCATCTCTGTAAATTTCAGCAGGGTTAAAATGACTGAAACTCAAAATTTTTTTTACAAGTTTTCATGTCGAGCGGACGGGTTTTCCACCAACGTACTGCCAGCGGACGATTTTTTTTATTGGAGTAATTATACAAACTACCATCTCTGCAAATTTCAGCAGGGTTAAAATGACTGAAACTCAAATTTTTTTCAGAAGTTCCCATGTCCAGCGGACGTTTTCATGTCCAGCGGACGGGGTTTCCACCAACGTACAGCCAGCGGACGATTTTTTTTATTCGAATAATTATATAAACTACCATCTCTGTAAATTTCAGCAGGGTTAAAATGACTGAAACTCAAAATTTTTTTTACAAGTTTCCATGTCCAGCGGACGGGTTTTCCACCAGCGTACAGCCAGCGGACGATTTTTTTTATTCGAATAATTATACAAACTACCATCTCTGTAAATTTCAGCAGGGTTAAAATGACTGAAACTCGATATTTTTTTTACATGTTTTCGTTGCTCCCGTTGGCGAACCCACCACTGTTGAGCCAGCTGACGGTCACTTTGGCTAAGAAAACAACCAAGTCAAGCTATATACAAATTATGGCCAGGGTTAAAATGACTGACTAAAAAATGTCACTGGCTCCCGGGCTATTAGAAGCAAATAAAAAGTGCATGTGTTTACTCACAAAAACAGTTAGGTTCATAAGCACTTGATAAGATTTGGCTTTGCAGTGTCGATTTTACCATTTCGTTCGAACGTCGCAGTGAATTTATATTTTGTTTTTTTGCGAAGTTTTAAAAAAAATGCCTTATGTGGGGTTATCGGAAGTCCAGAGAGGAAGAATTATTACTAAGGCAGAACAAGGTATGTCACAAAGACAGATTGCAAGAACGGTGGGGGTTACACAAGGGGTTGTTTCAAAAACCTATACAAGGTTTCTGGAGTTAGGAACCCTAAAGAATAGGCCGAGAAGAAGTCGTGGAAGAGTAACTACAGAAAGGCAGGATCGCTTTTTAGCCCAAACAGCAAGAAGAAATCCCGCAGTATCTCATTCAGAGCTTCAAAGGCAATTTTTGCAAGCTACAGGTGTTAGTGTTTCTGTCGAAACTATCAGAAAAAGACTTCGCGCTCAGGAATTATTCAAGAGAAGAGCGTTAAGGGTTCCAGAACTATCAAGGCAAAATAAAGTTGACCGTTTTAATTGGTGTTTAGAGCATGAAAATTGGACTATTGAAGATTGGAAAAATGTCTTATTTTCGGATGAGACCAGAATTGGCCTACGATCAGACGACCGGCGTGTTCGCATTTTAAGAGGTAGAGGGAGGCAAGCTAAGCTCCAAGCTGCAAGACCGATCCCTAAATACAAAGGAGGTACTGTAATGTTTTGGGGCGGAATTATGTTTGGTGAGAAAACTCCTTCAATTCCCATTAGACAATCTCTGACAGGGCCTAGGTATGTTGATCTAGTGCTACAACCTGTAGTGAGGCTCTGGCGAGGTGCTTTTGGAGATTATTTCCTATTTATGCAGGATAATGCACCTCCACATACCAGCAGAGTTGCAAAAAATTTTTTCGAAACAGAAGGTGTGACTGTTTTAGAGTGGCCTTCTTGTTCACCGGACCTTAATCCTATCGAGCACTTGTGGGATAGGATCAAAAGAAAAATTAGAGCTCGTCAAAATAATCCTGGTAACGCAGAGCAACTTATACAAGCGGCTTTAGAGGAATGGGCAAATGTTACAGAAGAAGAAATTAACAACTTAATAGAAAGCATGCCTCGTCGAATTCAAGCTTGTATCAATGCCAGGGGTGGTAATACTGATTATTGATTTGTTAAAATCGTTCCATTTGTTGTTCAATTCTCAGTTACATAAAAATTATTTTTAGAGAAATTTACACTTTTATTTTTCTGTTCTATTATAAGAATAACCTTTTAATAATTTATATTATTTTTGTAATAAACTTGTTTTGGGAAAACTGCTCTTCACTTTTCAGCGACTTTTTTTTAATTAAAATTCGTTTTGTCCAAATAACAGGGTGATTCCATATAAGTTTGGTTGTGTGTACATAGTTGTGTTTATTATCAAATCGAATGAACACTAACTATAATGGGTAGTTATTTAATTACCGACAATCCACAATGTTCTATAAAAACGGCAACTGTAAGTTGAATTATCTGTTATTTCTATTGCCCGAAAATCCTCATAAAAACATTCAAAATAAACTGAAAATTCAAAATAAATACAGAGGAAACATGAGAAAATTTCAAAACGTACACGCAAATGTTTTGCTCAAACCAATGTAAGGATTTAAAAGTACGAAAATGATTGAAAAGCTAAGAATAATTGTAAAATATTTTAACAGTTACTTACCTTGAGGTTAATTCATAATAATTTCTGTTTCCCATAATCTTTCGCCCTTTTCCAAGAAAATATGACAGCAACTTTGGAACGTTACAATTTTATAATTTATAATAATACATATTATTTCAGAAAGAACATTTTCCGCACAATCTTCGGAAGAATCGAGACGAAAGAATAGTTTAAAGTTTCTGATCCCAGTGAGTGTCTCATTACATTACCCTTTTTGTGAGGTTTCGGGATTTTCATTATTCCAACAGCGGCGAGTGGATGGAAATCCCCAAGGAATCGTTCGGACCCATTCCAGGTTCTCGCTGTGATCTCGTTCTATTGCCTCCTGGACCATAGAATAACTTATCCACTCGGGAACGGATTGAATGGAGTTTTTCCATTTGAGCCCGCGATTCCATTCGCTCAGTTTACCCGAAATGTCCGTGTACTGATTCTTGCGAATTTCACAATTCGAGGAAATAGAGGTTTTCGTTATCAGTTGTAGCAAGTCATGCATTTGAGTGTAACATGATGGTTTCCAAAATTGGGATATTTTTTACACCAGAGTTAGCAGATTTTAAGGACTGAACGAGAATAAATTCGCTATCACAAAAACGCTCATATCTTTTGAACCACTGGACCGATTTCGAAAATCAAACTCATTTTCGAATCATCTTCTAATTCTAATGAAAACTATTTTAACAATTAAAAAACCAAAACTATTTTTTACAAAATTCATGGATTTTTTCTGGAATTCTTCCCATCATGCTTCTTATAGTGTTCTCAGTCACTTTCTGGGATGCTGTCTTCCACTTTTGCTTGAATTCCGCTAATGTTTTCGTTGATTTCTTAGTCTTCTTCAATTCTCTTTTTACCAGGGCCCAATATCTTTCGATTGGCATGAGTTCTGGGTGATTTGGTGGATTGGCCTCTTTGGGGACAAAAACCACTTTATTAGCTTCGTACCATTCCTTGGTGGCCTTGCTGTAGTGGCATGAAGCTAAATCTGGCCAAAAGATTGTTGACACATCGTGCTCACGTAAAAATGGTATGTAAAAGTCGCTTCTTCAAGCATTCCTCGATGTATATCTTCGAGTCAACAGAGCCTTGGCCAACGAAAAATTTGCTCCTTTTCCCACAAGTGCAAATTGCTTGTCAAACCAGGAATTTTTTAGGAAACTTTGCTTGTTTCTTCACGCGAAATTGTTCGTCAAGATTTCCACGAGAATCTGCAGTATAAAATTCCTGACCAGGAAGTTGCGAGAAATCAGCCAAGACATAGGTTTCGTCGTCCATCACGCAACAGGAAAAAGTTTTCAAGAAATCTGTTTTTAATTTCTTTGCTCTTGATTTCGCTTTTTGATTCTTCACAGCGTTCCAGTCTGGCACTTTCTGCCCTTTGTATGTTCTAAGCCCACAACTCGACTTGTTTTCTGAACGGTTGACTGCGAACAACCCACTATTTGGGCCACTTTCCGTCCTGAAAGGTTAGGATTCTTCTGAAAAAAGCTGATGGCTTTCTTCACTTTTCTTGGGCTATAAAACCCCTTTTTCCTCCCGGTTCCTTCCTTGCGGTTAATTGTAAGATCTTCGTTGAAGCGCTCAACAACTCTTGATACCGTTTCCAGACGAACGCGAGCCTCTTTTGCGATTCTTTTGAAGCTCCATTTTTGATTATTTTGAAAAAGTTTCACTATAAATTCTCGTGTTTTCACTTCGCTTGCATTTTGCGACAGAGAATTGGAATATCTATGAAGTAAATGTTCCACATGTTTCTGACGTTCATAACAAAGCTAACTATGATCAAATTTTGATTTTTTCTCAATTGGTTCAAGAGATATAGGCGTTTTTGTGATAGCGAATTTATTCTCGTTCAGTCCTTATGCTTCCAACCCAAAATATTAAAATTTTAACCCAAATTTTAAAAATTTTTACCCAAAAAATTAAAATGTTTACCCACGATAATAATCCTTGAAATTTCATGTATTTCAATTTCGTATTTATTAACTATCTGGTGATAGAACTTTCGATAGGGATAACTGTGATTTTACAGAAGGTAGAAGACAAGTTGTTTTGACATTTCTGTTCAGTAAGCATTGACAAATTATCATGGAAAGACTCACGCCGCAACAACGTTTACAAATTGTTGAAATTTATTTCCAAAATCAGTGTTCTATTCGCCAAACTTATAGAGCACTTCGTGAAATTTATAGTTTGCATAATCGTCCATCAAGAAGAGTAGTGACAGACCGGTTTCTGGCTCGTCATGCCGTCATCAGTGGCACACCGTAATTACCTTGCACTCAAGTCTCCTATCGTGGGTTGGGTTATGTGACACTGATGACGGCACGATCCTAGCGGTTTACTTTCGAATTAGATCTCCACTACCACTCGAATTTTTCTCTGATCCGGCTCTGGCGACTCCTTCGGCATCCCCAAGGACTTGACGGGCTCAAGCATCCAGTCGAATCGTCTCCTGAATTCCTACTTCCGTTTGCAGCGCCAGTCGTCCCTCTAATGGACGCTTGGCAGACGCTGATTGTTCCGCCCTGCAAAAGTTCCGCTCGCCGTAAAGTGAGATGTTTTTGTATGTCACCATCTCTTCTACGAGCTGTGAGAAATGATGCTCGGCGCTCATGTAATTCCGCAGTCTTGTGCTTCGCTATTCTTCACATCCACGGCAATTGATGAGTCCGAAGAGTCTGACCTTTCGAGTCTCAAAGGCTGTCTTGGGATCATTAGTGGAATATAATTTAACTGGGGAGAGTTTTTGTATTACTTCTGGTTGTTTATACACAGAAAATCCATCCATTGTTCCACCATTAGAATAATTTATATTACTCTTTCTGAGGGAATATACAGGGTGTCCCACGAGGAACTTCACATACTCCTACCGTATACAGGCCGCAGGGTCAGTCTACGACTTGTAGATACTTATGTTAACTGTAGATTCCTCTCATCAAACGAAACACTTTTTTCTATACCATTTTTCAAATTTCGGTTTCGTTTGAGAGATACATAGTGTCGAAAATCCATCAAAAAAACATTTTTCTTTTTATATCTTCGGAACTACACTGCGCAGAAAAATTAACGCACATTCTGAAAATCTCAATTTTAATGAAAGTTAACTCTACATTGACTTTATAACTTTTTTTTTTATGTTCTCTCGGGAAGGTTTTGAACGAAACAAGACACATTAAATGGAAGAAAAATTCAGGATTTCACCGAATCTTATGTGAAAGAAGAGAAATGAACAATTTTCAAAATACTGAAATGCTGATAAGTGATTTAATACTTGGTATTTCCACCCCATGCGTTAATTACAGCTCGGCAACGACAATTCATACTCAAAATGAGTGATCTTAAAATGTTCTGATCTAATCCTTCCCAGATTTCTCCGAGTTGGATTCCTAAGTCATTAAGAGTAGCTGGATGATTTTCTGAACTTCTCATTGAACTTCTGAACTTCTATTGAGGTTGTCCCAAACTTGCTCAATCGGATTGAGATCTGGACTTGTTGCTGGCCATTCCATTCGAGAGACTTCAACCTCTTCAAGGTACTCCTGAACGATGCGCGCACGATGGGGTCTGGCATTATCGTCCATAAAAATGAAATTTTCACCAATGTATGGGGCAAATGGCACTACATGCTCTTCAAGAATGTTCCTTATATACTCATCAGCATTCATAGCTCCATTATCAACGACCACTAGATCTGTGCGAGCAGTCAAAGATATTCCACCCCATACCATAATCGATCTTCCCCCGAAACCAGTAGTATTAAGGAAATTGCACTGAGCATATCTTTCATGTGGACGTCTGTATACAAGGGAACGTCCATCACAATGGTAGAGGCAGAATCTAGACTCATCTGTGAAGAGAACTCTTTCCCAATCGGCCTCTTCCCAATGGATATGCTCTCTCGCAAAATCCAAACGCGCCCTTCGATGGGCTGGGGTAAGAGCTGGTCCTCTTGCCGCGACACGAGGCCTTTAATCATATTCTCTAAAGCGATTTCTTATTGTCTGAGTGCTAATTTGCACCTCATGAGTTTGCTCAAGCTGATTTTGAAGGAGGCGAGCGGTTGCAAACCGTTGTCTCAACGAAGAAACTCTCAAGTAACGTTCTTGAATGGCAGTTGTTACCCGTGGTCTACCCTGTCCTGGTCTTCGGACATTCATACCTGTCTCCCTGAATCGCTACAACATTCTGGCTTTGCTTTATCAGAATTGAATGAAATTTTCAGAGCTTGTAACACTTTACAGCATCTGTTGGATAATGCATACCGAATATCATGTTTCCAGTGCCGTACTCATTAAAATCAATTTTGACTGCCGATGTAAAGATGACCTCATTTCGTACATTTACTGATGAAAATAATAATTATCACTTTTCTAAATCTTCGGTGACGTCTGATGGTATTTTCAACAAAATTCGAGATTTCCACGGCACATTCCATCCATGTATTGCGAAAGAAGCGGGACAAATTGATGCCTCCCTAAAACTACGCTTCCCCCAATGATGAATCGTGCCGAATCGACACGCGAAATGGTATAGGGCTCTGAAAACACTCCATGTTATCGATGGGGTGCAAAGTAATGACATTCTGGGGGCCGAAAGGATAATTAAATCCGCGAACACATGCTCGTACAACCCGGTACGTGTTACCGTTCAGGGCTGGTCCGTAAATGAGTCAATAGATCCCTAATTTGATTGCTATCATAAAGTTCGATAAATCAACAAATGTAAATAAGCGAAAGGCCCGCTTCGAGGCTCTATGCGAGGGTCATATTGTCCGGAACACCCTTAATTTTGACATGGGGATTTTCCAGGTGAGCGAATTGTTTTGATGGATTTGTTTCTGTTCTTCATCCCTCACCGATTTATGTTGTGGTCAATACTAATGGATTGCGTGAAATAGCAACACTGGCCATATGGAGATTCTTGTATACAGGGTGTTTCGTCATAAACTAGGCAAACATATAGGGTGTGGCGCAATGAATGAATGATGTGGTAGAGGACTTTATGTTTCATCGGAAAAGGTTGATCGGATATGTAGTCTATTGTTCTTATTTTAGCTCTTTATCGTCTCAGCCAAGATTTCAGATGATCCCTTATCCTTCAGGGATACTGGAAACTACAAAACGTTGCAAAATGATAACAGAAGTAAGTGTCACAAAACTTACAACAATGTGAGTCTTCAACATTAATAAAAATAATGTAATCTCCATACATATCACTGTGGAAATCTTTGTTGAATCATAAAAATTAACATCAAGCAAGTTATTTCAAAAAATTTGTGGAACTGAAAACTTTGATTTCCTAATTTTTCCCTGAAGAATAGTTTCAAAGGAGCTTTGCCAAATTGTTGTTCTTGTATGTGAAAATCATATAAAAAAACAAACTAAAATACCTTGTTTCGTTTACACACAACCAAACTTATATGGAATCACCCTGTTATTTGGAAAAAACGAATTTTAATTAAAAAAAATGTCGCTGAAAAGTGAAGAGCAGTTTTCCCAAAACAAGTTTATTACAAAAATAATATAAATTATTAAAAGATTATTTTCATAATAGAACAGAAAATTAAAAGTGTAAATTTCTCTAAAAATAAATTTTATGTAACTGAGAATTAAACAACAAATAAAACGATTTTAACAAATCAATAATCAGTATTACCACCCCTGGATTGATACAAGCTTGAATTCGACGAGGCATGCTTTCTATTAAGTTGTTAATTTCTTCTTCTGTAACATTTGCCCATTCCTCTAAAGCCGCTTGTAAGCTGCTCTGCGTTACCAGGATTATTTTGACGAGATCTAATTTTTCTTTTGATCCTATCTCACAAGTGCTCGATAGGATTAAGGTCCGGTGAACAAGAAGGCCACTCTAAAACAGTCACACCTTCTGTTTCGAAAAATTTTTTTGCAACTCTGCTGGTATGTGGAGGTTCATTATCCTGCATAAATAGGAAATAATCTCCAAAAGCACCTCGCCAGAGCCTCACTACAGGTTGTAGCACTAGATCAACATACCTAGGCCCTGTCAGAGATTGTCTAATGGGAATTAAAGGAGTTTTCTCACCAAACATAATTCCGCCCCAAAACATTACAGTACCTCCTTTGTATTTAGGGATCGGTCTTGCAGCTTGGAGCCTAGCTTGCCTCCCTCTACCTCTTAAAATGCGAACACGCCGGTCGTCTGATCGTAGGCCAATTCTGGTCTCATCCGAAAATAAGACATTTTTCCAATCTTCAATAGTCCAATTTTCATGCTCTAAACACCGATTAAAACGGTCAACTTTATTTTGCCTTGATAGTTCTGGAACTCTTAACGCTCTTCTCTTGAATAATTCCCGAGCGCGAAGTCTTTTTCTGATAGTTTCGACAGAAACACTAACACTTGTAGCTTGCAAAAATTGTCTTTGAATGAGATACTGCGGGATTTCTTCTTGCTGTTTGGGCTAAAAAGCGATCCTGCCTTTCTGTAGTTACTCTTCCACGACTTCTTCTCGGCCTATTCTTTAGGGTTCCTAACTCCAGAAACCTTGCATAGGTTTTTGAAACAACCCCTTGTGTAACCCCCACCGTTCTTGCAATCTGTCTTTGTGACATACCTTGTTCTGTCATAGTAATAATTCTTCCTCTCTGGACTTCCGATAACCCCACATAAGGCATTTTTTTTTAAACTTCGCAAAAAAACAAAATATAAATTCACTGCGACGTTCGAACGAAATGGTAAAATCGACACTGCAAAGCCAAATCTTATCAAGTGCTTATGAACCTAACTGTTTTTGTGAGTAAACACATGCACTTTTTATTTGCTTCCAACGAAAAAGATATCAAAATAATATTTCATCCTAATACTGGGTGATTGCATATAAGTTTGGTTGTGTGTATATCACTAGGGAAATCTTTGTTGAATTTTGAAAATTAACATCGAGCAAGTTATTTCAAAAAATTTGTGGAACTGAAAACTTTGATTTCTTAATTTTTTCCAGAAGAACAATTTCAAAGGAGCTTTGCCAAATTGTTGTTCTTCTATGTGAGAATCATATAAAAAACAAACTAAAATACCTTTATTTGTTTATATGGCTTCGAAAAGAACGAATAAAGGTTTAAATTTAAATAAATTAGCTCGAAAACTATTCTGAAGATGATTTTCAATTGCCTGAGTCTCACCCGTATCGTTGAAGAGGAACAGAGATTTCATTGAAATGTTTCGAAGTACCTATACCTATCGGAAATGAGATCGATTATCTCAATTCCATAATTCGTTGTTGAAGAATTATACTCATGCAGAGAAGATACAGAAAAAAGTTGTTTAAGCAATGATAAACAAAACAGGACAACAAATAAGTTTTATGAATATTTGCACGAACTCACACGAAATATAGGTTAGGTCAATGTGTAAGTGTAGCAAACATGCCCGAGAAATAAACACCTATTGTAAACAAGTCAAAGCTGTATTATGGAATGTGTTTTATATTTACTCACTATTTTATGACAACCCGGTTCTTGTGGACAAAGCTAATTTGTTGAACAAACGATAAATTCTCTGTTTTGGAATGAATCCTATGGGGTTTTTCAGATGATTCGAAAACTATTGTTTATGGAGAAGAATTAAACAACATTTCAACAAGAGGATATTTACTTAATGTTACCCAATCAGTTGGCTCCGTATAATGATAACATATTTATAAATCAAAACAAAGTGGAGAAATTAACAATGAACATAAATAAACTACTTTCACAGATTTTCACCACACATTCTCATATTGTTCTCATCTCTTATTTTCATCATTGAGCTTGGAAAATGCAGTACTTACTCCGATAATTGCATTGAGTTCTGACATGGTCACTTGTTTCGCTCTCTCTACGGCTGTCGCTACTTGTTGTTGATGGTCTTGTGATAAAAAAGGCAGAATTTGAGCAATAATGCCATTCAGTCTCTTTGCAATTTCAGTCTGAAACAGAATAAGCAGAGATTAGATCGAGTATAACAAATGAATAAGTTAAATGAGCAATTCAAGACGAAGAACAGATCCTGAAAATTGAATCTACACTGCGCAAAAAAATTAACGAACATTATGGAAATTCTACAACTGAAGGTGTTATAAATAATAATTATTTTTATCAGAATTATGAATGCATATGTTATCCACTTTCAACGTTTTTCTTCAATACAGATGTTTTCTCCCAGCAGGAATAAAAAAAGATGATATTATCAGATTTTGAATGTATTGGCTCCATTCTAAAATCAGTTGTTCTCGATCAATTCTAGTGATCAATAGTTTTTCTTTCGTTTGATTTTCTACACTCGATCGCTATGCAACGTGAAACACGCAATTTGAACCAAGAGGAATTTGCCCAAGCGGTATTTTAGGGAGAAGAAGGGTGGACATACACAAAAATTGCAGAAAGGTTTGGAGTTTCCCATACAAGTGTATCCAGAATGTTGCAGCGATTCAGGGAGACAGGTATGAATGTCCGAAGACCAGGACAGGGTAGACCACGGGTAACAACTGCCATTCAAGAACGTTACTTGAGAGTTTCTTCGTTGAGACAACGGTTTGCAACCGCTCGCCAAAATCATCTTGAGCAAACTCATGAGGTGCAAATTAGCACTCAGACAATAAGAAATCGACTCAGAGAATATGATTTAAGGCCTCGTGTCGCGGCAAGAGGCCCAGCTCTTACACCAGCCCATCGAAGGGCGCGTTTGGATTTTGCGAGAGAGCATATCCATTGGGAAGAGGCCGATTGGGAAAGAGTTCTCTTCACAGATGAGTCTAGATTCTGCCTCTACCATTGTGATCGACGTTCCTTGTATACAGACGTCCACATGAAAGATATGCTCAGTGCAATTTCCTGAATACTACTGGTTTCGGGGGAGGATCGATTATGGTATGGGGTGGAATATCTTTGACTGCTCGCACAGACCTAGTGGTCGTTGATAATGGAGCTATGAATGCTGATAAGTATATAAGGAACATTCTTGAAGAGCATGTAGTGCCATTTGCCCCATACATTGGTGAAAATTTCATTTTTATGGACGATAATGCCAGACCCCATCGTGCGCGCATCGTTCAGGAGTACCTTGAAGAGGTTGAAGTCTCTCGAATGGAATGGCCAGCAAGAAGTCCAGATCTCAATCCGATGGAGCAGGTTTGGGACAACCTCAATAGAAGGCTGAGAAGTTCAGAAAATCATCCAGCTACTCTTAATGACTTAGGAATCCAACTCGGAGAAATCTGGGAAGGATTAGATAAGAACATTTTAAGATCACTCATTTTGAGTATGAACCGTCGTTGCCGAGCTGTAATTAACGCAAGGGGTGGAAATACCAACTACCAAGTATTAAATCACTTATCAGCATTTCAGTATTTTTAAAATTGTTCATTTCTCTTCTCTCACATAAGATTCGGTGAAATCCTGAATTTTTCTTCCATTTAATGTGTCTTGTTTCGTTCAAAACCTTCCCGGGAGAACATAAAAAATAAGTTATAAAGTCAATGTAAAGTTAACTTTCATTAAAATTGAGATTTTCAGAATGTGCGTTAATTTTTTTGCGCAGTGTATAATACTCGAAGAAAATAACTGAATAACTAACTTCGTAAGAGGAATCGTTTCTATTCCCTTATTCATAAAACGTAATATGCCGATACAAAAGTATCAGGTTACATATGGGATAAGAGTTAAATCTGTCACCATATACACTTTAGTGTGGAGTAGACTTCAACCAAATAACGAATTAATATTGAACCCTGTTCATGATATTTCGTTCTGTGGGAAAATAGAGATTGGTTTTGCTATGTATATTTCAACAAAAAATAATGTAAAAGTACTCAAGATAGATATACGAACATCCTTCAACAGGAATCAAATAATGCCATGGAATAATCGAAGTGAAATGCCCCCCCTCTGGAACCCCTATATCTATATCAACTTCGGACATGAAATGGCGTGATCAATATAAAGAACGTACGTCTCTCTACAACTGTTGCCATAAATTCATGGGACATATGATGAAAAATAACCCCGTTAACATATTTATGTCTGTGAAAATAAAAGGAGACATCCGAGCTCAGAATTCCCCGATTCTACGAATGCAAATACGGCCCTTGGAAGCGGGTAATGTATCCCCATATATTCTTTTTCCGCTACCCTGAATCCTCGCTGACGAGTGTTTACATAGTACTCTGTAAACAATGTGTTTTCACTATTTATTTTTCCGGTTCGAGTCCGCCGCTTCTGCTTTTTCATTTCGACTAATTGAAAAAACGAATGAATGATGTTGAAAATGTTTGGAAATCGTGTTTTCCCTGAGTGGATTTATTTTATATTGCCGGGAGGGCGAGTTCCGCCCATGAACTGTCAATGGTCGCATTTCGAATTTAATCGTTTTGTGAAATGGGAGATTGTCAAGTTTTTGGTCAACGAATCGAATCAGTCGTCGAGTGTAGGATGATTCAAAAATTCTATCAACAAGAGGAGAATTTTTAGCGCAAACAGTACGAGTATCAAGTGATTTAAGGGGAGGTGGTACACGTCCGAGCTCGCGAGCTCCTTTCAAAAATTGGGCTTTTTATTTCCATGATATCTCGGTTCGCATGCGGCGTAGACCAACAATTTTTTTTTTAAATTGAACCTCAATTATTTCTCTAGAATGTGTACTACTCGCTTTTCTGTTTTTCTCTATATATTAGGAAAAGAAACCTGGTGTGCTGTAATTTCATGAAAATCTGGACGAACGATTTTATTTCCATGATATCTCTGTCAATTCTCGCGATAAATGTATGAAATTTTCAGTTTACATGCGAAATAATATTTTCCAGAGAGTGTATTGATCAGTTTTCTGTTTATTGCCCCCTCAATTTTTAAATGAATTATAAAGTAGGAACTTTATTGGTCATATTTTCAAACAGGTTTTTTCTCAATATACGCTGAAAAACGAAAAAGAGAATAATACACATTCTGCAAAATATTATTCCGCATGTATACCTACTGAAAATTTCATACATTTATCCCGAAAATTGACGGAGATATCATGGAAATAAAATCGTTTGTCCAGATTTCATGAAATTACAGCTCACCAGGGTTTTTTCCTAATATACGAAGAAAACAGAAAAGCGACAAATACACATTCTAGAGAAATGATTAAGCTTCAATTCAAAAAAAAATTGTTGGTCTACGCCGGATACGAACTGAGATATCATGGAAATAAAAAGCCCAATTTTGAATGGAGCTCGCAAGCTCGGACGTGTACCACCTCTACCAACTCTACCTTCGATATAAAAATGTATAGCAAGGACAAATTATGATGTACCTTCTATATGAAAATGTATAGCAAGGGAGCAAAGTGTTGTTGCCAATAACAAAAAAATAACTAATTGCTTATTGACAACTAGTAATTGACCGACGATTATAAACTCTACTTTTACTGACTGCTTGTCTCTGTAACATAGGATTTTTAAGACAAGCTGGAAAATAAGGGAGGTTCATTTCCTCTGAATAAAAGTGGGAAATATCAACAATTGATTGGGTGTGAGAATCGAAAAACGCCTGGCTAAGCCAAAAAAGTGCTCCTATTTGCCATTCTTGACTAAAGGGGGAAAACAACCCATTTCTTGGATATACAGACCAATGAGAGAAACCTTGGACGATTTGGTGTTCGATCTTGCCAAGTGTTTCCCAAATGCAACTTGAACTGCAATTTACATCACCATATATTTAATTTTATGACATTTTACTGAGAACTGAATGGAGGTTCATAGAACATGGTAATTGTCTCAAAAATCCAGATGAATCTCCAAAACTTCACCTAAATTCTTGGGTTGAGAACCTTTTCAATAGCGGACCATAAATCAGTCGAAAACCCCATCAGGAATTTGAATAGGGAAAGTGGGTAGTTTTGTAGCACAAACGTATTTTCAAGCGGTCTTCATTATTGGAAATATTAAGGGTCTACATCCCTGACAAAAAGGACTCAGAAACGATTTATTTTTTCTGATTGATGAAGGGATGTATGAGTGTATAAAGATAAAAATAATAAAAAATATATTTTATAAGTATTGAATGAATGGGTGTCACAATCGAAAAACGCCTCGCTAAGCCAACAAAGTGCTCTCATTTGCCATTATCGACTATAGAGGGAAAAACAACCCATTTCTTGAATCTACAAACCAATGAGAGAAACCTTGGACGATTTGGTGTTCGATCCTGCCATGTGTTCCCCAAATGCCACTTGAACTGCAATTTACATCACCATATATTCAATTTTATGAGCTTTTACTGAGAACTGAATGAAGGTTCATAGGACATGGTTATGGTCTCAAGAAACCAGATGAATCTCCCAAACTTCACCTAAATTCTTGGGTTGAGAACCTTTTCAATAGCGGACCATAAATCAGTCGAAAACCCCATCAGGAATTTGAATAGGGAAAGTGGGTAGTTTTGTAGCACAAACGTATTTTCAAGCGGTCTTCATTATTGGAAATATTAAGGGTCTACATCCCTGAAAAAAAGGGCTCAGAAACGATTTATTTTTTCAGATTGATGAAGGGATGTATGAGTGTATAAAGATAAAATAATTAAAAAAATATTAAGAAGTATTAAATGAATGAAAAGGATATTCCCCATCATTTTTGGTTATTTTGTAACATTTCCACCATCAGAACGAACAAATATTTTTGTGTTTTTTCATTTCAGTATTGAAGTCTATTATTTAGTTAATCAAACTTCTATCTAATTTTTCTTTCAGAATTTACCGTTTTTTTGTTAATAATATTACAACAATGTGTTGTTTTCGCGAAATTTATTCCCTTGAATTTTTCTATTCGAAATGATAAATATCCATTTTTATCGAAGACAATTTATTAAGGTTTGTTTAAGTCGTCGATTAGTGAAAATTAATTGTTTCTTACAATTGTGGGTTCTAACATGGAATTGAATTTCTTTTAAATGACACGCCCCGCAGGTATCTCCTCCCAGATGACTGGTGAAGGAAAGAGAGAGTATTAAACAGCCAGTGTGAGATCTAGTTCAGAGTAGGATTTCTTGTTATATCCCTGCGCCGCAACATTTGTTATAGTAAGGTGAATAATCCAATAAATAAAAATTAATGCACTGCACTGCCATCTGGCGGTATACGTTTCTTATTTTGAAGGCTAAAGACTCTTAAATATCTATGTTTTTTTACCTCCCAATATACGAAATTAACAATTCGACATCAGCGATAATACCGGAAGAAGGGCCGAATCAGGACCCTGCATGTTAATTAGGGCATCAGACCTGTGGAGGGTGACCAGACCATTAATAGTTAATTATTCATCAATGAGCGCCAGTGGTGGCGCGACAATGGGTATAGTATCGCAGGAACAAGTCGATATACGTGTACGGTCATTTATCAATGGGAACGCAATTACGAAAGCATTATATCAAATTGCGAGGCAACTGCATATGTTAATGTTAATGCGCCCGCAAGCCGCAGCGGGCGGGCGACCACTTTATGTGACGTCACTGTTGTTCTGCGGCTGAACGCAGGACAACCGACAACATTCCATAGTTTGCCGGATCAGTGGAGACGGGGCAGGCCGGATGAACAAGTCTATTGTTTCCTTTATTTTCAAACTGGATGCCTACTTTCGGCCTCAGATGGCGTTGATTGGATATCAACCATCAAGAGTCATTAGGCAAGAAGGTGGATACAAAAAATAAGGAACAAGATTGCTACTAAAACTGTAAAATGCAGGAAGATTTCGGTAGATATCACTTTTGAAGCTGTCATTTTTTTGACATTTGACATGTAGAAACGACGCCATTAAGGGGAGGTGGTACACGTTCGAGCTCGCGAGCTCCCTTCAAAAATTGGGCTTTTTATTTCCATCTCAGTTCGTATGCGGCGTAGACTAACAATTTTTTTATTGAAGCTTAAGCATTTCTCTAGAATGTGTATTACTCGCTTTTCTGTTTTTCTTCGTATATTAGGATTAAAACCTGGTGAGCTGTAATTTCATAAAAATCTGGACAAACGATTTTATTTCCATGATATCTCTGTCAATTTTCGGGATAAATGTATCTATGAAATTTTCAGTTTACATGCGGAATAATATTTTGCAGAATGTGTATTGATCAGTTCTTTTGTTTATTGTCCCCTCAATTTTTAAATGAGTTATGAAGTAGGAACTTTATTGGTCATATTTTCAGCCAGGTTTTTTTCGTAATATACGCAGAAAAACAGATAAGCGAATAATACACATTCGGTAAAATATTATTCCGCGTGTATACTGAAAATTTCATACATTCATCCCGAAAATTGACGGAGATATCATGGAAATAAAATACAGTGCGCAAAAAAATTAACGCACAGTCTGAAAATCTCAATTTTAATGAAAGTTAACTCTACATTGACTTTATAACTTATTTTTTATGTTCTCTCGGGAAGGTTTTGAACGAAACAAGACACATTAAATGGAAGAAAAATTCAGGATTTCACCGAATCTTATGTGAAAGAAGAGAAATGAACAATTTTCAAAATACTGAAATGCTGATAAGTGATTTAATACTTGGAATATCCACCCCTTGCGTTAATTACAGCTCGGCAACGACGGTTCATACTCAAAATGAGTGATCTTAAAATGTTCTGATCTAATCCTTCCCAGATTTCTCCGAGTTGGATTCCTAAGTCATTAAGAGTAGCTGGATGATTTTCTGAACTCCTCAGCCTTCTATTGAGGTTGTCCCAAACCTGCTCAATCGGATTGAGATCTGAACTTCTTGCTGGCCATTCCATTCGAGAGACTTCAACCTCTTCAAGGTACTCCTGAACGATGCGCGCACGATGGGGCCTGGCATTATCGTCCATAAAAATGAAATTTTCACCAATGTATGGAGCAAATGGCACTACATGCTCTTCAAGAATGTTCCTTATATACTTATCAGCATTCATAGCTCCATTATCAACGACCACTAGGTCTGTGCGAGCAGTCAAAGATATTCCACCCCATACCATAATCGATCCACCCCCGAAACCAGTAGTATTCAGGAAATTGCACTGAGCATATCTTTCATGTGGACGTCTGTATACAAGGGAACGTCGATCACAATGGTAGAGGCAGAATCTAGACTCATCTGTGAAGAGAACTCTTTCCCAATCGGCCTCTTCCCAATGGATATGCTCTCTCGCAAAATCCAAACGCGCCCTTCGATGGGCTGGGGTAAGAGCTGGGCCTCTTGCCGCGACACGAGGCCTTAAATCATATTCTCTGAGACGATTTCTTATTGTCTGAGTGCTAATTTGCACCTCATGAGTTTGCTCAAGCTGATTTTGAAGAAGGCGAGCGGTTGCAAACCGTTGTCTCAACGAAGAAACTCTCAAGAAACGTTCTTGAATGGCAGTTGTTACCCGTGGTCTACCCTGTCCTGGTCTTCGAACATTCATACCTGTCTCCCTGAATCGCTGCAACATTCTGGACACACTTGTAAGGGAAACTCCAAACCTTACTGCAATTCTTGTGTATGTCCACCCTTCTTCTCGCAAAACTACCGCTTGGGCACATTCCTTTTGGGTCAAATTGCGTGTTTCGCGTTGCATAGCGATCGAGTGTAGAAAATCAAACGAAAGAAAAACTATTGATCACTAGAATTGATCGAGAACAACTGATTTTAGAATGGAGCCAATACATTCAAAATCCGTTAATATCATCTTTTTTTATTCCTGCTAGGAGAAAACATCTGTATTGAAGAAAAACGTTGAAAGTGGATAACATATGCATGCATAATTCTGATAAAAATAATTATCATTGAGAACACCTTCAGTTTTAGAATAAATTTGAGATTTCCATTATGTGCGTTAATTTTTTGCGCAGTGTAGTTTGTCCAGATTTTCATGAAATTACAGCTCACCAGGTATTTTCCTAATATACGAAGAAAAACAGAAAAGCGAGTAATACACATTCTAGAGAAAAGATTAAGCTTTAATTTGAAAAAAAATTGTTGGTCTACGCCGCATACGAACTGAGATATCATGGAAATGAAAAGCCCAATTTTTGAAGGGAGCTCGCGAGCTCGGACGTGTACCACCTCCCCTTGATGGCGTAGTTTCTACATGTCAAATGTCAAGAAATGACAGCTTCAAAAGTGACAACTACCGAAATAGCGGAATATTCAAAATAACACGTCGTATTGGAAAACCCTTCATGACTAAGACACACTCCACAAATCGTCTGAAAATATTTCGTACCTTTGTTCCAACTCATTCATTCGCTTCGTGCCTCTAATACCTACTCCCCAATGCCTACTATTTCATGTACTAACCGCACACAACATTCGGGAAACCGTTCGAATAATACATCACAATTTAATGTATTCCGCTCCAGGCAAACATATCCCTTTCTTACGATCTGCACAGTTTCGGATCTACCATTCTACCGCCGCTCAAAGCGCCATTCCGAACCTGTTTCTGGTCCTTCGTGACATGATAACGCGATTCGGAATTCCTATTCACGTCAGGGATTCCACATGCACATCCTATCGAACCTTAACTGGTCGTACCCGCCGTTGTATATGCCGCAGTCATACTTGATGTATCTTCGTTTCCGACACGAATTAAAATTTGACGAAAAAATCAAAAATCATAAGAATAATCTGGATGCTTCCCTGGATTTATAATATCACAGGAAGGCTGAGACTTATAAACTCTCTGATCTCCATACAAGTTGAAAATGTTGTCAGAATGTTTATCAACTTTGTCAAGACTAAATTCTCTATGATGGAAGAACGATTGATGTAGAGATATGTAATAATAAAATCCCATAAATGTGGGAGATGAAATTGAATTCTAATAAGCATGAAATCATATAATTTATACGCACAGTTTCTATTAAAAAATTATTGTTACCGGTCCATATTGAAAACTAATGTTAAAGAAATACAAAATTCGGATATTAATGACGAATGTCGATACGAACCACGTATTGAATTGAAATTAATGAAAAATAAAACGATACTCAGCACTAGATAATCTGTGGCGATGTTTCTATCTAAACAATATTCTCTGGAATTTCATAAACTCGACACTACACTTTTAATTTTACATTAATTCACTGAAAGTCTCACATAATCATCACCTGTTTGCATTCTTCTCTGCATATAAATAAATAGATAAACAAATCGTAGTCCATCACGACGGTTATCGATAAACGCATGCGTCGTTCACGGAATGACGTTGGAGAAACAGAACAACGGTTTGTCTTGCGGGGTAGCGACTGAAATTAAGATCGTACCGCTAAATCGGCGAGAATCAGAACTACTCGTTCGGCATTTCCAAAGAGGAACGTCTAGACGCCATAAGCGAAAAGTAAACAAAACTAGTGCACTTGCGTTAGTTCATCCGTTAACGATAGGGGACGTACTGCTTCCTTAGTTTCGCCTATACCATTTTTTAAAGAGAAAATAAACACAATCTGGCATCGTCTTCTCAAAAGCTCTATGAAATATCATGGTAGTTAGGTTAGGCCATTGACCTCGAATCCTATGACCTATGCTGATGAAGTTATGTTAGGTTAGTGAAAAATCAATTTTTTATGAGATATTTTTGGGATATCGAGAAAAATATGAATAAGTTATTAGTGTTTATGAACTAATCTTCAGGAAAATCGAAGAAGGAACTTATTTTGGTGGGAGAAATTTGGCTTTTCATTTGCAGATATAATCGGACAAAACTAAGTGTTTTTGTTAGGATATATCGTGTTTGTAACACTCTTATTCAAATAAGGTTAGTACTTGAGTAGTTCCTAAATGCATAAACTCAATTTCAATCGAGAAATATGAACTTTGCATAAATTCATCAATTCCAGAGAATCGTACCAGGCACGTATTTGGCCTTATTTTTTTTCAGATGGGTATATCTTTTTAACAGAGCCGAATTCGAAAAAATGGAAAATGAAAAAAAAGTTCCTTTTGGCCTCAAGAATCTACAGTTCAAATATACAGGATGGCCATTTGAAAACGAAACAGATGAGATTACAGACGAAATAAATTTTTTCGATAGAAATGCTCGGACAGGTCGATTTCTGTTTCGAGGGGGACAACTTAAGATGTAGGTTACGGACGCATAGCGCTTCAACCCTTGCTGCTACAACCCCCACCCCCAATTTTTGAACAGAGAAGATGGGGTGAGTGATACCTCAAATCAAAGGTATTTTTATACTGATTTCAGCACAGTAATTGTTTTTTCATTTTATGCATTAGTTCTCGAAATATTCATGCGTTAGTTGATTTTATCACTTAAATTAATTTTTTGCGAATAATTGACATTTCGTGCCTCCGAAACACCAAAATTTCCGTACTTGTATTTGAAATTGCAAAACATCTACCACTGAGCAAATGAAGTCATACCGTACGTGTTAATGCTACTAGGGTCAGATGTTCGACTAGCTGTTTTATTCACTGAAATCATTCTCCAACTGTACGGTATCAGAACGATTTGAAGTATTGATCTAAGAAATAAGACTTCTCAAAGTAAAGTAGATCAGTCAGTGGATTGGAGGAAGGAAGCCACAGTCATGGTTGTTTTGAAGCTCAAAATGTCGATTTTTCACAAAAAAACACTACAAGTGCCATGAAAACACCACTTCATTTTCAAATACTTAGTTAAGAATATTTCGAGAACTAATGCATAAAATGAAAAAACAATTACTGTGCTGAAATCAGTATAAAAATACCTTTCAAATGAGGTATCACCCCACTAGTAGCAAGGGTTGAAGCGCTATGCGTCCGTAACCTACATCTTAAGTTGTCCCCCTCGAAACAGAAATCGACCTGTCCGAGCATTTCTATCGAAAAAATTTATTTCGTCTGTAATCTCGTCTGTTTTGTTTTCAAATGGCCAGCCTGTATGTACAAGTCGAAGTATTTATTGTTCTTTGTGAATATGTGGTTCTGAGGATTAATAAGTTATTATTATTATTGAATGCCAATGACAAAATAACTCCAATCCCATCACTTCGAAGTTCCCCTCTTATCTAGAACAGAGGAAGCGAAACAGCGGAATCTCGACAGACAAGGACTGGCTGCACTGTCGTGCAAGGCTCGGTGTTTGTAGATGAACGAACCACATTTTCATCACAGATAATACTATGTGTAAACACCGGGCCGTTAGTTTTGTTAGTTCAGCAACTCAAATAATTTACCCAATAGAACTGCTGCAGCCGGTAGTTTGTTCAGGGCTGCCTGCTTGTCGACTATGACGTTGGCAGGGGGACGGGGCGAGACGGGCGGGCACGCAAACGAGAAGTATGTACAGACCACGAAGTGTCAATATTTGGTCATATAGAATGACGGTTGTTATTAGGGCGCTTGCGACGTGACTAGAAAGCGATATAAAACATGCTTACCCTGTCGGGTTCACATATTGGATTTGTTGCTGGGGGATCGTGCAATCAGAAACGGTGTAGGTTTCTAGAGACCCTCGTCCTCACTTGCTTGTTTAGCGATAATTCCGTCGACGTCTCTATAATGCATAGTAGGCATGTGTCGTTCGTCGAATTTTGAGGAACCGGATCGGTAACGTTCGTTCACTGTGAAGAACCGGTTCTAAAAACCCGTTCAAAAAGAACTGTTCGCCCTTCCTTCGTTCAATAAAAACCATATGCCGAATATTCACTTCAAGAATGCAAGAAGATATTATCACCTGACCATTTTTACAAAACAAAACAAAATAGATTTATCTAAGGAGGTGCAATTTCCGATTTCCGAAGGACATCTCCGTTCATTGTCAATTCTTCCATAAAAACCAGGTGCCGAATATTCAGTTCAAGAATGCAAGAAACAAGTAGGTATGAGTAGGCATTTTCTTATTATCATCTGTTGTTTTGGGTAAATCCAAATTCCCATACCAAACTCGTCTTCTTTTCGAAGACCGCCTGAACTTCTGTTCAAGAATCCACAAAAATGACACGAGCCATAAATCATCTCTTTCGGTTCCAGCTGTTTATTATAGAGGTGGGTAGTTCGTGAACGAACTAGTTCAATCGAACTATTCCGCTTGAGGAACGAAAGGAACTAGTTCACGAACAGTTCAATGTATAGTTCACTAGTTCACTTCGTTCCTTCGTTCAATGAGTGAATGATTGAACGAAGAACTGGAAGAACGAAATGGGAAATGAACGATACGGTCGAGGTCGAGTAACGAAGTCTTGACTCGATCTAGTCGTTCTCTCTCCATGTTCTCTTCAGTTCCAGACATAAGATAATTATCAGATTGTAGCAATAAAGTGTAACATAATCGATAATTGTAAGATAAATTTTTATGAGTGAATATAAAGTGTCAACTTCATATTATTTTCACTGATGTAACTATCAAACTCATATTAATTTTTTTCTGGCGTAATATATAAAGTTTCCATCATTAATTTCTTTATAATTTTGAAAGTTTGACGATTCACCGCACTATATTTCATTTAATGGATTAGTTTTCTTTTATTCTCGAAACAAATCCCAGAACCCTTCGAAAAGCATCACTTGAAATAATGGACACTTTCACCCCTTGTGAAACCCGTATCAATCCAATCATCATTCTTCAGTTTGAATGAAACTTCTAGTTCAATAGTAATTCCTGAGATGAAATCACGACTCTTAGTCGCTAGTTCATACCATACCAATGATCTATAGTTCAATGGCGCATGCAAGTGGAAGTGAACGATTGTGAACTAGTGAACTAATCCTGTGAACTAGTTCACCATCGTGAACGAGAACTAGTGAACTATATCCGACAAAGGAACTAGAACTCCCACCTCTAGTTTATTACTTTATGGTAGCTAGACCCGACCGACAGTACCGAGACCGAGTACCGACACCGACACCCGACGTCGGGAGATCGATAAGACCGAACGAATGAGGCAACAACCATTTGGCATTGAATCATCGAAACCGTTCGAAAGAACGGGTTATTTTTCTACAGAGGAACCGAAGGAACCATTGGCTTTTGAGACCCGGTTTTTTTAACCCGTTCGTTCGAGAACGGCACATCCCTAATGCATAGTCTGGTCACTTACAAAATGGCGGTTACTAGTTGACGCATATAATTAAATAGTATAGAACAAAGTCGCTTTCGCTGTCTGTCCTTATGTATGCTTAAATCTTTAAAACTACGCAACGGATTTTGAAACGCTTTTTTTTAATAGATGAAGTGATTCAAGAGGAAGGTTTAAATGTATGATACATGCATAATATTGTAGAGAAACACTGATGAATTCACAGGTTTCTAATGTGATGTCGTAAATAAACACATTTTTTTGCGCTTACATTGCAAACGCTGACTGAACCCCACGAGATAAATCAAAATAATGTACTCGGTATTATACTCCTTAAAAAGGTTAACAAAAAAGTCTTCGTTGATATATATCTATCTCTTAAGGATAACCCACAACCATTTTTTATATCCTTCACATTTTACGGGAAGAAATGGCTCATTTAAGAAGTTATTTTAAGCAATACAGCATCAATCCTTATACAATTAAGTACCTTAAATACATTGTCCATTCAATATAGATCAATATGGCCCTTTACAGCATGTAATTTAAATGAATATTTCCGAAGATATTACAGATTCAAAATGCAGGGATATTGCGGTGCGCCGCCGGCACTACCGTTGTTTATGAGAATTGCATTGCATCCGTGCGAAGCCGGGGCGAGTCGCTAGTATCTAATAATTCTTATATGGAGAATGCATATATCTAATAATTCCTATATGGGGAATGAGCCAATCAAAAATGAAGCTGGGCTTTGGTAACAATCCAGATCTGCGCTTGTGCGGCAATATTGGGAATAAAAATATTTTTTTAATTCTATCTCTCTGACACATCGTGAAACGTATACTCCATTCACTTTTATTCAATCACATAGGTCATGGTTTCGTTTTCAGGAGTTGGTGCACCTGATGAAAGTCTGTGCGCGTACAGAAAATATCGTTAATGACAAAACGACGTTGCCAGTTTATTTGTTTACATCAAAGAAAAAGTATCAAAGATATTCCACATTTTGTTAGTTCGAATCGATCGGCGATTTTGGGGCGAAATATCGATAGGAAATCGTCTATTTTTCCGTTCTTCGTCGTCCAGAAGAAGTTTCCCGTCGATATGATAAATGCAAGTGTCATTTTTTCCTTTCACGGCATTTGGCGTGAGAACGAACGGCAAATTTGAATTGGACCAAAAATCGATTTACATATAAGCATAAATAAAGCGAAAGTAAGTACTAATCGATTCTTTTACACTTGATAACGAAGTTTTTTTAGGTATCTGGCCGTTTAGAAAGATTTCAAACGAAATTCCGGTACCCCAGAAGTTTGATCAGTTTCGGTATCGTTTTTGGTGCTCAAAATTTATTTGGAATGTGTAAATGGAAAAAAAGGCTGCCTTATACGATCTTCTAACGAAAGCGACCGGAAAATATGGTTCAGGTAGGATTTTCGAGGAATTATGAGGAAAGAACTTGCAGAATGAAATTGCACGATTTTCGTAAGTACCTAAACGGGTTCTGGATAGCCATCATCGTTCTCTAAATGATTATTGTTGATCGTTTTCAGGTTTCAGAAAAAAACACGTCGAAAAAGCTAAAAAAAAAGAAGAAATATGACTATATTGCATTCAACGGTAGGTGAATTCAGATTCCGATGAATTGAAATGTGTCACTGGGAGCTTTCATTCCTATCAATCCTTTGCCGAAAGTAGAAATAGGCTATATTGAACCAGAATACATCGGTTTTTTCCATATTCCAGGAGTTTGTGTCTTATTTTTGAACAGGTGAATGATAAATGTGAAGCATATGTTTGACCTATTCCATTTTATTTGTACAAACCTACTGTGGTAGTAATGTATGAATATTTTCTAAACTAATAAATTACTATACAGTCAGAATATTTTACTCCTTGTTCATAAGATCAAATAAGAGAAATGTATTTCTATAAAGGTTTCAGGAATTGACATTCTTGCTTATTAATTAATAACCAAAACTCAGTTACTATTGCATTGAAATTATTAGTTTCTCTGTAAACAAATTCGTTAATTTAGTTATTATATTTATTTTCTTTGTGATGAATGAATAAAACTGTTATTTATGAGAGAAATTTTTTTTTTACTGTTATTTATTTTAAATAAAGAAATATTAGAAATAGAAATGTTATGCACCCTCACAATCATATCACATACAATATCATGATGAAAACAAAGCACATCGATGAATCTTTTCAATCATAAATCCAAAAAGTCCTTTACATGTAGAATATTGTTCACAATTTTCTGTTGTGTTCTCCAAAATGAAATATACATTCTGAGAAATACGCTAAGAATGTAGAAAGGGCAACATAGTGTTGACTTGGAACATAAAAATATTTTGAAAAACGTCATAACTTCGATACAGAGTGGAATGTGTCAAATTTCCAAGGCCAGAGTTGTGATTTTATAATTGTGAATGGATAATACTCTAGAACAAAATCCAGAATCTTGAGTTTGTATCAAAATTCCTTCCTCGAATACGTCTAATGAAACACTTGAAAAATCACCCTGTCTACCGAACCTTCTATGCATACAGAATAATGCCAATTTAACGATTCACAGATAGTATAACGACGATATAATTGTATCCTGTCCTTCAGCATACCTCAGAGAAAATGTTTTCCGAGTTTGGGGAGTAATCATGAATCCGATCGGAGTGGAAGAGGGTCGGCTTAATCGAAATCCCCCGTCCTGTAAGACAAGCAGCCACCACGAATGGAATCGCTGAAGACACAATCCCCGAGACTCTCTTAATGAAGTAGGAGACAACCCCTAAGACGCCACCTGTTTCTGACTCTCCGCAGAACTATTTCGGCCCAAATCCAGAGAGTTCAAGCGAACGGGAGGCAGCTCTAATTGAGATTTTAATTACTCTGCTTAGCGCTCGCGGAGAACGGTCCTGTAATAGGCTGTCTAATTATCATGCTGTTTTGCTCCGAACCACTTCTCGGGGGCCGCCTGCCAACCAGTTTAATTTTTTTATCATTAGCAAAAGCCGTCTGATGTTTACCTGGAGTGTAACAGTATAGTGATTAGTTGATTACATGAATTATCCTCGAGTTTTGTTGTTACACCAGTTCATTGATACCGGACAAGTGCTGAATTAATGGAACATGAGGGTACAAGCAGTGTTCAATTATTATTTGCGTGTATAACAATAACTTGGCCTAATTCTGAACTGAGACATTAATTCTTAATTAATGTTTTCGTTAGGCTCCCACTGAAGTTTTTTCAGGCAGAAAGAATACCTAGACATAAACCTGGAGAGAAACTATCAAGGGTCTGACTTAGTGATCCATTCTGATAGTCAACCTGCTGTCAAAGCATTGAATTCCTGGCATTGACTGAAAGATGATATGGGAGCGTTGAAGGACACAAGAACAGCAAGGCCTTTTTAGTCTGGGTTCCTGGTCACTTGTCGAAACTGAAAAATCGAAAAATATAAAACCGAATAATTCGTTACTTATGAGGGCTACATGGACGATTTTGATATCAAAATGTAGGTTTTAGAGGTCGCTCCATTCAATGAAAGATATTCCAGAGCCCTGACTAGCATAGTTTAGATTTTCACCTGTCAAATGGCATTTTTCGAAAAATTGCAAATTTCAAACTCTCATATCTTCCGTTCCTATCATCTCCGCCAAAAATCATTTATATCATATGGATCAGCATACCTCAATGTATCGCTGTGCAAAATATGAGCGATTTGAAAAATCTCAAATTTTTGGTGAAAAATGCCAAAGGGGTAAGACCCCCCAAAAACACCATATTTGTCATCACCAAGGAATCCCTGGCGAATCCAAAGTCGTTTTTCGAACGTGAAGATCTACTACCCATTCGAATCATGCAGAATACCCATTAGACTGATCAGTATCGCCTATACTTCGAGTGCTCTGAGCGTCTGAACAAATCTCGAAACTGAAAAATCGAAAAATATAAAACCGAATAATTCGTTACTTATGAGGGCTACATGGACGATTTTGGTATCAAAATGTAGGTTTTCGAGGTCGCTCCATTCAATAAAAGATATTCCAGAGCCCTAACTAGCATAGTTTAGATTTTGACCTGTCAAATGGCATTTTTTGAAAAATTGCAAATTTCAAACTCTCATATCTTCCGTTCCTATCATCTCCACCAAAAATCATTTATATCATATGGATCAGCATACCTCAATGTATCACTGTGCAAAATATGAGCGATTTGAAAAATCTCAAATTTTTGGTGAAAAATGCCAAAGGGGTAAGACCCCCCAAAAACACCATATTTGTCATCACCAAGGAATCCCTGGCGAATCCGAAGTCGTTTTTCGAAAGTGAAGATCTACTACCCATTCGAATCATGCAGAATACCCATTACACTGATCAGTATCGCCTATACTTTGAGTGCTCTGAGCGTCTGAACACAACTCGAAACTGAAAAATCGAAAAATATAAAACCGAATAATTCGTTACTTATGAGGGCTACATGGACGATTTTGGTATCAAAATATAGGTTTTCGAGGTCGCTCCATTCAATAAAAGATATTCCAGAGCCCTAACTAGCATAGTTTAGATTTTGACCTGTCAAATGGCATTTTTTTAAAAATTGCAAATTTCAAACTCTCATATCTTCCGTTCCTATCATCTCCGCCAAAAATCATTTATATCATATGGATCAGCATACCTCAATGTATCACTGTGCAAAATATGAGCGATTTGAAAAATCTCAAATTTTTGGTGAAAAATGCCAAAGGGGTAAGACCCCCAAAAACACCATATTTGTCATCACCAAGGAATCCCTGGCGAATCCAAAGTCGTTTTTCGAAAGTGAAGATCTACTACCCATTCGAATCATGCAGAATACCCATTAGACTGATCAGTATCGCCTATACTTTGAGTGCTCTGAGCGTCTGAACAAAACTCGAAACTGAAAAATCGAAAAATATAAAACCGAATAATTCGTTACTTATGAGGGCTACATGGACGATAATGGTATCAAAATGTAGGTTTTCGAGGTCGCTCCATTCAATAAAAGATATTCCAGAGCCCTAACTAGCATAGTTTAGATTTTGACCTGTCAAATGGCATTTTTTGAAAAATTGCAAATTTCAAACTCTCATATCTTCCGTTCCTATCATCTCCGCCAAAAATCATTTATATCATATGGATCAGCATACCTCAATGTATCACTGTGCAAAATATGAGCGATTTGAAAAATCTCAAATTTTTGGTGAAAAATGCCAAAGGGGTAAGACCCCCCAAAAACACCATATTTGTCATCACCAAGGAATCCCTGGCGAATCCGAAGTCGTTTTTCGAAAGTGAAGATCTACTACCCATTCGAATCATGCAGAATACCCATTAGACTGATCAGTATCGCCTATACTTTGAGTGCTCTGAGCGTCTGAACAAAACTCGAAACTGAAAAATCGAAAAATATAAAACCGAATAATTCGTTACTTATGAGGGCTACATGGACGATTTTGGTATCAAAATATAGGTTTTCGAGGTCGCTCCATTCAATAAAAGATATTCCAGAGCCCTAACTAGCATAGTTTAGATTTTGACCTGTCAAATGGCATTTTTTTTTAAATTGCAAATTTCAAACTCTCATATCTTCCGTTCCTATCATCTCCGCCAAAAATCATTTATATCATATGGATCAGCATACCTCAATGTATCACTGTGCAAAATATGAGCGATTTGAAAAATCTCAAATTTTTGGTGAAAAATGCCAAAGGGGTAAGACCCCCAAAAACACCATATTTGTCATCACCAAGGAATCCCTGGCGAATCTAAAGTCGTTTTTCGAAAGTGAAGATCTACTACCCATTCGAATCATGCAGAATACTCATTAGACTGATCAGTATCGCCTATACTTTGAGTGCTCTGAGCGTCTGAACAAAACTCGAAACTGAAAAATCGAAAAATATAAAACCGAATAATTCGTTACTTATGAGGGCTACATGAACGATTTTGGTATCAAAATGTAGGTTTTCGAGGTCGCTCCATTCAATAAAAGATATTCCAGAGCCCTAACTAGCATAGTTTAGATTTTGACCTGTCAAATGGCATTTTTTGAAAAATTGCAAATTTCAAACTCTCATATCTTCCGTTCCTATCATCTCCGCCAAAAATCATTTATATCATATGGATCAGCATACCTCAATGTATCACTGTGCAAAATATGAGCGATTTGAAAAATCTCAAATTTTTGGTGAAAAATGCCAAAGGGGTAAGACCCCCCAAAAACACCATATTTGTCATCACCAAGGAATCCCTGGCGAATCCGAAGTCGTTTTTCGAAAGTGAAGATCTACTACCCATTCGAATCATGCAGAATACCCATTAGACTGATCAGTATCGCCTATACTTTGAGTGCTCTGAGCGTCTGAACAAAACTCGAAACTGAAAAATCGAAAAATATAAAACCGAATAATTCGTTACTTATGAGGGCTACATGGACGATTTTGGTATCAAAATATAGGTTTTCGAGGTCGCTCCATTCAATAAAAGATATTCCAGAGCCCTAACTAGCATAGTTTAGATTTTGACCTGTCAAATGGCATTTTTTTAAAAATTGCAATTTCAAACTCTCATATCTTCCGTTCCTATCATCTCCGCCAAAAATCATTTATATCATATGGATCAGCGTACCTCAATGTATCACTGTGCAAAATATGAGCGATTTGAAAAATCTCAAATTTTTGGTGAAAAATGCCAAAGGGGTAAGACCCCCAAAAACACCATATTTGTCATCACCAAGGAATCCCTGGCGAATCTAAAGTCGTTTTTCGAAAGTGAAGATCTACTACCCATTCGAATCATGCAGAATACTCATTAGACTGATCAGTATCGCCCATACTTTGAGTGCTCTGAGCGTCTGAACAAAACTCGAAACTGAAAAATCGAAAAATATAAAACCGAATAATTCGTTACTTATGAGGGCTACATGAACGATTTTGGTATCAAAATGTAGGTTTTCGAGGTCGCTCCATTCAATAAAAGATATTCCAGAGCCCTAACTAGCATAGTTTAGATTTTGACCTGTCAAATGGCATTTTTTGAAAAATTGCAAATTTCAAACTCTCATATCTTCCGTTCCTATCATCTCCGCCAAAAATCATTTATATCATATGGATCAGCATACCTCAATGTATCACTGTGCAAAATATGAGCGATTTGAAAAATCTCAAATTTTTGGTGAAAAATGCCGAAGGGGTAAGACCCCCCAAAAACACCATATTTGTCATCACCAAGGAATCCCTGGCGAATCCGAAGTCGTTTTTCGAAAGTGAAGATCTACTACCCATTCGAATCATGCAGAATACCCATTAGACTGATCAGTATCGCCTATACTTTGAGTGCTCTGAGCGTCTGAACAAAACTCGAAACTGAAAAATCGAAAAATATAAAACCGAATAATTCGTTACTTATGAGGGCTACATGGACGATTTTGGTATCAAAATGTAGGTTTTCGAGGTCGCTCCATTCAATAAAAGATATTCCAGAGCCCTAACTAGCATAGTTTAGATTTTGACCTGTCAAATGGCATTTTTTGAAAAATTGCAAATTTCAAACTCTCATATCTTCCGTTCCTATCATCTCCGCCAAAAATCATTTATATCATATGGATCAGCATACCTCAATGTATCACTGTGCAAAATATGAGCGATTTGAAAAATCTCAAATTTTTGGTGAAAAATGCCAAAGGGGTAAGACCCCCCAAAAACACCATATTTGTCATCACCAAGGAATCCCTGGCGAATCCGAAGTCGTTTTTCGAAAGTGAAGATCTACTACCCATTCGAATCATGCAGAATACCCATTAGACTGATCAGTATCGCCTATACTTTGAGTGCTCTGAGCGTCTGAACAAAACTCGAAACTGAAAAATCGAAAAATATAAAACCGAATAATTCGTTACTTATGAGGGCTACATGGACGATTTTGGTATCAAAATATAGGTTTTCGAGGTCGCTCCATTCAATAAAAGATATTCCAGAGCCCTAACTAGCATAGTTTAGATTTTGACCTGTCAAATGGCATTTTTTTTTAAATTGCAAATTTCAAACTCTCATATCTTCCGTTCCTATCATCTCCGCCAAAAATCATTTATATCATATGGATCAGCATACCTCAATGTATCACTGTGCAAAATATGAGCGATTTGAAAAATCTCAAATTTTTGGTGAAAAATGCCAAAGGGGTAAGACCCCCAAAAACACCATATTTGTCATCACCAAGGAATCCCTGGCGAATCTAAAGTCGTTTTTCGAAAGTGAAGATCTACTACCCATTCGAATCATGCAGAATACTCATTAGACTGATCAGTATCGCCTATACTTTGAGTGCTCTGAGCGTCTGAACAAAACTCGAAACTGAAAAATCGAAAAATATAAAACCGAATAATTCGTTACTTATGAGGGCTACATGAACGATTTTGGTATCAAAATGTAGGTTTTCGAGGTCGCTCCATTCAATAAAAGATATTCCAGAGCCCTAACTAGCATAGTTTAGATTTTGACCTGTCAAATGGCATTTTTTGAAAAATTGCAAATTTCAAACTCTCATATCTTCCGTTCCTATCATCTCCGCCAAAAATCATTTATATCATATGGATCAGCATACCTCAATGTATCACTGTGCAAAATATGAGCGATTTGAAAAATCTCAAATTTTTGGTGAAAAATGCCAAAGGGGTAAGACCCCCCAAAAACACCATATTTGTCATCACCAAGGAATCCCTGGCGAATCCGAAGTCGTTTTTCGAAAGTGAAGATCTACTACCCATTCGAATCATGCAGAATACCCATTAGACTGATCAGTATCGCCTATACTTTGAGTGCTCTGAGCGTCTGAACAAAACTCGAAACTGAAAAATCGAAAAATATAAAACCGAATAATTCGTTACTTATGAGGGCTACATGGACGATTTTGGTATCAAAATATAGGTTTTCGAGGTCGCTCCATTCAATAAAAGATATTCCAGAGCCCTAACTAGCATAGTTTAGATTTTGACCTGTCAAATGGCATTTTTTGAAAAATTGCAAATTTCAAACTCTCATATCTTCCGTTCCTATCATCTCCGCCAAAAATCATTTATATCATATGGATCAGCATACCTCAATGTATCACTGTGCAAAATATGAGCGATTTGAAAAATCTCAAATTTTTGGTGAAAAATGCCAAAGGGGTAAGACCCCCAAAAACACCATATTTGTCATCACCAAGGAATCCCTGGCGAATCTAAAGTCGTTTTTCGAAAGTGAAGATCTACTACCCATTCGAATCATGCAGAATACTCATTAGACTGATCAGTATCGCCTATACTTTGAGTGCTCTGAGCGTCTGAACAAAACTCGAAACTGAAAAATCGAAAAATATAAAACCGAATAATTCGTTACTTATGAGGGCTACATGAACGATTTTGGTATCAAAATGTAGGTTTTCGAGGTCGCTCCATTCAATAAAAGATATTCCAGAGCCCTAACTAGCATAGTTTAGATTTTGACCTGTCAAATGGCATTTTTTTAAAAATTGCAAATTTCAAACTCTCATATCTTCCGTTCCTATCATCTCCGCCAAAAATCATTTATATCATATGGATCAGCATACCTCAATGTATCACTGTGCAAAATATGAGCGATTTGAAAAATCTCAAATTTTTGGTGAAAAATGCCAAAGGGGTAAGACCCCCCAAAAACACCATATTTGTCATCACCAAGGAATCCCTGGCGAATCCGAAGTCGTTTTTCGAAAGTTAAGATCTACTACCCATTCGAATCATGCAGAATACCCATTAGACTGATCAGTATCGCCTATACTTTGAGTGCTCTGAGCGTCTGAACAAAACTCGAAACTGAAAAATCGAAAAATATAAAACTGAATAATTCGTTACTTATGAGGGCTACATGGACGATTTTGGTATCAAAATGTAGGTTTTCGAGGTCGCTCCATTCAATAAAAGATATTCCAGAGCTCTAACTACCATAGTTTAGATTTTCACCAGTCTAATGGCATTTTTTTGAAAAATTGCAAACTTCAAACTCTCATATCTTCCGTTCCTATCATCTCCGCCAAAAATCATTTATATCATATGGATCAGCATACCTCACTGTGCAAAATATGAGCGATTTGAAAAATTTCAAATTTTGGGTGAAAAATGACAAATTCACAATATATTTTCTCAAATTCATATTATTTCTTCAAAGTAAATAAACGATTGAGATTCGAGGTAGGTACATGAAAGCCCATGTGGACGCCTGAAAAGTCGAGCGTCCAGGTCGGCTTCAAAAATGCTCGAAACAGCTGCCTCGTGAGTGGCCTGCACTAAGAGTGGCCCGCACTAAGGCAGCCTATATTTTCGGAACTTGTTCCTAACGAAATCTTCAGCTGCTCAGAACCACCGTCGAAATACCGGTAGGCAGTACGCTAACTGCTTCCCAACAGCCTCCCCCGTATTCCCAACGCAACCACGAATCCGGCAAATTGCAACATGGCCACGTTTAAACAGCGCAATGCTAGCAACAGCCGCCCACGGCTATTTATCAGCGGATCCATTCCGGAGCCAGCTTTCGGCCACGAGTTATCAGTAATTGCGGAAACTACCGCTGTACAAAGATTAATTATTTCATGGATGAGAACATTCGAACTCGGGCTCTGCGGTCGAATTTATGTTGAAACAATGGTCGGCTCGCCGACTCAAGGTTGAAGGATATAGACCGACCGCAGAAAATCCGCGGTCAGAGTTAAAACCTCAGGGGAGATATATATTTGCAATTAGATAAAGTTCTGCGCTGCGGCGGAATTTATCCGCTCCACGCCGCCGACGGGCCGGGGGCGGATGGACGTGTTGTGCGCCGGCGGTTGTTTTATCCGGATACCTTCGGAGGACGAGTATTAGGAAGAGCCGTCCAGGGGGTGTTCTGGAACTGAGAGTTTTTATCCACTTCCTATGACCAGATTTTTGCTGGAATAAGAATAGAATAACATAAATATACTGCTCCACAACAGCTAGGGAGAAATCGTATTTCGTATTCAATCGTTTTTAAAAGTATGTAATCTTCGAGAAAATCGCTGTAAAATCATTTAAAACTCAATAACAACTTGAATCGATTCAATAAAAATCAGTATGAGACATTTCGTCAATCTGGTCGCCTTTTTTCTGAAGTTTGGTTCTTTGCTCATGCTTCATGCATATTCTTATTTTGAAATGGAGTCAATTTATCAACGGCTTCGATTTGAAACGAGTTTTCTGAAAATGCCAAGACGTAAATTAACAAACGCTGAGGCTAATAGGGCTAACGGAATGCTACAAGGTGGCCTAATTCAGGTTGTTGTAGCGAAAAGGCTCCAAGTCAGCCAAAGTGTGCGACTTTGGAATAGGTTCAGGGAGACAGGTTCCGTGTTGGAAAGACCAAGGCTTGGTGGGCGACGAAAAACAAGTCCTGCTCAGGATCGTTTCATCACCGTTTCGGCGAGAAGAAACCCTACATCTACGTGTAGAATGCTACGGAATACTCTTCAAAATGCAGATGGGGTCCAAGTTTCCATCCAAACCATCAGACGACGTTTGAGAGAGAGAGGTGAATCTAGGTTCTAGACGTCCATTAAGAGGAGTTCCATTAACACGTGACCATAAGCGTCAAAGACTGGAATGGGCAAGGCAACATATCAATTGGAACGATCAATGGCGTAGTGTCCTTCTCACTGATGAATCCAGATATGGACGATTTTCAGATTCTCGAAGAAGACAATCCCACGCATACGCCGTAATCGTCGCTATGTCCAAGAAGTCCATCCATTCCGAGGGGGTAGTGTTATGGTATGGGCCGGGATATGTTTCAACGGTCGCACAGATCTACACATTTGTCCAGGGAATATGACCGCCTCACACTAGAGGGAGCATATCATTGACAATGTTGTGCCAAATTTTCACGCTGCTATTGGTGAAACTTTTCAATTTCTGGACGATAACGCTAGACCGCACCGTGCAGCCATAGTTGAGAATGCGCGCGAGGAGCTTGGTATTCCACATTTACCAATATCTCCGCAGCACAAGATTTGAATTGCATAGAACATGCATGGGATATGCTCCAAAGAAGATTAGATAATCATCAACCTACCCCAGAATTCTTTTAAATGATCTGAGAGAGCTTCTGCCCCGTTTATGGAACCAAATTCCTCAAGAAATGTTCAACAACCTCGTGTATAGTATGCAAAGAAGATGTCAAGCTGTTATTGATGCCCGTGGATACAATACATTGTATTGACAGTCTTGAAATGCTTGAATTCTCTGGGAATAAAATTTCGTTATTTAACTCGATTCTTCTTAACCACCCTGTTTACGCTGCAGACCTACAGGCTAAAATTAATTTGCAACTTGAAATCATGTTAATAATATGAATTTTCATCACAAAAATCTTATGTTAACTATATTTTTTTGCAATTTAAGTCAATATCCCTAACTCATGTGGAGCAGTTTAAATAATTGTCATATCACATAAAAAAAATCTGGTCATAGGAAGTGGATAAAAACTCTCAGCCGTAGTGATGTTTTTATATCAAGAACAGTGGTGAAAGAAAACTCCCACCTCAACGGAGTTAATCTTGAAATAGAGGGTGGTGAAAAAAAAGGTGGTTTTTGGGTATTTTCGTGGGGTTCACAGTTTATTTCATGACTGAATCACCCTGTATTCTTCGAAGACCTTGATTATATGCTCTGAAAAAATCGAACAAAAACCTTAAATCAACCCAAAAATACAGGGTGTCCACTTAACCTTCATTGTGAATAGTTTCTATAATTATGCATCACCCAGTATGAATTCTGAGTATTTCAGGTTTTTTCGATGTAACAACAACATATCTAGTGAAATAGTTCATTTTGCGAACGTTTTCGCTCTGGAACTGACATATTTTATACTTTCAAAATCGAGCATGCATTCAATTATGGATAACCCTGTATTCGTAAGGATTTTCGGTCATATTCCTCCATATGGTTGCTCCCTGGGGATGGAATGAAATGTTTCTTGAGAAAAATTGAAGTTCATTCGATTCTGTTTCGAGATACGCGCGTAGTAAAAGTGGGTAATTCTCAACTTCAACGCCCTGTATCTCAAAAACTAGTCATAGGATTGAGTTGGGGCCAGGGACACTTTTGATCAGTAGGTCGAGTACTACATTTTACCAAAAAATTAGAACATTTGACGTAACGCCATTTGCCATAAGAACAGGTTAAATATACCTTCACTGACCGGGTCGAATATAAAGGTCCTGCATCCGAATTCAAAAATGATCGAAAACATCTCGGCAAATGTGAAAGTGAGATTGATCCAGCCATTATCGAAACTCACTAATTAAAACCGCTGTGGAGACTCGAAATGCTCTCGAGAAATAACAGAATGCTCCGGGCCTCCGGGCACCGGAATCAATAAGCGTTCATAAATTAATGATGTGCTTTGCAGTCCATATATCTCGGTCGTTGGAGGAACGCGCCATAAAAAGGGAAGTGGTTTATTACGAGAAGAGAATCTCGTCATCGGAAAGGGAGGAGGAGGAGGAGACGGCGGGGAAGAGAACGGAGGGTAGGTCGAGGGGTGAAACGAACATCGATTTGCACGGCTCGTGATCACATCAGTGGCCACTTTCCCCCAGGCTGCGGATACGGCGTTACACAAAGGATTTCTGCTACAGGGTCGGTGTCGGTATCGATTCGATTAAAGCGTCAATTTATGTAGGACTTGAGATCTCTGCTTCGAGGTTCTCATAGTCTTGTCATACATTTTATTGTGAGGAGAAGACAGATGAGAGTAAAACCTTGATCCATAAAAATTAAAAATTATTCTCAAGTCTTCGACTTGCACATATTTTTTATCTGTACTCTCCTGAGGCCAAAAGAAACCTTTCCTTTACATAACGAATTGCCTTGTTTTCGTTCACCAAAATTTGAAGAAACTTAAAAGATGTACTCAGTTTCATAATAACAAGGATATATTGAAAAATTCTTAGCCTACTATAGAACCCAACAAAATTTCAACATATTCTCCTCTTAATTGAATACATTTATTACAGCGAACCTATAACGTCTCTAGACCTTTCAAAAAAAATGTTTCTTCTTGCTCTGCAAACCAGTCCTCCACAGCTTTTATTACCTCCTCATTGGAAGAAAATTTAGTACCTTTTAAACTTTGTTTCAGTTGAGGAAGGAGATGATAGACGGAAGGAGCCACATCTGGTGAATAAGGGGGATGTTCTAGTAATTCTAATCCTGAATCACGAATTTTTTTGCATGGCAACGTGAGAATTGTGTACTGGGGCGTTGTCCTGTAAAAACAAAACACCTTTGGTAAGCTTTCCGCGTCTTTTCTCTTTAATTTTTTCCCGTAAAGTGATCAGTAATGTCGAATAGTAATCTCCAGTTATTTTTCTACCCTTATCCAAAAAATCAATCATGATTACTCCATGGCAATCTCAAAAAATTGAAGCAAGAACTTTTCCAGCAGATTTTTTGGAATTGAAACTTCTTAGGTCTTGGAGAACCAGAGTGTCGCCATTCCATCCATTGTTGCTTTGTTTCTGGATCTTAGAAATGTACCCAAGTCTCATCCATAGGAACACTTCGGTTAAAGAAGTCTACATCGTTTTCAAATCGAGCACAGATCGAACGCGATGCTTCTACCCTTTCACGCTTTTGGTCAGCATTCAAACATTTGGGATCCATTTTGCAGAAATTTTTCTCATGTCCAAATTGACGTGAACCATATGATGAACGCTTTCTTATGAAATCTTCAGTGCTTCAGATACCTGTTTCAGTCCAATTCGACGGTCTGATAAAATCATGTCATGAACTGTATCGATATTTTCGGGGACCGACACAGAAACTGGCCTTCCCGATCGGTCATTTAGTTATAGTGAAAAGGGGTTACAGTTCACTGCGACCTTTAGGTCGCCCCCTGACAGAGCTGTTATCATCGCGCCTCCTACAGCTCGCCCTCCAGTTCCAGAGATTTGATAAAATCTAGTACCTGGAACGGCTTAAAGGAGTATAACTCCCCACTTCTATACAAGTTTCTTGTCCAGAGCACTCTTTCCTTTGGCTTGCAATGGCATAGCATTCCGTAACCAGGTGAATAGGAGTTTCTTCCTCCTCCCCACAGAATCTACACTCATCAGTGTCCGATGAACCCATTCTCAACAGATGCTTCTTTAGGCGACAATGTCCTGTGAGAAAGCCAGTGAGTAAGTGAAGTTGGTTTTTACTGAGATCCAGATATTTTTTGGATCTAGCAGTTTCAAAGTTCCGGAGGAACTTTTTAGAATGATCCATCCCTGGAAGATTCCGCCAGAGTTTTTCTCTTTCGGTTCTCTCCTTCAGCATAAAATCCTTCTTATAGGTGCATTTTCCTATACCACAGAAGGGTTCTGGGCCAGTGAGTGGCGTTTGTGCGCTCTTTCTGGCCAGTGTATTGGCCTTTTCGTTTCCTACGATTCCCGAATGACCGGAAACCCAGATTAAAAAGACCTTATTCTTCTTGCCTGCCTTATTGAGTTTATTTCGACACTCCCAAATCAGCTTTGAGTCAATGACAGCTCAGTGCTTTAATAGCAGCTTGTCTATCTGTATGAATAGCTATATCGCACGTCTGATAGTTTCTTTCTAGATTTATATCTAGACATCTTCCGATTGCGAATATTTCCGTTTGAAGGACGCTTGTACGTACCCTAACGATAGTGCACACTTGATAGTTGTCCCAGCGCCAGCTACTGTAGCGGTTTTGGAACCATCTGTATACCATTTTATTGTATTTTCTTTGAGATTATAGTTGGTGTATTCCCTTTCTCAATCCTCTCTTTTGCTTAGCATTGTACTGAAGTTTTTCTCAGTGTTAACTTTCTTGATCATTATCAGTAGGAAGGTTTGCAGATGAGGTGTAGTCATTTAGAGAGGACCAAGCTCTCTGAAACCTGACTCTCTCATTGCCTGCTCCTTCTTTAGATACTCTGAGGATGGCCTCATGGGTCATCACCTTCAATGGAAAATTTACCTCTTTTGAAGCTGGCAGTCCAATTTTTCACGGTCGCATACGAAGGACATTGATCACCAAAGGTACATATCTTCGTAAATCTGCTTACCCCTTAACCCTTTCAAATACAGGTACTTGATGATGGCTCGATACTTCAATTTTTCGATTTTTACAATCTTTGTTTTTAATTTATTGCGCAACTCTGGTTTACTTTTTTGTCGTCGAACTCTACACTGACACTTCTAATGAGTTATTGGTCGTTGATATGGTATCGCAATATTTTGTTTACGCATGGAACTAGTCTAGGCTAACTAGATATCAATACATCCTCGTACATACAAGTTGAATGGATGAGGGCACACGTCAGTGGTTCTTTCATTCCCACAAATCGCAATTCCAGAAAAGAGTATAAGATACGCCACTGCTTACGGCAAACAATCTAACCAAACAAATAAGGCAGACAAAGAAGCCGCAGTGAAACGAACAGGAGAAATAAGAGGGAAGCAACCCTCTTCTTATGCGAGGGGAGCGGAATAGGATGTTTGCACAAGTCGCACCCTCCGATTTAGGGTGGATCATCGAACATTCAAACGTGACCTATCATTATGTTTGTCTCTCGTATTCAGCGTACGTAATTATAGATTTCACGTTGCGGGGAGGCGATATGGGGTAATTTTGTTTATTACTCCCATACATCTCATTATTCGATTTGTGCACACATGCAAATGGGCTCATGCGATGGATTACTCTTGATAGAATGATTCGTGATAATAATTAGATATTGCTGTTTAAATGTGCCAGTATTATCCATATTTACGCAACTCTTTGACAACGTTTCTAAAGAAATCGTGCTTCGTAATAATTTACAATCAAAAATGCTTTCGTGGCCATTTCTAATGTTAACTCGTGTTTTTTCAAATGATATATGCTCTGAGGAGAACTAACAAGGACGAAACTGTGGTCGATATCATGCATGTCGACGAAGTAACCATTCGATTCGTATTGGATGTGTGCATTGATTCGCATTCACATTAATTCTGGAGAATGTTTGGTGTATGATTGCCATTGAAATAAAAAAAATTTTTGTTGTCCTCGGATATTGATTTATACTGGGTGTATATGAATAGTTGCGAGAAAAGTAAGGGGGTGATTCCTGGTCAAAAATTAGGATGGTTCTCTTATATACAGAGTGTAAAACAGCCAAATGGAATAAATTCGATAATGAATAAATGAGAGCGTGTTATGAGAAACGCTCGGACACGTCGATTTGTAATTTCAAATGCGTATATTTCTCAAGAAAATAAAATTATATAGGGTGTTCCATGCGACCGTGGCCAATACCAACTTTATTATTTCAAATGCAACCCCCTGTATATCATTTATTTTTTGGATTCTTCAGAAAATTCTAGACATAATTCATGTACAATGTCCTATACCTATCTTCAACTTTTTCGGAAATATTAAGTGTTTTCAGAATTTTCATTTGAAATTCACATTTTAAATGAAAATTATTTTATTTCACTAATTCGATACATTACACTCAATACTTATTTCCCATTTATCTCTTGATATGAAGAAAGTAAGCAAAAACCGTTACTGAGAAGAAATTTAAAAAAATTCAATTCTACACCAGATTAGCATGTTGCCAAGACGTTCGCGGCGAGCATTTTGAACATTTCCTACATTGACATCAGTGTTTTTTTTGTATTTTTTTTAAATAAGAAATATTCAGTATTACTTCTTATAGGTTTCAGGTGTAATGTACCGAATTTGTGAAATGAAATAATTTTTATTTAAAACGTTGATTTTTGCAATAAATCTGAAAACACTTAATACTTTCGAAATAGTTGAAGATAGGTATAGGACATTGTGCATGAATTGTGTCTAGAATTCTCTGAAGAATCCAAAAAATAAATAATATACAGGGGGTTGCATTTGAAATAAGAAAGTTGGTATTAGCCACGGTCACATGGAACACCCAATATAATATTATTTTATTGAAAAATATGCGCATTTAAAATTACAAATCGACGTGTCCGAGCGTTTTTCCCAACACGCTCATTTATTCGTTATCGAATTTATTCCATTTGGCTGTTACACTCTGAATGCTTCTCTTCTTTGAGCCCCCCTGCTTAGTTACAGCCCCCTGAAGACGCTCAAAAAACAGTTTCCGATTTTTTTTATTTAAACCCAAAATATCATGAATCGAATGAGGCAGACATTTTAGGCGAGTGAGAAGGCACTCAAAAAGAATGTTCCTCTAGGAATGAAAGGGTGGCCAAAAGGAAAATAATTAAAAAATCACCCATTACAAGAATCTGTTGGATGGATTCCGGACAGTACCACAGAACCCGTAGCATCTCCAAAACGGTCCGATTTCCTCGCTGCGTAAAGGTCTCCACTCACGAGGCAACGGGATGGGAAACAAGCAACAAAGATAATAAAAGGCCATAAAATCCGGCGCGTGCCATTGCAGATGCTATGAGTTCCCATGAAGAACAGCGGAATTTTTGGGGTTGTGTCAGTCACTTCTACGAAAATTTCCGTAGAATTAGGGAATTCAGAAAGTTCCAACGGCATCTCCGATTTTGTGGAATATTATTGCATCAGGTGGTTGAATTCTTATCAGTTTTGCAAAAGTAGTTATGCTGGCATCAGATGTCATAAAAAAATTTAATTGCTTCATCTATTTCAATCATCTGACTCATTGCTATCTACCGAAAAAACCTACATAACATTTCGAGAAACCCAGACACAAAATCGAAAAACTATGTTTTCCAAAATTCAACTTCATTCTCATAATAAGAAGGAACAGAATAACATATATTAAATTCAATAAAAATGGAACCCTACACTGGACTGATGAAACAAGAACATAATTGATCTGGTTTTTATGGCATAGTCCACTCAGCGAAACAGCAAAAAATTGCAACTACCCGCTTTGGAATAACGCAAAATATAAATGAATATCTTCGTTTCTAATATTTGGAAACAATATTCAGGGAAATACCATCATAAATTGATTTCATAATATGTACTTCCTTTCAATACCGAACAAAATCGTAAGTTTCGTAGATACTGCGTTCTGAATTCCGTAGAAGTGGCAACGCTGTCAAATTCTAGCAACATAATCCGTCTACCTCTGGTCAAAACCCAAGCGGCACATTTTATTGGCCATGATTTATTGCAGATCCGGACACAATGTTTCCGAAACGGTGTCTCCAGTGGATGGGCACTATAACATTCTGGTCAGATCTAGCAGGCCTTGTCGAAACCGCTACACGTCTGTACGCCGTCACTAGGTTGGGGTCGAACGTGAGGGGTGGGTTTGAGGCCGATGTGGAAATTAGGAACCCGGCCACGTCCGGGTCCCATTACTGGGCTACGATTGCCAGGGTTTGCTTGATTATCGTATTATCGGGTCGGCTCACTCAATGCTGCGAGACAAATCTGTATGCTCATGTGTGTTTCATTGGATTCCGAGTGCGCCTCTTCGAGATTTATAATGAGGTGGCGAAATGGGGGAAACGAACTGTTGAGCAGTTATTAATAAGGGACTTTGTTGGAGATGGATATTAAATTGAATTTGTGGACGAAAAGAAAATGTCAGAGACCGGCAAAAAATTCTCATCAAGGAACAGATGACGCCAGAAGTAGACAAGAACAAAGAAAACCTTGACATAGGATTCGAAAGAGAAAGAAAAAACCGAGAAAATATAATAATAATGAATTTATTTCTGGAGTTAAAAAGCTACAAGAACAATAACACAGAAAAAGTCAGAAAAAAATTAGAATTCAAAAAACTCCTCAAAAGAATATAAAGTTTTCCTAATTAGAAAGCATCTCATTTTTGTTCTGAAAACAGATAGAAACGGTGCATTCTGTAAATCAGTATCTAGAGCATTGAAAAGCCTAAAACTCATATAAATAAAATTCTTCTGGTAAAAAGTGGTTTTATGTTGCACTGGTAATAGTGACGAATAGAGAAAAAAGAAAGATGGAGAGGAAGCAATGAGAAGAATTGAGAGAGTTACAGAAACAAGAAAGAAAGAAAATCATGAAGTTCTTGTCCATAAACAGATAAAGCCTGAAGTAGTCAAAGGCAAAGAAAAATACGATAGGGAATATGAAGAGATGAATCAAAAAAGAGAGCAGATCAAAGAGTACTTCTTTGGTGTGCTCAGAGAACATTCTGATATCAATGGCCATTCGTATCGGGGCAATGTCGAAAGAAAAATAGACAGTGGTGCTCGTTACAAAGCTATTGAATCGGGTGGAAGAGAAGACTGGTTCAGAGAATATAGTAAGATGCTGAATGAAGAGAAGAAAAGAGCCAAAGAAAAAGTTAGGGAACACAAACGAGAAAAGAAAAATCATAAAAGGATAAATAAGGAACGTGAAAAAGATCTTCAAAGGACAAAGAAAATAGGAAACCTGAAAAGGAAAATAATGTTTGTGATTACATCAAGCGAGGGAGAATGTTCTTGTTACTTTATTACTCACCACACATTGTAAAATGATCTAGTTTGTTCTTGTAAATGACATTGAATAGCATTATTTTGATGTTGATTGTATTAATCAAGAAAAATATGAAGACGACGATAAAGACGTAATTTCCCGTTTATTTGGACTTTGAACTAGTGGAAAGAAAGTCCCAGTTAGACTGACTAGTCTGAACAGGCTGTAATGTTGAAACATAATTTTCTCTATTTCAGTATCGTAATGAGTTCATTACAGTACTAAAAACAGTACTCTAATCAACTCATTACAACATTGTTTTCAGGTATTTTTCTCGTTTTGTGGTTGTCAGCACTGGCTTCCGATCCTATCCAATTTCATGATAAATATTTAGAACTAAAAGGATAGTGTTGGAAAAGTGAAAAAATTTGTACTCCCTAAGTTTGGGTCACAGATTACGAAAATGCTAACGAGAAGTTGGCAATCCTCTTAGTTTTTGCAAAAAAAAATCCCAAAGTTTCCTTTTGGAGGTTGAGGTTATACGTAGTTCTATGGCTAATTTTCTTCTATTTTCTCAAACAATACTCGTTGGAAATGTTTTATTTATCAATTTCTGAGCCATACTGCGTTACATTGAATAAGTTCACCATAATTCAGAACATTTATATGTCCTAATTCATGAATACGATGTTCAAAATACGCTAATAAAAAATTACCTGAAATTCAAATAACCGAATTTTCTTCAGACCACTTCACAAGTTTTTCGTATTCTTTTTCATAGATACGTGGATTAGGATTTTCGAGGTATTGATTTATTCGCAATTTTTTTTAATTCTGTTTAATCGACACATAGTGGCCTTATTCAAAAGGAGCAAAAGCATTTTCTACATAAGCAAATTTTTCATAGAATTTTTCAGAGTTTTAATTTATTTTATAATAACCAGGCCGTAGACGAATCCATAAATGAAGTTTCATAACAAACAGTCCATCCGATCACGAGTTATAAATGGTGTAACCAACATCTTTGTTTTATTTATATAGATTAAAAGCATTGCGATGCACAGAAAAAATTCTACGATTAAAAACCAGCTTCTGAAGCATTCTACGAAGTCGAGTAATATCTGCTTCAACCCTCTAACCCGTTTCTGGGCCCCCGCCCCATTTACATAACGCGTGTGCGGTTAATAAAGCGCCTCGTTACTCGAAACGATGGAAGCCGATGCATGTACAAATTGCGTGTATTTTCAGCGAACGTACGTTGTTTATTGAGCCATTCTACATGTGATATTCGCTTTTTAGTGTTACACGCTGCCACAAAGGCACAGAAGGGGAACCGTGGCTCCGCGGAGATATCAACCGTGACAGATGGGGAGCGCTACAATTGCACACGCGTTGACGCCAATTTGCATTCATGACCGAAGAGCATTATTTTGCGTTCCGTTCCGAAATTATGGATTTGCTTTATGAACCCCGCGTGAAATTTGAACTTACCTCGAAAAGGGGAACTGTTGTTGTTGTTGATCGATCTGGTCATTTATTGGTTGCGAGCACAATTGATAGGCTAATGACATCGAAGTTATCTGATATCGTTAAGGATTTTCCGATAAGGGGTGTCATTTTGACATTCAAAGAAAAAGTTTATTTCATTATGAAGACGAAGGTATGTCGTTAAGGGTCTAGGTCCCTGAAAAAAAGGGAGTCAGAAACGATTTATTTTTTTCTGATTGACGAAGGGATGTATGAGTGTATAAAGATGAAATTATAAAAAAAAATATTTTTTAAGTATTGAATGAATGAAGAAGATATTCCCCATAACATTTGGTTGAGCTCCCCCAAGACATCCTTCAACTTTAATTTAAAAAAAATCAAGCTTTAGGTGAAAAACTGAGGGCGTGAACTTGGAAAAATGAAAGGCACTTTTTTAATGGAGAATCGGTGTCGTAGCCGATTTTTTCATGCGAAAAAATAATTTTATCAAAGAGAAAAAATTAGAATGCCCTCAAGACATCCTCAAGCAAGAAATTACAGGAGACCTTATGCGTTAAAAAAGATCAGTAGATAATGTTCTAAAAACACTTTTCACAGAACGCTGATTTTCATAAGATAATTCAACAATTTGAACGCGTTGTTGAATCGTGTACGAAGCCATTTGTATAAATGTCATACATCATACTTCTTAAATGTCAAAATACCCAGATGAATTCAGTGAGCCATCTTTATTTTATTCATTCTTAAAAGAACTGCGCAATTTGAAACACCCTTCATAACCTTCAAATAGGTAATTGGTTAGAAGTAATTTTAGGACAGGGCGATGTAGGAAAATAGGAATCCCAATATCACTGTGTGGAACATGGAAGTATACAGGGTCTTTCACGAGGAACCTAACCCATATTTATACGGGAAACTACTGAACGTATTTTCATGAAATTCAGCACTTATAAGTATTTCACGATGCTGATGAAATCTTAAATATTTTCAAGGCATGAGCACCTCCGGTTTCTTCCGGAAATGACGTCAACTTCCGTTTTTCAAATTAGAACACCATTTTTTTCATTGCAGAAATAGATTCCTTAGAAAATTTCAAGTTATTTTGATGTAACATTTTTCAGTTTTGGTTGGAAAATTCTCTCTGAGCGGGAAAATTCGAAAAAAAAAATCGAAAATAGAGCTCCGCTGAAACAAGAATAACTTCGAGGTTTTTGGATGGAAAATTTTCATTTTTGGGATTTTTCAAGATGTAAGATTGATGTATCCACTTTAAAAATCGAAATCGCGATTCATGATACAGGGGGTGAAAAAATCGCTTTCAAAGTTAGAGATGACAAAATCGTGAAAAATCAATTTTTTCAAATTAGAACCCCATTTTTTTATGGCAGATATTGAATCTGCGTTAAAAAATAATGTGAGTGTATGCATCACACTCTTGCCCTAAAGTGGATATTAACTCAGAAAATATCCATTTGAAGTGGATACATCAATCTTACATCTTGAAAAATCCCAAAAATGAAAATTTTCCATCCAAAAACCTCGAAGTTATTCTTGTTTCAGCGGAGCTCTATTTTCGATTTTTTTTTTCGAATTTTCCCGCTCAGAGAGAATTTTCCAACCAAAACTGAAAAATGTTACATCAAAATAACTTGAAATTTTCTAAGGAATCTATTTCTGCAATAAAAAAAATGGTGTTCTAATTTGAAAAACGGAAGTTGACGTCATTTCCGGAAAAACCGGAGGTGCTCATGCCTTGAAAATATTTTAGATTTCATCAGCATCGTGAAATACTTATAAGTGCTGAATTTCATGGAAATACGTTCAGTAGTTTCCCGTATAAATATGCGTGAGGTTCCTCGTGAAAGACCCTGTATTCGACAGACCCATGGATATTTTTCTAGATCGTTCCTCATTCTAAAAATTCCCGTCGAATTTTCCGTCGAAGCGAGCGGTTTTAGGCAAAAAAACCAAACAGAGAGAGAACACGATTGCATAATATTCCGCATCAGAATATGAATTCGTAATGAACGAAACTCGAACAAAAATGCATACGCGGAAAAATCAACAAGCGCAGTCGCTATCGAGGGAGGGTTAACGACGGAATTAATAAAAATGCTCGGGAGGAACTTGCCACGGGGCTGAATAACTAATAGGGGGCGCTCGGGTTTTGCCGCGGTTTTAATTAAAAAGTGGTTTTCGTGTTTCGATCCGGCGGATGACGGATGATGGGAAAAATGATAAATTTATTCGGCAACCCTCGCTACAGCTTTCCGCGTGATTACCATCGCCACACCACCGATTATAATTGGAATCGCTGTGCGCTCTCGCTGTTTACGCAATATACACGGGCACCATGAATTTTAATCGCAATAATAATTTCACGAAAACACGGCTCTATATTAACGTGCTCCCGCATATCGAACAGTTTCAATGAAAACGCGATTCCGGACGATAATTCATACTTTTAATAGATACGAGGATATATTGAGAAATTCTTAGCCTACTACAGAACCAAACAAAAATTTCAATGTCGAAATATTTTATTACTCAACATATTCTCCTCTTAATTGAATACATTTATTATAGCGAACCTGCAACGTCTCTAGACCTTTCAAAAAAAAAATTGTTTCTTCTTGCTCTACAAACCAGTCCTCCACTGCTTTTATAACCTCCTCGTTGGAAGAAAATTTACGACTCTTCAAACTTTTTTTCAGTTGAGGAAAGAGATGATAGTCGGACGGAGCCAAATCTGGTGAATAAGAGGGGTGTTCTAGTAATTCTAACCCCCAATCACGAATCTCTGCATGGCAACATGAGATTTGTGTACTTGGGCGTTGTCCAGTAAAAACAAAAGACCTTTGAATAGCTTTCCGCGTCTTTTCTCTCTTATTTTTTCCCGTAGTGTGGTCAGTCAGTAATGTCGAACAGTTATCTCCAGTTATTGTTCTACCCTTATCCGAAAAATCAATCATGATTACTCCATGGCAATCCCAAAAAACTGAAGCCAGAACTTTTCCAGCAGATTTTTGGACACGAAACTTCTTAGGTCTTGGAGAACCAGAGTGTCGCCATTCCATCGATTGTTGCTTTGTTTCTGGATCGTAGAAATGTACCCACGTGTCATCCATAGTAACAATTCGGTTTAGGAGTCTACATCGTTTTCAAATCGAGCACAGATCGAACGCGATGCTTCTGCCCTTGCACGCTTTTGGTCAACATTCAAACATTTAGGGATCCATTTTGCAGAAATTTTTCTCATGTCCAAATTGACGTGAACTATATGATGAACGCGTTCGTATGCAATCTTCAGTGCTTCAGATATCCGTTTAAGTCCAATTTGACGGAATATACAAACCAAAAGTTCATACGACCACAGGAACCGGAGCTATGACGATTTGAAATCTCGAGTTTTTGAAAAAATGCCATTTTACAGGTCGAATTCTGAACCATGATAGACAGGGCCTCAAATTACTTTTTATCGGATTCAGTGTCCTCGAAAACCAATAATTTGATACCAAACTTGTCCATATAGTCCTTCTTTTACTTGATTTTTTGTTGTTTTCACCCTATAACCGTATAGATAATTTTAGCCTGAAGAGTGGCTTTTTCTCCTTCCTCGAGCTGTCTACGAAAAGAGGGACAGGGTGTAAAATTAATTAATGAAATATTTCCCATTTGACAGTGCGAGGGGAATCTCCGTACAAAGTTCCCCCATTTTCCAATATACCGTTTTAATTGAACAATGGGGACAGATTAAGCAGATAAACTCGTATAATCGCCCAGCTGAGTGCAAGGCAAGGGGGACTGGCGATTGGGAGGTCGGACCGAAATGACAGCTCTCAATTTGTCAAGAATTTTTGATAATGGGAATAGACAAAGGAAGACATTGAAAAAAACTTCTTCCGCAAACGTCGAAAAATGTCGAGTTTATCAACGTCAAGATAGGTAATTGAAGTCACAAACCAGGTCTTTATTACATAGTATAAAACCAAAGTCGCTTTCGCTGTCTGTCCCTATGTATGCTTAAATCTTCAAAAATACGCAACGGATTTTGACACGCTTTTTTTTAAAGATAAAGTGATTCAAGAGGAAGGTTTATATGTATGAAACATGCATAATATTGTAGAGAAACACTGATGAATTTACAGGTTCCTAATGTGATGTCGTAAATAAATACATTTTTTGCGCTTACATTGCAAACGCTGACTGAACCCCACGAGATAAATCGAAATAATGTACTCAGTATTGTACTCCTAAAAAAGGTCAACAAAAAAGTCCGCGATGGTAGATGTCTATCACTTAAGGATAATCCACAATTACCTTTTTTTATCCTTTACATTTTACGGGAAAAAATGGCTTATTTAGGAAGTTATTTTAAGCAATACAGCATTAATCCTTATCCAATCAAGTACCTTAAATACATTTTCCATTCAATATAGATCAATATGGCCCTTAACAGCATGTAATTTGAATGAATATTTCCGAAGATATTACACATTTGAAATGCAGGGACATAGCGGTTCGGCGCCGGCAGTACCGTTATTTATAAGGATTGACTGCATCCGTGCGAAGCCAGGGCGGGTCGCTAGTACCATACAAAATGCTAGAGAATGACGAAAAAATTCCCAAGATTTTTTTAAATTGATAATCAGCAGTTTATGAACTATCTGAGAAAATTTGGCGCAGCGAATGTCCGATTTCAAGTCGAGATTATTCGATTCGGAAGGAGGTAAATTACCGGAATTCGGAGCCCGACAAGATAACGGCAAATAACTTAACAGAAGGGCAATTACATAGTTAGTGAGGCCGAATTACAGGATACTCAACAAACAGCACCGGGGCTGTAAATCTTGGCTGGAGCTTTGCGGTAACAACCGCACAACAAACTTCGTAGTGGGCTATTCGCGAAAACTACTGCTGAGTCTGTGGTTCGAAGTTGCGGAGCAGATTCGGGAGGGTGGTGAACTAAGTTCTTTTCTTCCGAAAACAGGAAGTAATTCGATTTTGTGTTCATTACGTTTCCGCCTCGTCGGCTCGTGCAAGAGCGTCAATGTTTCACGGGCGGAATGAGATGTAGCATCGTCCTGCTGAAACGACATGCCGTCAATATCAATGGCTCTCAAATGAGGCAGAATGAACTGGGTTACATACATTTCTACAATATAATATATAATGTTTTATTGGATTGATTTTGAGTTCACCAAGTTCCTTTTGTAGGTCAGAATAATACAAGAATTGTTTCTCTGTGAATCAAAGAATTTATTATTTTATACAAAAATACAATTACATACAAGAATGTTGATCTTACCTGTGAATCAAAGAAACAACATTCAATGTTATTATTCACAATGTCAAAATTTGGATGACACTGTTTTCAGAAGGTCTCAGGTACAATTAATGGATAAAGAATAAATTGTGTCGACTCCGTCGATTTCCACATTGACCTAATTACTCGCGCAAAGCCATTGAACTTGAACAAGAGATATACAGGTAGGTATTTCTTACATACTTTATTCGTTACCTCACCCCCTGAAGGCTTTAAAAACACGAGTCGGCTCTGAAAATACGTGCAAGCTGCCATTTTGTCCCTGCATTAAATCAAGACGGTGGCGTAAAATGGCGCAGAAAACCTTATAACCTGGCCTCGGACAATTGATATTCAGGCGGCATCTGCCCCATGGTATCACCCGAGGTCTCAATCTCGCCGAAATACACTTTTTGCCCGGATCCTCGCGCCGTTCGTAGGACGGCGAGAATTGGATTTTCCGCCATTCCGAGAAACTACCGTACGTGTCATTTTTGGAGGGGTTTCGTACCCCGCGATCCGTGCTTTATTGCTCTCGCCGCGGTGGGTATTTGAGAGGCGTTTTATATTCGGGTTCGGTCATTTTTCCGCCGAAAATGGGCGTTTTTATGTCGCGACCGAGTCGTAAAGAGCGGCAGGCTTGACCGGGGAGCATCCCGGCCGACGTTTTATTGCCTCGGCTATTTTCGACGTTCCGATTGCAGTTTTCCTGTTTATTATCAATCATTGTGGCGAGATGGTCGAGTACGCTTTTCCGAATTCGTCGGAGCAACGCTGTTTTGTAAGGGAGCTTGAACAAATATTGCCGTATTTAGTTTTTTCCAGTGACATGGATATGACTCCCGTTTCAGATGGGCTTGAACAAAGTTTGTCATCAAAAACGGCAATGGTATTTCCTTTAACAAACGAATTATTGCTGCCTGAAGATGGCACGAGAAAAACAGTTTTCCATGTTTATCTTGAAGATCAAAAAACTGACGAGAATAAAAATAAACAATCATTTTATTCGAGCGAGAAGGACTCAGATAAATGTTTGGTGGTGTTCCTTTGTGATTGTAAAGGGTAGAAAGGGCCACCCCTGAACCTAGTTTCGCAGAAAATTCCATGAAAAATCTTTGGATAACTATTTTTCATTCAAAAATAGAAGAAAATGAGCCAACTCATGCTTCTGTTTTATTTCGAAAGACCCATGAAAATAGTTCAACTTCCGATTAAAAGTGAACCTACAGATAATTTCGTTCAGAAAAACAACTTGAAATACAGAATTGGCAGAGAATGACCAAATTCAAATATATGGCGGGAAAACAGCTTTACCCACATATTCACTTATTTCATTGTTCAACGATTTTCGGATAGAGAGCGCCATTGTACATTTCATAAGGATAAACATATTCATAGAACTTAGTGATAATGCAAGTTCTATGGATATTCAATAAAATGAACGGTGGCGCCTCTATCGGATTAGTTTTCCTACTCGCTCTGAACGGCGACCTTAATTCTAGGAATATTGGCCACGCCTATAACAAAATGAATGTGTGCCTCCTGTGAAATATTCATAGAATTTTGATTGTTTGAATACAAAATATATTGATATAGCTTGTTTTTCATACTGCGGGCTCTTTTTGAGCTGAAATGGGATAAGTTCTTTAATTTCAATAAATAATTATGTTCCATTTCTTTCGTGCACTAAACGACATACCTATTGAGCAATATTGAAACTGTCGAAAATACGCGAATCGCATACCTTCCATAAACGTAATACCTGAATTATAAAGACGCCAATCGAAGAATTAGGCTGCCATTTCAACGCCAATTAATCTCCGGAATATAAATGAGCCCCCGAAATTCCCATGCTCATTTCCCTTCCGATCTTTATTATCTGCTTCTACAAACAACTCGAATGCCGAAGAGAACGCGTGGGGTTCAATCCGCCCGGGTATGTGTCTAAAGGGAGTCGGTTAGATTAAGGGTGTGTTAATTGCCAAAGGTACGGTTTCCACGCTTTGACGTTTCAACCCCTGCGTAGTTTACATACCTAAGCGTCGTACAATGTTTGAGAACACGGTTCGGAACTTTTAGGGGGTTCGAAACAAGGTGACTAAATCCTAATTTTTCAATTTGGCCTCGTTCAATGGAGAACTTGGTAGTGAGCGGGGAACTTTGGCGGTCGGGAATTCTTGGAAGGCTTGGGACTTACCTGTTTATGCATCTCCACGTTCAGCCCATATGACATTTCGTAATACTGAAACATAAATTTTCTCGTTAACGATATGATATCAATCTTTAATTTTTCTTCATTCAATTGTTCGTTGAGCATTTCTATTGTTTACCAACTTATTACAAAAGTCTACAACAAACTGTCTCAAGAAAGCATTATTCAAATATGATCGAATAGACCTGAAAATAAAATATCTACAGGGTGCGGCAACTATACTCTGTTCAAATTCAAGAAGGAGCAATGACAACATGTTTGGCGCATCGGTAGGAGGGACTTGGTAAAGTTTCTTTCCGTCCAGAGTCGAATCGAGGAGATTTCACACAATCGTTCAGTTTTAACTGAACTTGAATTCCATTTTTTCAATAATTTATAGAACGTTGTTCTTTTGAAATTTGGCAAACTGTCGTCATCATTCACGATTTCTAGAACTTTAGAAATCGTTGGGATTTTATTCCGAAAAAAAACCGTGGACAATTCTTCTGATAAGGTTCATATCGAAATCGTCAACCGAATCGATTCTTTTTAACGACTGGGCTCTCCTCTTAGGTGGCGTCAATGTTTTATTCTCTTCATATTCTCTGAGAATTCTGAATACAGCTGAATCACTCACCCCTGAGGATTTTGAAACAATTCCTACTAAGTCTCTTTTCGATAAATCCGGATGTTCTTCCAATTCTTTTCGAGAAATGTTCAAAATTATCTCTTTCTCCCCAGCAGAAAAATGCGACCTTTTGGACCTTTTTCGTGGTGGTCCCCACATATCACCCTCAGATGCAGTATCCGTTTCCGAATTCGACATTGTTCTATAAACACTATATACACTTTGTCAAAAGATTTTCCAACACAATACACTTTTCACAACAAAATCTATAAACACTTTGAACAGCTAGCTAGACCTTCACAGTAGCTCTAGGTATTTTAACTGGTCTTGTCAATTGAAGACTTCGATATTTATGCAAATGAAGATGACTTTAACCCATTAAAGGAAAGGACCCAAACCTGGTGTTTCCCGGAATTACCTTGTCGGAACCTTGAGCAGCCGACAAAGAGTTTCATACAAAATAATATAAAATTTTGGACCGAAACTAAATATATTTCGGATATTACAAGTAAATGACCATTATAAATTTGAACAGAGATCTTTTACGAGTCTTGTCAATTGAAAACTTCGATGTTTATGCAAATCAAGATGGCTTTTACCCATTAGGGCAAAGGACCCAAATCTGGTGTTTCCCGGAATTACTTTGTCGGAATCCTGCAAGATTCCGACCCAAATCTCTAAAACTATGGTGTTTCCTGGAATAACCTTGCCGCAATCTCGAGCATCCGAAAAAGAAATTATTTAGTAGATAATAATATAAAAAACAAAACAAAATAAAAAATAGGGTACGTCGGATATAAAATGTTTATGACAGTTGCAAATCATAACAGAAATTTTGCACTAGAGTTTCTGAGGAAAAAAGTTCTAATGTGGGAATTGCTGACTAAAATGATTGAATCATTTCTATCCAGTACTATCCACAGTCCGTTCCGAGTAAGATCCTGGCAATCTTTTAGGGCGTTAAAAGGGAGCGTGGTTATGACCGTTTGAAGAATAGGAGCTTTATTGTGCGCAAACCAGACGATTCTGTTTGTTTACAAAGCTCCTTCTTATATTGGAACGGACTATAGTTCTCCCACTTGGAGGAGCTGTTAAGAAAATACGAAAAGTTTTTTTTCAAACGGGAACCATATAATTTTGTAATTCCGATAGATTGTTCGTCAAAAACTAGTTAAGAGTGTATCAGACATTTCATTTATTTGAAACAAAATTTCATTGAATTTGTGGGACTCTTTGTCTGATCCAAATAGGTCACAGTCGTTACAATTTTAAGACCAAATGTATGCACGAGGGTATACGCATCCCATTTGTGATATTTGATCAACGAGAACGGATAAGCCATACACGTATGCATAAATATTTACATTCGATCACAATATCAAATGATAGTTATATATTTGAACATCGTATTCAATATCGAGGATTACCTAGCGTCGACGATCAATAGACTATAATACATCCAGCTAGCTATCGCAGTTAGGAACCAAACAGCAAACTGGATTTATGTCGTATTATCTCTATTACGGCTTGATTTTAATGACATATCGTTAAAACGGTAACTAAATTGATAATCAGATTAGTAGATGGGTTTGTAGGCCGTTAACGTGTTTAGGTGAAATGTTATCTTGGATGAATTTCGGTACGTAAGTGCCTCTGATAACAGACAAGTGGAACAATGGATGTATGAAGTGACGAGGCATTATCGATGTGCAGCATTGTATTGACCTCTTCCGAGAATTAGAGTGTTTGTAAATAACGATACGACAGATTGAAGTTTATAGATTTCTAAATAAATTGATGCAACCAACACAAATATTGATGACCTCGCGCAAATAATGGAAGAGAGGAAATAATCTTTTCCTGACCACAGTGGAAATGCTGATGGTTATGTTCTCATGATATAAAAACATAAAATATTTCATACATTGTGTACCTACTTTAATGATTTTCAATCGTTATCGCGTATACTTCGAGTGCTCTGAGCGTCTGGACAAAACTCGAAAATGAAAAATCGAAAAATATAAAACCGAATAATTCGTTACTTATGAGGGCTACATGGACGATTTTGGTATCAAAATGTAGGTTTTCGAGGTCGCTCCATTCAATAAAAGATATTCCAGAGCCCTAACTAGCACAGTTTAGATTTTCACATGTCAAATGGCATTTTTTTGGAAAATTGCAAATTTCAAACTCTCATATCTTCCGTTTCTATCATCTCCGCCAAAAATTATTTATATCATATGGATCAGCATACCTCAATGTATCACTGTGCAAAATATGAGCGATTTGAAAAATCTCAAATTTTGGGTGAAAAATGCCAAAGGGGTAAGACCCCCCAAAAACACCATATTTGTCATCACCAAGGAATCCCTGGCGAATCCAAAGTCGTTTTTCGAACGTGAAGATCTGCTACCCATTCGAATCATGCGAATACCCATTAGACTGATCAGTATCGCCTATACTTTGAGTGCTCTGAGCGTCTGGACAAAACTCGAAAATGAAAAATCGAAAAATATAAAACCGAATAATTCGTTACTTATGAGGGCTACATGGACGATTTTGGTATCAAAATGTAGGTTTTCGTGGTCGCTCCATTCAATAAAATATATTCCAGAGCCCTAACTAGCATAGTTTAGATTTTCACCTGTCAAATGGCATTTTTTTGAAAAATTGCAAATTTCAAACTCTCATATCTTCCGTTCCTATCATCTCCGCCAAAAATTATTTATATCATATGGATCAGCATACCTCAATGTATCACTGTGCAAAATATGAGCGATTTGAAAAATCTCAAATTTTAGCTGAAAAATGCCAAAGGGGTAAGACCCCCTAAAAACACCATATTTGTCATCACCAAGGAATCCCTGGCGAATCCAAAGTCGTTTTTCGAACGTGAAGATCTACTACCATTTCGAATCATGCAGAAAACCCATAATTCTGATCAGTATCGCCTCTACTTTGAGTGCTCTGAGCGTCTGAACAAAACTCGAAAATGAAAAATCGAAAAATATAAAACCGAATAATTCGTTGCTTATAAGGGCTACATGGGCGATTTTGGCATCAAAATGTAGGTTTTCGAGGTCGCTCCATTCAATAAGAGATATTCCAGAGCCCTACCTAGCATAGTTTAGATTTTCACCTGTCAAATGGCATTTTTCGAAAAATTGAAAATTTCAAACTCTCATATCTTCCGTTCCTATCATCTCCGCCAAAAATTATTTATATCATATGGATCAGCATACCTCAATGTATCACTGTGCAAAATATGAGCGATTTGAAAAATCTCAAATTTTGGGTGAAAAATGCCAAAGGGGTAAGACCCCCCAAAAACACCATATTTGTCATCACCAAGGAATCCCTGGCGAATCCAAAGTCGTTTTTCGAAAGTGAAGATCTACTACCCATTCGAATCATGCAGAATACCCATTAGACTGATCAGTATCGCCTATACTTTGAGTGCTCTGAGCGTCTGAACAAAAGTCGAAACTGAAAAATCGAAAAATATAAAACCGAATAATTCGTTACTTATGAGGGCTACATGGACGATTTTGGTATCAAAATGTAGGTTTTCGAGGTCGCTCCATTCAATAAAAGATATTCCAGAGCCCTTACTAGCATAGTTTAGATTTTCACCTGTCAAATGGCATTTTTTTGAAAAATTGCAAACTTCAAACTCTCATATCTTCCGTTTCTATTATCTCCGCCAAAAGTTATTTATATTATGTTGATCAGCATACCTCAATGTATCACTGTGCAAAATATGAGCGATTTGAAAATCTCAAATTTTGGGTGAAAAATGCCAAAGGGGTAAGACCCCCCAAAAACACCATATTTGTCATCACCAAGGAATCCCTGGCGAATCCAAAGTCGTTTTTCGGACGTGAAGATCTACTACCCATTCGAATCATGCAGAATACCCATTAGACTGATCAGTATCGCCATTACTTTGAGTGCTCTGAGCGTCTGAACAAAACTCGAAAATGAAAAATGGAAAAAATAAAACAATACAAATTCGACTGTAACAAGGCCTATATGGACATGTTTGGTATCAAAATGTAGGTTTTCGAGGACGCTGAATCGAATAAAAAATAATTAAAGTCGCTTTCTATGATAGTATAGATTTTGACCTGCGAAATGGCATTTTTTCAAATACCGAAATTTCAAATCGTCATAGCTCCCGCTCCTGTGATCCTATCCACGATTCTTTTTTATATTGTTAAAAAGCACAGTATCCCTGAGTATGATGATATCGATATCGAAAATCTCAACTTTGACTTTTTTTTCCAAAATCACGAGCCGTCAGGCAAATCTCGTTCGCGAAATTGCCGAAAAGCAACAAACTTGAATGTAAAAATCGAGAAATTTTGCCGGCAAAATTTCATCTCTAGTGGTATTATATATGAAAATTACATTAACCGTTGGTGAATTTAATAGAAACCATCAGGCGTAATTTAATTTAGTCAGTTCTCCGAAGAAACAGAAAGAGGAGATCCGGATTTGCTACTTCTTCGAAGACAGCGTCTATAAATTCCTTCCTCAACATCTCCCCAACGACTTGATTGCCCGTGTAACATGCATCAAACGTGAAAACTTGTTGTGAAGCGTATATACCTACCTGTGCTACCGTTTTCGTGACGGGTTGGAGAGGTACGAGACGCCCGTTAGATGGCATGTATGAAAAGATACGACGCTCTGGGAGGTAGCAGCAGCTATTTGAGAACCTTCGGAACAAGATTCGTTTATGTTCTCTGCGTGGGTGTGGGTATTAACGAGTTTATGATTTCACTCTTTCTGGGGATGCTTTAGCGGTATTCGAGAATCTCATTAGGCAGTGTTCGACACATGGACCGATATGATTTTTATTTTGTGCAGTTGGTACTTTCGACTATCGTATTTTATTTTCAGATGGCATAAATCCAAACAAAAATACCATAAAACCACTTGAAGAAGATAAACGGTTCATATTTTCGAAAGAATCAATCGTTTAAAAAAAAAAGTTTTCTTATGTTTTTTTAATAAAACGTTTTCGAGTTCAGTGTCAGACGGTTTTTTTTCTTAATTCTTTCATTTGAAGGACTTTTTCATTTAAGAATGGATCTTGAAGAATATTGTTCATTTTAGGCTAGTCATTTGAGCAAAACTGTGGTTTAGTAACTTGCAAGGTTTAATATTTAGATTTAAGGCATGCTGTTTGAGACCTAAGAAGCTCTATGTTTGGTATAATTGAGTTATATAGCTGTTAAGAGATTTTAGTTGGGAGACAAGGGACTATCGGACTACTAAGGATGATGGTAAGGGAAAAGTTATGGCAACCGATGAAAAAACTTTTTCAAAGGAGGTTGTATTGTAATAAATTGAAATATTGTGGTTGACCACTGTAGGCTTCTGAAATTGATATCCATGGGTTCAAAAATTTATTGAAGTGTTTATCGGTGTGGTATAGGATATGTGTGGCGATGCGGTAACGATTGAAATTATTGATTTTCGGAGTTTCTCGTGGCACTCTGACGATATCAGAAAATCGTTTCACGTAATCGGTTGCATTAAATGCGTACGACGGACGGCAGAAAAAAACTCGAGGCTAAAATCGTGGGAAGGATAATGGTAAGGGAAAAGTTATGGCAACCGATGACAAAACTTTTTCAAAGGAGGTTGTATTGTAATAAATTGAAATATTGTAGTTGACCACTGTAGGCTTCTGAAATTGATATCCATGGGTTCAAAAATTTATTGAAGTGTTTATCGGTATGGTATAGGATATGTGTGGCGATACGGTAACGATTGAAATTATTGATTTTCGGAGTTTCTCGTGGCTCTCTGACGATATCAGAAAATCGTTTCACGACATCGGTTGCATTAAATGCGTACGACGGACGGCAGAAAAAAACTCGTGGGATTTGCAACGTGGCAGTACTCGAAATTTTCATGGGAAACTACGTCATCCTTACAGAACCCACCTATAATAATCAGTTTCACATCTTGCAACAGGTTTGTAAACAAGTGCTACTTCTTAGGAAATGGATGAAATTTAAATATTCCATTTCTACAGTACCTATCTTGAATCATTTTCAAACTGAGAAACATTCCATTTATGAAAAAAATTATTATACAAAACAAAGACTAGCGAAATCCCCATTTGATTGGAAAAATTCAAATTCTCCATAAAAACTTTTTGGTGGGGATATTTATTTTCCTATCCATAAATGAAAATTGAAAACATAAGAAAACAAAAATCTATAGCTTCCGATGAAGACCTTCGTGACATCTAATATTTTCAGGATACATTAGGATAAAAGCTTTCAGGTAGGAGTTGAATCATTGCGAAAAAAAGGCAAGTTATTTAAAGGTATTTTCAAACAGTTGGCCAGCATGAGGAGACTCTTCCATTGTAGTTAGGGCAAGGAAGATATCAATAATATTCGCAGTTCCGTAGGGATTCATGGACTTTCGACCCTCAGTAATTAGTTCTGCTGTCCCTCTTTCATCAAACAAAAGTCCTGTTTACGAAAACAAGAGGGAAGACTAGAAATCGACGGACCAATTACATGCAGAACACGGAAAGTGGCATCCTTGCCCAACGTCAAAGACGTGGGGGAGAGGAGAGTAGAAGAAGAGATGGATGCATTCGAGTCGAATGCAATGGAACTTGAAATGATCTACGGAGTCTGTTGTTTAACGGTGATGCAGAGCTGGTCGGCGCGTGAAGGATGCTCAATTATGAGTACCCCAGCTCGTTCTTTTGTGTGTGTATTGACCTCTCGCTATTATTAGCCGACGCTTCACTCCCGAGCCTAATTGATTTTGTCATTTTGTTTTTTTTCGTGCCTGCCTCGAGCCGGGTTACCCGTCTAAACGGGCAGAAAAATATAAATTATAGATATAAGCCCGCCAATCGTTCAGGCATATTCGAATATCCGCTAAGGGATTGTTTTGGAGGGATCTATGGTACAGAATTCATGTTCTCAAAATTTTTTTGCACAAAGTATTCTCCTTCCTCATTATTTCGAAACATCAAAAACACCCATATCCTGTTTGCTGTTATAACCAAATATACAGAGTGAGTCTTTGACTTGTACATACAGGGTGGCCAAGAGATTGACGTCAAAAAGGAAAAGACAGGTCCCTCGTGCCATGGGCTATTGGAATCACCCCCATGTATGTTATGCGATTTTTCACGGTTTTCGAGTTATGAATTTTTTTATGAACTTTGAGAATTTTCGACTCGACCATCTTAAAAAAGATATTAAAAAAAAGTACAAGACTTTTCTGTGAAATTCTTTTCGTAACTTAATCTCCATGAATTGTACTTTCATACATAAAATAACCAGATTCGTAACTTTGATAAAAATTATGGAAATGTTGGTCTCAAGTGAAAAAGTTACGTGAATTGGATTATGATCTGAATTTTCGAATCAAAATTAAAAATGTAAAAAAGCTGATTCACGGTTTCTTAGTATGCTCAAAAGCAGCGCTCAACAGTCAGCTTTTAGAATCATTGATAAAAAAAGGTACTTAACACTCTACTTTTGCTAGAATTGCCTTTAAAGTCATCGAGGTGAAAAAAATCATTTACTACAAAATTATTTTCTGCCATTTTAAGATTTTTCTGATTTTTAATATAACATAATAGCTGAAATTTATAAACTCTCTGATCTCTATACAAGGTAACAATGTTGTCAGAATGTCTATCAACTTTGCCAAGACTAAAATCCTATTATGGAAGAACGTTTGATGTAGAGATATGTAATAAAGAAATCCCACAAATGTGGGAGATAAAATTGAATTCTAAGAAGCAGGAAATTATACATTTTATACGCACAGTTCCCATTAAAAATTTATTGATACCGGTAAATATTGAAAATAAATGTCAATGAAATACAAAATTCAATCAATGATGAATGTCGATACAAACAACGTATTATGGCACGTGTAAAGAAATGGCGACAAAGAACAGATTATATAGAAGAATAAAATCTGTTTCCCTCTCCAAATCTAAGTGTAAGCAGAGGGAATGTAAACAATTCTGAGTATGATACACAAGAACAGATAAAAACCTCTGAAAAAACTCTGTCTCCCCGTGTATGTGTGGTGATACTGAATTTTTTCAAAAAATTAAATTGAAATCAATGAAAAATAAAATGATACTTAGCACTAAATAACATTCTGATAACATCGTACCGATTCATTGGAGCACCCTCAAAAACAGGAACTCTCTGACTCATTTGAAATATAATCATCAGATTCAAAACCAAATCGTCTTCAATGTAAATCGATCATTTATTCTATAATCGCAATCTCGAGTAGTTCAAATATTGAACCCTGTGGAATTCCAAGGAACGACAAGATTAGAAATCGACTTGAAGAAGATAATCCGATAGCTCTATCACATTTATACCAATAAATCAATTTGAATTATCTTCCAGTTACGTTCGAATATCCTAATTTTTCGAGTTTGTTCAGTTAATGGTACGTGAAAAAATAATATTGTAAGATTTTTCATTAAAAAATGGATTTCAGTGTTTATTTTCGCTTAGCATTAAATAACAATTCATTCATTCAATTCATCTCTACTAATATTATAAAGAGAAAAGATATGTATTTTTGTGTGTTTGATACGAATAGGCTCAAAAACCACTGGACCGATTTCAGAAATTCTTTCACCCTTAGAAAGCTACATTATCCCTGAGTGACATAGGCTATACTTTCCACCCGAAAAATTAAAGATACCTACTATAACTTCAATAATTACAAAAAAAATCAGAGATAATCAACTATTTTCACGTGCGCTACAAAAACCGTAAGACTTACGTGGATACAATGAATGAAATGTACCTCTTGAATAGTTCTACAAAAAAGTCCGCGATAGCATATATCTATCTCTCAAGATTGACTTGCTATTACCTGTTTATGGTAATCAGATGTGTTCAAAAATTATGCACGAAATTGCCCTTCACATCATACAATTACAACGAGTATATAAAGATATGGAAGGTTGAAGTGTTGAAGATGAAACCGCCGCGTGAAACAAATTTCTACCCGGGCGAAGCTGGGACGGTCTGCTTGTCGTAAAAAAAACACATGTCCTAAATGGAAGTCGACCTTTGTCAATGTTAATTTTTAAGCGGCGACTTGACGAAGAAAATAGAGATTTTAATCGTAGCAGTGAAAGGACAAACAACGTAGCACGGCTGTTATCTGGCCGAATTAATAATTTGTACATCGAAACCGACTATTCCAACACATGTTTTTCATACCTGTGATTCATTCATCATAACGTTGGACGTGTTGGATTATAGCTATTATATCTCATGAATTTTAATTTGTATTGCGCCAAGTGGAACAATTATCTACGCTGAATAATTGAACTGGTTGTTAGTTCTGGCATTTATACGAAAGCTATCCACGATCACACCTATCATTCTGTAGAAATCTATAGCGGTGCAATGAATGAATGAGTTTTGCCATTTATACAACCTCGCGTTTTTTTTTCGTTCCGTGCATGTGATACCACCCACAAGAAAAAAGCTTCAGGAATCAATAGACTTCCGGTCGTAAATAGTTTTACGATTTAACTATGCAATGCATTTAATCAATAAATGTTATGAAGAACATCTATAACAAAACAGCATTTTTTTATGGGTACGCAGACGAATTTCAGAATTCGGAAAAAATTGGAATCGAACCCCGCATCTTCAGATTCCTGATCTAAGGTAACCCTTTAAACTATCGAAGCCACTAATCTTTCCGGATTTCGATGTTATAGTGACCAATTTAAATACAAATAAGATATTAAGAAAGACTTATGTGTGAAATGCCAATACAAAATAATTATCACAATGAAATGGCATTCTGTTCAAAAGATTTCTGCTGATAAATTTCACATGTATTCAAATTTTAAATGGAGTGAAACAGAAAATAGTAAAACACTCTAATGGTGTCATGATAAACCGAATATATTACGATAATGACTTTTGGTCCAGTCTTTACACTATTGAAATTTCTTGAGACAATTTGTGCATGAGAAATTCCAAATTTAGAAAATTCAAAGTACAGGATGGGCCACCGGTAATAGAAAAGTTAACCGCCCTGCCATCTAAAATATTCACCAGAGTGACACTTCCAGTTATACAGAGAAATAAGGAAACTTATCGAATGTTTCATTTGAAATTAGAAATTATGAGTGATTTTCCAGTATCACCATAAGAGCCTTCTCACTCTGCATATTTTAGAGGACTGTCTACTTTCACGCATACTCCCATGTTATGTAGGTTGCCCAGCCTGTATATGGAACGTGTTATAGAAATAGTTTGTACTTACCATTACATAATGTCGTTGAATCTCGATCTTTTCACTGGCTAGTTTTTCACATTCTAATTTCAAACTGAAAAAGAATTAAACATTAATGATCTTTATTGAAGGAGGATTTTTATTGTTATTTATGTAATAGCCATCTTAAAATATGGATATATCCATTTTTTTCCAAGATTTATATCGATGTTATCGACATTTTTCATAGCGGATTTCGAGGAATGTTCAAATTTGAAATTCGATCAACACGATTGAAGAGCATTAGGAGAAATCGATACATCAATTAACTCAAAACATGAACATCACTCGTAATTCTTGACACAAATTCACATATCAGAAATCGAGTATTTGATGGAACAACTTCAACAATAATGATAATGGCTATCATCAATAACGCCTTATCGAATTTCCAACATGAAATATTTCTAAATTTGAGCCATACCTAATGAAATTCAGGTGAATTTTTAATGGCCCTAATTGATGGGATTGATGACATGGCATGTCTACAACGTATTAGAAACTAATTATCTATTCTCAATGGATAGTTAATTAATTCCCAATGCAGGTTCACGACGTAGCCTCTCGATGAGAATATGAAAGAACCTATTAGTGTTCTAGGCTCTCTTGGATAGCTCCCATACCCATTCATTAGTGACAATTAGATGTATATTATTTGTTAATTTTAATGCGATGGTTGCTAAGTCAATATTGAGGCCACATAAATAAATGAAGCTTTCATCACTATAGCGGATCTGGAAAGTTTTTCAGGGAGGGTTTTCTGTGGAAAATTCTGAGTTGAGGTACTTACTTATGATATTGTGCCTGGAGGAAATTGAACTCCTCTTTTATCCTATCACACGATTCTCCAACAGTGAATTTGAAAGGTTGTCCTGGTTGAGGGGGACCCTGAAACAAATTAAATTGGGTATGAAAAAACAATATGAAAATTAGTCAAAAAAAGGGGTCACTCAAAGCTGCGACGTAAAGTCATGAGCTTTGGAGATTTCGGAGAAAAAATTAAAAACTGTTTTCGGGAGCAAGGGGTACGAAAAAGAAAACTTCATATTATATGAAAGTGCTACCCTATTTTTTGACAAGTAATCATCCCTTGATTTTTTCGCAACTAAACTGCTCCACATGAGTTAGGGATATTGACTTAAATTGCAAAAAATATAGTTAAAATAAGATTTTCCTGATGAAAATTCATATTAATATGATTTCAAGTTGCAAATTAATTTTAGCCTGTAGGTCTGCAGCGTATACAAGGCGGTTAAGAAAAATCGAGTAAAATAACGAAATTTTATTCCCAGAGAATTCAAGCATTTTAAGACTATCAATACAATCTATGGCCTCCACGGGCATCAATAACAGCTTGACATCTTCTTTGCATACTACACACGAGGTTGTTGAACATTTCTTGAGGAATTTGGTTGCATAAACGGGGCAGAAGCTCTCCCAGATCATTTAAGGATTCTGGGGTAGGTTGATGATTATCTAATCTTCTTTGGAGCATATCCCATGCATGTTCTATGCAATTCAAATCTGGCGAGTGCGGAGGTATTGGTAAATGTGGAATACCAAGCTCCTCGCCCGCATTCTCAACTATGGCTGCACGGTGCGGTCTCGCGTTATCGTCTAGAAATTGAGAAGTTTCACCAATAGCAGCGTGAAAATTTGGCACAACATTGTCAATGACATGCTCTCTATAGTGTTAGACGGTTATGTTCCCAGGACAAATGTGTAGATCTGTGCGCCCGTTGAAACATATCCCGGCCCATACCATAACACTACCCCCTCGGAATGGATGGACTTCTTCGACATAGCGACGATTACGGGGTATGCGTGGGATTGTCCTTACTTTTATTCTTCGAGAATCTCAAAAAACGTCCATATCTGGATTCATCAGTGAAAAGTACACTACGCCATTGATCGTTCCAATTGATATGTTGCCTTGCCCATTCCAGTCTTTGACGCTTATGGTCACGTGTTCATGGAACTCCTCTTAATAGACGTCTAGAAGCTAGATTCACCTCTCTCAAACGTCGTCTGATAGTTTCGATGGAAACTTGGACCCCATCTGCATTTTGAAGAGTATTCCGTACATTCTACACGTAGATGTAGGGTTTCTTCTCGCCGAAACGGTGATGAAACATTCTGAGCAGGTGTTGTTTTTCGTCGCCCACAAGCCTTGGTCTTTCCAACACGGAACCTGTCTCCCTGAACCTATTCCAAAGTCGAGATATCACACACTGGCTGACTTGGAGCCTTTCCGCTACAACAACCTGAGTTAGGCCATCCTGTAGCATTCCGATAGCCCTATTAGCCTCAGCGTTTGTTAATTTACGTCGTGGCATTTTCAGAAAACTCGTTTCAAATCGAAGCCGTTGATAAACTGACTTCATTTCAAAATAAGAACATTCATGAAGCATATGCAAAGAACCAAACTTCAGAAAAAAGGCGACCAGATTGACGAAATGTCTCATACTGATTTTTATTGGATCGATTCAAGTTGTTATTGAGTTTTAAATAATTTTATAGCAAAGATTACATACTTTTAAAAACGATTGAATACGATATGTGGGCACAATAGACCTTAAGGTCGCAGTGAACTGTAACCCCTTTTTACTATATACTATGTGGAGCAGTGTATTAATTCATATACACCCTGTAAATTTAATTATTAGACGTTGCTACCAAGTTTCAAAAATAAAGTTAAAGATTTTTTGATCAACCACGCTTTTCATGTTGTGTATGAGTTTTTAAATTCAAGATGTATTAATTTGAAGTGTTTAATTTATATTCGACTGGTTATGTGTGTTTCAACCATATGACTTGTTCCGTTTCAAATATGTTTGTTTTGTTCCTACAATTTAATAATTTTATTGTTTATTTTATGTGGATTGTATTTTTCATGTTTGTTACCTTAGACTTATGTGAGGTTGTATTTTTTTCTGACAAGTGTAAGCATTGAAGATTTGTAAGGCATTAATAAAATTATTATTATTATTATTGTTTTTGTCAAACGTTTCCCTAGCAGCACTAGTATTGATAGTTCAATTTCAATCGATTGCAATAATGGACTAAAATTGCCCTTGGGCTCAAGCTGGAATAAAAAAACCGAAATTGAAGTAACGAAGATATTTTCAATTTTTATGACAATACCAGCTCGCTCGTAATTTTCATCTCGTCAGTTTCAATTCGAAAAACCTCACCATCCACCAGTTGTGGATGGTGAGGACACCCTCAATTTAAAATTGAAATGGCAAACAGGACCCTGCTATGAAACATACAGAAATTGAATAAGTCCATTTAAATCAATGGGTTCGAAAATTTCAATCGAATCGCGTCTAGCTTTTGTCGAACGGGGCAAATTAGTGAATTTGAATTATTCATCGGAGCGCGTACAGAAATAAACCAAATACTGGTTTAATTCCGTGGAAATTGATGAAATATTCCCGGTATATTTTCGTATGAATGAGCGCACTACAATGGCTATTTCGCATGATTTTGCGAGAATAGGACAGGACTGTGGCCAATTGCGATCGATTCCTGGAATGATTGGAGAAAACGGAAATGGTTATCTGTGGACATCACATCATTAATATGATATTTCTTTGATTTGATCAAAGTACATTGCAATGTGAGCCATTTATCCTTCGGATAACGAAAATGAGTTATGTTCAGTAAATCTATATATATTTAAAACAGAGTTGTTGGTTACACCATTTATAACTCGAGATCGGATGGATAGTTTGTTATGAAACTTCACTTATGGATTCGTCTACGGCCTGGTTATTATAGAATACATTGAAACTTTGAAAAATTCGATGAGAAATTTGTTTATGTAGGAAATGATTTTCCTCCTTTTGAATTAGGCCACTAGGTGTCGCAACGGTTAATGGCTCTGATCTAGACAATTTTTTGGGAACTACACCAAAATTACAAGACTGTGGCACAGATCTCCGATATTTGGTAGAATTGAGCTATGAAATCGATTAAAAATATACGGAGTGGCCCATTTTAAAAGAACCATTGAAATAACTCCTTGGGAAAAAAATTTGAAAAATAAACTTGCCTTGAAATGACCTTGAAATCAAACTCCGAGGTCAGATTAAACGCCTGCATTCGATGTCCCTATAAAACCTGAGAAACTTTAAATTGAAACATTTTTTGAATCAGGTTCTTCCCAAGGAGTTATTTCAGTTGATCTTCTAAGATGGATACGAGGATATACTGAAAAATTTTTAGCCTACTATAGAATGAAACAAAATTTCAATGTCAATATATTTTATTACTCAACATAATCTCCTCTTAATTGAATACATTTATTACAGCGAACCTGCAACGTCTCTAGACCTTCCAAAAAAAAAGTTTCTTCTTGCTCTGCAAACCAGTCCTCCACAGCTTTTATAACCTCCTCGTTGGAAGAAAATTTACGACCTTTTAAACTTTTTTTCAGTTGAGGAAAGAGATGATAGTCGGACGGAGTCAAATCTGGTTAATAAGGGGGGTGTTCTAGTAATTCTTACCCTAAATCACGAATTTTTTGCATGGCAACATGAGATTTGTGTACTGGGGCGTTGTCCTGTGAAAACAAAACACCTTTGGATAGCTTTCCGCGTCTTTTCTCTTTAATTTTTTCCCGTAGACTGGTCAGTAATGTCGAATAGTAATCTCCAGTTATTGTTCTACCCTTATTCAAAAAATCAATCATGATCACTCCATGGCAATCCCAAAAAACTGAAGCAAGAACTTTTCCAGCAGATTTTTGGACACGAAACTTCTTAGGTCTTGGAGAACCAGAGTGTCGCCATTCCATCGATTTTTGCTTTGTTTCTGGATCGTAGAAATGTACCCAAGTCTCATCCATAGTAACAATTCGGTTTAAGAAGTCTACATCGTTTTCAAATCGAGCACTGATCGAACGCGATGCTTCTACCCTTGCACGCTTTTGGTCAACATTCAAACATTTGGGGATCCATTTTGCAGAAATTTTTCTCATGTCCAAATTGACGTGAACTATATGATGAACGCGTTCGTATGAAATCTTCAGTGCTTCAGATATCCGTTTAAGCCCAATTCGACGGTCTGATAAAATCATGTCATGAACTGCATCGATATTTCCGGGGACTGACACAGAAACTGACCTTCCCGAGCGGTCATCATCAATAGAAAATTTTCTCTCTTTGGAAGCTTGCAGTCCAATTTTTCACGGTCGCATACGAAGGACATGGATCACCAAAGGTATTAAGCATATCTTCGTAAATCTGCTTACCTCCCAACCCTTTTAAATAGAGGTACTTGATGATTGCTCGATACTCCAATTTTTCGATTTTACAATTTGGGTGGACATCTTTAATTAAATTTATTGCGTAACTCTGGTTTTTTTTTTGCCGTCGAACTCTACACTGACACTTCTAATAAGTTATCGTTCGTTGATATGGTATCGCAATATTTTGTTTATGCATGGAACTGGTCTAAGCTAACTAGATATCAATACATCCTCGTATGTGAACAATGGAAGATTGCTACAGTCAAACCATTGGAGGACATATTCAAATCCCAATACCATCCCCTGCCTCTCAATTTTTTCGATTCGTTGTCCATTATTCCATGTAAATAATTTACATATCAAAATTCCCCATTACCGCCAAGCGGACACATAATGAACATTTAATTAGCGACCGGCGACCGAAACAAAACACTTGCGCCCGATGGCTCTCGATAAAATAAACAGATGCTAATGAAAACCCTCGGAATTGTTAATTGCAGATGGGATAATGCAGCGGCGATGTCGAGTGCTGAAATCAATCTAGTCGGCTAGTGCTACCACCGAGCAACACGTTCAATTGTTATTGTACTACATGACTGGGTTTTACGCATCCGTAAATGGACAACTTCGATAGTTTCAACGGCGCCATTAGTCCGTGTCGAGATGATTCCTGCTTTAATATCATTTCATATTCCGGACTGTATTTGTGAACGGGCGCGTTTATGTTTGTATCGCACAAAATTGACAATTGCCAGTTGAATCGACAATCATAGGTTTTCGAGGTCGCTGAATTCAATAAAAAATATTCCAGAGCCCTAACTGGCATAGTTTAGATTTTCACCAGTCAAATGGCATTTTTTTGAAAAATTGCAAATTTCAAACTCTCATATCTTCGGATCCAATCATCTCCGCCAAAAGTTATTTATATTATGTTGATCAGCATACCTCAATGTATCACTGTGCAAAATATGAGCGATTTGAAAAATCTCAAATTTTGGGTGAAAAATGCCAAAGGTAAGGCCCCCTGAAAACACCATATTTGTCAATGAAAATGAATATCCGGGACAATTTAACCGTATTATTCGATCGAGAATGTATGCGAACCATTTGAATCTTCCATATTAGCCATTTTTCCCATGGATAACAACCATACTTTGAGTAACCTGGGCTCGTGAACAAAAGTCGGAAATGAAAAATCGAAAAATATAAAATTGAATAACTCGTTACTTATGAAGGCTACATGGTTGGTTTTGGTATCAAAATGTAGGTTTTCGAGGTCGCTCTATTCAATGAAAGATGATCCAGAGCCCTAACTATCATAGTTTAGATTTTCACCTGTCAAATGGCATTTTTAGAAAAATTGCAAATTTCAAACTCTCATATCTTCCGTTCCAATCATCTCCGACAAAAGTTTTTTATATTATGTTGATCAGCATACCTCAATGTATCACTGCAAAATATGAGCGATTTGAAAAATCTCAAATTTTGGGTGAAAAATGCCAAAGGTAAGGCCCCCTGAAAACACCATATTTGTCAATGAAAATGAATATCCGGGACAATTTAACCGTATTATTCGATCGAGAATGTATGCGAACCATTCGAATCTTCCATATTAGCCATTTTACACATGGATAACAACCATACTTTGAGTAACCTGGGCTCGTGAACAAAAGTCGAAAATGAAAAATCGAAAAATATAAAATTGAATAACTCGTTACTTATGAAGGCTACATGGTTGGTTTTGGTATCAAAATGTAGGTTTTCGAGGTCGCTCTATTCAATGAAAGATGATCCAGAGCCCTAACTATCATAGTTTAGATTTTCACCTGTCAAATGGCATTTTTAGAAAAATTGCAAATTTCAAACTCTCATATCTTCCGTTCCAATCATCTCCGACAAAAGTTTTTTATATTATGTTGATCAGCATTCCACAATGTATCACTGTGCAAAATATGAGCGATTTGAAAAATCTTAAATTTTGGGTGAAAAATGCCAAAGGGGTAAGACCCCCTGAAAACACCATATTTGTCAATGAAAAGTAATATCCGGGACAATTTAACCTTATTATTCGATCGAGAAGGTATGCGAACCATTCGAATCTTCCATATTAGCCATTTTTCCCATGGATAACAACCATACTTTGAGTAACCTAGGCTCGTGAACAAAAGTCGAAAATGAAAAATCGAAAAATATAAAACCGAATAATTCGTTACTTATGAGGGCTACATGGACGATTTTGGTATCAAAATGTAGGTTTTCGAGGTCGCCAAATTCAATAAAAAATATTCCAGAGCCCTAACTAACTTAGTTTAGATTTTCACCTGCCAAATGGCATTTTTCGAAAAATTCCAATTTCAAACTTTCATATCTTCCGTTCCTATCATCTCCGCCAAAAATCATTTATATCGTATGGATCAGCATACCTCAATGTATCACTGTGCAAAATATGAGCAATTTCAAAAATTTCAAAGTTTGAGTGAAAAATGATAAAGAGGTATGACCCCCGATTTCGCCAGGAATTGGAATTATTCAATTCACATAATATTTTCTCAAATTCTTTATTATCCCAAACCCAAAGTAAATAAACATTTCGATAAATAAGTTATTACTACGACCTCTATGTAGAAACTGCAACGTTGCGTATGTATCTGACAGGAGAATGACTATAACCTAACACTTTCAAAATATACACGGTGAAATGTGTCAGAATGTCATGGCAAACCGGGATACTTCATGAATGTGAATGGAGTATATCTTACTCTTTTAATTTTAACAATATGTTTTGTACTATTCATTCGTCCCAGCCTGCAATACATCAAATCGTTCACGACATATTCCTAGCTCCGGTCTTCCTGATTTTAACTTCATGAATCTAGAACCGAAAAAGGCTGCGTAGCCTCTCCAATATATTACAATATACAATCGGCATAGTCCATGTACATGGAACTGGAGTCAAATTTCAATTTTACACACTCAAATTGCTTGTTATGTTCGGAGCTTGTTCATCATGTTGTTACTCTGAGTGCTCTTGTCGGACAGATTGTGTACGGCAAGCTAAACCTTCAGATAATATCAACAGCTATTTTATTCCAGATTGCAATTACATATGGAAATTTTGGTACCATACATATCGGATTAATGAAATTCAAATTGCTTTCCGATAATTGGTCACGTAGCTCGGTTACAAGTTTATCAGAGTTTTAAAGGGCGATTCAATGGTAGCAGAAGGTAAAACACAGATAGTGCCTATAGCAAGGAGTGAATTATCAAAATTTGGGAAGAAAATCGTGAAGGTTTTTTCATGTAAACATTTTTAATTCTTACAACAAACCAACTGTTCGAGGAGATCCAAAGTACACTGCGCAAAAAAATTAACGCACATTCTGAAAATCTCAATTTTAATGAAAGTTAACTCTACATTGACTTTATAACTTATTTTTTATGTTCTCTCGGGAAGGTTTTGAACGAAACAAGACACATTAAATGGATGAAAAATTCAGGATTTCACCGAATCTTATGTGAAAGAAGAGAAATGAACAATTTTCAAAATACTGAAATGCTGATAAGTGATTTAATACTTGGTATTTCCACCCCTTGCGTTAATTACAGCTCGGCAACGACGGTTCATACTCAAAATGGGTGATCTTAAAATGTTCTGATCTAATCCTTCCCAGTTTTGGATTCCTAAGTCATTAAGAGTAGCTGGATGATTTTCTGAACTTCTCAGCCTTCTATTGAGGTTGTCCCAAACCTGCTCAATCGGATTGAGATCTGGACTTCTTGCTGGCCATTCCATTCGAGAGACTTCAACCTCTTCAAGGTACTCCTGAACGATGCGCGCACGATGGGGTCGGCATTATCGTCCATAAAAATGAAATTTTCACCAATGTATGGGGCGAATGGCACTACATGCTCTTCAAGAATGTTCCTTATATACTTATCAGCATTCATAGCTCCATTATCAACGACCACTAGGTCTGTGCGAGCAGTCAAAGATATTCCACCCCATACCATAATCGATCCTCCCCCGAAACCAGTAGTATTCAGGAAATTGCACTGAGCATATCTTTCATGGGAACGTCGATCACAATGGTAGAGGCAGAATCTAGACTCATCTGTGAAGAGAACTCTTTTCCAATCGGCCTCTTTCCAATGGATATGCTCTCTCGGAAAATCCAAACGCGCCCTTCGATGGGCTGGGGTAAGAGCTGGGCCTCTTGCCGCGACACGAGGCCTTAAATCATATTCTCTGAGGCGATTTCTTATTGTCTGAGTGCTAATTTGCACCTCATGAGTTTGCTCAAGCTGATTTTGAAGGAGGCGAGCGGTTGCAAACCGTTGTCTCAACGAAGAAACTCTCAAGTAACGATCTTTAATGGCAGTTGTTACCCGTGGTCTACCCTGTCCTGGTCTTCGGACATTCATACCTGTCTCCCTGAATCGCTGCAACATTCTGGACACACTTGTATGGGAAACTCCAAACCTTTCTGCAATTCTTGTGTATGTCCACACTTCTTCTCGCAAAACTACCGCTTGGGCACATTCCTCTTGGGTCAAATTACGTGATTCGCGTTGCATAGCGATAGAGAGTGTAGAAAATCAAACGAAAGAAAAACTATTGATCACTAGAATTGATCGAGAACAACTGATTTTAGAATGGAGCCAATACATTCAAAATCTGATAAGATCATCTTTTTTTATTCCTGCTGGAAGAAAACATCTGTATTGAAGAAAAACGTTGAAAGTGGATAACATATGCATGATTCTGATAAAAATAATTATCATTGAGAACACCTTCAGTTGTAGAATAAATTTGAGATTTCCATAATGTGCGTTAATTTTTCTGCGCAGTGTATTTAAAAAATTGTAAGCCTTTGTTTTTTTCTCCAAATTTTAATCATTCACTTTTCGCTATACTATCTATGTTTTACCAAAAAAAAATTAAATTTAAAAAGCTCCTTCTTTGTGTTGCAGTTTCATTGTCAGTATTGATGTTTGGCCTGTCGGAATGACCTTTGTTTCGCACAAATACTGATGATGTCATAACTGAACTAATAATAGCAGTAACCTGGGGGATCAACAAAAACCCTGATCAAAATCCGCTATAGTAGAGTCCTGTATAATGAAATCAGGCCATAACTTCATCAGATAAATGAAATTCAATGAACGGTTCCAATTCCACCATGCTTCACTGTGTCCCTCTATAACAGTCAAATTCAATCATTTCGAAATAGTCGTTGAACGAATAAAATATAACCTAATTAATGTGCCCAAATTGGAAATTAACTCGAAAATAACACGCCGCCGTATAAATCAATTTTTCCCGGCTTGAAGCGCACACGCAATTTCAATCCGCCGATAAATTATATGAATCCAGTCCAGACTCTGCAATTACACGTGTTAAGGCGAAATTACCATCGAAACTATGTAGTTGTGTTTTTGAATAAATATAGCTGACAATTAACCCAGATACCACCAGCGGCTCCCTCCATAATCATCATCACATTCTAAGTTGGTAGTTATTATGGTAAATTATCCGTGGGCAACTAAACGCTATCGTTTGCCAAGTTAATGGCTTCGTTGAATTCTAATACGGCTCATTTAATTTTCCGATGGAGAATGGAACGAATTGACTTTCGCACTAGGAATATTGAGTTTCTAGCACTGATATGGCCGAATCTATATAAATAAAACAAAGATGTTGGTTACACCATTTATAACTCGAGATCGGATGGACTGTTTGTTATGAAACTTCATTTATGGATTCGTCTACGGCCTGGTTATTATAAAATACATTAAAACTCTGGAAAATTCGATGAAAACTTTGCTTATTGTAGGAAATGCCTTTCCTCCTTTTGAATAAGGCCAACTATGACGTAGTCTACAGTGTCTAGATAAGACACTGTAGCGTAGTCGTAGGCGTAGCATTAGGTGGCGATGTAGGTATACAGTTTCTACAGTGATTCATTTTGAAAATGAATGCAAATTATGTGTTTTATTCATTCTTAAAAAGAAACGCGCAATTTGAAACACCCCTTATATTGCAGTTGAAATAGAGGAACATATTCATCCCATTTCAAGAACATAGATTGTTTATTTCTTGAGAAACCTAGGGGAGCCAACACTTTTGACGATGGGTGTATATGACCCATTGACAATATTCAAAGCTGAGGAAATTCTCACTGAAGCATATTATGTGGAATATGCTCGTTTATGTCAGCGAGCGTAAGGAGAGTGTGGGAGAGAAAGAGAGAGAGAGCACCGTCATCATTAACGATCGTGCATCTCAAGAATCAACAATGACGACGGTTGTATGAATATTTGTGGAGGAAATGATATGCAGCTTAAACACACACCTGAATGAGTGAGCGTTAAATATTGACTCGCAGCAAATAAATACACCAAAACGCAATATCCGGCAGCTACAGTACACGTTAGAACAGGGACGTTTCTACGGTTCCTCTAATAATTTCAATCGACTTTTGTTTCTAATTTTTCCAAATAACAAATCAACGGCGGCATTTGAAATCCGAATCTACCCTGACTATCTCAAGTTTATAAGTTTTTCTGTTCGAAAGTTGACCGGAAGTATACGAACAGATTTGAATTCGACCAAGGATTAGTGATCAGTGATCATAGTTTCTTTCACTAATGAGAAGCATAGGGAATGTCCCACCTTAAAGTACTTATCTCATTAAAACCATTGCCTTGCTCAACATAATAATAAGCACTCGCATATTTAGAATCGTAGGCTGATTTTCCCATAAATTATGCAAACATTGCCAATTTGAGTAACTCTAATATGTTTTCCAAGTAAGGATGACGACAAGCCATATGTGGGAGACTTATTTGGACCGTTATGAAACCTGTTTCTGACATGCCTTTACCATTAGTCAATTCTCGCATTGAAATATCGTATTGCTCAAAAATCGAATTGGCATATTGATAATAATAAATTGCTATTGCAATTATTATGCATAATTGGAATAATGAACGAAAAATATGCTTTTTTTGGTCTTTTTTTGAGTGCTCACATTATACGACATAAATAGACGAATAGACAGGGTGAGTCAATAGTGCTCGATCGGTCGATAACTTTTGGAAATTACGGGCTAGGAGATTGATTAAATTCTTTACGGAATCGACAGTACTCAGCACATGAGCTTCAATAATTTTTGGGCCTACAGGGTAGTCCGAAAGTGATTAAACACGATACCATCCTGTTTTTCTCAAATCAGAAAGCCCAATCATACTCATCAGAATCAGTAATTCTGATTTCGAAATACCCCCCTGTCATAATTTATCTGTGATTCTTTTCGTTACTTATAACTTGCCCAAAGTCCTAACGCCTGCCCTGCGTGGTCATTGAGCGTCAATACAACTCCTATCTCTTCTGAACGTTGTTTCTTCAGTTCAGAGAATACCACAGCATTGTTTATTTTACGGAACTGCTCAAACAATATTTTCTCACGAGTTTGTTACACAGAATACAATTAAATTTCTGCGGAAGTGGGACGCTCAGAACGTGAGCTGGATGCTGAGCTGATATTCTTTTCATCTATTGTATTAGCTCGTACCATTGATTTCATTACAGTCGAGTTGTTTCGAACGAGAAGAGGTGGTAGTTACGTAAATCAGTCGAGGAAAACTTATTGCTGGTTCAGTTAGAATAAATTAATTATTTTCGAATCTGCGAACGAACAATAAAGATATTGTTGTGATTATTTAAACTTTCTCGTCTGACGTTTGACGTCGGAAGTAGAGGACGTAGAGGTCTACGTATTTATTTTACGATAACGGGATTTCCATTTTTAGACATTGCTCCGTATAAAGTGTGTTTGGGCATGACTTCGCGATAATTTAAGGGCATCAAATATACCTAATTTTATCGACAAAAACACCACCATTGGGGGGTTTATTTTTGGAATCGCCGTCCTTTTAAATTATTTTTTTTATTTTAGTTGACCCTTTCAAATGATATCGATTTCTTTGGACATAAAGGTCCTACAGATGAGAAAAAAATGTTTTTTGAAAGAAAATACTACCACCCTTTATTGAAGTAGAACAATATGAAAACATTCAACTCAAAAATGTCATAAAAAAATTCTTAAAAATAATTTAAGTCCAAAAATTCATTGAATTTTTTTTTAAATCCTCAATAAACAAAAACTAGCACATTGAAGTATATATTTTTTTTAAGAACTAACAAGGATTCCAACTACAAAACGACACCCACATCATTTCTGTAAATTACATTATTTGGTAGTTATTGCTGTTTGAACATGATCCTTATGAAAATTGATAAAATAAAATAAAAACTCTTTTGATAATTTTTAATGACTAAACTAACAAATTTATCGTTTTGAGCAATTTTATGATGAATTTGTTGGTTTCATCTTTAAAAATGATCAAAAGTACAATACTGACTTTTTATTTTATTTTATCAATTTTCATAAGGGTCATGTTCAAACAGCAATAACTCTCAATTTATGTAACTTACAGAAATGATGTCGATGGTGTCGTTTTGTAGCTGGTATCTTTGCGTGTTAGTTCAGTGAAAAAAATTATACTTCAACGTGCTAGTTTTTTGTACTATTGAGGATTTACTAAAAAAAATCCGTAAATTTTTAGACTAAAATTATTTTTAAAACTTTTTAATGACATTTTTGAGTTAAATGTTTTCATATTGTTCTACTTTAATGAAAGGTGGTAGTATTATCTTTAAAAAAACATTTTTTTCACATCTTTAGTACCTTTATGTCCAAAAAAATCGATATTTCGGTATTTAAAAAAAAGTATTTAAAAAAAGGGGGTAAACCCCCCCAATGTGGTATTTTTGTCGATAAAATTAGGTATATTTGGTGCTCTTAAATTATCGCTAAGTCATGCCCAAACACACTGTATAATCATTATTCTTTTGAGAATATTCAGATTATTTGTTTTTCACGATTTATATTCATTAAATTTGTAGTCCAAGATAATTCGGATAGGAACAGAAAAGTCTGACCTTATGAAACTAACTCGTCATTTTCATTTTTGTAGATGTGTTTCATTTTGTTGAAATTGTGTAAATATTGAGATTTTGTTGTCGATAATTCGCCAGCATTTTATCGGTTCTGGATTTAAGCGACCTGGGCTAAACTTTATATACCGGGTGACCCATTTTGAATGATCCACTGAAATAATTCCTTGGGCAGAGCATGATGTATCAAAAATGTTTCAAGTGAAAGTTTCTTAGTTTTGGGGGGGTTTGATTTCAAGGTCAAGTAGATTTTTTTGAATGGGAAATATGCATTTTTTGTTGCCGAATATTAATCTTCATGAAAACGATTCGAACTCGAATTCTAGTAATTTTTATGAGGTGATCCATTATGTTATGAAAAATAATCGGTGAGATTCATAGAGAAATCGAAATATTTGAATAAGTGGAGACGTAAATTGAGTACATTGGAACATCATGTTTCATTATCAATGCAAATAGGAAAATAGAGGCGACATTGTAACCGCTATCAGAGTGAGTAAATATAGACAGTGTTCCGGGTCAGATTTGTGTGTAATTACTGGTCTATATATCTTTTATTATTTGCCTGTAGTTTATCCCGAACAGCATTGCCGGAAACGGTGGGTTTGAGGAATAATCTGTGAGCAATTTCATTCCCCAGAAGATATTCAACGGCATGAAATTTCTACCAAAATGTAATATCTATACAGGGTCTTTCACGAGGAACCTCACCCATATTTATACGGGAAACTACTGAACGTATTTTCATGAAATTCAGCACTTATAAGTATTTCACGATGCTGATGAAATCTAAAATATTTTCAAGGCATGAGCACCGCCGGTTTTTCCGGAAATGACGTCAACTTCCGTTTTTCAAATTAGAACACCATTTTTTTATGGCAGATATTGAATCTACGTTAAAAAATAATGTGAGTGTATGCATCACACCCTCGCCCTAAAGTGGATATTAACTCAGAAAATATCCATTTTAGGGCAAGGGTGTGATGCATACACTCACATTATTTTTTAACGTAGATTCAATATCTGCCATAAAAAAATGGGGTTCTAATTTGAAAAAATTGATTTTTCACGATTTTGTCATCCCTAACTCTGAAAGCGATTTTTTCACCCCCTTGTATCATGAATCGCGATTTCGATTTTTAAAGTGGATACATCAATCTTACATCTTGAAAAATCCCAAAAATGAAAATTTTCCATCCAAAAACCTCGAAGTTATTCTTGTTTCAGCGGAGCTCTATTTTCGATTTTTTTTTCGAATTTTCCCGCTCAGAGAGAATTTTCCAACCAAAACTGAAAAATGTCACATCAAAATAACTTGAAATTTTCTGAGGAATCTATTTCTGCAAAAAAAAATGGTGTTCTAATTTGAAAAACGGAAGTTGACGTCATTTCCGGAAAAACCGGAGGTGCTCATGCCTTGAAAATATTTTAGATTTCATCAGCATCGTGAAATACTTATGAGTGCTGAATTTCATGAAAATACGTTCAGTAGTTTCCCGTATAAAAATGGGTGAGGTTCCTCGTGAAAGACCCTGTATATCAATATTCCGTTCTGAACGCGAAATTCTTAAGAAAACGTAATTATTAAAATATCAACAAAGAAAAATCAATCTTAAGCAACAATCAGTGGAACTAACAACATAATGAAGTTTTCAAAAATTAGCGAGCGCAGATAATGAACCTTAATAGCCGTTTACAGCCATAAAATTCCCCAAGATTATCATCGACGCGCCTCATGCGTAAATCAAAGCCGGTCGGATCGTAAAAATAGCTCTCCCATGCCGTACCGACATAATAAATAATAGGTACAACACCTTTCAATTATAAAATCCGTAGAAGGCCGTTAAGGTTTTCACGCGAAACAGCGCCACCTACCAACGTATCACACTAGCGATCTCGCTCACGACGACATGCCTCAATCGGTACTTAATAACGCAACGACATGCTTCAACCAGAAATACCTTAAGAGGGGTCTATACCGTTCGACGTTCAGTTCAAAACGCGATTCGGAATTTCTCAAGATAGAGACCACCGATTTATATGAGGTTTTCACTATTATTCAATTTGAAGAGTTCTTCAAGCGGGAAAGTTCATAACTTTTTTTTTCGTCGAGTGAAAAAATAATTAATGTCTTTTTTTTCGACGAAAAAAAAATTTATGAACTTTCCCACTTGGAGAACTCTTCAAATTGAATAATAGTGAAAACCTCATATAAATCGGTGGTCTCTATCGTGAGAAATCCCGAATCGCGTTTTGAACTGAACGTCGAACGGTATAAACCCCTCTTAAGAGGAGAATATGTTGAGTAATAAAATACTTTGCATTGAAATTTCGGTTAGTTCTATAGTAGGCTAAGAATTTTTCAATATATCCTCGTATTATTTGTTTTAGATGAACCACGTTCGTTCAGTATCTTTTGAAAGTCAGTCATCGAGTAATCTAAAATACGAATTGCTGATTATCGGCTAATCCACCAATTAGAACGTGTCTACTTCCGTCCTGTCATGTTTTCATAAATCGATAATACTGCGGCAAAGCGAACGGGACATCCGCATGTCCTCTACTGATTATGTGTATCACTAAGTTGGCTTTGTCGCTGCAAGTAGCCTCTCGTTGTAAACGGATCCCATCCACAGCAACGGCGAATGAGATGACAATCAGTATACGCCGTGTAATTACGTGTAGAATCAGCAATGTACCCGGTGTCTGACAAATCGCTAATCAACGCTACCCTGCCCTGGGGCATGCATCCGTACCTTTCCACCTGGCTGCCACCACTCTGCCAATCGGCTGGCGAAATGAGATCGCCAACATCATAATTATATACGGGAATATTCAAAGGGAGAGCCAACAAATTAACTACATGGAGATACACGACAACGTCCAAAAACGCATTTGTTTTTTTTCTGATCCGTTACTTCTTCGATTTCAAAATTAGAATATTCCATTTCCACTTTCAATTATTCAAATAACCATTGTGTCGACACACTGTAGCCTCTTCAGATTTTACATTTTTGAACAACTACAATTCAAAAATAACTTATTCAAAAATGTGGAATCTGAAGAAGATACTATATGGCGAAACAAATGTTATTTAAATAATTAAAATTGAAAACTGAATAACCTATCATTAAATTCCCAATAAAATGAATTTCCATCAAGTGAAGATCGAGTCAATCCAATATTTTAAATCCAGTTGTAATTTTGCTATTGAATTATTGAGAATATTGTGATACTCATCATATAAAAAATTACTCAAATTCTAAGTTAATTTAGCGAATATTAATGTTCAAAAATAATTATATACAAGTATTGCCTGATAGTAATCCCAACAAACTAGAATTTTTGGCCAATCAAGACCTTATTCTTTGCAACGAGTGGTTATGTAACAACAAACTGACAATAAATGTAGCAGAGACTGTCTACATTGTTACAAAACGACAAACAATCCTGACTGTGATATTTAGTTGTACCTGAACAGATACATGCTGAAATCTTCCTTATTCAAAGTTTCTACGCCAATTAATCATAAACAGACACCAAATTCCACCAAAGTTTTTCCTGTAATTCAACTACAACTTTCAACGGATCCTTCCGGCAACGTGTTTCTTCGATAACCACGTGTTAAAAAAGTATCTCTCCATCCCTCTTCGAACTGAATAGAGATAAGAGCGGTGTTGTCATAAATCTAACCTGAATTTCTTTTGTACAATAGCCTTTACCATAAAATAGCATAATCAACTATATTCTTTGATTTACTCATTAATAATATATCCGAAAAGACTGTCCCAATTAAAAATTACCAGATGTTATATCAATTGAGCATTGTGAATGAGGGAAATAGTTTTCGTTTATAATAATAGGTCATCAGAGAAACCTACAATCTGCTCAGTTTGGCAACATGAAAATATAGCAAACGATTTCAGTGGACCTGTATTAAGGTACAATTGACCAGCTCTAAGTTTCAGATGCGACACATTTTAATGTAAATTAATGGGTCTAAGGATGAAGCTTACGATACTTGATCGCCTCAAATTTTCCCAGCCACAGACGACAGACACGATCTACCATTGTGCCACAGGTGAGCAGCCAATCTGGACTCCCCACGCTCCGACTGGGTCGAAAGTAATAACGCGAAAGAAACAAGAGATAGGTAGCCGGACTGGATACATTCGGGACGATCCTTGTCCGCGCCAGATATATTTATGTCCCTCTCCTGTGAGACACGCTAATACACAACACATGTTCGTGATAATCTTGCCTCATCGTCCGCAAAACCCGTCCTGTTAAAACAAAACAAAATTGATCCGCTCCTTGAAGGAGGAAAGCAGGGCAGGATTTAATAAATTTTAATTATTATTGTTGTATGTGAATGGCACCAAAAAGATCTCTTGTGACTCACTGCATGCTTTCATCCTTCAATTTCAGCCAGCAACCAGTAGCTGAACCAACTCTAAAACCCATTTATCTACTTTGAAGAGTTATATCTTTATACCCAAGTCAAATTCGGCAAAATGAAAAAAAAAAAATTTATGACACTTTATTGAAATTTACAATCTACTTTCATGAAGTATTGAGTAGATTTGATGAATGTACAGACTATGAGAAGATATTAAACATATTAATTATTAATACTTCATAATATTACTTCAAATCAAGTCGATTGCCCAGATCCGTTGTAATCAGTTGATCAATGAATTGGTTGGCATGCCCTTCTAGTTTCTGGTGGTGACACATGGGATTCTCAAATAATTATGTATAAATGAATAAATTAAGAGAATCATCCTGTATTAAACCGTTCGAGATGTTTCTAGATTTAAACATAAACTAATGGATATAAATGTGATTCTAAAAAACTCAGATTCTGGGGTACATAATATAGTTACGTGACTCATAGTTAGGTCGAGCACTTCGCATGAAGTTCTCCTATATCCCCCCAATCCACAAGAACAGCTGTTGTTTGATCAACCAATCTGCATTCATAGATTACATATTGATGGTCTTACCTGAAATCAAAAAACAACAATAAGAATTCATATTCGTGAAACGAGTAATGAGGTCTATGAGCGAATTCGAACAAGGAAATAGATAAGGTATGTCCCGAAAGTGATAACTGTCGAGTAATTGTCGAAAATTTGTTGTGAAATAAAAAAATGTTCGTGCGTGCTTATTTTTTTTTCTACGGGGTGGCTTTGCTAACTTAAAATAAAGTTGGCAGAGCTACTCTTTCGACATAGATCGAATATCATCAAAATGGTTATGAATAATTGTCGAATAATTGTAGAAGTAAAAAACACTCAGAAAATCCATTCCTTATAGCACATTCAACGAGTTTTTCCGCAAATATACAGGGTGAGTCGTTGACTTTTACATGAATTTTAAATGTAGATTCCTCTCATCAAACGAAACACTTTTTTCAAAATTCAGTTTCGTTTCTAAGATACAGGGTGTCGAAAATCCATTAAAAAAACACTTTTCTGTTCATATCTTCGGAACCGTTGATTCAAATAAACTGAATTTTGGTTGATTGGTTACCCTATTCATGGTGCATATTTCTCTATCAAAACCAATTGAATATTTCTCCTGGTATAAAAGTTAAAGCGTAGCCGACTCATGAATCCACGAGAAAATAATATAAAACCACTTGAAAAAGATAAACGGTTCATATTTTCGAAAGAATCAATCATTTCAAAAAATAAAAGAATTCACATGTTTTTTTAAAAAAAAAGCGTCGTTTTCGAGTTATTTCCAATTTTACCCGATAAAATTTGACGAAAAAATGGATTTTTAATAACACAGAATGGCTCAAATTTATAAACTCTCTGATGTCTATACAAGTTAACAATTTTTCATGAGATATTTTTGGGATATCGATGATAATATGAACAAGTTATTAGTGCTTACAAACTAATCTTCAGGAAAATCGAAGAAGGAACTTATTTTGGTGGGAGATTAAAATAAGGTTAGTGCTTGAGTATTTCCTAAATGTATCAACTCAATTTCAATCGAGAAATATGAACCTTGCATTAATTCCAGAGAATCGTATCAGGCACGTATTTGGCCCAATTTTTTTTTAAATAGCTTCATATTTTTAACAGAGCCGAACTAAGAAAAATTGAAAATGAAAAAAATGTTTCTTTTGGCCTCAAGAATCTACAGTTGGAATATATGTACAAGTCAAAAACTCACCCTGTATTTGTGACTGTAGGTATTATTTCTGGGCATTTTTTCTTTGATTAGCGCATTTATACTCTGAACATTCGGATTGCCAAAACATGACATATTGAAATTTATATGTAATGAAGTTGTCAAACAGCACAGGATATAATCATGATAAGATACTCTGGGAAAATATACAGGGTGGGCTTTTCAAAACGAAACAGACGAGATAACGGGCGGAATAAATTTATTTCGAAAAAATGCTCGGACACGTCGATTTTTGTTTCGAGGGGGACAACTTTTAAGGTCAAATTCACAACTATATCGCTTCAACCCTTAGTGTTAGAACACCAACCCCTAAATTTTGAATAGGAAAGATAGGGTGAAAGGTCCTTTTATCCTGAATTCAGGATATTGATTTTTTCTTCATTTGATTCATTGATTCTTGATATATTGACATTTGAAGTTGAAACAAACATGGTATTGTCGTCAAGCAAGCTGTCTGAATGAATCGAATTTATTATTCATTCATTTTGTAGATTTGATGAAAATCCATAACTGCCATACACCAAACATCAAAACACAAAGTTAAAATTTTAACAATGAATAATTAGTCAAATAATTGATGAATTCACATAGCATGGTTAGCGGAATGAATGGTACTGTACGAATATCAAAATTGAATATCTCGAAAACGAATGCATCAAATGAGAAAAAAATCATTACGCTGAATTCATGATAAAAAAGCCTTTCAAATGAGGTATCACTCACCCTATCTTTCCTATTCAAAATTTAGGGGTTGGTGTTCTAACACTAAGGGTTGAAGCGATATAGTTGTGAATTTGACCTTAAAAGTTGTCCCCCTCGAAACAAAAATCGACGTGTCCGAGCATTTTTCCGAAATAAATTTATTCCGCCCGTTATCTCGTCTGTTTCGTTTTGAAAAGCCCACCCTGTATATTGATTAAGGTATAAAATGAAATGAGTAAGATTGTATGATCGAAATAAACCGTAATAGTTGTGTGAATTTCATTAAAGAAACCCAACTACACCGAGGAGTTGAATTAATAATTCATTACGACTCGAGCTATTAAATTATTATCACCGGGTCCCGTTTTCATTATTATTCGAATTACTGCTGTATATTCCAGCCAATTTAGTTAATGGCGTCGTCAGAGATGCATACATTGATTTCGAAGAAGGTCCCTTCTGTAGTAAGTTTGCATCTGCCAACCATGGCTTCAAACATATAGGATAATTATGACAATTTATGACACATAACAAGCGCTCATTAAATGTTAACTTGCCAAAAGGCAACAGCTGACTGCCGAGCTTGATTGTTCGGACCAAATTAGCCTTGGCTGTGAAATCACTTTGAAATATCATAATAGCAAGTTTCTTCAGTTGTCACATAATGAGACACGTATGGGTGTGAACGGGAATTATTGCAATTCTTCTTATTTCAGAATCATATTTAAATTTACGTCAAGCGGAAATTATAAATTAGCCGACGTAGATCTGTTATGCATCCATCCAGATCGATGAAGAAGCTTGTTTTCAAGTACAAGAAGCTCTGTAACATGGACATCGGCATATTTTTCCTACTATAGAACCAAACAAAATTTCAATGTCAAAATATTTTATTAATCAACATATTCTCCTCTTAATTGAATACATTTATTACAGCCAACTGAGCCAACCCGCAACGTCTCTAGACCTTTCGAAAAAAATGTTTCTTCTTGCTCTGCAAACCAGTCCTCCACAGCTTTTATTACCTCCTCGTTGGAAGAAAATTCACGACTTTTTAAACTTTTTTTCAGTTGAGGAAAGAGATGATAGTCGAACGGAGCCAAATCTGGTGAATAAGGGGGGTGTTCTAGTAATTCTAACCCTAAATCACGAATTTTTTGCATGACATCATGAGATTTGTGTACTGGGGCGTTGTCCTGTAAAAACAAAACACCTTTGGATAGCTTTCCGCGTCTTTTCTCTTTAATTTTTTTCCCGTATAGTGGTCAGTAATGTCGAATAGTAATCTCCAGTTATTGTTCTACCCTTATTCAAAAAATCAATCATGATTACTCCATGGCAATCCCAAAAAACTGAAGCAAGAACTTTTCCAGCAGATTCTTGGACACGAAACTTCTTAGGTCTTGAAGAACCAGAGTGTCGCCATTCCATCGATTTTTGCTATGTTTCTGGATTGTAGAAATGTACCCAAGTCTCATCTGTAGTAACAATTCGGTTTAAGAAGTCTACATCGTTTTCAAATCGAGCACTGATCGAACGCGATGCTTCTACCCTTGCACGCTTTTGGTCAACATTCAAACATTTAGGGATCCATTTTGCGGAAATTTTTCTCATGTCCAAATTGACGTGAACTTTATGATGAACGCGTTCGTATGAAATCTTCAGTGCTTCAGATATCCGTTTAACCCCAATTCGACGGTCTGATAAAATCATGTCATGAACTGCATCGATATTTTTGAGGACTGTCACAGAAACTGGCCTTCCCGATCGGTCATCATCTTCAATGGAAAATTTACCTGTTTTGAAGCTTGCAATTCAATTTTTCACGGTCGCATACGAAGGACATTGATCACCAATGGTATTAAGCATATTTTCGTAAATCTGCTTACCTCTTAACCCTTATACATAAAACTTGATGATGGCTCGATACTACAATTTTTCGATTTTTACAATTTCGGTGGACATCTTTTTTTCTTTAATTTATTGCGTAACTCTGGTTTACTTTTTTGACGTCGAACTCTACACTGACACTTCTAATAAGTTATTGTTCGTTGATATGGTATCGCAATATTTCGTTTATACATGGAACTAGTCTAGGCCTACTAGATATCAATACATCCTCGTACCGAAAAAAAAACAAAGTTCTGTCTGAAAAGGTTTCCTAGCACGTAAAGAAAACAATCAATATCGCCGGCAAAACTTTTATGCTACCCGAGAATGAAGCTTCTGTGTGTATCCAATTTATATCGGAGAAAGGCAACGAATCAATTAGTGGGTAATATGTTTTCGAGTTAGAATGATGCGAATACATTAAGCGCAAATCCAACTCGAGAACTACAGCGGTGTTAAGATAGTTTCGGCTTGATTATTTAAGAGGCAATTAGAGTGGCGGAGTGTTGCAATTAATAGATAGGGTATGGAAGTTTCTGCTGAGGGAAAACTGTCTGCGGAAGTCACTAGAATGTGGGGAAGTGGAATAAAGAGGAATTCGGATACTGGGTGTAAATTTCAATTAGATGTTCACTGGGGTGTACAGAAGATGTTGGGTTTCATGCGAAATACGATTATACGAATCCTACTCGAATTCCATTGTTAATCTGCGTGTATCGCATACCAACTCTTCTAACATCTGAGATGTCTCTATTAGGAGAGCGACTGAGAAACAGTTTTTGAATTTGACCCAATTGAAGAAGGAAGGACCTCAAAAAAGTAAACCAGAGTTACGCAATAAATTAAAAAAAAGATGTCCACCGAAATTGTAAAAATTGAAGTATCGAGCCATCATCAAGTACCTGTATTAAAAAGGGTTAAGAGGTAAGCAGATTTACGAAGATATGCTTAATACCCTTGGTGATCAATGTCCTTCGTATGCGACCGTGAAAAATTGGACTGCAAGCTTTAAAAGAGGTAAATTTTCCATTGAAGAGGATGACCGATCGGGAAGGCCAGTTTCTGTGTCAGTCCCCGAAAATATCGATGCAGTTCATGACATGATTTTATCAGACCGTCGAATTGGGCTAAAACGGATATCTGAAGCACTGAAGATTTCATACGGACGCGTTCATCATATAGTTCACGTCAATTTGGACATGAGAAAAATTTCTGCAAAATGGATCCCCAAATGTTTGAATGTTGACCAAAAGCGTGCGAGGGTAGAAGCATCGCGTTCGATCTGTGCTCGATTTGAAAACGATGTAAACTTCTTAAAACGAATTGTTACTATGGATGAGACTTGGGTACATTTCTACGATCCAGAAACAAAACAACAATCGATGGAATGGCGACACTCTGGTTCTCCAAGACCTAAGAAGTTTCGTGTCCAAAAATTTGCTGGAAAAGTTCTTGCTTCAGTTTTTTGGGATTGCCATGGAGTAATCATGATTGATTTTTTGGATAAGGGTAGACCAATAACTGTAGATTACTATTCGACATTACTGACCACTCTACGAGAAAAAATTAAAGAGAAAGGACGCGCAAAGCTATCCAAAGGTGTTTTGTTTTTACAGGACAACGCCCCAGTACACAAATCTCATGTTGCCATGCAAAAAATTCGTGATTTAGGGTTAGAATTACTAAAACACTCCCCTTATTCACCAGATTTGGCTCCGTCCGACTATCATCTCTTTCCTCAACTGAAAAAAAAGTTTAAAAGGTCGTAAATTTTCTTCCAACGAGTAGGTAATAAAAGCTGTGGAGGACTGGTTTGCAGAGCAAGAAGAAACATTTTTTTGAAAGGTCTAGAGACGTTGCAGGTTCGCTGTAATAAATGTATTCAATTAAGAGGAGAATATGTTGAGTAATAAAATATTTTGGCATTGAAATTTTGTTTGGTTGGAACTGTTATTTCGAACTGAATTTCTCAAGAACATGAACCAAAGGAACTGATCCTCGAAAATATCGACATCGCCCATCTCCAGATCCCACAGTTCGTCGCATACGAGGACGCCGATCATCATCGAGCCAACGTGACCGGAGTCGGTGTCGTCTCGCAAATTCCGGAAGAATTCCCAACAGAGGGATGACATCCCCATCTGTCTGAATAAATTCCAGTCTCCCAAACACCTTCCCCATCCGTTTCAATCCAATCTCGCGTCTTCCCAGTCATTCGATCCCGACCGAGAAACTAATAAATTCGTCCACGTGAGCCAATTTGCTTCGTAGACTTCAGGTTATCGCGCGAAAGGAAATAGGGGTGTCGTCACCCCTCCGACGGTCTCGGAAGCAGGTAATATCGGGGAAAAGGCGACATTTGGCAGATACGGGGCCATAAATAAGGCAACGCCGCAGAGAGGACGGGGAGGGTCCGAATTGGATTGCTCTTCGGGCGTGCAGGATCGCGAACAAGCCATTTCCCCGAGTAATTTAGGGTCGGGGCAGGTGGCTTTCGGGCCGAAAGGAGCTCCTGCGGGGTTCGTGCTCGTTCCGGGTGCATTCACCAAGAACGTCGTCGGGACGGAGCGACAGCCGTCGGCTGCGTTCCATTCAAACATTGCTAATTGAGACGAATCCACCACATCGTGGCCATTCACCAATAACCTCAGGTATTTATTGATCTCCGAGCGACGTATCCGACGTTGAGATCTTCCACTTCTTGTGTCGCTGTTGGCAAAATTCAGAAAAAATGCGTTTCTGGATGGATGAAATTTGAAATATAATCAGGATCTAGTTTCCATCTCAAGTGATGCTTCCATAGATCGAAGATGTACTCCATTCACTTTTATGAAGTATCGCGATTGGCCATAAATATCCGTGAAGATGTAATGGTATTATTCGAACGAGAATTAGCCATTTTACTTATGGATAACAACCATACTTTGAGTAGCCTGAGCTCGTGAACAAAAGTCGAAAATGAAAAATCTAAAAATATAAAACACCATATTTGTCATCACCAAGGAATCCCTGGCGAATCCAAAGTCGTTTTTCGAAAGTGAAGATCTACTACCCATTCGAATCATGCAGAATACCCATTAGACTGATCAGTATCGCCTATACTTTGAGTGTTCTGAGCGTCTGAACAAAACTCGAAACTGAAAAATCGAAAAATATAAAACCCAATAATTCGTTACTTATGAGGCCTACATGGACGATTTTGGTATCAAAATGTAGGTTTTCGAGGTCGCTCCATTCAATAAAAGATATTCCAGAGCCCTAACTAGCATAGTTTAGATTTTCACTTGTCAAATGGCATTTTTTTGAAAAATTGCAAATTTCAAACTCTCCTATCTTTCGTTCCTATCATCTCCGCCAAAAATTATTTATATCATATGGATCAGCATACCTCAATGTATCACTGTGCAAAATATGAGCGATTTGAAAAATCTCAAATTTTTGGTGAAAAATGCCAAAGGGGTAAGACCCCCCAAAAACACCATATTTGTCATCACCAAGGAATCCCTGGCGAATCCAAAGTCGTTTTTCGAACGTGAAGATCTACTACCCATTCGAATCATGCAGAATACCCATTAGACTGATCAGTATCGCCTATACTTTGAGTGCTCTGAGCGTCTGAACAAAACTCGAAACTGAAAAATCGAAAAATATAAAACCGAATAATTCGTTACTTATGAGGGCTACATGGACGATTTTGGTATCAAAATGTAGGTTTTCGAGGTCACTCCATTCAATGAAAGATATTCCAGAGCCCTAACTAGCATAGTTTAGATTTTGACCGGTCAAATGGCATTTTTCGAAAAATTGCAAATTTCAAACTCTCATATCTTCCGTTCCTATCATCTCCGCCAAAAATTATTTATATCATATGGATCAGCATACCTCAATGTATCACTGTGCAAAATATGAGCGATTTAAAAAATCTCAAATTTTGGGTGAAAAATGCCAAAGGGGTAAGACCCCCCAAAAACTCCATATTTGTCATCACCAAGGAATCCCTGGCGAATCCAAGGTCGTTTTTCGAACGTGAAGATCTACTACCCATTCGAATCATGCAGAATACCCATTAGACTTATCAGTATCGCCTATACTTTGAGTGCACTGAGCGTCTGAACAAAACTCGAAAATGAAAAATCGAAAAATATAAAACCGAATAATTCGTTACTTATGAGAGCTACATGGACGATTTTGGTATCAAAATGTAGGTTTTCGAGGTCGCTCCATTCAATGAAAGATATTCCAGAGCCCTAACTAGCATAGTTTAGCTTTTGACCGGTCAAATGGCATTTTACGAAAAATTGCAAATTTCAAACTCTCATATCTTCCGTTCCTATCATCTCCGCCAAAAATTATTTATATCATATGGATCAGCATACCTCAATGTATCACTGTGCAAAATATGAGCGATTTGAAAAATCTCAAATTTTGGGTGAAAAATGCCAAAGGGGTAAGACCCCCCAAAAACACCATATTTGTCATCACCAAGGAATCCCGGGCGAATCCAAGGTCGTTTTTCGAACGTGAAGATCTACTACCCATTCGAATCATGCAGAATACCCATTAGACTGATCAGTATCGCCTATACTTTGAGTGCTCTGAGCGTCTGAACAAAACTCGAAACTGAAAAATCGAAAAATATAAAACCGAATAATTCGTTACTTATGAGGGCTACATGGACGATTTTGGTATCAAAATGTAGGTTTTCGAGGTCGCTCCATTCAATAAAAGATATTCCAGAGCCCTAACTAGCATAGTTTAGATTTTGACCTGTCAAATGGCATTTTTCGAAAAATTGCAAATTTCAAACTCTCATATCTTCCGTTCCTATCATCTCCGCCAAAAATCATTTATATCATATGAATCAGCATACCTCAATGTATCACTGTGCAAAATATGAGCGATTTGAAAAATCTCAAATTTTTGGTGAAAAATGCCAAAGGGGTAAGACCCCCTAAAAACACCATATTTGGCATCACCAAGGAATCCCTGGCGAATCCGAAGTCGTTTTTCGAAAGTGAAGATCTACTACCCATTCGAATCATGCAGAATACCCATTAGACTTATCAGTATCGCCTATACTTTGAGAGCACTGAGCGTCTGAACAAAACTCGAAAATGAAAAATCGAAAAATATAAAACCGAATAATTCGTTACTTATGAGAGCTACATGGACGATTTTGGTATCAAAATGTAGGTTTTCGAGGTCGCTCCATTCAATGAAAGATATTCCAGAGCCCTAACTAGCATAGTTTAGATTTTGACCGGTCAAATGGCATTTTACGAAAAATTGCAAATTTCAAACTCTCATATCTTCCGTTCCTATCATCTCCGCCAAAAATTATTTATATCATATGGATCAGCATACCTCAATGTATCACTGTGCAAAATATGAGCGATTTGAAAAATCTCAAATTTTGGGTGAAAAATGCCAAAGGGGTAAGACCCCCCAAAAACACCATATTTGTCATCACCAAGGAATCCCTGGCGAATCCAAAGTCGTTTTTCGAACGTGAAGATCTACTACCCATTCGAATCATGCAGAATACCCATTAGACTGATCAGTATCGCCTATACTTTGAGTGCTCTGAGCGTCTGAACAAAACTCGAAACTGAAAAATCGAAAAATATAAAACCGAATAATTCGTTACTTATGAGGGCTACACGGACGATTTTGGTATCAAAATGTAGGTTTTCGAGGTCGCTCCATTCAATAAAAGATATTCCAGAGCCCTAACTAGCATAGTTTAAATTTTGACCTGTCAAATGGCATTTTTCGAAAAATTGCAAATTTCAAACTCTCATATCTTCCGTTCCTATCATCTCCGCCAAAAATCATTTATATCATATGGATCAGCATACTTCAATGTATCACTGTGCAAAATATGAGCGATTTGAAAAATCTCAAATTTTGGGTGAAAAATGCCAAAGGGGTAAGACCCCCCAAAAACACCATATTTGTCATCATCAAGGAATCCCTGGCGAATGCAAGGTCGTTTTTCGAACGTGAAGATCTACTACCCATTCGAATCATGCAGAATACCCATTAGACTGATCAGTATCGCCTATACTTTGCTTTGAGTGCTCTGAGCGTCTGAACAAAACTCGAAACTGAAAAATCGAAAAATATAAAACCGAATAATTCGTTACTTATGAGGGCTACATGGACGATTTTGGTATCAAAATGTAGGTTTTCGAGGTCGCTCCATTCAATAAAAGATATTCCAGAGCCCTAACTATCATAGTTTAGATTTTGACCGGTCAAATGGCATTTTTCGAAAAATTGCAAATTTCAAACTCTCATATCTTCCGTTCCTATCATCTCCGCCAAAAATCATTTATATCATATGGATCAGCATACCTCAATGTATCACTGTGCAAAATATGAGCGATTTGAAAAATCTCAAATTTTGGGTGAAAAATGCCAAAGGGGTAAGACCCCCCAAAAACACCATATTTGTCATCACCAAGGAATCCCTGGCGAATGCAAAGTCGTTTTTCGAACGTGAAGATCTACTACCCATTCGAATCATGCAGAATACCCATTAGACTGATCAGTATCGCCTATACTTTGAGTGCTCTGAGCGTCTGAACAAAACTCGAAACTGAAAAATCGAAAAATATAAAACCGAATTATTCGTTACTTATGAGGGCTACATGGACGATTTTGGTACCAAAATGTAGGTTTTCGAGGTCGCTCCATTCAATGAAAGATATTCCAGAGCCCTAACTATCATAGTTTAGATTTTGACCGGTCAAATGGCATTTTTCGAAAAATTACAAATTTCAAACTCTCATATCTTCCGTTCCTATCATCTCCGCCAAAAATTATTTATATCTTATGGATCAGCATACCTCAATGTATCACTGTGCAAAATATGAGCGATTTGAAAAATCTCAAATTTTGGGTGAAAAATGCCAAAGGGGTAAGACCCCCCAAAAACACCATATTTGTCATCAGCAAGGAATCCCTGGCGAATCCAAGGTCGTTTTTCGAACGTGAAGATCTACTACCCATTCGAATCATGCAGAATACCCATTAGACTGATCAGTATCGCCTATACTTTGACTGCTCTGAGCGTCTGAACAAAACTCGAAACTGAAAAATCGAAAAATATAAAACCGAATAATTCGTTACTTATGAGGGCTACATGGACGATTTTGGTATCAAAATGTAGGTTTTCGAGGTCGCTCCATTCAATGAAAGATTTTCCAGAGCCCTAACTATCATAGTTTAGATTTTGACCGGTCAAATGGCATTTTTCGAAAAATTGCAAATTTCAAACTCTCATATCTTCCGTTCCTATCATCTCCGCCAAAAATTATTTATATCTTATGGATCAGCATACCTCAATGTATCACTGTGCAAAATATGAGCGATTTGAAAAATCTCAAATTTTGGGTGAAAAATGCCAAAGGGGTAAGACCCCCCAAAAACACCATATTTGTCATCAGCAAGGAATCCCTGGCGAATCCAAGGTCGTTTTTCGAACGTGAAGATCTACTACCCATTCGAATCATGCAGAATACCCATTAGACTGATCAGTATCGCCTATACTTTGAGTGCTCTGAGCGTCTGAACAAAACTCCAAACTGCAAAATCGAAAAATATAAAACCGAATAATTCGTTACTTATGAGGGCTACATGGACGATTTTGGTATCAAAATGTAGGTTTTCGAGGTCACTCCATTCAATAAAAGATATTCCAGAGCCCTAACTATCATAGTTTAGATTTTGACCGGTCAAATGGCATTTTTCGAAAAATTGCAAATTTCAAACTCTCATATCTTCCGTTCCTATCATCTCCGCCAAAAATCATTTATATCATATGGATCAGCATACCTCAATGTATCACTGTGCAAAATATGAGCGATTTGAAAAATCTCAAATTTTGGGTGAAAAATGCCAAGGGGATAAGACCCCCCAAAAACACCATATTTGTCATCACCAAGGAATCCCTGGCGAATCCAAAGTCGTTTTTCGAACGTGAAGATCTACTACCCATTCGAATCATGCAGAATACCCATTAGACCGATCAGTATCGCCTATACTTTGAGTGCTCTGAGCGTCTGAACAAAACTCGAAACTGAAAAATCGAAAAATATAAAACCGAATAATTCGTTACTTATGAGGGCTACATGGACGATTTTGGTATCAAAATGTAGGTTTTCGAGGTAGCTCCATTCAATGAAAGATATTCCAGAGCCGTAACTAGCATAGTTTAAATTTTGACCGGTCAAATGGCATTTTTTTGAAAAATTGCAAATTTCAAACTCTCATATCTTCCCTTCCTGACCTTCGGGTCAGATCTGCATTCTCGAAGCAGAGATAAAAATCGTCGAGTGTGATAGCATCTTCGACGAAAGAAGACCTAAAGAATGTATCCTCAATTCCTTCAAGAGAATCCAGTGGGGCGACCAGCCGAAGATTCCAATATCGTCTGCAAGCAGGCTCGTCAAGCCTCCGCATGATTAACCGTTTCGCCGGCTCCAGCGATCGTGGGAACACGGCAAACACCGTAATCTACTTAGCTACCGGATTACGAGTATCAGCTGGATTCTATCCAAACATAACGTGTAATGACTTGCCTCCGATGCGAGTTTCATTAGCTACAATTTCGTGAACGCCTCCGGGGATCCGAAACAATTTGGTGCGGTTCTTCGCGCCGCCTCTCGAGAACGGAAGAGTGTCGGTCTTGAGAGGTCGGTCGCCGCCGGAGTGTGACGAATTGGTCTGGAGATCATGCGAATAATTTCGGTCTGCGGTGTCGAGCTTGCAAGTTTACCGCCGCGGTTATTATGCAAGATATTTTAATTACGCGGTTTCGTTTCAGAAAGACCGTCAAGCGCTTTTTCTCCGTCCGGTATTGAGAGATGAGCTCGTCGGTCGGTGGATAATGATTTGTTAATTACCTGTGATTTATTGACACGTTTTTTTCGAATATGCGAAATCTTCAAGGGTGATGAAGCTTTTCGATTTCTTGGTTTTAGTGTCTGGTAAAACTAAGTGTTAATATTTCTCTTTATCTTAAATGTTTTCGTTGTTTATCAAATTGACCAATTCATCGCATCTACAAGCACTGCTAATCCTTATTATCAAAGCCACTTTCATCAACAGGTCCTTGTCGTATTGAGTTTCGTTCAAAAACTTCTCTATTTCAGATCGTTCTAAAGTCTTCGACTTCTCTGTTTATCTCTCTGTGATTTGCTTTTCGAAAAGCGACCTCGAAAACCTACATATTGATACCAAAATCGTCTTTGTAGCCCTCATAAGTAACGAATTATTCGGTTTTATATTTTTCGATTTTTCAGTTTCGAGTTTTGTTCAGACGCTCAGAGCACTCAAAATATGAGCGATACTGATCAGGTAAATGGGTATTCTGCATGATTCGAATGGGTAGTAGATCTTCACGTTCGAAAAACGACTTTGGATTCGCCAGGGATTCCTTGGTGATGACAAATATATGAGGCCTTAAATCATATTCTCTGAGGCGATTTCTTATTGTCTGAGTGCTAATTTGCACCTCATGAGTTTGCTCAAGCTGATTTTGAAGGAGGCGAGCGGTTGCAAACCGTTGTCTCAACGAAGAAACTCTCAAGTAACGTTCTTGAATGGCAGTTGTTACCCGTGGTCTACCCTATCCTGGTCTTCGGACATTCATACCTGTCTCCCTGAATCGCTGCAACATTCTGGACACACTTGTATGGGAAACTCCAAACCTTTCTGCAATTCTTGTGTATGTCCACCCTTCTTCTCGCAAAACTACCGCTTGGGCACATTCCTCTTGCGTCAAATTGCGTATTTCGCGTTTCATAGCGATCGAGTGTAGAAAATCAAACGAAAGAAAAACTATTGATCACTAGAATTGATCGAGAACAACTGATTTTAGAATGGAGCCAATACATTCAAAATCTGATAATATCATCTTTTTTTATTCCTGCTGGGAGAAAACATCTGTATTGAAGAAAAACGTTGAAAGTGGATAACATATGCATGCATAATTCTGATAAAAATAATTATCATTGAGAACACCTTCAGTTGTAGAATAAATTTGAGATTTCCATAATGCGCGTTAATTTTTTTTGCGCAGTGTATAACAGAATCACAGAATAATTGGCGATTGAAAATCGTGATCCCTACCTTTTTCAACTTCAAAATGAGATTCAACACAATCAAATTGAGAAATGAGAATTGACATTTTCAACTTGAGACCAAACAGAATAAAAACGAAAATAGTCAAATCAAATCCGAAACTTTTACAAGAATAGAAAAATTAATTGCACAAGATGTAAATGGCAGTACAAGCGTCACATGAATCATTCATACTCTATAATGTGAAAAGGAACATGAAGATGTTGAGCTCGATAGACACAGGTGCATGACATTACAAGTGCATATTCCTAATGGCAATGACACCGGTATTGTGTATCTCTCGCATTGAAACTTGCTCAACAGTTGAACTTCCTTTAATTAATGCCCCTTTTAGATCCGATGATATCTGATACACATTACATCAAACCAACTAGAAACTGTAGTTCTCATATTCGAGTAGCTATTAAGCTAGAACCGGTCCATAACTCAATTCGAAAAACACAGTCGAATACATCGATTCCTCTTATTAATGACACTTGGAAGAGGAGAACAGGAAAGAAGTAACAGACCAATTAATCGGATTACAATCCGTAAACATTAGCAGCATTCCTGTTTCTCTTTTGTAATGGCTGCCGTTTCGACTAAGTACCTACGGAATAAAGCTTTAATAGTGGTTATTTATAAAGCATTCTCGAAATTCAGCTCTAATTAACTGCCTCACATTTGGGTTTTAGTGGAACAGGTTTTTCACCAAGCTCTCTGCATCATATCGTTCTCTACTGCATAACTATTGAGTAGGTATTCCTGATTCTAAAACCATATCTCGATGATATATCTGAAATTTGGGTGATTTGTCAAGAACCTGATGATCTCCAACAGCTTTTTTGTGTCATTGTTTTGATTTTACCTAAAACTTCTTATGCTGATTTCAAATATGTGATTAACTTTCATTATGTCAGTTGTAATATAGGACTGGAATGATGAGAAACCCTTTTTTTTGTTAAACAACTTTCGGTATTATGAATAAAGGAAAATAAATATCCCCACCAAAAAAATTGTATGGAGAATTTGAGTTTTTCCAATCAAATGGAGATTACGCTAGAGTCTTTGTTCTGCATAATAACTTTTCTCATAAATGAGATGTATCTCTAAACAGTTTAAAAATGATTCAAGATACTGTAGAGATAAAAACTTAAATTTTATTCATTACGAAGAAGTAGCACTTGTTTACAAACCTGTTGCAAGATGTAAAACTGATCATTATAGGTGTTTTCTTTGGATTCGTGGAGATTATTTTGAGTAATCTGGGCTCGTGAACAAAAGTCGAAAATGAAAACTCAAAAAACATAAAACCGAATGATTCCTTCGAGGTCGCTCAATCCAATGAAAGATATTCCAGACCCCTTACTAGCATAGTTTTTAGTTTCAACTGTCACATGGCATTTTTTATGGCCAACCGGGATACTTTATAAAAGTGAATGAAGTATATTATATTCTAGTTACGTACCAGATCTAACGTTTTATATATTTTGCTCTCGAAGTAGTTTTTAAAAGTTAATAAATCCAAGCCCGTTAACGCAACTGGGAGGGCCCTGAGGTTAGGAGAACGTGTCGCAAGAGTTTTATTCGGGAAATTTCATCAAGTTGGGGGCCGAACACGTGCATGGCACTCTTGTTCGGAATGTCAGCGTCTAATACCGTGGTTCATGGACGTACGTAATGGGGGCACAAAGTTCAACCGGAAGGGTGGGCTGAAATCGAAACCACTGGCTGCTTTGTCGGTGGAGATCGATTTTTCAGTATAGACGATTTATTGAAAACTAATCGTATGGTGATAGAGGCGCCACCCTGTAACACTAACAACTATCTTTATAGGGGTTGTTCCATCATGATTAACTTAACGTTAAGTTAGCAAAGCCACCCCTTAGAAAAAAAACTAAGTACGCGACAAATTTTTTTCTTTGACGACAAATTCGAGGCAGGTATTCGACAATTAATGCAATAGAAAGAGAGTCAATTACGAATGCGCTGTTGCCAAAAATGCCATAATTCTAGAAATATCTCGAACTCGCGGGAAAAAGACGTAAAATAAACAAAAAGGAATGGATTTTTTGGGTTTTTTTTTACTTCATATCGACTACGACAATTACTCGACAATTATTTATAACCAATTTCATGAGATTCGGACGATATTGAAAAAGTGGTTCTGCTAACTTAACGTTAAGTTAGCAAAGCCACCCCTCAGAAAAAAAAAATAAGGACGCGACAAATTTTTTTCTTTCACGACAAATTCGAGGCAGGTATTCGACAATTAATGCAATAGAAAAAGAGTCAATTACGAATGCGCTGTTGCCAAAAATGCGATAATTCTAGAAACATCTCGAACTTGCGGGAAAAAGACGTAAAATAAACAAAATAAATGGATTTTTTGGGTTTTTTTTGCTTCATATCGACTTCGACAATTACTCGACAATTATTTGTAACCATTTTCATGAGATTCGGTCGATATTGAGAAAGTGGTTCTGCTAACTTAACGTTAAGTTAGCAAAGCCACCCCATAGAAAAAAAAACTAAGGACGCGACAAATTTTTTTCTTTCACGACAAATTCGAGGCAGGTATTCGACAATTAATGCAATAGAAAAAGAGTCAATTACGAATGCGCTGTTGCCAAAAATGCCATAATTCTAGAAATATCTCGAACTCGCGGGAAAAAGACGTAAAATAAACAAAAACGAATGGATTTTTTGGGTTTTTTACTTCATATCGACTACGACAATTACTCGACAATTATTTGTAACCATTTTCATGAGATTCGGTCGATATTGAGAAAGTGGTTCTGCTAACTTAACGTTAAGTTAGCAAAGCCACCCCATAGAAAAAAAAAACTAAGGACGCGACAAATTTTTTTTTTCACGACAAATTCGGGACAGGTATTCGACAATTAATGCAATAGAAAAAGAGTCGATTACGAATGCGCTGTTGCCAAAAATGCGATATTTCAAGAAATATGGGGAAATCGCAAGAAAATGGAGTGGAAATTGCTAGAAAGATTAAATTTTTTGTATGTCTTTCACTTTATTCCAACATCGACAATTACTCGACAATCTTTCATGATCATCGTGACGATATTCGACCACTTTTTGCTAAATTAAAATAAAGTGAGCAAAGCCACCCCGTAGAAAAAAAACTAAGGACGCGACAAATTATTTTCTTTCACGACAAATTCTAGGCAGGTATTCGATAATTAATGCAATAGAAAAAGAGTCAATTACGAATGCGCTGTTGCCAAAAATGCGATAATTCTAGGAATATCTCGAACTCGCGGGAAAAAGACGTAAAATAAACAAAAAGCAATGGATTTTTTGGGTTTTTTTTACTTCATATCGACTACGACAATTACTCGACAATTATTTGTAACCATTTTCATGAGATTCGGGCGATATTGAAAAAGTGGTTCTGCTAACTTAACGTTAAGTTAGCAAAGCCACCCCGTAGAAAAAAAACTAAGGACGCGACAAATTTTTTTCTTTCACGACAAATTCTCGACAATTATTCGACAATTAATGCAATAGGTTTCATTAAATTTCTCGAAAGTGGCACTGCTAACTTTATGGACATCCATTCGAGAGACTTCAACCTCTTCAAGGTACTCCTGAACGATGCGCGCACGATGGGGTCTGGCATTATCGTCCATAAAAATGAAATTTTCACCAATGTATGAGGCAAATGGCACTACATGCTCTTCAAGAATGTTCCTTATATACTTATCAGCATTCATAGCTCCATTATCAACGACCACTAGGTCTGTGCGAGCAGTCAAAGATATTCCACCCCATACCATAGTCGATCCTCCCCCGAAACCAGTAGTATTCAGGAAATTGCACTGAGCATATCTTTCATGTGGACGTCTGTATACAAGGGAACGTCGATCACAATGGTAGAGGCAGAATCTAGACTCATCTGTGAAGAGAACTCTTTCCCAATCGGCCTCTTCCCAATGGATATGCTCTCTCGCAAAATCCAAACGCGCCCTTCGATGGGTTGGGGTAAGATCTGAGGCGATTTCTTATTGTCTGAGTGCTAATTTGCACCTCATGAGTTTGCTCAAGCAAACTCCTTTTGAAGGAGGCGAGCGGTTGCAAACCGTTGTCTCAACGAAGAAACTCTCAAGTAACGTTCTTGAATGGCAGTTGTTACCCGTGGTCTACCCTGTCCTGGTCTTCGGACATTCATACCTGTCTCCCTGAATCGCTGCAACATTCTGGACACACTTGTATGGGAAACTCCAAACCTTTCTGCAATTCTTGTGTATGCCCACCTCGATGCCCACCCTTCTTCTCGCAAAACTACCGCTTGGGCACATTCCTCTTGGGTCAAATTGCGTGTTCGCGTTGCATAGCGATCGAGTGTAGAAAATCAAACGAAAGAAAAACTATTGATCACTAGAATTGATCGAGAACAACTGATTTTAGAATGGAGCCAAAACATTCAAAATCTGATAATATCATCTTTTTTTATTCCTGCTGGGAGAAAACATCTGTATTGAAGAAAAACGTTGAAAGTGGATAACATATGCATGCATAATTCTGATGAAAATAATTATCATTGAGAACACCTTCAGTTGTAGAATAAATTTGAGATTTCCATAATGTGCGTTAATTTTTTTGCGCAGTGTAGTTCGAAGTTTCGGCATCTTCTGGTTGTTGATGGCAGGACCGTCTGGCCACAAACGTTCATATGTGGCTAGAAAGCATTCGCAATTCCCGCTAGTAGAATCGATATGCAGATTTTCTACCCAGATTTCGTGACGATACAACGCTTCCTCATTCCACAACACAATGCCCTGAGAAAATACTCGCAGGGACCGAGAGCGTGCAATCAAAAACCATTTAATAAACCATTACATTCAATTCCTGGTAACCGTGACGCAATTTATGAGATATATTCCGAAAGATAATGGATAAACGTTAGGGAAACGCCGGATCATCGGATAAGGATAATGCAGGTCCGACAACGGCGGAGGAGCGGTCCTGAGAGGATTCCGAACTTTATCATCCAATTATATCAAATCGAGGCACTTCGCCAGCATCCATACATCAAAGATTGCGGCCGGCAGATACTCCAAAGGCCGGTCTGCACGACGAGAGCCTGCGGAGATCCTCACCGATAATTGGGGAGATGACAGTTTCACTATTTCTCCCTATCCGGCTCGTGGCACGTCTTTCATTCGAAACAATTTGAATTTCCTTTTTTGAAAACGCAGACAGCCCCACAAGGAAAACTCCCCAAAAACCAGTTGGTGATCAAGAAATTTGTGCACTTTTCCCCTTTCTCTTGAATGCTCAGTCGGCCAGAAGTTCAATGCAATTGAATCCTTTTCAAAAACAAAATTTTTTGATAAAATTCATATTTTTGGCCAGTGGATTGATCATACGAGGATATATTGAAAAATTAGCCTACTATAGAACCAAACAGAAAATCAATGTGAAAATATTTTATTACTCGACATATTCTCCTCTTAATTGAATACATTTATTACTGCGAACCTGCAACGTCTCTAGATCTTTCAAAAAAAAAGTTTCTTCTTGCTCTGCAAACCAGTCCTCCACAGCTTTTATTACCTCCTCGTTGGAAGAAAATTCACGACTTTTTAAACTTTTTTTCAGTTGAGGAAAGAGATGATAGTCGGACAGAGCCAAGTCTGGTGAATAAGGGGGGTGTTCTAGTAATTCTAACCCTAAATCACGAATTTTTTGCATGGCATTATGAGATTTGTTCACTGGGGCGTTGTCATGTAAAAATAAAACACCTTTGGATAGCTTTCCGCGTCTTTTCCCTTCAATTTTTTCCCGTAGAGTGGTCAGTAATGTCGAATAGTAATCTCCAGTTATTATTTTACCCTTATCGAAAAAATCAATCACGATTACTCCATGGCAATACCAAAAAACTGAAGCAAGAACTTTTCCAGCAGATTTTTGGACACGAAACTTCTTAGGTCTTGGAGAACCAGAGTGCCGCCATTCCATCGATTGTTGCTTTGTTTCTGGATCGTAGAAATGTACCCAAGTCTCATCCATAGTAACAATTCGGTTTAAGAAGTCTACATCGATTTCAAATAGAGCACAGATCGAACGCAATGCTTCAACCCTTGCCTGCTTTTGGTCAACATTCAAACATTTGCGGATCCATTTTGCAGAAATTTTTCTCATGTCCAAATTGACGTGAACAATATGATGAACGCGTTCGTATGAAATCTTCAGTGCTTCAGATATCCGTTTTAGCCCAATTCTGTTAAAATCATGTCATGAACTGCATCGATATTTTCTGGGACTGACACAGAAACTGGCCTTCCCGATCGGTCATCATCTTCAATAGAAAATTTACCTCTTTTGAAGCTTGCAGTCCAATTTTTCACGGTCGCATACGAAGGACATTGATCACCAAGGGTATTAAGCGTATCTTCGTAAATCTGCTTACGTCTTAACCCTTTTAAATACAGGTACTCGATGATGGCTCGATACTCCAATTTTTCGATTTTTACAATTTCGGTGGACATCTTTTTTTTTTAATTTATTGCTCTTCAAGGAAAAGTGAAAACAGGGCTATTTTTTTCACAAATTTCCTAAGAAAGATTCCCCATCACTACATATCACTAATGCCTTTAGCATATAGAATAAATTGGACTAGAGAAAAGCATGGATAGATAAACTATTGATGCGAAACCTTGCCGCAAAAAATATTTGCGTTTGTTCCCTTCACTTGGACGATTATGTCAAGTTGATTTCAGATTTATATCCAGATCGAAAAATCCATGAATAGAGTGCTTGAGAGACAATAATTTTAGTATTAATAAAACTGAAAATGTTCGTGAAGTTTATAGTAGCCATTTTTGAGAGTTTCTCAAACAAGACTGCGAACAGTATTTTTAGTGAATATAATATCGTGTATTTAGCTGATATTTTGAGATGTGGTATTCACTGGCCAAGTTCTGATGTTAAATTGATGAATTTACCACTTTATATTTTAAGGATATACTACGATTTGAAAGTGATACTTGATTATAATGATTTTCCAGTACAATGATCTTAATTTCACATGCGGCATCAGAACTTATTCACATCCAGATCATAGTTTATGGCAGGTGTGAATCCTTTTGCGTTGTTATTCTGTACTGAGTTTCCATGCAAATAAAGAACATTCAAAACAATCATTTATTTCCCAATTCCTGGTAGAATTTCGATCCAATTAGAAGGGAAAAGCCAATTTATACACCTATATTAAACTCGACAATACTCTGTTAATAATACATCAATTCACTGAAAGTCTTCATATAATCTCCACGAATTCAAAGAAACACCTATAATAATCAGTTTCACATCTTGCAACAGGTTTGTAAACAAGTTCTACTTCTTCGGAAATGGATGAAATTTGAATTTCCACAGTATCTTGAATCATTTTTAAACTGTTTAGAGAAACATCTCATTTATGAGAAAAGTTATTAAACAAAACAAAGACTCTAGCGAAATCCCCATTTGAATGGAAACATTCAAAATCAATCAAGCCGGATATAAATTAGGCAAATGCAGTGAGCTGCCCCTCGAAAATTTTTGGATGTTTACTATATAGTGACAATTGTTTGTTGAGCTGCTAGTTCTGTTGCACAGCTGCGCTTGTTTTCGAGTAGGGTGATTCACCTTTTCATGAGATACTACCTGTCTTTCTAGGATTGGTAGATTCCACGGAAAGAACCAATGGCCGAAGCACTATTTCTATTCCGGCGACATGATTCATAGACTTAAGGGTGTACAGTACTTCCATTCGCCCTATGCTTCTCAATGCTAATTTTAGAACATTCTAACTCAAAATTGGCTCGATGGATACATTTCATTTTCATAGAGTAGACTCGAATGGGAATAATCAATGGATCTGTGTTGGATTTTTGGAAAAATATTTTCAGAATCTCCTGAAATTTGAATTTGAAATCGAGAAATTTTATAAATGATCATATCTCCCAACTCCGAAGTTTTCGGGAAAAAATCAATACACAGAAACATTCCAATTTCAAAGAAGTTTTCTTAAATATAAATTAAATTTTTTTTTTCTAAATGATATTGAGTTTAGAGCGTTCTAAAGTTTCGAAGTTCTTAAAATTCACGCCTCCCATCTAGCACCGCCTCTAAATATCGGAATAACCAATGAAAACGTACATCTTCAATTCAATTTTGATTTATGGCTTTCAAAAGGGCAATATTTCACTCAAAGAAGTTCTTATGATGGTTTTTATGATAGGGTAATGATGCCAACGATTGTCGGTACATTTGATCTGCATCTTGATTTCAATACCACAGGAAATTTGTCATGACCTTTATTTGCATAGTTCGGAAGTACCAGCGTCGGGCTTCAATAACTTTTATGGTTTTATGACGCTTTTAGTTATTTTTGAGTAATATTCTTCCCTGCCTATTCAACAATCGTAATCACAAAAACATGGACCGCAAACTTTTCGTTTTCGAGGTACAGGATATCAAAGTCTGGTTTGCGTTCCAAGTTTATTCTAACAGTACCTGCAGTTCATAAGATATCCACTGAAATTCGGCATAAATAAAACAATGTAGAGTTTACACCATTCGACATGCTAATTTCGATTGTAAATTTACAGGGTGAAATTTTTTTATGGGTCACTGTTCCCTTAGCTGCTCCAGATTCTTTTTTTGGTGAGCCACTGGGAGTTTGAAAAATTGTAAAAAAAGAGGTTTGTTGTTTAACTAAATTTTACGGTTTCTTGAAGTTTTGTCGTATCTGCTACCGATCTCGAGAAAAAATTGCAAACTCACAAAAATCCTCAGAAAAATACAAACAGTCATGAAAATCTATCAGTAGTAATCTTCGAAGAATAGATTCATCGTTAGTTTCATCATTATTTTTCCGTTCTGAAGCAATGATTGAGAGATTCGATGAAGTTTATAATCATCAGAGAAAAAATCTTGAGGAAAGTCAAACATTAATGAAAACGAAAGTTTGCGGTCGCAAATGCGGCTTTTTTTAAATTATGCAAGGAATTTCCACTCTTTGTACCTCCAATTTTCCTAGTCTTGATACCCAGGCGACGGATTATCTATCAATTAGATCTCGCCCTGTATAGGTATGTTGATTTCTAGTTATCAAGAGTTGAAACATAATGCGTTTCGCAACATTGTACCGCTTCAGATGTTTTCAAAGAACCATGCCGAAATATTGCACTAGAGGTGAATTAGAGAATTTTGTTTCGTCATGCTGTATATTCCTTGATTGCTTCCAATGACTGAGGCTTTGAAGGAATCGAATGGATAACCAGACAAAATTATAAAATTTCCATCTTAATTGTTTATTCATCTAGGAGCAAGTGCATTGTCGCATTGCCCCAAATGAATAAAACCTGTATTGTAACTAAAAGGCCGTACCAGATGTATACCGGACTTGAGATATGGGGGCAAGATCCTCCAAGGAACCGCCAGCAATAAAATAAATAATCTATTGTTATTTCCCAAATTGGGTGGGTGCCTGATCATAAGTGATATTTACCTGTCTGTTATGGGCTTTATCTCGATGTTTTGAGACATTTGTTGGGCAGGGTCGAATCACAGTATGACAGTAGTCAAACAGGGAAATGAATGAGCTAAAAACTTTTTCCACAGAACCGATATCAATAAAAGCCGTTTTCAGTATCATATCAGGTCTTACAAGGATTGCGAATTATTCTTGTTGCAATTATTATTTTAAACGTTAGGTCCCGATTGCAGTCATTACAAAAACCAGCGTAATTTTTGGAAAGTGCTCATCTTTCGGTTTCACCTGTTGTTTTTTGAATGTGTCATACAGAAAGAAGCGATTCGCTCGGAAGGGAGGCGCAAAAATGGCAACTCGCACAGTCGACATCTCTGTCCGTTTCTGAAGTAGCTGAAACGCGATAATCGGGGCTCTTCACTAAGCAAAGTTGCTATCCATAATAACTTTGCTTAGTGAATAGCCCCGAATATAAATGTTTCAAGTCATTATAAACAGAAATCAACATATTATATGTACTTTATTCCATTAGTGTACTATGGGTTTCAACCGAGTAGAGGCCAACACAATTCAATGTCAGCAACAGGATAATACCTATACAGTACAGGGTGTCCCAAGTTCGAGTGCCTATTAGACGTTTCTGGAGAACTGGACATATTTGAACTATGAAAATTGGCATTATGATATTGTTCGAAATTCTTTACAGACCTAAAATATTTTTGGAGCCTGAGAACTTCCGGTTAGTGAAAATAAATTTGTTGAAAATTGTTTTTTAAATTTTTACGTTTCTGATATCTATGATTTAGTATTCAAAGCTGAATACATTTCTGGTGCATTGTATTCATTCGAATAGTTTCAAAATATCGAAAAAAAAACTGAAAAAAAGTCGAAAATTCATAGTGAGTACCTATTATGTTCATTTTTCTTATTCTGAACATCCCGAGTGTAAACTTTTCTCACATCGTCAAAGAAGAAGAATATGGAAAGGTCATGCATCTTTCGAATTTCATAAATATCATCACAGGGTGTTTCAAATTAAGTGTCGAAAACTGTGATGGAAAATCACAGTTTTTCAAATTATAACCCTATTTTTCCATGATTGCGTTGAATTCTGCGAAGAAAAATAGTGATAACACTCTGTGATGTTCTTCTTGCTCCTAAATACAGTAATTTCTGAGTTATTTGAGATTTTCTGAATTTATGTGGTTCGTACGTCAAATTCATCTCATCTTGCATTTATTCAGATTTTTCATCCCTAAACATAAATGATCCTACTCTTCAGTGTAATAATAGAAAAATGAAATGTTTTTGAGCGCTCGATGGACTCATTATAACTAGTGTCAAATCAATTGAAACAGCCTTTTTATTTCGAATATTCGTATTCTTTTCAATATTTTATATTATTACATTGTGTATCAAACAAGACTTTGAAAAGAAATTGAAAACCATTTGATAATACGTAGGTATCTCTTAACCTCTGATATAAACAAAGTCTTAGAATATTCATTCAATAATAGTAATCATGGAATTTGGTCAAATACTTGCATGATGTTATTGATAGGTAGTATGGTATAAAAATAAATAAATTTTACTATTTCTAAATATATTCCAATGACGCAGTTTCGGTAATTCTATCGATCTGAGGAAACGATTCCCACAGAATTCTTCTTTCTATACCAGAATTGACGAACGTTTCGATCCTTTCGGTTCCCTTTTACATCTGGTAAATAGAGCGGTGGGCTTTATTATGGTGTCATAAATTGTAATAATACCAGATGTTCATTCTGTTCTGTCGAAAATTTTGTTCGAAGTAACTCGGCAAGAATAGGCGGGGCTATTGAAATATTGGGCGTTTTGAATTTTTATTGCTGGGTATTTTCATGTAGTGCCATCTAGCGGAATTCGAGCTTTCTGGCAAAGGGTGTAACAGCCTTAAAGCGAAAAGAATACAAAATAACATCAGACCTTATTTCATTTTTTGATTGGTTTCTACACATGCGTTTGCTGAATCTGAAATCGCCTTCACAGCCTTTCTGTTCAAGCAAAACTCCGAGAGAAATTTTCTGCGATATTTCTCTCTCAACGTGGAGGCACCTTTAGATCCGCATTTCGATCTGGCGTATTTCAACACAAGAATACAATGAAATCGCGATTGCTGCTAGTAACGACCGCAAATCCAGTAAACGTAGAAATCCAATTGAACGAGCGACATTCCTATAATCTTGCCAGATGTATTGACCCAGACGTCGGAAAATCCAATGCAACGGAGGTGCACGACGTCAATTTTGACCGCATTACGAATCTTCAACGTCTTTCTTTCATTCAAATATACCTTTCTGGTGAGATCGCAGATATCGACGTGAATCCGAATATACCTGAGATAAAATTGGGGTCATTCTCAGAATTCTGGCAAGGGCACTTTTTAATGACGACCGTTACCTACCTGTGTTTATTAAACGTGGTATTCTGCTATAGAATATATGATAAGCCCGATGTTACTATTCATATCCACACGAGAACTTCAATCAATATTGAAATTACATGATGGCCGAATACCAATAGAGGCTTTTCAACAATAACTCTTAATAATAACTTTTTTTTTCGTCGAAAAAAAAAATCATTTTTTTTTTCACTCGACGAAAAAAAAAGTTATGAACTTTCCCACTTGAAGAACTCTTCAAATTGAATAATAGTGAAAACCCCATATAAATCGGCGGTCTCTATCGTGAGAAATCCCGAATCGCGTTTTGAACTGAACGTCGAACGATATAGAGCCCTCTTAAATGTCAAAAAATGAATGGAGTATACAATTCATCGAGAAATATGGAAATCAAGTCAAATGTACGCCGAAATGCTGGAGGTAACAAGAGAAACGGCAATTTGCGCGAAAATGCCAGATCCATCACTGGAAACATGACAAGAGGTCTAAGTGGTCTATCTGCAGGATGAGGTCCCTCTTGTTTCTATCCAAACATACCATCGTCAAGAGCGGTTCGCCAAGCTTGTCCAGCGTCTGTTATCCATCCGGATGAGATGTATCGAATTACGTACTTGTTACGGTCCGAAACCTTATCTTTTACGGACCACACCGCGTAAAATTGAGTCAGCTTGGATGAGCGTCTCAAAGGGATTTTCAGAAACCCGATTCTGAAGTGGAATTATATTCGGTTCGAAAACTGTCGAAATATTTGGTAATCCAACGACCTGTCGAATATTTCTTGAGGTTTGTGCTGGCGGTCGAACAATTTCAGCTTTGTTGAAGTATACAGAGTGAGTCCTTGACTTGTAAACATTTTAACAGTAGATTCCTCTCATCAAACGAAACACTTGTTTCCTATACCATTTTTCTAAATTCGGTTCCGTTTGAAAGATATAGGGTGTCGAAAATTCATGAAAAAAACAATTTTCTCTTCATATCTTCGGAACCGTTATTTCAATAGAACTGAATTTTGGTTGATTAGTTATAGTTACTCTATTCATAGTGCATATTCCTCAATCAACACTTATGCAATATTACTCATGGTATGAAAGTTACAGCGTAGACGACTCATAAATACACACAAAATACCATATAAAACCACTTGAAAAAGATAAACGGTTCGTATTTTCTAAAAATTCAATCATTTTAGAAACTAAATGTTTTCTTATGTTTTTCAATAAAACGCGTCGTTTTTGAATTATTTCCATTTCTGCCCGAGTAAATTTGACTATAAAATCAAGAATAATGTGGATGCTTCCCTGGATTAACTATCATCGAATATTATTCTCTGGTCTCTAAACAAGTTACCAATGTTGTCAGAATGTTTATCAACTATAACAAGACTAAAATCTCTATGATGGAAAAACGTTTGATGTAGAGATATCTAATGATAAAATCCCACAAATGTGAAAGATAAAACTGAATTCTAAGAAGCATGAAATTCTATACATTTTATACTCACAGTTTCTATTAAATCAATGAAAAATAAAATGATACTTAGGCCCAAATTATCTGAGACGATGTTTCTATGTATACAAATCCTCTTGGAATTTTATAAACTCGACACTTCACGGATATTATTACATTAATTCACTGAAAGTCTTCACATAATCATCACGAGGTAGATCTAGAACTGATTTGACTATTTTACACCTTTTACATCACATTTTTTTTGGTGTTTGTACACCTGTTTGCATTCTTCTCTGTAAATAAGTAAATGATTCGTATTCCATCACGCCGGCTATCGCTCTACGCATGCGTCGTTCATGGGACTGGCGTTTGAAACTTAGAACCAAAGACTTTGCGACTTTACGGTGGCTGTCTATTATAGTAACGTCAATGTCAATTTATTCATGTTGAATATGGGGGAGAGCTAGGTTTTCCTAACACGCACTTTTCCGTGATGATCGTTGTTTTCGCGTGTTCGTCAACCATTTTTGTATTGAGGAATGATGTTGGTTTTTCATCGTGAGTTAAAGATCGGAATTGATTTTATAAATTTTCTTTGATGTTGGACAAGGTTTCGAGAAGCCAATATTATATTCCGTCCACGCCATAATTTAAACATTGAAACAGGTATATGTTAAAGTTATGCATAATGTACATGGATGTATTGATATCTAGTTAGCCTAGACCAGTTCCATGCATAAACAAAATATTGCGATACCATATCAACGAACAATAACTTATTAGAAGTGTCAGTGTAGAGTTCGACGTCAAAAAAGTAAACCAGAGTTACGCAATAAATTTAAAAGAAAAGATGTCCAACGAAATTGTAAAAATCGAAAAATTGGAGTATCGAGCCATCATAAAGTACCTGTATTTAAAAGGGTTAAGAGGTTAAGCCGAGTTACGAAGATATGCTTAATACGCTTGGTGATCAGTGTCCTTCGTATGCGACCGTGAAAAATTGGACTGCAAGCTTCAAAAGAGGTAAATTTTCCATTGAAGATGACGACCGATCGGGAAGGCCAATTTCTGTGTCAGTCCCCGAAAATATCGATGCAGTTCATATGATTTTATCAGACCGTCGAATTGGGCTAAAATGGATATCTGAAGCACTGAAGATTTCATACGAACGCGTTCATCATATAGTTCACGTCAATTTGGACATGAGAAAAATTTCTGCAAAATGGATCCCCAAATGTTTGAATATTGACCAAAAGCGTGCAAGGGTAGAAGCATCCCGTTCGATCTGTGCTCGATTTGAAAACGATGTAGACTTCTTAAACAGAATTGTTACTACGGATGAGACTTGGGTACATTTCTACGATCCAGAAACAAAGCAACAATCGATGGAATGGCGACACTCTGGTTCTCCAAGACCTAAGAAGTTTTGTGTCCAAAAATTTGCTGGAAAAGTTCTTGCTTCAGTTTTTTGGGATTGCCATGGAGTAATCATGATTGATTTTTTGGATAAGGGTAGAACAATAACTGGAGATTACTATTCGACATCACTGACAACTCTACGGGAAAAAATTGAAGAGAAAAGACGCGGAAAGCTATCCAAAGGTGTTTTGTTTTTACAGGACAACGCCCCAGTACACAAATCTCATGTTGCCATGCAAGAAATTCGTGATTTAGGGTTAGAATTACTAGAATACCCCCCTTATTCACCAGATTTGGCTCCGTCCGACTATCATCTCTTGCCTCAACTGAAAAAAAAGTTTAGAAGGTCGTAAATTTTCTTCCAACGAGGAGGTATTAAAAGCTGTGGAGGACTGGTTTGCAGAGCAAGAAGAAATATTTTTTTGAAAGGTCAAGAGACGTTGCAGGTTCGCTGTAATAAATGTATTCAATTAAGAGGAGAATATGTTGAATTATAAAATATTTTGACATTGAAATTTTGTTTGGTTCTATAGTAGGCTAAGAATTTTTCAATATATCCTCGTATATGTCTTTTCCGAGCCATTTTGCAATCAAGCTTGGATTTTCTCCTATTCTTTTCATCCCCACGTGTTGATTGACTCATTTTCCTCTCGAATATCTCAAAAATAGTCATTACTTTTTGTTTGAGGCGACCGTAGTGCTCTATACTTGCGGTATATGTCAATATAATCCGAATTTGAAACCGTAAACGTTCTTCCGCAATGGGTCTTTGTATCAGGTATTTTAACAATTAGTATAGATCCAGCTTCTTCGATGGCATCAATATTTAATAATTCTTCACGGCGACAAGCACCGCTGATACCCAAAATTAGGTCAACCTACAAATAAGAAATATTCTTGGTTTTTCACATACTGACTGATGGAATTCCTGGCGGGCATCTGATTCGATGGCGGAACATGCCCACCTCAAAAACGAATCTTCTTTAATTGGAACAATTAAGAGACTGTACAACATTGACGTCCGCAAAATTTCGCTACCGAAATTCTACGATTAGTCTCGGTCCCGACCTCGCCACTGACCCAATATCGTATCATTAACGCTTTATCCAATCCCAAAATCTAATCTGAGCAAGTCATGTGCGTATCAGTGTGAAACGAGGTGTATTTCCTCGCTCCAGGGCACCGTGACTAATTCGTCGCCCATTTTTCCACACCGCGGTGGTATCGTTTACATGTTTTCTTTAAATCGCGCTCTTACGGAACCCTGCACCGTGACTTTAACCAGACCTTGTATCCACCGTCCCGTGGCCATTATCTTCCTCATTGTTCAACATATTTTATGCGTTCGATGGTCCGTGGATGCGCGCACATCATTCAGTTATGTCTACTATTTGTTCTTTTTGTGTAAAAACTATTCCAGTTTGTTCTAAACTTGGGTATCTGGTTGCAGACGAGAATCCTGTAATTTTTTTTCGATTCTATTGTTAGTAATTGCATACGCTGAACTCGTCTGACTCGTGGGGAAAACAAACAGGTAGTTTTTCTTTGAAATACAAATTTATAGTCCGTTCATATACACTGCGCAAAAAATTAACGAACCTTCTGAAAATCTCAATTTTAATGAAAGTTAACCCTACATTGACTTTATAACTTATTTTTTATGTTCTCTCGGGAAGGTTTTGAACGAAACAAGACACATTAAATGGAAGAAAAATTCAGGATTTCACCGAATCTTATGTGAGAGAAGAGAAATGAACAATTTTCGAAATACTGAAATGCTGATAAGTGATTCAATGCTTGGTATTTCCACCCCTTGCGTTAATTACAGCTCGGCAACGACGGTTCATACTCAAAATGAGTGATCTTAAAATGTTCTGATCTAATCCTTCCCAGATTTCTCCGAGTTGGATTCCTAAGTCATTAAGAGTAGCTGGATGATTTTCTGAACTTCTCAGCCTTCTATTGAGGTTGTCCCAAACCTGCTCAATCGGATTGAGATCTGGACTTGTTTCTGGCCATTCCATTCGAGAGACTTCGACCTCTTCAAGGTACTCCTTAACGATGCGCGCACGATGGGGTCTGGCATTATCGTCCATAAAAATGAAATTTTCACCAATGTATGGGGCAAATGGCACTACATGCTCTTCAAGAATGTTCCTTATATACTCATCAGCATTCATAGCTCCATTATCAACGACCACTAGGTCTGTGCGAGCAGTCAAAGATATTCCACCCCATACCATAATCGATCCTCCCCCGAAACCAGTAGTATTCAGGAAATTGCACTGAGCATATCTTTCATGTGGACGTCTGTATACAAGGGAACGTCGATCACAATGGTAGGGGCAGAATCTAGACTCATCTTTGAAGAGAACCCTTTCCCAATCGGCCTCTTCCCAATGGATATGCTCTCTCGCAAAATCCAAACGCGCCCTTCGATGGGCTGGGGTAAGAGCTGGGCCTCTCGCCGCGACACGATGCCTTAAATCATATTCTCTGAGGCGATTTCTTATTGTCTGAGTGCTAATTTGCACCTCATGAGTTTGCTCAAGCTGATTTTGAAGGAGGCGAGCGGTTGCAAACCGTTGTCTCAACGAAGAAACTCTCAAGTAACGTTCTTGAATGGCAGTTGTTACCCGTGGTCTACCCTGTCCTGGTCTTCGGACATTCATACCTGTCTCCCTGAATCGCTGCAACATTTTGGACACACTTGTATGGGAAACTCCAAACCTTTCTGCAATTCTTGTGTATGCCCACCCTTCTTCTCGCAAAACTACCGCTTGGGCACATTCCTCTTGGGTCAAATTGCGTGTTTCGCGTTGCATAGCGATCGAGTGTAGAAAATCAAACGAAAGAAAAACTATTGATCACTAGAATTGATCGTGAACAACTGATTTTAGAATGGAGCCAATACATTCAAAATCTGATAATATCATCTTTTTTTATTCCTGCTGGAAGAAAACATCTGTATTGAAGAAAAACGTTGAAAGTGGATAACATATGCATGCATAATTCTGATAAAATAATTATCATTGTGAACACCTTCAGTTGTAGAATGAATTTGAGATTTCCATAATGTGCGTTAATTTTTTTGCGCAGTGTAGAATGAAAAATGAAAAATATTCATCCATTGACATAAACCAACTAATGCCGTCAATCGGACTCAACAATTCGGTCCTTGTATTCCCCTCAATCCCAATAACCCAAAGTCGAATAGAATCGACTTTGTATTGTGTATCTACCTCAACGTCATATCGTACTCGGTCGGAATAAAATACATAGAACACCTCTCGCATTTATAAAGTGTGAATTGTACTATCAACAGATTATTCATAGGCGGATATTAAGTACCTTAAACTGGAATTTACTTTTCTGCCAGAATATAAACACTACCAGAGCTCTAATGAACAAATATTGAGAGACCACTCGAATATATGGGTAAATTCTGCGGCAGATCTGTTGGTTTAATGTTCATGTACAGAATTCAAGATAGGCGATTTGAATGAATACACAAGAGGAACCATTTGCGAGATAAACAATGCCATAATTTATTGAGTGCCCACTTATACAATTGAATGGAATTTGGAAATTATCTGAGCGATACAATCGCGCTCTGATTCCAACGGTGCTGATATTTTTTTGAAAAAGTTTGCAAATCTCTTTGTTTTGGTAGGAATGTTGCTAGTGTGGTAGAATAGTATATTTTAAAACTAGTTGCAGAATGGACTCCTATTCCAACACGTATGCGAAATTGCAATGCCGGCGCCGCACTGCTATGTCCCTGCATTTTAAATCTGTAATAATATCTTCGTGAATATACATTTAAATTACATGCTGTAAAGGGCCATATTGATCTCTATTGAATGGACAATGTATTTAAGGTATTTATTGGATAAGGATTAATGCTGTATTGCTTAAAATAACTTCCTAAATAAGCCATTTTTTCCTGTAAAATGTGAAGGATAAAAATGGTTATTGTGGGTTATGATTAAGAGATAGACATATACCTTCGCGGACTTTTTTGTTAACCTTTTTCAGGAGTACAATACCGAGTACATTATTTTGATTTATCTCGTGGGGTTCAGTCAGCGTTTGCAATGTAAGCGCAAAAAAAAGTGTTCATTCACGACATCACATTAGAAACCTGTAAATTAATCAGTGTTTCTCTACAATATTATGCATCATACATACAAACCTTCCTCTTGAATCCATTTATCTATTAAAAAAGCGTTTCAAAATACGTTGCGTAGCGAAAGCGACTTCGTTTTATACTATGTAATGATAATACAGGACCAATCGAGGGGCCAACCTTCGTCACATTTATTAATTCCACCCTGAAGAAACAACGTTCCTAAAAAAACACTTCAAGAAATGAATTCTTGAGGAATATGGGTCCTCTATGCAAAAACACTCACACAGTGTGGCGAGGGGCTCTTGAAACTTCCTGTTGGCCCTTTTGTAATGCAATATAGTCGGCAGTTTTGGGGTGTTCGACCCTCATTTGTAGGGGTTGAGCTTTTAGTTGCTTATATTGTGCTTCTCTCGTACATCCACCCCAGGCAACAACATATGGCGTTATTGCCTTATTTCACAAGTGATTATAATCGTTAAATGAAAATTCCAACCGCCAAGTGTTATAAGCCCGTGATGATATTATTAAGACCGTAATGACCGAGTAAATTTGAGTTTGGTTCCTGCTCCCGTGAACTGTGAAGATGGAAAGATTTGATTTTTTCGCATCAAGTTCGGAGTAATCTGTTTTTTATGGCGCGATACGGTTTTATCGACTTTTGGCATCATTCGCTTTTCATTGTTTCTTCCGGGCCTATTCTGAAAGCCAATGTTTGACTTTTTTTTGAGTCAGTTGACTTTTACACTGCGCCAAAAAAATTAACGCACATTATGGAAATCTCAAATTTATTCTACAACTGAAGGTGTTCTCAATGATAATTATTTTTATCAGAATTATGCATGCATTTGTTATCCACTTTCAAAGTTTTTCTTCAATACAGATGTTTTCTCCCAGCAGGAATAAAAAAAGATGATATTATCAGATTTTGAATGAATTGGCTCCATTCTAAAATCAGTTGTTCTCGATCAATTCTAGTGATCAATAGTTTTTCTTTCGTTTGATTTTCTACACTCGATCGCTATGCAACGCGAAACACGCAATTTGACCCAAGAGGAATGTGCCCAAGCGGTAGTTTTGCGAGAAGAAGGGTGGACATACACAAGAATTGCAGAAAGGTTTGGAGTTTCCCATACAAGTGTGTCCAGAATGTTGCAGCGATTCAGGGAGACAGGTATGAATGTCCGAAGACCAGGACAGGGTAGACCACGGGTAACAACTGCCATTCAAGAACGTTACTTGACAGTCTCTTCGTTGAGACAACGGTTTGCAACCGCTGGCCTCCTTCAAAATCAGCTTGAGCAAACTCATGAGGTGCAAATTAGCACTCAGACAATAAGAAATCGCCCCAGAGAATATGATTTAAGGCCTCGTGTCGCGGCAAGAGGCCCAGCTCTTACCCCAGCCCATCGAAGGGCGCGTTTGGATTTTGCGAGAGAGCATATCCATTGGGAAGAGGCCGATTGGGAAAGAGTTCTCTTCACAGATGAGTCTAGATTCTGCCTCTACCATTGTGATCGACGTTCCCTTGTATACAGACGTCCACATGAAAGATATGCTCAGTGCAATTTCCTGAATACTACTGGTTTCGGGGGAGGATCGATTATGGTAAGGGGTGGAATATCTTTGACTGCTCGCTTAGACCTAGTGGTCGTTGATAATGGAGCTATGAATGCCGATAAGTATATAAGGAACATTCTTGAAGAGCATGTAGTGCCATTTGCCCCATACATTGGTGAAAATTTCATTTTTATGGACGATTATGCGGGACCCCATCGTGCGCGCATCGTTCAGGAGTACCTTGAAAAGGTTGAAGTCTCTCGAATGGAATGGTCAGCAAGTAGTCCAGATCTCAATCCGATTGAGCAGGTTTGGGACAACCTCAATAGAAGGCTGAGAAGTTCAGAAAATCATCCAGCTACTCTTAATGACTTAGGAATCCAACTCGGAGAAATCTGGGAAGGATTAGATCAGAACAATTTAAGATCACTCATTTTGAGTATGAACCGTCGTTGCCAAGCTGTAATTAACGCAAGGGGTGGAAATACCAAGTATTAAATCACTTATCAGCATTTCAGTATTTTGAAAATTATTCATTTCTCTTCTTTCACATGAGATTCGGTGAAATCCTGAATTTTTCTTCCATTTATTGTGTCTTGTTTCGTTCAAAACCTTCCCGAGAGAACATAAAAAATAAGTTATAAAGTCAATGAAGAGTTAACTTTCATTAAAATTGAGATTTTCGGAATGTGCGTTAATTTTTTTGCGCAGTGTATGACAAGCCATGAAATTTTTTCTCTTAAAACTATTTAGCTTAGTGTATCAGCTTCATCATTCGTTCAACATCTAAAGTTTTTTTTTATACAGAGTGTAATATAAATTTACCAATATACTAAAATTAAATATGCGATAACTCGATTTTTTCAAATGGACCACCCTGTATTTTCTCTTTCATAAAAATTATTTTTCAAATGTCTACATTTTTCACAAAGTATGTCCCATCCTCAAATGTGGAATATCTCAAAAACAAAGCGAGTGGGGTACAGGGCATTCTTTGTAAGAAATGTAGACATTCGAAAAACAAATTTCATGAAAGAGAAAAATACTGGGTGTTCCGTTTGAAAAAATCGAGTTATCGCATATTTAATTTAAGTGAATTGGTAAATTTATATTAGACACTCTGTATAAAAAAAACTTCAGATGTTTACCGAATGATGAAGCTGATACCTTAAGCTAACTTCTGTAAAAATTTCGTTTCCCTAGATTGAATACAGCGGATGTTATAAGAATTTTGATGAACCACTTAAAACACTAAAAATATCCTAAAAATAAGAATAATGTGGCAACACCGTGATAAAATTTAAAAAATGAGGTATAAGTGTAAAGCTCTTGTTGTCGTCGAAAGAATTATGCCATGAAATACAGGTTGTCCATTTAAAAAATCTCCATATTTTTCCGTAACTTTTTTTTGACGCACCCTGTATATGTAAAATTATTTTTAGTTTGTAATTCTTCGTCAACCTTACAACCATATCATATAAGTTTTTTTCCACACGTTACAGTTTAGGCGCTATTTTAGCCGCCTTGCTGACGCACCCTATCTTTTTCCAGTTTATGGTGAAACACCCTGTACACGAATTTCATCACATGTTAAGAGTAGGTACGTTCTATTCTATAAATTTTCAAGAACCCCGACTTTACCCTTATTTACCTGCAGTGTAGAGTACTCCTAGGGTCTTCTTGAATAGGGTATTCATATAAGCTGTCCCTTTTTATTACCATGGTCTTTTTGTAACATCACCCTCCTTCGCCCCTCGGCCAACTAGGGGTAGCATTTAGCTTTTATTGTAGTATCGTTATAAACGTGCCAGGCACCCTGACACATTGAGCACCCCGATTTGACAAAAACCGGAATGTACCCTATTGTTGACAATGTAAATATTGGATTTTAAAAATCCATAATACGATTTCCCATCTCGAATTTTTTGGTCAAGGGCTCACATAAGAATCAACGTGTACAGAAGTGGAAATTTGGAATGAGATAAAATAAAATTTTTTAACGATTTCACGAACTTCATCAGCAATAAATCCAGCGTTACGCTTTTTGAATGAATATGTAGGAAAATGTCGTTAAATAGGTTTGTAGCTGCAATTCTCCATTGTATGCCATTATATGAATTTACCAATTTACTCAAATTAAATATGCGATAACTCGATTTTTTCAAATGGAACACCCTGTATTTTTCTATTTCATGAAATTTGTCTTTCAAAAGTCTACATTTCTTACAGATAAAACCCTTTTTTTCTTTTGAATTCGACATAGCTCTGCTGCAATATACAGGGTATTTCACGAGGAACCTCACCCATATTTATACGGGAAACTACTGAACGTATTTTCATGAAATTCAGCACTTATAAGTATTTCACGATGCTGATGAAATCTAAAGTATTTTCAAGGCATGAGCATCTCCGGTTTTTCCGGAAATGACGTCAACTTCCGTTTTTCAAATTAGAACACCATTTTTTTATTGCAGAAATAGATTCCTTAGAAAATTTCAAGTTATTTTGATGTAACATTTTTCAGTTTTGGTTGGAAAATTCTCTCTGAGCGGGAAAATTCGAAAAAAAAATCGAAAATAGAGCTCCGCTGAAACAAGAATAACTTCGAGGTTTTTGGATGGAAAATTTTCATTTCTGGGATTTTTCAAGATGTAAGATTGATGTATCCACTTTAAAAATCGAAATCGCGATTCATGATACAGGGGGTGAAAAAATCGCTTTCAAAGTTAGGGATGACACCCTTGCCCTAAAATGGATATTTTCTGAGTTAATATCCACTTTAGGTCAAGGGTGTGATGCATACACTCACATTATTTTTTAACGTAGATTCAATATCTGCCATAAAAAAATGGGGTCTAATTTGAAAAAATTGATTTATCACGATTTTGTCATCCCTAACTTTGAAAGCGATTTTTTCACCCCCTGTATCATGAATCGCGATTTCGATTTTTAAAGTGGATACATCAATCTTACATCTTGAAAAATCCGAAAAATGAAAATTTTCCATCCAAAAACCTCGAAGTTATTCTTGTTTCAGCGGAGCTCTATTTTCGATTTTTTTTTCGAATTTTCCCGCTCAGAGAGAATTTTCCAACCAAAACTGAAAAATGTTACATCAAAATAACTTGAAATTTTCTAAGGAATCTATTTCTGCAATAAAAAAAATGGTGTTTTAATTTGAAAAACGGAAGTTGACGTCATTTCCGGAAAAACCGGAGGTGCTCATGCCTTGAAAATATTTTAGATTTCATCAGCATCGTGAAATACTTATAAGTGCTGAATTTCATGAAAATACGTTCAGTAGTTTCCCTTATAAATATGGGTGAGGTTCCTCGTGAAAGACCCTGTATTTAAGTATTGTAATATTTGCTTTGGGAAATAAAGATTATTATTATTATTATAACTATCTCGCTTTATTTTTGAGATATTCAACATTCAAGTATGGGACAAACTTTGTGAAAAATGTAGACATTTGAAAACAAATTTCATGAAAGAGAAAAAGACAGGATGTTCCATGCGAAAAAATCGAGTTATCGCATATTGGAATGATTAAATTTCTATAGTGCTTTAGGTTCAATTGATTTTAATTACCGTTATCGCTACACTGGTAAATAACATCACTGATGTTGCAAAATAATTTAAAAAATGCCTATCGGATCGAATCAAAACTAGAAGATTATGTCGAAATTTGTGGGGATATTATAATTAAAAAATTTGTTGTTTCATATTATATTTATTTTATTTATTCATTTACTCCTATAAACACAGTAACCTGTTATTACATTAGACTATTGATATAGACGATCGTTAAGTCTACATTGTGTAAATAACAAACACATCATGAATAAAACTGCAAACAAACTTAAAATAGTGAAACCATGATTGTGCCGAGGATTGTGCCAAATTTAAGTTGAATATCTGCAGATACTTTGAGAAAAATTAACTATGACACCTCGAAAACGTTTGCGTTCACCTGTTGATGGGACTTTTTTTCTTGAAATTATTGGAAGAATCTCCCCTTCTGTTCGTACCGCGAATTCAAGAACAGCCTGTATATCCGTTCCACTTCATCACTACTTCGAAAATGGGTTCATTGACATCTGTAATTAATATGTATGGTAATGATCAGAATCAAATCAAATTTCCACTCTTTGTTGCATTGACAGCAACCTTTCCATTCATTCATTCAATATGCACTTATTAACAGCGACTCGCTTATTCGAGTTTTTAATTGTGAATTAAATGAGAGAATGGCATGGATCCGTTGAATAACTGGCTTATTTATCGATACCTACAGGTGCAAATGCTACCTACACGAAAATATTAACATGCACAACACAATTCCGAGAAAATATGGGGAACTCTTAATTTGCAACTTGTGTTTCGACAGTCTGTGTTATGAGACGGTATTTTTATGTTTTTCTGGTCCGAAGTGACATATTTACGATTATTCATACGAGAATTGATCGGTGTTGAATAGTAATTTCGGAATACCAGTTTCCACGTCAGTTGTGATTGGAACATATAAATTGCTCTCTTTGCAAAATTACAAAAACCGCTTAATTCAAGCAGTCGCTATGGAAAATTAACTTCAGAAGTAGGTACCGTGCTTAATGTCCAGTTGATAAAATTTGTTAGTAACTTCATCCCGTCAGCTTAGAAAGATGATGTTACTCAGAAGAAAGATATATGACTTTGAGCAGCAACTCAACCGAATTCAATTCAGTGCGTTCATTTCAACTAGCCCTTGATTTTTCATGGATTTGACCTATTTTGTGCTACACCTACTATGCATGTCACGAACCGTCACTGATTAATTGTCGAGAATTTGTCGCGAAAGGAAAAAATTGTCGCGTCCTCAGTTTTTTTCTACAGGGTGGCTTTGCTAACTTAACATCAAGTTAGCAGAGTCAGTTTCTCAATATACAGGTCAGTAAACCGTACAGCTAAAATACCGCCTAAACTGTACCGTGTGGAAAAAAAACTTATATGGCATGGTTATAAGGTTGACAAAAATCTACAAACTAAAAATAATTTTACATATACAGGGTGCGTCAAAAAAAAGTTACTGAATAATTTGTAGTTTTTTCAAATGGAACACCCTGTATTTCATGGCATAATTCTTTCGAGGACAACAAGAGCTTTACACTTATACCTCATTTTTTAAATTTCATCCCGGCGTTGCTACATAATTCGCATTTTCAGGATATTTTTAGTGTTTTAAGGGGTTCATCAAAATTCTGATAGCAACCGCTGTGTTCAATCTAGACAAACGAAATTTTTACAGCAGTTACCTTAAGGTATCAGCTTCATCATTCGGTAAACATCTGAAGTTTTTTTTATACATAGTGTCCAATATAAATTTACCAATTTACTCGAATTAAATATGCGATAACTCACCCTGTATTTTTCTCTTTCATGAAATTTGTTTTTCAAATGTCTAAAGTTTTTACAAAGTATGTCCCATACTTAAAACATTTTTTTTTGAGATATTTCCGAGGATATTTCACATTTAAGTAAGTGACATACATTGTAAAGAAGGTAGACATTTGAAAAACAAATTTCATGAAAGAGAAAAATACAGGGTGTTCCATTTGAAATCGAGTTAACGCATATTTAATTTGAGTAATTTGGCAAATTTATATTAGACACTCTGTATAAAAAAAACTTCAGATATTTACCGAATGATGAAGCTGATACCTTGAGCTAACTTCTGTAAAAATTTCGTTTATCTAGATTGCACACAGCGGTTGCTATAAGAATTTTGATGAACCCATTAAAACACTAAAAATTTCCTAAAAATACGCCGGGATGAAATTCAAAAAATTAAGTATAAGTGTAAAGCTTTCGTTGCCCTCGAAAGAATTATACCATGAAATACAGGGTGTTCCATTTGAAAAAATCACCTATTCTTCAATAACTTTTTTTGACGCACCCTGTATATGTGAAATTATTTTTAGTTTGTAGATTTTTGTCAACCTCACAACCATATTATATAAGTTTTTTTCGACACGGTACAGTTTAGGCGCTATTTTAGCCGTACGCCTTGCTGACGCACCCTGTAGATCGAATACCCAAATGGTTATGAGAAATTGACGAAGTCCGTATTAAGTAAAAACAAACAAAAAATCCATTCCTTGTAGCACCTTTAACTCCATTTTCTCGCGATTTCGTGATATTTCTGGAAATTTCACATTTTTGACAGCAGTGCATTCATTAATAACTTTTTATCTATTGCATTTATTACCAAATACTTGTCTTGAATTTTTCGTGTCGTCATTTTTTTTCTACATGGTGGCTTTGTTAACTTAACATGAAGTTAGCAGATCCACTTTCTCAATATACATAGATCGAATGACATGGAGTAAAATGGAGTAAAAAAACCCGCAAAATTTCCGCTCTTTATAGAATATTTTACACTTTTTCTTGGAATTTTTCAAAACCTTCGCCACAGCTTGCCACCAATTGCATCAAAATTTGACTCCTTCATAGTAAAGTTTCGGTGTTTTTGAGTTTGTCGGTTCGCCTGCAATACTGACATACATCCTGGGACACTCTGTATACACATAATCTAGGTATAAATATGTGATTTCGTTTTTATAGATACGCTGCAGTTTTTACAGAACGAATAATCGAATCCAAGAAAGTTTTGTAACATTCAACACTAAACTTCTAAGAATAAAAAATTGCATCGTAAACTTCTGTTTTATATCTACCGGAAATTATGATTTGGATAAAGAGATCAAGTGAAATGTGAGAAGTAGGCACTCACGAATGCATTCTCGAAAAACAAACAAGATAATGTTGATGGAATCTGTTGACTCCAAGAAAAAGAGCCAGCGCGAATAATAAAGAAAATATTGTCATTCCTGCTCAATATGTGTAGCGTATATCGGTTTAAATAAATATCCACTGGCGGCTCGTTATAATAAAAATGGTTGACTTCATCATCCTCCCCAGTCAAACTGACCACGAGCCGCCACTGAAAATACCTCAGGCGGAGAATATTACTTTCCTACGTTCTTGTACAAGTACTACCTACATCGGCTACCTACACTTTGGTACAATGTCGAAATTGTAAATTCATTTGTTTATTTATTCACTTATTTATTTGGTTGCAAGATTATAATTTAAAATTATAATCAACTACATCTATGATTTATTTCAAGCAAATAAACAATATAAAATTTTGTCTTAGGTAGGTATGTTCTAACCTCAGTTCTAACACTTCTAATTTGAATGGAATCATTATGATTATTCGAAAATGTCAGCACATTTTGCAAACACAGGTCTTTCAAAATGTGTAACTTCGAAATACCTGGCTTCTAAAACGATACGATCAAAAATTTGTACGAGGATGTATTGCTATCTAGTTATCCTAGACCAGTTCCATGCATAAACAAAATATTGCGATATCATATCAACGAACAATAACTTATTAGAAGTGTCAGTGTAGAGTTCGACGTCAAAAAAGTAAACCAGAGTTACGCAATAAATTTAAAAAAAAGATGTCCACCGAAATTGTAAAAATCGAAAAATTGGAGTATCGAGCCATCATCAAGTACCTGTATTTGAAAGAGTTAAGTTAAGAGGTAAGCAGATTTACGAAGATATGCTCAATACCCTTGGTGATCAATGTCCTTCGTATGCGACCGTGAAAAATTGGACTGCAAGCTTCAAAAGAGGTAAATTTTCCATTGAAGATGATGACCGATCGGAAAGGCCAGTTTCAGTGTCAGTCCCCGAAAATATCGATGCAGTTCATGACATGATTTTATCAGACCGTCGAATTGGGCTAAAAGGGATATCTGAAGAACTGAAGATTTCATACGAAAATCATATAGTTCACGTCAATTTGGACATGAGAAAAATTTCTGCAAAATGGATCCCCAAATGTTTGAATGTTGACCAAAAGCGTGCAAGGGTAGAAGCATCGCGTTCGATCTGTGCTCGATTTGAAAACGATGTAGACTTCTTAAACCGAATTGTTACTATGGATGAGACTTGGGTACATTTCAAGATCCAGAAACAAAGCAACAATCGATGGAATGGCGACACTCTGGTTCTCCAAGACCTAAGAAGTTTCGTGTCCAAAAATCTGCTGGAAAAGTTCTTGCTTCAGTTTTTTGGGATTGTCATGGAGTAATCATGATTGATTTTTGGATAAGGGTATAGAAAAATAACTGGAGATTACTATTCGACATTACTGACCCCTCTACGGGAAGAAAGTAAAGAGAAAAGACGCGGAAAGCTTTCCAAAGGTGTTTTGTTTTTACAGGACAACGCCCCAGTACACAAATCTCATGTTGCCATGCAAAAAATTCGTGATTTAGGGTTAGAATTACTAGAACACCCCCCTTTGTCACCAGATTTAGCTCCGTCCGACTATCATCTCTTTCCTCAACTGAAAAAAAGTTTAAAAGGTCGGAAATTTTCTTCCAACGAGAAGGTGATAAAAGCTGTGGAGGACTGGTTTGCAGAGCAAGAAGAAAAATTGTTTTTGAAAGGTCTAGAGACGTTGCAGGTTCGCTGTAATGAATGTATCCAATTAAGAGGAGAATATGTTGAGTAATAAAATATTTTGACAATGAAATTCTGTTTTGTTCTATAGTAGGCTAAGAATTTTTCAATATATCCTCTTACATATCGGTACGTATTAAATTGCTGGTATCGAGGATTATTCAAAGAACGCAAGATAAATGTTATTCTTCAACAAAATCCAGCGAAATATAATTCCAGCAACCATTAACCGAAACCGGAACGCTTTCTTCACGGATATTTTATCCGAAACAGACCGAATACCTCGGCAGTCTCCATTCACTTTCGGACCACCTGTCGGACAACTACCTGCTACTCCGAAATAGGAGTCACAGGCATGTTGGCCAAAGATTCCTTTTCCAAGTAGAAGTGGACGAAATTATGGCTTCAGAGTTGACAATCATGTTTTGGGATATTCGAGGAGAAAATACATTTAGAAACACCCCGTATACAAAGAAAGTTCACTTTAGTTTGTCATGTTTGAAGTCTTGATGACTGCTGACCAAATTTTGCTTCATTTCCTGGTAAGACACTTGTAATGTGGATAATACACTGAGTTAAACACACTGGGTGTTCCAAAAAATATTTAAGAAAATCCTCTTAATAAGAACGACTTGCACAACTGACTCGGCACACATTTACGAATTTTTTTTAAGAAAATACACTTTCCACTGATTTGATATTCATGAAAAAGATTGACTGAAAATATAAAAACCTGTTACAATAAAACAATTCCTTAAGCAAATAAACGTTTTCAAATTCCCATGATTTGACCACCAGAACTATCCTCAAAAAATATTTGACAGGTTGTTGGATTGCCAAACTGGCCACCCCCATAAATATGGTTTTAATTTCGAAGAGAGTGCAATCATTCCGTATGAGGAACAAAATCAATGTTAATTCAAAAGGTATATTCGGATTGTTTTGAGAAAACATTATAAGTATACTCCATTCACTTTTATTTAATCACATAGGAGGTCATGGTTTCGTTTTCAGGAGTTGGTGCACCTGATGAAAAGTCTGTGCGCGTTCAGAAAATATCGTTAATGACAAAACGACGTTGCCAGTTTGTTTGTTTACATCAAAGTTAAAGTATCAAAGATATTCCACATTTTGTTAGTTCGAATCGATCGTCGATTTTGGGGCGAAATATCGATAGGAAATCGCCTATTTTCCGTTCTTCGTCGTCCAGAAGAAGTTTCCCGTCGATATGAGAAATTTCGTGCAAGTGTCATTTTTTCCTTTCACGACTTTTGGCGTGAGTACGAACGGCAAATTTGAATTGGACCAAAAATCGATTTATAAGCATAAATAAGGCGAAAGTAAGTACTAATCGACCTTTTTACACTTGATAACGAAGTTTTTTTTAGGTATCTGGCCGTTTAGAAAGATTTCAAACGAAATTCCGGTCCCCCAGAAGTTTGGTTAGTTTCGGTATCGTTTTTGGTGCTCAAAATTTATTTGGAATGTGTTAATGGGCAAAAAAGGCTTCCTTATACGATCTTCTAATGAAAGCGACCGGAAAATATGGTTCAGGTAGGATTTTCGAGGAATTATGAGGAAAGAACTTGCAGAAAGAAATTGCACGATTTTCGTAAGTACCTAAACGGGTTCTGGATGGTCATCATCGGTCTCTAAATGATTATTGTTGATGGTTTTCAAGTTTCAGAAAAAAACACGTCGAAAAAGCTGAAAAAAAGAAGAAATACGACTATATTGCATTCAACGGTAGATGAATTCAGATTCCGATGAATTGAAATGTGTCACTGGAGCTTTCATTCCTATCAATCCTTTGCCGAAAGTAGAAATAGGCTATATTGAACCAGAATACATCGGTTTTTTCCATATTCCAGGAGTTTGTGTCTTATTTTAGAACAGTTGAATGATAAATGTGAAGCATATGTTTGACCTATTCCATTTTATTTGTACAAACCTACTGGGGTAGTAATGTATGAATATTTTTCAAACTAATAAATAACTATACAGTCAGAATATTTTACTCCTTGTTCATAAGATCAAATAAATGAAATGTATATCTATAAAGCTTTCAGGAATTGACATTCATGCGCCCGCAGGGCGCCAGGGGAAGGGGGGCATGCCCCCCTCCAGAGATTTTGATGGCCTTCTCGGTTTTCAGCACGACATCTCACTATTACTTTCTGATTTTTATTTTGCCCCCCTTGAAAAAAATTTCTGCACAGGCCCGCAAGGGGGGCCAGGGAGGACCATGAGATTTTGATGGTCTTATCGTTTTTCAGCACATCACCTCAATATTACTTTCTAATATTTATTTTGCCCCCCCTGAGAAGCAGGGGGGGGGCATGCCCACCCCCCCCCTTAGATTTTGATGGCATTCTCGTTTTTCAGCACGACACCTCAATATTACTTTCTAATTTTTATTTTGCCCCCCCTGAAAAAATTTTCTGCGGGTTTCTGCGGGCGCCCATGCCTGTAGATGTGATCCTAAAGATAAAATGACGATCGACTCGAATAGAAGTTAATCATTTCGATTAGAACAGAAGACGTAGGATAAAAAATTAATTGAATAAACGTATGGCTAGAAATGAACGATGAAGGAACCTAATCTCACTGTTTACAGTCAAAAACCACGTGATTGCTTAATTTTGATAAAAATGACGGACGATCGGATCCCGTTATTTGTATTTATCGAAATATTAAAAATCAAAGATGAATCGGAGTGACTGGTGAAATGGAAAACATGTTTGCCGTCGGCAAACAGCGTAAAGCGCAAACAAACATCGAAGAAACCGGAAAAGTAATACGGGACGTCAAAAAAAAATTCGCTCATCGAAACGAACCAACAAAGCAGTTTTCGAGTCTTGATAAGCCCGCAGAAAGCCGGAAGTAACTCACCGGATGGCGGGCGGCCACAGCGGCAGCCGCAGCAGCTGCATTCATTCCAGCACTCGGGTACATCTTCCGTTAGCAAAACATTTTTCAAATTCCACTTGTACAAGGAGAAAGCCGCACTTTTCCAAACGGAACGCACAACGTTGCGAGTCAGTGACCGTATTCGGTTGTATCCATGGGAAACACTCAAACACTTCACTCGAAAACACACACTGGCCACTAAACGACGACAAACCCAATCAGATAATAGAATGTGTTCACTAGTTACAGATTCGATATTCAGCACAGCACTTTACAATGATACGAAACGAGCCCGAGAACCTCTCGCCTTTGCGTCACATAAACGACTGACTGGCTCGGCATCCCCACTCTGCTCGCCGTTCCCCTCGCCTCCTACTCCCCGCCAAACCGCAAACATACACGTAGAACCCCAATTCTCTCTTACTACAAAAAGCTACACCCCGAAATGCCGGCAGTTAGTGCACACGACATGAGGAACATTTGCTTCAATTTAACCGTTTCTACGCCACCCAGGACAAAACTACATTATCGCCCACGCATTACGTCATCATTCCTAAATTAATACATAATAGATGGCTGAAATTGGCTCCATTTCAGAGACTGTTGACTGCAATATTTATACGCTGATCGCTATTTGAATTTGTTTTAATGGTTGTTAAATATTTAACCGACCTGACCTTGCGAAGTCAATTAACTCCAACTATTCGTCACATTTGCTCGCCGGAAAATGCCTCTTCCAGTTTTTATATAGAGCGCACGGAAAATGCATGACGAATGACACTCCACCCCATCATAACCATTTCCTTGACCAATCGGATACAACAATATACCTGCAAGAAATGAATTCGCATCTAATGAGTGAGGTTGGACATTGATTCTCTATTATCTATGCGCAATAATTCAAATGTCATCTGAACCACAGAATTATTATTATTCTGTGTCTGCGTTCCATTTGGCATTTCACGAGACGCAGGTGTCAGTTGCGAAGAAAATATTAATTGTTCCGAGGCCAAGTTGATAACGCTATTGAACTCCGTTTCCCCGTAGTTAACCCCACCCCCGGCCGGTCACCTGGCGCCCTCTTTACATTCGCTTATACTCACACCCCGAAACGATGGGTACATATTCGCAACAGAAAAGTATAGAAATAAAAACAGAAAAAACTACCCTCAAAATGGCTGCCTGGCAGAAAGCATCTCATTTTAGCTGAAACGGGGATCGAATCCGTCCTTGTCCCACCCGCGCAATTTCACTTTGGTCCCTTTCGCCCTTATAAATATGGCGCCCTGATTGCCAGTATACCAAGCTGCTCGAGAGTCCACGTTCCGTGTAAACTCATAGCGTGAAACGGACCAGTAGGAGCGACCGAAATGGGTTCGGCGGCCAATAGGAGCGACCGAATCGCTCGACACGCCCGGACTAAACGAGTTTCATGCAGTTTCGAACCGTTTCTCTGTTGAGTTTTCAGCGTGGGCCAATCGGAGCGACCGTTTTCGTTCAGCGCGTTATAGACGTGAGACGGTGGTCGTCTAGTCCACGTGGACTACCGAGGTGCCAGTACATGGCTTGCTGGATCTGTACGCAGCGGGCGAACCAGCAAAAATAAGAGCTGACCAAAAAAAATATATATGAGTAGAGATAAAATCTAGTGGGTTGGGGTGCGGGTTCCATCCTAGCAGAACAAAAGGCTTGTCCTGCCTACTAGTTATTAGAGTGAGAGAGACCGAGGCGAGTTTACAAAGGTCATCATAGCCAAATTACAATAGACTTAATTTTTACAGCTTTCTCTTCGAATCGCTGAGCTTGACTTCTCTAGAAGGATTAAATAGAGACTGCTGATTATTTCTCATGATCGACGTCTGGAAAACTCGACCTCTCACTTGTGATGGAAGTGAGAATCGTTATCATAGCAGTATTTCCTTGTGTTGATCCAGCATAAATATTATCTCCCTTGGTTAATTCATGTGAAATGTGTTTGTTTTCGTCGTCTTATATCAATTAGCATTTAAATTTCATTCCAGTTGGTCCAATCTTTTATGTATCGAAATTTTGATGAATGTCAACCAATCCCGAATGTTATCTGTGCTGTTATCAGAGCAATATGGCGGGTAGGACCATAGATTGTTTCGGATTTGGTTAGAGGAGCAATCTACGTTTCGTATGACGTCGCTGATGTTAGTGAATTTGATTATTTCTTCTTTATGTATATAGGAAAAGCATTTCCTACATAAACAAATTTTTCATAGAATTTGTCAGAGTTTCAATGTATTTTATAATAACCAGGCCGTAGACGAATCCATAAATGAAGTTTCATAACAAACAGTCCATCCGATCTCGAGTTTTAAATGGTGTAACCAACAATTTTGTTTTATATATATAGATTATAATAACCAGGCCGTAGACGAATCCATAAATGAAGTTTCATAACAAACAATCCATCTGATCTCGAGTTATAAATGGTGTAACCAACAACTTTGTTTTATATATATATATATAGATTATAATAACCAGGCCGTAGACGAATCCATAAATGAAGTTTCATAACAAACAGTCCATCCGATCTCGAGTTATAAATGGTGTAACCAACAACTTTGTTTTATATATATATAGATTATAATAACCAGGCCGTAGACGAATCCATAAATGAAGTTTCATAACAAACAGTCCATCCGATCTCGAGTTATAAATGGTGTAACCAACAACTTTTTTTTATATATATATAGATTATAATAACCAGGCCGTAGACGAATCCATAAATGAAGTTTCATAACAAACAGTCCATCTGATCTCGAGTTATAAATGGTGTAACCAACAACTTTGTTTTATATATATAGATTATAATAACCAGGCCGTAGACGAATCCATAAATGAAGTTTCATAACAAACAGTCAATCCGATCTCGAGTTATAAATGGTGTAACCAACAACTTTGTTTTATATATATAGATTATAATAACCAGGCCGTAGACGAATCCATAAATGAAGTTTAATAACAAACAGTCCATCCTATCTCGAGTTATAAATGGTGTAACCAACAACTTTGTTTTATATATATAGATTATAATAACCAGGCCGTAGACGAATCCTTAAATGAAGTTTCATAACAAACAGTCAATCCGATCTCGAGTTTTAAATGGTGTAACCAACAACTTTGTTTTATATATATTATAATAACCAGGCCGTAGACGAATCCATAAATGAAGTTTCATAACAAACAGTCCATCCGATCTCGAGTTATAAATGGTGTAACCAACAACTTTGTTTTATATATATATAGATTATAATAACCAGGCCGTAGACGAATCCATAAATGAAGTTTCATAACAAACAGTCCATCCGATCTCGAGTTATAAATGGTGTAACCAACAACTTTGTTTTATATATATATATATAGATTATAATAACCAGGCCGTAGACGAATCCATAAATGAAGTTTCATAACAAACAGTCCATCCGATCTCGAGTTATAAATGGTGTAACCAACAACTTTGTTTTATATATATATAGATTATAATAACCAGGCCGTAGACGAATCCATAAATGAAGTTTCATAACAAACAGTCCATCCGATCTCGAGTTATAAATGGTGTAACCAACAACTTTTTTTTATATATATATAGATTATAATAACCAGGCCGTAGACGAATCCATAAATGAAGTTTCATAACAAACAGTCCATCCGATCTCGAGTTATAAATGGTGTAACCAACAACTTTGTTTTATATATATATAGATTATAATAACCAGGCCGTAGACGAATCCATAAATGAAGTTTCATAACAAACAGTCCATCCGATCTCGAGTTATAAATGGTGTAACCAACAACTTTGTTTTATATATATAGATTATAATAACCAGGCCCTAGACGAATCCATAAATGAAGTTTCATAACAAACAGTCCATCCGATCTCGAGTTATAAATGGTGTAACCAACAACTTTGTTTTATTTATATAGATTGATAATCAGCATTGTCCCAAGTATCACCAAGAAGAAAAATGCAGAATATATAAGATACCTTTCGAAAATTAATGCAAATTATGTGTTTCATTTATTCTAAAAAACGCACAATTTGAAACACCCTCTACATGATGTATCTATGCCGCTATACAGACTTCTTGAAACCACACCATCGAACTATACACAAAACCACAAAACTTGTATTCTATATCATTTCCTCCTGGTCCATACGAATAATGGTCCGTTTATTGAATAGTCAGTCACCTCTGCTACGCGAATGAATATTCAGAAGGTGCTTATAAATAGAAATTCAATATAAAGAGGTACGGAGGATCCGCATAGCGAGTAGGCGAATGTCGCCGTCCAAATTTGAAATCATGGAGGAAATCGGCATTCGAAGCACGTATGGGACCGAACAACTCGTAACCGGATGATACTTAATGCGACGAAACATGGTTGCGGAGGGTGACATGGAGGTGGGCACCTCCTCATTTCGCAGTCTCTGGTCGAACGGAAGTAAAGCTGGAAAAAGCGACGAGGACTGGGTTCGAACTGTCGTGATGGGTATCCATCAGTTATTTAATCGCGTTTTTATTCATGACGATAAGGATTTGAAGCTCTGAGGGAAGTCCAAGTTATCTTTTCACAAGCAGCTCGTCCCAGCACACTTCGGTTCCCTCTCCTACCCGCCTACCTAGCACGGAGACGCATTTAGGTCCGGTCGTGCGGTTTCATCTTCATCACTTCGACCTGCCATATCTTTTGATGTACTCGTTGTAATTGTATGATGCAAGTGGCAATTTCGTTCTAAATTAAATACTGGGGATAAATAACGTATGTATTAAGTTGGATGAGGATCAATACCCAATTCATAAAAACACACTCCCAAATAGTGCATAATTTTGGAAAACATCTGATTACCATAAACAGGTAACATCAAGTTAATCTTGAGAAATAGATATAAACAAATTTGTTGGTTACACCATTTTTAACTCGAGATCGGATGGACTGTTTGTTATGAAACTTCATTTATGGATTCGTCTACCGCCTGGTTATTATAAAATACATTAAAACTCTGAAAAATTTGCTTATGCAGGAGTATGCAAGTAGCCAAGAGCATCACCTATCCACCATTTACCTATGGCTACTCACCCTCCAAACACCCTGTATAATTGACATACAAATTTAGACATCAAATTTAAAAGAATAAAATCATTTCAGATGCAATCACTAGCTTAGTTCCTTTTTGAATTTATTGATGTTGCCCTGTTCTTGAAGACAAGCTGATAGCATTCGTTAAGCTTTAATTGCTCCGTAGTATGGATTTTTTTCAACGAATGCTGTCTTATGGTTCTTCTGTCGATATTATTTCCTAAAATGAAAGTTTCGTCGAAATCATGATCTCATCTCGATACCGCTCAGGATGTGGGAAAATATCGGCTAATCATTCAGTCAACCCGAGAATTTGGGTCGTATCAACGATCGAAAAATCTTTGCTCGTAGATAGATAGCACCAATTACAACGTAAAGTGCAATTTCATTCAGTATGAATGCCTCTGATCTCCACTCGAGAATCGTTTGGATCGCCGCATTGATTAGCAACGATTAAGTGCCACCTGAGTGGCTTTTGACCGTTTGTTCGTGGAAGGACGAGATATTTTCTTGTTAACGTGAGAGCCACAAGAACCGCCTTTTAGGAAATTCGCATTCCATGTGGATTCACGAGAGTCAGCGTACGAAAACGTTCGGAAAACTTCAGGATTCACCCCGGAAACTTGAAACACCTTCTTTAAACCTCATTTGAAACATTAACATTCGTATATGAACTTGCATTTCTTATCTGCTTGAGTACATCTAAAAAAATGAAAATGACAAGTAAGAAAAAACTTTCATTAGATCAGGTTTTTCTGCACCCATCCGAATCATCTTACCCTACAAATTGAACGAATAAAAATAGTGAAAAACGAAGAATCTGAATATTCTCAAGAACATAATGAATGAACATACAGGGTGAGTCTTTGACTCGTACATATATTTCATCTGTTGATTCTTGAGGCCAAAAGAAACCTTTTTTTCATTTTCCATTTTTCCGGATTCGGCTCTGTTAGTAGTAGAGCTATAAGAGTTCTAGACCAATTTGAATTTTAAAAAATTTAAAATTGGAATTTGAACCTCATGAAGTTATAACTTCATACCTCATTATCACTCATCATATTGTTGATGCGATTACCAATTCCCGAAATTCCTAAAGCTAATGAGGTTCAAATTCCAATTTTCAATTTTTTAAAATTCAAATTGGTCTAGAACTCTTATAGCTCTACTACTTCTGTTCGAAAGATACAGCCATTTGAAAAAAAATTGGGCCAAATACGTGCCTGACACGATTCTCTGCAAACACCTCAAAGTTCATATTTCTCGATTGAAATTGAGTTGATACATGTTGAGTTATAAGTTCCTTTAGGGTTGATTTCAATCAAACACAGATTTCTAAATAATCGATTTATTCAATAATAATGAGGTCGATCTATACTCGAAGAAAAGAACTGAATAACTAACTTCTCGAAAGGAATCATTTCTGTTCCCTAATTCATAATAGGAAATATGCCTATACGAAAAGTATCAAGTTACCATAAGGATAAGAATTAAAGCTTTCACCAGTGTCACCACATACACTTCACTGCGGAGTGGATATAAACCAAGTAACGAATAAATATTGAACCTAATTTATGACCTTTCGTTCTGTGGGGAATAGCGAATTTTGAAAAATGGTGTAGAAAAAGAGAGTTTCGTTTGATGAGAGGAATCTACTGTTAGATTATTGTCGATCGATTCTGGAGATTAATCACATGTGAGTTTCTCTAGATTCTGTTGAGGCAGTTCGAAAAGTGTGAAAAATAATAATTCGTCCCAAACGGACCGAATAAGTACTAATCCTATTGAAATGGAGAAACAGGTAGAACACTTCTATTGGCTTTTCGATGAAGCATGACCATATAATATGCATTCCCATATACATATATCTTTTTACATCCGCCGGAAAATTACTGGTTATTAGATGCAGATGACTTACGGGACTCTTTAGTCTACGCAGCACCGCCGCTGCCTCGAAGTATCGCTAAATGGAAGCCATAACTTTTTATTAGAATTCCAATTCACCATTCCTATTGCTGAGCCGAGATCAAAGAATCAGTCACAGTGTACAATTGCAACAAAACGTTCACGGTCGGCTTGAATAGGAAATTGCTAAAATAAATATAATTAGCGCATCCTATGAAGAATGCGTTATACGCTTTAGGCGTGATTGAAGGCGAAAAATCAGCGGGAGAGGTGCACATAAACGTGCGGTCGTAAACGAACCGTGCTCATGACTTGGCAAGATATCCGCGCCAAGTGACCAACTACACCGGTCATCTGGTGTTTCGCAATACCAATTGTTCGGGCAGACGACGCATCTAAAGAGGACCACCCATAGAACGAATATACAGAAAAATTATGAGATGAAGCACTGACGGGAAGTCAGCTTTGTGAGCTTTGTGAGCTTCCGAGCGCTCGTTCAATCTCCTTGTAGGTAGATTCACTTCGAAAAGGCCCAGATAGCGGTTTTGATTCTCGTCGATATGACGCTACGATTTTAAGGCGAGTTTATACAGCAACTAAAATAAAATAAGAACTAAAATAAAATAAAATAAGAAATAAGAGCAGACAACATAGGTTTATAGAGATCACTGGAATAAAATAAGAAATAAGAATGAACCAATCAAATCGCAGATTTTTTGACAATGACTTCTGATGTGTTTTGTGCAAGTTTAGAAAATTTAGTTCTATGTAAGTACAGTACGCATTTAGACATTCCGTACTCACGTACGGCACCAAGCGCGAATAGCGCTCTGCTATTCACCTGACCAATCTCACTTCGAATGCGAAACTGCGTATAATAATAATACCTAAACGTAATTCAATTGAAGTTCGGTATTTATTTATCATTTTATTCATCTGATTGAAAGTGAAATTATTCCAAGTGATGAATGAATCTTTACTGGTAATATAGGTAATTTATATTCTGCAGCATCCAAATAGAATACTTTTGAGATGAAGAGTTATAAAGGAAGAACTTTTCAATTTTGAAGCAATGAAATGGAAACATCTGATTTGAATGGAGTACAATCATTTCGTAATTTTCTAAACATGAAAATTCGATTAATTCAATCACTTTCCAACTTTCCATAAAAATCCGAGATACAATCATTGAGTTCAAATATATTTAAACTCAATGGTGGTAGATATAGTGGGTTGGGTTACATTTCAGACTAAAAACATTTCTACCTACCTAATTGAAAAATTAAATGGAGATGAGAATAGGTTATCAAAATATGTAAAGTAATTGAAAATTTAATCAACTTATATATCACGCGCGAGCGGAGCGAGGGCATTAATACCAACCTATAGTTCGATTTATTTTTATTCTTTTTTCATTGAACCTCTATATTATATGTGTAGGAAATCGTTGATACCGAAAGAAGTTATAAGCGATTTGTCTAGGGCTTGTTGAAAGAAACACAACATAGGCAACATAGCGCTATTCGCGTTTGGTGCCGTACGTGAGTACGGAATGTCTAAATGCGTACAGTACATAACCTCAACCCCGCTATTTTCGTTGTCATTTCATTTATATTTTTCAAAATTTAATTTCCCATAAGAATCACTATAGAAAATATCATTACTAAAATGGATGATGGCATTTTGATCATTTGATCGAGCAGGTATCAGCCTTTCCTCAGCTATTTCAGATTTATTTATCTCAGATTTGGGTCATGCGCACTATCATTTTCCAAATGAAATAAGCGAAAAATGAAAAGTTGACCATCTCTTATTCTTATGCTTATTCCTTATTTTAGCTTATTTCCTGTATAAACGATGTCATTGAAATGCATCAAGTAAACAATCTTATTTTATTTTATTTTAGTTCTTATTTTATTTTAGTTGCTGTATAAACTCGCCTTAAATCTCAGTCGACTACAGAGGAAGAATTGAAAATAAGGTTTCTCTATTTCAGTATCGTGATGACTTTATTACAGTACTATAATGTAATTCATTACAGCATTGTTTTCAGTTATATTTTTCGTTTTGTGGATGTCAGCACTGGCTTCCGATCCTATTCAATTTCATGGTGATTGTTTAGAACTAAAAGGATCGTTTTGGAAAAGTGAAAAAATTTGTACTCACTAAGTTTGGGTAACAGATTACGAAAATGATAACGAGAGGTCGGCAATCCTCTTAGTTTTTGCAAAAAAAAAACCGAAGTTTCCGTTTGGAAGGTGAGGTTATACGTAATTCTATAGCTAGTTTTCTTCTATTTTCTCAATCAATACTCGTTGGAAATGTTTTATTTATCAATTTCTGAGCCGTACTGCTTTACATTGAATAAGTTCACCATAATGTAGAACATTTAAATGTCCTAATTCATAATTACGTTATTCAAAATATGCTAACAAAACATTACCTAAAATTCAAATAACCGAATTCTCTTCAGACCACTTCACAAGTTTTTCGCATTTTTTGTCATACATGGATTAGGCTTTTTGAGGTATTAATTTATTCGCAATTTTTCTTAATTCTGGAGGTGTTAAATCGATTCCTTCAAACATAATTCACGAATTCAATGCGTAATTATGAATGATTTCAAAATTCGAAACGTACGATCTGTCAATTTTCGTAACAGTCACACCAACTGCCAAGATACAATACATAAGTCACTAGGTTGTATAATCTGAATTTTTCATTTAATTTCGATAGTTTTTTACAAAACTTGACTGAAATAGAGAAAATATCGTCTAATACTCGTTGCAGAACACTCATGCGTTCGAAAACTCGCTCCTTCGTCGCTCGTTTTCGAATTTCGCATTCGTATTGGAATAGGAGCCCATTCTGCAATCTGCAACTAGTTTTAGAATATACTATTTACTGTCATTCATAGATACTTGTTGTTTGATTGATCAGGCACTATGCAAAATCAGAATAACAGTAACAGTGATGTAATATGTTCTTCATTTATGGTGAATGTGACAAAATATTAGAAAGGGGAATCAGAACTTTTAAACGAAAGTAATCCACATTTACCACCTTTAAAAAATCAAAGATCGTAGAAGAATTAATAAAAATGTATGGAGGAAGGGAGCCAACATTTTGAAAATTTATAGTAAGTAATAGCTATTATTAAATTTATGTCAAAGTTTTTTGTTGTTAAAAAAATTGTTGTGGTTGTTTTAAACTAAGTTCTTTTTTATTTAGTCATCATTCATTATCTGCTTCGTTCATTTCACGACTAAAGCCAGGTTTCTCTGTCTGATCATCGGGTTTATTAAGATAATTATCGAGTAGGCTATGTCAATATTAAGAATATGTATGTCAGTTTCAAACTAAGTTTTTTTTTAATTAATCATTATTCATTATCTGCTTTGTTTATTTGTCTCACTCGCCGCAAATAAAGGACAGACTTATTTTGATATATCATTCTTTTCTAGTGTACCTAATTATTATTGCATGTTTTGCATAGTGCTTGATCAATAAAAATAAGTAAAAATGAGAATTCCTAACATAGCTAGCCTACTTTAAAAAAGAAGTGCATACCAATGAATTCGACTGAGCAAAACCTGGATTTAGTCGTGAAATTCGCATTTTATTCGATAATGGCAAAACTACTCATTTTAAAGACATTAAATGTTTGGTACACTCTAACTAGTTTTTGACGAGCAATCGATCGGAATTACAAAATTATATGGTTACCATTTGATTGAAAATAATGAGATTTCATAGTTTTATTGAGGCTCACTTTGAAGCCCTGTTTCAGACAACCTGTATAAAATTTTCTCATAATTTATACAAACGAGAAGCAGTACTTTCTCTTGTTCCACTGTGGCGGAAAGAAGTTCTTACAATGAAGGATTTTCGAGATGTGAACACTAATTTGTGACACTCTTTCTGTCAAAAAAATTAACAATCAGGCAATAACTCAACAACCGTTAGAAGTGGTTGTGCATTTCATACATCCAATCAGTGCAGAATTAAATGAAGAATTCAAATATGTATAAATATACAGGGTGTTACATTTCAAGTAACGAAGTTTACATTCGTTTCCGGTAGAACCGGAAGCAGATTCTGCTTGAAAATATTTTACAATTCAAGTTCATTTACTCTAAAACGAAAATACAAAATTTTGAATTTGTATCACAATTCCTTCCTCGAGTACGTCTAATGAAACACTTAAAAAAATCACCCTGTATTCAATAAGCTAGGTAGGTATGGTCTTCGTGATACGCCATACATGCAATTAAAACGGCTCATTTCTATGAAGTCATTCTGCAGGAGAATTATGTGCTTGCTATTCACAATAATTCACTCGAAACAAAAACATTCCTGCGGAAAATACTGAATGTTTAAGAGTGCAACGGCATACCTATCATGAATTTCATGGAATGCCTCTTTATGATCCATGTCATTGAACGATATAATTTCGAAGGGAATTTCAGGAATATTCCGGAATTATTTTGGATGCTATAAATACAAATATGACCCTATGGTAGCCACTTTGAATACCTTTTGTAAAATTGAATTTGCTGAAACGATATTTTGAGATCATTTTCACTCTTTCTCTTTCATCGTTGAATCCCACAGTTGTAAATTCATATTTTTTAATTAATTTTTAGTTTTAACTTCCACTGAGATAAGGCTAAACTAAAAAAATGGTTTAGACATAACATGTTGAATATTTTAACAGGAGTTAGGCCTGGTGGTGAAGAATAAGACTAGGTTGAACTAGTTTCCGACGTTTCGTTCGTATATACGAACTTTTTCAATGCAAGTTCATTCAGTCTGATGGAATAGATGTTATTGCTAACATTCGGATAATGCAGCCAAGTGAACACTTTGTCAATTTTTAAAAACAAAATTCGAAATAAAAATCACCTTTTAAACTGTCGAACTATCAGGTTCAATGGTGATTTCCATTACAAGTTTTATTTATGAAGGCAAAACCAACCATACCATTAAAGATATTATTTCGAAATTCTTCTATATGAAAAATTACAGATTTGGAATTCAAGTTCTCTTTGAATTCGATTGAAGTCAACTTTCAATAATGAAGAACACTTCGAAATTTTGACTAGAATACAATATTCATTATTGTGGGCTCTCTCAAAGAACAAACTAATGATTGTTTCATTGTAAAATATGGTAAGTAACAAAATGACGGAGGAACCCGTACCATCGAAAACTTGAAGTGTTTTCGTGTATTTCATGGTCAGTTTTCTAATCTAAACCAAAACATTCTGTCCATATTCGAAGAATTTCTCTACAAATAATACAGGGTGATTTAATTAAGTGTTTCATTAGACGTATCAAAATTGGACAGAAATGAGCGCAATTTTCAATAGCGATCTCGTTGTACTTCGTTTCACTAAAACAGCTCTCGTTGTACTTCGTTTGGACAAAAATGAGCCCAATTTTCAATAGCAATCTCGTTGTACTTCGTTGTACAACGGGATCGCGTGAGAGCTGTTTGTTACTTTTGCTACTTTTGATGAAATGATTCAAATCTTTATATCACTAGGAGCTTATTATGATTCAATTGTTCACCAGGAATTCAGGAAATCTTCGTGCCATCTAGGCATCTTGAAACAATGTTATTAGTTTAATCACATGTTCGCCTTGATTATTATTTCTGCACGTGAATTGGCAATAATTATCAGCGTGCGGTATTATTATTTTCTATTACGCTCATCGGACGCATCAGGAAGATTATACGTTATCGTGTCTAGATCCTGCCCTGAGAATCGATGCAGAAATAACTGAGAAAACTGTGTGGTTAACACAGTTTCACACGTTTTTCAGTTGGTCTGACGGAGACTGTTGTTGTGAAGAGATTACGTAATGAATGGTAATCAACATATTGTGAATATATAATTCCGTTTATACAGAATAAACTACATAGTTGCCAATTCCGAGCAATTGACCTCCATGATGAGGTGTTCATTTATTTTGCATTCTTACTGAAATTCTAAATGAAATGTATTGCCTAAAAATATAATTTAAATCCCAAAAATAAACAGCATTGGAATCACTGAAACAACTGAAGAAGGCTGAGGAGCGAAGGAGAAATATATCAAAGTTGATCTTTTTGATTTTGATGAAACCATGCTTTGAATTCAACCATTTCCGAAACTGTTGTAACGCTGGCTTCGAATCATTTGCAAATCGAATATAGAGGTTTGGGATGAAAAAAAGAGCAAAAAATGAAAAATGAGCTAGATATCAGAGGGTGAAGTATAGAGTGATATATAGTACAGACTTGCCGAAGTGGCATGGGTTGATTACACCTTTCGTATAATGGTAATGATAAAGCGTCATTACTGCAATAAGGCCTAGTCTGTAATTTTATGCACATTTGATGCCACTAGCAATGAAGAAAGGAATAATAAAGGTATCTATATACCGTTATTGGATAAAGTCGATTATGGATAAATGCGATATATCAATTTCATACCGAAATGGACATTCATTAGCAATTCCCAGTATCGGAGTACCAACATAGACGTTATTGTAATCTAACGACACAAAAACATTCCAGGATCTTTCACGATTTACGTTAATAGTCCTGCAATGATTTATTACCATTCACGATCAGTTAGAACTCATTGGAGGATTATTTTCGTAATCATCGAAAAGGAATGGTACTAATTATTATCTTTGGCAATAATTACTAATTTATATTCGGAGTCATTTGGACAGTTCTTTCTTCCTCATAACTAACACTAAAAATCCGAATTTATGTCCGTATGGGTGTCCCAATAAACATACACTCTTGTAATACACGTTTATGTACGGTTGCTATACTCCATACACTCTTATAAAGTATCCCGGTTGGCCATGTTTTAGGTTTATCAAGTTCATTTAGTTAAAACATACGCAGGTTGGCACTAGTGAAAGTCAAATAATTCTGAGAGATGCTGCCAATGCTATTTTCTCTTTTTAAACTTTGTAAGTGGACTTGTTTTAAGGTTTAACTTGTAACATTATTCCATCGGGAAGGTATGCGAACCTTTCTAATCTTCCATATTAGCCATTTTACCCATGGATAACAACCATACTTTTTTGAGTAGCCTGGGCTCGTGAACAAAAATCGAAAATGAAAAATCGAAAGATATAAAACCGAATAACTCGTTACTTATGAAGGCTACATGGGTGGTTTTGGTATCAAAATGTAGGTTTTCGAGGTCGCTGAATTCAATAAAAACTATTCCAGAGACCTAACTAGCATAGTTTAGATTTCTACCTGTGAAATGGCATTTTTTTTGAAAAATTGCAAATTTCAAGCTCTCATATCTTCCGTTTTCATCATCTCCGCCAAAAGTTATTTATATTATGTTGATCAGCATACCTCAATGTATCACTGTGCAAAATATGAGCGATTTGAAAAATCTCAAATTTTGGGTGAAAAATGCCAAAGGGGTAAGACCCATATTTGTCATCACCAAGGAATCCCTGGCGAATCCAAAGTCGTTTTTCGAACATGAAGATCTACTACCCGTTCGAATCATGCAGAATACCCATTAGACTGATCAGTATCGCCTATACTTTGAGTGCTCTGAGCGTCTGAACAAAACTCGAAAATGAAAAATCGAAAAATATAAAACCGAATAATTCGTTACTTATGAGGGCTACATGGACGATTTTGGTATTAAAATGTAGGTTTTTGAGGTAGCTCCATTCAATAAAAGATATTCCAGAGCCCTAACTAGCATGGTTTAGATTTTCACCTGTCAAATGGCATTTTTCGAAAAATTGCAAATTTCAAACTCTCATATCTTCCGTTCCTATCATCTCCGCCAAAAATTATTTATATCATATGGATCAGCATACTTCAATGTATCACTGTGCAAAATATGAGCGATTTGAAAAATCTCAAATTTTTGGTGAAAAATGCCAAAGGGGTAAGACCCACCAAAAACACCATATTTGTCATCACCAAAGAATCCCTGGCGAATCCGAAGTCGTTTTTCGAAAGTGAAGATCTACTACCCATTCGAATCATGCAGAATACCCATTAGACTGATCAGTATCGCCTATACTTTGAGTGCTCTGAGCGTCTGAACAAAACTCGAAACTGAAAAATCGAAAAATATAAAACCGAATAATTCGTTACTAATGAGGGCTACATGGACGATTTTGGTATCAAAATGTAGGTTTTCGAGGTCGCTCCATTCAATAAAAGATATTCCAGAGCCCTAACTAGCATAGTTAAGATTTTCACCTGTCAAATGGCATTTTTCGAAAAATTGCAAATTTCAAACTCTCATATCTTCCGTTCCTATCATCTCCGCCAAAGATTATTTATATCATATGGATCAGCATACCTCAATGTATCACTGTGCGAAATATGAGCGATTTGAAAAATCTCAAATTTTGGGTGAAAAATGCCAAAGGGGTAAGACCCCCCAAAAACACCATATTTGTCATCACCAAGGAATCCCTGGCGAATCCAAAGTCGTTTATCGAACGTGAAGATCTACTACACATTCGAATCATGCAGAATAGATACCCATTAGACTGATCAGTATCGCCTATACTTTGAGTGCTCTGAGCGTCTGAACAAAACTCGAAAATGAAAAATCGAAAAATATAAAACCGAATAATTCGTTACTTATGATGGCTACATGTACGATTTTGGTATCAAAATGTAGGTTTTCGAGGTCGCTCCATTCAATGACAGATATTCCAGAGCCCTAACTAGCATAGTTAAGATTTTCACCTGTCAAATGGCATTTTTCGAAAAATTGCAAATTTCAAACTCTCATATCTTCCGTTCCTATCATCTCCGCCAAAAATTATTTATATCATATGGATCAGCATACCTCAATGTATCACTTTGCAAAATGTGAGCGATTTGAAAAATCTCAAATTTTGGGTGAAAAATGCCAAAGGGGTAAGACCCCCCAAAAACACCATATTTGTCATCACCAAGGAATCCCTGGCGAATACAAAGTCGTTTTTCGAACGTGAAGATCTACTACCCATTCGAATCATGCAGAATACCCATTAGACTGATCAGTATCGCCTATACTTTGAGTGCTCTGAGCGTCTGAACAAAACTCGAAAATGAAAAATCGAAAAATATAAAACCGAATAATTCGTTACTTATGAGAGCTACATGGACGATTTTGGTATCAAAGTGTAGGTTTTCGAGGTCGCTCCATTCAATAAAAGATATTCCAGAGCCCTAACTAGCATAGTTTAGATTTCCACCTGTCAAATGGCATTTTTTTTTAAAATTGCAAATTTCAAACTCTCATATCTTTCGTTCCTATCATCTCCGCCAAAAATTTATTATTTCATATATATCAGCATACCCCAATGTATCACTGTGCAAAATATGAGCGATTTGAAAAATCTCAAATTTTGGGTGAAAAATGCCAAAGGGGTAAGACCCACCAAAAACACCATATTTGTCATCACCAAGGAATCCCTGGCCAATCCAAATTCGTTTTTCGAAAGTGAAGATCTACTACCCATTCGAATCATGCAGAATACCCATTAGACTGATCAGTATCGCCTATACTTTGAGTGCTCTGAGCGTCTGAACAAAACTCGAAAATGAAAAATCGAAAAATATAAAACCGAATAATTCGTTGCTTATGAGGGCTACATGGACGATTTTGGTATCAAAATGTAGGTTTTCGAGGTCGCTCCATTCAATAAAAGATATTCCAGAGCCCTAACTAGCATAGTTCAGATTTCCACCTGTCAAATGGCATTTTTTTGAAAAATTGCAAATTTCAAGCTCTCATATCTTCTGTTCCTATCATCTCCGCCAAAAATTATTTATATCATATGGACCAGCATACCTCAATATATCACTGTGCAAAATATGAGCGATTTGAAAAATCTCAAATTTTGGGTGAAAAATGCCAAAGGGGTAAGACCGAGGGTAAGACCCCCCAAAAACACCATATTTGTCATCACCAAGGAATCCCTGGCGAATCCAAAGTCGTTTTTCGAACGTGAAGATCTACTACCCATTCGAATCATGCAGAATACCCATTAGACTGATCAGTATCGCCTATACTTTGAGTGCTCTGAGCGTCTGAACAAAACTCGAAAATGAAAAATCGAAAAATATAAAACCGAATAATTCGTTACTTATGAGAGCTACATGGACGATTTTGGTATCAAAATGTAGGTTTTCGAGGTCGCTCCATTCAATAAAAGATATTCCAGAGCTCTAACTAGCATAGTTTAGATTTTCACCTGTCAAATGGCATTTTTTTTAAAAATTGCAAATTTCAAACTCTCATATCTTTCGTTCCTATCATCTCCGCCAAAAATTTATTATTTCATATATATCAGCATACCCCAATGTATCACTGTGCAAAATATGAGCGATTTGAAAAATCTCAAATTTTGGGTGAAAAATGCCAAAGGGGTAAGACCCACCAAAAACACCATATTTGTCATCACCAAGGAATCCCTGGCCAATCCAAATTCGTTTTTCGAAAGTGAAGATCTACTACCCATTCGAATCATGCAGAATACCCATTAGACTGATCAGTATCGCCTATACTTTGAGTGCTCTGAGCGTCTGAACAAAACTCGAAAATGAAAAATCGAAAAATATAAAACCGAATAATTCGTTGCTTATGAGGGCTACATGGACGATTTTGGTATCAAAATGTAGGTTTTCGAGGTCGCTCCATTCAATAAAAGATATTCCAGAGCCCTAACTAGCATAGTTTAGATTTCCACCTGTCAAATGGCATTTTTTTGAAAAATTGCAAATTTCAAGCTCTCATATCTTCCGTTCCTATCATCTCCGCCAAAAATTATTTATATCATATGGATCAGCATACCTCAATGTATCACTGTGCAAAATATGAGCGATTTGAAAAATCTCAAAATTTGGGTGAAAAATGCCAAAGGGGTAAGACCCCCCAAAAACACCATATTTGTCATCACCAAGGAATCCCTGGCGAATCCAAAGTCGTTTATCGAACGTGAAGATCTACTACACATTCGAATCATGCAGAATAGATACCCATTAGACTGATCAGTATCGCCTATACTTTGAGTGCTCTGAGCGTCTGAACAAAACTCGAAAATGAAAAATCGAAAAATATAAAACCGAATAATTCGTTACTTATGATGGCTACATGTACGATTTTGGTATCAAAATGTAGGTTTTCGAGGTCGCTCCATTCAATGACAGATATTCCAGAGCCCTAACTAGCATAGTTAAGATTTTCACCTGTCAAATGGCATTTTTCGAAAAATTGCAAATTTCAAACTCTCATATCTTCCGTTCCTATCATCTCCGCCAAAAATTATTTATATCATATGGATCAGCATACCTCAATGTATCACTTTGCAAAATGTGAGCGATTTGAAAAATCTCAAATTTTGGGTGAAAAATGCCAAAGGGGTAAGACCCCCCAAAAACACCATATTTGTCATCACCAAGGAATCCCTGGCGAATACAAAGTCGTTTTTCGAACGTGAAGATCTACTACCCATTCGAATCATGCAGAATACCCATTAGACTGATCAGTATCGCCTATACTTTGAGTGCTCTGAGCGTCTGAACAAAACTCGAAAATGAAAAATCGAAAAATATAAAACCGAATAATTCGTTACTTATGAGAGCTACATGGACGATTTTGGTATCAAAGTGTAGGTTTTCGAGGTCGCTCCATTCAATAAAAGATATTCCAGAGCCCTAACTAGCATAGTTTAGATTTCCACCTGTCAAATGGCATTTTTTTTTAAAATTGCAAATTTCAAACTCTCATATCTTTCGTTCCTATCATCTCCGCCAAAAATTTATTATTTCATATATATCAGCATACCCCAATGTATCACTGTGCAAAATATGAGCGATTTGAAAAATCTCAAATTTTGGGTGAAAAATGCCAAAGGGGTAAGACCGAGGGTAAGACCCCCCAAAAACACCATATTTGTCATCACCAAGGAATCCCTGGCGAATCCAAAGTCGTTTTTCGAACGTGAAGATCTACTACCCATTCGAATCATGCAGAATACCCATTAGACTGATCAGTATCGCCTATACTTTGAGTGCTCTGAGCGTCTGAACAAAACTCGAAAATGAAAAATCGAAAAATATAAAACCGAATAATTCGTTACTTATGAGAGCTACATGGACGATTTTGGTATCAAAATGTAGGTTTTCGAGGTCGCTCCATTCAATAAAAGATATTCCAGAGCTCTAACTAGCATAGTTTAGATTTTCACCTGTCAAATGGCATTTTTTTTAAAAATTGCAAATTTCAAACTCTCATATCTTTCGTTCCTATCATCTCCGCCAAAAATTTATTATTTCATATATATCAGCATACCCCAATGTATCACTGTGCAAAATATGAGCGATTTGAAAAATCTCAAATTTTGGGTGAAAAATGCCAAAGGGGTAAGACCCACCAAAAACACCATATTTGTCATCACCAAGGAATCCCTGGCCAATCCAAATTCGTTTCTCGAACGTGAAGATCTACTACCCATTCGAATCATGCAGAATACCTATTAGACTGATCAGTATCGCCTATACTTTGAGTGCTCTGGGCGTCTGAACAAAAGTCGAAAATGAAAAATCGAAAAATATAAAACCGAATAATTCGTTACTTATGAGGGCTACATGGACGATTTTGGTATCAAAATGTAGGTTTTCGAGGTCGCTCCATTCAATAAAAGATATTCCAGAGCCCTAACTAGCATAGTTTAGATTTTCACCTGTCAAATGGCATTTTTCGAAAAATTGCAAATTTCAAACTCTCATATCTTCCGTTCCTATCATCTCCGCCAAAAGTTATTCATATTATGTTGATCAGCATACCTCAATGTATCACTGTGCAAAATATGAGCGATTTGAAAAGTCTCAAAGACCCCCTGAATTCGCCAGGTCTTTGGAATTATTGAATTCACAAATTCAATATTATCCCAAAGTAAATAAACATTTTGTTATTACCACTTCGTGGTAATAAATATGAAATTGAGTGATTTTTGAACACCGGCTGTCATGTCGCATGATTGACATCGGCGAAATCGAATCGATTTCAATATGGAGGATTCCTTCATACATAATCATGTCGGACCATCCTCGAGGACCTTGGGAACTGCTGTGGAAACAAGAAAAGCGGGGAAAAGAGGCAAAGTGGAACGCTGGCGTAGCTTTGATTTTCCGCGAATCACCCCAAGACGTAAAGTATCCCTCAGAAAGTAAACGTTAAATATTTAGCGAACCAGGCCGGTGCTCCTTATCCTCTCTTCGTCTTCTTATTCCGTAATTTAAAAGTTCGCCCCAAGACACGGCGGCATGAGCGCTGTTTCGTATTATTTATCCTCCTCAAATGACTCCGACCAGCCTGGGTCTGTGTTCAGACACGTTAAATATTTTATTAGACGTTATTAAAATTTTAGCTTTCGGAAGTTGCTCGCTTTCGTCCATGCGAACTTTTGCCTACAAGATTCATTATGCTTTATAACAATTACCTAAAAGCCGACTCTGATTAATTCACATAAAATTCCTCGGATAGAGATCTAGTGACAGAGTTTTTTTTATGCGGCACCATTGTACTCTTGAAGACTTGACGACTATCGTCGTTACGAGGCGAGGTTAAGAAAATTCGAAATTTCACTGCGTCAATAATAATAATAAGTTTTTTTGTAGAACTGTCAAAAAAACTTGACTTTTCTTCATCACAATGGAGGCGTTAATAATTCCTTTTTTCACCGTGAAAAAAAGTCTTTTTTCAACAGTGAAATATGAAGAAGAAACATGATTCTCACAATAAACATGAATTATCACTTTTTGAAAGATTTATTTCTTATAGAGTCAATTATTGATGATTAATAAGTCTCAAATCAACGTTTTTAATCAGAAACAACATGGAACATCTTCAGAAATATATGTTTTAGAAGTAATTTTTCGAACTTTCCTATCAATTATATGCTCGATTTGAAAACGATGTAGACTTCTTAAACCGAATTGTTACTATGGATGAGACTTGGGTACATTTCTACGATCCAGGAACAAAGCAACAATCGATGGAATGGCGACACTCTGGTTCTCCAAGACCTAAGAACTTTCGTGTCCAAAAATCTACTGGCAAAACTCTTGCTTCAGTTTTTTGGGATTGTCATGGAGTAATCATGATTGATTTTTGTGATAAGGGTAGAACAATAACTGGAGATTACTATTCGACATTACTGACCACTCTGCGGTAAAAAATTAAAGAGAAAAGACGCGGAAAGATAGCCAAATGTGTTTTGTTTTCACAGGACAACGCCCCAGTATACAAATCTCATGTTGCCATGCAAAAAATTCGTGATTCAGGGTTAGAAATACTAGAACACCCCCCTTATTCACCAGATTTGTCTCCGTCCGACTATCATCTCTTTCCTCAACTGAAAAAAAGTTTAAAAGATCGTAAATTTTCTTCCAACGTGGAGGTAATAAAAGCTGTGGAGGACTGGTTTGCAGAGCAAGAAGAAACATTTTTTTTTAAAGGTCTAGAGACGTTGCAGGTTCGCTGTAATAAATGTATTTAGTTAAGAGGAGAATATGTTGAGTAATAAAATATTTTGACATTGAAATTTTGTTTGGTTCTATAGTAGGCTGAGAATTTTTCAATATAGGGTCTTTCACGAGGAACCTCACCCATATTTATACGGGAAACTACTGAACGTATTTTCATGAAATTCAGCACTTATAAGTATTTCACGATGCTGATGAAATCTAAAATATTTTCAAGGCATGAGCACCTCCGGTTTTTCCGGAAATGACGTCAACTTCCGTTTTTCAGATTAGAACACCATTTTTTTATTGCAGAAATAGTTTCTTTAGAAAATTTCAAGTTATTTTGATGTCACATTTTTCAGTTTTGGTTGGAAAATTCTCTCTGAGCGGGAAAATTCGAAAAAAAAATCGAAAATAGAGCTCCGCTGAAACAAGAATAACTTCGAGTTTTTTGGATGGAAAATTTTCATTTTTGGGATTTTTCAAGATGTAAGATTGATGTATCCACTTTAAGAATCGAAATCGCGATTGATGATACAGGGGGTGAAAAAATCGCTTTCAAAGTTATGGATGACAAAATCGTGAAAAATCAATTTTTTCAAATTAGAACCCCATTTTTTTATGGCAGATATTGAATCTACGTTAAAAAATAATGTGAGTGTATGCATCACACCCTTGCCCTAAAATGGATATTTTCTGAGTTAATGACCTTTAAAGATCCTCTATATAGTTAAACATTGCGCGCTCACAGCCCTCTATCTCAAAAACGATTCAACGTATAAAAAAAATTTCAGACAAAAGTTGTAGAGAATTTTATCTTCTATAATATTGATAATAAATACAAATCCCGTAAACCCCATAGGAAACGAGATATTTGCAAAAAACGTCAAAAAAATCGATTTTTGTGACCTTTGACCTTATTTTTTGACAGACGCGGACACCTTACAGTATGTAGGTTTTGAGACATGTTTTAGGGTGTCAAAATAAAGGTTTATACAAATATACAGCTGGGTATCTCACATTCCGAGGTGAAACTACTATAAGATGACTGGACTAGACCGGTAACATATTGGATACAATTGTATTTGCTTCTTGTATTTTTCTGTGGGTTATTCGAGTACTTCTTTTCTTTTTTCGAATGAACTATCACAAAGTAACAGACTATTCTCTCCATTATTTTTCAGTAAAATTTCGACACTCGATTCTTGATTTCCGTACAAGAAAAAAGGATTACTGAATCTCCCAGTGGGACTTGACTGAGAATATCCACGTGGGATATCGTCAAGACTTCTCTGAGAGTTCTCTGGTGGTGGCTATTTGGAGGAGATGTAAATCAACCAGTAACATATCAAAGAAGTAACAAAAGGAGTCACAATTTCTTAAAAAGAAGTCGCAAGGCTATCTTCGGGATCTCTTTTTGTTGCCTGTGTAATAATTCAGATGATACAAGTTGTAGTCCTTCTTAGACCTCATTTTCCCGAATGGTGAGATCTCGGAGCGAAAAACCATCGAACCATATCGCATTTGTTGATTCCGAGAGGAAACCGCAACGTATAAACAATTATAAAGAGTTTCAACCAACCCTACCAACAATTTTAGGCAGGCTTACGGACATCCTAGCAAACCGCAATGCTAACGCGACCACTCGCTCGAATTCTGTGGTTTGGCTATTAAATAAGGGTGCGCTCTGTGGAACGGGCAGCGCCACCGCTGCTGCATTCCCGAGCGACCGCAAGAACCGGTCGCCTCTTCTATATCCAATTAGTAACTTAATTAATATTGATGCCGCATAAAGAATGACTCTTGCCGGTTTAACAACCTCTTCGGTCCCTCCGTAGGAGTCCGGAACACTGTAATTACTCCTCTCTAGTCGTACAAAACGTTTCTGTTAATGCTTATTCGATATCTGATGAATTTATTATGATCTCTTGTTGGACGATGCCGAATTATCGTTACACTCGAATTATGTTAATAAATCGATTGATCATGAGGCAGAGTATATTGTATACAGGGTGAGTCTTTGACTTGTACATATATTTTAACTGAAGATTCTTGAGCTCAAAAGAAACCTTTTTTTCATTTTCCATTTTTCCGAATTCGGCTCTGTTAAAAAGATATAGCCATTTAAAAAAAAATTGGGCTCATTACGTTCCTGATAAAATTCTCTTGAATTGATGCAAAGTTCATATTTCTCGATAGTAATTGAGTATATACATTTAGGGAATACTAAAGTACTAACCTTATTGGAATAAAAATGTTGCAAACACGATGATTTCAACAAAAACAGTTAGTTTAGAAGGATTATATCTGCAACTGAAAAACCACATTTCTCACACCAAAATAAGTTCCTTCTTCGAATTTTCTGCAGATTAGTTTGTGAACACTATTAACTTGTTCATATTTTCCACGAAATTCCCAAACAATCTCATGAAAAAAGACTTTTAATTCAGACCATCAGAATTTATTATTAAACAACCTAACCTAATCTATTTTGTATCCATTCTGTGAATGTTCGCACAGGAATTTAAAAAAGATGTTGTCAGCTTTCTGATATTTTCATTGAGATTAAGGATTTCTTACGAACCATAGAATAAATCACGATACACTTGTGTACCGTGGTATAAATATCTATGAATTTTGCCGTTTCCATCATAAATCGAGTTTGCCGCCAATTTTACCACGCATGCGTCGAGCGAAAACCGAAAGATTGGTTAGGTATCTGTAGGCCAACTATAAACAATAACAAACCAGAGTCTCTGAACAAACTATAAACATTATGTGAAGTTCCGAATACATTCAGTGAATTATTGTTCTAATGTGATTCATTATGTGAAGTGACTTATTATAATCTTAACCGTGTCGAGTTTATAAAATTCCAGGAGGATATTGTTTAGATGAAAACATCGACACAAATGATTATAAGGTATCATTTCAGTTTTCATTAATTTCAATTTTATCTCCCACATTTGTGGGATTTTATTATTAAAATATCTGGACAAAGTTGATAAATATTGTGACAACATTGTGAACTCGTTTAGACCAGAGAAGGAATAATATTCGATGATATTTAATTCAGAGACGCATTCAGATTATTCTTGAAATTAATGATTTTTTCGTCAAAAGTCTCCGGGTAAAATTGGAAATAACTCGGAAACGACGCGTTTTATTGAAAAAAAAATAAGAATACTTTTAGTTTCTTAAATGATTGATTCTTTCGAAAATATGAACCGTTTATCTTTTCAAAGTGATTTTATGGTGTTTTAGCGTGTATTGATGAGTCGACTACCCTGTAACTTTTATACTAGGAGAGATATTGAATAGGTTTTGATTGAGGAATATGCACCATGAATAGAGTAAAAGCTCAACCAAAATTCCGTTCATTCGAAATAACGGTTCCGAAGATATAAACAGAAAAGTGTTTTTTTCATGGATTTTCGACACACTGTATCTGCGAAACCAAACCGAATTTTGAAAAATGGTATAGGAAAAAAGTGTATCGTTTGATGAGAGAAATCTACAGTTAAAATATATGTACAAGTCAAAGACTCACCCTGTATACAGGGTGGCCACTTTTTCAATGGCATTGTATTGGTATTAAACCATAAGAGTTAGAAGGTCGGTCAAATGGAGAAAAAGTTGCATCCATAGAAGCATTGTCAAGCAGTTCAAACAAATCGAGATTATCAGGGCCGGTTTTTGAGATATCATAAGAAAAGTAAATTCTGTCATTTTGATTTTTATTTTTTTCCCACTTTATTCCAAATATTATCAAAAAATGTTACGGGAATTTTTTATTCGACAGTAAATTATCTTCAAAATGACATAATCAGATTTCGTATCCAACGTTTCGTTCTTCCTGGGCCACCCTCAACCTTATTTTTTTCAATACGGACCTGCATATTTTATGACACTTTTCGAAATAACTTTTAACGCTGAATTCAACGATATATCATACAATGTCATTCAAAGTTGATTTTACAAAATGGTGGAAATTTCGAACACTTACGTCATTAATGTTCATCATTTACCTTCGAATAATCATTTCATTTGTCTTCCATTAAATGATATTTTCGTTTAATTATTATGAATTAGGTTTTTCACCTATTAGTTTCTCTGTAAACAAATTCGTTAATTTAGTTATTATGTTTATTTTCTTTGTGATGAATGAATAAAACTGTTATGTTCCAAGAAAAAGTTCCTCTTGCATCAAAACTCCCTTCAACTATTTGGATTCCAATAGAGGGATATAATGTTCCATTATTCTTGATTCTTGTAATTACCCATCAATTCATCTTATATCTTTGGGTTGATTTTTTTTAATGAATTCTTGATTAGAATCAACAATTGATGTCGTCAAGTCTTGAACTTTCAGTTCAAGAGGATAATAAACATTGATTCTTCACAAGCATGCATATGGAAATTATGTGAAAGCAATGCAATTTTCTTCCATGGCGAAAAATAATATATTTCAACAGTGATCTCTTGTACTTTTCATGCAAATAACTATTAAAGGAATCCTTTCTATCAATTCATATAAACGTTAATTATTTTCGTCCATCACATCTTTTCCAATTCATTCACATTCTGAGAAATACGCTAAGAATGTAGAAAGGGCAACATAGTGTTGACTTGGAACATAAAAATATTTTGAAAAACGTCATAACTTCGATACAGTGTGGAATGTGTCAAATTTCCAAGGCCAGAGTTGTGATTTTATTATAATTGTGAATGGAGTATATTTCGATGAATTTTCAGATTAAAAAAAAATATTTTGAATGAGCAAGACGGCATCTGGTTCCAATTATAAGTCAACTATTTGTTTTTAATTTGATGGATCATTTGCACAATCATAAATTCGTGTTGCTTGATGGTCTTCAAACCCCATCGTTAAATATTAATGGCCGTTTTACTGTTTCTGTGAATAATAACGAAAGTAAACCTAAATTCGACTCATTCCGTGCTGTGAAATTTTTTTACGGATCCCTAACATAGAAAGACCTCCCACATTTGCATCGCTTGGTTCTCTGCCAATTCTTACGAAATTTGATGACTGGAACTCATCAGCAAGTGGATTCGAAAGGGATAATAATTCTTTCCCAATGAAATTTCAGTTTTGGACTTTTGAATTCCCTGAATTCTGATTCCGTGTGCTAAAATCAATCTCTTCTGATATTTTTAAGAAAGTCATGAACAAAAGTGGTGAATCGCTTCTTGTCAAAACTTTTCTTCATATTACTTTCTAGCTCTCCGTTTTTATTTATTCATAGGAGGTAAAAATGTCCTTCATTGAAAACCATGACCAGAAAGTTGAAGTTATGAGAGTATCCAAACTTATAACGAATCTCATGACAATGGGCAGTAAAAATATCTTAATCAACTTTGCACTGTTATGTATAAAAAATTCAAAAGTGCATCGTTCTTAAAGGGTCATTTCCTCAATCCCAGGACAGAGGTTGTCCCATGTTTTAGCCGCCATTATACATTTCCATCTTCAATTCCACTTTGAGTATGTTTCGGCACTCCCAAATCATTTATATGAGAGCTCAGTGCTTAAATGGTAGCTATATCGCACGAATTCAAAGGAATTATTTATGACCTACATAATCGACTGATGCATTCAACTCCACTTCTCAATAAATTCAAAAAATTTTCAATTCTGAACAATATAACGTTGATAATCCAGATCCAAATCAACATTCATCTATTCCCAAATGAATACCTACAAGGTACACATAGAATTATTAAATACTCACAATCTCATTACTGATGTATTTGTTCTCCTCATAAACCCATTGAAATCAAATATTGATGAGATGACATCAATCATATCGAGTTTCCAGTGATTAAATAATTAACCTATTTCATTGTTCTTCGGAAAACTGAGCATGTTTGATAAATCGAAGGAATGGTTTTGTATTAACATCATAACATCGATGATATTCATGAATTTTTTCATCATTGGTTCGAAAAGAATCTCGGTAAAAGCAGCGAATAATTCCAGTGTCGCACAAATGTTTATTTGATTGAAAAATTTGAAAAATCAACTTTTTTCTAGAAATAGTATGGTATTTAATGATTGAACAAATCAATAATGAGATGATTGTGATAAAAGACAAGAAAAATGGATTGAATTCAACTCAGAAATCAAACCAGTATAAAATTTTACTTACATACTCAATATCTTCTTTAGATCAACTAATATCACTTCTAATTATCAATTAGCAGTATCAGAGACTCTTTGATATCACAATATAACGAATCAATATCGAGCTACGCAGTCACATCTACTCAACAGATGTCCAACAACAGCCTTGTCCAGAGTATATCTAATGATAATAATACAAATCGATATCGAAAATTTTTTGGGTGAAAAGTGCCGAAGGGGTGAGACGTGAGACCCTCCAAAAACACCATATTTGTGATCACCAAGGAATCCCTGGCGAATCCAGAGTTTTTCGAACGTGAAGATTTACTACCCATTCGAATCATGCAGAATACCCATTAGACTGTTCAGTATCGCCTATACTTTGAGTGCTCTGAGCGTCTGAACAAAACTCGAAACTGAAAAATCGAAAAATATAAAACCGAATAATTCGTTACTTATGAGGGCTACATGGACGCTTTTGATATCAAAATGTAGGTTTTCGAGGTCGCTCCATTCAATGAAAGATATTCCAGAGCCCTAACTAGCATAGTTTAGATTTTCACCTGTCAAATGGCATTTTTCGAAAAATTGCAAATTTCAAACTCTCATATCTTCCGTTCCTATCATCTCCGCCAAAAATTATTTATATTATATGGATCAGCATACCTCAATGTATCACTGTGAAAAATATGAGCGATTTGATAAATTTCAAATTTTGGGTGAAAAATGCCAAAGGCGTAAGACCCCCCAAAAACACCATATTTGTCATAACCAAGGAATCCCTGGCGAATCCAAAGTCGTTTTTCGAAAATGAAGATCTACTACCCATTCGAATCATGCAGAATACCCATTAGACTGATCAGTATCGCCTATACTTTGAGTGCTCTGAGCGTCTGAACAAAACTCGAAACTGAAAAATCGAAAAATATAAAACCGAATAATTCGTTACTTATGAAGGCTACATGGACGATTTTGGTATCAAAATGTAGGTTTTCGAGGTAGCTCCATTCAATAAAAGATATTCCAGAGCCCTAACTAGCATAGTTCAGATTTTCACCTGTCAAATGGCATTTTTCGAAAAATTGCAAATTTCAAACTCTCATATCTTCCGTTCCTATCATCTCCGCCAAAAATTATTTATATCATATGGATCAGCATACCTCAATGTATCACTGTGCAAAATATGAGCGATTTGAAAAATCTCAAATTTTGGGTGAAAAATGCCAAAGGGGTAAGACCCCCCAAAAACACCATATTTGTCATCACCAAGGAATCCCTGGCGAATCCAAAGTCGTTTTTCGAAAGTGAAGATCTATAGTCCATCCAAGAATGATTGACATCTCGGGGGGCTTTGGAAAATCGGAATTATGTTGGTAATGCCATTCAGTAATATTTTGAGTTGCAGAATTCAGGTTGGTGTTGGAAATATCACTGACATTTTGTTCTGTCATCAATGTTTCGGAATTTGGCAAAAAATTGAGCAAGTGAAATAAATATCTTTGAAATGAGGCTTTTGAAGAGTGAACAGCTAAAAAATGGAAAGCCTGCACAGAGCACGTAGAAAAAGAAATGAGAGGAGATTAGTCAAAATATAAGCAATGTTATGAAATGCTGACAAAACCTTTCATTATGAACATGACGAGTTCTGCCCAGATGAGGAAATAAACATGTTGTGGTTGTTGAAACAGAATAATAGGAATATTTATATTTTTCATATTCCATATTTTACACCTTCATTGTTAACAAATATTGGATGTTACAATGTCATGACAAAATTCTTCATATATTAAATAGATCCATTGGTTAAGTTTTGTTTCTGTCTTGATATCTATTACAAATTTCCCAATCCATTCACATTGCAGTAACACACGCTTCAAATTATCAACTAGATTTTTTCGGTTTAGCGAATATTCATATTGAACATTGAAAAGTACCGTGCTATTTAATCACCCACGATATTTTTCGTTATCAAACCAGAATTTCCAGGCTGTATGCTCCCATAATTGATCGTAAGATCGAAAATGTATCAATACAAGATGAAAATAATATACTGCTGGTATACAGATTCACACGCTGGTAATCGTATGTGAAAATTGGGAACATTTTCGTGTTCAAAGTTCCTTACTTCAAAAAAATATCGTTCAATTTTTAGGTTATTTCTATATCTATGATGGAAGCACAGAAAATTTTTAGTTACTTTTTTGTAACTAGAAATAAAGCTGCGACTGGACTTTCAAGGCCTGCTCTGATGTCAATCATTCTTGGATGGACTATACTACCCATTCGAATCATGCAGAATACCCATTAGACTGATCAGGATCGCCTATACTTTCAGTGCTCTGAGCGTCTGAACAAAACTCGAAACTGAAAAATCGAAAAATATAAAACCGAATAATTCGTTACTTATGAAGGCTACATGGACGATTTTGGTATCAAAATGTAGGTTTTCGAGGTCGCTCCATTCAATAAAAGATATTCCAGAGCCCTAACTAGCATAGTTTAGATTTTCACCTGTCAAATGGCATTTTTCGAAAAATTGCAAATTTCAAACTCTCATATCTTCCGTTCCTATCATCTCCGCCAAAAATTATTTATATCATATGGATCAGCATACCTCAATGTATCACTGTGCAAAATATGAGCGATTTGAATAATCTCAAATTTTGGGTGAAAAATGCCAAAGGGGTAAGACCCCCTAAAAACACCATATTTGTCATCACCAAGGAATCCCTGGCGAATCCAAAGTCGTTTTTCGAAAGTGAAGATCTACTACCCATTCGAATCATGCAGAATACCCATTAGACTGATCAGGATCGCCTATACTTTCAGTGCTCTGAGCGTCTGAACAAAACTCGAAACTGAAAAATCGAAAAATATAAAACCGAATAATTCGTTACTTATGAAGACTACATGGACGATTTTGGTATCAAAATGTAGGTTTTCGAGGTAGCTCCATTCAATAAAAGATATTCCAGAGCCCTAACTAGCATAGTTCAGATTTTCACCTGTCAAATGGCATTTTTCGAAAAATTGCAAATTTCAAACTCTCATATCTTCCGTTCCTATCATCTCCGCCAAAAATTATTTATATCATATGGATCAGCATACCTCAATGTATCACTGTGCAAAATATGAGCGATTTGAAAAATCTCAAATTTTGGGTGAAAAATGCCAAAGGGGTAAGACCCCCCAAAAACACCATATTTGTCATCACCAAGGAATCCCTGGCGAATCCAAAGTCGTTTTTCGAAAGTGAAGATCTACTACCCATTCGAATCATGCAGAATACCCATTAGACTGATCAGGATCGCCTATACTTTCAGTGCTCTGAGCGTCTGAACAAAACTCGAAACTGAAAAATCGAAAAATATAAAACCGAATAATTCGTTACTTATGAAGGCTACATGGACGATTTTGGTATCAAAATGTAGGTTTTCGAGGTCGCTCCATTCAATAAAAGATATTCCAGAGCCCTAACTAGCATAGTTTAGATTTTCACCTGTCAAATGGCATTTTTCGAAAAATTGCAAATTTCAAACTCTCATATCTTCCGTTCCTATCATCTCCGCCAAAAATTATTTATATCATATGGATCAGCATACCTCAATGTATCACTGTGCAAAATATGAGCGATTTGAAAAATCTCAAATTTTGGGTGAAAAATGCCAAAGGGGTAAGACCCCCCAAAAACACCATATTTGTCATCACCAAGGAATCCCTGGCGAATCCAAAGTCGTTTTTCGAAAGTGAAGATCTACTACCCATTCGAATCATGCAGAATACCCATTAGACTGATCAGGATCGCCTATACTTTCAGTGCTCTGAGCGTCTGAACAAAACTCGAAACTGAAAAATCGAAAAATATAAAACCGAATAATTCGTTACTTATGAAGGCTACATGGACGATTTTGGTATCAAAATGTAGGTTTTCGAGGTAGCTCCATTCAATAAAAGATATTCCAGAGCCCTAACTAGCATAGTTCAGATTTTCACCTGTCCAATGGCATTTTTCGAAAAATTGCAAATTTCAAACTCTCATATCTTCCGTTCCTATCATCTCCGCCAAAAATTATTTATATCATATGGATCAGCATACCTCAATGTATCACTGTGCGAAATACGAACGATTTGAAAAATCTCAAATTTTGGGTGAAAAATGCCAAAGGGGTAAGACCCCCTAAAAACACCATATTTGTCATCACCAAGGAATCCCTGGCGAATCCAAAGTCGTTTTTCGAAAGTGAAGATCTACTACCCATTCGAATCATGCAGAATACCCATTAGACTGATCAGGATCGCCTATACTTTCAGTGCTCTGAGCGTCTGAACAAAACTCGAAACTGAAAAATCGAAAAATATAAAACCGAATAATTCGTTACTTATGAAGGCTACATGGACGATTTTGGTATCAAAATGTAGGTTTTCGAGGTCGCTCCATTCAATAAAAGATATTCCAGAGCCCTAACTAGCATAGTTCAGATTTTCACCTGTCAAATGGCATTTTTCGAAAAATTGCAAATTTCAAACTCTCATATATTCCGTTCCTATCATCTCCGCCAAAAATTATTTATATCATATGGATCAGCATACCTCAATGTATCACTGTGCAAAATATGAGCGATTTGAAAAATCTCAAATTTTGGGTGAAAAATACCAAAGGGGTAAGACCCCCCAAAAACACCATATTTGTCATCACCAAGGAATCCCTGGCGAATCCAGAGTCGTTTTTCGAAAGTGAAGATCTACTACCCATTCGAATCATGCAGAATACCCATTAGACTGATCAGGATCGCCTATTTTTTGAGTGCTCTGAGCGTCTGAACAAAACTCGAAACTGAGAAATCGAAAAATATAAAACCGAATAATTCGTTACTTATGAGGGCTACATGGACGATTTTGGTATCAAAATGTAGGTTTTCGAGGTCGCTCCATTCAATAAAAGATATTTCAGAGCTCTAACTAGCATAGTTTAGATTTTCACCTGTCAAATGGCATTTTTTGAAAAATTGTAAATTTCAAACTCTCATATCTTCTGTTCCTATCATCTCCGCCAAAAATTATTTATATCATATGGATCAGCATCCCTCAATGTATCACTGTGCAAAATATGAGTGATTTGAAAAATCTCAAATTTTGGGTGAAAAATGCCAAAGGGGTAAGACTCACCAAAAACACCATATTTGTCACCACCAAAGAATCCCTGGCGAATCCAATGTCGTTTTTCGAACGTGAAGATCTACTACCCATTCGAATCATGCAGAATACCCATTTACCTGATCAGTATCGCCTATTTTTTGAGTGCTCTGAGCGTCTGAACAAAACTCGAAAATGAAAAATCGAAAAATATAAAACCGAATAATTCCTTACTCATGATGGCTACATGGACGATTTTGGTATCAAACTGTAGGTTTTTGAGGACGCTGAATCCAATAAAGAACAATTCAAGTCGCTATCCATGATAGTTTAGATTTTGACCTGCGAAATGGCATTTTTTATAAAATCAAAATTTCAAATCGTCATAGCTCTTGCTCCTGTTCTCCTATCCACGATTCTTTTGTATATTGTTAATCAGCATTGTCCAGAGTACCTACCTCTAGACGTTTGCCCGAAATTATTTTTTGAATATAAAAATGTCATAAAATTATCTTTCAAATAAAAAAAATTTTGGCTTCAATCCTAATTTTAATGTGTTTCATCACAGCAGTAGATGGATAACTTTCAGGGTGACATTCAGATACGAATTTTTCTCAACTGCTCTTGCGGCAAGTTTCTCGAAAATGCGCACCAAAATCGCGAAACTTGAAACTCATGGACGTTTGTGATATCGTCGTATTAATATTAAATGGCTATTCCTTCAAGACGCCAGTTCAATCACGACGGTACAGCTTGATAGACTAATAAAGTAAACGATTAAAATCGCTCTTAAGGCCCATCACGACGGATATAACCGGAGACCGATTCAATTAATAATTTCACAACATTAGCATTTGTGAGACGACGATAAAATCCGTCAAGTTAATCATTCTTCCTGGCAGTAAAATCCGTTTTATTTCGATGTGATTCCCGAACAACCGGGTCGATTAATGGGAGTATTAACAATTCTTACGGCTTGTTTTATGCCGGACAATAAGTCAAGGAGGAAGAGTTCCTAGAGAAATTCGCACATAAAAATATTGCAGGTTGAAATTTATTGCAGTATACAGATGTTCCAGAGTAGGTGTAACAAACTAATGAAGCACATTGAAGTAAAATTCAGGATTTCACCGAATCTTATGTGAAAGAAGAGAAATGAACAATTTTCAAAATACTGAAATGCTGATAAGTGATTTAATACTTGGTATTTCCACCCCTTACGTTAATTACAGAATCGGCAACGACGGTTCATACTCAAAATGAGTGATCTTAAAATGTTCTGATCTAATCCTTCCCAGATTTCTCCGAGTTGGATTCCTAAGTCATTAAGAGTAGCTGGATGATTTTCTGAACTTCTCAGCCTTCTATTGAGGTTGTCCCAAACCTGCTCAATCGGATTGGGATCTGGACTTCTTGCTGGCCATTCCATTCGAGAGACTTCAACCTCTTCAAGGTACTCCTGAACGTTGCGCGCACGATGGGGTCTGGCATTATCGTCCATAAAAATGAAATTTTCACCAATGTATGGGGCAAATGGCACTATATGCTCTTCAAGAATGTTCCTTATATACTTATCAGCATTCATAGCTCCATTATCAACGACCACTAGGTCTGTGCGAGCAGTCAAAGATATTCCAACCCATACCATAATCGATCCTCCCCCGAAACCAGTAGTATTCAGGAAATTGCACTGAGCATATCTTTCATGTGGACGTCTGTATACAAGGGAACGTCGATCACAATGGTAGAGGCAGAATCTAGACTCATCTGTGAAGAGAACTCTCAGGGCCCCCGTAAGGGCTACTGGCGCCTGTGTGCAAAAAGAATTTTGGCGCCCCTTAAAGCATTTTGGATTTTTTTATTTATTAGGTGGCAAGGTAGCTAGGTGCTTGAAATATATTGAAAAACTGAACTTTAGAAGGCAAAAACTAGATATTTCTTTGTAAACCAAAAAATAAAACAAACAAAACACAACAGAACAAACAGAATAAAATCATAACGAAATAAATAACTCAAAATAAATTCTTGTTCACAACCACTTTGAAGTATTTCCTTGACTAGTAGGGTACAGACACTCTGTTGTTAAATACTATAAAATAACCCAAAACTAAAAATCACATCTTTTTCAGGAACAAAAAACAGAAATATTCGCTAATGTGTTGGAATTAAAAAAAAAATTGGTTTTATGAAATTACTCTCTACACCGTACACGATTTTTTTTGGGTTTCGGAGGTTATGAGTACGCATTGAGAAACATTTTTTCCTATACAAAATGATGTTCAATTTTCACCAGTGGCGTCCGTACAGACTTCTGTCCGAATAAATTCGGTGCAAAAATTGGTACGCCAATAATTTTTCTCGAATTTTAAATTATTTAGGTGATCACCATATAATTCACAATAAGAATGGTTTCTTGAGTTTTTTACCGGCGAAGAATACTTTCTGAAAAAAAAATAAAATGCAATTTCATCTAAGAGAGTTAAGAAATTATTACCTACTTCTAAAATCGTCTGGACACAGATTAAGGCAGCTTAGTCGCCTTCATATTTGATGTTTGCAAAATTGATTTCGACTGCAGATTTTACAGAATATCTAAGATGGTAAATTTCACAAACATTTTTTTTATTTTCAACACCCTTATCTTAGGAACAATGCGTCAGGGAGCCATAGTCCATAGGAACTTTATATCATAAAATCATCTGGAGATTAAGACCCCGAATTCACGGGAACTTATTATGGAAATGAGTACGCATTCAAACACATGATGAGATTGCATTTTATTTTTTTTCTCAGAAAGTATTCGTCGCAGGCAAAAAACTCAAGAAAACATTCTTATTGTGAATAATATGGTGATTACGAAAATAATTTAAAATTCGAGAAAAATCATTGGCGTACCAATTTTTCCACCGAATATATTCGGACAGAAGTCTGTACGGACGCCACTGGTGAAAATTTTTTATAGGAAAAAATGTGTCTTGATGCGTACTCATGACCTACCAAAACGCAAAAAAAATCGTGTACGGTGTAGAAAATAATTTCATGAAACCAATTTTTTTTTTAATTTCAACACCCCGTATCTCAGAAACAGTGCGTCAGGGACCTATGGTCCATAGGAACTTTATGTCATAAAATCATCTGAGGATTAAGTTCCCAAATTTATGGTCCCTCATTCTGAAACACCCTGAATATATTCATATAAAAGTATCACTTTCTACTTATACTTAGGTATTTTAAAAAATATGCAGGTACTTCTTTGAAAAATACCGAGTTCACTTCCCCATAAAATCAAAAATGAAAGCTAGGTACAGTAGAAGAATAAAAAAGTGCTATTATAGTAGCGATATTTCCCTAGACTTGGCCGTTTGTTGCAAATTCATCAATTACATCGCTAAAATTGATACCTACCATCAAGAATTTCTTGTTCAATTGTTAATATTGCTAGTCCAGACAATCTTTCTTGAAGCATTGTCGATCTTAAATAATTTTTAATGATTTTCAACTTTGAGAAAGATCGCTCGCCAGAAGCTACATATACAGGCAATATCAGAAGAATTCTTCGTGAAATGTTTAGGTTTGGAAGGGTCGAGATTAAATTGTTTTCAAAAATATATTGTAAAATACTTAATGGGTCAGTATCATCAGGTAATGAGAACAACTACATGTGCGTTGAAGAACGTTTACAGAGACGCATCAAATACAAGCATTTTCATTTTAGCATTAATTTTTGTTTATTTTTTTTTTGCGATTTTTGACCCAGGACTTTGGCGCCCCTAAAAGGATGGCGCCCGTGTGCATTGCACACTTCGCACACATGGTAGCGGGGGCCCTGAGAACTCTTTCCCAATCGGCCTCTTCCCAATGGATATGCTCTCTCGCAAAATCCAAACGCGCCCTTCGATGGGCTGGGGTAAGAGCTGGGCCTCTTGCCGCGACACGAGGCCTTATCATATTCTCTGAGGCGATTTCTTATTGTCTGAGTGCTAATTTGCACCTCATGAGTTTGCTCAAGCTGATTTTGAAGGAGGCGAGCGGTTGCAAACCGTTGTCTCAACGAAGAAACTCTCAAGTAACGTTCTTGAATGGCAGTTGTTACCCGTGGTCTACCCTGTCCTGGTCTTCGGACCTCCATACCTGTCTCCCTGAATCGCTGCAACATTCTGGACACACTTGTATGGGAAACCAAACCTTTCTGCAATTCTTGTGTATGTCCACCCTTCTTCTCGCAAAACTACCGCTTGGGCACATTCCTCTTGGTCAAATTGCGTTTTCGCGTTGCATAGCGATCGAGTGTAGAAAATCGAACGAAAGAAAAACTATTGATCACTAGAATTGATCGAGAACAACTGATATTAGAATGGAGCCAATACATTCAAAATCTGATAATATCATCTTTTTTTATTCCTGCTGGAAGAAAACATCTGTATTGAAGAAAAACGTTGAAAGTGGATAACATATGCATGCATATTTCTGATAAAAATAATTATCATTGAGAACACCTTCAGTTGTCGAATAAATTTGAGATTTCCATAATGTGCCTTAATTTTTGCGCAGTGTATTCGAAATTGGTATCTGGGGGTTTTCTGGGTCAGAAATTACGATTTTTCAATATTGAGGAATTCAAGATTACTTGACAGAGTTTGACATTTCTCAAAAAATTAATCTCCTTGCCTTACTGTTGGTTTTTTTTACAGTTGAATGCGAATCTAACTTCAAAGGAGTATCTGTCGAGAAAGGCGAATCTACCTACAAGGTGAATCTACCTACAAGGTGAATCTGCCTAAAATGCGAATCTACCTACTAGGTTGATCTACCTAAAATGCGAATCTACCTAATATATTGATCTGTGGGCCCAAACTAGTTATTATAAAAGCTTGTCTGTGAAAATGTTTTTTTATAAAAGCTTGTTTCTTCGAATGTCAAAATAACACCTCCTATTGGAAACCCTTTCACAAAAGCAACAGTTAACAAACTCTGATCTTTCTTGGAGTCTTACAATTGATCTGCAATCACCAAAGAACAATGGAAATATCTGCTCGTTACAAAGTGCTTCACCTGTGAAGAGAACCTTATTGAATTAAAACGAATACTCGGTGAGTAATTAATTAAAAACTTGTCATTATCCCGAGCGTATTTAATCGGTGAGCTCCGTCGGAGCGAGACATCTCGGTTTGTGAAGCGGAGTATACCCCTAGGAAACATATAAATTCCCCCAGCCCCTCGGCGACCCCTGTATAAGTATACGCTTGGACTATCTCGAAAAGATGAGAATCGTACTGCGAATTCCAGTTTCTTAAGATTGTGTTCCCGTCTTTTTCTGACTCATTGCGCCTACTTTTCGCTCTTCATTCCGGGGGAATTTCCGCAGAAAAGGGGGGCTTTATGGCGTTGTTGCGTGCCAGAGTGAAAGAGATGGCGGAGACACCACGTGGAGTTGACGTTTGCCTGTAGCTTGGAGGAGCGAATGGGGAGAACCGAGAACGCCCATTTACTTATTGGATAAAGAGGAACACTTTAGCTAAGGTCCCCCGTACACTAGAGGATAATGATGTCCTGCGAATTCAAAGCTTTATGCAGGGTTTTTGATAAGGACTTCTTCTCAAAATTTTCTTTTGGAAATCTTTGTAGGGAGGAGAATCCTGAACATCCCAGACAGCACCAGATATTTTCAGAATATCCCTAGAATATTCATTTTGGCATTCTGGAATATTCTATGAATATGCGTATGGGAATTCCACAGATATTCAAATATAAGAAGGAGCTTCGTAAACAAACAGAATCGTCTGGTTTGCGCACAATAAAGCTCCTATTCGTCAAACGGTGATAACAACGCTCTCTTCGACAGCCCTAAGAGACTGCCAGGATCGTACTCGGACAGTGGATGGTACTGGATAGAAATGATTCAATAATTTGAGTCAGCAATTCCCACATTAGAACTTTTTTTTCTCGGAAACTCTAGTGCAAAATTTCTGTTATGATTTGCAACTGTCATAAACATTTTATATCCGACGTACCCTATTTTTAATTTTGTTTTGTTTTTATATTATTATCTAATAAATAATTTCTTTTTCGGTTGCTCGAGATTGCGGCAAGGTAATTCCAGGAAACACCAGAGTTTTAGAGATTTGGGTCGGAATCTTGCAAGATTCCGACAAAGTAATTCCGGGAAACACCAGATTTGGGTCCTTTTTCCTAATGGGTGAAGCCATCTTGATTTGCATAAATATCGAAGTTTTGAATTGACAAGACTCGAAAAAGATCTCTGTTCAAATTTATAATGGTCGTTTACTTGTAATATCCGAAATATATTTAGTTTTGGTCCTTAATTTTATATTATTTTGTACGAAACTCTTTGTCGGCTGCTCAAGATTCCGACAAGGTAATTCCGGGAAACACCAGGTTTGGGTCCTTTCCCTTAATGGATTAAAGCCATCTTGATTTGCATAAATATCGAAGTTTTCAATTGACAAGACCAGTTAAAATACCTAGAGCTACTGTGAAGGTCTAGCTGTTCGAAGTGTTTATAGATTTTGTTGTGAAAAGTGTATTGAGTTGGAAAATCTTTTGACAAAATGTATATAGTGTTTATAGAACAATGTCGAATTCGGAAACGGATACTGCATCTGCGGGTGATATGTGGGGACCACCACGAAAAAGGTCCAAAAGGTCGCATTTCTCTGCTGAAGAGAAAGAGATAATTTTGAACATTTTTCGAAAAGAATTGGAAGAACATCCTGATTTATCGAAAAGAGACTTAGTAGGAGTTGTTTCAAAATCCTCAGAGGTGAGTGATTCAGCTGTATTCAGAATTCTCAGAGAATATGAAGAGAATAAGACATTGACGCCACCTAAGAGGAGAGCCCAGTCGTTAAAAATAATCGATTCGGTTGACGATTTCCATATGAACCTTATCCGAAGAATTGTCCACTGTTTTTTTCCGGAATGAAATCCCAACGATTTCTAAAGTTCTAGAAATCGTGAATGATGACGACAGTTTGCCAAATTTCAAAAGAACAACGTTCTATAAATTATCGACAAAAATGGAATTCAAATTCAGTTAAAACTGAACGATTGTGTGAATTCTCCTCGATTCGACTCTGGACGGAAAGAAACTTTACGAAGGCCCTCCTACCTCTGCGCCAAACATGTTGTTATTGCTCCTTCTTACATTTGAACAGAGTATAGTGTAAGTAACAGGGAAGATGTGATACTTTTCCTTGTGGGTATGTCCCCCTTCAAAGGAACGAAGACCTGTTAAGCGAGTGAGAGAAAAAATCTCTTTCGCCGACGATGTGGGCATAATTGCGTCCTTGTCGGCAGATCGACGAGTAGCTACTATAACAGCGCCGGTTCAATGTGTATGTAGGTATATACAGTGCCGGAGTCCTAACCTTACCTCACTACTTACACACCGGCATGTGTAAGATACAGTGTCAACATTCATGTACTAAGCATGTGTGAATGTACACTCCGTTTAGCTAACGGCTTTGGGTGTTTAATTTATACAAGAGATTGTACGTAGCTCGAAATCCAGAGGCGTATCACAATAGGGGGTTATTGTTAATTGTTATTTTCATTATGTAATTGTTTCTGATGAACACTGTGTCCCATTCTGGTTGAGACTTCACTGTATCTCAGCTATTATTGGAGATAGGGACATACAGTTTTCGCGACCCTGTATCACGTTTTTGTAAAACTTTTAAAGCCACAAAAAGAAATATTCCAACTACATTTGTTCCTGAAATACAGGGCGAAAACGAAAATGTTCACTTTTTGAGTAATTTCTCACTCCCTGTATCAGATAGAAAAAAATAAAAACTGCTTATAATAGATATTTTTACTAAAAGTCAGTGGCGTTTTTCAAATTTTTCATACCACTGTTTTCAAGATTGGGCAAAAACTTGATAGTTTTTAAATGGAACACCTTTATATTTCAACGTCAAATTTTTGCAATCTTTTTTCTGAATACATCGATGTATCACAACCTTATCGTTAATGAAATTTAGCTTCAAAAATCAGAGAAATCTACTTTCATGTTTGTTTATTCAAATGCCTAAAAATTGAAGATGTATAAAATAAATTTCTGTTTATTGCATTCATGAAAACTAAGTCTCAAACAGGGTCAATACAAATTGATAATGATGGCTGACGGTGAATACATGGAATTTCAAAAATTTTTAAAAGTACATATATTAAGTATCAAATATTCAAACAGCAGCGCTGCATTTTTTTCAAACATGACGCTTTAAAAATGTAATAATTAAATGCATGTGTGAAAGAATTCATTGCCAACTATTGAAACACAAACATAAATTTATCCATATTAATATGGATTTTTCTGAGTTTTGAAGCCAGATGAAGGGGTGAAAATTATCGTTTCTCTGATAAACACTTGCCCCTCTATGAACGGGGGAAGGAACTACAACAAAAATCAGCTTCAAATCGTTCAACTGTTGAACGATTTGATGCAAAATTTTTCGCTGTTTACTGCCAATTTTAGTGGCGGCACATAGGAGCTACAATAAAAACTGTAATCTGCTAGCTATTTATTTACAGAAATCTGTAGGATATTTATTTTCCTCATAGCTAAAATTAATTGTCGTTTTATTGCATCCAAAAAAATCAGGTGTGATGAGATCTGAACATCCCACATTTCTTGCGCTGGTCCCCATCATCGTATTCGGCTTGGGAAATAGTTCTTTATAGTTCAGCTACTCACCGCCAGATGCGAGGGTAACAATTATCGATTCTCTGATACACACTTGCCCCTCTATGAACGGGTGAAGGAACTACAACTAAAATCAGCTTCAAATCGTTCACTGCGATGTTCCTCTATGTATATTCAAACTCAATGCTAGCATTCTGAATATACATAGAGGCACATCTCCCTCGAATGATTGATGCAAAAAATTTCCGCAGTTTATTGCCAACTTTAGTGGCGGCACTTAGTAGTTTCTATCTAAAGGAACTATAATCTGCAAGCTGTTCATTCTGTAGGATAACAGAGTTCTGTAAATAAATAATTCTGATAATCTGCTAGCTATTCATTTACAGAAATCTGTAGGATTACAGATTTCTAGCTATTCATTTACAGAAATCTGTAGGATTACAGATTTCTAGCTATTCATTCACAGAAATCTGTAGGATTACAGATTTCTGTAAATGAATAGCTAACATTTCAGCTCTAACTTCTTTTCAACCGAATCCTAAACCGTTAGATTCATACTGTAGCTTTACCAACCCCCATCGAGAAGAGCGTAGCGGATGCTGAGTTTCTGAAGAATATTCCACCCCCGAATAAATCAGTACCGCCCCCTAATTTGGGCGACGCCCCGATGTCTTCACAGATTCAGTTAGGCTTGGAACTGTTCTTGGCAACAGCAAATCGGAGGCTCACTTTGAGGCCCTGTTTCAGGCACCCTGTATAATATTTCCTCATAATTCATACAAGAAGCAGTATCAGCGTACTTTCTCTTGTTCCACTGTGGCGAAAAAAATTTCTCACAATGAGGGATTTTGGAGATATTAAATCTAAATTGCGACACTCTGTCAACAAATTTGACAATCAGGCTATAACTCAACCATCGCTTAGTGATTGCGCATATCTTATATCAGATTGGTGCAGAATTGAACGAAGAATTCAAATATATATGAAAATACCGGGTGTTACATTTGAAATAACGAAGTTTACATTCGTTTCCGGTAGAACCGGAAGTAGATTCCGCTTGAAAATATTTTACTATTCAAGTTCATGTACTCTGAAACAAAAATACAGAATCGTGAATTTGTATCAAAAGTCCTTCCTTGAATACGTCTAATGAATGACCCTGTATATTGCGATAAAAAAATGGTCTGGAGAAAATTTGGACAATAAATAATTTGTCCTTTTCTCGTTCACTGCTTGATACATAGGGGGCGTGATAGTCTCAGAATTACTCTGAACTGTTAACTGTAGTCCAAAAGTAGTCTTTACAGAGTGTTACAGATTTGCGGTGAAAGATTTTGGAATTCTTAGTAATAAGCGTGCAAAGAAGGAGGGTAGGTAAAAAAAATACGCACGATTTAATGTAACAAAAATTTATTATGAGTTAAAAATAAATAATAAAATCAAACAAACATACTTTCAACAAATTCACATAACACTAAATACAATCCCATAGTTTAAAGTTCAATAATCATTTCTTCAACATTATCCTTTCCCATTCTCATACGAAAAAAGCACTGCTTCGCAATCGAAATTAATACCAATTGAGATAATCTCTGGTGTGAGTCTCTCCAAAATTCTCCCATTTCATATCGAAACTAAACTGTGAACTTCACAAATATTCCGAGTTCTCAAGAAATCCGTTCACAACTGACAACCGTGGACGTAGGTCACGTTGTGAAAAATAGCGGCAGCCGCGGAAGAGAAAAAACTACAGGGCGATTGGCTTCCAAATCTGGACATGCCGGAGGTTGGGCAGCAGGCCGTGGGTTCCGTAGGTGATGGGTTCCTTAAGGTTCTAGAGTTTAGCAGATCTTTTTCCATGGAAGTCTGGTGCCTGAGTTGTTCTAAACGCAGCTGGTTCTGTCTTTTCCATTTCGTCCTGAAACCATATTTAAAAAAGAATTAGTCTCAGAGAAAATCTGTTTGGATTTCCTTAATCTACGGCATCGAATTAATAAATGGTGAAAATTTCGTATCGAAAAATTTTTTGGCTCCGATCGACTTCAAATTCACATCATTTACTAATTCGAGGACGTAGACTAAGAAAATCCAATCGGTTCTTCCGTGAGGACAACAGTTTTTGATTTACGAACGATGAAAAATCGGAAAATTTGGACCTTCGCGAAAAAAATCAGAAAATCTAAACTGTTCGACTCTGATGAATGAAAATTGTTTTTTTCGACTAACAAAGGATCAATCTATATGCAAAAAAATCAGCATCTTTACAAATCAATTTTTCTGGGAAATACGGCAGTCCAAAAATGACCTATTTTTCACGATTTTCCGACTCAAAGTCAGTTATTTTCCAAAATACACAGGAGAATTCTAATCACAGATTCGTAATCTACGTGTCTGAATTAGTAAATAAAATGACCCGGGTTGATATACTCCGATATACATATAGTACTCTCGTTCCACTTGAACGAGAGCTATAATTTCAACTCTTGGAATGAGTTGAGGATAACGCCAAGCTAGACGTATATGCAGGACCTTCAGAAGTATCAACATGTGAAATTTCATCACTCTAGGACTTTTAGTTTTGAAGGAAACCCGCGGAGAGACCTGTTCTTTTTTCGCGCTCGTTCCACTTGAACGGGAGCTATAATTTCAACTCTTGGAATGAGTTGAGAATAACGCCAAGCTAGAAGTATATGCAGGACCTTCAGAAGAATCAACATGTGAAATTTCATCACTCTAGGACTTTTAGTTTTGAAGGAAACCCGCGGAGAGACCTGTTCTTTTTTCGCGCTCGTTCCACTTGATCGAGAGCTATAATTTCAACTCTTGGAATGAGTTGAGGATAACGCCAAGCTAGACGTATATGCAAGACCTCCAGAAGAATCAACATGTGAAATTTCATCGTTCTAGGGCTTCTAGTTTTGGGGAAAACCGCGGAGAGACTTTCGTTCCCTTCAAATGATGGCTATATCATTTCAACTCTTGCAATGAACTGGGGATAACGCCAAGCGTCTTTCACGAGGAACCTCACCCATATTTATACGGGAAACTACTGAACGTATTTTCATGAAATTCAGCACTTATAAGTATTTCACGATGCTGATGAAATCTAAAATAATTTCAAGGCATGAGCACCTCCGGTTTTTCCGGAAATGACGTCAACTTCCGTTTTTCAAATTAGAACCCCATAAAAAAATGGGGTTCTAATTTGAAAAAATTGATTTTTCACGATTTTGTCATCCCTAACTTTGAAAGCGATTTTTTCACCCCCTGTATCATGAATCGCGATTTCGATTCTTAAAGTGGATACATCAATCTTACATCTTGAAAAATCCCAAAAATGAAAATTTTCCATCCAAAAACCTCGAAGTTATTCTTGTTTCAGCGGAGCTCTATTTTCGATTTTTTTTTCGAATTTTCCCGCTCAGAGAGAATTTTCCAACCAAAACTGAAAAATGTGACATCAAAATAACTTGAAATTTTCTAAGGAATCTATTTCTGCAATAAAAAAATGGTGTTCTAATTTGAAAAACCGAAGTTGACGTCATTTCCGGAAAAACCGGAGGTGCTCATGCCTTGAAAATATTTTAGATTTCATCAGCATCGTGCAGGCACGTAGCGAGGGGGGGAGCCCGGGGGCCCGGGCCCCCCCCGAAATATTAAAAAAATCAAAAAATGACCTTATATTTGACAAAATTTGCAATGTTTACTTATTGTGGGCCCCCCCCGAAAGTTGTGGGCCCCCCCCGAAAGAAAATCCTGGCTACGTGCCTGGCATCGTGTAATACTTATAAGTGCTGAATTTCATGAAAATACGTTCAGTAGTTTCCCGTATAAATATGGGTGAGGTTCCTCGTGAAAGACCCTGTCTAGGGAATATTTAGTGCTTTTCTGAAGAAAGAATCTGATGCTAGTAATGTATGGAAATGTATTATCTTAAAACGCTTTCAATGAATCTTCATTGTTCCACATCTTGTACAAGACTTGCAGGACTCTTCTCCCAACGTCCACGACAACCTTTAAATTCCCTTACCGTCTGTTCTGATACCACGTTTTGACCTGAGTCTCGCTCAGGTTAAGAGCATCAGCCACGTCACTCCTATCCGCCACGCTGAGGTATTTCTGACACCTGAACTTCCGTTCCAAAAAGGCGAGCTGCGCGTGCGTGAAAGCCGTGCGCCGCCTTCGCGCCTTGCGTCCTTTAGCCGCCTCCAGCGAGTTCTGGACGTCTTCGGGTAGAGAGAGGCCAGTCGCGCCGCCTACAGGATGGGTGCCGTCACTTCCGCACGTTTCTGAACTCCTGGTCGCCTCTGTATCTTCGGATTCTGTGGGGGTAAGAAATGCGGGCATTCAGATACTCAGTATAATACGATTTTTGATCATGGTTTAGAATTTCTTCGATTTATTGTGGAAGCAGATCGCCATCTGATGATTCAGAATGAAATAATAAGATCGGGAATGCTACGAAGTAGAAAAATGGTGGAAAGTTCCATATATCGTTGAAAAATATAGTTATGTTCGCTCTGGTAAGATCTGAAAAGATCGAAACCTAGATCACGATCTTCTCTCTTTATCAGGAATGTTCTGTTGAGGGAGAAGGGTCATTCTCTCGAGTAGAAAGACGATGAAAAGTGAAAACCCTTCAAAAACCATAAAAGAAGACGAGAACCAAAAATCTCTCAATTTCATCGGATTCATTGACTACAAACAACCGAATGAATAGCAGGGGTGCTGAGAGACAACTGCCCCAAGGCATTCTTCTCGATTGAGACAAAACAATTCTCGTAACAAGAACGAAAGATAAACAGTCCGGAAAATCTGAGGAGTCAAGTGGTCTAGCACTTGTGGGATGTTTTGTGAAACGAAGTTTCACAAAACAAGAAGATTTTTAATTATAACTCCGGGCCACACTTCTGTCTTTCACGTTGAATGCATTATAGTGTGTGGATATGCCTTGTTTATAAGACAATGCCTGTGAAGAATGAAACAGTACTTGATACACCCACAATTGTGTGGGTTATGTTAGGGATATCGTATGTTTTAGTGGGATGGTGGAGAATCACCTTTGAGAGCACACAAATCTGTTGGAACAATAACTATGAAAGATTCGTGCAGTTCACCAGAGAATGAAAAACATTCAATAAAAAATTGTTATGTTCACGCTAATAAAAACTGAAACTCCGAAAGTGGATTGTGTAGAATTTGAAGGGCCTGCATCAGTGGAGGGTATAAACACCGGGGAAAGTTTTTTCGATTTGCAAACTTTACAGGAGTTGAATTGATTCTGAATGGTTCATAAATGTGGAGCAATTTTCTTTCTGATATTCCCATTTTTTTTTATTGAGCATCGTATTCACATGGAATATTTATACTGTTTCGAATTGTATTGTAAATGGTTTCTTTGAGAATAAATATTATTGTTTTATTCCATATTTCCATATGATATGAATTTATTGATTTTTCCAAAAAAAATTACTGGAGGAGTTGATTGATCGAAAAATTAACAAATTTGTGCCTATGAATCGTAAAAGAGTCATTCTTCTACGTTAAAATGATTCACACACAACACCCCTTCAACCCCATTCGAAAAAGAAGTATAACCCCCAATTTTTCTAATAGGAAGAATGGGCTTGTGATACATCGTTGCCTCTCTATTCAAAAATGGAAATAATTCTCATGGTTGAAATTCTTCATAATCTCTCTCGAATATTCCCAAATCTTATTACAACTATACTTAAGTTATTCAGCTTCAAGATGTGAAAGAAAGAAAATAAAAAACAAAACACAACATTGTGTGGCTCCTGTTCACTTTATACGCAGCAGCGGTTTTTCTTCCCAATTTTTTTCTAGGTACATGTTGCCATGAAAAACCGATCAGTGCTACTCTCAAGTTGCGGAAAGCTATATTTTAGAAGATATTGAAGATTTTGAAATTTGCATAAAATAAACCATTCCAAAACCTAAAATTCTATTATTACACATGATATATTCATGGAATATTGTATTTGACATATAATTCAACCAATTATTATCCTTCTTCCGAATTATTATAACAACAGGGGCGGTGATAATGTTTTTTTTTGAGAGGGGATTGTAAATGAAAGAATAATGCTGCAAAATGGTGAATGCGCAAGGCACTGCACTACCGCAGATATAGGTACATATACTCCATACTCCATTCACTTTTATAAAGTATAGCGGTTGGCCATGATTTAGGTTTATCAAGTTTTTTTCCCCTAGATCAGACGCAGGTTGACAATCGTGAAAATTAAGCGACATTGCCAGGTCTACTTTCTATTTACTCTTTTTCAACTTTGTAAATGGAGTTAGTTCTTCGAAGATTTAACTGTGGCGCAGGTTTCGTAGAACTACTACATTTTCATGCTGGAGTATTTCCGGTTGTGCAAAAATGTATTTAAATGTCTTCTGAATTAACATAATATGTTCTCAAATTCATTAATTTCTCAAAGTAAATGAACATTTCGATAAATACGTAATTTTTTAGCAGAAACGACAACGTTGTGGGCGTATCTGACAGTGCAATGACCATAACCTCACATTTTCAAAATATACGCGGTGAAATGAGTCAAAATTTCATGGCAAACCGCGATACTTTATAAAAGTGAATGGAGTATACATAGTGTAACAGCCAAATGAAATAAATTCGATAACGAATAAATGAGGGGGTGTTATGAAAAACGCTTGGACACGTCGATTTGTTATTTTGAATGCGCATATTTTTCGAGAAAATAAAATTATATAGGGTGTTCCATGCGACCGTGGCCAATACCAACTTTCTTATTTCAATTGAAACCCCCTGTATATTATTTTTTTTTTGGATTCTTCAGAAAATTTTAGACATAATTCATGTACAATGTCCTATACCTATCTTCAACTTTTTCGGAAATATTAATTGTTTTCAGATTTTTTACAAAAATTAACATTTTAAAAAAAGGTTTGGTTAGGTTAGGTTAGGTTTGCTTTGGTTAGATTTGGTTAGTTCAGGCTAGGTTAGGTTAGATTAGATTAGGATAGGTGTGGATATGCCTTCTTTATAAGACAATGCCTGTAAAGAATGAAACAGTACTCGATACACCCACACAATCTTCATTTGTTAGGGATAACGTATTTTTTAGTAGGATAGTGGAGAATCACCTTTGTGTGCACACGAATCTGTTGGAACAATAATCATTAAAGATTCGTGCAGTTCACCAGAGAATGAAAAACATTCAATAGTGCATTATACAAACGTGGAGGTCTTGGAGTGCCTCGCGCATTCATCATTTTGCAGCATTATTCTTTCATTCACCCTTCCCCTCTCAAAATAAACATTATAGCCGCCCCTGTTGTTATAATAATTCGGAAAGAGGATAATAATGGTTGATTTATATGTTAAACACAATATTCCATGAATATATCATGTGTAATAATCGAGTTATAGGTTTTAAAATGGTATATTTTATGCAAATTTCAAAAATTCATATCTTCTAAAATATAGCTTTCCGCAACTTGAGAGTAGCACTGATCGATTTTTCATGGCAAAATGTACCTAGAAAAAAATTGGGAAGAAAATCCGCTGCTGGGCATAAGGTGAACGGAATACGATAGGGTTCCAACAGGATGGAGCACCACCACATTAGCAACGCAATATTTGGCAGTACCTCGACGGGATATTTCTTTCGTTTTCTGACGACTGAGTCTATGAAGACTCTGGTTATGGTGTACAGAAGTGTCAGAGTCAGAACCACGTAAATTACTCGTTTTTGAGAACGTTTTTCTTTTGAAATTGTGTAAACTGTTGCTGGCACATTCAAAAGATTTTCACGTTGTTCTTAGGAACTATCATTGCAATATTTCGAACATGCAGTTTTGAATTTTGTTTCTTTTTAATACTCTTACGCCTGTAGCTATAAACTATGAATTTTTTTTTCAATAGATTAAGAATTTAACATCGTTTACCTTCATCGCGCGCCGTCAAAACATCCCCAAGCAAATCTCTGATCAGGAAAGACTTCGGCTCTTGCATTTTCCGAACGAAAAATCACCGTCAAGTCGGAAAAACAAGCATGTTCGGCCGCTCGATCGCGCGAAAACCCCGTTTACAACCCGCCACGGGAAATTTGCGATAACTGTCGTAAAATGAGACGGATTTGCCTAAGCGGTACAATCTCACCCCCATTTTCTTCTCCCTCGATCAACCTTGGCTCCGCCCACCGGGTTAAAAAGCCCCGCCCGCCCCTTTACGCGCTACGGGGTTGTTTTTCTCGAGGGGGAGGGGGAGGACGTCGAGACGGGGTAGTTCTTGTGGACGGTGATCCGGGTATTATGCCTGTGTAATTGGGCGGTTTTCGGTGGTTTTCGACGCCGGGAAATGTCGTTAGGGATGATTTGGGGTGGGGGATGAAAGGAGAGGAAGGAAAGCGTGTGTTGGAGGATTGAGACCATGGGAAATTTTGGTAATGTCACTGAGTTTTTAATGCATGAAGGTGAAATAGAAATTTTCCTCAAAATTTGGGGTTGATTTCACAATATAAAGTCTGATTTTAGTAGAAGGGGATGAATTTAATTGGTTCGAAAATTATTGATATCAGTAACAAGGTGAAAAGTAATATTTTTTGAGTTGAAACACTCTGTAAAGTATTTCAGTACTCTCAGCTCCCTTGAAAATAATGTACAACGAAGACTTTTTTATTTTCAATATTCTCCTCTTTCATTCATCTCGATTAAAAAGAATCCTATACATTTTTCGATCAAGAGTCTCCAATAAATGAATAACGGCACTAAGTGAAATAAATTATATTTTCTTTACCTCAATATAACTATTTAGATACCTACTGAACCAAAATAGTTTGCAAATTTTTCATTAAATCTATTCCATTCGTTTTGATGAATTTATTCGTTTCATTCAAAGTCGTTTTTCGAAAGTGAAGATCTACTACCCATTCGAATCATGCAGAATACCCATTAGACTGATCAGTATCGCCTATACTTTGAGTGCTCTGAGCGTCTGAACAAAAGTCGAAACTGAAAAATCGAAAAATATAAAACCGAATAATTCGTTACTTATGAGGGCTACATGGACGATTTTGGTATCAAAATGTAGGTTTTCGAGGTCGCTCCATTTAATAAAATATATTCCAGAGCCCTAACTAGCATAGTTTAGATTTTCACCTGTCAAATGGCATTTTTCGAAAAATTGCAAATTTCAAACTCTCATATCTTCCGTTCCTATCATCTCCGCCAAAACTTATTTATATCATATGGATCAGCATACCTCAATGTATCACTGTGCAAAATATGAGCGATTTGAAAAATCTCAAATTTTGGGTGAAAAATGCCAAAGGGGTAAGACCCACCAAAAACACCATATTTGTCATCACCAAGGAATCCCTGGCGAATCCAAAGTCGTTTTTCGAAAGTGAAGATCTACTACCCATTCGAATCATGCAGAATACCCATTTACCTGATCAGTATCGCCAATATTTTGAGTGCTCTGAGCGTCTGAACAAAACTCGAAACTGAAAAATCGAAAAATATAAAACCGAATAATTCGTTACTTATGAGGGCTACATGGACGATTTTGGTATCAAAATGTAGGTTTTCGAGGTCGTTCCATTCAATAAAATATATTTCAGAGCCCTTACTAGCATAGTTTAGATTTTCACCTGTCAAATGGCATTTTTCGAAAAATTGCAAATTTCAAACTCTCATATCTTCCGTTCCTATCATCTCCGCCAAAAATTATTTATATCACATGTGTCAGCATACCTCAATGTATCACTGTGCAAAATATGAGCGATTTGAAAAATCTCAAATTTTGGGTGAAAAATGCCAAAGGGGTAAGACCCACCAAAAACACCATATTTGTCATCATCAAGGAATCCCTGGCGAATCCTAAGTCGTTTTTCGAAAGGGAAGATCTACTACCCATTCGAATCATGCAGAATACCCATTAGACTGATCAGTATCGCCTATACTTTGAGTGCTCTGAGCGTCTGAACAAAACTCGAAACTGAAAAATCGAAAAATATAAAACCGAATAATTCGTTACTTATGAGGGCTACATGGACGATTTTGGTATCAAAATGTAGGTTTTCGAGGTCGCTCCATTCAATAAAAGATATTCCAGAGCCCTAACTAGCATAGTTTAGATTTTCACCTGTCAAATGGCATTTTTCGAAAAATTGCAAATTTCAAACTCTCATATCTTCCGTTCCTATCATCTCCGCCAAAAATTATTTATATTATGTTGATCAACATACCTCAAGGTATAACTGTGCAAAAAATGAGCGATTTGAAAAATCTCAAATTTTGGGTGAAAAATGCCAAAGGGGTAAGGCCCCCCAAAAACACCATATTTGTCTTCACCAAGGAATCCCTGGCGAATCCAAAGTCGTTTTTCGAACGTGAAGATCTACTACCCATTCGAATCATGCAGAATACCCATTAGACTGATCAGTATCGCCTATACTCTGAGTGCTCTGAGCGTCTGAACAAAACTCGAAAATGAAAAATCGAAAAATATAAAACCGAATAATTCATTACTTATGAGGGCTACATGGACGATTTTGGTATCAAAATGTAGGTTTTCGAGGTCGCTCCATTCAATGAAAGATATTCTAGAGCCCTAACTAGCACAGTTTAGATTTTCACCTGTCAAATGGCATTTTTCGAAAAATTGCAAATTTCAAACTCTCATATCTTCCGTTCCTATCATCTCCGCCAAAAATTATTTATATCATATGGATTAGCATACCTCAATGTATCACTGTGCAAAATATGAGCGATTTGAAAAATCTCAAATTTTTGGTGAAAAATGCCAAAGGGGTAAGACCCATCAAAAACACCATATTTGTCATCACCAAGGAATCCCTGGCGAATCCAAGGTCGTTTTTCGAAAGTGAAGATCTACTACCCATTCGAATCATGCAGAATACCCATTAGACTGATCAGTATCGCCTAAACTTTGAGTGCTCTGAGCGTCTGAACAAAACTCGAAACTGAAAAATCGAAAAATATAAAACCGAATAATTCGTTACTTATGAGGGCTACATGGACGATTTTGGTATCAAAATGTAGGTTTTCGAGGTCGCTCCATTCAATAAAAGATATTCCAGAGCCCTAACTAGCATAGTTTAGATTTTCACCTGTCAAATGGCATTTTTCGAAAAATTGCAAATTTCAAACTCTCATATCTTCCGTTCCTATCATCTCCGCCAAAAATTATTTATATCATATGGATCAGCATACCTCAAGGTATCACTGTGCAAAATATGAGCGATTTGAAAAATCTCAAATTTTGGGTGAAAAATGCCAAAGGGGTAAGACCCCCCAAAAACACCATATTTGTCATCACCAAGGAATCCCTGGCGAATCCAAAGTCGTTTTTCGAAAGTGAAGATCTACTACCCATTCGAATCATGCAGAATACCCATTAGACTGATCAGTATCGCCTAAACTTTGAGTGCTCTGAGCGTCTGAACAAAACTCGAAACTGAAAAATCGAAAAATATAAAACCGAATAATTCGTTACTTATGAGGGCTACATGGACGATTTTGGTATCAAAATGTAGGTTTTCGAGGTCGCTCCATTCAATAAAAGATATTCCAGAGCCCTAACTAGCATAGTTTAGATTTTCACCTGTCAAATGGCATTTTTCGAAAAATTGCAAATTTCAAACTCTCATATCTTCCGTTCCTATCATCTCCGCCAAAAATTATTTATATCATATGGATCAGCATACCTCAATGTATCACTGTGCAAAATATGAGCGATTTGAAAAATCTCAAATTTTGGGTGAAAAATGCCAAAGGGGTAAGACCCCCCAAAAACACCATATTTGTCATCACCAAGGAATCCCTGGCGAATCCAAAGTCGTTTCTCGAAAGTGAAGATCTACTACCCATTCGAATCATGCAGAATACCCATTAGACTGATCAGTATCGCCTAAACTTTGAGTGCTCTGAGCGTCTGAACAAAACTCGAAACTGAAAAATCGAAAAATATAAAACCGAATAATTCGTTACTTATGAGGGCTACATGGACGATTTTGGTATCAAAATGTAGGTTTTCGAGGTCGCTCCATTCAATAAAATATATTCCAGAGCCCTAACTAGCATAGTTTAGATTTTCATCTATCAAATGGCATTTTTCGAAAAATTGCAAATTTCAAACTCTCATATCTTCCGTTCCTATCATCTCCGCCAAAAATTATACACATCATATGGATCAGCAAACCTCAATGTATCCTGTGCAAAATATAAGCGATTTGAAAAATCTCAAATTTTGGGTGAAAAATGCCAAAGGGGTAAGACCCACCAAAAACACCATATTTGTCATCATCAAGGAATCCCTGGCGAATCCTAAGTCGTTTTTCGAAAGGGAAGATCTACTACCCATTCGAATCATGCAGAATACCCATTAGACTGATCAGTATCGCCTATACTCTGAGTGCTCTGAGCGTCTGAACAAAACTCAAAAATGAAATATGCAAAACAAAAAACAAGGGTAAAAGAAGGCCCATATGGACAAGTTTGGTATTAAAATATAGTTTTTCGAGGGCGCTGAATTCAATTAAAAACAATTCAAGTCGCTATCTAGCATAGTTCAGATTTGTATTGAACTCTTATAATGAATGTACAATGAAATTTCAAATCAGTTCCTCGTTATGAACTAATGATGTTCTATTAAAAATAGATTGAAAAAACATGTGATATGTAGTTGGTGGTCTTTAATTAAGTTTGGCATTGTTGATATATCTCGAGGAATATTCGGAAATAGCTGGCAATGAATACCACATATTTACGATTGATGGTATGAGTTGGCGACGAGGTAAGCCGAAATGTTTGAGGAAAACTGCTCGTAGGTATGGGTACCCAGACAGCACCGGATATTCATAAAATATTCCCTGAATGAGCAAAATGGGATAGGTATATTCCGGATATTCGTAGAATATTCATAGAATATCATAGAATATCTATATCCCATACATCATATTCCGAGAATATTACCATACGAATATTCTAGGGATATTCCTAGAAGAATATGCTGAGAATATACCAAAAAGAATATTCTTTATAGAATATTTCTAGAATATTCGTAGGATATTCAAAATTGAATATTCTTTATGGTACATCCCTTGAATATTCCGCACGTGATATTTCTGGAATATTCCGCTCATAATATTCCTGGAATATCCTGTACGGCATATTAAAGTAATATGTGAAGATATAGGTACATTGGAAATGAAATTTCAAAATGTTTTTGGACTGCAAGCAGATGGCGACTGTATGTATTTAATTGTTACCATAAATTCAATTATCTCATTAATTTTCAGATTTACGTACGATAACGAGAGTTATATAAATTCATGGTCTCATTTTATTTTTGAGTTGAAGTTTTGTATACAAAACTTGTGCGCAGTAAAATGTCACAAAACACTAGACCATGGACGTCATAGAATCCCGCCATCAGCAGCCATGCAGCCAATAGAATGTCATCATTCGGCATCTGTCAAATTGCACGGCGTCGGTTAACCACATTTTAGGTTAACCACACCATTCTATCATTTCTTTTTCTAATCGTTTCCTTGGAAGCTTTAGATCGAAACTTTTGTGAGTGTTATTTGAAGTGATATTTTGAAAGATTTCTTAGTGAATCGAGTTTGAGTATTGCCTGGATTATTTGTTTTTGTGTTATCTATGAGGTAAGTGAATTTGATGAAAGGATTCTACATCTCCGTGATGAATTGATTGATTTATTTTATTTACGACCATTTTGATATCGAAATAATATATTTATGAAAAAGACTTCGTTCATCGATCCCCTATTGTACATTTCTTTCTTTATATACGTTTTTGGAGGTTATGAATGTTGTCAAACTCTGAGTGTTGTGTTATGTCTTAAAAAATGTTTTTTTCAGGGTCTCTGCGTGTCCTTTAGCACCACTGAAGCTGATTTAAATAAATATTTCATCTCATTGTTTTTGTTTTCTTCAATAAATATGATTATACCATAATATGTTTTTCATTTCCTATTCAATTCACTGGATAGATTATAATCAATATTTCTGAAAAGTATTTCAAATTTCAATTAGGCTCAAATGTTTAGATTCAGTTTGAACTCCTGTGTTGAACTTTGGTTTACTGAGTAAAATCATTGAATAAACCAAAGTTTAAGTGGGCCTAAGGATGCATATATGTATATGTGAATATCCAATAATCCCTGAATATGAAAATGGTTTAAGTTTAAGATATCCATGGAATATCTCTATAGTATTCCGAATATTCTAGGTATATTCTATGAATATCCTTATGTGATATTATAGGAATATTCAGTATGAAATATGCCTTGAATATTCCAGGAATATTGAGAATATGCCTAGAATATAAGTTTCCGAATATTCCAGTAATATTCCATAAATAATATTCTTGGAACATTCTATGAATATTCGGAATATTCCTGGAATATTCTTTTCAGAATATTCTACGAATATCTGTGGAATTCCCATACGCATATTCATGGAATATTCCAATATGCCAAAATGAATATTCTAGGCACATTCTGAGAATATCCGGTGCTGTCTGGGTACTTCTTGAAATGTACGATGAATTTCATCGAATATATCCACTTCTTTTCCTGCACACCCTGTACGCGTAATTCGCCTTAAAGTCCGCGAAAAATCGATTCGCCATCCGAATTTTTCGCGATAAGTACCGACAAACGTTCGATCTCCACACACAATGGCCCTCGACTCCTCTCCAATAACCAGACGGCCCCCCCAGTTATCTTGCGGCCCCTCGGACGCTCCCTCGTAATGACCTCGTGCGGACACTTGACTTTCTATGGTCCTGTGTTTCGTTTCTATGCGTCCCGCCCGTCCATTGTGTCTTCTCGCTTCTCGTTATCGCTCGGTGGGACATCGTTCGTGGCCTCCTTTTATTTTTTTCATTTTTCCCTGCCGGGAGGAGGCCTCCCTATGGGAAGATTAATTGGTGAGCGTGTTGGATCAACGGGAGTCCTAGGGGGGTTGGAAAAATGAAAATGGGTTAAGCTGCCTCTAAATGTCTCTAAATTCTCGCCATTAGCTGTATGAAATTGTGGGTGTTCAAAATTCATATTTTTTGTTTACTGATACCACGAAGTTATAAAGAAGAACAGGTCTATGCCTCTACCCACTTTTTCTGTGTTTCCCCGAGAATCCCGGAATCATCCTTTTCTTCTACCTGTTCAGTGCGAATTTACCCTGCCACGTCGCAATCTCGATACGGCTAAGCTCGCCACCCTCAACGGACATATACTCTCGTTTCTTCCCAAAGTTACATTCGTAACTAAAAGTGTATTCGTTACGTGAGATAAGGACTTTACCCGGTACAACATTACACGAAACCAGACAGCTACAGCAGATACATCTCTTCCAGTCATGCCAACCGTAAGTACCATTTCCTACAGTGTTCACTTTGTGGTATTTATTTCTATTTCATATATCCATTCTATTCTTTAATTCTCGTGGCGACAAGAATTGATACAGCAGTCCATTTCTTCTCTCCGAGAGAGTTCTTGTATTTTATTCAGTGGGAGCTGATTTTTTGGTCATACTTTGGTTCTTTAAGAATAAAATGGTGTATTTTTTATATACCTGAGACGACGGAAAAATTTTTTCCGTGAACGTAATAGTGATACCACACTTTGGCTAACATTGAAGAAATTGACCACTTACATTTGTGTTCGACCATCCTGCAGCATGCCAATAAGTCCGTTGGCATCGCATGAAAATTGTCTCGGATTGGTGGAACTTCAATTTTTAATTACGTAAAATCGAAATTACGAATTACAGACTGGAGACAAAACCATCAACATGTGAATTTCTAGCCCACATGAACAAAAAATGATTGCACTTGTTGAAATCTGGCTGTGAATTGAACCAGAAGAAGTTCGAACTGAAGAAATTCTTAGGACAGACTTATCGCTCAACGTTTCTAGTCCAAACAGCCCTCATCAGGGCAGAAGCGGGAAATCGCCTGAATGCTGTTTATTCCGTTGGCTGCCGGCATTCTGATCCGTTTCAATTACATAATACAACCCAAATTACGGAAGTTATATTTAGATCTCAGATCTCTGGATTCTGATGAGCCATTTATTGCCCAGATTGCTGTTGTTCCACCCCACGTCAAAAACGTGAAATTAAAGGGCTGTGTTTGCTGGGGTTATCTGACACGAATCAAGTTTCTTTGTCGGTGATAATAAAGGGCGTTCGAATTAATTTGGTCATCCACTGGATGCGGAGAGATCATCTCCCAATTATTGGCTCAAATACCACAGTCCACAAGAGTCTATTCCGTATTCCCACACCAGCCACACTGAGGTTGAAAACATGATTCGTATTTTTGGCAACGTCATCAACATGGCGTCTGTTTTTTAGGTTAAAAACGCATTATCATCGAAAATCGTTTGGCAATACGTAATTTCTGGCTATCAGTAACCGATTTATCGTGTAAATCATCGAATAAATCCTTGCTGCCGATAAACTTTCAAATCATTTCGAGACTATACCTCTTTTCCAAGCAGTGCAGAACCGCAGGCCATTCAATCAGAGCGAAAGGGATTCAATAGAATCAATTGAACGCCCCCAAAGAGAGTAGGTCCTTGGGATATAATGAACAAATGTTTCTACTCAGTTAACTACATATTCAAAAGTTCCAGAACGCCAATTAATGGCTAATTTGCTACTTCTTTCCATTCAGAACCGCAACTGTAGTTTGTGCAGCTTCACAGGGGTGGCATAATCCCTAATCCCTCTTATAAGCACGTGGCGAATCTGTTCATATCTATCAGTGCGTTTTTATCGTAAAGCAGGAATACTGTCAGTGGATTTAGCAAGGAACGTGAGGAGTAATGGTAGTTTTTCACGCAAAATCTAGTGGAAATTAAATGAATTTATTTCAGTCTTCATTCAGATTACTCACACTTGATTTCTTATGAGTCTATAATATACTGCTCCACAAGAGTTAGGGATATCGTATTCAATCGTTTTTAAAAGTACGTAATCTTCGGGAAAATCGCTGTAAAATAATTTAAAACTCAATAACAACTTGAATCGATCCAATAAAAATCAGAATGAGACATTTCGTCAATCTGGTCGCTTTTTTTCTGAAGTTTGGTTCTTTGCATATGCTTCATGAATGTTCTTATTTTGAAATGAAGTCAGTTTATCAACGGCATCGATTTGAAACGAGTTTTCTGAAAATGCCAAGACGTAAATTAACAAACGCTGAGGCTAATAGGGCTATCGGAATGCTACAGGGTCGCCTAACTCAGGTTGTTGTAGCGGAAAGGCTCCAAGTCAGCCAAAGTGTGATATCTAGACTTTGGAATAGGTTCAGGGAGACAGATTCCGTGTTGGAAAGACCAAGGCTTGGTGGGCGACGAAAAACAACACCTGCTCAGGATCGTTTCATCACCGTTTTGGCGATAAGAAATCCTACACCTACGTGTAGAATGCTACGGAATACTCTTCAAAATGCATATGGGGTCCAAGTTTCCATCGAAACCATCAGACGACGTTTGAGAGAGGTGAATCTAGGTTCTAGACGTCCATTAATAGGAGTTCCATTAACACGTGACCATGAGCGTCAAAGACTGGAATGGGCAAGGCAACATATCAATTGGAACGATCAATGGCGTAGTGTCCTTTTCACTGAAGAATCCAGATATGGACGATTTTCAGATTCTCGAAGAATAAGGGTATGGACAATCCCACGCATACCCTGTAATCGTCGCTATGTCCAAGAAGTCCATCCATTCCGAGGGGGTAGTGTTATGGTATGGGCCGGGATATGTTTCAACGGGCACACAGATCTACACATTTGTCCTGGGAATATGACCGCCTTACACTATAGGGAGCATGTCATTGACAATGTTGTGCCAAATTTTCACGCTGCTATTGGTGAAACTTAAATTTCTAGACGATAACGCTAGACCGCACCGTGCAGCCATAGTTGAGAATGCGCACGAGGAGCTTGGTATTCCACATTTACCAATACCTCCGCACTCACCAGATTTGAATTGCATAGAACATGCATGGGATATGCTCCAAAGAAGATTAGATAATCATCAACCTACCCCAGAATCCTTAAATGATCTGAGAGATCTTCTGTCCCGTTTAGGAAACCAAATTCCTCAAGAAATGTTCAACAACCTCGTGTGTAGCATGCAAAGAAGATGTCAAGCTGTTATCGATGCCGTGGAGGCCATACATTGTATTGATAGTCTTAAAATGCTTGAATTCTCTGGGAATAAAATTTCGTTATTTTACTCGATTTTTCTTAACCACCCTGTATACGCTGCAGACCTACAGGCTAAAATTAATTTGAACTTGAAATCATATTAATATGAATTTTTATCACAAAAATCTTATTTTAACTATATTTTTCTGCAATGTCAATATCCCTAACTCATGTGGAGCAGTTTAGTTATTTATGTAATAAGAATCATGAAGACGATCACGTAAATGTAGCCCTTGTCAACAGTTCTAAGGAACTGCTTAAGGGTTAGCTATAAATTGATATTAAAAATAACGTTCAGAAAAAATACCGAAGTAGTTTTTGCGAAAATTTCTTTAGAATAGTCCCAAAAATATTCTAATAGAAAAGTTATATTTTCTATTTGTTTGAAACCAAAACACTCGCTATACGACATCATAATATAGCGCCCTTAAATCCGAAAACAGCCCCATTAAATAGGACATCGACATAGCTTAAATCCTCACTTGAATACAAACTAAATACAAAGGCGACATAATGTCCTGTTATTTACAATACAAATAGGACGCTGATTGACGCTAATTCAAAGAGGGATGACGCTCAAATACGACCCGACGCTGAGGGTGTACTTGGCAAATTGGTATAAATTAAACCCCCGATGGGCCCATTATACTACTTCGTCCTTTTGGGGGACATTGTATGGGCGATTTCGATGCCTACTAGATTTTGATCTTCCAAGGACTATTTTCAGGGAAATCTTTCACTCGTACATTTTTTTATGAGTGTAGATTACTGTCTTCAAATGAAATATTTGTTCCACACCATTTAAAGATACAGGGTGTTGTAAGTCAGTGGAAAAAACACTTATCGTATGAGCTGGAAAGACAACGATTTAATAAATGATGAATATTCTGTATATACTAACTTTGATTTTTTCAGAACATATCATCATGGACTTCAAAGAATACAGGGTGATTCAGTCATGAAATAAACTGTGAACCTCACGAAAATACCCAAAAACCACCTTTTTTTCATCACCCTCTATTTCAAGATTTACTCCGGTGAGGTGGGAGTTTTCTTTCACCACTGTACTTGATATAAAAACATCAATACGGCTGAGAGTTTTTATCCACTTCCTATGACCAGATTTTTTGCTGGAATAAGAATAGAATAACATAAATAAATAATTTTCATATTACATAAAATAAATTTGGTCATAGGAAGTGGATAAAAACTCTCAGTCGTATTGATGTTTTTATATCAAGTACAGTGGTGAAAGAAAACTCCCACCTCAACGGAGTAAATCTTGAAATAGAGAGTGATGAAAAAAATGTGGTTTTCGGGTATTTTCGTGAGGTTCACAGTTTAATTCATGACTGAATCACCCTGTATTCTTTGAAGTCCATGATGATATTCTCTGAAAAAATCAAACAAACACCTCAAATCAATCCAGAAATACAGGGTGTCCACTTAACCTTCATTGTGAATAGTTTCTATAATAATGGATCACCCAGTATGAATTCTGGGTATTTCAGGTTTTTTCGATGTAACAACAACATATCTAGTGAAATAGTTCATTTTGCGAACGTTCTCGCTCTGGAACTAACATATTTTATACTTTCAAAATCAGGCAAGCATTCAATTATGTATAACCCTGTATTCGTAACGATTTTCGGTCATATTCCTCTATATAGTTGCTCCCTGGGGATGGAATGAAATGTTTCTTGAGAAAAATTTAGGTCCATTCAAGATACGCGCGTAGTAAAAGTGGGTAATTCTCAACTTCAACGCCCTGTATCTCAAATACTAGTCATAGGATTAAGTTGGGGCCATGGACACTTTTGATTAGTAGGTCGAGTACTACATTATACCAAAAAATTAGAACATTTGACGGAACGCCATTTGCCATAAGAAAAGTGCGGGGTCCTTTATTTAAAAAAAAAATTACCTTTCGTTTCTTCTGGGTGTTGCAGTTTCTTTGTCAGTTAGTACATTTAAACAAAATTGTGTGCTTCTGAAGATAAAACCCAAATGAATCTCAATTGAATCCTTAACTTTGGACGAGCAGTTAATGTTGTCGTCCTAAATACCGAAAATGTCGATTTTCGAAAATCTCCCTCTTCTGGACCAAACCGCCATCTACCCAGAGGGCGTTCGCGATGAACCTTTAGATGCCAATCAGGGAGTATTATGAAGTTGGGGAATGGGGAACGGGAGCACTCGAGAAGCCAGCGGGAGACGAGGTAACGAGCAAAACATCGAAATGATATGTTAATTGGCTCATAACCAGAACATGACGCCCTAACCAGCACTCGCGTATATCATCTCGACTTGCAAAAGCACGTTTCGGAATACAATGAATTTTAAGCAGCCGCATTTACATCTTGATCGCGAACTCGATGGTCGCGTCTTTTAAGCGGGGTCACGCTCATTTTTTTTCATTCCGAGCCCAATTAAGGAAGAGGAATCTGGTCTTAAGGGGACCTGGTACACGTCCGAGCTCGCGAGCTCCCTTCAAAAATGGGGCTTTTTATTTTAAGGATATTTTTTTTTTCAAATTAAAGCTTAATAATTTCTCTAGAATGTGTATTATTCGCATTTCTGTTTTTTTTTTCGTACATTAAGGACTGAACGAGAATAAATTCCCTATCACAAAAACGCTTATATCTTTTGAACCACAAGACCGATTTCGAAAATCAAACTCATTTTCGAATCATCCTCTAATTCTAATGAAAACTGTTTTTTAGAATAAAAAAACCAAAACTATTTTTCACAAAATTCATGGATTTTTTCTGGAATTCTTCCCATCATGCTTCTTTTAGTGTTCTCAGTCACTTTCTGGGATGCTGTCTTCCACTTTTGCTTGAATTCCGCTATTGTTTTCGTTGATTTCTTAGTCTTCTTCAATTCTATTTTTACCTGGGCCCAATATCTTTCGATTGGCCTGAGTTCTGGGCAATTTGGTGGATTGGCCTCTTTGGGGACAAAAACCACCTCATTAGCTTCCTACCATTCCTTGGTGGCCTTGCTGTAGTGGCATGAAGATAAATCTGGCCAAAAGATTGTTGGCACATCGTGCTCACGTAATAATGGTAAAAGTTGCTTCTTCAAGCATTCCTCGATATATATCTTCGAGTCAACAGAGCCTTGGCCAAAGAAAAATTTGCTCCTTTTCCCACAAGTGCAAATTGCTTGCCAAACCAGGAATTTTTCAGGAAACTTTGCTTTTTTCTTCACGCGAAATTGTTCGTCAACATTTCCACGAGAATCTGCATTATAAAATTCCTGAATAGGCAGTTGCGAGAAATCAGCCAAGACATAGGTTTCGTCGTCCATCACGCAACAGTAAAAAATTTTCAAGAAATCCTTTTTTAATTTCTTTGCTCTTCATTCCGCTTCTTGATTCTTCACAGCGTTCCTGCCTGGCACTTTCTGCACTTTGTATGTTCTAAGCCCACAACTCGACTTGATTTTCTGAACGGTTTACTGCGAACAACCCACTATTTGGGCCACTTTCCATCCTGAAAGGTTAGGATTCTTCTGAAAAGGCTGATGGCTTTCTTCACTTTTTTTGGGCTAAGAAACCCTTTTTTCCTCCCGATTCCTTCCTTGCGGTTACTTGTAAGATCTTCGTTGAAGCGCTTAACAACTCTTGATACCGTTTCCGGAAGAACGCGAGCCCCTTTTGCGATTCTTTTGAAGCCCCATTTTTGATTATTTTGATAGAGTTTCACTATAAATTCTCGTGTTTTCATTTCGCTCGACATTTTGCGACAGAGAATTGGAATATCTATGAAGTAAATGTTCCACATGTTTCTGACGTTCATAACACAGCTAACTATGATCAAATTTTGAATTTTTCTCAATTGGTTCAAGAGCGTTTTTGTGGTAGCGAATTTATTCTCGTTCAGTCCTTAGAAAAAAACCTGGTGAGCTGTAATTTCATGAGAATCTGGACAAACGATTTTATTTCCATGATATCTCCGAAAATTTTCGGGATAAATGAAATTTGCAGTTTACATGCGGGATAATATTTTGCAGAATGTGTATTATTCGCTTTTCCGTTTTTCTGCGTATATTAGGAAAAAAACCAGGTTGAAAATATGACCAATAAAGTTCCCACTTTACAATTCATTTAAAAATTGAGGGGGCAATAAACGAAAAAAACTGATCAATACACATTCTGCAAAATATTATTTCGTATGTATACTGAAAATTTCATACATCTATCCCGAGAATTGACGGAGATATCATGGAAATAAAATCGTTTGTCCAAATTTTCATGAAATTGCAGCTCACCAGGTTTTTTTCCTAATATACGAAGAAAAACAGAGAAGCGAGTAATACACATTTTAGAGAAATGATTAAGCTTTAATTTAAAACAAAAATTGTTAGTTTACGCCGCATACGAACTGAGATATCTTGGAAATAAAAAGCCCAATTTTTGAACCCCTTGGCCCTTGGCTTACGTGTAATTCCAGGCAATGTTTTCCGGATTTTCTCAGTGGAAAATTTGGTTTCTATTTAGTTCTATTAACTTCGAAACATTTATACCTTTGTGATATTCAAAACATACTAAAAGTTGTAATTTTCTACACCATTCCTGGTTTGAACAATTCCACAAAGATATTTTGTTGGTGCCGAAACCAGGGAACTCATTTACGAACATTATTTTAGGATTAAGTATGGGCGATTTGCGACTTTGAGTGGGGAAAAATTGACCAATCTGATTTCGGTAAATCAACAACAAATCTGCTTTCTAATTCTTGTTTATCCCAGTAATTCACTTCCTGTTTCCACGGCGTTTCCCGAAATTCCCCAGCCAAAACCTCCCCCAAGCACTCCCGGTCCGTTTCAAGGGCTCGGTACAAAACTGCAGCAGTTTTAACGAGACGGGATAGAAAAAGGGCTTTTTCATTTTCCGCCGGAGCGCACCCAGCTTTCCGAACACGTGGATATTATGCGGAAGAGCTTTTCCGAATGGAAAACCGCGGTTCCCAACTTTTCTGCCCGTTCTAGCGAGATCAACGGGGATGTTCCATCTCCGTAGCATTAAAAGCATTGAAACGATCTCCAATTAAATTTATATTTTAGTGGTATAATTGGAGCTGAGGTTTCTGTAAGTTCTTTCATTTTCCCCATTCGGCAGGATGAATGCGAGCCAACATTATGGTCGACACTTCAGATAACCAGGCCGGGTTTCTGTCAGATTTGAACCACTTCAGGATTTTTCGCGCAAAGCTACGCGATTCAGTGGAAAGCGACGCGGAAAGCTGCACGTGGAGGGTTGCTAGTCTTGCCCAACAACCCCTCAATTTTTTTAAACCATCTGTCTTATCTCCATAACTGAAAGCCATTTCACGATATCTTCATTTGTTTTGAAGATATAACGAAATTTTGATGTTTTGGCGATTTCGAAAATGTGCCATAACTTCTTCATTTTCTAAGATATCTAAAAACGGCAAAAGCTTTCTACAGGAACTTTTTCATTAGGAATACGACACCGTATTCAGTATATACAGAGTGTAACAGTCAAATGGAATAAATTCGATAACGAATAAATGAGGACGTGATGGGAAAAACGCTCTGACACGTCGATTTGTAATTTTAAATGCGCATATTTTTCAAGAAAATAAAATTATATAGGGTGTTCCATGCGACCGTGGCCAATACCAACTTTCTTATTTCAAATGCAACCCCCTGTATATTATTTATTTTTTGGATTCTTCAGAGAATTCTAGACACAATTCATGCACAATGTCCTATACCTATCTTTAACTATTTCGGAAGTATTAAGTGTTTTCAGATTTATTGCAAAAATCAACGTTTTTAGTAAAAATCATTTTATTTCACAAATTCGGTACATTACACTTAAAACCTAATAAGTAATACTGAATATTTCTTAATTATTATAAAAAAAACAAAAAAAACATTAATGTCAATGTAGGAAATGTTCAAAATGCTCGCCGCGATCGTCTTGGCAACATGCTAATTTGGTGTAGAATTGTCTTCTAACGTTACTCAACATTTCAGGCGTTTTTGCTTACTTTCTTCATATCAAGAGGTAAATGGGAAATAAGTATTAAGTGTAATGTATCGAGTTTGTGAAATAAAAAAATTCATTTAAAATGTTAATTTTTGTAAAAAATCTGAAAACACTTAATATTTCCGAAAAAGTTGAAGATAGGTAAAGGACATTGTATATGAATTATGTCTAAAATTTTCTGAAGAATCCAAAAATAAATAATATACAGGGGGTTGCATTTGAAATAAGAAAGGTGGTATTGTCCACGGTCGCATGGAACACCCTATATACTTTTATTTTCTTGAAAAATATGCGCATTTAAAATTACAAATCGACGTGTCCGAGCGTTTTTCCTAACACCCTCTCATTTATTCGTTATCGAATTCATTCCATTTGGCTGTTACACTCAGTATATATTCATATACAGGGTTGGGATAAAGTTTGGCACCAAATTAAACAAGCTATAATAAAAAAATCATTTTTTAAGACAAGCTTTTATAATAACAACACTCATCCGCCATTTTGAAGCCGCCATCTTGAATTCCTCAATTTTGAAAAATCGTAATTTCCGACCCAGAAAACCCCCAGATACCAATTTTGAATAGAATCGGATCATAATCACAAAACTCGTCCGCCATATTGTAGCCGCCATATTGTAGCCGCCATCTTGAATTTTTCAATTTTGACGTAGGAATCATCATTGTCGAACCCAACAACCCCCAGATACTAATTTTGAATGGAATCGGATGATAATTACAAAACTCATCCGCCATTTTGGAACCGCCATTTTGTTTTTTTCTATAAAAAATATTTCATGATGCATTGTCACCAGAATTATGGACACCTGCCAAATTTCAAATCAATCGGACGATTAGAAGTGGGTCATATTCAACTTGCAAGATTTGATTACAGACAGACACCGGGACAGGTGAAACTAAATAAAAGCTTTTAATAAATCGTTGTTATTTGTATCAATAGTGAGAAATAAAACGAAATACTTCGTAGTAGATAACTCTTTCTGCTTTTCATGACGTTTTTACTAGTAGAAAAAATTTATTGGAAATAATTTAAAAAAAAATCATTTTACATGGAACCTAGTATGGACAGATCCGAAACAAAGTGCTCTTTCAGAATCTGCAGAAATATACAGGGTGTCCCATTTAAATAAAAATTTTTTGTCATTTCCGGCTAAACCGGAAGTATCTCATTAATGAAAATATGCTCATCAGATGCATTGTGGTCCATTACACTCAGCTGCCAAATTTCAAAAATATCGCCCGTTTCGTTTTAAAGATATTAGTTTGGTGTCAAACTTTATCCTTATATTTATATTTATATTTTCGAAGAGATGATTTTTTTTGCATAACATGGGATCAAAAAAAGATAGGTACCATTCGTATTTAAAGTAAGAAAGTTGTTTTTTTCCACCCTTTATACAAGTGATAAAAAAAACTGAATACGGTGTCGTATTCCTAATGAAAAAGTGCCCTTAGAAAGTTTTTGCCGTTTTTAGATATCTTAGAAAATGAAGAAGTTATGGCACACATTTTCGAAATCACCAAAACATCAAAATTTCGTTATATCTTCAAAACAAATAAGGAAATCGTGAAATGGCTTTCAGTTATGGAGTTTTCACGAAAATCGGGCCCAGGACTCCTTTCAACATTTTCACCTATCTAGCCTAGAAGTACCAGAAACAGCCAAAATCAAGCGATTTGGGTTACCATACATCCATAAATATACAGACTTTGTCTTTTACCTACAAGTTCAGTTTCAACTCTTCATTCCACTCAACAAACAAAACCCTTTTCGCCCATATAAATTTCCAAAATTCGTCTTCGTTTGAAAGGGAGTCTAGCTTCTTCTTATTGTACTGCTAACCTTCACCTGTGACGTAACGTTAAAGTCCTTAGGTTTTCGAAAATCTTACACCCTTTGCCATTCTTTTTGGTGGCAAAGCTCCAAGTGGAGGAACATTTTCCATCTGTTTTTGTATGATATGCATACTTATCCGATTTTTTTCCCAAAAAGTGGTCTAAAATATTGTCACTTGCATGTTAACTTTACAAAAAACATGCCTGTTTCATTGAGATTCCTAAATAGAAAAAAAATTCATATTACGTTTCAACAAAAAAATTCAAAAACCCACAAAATTTGTCTGAAGACCATTTTCTTATTTTTACATTACTCTATGTTTCACCATATTCGTTCGAAATTATAAATAATAAATTTTCCCTCACATGTTCTACAACCACATATGTTACCACAAATAAATTTAAACACAAAGAACTCCAGTTGAATATAACTGATTCGAATAATAAGGAATACCAAAAAATTCAGTGCACAATGAATAATGAAAAACCAGGTGATGTAAGGAATTTTCTTATTTATTTATAATTAATTTTTATATTTCATTTCTTGAACCATTCCTTTGAAGATATTTAGAATAGGTACTGGGTTTAGGTACTCAAGAAAAACAATGAAAATAATTAAGATTCTACACTTATTCAGAAAATATATATAAAATTCAAACATGGAAATTGTATTACCGATATTTATTTAGAAATTTAATTTTATGGATCTTTACAGATATTTTCATTACGTGAATTCTAATTTCATCCAAATTTTTGTTTATTTTTCAACCGAAAATATATGTTTGAATGATCCTGTAGCCACATGAATTTTAGTTTCATTCAAATATTTGTATTTTTTCTTTGTATTTTTTCTATTGTAAATACACTTCCAGACATCATTGGCAGAGTGGTTGGTCAGATTCACTGCCTTCTATTTAGGAATAAGGGCAGTCACTTGGTGTTTAGGACATATACGACGATATTTTGGGCCAGGTAGCACAATATACATTCGGACAACCGGCGTGATAATGCTTATTGGTTGGATTTCATTCGCTTGGTACAATAAAATGCAAAAAGCTCTTATCAAGAGAGCTCTGGAAAAGAATTTCCCGCCGAGAGATTTCTAATTTGAAATATTTTCATAAAATTGACAAAAATTCTGATGATAACTTTACCTAGATGTGTTATTGTTTCAATGATGAACCTTGACTTTATCTCAATTTTATAAATTACATTTCATTAATTATTTATCGAAATCTGTTCATTTTCAAGCAATTGATGTGCAATTTTAATGTGTTTCATAATGATGCAAAGTTATTCAATATCTATTCCTATTGAATACACTATTTGTAGAACAATATTACTGTATTGTCTGTGGTAGATACGTTTCGAAATATTGTGAAGACTGAAACTTATATAAAATTCTATTTTAAAGTCATTTGTATGTGCAATTCCAGTAATGGACTCAAAATGTAAAATTATGAATAAACTATATGATCCATTTATATTTTATTTGTTTCATTTCGATTTTACATTATTACACTTTGAAAATGTTGAAGGGCAAACTATCATAATAATTGTTTATGTCGTTCATGACTCCTCAAATGTCAAAAGAAGATTCCAGCAGAAGCGAGTAGGCACATGTCAATATTGTAAACAACAACAAGAAGAATTCCTTCGATTTATTAAATAAAAAGTGAAAATGAGTCCTTTTGTGAGTATTTTTTGTTTGTTTTCATGGTCAAGAAAATGATTTTGAAAACTTCTCAGTTTATTGAGATTTCTGATTTACCTGTGTTCATATCTGTGTTTGCCATAAAAAAATGAACATGAAAGGAAAATAAAGCTAGCATTTAATTCACAAACAATACTATCGATTTTTATTCAAGTAGAATTTTATAACTACTTATATCATTTAATGGTACCGATTTATTTTATTTCAGTTGCTTGGAACGATTCGTTTGATCTATAGATTAGTATTTTTTTATATATTCTACGAAGCTCTGCTTAGGATTTTTGGACTTCATAGAGGATCTTTAAACATAAAGGCCTGTATCAAAACGATAATTCAATTGATTATGGTAATAATAGCACGGGAATTGACAATCGCACTGTTTTCATGGGGGAACTTTACGATATCTATAGTACACTGGGTACTTTTTAACATTTTCATTTTCGTTTTTCTTTCTCTTTGAGTTTTATCTGGATTTAATAATCGAATTTCAAGAAATATTTTTGTCACATTCTATATTTGTATTAAATTATAATTATGTTGTCGTACCATTTCGTGAGAAAATGTTCTCTTTATCAATTTGATTTTAAAGTCATCATTTATACTATATTTTCCAAACTTCATTTGTGGACTCGATGTGTGAATTTTCAATTATATATTCATGAATTAATATGATCTTGACAATCAGATTGATTTTTCAAGCTAAAGTGGGTTTCACATTAATATGAAATTACGAAAACATTTTTGGGTATTTTTAATGATCGCTATGTGGAAAAATGTTAAAATATTTAACAATACCGAAGGGTGGTTTTTAGATAAGTATATCTTTGAATACATAAATAGTTTGTACTCTCATAATATTCTTTATGACGTTTATGATTCTCTCCCTAATTAATCTCTGCATGTAAAAAAATGTATCATCAGATGTAAATACATGTCATCATTGTAAACAACTAAAAAGATACTTCATCATTTTATTCAATAAGATTAATGAAAATGGATCCAGAAGTGAGTACCTACAAACATTTACCTCTATTCACAATTTTTATCGTGAAATAGATCTATATGTATGTTTATTCTCGGAAATTTAATATTTTAACAGATTTTGTGTTTTTGGTTTCAGGTACTCTTAATATTCTTATATATTTTACTCTTTTTTGCCGGAGCATATATGCTTTATAAGTGTTACAAATTAACGATCGCAATTCTAAGACACGTATTCAGAGGCTAAACATTAAAACGTTAATCAGTGTTGTTCTTCTCAATTCACATGCCATTGGGGGATATTGTGAAATTAAAATACATATTTTCGATATTTTATTTCATGTAATATTTCCTTATATAAGAGCTCTGAATTGAAGTCATTCAAAAATTCGTAGAAATGAATGTATTTTTGACCAATACCTGCTAACGAATGCTGTTCGTTTGATGGTTTATTATTGTATTGTTAATATTTTTCCAAAAACATTTTGACACAGTCACAACCATGATTTTTTTTTATAATATCGGAATAACAGAGATAGTTTGCAAGTTTCTCTAAATTATTGTTTGTATCTTACTTTTATTATGCTCTCTTTCATTTTATATAGAATATTTGTCATTTTGTTTTGTCCATTGATATTTGTCTTTGACAATTGATTTTATATTATAATCGTGTGTCATATCATATTGTTTACCGACTATCGAGTAGTTTTCATGAAACATTTTAAATTTTAAACCAATATTTCATGTACCATGAATGGAATATTAGTCAGAAAATTTTTTTGGAAAATGGTTTTCATTCGAAAATACTGTGTTTTATGGTTTATGTGATAGTAAGTTGAATCTGAATCTATATACGTTTTACAATTGTTCATGGTAAGCAATAAACAATGGTTTTATCTTCTGTATTTATTATTCAAACCAATAGGAAATAATTGTATTCATATTCCATTATAAATCATGTATTTTCACAATTTTTTTAAATATTGTTCCACCCATTCGATTTGATTTCATAGTTATTATTCATACAATGTTTTCCAAACTCTATCAGTGGACTCGAATTTATTATTTTGAATTATATGATATGTTGATGAAATAAAATGCATTTTTTCACTCAAAGGATTGAATTTCTGATCTAATCCATAATTTTTCTCAGTATCATCTTGCTGTACTTGGAAATTTCTTATCCCTCACAGATATTTCCCTCTCGTATTGATAAATAAGATTATTGGAGCTAAAGCATGTTTCACATCAATACGAGATCAAGAAACCATTTGTTGTGTATTGTTATAATCTCAATATGAAAATATGTTGAGATATTCGACATTATCAAATAGTTTTTCTCGACATATCTTTGAATACATAAATAATAACTATTCTTCTCAGAATATGAGAAAAGTTTTTCATTAAATGTTGATTCATGATTCATGTCATCATTGTAAACAACTTTGAAAGAAGCTACATTAATTCATTAAATAAAATAAACGACAATGTTTCCCGAAGTAAGTACCCACCTTTTGTTTGTATTCATGTTTAGGAAAATATTATCAAAAATATCTCAGTTTATTTACAGATTAACTTTAAACAATAAACAGATATATTCTCTGGAATTTGATATTTTAATACATTTCGTCTCTTTGATTCCAGGTGCTCTATAAGGTATTATTACATATTTTTCTGTTTCTTGTCGCAATTTATATTAGTTACAAATTAACGAACGCAATATTAAGTCACGTAATTTTGAGGCTGAGTACACCACTGGATTTCAGAACTTTCATGAGGGTGTTTATCTTCGCAATTAACTTGCTATTTTGGATATTAGGTGGTATTATTAAAATGAAATATTTTCGATATTTTATTTCATGTAATATTATGTTTTTATAGAAGAACTCCCTGTAAAACCTCTAACTCATATATTTCAAAATAAGTGTTTCGTTGCTGAATTGAAGTCTTTGGCATTGTATAAATCTGTAGAAAATATATGTACCTTTGACCAATATCTGCTAACGAATGTCGTTCGTTTGATGATATATTAAATGAAATATTATCAATATTTCTCCAGAAACATTTTCGTATAGTCACAACCATTATTGTTGTTTTTTATAATACCAACAACCGAGATTATTTGTAAGTTTTTCCAACTCTATTCAGCATCTTCTTTTCATAATCATATGATATTTTGCATTTGTATTTTTTTATTGCATTGAGAACATTATTTGTTATCCCATTATGACTTTTGTCTATTGCCTCTATTTTTATTCCTCTTTGACATTTAATTTTATAATATAATAGTGAATTATATCATATTTTTCTTTATAAAACCCAACAATTTTGAGTGAAATATTTAATATAAGTATTCGAATATTATAATATTTCGCTCCAGGATTTTAAATACCTTGTTGGCTACACCCAGTACCTATATAGAGATAACCATTATAAATTCCCACATCCCTTAACAATGAGCAATTTTTTCATGATTCGAAAATATGTCAATTTTCCGAATAAAAACTAGAATTAAGTAGGATGTATATCGCTTTTGGACAACTTAGGTATATAATCAATTATTATTGAATAGTCCAATTTGAATAAAAATATTTCCACAATCAATATTCTTATTTCAATTTTGATGTTTTATTCAAATATATGGTTCTATAGTTGTACAAATATTCTGAATATTGTGTCTTTCAATCGATTTGATCATATAGTTGATATGTATTATTCATACTATACTTAGTTTTTAAATTTTTTAGTGGGCTCATCATTTATCATTTTTGAATATAAGTTAATGAATTATGATGATTATTTCCAACTCAAACTATTGAACTTCTGATCCATTCTATCACTTATATCATTTTAATCTGGACAATTAATATACGGATTACCGAAATTCTTATAGACAGAGATTCAGTGGTTATGACATTCATCAAAAAAATTTGAATTTATATAAAATTGAAGAAAATATAATTGTTTACACAAACTATTCATCCTATTCTTCCAAAACTCTATGTTTGTTTTAAATCTTAAAGATTGCAAATAATCAGCTTTTGAAAACATGTTGCCAATAAGCATGTGTTATCAGCACAAATATGATAAACAACAAAGTTCTATAATATATATTCGAAAGTAAAAATTTTGGTTCACTAAATAATAATGGATGACTATGTAAGAATTTCTCGTATTTACCTATGCTTGAACAACAATATTAGTCTGTATAAACATTTCTAATGTACAATGGAGAACGCTTTAAAACACAAATTTTTCATGAATGTCAGTTTATTTTATTTCCAATTTTGAAAATAGTTGTTTTTAATCCGTCAATTTCAATTCCAGGTAACGTTTTTGTGCACTTCAATCCTTAGGCTATGTGGCTTTTATATTGGAATGACAGTTTCAAGATACTTTTGGAAAAGTTTATCATATTTCTTGAAACCTTACTTCGAAATTATTTTCAGAATAATTCTTAGAGCGATACTCTTCATGATCATTATTTTTGTAGCCCGTTTCTTGACAACGTGAAATTTTTAATAATTTTAGGACGACAACCTTTTGATTGGATTCGAGACTTGAGTGTTTCAAAAACGTTTTATGATTTGTCAAATAATTTCCTTTGTTTTTGAGTTTTGTGAATCTGTATGTAACGAAAATTTCATTATGTTTTTTAATGTAGTTATTGATATTCATATTTTTATTTGATTGGGAATCTTTAATGTGGTACAAAGTTATTCATCAATTGGAGATTATTGAATACACTTTTATATCTACTAACCTCACTCCTCGTCAAATTTAAAATAACAGTTGTTTCTCGCTTTGACAAATATAGTGGAAATTGTTCTTTCCTATAATTATCGATAATTTACTATTCATAAAATATGTTGATAAACCCTTGTTGTATAGTTTTGAATGGATTATATGTATAATGTTTATAATATAAGTTTTCATTCAGAATGTATAGTTTGGAAATTATTTCGTCATAAAGAGTTTACGATTTCACTTATACATAGTGAAAATGGTTATTGTTCACCTGCGCACATGTGAAATGACATTGTTTATAAACCATGGAACTGCCCATAGATGAAGTTAAAGTTTTTAAATTCAAGGATATTATTTTTTTACACCGACAAAAATTTCTACTTAGATAATAAAAATTGTTTCTAAAATAAATATATTCCCTATAAAAATCAATCATCTTATTTTTTTAATACTCTATGTTCTTTTCATTTTCTTTGACTAATATTCAATTAATAATAAAGTATTTTACATATGTGAGCACGTGTTGTTAGTACTAAGATTTTAAACCACAAAAGACTGCAAATCGATTCTATTCATTTGAAACAAAAAATTATTTCGAAGTCAGTATAAAATGGATAATTATGTAAGAACTTTTTTATTGAAACAACTATATTACTTTTTCCATTTTCAAAATTTTGCTGTAGAAAATAAATTATTATCGTTTCTTAAATTCATATGCCATAAAAATATTTCAAGACCTATTTATGATCAAATCATTTTCCCTCTATATTATCCTCATTTGCAATATCTTTTTAGAATAACAGAGGCTTTGCTCGAATCAGAACAAGTGACTTGTTAATATACACAGCCCTAGCAATAAACGCAGTCTTGCTTCTGATAGTTTTTCTGTATATGGGGATCCCATTCCTCGCCTCAGCAATGTTCGGTGTTCGTTTGAACATGCTGTACACTAAATCGTTCTGCAAAAATTTCTTCACCATACACTTCCTCTACTAACGACAGTTTTATTGTAGACAAATTCAATTATTGAACTCCATATTTTAGCTTTAGATTCTAGTTTTGACTCTCTAATTTTTGTATGTGAAATATTAATGTTTTATGTATCTTTGTTTTATTAAAATTTGTGTTTCACTTTATTAATGTGTTATTTTTATTTCAGGTAGTTTACATATGCGTTGGCATAATAAGAATTGGTGTCTGCTATTTAACTTTAGAAACTTTAACGTATTTATGGAGACATTATCCTCAGATTTTAGATTCTCAAATAAGAATTGTATTTAGAATAATTCTCAAAGTGATCATTTTAACTGTGACATTATTGATAGCTCGTCGAATATCATTTGACAGATTTCCTGACCTGATGTGATTTCAAAGATGCATTGTCATCTGATGGTTATTAAATTGATTATTTTAATAATATCAATTTTAATAGCTCGTATGGGACAATTTTTACTGACTTATTTGGAACTAAATATAGCACATTATTTGAAGGAAATTTTATTCACCTCGAAATGACGAAAACAACATTGCTTTTCCTCTTTTTCATGTGAGAATTGTGATTCAATATAATTGTGTACTGATAATTTGTTCCAATTGACATGTATTTGAGGTTTATTAACTCGCAAAGTTATTCGATATTCAAAACTATCAAATAGACTATTGTATCTGTTAATTTTACCAGTCAAATATGAAATTCAATCTTCTTGATGTATTTTGTTCCGAAAATTCGTAAAAACTTAAAAATTAAGTTTTTATAACCGTGTTTTATTTTTATATAAAAATTGTTATTGTAGACTCGATATGTATAATTATCAATAAATTATTTATATGGATTACGTTCCTTCACTCACTTGATTTTTTATCAAACTTAATTTCTTCAACAAGTGAAAAATCAACAAGAAAAAAATCTAATTTAATCTCTTTGCTATCTTTCATGGAAAATAAAACTGCTTCATCCTCAATAATGATTTATTGTGGTATAACTATCTCACTATTACATCTTTCTCGTACCTATTTATGAATACTATAAAAGTATTTTGTCGGAGAACATTTATTATAAGAATAATAATTTCAAGTCAAGTAAACAAAATAACATATTATATCAATATTAAAATGAAAATATTCATGGAAATATTTGGTCGACACTAAATTTTACAAATACAAAATATCACATAAATATATCGAGGTATTTCTACACATAGAAAAAGTGCCTTATACATTTTTGGATCTCAGAATAGTATTCAAAATAACATCCACAGATTTGATTATCATAAAAGACAACAAAATGATGGCAAATATCATTGTATATCTTGAGATCATGTTAAAAACTGTATCTCTATCGTGTCTAATGTATATAGCATGATGTTGTTGCTAAAAAAAAATATATATGATATAATGAGAAAATAATACAGTCATACAGGAAAAGCTTACATTAAAAAAGACTCTTCCAGCTGAAGGATCCATTATTGTTAATGTTAAATCAAATTATTCTGGCACTAAATAGTTGTGTGAATGAATTTGATTGCTGTTGAAAAAACGAATAAACATATGTTGACACAGATGAATGTACCTACATCATCAAACAAATAATCACAGAAATGTAGTATCATAACGTTTTTTACCAAATCACACAAATTATTTTATATTCGAGTCAAATAAGTTGAATCTTATTTTTACACAAAGAAAATATATAAAATTCCTTCAATACTTATTTCACAGATTCTGCAAATCCGTCCAAACTAACATTCAAAAATTTTATTATTAAAAAGAAGGTTATGACGAATGCAAATATGACCATGTATCTTGAGCAGGTATGGCAAGCTTCATCCTTTTCTTGTCTTATATAGACAACATGGTATTGACGCTGCAATAAAACAATTTTTAAAAATTGCAATGAATATTTACGCTGAAAGGAAGCTTACTGATGATGGGCCATTTCTAGTTGGGGCATTCATAATGAACGAAATATTTAATTTTCCTAATTTTTTAAAACTTAGTCAACTCTTCACACTGATCTTTGTTATACAAATTTTAATAAAAGTAAAAAAGGATATGACATATAATAAAGATTTCAAATTATTTTTTTTTATTGGTCCCTAACTTTTAATTTCACCTTTAGCTTCAAACACACACATTAGCATTATTATAAAATGTACCGGCCATGGTAAGTTATTGACTAATAGGTACCTAGAATATAAACAATTCTAATTGTTGTAATTTGGTTCAATCAATTTTCATTCTTTGTAAGAAGAAGAACTTTTTTTATCATTGACAGTAGGTACTGATGAGACTTGTTTACGTATGACGGCTTATCGCTTGCTCTTCTGTTTAATTTCTGTATAAAATTTATTTTATTTCACTATTTTCTTCGCATTTGAAATTCAACGCAAAAAATTGACGAGGATGTTTGTCTTGGTATGATTGTCTTTCATCATTATTATTCTCTTCGCTTATTTCAAGCGAATATTCCAATGTTTTTATTATTTCAGATTGAAAATGAGGAGAACAGATTTGTTCGATATTTAATAAGCGCACTACGGTACTTATACTTCATAGCTGGTTTATTCATTTTTCTCTGCAGAATTATGGCGAGACATGTGCATGATGTGATCTTTTTGAATTGGTTTGAAGTTTTAAATGTTTCTGCAATTTATTTATTATGATTTTGAATGTATCGCCTGTGAAAATGGTGATGAAAATGTTTGAAAAGTTAGATACTGGTGATATTGATGTCTTGTGTGTAATATTTCTCTATATTATATCATTAATATTCATATAAAAATGTTTATATATAAATATTCAATGATAATGTCCAAAGAAATTATTTTTTGTTCTATTAGGTCTAAGTATTTAATTTCGACTGAAATCGTATGACATTTTAACAATTTCTTGTTATTTATTCCGTTTTTTAATTCTTATTTTGGAATCCAGAAATAAATATATATTTCAAATTACATTTTTCTTTTATTACGAAAAATAATCATGCTCTAAAGAGCTGCCATTCGAAAATTCTAGTCCTTTTTCGTCTATAACATTTTATTTTGGTGCATATAAAGAATTGTTCTGAATATGCAACAAAATGAATAATTTTCAAGCTTCAGATTGAATGATGGATATCATTGAAGTGATTGAGTAGAGTTGAGAATTTCAACATAAACATGTCCTCGAAAAAAAAAGATTTTTTTTCACACATTGCCTTTTTATATCTGATCAAATATGTCTCACTCTCACTCTGATCATTCGTGAACGAAGAGTTCATTTGACGATTTCCTAACAGAAAGATATCCTGATCTTTTTTAAAGACGACAAAATGTGTGGAGATGTAAGTAAAAATTAGATTTCTCTTGATTTTATTATTTCTATTTCGGGATATTTTTTTAGCCAGATGATGAAGGATATTTTGACGGGGTTCTTATGTTTGCCCTGAAACTTTTCGTTGCAGTGGTCTGTTTATGGCTTATTATACGCTTTCTAATTTAGTAGAAGGCGACTATTGACCACGTTGACTAATAATGTTTACATATTTTTGTCAACCTGTGTAGGTAAATGTGTTATTGAGACTATTGTATAATTATTGTATAGGAACGTATTATGAATATGTCATTGAATGTTATGTGTGTGTCATTTTAAATATGTATCAACCAATAATTTTATAACCAATGGATCTTCAATAAACTTTACTGGTGAAAATATAATATTTTCTTTTAGAAATATGAAATTATAGTATGTATAAACTATTCAAACCTTAGTTCCCATTCTTCAATCTTTATCTTTATCGGCAATTACAGTTAGATTATTTCGAACTAGATATTGATGGAATTTTTTAAAGAGACTTAAAAGTGTATCAATATCAAAAACTTTATTAAATTGACACATATCAAGAAAGAAAGGTTAGTTTCCATTTTTGAATATAATGAATCAGTAAAAATGAAACGAATGAGGAAAAATTGAATATTTTATTTCACAAAATATAATATAAAATTATATACAATTAAATATAGTTCCATAACAAAAGGATAACAATGCAATTTTATATTTATGTATAGGCAACAACGATCACAACATTTTGAGAATTTGATCCAATTCCAGCCTCAATAATGGATTTTCAATCCAACATCTTGTGAAAATCTCCGTGATAGAATCGTTTCTAGCTTCGTATTCCGGGCGTATGTTGTTTTTGACAACCTGAAAAAGTTACTGATTCACCCCTGTATACAGGAAAAGTATCAACATCTCTCAAACATGATCAAATTAAATTATTCCAAATATTCCGATATGATTTAATAAAAATTCTCACTAACATGATATAAAAGACATTTCGAACTACTCCAATTTTCGTATGGACTTTTCCTGTACTCTATCTGCCAAATGGTCACACCTAGTGAGTAAATATCGCAGTATTCCGTAGGTTCTAAACCACGTAATAGTTCTGGTGCAGCATAAGCAACAGTTCCCTAAAGAAATATAAACGAACAGCACAAATGAAAACTTATGGATACAATTTTATATTGATATAGTGAAAAGAAGAGAAGAGATATATAATTCACCTGATAAACATAATTCTCCTTGTTTTCAACCTTACAGGAATTTCCAAAATCGCATATTTTACACTGTTGATTCGATAAAACCAAAATATTCTTGGGTTTCAAATCCAAATGAAGAATCCCACTAGAATGGCAGTATTTCAGTCCTTTACACAACTGTTCAATATATTTTCTCTTCGTAAAGTTCGAAATATGCCCTGTTTCTATAACTGACTGAAGATTCTTTGCTTCCTCTAAATATTCCATTAAAACTATCGCGTATTCACCTTCAGGTCTCATTATTACGTCCAATACTTTGACAATATTTTCGTGTGAAAGTCCTTTGGCATTTATGTCGGATGGAATTACATTTTTTTCGATTTCTCTCGTGATCTTCGCAGCTACGAGATTATCTGTGAGAAGAACAGACAAAAATACAGCGAGGCGAAGGTCGTTATTCATTATACAGGGTGTCTCGTTAAGACAGCGTCAAACGAAATGAGAATTTTTGTATTCCTAATACTTCGAAAACAACATATCTGATTGAGTTGAAATTGGTTATCAAGCTGTAAAATAGCTACACAGTCAGGTTAGTATTTCCCTCGTTTGAACTCACTTTTATAAAAACCCTTCACAACCGTACCAAAGGTTCCTTTTCCCAAAATATCAACGATTTTCCTTCTATGCGCCAAACCATTTTTCATCAAATCCGACTTAGTTGGCGTATCAATATTGATACTACCCTTCGAAGTGTTTTTAGAAACATCTTCATCGAAAAGAAATACGTTTTTTGTACCCAAAACGTTCAAATTCTGTGTGAAATTCAATCTTTTTCTCGAAACCGGTGACCTAATGATAAAAAAAATGGATTCAAACTTCAAAATAGTGCAAGTATTCACCTGGTATCTCTTTTTGGTGTGGTAAAGTATTTTGGGGACGGTACATCTAAAAAAAATTGATTTCTAGGTGACCGCGTATTTTTAACTAAAGATACTGCCACAGTCTTTATGGATTTCGGCGTAGCCATTTTTCAAAAATCTTCCAGGTCTAAGGTACATAAATAAACCTTCATTTTATCCAAACCATATGCAAGAACGATGTGTTTATCGCATTTCTTCCGAAATCTGATAGATATTTTGTGATTTTGTGTAGTTTTCTTCTCTTTGGCTTCGATTATCTTCCGTTACATCGAGGTAATTTAAAATAATGCATATAAACCTAGTGAATCGTTTAAACTACGAAATGAAGAAATGAAATACCTCTTTTAGCCACACCAGATAAATTAGCAACTTATTTCGTAAGAAAAAGATATTGATGTTCTATGTTCTCATGTCATAACACATAACCTAATAAAACTTATTCCTAACCTCAATTTAAGCCTTAAATTTGCTTAAATAATATTTATATTTTGTAGCAATATGATATTTTCTATATCAGCGAAAGCAGTAAGGTCCATCTTTAGGCTATCGAATAACGGTAAGCCATCAAATAAAACCAGAACATTTCCCTGATTTCTTTTATTCGAACAGTCAGGTACAGCACTTCGACAAGTCACATAAAACAAAAATGGGACATTCTGGCTGCTGTATGTCTGGAAAGAAAACCGGTCATAGTTCCGGAGCCAAATAAGATAGAGAAGGAATATCAGGAGTATTTGGCCGATTTAGAATTGAGCAACAGCTTGAAAAACGATTTCGAGCTGAGGAACGAAGCAGAAATGTAATATTTCCTCTATACTATCATAACGAATGATTTAACTGGTTCGGATTGCAGAAAACAAGAGGAGCTGTTAAAAGCGGGGGGTGGAGATGTTGACAGCGATATAACTCTCAAACAAACAGTGCAGGACTTCATCGATGCATCTATTGAAGAAGCGACACAGTTCAAACTTGCAAGTAGAACCACAGGTTTGTAAGCGGCTTAATTCTCGAATTACACTGTAGCAACGAAGTTTTCCAGATGATGATGTGAAAAATAACAGCAAATCTTTGAATAGAAAACTGGATAAACATTTGGTTTTGGTTGTGGATCAAAAAATTGGAGACAAAAGTTTTTCAATTTTTCCTCAAGGGAAATGGGAACAAGGAGAAACGTTGCGACAGGTAAGTAAAAGAGGCTTATCCCTTTTGTTTGATGAAATTGAGTTTGGAGTATTTTTAGACGGCTGAGAGAATTTTGAAGGAAAGTTGCGGAAATGGGGTGGAGACACAATTTTACAGTAATGCCCCGTCAAGTGTATATAAGTACAAATATCCTAAATCAATTAGAGAGAAAGGAGTGGAAGGAGCTAAGGTAAATAAAAAAATGCCTATTATACAGTGAATTCTTGTCGAATTTGATGAATTTCTTAAATTATTACCTGGTCGTCAATTTAAAAAAAAGATACTTCATAAATCTTTTTGTAGGTTTTCATTTATTTTGCTAGACACTTAAAGGGAAATATTGGAAATAAAAGTGTGGAATATAAGTGGTTGGACAGAAATGAATTATATAAGACACTTCCTTTGGAATACAGTAAAAGTGTCGAACAAATGTTGATAGATGAATAAGCTTTGATAATAAATACTTTTAGTGCAAAAAATACTCGGAAATTTTATTTAAACCTTCCTTTTTCACTCCTTTCATAGAAATTGATCAAGATTTTCGAATGAACGGCATTTAATCGAATAAACAAAATTGTAGCAGTAAAAATAAGACAATTTTCTATTCAAGCTTCTTTATTTCACAACACCTTATATAAATTTTGTCTTTAACAGTAACAATTGATTTTTTCAGTATTTTCAACTGAAAAAACTTTTGCGATATGATCAACAAAATCAACGAATTAAAATACAATTTCTCTATCTGCGTTCTGTATATTGATAAATTCAACAAATATTTAAATTTTTGATTGCCATTTTCAAAGCACAGTTACGTCACATTTTCAGTGCTACCAACTCTCAAAGCTCAATCAGTGAAATTCACAGCCTACTATCAAGATTGAAAAAGTGCTAACATCGTTTTTTCAATTTTATCTCTTTTCTTAGTTTCAAAAAAAATATATAGAGAAGACTTACGCATTTTCTTGAATTATCAGTTTTTCTCCCTAACATAGTATCTCAGAAGAAATCGTTATAAAAGTTAGCAGTCTCATAAATACGATTGATTTTTTTAACAAACTCAAATAAAAGATATCACAAGAAATTCAGGCCACAACTATAATTAGACAAAGATGATCAAGACATAGCTTTGTGCAATTTATGATATAAGAAAGAAGTGCGCTGATATTCGTCTAATTCTAATGGACTAGTTTCATAAGATATCACAAAAATTCGTAACAACTATCTTATTATGATTGTTGGAAATTGCAAAACTACCAGATATAAAATTTCAAACAAGAACTTGAGACAATAAGACGGATATTAACGAAATAAGTGCGGTAATACTGAGATTTCGGGACACCCTGTATACAACAGGTCACGCAGTTCGAAATTTTCTAAGTTGGGAATGCTCAATAACAAAATAAGACTTCTTTGTTGCCTCAAGTTCAAATGTAACAATGCCACAAAAACTGTACAATGCATCTACTATTTTCTCGTGAATGTACATCAGTCAAGATTTCTACAATGGTAAGCGCCAAAATATTCGTCTCTTCCTATAATTTGAGCTTATTCATCGAGAAATTCTATAGGAAGCTAACTATTTGGAAGAATCAGTATCTTTCAGGTTCTGCATTATTCGAACCACGTATAATATGGCGTAAGAAGAAAATTTTTACTTTGCAGTATCGCCACCTTGAGCTTCGATAGGTTGGGCCAAGTTTTTCCCTGTCGACTCTGGACATCACTTGATTGTGTTCCATTTCTCAACACTTGCTTGAAAATCCGATTAAAAATTATCGGAATGAAGAAATGATGTAGGAAAATTTTGAAAAATATAAAATTGTATCTTCTTTGTCAGTTTTCGATGATTGTTTTATTCATATTCTTCTAAAATCTGCTAGATATAAATTCGATAGTCAATTCAATGCGTTCTTCATAAGAATATAATAATATGGATCAGTTTTAGGACGATATATTGAGCAAGTATTTTAGGTCTAGAACTATTATAGACTGTTCTTGTTCTCGTAAAATTTAGAAGGAGTTTGAATTGAATGAGGGTAAAGTTACCTTTGTAATTATTTCATTAACACCCTTCATCTTTGGTATAGAAACTCAATCCTACAAAAAAGAACCTTAAAACCAACCAAAACCAAAAATTTCACCGAAGTCCTTATTTCTCCTTCCAAATATCCGAGTTTTAAGGAGTCCCAACGCATCACGATACTTCTGAGGTATCGCTGGTGGTAGATCGGGACCCGGTGCTGTCACTTGTCAATTTGAATCTCGATCTTAACAGCCTGCTGCCAGTTATGTTGGGAAATTCCATATAGGGTGGAAAGACGTTTTGAAGGTATTGTCCTGATGTATTGCCTGGTGGGTAGTAGTGGGCCACCACTACGACTTTGCCGGTTCTGGAGGTCGCTTTGCCGATTCCGAACCTTCTTGAGCTCGCCCACACCAACTGGGTGAAGTGGCCTACGAAAAAAATTGGCGGGCGTTCATAATAACAGAAAAGAGGATAATGTTGAAAATATTCGAAAGAATCACTGATGAAGAACTAGCTGGGGCCCATTTGACCTGTCGGGAACTGCTAGCTGAAGATGGGTCACTGTATTCTAACCTGAAAAACTCTACAACAGTTTTGGATGGATCTCCCTGGATAATATGGCCATTGTTTGAAGATGATATGGCACATCCTGGATGAAAAATTTGGGAGAGATGTTGACCAATCAACTTACCAGCATTCACGTTCGTATGTAAGACGTCTGGTTCTTTTCCGTAGTCGTACTGCTTGACTGCGCAGTACCAATAATTTGCCACCTCTTGACCTAGAAAATTGGGGATCAATCTTTAAAAAAAATAGGTACTTTAAATCAATGAAAATCTTACCGGAAATATCTGTGCTGTCGACGCCATTGGACAGCTTGCAGAACATGTTTTGTCCGATTTCTTTGTCGTTCCTGTAGTAGAATTTGTTGGTGTGGGCGAGGTGATTTGCCCATGTTTGCGCCAAATGGCACAACTGTAAAAAAAATTGATGGAAACCTCAACATTTTATTTTCCCGATAATTCGAAAACTGCATATCTGATCGAGGTGAAATTTGGTATCGAGCTCTAAAATGAGGATCTTTGAGTGTACACAGAATTTCAGTAAGATCTTGGTAATGAAACCATAAAAAAAAAATTAATTTCTTCATCCTACCTGAGCAGACATGGTGAGAGTAGGCGAGTTATGCCTCTGCCTATAAACGTTATGCCAGCAAAGGCATTCGCTGATAAAATCGCTATCTTGCCATGCTGTCCTCAAATCCGATAAGTCCAAAACCATGCTCATAGGTCTGTTGGTCAGTATCTGAAAAAAAATCAAAAATACACTTCTCGAAAGTTGAGATTAGATTCTCTGACGACGACTTTATCTCCAAAATCAAGAATACACACCGTCCAACTTTTCTGCCAACGCATCAGAAGGAAAGATTTTCTTTCATTTTAAAGCAACAGATGCGTTTAATTGTCCAATTACTCTATTATACAGTTGGTTAGCTAAAAAATCACTTTCCTGAAGGAAAAAGACCTTCAAATTATCCTATTTGTTCCACGGTCAGTCCCACAATTCATTATGAAACCGGATACGAAAACACCCCTTTGGAAACACGCCATTTCCCAATCAACCATTCCGTTTGTAGATGCGATAACTTAGGGACAGGCACTTTAAGGGAAACATGCTTTTTGTTGAGTTCATTGGAATAAAATCCTGATGATTTCACGTCGTCTGAAAAGTTTATCAATACGAGGTTCTTCTCAAAAGAAATGAAATGTAAATACGACGGTCTATACAAGACAGTTTCATAAAAAAGTTATTTTAGGAAGTAATCTAAAGATATTGAAAATAGTGCAGCTAGTTTTCAACTAAATAATACAATTACGTTTCTTTTACCAATCAATTACTTCAAAAAGTAAAGAGCTTTTATTGATAAATGTCCGATTAGAGGTAGGCATAAAAAATTCCGTTCTTGTCGACAGGAGTGAATCCTGACCATGGTTTCGACCTTATGCCGCCAAACTCGAATAATTCTCCTGTCCCAAAATTTTCAAGAGCTAACAAACACTTTCCGCTCACTCTGTATTCAAACAAAACCGCCACCTCGCCGCCCTCCCATGTAAATCAACCCCCGAAACACTTTTCCTCGGCCCCCGCCAACAAATCTCACCGCAGACAGTTAGATACTTATCTTCTTGGAAAACGACTTCGAGTCGTGGCACAAATCTTGCTCTTTCGACTTATTTACGACATAATCAACCCCCTCGGGGTAAAGGTCAAGGGCGCGTTTCCAATTTGTACCTTTTAGCCAAATGAAAAGGAGCTTCATGAATACGGAGCGGAAGCCCCAGTGGCGGAGGGAATGGTGTTTAAGTGACGGCGAGCGAAAGGAAAAGGGTTCTTTTGATTGTTGACCCAAATTCCTGAGGTACGCACCATGTTTTTATAAGAAAATAGTCAAGATTCCCAAATGAAATCAACCTAAAAATGTTTCAAGGTCAAAGATGGCCAATATCGGTTTTTGTATTTTTCTCGTAAACGGTAAGTTTTATCATAAAAATTATTCGCATGAAAGTTGTAGATCAGGCAATTATCTACAAAAGTTGCCCCAATACTTTTTTTCCTATGATTCACCATTCCTGAGATATCGTCATTTTTAACATCGAAATAACTGTTATGCAAAAAATATTATTCAAATCGAAACCTATTGATATTTTCGAATCAGATTAAGATGCTTGAATGAAATTAAGTACATCGGTAGAGCTCATAAAAGTACACAATTTCCAAAATGAACGAAGTTATCAGCGTCAACAGTGGCGTGCGTACGGTGGTTTTTTTTATACTTCAACATCCTGTATTTTCTATACGGTGGATTTTTGGACCGTAGTTTATAGGACAAACTATCATTATTTTTTCATGTAGAATCACCTGTTAAAGTTTGGATATTCCGAAGGAACCCCTGTCAAATCGGCGTTTGTGTGCATATTTTCAAATGGCTATATCTTATGAATGGTGATTCGTATGAAAATAAGTATTGGACATTTTTAGTAGATAATTGCAAGATCTAAAACTTTTAATTGAAGTATTTTCATGATAAACTTACAGTTTACGAGAAAAAAAATGTCGGCGACATTTGACCTCGGATTAATTTGTTTGCACACATGGAATCGGTGGAGTTTTGATATTTCACTCATAAAAGTTGTAGATCACGCAATTGTCTTCAAAAATTGTCCCAATACTTTTTTCCTGTGACTCACCATTCCTGAGAAATCATCATTTTTAACATCGAAAAAACTTATGCACAAAATATTTTTCAAATCGAAATCTCTTGATATTTTCGAATCAGATTAAAATGATTAAATTAAATCAAGTACATCGGTAGAAGTCATAAAAGTACATAATTTTCAACATGAACGAAGTTATCAGCGTCAACAGTGTCGTGCGTACGGTGGTTTTCCTTTCATACTTCAACACCCTGTATTTTCTATACGGTGGATTTTTGGACCGTAGTTTATAGGACAAACTATCATTATTTTTTTATGTAGAATCACCTGTTAAAGTTTGGATATTCCAAAGGAACCCCTGTCAAATCGGCGTTTGTGTGCATATTTTCAAATTGCTATATCTTATGAATGGTGATTCGTATGAAAATAAGTGTTGGACATTTTTCGTAGATAATTGCAAGATCTAAAACTTTTATTTGAACTATTTTCATGATAAACTTACCGTTTACGAGAAAAAAGATGTCGGCGACATTTGACCTCGGATTTATTTGTTTGCACACATGGACTCGATGGAGTTTTGATAATTCACTCATAACAAGTATAAATAGTGCCCATTTTCGGCTTTATATGAGTCATTAGAATAATGATTTCAACCGGAATAATATTTTTGCAAAATTACAACAATTACGTGTTTATATTTTCAAAATTATGCGATACTTTATGTGACCAGGCTATCCTGCCGACGCAAAACTCAAGACTCTTGAAATATGGCAATGCTCCTTGTCGAAATTCAATGTTCCCCTGAGAAATAACCAAAAAATTGAGGCTTCATACCTTCTGGAGCAAATGCGGCCGGTCATCGACGTCAGTAGGCGTCAAATTATTATTCGAAAAAGAAGGTATCGGAGGCTCCGGCCGATTAGCCTCCACTATCTTAACGGCTCTCAGCTTACGCCTCAGATTCTGCAAGGCTTGAGCCTCTTCCCTCTTCCTGCTAGGTTGGTAGTTGGGCGCAGTTGGCAGGATGGCGAAAGTGGGCTCATAGTTGTGCTGCTGGGTGAGCAGACGCTGGCTGAACGTTCCTACCCTAGATTTGTGCGGCGTTATCTGTATTGTCGGAGGGCACATGGAAGCTTGCGAAGAGATCCTTGGTAAGTCCATTTTTGTGGATCACATCATGAAAGGGGGTTTGGAAGAAGTTGCTGATTATCTTGGGTGGGGTTGTTGACCGATTGTCATCTTGATCTGCAAGAGAATTTTGGAGGATTTTGGCAAAATGAACCTAGATTACTTTCGAGAATTGGTTTTATGGCGGTAGGACTAGGAATTAGACCTGAATTTATAGTCGTCCTCAAGTTTTGGTCAATTTGGACTTCAATTGTGAAACATTTTACGATAGAAGTCTTGGATCTTCGCAAAAAAAATCAGAAAATCCAAACCCTTCGTCTCAGGTATATAAAAAACACACCATTTTATTCTTAAAGAACCAAAAGCTTGACTAACCGCAGTTGACTTCTTTAACCAACTGACAAAGATCAGCTTCAGTACGTTCAGAGCATTTTAACCTGATGGCTCTTGATCTAGTACTAGTTTTCACAAATTCATCAAGATCCTTTCGATAATCCAAAAATAATTAATATTGAGTTATAATATTTGATTTATTCTCAAATTGACCACCATACATCGCAAATTCTGATTGTATCGATTACAAGAAAACCCTAAAGACATACATAAAATATACAATTTCATATGCAAATTCTCGGAAAGTCAGACTCAAATAATGGTTTTTTTTATGGCTCACTTGAGAGCACCCAATTATTCTCTTTAATGGATTAGAACTGTTTTATGACATTTGTCTTGAGGTAAAACAGGCCGTATAAATTATAATCAATAATTTGATCCTTACATATCAGGGTGTCCCAACTAAACTTGGTAAATTCATGTTATTTTTGCGCGCTGTATAATTGTGAAATTTTGATCCGAATATTTTCTTGAACGATTAGTTTGGACTCAGTTGAGTTCATAAATGGGCAAGATCTGTCCAAAGGTTCCAAAGTTATTAAATGTTTGAATTTTATTTCAAAAATAGAAAATCCGATTTTGTTGAAATTTTGTAATTAACTGTAAAATAACAGCAACTTCTAGTCTGAGTGTGAAATAATTCGGAAAAATTTCTCACGAAATAGATAAAATGAATTATTTAAAAAATCGTTTTCCTATGAGCATGCTTTATACTTTTCCGCATGTAACTGATGTGCGCCTAAATTGTTTCACTTTTCAGTGCATCAATTTTGTGTTTAGATGCTTTTGATTTAATTCTAATGCAGAGTCATTTTTTAAAGAAAAAACCGTCTAGATTCGATGGGGAAATTTCATGATTCATATTCAGGCATCATTCAAAACACGTTTAGTCGTTTTATGATTTTGAAAACTGTTTTTTTTTTCCAAGAGCCAATAAAGCTTTCCATTCTGCAGCATAAATACTTTCTTTCAATAAAAGATTCATTATATTCCACAAGTGTTTTCTTCTGCTTTGAGATCCAAGCATATACTCACAGATATTTCTCGAAGAATCAGTGTTCACAAGACGTGTTTTTCTCAATATTTATCTAAAATTCACCACACATTCACAGGAAGATTTACTCATCTCCTCAAAACAACTGATTCCATTCGTTTCACCGAATTCAAAACAAGATATTTACACTTTCCAACACATTTGAGTGAAACCTTCGAAGATTTTTCTGAAGACAGTTCAAGAAAGAGAAGGAATTAATGATGCAGGATTTGGTCGTCAGAGAAGAATGTTGAAGGAAAATCTGAGCCCTGAAGGGGTCATGTCTGAAACCATGAGGTACACGAGGCACTCTGCCAATTCAGCAGTGGTCCATACCCAAGGCGCTGATGAGCATGCGCCCCTACATCGATATTTTCGCATTTTCCGCGGAATGCCTCAAAATTGGAGGATAGGGTTGATAGAGGTGAGATTTTCGGGGAAATGTTTTGATAGAGGGATCCACCACGTTTCGTGGAATTATCTTCAGGGTGAGGGTTCGGAGAGAGATGATGAAAAGGAATTACTGAGAATCAGGAGCGTATATCTACGGGATGGAGGGAAAAAACCAGTTGCTGTTACTTTTTTTTCAAATTCCATATGAAAACATTCAAAATGTTTATATTTGTATGTTTTCGTTACGCCACTATATCAATTTGAAAACGGAAAAATTAGAAAATCTTTTCTTCAATAAAAAACCGCATCACTCATAATCTAGAAATCTCACAAATCCTATGATTTTGAGACACCCTGTACATGTTTTTTTTGTCAAGATGGAAGGTTTTTCATTCAATACCAAATAAAAGATTCATTAGATTTAATTCGAATTCTTAGATATCATATATGCTATTTGTTCGTTTGCCAATTTTTCTTGGAATACCCTCAATAACTACTGTAAGGATTTAGATTTTCCATATGAAATATTCTTGAAATTCATTAATGAATCCAAAAATATAATTTTCAAATATGACGTACCTTTCACTATTCTATGTTAATTTTGAATATCTGTAAATTGAATTATCCTCTATGGAGGTCATAGATGATGAATTGGATTTGTGGCACAGCCACAGATGACTTGAATATAACTTGAATTAGAGTAATTTCCACGAATAATTGTAACAAAGTATGTTTAGGCGCTCGCAGATAAAACACGCTTGTTTTATGATATGATATGGCGGTTCAAACAATAATTGTCTCATCTAAATTTCAGATTAATAAATTTGATAGCAGTGCCCTGATTTGAATAATTTTCAAAATCTTCTATGTTCTGTTGACAATCATGCATAGAATAGTTTCTATGGATCTATGTCATAGAACTTATAGTAACATACTTCAAGTTCTATGATCTAAATCAAGACCATAGAACTTATATGAAAGTTCTATGATCAAGATTCATTTTGAGGTTCAGTTTGATACGACGTAATTGTCAAAATAGACAAATTTCTTCCGTAACAATACCAACAAAGGAATCAAATGGAATACTTATCTTTACAAGGAACACCATTTCTGAATTCATTTTTTTAACTTCACTTATTTTTTTTACCTTCCTGTATTATTCAGCACTATTTTAAATACCTACTCAATTCGAGAATTTGAAGGGTTTAGGACTGAAAAAGAGTTTATAACAAAATACGAACTTTATATCTGCATTTTATTAAAATACAAGATTTATAAAAATTAACATAGCCTAAGATCTTGGTCTTTCTTTCTTCTCCCTATATAAAGCTAAAAGTGATACATTGGCCACTTTCACTACCTGTAACGAAGAAAAGAAGAATTAATAAAACCAAACCAGAAAGCATTATCAATAAAAAGCATCGATTTTCTCCAATTATTATTCAAAACTGATGAAACCCACCTTAAACCTTACTCCGGGAATATCTCCTACGGCATGACCTTTCCTACCGAATCCAGCAACTAGTACTTCGTCATTTTCTTCAATGTGATTTAAACAACCATCCCTAGGTACGAAAGCTGTGATTTTCTTACCGTTCTTGATGAGTTGTACCCTCACACACTTACGGATAGCAGAGTTAGGTTGCTTAGCTTCAACACCACTGCAAGAAAAAAAGATACGATAAATTGAATCCAGAAATGAAATAATTGAGAAATTTCATCACATATGGCTTCTTGTATTAACTCACGTACCTCTGGAGACGTAATAATTCCCACATCACATGGAATGTTCCTGTGATTGGACTAAATAACACCATTCACTGGAAACATTCCATGCAACGTAGAAATTCCATTTGAACGTTGAATAAGTGTAGGGACCATATCAGAGCGTGATACCCATCAAACGGGTGTCCCAATGGTTCAGGTCCCAATTAATATTGCACTGTTAATTTAAAACACAAAAAACGAACAATTCACAATTTGTGGTCTCACAGTGCACATATCACAGGTAACACATAACCTAAAACTTCCGTCAAACTTACACTTTTTCCAAAACGATTCCTTTGGCGTGGGAAGCTCCACCGAAAGGATTGGCCTTCCATCTAGTTCCCAAATGTGCCTTTTTGTAGTCTTTGTCGGCCCATCTCTGTTCACGACGATGGTTGACGTGCTTCCTAGCGGTCTTCAAACCACGGGGCTTACCTACAAAATAAAACAATAATAAGGAAACTTTCCAAAAATACGTATGGATTAAGTTTATTCCTTGAATTTTGAACTCACAACTTTAAAATTATATCAGAAATTGCTGAAGATTGCCATGATATTTAAAGAACAATTGTCCAGATCCACACCCCCGTTGAACATAATTTGGAATCAATTTTCATGATAGAAAAGCAACCAATTCAGAATATAACTAATATCATCTGATATGTTGTTTATGAATTGAAAAACGACTTCACCAACATTACAAATTACAAACAAAATCACTTTAAGCTTCAAGTACACTTACCCATCTTAGAATTTCAGTTCACAACACAGAAAGAATTATTGCAGGCATGAGCAGAAAACCATTCGAAATATTGACTTTTGACACCATAGAAATTAAATTTTCTTATTCGTTCTAAGAACTGCACGGTCTCATACTTTCCTACTATTTCCAGTTTGCAATCAAAAATATTATGCGATATTTATGATATAAAATATATTGAGGTATAAATCATGTAGGGAAGATATTTTTAGGAGAAATGGGTATGGATTATTAAAATTCAAAATTCATATTTCACATTCGTTTGACATTTATACTAGTTCAAAAAGCTCTGTGTTCTGTCATGAGTGTGACAGCTGACAACCGTGATAACCTTATTGATTTTTTGACAAGGATGGAAAATATTGGACAAAAGAGGAAACCAGGACGGGGCAATTTTTTTAATGCATATTAAATTTTTTTTAAGTTATTACTCCCGCACCCCTACAAGAACTTGATATCGTTCGTTCGGAATATACTCTGCATAAGCAGCCAAAGGGTGTACATTTAATTTGACTTTTGACAACGTCCAATGTTTTGTTTTGTGATTAAGAAATTTTGACAGAAACATAAATATTTATTTTTTTAAATTTGAGAAGCGTGGGGTTATATTTCAACTTTCTTTTATGTTTATTTGAGATCTAAAGGTCTTGTTTTTTTAATGAATTACGTAAAATGGATTACGATTCTGAAAATTCCTACGATGGATATCCCTTGGAACCCATGATTTTGATTAATGATGGTGAAGAAGTAAGTACAAGTTTCCATACTAAAAGGGTTATACTGCAAGATGTATAAATCATTCTGAGTTATGTTTTTGACGTGATTTGTCCTCAGGAACCTGAGGATAGAACGACTGAAACAGATGAGAAATGCGGCACAGAATTGGCACCATTTGTTGGTCCTGATATATCCATAATACCACTGAAGAGAAAGAAACCGCTATTCAAAATAAGACTGTTTGAACGGAAACCGGAAGTGGTACGAAAACCTTCATATTCTGATGACGAGATACCTTATGAAGAAGGTACTCGCAGGAGGGGGCCAAGAAATACAGTTCGAATTATAACCAAAGAAGAAGCAGAAAACACGTCTGAACCATATCCGAAAAGAAAATCTCTACCCCTCGAAAAATGTCCCATTTGCAAGAAATTCTTCAGAAGGATGGCCACCCACTTGACCAAACACCAAGATATAGATCCCAACTTGCAAAACAACGGGTTAGAATGCAATTTTTGCCAGAAAACTTTCAACACTCAAAGTAACCTGCATATTCATTTGCGAACTCACACAGGTTTGAAACCTTACGTTTGTCAAATTTGCGGTAAAGCGTTTTCTCAGTCGTGCAATTTAGTGAATCACAGGAGGATACACAGCGGGGAAAAACCGTTCAAATGTCCGCATTGCGACAAAGCTTTCACCCAGTCCGGTAATTTAAATAACCACATCAGACTCCACACGAACGAGAAACCTTTCAAGTGCCATTTTTGCGACAAGGCTTTCGTACAGTCAGGAAATTTAAACTCGCATATTATGAATAATCACAGATCTAGAGAATTTCCCAGTTATTTAGAGCCTAGTTTATCGGAAAGTATTTCAAATCAAACAATTTGAATAAGATTGCTGTTTGAATGGGCATAATTTTTTGTATATAATTTCTACAGCGAATTTGCTGCATTTGGGTTTAAGAGTGTTTGAATTTTGTAAGACTAATCTAAATTTGTTAGTTCAGCATTTTTGGATCAGTTATATAAGCCATTATATGTGGAATGCTGGGTTTAATGCAAATTTGGATTAAAAACAAGTATTTATTAATTGTACTATTGATAGTATCATATTTTAAATCATGTGCCATTATAATAATTTTTATTGAATTTAGACTGATAAAAAGAATATTTCTTTATGACTGATCAGTCTTCCTGCTCATATTTTTGGTTATAAAACTAATTTTTCGCATAAGATAAGAAAGTTTCCTACTTTTCTAATGACTGAGTTTCAATTTTAAATTGATGAAACAGCGTTTAGAAAAGTTTTATTTCTTATTCGTCATTAATGATTTCAAAGAGCCCAAAAAACTCTCAACACATGAATTGAAATTCATGTATCATTCATAATTCATAGAATTTTATTTATTGTAATATTCAGTAGAAACAAAGTTGACTGAAGTTTTTTATCACATTTAATTTCTAATGAACACTCTGTAGAAAAGAGATTTTCATTTATTGCAAAATTCTTCCATTGAAAAGATGAATCTCCAAATGAAATCTTATTTATTATAATCAGTAGTTTTGTACTATATGTATTTGATATTTATGAGTCATTAAAACCTTTATATAATTCCTGTGTTTCACTCATGAATACCCAACAATTACCCGAAAAAAAACGACAAAACCATTGTTTCTAAACAATGACTTAAGTTGTGTGGTTGTGTATGCTGAATCCTGACCTGTGCATTTTCCTGAAGGTTAGATGACCACTTGTCAAGGTCATAACCTAACCTAAGTTCGTTTTGTTTTGACCGAAAACACAAATTAGTCGTTTCGAATTTATAAAATAGAAATGAACATCCCCCTTTTTCCGACTCTCAAACCAAAATTAGTAGATTCCTTGTGGTTCCAAGCGGATACGCCATGTGACGAAGAGGAAGAAATCAGCAAATTGGAAAAAGAACATAGAGCATGGGTAAGAAATCATTACTATTTACAATCCCTCTGTTTTTTCTTAGAATTTCCGCACAAAAGTCCAAAATATGAATTTTTTCAGTTACATAGCAGCACACGACTGCCAGAAGTAGTCCCCATTGGAAATGTTTCCGCTGAGGTTAGTAGATTGTAATTTATCAGTTGTACATTCACCTGTTTTCCCATTTTCCCAAACTAGAGATTTATGAAATTATTATTTTATTCTGAAGGCTAATGATGAGGACGACGAGGAAGATGATGAAGACGATAATGATGATGAGGAAGAATCTGAGAGTCATGATGAAGACGAGGATGATGATGAAATTGAGTTAGATCCGAGGCAGGATCTAAATTCGACCCCCAACATCAACCCGGGTATTCTTGCGCATTCTGTGAGATAAAACGTTGAAATTCATGAGGAATTATCTATTCTAAGGTATTTATCTGTAAATTAGCCGAATTATGTTAATTTGTAATGTACTTATTCAAGTTGTGTACAGCATATTGTGAGTTATGTATTGCTCTGTATTCAGTTGATATCCTGTGGAATGTTCAAACTGAGTAATTAATATTCTTTTTGTACTTTTATCTTAATAATAATACAATTTTTGATATCTCATTAATTTTATTTCACAATATTCTATGGTCTAACCTAGTTGTATTTCGATTATATTTGAAAGGTGTGAAATTTTCTGTAGGAAAGAATTGATTTCATTTATAAAAATTCTCCATTTAATTCATTATCTAGCCCATTAAAACTTATAAATCGGTCGAGTTACTTGAATTTTCACAATGTTTTCATCTCTTCCTTTCAGTGGTCTAGATTGACAGTTCTGTCGTTCTAGTTTTCTCGTCTCAAATAAACTAATTAATGTTGAAACAAAGATAGCAGCTTGTAATTTGTTAATTTATTAAGTTCATAGTTGATTTGAGTTTACTAAGTTTACAAGTGTTTTGCAACATTCTGCAGAGGCATTGAAGAAATCTTATAATTGGCCTTCTGAGTTGGTTGTCAAACGATCTAACCTCTAATGATTTTAAAAGTGAGAGGTGAACCAATTTTTGAATTCTTCAACAAGGGAACTTTCGATTGATACATTCATCAGATTACATTCAAGCTCCACTTTAATTGATTTATCGTATCTCGAGACAAGTTGCTCCAGTTTCTGTTTATTGGCTGGGAATTGACATAGGAAATAATTGGTAAGTTTTCTACTTGTTTTCCTTGAATACCTCAATGTTCGCTAGGAAATACCCATATATTCAATATTTTTGTGATTTACATCCGCTTTATCTTGTTTCGTTAAATAATAAATGTATTCGTCCATATGCCAAACTTCAAGGTGTTTGAGCAATAGCACTTTAGAAATTAACTAAATAAAAATTATGTAATAAATAGTATCAGCAACTTTTATATTTAATGCAAATATGCAATTCTATTTTGTTGTTATTTGATCAAATGCAAAAAAGATTCCTCCTGTTGAAAAGCAACAAAAGTTATTAGAAATATTTCACAATATCATTGATCATTGACTATTGCAGAGATAGCAGCAATATTTAGCGAATTTTTTGAGTAGTTAATTAGATATTGATTACATTGTCATTCGGTTCACTTTATGTTATCTGAAGCTTGATTTGTTTTGCATTAATTCGGAAAGTTTCAAAGAGACGTAATTTTATAACATTTTAAAGCTATTATTTTGCGCGTCTTTTCAGTCAATTTTTGTATCTGGCTATGGACTTTAAAAAAGTAGTAAACGAAAACGGTCGGTAATCCAGCATTTTATTGCATCACCCTGTATAACATATGGTTAGGAAGTTATGAAAAATTCGTGTGAGTAAAATATGAATAATGCCAGTAATTACACATGCGTTTCTGACAGAACAATAGCTGATTGATAATAACTGTACGATAAGATGCAAAAACTCGTTGAGTAATCAACAGAAAAGTTGATTGCTATGAAATGTATCAATTTTTGAGGCGTTGTAGCTTTCGATAGCGAATATTTTTCGGTTAATTATGATAACCGGAAGGTGGACGAGATACTGAAACACCTGTGGTATTTTTCGAGAGAAATTTCATGGAATATTCATGGTTATGAAAATTTTGTCTGTTTTGAATATGTCGAAAGATACTCTATGCATTGGAAAATTATAGAAATTTTCGTGTTGGAACATAGAAATTATGTTTCCATCATTTCCATATCACTGAACTCAATTAACTGGCGCATAGAATGTTACATTTGAATATTTTAGAAATCCTTGTGTTGACAATGAACAAATCTCGTTTAGTCTTTATCTTTTCTATCCGAGAATCGATTCCACGTCCTACTCTTGATTAATCCCTAGCCTATTTCAATTTGTTTCATGTGTGTACTTCGAAAATGGCCTATATTGAAGTTTCTACGTCTTGTATGAATCGCTTACTATCCAGAAATATTGCCGAATGTTTTTTATTGCGTAATTTGTTGGATATTCGTTTTAAAACTTTAAATTACATAGGTGGGTCCACGGAATAATGCAAGATAGAGTGGTTGTGTAAGCAATTGTGTACGCCCAACTCTTTTCGTTCCAATTAATATGATAATCATAATTTTATCATGTCAAAATTTTTATTTCGATCGAAATCTTTTGGTGCCTGTCCATGTGTTCATATATCAATATTCATTATATTCTTGCTAAAAAGGCGTCCGAAAAATTAAAATGAAACAATCAATTATCAATTCATTAGATCATAGATCCATAGAATTCTATGCATCTATCTTAGATCTATAAATTGGGTCATAGAACAAAAAATATGATTTTACTATGTTACGGACCATAGAAAAAATATTTTTCTCTGTTCTCTCTAAAAAAATTATTTTCCGTTTCTGGACAAAAGAAACTAATATTTCTAAGTCCGGGTGAGACTTAACACAAGTCGAAGTTGTAGGCGTCACTGACGCGTGCCGAGTGGCCCATGATAAAAGTGTATCATGCGGGTGGCCATTGTTCCATCACCCCCAAAACATTCGATACCTCAACAAGAGATATGTTCATTATGTAGCCGTATCTTGTTATTGTTTGACAACGGTATCACTTCTCAGACCACAGCCATGTTTGCCAATCACTAGAACCGGCGATAATTCCATATACTCCGAGATTCCTTTCATTATTGCCGTCTTACCGATATTTTTTTCAGTGTTTGACGCTCGTTGAAACGGTGCACATATCGTGGGTGGCTTACGCGGATGCTCTGACACCTGATTCTATATTCTCGTGAGTATGGCAGTCCGAAGGAAATTTTCTCTGGTCCATTTCGAATTCGGTCGGTGAACTCGATTCTGTGGTCGAGTTGGTCTCAATAATTTTCGTAATTTTTCGAGTTTAATTTAAATGTGGAGTTAGGAATTTACCGGGTCCATATTTACTTCATTTTTATAAAATATAGAGAATAGTTTTTTCTCTGTATGTATTTAAGATTTATTAGTTGTCTTGAAGGACTCATTAATATAATGTCTGGATCATAGATATTTTGTCCAGATTCCAGACATATAACATAGAATCATAGGAATTATTTGTAAATATTATGCATCTCTATGTTTCCCAGACTTTTTCACACGAATTGAAGAAGCAATTATGTGAATTCTTCCATTGCATACTCAGAATTTGATATGAAAATTTCTTTGATAATCTCCTTATCATGATAAATGAAAAGGTTACATTGAACTTTATATCGCAGGCAATCTAGATCAATTTCGACAACGTTTTTCGTGCACGGAAATCGAATCCATTTCATATCTTTCGAAAATGAGCAAGGGAAATATGATGGACCCATGATTTTTATAAGATTCTTGAATCCCGTTTCAAGGCCGTCTATTCTGATTTCTGAATATATTTATTTACCCGAGCTTACCTGCATTTCTTCATATTGTTGGTGGGATTTAACTTGGAATTTTCCTATCATTCCCACAATTGGTGAATTCCCCACTCGAATGAAGTTAACCACGGTTTCTGACGTTTAGCTACATAATTCTATGCGTTCAGCAAGCCGATGTCGAGATAGAGAACAAAATAACCGTGAAAAATTCCACACGGCTTCCCAAATTTATTTCTAGGTTGATATTCATCAAGATAAAATTAATTTTAGTGAAAGAAATATCAACAGACACGCATTATATTCGAAGATACGAATATTTCAAGAAATGAGAACCATAGAAAAAAAACTATCCCTGTAAAATACAAGCATTTATGTTTTCTCGTAGAAATGGATCATCATGGCCACGATATGCACCACAACATGCACTCTCACAACCATTCCGCCATGCCCAAAATGAGCATGGACGGCAGGGCCGGACACAGTATGGACGATATGGGAGGTATGGACATGGGCGGAATGGACATGAAAATGTGGGTATGTAGCAAAATCGACCCAATCTAGAACCTTTGAAAACCCGACGTTCTTTCAGTTTCATTGTTCAACTTCGGAAACCGTTCTTTTCGAGCAATGGAAATTTTCAACGGTCGGGGGCTTGGTAGGGTCCATGATCGGCATCCTGATCATGGCTGCTTTGTACGAAGGACTCAAATATTATAGGTAAGGGTTGGATTGATATTTCCAATTTTTTTAAGGGCGGTCCTGATATTTTAAAATTTCCAACGGAATTTTATGGTACATCCGGTATATCTAATCGGTTCTTTCAGGGAATATCTTTTCTGGAAGACTTATAACGCCTTACAGTACAGGGCAGTTTCCATACCAGAAAAGGGGGCGACGAACGAAGAAAATCAAATAGTACAGTAAGTAGATCCATTTCTTTTCCACATTTAATTCTCAGATCACACGTTCACGTCAATGCAACCACTTTTTCAATAGGAACACTTCAGTTTGGACAATTCGAGAAGAACTTGATTGACCAGATGAATTTTTTCACTTTTTTACTTATTCTAAGAAGTGGTTGCACTTTTTTACGTACACACTATAACATTCGATTCGAGGCGTTTCTAACAAATTCTATTTGCATATTTGAAAAGTATGGTGGGGGAAGTCGTCCATAAAAAGCCGTAAGTTCATTTCTGATCATTTTTGCACCACTTCCTAGTTTGCATGCTGCACCACCTTAGGTTTAGTCAACTGAGTTTTTTATGTTGTAAATTTATCATCGATTGCTCTGAATTGGTATAATCTTCTTTATTTTATGCCAAGAGGAGTGAAGGACATTGAAAGTTCTTCGATAAAAAATGGGAAGTCATTAACATAGACTTTGGATAATATGTCTATGGCCACAAAATTCTATGAATTGGGCAATCCAACGATCTGTCAAATATTTTTTGAGGTTAGTTCTGGTAGGCAAACAATGATTTAGCATCGTTCATGCAGATATTGAAAACGTTCATTTGCTTGAAAAGTTGTTTTATGAGGACATTTTTTTGATATTTCCAGTCAATCTTATCCTCAGAAATATCAAAGCAGTGAAACTTATTTAAATTAAGTGCATTTTCTTCGAAGATAATGCTTTAAATGTAAAAAAATATTTGGCAGGTGGTTGGTTTGCTAAAAAATTTTGCGGGTTATTCTTACAGTTATCATTTGGTTCAAATTTTTGGAATCTGGGCCGAAATTTAAGATTCCAACCCACATTTTGATTCCGCGGGAATGTCGAATTGATGAGGCTGAATTTCAGGCCCACCATGTGGAGTAAAATGCATTCTTTCCAAACGTTCCTCCACATGATCCAGATGGTGCTTTCCTACTTCCTGATGTTGATATTCATGACGTACAACGTCTGGCTGTGCATAGCCGTAGTGATAGGGGCGGGCATAGGTTATTTCCTGTTCGGTTGGAAGAAATCGGTGATTGTCGACGTCACCGAGCACTGTCACTGAAATATCGGACGTAGGGGACCTATCTATATCGCCTTTCTACAGAAAAATGTTAAACCGGATGCTGTTCAGCTTTTTGTGGAGGTACACGATTAGGGAAAGATTGAAAGAAAATGTGTATTGAGTTTCTGAATAGATTAAAGCTCCGAAACTTTATTTGATCTCGCAAAAAGCAAAAGAATTTTTATAATACCAATTATTCTGTGCATTTGCTGAAATTCCTTGATTTATACGTTAATTCCAAGTTTTCTGTAGGTAGGCAGGTTAAGTGAAATGTTATATTATTGAAATTGTAGTAATAAGATTGTTTAGTATTATCAGTTTTTAAGATATAAATTTACACTTTTTATGTACGTACGTATGAAATTATTTTTCCATCATGGAGGTACATATTTTATCTTTTTTACTATTGGTTTCTTGTTGAAAATAAAAAGAACGATACCGCTAAGGACTTTTTCTTTACACCATCCAGTTATTTCGAGATCCTGAGTAATATCCATGGAATTAGGCAATCCAACGACCTATCAAATTTTTTTGAGGTTAGTGCTGGTGGTCAAATATTGAGAATTTAGCTTTGTTCATGTAGACATTAAAACCGTTTATTTGCTTGAAAAATTGTTTTATGTGGACGTTTTCTTGATATTCCTAGTCAATCTTACTCTTATTAATATTAGACTAGTGAAAAATATTTAAATTAGGTGCATTTTCAATAAAAAAATGCCTTAATGTGTGCCAAAGTTGTATGTGCAACTCGTTCAAATTAGGAGATTCAGAAATTGAAGCATCGTAGAAAACCATCGATGATACTGATTTTCGAAACAAAAATCAGCCATTGAATTATTGGCGTAGTCAAAAATCTTTTTTCGTCAATTTCAGAGGATTTTACAAATTTATTTCCACGTTGATATTCAAAGAACATACAAATACGAGTATATTAGAGAATGAACTATCAAGAAACACGCATTAATTTCGTAGATATGAATTAAATATAAGAAATTTAAGTATTGTCAGTCGGAAATCTTTGTTCCACCAGTTTCCCGATTTTATTTGAAGACCGATATGCATAAAGCATTAAAATACAATTGTTACTTACCTGGATAAGAATTTTTTAAGAAGAATTAAGGGTAAGTATATGCTACCACCAGAGGAAAGTTCCACAAAAAAAAGACAAAAGTAAAGAGTTCAGTATAATTGCACATATACAATAAATAAATCGAAAAAATCTGGTAAATTTTCACATTCATTCACAAACAACGAAATTCACCTAAGTTCAAATAAAATGTACGTCTAAGTTTGCTTATATGTTCAATAAATAAAAAAGAATCAAAACGGATTAAGCACATGACTGGTAATGATTATTTCGCAGAATGAGAGAGCGACGATTTAAAATTATTTCCTAGAATTTTTCACGTTTGTACTATTTTCATGGTATTTTCTAGAGACAAAGTCATTGCCAAAGTGCAGCATAATGGCCGTTGAGGGTCGATGGCAGAGGGCCCCCAGCTGTGAAAAGTCTTGTACCTGTTGCGTCGTAACAGTGGGTATAAATCGCTGGATGTTGTCGCATGGTTTGAACGTGATCATTGAATTCTTCCTCGTTGAACTGCATCAGGAAAAACGGATTCAATGTTTAATATTATTTGAAATTATTGTTACTCACCACTGTGCTTTTGCTGGCTTTCAAAATTACGCTCCTGGAAGAGTTGATGCAGCTATCCAGATATTTTCCGGCCCTTATATCATAAAATAAGAGCATTCCTACACCAGTCCCTATAGTCAGAATATCACCGTGAAAACCTGCTGATCTTATTCCGCACCCTGTATATCTAGACGAAACTTTTTTGACCGACTAAAAAAATAAACATTTTTCAAATCATCACAATTTAAAAAGTTGAGTTGTGGGAATATCACCATAACTTTTGGAAGAAAAAATTTAGAGTCCAGAAATTTTATGAGCACTTTTGAGGTAAAAAAGCCTTTGTTGAGACTAAATCGGCCCAACGGTTGGGAATTATTGATTTTCGAAATTGTCACCTAGAGTTCGTTCCTCCTGAAAATTGCTGGAATATTTAACGACTAAAAGTACCTGTAACGTTCTTGAATCCAAAAGCAATGTATAGGATCTACAACCGACAGCGTACAAACTGGAACCCCCTTTCTGCACAGCCATACACACGTTTTCTTGCGTAGAAGGCAATTTCCTGGAAATCTTCTGCCTGAAAGTCGGGGCGTCCCAAATGTGTATATACCCGTTCAAACTCAAAGCTGCCAGTTCGTTGTAGCTACTGTTGTAAGAGATCGCCCTGATCTTGAACGGTAAAAAAAAATTCAGCAACTCACTAAAATCCAAAACAAATTCTTACCTTCTGAGAATTTTTGCACGGTTTGGTCGAGGTAGCCGAAATGCTACAATGAACTGGAATGTCCATCCTTCTATCGGCTAGACCTGGCGTTATCCTCCATAACGCCAGGTTGGTGTCTTTCGAGCCAGAAACCAAAAATTCGTCGTCTATCCAAGCCATATCGTAAACCTGCCAGAATACCAAAGATCAATAGAGAACCTTCCAAAATTATCTCATTTACACTTACATAGTCCTTGTGAGCGCTTTCTCCGACGCAGACAGGATCTAACGTGGGAAGCTTGTAGACGGCAACATCACATGTATTTCTAGATACTGTAGCAAGTAGAGTATGGGATGGATTAATTTCTACTGTGTAAATACCTATAGGTTGATTATCCGGCCGGTGGGGGTCTCTTGAACCGAGCAGCGACGGAATGTGGTCTAGTTTATGAGTTGTGACATCATAAACCATAAGCTGATACAAATTCAAGTCTTTCAAAACTACTTTTCACATCTTTATCATAATGAAATATAACCTATCAAACACCCTTCCTTTTGAATCGTGAATTCAAAAGAAGAATAATTAGTTTATTTGATTACTTACTCTGTTGCATTTAGTTCCAAAGACAACTTGCCTGTCAGATAGCCACTGTGAACAGAACACCTTATTTACATCCCCTAAATTAAGTGAAGTCTCCCTAAACATCTCATGAGATAAAATATGCCTTGAACCATATTCCCTATTCACGGAATAAAACTTCCTGTTTATTTCGCGACTTTTCACATAGTCTACAAAATTGAAAGAAGTACTCAACAGTTCACTTTCACATATAACTTGATCGTCTTCACTATCACTATTTTCGTACAGTATGAAGTCGTCAGGTTTATCAGTCTTGCGAACGTGATCCTTGCTAAAACAAAGAAAAAAGGTTGCAGATCAAACCAAATAATTTTTTTATTAATCTTACCGTTGAGCTCTAGCTTTCCTTTCTTGCAAACGACTCTTGAAGGAACATGAAGAGGTTCTTCCATACACTGGACGAATAATGGTTTTAGACATGTTTTTTAATGATCATTCACTATAGTCGAGTATTTGGAACGAAAACAAGGGCAAAATTAATTATTTCACAATACAATCAGATCTTAAGGTCGGATATTTGTTTTCAACTTATCAATGTAAAAATGTCTTTGAACGAACTTTGTTTTTCAGATATTTATTCATAAATAAATAAAAACATTACTTATTTTCTACTTTGAGTTGAGTTATTATTATTATTAGTTTTTTTCTGTGCTAAAAACTAAACTTCAACCAAAACTTCAAGTTCACACCATAGAAATAAATTCACCTCTTTTCTTCCACCAGCTAAGGAAAAATGGAATGTTTATAGATTGAAAAAAAAGGAATAATATTCTGTGAATAACCCAAAAAAATATAAATATAACCTTAAATATGCTTTCAGTTATCCAAAAGTATGAAATGCAGTAGGTAGTTATATTTGATTAACGAATAAACCCTCATTTTTGATATACCTTCGAATGAAACACGAAAATGTCGAACTTCAAAAAGCTCAACACTAAAATATACCAAAAAATAGACAGTGTCACTGAAGATACTATCTACTGGAAAAAATTCGAGGTGAGCTAACCGAATACTTTTGCAAATTTCAATAATAAACAAGGTTTCATTTTTTAGACCCCCGTACTAGTGAAGGAATTTGGACCAATTGACCACGTCAACTTTTCTCCAATAGAACCTTACCATTTTGCTGTCACATGCTCTGTTCGAGTGCAAGTTTACAATCCTATAACAAAATTGGTTGTGAAAAACCTATCTAGGTTTAGAGAAAATGCGTATGGGGCCACGTTCAAGTCTGACGGCAAACTGATATGTGCTGGGGGTGAAGAAGGAGTTGTTAAACTGTTCGATGTCGCTTCCAAAAGTCTTCTGAGGTAAGAATGATATTTCATACAAACTTTACAGAATTTATATGTTTGAAATTGTTTTTAGGCTGTTCAAGGGTCACACAGCGGCAGTACACAGAAATTTCTTCGTTCCTGACAAGCCTCAGATCGTGTCATGTTCCGACGACAAAACTGTTAAACTTTGGGACATCCCGACCGAAACAGAGCTCCAATCTTACTCCGAACACGTCGACTATATCAGAGCGGGCGCTATAAACCCGGCGCTCCCAAACATCTTCGTTTCTGGAGGCTACGACAACAAAATTAACATGTACGACCTGCGAACCAACCAAGTGACTCTCACCTTAGATCATGGGACTCCTGTAGAATCTCTCTTGTACTTACCATCCGGGGGTATATTCTTGTCGGCCGGAGGCAGCGATATCAAAGTATGGGACGCGTTCTCCAAAGGGAGCCTCTTGGGCAACATTTCGGAGCACCACAAGACGGTCACATGTCTCGCTTTGGCTTCGGACAACAAAAGGATACTTTCGGGAAGTTTGGACCGACACGTTAAAGTGTACGATTTGAATTTCAGAGTGGTGCACACTTTAGACTTTCCGAACAGTATTCTGAGTTTGGGGGTGTCTAAAAACGACGACACTTTGGTTGCTGGTTTCGTGGACGGTATAGTTTCGATACAGAGACGAAAAGAGGAAAAATTGGAAGAGAAAGCGAGAAATAAGAAGGTTTTCAAAGAAGAAAAACTGATCTCGCAGGTGGATTCATACATTCCGGAAGTGAGCCTAGAAAAAGAAACTAAATACGACAAATACCTGCGGAAATTTCAATTTTCTAAAGCGTTGGACGCGGTTTTCCTCAAATACGTAGCGACGAAAACGCCGGAAAAAACGGTGGCTGTTCTGGAGGAACTGATCAAGAGGAAAGCGCTCAAGAAAAGTTTAACCGGAAAAGATGAAGAATTCGTGAGGAAATTCCTGCAGTTTTCCATCCGACAAATATCGGACGATCGATACTCGACAGTCATCAGGAAATCCTTCGAAATCTTCCTGGAAGAATTCGAGGAAAGCATTTCGAGTTGGACAGTGGAGAATAGGAGACTTTTGAAGCATTTCCAGGAGTTGTACGGGCAGATCTTGGAGACCGACATGGAGCTGTTGAACATCGATTCCGTCCTGGACATGTTGTGTTTTACTCAGACTTGCGGAACCGTGGAGAGCGATAGTTTGCAGTTGTTGCCTAGCACGGACGCTCAGAAGAATTTGATTTTAGATATTAATTGAGAATTGTACATATTTAATATATTGGTTAATTTTTTAATCGTGTTTCATTGAGTCGAAATCGGGCGAATTATTTGGAAAAATTGGCACAATAAGATGGAAATTGGAGAAATATGAAGCTTCGATTTTCATGTTTGAAGATTTCTAACTGAAAGATTAGACAGTAATTTCGTTCTCTCTGCTTTTTCTCATACCAACAATTTTCTTGCTGCTTGTAGGTTCAGAAATGATAAAAATGGATGTCACAAATAAATAATTTTATTTACACAATTACATACTTATCTATCGATTGTAATTACCTTTAGTTTGATTCTTTGCTGTTTAGTAGTACGGTCTCCTAGGATTATTCTGCAAAAATTTTTGAAATCAATTCGAGTGACTTGTACAAGAATCTCGATTTAGTATTTATTTATTCAAATTATTCTTCAGGGAAACGTGTGCAGTATTGTTTTTTCCGATAAATCATGAGAAATTACCATAAAACTTAAATTTTAATGGAATATTTCTAAAATTACGACCTGCCGAGTGTAAACAGAAACTGCCCTGAAAAAAAGTTTTTCCGATTTCCACGAAATTGAGTACGCTTCTAGTCATTGTAGATCTGCGGATATCTTCCAAATTTGGGCTGGACATCTACAGAATTGCGACCTACAGTGTGTGAACTAAAAATACGCCAAAAAAGTCTGAAAACTCATGAACTAGTTTTCCGATTTCCACCAAATTCTAAATGAACAAAGTCATCGCAGATCTTCGTATGTGTTCCCAATTTGAGATCTATATCTCTAAAATTGCGAGCTGCAGTGAATAAAAAACACAGCGCTGAAAAAAAAGTCAAAACATCGCGGAAAACTCAGGAACCGTTTTTCCGATTTCCACCAAATTCAATACGTTTTCAGTGATCGTAGATCTGCGTATATCTTCCAAATTTGGGATGGATAACTACAGAATTGCGGTCTACAGTGTGTGAACTAAAAACACGCCAAAAAGGTCGGAAAACTCATGAACAAGTTTTCCGAATTCCACCAAATTCGGAAAGCACAAAGTCATCGTAGATCTTCGTATGTCTTCAAAATTTGAGATCTATATCTCTAAAATTGCGACCTACATTGAATAAAAAACACAGCGCTGAAAAAAAGTCAAAACGTCGCGAAAAACTCAGGAACCGTTTTTCCGAGAGCGCAAACCCGCCAAATCCGAGCTCTATAGTAGGTTGCACGCAAAGAACTGTTTCACTCACAAAAAAAAAAGAAACTCACCAACGGATTCGGCCTAAATCTATAGGCCAACATCATCCTCTTCCTATACGACTCGTACTCGTCGTCGTCCTCGTCAAATTCTTCGGAATTCAATCCAAGACCCTGATTCAGATCTCTCGAAGCAGCCCTGAAAGGTACCAACCATTAAAAACCGTCCAAAATCGACGAGAAAAAATTTCTCACTTGTTCACCGGCTCCACGATCCCTTTTCCCTCCGATCCCAAGCCGGAACCCTCGGTCCAGCCCAATTTCTGCAGCATCTTGAAGCCGATGTTGTCCTCCTTGATCTTGAACTCTTTGTAATCGGACAGGTTCAGCTGTCTACCCTCTTTGGCGGCGTTCGACTTTTCCATGAACCTCTTGAACTCTTCGGGCGGCAGGAAATCGCCGATGTGGTGCTTTCCCTCCGCCTGTCTCGTTAGTTCGTCCGCCCACAGCTGCGTCGCCGTCATCTCCTGAAAATTACGGGGGTAATCCGGTCCTATTTCGAATTTTCCTTCAAACAGCTCACTTTTTCTCGTATTTTATGCTCCCAAGTACCACCGTCCACTTCTTCGTCGGAATCGTAGTCGTACTTGTTTTTGCCGGCCTGTCGCAACCTGTCGGCCTCTTCCCTCTTCCTCACCATGTCCTGGTACAAGAGGTTTATCTTGTAATGGTCCTCCGCCTTCTTCCATTGCTCCTCGGTCAGGTTGAGGTTGCCGAAGGTCTGTTTCGCGTATTGCAACAGACCTTGGTCTGTCCTGGTCACTTTGGACAGCATCACTTGACCTGAAGCCGTCGGAAATAGTCAACCGACGAAATTCGGCACATTCCTCCCCCCCCCTTTCATTAATTTGGATAAATATTTCTAATTCAATCAATTTCGGTCTGTTTTGAAAAAGAATACCGGAAAATATACAGGTATATTTCCTACTTCAGTTTGAACACCCGGTAGAATTATTTAGTGATTTGAATATGCTTTATTACATTGTACACTTCCTTCTCAACATTTCGCTTTTGTATTTGTCCCAATATCTTCCTCAGTTCAAGACATTATAACAAATATTGAAGTCTGTTTTAAAAAAAGAATACCGGAATATATGAAGGTATATTTTCTACTTCAGTTTGAACACCCTGTAGAATTATTTAGTGATTTGAATATGCTTTATTACAAAGTACACTTCCTTCTCAACATTTCGCTCTTGTATTCGTCCCAATATCTTCCTCAGTTCAAGACATTATAACAAATATTGAAGTCTGTTTTAAAAAAGAATACCGAAAAATATAAAGGTATATTTTCTACTTCAGTTTGAACATACTGTAGAATTATTTAGTAATTTGAATAAGCTTTATTACAAAGTACACTTCCTTCTCAACATTTTGCTCTTTCATTCGTCCCAATATCTTCCGCAGTTCAAGACATTATAACAAATATTGAAGTCTGTTTCAAAAAAGAATACCGGAATATATAAAGGTTTATTTTCTACTTCAGTTTGAACAACCTGTAGACTCATTTAGTAACTTGAATATGCTTTATTACAAAGTACACTTCCGTCCCGACATTTTGCTCTTGTATTTGTCCCAATATCTTCCTCCGTTCAAGACATTATAACAAATATTGACGTCCATCACACTCAATGCTCATTTAATCTGTAAAAACCCAAAGAAAAACTTACCTGGTTGTTGGTTCATAAGAACTGGAACGTTTGGAATCGCTACGGTAACTGGAGGAATAACAATTGGCGGCTTTACTTCAGGCACTTTCTCCCCCCATCTGCTTCTTCTCCTTTTCCTTCTAGAACAGCCTTGTGAATCCTCCATGAAATCCTGTAATGGACAATACAATTGTACGGCAATAGAAGCCGAATTGTCGACTAAAACACCTACAGGTTACGGGCCCAGAGAGCCCGAACTCACCTTCGAGTCTTCATCTTCGCAAGCCACCTCCGGCTCGTAGGCGTCTTCGGGCTTATATTCCGTCTTCTTCAAACTCTCTTCCAGCATTTCCTTCTTGAACTGCTCGATCAGCTGCTGATATTGCTGGTAAGCGGCCGACTCTTTGTGGAATAGGAACCTAGGAAGAATCGAAAGATATCGCTCGTGAGTTTATGGGGGCAGAAGTCAAGAGAGGATGCGGTACCTAACGCCTTTTTAGTCTGGTTTCGAGCACTGTCAACGTCATTTCGCCCGGTTTGAGAGGTAGAGATCTGATGCTAATTACGTTAATTTTTGCAATGTGCACGAAACATTGTTATAAAATTGTGTCTAAAGCACTGGGTACATTTTTTATTTGTTTTAAGCATGAAATAAAAATGTGAATCTTTAGTTGTCAAATTTAAAGGCTTGTCGACATAAAGTTTCTAATAATGACGTATTGCTGTCAAAACCCTGTATCACAATGAGATTCAGTCCGGAATCCATTCACAAAGTCTCAACTATGAGACATTCAGCGTAAGCTTTCACAGGAAACAGTCTCAGATCAAACTCCCAAACAATTTTTCGAAGCAATTTACGGAATGGCCTAAAGGGCCATCCCACTAGAAAAGAAGCACAGACGAAATATCGGACATGACGTGGACATTGCCGCCTCTATTTCTTTTTCAAACTTATTCGCTATAGGTAAAGATTAAAATTTCCATTGTCCCTGCATACCACAGACTGGGATCTTGCTTTTTACGCTGTTGCACCACGTCCTGTACGCTTGGTCCGCACTGTGCCACCATACGTGCCAGAGATGCCATCGCTTCATAATCGCTGGTACCTGGGGGAAACACTTCACAACACGTCACTAACCGCCCTACACAATGGACGGAGATGACCCAAAATCGGCCAATAATAATTCATATCCCCGAAGGAACATAGAATGATAGTACAGAGTCATTATTTCTCAACCCCAGTAAGAAATTGGGCATGTTTTTACAAGCTTTTACTTAGTTTCACCTGTCCCGGTGTCTGTCTGTAATCAAATCTTGCAAGTTGAAAATGACAAACTTCTAATGATCCGATTGAATTGAAATTTGGCATGTGTACATAATTCTGGTGACAATGAATCATGAAATATTTGTTATAGAAAAAAAACAAAATGGCGGCTCCAAAATGGCGGATGAGTTTTGTAATTATGATCCGATTCCATTCAAAATTAGTATCTGGGGGTTTTTGGGTTCGACAATGATGATTCTTCTATCAAAATTGAAAAATTCAAGATGGCGGCTACAATATGGCGGACGAAATTTGTGATCATGATTCTATTGAAAATTGGTATCTGGGGGTTTTCTGGGTCGGAAATTACGATTCTTCTAAATTGAGGAGTTCAAGATGGCGGCTTCAAAATGGCGGATGTTGTTATAATAAAAGCTTGTCTTGAAAAATGTTTTTTCATTATAGCTTGTTATGAATTTCATCCTTCCAATATGAAGTACCTATGTCCATTTTTTTTTCATCCTAAGAAATATAGAGAATAAAAGCTTCAATAAAAAAGCTTCTGAATATTTTTGAATCTGAGTCGCAATAAAATTCTATAGGGAATCCAGAAATTTGACGTTTTATTGACATTTGATAAACGAAGTTGACAGATACTTCCGGTGAAATCGGAAGTGACAAAAACGTCAAACTATTTCAGATTTTCTCGGCATCTCGGATAACACAACGAAAATTAATTCAGTAGTTCTCAGTATAATTTTGGTGAGGCTGAGAAAGAATGACTAAATACGTAAAAAGGGAGTAATAGCTTAAAAAATCAAGTGAATAAATAATTGAGAATAATTGAATAATGATGTTCTTGAAGGTATGAAAGAATCAATCAGGAAACTTTCCAACAATATCTGAAAAAATAGGAAAACCAAAAACATTTTTTAACGTTAATAATAAATGTTTGGGGTCATCTCCATGAAATGCAAAAGATGAAAAACCGCCAACAATGCCAAGGAATTTATGCTGAAATAATTTATAATGCGGGAATTTTCATAGATAAAACTGTAAGGCCAAAAATAAATCAAACAAAAACATAATAATTCATAAACTTGAAACTGTTCTTCAAGATATCCAACAATCAAAAGCTAAACAAATAGAATAAAAGTCGAAAGATCGCTCAAACATAAAAATTTCATCACACTTTCTGACTTTGTTGACCTTAAACTTAACATCTGAAATAAAGCCGGTTTTATCAAAGCACGCAACCATGAAAACATGACATTACAAAAACCTAACCTAAAATTTGTCTGTGCTTAGAACAGTTCCAAGCTTAACCTCTACAAATAACCGTCAAACCGAATCTGACAGTTCAGAACGCCCTCTACCGTGTCAATATTTACCTGTGCGCATGTCCGGAAGGTTCGCAGGCCCCACGACAGGCATTATGGGCGGTGGAGGGGGCGGTACGTTCATCGGCGGCATCTGACTCATGTGGGGCGGAGCCTGGCTCATCTGGAGCGGGACCTGACTCATCGGAGACGGGGCCTGGCCCATCTGATGGGCCTGTCCTAGGTAACCAGGGGGCGGGGTTTGTAGTTGAACGGTGGGCGTGTTTAAGGTCAGAATGGGCGGGGGACAGCTTATGTTCACCTGCTGCATCGGGTTCATTCCCAAACCGGGCGGGGGAAGGATCTGTTGGGCCATTAGTGCCGGAATTGGGTTCGTTGGCAGAGCTACAGATATTACCGGTGGAAAAGCGTTTGGACTCTGCATGTTTTGAAGGTTCATAACCTGAGAAGCGGCTAAGTTCCTCTGGGTCTGCGAGATACAAACGCAACTAGGGGGCGGAGGAGGTAAAGACATAGGGGCGTCGCCCAAACTAGGGGGCGGTACCGATTTATTCGGGGGTGGAATATTCTTCAAAAACTCAGCATCCGCTACGCTCTTCTCGCAGGGGGTCGGTATAGCCATCAAGTCTAACGGTTTAGGGTTCGGTATTTCATTAAGTTGAAGAGAAGTCGGAGTTGGAATGTTCTGAACCTGCATAGGCGCCGGTTGAGGGATATTTATGGCGTTTATAGGATCCGGTTGAGGTATATTCTGAACTTGAATAGGATTCGGGGGTGGTATACTCGACAGTTCAACCTTTGGCCCACAAACGGGCTGATTGATTTGAATCTGGCTCTGTACCACCATGTCACGGAAGTTGACCGGTTGTAAATTCATGGAAGGAGGCGGAACCATGTGAGGGAACTGTGGTGAAGGCGGTACCCCCACCAACACTGGTTGCGTAACCAAAACGTGAAAATCACTTTGCGATGGAACTATTTGCACTTTACCCTCTTCTACTTCTATTTTGGGAGTAACCACTTCCTCGATCTCAGGTTTGATTTCAACCGTGGGGCTACTTTGAATCTGCTTTTGGATTTCAGGTGCTTGATGTGTTGGTGAACTGTTGAAATTTTGGTGATTGACTGAGTTTTTGAAACAGGTGTTTATTGTGATTTTTTGTTGTTCAAAGGAGAGATTTTTGTCGAGTATTCTGTTTATGGGTTTCGAACGCTCTTTGGGGGAACAACTCTGCATCTGACCCCACTTTGATAGTTTACTCCCACGATCATCGCTACAAATTACAGAGAAAATCGAATCAGTTCAATTAATTTTGGTGGAAGGTCCATAAAAGGATGAGATCTACATTACTGCCTAGTCCCACATATATTAGACAAGGTCCTCACCTGTATTCCTTAGATTTGAAAGATTTAATTTTGCTATCGTTCTTTTTCTCTTTCAAACTCTTGAAGTTTTTGAGGAAAGAACCGTCATTATTGAATACATTCAAGGATTTTTTCTCGGCTTCACTACTGAAACAAGAGTTTGAAATCAGTACAAGACCGAAAGAAACCATAGTCAATGCCATAAATTGTGAATTAATTAAATCAAAACCTTGTTTTCGACGTATCTTCTTGTGATTCAGTCTCTGAAGCCTTCTTTTTAGCCTCTAATTTCTCAAGTATCTCTTTCTTTTTCTGCTCAATTATCTTTTCCTGATGGGACATTTGGGCGAACCGGTCGTTCCTAGACATTTTCTGCTGGTTTAAGGCCTCTTTCTTCGACATTTTTGGGATATAGTACCCAAATATTTGTAAATAAACAAATTATGAAATTTTCATCAGATGTTGAAAGGAAATTTGACATTTTGGGGGCTGATCGCGCAGTTGTCAGATCTCAAACAGAAAAGGTAGTTGATCAACAGAAACCCCTGAAAGTGTGAATAAATAGTTCCCAGTTACGATAACGTTCAGTGTTTTAAAGTAGGAATATCTATCTCGTTATTCACCAGAGAATTCAAAGTTACTTTTCAGAAATATTTTGTATTCTGCTCAAGAATTATGAAAATGGAATCTACTGCATTTACCATCTACTGATTATGTGGTGAATATGGCATCTCAGCATTTATTAACTGTCAAAACTCAAAATAAATAAATTATTTGTTGATATTTTTGTTTGTTTATTCCGTTCAGCTTCAGCATAAAAAAACGAAGGCTCTAATATAATTTTTACTTTTATTTCGGGATAAAATAAATAATTATCAGAATAGGGATGTTGACACATGTAACAAATCCATATAAATTGATGTTTTCCACATTGAAGGTAGTGTTTGAAATACTACAGAAATATTTTAGTGATCTTATTACTCTCCTTGAATAGAAGAGTTCCTTCATGCTGGCCAACTGTTTAAAAATAGCTAAAAATCACTTCCCTTTTTTTCGCAATGATTCAACTTTTACCTGAAAGCTTTAATCCTAATGAGTGTATCCTGAAAATATTAGATGTCACGAAGGTCTTCATCAAAAGCTATAAATTTTTGTTTTCATCAATGCTTCTTTGATATGAATCTATGAATAAGATGTCCCCACCAAAAAGTTTCTATGGAGAATTTGAATTTTACGACCCTTAAGAGAATTTCGCTGAAGATTTTGCGTTAGCTTTGCCTCGAATATTGTGTAAATTTTCAAAAATGAGATGTTTCTATAAAATGTTATTCAAGATGCTGTAGAAATAAAAAAATTGAAGTTCATCCATTTCCGAAGAAGTAGCACTTGTTTACAAACCTGTCGCAAGATGTGAAACTGATTATTATAGGTGTTTTCTTTAAATTCGTGGAAATGATATGAAGACACAGTGAATTTATTGTATTATTAGCAGTGTATTGTCGAGTTTATTAAATATGGGTGTATAAATTGGCTTTTTCTTTTCTAATTGGATCGAAATTCAACGAGGAATTCAAAGGAAATAAATTATTGTTTTGAATGTTCTTTATTTGCATGGAGACATACTACAGAATAACAATACTTGCCATTAAATATGATCTGGATGTGAATAAGTTCCGAAGCCGAAGGAATTAAGATCTTTGTACTAGGAAAATCGTTATAATAAAGTATCACTTTTAAATCATAGTATATTCTTGAAATGTAATATGGTAAATTCATCAATTCAACATCAGAACTTGGCCAGTGAATACCATCTCTCAAAATATCAGCTAAATACTCAATATATTCACTAAAAATAAGGTTTGCAGTTGTTTAAGAAACTCTGAAAAGAATTGCTACTATAAACTTCACAAACATGTTCAGTTTTATCAATACTAAAATTATTGTCTCTTAAGCACTATTTATATGGATTTTTCAATCTGGATATAAATCTGAAATTAACTTGACATAATCGTATAAGTGAAGGGAACACGCATATATTCTTTGCAGCAAGTTTTCCCATCAATAGTTTATCTATCCATACTTTTCTCCAGTCCAATTTATTCAATATGCCAAAGGCTTTAGTGATATATAGTGTTGAGGCATCTTTCTGAAGAAATTTATGAAAACGAACAACCCTGTTTTTGCTTTTCCTTGAAGAGCAATTGCAATCAGTTTTTCCAGTACTAGTACTTTGTAGTACATTGTTATATAATAAATCCACTGGCCTAAAATTCAAATATATCATGAGGATTAAAACATAAATCCTTTCGCTCAAATACTTCACCGTTTATAATTTCCTACTTATAGAAAGATGAAGTCACAGCTCAGTACCTCGAATTGCGAGGATCAACTTCATTACTCTTGTTCATAATTATGGAATTAAACTTTCTCAACACTTAAAACTCAACATCTTGTGACCTAAAATATGATAAATTTGTGAATAATATTTTATACAGAATAACACTGATATAAATACCTTCCAAACAATTTTTATTTCAATACTAATTAATCTGCTCAGGAAACAATAAAGACTTTCAAATATCCCTCAAGAATACCTGGATATACATAGCTTAAAAGCACGTAAAGTCGTAAAATAATAATAAACAACCAAAGATATTCTACAACATTGTAAACAACATATTATTCGTTTTCTAGGTTGGAATTTTTGACGGAAGACATAAGTCTGACATAAGATTCATAGCATTTCCATGGATGAAAACATAAGAAAACAAAAATTTATAGCTTTTGATGAAGACCTTCGTGACATCTAATATTTTCAGGATACACTCATTAGGATTAAAGCTTTCAGGTAAAAGTTGAATCATTGCGAAAAAAAGGGAAGTGATTTTTAGCTATTTTTAAACAGTTGGCCAGCATGAAGGAACTCTTCTATTAAAAAATTTAAATTATGTTATTTATTCCCGATTATCACGTGACTGCAAACACCAATCAGAATACGTGACGTCACTGTTCGATAACAAACTAACCTATTTCCACTCTCCTATCTGTCATTACGAGTTCGAACTTACGACGAATAGAAGAGAGTTAAACGTATCACTATTTTACGATTATTTGTTATTACAAAAACGATATTATACAATTTTGTACATAATGGAGACTGGATTCATCAAAGGTAGCAGTAGTAACTTACCGAAAATTGATTCTTTGATGGTCGGAATGTTCTTCGCTAGAAACAAGGATTTTTGTGCAGCGGAGCTAAGAAACGTGAAAATGTCTTTGTAAGTACCTGATTTTTATTTCAAATTCATTATTACAAATAAAAGTAATACCTCACTCATTTAAATTATTATTGTATCATATGTAGAACATCTTATCTTCTTCATCAATGTAATGTTGGGTTATATACAAAATCTCATTAGTATATTCAATATTTTCATGCTATTTTGTCTGTTTCAGATCTTCGAGAGAATATTATGGTGATGATGCTGTGGGATACGTTCAGTTGAAACGAGAAAACAATATTTGTACTGTGAAATGCCGCGTGTGCCCTGAACACAAAGTTCGTGCTAAACCATATGCAGTCACTGTCATTGTGGATGAAAAAGACAGTGTTGTTATCAGTTCACAATGCCACGATTGTGCTGCTTCAGCTGGTGGGTGCAAACATGCAGTGGCTTTTTTGATGTGGCTGCATCGAAGGAGTGAAGAGCCATCCTGCACCGAGATAGAATGTTATTGGAGAAAGTCGAAACTATCAAAGGTGGGAACATCATTAAAATTCATTACGGCTACAGAATTAGCAGAAGGACATGCTTCAACTTCTTCAAATGCCAGTGTATTTGAGAAATTTGTAGAACAGGCTTCAGCGAAGGGTATCACGAACTGTGCTTTATTGAAGTATGTGCAAAACTTGCCGAATGAATCAGAGAAACTCTCTATGTATCAGTTAGTGCAAAACTATGGAGAGCAAAATAGTGCAGAATTTTTAAAGAATATATCTGTGTTATTTACCACAGAAGCATTGAGAAAGATTGAGGAACACACAAGGGATCAAAGCGATAGCAATTTATGGCACGAATTAAGGTTTGGTAGAATAACAGCTTCCAAAGCTTATGAAGTCAAAAAATGCAAGACAAAAGATGGTGCCTTGATAGCCTTGATAATGGGTGGAACTATTCCTGATTCTCCAGCAATGAAACGTGGTAGGGGTTTGGAATGCAAAGTTTTACAAACAGTACAAACCGTACTACAAAAAAAAATTAGAAAATGTGGTCTTTTCATAAGCAAAGAGTATCCCATGATTGCTGGCTCACCAGATGGAATAGGTTATCAGTTTCTCATAGAAATAAAATGTCCCTTCAACAAAAACACTGTGAAAAACTATATACAGAATGGAAAACCCTCAAAAAAATGTTACGACCAGATGCAGATTCAAATGTATGTTTGTGGATATAAAAAGTGCTACTTTTGTGTTGCTGATGTGAATTATCACAGTAATAATGAAGTACATATATTATTGGTAGAGTTCAATGAAGAATATGTGAATTCTTTATTAGTATCATTAGCATTATTTTGGAAAGAAAATATCTATCCATTGTTATATAAAACAACAGAAATATAGTTCATAAAAATACTGATTATTTGTTTTAGTTTTTTATTTCCAGTTTTCCATTTACATGATCATTTATTAATTAATGAATTTTGTAAATTTATCAAACCACAAGCTATGACCATAACATCATCAAGTTTTCCCAAAAGGTTATTATTAATACACGCATGGGGTTTCAAAAAAAAAAATTCCCTGATGCGTCTTATAACCCTCTCTATGTGAATCCGCAAACTGGCAATTTTTTTCGTTTCTTTCACTTCTTCTCGGGATAATTTATTATCTGATACCGTGCTAGGTGGCCTAATTAGCCTACAGCCAACTCCAAGCAATAGAGATTCAATATGTTTAAAGCCTCTGTCAGCCATGACATGTGATCCCGTTGGCAAACATTTGAGAAAATCACAATTTTCTACTAAGCATACATCACTAATTCTCCCTCCATAACCCTGTGAAATATAATTTACTAGTCCATTTGGTGTACTTGAGACAAGATACTTTATGGTGTTGGCTTTTTTATACTCTGACCAAGTAAGAGCTTGATTTAAGGCTTTACTGGGTTTCTGAATTTCTATTTCTAGACAGTCTATTATGCAAGTAACGTTATAATAATTTTTCCTGAATGCTATGGGCAAACATCTTTTGATAGAAGCCTTGTCCAACTTGACTATAAATGGCCTCATAACTTCTGCCATTTTAGATATATTCTGGGAAAATATTTTACTAGCATATGAAGTACTTATCTGAAATTCATCAGACAATTCCGAAAATTTACTGTCTAAACGTATTTTCTTCAAACACAGCAAAATTTTATGTTCAGGTATGCCTGTATGCTCTTGTAAAATTTTAACCAAAAAGTAACAATCTCTTGGTACACCAATATAAAACTGTGGTCGTTTTTTAATTTTATCTATAGTATGTTGTATCATAGATTTCTTAATCGAATCTTTCTTCCACTCTACCTCATTAGAACTAATTGTGTCGGAAGAAGTTTTTGACACATTTGATACAGATGGAATATAAAATGATAAATCACTATCCGACTTGTCATCGCTTGTACTCCACATTGATCTGGAGGAAGATGGTAATGGTTCAATGAGTTGCTTCAATTGAGAAATTTTAAAGGGCGACGTAGATACAGATTTCGTTGACAACTTCATAGGAGAGGTTTGTTTCGACTGTGAAACTGTTGTCGTCTGAGTACTTTTGCTTCGATATTTGGCTGAAATGTATGCCTGGATTGCCTTATCATTTTTCGAAATTTTTTGTTGCTCTTGGACTGGACCTGAAAAAAAGCCAATTAGTGTTTTTCAAGATATTATTGACTTACTGAAGGGCATGGCATGATAACATAAAGCTCCTTCAGTATGAAAAGATGAGATACGATAAACATAATTTGATACAGAACAGATAAATACACTTAGCCGTTGAGATATAAGATTGAGGACTGTGGTTGCCTTGAACAGTATGTCATACAAAAGATCACAACTATTGTACAACCTACCATGTAAGCCACCTCCTGGTTTGAAACTACATCGGTATTGAATACAACGAAAATTTAAGGTTCAAGGTTTTATAGGATAGATAGATAGTGCTCACTTTTAGATATACAATTATCATGGACATCAATTTGTACCAACCTTTATATTGACTTGGAAGAACAGTATCTATATTTTCACTTTGTTGAAATGCAGCTGCTCTCCTTTCTTCTCCCAATTCATTTACCAATGAGAGTCTTTGCCTTTTTGCAGCAGCTGGTCGACACAAATCAGTGGAAGTACTGGGTCTTTTTGGTTGGCAAACAAATTTCGTGGGCAAACAACCTGGTCTCATCTTTATTCGAGATACTACACCCATTGTTGTATACTGTATATAATTTTCCATGTCATTTTGAAGCTAAAAATTATATTAGGCATTTATTTACTTTGAACTCCCTTAGTAACCACACAATAACCAAGAAGTAAAACTTTCTGCCACATGACAAAAAAAATATCTAATATTTACATCCGTACTTACATCAAAATGATCTTCACAAAAATGAGAGGTACTTGTTGTTGTTAATGAAGCTGGATCTCTTCTAGCAAGTGTTAACCACTTTTTCCTCACTTGAGCAATTTTTGGAACGTTAATAAAAAGTTTTTGTGGCGTACTGATTGACGTACTTTTGCACATTGGCACTGCACAGCATTTATAACACGACTTGTCCATTTTTAAAGCTTCGATTGAATTTGTTAGCAAGAAATCAGACAAGATCAGTTCACTTTGACAGACGGCGAAGTCTGTTTAGTGAGTTTACCGCATAGTGACGTCATCATCATAATCACTTCGTTTCAGCGGGAATTTTGAAAACTATTTTTATTTACGCATTTTTTATTGGTATTTGCTATATTTTTTCCATGACAATATTTTTTGTGTGTTTGTATAGGGCTTATCTACAAATTAAAATCATTTCCAAAAAATAGTCAACATCCCTATTCTCTGATTCTGTCACGGATTGATGGTGTGTGTCTCTGTGGTTGAGCATTTTCACAAAAAAATATTGTTTTTGTCTGCGCTTCCCAAAAAAAATAGGACACAGCTGTGAGCTCCTGTTGTTTGTTTTTATATTATACATTTGGATTATTTTTTCCTGTTTGATTTTCGTTAGTATTTTTGTGTTTGAATATACATAACTATAAAATGTCTGAAGATTTTGGTTTGTTTATGGCTTTTGAAATATCGTGTTAACAATTTAAATAAATCCAGTAGCCTGATATATTTTTCCCATCATAATTAATAATACCCATTGACAGTTAACATATTAATGTGAAATTATAGTTAGGTTTTAGATTATCTAATGTGTGTTGTATATCACTTTTTAACTTATCAAAAATGGTTTTTACATAATTTTGGTGAGCTTTATCAGGCCACAACATGATACTAAATTTGTTGTTCCCATCATTCCAATATTCTTCATTATTTTCTTTCAGAAATAAATGCAGAGACAGTGTTGACAATGATTAGCTGGGACCCAAACGTAGAAGATGGTCCTATCAAGCCACTTCTGCCTTCGGCTTCGATAAGAATCAGAAAGTAAAAATTGTGAAAATTGAACAATCAAAAATTACCCTAAAATTTTTCCAGAGATTTGATGTCGATGTATAAGGATCCACCACCTGGCATTTTCGTAACAGCAAGTGAAACAGATATACGAAACATTCACGCTATAATTGTTGGACCTATGGACACACCTTACGAAGGAGGGATGTTTTATTTTTTTTTACGATGCCCCCATGATTTTCCTATCCAACCTCCCAAAGTTAGATTCATGACGACAGATGCCGGCAGAGTTAGGTTCAATCCAAACCTGTACTCCTGTGGAAAGGTGTGCCTTAGTATCATAGGGTAACAAATTTTTATTTAATCTTCATATAAATTTTTTTATGGTGCGTTCTCGAGGAGAGTGTATTTTATGTTAGACTGCGTGTTGTGAAGGTGCGTTCAATTTTTTTTCACCTGCAGTACCTGGAATGGACCTGGCTGGACTCCGGCTCAACAGCTTTCGTCATTGTTGATTTCAATACAGAGCCTATTGAATGACAATCCACTAACTAATGAGCCTGGATATGAAAAAGTACGTTCAATTTTTTCTCCATGTTGATATTCCTTTCTGTTTGAAATATTTCTTCATTTCGAAATACTTTAGACATTTAGACCAGAGGAACAAACAGAATATTCAGAAATGATAACTCACGAGAACATTAGGGTGGCAGTGATAGGTATGGTGGAGAACGAATGCCATTTGAATATCCCCCAAGAATTGGTGGCTGTGATAGAGAGGACGTTTATGGAATATTTCGATTGCTATGTCGACTTATGCAAGAGAAAACTGCATTTGGACAGTAGATGTTACAAGGTAATTGCGATATATTTTTTTGACAGCTGTCGAAAGTTGCTTTGACAGGTGTTGTGAATTTTTTGACAGATGTCAATTATTTTGACAGCTGTCAAAGTTTTTGTCTCTCAAAGACTACCGTCGGCGCCTTATTTGCTGATGATATTAATGCTTCAAGGATCCTCTGAACTCGAAAGCGAAAGTGAGATATCAGTACAAAAATTTATTAGAAAGACTGCACAAACTGAAGGAAAAGATAACGATCAAACAGAAGGCGACCAGACAGCCTTCGAGTGACGGAGACGGATCAGACTACAAAGACGACGAAGAAGAAGATAAAATAGACGAAGCGAATGGTAAAAAGATGAAGATTGTGTGATATGCTCGGATAGATTTAAACAGATCAGTATATTGTATATTTGTATTTGTGAAATTAATGTTGACCGTAAAAATCTTTGGTACACTCAGTACCTGTTTTTATTCACTGCAAGCGTTGATGCATGACTGTCTGATTTTTTTCATGATTACGGGGATAAGTTTAGGGGTGGGTGTTTTTTTTTTGTTGAATGGAGAAACGATTTTTTCTCAATGCTGGAATGAAAAACTTGCCAGGAGCTCGAAAACTGTAAGTAGGAATTGCTGAAGGCTCTTTATTTAAGGCGAAGAAATTATTCTCGACAATTTCCGGATTTATTATTTTCCACAACCTGAACAAATAAATAGGTCCAGCACAGCGAATACGAGAGGAAAACTTTGATCTTGTATCTGTACCTCCCATCTCATTTGATCGAATTCGACATCGAGGGATGGTAACTTCCTCAACTTGACAGTTTTATTTGGAGAAACTTCAAAGTCCACTGACCTACTGTAATTTGTCATATTCGTATATCTTTATTATGTTCCTTTATTAATGTTTTAATAGTTTGATGACGCTTTGGGTATGTTAACTGTTCCTGTTGCACAGTTTTTGGTTTTATGTAGAATTTCGTAATTAATGGGTTTTTCTATTCCGATAGCCAGCCACGTTCTTGGAATTGGTAAAACACTCCTAATCAAAGATTCTTCGTTTTTATCTTTGTTATATTGGTTTTTCATGTTTGTCGTGTTGTGCACGTACTCCAGCTGTTTTTTGTCTTTTTATTGATGAATCACATTTTTAAAAAGAATTATTCTAACATAAAACATTCATTTCAAGTTGTTTGTCATCATTTTTCGTGAAAAATCCATTTTATCGACGAGAATACATTTTTTGCACGCTTGTTCCTAGATTGGTATCAAATTATAGAATAATGTTCTTCGAGTATTAACAAAAGTTGATGAATATGGCGTTATTGATGTATTTCCTATTTAATTTCAACGGAAATTTTTGGTCCCCCAGGTAAATCACATTAACATTTTAACGCACCTTCATTCGTTATGGTTTTATAGCATCATCAACATTTTTTTCGCAGTTCACGAATATATTGTCTCTAGCAGTAGTAGTAGTAGCTCTGAGGAGGCAGAATTACTGAGGAAACGTCTGGACGACTTGTATGACGCGCAGAGTTCCGACTCTGACTGAAGATTACCGATTCCTCAACGAATTTTTAGTTGAAATGATTTTCGTAGCTTTTCGATCGTAATTGAAACTTCGATTTCTTGACTGATTAATATAGTGTATGTTAGATGTAGTGTTCGAATTTAATATGGTTAGAACATATTATTACGACAGGGTGTTGGACTAAAGTTCTTCGTAAAGAAATTTAAGCGTTAAAAACGTATTTTTTGAGTTTTGTAATGCAAGAATGAAACCTCAGTGCCTTCTAGCTCTGATTTCGAAGAATAGGTGCACTAACCATCTATTATGGCTGAAATCTATTGTAGTTCTAAATAAATAAGATAAAAAAAACACATTCTATGGAAAAACGAGTGCAATAAACTTCCTTTCAAAAAAGTCCAATACCCTACTAAAACAACACCTGAAGTGTTCATTAGGGTTAATTTTATCGAGATGTTAGGTGAATGTTTTTATTGAGTATATTATATTTGTATTTTTATATCATTAAACTAATTACTTGCATAGATCCATATTTTCTTGAAACCTTAAATTCCATTGTCCTGAAAAATTACTCACCTGCACACAAAGATGCCATTTCAACTTTTCTAAAGAGGGAATTCAAGGTGGGCTGTGAAAGTCGACCAAAAAACGAATCTTGACTGTTTTAATTAGGTACATGTTACACACTACTGATAGTATGTAGGTTAAAGCAAATACCAAATATTACAATCATCTCATGTGCTCATACGATACACATTTATATACAAAAAGACTCTAAATAAATAAAACAATGAAATATAATACTTGCACGAAATCGTAAAAAAAATTATACAATCTAAAATGGCACAAATTATACACAATGGCATTTTGTATAAAACGAAATGATTCAAACGAACGTGATTAAAAACTCTCTCTCGCTCTAATCTCACACCCTAAATTAACTGTGTTAATTACTTGGTAATAGTAAAAATCACAATGATAAAATATAAAAGAAAAACAATCACAGAAAGTATGTGACTTGGACGTTTACATACAAAGCAATCAATGAGCAAAGGGGTCCAAAATACTTTTTTCACTATCGAGGGATGCTGAAAAGTGGCAAGAAAGTTCCAGCGATAAAAATGTTACAAAACTAAAATCCCAATGCTCATCAGGATGGAAAAGAGAATTCCTTGCCAAAAATCGAAAGATCCTTGAGGTGGGTACACATTTTCCGTTCCTTCCAAAAGAATTTATGGAACAAGTTTTTCTCAAGAGAGAAACCTTTTCTTTTCGATTTTTGCGGGGAATTCTCGATCCCGATTGTGCAACGTTTCGATTCGGTACTGATCCAATACGCGAACCTACTCCCGAAAAACTGAACCTCGCAATTATTCGTATGCTCGTACAAAAATCGAACCGCGTCATCTTCGTCCCGCAAATCCAGCCACGCAAAAAGACACATTCGTGTAAATATATTGCATTCGAGTGTTGAACGACAAGAAGCTACAGCCGCGGCTGCGTAGGGAGGAAGAAATTACTTAATCTTATCCGTTAATTAGGCCTGCTATATGTTACTCTTCACTAACAATTATTAAGTTAAGACATTCAACTAGGTTTCGTTCTCGGATCCCAGGCCGAAAACTTTGCCCGACATAAATAAGCTGGTCCCTGGAATTTAAAAGCTGAATTCACAACTACATATAAAAATTATACACCAAAAAGTAGACAAAATATATACGAATGGTGTAGATGATATCGACATACACATTTTTTCCTCATGATAACACACTATTTTGAGAAGTTCCGGTAGTATTCGACGAATATTTAGTTCAATTTTTTAGAGCTCACTCAACAAAATATTCGACAAGATCATCTACATCACTATGTATGTTTGGCCAGATTTTGATGAAACACCCTGTATATATTGGAACTAATACATGGAGATTCAAGTTACGAGGCCTAATAGCCGCTTTAAAGATAATTTGACTGATTTCTGATTTAAAAATTGCTCCACAACGTTGATTTTTCAACTTTAGAGCATTCAAAAAGAAAAATTTGGGACCTGAAATGATCCCTTGAGGAATACCTCCCTTCATTCGAAAGTTTGATGTTTAATTTTAACTTGAAAAATTTTAAGAATTTAGATCGAAACGACTAATATGGAAATCTGAATTTTCTCATTCGAAATATTTTTGAACGCTCAAGGGGCCGTTAAACTCTGGCCGACGGCACCGATTCTCCATTCAAAAAGTGCCTTTCATTTTTCCAAGTTCACACCCTCAATTTTCCACCTGAAAGCTTGATTTTTTTGTAAATTCTCCTGGAATTTAAAACAGTTCCCTGCGATTTCACACTTTCTGGAAGTCTTTCCAGTATTTCCATCATTTTTTGCATTATTTGATCGCCTATCCAAATGGAATTTTTTTTAAATATAGAAAATTGATTTGTCGATGGCACTCCAATGAATTTTCAAAAAAAAATTGTTGAACAACCGCCGAAAAACGATAATGAAGTCAATTTTCATAGACCTTCAAATTCAACCCGACTTTTTCATGCGAAAAAATAATTTTTTCGAAGAGAAGAAATTGGAGTGCCCTCAAAACATCCTTTAACTTCAATTTAAAGAAAAAATCAAGCTTTTAGGTGGAAAATTGAGGGCGTGAACTTGGAAAAATGAAAGGCATTTTTTGAATGGAGAATCGGTGCCGTAGTCGTCGGCCAGAGTATAACGGCCCCTTAATAGGCCTCGTTAATTGAACCACGCAGTATAATAAACGTGTAGAAACTTGCCACGAATCAACGAGTCCCTGAAATTCAACCGTTTGAAAGCTGAACAATTAAATCAAAATCTTACCTTTTTTCTCAGAATATCCATAAGCGTCGTTACTACTTACAAATAAATTTATTTGTATGAACCAGATGTCGCCACCTTCCGTGACGTTTGCTCTGACATACGTCAACTGTCACTTGTCGTTACTTAGGACGACATCTCTTCCGGCCTGGGATCCGAACACGCGGACTAACATTTAATTTCAGAATGTTTGGAAGAAGTGCTAAATTACCAATGGTATCGTTGAACTTACATCGAATCCGGCGTCCTCAAGACAATTCCGTATTACATCAGAATATCTCAAAAATATTTTTTTCCTAATCGTGTGGTCTTCCGTTATAAGTCGAATGAAATTACTAAGAAAGATCAGTCTTTTTAAAGCATACGTAGTGCTAAGAATTAATCTAGGAAAACGAAGATTGGCCGGAAAAATCTTGGAATGCAGTAATTCATCCGTTGAAGGTTTTAATACTAGAATAAATAATAAGATTGAAAAATTATTGCACGTGATGATTTCTCCGGTACGAATTTATGGTTTTTTCATAAGATTATGGCGCTGTGAAGATTCGAACGAAAATCAAATCAACCTTTCTTCAATTCCCGATGAAAATTTCACTCTTTTCAAGCTTCATTTCACCATTAAAACTTCGTTGTTCGTAAAGAATTCGTAGAAACGTATAAGCGAAATTTCCTAATTAAAATACGACACTCTGCTCAAATCATCGAGAATATCGACTTTTCCGACTCGGAAAAATCGATTAAAACACCTGAAAACACGCAATGTTCTCCAAATATCCTAGTATGAAGATAAATTCGTTGCCAGCTCGATTCAATTGACTTTTATTCCGCTAGATGTCTCCTCCACTCACTTCCACAAGTGACATCTGTCACAACCCGTTCGAAAAGTGACGTCTGTCACCCGTCAGTAAATTCTCACAACCCGTTTGACAACCGACATCTGTCACTGACGTCCGCCGCGTAATTTCCTCGGATGAAATTATTTTCATACCTTTAAATTCTCTATAAATGGGAAATTCGAATCGAATGGAAATATTGCTCTATTTGGCGGAATCCAGGATTAAACGAAAAGTTTCAGGCGATATTATGTCGTCTTTTTGCCGCCCCTCGGTTTGATGGACTCCGACAGTTGCCACATGGCGTCCTCCGGTATGATATCGTCGAAGTTTTCGAAAAATTGGATGATCCTCTCGTTTTTCTTGAACGAATATGTACTGAAAGAGATTTATCAGATTCGTTTCGACGAAGATCGAAAAAAACTCACCATTTCTTAAACTTTTTCATGTTTTCCACGATGTTAAACTGCTGCCATCTCTTGGAGAAATTAATCATACCGTCCGGCAGCAAATTGCTGTTTCCAATATGGACAAACGTTAAATCTTGAAGCACCAATCCGCTGAAATTGGAAAATTAGGAAATTCCAGCATCGAAATCATCGGAAATAGTTACATGTAAGGTATACAGGGCGGTAAAGTCTCCGCCAAAGCCTGTCTGTACGCCCTGAAACTCGAAGAACTGTCTATAAGAGCGCAGTATTCTTTCAGTCCCTCCTGTACGTGTTTCTGCCATTCTAACCTACGAATAGGCGCTGAGTCCAAGGCGGAGAGGAGGGCTAGGTACGAATTGAAGTTGTTGATCTTCCTCAGGTGTTTCATTATTTTGATGAACTTCAAGAAATACTTTTCTCTCGTCTCTTTGTTGTTCATCTGGAGGATCTTCGTCCTGGCCCTGAAATCCACCGAAATTTCAACGAGATGTAAAAGAACTTGTCCCAGGAATCTCTGAGACAAAACCTTCCGGGGACACGCCACTGTCTACCACTCAAGAAGGACTCTTTTTAGCTTAGATTCGCTGAAAAAATTATTCGGAAGCTCGACGCGGAAGAACAACAGAACCATAAACAACCAACCGAGTAGAACAGTCGAATGGAGTTCCCCAAGGTTCCGTCCTGTGCCCCAAACTATCCTCCCAACTCACCAATAGGACATCTTGTTGAAGTGCTCCGTGAACAGGGTCAGGTTGGGGCTCCTCTCCTCGTTCTGCTCCTGCGCCCAGATCAGCACCTCCGGGATCTCGATCTTCATGAACAGCTCGGCGTCCAGCAGCGTCATCTGTTCGGCGATCTGCTCGGATTTGAAATCGAGCAGCGTCAAGGTCCTGGGGGTCAGGGAGATGCTGGTCAGGACGTTGCTCGCGCCCTGCGCGTTCCTCTGTTTGGCCTCGTGGCGTTCCAGGTGCTTGACCCGTAGGGCTTTGGCCAGGGTGAGTTCCCCGCAGGATATCAGCTGTTGGACGAAGTTCATGAGCTTGTGCTGGAGCTCTTCGTCTAAGTCCACGCTCCTGAAAAGTCGACTCGTGGTCTCCTTGATGTTTTTTTCGAGGTTTGAGTACTTACGTTAAATCGCTGACTACTCTGACCATAAGAGCGAACGCCTCTCTGGACCTGGGTCTCTTCTCCGTTTTGTAATAGAAAAAGTTGTATCTCCTGATCAATTTCGATATGAGGTCTAGGGGTGTGATAAAAGTACGATAGGTGGTCAAGAAAGCTTCTTGATATGTGAAAACTGAAACGAAACGACAAATGGTGATATAAAGGGCTATAAAATTGATAGACTGAAATTGAAGAATACAACCATGCTGAGTTCAACTGTGGATAAGTCTTAATTTGTGCTGATAAAAAAATTAAGACAAATTTGGGTTTAAAATAAGAAGGCATAATTATAATGAAGATGGAATAAAGAAGCTACAAAGTTTGATTGTTCCAAATATTATTTTGGTGATCTTTTTTGTTGCATGTAGAAATTTGTTGCAGGAATGTTTTGTTGAAGTTTTTTTTTTGGTCTATCAAAAACAATAATTGTTAGTGATTTGTCTGCGGATGTGCTGATTCCTAAAGAAGTCGCTATTCTATTTGAAATTCTTGTTTTCTCCTGCAATCTCGAAAGAACTACCTAAGCATGCATCAAGATCTGTTAAAGTAGGAATAGAAAGAAGTGAAGTCAGTAGATTAAGGTCCTCTATCTCGACATACCAGTCTCCATTTCTTCTGTACCCACAACGAGCAGCAAAAATTTACAGTACAAATGAATGATCCCTTCATACAGGAATATGATGAACACATAAAATTAGCTAAATCTTAGGCAGGGTTAGGAAAAACAAAGAACCAAGTGAAAAAAAGCCTAAAAAATGAAGAAATAGCCCTATGGGGCTCTGTGATTCCCGACGTTTTCCGGTGGAACTTGCAGCAACTTCAGAACCCAATTGATTCAGTCAGCAATAAAAAATCAGTGAAGGCAAATAATAAAGAGTAACAAAACTGCTTGAAAAGAGAGATGGAACAGTTTCGAGATGTGACCAGAGTATTAAGGGGACGTTATATTCTGACAAATTCACGCCCTCAATTTTCCACCTGAAAGCTTGATTTTTTTTAAATTCTCCTGGAATTTCAGACAGTTCTCTGCGATTTCACTCTTTCTGGAAGTCTTTTCAGTATTTCCATCATTTTTTGCATTATTTAATTGCCTATCCAAATGGATTTTTTTTTAAATATAGAAAATTGATTTGTCGAGGGCACTCCAATGAATTTTCTAAAAAAACTTGATGAACAACTGCTTAAAAACGATTATGAAGTCAATTTTCATAGACTCTCAAATTCAACCCGATTTTTTCACGCGAAAAAATAATTTTTTCAAAGAGAAGAAATTGGAGTGCCTTCAAGACATCCTTCAACTTCAATTTACAAAAAAAAATAAAGCTGTTAGGTCAAAAATTGAGTTCGTAAACTTGGAAAAATGAAAGGCACTTTTTGAATGAAGAATCGGTGCCGTAGCCGTCGGCCAAAGTAGGTTTATCGTCCCCTTAAGTAGTTCCTCTGACCGCATTTGCATTTAGAAGAGAAACCCGATTAGAATCAATTATTGTTTGCATCACTCAATCAATTTCGATCCCATTCCATCCAAATAATTGTTTTTCTTACTTCAAATTAATTAAAACTATGGAATTCTTCAATTTCGCAAGGATAAGGCATTCAAAATGAAGAATTTGGACCATGAAATGCTCCCCTGTGGAATCCCAAAATCGCAATGTTTGTAAAACATGAGACTTTTTGATTGCCTTGATTCAAGACTGTTTCCAATACGATTTTCTAGAGATTTAGAAATTTACGGTTGGTAGAACGTTCAAAGGAACATGAGGTCATCCTAGAGCTAGAGTTTCGACAGTCTGGCAACGATTTTGCTCAAACTATATCCGAAAAAACGAAGACTTCAATCAATTTCGATCCGTTTTCATACGAATAATTGATATTGCTACTCAAAATCAATTAAAACTATAAAAGTCAGTTGCGCAACCTTAAAGCATTCAGAAAGAATAGTTTCGGCCCTGAAATGTTCCCCTGTGGAATCCCAACATCGCAAAGGTGGTAAAGCTACAGACTTTGTAATTGCCTCGTTTTAAGACAGCATCCAATCCGATTTCCTGGAGATTTACCAATTTACGGTTGGTAAAACGTTCAAAGGAACATGAGGTCATCCTAGAGCTAGAGTTTGGACAGTCTGACGACGATTTTGCCCAAGCTATATCCGAAAAAACGAAGACTTCAATAAATTTCGATCCGTTTTCATCCAAATAATTGATTTTGCTACTCAAAATAACTATAAAAGTCCTCAATTGTGCAACCTTGAAGCATTCAGAAAGAATAGTTTCGGCCCTGAAATGCTCCCCTGTGGAATCCCATCATCGCAAAGGTTGTAAAGCTACAGACTTTGTAATTGCCTCGTTTCAAGACTGTATCCAATGCGATTTCCTGGAGATTTACAAATTTACGGTTGGTAGAACGTTCAAAGGAACTCGAGGTCATCCTAGAACTACAATTTCGTCAGTTTGACACCGACGTCGCCGAAAAAACAGAGACAATAAAAAAATTCCGACTCACCTCCGTTCTTGGTGGCTTTGGTCGCCTGAATGATCAAGGCGTCGATGGTGCCTCCCCTTATGTCCGGTCCCTCCTCCTCGGGCTTCTTGAACACCAGGTACTCGTCCACCGTCAACTTCTCCATCAGATCCACCTCGCGCGAGTTCCCCTCCTCGTCCTCCTTCTCCGACAGCTGATCCGCGTTGCCGGTGTGCTCCAGAAGGTCCGGAAGCACCTTGACCGGCTCCGCCGTCTTTGTTTCCGTCGCCGTGGGGGACGGAGGGGGAGATTTGCCGCTCGAACTGACGCGCGGACGCTGTTTGGGGGGCAGAGCCGGGGGCAGGCAGTTGCTGGTGACCGATACGGGGGAGGGGGTTCGACTAGAAGAGATACCGTATGGAATCTTTGCGAGTTGTTGTATTTTGGAAACTACTCGAGTTTAGAGGGATAAAAAAGGGGTAAGAAAGTGTGAGAGAGGTGAACCATCTGTTGGTAGGATTCTACAAATAAAAAAAGTATTTAAAATGTGGAAAGTTATTCAAAAAAACAGTCGTTGAAGGGCAAGAGTGTAAATTACATTCGTACCAACAGCTGGCTAACCTTGAACGTTGAGGTGAAGTTTGACATGTCAAACCAGGCGTCGGCAGTGTTGCCAAGTCGGGACGGGTCCAAACCTAACCTAAAACGAACCACTAACCTCTGAGACTCGTTGGATGGTATCGACAACGTGTGGGACTGCGACAGCGAGCTGCAGTTGGAAATCTGGCTGAAAGAGCAGGATTGGGTGGTGGGCAAGCCGGGAGAACCGCTCTGTTGCACCCAGTGCTGAGCGTGCGTCATGTGCACGGAATGTCGCATGAAATCCTGATCGTTCTCGTTCGACTGGCAGTTGCCGAACATCTCCATGTACGCCATTACTGAAACGCCGAAACAATGGAATATTTTTCGTGTCCGCGACCTGGACAGATGGTAAACCCGGCGGTTGTTGTCATAAGTTCATGCTAATATCGACACTTGCATTCACGTTGTTAAATCAAGTCAAGTCAAATATGAAATACAAAGCTCCTAAAATGGGGAAGAATAGATCGATGTCGGATAGAAAATGACGCGGTTTTAGGATGTGATTGGCGTATTGAGTAGTTCCTTTGACCACGTTCGCGTCCAGGGGGGGACCCGATTGAAATCGATTGTTGTAGATAATTTCTGCTTCTAAGGGGTGTTCCAAATTGCGCGCCTTTTTTTAGAATAAATAAAACCCATAATTTGCATTCATTTTCGAAAACTTTTTATTGGTAATTGAAGTATCAGTTATGACAATTATGTACGAAAAAAATATTTGCCAAATGGCCTCCTCTTGCAGATCTACAGACGTCCATTCTTCTGTTGAAATTCTCAATGACATTTTGACATAATTGAGGCTCTATTTCACTAAGGACACGAATAATTTCATCCTTCAGTTCAGGAATCGATTGTGAATTATTCTTATAGACCTGGCTTTTCACATAACCCTAAAGAAAATAGTCCAACGGTGTCAAATCACATGATCTTGGTGGCCAATTGACATCACCGTTTCTGGAGATTATTTGTACAGGAATTTTCGTCTCAATTAATAAATTGTGTAATTTGTGAGGTGTAGAGCCATCCTGCTTAAACCAAATGTCCTTTAGATCATTATTCATAAATTCAGGCCAAAAAATTCGTTTATCATCCGACGGTATCGATCACCATTGACGGTTACAGCTTCCCCAGCAGCATTTTCAAAGAAGTAAGGTCCAATTACACCTCCTGACCATAATGCACACCAAACAGTGACTCGTTCAGGATGCGTAGGTTTCTCATTAATAATTCGTGGATTTTCCTCATCCCTGATACGACAATTTTGTTTATGAACACAGCCACCAAGTTCAAAATGTGTCTCATCGGAAAATATGATTTTTTTGGGAAAAATCAGCTGGTTGTTCATGAAATTGACAAATGAACAACGTTTTAAATGATATAAAGGCTTTAGTTCCTGTGTTAATTGAACCTTATATGTCTTCAGAGCTGAATCCTTGTGTCAAATACGCCACGTATATCGTACCTGGGTCATTTCATTTACTAATTCGAGGTCGTAGATCACGATGCGCTAATTAGTTTTTCCGAGAAATTTTCGACCTCGAGTGGAAAATTGGCGAAAAATTGGTCGACTTTGGAGTGACGTAACTTCTAAAAAAATAGGAATTGAGAGGAGCTGATTTTTTTGGTTATACTCTGGTTCTTCGAGAATGAAATGGTGTATTTTTTTCATACTTGAGACGAAGGGTTTGGATTTTCTGATTTTTTTCGCGAAGGTCCAATTTTTGCGATTTTTCATCAACCATATTTAAAAAACAATTAGTCTCAGAGAAAATCCGTTTGGATATTCTTAATCTACGGCATCGAATTAATAAACGGTGAAAACTTCATATCGATCGGCGAGATTCGAATTTTTGCGAAAATTCCTATATATGGAAAAATATTGATTTTTCGAAAAAAAAATTTTGGCTTCGATCGACTTGAAAATCACACCATTTACTAATTCGATGGCGTAGATTAAGAATATCCAATCAGATCTTTCGTGAAGAGAACAGTTTTTGATTTACGAACGTTTAAAAAACGAAAAAATTGGACCTTCGCGAAAAAAATCAGAAAATCCAAACTGTCAGACTCTGGTGGATAAAAATTGTTTTTTTTTCATTCACAAAGGACCAATCTATGTGCAAAAAAATCAGCATCTGTATAAAACGATTTTTCTGGGAAATACGGCAGTCTGAAAATGACCGATTTTTCGACTCAAGGTCGATTATTTCCCAAACTACGCGTCACAGGAAAATTCTAATTACAGATTCGCAATCTACGACATCGAATTAGTATAAAATGACCCAGGTCGATATACAAAAGAAAAAAATATTTTTCGGACTAATTGGAGGTCGTAGATTAGTTTTTCCGAGAAATTTTCGGTCTAAGTCCAACTTGTTGTGAACGTCGTCTTATGGTCATTTCAGGGTCTTCAGTAACACTTTCACGAACCAAATCAATATTTTCTTGTGAACGACCGGTACAACCGTATTTTTCACTTTTTTGGTCCTCCACCGAACCGATCTCTCGAAATTTTTTCAATAATTCGACCAATAGTGCTTTCAAATGGACGATTATGTAAACCATAAAATTCACGTAATTTTCTAAAAACACTTTTCACAGAACGCTGATATTCATAAAATAATTCAACAATTTAAACGCGTTGTTGTCATGTACGAAGCCATTTTTATAAAAGTCATACATCACACTTCTTGAATGTCAAAATACCCAGACGAATTCAATGGGCCATCTATATTTGACTAGATGGCCCGGCAAACTTTGTTTCGCCTAAATGATATTATTGGCCTTATTCGAAAAAAGGAAAAGCATTTCCTTCATAAGAAAATTTTTCATCGAATTTTTTGGAGTTTTAATGTATTTAATAATAGCCAGACCGTAGACGAATCCATAACTGAAGTTTCATAACGAACAGTCCATCCGATCTCGAGTTATAAATGGTGTAACCAACAACTTTGTTTTATATATATAGATTTATTCTTAAAAAACCGCGCAATTTGAAACACCCTTCACTTTAAAACCGCAGTGGCTCCTCGATCATTCCCAATAGAAAATCCGGGCCCTGGAACGGATCCTTGTGGAACCCCGCTCTTCGTTGCGAACTCATCCTTTTCCGGTTTTCGCGCGTGATCGAAGGAACTACGCGATCGGAAAAACAGTGAAAAGTTCATAGACCAACAGACAGAAATCCTTGACGTTGCCGACTTACCAGAGTATGCCACGGATTGGAACACTAGAGGAGAAATTAACCAATGAGGCTCAATTTTTTTCAACATTTACCTCAATATCGCTTTCTTTTATCCAGCAAAAACTGTTAAAAAGAGTGAGAAGCGTTAATGGAGGCGTACTTACTGTGTCTCTTTTTAACCGGCAGTGGCGGCGGTTTGGAACTGTCGTCTTCGTTGTTGGAGACGACGCTGCTCAGGCTCTGATGGGACTGGTGCATGCGGCAGGTCACCAGGACTTCGCCTTCTGGAAATGACGGTTACCGTTGCGATTTTCCAGTAATTATACAAGAGTGACATATGTCATGATCTGTCAACGTCAAACGTCTGTCAAGGTGACTTTATCGACGGGTAAAACTCACCCATGTTGCCTTCCGGAACGTTATCGTACGGCGACGGCTGCCTATCCTTGCTCTTCTTCTTCTGGGGCAGAGGCGGCGGCGAGACGGCGTTTCCGGCGATCGCGAAATCCCCCTCGTCCTTCCCCGCACTGTTCTGCGTCGTGCTCGTCTTCTGGCTCTGACACTTGACGCTCAGGCTCTGGGTGAAACTTTCCGATTTCACCATCTCGGTGGAGGAATTGACGGAGTGTTTGGTCACCTGCTGACCGCTGATGGTGCTCTGTTGCGAGCTCCTCTTGGAGTAGTACGAAGAGCGGTAGGACTCCGAGGATACGATGCCGGAATCCGTGTTCGAGAGTCGGTGGTAGTCGAAGGGGGCCTGGTTGAGATTGACGTGGTTGGAGATGCTGGAACTCAGGGAGGATTCTTCCCAGGAGTTGTAGGATCCGTTTGGAGCTGCGGGGAAGGTTTTGGATTGTAACACTTTCGAGAATTTGTGGGAAAGTGCTTTAACCGATCTCGACCATGAAACTATCATTAAATTTTCGAGAGATAATATGTTAACAAGGTAAGATGGAAAGAACATCAAACTACGAGGATATATTGAAAAATTTGTTAAAAATTTCAAGGTCATTGACCTATTCTTTCAAGGACATGACCTAGAAAGGAATTCAAAATCAATTGAAAATTTCAAAAATAATTTGTTTTTTCGAAGGTCTCCGACAGTAGCCGTTGATAAAAATATTTCGACCAGGAAGCATATTTTCATTAAATCTAGATGCGATTGCTCCAAAAACGTACCTTGAAAGACACTGAAGTATCACATTTTCGGTATCCTCTTTTTTGCAAGTATTGTAACCGCAACTTGGAACACACATTCAAATCTTCCAATGTTACACTCACACTTGAAGAACTTCTGACAAATTACTATTTTATAATCTAAGGAAAGATGAATGAATATCTCGAACGAATTTTTAATATTCAACTGTTGAATTATTTTTTTGATATCCCTAGCAACGATTACCTACGCTCGTGATTTGGACGGGGAAAATTTTGTTTGAATTGAATTCAATAAAAATTCAGCGTACGATGCTTGTTGCCACGTTCAATCAATGCATTTTTATTGCTAAAAAAAAATTGTAACCGAAGGTTTTCATATTATATATTCGATATCTCATAGGAATGGAGCCAGATATGAAAAATAGATTGGACACATTTCATTCAGGCGTCGTTTTACGAATGTAACGTTGCTTTCTCGAGGTTTACATCATAATATCAGTTGAAATATGCAGTATATATTAAATTAGTCATTAGACTCCGAACTGACATAACCTAACCTAACTGCTGAAAAGCGATAAGGCCACCAAAATCTCAGGGGGTTATTGTTCGTTGATATGGTATCGCAATATTTTGTTTATGCATGGAACTGGTCTAGGCTAACTAGATATCAATACATCCTCGTATCAGAATGGATAATTGATATAAAGAATTAATAAGACAATAAAAAACCGCTAGTAAAACCTGAAAAAGACACATTCACCAAAATAAACTCACCAAAAATATCGGAGCAATGATTTTCGAAGTTGCTGTCGTAATCATAGATGGGATCCATGAGGGCCTTAATTTCTTCTTCTTCCCTAGACATGTTCAACATAGAATCTAAACTACCGCTACCGGACAAAAGTGATATGGAATCGTCTGGAGACTTGGACCGTAAAGACAACCTTAAAAAAATTGCAAATTAAACGAGACAAGGTAAAATTGAAGAATTGTACCTTTCTAAAGTTGAAGGAAAAGTATCGGGGGTAAAACTGTCGTCTACCGCCCGATTCGATCTGTGGTTCTTCTTTTTCGGAGGTAGGGGGGGCGGTGTGATGCATCTTGTGATGTCCGAACGTAGTATGCTGCGAAAACCACAAAAAAACGTTGGCAACGAATTAAATTATACCAGGAAAAAGGGTTCTTAATAAATTCTTGAATAGATCTAGAATGGTCCAACGTTGGGCGCCAATTGAACTCCATCTGAATGACCTGGCAAGAATATTCTTTGAAATTGAAGGGTTTTTCTTACCCGTCAGGAAGTGGAGGTTTGGGGGGCGGTCCAGAGTCCTGCAAGATGGATTCGGTGCTGTGGCTGCCGCGTACCGAGTGGTTGGAAGTCTTCTCCAAGATGTCCCTCTCGCGAGGAGTCAGGGGGATGTCAGGGAGAGAGTTCCGTTGAGAGTTCATCTCCAGGTTGCTGGCCCCGTACGAAGATAACCTGGGCACCGTCTTGTAGTTCATCTGCTGCTGCTTGATCTTCTCCTTGGCCAGTTCAATCAGGTTCTGGGGAATTTTCGTCGGTTTTACGATTCAGCCGATTTTACCAAACGAAAATCTAAATACGCCTGTTTGAACTCACCCTGACGGCGTTCTCCACCTGGGACACCACCTCCTCCACGTTCTGCTGGTCCAGGGCCGTCGGATTGCTGTCGATCAGCACGTCGTCGCAGAGCTTGATCAGCCTGGCGACGCTCTGGTACATGCCCTGAGTGGCCGAAGTGACGCTCGAACTGGAGTCCGCAGCCACGGAGGACTTGATGGCCAGGTTGATGTGCCACACGCTGTCCAGGATCAGAGTCCCGTTGCCGGGCAGCATCAGGAAGATTTGCTTCTTGAAGACGTCCCTGGAAGGGTACGAGGAGGTATTTTAGAAAGAGATATAAAGAGTGTCATCGAAATGTTTACCTGAAATGCTTCAAAGCCAGCTCGATCTGCTTCCAGAGAGCCTCCAGCTCCTCGGCCGGGCCCTTGTTCTCGGGGTAGACGTGGTGCTCCATCAGGTCCGTCTTGGCGTGTCTGCCCTTGGGACTGTTGGAACGGGCGACGTGGCCGGCGGCGCCCGTCTGCCCGGCGCCCCCCACCGGTCCCCGCATCTGCGATATCTTGCCCAGGAAGTCGTCCTTGAAAGAGCGCGCCCTTTTGGCTAACTTGGTGCTCCTGAAGGACGCCTTGTGGCCGCCAGGTCCGGAGCCGGCCAGCGGCGAAGGAGTCGAATTTTCGCTTTCTTAAAAAAAATTGTCCGTCAAGTTTCTCGCCAATTTCACGTGGAAAACATTTTTTTCGGCCAAAACTCGAATCAAATTATTTAAAAGACATGAATCTTCCACAAGATAGTGCAACTCCACATTCTACCCATGCCTCTGTTGAGGACGTTACTAACGACGAGTTTAAGCGTCATTTGTTTATTTTCAAGTCACAATATTAACCGTAGCGACACCTAGTGACCTTATTCGAAAGGAGGAAAAGCTTTTCCTATATAAACAAATTTTTCATCGAATTTTTCAGAGTTTTAATGTATTTTATAATAACCAGGCCGTGGACGAATCCATAAATGAAGTTTCATAACAAACAGTCCATCCGAACTCGAGTTATAAATGGTGTAACCAACAATTTTGTTTTTTATATATATATATATAGATAGATTTGAAAGAGATTAAATAAATTCGAAAGGAGATCAACAAAAGTTTTTTTATTCATGTAAGAATCGTTTTACTTCGTATTTCAGAAATGATACTCTCAGAGGAATCAAAACTATACTTTATTTGGTATTCGACTACGTAATCCACTGTTAATGTTTATATTATAATCTACACAACTTTCTCTCGAAATGCCCGTCGTAGACTGCCTCTCTTCCCCGTTGCCACCAAGGGCCAGGGCGCCTGGTCGACCACTTGAGACACTTCAGCCCTGAGTCAGCTTTACGTACGTCTCAACCGTTCCTAAATTCCACTAAATTAATGCGTCTTACATTCACAATTTACCAGTTCTTTCTGGTAATTTTGTGTATCTTCCTCATTGACAAACCCTTCTCTCACCTAAATCCGCGTTTTTCACTTTCCTAATCAAACAGTAAACTTCAGAATAAATTTTCAAATTATGCATCCCTCCGGCTCGAAACCATTTTCATTTTCTACTTTCGAGGTCAACGAACGCGGCGACACTAACTCCCATTTAGAAATTTTCACAAAAACCGAGAAAACCACAATAACGCGTTCCGAACGCGCCACTATAAATGGACATCTTGTGAAACGATTGATATTCAAGACCAGGCACATTAAAAGCCGATAATTAGCCTTGATGTTGCGTATTAAAAGTGTAATTATAAACGAATTTCAATTAGCGGACTTGGATTTTGAACCTGCTCGTATTTTCGAGTCGAACCGAATGAATCATCGATTTTTCAATCTGTGATCCGAGATGATCGCCCAATTCGCTTACTGGATCACTGGAATGGTCATTATGTTAATTCAGACACCTTCGGTCTTGCTCATCGCTAGAATCGGAAGTGAAATCAACAATTTCAACATTGGTTTTGAGATGAGTCCAGTTTTCATTTCGCTTTTCGCATAGATTACGCATAGATGCATCTATGATTAAGCATTTCCAGAGACCTGTACCACAGAATAGGTATTCTGTGCCTGTACTCATTTTATTCAATGATCTCAAGCATGTAGACATATCTATGATCTCAATTTACCTTTAATCTGTCAGTTTAGATGTGAATCAACTGAGGAATGAAAAGATAGATTCTTCGAATATTTCATATCATATCGCCCTCGATACAAAGTGTCAACACTTACTTTTTATAATAAATTGATTTCCAGTTGTCTTAATATTCAATTTCCTACATTAAATTAAAGCTGTGACCATAGATTATCTATGACACTGTGGTCAAAACCAGCATAGAATATTTCCAGGAATGTCCAATTTCAATGACTTGAGGGAAAAGAACGTACCTTTCGGAGAATCCGATGCCCAAGAACTGACAGCCCAGAATCTCTTATCGAAATTGCACTATTTCGAAACTGTCCACACTGCACCGGGAGTCAAACCACAACAGGAAATGACAAATTCGAATTTCCCCAAGAAAACTTAACGTTAATTCATTCACCAATCGCATAAAATAAAGTTATCGTGCGATATTTGCCGTACCCAGTTCTCGCACCAAATAAACCACAGCTGAGGTAAACATCTACAGAAATACAGATATAGAAGTCGACTCTCTGAGGCACGTAGACCGTTCGGTGTTGAAGAAGGTCGTAGGTAAGTGTCGTACAGCGGAATGACTAACTGCCGCACCGATACTGAATATTAAAGTATTGTAAGGCGTTGAGACAAAAGAGGAAGCTCTAGGTCTAGAGGAAACAATGAGGCTCCTGCCGTTTCCATAGCTGGGGCTGTGGATAATTGGAGAATGCAAAATGTGTCCAAAAATGGTTTGGTTGAGGTCAGGGACGGACTCCGGGAAATTGCTGATTCTAAAACTGTATAGGGCGCCCGTATAAATAGTTGGAAGGGGGCTACAGATGGAAATGAAAATTTTTGATGTTCTTCTCTTGCGTTTTGTAAATTTGGTCTATTTTCATCATTGCTCGATGTTTGAGCTCTCAATTAGGAATAGTCGGAATTTAGACGAGTCCGACTCTGTCTCGCCAGGCGCCGCAGTCTGCGATCTTTCCTATAAATAAAATGAAGAATTCCGAAGAGAAACGGAATATCTAACATGAAATAGTTCAATAAAAATTCTCGTTACGGTTCGAAAGAGGACAAAGTCGTTTGTTTATTTATTTTAGGCGCTTATTGAACCCGGAAAGTCTCAGTCTACTCCGTCGAACACGTACCTAGAAGCAAAGATAAATTCTATGCTCCCAGCACGTACGGAGGAATAATCATAGAGAACTGACCAGAGAAACGTCAAAATTTGTCCGAGTCATAGAACTTTAAATAACTATGTTCTATGATAGAATTTATAGTAACGATAAGTTCTGTGATCCGAATTCGTCTCGAAAAAAAAAACTGTAGCCACCCTGCCCATCGAAATGCGCCTGTCAAACGAAAAGTCGGCAGTTTTTCAAACGAAGTCAAATTTTTCAAGTGTTGCAGCGACACCGAGAGCCCCCGTAACGAAAAATCTTCGGGACACCCCCCGATCTACCGGATCAGCGTGAACCAGTCGACAGCGAAAATGGGCGACAGCAAAGACACCCGGTCGGTGACGCAGGACAAAGAGACCGACGCCGAAAAGATCCGCGAAGAAACCGAAGATGCCGACAAAGGCGATCTGTCGGAGGCCGACAAAGTTGGAAAGAAGGAGACAGTGGAAGATAAAGACGGCGTTGAGGAGAGCAAGACGGAGACCATACTGTCGTCGCAGTCCCTCAAATCTTCGAATCCCTCTATATCCATGCCGTGAGTCTAAGGCCACCCTGATTCAATCGCCCCTTCAGTATTTCCAGAATATAACCTTCATATCAAACCAACAGACCAAGTATAAGACAAAAACAACAAGACTAACACGAAAAACGAAACAGAAACAGACTCCGCCATTTTGAAGCAGCCATCTTGAATTCCTCAATTTTGAATAATCGTGATTTCCAACCCAGAAAACCCCCAATTTTGAATATAATCATTATTAAAATCTCGTCCGCCATATTGTACCCGCCATCTTGAATTTTCCAATTTTGACAGAAGAATCATCATTGTCGAACCCAAAAACCCCCAGACACTAATTTTGAATGGTATCGGATCATAAGCACAAAACTCATCCGCCATTTTGTTTTTTTTCTATTAAAAATAGATGCATAGAATACCTGGTGTTGGAACTGATTAGATTTTGTTTAAGACTTTCTTGTCGATTGATCATGTGATACTTTGTGCGGCTTTTCATTTCTCCCGAAAGAGGTCGGGCTATTATTCCATAAAGATTTATGACATTCGAAATTGTTTTGAAGTTTTGATCAGAGACAACTGTCATTGTGTCATTTCTCTAAAAACATAACATAACCTAGATCATACTGATCATCGCGCCACGACCAATGAATATTGCGGATTATTCCGGAAGTAGCACAAAATTTCAATTGTTTTGATCTACAAATTTTGTTCACGATTTTTACTTAGGAGTCGTTTCACCAGGTATTTCTATGCATCTATTATTAAAAATATTTTATGACGCATTGTCACCAGAATGATGTACACCTGCCAAATTTCAAATCAATCGGACGATCAGAAGTGTGTTATATTTAACTTGCAAGATTTGATAACAGACAGACTGACACCGGGACAGGTGAAACTAAGATGCCTAGTGTTCAGTCATCGAAGGTGAAACTATAAATAAAAGCTTGTTAAAAACCATAGAACTTATAGTAACATGGAATGCTATTACCAGATCAAAAAGTGGATAAACATTTCAAGTTATAAAGGAACAGCGGGATTTTCATGTTTCCATAGATATGACCTGTCACAAGGAACAGAAACACAGAAATGTTTGCCGAAATGCCAAGTGAATCGGATTTTGACGATTAGTTTCATAGTATTTCTGTGTTTCTGTTCTGTGTGACAGGTCATATCTATGGAAACATGAAAATCCCGCTGTTGCTCCATCTTGAGATGTTTATCCAATAATTTAAGCTGAGCAGCAAGGCTAATAGCATTCCATGTTACTATAAGTTCTATGTAAAAAACCCCTTTTCCAGAACGGACCACCCGACCACCCCCTCCCCCAAGGACAAACACCTGAATCGCAACCAGAGCGACATCCTCCCCTCCCTGCGCGAGATCCCTCCCGACGAAGATCCCTCCCTCATGATATTCAGCAGCAAGGGCCTGCCCACCAAGAAGTACTTCAGGCGCCGGGAGGTCAACTCCACCATCCTCCCCTTCGGCTTCAACGAGCCCGAGACGCCCAGGACGTCGACCAGGGTCAAGGCGGAAGCCCAGCTGACGCCCAAGATCAGCCAGACGGTGCCCAGGAACGTGAAGCTGGAGGAACAGGAGGCCAAGAAGGTGCCTTTCGGCGACAAGAACCCCAACGTGCCCAATCCGAGCGTGTCCAGGAACGTCCTGACCGGGGACGGCGTCGGTTCCAAGAACGAGTTCAAGAGCAAGTCCGCCAGGCGCAAAGGTGAGGAAGAATTGGTCCTCTATGTCAATTTTGGCTATTATCTGCCAACTCTATGATTCCGATTGAGTCATAATACCAAATTCTATGGTTATCATATTAATACTCAGTGCTCCCCATTTTGACATAACCAAAAAAACCAATGACATGTTTGTCTATGGCCGAAATTGTAGACAAAGACTTAGAAAGGTTTTTTTTTATTTTCCAGATGGAAATCCAGTGTTAGGAGTAGGATACGAAGAGCCCGTGGTGGCCAGCAACGTCGGCAGAGTACCGCCGGGTGGTTTTTCAAGCGGATTATGGTAGACGGAACCATCGGGACAAGGCCGTTCGAAATATTAAAGAGTAGTGGTTTTATGTTAATGTGTGTGTATAATTTTTGAACCAATGTCCATTCGGAAATATTCTCAATCTGAATAAAACATACATATGAGATGCGTTTGCAAATGAATTATGGAAATAATAAAACACAACAAAATTCTATGCAATGAGGCCTTGTGTAGATCTTGAAATAAAGACCATATTCTATGGTTCAAGGACGAGCTTTGGTTTCGAAATCTGTGGTTTTAGGAACACTGAACTCCATAAAATCAATTCAGATGCATAGAATTCTATGCATCTGTGTTATTTTCCATAGAATCGTGCGCCTAGTGTCTTCTTCAACTCACTTTTTACGCATTCCGGTTCTGGGGTGAGCCTGACCGATATAAGAACAGCGGGGCACTTCCTGTTTGAAGATTTTCGACCGTCCAGGGTGTATTTCCTCTTGACTTTCTGTCTGAAATTTAGCAGCTCCTCGAAATCGGACATAGCGTACACTTTCATCGGTTCTTCGTCCACTTATCACTTCGGAAAGACAAACGAATGGTGGTCCGTATTGTTTTTGAATCGATTGTGATATCGGGTTCGAATTATTATTGATGTTTAGAAAGGGAAGGTGAGGTCAACGTATTGACACGGAGGTTTTGAATAATTCATCGAAGGAATTCACGAAGAAAGTGTAAGATTTGGAAGATAATCGGTTTCGAGGAGATCGATTTCTGAGCACTCTAAGATTGTTTCTCACAACAAACTCACAGATTCACTATTACGAATAACAATACGCGAATTGCGTATCGTCAATTAGAGAAAATCGATATGTTACGTATTCCAATAAATCCAATTAAAATAATAAAGAATTCGACACGATCAAACGCAGCAGAACGCTTTTTTCGCAAGAAACTGCTATTTTCGATTCTTGATCCCGACCGAAGAAAGTGAACACTGAAAAATAACGATGACTTTATCCCGGTTTTCTATAATTATTCTGCGACGAAATTTTCTATTTAGAGCGCAACAGTTGGTCATACATATAAAATCGCTTTACTGTTGACCCTATCATTAAATAAATTGGGCACGCTTCTTTTTTTTTAGCGCCATCCTATAATTCTGCAGCCTATTATTTATTATTGGAATTTTTCCATAATCAAATGAAACAGGCTGTGAACCCACCACATTTTGTGTAAATTCTATGGTCCAGAAATGCATAGAAACTCTGTTACACCAACCATAGAGGTAGTAAGTAATACATATTTCTGTGGCACGATATACTCAGTATGCACTAGGAGCATTCTATGCTTCTAGGTATGCATCTCTGTGCAAGGACGAGCTGAGCCCATAGAACTCATAATACTGTAAGGTCTATGGCTGAGCCTCAATTCAGAAATTGACAGCCTCTTGAGACCACGTTTTTTAACGTACATAATCTACAATGTTTAAATCATGGAATCTAGAAGGACAACGTTGAATTTACTCTCGTGGAAGCGAAGATTTCAGGCCTGTATATAGCTATAAACCCAATAAATAATCTGATTTATGGTTCATTTCAGTCCACATTTATTCCTGGAAAAAACGAAGGGATACACTGTGAGCATAACTCACTGACTTTTGTTACCACATTTCAAATGCAGTTGAATGAGAATTAGATCATCTGTTCAAGTAAGCCAGCAGTATTTATTTTATTTTAAATCTCTGTTAAATCAATCAACTTGAAAACATCTGGCAAGCCACAATTGAATAAAGCTTAACTTTCTCTTGAAAAATTAGAGTTACGTGTTCTTCAAACATATCGATAACGTATATAATCATACATGAAATATATTAGTAAAATATTCTGTACAAGAAAAAAAAAGACCATTACAAACATTAAAGTTAATTGACAATGATCTCAAATTGGCATTGTTCAATGAATCATTAATTCCAACGAACAGTAAACACGTTTAATTGAAAGATTTGGATGGCCCACACACCTGATCATATAGATAGGTGTTGCCCTATTCCTATAATTCAAGCATGCACTTGAAAACAGAGAACTTGAGGGCATCAAAGGGCACCATTAGCAAATCGAAAAATAGGTATATAATCGAAATTAGCCACAAAATTTCGTCATTTAGAGGTTTTACGATCATTCAAGAATTGTGATAAATTATCGTAGTCTTAGTCTTCTCTACAGTTAAAATAAGTTGTGCAAAGAGATTCGCAAAATGGAATTTTAGAGGTATTCGGAAAAGGGATAGGATGCTAAGATTTATACACATCTGTCAAAGACAAGGGGCCCAATATATCCCAAGAACCAATACTTCAATCGCCGAAGCAATACGAAAAAAATCAATGAAATTTCAATCGAGGGCAGCTTCTTCCCGAGATAAATAACCCCATCAACAAAATAAACATCAAATAACTTACCTTGGACATGTTTCACTGATTTAGGTGTTGATGTCATATTCAAGAAAATCCATTAAATGCCATCACCCATTCATTGCACTGTATCACCATACTACATTTTACCTAAACTTGAAAAACAAAATTTTGTATTTTTTCAGAAAATGCATGTTACTGCAAAGTAAAGTAATCGGCTCCCAGATTAGAATAGAATTATCGAAAAGAATGAGAAGTGGTGACATCTATATTACATGTACTACATTTCTTAGGCCGATTTCTATCGACCGTTCACCTCTAATTATTGCTGGGTTGTCGGATCTCCCCACTAGTCCAGTTGAAACACTCTTATATGTTCGAAACGAAATAAAAACAAAACAAATTCTAACGCAATAGTTGAATATATTCCTTCAAAGAAACAAAAACGATCCTTCTGTTAGTTTAAAGGTTGAGAATATCGATAGCATGTTGAAAATTATCTAAAATTTCAGGTTTCAATTTTTGACAACCCAGAATATCCAGTAAGTCTGGCGTCATGTAATGCAAATTCCCGAGTCTTCGGATATTTCCGTACGTAAATAAAAGAACCGAAATTCACTTGTCAAAATCAGTCGTCAATCATCAATGACATTTCCAATCATATGTTAAAAACAGAAAATATGAGTTAAATTCCAACATGTTCTAATTTCACACATAATATCAATACTATTTCTTTAGGTGGAGACGCTCTTAGAAGGTAACCAATTTCTAGAATGTAAACTACCCTTTTGTTTATCATTAATGTTTCAGAGGAAAACTCAAAAACCATGGGAAATTCTAGTATGAAACAGCATATCAGCACTGCCCAGAAGACGGGCGTGTTGAAGGTGTCTCAAGAAAAGCTATCAGAATTTCCTCCGGCTTTTAGACAACTTGAAAACAATCTGAGAACATTAGATTTATCGGAAAACAAATTTTTGATACTACCCGAAGAGATAAGTCGGTTCATGCAGCTCAAACACTTGAATCTACAGAAGAATAAGCTAGCCAAAATCCCCGATTGTATTGGAGCCCTAACCAAACTAGAAACATTGAATGCCTCACACAACAACCTCAGTACTTTACCAAGAACATTATCCAACTTAATCCATTTGAAACAAGTCTATCTCGGTAGCAATCACTTGAAAGAATTCCCATTCGTGTTTTGCGGACTGAAACACCTTGATTTACTGGACCTATCCAAAAACGAGATTGAAACCATCCCTTCGGACATAGCAGGGTTATACGTGACTGAATTGAATCTGAACCAAAACCAAATAACTTTTATATCGGCACAGATAGCTGAATGTCCACGTTTGAAAACATTACGGTTAGAGGAAAACTGCCTGCAGTTATCAGCGATCTCTCCGAAAATTCTGAGGGATTCGAAAATTGCCAATCTTTCGTTGGACGGGAATCTTTTTGAACCCAAACAATTGTCCGATATTGACGGGTATGAAATTTATATGGATAGATTCACAGCGGTCAGGAAAAAGATGTTTTGACTCTTCTGAATAGGTTTCTGAAGTGAGATTCTGGTCATATTAGGGTAAGAACTTGATGAGGTTTCTAACTTATATCTACAATCGTCTATTAAACATTCCTTGTGCACAAACTTTACTGCTAAGTTTCCTCACTGGTTTTTCTTGTGAAAGAGAATTTGATAGTTTAGAACATGAAATTTATGATATAGAAAGTCATATCTTAAAAACTGATACATAAGGTCCCTTTTCTTTTATTTGAATATGAAAGATTTGGATTTTGTGAGAAAGATGATTTTACAATACGTAATCAACTACCAAACAGTCAATAAAGGAAGGAGAAGGTTTCTCGTATGATAGAATACCCTGCACAGTATTTTATGTATCTACAATTACTATTTATAGTGAATTATACCTACTACGATATCACATTTGTGCTCAGTGTTTTTTATTTATTTCTTAAAACAATAAACTATTGATAATGATTTAATTGCTCAATTTCTTTTTGTGCTAAGCTTCTGTATCAATATAAGCCAGGTATTGAACTCGTTTACAGATAAAAAATATTGATACATACTGAAAAGCCCAAAATCTTTTGAAAAAACTCCGTCCTTGATACAATACATTCCAACTGAGAAACATCAACTCATAAAATGCCATATTTTTGTTTTTAAACAGATCATCAGAGGAGTGTTACAATAACAAGAAATAAACAAATTATATCATTGTGTCAAATAATTTTTTTTACCTTATTTATTTCATTGAATAGGACATGAAATTTGACATCTGCTATTGAATTATGTTTTGCAGCACATATTTGTGAATTTTTATTTAGAGCTTTCAAGATAAATAATCTAGTCTCCAAGTAGGTTTTCTGTGTATTCCTTTGAATGAAAAAATATATCTTTAGTTTCTTCCAAATGGTAGGATATGCTACTGTTAAATTTTCGTCATCAAGAATGTAATTTTCATATCTTTGAACTTATTCAATGTAAACTTTCATTCTGAATATTCAGACGTATCTAAGTGGACCAAATCGATGTAATTCTTTCATTCTTATCACGTCTATGCGTAGATTTTAAAAATTTTCGTATAACTTGGATGATATTTTTAGCCAACATAAACGTGTATCAATTTGTGTGATTCTATTACTGTGTGCATAAACTGAGTGGCGCTAATCAGCTATATATTTTTTACTTGTAACTTGTACTGTTGAATCTTTACATATTTTATACGCTAGCTGGATCTACGTCTCTTAATTTTACCTTTGTACACTGAAATCTATTTTCCTATCATTATATTGTACCTAAGAAGTATTTATTAAGTGGATAAAACAATAAATGAATGTGGTTGTTTATTTAAGATTCATTACTTTGTTGTACACCTTGATAACCTTTGCCGAACGTCTTTATCGTTTGACTGATATCAAGAAAGTTATATTTGGCAGTATCAAATTGTAGAATATCTTTGGGCAGTATGAATTTGTTGACACTTCTTTTCGCATAATAAATAATGGCGATAATATCAAATCATTACAACTAATTCAGCGTAATTAAAAAGTTGAACGTTATTGTGTGAAATGCAATTGAAGAAGTAAAAAATCTTCGTTATTCAGCTTAGTCTTTACTATATTAAAATACGATCACTTTAAAAAATAAAGCAATGTTGCCTTTTTCTATTTAGGACAAAGTTCTTCTAACAATAGAATTTTCCTGAAATGAATTAGTAAATATCTTTTTATAAGCTGAAACAATGGCGGGTCCAAAAACCTTGTCTCCGAGAATATCTTGTTGGAGTTCCGAGTCGAATTTTCAACTCCCACTAGATAGAAAATAACATTATGTATCTGTTATGACGCGAAGTTTATTATTAAATAATGAAACTCTCAACCCACAAAACATTTCCTTGTCTCGAATAACTTAGACGCCGTATGGTAAGAATCACGTAAAAGCCTAACCTTTTCACGTCAAGTGTTTATTTATCTATTGGAAATTTATCAACGCTTCGAATATCTCAATAAAATTATCAAAATGAATAGGAATTATCATTCAAACAGTGTTCGAAGTGGAAACGCGTTCCAGCGTTTGTTTACTCCGTTCCATGCGGGTTTAAAAATAAATTCGATGAAGGGAACCGCTGCTCAAGGGGAAAAGAGATGGAAATGGATTACGTGCAATCAGAAATCTACATCGCACAAACGAGAAACTCGTTCGCGGCTGAGCGTTGTTTACAAGGTTTATTTCATGGTGGATAGAGGCGAGGTTTTATTTTGTTGCGTAAAAAACCGAAATATCGACGCCTAATTGTTGACGATTTGTTGATTAAACTGTTGGAAAACGGATTGGAAGGAACCATCAAGGAACTGAATGCTGGAAAATTAGGTATTTCCGATATTTTGTTGGGATGGATGTGACTCTTTGTGATTGTTTTTGTTTACGACTGCATTCCAGAACATTCTCCGTAAAATAGAAATATTGGAAATGTAACAACGTGTGAACAGTTTTTATTGATTCGAAAACGCAGCTTTGTCTGTGTTCGAATCGAATGGATGTCATTGATATCCGCGATAATAATCTAACCCATTTTTTGTCACGTAGGCTTTTTTCAACATGTAGCAGATAGATTCACCGGTGATTGGATTACATTGAATGAATCTATTTTATTGTTGCAGATTTGACGAAGGATTTGATTTTCGTACGGTATAAAAGGACGTTTGATTGAGGAATCGTTGTTGGTGTTTTAATTCAGTGAGCGAAATGGCTCATGAACAGAACGATGTCGAAATCGATGTAGAAGTGGACGGGGAGGAACTCGACATCGACGCTGAGGTAAAGAAAGAGCTGGAGACCAAATCGGTATCGGGGTCCAGCGATATCCGGCCGAGAGAGAAACAGCAGAAGAAACTTTCAGGTAAAGTGGTGGCCCTTGGTCAGATCCACTCTCCGAGAGTGTGGAAAAATAGTAGACGATCGAGGAATGGATACGGCAGGGGCCTGCCCAAAAAGAAGGGCGCCGGCGGAAAAGGAGTCTGGGGTGTACCCGGTTCAGAATTATACGAAGCCGAAGAAGATATCAACGACCCAAACTACGACAATGAAAACATGAACAACGGTGCTTACTTACACGCCGTGAACCCCGACGAACCCAACATAGAACTCAGGAAAAAACTGGAGCCAGTCATTCACGAGTATTTCCAGCACGGTAACACGAGTGAAGTTTGTGATTCAATTTTGATCCACATCCCGTCCAATAGGAGGAATGTGGTGGTCGAGACTTCCATCGGGGTGGCTTTGGACCATCAGAATTCCCACAGGGAGTTGACGTCCATGCTGATCGCCGATTTATCAAACGACTGTATAACTGTTGCCGATATCACCAAGGCTTTTGAGAACATTCTAGCCGATATAGATGATCTCGTTCTGGACATTCCTGACGCTCCAACCTTGATTGGTAACTTCATAGCTCGAGCGATTGCCGACGAATGCATTCCTCCAAAATTCATCGATCAAACGATGGAAAAAAGTGACGGTGAGTTGTTCTTATCCGCTCTAAACCACGCTAAAGTCCTCATCAACATGGACCACGGTTTGAGCAGGTTGCACAGCGTCTGGGGTTTCGGAGGAGCTTTGAGACCTGTGAAATCCATAACAAAACGTATGATCATGGACTTGAAAGAATTCATCTACTCTAGAGACATCCCAGAGGCTGCTCGCTGCCTTAAACAACTGGAGGTACCGCATTTCCACCACGAATTCGTGTACGAAGCCATAATCATGGCCTTGGAAGCTAACAAAGACGAAACGGAAGAAGCGCTTTGTCAACTATTGCAGTCTTTCGCCAAGGAAGTGTTGATCACTTCCGATCAAATAGAGAGAGGATTCTTAAGGATCTATGACGATCTGAGTGATATAGAGAAAGATGTTCCCCGTGCCTACTTTATTTTAGAACGGTTCGTGGAACGTTGCAAGCAGGCCGGGTTCCTGAACCAGGAAACTATTGAAGGAATGCCTTCGAGAGGTCGTAAACGTTTTGTTTCTGAAGGAGACCAATTTATTAAGGGATCTCAGATGTTGAAGGGGATGAAGGACGACGAGGAGAAGAATTCCAGGGAAAATCCTAAATAACTGTTTTCGTGCTTGTCTATATTTGCCATTTTCATACTAGGTGATTTTTGAGTCTTTATTTAGGATTTACAATATTTTCTTTTGATTCAGATTTTAGCAATATAGTGAACGGTATGAAAAAATTTATTCTACATATTTTTGTCTGTTGTGAGTTTATGATGAATTTTTTTGACATTGTCATGATACTCAGAAATCACCCATTCTTTTGACATTTTGCATTTGCATTGATATTTTTTCACATAGCACTAAGTGCTGTAGACTTTCAAATGTTACTATAATTGGTATTCGTTTATGAAATAAATATTATTATTTCGAGTTAAAAAAGTTTTTTATAATCCAAAAACATTTTACAAACTGAATCTGAAAACTCCCATGGTTCGACATTTTATTTTGATTATTCGATAATTCCAAGGTTGTCTCTGATTCCAATTTTTCAGATAAATTGTGATGAAACCACAGAATGAACCAGAACCAGTGCCAACAAGACAACACGGAGTAATCTAGTGGACAATGTGGTCGAGATTCCTTGCCAGACTATTAAATGCATTAATATCGGAAAGTTCATGCGGGATACTGAAATTATTGAATAAATAATTAATAAAAAGATACAACTGTTCGTTCATGGAAAAAAGTTTTATCTATGGATTAAATTATACCATATTCTATGATCACTAACATAACCCTAATAATGCGGCGAGCGACCACCATCTTTTCATTATTCATTTTATTTCTTTCGCGTCCACTGGCATGTGCCGCAGGACAAGTAAGTCTATTTTTTTCAGCAGTTTTCGTTTAATTCTTCTCCAAGTAGTCCATAATGAACTCCTCGTTTATGGAAAGGTATGATACTTTATATTCTTTGAACTCATTTACCTACAACGATATAAATTTGATGTACCACGTGATGAATTTCAACTGAATGATATTTATATGATTCATATATTTTTGCATGTATTATCTGATCATCTCTAGTAGGATTTCAATTTTATGAACGTTTTTATACAATCTCGATAAGATTATTCTTCATTTTCAGTAGCATGATGTGTGGCGAGCGCTTTACCACGTGGGCAGGGGGCTCATTTTGGATATCAAGGTCAGTGGCAATTTGTATATTTTTGCGCGCTTGTTCCTGTGGAGCGTTTTAATTTTGCACAAAAAGCTGTAATTGTGGAATATTGAGCAAACTAAAGACGTGATAATCAGAATCATGCAAAATTCTAGCTAATCATCGAAAAAAAATCACAATTATTTCTGTGACAATTTTGTGATTACCACATTTAAGTGATGAGTCATAGTTCAAATGAACCTTTGTGATTACTAGTGAGTTATAGTCTTTCGCTCCTAGCTGATATAACTCAGCTAATGCATTTGTTGGAAAATTTCACTTACCTTGATTTTTGACATTTTCGTTCCTCTTTTCAGATTAGGAAATGCTGAGAAGAAGTGCCGCTTACAATTTCGAATTTTCAAGGTAATAATGTCAATAAATAAATGTCAATAATGTTTGTGATTTCTATATTAATGTGATGAGTCATAGTTCAAATGAACCTTTGTGATTACTTGTGAGTTATAGTCTTTCGCTCCTATCTGATTCAATTCAGTTAATTTATTTGCTGAAATTTTCACATACCTCGATTTTAAACATCTGTTTTATTCTTTACAGATGAGATAGTGATGAGAAATGACGTGTACACTTTCGTATTTTCAAGGTAATAATGTTATAAGTTATGATCAATAATGTTTGTGATTTCTATATTTATGTGATGAGTCATAGTTCAAATGAACCTTTGTGATTACTTGTGAGTTATAGTCTTTCGCTCCTAACTGATATGATTCAGTTAACTTATTTGATGAAAAATTTCAACTACCTCCATTTAAAACATTTTTTATCCTTTTCAGATTGAAAAGTGTCGAGATATGCTGCGTAAACTTTCGTATTTTCAAGGTAATAATGTATTAAGTTGTGGTCAATTATCTTTGTGTTTTCTATATTTATGTGATGAGTCATAGTTCAAATGAACCTTTGTGATTACTTGTGAGTTATAGTCTTTCGCTCCTAACTGATATGATTCACTTAACTTATTTGATGAAAAATTTCAACTACCTTCATTTAAAACATTTTTTATCCTTTTCAGATTAAAAAGTGTCGAGATATGCTGCGTAAACTTTCGTATTTTCAAGGTAATAATATAATAAGTTATGATCAATAATGTTTGTGATTTCTATATTTATGTGATGAGTCATAGTTCAAATGAACCTTTCTGATTACTTGTGAGTTATAGTCTTTCGCTCCTATCTGATATGATTCAGTTGACTTATTTGATGAAGAATTTCACCTACCTTGGTTTAAAACATTTTTTATCCTTTTCAGATTAGAAAGTGTCGAGATGTATGTGCTGTGTAAACTTTCGTATTTTCAAGGTAAAAATGTTTAAAAGTTACTGTCAATATTGTTTGTGATTTCTATATTTGTGATGAGTCATAGTTCAAATGAACCTTTGTGATTACTAGTGAGTTATAGTCTTTCGCTCCTAACTGATATAATTCAGCTAACTGATTTGATGAAAAATTTTACATACCTTGATCTTAAACATCTTTTTTTTTCTTTTCAGATCAGAAATGAATCCTATTTATTCCAGAGGTAAGTATGAGTTGAAGAGTTGAGAGAAGTTAGTATAATTAATAAAACATATTTTATCGAACTTTGTGTTTATTTAACACCTTTCATCAATTACAGGTCACATTAAGAAACAAATAAAATTTATTGTTACATTATTGGAATCTTAAAATAACATACAGGGTGGATTTTATGGTCAAATAGATATCATTGATACAATAAAATTGACATCAGAAGAATAAGGATTCCAATTTTAGATTTTATATTCATTTTACTGTTAGTTGATTTTTTTACTTCACCTGCAACAAAAAATTGTGTAATTATTATATTGCCTCTGATAGTTTTTGGTTATTTATAGTTTATACATATATTTCATTAATTTACCATGCACATCAACCACAATGCTGGCTTGTCTAGCGTTCGATGGTACGCAAGAATAATTCCCTTGATGCCTCGCTTCCGTTTTTGGAAATATAAGTTCACTTCCTTGTCTCCCATTACGTACAGAAGCGTTATCTTCCAGATCGTAATTTATCATTGTATCGTAATGATACCAAAATATGTAAAACGGAGGACTTATCGAATTGTACAAGACGCAGCTCAATCGCAATGGTGAAAACAATTTCACCCTTATCATACCAGTCTCCTTTTCATCCGTGTCTAATATGCGAGCTATCGCTTCTGAAATAAATTGCATGCTACTTAAGATTTATGTTTTTCTTTCCTAGAATCCTATCGAGTATTATGAATTGCAATAAAAGAATATTCGTTAAACTGTTCATTTATTATTTGAAAACCACTGGTAAACCATAGGTATTTGAATATCATTAGATAACTTGAATTTTCTATGCGCAGAATGATCACAAATCTGTGTTGTTGTAAAAGTTGTGATTTAAAAAGAACTATTCAAAATCTTGAATTATGTTGAATATTCACGCGCATTTTATAGATATACAATTTTATCACGCTCGACTTCGTTTTGTTTCGCGTACCTCATTGACGGTATTGATATATACTGTTTCTCACTCACCAATCAATATAAGTTCTACGTATATTTTGGTTACAGGATTTGTGGTAGCTTTGCAAAGATATAACCCTTCATCACTTTTTTGAGTGTACTTGATTTTAAGTTCCCAATTCTGGAATCGAATTCAGTTTTTGTTATTTCAGTCTTGATATTTTTAAGTTTATGAATTTACCTGTGAACCGTTTTGTTTCGTTTGTTTGAAACGTTTATCCATGTGGACAGTCGTATAGTTCACTGTTATATTGTGCTCATTATTGGTGGCTTTGTCTATTTTTATCCACAAAACCTAATTGAAAAAAAAATATAATTCAATAATTATTATGATTATCATTCTCACAAAGTGTGAATCGTTGCCGTTAGAGTTCACGCGGTCGGACGGACATAATTTAATTTGATCACGGATTCGACATCAGTGAGTCGAACCTTACCATTCGCAGCATCAAATTCAATACGACAACACGAAATGGTATGGCTTTCGTGTAAGTAAAAACTAGCGCTCGGAAAATAAGAATTTTGCACTCACTGTAATATTTTCTTTCTCAATGTAGCATGGAAATCTTGCCTCATCGCCCATCTGTACAACCTTTTCCGTGTAGTTTTCGTAATTTTCTCTCTTGAATCTAGGGGACGTTGTATTTTTGTTATTAATATATGATATTGTTCTATTCCAATGGGTTTCATTTGCATTATGAATTTGTTGACTTCCTAAAAACAGTGTAAATCACTTTGATAATAGATGTATGTATTCATTCGTTTACAGGAAATTTGAATATACTGTTTGGGCCTTTTGGGTCACTTTAGATTTCAAACAGTGCACTCACCACTAATGGTCGTATTGTTGATCTCGCAGTTTACAGAAATGCAGAAGATTGTGAAGGCTAAAATGTATGGCACGAAATTTCTCATTTGTTGTTTCTCAAAGACGCAGAAAAGATTCCTCAAGATCCAATATTTCAGCGCACTTGAATTCGTATGGTGCCAACTAGTCTGGGGCCAGTTTTAAATCTTGCGCAAACTGATTCCTACTTTTTTACGGGTTTATATAAAAATCCTAAGTTCATTTCGAAGTTTTATCTACCCTAGGTAGATTACTGAATCCAATAATTGTTGATTAGATATCTGAATAATTCAGCATTATGTTGCTTTATTCAGAAATTATTTCCTTTCCAAGTTGCATAGAATTCTATGGATCTTGCTTCCTTTCTAAAACTGTTCTGTGTACATAACCTACAAAAATTGGATAATGTTATGCAAAACATTGAAAAAGTACAACTTTTAAGCATAACATAATACCAGAGACAATCTCTGATGATATAAGATTAGAATACAAAATCGACTAAATATTTGTAAAATATGATTAGTATACAAAGATTGTTACGTTTGAATCAGAGAATGCAGGTTGAAATGTTCACATAATGTTCTGGTTTTTCTTATATCATAAGGTTTCAGTTGGAAATATCTAGGAGAAATATGTATCTCCTCAGTCCTAAAACAACGTGCGCTTTATCGAATGATAATAGACAAATGACCAAGTCTTCCACAAGATCTATGTCGTTGCTTCAAAGCGAAACCATGAGAAAGTTTTTAACTTCCATACCATTCTTAGGCTTCAGCGTAACTGTACGTCCAATTGGCGATATAATAATGAATTTTTTATGTTTATCATTCATTTTGTAGAAACTGAAAGCAAACGCTTACAAGCACTTTGAAAACGTTGTGGACGGAATTGATTATATAGAATTTTTCGAAGAATTAGATTTGCCTGATACCTTTTACTCTTGGTTCGTGGTGACGGAACTCCATTTGTGGATGCTGTCCGCACGAGCAATGGCAGAGGGAAGAGACGGTAGATTGGTAAGAAACACACTTGTGGAGGCGTTATGGGCCGATGTGCTTCAGAGGGTGAAGAAACTTGATACTGTGAGTGAATGATGTCATTTTATCGTTAATACCTTCGTAATTGTTATTTATGGAAGTATGATAATGGTGTTTATTTTAGAAAGGCAATCCTATTGATATAAGAACGAAAATCGTTGAATTATCGGAGCAATTGCAAGCTGCTTATATTTCGTACGATGAAGGGCTTTTAGGAGATGATGTTGTTTTGGCAGGAGCCTTATGGAGGAGATTTTATCAACAGTCGGATGTTGATGCGGAACACTTGGAGAAGTTAGTGAAATACATTAGAAAAAATGTGAGTCTTTTTTTAAAGTACTGACGATTGATTTGACTGAAAAACGGGTGGCCCTGCTTTGAAAATTAATTCGTTTTAATTTTCAGATGAGGGGTTTGGAAAATTTGAACACTGACGACTTTTACGATTCAAAGAACATAAAATGGTGTTCGATCACCACTTAGGACCCGTTAGGTATTTCAAAATGATATTTATGAGTGTAATTAAAATGAGTCAAGTTCAAACTGTTTTTGGCTTTTCTCCCAGCCAAAAAATGCATTCGGAGGGACACAAGAATGAAAATCGGGTTTGATGAACAACTTTTATATTTTCAAATATTCAATATATTTTTCTTATTTTTTATCGTCTGGATCGACAGTTTTTACTTCTTTTATGATCTCGTCTAATTTGTACAAGTCTTTGAGGGATGTGCTCGCTGTGCCCCTCTGCATCGGCTTAGGGTGTGAAGAGTGGGGCTTCCACCCAAGCATGTTAATAACCTGAAAAAAAAATGACTTCGATACGAAATAAATGGGATATTAACGGATTTTACCTGGAAAGTTGCTGGCACAACTGTATCCCCCGATTCTTTGTCTACTTTACGGTACAGCTCCTTATAAATGGCTGCAGCGGCAAGTTGAACGTCACGGTTCAAACGAATCGACCTGTTGAAAGCTGCATTGCTTTCTGCCATTCCTGTTGAAATGAACATCGAAAACACAGTTTTCACATATATTTTCTTTATAAACATTTCACTCGCCTTTCAAATCCCACATGAGCTCAAACATGGACGGATAGTTCACAACGATCTCATCAGTATCGATGGTCAACATTGAAAAACCAGCATTCGTCAAGAGGGACCCAATGTCTCTCACTTCGGTAAAAGGAGAGATATGAGGCGAAATTCCCCCTTGTCTCTCCTGTTCTGCTAACTGAAGAGACGATCGAAGTTCGTAGAGGGTATCGCCCCCAAATACTGAAGCTAAAAATACTCCGTCCTCTTTTAGCGCCTTCAAAATCTGTTTGAAGGCTCTGGGAAGGTCGTTTACCCAGTGCAGAGCCAAGCTGGAGACCACAAGGTCTAACGAGTTTGATTCGAACTATAAATGTAGAAAAAAATGTCTTCTGAAATTTCATAGTTCATACTGTAAATACCTCTATGTTTTCTTCATCCAGAATTTTTTTTCGAACTGTAATTTCTTTTTCGACCGTCGAGGAAGCGGCTTCCAGATTGGATTTACTGACGTCGCAGAGTATCAACTGATCGACGGACTCTTTTGACAGGTGTTTGGATACATATCCTCTACCGCACCCTAGAAATATCTATTCTATTTTATATTCTATGCAACTCGATCTTTATTCTATGATAAAATGGATCATTCTATGAAAAAAGTTCATAGAAATGAGTTACACATAGAAATTAATTGATTTGATCATAGAATTAATTCATTTCCTATTACATTTTTAATTCTTCATAACCAGTGACTAGCTGTTACCATATACCAAGCAAATTCAAATAAACTTTGTGAAATACTCTCAAATGAAGGATTTACCTATATCGGCTGCAAGTGCGAATTTTCTCTTGATATCAAACACTCTATCACCAATACGGTATCCCACCTCATCTTTAAGATAATCGTATAAATTTACATCTTGGGCCGAAGATGCTCTTTCCCTTTGAAGCGATTTTGCTTTTCTATCGAAAATATAAACAGAATTCGATTCATTTGATATTCGACATCTTTCAGTGCTTATAGATATGGATCTGATTCTTGAAAGATGTTTGATTATAGGTCTGTGTGATGATATCGTTTTTAAGAACATAATAAAAATGTCTATACTATAATTTAAATAATTAATAGATGCTCATTTCTTATATCATTAATTTACGTCATTTTATTTGAGGAGGTTATGTTTTGATTCCTCGGAGTTTTCTATGTTTCTTTCCGCCATAGAGCATGAAAGTTTTTTTTAACGTATCATTCCTTAGAATAGCATTTTCTATGGTCTAGGAATTTTGGTTTATTCTATGGTGAAAGCTGCAAAAAGTTTTTCTGAAAAATTTGATGTGCTGATTTTTGAATATCGAGAAACCCGAATATCACAAGATTAGTATTCGTGAATGTAAAAACTGGTGATAATATTACGATAACGATGAAGGTAAGAAAAAAATAGATTTGATTTCTTGGCGCATTTTATTTACAGAATTTCTTATTAACATTCAATTATAAGTACCTCTTTGAAATAAAGTAAAAATTAAAGAAGATAACATTTACTTAACATACATAAAATTATTATCACACCATTTTAAGCACTATGAAATATAGACACTTGAATAGTTATTCGGTCAGGAGTTTTTTTTTAAATAATCTGCATTTTCGTAAATGGTTGTCATACATTAAGAACAACTTGTTCTACCTCTAACAATTTCAAATATGGTCCTACCAGTCGCTACCATGGAAATATTTTTTTGATGGCTGAATTTTCAAATCAAAAAATGATTTTCTCGCAATTATTTTTGTTTGAAAATTCTCAATTCTTCCCAAGTCCAACTGAAAACAAGGAACGATTATTTCCTTCCATTCGGAATCTCAGAGATCGTTCAAAGAAGAAAAATGTCGTAAGAACTACTGAATATCTTAATTTTCACAATAAACTTTTAATACAAATATTAGTTTTCAACAATATATAAAATCTGAGGAGTATGGCTTTTGAATAGAAAAAATGGAAAGATTCCATAATTTTTATATTCAATTCATTATATCCTTCGTTAATTTTTTTATGTTAGATAATAATAGACCCTGACAATAAACGAACCAAATTTATTGACACAAATCAACGATAAACATTGGTGAAATGGTTTTAAAACTTAATATACTTGATATATCATAGTATCAGATATATTTCTGCAATATTTGAATTTTGTAACGAATTGTTTATCCTAGTTGCAGTTAAATCTCTACATACAAAAAATTCACTAAACGCTTCCTACTCCAACATAATAAAAGTCTCAAATTATGGACTTGCAATAATGGAAAGTGGTCTCGATTGTGATCTAATTAAATTAATAATTAGTTTTGCCATTTGCGATGATAAATACTGTATTAATCACAATAAAACAGAATATATTAGTTGGTACAATAAAAGACATAAAAATTAATGTAAGTAACATGTTTCCACGTGGTATGACGAAAAATGTCATAAAATAGAAAAAAAATGGAAATAAGTGTTTTCAATTAAGGACACTGACTAATGAAAATTATGTACAAAGGCAAATGAGTAAACCTTAATATTCAATGCTAGTAAGCATAAAACGATTTCAACAGGTTACGGGCCCGGACGGTTACAAAACAGATTCGATTTGTTTTATTTCTTTCTCGTCCGGGCTAACAGGACTCGAGGCCGTTTCTATGATCCTCGGCATGGGAACGCTGTTCTCTCTCCCCGTCCTAGCCATCGTAATGGGCTCATCTTCCTCGTCGTCTTCGTCTATGGGCGTCAGGGCGTCTCCCTCGTCCACCTGTTGCGAATCTTCTCGAACGAAGCGTTTCAAACACGGCGCTAGAAAACTAGTTACAGCTGATATCGCGAAAAATCCGCCAGCAACGTAAAACGGCACTTCGTAACCTTTGGTTGCATCTAATAAGGCACCAGCCAGCGGTGAGCCTACAATGGCGGCCGCACCGCGGAAAAGGATCAGCAAACCAAACGCGTTAGTCAATTTGTCCAGCCCCAGTAAGTCAACCAATATGATTGAGGTTAGGGAGATGTAGCCGGCTGTGGAAGAAAACGCCAGTGAGCTGAGGAGGAGTTATCAGTATTATCTATATATATAAAACAAATTTGTTGGTTACACCATTTATAACTCGAGATCGGGTGGACTGTTTGTTATGAAACTTCATTTATGGATTCGTCTACGGCCTGGTTATTATAAAATACATTAAAACTCTGAAAAATTCGATGAAAATTTGCTTATGTAGGAAATGCTTTTTCTCCCTCTGAATAAGGCCACTAGGTGTCGCTACGGTTAATGGCTCTCATCTAGACACTGTAGCGTAGTCGTGAAGGTTAGTGATCATAATAAACGTGAGTCAGAAACTCGTTTATTCACCTTTTAGGTAGATTCGCATGTTAAAGTTCAAGATATCAATGGCTTCTTGACAGAACCCCTGGTCGAAATAACTAATTAGGCAATCCAACGACCTGTCAAATATTTTTTGAGGTTAGTGCTGGTGGTCAAACAATGAGAATTTAGCTTTGTCCATGTAGACTTTAAAACCGTTTATTTGCTTGTAAAATTGTTGTGTGTGGACATTTTCCTGAAATTCCTAGTCAATCTCACTCTTATGAATATGCCATGAATGTGATGTGTGTCAAAGTTGTATGTGCAAGTCGTTCAAATTAAGAGGATTTTCTGGAATATTATGGAACACCCAGTGTGCGTGTATTATTCGCTTTTCTGTTTTTCTTCGTATACTAGGGAAAAAACCTGGTGAGCTGTAATTTCATGAAAATCTGGACAAACGATTTTATTTCCATGATATCTCTGTCAATTCTCGGGATAAATGTATGAAACTTTCAGTTTACATGCGAAATAATATTTTCCAGAATGTGTATTGATCAGTTTTTTTGTTTATTGCCCCCTCAATTTTTAAATGAATTATAAAGTAGGAACTTTATTGGTCATATTTTCAACCAGGTTTTTTCCTGATATCCGCAGAAAAACGGAAAAGCGTAATACACATTCAGCAAAATATTATTCCGCATGTATACTGAAAATTTCATACATTTATCCCGAAAATTGACGGAGATATCAGGGAAATAAAATCGTTTGTCCAGATTTTCATGAAATTACAGCTCACCAGGTTTTTTTCCTAATATACGAAGAAAAACAGAAAGGCGAGTAATACACATTCTAGAGAAATTATTAAGCTTCAATTTAAAAAAAAAATTGTCGGTCTACGCCGCATACGAACTGAGATATCATGGAAATAAAAAGCCCAATTTTTAGAGGGAGCTCGCGAGCTCGGACTTGTACCAGGTCCCCTTAAGTACCAGCGCTCAAGAATAATAAAAAACCTAGTTTTTCTATAATAATGGCATGGAGGATATCAAAAGGAGACGACCAATAAATTCTTGTAGCACTAATCAACTATAGCAATAAAAATTGGTCGTAAAAATTCAATATCCCATATTAATGATCGTGCATTACCATTATATTGGTAAAAACTACATCAAGTCGCCCACATTTTCACGAAATAGGGAATAATAGTCAATCGTTCAATAATTATATGAAAGAACATGATGATCCAGTTGGAGCTTAAGGATTTCGAAGTGAATTAAAGGCGATACGATTGCATGTCATAAATAAGTTTTGTAGGTTAGGTTATTACGAAACGCCATTCAACTCCACAACATGGCGCTATTGCGAATTTTTTTCGAGCTATACAGTGGCCAGTTTTTTAATGGGATTGTATTGGTAACTTTTGAACCACAAGAGTTAAAAGGTCGGCCAAATGGAGAAAAAGTTGCATTCATAGAAGCACTGTCAATCAGTTCAAACAAATCGAGATTATCAGGGCCGGTTCCCGGTTATTGAGATATCACAAGAAAAGTAAATTCTGTCATTTTGATTCTTCTTCTTTTCGATACGGACCTGCATATTTTATGACACGTTGGATACGAAATCTGATTATTTCAATTTGAGGATAATTTACTGTCCTATAAAAAATTTCTGTAACATTAATTATTTGATAATACATATTTGAAATGAAGTGGAAAAAAAAGAAAAATCAAAATGTCAGAATTTACTTTTCTTATGATATCTCAATAACCGGCCCTGATAATCTCGATTTGTTTGAACTGCTTGACAGTGCTTCTATGAATGCAACTTTTTCTCCATTTGACCGACCTTCCAACTCTTATGGTTTAAAGGTTACCAATACAATCCCATTAAAAAAGTGGCCACTCTGTATAGACCCGGGTCATTTCTCAAATAGATTAGAGGTCGTAGATGACGAATAATTAGTTGTTTTTCCGGGCGAGATGTTCAGGAAATTAACAACTTTTTTGCGGAAAAGTCTCAGCCAGAAAAATAGCACTAGGCGATTGCTGATTTTTTTCATTATAGATTGATCCTTCACGATTCGAGAGGTCCAAATTTCATTCACCTATCGCGAACAGTTTAGATTTTCTGATTTTTTCCGCGGATATCCGCATTTTCCGATTTTCCAGCGACCGTAACTAGAGAACAAATCGTTTTAGAGAAAATCTGTTTGAATATTCGTAATCTACGTCATCGATTCAGTAAATAGTGCAATTTTGAAAGCGATGGGAGAAAATTGATGTTTTGGCAAAAATTGACAGATCGTTGTACGCCTAATTTGATCGATATTGTGACAAGTACGGCCCTGTGCGCTACGGCCCGATCGAGAAGTTTCTGGAAACGCGTGCACGACATAGAAGCCGCCAGTGCTTCGCGAAGTTTCTAGACGGGCCCGGACTTAGCGAGAAACAATCGGCGTGATGCATATAAGGGGTCCATCGACGATGAGAGCATTCATTCAGTTAGAAACGAGCGACCAGTAAAAATAAATAGTGCCAAATAAATCAGTAGAGATAAATTGTACGGACTTTTGTTAGAATAAGTTCATTAGTTATTAATTATTAGTGTTATAAGTAGTGTAAATAAATAGTTTAATTATCCCGGACGTTTTAATAACGAAGAAAACGTTACAATATTTAACTTTGGTGTTATTATTTGGCGATATTGAAAGAGTCCTTGAAAATAACCAGAAGAAATTTGATGAAATACAGGATTTTCCAACAAGAGATATTATTTTAATCTTCAACAAGGTTCAAAATGTCTCAACAGTTCCGAATCGCAATGCCACCTCCTGTTGGAACACCCTGTGCGTTAAACTGAAGAATATACTCACAGACAGCTATCCCAAAGAAAATTGCGACTGCGACGAAAGCGGAATAAGACGTACAAAGAGGTACAAGTGCGACGGAAATCGTGGAAATGATCAGGCATACGTTATTTACAAAAAGGGCGTCCACTTGAGGAAAATCTGCGAAATAACCACAGGCCACACGACCGATGGTGTTCGTGATACCGATAATGGAGATCAGGAAGGAGGCTTGGCTCGGATCGACTCCCTGCAACAGAAAAAGGTGGGTTATGTGCTGAAAAATTGGGAGAAACCGGTTGAACTTACCTTCTCTTTAGCACATTCGACCAGGTACACGAACGGAACGTACAGTCCTGCCATCCCGAAGAAGTTGGATATCCCTATGAAAGTGAACACTGGGTTTTTGAGCAAACTGACGTCCATCATTTGAGACAGGGCAGACTTGAAACTTTCGGGCAACGCTAAGCAAGGGCACAAATCGGCAGCTGGAAAAAACATCGATTATACGAATATTCAACGGGATTTATTCGAACTCACGATCTCCCTCCGACATTTCAGTTCTGGCTCTCGGAATGCTCAATATGCTCTGCCTGTAGTTTGTGAGCGATTTTTGCGTTTGAAACTCGGGAAGATTGACCACGGATCTCGAATAAAATATGTCTTTTCTGGACAGCGGTCGGACCATATTGCTCTTTTCTCTCGACAGGGATAACCTGGAGTTGTGCACCAAACTTTCTACATCAACCTGTAAAACATCACATAAATTATGATTTCATCCACCTCACCCCGAAGAAAAGTCATGTCCAAATTCGAAGAATATTCCGTCTAAAAGTTTTCGTTTCAAAGCTGTAACTATCAAACTGAAGTGGTTGACCATGAAAATGGTAAATTTTTCAACTTTACCTTATATTGAAGTAGGAACTTGTCTGTATACTCCATTCACTTTTATAAAGTATCGCGGTTGGCCATGATTTAGGTTTATCAAGTTTTTTCCCCTAGAACAGACGCAGGTTGGCACTCGTGAAAATTAAGCGACATTGCCAGGTCTACTTTCTATTTACTCTTTTTCAACTTTGTAAATGGAGTTAGTTCTTCGAAGATTCAACTGTGACGCAGGTTTCGTAGAACTACTACATTTTCATGCTGGAGTATTTCAGGTTGTGCAAAAATGTATTTAAATGTCTTCTGAATTAACATAATATCTTCTCAAATTCATTAATTTCCCCAAGTAAATGGACATTTTGATAAATACGTAATTACTACCATTTTTTAGCAGAAACGACAACGTTGTGGGCGTATCTGACAGTGCAATGACCATAACCTAACATTTTCAAAATATACGCGGTGAAATGTGTCAAAATTTCATGGCAAACCGCGATACTTTATAAAAGTGAATGGAGTATATGTGACGTACGAGGATATATTGAAAAATTCTTAGCCTACTAATAATAGAACCAAACAAAATTTCAATGTCAAAATATTTTATTAATCAACATATTCTCCTCTTAATTGAATACATTTATTGCTGCAAACCTGCAACGTCTCTAGACCTTTCAAAAAAATGTTTCTTCTTGCTCTGCAAATCAGTCCTCCACAGCTTTTATTACCTCCTCGTTGGAAGTAAATTTAGGACCTTTCAAACTTTTTTGCAAAATGGATCCCCAAATGTTTGAATGTTGAACACAAACGTGCAAGGGTAGAAGCATCGCGTTCGATCTGTGCTCGATTTGAAAACGATGTAGAATTCTTAAACCGAATTGTTACTATGGATGAGACTTCGGTACATTTCTACGATCCAGAAACAAAGCAACAATCGAAGGAATGGCGACACTCTGGTTCTCCAAAACCTAAGAAGTTTCGTGTCCAAAAATCTGCTGGAAAAGTTCTTGCTTCAGTTTTTTGGGATTGCCATGGAGTAATCATGATTGATTTTTTGGATAAGGGTAGAACAATAACTGGAGATTACTATTCGACATTACTGACCACTCTACGGGAAAAAATTGAAGAGAAAAGACGCGGAAACATCTCATGTTGCCATGCAAAAAATTCGTGATTTAGTGTTAGAATTACTAGAACACCCTCCTTATTCACCAGATTTGGCTCCGTCCGACTATCATCTCTTTCATCAACTGAAAAAAAGTTTAAAAGGTCGTAAATCTTCTTCCAACAAGAAGGTAATAAAAGCTGTGGAGGACTGGTTTGCAGAGCAAGAAGAAACATTTTTTTTGAAAGGTCTAGAAACGTTGCAGAGGTGCGCTGCAATAAATGTATTCAATTGAGAGAAGAATATGTTGAGTAATAAAATATTTTGACATTGAAATTTTGTTTGGTTCTATAGTAGGCTAAGGATTTTTCAATGTTTCCTCGTATATTGGTAATGAAAGCAAATATTTTTGCTTTTGCATCGAAAAGTGTTTTATTTGGTTATTGAAGTTGCTTATTCAACGTATTCAGTTTTTTAGAGATATCAGCTAAAGAATTTACAAATGCTTCACTATCGATTGTTAACAGATACTTCAATTCAGGCTTGTCGTTTAAGAAATCAAACAATTGCATTAAACTTTTCCACCAGAATTTGCCTTTTTTGTTAAATTTGTCACCGATATCTGGTATTGCATTTTAATAACACCAAGCGAAAGGGTTTAAGTTGTATCGGGTCCATATTTGAATTGCCCCCCTTAACTATCAAAGTGCGTCCCACTCAAGGAAGCCTCAAGCCTAACCTACCTCGCTGTTGTTGTTTCTGCTCAAGAAAGAAGCCGCCGAGCTGTTCCTCAGCCTCCTCATGTCCCCGTTCGAGCTCATGCTGCCCCTCGAGTTCGACTTTATGGGCGCCAGATTGGGCTTGAACCTCTCCCCCACCGAGGTCTTCCTCATCCTGTCGAACGTCGGCACGGATCCGTTCTTGGGCAAAGAGACGTGCGTCGTGAACGCCGGTTGACTGGCGTTCCTCGGCATCTTGGACGACGAATTCATTTCCGCATCTCCCGAATCTCTGCGTTTTTCGTGGCTCCTGATCTCTTCCACCCTCGAGTTCTTCTTCGTCCTGATCTCGAGGTTGCTGTCTTTCGGGCTGGGACTGTTGGAACTCTCGCTGTGGTCCGCCACTTTAACTTCCGCGATGGTCGGTAAGGTAGGAACTGTCGGTATCGGAGTTATGGGAGTTCCGGGTGCCAATTGATCCAAGTTGAGGCTCGAGTGCACCCCGGGGTCTATGTTGATGGGTTGTTTCAGTCTCTTCTCCATCGTGCCATCGGGTAGCTGCACCATGAAGTAGGAACCTCCGATACTGCCTCTTTCCATTTGGATCCTGCGTTCTTCCGCCATCCTTTGCAGCAGCGGCTTGTCGTAAGTCTCTTTGGGGTATTCGAGAGGTCTCATGAGCGCCCCGAAAATGACACAATTGAGAATGAGACCGGCGAGGATCAAGTTCGCACCTTTCCATCCGTACAAATCTAGGAGCATCGACGCCAGGGGGGCGAACGCGAAGGTGCCCACCCCTGAACCGCAGACCGCTATGCCTGAAAACAAACAGATACAATGAGGATTTCCAGTAACTCAAAATATGCACTTTTCTTCCCATGACGTAATGAAGGGCAGTTTATAACACATTTGTAACCGTTTATTCACTCTGAATTTTGAAGAACTGATTAATTATTCGATATTGAAAATGTGATTTCAACACGTGTGAATTCAAACGTCCCTCTGCTGTGACGTCAGTGGCTCGATTTGTAATATGATTGGTTGAAGTATGTGATGGAGGGGACAAAGCCCAGGGTAACTGAGAGACACGCCACTGTCTTTGTAAAATCTCTGAATTTATTCATAAATACACTGCGCAAAAAAATTAACGCACATTATGGAAATCTCAAATTTATTCTACAACTGAAGGTGTTCTCAATGATAATTATTTTTATCAGAATTATACGTGCATATGTTATCCACTTTCAACGTTTTTCTTCAATACAGATGTTTTCTCCCAGCAGGAATAAAAAAAGATGATATTATCACATTTTGAATGTATTGGCTCCATTCTAAAATCAGTTGTTCTCAATCAATTCTAGTGATCAATAGTTTTTCTTTCGTTTGATTTTCTACACTCGATCGCTATGCAACGCGAAACACGCAATTTGACCCAAGAGGAATGTGCCCAAGCGGTAGTTTTGCGAGAAGAAGGGTGGACATACACAAGAATTGCAGGAAGGTTTGGAGTTTCCCATACAAGTGTGTCCAGAATGTTGCAGCGATTCAGGGAGACAGGTATGAATGTCCGAAGATCAGGACAGGTTAGACCACGGGTAGCAACTGCCATTCAAGAACGTTACTTGAGAGTTTCTTCGTTGAGACAACGGTTTGCAACCGCTCGCCTCCTTCAAAATCAGCTTGAGCAAACTCATGAGGTGCAAATTAGCACTCAGACAATAAGAAATCGCCTCAGAGAATATGATTTAAGGCCTCGTGTCGCGGCAAGAGGCCCAGCTCTTACCCCAGCCCATCGAAGGGCGCGTTTGGATTTTGCGAGAGGGCATATCTATTGGGAAGAGGCCGATTGGGAAAGAGTTCTCTTCACAGACGAGTCTAGATTCTACCTCTTCCATTGTGATCGACGTTCCCTTGTATACAGACGTCCACATGAAAGATATGCTCAGTGCAATTTCCTGAATACTACTGGTTTCGGGGGAGGATCGATTATGGTATGGGGTGGAATATCTTTGACTGCTCGCACAGTCCTAGTGGTCGTTGATAATGGAGCTATGAACGCTGATAAGTATATAAGGAACATTCTTGAAGAGCATGTAGTGCCATTTGCCCCATACATTGGTGAAAATTTCATTTTTATGGACGATAATGCCAGACCCCATCGTGCGCGCATCGTTCAGGAGTACCTTGAAGAGGTTGAAGTCTCTCGAATGGAATGGCCAGCAAGAAGTCCAGATCTCAATCCGATTGAGCAGGTTTGGGACAACCTCAATAGAAGGCTGAGAAGTTCAGAAAATCATCCAGCTACTCTTAATGACTTAGGAATCCAACTCGGAGAAATCTGGGAAGGATTAGATCAGAACATTTTAAGATCACTCATTTTGAGTATGAACCGTCGTTGCCGAGCTGTAATTAACGCATGGGGTGGAAATACCAAGTATTGAATCACTCATCAGCATTTCAGTATTTTGAAAATTGTTCATTTCTCTTCTTTTCACTTAAGATTCGGTGAAATCCTGAATTTTTCTTCCATTTAATGTGTCTTGTTTCGTTTAAAACCTTCCCGAGAGAACATAAAAAATAAGTTGTAAAGTCAATGTAGAGTTAACTTTCATTATAATTGAGATTTTCAGAATGTGCGTTAATTTTTTTGCGCAGTTTAGGTATCCCAATATCACTGTGTGGAACATGGAAGCATATTCGACAGAACCATGGATTTTCAGAATGTGCGTTAATTTTTTTGCGCAGTGTATTATGATATTATTAGGAAAGTGAAAACAAGGGCTTCTTCAGACTACTTTTTTTGTGATTTGGCAATGCTGTCATTTTCATATCAGCAGCACGTCATGACGAGTACAACCAATCAAAAATCTCGCTAGCAACCGACGTCACACGATTTCCCGCTTCTTCTGATCGTTTGAATTCGGTAGATTATTTTTTAGTTTTCAATATTTTTTTAAGGGCATAAATTGAAGAAGAAAAAATTAAAGAAAAATCACGAATAACGTGAGAATCCAATGTCAAAATATATTTTTTCTGAAAATGACTGAAAATGCCCATTCTTTAAAAATACTCCTTAAACCCCGCTAGGAAGATTCGTGCAGTGTTGACATTCTTACCAGTAGCTAGAGATCTCTTAGTTTCGAAGTAGTAGCCCACGCAGACCACGGCGGGCAGGTAGATCAGCCCGAACCCGATCCCACCGCAAAAGCCGTAAGTCCACATCAGCCACGTGACGGTCGGACTGAAGATGCAAAGCGCGAAGGAGGCGGTGGAGATGAGACTGCCGGCGATGCAGACCGCCCTACACCCGAATTTGTTGGTTAGGGCGCTTACCACCGGCCCGCAGGCCAAGTACATGCCGGAGAGGAGCGAACCGACCCACGCCGTCTTGCCCTTGGTCTCGCCGTAGTAGTCCACCATGTCGGAGAGGAAGATGCCGAAGGTGTAGGCGATGCCGTCCACTATCATGTTGCACATGAAGGAGGCGAACACGATGACCCAGCCGTAGCCCCCGTCTGGGGGCTGCGGCAGGTCGTGGTAGTCGCAGTAGGAGATGCCGTCGTAGTCCTCCTCCTGCTCGGCGGTCAAACGAGCGGCTTCTTCGCATGCTACCTCGCTTTCCGTCTGGAAATCGAAAAACGACAAAGAATTAAAATCCCATTCTACAAAGCGTTTTCATGTCATAAATGGTCCATTTAATGGAAGTTTGACTTCTAATTTTTATCAATCTCTGTTTTTCCCCAAAAAAATTAGACGTTTTATTCACATACTGTTTTAGTCGAGACACCCTATATTCAATAAATCCCGTATTCTATGTCAATGATATCACAGATTCCTACACGAACAGTAACCATAGAATAAAATGACAAGTGTTTTCCTTGACCTCCTTTCAAACCTTTTGAACGATCGATATTATTTTATGTGTCCTAGAATTCGAAGGCTCGTGAAAAACACATAAATATTCATCAACGATCCCTCAATTCATTCCTTTTCTCATATAAAACCACTAAATTCATCCATTTAGACAGAACTAATCGAATCCACAAAAATCGATAAAGGACGAACCACAGATAATCAAATTAGGCGGAATTAAATCGAACGATAATAATTTCAACTTTCAACCAATCCTTCCAAGATTCAATTTCAAGAATCAAGTTCTACAAGATCGTTACAAGAGAATCCGTGTCACTGTCACATGACATTTTCAACCCACACGGCGAAATCCGAAGGGGAACATAGACCTTATAATATTAAAAGTTCTGTGAAATCCATAGAAAATCAATTATTCAAAAAATTATCGCGTTACCCAAGATCTCACACCGTTTACGGCGAAAAGGAATAAATTAAACTATTGAAGTGGTACACTCCATTATATACCGATCAAAATCCAAGAAAAATAATTACATCACTACGACGCCACGATAAAAGTCACATTGAGTACTCAGATACATACCATGGTGATGCAACTTTATGGACTCGATAAAACGTAAGGTAAACTTCTCACTAACCAACGAATTTATCCATCGGTAATTTTTTTGGGAAGCAGTATCGCTTCAAACTAATGCACAAGCACTGTGATCAGTTCGTCCCAGTAATAATTATCTCTACTTTATGGTATCTTGTATGAGTATTTGTTTTAAATATCTTCAAGTAATTCGTTTTCAATAGGTATCTGATCTGATATGGGATAACATTTTCTAATATGTAATCGTTAGATGAATAAATCAATTATGGACCATGTCGAATTATCGGTGCTTATCGATGATTTTGATCTCATTAATGCATCTTTCCAATTTAGCTGATACAAAATTTAGTAAGTGTAATAATTCCAAGAGTAAATACTGAAACTGATAGGTACCAGCCCATATTCAAACCAAGGCATTTCAAGCTTTATAATGAAACGATAATGCAGTAAGAACTCAATTAGGCAATAAATATCAGCTTGTGATCCTATAGAACAATTTAATTGAAAGTGGATAATCGCTTGCTAACGCAGTTTATAACAATTACAATGTGTACAGACATTTTGCATTATGATAATAATCATCGAAATACTGGATGTCCAACTTTCTTAACGAGCAAAATTACTGTACATATACGCCCATCAAACTTCAACATTGATTTCATATCATCATCTTCATATCGTTGAAAACAATTATTTCCATTTATAACATTTGCATTGAAGACATTTCAGAAACGAGCATAGAAATAACTGAAATCCTTGTCATAGAATAAAGCTGAAAGTCAAGTCATAGAAAAATAAAGAAAGCCTCGTCATAGAAAAATAATGAGAGACCCGTCATAGAAAAATAATGAGAGACGTCATAGAAAAATAATGAATGACAGCCTTGTCATAGAAAAAACTGAAAGCTTGGTCATAGAAGAAACTGAAAGTCTCGTCATAGAAGAAACTGAAAGCCTCGTCATAGAAAAAACTGGAAGCCTCGTCATAGAAAAAACTGGAAGCCTCGCCCATAGAATTTTTTTTTAGCGGATGTAGCGAAATTTTGTTCTCTCTGTGAATGAAACGAAGCATTTTCCAATGAAGTCGACAATAATTCGGAGGATGTACATATTCGATTTCGTCGTTATCAGGAAAAGATGATAGCCAAGCATTTGAGCTTTGATATCTGACTGAATCATCAGTAACTAATACCGATAATATAAATAAATCGTACGGGAAATTAAAAACCAACGTGTGTCGCTCAATTAGACGTATTCTGTGTTGCCTAAATCGCAAGCTGCCATCAAACTCGTGAGATACAATAATTGTGTTTTTCCCAATTCAATTACTGCTCTTCCGTTCTATCGTTTAAAAATAAGTTAAAGCACTAATAGACGACTGTCGTCGCGTACTTAAAAGTGAAGCTGAATGAGTTTAATTGAGAACGGGAAACTTTAAAAGTGCATTCGAAGGAAATTGTATTAGTATCGACAACCTTGCTTTTTTGACAGTCATAATAAATCTGTCATCGCTCAAACCGCATGAATCTATTCGTTGATAAAGGAAAAACAATGGGAAGACGACAAAGAATTAATGATTCACGATGTTGAAACTGTTGAAAGTTCATTTTAATTGAGTTATTAGCATCCTTGACATTCCAGATGATTTGCAAACTAATTCATATCTGTATCAGTTTGTGACAAATTCCATTCAATCTTCTTTATAATTACATGACATAGGAATGTTGTTCAATTGTTAGTTACAGAATTTCATAGAATCTTATGGAATTCGGATAAGAGAACATAGATAAACAATGGAAAAAACTCGAGAAACCACAGGTCATCCCCGTTGACATTTAAATCGCCTGCTTGAATGAATGATGTGATGTTTTATATGAACAAAACAGTATCTCCTACCCTGCTTATAGTACTTATTTTCCTTATTCTAGGCTGGGATCTCACGGGTCTCAGAGTTTCTGATTCCGATGACATCTTAACAACAGGTATCTGATCACAGAGCGCACTAAAACTTCAGCACCAGTTTGAGTATCACAAATATGAATGGCACGTATTTTCGTCGGAGTTCAACAGTCTCGAACCCTTTCAGAGGGTTCGAATACTCTAAAAAATGAACGAATTCGTTGTGGACTGCACATATTCGACTGCCGTTACACTCACGTGTCGTGAATTTCTGGAAACTGTAGTCATGAATAGAACGAATAGATGTCCGCTCGCGGAAACCGAACGGGGTTGAGAGTAGGAGAGCGGAATTGTGCAGCGCAAAGTTGTGATAGCTGTAACTGTGTGATAATAAAGTAAATATAAATAATTGAAATTAACCTTGACGAAACTTTACTGGTACCCAGATGATCGTGACGTCATCCGGAATGGCGCTTTGTAGTCCCACCGTACAATTAGCTCGTGATAAGGCGGCAGAACCGGACCCAGACCGACAAATTTTCAAAACAATTTTTTAGACCTCAAACACAGGAATTCTTATGAATAGATCGGAACATAACTCTACCGCAACCTTAACTACCATTCCAGTCTCGAAATAACAGGTGGCAGCGCGGATTTGGCATTTTTAAATGGATAACACCGTTCAGAGACAATTTCGAATTGCACAGCTTGTTGTAGAGAAAGCTCTGCTTTCGCCTCCGAAATTGAATGAAGATGTGATTCCAGAGGTTTTCCTATAAAATCAGATTAAAGATACGTCCATTCAGAAAATTTAGGGGCCACTCTTCAAGGCTGCTCCGGTCCTGTCTGACAAAAATTTGACTTATCGGATTATGTAGGTTATCTGTAGATCATTTCGATGTCTGCCTACTTAACCATCGAATGAGCAATGAGCACATATTCTATGATTTCGAGAAATGGATACTAAATTCCTGGATTTTTTGCCATATTGGGATATTTGAGAACAGATAACACTGAATAGTGAATTGAATATATACTTGGATTCGTCATTCAGTAGCGTAACATGAGGAGGATCCCCGATTAGAAGGTTGGAAAAAGAGATTTATTTAGATCTTTTTTGCAGGAAATATAGCAAGATCATTATAGAATACGAATGTATTAAATCCTATTGGAGTAGAGTTTAGAAAATCAGCTGAAGGGATTTTTCTAATTTTCCTTCACCATTCTTAATATTGAAACATAGATGCATAAAACCAATACATAATTTATTTCTGTGATCAGTCAATTCTCGAATTATTTCACAGATTCAACATTTTCTATCGGGAAAAATGAACCTGCATTTTCTGAATGGCATTAACAATAATCCTAACAGGTTGAATACAACACGAACAGGTGTAATGTACCCATTTCTTTATTATATGATTGAGAAACTGAAATGTACTCATTGATATGATGAATTAAAGAAATTAGTGTGAGCTTGTCTTTTAGGTATTCAGTAAATTGTAAGAAACAACGTGTCATATCAAAATGGAATTAACAAAGCAGCAAATTTGATAGGTTGACTGAATTTTTAATGAACCCGTATATTTGGTGTAGTTACACCAGACGCGACAATTTCGTCAGGTCCAATCCAACAATAAAATTTAACGTGCGGAACTTTATCTTACCAAAATCCCCGAATCTCTTCTAGAATCTGGATCTTTCTCAGGATCGTCGTCGACATCATCCCTGCTTTCAATCTGACCCATCGCCCCGACAGGGGCACATCAACGACAATCTGGGGGATGGATTAATCCAAATTTTTCGGAGAATTTGCGGCAGCACAACTGGCGTCACACTGCCATTTTGCCGTTACGAAACGGAGAAGAATCTCGTTGAATTTCGGCAATCTAGTTTTCGTCTTTGACAGAACAACCCCAGCCAGGGTCGCTCACTTGGCAGTGACTGCGTCCTTGCCGGTTCAACCCCCGGCGAGCAGTGGCGTAACGCGAGCCCGGTTTGAAGGAAGAAGGTATTTGACTCTTAAACGGGTATAGGGTGCGTCGTTTTGAAGGTTTTTACAATCTTTTTATGAATAAATTCAGTCTATCGTTCGATCTTTCTAGGGCCTATGCCATCCTGTAGCTTAAGCCCTAAAAGGGATTCGAAATCACATATCGATCGGTAATTTGTGGTTTTGCATGATCCGCCTATGCTTCATGATTATTTCCACAGACAAGGGTTGTTTTGCAGTCGCTATTCGAAATGTCATTCTTGAAGAGTATGCGCACGAATATCGTTCCTATTTTCCAGTTTGGTTGAAAAGAACGATAAGGAGAAACGAATGAATGATATCAAGCATAATAATGTCTGTAGTCAAAACAAAATCACGTCTAATCAGCGCCTTCACGTGATCGATACAAGAGTTCCAAACACGCTACCATGGTTTAATCAATGCGGTATTATCTACCTGCGTTTGAAAAGAAACAAATTTTTTTTTATTTTCGACCTTATTTCACTGTTTTAATCGATTATTCGTATTTTCTCATGACGCTAGTTGGAAACAAGCTCTAATAAAAAAATCATTTTTTAAAACAAGCTTTTATAATAACAACACTCATTCGCCATTTTGAAGCCGCCATTTTGAATTCCTCAATTTTGAAGAATCGTAATTTCCGACCCAGAAAACCCCCAGATACCAATTTTGAATAGAATCGGATCATAATTACAAAACTCATCCGCCATATTGTAGCCGCCATTTTGAATTTTTCAATTTTGACAGAAGAATCATCTTTGTCGAACCCAAAAACCCCCAGATACTAATTTTGAATGGAATCGGATGATAATTACAAAACTCATCCGCCATTTTGGAGCCGCCATTTTGTTTTTTTCTATAAAAAATATTTCATGATGCATTGTCACCAGAATTATGTACGCCTGCCAAATTTCAAATCAATCGGACGATTAGAAGTGTGTCATGTTTGACTTGCAAGATTTGATTACAGACAGACACCGGGACAGGTGAAACTAAATAAAAGCTTGTAAAAATATACAGGCTGTCTTTAACGTGCTTCACTTGCTACCACGTCCGTCCAACGACCTGTCTAAAAACTCACTCGTTCGCTCATAAAATAATAAAATTCCTCATATTTATCGCAAACTAGCCACCTGTCACCCTGTCAGATACGTTTTGAGGTTAACAGTGGTGGAATAATCACGTGGTTTGGATTGCCCGAAGCGTGATCATCAGACATTCTTGAACAGGTCCCACTCAATTTGAAGGTGTAGAACTGATTTCATTCTCATCAATTGATGATTTTTTTCAACTTTCTCGTCTTTTTTGATATCTTAAAAGACTTACCTTCATGAAAACCTGTGTGTCCATCCTTCGTTTTAATACTCGGGGGCTAGAGAGCCGGGAACTACCTAAAAATGTGAGGAACCTTGGGAATTGAAATAATTTTCTATCGTTTAAAACAACTTTATTGAACAAAAAATCAATATCACAATAAAAACATCGAGCAGTAATGAACCCTGAGAAACAAACAACATCAAATTTCATAGTCCCGAACCAAAAATCTTATTCCACTCTACCAACTGATCCAAATCCTTCATCGAAACGCTAGATTTGACCCTGAGAAGAGCCTTTCGAAAATCCTCCATCACTAAAGGTCTCACATCCTCCGGCTTAATTTTTTCGATCAAATTCATATTAATAGATCTTATTGGACCCAAAGAAGCTTCCGAACACAAGCTTCTGATATCTGCCCCCGAATAACCTTCAGATAATTTAGCCACCTCCTCAAAATCAGTCTCGTTCAACTGGTGCTTCTCACCCGATACCAGTTTCTTGAACAGCTCCAACCTCGCCTGGAAAATTTACAGGGAAATATTTCATGAAAACGATGAGAAACGGGATAAAAACCTCGTATTCTGGAAGAGGGATGTACAGCCTTTTAACAAATCTCCTTCTAGCCGCTTCGTCCAGTTCTTGCGGCCTATTAGTGGCACCCACCAGCAGAAGTCTCTCCTCGTTATCAGTAGTTGCACCGTCCAGTTGTACCAAGAATTCAGTTTTGATTCTTCTGGAACTTTCGTGCTCTGTATCGCTTCTCTGAGAGAGGAGCGAATCTATTTCATCTATGAATATCACCTGAAATAAATTTCATGTCTTCCACCAAGTTTGTAGGTTTTTGAGGCTGGGATTGAACTGAGAATATCAAGAGGGTTTCGAAAATGTACACTTTGAAATGGATTTAAGCAACAAATGAGAGAAAGAAAGAAAACTAGTTAAAGAACAACAATTAATAAACTTGCCTGAATAAAGATAAAATTGAACAAAAGCAACAAACTAAAATAAGAAAAGGGACAAATAAAATGGATAAAAAACTTATAATTTCAAACTACAATGCCGAATTCGTTGTGAAAATTCGATAATTTCATTGAAAACTGTAGAAAAATACTTAATTCACAATTTTATTCGCAGCAATTGTGTCTCACATAATTTCTAGATTTTTTTATACTCACAGCTGGTTGATGACATCTTGCCACAGCGAATAAGGCCCTAACCATTTTTTCTCCATCTCCGATCCATTTAGATGTCAACGAAGAAGCACTTATACTGAAAAATGTGGACTGACTTTGGGATGCAATACACTTCCCTAAAAATCCATTCAAAAGTTAATTTATCCTGTAAATAAAAGTTTAAAATCGATATTGTATGATTTTTTCATTACCGATTAGTGTTTTTCCAGTTCCCGGTGGTCCGAACAGCAGAATGCCTTTAGGGGGCCTCCTCAACCCCGTAAAGATATCTGGCCTTAGCATTGGCCAAATTACAGCTTCTTGGATCGCAGACTTTGCAAACTGCAAGCCTGCAATATCTTCCCAATGTATTGGTTTGCCGTTATCCATTATTTCAGATTTAATCATTTCTATCATTTTTGGATCGATATTTTTCATTCTCTCGTCTGAATAAGCTGCTGGCCATTCTTCTTTCATTTTGTCGGTTTCTTCACTGGAATTTGAAGCTTAACATCTGCGTTAACACCCAAAATAATGAATTATACCTTTCGTTGTTCTTCATGAGAGGAGGTACAAACTTCCTGTTAATACCTCTGGTTCCCAATGTTCTCTTTTGGACACCACTAGAAGTAGTCGGTGCATTCCTAGTTGTTCCATATTTTTTAACGTTTTGAGCATTCAATTCTTCGAAAGCTGTTACAAAACCTCCAGCTGGTTTTTTATGGTTCGAACTGCTGTCTCCATAATTAACTACTCTCCCAGACTTTGTTGGTGGTTTTTTTGGTATAGACTCTCTAGATTTTTTCTGATTTTGTACTCCATGCTTCAGGCTCTTTGAGAACTCTTGGAAGTCACTGGTAAGTCTTTGTTTACTTTTAATACAACATATTTCGTTGGTCATGCAAGGTTCTTTGAGAAGACTTCTCAGATCAATTGATTTGATGTTTGTTTTTAAGTCCAATGTTTTTCCTGGTCTTGGCTGGAAATTATCCAACAATTTCAACTTTTTCTCTAATAATGAGAGGCTGACATGAGGTTCCAAATTCATATTTCGCAGAATTAACCGAGTTTTCAAATTAGAAAGCTAAAAATTGCAATGTTGCCGATGAATAACAATAAATTCTTCAAATTCTTGGTCTCCAAATTTTCGAGAAGAATTTCAAAGTGAGATAACTCTGAAATATTTTGATATCTTTGTCTGTAAACTAGCTGGAAATTCCAGAATTCTCTATTATTTTTATTATATAGCACTTGTTTTTATATTCAACAATAATTATGCATTACCAGCAGGAAATTGTGTGTGATTTTGTATTTTACAGAATGAATTTCTGGTGCCTGAGTGAGAGATTAGTGGTGTCATCTCTCGGCTAATCTTCAAACGAAATTTCAACGTATCACTTCACGTTCTGGTTTTCAAAACGCAAATTTTTTTATAGTCCGTTGAATTATCGCATGTATTATTCATTTTTCTGCGTGTATTATGGAATTTGAATAATCGTACACCAATAAGTGAACTCATATTATGTATTTAGGTACTTCCAATCATTCAAATTGGGATCAATAGATTGTTTTGAGATTCGAAGATCTCTCCTCGTTTTTTACCGAGAAATATTGAATACTAAGCTATTATTTCATCTTCACATTCTCATTTTAATCCCCTGCGTTATAAAATAACCAGAATGCAATGATTTATTTCAACCGATTATTTAGAAAACGTCAAACGCAAAGTTCATGCTTTGAAATGCGAAAAATCCTAGAGAACGATCTAAATAATTCCAATTCATTGAAATAAACCTTTACTCAATTCAATACATATATCCAATTATAAATTTTGTACGCAATTATTGTTTTTCCAAAAATTTGTTCATAATTCGAACATTAATTATTTTTGAAATAGCATTTTCAGTTAATCTATATTTTTCGAAATATACTGTAATAGATGCTTGATCATTTAATTCATGCATAAAATAGGTAACATACGCAATTTTATTTGGGAAAATGCAAGGCAATAGCAAAGAGGCATATATAAGAAGAAAAACATTAATCGCCATCTCTTGCACAGATCGTGAACTTTCGAATGGCAACGCTGTATCGAAAATTGGAGAGATTTCATTTTCAGGGTATCCTCATGAAGAGAATAGATTTGGAATTAAATATCCAAAAAATTGGTCATTACATTTTTCTTTTGGAGTGAAACTCAAGCTGTATTATCCAGGAGTGAAGGTCTTCAATCATCGTAATTTATTCTAAAAATTTGCAATGAGTTAAACCAGGAGAAGTCGAGAATATTGTAGGAGTAGTAAGGTATTTGTTGAGTAACATTTGTAGTATGGAACTGATTGAAGAGTAGACAAATTTAGTGATGGAACAACGTATCAGATTCTTCTTTAAATAGCTGCGAAACTGTATCACATTCCCCCATTTCATTGAGCACATCTTTCAATTCCAGTAAAACATTTTTACTTCAACTCAATATGACATCTTTTGAAAGTACGGTGGGATTTCAGCGTATTCTCATCATTCTCCTTCTCAAATATCTATCAATAAGTGGGTCCCATTGATATTCCATCAAAGATTATTCAGGAAACTTTTCGGTGTGTAATTTAGATCTAACGAGGATTGTGATTCCTTCCAGATGTGTTAACGTTGACTTCATTTCCAGTTGATGCTACAACTAGCAAGATGTCTAAGGCATCTAAGAAGCTGAAGAAGCCCTTGGATCTACCCTTGGGGAAAGCCACATCACAGAAGGATGTGGATTTGTCACATGTTCGATTACCAATTGATACAAGCGTTTTGGGGTTGAAACATGTGTTGACCCTGTTTGAGACAGCAACTAACGAGGTGAGATGAACATGGTTATTCTTGGATGATACACACTGGGAGAAAAAGGAGTAATGAGAAATGGACATTTATTATTGAATTTTTGAAATTTTATTTGATTTTTGAATCATGGATTGATTGAACATGTGTGAAATAGGTGATTTGTTTCAGGTTAAAAGTTATCTGGCTTATGAATGCGACTTGATGTATGAATGCAGAATTTGTCGTACTATTTTCAGGAGTATAGCAAATTTTATATTGCATAAACGGAAATACTGCAGGGATAGGTACAATAATCCTAGGAATCCTGATCAAGCTTGTCAGGAGGTGAGTCGAATCATCTTCTCGTTTATGATCAAATAAAAATTATTGTTGTTGTCATTGACAGCCTGACGGAGTAACAATCATCCAGAGAGACATTGAAATGGCGAATAAAATCATAGCGGATACTGACGATGATCCGGATACGAAAAAAACCTGCAACCGTTTGAATCCCATAATAGAGAATCTGTTAAAAAGACAGGAACAGAAAAAGTTGGTGGACGATTTGAAAAATGTAAACTGGGCAAATCTGGACAAACCCAAGGAACCCAAGAAAGTTGAGGACTTGAAAGGCATCTCGTTGGAGAAGATTGAAGGTTCGGAGGTGGCTGTGTTCCAGACCATGGAATTCGGGCCTAACCTGGGCGAGGCCGAGCTCATGAAATCCGAGGTGAGCAAAAATAGAACTCCTGTGACTTCAAAAGAAGAATTTAATTTGTATTGTTTGGGTTGTGGAAGAAACGGCAAAAGAAATAGAATTTCTCCCCCAATAGTGGCTTTTGGGGCTATACTTTCATCTTTCGATATTCATTACAATCTAGACCATGTTTTAAATCAAAATTTGTCGTTAGAAGTTCGCTTTGTTTTCAGGTGATGGAAATACACAGCATATTCGATCAAAACGAGGCGGTTCTTGGATCAAACGGGAAGATTTTATCTTTTAACATAAAAGAAAAGGAGGATAAGCTGTCGTTGAAACAGGACCTTGTCTGTACTGAGTGCAATATGAAATTTTCTACCAAAAAAAATTTAACGTGCCACATTAAGTATAAACACAGCCAGAGCAGGCTGGTTTATCCTTGCCCCTTATGTAAGGACAACCTGTCCAATGTGTGGTCCGTCTATCGCCATTTGTTAAAGATCCACAGGATGACCTCGAATCAGATCAGGAAATACAGGACCCAAATCAACAATGGTGCAATATTGAAAAAGCTGGAAGAAAATAAAGAGAGAAGAAAGACTAGGAAAGACTCTAAGGATGGAAATGACGAAGAGAATGAGGTGAGCAAGAATAATTTTAGCTTTAAAACAGGGTAAGGTATGTAACTTGACTGATTTCGAATTCGAAAACTTGGGTTTCACAGCCAATAAAATAATTGTGATGTGTTTGACTGGAAACGAAGTTCATAATTTTTTTATTTTTTGCTTGATTTTTATTGTTATTCAGAACACTCTTTGGTTGAGCTCCATGAATGTGTAATCGGTTTTTGTTTGTGACTCACAGTTCATAAGATATTCAACTTTTTCTGTAAAAATTCAGAAGAATACTGTCCCACATATTATGCTATATTTTATCGGAAGAACATGGAATAGCGATATAAATGGAATTAAAAGATTTATTTAGATCTTCTCTTTGGTATAAATACTAAAAAAATGATTAATATATACCTAGTGTCCCTCAAAATGACGTAAAGTGATACAATTTCAAAAATAGGTTTTTTTCAAATGGAAACCTGATTTCTTTATTTGACAATTTGAGCATGAAAGTCCTGCAACATTGGGAGTTTAAAACACATTTCACGTGCCTCAGATGAATCTAAATGAAGAAAATGAGAAAGTTTCGAATATCAGTCCAGTGTATTGGTGCAACTGACGCGACACCGCCGAAAAGTCACAGAAATCGATGTTTTTCACAGAAAATATAATTCAGATGTATTTTTTCTGTGGTTTTTGGGAGGGTGTCCCGTCAATTGCACCAAAACACTGGACTGAAATTCGAAATTCCCTCAACGTCTCAAGAGTGAAAAATTGCATTTTTTTTATTATTCATATTTGCAGTGGCTGGACAATGTGGAGGGCGACAGCGACTTGCAGATGTGCGGCGGCTGCGGCAAGCATTTCGAAAGGAAAGCCGCCTTGTCTTCTCACGCCGTCATGTGCACGAAGAGGATAGCAGTCTGTAATTCGATCAAAGAGAACAACAGTAAGAAGAAAGAATCGGATAGTAAAGAAAACGGGGAAAAATTCAAACCAACGGGATCGGCCAAGAGAAAATCGAGCAAACTGATAACGTACAAACCAAAGACTGAAAATTCGGACTCGACGAACGATCCTAAAGTAGACGAAGAAGTTAAAAGAAGCGATAAAACGGAAAACGAAGAAATTCCGACGTTTATCGTAGAAGAAAACGAAAGTGAGGAGGAAGAGAACTCGCTGATGGAAAGGGATGTCCAAACGTACGACAAGGATGAACTTATGTCCATCATCGGGGTGGATATGAGCGACAGAAGCAGCCCAGCTTCTGACGTCAACAGTTCATCGAAACTTTCAGATAGGAGCGATTCCCCATGTAGGGGATTCGAGGCTCAATCTATGGACACAAAGGAGAATATAATGAAGGACCTCGCCAATTTCGGGGAATCCAACGACGCTCAAACCGATTCAAACATTCCAGAATGCTCAGAACCGAAAAATACCGAAGTGGGGTCGAATATTCCTGAAAATTTCGAACCGAAACTGAAGGAAGCTGAGAATGAGATGGACGTTTCTTCTGATATCAGCTTGGACAACAAGATCGGCAGCGATTTCAAATTGGATCTATGCGAAGATCCTAATTTTTTGGACGTGAGCATCAAGCCGCTCATCAGGGAGATTATCGATGAAGACATTGAAGGTTCGAAAACAGGGAAAAAGAGAGGAAACGAAGAATGTCCAGTTCTTGAAGTTGAAGTCGAGATGGAGGAAACGAAGAAAAACTGTGCTAACATCGACTGTTCAACGAACGAAGAGAAAACGAACAACAACAAACCGGTGGTTGTTGGAACAACAAAAACGAAAAAAAGGAAGAGATCAAACACTTCGAATCCCCTAAAAAAGGCTTCAATTTCGAAACCAACAGAAGAAATTTCAAGCGAAGGGGACAACGAAGCCTTCGTTTTAAAAATTTCACCCTTCGTCGACAAGGTGAACCTCACATGTTCCTTGTGTAATTCTAGGTTTGTTTCTTCATCAGAACTGATGGCCCACATGTCCCACCACCTCTCCTGGTACAGGTTCCAGTGCAGCAAGTGCTCCTACATGGCTTTCGACAAGAAGGACTGCGAAAGACACGTCGAAAAGGATCATAACCTGCCTTGTTCCCAAGGGGTGGTTCTGCCGATCCCCACATGGAAATCTTCCTTGATCTCCGACAACAGCGTCCTCGTTTTGAACGAAGGGAACGCAGGATCCATGGGTTCGGCTAAAATGGAAGAGGGGGACAAATTATCCGATCTCGATGTGGATCTAGACGTGACCTTGGTGAACGTCCCAACCACAGAAATAGAGCTGACAGATCCGTTGGATCTGGAGGTGGCAACCACTGAAACAGTGGACAACGTTGTCGGTTTTATTGATCTGACTGTCGAGGAGAATTCCAGCGATGTGAATTGCGAGGATAGTGACGTTTTCTTGACGGAAGAGGCGGATCCTATCCAGGATTTATCGAAGCAAGCAATATTGGAAGTTATATTGGGTAATGATCATAAGAAGGACAAGAATGGTGCAGAGGGGCAGACGAGTGAGTATGCAAGACCTTCGAGGAACCGAACGAAGAGTATCAAAGCGTCGCAGAAAGATTTTATTTATGATTTTGATACACCGAAGAGTGCGGTCTTGAAAGGGTTTTGTTCAAAGAGTGATATGGAGCAATTGACGCAATTTGAAGTGCAAGAGTGATTTTGAGTTGGAGTTGTGTAAATTATCAATCGTTTTATTTAAATTGAAGTTATGTTTTTTCAGATTAATTGTTCAGTTATTTTGTAAATGATATATATTTATTAAAAGACTTTTTTATGATGAAATTCTTTAATTTTTCCTTTATGTGTTCAGCATAAAAAATCTAAATTCCTCCAACATTTCATGTGTATCGGGCATGTCGCTCTTGACACCATTTCTAATCTTCTTAAATGGCAGCCTGATTTTTCTTTATTCGACAATTTGAGCACGAAAATCCTGCATCATTGGGAGTTCAAACATTTCACGTGCCTCAGATGAATCTTTATGAAGAAAATGAGTAAGTTTCGAATTTTAGTCCACTTTATTGGTGCAATTGACTCGACAGTCGACACCGCTTAAAAGTCACAGAAAATAATTGTGAAAAGAAATCTGGCGCCCATGTTGCGGAGGCCTGATACTTTTGTTTACATATCGTTTTCTGTGTGCAGAAATAAAAAAATCGAGTGATATTTCTGTTGTGCGATTCAATATTGTGATGTGATTTTTTGGAATACCTTGCGAGGTAATTTTGGGACCATTATATTATCATTGTTTAAACAATGCTCTGAGGAAGGAATAAGGCATTCCATTCCAACAATCTATCACATATTTTTTGAGTTTAGTGGTGGTCAAATAATGGGAATTTAACTTCGTTCATGTAGTTTATTAGCTTGAAAAACTGTTTCATGGTGTAATTATTCTGATATTTTCAGTCAATCTTACTTTCAGGAATATGATGATATCGAGAATGATCAAAAATTATTGCATTTCCATTGAAAAAATTCCGCAAATGTGTCGGATGTGCAAAAAAAATCAAGAGGATTTTCCTAAATATTTTGGAACACCCACAGTGAGTAACTTGCTGTATTATCCACATTTCGAGTGCCTTACTAGAAAACCATAGGGAAATTTGGTCAGTTGTGATGAGGATATGACAAATTCGAAGATAAAAAATTAAAGTGAACATTTTTCCGTTAGGCACCGAAATAAACTGTATTAATTTGATCCACAAACTAAACGAAAAGACTGTTCCAGAATTTTGGTGCGATATCTCTTTAAATCAATTCTAATAAGAAATCTACTCGGACCTATTTTTCTGAAATTGAAATTTCTCGACATAGATGCATAGAATTCTATGCATCTATTTCTCGACCTACGATCGCGTAAATGGAGCGGAGTTGTCAGATTGTGTTCCAGTCTTTTCACAGAATGCTGTGATGTCTGTGGCTTCTTAGCGGTGTCACGTCAATTGCACCAATACATTAGTGACTACACGAAAATTCGTAATTCCATCTGTATCAGAACAATTTATTTGATACACATGAAATACATTATGAATTTTCACTTTTCTTTTCGGTGAAAATCTCATATTTTGTGAGACAGTATTTTTCCTAATTTTGAATATCTTGAGCATTACGTGACAGAGACAAACACCGATTACTTCTTCTTAAAACTTACCTGCAGACTTTTTTGAATGGCAAAAGGAAAAAAGTGCTATATTTGAAATTTACTTTCGGTTTAGCCGCAATTGTCACATTTCCAAAAATATTTCAGAAAGTTAAACAAAACTTTTTTATAATTTGGTCTGTGCTGAACCGATTCCATCCAAATATGCACCATTTGATATTTTTTTGTAACGAAAGTGGTGAAGGAAAATTGGGGGAACAAAAAGAAAACTCGTTTAAACTTATAATAAATTTATTGAAAATTTCCTTAAAGTACAATTCATACCAATATAACAGTTCAATCCAACTTTTATATCACTAAAACCTTTGAGAAAAATTTTGTTGCTGCTGACTGTTGTTGAAAATCACGTGCTGTTGGTGAAAATCCTGTTGCTGCGACATCGGCATATTCTGAAACAAATGGAAAATCGTTTAAAGAAAAAAATTCTGTAAAAAGACCAAAAACGAAGCCCTACCTGTGCATTCACCTGTCCAGGATGTTGAGGCGGATTTAACCGAACCCTTTTCGCTGGATTGTTGTGATTGTCATTGTTATTTGACGATTGGAGTTGCTGAGACTGAGACTGTTGCTGGGATTGCTGCTGATTTTGTTGCTGTTGTTGCTGCTGCTGCTGGTTTTGTCTCTTTTCAGACTTCTCTTCTTGATCGTCGTCAGTCAAAAATTCTCTCTTAGGATATGGAATGGGGCACCCTACAACAATAAAGAACAAATTAAAGGATTTAAATAACCAAATAAAAAAAGCCCTAAGCAAATATGTACCTGCAAAAACATCGTGTGTGGGTATTGGGTCTTCGGAAAAATAAGCATCTTGCATTGCTTGTTCCGAAGTGATTCTTTTATTTGGATCCATCAACAACAATTTCTGCAACAAATGGAATGCTTTGCTATCCGGTTTGATTTTATGCCTTTCCATGTATTTTATCAACGAACAATTCACATAACTGAAAAAAAGAGTTTAATTTTTAACTAAAATTAGAAATGAAAAATCAAACTCACTTTGACTTCTTGAAATCCTTCAACAGCGTTGGGTGTTCAGGCATTTTCTTAATATCTTCCCAATCCTTCTCGTGTGGAAATCCCATCACGTTAAAAATTCTATCTAACTGATCATGATGATAGGGATTACTCGTTTTGATGTCTTCTTGTCTACAATGAAAAATAGGTTCTGACGTTAAGAGTTCCGCAAAAATACATCCAATCGCCCAGATATCTGAAAAAGAGGAGATGAATACACAACAGACACAATCCCATTCCTCAATTATAACCTATAGCCTTCGTATAATGCCTTGCTCCCAACAACAATTCCGGGGCTCTGTACCAGAATGTGACAACAACAGGGTCCAAATCAGCGAGTGGTTTTAAAGGAGCATTAAACAGTCTTGCGAATCCCATATCAGCTATCTTAACTCTGCCCCTTTCCGGTCCTTCCCCCATCACCAAGATATTTGCAGGCTTCAAATCTCGATGCAAGACCCAATTGGAATGTAAATAATGAATTCCGTCCAATATTTGATATAAAAGAGACTTCACCATTCCTCTTGGTGCCATGAACGGTTTTTTATTAGCCTTGGCCGCTCTGTGAAACTTGATAATGTGCCACAAGTCATGTTCAGCGAAATCGAAGAGCAACCACACTTTCCTGTCATTGTGAGACAGAAATACTCTTATTAGATTGATCACATTAGAGTGTTTTAGTTCACGTAAGAGCTAGAATTCAGGAAAATTAAGTATATACTTGTAAAAAGATAAAAAATAGACTTACAGCTATTTCTCGACAAGCGGACATCGACAAACCAGTACCCTCGATTTGTTTGAGAGCGTAATCCCTATTATCTGAGTTGTCTTTTCGTCTTCCTTTGTAAACGTGTCCGTATGTGCCTCTTCCCACTTTGCAACCTTCGTAATCGAACAAATCTTCCACTTTTACCCTTTCAGTCTGAGTTTTCATTTTAAATTCGTAATCCATCATGAGATTTGTCATATTAAAGAGTTTCTTCGGGTATAGCGACACCTTTACAGTGTACGAGACGATCTTAAGAATAAAATTATTGAAACATAACAATGATACTCAAATTCAGGTCGATTTGTTTTCTAAGTTTTGTTGTTTGAATAACCTATGAAAATTGCTGTCAAATTCATAGAATTGAATCCATGGTACATCCATAGACTATTTTCTTCCCGTTCTGTGGTCAAAGATGCGCAGCCACAGAACGCAACCAAAGAGTCCATAGACTATCTGAAAGAGTCTTTGGCACAGATGTGTTTATTGTTATGTTGGTGAATTTTCACGAAGCCTTTACGTCCACCAGTTGGGCTAGCACTGCCTCAACAATTACAAACGCGATACTTTTAGTTGAATATTGTTCCGCATTATTTATTTAATTCTGCTCAGGGAGTAAAAAACGAGATACTCAAAGCACTCGTTTCCACACCACCCTATAGGTAGAGTGCTCGGCGCGTTTTGTTTTTAAGTGGTATCCCCAGAAGGCCTACTCCACTTTGGATCGAAATGCGCCAAATTTGTTTCTAATAATCTGTTAATTAACAAATTAACCAGATATTAGAGGTTCGCGGAAAGGAAAAGTTTCAATTTAGTTCTAGCCTACGATTCTTCTCAAGGTCACACGGATGCGTACAGCATATGTGGGGTTAGGGGAACCATGCCATTAAAGCCCCTTATGGCCGAAAGAAAACCGGAGATCCAGAAAGAAATATCACTTTTCCTTGTGTTTTTTCGATTTGGCGAATTCCGAGGTGAATATTGTTTATTGTCGCACTCTTGTTTCCGCATTTTTTGGCGCTTTCTTTCAGAATTATCCTTCTTAACGAATTCCACCAAGGGAATATGAACGCGACAGTTAATGCACTAGTTTCACATTTATTGGCGCATACTTGTTGCCGCATTTTTGGCGCAATCTTGTTTCCGCATTATCCAGTTGAACGAATTCCACCAAGGGAATATGAACGCGATATTTAATGCACTCGTTTTGACACCACCCTGTAGGTAGAGTGCTCGGCTACTTGAACGATTCTACCAAGGGAATATATGAACGCGATATTTAATGCACTCGTTTCCACACCACCCTGTCTGTAGGTAGAGTGCTAGGCTACTTGAACGATTCCACCAAGGGAATATATGAACGCGATAGTTAATGCACTCGTTTTCGCACCACCCTGTCTGTAGGTAGAGTGCTCGGCTACTTGAACGATTCCACCAAGGGAATATATGAACGCGATATTTAATGCACTCGTTTCCACACCACCCTGTCGGTAGAGTGCTCGGTGGTGCTCGGCTACTTGAACGATTCCACCAAGGGAATATATGAACGCGACAGTTAATGCACTCGTTTTCACACCACCCTGTAGGTAGAGTGCTCGGCTATTTAAACGATTCCACCAAAGGAATATATGAACGCGATAGTTAATGCACTCGTTTCCACACCACCCTGTCGGTAGAGTGCTCGGCGCGTTTTGTTTTTAAGTGGTATCCCCAGAAGGCCTACTCCACTTAAGATCGAAATGCGCCAAATTTATTTCTAATAATCTGTTAATTAACAAATTAACCAGATATTAGAGGATCGCGGAAAGGAAAAGTTTCAATTTAGTTCTAGCCTACGATTCTTCTCAAGGTCACACGGATGCGTACAGCATATGTGGGGTTAGGGGAACCATGCCATTAAAGCCCCTTATGGCCGAAAGAAAACCGGAGATCCAGAAAGAAATATCACTTTTCCTGGTGTTTTTTCGATTTGGCGAATTCCGAGGTGAATATTGTTTATTATCGCACTCTTGTTTCCGCATTTTTTGGTGCTTTCTTTCAGAATTATCCTTCTTGACGAATTCCACCGAGGGAATATGAACGCGACAGTTAATGCACTAGTTTCACATTTATTGGCGCATACTTGTTGCCGCATTTTTGGCGCAATCTTGTTTCCGCATTATCCAGTTGAACGAATTCCACCAAGGGAATATAAACGCGATATTTAATGCACTCGTTTCCACGCCACCCTGTAGGTAGAGTGCTCGGCTACTTGAACGATTCCACCAAGGGAATATATGAACGCGATATAGTTAATGCACTCGTTTTCACACCACCCTGTAGGTAGAGTGCTCGGCTACTTGAACGATTCCACCAAAGGAATATATGAACGCGATTGTTAATGCACTCGTTTTCACACCACCCTGTAGGTAGAGTGCTCGGCTACTTGAACGATTCCACCAAGGGAATATATGAACGCGATAGTTAATGCACTCGTTTTCACACCACCCTGTAGGTAGAGTGCTCGGCTACTTGAACGATTCCACCAAAGGAATATATGAACGCGATTGTTAATGCACTCGTTTTCACACCACCCTGTAGGTAGAGTGCTCGGCTACTTGAACGATTCCACCAAGGGAATATAGAAACGCGATAGTTAATGCACTCGTTTTCACACCACCCTGTAGGTAGAGTGCTCGGCTACTTGAACGATTCCACCAAGGGAATATATAAACGCGACAGTTAATGCACTCGTTTCCACACCACCCTGTCGGTAGAGTGCTCGGCGCGTTTTGTTTTTAAGTGGTATCCCCAGAAGGCCTACTCCACTTAAGATCGAAATGCGCCAAATTTATTTCTAATAATCTGTTAATTAACAAATTTACCAGATATTAGAGGATCGCGGAAAGGAAAAGTTTCAATTTAGTTCTAGCCTACGATTCTTCTCAAGGTCACACGGATGCGTACAGCATATGTGGGGTTAGGGGAACCATGCCATTAAAGCCCCTTATGGCCGAAAGAAAACCGGAGATCCAGAAAGAAATATCACTTTTCCTTGTGTTTTTTCGATTTGGCGAATTCCGAGGTGAATATTGTTTATTATCGCACTCTTGTTTCCGCATTTTTTGGCGCTTTCTTTCAGAATTATCCTTCTTAACGAATTCCACCAAGGGAATATGAACGCGACAGTTAATGCACTAGTTTCACATTTATTGGCGCATACTTGTTGCCGCATTTTTGGCGCAATCTTGTTTCCGCATTATCCAGTTGAACGAATTCCACCAAGGGAATATGAACGCGATATTTAATGCACTCGTTTCCACGCCACCCTGTAGGTAGAGTGCACGGCTACTTGAACGATTCCACCAAGGGAATATATGAACGCGATAGTTAATTTACTGTTTTTTGGCGCTACATGTTTCCGCATTATCCAGTTGAACGAATTCCACCAAGGGAATATATGAACGCGATAGTTTATGCACTCGTTTCCTCACCACCCTGTAGGTAGAGTGCTCGGCTACTTGAACGACTCCACCAAGGGAATATATGAACGCGATATTTAATGCACTCGTTTCCACACCACCCTGTCGGTAGAGTGCTCGGCGCGTTTTGTTTTTAAGTGGTATCCCTAGTAGGCCTACTCCACTTTATGTCAAAATTGGCGCATACCTTTTCCGCATTCATTGCCGCATTACTTGTTTTCGCATGTATTGGCGCATGTGTTCTCTGACACATTTTTCTCCTTCGTCAGAACCTTTGTGTCATTATTAACAATAAACATGAAATAAACCACCACCAAAAACCCTAAAAGTCACTCACATTAATCCTTCAAACTGTTGATTTTCCGCCCTTGGTCCATCGATGGCTGAAGTTGGGAATAGCATCCATAAAATCCCAACTCAGCCCGGAAAGGCCGAGGGTTCTCTGGGACCTACCTTCTCTTCCACCTGAAAAATCTGAAAAAAAGAAACGCTACCGCTAACTTTTTTTGGCGCATAGGACTTGTTTTCGCATTTATTGGCGCATGTGTTTTCTGTGACATTTCTCGTTCGCCAGAACCTTTCCGAGATTATTGTCGATATACCTGAAATTAACCACCACCAAAAACCCTAAAAGTCACTCACATTAATCCATCAAACTCTTGATTTTTCCTTTCTTGGTCCATCGATGTCTGAAGTTGGGAATGGCAAATGGCATCCATAAAATCCCAACTCAGCCCGGAAAGGCCAAGGGTTCTCTGGGACCTACCTTCTCTTCCACCTGAAAAATCTTAAAAAAAAAGGAACGCTACCGCTAACTATTTTTTGGCGCATACCTGTTGCTCAGTTTTTGGCGCATACCTGTTGCTCAGTTTTTGGCGCATACTTTTTCCGCATTTATTGCCGCATATTGTTTCCGCATTGTCTAGTACTAGTTGAACGAATTCCACCAAGGGAATATATGAACGCGATATTTAATGCACTCGTTTTCACACCACCCTGTAGGTAGAGTGCTCGGCTACTTGAACGATTCCACCAAGGGAATATATGAACGCGGTATTTAATGCACTCGTTTCCTCACCACCCTGATAGGTAGAGTGCTCGGCTACTTGAACGATTCCACCAAGGGAATATATGAACGCGGCATTTAATGCACTCGTTTCCTCGCCACCCTGTAGGTAGAGTGCTCGGCTACTTGAACGATTCCACCAAGGGAATATATGAACGCGGCATTTAATGCACTCGTTTCCTCGCCACCCTGTAGGTAGAGTGCTCGGCTACTTGAACGATTCCACCAAGGGAATATATGAACGCGGTATTTAATGCACTCGTTTCCTCACCACCCTGTAGGTAGAGTGCTCGGCTACTTGAACGATTCCACCAAGGGAATATATGAACGCGATACTTAATGCACTCGTTTCCTCACCACCCTGTAGGTAGAGTGCTCGGCTACTTGAACGATTCCACCAAGGGAATATATGAACGCGATACTTAATGCACTCGTTTCCTCACCACCCTGTAGGTAGAGTGCTCGGCTACTTGAACGATTCCACCAAGGGAATATATGAACGCGATATTTAATGCACTCGTTTTCACACCACCCTGTAGGTAGAGTGCTCGGCTACTTGAACGATTCCACCAAGGGAATATATGAACGCGAGAGTTTATGCACTCGTTTCCACACCACCCTGTAGGTAGAGTGCTCGGCGCGTTTTGTTTTTAAGTGGTATCCCCAGAAGGCCTAATCCACTTAATGTCGAAATGCGCCAAATGTATGTCTTATTAACCGTTAATCAACTAGATATTAGAGGATCACGGAATTCAAGAATTTCAATTCAGTTCTACCCTACGATTCTTCTAGAAGTCGCGTTGATACGTACAGCATACAGCAATTGTTTAATTCTGCAAATTGAGTGTACAAAAAGATGGTTTATATTTTGAACAATATTTAAATATACTTTAAATTAATCCCATTTTGAATTTAATAGGAAATTTCATGAACAAAAATGAATCCTGAAATTTTTGATTAAAATTTCTATTTAATAATGAAAAACTGCGATAGTAACTAAGGCAGATAGAAAAAAGGCCAAAGACATTTTCTTTAAACAATGAATCATTTATTTAAGCAAAAATGCAAAAATTTAATTTGGACAAGATTGTATCAGTAACTTTTCGAATTAAATGTTACGATGTGTGCCAAATTTGGTTCAAATATCTCCAAGAGGTTGAGTTATTATAAAAACTAAAGAACGATCTCATTTGAGAATTTCAACACCCAGTATCTCTGAAATAAAGCGCTCAAGGGCCAGTGTTAATTTGCGATTTTCGTTTTGAAATAAATTTTTCTATCGATTGTAGATTTCTTATTATTTTGAGATATTTTCGATTAGAAGTAATCAAAAGTTCATCAAAAAGTACGAATATTATCTTAGAATTATTTTTCAGGTTTGAAAATGAGCAATTTCAGTACGTATGTACTCACAATTTTTCGAATGAATTAATCCGTTTTTCACAACACAATCACTTTTCACAGCACTAATGAACTCAAATAAGCCACCTGGCACTGAAAACACAAAACACACACGTAGAAATTTTCATCGGACCGAACTAACGCACTGGAACGCGAGCGATGTTAGCAAATGATACTCTTCATGGCGACTGACTCAGCCTGTCCCCTGATCACTGCTAGAAAGAACTGGTCAAATTGCCATGATTCACCTGAACTATAGTCAGCGGCGTGATACCAAAGAGTAGATAGATATTTACTCTTTGGTGATACGCCGTACTTACATAACACGCTGACTTGTTGCAGATATACAGGGGTCGGGCAAATTTTAATTTCCCGATCTTCGTGCTCATTTTGGGATATGAATGAGGAAAATATATGATTTTTCATTGTTTCGCCCTTTTGAAGGGGACATACAATGATAGTGAGATTAATAATTATGAATAGTCAAGTTTCTTTAAATTTTTAGGCTGATATAGTAATAATATAGAAAAATAGCGATTCGACCAAACCCTGTATATATCTTCGAGTCAGTCTTTGTTCTCTTTGTTGTATAACGATATTAATCATAAGATTCATATAGGAATGAAAAATTCTTTGTTTGAAATATTCTAGTCAGTGACTGTTCAGTTTTTTTTTAAGTAACTTGAGTGAACATTGAAGGTGCCCTTTGTGCTAGAAACCTCATAGTCGTTCGTGTAGTGTATATGTGCTTCAAAAGTGTGGCGCTCTAATTTCAATTTTGTATTAATTATTTCGAAAAATTGTAAGTACGTAAAGAAATTTTCTTAAATTTGAACGCGAAAAATCATTCCATCATTCTTAGAATATTTTCGGCCTCTTCAAACTTCTTATACTGCTGACGAACTATTGATAGTTGCATTATTTTCAAATTGCAAGCTACTTATTTTCGGAAATTTTAGCCTGATTGCGATAAAATATCGGAAAAATTCATGCAGTGTATTTAGGATATTGAGTAATTAATAATTAAATAATGAAAACACGAAAATCGTTCAAATCACGATCAAAATTCGTATCGAAACTTTTGCCGTCAAATTTTTTGGATAAAAATATGAATTTTTGAAGCATCTTCGCGAAAATTATTTGTTTTTAACTGTGATGAAAATCGCAAAGATATAATCAGATTTCTGGTTATTCATTTAATTATTTCAACTTCGAACAAATTTGGAATTATCAATAATTCGAATTTTGATATTCATAGAATAAAATCGGTACATAGAAGGAATAATTTCAGTTTTTTCGGATTTTATTGAGGTTTTAATTAACTGTGCGGCTAGAATGAACCGAAATAAACAAAATTTAATTAAAAGAAATTATCATAAGCTGTGGTCAGTGAATTTGAAGCAATAAGTATTTATTTCTTTATACATTGATTTCAATTATTATAACCTTATGAAACATTTCATCATTGAGAAATATTTGATATTCCGAAGCTTCCATCAGGTAATATTCGCTATAACATTTGAATGAACAACAAAGTTTAAATGATGTATTTGCCCTCTCTCGTATTTCGAAAGCATATATCTAATAACATAATTATTTGATAAATATGTTCGAGAAAAATCGTACAATGACCATAGAATATACTTGTATGTTATTTCTATGGCGAACGGAAATAAAGCAACGTTTACATTGAAACTTAATTTAATTAAATACTCCTTAAACACATCTAACCTCATATACTCATAAAATTTCAATATTCTTTATATAATAAAATCAATTCAATAATCAATAGATAATTCAACATTTTGACTAGTAAAACATATCACAATATCTTTTCGAGGAATGCCTGGAATCTCATAAAGAACGCTACGAAGATTTTCAATCTTCATTCATAAGTCTAATGCTGTCTTCAGACGCTCTCAGGGTACTCGTAGTCAACAGGGAAAATTTATCTGTGTGGTAATTCTGAGGTCTGATATTCGAACGCAGCGGTGGCGATTCCTCCATGTCATAATGTCTTGCCTTTGTATCTTTGTACTTTTCTTTCACCTAAAAAATGTTTAATATCTTGACCCCCTGGTTTCACAAAGTGTAGATCGGAGAATCAATCAGCTCTTGATTCTATGATCAACGGTTTGTGAAATGGGGTTTAGAGAACTTATTGTGACCATTCGAACATATCTCTTCATGAACTTACATCAACTTCAATACTGAGCGTTTGTTCCTCGTTTGGAAATTGAAAAACCCTGAAGTTTGGTGATGTTGGCCAAATATTAGGTGGAGGACTTCGAATCATATGCTCGTGCATCTCTGGAAGGGTTAAGGGGTCCACATCCACGTCTATTGACAGTTCCTTCAAAAATTTAAATGTCCCATTTTACTTTGCTCAGAAAGAAACAGTATTGATAGAGAATCATTCGAGAAAACTTTATTTGCTGGAATAGTTTTTGTATAGCTACTGAAAGGAATGCTTAGAACTGCAGCCAATTTTCATTTTCAAATATTATACATACCTATCAGATATTCTGTTTCTATAGAATGAAATAAGAAAGGAAAGTAAAAAATAATACAAAATGAAAATTCAACATAAAATTTATTGGAACACTTAAAAATTAGCGTAACAATGCAGACTTACAAAAAAAAAGAAATATCTAAACAACTAAATATACTATCACATTAATAATTAGCCATATCACAGGACAATATTAATACAAGATGACTAGTGGCAAGCATGAATGTTCTTAGCTAAAAAAATGATAATTTAAATGCTTTCCATGCAAAACTCATTGAATAGATTGATGAATAACCAATGAATTTCAACATTTACATGTACACATTACCTGCAGCATTAATCAAAGAGAAATGTTACCTTCGACATCAGATTGGCATGATCAGATTCTTCTTCCAAATTATCAATTAGCAAACTTTCTCTGCTAGCGATAACTTGCTACAATAAAATCATATAATTCAAAATCCATTTTCTTCTTATAAATTACCTGTATGAAGGGGTTATCCTGCCTGGATGCTCTCAGTGCCTCCATATCCTGATCTATATTCCTTATTTTTCCCGGGGTCAACGTAATTGTAGATATTACAGGGGAAGGTAGATTCACAGGCAAATTTGAAAACTCACTTGATGAAACACAAAGTGATGAATGAGCTCTACCAACTGGTTTGTCTGAAATTACTCAAATTTAAAAGCTTTATGTCTATGGAAGTATCAGAAATTTTATACCTTTTTTATAAATATTCATTTCGAATTTTAACCAAACCCAAATTCCAAAATCTAGCAGCCCACCACAGATTCACTGCAATCCGCATCCGCATACAAATATTACAAATGTCAATGTGTGATATTTAATTCCTGTCGAAGTTTATTGCTTCAGTAGCCTGGAAACTAGAGGGCACTATGATACCACAACTTTTATGAAGGTTTTAGAATATTTTAAATCAAAAACTACTGGCGGTCTTTCAATAAATGGCGTAACAAAATATCTATAAAACTTGTCTGTAACTTTTTCGTTTGAATTTCAAAATGAGTTTAATATGCATTTTCATGAAACGATCTGGCGCCACCTTGAACAGATTTGTGAAACTAAACGGGCGCAGTTTAATTGAGTAAGAAGGAAACTTTAGTTTTTTGTTTCATATCCTTCTTCTCAGCAGGACACAGTTATGTAACAAGCCATGTAATGCAATGTGGAAATGACGCTTTTTATTTCCTCGTATAAATGAAACTAGTAATTTCAGCACTAAGTAATCCTCTTGAAACTTCAATTGTTTGAAGCTTGTTCGTTGAAGAATTCAGCCGCAAATCAGATCGCATGACTAGATGAATCAATAGGGAAATACCAATTAACGGTGTCGGCCATACGGCGTTGCCACATAATATTTCATGGCTTGTTATAATACGTCTGTGGGTGTCACAGAATATTGAAAAATCGCAAGCGTTTCTGTCATTATTGACATAATCTATGGTTTGTGTTTATGAGGTTATGTTTAGCTGAATCGTTGATATGAAATTATCATAAATACTAACAATTCTTCAATAAAAATTATAACTTGAATAAAGATATCGGTCTGAAGAAAAGATATGGAATTAACGCTTAAAAAAGTCGTTGCCCCTACGGTGGAGCAAATAAATGCGGACAGAATAATGCAACTGGCATCAAAATATTGGGCTCCAAACTCACAAGAGAGATTACCCTTTGATGCTAACATAATCGACGATATATATTTGGAAGACATCAGAGGAAGCAATTATTCAACAAGGAAAATAATCATATTAGAATTCAGCCAATACCTGGAGAATTATTTATGGCCAAATTACAAACCAGGAGCTTCGTACGCTCATATGCTTTCAATAGTGATAATGGTGAATGAAAAATTTAGAGAAAGGGTGCAAGTTTGGCAGGCTTTTCGAAATCACAGCCAGCATTTTCCTGATTTGTTCAAGCAAGTCATGCAAGGATGTTTCGAAGACGAACTATCGTCAAACAGCAAAGAACAGACATCGTTATTGGTATTTTTGAACCATTGCTTCAACAGTTTGGAGGAATCTATCTGCAGAGAACAGGTTAAAAAGATAGTTTCGTTGCCTATGTGGGTCTCACTTCAAGAACAACGGCGGGAGTTGGAATTTAAAAGAGTTCCAAGATGGAGAAAATATTGGAGAGCTCTACAAAAAAAGGACAAAACTGAGGAGGATTTAGAAAGCCGTACCTGGGAAAGAACTTTCTTGCACCGTTTGATGCTTAAATTCATGGACGTTTTGGATTCAATCACAGAAACAAGCATTTATCTGAAGGATAAGGTGCATTATTGCGAAAGATTTTTAGAGTTGATGATTGATATAGAATCTTTATTACCAACCAGAAGATTCTTCAACATAGTGTTAGACGACTGTCATCTTGTGGTTAGGTGCCAACTGTCGGCTCTAATTAAAAAACCAGAAGGTAGATTATTCTCTCAACTCCTCGACATTCTAAAATTCTATTCCAAATTCGAAATAAACGACGAGACCGGAGACCCGTTAACCGACCACGATATGACTCAAATTCATTACGATCAAATCACATCGATGCAAAAAGTGGCGTTTAGTAAATTCCCGGAACTATTAAATTTCGCCTTGGCCAATGTAGCGAGCGTGGATACCAGAAAGGCGCTAGTGAAGTATTTTGGTTCTTTGAATAGGGACCGGTTACATCTTATCGCATCTCATCTGGGCTTGGTGCCTCCTCCTGAAAAAAAGGACGAAGTGACTTGGTGCAGATTCGACGAGGATTTCTTGAGGGAGCTGTTGGTTTCCAGGCACGAACGCAGGATTTCTCAGTTGGAAGCGCTGAACGAAATGCCTTTGTATCCTACCGAATCTATAATTTGGAACGAGAACATTGTACCTACGGCTTATTTCTCGGGTGAAGACTGCCTGGCTTTACCCAAATTGAATTTGCAGTTTTTAACCTTGCACGATTATTTATTGAGGAATTTCAATTTATTTCGGCTCGAATCGACCTACGAAATCAGGCAAGATATAGAGGACAGTGTGAGTCGTTTGTGCCCTTGGAAAGCAGAAGATGGCAGCGTTTACTGGGGCGGTTGGGCTAGGATGGCCCAACCCATCTTACATTTCGCCGTTGTTGAAGTTGCGAAACCGAATATCGGGGAAAAGAGGCCCAGTCGGGTCAGGGCCGACGTATCTGTAAATTTGGCCTTGAAACCGGATATCAAAGCCGAATGGGAGAATTTGAGGAAACATGACGTCTGTTTCTTGCTGACGGTCAAACCGAAGAATCCAATTGGCACCAGATACGATTACAAATCCCCTTTCATTCCCCAAGTCGGTCTGGAGTACGTTAGAGGCTGCGAGATTGAAGGGATGCTTGATAATAACGGGAGGGTGATAGAGGATGGTCCGGAACCTAGACCGGTACTTCCCGGTGACAAAAGGACGTATAGGGTATGGCTGGATTGCAACCAGTACATGGAAGATATGAATAAGATGAATCAGGGAAATCCCGACGTGTACGAAACCTTTAATATTTTGCTGAGGAGAAAACCGAAAGAAAACAACTTCAAGGCAGTTTTAGAAACGATAAGGGAGCTCATGAACACCGAATGTGTAGTTCCTGATTGGTTACATGACATCATTTTAGGTTATGGAGATCCAGGATCGGCCCATTACACCAAAATGCCGAATCAAATATCCACCATCGATTTCAACGATACCTTCATTGATATAAGACACTTAACGGATTCTTTCCCCGATTACCAAATCGTTTTGGACAAAAAGAAGGATTTGGAAAACGTTCCGTACCTCTTCAAAGTCACATTTAAGGATCTTGGAGAGGACAACAAAGAGAACCCTGAGAAAGAGATAGTGATGGAGCCCCATTTAATCCCAAAACGTGGCCCGTATCTTTTCAACGAACCCAAGAAGAATGCCATACCGTTCACCCCGACTCAAGTGGAAGCCATCAAAGCCGGTTGCCAACCCGGCCTAACGCTGGTAGTGGGCCCCCCAGGTACCGGAAAAACTGACGTGGCGGTCCAGATAATCTCCAACATATACCACAATTTCCCGAATCAAAGAACCCTGATAGTTACACATTCGAATCAAGCGCTCAATCAACTATTCGACAAAATCGTCGGTTTGGATATAGACGAGAGGCATTTGTTACGTTTGGGACACGGAGAAGAGGCTTTAGAGACGGAAAAAGACTTTAGCAGGTATGGTCGTGTGAACTACGTGCTAGCCAAACGTTTGGATTTACTTGTGGAAGTGCAGAAGCTTCAGGAATCGTTGGACTGTCAAGGAGATGTAGCTTACACTTGCGAAACCGCTGGGTATTTCTATCTGTATCAAGTTTTGTCCAGATGGGAGCACTTTCAGAGCATCATCAAGTCAAACGTTACCTCAGAGAAGATCAAAGATGAGTTTCCTTTTACCAAATTCTTCCAGAACGCTCCAAAGCCGCTCTTTAAGGGTGTTTCAGTGGAGGAAGATTTGGAAACGGCTGAAAGTTGTTTTAGATACATCAAACATATATTCGATGAGTTGGAAGAGTTTAGAGCGTTTGAACTACTGAGGTCCGGACTGGATCGTTCCAAGTACTTATTGGTGAAGGAAGCTAAAATAATAGCCATGACTTGTACCCACGCCGCTTTGAAACGAAAAGAATTGGTGGAGATGGGTTTTAAGTACGATAACATCTTGATGGAGGAAAGTGCGCAGATTTTGGAGATAGAAACTTTCATTCCGTTACTGCTTCAGAACCCTCAAGACGGTTTTAACAGACTCAAAAGATGGATAATGATAGGGGATCACCATCAGTTGCCCCCAGTCATTAAAAACATGGCTTTCCAAAAGTACTCAAACATGGAACAAAGTTTATTCACTAGACTTGTAAGAATAGGGGTACCCACCATCGAGTTGGACGGTCAAGGAAGAGCTAGAAGCACCATATGCCATTTGTACCGTTGGAGGTACAAACAACTCGGAGATTTGCCTCATATAGCCGTGGCCCCGGAGTACCAAATAGCGAACGCAGGTTTCGCTTACGATTTCCAACTGATCGACGTCCAAGACTTCAACAACGTGGGGGAAAGTGAACCGAATCCCTATTTCTACCAGAATTTGGCGGAAGCCGAATATTGCGTCGCCGTTTTCATGTACATGAGACTCCTCGGATACCCCGCCTCCAAAATCACGATCTTAACGACGTACAACGGTCAGAAACACCTCATCAGGGACGTGGTGGATACCAGGTGCGCCAACAACCCTCTAATCGGAAAACCTCACAAAATAACGACTGTGGATAAATATCAAGGTCAGCAAAACGACTACATCTTGCTGTCTTTAGTGAGGACTAAAGCGGTGGGACATTTGAGAGACGTGAGGAGACTGGTGGTGGCCATGTCGAGGGCCAGGTTAGGTTTGTACGTCTTTGCGAGAGTCTCCCTGTTCCAGAATTGCTTCGAGTTGCAACCGGCCTTCAAGCAGTTGACGAGCAGGCCGAATAAGCTCCATTTGGTCCTCAACGAAGTCTTTCCGACCTCCAGGTCTTGTAAAGATGTCCCGGAGAATCCTATGGTGGTTGAGGATATGACCCAAATGGCCAACTTTGTGTATAAATACTACGTCAATAGGGTGGAACACCTCAAACAATTCTATAAGGAGGATAAGAAGAAAGATGAAGAAAAGCCTGTGGAAGAACCGGTCAAGCAGAAAGTTGTGGAGAAGGAGCAGAGGAAGGATGTCAACTTTCCTGTTCCAATTGAAGATGAACCTGTGGAAGATGCACCGTCTGAAGATGAACAACCGATGAAGAAAAGGAAGGTGGAGGAGAAAGATGAATCTGTACCGACTGAAACAGATGAAGACGAATGAAGGGGTGTTTAACGATTTTTTTAATGGAAATCGTTGTAAATACGAAGATTGTATATATTAATAGGATATTTTTTCTAAAATCAACTCGTAATTAATTTTTTTTATCGAAACTATCATTATTGTGACAAATAATGTAGAATGTTCCAATAATAAACATTTGTTGAAGATGTTTGTGTTTTAATTCAATAATAAATACCACTGATACCAATATAGATGAAAATAAATATATGCCTACTCAGGAAATGCTGCATTTATGATTCTATTGGCTGAAAAGTCAAATGCACAGTTTCAAATTATCAGGAATTAAATGAAAATATTATTTATCTCTTATTTAAACCATCTGTTACCATGAAATTTTTTGAAAAGAGTGGCCAACGTCAAAAATTAACAAAGATACATTAAAACAAGTGGGATATTCAGAAAACTGAATATAACATTCGAAAATTCCTTTTGAAAAAACAGGATGGTTTCAAAAATAACTTCAGCTTATGCGCCGAGAACTATTGATTCACTCTGTATAACTGATTCTAATTATGAATGGATTTAGGAGAATGAGAATGTTCATCTGTATACCTTAAATTATGAAAGTAGATACAGCAAGATGTGTTAAGTTTTTCACAAATCAAAACTTCAAAGAACAATTCCTCATTTTCAATTGAAAAGTCACTTTTCTTTCAGTCTTCATTAAACTTCACCCCATTCCAAAAAATTCATTTAAGGATCATCCAGTTTCCAAGCTCTTTATTGTCATTACCAACTCTCTTTCCAACAATTTTTTTAATTGTTTTTGATTTTATTTCGAGTTGTGTTCATCATCTTTATGGTGAAGTTGTTATTGATTTCGTCTGATTTCCCAGGGATTCCGTGCTGATGACAATGTTTTCACCCAAAAAGTTGAAATTTTTCACATCGAATTTATTATTCGTAGTGATAGCTGCTTCGCCCTTTGGTAAATGAAGATCAACAATATACAATCTTCATGTGGATTCGAAACGGTAGCTTTGACGATTTGTAATTTCGACTTTTTGAAAAAATTCAATTTCACAAGTGAAAATACAAACTATTCTTCATAGACTCACTAAGGACTGTGATTATAAACAAAAAAAGTGGGATTGGACTAAAGAAACCAGAGTTTTGACTATTTGAAGTTACAATTTTTGAAAAAATACTGCTTTACAGATTAAAATATTAACTATTATAGGTTGGGCCTTGGATTATTTCTTATTGAATTCAGCGTCCTCGAAAACCTATATTTCGATACCGAACTATATAGACATGGCTTTGAAAAAAATCCAAAAAATTTTTATATAAAAGAAATTCAACAAATTTTCAAAACCAGATCGAGTTTGGTATCAAATTATAGGTTTTCGAGAACGCTATACTCAATAAGGATTGATCCAAGACCCAATCTAAAATAGTTTAGAATTTAATCTGTATTGTGGTATTTTTTCTAAAATTTGAGCTTCAAATCGTCTGAGCTCTGGTTTATTTGGTCCAATCCACTTTTATTGTTAATAATTTCTGTCCAAAGTATCTCTATGAAGAATAGTTTGGTTTGTCATATGTGAATTTAAATTTTTCCAAGAAATTACTGTTAAAATTTGCAAGATTACTACGAAGTTATCTTTTTTGTTACTTTAATTTTTTTGTATGTCAAATGTATTTTCATTATTTTCCTTCCAAACCAAATGATGTTAAATCTCTTCTCAATGGCTTCTTAGGGCTGAAAATGACTTCATACTTACCTCATTCTAATTTCGATGAATAAATCACTTGGGGGGGAGGGAAATAAAGGATTCACAAGAATAAAAAACATTCACACTTTTTATTACAACTTTATTAAGGAACAAAAACACGATTATTCCTCTTGCTCTTCCAACTTCTTCAAGTATGAAGCCTTCTTCTGTGCCACACGATCCTTCCTTTCGGCCAACGTGAGCTTCTTCCTGTTCCACCTCTTTTGGTTCTCTGGTTTCTTCACTTCCTTCTTTTCCGCCGTTGGGTTGGCCCTGATAGCGGAGTGAGCGTTCTTGTAAAGCTCCTCAATCTAAATTAAAAAAAAAAAACAACGTTGCAACAACTGTTAACGTAAACTTTCAGTTGATTTTTGAAAATTGTCTCCATTAATGTTGAAAGAATGAGAGTTACTCAATACTTAGAGAACACGTAATGGAATTATACTGTAGTCCAGCTGCGACACCCCATTCCAAGAATAGTCATGAAGTAATTTAAAGCTGGACGTAGAATCACGAAAGAATATTCCCGAAACATCCTAAAAAAAAATGAAGTGACTGACCTGGTCAGCAGCGATGCCCAATTCGATATATTTGCTGAACTGCCTCTTGAAGGCGATGGGGTCCTCTTCTTCCAAAGAAGCCATGTAATCGGCTACGTGCTTGCCCATGATGTGGTTTCTGTGGACCTCAGCGTTGAAAGTTTTGGTTTCGCTGTCGTAGCCGGGGAACCTCTTGGTTGAGTGGGGAATGTTCAATCCACCGTCTACTGCGCCTTTCATGGCTGCGAATACTCTGGCGCCAGTGGTGGTGCGGTTGAGACCGACGTCGAGGTAACACCTTTGAAAGAAAAATTAGAAACCACACTTTCAAGTAAATTTGGGATTAATAGAGTGTTCAATAGTCAGAGACACTTTATAATCAAATATTACAGCCCCTCTTGTGCAGTCTTCTGTTGATAAGAGTATAAAACATACTCAAATAACATTGGAAAGTTAGAGGGAACCATTTCATATGACGCGCATGTGTCTGAAATTCATCACATTAAACAGGCGGGGAGTTTTGTTCCAACATTTAATTTCTATGATCAGGTCACACGAACTACTACTCTCACAGATAAATGCATCCTTTTAAATCATTTTCTGAACAAAGATAATATTCACAAAAAAGAATTTGTGAATGATTAAACAAGATCAAAGATTAACCCAACTCAATTTGTAGCTATAAGAAGAAATTTTCTGAGTTGAGCAAATCTCAAACTTGGCTTAAACCTTATACTGTATGACCAACTTAAAACACGTCAAAATTGAATAATCTTGTCAATATTTTCAACGTCAATCAGTTCCTAGCTCAGTCTAGCTTTGACTTCGATCCATGGACAAATGAACTACTTTTTTTTTTAATTCATAAAATAATAATAATTGATCAATTTTGGCTGTGCATGAAAATTCATGATTTAATTGAATGAATGTGAGCAATAGCAACTTTTTTAACGAGTGTAAAGAATAAATTCGACTCAGAATATCATAAGCAAATCTTAGCCTGAGATTTGTTTCCTTCAAGTTCTAGAGTAGAAAAATTCTTTGAAATGAAAAAATCTTATAAAACTATGTTGTGATTCGGTCAGAGACACTTTGATATCACTAACTATGGTCCCCTTATGCAGTCTTCAATTCGTACAAGTATAAAACATACATAGTACAAATATCAGAGAGTTAGGAGAAGCCACCTCATATGACGCGCATGTGTCTTATTTCATCATTCCAAATCATAACAATTTGAGCCAAAAGTAGTAAAATGTTACAAGAAAACTTTCATTTGAATTGCACTAGAAAAGAATACAAAATTTTCAAAGGAATCAATCAGATAACAGATCAATTTAACATCAAATAACACTAGGGACAAAAGAACTACTCCTGAGAAGAAAAATACAGTACAACTTCAGTAGTTCGGGCAGATATCGGACCGGGACGTGCCCGAACCATCGAGGTGCCCGGATTACTGGAGTGATTTGAATTTATCATATAAAACAACTAAAAAATGATCAAAATTGAAGTTTATCAATCAAAACTGAAAAAAATGATTCTTATAAAATAAAACCGAAGTTTACAAATTTCTAATAATGAAAATAAGTTATATGTATACGACTACATATTATCATATATGTATGTACTGCCTACTTTGCAATATGAATGTGAATAATAAATATATATATGAGTGCCCCTGGCTCAGTGGTAGAGCGTTGGAATTCGGACCCAAAGGTCCGAAGTTCAACCCCGAGCTAGGAAAGAAATTTTCTAGTCTCGGTAGGGGCCACCATTCTCACTGTTGGGTCAAAAATTAACAGTGCTGTGCCTAAGGTGGCGTGAGGACACAGTGACAAAGCCTACACAGAACACAACTGCTTACTCCGAACTCGGCACAAGTTACAAGCTTCGAAACTTGTAATTTCAGAGGGGTCTCCACAGGAGACCTAGGAGTAATCAGGATAAACAATATATCAATATCAATCAATATAAGAACATGCACCATCTGCCTTATCTTCTATTTTTTTGAAAAATATGAATCAATTTTACTTTTGAATCATTTTTGATGTATAAATAATATAAGTGGCTTTGTTTCTGATCCTTTTCAAAAGTAACAAGTTTTCAAGGAGAAGATTCTTCTCTTCACTCCTGATGATGCGGCCAGCGCCCCGTGACGTTTTCAACCCGTCCTACAACTGTTTTGTACAAGTTCAGACAAGAAAATTATATTGTTTTGCATATGAATGTTCTCGCGCCCGGATTTCAGAGGTGAAAATTTCAAACTGCCCGAATCAAAGCAGTGCCCGAATTACTGGAGTGCCCGGGCTAGCGAGTGTCCGAACTACTGAAGTTGTACTGTATGATCAAAATTTGGTAACATCTGGGAAAAAAAATTTTCATTGCACAGTACAATCAGTTATTTTAATCTGAAAATAGAGAACCATTTCTCCTTTAAATTAATGTATTTGACGACATTCAGCCCCAATTCAAACGAAATTGTTGGAGAAACTCCCTGTATAAAGATATTCAACTTGTACGATTCAATTTGGTCAGAGACACTTCAATATCACAAACTATGGTCCCCATATCCAATCTTCCTATCGTACAAGTATAAAACATACATAGTACAATTATCAGAGAGTTACGAGAAACCACCTCATATGACGCGCATGTGTCTTCATTTCATCATTCCAAATCAAGTCAAATTAAGCACATAATTAAGACAATGATCAAAATCTCACCTGAAGGCACCTGGACCATCTTCGACTCCCTCAACGTTGTATTCATCTCCATCAACATTCAAGTTACCCTCGTACAGAGTGTCCAAACCTAATTGTTTCAACAGACGACGGGCCAACAACAAGCCGGTGGCGTAGGCTGCGGCATAGTTGGTGAGACCAACTTTGATTCCGTATTTCGGTAATTCGTGAGAGTATGCAGCGCATACGATTTTGTCTCCTTCGATACGGGAATAAGCGATCTGGCAGGTTATGTTGCGGTTGGAGATGCGGACGATCAAACGGTACTTGGGGGTGTTGTATTTGTTCTTGTCCTGTACGATCAAACGCTTACGGGCATAGTAGTCGGTTTTACCTTCACGACGCCTCTTGAACTTAACTTGGAACCTTTTGAAGTATTGTTTATTTTTAACGACTTTTACGAAACCCTGAAATACAAGAAGAAATCAGTATACACGTGACAAAATAATAAATTTGGTTCACAATGAACTCATACTTCCAAACATATATAATCATAACCTAAAAAAATATGAATCAAGGAATCTTGAAACATCTAAACCAAAGTAATTCATTTCTGGACAAATCATATTACATGTAACTCCCCAGAATAATTCTAATAAGAGGAGAATTATATTTTTATTAAAAGAGGAAGCTCACCATTTTTGCTGGAGAAAAACACAAGTCTCCTCCTGACTTAAAATTATCTTCTAAAAAGGAGAAGGGAAGAGGGAGCGGATGACAGTTCTCTATGGTTCGTTGTCAAATCACAAACGTGTTCGAATCGAAATGTCAAGTTTTTTTTTGTGGTTGATTGTCCTTATCCCTTTTTTATTTGATTATGGTCCTCATTCATATTTATCGTTGATTTTTTAACGCCATTCTCTTGTCAGCTAATTCAGTTTCTGGTTTCTTCTCGAACAAATGAAAATGAAGTCCCAAATAACTAGTAGTTCCAGGGCTTGACAGATGTCAACCTTATTCTATGCGTGAAATATTGACAGATTAGTCATTCTGAATCTATGGTTTGAACTCAAATTTTGTGTTTATTTTTTGATATTAAAATTTTCGGAATAAAAGTGAAATTAGAAATTATGTCCGGGAGATCGAAGTCGAAGAAAAAAAGTCACGAAAAATCCCACAAAAAGAAACATCGCGATGTTTCATCGGACAGTAGCAGCTCGAGTTCCTCCAGCAGTTCAAACGAAGATGCAGAGATTCAACTCCTTATGAAATTGGAAAAAGAACGGAAGAAAGCTTTGGAACTCCGTAAAAAACAGAAAGAACTCCTCAAAGCGAAAGAAACGCCGGAAGAAAAAAGACTGAGGCGTTTGATGAGGAAACAGGAGAAGGAAAAAAAGATCAAGGAGAAAATGGGTTGGGACAATGAATATCTTCATTATACTAATTCTGATAATCCATTTGGAGATGGCGACTTGTTATCTACGTTTGTTTGGAAGAAAAAACTGAATAAGGAAGGTTTAGTGGGGATAACTAAAGAAGAACTGGAAATGCGGAATAAGTTCAAACAAGGGGAGAATCGTAGAGAACTTGAAAAGGTGAAACAGCGAAGGATAGAAAGGGACTTGGAAAAACAAAGGAAGGAGGAGGAAGCTCTGATAACTCAGCGGAATAAAGAAGCAACCCAGTTTGAAGAATGGGAAAGACAAGAAGACACTTTTCATTTAGAACAAGCAAGGCTTAGGTCCCATATTAGAATCCAAGAAGGAAGGGCTAAGCCTATAGACTTGCTTGCAAAATACATCAGCGCTGAAGACGAGGTGGACGCTGTAGAAATGCATGAACCATATACTTACCTCAACGGTTTACTCACAAAAGACCTGGAAGATCTTGTTGAAGACATCAAGGTTTACAAAGAGTTAGAAAAGGGGAAAAATACGGATTATTGGAACGATATTACAATTATAGTCGAGGATGAACTTCAGAAATTGAGGAAAATTGAGCATCAAAACGAGATGGATATAGCCCTTAATAGAAGGGAAGGGATCCATCAGTCGGTGGCTTCTGATGTAACCAGCGTATTCAAAGGAAAAACTTCAGGTCAATTAGCGGCTCTTCAAAAACACATCGAAGGAAAAATAAGTAAAAAGACAGATGGTATTGATATTGGATATTGGGAATCGTTGTTGTCCCAACTTAAAGCCCATATGGCTAGAGCCAGACTGCAGGATCGGCACAAGGAAAGTCTACACAGAAAGCTGCAAGTTTTGAAGGCTGAACAAGCTGTTTCAGTTGCCCCCTCAACGTCCACTTCCAAGCAGGAAGAAAGTGATAAGTCACAATCAGACGTGGACGAAGAAGAGGAGAACTTTGTGTCACCGTTAGAAGAATGCTTCAAGGCTTATGAAACTGGGGGATACAGCCCCAAATTATTGTCAGTGGACGACGTAGAATTAGGAACAATTGTATTTGCCGAAGAAGACGATGTGAAAAGATTGGAATTTGCCAGGAAACAAGTGACGGATAAAGACCAAAAAGTGGATACGACCACTAAAGAGGAGAAACTTCTTCAAATTGAAGCTAGGAAAGGAATGGGAGAGGACGAAGCTCAATTCTCGGTCGAGGCATCGCTGGACAATCAAGTTTACCTGTGGTCCGACAAATACAGACCTAGGAAACCCAGGTACTTTAACAGAGTTCACACAGGCTTTGAATGGAATAAATACAATCAGACCCATTACGATATGGACAATCCGCCACCGAAAATCGTGCAAGGATACAAGTTTAACATATTCTATCCGGATTTGATAGATAAAAACGCCACGCCGGAATATTTTTTGACAACTTGTCCCGACAGGGAATTTTCTATCTTGAGGTTTCATGCCGGTCCACCTTACGAGGACATAGCCTTCAAAATTGTGAATAGAGAGTGGGAATATTCATATAAGAGAGGTTTTAGGTGCCAGTTTCACAATAATATATTCCAGCTTTGGTTCCATTTCAAGAGATACAGGTACAGAAGATGAATATTGTGTTCTGTGGTATTAATTTTGTATCATACATGCATACATTATATTCTATGTATTTTGTTTGCATCCATAGATAAGTCAATTTGTCATAGAATTTTAATTTGATAGTTCATGTAAATAATTACTGTAAATATTAAAATAATTTGATGGAATCTTGATTTTTTTGAGTACTTCTGGAAAAAGGGAAAATAAATTACAATCTTCTAAACCGTATATTTATTTCATAACAATACCATCCACCAAATATTGGATTACGAGATATGTGAAGGAACAATAATTGATAATATCATGACTTCGTTTTCCATTTTTATGGTGCAAGTCTTTCCCAACACCATCCTTCCTCAACTTTGTGAGATATATTTTCATTAATCGACTCCCCTTCTTTTAATTTCCGGAAACGAATCCTATCGTGTATTCTGTCAGTTTGTCCTTGCCAAAATTCCATAGTGTGGGGTTTTATTAAATAACCACCCCTATCAAAAATGTTTAATTAGACTTATTCGTTGACTTTAAACGATATAATTACCATTGAGGTGGTCTAGGAACGTCAGCGTTATTGGGATACTTGGCTTTCATTTCTTTCTCCTTGTCCATCAAAACATCTCTGTTTTTGATGGGCTGACTTTGATCGCTGCATAAAGCGCCAATTTTGCTATCATAGGGTCTCTTTTTAAAATAATCGTCAGCTACTGAAAATGGTAGTTTTTCAGCTACACCTTCGATTCTGATCTGAAGAATAATATTTTAGTTGTATTTCGGTCAAGAATGAAGACTTACTGAGCGATTGAAGGGCTCCCAGTAGTAAGTCATCGCACAATTGGGGTTCTCTTCCTGCAAATTTAAAATAAACGACTAAAAACATGAATCTTCTCTTTAGATTGATACTGACCAGATCTTTTCCTTTTCTACTTGTATAGTGTGTAAAGATTGTGAATCCATCTTTGCTGTGGCTTTTGCACAACACATACCTAGCTGATGGTATTCCATCCCTAAAATTAAACAATCAAACAAGGAGTTTTAATGATTTGAATTTATACTTTGATGCAGTGGCCAAACAAACTGCATGAGGCTCTAAGATACTAGGGTGATTCTTGGCTAATTGAAACCATTCATCTAATAATTGTAGTGGTTCTTTTATATTTGCTAATTTTTCATCGGTTATAACATTTTCCCTGCTTTGATAGCTAGCCCTCACATCTGCAATATGAAAAACACTTTAATTTATCCTAAATAAGGGCCGTAATTAAGTAAAGTTTCAGTGTACCCTCATATTTTGAATATAATCTGGAAAAATAGTTTTTTTCTCGCTGAACAACACGCGCCAAGTTTTGGAAAAGAAACATGATTTAAGAAAAATGATTTTATATACCCTTGATGGACATGTTCAACCCAAGAATTTGTCTTTTGCAGATATTTTAGATCTCGACGCAGAAATTTTTGTATGGGAGTTTTTGAGATAAGATATTAGATAAATACATGAAAAAAACTGATGACGAAATTTAATTGAGGTTAGGTTCTGAGATTGAATGAAAACAAATCAATGTCAAGTAGCTGTAAAATTTATTGTTTTTATTTCCATTCCGAATATCAAAATGTAAATCTTTGCCACATAAATACAGACTATTTTTCTAGATCTAATCCCCCTTTCGGTGGAAAGTGTATATTATTCTTTATTATAAGTATTTCAGATACCAGCAAAAATATCACAATTTCCAAGGTCTTATATCTTAAATTTTATTTTCAAAACTTTTGGAACATTTCTAATGGTTACAGATATTCTAGTCTGTCTTTCTAAAGTATCTCCCACTTTAAATTCATTAGAACAACTTTCTAAATTAACACAGTCTTCATTCAAAACATCAAACGTTTTCTCATCAATGGAATGTAAATATTTAGTGTACAGATCACTCGTTAAAATAATCAGACTACGTCTCTCCAACAACAATTCGCAAACTTTATCTCTCCTTACGTTATTCTCTAAAAACTTCAATATTGTGTGGGAACCGCAACTTATAGTTGTTACTATGGGATGAAACAACGGTCCATCCGTGTGGGGCATTATACCTTGTCCAGGCAAATACTCATTAACAAGTACTTGATTCGGTTTCATTTTGTCGAAGACTCCTAAACTCTCTATACGAGACATGTACTTTTGGAGCCATTGTGGAATTACTTCAGGAATCATTCCTTTTTTGTGAGGTACTCCACCGTAATCTTGCAAACGTCTGTTGGATAAACATGTCCATTTAGGTTTTGGAGCGCTGTTTACGTTTTTTATTATTTCGTTCTCTTCCTCAGGTGATATGAAGTTAGGTATGTAAAAAACATCAGGCGGTGCTTTGGATATTTTATGTTTATTTATCTCTTCAATTATTTCCATGTATTTTGATATGGGTGGAATATGGAGCTGCTTCTGATAGTATAAATAATGAACCCAAAATATAGAGGTGTAGAATTCTTAAAACGTTTTATTTATCCTTTGTATTTAAATGTTTATTTACTTCGAAAAATTCACAGATTGTGATGTAAAATCATAGACCTTATTCTGAATCTGTGTACTCATAGATTAAGCAATCTGTGATTCAACCTGATCACAGAACAATATCACATTATTCTGTCAAAAGCAAATATGAAAATTAATTTATAAATTCGAATTTATTATAGCAAAGAAATTCACTTTCAAATTGGCGAACTTCTCATGCCATGTCATGCAACCATCAATTTGGAAACTTTAGAAAAATTCAATGGGTAATTAAAAAAAATAAGTTCACTTATCATTCTTTATTAATCATCATAAAATATCTTAAGCAGCGTTAGAGTTAGGTCCCCTACGACGTCCAAAGGTAGCTACAACATTAACGAATCTCCTGTTATACTGAATCCTACGCTTGCACCTGCCGGTCCTCCTCTTCTTCTTTTCCTGTTTCTCTACTTTGGGTGTTTGTCCTTTTACTTTACCTATAAATCACATAGAACCAATTAGTTCATGAAATTTTGGAAAACGAGGCATCGTTATAAATAACACAATCAATGAAACTAACCTGCACGAGCCAAGGATCCGTGCACTTTTCCTCCCAAGAGACCGACGGAGATTTCGATGTCTGTGCCATCGAATAAATCAAGGGTGTCTTCATCGGCTACTGGCTTGCCAGCGGCATACAGAGATACTTCGGAGGTCTTAAGATTCTCCAAAGCGGCGATTTTATCCTGGAAAAATCAAGTTTCGTAAATTAATACTAGTCTTTAATAGCAGAATTTGATTATCGAATAGATTAAAGAACAATACAAGTTAGGTTAGTGACTATATTTTGGTTGAAATTCTTAACCTATAAAAAGTATGGAATATTTACCTTGATTTGGGAAACGGTTTCAGTTCCCTCACACTCAATAATATGAGTGGATTGACCACGGAAGCACAATTGCATCTTGGGGCTGCTAAAACAAAAAAAAACTTGATATATACGTACACTACCCAAAATCACATGGTTTTAGAATAAGACAAAAACACACTTGAAAACTTGGGGATTAGCGATTTGCAAACGCAGAATGAAATTAAAAATAAAATAAACTCACCTTATATTTCGATTCAAAGGAAAATCAAAAAACACCAGCAAATCTGCACACACCACGTTGTGAAAGGAATGTTCTTGTTACAGAAATGGAGTCCTTTTAGCTAATGTCATCTGTCGATGTCACTGTCTATGTCAGATTTTGTCTTCTTCTTCGAATCCTTTGTCGGTCCTCCGTCAAATGTTTTTGTATATAATTTTTGAAATAATTATAAGATTAAACGAACTTACCTTAAGTGAAGTTCGATCTTAATTATATGAAGCGTCTCGTCCGAATAGATCATTTAACGTAGTATACCCAATTCTGTCCGAAGTGATCACATATTCAAAGTAAGAAAAAGAAATTTCTTACATTTCTAGGTTAATTCTCCGCTCTGTGGTCCAAGTTAGCGCCTCCGAGGAAGCCAACTATTTCAGCCATTATTTTCAAAGCTAATTTATGGAATATTCATGTTGTAATTGTAATCATGATGCAAGAATACTTGCATCAATTGATGCTTGGGTTAGGGTGGGTGGGAATGATCTATTCGGACGAGACGCTTCATATAATTAAGATCGAACTTCACTTAAGGTAAGTTCGTTTAATCTTATAATTATATTATGCGTCTCGTCCTCTAGATCATTTAACGTAGATGTTTAGAGCCACCTTTATACAACATGAATCAGCAAAACCAACTGCAACTAATGTACAACTCTCACAAGTGCTACCAATTTCCACTTTAGTTCCATTCAGATTTCAGATTAAAACAAAATCTTACACGCAGTGTACAAACCCTGATTATAATGACATCAACTTTAAACTGCCCTGGCTAGGGAATCAGTTGAGCAGGTGGGTCTATCATAGACTCTATTGAAGGTGTTTGATGCGGCTGTCTATCTAGCCATTTTCCTTACCTCCAAGGATACCTACTTTTGTGATCAACACATGTGCTAGCATGTCTAGTGCTGTGGGCACTAAAAATGTTGGTATCCCGGGCCCCTTCCTTTAATGTTGATTCGATACATCTGCTCAGAGTTTGACTCGACACTAGAGCATAGGACCTCTTGAAATAGATAAATAACCTATTAGTAGTATGTCTTGGCGGCTTCGTTCATTCCAAGTAAGTAATGAGGATCCTCTATATTTTTCACCTCAGTGGGGCAAGTGTCTGAAACTGATGTGCAGTTATAATTGTTAATAGTTAATTTGAAGGTTTATAACTGCAATTCTATTTCTGCGTTTGGATAGAGCAGAGCTAAGTAATCCCGTACAATGGTAGGATTCCAAGTATGTAGTATTGTACTTGGGCAATGAGAGGCGGAGCCTGTAACCTCCTCTTAAAAAATCTTCTCACCTGGAAATCAGATCCTACCTCTGAGGAAATCAAAAGAGAAAAGACTGTATTGTGTTAAGCAGGCTGTAGGAAGCACCCTTACTAAACTGTTCAGTTAAAATTTTAGCCTGTCCTCAACCAAATTTCTCAAATGAGATATTTTATGTAATTTACACCCGTTCCACCATAACTCAAGTCCATGATTGTATTGTTTAAGGGAAGTTAGCGATAAAATGGCCGTATCTATCGCCTCTTCAGGGTAGCCATTCTTCTTCAAGCCCTCCCTGTGAACCATCCTGCAACTTTCTTGCAAAGTGGATGTGGCTTCTTATTAATTGAAACAAGTAACTCACAAGAAGGATTGAAGCTTTTCTTATTAGCAGACAGTTAAAAAGAGGGTACATTGGCCACTCTGGCACCACTACAAATTCCTTCTGCTCTTTCAACAATAATTTTCTGAAATTGAAAGAAATAAGACACATTTATATCATCATTTTCTTTGTTAATAATTTTCTGCAAAACTCGAGGGATCAGGCAGAACGGTGGAAAAGTATAGTGCTGGAGGTTAGTCCAGGAAATCGTGAAAGCATTTATCGTCATAGCATCCGGATCTAAGTGCCATGATATGAAAAGCGAACATTTCCTATTGTTCCTAGATCTATTTCAGTATTCACAAATTTTTCTTGGATTACCTTAAATGTATAATTAGCTAGTTCATATTCTGAATCTGGTATAAAACGAAGAAACAGCTCTCCGCTTCTACATTATCAGCTGACGAAATATATGATGCATGTAGTAAAATATTTCTAGTTTCTCACCACTACCAAATAACTCTGGTTAACCTGTTCAAATGCCTGTATTTTTGCCTCACCCATTCGGTTGATGTATGAGATCGCTATTGTGTTATCAATACGCAACAATTCCTAACAGTTTATTAGATTTTTCGCAAAACATTTCAGTCCAAACAAAGAGGCTAAAAGCTCCCCGTAGTTAATGTGGTTTAACATCTCTGCGTTATTCGAAAAACCATGGGTTTGGAGCCATTGCAACATACCCCCCCCCTTTGTGATGCATCACTAAAGATTTCCAATAAGTAACTGGGGGGCCTCAACTATTTGAACAAGAAACGTGATCTCTACACCACATTAAATCCGCTTCAATAGAATGTGGAATTTTCATTGTATCATCATAACAGTGGTTGAAGTTTTCCATGCTTAGAACTTTTTATGTTCCATAGCCTTTGTGTATAACCAGCTGTACTTCATAGCTGGACAAGCAGATACTAAGACCCCAACTGTTTTTGCAAATTCCCTGATTTTTAATTGAGCTCCAATTTTAAATTTACTGATCAAGGATACAATTGTCTCCATATCTGTCATAGTTTCCAAATTATAAGTAAGCCCTAAATATTTTACCTCGTGAGATGGATTCAATTTTCTGTTTTCCCAGCTAATAATGAACCCCATTAAACCTGAAGCGCAGATACTTTCGACCATGTTCATGAACAGATATTATATGATATGCATCTGTTCCCAGAAAACAATAGTAATTTTGCAACTATTTTATGGTCCTCTAACTTGAAGTGCTTTGTCAAAATTAATTTGTTCAGGGATTTCAAGTTGAGTATCAGCCTAGTAGGGCCATTTAATTTTTGAATCACAAATATTCCTGAAACAAATTGTCCCTTCACAGGGGAACATTTGCTTATAACCCCCTTTCCTCAATAGTTGAGATATATGGTCTTCTATCTGCTCCCTTTTCTTTGAAGAGTAGTCAGGCTCTTTAGGGACAGTAAACTGCTGTGGGGTTTCAGTAAATAGGATCTTATAGCCTTTGAACCAGGATAAAATTAATGGATCTTTTGTAAATGCCATCCAATTCTTAATGAAAAACTTTAAGCAACCAGCATTACACCTAACCTCTATTGTTTTTTCCAACTTGAGCGCTGTTGTCGGGTGATGGATTGTAGAGGCGATTGCTCCTGCCCTGGTACTCTCTCCTCTTCCGAAGCACTGGCTGTCTGCCCCTCGCATGTGTTGATACAGCCAGGGGGAGGCCTACGAGTTTAAAGGCTTACGAACTGTTGCTGTGGCCTGCTTCGTTGGTCTTCTGTTCAGTTTAAGATCTTCGAAAGCCTTTGTCTCTTTGATTTTCTCGCCAAGGTTATTACCATACAGAAAACCATCAACTGCAGTTGAATTGAGTGCCTCTATCAATCTATCGTTTATACCTGGGTATATCAATTCCTCCATAATGACGATTCATCAAAATGAACTGCCGTCAACAGTTATGCCAGCATCACTGAGACGTCAAATTAGAATGTTATGCGATTCTTCTTTTTGTATGGCTTCATTCAGAGCCTGAGCAATTGCTGTTATTATTTTAATTTACTTTAGGTAAATAATTCGCTATTTTGTGGTGACATTAACTCAACTGTGAAGGCTATGATTTTATTTGTCTCAGAAATGTATCAAGCTTAAATAAGTTAATAATTCAACCATTATTATTTGATAAAAGTCCTCTCAGGACTTATCAGGTTATGGATGTGATCCTCTCAGGATACTTACATGTTATGTAACTCAATCGTGATGGCAATGATATTATTTCTCTCAGAAATGTATCAAGTTACAAATTATGGATGTGATCCTCTCAGGACACTTCCATGTTAAGTAACTAACCATAAGGGCTCTGATATGTCATTTCTTTCAGAAATGTATCAAGTTACAACTTATGGATGTGATCCTCTCAGGACACTTCCATGTTAAGTAACTAACCATAAAGGCTCTGATATGTCATTTCTTTCAGAAATGTATCAAGTTACAAATTATGGATGTGGTCCTCTCAGGACACTTCCATGTTAAGTAACTCAACCATAAAGGCTCTGATATGTCATTTCTTTCAGAAATGTATCAAGTTACAAATTATGGATGTGATCCTCTCAGGACACTTCCATGTTAAGTAACTCAACCATAAAGGCTCTGATATGTCATTTCTTTCAGAAATGTATCAAGTTACAAATTATGGATGTGATCCTCTCAGGACACTTCCATGTTAAGTAACTCAACCATAAAGGCTCTGATATGTCATTTCTTTCAGAAATGTATCAAGTTACAAATTATGGATGTGATCCTCTCAGGACACTTCCATGTTAAGTAACTCAACCATAAAGGCTCTGATATGTCATTTCTTTCAGAAATGTATCAAGTTACAAATTATGGATGTGATCCTCTCAGGACGCTTCCATGTTAAGTAACTCAACCATAAAGGCTCTGATATGTCATTTCTTTCAGAAATGTATCAAGTTACAAATTATGGATGTGATCCTCTCAGGACACTTCCATGTTAAGTAACTCAACCATAAAGGCTCTGATATGTCATTTCTTTCAGAAATGTATCAAGTTACTGTGGCCATTGAAGGCCCCTAGAAATTCAACTTACATATTATCCTTCCTTCCATTTCAGGTCCCCGTCTCGGATCATGGTCCCGGATTAGATTGAACTCGTAGAAGAATGACACCAGATAAAGCAAATGTCCTCTTAGGACACACAGTATAAGGTACTCTACCTTATACTGTGGCTATGATATCGTTTCTCTCAGAAACGTATCAAGTCAGAGACAGGTTGTCTCTGACCAGGTCATCAAATAAAGCAAATGTCCTCTCAGGACACACTGTATAAGGTACTCTACCTTTTACTGTGGCTATGATATCGTTTCTATCAGAAACGTATCAAGTTATTTGAGACCTTTCACTTCCTTCCTTCCTTCCTTCTCTTGTTCTCTTGCTTCGTCCCATTTTCTAAAAAATAAAAACATTTTTAGTATGTTATCACTTTCGCACATAAATGAATAATGGCTGAAATAGTTGGCTTCCTCGGAGGCGCTAACTTGGACCACAGAGCGGAGAATTAACCTAGAAATGTAAGAAATTTCTTTTTCTTACTTTGAATATGTGATCACTTCGGACAGAATTGGGTATACTACGTTAAATGATCTAGAGGACGAGACGCATAATATAATTAATTGTACTCGTTTTATATTTTAAAATTTTAAGTTTGAAAACATGATAAGAATATTAATAATTGCAAAAAGAACGAGTCGATACATAAATGGCTCCGGTGCAAGTCAAGCCTCACCGACAGAACACCACTACAAAACGGCTGAAAACGAGAGCAGATGTTTGAAAATATTTTGTTCTATGGTTGGAAATACATGAAATTTTTCAATGGTGGATATCGGCAAATATCAACAAATTTAGAACTATAAGTAAACAATCATGAATAAATTCGCCTGAGAAACATTGCAAACAAATAATTTTATAATTCAACGATATCCACTTGAATATTCCCACAATTATCCAAAATGGTAAGAATATTTGGCTTCACCTCGCAATCATTAATATTTTTCGTCATATATTTCAGGATGTATTTCTTATGATACGTAGAAAAAAACTCACAATATTCACGGATGCGAAAGACACCACAACAGTATTGGAGTTGAAAAAAATAATAGAAGGTGAAAGTTGATGAATATTGTGTCCTTATATTTCAGCGAGTTGTTTGATACAAATCCCCAACTCAACATGTGTTTCTCCTATAGCTTTTTCAAATAAGATGAATGACGATATTACATTATTTTGATTATTATCATCAATGGTTACTTGTTCCCTAGGTATCCTTAAAGTTCCCACCAGAAATCAAAAACTTTTTAATAGAGAAAATAATGTAATGGAAGATGAAAAGCAGCTGCAGGATTATGGTTTAACTTCGAACACAGCGAAAGCTCAGAATCCGGCAACTATTGGTTTAGCAGTTAGGTGAGAAACTTCATCTATCTTAGTTATTTAATTACAATCCTCAGAACCTGATTCTGTTATTTGAATGAAATAGTTTTGAACTGAATTGCACCTAGCGTTTCTTTCTGCTTGTAGATATTGATCTTCATTAATGAAAATATGTTTAGTAAAGGCGGTGAGTGAGGGTGGTTTTAATTTTAATATCTTGGGAAAATTTTGCAACATTAAAATATAACAAAGACATATTTCCTACAGGAAAAAAAGTTGTAATGAGAGAGTAGAACTCGAGATGAGGAGGAATTGTTATAATTTTTTCCAAAGGAATTTGGGGACAGAATTTTATTATTTTTTCATAGACAGTGAGTGGACTTGCTGAGTATTAATTTTTTCGAAAATTTAAAGAACGTTCATTTGTTGTCCTCAACAATGGGGACTTTAGTTAATTTTTAAAATTATACTTATAAACTTCATCCAAATTTTCACTAAAAAGCATAATTTGTTTATTTCACTTAATATGGGTTTGTCTTGGTTTCAGTTTCTTATTTTACTATTTTCCATCGAGATTCTGAGAAAATAAACATTGAAAAGGGAGAAAAGAAGTTATTCTAACTGCTAACAGGATACAAATTTTCTCTATTTCAGTATCGGAATGAGTTCATTACAGCACTGTTTTTAGTAATATTTTTTGTTTCGTGGTTGTCAACAATGAGTGCCGATCCTATCAATTTTCGACACACGTCAAGTTGGAAATGTCAATTTTCGTCAGTACACCAACTGCCAAGATGCACAAAAGTCACTAGGATGTATATTCTGAATTTTCCATTGAATTTCAACGAAATTTGACTGAAATAGAGAAAATATCGTCTAATACTCGTTGCAGAATGCAATTCCAACACTCATGCGTTCGAAAACGAGCGACGAAGGAGCATTCGTATTGGAATAGGAGCCCATTCTGCAACTTGTTTTAGAATATACTATTTCTGAAACGATCCAGACAGAACTTCCAGTTTTTGTTTAATCTCATAATGCTTGTTATTCATACAGGGATGACAGTGGACCCTTTGAAGCCCTTGAATTGACTCCCTATTCTGCACCACCTGATCTACCTGATGTGATGAAGACACCGGAGACCAATGGACAGGAGCAATCAGCTTGAAAACAATGGAATAATCATTGCACATTTGAATTCTGTTCATTCAATTCCATCAATAATGTTGTTCCGAGAATGAGTTACCAAATGAATTACTTTTTTATATTCCTAAAAAAATAACTTTGTAATTCAGATAGCTGAACATTGTATTTTTTTCTCCATTATCAATTCAGTTGATTTGAATTTTTTGTGTAAAATTTCCAATGGAATTTGTCTTAAAAAATTGAATAAACTCAGTGCTTGTTTTATTCTCAAACAAATTTCGGATTTCCCTTCACCAAATAACTAAAACTGCGAGTAGTATTTGTGAATGCAGTAACCAGTGGCTATGAATTTTGAAGCAATAATGAATAAGTTAATTTTCCTTTACCATTATTCAAAATTTGATGTATAAAGATATCTATACTACTACATTTGCGCCACCTAGTGGCGGAACTCTGAACTATTCCAAAGATACGTGGCTCCACCTATCGGTGGCTGTTCAAAGCTAGATACATTTTTACAGATTCCTGTACCGAAATTACCCCACAAAGGTTTTAGTTCAAGGAATCGCCGATAGATGGCACTGATGTTGGAATTGGTTCAGGAGTTGACCGAAAGGGGGCGCCACGTATGATTTCGGGTTCACCCATATTCCGGTAGATGGCGCCACCTTATTTAAATTTCGTGGTCTAGTTCAAGGGCTTGCCGATAGATGTCGCTGATGTCGGAATTTAGTTCAGGTGTTGGCCGGAAGGTGGCGCCACCTTATTTCAATTTCGTGGTCTAGTTCAAGGGTTTGCCGAAAGATGTCACTGATGTCGGAATTTAGTTCAGGTGTTGGCCGGAAGGTGGCGCCACCTATGCTTTCAGGTTCACCTGAATTCCGGTAGATGGCGCCACGTTATTTCAATTTCGTGGTCTAGTCCAAGGGTTTGCCGATAGATGTCGCTGATGTTGGAATTAGTTCAGGTGTTGGCCGGAAGGTGGCGCCACCTATGCTTTCAGGTTCACCTGAATTCCGGTAGATGGCGCCACCTTATGTCAATTTGGTGGTCTAGTTCAAGGGTTTGTCGATAGATGTCGGAATTAGTTCAGGTGTTGGCCGGAAGGTGGCGCCACCTGTGCTTTCAGGTTCACCTGATTTCCGGTAGATGGCGCCACCTTATTTCAATTTCGTGGTCTAGTTCAAGGGTTTGCCGGAAGAGGTCGCCCTAATTCCTATGGAAAATTCGGCGATACATAAGATCTCTCCTCGAGAGTGAGAAATAGTTGAAATTGGTGAGCCAGAAATCAACCTCAATTTCTCTGAAGGATTTTAGGGAAAAAAAACGCCGTTTCCAAAATATAAATTTACTAAAAAAACAGACAATTTTTCTCTTCCAAATAGAACAAACGTTTCCCGAATCTGTAATGATTTTCAAAGTATACAACATTCTCATAAATAACATTGAATCGAACATATATCCATTATTTGTGTATATACCTATATATATTTTTATATACAAAGTGTACATTTAAAAAATAATTATATATATTTACGACATGAAATATCAAGAGCACTTGTTTCGCATTCTTAATTCTTACTTTTTACATTGAGCTGTCTTCACTGAAAAAAATTCAAGACATCACATAAAAAATATGTAGTAGGTACACTCATGAATTTGGTACAATTGGTAATCTTTCGTTTCGAGAAACTCCCACATCATCCTCTATTTACATGTTCACATTTTCTATTCATTACACCATTTGATAGGAATACGACGTCGTAGTAGTAGTAGATAGAGATAATAATTTCAAGCTATAAAGAGTCAAACAGTCATTACTTAATATCTTAGTAAGTATAGGTAACACAGGCAATGAAGACAGTTGAGTCAATATTTTTTTATATACACACACCTAGCGTGGATGCTTCATCAACATGCAGTCCTCCCAGGTTTCGATTTTATCAAGTTTTGGCCCTCCGAACTATCGCTATCACTAGAATCCCCCTCACTCACTGCCACTACGTTGTAGTTGCAGGTCACCCTCGGCTTTTTTATCGATACTTTGCTGAACCTTTGCTGTGGCGGTGGCTGCACACTGTTTCTCTGAAAAAAATTAACATCAACGATCTTTTCATGAACTATCATCTCCTCAATCTAGTTCGAAGGTCACCTGTGAAGAGGTAGTGTATAGCGAAAGAAAAAGATCGTGAGGAAAAATATCGTAAGAGAAACAATATCGCGGGAGAAAAATGAAGAAAAAAAGTAAATAAAATATCGTTGAGTAAAGAACTGCAGCACTGAAGTCTTTTAACCTTTCCCGCCTCCTCTGACTGGGCGTCACTGGTGCGTGCAAAATTAAATTTCATTTTGCGAATGATAACTCGCACATCTCTGAAAGACATATTTACTGTGCATGTGTCATATAAAAACACCGAGAAAAATTGCATTAAGACTTACTTGCAAAACGAGGAAAAGGATGATGAACAGCATTATGATACAAAAACAAGCGGCGATGGTAATACCCGTAATGAAGTTGAAGGAGTTCATGATTTGAAGAGTCGAAACCGGCTGCGCTGATAATAACAGCGCCTCGACGTCAATCTTTCTCTTGTCGCTTTCCGAGGGGCATCCTAAAAACGAAAGTTACACTCAGAGAGGACATCAACGACATGATCAACGACGCGATGTGGAAATGGGCGTTCAGGGTTCTGCTGCGAGAAGCTTAATTTTTTCTTCTGTCTTTTTCTTTTCGTTATTTTCTTTTTCTTAATTTTTTTTTGCTTTCAAAGTATGATTCTCGTGAACAGATTTTCCTACGTCTCTCGCTTGTTCCAGCGATAAATCAGAGCAAATCTCCTCGCGATCTCCTATCCCGCCCAATAAAACCGGCTTCGACGTCCATAAATTGTCGCGAAACAAAACTGATCGATACCTACCGGGACAATCTCTGCATGAATAATAGCACTTCTGACAGCCGAAATCCGTTTTATAATATCCCTCGGGACAAGTGGGCCTGCACTGGCCGGCCATCAATTGCCATCCGGACGGACACGTAACGCACTCGTTCTGTAACGGACCGCTGCACGTCTTGCAGCTCATGTAGCATCGCTGACACTGACCCTTGTCGCTGTAATATCCGGACGCACATGTCGACTGACACTCGCTGCCCTGGAGCTGCGAACACACATAATTCAAGACGGTCACTCGGATATGATGCATCGCTCGTAGATTGTTTGTCGGATAGGGATGGGGGTGGCTGGCCCGAAGCCACGGGGGCAGGGTTTATTAATATGGAACGCAGGTGGCTGGACGGACCGAGACCTATAAATTCGGCTGGAAACCTTGGGCATAACGAGGATGCGATGGTATCGCGCCCAAGTAGATATATTGGAGATTCCTTGGCATTTGGGGCCATTTTCATGTCGCAGTCTCGGTGTAGAATACTGGAATACGTGGAACAGAAACAAACAGAAGATACATGGAATTGAGGGAGCAGGGAAAACAAACAACAGAAAGATCAGGATGGTGATGATGTTGACTTGGATCTAGATTTCACCAGAAGGAAGAAGAACTGAATGAGATTCGCACTGAAAACACCAATGAAGCTGCGAACAATGAGAATGAAGTCGAGGAGATTCCAACACATTTCCGAAAGATATGCTCACCCTCAAACCGCTCGCGCATTCAGTGCAGTTCATCTTGGAGAAGCAGTTGGCGCAGGTGTGCAGACACGGCTGGCACGATCTGCTACCCTCGTCCTGGAACGTTCCCTTTCGGCAGGCGCCCACGCACTTGGTGCCTTGCAGCATCAACGGGCTAGAGCAGGAAAGGCACGCGTGTTCCGTAGGCCCGTCGCAAGACTCGCAGGTGGAATGGCATGGTTTGCAGTTTCCGCCGTCCAGATACTGATCTGCGGCCACACATAACGAAATGTTGTATAGAAAAAGCTGCTGGGCAAAGCAGAAAATTATCGGCTTACCTATCTCGCAACGTTCGCTGCCGTGCGGCACGCACCGTCCCTTGGCGTTGATCTGCCAATCGTCCAGGCACAGGATGCAGGTGGTCCTGTTACACTCCGAGCATCCGGGTGGGCACTCGATGCACTCCCTTTGGTGCGGGTCGGCGTAATGGTGGGCCGGACAGTCCTTGATGCAGGCGCCCTCGTGCCAGAAGCGACCCGAGCTGCACGAGATACACTGCGAGCTGTTCGAGCCCCTGCACGTCTCGCAGTTGTTGTGGCATGGTTCGCATCTGAGAATCCGAAATTTTCGTCATTTAGAACGAATATAAAAAACGTTGAAGGAATGCTTCTGGAATTCACCAAAGAACAATTTTTGTTTTTTTTCTGCGAGTTCGTTAGTAGTTTTTCTTCACCAAAACACCTATGTTCTAATGCCTCAACGAACCAACGCCAACTAAACCGCGGCATAAACTCTATCGCCGTGACAAAAAAGACCACGAGGGGCATACGCATAAAAAACGTCTGTTGCTTCATCGTGAAATCGCTCAACGTACGGGCAAGCAGCCAGAACATCGTGTAAATGAACCGTACCCAATTTGCCGACGAAAATGGGGCGGCATCAACCGACCGCGGGGCAATTGAAAATGCTCGCATGTTCGAGCACAAACAAGAGATACACGTATAATATGCGATGGTGCCCCCGGCGGCATCTGCAACAACCCGAGCCAGCCACGATATTATTAATTTCCATCGCGGCAACGGACGGCCAATCAAATATTCGAGAATCGCGGCGGTTGGCAAACAAATAGGATACGCCGCGGCGCGAAATGATGAAGACGCTGTGTACCTTAGGAATTATCTAACGAGGGAGCTGATTTAATCGGGGGCTGTTGGTTCGGGACGTAAACCCAGACGATTTGTAACGTCTCAGAAAGAAATTGTTGACACTACCGCCGTGGAAGACAATCATCAGATTATCCCTCTCGTCAATACTGAAACAAGTGCTCGAAAGAAGGAAAAAACATGCGCAAAAAGGTAGTGAGCATCGATCTAGATTGTGTAAAAACTTCTGTTAAACTCACGTGTAATATTCGGTCTCGTAAGTCCCAACGGGGCAGGCCGCCAGACATTTGTTCTGATAGAGAAGAAGATGATGGTCACAACTGGTGCAATGGTCAGGTCTCTCCTGACACGCCAAACAGTTTGGTTGGCAGCCGACGCAAGTTTTGTGCAGATAATCTGTGGAAGAAACATTTGATTTCCATGTGAGAAATCTTTCAACTGTTCGTCGAATCGACCAACGGAGCTTTGAATTAATCGCATTTGAAAATTCTCTGTGTGAACACGACCCGAGTAGACGCGAACTCGACGCGAACCCGACGCGAACCCGACGCCGACGCGAACCCAACGCGAACTCGACCCGACCAGACCCGATCCGACTCAAATCTTGGGCGAAAAATGATCAAACGGTAAGACCCCCTTAAAAAAAAACACCACAATCAACAATAGAATTATTGTTGATAGCATTCTATGAGAAACAATCCAATCTAGTGAAAATTTGCACTTTTTGAATTGCCGATCATGAATTCTTCTCGATCTGATGACCTCTCGTTTCCAGGTCACCTTTCAGAAACGCAATTTGTCCGGAGCGCCAGGCGAAAACCGATCAGGGAATTCGAAAATCCATGGAAACGAGAGTTAATTTCATTTGATTAGATTAGCGAACGTTTGAAATGTCATCCGGTAAATGTCAGATTCAGCTGTAACCCGACGCGGAATAACGAAACGCGATTGGAAAAATAAATCATTATTGTTCGCCTACGCATGAATCCAATCAGAGTCCCGTATGGCGTCGAATTGAACGGAATTATATTTTTTAGAGAGACGCGTTGAATTCGTTGAAAAATCGTTTGTTGAAATTTTCGGACCCGATGAACTTCGATGTGAAATAATTGGAATTTATTTTCGGTGGAATCTGTTCCTCTGGAAGTATACTACTTTATAATGGAGAATCTCTTCCCTAACTCGACGAAAATAGATGAGAATCAACGCCTGAGACGATAACGTCAAAGCTAAGACGACAACGGCGAAGCTAAGACGATAACGACAGAACTAAGACGATAACGGCAAAGTTAAGACGATAACGTCAAAGCTGAGACGACAACGGCGAAGCTAAGACGATAACGACTGAACTAAGACGATAACGGCAAAGCTAAGACGATAACGACAAAGCTAAGATGATAACGTCAAAGCTGAGACGACAACGGCGAAGCTAAGACGATAACGACTGAACTGAGACCGTAACGGCAAAGCTAAGACGATAACGACAAAGCTAAGACGATAACGGCAAAGCTAAGACGATAACGGCAAAGCTGAGATGATACGGGAAAGCTGAAATGATACCGACAAAGCTAGACGATAGCGACCAACTTAAGAAGATGACGGCATTTGTAAGACGATAACGGCAACATGAGACGATAACGGCATTCGTGAGACGATAACGGCATTCGTAAGATGATAGCCACCAACTTAAGACGATGACGGCAAAATTAAGACGATAACGGCAACATAAGACGATGACGGCAAAATTAAAACGATAACGGCATTCGTTCGATGATAACGGCATTCGTAAGACGATTACGGCAAACGTATATAAATCTCAAAAATTGAAATAATGACGATAGTGTCCGAAGCCGATAACGTTAATATTAAGAGTGGAAAAAAACCCGGATTCGTTGGGGATACTTCAGCGATCGAAGTCTCAGCTGAGATAGATCATCGTCGAAGTAATTATCATCGGGCTCGGATATTGCATGTACACACACAGGATAACTCACCTTCGAAATATCCCTCGGGACACTGCTGCAGGCAGATGCCGAGATCCAGGACCCTGACGTATCCGGGGGAGCAGGTCGAACAGCTGTTCTGATCGGGACCCGTGCATGTCTCGCACGCCTCGTGACACGTCTGACACACACCTTTGGGGTCGGCGAAGCTCCTGGGAGGACAGGCCCTCACGCAATTCCTGGATGGGGGGGCAGAGAGATTAGAGAGAACGAAGCGATTTATCGGGGAACGTTCGAGGACGTGAGCTGCGTGTTCGAGACGGGAATGTGTCGGGACGAAAATGAATTGCTGCGGATTCCTTTCGCTGGTTTTCAGCTTCCACTCTTGTATACGTCGCTTTTGAGTAGATGAGAAGCGGACAAACCGAAATGTTAACGGAACATCTCATCGTGTGGGGTAACATTAGAACGATATCAGGTTGCGGGCCCAGACTTAGTCGAAATCCAAAGTTTCCCAATTTCCTGTAAAAACTCCATCAGGGTCTCCCGCAAACCGAAGCGTAATGAAATCGTCCCGGTGCGGATCTCCCCGAAAACCAAAACGGTTCGATAAACCCGCGCGACAAACAATCCGAAATTTTCATAACGCTCATCATACTTCGCCGTCTCATTTATTCCTTTCAAAGCACACTCCCCGCCGATTGTACAACAAAAGAGTCCGCCGGAAAGAAATAATTTCCGACGCAAATAAATCAGGCCGTCGCATTAATTAGGGACGGGCGTCCAATCAGGGCATGTTTACCGGCATAATCCGTTCATCCCTAATTTGGATTCTGCGAAAGAATGGAAAAGATAACTTTCCAGATACTCCGGGGCAGATTCAATTTCCTGACGAAGTTCGCGGGAGAAACAAGGTGGAATATTTCGTCTCTCGGTCGACGAGGGAGATCTAAGGGGGGCCGTACGCGCGACGTTCGGACGCTGAAATTCAAAGCTTCTGGTCGACATAACCTTTATTTTATCTCCCACTGACATTTCTTAACCGTTCCATGAAAATATCAGAGAAGATGGCGAGAGACAAAGATCTGATATCTAGCAGAGTCGTCGGACAGTCCGACGGTCTTACGTATATAATAAAAGGGGGCAACCTTCTCTAAACTAGTTCGGGCAAGTTCTCCAGTGGCGAAATCTCGGATTCTATAATGAAAAATGCGCCCATTATTATCCGGCGGCGTCTTCATCTCGCCGGTTTTCTTCGTGCTCATTTACCGCAGAAATGGGTACGACACTTCATATCCAGGCCCAGGGTTCTCCTCAGTTGTCGCTTCAAATAGTAATCTTTTTTGATCATTTCTCTGGGAAAGGAATAAATCAGCATTAGGTCGGGAGTGAATCGGACAAATGAGGAAGAAGAGGAATGAGAGGAATCGTCGGTTTTCCGACGACTTTCGGCTGAACCGAGGCACCTTTGGGGCCGCGGAACGAGTTTGGTCTGCGGCGTGAAATTCCACTTTGGTGAGGATTTATTCGCAACCCTGGGGCGTTCAAATGTCGGGTTGCACGTATACAGGGTGACACTTTTACATATATTCTAACGAAACAGCAGATTTTTGACCTTGAAGTCACAGTGGAATGTAACTCCCTTACCGAACTATATAAACATCTTAACGAATTTTTTCCACTGTTCACTGAAAAAATGAATAGTTGAAACTAATCCAAGAATTCATTGCCAAAGTTTGGCCGAAGAACTCGAAGAGTCCAGTAATGTTTATGGAGAACCTAAGACAAAACCAGCGAAGCTAAGAGATAACGGCAACACTCAGACGATAACGTCAAAGATTAAGCAATTACGGCAATGCTAAGACGATAACGGCAAAACTCAGACGGTAACGTCAAAGCTTAGACGATAACGGCAAGGCTGAGACGATAACGGCAAAGCTGAGACGATAACGACAAAGCTAAGACGATAACGGCAAGGCTAAGACGATAACGGCAAAACTCAGACGATAACGTCAAAGATTAAGCGATTACGGCAATGCTAAGACGATAACGGCAAAACTCAGACGGTAACGTCAAAGCTTAGACGATAACGGCAAGGCTGAGACGATAACGGCAAAGCTAAGACGATAACGACAAAGCTTAGACGATAACTGCAAGGCTAAGACGATAACGGCAAAGCTGAGACGATAACGACAAAGCTAAGACGATAACGGCAAATCTAAGACGAAAACAGCAAGGCTAAGACGATAATGGCAAGGCTAAGATCATAACGGCAAAGCTGAGACGATAACGGCAAAGCTGAGACGATAACGGCAAAGCTGAGACGATAACGGCAAGGCTAAGATGATAACGACAAGGCTAAGACGATAACGGCAAAGCTAAGACGATAAAGACAAACTTAAAAAGATAACGGCAAATCTGAGATGTTTATGCAGAACCTAAGACCATAACGGCAAACCTAAGGCGATAACGGCCAAAGGAGCATTGTGTATCTGAAAGAATATGACAATCGTTAGACGATAACGGCAAACCAAAGTCGATAGCGACAATCTTAGACGATACCGGCAAACTTAGGACGATAACGGCAATCTCAAGATGTTACCGGTATGTTTAATAGCATTGCTTTTATCAAAGGGGCCAAAGCGACATTCCATAGCTGAAAAGAATACGACAATCGCAAGACGATAACCGCAAACTTAAGTCGATAACGGCAACATAAGTGGAATGTAACCCCCTTACCGAACTATATAAACATCTTTACTTAACGAATCTTTTCCACTGTTCACTGAAAAATGAATCCACTGCCAAAGTTTGTCGAAGAACTCGAAGACTCCAGAAAACAAGAACGAGAAAAGAAAGAAAAAAAGCCAAGTATCTAAAACTTCCCGCATTCACCCTTGAACAAAATGCCACTCACCCGTCCATCCTTTTGTTCTTGCAAGCGATACACTTGGACGAACCCACGCCGAAACATCCCTGGTAATCGCACTGCTCGTCGCACCCGTCCTTGGTCTCTTCGTCGTTGTCCCCGTCATCCGGATTCTGCCTGACGATCGTCTTCTTGCCGTCCAGCGAGGTCACGCTCTGCTCCGGTTCGGAGCCCGAAAACGTGTACACGTTCGGGAAATTGTTGAAATTCTTGAACAGGTCGGGACTGAAAAAATTATCGGTCACTTGCGTCACCGGCTCCGAAGGGGTCGGCGAGAAAAAAGAGCCCAGGGGCAGCTTCCACGCGCTCTTAACGTTCGGGCCGCCCTGCTGGCGCAGCCTGACGGGGTTCACCTTTGTTCCGTAGAAGACCAGCTGCCACTTCTTCAGTACGCCGGGTTGATTTACCCTCCTTTCGCCCGCGTTGATGACCTGGAGGGTCCAGCGCCCGGCCGCCCTCTCGCCCCAGAAATGGACGCTGAGGAACGGCCAGTCGTCGAAGTTGGACGCCAGCACGTCTCTGGGTCTCTCGAACAGAAGGGTCGACTGGGTACCCATCGGGGAGGTCAACAAGATCCTCAGGTTCCCCCTGGGGAAAAACCTGAGGGTAACCTTACACTGCACGTGCTCCAAGAAGCGCACTTCGTTCAGCGAGTTGGCGCAGGCGTCGACGTCCATGAACAAGTTCAAGGCGTCTCCGTACTTCGAGCCGATCTCCCGGTCCTCCACGATCTCCCTGGACTTGCAGATGTGCTGGGGAGGCACCGTGGTCCATTTCTCGGCCAGGGCGACCAGAGCGGACGCGTCCATGAGGCCGTATCCGAACTTGTGGGAGACTTTTCTCTTCATTCCGTTGGATACCCAGCCGGTCTCTTTCTCCAAGGGCGTCGCTCTGGAGGTGAGAACCACCAGGTACTGCATGTCCCTCCAGGTGAGGCTGGGGTTGGCTTCGAGGGCCAGGGCGCATATGCCGGCGGCCAAGGGCGCGGAAGCTGACGTGCCGGTGTGTTCGACCGTGCAGATGTGATCCGGTCTGAGCCTGGCGTCCATGTCGACGGTGGCGACGCTCTTGTCGTGTCCGGGGGTACCTGAACTGTAGGTGGTGGCGAGGGTTGATGAGCATTCTTCGAGGTACCACGGTTTGTAGCTGTAATTTTCGAGTTAAATTAAAAAGGAACGATGGGGGTTTTGGGACAACTTACCCTCCCTGCGTGGCGCTGGATATGCTGAGCGTGAAGATGCTGTTCGTGTACCCGTCGCAGTTACAGGAGTCGATGTGGCGCCCGCCGTTACCCGACGCCCACACGAATATGGAACCTTTTCCCTTTCGTCCGCTGGTGACGCCGTAGATGAACGCCCGCCTGGCCAAGGGACCGGGACCGTCGACCGTCTTACCGTCGTCCTCCGGGCCCCAGGAGGCGCTGTAAATGTCGATGTGCTCGGGGTTGAGGCCTAAGGCTCTGGCCTCGACCGCGTCGTTGACCACCCCGTCCAACATTCTGACGCCTGAAAGGGTTAAGTCATTTGCTATGAGGTCGTATCTGCCAGTGTGCCGGTCGGCGGAAACCGAGACCGCCGTCCGACGTCTACGCTGTCCGTCTCCGGTTCACGTGCCGGACTCTCTTGGTTTCGTTCGTTTCGGTGTTTTGGTGAAGTGAAATTTGGTTGGATTTTCTCAAGGAACGACCAGTACAGATGGGGAATAAGAAAAGAACTGTACGTCGGAAAGAAACCATTAAATGGCGGTCTTTTATGACGGCCGACAAATTATTAACGCCGTGGCGGTAACAATTCAACATTAACCGCGTCTGGAGGCCGATTCTCCCCCCGGAAACCTTCGTTTTTCCGGGAGTATTATTGATAACGCGACCGGGGAAGTAATCGTCCCGCGGGACGTTTAACGTCCTGCGGAAACGGCACTACACGGCGCGAAATGAGTATGGAACTTTCGAATTCATTTAACTCGGCTTTTTCCCGAGACTCTATCTTTACGACACGTCCGGGATATAACTGTAAATTTGAGTTACCTCCCTCATACTTTAATTTTCGTTTTCCCGGAAAAATTAGGAAGGGGCGAGACGATTGTTTCCGGGAACTGCACCCACGGGAGACGGAAACGTACGGAACTGATTAGGATCTATATACGGATCGGGGGGAAAAACAACGATTTTTGCGCGTTACCGGAGGAATGTTTCTCTTCATATCCGGTTTGTTGCGATTGTAAATCTCCCGGTTCCGCGCCCTCCGAATCAACGACCTCCAGTTTGTGTTCATGGAGATTTCGAAAGTACACTATATGACAAAGGAACTGCAACACCCAGAAGGAGCTGTTTCAAAGATTCCGGATCAGAAGCCAACTTACCGCCAATGCTCGCGTTGTAAGCCACCCCCACCCCGCAGAATTGGTTGTAAGCGACGGCGGCCACTTCGCCCGCGCACCTGGTCCCGTGCTTGTTGTCGCCGTTGTCCTGGGGCATGGGATCGTCGTCGTTCCCGTTGATGTCGGTGCTGGCCAGAGGGTCCTGAAAAATAAATGAGCCTACACATCCGCCGCATCATCTGCCTAATTTGCGGTTCGGACGTACGCGTCGCGACGCTGATTGAGGAACATGCGCCTGATGAGTTTCTCTACGGACGAAACGAAACGGGAGTACGATTTTTTTTAATTGCGAACCGGGAATTGATCCAGACCGTTGTTTCGAGAAGGGATGATCTTTTTTTGATGGACGGTTCGTCGGGGATCCTTGCTAATTTTCAAATGGAGCTGGCGGAACAGGAACGAATGTAGGTTTCAGGACTTCGATTTATCCACCGAAATTTGAGTGAATACCTGATTCATATGGAGGTAACTTTGGCTTCCATATGAATTAGGTCAAATTGATCAACCCTTTCAGATCAGTCAGCCACGTGTCTCCCCTTGATGAGTCAAATCAGAATCCCTCAAAAGAGCTCCGAACCTCAAATCCGAATTTCATGTAAATAGCTTCTTTTAATACGAAACGATGCTGCCCATAAATTGAGCTCTCGGTTTGACCGTCAACTTACGTAATTCTGAGCCAAATCCGGATGATTCGTCTGAATGCCGTCATCTAAAATGGAAACTACAACACCTTTACCGGTGTAACCTTTCTGCCATGCCGGTCCTACGTTCATGTCTAATCCGTCCTTTGCACCTCCATTCTGCAAACAAATAGAATAATTAGTCAGTTGCGATCGAATAAAAGAAGTATTGTCAGATATATATTATTTCTTATAATAGGCTGAAGGACCTTAGGTCGATGGCCATAAATAAACTTTTCTTCTTTCTTCTATTATTTCTTAATGAAATAAGATCTTCCTAGAATAATTCTTCCAAGATAAGCGTGACACTTTTGGCTTTGCGTTTGATAATGTCCATGCGTGAGCTTTTCGAGTCCCGGATGTGAAACATTTATCTTATAATTGAAAAGAATCCATGAGTGCAATATGAGATTTAGCAGTTGTGTATACCATTTCTTAGAATAAGATAAATGGACCAATTTAGGCTCAAGCGTTTCTTGGTAGATCCTTGGTGGCCCGATGCCACCTATATTATTCATTATGCTTGAAGATGCACTTGGCTCTTGCTTATTTCATTGGCTTGAGTCTTACAAGAAGTAAACCCTTTTTTCTCAAATGCAAATTGGGGCATAATGGGGGTAGTGAAGGCAGTTGATTGTTAGTCGAAGAGTCGGTAGAAAGTTAAGACGGAAGTAGTTATTGCCGTTAGAGACGGAATTTGATCTTCAAGACGGTAAAAGATCAATTAATTTGTTCGGCGTAAAGACGTTTCCTTTCTTGCGAAGTTCAGTAAATGTGATATGCCATATAAACATCACCGGTACGGTTTTCACATAGTAATGAAAGAATTTTTGAAGGATATTTCATTATTCTGAGGTTTTCGCTATAGCTTTATTCATCATCCCTCTATTGCATAGCGTTATCTTTGTCATAGAATCGTACTGACCCAGTAAAAACATCTTGTTATCGTTACCTGCTTCATAATAACCGAGGTATTGGTGAATATACCCAAATGAGTAACTGATAGTGAATAAAATTGACAATCGGTTAGATATTCCGGCTCTTAGTTTTGCTTGCCGAGTGGTTGAATTGGAACATTATATATTTACTGTTCCAAGTACGGGCTTATAAACATGATGAATCAATATTGGAAAAATACCTGTCTGTAACAATTGAAACGATCCTTGTGTCTGAATTATCTCGATGTTTATGATGAATACCTGATGGTGCTTTTATATTTTTTCAAAAAGCGTTTTGTTCGATTCAATAACGCAGAAACTAATACAAATATTGCATTCCAATCATGGCGAATGTTCATTTTGTTTCTAGTGGCGTAATGACGTACTCGAGCACGCATTCGATGCAATTCATCGAAAATACGCCAAAATGAGTTTATTTATTCCGCCTATGTAACGCGGATCCAATTTTAGTTGGAACACACTAATGAACGCATTATTCCGGCTCAGCCAATTTTAGTTCGAATCAATTTTTCATCCGACACGTTTGTTAGATTCCCCTTTCGGCAATCGGAATTATAGCACGGTAATGAACAATATCATGGGAGCACTTACACGCCGGATCGACGCTTTGAATTTAATTCGACTTATTGCGAACACGATCGATATAAAAATGTTGTGGAATAACGCTAAATTGTGGGGAATAATCCAACAAATGAATCGATAATTCGAAAATTAACGAAGGCAAGGTTGTTCGGTGCATGAAGAAAAAAGAGAAAATGAACCAATATCCCAATATTCTTGGAATACAAAATTAAGAATAGGATTAAGCGTTGCCTCAAGTGTGTGGTTTCAGATGGACGTCATTTCGAAACAGATTAAACAGATTTGGAACTTTTCTATCAAAATGTATGCCACGGACGTTGTATGCCATTAACAAACTTTCAATATATTCCGCAAAATTACCGTCCCCGTGAATGATAACAACAGTAATTGAAATATACGTATAATTAATCAAAATTACGGAATAATGGTGTTTGTACCAGTGGCGGATCGTGTGAACGCGCCGTGACGTATAATAATTATTATCATGCAAATCCGGAAGCCATGAACGGACGAAATTCAAATATTTCATGCATAAATTTTAGGTCGGGACCGCTAATGGAAAAAGGTTGTCCTTTGTCGGAGCGCAGTCAGCGCCCTTGGTGAGCTCGCGCTCCCTGCATTCGCCTTCTCGTCGTCATCGACCGCTCGAGACGGAAAAATGTAAAGTGTGTATTTTTTCTGCTTTGATTACACAGGTCACGACAGACACGAAAGCACAACTTTTCTCGATACCGCCATAATTGATATTGAATTCGACCTAAACCTATCACGTTGCCAATATAAGGAAGACAAAATTCAGGACAATAGAACCCTTCAAGAGCTTGCTACGGAGTAAGTCTCTCACCCTGGTTTAAATTCGGTGAATCCAGTTGGTATGTGGGACCCGAAACTAGAAGGTCTAGAATGATGAAATTTCATATGTTGACTCTCCTATAGAGGTCTTGCATATACTACTGAGAACCTTCCCGTCTAAGGCTTCTCCAGTTACTGCCTTTTTCGTCTCCAAAGCGAACTAAAGATTTCCCTTCTTCATTTTTTTTAAACCAATCAAATTAAAGATTTTCCTTCTTCGTTTTTAAAAACCAATCAAATTAAAGATTTTCCCTCTTCCTACCTCCCGTGGGTGGGTTCTGAAAGGATGACTTTTCCCATGAAACTTTCGGGTACTGCCACGTTGCAAATCCCACGATTTTAGCCTCGATTTTTTCTGCTATCGTATGCATTTAGTGCAACCGATTTCGTGGAACGATTTTCTGATGAGAAACTTGAACCGAAAATCAATCATTTCAATCGTTATCGTCTCGCCAATATCCTGTACCATGTCGATGAGCACGTAAATAATTTTCGGATACATGAATATAAATTTCAGAAGTTTACACTGGTCAACCGAAATATTACAATTTATTATAGAAGCAACAGCTTGAATGAAAGAAAACGCCCTCGTTCCGAATGATATTGCATTCGAACTTGGAGTGGTCCGAAAGGATGCGGAAGCGAAGGTTGATCAGGTGCCGGTGCGTACATAACAGCTGGAATTAATGCGGATCCCTTAGAATTGGCTTCGAGTATTAATTAGTGGCCGACTTCTGGCTCGTATCTAGTTATGAGGGTGCGTGTAAGGGGAAAAGCACACAATCGGCTGGCCGATCCCAGGTGTGATGCAGCAGATAGAGCGGGATAACTCCAATTTTCATCACGACAGCGTTTGTGGCCTACGAGAGAGTGAAAACGCTGCGGGAGCTGAAGGTTTTTCGGACCTCGATCATCGGTAATTTTAAACAAAGAACGAGAATTGTAACTAAAGGCGTATGGAACAATATTGCAGTTCAAGGGTTCGATCCCTTATGGTTAAAACAATTTATTTAACATTTTTAAAGAAGAAAGCTCAATTGTTGTGTGTGAACAAAGGAGATGGTATTCATGTAATACAGATGCTGCGCGAAGTGAAACGCAACACATACTTTGCAGATGATGACAAGAATGACTGTAAAACTCCCATTACAAATTCGCCTCAGTATAATCAAACACTCGTTATTTCAGCAGAAGTAATAGAGAGGAATAATGTCGTCCAACTGGTTGCTAACAAGCTCCGAAACAAGAACGTACTCCTTATAGATCTAACCTAAGAACTTGAAACCTTCCGTAGGACTTAAAAAAAAAGTATTATACGAAATCCCGAGATCATGTTCTCCAAAGTTTAAAATCGAATCTCAGTTCTCGACAGCCACGAACCGAAAAAGGTGGATAGATACCTGAAGAAGATTAACGACTCTTCTGACGGAAAATTCAAAAGTTTCCCGGCTCCCGTCCAGAATTCATCCCCTACAACGAATTACCCTTTTTTTCCTGCCCCGCGGGGAGAAAATTCCACATCCTCCGCGTCCATCAAATTCCATCAACTTTCTCCCCGCCCCCTCCCGCTGCTCATTATAAATTCGGACCTGTTGAGAATAGAGCGCCGTTCCGAAATTGCCCCAGAGATTGGACAATGATGGAGCGGGCACTAAATCACATTTTACGGTCGAAAATTTAATGCCGACGGCTCATTTTTGCGGCGGAACAACCGGGCCCGTCGCGTATTTCGTTCGCCGATAGCCGTTCATTTGAATATTTAAATAATTGAGACGGGCGCGCGCGCCTCGACGGGAGCGCTCGCGTTTACCGTGCGGCCTCCTTGGGAGACATAAAATTCCGCGTGTATGCGGCGTAACGGGGGAGATATCCTATCGGGATATGGGGATTTTTGACGCCGAATATTCCACGGTTAATGCGATGGGGTGGTTTCCGGAAATTTACGAGTCGCTGTTTATGAGATGTTTTCGAGATCGGCGAGCTCTCGTAGCCACTGTGTATTTTTAGTGCACTCCGGGCCCGCCCAATTTATTTCTCAGCCTTCTGCATTGCAAGCGACATGAGAAAAACGGTAACGGTAACAATATGATCATATGCTGTTCTTCAAATTGCTCGATAGAGATTTGAAGGCGCATCTGTACTATTCGTTGTTTCTTCTTCTTTGGATACGGTTCGGAAGTTAAGGAGTAACAGGGGAAGCCTTAAACGGGAAGGTTCTCGGTTGACTCGGGTTCGGTTTTAGGGTAGGTATGTACTTCAGTGTTTGGAAGTACGGTCTCAAAGCGGAGACAGAAAAATGCTATTAGAGGATAGCGGATTTGAGTTGGTAATCGGAAGTTAAGAGAGTAGCTGGAGAAGTCTTGAACGGAAAAATGCTCAGTTGACTCGGGAACGGTGTTATGGTAACTCATTTTTGGTTCTTTTGGAAAAACGGTCTCAAACGGAGACAGAAAAGTGTTAAGTCGGAAGTAAAAGGTTTTTTTGCTTAGAATTATTTAGATTGCGTCTCGTCGATAGGCCGGGAGTGAGATTAATCTGTGAACAGCGAATTAATGCCCCTTTTGAACCGAGCAAACCACTTCAGACTCGTTCGTTCAGCAAGAGCATCGTTATCATAAACTTCCACTAAAACACGACAGCCTTCAGCAGCCTTTTCATTCATAATGAAGTACAAAGTCACGAGACACATTATTCGGGACAAAAGTTGTCATTGCGCATGATCACCAGGGTAATCTAGGAGGTCTTCAAAAGGGGAGCCTGCGCGATCTATCGGGGTATTAAATATCGCGTCAACGTTGCCGGAGCCTGTGTAATTTCAGATAACCTACGGAGAATATCATTGCGGATTCACTGTAAACCAAATATTCCTGATTGACTCGAGGGTAAATACACCCTCTACAAAGGGTGCATGAATATGCATTCCCCTCAACAATTCGATATTCTCGAAGTGGAGCACGTTAAACCCTAGGAATTCGCAAAATGTTCATGTCGAACAAGCGGGAAAACCGCAAAATCGTGTAGTACGGTTAGTGCTGCCCTCTGGATGAATACACAAGCGTATTTCCGGCGATTTAATTCCATCCAAATCCGATCCAGAATCAAGCCGATGCACCCTTTGATGTCCGATAGTTTTCGCATGACTATCTGCGGTCATACGTCCCATCGTGTAACGAATTTTCGAGGCAGTCATGTGTATTAGCATCCCATACTCATTAAAATTCTTATGATAAGGCTTGTATTCATATACAAGCTCGTTGGAAAGGCCTCTCTAATTAGGTTCAATTTGATCCAATTATCAATAACGATCGAGACAGATAATTTGGAAGTCTTTCTGATTTGACATGGCAGTTTTGATTCAGTGCCTTCACATTAGATTTGATGTTGAAGATTTGTGAACTTTGTATAAGAAGTTTTTCCTTGTAACAGCTCATGGAATTTTCAGTGAATACATTGAATCGTCACATGTATATTTTCGTTCAAAGACAAAAGGATACAAATCCTCGTTTCACAGGCTTAAAGGCTGATAGAAACTAACCGAATCCCTTGTACAACCCCCGTAATTGATCGACAGAAGGTATTACAGTTGAAGATGATTGATATCCGCAAAAATTATCCCGCATGCCACTCGAGGAATTGAAAAAAAGCGTATATCGCTCTACGCGATGGCAAAAAGTGCGGTGTTGCCCGGTTAGTCCGTAAACGGAACACGCGATATATTCGTATAAATTGCGTGTATGTGTACATCGTTGTAGGGTCGGTCAAAGTTTGCTCTGCCAATAACGTTTTCGGGTCGATGAGGCGACGTGCAGAATCGGACTCGGAAATGATTTTTTTTGTGGGATTGGCGAAATTGCTGGAAATGCTGGACGTCGAGCACTTGGATTAAAGAGCATTGCACTTTTTTTTTCGAATGGAAAATATTCACGTAGTTATTGAAGAGATGAATGCGTGTAACGAAATGGCGTATGCGCCGGTACGCAGAACTGGAACTAGGATTTTAGCGCCTTAGGGTAATTTCCAAAAGGAAATTATTTCTTGATCAATGGATACCTGCATGTTGTTAGTTTATTCTTTGTTTATTCACAACAGACTTCTTTTTGTCTCGACAGAAACATAACATACCACAAACTCCAAATGAATTCTTAACTTCAAAATAAAGTAATTAGTTTATTATATTTACAAAGAAATAAAACCGAAAGTCATTGATATTTCTCGATAATGAAAATAAGAATATGGTTAAACTTTAAAATGAAAAAATAAATACAAAGAGAAATAATTTAAAAGTCAATCAAATCATAAACATGTTCGTTGAAAATTAACAAACAATAAACTGTATTTTTCTTGTTACCTCGACTTAGATAACAAGCACGAAACGATTATACAAGTGATATGTATGTAAGAAATACCTACCTGTATATCTCTTGTTCAAGTTCAATGGCTTTACGCGAGTAATTAGGTCAATCAGTTCAATGAATGTGGAAATCGACGGAGTCGACACAATTTATTCTTTATCCATTAATTGTACGTAAGACCTTCTGAAAACAGTGTCATCCAAATTTTAACATTGTGAATAATAACATTGTTGTTTCTTTGATTTACAGGTAAGATCAACATTCTTGTATGTAATTGTATTTTTGTATAAAATAATAAATTCTTTGATTTACAGACAAACAATTCTTGTATTATTCTGACCTACAAAAGGAACTTGGTGAATCCGAAATCAATCAAATAAAACATTATAAAACAGATTGATTTCGGATTCACCAAGTTCCTTTTGTAGGTCAGAATAATACAAGAATTGTTTGTCTGTAAATCAAAGAATTTATTATTTTATACAAAAATACAATTACATACAAGAATGTTGATCTTACCTGTAAATCAAAGAAACAATATTCAATGATATTATTCACAATGTTAAAATTTGGATGACACTGTTTTCAGAAGGTCTTACGTACAATTAATGGATAAAGAATAAATTGTGTCGACTCCATCGATTTCCACATTCATTGAACTGATTGACCTAATTACTTGCGCAAAGCCATTGAACTTATACAGGTAGGTATTTCTTCATCATTTTTAAAGGCGACAGCTCAATTCTTGTGAACAAAGGAGATGGAATTCATGTTATACAGATGTTGCGCGAAGTGAAACGCAACAGTACGTAACAGATCCATAAGCGAGCGGCTGTTGCTCGTGAAACTATCACGGATTAGTGTGGACGCGCCTTTAGCGCACTGTAAATAAACGAATCTCGTTCGACTCGATCAAAGCCTTTATTTCACGTGTTGTTCCGAAGAATAACAACGGATCGACGTGCATTGTACCAATGTCTAATTTGAATAGTCGCCACCACGGCCGCATCGTTGCCGATGTTATCTCCACTCGGCTGTGTACACATCGACGCGCAATGTCGTATAAATTAGCCGGAACGATGTACGTTCCGTAGTGCCGCCGATGAACTGCGTCGCTCTAATGCCCGTACGTGTGTATGTCTATGGAAATCGCGTTCTAATTAGCCGATCTACACCGAATATTTCATACGCATAAATCGCCACGAGTTACTCTGTACATGCCTTCTCTGAACAAGCCGCGAAGTATCTATTGGCAACATGGTACTTCGATAGAATTATGTGAGCTATCGTTGATATGCTTTTCATTTAATTCTAAGCTCTAAAAATTAACACAAAATTTAGGGAAAATTCCGACGTCGATATCCACGACGTCTATATCGAACCGGAAACTGTACCGATTAATATTTAACGTACCAATCATTATTTTCCCTCTCGTCGGCGATCTCCTCGTTCCATTCACAAAGGCAAATCCGCTTAGCGGCAGTTAGGAGCCGAAAGAAGTTGAGTTTGAAGCCGTCGACAAGAAAGTCCGCTTAGACGTGGAATCGGGGAAAAAGGAAAGAGAAATTATATTCTATCGAGTTGTTGGAATTATTTCGAGAGCTCGATGAAATTAAAACATTCATCAATTTTCGCTGAAACGTTCCCTGAGTCGGGAAACTTCTGGAACAGTGGAATTTCCCGACTGCAATCGGGGATTCATTAATAACTGTAATTTTGAAGGATATTTCGAAGGTGAGGTTGAGGGGGATTTTCATACCGGAATATCAACGAGGCTCGCAATTCCCTCGATGGTCTATATCGATATTAATAACAACAGTAGCCTGTTGAAGTTAGTTTAGGATTTAGGATGTGTTGGGTGTAGACAACCTTCAATCCCAAAACTTACAATGAGGGTTGTAGCATTTTACCTTCTACTAATTATTCACGGCGTTAGATAAAGTACACCGTAAATTTAGTTTCGGTGCGAAATTTGACTCTATACTTCCTGTAATATTAAACGTTGATAATTGAAATTTTTTTTTATTTATGAAATATGCTTCATTCTGAATAATCAGAACGCTGACTGTTATAGTTCGTTCAAAATAATAAGAATAATACAGACTAAGACTCCCTGGAAACACTATAGTTGTCAATAAAGAAAATATTTAACAGGATCTAACGTTGTCAATGATATGAGGAGTTGTTCGACTCATTGGAATCTTCAATAATAATGGTTTTACTGATCGACAAACTCAATGCCTTGAGTCCTAACTATCATAGTTCAGATATCCACCTGTCAAATGACATTTTTCGAAAAATCGACAATTTCAAACTGTCATAGCGTCCGTCTATCTCACCGCAACCAAGATTGGTAAGATGGTAAATTTTGTTATCGAAATGTATTCCGAGGTCTCTGAATTCAATTAAAATAATCCAAGTCCTATCTAACATAGTTCACATTTTCAACTATCCAATGTAAGAATATTCAAATTGCCACAGCTACCGTTCCTCTCATCGCATCCATGCCATCAAAACATCACAGCATCTGTATGCGAAGCTGTGATTGATCCCAGAGACTGAGGTTCAATTTTCACAGTTCATCTTATAATTGGATAAAATTCCGATCAATTCGTTCGATTCACGAGAAACCAAACTGTCCGAAAAAGCGCAGAAGAACGTCAATTTTCCACATCGAACGTCAAACCATCGAACCCCCTTCGAAAAGGAATCACCGATGAACACACACACACACGCAGAGATTCGAATCCGAGAGCCGCCAAAGAGGCAACAATCAGAGCAAACGAGCAAATATTCATTCACCGGACGGAATCCAATCATAACCGGAGGGAGACGGCCGCAAAATCAATATACGCGTCCCGGCGGGATCGCAAATCCCACATTTTTTTCGATCGAAAGGGCCGATTTTTCTCTCATCTGCGTGAAAGCCGGGGCCGCTGTTTCATCCAATTAAAAAGCGGCCAAACGAACGCATTCACATATTCCGGAGTCGGAATCGTTTCGAAATCAATATATTCTATGTATATACATAAAACAAAAATGTTGGTTACACCATTTATAACTCGAGACCGGATGTACTGTTTGTTATGAAACTTCATTTATGGATTCGTCTACGGTCTGGTTATTATAAAATACATTGAAACTCTACAAAATCCTATGAAAAATTTGCTTATGTAGGAAATGCTTTTGCTCCTTTTGAATAAGGCCACTATGTGTCGCTACGGTTGATGACGTAGTCTACAGTGTCTAGATAAGACACCTAGTTATGAATAAAAATTATGTTTTATTGTATACTCACAAGATACCATTCTTCCTTGAACAGAGGATCGGGAAAATTGATTCCCGATACGGCTCTGTAGTGGATGCGACTGCGGGGCAAGTAGTCGCCCACGTCGTCGTTTTGGTAGGTGTCAAAGGTGGTTGGAAGGGCGTAATCCCTCTTTCGTCGCCTCTTCTCGTGCTGCTGTTGTACCCAAACGACCTGAAAAAAATGCAATCTTTGTATTTTCCACATATTACGGTAGGGCTCTTCTATCATCAAAATAGAATGATCCGGCAAAATTTATTTAGAAATTCTACGACTCGAAATGAAGTTTATTTTGGGACTACAAAAAGAAGCGTAGCCGACTGAATCAAACTGAGGAAAACTGCACTATCGAAACTTGATGCAACTGAAAAGAGGGGCCTCCAATTGTTCGTACTGCATGGACGCCTACCATCAGCGATACTCGAGTCAAGCCTACCCCAAAACGGAAATCCGCAGCGTTGTCAATTTGAAACAAACGGTTTCAACCTCAGAGGTTATGGACGGAATTATCAAGCTAATCTCTTACATTCCCTATTGTCCTTTTATCGATTCGCATCGAGCACTCGATTCTTCGACTTTCTTCACCACCCCTCTCCCCAATGCGCACACATCTCGAGCTCGATCCGATAAAGAAAATATCAATCTGAGAGGAAATGAAGTTCACTGCTACTTTTGCGGGTAAATATTGACGGGACCGTTACCTCTGGATTGAATTCTTCTTATCCGTATCGGGGATCACCACATTCGTCATATTTATAACTCGACGAGAATTGCCTCCACTCGTAGACTTAAAGCGGTTTCGAACATGAAGTTTGAACTGAAATTGATTGGTTGGAAGGATCGATATGATTTCTTTGACAGCTTCATATGGACAAGGTGGAAACGAACAGTCGACTTGGTGATTTCTTCGTGTTGGAAAGTAGTTTATTGTGAGGAAAACCTTTTGTAGCATCAGTCAGCGAGCGTTCGCCTGTCACAGTCAATTTTCTCCGAATCCACATGACATTCTTAGCTTTGCGTTTGATGATGCCCACGCGTGAGCTTTACGAGTCCCGGATGTGAAACATTTATCTTATAACTGAAAAGAATCGATGAGTGCAACATGAGATTCAGCAGTTGTAGGTACCATTCCTTGAAATAAGATAAATGGACCAGTTAAGGCTCAAGCGTTTCTTGGTAGCTTATCATCCCTGGTGGCCTGATGTCACCTAGGTAATCAATGATGCTTGAAGATGCACTTGGCTCTTGCTTATTCTATTGGCTTAAGTCGTACGAGAAGTAACACCCCTTTTCTCAAATGCAAGTAGGGAGCGGAACCAGGAATTAAAGTAGGGAGCGGAACCAGGAATTAAAGTAGGGAATAATTGTGGTAGTGCAGTTAGTTGATTGTTAGTCGGGGAGTCAATACAGAGTTCCTACGGGAGTCGGTAGAAAGTTAAGACGGAGGTAGTTATTGCCATTGGAGACGGAATTAGATCTTCAAGACGTTATTAAATCAATTCATTTGTTAGGCGTAACGACGTTTTTTCTATCTCACGAAGTACAGTAAATGCGAATCAATCGTAACTGGATGTGTATCTAGTTCGATAATTAGTATAAGACGTATATAATCTGCAAGCGTAATGAACTGTGTATAGACAGTTTGAGTTTCATTGGTTTTGCGAGAACTGCAGGAAGCCGAAGCGAAGGTCATATTCCTAGACGACCGAAAAAAAACCTACATAGATGTTCGATACACGCGTATTTTGAATGACGAAATAGTGAATTTTCAGGATTTATTTCTTAATTTTCAACAAATCGGCATATCCGTTGCGTTGATTATAGAAAATACGAACAGTTGTCTTTTACTCCTACTCGAAAACGTCATCAGCGAGGATTATGCAACGAGCTTCCAATTTGTTACGAGACCGTCGCATACGCCATTTTGTATTTAGCTAGACGTAGTTAATCCGTTTATTTATTACGAATGTACACATACGGCACGTACGGCGTGTTTACACAAGGGCTTCGTTGTTTCATACACAAACTACCAGCCATACGTGACAGACAGAGTGACCGGCGTCACGATTCAATTTGAACGCAGTTCAAATACTGCAATGCAGCCGAACAAATGCACGAGTACGACGAGCGTCACCAAATGAGTAAGAATGATTTCAAGAGGTGATTTCGTGTCGAGAATCAAAAACTTGAGAATAAAAATGGGAGGCTATCATCCATTGATGTTTGGGTTGTATAAATCCGGTATCTACGGGGAATCTATCGTGAACCAACCCCTTGTCGGAGTTGACGAGCCGCCGCTGTCCCTGACAAGACGGCATTTTCAATTTCTCGCACGGCGGAGCGGATCAACTTGTAAATTTTAATTACTCGGAATGTAAAACGTCGACTGGAACAATGAGTTTTATTTAATCTGGAAATATCGCTCATAACGGCCCGGGGACTCTGCTGATACCGGAACGCGCGCCGTTGCAGACTGAAAATTGAATTCTCCTTTTTCCATTTCACATAATGGGGGATATTAGTGAGATTATACTATAAATTTGGAAAAGCTTTTATCTTAATAGAGCGCTGGTCCGGGGACTTAATAAGGGGGGTCGATTGCTCTTTCATGTTCAACGGGGAGGACGCCGGAGAATTTATGAAACTTTTCAACGACCGGAATGATGCAGCAGAAATTTCAAAATAGGCTGCCGACGTAAAAAAAAATGGTACGCTCGGAACACGGAGAGAACAGGGACTTTTAAAAAAAATGCTCTTATCGTACTTAAATTACAAAGCATTCGGTCGACTTGCAATGGCACAAATTCACTGATCATAATATTCCACTTCTCTAGTCAAACTTACAAAAATAGGTCTCTCCGCGGGATTCCCTCGAAACTAAAAACCGAAAAGTGATGCAATTTCACACGCTGACTCTTCTGAAGGTCCTGCATATACTTCTGGTTTGGCATTACCCTCAGTTCATTCTAAGAGTTGAAATTATATAGCCCTCCTTCAAGGGGAACGAAGGTCTCTCCGCGGGTTTCCCCCAAAACTAGAAGTCCTAGAGTAATGAAATGTCACATGTGGAATCTTCTAGAGGTCCTGCATATACTTCTAGCTTGGCGTTATCCTCAGTTCATTCCAAGAGTTGGAATTATATAGGCCCTCTTCAAGGAACGAAAGACTCTCAGCGGATTGCCCTCAAAACTAGAAGTCCTAGAGTGATGAAATTTCACATGGTGATTCTTCTAGAGGTCCTGCATATATAATACTTCTAGCTTGGCGTTATCCTCAGTTCATTCCAAGAGTTGAACACATGTAGCCCCTCTTTAAGGGGAACGAAAGACTCTCAGCGGGTTTCCCCCAAAACTAGAAGTCTTAGAGTGATAAAATTCCACACGGTGACTCTTCTAGAGGTCCTGCATGTACTTGCAGCTTGGCGTTAGCCTCAATTTATTTCAACAGTGGAAATTATAAAGCCCCCCTTCAAGTGGAACAAGTGCGAAATAGAACAGATCTCTCCGCAGATTTCCTCCGAAACCATTAGATCTAGATCAATGACATTTCACATGATGATACGCTCTCGTCAGAACGTTGTGATCTCGCCGATCTCAACCCAAACATTATCTTGGATTCCCAGAAATGAGGAGACTGAAAAGATTTTGAGTTTTGTTTTAGGCTCCGATTACTCGTCTGTAGAATAGAATATCAATGCGATCCGAGTCCTGTGTTCCTTCAAATACACTTCCCGAATTCCCCTAAGAAAATACCATTGTACCTTTCACCCCGACTTCTCTGACGGAATTAATAATACACACCTCAGCGGCAGCTTTCCCAAGATCCAATCTCCATCCCCTTCCTTCCGTACCCCTATCCGAGAAAACGCCCACCCCTCCACCGTCAGAAATTTCCCAGTAAAATCGGTCATAATTCACGCGCAGCGCTATTAATTGAACTGACGAAGCCGAAATATCAATATTGAAATTAGGCGTCCTTACCCCCCTCCGCTCTCATAGAACTCTTGTTCTCGGCGCTTAATTTATCGGAGACGGTTCCGGAATTAAGCGCTCAAATACCTGAATCAACAAACCGTCGGGGACGGGGGGGTTCTACAATGAAACTCGGGTTAGGAAGATTCGATCACTCCGGCTTCAGAGGCTGTTCATCATTGATTAAGGAGGCCGCAGAAAGGTCAACGAGCGTAGAGGCGGACGTTGGGCGCCAACTATACCTCCAGTTCGGTGCTGAGACTTCTCAAAATGTATTGAAAATGCCACTCGCAGAACCAATGGCCCTTTTTGAAGGATCAGAAAATTGGGGAAAGTCTGCGAAAGTTTTGGCGATAAAAAATTATTTCGCTGAAAAACAGCGTTTTTCCAACATACACTCTTCATTACAATGTTAATCCTCATCTTCAGCCCAGTATTTCCCCGAAAACATCAGCATGGGCGTTTGATACCTCAGTAATAAACCTTTTTACTCCAATCATAAGCCATAAAGCCCATTCTCGTATACGTGAAACGTGAAAATACCTCCCATATCGTTCTGGCCTCTCGTCCCTCTCGAAGAAATAAAAGCCACAAAAAATACAGTAACAAAATCCCATAAATTCGCTGGGTAACAGCCGCTATCTGTTCGACGAGGGCGACGAAAGACCGCGAACATAATCCGATACATAAAGGCCCGTTAAGGGCGATAACGCCGCCAGAACTGCCTCGTAATGCAGTCTAAAGGTCGTAAAGGACCTCGTACATCGCGGAAAAAAATACGTGCGGATCGACGCGGCCTCGGTTCACCGGAAAACCGTCCGGAATGTTCGTATCGGCTTTTATGATTGACGTGTACATTATTTCGTCGTAGCGCTCGAGAATCTGCGAGATGAGTGTTATAGGCGCGGCGTCCCCCCTTTTTCGGACGTTTCCGACCGTAAAAGATACGGATTTATAACGCGGCCGAACGTGCGTGCATGTGCGAACTCGATCGTAGTCGCTGTTACAGTCCATCATCCTAAAAGTAAACGAATAAATTTGATGGTTCGTCAACGCCGTAACAAGCGGTGTAAAAAGGACCCTGTCTGAGCGTGGTTACTGCAGATCCAATCCGCATATTCGAAGTTGATTTCGTACATTCTGCAAATGCTTCAGAGGCGGGACATTACAGTCGTTATTTCCAAACGGAATATTCGTCGTCAGCATTGAGATATCCAACACACACGGATATGATATAACAGACATGTATTCTCAAATATTGATTCATCATGTCTATAACCCCAACCTTGAAACATAATAGAAATGCGGCCTACGCTTGCAGAATCTCATTGAACAGCTCCTACCTGTAACCGGGTGGGACACATGAGGACCCTGAAGAGGTTTCAGACTCTCTGGGAAAACCCCCTGACGTTTTGTCCAGGCGGAAATAATGGTGTAATCGCGGTTTACCAATATAGACTTCTGAAATTTATATTCATGCCTCCGAAAATCACTTAGTTGCTCATCGGTATTGCACAGGATATAGGCGAGACGATAAAGATGCAAGGGTCAAGTTTCCTCATAAAACTCAGACGGTGTCGGAAAAATCGTCTCACTTCCTGGCTGGCCTGAGAGCGAGCTCAGCATAAATTTCAGGGCTAGATCGTGGGACTTGCAACATTGCAACTAATAAAAAATTTCAAATGAATTACATCACCCTCTCGGATTTCGGAGCAAATCGAGAATTTCGATTGAAAACGAAGAAGTAGCAGTAGCTGGAGAAGCCTTAAACGGGAAGGTTCTCAGTTGACTCGGGATCGGTTTAATAGGCCTACCACACGCTCAAGCTTCACCACAGTTTGGCTTGCGCAAACCGGCTTGAACACTGAACACTGAGGGAAACTGTATACAATTCTCCCAACCACACGCTCAGTGTTCAGTGTTCAAGCCGGTTTGCGCAAGCCAAACTGTGGTGAAGCTTGAGCGTGTGGTAGGCCCATAAGGGTTCTTCAGTGTCTGGGATTACGGTCTCAAAGCGGAGACAGAAAAAGTGCTATTCGGGGAATAGCGGAGTGAAGTTTGGAATCGGAAGTTAAGAGTATCTGGAGAAGTCTTGAACGGAAAGGTTCTCAGTTGACTCGGGATCCGGTTCTAAGGAAGATTTGAGAAGTTATTCAGTTTTTCGAGAAGACGGGCTGAAAGAACAAAAAATGAATCTTGTCGCAGTTCTGAAAGGTTTCTGTGAAGCATAATCATTAAACCCCTCGGCATGGGAGATTAACGTGCAACGAAAAAATGTTTCCATGATTTTTCCTGGTTTCTTGCATAACAGGTGGACCCCGACCGAAGAATCTCTCCCCAGACTCACGATATTGCCATTATGTTCGTTCCGAAGGCCCGAAGCGCCCTAATTTCCATCCTGTATCTCCCGTGGACGAATCGTAATGCGACCCGAGGAGTCGGACGACAAAGTAAGACCTCGGCACGCGCCCGCAGCCATCTAATTTCGTCCGGAGTCGGAACATCGAGCATAATGAAAAACGTTCCGCATCGAGCGACTGCAATCAGAGGCAAACGTAAAACCGCATCTTCGTTTCGCTCAGTCCGAAATTTCCCGAGAATATGGAATTCTCCAGCTTTTCCCTTTTATGTAACGGTTCCATTCCGATACATATATGCAATTCCGGATTGTTTCACGGCTACATTGCGAATGCCGGGCGGCATGTGATGAAAAGAGTCGACGTTAGTCCAGTCAACACATCTAGTTTTATTGCCAAATCGACGTTGAAATCTGGTCGAAACAGATCCAAACCGGTAGGATAACTGGTAAGCGACGTCGACGTCGTCGCAAGCCAAGATATTTTCAGAAGGCCAGCTTTGATAGATAAAGGCGCCGAAAGCGGTGATCGACAGAACTTCTACCGGCTGACGATATGTGGTAGACCGACAAGACGCCAACGCCCAAACATGGGTTCCGCACGCCCCACAATCGAATCGTATACGAAACCCGTCATGTTCACGATTAACGAAAATCAATTTAGCCGCTTCATCCAGCCGAAATTGGAGCATGACTGACAAATTGGTAGATTCAACTGAGGAGATCCGCATCGATCCGGCCGAAAACCCATAAATCTCTCCGCTCGCCGAGATGAACAACGATGTTTTGATTTTCTCATAATTCAGCGCGCATTCCTACTGCTCCTAGATATCCCCGCCTAGAACGTCGGCATCGACGTGTACGAGAACGGATTTCAATACGGCCGAATTTATGGGCGAGGGATGGGATAATGATTTTCCGTCAGTTCGAAGGAACGAACTGAGCTCCTACAAGCTGAGCTCTTACAAACTTTGGCGATTGATAATCGAGATAATTTCAACATTTTTTCTTGGAAGAACATGTGTCCGAATCGTTTTTGATTATAAGTTATAAGCATTTGCATTTGAGAAAAAAGGTGTAACTTCTTGTATGACTCAAGCCAATGAAATAAGCAAGTGCCAAGTGCATCCTTAAGCATAATAAATTATCCTACCCTGGTGGCCCGGCCACCTTGAGATAATAACCTACAAAGAAAACACATGCGTCCAAATTGGTGCATTTGTGAAACTGTTAAATCTCATATTGCACTTCCTTTCAACTAAAGATAAAGGTTTCACATTCAGGACTCGAAAGCTCCACATGGAAGTCATCAAATGCAAATATGTTATGCTGATCTTGGGAACAATATAAAGCGTTCCACACGCGGAACTAAGAAATAACACAGATATTTAACAATTATGTACAATTGATGGGAATGCAATCCTACATTAATATTCGCCATCCCTCGATTTATATCCACTCTGGGATTATTCCATCCGACGTACATATCGTTCTCTAGGAGGTTTCATGAAGCTCTTGAATGTCCCACAAAATCGATTCCCCGGCTCATTAAAATTATGTTATCTGCAGAGGAGTTCAAGTATGATACTATGCTATGCCTGCCTAACGAAACTCATCATCCAGTGCAAAACAAATTGGTTTATCTACACCAAAAGTTTCGGTAGAGAGAAAGGTCGCAATATGAATAGACGATAAATAAGTTGATTAAATCGCTGTTGTAGCAGCAGACAATTCGAAGTAGGCTGTCTAAACTCCAGATAGCTCCGCGTAACGAAATGTCCTTTCGTGTCGAGCTGTCATAACGCGGCCAAGTTCTTTCCAATTGGGAAATTGCGACGGGGTAAATTTCCGACTCGGAGAAAGAGAACGCGGCCCGGATATAAACTCGTTATAACTTCCGAATTCCCTCCGACTGCTTCGCGAACATTATGTAATTGTTCTAATCTGATTAGAGGCAATATGAAACAATGCGATGTGACAAATAACAAAAGGAGATGAAAAACTAGTCCGGGGACACTTTTACGTCGCATTCGCTGCGCTTTGGCATCGCTTCTGGTCGGCCAGGGCTGGACTCGGTCGAAATACGAAAAAACCAGTTATTTCAAGAAATGCGAAGGTTTTTGTGACAACATTTCCACGATAGTGGACTGTATTTTTGTAGGATTCGCTGGATGATATCCGGCACGTTAAGGAACAATATTTCATTATAAACTCAACCTTCTATATGAAAATGTATAGCAAGGTAGCAAGGTGTTATGATTACTAATACTATTACTTGTCTCCCTAACATAGGGTTTTAAAGACAAGCTCGAAAATAAAGGAGGTTCATTTCCTCTGACTAAAAGTGGGAAAGATCAACAATTGATTGGGTGTCAGAATCGAAAAACGCCCCGCTAAGCCAACAAAATGCTCTCATCTGCCATTTTTGACTATAGTGGAAAAACAACCCATTTCTTGAATCTACAGACCAATGACAGAAACTTTGGACGATTTGGTATTCGATACCTGCTATGTATGTATTTCCATAATGCCACTTGTACTGCAATAAACCATATATTTAATTTTATGAGCTTCTACTGAGAAACTGAAGAAAGTTCACCGGACCTGGTTATTGTCCCCAAAAAAACCAGATGAATCTCCCAAAATTGACCCAAATTCTTGGGTTGGGAACCTTTTCAATAGCTGACCATAAATCACTACAAAGGGTAATTTTAAACAAAGAACGAGAATTGTAATTGAAGGCATATGGAACAATATTTTGCACTTCAAAAGTTCGATCCCATATGGTTAAAACAATTTATCTATACAACATTTTTAAAGGAGACAGCTCAATTCTTGTGAACAAAGGAGATGAAATTCCAGATGTGGCGAAGTGAGACGCAACAGGTTTTTTACTTTCGCGTTCAGTACTACTAATATTTAAAGGTTCAATAGGGACCGTTCCATGTAACTCCCATTTCTGAGGAAACCTTCTTTAAACAACGATATAATCCTGCAGAAACCTCTGTAGCAGAAATTACAACTCAGTTTCTCGGCCATCTCGAATTGCGGTAAGTGATATTCATTGTTCAATCCAGTAACCCAACAGAACATTTTATTTTATGAATGAACCGCCGTTCCTCATTCATGCGAACGTCAACGTCTCAATTCCCATAGAAAAAACTCGAGAGGTTAAAGTCCCAGTAAAATTGGAATCGTCGTTCATCTTCCACTTCCTCATGGAAAACCGTTTCTCGCTACTGAGTAATTGCGGGAAGAACGCTCCTTCATAATATTCTCCGCTGTCGTTCTCTATATAAAATCCTAAACAGCCTCAGCCGCAGTTTCATCCCGATAAGAGCCTTTCCTCTCCGAAATTCATTACCGAATGATACGATTCATCAAGAGCCAATCCAATTATCGGACTAGCAGTTGGCGTTGCTCCACTTCCGATCGGAAAAAACTGATTATTTTTCTTCTGTCTCGCGCAATTTCGCGACTCATACATCACCGCGCGAAACACGACGCGTCCGCGAAAACATCGTCCAGGACCGTGTGCCGAGTCCGACCGGTCCGACGACGTCGAAATGATGGCGTTTAGCCCGAACGTGGCGGACGAAGGGAAAGGGCATTAATCATGGGAAATCCGCGACCAGATCGAGAGGAATTTCGTTTTGGGACGTTAGGATAGAGTGGATGCGAAAATGAACCATTCTTTCTGTTTCCATGAGAGTTACGAGATACGCATCATTTCCCAGGAAGCATCCCTCAAACGACGATATCATCCAGCAGAAACCGTAGTAGCTACATCTCAGCCAATCGGATATACCTATCGAGCGGTAGGTGATATTCATAGCTCAATCCAGCAAACCAACCGAACGATTTATTCACCACTAGCTGACCCGGCGAACTTTTTTACGCCTAAATGATACCTACTTACGGTGGATTCCACAAATCGTAATTACCATCGCCATCTAGTGGCTATAATATAAAATATAGTACCTTCACGACTACGCTACAGTGTCTAGATAAGAGCCATTAACCGGCCTAATTCAAAAGGAGTGGCCTTATTCAAAAGGAGGAGAAGCATTTCCTACATAAACAAAATTTTACATCGAATTTTTCAGAGTTTCAATATATTTTATAATAACCAGGCCGTAGACGAATCCATAAATGAAGTTTCATAACAAACAGTCCATCCGATCTCGAGTTATAAATGGTGTAACCAACAACTTTGTTTTATATATATAGATATCAAACGAACCAGCCAAGTGCGTCTCCATAAATGGGAACATTTCGAGTCCAGTCACGTTCATCGTCAGATTTTTCTCAGAAGAAGGGGTTTAACGTACACACGGGGGCAAAATAACAACGTATTTACTTCGCAGCTATTCCTAATGGAATAACGAAAACAAGAAACAAAGTTAGGCGTGCCGAATGCGGACGAAATAGTTCGCCACTCTTTCTCGAAACCGAATTAAAGCGGGGCCGCGTAGAAATAGGAGACGACGACGACAGGCAAATAAGTGAGGGGGAGGGGGCGGCAAGTGAGTCGTTAGGAGTTCGGCCGGAACTTCCTTCCTCCAGACGAACCCCGGCGTTAACTGTTTCCCATTTTCGCCCATTATTAAAATAACTCCATGTGTATGCGGTTAGGAAGTTCGCTACAAGTGATTTCGAAATAACTTTGCGGAAACGTCCAACTTTCGGATTTATGTACCCGGTTATCGCGGCTAATCTGCATTTATTCGGGAACATCGGGAGGCATTTCTCGCGGGATAGGAGGACGCCTAGCGCCCCGAACGTTCCGCACTTCCGGAATACATTGAATTATGTCTCCAGATTTCACCTCTACAATAAGGATTCCGCGTCCCGTTTTTATTGGTCGAAGCGTCGCCGCGCCTTTCGGGAACAACCGACGTGCGAAGGTTCGCAATTTATCAGTTCGGCGCTTCGGATTGTTGCAATTTCTCGCGTTTGCATACGATTGGAAATATTAGTTTTAGCCCACAAAACCCACTTCTACTCAATATCGTCATAAGGCTGAAATAAGTAAGCTACGATTGTGTAAACCTCTTCCATAGACTCCTCTAGCTGAGCCGACTAAGTCACGGCGCTCAGATCCCCAGTCATCCCAATTTTCTGACTCGGAAAAAAAATGCCGATTTTAACATTGCACAACCTCGAAATGGAGTCCGAACTGAACGAGATTCTCTTAAGAGGGGTCTATACCGTTCAACGTTCAGTTCAAAACGCGATTCGGGATTTCTCACGATAGAGACCACCGATTTATACGGAGTTTTCACTATTATTCAATTTGAAGAGTTCTTCAAGTGGGAAAGTTCATAACTTTTTTTTTCGTCGAAAAAAATAACATTAATTTTTTTTTTCACTCAACGAAAAAAAAAGTTATGAACTTTCCCAGTTGAAGAACTCTTCAAATTGAATAATAGTGAAATCCTCATATAAATCGGTGGTCTCTATCTTGAGAAATTCCGAATCGCGTTTTGAACGGAACGGAATAGACCCCTCTTAAGTGACGTGAAACATACACGCGACTGAGAAGTCAGGGTTCAGAACTTTACTCTTCCTCGCGCTTCTATTAGACCGCTTTTTTCGCGGATGTGCCCGAGAGAGACTTTACCGTACATTGAATTATATCCCGACAATAAAATTCCGTCTTATTTTTACGGCGCTCGGCTTCGCGGTGCCATCGGGGAGCCACTAACGTGCTAAGGTTGACAATTTATTAGTCGGGCGAAATGGAAAGATTGCCTAGCGCCGAGACGATCGTCTGGTCTTATCGTTTCGCGTCTTCGAGGGCCGGCTAAATGACCGGGAACGACCGCAATGACGTGAAGAGGAAAGACTGTCGGAATTGAGACGGACACGAGCGTTTTTCGGAGACGGAGCCATTTGTAGAGACCTTGGATTCACTCGATAACTGAACGTCCGAAAATAAGACTAATTCCGTCTCTAATGGCAGTAACTACCTCCGTCTTAACTCTCAACCGACTCTTCGACCAACAATTAACTGAGTACCCAACTGACAACTGAACCCACTGCCTCAGTTATGCCCTTAACGTTAAATCTCGATTCCGCATCCAATTTGAATTCGAGAAAGGAAGAGTTACTTCTTGTACGACTTGAACCAATTTAATAAGCAAGTGCATCTTTAAGCATCATAAATTATTCTACTTGGATAAGCTACAAAGAAAACACTTGCGTCTAAATAGACCCATTTATCTTACTCCACGAAATGGCAAAACTGTTAAATCTCATATTGCACTTCCTTTCAACTAAAGATAAAGGTTTCACATTCAGGACTCAAAAGCTCACACATGGAAGTCATCAAATGCAAAAGTGTCACGCTAATCTTGGGAACAATATAAAGCGTCCACACACGGAATTCAGAAATAAAAAAGAATTTTAAAACTATGTACATTTAATCGGAATGAAATGCTACATTTATTCTTTCCATAGCGAGCCTCCGGTATAATGATTGTTGCTCGGACAGTTTTCGACCTTTTCTCTCCCCGAAAAAGATCATTTTCCGCGAAAGAGAAGCGTCGGCGTTGAGCGTTTTGTGTTTACGACGGATGTTTTCTGTCGCTGGACCATTTCCAACGGGATTTTTAAGGGGGGGGGTGGTTAGGATTTCCGGTAGTTTAAACTCGAATAGGATCGAAAATGGAACGGAATGATATCGGGAAGGACGTCGATGTTTTATGACGTATTTTTTTCAAGGTTCGAATGCGAGAACACCACTTTTGGTTCTGCTCGGAGCGACACAGTGACGCTCTGTCAAACCCGTAGTCGATTCGATTTTTTACCGTTAACTGAACTGGAATAATTCACTGAAAATTTTGACAGCATCACAAAGCTTATTCTGAGTAAAAGACAAAAAATCATTCGTATATATTTTCTGTATTTCTCGAATAACCTCAAAGATATGAATTCCAATAGTTTTATTCGATGTTCTCCGAGTCGTCGAATGGAAAATCAGGAAAAATCTCTCTGTGCATTGTTCCACCTGATTCCCGAGAAATATCGAATGAAAACTCGCGCCTCATTCGTATTCTAGCCGGGTTCGAAGCGAATTAGGAAAAAGCAATATGCGCAATGCGATGAATATATTTCGGCGTTGGATTCGAAATCATAACCGAATTTTATATCCCCATGATATGCTTATTGACTCTGGCATGATCGATGAATTCGTTTATTCGCGTGTTCGTTGAACATATTTCCGGTCACTTCTCGGTATCAGGGCTGGTTGCAAAATGGCGAATGCGTTCGAAATTAAACCGTAATGAACGGTAAATATGATATTCATTTTGAACGCGTCGTATCACATTTTGATATGAAACTCTTTTTTATCCTGTCGAAATTCAAAACAAATATTTTGTTAGTTGCTCATTCGATTCAAATGATGATGCTGTTTGAACATCTCTGTGGATATGAATTTAATCGAATTAGCTATGAATTTTTTGGTAGGACTCTATTTTATTCACATCAGTGAAATAATTAGATGAAAACAAGTAAATAAAACACTCCATATGACAAGAGCCGACTAAGTTACGGCGCTCAGATCCTCAGGAGCGTCACGCTGAAATCTGCACGCATTTGTCTACAGCCAATTATCAATAACCCAGTAGCCTCGGTCCAGGCATATGATTCGGAATACCCTGTACAAACTGAGACGAAATTTTGTTCGTGAATTTCCGGAAAAGTCGTCTCCAGATAGGGGTGCTTCATCAGATCCTCGTCCGTTCGCAATATTCCGGCCGTAACCCCGAAAACTCCTTTAACGATCGAGGTGGGACCGTCCGAAACCGTTTCGTACTTTCCGTCGTAGTTTTTCCGCCTCGAGAAACACGAGGCCGGCCACAATCAAAGTTACCCGGCAGTTTGATCCCCATGTTTTGCGTTTATCGGCCGTAAAACTTGTTGTTTCCCATGAACTTCCCCGAAATCCATTTAAAGTACAGACGTTGCGGTCAGCGCCGACCGCTCTTATCCCCGATACCGAATGCTAATTGGACTCAGAGACCTCGAGAATAAGCGTTTCTCAAGCAAAGGAGCCGGCACCGGATCCTAACACTATTATGGGCCGAACGTTGTTGCCAACTGCCGAGAATTTTCAGTATTTCACATTCGTATTTTTTAAATTTTTCTTGAAAGTTCATTCAACATCAACAGGCTCTCACCACATTCACCATCTTACTCCTTCTCCTTATGCAGAAAATCTAGTTAAAAAGATGAATGGTACATTTGAACAACTGCTTGGATGGATGAAGAAAGAACCTTCCTATCGGTTTGAAAATTTATATCCAACTCAAAAAATTATTCAGCATTTAGTGTCAGTAGTATAGCTAGCGGGTTCCTGCGGCACTTCAAGGCCACGTCCATCGAGAGCTTTAAAACCGTGGAGAGGTCAATGACCGGAAGAAGTAGTAGACGTGTAGATGGCGTCAAAGCTGGTCACGGCACCACTTTAGCCACAACTTCTCAAAATTCGATTTTGACGAAATCTATAAACGATTTCCCTTTTCTTAGTGGCTCAACGACGGCCTGCGGTCCAAGGAACCATCCGGCAACGCCGCCGGACTCCGCACCCGGAATTAACCGCCCCCAAGACCCGGAGCCGGGCCGGTTTCCGAATCCTAACACCATTAGAGGCCGAAAAGGAGGAATCCTACAGGACCTGATGGATGATCCCGGATCTACCAGAGAATCTAAAATGTAAATTAATTTATACGCATGAGTGGGCAGTCCCGGCTTGCGAAAGTGGAGAAATTTATATGCTCCGGAGGGTTGTCGATTCGGGGGCCGGGTCCCGGCGGGCGGCAGAAAGGAGCCGTGATCTTGAAAACCGCGCGCGCGGGAGGTACCGTACGCGGACGTAAAGGGAACGATATATTAGATCGCGTAAATCGGGCGGAAGTGATGGAAGGCTCTTGAGGATGGTCGATCGGGTTTCGTTTTCTTTGTCGGACGGTTCGTTTTCTCGTTTCGTTCAGTTTTGCTTGTCGTCGGATCGACGTCGGTATTTTTCATTCCGCGCTTTTTAACTCGGGTTGTTGGAAGTTACTTATACGGGATTATAAGAGTCACCAGAGATCGTTCGCATTAAGGCTTATTGGTGTGTTAAAATTGATGCAGAAGTTGAAGAGAAACTTCAATGTAGCCGTTTCGTCGTGAAACGGCTCAGGTCAATCGAAATCTTATTTCACTGGTATCAAAGATATTCTCAACTATGTAGGTACATATCATTCACTGAGCTGAGTCCTCTCAGTTCACCATTTTCTGTCAGAACATTCAATGAAACCGCTATAAATAGTTCGATATACCAAACGTATTTCAGAATTTTCTTGACTATGTCGAAACAATATCATTTACTCAATTCAAATCCCCTCAAATTGCCATCCAGCTTCGAATTCATCGCCTTGAAAAGCTCCGATTGTAACATTCGAAATTTATAGATCTACAAAAACCGATAGTTTTCGAAAGTCCGTATCGCAAATCCGGATCGAATCCGCCATCGACCGAATTTACGGATAGACTTTCCCTATAACGGCGCAAAAAACGACCCGACCGATCCGATTAACGAGAACGACCCGGCCGGGACGTTCATAACACTAAACAACAAACAAAAGCGGCTTTCCCGAATCGCGTCGAACCTCGCCGCCGATATAAATAAATATTTGCGGGTCCTGCGGGCCCCCCAGATGACAATACGGTCCACAAACTACAATTAGAGAGGGTTATTTCGATGTGTAAGGGGGCCATCGTAATGCGGTTACAAATAACTATTATAAAACCGTCGGGACGCGAGAGAAAGGACGCCGGGGTCGCAGGCGTGTAATTTGGTCCGGTCGCACGTACGGAACGAGCCGTTTTTGGGGAGAATGGAGTTGGAGATGACCGTTCGATTGTTGGATCTCTGTTGGATTTCGTGAAGAGGCTCTGAATCCCACCCTCGTCGCCACTTAATATGAGGTTACTATACATATTTCGAGTTTTTGATTCGCAGCATGAATATTTGGATGGATGAATATGCTTCAGGCTTTACCTCCAGACATTCCCGAAACGAAAAAACCGCAGCGAGCCCGCTTCCTTGAAATTACGCGATGTTCGTCCAATCAAAACTTTACAAGGTAAAATTCCGCCGATCAGAAAGTATCTCGAATTTAATTAAGCGTTCCTAATCCGCACCTTAAACCCTGCTTCTCAATTATCCCGGAGTTCCCGGAACAAAGTTTATCCCCGATTGGAGCACCGAACCCAACGAAAAAAAAACGGGTATATCGGAATTCAATTAGGACTTTGTTAGAATAAATATCGACTGCCTCTCATAATCTGATATTCCGACTAGGAGCGTGTAGTTGGAAATTTGCCCCAAACCTGCGGTATTACCGCGGCTGCTTCCCGAACGAAACCCAATAAAAGTTTCGGTGCGTTGCCTCCGGGGGCGGTGAGATTACCGCAAAATCAGGAGCGGCTAATTCGGGCCTTTAGGAATAGATCGAACGCAGACTTTCCAACTTTATAGAGGCGATGTTAGCATACCTGAAAGTGGGGTTTATAATTATCGGGAGGCGACTGTAATGCCGGGGATACACTACGTCTATCGTAACGCCTGTGTGCCATCGAAGCGAACATTTTTGAGACGGAACCACGCATCTTCATATTTCCGGTTAGAGGTTCTGTCCATTGGTAACTTCTAAGCTTTCGGTGTTAGCGTGACCGCGCAGGCAAATGATGTATGCACGATTCCCGCTGGAATTTAATGAGGTTGTCGTTTTGCCCGAATAGGCAGATCACTCAGATCAGTTCTTGAAGCGTTTGGCAGTCGAACAACATCATCAGGATACGAACAAATGCCCTCCTAATTGATACATTGACGCCCGAACCCCCGAAGGCTTATGGAGAGCATACCGCCATTTTCCCGGCTTATGCAGAAATACTAGTGGAACCTCAAACCCTCTCATTAACGTGAAACTAACTGCTAAGCTCCTTATGTATGTCCCCGATCGAGTGGCTCACGAAATCAAAGGGAGGATCCGGCGAATGGAGACGTCGATGATGATTTCGGCGTTCTCGGAATTAACTGCGAACGCTTCAAGTTAGACGACGAAGCGCGTCGTTCCGAAATACGGCGGGGCAATAACACTATTCCGGTCCCCGGATGAATATTCAGCGTGTGTATATATATATCGCAATTTCTGCGGGAACAATCCGGGACGAGAGTTTCGGGATTATTAACGATGAAACTTTCGATGAACAAAATGCACAAACGTCTGTTGATACGAAACTCCGGGGGGGAAGAAATCCGGTTTCGAGAGCCGACGAAATGAGGAGGAACGTCTGGAGGAATAAATCAGAATAAAACGCGCCGTTCGGAGTAAATAAAGGGGGGAAAACGACAGATTTTGGAATAGTTCATTCGGCGGAATGAAGTTCATGCCGTTTTGGACCACGGTTCGGTCTTTGTCGAGTCGGGAATGTTGACTCGGGGTTATTAGACAGGAATGCAACGGCGGATGGCATCCTCGCGTCTCAGTCAACGTAGAGTTTCGTTTCATTGCTAAGGCTGTTATTCGTCGTCGTTTAAAGCGTCATAATGTGAAATATCCAATTCCGAGGCTTGGTTTATACCAATTACTTCTTCATCGCCACGCATCATGTAAATTCAATAAACCCAGCTTGAAATGTTAAAGTGGTGCCGTGACCAGGAAATCTCAATCATGTCGAATTTTACATATTTTGAGATGTGAAATAACATATTTCGAGTGAAAGAGGCTGCATTTCCTCCTAGATCGATTTCTACGATGCATTTCTTGAAAAAGCTACAGTGGTGCCGTGACCAGGAAATCTCAATCATGTCGAATTTTACATATTTTGAGATGTGAAATATCAGATTTCCAGTGAAAGAGGCTACATTTCCTCCTAGATCGATTTCTACGATGCATTTCTTGAAAAAGCTACAGTGGTGCCGTGACCAGGATATCTCAATCATGTCGAATTTTACTTATTTTGATATGTGAAATAACAGATTTCCAGTGAAAGAGGCTGCATTTCCTCCTAGATCTTTTCCAACGATGCATTCCTTGAAAATGTTAAAGTGGTGCCGTGACCAAGAAAACTCAATCATGTCGAATTTTACATATTTTGAGATGTAAAATATCAGATTTCGACTGAAAGAGTCAGCATTTGATCCTAGCCCGATTTCTACGATCCATTCCTCGAAAATGAACCGGAATCAGGTACCTACTCTGATGCCTCAAACTTATAAAATGGCGCCGTGACCAGGAAGAGTCAACGATTATGAAATCTACAAATATAGAAAGGACGAATATGAAATCTCAGCTGGCAGCATCCCCGAAAACAATGAACGAAAATCCCGCCATCCGCACTTCAAAGTCTTCAACCGCCACCACGCCCATCCACGAATAGACATCTTTCCGCGTAGGCAATATCAATTTTCGCAATTATCATATTCCCACCGTAAAGGACCGGCGGGCGTGACAGTAATTGGAGAATCGACTAAAATTCGTACGAGTCAGCTCTTCCACCGCCCCCGATGCGGCGGACATTAACGTTCGCATAATGGCGAACGGGTATTGCGGGCCCATCAGCAGATCGCGCGAATACGTCAAAATACGGCAAGCGGCTGCGGTTCTCTGCGGGCTCGTCTTCGCATCGCGACGGGGCGAGCCACTTAGGAAAGTGACGCGGCATGGAGAATTCCCGTCGACGAATTTCAACTTTTAACTGTCGCGTGCGTCGCCGTCGGTGGGAAAGACGACGATGCGGCCATTCGACGGTTTATGGCGTTCGCGGAGGGGCGCGTTTATCGATATTCGTTTTTTATCTCTGGTGGAACTTTCATGTTAAGGTGAGGAATCGACTAGCAGATGCTGGAGGGCATGTTTCGAGACTTATATCTCTTCTACTCCTTCAGCATTGGCGACTGAAAGAACCAATCAAGAACGGTTCGAGCCGATACGATCAGAGAGAAGACAGGGATGATCGTTACCGCATCAAAAAAGAGACCCTCTTCTTTTAACGTCTCAAATCCGACTCGTTGGAATTCCTTTCCAGTCGAGGGCGAAAAATTAGAGGGGAGTATTTCTCTCGCCTCCGAAAAATGGAATTGCCGAAAACGCGGCAGTCGTGCCTCCTTAAAAATGCGGAACAACGTCTTGCCGTCTGATTAGGCCGGACTCAATTCGATTTGGCGCGCCGACCTAAAACCGCCGAAGGGGCGAATATCGACTCGGATCGCCCGCTCGCGGCGCTGCTCCTGATTAATTCCATAAAATAATTAGTTCGTCTGGAAGGGGAGACAGGAGGACCTGGCGAGGCAACTACGTTTCCTTGCTTATTAAATTAAAGTACGGAAGTGTTTAGAATTTTAATTTCGTTTCCGGCCATTGTAGTTCCCGCGCCCGGGAATTTATGATGAAGTGTTTATTGGCCCGAGAGCTGTTTGCAGAATAACCGGCGCTGTCCGCCGCTTCCCCGCGCGAAGAGCGGGTCCCGGGTAATTACTTTCCGGCAGACGAACACTCGTCGGACTTTTGTGTGTCGGCCCCGTTTTTAGACGCGAGTGTCGCCGGGCCGTTTTCAATTTGGCCGAGAGCCCTGGATGTTTTCCTTTTCCCGGAATTGCTTAATAACGCCCATTCAACGAGACCGCTCTCCAATTGACGCGGAAATATTAGGTTTGTCCTGGAACTCCTTTGGAATCGCCGGAGAAGTGACTCTCGGTAGGTCGGTTCGGTTGAGAAGTCCCTCGAAGACGTTTGATCAGCAGCCTGTCTAATTCTGACGAAGTCACGTCACCTTGTAGAGACGTAACAGCGGGGGCTACAGGGTAAATGCCCCTCCATCGTACCCAACGTTAATATTCAGAAAACCTAAGTTCTTCTGATAATTTATTTGACATTTGAAATTAGACCAGAAGAGTGAGAGTACTATTCGAGATAGGTATGAATCATCATGTCACACCCCCCACTCGGAACTCCTCGAAAACTCATATTATTTCGTGTAGCTCTTCGATTTTCCCAAGCACACCCATGCACCATCCCTTTCATTACCCACTATCGTAGATGAAACAGGATAGAATGCTCGGATCGGATGAAAGCCCGCTTATAGAACAATTTCCGATTCCCCAGCGGCACTGGCTGTCGCTCGTGAGTGCCTTGATTATTATTATTGCCTTCCGAAGACGAATGTCGTGGAGAGAAAATTCCTTACATTGTATTCCGCACGGTTCATTATATTCCGCGGAAGCGGAGAAGTAGCTCAAACTCCTCTCATTTTTAGGATGACGGAGGATCGCGGTCTAGGTTACAATGGCATTCAGCATATCAAGATGATATCCCGACAATGAGGGTGAAGTATTATTCCGTACGTAGACGTCTGTTGTGCGCTCGCTGTTTGATGGCATTCGTTACTGCAGATTCCCGTCTATTCCTCCGCCATGTAACAATGCGATGCATGTATTATATCCCCATTCTCTACTTTATTTGCAAGATTTATTTGCTGCGAAAGCCTTTTGTTACGAACCATCGCAGAATACGGTTTTAAGTTCCTAACATTCCGTGCTGTGTAGGAGGGCAATATTTTCGAATAATAGCATCTTTGGACAAGGCTTGAGTCCGTCTAATTGGTTCCTAGGACTCCATATTCTTTTGTTACTGTATGAAATGAGTTATTATTATTTGAAGGCGGCATTTCCTCCTAGCTCGATTTATACGATGCATTCCTCGAAAATGTTACAGTGGTGACGTGACCAGGAAAACTCAATCATGTCGAATTTTACATAATTTGAGGTGTAAAATATCAGATTTCGAGTGGATGAGGCTGCATTTCCTCCTAGCTCGATGCATTTCTTGAAAAAGTTACAGTGGTGCCGTGACCAGGAAAACTCAATCATGTAGAAATAATAAATATATACTTCGGAGTACAGGTTTGTACCGGCTGACGTCTTGACGATTTTCAGAAATAACATAATGAAGTGATTCTCATTCATATCAGAGAGCGGTAACAGAGGTGGCTCGCGAGTCTTTCGGAAATTATATCAATTCGCATTCACGGCAATTCTCCTCCGTTTCGAGTTTCCAAACTCACCGTAATAACTTCGCCGTTCGCGAAACTACCGAAAAATAGTTTCGCCGCTGATGCAGTAGACTAGAGCGGTCGAGAGTCCCGTGCGGAAAAGTTTAATTTTCGTGCCCTATACATCCGGGGATTTTGACGCTTTCGACGGAGTTGCACTAGGTCAATCCGCGAGGTCTATCGATTCAGCGCCCGAAGATATCCCTAGGGAAATCACACTCTCCGGGAAGAACTCCCATCATCGAATCCGTGCCACATGAATATCCCGGCCGATATGAATGGGACTGCGATTCATATTCGATAGAAATCTCGGTAGAATGCTCTTCGAAATTTTTCCTTGTGCTGATGGGAGTTACCGATCAATGGCGGGGTCCTGCGTTGATGCCGGCAGAGTCCCAGAAGTGCTATTGCAGAGGATGGTTTTTCGAAATGAATTAATCGACAAAGCAGGTTTTGCGATTATTTGAATGAAGTGATATTAATTTTTAATTTTCATAAACTCATCTTAGAAACGGTTAATATATAGTCCATTGGAGTATATCATAGAGCAGAAGGAATAATACTCTTATAGACGACGACATTATCAGTTTTTGCGCCCATTGTCGTAGCGTATGCGGAGGCAGACATCACCAGAAATAGGAACTCTTCGTTCGAACGGATTTATTAAATACCTCCTCATTGTCTGCCCTTCGTCGTCTTTGTTCGGCATCTCCGGGGAAAGAATGCCTTATAAGTAAAGAAAACAGCACGACGGAAGTCTCGCAAGGGGAAATTCCGAGGAACGTCGTACGTACGTCCAAATGGATCAACGCTACGTGTTTTCCAGACGTTCGGTTGACAAAATCTAATTCGGAACAGTGAGTTATTATGGCTTTTCTCTCCGTCCGATATGAGATCCTTCGAGGCACGTGTCGCGAGCCTTTAGAACTTATTGTTTGCACGTCGATTCGAGAACTTGGAAAATTTCGATATATATTTTTTTTGTTTCGCCGGATTGAGAGCTTTTCAATTTGGTAAAGCGTCGTTCCGTTCGATTTTCGCCGATATCGAGGGGAAAATTGGTCTTTTCATGTCGATAACACGAGGCGAGATGGCGTATCTGTTGGGCAAAGGGCCGATGAACTGAGAAGTGAGTTGTATCATACTGTCAACGCGACTATTTCTGTTATAACATTCACAACTGAGTGATTGCCCATGTGCACCGCTTAGGTTATACGCGGGGCGTGAAGTTGAGCCCTCATTGAAAAGTTCAATAAGGACATTTCGACGTTAGGAAATCAGCCACCCGCCGGAGTTAAAACTCGGTAGCGCCAGTCCCCCAAGCGTCTTTTGAATACGGTGAGTGATGTTCTTTTGTAACAAATCAAGGGTAAACCTGCCCAACGTTCATTCAACCTATTGAATCCTGTATTCAAGCGAATTATGACGAACAGACCAGTAGTTTCATATGGGAAAATGTCGATATCGAAAACCAATCGTAATTTTAACGGATTGCAAATTTGCACGGGAAGATGAAAAGTAAACCTGACGGCTTAACAGAATTAACGACTCGCCAACAGGTTTACCGGAAGCAACGTCTTCCGTTCTACCCCCTCATCGTGAGCCAATTTGCGCCAACGTGAAAAAAAATTGGATTTGCACATCAATGGCGTTTTTTCTTCTTCCCGCTCAGAAACGTCAGAGCTTTCAAATGGCATTTTTATCAGGTTCGATAAATATGCTAAAATCGGTATTAATTAAAGCCTTACGGCAGAATTGGCCTTTTCGTGAATATTTCGAGCGAACTTCGTCGAAAATTTTTAGAATTGAAAATTGGCAGAAGCAGAAAATTACATGATATGATTTGTTATATTCGTGATTCAAGGAGTTGAAGGGAAAGTTGATTCAATTACACAACAGGAATCTTCTGATTTACTACCAGAAGTCAAGGTCGTCAAGAACTTTAAGCCCTCACAACTATCTTCAGAAGGAGATAATCTCAATTCATAAATCCATTTGCAACCCCATGAAAACATTGTTCTAAATCATACAAATTAATAACGAATGAAATTTCCGTACTATTCAACTTTATGATTAGCCTTAATCGCGGTGACATCTCATTTGAATGCGTTCCATTTATGGTCGATTAGAACTCCAATTCCTGGCTAAATCTATGAGGAATTATGGCGAACATCATGATACGGATATAGCGAATGTTCGTAGTTACTGTACCGTCAATATGTATATTTATTCAGCCTTGAACGCTAGAGGCCTTAATCGCCTCCAACTACCAAAAGCGGCCTGATAAGACGAATCGAGACGATTATTAGTGAGGTTGTCCGGAAAGTTTAGCAAGTTGGATGGGACGTGTCTTGATATATCGCGATTAAGTCAGTCAACCCTCATAACCGGAGCTCGGGAAGCTTATTCGATAAGGGAAAGTATAAATTCGAATCTGGCTTCCTCCAGTTGGAATCGGAAGCTTTACTATTTGGGTTTGTATTAGAGAATAAATTATATAATCCCAACCTCGTCGCCAATTGTTATGCACATTACAATATTTGATGAGTATGGAAACAAATTAATTTTTCAAACAATTGAAAATGACTGAAAAACCCGCAACATGTGTGAGGATGTAAAATAACAAATATATTTCCATATTCGTTTCGAAAATTAAACTGACTGAATTATGACTGGAGATGACTGCCATCGATACACCTCACTCATAAAAAAGCCTGAATAAATCACCGAACGAATCGAGATAAAACTGATTTACCAGAACAAAAATAATTCCAAAATAACGAACAAAAAGGCGTACATAAAATACTGTCGCAAAACAACTCAAATATGTCAATACCGGTAAATATATAAAAATAATAATCCGGCAGTAAGATTAATTGAAACGGGCATCGATTTGCATTTCCGCGCTATCCGTTTCGACAAAACGACAAACAAACGATCGTTTTTCCCCGCTCCCGTTTTATTTTAATTTCCGAAATTTCGTTATTTTAAAGCGCAGCCTTGCACAAATGTGATTTGTGCCCCGATTACGGTTGCCCGATGCATTTTCGATGGCCCGCCGCACCTGCAACTAGATTGATTTCGTTGTTCGACCGTCACTACGGCGATATTCGCATCTATATGTATGCGAAATGCGATAACGATGGCGTAATTTAAAAATTGTTCGAATATGACCGTGTGTTGTATGGGGCAGATTTGACTTGTCGGGTCGGATCGAACGGACCAGAAGCAGGTGCGAACAACAGCCCGGTATTATCGCGGGATTGAATGACGTGACGGTATTTGGTGAAATTCGGCGAATCGTTTGGATGCTGTATCGATTCTGGCATGGGAAAACCACTGTATTGTGTGCTTTTACATGTTTCTCGTTCTAAGGAATTTCTTCCTGCTCCCCACAGAATCTGCACTTGTCAGTTTCCGCTAGATTCATCTCATATAACAAATATCTGGAATGTTCTACTCATCCGAATCTTCAATAATAGTAGTTTTGCGAATCGAAAACACCTCAACCTTGAGTGATGTGTGCTCGTTAACAAAACCCAAAAATGAAATATCGAAAAATTAAAAACCGAAAAATTCTTCATCTATGAGAGCTACATGGACGACTTTGGTATCAAAACGTAGGTTTTCAAGGTCGCTGAATTCAATAAAAAATAATCCAGAGCCCTTAATATAATAGTTTAGATTTTCACCTGTGAAATGGCACTATTGTCGAAATTGGAAATTTCAAACTGCCAGAGCGTTATTGTAGCTTCTGCCAATGGGGATAGATTGTGCATGCATTTGAGAAGAATCGGTATGACCTCCTGTCTCCAAACATTCGTGTCGGAAAGCAACGTAATGATTTCCTTTGTCACGACATAAGTAGGGATTCCCAAAAAAATCAAACAGAGTAAACGTATACAAAGAACAGAACCTTTGAAAACGTCGTCAGACTCGACGTTCCTTTTGTAAACCGATATCGAATATCGAATTTCCACACACACACACGACGGCTCAAAATTCATATTTTCCGAGCATGAAAAACGAATTTCCTTCGAGAACACGCGTCTATAATAAAAAAATCTGAGAGAGACGACGTCGTTCTTTCCAACTTCCCTTTCTCCGCGTGTCGCCACGGGAAACAATCGAAGCTGGCGCCCTTTTTCCCATACCGCAGACATTTCGCTGACGAATTCCGGATCACGTACCGCAGAATTTCCGATTTTGCGGAAGTCTCGAAGTAGGGTTCCGTCAGTCACCCTCCGTAGAATATACTTTGTGTATCTCGATCCCCAGAAACACGAGGTTTCTGATAACATTCACGACTAAGTAATTGTCTCTGTGCATTGCTTAAGTTATCCGCGGAAGGATAATAGCATGGTCATTTCACTTTCGTGTTCGATTAACCCCTGATTGAAACGTTCAATAGGGACTTCTCCCAGGAGGACTATTTCCAGTCACGGGATATCAAGACGATATCACAAGTTAAGCCTGAAAATCTTCCTGAGTTAGTTATTATCATTATTAATAATACAATGAGAGTTGAGGTGAATACCTATAAACTCAAATAAGCTAACATAAAAAAAACCATTCAATGTACACCTCCCCAAAATAAAGATAAATCTATATCTATAAAAAAAAAGAATCGAATTATTTAAATCATTATGTAAATCAGAATATATGTAACAGAAATTCAGCAGCAACAACAGCAAACATTTCTCCATCATCAAAGTCGTCTCACTCTGTCCAACCCATTCCTAAAGCTATTGGTGGTAGAGCTATTGACCACAGAACTGGGAAGACTATTCCAGGATGAGAACACTCTATTCGGAAGGAACATCTGCCCTGGAACGGTCCGGAAATTCTTCTTCCTCAATTTGAAATTGTTCCATTGGTTAAAGTCGAAGAAGAGCTGATCCTTATATTTCAATTCGAGCTTATATTTTCTTCAGAACGAGGTAATCGTAGAGATGGCCTATAAATTTCTTTCGCGATCTAAAAATACCGCGCCATGCTATCGTTATAGGGCAGTTTTTCGTGGTTTTCCCAGCAATTTTCCCCGCGGGAGAATCAATGATCTGTTTCCCAAACTAACGATTCAACTAACGGTAAAAAATAATGAGGAATAATGGACGCAGAACACGCACATCCCTAGTTTTTGCCGAGCAAAAAATCGTGTTTAACTTTTTTACATAGATCCATTTCGGAAGATAGCGAGTCTTCTTTCGGAAACGCAAGAAATGATCGCCAGTGTCGGATCGAGGAAAATCACGTAAACTATAAGCTTCAAGGAAAGACGCTGAACGAACAAAACAGTCGATCGGACACAAGGGATGATACCATGATGCAGTAGTTTCGGAGCCACTTGCGAGGGAAAACGAAGGAAGAACCAGCAGTTGATCGGTTCCCCAAAGCAAAAACCCTCGGCTTCACAGTTCAATAAAATTACATGTAGAAATGGTCCGAGAAACAATTGATATCTCATTGAAATCGAGTGTCTTGAGAAGCCCAATTGCGCAATGATCAGTAGATGTTGGTTAGAGTTTCAGTTAACCAACTGAAGTGTGGTTCAATATTATTCAAGTTTAATATTTCGAAATATAATCTTCCGAATGAATATGAAAATAAGGCTAGTGGACTGTATACAGGGTGAGTCTTTGACTTGTACATATATTTTAACTGTAGATTCCTCTCATCAAACGAAACACTTTTTTCCCATGCCATTTTTCAAAATTCGGTTTGGTTTGGGAGATACAGGGTGTCGAAAATCCACGAAAAAAACACTTTGCTGTTCATATCTTCGGAACCGTTATTTCAAATGAACTGAATTTTGGTTGATTCTTTACTCTATTCATGGTGCATATTCCTCAATCGAAACTTATTCAATATCTCTCCTAGTTCGAAAGTTACAGGGTGGTCGACTCATAAATTCATGCAAAAACACTATCAAATCACTTGAAAAGGATAAACGGTTCATATTTTCGAAAGAATCAACCATTTTAGAGAATAAAAGTATTCCTATATTTTTTCAATAAAACGCGTCGTTTTCGAGTTATTCCTAAATGTATACGAAGAAATTTGAGGAAAAAACCATGAATTTCATAAAAAATCTGAATGCTTCCCTGGACTAAATATCATCGAATATTGTTTCTTCTCTGGTCTCTTAACAAATTAACAATGTTGTCAATGTTTATCAACTGAATTCCGAGAATCATGAAATTACACAGTTTATAAGCAAGTTTCTATTAAAAATTTATTGATACCAGTCCTTCAGGAAAATATCTATCTTCTTAACAATATCCTCTTGGAATTTTTAATCGACCCTACACGGTTTTCACATCACAAATCACAAGCATCACCTCACACCTGTTTGCTTTATTCTCTGCGAGTAAATAAATAAATGAATTGAATCCATGTAGAAAGGTTATCGCGTTTAAGCGTCGTTCATTTTATCACAGACTGGCTGGCCTGTGATAGTGTGATGAGACACAGAACAACGGCTTGTCTTGCGTGGCGGCTACATCGCAGCCGGCAGCGCACCACGACTGAAATTTAGATCGGCGAGAATCAGAACTACTCGTTTGGCATTTCCAAAGAGCAATGCGTAGAAGCCTTTAGCGAAAAGTAAACAAAACTAGTTCTTCCGTTAACGATAGGGGACGTTCTGCTTTCTTGAGTTCGCCTATACCATTTTTTACTGAGAAAATCAACACAATCTGGCATCGTCTTCTCTAGAATTCTGTGATCACTATCACAGAGGAATGGATTAGGTTAGGTCATTGACCTCGAATCATATGACTTTGATTAATGGAGTTAGGATAGGTTAGTGAGAAACTAATTTTTATAAGATAGTTTCAGGGTATCGAGGCAAATATGAACAAATTATTAGTGTTTACAAACTAATCTTCAGGTTAATCGAAGAAGGAACTTATTTTGGTGTGAGAAATATGGCATTTCAATTGCAGAAATGATGGAACAAAACTTAGCGTTTTTGTTAGGAAATATCGTGTTTGTAACATTCTTATTCAAATAAGGTTAGTGCTTGAGTATTTTCTAAATGTATCACCCAGAATATCTAATAATCACATCAATTTCAATTGAAAAATATGAACTTTGAGGTGTTTGTAGAGAATAATATCAGGCACGCATTTAGCACAATTTTTTTTTTCAAATGGCTATATCTCTTTAACAGAGCCGAATTCGGAAAAATGGAAAATGAAAAAAAGGTTTCTTTTGACCTCAAGAATCTTCAGTTAAAATATATGTACAAGTCAAAGACTCACCCTGTATGTATATGAAACTAATTGAAACCCAACACAAATGAAAGGATAAATGTACCCAAAATAACAGAAGAAATATAGTCTTACCTATATCAACAAAACAGTCGATGACTCCTATTCCAACGTAAAGATTGAGCGAGCTCGACAAACGATCATGGAATGAAGCCGACGTGAAAATCCGTTGATAAAAATGTCAAATTGTGTACACTTATCCTTGTGGTATTATAAAATAACCACGCCACTGGTAACAGTTTTTTTGTTTTAAATAATTCGCAAAAATGAAAGTTTTGAATGAATGTAATTCGATTGAATCGAAATCACTACAAACTGCGAATCACAGGAAAAACTGAAATTTTCCGAATTCACGAAAAGGAAGCAGAAAATAAGGAATTAACGGAAGCAGAATTATTCACGATCAAGTAAATCAGTGAACTGATTTGAATTATATGAAAATGAAACAAATATACGACATATGCTTAGCTCCACAGCTGACGAGTTCTTCTTGTACATAAAGGATAATCCATATGGGTATTCCCCAGTATGGAGAAATTAATTTAATAATTCGAATTTTGAAAATTCTGAAAAATCTTCTGAAACCGTTCACTTGGCGTGAACAGTAGACAAGAAATTCCGAGCCAAAATGATTGGAGGTAGCTCCAATCGCGATCTCTCCGGGAGGATATCGACAAATGGCCGGAAAAGGGCACACTTCCTGGCGGAAATCGTCATACAAACCGAGACGACGACCCCCCCGGCCCCTCTACATCCAGCCAATCGTCAGAATCCCTAGTAGGAATCCCCTTACGTCCTAGTTCGGTAACCATTATAAATCTTCCGGAACTTAATAACAATTAAATTGACACCCGGCTGCCAGTGCCGGAGGCTAATTAATACGGAACGTTGATTTTGCCGCCCTAGGGCGCTGCGGATAAGAAGATGTTTAATTAGGGTAGTTTTACGTAGGATAAAGGGGGGCGAGTTTCCCTGGTTGCGCGAAACTGGTTACAAGTCGCTAGTCGCCGGGGTAGCGACAATGAAGTCGCGCTAATTATGTAGGACGTCAATAGGACTCTATCCGGGTAACGAGGAATTGCGGTATTCTGGCTTGTATACTTTTGCGGAATGATCGTTTCGAGGAACCCAATAAGACGCGTTCTATTCCGAGATCGCTTATGAATTTCGAGATTGAATTCGGATCTGAATAGTTGACGTGGAAATTGGTTCGAAGCAGTGTCATCCTTTAAAACGCAAACCAGTACAGAACCCAGAAACTCTATCAGACACCAATGGGAATTTCCACTCATTTTCATAAAAAAAAATTTGACATATTGGATTCTCACGTTATTCGTGATTTTTTTTAAAATTTTTTCTTCATCAATTCATACCCTTAAAAATATATTGAAAACTCGAAAATAATCTACCGACTTGACAACAGCGGCGTGTCTCTCAGTTACTCTGGGCTTTGTCCCCTCCATCACAAACTTCAACCAATCATATTACAAATCGAGCAAATGACGTCACAGCAGAGGGACGTTTGAATTCACACGTGTTGAAATCACATTTTCAATATCGAATAATTAATCAGTTCTTCAAAATTCAGAGTGAATAAATGGTTACAAATGTGTTATAAACTGCCCTTCATTACGTTATGGGAAGAAAAGTGAATATTTTGAGTTACTGGAAATCCCCATTGACGTTCGATCAGTAATTTGAATCAATCATCTTCTAAATCTCGTCTCGAGACACCCAGTAGTAACTCACACGCAGAAGTTGAGATTTAGGATTTAGTTATCAGCTAAACTTTCTTTCGATTCCTGTTTTTCGTTATTTTTCTTCCGATTCTCCTATTCAATTTTTTTGTTTCTACCAATATATCCTACCCGCGATGCCAGAATCAGAACAGCACATTCCTTCTCGATTTGCCATCTCGAACAAGTTATCCAGAGATCGAAATGCAAAAATTCTTCATCGATAGTAACATTCTTTCCGAAATAAAAAAACTCCTAGCATTATGTTCGCTCCATCGTCTCTCCTTTCTCTCAGTCAAACAAACCGAAACGGAACGCTCCGAACACAAAAAGATGAAGATAAAAATATAACGGTCAACTGACCTGATATTTTCCCATTGTGTACAGTTCAACAAAGGGCATCAGAATTGAAAATATACACGCTTATAAATCGCGCTGAAAGAACTCCTTTTGTACGCTCATTCCCTTTCATATCTGGCCTCAGGTTTTCCTTGGACCCATTTTTCCACCGTGAACGGACCAATAACGCCGGCAAATACGACTATGAGGCCAGTAAAAAATAACGACAATCAGTGGCGGCTCGCGAGACTCTTTGGTATGCTGGTTGGAGCTCGGTATGCGATGAACTGTAGTTTCTTTGAAGGTTGGACTCTCTAAAGCTCTATCCGCGTTAGCTAGACAAGCTCCCTTGCCTGAGAGGCGAGAACTCTACAAATATTTTCGTTTGTTCAAGTCCAGAAGATCTTCTCTAGAGTAGTGTCATGTTTTGCATCTCCCATAAAGAGGTCCCTAAAGAGGTCCTTTTAAAGGCCACAGAAGGGTTGAGGTCCAACAGATTTAATCTTAGATACTGTTCGGCTCATTACCCTCAATGGCCAGAGCCCTGGCACCCATAAAGAAATCACTTTGCTGCTTCTGCTGCTCAGGTGAACAGTCAGCTCGGACTGTTAGATTCCAGAGCTCTTAGGGCTGATTGACTGCCTGTTGCTATATTTATGCGCACCCTTTGAGGTTTCCTTTCGAACACTATTGGACGCTAGCAGAGACCATTATTCCCGCCTCCAAAACGGATGTTTCTTTTGACACAGAAAGTCTTAGTTGAGGACCATATACTCCTATGCCTGTTCTCTTGAAAGATTTTGCTCTAACAATGTACCATATGTCACGTATGACACTAGCAAAGGGTGTTTCGAAATCAAAAGTAGTTGGCATCACGTCAGGGGGTTTTGCCAAGATGAGATTCTGCAAGGGTCTCACAAGCCTCATTTCCTAACTTGTAGATGTGTGGGAGGCAGACTCAAGCGTTGCTGTAGCAGTCAAATGGCCAGCTCTGGTAACACTGGTTATATTTTCTGATTTAGTAAAGACGCATAGGTGTCAATATAGTGTACTAAAACTATGTAGAACCAGAGCACCACGTCTGGATTCATTCCCCAATGGCTTTCCGAGGACCCTTCTCCAAGCCCAAATAGCCGTTGTGGCAGTCCATACCTAGATGCAGTCTACCATGATATCAAGAGAAGCTGCTGGACTTCTGATGCAACCAGAGGCCCTCGTTCCTAGCTTATCCAGCTGAGGAACCAGAGAGGGGCGCCACTGACGGCGCGGGCGGTACGAAACATCGGAAACGATTTTCCGACAGCCGCCCGGACCAGTTAACTTTTATACCGATACACACGTCCCATGGCCTTTTTCCCTTATTACGGTAGATGTAAACGCACTTTATATAGAGAATGGCGGAACGTGACAACGACGACCGGTCCCGGACAGCAATAACGTGTTCATGGGGATTTCGTCGATACAAAGCCTTCTGCATCATTTCGGCGTACAGACGACGGACTAAAAATAACAGCGGGCGTGCTATCGACGGTGCTAACGGCTCGGTTTATTAGCGAGGATAAAAATCGGGATTTGGGGAATTTCGGGACCCGACCAGTTTCGCTGGGAAACGGATACATTGTCCGGACGTGCTGTCTGAATAACGCCAGGATTAAAATTCGATCTCCCCGATCATTGTCCGCTGGTTCACAGTGCGAAATTAGCCTTATTTCGTAAGAGTTGCTAGACTCGTTAGAGGTCCCAGCGACTCAGCGCTCAGGTTCGCAGGATAGTCTGCCCTCATCGTCATAGCTCCTTTCTGAGTACTGAATACAGATACGGATCATGTGAATATCTTCAAAGTGACCGCAGTTAACTGTCCCGATTCGGTGCCGTAAAATTCCATTTTACCCACGGCCGATAAATCGAAAGACCCTCAACTGGTGCGCCATCGAACCGGCCAATAACTCACCATCTTCCTTCTCAAGTAACCATTTACGTTCCGTCCCTCAATTTACTATGCCGTCTTAGGGGACAAGGTTTTCTCGACCCCGAATCTCGATGGGGGTAATCATCCTTCCCTAGCGACGTAATGGGGACATATCGAGGCACTTTGCACCTCTCGGCTGGCAGGTTATGAGCCATGCATGAAGAGGTGTCTCGGTAGGTTGGCTTGAATCACTACAGGGGTCGCTCTGTTTTATGGCGGACTTCGTCTGATGAGAGGAACTACCTAGTTGGAAGTTTGATATTAACCAATATGAGCAAGTGGAATCCTCAGACTAGTTGTTTATAAAATTAGCCGGAGTATAAACGAAATTGGATTCTCGCTATAACATTCAAGGCGTGAAAGACTAAAAATTTAATAATCAAGAGTCCATCATAAAAATTACGTAGTTGCCGGGACGTTCTCGAATATCTTCACTAAGTGGAGCGAATATCCCCCTGATAATTAGCTAAACGATCTGCTCTCTCTCGTTGCGCAATGAGGAACCTTCATAACGGGACGTTACCCGACCCTTTTTGTCGAAGGCTAACGAGCCTTAACTGACACAAGTTCATGACCCTAATCGCGAAGGGTCGAAATTGGAGATAATGGCACCCTGGAGACGAAGATCAGTCGAAAGGCATGGGATACTGATGCCATTCGGCCAAGGATTGAGCTTGTTGATGATCATCGAATGATAAATGGAGTGAACGATCCTATATTCTTCACTCCAAAGTCTCTATTTATGAATAGAATTGACGTTTCTCGTTTCTCAAAACGATCATTTGAACCTACGAAGAATCATCAACCACCAACTCATGTCTTCATGATTTCTGTACATCTGTTAGTTTCTTTTTATTTGTTGCTCTTTTAAACTTTTTCTTATACATTTTTGGATGACCAAGTTTCAATAGCGCGTACAATTCGATCAATTGTCTGTAGCAACGAATTAAACTGTTCGATAATGAAAACCATAAGGCAGAAAAGAAACAGCACTCGTAGAAAGATCTTCAGGTCTTTCCAATGGTAAGTAACGGTGCTATAAACATTTTTAGAAGGAGATCTGAAAGCGGTCCCTCTCCAAAAACAAAACTTTATCGTTTTAGATTTGACTCATTACCCACATTCAAGACGGTTCTTTTCGCATTTTGGGATGTTTTTCATATAGAAAAAACTAAACTGAAAGGAGAACGATAGTTTTTCATTTGATCGGTTCATTTTTGAAAGCGTTTCTGTCATTGGTCTGTAGATTCAAGAAATGGGTTGTTTTTCCAACTATAGTCAAAAATGGCAAATGAGAGCACTTTGTTTGCTTAGCGAGGCATTGTTCGATTCTGACATCCAATCAATTGTTGATATTTCCCACTTTTATTCAGAGGAAATGAACCTCCCTTATTTTCCAGCTTGTCTTTAAAACCCTATGTTACAGAGACAATCAGTCAGTAAAGTGAAGTAGAGTAATCGAACAGTAATTCAAAATCAACACTTTGCTCCCTTGCTATTCATTATCATATAGAAGGTACATGATAATTCTTCCTTGCTATACATTTTCATATAGAAGTGGCTGTCACGTAGTTAGCTGTGATTATGCGTCGCATTTTTGCCATCAAGAACACGCACGCCGACCCTGCAGATCCTCAGGACCATCCAGAAACAAGTTGATGGGAAATAACCGTCCTCCAGCTTCCATCCCTTTGAAACGACCACTTCAAGCGAAAAATAACCTTTCCGTCAGGTGGACTTAAATCACGATATTCAGCCGGTTATTTTACGACGGGCTCTGATCCCTTGCGTGGCGATAAGTGAACAATACGGCCCATCCGAGCCAGAAAGGACCCCTCGAAAGGGGCGAGAGGTAATACGAGTCCTTTAGCCGCATCGGAGAAAGGCGTACCTTCTTCACAGGGACCTTTTTTTGTCCCGAAAGCGTCGGAGGATCGATTACATCGCCGGACCCGCAGTAACCCGACCTGTCGGAGGACTCACCCGGGAAGTGGAACTAGAACGCCGAAGGAGTTATCTGCCATCGCCGCCGCCACGTAACGCGATATTCTTCGGACGGACGGAATTTACGGCGGAATTGTGTTATTTCGGCGGCGTATCTCTTCATTATCTCCTCGTATGTGGACGGCGGCGCGGTGCTAAATTGAAAAACGTATCATATTTTCGCGGCTGCATTCCGAGCGGCCGGACCGGAGGATTGAATTTTATCGGGTCGTTTTTCGTCCGGGGCATTCGTTTTCGCTTCCCTCGAGAGTCGGTTTTCCGGCGATCTGAATCGGACAGATGGATTCTTCGCGATGCATCGTCATGTATAGTAACTACATCTCAATTATTTCGGATATGTTTTTTATATTGTTCCAGGAGAGCCAGTTTTTGACCTTGAAACAGCTGTATGTGAAATTTGTTATGAGATATGACGGTTAGGCCTTTTAACAGGAGCCCTGTTACGTCAACACCAGAGGTTCACTCAGATGGCGAATTCAAAATCGTTTCTCGATCTTGAGGATCTACTACCCATTCGAATCATGCAGAATACCCATTAGACTGATCAGTATCGCCTATACTTTGAGTGCTCTGAGCGTCTGAACAAAACTCGAAAATGAAGAATCGAAAAATATAAAACCGAATAATTCGTTACTTATGAGGCCTACATGGACGATTTTGGTATCAAAATGTAGGTTTTCGAGGTCGCTCCATTCAATAAAAGATATTCCAGAGCCCTAACTAGCATGGTTTAGAATTTCACCTGTCAAATGGCATTTTTCGAAAAATTGCAAATTTCAAACTCTCATATCTTTCGTTCCTATCATCTCCGCCAAAAATTATTTATATCATATGGATCAGCATACCTCAATGTATCACTGTGCAAAATATGAGCGATTTGAAAAATCTCAAATTTTGGGTGAAAAATGCCAAAGGGGTAAGACCCACCAAAACACCATAATTGTCATCACCAAGGAATCCCTGGCGAATCCAAAGTCGTTTTTCGAACGTGAAGATCTACTACCCATTCGAATCATGCAGAATACCCATTAGACTGATCAGTATCGCCTATACTTTGAGTGCTCTGAGCGTCTGAACAAAAGTCGAAACTGAAAAATCGAAAAATATAAAACCGAATAATTCGTTACTTATGAGGCCTACATGGACGATTTTGGTATCAAAATGTAGGTTTTCGAGGTCGCTCCATTCAATAAAAGATATTCCAGAGCCCTAACTAGCATGGTTTAGATTTTCACCTGTCAAATGGCATTTTTCGAAAAATTGCAAATTTCAAACTCTCATATCTTTCGTTCCTATCATCTCCGCCAAAAATTATTTATATCATATGGATCAGCATACCTCAATGTATCACTGTGCAAAATATGAGCGATTTGAAAAATCTCAAATTTTGGGTGAAAAATGCCAAAGGGGTAAGACCCACCAAAAACACCATAATTGTCATCACCAAGGAATCCCAGGCGAATCCAAAGTCGTTTTTCGAACGTGAAGATCTACTACCCATTCGAATCATGCAGAATACCCATTAGACTGATCAATATCGCCTATACTTTGAGTGCTCTGAGCGTCTGAACAAAACTCGAAACTGAAAAATCGAAAAATATAAAACCGAATAATTCGTTACTTATGAGGCCTACATGGACGATTTTGGTATCAAAATGTAGGTTTTCGAGGTCGCTCCATTCAATAAAAGATATTCCAGAGCCCCAACTAGCATAGTTTAGATTTTCACCTGTCAAATGGCATTTTTCGAAAAATTGCAAATTTCAAACTCTCATATCTTTCGTTCCTATCATATCCGCCAAAAATTATTTATATCATATGGATCAGCATACCTCAATGTATCACTGTGCAAAATATGAGCGATTTGAAAAATCTCAAATTTTGGGTGAAAAATGCCAAAGGGGTAAGACCCACCAAAAACACCATATTTGTCATCACCAAGGAATCCCTGGCGAATCCAAAGTCGTTTTTCGAACGTGAAGATCTACTACCCATTCGAATCATGCAGAATACCCATTAGACTGATCAATATCGCCTATACTTTGAGTGCTCTGAGCGTCTGAACAAAACTCGAAACTGAAAAATCGAAAAATATAAAACCGAATAATTCGTTACTTATGAGGCCTACATGGACGATTTTGGTATCAAAATGTAGGTTTTCGAGGTCGCTCCATTCAATAAAAGATATTCCAGAGCCCTAACTAGCATAGTTTAGATTTTGACCTGTCAAATGGCATTTTTCGAAAAATTGCAAATTTCAAACTCTCATATCTTCCGTTCCTATCATCTCCGCCAAAAATTATTTATATCATATGGATCAGCATACCTCAATGTATCACTGTGCAAAATATGAGCGATTTGAAAAATCTCAAATTTTGGGTGAAAAATGCCAAAGGGGTAAGACCCACCAAAAACACCATATTTGTCATCACCAAGGAATCCCTGGTGAATCCAAAGTCGTTTTTCGAACGTGAAGATCTACTACCCATTCGAATCATGCAGAATACCCATTAGACTGATCAATATCGCCTATACTTTGAGTGCTCTGAGCGTCTGAACAAAACTCGAAACTGAAAAATCGAAAAATATAAAACCGAATAATTCGTTACTTATGAGGACTACATGGACGATTTTGGTATCAAAATGTAGGTTTTCGAGGTCGCTCCATTCAATAAAAGATATTCCAGAGCCCTAACTAGCATAGTTCAGATTTTCACCTGTCAAATGGCATTTTTCGAAAAATTGCAAATTTCAAACTCTCATATCTTTCGTTCCTATCATCTCCGCCAAAAATTATTTATATCATATGGATCAGCATACCTCAATGTATCACTGTGCAAAATATGAGCGATTTGAAAAATCTCAAATTTTGGGTGAAAAATGCCAAAGGGGTAAGACCCACCAAAAACACCATATTTGTCATCACCAAGGAATCCCTGGCGAATCCAAAGTCGTTTTTCGAACGTGAAGATCTACTACCCATTCGAATCATGCAGAATACCCATTAGACTGATCAATATCGCCTATACTTTGAGTGCTCTGAGCGTCTGAACAAAACTCGAAACTGAAAAATCGAAAAATATAAAACCGAATAATTCGTTACTTATGAGGCCTACATGGACGATTTTGGTATCAAAATGTAGGTTTTCGAGGTCGCTCCATTCAATAAAAGATATTCCAGAGCCCCAACTAGCATAGTTTAGATTTTCACCTGTCAAATGGCATTTTTCGAAAAATTGCAAATTTCAAACTCTCATATCTTTCGTTCCTATCATATCCGCCAAAAATTATTTATATCATATGGATCAGCATACCTCAATGTATCACTGTGCAAAATATGAGCGATTTGAAAAATCTCAAATTTTGGGTGAAAAATGCCAAAGGGGTAAGACCCACCAAAAACACCATATTTGTCATCACCAAGGAATCCCTGGCGAATCCAAAGTCGTTTTTCGAACGTGAAGATCTACTACCCATTCGAATCATGCAGAATACCCATTAGACTGATCAATATCGCCTATACTTTGAGTGCTCTGAGCGTCTGAACAAAACTCGAAACTGAAAAATCGAAAAATATAAAACCGAATAATTCGTTACTTATGAGGCCTACATGGACGATTTTGGTATCAAAATGTAGGTTTTCGAGGTCGCTCCATTCAATAAAAGATATTCCAGAGCCCTAACTAGCATAGTTTAGATTTTCACCTGTCAAATGGCATTTTTCGAAAAATTGCAAATTTCAAACTCTCATATCTTTCGTTCCTATCATCTCCGCCAAAAATTATTTTTATCATATGGATCAGCATACCTCAATGTATCACTGTGCAAAATATGAGCGATTTGAAAAATCTCAAATTTTGGGTGAAAAATGCCAAAGGGGTAAGACCCACCAAAAACACCATATTTGTCATCACCAAGGAATCCCTGGCGAATCCAAAGTCGTTTTTCGAACGTGAAGATCTACTACCCATTCGAATCATGCAGAATACCCATTAGACTGATCAATATCGCCTATACTTTGAGTGCTCTGAGCGTCTGAACAAAACTCGAAACTGAAAAATCGAAAAATATAAAACCGAATAATTCGTTACTTATGAGGCCTACATGGACGATTTTGGTATCAAAATGTGGGTTTTCGAGGTCGCTCCATTCAATAAAAGATATTCCAGAGCCCCAACTAGCATAGTTTAGATTTTCACCTGTCAAATGGCATTTTTCGAAAAATTGCAAATTTCAAACTCTCATATCTTTCGTTCCTATCATCTCCGTCAAAAATTATTTTTATCATATGGATCAGCATACCTCAATGTATCACTGTGCAAAATATGAGCGATTTGAAAAATCTCAAATTTTGGGTGAAAAATGCCAAAGGGGTAAGACCCACCAAAAACACCATATTTGTCATCACCAAGGAATCCCTGGCGAATCCAAAGTCGTTTTTCGAACGTGAAGATCTACTACCCATTCGAATCATGCAGAATACCCATTAGACTGATCAATATCGCCTATACTTTGAGTGCTCTGAGCGTCTGAACAAAACTCGAAACTGAAAAATCGAAAAATATAAAACCGAATAATTCGTTACTTATGAGGCCTACATGGACGATTTTGGTATCAAAATGTAGGTTTTCGAGGTCGCTCCATTCAATAAAAGATATTCCAGAGCCCTAACTAGCATAGTTTAGATTTTGACCTGTCAAATGGCATTTTTCGAAAAATTGCAAATTTCAAACTCTCATATCTTCCGTTCCTATCATCTCCGCCAAAAATTATTTATATCATATGGATCAGCATACCTCAATGTATCACTGTGCAAAATATGAGCGATTTGAAAAATCTCAAATTTTGGGTGAAAAATGCCAAAGGGGTAAGACCCACCAAAAACACCATATTTGTCATCACCAAGGAATCCCTGGTGAATCCAAAGTCGTTTTTCGAACGTGAAGATCTACTACCCATTCGAATCATGCAGAATACCCATTAGACTGATCAATATCGCCTATACTTTGAGTGCTCTGAGCGTCTGAACAAAACTCGAAACTGAAAAATCGAAAAATATAAAACCGAATAATTCGTTACTTATGAGGACTACATGGACGATTTTGGTATCAAAATGTAGGTTTTCGAGGTCGCTCCATTCAATAAAAGATATTCCAGAGCCCTAACTAGCATAGTTCAGATTTTCACCTGTCAAATGGCATTTTTCGAAAAATTGCAAATTTCAAACTCTCATATCTTTCGTTCCTATCATCTCCGCCAAAAATTATTTATATCATATGGATCAGCATACCTCAATGTATCACTGTGCAAAATATGAGCGATTTGAAAAATCTCAAATTTTGGGTGAAAAATGCCAAAGGGGTAAGACCCACCAAAAACACCATATTTGTCATCACCAAGGAATCCCTGGCGAATCCAAAGTCGTTTTTCGAACGTGAAGATCTACTACCCATTCGAATCATGCAGAATACCCATTAGACTGATCAATATCGCCTATACTTTGAGTGCTCTGAGCGTCTGAACAAAACTCGAAACTGAAAAATCGAAAAATATAAAACCGAATAATTCGTTACTTATGAGACCTACATGGACGATTTTGGTATCAAAATGTAGGTTTTCGAGGTCGCTCCATTCAATAAAAGATATTCCAGAGCCCTAACTAGCATAGTTTAGATTTTGACCTGTCAAATGGCATTTTTCGAAAAATTGCAATATTTGTCCATATTTGTCATCACCAAGGAATCCCTGGTGAATCCAAAGTCGTTTTTCGAACGTGAAGATCTACTACCCATTCGAATCATGCAGAATACCCATTAGACTGATCAATATCGCCTATACTTTGAGTGCTCTAAGCGTCTGAACAAAACTCGAAACTGAAAAATCGAAAAATATAAAACCGAATAATTCGTTACTTATGAGGCCTACATGGACGATTTTGGTATCAAAATGTAGGTTTTCGAGGTCGCTCCATTCAATAAAAGATATTCCAGAGCCCTAACTAGCATAGTTTAGATATTGACCTGTCAAATGGCATTTTTCGAAAAATTGCAAATTTCAAACTCTCATATCTTCCGTTCCTATCATCTCCGCCAAAAATTATTTATATTACGTTGATCAGCATATCTCAATGTATCACTGCGCGAAATATGAGCGATTTGAAAAATCTAAAATTTTTGGTGAAAAATGCCAAAGGGGTAAGACCCCCCAAAAACACCATATTTGTCATCACCAAGGAATCCCTGGCGAATCCAAGGTCGTTTTTCGAACGTGAAGATCTTCTACCCATTCGAATCATGCAGAATACCCATTAGACTGATCAGTATCGCCTACACTTTGAGTGCTCTGAGCGTCTGAACAAAACTCGAAAATGAAATATGGAAAAAATAAAACACTTTAAATTCGAATGTAATAAAGCCTATATGGACATGTTTGGTATCAAAATGTAGGTTTTCGAGGGCGCTCTATTCGATAAAAACAAATTCAAGTCGCTATATATCATAGTTTAGATTTTCACCTGTCAAATGGCATTTTTTCACAAATCGAAATTTCAAACCGTCATAGCTCCCGCTGCTGTGGTCCTATCCACAACAGGATTCCAGCAACATTAATCAATGACACAGCACTCAAATTCGTCTTCCTACCGTAACCGAACCGAAACCCCTTGTAGGAGTTTAATGAGCCCTAACAGACAGAGGTTCACGGATCCTCGTCGTGAGCAGGCCTCAATGAGATAAATAGCACCCTGCAGTCCGAAGATCTTTCGAGAAACACAAGATGATGACGGGAACTTGTTGATTATACGTGGAATTATTAATTAGTCAACGTTCTTCATCGCATAAATCTTGTGTCCGTTGGATATTTATTTGACCATCTGTATCAGTAAGATGACCTGTTGACCAAACTCTCATAGCCTTAATGAATGTCTCTTAGTTTTATTAGCGAACAGCCCATATGCAACTGTTTCGTGCAAGAATATCATAAATCGCATACAAGGAATTGCTGTTAATGAAGACGGTACTTCAAGTTGGCTCAGATTCAGAATTCTGTATGCATTTTTACGTCCAAGTGATGCTTTATTAGATATTGTACATTTCTATCTGAGGCGGAGCGCCCACATCTTCAGATTCTAGCCCACTTCCGACGTCATACAGAAAACTATCAACCAAGATTCTCCAACTCTAATGACATGTATGGGCGTTGCGACATGAAGACGAAGAACCTATTCAAACCTTACATATTCCTCCCTGATCTCGCTAGTAGGAAGCAATACCGCCCACGCATCAGCTTCGTCGTCTCGCGAATAATGAGAACGAATCGCCGGTTACGAACGTCGGAATCTTAGGGAAGACTGATGGCCGAATTGCCGACCGGCGGCGGCGTCTCGTATCCGTCGCGACGTGGACATATCGAGGTCTTAACTTAACCGCCGTATGAATATGATGTAATACGCGCATACATCAGGGCGGTTGCGAAACGCGACCCGCGGGCGTACCTCGGAATCGCGACGATCCGTCATGGCCCTTATCGGCCGCGCGAACAAACAACGGTCGGTGGTTTTAGGACCGGAAAGACCGAACACGGCAGACGAGATCACAGAGACGATGGAAATTTGGGTTGTATTCGGTCAGCGCCAATGAACTGTACAGGGTGTGGCGTAATGAATAGATGATGTGGAACCTGCAGATAGAGGACTCGTTCAAGTGGGTTTCCCCCAAAACTAGAGGTTCTAGAGTGATGAAATTCCACGTGGTGATTCTTCTGGAGGTCCTGCATATGCTTCTAGAGTGGCGTTATCCTCAGTTCTTTCAAGAGTTGAAATTATGTAGCCCTCTTTTGAGTGGAGAGGTCGCACAAAAAAATTGGTCTCTCCGCGGGTTTCCCTCAAAAGTAGAAGCCGCAGAGTGATGAAATTTCACGTGTTGTTTCTTCTAGAGAACCTGCATAATGCTCCTAGCTTGGCGTTATCCTCAGTTCATTCCAACATTAGAAATTGTCGCGTCGTGAACACTGCGCTGCCTACGTGACTTGATTCGGGGTTCTTCGACCCGGGAACTAGCGCACTCAGGTGACGATTGGCGGAAGCATTTTCTCGCGATTGCGTACGACAGAATGAAAAATGTCGTGTTGTTGTTCTGACAGATAGCGTGCATAGAGAGAATTAGAGTTGGTTAAAAGCAAACTAATTTTAATAGTGCCTTCTAAAGCGGATAAAATTCGTTTTGAATACTTTCGTCTCGAAGGATTAAAGTAGTCTGATCGTGTCGCCATCACATTTGTGCCATCCTCTGATGAATAAGTTCGCCTGTGGTTAAGCAACTTGGACCTTGAGTCACTAGTGAATTGGTCGCTACTAACTACGTCCATCTAAAGGAAAAGTATTTCCCTGTTTCCATTCCTTATACCCCCTTTCTGCTGCTAACTTAGTAGTTGACCACCTACGATTGCCGTTAACTTCTATTTCTGAGGTAAGTGCCTTTATTTAATCGGTTGCTTAATTATCGGACGCATTCCTTCTGAAGTCGATTCGCAGTAATTGACTTGCTGCAATCGTCTAGAAATTATGGAGTCCTTTTTCGAGTGGTACGAGCTCACAAAAAGAATTGGACTCTCCTCGGGTTTCCGCCAAAACTAAATGCCCTACACTGATGAAATTTCACACGTAGTTTCTTCTAGAGGTCCTGTATTCACTTCCAGCTTGGCGTTATCCTCAGTTCATTCCAACAGTAAAAATTATAGAGACCTTGATCAAGTGATACGAGCTCACAAAAAGAATAGGTCTCTCCGCGAGTTTCCTCCAAAAGTAGAAGACGAAATTCAACATTTGTATATTTACTATTCCAATGATGAGATTATAAACATGATGAATCAGTATTGGAGATACCCATGACTATGATATCACAGAAACAATACGCCATGTGAGGGATTTTCGAGCCATTAAAGATTTAACTCAAACACGAAATTGTCCACGATCACAATACTCGTCGTACGATCCCTTGCAGCGGGAAAGCAATAAAAATTGAATTGCAGCAATACGACATACTCCGAACGTCAAACTCGCAACAAAATTTCGATATGGCGCGACTACTCAGAAAACAATTTCATTATACCGCTGCAAAGTTGGAGTACACACGTATTGACCCAATCTCGACCGGTTCGGATGCTCGCTCGGTACGAAAACACATAAACATAACCTCTCAACCTGTCAAGAAACTTTCCGGGATATTGCCGTTTCCCATTAGGTTCGATTCATTTTCGCCGGAAGGAGTCCGCTTCAACTTCCGGAAACAAGAATAAACACAAACACACGCGGACTGGCCATCCCCATCAGATGCCCCGGAGAGGAGCAGATAACGCATTTCCGATATAGACGATATGTTCTCGAAATCTGAGAGATTTCGTACATAATTGTTGAGTTTCTCTCATATTTCATAGATAAGCGTGACATTTCTTATTTGCGTTTGATGACTAACATGTGTGAGCTATCGAGCTCTCAATGTGAAACGTTTTGTCTTTTGTTGAAAGGAAATGCAATATGAGATTTAACAGTTTTTGCAATTTTGTGGAATCGGATGAATAGACCATGTAGCTCAAGTGATTCTTTGTAGCTTTTCATCCCTAGGTGGTCTCGGGATGATTTATGATACACTCGGCACTTGCTAATTTGATTAATAAAGGTCGTACGAGAAGTAACAAATGCAAGTTAGGGACAGAACCGAGAATTAACGTTAAGGGCATAATTGGGGTATAGTGAAGTCAGTTAATGATGTGTCTGAAAGTTGATAATTATCTGGGAAGTTGATTGTTGTCGGGAAGTCGGTAGAGAATTTTGACGGAGAGAGACGGAATTAGATTTTCAAGACGTTATAAGATCAATTCATTCGTTCGGCTTGAATACGTTTTTTTAACTCGCGAAGTTTAGTAAAGGCGGATGAATCGTAAGTGAACGTGTAGTTCTTGAATTCATCAAAAGAAGCAACGTTCAGGAATTATTCACCGCGTCGAAAAACGAGCGAAACAGCCGGGTAAATCACAGAACGACACGTGATTCTTCATTTCGACCCTGATCCTGACACCCTCAATTTCCAGCCTCGAACATCTGTCAACCGTATAACCCGGGAAAATTCGCTGAATCAACTATACGCGATTATTCGCGATCGTAGTCTGCGTAGGTCACGCCAGTCTCCTGTTCCTGTCGCCCGATAATCGATGTTCGGGTGGGTTTCGTGAAGCGCTCTGATACAATTCGCATCGCCGACATAACGATAATCTTTCCGCCCTAATTTATGTCCGATAACCGCTATCTCCGAGAAGCCATAATATTTTATGGGTTCCGTATTCGTGTTCGAGTCCGATCTCTTCGTGACGTATCCGTCGGGGAGGTTTACGAGGGCTGTATGTCGTGCTGGTAAATTTCGAAATTACGACCCACGTTTGATAGCTCGGAATTTGTATGCAAAGTTCGGAGATTTCGTTTTCTCGATATGGGAAAAGAGGGAATAACCGCTTGTTGACGTTTTATTCAGTTGTGCTTTCATCTGCTATTCTTGATATCGCTATTTCTTGACCAATTTTCTTCGTGTTGGGCCAATGTGCCGTAGAAACCGTGTTACAAATCAACTATATCCAGTTACAAGAGAGATCACCAAAGCAATAACACTTCTCTTTGAGGTCCCATTTTGGTTTATGCTCAAAGATCGACAGATGAAAATATAATGTTTTATTTGATTGATTTTGGATTCACCAAGTTGCTTTCGTAGGTCAGTATAAGACAAGAATTGTTCGTCTGTAAATCAAAGAAACAACATTCAATGCTATTATTCACAATTTTAAAATTTGGATGACACTGCTTTCAGAAGGTCTTACGTACAATTAATGGATAAAGAATAAATTGTGTCGACGCTGTCGATTTCCACATTCATTGAACTGATTGACCTAATTACTCGCGTAAAGCCATTGAACTTGAACAAGAGATATACAGGTAGGTATTTCTTACATAAATATCGACACAGAACCGCACGCGTAACAGCTAAAATTAGCGGTCTCTCTGTTCCCATCATAAAAAAGATCACCCGAACGCGTCGTCCTAATCGGTCTCTTCCCAGTCATCGAATTCCTTCATAAACGAGAAAGAATTCGCGTTCCCTCCATCGCACCCCTAATTCTTTTCGCGAATTGGATTTCCCCCCCTCCGCTCTGATTTACTCGCGAGCGTAATCGCTCGAAGCCGCTCGGAAGAAAAGAAGCGATAAAGCCGGATGGGAACGACGCCCGCGGCAATTTACCACACGCGTAGAACAATGCTTTCATTTTTTTTCGGTGGTAAATCGCCCGATTTCGGTGAGAAACGGCCCGCTGTACGCGGAAACGTGCGCGTCGTTTCAATTACGCGGCCGCCCGCCGTAATAAACTTAACGCCGAGGGCCCGCAGAGATGTACGGCGTCCGCGGAAAATAATCATTACGGTTATTACGCCGCTTCCGACGTAATTTCGGCGGGAAACCTCGAAAAAATGGGCGCCATTATTCGGCGTCGCGACGCCTCGCGCCCAGGTACAAAGCCGTCCCGGACGAGCCGTATAATCTGGGAGGGAAGCGGCAATTTAGCCCGCTTATCTCGACGGTTTGTCTCAGACGCCGATCTTTTCATTGCGGTAATTTCCATCGCAGGTGGCGTAGATCGGTTAAAAATTCGAAGGAAGGGAGAAGGACGGTTTTCACTTTTTGATTTAAACTTTCTTTAATCGATTAATCCACTAGTCAAGATATCTGCTGGATAGACCTGCCGGTCGGGTCCCGTATAAAATATCTACCAGATAATTATCTGGATGATTCAAGGTTGGTTTGGCAATGTCGCATACACACAACCAAACTTATATGGATTCACCCTGTTATTTGGAAAAAACGAATTTTAATTAAAAAAAAGACGCTGGAAAGTGAAGAGCAGTTTTCCCAAAACAAGTTCATTACAAAAATAATATAAATTATTAAAAGATGATTTTTATAATAGAACAGAAAATTGAAAGTGTAAATTTCTCTAAAAATAATTTTTATGTAACTGAGAATTGAACAACAAATAAAACGATTTTAACGAATCAATAATCAGTATTACCACCCCTGGCATTGATACAAGCTTGAATTCGACGAGGCATGCTTTCTATTAAGTTGTTAATTTCTTCTTCTGTAACATTTGCCCATTCCTCTAACGCCGCTTGTATAAGTTCTCTGCGTTACCAGGATTATTTTGACGAGCTCTAATTTTTCTTTTGATCCTATCCCACAAGTGCTCGATAGGATTAAGATCCGGTGAACAAGAAGGCCACTCTAAAACAGTCACACCTTCTGTTTCGAAAAACATTTTTGCAACTCTGCTGGTATGTGGAGGTGCATTATCCTGCATAAATAATTTCCAAAAGCACCTCGCCAGAGCCTCACTAAAGGTTGTAGCACTAGATCAACATACCTAGGCCCTGTCAGAGATTGTCTAATGGGAATTGAAGGAGTTTTCTCACCAAACATAATTCCGCCCCAAAACATCACAGTACCTCCTTTGTATTTAGGGATCGGTCTTGCAGCTTGGAGCCTAGCTTGCCTCCCTCTACCTCTTAAAATGCGAACACGCCGGTCGTCTGATCGTAGGCCAATTCTGGTCTTATCCGAAAATAAGACATTTTTCCAATCTTCAATAGTCCAATTTTCATGCTCAAAACACCAATCAAAACGGTCAACTCTATTTTGCCTTGATAGTTCTGGAACTCTTAACGCTCTTTTCTTGAATAATTCCCGAGCGCGAAGTCTTTTTCTGATAGTTTCGACAGAAACACTAACACCTGTAGCTTGCAAAAATTGCCTTTGAAGCTCTGAATGAGATACTGCGGGATTTCTTCTTGCTGTTTGGGCTAAAAAGCGATCCTGCCTTTCTGAAGTTACTCTTCCACGACTTCTTCTCGGCCTATTCTTTAGGGTTCCTAACTCCAGAAACCTTGCATAGGTTTTTGAAACAACCCCTTGTGTAACCCCCACCGTTCTTGCAATCTGTCTTTGTGACATACCTTGTTCTGCCATAGTAATAATTCTTCCTCTCTGGACTTCCGATAACCCCACATAAGGCATTTTTTTTAAAACTTCGCAAAAAAACAAAATATAAATTCACTGCAACGTTCGAACGAAATGGTAAAATCGACACTGCAAAGCCAAATCTTATCAAGTGCTTATGAACCTAACTGTTTTTGTGAGTAAACACATGCACTTTTTATTTGCTTCTAACGAAAAAGATATCAAAATAATATTTCATCTTAATACTGGGCGATTCCATATAAGTTTGGTTGTGTGTATTTGTGCTTGCTACTGATTGAAGAAACACTTACCTCTGGTTCATTGATGAGTTTCTCGTGGTGTTCATCGTTGGCGTCTAGGGACCTCTTGTGCACGTGGACGTGCTCGAAGAGGTAGAAACCTTTCAGGCTGCCAACCTGCAAAAAAATCAACGTTCAAAATTCGTAAAACTGGATGACTGAATTGTCGGAATCCTTTCTATCAGTCGATCTTCGATGATAAAACAATTTGACGGCAGTTGTCAAAAAAATAGATCATGACACCCAATTTATGATGCTTAGATAATTCGCTAGAATCCCAAATGGATCTAGTTGTACAATCTGGGCAAAATTCTGCAGGAAGATTCAACACATCATTTTGCATCTCAATGCGAAATCAATAACTCGCAAAACAATATCGAAATATTGTTGTTCATCTTTATTGATATGGGAAACCCAGATTTATCCGCATTTTCCTGAGAATCAAGCTTGAAATTGACAAGGCTTCCAACCAAAGTCTCTAGGTCACGCGCAGAATACGATTTGAAGTGTATATGAACATTACGAGGAACGTATGCTAGATGGCAAATTGGCGAAGGAGCTGGTGTTAAAACATTGATTCGAAATATTTATGATAGTGCTATAGGAAATATCATTCGTAATAATCTTATTCGATTGTATTTGGACGTGAATTCAACATTTGATAGGAATCGAGAGGACCCACATCGAATTACCCCTAAAACAATATCAAATTGTTTGACTCTGTTGAGTTATAAGTTCCTTCAGGGTTGATTTTCAATCAAACACAGATTTCTGAATAATCGATTTATTCAATTCAATAATAAGGAGGTCGATCTATACTCGATGAAACGGACTGAATAACTAACTTCTCGAAAGGAATCATTTCTATTCCCTAATTCATAATGGGAAATATGCCTATACGAAAGTATCAGGGATAAGAATTAAATATGTCAACACATGCACTTCAGTGTGGAGTAGACTTTAGCCACTCAACCAAATAACGAATAAATATTGAACCTAATTTATGACCTTTCGTTCTGTGGGAAATAATGGTGATTTGGTTTTGCTTTGTATATTTCAACAGACTCAATAACAAATATTGTTGTTGATCTTCATTGCCACGAAAAAATCGGATTTATTCACATTTATCTGTGGATAAAATACAGGAGCTCTCTTGGAGAGAAGAAATGGACTGCGTATCAATTCTTTTACCACGAGAATTAAAGAATAAAAATGGATGTATGAACTAGAAATAAATACCACAAAGTAAACACTGTAGGAGATGGTACTTACGGTTGTTCAGATTAAAAGTTACGTATCTGCTTCTGTCTGCTTTTGTAGGTGTTATACTAGGTAAAAGTCTTTATCACACGAATTCACTATGTACGGGTGGCACAATAAAGGACGACGTAGAAACTATTTGTTGAGGGCTTCGGCTAAGCTGTATAAAAATGATGCGACTGATGGCAAAGATCTTTTCGGACTGAGCAGGTATATACTGCTTCAACTGCTTGTGGGATTTTTGTAGCAGCCATAGAATCGCACATAGCACAGAGAATCTCGGTCTTATTCTTAACCAAATAAGCCCATCCTATGTAGGTATAAACTTTGTGGTGAAAGAAAACAAATGTGTGAATTTTGAACAATCTGAAAATTGAGCTTAAATAGGCGAGGTTTGCAACCAAAATCTGTAGGACATGACGATTTTGATTGCTCCTAAAAATTACACGGATAAACTTGACGGAGGAAATTTCAAGTGAAAAACTTGATAAACCTGAATCTTGGCAAACCGGGATACTTTATAACAGTAAATGGAGTATGGGCGCGTGTGTGTGAGTGTGTGTGTGTGTATGCATGCTCCGTCTCCGATGTGAAAAAAATCGACGGGTATGAGTCGAATCGATTCAGAAAGCTCCGACTTATAATCTCCCAGTAACAGAAAAATACCGAGACATCAGAAGACGCCGGGCGTCAATATTTATGACGACCTATCGGAGTCGGAATCGTGTACGTCGTCCGCGTAAAAAACCGCCGGATAAAAACGCGCTACACGAACGTATCGCGTCGTCGTTCCCTCGGGAAATATCCTCCAGGACCTTATATCGATCGTCCCTCCCGGTACGCGCGAGTAGGAGGAGGCGGAGAGGACAACATGTGCGGTCACCGAAGTGAGACATCAATCTTACGTCCCCCGAAATGGCTTTACTGCCGTACAAGCCGTAAATCTCGAAACTTTCAACCCTTCGAGATGGATTAGACGCCTCCCGGTCCCCGTTTTACAACTGTTTACGACACAATGGAGGTTCCTAACTCGATCCGGGATCGAGGAATCATAACGGAAGGAGGAATTTAAGTGACTCGCCTTATTGTTCGTCGAGTTCCCGAACGGTAATTGCTGTCTTGACGATTTTGGGGGTCGAGCAGGCGACTCTGGAGGTTGATGCGGGGTTACTTTGGGGTAGTGCATGTGATTACAGGCATAGGGCAAGAAGAGTCTTTCGATTTAAAATATCGAAATTATAATTTCAAGCAAATTCACTCAATTATCTCTTGTCACACATCAAACCTCCTGACCCTGAGGATGTGTATCGACTATTCCTGAATCGTGAAGCAGGAAATCAGGACTATGGGCAATCTGAAATTTGATCTCCCGAAAGTTGTTACCTCAACTCAGATAACAAGCACGAAACGATTGTACAAGTAATATGTAGGTATAGAATTATAAACTCTTCCTTCTATATGAAAATGTATAGCAAGGAAGAATTATGATGTACCTTCTATATGAAAATGTATAGCAAGGGAGCAAAGTGTTGATTTTGAATTACTGTTTGATTACTTTACTGACTGCTTGTCTCTGTAACATAGGTTTTTAAAGGCAAGCTGGAAAATAAGGGAGGATCATTTCCTCTGAGTAAAAGTGGGAAATATCAAGAATTGACTGGGTGCCTCGCCAAGTGGACAAAGTGCTCTTATTTTCCATTTTTGATTACAGTGGGAAAAACAACCCATTTCATGAATGAGAATCTTGGGACTTGGTGTATTCGATGTCTGTCATGTGGTCCCTAATGCAACTTGTTCTGCAAATAAAAATAATAATACTGAGAAACCAGATGAATTGCCCAAACTTGACCTAAATTCTTGGGTTGAGAAATCTTTCAATGGATAACCCATAAATCCGTTCAAAGGGTGTACCTAAACAGAAAGGGGGATTGTAAATCGAAGCATATGGAACAAAATATTGCAGTATCAATTTATCTATACAACTTTTCTTGTGGATAGAGGAGATGGAATTTATCTTGTTTATCCTGCGTCCCACTACGCAAAAATATTCTAATAATAATTTTTTCCTGCTCCAAATCAAAATTAGAAGATTTTTGATGTGAGCTTCGTTATCAAGCAATCACGAATAATTCCCGAGCAAAGCTTCAAATTGTCTTTTCTTCATTTCGTGTCCATCGTGCTGTGTTCGAGAAACAGCAAAGTACTTCGAAGCTCGAAATGGCGCGGGGTAAAGACGAGACAAAGTAATAACCCCGGCGCAATAATGAATGCAGCAGCGTTCGCAAATAAATTACCGCGAATAATTCGAGCATAATTTGAGGAAATACCGGAATGTCTTTCCTTAAGTTGATTCACATGTTACAGTTCTTCGCCGAAGAAATTTATGGATCGTAATTTCGCCCTCGGTTTGAGTTCCTGAAAAATACGTCGCGTGAGGGTCGCCATAATTTTTAATTTAATTCTTGTCCCCGCAGAAAGAAGTAATATTGATTTACGACGGACTCCTGTGTCGACGACAGAATGTGTACAGCAGGTCGCATTAATCACGAAATATAAACGCGAACGTCGCATATATGTATTGTTTATTTGAATACCGGGAAATTACCGCCTTCGGTAAATTGCACGTGACGTGTTTTCGCTATTTATTACTCATTAGGGTGAAATATGTATTGTTTAGTTTTGATTCGTAGTCGAAAACAGAGAGGCGTTGTTGTGTTCGCGGAGTGTCCATTGAAATATTTCACTGAGATGGGCAAATGGACATAGAGAACGAGTAATTACTTGGAAAATTTCGGCTCGCGGCATTTGGCAATATGTTGATAACTTACTGTGATGTACCCAGCTAGGGTAGGTTCGGCCAATCGTTATGCAGTTAAGGATGGTGAAGAATAATACCAGGCAGACTCATCAAAGGGATTTAATTCACTGAACTTACATTGAATATATGTTTACTACAGATTCTCGCTGTTGACTAACAAGCGGTCAATACGTACACGCTTCTGAATGAATCACTCAATGACTCTCCCTAGCCAATTGTTATATATATTTTATAATTGTTTACTTGTTTTAATAACATTATATTTGATAACATAACTGGCAATGATGAGACCTAGAGCTCTGGCTTCACGTGCCGCTGTAGGTCTTGAAGGGAGGTCGCACTAATCTTATTATATCACGTACGAAATATACAGTGTGTTCAACATACTACACCTTCCCTCTTTGAGAGAAAAAAAATTTTTTGCTATACAATGTAAAAATATATTTTTTTGACTTATCTATAGCTTAATATCTATATCTATAATATCAGTCTCAATGGGTCTTACATCTACAAAGTTTAATACGATATTTACATAAACTAATTTTTACATCGGTCTTTGAATAATTCTAATCACTTGTTATGAGAGTTACAATTCTTTTCATTTCAATTTTTACCTTCACCAAGTTTTCTCTAGCATCTTTCTATGCCGTTTGCAACCTATATATCCAAGAGTTGTCAAAATTGTAAACTGGATCTACACGGCTTTTTAAATTTTGAGGAAATAATCTACTAGGTTTCTGAAAATTAAACTAAACATGTCTGGATGTCCACCGGTTGGAAGCATGTGAACATCGTTCAGAATGATTTGCCTTGATCTTTTATACGCGTTACATCTCGTATTACATTAAATTTGAGTATCTTCCTAGAATTTCATTCTTATAATTTGACAACATATTCAAAAATTTTATATTGCTAGCTAGCTTTATGAGGAACAATTCTAATATATTATTTTCTGCGCATAAATTTTCCAGTTTCCTCAACGATGTACCTAAGTCTTACGCCGATCCGATGTCCTGGTTATTGAAAATAATTTGTGAATTCACATTATATATTAAATTCTCATTGTAATCCTCTGAATGTTGATTTTTCAAATTATGAAATTCTTTTTCTGAAAGTGGTCTTTACTCAATACTTTTCACTGGACGTTTGAAACTTCGACAACAACAAGGTGATCAATCCTTTTGCCATCGAAGGCATTCGTCTCTACTTTATTTTTAATACGCGATAAGGCATGTGCTGAAAAAATTTCCTGAAACTTTTACATAATGAACCGTGAAGTTACTATTCTAAAATCAAACGGAATTCTGTTAATCTACTAGACGGATATTGAACAAATAATTCCGAGGTGTTATTGTTTTCCGAATAATTCGTGAACTGTCTCGTCTGTGACCTTGTGCGTAACTATCTTACGCTGACATGAAATTTTGTTTCCTGGCGGTCACGACCTCGATTTGAATGGTACGAATTTTCTTTCTGATTAAAATTACTGTGATTCATTTGCGATGCTTTGAGAAAATTTGGTTCCGACTTGACAATTTACATAATTTGTTAAATTTAAAATCTTGATTAATTCATTATTTACACTATCGGCCCGTTCACTATGTTCACGCGGCTCATTTTTGATGTTTTCACATCAATTAAGTCAGCAATTAGTTCATCACTTTTCACTTCACGACATGACATAACAGGGGAAAAGAAATAGTTCTTACACTACATCCTCCTGGTGGCTTCTCCTTGCCTCGAGTTGTACAGTCGGCTCCATAGCTTTTTGGATCTCTGCAGTTAAGGATGGTGAAGAATAATACCAGGCAGACTCATCAAAGGGATTTAATTCACTAAACTTACATTGAATATATATGTTTACTACAGATTCTCGCTGTTGACTAACAAGCTGTCAATATGGCAAATGAGCGCATTTTGTTGGCGTAGCGATGCGTTTTTCGATTCTGACACCCAATCAATTGTTGCTCTTTCCCACTTTTATCCAGAGGAAATGCACCTCCCTTATTTTCCAGCTTGTCTTCAAAAACCTATGTTACAGAGACAAGCAGTCAGTAAAGTAAAGTAACGGAACAGTTATTCCAAATCAATACTTTGCTCCCTTGCTATACATTTTCATATAGAAGGTACATGATAATTCTTCCTTGCTATACATTCTCGTATGGAAGGTTGAGTTTATGATTTCTACATATCACTTGTATAATCGTTTCGTGCTTGTTATCTAAGTGAGGTAACAAGAAAAATACGAGGCTCACCAGCATCACCAATCAGAAGCAGTACAAGAAAACCATTATCCTTGTAAAACAATCAGGGTACAAAAATAAAACTAGAACAACCTTGGTAAACTAACCTAGGTACGAAACAGGAAGGTTATGTTCGATATAAAGTGTTGGGAACAAGAAGTCATTTCTTCGGCGAATAGGAAAACTCCGAGACGGGGAGGTCGTCGACGAGACTATTCTTCATTTCCGTTCTGTTATCCCCCTCATCACTGATGTTCTCCTCCTCTCAAACGTACGATATTGGCAGACATCGAACTCCCATAAAAACGTAAGCTTGCATCCGTCGATTTCTCCCTGAAATCGACACGAAACGTCGTTTTCCATCGCGTTTCGAAGCGAACCACCGATTTCCCGTTGATTTATTAGAAGCAATAATCTACCGCACGATATCCAGAGATAACAACACTTAATCCACCGCCTAATTCGGGAACGATCAGGTATTTACGTCTCTCGATCGCGATATCGTCGCCATTATTCAAATGAAAACGCACCGACCGACCGATAAGGCTTTTTTATAATGGCGGACTCGAGAAAATTGCGCAGGAAAAAGACACGTTACTGAAAACAAAGGTCCGTTAATTGCCAGGGATCGATCGTAAGAAAAGAACAACGGGAGCTTCGCGTTATTTATTTTCTTTAGTTCGCGGATTGCGCAACGTTGTGTTTGTCGGCGGGTATTTTGTTGAGGATTCAGGCGGGATGCCAACGCAATCAGCGTTAATAGGATATTGATTAATATCGCGTACGGGTCGATGCGAGTTGTACCGATCTCGTAATTACGTTTACGTAATTCATATCGAGCGTAATTAGCCGTATTTTTATGCAGATTCGGTCCTGTGAACATTCGTTGTGATCGCGGCGGACGCGAGAGGATCAGCTGCTACCAAAGGTGTTCTAGAATGAATTGACTTCGTGATTTTTATTTATTTATTCTCAAACTGTTGCGTCTTACTCCACAACATCCGCATAACATAAATTCCATCTCCTTTGTTCACAAGAATTGAGCTGTCGCCTTCGAAAATGTTGTATAGATAAATTGTTTTAACCATATGGAATCGAACCCTTGAACTGCAATATTGTTCCATATGCCTTTAGTTACAATTCTCGTTCTTTGTTCAAAATAACCCTTTGTAGTGATTTAGGGTCCACTATTGAAAAGGTTCTCAACGCAAGAATTTGGGTCAAGTGTGAGAAATTCATCTGGTTTTTTGAGACAATAACCCTGTCCTGTGAACCTTCATTCAAATTCTCAGTAAAAGCTCATAAAATTAAATATATGGTGACAATTATTGCCGTACAATATTGCATTATGGGAATACATGGCAGGTATCGAACACTAAATCGTGCAAGATTTCTCTTATTGGTCTGTTGATTCAAGAAAAGCGTTGTTTACCCCCTAGAGTCAAAAATGGCAAATGAAAGCCATTCTGGTATCCAATCAATTGTTGATCTTTTCCACTATTATTCCCGATGTTACAGAGACAAGCAATCAGTAAAGTACTAAAGTAACAACCTTGCTATACATTTTCATATAGAAGGTACATTTCATAATTCCCCCTTTCTATACATTTTCATGTAGAAGGTTGGGTTAATAATCGTCAGTGAAGTGAAGTAAGTAACACCAACACCTTGCTACCTTGCTATACAATTTCATATGGAAAGTAGAGTTCATAATCGTCTGTCAATTACCAGTTGTCAAAAAGCAATTAGTTATTTCTTGTAATTCACAACTTTGCTCCCTTGCTATACATTTTCATAAAGAGGGTAGAGTTCATAATGGTATATAAAATACTTGTAAAATCGTTTCGTTCCTGTTACCTAAGTTGAGGTAACAAGAAAAAATACAGTTTATTGTTTGTTGCCAGTGCGTTCACATTTCACTACTTCCTCATCTTCTTCGTAGTTGTTCTCCAAGTACTGATAACCACTTATCGCAGTAATCATCAGGATTGCCATAGGGAGCTTATAGTCACAACAGTTAATCATCGACATTTGCGTGGATCACCAGCGTCCATCAACCAGAAACAGTACAAGTAATCCATTATCCTGATAAACTAATCAGGGTACAAAAATAAAACTAGAACAACCTTGGTAAACTATAACCTAGGTACGAAACACAAACCAACACAATTATCAACTGTAATTATAGGAAAGAGACAAAGAAAAAATATACATATAGATGATTAACAAACTAAACACAAAACTCAATGGAAAATAGTTCACTGCTGTAAGAGGAAGTGAGTTTTTCTCTAGTTTCTATGGCATTACTGACAACAAACAGGTCGATGCTACGTACTCGCAAGAATAAACTTAAATGGAAAGCAGTCAGCATAATCAATGTGAAATATCTTATGGTCTGGCATCCGCAAGTTTATTTTAGGAACCGATATATTAATATAATAATATTGTTCGTATTATTCGTGCAGACGCCTGTGATTCGTGGTGTGTAAACGCTGGAGGAGAATTAGAGCCTTTTCATCAATTGTAACAAAAATTTTAGGATTTTGCCCTTTTGAGTTCTTAATCAATCTAAAATGAAACATTTAAGTGATTCACTTTCTTGAAATCATCGATGGAGTCTTTCAAAATGATTGACGAAGCTTTTTTTATTAATCTGAAGAAACAAGAGAAAGGCAGGAACAAGTTACTACATTCTTGAATTGGATTGAAAATTTATTTAGCGGCCAATAGCTTTTCTTCACATGTTAGACGATTGAAAAGACACAAAAATTTTTTAGGAAGATTAAACATGTTGTGTATATGAAGTCCATTTCGAACTCCAAATTGCCTCATCAGCCTTTTTTGAATAAAGGAGATCAGACTTAAATGTAGGAATTCTTGTATCTGGCATATAACTTGGAATCTATCCCAAGACTTAATGGCAGCAACCTGACTATGAATATTATTATTATATATTAGACAAGAGTTAAGAAAAGATTCTATAAACTCAAAGAAAATTAAAAATAAATACAAAATGCACATAGCTAGACAAAAAAAGTATAAATTACAATTGAAAAATAAAAAGCAATTATAAAATCAAGAAAGGAAAAAAGAATTTCTTCTTAAGTATGGCGACGATCAACTCTGCATCCAACTGTCAAATCGGTTTTTGAACGAATTGACAGAGGATGCCTCCATATGAAGAGTACCACGCTTCAAAGAACTGGTATCTAAGCTTATGTGGTAGATCTAATAATTCCACTAATAATCCTTATGGAAACTTTAAGATGGGCATTAATTTTATGAACATGCGTAATATCGAACCAAACAGTATAACAGTGTTCAGCAACAGAAATAATATATGCTCCAGTACCAGTACGGAGAATGGTGGCATCAGCACCCCATGAAGTATTAGCTAATTAGAAATTCGAAGAATTTCTTTTTTTTTTAAACTTTATTATAATTTTGATGAATTATTATCGCTCTACCGAAATATTATTGAGCAACCACAGTTATACATCCTAATATACAGCTGCTTTAATGAATTTGTCATAAGTAATATCATAAGTGCATCCAATTTTTCCGAAAAAAATGGAAAAAACACGTTGGTAAGTAATATTTTTTTAACAATAGCAAATATGCTTTTTGTTAAAAAAATATTACGTACCAACGTGTTTTTTCGATTTTTTTTCAGGAAAAATTAGATGCACGAATGGCATTTGACAAGACTATTTCATGAGTAACAGATTATTATGGATGCATCTATGTATGTATTATTAGTTTTCGTTGACAACCCGAAAAAACTGCTGACAGCTGCTGCCATACAGTTTTTCCATCTAGAAACCATTTGTGATTCAAAATTGCGCGTTTCTGATTGGTGGAAATTAAGACGAGGGAAATAGTCATTTTAAAACCGAAAAAACGTTCGCATTTTCATATGAAATTCAGATTTTCGAAGAATGAATAATTTGAAACGAGTTCCTCCGCCAAATTGCAACCGCAAATGCATCGATCACTCGAAGATAATCCGAAACTGGGTGCTTCCCCGTGCACTCGCAAGAGAATCGAAATGGCTAGTCAACTCATGATTAAGTCCTTTCGAATATAGAATGTTGTATAAATCTACTTTCTCGCTATTCCCCCGCATTTCGATCTGAAAGTAAGAAAACTTCGAGACCGACTCCTCCGCCAATTCGCAACCTCGACCATCTCGAACTCTCAACGAGCATCCGAGACTGCTCGCTTCCCCGCGAACCTTCGAATAAATCAAATCGGGTAGTTCTACAACTCAACAGATGTTAATACGCCGGTTCCGGACACGGACTCGTCCACCCGGAACATCCTACGAAATAATCTCCTTCCGGAATCGTCGTATCGGAGCGGAGAGCGACCGCAAGAACCGGGGGGGAAGGTTGCCCGGTTTCCCGGAATCGAACTGTATTTATCGCCGATCCGGAGCCGTCATGCGTCCGTCCTAAGCGCCTCCGGATCGCCTGTTATTCTAATTCTAAGCGAATTTCGAACGTTTTATCCGACCTAGTTTACACAGATTGCTATTTCATCGGGGGTCGGGGGGGCCGCGGAGGGGTGTTCCGGTGAAAAACAGGGCGGTTTGTTTGCTCGTCGGGTTTTCAGCGTTTACCCCCGTTTTCTGGAGCGTTTTAGGAACAGTCGATTTCGGTTCAATGTCGAGGAGTTGTTTGCTTGATGGCATTAATTGAAATGTATCGCTCCGGAAGGTTTTTTGTTTTATTTGATTGACGATATGAATCACATACTCGGCAAAATGCTGAGTTCAATTGATTCGTTCATTACTTGAAGCTGAAGGTTTCACCTTCACGGGTCAACTTTCACAAATCGATATTTTAACACCTGATCCTTCGCCAATTTGCAACCTAAAAGTTTATCAGCGTGATTTTTAGGAGCAATCCAAATCGTCTTGTCCTAGAGATTTTGGTTGCAAACCTCGCCCATTTAAGCTCAATTTTCAGATAAATGTGAATAAATCCGTTCTTCTCGTAGCAATGAAGATCAACAACAATATAAATGTAATTGAGTCAGACAATTTGATATTTTTTTAGGAGTTTTTCGATGTAAAGCTTCTAGATTCATAACAAATGTTGTATTCAAGTATAAATACGAAAGAAGAATATTATTACAAATGATATTTCCTATCGCACTATGATAAATATTCCGAATCAATGTTTTGACATCTGCTCCTTCGCCAATTTGCAACCTATATTTAGGTATAATATTGGTTTTTTTTTACTTAAAACTGTACTCGTGATATGTCAAATATGTCAAAATTATTTTAACTTTTTCAACACAAGATTCATAGTACTACTACATTTTCATACTGGAGTATTTTGTTGCGCAAAAAGGTATTCAAATGTCTTCTGTAGGCTTATTTCTAGAGAATTTTGAAAAGTGGGGCCTTCCAAAGGTCCGTCTATTCGTTTAGAAGTTTTTCTGTCGGGTTATTCGAGTACTTTCATTCTTTTTTCGAATGAACTATCACAAAGTAACGGACTATTCCGTCCATCCTTTTTCGGTAAAATTTCACCACTCCATTAATTCTTGATTTCCGTACATGAAAATAGCATAACTGAATCTCCCAACCATGTTTATATACGTGAAATATTACCAGTATTAACAGAAAAAAAAGTTTCTTTTACATTCGCCAGGTCTTCAGAATTATTGAATTCTTATAATATATTCTCAAATTCATTATTTCACCGCAGTCTATAAACATTTCGATAAATACGTAGTTACTACGACTTCTATACAGGGTCTTTCACGAGGAACCTCACCCATATTTATACGGGAAACTACTGAACGTATTTTCATGAAATTCAGCACTTATAAGTATTTCACGATGCTGATGAAATCTAAAATATTTTCAAGGCATGAGCACCTCCGGTTTTTCCGGAAATGACGTCAACTTCCGTTTTTCAAATTAGAACCCCATTTTTTTATGGCAGATATTGAATCTACGTTAAAACATAATGTGAGTGTATGCATCACACCCTTGACCTAAAACGGATATTTTCTGAGTCCACTTTAGGGCAAGGGTGTGATGCATACACTCACATTATTTTTTAACGTAGATTCAATATCTGCCATAAAAAAATGGGGTTCTAATTAGAAAAAATTGATTTTTCACGATTTTGTCATCCCTAACTTTGAAAGCGATTTTTTCACCCCCTGTATCATGAATCGCGATTTCGATTTTCAAAGTGGATACATCAATCTTACATCTTGAAAAATCCCAAAAATGAAAATTTTCCATCCAAAAACCTCGAAGTTATTCTTGTTTCAGCGGAGCTCTATTTTCGATTTTTTTTTCGAATTTTCCCGCTCAGAGAGAATTTTCCAACCAAAACTGAAAAACGTTACATCAAAATAACTTGAAATTTTCTAAGGAATCTATTTCTGCAATAAAAAAATGGTGTTCTAATTTGAAAAACGGAAGTTGACGTCATTTCCGGAAAAACCGGAGGTGCTCATGCCTTGAAAATATTTTAGATTTCATCAGCATCGTGAAATACTTATAAGTGCTGAATTTCATGAAAATACGTTCAGTAGTTTCCCGTATAAATATGGGTGAGGTTCCTCGTGAAAGACCCTGTATAGAAACGACAAGGTTGCGTATATATCTGACAGGAAAATGACTATAACCCAACTGTTCAAAATTCAGATTTATAATTAGTTTGATACCACAAAGTGTCCTACTGGAATGGGCTTTCCCGGTCGGTTGCAAAGAAGAACAGGTCTATGACTCTACCCACTTTTTCTGTGGTTCACCGAAGAAACCTGGAATCTTCCTTTTTTTCTACCTGTTCAGGGCGAATTCACCCGCTGCCACGTCGCAACCTCGATACGCCAAAGTTCGCATATACTCTAGTTTTCTTCCCAAAGTCGGACCTCGTTACATTCGTACCTAAAAGTGTATTCGTCAAGTGAGATAAGGACTCTACGCGGTACAACACCTACGAAAGCAGACAGAAGCAGATACGTAACTTTTAAAGCTGAACAACCTAAGTACCATTTTCTAGAGTGTTTACTTTGTGGTATTTATTTCCCTTTTATACATCCATTTTTTATTTCTTTAATTCTCGTGGCGACAAGAACTGGTACGCCAGTCCATTTCTTCTCTCCAAGAGAGCTCCTGTATATTATTCACTAACATTTTCAAAATATACACGGTGATTTGTGTCAGAATTTCATGAGCAATCGGGATACTTTATAAAAGTGAATGGAGTATACCTATAATGTTCAAACATAACTTACGAAAAACATGTCAAAGGCGACAGTTAAAGTCGTGCTTATTGCATGATTCGATCAAGCCTGAATTACGTTGAACCTGAATAGCATTCAGGTTTTCGTACATTTGGAGTTTACGAAAATTTCTAATACCGAAAAACAAGTATTCCTGCAATGCTGACTGCCCGAAAGCCCCGTAAAATGTCCTCGTGAGTGGCCTACATAGGTCACGATAAATCTGTCGTCAATATCGATGTAAACAGACAAGTTGAACAAACAAAGATCAGCTGATATCTCTGACGCCAGATTCCGTCAAATACGTGACGTTCAATCTGACATACCTCGTTGTGCGAATATTTCCGCGCGCGTTTAATACCCGCAAGTAAACGTCTACCGGGCATTGTGTACGATGCTCGAACTGGGAAATGGGACTAGTGCACGCTTTGTATAGAATTAGGAATGACAACCGTCCGGCTGCATGGCAGGGCCGTCGGGAACGTCGTTCAATTTTGGCGGAGTCTGGACGCCATGTTTGTTTTGTTGCGGCTGATAACTAGCTCGGATGTTTGTGCGGCGTCCGCTTCAAGTTTGCGTTGGCGTTAACGGTTAGCTCCAAATCCCAAATTAAAAACTGAAACGAGAGACTCGCTACTTTTCGGGGAAATCATAAGGAGTCGCTCTGGGTGTCATAGTATTTTGCTTTCTCCAGAAAGCCTACGAATTCGAGACACCCTCTACCATGTGCACAACTTTTGTACCATTTCTGAATTTCCTACCCTATAAGAAAATGAAATGCACCGTTGCCAGACTACTTCATGCCCTATAACTTCACAACGTCTATTGTCGAACTGTGGAACTATGTTGAATGAAACTTATTTAATATTATTTTATAATTCTATGAATACTTTAAGCAATTCGCATCTTTATAAATAGGAGATCTGAATCATATCGAAGGTCCACCATGATGTACTCTTGTTCTTCTGTGACCATCGAAGACATACGATTCTGTGGAAGAAAAACTAACCTCCGAGAACGAAAACAAATGGAGAGCCCTTCTTACTTCAGCCTTTCACTTTTACTTCTGGTTCGTTCTTGATTCGATTCACTTCTACTTTTCAATAGGTAATTCTTTGAAATGGAGTTCCTCTTCTAGGAATCCGCCATTTTAGATTCTCTTTAAAAGACGCTTCCTTTGTTCACTGGTATGTACGTTCTCCATTTTTAATACAACTGCTTCTCTTCACAGGATTTAATCTCATGTAAGCTTGTTCTATTTTATTATTGCATTTCTATGGAATATTGTGGAACTTCGTTCTACTGGTATTTACCCCCATGGAATATTCTCATACCGTTAGTAAGAACTACTGCACATTTATCTATTCAATCGACATTATGGTATAGGCATTGGAGTTGTTGCTTTTGGGATAATATTGCACGTACGGGAAACATGGTTCGGAGGTCTAAGGTAGACTGTTTATATCGCCTTTGCCTAAAGAAAAAATCCACCCGAGCATTGTGGTGGAGACTTCCCTCTGAGAGTTCTACAGACGAACATCCTCAGCAAAACAAGCCTTGGTCATTGGCCTTGCTGAGCTGGGCAAGTATCCTACGGAAGGATTGCTTCGTCCCGGGTCCAACGTTCATCAGTCAACAGGAAATGTAGAGAGTTTATTGATTACTTCCAAACCAACGCGAATAGGACCACACACATAGCACTCGGAAGGAAGGATTCTTACACATGGAGCTGTAAGAGCGCTGCGTAAAACTGGGATAACAAGGTGACACATTCTATATGCCTATAACCTTAGAACAACTTGGAATGATACTATTTATCAGGATTGTGCCAGAACAACTTGGAATGATACTATTTATCAGGATTGTGCCAGTAACCATCTTACCGGAGTATAGGAAGCTCCATATTGTACATATCACCAGTGCTCGTCTTATTAATTATTGATCTATGGATTGTAAACGTTCCATCTGTAATGCTATAAGGGTTTTTGCTTTCAAATCCAATGAGGAATTGGATTTGTTTCGTTTTCCCTTAGGAAGCTTTTCTCTCGAAATGCTTCACCGGACCAATAAAGGCCTGTTCCACCCTTGTGTCCAATCTTGAGTATTATTTATCTATTTCACCTCATTATTTCCCATCCTATATTTCACTAATCTGAGTTATTACGAATCTGAGTTAGGGCCGATTGCACCGTAGACAAATCTGTAGATTAAATCCAAAACCTCGATTAGTGTCTATTGATTATCATAGACACTAATCGAGGTTTAAGATTTAATCTACAGTTTTGTCTACGGTGCAATTGGCCCTTACTACAACATAACATAGAGTCCTACCAAACATAGACGATCACAAGCCAAGCCAAAAATATAAGTATAAAACCCCCTTTAACGTAAATGCTCCCTTAACGCCACAGAGAAGGATCTACCCTTCTCATTTCTTTTCATAATAGTTCTTCACCGTCAGAAGGAGGAATGTTACACTTTCTTGGCTACTATTTACACTGCTTCGCAACATACACGAATAATTGCGTTGATTAACAGATTACTCCCTGCGGTCTACGTAAATAGTTCGTTACATAAACACCAACAACAACTATCAAAACAAAGTCGCCCTTCGTGAACATTTAGTATCACACAGCGAATCCTGGACTGTAGTCGACGCCTGTGGAGTTTGTGTTCAGTGGCCTGCTCTTCTTGCTCGTCCCTGATGAACGTCAGCTCCGCCTGCGTATCGCGAATGATGGCGAAGATCGCTTCGGAACATTTTAATTTTAATTTCGTATCATTAAGAATAATTGCTGAAATTAGCTCTTCGTCCGTGCTCCAGTTCGCGTGTTTCTCCTCATTATGTAATGTTACGCCCGTCGTTGGTAATATGAATTGAAGAATGCGTCTTACCCGATATTTTCATTGAAATTGCGTTGAAATCGAGATACAATGTTTGTCTTCTTACCGCGCGTTAGCTTTTGGAGGCATCCTGACGAAATGGTTCTCGAATTTTTCACTTTTTCATTACAAAAGACATTTCTTTGTTTTATGTATTATTATCATTGATGAATGCTCATCCTTGAAGTGCTTTACCGAAAACACCATATTAGTCGATAAAAAAAAATCTGGGGGAATCAAACGGTGTTATTGAATCGGAATCGTAAACAAAACTTAAAAATGAAATATCGAAAAATTGAAAAACGAAAAAATTCATTAGTTATGAGGGCTACATGGACGATTTTGGTATCAAAATGTGGGTTTTCGAGGTCGCTCCATTCAATAAAAGATATTCCAGAGCCCTAACTAGCATAGTTTAGATTTTCACCTGTCAAATGGCATTTTTCGAAAAATTGCAAATTTCAAACTCTCATATCTTCCGTTCCTATCATCTCCGCCAAAAATTATTTATATCATATGGATCAGTATACCTCAATGTATCACTGTGCAAAATATGAGCGATTAGAAAAATCTCAAATTTTGGGTGAAAAATGCCAAAGGGGTAAGACCCACCAAAAACACCATATTTGTCATCAACAAGGAATCCCTGGCGAATCCAAAGTCGTTTTTCGAAAGTGAAGATCTACTACCCATTCGCATCATGCAGAATACAAATTAGACTGATCAGTATCGCCTATATTTTGAGTGCTCTGAGCGTCTGAACAAAAGTCGAAACTGAAAAATCGAAAAATATAAAACCGAATAATTCTTTACTTATGAGGGCTACATGGACGATTTTGGTATCAAAATGTAGGTTTTCGAGGTCGCTCCATTCAATAAAAGATATTCCAGAGCCCTTACTAGCATAGTTCAGATTTTAACTCGTCAAATGGCATTTTTCGGAAAATTGCAAATTTCAAACTCTCATATCTTCCGTTCCTATCATCTCCGCCAAAAATTATTTATATCATATGGATCAGCATACCTCAATCTATCACTGCGCGAAATATGAGCGATTTGAAAAATCTCAAATTTTTGGTGAAAAATGCCAAAGGGGTAAGACCCCCCAAAAACACCATATTTGTCGTCACCAAGGAATCCCTGGCGAATCCAAAGTCGTTTTTCGAAAGTGAAGATCTACTACCCATTCGCATCATGCAGAATACAAATTAGACTGATCAGTATCGCCTATATTTTGAGTGCTCTGAGCGTCTGAACAAAAGTCGAAACTGAAAAATCGAAAAATATAAAACCGAATAATTCTTTACTTATGAGGGCTACATGGACGATTTTGGTATCAAAATGTAGGTTTTGGAGGTCGCTCCATTCAATAAAAGATATTCCAGAGCCCTAACTAGCATAGTTCAGATTTTCACTTGTCAAATGACATTTTTCAAAAAATTGCAAATTTCAAACTCTCATATCTTCCGTTCCTATCATCTCCGCCAAAAATTATTTATATCATATGGATCAGCATACCTCAATGTATCACTGTGCAAAATATGAGCGATTTGAAAAATCTCAAATTTTTGGTGAAAAATGCCAAAGGGGTAAGACCCCCCAAAAACACCATATTTGTCATCACCAAGAAATCCCTGGCGAATCCAAAGTCGTTTTTCGAAAGTGAAGATCTACTACCCATTCGCATCATGCAGAATACAAATTAGACTGATCAGTATCGCCTATATTTTGAGTGCTCTGAGCGTCTGAACAAAAGTCGAAACTGAAAAATCGAAAAATATAAAACCGAATAATTCGTTACTTATGAGGGCTACATGGACGATTTTGGTATCAAAATGTAGGTTTTCGAGGTCGCTCCATTCAATAAAAGATATTCCAGAGCCCTAACTAGCATAGTTTAGATTTTCACTTGTCAAATGACATTTTTCAAAAAATTGCAAATTTCAAACTCTCATATCTTCCGTTCCTATCATCTCCGCCAAAAATTATTTATATCATATGGATCAGCATACCTCAATGTATCACTGTGCAAAATATGAGCGATTTGAAAAATCTCAAATTTTTGGTGAAAAATGCCAAAGGGGTAAGACCCCCCAAAAACACCATATTTGTCATCACCAAGAAATCCCTGGCGAATCCAAAGTCGTTTTTCGAAAGTGAAGATCTACTACCCATTCGCATCATGCAGAATACAAATTAGACTGATCAGTATCGCCTATATTTTGAGTGCTCTGAGCGTCTGAACAAAAGTCGAAACTGAAAAATCGAAAAATATAAAACCGAATAATTCTTTACTTATGAGGGCTACATGGACGATTTTGGTATCAAAATGTAGGTTTTGGAGGTCGCTCCATTCAATAAAAGATATTCCAGAGCCCTAACTAGCATAGTTCAGATTTTAACTCGTCAAATGGCATTTTTCGAAAAATTGCAAATTTCAAACTCTCATATCTTCCGTTCCTATCATCTCCGCCAAAAATAATTTATATTATGTTGATCAGCATACCTCAATGTATCACTGCGCGAAATATGAGCGATTTGAAAAATCTCAAATTTTTGGTGAAAAATGCCAAAGGGGTAAGACCCCCCAAAAACACCATATTTGTCGTCACCAAGGAATCCCTGGCGAATCCAAGGTCGTTTTTCGAACGTGAAGATCTACTACCCATTCGAATCATGCAGAATACCCATTAGACCGATCAGTATCGCCTATACTTTGAGTGCTCTGAGCGTCTGAACAAAACTCGAAACTGAAAAATCGAAAAATATAAAACCGAATAATTCGTTACTTATGAGGGCTACATGGACGATTTTGGTATCAAAATGTAGGTTTTCGAGGTCGCTCCATTCAATAAAAGATATTCCAGAGCCCTAACTAGCATAGTTCAGATTTTAACTCGTCAAATGGCATTTTTCGAAAAATTGCAAATTTCAAACTCTCATATCTTCCGTTCCTATCATCTCCGCCAAAAATAATTTATATTATGTTGATCAGCATACCTCAATGTATCACTGCGCGAAATATGAGCGATTTGAAAAATCTCAAATTTTTGGTGAAAAATGCCAAAGGGGTAAGACCCCCCAAAAACACCATATTTGTCGTCACCAAGGAATCCCTGGCGAATCCAAGGTCGTTTTTCGAACGTGAAGATCTACTACCCATTCGAATCATGCGGAATACCCATTAGACTGATCAGTATCGCCTATACTTTGAGTGCTCTGAGCGTCTGAACAAAACTCGAAAACGAAAAATCGAAAAATATAAAACCGAATTATTCTTTACTCATGAGGGCTACATGGACGATTTTGGTATCAAAATGTAGGTTTTCGAGGTCGCTCCATTCAATAAAAGATATTCCAGAGCCCTAACTAGCATAGTTTAAATTTTCGCCTGTCAAATGGCATTTTTCGAAAAATTGCAAATCTCAAACTCTCATATCTTCCGTTCCTATCATCTCCGCCAAAAATTATTTATATCATATGGATCAGCATACCGCAATGTATCACTGTGCAAAATATGAGCGATTTGAAAAATCTCAAATTTTGGGTGAAAAATGCCAAAGGGGTAAGACCCACCAAAAACACCATATTTGTCATCACCAAGGAATCCCTGGCGAATCCAAAGTCGTTTTCCGAACGTGAAGATCTACTACCCATTCGAATCATGCAGAATACCCATTAGACTGATCAGTATCGCCTATATTTTGAGTGCTCTGAGCGTCTGAACGAAACTCGAAACTGAAAAATCGAAAAATATAAAACCGAATAATTCGTTACTTATGAGGGCTACATGGACGATTTTGGTATCAAAATGTAGGTTTTCGAGGTCGCTCAATTCAATAAAAGATATTCCAGAGCCCTGACTAGCATAGTTTAGATTTTCACCCGTCAAATGTCATTTTTCGAAAAAACGGCAATTTCAAACTGTCATAGCGCCCGTCCCTCTCCCCGCAACCAAGAATGATTTACATATTGTTGATCAGCATAGTCCCAAGCATCTTTGTGCAAAATATAAGCGATTTCAAAAATCTCAAAGGATTTCATAAAAAGTGTAGTGCATTCGAATTATTCTCATGAATTATAGGCATATGCGACAGAAATGAATACCAAAGTTCTTTCTCATCTCAAATATTTCGTATTTCATTCAATTTATAAACTGATCATCAGGAAACCTTCCCAGGTGACACATTTCCCTCATCAGGTTACCCGAATTATCGGAACCCGAGAGAAAAATAAAACGGATCAACATTCGTCAGACCAAACACACGGCAATAAACGAACCTTAACATCGTTCACCCCACTCGCACCTAATGGACCCCTTTTTCCCCATCTCCAACATAATTGACCCTCCAGGTCATCCCAATACAAAACGTGCTCACATATTTTATACGTCGATCGTACGACGCTGTAAAAAACGGATATCACGTGCACGGACCGAATTAAAGTAAATGGTTTATGTAAAATGGTACATAGAGAGCGGATCGATCACTGAGTGATCGGGACTTTTTCCGGTAGGAGTCTAGACGCTCGCGGTATTATCTTTAGGAATAAGGTGAAGGAATTTTGAGCAAGACGTTCCTCGGGCTGTCTGTCTACAGATTTGATCGATACGTAGGTTATGCCCAGACATAGTTCGCATTTTCAACTCGCGAGGGATGAAACGTATTCATATTCGGATATCTCCCAGCAACGCCTCGGTACGAAGATTGTTTATCCCGAATTCGATAAACTATTCCGCATTTGAATATTGCACACAATGAGAGAGAGCGATGGATGTGGAACGATAGATGTACAAGACGCGGTCTTGGCTCGTATGGGATGTTGGTTTGGACAGGTGACGGATGGAAGGAAATAGGTCTTCGCCTCCGATGATTCAGATGCTGTTTATCTGGAAAACGTTCGATGATATGCTCTCGTTACTCTACTAGAAGCAAACTGAGATGATTCTATGATTAGGTTTGAAATAAGGGCAGAAATTTCAGATCCAGAACTCTGAGGAATGGTTCTTATTACATAATCTTTGTATCTCTGACCATTGTAATGTTGTTTGAAGAGAAAATTTGGCATGCGCACGAATTTCGAATTCGAAAAAAGTTTTCACCTCGAGCGGGAGTCGAACCACGCATCTTCGGATTTGAGGTCCAAGGTGTTAACCATTGAACTATCGAAGCTACTAATATTTCTAGATTTCGATACATATTAGTATTTCTGTATATTCTGAAGATCCACACCCACACTCACACAAATCGTACAAGACGTATTCTGGAGGTATTCAAATGGTTATCATAAAGTCGACTCTCCTCGTAAATCATCTCGTTCATACAGCTCGAGGATTTAATTCGAAAACTTCACTTTGAGTTCCGAATACGGGAAAACTCTGGAAATTACAAGATTCAGAAGGAAAATTTTTTGTCGCCGCTGTAGGGCCGATAGGATAACGTTTCCTTCTTCTCCGGTTGTCAGGATGATTTACGGTCTTATCTATATCTCGCAACAACCATTCATCTTGCCAACTCAGCGATATTATCACCTACTCGAAGACAACAATGAAATATTTCCGGCGGTTTTTGATGGCGTCGCGACAAAAACTCACCTTTGTTCGAAAGTAAGATCGATATTCTTTCAGGGTCACGAGAACGAAGCCATGAAAAGAAAACAGTATTTCTCTCTTTATCTAGTTCTTTGACACAGTAGGACTTATCACGATCATATAACACCGGTTCTGGTCATCCTATTCAAACCGCAACATCGAGCCACTAAGAAATAGGCATGTGTCGTTCGTCGAATTTTGAGGAACCGGATCGGTATCGTTCGTTCACTGTGAAGAACCGGTTCTAAAAACCCGTTCAAAAAAAACTGTTCGCCCGGGAAAATTTAAAAAATACGGCGTCGTTCTAACTCAGATAACGTAAGAGACTGACCATTTCTACCAAACAAACCAAAATATAAATATCTAAGGGGGTGCAATTTGCAATTACCGAAGGACATCTCTGTTCGTTATCAATCCTACCATAAAAACCATATGCCGAATATTCACTTCAGGAATGCAAGAAGATATTATCTCCTGACCATTTTTACCAAACAAAACAAAATAGATTTATCTAAGGAGGTGCAATTTCCGATTTCCGAAGGACATCTCCGTTCATTGTCAATTCTTCCATAAAAACCAGGTGCCGAATATTCAGTTCAAGAATGCAAGAAACAAGTAGGTATGAGTAGGCATTTTCTTATTATCATCTGTTGTTTTGGGTAAATCCGAATTCCCATACCAAACTCGTCTTCTTTTCGAAGACCGCCTGAACTTCTGTTCAAGAATCCACAAAAATGACACGAGCCATAAATCATCTCTTTCGGTTCCAGCTGTTTATTACTTTATGGTAGCTAGACCCGACCGACAGTACCGAGACCGAGTACCGAGACCGAGTACCGACACCGACGTCGGGTACGTCGGGAGATCGATAAGACCGAACGAATGAGGCAACAACCATTTGGCATTGAATCATCGAAACCGTTCGAAAGAACGGGTTATTTTTCTACAGAGGAACCGAACGAACGATTGGCTTTTGAGACCCGGTTTTTTTAACCCGTTCGTTCGAGAACGACACGTCCCTACAAGAAATAGTCCTAATCGTCCTCCGATGAGGTCTACCCCAAGGCTCCGTTCTTGGGCAGCGAATCTTCCAAAGATGCAAATACAGAGTCGTAGAATACGTCGCGCGTGTATGATTGGCCTCGTTTCTCGGCATCTCATCGCCGGTCCTCCGATCAAAGCAACCGGGCCGGAGCAAACAACATTCTACAACTCGTTACCAACTTCCCATATTGTTTTTGCAATCGTGGACGTAGAACCGATATAATTATCGAACCGAACTAGTTATAAACTTCGACGTCTTGTTGTAGCAGTCGTTCGAACTCGCCGCAGAGCTCGATAAGGCCGTCGGGATAGATATTAAATTGAAAAGGAAGATTGCCCCAATGACTTTTCCGATAGCGGATACATTAGGCTTAGGTTCTTATAGTTGCGCAGATGGGATTTCGCCGGGGATGAAGTCGCGGTATCCACGACTCCTATAAATAATTTGATTAGATGTGGTATCGATGTTTTTCGGGGCTTTTGGGAATTCCGCGTCTCCAGAGGAACGGCTTCTACTTTGGACGACGTTTTCCGCCTCCAATTGTTGTGGAATCGTTCAGATATTTCGTTGTTTCGGCGTTTTCAACTACCTATAAGTCTGCTTTGGAGACGGAAAAAGAGGCAGCTGGAGAACCTTAAACGGGAAGGTTCTCAGTGTACTCGGGATATGGATCGGAAATTGAGAGTAGCTGGAGAAGCCTTAAACGTGATCGTTCTCAGTTGACTCGGTTTCGGTTTTAGGGTACTTGAGAACGAGTAGCTGGAGAAGCCTTGAACGGAAAAGTTATCGGTTTTTTTTTCAAGTTGTGGTTTTCACGAAAAGGAATATCCTGTAATGTTCAGAGAACATCGTGAGAACCAAGGGCAAGCAGGTAGGAATTGGTGTTCTTCTTGAATTTCTGGAGGTTATATGCCTCGGGGAACACCTCCCTAGGCAATGTGTTCCAAAGCCTCGCTGTTCGTTGGATGAACGAGTCTTAGAAGAGAGATGTTCTGCAGGTCTCTAAAGTTACCACGAAGGGGTGTGAAGACTTGACTTGACGGGTCAGTCTGGAAGAGACTGCCAGAGGGGGAACGATTGCTGATAATTCAGAAGAGCATCGCTCATGGAAATATCTATAAAATAGAGACAGATCGCCCACTTTTCTACGGTGTTCCAGAGAAGTGAGCGAGCTTGTAAGCGAGGCATCACCGACGAGACGAATTGTTCTTTTTTGTACAGAATCCAAGAGTTTCAGGGTGTGTTCAGGTGCATCACTCCAAATATGGGAACAGTATTCCAGGACAGGTCGAATCTGTGCCTTATAGATCATAAGCAGCTGACTCGAGGTGAAATAGCTCCTGGCACGAAACAGAAAACCAAGTTTTTGGGATGCGCTTTTAGCAATGGATCTCACGTGATTCTCCCAGGAAAGGTTACTGCCGACAGTAATGCCAAGCATCGAAATGTTTGACTTCAATGGTATGGTTACTCCCGACAATTTTATGCTGGGCACATTAAGATCGGCTTTTCTAGAGAAAAGACATGCTTGTGTTTTGTTTGCGTTGAATTCTACCAAGTTATTAGATCCCCATTCAAGAATTGTTGCCACGTCCATATTTATGTTGTTAACATTTCTTCCTCGTTCGTTTTTTATTTGGCGGGCTGGTATTGGAGCCCTAGTAGAAAAGGCGGTATGGAGGGTACTATCATCCGCGAAGCTGTGCACTGGACACGAAGTTGCTTCCAGCAAATCGTTGATGTGAAGTAGAAATAGTGTTGGAGCCAGAATGGATCCCTGCGGAACACCAGCATTTATGGGTAGAGAGTCAGATGAAATTCCACCGACCACTACATGGAGAGATCTGTTTGAGAGAAAACTAGCTAGCAGAGAACATAGCTTTGGGGGCACGCCATAAGATGGAAGCTTGGCGAGGAGTCCCTGATGCCAGACTCGATCGAATGCCTTGGAGATATCCAGTGCTACGTCTAGGGTTTCACCATATTTCTCGGTAGATAACTGCCATATATGTGAGACGTAAGCGAGCAAGTCACCAGTGGATCTCTGATAACGGAAACCATATTGTCTATCGTTGATAATTCCTGAGTGTTCCAGATGTTTCATGAGCTCGAAGTTGATGGTTTTTTCCATGACCTTTGAAATAATAGATAACAGAGCGATAGGTCTGTAGTTGCTAGGTAGGGCCTTTTTGCCTTTTTTAGCTACTGGTTGTACTCTTGCGGTTTTCCAGTTGGATGGAAAAACACTCGGGAACAGTGTTAGGGTAACTCATTTTTTTCTTTTGGAAGTACGATCTCAAAGCGGAGACGGAAACAGTTAAGTTTGAATCGGAATTTCAGAGTAAGTAGCTGGAGAAGCCTTAAACGGGAAGATTCGCAGGGAACGGTGTTATGGTAACTCATTTATTTTCTTTTGGAAGTAGGTACGGTCTCAAGCGGAGACAGGAAAGTGTTGAGTCGAAAGAAAAAGTTTTTTGAAATCAATTATAATTCTTTAGAACACGTCTCGTCGATAAATCGGGAGTAAATTTGATCTGCAAACTGCGAGTTAGTGACGTGTTTTTTTTGTAGGATATTTTTGTCATCCTCTAGATTACTTGCTAGGCGAACAAATCTCAGGTAATTCTGTGTATGCTTAGCTTGTTTGAGTATTCCAGCGTCCCACAGATACTTCTGTGCGGTATGACTTCCAAAACATTCGGGACGTGTGCTTCTTCCGATTTTTGGCAATGTATCCCTTACCTTCACAATGGAGCCTTCCATATTCGATTGAATATGCATATTTCCAATGTTGCCGTAATCACAGTTTCGATATCCGCCAATCGGATCGTTTTCCTTTCCGCTCTCCCGAATCGATGTTAATTCTAGATAACTACACGGCACGATTACGACCGTCAACAAATTTCGTGTTTATTTTACGAACGACGGACGTGAATAAAATACGACTAGATCGTCGTTTATTATTCAGAAGGGCAATTTCGTCCTGAAATACTAATCTGTATTTCAGGTTTGGACGTGGGACGATCCTTTCATGTCGATAATTGTCGCTGTGGCGAATTGATATGGGTCTTGAATTGGGCTTTTCCCGAGTGGAAAATTAGCCGAGTATTACAACAATGTTTATTCAAACAATTTCGGAGTTCGACAATGAATATTTAAATTCTCGGCTCGTCGTCTTTGTCCGGAACAAGAACCGGAGATGGTTCGAGCTTGAATTGGGACTGTGGAGGTTCATCAACAACCTAAGCAAAAAGAAGAGAGAATCTCTACTAGTTCGATTCGGTAAAATAGCAGCGATTCGCCTTGATCATTCTATTCCCGGAAAAATTGTAGGAAATATACCGACATGACAGCGAGGATTGGATGATCTAGCTGTTTTTAATTCGTATAACTTCAAGATGTTGGTGGTGACAGTTATGGTCTACGCCACTACAAGTAAGATACGGAGGAAATAGCTTTTTTGTCGGCGAGATGAAAGGGGATGTTACGGTGCGGGAACCGAAAAAATATCCACTTTGCGGTAACGAGCTTCTGGGTCGTTGGGAAGGAAGGATCCGTAGAAAAAGGCGTGTAGATTCGGCACGGGTGGATCGCTGTTAATATCTGCAAAGTCTAGACGGTTTCGGATCGAATACTCGTCGATACGAAAGTTTTTGAAACCTGCAATTTGCCCTGATGAATTTTAAAAGCAAATGACGTTTCTTCCATTTCAAAAATGGCAGAGGTCACATTCTGCATCGAATTATTATCTGATGAAATAAAAAACCTGTAAATTTATGCCTCAGAAAACTTTCCGTGTTTTAAAAGTTGACAAAACAGTCCAAATCTACGAATTTGTCACGGTTATGAATGCATGTAACTAATGAAAAAGTTTAGCGACTGAAGCGTAATTCGCCACGTCAGAAAGTACGGCAACAACTAATTCGTTTACGAATAAAACAGCCGAAACGGTAGAGCCGCTGTGCCGAAGATAATCCCGCGAAAAGTTCATTGTGTCGTTTCGTACGCAGGACCCGAGCCGGATTATGAAATATATGTTTTACTTTTTAACGACGCGAATTAGGTAATCCCACCTTTGTCGCCGGTTTGTAAAGGACCCACGTATCCTTTTCGCCAGGCGACGATGAGAACGCGATCCTGCTCAAGTTTTTATCTGGAATAGCTGTGTATCCGAATTACGCCTCAGAATATATGAATTTGATGTATTTGTTGAATTTGGAATTTGAATTCACCTTTAAAATCCTCTTATTCCTCAATCTGTACCTATTCTTTCTTTGAAATAGGTGCGGCAACGGTCATTGGTGAGTTAACTTTGATATGTTCATTGTTGTTGGAATTACAGCAGGCTAAAATCGTGCGAATTGCAACTGACCCAAGAAGCTCAGACGATTATGATACCCTTTGGGGATCCACCCACGGAAGGTGGGAAAAAACAATCTTTAATGGCTTTATCCCGCGAAAAGTTCATTGTGTCGTTTCGTACGCAGGACCCGAGCCGGATTATGAAATATATGTTTTACTTTTTAACGACGCGAATTAGGTAATCCCACCTTTGTCGCCGGTTTGTAAAGGACCCACGTATCCTTTTCGCCAGGCGACGATGAGAACGCGATCCTGCTCAAGTTTTTATCTGGAATAGCTGTGTATCCGAATTACGCCTCAGAATATATGAATTTGATGTATTTGTTGAATTTGGAATTTGAATTCACCTTTAAAATCCTCTTATTCCTCAATCTGTACCTATTCTTTCTTTGAAATAGGTGCGGCAACGGTCATTGGTGAGTTAACTTTGATATGTTCATTGTTGTTGGAATTACAGCAGGCTAAAATCGTGCGAATTGCAACTGACCCAAGAAGCTCAGACGATTATGATACCCTTTGGGGATCCACCCACGGAAGGTGGGAAAAAACAATCTTTAATGGCTTTTGAAAACGGAGGAGTGAAAGCAGTAGCTGGAGAAGTATCAAACGGGAAGGTTCTCAGTTTACTCGGGTTTGGTTTTTAGGAATTACTTCAGCGTTTGGAAGTACGGTCTCGAAGCGGAGACAGAAAAAGTGCTATTCGGGGAATAGCGGAGTGAAATATTGAATCGGAAGTTGAAGGTTTAGAAATTAATAAGGAATATTTAGATCAGGTCTCGTCGATAAGACCAGGGGTGAAGTTAATCTGCGAGCAACAGATTAGTGGCGTCTTTTTGTTGTTTTTTATTTGGATATATTCATCAAACATTGGATAACCTGCCAGAAGGATAAAGGTCAGGTAATTTTGAGTTTGTTTCGCTTATTTGAGTATTGTTGGAAGGCTGCGTGTAACGCTAAAAGCATTTAGAGTCCAGAGTCTTGAAATCTCCCCGAGTACCTGGAGTTTGTGTTTGATGAATCAAGAGTTTTAGATAATGTGATTTCGTTTTGATGAGTTGACCTATTATATTGAAAATCTATTCTTTTGACGTGATTGAATTACAGATAGTGTGTGTAAAAGCTTTCATTTCATTTTAGTCTCAGTGAGTAAGAGATGGAAAAATAAACCACAAAGTAAACATTGAAAGAATGGTTGACGATGGCTTGAGAGATATATCTGCTTTTCTGTTGGCCTCGTTTGTGTCGTAAGAATTAGAATCATTTGATGGCAGTATTAACTTTGTGGTATTATAAAATTTATAAAAATATACGGATTCCGAACAAAGGACTATTCGCTATTGAGAAGGACGATGCCAATTGAACTACTATTAATCAAAAAATGAATCGATATCGAACCAGTGCATACACATCGAATCATCGACATAACACAGCCAATTCACAAACAATTCGTTCGAGTGGTGCTCGATATTTCTATTATTATTCAGCACGTACGTACTCGTCGTATTCCGGAATTGGGAACTGAATTTGCGTTTTAATATCGGATGTGGAATTTCACCAATGCACCCTGTTACAGAGGAATACGTTTGAAATTGGCAGATAACATCGACCCGAAAGGAGCTTTATTCGAAAAAACCAACACCATGATTATTTGGAAAACAATATCGGTATAAAAAACAGAAAAGTGGTATCTGCCAGCACATCGGACCTCATCTTCCGAAACCTCCGCAACTTTGTACGTCTCCGAGAAGTTTAGCTTCCGCACCCCACACCTCTAATCCTAATGGAAAGTTTATTCCTTCCGAATTCACGTTCATCCATCTTCCCGCGCGAGGAAACTCGACGGAATTCATAAGGACGTTTCCAGGAAAGCGACCATATATTCGCTTCTTATCTGCGTGCATTCGAAGGCCGTCCGTTCCGGAATCGGACTCGACGGAATTTACGGGTGCAACATAAATATGCCGGATTATGCACCGGTATCCCTCTTTTTGTCCCACTCGCGAGTTTCGTCCCCCAAAACGAATTTACGGATCGGCGGGCGTGTTCGAGTGTCGAACGAAACGTCGTAACTTCATTTATAGGATTTATCTCGGCTCGGTTTGAAGATTGGAATAACACAATGTTCAACCAAAAATACAGGATAACGTCCCTAGGACATACAATAATAAATGAGGGAAATGGACTAGCAGAGATCTAATTTCCGAAGTACACCACTGGTGTCGCCACTACAGGAGGATAATGACAGACCAGTTTCTGGCTTGTAAGCTGCTGTCATCAGTGCCACATATCCCTTCCTGCAGTGGCAAACAACTGAAGTTCTGCCATTTCATTCCTTTATTATGACTTACATTACCGCTCGTTGAATAATATTCTATTTTATCTATTATCTAATATTATAAAGAGGAAAGATTTGTATTTTTGCGTGTTTGTGTGTTTACGCTACAGTGTCTAGATAAGAGCCATTAACCGTAGCGACGCCTAGTGGCCTTATTCAAAGGGAACATAAACAAATTTTTCATCGAATTTTTCAGAGTTTTAATGTATTTTATAATAACCAGGCCGTAGACGAATCCATAAATGAAGTTTCATAACAAACAGTCCATCCGGTTTCGAGTTATAAATGGTGTAACCAACAACTTTGTTTTATATATATAGATTATAAAGAGGAAAGATTTGTATATTTGTTCGATACGACTAGGCTCAAAAACTACTGGACCGATTTCAGAAATTCTTTCACCCTTAGAAAGCTACATTATCCCTGAGTGACATAGGCTATACTTTTCACCCGAAAAAATTAAGGATACCTACTATAACTTCAATAATTGCAAAAACATCAGCCATAATCAGCTTTGTTCACGTGCGCTGCAAAAACCGTAAGACTTACGTGGATACAATGTATATGACGAAAATGTACCTCTTAAATAGTTCTAGAAAAAAGTCCGCTATAGCATATATCTATCTCTCAAGATTGACTTGCTATTACCTGTTTATGGTAATCAGATGTTCTCCAAAATTATGCACTATTTGGGAGTGTGTTTTTATAAATAGGGTATTGATCCTCCTCACCCAACCTAATACGTTATTTATCCCCAGTATTTAATTTAGACCGAAATTGCTCTTCACATCATACAATTACAACGAGTACATCAAAAGATATGACAGGTTGAAGTGTTGAAGCTGATACCACCGCGTGAAACAAATTCCTACCCGGGCTGAGCTGGGACGGCATGTTTGATATCAATAACTTCTAAATAAGATATAATAAAATTCGTTTCAGCTCCCACAGAACTCCTAACCATTGCAATGTTATAGGTTAGGATCCTAATGGGTTCTGACAAACAATGACGTACAGCTCCAACTTACTGGTCTCTAGATTTATCCACCTGCTAAGACAAATTCACCGATCAATCTCTCCCACTGAGGGATGAAAAGACGTTTACGAAGCGCATTCCCATCAGTAGCGCTATTCGACAGTTTACGGCTAGACGAATATACCGGCCTAAGACAGATCAAACCGAGAAAAATAACAGAAAAATGAACCGTTAGAATCTCATCCTCATTTTCCGACCAAACTTCCCAGATCTCATTACCAACGCAAAAAACCCAATAAAGCCCGAAGATGTTAGGGTGGCGTGGGATCTAGGAGGCCGGGATCTTCCATTTTTATATCGCTAATGATCGCAGATCCGTCTTCGGCGTAGACTGCTCTCGTTGCAAATGAGTCGGGCGCCCCATTGTGCTCGTCAAAAAGAGAAATGCACATCCGACGGTCCCTTTTTGATCTTCCCGACGATACGGCCTCGGCTTCACTAAATTTCGACGGTTTCGTTATCGATGAGCTTTCGCGTTCCCCACGTTATTATCAGAGATGCGAATATCTATTGATATTCCGCCATTGAAGGATACGAAAATTGGCGTAGTGAAGATTATACGGATTCTAATTTATCTGCCTCGGTTTTCTCTTGAGAGTATCAAAACGAGTCTCTTAAAATTGGGATACACTTTCAAAATGTTGTAACCCAGAACTGGCCAATAACAACCCAATGGTCGATTCCTAATCATTCCATTTTCAACCAACAATAACCTTTTGTCGAAACTACACGCTTGTTTTATCTGCCCCGATAACATCTACGCGTATTCTTTCCGAGTTCGGTCCCATTGTGAATATGGCCGTTGAAAGCTTTCGAGCAAATTCAATACCACACTCCCGCGCATTTCGTTCCATCGAAATTTCAATTGTGTTCGTCTCCTGAATACGGAAAACACTTCGATATGCAGATTCTATGGTCGTACGTCCAACCAAAGTAAATTTATGCGCATGAATATTTCCATCTCATGACGCGGTCAAGTACACCGCGTCGATTTGCATTCCATTCCGCAGGGGAAACACTTATTCTTCCCGGCAATCATCCGATCATAATCGATCGCAGAGGAACGTCATGAAAACCGCATTTCTCATAATTATACGCCCGATCATCAATCGGAGTTGTCATCATTGTGACATTGCGGATTTGAACAATTAATGATAAATCATCGTTTTATCTAATTATTTTCCATGAATTTCTAGAGATCGTATTCATTCTCTTCTCTTTGCAGGTTCCCTTGTTTTGCGAAAATTTTTCCAATGATAACGGTGATGTTGGGAGTGCTTTGTAGAATTATTCAAATAGAAAAAGGGAAAGGATTTGGTTTTTCGAGGTGAGTTTTTGCGTTCCATTCATGAATATCGGACTGCGTTTTTTGGGGCTCTTTTTCCATATAATGTTCAAGGCAGATCACGAAATATGCGTGCACAGAATATTTTGACTATGCGTGCACCGAGTATTTTAACATTTTCATCGAATACAATTTTGATTTTCCGAGACCATAATTTTTTTAGGTTATGGTTGTCAAGGTTACTCGATAGAGCTTGACATTTGTCAAAACATTCTTCTCTTTGCCTTACTGTTGGTTTCTTTTACAGTTGAATGCAAATCTAACTTCAAAGGAGGATCTGCCATCTAGGTGAATCTACCTTAAAGGTGAATCTACCTTAAAGGTGAATCTACCTAAAAAGTGAATCTACTTAAAAGGTAGATCTACTTTCAGCATTTAATAGGAACAAAGTTTTTCTTGCAACGTAGCGTTCTGGAAGCAGCAAAACAACGTTGCAACGTCATAATGTATTATCAGCTTAATGGGCCTACCACACAGTTGAATGCGAATCTAACTTCAAAAGAGGATTTGCCATCAAGGTGAATCTACCTTAAAGGTGAATCAACCTTATCGATGAATCTACTTAATCTACTGCTTCCAAAACGCTACGTTGCAAGAAAAACTTTGTTCCTATTAAATGCTGGAAGTAGAAAAGTAGACAGATGGAAATCTAATTCATCACACCTGGTATATTTTATTCCGATCCAGTACCCGACCAAATGAGTTTTTCTTCCAGTGAAATCATTTCTTTCTCGACATTCGCAAGGCGGCTTCTCCCAATGTTTGAAGTAAATTAAGCAACTTTCCCGTTCGTTCCCTTGTCAGCGCCAGGAATCGCTAGTCGATAAACCTAGCGACGTTCCTTGAAAGATCGCGTCAATTATTCCAGAGATTCTTCGACACGGAGGATCGAACCTTTCCCCGAGAAAAATGTATCGTCATTCTTCAAATCGGAGCCTCTCGCATCGGCCTAAATCGAGTCATCTCGAAGGTCTCAGTCGCGTCGTTCGGGTATCCGGGAAAGTTCATCAATCGCGATCAGGTGAAATATGGTCCCCGGACCGATGTCGAGTCATTGCGAAAAAATTGCCTTTTCCGTTCGGTCCCCCACCTTCCACCGCGTTGCCGGGTACACCGGAATAAAAAGGTCCGTTCCCGATAGACACGCAGACGTTAAAATTCCGATCCGGCAACCCCGCTTCCGTATAAAGAACGAGGCAGAAAAAACAAATGAGTCCTCGTCGTCCGAACTTCATCCCGACCAGCGAAGGATTTTCAAGAACCGATTAAACATACCAGAGATAAATGGACGGAGTCGACCGGTCCGTACCCGGAAACGTATGTTTTCCGGACCTCCCGGAATGACCGGCATATTTGCGAGAATCGCTTCGGCAAACTCGACGGATGAATGCGGGAACGCTGAGCGATTTCGTGGCGAATTGACGGGGGAAGACAGCCTTATTCCTAATGTTCTTTTAGCTTGATTAATTCAGGTTTATCCATCTTCTTCGTTTTGCCGATCGTCACTTTCGTTCGCGCAGCCAACGACGTATGAGGTATCTTATCTATACTAATACCAGCTGGCCCGGCGAACTTTGTTACGCCTAAATGATACCTACTTACGGTGGATTTCACAAATCCTAATTATCATCGCCATCTAGTGGCGATAATATGAAATATAGTACCTTCACGACTACGCTACAGTGTCTAGATAAGAGCCATTAACCGTAGCGACTAGTGGCCTTATTCAAAAGGAGGAAAAGCATTTCCTACGTAAACAAATTTTTCATCGAATTTTTCAGAGTTTAAATGTATTTTATAATAACCAGGCCGTAGACGAATCCATACATGAAATTCCATAACAAACGGTCCATCCGGTCTCGAGTTATAAAAGGTGTAACCAACAACTTTGTTTTATATATATAGATTATAAAGAGGAAAGATTTGTATTTTGGTTTGATACGACTAGGCTCAAAAACTACAGGACCGATTTCAGAAATTCTTTCACCCTTAGAAAGCTACATTATCCCTGCTTGTTATCTATAACGCAGTAACGGAATTGGCGTTCGATAATTCGATCTATCCTCTCCGTTCGCATTCGGTTATTGCGAACGTCGTAAATAAATCGATATCCTTTCTATGTCTTCAAACCATGAATCCAAAAGGAATTGATGACAATTCCGGGAAAAGGAGATGAGGAACACCACAAAGGACAAATCCAAATCTGTCGACCAGTAAACAGCAGATGGTCGATGTCGACTATGCCGAGCATCGGGAATTGGAAGCTTGAAAACATGATTCGTCCTTTAGATATCATACCGTATAACGTCTATGTTCATAAGCGTCTGTACCTAATCTATGGAACTACCAGGCTTACATTGACAATTCGGCAGATCAAAGTCGCATCAAGCCGATTCAATCCGTCCGTTTTGTGCCGGCACAAAACGAAGAAGAAGAAGAAAACCCGATACGACGGGCGAGATTAAACGAACGGCCGAAATTCTAAATGGGTTTGTGAATCGATTCCAATAGCAATTAAAAGTTGTAAAACTGTCGTAATTGATTGAGAAAGCGTGTTGATTCGGCGGGCCGATCTACAATCGGTCGATTGAAACGTTACGGTTCGGCGTTGAAAGCGTTCTGTTTTCGAGACTTGTTCGATTGTTTTCTTCGTCAATACGCCGTTTTAATAAACGGAATCGTCGCATTTGGGACGGGGATGATCCGCGAGCCATAAACGAAAGTTTATCACACGCGGACAGTCAATGTTTGGTGCGCTTTACTGGCCGGAAGAATAGGCGACAGGGTGCGAACACTCTACGATTCGAACTGAATGTAGCACCTCTCTCTTTCCATGGTATCTCTCTCTGATTAACCTGTTGAGGGGTAACCTAAAAAAGGCAAAAAGGCCCTACCTAGCAACTACAGACCTATCGCTCTGTTATCTTTATTTCAAACGTCATGGAAAAAGCCATCAACTTCGAGCTCATGAAACATCTAGAACACTCAGGAATTATCAACGATAGACAATATGGTTTCCGTTATCAGAGATCCACTGGTGACTTGCTCGCTTACGTCTCACATATATGGCAGCTATCTACCGAGAAATATGGTGAAACCCTAGACGTAGCACTGGATATCTCCAAGGCATTCGATCGAGTCGGGCATCAGGGACTCCTCGCCATGCTTCCATCTTATGGCGTGCCCTCAAAGCTATGTTCTCTGCTAGCTAGTTTTCTCTCGAACAGATCTCTCCATGTAGGGGTCGATGGAATTTAATCTGACTCTCTACCCATAAATGATGGTGTTCCGCAGGGATCAATTCTGGCTCCAACACTATTTCTACTTCACATCAACGATTTGCAGGAAGCAACTTCGTGTCCAGTGCACAGCTTCGCGGATGATAGTACCCTCCATACCGCCTTTTCTTCTAGGGCTCCAATACCAGCCCGCCAAATCAGAAACGAACGAGGAAGAAATGTTAACAACATAAATATGGACTTGGCAACAATCTTGAATGGGGATCTAATAACTTGGTAGAATTCAACGCAAACAAAACACAAGCATGTCTTTTCTCTAGAAAAGCCGATCTTACTGTGCCCAGCATAAAATTGTCGGGAGTGACCATACCATTGAAGTCATCCATTTCGATGCTTGGCATTACTGTCGGCAGTAACCTTTCCTGGGAGAATCACGTGAGATCCATTGCTAAAAGTGCATCCCAAAAACTTGGTTTTCTGTTTCGTGCCAGGAGCTATTTCACCTCAGGTCAGCTGCTTATGATCTCTAAGGCACAGATTCGACCTGTCCTGGAATACTGTTCCCATATTTGGAGTGCTGCACCTAAACACACCCTAAAACTCTTGGATTCTGTACAAAAAAGGGCAATTCGTCCCGTCGGTGATGCCCCGCTTACAAACTCGCTCACTTCTCTGGAACACCGTAGAAAAGTGGGCGATCTGTCTCTTTTTTATAGATATTTCCATGGGCGATGCTCTTCTGAATTATCAGCAATCGTTCCCCCTCTGGCAGTCTCTTCCAGACTGACCCGTCAACTTAAGTCTTCACACCCCTTCGTGGTAACTTTGGAGACCTGCAGAACATCTCTCTTCAAAGACTCGTTCATCCAACGAACAACGAGGCTTTGGAACACATTGCCTAGGGAGGTGTTCCCCGAGGCATATAACCTCCAGAAATTCAAGAAGAACGCCAATTCCTACCTGCTTGCCCTTGGTTCTCACGATGTTCTCTGGACATTACAGGATATTCCTTTTCGTGAAAACCACAACATAAAATAAAACTGTAACTTAACCAAACATTTTGTTTTATTGATGAAAATAACGCTGTCTTAACGGCTGAATTTGTGTTACTTTTCCTACAGTGTTTTAATATTTTACAATTTCCCTGTCCCCAGCTTTTCCGCCTTTACTCATCCAGTGAACAGCAAATCCAGTTCGTCACAAATCATCCTCGTGCATTACTGAACGTCAACGGAGTGATTCCCGTTAAAATTACCTGGGGATCTATGCGCTTATACGAGCCTACGCCTAAATATCTGCGTCCGTATTTCAGATGAGCATACGCGTATTATATCTGTAACGATAATCGTAAAATACGGTCGTGCTTACTGTTATTACGCGAGTCACTCCAAATGGGGGGCTGTAATGGATCAAAATGCACGGTTTGGGAGTTGTGCACGCGCTGAATTATCGGCTTTCAGTTATCGGCGATGAAAAACAGCGAAAAGCTTTTTGCGGAATCGCCGTCGATTCGCGTAAACAGGTCAAGCGGGGACGGGATAGTAGTTTTTAGGTTGGAAGAATTTCCATAATTTCCATGTTGAATTAACCGAACTTTTCGCATTCATACACTCGGAAAACGTTACCCTCCTTCTGTCGCTGTCAAGTACAAAGCGATGGCGCTGACCTGTCGACTTCGAGCTTGCGGAGGCAGAAAAACCGCAACTCCATCCGATAGAGATCGGCGGAACCGTGGGCGACGCCGTCAGCCCTTCAGAATATAAAATCAATTTTCCATATAACTTTCCCGAAGAAATATAGTGCAGAGAACCGTCTTGTCCGAAGTCGGCGCGCTTTCCCTCCAAATTGAATTTCGGCAACTTTCAAAAGAGAGATTTATTCGGCCGACGCGATCACAGATAGGCGACTTCTTAAACTCGAGATATTACTTCGGGACTGTCACTAGGACCGTCCGAATAAATATATGCGACTTTCCAAGGTTACCGCCACCTTAGACCCTCCCCCCTTTTGTGCCGGATAAAAGTATTCCGGAAGCGCGTCGTCTACCGGCGGTCCAGCGCTGATTTACGGGGGTTCCGGGCCCGGAAAAACACACCCGCGTGTTTCGCCGACTAATAAAAGTTTCATCGACGCCCGGGTGAAATATGCGGCTCGAATTACCCCGTCAGGTTCGGCCTTGTCATGCCCGATCCGGTTCGAAGCGGGCCGTGAATGCTGATCGGATCCGTCGGAACTCGAAATTACGCCCAGAAGTATCCCTTTCCGCTGCGCAGAAGCCGAACAAAGTCGCTCAAATGGGGATTTCCAATAACTCAAAATATGCACTTTTTTTCTGATCGGAACAATATTGAGCAATATCGTCTTAGTTACCATATGTCATAACACACTAATATTTCCCAAGGGAAATATGAAACGTCAAGTCATATTTCCCTTGGGACAATATGATATATTTATATTTTACTATAAAAAATCTTTCATTTATTTATTGGAAAAAGAAAAGTGCAATTCTTGAAATTTCAGCTAAAGGTATTGTAACCAGATGCAAATGATTAAATATCTTGTTCGCAATTCGTCATTTGGAGCTTCTCTCAAGAATTTCTTGATCTCCTCCCGAGCCAACACTGCTGATTGTTTGGGAAAGTATCCTTTATTTTTGTTTTCAACAAATGCTTCCACTTCATCGAATATTTTGACTTCAGTTTTTTTCTTCAAATGTAACATTGACCTTAGCATCGATAATTTTGGCCATAACGTGTTTGGTGAATATTTCTGCAAGTAGGGATCGAACAAATTAGTATTACATCAAAAATATCAAGAATCAGAGCAACATACCAAATCTTCAAAATATGCTAACAAAATATTTTCGTTGACACCGTCCACCAAATATTTTCTTCTCCACTACTGAAAGTCTTTATACGCTTTATTGTAGGCAGTGTTAGATTTCTCCGAAACCAAACATTAACGGGCTTTTGCCGCTTGAGCTTCCACGTATTCTGACATTATTTCAGCAATTTTATTTTTGACAAGACATGAAAATCAAAACAGTCAACTATGATTTTCACGAACACTGCCCATAGCAACGTTTAAAATCCAATGAATTCGAAAATTTGCAATGTAATATTAATTTTTCCATTTTCAGAACAATAATGTGTTTCAATCAGAAAAAAACTATTGATTACAACACGGGAAATATGAATATATTTCCTCGGTTGTCTATACATCCCTCGGGCTTCGCCCTCGGGATGTATCTTTGACAACCTCGGAAATATACTATTCATATTTCCCTTGTTGTAATAATAGCTATTTCTTCCCATGACGTAATGAAGGGCAGTTTATAACACATTTGTAACCATTTATTCACTTTGAATTTTGAAGAATTGATTAATTATTCGATATTGAAAATGTGATTTCAACACGCGTGAATTCAAACGTCCCTCTGCTGTGACGTCAGTGGCTCAATTTGTAATATGATTGGTTGAAGTTTGTGATGGAGGGGACAAAGCCCAGAGTAACTGAGAGACACGCCGCTGTTGTCAAGTGTTTGTAAAATCTCTGAATTTATTCATAAATATATTCAGTAATCGTATTATTATTTGATGTGATCACTATAATTTTTTTGAAACATCGTCATATAACAACTTAATTTTCATTAAAGTTGATATAATACTCATTCTCTGGAAATACAAATAATGATGTGGCAACCACGTCTACAAATTATAAATAAAAACATAACCTTCTTATTTGTCATTATTCGACATTTCGACGTCTTCTCTGCGTACTATAGAATGGCGTTTCTTACAGTTAAGTCTAGGAGTATTCTATAATCCTAGGTTAAGTCAACGACTTACGACTCTACACAATTGCCAAATCCATAATTATTCTCACCACTAATCTGCACTTCTCAAAATGAAAATAATTATTAATGCTTCCTAAATTAGAAGACCGGCCTATATATACCAATTCTTACGTGTGTAGATTAGGGATAATTATTTTTAATTGAATTTCTCACCTATCTGCTTACTTGAACCCTCTTTATCTTCAATTAGGAGGTCGTAAATTGAATGATATTATGAAGCTTTATGGAGTAAAAATGAAAATGTCATGATGATGAAAAAAAAACATCCAAAATCGACATTAAATTATGATATTATTAGGAAAGTGAAAGCAAGGTCTTTTTCAGACTAATTTTTTTTGTGATTTCGCAATGCTGTCATTTTTAAATCAGCAGCACGTCATGACGAGTACAACCAATCGAAAATCTCTCTAGCCACCGACGTCACACGATTTCCCGCTTCTTCTGATCGTTTGAATTCGGTAGATTATTTTTGAGTTTTCAATATTTTTTTAAAGGTATAAATTAATGAAGAAAAAATAAAAAAAAATCACGAATAACGTGAGAATCCAATATGTCAAAATATATTTTTTCTGAAAATGACTGGAAATGCCCATTCATCTCAGCTGATATAGAAAGTTTCAATCTGAAAATCAGAGTTTCGATATTCTCAGAGTTGCAATGTCAGCCACGTAAAGTAACAGAATTTCCTCACTTTTTCGGTGCCGCACACAAGCTATCGCGTTTCTTGTACACCTTGCATCCAAGGCGAGTGAAAGGGTCCCGTTCATATATCACTTACATAAGGGATCTGCTACCCGACAACGACATGTAAATGAGGTGTTAATTAACAGACCACAGCGGCAATTTGTCGAGCGAGCGCTAGGTCGTTAGCACAACTGTCGGAAATTACTGTAGACACTGTGTGGCTCCGCATCAAACACACCTTGTCGATCAATCGAGGGAATTTTACTGCTTTACGATCGCGAACTGATCGATTTAAGTACGCTGTTAATTATACAAGTGCTCTGTTCATATCACCACGAGAATCAAAGAAACATGTAACAATAATCTACACTATTGTAGTCTCACACAAATAACTTACGCATTTACTGAACGTCTCTACGCCGAACAAATGAATTGATCGTGTACCGCGGGTATGGTATCGTCTTAAAGATCTAATTCCGTCTCTAATGGCAATAACTACCTCCGTCTCAACTCTCTACCGTCTCTCGTAGGACTCCCCGACCAACAATTAACTCCCTACCCAACTGACTAACCGGTCTCTACTCTACTACCTCAATTATGCCCTCAAAGTTAATTCTCGTTTCCGCCTCCAATGTGCATTTGAGAAAAGGGGTGTTACTTCTTGTACGACTCAAGCCAATGAAATAAGCAAGTGCCAAGTGCATCTTAAAGCGTCATAAATTATCCTACCCTGGTGATAAAAAGCTGCAAAAAACACTTGGGCCTAAATTGGTCCATTTATCTTATTCTACGAATTGGTACAACGGCTTAATCTCATATTGCAATTATTTTTTCAACTATAACATGAAGGTTTCACATTCAGGACTCGAAAGCTCACACGTGGAAGTGATCAAATGCAAAGTAAAAGTGTCACGCTCATCTTAGCCACAATATTAAGCGTCTCACACACGAAATTCGGAAATAAAAGAGAAATTTAACAACTACGTACATTTAATCGAGAAACAATACCACAAAGTGAACACTGAAGGAATGGTACTTGGGTGGGTGTGACTAAGAGAGATGTATCTGCTGGTTTTCTGATCTTGTGTAGGTTTACTGAATGGAGTCCTTCTTCCCACTGAACGAATGTAGACACGAAACTAACGGGTTCCGGCGTTGGGAAAAATATGAGGTGAACTGTGATAGGTTGGCTGAAGGACGTGTTAAACGAAGAGAGATGGCGAACTGATGGCACTACATAACCGTTGCTAGACAAGTAGAGGAAGAGTGTGTTGAAGCAGGTAAAATCTTTAGAACTTCAGATCACAGAAAGAATGAGTTAATCATAGAGAGTTCTCTATTCTCTGTTTCTCATTTCAATCGGAAAATTGAGGATCTTCCAAAGAAGAGCCATTTGAATCAAATACTTCTTATGACTTCACATAGAAAGAGAGACCCCGAAGTGATTATACGATAGGTAGAGCAGTGTAGCTGAGGGTCCCTCAAATCGCTCCTTTAATCCACGAATAAACATTTTCCGAAGGAAAGTCTCAATTTACATATAAATTACGGAGCCGCGGATTTTATTCCCTTCGACCCGAGGAAATTGATACATACTCGGGTATCGGGGCGCTTTATATAGGCCGGGGTTATTCGGAAAGAGATTTCGTAATTCGAACTCTCGCCGATTCGTTTCCCCGAACAGAATGTGCCGCTTTACCAAAAGTTTGATTCGAATTATCTCTGCCTTCTCTATCTCGAGCCGAGAAGCGAAAAATCTGACAACGCCGCCAGATATGGAATTCATAGTGTCCATAGAAAATGGAAAATGGAATAAATAGCCAAAAGTTAGGAAGATGTTAATATTATCTACCAAAAAGTCAGCTACAGAGCTTCGCAAGCTTCCTAACATCTAATCCATCTAAAAGAAAGAAAAAAGACCAAAAACATTACAAAACACTATTAATTTAACTAATTCGTCAGCGAATAAGAAATCTCACCACCAGCGGCTGTGTATCAACACGCAAGTGTATCAGTTCCCACATTATGTATATCAATATTCATGCGTTTATGAGTTTCACCTATGCACGAACAGATCGGAATTTCCCAGCTCCCATATGGGCGCCTCTATCCACATAATCATGAGGAAATCCAAACTTAATAATAAAGCGTAACCTCAAACTCGAAATTCTCACTTTCAGTCCAGTGAACTCGTTGAAAAGCCAACAGGTTAGGAGCCCAGTTAAAACATCACATGTCGACTCGAAATATCGCCCAATCCGTATAATCGAAGAAAATCGAAAACTCATTAACCGAGTGCGACCGCACGCTCTAAATTCTAACTTGTAGCTCGACGGAAAGTTTATCAGGTTATGGGCCCAGTTGAAATATAAGATGTCAACTCAATACGTCGCACGGGGAGCGAAAATGTTGCGATAAGTACTTATTACGTTGATGCCTCGAAAAGATAACTCGACCTGCATATTTATGGTCCTATGCAGGCGTCGTAAAAATTTATGACGAATAATAAGGCGTCGAATAAACATGTCGAGATGCATGTCGCGATATGCCTAATTCACGCCGTATTAACGTAACATTTTACCGTGGAAAATTAAGGTGGAACGATTGATCAGTTGAAATATTGGAGGATTTGTTCAAGGTTTGTGTGGGGAATTTATTGATTGAAGGCCCATTTCTGTGTGAACGAAAAACTAATTCATGCAAAAAGTTTGATTATAATGTATATTGATGAAGAATGAATCTTTGTCAGAAATATAGATGATGAAGAAATAAATCGATTGTGATTATTAAATATTTCCTGAGAACCCACACTCTATAGTTTAAGTATTTACTATTCTATATCTTAGATGCTTGTTTGCACTATTATCTTTTTCCTATTTGTTTCATGAAGATATTGTTCACGCCAAGTGAACGGTTCAAATAAGTTTTACCGAATTTTCAAAATTCGAATTATTGAATTAATTTCTCCATACTGGGGAATTCCCATATGGAGTTGTCATTGTTGAGGTGCGAAAAGAATTCGCGTCAGCTGTGAAGCACATATGTCGCATATTTGTCAGGCGTGAGGATCGACCTGGCAACCATGTTCCACCCTCAATATACGAGTAAACGCGTGTTCCTGCGCTCGCAATTTTAACCGCCACAGCCGTCGTTATCGAGGCGCCAGAATAACACGACGACCACCAACACCGCTATCCCGACCACAGGCTAATCTTGCAGTTTCTAATTGCGGCCAGAAAACCGGATTGTATTATCAGGTGTGTGCGTTAACCTCATCCGCCTTTGCGGAGATTGTGGTTTAGGTGAAACCGCGATTAAATCCTTTCGGCGAAGACGTTTTCCAGGCCTTCAGGCCGGAAACATGGAGGCATTAAGCGAATGCGTTAAACATATGAATGGTCGATATCATTATTGATATGAATGATATCAAAAGTCCAGCCAGATATCAACCACCTGCTGAACCTTCAACTCAGCAGGTCCAGTCACCCACGGTCGTCTTTCAATAAGGTAAGTGATGTTCTTTCTCTCAATCCTGAGTAAACATACCAAATGTTCATTTGAAGCCTTCGGTGCAAAAACCAGGTAAGTCCATAATTTACCGAAATTTATGTTTAGGCATATTCTTATACTTCAGGTCATTGCGCATCGTTCGGTGTTAAAATCAGGGATGTCCGCAGGTTTGAACGTACAAAATATATTCGTTTCCACATACCTGATCGAGTATTGGTAACAAAAACCAGGTAAGTCCAGGAGTTACCTGGTTTTTACACCATACTCGTTATGCGGTGGTGGGGGACTTGCCTGGTCGTGAGGAGGAAGAAGGTGTTTGCGGTTTAGTTTTTGACTCAGATTCTTCATTTATGTAATATTACTGACTCAGTCTATATTTAACTTTAATAAGTTTGTCAATTTTTTCCTTAATAAAGCTGTTTAAACGTTCACATCTTAAAAATTTTCTTTTTTCCTTCCCTTCATTTCAAAATAAAATAATGCGTTTTTTTTAATTTCCCAACATTTTAGAAAACAGGACTTACCTGGTTATTGCACCGATGTCTTCATTTGACCCTTTAAATCCTGTATTCTAGCGACATTTATGGTCCAAAATAAACTTCTAACTTATCAAGAGTCCCAGCACTCTCCCAGCTCTTCCTACAGGATTATAAAAATTCAATGAACACATATCGAAAGGTCATGAAGTAAGTAAGTAAGGGACCTAGACCTCTACAACTAATAATCGTAAAAGGTCCTTATTTTCGCTGAACTTTCGAGACACCTCGTTCATCCGGCAAATCCACACTAGCCTTTAGACGTAGGTGAGTCGTCGGATATAATATTCATGAAGTTATTGTTGTCGTTCTGGCCGTAATTCGTCAGGGTATTACCCCCTCGAAAGGACCTCGAGTGCGGAGTTTAGGGCGTCGTATTGTCACCGGGATAGAGTCGTGGAAAGCGGCGCATAATACGTACTAGGTTATTCATGAAGTCGTTAACCGCGTAACACAAGACTCTGTCGAGAAAACAAAACATCACGCACCTTTGAGCCGTGTGTTTGTATGTATTTTCCGATACAAAGGACTATCCGAGTTCGCGACAGGGTTCGCAATCCGTGCGGAATGGGAAAAATGGCTCTTGATGGAGCGTTTACATCTCAGACAGACGGCTTTTGGAACCCCGAATAAGAGACAATGGAATGGCTCTTTCGTCCTGAATTGAGTCCTATGAACTTTGGTTAATTTTCTGCGAAATTCAATTGACGTGTTTGATTTTAAATCAAAATTCACTGAACTAAATTTAAATTTTCATCTGAAATTACGTTTCTCTGTAACTTTAAAACAAGTTAGATTCCCTGAAATTCAATTGATTCTACTGAATTTCAATTCAAATTTATTGTATTTCAATTGCAGGATTCAAATTCCATCTGATATTCCTAAAAAATTCGATTCTGTGATAAATCTAAATATTGCAGTGAAGCAATATAGACTTCTGAAATTTATATTCATGGCTCCGAAAATTACTCAGTTGCTTAACGGTAGGGCACAGGATACAGGCGAGACGATAACGATGAAAATTATAGATGTTCGGGTCATGTTTCCTCATGAAACTCAGACGGTGAGAAAAGGAAATCTTTAATTGCTTTGAAAAACGAAAAAGGCGCAGTAGCTTGAGAAGCCTTAAACGGAAAGGTTCTTAGTTGACTCCGGATCGGTTTTAGGGTACTTCAGTGTTTGGAAGTACGGTCTCAAAGCCGAGACTAAAAAAGTGCTATTCGGGTAATAGCGGAGTTAAGTTTGGAATCGGAAGTTAAGAGTAGCTGGAAAAGTCTTGAACTGAAAGGTTCTGTTGACTCGGGATTCGGTTATAAGGAAGATTTAAGAAGTAATTCAGTTTTTTTTCTGAAGTACGGTCTCAATCGAAGACGGAAATGTGCTATTCGGGGAATAGCGGTGTAAAGTAATGAATCGAAAGACAAAGGTTTTAGAAATTAATTAGAATTATTTGGATCACGTCTCGTCTATAACAAAGGGAGTGAAGTTAAACTGCGAACAACGGGTTCGTTTTTTTTAGGATATTTTCATCATCCTTCGGATTACCTGCCAGGAGGAAAAAGGTCAGGTAATTTTGCGTATGCTTTGCTTATTTGAGTATTGGTAGAAGGCTGCATGTCACGCCTGAAACAGTTAGAGTCTTGAAATCTCCCCAAGTTTTCGGTGCTTGGAGTTGTGATGTATTAAAATCACCCAAAGCTTTCGGTTTTATGTTATTTTGATGAACCTCCAAGTTTTCGATGATTTTGATTTGGTTTTGATAATTGGATTTTGTGTTGACTATTCCACTCATTCCATTTTTAGTGAGGAATTTTCCTTAGCAACACTTGTTTCTCATCGATAAAACATGGTAACGGGCAAAATCAACAACTTGGTTTTTCAGCGACTATTTCCCTCGTCTTAATTTCCACCAATCAGAAACGCGCAATTTTGAATCACAAATGGTTTCTAGATGGAAAAACTGTATGGCAGCAGCTGTCAGCAGTTTTTTCGGGTTTACCCGCGGCAAAACTTGACAGTTGTTGTCAACGAAAATTGATAATACATACATAGATGCATCCAGAATAATCTGTTACTCATGAAATATTCTTGCCAAATACCATTCGTGCATCTAATTTTTCCTGTGAAAAAAATCGAAAAAACACAGTGCAAAGTAATATTTTGTTAACAAAAAGCATTCGTGCAGGTGCAAAAATCCTCGTCTTCGACTCGGATTTTTGTTGCCACCTGCACTCATGCTTCTTGTTAAAATATTACTTAGCAACGTGTTTTTTCGATTTTTTTCGGAAAAATTTGATGCACTTATGATATTACTTATGACAAAATTTTTGACGTTTCTCGAATTCATAGATAGCTTCGGGAATAAATACCATAGAGAAAACAAACAACGTTTAGTTGATATATTATGATGAATACTTATTTGTCAAATAGCGCAATACAAGCCGAATGTGACCATTTTCAGACACATTTTCTCGAGAAATAGTCATTTCGAATACCACTCGAGATAAAATTTAAGCAGGTAAAATTTCTCTCTTGTAATATTCAAGTTTGTTGCTTCTCGGCAATTTCGCTCATGACATTTTTCCAAAATAACTCGCCTGACGGCTCGTGATTTTGATACAAATGTCATTCGCGAAATTGCCGAAAGCAACAAACTTTCATTTCACAATCGAGAAATTTTACCTGCTTAAATTTCATCTCTAGTGGTATTATATATGATAATTCGAGTTTGTTTCGATATGTGATTTGATTTAGTTCTGATAGATTTACCAATTGTTTTGATATTTTATTCTTTTGGAGTGATTGTGTGTAAAACCTTTTATTTTATTTCGGTCTCAAAAGACGTCTAAAGTTTAATTTCGAATGTTTCATTTACGATCCCTCTCCCTGGAGAATCATTTAAATACTAAGAAAGCAAGTACTTCAATCAATATACCCAGTATTTCATGCTAGAATCCTATACCTTGAAGTGAACCTCGACTAAAAAAAAAACAGACAACGTGGGATAACGAAATTGACTGCGTATCGCAACCCCTATTTTTCCGCCAATTATTCCACTTTCTCCCATCACGACGTACGAAAACATGCTTTTATCAGCCCACTATTCCACCTTTCTTCCCGAAAAAACATTGAAATTGAGAGCTACTAAGGCACGCAGTCTTTCATCGAATTTCCACAGGACTCGCGTGCCTCGAAGGAGTCCTTTGTGTCATCTAATGAGGTGGTGAAACAATGCAATTAATCGGAACGAAGAGCAGGCCTCCCGGGAGCTGCGGCGGAGACGCAAGCGCAGCCACGACAGAATCGTTCGAAAGGATCCTTACATCATTACTAATTCGTGCCACAAAGTGCGAGACTGCATGGTCTGAGTCCAAGAGAAAATTTGTAGTTCCTATTCGAATTCTAGATCGCCCTCAAAACTGTAGGCAACCTGAACACACCGAGCAGGCGAGAACACTTCAAACCCCACTTGGTCCCGTAGCTTATTTACGCGGTCCAAAGAGTCGAAATTGATCTGGCCCGGCAATTATCCTCAGAAGGGTTTTCCTGAGTTTTCTTTCCGTTAATTATCGATAACGTGACCCTTTCTTCGCGGTCGAAAGGGCGAGATGTTGATTTACCACTCGACCTGTCCGAAACACGAGAGGCGCCCAATTTTTTTCGATCACACCTCGACGAGCCGCTTGATTGGATTCCTTGTGCTGATAACCGACGCCTCAAACACTTGAATGTAGTCTCGTTTTTGAGCGGAAAGCAGCTCGTTGAGCTGAGCAACTCAAAATCAAGGAATCTGAAGTAACGTTCATCTTAGCAGGTCTTGTATCTCCTGCCAAAATCATACCCATCACTTTGGGAGGCTGAGGACCAAGACTATTATTTGATTGTTTCTTACCTAGGTTAGTTCACCAAGGTTGTGACTTCACAACCGATGTAATGGGGTGTATTTTTTTTATGTTGTGGTTTTCACGAAAGGAATATCCTGTAATGTTCAGAGAACATCGTGAGAACCAAGGGCAAGCAGGTAGGAATTGGTGTTCTTCTTGAATTTCTGGAGGTTATATGCCTCGGGGAACACCTCCCTAGGCAATGTGTTCCAAAGCCTCGCTGTTCGTTGGATGAACGAGTCTTTGAAGAGAGATGTTCTGCAGGTCTCCAAAGTTACCACGAAGGGGTGTGAAGACTCAACTTGACGGGTTAGTCTGGAAGAGACTGCCAGAGTGGGAACCATTGCTGATAATTCAGAAGAGCATCGCCCATGGAAATATCTATGAAATAGAGTCAGATCGCCCACTTTTCTACAGTGTTCCAGAGAAGTGAGCGAGTTTGTAAGCGGGGCATCACCGACGGGACGAATTGCCCTTTTTTGTACAGAATTCAAGAGTTTTAGGGTGTGTTTAGGTGCAGCACTCCAAATATGGGAACAGTATTCCAGGACAGGTCGAATCTGTGCCTTATAGATCATAAGCAGCTGACCTGAGGTGAAATAGCTCCTGGCACGAAACAGAAAACCAAATTTTTGGGATGCACTTTTAGCAATGGATCTCACGTGATTCTCCCAGGAAGGTTACTGCCGACAGTAATGCCAAGCATCGAAATGGATGACTTCAATGGTATGGTCACTCCCGACAATTTTATGCTGGGCACAGTAAGATCGGCTTTTCTAGAGAAAAGACATGCTTGGGTTTTGTTTGCGTTGAATTCTATCAAGTTATTAGATCCCCATTCAAGAATTGTTGCCAAGTCCATATTCATGTTGTTTACATTTCTTCCTCGTTCGTTTTTGATTTGGCGGGCTGGTATTGGAGCCCTAGAAGAAAAGGCGGTATGGAGGGTACTATCATCCGCGAAGCTGTGCACTAGACACGAAGAGTAGCTTCCGGCAAATCGTTGATGTGAAGTAGAAATAGTGTTGGAGCCAGAATTGATCCCTGCGGAACACCAGCATTTATGGGTAGAGAGTCAGATGAAACTCCATCGACCACTACATGGAGAGATCTGTTCGAGAGAAAAGTAGCTAGCAGAGAACATAGCTTTGGGGGCACGCCATAAGATGGAAGCTTGGCGAGGAGTCCCTGATGCCAGACTCGATCGAATGCCTTGGAGATATCCAGTGCTACGGCTAGGGTTCCACCATATTTCTCGATAGATAGCTGCCATATATTTAACTATAAGCACCCTATGGTAATCTTGATAATTACTGCGATAAGTTGTTATCCGTACCTAGATAACAACTACGAAGAGGATGAGGAAGTGGTGAAATGTGAACGCACTCTCAACAACAATAATCTGTAGTTTTTCTTGTTACTTCAGCTAAGGTAGCAAGCACGAAACGATTATACGAGTAATATGTATACAATTATTATGAACTCGACCTTCTATATGAAAATGTATAGCAAGGAAGAATTATGATGTACCTTCTATATGAAAATGTATAGCAAGGGAGCAAAGTGTTGTTGTGAATTACAAGAAATTACTAATTGCTTATTGACAACTGGTAATTGGACGACGATTATAAACTATACTGAAACTTTACTGATTGCTTGTTTCTCTTACATAAACATCTAAAATAAGGTTCAATAGACTAAGAGCCGTCGAATTAATGGTCATCAAAAATCCCAATTCACTCCTTCGTTCGTAGCTCCAAGAGTCCCTCGATTTCCGCATAGAATATAACGACGACGTCAACTATTTTCAATTACAGGGCGAACCCCCTGAAAGTTTGGTCCTTTGATCCTAGCGCCCGTTAAAGATGGTGTCCCTTTTACGGTGTAACGTTACCGGAATGAGGCACGGTCCCGCGTTATCTCCATGATCATACGGAGGAGGGTAACGGGATCCCTCGCCTCTAAAATTTAGGAATTTGAGCGTGCCAAAACGGGGCGCACGAAAGAACTTTCCGCTGTCCCGGACTGGAGTAGAAAGACCATCAAATTGACCCTTTCTGTCTGTTTAATGTTAGATCTGGTTTCTCCACGTGGTTAACACCGTGAATCTCGGCAGTGACACAAACGTGTTAAGTCAGTTTCGTCAACCAAAACGGAATGAAAGGTTCTGTCACGAGGATGTATTGATATCTAGTTAGCCTAGACCAGCTCCATGCATAAACAAAATATTGCGATTCAATGTAGAGTTCGACGTCAAAAAAGTAAACCAGAGTTGCGCAATGAATTAAAAAAAAAAGATGTCCACCGAAATTGTAAAAATCGAAAAAATGGAGTATCGAGCCATCATCAAGTACCTGTATTCAAAAGAGTTAAGAGGTGAGCAGATTTAAAAAGATATGCTTAATACCCTTGGTGATCAATGTCCTTCGTATGCGACCGTGAAAAATTAGAATGCGAGCTTCAAAAGAGGTAAATTTTTCATTGAAGATGACCGATCGGGAAGGCCAGTTTCTGTGTCAGTCCCCGAAAATATCGATGCAGTTCATGACATGATTTTATTAGACCGTTGAATTGGGCTAATACGAATATCTGAAGCACTGAAGATTTCATACGAACGCGTTCATCATATAGTTCACGTCAATTTGGACATGAGAAAAATTTCTGCAAAATGGATCCCCAAATGTTTGAATGTTGACCAAAAGCGTGCAAGGGTAGAAGCATCGCATTCGATCTGTGCTCGATTTGAACACGATGTTGACTTCTTAAACCGAATTGTTAGTATGGATGAGACTTGGGTACATTTTTTCGATCCAGAAACAAAGCAACAATCGATATAGAATGGCGACACTCTGGTTCTCCAAGACCTAAGAAGTTTCGTGTCGAAAAATCTGCTGGAAAAGTTCTTGCTTCAGTTTTTTGGGATTGCTATGGAGTAATCATGATTGATTTTTTGGATAAGGGTAGAACAATAACTGGAGATTACTATTCGACATTATTTACCACTCTACGGGATAAAATTAAAGAAAAAAGACGCGGAGAGCTATCCAAAGGTGTTTTGTTTTTACAGGACAACGCCCCAGTACACAAATCTTATATGTTGCCATGCAAAAAATTCGTGATTTAGGGTTAGAATTACTAGAACACCCCCCTTATTCACCAGATTTGGCTCTGTCCGGCTATCATCTCTTTTCTCAACTGAAAAAATGTTTAAAAGGTCGTAGATTTTCTTCCCACGAGGAGGTAATAAAAGCTGTGGAGGACTGGTTTGCAGAGCAAGAAGAAACATTTTTTTTTGAAAGGTCTAGAGACGTTGCAGGTTCGCTGTAATAAATGTATTCAATTAAAAGGAGAATATGTTGAGTAATAAAATATTTTGACATTGAAATTTTGTTTGGTTCTATAGTGGGCTGAGAATTTTCAAATATATCCTCGTACAGTTAACGGTCAGCGGGTTGATCACAGTGGCGGATCCAGCTCTCGAGAAAGGGGGGGGGGTCACGGTCAGGTGGATTACATACCCGCCAATTGATTTTTTTTATCAAACACAAGATTTGAGGGTTCGTCCAGTCCAGGGGGGGGGTCATGACCCCCATGACCCCCCCCTGGATCCGCGCTTGGTTGATCAGAGTGTTCGTACATTAGATCTACGGTGTAGATTTACAGAGTAGATTTCTCCGATTTTTTTCATCCAGTACGTCAGCTTTACGGATCGCTCGATTAGCAACGTCGCAAATTCCGAAAACTCCTCTCATCGAAACCGACCTAGTCGAAAACTGTTTTCTCGAATCGCAGCGACCGCACAAATATCCGTTGTCGCTCGTGTTGTTATCGCGGCAGATTTGTCTTTGTGTTGGTACTGGAATTTCCCGGTTTTCTGCCCGTTCGCGGAAATACCGTCTGCGCTTTTCCGGGAATGTCGTTAATTACGTAGGTATCTCATTTCGCTGCGACCGCTCCGGAACAAAGGCTAATGTCCGTTTTGGAGTCGGCGTTCTCGGCGATGCACCCGACTGCACGGGTCGGATCTGAAGGATTCCCGAAATAGCGACGTTTTACCTACACGGAGATACGTTCGAACGTCGAAACTGCGGAAATGCACAACGTCGTATACGGCCCTTTCGATGTAGCGTCTCGTTGTCCTTTATGAATAGTTCGTAAAGGACGTAAAGACCGAACCAAAGACAAAAACGAGAGGCTTAATTCACACTGAGACAAAGACGCCTTTATTTTAAGGTGAGGCTTTTCTTTCGACAGATGGTAGAACTCTTCAAAATAAGCCATTTTATCAAAAAAAAAATTATAGGAATTATGCCCCTGTTTCGAGAAAATAAAACTAGAATACACTGCGCAAAAAAATTAACGCACATTATGCAAATCTCAAATTCATTCTTCAACTGAGGGTGTTCTCAATGATAATTATTTTTATCAGAATCACGCATGCATATGTTATCCACTTTCAACGTTTTTTTTCGATACAGATGTTTTCTCCCAGCAGGAATAAAAAAAGATGATATTATCAGATTTTGAATGTATTGGCTCCATTCTAAAATCAGTTGTTCTCGATCAATTCTAGTGATCAATAGTTTTTCTTTCGTTTGATTTTCTACACTCGATCGCTATGCAACGCGAAACACGCAATTTGACCCAAGAGGAATGTGCCCAAGTGGTAGTTTTGCGAGAAGAAGGGTGGACATACACAAGAATTGCAGAAAGGTTTGGAGTTTCCCATACAAGTGTGTCCAGAATGTTGCAGCGATTCAGGGAGACATGTATGAATGTCCGAAGACCAGGACAGGGTAGACCACGGGTAACAACTGCCATTCAAGAACGTTACTTGAGACTTTCTTCGTTGAGACAACGGTTTGCAACCGCTCGCCTCCTTCAAAATCAGCTTGAGCAAACTCATGAGGTGCAAATTAGCACTCAGACAATAAGAAATCGCCTCAGAGAATATGATTTAAGGCCTCGTGTCGCGGCAAGAGGCCCAGCTCTTACCTCAGCCCATCGAAGGGCGCGTTTGGATTTTGCGAGAGAGCATATCCATTGGGAAGAGGCCGATTGGGAAAGAGTTCTTTTCACAGATGAGTCTAGATTCTACCTCTACCATTGTGATCGACGTTCCCTTGTATACAGACGTCCACATGAAAGATATGCTCAGTGCAATTTCCTGAATACTACTGGTTTCGGGGGAGGATCGATTATGGTATGGGGTGGAATATCTTTGACTGCTCGCACAGACCTAGTGGTCGTTGATAATGGAGCTATGAATGCTGATAAGCATATAAGGAACATTCTCGAAGAGCATGTAGTGCCATTTGCCCCATACATTGGTGAAAGTTTCATTTTTATGGACGATAATGCCGGACCCCATCGTGCGCGCATCGTTCAGGAGTACCTTGAAGAGGTTGAAGTCTCTCGAATGAAATGGCCAGCAAGAAGTCCAGATCGTAACAGACCTCAATAGAAGGCTGAGAAGTCCAGAAAATCATCCAGCTACTCTCAATGACTTTGGAATCCAACTCGGAGAAATCTGGGAAGGATTAGATCAGAACATTTTAAGATCACTCATTTTGAGTATGAACCGTCGTTGCCGAGCTGTAATTAACGCATGGGGTGGAAATACCAAGTATTAAATCACTCATCAGCATTTCAGTATTTTGAAAATTGTTCATTTCTCTTCTTTCACATGAGATTCGGTGAAATCCTGAATTTTTCTTCCATTTAATGTGACTTGTTTCGTTCAAAACCTTCCCGAGAGAACATAAAAAATAAGTTATATAGTCAATGTAGAGTTGAATTTCATTAAAATTGAGATTTTCAGAATGTGCTTCAATTTTTTGCGCAGTGTATTATCCTGTAAAACGGATTCCTGATCAATGCTGAAAATTCGAAAAATATATGCAGTCCCCGATCGCTCTAAAACCACCAAATACACCCCAAATGGAAGGATAAAGACTCACCTGTCCTCTGTTGATGAATCCGTGTCTGGCAGCGACGGAATTGGCCGTCTCTTCGCCCTGCGGGATGTGCACGGCGAATTCGTTCATATACACGCGCGGCTTGTCCGAGCCGCTCGCGCGAGTCGTCGAGATTCCATAAAGGCACGCACACGCGACGAGTCCAAGCAGTTTCGTCAAGAACATAATAAAGCGACGACTTTATCGTCGTGTTTTCGAGCGGGAAGGTGTCTGCAGGTCGGGAAGAAGAAGCAGACTAACTGGGATGGACTGCAGAAGATTCTCTCTGAAAAAAAAAGGGAATTGTAGAGATTTCGTTGAGAAATTGTTGCTTCTCAACGTGCCATACTGTATTATATCACGTTGACGCTGTCTTCAACGCCTATGATGACGCTCAGATGTGCACGTCGCCTAAAGGCGCCCAGTCTCCGCAGATGAAGCCAGCGATGGCTTCACCTCACGACGAAGTTATCCAGGAATTCCCGCAGGAACCGAAAAAAGTCTCCTCACCTTGCCCTTTTCGCTCCGAAGAAAATCAGATTTCCGCAACGGACTGAAGCCGCCTGCGGACGACTCCGAGGACAATCCTGGGGCAACGCCGACGCCAGGTTTCGAATTTCGATCATTCCGAGGAATTTCGTAGATTTTTCGGCATCGTCGTCACGAGAATACGTAACGACGAATTAAAAGGACGCTCGCCGCGGCATTCCGGTAGGTCGTCGCGGCGCTTTGGAACGTCGCATTTACGACAAATTAGAGCGGGTCGTTACGACGGCGATTGTTTCGGATAGGAGCAGGAAACGGGCGCCGGAATTATCGCAGGATCGCCGTTAATCGATAGGGAAAGATTCGGGTTAGAAGGGCAGGGAAGCGTTAGGTAACGACGACGAGCAGTAGAGTCCTATATTATCGGGAATGCCGGCTGTAGAAGTCGCGATACTTGTAGAATAGCAGGAACGGAAGTCGATTTATCGTTCTCTCGATTATTCCGAGAAATTTGGACTGATCAGTATCGCCTATACTTTGAGTGCTCTGAGCGTCTGAACAAAACTCGAAACTGAAAAATCGAAAAATATAAAACCGAATAATTCGTTACTTATGAGGGCTACATGGACGATTTTGGTATCAAAATGTAGGTTTTCGAGGTCGCTCCATTCAATGAAAGATATTTCAGAGCCCTAACTAGCATAGTTTAGATTTTCACCTGTCAAATGGCATTTTTCGAAAAATTGCAAATTTCAAACTCTCATATCTTTCGTTCCTATCATCTCCGCCAAAAATTATTTATATCATATGGATCAGCATACCTCAATGTATCACTGTGCAAAATATGAGCGATTTGAAAAATCTCAAATTTTGGGTGAAAAATGCCAAAGGGGTAAGACCCACCAAAAACACCATAATTGTCATCACCAAGGAATCCCTGGCGAATCCAAAGTCCTTTTTCGAAAGTGAAGATCTACTACCCATTCGAATCATGCGGAATACCCATTAGACTGATCAGTATCGCCTATACTTTGAGTGCTCTGAGCGTCTGAACAAAACTCGAAACTGAAAAATCGAAAAATGTAAAACCGAATAATTCGTTACTTATGAGGCCTACATGGACGATTTTGGTATCAAAATGTAGGTTTTCGAGGTCGCTCCATTCAATAAAAGATATTCCAGAGCCCTAACTAGCATAGTTTAGATTTTCACCTGTCAAATGGCATTTTTCGAAAAATTGCAAATTTCAAACTCTCATATCTTTCGTTCCTATCATCTCCGCCAAAAATTATTTATATCATATGGATCAGCATACCTCAATGTATCACTGTGCAAAATATGAGCGATTTGAAAAATCTCAAATTTTGGGTGAAAAATGCCAAAGGGGTAAGACCCACCAAAAACACCATAATTGTCATCACCAAGGAATCCCTGGCGAATCCAAAGTCCTTTTTCGAAAGTGAAGATCTACTACCCATTCGAATCATGCGGAATACCCATTAGACTGATCAGTATCGCCTATACTTTGAGTGCTCTGAGCGTCTGAACAAAACTCGAAACTGAAAAATCGAAAAATGTAAAACCGAATAATTCGTTACTTATGAGGCCTACATGGACGATTTTGGTATCAAAATGTAGGTTTTCGAGGTCGCTCCATTCAATGAAAGATATTCCAGAGCCCTAACTAGCATAGTTTAGATTTACACTTGTCAAATGGCATTTTTCGAAAAATTGCAAATTTCAAACTCTCATATCTTCCGTTCCTATCATCTCCGCCAAAAATAATTTATATTATGTTGATCAGCATACCTCAATGTATCACTGCGCAAAATATGAGCGATTTGAAAAATCTCAATTTTTTTGTGAAAAATGCCAAAGGGGTAAGACCCCCCAAAAACACCATATTTGTCATCACCAAGGAATCCCTGGCGAATCCAAAGTCCTTTTTCGAAAGTGAAGATCTACTACCCATTCGAATCATGCGGAATACCCATTAGACTGATCAGTATCGCCTATACTTTGAGTGCTCTGAGCGTCTGAACAAAACTCGAAAACGAAAAATCGAAAAATATAAAACCGAATTATTCTTTACTCATGAGGGCTACATGGACGATTTTGGTATCAAAATGTAGGTTTTCGAGGTCGCTCCATTCAATAAAAGATATTCCAGAGCCCTTACTAGCATAGTTTAGATTTTCACCTGTCAAATGGCATTTTTCGAAAAATTGCAAATTTCAAACTCTCATATCTTCCGTTCCTATCATCTCCGCCAATAATTATTTATATCATATGGATCAGCATACCTCAATGTATCACTGTGCAGAATATGAGCGATTTGAAAAATCTAAAATTTTGGGTGAAAAATGCCAAAGGGGTAAGACCCCCCAAAAACACCATATTTGTCATCACCAAGAAATCCCTGGCGAATCCAAAGTCGTTTTTCGAAAGTGAAGATCTACTACCCATTCGAATCATGTAGAATACCCATTAGACCGATCAGTATCGCCTATACTTTGAGTGCTCTGAGCGTCTGAACAAAACTAGAAACTGAAAAATCGAAAAATATAAAACCGAATTATTCGTTACTTATGAGGGCTACATGGACGATTTTGGTATCAAAATGTAGGTTTTCGAGGTCGCTCCATTCAATGAAAGATATTCCAGAGCCCTAACTAGCATAGTTTAGATTTTCACCTGTCAAATGGCATTTTTCGAAAAATTGCAAATTTCAAACTCTCATATCTTCCGTTCCTATCATCTCCGCCAAAAATTATTTATATCATATGGATCAGCATACCTCAATGTATCACTGTGCAAAATATGAGCGATTTGAAAAATCTAAAATTTTGGGTGAAAAATGCCAAAGGGGTAAGACCCCCCAAAAACACCATATTTGTCATCACCAAGAAATCCCTGGCGAATCCAAAGTCGTTTTTCGAAAGTGAAGATCTACTACCCATTCGAATCATGTAGAATACCCATTAGACCGATCAGTATCGCCTATACTTTGAGTTCTCTGAGCGTCTGAACAAAACTAGAAACTGAAAAATCGAAAAATATAAAACCGAATTATTCGTTACTTATGAGGGCTACATGGACGATTTTGGTATCAAAATGTAGGTTTTCGAGGTCGCTCCATTCAATGAAAGATATTCCAGAGCCCTAACTAGCATAGTTTAGATTTTCACCTGTCAAATGGCATTTTTCGAAAAATTGCAAATTTCAAACTCTCATATCTTCCGTTCCTATCATCTCCGCCAAAAATTATTTATATCATATGGATCAGCATACCTCAATGTATCACTGTGCAAAATATGAGCGATTTGAAAAATCTAAAATTTTGGGTGAAAAATGCCAAAGGGGTAAGACCCCCCAAAAACACCATATTCGTCATCACCAAGAAATCCCTGGCGAATCCAAAGTCGTTTTTCGAACGTGAAGATCTACTACCCATTCGAATCATGCAGAATACCCATTAGACCGATCAGTATCGCCTATACTTTGAGTGCTCTGAGCGTCTGAACAAAACTAGAAAACGAAAAATCGAAAAATATAAAACCGAATTATTCTTTACTCATGAGGGCTACATGGACGATTTTGGTATCAAAATGTAGGTTTTCGAGGTCGCTCCATTCAATAAAAGATATTCCAGAGCCCTAACTAGCATAGTTTAGATTTTCACCTGTCAAATGGCATTTTTCCAAAAATTGCAAATTTCAAACTGTCATATCTTCCGTTCCTATCATCTCCGCCAAAAATTATTTATATCATATGGATCAGCATACCTCAATGTATCACTGTGCAAAATATGAGCGATTTGAAAAATCCAAAATTTTGGGTGAAAAATGCCAAAGGGGTAAGACCCCCCAAAAACACCATATTCGTCATCACCAAGAAATCCCTGGCGAATCCAAAGTCGTTTTTCGAAAGTGAAGATCTACTACCCATTCGAATCATGCGGAATACCCATTAGACTGATCAGTATCGCCTATACTTTGAGTGCTCTGAGCGTCTGAACAAAACTCGAAAACGAAAAATCGAAAAATATAAAACCGAATTATTCTTTACTCATGAGGGCTACATGGACGATTTTGGTATCAAAATGTAGGTTTTCGAGGTCGCTCCATTCAATAAAAGATATTCCAGAGCCCTAACTAGCATAGTTTAGATTTTCACCTATCAAATGGCATTTTTCCAAAAATTGCAAATTTCAAACTCTCATATCTTCCGTTCCTATCATCTCCGCCAAAAATTATTTATATCATATGGATCAGCATACCTCAATGTATCACTGTGCAAAATATGAGCGATTTGAAAAATCTAAAATTTTGGGTGAAAAATGCCAAAGGGGTAAGACCCCCCAAAAACACCATATTCGTCATCACCAAGAAATCCCTGGCGAATCCAAAGTCGTTTTTCGAAAGTGAAGATCTACTACCCATTCGAATCATGCAGAATACCCATTAGACCGATCAGTATCGCCTATACTTTGAGTGCTCTGAGCGTCTGAACAAAACTGGAAACTGAAAAATCGAAAAATATAAAACCGAATTATTCGTTACTTATGAGGGCTACATGGACGATTTTGGTATCAAAATGTAGGTTTTCGAGGTCGCTCTATTCAATAAAAGATATTCCAGAGCCCTAACTAGCATAGTTTAGATTTTCACCTGTCAAATGGCATTTTTCGAAAAATTGCAAATTTCAAACTCTCATATCTTCCGTTCCTATCATCTCCGCCAAAAATTATTTATATCATATGGATCAGCATACCTCAATGTATCACTGTGCAAAATATGAGCGATTTGAAAAATCCAAAATTTTGGGTGACCCCCCAAAAACACCATATTCGTCATCACCAAGAAATCCCTGGCGAATCCAAAGTCGTTTTTCGAAAGTGAAGATCTACTACCCATTCGAATCATGCAGAATACCCATTAGACCGATCAGTATCGCCTATACTTTGAGTGCTCTGAGCGTCTGAACAAAACTGGAAACTGAAAATTATTCGTTACTTATGAGGGCTACATGGACGATTTTGGTATCAAAATGTAGGTTTTCGAGGTCGCTCCATTCAATAAAAGATATTCCAGAGCCCTAACTAGCATAGTTTAGATTTTCACCTGTCAAATGGCATTTTTCGAAAAATTGCAAATTTCAAACTCTCATATCTTCCGTTCCTATCATCTCCGCCAAAAATTATTTATATCATATGGAGCAGCATACCTCAATGTATCACTGTGCAAAATATGAGCGATTTGAAAAATCCAAAATTTTGGGTGAAAAATGCCAAAGGGGTAAGACCCCCCAAAAACACCATATTCGTCATCACCAAGAAATCCCTGGCGAATCCAAAGTCGTTTTTCGAAAGTGAAGATCTACTACCCATTCGAATCATGCAGAATACCCATTAGACCGATCAGTATCGCCTATACTTTGAGTGCTCTGAGCGTCTGAACAAAACTAGAAACTGAAAAATCGAAAAATATAAAACCGAATTATTCGTTACTTATGAGGGCTACATGGACGATTTTGGTATCAAAATGTAGGTTTTCGAGGTCGCTCCATTCAATGAAAGATATTCCAGAGCCCTAACTAGCATAGTTTAGATTTTCACTTGTCAAATGGCATTTTTCGAAAAATTGCAAATTTCAAACCCTCATATCTTCCGTTCCTATCATCTCCGCCGAAAATTATTTATATCATATGGATCAGCATACCTCAATATATCACTGTGCAAAATATGAGCGACTTGAAAAATCTCAAATTTTGGGTGAAAAATGCCAAAGGGGTAAGACCCACCAAAAACACCATATTGGTCAATATAACAAATATCTGGGAGGATCTAACGGTGTTATTGAATCGGGAAGTTGTTCTACTCATTCGAATAATAATAGATTTGCGAATCGAAAACACCAATACCTTGAGTGGTGTGTGCTCGTAAACTTGGAAATGAAAAATCTAAAAATTAAAAAACGTAAAATTCTGTATTCATGAGAGCTACATGGTCGACTTCGGTATCAAAATGTAGGTTTTCGAGGTCGCTGAATTCAATAAAATATATTCTAGAGACCCAACCAGCATAGTTTAGATTTTCACCTGTCAAATGGCATTTTTCGAAAAATCGGAAATTTCGAACTGTCATAGCGTCCGTCCCTGTCACCGCAACCAAGATTGATTTATATAAGATAATATTAGATATATCATTGATCAGCAGGGTCCCAAGTATATCTGCAAAATATGAGCGATTTTATTGAAAAATCCTTCTCAATCGATTCCAAGCAACAAACTTACCACTAATCGTTGGTGTTATATCAAAGCTTTTCTATTGTTCAAGTTTCTCCGAAATGATTTCGATATAAGGACTACGATATTCGTTCTTCGAAGTAAATCATCACTATTCATCGAGTCGTCATTAATATTCGACGCTGAAACTCTACCAGTCTACCACGTCGACTGATAGAAATACCTGAATTGACACAGAACTCCCTTGGATGCTCATAAGACTATGAGACAACTGTATAAATCTATACAAGGACATTTAATGCTCTCAAGAAGTCTACAGGCCTCGAACAGCCGCTGAAAAACAACGAGGTGTCATCCATCAACGAAATATCGACCTCGACAGCTCTCCCCGCCCGTCCCACTTAAAACAAAGCTCTCAGATCCTCTCTTCCTCAGCCGAAACGACATCAGTCGCGAAAAAAAAAAGAAATCTTTAAAATGCAATTTAGCCCCAGTAATCCTCCGGCCGTCGCGTCGGTTCGGGAGGGGAGATCCCCAGGGATCGGGAGATCCCTCCCGTCTTTTCTGCATTTCTCGGATGATTTCGCGCAGTCGGCGGCGAGATTAGCTGTCGTCGAATTAGTCATTCGATCCCGGCCGCTCGCCAGATATGCGAGAAAACGTCGGGAAACGCGGAAAAAAGGGGACTCTGAGCCGCCGACGTCATACCTATGCTAATTTCCCGGAAATCCGGCGGATTTCCCTTTGATATTCGACGCGGGAACGTTCGGCGTGCGTCTGGAAAAACTGAGGCGAGGTAAACAGAGGGGCCCGCGGTCGAAAAGATTTGTTGGGCGAGAGTTTCGTTCGCGGATTGAGCAGTTTTTGACGACTCTGATTCTTTCCGGCGAAAGATTAGAAGATGGATTCTTGGAAGTGCCGTGTATAAACTCCACTCTTCGTGTCCAGTGCACAGCTTCGCGGATGATAGTACCCTCCATACCGCCTTTTCTTCTAGGGCTCCAATACCAGACCGCCAAATCAAAAACGAACGAGGAAGAAATGTTAACAACATAAATATGGACTTGGCAACAATTCTTGAATGGGGATCTAATAACTTGGTAGAATTCAACGCAAACAAAACACAGCATAAAATTGTCGGGAGTGACCATACCATTGAAGTCATCCATTTCGATACTTGGCATTACTGTCGGCAGTAACCTTTCCTGGGAGAATCACGTGAGATCCATTGCTAAAAGTGCATCCCAAAAACTTGGTTTTCTGTTTCGTGCCAGGAGCTATTTCACCTCGAGTCAGCTGCTTATGATCTATAAGGCACAGATTCGACCTGTCCTGGAATACTGTTCCCATATTTGAAGTGGTGCACCTAAACACACCCTAAAACTCTTGGATTCCGTACAAAAAAGGGCAATTCGTCTCGTCGGTGATGCCTCGCTTACAAGCTCGCTCACTTCTCTAGAACACCGTAGAAAAGTGGGCGATCTGTCTCTATTTTATAGATATTTCCATGGGCGATGCTCTTCTGAATTGTCAGCAATCGTTCCCCCTCTTGCAGTCTCTTCCAGACTAACCCGTCAAGTTAAGTCTTCACACCCCTTCGTGGTAACTTTTGGAGACCTGCAGAACATCTCTCTTCAAAGACTCGTTCATCCAACGAACAGCGAGGCTTTGAAACACATTGCCCAGGGAGGTGTTCTCCGAGGCATATAACCTCCAGAAATTCAAGAAGAACACCAATTCCTACCTGCTTCCCCTTGGTTCTCACGATGTTCTCTGAACATTACAGGATATTCCTTTTCGTGAAAACCACAACATAAAAAAAAATCTTGGTCTTTTGTGAATATTGGACTGCCAATGGACTAAAAGGCACCTAGTTTTTTAAACAACGTAACATCTTTCCGAACGAAAGAAGCGTAGGCATAAACCTGGAAAAAAACTATCAATGGTGTGTGTGACATGGTGATCCATTTTGATATTCATGCTGCTATCAAAGCACTGAACACCTGAGCCATCGACTCAAAGCTGATATGGCAGTGCTAGAGGAAACTTAAAGAAGTAGGCAAGAACATAAAGGTCTCTTTATTCTTGGTTCTTGGTCACTCAGGAATCAAAGGAAAGAGGTCAACACAATAGTCAGAAAGGGAGCACAAACGCCCGGATCCTTAAAGAAACCTCCAGGAATGGATCATTCCCAAAAGTGTCTTCGTCATATCGGAACTGTGAGAACCAAGAATTATTTGGATCTCAGTAAGAATAAGATACGCCTCTGCACTGATATTGTCGCTTCAGGAAGATAGGCCCTGTCAGAAACTAGAGTTGATTGGAGATCTTGAACTGGAGGGCGAGCTGAAGATAGCGCAGTCGCAAAAGCAGCTCCGATGGAGGACACAATAGACCATGAGGTTACAGTGGAATATAACCACCTTACCAAACTATAAAACATCATCCGCATATACAAATCAGAGTTTCTTTAATAAACATGGAAATATACCAGTCGATTTGGACTTTGGACAAGCCATCATCTTGAAATTTGGAAAAACACTGCTCTGTTAGTTTCGAAAGTTGGTCTATAACCTCATCGCCACTGGCCATGATAAGGACTTTCTATATTCCAAGACACAAAGCAGAAACTAGAACTCTCGCTAACTGAGCTATGCATGCGACATAGCTAAAGAGCTGAAGAGCTGTGGATGAAACAGACCACGAGGAGCTCGAACACAACACTCCATCGTGTTCTGCATTTTAATCTGGGCCTCATTTCCTACCTTCTCGAAGCCTATACTGTTATCAATCTCCATCATTCTCAAAGCCACAAAGCAGAAACTAGAACTCTCGCGCCAACTGAAGAGCTATAGATTTGACTGAGAGCTGTAGATTTGACTGAGAGCTGTAGATGAAACATACCACGAGGAGCTCGAACACAACACTTCATCATGTCCCTCATTCTTATCTTGATTTTATTTCCTACCTTCTCGAAGCCTTAACTTTTATCAATCTCCATCATTCTCAAAGCAGCACTCTTATGGTACAGTCAAGCAGCTTTCAAAGATATTCAACAAATCAATTCCATTGGCAATATTTAATTTCTCCCTAACAATACGTGTATGGATGATCACAGTATCCGAACAACAGCTCGTACAGATAACAAAATATCAGCGCGATCATCAGTATGTGCATGATCCCCAGCACGTTCGAGATCCACCTCAGCTCGTTCACGAACCTGGGCTTCTTCTCGGGCTTCTTATCTGTTTCGGGCTTGGCATCGGCTCTACCGCTTCTCACATCTTCCTCCTCGTCGTCTGCAGCCTCAGGTAACTCGTTGCCGAGATTAGAAGCCTCACCGGGGTCCACCATGTTCAGCCTGTCGTATATGGATCTGTCTCTGCTGAAAGTTTGGAACTTGGCGCAGCTTCTGGTAAAGAAGTATCTTCCCAAGTTCATACGGATGCACAATTTGGACCTGGGATCTCTCAGCGCCTCGTCGTTATGGCAGCATCTCGTCAGAACCTTCACGCTAGTCTTGTTCATCACTCCACAACACTCCGAGCTCAGATCCAAGAATCTCGCGCTCAAAAGACTCGCCTTCTTCTCCGGCGCCGCCTCTTGGTTGTAAACGAAAAGCTGGGTGATCTCCGTCTTGGTGGACTGGATACAGATGCATCCGATGACGAAGATGAACAGGAAGACGATGGTGGCGAAAAACAGGGTTATGGAGTCGCGGCACAGGGCGAATATGAACACTTGAAAGAAGATTATGTAGGCTACCATGAGGACGGCTCCGAAGATCATGTTGTTCATGAATATGAGGATGACTTGAAGGACGCTCAGTATTAAGGCGATTATCAGCAGGCCGAATAGAAAGTTCCTGAGACACCACGTTGAGAACATCTTACTTCATGATTTTGGCGTATTTACGGCGATACCGACTTAATCGCGTCTGTCAATATTGACGGATCGATGACAGACATACGGCTCCGGATTTTCTGTGCTCGAAGCGGCAGGTTTGTGGTTCGGCTTAGGCGACGTTCGCACGAGGGTTCTATGCGACCCTTGCTCGGAAGATGCATAGAATATCGGGTGTAGACACTTCTCTATTGGAATTTTCGGCTGGAAAACTACAATTGTCAAGCATTGTTCTTCTTCGCTCCGAAAACGACGATGGCGCATTTTGTTTTCAAATAAAAACCACCATAAACACAAACTAAGAAAAATATCCACCAAAAACGAAACAGAAAGAATACAAATATCTGAGAACAACTGAAACAAAAATACTCAAAATTCCAGAAGAAGGTATGACTTCCAACAAGAAATAAAAATAAAAAAGACGAAAATTGAAGTAAAACAATGACACTCGTTTTTCACGATATTTTACCGCATTTCGACCAAAAATTTGTGAAAGAATGGCTATTCAATGCTTCCTAATTTGCTGTTCTGTGATCTATTGATCCATTTTTTTTATTTTTTGACTGAATCTTTGTTTTATGCATGTTTTACGTTAGCAACTATCTGTTTCAACACTAGTTCATACACACACAAACGCAAGAACATTTTGTTCTCAAATAAAAACCACCATAAAAACAAACTAAGAAAAATATCTACCAAAAACGAAACAGAAAGAATACAAATATCTGAGAACAACTAAAACAAAAATACTCAAAATTCCAGAAGAAGGTATGACTTCCAACAAGAGATAGAAATAAAAAAGACAAAAATTGAAGTAAAACAATGACACTCGTTTTTCACGATATTTTACCGCATTTCGACCAAAAATTTGTCAAAGAATGGCTTTTCAATGCTTCCTAATTTGCTGTTCTGTGATCTAATGATCCATTTTTTTCATCTTTTGACTGAATCTGTGTTTTTTGCATGTATTACGTTAGCAAATATCTGTTTCAACACCAGTTCATATCCACAAACTCAAGGACATTTTGTTTTCAAATAAAAACCACCATAAAACAAACTAAGAAAAATATCGACCAAGAACGAAACGGAAATAATACAAGTATCTGAGAACAACTAAAACAAAAAAACTCAAAATTCCAGAAGAAGGTAAGACTTCCAACAAGAAATAGAAATAAAAAAGACGAAAATTTAAGTAAAACAAATGACACTCGTTTTTCACGATATTTAACTGCATTTCGACCGAAAATTTGTCAAAGAATGTCCTCATCAGCTGTTCAGTGCTTCTTCCTATCTGAAGATGCTGTCAATTTATAGATTGAAAGAAACTACTTAGCAAAATCCGAGGAAGATCTCGAATTATAAATCTACTTCAAACGATGTCTGGTGTTGTTCACCGAATGTATGGATGCATATTTTTCCATCGTTCATATTCAGTAGGACATATTCATTTTTACTGTTTGAAACTACATTCTGATGTCATTCCAACATCGAAATATCGAAGATAACACCGATAATACTCCACATAAAACGTCGATAATCTAGACATTATGCGACCAACTTTGTTTACAATCGCCTCCGGTTCATAGACGAATTAAAAATTCATTTCCAATTCTTTCCAACAACAGTTCACGATCGTGAAGGACACTGCACAAAGCGGTCGTTTGGGTTCGAGTAAAAATAGGAAATCATTAGGAGCAAGTTCGAATTATTTTTCCGAACCATTGAGGAAATGATGAGTAGAAAATGGAATGAAAAGCTCGATCGCCTTTTCCGCGATCTAAAACTTTTCCAATTTAATGGCCCATTTCATTTTGTGAACACAGGAACTGGAAAAATTGATGGAATGCAAATAGGTCCATCGATCCATTTCGGTGAGAGTTTGAATCGATGCTCGACCTTAACTTCTCCGAGCAATTATACGTCGACTTCCTGTTTTCATATACGTTAATCAACGTACGGATCAGCGCATTTTCAACATGAATATACGCATACATAAAAGAGCAAAACTTACTGAAGAAACCTCAAAACCCTTGGACATCCAGCTTACTAACGCTAGATTAGTTGTTTTCTGTATTTCTACAGAAAAGTCAAGAGGAGATTGACCGTTAAATCATAAATTAACAATATATCAATACTCGAATCATTCTAGTCGAGCAACAGCGTTCAATTACCGATAATTTATTTCTGAAGGCTTCAATTGACTCTTTCGATAAACAACGAACGATCGTGACCTGATAAAAACGGGGAGGAGTAATGATATTCCATCAAAAACGCATTAGTTCTTTATATCAATTCAGCCCCTTCACATTCAGCCTTTTCATGACCGATCCATGAAAGAGATTAATCACAAGAAAGTATTGGGGTTATTCATTTCCGAGTATTAAAGGATCGAAGCAAAAGAAGAACTTTCGAAAACATAAAAAAACTGGATTATCTGGTTTAGCTGATCCTGTGAAAAATTATTTATGTAAAAAGTTTGGTTTCGAAATTATTTCACTTTTATTTTCTTTTGTTTGGTTAGAAATCGTTTTTTGATCAAAATCATCATCTACCTCATAGAATACTCATTCTCAATGCAATCAATTCTAACGATGAGATGATAATCTCCTACCCCGCGAATCCAAAACATCCAGAATTCAATCTTTCAGCATGAAAAATTTGTTGAAACACTTGTATAATTCAAGGTAAATTCTCTTGAAGAACTCGAAATAATTCTAATTCCAGCCCTTTCAACTTTCAATGAAAATCAAAGTCTAAATACTTCACGGTCCACGCTCGTACCGCTCAATCAAAACAACAGCTTTTGCTGCTGGAAATACCAAATTAACTGACATAAAAATTAAAAACATCTCTTTCCGAAAAAATCAAAAAAGATCCATCGATTCATGAACCTCAATTATCGAACAATCTAAAATTGTATTCGTGAATATAAAACAATAATAATACAATAGCAAATCAAACACATATATCTTATCCTTCCAGTTATCTACTCAGGAAACATATATTCGTAAAGAGATCCACTGGCATGTTCTGTCCCTAAGTCTCAGCACCTAAAATACAAAACTGAACGCGAGCGGCACCTGCAGCTGGATGGCATCAGCACCATGTCCGATACCTGTATCGTCCGCCGAACAGCATCTCGTACAAGATGCATATGACCACCGCCAAGATCAGAATGTGCAACACTCCCAGCACGTTCGAGACCCATCGCAGCTCGTTCTTCCATCTGTACTTCTTCTTCTCCGGTTTGTCCTTATCGGCCTTGCCCGCCGCCCTGAAGGTCTCGTCGTAATCGCCACTCCTTGGATCTGGATACGGAGCAGTTGGCACCTCTGGAACGGTCAGGGTTGGCATGGTCGGTTGAGGAGGCAGGGACGGAGCTGTTTGGTACTCGAAGGGTTGCTGATCCGACCTTAGGTCGGGCTGTAGGTCCGCCGGTAGTGGTTGAGGATTTACAGGGTAAATGGGAAGACGGTCTTCGGCAGGTTCCCAGGTTACAGGTTCCTGGGGCTTCCACTGGGCGTCGGACTGCAGTAGCTGATACATCCACGCGCTCCTCTTGCCTTTGCCGGTTGGTTTTGGAGTCGATCCAGCTTCAGCTTCTGCAGCCGACAGATCCAACAGATCCTTCACATCCACGTCGTAGGCCTGTATCAACGAGCATCCAATGACGAAAACTATTAGGAGGACTGCGGCGGCTGCGTACATGCTCACCGAGTCCCTACATAATGCCAGCAAGATGGCTAGGAAAAATAGTATGTACAGTACGAACATTAAAGCTCCGAATATCTTGTTGTTGACGAATATTAGGACCAGCTGTCCTATGGCCACTAGCAGCGAGACTGCGACCAGCGCAAGCAGCGATTTCTTCAGGCATCCCAGGGAGAAAACCATTTTTCACTGATAATTTCATTGTTCTTCAAACGATTCTGGCATGTTATTTACGCTAATTCAACTTGGCAGGAAAATCTATTGACAAACGTCAAAAGCTACAAAATGCGATCGATGATTAATAGGTCAATCTTTGACAATTCGAGGGTTGTCAAGATCGATCACCCTGGCGATCGAATCTTCTGGGTGGACTATCTTATTATTCATTCCACTCGTTGAACGGAAATGGTCATAAGAAGCCACTAGCTTCGAGTCTTTGCAAGTCCTCTGCCTCTGACTCCACAAAATATACTTCTACTGGTCTTTTTGGGATCATGCCATGTTTCAAGTTTTGTCGATGTGGGGAATCTGTTGCCATCAAGGCTCATTTGGTCCTAGTGGAAAGAAGTAGGATAATCAGGTAGGATTGTCGATTGCTATGCGGATTATGAGACAGTGGTGCTTGCAAAACGACCTCAGAGTGAATCAGAAGAACACCGAAATGGTTCTCTTGACTTGGTCAAGGGGAAACACAATATCAGGCTTCCATGTTCTATAAGGTGTGATACTAGACCGCAAACGACTGTGGCTAGTGTTGTCTTTTGGTCTACTTGAACGATACTTGGTCATGGATGGGGCTTCAAATACCACATTATGCATTTGCTGGATATTATGGTTTTGAGGCCGATTATATCGTATGCATCCATTAGTGTGGTAGACACTTCTATGGTGATGACCAGCAACCAAACCAGCCTAACAAGATGCTTAGGTATCAGGCTCTCTGAGATTCAATCTCAACTATACAGCTCGCCCTTATAGAGGTTGTAAAAATTGATCAGGGTGCACTCAAGACCAAAGTAAGGGTAAATTCCATAATCGACATCAGTTTCCTTCATTGCCTAAAGACACTTCTGTTTATGTGAGTGCCATGAATATTTTCTGTGGTAGATTGAAGAACTGTGGCAGAATAACTTGCAAATCTGCCACCAAAAATTGGACGAAAACATTCTTCAGGTTCTCGAAGAACCAGATTCTTCTGGTAAACAGATGACATGGACCGCACTATATCTTCAGACCTCAGGACAGCCAATTGTGTGAAACATAACACTGGCGTGCGAATGGGAGCTTCGAATGACAAACTTCGAATGACAAACTTCGAAGTAGACTCTTTCAGAAAGAGATCTCTCACAAAGAGGAGGCTTAAAGTCTACTATGGACCTGGTTCTTCTTTGATTTCGTCACGAAAAAGCCCGGCATCATGAAAACGCATAACTCATAACGCGGAACGTGTCCCCTTTCAAGTCGTCGTCCGAAAAACCGGAAAAATAAGGGGATCGACCTCGGAACCTCATCAAGCGGCATCATCTCGAAAAGGCGCGATGGACCCGTCCCCGTTTCGCCGCCTCCTTTCATCGGGAAATTTCATCCGAGGAACTCGGGTCTCGTCGACATTATCCCCGCGTCATAACTCTCCCTAAGCCCCCCACATAAGGGCACGGCTGATCCGCGCGATTCGTCCGAAATACGTTTCGAAATCTCCCGGCAATGAAGCAATAACTCCGGGACTCTATTTTCCTCAGACCGTCCGACTGATATTTAAAACATGAGAGACAATCGGCCGGCGATCTCGTATGTGAAATAAAAAAGAAGAAGAAAAAATGAGCAAGGATCGGATGGTGCCCTAAGCCGTCATTTTGCGGGAAAGTCCGCGGGAAGCTGACGTCGTTCGAAGCGTGGATTTTCCGCAAATCGACCCATCATATTTTGATGGCGCCATTTCACGTCGGATCCGTTTTTTGTCGGAATTTTCCGATTATTTTCGCGGTTTCTGTGAACGCCAACTAGGATTGCGATGGGGAAATATAGTTTGTCGTCGTTCTTCTGTTCCTTCTCTCAGGTATGTCACTGGTTTCACGGAGAAAGAATAATTACCTGCTTTATCGGCGTGCACTGGGCAAACATTTTGATACAATTGAAAAGAGCCGACACAATTTTGAGTATTCTATATTTTTTCAGTTGATTCAGAACCGTAAATGATAGGAATAATAAAAAACATTCATTATAGGAAATGGGCTGCTAGAAAAAGCATATCACAGTAGCAGAATAAACAACAAAACTCTTCAACAATGAGTATTCGAGTATCAGCGAAAGCCTATCTTCGAACATGTCACGTCCAATTGTCGTTCTTGCACTCTCAAAGAGGAAACGAAAAATTAGCGATAAGAACGTTTCGGTGAATTAACGATATCGCATAGACTACAACAACAAAGAGCATCAGGAAGCGAAGAAGGTCACTAATTCGCTGAACAGATTATACCTAACAATACCTCGTTAGTTAATCGAATCTCTATTTTATTTTTGTACACTTCCACCGCTTATTTACAGCTACCTACACTATGAATAGGCAGTTCGGCCTTTGATTTCCCAAATCTCGCATGTAGGCGATATTGCGATTCGAGTACGATGAAAACATCGATTTGGCTCTACGTATACAGGTTGAGTCTTTGACTTGTACATATATTTTAGCTGAAGATTCTTGAGGTCAAAAGAAACCTTTTTCACATTTTCTATTTTTCCATTCGGCTCTGTTAAAAAGATATAGCCATTTGAAAAAAAAATGGGCAAAATGCGTACCTTATTGGGATAAAAATGGTACAAACACGATATTTCTTAAAAAAACACTTAGTATAGTCCGATTATATTGGCAATTGAAAAGCCATATTTATCCCACCAAAATAAGTTCCTTCTTCGATTTTCATTAAGATTAGTTCGTGAGCACTTATAACTTGTTCATATTTTCCTCTAACTCCCAAAACTATCTCAAAAAGAATTGTTTTTACCCTAATCGAACATAACTCCATTAACCTAGCTCATAGGATTCGAGGTTGATGACCAAACCTAACCCATCGTCCCATTTTCTTTGACAGAGCTATCATAGAGCTTTTGAGAAGACGATGCCAGATTGTTTTGATTTTCTCTTTAAACAAGGAAGCAGTACCTACGTCCCCTATCATTAACGGAGGAACTAACGCAAAGGCACTAGTTTTGTTTACTTTTGGCTGATGGCGTCTAGTGCCTGGATATGCCAAAGGAGTAGTTCTAATTCTCGCCGATAGGGCGCTACGATCTTCATTTTAGTCGCCTATAACGGTGCGCAAGGCAAACCGTTGTTCCACAGACCAAACATTTGGTCTGTGAATGAATGTGATAATAACCGTGTAGTGTCGAGTTTATAAAATTCCAAGAGGATATTGTTCAGATAGAAACATCGCCACAGATCATATAGTGTTACTTATTCATTTTGCATTAATTTCAATTCAATACGTGGTTGGTATGGGACATTCATCATTGATATCCGAATTTTGTATTCCATTGACATTTTAGTCTTGACGAAGTTAATGAACATTCTGACAACATTATTAATTTGTATAGATAATCAAAGAGTTTATGAATTTCAGCCTTTCTGTGATATTATAAATCCGGGGAAGCGTCCAGGTTATTCTTATGATTTTTTATTTTTTCGTCAAATTTTATCGGGTAAAATTGGGAATAACTCGAAAACGACGCATTTTAAAAAAAAACATAAAAATACTTTTATTTCCTAAAATGATTGATTCTTTCGAAATTAGAACCGTTTATCTTCTTCAAGTGGTTTTATGGTATTTTTGCTTGGATTTATGAGTGGGCTACGCTCCAACTTTTATAGCAGGAGAAATTTCGACTAAGTTCTGATTGAGGAATATGCACCATGAATAGAGTAACCAATCAACCAAAATTCAGTTCATTTGAAATAACGGTTCCGAGGATATGAACAGGAAAGTGTTTTTTTCGTGGATTTTCGACACCCTGTATCTTCCAAACGAAACCGAATTTTGAAAAATGGTATAGGAAAAAAGTGTTTCGTTAGATGAGAGGAATCTACAGTTAAAATATCAAGAATGCCGAGGAAATCTAAAATATTTTCATGTTCATCTCACTTGTGAAAAATGGATGCTGACGCAGGTTTCGATCTTTTAGATCTCGTCAGAGCAACAGAACTCGTCTTCGACAAGAACAATATGGAACATTGGTCCCAATTGATCATTTCCTGAAGTCACTTTTGAGATATGTTCCACTCTTAGCATCTAACAGCGACTAGATCAAGACCAGAGCTCCTTTTCGAAGAAGAAGCACTTCCTTTGCCCCAAAAAGTACTGTGTTTCGATTGAACAAAGTGAATTTATGTCTTTTCCCAAGAAATATGATCGATTCAATGAAGTTTCGAAAAGGATTCTATATTTGATGTTTAATTTCTCCATAAAAATGGGGAAAGTGTGTAAAGTATAGTAAAAAATGTTTTTTCCAAACAGTTCGCCTTCTTTTCGTCCTATTTTCCTCCGTCCACAACTGTCTCGTTTTGGAACAATCCCTCTAGAATCTCCACGCTTAATGATGATGACATTTTTTGTACTACACGGCCCAGTTTCGTCTCTCTCTCACACCGTGAAAATAGTTAATCTACTTTAAATGATCCACCCAATTTCGAACTGTTACGAACCTCCAATAGATCTTCATTCATTCAGCCTTGCATAATACATTTTTATTTCAGGCCGTGGCGAAATTAAAATGTAATTTGTACTGATTCGGGTCAAAACTATCGACCGGGCGCAATCCTACTGGATACGAGGCTCAAACGACCTCCCGAAAATCAACGTTCGAAACCAGAAATTAACCAAATTAACCAACGACACGCCATATCGAAAAAATACGCTTTTGACGGCTAAAAAACACCACCATGCCCACATAAATCATCCGAAATCAACGGGCTAGAATTACGATCGCGTCAACGAAACAGGAAAAAGGGGACAGTGGCGCAACACGAATACTTCACACTGAAAGTATCAATACGAGTAGTAAAAGTTCCCTGAGTTGAAACCTAAATTGATAATTTGACGCTTTTTCTGTGGGACTTGCGGACAAGTCCATCGGCCTTGAAATCTTCAGGGTGCGGAGCTAAAGCGCCAGAATATCGCGATCGTATTTATACGCATGGGAAACTTCGGCCATATCTCCCAGATGAACTGGACGATATATCTAGCGATGCTCTAATTTTTTTTCCGCCGTCCTGACATAATGAAAGAACTTCCTCTGTTACGAACGAGGGCCCAGAGCCTCCACTCGAGCGAATTCTGTCTCTGTGATGAATTACGACGGGGAAAAGGAGTGGAAAAATCTTACCGCTTTTAATTAGATAAAAATGAGATGGCGGGGAGCGTGGAGTGGACTGTATCGATCGGGGGTTACACGTGGTAGTCGGTCACGTTCGCTTTTTGCCTCTAAGGCCAATATTGCAACTACCGAGTGAGGTCTCAACGTGTTTAAAGACAAAATAATGATGGAAAACAACTAAAAACAGATGAACTATCAGTGGAGAGGGGTGAACCTCAAGGTTCTATTCTAGGTCCCCTTTTATATATAATATACCCCAACGATCTGATCCAGGAAACGTCCGGTGATGCGGTTATGTATGCTGATGATGCGTCTGTGATCTGCAGCGGTACCACAGCCAAACAAAATCAAGGAAAGACCTGGTGAAACTGGATGAATGATTCCAAAATAACGATTTGGTGATGAACATCAAGAAAACAAAAATACTTATGTTTAGAGAAAAAAAAACATCAAACTCTAAATTGAATAAGTAATAATGATGAAATTATCTTAGCTGAGGACACCTTTCTTAGGTATCTACATCGATAACAACTTGAATTGGAAACAACAAATTGAAAATGTCGCTGAAAACCGAGCAGGATACTGCTACGAGGATATATTGAAAAATTCTTAGCCTACTATAGAACCAAACAAAATTTCAATGTCAAAATATTTTATTACTCATCATATTCTGCCCTTAATTGAATACATTTATTACAGCGAACCTGCAACGTCTCTAGACCTTTCAAAAAAAATGTTTCTTCTTGCTCTGCAAACCAGTCCTCCACAGCTTTTATTACCTTCTCGTTGGAAGAAAATTTACGACCTTTCAAACTTTTTTTCAGTTGAGGAAAGAGATGATAGTCGGACGGAGCCTAATCTGGTGAATAAGGAGGGTGTTCTAGTAATAACCCTGAATCACGAATTTTTTGCATAGCAACATGAGATTTGTGTACTTCTAAAAACAAAACACCTTTGGATAGCTTTCCGCGTCTTTTCTCTTTAATTTTTTCCCGTAGAGTGGTCAGTAATGTCGAATAGTAATTTCCAGTTATTGTTCTACCCTTATCCGAAAAATGAATCATGATTACTCCATGGCAATCACAAAAAACTGAAGCAAAAACTTTTCCAGCAGATTTTTGGACACGAAACTTTTTAGGTCTTGGAGAACCAGAGTGTCGCCATTCCATCGATAGTTGCTTTGTTTCTGGATCGTAGAAACGTACCCAAGTCTCATCCATAGTAACAATTCGGTCTACATCGTTTTCAAATCGAGCACAGATCGAACGCGATGCTTCTACCCTTGCACGCTTTTGGTCAACATTCAAACATTTGGGGATCCATCTTGCAGAAATTTTCCTCATGTCCAAATTCACGTGAACTATATACGATGAACGCGTTCGTATGAAATCTTCAGTGCTTCAGATATCCGTTTTAGCCCAATTCGACGGTCTGATAAAATCATGTCATGAACTGCATCGATATTTTCGGGGACCGACACAGAAACTGGCCTTTCCGATCGGTCATCATCTTCAATGGAAAAATTACCTCTTTTGAAGCTTGCAGTCCAATTTTTCACGGTAGCATACGAAGAACATTGATCACCAAGAGTTTCGTAATCGATATTATAGTATTAAGCATATCTTCGTAAATCTGCTTACCTCTCAACCCTTTTGAATACCGGTACTTGGTGATGGCTCGATACTGGTTTACTTTATTGACGTCGAACTCTAGACTGACACTTCTTATTAGTTATTGTTCGTTGATATGGTATCATCTTCTGGGCAAGCTCAGTAGATGCAAAGAGAATTTTTTTGCTTCATAAAAAATGTTTGAGGATAGTTTTCAATTTGAAACAAACTGAAACTTGCAGGAATATTTTTATTGGACACAATATTTCAACACTCTATAGCTTATTTATATATGAATGTGTGGTTTATGTGATCAAAAATTATAACGATTTTAAGATCTTGCTCCTTAGGCATACTTATCATACTTGAAATACCTATTTCACCTTAAAACTTCAAAAGAAAAAATGCTGTAATTCGAAAAAAGACACTGAAAGAGTTTTTGATCAGGAAATCTTACTACACTCTTGGTGAATTTCTTTGTGAAGGAGATTTTGAAGGTCTCTGGTTTAGAGTTTTTGCATTTGTTTATTTTTTCTGTTTCTTTTCGTTTTCTCAAGCATCATTGAAATATCGATAAGAGTCTACGCCAAACCATTTGGTAATCTTCGGACGGACGTTTCAAAATTCCTCTTCAACAAGCCATTACATCAACTTCCTCTATAAACGACCTTCAGCGATCGGTACACGTAAAACTCGAAAGCAAGCACCGAACTTTACGTAGCTACCTCTGACGAGAACGAAACAACAGGTAAAGGCGAGATAAGAATCTTTTTTTTTTCGTTCTTTGAATGGCGTTATCTATCTCGAATTCTCGACTGCATGCTCGCTAATTGGAGGTTGCTCGGACAAAACTTGATTTATCGTGTTTTGGGATTCCGCGCCTAAACAAGGATACGTAACCTGCCAAAGATAGAATGATACGACCCAGTTCTTTGTCTACCTGAGATACGACTGGTATCTTTGAGGTGTATTCATTCTGCTACTTCTAGACCATAAAAGGTGCAATAAATAGAAGTTCAAAATTCGTCTAGCGCAAATGGTTGAATGCGGTAACATGGATCGACCTGTACCCATAAAAATATGCGGGATTCTTCATTAACCCGCATAATAACAAGCTTCACTTTCTAGCCCGTTCGGTAACGAGGCCCCATCGTAGGAAAGTGAGAGTCCAAGTTAATTCGAAGCTTTTCGACCGATTTGCTTAGTTTCGGATAATAAAAATAATAAAAAGTTTTCGGTAAATCGGCGGATTAAATAAACCGTGTCCGAAAATCGAATCGCACAGAAGCGCATAATCGACGCGTATTCCTATGCTGCGTTTCCTGCCGACGAAAGTGAAATTGCTAAGCCGTACGGTGCAGATAAAATGCTAGACCGGTTCGAGTCGCGCTTCCGGTGTGGATTCGATTCGTTGGACCGTTTGTATGCAGACGGAGTCGTTCGAAAGGAAACTTGGAAGGCTTCGATGGATATCTGACAGGTTCAATTCGAGAAGACTCATCGGTATAAGCCAATGAAAGATTCGTTCTAAAGATACCAAGAGTTGAACTTTTCAAAATCATTTAATGATAACACCTGCCATAATGAACTCTTATGTTTTTCACGCAGTTTACGAAAGCGTCCCTTGACTACGTCCATCAATGATATTCGAGAATTCAAGTCATGACCGTACGAAATCGCGAAGTGTACCTCGACCTCATTCCGTCCAACTCTCCAAAATAATACACTAGAGTAATCGCAGAAACCCACATACCCAAAAAGTTTCCCCATGACACAAATCGGACGAATGCGGGCCCGTTCGGATAAACTCCCCGCCGCCCTAAGCCCCTTGCCGCGCCGACACTGATCCTTCGGAATTAGGACGGGCCAAAAAAACGGAATTAATCGAAGACCGTTCGATTCTCGTCGAATCGGACCGGCCTATATCTCGTACACCCGTCGGGAATTATATCCAGGGGGGTGGCACTCTCATACAAAGCACAAATCATAAATAATCTGAGTTACACCAGCGCCCTCTGAAGTGTATCCCGGATGAACAACCTGATAATTCAATGCCGATAAATAGGAATCTTTCATTATTGGAGAGCATGTTCCGTCATCCATGTCTGTTAACATTGTCAAAGTCAAAGAGTACTTTTGTATATAAACAATAAGAGCTGTCATTATAAACGCCTGATATATGATATAATTTCAATGCTATAAATATATTTTTCATATTATTATAATATATAATTCATTTGTCTGAAGGGGCATGGTAATCTCTTGGATCTGTGAAGAAGTGGAAATGAAGAAGATTGTGAGGTTATATTGTTCTTTGATTTTTCAAAAAATTGTATGTACCATTTCGAACAAAATGAAAACCACCTTTTTAATTTCCAATCCGTGCCAAGCACAATTCGAAATATTAGTTTTTCATTCAAGTGTCCAAAGTTTTTTAAGAATGTCTCCAAGCATAAGAAACTGTTCTGTTCCTGGTTGCGTAGATAGGACTAGTAAGAGGTAAGTTACTGTTGTTTGCTTCATGATCATTTCTACAATTTATACTCAATATTTGTTATGTGTTTAGGTATACAATTCCGACTTATAAGGCCTGCAAGCAAACTTGGTTGGAGAGAATAAAAAATCCCAAATTGTCGAGCATGGAACTGGACTTGGTACGAAAATATGCTGTTTGCAAAAGTCATTTCAATCCATATTGCATTCTCGAAAGTGGTGATAAACTAAAAAAATTTTCTTTACCAACACTGAATTTGCCAGGTGAGTAATATTTACTTTATACCTTTCATTTGAATTAGTTTGAGAAAACAAAATTGATTTTATTTGTATTTTATTTCTCTGAATGTTCGAAAATTGAGTTGCCTTTCTTTTTCAGATTATGTTCGTGATGTAGACGGAAGAGATATATTTTTATGTAACTCATCAAATACAACTATTGCTGTAGCACCAGAAGTTCTGAAAGGTATTTATGGCATATATTAGCATTATTCAGTTCATGCATAAATAAAATTTTAAGACATTAAAAAATTATTATCAGGACCTACTGGATTTTCTAAGAATAGTTTTAAACAATTGCCGACGTTTTATCCAGGCATTATGACTGGATGATTGGTCAAATTTTCTCTTCTCAAAGTACAATATTTGTGAATATACACTAACCAGCCTCGAGAAAGGGACAAGTAGTTCCAGAAACATGGGCAATTGTTTAAGACTATTCTTAGAAATATAATATCCAGTTACCTGATAATGATTTTCTAATTTCGAAATTATGGATGAGAACCAACACAATCTGAAATTTTAAGGTTCAAGTGGAAGAAGGTGCTTTTTGGAGGAGAAAGAGGAACTGAAGGTCCTGAAGCCAACAAAAACATATGGAAGAAGAAAGTGTGGAAATCTGATGAACACCTCATCAGATCTTAATGTTGTTGATGCTGGTGAACTGACTGTATCGAAACCCGATATGTTAACTGGTCTGTTTTCCTTCAGTGAAGACCCAAAAGGTCTTGTTGAAAGAGAATCAGATCAGTTATCAATTCCATTGATGGATACTAAGGAATCTAATGTTGGTAGAAACCAAAGAGGTATTTATATTCACTTCATTTCCATATTTATATTCCTTTCTAATTTACATTTTTTCAGTACCGATTAATAAGAAAAAATTCAAGAAAATGACTCCAAGGGAATCTGAAATGGCAAAGGAACTGAGGAAAATGAAGAAAATATTCAAGAAGGCAACTTCCAAGATAACCACTCAAAAAAAACAGTTGGAAGCACTTGGAAAGACAAAATATTTTGATAGTCTCAAAAATATTAACCGAACAACTCTTGACTTCTTCATGTCCCAGTTAAGGAATCAAAAATTTAAACCAAGGGGTCGTCGTTTCACAATTAACGATAAAATTTTTGCTCTTTCTGTTTACAAGCAGAGCGGTAAGGGATACAGGTATTTATCTAAGATTTTCAGTTTACCTTCCAAACGCAGTCTGTTGAAATTATTGAGTAATGTTTCCCTGAAATGTGGAATAAATGCTCAAATTTTCAACAGTCTGCAAAATACGGTTGAGAAATTGGAATTACTAGATAAATATTGTGTCCTCATGTTTGATGAGGTTTCTCTAAGTCCAGGAATTTCTTACAATTTTTCTGGAGATTTTTTGGAAGGAATTGTGGACTTTGGGGGTAGTGAACGTCGAGTGGCCTTTGCAGATCATGCTTTAGTATTTATGCTGAAAGGTATTTTCAAAAAATGGAAACAGCCTGTATGTTTCTATTTTTGTGAAAATACCACACCAACCGTTGACTTGGTACGCATTATAAAAGAAGTAGTAACACATGTTCGTCAAACCGGATTAGATATTGTGGCTACAATATCAGACCAAGGATCAACAAATGTAGCTGCAATTAATAAACTCCTAGGAGAAACAAATGAACATTGTTTGAGAAAACAAATGGAGAATAAATTCAGAGGATATTTGGTGAATGAACAAGAAATTGTTCATTTATATGATCCTCCACATTTAATAAAAGGTATAAGGAATGCTTTCTTGACAAAAGATATACACTTTTGTCAAGATGGCATTCAAAAAGTTGCTTCTTGGTCTCATATTGTAGATGTTTATCGATTAGATAAAATTTTGAACAGCTATAATATGCTACATAGACTGACAGATGAACATGTGATACCAAATAAAATTAAAAAAATGAAAGTTAAAAATGCCACCCAAGTCTTCAGTCGGTCCGTAAGTTTGTTGATGAATTTAATGTCAAAGTTCAGTGCAAATATTAGAGACCCATCTGTAAGCCCATATTTGGATCCCTCGGCTTCACAAACTGCGGATGTTTTGCTTTTTTTTGATGAACTCTTTGATAGCGTTAATGGAAGTTTCATAGAAGCTCCTCCAACCAAACCCCTGCTGGGTGTCGTGAAAGCCACTTCCCCACATCATAATTTCTGGAATCAATCTATAGAAGTTTTGACTTCCATGAAGTTCCAACATGCATCCACCAAATCAGTTATCACTCCTTCTTTGAAAAATTTCATTTTGACACTCCATGGCTTTTTATATATCTCAAAAACTCGGCATTTCGATCATTTGATTCAGCGATCTTTCAATCAAGATCCTCTTGAGAATTTTTTTTCTTTGATAAGAAGTCATGGAGTGAGAAATATTAATCCTACCTCTTCATCGTTAATTTCCTCTTTTAAATCCCTCCTTATGAATAATTTCATGGCATCACACTCACCTGGTTCGAATTGTGAGGAGGATGCCTCTTGTGGAGCTCTTGAGACGCTAAAGAAGTTTGTATTGAAAAAAATTGAAATACCCGAAACTCCAACAAATGTGAAGCCACCTGTTTATCCCACAGAGGAGTACAAAACGTGTGAAAGCAATGCAGACTTGGATTTGGCCAATTCTTATGTGGCAGGGTATTTGGCAAAAAAAATTTTGAAAGATACTAATAAATGTTCGAGCTGTTTAGAAATAATGGAAGCATATGATGAAGTGCCTTCCAATGCCTTAATTAAAGCCAGAACATTCAAAAATTGCAAGATGTTCAATCCATCTCGAACATTTAATACGATCTTTCACAATTTTACCAAGTCTGTCATTGGGAATATTCCATTATTTTTCAATAGTTGGAATATTAAAAGAAAAATAATGGAACGAGTGAACACTGAAGAGGTGAAGATGTTGTTCTGCAATAAGCACAAAGATGTGCACCGGAAGTTCATCAATGTGGGTATTAAATTTATATTATTGTTTTACATAGGTGAAATAAACAAAATATTATGTGGAAAAACCGGTGTCGAAATTCCATCTGACCCCATCGTTAAAATGGCATTGGTTAAATATGATAAAAGGAGATGGAACCGATAATAATTTTGTTTATTCAATCGATAATAATATATTTTTAATATTCACCATTGAAAACCGGAATTGTCAAAAAAGATTTGAGTAAAATATTTTTGTGTGTTCTCTTGAGTGGAATATTATTATTGATAATAATTCATGTGGATATTTATAAACATATGTATAAATAAATAATTATTAACTCCTATATAAGACTTTGACTTTTATCCTTGATGTTTTACATTTCAAGCTTTTTATAAGATTTGGCGATTTCTCTTCAATACAAATAATCATCGTATCTTATAAGAACTTGAAATTTGAAAAATATTTTTATACAAATTAATAGTGCATAAGACGATGCCCCTTGTTTTTCTACAAAAACCGCTAGATGGCGCCTCTGTCATTCTACGCCGATATCGGCTGTTAGTACGAACGACCAAATATAGATGGCGCTGATGTAATGAACATAATTTGGATTAAGAGTTGCCTATCTATAGTTAGTCTATGATTATATCCCGAGCAATAAAGTTCGTATTACCGTGTCGAATCCGTCATAAAAATTCGGTATTTGTCGCGTATTCTGGGCGCCCCCCCGTTTTATCATCCCGGATAATTCGAGGACGATGTCGTAAACGCTGTTTAACGTCAATCGAGCTTTCCGAGGAGCAAAGATTGATCGCTGCTCGTCCTCATTATTCTTCAGGATGCTTGGAAACGACTCATTTCGATATAACATAAATGAAACGGAGAGCCATCGATTTCGATGACGGATACGTCAAAATTGACAAGGGACGTAGACGTCAAAATTGACAAGGGACGTAGACGTCAAAATTGACAGGAGACGTAGACGTCAAAATTGACAGGACACCATTTTTTCAAAGTTAGTTTTCAATTAGTCGCTTATTTTTTGATTCGTCCGGAAATAACTTTCCTGTTTATGGGTCGCTTTTGACGTTTATTTTCTCCGAAACATTCACAATAGCAACGAATTTTTTTAATCGGCAAACGCTATTTCCCATCGTAAAACTGGAAAGGACCCATTTTTCTACGACGACAAGATACGTGTTATAAAAAATACAAGCATTGGCATTGAATCATCGAAACCGTTTGAAAGAACGGGTTATTTTTCTAGAGAGGAACCGAACGAACGATTGGCTTTTGAGACCCGGTTTTTTTAACCCGTTCGTTCGAGAACGACACATCCCTAACAAGCACAATTCGACGTCCATTTATTTTGGTTAATTCATAATTTGAATCATTGCATTTTCCAATATTGGGTGAATTTCTATGACCTAATTTAGGTTAGACAATAAATTCTTCTATTCAAATTTCAAACGTTGCCAGATATATAAACACCAAGAGGAATAATAGGATAATTGATATTCCTCCGAAACACAGGTCTGTAGGCTCTGGTATATAATCTACTGAATATTTCCGAATAAATGTGCAACAAAATTGTTTCCAGCTGATGAAAATAAAGCATTAATAAGATATTTACTATCGACGAATGGTAGGTAGGTAAACCCGATTTTTGCAAGGTCGATTGGTTTCCTTCAATACCAATTATGTAATTTTTTATGTAATTATAGCATCATCTGAATAAATTTACGATTAAGCGCAAGAAGAAACAATAATATCATTTTTATAATCCTTGATTGCGGATAATTACGATTGGATAGAGAAGAAAAACCAAGAAAGATAAATGCAAAGAATTTCTAAGAGGAGTTTGCTGAAATTCAAATCAAATATAAAAATTCACGAAAAATAACAACATCAGCGAGATCATTGTCGGTTTTTTTTTTTAATTTAAAGCACCATTAAACGAATATTAAAGAATTTAATTATAAGATTCACGAATATGATTCATCTTCAAAATATCGAAGCAAAGTTTGTTTATGTTTAGTCTAACGAGAATTCGAAGTAATTCGAAAATAAATAACGACGAAGAAGTGGATTTTAATATTTTATCTTGATGATCGCCTTCTATTTTAATATATTCATACGTTTAAAAGATGTTCTTCCATTTATTTTGATTTTTGAGACGGATTCTCACAAAAACATGCAAGAGAATGTGTGTCTCCGAAGAATTGTTTGGACAACTTGTGTAAAACAAGTTGTACGATTGTGTGTAACAACTTCTGTTAAGGTATTGAATAAAAAACTCATTCCTAATGATTTCCATTTACTTCAATCACTGTCCGTGAATAATTTGGTCATTACTACAAAGCATTCCACAACAATGTCCTTGTCCAACTTTTACAAATGTCAGAGAGTATAAAGCGCTTTTAAATACGTTTACACAACAATTTTCTGAATTATCGAAGGTAGAAAAATTAAAAATTCGTAATATTGATACGTTGAAATATATTAAAATTAAGTCAGACAGGAAGTTCTGCGCTTTTCTCTTATAAATTCTTGTTGCTCAACACTGAAGAGACGGTAGCATTGGGAAACGACTAAAACAATTACATTATTCGATGTCATACATAATTGCAGTTCCTGTGGATGATATTATGACTTAAATTATCAGTTGCAAAAGTCGAATATTCGCAAGAATGCATCAAAACTCACCAATATTAGTTGCGAAACTGACAAAAGGCAAAATCCACTTTCTACAAAAACACTTTCCAGTCGTTAATGCGGAACAAACAATCACGATTTTGTGGGACACACAGGCTCTCTAAACGGAACTATTTTCGTGGGAGTATTCGGCGAGTAATTTCGTGTACATCTTGATCGAAATAAGTCAAATAAAGTCAAGAATTTGACGAAAACATCGTCGAAGTAACAGATGTTCCGCTTTGACAAAACACACAGATGAACGTCAGCTGCGAACTGTCAAACAGAATAGGTTCGGATGGGGAATTGGTTCTCCATTTCTGTGATGTGCAGAATTGGTTTCGAGCTGCGCGCCGCTTGGCGGCGCTCTTGTCGGACAGTCTCAGTTGCGTTTCATTTCATCACTCCTGATTTTACCGGTATTTGTCGCTAATTTCAACATAGATTTCGAACGAACTGCTTCTGTTTTCTTCGAATTCGTCGTATTAACAAGAGCTTTACTCACGGTTACAAGGTTTTCAACGAATCGTTTCATTTAGAATTCCTCAATTGCCTCCGATTCGATGGAAAAATGTATCACATTCTTGTTCTATGCGGAAAACAATTGATGTCTTGGAAATGCGGTAGAAATTCACAATTCGAAGAAGTACAAGTGGGGCATTCACCTACAAACAGAAAAAATTAACTAGCCTTTGCACAATGCAAAGCCGCTACAATTTTTTTCAATTTGTACATTGTGGCACCACTGACATAGTCAGTCTGCAAAAAATCTATTGAAAAATTAGCTCAGAGATGCATAGATTTCTGTACATCTATGTTCAGTGCAAAATTGAATACTCTGTGGTCCAAATCATAGACATATTTCTATCTCTGTGACAACCACAAATTATGTTCGTATTTCTATGACAGAGTCTATGATTTGAATTTTCGTTCAAATCTGACGTTTTGAGATTAATCAATTGTGGTTTTTCAAATGAACGGGTATATGACGGAATGTCAAAGTATTTCAAGAATAACAAAAGCGAAGGTGATGAGGAGTACAAGTCCGTTGAGAGATACAGAGTCAAACCAAGGTCATATTCTTGCAAACCAGGTTGGTATACACCTGAAAAACTTTCGAACCAATATTCCTCACAAGTGTATAACTTATTTCACCACCAGTGCGTTTCCCAACCAAAGATACTACCAACATTTCAGATATTGGTCCTTCCGGAGATCACAGGACCATAGAAACCATACCTTTCGAGCGCAGACCAAACTTCAAGGTCAACATGTGGTTGAACAACATAGGCTCTGGAAGTTCGCAAAATTCCTGTAGCAACGAGCTTTACAGACTTGACGAGGACCACCTAGAAAGCATAAACTTCGTCCGAAGAAAATTGAACATGGTGGAACTGAAAGATCTCGACGAAGAACCATGTGGAATCGAAAATTTGGAGGAAACAACATATTTAGGACCCTGTGTCCGAAATGAAGAATGCAGCGTTTGCAGAGAGGCTGGAGATATGGAGGCGTCGCCCAAAACTAGACCGTCTCTCTCGTCAATCAGCGAAATAACGAAAATATCGCCAACATCGACCACATCGGCCGTCAGGTACAAACCGCCGGAGAAAAAACAGTGTATGCATTCAGTGGAGCCAACCACATCGTCGTCTGTCAAAGGGCACCGAACGAAACGGCCTAAAAACGCTGTTATCGAGGTTCCTGGTTTGAATTTGAACGTTGAATGCAACGAAAACAAATCTGTGCAGTGCACGAGCAAAGATACGGACTGCACGTCCCATTCAACGGAAGTCGCCAAACCTCAGTGTTACCAACACGGAGATAACGCTGATTTGATGGAACACCTGTACATAGAGCCTGAAATTATTTTAAAACAACCTGAGAACGCGCCCAAGAGAGCCAACAGTAATTGCATCACATTCAAGCCTATCAAAGACGAGGATTCGACTTGTTCGGAAAAATCTAACAAGAAAGAATTCTTCGATGAAATAGTTTCAAATTGTAGCTTTTCTATGAGAAACCCAGCGCCTTTGGTCCCTTCCCACGATTCGTTTTTTAAACCCAGAAAGAGGCAGAGAAAGAGAAGATTCAAAAAAAGGGGAAAAAGCGTTGTCGAAGCTGTCAAACTAGATAAGTCGAGCATAGAAGTGAGGAGAACTTTCCCATCCACGACAGAAACGTCAGAAGCGTTCGAACATCGCGAAACAGAAGAAATACCTGTGATAACCTCAAAAAAATTCGATAATACCCTAATGGCAAGTTTAGCAGTACCATCTAAACTAATCAAACCCATCAAATTACCATTAGTCACCAAATTATCCGAAATGATACACGGCATAACCAGCAAAGAAGTGAAAAGTCGGGAAATCCAAGAGTGCGCATTCGAAGATGACATAACCTCAGTTAAAAGTAGCCTCAAACACCGCGATACTCACGTGAGAGTCGGTACGGAATACAACAGCTACAGAGAAGCGGCCGAAGACCTTCTATCTATAAACGAAAGACGCACTGACGATATGAAACAGAAAGAAGTTTGTCTTCACAAAAACTTGAGGCAGAAAAGTTCGAATAAATACGCCATCAAAAAGCGACAGTCTGTGGATTACGATTTTTACTCTATGGACCTGCCACAGAGAGGGGCGTGTGACGTTTTGGACCTGAACCAAGAGACGGAAGAAGAAAGCGACTCGGGATGTCTGCGGGCCATAGAAAATTGTTGTTGCGTCAGGTGGATATTCAAAAGGAGAAGGTCCGATTTTTTCTCGAATTGAAGGCTGTAATGGCGGTTTTAAGCTGGAAATCGTTAAGGGTGGCGTGCGAGGTCGTGGAAGAAGTTGAATAATTAGAAGGGGAATGAATGTAGTTCGATAAGTTTGAATAGAACTGGATTAAGAATTTGTGTTTCGTGTATGATTGTTATCGATGTTCGTTATGTTAATCTGATTAGTTCTGTAATTTGGAGGTAATGTCTAAATAATTGTTGAAGTTTTCGAGTTGGTGTTATTTATGGTTTTTTTCTCGTTTAAGTTCCGCATTCGTAATAATCCATGAATATTTTGTCGAATTTGGTAGAAAAATATTTCAGACTTGGACAAATGAACCGCGTACACATCTCAAGATATTTTCATCAATAAACTATTTTGCATCAATTTATTTCGTATTTATCCATTTGTGTAGGTAACGAAATCTTTTTACGCAGTTTTCGCCAACATTACCAGCTTTAAGATCTGCACACTCATCGAGGACATATGACAATACCTAGGAGCATAGATTCTATGCTCCCAGACAATATCTATTCTATCTCTATGCTTTGTTCCAATGTCATATGAATTATCAGATTAAAAAATTAATATTTTCATGGAAACTGGCTCCTGCGCCACTTTGCAACTATGTCCAGAATAAATTTCGTATTTTCTATTACGACCAGAGAGAAGAAAAATGCTCAGAAGAGTCCAATTTCAAACACGTTATTGCTGTTCTATGATCCATCAAACAATTTTATGATTTTTCGATTGAATCTGTGCTCCTTATCCATTAATACCTCAAATAGAATGAATTATGAGCTGAAACTAAAAACGGAAACCAAGAATGAAATGAAAGATGACTTCCAATTAAGATGCCTAGAATACTGGTGTAAGCACTTGTCAAATTTTGAATGGAATGACGTTAGACCAAATTGCGAATATCGGCAAGATTTCGTTTTTTCCACTTCAGGTGGCGCTCTTCACTAATTATGTCATACAACGTCATTACGGTCCTTGATTGATTAATCAACAGCTGACCTGCCAAAGTCAATTATGACATGACCACAGAATGAATTTTTTATAAGGTGAAAGTCTTATACTCTTCCTCCATACTGATATGAATTAAAATGTCAAGAATATATTCCCAAATTATTGCTTGACAAAATTATCGGCTATTGACACAACATGTTCACCAGAATAAATTCGAATATTTGAAAAAACTAATAAAAATCTGTCATAATTACAGTGACTTTATACAAGACAGTGACGACAAGGAGCTGAAATCCGCCATTAAGAGGCTAATGTCAGATTATTGGAGGTTAAAATTCAAAGATTATAGAGTACATCTTTGATACTAACCATAGACAATTCTCATTTTCTCTATGATACTAACCTAAAAAGTTATAATTTCTATAGTTCTGTGCACAGAACACTAATTCTTCTGTTCTGTTCTGTGCTTCCAAACACAATTAGCCTCTTAATGGCGGAATTCACCACGTAAAATCCAACTACCAATAGAAATTGAGACATGAGCGTGTCGCCACTGTCTTGTATAAAGTCACTGTAGTCATAATTAGTGAAAAGCGCCACCTGAAGTGGAAAAAACGAAATCTTGCCGATATTCTCCATTTGGTCGAAACAAAATCTAATTAGTGCAATCACCATGTGTTCAGTCATCGAACTTCCAATAAATAGAAATGAGAAAACTTCAAACTTCAAGCATAGAATAATAAATAGTGGCTTCGAATGCACTTTGACAAGTGAGTAAATTTCCAATATTCTATGCATCTTAGTATAGAATTATGTGCATTAGCTTGATCTTCGATTACTGAACATTCTAGGCATCTTAGCTTGATCAGTGACAATCTATTTAATCTGTGTATCCATCCATAGGCAAATCATCTCGTTAGAGTCTACGTACTTGATCTCTTATCGACTTTTTCAGTCTGTTGTTGAAATTTCCCAAAGTTAACTTATTTGTTAGTGAGCTTTTCTACCTTCAGATCGAGATCAAAACATACCAAACTTCTTACCATGTCAGTAGAGCAAAAACACATTTAATCAGGACCAAAAATCAATGGAAACCCTATATAGACGAACCGTTATGCAAATCCGAGAAAGTACACTTCCTTTGCATCCAAAGGTAACAAATATTGTTTTTATCAATTATTCAGAGGCCATAAAACCCCAAACGCTGTTACGTATCCTACGGCAGTCTCAATTATTTAAATATTCGAAATGTTTTCGAACCTTGCCTGGACATGCGCCCTTTCATTGATTTTCCGGGCAACTCCGGTGCAGATTCCGGAGGTGAGGACCCAGAGATGTGGGCGTGATGCTAAAATGGCAATGTTGTGGAAATTCGCTTCTGTTTTTGTTTTGACCGTTGCTTTTTTCCCTAAAGATGCTTCAGGTATGTCAGAGTGTAGCTTTTGGAATTATTGACAGAGTAGGAAGCGTTCAGAATTCGAAATAGTCCAAGAGGTAGCGTTAGATGTTCGATGGTCAATTCATCCTGTAGAATTTGACGAGTTATTTCAAGCCAATTGAATTCTGCTTGGGTTCAGAAGCTTCTGAGTCTTTTCCAATAATCAAGAGTTCTTGACGTCAATTTTATTTCAATCGTTGAAAAATCGAGCAGAACATCAAAAAGTTTCTTGTCGATGAAGATGAGGGGTCTGTTTTGTTTCCCGATAATTTCAAAACCAAGAATACGATCGAGATGAAATTTCGCATTTAGTTGGGGAATGACATATTTAAAGTGCATGCCAAATTTTTTCGAGATGGCATAACCAGAACCAAAAAAAATCTAATTATCGAAAAAAACTCAACTCCACAAAAGTTCGGGACCATAGAAGATTCGTTTGACGGCTGTCATCTATTTTTTTACAGTGTTTCTTGTTCTGTCAAATAAAGGTGGATAAACTAGCGCTCAAAAGCTGTTTTCAGATAACCTTTTCATACAAAATCCGACTTGCCAAATTTTGTTACCAGAACTAAATGAAATTCTGGCTATTTATCGTCTACTCCTACTCCTTTGTCCAGGCCACCTTGCATCCTAAAATTTCGTAGAAATTCATTTTGAAGCTGGAATTAAATCCAGGCCAATAAATTCCAATTTTTTTTCAGCGAATATTAAACACATAGAGGCCAATCCCGATACGAAAAGGCTTTACGATGATTTATTAAGCAATTATAACAGGCTAATTAGGCCGGTAATTAACCACACAGAAACACTGACGGTATGGCTGGGATTGAAGTTGTCTCAGTTAATTGAAATGAATCTTAAAAACCAAATTATGACCACCAATCTCTGGGTAGTGCAGGTAAGAAAAATGAACAGATTACGTAGATAGGCTGCTGAGCGAGCGCAGTTGCGGGGTTATACGTGAATAATTGTTGAAATGAACGCGAAGTTTAGCTCAAAAATTATGTATCAACATTCATACTGCTTTTCAAGATTTAAAATTAAATTTTGAACGTATTTATCTATGCAGGGTGAGTCTTTGACTTGTACATATATTTTAACTGTAGATTCCTCTCATCAAACGAAACACCTTTTTTTTATACCATTTTTCAAAATTCGGTTTCGTTTGGAAGATACAGGATGTCAAAAATCCACGAAAAAAACACTTTCCTGTTCATATCTTCGGAACCGTTATTTCAAATGAACTAAATTCTGGTTGATTGGTTACTCTATTCATGGTGCATATTCCTCAATCAGAACTTATTCGAAATTTTTCCTGGTATAAAAGTAACAGCGTAGTCCACTCATAAATCCGAGCAAAAATACCATAAAACCACTTGAAAAAGATAAACGTTTCATATTTTCGAAAGAACCAATCATTTTAGAAAATAAAAGTATAATTATGTTTTTTTTTATAAAACGCGTCGTTTTCGAGTTATTCCCAATTTTACCCGATAAAATTTGACGAAAAAATAAAAAATCATAAAAATAATCTGAATGCTTCCCTGGCTTTTCAATATCACAGAATGGCTGAAATTCATAAACTCTTCGATTATCTATACAAATTAACAATGTTTTCAGAATGTTTATTAACTTTGTCAAGACTAAAATGTCAATGGAATACAAAATTCGGATATTAATGATGAATATCCCATGCAAACCACGTATTGAATTGAAATTAATGCACTACATGATCTGTGGCGATGTTTCTATCTCAACAATATCCTCTTGGAATTTTATAAACTCGACACTACACGGTTATTATCACAATAATGCACTTTCACTGAAAATCTTTTCACATCAACTGTTTGCATTCTTCACTGTGAATAAACAAATGACAAATCGACAAATCTCCATCAAGCCGCTATACGCATGCTTCGTTCAACAACCACAGACCAACTGTTCGGTCTATGGTTATAAGTTATAAGTGCTCACAAACTAATCTTAATGAAAATCGAAGGAGGAATTCATTTTTGTGGGATAAATATGGTTTTTCAATTGCAGAAATAATCAGACAAAACTGAGTGTTTTTATTGAGATCGTGTTTTTAACATTCTCATTCGAATAAGTTCAGTACTTGAGTATTTCCTAGATGTATCAACTTAATTTCAATCGAGATATATGAACTTTTCATCAATTCCAGAGAATCCTATCAGAGACGTAATTAGCCCATTTTTTTCAAATGGCTATATCTTTTCAACAGAGCCGAATTCGGAAAAATGAAAAAAAGGTTTCTTTTGACCTCAAGAATCTTCAGCTAAAATATATGTACAAGTCAAAGACTCACCCTGTATAATATTAATCACATAGATTCAAAATTGCATCACCCTATATCTCCGAAAGTATTTTGTCTTCATCACCTTTGAATAAGATCCACAATTCTTGCACGGTCAATCTCACTTATCACTCCACGATTCTACGGATCACTTTACAGGTGGTCCGAAAACACTGCGAATTGAAAATCACTGATTGTCTCTGTTTCTCGAAAAGAACGTTCTTTATTTTAGAAATGGCACGATTATAAATTGAGGTGGGATCCAGAAGAATATGGAGGTGTGGAAATGCTGTATGTGCCTTCTGAACACATCTGGCTGCCTGATATAGTACTCTTCAACAAGTAAGAAAATGCACATTTCAACAAAACTTTTTTTATGGAAATCTATATGACTTTGTCTCGTCTCCAACTGAAAACTTACTGACCTACTAATTTTAAGTATTGAAACATCGATATTTCAAAGAATATTGTTCGAGAACTTGAACCGCTTTGAAAAATGAATTTTTCCTGAAGTTTCCATGGCGTTGCTCCGCACTGTATTGAGCAGAAAAAATCAAATCGCTCCTCAAAGGAGTCATTTAGAACGTCTTCTCATCATGTCCACAAAACGCTAAATATTCTTCTCCATTATAGCTGTACACATTGGCGGATCCAGAGAATTTTTCAGGGGGGCCATCAATAGATAGAAATTATTTACCAACGTTATAGGACTACTAATAAAGGAATTATTGTCCATTTAGAGGTCCAAGGAAGGGGGCCATACTTAAAGTATGAAATTTTCAAATTTTTTTCTTATAGTATTCGCATTTCACAATTCAACTGGAATTAGGCATACAAATTAAAATTTAGAGTCCTCACAATGTGACATTCCAATTTCGATTGCAAATCTACAGAGTGATATTTTTCTGAAACACTGTCCCTTGTTTTCCCCCAGAACTTTTCTTTGGTGAACCACTGTTAGTTCGAAAAATTGTTAAAAGAAGCATTGTTGTTATACTAAACTTTATGGTCTCTTGTAGTTTTGTTGTATCTGCTACCGATTTCGAGAAAAAAACTATTTAAGTTCAATCCAACTGTTTCTATAATTTTTTTGTTTCACAAAAGTAGTAGAGCTAGGAGACTTCTAGCTCACTTTGCATATTAAAATATTCCAATGGTTTCCAACCATTGCTTGTTGGGAATAAAATATTCAAATTGAGTCATTGTTTGTTGGGAATAATTAATATTCAAATTGATTGAACCATTGTTTGTTGGGAGTGATCTCTGACATGTTGTCACATTTTTAATATTTTAATATTCTAATTGAGTCAGAAAGTTTGGAATCTTAATGTGACAACATGTCAGAGATCACTCCCAACAAACAATGGTTCAATCAATTTGAATATTAATTATTCCCAACAAACAATGACTCAATTTGAATATTAATCATTGCCAACAAGCAATGGTTGGAAACCATTGGAATATTTTAATATGCAAAGTGAGCTAGAAGTCTCCTAGCTCTACTACTCACAAAGCACTATATGCAAAAGAATCAGCATCTGTATAAATCAATTTTTTTGGGAAATACGACAGACCAAAAATTACCTATTTTTGGCGATTTTTCGACTCAAGGTCGATTATTTCCCAAACTACGCGTCAAAGGAGAATTTTCGATCGGACGAGGCAGCGAGTAACTATTACGAAATGAGGCACGAGGCAGTATGCGAGTTACTACTACACACGAGGCATTATGCGAGTAACTATTACGGACGAGGCACGAGGCTCAATGCGAGTCATTATTACGGACGAGGCACGATCGGACTTGGAAAAATTTCGCACAAGATGACCTGAGACCAAGGGTTTGGATTTTCTGATTTTTTTCGCTAAGGTCCAATTTTTCCGATCTTCCATCAACCATATATCTCTTTCTAAGGCTAAGGGATCTCCTTGACGTTGGACAGTCTAGTCTACTCTTTTAGCAAAACTCCAGCTGTTCTTTTCTCTCATTTCCAAGTGTTGTAACCAAGAAAAACGAGAGGCAATCCATCCTCACTTCATGAAGCACGATCAGCCGAAAATCCTCTTCACGAGCGCGTAAGATCGCGAATGCCTCACGATTTTTGCGGAAACCGGAGAAAGTAAAGCCCGGAAACCGTAAAACCGAGATAAACGAAACAACGAAAGAAACCTCATTTCGCCCGGAGCCGGAATAACGGTTTTTTATCAATGTCAGCCGTTTGAGTGGAAATAAAAGCGAGTAATTGATATGGAATGTTTTACATTCAAGTGCAGACGGCAACTATGAAGTAACCCTGATGACCAAAGCCGTTTTATCCTATACGGGGGAAGTAATTTGGAAGCCGCCGTCCATTTATAAATCTTCCTGCGAGATAAATGTGCAATACTTTCCGTTTGATGAACAGAGCTGTTTAATGAAATTCGGCTCGTGGACATACAACGGGAAACAAGTGAGTATAATTTGTGGTGTGGAGATTAACTAGAGTGGCTTTTGTTATTGGGAGCTCGCCCAAAACGACCGGGGATATTTCACGCCATTTTGATTCACATTCGACTTTATTGAAGCCGGAAAAAAGGGATTTTTCTTTGTCGCAAAAAATGTTGCCGAAAGGGAAAGGTAAATTCAATTCAAAATCTCTCATTTTGTTATCATTTTAATAAGTAAATTTTTACAAACTTCGGTTCATACATTTCTTTCGTACATTTTTTCCAAACCTCTTTTTCGAACATTTTTCTACACCCTATTATCTCGGACATTCTTTCAATCAATTCTGTTCGAACATTTCCTCATATTATTCCGAACATTTATCGAAAGTTTCATTCAAACATTTTTTTCGTACATTTTTTCCCAAAATTTTTTTCGAATATTTTTTGTACTTTTTCCTTCGAAACATCATCCCGGTTTCATTCATACATTTTTTGCGTACATTTTTCCCCAACATTTTTTCGAACATTGCACTGTTTTCTTTCGAAGCATCATCCCGAACATTTATCGAGGATTTCATTCATATATTTTTGCGTATATTTTTCTCCAACATTTTTTCGAACATTTTATGCACTCTTTTTTCTCAGGCATTTTTCATATCATTCCTTCGAATTATTATTCCGAATATTTATCGAAAGTTTCATTCAAACATTTTTTTCTTACATTTTTTCCCAACAATTTTGTCGAACATCTTTCTGCACTTTTTCTCGGACATTTTTTCAATCAAATCTGTTTGAACTTCATTTCGCAATTTTTTTTCTTTTGTACAATAATTTTTCAAAAGTTTCATTCATATATTATTTTCTACTTTTTCGGGACATTATTTTGTATCCTACATTTTTTCTGCACTCTTCCTCTCGAACATTTCTTTATAAACTTTCTTTCGAAACATTTTTTCGAACATTTATCGAAAGTTTCATTCAAACATTATTTTTCGTACATTTTTTCCCAACATTGTTCTGCACGTTTTTTTCTCGAACATTTTTTCAATCAACTCTGTTCGAACATGTTTCCATATTTTCCTTCGAAACATTATTCCGAACATCAATCGGAAGTTTCATTCAATTATGTTTTGTCGTACATTTCTCCCCAACATTTTTATTGAACATTTTTCTGCACTTTTTTTCTCGAACATTTTTTCAATCAACTCTGTTCGAACATATATTCCTTCATATTTTTCTTCGAAATGTTATTCCGAATATTTATCGAAAGTTTAATCCAAGCATTTTTCGTCGTACATTTTTCCCCAACATTTTTGTCGAACATTTTTCTGCACTTTTCTTCTCGAACATTTTTTCAATCAACTCTGTTCGAACATATGTATATTCATTCATATTTTTCTTCGAAATATTATTCCGAACATTTATCGAAAGTTTCATTCAAACATTTTCTTTCGTAAATTTTTCCCCAACAATTTTGTAGAACATTTTTCTCGGACATTTTTTCAACCAATGCTGTTTGAACTTTATTTCGCACATTTTTGCCTTCTATAGAACATTTTTTCAGATAGTTTTTTTTCAAAGTCTCATCCGTACATTATTTTCTACTTTTTTCGGACATTTGTTTTTTTCTGCACTCTTCCTCTCAAATATTTCTTTATAAACTTTATTTCGAAACATTTTTCCGAACATTTTTGTCACTAATTTCTTTAAATTTTTTTCGAACTTTGTTCCACGTTTTTTTTTTTTTCAACTTTTTTCGCACAATTTTCTTTCGATCATTTTTACGTTCTAACTGATATCCTAATGAAACGGACTCTAGGTAGATCTGAAACACATCGATCAAGTGGCAGGAAGCAACATAGTAAAAGTAGGAATAGACTTGAGCGAATTCTACCTCTCGGTAGAGTGGGATTTGCTGGCTGTCCCCGCCACAAGAAACGAGGAATATTATCCATGCTGTCCGGAACCTTATGCTGGTAAGGAACTCAATACCTCATTTTTCAAAATTTAAATTGGCCATTTCAACATAAGAATCAAAAAGTTTGAGCGTTATCTGTCATTTGGTTTGTTAACAGCTCATTTTCTTCTCCCTTTCAGACATAACCTTCAAGATAACCATGAGGAGGAAGACCCTCTTCTACACGGTGAACCTCATAATCCCCTGCGTAGGCATCACCTTCCTCACGGTCCTCGTCTTCTACCTCCCGTCGGACTCGGGAGAGAAAGTCAGCTTGTGCGTGTCCATCCTGCTGTCTCTCACCGTCTTCTTCCTGCTGCTGGCCGAGATCATCCCTCCGACCTCGCTGGCGGTACCCTTGCTGGGAAAATACCTATTGTTCACCATGTCCCTGGTCACCTCCTCCATCTGGGTTACCGTTTGCGTGCTCAACGTGCATTTCAGGTGAGTTTATCGCCAGTTTTCATCTGGTGTAGGGGTTGGAAGTAATTTTTATGAAGTTATTGAACGGATGATGCTCTCCGTTGCGTTTTATTACGTTGAAAAGGGATGTTTTTATGAGGGGTTGGGTTTATGTGCTTTTGGTAAGACGGTTATGTTCGTCTTGAAGATAATTAAAGATGATATATGTACAGAATGGGGTCTCTGGGTTGGAATGTTGAAAAGTAGGTACATAATTTCATCTTAACTGCATTCGTGTACTATCTCGCAAATTTATATCAAATAAACTTTATACATCTGATAAATCTAACCTGGCTCATACGCCTGCTATTCAATTCTTTGGAAAGGAAATTAAAAAATTGAGGGAAATGTAGAGGTTATCTGGTTATGTATATTCCGAGAAACGTCAAAAAAATCTGCCACTGAAATATTTTCATTTCAGTTCCGAAATATAATGAGAGAGTAACAATAATATGCAGGATTTGAAGAAAACGGAATAAATCGATTGTAAATTAAATTCATATGTAATTGTGAGGTTATGATCGAAAATATTCACACGAATCCAGTGGAGACATAGCTTTCGCGACATAATACAATGTGTCAGAGAGAGATAGAACGAATAATAAACAATTTATTCATTCTTGATATTACTGCACATGCGCATATTATGGTTCTCACCAAAGCTCAGACAGTGGCGGATCCAGCTCTCGAGAAAGGGGGGGGGTCACGGTCAGGTGGATTACATACCCGCCAATTGATTTTTTTTATCAAACACAAGATTTGAGGGTTCGTCCAGTCCAGGGGGGGGTCATGACCCCCATGACCCCCCCCTTGGATCCGCGCTTGAGCTCAGATTGAATTTTCTTTGACTGATTATCTATATTGGAATTATTAGATATATGATTAAACCATATATTACTTGGTTATTTGTATTTCTACAGATCACCATCAACTCACAAATTAGGGCCATGGGTACGCAAAATTTTCCTCCACTGGATGCCAAAACTGCTTATCATGAGAAGAACAACGTATTCGGTTCCAGAATACGATGATAGCATGCCACCTCGAGGATACACCAACGATTTGGACATGCAGTAAGAACATTAACACTATAACTCTGCAACATTTGAATATTTTTCATTATGTTTAACAATATTTTTCGATCTACAGACTGAATGTAAACGAGCCTTTCACCACAGACTTCAAAATCACCAGTAAAGAACCAAGTTTTGTGTTGCAGAACACAGAGGACAACAAATTGAAAGCTCACGCTTCAAGTAGGTTTGAAAAAATGGCAACCTTGCTATAGATTCAATTTCTTGATGACCATTTGGCCCTCGGCAATTAAAGTATATATTTTTGCGTATTTTCAGTGACCTGTTCTTCTGATCTAACACCTCGGCAGCTTTCAACTAATGTTCTGGAAGCTCTTCAAGGCGTTCGTTTCATTGCCCAACACATAAGAGACGCTGATAAAGACAGAGAAGTGCGTATTTCTATACTAGGGTATCTTTATTTTTCAACTGCAACTTTCTAAATACTCAAAAGTTCTCGTTAATTTTTGGATTTCGTGCATTTTTTCAGATAGTTGAGGATTGGAAATTCATTTCGATGGTACTGGACCGATTCTTCTTGTGGATCTTCACCCTGGCTTGTATTGGAGGCACTTGCGGTATTATTTTTCAAGCTCCATCTCTCTACGACACAAGAACTCCAGTAGACCAACAGCTTAGTGAAATAACACTATCGAAAATATTCCAGTTGCCCCCATCTCATATTCCTATTCAATAAAGATCTGATTTTATTGTTGAGATTATTCGTTATTAAATTATATCAGAAAAATAAAAAATACCGAGATACCAATTGATTTTTTTTTATTCTAACGAAACCGCCGGAAATGAATACAGACAAATACAAATAATAATGTAGTGATGAACAAGAAAATACTAAAAACTGACGTGAAGTCAGCAGCTAGCGCTCGTTCATCCACCTCTTAGGTAGATTCGCATTTTCCGGTTTTAGAAATAAAAAAAATTGGCACGAGCCTGTTATGAAAATTTCAAGTTTCTAAATTTTCCAGAATCGGATTAGTCATCAGTGAGTCATTTCCCTGATCTAAACCATAGACATATTATCCATTTTGATAAATCTATGGTCAAAACCATGCATAATATAATATATATATTCTGAAGAAATGATACTCGTTCAGACAGAACGAGCGCTCAAAAACTACTACTGGTATAGGTAGCTCAATTAAAACTACCAATTTCCTTGCGATATATATTTTAAACTTCATAAATAAACGATAATAATTCAAAAGAATCTAACTTCTTATGAATGAAACAGTTATTTTTTTATATAAAAAGCATCTTTCTGAAAACACAACAATTGAAAGAAAAATCCAATAATCGTAATTAATCAATACACTATTCTTTCATAAGATTTATCACCATAGTTGAAGCAATACAAAAGTATAAAATTGTAAACTACCTAGAAGAATAGATACAAAAATTGTGGAATACTCAAAATATTCCAGTTGAGTAATAATTTTTGGAACAGTAAATACTTATTTGGTACTTTCGCTAATTAATAATTATTTTCCATTTTCTCACAGGAAAATTTCAGTCTTTCCTTCGGAATTTCCATTCATTTGACAGACGTTGCTCCTTTCTTTCACACATCCCAGTAATTCCTCAAAGAAATTGGGAAAACCATCATAACCTTAAAAAACTTTTCCAATCAAAGAACTACCCACAGAAATAAAATACCTTGAGCAATTATTTTATTTAAAAAAAAACTGGGATAATATGTTCATCAGTAGCAAAAAAAGGAAGAATTCTGCGCATTGAGAATAAGCAAATAAGTTAATTTACCTGGAATAAGTTTTTTTTTATTTGGGATAATTTTCAGTATTATGCGAAAGTTTAGGACCTACCTGGAAAAGCATTCACATCTATAATGGCATATCTCGAAGTCCTATTGGATACAACCACATCAACACCCAACAAATCCATCCCGAATTCTTTTCTCATCGTCTTAGCAATCTCCCCCAGAACTTTAGGATCGGGCTCAGTGGTCCCTATGTTTCTGTCTTCAGGATCCAAAATAGACAAATCGTGTTGGCATCCAGCTTTCGACACATCGCTGCTTTGGAAGTTTATCACATCCAATTCTGTTGTGTGGAAATTTTTTATCGACGGTCTCTCCACACAATGATATTTTGAGCCTACTATGAATAATTTATACAGGACAGCATTGTGGTTTATGAAACTTTGAGCAACAGAAGGTATTTTTATTTCATTCAACTGATTTTCGTTGAAAATTATGGACATTTCGTGAGCTTGTTTGGAGCCGTGACCTAATATTGGCTTGCAAATGAAGGGATAAGTCACATTAGCTATCTGCAAATCCTTCTTTATGACTGATATATTTCCATATTTCAATTCACAAAAATTTGGTGTGAAAATGCCATAGCTATATAAATTTGTTGATCTTATGATTTGATAACATACATGCCTATCTAAAAGTCGCCTCACATTGCAAATTGGATCGATTACTGTTATAGATGGATTACGTTGAAAGAAATCCTCTATCTCTTTTATTTTGTTCGAATTCTGAAAAGCCATAAACATAAATATACACAGAATGTAAATATTTACACAAACTTGCCTTTTCATTGCCTTCCTTGGCTGATGCAATGATATCAGTTAATTTGTGCAAAAATACGTGTATAGGACCTTGGTCCTCTAAAGGTTCATCCAGATTCACCTGAAGAATGTTTAAAATAAACTAACAAATAAATAAGCATTGATGATCTTACATTGAAAAGTTTATAACCATGTTTGATGCAAACGGTCTCAAATTCTTGCCAATCTACTTTTTGGGCCTTTTTGTCAGACATCCAACAAGCTAGTCTAAAAATAGGTCGAGGAGTCATGGTATATTCTGAATTTTGTTCAGAAACGATATATTTCGGAATAATATATTCAGTGCCAACGCATAATGTGCGAAGAAATGGGTGTGAAATCTGATATGAAAAGGGAAAAGAATACGAATAGCTTTAATCAAAATGTTACACCCAATTATGAAGTTATGATAACAAATACGAAGTGATAATGAACAACAGATAAAACCTATATTGAAAATATTTATATTTCTTCATGTTTGTTTCATTCAAAATATTATTGAGAGTTTTGAACTACTCCTTGGGCCTTGTTTTTGTGCTCTTTATGAACTTGGAACTACATTTGAGAAAATTGTGATTTCATCGAGAAAATACCAGAAATCAATTTCTCTTTAAAGAAGATCAAAACTGAAAACTGATCAATTAGAGTCCGAAATTCTGAGGAAACTCCAACTTAACCTCAATTTCGAAGAGATAAATACATGAGATGGAAAATTGAGAGTTGAGACACCATGCAAATTCCAGCCAAAATTTTGAGTTTCACACGAACGAAATCCACTTGGATCAAGCCGCAAGGCTATGATACAGGCATAAATATCTACAACTGTATAGCTAGAGAAAAAGTTCCATTGATAACGAAACAGAAAGGAATACTCACTTGGTACACTTGTGGGCCAACAGTTTATGATGATGCTCACATTGGCCACGCTAGTTGTTACCTTAAAATTGATATTCTCCAACGAATTCTAACCCGATATTTCAATTTCAACATTATATCTGCCATGAATATAACTGATATAGATGACAAGATCATTAAAAGGTCGGGAGAGTTGGGAAAGCCTTTCGATCAAATTTCAAGATTGTACGAAGACAGATTCTGGCAAGATTTGGCCAAGTTGAAGATCAAAAAACCTGATTTACTTATGAGAGTTACAGAAAATATGGATGATATTAAAGATTTCATAAGTAGGTTGATAGAAAAAGGTGTCGCATATGAAAAAGATGGTTCAGTGTTTTTCAAGATTAAAGAACACCCGAATTATGGGAAACTTGTAAATATAAAAAAGAACAACGAGAACGATGGCAGTAAAAGTGAAGAATTACCAGATTGTGTTTTATGGAAATCTAATAAACCTGGAGAACCTTTTTGGAGTAGTTCTTGGGGTGATGGAAGGCCAGGGTGGCACGTTGAATGTTCTGTGTTAGCCAGCAAGATATTTGGTATGTTTAAAAAAACAAATAGACTGAGATCAATTTTGTTAGTTTTTTGTGTACATTGACTTTTAGGCCCTTCGATTGATATTCACTCTGGTGGAATGGATCTGAAATTTCCTCATCATGAGAACGAGGAAGCTCATTCTTGCGCTTATCATTCTGCACCGCAGTGGGTCAATTATTGGCTACATACTGGACAATTGCATCACAAATCCTCAGAAAAAATGAGTAAATCACTCAAAAACACAATAAGCGTGAGTTCCTTGTTGGAGAAAACAAAACCAGATGAATTTATACTGGCGTGTTTGTTGTCTCATTACCGAAGCAGAATGGAATATAGCGATGAATTGTTAAAGATGGCCAGCAGTATGCTTAGAAAATATAGAAATTTTTTGAACAATTGCGATGATTATTGCTTAAGTAACAAAAACACAATATGCGATGATGAAACTGTTAAATATCTTCTGTTAGAAAGCACAGAGAATGTTCATGAAGCTTTTTGTGACGATTTCAATATCCCAGAAGTTATAAACATTTTGAATAAAATCGTGAAGGCTACAAATCCACTACTGACTGCTAAAAGTGTTTCAATTGTTACCGTTGTTGGATTGCGGAATTTTGTTAGCCAAATATTAGGAATATTTAAAATAAATGAAGAACCAGAAGAAAAAATTTCTGATGGAAACCTTGAGGATGTCTTGGAAATATTGAAAAACTTCAGGCAAAATGTGAGGCAATTTGGAATCACAACAAAAAACAGTGAAATATTGAGTTTTTGTGATGAAGTGAGGAGTTCGCTGAGGAATAAAGGTGTAGATATCAAAGATAAAAATGAACAACAAAGGTGTATCAAATAAATATATTTTCACAAAAACTGTAAAAAAAGTTCTTTATTCTGAGAAATTACCTAACCATCTACTGTTGAGATTATCTGATTATTACGGTCTGTGTTATTACTGGTTGCCCTCCGTACTGATATGGAACATAGCCATCGAAAAGTCATAGGAGGTAACCTAGAAAGATCTTCAGGAACGTTCCATAAATAATGGCCGAATGTCGTCATCGTCACAAATCAGAATCAATCCAATCTTAAAAAAATTCTTGCAAGAACAACAATAATCTAAACAAAAATATTTAATTGTTGTGGTTGTTGTGTTCGTCGCGTGTTTCGTGAAAAAATATTGATTGATTGAAGGTATAATATCAATTCCTGTCGATTATCTCGACGAGATTTTTCTACTAGTTTTTCAAAGTGAGAGTTTGGTCCATTTCTGTTGGACCAGTGGGTGGATGTAAAGTGATATGAAATCTAGATTCTTTAGAAATGGTTCTATATGAAAATGTGTTCTGAAAGTGCTTTCCAGAAGAGGCATGAATAATCTTATGTACAATGAAATCTTGTATTGAATACCATTGTTTATCAATTCAATAATCAGAAATCAATTTGCATCCTTGTTTCATTCTTTCTGCAATGATCAGAAATTCAGCTATTCTCATTCATATGGTGTTCTTGTGAAAGTTGTGAACTCATGTACTGAATAAATCTTTTTAATGCATTCCCATTATTTAATTGAGTGCAGTAATTTAATGTAAACAGGTGTACATGTCTCATTGGAGTAATTGATGAAGTGGGTCACTAATTTGTGGGGAAGTTCTTTATTAGATGTATTACAGGATATTAAGGAAACTGAGGAATAAAAAAGCTTCCAGCTGATAAATTCTTGCATGACATGATTTTGAAAAAAATTAATTACTATGTTCATGCTGAGTTAGATCTCTAATTTAATTTTTTATGGTGAAGATGGATACTCCTCTTTGAATAGCAATCTCAATGTTAAACTGGATATTTTTGCTTTTACTGTTGAATTTCATTGATTTCGTCAAATGTACGAATGAATACTATAGGAGCTTTCTCTTATCAATTAGAACCATGCAGATAACTTTCTTGATTAACTCAGCTGGGAACAACAAAATATACATGTGATTCAGAGTATGGGATTAACATTTAGTGTAGTTAGTCATCCTATTCTAACTTAAGCATGCTGATAATGCAACAAAATCTTTTTTTTTTCATAACTGAATTGATTTCAGGGGCATAATGCAAAATGATTCTGGTGAAGACACAGATGATTCAAATGTCTTCAGATTCATTTCTGAGTTACGACAAGAGGCTCTGTACATATCATCTGAAAAGAATTTGTTACAAGAACTGAATGAGAAGGTATTTATTTCGCTTAGAATATGACATAGTATATTTGTTTGGTAACTAATTTTATGCAGGTTCGGAATAAAACAGAGGAACTACTTCAATCCACATGGGTAACTACCAAAAAAAGGCTATTCCTACTGCCGCAGAGGGAGTTCACCATTCAAAATATCCATGAAATTGTTTCTATTGGTTCAGCTCAGTTTGCTGAAGCCAAAAACGTTGTAGGATTCCAGGTAGAGAGATTTTCTTTAATTTTTTTCACGGGATTATTGAGTCAAAAAATCGCATTTTCATTGGACCATAAAAATTAACGTATTCGCAGTAAATTCTATGAAGTAAATTTCATATTTTAATTTTCTGAATTATTAGATGGTATTTGTAATTCTAGAATGCAGGAAAATTGGGTGCTCTTTTACAAATATTAAGAACTCAGCCAGAACAATTGGCTCAATGGCTGATTATAGGAGAACAATTGAACGATGAACAAACCCATTTGAGCATTATGCAAAGTATAGTCTCTGGATTATACGCTTCCTTGATATTCCCTGAAGACATAAACTACATGCTGGTGTTACTACACGAACTTGCCAAATATCAGCTGTTCAGAAATGAAAAGCCCCAAAGGTAAAAATGAAAAGGAGGTGATGTCGAATTTGTGTGAATTTTGATTTGATTTTAGGGCTTTGAAGCAGCGTTCGAATTCTTTCGAATGTTTGTATTATATGTTTCATGAAGTTTTGTTGTCAGCGAAGTATTTTTTGAGCGGCGCGTTCGAAGTTCCCATTTTAAAATTGCTAACCATTGATTTTTATTTAGATGTAGATCCTGATAAGAGTGATATGAGGTGAGTAGGATTATAACCTAATTCATGTAACTTTCTGTTCAAATATTTTTGTCCTCAGATATAATCAAGAAGAGAATATCAAACTCTTGTTCAGTAGTGCAGAAGAATATAGAAATGTAGTGGTTAAAAAATTGGCTGAAGAAACAAATGTTTTTATCGCCGGTTTGAAGGAAAATAGTTTAAGTTTTCCTAAACCTTTAGCTTGGCTTGCATATCAGATAAGTAAACTGATTTCAGATTCCTTCGATGAAAAGGAGGTAGGAATAATTTCATTTCATATCTTTAAATTTTTTTAATCGTGTTTTCTTTCAGGCAAACGCAGTTCTTACTGAACTCATTTTTACTATGTTTATATGCCCTGCTATAGTGAATCCGTTACAATACGGAATCTGTGATGTTCAAATAACGGCAGTCTCAAGACACAATCTGATGCAGATCGGTCAGATCATACAGAATTTGGCCCTGATGAAACACGAATCTCCAGACCTCAGAGTTATAGATCTTTATAGTTTAATAAGAAAAGATGCAATCGTGCAGCTGATGGAGGATATTTTTAGCGAAAGCAAGCACAATAGCGCCCCTTCTTTGGACGTTACGCCTTTCATTTTCAGGGACGTGGCCCTGTTTACTGAACAGGAGATCAGAGTGCTGGTGAGTCCTGTTGAAAATTCGAAATTAAATCATTTGTTGGAATTTCCTTGTTTGATTTCTGTTATAAGGGGTTGATTTTGTGGTTTATGATCATTTGTCTATGGTTCCATGCCAAGGAGTGATTGATCTGGCAACGTTGCGTGTTCTTAAAGAAATCATCTATGATCTAGAAACATTTGTCACAGAAATATTGAGATTTTTTCATAGAAATGATAAAGCTTTCATATTAGTAGAACAAGCGCTCAAAAACAGTTAATAACAACAGAAAATAATTAGAAGAGACGGACAAAAAGAAAAAGAAACCAACAAAGTCGAATGAATACAATGAAAATCAACAAAAAAGTTAGGCATTAAATCAAAAATGGACAAAAACAAACAAATTTTGTCTTATTTTTTTTATCACACGTATTTATGCAGGTTACATTCCTACAAAGGGTTCACACCGAAATAATTCAAAACGAGGTGTACAAATCCAATCCGATCCTCACTGATTCGATAGTCGGTCAGATATCCGCCCTTAGTTTAGAAACTATGGGGAATTCAAGTTCCAAACAGAATAGGCTTTATAATGGACACTCCGACAATAACTTTAAGAGATCTTCTAATCTTTTATCACTAGGTAAGTGAAAAAGTTTATCAACAATATTGCTGTTTGCCATATTCCATAATTTCGTTATGTTTGAATGAAATCCTTAAATATCACCACTATTTTCGCGTCTCTTGGAAAATAAAGCCCATTTATTGAAATATGCGACAACTTGAAGCTCATTGAATGTTCTACCAACTGTAAAATACAAATTTACTACGAAATCCTTCTGGATTGAAATTTCCCTAGTTTTGGGAATATTTAAGCGATTTTCTGGTGATTTTGTGTTTACAGTTGGCTGAAATGTCAATCTAGCTGAGCATCATGGCAAACTTCATGATGAAGGGGCTATATTCATTCATTTCAGTTACCCGCACAAATTCGAAACTTCCCGAAGAATTCCAAACAGCGCCCAACATGGTGTTGATATTTTCCATAAGAACGGACAGCATCGAACCCGTGGGCATGCTTTCCGAAGGAACTATTATAGATAACGCCAATTACGACAAAGATATCGACGTTTCCGAGGAAATAGAAAAGAGCGACGATATGAACGAGGATAGTAAAGTCAGTTTCACGTATCCAGACGAGGGATCCATAGGAAACACTTCAGATAACCTCGAAGCGATCTCAGAGGGCGCTAGCAACCACTCTGTTGCCAGCAGCCTGGAGATGGAGAACGAGGATCAGAACGATAATTATTCCGACATGATGTCCGCCAATGTTTCAGGTTAGGGTTTTTAAAAACGAGAGTGCATGCTAAATAGGGCCTACACGTTCATTTGATATATTTAGAGGTCCTGCAACTTCAATTACTTTGCCAAAACGTCTGTAAACAAATTAGTTTGAACTCTAGGCAGGGGCACGCCCAACATCTCCGGGCGCGATACCCCGAGTTCTCAGGTGAACGAGAACGATGACAGGGCGCCATCCGAGATCAGACAGGCCGACAACGCCCAGTTGCAGCACCGCCAGTCGCAGCTGAGCCGGCAGATCCGATCGGAGATAGACGACAAGTTCTGCAAGTTCGAGATCAAACTTCCGGGCCCCGGCCGGGACGAAACCACGTCCCTGATCTCGGAAACTTGGAGCACGGACGTCCTGTCCTCCGACAACGAGACGGCGGACGCTAGCGACTCGAGGAACGAGCAGCAGTGCTGTTCGCTGATCGATCAGCCGATCGTCGAGGTTCCCATCAGTAAGTTGCTTCCGTTTCAGAATTCGTAGATCAGGGTGTACAGTTTCGAACCCTTTGCAGACATGCTGGATGTATCAGAGACCCAGAGCGAGAGCGCTTGGTCGACGGACGTCATGGCTTCGGACACCGAAAGATTGATAGACGACGACACGGGTAGCATCGCTCAGTCGGACGACACCAACAGCATAGCGCCCTCCGACGATATGCGATCGGAAACGGACGAAAACGCGACGCCCGGCAGTCGCAGACTGTCCAGTTCCTCCAATTCCTTCATGAACCAGTCGAATCTCGCCTCCAACTTCCAAGAGATGCGTCGACTGGAGATCAGAATGGAGGAAAACGCCCGGAGCAAGGCTCAAAACGGGGATAGAGATAAAAAGAAGGATAGCAACGCAAATGTCATATTTAAACCGCTTCCGTTCTCTTCGACCCAGAATACTTTGACGTATTCGGAACAACAGAGCGAGGTCAGGACCACCCAGTCCTCCATCTGCTCCTTCGTTTCCAGCCGGGTCCAAAAGACGATGAACAAAATGGACAGCAAGGATCTCATGAGCGCCAACGGGTACCAGAAGATATACAGCATGGAAAGCGAATCCAACGAGGTCTCTCTGTCTTACATCAAAGAAAACAGCGGTGGTAAATACGAAGACAGGACCAACGAGATCCTCCTAAGCAACAGCAGCCTGAACTCAAACTCCAGCGGCAGCAGCAGCAACAGCCTCGAGAACAAGACCACCAACGAGCACTCCGACAAATGGGAGCACAAACAGTGGATGAACAGCTCGCAGAGCAGCCTGAACGTGACTTCCACCCCTTCGGAGAGCACCAGCGAACTCTCGGTCTTGAGCGTGACCAATCACGCCAATCCCGGAAACGGCTCGGGCAAAAAGTCCGTGACTGGGGGAAACCCCCGGAAATCCTCCAGTTCTACCGGAGCCATCCCCAAGAGCATCAGCTTCGACATAAGCGCCGACAAGGGGGATAAGTACGGGGGGGAGGATCACAGGAGCAAGAGGGGAGGGTTCTTCGGGAAGCTGAGGATGGGGTTCCGTAACCGGAGGGGTAAGTCGTTCAGGAACGCGGAGGATCTCAGGTTGGAGAACGAGGAGGAGGGGGCCTCGAGCAGCGGGTGTTCCAGGGGGCAGGCGTTGCAGGTCAAGTTCGGGAATAACATGGGTGAGTGAATTTGATGTTTTTTTAGGTTTTTTTGCTGATTTGAGAAAGAAGACTCAAATTTCGGTGGTTAACCCACTCTGATCTTCAGCCTTCGATCATCCAACGAGACCAAGGACTCGGTCTCATCTTTCTGAAGCCGTTTTTATAACTTTTAGAGAATCCACGTGTGCAAAAAATTTATCGATAAGTTCTTCTACAGTGTTTCAGTAATAATTTTGTGTATTCGCATTTTAAAGTTTTCCCTCCGTCTTCTTCGATCCGATTAATTCATGTCAGTACAAATTAGTCATTCCAGACTCGTCCGATCAAATACTGGAGAAATATCGTACAAAATCTTTCGAAGAAAATAGTAGCAATAAGTTGAACGATCAAGCACAAAAAGCTTCGAGAATTCGTCGTCTGAGCGAGAGCACCATCATATCCAACCAGGGTTGCAACACTTTTAGGGATATCAAGACTAAATTGAGGATGGTTCTGAGCCATTCCGCCGTACAATTACCAGGCGATATCAAGGTGAGAATTTGCAGACAAAAAAATTGGGATAGCTTCGATTTTGATTAATTTTTCCTCATGATCCGATTCTAGTTTTTTTTTAGGTCTAAATGTCTAAGTTTCAATTTATTTCATTCAGTTTTCGAATACATAGTTTTTCTTTTTAATTCTCTACGTTTTTATACTTTACTAACGCACGTTTCTCCTTGTTTATTTTATTTGATATTTATTTTTATTCGTTTTTCGTCTTAGAAAATATTAAATAACTTCTTATTACAATTTGAGTTGTTCCCGATTTTTGTGGGCATTTATTGGTCCTTTATCTCATACAATAGCTCTCTCCAATTGTTGCAACAGAATTTTTTCTATTTCCCTCATAAAGGTGTCTGGAATGCCGCTTCAGAATAAAATAGAAACAATATTACGTATAGAGCTGGGTAAGGCTCGTAAGATGAGGCGTTGGTCCAGCGTAGCTCGCATTACAGAAACCCTCAAGTGTGTACAGTTGCTCAATGAAAAAACCTGCAATAAATTGGTGAAATCCATGAAGAACGACATAATGAAACGTTCCATTTACACTCAGTACCTCACTTCTTCTAGGAGGGAACTTTTGCTCAGTGAATCTTTCCTAAACGGGTATGTAATATCTTTTATTTTTCTTTGTTCTTAATTTTTTATTTTCGCATTTTTTCGTGTACTCTTTTCTGTTGCATGTGAAGACTCATTTTTAGTGGATTTTCGTTCTTTTTTGCAGCTTACAGGAACAAATTTGTTACGAAAAGGAACAATGCGAAGAATATCTGGCGATATTGTACGTCGATGATTTCCTCAGACAGAAAGAGATGGTAATGAACAATTTCTACGATGAGTTCAAACAGCAGAGTTTATCCGATGAAAAATGCGATCTTTTGAACAATTTCTATTTACAATTATATTCCAGTATGAGGAGCAATGTTTTGTGGAATGGTAAGTGAGTTATTCACATTTATGCACCTTTTTATTTGTTTGTTTTCGTAGAAATTTTGAAGGAGAGAAAAAACACGATAAAGAAGGCTCTGCAAAGGCACATCATCAGCAAAGTTTACGAAAATGCATTTTATCCCAACGGGGATGGTGACAGAGATAGGGATAGGTAATGGAAAATATAAAAAAAATACTTTTGTTTGAATTATTTTTCTTTAATTTTCGTTTTGTTTCAGAGTATTATACGAGCATATTGAGAAGCTGTCCAACATCATAACCCCGGGACACAAATACATGATGATTCAGAAAAAGTACCTGAGAGAATGCCCCTGGTTGCCTGCTCAGGACGCTCTGAGCGCCATGAGTGCCTTCAGAACGCCCAGAGACAAAGTAAACTGCGTTGTGCACTGTGCTAAATGCATTATGGATCTTCTTTCGATGGCCCAAAGTACCTCGACAACTGCTGACGACTTCACTCCCGTCTTGGTTTTCGTCATCATTAAGGTAGGATTACACCCGTCTTCCTATAGTCCTGAATATTCTCCATTTATTCAGATTTTCATCTGTAGCCGCCTTTTCACGAAGGAAAATGCGGCAAGTTTGGAAATCCTTCCTTATCCTGATCTAATCCCGAAATTCCGATCCATTTTCGAAATATAAAGTTTTCCAGTGGGTATAAATGACTGAGTTTTAGTTTATTTCATTCAATTTTCGAATACATAGTTTTTCTTTTTAATTCTCTACGTTTTTATACTTTTTGATTATACTAACGTACGTTTCTCCTTTTTTATTCTTTCTTGTTATTTATTTTTATTCGTTTCAAAAAATATTAAGAAACTTTTGATTCCAATTTGAATTGTTCCGATCCATTTCTTGGAAATATCAAGTTTTCAAATGGGAATAGGACAATTTTGTGTTTAAATATTTTTCATTTGTCTACGTTTAAACGTGAATCAAGATATTCGCTATCGCCACGGTGAATTTCACGAACGCTTGGGACTTTTTGAAATTGCCGAGTAGGCCTGTGCTTTTGCCAATACGCCCATTACTGAGTATCATGGTTAAAACGTTTGAATGTTATGGTGAAAAATTAACGGTTTTTAATCCAAATTCGTTGATTCGATTTTTATGCACGAATTTTTTGCAGTCTAATCCAATGAACCTCCTATCTACGATTCAGTTTGTGAACAGTTTTTATCAGAATCAACTGTCCGGTGAAGAACAGTATTGGTGGATCCAATTTTGCGCGTCTGTTGAGTTCATCAAAACGATGGACTATTCTGATTGATCACAATAAGGAGGAATTAATATATTTGTATTATATATATGGATCTAATTTATGAATTTTTTATCTATAGTTTATTTAGATACAGATAATATTGTTATCAATAAATGAAATATATTCAGGACTATTTTTCACTTACCATTTCCTATATCTTGATTATTATCGATGCCTCAAAGAGAAGGTAAAAAAACTACTCAAAATAATAATGATTTGCTTTATTTTCTAATAAACAAGCTTGAATAATCTTAGTGTTAATGATAAAGAAAATAACGGTAACTCAAAAGATGTTTATACATCAGGTAAACATTTTCTTAACGTGTATCAGAATTTGTCGAATTATATCACATCAAAAATCAAACTGATTGACGCAAATGTGTAGAATAACAACAAATTCTAGGTTTATCTAAACGGTAAGTACAATTATTTTTACAATTTTATTAAAATTCAGTTCACATATGATAAATCATATACATTTTCTTTAATCTTTCGTGTTTCTGTTAAAATCCAAATCGTTTTCGATAATTATTCATATTTGGGGAATTAGAATTTCTCGAGAGGTTTTATCAAAAATCCGTTTCCGAAAAGGTAACCTAAAACAGAACATATATTTCCTTATTAATGAGTTCTGAGAAAAAATCGAGATTTATTCACGATACAAGAGAAATAAACTGAAAAATTTCGGAAAACAAAAGGAAATATAGTCTCTAAAGAAAAAGAATTGGAAAAGAAGGGCAGAGAAATATACAACAGTAAGCATTAGAGTGGAGAATTTGATAGACAGATAGAAACGGAAATACGAAAATAGCCCAAGAATTGTTTGTATCAATTTCGGAAAACAAAAGAAAATATATTCTCTTAAAAAAAATTGGAAAAAGAGGGCAGAGAAATATACAACAGTAAGGATTAGAGTGAAGAATTTGATAGACAGATAGAAACGGAAATACGAAAATAGCCCAAGAATTATTTTACAAGTACGAAGAGTTTACGTACAGTTCTTTTTCTGGGCGTATTAACGATTGTGAAAGAGAGAAATTATAATAGTTAATTTTGAAGAAGGCAGAAATTTAGAGGAAGAATGGATAGTAAAAAAAATACGGTCATAATTCCCAACAAATATACGATTATCGAATACCGTGAAAAATGAAATGAACGATCAAATAATAACACAATCAAAACATAAAGGAACAATAATTTGTACACGTACTTGGTTGCACTGGTAACTTTCATAAAAAATTGGCAGTCATAATATACGACACTTTCAGATCGATTGTATGAATATCAGAACAAATAAATAGTAATATACATATATTTTTTATAATTTACATATTTTCGATAGAACGTTCTGTTCCCTTTACATATTCATACAATGTCTCATTTATGTATATTATTACATTTATGTATACTTCATCTTATGTACCTACCCAATATATAAAGATATATAAGATATCAACGATTAAAAACATCAAAACTCCATTCAAAACAGTATAATGATATTCGATTTTTGGCGATAAATGTATAAACAGATTGAATGAATGTTCGATTAAGATATGATGAGAACCTACAATCTACATAATGACTAGACGATCACAAGGAAGAAAGGAAAACGATAAAAACATTCATAACGAGAAAAAAACAATATCAACGAATTACATAAGAATTGTTCGAAAAAATTAGCAGTGTATTGAGAAATAACCTCTGAATTTATATAAGAAACATAGGCACTAAGCATTTCATGCGATGAATTATAAAACAGAAGTAAAAAGAAATTAATAGAACAGGAACTATAAGACAAAAAGAAAAAGTAAAAAGAGAATCAATAAGCGAAAGTGAAGACAAGTGGTATAAGAGAATATTAACTTTTTAGTTCAAAGAGCAGGTCATATTGGCAGTGAATGGAACTAAATATATTAAATATTTAGTTGGGCAGTGTTTTTTTCTTTGAGAGGCAGCATGGAATGAATACGTATTTGGCAGTGATATGAATACTTGAAGATTTAAGTATAGCATGTAGAAATGAAAATAATATTTTAGAGGAGCTCAATTTCATCACTGTTTCTTCATCAGTATTTTTTTTGTATGATCAAAAGTACCTGGAGTTGAAAATTGGCTCTAAAAATCTTCACAAGTAATTCAGGAATATTTTGTTTAATGATTAAATATTTATTGAAATAATGGAATATAAATATGGTCAACAAGTTTAATAAATTTTTCTAGACATTTTCAATTTTTTTTCTACAAACAGTATAGGTACAGTATAAAAGAAGAAGAAAGAAAAATTAATGGAGAAGAAAGAAATAAATTGAAAAGAGATCAAAGAAAAGAGCAAGGAGAAGGAGGAGTACTAAAAACAACTGAAATTTCGACTTCTACATACGAATAACTTCATATTATCCCTACTTCTCACCATTTGAAGTTGTGATGTTTGTTTAAATAAATGGAGTTTTGACGTTGTCAATCCGTAAACATTCGAAGGCAACTTACTCAGACTTACACAGCGGTATTTTCATGAATTCCGCCTTTTTCATTCTCGACTTTACGTCGTCCGTACGAAAATTTTGATTTTTATGGTCACGAGCTTGGGCGTTCCGCACGGACCAGTTCTAGGTCCCGTAGGATCGTTTGCTGTCGAACGCCCAGCCTGGAAAGTGTGTCCTATCCACATTTATAACATTTTCTTAATTTTACATCAGTTCTTCGTAACAATCAATATAGTATGTGCGTTTTTTTCGACAATATAACTAATGTTGTTTAACGTGGAATCGTTTCCTCGGAATCTAACTACCGTCAACCTCTGCATTATCTTTGCTTTTGTACTACCTCAACTCGACTGTGTTCAGTACGAAAGGAACGTAAAACATTTTGCTCTCCATCAGTTGTTTAGCTGCAACTTGGATCTGGAAGAGAAAGCATGTTTAGCTCGAAGAATTTTGGCGAATTTATTCTTTCTAGATGGAACCTGGTGATTGCACTGTGTCCCTCAAGAAACGTGGCATTTTAGAAAGATACACTCTTTCTCTCTAGAATGAACTGCTCGTCAAAAGTTAGGGATATTGAATTTACATTTGTTTTCTCTTCAGGAAAAAGTAGAGTTATGCAGGTTAGAATAATGGGATTTCGATAAAAATATTTATTCACAAAAATACAATATTTCGAAAACTATGCACGACTACCACGTGTATGAATAGCTAATGCTTGGCATCTTTTCTCCATGCTTTTCACCAAGTTGTAGAGAATATCTGATCAATTTGCTGCCAAAATTGTGGTAAAAGATCTTGGAGCTCTTAAACCTTTTCTGGCTCTGTTCTGGTCTTTGACGAAAACTTCCAGTGGCAGAGTACGATGAGAGTAAAGTTGATATCACACTTTGACGACTTCCACTTGTGTTCGACCGGCATGTAGTATCTCAAATGCTCTGTTGTCATATTTATCTGATGAAACTTGTCTCGAAATAATAAAAATTCGATTTTTGAATGCGTAAAACCGTTTGATCTCATTGTGAATACAGACTGAAGAGAAAATCCTCAAGAATAATAGTTTATAAGATGATACTCAACTTTTGACGAGCAGTTCATTCGAAATTCACTTCCGGTCCAACCGGAAATTACAGAAATTTAAAAACATTTTGAAGGGAAGAGCCAAACTACTCAATTATTTTTCTATTAATAATAGTAGACTTTTTTCGAAGAATCAGAAAAATATCTGTAATAGTGTAATATTCGATTCAATTCAAACACACTCCAAAAATATATTTTCAACGAGAAAGCTGTGGTTAGACCAATATATAGGGTGGCCAACGAAAAAGTCCCATTGTTGGCACACTAAGACCTATCGAATTTTAAAAAGGGGGGGCATTCTTTCACCCAGTTTTTTGCAGATCTCAGCTCTTTTTTAAAATGCTGACACTGTTCCCGAAAAAAAAAATCTGTTTCGTTGTCAGTTGGCCACCCTGTATTACTTCGTGTAAAGGCTCAGGTATTAAAAGAAAAAGCGGTAATACTTTATTGAATTCGATTTTCACCGATCTCAAGGCTTCATTAATTCGCAAGAAAAAATGACGATTCTTTTTTTATCGAAAGAATCTTGTTATGATGAAGCAATATTAGTTCGCGAGTTGCAATTATATGATACAGGGTGTCCCAATAAATCATTCCTCTTTCTTTACTTCATTTTAATATACAGGGTGAGTCAATAGTCTCGAACGGTCTATTTTGTAGATTTCATGGGACCACCCTAAGTTTAATACTTTATTCTAGCTATCCTACAATGAGAAAAAGAGTTATCAAATAAGAACACTTGGTTAACTGTCTTTGAAAGTTATGGAAGTGATTTATCTCCGTTTTTTCAATTGAATTCCAAAAAAAACACATTCATAAAATTATATAACATGCAATAACAGTAACGGAACAATAAAGAAAATACCGAAACAAACTTCATCTGTATTTGTACTTTTTTCTCATAATTCCCATATAATTTAGATATACGAAGCGCCAGGTGTTCCTATGGGATAATTCTTGACTGTAAGTCTACGTTCATAAATTTCCTTTACCTGGGCTACCTTATAGGTAAAGTAACTTACTTCAGGTAAGATACCAATTAGTTCTTGTACTCGGTTGGTTTGTTGGGGGAATATGTGTTGGATGAAGACCTTCAGACAGGTCATGTATTTTTCGAAAACCGATTCCATCTCACTAAATCCAGGACCTGTTCCAGGAAAATTATCTGGAAAAAACGAAGCATAAAAAGAGTTTAGATAGATAAATATAGAACGTTAGAAATTGTCAAATTTTGAATAAGTTCAAAGCTTAAATATAATTATATGAATATTGTTTTCTTCTCACCATTTCCCAGAAGTGTAATAACTTTAAGGCACACGTATTCCTCCATTGTTAGTTTCATTTGTTTGAACGTATGGATAATTGTTAGTAATTTTTTCATCACACATGAAATGTCTTCTCTCAACTTTGCGTCACAGTAATCGTCCCCGATCCAGGCGGTGAAGTATTCCTGCAGTCTAGCCAGATTTATCTCCGTCTGGAAAAAATTACGAAATTCTCGAAATCGCAAATAAACAAGCTGGGGGAATTTTCAAAAAGTTCGACTTGTATTTAGTCATTCCTTGTTGGTTGTCGTTGTTAATAGATTTGTTTTGGATATATAGGATGGCTCTTCAGAAATGTTACCCATAGACATTTAAAATTTCTGGTCCACCTTGTGTATTGACCGTCGCAGCCATAGATATTACTATCCGTGGTCAAATTCAATTCTGTCCCTCCGTTTTTTTGACAGCTACTGTCAATTTTTTCACAGTTGTCAAAAATTTTTCCAATTTATTTCTTGAACTCTAAGGTCCCTATATCTAAAGCCTTATATCGAATATCATTTTATTTTATGGACAAAGAGAATCAAGATTTGAAACTGACAGAGCCTCTCCGAGACTTGAAATGCTACAAAATCTCATATCTATCTAAAAAATCAACAATCAAGCCGACAATTCCAGAGTTTAATGAGCGCTAGAACTTTCAAAAACCCGATAAGTAAATTGGAAGCATTCACCTGGGGCATAGAGTTAATTGAACTCTATGATAATATCCGAAATTCTACGGTTAGTGACCGATAAGCTCACTTCAATTCGGCGTTCAACGTAACCAGAGAAAAATGTGACAGCGAGCGTAAATATTTACACTATATACTTTATCATTTGATATTTGAACATGGGCCTCATTCATTGCATTCCCGGGGGATTTGAAGGAGACAGTTGTAATTTTTTATTTTCTACCTCGTCCTAGACCATTTTTTATGATAATTAAGTATTATATTTTTGAATCAACAAGATTTGGTGCATAGATAAAGTAGATGTCAGATGGAATTGAACAAAATTTTCTTGGATTCTATGATTGCCCCAATTTTTCATGATGCATAGAAAATATATCATTGTCATAAATGTAAAGCATAGATTTCGCTTCCAAATCAATGAATTCGTGGATAAGATACGGAAGATTGTTCATAGAAGTGAATATTGATCTTTGAAACATCACTAATTCGATTTTTCAGCAAATATGGTACGAAATCACTATCGGTTGATTTTATTTACGAGCCCACTCGATTAGATTTCCATATCATTAAGAAATACGGAAAAACAAACGAGCGCTAACCAAAGAAGTAAGGTTGCACGATGAATTATTTCATTATCAGACCTTGATTGTGTTTGGTGAACTTGCAGATCAAGGTGTCTCATTTATCATGTAATGAGGGTCAAACGTTTTAATAGAACAATTTAATGGAACGATGTGATATAAAGATCGAAATATGTTAGATTTAATTGGAGATCTCTAATAAGTTGTTATGAATGGAGGACAGCAGCAATTTTCAAGCCGATGGCACAGTAATTTGAATACCAATTGGAAAAAAGGGTGACATCTGTCAAAAAAAGTTTGACATCTGTCAAAAAAAGTTTGACAGCTGTCAAAAAAATTTGACAGCTGTCAAAAAAATTGACATTCGCTGTCAAATCCTCCCTTCCTCTCTCTGGCGAAATCAGACAACTCACCTTCTCGTTGATCCCGATGTGATCGTCAGGTATCGCGATAGCCTGGTAGGCTGACGTGGTCAACACCAGCAGATCGTGCCATTTAACGGTCAAGATCTTGGTGATGATATGCACCGGTAACTCCGCGTAAAACGGCAAGTTCTTAGTCCACTGCACCAGTTTATACACTATGGAGTCCCCCACGTTGCACAACTTCTTGTCCATGTCGTGCTCCAGCTGAAACAGCTCGTTGAGGTTCTCCACTGTCGCCACCTTCTGGAAGTCATCACAGTCGATCAGGGGTTTGATGAGGGACAGGCAGTACTCGAAGGAGAAATGTCGGTCTCTGGAGCTGCTGACCGCGCTGTCCAGTCGCTGGCGAAGGGCGCTGGGGTTGGTCAGAGCCGTTTTCAGGATGGTCCCGTTCATCAGGCTGGAGGGGAGGCTGGTGGGGACCTCCATCTTGACCTGCTGGTTGGAAATCCCGCATTTGCTGAGGGACTTGGGCGAAGTCTGCTTCCCCGTGGGTTTCTTGTGTTTCTTGTATTTCACCTTGTACAAGTTGTAGACTGCGCCGCTGTTGCGACCGCCTGGCATTCTGTCCTCCCTGACAGCTATAAATGGGGATTTAATCAATGAGACAACATCAAAGAGCCATTAATTGATGATAAGAGCAAAAACGAGAAAAGAAACACTCTGATATCTTTTTTTCTTGCTAATGAAATTTAGCAATATCTGCTGATCTGAAGTTCAGACAATTCACGCGAAACACCCTGTATTCTATAGCGAACCAATTCCACGTATAACGCATTTCCATAATGAACAATTCAGTTCCGCTTCATCCACTCATGTATTTCTATTTCCGAGAACGATTAATGTTCGATATTCCCATACGGAAGAATCAAGTTAAACTTATAAAAGACAATATCAAGGTGAGGCAGACCCGATGCTTCCAAACTTGACTCATTCTGATCTGATAAATCACAATGTCGCACACTGAATCTTTACGGATTCGACCATAAACTTCCCATTTTTCGAAATTGATCGAGAAGAGCCTTCGTTTTAAAATGAATATTCTCGGCATTTTACATTTTTACGGTAATCTCTTCCTCGTATTGAGTCAGTCGTGACTTGCCTTTGAAGAGCTGACTTTTCCTTGACAACGTCGATTTCCTGAATGACGAGGGATTATTTTTAATACACTACCACGCAAAATTCATGGAGTTATCTTATTTTTTAAGCCTAACTCGACATTAACAAACTTCAACTCCAAGATAATATGCTCGACTAGTAGAGCCCGTAGATCTACCGATTAAGGAGACGATATATTCTGGTCGACAGCTACGGCACCGATTCTCCATTCAAAAAGTGCCTTTCATTTCTCCAAGTTTACGCCCACAATTTTTCACCTTAAAGCTTGATTTTTTTTTAAATTGAAGTTAAAGGATGAGTTGAGGGCACTCCAATTTCGTCTCTTTGAAAAAATTATTTTTTCGAATTTTTTTAATGCAAAAAATGATGGAAATACTGAAAATACTTCCAGAAAGTTTGAAATCGCAGAGAACTGAAAAAAAAATCAAACTCCCAGGTGGAAAATTGAGGGTGTGAACTTGGAAAAATGAAAGGTACTTTTCGAAAGGAGAATCGGTGCCGTCCGCCAGAGTATAACATCCCCTTAAGTAGTTATCCTTATCGGTAGATCTCTGCATATGAGGTGATTTCATAGACGAAATGTCAAAGTTTGATAAATTTTCCTGAAGAAATATAACAACCATATGTTATTCATTCTTCATTCCCCTCTTAAAATGGCTATTACGAATTTGACAAAAATATTCCCAAGCTCTTTTAGCTGCAAAAATTGACACCAAACCAAAAAGAAAACAACTCACCTTGCAGGACCATCCCTTGCTCCATGCACTTCTTGAACCTGCAGTACTGACACCTATTCCTCTGCGCCTTGGTGATCTCACAGTTCCCATCCGCGACACAAGTATACACTCTTTTATTCTGTACCGTCCTTTTGAAGAAACCTTTGCATCCTTCACAAGTTATGATCCCGTAGTGCAGACCAGTCGCTTTGTCCTCGCATATCATGCAGATCATGGGCTGTTCCTCCTCCTCCGTACTCTCCCTCATTTCAGTCGACGAAGAGGAGTCCATGGACGGTAGCTTAAGGTCCATGGGCGGCATCTTCAAGTCCATAGGCGGCATGCTGAATAAAGGGGGAAGACTTGGTGGGGACATTAAGTTCAACGCTTGCATCTGTTGGTTTGATGGTAACTGGCGGTGTTCTCCGGCCCATAGCTTCTCCATGTTTAGGGGTGAGGTTGGAAAGGGACTGGGTGATGGGGATTGAGGGGATAACGAAGATCTGCTTGGTATGCAAAGTCTATCTTGGCTCAAATTCAGGAGCATCTGAGCCGCGCTTTCTTCGGTGTTGGAAATGCTGGAATTGCTGCCAGGAGACCAGCTGGCTAAAGGGGAGTGATGCTGGGATTGTTCAGGGATAGGACTGTTCAGGATTTGTTGGGGTTGGGACCAGATCATGGTTCGAACTCCCCCAGCTTCCCCCATAATCACAGTCGGAGTTTGCCGCACCTGGCATCCTCTATAAACCGGACTGGTCGGTCCTTGGTCCATAGGAGCAGGGGTTGCAAAGTTCCCACCGATAATCTCCGGTTTTATCCCGATGATCTCGGGTTTTATCCCGTTAATCCTGGTGTGTTTGAGCCACAGTTGGTTCTGGGTGAGCTGGGGCTGGTTGACGATCACTCCGGTGCATTTGGTGGTGGTCGTGGACGAAGGGGAAATGGACCCTTGGCAGGTTATCACTTGGGACATGAGGTTAGGCGAAGAAACTGGCAGTTGTACTATTAAAGGACTATGACGAATGACCGGACTATGAGCTGGCCTCCCAGGCGAACTATGCGGCCTTGGCGGATACAAGGAAGGACTGGCAGTGGTGGCCGGCCGGACAGGAGGACTCTGCGACCTGATTACCGGAAGAGTCCTTATGACGCTCGTGATGCCTCCGCCGTCGAACACTCCGGACTCCTCCAACCTGCACATCTTCTCCAGGGAGGCTTGGGTGGTGTGCATCTGCAGGGGCGTGGAGTCGGGGCTGGGAGGGTTCACCACGGCGTCCGACATCTTGGGGGAGGTGGGGCTGACGATGTCCGGCGACGAGGTGCTAGTGTCGGCGACAGATTCGCCTAGAAGCGGACAGAGACATTGCCTAGAAGAAAATGTCGCGAATGGCTGCCTACTCTAATATGCAGTGGAGGTGGGGAGGTGTTCGGGGGGGTGAGATGAAGGTTACAATTTCAAGTGAAACAATCTGTAGGGGAAATATGTACAAAATGATGCAGGCATCGTAACTTGAGTTTGGATGTATCAAATGCAGATTTTTTCATCGAATTTTTCAGAGTTTTAATGTTTTTTATAATAACCAGGCCGTAGACGAATCCATAAATGAAGTTTCATACCAAACGGTCCATCCGATCTCGAGTTATAAATGGTGTAACCAACAACTTTGTTTTATATATATAGATATACTTTTCGTATTAATTCAATATATTTCTAGTTTATAACGCTTTATGAACAAAATGACATATAGGTACAGTGAACGGACAAAATGACATAGGTATTTCAGCTGAATTAACCGTATCTACCGGACAACACCGAGACCATTCATCCCAGTCTCCATCAGCAAACAAGAGCCAGGACTTGTCTTAACATATTCATAACAAAATATTCATCTGCGGCTTATAAAGGCAATACATCTCAACCTACTCTTGCTGGTCCTATGAGGAGGTTTCTCCAATCCCTAAAGGACGATTTATAAGTGAACAAGGCAAACGTAAGCCGAGGACTCGACAAACATACTTAGTTTCAACTTCTACACCTAATAAGATTGCGATCAAATCAAAAAATGAGCCCATACCTCCTCCAAAGAAAAGGAGACAAGTCCCTAGGGCATTATTTAAAGAAGACAATGAAGAAGAAAATGTTCCTAGCAACTTTCGAGATGATGAAGACGACTGTCCATCTGTCTATTATGACCATTTTTCCCGATTTAGATCGGGAATGAACCAGTCTTCTCCAGGATCATCCCTGGAAAAGACTGGTTACGATGCATGCATTGGCTGCATTGGGCTCACGCATCTTGTGCTGATGTTCCTAGAAGAACCAAGCGTGTCATTGGTGAACTTTGTCAGTAGTTTTGTAACTATAAGTAGAAAAATACATTTGCCTATTGCCGGTATATCATTTTGTCCATTGCATTCGGACAAAATGAATTTCGTTTATCCCAATTCATCTAAGAATATTTTATCTTTTGGTACTTTTATTTCATATATGTTGATTAGATTTTATAAAGAAAGGACCAAAGATCATAGGTGTGGAATATGACATTACTGTGATTCACTACTAACAAGTTATGCCTCTGAAATAAAACCCTACGTCATTTTGTACGTACTTCTCCTATATCCCGAAACTGGATAGACTCTCGCAAATTTTGGGCAGGGAATTGACTTTATACTTCATACTTTTCCATTTGCTTTTTCTATATTTTTCGCTGTCAAAGATTTTTTTTCGTTGGATTCTTGAATGCGTATCTACCTACAAGATGGATGAACGAGCTTTCAAAACCTCATGACTTCACGTCCAATAATGACAGTCAAAATAGCGAGCTATTCAAAATGAAACCCTTCATTGGCAAATCCTTCACTTATTTTGCGTTTCATTTGCCGACTTCTGATACTTTTTTGACTTAATATTATACGTAAAATTTAGCCCAAACTTCGATGAATGGTATGTCGAGTTATTGGTCAACAAGTTACATGAAATTTGAACTCCAAATTGTGATATTGCGAGTGTACATCGGAAAGGTGCAAAATGGTGCATGCGACGGTTAAATTTTTCCGGTCATGTTCACAGTAGGTACGAGAAATTAATTTTTCAAAGCGTGATTCTTTTATCGAATTTTCGTTTTTTCGTCATCAAATTCCTCTCCTCTGGTTTTCGTGAAATTCACGAATTATTTCGACTATAAATGCGGAAAACCGTTCAAATCGAAGTTTGAAATAAAAAAAGGTTGAACCTTCATCTGTCGACTGAAATGTGAGTGACTCGTGCGATAAGCGAAAAGGGTGTTTATGAATCTGTGATCTCAGCGAATTGAAGGCACTTACCGTCGCTACTGCAACGTGAATCGACTTTTCTTCGCTTCAATTTCAAGTCCTGAAATAGGCTCATCTTGTCGAGTTCACACGGTCCACGCGTCAGAGTCATTATTCCTGGAAAGAAGAAGAAAAATAAGCACGACTGCTAAACTGGTCATCATCAATATAAGCTCGAACGAAATCAGATCAACATTTGAGAAAGAACAAAATTTAAACGAAAGAAAAAGAGTTGATAAAGTTGGGAGCTCAATGAGCAGCATAACAAAACTTCTCCATGGTCTTCAGGAAGCCAAATTGCTCTTCGCGATACGCCATATCTCTATGTTCATGACCACTGAATCTTTTCTGGTTGTTTCTGAGTTTCCAAGAAACTGAATTAATTTAAATCAGTTGAGAGTTCTTCAAATTACGAGGATGTATCTAGTTAGCCTAGACCAGTTTCATGCATAAACAAAATTGCGATACCATATCAACGAACAATAACTTCTTAGAAGTGTCAGTGTAGAGTTCGACGTCAAAAAAGTAAACCAGAGTTACGCAATAAATTAAAAAGAAGATGTCCACCGAAATTGTAAAAATCGAAAAATTGGAGTATCGAGCCATCATCAAGTACCTACCTGTATTCAAAAGGGTTAAGAGGTAAGCAGATTTACGAAGATATGCTTAATACCCTTGGTGATCAATGTCCTTCGTATGCGACCGTGAAAAATTGGACTTCAAGCTTTAAAAGAGGTAAATTTTCCATTGAAGATGATGACCGATCGGGAAGGCCAGTTTTTGTGTCAGTCCCCGAAAATATCGATGCAGTTCATGACATGATTTTATCAGACCGTCGAATTGGGCTTAAACGGATATCTGAAGCACTGAAGATTTCATACGAACGCGTTCATCATATAGTTCATGTCAATTTGGACATGAGAAAAATTTCTGCAAAATGGATCCCCAAATGTTTGAATGTTGGCCTAAAGCGTGCAATGGAGTAATCATGATTGATTTTTTTGGTAAGGGTAGAACAATAACTGTAGATCACTAATCGACATTACTGACCACTCTACAGGAAAAAATTAAAGAGAAAAGACGCGGAAAGCTATCCAAAGTTGTTTTGTTTTTACAGGACAACGCCCCAGTACACAAATCTCATGTTGCCATGCAAAAAATTCGTGATTTAGGGTTAGAATTACTAGAACACCCCCCTTATTCACCAGATTTGGCTCCGTCCGACTATCATCTCTTTACTCAACTGAAAAAAAGTTTAAAAAGTCGTAAATTTTCTTCCAATGAGGAGGTAATAAAAGCTGTGGAGGACTGGTTTTCAGAGCAAGAAGAAACATTTTTTTTTGAAAGGTCTAGAGACGTTGCAGGTTCGCTGTAATAAATGTATTCAATTAAGAAGAGAATATGTTGAGTAATAAAATATTTTGACATTGAAATTTTGTTTGTTTCTATAGTAGGCTAAGAATTTTTCAATATATCGTATTCTATACTTATAGCACTTATGACAATGAAAAGTATATCTCGTTTATAGCTTTCGAACCAATGCGTTTTCCGATGGGCGTAGCCCATAGAGCGAATAAATAGAATCGGCCAATAACAATGAATAATCACAGAGACGGATACGGCGCCGTAATTTTCTATGAATCTATCTCGTGCAATTTTTGTTGAAAAACAGGTTGCAATAATTCCAAATGTCAGAGGTATCGCAATGTTCGAAACTAAATCAGTCAAGGTGAGTTGAGGATTGTGAACTTCAGCATCGCAGTTCAACTGAATAGGAGTAGGTGAAAGTGAGCATAAACGAGAGATGAATCGAGTTTCATGGCCAGATAACGGCCAAAGTGTTGAAAATTCTTGAGTTCTCCGAGAAGAGTGACTGTCAAAATTTCTGGGAAAATTACCAGAATTGTCTATTTATAGATTCGAAAAATCTCAACTTTTGGGTGGAAAATGGTACCCTAATATCGATATATTGTCTATATGTTGTTCGAACGATTTTATTCATTCGGAAAAACCATTTTGTGGGCATGTGAAACTCATAGCTTGAGTGGTTTGAGCTCGCGAACAAAACTGAGATATGGCCAACATAAAAATGAAAATTTCTTAGGAAATATCTGGTATATGGTCGAGTTAGGTACCGAAATATAGGTTTTCGAGGGCGCTGAATTCAATAAAAATTAATCTAGAGTCCTATCTGTCATGGTTTAGGTTTTCACCAGCGACATTTAATTTGTTCGAAAATGACAAAGCTCCGGTGCCTGTCATCTAATCTATTCGGAATTTGATCAGTATTTCATTTGATCGATTCAAGAGAGATCAAACTCCGTTTCATGAGGCCTTCATAAAAGACATATACAGGAGATTTTGGCCCGTTTTATCAGCAATGTCACTCCCGAAAGACAGCCCACGCAATCTCTCAGAAAGCTTGGCGAAATCCGCAAAAACGAGTCAGAAATTCAGGTTGGACACTGACATTCAATTTCGCGCAAAGAAGGGGCCACTTTCACTTTTATACCTCATTAATTTGGCAATCGAACAAGTCGACAATATCAAGGTTCGTAGAGCGTTGACTCCAACACGTTTCGAAATTTCGATTGAACCTCGTTTCCTAATCAGGTTCAACCTAGAAATCGCGTTATGATATTCTTATATAACGGTTTTGCGAATTATTCACCGAATACGGTTGCACAACTAAGAGAGTCGGTATGCAGAATGCTTATTTTGATATTTTTGATCTAACAGTGTTATTTAAACGGGGAAGTTGTTCTACTCATTCGAATCTTCAATGATAGGAGTTTTGCGGATCGAAAACACCACAACCTTGAGTGGTGTGTGCTCGTGAATAAAACTTGAAAATGAAAAATCGAAAAATTTAAAAACGAAAATTTCTTTATTTATGGGGGCTACATGGTCGACTTTGGTATCAAAATGTAGGTTTTCGAGGTCGCTCCATTCAATGAAAGATATTCCAGAGCCCTAACTAGCATAGTTTAGATTTTCACTTGTCAAATGGCATTTTTCGAAAAATTGCAAATTTCAAACTCTCATATCTTCCGTTCCTATCATATCCGCAAAAAATTATTCATATAATATGGATCGGCATACCTCAATGTATCACTGTGCAAAATATGAGCGATTTGAAAAATCTCAAATTTTTGGTGAAAAATGCCAAAGGGGTAAGACCCCCCAAAAACACCATATTTGTCATAACCAAGGAATCCCTGGCGAATCCAAGGTCGTTTTTCGAAAGTGAAGATCTACTACCCATTCGAATCATGCAGAATACCCATTTGACTGATCAGTATCGCCTATACTTTGAGTGCTCTGAGCGTCTGAACAAAACTCGAAACTGAAAAATCGAAAAATATAAAACCGAATAATTCGTTACTTATGAGGGCTACATGGACGATTTTGGTATCAAAATGTAGGTTTTCGAGGTCGCTCCATTCAATAAAAGATATTTCAGAGCCCTAACTAGCATAGTTTAGATTTTCACATGTCAAATGGCATTTTTCGAAAAATTGCAAATTTCAAACTCTCATATCTTCCGTTCCTATCATATCCGCCAAAAATTATTTATATCATATGGATCAGCATACCTCAATGTATCACTGTGCAAAATATGAGCGATTTGAAAAATCTCAAATTTTTGGTGAAAAATGCCAAAGGGGTAAGACCCCCCAAAAACACCATATTTGTCATCACCAAGGAATCCCTGGCGAATCCAAAGTCGTTTTTCGAAAGTGAAGATCTACTACCCATTCGAATCATGCAGAATACCCATTAGACTGATCAGTATCGCCTATACTTTGAATGCTCTGAGCCTCTGAACAAAACTCGAAACTGAAAAATCGAAAAATATAAAACCGAATAATTCGTTACTTATGAGGGCTACATGGACGATTTTGGTATCAAAATGTAGGTTTTCGAGGTCGCTCCATTCAATAAAAGATATTTCAGAGCCCTAACTAGCATAGTTTAGATTTTCACATGTCAAATGGCATTTTTCGAAAAATTGCAAATTTCAAACTCTCATATCTTCCGTTCCTATCATCTCCGCCAAAAATTATTTATATCATATGGATCAGCATACCTCAATGTATCACTGTGCAAAATATGAGCGATTTGAAAAATCTCAAATTTTTGGTGAAAAATGCCAAAGGGGTAAGACCCCCCAAATACACTATATTTGTCATCACCAAGGAATCCCTGGCGAATCCAAAGTCGTTTTTCGAAAGAGAAGATCTACTACCCATTCGAATCATGCAGAATACCCATTAGACCGATCAGTATCGCCCATACTTTGAGTGCTCTGAGCGTCTGAACAAAACTCGAAACTGAAAAATCGAAAAATATAAAACCGAATTATTCGTTACTTATGAGGGCTACATGGACGATTTTGGTATCAAAATGTAGGTTTTCGAGGTCGCTCCATTCAATGAAAGATATTCCGGAGCCCTAACTAGCATAGTTTAGATTTTCACATGTCAAATGGCATTTTTCGAAAAATTGCAAATTTCAAACTCTCATATCTTCCGTTCCTATCATCTCCGCCAAAAATTATTTATATCATATGGATCAGCATACCTCAATGTATCACTGTGCAAAATATGAGCGATTTGAAAAATCTCAAATTTTTGGTGAAAAATGCCAAAGGGGTAAGACCCCCCAAATACACCATATTTGTCATCACCAAGGAATCCCTGGCGAATCCAAAGTCGTTTTTCGAAAGAGAAGATCTACTACCCATTCGAATCATGCAGAATACCCATTAGACCGATCAGTATCGCCCATACTTTGAGTGCTCTGAGCGTCTGAACAAAACTCGAAACTGAAAAATCGAAAAATATAAAACCGAATTATTCGTTACTTATGAGGGCTACATGGACGATTTTGGTATCAAAATGTAGGTTTTCGAGGTCGCTCCATTCAATGAAAGATATTCCGGAGCCCTAACTAGCATAGTTTAGATTTTCACATGTCAAATGGCATTTTTCGAAAAATTGCAAATTTCAAACTCTCATATCTTCCGTTCCTATCATCTCCGCCAAAAATTATTTATATCATATGGATCAGCATACCTCAATGTATCACTGTGCAAAATATGAGCGATTTGAAAAATCTCAAATTTTTGGTGAAAAATGCCAAAGGGGTAAGACCCCCCAAATACACCATATTTGTCATCACCAAGGAATCCCTGGCGAATCCAAAGTCGTTTTTCGAAAGAGAAGATCTACTACCCATTCGAATCATGCAGAATACCCATTAGACCGATCAGTATCGCCCATACTTTGAGTGCTCTGAGCGTCTGAACAAAACTCGAAACTGAAAAATCGAAAAATATAAAACCGAATAATTCGTTACTTATGAGGGCTACATGGACGATTTTGGTATCAAAATGTAGGTTTTCGAGGTCGCTCCATTCAATAAAAGATATTCCAGAGCCCTAACTAGCATAGTTTAGATTTTCACTCGTCAAATGGCATTTTTCGAAAAATCGGAAATTTCAAACTGTCAGAGCTTCCGTTCCTGCTATGGTATTCGGAAGTAATCTATATAATGTTGATCAGCATAAGACAAAGAACATCTGTTTATAACTTGTTTTCATTTGTTTAAAAGAACCTCATCTAGAGAACACCTGTAATGTTATTCAAGATGCGATCTTATTTATAGGAGTTAAATCGGAATATTCAGATGAATCTAGTTATTCAAGATGTATTCTGTGTATCTAATTAATAAGTTCAGATGAATTTAGACAAAATCAATGAAACCCTTTATTCCCACAGATAAAACAGCCTTAGAAGAATCTTGGAAATTCTCCATTATCCGTATTTCAATCCCAAATTACCATAAAATTAAACAAATTTCAGCCATCCTGCTATCTGCAGAAAGAGCCTTATTAAAATTGACTGACAAAATAACGAAGAGAAAAGGAATATTAATGACAATTAATCCAATCATTCGATGTAAATAGGTACCTAAAGATTCGACTCGGTGAAGCTACTATTATTACTTAATTACATCAAGTCCTTGGGGAGTTGACAAAGAAAGGTCATTCTTGATATGTAACAGTACCTTGCAGAATACTGATGTGGCTTTCCCGGACCTTCATTGACTTAGGTTATGGCAAAACTTTGACACTGCAAAACTCGAATCACGGCATTCTCAACCACAGATATTTTTATCGGTCAGCATCAAACTTTGGCAGACAAACAGAGCATAGAACACTGTTGAGTAACTGACCCTAAGGTTGCGTAGTAAATGTGATAAAATACATAACTAAGGCAATGGCTGTTGTTGTAGTGAGTTATTGAATCCGCTATTTTTTTCTGTTTGTACTCCTTATCACCGTTATCATTTCCGAATGGGTTGAACTCAGATTCACGCATGTGTGTGAAAAGCTGGGCTTCCATTATCATGCAATTCTTGTTGGTCATGACGTCATATCTTTTTGTGCAAGATTGAACGGGGGCAAATCAACAGGATACGATAGATTCGAAGAAATCGTCATATTCAGCGGGTTGATGCAGCAGCGTGAAGCTAGTAAGACTCTTAGTCCTCTGTAGAGGTGTCCAAGCTTAGAATCAGATTGGTATGTTCTTGAGGTTGCAAGACTTGACGGTGAAGCAAATACATCGAATTGAATTCACCTTCGCGAACGTGAACTCAGCTTCGTTCCAAAGCTACAAAAACGAAACTTCTCAACGTACACTCACAGGTTCGGTCTAGGATACTCTCGAACAAAGGTTACAGGAGGACCTTGAGTACCTTGCAGCGTATTTCATGACCGGCATTCTCGATTTCTTGGCCGTTATTTATTGTGCTTGGTTTTAATTGAAATCGCATTTACTGTTACTGCATCTTTGGAAAACGATAGCATTGTTCGTCGAAGAGCCTTTATTGAAACGGCTTTATGCATGGGAACGATAACTTTATCCGAGAATATTTAGTCACCTTCTACATATTCCGTTGAATAATGCATAAGTTATGTTGTTGGGAGATATTGTTTGTCTTTATTAGTATTGTGACATAATTACTGTGCAATATTTCGTTCGGAATATACCGCAGTCGTGTCTGAGGTTGACAGCTTCTCAGGCAGTTGATATTGATTATTTAGAGCAGACTTGATCTATTTCTTTATTCAGAATCGTTTCAATTAAACCTCATCCAAAATTTGATCCCGAATAGAGAATATTTGACTGAAAGCTCGAATAACTCAGGAAAGCTTCGGATTATGATCTCAATCGCATCAAAATTTGATGAGAAATCCAAAAATGTGATGAAACGATACAACAGTAACAAAAACATGATAATACACTGCGCAAAAAAATTAACGCGCATTATGGAAATCTCAAATTTATTCTACAACTGAAGGTTTTCTCAATGATATTTATTTTTATCAGAATTATGCATGCATATGTTATCCACTTTCAACGTTTTTCTTCAATACAGATGTTTTCTCCCAGCAGGAATAAAAAAAGATGATATTATCAGATTTTGAATGTATTGGCTCCATTCTAAAATCAGTTGTTCTCGATCAATTCTAGTGATCAATAGTTTTTCTTTCGTTTGATTTTCTACACTCGATCGCTATGCAACGCGAAACACGCAATTTGACCCAAGAGGAATGTGCCCAAGCGGTTGTTTTGCGAGAAGAAGGGTGGACATACACAAGAATTGCAGAAAGGTTCGGAGTTTCCCATACAAGTGTCTCCAGAATTTTGCAGCGATTCAGGGAGACAGGTATGAATGTCCGAAGACCAGGACAGGGTAGACCAAGGGTAGCAACTTCTTCGTTGAGACAATGGTTTGCAACCGCTCGCCTCCTTCAAAATCAGCTTGAGCAAACTCATGAGGTGCAAATTAGCACTCAGACAATAAGAAATTGCCTCAGAGAATATGATTAAAGGCCTCGTGTCGCGGCAAGAGGCCCAGCTCTTACCCCAGCCCATCGAAGGGCGCGTTTGGATTTTGCGAGAGAGCATATCCATTTGGGAAAGAGTTCTCTTCACAGATGAGTCTAGAATCTGCCTCTACCATTGTGATCGACGTTCCCTTGTATACAGACGTCCACATGAAAGATATGCTCAGTGCAATTTCCTGAATACCTCTGGTTTCGGGGGAGGATCGATTATGGTATGGGGTGGAATATCTTTGACTGCTCGCACAGACCTAGTGGTTGTTGATAATGGAGCTATGAATGCTGATAAGTATATAAGGAACATTCTTGAAGAGCATGTAGTGCCATACATTGGTGGAAATTTCTTGAAGAGGTTGAAGTCTCTCGAATGGAATGGCCAGCAAGAAGTCCAGATCTCAATCCGATTGAGCAGGTTTGGGACAACCTCAATAGAAGGCTGAGAAGTTCAGAAAATCATCCCGCTACTCTTAATGACTTAGGAATCCAACTCGGAGAAATCTGGGAAGTATTAGATCAGAACATTTTAAGATCACTCATTTTGAGTATGAACCGTCGTTTCCGAGCTGTAATTAACGCAAGGGGTGGAAATACCAAGTATTAAATCACCTATCAGCATTTCAGTATTTTGAAAATTGTTCATTTCTCTTCTTTCACATAAGATTCGGTGAAATCCTGAATTTTCTTCCATTTAATGTGTTTTGTTTCGTTCAAAACCTTCCCGAGAGAACATAAAAAATAAGTTATGAAGTCAATGTAGAGTTAACTTTCATTAAAATTGAGATTTTCAGAATGTGCGTTAATTTTTTTGGGCAGTGTATATTGAGTACAATTTTGGGCGAGTTTAAGAATGACCCTGTACAGTTGCGTCGGGTGAGGACTATTTCAAGTAATAGAAAAATGTATATTAAAGGGTAGGTACTGATCTACTGTGAACTCAGCTTCTTTATAAAAGTCCCAAATCGATAAATCCAACATTTTGGTTAAAAAGCATGAATGATTCGTCACGAAAAGTGATCTGAAGCTGCTCTGAATACCAGAGAAAGCTCAAATGTGGGCATGAACAACGAAAAAAGAAAGTGAAAGCATGATGAAGGTATCTTCATTTGGACCAAGAAGGATGACTCAGGTCTTTGTTATGTTGGACCACTTCCGAATGTGATTCCTGGTTTGAATTGCAGGATATTTCCACTAAATTCCTTCTGTATTCATCCCTCTGGGTTAAAAGGTTGGAACCTTATCAAAAATTGAAGAATATTTGAGATATTTTCTCTCTAGTCATATTCGATACGACCATTTCAAGACAATTTTTTTATTATTGATGCAGCATAATCGTAACATTGCCATTGTTGTTTTCAAGGAAACTAACAAAATTTCGGTTTTATCCAGGCACGAGTTTTGAAGCCTATCTTTTTTATAGTGAAACACCTGTCTAAATAACAAACGGTATCATTGAGACAAAAGCATGAGAGGGCACTGACTCCAATGACAATTCCTTTGAAAAAGTGATTCATATAGGAAATATCGTGCACGGTAGATAATTAAGCCACCAGGTCCTATCAAATGATCCCAAAATCAGACGATGACATCAATGTTTATTGACGGTCAATGAACCTCCTCGTTTTCAACCGTTTGCGAGTATTTGGCAAATTTGGCGAACTGATAATTCGAACTCAAAATAATGAATAAACACTTGGCAGATAAAATGTTTGACATTGTATCTTGAGACTTCCTTATTGCCAGGGTCGTTTTTTGGGGTTATATCAGTTTATTGTGTGCGGTTTGAATGGAAAAACAATAACCTGGCCATGAAAGGTATACAGTTTGTTGTTTCCAGGTATTTCATTAACACTAAGATTGAAATCTTTATGAATACTCGAATGAAAACAGCAGATACGTAAGTCTGATGAATGCCGAAGATTCAACTCCAAAATCTTCTTATTAAACAATTTTTTGCTTCTTCAGTTGTTGCTTTAAAAAATGTTATATTTTAAAATGGCTTTAATTTACTTCAACTATTCAAAAGTTCATCGTAAACTTTAGCTGATGGAAGTCTGTAGCTCTTGAACAATGAACAAAATGAATCTTCACTTTTATAAAGTATCGCGGTTGGCCATGATTTAGGTTTATCAAGTTTTTTCCCCTAGAACAGACGCAGTTTGGCACTCGTGAAAATTAATCGACATTGCCAGGTCTACTTTCTATTTACTCTTTTTCAACTTTGTAAATGGAGTTAGTTCTTCGAAGATTCAACTGTGGCGCAGGTTTCGTAGAACTACTACATTTTCATACTGGAGTATTTCAGGTTGTGCAAAAATGTAGTTAAATGTCTTCTGAATTAACATAATATTTTCTCAAATTCATTAATTTCCCAAAGGAACATTTTAATAAATACGTAATTACTACGATTTTTTAGCAGAAACGGCAACGTTGTGGGCGTATCTGACAGTGAATGACCATAACCTAAAATTTTCAAAATATATACGGTGAAATGTGTCAAAATTTCATGGCAAACCGCGATACTTTATAAAAGTGAATGGAGTATAACTATACTCATGTTCATTGTGCACTTAATCTACTGCATCAAAAACTTCAGAACTCATCTGATGGATTGAGGAAGCAGTTCTAAAGAAGGCTTTACTGGACGAAATCTATCACCAAACCAAACAAACCATAATCCGAGAAGAACAACAAGTCTCACCGTAAGATGTCATTTTCTCCCATCAACTCGAGGTTAAAGTCGCTCGGCTAAGTCCAAAAAAGTCAGGCTCTCGTTCTATGATCGGAACAAAGAGGAAGATCACTCCCAGAGCACATGGCAGAGCTTTCGCGCACTCAGGTCCGCCAGAACTGGTCTAAGTCGCGATGGCGCGCTTCTAGCGCTAGTCGCGATCACTAACGGTACAAGTTGTACTATAGAAACAGCTAGACACCGCGTAGAGTCCAAAGTAGGGCAGCAACTATGGCTGGAAGTCCCGTGGTACCGCAGTCAACAGAACTTGTAGTGGTACGGTCGGGTGGGGCGAAATGCCATCTTCATCAGCCGGAGAACCACTCTCACCTCGACCACGTTATCGACTGTCTGCCGTTTCAGCGTTATTGCGTGTCACTTCTACTTTCAGGATCGACCGGGGAACCTCTTGGGCGGGCGAGGTGAAGGAAATGGCGATGGGAGGTTGTCTTTCTCTCGGACTCACCTTTCATTGCACGTTTTTCGTGGTGGAGTTGGGGGAAGAGAGCTTGCGTAACTTCCTTGGTCGATGCAACAGATGCAGTTTTTTGCGGTTTGGGGGTATTAGAAAGCAACCCGCTAGATGTCTTAGGAAGACTCGGTTGGCCGTAACAGATCTACTGGAAGTGGATGATCGCAAGAGCAGTGGCTTGCTTTGGTCATGGCATCTAACTCTACGGACAGCGCGTATTTGAGGTTCACCAAGAGCAACAAATTGTTGGAGAATCCTCTCTGTTCACTAGATCTGGCTTCCCCAGACTTCCATGTGTTCCCTCGAAAAATATTGAGCCTTGAGATCAGTTCAAAGATGGCTCCAATCAATTGAAACATCACTGAAAACAACGTATGGAACTCTGTCCTGATGGCACTGAAGAAAAATGCATATTCAGTAACAGAATCCTGACATTTTTGCGGCTGGTTTTCAATTTTTTGTCCACAACATGACTACGAGTTCAAAGCTTGGTGACGATATCAATGTTTATGATTGATGATTCGGTAGATCCTGCAAAAACAGTGTAATGGTTTGGGGGCTGTTTCTCATGGTAACCTTCAACCACTTTCGTTTATTCCAGTTAGAATGGCAGCTGCCATTCTACTTCCTGTAGAGAAAAATGCGATCTTTGCGCCATTTTCCACAGACTCTGACGCACTCAGGGCCAACTGCAACACTTCGACTTAAGGGGACGTTATACTCTGGCGGACAGCACCGATTCTCCATTCAAAAAGTGCCTTTCATTTTTCCACCTCAGAGCTTGATTTTTTTAATTCTCCTGGAATTTCAGACAGTCCTCTGCGATTTCACACTTTCTGGGAGTCTTTTCAGTATTTCCATCATTTTTTGCACTATTTAATCGCCTATCCAAATAGAATTTTTTTAGACTCTCAAATTCAACCCGATTTTTTTATGCGAAACAATAATTTTTTCAAAGAGAAGAGATTGGAGTGCCCTCAAGACATCCTTTAACTTCAATTTAAAGAAAAAATCAAGCTTTTAGGTGAAAAATTAAGGGCGTTAACTTGGAAAAATGAAAGGCACTTTTTGAATGGAGAATCGGTGCCTTAGCTGATTTTTTCATGCGAAAAAATAATTTTATCGAAGAGAAGAAATTGGAGTGCCTTCAAGATATCCTTCAACTTCAATTTGAAAAAAAAATCAAGCCTTTAGGTGAAAAATTGAGGGCGTTAACTTGGGAAAATGAAAGGCACTTTTTGAATGGAGAATCGGTGAATTAATCCGATTTTTTCATGCGAAAAAATAATTTTATCAAAGAGAAGAAATTATAGTGCCCTCAACACATCCTTCAACTTCAATTTGAAAAAAAAATCAAGCCTTTAGGTGAAAAATTGAGGGCGTGAACTTGGAAAAATGAAAGGCACTTTTTGAATGGAGAATCGGTGCCGAAGTCGATTTTTTCATGCGAAAAAATTATTTTTTCAAAAAGAAGAAATTGGAGTGCCCTCAAGACATCCTTTAACTTCAATCTAAAAAAAATCAAGCTTTTAGGTGAAAAATTGAGGGTGTGAACTTGGAAAAATGAAAGGCACTTTTTGAATGGAGAATCGGTGAATTAATCCGATTTTTTCATGCGAAAAAATAATTTTATCAAAGAGAAGAAATTATAGTGCCCTCAACACATCCTTCAACTTCAATTTGAAAAAAAATCAAGCCTTTAGGTGAAAAATTGAGGGCGTGAACTTGGAAAAATGAAAGGCACTTTTTGAATGGAGAATCGGTGCTGAAGTCGATTTTTTCATGCGAAAAAATTATTTTTTCAAAAAGAAGAAATTGGAGTGCCCTCAAGACATCCTTTAACTTCAATCTAAAAAAAATCAAGCTTTTAGGTGAAAAATTGAGGGTGTGAACTTGGAAAAATGAAAGGCACTTTTTGAATGGAGAATCAGTGCCGTAGCCGTCGGCCAGAGTATATCGTCTAAGTGCAGCTCACTGGAATAATCCGACTGCATCGTTGCCAAAGCTCCTCCCAAGGCGATATAAGGGCAACCTTTTTTTAGGGTAGGAAGGACCATCGTTTAGCTTTACTTCTAAGATCCGCATCGAACTTGAATTCGGGCTGTTATACAAACACCCGAACTATCGAAAGAGATAATAATAGGTCGAAATTGTAAAACCTCGCCGTTCACCGTGACATAGAATTCGTACGCTGAACCCAATTTCGTATTGCTGTGTTTCTCAATAACGCACAATGCCAAGTTGCTTTCGATGCCGAGCGCTCTGGTGATGATGTTGTCGCAATCTTTCTTTATTTTCGATGGGAACAACACCGGTCGGTCAATAACCGAAGGTAGAAATCATAAATAGAAATTTCGGTTGATTGTACACTCCGCGTTATCATGGTCGATCTGGAAAACCCTTTCTAATGCGAAGCCGAAAGTAAGATTGGTCTGAGTCACTGAGCGGGCCATCACTTTCGTTTTCTTCTCTGCTCGGCTCTCAAGTCATGCTTTCATTCATGGTCTTTAAATTTTCGGTCATACATTCCGTTTTTTATACATCTTTGAAATCCACCGAATAAAATATTTGATGACCTCCCAATTCACCTGACCTTAACCCCATCGATTTTTTTTTATTTTATTTTCGGTTGCTATAATACTAACAAAGATATGAGCTCGAGAAGCTTTTATTCAAGATTTTCAGGCGAATATGTAGGTTGTGAAAATACGTTTGATTGTGTTCAAAAAATATAAGTGCCACTGTTGAAAGACGAATTGAATAATTTGGTGGTCAACTCGAATCATCGATTCCACTGAAACAATCAAACAAACATACATGTTGACACAGACTTGGCATTGTTATCTATCAATATTCACAAATACTGGAAATAAATTCTTCGTTATTTATAATTATTATCCACTATCAGAAGGCGCATTTTGACAAGGCAAGACGACAAGTTCCCACTCTATCTTTTGAAATGTGGGTCAAATAAGATACCGCTTGTGTGATATGTGTATGCTTTTCGAAAGAATTGTATTTGGACTACTTGATATCGTCTATCGGTCACAGTGAAATGGAAAGTATTATTGAATTTTTGATTGACTGTAGTTATTACAATGCAGAGAAATAATTTTTCATTTTCGTAGTTTAGACTTCAGTATCATCGTATAATAATAGAATAGGAAGTTATTTCATGACGTCATCCACAACCAAGGATCAATTTATTTGAATCGTGTTCAGGTACCTTGTACAACGTTATAACTTACTACTCGTTCCCATTGACAAACATTTAATGGGTCCACTACGAACAAATACCTATTTACAGATGAACATTAAAGATTGACTACAAAAATTGTAGACGTAAACTTGTTTGTTTCAAGTAATAAAATTTATGTTTAGATTTGAACTGAATTCCTGAGGCAAATTCAAATTATATCCTTCCTATACAGAGTGTAACAGCCAAATGGAATAAATTCGATAACGAATAAATGAGGGGGTGTTAGGAAAAACGCTCGAACATGTCGATTTAAAATGCGCATATTTTTCAAGAAAATGAAATTATATAGGGTGTTCCATGCGACCGTGGCCAATACCAACTTTCTTATTTCAAATGCAGCCCCCTGTATATTATTCATTTTTTGGATTCTTCAGAAAATTCTAGACATAATTCATGTACAATGTCCTACACCTATCTTCAACTTTTTCAGAAATATTAAGTGTTTTCAGATTTTTTACAAAAATTAACATTTTAAATGAAAATTATTTTATTTCACAAATTCGATACATTACACTCAATACTTATTTCCCATTTACCTCTTGATATGAAGAAAGTAAGCAAAAACGCCTGAAATGTTGAGTAACGTTAGAAGACAATTCTACACCAGATTAGCATGTTGCCAAGACGTTTGCTGCGAGCATTTTGAACATTTCCTGCATTGACATTAATGTTTTTCTTGTTTTTTTTAATAATTAAGAATTAATCAGTATTACTTATTAGGTTTCAAGTGTAATGTACCGAATTTGTGAAATAAAATAATTTTTATATAAAACGTTAATTTTTGCAATAAATCTGAAAACACTTAATACTTCCGAAATAGTTAAAGATAGGTATGGGACATTGTGCATGAATTGTGTCTAGAAATCTCTGAAGAATCCAAAAAATAAATAATATACAGGGGGTTGCATTTGAAATAAGAAAGTTGGTATTGGCCACGGTCGCATGGAACACCCTATATAATAATATTTTCTGGAAAAAAGTGCGCATCTAAAATTACAAATCGACGTGTCCGAGCGTTTTTCCCAACACGCCCTCATTTATTCGTTATCGAATTTATTCCATTTGGCTGTTACACTCTGTATACATATACAATCATCGTCACCATCGGTTGTTGGGTAGAAAATTAAAGATCACAACAACATTTGTAATTTTTATATTTCTTCCGACCAAAATTAGGAAGAAACAGGCGAATGGTATGGAGTGGTATCACATGCATGGAACGAGTTATCGTAATCACTATAACTCGAACGAAAAAACCTACAGATAAATTTTTTCGATCGGGTAGAGAATGGCTTATTCAAGTTACATGTGAAGTCCTTTTGACAGCTGTCAAGGATGTTTGATTTCTGGATGCGAATCTACTGGGTGGATGAATCAATTTCCGCAGCGTTTGTTAATTGAAATAATGAAGCAAAAACGATAAAAAAATTAACAATGTCTATTGTAAATGTGAACTCGTCCAAAGACACGAAAATTGAAGCACACCTCCGCGTTTCCAAAGAACCGTTACCCCGTCGATGTGGTACCTGAAAAAGGCGAACTCCGCGACCATGTTAATCACAAGGTAATGGCGATTACACCAGGAGAAAGTAGGAAATGACTACGATACACTGAAAGTGAAAACGTCTCACTCCTGCGGCAGCGTGAAGAAAGGCAGCAGTCGAACGACGAAGAAGTCCTCAACTTTCACTGACTGCGTGGATGAGATACACACGATAGTCCTCAGGTTATGTGCGATGGACCAAAACGAAATGCCAATTTTGTTTTGATATTCGCTCGATCGGGTTCAACGACTGATCTTTGTGAAATTCGCTGCTCTTTGGAAATCGCCTTCGAGGAAGGTTGCAGGCTTGCTGCTACATCAATCGGAACAGAGAAGATAACTTGTTAGGATAAGTGGTGAAAAGTGTCCTCCCTTGCCGCCTCTAACGAGCCGCCACTGCTCTGGCGTTTGTTAACCCCCTGTCCCAACTAGGGGACTCTCCTAGCACCACCAGTAAACCTAGAGCAGCCTTCAACTCTCATTACAAAACGCGACTCAACAGGTGAAGGTCCCAACAAGACAACAATTCGCTCTTATCGACTCCCCAACCTGTAGGTACTACTGGTCCATCCAAGCTGTCCTCTTCTTCCATCTAACTCGAAGCCAGCGTGTCAGCAACATTGCAGAAAATTTAGAATGTTCAAAACCGAGGACAGCCTTATTGAGCAAACGAGCTGGCACATAAGGAAGGACGACGGTTACGCAACTCCATGACAAACAACACACAATCGCAGGTTATTCACCTGAACTCTGTGCGAAAAAATTGATTGCCAGTTTCACTTCTCGCGGTAAGAGAAAGTTGACCCACATCGAGACCGATCTAAGTGGCAGCGGTAAAAGTTTTTAAAATAAGCTACATGTACTGCCGACCAGACGTATGGAGATACGCTTGCATAAAACATTACCCGATAGAACTGAATAATTTAATACATTGATTAATTGTTGCTCCGTGTTATTGTAATCGGACAGTCATCTTACCTGCTGTTTGGATAATTGCTGACCGTTCTAACAACCATAATAGCGCATTTCCTAATCGCACAAATTTATTGGAATGCGTGAATATCAATGTTATAATTTAAATTTAATTGCTCTCCGATAGAAGTCGGCCCAGCACTAAAGACCCTCTTGAATTCCATAAATATTGAAAAGAACAAGACTGTAGAACCTGAAAGACAGAGTAAATATATTATTGAAGAGGTCTATAGACCAGGAAGAGCTTTTGAATTTTATGAGTGTGTATAAGGAGGGGACTAAAGAACGTTAAAACTCAGTAAATATATTGCGAAGGGAACTATATACCATAAAAGCCCCTGAATATCATGAATATGCCTAAAAAGAGGACTATAGACCCTTAAAACCGAGTTTTTCTATTATTGATGAGAACTATAGACCATAAAGAGTTCTTGAATATCATGAATATGCAAAAGAAAAGGACTATAGATCCTTGAAACCGAGTTAATCTATTATTGATGAGGACTATAGACCATTAAGAGCCCTTGAATATCATGAATATGCCAAAGAAGAGAACTATAGACCCTGAAAATCGAATTAATTCATTATTGATGAGGACTATAGATCCTTAAAACCGAGTTAATCTATTATTGATGAGAACTATAGACCATAAAGAGTTCTTGAATATCATGAATATGCAAAAAAAAAGGAATATAGATCCTTAAAACCGAGTTAATCTATTATTGATGAGGACTATAGATCATTAAGAGCCCTTGAATAACATAAATATACCAAGAAAGAGAACTATAGTCCCTAAAAATGAAATAATTCATTATTGATGAGGACTATAAAAGATCCTTAAAATCGAGTAATTCTATTATAGATTAGGGCTATAGAGTATAGACCATAAAGAGCCCTTGAATCGCATGAATATGCCAAGGAAGAGAACTATAGACCCTAAAAATCGAATTAATTCATTATTTATGAGAACTATAGACCATAAAATGATGTCGGAACTCGTTAATGAGCAAAAGAAGGAACCTATAGAACCTAAAATCCGAGTGAATCTATTATTGAAGAGGACTATAGACCATAAAGAGCTCTTGAAAATCATGACTATGCAGAAGAAGACGACTATTCATCCTAAAAACGAAGTGAGTTCATTATTGAAAAGGTCTGTAGTAGATCTGTCGAATTTGTTGAATATGCGTTAGAAAATGACTACAGACCAAAAAAAGCTCTTGAATTTCATGAATATACAAAACAAGTGGACTATTAGACCTTAAAAACTGAGAGAACTATTGAATTGAAGATTACACTATAAACTTTTAACTGTAGACTATAAAACATTAATTATGTGGATAATATTCGACGGAAGATGACTTCGAAAAAGTAGTATGAACTGTTGGCGTATGAACCCCAGATGAAATGATCCTAGAACCTTGATCTTATAGCGACATTTATGTAAGCAACTTGAATTTTGTACCCCCTTATGAATTGACATAACAATATGCTGAGGCCATATCTACCGAATCTGTAACGTAGGCCTAATACTCTGTGATCTGAATCGATGTGCTTTTCGATGATCCGAATGTCTCTCTCTCTCTCTCACGACGACGCTATCCTGACAGACACAAGCAAGTAATAACATAACCTACCATTTTGTTGTACACTGAGTGTTATTTGATTTGTACGAATCTGTACGAATAAGGCCCACTGATAAACTGTGATTAAACAACACGTGAACCACCCTGAAGTGTTTTATTATTTAACATCAGAAGCGGGATAGGTTCTTTTCTTTACCAAGAAAGAATTAGAATCCAAAATCTACGAGTTTTATTGAGTTCTTTTGTGCAAACGAATTCATCCAAAATGGATCAACAAAGTCAAGAGAATGCTGCCCAAGTTGAACAAATGACGATGGTACAAATGTTGGAGATTCAGTCTCAACTGCAGATTAAAATGATGGAATTTATGGCGAACATGGCAAGTGGAAGATCGAGTGCAAACAACAACGAGGTTCAAAACAACCACGTGAATTTCATGCAGTACGATCCCGATGATACACCTTTTACAACCAAGGAATGGCTTGAAGAAGTGAACCGTATTAAATGTGAAACAGGTATGTCCGATACATTGGTTGTTTTAAAAGCTGGTCAATGTTTGAAAGGGCGTGCTTCTAAATTCTATGTAAATTGGAAGCCTTTAAATAGAAATTGGACTACTTTTTGTAATGATTTGGAAATCGCATTTCCTTTAAGAGGAACTCCTGCCACAAGACTTTTATCCTGCATGGCAATAAAAAGTTCAGAATTTAAATTTTTAGTAGAGTATGGTCAAGCTAAACTAAATTCACTTAGAAAATTCTATAACGGATTTCCATGGGACATTATTTTAAGTCTAGTTTCACATGATATTGTCAATGCTGAAGTCAAAAATAGAGTTGAGATACAATCGCCAAAAGATGAATCAGAACTTCTTAAATTATTGTCATCTTTTGATAGTGATTCGTCAGCACCATTAACACACCTATCAGATATTAACAGAAAAAGACCACAGCAAGTAGAGAATGAAAAATTTTATTTTAAATGCAGAAACTGTGATAGAGTTGGTCACAAAGCCATTGACTGCAGAACGAAGAAACGTGCGTCAGTTTCAGAAAGACCGTATTGTAATTTTTGTAAAAAAGATGGGCATTCTGAAAATTTTTGTTGGTATAAGAAGAAACAATCTGGACCATCCAATAATAAGAACATCCAATAATATTACTCTTATCGCTAAAAGCTCCCAAAACGTTCTCTTTAGTTTGTAAAGATTTAGAATTAGATTTGTCAGGATTGGACGAGCAATTGAAAGCACAAATAATTCAAATAATTAAAAAGGGTGTTGAATCTAATCTAAACCTGATGCAGTCACCACAGGTAAACTAAAAATTCAATTGAAAGATGAATCTCCTGTTGTTTTTAGAGCAAGAAATTTAGCATACCAAGAAAGAACAAAAGTTAGGGAAATTATTAAAAATCAATTAGAATCTGGTATTATAAGATGTAGTGAATCAAATTATGCAAGCCCTATTGTCCTAGTAAGAAAGCGTAATGGCGAAATAAGACTGTGTGTTGATTACAGAGAACTGAATAAGAAAGTTTTGCGAAATAATTATCCCTTACCTAGAATTCAAAATCAAATAGACCTTTTAGCAACAGCAAAGTTTTATACAAAGCTCGATATGAAATCTGGTTTTCATCAGATCGAAGTAGAAGAATCTTCCAAACACATAACAGCATTTATTACACCAGATGGATTGTACGAATACGATAGAATGCCTTTTGGGTTTCATAAATTCTCCTTCATGTTATCAGTCAGCAATTGATAAGGCTCTCGGAGATTATAAAGAGAAAATTGCCCTAGTTTATGTTGATGATATTCTTTGTCCATGTGAAAATATTGAAGAAGGACTTCTCAATTTAAAGAAAATTGTTGATAGGCTGTCAAAGTGTGGCTTCGCACTTAATTACCAAAAATGCGAATTCTTCAAAACGTCAATAGAATTTTTAGGAGTAATAATTGAATGCGGTATTGTAAAACCCAGTCCATGAAAAATAGAAGCATGTCGATTATTTGAGTAGGAATTTGCCTTGCAAAGAACAAAATACTGGCGTTCAGCTCTGTTACAGGTACTCCCCAATCTATTGGTGAATGGCAAAAAGTCGACCCATTTTGCATGGAGATCTTGAGTGGAAATCTACATAAGGAAGGTTTTGCAGTCAACGATGACTTGGTTTGGAGGCAACAGAAAGGTTGAAAGAGCTATGCGAACCATCTTCAATGCAATGCGATCAATTTTGAACGAGAAAGATGAAAAATTATGGTATAAGGCTTTACCAAAAATTGAAAATGATCTGAACTCGACTGTGAATAAGTCGACAGGATATGCTCCTGTAGTTTTAATGAAAAACTCTAATAAGGGACTTTCGTCAACGATTAACTTGCTCAGTGATATACCGATAAAGCAAATTAATGTTGATAAAGATGCCCTCATTGAGAAACTGGATGTTTCGGCAGAGGAAACAAAGAGGAAGTTTGATATTACTCGAAAACCAGGTTACCCATTCGAGGTAAATCAGAAAGTAGTAATGGAAGTTACGCAACTGTCAAATGGTGGCAAATTGAAATTAAGCCTGTCTTGCCGAATGATCGCTATGCCCTGAAGCGAATAGGAGGTCAGAACAGAATGACTACAGCAGGACAAGAACAGCTGAGAATATGGCCTGTGGATACAGAAGATCAGTTTAAGTTTTGGTGACATGAAAGAATCCTAATGTGCAAGTGATTGGGTACTGTGACGTGAAGACTGGATAGTCATATGTGGAGACTGGATAGTCATATGTGGAGACTGGATAGTCATATGTGGAGACTGGATAGTCAATATTATATAAAGACTGGATTGGTCATATTATGCAAAGACTGGATTGGTCATATTAATTAAAGACTGGATAGTCAATATTATGTAAAGACTGGATTGGTCATATTAATTAAAGACTGGATAGTCAATATTATGTAAAGACTGGATAGTCATATTAAGTAAAGACTGGATAGTAAAAATTTTAGTGAAGTCACTTGGTTAAGAAATTTGAATTTTTGCTAATTATCTTGTTTGGATCTAATCACTTTTGTATGTGATAGTTTTTTTTTTTTTTTGGCCTGACCTATTTCAGTGTGAACAGATAATTCTTGCAATATTTGATGTACCATTATGGAAGATCTGAAATGTGTTATTTTTCAAGAAGCAAGGAATTGCGAAAGATCATTTTTATTAGTTCTAAATCTTGATGAGTGAGCATGTAAGCGGTGGTGGGTTTTTTATTTGCCTGGCTCTTTTTCCCACCTGAAATACAAAGCCGCAGCGCGAGCCAGCGCCTTGAACATTAGCCATGCCTCACAAAAACTCAATTGTATCAAATGTTAGTCAAACAATGCTTTATGTAACCTGAAAAGTATTATTGTTTGCTATGTTAATGAAACGAGGTCGTTTCAAGTGTCAGTATGGCCGTGTAAGCAACTTGAATTTTGTACCCCCTTATGAATTGACATAACAATATGCTGAGGCCATATCTACCGAATCTGTAACGTAGGCCTAATACTCTGTGATCTGAATCGATGTGCTTTTCGATGATCCGAATGTCTCTCTCTCTCTCTCACGACGACGCTATCCTGACAGACACAAGCAAGTAATAACATAACCTACCATTTTGTTGTACACTGAGTGTTATTTGATTTGTACGAATCTGTACGAATAAGGCCCACTGATAAACTGTGATTAAACAACACGTGAACCACCCTGAAGTGTTTTATTATTTAACATTTATATGCGTAAAAAAATTGATTCACTTATGTGGAAGGAGTACACACCTCGAAATGAAACAATGTGAACCATGCATATTACCTTCAACATTAATACATCTTCACACTTTTATATTCACGAAATGAAACGGCTCGTTTGAAAGATCAAATGTCTTTCAGCAATTCTCCATAGAAACCTTCTCTTCCGATATAGAATTGGATGGAAAATTTTCGATTTTGCAGGTCTTTGACCTCGAAGAATACTCGATATGCTACAGTAATATCACTTTCACTCCCCAACTTAACAGTTACCTGATTCAAAGCTCTCTTCAACTGTTTTCCGGGTTAACTGTTTTCTTGCAAAGTTTTATTAGTAAAAAGAATTTTCGTTTGATTTTAAGGGACTAGCAAATGAAAATGAGCGATCGGTTTATCTTCTAGAATAAACTGTAAACGAAAATATGCAGTTATTTTCAGTATACTCGATATGTAAAGAGACTGAGCGTGTTAAAGAAAAATAATGGTACTAGAAGAGCGCCCTGTGGTACCTCTTTCGCGAGCAAGCGGATCGTTTTCAAATTCTAGGATAATTAAGGCAAGTCCCAGTTGGATAATTAATTTCCAACGAAAAATGTTCATGTCGAGTTCAAATAGGAATTGATTAGAGTGTCAAGCTGTGCTTCAGCAGAATAATATCGCAAAAGGTCAGTAAATATTATGTAAAGCGTATGCTATAAATGTACTCCTCTTCCGTTCCACAAACATTTCGAACTAGGTCACAACATTTAATTAAGTCGAATGAACTCGATCTGTGTTATCGTGATTCATTGCATTCTGGATTTAACGCCATTTCTGAAAATTCCTCGGTTCAATGAGGTTCTGGTGGGGATTTCGCCATCTAAAGTATGATGGCGATATCGTTGATAATATGTTATCGGATCCATATAAATATAAGATCGATAGGGCAACAAGATGGCAGAAGGCAAGATGGCGGATATCGGCTTGTTTACCGTATTTTGAAGCTCCGAAAATTGCGTGTAGATGTCGACAGTGAATGGCTTCTAAATGGTAGCAGCTTTCAGCCGAATTGAAACGCTCCAACATTTCAACTAGTCTTGTTATTTAAAAATAATAATTATCCAAACTTAACATCTTAAAATACACGTACGAGGGTGTATTGATATCTAGTTAGCCTAGAGCAGTTCCATGCATAAACAAAATATTACGATACCATATCAACGAACAATAACTTGTAAGAAGTGTCAGTGTAGAGTTCGACGTCAAAAAAGTAAACCAGAATAATAAACAATACAATAAATTGAAAAAAAAGATGTCCACCGAAATTGTAAAAATCGAAAAATTGGAGTATCGAGCCATCATCAAGTACCAGTATTTAAAAGGGTTAAGAGGTAAGCTATGCTTAATACCCTTGGTGATCAATGTCCTTCGTATGCGACCGTGAAAAATTGGACTGCAAGCTTCAAAAGAGGTAAATTTTCCATTGAAGATGATGACCGATCCAGTTTCTGTGTCAGTCCCCGAAAATATCGATGCAGTTCATGACATGATTTTATCAGACCGTCGAATTGGGCTGAAACGGATATCTGAAGCACTGAAGATTTCATACGAACGCGTTCATCATATAGTTCACGTCAATTTGGACATGAGAATGCAAAATTGATCCCCAAATGTTTGAATGTTGACCAAAAGCGTGCAAGGGTAGAAGCATCGCGTTCGATCTGTGCTCGATTCGAAAACGATGTAGACTTCTTAAACCGAATTGTTACTATGGATGAGACTTGGGTACATTTCTACGATCCAGAAACAAAGCAACAATCGATGGAATGGCGACACTCTGGTTCTCCAAGACCTAAGAAGTTTCGTGTCCAAAAATCAGCTGGAAAAGTTCTTGCTTCAGTTTTTTGGGATTGCCATGAAGTAATCATGATTGATTTTTTGGATAAGGGTAGAACAATAACTAGAGATTACTATTCGACATTACTGACCACTCCACGGGAAAAAATTAAAGAGTAAAGACGCGGAAAGCTATCCAAAGGTGTTTTGTTTTTACAGGACAACGCCCCAGTACACAAATCTCATGTTGCCATGCAAAAAATTCGTGATTTAGGGTTAGAATTACTAGAACACCCCCCTTGTTCACCAGATTTGGCACCGTCCTCTTTCCTCAACTGAAAAAAAGTTTAAGAGGTCGTAAATTTTCTTCCAACGAGGAGGTAATAAAAGCTGTGGAGGACTGATTTGCAGAGCAAGAAGAAACATTTTTTTTTAAAGGTCTAGAGACGTTGCAGGTTCGCTGTAATAAATGTATTCAATTGAGAGGAGAATATGTTGAGAAATAAAATATTTTGACATCGAAATTTTGTTTGGTTCTATATTAGGCTAAGAATTTTTCAATATATACTCGTATGAATCATACAGAATAGAGACAGTTACATAGTTACATTCTATAAAGAGGTGTTGAAAAACGAGAATTGTTTGGTATTCATTTGTATTTTCCATCTCAATAAAAACATGGTTCAGGGTTCAGTAATGGCTGGAAATGTTACTACCGTTTGTGGAGACGAGGTCAAGGTCTTAAATATCCAGAATAAACACTGCCCCATAAGAAACACATTCGAGGAAGCACCAGCTCGAATTTCAATGATAAATAATTTATCGCTCTTTAAAATGCTGTAGGTAAAATATTCCTTAAGGTTGCTACCAAGCGTGAATGATCTTGTGGGGTCATCGAGAGCGCTTTATCAATGTCAATACGAATTTTCGCTTCCTGGTTCAATTTTCGGCATGAAATATTGTGTTCGCCCGAATTTATAAGCTCCTACTGGTACAGTGACGAAATTTAGAGAGATATTTCATTAGCATACGTTCAATTCAGGATTCATTCATTGTTTGTCACCAGCGGCCTCAAGGTTGCTCTGATGAAACTCAGATGAGTAGGTGGCAATGGCAAGAACAAACGAGAAAACGCGTTGCTTCAATGGTGAAAGGTTAACGGCCAATGGGAGAACTGTTCATGCATCAGTAGGTTCGATAGGAAATATGTACACCCTGTATCTGATATCCTTCTGAGCTTTTTTGTATATGGGGTGATTCGAAATTAGAAGTAATTTTTATGGCTCCAGATGTCCTTTTTGTTCTGAGTTGAGAAGTCGATTATTCAAATGAGAATGAAAGAAAGTTTGTGCGATAATTGTCATTGTGACAAACTTTCTTTTCGCTCCAACCTTGAACCTGAAGTGAGTGTGTTGGACCAAGCGAGAACAATCTGAAATTTCGATCCTGCCAACGATTGTTGTATCATAGGACGAAAACTTTCACCGCGGTTAGAGCAGTACATTGATATTGAATTTTTAATTTCAAGAACAATGGTACATGTCTTGAATTCGGGTGTGTATTGTTGTTGATGACAAGCTCGAAAAGGAGTTGGAAAACGGGTCCTTTTGAGAATTACAGCTCTTTATTTTTCGATTAATTATATTTTGTGCATCAGCGTTTGTGAATAACGAATTCTAATTCTTTCCACCAAAACATTGGAACAATTCATTATTTCTTTGTTATGTCGTGTTCACTTCACTTTCCAATAATTATTGTGACTATAGTTCCATGAATTTATTGGTATATACAAAATAAATGGTCGTCTGTCTTATGTTTTAATGTCAAATGCTGTTATGCAATATTGAGAAATTACGTAAGAATTCATCTTATATCAGGGTACCTACTCGTTTTGAAAGCCACACTTTTCAAGCTCCTAGAATTCATTGCTCTACAGGTCAGTGGAAACTTTACGAGGATATTATACTATATAGGTACTATAGAACCAAACAAAATTTCAATTTCAAAATATTTTATTACTCAAAATATTCTCCTCCTAATTGAATACATTTATTACAGCGAACCTGCAACGTCTCTAGACCTTTCAAAAAAAATGTTTCTTCTTGCTCTGCAAACCAGTCCTCCACAGCTTTTATCACCTCCTCGTTGGAAAAAATTTACGACCTTTTAAACTTTTTTCCAGTTGAGGAAAGAGATGATAGTCGGAGGGAGCCAAAACTGGTGAATAAGGGGGGTGTTCTAGTAATTCTAACCCTAAATCACGAATTTTTTGCATGGCAACATGAGATTTGTGTACTGGGGCGTTGTCCTGTAAAAACAAAACACCTTTGGATAGCTTTCCGCGTCTTTTCTCTTTAATTTTTTCCCGTAGAGTGGTCGGTAATGTCGAATAGTAATCTCCAGTTATTGTTCTACCCTTATCCAATAAATCCATCATGAATACTCCATGACAATCCCAAAAAACTGAAGCAAGAGCTTTTCCAGCAGATTTTTGGACACGAAACTTCTTTAGGTCTTGGAGAGCCAGAGTGTCGCCATTCCATCGATTGTTGCTTTGTTTGTGGATCGTAGAAATGTACCCAAGTCTCATACATAACAATTCGGTTTAAGAAGTCTACATCGTTTTCAAATCGAGCACAAATCGAACGCGATGCTTCTACCCTTGCACGCTTTTGGTCAACATTCAAACATTTGGGGATCCATTTTGCAGAAATTTTTCTCATGTCCATGTTGACGTGAACTATATGATGAACGCGTTCGTATGAAATCTTCAGTGCTTCAGATATCCGTTTTAGCCCAATTCGACGGTCTGATAAAATCATGTCAGGAACTGCATCGATATTTTCGGGGACTGACACAGAAACTGGCCCTCCCGATCGGTCATCATCTTCAATGGAAAATTTACCTCTTTTGAAGCTTGCAGTCCAATTTTTCACGGTCGCATACGAAGGACATTGATCACCAAGGGTATTGAGCATATCTTCGTAAATTTGCTAACCTCTTAACCCTTTTAAATACAGGTACTTGATGATGGCTCTGGTTTACTTTTTTAACGTCGAACTCTACACTGACACTTCTAATAAGTTATATGGTATCGCAATATTTTGTTTATGCATGGAACTGGTCTAGGCTAACTAGATATCAATACATCCTCGTATAACCTATACTTATGACTTCTGCTAGTGTTATTTCAAGAAGACCAAGGTTACAAACCGATTCTTGTCATAGCCGGGTTTTGTTGCTCTGAATAGACATAAAAAGGCCGAATTTCACTTTCTTTGATATCCCTTGATTGTGATCTGGCAAGGCCAGACAGACGAGGTTTTTATTTATATCAATATCAATGAATGAGATGTTTTTCAATATATGTTTTTTCGAAATTGAAGTTTCACGAACGGAAATTTCATATTAGCTTACATAGATGATCCTGTAGATCCTTTTTACGATGGTCTACCTCAAGAACCTCGCAAGTAACGCGATGTTGTCACATCCTGCTAGTTTCCTTTCGATATCGACAACTCCGACTCGCTCAGATATAGAGAGGAGTGGAGACTGGAGTGGGGATAAAATGTCGGATCCCACCACTTTTCGACCTTATGTTTCGATTTCAATGGAACTCTATGCTCTCTCACATAGCAATGACCTGCATGTAGGACAAATGTTGCAACACGACGCCATTATAGAAGCTATTATTTGCAGATACGAAGTTCATAATTTTAAATACGAAAATAATTCCACGCTTCGTTCTCGGACCGTTTTATACCTCGTTCGAACGCTCTCGAGGATATACAGGGTGAACGATAAAAATTCGAGTTTCGATTATGATGAAATATGGGGCTTTTTATGAGGGGTCTTTGATGAGGACATCTTTGATTTGCTGTTGAAGCCATTTTGTTAGTTTTGAAGTTTGATTTTCACGAACGAATTCTACAAGGTATTCTCACAATTATGTCGCGTTTTTATTCTTATTTCGGAGTTAAATCCTGCCTTGAAAACCTTCATCAATACCTATAAAATGTTCGACCTGCACATGATAAAGCGGTTAATTTTTCAAGTCGAATCACACTGTATAAAGTTTCTCAACAAACAAAACATCGCTTATGTCACTTCCACAGTTCATACAAATCTAATGACACCTCATATGTTAAAATCCTTCAAGCCTTTCGGGCTGTAGAGCATGACCAATTTCATGTTTGGCTTATTTTTTTCCTGAGTTCAGCCTAAAGTGGTAAAACTCCGAAAGAGAGGGCATCCTGGCATAAATCAAACATAGGGGTTTCCTAATTTTGTCTTGGACACCCTGTATACGTACATACACCCGAAAAAAACATTACTCTCTTTCTATCGCAGTTGGGTAACACAAGAACTGAGCTCACGCTTATTTAGAGGAACTGGCGCCTTCACCATTTTGTAAATTCCAGTATTTATTTTTCAAATAATTGTAGGGGTCTTCCGATTATTCTTGGAACCATAGTTTTAACAACTATTGTACAAAGGCTATTTAGAGCCCTGAAACCTTTAACTCATTGGTCTGGACAACTAATAATCCCACAAAAGGATTTTTTTCAAATAATGGTATAATTTCTTACGAACCAAACAATCTTCTTGGCTGAAATTAAACTTTCTTTCTTGTGCAAGTGGGGAAGAACCCAAGAATAAAACTATCATAGATTTTATTCATCTATTTAATTATGTATGGTACAAAGAATAAAATCGGAAATTCCAATTATTAGCATTCACAATTCAACTTGAAAAAAGCGAAATATCTAGTTACAAAATAACCAATAAATATTACAAACATAAAGAAAAATTATCGTTTAAAGAGCGACTTTGAGCCTGAATTATCACCATGAAAAATATATAGAACCTCTCACAATAAAATTCACAAACTACATAACATAAAAAAGTGAGATATTCATGGACAAAAACTAATGACAAACTACAAAAGAAACTATACCGAAACAAAATGTCTTTTTAGAAGCAATTTTGATTAGTTTAGCTGCTTTGAGAGCACTGAGCTCCTTCGTCATTAGTTCAGGGGCGTCCATAATTTTTTGTCTTGAGGGTAAATAATAGAAACATGTTGCGAAATGGTGGATGAGACGGGGCCTCCCAAGTAAATTGCACTCAAAAGCCTTCCCGATTTTCTGGAAAAAGAGGGTTGGCTCAAATGGCGTTCGAAGTTCACTGTCAGCCCTTTATGCAATCTACGAATTTGGTTGTCTCAAACATCTCCATTGGTATTCAAGGAACTATTCTAGATACAACCACAATTCCGATTATTGCAAAACAGCGTTGCCATCCATCGAAACCAAAACCGTTGGACTAACGTTCGAGAAAGTTACAATTCACTTTCAAACTGCAGTTATTATGATGCATTTCATTTCAGGATGCATTCGTTCAACGTTGATTGGCACTTTACATAACTCGTGCCGTAATACCCTCGCTCTGACTTGTGGTATTTGAAACAAGAATTAACCTAGTTAGGCGCTTGAGCTATCGTTCGTCTAATTGCGTCTGGGCTGTACGGCGGCCATGCACCTGCACTTCGTTGCATGCACTCGCCGTTTCTCAGGATTCGGCAGTGTTGCCAGGTTGAAAATGAGGAAAGCGGTAGACAGGACCAAAAAAAGCGGTAGATTTGAAAATAAAACGGTAGATATGCCCATAGACAAGATATTTACTCTGATTGGGCCAAAAATACACTAGAAATGCTTGATCAGAAGTACTCTCTACATAGAATATACCTATGGATAAAACTCAAATTAGAGTTGAACGATACCATTCATCAATTCAACATGAAATTTTATTGATTAATTTATTTTATTATTATTTTAATAGAAAATAAAATAGATTCGAAATTGAAATGTATAGGTTCACGTCATTCAGAAACGGAAAAGATTTTTTGTACTTATTGTTTGTAGTAGGAGGACTGGGGAAATAAAAATCCTTTATCAGATGCATGTTTTATTGTTTACGATTAGAAATATATTTTTACTCCTCCAAATGCCTCTATATTAAAACTTCTTAATTTGACGATACAATTTGATGTCTGTTCCGTAAAATTATTAGGGGCAGTGGGCACCTCATATAAATAGTCTCGAAAAAGACCAGAAATAAAGGTCGAAACGTCGGCATCTCATAAAGGATTTTTATTTCCCCAGTCCTCTTAGCCATTACCTTTACTTTGAAGAATAGGACACGAACACTGAAGATCTACATATTTTTGTTATGATATGATAACAATTGTAGGTCAATTTCAAATTAAAACATTCACTAAGCATATATTCTTCTGAATTCATCAAACCAACAATACCAGTCGATGTCAATGAAGAGTTTCTTTATTTAGTTTTTAATACGAACAGTAATTGGTTTGATTGTAGTTTTAAAATGATAATGATTGCCGAAACGTTCGTTCGTTCGTCTACAATATCATTTTAATAAATTTAATCATATCGTGTAATATTTAGCGGTAGAAAATTATATGAAAACGGTAGAACGGTATATCATACACCAAAACGGTAGATCTACCGCTAAAACGGTAGACCTGGCAACACTGGGATTCGGTGTCTTACATCACCATCTCGAAGGAAGCATTCTATTCGAGATGATGCAATATCGCTGTTTTTTTCGGACGCAACAACATTTTGTAGGTTTTCCAAGTTTTTTGTCTTAATCTAGAAGGGTTGTTGATTTCCTCGCTTGAAAATATCGCTAATCAAACCGTCTAGAATCTAGATGAAAATTGCATATGGTTGTCCAAATAAAACGCAGGATTAAATAAAGGGTTTTCAAATAAAAGGTGTTATTTTGACATTCAAAGAAAAATGCCATTTTTTTTAGATGGATGATCAGATGTTTATCGTTACATAGTATAAAACAAAGTCGCTATCGCTGTCTGTCCCTATGTATGCTTAAATCTTCAAAACTACGCAACGGATTTTGAAACGCTTTTTTTAATAGATGAAGTGATTCAAGAGGAAGGTTTATACAAAGTGTAACAGCCGAATGGAATAAATTCGATAACGAATAAATGAGGCGGTGTTAGGAAAAACGCTCGGACACGTCGATTTGTAATTTTGAATGCGCATTTTTTCAAGAAAATAATATTATATAGGGTGTTCCATGCGACCGTGGCCAATACCAACTTTCTTATTTCAAATGCAGCCCCCTATATATTATTCATTTTTTGGATTCTTCAGAAAATTCTAGACATAATTCATGTACAATGTCCTATACCTATCTTCAACTTTTTCAGAAATATTAAGTGTTTTCAGATTTTTTACAAAAATTAAAATTTTAAATGAAAATTATTTTATTTCACAAATTCGATACATTACACTCAATACTTATTTCCCATTTACCTCTTGATATGAAGAAAATAAGCAAAAACGCCTGAAATGTTGAGTAACGTTAGAAGACAGTTCTACACCAGATTAGCATGTTGCCAAGACGTTCGCGGCGAGCATTTTGAACATTTGCTACATTGACATTAATGTTTTTTTTTTCTTTTTTTTAATAATTAAGAAATAATCAGTATTACTTATTAGGTTTTAAGTGTAATGCACCAAATTTGTGAAATAAAATAATTTTTATTCAAAACGTTGATTTTTGCAATAAATCTGAAAACACTTAATACTTCCGAAATAATTAAAGATAGATATAGGACATTGTGCATGAATTGTGTCTAGAATTCTCTGAAGAATCCAAAAAATAAATAATATACAGGGGGTTGCATTTGAAATAAGAAAGTTGGTATTGGCCACGGTCACATGGAACACCCTATATAATATTATTTTCTTGAAAAATATGCGCATTTCAAATTACAAATCGATTCTCTATTCAAAAAGTGCCTTTCATTTTTCCAAGTTCACGCCCTCAATTTTTCACCTAAAAGCTTTATTTTTTCTTTAAATTGAAGTTGAGGGATGTCTTGAGGGCACTCCTATTTCTTCTTTCTGAAAAAATCATTTATCCGCATGGAAAATCGGGTTGAATTTGAGAGTCTATGAAAATTGACTTCATAATCGTTTTTGGGCCGTTGTTCATCAATTTTTTTTTGAAAATTCAGTGGAGTGCCCTCGACAAATCAATTTTTTATATTTAAAAAAAAATCCAATTGGATAGGCGCTTAAGTAATGCAAAAAGAGAACTGCCTGAAATTCCAGGAGAATTGAAAAAAATCAAGCTTTCAGGTGGAAAATTGAGAGCGTGAACTTGGAAAAAAGAAAGGCACTTTCTGAATGGAGAATCGGTGTCGTAGCCGTTGGCCAGAGTATAACGGCCCCTTAATTCTCTCAAAAAATGCGACGCCCACCTCCAATTCTGCCGAAATCGCGAATCTCAAATTCGCGGCCTCATGAATGAAGTGGGGGCATCCATCTGTTCCATTCCGTCGCCGGAATTCCGGGTTCCGTTAGAAAAAACGTAACACCACTAACGGAATCCCGTCTATTGAAAACGGAGAGAACAGAGAGGGAGATGAGCGCGCGCTCTCGACCCTACGCGGTCGTGTTTTGAGGACGTACATTGACCTCGGGCGTCGTGCGGGGAACCCAACACCGCCGCTAGGTTTTGCACCGCATCGAGCCTCGTTCACAGCGGGAGGAAAGCGCAAAATTGGTTGTACGGGGGACGTCCGTTGATTCGTCCATAGGATTTGGATTATCAACGATTTTTAAGTAGGGAAAATGCGGAGGGAGAATTGGTGGACTGCCAAAGATTCAGGTTTACCCTTGAACAATACAGTGTGTTCCATTTTAAGTTGCGAAAACTAAGTTTAACTGGGGAGTATTTGAACGAAAATTATGAAAACTCATGGCCCACCAGATCCTTAGACTCAAGTAGTTTAGATTTCTTATAATACTAACTTGATTTTTATGACAATTTGGATATTTCTGAGGATTTAGAGAGAATCGTTCAAAATTTTTTTTTCGGTATCGATAGCAGATACGACTAAACTACAAGAGACCATAAATTTTAGTATAAAAACAAATGTTGTTTTCACATTTTTCCAAACTATCAGGGACACCTAAAAAAGGATAGAGGAAAACAGGACACAGTGTTCCAGAAAAAAGATCATCCTGTAGATTTGTAATCGGTATTGGCACGTCACACGATGTGAACTCTAAATTTTAATATCTATGAAAATTCTTGAAAAAAGCTCAAACTTTAACAAGGTGTTAAAATTATGCAAGAAATATCCTGTCTTCGTTTCTTGAATACGAATCTACCTACTCCATTCACAATTATAAAATCACAACTCTGGCCTTGGAAATTTGGCACATTCCACTCTGTATCGAAGTTATGACGTTTTTCAAAATATTTTTATGTTCCAAGTCAACACTATGTTGCCCTTTCTACATTCTTAGCGTATTTCTCAGAATGTATATTTCATTTTGGAGAACACAACAGAAAATTGTGAACAATATTCTACATGTAAAGGAGTTTTTGGATTTATGATTGTAAAGATTTATCGATGTGCTTTGTTTTCATCATGATATTGTATATGATATGATTGTGAGGGTGCATAACATTTCTATTTCTAATATTTCTTTATTTCAAATAAATAACAATTTTATTCATTCATCACAAAGAAAATAAACATAATAACTAAATTAACGAATTTGTTTACAGAGAAAGTAATAATTTCAATTCGATAGTAATTGAGTTTTGGCTATAAATTAATAAGCAAGAATGTCAATTCCTGAAAGCTTCATAGATATATACATTTCATTTATTTGATCTTATGAACAAGGAGTAAAATATTCTGACTGTATAGTAATTTATTAGTTTTGAAAATATTCATACATTACTACCACAGTAGGTTTGTACAAATAAAATGGAATAGGTCAAACATATGCTTCACATTTATCATTCACCTGTTCTAAAATAAGACACAAACTCCTGGAATATGGAAAAAACCGATGTATTCTGGTTCAATATAGCCTATTTCTACTTTTGGCAAAGGAATGAAAGCTCCAGTGACACATTTCAATTCTTCGGAATCTGAATTCAACTACCGTTGAATGCAATATAGTCATATTTCTTCTTTTTTTCAGCTTTTTCGACGTGTTTTTTTTCTGAAACGTGAAAACGATTAACAATAATCATTTAGAGACCGATAATGGCCATCCAGAACCCGTTTACTTACGAAAATCGTGCAATTTCATTCTGCAAGTTCTTTCCTCATAATTCCTCGAAAATCCTACCTGAACCATATTTATAATAAATATATTTATAAATTGATTTTTGGTTCAATTCAAATTTGCCGTTCGTACTCACGCCAAAAGTCGTGAAAGGAAAAAAATGACACTTGCACAAAATTTCTCATATCGACGGGAAACTTCTTCTGGACGACGAAGAAAGGAAAAATAGGCAATTTCCTATCGATATTTCGCCCCAAAATCTCTGATCGATTCGATCTTACAAAATGTGGAATATCTTTGATACTTCTACTTTGATGTAAACAAAGGAACTGGCAACGTCGTTTGGTAATTAACGATATTTTCTGTACGCGCACAGACTTTTCATCAGGTGCACCAACTCCTGAAAACGAAACCATGATCTCCTAGTGATTAAATAAAAGTGAATGGAGTATATCTACTATGAGAAATTTCTTGAAAAAAGCTAAAACTTTAACAAGGTGTTAAAATTATGCAAGAAATATCCTGTCTTCGTTTCTTGAATACGAATCTACCTATGAGGTGGATGAATATGTGCAGTTTCCTACCCAATGAATAAGCATCTAAAAACAACGAATTTTCAGTGAAAAAAATTATGGACAATAATACTTTTATAAGTTTTCAGTGAAAAATGTCGATGCGATCCTCAAAACTGCCTCAGCATCCTTCAGGTTTCAACCTTTGCTTTTTCAAACTTCGACGGCATCGTATTAATCTGTATGCAATTCTCACACTCGAGACAAGTATCGCAAAATAGTGAAACGGTGAAAGTGGCAAACTGCATTATTTTACGCTACTTCCCGGTTACGTAAGCTCAGAGTTGACATAATACATGCACTTTTGCACTATTAGATGGCCTGCAGTTGTTGCAACACCGCGTAATTGCGTCTTCACATGCGGGAAACATCTTTTATAGCTTTCAATTAAATAACGTATTGCGTTCGTACAATTAACGTTGTTGAAATTAGATTTGCGACCGCGGATAGCAAAAACAGCCATAAACCTAGTTTCTAGTTTCTTCCATCGCCGATGATTTATGCTGAAATCTGTCCCTGGGCCCATAACCTGTTGGGACCTATTTTCCATATCCGATCGGGCTAAAATTTTAATCGGGTAACTGTATGTTTCCGAAAGCTCTATCGATGGCATGTACAAAACAATTTACGTAACGACTCATCGAATCAAATAATGAGCATTATCGTCGAACTTATCAATGAATACAACGTTTCCATTATTAGATACCAGACCAAAGTAGACCAGATAAGAATAACGTTGTCGAAAAAGTAAATACACTAAATCGGGTACCTTCACCTCAAAATGTAGAGGGGCACGAAAAACGGACCGATTCGAGGATGTTTTATTTGTCGATTAACCATTTTTATTGTCAAGTTCGTTGAACTTGAGCCATATTTCGTGGCATGACATAATGCGTGCGGACCGAGATATAGTGCGGTCCCAAAACTGCGGCCCGAACAATTGAGGGTCACAGGACGATTAAATCCAGTGGCTGCTCGTGCTCCCTAAAATGACAAACAGAGGAAAACCTCAAACTTCGAAATTTATTTTATTTTTGATTTTTCCATCGATTTCGAATTATTTGATATTTAATTTGACCATTCCCAGCAGACAAAGGCTATCGGCGCCACTGTATTGCGGATCGCAAGTTATGAATTCGGCATTGAATGGTGACAATGATGAGCCTGCTGTTTTCATTTTATGGACAGTGTTCATAGATATACAGAGTGTAACAGCCAAATGGAATAAATTCGATAACGAATGAATGAGGGCCTGTTGGGAAAAACGCTCGGACACGTCGATTTGTAATTTTAAATGCGCATATTTTTCAAGAAAATAATATTATATAGGGTGTTCCATGCGACCGTGGCCAATACCAACTTTCTTATTTCAAATGCAACCCCCTGTATATTATTTATTTTTTGGATTCTTCAGAGAATTCTAGACACACTTCATGCACAATGTCCTATACCTATCTTTAACTATTTCGGAAGTATTAAGTGTTTTCAGATTTATTGCAAAAATCAACGTTTTAAATAAAAATTATTTCATTTCACAAATTCGGAACATTACACTTAAAACCTAATGAGTAATACTGATTATTTCTTAATTATTAAAAAAAAAAACAAAAAAACATTAACGTCAATGTAGGAAATGTTCAAAATGCTCGCCGCGAACGTCTTGGCAACATGCTAATCTGGTGTAGAATTGTCTTCTAACGTTACTCAACATTTCAGGCGTTTTTGCTTACTTTCTTCATATCAAGAGGTAAATGGGAAATAAGTTTTGAGTGTAATGTATCGAATTTGTGGAATAAAATGATTTCATTTGAAATGTTAATTTTTGTAAAAAATCTGAAAACACTTAATATTTCCGAAAAAGTTGAAGATAGGTATAGGTACATGAATTATGTCTATAATTTCCTGAAGAATCCAAAAACTAAATAATATACAGGGAGTTGCATTTGAAATAAGAAAGTTGGTATTGGCCACGGTCCCATGGAACACCCTATATAATTTTATTTTCTTGAAAAATATGCGCATTTAAAATTACAAATCGACGTGTCCGAGCGTTTTTCCTAACACCCCCTCATTTATTCGTTATCGAATTTATTCCATTTGGCTGTTACACTCTGTATGCGCTATCTTTTATAATGTATGCCGGTTGCCCATGAAAATCTAACATATTTCACCGTGTATATTTTGAAAAACGTTAGGTTATAGTCCTTTTCCTGTCAGATACATACTCAACATTGTCGTTTCTACGTAGAGATCGTAGTAATTACGTATTTATCAAAATGTTTATTTCCTTTGGGAAAATATGGATTTGAGAAAATGTTTTGTTAATTCAATAATTCCAAAGACCTGCCGAATGTTGAAGAAACTTTTTTCTATGTTAGTACTGGAAATATTCCACGCATATAAACATGGTTGGAAGATTCAGTTATGCTATTTTCTTGGACAGAATACTCCGTTACTTTGTGATAGTTCATTCGAAAAAAGAATAAAAGTTCTCAAATAACCCGACAGAAAAACTTCTAAACGAACAGACGTACCAATGGAATTCCCCACTCTTCAAAACTCTCAAGAAATAAGCCTACTGAAGACACTCAAATAACCCTTTGCACAACTTGAAATACTCCAGTATGAAAATGTAGTAGTACTACGAAACCTGTGTCACAGTTATTGAAAGTTATTAAAAGAACTGACTCCATTTACAAATTTAAAAAAGAGAAAATAGAAAATTGCATTGGCAACATCTATCAGAATTATTTGACTTCCACGAGTGCCAGCCTGCGTCAGGTTTAAGTAAAAGAACTTGATAAAACATATTTCATTTTTAAACAAAGATCTATGTCAACTTTTGAAGAGCCGTTTTTAATATCGAAAATTAGTCTGAAAGAGGAATAACATCAATGGAACAATTCCGCCATAGACGTAACTGTCAAGGCGGACGAGATTGATGGTAATAGTTGAAGGTGTGCCGAGGACTTTCTCTTTTAATGAGAAAATAACAAGTCATCGAAAGTCATCTTGAGATTACCGTAATTTGATCATCATCCATGATCTTCCTCTAGGTGCATGATATTGAACAGACTAGAAACTGTCGTTGTTAGAATACCGAATAATTCTCTTGAATATTTCCAATCCGAAGCATTTTTAATGGAAATTGGAAGATATGAATCTTCAAAGTAGATATTTCGAACCTCAAATTAACATTTCATCTGTCTAGGAAATAAACCAAAACGTGCAAACTTTTACACAATCAAAGAGAGTTTTCCCGAGACCAGATTTGCGCGACGAAGAAAATCGGAGTCTGTGGGCCCCTTAAAATCCGCATCGAGTCTGGACCAAAAACACGTAGAGCTTGGATGAACCCGGACAGGGTTGAACGCACTCTCGGCTCCCTCATTTCACACTGACCCATTTCTAAAACGAATGAGGTTCTAAAACTAGTCGCATTCCAGCAACACCTCTGGATTTAATTGTGCACCGATACATAAGTGCCAGTTATGTGGCAATTCTCGTCCCCCTGTAAAGGTTGCTAGATACTTCGGAGAATCTGATCTTGGCGATTTTGAAAAGGTCAAGAGAAAATGGTATTTGAAGTCTACAGATTCTTTATTGATGATGAAGCATAGTAAAAATCAGTGGTTTCTTCTCACTCAAGCCCACAGGAACAATTTAAATATTTTCAGATCGAAAATTGTGAATGCAGTAAACTCAAATTATCATGATATTTATGTCACTAATATACATGACGAATTTCATTCGCATTTTTTCGAATTTTTTTGTTCGCTCGTTCTACTTAAACGAAGTTTCAACCTTTGGAATGAACTGAGGGTAATGCCAAGCCAGAAGTTATGCAGGACCTCTAGAAGAATCCTCATGTGAAATTTCATTTCTCTAAGGCTCTTAGTTTTGGTGGAAAACCGCGGAGAGACCTATTTTTTATGCGCTCTTTCCACTATATAATTTCAACTGTTGGAATGAACTGAGGGTAATGCCAAGCCAGAAGTATATGCAGGACCTCTAGAAGAATCCTCATGTGGAATTTCATTTCTCTAAGGCTCTTAGTTTTGGTGGAAAACCGCGGAGAGACCTATTCTTTATGCGCTCTTTCCACTTTATAATTTCAACTGTTGGAATGAGCTGAGGGTAATGCCAATCCAGCAGTGAATGCAGGACCTCTAGAGGAATTCACATGTGAAATTTCATCGCTCTTGGGCTTCTAGTTTTGGGGGAAACCCGCGGAGAGACCTGTTTTTTATGCGCTCTTTCCACTATATAATTTCAACTGTTGGAATGAGCTGAGGGTAATGCCAAGCCAGCAGTAAATGCAGGACCTCTAGAGGAATTCACATGTGAAATTTCATCACTCTTGGGCTTCTAGTTTTGGGGGAAACCCGCGGAGAGACCTTTTTTATATGCGATTTTTCCACTATATAATTTCAACTGTTAGAATGAGCTGAGGGTAATGCCAAGCCAGAAGTATATGCAGTACCTCTAGAGGAATTCACATGTGAAATTTCATCGCTCTTGGGCTTCTAGTTTTGGGGGAAACCCGCGGAGAGACCTGTTTTTTATGCGCTCTTTCCACTATATAATTTCAACTGTTGGAATGAGCTGAGGGTAATGCCAAGCCAGCAGTAAATGCAGGACCTCTAGAGGAATTCACATGTGAAATTTCATCACTCTAGGGCTTCTAGTTTTGGGGGAAACCCGCGGAGAGACCTTTTTTATATGCGATTTTTCCACTATATAATTTCAACTGTTAGAATGAGCTGAGGGTAATGCCAAGCCAGAAGTATATGCAGTACCTCTAGAGGAATTCACATGTGAAATTTCATCGCTCTAAGGCTCTTAGTTTTGGAGAAAACCCGCGGAGAGACCATCAAACGGGGGCTATAAAATTTCGTTTTGAATTTTGACTCGGAAAAAGTCTCAAAGGAAAGCTCGAATTGCTGAAAACAAATACGTAGTCAAATTCAATTCTGTCCTGTCGTGAACTAGATAAATTGAAATTTTGCATTTTGATGGAGAATCTATATGCGAAATTTTGTCCAAATCGCCTTATCAAAAACATTTAAAATCATAGCGAACTATCTAATAAAACCCTTTAATTTCAATAACAACAAATCCGGGATCATATATGATTTTTTTGACAGCTGCTGTCAAAAATTTCTTTGACCGCTGTCACACATTATTTTCAGTGGAATCTGGAAAGAATTCAAATAATTTATTGTAGTTCGTATGGATTTTATAAAACGTCAAATTGTAAGAAAGTATACTTTATTTCTAATTTGAAACTTGTTGAATATGTTTGAAAAACAAAATTGACTGAAAATAATCGGATATAATTGATAATTTGGTAAAATATGGTAATTAATAGGTATCTTGAATTTCAGTGCTTCATTCCAAAATCTTCACTCGTTATTTCGTATTCATCCTCTTGAACATTTCAATTAAATCGTATGCAAAATTTTATATTTTTCCATGTAATGAGAAACTTTTGTGACACCCGTAGATACAGTTGATCTGGATTCTGTTCAAATCGATTACAGTGAACACTGATCATTATCGAAACCAAAAGTTAAATTCTTTTTCGTATTTTTTTTTTTTTTATTTTTTCATTATTTTTATTTTTTCAATTTTCTCCTTTCTTCCATATTTTCGTTTGCGCCGAATTTCACATTTCCTCAGTCGTTTCATTCCTGAAAATATAAGAGTGTTTTTGTAAATATCGAAAAGCTCCTATCTGGATCTGAAAGGGCATCATCGTTCAAGCTGCCTATGAGAAGGTACGAAAGAGCGATCCCAAAACCGATCGCGAATAAATATTTCCTACTGGTTGGCGCCCAACGCGCAAGACTCGTGACGCCCACTATTACTGACCTACATTAAGCGGGTTCATTGACCCCTCCATTGTACACAATCGACTGAAAAACGTACAGCGGGAACTCGAAGCCTTCCACTGCACGATTTCGACATTATTCTTACTTTTATCTGTTAAAATTCCAAAGGAGAAAGGAAAATGAGTAAACGAGTCGAGTTTGCACACTTAAAAAACGCTTACCTACATTTTTTCGGCGATTTTTGAGCTTCCTCCTCAAGGCACCACCGCAGAATCCTGCTACCCCTCCAATTTTCCACCGAACCACTGCAAAAACAACCAGGTGAGCAAGGAAAACCGCTGGGAAAACTCCCGGAAAATGAGATCTACGAAAGATCTTCGACCCACCTAGCACACGTGCACATCAGTCTATTTTCCTCGAGTACAACGTCCTCTAGATTTTCCTCGCACTGCCGCGGTCTCACACCAGTTTTTCCGGCTTTCCGCGGCCGGGAAATTTCGCCGACTTTTCCGAAAATTTTATTTTTCGCTCTTTTCGTGGGCCACTTTCACGAAATAAGCGCGATGAGAGAAGAGCGCACGCGAATCCTTGGTACGCTGCTGCTAGCTGCTAGCCGGGACTGAGGGAGTTGAATGACCTGTAGCTTACACATCGAAAGTGGGGGGGGGGGCGGGGTTAGGAGAAATTCGCCGCGCGCTTACTGCATCTTGTTTCCGCTTCCACATGACATCCACACGCTCATATTTACTTATAAAAGAGGATTTTGTAATTTTTATTGGGGGTTATTAATAGGTTGCAGACGCTCCATATTCGGAATCCTATTTTGGGGGTCCTGCCCAGCCGCCTTGAACTTGAGGGAGAGGCGGCTCGGCGCGGCGAGATAAGAAAAACGGATAATGATCCGATTTTGAGTGAAGAAGAGAAACAAGTTGACGATATGGTCCTTCGACCATTCATGCTGATCTAATCAGTTGTTTACATAAAACACCCTGCACATTCTCTCTCGTATAATACGAAATAAGCATTCACTTATAGCTACATATACTCCATGGCATCGGAAGGAGCGATTAATGTTTCAGCAACCACTCACGCACAACTTCCGCTAACACAAAACATCCTCTAACACACAAAAACCACCCACATACACCCACATAAAATCACTCACACACAACAACCACTCACATACAAAAACAACACACATACAAAAACAACACACATACAAAAACAACACACATACAAAAACAACACACATACAAAAACCATTCACACACACAACAATTTCTCATATACAACATCCACTTGCATCAACATATCACATACACAACAACCATTCACGCACAATTAGCGCTCAGATCCAACAAATACTCACACACATCAACAACTCACACACCCAACTAGTCCCTCACACTATCCTTACAACCACAAATATATGTACTTCTCACAGAGTGCATAAACGAGCTCCCAAAAGCATCACACTTCACGGCAGTGTTTTTTCATGCGGAGTTATGTTCAGGAAAACAGATTTTTCTTATTAAATTATTGTTCATTCAACTATTTTCCGAGTAGAATCATGCTCAAATTTTTCGTTATGCACAATGAACTATCCTTTTTTTTGCGAAATGCTTCCATTTTCCTAGAATTCCACTCGTAGGTATCGTGAATTTTCCATCCAAAATGTACAAACAAAAATCTTTCTTCGGACCCAACGGCCTGATGACGGCATCGCCCCCCTCACGGCTTGGAGGGATGGAGGAGAAGGATCATGACCCCTAAATAGAGCAGCACTTGTATATCTTACGCGAACCTAGGTCGGCTGATCTCTCACAGAATGGATTTCCATTATCTAGGGCAGTCTTGGCCATTGCTCCTAGAATGTGATCGATAAAATTGCATTGCCTCAAATGCACGCTTTTCTATTTTCATCCACTTCCGTTGTTTTCAGCCGTCGTGATTGGTTTTCGCATTGGTGAAATGACACGGCGATTGCAATGGTTTTTCGGTTTTATTAGTATCGGATTTTGAAAGAGATGAAACTCAGCGGTTGGAAAAGCTCAGTCATACTATCCAGTTGCAATGACTGGGCTGTGGCATATTTTTGGGGGATTGGAGCCCAAGGCACGTGTCGAGAGGAATCAGAATGTTTACACCGTGTATATCTGATTCTTTTCAATTCTTCTCTTTCCTTTCTCGCACTGTTCTTTTCTGAAGTCAGAAGTCTAATCTCCAAGCAACCCTAATTCAATTAATCTCTCTAGATGATAATGAAATCTTCATTATCATTATTATCGAGTGTTGTGTACTTTGCGCTTGAAATATTGAGGAAATTTCTAAAGAAAGAGGTGAGATGAAAATGGTACAGGATGGTCTCGTAAGTCGTAACGTAACTATGCTAGAAATTTTCCAGTAGATTCATTAGTTCAAACATTTGGCAAGGCAAGGCAGCAGAGGAATAAGTGTTAATTAATGAAGAAGAAGAATCCAAACTTTTAGGCGTAAGATCCGAGCACAGCTTTAATGGAAAATGGGTTCCAGTCGAATTGGCTGAAAATTTGGTATAAGTAGTTCACTGTCTCTATGGGTACGAGATCTAATGAACAGTTTTAGAGATATATGAAAATTATGTTTGGATTAACCGTCCCATTTTGAAGCAAAAAGGTTCTTCGTAGTGTCCGAAGTGGTTTTTCCGGCCATTTGTCATCTTTTAAAAGCAATGGGAATGATCCGAAAGGTACTAAATTGCATGAACTGAAGCAAAGAGCTCGAATGGGAAGTCCTACCCCACTCGCCGTACAGCCCAGACATTACCCTTTCAGATTACCATCTCTTTCGACCGATGCTGATCTCAAAAAGATTAAGTCAAAAAATGGCTGGATGCATGGCCTTTTTACAAGCTTTTATTCAGTTTCTCCTGCCCCGGTGTCTGTCTGTCTGTTTGTCTGTGTGTCTATCTCTCTGTACTCTGTCTATCTATCTGTAATCAAATCTTGCAAGTGGAATATGACACCCTTCTAATCGCCCGATTGATTTGAAATTTGGCAGATGTACATAATTCTGGTGACAATGCATCATGAAATATTTGTTATAGAAAAAAACAAAATGGCGGCTCCAAAATGGCGGACTAGTTTTGTAATTATGATCCGATTCCATTCAAAATTAGTATCTGGGGGTTTTTTAGTTCGACAATGATGATTCTTCTGTCAAAATTGAAAAATTCAAGATGGCGGCTACAATATGGCGGACCAGTTTGGTAATTATTATCCGATTCTATTCAAAATTGGTATCTGGGGTTTTCTGGGTCGGAAATTACGATTTTTCAAAATTGAGGAATTCAAGATGGCGGCTTCAAAATGGCGGATGAGTGTTGATATTATAAAAGCTTGTCTTTACGAATGTTTTTTTATGGAAGCTTTTTTCACATTTGGATCCGATAATTGCAATAAAGATGAGAAAAATGGTGGCTAGTGTCGGACAATTATACACGTAACAAGTGGCGGCGACAGGGGGACAAGGGGGCGACTGGCCAGTGGCGTAGGCTTACAGGGGGCTGGAATCAATTGATCGAAAACTGATCTCATAATGCGAATAAAGATTCGCACAGCCTCCTAACGTTTGATAATAATCGAGAGGGTGTGCCCAGCCGCATTCCCAAGCCGGATTTCGCAGAGAATCCGAGAAATTCTCACGCGTTCGCGTCTCAGAAAAATCCAGCATAAATTACGCAACGAAAGGAAAGTCGAATCTATCGGCGGACTGTATCGAACGGCGCTCGTTATGTAAAGACGGAAAACTGTAATAATAATTATAATAATACAACAAAGCGGGGTCGGCGAGTTTAATGAATCACATTCGCGGAGTCGGCTGCGCATGCTGGGAAGCGACCGAGTCGCTCTACGCGGTCGGATCTCCCAGAGCCGCTTCACTGCGGGAGGATTTGCGCAAAATGAAACTGCGCGAAACTTGTCGCTTACGCGGGACGCTTCTGAAATTTGATCGGGATTTTCACAGATTTTCTGATCGGAATATTCAGTTTTCACGCTTCAAGTGCTCAGTTCCGCCTTTTTCGAGCGCTCGTTTTACTGGATAAAGAGTGACGTTTTCTAGATTATGCAAAGAAAATTCCCTATATTTCTGTACCAGATCATGGACGATTTCTTTGTCAGCTGTCGAAATAATTGTTCAGAATTTTATTGCAAATGCGAATCTACCTACAAGGTGGATAAATGAGCGCTCGAAAGCTCCTGACTTTGAGTCCGCGTTTTCTGGAATAAATATTGAAAATACAGGAATATTTCCATGCAGACCAGATTTCGTACGGCTCACAAAATTCCATAAGTCAAAGACGTGACCATAAATGAAACTGTATCAACTTTTTCGCAAATACCAAGTGGCACAACAGTGATTGCAGAAACAGTAATTGAAGTGAAAGTAATAATATTGGCGATAACTTGTAATTTAATATATAGATATAAATCTTCAGTTAAACGTTACTAGGAAGAAGGTTCAACTGTAACGTTATTTATGGTCCATTCTGATATGATTAACCGTCTTGTATTTTGTATTCAATAATTATCGAAAGGTTGAAAGAAAACACATTTAACGATATGCACATTTATCATTAATTTCAGTGTAATGTTTCAGATTTTAAATCTGAATTCTTAATAAGTATAAATAAATATTGGACACAACTGTGAAATTATTACATAGTATAAAACGAAGTCGCTTTCGCTGTCTGTCCCTATGTATGCTTAAATCTTCAAAACTTCGCAACGGATTTTGAAACGCTTTTTTTTAATAGATAAAGTGATTCAAGAGAAAGGTTTATACAGAGTGTAACAGCCAAATGGAATTAATTCGATAACGAATATATGAGGGCGTGTTGGGAAAAACGCTCGGACACGTCGATTTGTAATTTTAAATGCGCATATTCTCCAAGAAAATAATATTATATAGGGTGTTCCATGTGACCGTGACCAATACCAACTTTCTTATTTCAAATGCAACCCCCTGTATATTATTTATTTTTTGGATTCTTCAGAGAATTCAAGACACAATTCATGCACAATGTCCTATACCTATCTTCAACTATTTCGGAAGCATTAAGTGTTTTCAGATTTATTTCAAAAATCAACGTTTTAAAAAAAATTATTTTATTTCACAAATTCGGTACATTACACTTAAAACCTCATAAGTAATACTGATTATTTCTTAATTATTAAAAAAAACAAAAAAACATTAATGTCAATGTAGGCAATGTTCAAAATGCTCGCCGCGAACGTCTTGGCAACATGCTAATCTGGTGTAGAATTGTCTTCTAACGTTACTCAATACTTCAGGCGTTTTTGCTTACTTTCTTCATATCAAGAGGTGAATGGGAAATAAGTATTGAGTGTATTGTATCGAATTTGTGAAATAAAATTATTTCCATTTAAAATGTTAATTTTTGTAAAAAATCTGAAAACACTTAATATTTCCGAAAAAGTTGAAGATAGGTATAGGACATTGTACATGAATTATGTCTAGAATTTTCTGAAGAATCCAAAAAAAAAATGATAAAGAGGGGGTTGCATTTGAAATAAGAAAGTTGTTATTGGCCACGGTCGCATGGAACACCCTATATAATTTTATTTTCTTGAAAAATATGCGCACTTAAAATTAAAAATCGACGTGCCCGAGCGTTTTTCCTAACACCCCCTCATTTATTCGTTATCGAATTTATTCCATTTGGCTGTTACACTCTGTATGTATGATACATGCATAATATTGGTCGCTAGTTTTGAATATTGCGAAGAGAAATGTACGGTCTCAGAAACTTATGAATATTTTGGCCTTAGGGGTGATTCTTGACCTCTTTAATGAAAGAAAGAGAGTTTTCCTGAAAAGTTTGCGTAATTCCTCAAAGTATCCATGTTTCGTTTTCAGTGGACCAACCTATTTTGGAAGACGTGAACCAAATTCATCCCAGCAGTATTGCAAAATGTATTGATCGGTTTGCGCATGCGTGACTTAAAACGGCATACAAAGTCAGCCTAAGCTTTCTTTCACCTCTGCTAATGATACAGTTCACTGTTTGATGTGTTGCCTACATTTTATTCTACTACGATTTTACCTAAAAGAGACTTACGCAGGGGCGTATCAGAGTTGAGGCCGGCTGCCCCCTTTCAAAGTAAATAAAATAAAGCAAATCTGAGCATCAAACTCATATTTCGTTCGCCTCTACTCGAAAAACACCTTGCAGGTAGATTCTCAGTCAGAAACCAGCAGAAATTAATTTTTGGCAGCCGTCAAAAAGAATTTGACAGCTGGATACGCCCTTGGACTACAAATTTTCCCCAAACATAAAAAGCATAAGATTCAAATAAATCAAAGTTGCAGAATATACCTAAACTGATAATTCAAATGACGTGGTCAAGATTTGTGATTCAACAAGCTTTCTCAAAATATTCTTTTTGTATTTGTGATTCCAAAGTAATGAGCAGTTACACTATTTCTAAATGATATTGTCAATTTCTGAAGGATATTGAGAGGATTCAAAAAAATAAGAGTAAAAGTAAGCATATTATTATTTCTGACATTTGGAATACATTTAAATACAAATCATACTCAAATTTTACAATATATATTATGTATGTATGGAATTCCAAGAGAATAAGGCATGATGCTTTCTTTACGAAAGTCTGATTCCACCACCACCTGGGCATTCTCCCTGGCTGATCAGTTTCAGATCTGTAAAAAACAAAATGTAACTGGTACTTTTCTTACACATTTCACGAGATAGGTACACCGTCACAATTTCAGTTTCAACTGATGAGGATATTCCACGAAAACTATAATTTTTATCAACATTTTACACGATTAACTGTGTGTTCAAAGGAGTCAATTAGTTTTATGTCGATCCTTACCTGCACCATTCTCGCAATTGTAGTTGCTCATTACGCACAAGTTAGCGAAAGAGATTTTCTTTTCGGCATTCCCTGCGCAAATGGGTTTGATGTCATCTTCCTGAGGGCATGTTTTAAGGCATGGCTTCTTCAGGGATGCCTTCGTGGACCCCTTCGCTGGCAAGCCAGAGGCTAGCACCAAAACGGCTACTGTAAACGAATTAGTAATCAAATTTTTGATAACTATACCTGTACGCATAAGTGTTCGATGGGATTAAGGTAGGGAGAACAGGAAGGCCAGACTAATATGGATCTGTAATGTACCAGAAAGTATGTGAGGTAGGTATTGTTTTTATCCTTTGTTTAGGTACAACCAAACTCAAAACAAGCATATAGAACTCAGTTTCCCGGTTGTTGATGCTATATCCTTTGTTTATTCGAATAAACATCAAAAAATTATGTAATTAAGTACGAAGTTGCGGTCAGAATCGGTGATTGCATCTGTTTTTTAATAAATTCGTGGAACTCATTGTGTATTGTCCTCGATTCATTTAAAATTATCACTGGCGTCCATCTAATAGAATAATTACCTATAATAAGATAATCATCCAGTTGTGTAGATAGCCTGCGATTCTGGTATTCAAATGAGACAACGTTGGCGTATACAGGGTGGGCAAAATTCGTTGTCCAGTAAGAATTAAAATAATTTCAAAACTACAGGGTCGATTGATATGATATTTTGCATGTAGATGGAGAATGACGTATTCAAGCTACATGTCAAATTTTGTTCAGATCGCGGTATATCAGAACCAAGATTTCTTTGACATTCTGTCAATTTTTCTTGACCTCTGTCATAATTGTTGAATTATTGTTTTCTGCGAGTCTTGAAGAGTCTCAATCGACTGGGATCTATAATCTCTGAAGAATCTGAGGTCAAATTGAATTCAGGCGTTGAACATAGAAAAGACAGAGACTTGAAATTTTCAAGGTATCTGCGAGGTCCAAATGTCCCGGTTGAATTCGCGAATGGGCAAGATCTGCCTGATAGCTTCGGAGTCAATAATTTTGAAATTTCATTCTCCCAGAAGGTAGAAATAGACTCTAGAAAAATAATATTTTCCTCCGAAAATTACACATCTGGTCGTCTTAAGATTTCGTATCCTGTGAGATATCGACTTTTGAGAGTCATAACAAGAACGGGAAATTTGTTTTTTTCGAAAAGATCATATCGAGGACCATAATTACCTAAGACAACACAAATAGCTACTGCACACTTCATGATGGTCCACAACTGAAGAGCAAAACAAAACGGAATCGGTTTTATTTTGTTCCCCACCACTTGCACTTGCCAATTTCCAGTTGAGCAAATTGACGAAGGACATTTGTTTCCAAGAGAACTGCGATTATGTTGATTTAACTTTACGATCATATGATTAACCCATTGGAAACAATTTGCATTCGAGAGAGAACTGGATAGGAATGGAAGATAATCTGGTTTGGGTCAAGCGGTGATATTGACCTCGTGAGCAAATTTGGTCGTCTTTCTGCTCGATCTCGAGGCTTCATCGTAACAAAAAAATTCTTCCAACAGTTCTCATGAGGAGGAAGATATTCTGAAAAAACTAAGCTCCACATTGAAATACGTTAGAAATTTCAAGAATTTCCACCTCTCCTATCTCCATCACGATACAAAACAAGAAACTGAAGATGTGAGGTGAACCACAGAAGTGAGCAATGAGCGCATCCACCATTTTTATGACGAACAATTTTCTAATATGATGCAAAGGCACCCATCCCAGAATATCTTGTAATATTTGGAAATTCTGACTTCCTTCCCGTTTCTAAAAGAATATAACATGTGTCTATTCAATTCGCAATCGATGAAAATTTGGTAACGGTAACAGGAGCAAAAGCTTCTGATTCTCAGCCAAGTAACCGGCACCTCCGCCATTTTAAAATCAACTTTACGATCAATGCGATAGGATAATTAGTCATTTTCAAGCAGTTCATATGGTATTTAATTGCGTCAAATTAATATCCATCAAAATAATTCCGTCCCCAAATCGAAAGAAGTACAAAATTTACGAAAAAAAGCATTAATTTCGATAATTCTGGTGAATTTCTGACGGGTAGCGACATCTGCCGTCGTACTTCACCAAATTCATACAAATTCCCCCATTCTCTCTGGGCTGTATGGTAAACATATGAATTTTCAATTTTGTCGAGTTAGTTTCCAACCGATCGACTCACATTGTACGTGTAAAATTTGAATATTCGGGCAGGCCATATCGAAAAAAAAAATTAGTGACGGAAGATCCGACCACAACGATGCTCTGACATTAGATTGTAACCAATCAAAAAACTGTCATTGTAGACTGTAATTCAGGCTTTTCAATCGAATTTCCAATGTTATAATGCCATTTTTTCTCCCGTTTACCTTCTCATCCATCGCTAACTAGTTCGATTCGAAGGAAAATCACCGCTTGATGTCTGGTGCGATAGTCTAAAACCCGAAAATGTCCATTGACAGCGACGAACCGGACATCCAGCAGGAGCTGAAGAATATCGAAAATGTTATCAATTTGACAAGGGCCAACATCGACTCTTTAAATGCCAAATTCGCTGACTTCCAACACCCTCCTGCGATGTATGTGCAGGAGTATGAGGACCTTACATGTAAATTGCACGAACTGGAAGTGGAGGAACGAAAATTGATGGAACAACTTAGTAATGGAAGAGAAACTCCGGAGGAAGAAAAACCATTGCCACCTCCCATCGTGCCAAAACCTCAAAAAGACCTAATATTAAGGCCCAAGTTCTTCCTGACGGCTCACCTGCCCAACGGAAGAACCAGTGTTCAGATAAAAGAAGGTTTGTCGCTGCGAGATGCATTGAACCGAGCCATGAAATTACGAAATCTACACTGTGAAATGTGTGTTGTGTTCGTCGGAGACCCTAGCAGACCCATAAGTTGGGATGTAGATATAAGTACTTTGAACTGCAAGGAAGTAACTGTTAAAATAATTGATAAATTTCCAATTCGTACAAGTATCTCCCATAACTTCGCTAGGAAGACTTTCTTTTCTTTAGTGTTCTGTGAGTGCTGCCGGAGACTTTTGTTCCAGGGCTTCTATTGTAGGACTTGCGGTTATAAGTTCCATCAGAGGTGTGCCGCAGGAGTTCCCTCGCTGTGTCATCAGGTTTGTATTCAATTTTTTGCCTTTCAAATCTCCTTGCAATAATTAGGTAAAATCAAGCGTTATTCAATTATTCCAAACAAAAAATGCAACAAGAAACTGCTTGATAGATCAGATGTCGAAAGTATTTACATTTTTTTTCAATAATTCCCAGCATACTTCAACTGATAAGCTTCTTTATTGTACCTGCTCAGATTAAGGATGAATTTAATACAGACTGAATTGATATTTTTCTTCTACAATCTAAATAGTTTAGTTATTCTTTCATTCATAGTTAATTCAAACTTTTACTCGTTACTAATGTTTATTATTTTGAAAATGGAAGGAAAGAAGGAACCTGTAAATATTATGTTGATAACTTAATTGAATGTCAAGTTGTAATTATATAGATGGCGTGAATAAAGAAATCTAGTTTATAACATACAGGAGGTCAAGAAAACTTGGGTGAAAAATTATTGGGATTTTTTTTATGTGCAAAGTTCATACAAACGTTTTTTATATCTTTTGTCCGATAACCTTTTGAATACTTCAAAAAAGTTTTGGGATAGGGATATTAATTCGAAATTTGGAACACACTAAAGAAAAAATAAGGACATTCTTAAATAAACAGGATATTCTAGGGATTCATATTAAAATTGATGTATGTAAGCTATCTTTCGTCTTAAACAGGGGCTATATCATTTTGCTACGAAGTGGTTTCGACCCATTGTTGACGAATCCGTTGTCAAATTCAATTTTGTCCGACCGTAATCACGAAAACCCTTGAAGGGAAAACCTGAAAAGTAGAAGTTTTCCTTATATTTTCAAAACTGTAATTTTTTTGACAGCTGTCAATTTTTGACAGCTGTCATTTTTTTGACAGCATATGCATAGAATTTCAAATGGTGCTTGAATCAATTGCTGAAAAAAATGTGTTTCGCAGGTACGAGTGGCCGACGACTACTATCGGGCCCTCCTGGCGTTGTCCCCTCATACCGATACCAGCGCGGGTATCCTGAATCCCGGCCAGGCGGCCATGGGGCTGACCGAACCAAGACATTCTCCGAGACAAGGCACACTGGGACATCAGGACAGGTCGAACTCCGCGCCCAACGTCTGTATCAACAACGTCAAGATACCGGGCCTGCCGAACGACGAGGGGGCCCGCAAGCTGCAGCTCAGCCAGTTGGGCCAGGACGAGTCCAGCCTGCACTGCAAGAGCACCCAGGCCTCGCCGACGGGTTCTCTGCAACCGAGAAGGCCTCGAGCGAAGTCCGCGGACGAGAGCAAACCGCTTTTGGCGCCCCGGGAAAGCATCGAAGATTGGGAGATACCCGCAGACGAGATCCTGGTGGGCGCGAGGGTGGGATCGGGCAGTTTCGGGACCGTGTACAAGGCGCATTGGCACGGCCCCGTCGCCGTCAAGACCTTGAACGTCAAGATACCGACTGTGGCCCAGCTGCAGGCGTTCAAGAACGAAGTGGCCGTTTTGAGGAAGACCCGGCACGTAAACATTCTCCTGTTCATGGGGTGCGTTAGTAAACCGCAATTGGCGATCGTGACCCAATGGTGTGAGAGTTCCAGCCTTTACAAACACCTCCATGTCTTAGAAACAAAGTTCCCCCTCTTTACCTTGATAGAAATCGGAAGACAGACAGCTCAGGGCATGGACTACTTGCACGCCAAGAACATCATACATCGCGATCTGAAGTCCAACAACATTTTCCTGCACGAAGATCTAACCGTTAAGATCGGCGACTTCGGCCTAGCCACGGCGAAAACCAGATGGGCGGGGTCGCAACAGTACCACCAGCCCACCGGTTCCATCTTGTGGATGGCGCCCGAAGTTATCAGGATGCAAGAAGACAACCCTTACAGTTTCCAATCGGACGTGTACGCGTTCGGCATCGTCATGTTCGAGATGCTCGCCCTGCAACTTCCCTACTCGCATATAAACAACAAGGATCAGATACTGTTCATGGTAGGCAGAGGTTACCTGAAGCCCGACATCACCAAGCTACGGAAGGATACGCCGACAGCTCTAAGACGGTTGTTACAAGACTGCATCAAGTTCGACAGGGAGGAACGGCCGCTGTTCAGGCAGATACACGCCTCCCTGGAGGGTTTGCTGAGGAATCACCCGAAGATCAACCGATCCGCCTCTGAGCCTAACATGAATCGAACGCAGTTGCAGTCGGACGACTTCATTTTTCCTTGCGCAAGCCCCAAAACTCCGGTCAATTTCGGACCCGGCACCAACTTTCTCTTCTACAACGTTACAGGTAACATCTAAGGGAACTTTCCCGATGTCGGCGCGATTGGCAAGTTGGCCGATAACGAAATAGACGCCGAAACGGCTTTTACGCCGATAAAATGAAACTCTATTTTCGGTTTCTCGATGAAAAGTCGTGGAGATGAATTGTAGGCGATGGAATTCTGCGTAAAAAACTTCCATACGAATTTTCTGTACTTCTTACGGTCACTTAGATATACCGGGTGAAAGTTTGGATCTCACTAATCGCTTAACTGTTTATGTCTTTTTTTTTATTTCGATCTTCGTAAGATTTCGAATGTAATTATGCTAGAATGATCAGCCCCGCCTGTTTATATCATCAAACTTATTCTCAGTATAATAAAAACGCAGACAATCATTGTCGGCGGATGGCATAGACGAATTTTGCTTTTATACCAAAATCTAAAAGTGTATTAACAAAAAATAGACCTTTAAACTAAACTTTTACCGCCGGATTTCACTTTTTTCAGCTAATTTTAAATTCATACCAAAAAAATTTAGAAAAAAGGTTTTTATTGGTAGTTTTGAACGTAGATAGTCATTGTCGGCGCATTGCATGTGTTAAAATGATAACTGCTTTCTTACACCGATAAAGCTGTATTTATTTTTGGGTCATATTCATTCTATACATATTTATCTTTGACACAGCATTTTCTTAGGAAAAACTACCAAAACTAGTAATTATCAGCGTCGAGATACAAAATCGGGTGTATTTTGGCAACCGCGTGTGCCGAAATCTTCGATGAACGTTCTTTACACATAATTTCACTGTCTGCAATTTTGTTCACAGCATTTTTTCGTAAAACGACGAAAGAATAATCTGATGAGTCATTTTCTGATATCTATCTTTACCGAAAATTTATGACAGAGGCGTTCTGATTCGACTTAATTACGTTGTCGGTAGACAGACCAAATCTGCAACCGGCTGTCCTAAACTAAGAAACGGTTGAAAATTCATTGAAGGAAATTTATCGACAACATTGAAAAGCAAAATGTATATGCCCTACCTTGTGGTAAAATTGAATTTCGAATTGTTTTGAGCGCTTTACAATCTCACTTCTGTCGTTTCGACTCGCTGAAGTTGATAAAGCTAACTATTGCACTGTTTAATCGAAATTTCATAGATGTTATAATTTCTGGATGGAAAAATCACCGCTAATGTTAGGGAGTATTTAATGTTAAGGTTCAGATTTGTGTGGTTGGAGAATTTGTGTACGACAGGCAAACAATGTCCACGAAAAAAAAATTATCGATGTATTTCTCAAAAGTATCGTATAAGTACCGTTCGAATTTGAATATTTTCGAGTCTTTTCATTACCATTTCTGAGCTGGGTTTTTATCATGTCTGGAGTTTTGAATTGTTCGGGAGAATGTTTTATATGGAGGTCAAGACAGAGCCGCATCAGGTGGATTTTAAGATGTCTCTTGTCCTTTTACCATATAATGTCTTGATTCGTACTTTGCTCGATTTAGCTATGTTTCTTTTTTTATATGTGATTTTTACCTATTGGAAGTACATTAATTATACTTATACATTTATATTTCTTTGTTTCAAATATGTGTAATTGTTAAATAGTGAACTGGTTCTCAAGGCGCTACTTCTGCCGATCGTGTATGTGAACACTTGTTACAATAATTGACACCTACAGTTAAGTAATATGTACAAATATTTGTCACTTGTGTGTTACTATTTAAGAATTTGCAACGTGCACTACTATGTACATCCCAATAAATATTAAGAATTGATTTATCGTTCTATTCAAAAAATGGGTCACCCTATAATAACTGACGTGAAGTTAGGAGCTTTTTTTTTTGAGCGCTTACTCATTCATATTGTAGGTTCGCATTCAAGAATCCAACGAGAAATACTTTGACAGCAGCTGTCAAAGAAATGGCCGGAAATATTTGGAATTTTTTGGTCGATAAATTGCTACCATTTAATACGGTCCTGATAAAGCGATCTGAACAAAATTTTGCATCTAGCTTGAATTCGTCATTCTCTATCTAAATCCGAAATTTAATCTGGATCAAATCTGTAGTTTTGATATTGTGGAAAAAAAACTTTGAACTACGATTTATTTTTTGTCCATTGAAGAACCCTCAAAATACCAATTCATTTTATTCTTTTCGCGAGTTATAGTGTTTACGGCAGGTAGGACTGACAGAATTGAATTCAACCACGGATTCGCGAGGCAAACCTAGTCGAAAGAACAAGGTTTCCCAGACAAGTCAAGATTGATAAAGGATCTAAGTGATTAATACATTAATTTGAAGTTAACACACGATTCTTTAATAGCTGTTTCAAATTTCACAATATTTATTTCTGAATTTGTCGAAATTTCCAATGAAAATGACGTTCCATAGCATTCTCTGCTGCATTTGTATCAATATTCTGTGGTTGACTGATAAACCATAAATAATTCATAGATGTCATAATATTTGATGAAAGAAACTTAGATGAATCTATGAATGATGGAAAATTTTACCTACCGTTAACATTAGGTGTTCATTTTCCTTGAAACACTTCCAAACCAGCTGAAATAAATTGGCCATACCAAAAACAACACAGAGAAACATAAACAAAACACCAAATTCCTCTTATAATTTTATTCGTCAACCAATTAAAAATATCAACGCTTTCTGCGTAATTGCAATGAGTTTCTCCTCAACCAAGCGGCCTTACGAGAACCACCCTTAGTCTGAGAGAACCTGTGTCCTTTACCAATACCACGGGAAGACTTTCCAGCCGAGGTCTTTCCTCTCAACTCGCGATGTTTATGCACAGCGTTGACGATCCAGTTGATCTTGGGGTCCCTTCGGATACCGTTGTGGGAGGGGTCGACCAGGATCACTTCGTAGTATTTGTAGGAACCGTCTTGGGCGATCCAGTAGGAGTTCAAGACTCTCAAACCGCCGCATCTTCTGCCCACACGCTCTTCAGCGAGGGCCTGGTGGTTACGGACAGGCTTGAGTTCGTTGACACCATGGCTTTTAGGTTTGCCGTAGGTGGCTCCCTTGGGGACTGGGCGCTTGCGACCTCCACGACGTACGCGGATGCAGAAGATCACGTATCCTAAAAAAACAAAGATTACTGCTAGAACACCAATTGATAGTGGGGTCTGATACAAATGCTGTTTTGGAAGTCAACATAACCTCCATACAACACACTACCACTTTTCACAATTGATTTGGACTAGGTGTTAATGAATGTAGGATTCGATCAACACAATTATAGTACCATTTGATGTATTTACCTTGCTTACAACTGTATCCCAAACGACGAGCTTTGTCAGGCCTTGTGGGTCTTGGTACTCTGTGCAATGTGGTTTTTTGCCTCTTTTGGAAAGTTCTCAATCTTTGTAAGAATCTAAAGATGTCACTCTGTTTCTTCCTCCAGATTTCCTGAATATACTTTGAGTTACCCATTGCGAAGCCTAAAATGTAAAATGCATAACCTAAGAAAATGTTTACGAGCGACAATTTGAAAAAATATGTTGGAATTTTATATAAACGGCCAAAATTGATGGCTACTAATTAGAATCAAAATATGGATTACAAACTTATTTTGAGATATTTTCAGAAAACAACACCAACCTTTTAACTCCGAAATATAAAACAGCAAAAGACGGACGTGAAAGAGGTTGCTGTACTCTATGGATCTGACAGCACCAGAGAATTATGACGTTTCTGACTTGACGTCCAACCATTTCTTTTTCTTATTTTCAAGTGCTTGCATAAGAAGCCATGAACTGGCGTCAAGAGGCAACTAATGCAACTTTGTTTCTTGTTAATTAACAAAAGAAAAAGATAACATAAAAGCGCAAACGTTGTTCGAAACGAAAAATACACTGGCCGGGAATTTTTTATTTAACAGTGATCCGTTGAGACAACAAACAGCAAAATTCCTTGTTGTGTTCTGTTCGCAGCAGTACTGTTAAGGAATTAAAATATCGGAACACGACCATAACCTCAAAAGTCAAATGTGAACTTCAAATATTTGTCGAAGTTTTGACAAGTTCCTGTTATTGTGAATATTGAATTTTTATGGAAGCTTTTGAACTTCAGTTGTGGTGTGTTTTACTTGAAGATTCCATGAAACTGATTATTTAAAACAAAGTCTCAATGTTATGGCTCCGTTCAAAAGTGTTAAAACTTACCAAAATACAAAAAAAAAGCCTATACCTCAGTCAGGACAAGTATTAAACTTGCTCTTTGCCGCAAATTTGAAGAAAAGATTCTCAACATCAACGGATACATCGGGACCATCCAACAAGTCCATAGATCCATTTGATCTTTTGATGAAGGGCGAAATTTATAATAATGTTCAATTCAAAGCATTTCCTACAAATCATTTAGATAGCAGAGATTCAACACTTGGTTCACTTCAAAGTGCAAGTATCAATGAAAAAGTTAGTGATAAATCAATTCTTCAATCATCCAGGGTCAATCATTCTCCTGTAGTTGTTCTAGAAAGGTATACAGATAATTCTTTACATTCCCAGAATAAAAACTTAGGGCCTGTTCGATATGGCAGTGATTCTGAATTGGGTAATATCGATACTGCCTCTCGCTCAAACATATCAATTACTAACAGAACAAATGCTCAAGTTGATATCTCTATGGGAGAAACTCAGAATGATGTCCTTGCTGAAAGTGCACATCGTTTAGCTGAAAAGATGATACTATTTGATAGTTTGGAGTTGGGAAGATGTAGGAATGATAGCTCTTTCATGGATTTTAAGAAGTCTGTAAATAGGATATCAACACCTCGAAGTTATTCTTTAAGAAGAAGGAGAGGGCTACCTCATCATGAAACTAACATTAGAGAAACCAAAGAAATTAGTGGAAGTAAGAAGAGAAAAACCAGTAATGTACAAATTCTAGACCTTAATGAAAACGAGGCGGAGGAAATTAATCAGACCAAAAATTTTGAGATTGAAGGTCCCCTTCTACCAAAAATATACAGCACCCCTATACCCTTGAAAAATTCGAGTTATGAAGATTCCACAAATGATTTTACCAAATCAAAATCAACACCCAAAGGAGGATTAAATGTGAGCCACCAAAAAAAAATTACCAATCGAAAAAAAAAATCAGTTTTGAATCAAAACCAATTCAAAATGAAAACGGATAATAAACTATTCCGGAAATCTACGGTTATACTGAAACAGATACCTCATTTAGACGAGCTTGTCAAAGATATGTGCAGAAATTCAACGCCCAGCAATCTGGAGATTTTCAACATCAAAGAAATATCTCACAGATTCAGTAAATCACAATCTTCCATGAAATATAAGAAATCGGAGGCTCCACAATCTCTAACCAGAGATTGCGTAGTTTTCTTGACTTCGATAGAAAATTCGAGCTCATCGGGAAGGACCCCAAAAAGACGTAAAAAATACACTTCGGAATCGATGGTAGATCTGCTGTCGAGTTCAGATGACGAACCGCTTCTGAAATCGAATCCCACAGACCATAAATGCTCTTTGAACTGCGAACATTTCAAAAAACAAGTGACGGTTTTGATTGAAAGGTGTGTGTTTTCGAAAAATAAATCGATCGCTATTTCTTCGTCAAATTGTAATTCTCCGGCTGTGTTCAAAGGATATAATTCGATTCTAAATCATAATTCCTTGAATGAAGATTCTCCAGGTCGAAGAAAGAGTTCAGTGCCTAGAAAACGTAACCTAGAATCCAGTGAAGATCGTTCAGTATCCGAGGTTTACATTATATCAGATTCGGAAGAAGAACCCTTGTCGAACTTGGTCCAATCGCGGGCGCCATTATCATTAAGAACTTCAGAAAGAAACGAACATAAGTGTTATTTAGGTTGTGAACATTTCAAAAAGCAATTGACGGTTCTTGTTGAAAGATGTGTCTTTTCGAAGAAGGAATCCTTCGCCTCTGGAAAAGTTCCCAGTTTCCAGGAAGACTTTAAAGGGGCTAATTCCATTCCAAGCAATTCTTCCAAACCTAAACCATCAATAAACCATGACAAGAAACGAAAGACTGAATCCGTCTCTCCAATCAAAGATTGCTCTGTTGCCTTAGTAGCTATGAGTCAAATATTGATGGAAAAAACTAGAAAATCTTCAAAATCACAAAAAAATGCCTTCCAAGAAAACACCCAGTCGAATTCTGTCAGCACTGTAAATATAGATGATTCAAGGCTTAGTCATAATGAAGACGACGATTCATTCAATGGAAATTTCAAAATACCAGAATTCATCAAGTTGGAAACTGGAAAGAAATTCAGAAGGTCCATTGCTATCTTCAAGAAAAACTTGGAGGAGCAAATGAATAATTCAGGTTTGCTACTTATACTGTTTACTCTGAATCTTAACAAAACTTGCATATTCAACATAATTTCCAAGGAAATTCGAGACACCTGAAAATGTGCTCCTTCAATCGAATTGAATTTGCAGGAAAAATTAAATCGAGGAGAAACTCTAACAAGTTCGTTCCAGTTTCTCCAAACAAAAAGAGGCTAACGGAGCTGGCTAGTTTTGCTGCAAATAATTCAGGTAAGCATCACATTTAAGACCCAATATTCAGAAAATTGAAGAAAATTACTCTTTATAATTTATTCTATTCATCATGAAAATTAAAAATCAGGAATATTCAAAAAGGCATAGAAATAAAACCCTATTTTACCCGGAAATCGATGGCTGTACCACAGATCAACTATTTTTACCAAAGATTCGGCTCACGTCAAATTCTTAAATTCTATTTCATTGAGTAAATATTTATCAATCGAGAATTTCATACTATTATCAATTGCATTAATTCAATTTTGAATTCTAAAATAAAAATCACATGTCTTTAAGGAAGAATCAATGGAGTTTTATGGTGGGGTGAAAGTTGCGTTTGTTCTGTGGTTACTCGACTTGACGTTTCAAGGAAAAAATTTCCCAGGAAGTTAGTCATCGACTGGCATAAGCTGCTGCGTTTTACTGTTTTTGTTCAATTTCGAGAAAAACACTTCTTTTAAGGGAAGTTTTAGGCAGCGCGATATTCGTATTGCATGTATTTAAAAGTCGAAAAAATCAAGTGTAGGGGAACCAGGTGTATGTGCTTCACTACGTATGATACTTCAGCAGGTTATGTGTCGTTACGACAATCGTCTTTGGAAAAAGTTGAAAGCTATCTGCCGAATGTACAACCAATAAAAAGCTACCTCAATCGCCATACGAAAAAATTCGATGATCAACTCACTGCCAGGGATATTGTTTTGAAAAGATGTGGACAAACGGACCTTTTGAACTTCGAAGAATGTTACCCAACAAGGTGAGTTTTGAACTTTGGTCCTTTCTAATGTGTATTTCTGAAGTGGTCCAATATCGAAATGTATGCAGTATGCTTCTCTATCTTATTCTTTGTATTCAATAATGAAGGGTCAATGTTTTTGTTTGATAATTTCATAGAATTGGCGCAGTTCCAATTCCTAAAATATTTTTCTGTCATTCGGAAGTGATTTGGGTCATTTCTTAAAATATCATTAATCAATCTGTTCTCTTGAGTCTATAATTTATACAATTTCTTTTTGAGTAATGTTGCACAATCATGAGGAATATTCAAATTTGCTTTATTTTCACGTTATTTCAGCTCCTTTGTTGTGATAACATGTTATTACTTCAGGGTTTGTAATAAAGATATAGGTTTTATTATTAAAACTTGGGAATTTACGTATGATGAACAGAGTGGGGTTTTCCTAAAATGCATTTTGAATCTGTTATCTTCAATTCCTCTTATCAAGTTCGTGAGTCACAATGCAAATTGAATTATCCTGCTCTATGACTAAGCAGATGTCAAAAAACCTGACAGCTGATTTTTTTATGGTTCTGTGGTAACCATCAAAAACCACAGCCGTCTTCATAACAAGCCGTGAATTAGTCAACGGTGCGAGAGTAATAGTGTAGGGTTTATTTTTTGTTGGATTCATGCTTGATGATAGTAATAATGATGTCGGGGATGTACCGAAATGATGTTTTGGGTGCATTTCGAAGACCGCGGTGATGATTTCGAAAATTCCCCTTTCAGTGCCCTTCAACACTGCCAGAAGATAGGAGAGGGTGTCTTCGGGGAGGTGTTCATGCTAAGAGACAAGGACGGCTCCACGACCGTGATGAAAGTGATCCCGATAGAGGGCGACCAGATCGTTAACCTCGAGAAACAGAAGACATTCGAAGAAATCTTATCAGAGATCGTGATATCCATGGAATTGAGTAATTTGAGCGCCGCCAAACGCAACAAGACCGACGCATTCGTCAAGCTCAAGAGCGTCAGATGCGTCCGAGGACGTTATCCGGACAGACTGCTGGAACTGTGGGAGTTGTACGACGAGAACAAGCAGTCGGAGAACGATTCGCCCGAGATGTTTCATTCGGACCAGCTGTATATTGTTTTGGAGCTGGCGAACGCCGGACAGGACCTGGAATCCTTCCAGTTCAACAACGCCGTACAGGCCTTGGCCGTCTTCGAACAAGTGAGTTGATGATCGGAGAAGAAATTATACAGGGCGAGTTTTTGACTTGTAAAAAAAAGCACATTCGAAGACTCACGCGGTATATATTTGTTTAGGTTATGAAAGGAATATTTCCCGACTTTGACCGAAAATTTGAGGTTAATTTTGTCGGAATCAATTTATTTATGTGGAAAAAAGTTCCGTTTTCCTTTTAGGTAGCTTGCGCTCTGGCGGTAGCCGAGAGCGGGCTCAAGTTCGAGCACAGGGACCTCCATTGGGGCAACGTGTTGATAAAGCCGACGGATCAAAAAACCTCTGTCTTTGTTTTAGACGGGAAAGAGATAGTCGTTAACAATAGGGGTGTGAAGGCCACGATAATCGACTTTACGTTGTCGCGCGTCGAATGCGACGCCGTCATCATATTCAACGATCTCGCCTTGGACGAAGACTTGTTCACTGCCAAGGGCGACTACCAATTCGACATCTACCGGAAGATGCGAGAACACAACGGGTAAGTCGTCGCTGTTTGTAATGGCGTTCGATGGTAAAGTTTTTTATTTTCTCTTACAGGAACAGGTGGCAATCTTTCAAACCTTTCAGCAACATTTTGTGGTTGCATTATCTGTTAGGAAAGGCGATTGACCATTTCCGCTACAAAAACGAGAAATCCAAGCAGCATAAGGCTTCGTTGACCAGCTTGAGGTCCTACGAGAAAAAAGTCTTAGATTTTGACAGCGCGTCAGATTTTGCTAATAATAACCTTACTGACTAAAAATTTATTATCATACTGTTGTTGACATTTTTTTAAATGTGCCGTATTTGTAAATATCTATATATTTGATAAAGAAAAAGTTTTGAGATGAAAATCATTTTTATTTCTTCCCAGCACAATTTTTGGAAATGATGCTACAATGCTAAGTTATATTACAGGTGATTTGCGATACGCGCCGTTTTCACGAACTGAAATCTCCTCGTAGCCAACGCTTCGCGTCCCTCGTGTCGTTTCCGTACGTTTTTCCAAACCTGAAACGAGAATTTTGTAAGTATTCGCCGTGTTTTCACATCGGCGAGACCGCAACGCTTCGCCCTTTGCTCGTTTTCTATGGTTTACCTGAAAATGGCTCCCGGGATGTGTCCGCAGTAATTCGGCAGCTGCCCCACGTGTCTGTGATATATTTCGGATGGCTGGATCAGCAGAGGCGGATCCGGCCTGCTGATGCTCACCGGCGACCATTCCGTGCTCAGTCTCTTGCGGTAGTTCGAGGTGAAGTCGCAGAGGGCGCTGTTGGTCATGGCCTCGTTCGTTTTACCGAAATTCGCGTAGCCGAAAGGCACATGACCGGCGAAACCTGCAACAAAATCAATCGAGACCAATATTTCAAGAATGTACCGGGAAATAATCATGTCAAAGCTTGAAGAGATTTAGTTTGTTTTCAGTTCTCTATTTTTGTAAGTTAATCCCGTTAGTGTTGCGGTTTTTTTTTTCAACATCGAAAGAAGAATCCGTCTTGATTTTCTGCATTTTGAATGAAATTGCGTATACGGAAGTTCGAAATTATACAAGGGTTATAACAGGGATTCAACTCGATAAAAAACACGTTTTTCTCCAGAAAAAAAAAACAACTTACGGTATTTCTGAAGCTGCGAAAACGAGTTGTAAAGTCGATCGTACATTATGATTTCATGCGAAGAAAGATCAGCAGTGAAAATGAAAATGGATGAAAGGTCAAACTTTTGACACCTGTCGCTAAATTTAGAATCTTTCAAATGGAACGTTTCTATGGTTACCACAGACATTGATGAAACTTTTAGTCTGTGCTCATTTGACGCGAAAATATAGAACAATTTTAGTTATTTTTATAACAAAAGGGCGTTATGAAATGGACGAACTAATTCGAAATTAACCTTTCACGAGTTTCTTCCCAGCTTCCGTGTTGTCCATAAAATAGGGACTTTGCGAACTTCTTGGCGGGCTCAGAGGCGCCTCATCTACCGGTAAGTTCCGCAATATATTGGCACATTCCGGCCTGACTTCAAGTAGAGGCAGCTGGAATTGACTCTGAGCTAACTGAAAATGGGGAAAACAATTTTTTAGCGATTCATCTCGAACGATCTGATCAGAATATACCTCCCTGTCTTCTAAATTCTTCGGATCCCATGTGTTGTCCTGCAAGGCCCCAATACGTATCAAATTATTCAAGGCCCTTCTGTCTGCACTCTGCAATTTTTCGAAGTCCGATAGTGCTTCCGTAGCTTGTACGGAAAGTCTCTGCCCGAATTTTCCATGTTCTCTCGGTATAAAACCTACAAATCGAGAAATTTTTCATTTTTTCAACCGGTACCTAAATTGTGTACTCACCCTCGTAGCCAGGAAGGATAGGATGTTTGTAGACAACGTCCCCGAATCTAGACCTCGCGTTGACGATGTCGATTTCATTTTTCGCGGGCCTTGAGACCTTAGAAAATAATCCGTTGAAAGTTTGCACATTCGATCAAATTTCATTGCAGCCTAATTGAAATTTGGTCGGTGCTGCTTACCTGGAAGTCATCTGCTGTCCTGTCTGATAAGACTAGCTTTTCAGCATGATGAACTGTGGGGTCTAGTATTACTTTGTGGGTTGTCGTTCCATAAGTGTCTCCAAGGCGATATTTATATTGGGGACAATATCCTGTATATCTACGAAACAAACAAGAGTTGGAAGCAGATATTTGTCACATTTTTTTAGGATTTATTTTCATCAGTAAGTAAATATATCAATACAATTTACAGTTGAAAGATTTCGAAAAAAAATTAAAATGTTGTCGGAATGACATACATTAAAACTTACCCTGGGATGTAGTGAGGGTTTGGGGTCGAAACCAATTCCATAACAATATAATTTTCCACCCTAGTTTTCCTTACACATAAATTTCCTCTCCATTTGACCGTCAATGGAACAATTCGAAAAATTATTCACATCACTTGCAGATAATTTGAATGAAATTCCAAATTGAAATGACAGGAAATTTTCTATGCAATGATGTCTCTCATTTCGTTTCTAGAAGGCTCAATTCAAATCCAAGAACAATTATATGCTTTTCTCTGGAAGGAGAAGCTTTTTTGACTTCTTATATGAAGTGCGACTTTTTTTAATTGCACTGTTTCTCGATATAATTCCAAATACAAACATATTAATTGCCTATAAACAAGAATAATAATTTCTCAATCAGTTTTAATAATTTTCAATCCATCTTTCATTGAATAATTTTTAAATAATCAATAATTAAAGAGGATAAATATCGACGATAAAGAAATACTCAAGTTTAGTGGCGCCATCTGTTCTACAACTGTCAAAGCTAGTTAACGAATTAACGACTACCGCGATCTCGCGGGAGAGAGTGAAAGATACTATTTCAATTACAGATTTCTACGGTAGATATTATATGTTGACATGGACCACTGTTAGATATCGCATCTAAAAAAGAGAGTCCTGTATTCTAGTGGAAGAAAGTTCATTGATTAACCGAGAGATGTCTCTACTTTGTATTTTCCGAATCCACTCTCAATATTCAAGATTTTCTTTTCATTCCACGAAGAAACTAAATGATTTCTTGCTGAAACAATGTTTCTAAACAAAAATAACTAATCCCCTATAGTTTTCTACTATTCTACTTTTCTTTTGGCAAACAATAAACCACTTGCAAAATTATAGGTATAAGGTATACAGGGTGATCGACTTTATACTAGCAGGAGACTCATATAGCAACTTTTCCCATAAAATTACATCCATAATCATAACCATAAATATTTATAAAATGGTGTCTCAATTGAGCGCTCGTTTTGCTTACATAGTAGCTATTTCATTTTCTCTCAAACGGTGAGGTTTGATTCACTGATGACAAATCAGTGTTCAAATTCGATTATATCCGTCCGTTCATAAATACAATGACTCTCGAACGGAAAATCCTAGAAACTTGTGAGAATATGAGGGCTCTGGGGAAACCAGAGACGAAAAAATGCTGGTACGACCCTGACTAAATTTAAACGTCTCCCGACATGTTTTTTCCGTCCCAGTTCCGCGACAAGAAAAACGAAATGCTTCTCATGTTGAGATCGGGAACGGATAAGGCCCACATCCCACCGGCCTCATTGAGTACACAAAGCGCGTAGCCATAATTCATATCAATTTCGCCTTCCTGTTGGAACACTTTTGCGCGCCACCAGGTATACACACGGCCAGGTAAACAGGGGGGAATGAGACACGTAACCGTTTACCGCTCACGAGTTTAGAGCTTGAAATTCCATTCCACTACGATCCGTTGAAGCTTTCATTGTGCCGCGGCTCAAACAAAAGCGCAAGACTATTTTGACCCAAGACACACACACGAATTTTCGTGTTTTGAGTGAAGTGAACGCGACTTATGGTCCTTCGATTGCGGATAGATAAGTCGGACTTTGAGGTGTACGCAGTGATAAATGGTTTAGTTACGTTCGGTGGGCTTTTTCCCGACACACCTGGCTTTTAGGGGAGGTTTTCAAAATGAAGTACAACACTATCAGTGGTTCTAGTTTGTCGAGCGAGGGCAAGAAGTCGACTTTGACGATATATGCTGATTTGGATTTACACCCAGACAAAAACAGGGTGAGTAGATAGATTTGAGTATCACAATTGACAGATATTCGGGTATCTGAAGCCTCAAATTTACCGATTTTCCAATATTCTTGTCCTTTCAAATTATTATTGTATGAATCTTTTTATAGAACAAAACATCAGGGGGCAAAACTAAAAGATTCTGATTAAATTGAATGTTTCAAAACTTTTCCCAACGGTTCATCTCCAATGTTTATCCGACCAAAATATAGTTATTCAATTTTCGAAATATGTTTCATTCCAGTTGAAATGAACAAAAAAATCAAGAAAATTTATATTCACTTTCTTCTTTTGAAATCTGAGCTCATTTGCATATGCTTTACTATGAAGTCTCGTTTATTTTTAACATATCCTTTTTCATTTGTGTCAATATGTTACTTGGTTTAGGGTATATAATTTTTTTTAACATTTTCGTATTCCCTTTAATTGTTTCATTTTCATTGACATAGGAGAGCTTTAACTACTGAAAGGTATACAAATGGAAAATCATTTTGTTGTGTTTGCACAATTTATTCTTCGGAATTAAGCAAAAAAAGGGGCTCTATTCAAAAGTAGTAAAACTTCTTAAGCAAACTGACTCGAATATGGTGCTGACAATGACAGAAATGGACAAGAGCTTATTTGGGACATGTTAGGAGTAACAGAATTTCGTACAAAAGTGATACTATTTTCGAAATTTAATTAATAAATTTCTATTATCTCATTTCCTTGGGTCAAAATTCTCAATGATTCGAATCTCCATATCATTTTTGGGCCATTTCAAAGTTTGGAATTTAATTGACTAGGAACAATACAATAATCATTCTAAACTTTTTATCGTCCATACAAACATCACATATTTCAGTGAAAAAAGTGAGTTTATTTGTGATATTTTAATTGATAAATTCTCGGCAAAATCTTCGAAGATATTTTATTTAATTGTCACAGCTTTATTGTGTTGGCGATCTTCAATGTTTCATTTTAAAATAGTCTTGAAGCTGCTGCTTCAAAGTGTATTGTGACTTTTATACATAAAACTTGACAATAGGTACTATTCAAAGTATTTATTCATATCTGTATAAGGTTTCTTTTCTGGGCATTCTATAAAAACGAATTGACTAACTGTCATTCCCAAGGCTCTAGAATATGTGAGAGTTTTTGACACAATTGCCCATATTATCGGGCTTTTACAAGTATCCATAGCACCTTTGAAGGTCTATAATCTACCTGCTAAATCAGAGGATGGGTAGAAGGTATTGTTAGGTTGAAAACTAATCATTATTGCCGAACCTACCCCTCTTGAAGATAGGGATAATAAAAAACCGCAACAAAGCTACGACATATATTTCTTCTTATTCTTGTATTTTTTCTGGATTCCATAATGAAAATGGGTCACTTGAAGCACTGACGTCAAGAGCTTTTGAGGGCTCGTTCATTCACTTGGTGGTTCAAGAATCCAAGGAAATTATTAAACCCTCGTGTGAGTAGCTGTAAAATTTTTATACAGTTTTTTGAATGTGGATGAACGAGCTTTCAAAAGCTCTCTACACTAATAATACTCTCGCATTTCTATTTATAGTTTTATTCAAAATGAAATATTGCGCACAACTCTGATATTGAAAATAATGCAGAAATGTTTCGAAACTCATTTTTATCTGTTATTGTTTTGATGATACCAGGAGAGAAACTATTTGGCATGGTTTGAAACAATAAAATTGTTGATATTATTGATATCCAACATCCATTTCATAAATGAAAAAGAAACATTCTTATCTTAAGTATCTTATCATTATTCAAACGAGATTAAGTCTTCCCTAAATAATCGTTGCGATCTCATTATTCCAACCAGTTGTTGCAAATCTAACTATTCTGTACATTCATTAAGCTGCTCTTGAAAAAATAACACAGCACAGTTCTAAGATAAAGAATCCACTTTCGAGAACAGGGTGATTTTTAACATTTGAAAAGCGAATACAATTGTTTTCCTTAAAACTGTGGCATGAAATAATCTCGTAGAGCGTTTACTTCATTTAGAAATCCTTTTAGTTTTAAATCTTTGAAATAATCCAATTGAGTCAATTTGAATGAGTTGTATTTGAGGTTGTCTCTTTTAGGAATTCACTCAAGTCCATTATCTTCTTAGTTAGATAAGTATTCCTTCTGGAAATACGTTGAACTCAAGCTGTTAGTTCAAAGGTCATACTCTTGAAAATATAAAATTCTCTTACAATTTACATGTGAGTATTTCTTAGCCCAAAATCCATCTGCGAAGTCTTACAAGGACGGATAAGAAGCAACTCTATACGACGCATATTTCTTTGTTGATGATATTCAAGATATTCAACCCAACATATGGCAAGTTATACCCTCATGCTCAAGAAGTTCCGCTCAGTTGTTTTTATGTGCAGCAGACAGAGCAGACATGAATGGATTAATTCACTCGAAAAGCTGGATGCTATTAAATATTCCATGACATAAACACAACTGCCATAATACTTTTTAACGCGATATATTATAAGCTCAAATATACGTAAAATATTTTATCCTGATTGGATTGCAAATGAAGGATATATTTCGTAAAAACCAGATCATTTTTGTACGCAGTTAATCAATAACAAGGGGGGTAAATCCCCCTCATTAAACTCATTATCGACCAATTGAAATATGGAAAAAGAGCAATCAAGGAAACTCTTCAATAAACCTCCATTATCTCATCGAAACTTGTTTGAGATTAGATCATGCCGCATAAATGTTGATCGACTATTCCTACTGACTCATCGTAATGACGAAATAAAAATATAAATAAAACATACACGGCTTTCTATGATGCATCCGTCTAAAGAAGTATGTAAGGCATGTAGTCATGAAGAGCAATAATTGAACAGAATGAAGAAACTTGTCCCGTGCAGATGTTTGATGATGACCAAGGCTAATTGACATGAGGGCAATGCGAACATTTCTTTGTAATTATGTCTACGAGAAGATAGGACTCGCTTTGGTATTTCTACCAGAGATGGTCGAAAAGAGTAGCTTCAATATTAAGGGGACCTGGTACACGTCCGAGCTCGCGAGCTCCCTTAAAAAATTGGACTTTTTATTTCCATGATATCTCAGTTCGTATGCGGCGTAGACCAACAATTTTTTTTTAAATTGAAGCTTAATCATTTTTTTAGAATGTGTATTACTCGCTTTTCTGTTTTTCTTCGTATAGTAGGAAAAAAAACCTGGTGAGCTGTAATTTCATGAAAATCTGGACAAACGATTTTATTTCCATGATATCTCCGTCAATTTTTGGGATAAATGTATGAAATTTTCAGTATACATGCGGGATAATATTTTGCAGAATGTGTATTATTCGCTTTTCCGTTTTTCTGCGTATATTAGGAAAAAAACTTGGTTGAAAATATGACCAATAAAGTTCCTACTTTATAATTCATTTGAAAATTGAGGGGGCAATAAACAAAAAAACTGATCAATACATATTCTGGAAAATATTATTTCGCATGTTAACTGAAAATTTCATACATTCATCCCGAAAATTGACGTTTGTCCAGATTTTCATGAAATTACAGCTCACCAGGTTTTTTTCGTAATATACGAAGAAAAACAGAAAAGCGAGTAATACACATTCTAGAGAAATGATTAAGCTTTAATTAAAAAAAATATTGTTGGTCAAGACCATCTAACAGATAGTTTTTAACGCCGTAAAATGAAGTTCGATCCTACTCCTAAATGAAACACAAATTCTGCAATCGTTAAACATCGTAATACTCAGAGCACCATTAACCACATCAGCTCATTTGAATCGTTATAGTGTTTGTGTGCATTATGTACATTTTTATCGGCACATTACTGGCCACATCCACGACGTATCGAAGGAAACGGTTGACCAAATTCTTCGATTAACATTAATTACCGAGAATTCATCGGATCTGGCTTCACAACTGAGCATTGTTCAGATAAATGTTAATGAGAGATCGAATAATCTTCTGAATCCTGAATATTCAACGAAATAGTTGAGTTTTCTTGAGGAACGAGGTGAATGACGATTGGCAAGGTTGATCTTCTGGAAAGGAGACGTTTGTGGATTGACCTTCTCGTTTGTACTCGTGGATTTCACTTCAGAGCAGCGATTTTATTATCACGGGTCAATTTTTCATTTTGTGAATTTTTTCTCCTACTTATACACCATATTTGAATTGAATACCTAACAAAATTGAGATCTGACCAGAAACCGCTATCTCAGAGTTCACACTCGACGAATATTGGTCAAACATGCTTCCAAAATGAGGGATTTACATAAGACACAAATGTTTCTCATGTACATCTCTACATATGTTGGTTCAGTGTATGGTAAAACACCCTGTATAGCCCAAGCAAAAGATAAACTTAAGAGTCTCTTTTCACACTCAAATAAAAACCGCTGTCCACTGAAGCAAAACTGTTGATCTGGTGGAACAATGACTTTTATGCCATAAAATATATCCAATCCAAGTCTGAACCTATTCAACAAAGTCCCATTGTCTACCCAATTCGAAACGGTGAACATTATTTTGAAGATGAATGAGAATCCTTGTTATTCTAGCTCGTATAGATTGATTTTTACTTTCCTCACACGAACTTAGCATTGACCTTCTTCGAATTGACCCGATTGACCCAAGGAATTAAAAAAAATTCAGATGGTAATGGCTCATTCATATCAGTCGAAGAACTGAGCTTATTCTCGTTAATGCTTATTAAATTGGAAGTTTTGTAAATAGAGTGAATCACTTGGGGGAAGTATCAATTGTATCTGGTTCATGAAATGTTATCACTTTTAGTAGTTCCTCCAGTAAAGGATGTGGATTAAGATTCTCGATATAGCAATATTGAGTGTTGAGTTTTTGTGAAGTGGTGTTGGAAAAACATAGATGAAGATGAGTAATCAACACTCTGCATTCGATAGATCTAGAAATAGGGCGAAGAGATGGCCAACAAATTTCAAGGTATTATTTCATTTCGCTCTATCGTGTTAGATTATTGATGATTTTATTATATAATTCTTTCACACTTTCTTGATAAGATTGACAAGAAAAAAGTTATAGTGGTTGCAAGAAACGGTGTTTATATTTTATAAAAAATCTCGATCTCAAGTGGCTGTTGTGTTAAAAATCTTAAGACCATATTTCTTAAAATCATAGATGATTCTTCAAGACCTTCCATTTATCTTGAAGAAGTTTTCATTGCTTTTTCCACCGCAACTTACAATGCCAAACGCATACGTGATATTAGGTGATGACAATGATACATTACTCGTATGTTTGAACCTACACGACTACGCATTTCATCACCAGGATTCGTTGAAGTGAAGGTTAGACCTTCGTTTTCCATCCAAAAAAGTCGACAAAGAATTTGTGGAAGCGATAACACAAAGGTAAGAATGTAGGTAATAATGCTGGAGCTTTTCAACCAATCGAACTTGGAATATAACTTTCACTTGATATTTGAGGCACACACAATCGTGTCGATATTTTGTAGAACACCTATTGCCAGGAGACAGCTCGATCTGGGGCAGTTCTACAATTCGATTTGTTATATACAGGGCGATTCAGTTGAGAGCTGATGGATATGATTTAGTAAAACGTCGAATTCTGTTTTCGCCAATTGTTTGTCACGCTACTGAAGCCTAGGAAAGGTTTCTTGACAAAACGCACGTAGGTTGGGTTCCTGTCCAACAAAACAATATTTTCCGTGAAGAACTGTAGTCAACATGTATAGCTTTTGTGATACCCCAGATAACGTTCGATAATAAATGTTTGATATCTTTTCCGATTCTTCAATCGTAATAAACAATTTGAATCACTTTGTAATGTTTTTTTCCGAAGATGAATAAACGCTCTATATTGCACCAAAATTTCATCGATCCAGCTGGATGATAGAAAGAATTACGAATTTTCAAAGTTTGTGAATTGAATACAAGAAAATGTTTTTTCTTGGATTAAATCTTTTTCCTCCCACCTTACCACCACAGACCTATCAAATGATGTTTTGTCTGAAGAGGAATGAACGCTCTATATTGCACCAAAATTTCATCGGTCCAGCTTGACCACAGAAAGAATTACAAAATTTGTGAATAAAATAAAAACGATTTTTTGTTTTTGGATTCAATTTTTTCTCTCCGAATCTTACCACTACAGAATCATTTCATGATGTTTTTTCCAAAAAGGAATAAACGCTCTATATTTCACCCAAATTTCATCGCTCTAGCTCGACCACAGAAAGAATTACGAATTTTCAAATGTTTCTTATTGAAAATTTGCAAGAATTTTATATTCATTCGTGGCCCTATCATTTAGGCAGTTAGTCCTGCTAAACGACCAAGTACTAAATAAATCTACCAGGTAGTTATCTCGTAAAATACTTTAAGTAGTTGGCGTTCAAACTGACCTAGATACGAAATATTGAACTTAATAAAGTGCACTTTATGTCTACCACTTTTCTGATACGCTGGTAATGGAAAGTAGTGTAGGTATATGATATATACCAACGATTGGGTAACTTTTCCGATTAATATTCATTGTCCGTTCGAACATTTGAGTATTTCAGACCTCTGAAGGTTTAAATGTTACTTAAGTTGATTTCATTTAATATTATACAGGGTATGCGATGCCTTCAGATTCAGGATTAGTGTGAGCGAATCAGCAAAAATCACTTAAAACAGTTTTTATAGATGTGCCGTTTGTTGGTCTAGGATTTATTAATCGATTAATTATTATTCAGCTATATAACCATGAAAAATCCATTCATGTCTAGGAATAACTCAACGCAGAAATACAATGCGAAATAAACCGATTTCCGGTTTATATCAAATCGAATTTATAATCGATCTTCGTAGAAAACACAGATTATTCTCATTCTCTGTATGTTTAATTCTTGTTTGGAATCCATATCTAACACCTTCATATTTCTTGTACCCATATATTATCGGTAACAAGGTCAGCTCCTACGATATTCAAATGTATAGTCGTATATCTACATTTATGTATACATACTTGTTAATGGTTTTAGTGCTTTCGACCAGTTTGAAAAAAACTGTAAAACTAGAATAGCGTTAATAGGTTGAGGATATGAATGATTTCATTTCAGATATTCGTCTTATCCTCGTTTTCGAAATAGTTTCCACTCAAAGTAGGCTTTGCCATCTCAATTATTCTCTTGTGTTCTTTGCAAGACTTCGAAGTGAATCATTTCCACTTCTTGCTTAAGAACTTAGTTACGAAGAGTATCATTTTACGTCTTATCCAAATACTTTCTAGAAAAGCCTCACTAATAGCGAAAAAATTTTACAAGTGTCATTAACAGATTAAAACGGGTGAAATTTATTGGAAATCCTTCTTGGCCAATTTTCCAATTACGAGATTATGGCCGGTTTTCACTTTCTATAAATACGATCTGTCTAATTATTCAAGGAATGCATTCGAAAATTGATAACCGAGCATGTAGGAGAAGGAATCCGGTTCTGTCTCCAGGCTAGAAAATACGTTGAATTGCAACTTGCCGAAAGATTAACATCTTTCACCGATTGCAAGCCGGATTCGTTTAGTGATCAAGGAAACACATTGGTTATTTATCATTTTTTTTCTCCCAATCTAACCTACTCAGACCCATCGAATATTGTTTTTTCTGAAGCGGAATGATCGCTTTATAATGTGCCAAAATTTCATCGCTCATGCTTGACCACAGAAAGAATTACGAATTTTCAAAGTTTGTGAATTGGAGAAAAAATTATTTTTTTTATTTAATTTTTTCCCTCGTGATTTTACCACCGCAGACTCATCTTATAATGTTTTTTTCAAATAGGAATAAAGGATCTATATTGTCCAAAACTCTCTCTTGACCATATAAAGAATTACGAATTTTCAAAGTTTATGAATCGAAGAAAAAAATAATTTTTCATATTCAATTTTTTCTGTCCTAATGTTACCACCGCAGAGTCATCTTATAATGTTCTTTCCGAAGAGGAATGAACGCTCTATATTGTCTAAAACTTTCATCGCTCTATCTTGACCATAGAAAGAATTACGAATTGTCAAAGTTTGAGAATTGAAGAAAAAAATAATTTTTTATATTTAATTTCTTCTCTCCTAATGTAACCACCGCAGAGTCATCTCTTAATGTTCTTTAAGAAGAGGAATAAACGCTTCATTTTGCCCAAAAATTTTATCGCTCTCTCTTAGCCATAGAAAGAATTATGAATTGTCAAAGTTTATGAATTGAAGAAAAAAATAATTTTTTATATTTAATTTTTTTTCTCCAAATTTTACCACCGCAGAGTCATCTTATAATATTCTTTTCGAAAAGGAATAAACGCTCTATATTGCCCAAAAATTTTATCGCTCTTTCTTGACCATAGAAAGAATAACGCGTTTTCAAAGTTTATGGTTTGAAGAAAAAAATAATTTTTTATATTTAATTTTTTCTCTCCTGATGTTACTACCGAAGAGTCATCTCAAAATGTTCTTTCCGAAGAGGAATAAACGCTCTATATTGCCCAAAATTTTTATCGCTCTCTCTTGACCATAGAAAGATTTACGAATTTTCAAAGTTTGTGATTTGAAGAAAAAATAATTTTTTATATTTAATTTTTTCCCTCCTGATGTTACCACCGCAGAGTTATCCTATTATGTTCTTTCCGAAGAGGAATAAACGCTCTATATTGCCCAAAAATGTTATCGCTCTCTCTTGACCATAGAAAGAATTACGAATTGTCAAAGTTTATGAATGGAAAAAAAAAATTTTTATATTTAAATTTTTCTCTTCTAATGTTACCACCACAGAATCATCTTAGAATGTTCTTTCCGAAGAGGAATAAACACTCTATATTGCCCAAAAATTTTATCGCTCTCTCTTGACCATAGAAAGAATTACGAATTTTTTAAGTTTGTGAATTGAATAAAAATTTTTTTTGATATATGGAGATAAGAGTCCGGTTTTCTCTCCAAGTTGAATTGCAACTCGCCGAAAGATTAACATCTTTCACCGATTGCAAGCCGGATTCATTCAGAGATTAACAAAACGCATTGTTCATTTATCGGAAATAATAAGCCAAATCCCCCTGTACACACATCCACACTCGAATTGATAATATCTGGAATACAGATTCTACTTGAGATCCAGTAGATTCTCTTTGCTCAAAGTTCTTTTTAAATGGTCCAAATTGAGAATGAAATCTTGTACAATTGAGGCAGAAATATATTTTTTTTCATTTCAGTAGTTTCAGTCCATTAAAAAGCGTTCCAAGAAAAAACTTACTGTAACAAGACATGGTTCAATATCTTCTTCTGTTTTCCCCTTGATAATTCAGGCTAGTTTTTCGCATTGTTCAGAACCCCTCGATTTCTAAAATTAACATCCTAGACCCCCACGAAACTAAGTTGCATTGTCGGTCAAGGAGAAGCAGCGTGCCACCTGAGGCAGTTAGCGCTCCAGTAATCTCAAGAATGTTGTTCTACCTCATCCGACTATGCGGTATTATCCTACCTAGAGATCGTGATCTCAAAATGAAATTATGGGGATTGAGGAGGAAGATTCGCGAGACGAATAAAATCCATACTGTATACATGGAATGGAATTTGATGCCATAAGTTCTGCCACTACTGTGACAATTTTTTCAATTGAAATGCGACTCCTGCATGTCTTTCCAGATTCTAAAAGAACTTGTGAATTTACTTATGGTTACCTTTACTAACTCGCGAAAATTTATATTAAGCTATGAAAGAATGGGAGAAGATCGTACTATTGCAGGACAAAAATCTAAATCCACTTTTCTTTTCAGGATCCCGCAATGGAAAAAGAAGTCGCCAGACTCAAAGAAGAACTTCTTCAAGCCCAAACTGACCTCGACAAACAAACCAAACGCTGCAGACAACTGGTGGCCGAATTCACCAGGAAACTGCAGGACAAAGAATCTCAATACGAGCACGAAAAGACTTTGAGAGAAGACCAACTCGCCAAACTACTCCGTGCTTTACTTCTCGTAGAAGCCAGACTGAAGCAAGAACAGAAACTGATCACCCATCAGTTGAGGGAAAAAGACTTTATCATTCAAAAACAGAGCAGCGATCTCAAAAAGTTACTGTCTGGTCAATACTGCAAGAGTTGTAGTCAAGTTTACACATCCACTGGCAACTTGGAAAGTGTTGACAGCAGTTCGGAATACGTCATAACGGACTATCAAGAGTCCAATTTTGGATCTTTAGACAGCAGCAGCGAGCTTTACGCTACGTTATCAGACAAAGACTCAAGTTCCAAGAGCCATTTGCTGGACGATTCAAACGGAACTCACTCCTCAGATCTGAAACCAAGGTACCAAAAGAACAGAGGAAAAGATTCTCTGAAAATGAGAAAGATTCCACACAGAAAAAGCGTAGGCACTTATTTCGAAGTCTTGAAACTGCGCAATGATAACGCAAGTCCTTACTCGAACGAAGACAACACAAGCAACGACTACGACAATTTCGATTCCCTCCCAACTGAAAGTGTAGCCGATCACATGAGCGTCGTATCCAGAGACAGCGAAAACTCGTACCAGTACGAACTCATCGAGAAGCCTGAGACTGAATTCAACGACCAAGATTTGGTCAACAACTTGTCGCTTTCCGAAAGCAACATAACAGTCATTCACGCCCCTGACAAAGCCACCAATTTGGATTTATCCAGTGGTGAAAACAAGCTGTCGGAAAGCATCCAAATCTTCGACACTGAAGATGACTCCAACGACACATGGTACGTGAACGCTAGCGACCAAGAGGATGAGCAGCAGAAGAACGTGTATAGAAACAACCCAGTGTTGGAATGCGTCAATCAAATCCTCCTCCAAAACATCAACGATAGCTTGAATTCCCCTCCAAAGACTCCCAACGTGGAAAGAAAGATTTCCAAGACTAAGAGAGTGAAATTCAGCGATGAACAAATAACAATAAATGAGGATCAAGTCCTCACCCAAGAAAATATAAAAGTTAATGTTCTGAGTAATTACTATGAGACCCCAGTAAGCAAAGTGCCAAACTACTACGAGTCTCCACAGAGCATATACAGCAATGATTATGAACAGATTTTGAGCAGGTGCAGCGAAACTTTTTCATCTGCCTCAGATGTAACTCAAGAACTACCACCAAAAGATTCCCTAACACTCTTAGAGACCAACGAGAACGTTTTGAGAAAGCCTAAAATCTTAAGAGTTCCTCCTGCCTTGCCTCCGAAACCCTCTAACTTACTGTCGAAGTACAAAATCCAGAACAACACTTCAAAAACGCAGAACCTCAAGTGTAGCGACGCCATTAGTTTAGATTCAGAACCAGACTATTGCTCCATATCTGAACTAAATCTTCCTGATCGAATTATACCGAAGAAGATCCAAGTTGTGGCTGAAATAAACCCAAGCGCACCTGTAGACACTGAAGAGGAATCAACGACAACAGAAAAATCTCAGTATGACCTCGTGGAACCAAATGAAATGATAACGAAATCTGTGGACAAAGTGACGATACAAGTAGCTAAACAAACCTCAATCTGCACCGAAGACCAAGCTCAAAAATCACCAAGCAAGCTGTGCCAAGAAATACCTAAACTCCCACAAGTGTCAGAAATAATAATTCCTGAAGACAGCGACAAAGAGAAAGAAGATATAATAACCCAAGATAACTACGTGAAAAACAACTCCCAAATGCTAAAGTCGAGAAATTCGACACCTAAAAGGAGACCAATAAGCATGGGTTCATCAGTCTCTTCCCTCATCATGGGTTTCAACAACATGGAACTCATGTATGAATTGAGCACCAAGAAAGCTGTTCCTATGAGTCAACCAAAGAAGATTTTCTCCAGTTTCGAGAACTTGAAAAGTCCCACTTACAGTCCAAAATCCGAGAACGAAAACCAAAGCTTAAATGATTACAATTTGATACAAAACTTCGAGGAGTTCAAGCTCGACGATTGTGAAATAGAAGAATACATTGTGCCAGATTCTGAAGGGACCAATGACGATAGTTCCTCCATTTCAAAATCTGAAGAAAATCTAGAAATGGTAAGAACTGTGGAAGGAAAAGGAAAATCAGACGAGGATATATCGATACCAAGCCTCAACAGAAAATCGTTAGAATTATTAAGACAACATCTACAAATCAAAACGGAAGAAAGTGAATCATCGAAAGACAACCAAAACAAAAAACTGAACGAACCCACTTATGAACATTTCTTAGAATGCACTGGACTCAGTTCAAAATCTATCTTAACCCCATCCAGAGCTGTTACAACTCACAAAACTGTATTGAGACCAAGAGATTTAAAACTGAGATCCAGGAAGACCTACAATTTTTTTGATTCAGCCAGCTTAAGTAGCGGACCTGGTCCCTTTGTTTAATGTTATCGCTGAATTATGAGAATTGTTAAAAATACGATGAATATTAATTGTATATGTACGTAGTCAGTATTATCACTCAATTTGAAAGTCATGTACAGTTGATAAGATATTTTATGTATGTATTTTATTTGTTTGTATCGTACTGAAGTATACTGAAGGGAAGCCATAAATAATGTTGAACTCCCATAAAATAATTTTTAATCCAATAACTTATTCGTATGTATTCATTACATGTTTATGAACTGATTCAATATAGCTGTTTTTTCTTATCGATTACTTTTTATTTTAGCTTCTACCTCCCATAATTTTGAATGAAAAATACCGTAAACGGTTTGAAAACCAATAATTACTACATATTTGAAGAATAGGACACGAATTCTGAAGAGGAATAATTAAAAACGATATTAAATCAGAAAGTCAAAATGAAAGAGTTTGTTTCAAGCCTGAGACTATCTATGGTCAAAGTTGTTTCAAGCAATACCTTTGAAAATTAAGAAGAAAATGCTTTCCTAAACTCATTCGGAAGAAAGGTACTGGTAAGGTATCTACTTTTTCAAAATAAAGTTGAGAGAAAATGATTCCTAAACTCAACAATTGCTTCCGCCATTTGTCACAGTTATTTGAACTTCAATAGCCATCTGTCGGTAGACTCTCAAAATTACTTTCATTGTCAGTTTCCTGTAACCAAATTAGCCATGTTCGGCTACTTTCCGCTAGATGGCCCAGCTTCAGGCAACCATTCGTACGATACAAAGTTTTTTAGGTTGCCTGATCTTCCGACTCCGAGGGGTTCAAAAATCCAGAGAAACATGAAGCAAATTTCTACACCAAATCTCAGAATTTGATGCGAAATGTCCATTGAAAATAATTTGTTGCGTTCAAACAGTTTGAAAGGTACAAGTTCTCCAGCCTGCGATACTTTTGTTTGTATAAATGAAGCAAAAAAAAATTCCCCTGAGTGTTTTGTGAAAATAGTTAAAAATTCAAATAATGGGGATGCGCTAATGAGAAATTGAATTGCATCATCTACTGGTCGTTTATGAAAGTGTACAGTTCCAACAGCAGTCTGTAGATGTCGTAACTTGTTCGATATTTTGTATTTCGTGGGGAAAGTGAATTCAAAATTTTGGTCGGAATTTCTGAGAAAAATGTCAATTCTTGTGAAAGAAATTCATGAAAAAGTATGTTGAACGTTGAAATGAAATAGTAATGGATTAGTATATCATGGATTCATAAAATGATATTTTTTCCAATTTATCGTTGTTATTAAATATCTTTTTTTTTGAGCGCTCATTCTACAACTGACTTCAGATTATGCGCAGCTAGCAACATACAAAAATCTGGTCAGTTTCTGGAGAAAAAGATCCGTAATCCAGGCGCTTTGACAACTTCTGCCAAATTTTTTTTGCACATGCCAAATTTTTTTTTATTGGACTACTGATTGGGAATCACGTCAGTTGAGATGACTCATTTTCTGCTCAAATTCAAGAATGAACACAAGATAGAATCAAGAATTTATTCGATTGATTAAAATACATTTTCCAACTTGAAATAAAAATACACATATAAATTCATTTTATACAGTATCTAATATAAAAAAATAGGGTAACATAGGTTATGTCAAATTATCGCAAGATTAATGGCTAAATATATTACAAAGTCTTTGGTTATACTAGCCATCGTATTTTTGAACCATGTAACAAAAATAAAAATAACGAATAAAAAAATACATATGGCACAATTCTTCAATCTATCAAATAATATATACAGTCAAATAAACAAAATTTGAAAAATGGGAAAATAATAAACATTTACATATATTCTTATGTACAGAATAAACCTATACATATAATTTTCATATAGCATCATCTTAGGTAAAATTTATACGTCTTTAATATCAATATATTGTATAATATAGTAATTAATGAGGGAAAATCTTCACGGTCTCACTGAGATTTTTAAATAAATGCTACATTATCTTCAATAACATTAGCAGTAATAGTATATATATATTTGTTTTTTTATCAAATGGCTACGTCTTATTGTCAACAAATCCTATACATTAGCTCATTATACTGGAAACAACATATTAGGTACATAATTTGGAATGATTCATTAATAAAATACTCTAAAAAAATGTTCAACCAACTAACTGACTGTTTATGCGATTTCTTACGAATAAAAAATGCTATAAAATTTAGGATAACTGACTTGCACCATTTGTTCATTGTATTGTTTAAGACATCAGCACTATGTATTGTCATGTTACCTCAAAATATGGCCTCAACTCGCGCCTACTTTATTGTACTCCAACTGAACACGGGCTTGTTCAGGTCTTCGCCACTCCAACCTTTTTTTTAATTTTAATCGATGTTATGAAACCTAATATTTACATCACACAAATTTACAGCTTACTCAGTTTGTGGCTCGGCCCTTACACTAATAATATAGCACATCTTCTATATATTTCTATTTTAATACAAAAATAAGAATTTTGTGACGAATTTTTTGATGGTCAATTGCTACAAAATTGCTGCCTTAAACTTGCTGAAAAAGTCCGAGGATTCGAACGTTCCATTGCCGGCTTGGAGCGTTCTCCGCGGGGTCGATGTCGACCGATCGCCGAGGTCCCGAATTGGTTTGAAATTTAGCGATTTTAGAATTATTCGACCGTTTCCAGGTGAAGAATGAATGGATTATTCAGTATTGATGGTTTTTTTCGAGTTCAAGAGTAAAAGTACATGTCAAATGAAACCTGTCACTGTGTCATTTCATGTAAGATTCAGAAGGTAAAATAGAAATTTTTTTTAAGTAATCGAAATTTTGTTTAGCATTTTTGTAGCAGTTAACGATTCTCTGCGATTTTTTTCGAAAGGATGATTGCACATACAACTACTTCATATTGCCTTTGTGCCCTGATGCTAAAACACTAACACCACCTAGATTAAATGGTGGTGGAAGACCTTTGATTCTGGCACTGTAAAAACCGAATACAGTTTGAGTATTTTGATACAGGTACCACAGACAATTTATGTACATATCAAAAATAAGGAATATTTCGAAGGAATAACAAAAATAAAATATAATTCTGAACAACCAAAAAAAAGGTCAAGAATCTCACTTCAAAAAAACAAGATTGCAAAATTTAATTGCACATTTATTACATACGATTGAATGGCAGAACGATAAACGAGATTCGCGTCTTAGCCAATGGAGTTTTCTCGAATATCTACATAATTTATTTACACACCTACCAATTAACATCGATTGTTTTCAAGAACGAGAGGTTGGCAGCGAGATTATTCTCTGTATGGCTTGCAGTAAGAAAACCTGTGGTTCATGTGTTGACTGTAAGAACCCGAGTGCGAAAACCGTTTTAGACACTTTGTACATTGGAATGGTTTCTCACCGCTGTGGAGTCGCTTGTGTTCAGTCAAATGGTGCTTGTGTTTGAAGGCTTTCGTACACTCGTCGCATTTGTGGGGCCTCTGACCTACAACAAGGAGAAGATCGTAGAAATACTTGCGATTTACGTACATTCAGTTAAAGTCCAGATAAAATTTCGAAATGAAGGTTTAGAACTTGAAGGAAAACTTACCGGAGTGTTCGTATTTGTGCCTGGCCAAAGAGCTCTGCTTGGAGAAGGCTTTATCACATTGGTCGCAGATGAACTGTCCCTCCATTTCCTGCTCGTGGTTGCCCAGCAAAGGACTCCCCAGACTCTTCAACATATACTGGGACATCTTCAGTCGCTTCGACATATTAGTGGGATCCTCATCACCAACCTCGACCTTAATATCCTTGTAATCGTTCCACCTTTTGTCAGAGTTGGGACTAAGGCCATTGGATACCTGATTGTTGTTAATAAACTGGGATAAACTAGGGAGATCCGTGACGCCAAACTGCATCAGCTGCTCCATGGGAACCAGCCCCATCGGAAGGTTCAGCTTGTGCGGCGGTTGGGCTAAGATCTGGGCTAATCGACTACTGCTGGTCAATTCGGAAGGTGACGAAGCTGAGGGTACATCTGACGAATTAGAATTGTGGTAGCCGGAGTAGGGGACGTACTGGGGGGAGGGACTCCTAGGCCGCTTCCTGCTGAGATTCACGACTTCATCACAGAATTCAGATTTGGGGTTTGCTGAGGTAGGTCTCGTAGGCGAGTTGGAAGGTGTAGACTCGAAGGAACGACCCCTTTTGACCGAGAGGTCCAAGGGTTCGTCATCACATTGGTGCATATAGGACTCTTTATTTTGAGGACTTGACGGAGAGTATTTCTGGGTGGTTGGGCTGTAGGGTACGTGGATGAGTCTGCCTTCCCTGCGATCTCTAGCCCTCGTGTTCTGGAACCAGACCTGGACGACCCTGACGGCGAAACCGATGGAGGCAGCGATTTTTTCTAAATCTTCCCTCTTAGGACGCGGATTTAACGCGTAACTCTCTTTGAGTATCTTCAGTTGTTCCTCGGAGATCAAAGATCTGACTCTCACTTTTCTTCCGTCTTCCGATAAGTGATCCGTGGTGGTAACGGCAGATTCGCAGTAGATCTCATCTTCACCTTTCGCCCTGTCGTAATCTTGGTCTTCGTTGCCGCTAAAACTGTCACTTCTGTCTTTTCTAAACTCTTCGGTTTTCGTGGCGACGGCTTCCTCTAACCTCGCAGCCAACCCTTCGCTTTTAATATCACATTTATGTTCGTGGGAAATTGAGAAAACTTTGCTGCAATTGTTGCATCTAGTGGTAGGTTCAGGTTTGGGGGAATGCTGAGAGACGTTGCTTTGGCAATCGCTGTTTTCCGAAGATTCCGACGAGTATTTCTGCATATTGGCTTGGAGAAACTGCTTGGTGACCGAAGCGTTCACGGTTTCTAAGATCCTCTTAACAGCCTCTAACTCGCTGTTGTCTTTCCTGTCCTCCTTCTGGTCTTCTTGGTTTTCCACCTCTTCATCCATCACCAAATCTCCGCAAACTGAGTTGTTGGATGCCGGCAAATTGTCGGTGTGATCATCTTGAGGAGATTCCACGTCGATTTCTTTCTCTTTCGGAGATTGCGGTCTTTCCGCGTAGTCGGGAACGGGCGGTCTTGCAGGTGAGGCCCTCTGCTGTATGTGGTCCAAGATTTGGCTCAAGGTAGGAAAGTTGTAACCGCGGGGATGCGGCGCGCTTAACAGCGACGGAGGGGTGAGATAGAAAGGAGATACTGGAGAGTTTGCAGCCAAGGAAGACTGTAAAAACGCCGCTGCTGCTGCGTCCGAGTATTTCGGCAGGATCGGCAAGAAGGAATTGTGATCTGGACTCGTGGAGATGTTGTTGTTCATGGGACTGTCGTTGCATCGCTTTAACAAGCGACCGTTTTGTTGAGAATTCTTGTCTAATAACGTGTTGGCTGGAGCTCTGGTTCTGCCCAATTTTATATTCATAACCAGACACTTTTTCGATGTCATGTGACTAGAATAGGAACCTGAGTGGGAGAACCTCTTGCCGCAGTTGCCGCATTCGAAGGGTTTCTCCCCGCTGTGTATTCGTATGTGTTCCTGCAACAAAAAGATGATTAGAATCACAATCGATACAGACATACGAGGATGTATTGATATGTAGTTAGCCTAGATCAGTTCCATGCATAAACAAAATATTGCGATACCATTTCAAAGAACAATAACTTATTAGAAGTGTCAGTGTAGAGTTCGACGTCAAAAAAGTAAACCAGAGTTACGCAATAAATTAAAAAAAAACGTCCACCGAAATTGTAAAAATCGAAAAATTGGAGTATCGAGCCATCATCAAGTACCTGTATTTAAAAGGGTCAAGAGGTAAGCAGATTTACGAAGATATGCTTAATACCCTTGGGATCAATGTCCTTCGTATGCGACCGTGAAAAATTGGACTGCAAGCTTCAAAAGAGGTAAATTTTCCATTGAAGATGATGACCGATCGGGAAGGCCTGTTTCTGTGTCAGTCCCCGAAAATATCGATGCAGTTCATGACATGATTTTATCAGACCTTCGAATTCGGCTAAAAAGCATATCTGAAGCACTGAAGATTTCATACGAACGCGTTCATCATATAGTTCACGTCAATTTGGACATAAGAAAAATTCCTGCAAAATGGATCCCCAAATGTTTGAATGTTGACCAGAAGCGTGCAAGGGTGGAAGCATCGCGTTCGATCTGTGCTCGATTTGAAAACGATGTAGACTTCTTAAACCGAATTGTTACTATGAATGAGACTTGGGTACATTTCTACGATCCAGAAACAAAGCAACAATCGATAGAATGGCGACACTCTGGTTCTCCAAGACCTAAGAAGTTTCGTGTCCAAAAATCTGCTGGAAAAGTTCTTGCTTCAGTTTTTTGGGATTGCCATGGAGTAATCATGATTGATTTTTTGGATAAGGGTAGAACAATAACTGGAGATTACTATTCGACATTACTGACCACTCTACGGAAAAAAAATTAAAGAGAAAAGACGCGGAAAGCTATCCAAAGGTGTTTTGTTTTTACAGGACAACGCCCCAGTACACAAATCTCATGTTGCCATGCAAAAAATTCGTGATTTAGGGTTAGAATTACTAGAACACCCCCCTTATTCGCCAGATTTGGCTCCGTCCGACTATCATCTCTTTCCTCAACTGAAAAAAGTTTAAAAGGTCTTAAATTTTCTTCCAACGAGGAGGTAATAAAAGCTGCGGAGGACTGGTTTGCAGAGCAAGAAGAAACATTTTTTTTTTGAAAGGTCTAGAGACGTTGCAGGTTCGCTGTAATAAATGTTTTCAATTAAGAGGAGAATATGTTGAGTAATAAAATATTTTGACATTGAAATTTTGTTTGGTTCTATAGTAGGCTAAGAATTCTCCAATATATCCTCGTATAAAGATATTCGAAACTTGAAATCGTGGAGTAACTTACCTTGAGGTGATGTTTGAATTTGAACGCTTTGTCGCATTCTGTACATTTGAATTTTCTGAGGACGGCACTTTCATCGTGGCTTATCATGTGACGTTGTAGACGGTAGACGTTGGCAAACGTTTTATTACAGATTTTACAAGACTGAAAACAAGAAGAACAATAATGAGTAATGGGGGACTTCCAGTCGACAATGTGGGAATAAAAATTCACACTTTGACCTTTTTCGCGGCATTTGGTCAACGAGAATGACTAAAACGGAAGCTGCGTTTAGCGGAAACGGTTTATCATTTGTTCGGATGAGGGAAGCATCAACCTTTTCGGCGATAATTTGAGAGACAATGTAAATTATTCGAAAGTTTTCGCTTTAGAATTAATCAGAATTCGGAACCGTATAAAATTCTAGCGACTTATAAACAATACCAATGCTTCTGTGACGAAAAATCGGGGATCATGGACGATTCCTTTGACAGCTGCTGTCAATTTTTTGATAGCTGAAATTTTTTTCGTGAACTGAAGAACGCAAATCTACCAATAAGGTGGATTATTATGCGCTCCCAAGCGCTTTTTAATTTTTACCACGATATTTCTGAATTATCACGAAGAATTTATGAGTGTTGCCAATCAATTTTCGATATTTTCATTGAGAACATAGCAAGAATGTTATTGAAATGACATTATTCAACATTTATATAGAAAATTCTATTCTGCATGATGAAATCTTTGAATAGTAAAGAAACAAACGAGAGCTACAGAGAAACCAAGCAGATTTCATCAATTAAATGATTCCCATTTAGAAATCATCATAACACAAATCGCAGACCACAGATTGTTATTGGCGTCAGCTCTCGATGCCGGAAAAAATGACCTCTTTTTCACAATGTAAAACGCAGACCAGAGCACTTAACCTGCTTCAGTCACGACTAAAATCATTAATATCCCCCTCTGAACACATAAACTACATTAATTCAGAAGGAGTAATAAGCAATCGCACCAGAATCAATTAGAGCCGTCCATAGACGTGCTGAAGATTGCCCAAGAGTGTAAAAAATTGACTAAGCTTTTAATTATTCGTATCAGAATGGCAAAATCTAAACGCAGCTTAAATTCAGGACATTATCTTTAGTGGAATTTTTGATAATCTTGGCAATGTGCACAGACTACTGAACCATAGAAAACGGACAACCTCACCTACGCTCATGGTCCATTGAGTATTAGGCCAGGCGGACCAATAAATTCCGTACATCTCGAGTGGAAAAAATTGAGCGCAAAAACAGTCGGTGTGATGGTCCATTACATGTACGTCACGTAGAGGAACTCTTTCACACGGTCTGAGAGAGCACATGTGGCGTCTTTTTGTGCCCGCCTGTCATCGTTTCAGATGTGTTTCGACCACTACGTTCCTTCTAATCCATTTAAACTGTATAACATCTCTTGTTCCCTGCTATCTGGCCGTTGGGGAATAAAGAGAGTAAAAATAGATACTGACTGAACTAGGTGGATCGGTATTTTATTCGGAGGTGTGATGAAAACGATGCCTTCGAATGTGCACTTCTGACACACATGGGCAATGGTTGAAGTTGAAGACGACCATTATAATAACGGTTTATGATATTATTCTTCTTTTGCGAAATACTGGTTGGATGTTTGTTGGTATTTAAAGACTAATTAGCAAGATGGAGACCGAAAGATTGTTCCCATCTTTCCACGGCGTCAGTTCTCACATGAGGGGTCAAATGCCCAATCAACTCGATTATCACATGGTGTGCATCATTGGTGTTGGTACACCCAGCGGGTTAAGCTTGACTCCGACTAATAGAAAGGTTAAAGGCGATCTCAGGTCAATAGCTCTGTTTACGTAACCATCTACGGTAATAAACCAGGCAATTGTTTTGTCCTCAACGAAAATGCCCCGAATCAATTAAGCGATAAGTCGCTTTCATGGGGACGCTAGAATATTTTCGTATATCCTTAATTGCTTTTAAGTATATCGTGATATATTTCAATAAGATGTAATTAAGAGGAGGTTCGGGTTAAGTCGATGATCTCATTGATTCGGAGTAGAATAACGGTACTGAATTGGAGGTTATTGGTGAGGGACACGTTGAAAAGAGATCAGTAGAATTTTGAGTTTGTCGGTCAACATCCACGCGAATTCTAGAACGTTTGAATGAAATACCACATGCTGAAAAAAGGTCCGCACAATAACCTATACTCCATTCACTTTTATTTAATCACATAGGAGGTCATGGTTTCGTTTTCAGGAGTTGGTGCACCTGATGAAAAGTCTGTGTGCGTACAGAAAATATCGTTAATGACAAAACGACGTTGCCAGTTGCTTTGTTTACATCAAAGTAAAAGTATCAAAGATATTCCACATTTTGTTAGTTCGAATCGATCGGCGATTTTGGGGCGAAATATCGATAGGAAATCGCCTATTTTTCCGTTCTTCGTCGTCCAGAAGAAGTTTCCCGTCGATTTCGTGCAAGTGTCATTTTTTCCTTTCACGACTTTTGGCGTGATTACGAACGGCAAATTTGAATTGGACCAAAAATCGATTAATAAGCATAAATAAAGCGAAAGTAAGTACTAATCGACCTTTTTACACTCGATAACGAAGTTTTTTTAGGTATCTGGCCGTTTAGAAAGATTTCAAACGAAATTCCGGTCCCCCAGAAGTTTATTAGTTTCGGTATCGTTTTTGGTGCTCAAAATTTATTTGGGATGCGTATATGGACAGAAAAAGGCATCCTTATACGATCTTCTAACGAAAGCGACCGGAAAATATGGTTCAGGTAGGATTTTCGAGGAATTATGAGGAAAGAACTTGCAGAATGAAATTGCACGATTTTCGTAAGTAAACGGGTTCTGGATGGCCATCATCGGTCTCTAAATGATTACTGTTGATCGTTTTCACGTTTCAGAAAAAAACACGTCGAAAAAGCTGAAAAAAAGAAGAAATATGACTATATTGCATTCAGCGGTAGGTGAATTCATATTCCGACGAATTGAAATGTGTCACTGGAGCTTTCATTCCTTTGCCGAAAGTAGAAATAGGCTATATTGAACCAGAATACATCGGTTTTTTCCATATTCCAGGAGTTTGTGTCTTATTTTAGAACAGGTGAATGATAAATGTGAAGCATATATTTGACCTATTCCATTTTATTTGTACAAACTTACTGTGGTAGTAATGTATGAATATTTTTTAAACTAATAAATTACTATACAGTCAGAATATTTTACTTCTTGTTCATAAGATCAAATAAATGAAAAGTATATCTATGAAGCTTTCAGGCTTATTAATTTATAACCAAAACTCAGTTACTATTGCATTGAAATTATTAGTTTCTCTGTAAACAAATTCGTTAATTTAGTTATTATGTGTCTTTTCTTTGTGATGAATGAATGAAACTGAAACATATCACATATTCGGATTCCAATAGAGGGATATAATGTTCCATTATTCTTGATTCTTGTAATTACCCATCAATTCATCTTATATGTTTGGGTTGATTTTTTTTAATGAATTCTAGATTAGAATCAACAATTGATTTCGTCAAGTCTTGAACTTTCAGTTCAAGAGGATAATAAACATTAAATCTTCACAAGCATGCATATGAAAATTATGTGAAAGCAATGCAATTTTTTTCCATGGCGAAAAATAATATATTTCAACAGTGATCTCTTGTACTTTTCATGCAAATAACTAGAAAAGGAATCCTTTTTATCAATTCATATAAACGTTAATTATTTTCGTCCATCACATATTTTCCAATTCATTCGCATTCTGAGAAATACGCTAAGAATGTAGAAAGGGCAACATAGTGTTGACTTGGATACTTGGAACATAAAAATATTTTGAAAAACGTCATAACTTCGATACAGAGTGGAATGTGTCAAATTTCCAAGGCCAGAGTTGTGATTTTATAATTGTGAATGGAGTATAAAGTAACTCGAGAATTAGTAGAACTGAATCTGTTTGACAAAACTTTGCCATCTTCGAATTCACGAAAACGAACGATGAATCAAGCTTCGTCCAAAGTCCTGTCATCAGCCGCTTTAACAACAGTTCCTCCCAGAAGCACGTAGCTCAACAGAAAACACCTTGAACTAAAAAGATTGCTCGAATGTTTTTGTAAGGTGATAACACCCAAAGAGATGGTTACAAGCAGGTGACTAATCCAATTCAAAGATTATCCACGTATTCTGCATACTGCGCCGAATAAAGTAGGTAGCAATTCTCGTTATCTGCTCCGAAGATAAAATTGCGCTGACAATTGCGTAAACAAGATACCGTCTTTCAACAGGTAGCGTACCTTTTGTTTCTTTTCTCACAGGAAAGCTTCGGCTGCGAATAACACTCATGTTGGCACAGGTGTTCGGTTTCATAAACCGCCGATGACAATCGAAATAATCAAATCCTTCAAACCGCCGATAAATTGGAACGAAGTCAAGATTTGGACAGCAACAGAGCTTTTGCACCGTATGCCTAGATGTAGAGACTTTTTCCCTATTTTGAGTTTACGAGAAAAATGCAGCAAACAGTGTTATTTGCAAACTATTAAGCACAAATGACATCAGTGGCGATTTTGAACGTGAAGCTGTCAGCCTATTCCATTATATTGGCGCAAATCTAGACTTATTCAACTAAATAAATTTGATTTGATGAATTTCAAAAGGCGCAATACTGATGAGATCGAATTGATAGTGAATTTACTTGAAAACGTTGGTAGAATTCCTGTTCGCAACACTTCCTGTTCCATTTTTTCTAGCCGAAACGAACGTGTTTAACAAATGACGACTCAATTCCTAGGCATCGACATTCCTAGAACCGGCGATCAAAATACACATGGGCGGTACTTAGCGTTAAATACACATAATTCTCGAATTACTCGAAACATTTGTGTACTCTGTACGAAGCACTAGTTCATCAGGCCATAAATAACTGAAAATTTCCATATCTCATATTACAAGCGCCAGAGTGAATAGGTGTATGCGAGTTACGAAAACCTTTACACATTTTTAATAAGTAGAATTACATAACCATAATCTGATGGAAATTGTGCCAGCTTTTCGAGAGCGAAATATGACGTTTATGACATGTGAAGTCTATACGTACGTTTGCCATCTCGTACGAGATCCAATCGAACTTTTTGGCGTACGAAACTTTCTTCTAAAGGTTGCGACACACTTCTTTACAGCGGAATATCATATGGCGACGCCGATTTGGCGTATCAGTTGGAATTGAGTTAATGACATCTTAAAGCGACAACGAACTACTCTAACTTTCGTTTTACCAATGCTATTCCCACGAAAATTACATATCCTAGAGTCCTAGACATATTTTAAATTCATGACTTGTTAAGCCAGCCATCCGATATGTCGGCGCGAAGCGATTTTTCGACACTGTATCTTCCAAACGGAACCTCGTATTGAAAAATGGCATAGGAAAAAAGTGTTCCTTTCGTCAAACGAAACACATTTTTCCTATACCATTTTTCAAAATTCGGCTTCGTTTGAAAGATACAGGGTGTCGAAAATCCGCCTCGCGCCGACAAAAAGTAGTCAATACATCCTTTCACTTACCACTTGAGCGTTAGGAGAATGGAGCAGTTCGTGCTTCTCCAGCTGGTCTTTGGTGGAGAAAGAACTGGCGCACTGGGAACATGCGAAAGGACCACCAGAACTGACCAAACTTGGGGTTGGTGAGAGGGCGCTGTGATTGGAGGAGTTACCGTTCTCCGAAGAAGCAGCCAGGTCGGCGTGTGAGGTCTCCATGTGTTCTTTCAGAGCCAGGAATGTGCCGCAGGACTTTTGGCACTGCGAACATTTTATGTAATCTGCGTGTGGACCTATGTCTTCTTCTTTGATGGCTCCGTTCGTGAGTGGGGGAACTGTAAGCGAAAAGAGGGGGCATTGGTATGGGTCACTCGGAAAATTCGGCATCTGCAGCCTTATTCAATAATACACTGTGTATTTCTACAGCATTTTATTGTAAAGGTTTTCCAATAGGCACAATTTGCTTAAAACCCAAATGGTAAATATGGTGAGATCTGCTTCAAAATATTTTGCATATTATTCAATTTCAATAGCATTTAGTCGTATTGGGGAACCCTTTACATAAATATAGTCCAATCCTACTTGTATCATTGTATATTATTTGCATGCCAATTAGTAATAATCTTATCCAAGGGAAGTACACATGAGTCATCCTAACATAGTGCGTTTGACTTTATCTACCTTTAACCGAGCTCAAAACCGAGCAAAGTGTTCCTTTGTACTCATTCCCAGTTGATTAGAGTCGTATTAATAAACGAAAATTGTGATAAAGGCGGATGATTTGGATCATGAGCTACTGTGATTCATGTCGAACTGATAAACAGGTACTTCTTTGTTTGGAAAGAAGCGATTCCTCATAATTATTGCTTTTTACGTCGCATATTTTCATTTTCCTCGATTTCGAACATAGGCCAAACTCAAGGATGGCAATATCAAATTTGACATATTCACATCATTGTTGACATATGTCACAACTCAAGTAACAATCTTCGTAAATGTTCTGTTAGAACTTAGGTTGTTCTGTACTGCTTAGTATCATTATGGAAGAAAAGACTATTTGTAGTTTTGTTATCTTTTCTGTTACTGAATAACTGAAAATAAATGGGAAGAACTTATAGAATGAAGCACTAAGTAAAAGCGAATGAAGAAAATTATTTACATTCATCAAACTAACAATCTATTCTCTATTTCTATAATTCATTCTTTCCTCTCCATCCTAAAAGCGATCGGACAAAAATCCACATAAATTAATCGGAAACAATCAACTAATGATACGAGAACGTTTCGTCCACAATAACAGAAACCATAACTCCGCAAAACCTAGAATTCGACCAGACGTTCAAAAGGAACCATTAATTAAACCTGGATATCTGCGTAGAAAAAAAACATATCTGATGCTAATGACTAGAAACAATTTGTCTATTTCAGTTTCAATTTCAACGGTGTCGGAACGACGCAACGAGCGTGGAGAGGAGGTGGATTCGCATGCGTCACAGCGTTGCCAGATTGTGAAATTTTTCAGCAGATTCAAGGTTGTTAAAAAAAATAGTTTTTCTTCAAGTTAAGATAATATTTCTTTAATCAAATTTGTGGCTGAAATAAGATATTTTCTAAATTTATTCCGGGACAGAGATTTGGCAACCAGGTCAGAGCTTTCCGTAAACGAGGTTGCGGAGTGGGTTGCCTGACAATCAGGCGTAGCTTTAGCCTTCAGGAGAGATAAAAGCTCCGTATGTGTAGTGGACTGGGGAGGGAATAAAAGATGAGTCATAGTTTTAATGGCCGCATGTTGAAGGCAATTATTTCTCATCCAATAAAGTCAGGAGAATTCGATTACAAACACGTACGCTCGAAGGTAGACGATTCAGTTCATGATGGAAGGTTTTATGGATTTCTGATTGGAATGTGGATTAAACAGGGTTGAAAATATATGGAGTGGTTCATAAAAGAAGTGTTTTTCACCTAGAAAAATTCTTTTGCAGCTATCTGAAATGGACGTTTTTGAAAACTTTTTTCTATCCATAAAATAAGAATAATCCATTAAAAATAATATTATAATCATTCACATGTTTGAAACATATTATATTAAACACGAAATTCTTATTGTCTGCTCTTAATGCATGCGTGCTTTAAATTTGTTACCAACATTCTTTTTTTATTCAAGCAACTGACGGTGTTCTGAATCTGTATTTGGAGCTATAACACTGCCAAAGAATTCAACTAAAGAATTCTAATTTCCAGTTCGTCAGTCAGTAGTTTTTTTGTGATTTGGGCATGAGAAAAAATTCGTGTGAGCTATATCGTAATAAATTCTGATGAAGAAAAAATTAGATCTTGTGTTTCATTCAAGATTCCACCTTATTTATGATATTATGAGTGAATATTTCGGGAATATCATTCAAGTTCTTTCTGAAGACTTAAAATCACCGTTTCATGCGTCCTGAAAGTTTACAACATTCTCAAATGGCTTCCACTTCATCCAAAGTGGCCATACCTTTCCCAGTCAAGGTTAGTTTGAAATGAAACATATGGCCGAACCTATAAAGTTAACAAAGCCCACCTATACAAAAAGTCAACGTAGGGGACCTCACACCCAAATCACCCTGCTGTCAAAGAAACAGGTACAAAAACTCAAAACGCACCCAAGAAACCACCCGATAGCAGGTAAAAACCTGACCCAAACCACCTCCCACACAGAACACATTAGACACCATTTATCCATCGTAATTCTATTAGAATCCCGTTCTGGTCGTTGTAAAATCGATGAATGGAAAGGTGAGCTTACACCTGCCAATGCGGTTACTTGCCGTAACTAGGCTCCTCCCCCCCTTTCACCTGACGCCATCCCACGTCTTGAATGAAATTCAATTTCATTCAGCAAGGTGCGAAATAGCATTAGCACCTGCGCTGAGGTTGGTACACCTTGAATGGCGCGAAGAGATTCATTCATAAATTGAGATTGAATGGGGTCCCCCATGGGTCATTGTTTGGGCTTGTTGTTTGAACCTCTGTAATTGAAAGAATCTTTAATTGTCTATTATTTATCTGTTGTAGTTTGATTTAATTCTTTATCATATTTCACCTATGAATTGGGAACCTTTTTCTAAGTAATAACCGTACAGAAGAAACCATAGATTAATCATCATCTCCGTTTGAAGTTCACTAGAACTCGAGGTCAATTCAAGGCATTCATGTCAGACCGCCAAGATAAGAATTCAACCGTTCCTCTCAATACCGCCTCGATATTTTCCACTTCTTTATCAGATGTACCCAAGAAATCCACCGAACTGATAACGAAATAATTTATATTCGACTGATACCACAACACACAACGTTTCCTGAAGCCAAAGGTAACCTTATCTGACCTCAAAGAACTTTTTATTGGTGGACCGGTTGTTCTCTAAGCAGGAAAATTGGAGTCATCACAATTATTGAAAACTGAAGCTATTGGAGGTGGTTTTTTTGGTGGACGATATATTCTTTCTTGAATCTTGGGAATTTTTGAAATTATTCCTTTGCCCAAGCTAAATTAATAAGCAAATGGGTCATCAGAAGCACTGACTGAAGTCAGGAGATTTTGAGCGCTTTATTCATCCACCTCTTAGGTAGATTCGCATTTTCCAGTTAAAGAAATGTTTTATATGATTTTCCTCAAGCGAACTGGATAGAACTAACGTAAGTAGCTTGGATAGGTCATTCTCTATCCGAATGCGAAATTTGATCTAGATGGAATACGTAGTTCCGAAAAAAATCGAAAGGCTTTATTTACTGACCTAGTTCAAGAAACCTCAGAAGAGAAATTTACTACCGAAAATACTAAAACTTGGTTTATTCATTTGGAAAAGCTTTTCGAAAAAATATGACATACTACTTACAATTTGAATCTATTTGCTCCATAAAGACATTATAATGTTTGCGCACCACTTTTCGGATTGAATTATAATTCACCCTAGAATTCTTACAGTTACCAATTGGTTTTGGATGTTGAAGTTAATAGGTAATACCAAAAAGAGTAAATAACTGATGCTTTTTCTACTTATAGTAAGCTCCAAAACAGCGTCCAAGAAATATTTATTTCAAAAAATTCCAGAAAATCAACTGTTTCCAAACATATTTTTAGCTGCCATAGGACAGTAATTAAATAATTGAACTATAAAACAATTTGAACAAAGCTTATCACGATATGAAGAATCAAAATAGAATGCCGCATTTATATACGCGATAATATGAGCTAATAAAGATTTTAGTTCAATTCAGTTAATAATAATTAACAATCTACCTTAATAAAAGATTGAATACATCGATACATATTAAGTAACATGCCCTATATTTGCGACTACATAAACAAATCTTTATTGATGTTATTATGATGAATAATGTATTGAAATATCTACAGTTTCCAATTTTTTCGACATATGTAATGAAGTATTTTACATAGAAAAAAATATAACAACGAGAAAACGGTCAATTCTCCTTATTATTCGAATATTTATTCTTATACAGGGATGCGTGTAAAATCAAAAGGAATATTTGCTCATTGTCAACAAATTATTTGATCCATTAAAATTACCGTTTTTGGAGGTTTCAATAACAACAGGAGCATGGGGGTTCGCTGGGGGGGGGGGGCATTGAATCCGAAAAATGTCTAGAGCGCTAATAGGCTCGAGAATATTTTAGTGTTTTTTATTTAACTTACACTGTAAAATTCAAAACTTCAAAGATATTATTTCGAATCATCAAATAGGGAAATGAATCAAACTTTGTTTTTCCAACTCCACAACAACTCTTACAGGGTTCTACATTTTTAAAATCTGTAATGGATGACCATGAATAATTCGTTTATAAAATAGAATAAAATTAGAGAAAGTGAATTTAAGGTAAACTGAATATTTTGAGAGCGCGTCAACACAGGTGGTTGCGAAGAACCTCCCAAATTTGATACGCGAAGAAAACAGGTTTGGACGCCGTGTTTTCTGTACTTTTTACATCGCACACCTAAAACAGATGTTCCAGGTGTGTCTAAGGTGAAATATACCTAAAACTACTGCAAAAAAATAATAAAACCAAAACCACTACCCGGTCTCGCCAAAAATCAACAAAAAAAGTCATCTACCTGTGAAACACAGCGTGTTTAAGGCCGCCATCCAGTCAGGCAAAATAATAAACAATTGCGAACAAAAACAGAACAAGCGGTAGCACTGGGGAACCTTCTGAAACAAACGGGCGCACGCGAATCCGCATCACTCCATCAAAAACGTCACTTTTCCGGGCGCACTCGAGGGGGTTGGATGCAATGGGGGGGCTTACTCACTTTGTACGGTGTTCCAAACATTCGCCAAACTCCATAGTCGATAGGAGTAACTGTCGTAACAACCAAACATGCTATCACTGCGCGCTACCATGGCCAACTAAGAGTATATTCACACGCGGCCGTCGGCTCGCCACTGTGTTGTGATGAGGGCATCCCCTTCTACTTCGGCGTCGTTCACCCCCACTCCCGACGACGACGCCGACGACGCCTGTACCTACCTAACGGACGTTGCATCACCGCCCCCCAATCTGATCAGCCAGATACCAAATTGACGGGATAGCAAGCTTGAGATGGAGATTGGGACGAGGACGACGCGCTTTCTCGGGTTCCGTAAGGCGGTGGGTCGATGGGAGGTACCTTCCACCTGACGCCCCACCGGCAAGGTGTCAGGTGCCCAGAAAGCAATGGTAGATGGTATCGCAAGTGGAGCACTTGAAAAATTGGAAAAATTTCGTTTAAACATGGATGCATGGAAAACCTGGTGTTAGCACTGATTACATTTTGTTCAAGACGTTCTTGTCGACCGAAAATCTGAGTATTTGTCCTGCTTTAGTGCTTTGCTATTCCTTCAAAAGCGGTCGCGCTATTCTTTTATGACATTCGAAATTAAATGACGCCATGAAGACATCTTGTCATCTCCCCAAGAACATTATATAACCTATTGCACACAAAAAAAGCGCCAAGACCGTGAAATATTGCGGATCAGTTCGGAACTATAAACTAGAACAAATACTGAAATCAAGAGTGCTGATTTGATTTACAATTTTTACCAAGGTTTCTATGCCTCCTGCCAAAATATGTTGAAAAAGATTGAGAAAATAAAAAATTGACACCAGAAAATACTAAAAAAACACATAATTCTGTTTGGAAACAGTTGACGGTGTTGTCTGAATGACAGAATTACAAACTTTTTACTGATTTTTCGAACGAATATCTAGCAGATATATTGGAAAATTGGACATTCCACATGAAACGTGCGGACGACAAAAAACATAAAGAAAGTACAGTAAAAACCATTTGGAATAATTCTACCAAACTGTCAAAGAAAATTTTTCATGAAGAGTTCAACAGAGAAATAAATCCATTCAAAGATATAATTTTCAAGCAGCTAAAAAAAAGAAATTACAAGCAATTCCCGACAGAAAAAAATGAAGATCTAAACGAGAAAGAAATAAACAAAATTGTTTGAAGTTCCGATGAAAATAGATCAGAGAGTTTACAAAAAATATATACCAAATTTGTGCTTTGGAATTTGCGTAGCGTGGAAATGAAGCAACCTTTTACTCAATTGACTATTTCAAAAAGTCCAACTCATCAACATATTTTTTCGAGAAAACTTTTGCCTTTCTCGCCTCAAACCATTCAACAATCCTTTAACACTTTAACTTTAAACAACCTGAAGGACCCCATAAAACAGTAATAAACCCATTGCATGACGTACATAACCATTTTTCGACAAAGGATCTATGGAACTACAAATATGTTCTACAGATGTTGGAGTGATTCCGGTACCAAATGGTCATTTGCTTCTTCCATTGTCCTTTTTTCTAAATTTCAAGGTACCACCGTGAGAAACTACAAATTATTGGACAGGGTCCTTCAGGATCCAGATGTATTTCACTTAGGTATAATTCGATTTTTTGTATGGGTGTTCCTGTAATTTTCTTTTCTTGGCGCTCTCATTATTCAAGAGATGTTATAAATCAAGATGTTCTCAAAACAGTATGGGTTCGATAATTTTTTAAGGGCGAAAATGAATAAAGAATTTTTATATTGAGTGAAATTCTATAAAATATTCTTTTAAACTTACAAGAATGAATAGAATGAAATAGATGAAGATAATATAATTGACCATACCACATATTTATCTGAACGAAGAACAAATACTCACGTTTCATCAATATTTGAATTAAATATTCGATTAATTCTAGCGCCAGTTGTCAATAAAACCACAATAACCAACAAAAAATTCCATCTTCAAGTAAGATACCGAACAAACTGAATCACAGAAATTCGTGCAACAACTCCCAAAAATTTAAACAATTAGTGTTCCACCACCTTTGAACGGACCAAGGTTGAGTTTACACAGTCTTGTCCTAATTGGTTGTATTTAATGTTTGTGGCTCCTGACAAATAGAACGGTATTGAAAGAAAGATAAACTGCACCTTCAGGAAGTAAATTAGTTGATTTTCCGTTCTATCGACTGCATTGATTTATCTAGCGCAAATATTTAAACTTTCAATTAATGGTGTAGGAAAATAGTTCTTTTGTTTGGTTAGTTTGAACAGTAAGGTACCAAAGTTTGGTCATCCTGTACCTACCTAAGTTCCCAGATTAGTTGTTATCATATTTTGACGAGCGATTTTGTACCTATCTAAATTAATCTTCTTGAGATAACGTGAGAAATATTCGTACAGAATATTCCTCTTCTTGGAATACAGAATGGAAAATATTTAATGAAGAAAAAACACGAAAAATTAAAGAATATGATTCAACTTGAAAATGAAATATAAGACAAATAGAACAAAATTATTCTGCTTCTGCATTGAGTTTACAGAAACTACAAATGTGAATCGAAAGATCATTAATAACAAATTTCATTGGCATTTAAAGAAAACATAAAAACATTTCTCTGAAGATGATTAAAACATAAATGCACAGTATTAAAACTCACCTATATTTCTCCAGAATATTAAAAAAAGGGCCAAACTCAACAGGAGGAAAATTTAATTATTTTCACTTTACATCCATATCGTTTTTTGATTTATCATTTAACCAACTATAATGACGATCGACATATTGTATGGACAAACATCCTGAAAGGTAACAGGTAACTTTCACGTACGCAAAACACTGATAATTCCTTGAATGTGTATACGACTTACAGGATGCGGTCGAAAATATGTCGAACAAAAACGGAAGATGATAGCGTTTGTAAACCAGGTGGGACTTGATAATTTGAAGTTGAAATAAATGCCTCAATACGGAATAATTAATTCAAAAAATAACTGGACTTTTTTCGCTCAGTTTGATATTGATTTTCATCAACAGAAATGAAAAAAATCTTGTTTCTGTTTCTCTTTAATTAAAAAAAAAATATTGTGAATTAATGTAAAAAGAATACCGTAAGATAAAAATAGAGTTTATATGCATTTTTCCATCTATGTTTGAAAAAAATTGTTTCAGAGAGATATTCTTCATTATTATTTATCTTTTCTCTTACGCTTTGAGCATTTATTATTATATATCAAATTATTTTATTTTTAATGGAAAAGTCGTGAATTCGAACCAATTTTCAATTAAGATGAAATTCCATTGCTCCCCAATATACGGTTGGACATTAATTCCTGAACGAATCTGAATAACATCGTAAATAGGGGTAGTAAATCATGTACTGAACTCGTACAAAGTATCATCTTGTTTCAAAACCGAAAATATATACCGCATCCAAGAATTATAAAATTGTGGAGAATAGGAATGAGCGTTTTCTCCGAATTTACTATTCATGGATGACGTGATCCAACCGATACGGAATTAACATGGCGAATTTGACTGTCGACATGAAAGTGAATCGTTAAATTTGTATATGGAAAGGTTTAGGAAAGTCTTGGAGTTGTCATTTATGCTGCTTCAGCGGAAAAATTTTTATTGAATGAATTTTGTTAGATTTGTCTCGTCTTGAAAAATGCAGATTCGATACAGTTGTTTTAATCTCGACCCTGCAGCCCCTCAGTACCTAAAATTCCCGATCCAATCTCCCTCCTACCACGGAGACCGGTCACAGACGCGTTCTTCGAATGGGTCGCAAAAATGCTTAGCATATTACTGAAGCTTATCAAGCGGGTGCGTTCAGGTGAACAAAAGGGATGCGATTATTGAGCTTGCAGGGGATGCGGGCCTAACACACGTTCGATTTGACTCGTACAGGGGTGACAGTGTCAAAGTCTCCCCGCAAAATTCTGTACCCGCTCCAGCGGCAGCGTGACAATAGAAGTCGACCTTCTTTTTATTACCCCTGTATGACTCAACCGTTCGGACGCGATGGAAATTGATTTTTCGAAGTTGGTTCAGGAATAACGTTTATTCGGCGGTTTAAGTTGCGATCTGCCGAATATGCTTCTGCCAATATATGGTTTTTGCATTTTTTCTCTTGAACGGTTGGTATTATTATAATAATAGCTCAGAGCGGAGTTGTACATCACGCAATTATCTACAAAAAATGTCCTATGAACATTTCCTCACCGACTCGTCGTTTTTCAGTAAAAAATAAAAAACTGTTCTAATGTCGGCGCCAAGATGTAAATGCCATTATTTAAATCAAAATCTGTTGATATTTTCGAAACAGATCAAGATAATCGAATGGAATTCAGTACATAGGAAGAACTCATAAAACTTTATATTTTACAGCACGAACGGAGGTTTCAACTCCAACAGTGGCGTGCGCCCGGAATTTTTATTTTCAAACTTCAACACCCTGTATTTTTTTGAGGGTGCATTATTGGACCATAGTTTATAGGACAAACTATCATTATTTTTTCACGTAGAATTACCTCCTGAGGTTTAGATATGTTATTACGGATAACCTGTATAGGCGGCATATTAGTGAATAGTGATTTCGATGTTTCAAATAGAAATATCTCGGGAATGGTGTTTCGTAGGAAAAAAGTATGGAGACAATTTTTGTAGACAATTGAATGGTCTTCAACTTTTGTCTGAATAAATTTCATCATAACACATACTGTTCACGAGAAAATTCTAAAAAACCGTTAATTGCGACTTCTGACTTCGAATAATTGCTTCGGCAGACATGGGATCGATAGGTACTTTTGATATTCCACTTATTATTTGTGAACTGAAGACCTATACCAATATTCAGCACTATTTGTATCGTTGACACACTTCTTTTACGCCGATTTTGACTACAAAGTAGAAAATTTAGTTCATTCTGTACTCTGTAGAGTTTCCCAAACATGACGCAACTTCCAAGGAATTCCTGTGCCACATTGATCGAGTTTATAAAGTCGATTTTCTCACGCCAGGTCGCCCCGGATTTTACACGGTCCTGTGTGTCTTTTATTGCCTCAACACCTTCCAAATGGTGAAAATTAAACATCTTGCAATAACAAAACGAACCTTGAAGCGGTAGAATTATCGAGCAAATGTTCGCCAAATGTTACTACATTACAGATACAATAACAACGGATCCCGGTGATGCTGTATAGGCGGTAGAAATAATATACCTACCGTCGAATGCTACCCTTATAAGGGGGTGTCGGTAGTGGACATGCTGGAGGTAAGGGTTGAGGGGATAGTTTCGGTGTACTGCAACTGGGTTTCAAATTCATATGTCTGAGGTATCAGAAAACATAAAAAATATAATTCGAATTAATTTAACAAGGTTGAGGTAAAGTATAATTTGTAGATAATGCTTCTTCTTTGTCGTCCAGTCATTTGCATAAAACGGATACTTCAAACTGTCAACCTCGTCTTTCTTCAGAACATTCTCATAATCCCATCGTAAATCTTGAGGAAGAATTTTCAACCCACTTCACACCAAAGACCACACCATAAAGTGTATAACTACTGAATAAGTTTACAGACTATTTAACTAATAACTACTTTTATTGCGAACAACCCACTTTCAGGCAATATAACATGGCCATGATTGTTCGTAGGACCAAACAGTGTATAGGTGTCCAATTTGTTTGTATTCTGTAACCCTTGAAGAATAAGGTTACCTGAAGTCTCTTTAGATGTCGCACCTCACCTGTATGCACACTGTAGTTCCGTCATCAATTCAATATCAAGTGGTGAACACATTCTGAACATTTTTTGGTTAAACTTTGATTAATTCTAATCAAACACACCAACGAAGCTAAAGACCTTTTCGATTTTCAAATTAATTGAATGAATAAAAGCTGTAACCTAAGATTTTGCGTTGCTGCACCCAAACCCATTTCACCTTGTCCCACAGGGCTATCAGGTCGTTACGAGAACCTGTACCCCAGATTATTCAGCCTGTATTTCATTTAACATCACGTTCTGAAGGTGTCCCTTTCATTGTCGCCCTACGTAACCCACATCTGTCGCACATACGCGTTGCTCTTTTACCTGATACTCTCTGAGGGAGTCCTCTGTCCTCCCGCTAGACCTGACTGGATTTTATGTGCAGTCGGGATAAAGATTTAACGAAACAACGCGTCTGATGAATCATGTGTGGGCTTTTTAAATGAGGGATCAATTGTTTGATGTACAGGGTGGCACAAAATTGAACAATCAACGGGTTGAAAGCTGTGGCACACTTCAACTAACGAGAAGTAAAATTAGAAGTACAGGATGAAGGTGTTCGAGTTATTGGCAACTTCTTGGCATTTCCAGGATGTGGAATATCTCAAACTACGCATCCAATGCTTTGATCATGATTATCCCAAGTTGTATCTTCCTTTAATTGAACCGTCACAAGTGAAAACCTCAATTTTCACACAGAATTACTTACAGATCTGTGATGAAAGAAAATAAATCTCAGCTCAAATCTGTACGACTGTCGTTCGGGCAGAGAACATCAAACTTACTTGAATTTATACAAGCAGACGTTCGTAATAGTGATGAAAATAAAAATAAAATTTCGAATAAATGTATTGCCATCGATTTGGGTCAGTTGTTCTGATGTTTATCGACAGCTGACTGGGGAAATAGACGAAATAGTACACCTAGAGGATATTATGGGAGTCATATCCAGAGCATTTTCAGTAGTAATCAACACAACGAAACGTGCTTTTATTTATTAATACAGATAGTGAAAGTACAATAATTAAAATTCCACTTAACGTTAGATTAGATGCTGTTCACTACAATAGAAAGAAGATCTATATTCATGAATAAAATTTATGATCTTGTTGTGATGTTCTTGATCGAGATTCGAGTATGGTTTTATAAAATTTTGATTGCTATGACCACTAATTTTTAGCAATTGTTGTTCTTCTACACCACTTTTTGTCAATTCGTTAACAGCAGTTGATCGATTCAAAGGATTTGATATCTTTTTGTCCATTACATTCATGTCAATTGCCTCAGCAGCAGATTTAGTCTATCCCTTTATCGTATTTCTTCCAACAGGTACATTATTTTTTCTGATTTCGATTTGGTGTGAAAAACAGTCGTGGTGAGGTAATATTGAAGCCTCCTTTTGATCAGTTTATGAAAAAGACGTCTTTCTATTGGAAACCAACCATCTACTACTAACTAAAATTGTTTCACTGCCAAAAAATCCGCTGTAGAATTGAATAATGGTTTTGTGTATGCTTCTTAGGTTATCGCTTTTGTTTTCTAAGCCTTTGGAGTTGTTGAGTATCAAAATATAGGTTTCCAAGGATCCTGATTTCGATAGAATATGATTTCACGCCGTATCTGCCATAATATGTGCCGTGGCATATTTTAGTTAGTATTCTCGATACCGCTTGCATTATCCATATTTAAAGAGTTGAGAAACAAACACAGCGGGTACTTGATCTATACCCCTCTCCGAAAAATACTCATTTGGCCCTGTTTCTGAAGCAGAAAAACAGAATTAATAGTTCGACTACAAGAAGCAATAAAGCGGAAGGAGATATCTATCCTTATTTTGGGGATAAAATGTGACCTCTTCCGCCCTAGGTACGAACATATATCAAGGGGAGACAACACTGGAATTATTAGTGGAAACAAATGAATTCATTTCTCGCCCTAGATTTTCGTCGATACGATAGCTCTCAGCTCAACAGAATGGTCTGAGATTGGATATACATAGTGTTCAAGTTAATTTATTTACGCTTTCGAGAAAATCAAAACACAACAGAATTTACAACAAAAACATTCGAATTGGAATCAAAATATACTGCTCCACAAGAGTTAGGGATATCGTATTCAATCATTTTTAAAAGTATGTAATCTTCGAGAAAATCGCTGTAAAATCATTTGAAACTCAATAACAACTTGAATTGATCCAATAAAAATCAGTATGAGACATTTCGTGAATCTGGTCGCCTTTTTTCTGAAGTTTGGTTCTTTGCATATGCTTCTTATTTTGAAATGAAGTTTATCAACGGCTTCGATTTAAAACGAGTTTTCTGAAAATGCCAAGACGTAAATTAACAAACGCTGAGGTTAATAGGGCTATCGGAATGCTACAGGGTGGCCTAACTCAGGTTGTTGTAGCGGAAAGGCTCCAAGTCTACCAAAGTGTGATATCTCGACTTTGGAATAGGTTCAGGGAGACAGGTTCCGTGTTGGAAAGAGCAAGGCTTGGTGGGCGACGAAAAACAACACTTTCTCAGGATCGTTTCATCACCGTTTCGGCGAGAAGAAACCCTACATCTACGTGTAGAATGCTACGGAATACTCTTCAAAATGCAGATGGGGTCCAAATTTCCATCGAAACCATCAGACGACGTTTGAGAAAGGTGAATCTAGGTTCTAGACGTCCATTAAGAGGAGTTCCATTAACACGTGACCATAAGCGTCAAAGACTGGAATGGGCAAGGCAACATATAAATTGGAACGATCAATGGCGTAGTGTCCTTTTCACTGATGAATCCAGATATGGACGATTTTCAGATTCTCGAAGAATTAGGTTATGAACAATCCCACGCATACCCCGTAAGCGTCGCTATGTCCAAGAAGTCCATCCATTCCGAGGGGGCAGTGTTATGGTATAGGCCGGGATTTGTTTCAACGGGTGCACAGATCTTCACATTTGTCCTGGGAATATGACCGCCTTACACTATAGGGAGCATGTCATTGACAATGTTGTGCCAAATTTTCACGCTGCTATTGGTGAAACTTTTCAGTTTCTAGACGATAACGCTAGACCGCACCGTGCAGCCATAGTTGAGAATGCGCGCGAGGAGCTTGGTATTCCACATTTACCAATACCTCCGCACTCATCAGATTTGAATTCCATAGAACATGCATGGGATATGCTCCAAAGAAGATTAGATAATCATCAAGCTGCCCCAGAATCGTTAAATGATCTGAGAGAGCTTCTGCCCCGTTTATGGAACCAAATTCCTCAAGAAATGTTCAACAACCTCGTTTGTAGTATGCAAAGAAGATGTCAAGCTGTTATTGATGCCCGTGGAGGCCATACATTGTATTGATAGTCTTAAAATGCTTGAATTCTCTGGGAATAAAATTTCATTACTTTACTCGATTTTTCTTAACCACCCTGTACCTATGCGCTGCAGACCTACAGAATAAAATTAATTTGCAACTTGAAATCATATTAATATAAATTTTCATCACAAAAATCTTATTTTAACTATATTTTTTTACAATTTAAGTCAATATCCCTAACTCATGTGAGCAGTTTAATTTCACGATGTTTCCACCAATATTGAATTTATGCAACTCAAACATCAAGGAAGGTTATTACCCTAAAAGAATGAATGATAGACCTGGATACTTTCGAATGCAATATTTAATCATTCGAATGAATTCGAAAACTTCTCTTATAAAGCAATATCTCGAATAATATCCCGTACAAACCGCACGTTCAAACAATTACACCCGACCAATTGAAGCAAACTAGTTCGTGTAGTAATTGAGAGTCATGAAACACAAAACAACACTGAATAACAATCTAATAACAATGCCACACACTGAAACGTTCAATCCGAAACATAAGTCCGGCTTTCAACAACATTGTTACATAATATTTGTTGGTTATAAATTTGTTTTTCCCGGCGATAAAGTAATAGAGGCGTACAATAACGTTTTGTACAATAAACCAGTTGTTAATTAAATTTACGACTGCCAGTCCAAAAATAAGGCAATTATTTACGAGTTATTAAATTACACAAATATACGAGGCGTGCGTTGCGCTCATCTAAATTCGCATTCCTTCGGTTTATTACCTAAAATATGGGGACTATCAAAGAGTGGCCAGGAGTGACAAGAACTCAGGGATTTATCGACAGTTAAACTAAAATATATTTAATTGATTCTCCGCCGTGTCCTTACGTTCGGATCATTGTGGAAATCGGCAATAAAACATGGGAGTGGGCTCGGGAGATATACGTGGCCGCTCTCTTTGAAACTTGTCCAAAAAGTTTAGCGGCCGACTTTTATTACACGCTTCTGCGAAAGTGAAATTGGGACAAGAACCTGGACCGTTCAAATATTTCGTATACAGGGCGAGACTTCCATTTTCCAACTCAAATAGGGATCGATGACGCTCGAAGTTACCCCGCAGACAGTAAAATTTCCGAATAGCTGCATCGAGGACTCCAGCTCCAGCAATTAATACCACAACATTAATTATCAATTTGCACCGTGTTGACGCCATGAAGCCGTCTCCATTGTCTCGACACGCATTTTTAATTGGGATTATTGCGCCATCTTCCTACGAATAAGAGAAGCTGGGAGAGCAGTGGCGGTCTCATTAAACTCTCGCATAATTATTATATCTCCGAGAGGAGCATTGTCGCTTCGAATTAGCCATTTGTGCGTAATTATACTTTTAATCTTTCCCCAGTATAACCCCATCGTTATTTCGTCACTACCAAGTGGACTGAGAGGTTTTTTTAGGGGGGAAGGACTATCTAAGACGAAGGACTAAAACACTCGATGACGCTGCTATTTTTTAGCGTAATTCGTCAGTGTTACTCCTTCGGCATTTAATTATTTGGAAATGAAATATTTCTGTTGTCTTTTTAATCCCTTCAGAGATAATGGAGTTCTTGGGAAAATTTTTTCGAAGTGCCCTGGCATGATGAATTGCTGATCAGTTAGGAAGTTACTATCATCTTGGACACTTAAGATAATTTATCGTCTTGAATCTTGATGCAAGAAACATCGAGTCATTGTTGAGAATTCAGCAATGACTCAATCACGAAAAGGCAGCTCAAACTACGAATTTCACAGACTCCATAACAAACTTTGGCACATGGTAACTGCTAATTCCTATGCTTGCTCCAGCCCCAGGATATATTGAAAAATTCTTAGCCTACTATAGAACCAAACAACATTTCAATGTCAAAATATTTTATGACTCAACATATTCTCCTCTTAATTGAATACATTTATTACAGCGAACCTGCAACGTCTCTAGACTTTTCAGAAAAAATGTTTCGTCTTGCTCTGCAAACCAGTACTCCACAGCTTTTATTACCTCCTCGTTGGAAGAAAATTTACGACCTTTTGAACTTTTTTTCATTTAGGAAAGAAATGATAGTCGGACGGAGCCAAATCTGGTGAATAAGGGGGGTGTTCTAGTAATTCTAACCCTTAATCACGAATTTTTTGCATGGAAACATGAGATTTGTGTACTGCGGCGTTGTCCTGTAAAAACAAAACACCTTTGGATAGCTTTCCGCGTCTTTTCTCTTTAATTTTTTCCCGTAGAGTGGTCAGTAATCAGTGATTTCGAATAGTAATCTCCAGTTATTGTTCTACCCTTATCCAAAAAATCAATCATGATTACTCCATGGCAATCCCAAAAAACTGAAGCAAGAACTTTTCCAGCAGAGTTTTGGACACGAAACTTCTTAGGTCTTGGAGAACCAGAGTGCCGATATTCCATCGATTGCTGCTTTGTTTCTGGATCGTAGAAATGTACCCAAGTCTCATCCATAGTAACAATTCGGTTTAAGAAGTCTACATCGTTTTCAAATCGAGCACAGATCGAACGCGATGCTTCTACCCTTGCACGCTTTTGGTCAACATTCAAACATTTGGGGATCCATTTTGCAGACATTTTTTTCATCAAAATTGACGTGAACTATATGATGAACGCGTTCGTATGAAATCTTCAAAAATTAAGGAACAAACTCGAGGAAATATAAGGAAAACTGAAGTGATCCTACTTGTAGGACCAGAAGGAGTGGAATTCTTCGGTTTGTCGGCAGGGAGAGAAAGAATGACGAAATTAATAGGCATTCCCAGACGGTAGTCTGGATAGGGACAGACAGAGAGGACGAGGAGATTTGCATTCAGCCCATTACACAGGTAAATTAAGCGGCGGTCCACGAGGCATCACCTGGGGAAGTGTGCTACGCGGCGCTATACACCACCAGGACGATTATAATCGGATGGGGACCCCGGTGACGGCGATCCTATCAGGATCGCATCGAGAACGCAGCTCCCAATTTAGCAGAATCCGGAAAAAATAATTTTATGGACTATTTTCATCTTATTGGATCCTTTTGCCCACTTATAGGGCAGCATTCGACAGCTGTCTTCAAGAATTATACGATTTTGTCTGCTGAAATGAATTTTAGAGTGATAATTGAGATTGATCATGCAAGAATTGTAGCTCTGATTGGAGAAGGCTATTTCCAAAGGTTTGTGACTAATAGAGCTGACTTAAACCTGCATGGATGCTTGAAGGAGAAATACTCGTTGTTGGCTGAATTCTGTTCACCATTTCCAAGTTGTAAATCAATGTTTCTCTTTGGAAACTTCTTAATTTGAAGTGTCTCGATCTGTCAACTAGAGGGTTTACTTCCCAGCAGTGGCGTATTCAGGGGGGGGGCCCAGGGGGGCCGGGCCCCCCCCCGAACCATATAATCACAGGAACGAAATTGCAAAAATAGGATAGTATTAAAATTCAATTTTCCTCATATGGGAAATCCGGGCCCCTGCCGAACTGAAATCCTGGATACGCCACTGCTTCCCAGTGCTCTTTATGGTGGGTAATGAAGGTGATACCAAAACTGTAGGTGTGTTTTTATCAATTAAGTACCATATACTCCATTTTGATGGAGACTATAAATCGTTGGAGATGCAGGGTGATGCAAACCATTCGAATCTATGCATGGGCGCCCGCAGAAATTTTTCTCAGGGGGGGCCAAAATTTTTCTCAGAGGGGGCAAAATATAAAAAACATTGAAATTTTTAGGGTGTTAAGCTGAAAAACGATAAGGCCATACAAATCTCAGGGGGGGCCATGGCCCCCCCTGGCCCCCCCCTGCGGGCGCCCATGAATCTATGTGTATAATAATAATAATGCACTGATACGGCTCCAACCTCATAAGTTTCAGAGATTTTTCACGTGGAAGGGGTATCAAATTCGCAGAAGTCCGGTCCTGCGACATTGTAGCGCGGACCCATCACCAATTACCCGTGTTTGGCTTTGTGCTACCGTTATTCAAATATACCTTTGCCTGTCGCAGAATAAATGCCGCCGCTCTAATGGGGACCGCCAATAACGTTGATTAAAATCAAAATTAAAAACCCACTGTCCGGCGGAATAACATGAATGAATTAATCCACGTATATGTTTACCGATTAATCAAATTTTGATTTCCGATAGTTGAGCGATGCTGACAACCCGCGTATACGTCATACAGGCGTAGAAATTCTGAGAGGAATTGGACAAAACGCGGAAACGAGGGCAAAGTTGTCGAATTGTAACAGGATCGAAATATAAGAGACGTTACCGGTTTTAACCCTTTTTTAATGTATTGTCCATGGGTTCAATAAGTCCGCGATGGTTTATTATAGGAATATCCGGGGAACGTACAGCTTATGAGAGAGTTAGAAGTCTCTCTGGATTAGTTCACCTCATCAACGAACCTACTTAGTGATGTTATAATTAAAAAAGCGAGCAAGAACTTTAACATGATGTTTTGTAACAAGGAAGAATGGGAACAAGAATAAATATCCAAAATTCAAAGTAAAACCATATACCTAATTGTATACAGATGATTTTATACGAGGATGTATTGATATCTAGTTAGCCTAGACCAGTTTCATACATTAACAAAATATTGCGATACCATATCAACGAACAATAACCCATTAGAAGTGTCAGTGTAGAGTTCGACGTCAAAAAAGTAAACCAGAGTTACGCAATAAATTTAAAAAAAAGATGTCCACCGAAATTGTAAAAAATCAAAAAATTGGAGTATCGAGCCATCATCAAGTACCTGTATTTAAAAGGGTTAAGAGGTAAGCAGATTTACGAAGATATGCTTAATACTCTTGGTGATCAATGTCCTTCGTATGCGACCGTGAAAAATTGGACTGCAAGCTTCAAAAGAGGTAAATTTTCCATTGAAGATGATGACCGATCCAGTTTCTGTGTCAGTCCCCGAAAATATCGATGCAGTTCATGACATGATTTTATCAGACCGTCGAATTGGGCTAAAACGGATATCTGAAGCATTGAAGATTTCATACGAACGCGTTCATCGTATAGTTCACGTCAATTTGGACATGAGAAAAATTTCTGCAAAATGGATCCCCAAAGGATTGAATGTTGACCAAACGCGTGCAAGGGTAGAAGCATCGCGTTCGATCTGTGCTCGATTTGAAAACGATGTAGACTTCTTAAACTGAATTGTTACTATGGATGAGACTTGGGTACATTTCTACGATCCAGAAACAAAGCAACAATCAATGGAATGGCGACACTCTGGTTCTCCAAGACCTAACAAGTTTCGTGTCCAAAAATCTGCTGGAAAAAATCTTGCTTCAGTTTTTTGGGATTGCCATGGAGTAATCATGATTGATTTTTTGAATAAGCGTAGAACATTAAGTGGAGATTACTATTCGACAATACTGACCACTCTACGGGAAAAAATTGAAGAGAAAAGAAGCGGAAAGCTATCCAAAAGTGTTTTGTTTTTACAGGATAACGCCCCAGTACAAAAATCTCATGTAGCCATGCCAAAAATTCGTGATTTAGGGTTAGAATTACTAGAACACCCCCCTTATTCACCAGATTTGGCTCCGTCCGACTATCATCTCTTTCCTCAACTGAAAAAAAGTTTGAAAGTTCGTAAATTTTCTTCCAACGAGGAGGTAATAAAAGCTGTGGAGGACTGGTTTGCAGAGCAAGAAGAAAAATTTTTTCCGAAAGGTCTAGAGACGTTGCAGGTTCGCTGTAATAAATGTATTCACTTGAGAGGAGAATATGTTGAGTACCTAATAAAATATTTTGACATTGAAATTTTGTTTGGTTCTATTTCTATAGTAGGCTTAAAATGTTTCCATATATCCCCATACCTCTCCTCCAGCAATTTCCAGACAGATGTCCCCCAATAAATCCCCAACTCCCATGGACCTTCGGACCTGATTCGAAATCGTCTACTTCTCATCTCCGGCGTCGTTCTTGCACCGTATGCAGATTCGAAAAATAGGTAGCTATGTTCTCCACATCATGTGTAACTTCGAGAAATCCAATTCCCTGATTTATAACCACGGACTGCCATCTGATAACTGGCTCTGATGGGAGCAGTCGGGAGTTCTTTATCAGAGCTGTCGAACGAGCCACACCGATATGATCTGCAGATCGAAGTGGCCTGGTCCGAAAATGATCAGGTTGAGATTTCGTTTTTACGACTGTGGAGTTTTCTTTCTCGGAATTTACTGCGTCGTATAACGTGATACCTTCAGGTTTCTTGGAAATTCCTCAAATCTTTCACTGAGCTGTTTTTCTTCGATAAGAAAAGGGTTTTTTGAAGGAACTAGACATTTTCGACCGCTGGTGACAGTCTTTTACATTTGGAGGGCTTCTGGTACAAGAAAAACCCTGGAATTAGTCGGAATATTGATCAGGTCCGCAGGATAGTCAACTTCTATCCCCATACAAGATTCCCTTTGAAGTTAATGTGCATCGAATCAATTTCTCCCATTTTTTCGAGTCAGCTCTGGCGAAGCAGTCCGCCATGCATCATACAGGATGTACAATGCACGTGTTGAATGTGAAATGCGCCCCGGTATTTTCATTAAGGGTTTGTGATGAATGGAGGAGGAAACGGTCAAAACCATTATTGCCTTTATTGCGTCCAGTGGGTGCAGACAGCCCGTTCTAGTGCGACATTTTGCCAACTTAATTTAAAGACTATGTGCACCGGCATACCTTAGGCGGGGAGTAAATGGAATTCCTGCATGTGTACTCGTCCAGCGAGGGCTTTATTAATTGCAGCCGAAAGGACGTCGTTAGTTCTCTAGGTGATATAAAAGGTTCTTCTGAAATATTAATCCCCTTTTATTGGACAGATCTCGTCTGAAGAGATTCTTTAGGGTAAGACATTTGTGTTCTCAAATATGCAGCGTGGTACACTTTGTACTGGTAGGTCTTGACAGTCGATAGATAAAGACATTTTAAAATAAATTTCATGGAGAGAAACTGTTCACAATCAATATTTTTTTCACCCAGAATCCCAAGAAAATTCTGCCTGTTTTTATCACACCGCTGCTTCTTATCTAGCAACGACCACATACAGAGCCATCAGTTCGCTATCTCTCTTGGTTTAACACGACTTCCATTTCGCCACCCTATCAGAGGTCACCTCATATTCTTCCCCATGCTGAAAAGTGAATTCTGTGGCAAGAAAGACTATTCGATACATCCATTTTTTCTTCAATTCTCGTGGTGGCTCGTCAGAGGAAGCAATACCCTGAAATACGTATTCCTTCAATTCTCGGTGTTATACTGAGTAATCAATCAGTCTTTCAGTTTAATAGAAGTTGCTTGAAGTCATTCTTAACAATTCAAAGAATAATTGACGTCATGCGAAGATATCACGGGGACCTGGAACACGTCGGAGCTCGCGAGCTCCCTTCAAAAATTGGGCTTTTTATTTCCATGATATCTCAGTTCGTATGCGGCGTAGACCAACAATTTTTTTTTTAAATTAAAGCTTAATCATTTCTCTAGAATGTGTATTACTCGCTTATCTGTTTTTCTCCGTATATTAGGAAAAAAACCTGGTGAGCTGTGATTTCATGAAAATCTGGACAAACGATTTTATTTCCATGATATCTCCGTAAATTTTTGCGATAAATGTATGAAACTTTCAGTATACATGAGAAATAATATTTTGCAGAATGTGTTTTATTCGCTTTTCCATTTTTCTGCGTATATTAGGAAAAAAACCTGGTTGAAAATATGACCAAAAAAATTCCTACTTCATAATTCATTTAAAAATTGAGGGGGCAATAAACAAAAAAACTGATCAAAACACATTCTGAAAAATATTATTTCGCATGTAAACTGAAAATTTCATACATTTATCCCAAGAATTGACAGAGATATCATGGAAATAAAATCATTTGTCCAGATTTTCATGAAATTACAGCTCATCAGGTTTTTTTCCTGATACACGAAGAAAAACAGAAAAGCGAGTAATACACATTCTAAAAAAATGATTAAGCTTCAATTTAAAAAAAAAATTGTTGGTCTACGCCACATACGAACTGAGATATCATGGAAATAAAAAGCCCAATTTTTGATGGGAGCTCGCGAGCTCGGACGTGTACCAGGTCCCCTTAACGATCAGATAGCGAGGATTTCTGGGGACAATCCCCATCCCCACACTGAAATATTAAAACGGAAAACATCCCGAACTACGCAAAAACCCCCCAAGCAACCGAATACGGGACATCGTATTCAGTGAGCCGTGTGGAGTTATCAAAAACCGACGGGGATTTTACAGTCTCATTAAAGCAATAAAATCATTTCGGCACCGTTCGCCACCCCTTACCCCACCGTCGACGCCGTCTTCGGAACGGGATCACGTGTCTTCTCCTTTGCGCCCCCTCCACAAAACAACTTCGACAATAGGTATTTTTATAGGTAACAATGGCCCACCATAAAATCTATCCTCGCGCTAGGACGACGACAAAAACGGTGGTGATTTATCGTCAACGTGGTGACCCAACTGTAAACAATTCATTTTATATTGTTATCTTGAGGTTGCTGGGTCTTCCGATAGGATACGAGCGGTTCTGATGGGGAATTTGGTGGAAATTTTCAGTTTTTAGGGCCGGAATATCCAACCTCTCCATTAAGTGTCTATACTCTGATCAAATGTAAGAAGGAGCAATAATAACATGTTTGGCGCAGCGGTAGAAGAGCCTTCGTAAAGTTTCTTTCCGTCCAGAGCCGAATCGAGGAGATTTCACACAATCGTTCAGTTTTAACTGAACTTGAATTCGATTGTTTTCAATAATTTATAGAACGTTGTTCTTTTGAAATTTGGCAAACTGTCGTCATCATTCACGATTTCTAGAACTTTAGAAATCGTTGGGATTTCATTCCGGAAAAAAAAAACCGTGGACAATTCTTCTGATACGGTTCATATCGAAATCGTCAACCGAATTGATTATTTTTAACGACTGGGCTCTCCCTCTTAGGTGGCGTCAATGTTTTATTCTCTTCATATTCTCTGAGAATTCTGAATATACAGCTGAATCCCTGAGGATTTTGAAACAATTCCTACTAAGTCTCTTTTCGATAAATTAGGATGTTCTTCCAATTCTTTTCGAAAAATGTTCAAAATTATCTCTTTCTCTTCAGCAGAGAAATACGACCTTTTGGACCTTTTTCGTGGTGGTCCCCACATATCACTCTCAGATGCAGTATCCGTTTCCGAATTCGACATTGTTCTATAAACACTATATACACTTTGTCAAAAGATTTTCCAACACAATACACTTTTTACAACAAAATCTATAAACACTTTGAACAGCTCTACCTTCACAGTAGCTCTAGGTATTTGGTCTTGTCAATTGAAAACTTCGATATTTATGCGAATCAAGACGGCTTTAATCCATCAAGGGAAAGGACCCAAACCTGGTGTTTCCCGGAATTACCTTGTCGGAATCTTGAGCAGCCGACAAAGAGTTTCGTACAAAATAATATGAAATTATGGACCGAAACTAAATATATTTCGGATATTACAAGTGAATGACCATTATAAATTTGAACAGAGATCTTTTACGAGACTTGTCAATTGAAAACTTCGATATTTATGCAAATCAGGATGGCTTTCACCCATTAGGGAAAAGGACCCAGATCTGCTGTTTCCCGGAATTACTTTATGGAATCCTGCAAGTTTCCGACCCAAATCTCTAAAACTCTGGTGTTTCCTGCAATTACCTTGCCGCAATCTCGAGCATCCGAAAAAGAAATTATTTAGTAGATAATAATATAAAAACAAAACAAAATAAAAAAATAGGGTACATCGGATATAAAATGTTTATGACAGTTGCAAATCATAACAAAAATTTTGCACTAGAGTTTCTGAGTAAAAAGTTCTAATGTGGGAATTGCAAATTATTGAATCATTTCTATCCAGTACCATCCAAAGTCCGAGTACGATTCTGGCAGTCTCTTAGGGCGGTCGAAGGGAGCGTCGTTGTGCTGTTTTGACCAATAGGAGCTTTATTGTGCGCAAAGCAGACGGTTCTGTTTGTTTACAAAGCTCCTTCTTATATTTGAACGGACCATAATAACTAACTGTTTGTCAAATTTATCCACTACCTGTAACTGATTTGGGTATCACTGGTCTGTTACTGCTCTCCTCCGATGGCAGCACGATGCAGCGGTTCACTTTTGAATTAGATCCCTACCGATATTCATTGGATCCAATCAGGCTCAAAAAACTCCCTTTCTTTTCAAAAAACACTAGGCGATCCGTATTGCTGCGAATGCAATAGCCCTCCTCTTAAATTATCTGGATTTACACCAAAATTAATTCCCCACATATTCCGCCAGAAAACGCGAGAGTACAGGGCACGAACCGGCTTATAAATGAGAATTTATCAAAGAGATAAATACCGAAGGGCTGATATTTGCCCCGCACCAAAAGTGCCTTATCTACCCCAGGTTATAAAAATATTGCTATTATTTTTTCACCTCCACTATTTCAGGTCAGCTCTTTCGCAATTCCGGTTCTTATCAGTGGCACTCGCTGCCGTCCCACAGAGGCCCTTAAATCATGCCAGAAGATGGGCAGTTCAAACAGAGGAAACGTATATGAAAGCGATAACCTGAATCAGGTAGCTCGGGGGTCCACAGGCCGCAAACAAGTGTGAAAATAATGTTATTCCGCTTCCGGCATGGCCCAGGGCCTCGAGACATTTGCAATTCCATCTTCTGGACTGATTGGCACCGGGAGGGAGCTATAAAAATAATGTCCGACTCCAGGAAATCGGCAAAAATGAGAGACCGTCATGAGATTACTGAAATCACCAAGCGCTAGCCCTTCTTAAACGGAAGGTTTAACATTTCCTCACGACGGACGTCGGCGTTCAAAAGTCTAATCAAAGAATAACGTCGCATAACTTCCAGAATTCCTGGTCCAGCATATCCGAAAATCGATGATCTCCGATAGCCTCAACGGCCTCATAAATAAGCATGCATACCTTGTTCGAGTATTCAATCTCTGTGTCCTGTTAAACTGATAATTCGGTGGGGAAAGCAAGACAAGACGAGTCACAGGGTGACTAGAACAGATAATTGACAATTTCCCTTCGCCTGTGTGGAGTCCGTCGTGACCAGGGGCTATTCCCTTTCGAGCTCGCAGGATTATTTGCATGCATAATCGGAAAACATGTAGATACGTTCAAGGTTGGGCAGAATCCAGAGGTGAAGCCGTTCGATCAGAGCTTGACATTCTTCTTCAGAAACCATCTTCATTACTCCACTGCTGGATATAGTTTTTTTGAGCATCTTTTTTTTTATGTTGTGGTTTTCACGAAAATTAATATCCTCTGTAATGTTCAGAGAACATCGTGAGAACCAAGGGCAAGCAGGTAGGAATTGGTGTTCTTCTTGAATTTCTGGAGGGAGGTGTTCCCCGATGCAATGTGTTCCAAATCCTCGCTGTTCGTTGGATGAACGAGTCTTTGAAGAGAGATGTTCTGCAGGTCTCCAAAGTTACCACGAAGGGGTGTGAAGACTTAACTTGACGGGTTGGTCTGGAAGAGACTGCCAGAGGGGGAACGATTGCTGATAATTCAGAAGAGCATCGCTCATTGAAATATCTATAAAATAGAGACAGATCGCCCACTTTTCTACGGTGTTCCAGACAAGTGAGCGAGTTTGTAAGCGAGGCATCACCGACGAGACGAATTGCCCTTTTTTGTACAGAATCCAAGAGTTTTAGGGTGTGTTTAGGTGCAGCACTCCAAATATGGGAACAGTATTCCAGGACAGGTCGAATCTGTGCCTTATAGATCATAAGCAGCTGACTCGAGGTGAAATAGCTCCTGGCACGAAACAGCAAACCAAGTTTTTGGGATGCACTTTTAGCAATGGATCTCACGTGATTCTCCCAGGAAAGGTTACTGCCGACAGTAATGCCAAGCATCGAAATGGATGACTTCAATGGTATGGTCACTCCCGACAATTTTATGCTGGGCACAGTAAGATCGGCTTTTCTAGAGAAAATACATGCTTGTGTTTTGTTTGCGTTGAATTCTACCAAGTTATTAGATCCCTATTCAAGAATTGTTGCCAAGTCCATATTTAGGTTGTTAACATTTCTTCCTCGTTCGTTTCTGATTTGGCGGGCTGGTATTGGTGCCCTAGAAGAAAAGGCGGTATGGAGGTTACTATTGTAACGTTTTCTCCGTTATTAAAACGTCCGGGTTCAATTAAACTATTTATTTACACCACTTATAACACTAATAATTAATAACTAATGAACTTATTCTAACAAAAGTCTGTACAATTTATCTCTACTGATTTATTTGGCACTATGTATTTATTTTCACTGGTCGCTCGTGTCTAACTGAATGAATTCCCATCCGTCGATGTGCACCTTATATGTATAACGCCAATTGTTTCTCGTTAAGTCCGGACCCGTCTAGAAACTTCGCGAAACATTCGCGGCCGTGGTGACGCCACGCGTTTCCAGAAACTTCTCGATCGAGCCGTAGCGCACAGGGCCGTACTTGCCACACTGTCCCCTCCTTAAGCCTGTTCTGTCCCAGAACAGATCGCATGGATTCTTCAGAGGGCCGTGGCGAAATCTGCAGTCGGCTCCTTTTCTACAGTAGCCCCTTTGATGGAAATAGCATTCTATAGTTTTGCCGGGGAACTCGACACGATTTGGGTAGAAACTGCATACTAGGATCTGTATACCTGCCGTCTGGAAAATTACTTCAATCATGCTTCGTATTACCCTCCAATTCAGTAGATCCAGTCCACAACCAAGCTTGGGAACTGCTAGTTTCCTAACGCCGGAACGCTGAAGGTCTTCTTTCAAGCCATGCAGCGAGGTCCATAGGTTCTGGTAGGTGGGCTTCTGGAAAGAGTTCTGCTTGGTAACCAAATAGTAAACGAACCGACCCTCGGACTTCAATCTTAAACATTTCCCGACTCTGGGCTGCTGTCCCATTAGTTCCTCTTGCTGACCAAATTTGTTTTTGAATACTCTTGCTATTCCCTTACTCATACGTAAATCGGCTGCTACACAATGAGCAAGCGAGTATTCCTCGGGGACTGTGAACAGGTCCTGATGAACTTCCTGTGTGACGCCAAACCTTGCAATGCGTGTTCCCCCATAGGTGTTCATAAATTCCTGGAATTCGCAGCTTTCCCTTGCCGGAACCTCGACGAGACGTACTTCTTCTTCATCCTGCGTGGATGCATACGGAGCCAATCGGTTGAAATGGACGACTTTCGGTTTTCCTCTGGGGAGCTTCCGTATTCGGTAAACTACATCATTTATTCTCTTCACAACTTCGTACGGTCCTTCCCAATGTCTCTGCAGCTTCGGTGAAAAACCTTTTCTTCTTTGTGGGTTATACAACCATACCAGATCTCCTGCGGTAAACCCACCTTCAATGGCCTTGATGTCATAGCGCATTTTCATCCGGTCACTTGCTTGCTGCATTTGATTGCGCACCTTGTCATGGATGTAGTCTAGCTTGCTTCTTAGATTACTAACGTAGTCCTCCCCAGCTACATCTTCTCCAGGTTTACACCCAAACTCGAGGTCGCAAGGTAATCTTATCTCTCGGCCGAACATTATATTGGATGGAGTCTCCTTTGTAGATTCTTGAACCGAAGATCTATAGGCCATCGTGAATAAATGCAAGTATTCATCCCAGTCCCTTTGATGGTCAGAGACAACTTTGGCCAAATGTTTTCCCATAGTCCGGTTCATTCGTTCCACCATGCCGTCTGACTGAGGATGCAGAGGTGTAGTTCTGGTCTTATGTATCCCCAATGTTTTGCAAACTTCTTGGAATAATTTTGACTCGAAGTTTCGGCCTTGATCACAATGCAGCTCTAGGGGTATTCCAAATCTGCAGAAGAACTCTTTGACCAATTTTTCAGCTACCGTGCTTGCCTCTTGATTAGGAATACCGTACGCTTCCACCCATTTGGTAAAGTAGTCCATCGCTACCAAAATGTACTTGTTTCCATTGCCTGTTTCTGGAAAAGGGCCTGCGATGTCGATAGCTACTCGTTCCATGGGGGATCCGACGTTATATTGCTTCATTGGTGCCTTTCCTTTACCGTAGGGTCCGTTGGCCGCAGCACAAACTTTACATTTTCTACACCAATCCTTAACGTCCTTCTTACAATTGATCCAATGAAATCGCTGCCTGACCTTCTCCAGAGTCTTAGTAATCCCAAAATGGCCACCCGAAGTTCCATTATGTAGTCTGGTCAAAATGTCCGTTACCCTACTCTTGGGCACAATTAACTGAAGCCTCTGCTGAGATCCATCTTCATTTTCCCAACAACGTTTCAGAAGACCTTCATCAATCTTCAACGTTTCCCATTGGGCCCAATACGACTTGACATTTTGGCTCAGTCTGGATACTTCTTCCCAAGAAGGTCGTCTACCACTCTTCTTCCAACTTAGGATTACTCTCAGATCTGGATCCTCCTCCTGTGCTCGTCGAATTTCTGATGGTAGCCAGTCATCTTCTATCACAGTGGTCCGCCTCAAATTGGCCTTATCTTCCACACGAGAGCAGTGGCTGCCATTATCGGGGCAAGGACTTTTTGTCAAATCTTCGGACGTGATTCTACGGATTATCACGTCAGAGGCATTTTTAACGTGGGTCGATTTATGCCCCTTATCACCAACCCTTTTTAGTTTATCTGCTGTGTCTCTTTTCCCAATCCTTGGGCCATTTCGCTTAAAATGCCCACTCTTGTTGCAATACCAGCACACAGCATCCTTTTCCTTAGCATTCAATAATTTGCTAACCTCTTCTCGGATGATTTCCTCCACAGGTCGGTCTATTTCTTGGACTCGTCCCACACGAAATTGTCCTCTATGCGACGCTTGTTTCGCTGCCTCAAATTCTAGAGCTTGAGCTAAGGCATCATCAATGGTCTTAGGGCGTGCAAGTCTCAAGGCTTGTTGAGTTTCGCTGTCCTTGATCCCGTCGACAACGTCTGGATCGATAGCAGTTCGAGGAAGCTCTCTGGAGCTGATGGATAAGCCAGCCTCACTAATCTGGCGACATCGGCCTCGAACTCCTGGAGGCTTTCTCCTGATTTCTGCATCCGGTTCCTTATTTGAGCATGGTAAACTTGCTGTAGGTGAGCATCGCCATATCTCATCTGAAGTTTGGATGTTAAAACTTCGTAACAGGCCTGTTGACTTTCCGGTATTGTCTGCAGAATGTTGAGTGCATCTCCTCGTAGAGCTATTATTAATGCTGTGGCTTTTTCGTTGTCGCTCCAACTGTTTGCCAACGCAGCAGCTTCAAATTGTTTTTGATATGTCGACCAAGGAACTTTTCCATCAAATGTTGGTGGCTTGATCTTCATTTTACCACTTCCTGTGTTGTTTTCTGATTTCACGAAACTATAAGATGGTGAAGCTGGACTTTCTTTTCTATTCGAAGTTCTTTTCAGGGACTCTATGAACTTGGCATGCTGTTCAATTATTCCTGATATTTCCTCAAATTTTTCATTGACTTCCTCAAATTTTTCGTCAACTTTATCAACGACTTCGTCAAATTTTTCATCCACTTTATCAAATTTTCCATTGACTTCTTCAAATTTTTCTTCAACCTTATCGAATTTCTCATTAACTTCATCTATTATTACTTCCTTAATAGATTCCATTTTCTCATCCAATGTACTTGCAATTTGACTCACCAATTGTTCATTGTTTTCCTCCACTTTCGAGCTCAGTTCTCGAGAATTTTCTTCCATTTTCAAACTGATTTCTCGAGAATTTTCTTCCACCTTATTTTCCATTTTATCCATTTTTTTCCTCCACCTTATTTTCCATTTTATCCATTTTCAAGCTCATTTGTTCAAAGGCTTGCTTGAAAAATTCCATACTCGCCTGGTCCATTTTCTCTTTTTGCGATCTGGTTATCGGCATTCAGATTTACCCCACACCTGACACCAATGTAACGTTTTCTCCGTTATTAAAACGTCCGGGTTCAATTAAACTATTTATTTACACCATTTATAACACTAATAATTAATAACTAATGAACTTATTCTAACAAAAGTCTGTACAATTTATCTCTACTGATTTATTTGGCACTATGTATTTATTTTCACTGGTCGCTCGTGTCTAACTGAATGAATTCCCATCCGTCGATGTGCACCTTATATGTATAACGCCAATTGTTTCTCGTTAAGTCCGGACCCGTCTAGAAACTTCGCGAAACATTCGCGGCCGTGGTGACGCCACGCGTTTCCAGAAACTTCTCGATCGAGCCGTAGCGCACAGGGCCGTACTTGCCACACTATCATCCGCGAAGCTGTGCACTGGACACGAAATTGCTTCCAGCAAATCGTTGATGAGAAGTAGAAATAGATCTTCCAGATATCTGCTCATAATACCATCAACACCTTGGAAGACTGTAAGAGTAGCTAGCACCTTGATAGCAATTCATGTCGGTTTCTTTTGATTCTTCCAAATGAAAGTCCAGGATATTTGGTGAGAAAGTGAATCAGCAGAACCAAGTGTCTATATAAGACCTACGAATTCTTGGAGACAAACCATAAATTCGAATCCGAACCTCCATCTCTTTCTCGCCGAAACCTGTTCCTCCTCAGCAAACACCGAGCCGAAAACTATCAAATTTGCATAGACAAGTCGGACGTCAAATCGTTGAAAATGAAAAATAGGCAATTCTCTCTCCCTCCCTCCTTTATCCCGTGGACAACTCCCCCCTTTCGCGGCATAAGTAATCTTTCGTTTCTGGTCCTCCACCTCTGGATTCCGAAGAGATGAAACGTGGAGAGCTTTGGCGGTATTGCCAGATTGGGTGAAGTTTTCATCGAATGGGGGTGTGTATACTCCATTCACTTTTATTTAATCACATAGGAGGTCATGGTTTCGTTTTCAGGAGTTGGTGCACCTGATGAAAAGTCTGTGCGCGTACAGAAAATATCGTTAATGATAAAACGACGTTGCCAGTTTCTTCGTTTACATCAAAGTAAAAGTATCAGAGATATGCCACATTTTGTTGGTTCGAATCGATCGGCGGTTTTGGGGCGAAATATCGATAGGAATTTGCCTATTTTTCCGTTCTTCGTCGTCCACAAGAAGTTTCCCATCGATATGAGAAATTTCGTGCAAGTGTCATTTTTTTTTCACGACTTTTGGCGTGAGTACGAACGGCAAATTTGAATTGGACCAAAAAGTGATTTATAAGCATAAATAAAGCGAAAGTATTAATCGACCTTTTTACACTTCATAACGAAGTTTTTTTTAGGTATCTGGCCGTTTAGAAAGATTTCAAACAAAATTCCAGTCCCCCAGAAGTTTGGTTAGTTTCGGTATCGTTTTTGGTGCTCAAAATTTATTTGGAATGTGTAAATGGACAAAAAAGGCTTCCTTATACGATTTTCTAACGAAAGCGACCGGAAAATATGGTTCAGGTAGGATTTTCGAGGAATTATGAGGAAAGATCTTGCAGAATGAAATTGCACGATTTTCGTAAGTACCTGGATGGCCATCATCGGTCTCTAAATGATTATTGTTGATCGTTTTCACGTTTCAGAAGGAAAAAAACGTCGAAAAAGCTAAAAAAAGAAGAAATATGACTATATTGCATTCAACGGTAGGTGAATTCAGATTCCGATGAATTGAAATGTGTCACTGGAGCTTTCATTCCTTGCCGAAAGTAGAAATAGGCTATATTGAACCAGAATACATCGGTTTTTTCCATATTCCAGGAGTTTGTGTCTTATTTTAGAACAGGTGAATGATAAATGTGAAGCATATGTTCGACCTATTCCATTTTATTTGTACAAACCTACTGTGGTAGTAATGTATGAATATTTTTTAAACTAATAAATTACTATACAGTCAGAATATTTTACTCCTTGGACCTTGTTCATAAGATGAAATAAATGAAATGTTGTCAAGTCTTGAACTTTCAGTTCAAGAGGATAATAAACATTAAATCTTCACAAGCATATATATGAAAATTATGTGAAAGCAATGCAATTTTCTTCCATGGCGAAAAATAATATATTTCAACAGCGATCTCTCGCACTTTTCATGCAAATAACTAGAAAATGAATCCTTTCTATCAATTCATATAACCGTTAATTATTTTCGTCCATCACATCTTTTCCAATTCATTCACATTCTGAGAAATACGCTAAGAATGTAGAAAGGGCAACATAGTCTTCACTTGGAACATAAAAATATTTTGAAAAACGTCATAACTTCGATACAGAGTGGAATGTGTCAAATTTCCAAGGCCAGAGTTGTGATATTATAATTGTGAATGGGGCATCATACGTATCCAGATCGAAAAAGGCACCAAACACCGAGGCAACACTGTCCTCTTAGCCCGGCATAATCTTCCGCCTCCGAGCCTCCACCTCCACGTCCCGGCCTCACGAAACGCGCCGGGGGCGGAAAAGAACGAGGTGGGCCAGAATTATGGCCTCCGACTTAATAAAGAATACGTTCGCAGCAAATTACCGGAAAACCGGATCGCGCCGTCCCCGGCCTGGACAGGAGTTCATTAATTTCATCGGGATATATTCCGGGGCCGCTTCGAGGAGTAACACCTTTTTCGTGTCGCCGACTCAGACATCTCCGGCCGAGGTATGCAAATAGAATATAAAGGATGACACGGCGGCGGCGGCGGCGGCGGTCCTCCGAGAGGTTTTTATGGTGTAGCGGTCGCGGGCGGCGCTTGGGGGAGCGGTTAGGTGAGGAGGAGCCGGGGGCAGGGTCGGACGGAGGTGCGAATGAAGCTTGAATCGGAGGAGGTTTGATCGATGGCGCTTTAGGTCGATCCGGATTCAAAGGTCGGAGAATTGATATAGGAAGATCTGAAATTAGCGTTTTGACTCTTTTTCTGTCAAATTTCAATGGGACATTTCGGTGGGTTTACACTTAATTATGCGCAACAGCACATCACTTATTTTATCGAGAGGAACGACGTACCTATAGGTACTCCATTCACAATTATAAAATCACAACTCTGGCCTTGGAAATTTGACACATTCCACTCTGTATCGATGTTATGACGTTTTTCAAAATATTTTTATGTTCCAAGTCAACACTATGTTGCCCTTTCTACATTCTCAGCGTATTTCTCAGAATGTGAATGAATTGGAAAAGATGTGATGGACGAAAATAATTAACGTTTATATGAATTGATAGAAAGGATTCCTTTTCTAGTTATTTGCATGAAAAGTACAAGAGATCACTGTTGAAATATATTATTTTTCGCCATGGAAAAAAATTGCATTGCTTTAACATAATTTTCATATGCATGCTTGTGAAGATTCAATGTTTATTAAATTATCCTCTTGAACTGAAAGTTCAAGACTTGACGATATCAATTGTTGATTCTAATCAAGAATTCATAAAAAAAATCAACCCAAAGATATAAGATGAATTGATGAGTAATTACAAGAATCAAAAATAATCGAACATTATATCCCTTCTTCTGGATATGATTGTGAGGGTGCATAACATTTCTATTTCAAATATTTCTTCATTTCAAATAAATAACAGTTTTATTCATTCATCACAAAGAAAATAAACATAATAATTAAATTAACGAAATTGTTTACAGAGAAACTAATAATTTCAATGCAATATAGTAACTAAGTTTTGGTTATAAATTAATAAGCCTGAAAGCTTTATAGATATACATTTCATTTATTTGATCTTATGAACAAGGATTAAAATATTCTGACTGTATTTGTTAGTTTGAAAAATATTCATACATTACTATCACAGTAGGTTTGTACAAATAAAATGGAATAGGTCAAACATATGCTTCACATTTATCATTCAACTGTTCTAAAATAAGACACAAAAATATGAAAAAAACCGATATATTCTGGTTCAATATAGCCTATTTCTATTTTCGGCAAAGAATTGATAGGAATGAAAGCTCCAGTGACACATTTCAATTCATCGGAATCTGAATTCACCTACCGTTGAATTCAGTATAGTCATATTTCTTCTTTTTTTAAGCTTTTCCGACGTGTTTTTTTCTGAAACGTGAAAACGATCAACAATAATCATTTAGAGACCGATGATGGCCATCCAGAACCCGTTTACTTACGAAAATCGTGCAATTTCATTCTTCAAGTTCTTTCCTCATAATTTCTCGAAAATCCTGCCTGAACCATATTTTCCGGTCGCTTTCGTTAGATGATCGTATAAGGAAGCCTTTTTTGTCCATTTACACATTCCAAATTAATTTTGAGCACCAAAAACGATACTGAAACTAACCAAATTTCTGGGGGACTGGAATTTCGTTTGAAATCTTTCTAAAAGGCCAGATGCCTAAAAAAAAACTTCGTTATCAAATGTAAAAAGGTCGATTAGTACTTACTTTCGCTTTATTTATGCTTATTAATCGATTTTTGGTCCAATTCAAATTTGCCGTTCGTACTCACGCCAAAAGTCGTGAAAGGAAAAAATGACACTTGCACGAAATCGACAGGAAACTTCTTCTGGACGACGAAGAACGGAAAAATAGGCGATTTCCTATCGATATTTCGCCCCAAAATCGCCGATCGATTCGAACTAACAAAATGTGGAATATCTTTGATACTTTTACTTTGATGTAAACAAAGCAACTGGCAACGTCGTTTTGTCATTAACCATATTCTCTGTACGCGCACAGACTTTTCATCAGGTGCACCAACTCCTGAAAACGAAACCATGACCTCCTATGTGATTAAATGAAAGTGAATGGAGTATAATTATAAATGATTCCAAAATTCGAAACGTGAGATTCAAATGTGAATTAACAGTCACAGCAACTGCCAAGATACAATACAAAAGTCACTAGGATGTATAATCTAAATTTTTCATTGAATTACAACAGTATTTCACGAAATTTGACTGAAATAGAGAAAATATCGTCTAATACTCGTTGCAGCAGGCAATTCCAACACTCATGCGTTCGAAAACTCGCTCCTTCGTCGCTCGTTTTCGAATTTCGCATACGTGTTGGAATAGGAGCCCATTCTGCAACTAGTTTTAGAATATACTATTATATGAGATGTGTCACTCGATCCCTGTTGTCATTTAAGATTCTCAAGGGGCCACCCTGCCACCTTAATACTCCCAAAAATATTCCCGTGTTCGAAAAAACCCCAAGTCCCCCTCAAAGTCGAGATAAATGGAGATAATAGAATCAGTCCGGATCCCCAAAGACGGTCCGAAATCTCATTCCGCCACTCACCCAATAACGTCGCAGAATTGCACCTGGCAACTCGTTAAAAACTTCCCCCCAATTACTTGAGAGCATTAAAAGTCATCATAATCGACTCAGGGAAAAACGCGACCGCGACGGTCCTAATGGACCGGGTCCGAATTCGGAGCCACGAAAGAATGGGGAAGGAAAGAGCAACCCTTTAGGGGGCGCAGCGAGCGCCGACTTCAGAAATTGCATTACTTATGCCGAAGGCAATTAATTTGTCCAAGATTAGCCATGCATCCTGGTACCTCCGGAGCTGCGGTGCTCGACTTCTTTTAATTAACTTTAATTAACGTTACCAGTCCGCCGCGGATTACTGAAGAGCTGCGCCATGTCTCCGGAAGTACAGGCTTGGACTGTGGCAAGAAAACTCCAAGAGGGAGAGATCTCTCTACATTTTACTTAACATTTGTCCTACGATCCGCGATATCAATCAAAATTATCAATTTTCATGTTTTACACTGTTTATCCCAACTGAAATACCAGTTTTACTTCTTGTCTGCATATCTGTACTCTGACGTCTGCAAGAACCCATAATCCTTCAAATACCACCCTTTCTCATTGAGTAAAAAATCCTTTTCCATTCTGTACCTCAACGTCCAGGTAATTAGGTACCTACAGAAATTATTTGGAGTTCCAGGTAAAATTTGTCGCACTTTGAATTCATATTTACGAATTTTTCTTTTCAAATTTGACGAAAATACGAAAGATGTTAGCCTAGATTCTTAGCCTACTTTAGAACTAAACAAAATTTCAATGTCAAATTATTTTATTGCTCAACATATTCTCCTCCTAACTGAATACATTTATTACAGCGAACCTGTAACGTCTCTACTTAGACCTTTCAAAAAAATGTTTCTTCTTGCTCTGCAAACCAGTCCTCCACAACTTTTATTACCTCCTCGTTGGAAGAAAATTTACGACCTTTTAAACTTTTTTTCAGTTGAGGAAAGAGATGATAGTGGGACGGAGAAAAATCTGGTGAATAATGGGGGTGTTCTAGTAATTCTAACCCTAAATCACGAATTTTTTGCATGGCAACATGAGATTTGTGTACTGGGGCGTTATCCTGTAAAAACAAAACACCTTTGGATAGCTTTCCGCGTATTTTCTCTTTAATTTTTTCCCGTGGAGTGGTCAGTAATGTCGAATAGTAGTCTCCAGTTATTGTTCTACCCTTATCCAAAAAATCAATCATAATTACTCCATGGCAATCCCAAAAAACTGAAGCAAGAACTTTTCCAGCAGATTTTTGGACACGAAACTTCTTAGGTCTTGGAGAACCAGAGTGTCGCCATTCCATCGGTTGTTGCTTTGTTTCTGGATCGTAGAAATGTACCCAAGTCTCATCCATAGTAACAATTCGGTTTAAGAAGTCTACATCGTTTTCAAATCGAGCACAGATCGAACGCGATGCTTCTACCCTTGCACGCTTTTGGTCAACATTCAAACATTTCGGGATCCATTTTGCAAAAATTTTTCTCATGTCCAAATTGACGTGAACTATATGATGAAGGCGTTCGTATGAAATCTTCAGTGCTTCAGATATCCGTTTTAGCCCAATTTGACGGTCTGATAAAATCATGTCATGAACTGCATCGATATTTTCGGAGACTAACACAGAAACTGGTCTTCCCGATCGGTCATCATCTTCAATGGAAAATTTACCTCTTTTGAAGCTTGCAGTCCAATTTTTCACGGTCGCATACGAAGGACATTGATCATCAAGGGTATTAAGCACATCTTCGTAAATCTGCTTACCTCTTAACCCTTTTAAATACATTGCGTAACTCTGGTTTACTTTTTTGACGTCGAACTCTACACTGAAACTTCTGATAAGTTATTGTTCGTTGATATAGTATCGCAATATTTTGTTTATGCATGGAACTGGTCTAGGCTAACTAGATATCAATACATCCTCGTAACTCTGAGATCAATCTTCATGCGCGATATCACTAATTTGCAAGCTCTGGCTAAAAAAGCCATCACAGATGATCAGATTCTCCAAAACAAGTTACCATAACACGTTTTTTTCATAGTTCATAATCGAATCACATGGCAGTTCTCATAGATTCACCAGAAATAACCAACATTTATAATTAAATGAGAGTACCTGTATATTTTTTCGTAATTGATACAACTTCCAACAATCATTAACACACAGATAGAGGCCATAATAGGACCGAAACTATTATCAGTATCTAGTCTTTTTCGACAAATCAGAAGATCCCTTGAAATCTTCAACTCGTCTGTGCCAATTCTGGTGCAGTACGGTCCTGGGAAGAGGAATCAAAGTTGACTAGCTGATCTATGATAATCTTAATGCCCGAGGGTGGTGGTTCATCGCTGCGGCAAGGGGTGAAAGTGGGTTTAAACGAACATTTGCGAAGTCTTCTGGAAAAAGTCGAAAAGTTCTACGCTTCCAGAAGAATTAAATTGTCATTTCCCGAATCCAACATTATGGCGAATATAGATCATCCCCACCTAAGACCCCAATTATACCTCCCATTGGACAATTCAGACATATTGAACGTATTTTTTTCCAGGAATTTGATGCCACTTTGAATCTTCGTAATTTGAAATTGATTAAGAATTATTATTTTACAATAATTCGAAATATTGCATTGTTTTGGAATCTTTTTTTTGAAAATTCATCTTCATTCAATAAGCAGGTATTATGAATGTAAAATATTAAAAGACCTAAGGATGCAAACAGATTTCTTTATTCACAGTAGACAAAGCAGTAACACAACTACACGTGTTGATGCAGCGTTTGATTCATCAACCAAAACAGAATGGTAGGTTATGTTACAGTTAACGGTCAGCAGGTTATATCAGATCTACACTATAGATCTGTCTCAGCATATTGTAATGTCACTTAACTACCAAAATTGTGTAGGCTTCTTCAGGTGAGTTCCCCAAACCACCTAGTTGAGTTTTCGAAAAACCCCACCACGTTTCGAATCGATAAAGCTGCAATCTCATCTGGAAGACTGTCTTATCTCCGCATCATAACAACGCTGTCGTCTCCATCGGCCAAGATAAATCGGAGAGAGTTTATAGGCCACCTTTCTTCAGGAAAACTATAACAAGTGCGATAACCGTAACCGCTATTAGATCCTGGGGGAGAACAGGGAACCTGCCCGGAGATCGTTTCCAGCCGCTGGTAAAAACAAGATAAAACGGAAGGTGCTGCAAAAGCTGACTGGAGATCCGACAATTGTGGATATAATGGCCGAAGGAAACTGAGGTTATAAAAGGGAACCCCTGGAAGACAGACCGCGATACCATCGATGGCCAATGGCTTCAGGACCACTCTACGAAGTTTGCATTATTGCTCCTCTTGTAGACATAAGAGAAAACAATGCGGATAGGAGCTGCCGGTCGGCAATCACCTTGGAGCGTCCTCCGGGATCCTTGATGGACTTCCGGAAGATTCAGCCATGTGTCCTTTCCGTAGTGTCTTGGATATGTTAATCCCCTTCGTGGATTGTTATCGTGGTGGGCCTATACTGCATCCTGCCGAGTTAATAAAGATAAGGACACTGCATATTGTGGAGATTGAATCCTGGAGGCCTTTGGGTATGGAGGCAGTCAATTCTGAGCCCGAATTCGAGACTATTCGACTCTATTTAGGTGAAGGGACATATCTTATCGTTTGAGAGGAAATTTAATCCTCAAGACATCTGAATTATACATAAAAGAACAACGTTTCAGCTCATTGCACGAAGGATTCAAGTTCTGCTGGTGGTAAATCAGCATATTGGATAGCTTTCCGCGTCTTTTCTCTTTGATTTTTTCCCGTGGAGTAGTTAGTAATGTCGAATAGTAATCTCCAGTTATTGTTCTACCCTTATCCAAAAAATCAATCATGATTACTCCATGGCAATCCCAAGAAACTGAAACAAGAACTTTTTCAGCAGATTTTTGGACACGAAACTTCTCAGGTCTTGGAGAACCAGAGTGTCGCCATTCCATCGATTGTTGCTTTGTTTCTGGATCGTAGAAATGTACCCAAGTCTCATTCATAGTAACAATTCGGTTTAAGAAGTCTACATCGTTTTCAAATCGAGCACAGATCGAACGCGATGCTTCTACCCTTGCACGCTTTTGGTCAACATTCAAACATTTGGGGATCCATTTTGACGTCCAAATTGACGTGAACTATATGATGAACGCGTTCGTATGAAATCTTCAGTGCTTCAGACATCCGTTTTAGCCCAATTCGACGGTCTGATAAAATCATGTCATGAACTGCATCGATATTTTTGGGGACTGACACAGAAACTGGCATTCCCGATCGGTCATCATTTTCAATGGAAAATTTACCTCTTTGGAAGCTTGGTGGTAAATCAGCAAATTTGGGTGGATGGTGGTTTCTATCGATACCGCTGATACGTTGATTGTTGGTTATCAAAAAAACCATGGGTGATGCTGAATATTAACCCTAGAACCCTCAGAAAACGTTTCCAACCAAGACCGATTTCCGTATTCTCTCCATTCCACATTAATTCCTAAAAGAGACAGAACGATATCGATCTCGCACAATGCAGCAGATCATATCCTTCTGCCCTTGAAGAGGGTACTCCAGGAAATCAGCCAAACATCGAAAATTTATTCGGGTGAGCAATATAAACAGTCAACAGAATCGAAAGCATCAGCATCCGCAGAGGTACGAGTACAATTAAATGTGCGTATATGGATGATTCAATTTCGGATTGAAATTGATGTGTATACGTTTTCGGATGAAGGGTAAACAGTCTCGGAGAGAACGGATGACGCAGTGGCGTACTGCGGGGGCTTGGAGCCTTCGACGCTCTGAAAGAAAGCATGAAGACCGAGAGAATTTCCAAGAAGTTCGAAGTACACATGAAATTTACAACTATTTGGAAAATAGCTTTTGGAAAATGATGGGCTTTTTAGTTCGGATATCATGAAGGGAGATCCAGTCATGTTTTGTGTAGAAAAGAATAATTTTCTCTCGATTTGTTTACATAGCAAAAGGTTATCGACCCAGAAAGGATCAAGAGAAAACATTCACTTCTCCATCAGAACCCAACCTCTAAAAAAGCAACTTGGCATACGGCGCAGAACTCCGGCTTCCGCCACTGCTGCCAACATTACGGCCGCCAATTCTGCCAACACACACACACATCTCCTAATGTATTCATAATTGAGATGCGATGCTACTCACGAATCATAATATTGACAACGGCAGAAAACTGGATATTGTTTAAAATTCACAAACGCTCTCAGAATTAAGTGAAAGTGGAGGAACGAATTAACCCTTCCAATCCATTCGGCGGAAGTTCATCAGGGGACGCTTTGTCAATAGAATCTTTCATTGGGGGTTCTGCCATCCCGCAAATCCAGGTCCTATCGAGATAACAACGGATATACCAGGTCTTAAAAGTTTTCGGAAGGTATATCCATTGTTTTTCGTCTCTGAAAACGATAGTCTACAATTTTTATTGACAGTCATCAGGTTTTCATTTTCGCACAGCATTTCCTTGGAGAAATTGGAGGTGGTAGAATTTTTTTTCGTGAAACATTCTCGAAAGATTCCTTCCTTAATCAGAAAACAAGTCGTCAACGATTTTGGTCCAATTCCGAAGGAGAAATAAAATTTATGAGGCTTCCATTAAACCATTATAGCCGAAAGTAATCCATTTGCATTTACGATGTTCATAATCTTCTGTGATGTCGCCATAAAAATGAATGATTTTAAATATGTAAATTCACCTATAATTTCACTCCTTAAGTTGAATTTTAGCCAAAACACGTGGATTTATGGGTCACAACCGACCAAACAGTATTTAACCGTTGCTTTCTATTCAATCTCAGATAAAATGTCAAATAAGACTCAATATTTGAAAGTTAACTACTCAATGACCTTTGCCATACCTATTTCGTAGGAAGAATAGGGATAGAAATTTACGAAATAAAGATACAGAGTGACCTACGAAAAACTCGGGCAGATAATAGATGGCGTGATGGTCTCAACGTTACTCTAGAGTCTAGATTATTCGACTTCATTTAGAAGGTACGGAGTAAAGTTCATAGCTGTGGAAAGACTGTTAACTAAACTGCTCCACATGAGTTAGGGATATTGACTCAAATTGCAAAAAATATAGTTAAAATAAGATTTTTGTGATGCAAATTCATATTAATATGATTTCAAATTGCAAATTAATTTTAGCCTGTAGGTCTGCAGCATATACAGGGTGGTTAAGACAAATCGAGTAAAATAACGAAATTTTATTCCCTGAGAAATCAAGCATTTTAAGACTATCAATACAATGTATGGTCCCCACGGGCATCAATAACAGCTTGACATCTTCTTTGCATACTACACATGAGGTTGTTGAAAATTTCTTGAGGAATTTGGTTCCATAAACGGGGCAGAAGCTCTCTCAGATCATTTAAGTCTTCTTTGGAGCATATCCCATGCATGTTCTATGCAATTCAAATCTGGTGAGTGCGGAGGTATTGATAAATGTGGAATACCAAGCTCCTCGCGCGTATTCTCAACTATGGCTGCACGGTGCGGTCGAGCGTTATCGTCTGGAAATTGAAAAGTTTCACCAATAGCAGCGTGAAAATTTGGCACAACATTGTCAATGACATGCTTCCTATAGTGTGAGGCGGTCATATTCCCAGGACAAATGTGTAGATCTGTGCGCCCATTGAAACATATCCCGGCCCATACCATAACACTACCCCCTCGGAATGGATGGAACTCTTGGACATAGCGACGATTACGGGGTATGCGTGGAATTGTCCATACCCTTTATACTTCGAGAATCTGAAAATCGTCCATATCTGGAGATTCATCAGTGAAAAGGACACTACGCCATTGATCGTTCCAATTGATATGTTGCCTTGCCCATTCCAGTCTTTGACGCTTATGGTCACGTGTTAATGGAACTCCTAGAACGTCTAGAACCTAGATTCACCTTTCTCAAACGTCGTCTGATGGTTTCGATGGAAACTTGGACCCCATCTGCATTTGAAGAGTATTCCGTAGCATTCTACAGGTATATGTAGGGTTTCTTCTCGCCGAAACGATGATGAAACGATCCTGAGCAAGCGTTGTTTTTCGCCGCCCACCAAGCCTTGGTCTTTCCAACACGGAACCTGTCTCCCTGAACCTATTCCATAGTCGAGATATCACACTTCGGTAGACTTGGAGCCTTTCTGCTACAACAACCTGAGTTAGGCCACCCTGTAGCATTCCGCTAGCCCTATTAGCCTCAGCGTTTGTTAATTTACGTCTTGGCATTTTCAAAAAACTCGTTTCAAATCGAAGCCATTGATAAACTGACTTCATTTCAAAATAAGAACATTCATGAAGCATATGCAAAGAACCAAACTTAAGAAAAAAGGCGACCAGATTGACGAAATGTCTCAATCTGACTTTTATTGGATAGATTCAAGTTGTTATTGAGTTTTAAATGATTTTACAGCGATTTTCTCGAAGATTGCATACTTGCATACGATTGAATACGATATCCCTAACTCTTGTGGAGCAGTATATTTTAATAATCATGTCACAACACTGTCTGGTGGAAAAACCAGCGAAAACATCAAGACCAACAACGAAACCATGAAAAGAAAAAGCTTTCTAATTAATCCAGTTGCAAATAGTTACAGTCAAGTTCCCAAAACTCACCAGTGCATAATGAGGTCGACAACCCAAGAGCTCCTGCAACAAAAACAGAAAAATCAGCTCCAACTTCAAACGTCGTAAAAACGACTTTAATTTCGGCCAGAGCCGACTGACAATTATAAGAATTAAACGTAGACAAGAAGGGAGAGGCAACTACAAGAAAAATGCAAATGTCCTTCCGAATTAAATGCGGTCAGGTATTTTTTCGTTTTATTCCGCCATTCTTAGCGCCGCAAATAGGTTAAAGTAATTATGCATCTCACTAAAAGGCTCCAATTTGTTATAAAGCCACGTTTTATGCTAATACTGGGATCTCTGCCGAAGGGAAATAATTCAGGAGCGAGAGGAAAAAAGGGGGACTTCTCGATTCAAAGATCGCTCTATAAAACACTGGACTGGGACATTAGACAGAAAATCTGTCTACTCTAGCTTGCCTTTCGACCCTTCTCATCTTCAGGGCGCTTTCAGATTCTTTCCTGGCCGAAGGGGTCAATTCCATTAAAGGAGCTGATTTAAGCGGCTGACAAACGAATGTATGAGGCATACGTGGATTGGTGGAAGTTGTGAACACGACCTGAATTCACATCAATACTAAGGGATGCTTTTGACGTATTGCATGAGGTTAACTGTTTCATTGATATCACTTCAAAAGTTCCTTTTCGAAAAGTATTCACATGATGAAACTAGCCGTAGCACTGGATATCTCCAATGGCATCAGGGACTCCTCGCCAAGCTTCCATCTTATGGCGTGCTCCCAAAACTATGTTCTCTGCTAGCTAGTTTTCTCCCAAACAGATCTCTCCATGTAGTGGTCGATGGAGTTTCATCTGACTCTCTATCCATAAATGCTGGTGTTCCGCAGGGATCAATTCTGGCTCCAAAACTATTTCTACTTCACATCAACGATTTGCTGGAAGCAACTTCGTGTCCAGTGCACAGCTTCGCGGATGATAGTACCCTCCATACCGCCTTCTCTTCTAGGACTCCAATACCAGCTCGCCAAATCAGAAACGAACGAGGAAAAAATGTTAACAACCTAAATATGGCAAAAATTTTTGAATGGGATCTAATAACTTGGTAGAATTCAACTCAAACAAAACGCAAGCATGTCTTTTCTCTAGAAAAGCAGATCTTACTGTGCCCAGCATAAAATTGTCGGGAGTTACAATACCATTGAAGTCATCCATTTCGATGCTTGGCATTACTGTCGGCAGTAACCTTTCCTGGGAGAATTACGTGAGTTCCATTGCTAAAAGTGCATCCCAAAAACTTGGTTTTCTCTTTCGTGCCAGAGCTATTTCACCTCGAGTCAGCTGCTTATGATCTATAAGGCACATATTCGACCTGTCCTGGAATACTGTTCCCATATTTGGAGTGCTGCACCTAAACACACCCTAAAACTCTTGGATTCTGTTCAAAAAAGGGCAATCCGTCTCGTCGGTGATGCCTCGCTTACAAACTCGCTCACTTCTCTGGAACACTGTAGAAAAGTGGGCGATCTGTCTCTATTTTATAGATATTTCCATGGGCGATGCTCTTCTGAATTATCAGCAATCGTTTCCCCTCTGGCAGTCTCTTCCAGACTAACGAACAGCGAGGCATTGGAACACATTGCCTAGGGAGGTGTTCCCCGAGGCATATAACCTCCAGAAATTCAAGAAGAACACCAATTCCTACCTGCTTGCCCTTGGTTCTCACGATGTTCTCTGAACATTACAGGATATTCCTCTTCGTGAAAACCACAACATAAAAAAAATCAGTGATTCATTAGGTCTTTAGGATAGCCTTATGAGCTACCCTCTGCATCCAGTGATCAATAGGGTAACCCATAGGATCTTTAGAATATCTAAGGCAGGTACAGGTAACTTAATGAAGTAGGCTAATGAAGTTAGTTCTTTAATCACTCAGGAATCAAAGGAAACGAAGAGACCAACAAACTAGCCAGAAAGTGAGCACAAACGTCACTTACTGGCCAAGAACCTTTCTGTGGTATAGGGAAAAGAACCTTTAATAGAGTTGGAAAAGCATGAATCTAAAAGAGAAGCGCTCTGGAGAAATCTTCCAGAAATGGAACATTCCAATGAGTCCCTTCAGGATTTTTGAACTGTAAGAATCATTTGAATCTCAGTAAGAATGAGATGCGCCTCTACACTGGCTCCCTCTACGCTCACAGGAGGTATTGCCATTTAGTTTCTCTGGAAAGCACTTAAGCATTTTTGATTGAATTTTGATTATTACTTAGCCAATATTCGTTTGCTATGGAGATCTCCGTTAAAAGAGTTTTTATGGTCTTTGACAATACGGTTAACCAAACTGAGCTTGCTTTTCTTTATGTACACTGGAAGTTCCTTTATGAATTGTCCCCCAAACAACTTCCCTATTCGAAACCCCAAAAATTTAAATACGAACCCAACCCCTTCCTTAACGAAGTCGACGAAGAATAGCGAACACCTCATTTCGCAAATTTCAAGGCAACAAACGGGGGTACACGAATAACTAGACGAAATGATCCAAAAGACGAACACAACCGACCGGGGACAAGTAAAAGCATCATTATGCAGCATCTCCACCGCAACACTAAAGTTGTCTACGGAAAACACGGGGCAAATGTAAGAACGAGAATTTGCATGATAATGTGCACAGCCAAAGTGGCTCTTCTTAAGATTCGTCCTACAATATGGACCGGATTGCGCAACAATGGGGTTATTTTCGACGTCACCTTTATTGCCTTCCCGTCGAAATTGGAATAGGTAATGTAGCATGAGATATTGAATACAAAAGGGAGATCGAGGAGGCTTCGAGAGTGGCCTGACGCTTGCGGGAGGGATCCGGATTCAAAGGGGGCTATTTGAAAGTTAGATGAATGTGTGATAGGGATCTCAGTTGATTCAGCACAGAATTTGTCTTATCCCAGTTTTTGACTGTTCAAAGAACTGGGAAAACTCTGGAGTGTATGTTTCGACTGTAATAGAATAAAGATACACAGTTCACGAGTCATGAATCCCACCGTCGTCGCCAAAAACGTAAAATTTTCGGAGAATGCTGGCTGATGAAGTAAACATATTCACATTTCACTAAAGCTTTATTTTCATCCCCATACAGAATGAAATGGCAGGGTTTCCAGATTTCAGGGTATTCTCATTCAATCTCGCTGGAAGATTAGGATCCAGTCCCCTCCTGACTTGACTTTAAGCTATTAGAATTTTCCAACAGGAGATAATCAAAGGCATTTGCATCAGAAATACCTTCGAGTGAATCTTCTTCGCCTCTTTGGTGGTTAGGGATTTAAGTAGAAACCCGAAGTGGGGATCTCGAATAAAGTTACCTCATTTGTAAATATATATAAAACTACTTAGACCAAGCGGAAAGACCTTCTTCGAAAATAGGTCGTTAAATTTGGAATGTTAACCAGTAGGAGAGAAGAGTCCTATTTGGTAGCTGACGTACAGATATTTACAATGAATATGAGGAAGTCTAAAAACAATGACAAGGATAAGTACGTTATTAATTCACAACATCGAGATAGGAAAGTGTAGAAGATAAAGGTGTTTATCACAATGAATTGTTTCAAATTGCAACACTTTTATCGAGATTAATTCTAGGTATTCATGACGAATAAAAGCTCCAATTCCTCACATAAACAACTTTGGGCTTATATTATATCAAATATGCAGTAGAAATCGTTAGTTTGTTACAGTTATTTTTTATGTGATATCGCGTTTAGTTATTTGCACATATTGTTTTGAAGTTTCTCAAGCTAATCGTTTTTGTTCATATCTAAGTGATAGACGATCAAAGTAGAAATACTCGATGAGTAATTGGATTTGATGAGATTGAAGAAGAAAACAAGTCAATCCAAGCAATTTTGTTTAGTCACCGGAATCATTAAAGGCATTGGAGAAATCATTTCATATTTAATGAACGTTTGTAAAGAATTATGAAACCAAGGATATGGCTTTAATGCGACCAGATCTTCTCATTTTCCAGTGATAAGATCCGGAATGACCTCTAAAAATCATACTTTTTGAGCGCTGCTTCCACTTCAGAAAGGGGGATTCAATTTCTACTCTTGAAGGGAACTGAACATGATGCCAAACATGACTTAGATGCAGGATCTCTAGAAGAATTCACATATAAAATTTCATCAATGTGGGGCTTCTAGTTTGAGGGGAAAACCCGAAAAGGCCTATTCTTTTTGCGCGCTAGTTCCACCTCAACAAGGGCTACATAATTTCGACTCTTTGAATGAACTGAGGATAACGACAAGCTAGAAATGGTTGCAGGACCTTTGATAGAATCCACATGTGAAATTTCATCACTCTAGGGCTTCTAGTTCTGGCGGACACCCGCGGAGAGACCTATTTTTTTATGCGCTCTCTCCACTCAAACGAGGGCTGTATGATTTCAACCCTTGAAATGAACTGAGGATAACGCCAAGCTAGAAGTAGTTAAAGGAACTCTAGAAGAATCCACATGTGAAATTTCATCATCCTGGAGCTTCTAATTTTGGAGAAAACTCGCGGAGAGACAGCGAAAGTTCATTCCCGCGAAAGCTCATTGCAGCGAAGGTTAATTCGTTAATGGGCGAAATATGACTAGGGGTTTCGTGGAAATAGTCGTTTTAATTTTGAATTTAGATGGAGAGGACGTATCCAAGTCACATGTGAGGTTTCGTCCATTTCGCTCAACCAAAACCGTAAAGAATTAGTGATTAAAAAAATATATATCACAACTTATAAGGCAGGAGCTATTTCAATGAAAAACAATTTCAGTTGTCGATTTAGCAAAAGTTTTTCATTCTGCAAGTCTAGAAGAAACAGTACCTCCATAAATATAAATTTCAGAGAAACACGAAACCGATCCAACGAAATTCCATTAAATTTATCAATTCCGCATTTCAGTGAGCCGGATTCCGAATTTGCATATTCGTTATGACAAATGGAAATAAATCCCGGCATACACAACTATCTCCTTATTCTCGTACCCCGCATGGAACATGTAAACATGACGTATAAATGGTCTTCGTTTATTTATTTATATCTTCCTTATTTTTTGTCTTCTGTACATTCATAAATCTCAGGGGAGGCAGACGTGGGTAACTAGCGGTGCCCTTGTAAGCTAAGATATATGTCCTGGCGATAGCAGGACATCTTGTATTGATTCAAGTTAAAAGCTCCGTTTCTCCTTCGTCCTCCTGAAGAGAACCACTCACGACACACCGAATTAAGGGTGGACAGGATAAAGGTGCTGATGTATCCTTTGTGTTTAATAGACGGAAAACATCTCCTATTTTCCACGAAAATGTCGGTTCTGGCTTCTATCTAATTGATTATTGAAACTTAATCACTGTCCTGGATGTCCTGGGAGGTCCTTTGTTTTTGTCTCGTGCGCCACATCCGTCTTAGATAACTTCTGTTAGATCGGAAGCCTGGACAAGGTTTTTAATGCCTCAGCTGGACGGTATTCAGAAATGCATTTTATTATGGTTGACATGGTTCGACGTCAAAAAAGTCCACCGAAATTTTAAAAATCGAGAGTCTCGGGCCATCATCAAGTACCTGTATTTAAGAGGGGTTAGGAGGTAAGCAGATATACGAAGATATGCTTAATTCCCTTAGTGATCAATGTCCTTCGTATGCGACCGTGAAAAATTGGACTGCAAGCTTCAAAAGAGGTAAATTTTCCATTGAAGATGATGACCGATGGGGAAGGCCAGTTTCTGTGTCAGTCCCCGAAAATATCGATGCAGTTCATGACATGATTTCATCATACCGTCGAATTAGGCTAAAACGGTTATCTGAAGCACTAAAGATTTCATACGAACGCGTTCATCATATAGTTCACGTCAATTTGGACATGAGAAAAATTTCTGCAAAATGGATGTGAATGTTGACCAAAAGCGTGCAAGGGTAGAAGCATCGCGTTCGATCTGTGCTCGATTTGAAAACGATGTAGACTTCTTAAACCGAATTGTTACTATGGATGAGACTTGGGTACATTTCTACGATCCAGAAACAAAGCAACAATCGATGGAATGGCGACACTCTGGTTGTGCAAGACCTAAGAAGTTTCGTGTCCAAAAATCTGCTGGAAAAGTTCTTGCTTCAGTTTTTCGGGATAGCCATGGAGTAAAATCATGATTGATTTTTTGGATAAGGGTAGAACAACTGGAGATTACTATTTGACATTACTGATCACTCTACGGAAAAAAATTAAATAGGAAAGACGCGGAAAGCTATCCGAAGGTGTTTTGTTTTTACAGGACAACGCCCCAGTGCACAAATCTCATGTTGCCATGCAAAAAATTCGTGATTTAGGGTTAGAATTACTAGAATACCCCCCTTATTCACCAGATTTGGCTCCGCCCGACTATCATCTCTTTCCTCAACTGAAAAAAAGTTTAAAAGGTCGTAAATTTTCTTCCAACGAGGAGGTAATAAAAGCTGTGAAGGACTGGTTTGCAGAGCAAGAAGAAACATTTTTTTGGAAAGGTCTAGAGACGTAGCAGGTTCGCTGTAATGAATGTATTCAATTAAGAGGAGAATATGTTGAGTAATAAAATATTTTGACATTTAAATTTTGTTTGTTTCTATAGTAGGCTAAGAGTTTTTAATATATCCTCGTATTATAACTGATAATTTTGTACGATTCGTGCGCCCAGCCACCGTTCTCCATAAATTTCAATTATTTCCACGCACACGGACGTGGATATCCAGGATCCGCAGCAATAACGAAAGTTGGCGGTGGCCGCCAGATCACGGTCCAGGAAAAGGGCCCGACTTGCGGCCCGCTACGTCACGTCACACCGTGCCACTTTTCAGATAATGATTTCTCCCGGTGCCAGACAATTAACGAGGGTTGGAACGGATTCAATTCCGCCAAGTTAACAGGTGTGGCCTGGAATTGAATTTAACATGTGCGACCGTCCGTTCCTCCTTTCCCCCCGGGCCCTCCACCACCCTCCCGGTCGCCCTGTCTATCGGTTTTTTAGCTCCTTTGTCGATGGACTTTTTACGGAGGTGGCGAGAACGTCGAATTCCTTCGTTTTAATTAAAAAGGGTTACGTGGGTGGGACACACGTCTAATGAGAGTTTAACGGCACTTTGACTCGGAGTGTTTGACGCGAATGGGGGTAAGTTTGGCTCGATGGTTTCTCGATGGAAAGTTATCGATTTCGAGGTGTTTTGGAGCCCGGTTTTTCATTATATTTCCTACATAATTTCAACTCTTGAAATAAATTGAGGTTAACGTCAAGCTGGAAGTAGATACAGGATCTCTAGAAGAATCAACATGTGAAATTTCATCATTCTAGAGCTTCTAGTTTTAGAGGAAACCCGCGGAGAGACCTCTGCTCCTCTTTAAGGAGAGCTAGATCATTTCAACTCTTGGAATGAAATAGGGATAACACCAAGCTGGAAGTACACTGCGCAAAAAAATTAACGCACATTCTGAAAATCTCAATTTTAATGAAAGTTAACTCTACATTGACTTTATAACTTATTTTCATAAAGAAAATACAGTGACCATTTGGAATAATTCCCCCAAATTTTAACTGCATGAAGAGTTATGAAGAGTTCAACAGAAATTAATCCATTCAAAGATATAGTTTTTGAAAATGCAAGGAAGGCTCAAGCAGCTAACACAAGTATTACTCGATTATCAATAAAAATTAAATACAACGTTGTTGGAAAAAGATTCATAAAGGACCAAACTGATGTGGTAAACCCTTGGACCATCCTTTCGGCTACACCGGAAAATATATCGCGAATTTTCCGGAAAAATGTTCTCCAAACAAGCCCCAGGTCGATGGAACGACTTACGATCCTCGTGTCGGTTTAGATTTATTTAAGAGCAGGAGGGATTGGTGAGTCCTATTTTGCGATTCAGAGCACGTTCCCATAATACCGTCACACATCTATAACCTGAAACGCTTATAACTACTCAAATTCAAAGGCCACGTTCCTATTCGTACATGGTCGACGTTTTTGTCCTCCTCCCCAAAATTGGAGTAACCTTATACATCACAATGATTCCTCCTACACACCTAGATGGCGTCTAATAAATAGTTTCTGAAGGCATAACAAATATGATACTCTTTGATGAAAATTTTTTAGTTAAATCTACACGAACTTGCCCCATTCGTCATCGGGACTGGCCAATGGAAGCAATTTACATAAATAGAAGACGAAACACCCTTGATTTGAGCCATATCGTAAACTAGACGTAAAAGGACTCTCCCCTTAACGGCTGGGGTCATTTCACTGTTTTATACAGTTGAAGAAGCAAGATTTTTTCTCGCAAACTTTATCTGGACGAAAAGATCTTGTATTGTGTAGTGAGACTGCTCCGGTCCCCATTCGGAATAGAAATATATGTCCCCACTTTATTCATATAAACAGACTTGGACAAAGGACCTTTCTTGAGGATATATTTTTATTTTTTTGGTACAATAAGGGTATATTACTCCCTGGAAAAGTGTTATCATCGGGATTTTCCCCATATCAAATGCTCCAAATTAAGCCGGACCGGGCTAATAGGCCAGATGGAAATGGAAAGATGGCCAGATAAAAAATTCTATTTTCTCCATGTTTTTTCGGAATCTTGGAGTCGTTTCTGAAGATGAAAAGCTTGACGTTTGATTTGTATTAACTTTTTTCGGTCGTTGGCTCGTTCGCTGCGTTATCGCAGGATGTTTTTTGTGTCTCTCCTTGTAACGTAATTTGCAGGACTATTTATTGTGGAATATACAGGGTAATTCACTGAACTGTTCGAATAGTGGTTTCTTCTATACAGGGTGTATATGACTAGTTGCGGGGTGATTCCTTGTCAAAAAATAGGGTTGGTCTTTCATATAAACTTTTTCAAAATGATTAACAGGGTGTTTTACATCTCCGTTCATGTTTTATGGAATTTCAAATGCCAACTACAATTGACAAAAGCATATTTCAAAAGAAAAGAGTGGATATTTTAGGGAAATTCAGAGAAAAAAAGCTGCTTTGTTATGGTATAACAGCGTGATGAATTCTTCGAAGAATACCCCCCTGTTTGTGACTCCAGATCGACTTATATTGGCCACCGAAGGTTTGTTTATGTAATGGCTTGGCCATTTCGATAGTAGAGTGCGAATAGAACGTTCTGATATCCGAAGAACAGTGTAATAGCCGTATAACCGTTTCTACTGACCATCGCCCATTTGGAGAAGCTTCCCTTTTTTCCACTGACTCCATGGATTGCATTCCGTCGATTGAATTGTTTTATTCGATGCCATTGCTTGACCGCTGGACGGTAGTTATTCGCTTGATTATTGCTGAATATGCGATTCGAAAAGTAATATGGAAAGTATGAAATAGGTAGTTCTGAATGAAGTTTTATCGGGGCTTCCGAAAGTTAGTGCAATAAACATGGTGGTCATAAAAGGAGATCTGGAATATCATTTTACATGATCTAGAAATTCTGTACATTTTGAATCGTTTCGATTGAAAACTTCCAGTCGGGAGCTGTTGAGCACTCAGATCCAATTCCAAGGTAGATTTTTCAGTTTGGTTATACACTGCGCAAAAAAATTAACGCACATTATGGAAATCTCATATTTATTCTACAACTGAAGGTGAAGGTGAAGCTCTTACCCCAGCCCATCGAAGGGCGCGTTTGGATTTTGCGAGAGAGCATATCCATTGGGAAGAGGCCGATTGGGAAAGAGTTCTCTTCACAGATGAGTCTAGATTCTGCCTCTACCATTGTGATCGACGTTCCCTTGTATACAGACGTCCACATGAAAGATATGCTCAGTGCAATTTCCTGAATACTACTGGTTTCGGGGGAGGATCGATTATGGTATGGGGTGGAATATCTTTGACTGCTCGCACAGACGTAGTGGTCGTCGATAATGGAGCTATGGATGCTGATAAGTATATAAGGAACATTCTTAAATAGCATTTAGCGCCATTTGCCCCATACATTGGTGGAAATTTCATTTTTATGGACAATAATGCCAGACCCCATCGTGCGCACATCGTTCAGGAGTACCTTGAAGAGGTTGAAGTCTCTCGAATGGAATGGCCAGCAAGAAGTCCAGATCTCAATCCGATTGAGCAGGTTTGGGACAACCTCAATAGAAGGCTGAGAAGTTCAGAATATCATCCAGCTACTCTTAATGACTTAGGAATCCAACTCGGAGAAATCTGGGAAGAATTAGATCAGAACATTTTAAGATCACTCATTTTGAGTATGTTCCGTCGTTACCGAGCTGTAATTAACGCAAGGGCTGGAAATACCAAGTATTAAATCACTTATGAGCATTTCAGTAGTTTGAAAATTGTTCATTTCTCTTCTTTCACATAAGATTCGGTGAAATCCTGAATTTTTCTTCAATTCAATGTGTCTTGTTTCGTTCAAAAACTTCCCGAGAGAAAATAAAAAAAAAGATATAAAGACAATATGGACTTGACTTTCATTAAAATTGAGATTGTCAGAATGTGCGTTAATTTTTTTGCGCAGTGTATTTCCCGGAATGTCGAATATGGTTAGTGAGACTCCCCAGTAGTTTTTTGTTATTGAGGTAGCCAATATCCTGGTGAAAGGCGTAGAAAAATAATTTTATCCGGTGTATAATAAAGCAGAAAGAAATCTACGTGGATGTGGGTGCTAATGCAGGGTCGGTGTAAATAGAAAGAAATGTTAAAAAGCACGCAGCGCTCTAATGGCATTAGATTGCATCTATAAAATCGGGTTCCATCGAAGTGAGTTCGTAAACAATTCGGTATTTATTAAATACAGTTGTTTTAACCTTATTATACTTTGGAAAGGTTGGTTTTTATATGAATCGCATCAAATGAAGTGCCACAGTCCTAAAATAAAAGTATGAAATATTTCTTCCAAGCAACACCAGGTTTTTTGTGATGACAGTCACAGTCATGTGACTGCCCCTGTGTATTGCTTAAGATATATGGCACGATCCTATAGTTTCTTGTCCGGTTAAGACTCTATTGATAGGTTAAGTAGGTCTTTCTCAACCAAGTCTACCTCCATTGGTACCAGAAGCCATTTGTGATATAAGGTCTAGTCATACACGTGTCGTCTAAAGCTCTTTTGTGCCTAAGATGAAACATCAATTGGAGCATTTGGGAGACCGATAAAAAAGGGAATTCAATGGAATTCGAATGACCAATGGGATAGCGCTCACAAACGCCGAATAGTACATAAAAGATCGCCCTCTAAATCATCAAAAACGCGCGCTCACACCTCGATCGAGTAATTCGCACATAAAGCCCGAAATCGCCATAACAATGGTCAAATTGTCGCCTAAAAGCAATAAACAGAAGTTTAATAACAACATACCCCATTAGCGCATTACAAAATATACCTACCTATACGTTATTACAAACGACGGGCAGTAGTAATATAAACATTCCTTTATGATTTGACAAATAAATTTTCTGCAGTGCTTTGTGAACGATCATATCGCTCGGTTTTCAATTTGGCCATAATTAAACGAATGACCGAAATGAAAATAAAACATAAATAAAATAACTAACGCCAAGCTGTCCCCGGTTTGGTTTATGATTTCGACTATTCGCATTCATGACACCACTAATAAATATTCAAAATTTGCCGGTCATGCGACACTCGTAGTTCCATTGAACGGTCTAGCGGTGCGGATATCAAATTGGCGGCGGGATTCGATGAAAAGGCCACTTTTGGATATCGGCTCGGTTTCGCTAATCCGATAAATGCGGTCCGATTTGCATGCATTTCGTGATACGACAAAGTACGACACGGATCTGACAACAATTCTATAAAACATCTATCTCGCTAAATAGGTACAATTCATAAATACGGTGATTCTCGACAGACAATTATACAGGGTGAGTCATTTCTCAAAATTCGGTTTCGTTTGGAAGATACAGGGTGTCGAAAATCCACGAAAAAAAAACCACTTTCCTGTTCATATCGTCGGAACCGTTATTTCAAATGAACTGAATTTTGGTTGATTGGTTACTCTATTCATGGTGCATATTCCTCAATCAGAACTTATTCGAAATTTCTCCTGATATAAGAATTACAGCGTATCCCACTTATAAACCCACGAAAAAATACCATAAAACCACTTGAAAGACATAAAAGGTTAATATTTTCGAAAGATTCAATCATTTTAGAAAATAAAAGGATTCCTATGTTTTTTCAATAAAACGCGTCGTTTTCGAGTTATTCCCAATTTTACCCGATAAAATTTGACGAAAAAATCAAAAATCATAAGAATGATCTGGATGCTCCCCTGGATTTATTATATCACAGAAAGGCTGAAATTAATAAACTCTTTGATTATCTATACAAATTAATAATGTTGTCAGAATGTTTATTAACTTTGTCAAGACTAAAATGTCAATGGAATTCAAAATTCGGATATTAATGATGAATGTCCCATACAAACCACGTATTGAATTGAAATTAATGCAAAATGAATACTTAACACTACATGATCTGTGGCGATGTTTCTATCTAAACAATATCCTCTTGGAATTTTATAAACTTGACACTACACGGTTATTATCACATTAATTTACTTTATCTGAAAATCTTTTCACATCAACTGTTGGCATTCTTCACTATGAATAAACAAATCGACAAACCCCCATCAAGCCGCTATACGCATGCTTCATTCAACAACCACAGACCAACTGTTCGGTCTATGGAACAACGGTTTGTCTTGCGCACCGTTATAGGCGACTAAAATGAAGATCGTAGCGCTCTATCGGCGAGAATTAGAACTACTCTTTCGGCATTTCCAGAGAATAGACGCCATCAGCCAAAAGTAAACAAAACTAGTGCCTTTGCGTTAGTTCATCCGTTAATGATAGAGGACGTACTGCTTCCTCGTTTAAAGAGGAAATCAACACAATCTGGCATCGTCTTCCCAAAAGCTCTATGATAGCTCTGTCACAGAAAATGGGACGATGGGTTAGGTTAGGTCATTGACCTCGAATCCTATGACCTAGGTTAATGGAGTTATGTTCGAATAGTGTAAAAACAATTCTTTTTGAGATAGTTTTGAGAGATAGAGGAAAATATGAACAAGTTGTAAGTGCTCACGAACTAATCCTAATGAAAATCGAAGAAGGAACTCATTTTGGTGGGATAAATATGGCTTTTCAATTGCAGAAATAATCGGACAAAACTAAGTTTTTTATTGAGAAATATCGTTTTTTTTTTAACATTCTCATTCGAATTAGGTTAGTACTTCAATATTCCCTAGATGTATCAACTCAATTCCAATCGAGAAATATGAACTTTGCATCAATTCCAGAGAATCATATCAGAGACGTAATTAGCCCATTTTCTTTTCAAATGGATATATCTTTTTAACACAGCCGAATTCGGAAAAATGGAAAATGAAAAAAAGGTTTCTTTTGACCTCAAGAATCTTCAGTTAAAATATATGTACAAGTCAAAGACTCACCGTGTGTGAAGGGCAAAATATTCAATTGTTGACTTGAATTCTACCACAGAAAGTTAAGTCGCTGATATCTATAATATATGGGTTTGTGTAATATCCAACTGTGAACCTGTGGGTTTTTGCTTTTGGGACCAGCCACCCATTTATTTTTCTTCGACACAACTTGAACTAGACGACGATGACACAGAAGTAGGGAGGTTTCTCAAATTAAAGGAGCCATACAGAGAAAGACCCTTTTTCACCTTTTAGCCTTTCAGTACAGGGATGTCTTCATAGACTGGTCATTGGCCAGTCCAGACGGCTGTGATAGTGATGCGCCTCTTGGATACCACATTGAGCACGTTAAAACGTTGCCTATCGATGGGACAAAATTCTTGTTAATCCCCGGCCGATTTTGCACTTAGCCCTTTTCGCCCATTCCAGAGCATCCCTTTGCCCCCTCAATTAGGGAGCAGAACGAGCTGCGACATCGAAAAGCGTTCCTGAAAACCACGATCAGAGCGACCATAATCCCTAAATTGAGTTGCGGAACAATCTGACAAAAAAATGCCGAAAGTAGGTTTTGCCAGCTGATAATCCTGTAAGAGGAATCGGTATTAAATTTAGGTGTGTCCATGTTTGTGCAAGGGCTTTGAGTTTCTGTAGGTATAGCGGGGACCCATTTTCGATCTTCCGATTCCCGGATTTGCATCACAGATTTCCGACTCGTTGAAATTGGAATTAGGCAGCGATTCCGAGTGTTTCAACTCTTTTGTTTGTCTTGTGCAGTCGCCGATTTGAATCGCTGATTGTTTGTACTGGTTCTGCTCGAGTAAAAAAAAAGAACTGTGTTCGTGTCAGGCCCGATATTTTAATGGCGCACGCCAATAATTGACAGAAAGCTACTCCAGTGTATATACATATGAACCTTAGAGAAGCCATATTTTCTTTATGTAGATAGAACCTGAAGGATATCTGGGTGTATAAACAAAATATCAATCTGGTCGCAGTTGTGGAAGGTTCTTTCATAACCAATTGGATTTTTGAAGCTTCACATTCTACAGGTCGGTACATTTTGTGAGTTCCTACATCATTGATATCTGGTTCATGGTTTCAAGAAATCAGCTGTGTAGTCAGACCATTGTTTCGCTATGGAAATGACTCCCTCTGACTGGATCTAGTCTAGTTTGTTTTTACCTTCAAGGCGAAATACTTCTACCTGGGCAATCCCCTAGTTTCCAATCAAGTTTCAATAATTTGTAGATTTAATGTAAGTGGAAGTCCAGATTTTATGTGTGCAGAAATCTCGAAAGCTCCGAACAAAATGGTACGAAAGACATGTATTCATTTAACCGGAGAGAATTGCGTCGTTTGAAAACCCTAGGTACGTCCGCAAACTGCCAGTAAATTTTGCAAGTGTATCTAATTAAATCCGATAGTGGCACTTACGGATATCAGGCTGGAGTCCGAGTTTTCCGGATGTTGCAGGAATTTCTCTACCCTCACTTTTTTACGGGCCATCCAACTAATAGAAAACACGAGAAGCCGGAAGTTTGAGAGACCACCGAAACTTGGAAGTTTTCACTTATGAGATTTTCCACTTAAAATTGGGTATAAGGAAGGAGACGTTCAAAATTGTTGTGGTGGTCGACGAAGTTATTAGGGAGGTTTTTCACTTTTACAAATAGCTTCGGGATTAAATTTCCGACCAATAATTGGAGGTCGATTCAAATTGCATGACGTGCCAGTCTTCAGTGAATACTGTTACACCAGAGCAATTATAATTAACAATCCTCTATCCCTATTCATTCTCTCTAGCAGTTATATTAGGGCAACAATTTAGTTTTAGTGTCTTAGTTATTGTTTCTGTTTTATCTGATATTACGACTGGCTTCATGTGTCTTAGCATTCTTTATGTAAACTGACATTTTCCTTTTCCAGTGAACTTTACAGCTTCCTCTGCACCTTCGGTGTTGCCATCTTCTGACGCCCCCAAATATAAGTGGCAATATCGTAATTCAGGAAGGCGCTCCACTCCACTCACAGCCATCTGATTATTTAGGTTTATTGAGGGCCCCCCAAGCAAAAGACGGATCCGAGTAATCACAAAATTGGTTGGAAGAGACGATGCGAATTTTTGGATCCGGCATAATCGTGTCATATTCGGGAGTAATACACTAGAAAGACAAGGGTTTTTATTTGGCCACGGTTTAATAACATTTTCTTCTACCCCTCCGGCCTTTCTCCGATAACTCCAACGTGCATATCTGGTCCAGCCGTTGCCAGATCGAACGAATTTTCCTCTAATATTCTTCTTACGTTCGGCGAAATTATTTGGACAGTCTTCGATGGATGTACAAAGTATAAGATACAAGAAGAGATACGGAACAAGCAACTACTTTAAGACAAATACTCATTTCTTTGAAAATTCATCGCGACAATGACACCTTTACTATTATTATTATTATTATATGATGGGGTCAATTGGCTATAAATAAACCTTTCATAACTGCTACCAGATTGATCTGCTGATGTTATACTTTTCTGCATCTATTTTACGAGGATGTATTGAAATCTAGTTAGCCTAGACCAGTTCCATGCATAAACAAAATATTGCGATACCATATCAACGAACAATAACTTATTAGAAGTGTAAATGTAGAGTTCGATGTCAAGAAAGTGAACCAGAGTTAAGCAATAAATAAAAAAAAGATGTCCACCGAAATTGTAAAAATCGAAAAATTGCGTGCAAGGGTGAAGCATCGCGTTCGATCTGTGCTCGATTTGAAAACGATGTAGACTTCTTGAACCGAATTGGTACTGTGGATGAGACTTGGGTACATTTCTACGATCCAGAAACAAAGCAACAATCGATGGAATGGCGACACTCTGGTTCTCCAAGACCTAAGAAGTTTCGTGTCCAAAAATCTGCTAGAAAAGTTCTTGCTTTAGTCTTTTGGGATTGCCATGGAGTAATCATGATTGATTTTTTGGATAAGGGTAGAACAATAACTGGAGATTACTATTCGACATTACTGACCACTCTACGGGAAAAAATTAAAGAGAAAAGACGCGGAAAGCTATCCAAAGGGGTTTTGTTTCTACAGAACAACGCCCCAGTACAAAAATCTCATGTTGCCATGCAAAAAATTCTTGATTTAGGATTAGAATTACTAGAACACCCCCCTTATTCACCAGTTTTGGCTCCGTCAGACTATCATCTCTTTCCTCAACTGAAAAAAAGTTTAAAAGGTCGTAAATTTTCTTCCAACGAGGAGGTAATAAATGCTGTGGAGGACTGGTTTGCAGAGCAAGAAGAAACATTTTTTTGAAAGGTCTAGAGACGTTGCAGATTCGCTGTCATAAATGTATTCAATTAAGAGGAGAATATTTTGAGTAATAAAATATTTTGACATTGAAATTTTGTTTGGTTCCATAGTAGGCTAAGAATTTTTCAATATATCAATAGGGTTGAAACCCTGAAATGTAGGAAAATTTCTGGAGGGCGCGGCAACGCTGCCTGGCCTCCCCATCTGAAGAAAGTGTATATATTACTTCTGGTCTTTATGGCAGGAAATAAAACTGATTGCTATCTTAATAACAGACCAATCTCAATCTTGTTAACCACTCAACAGAACGTTGTCATTCACGATTTTACTTTCTCGCTTCAATTCTCACCAAATAGAAGTTTTACTTTTTATATTCTCGTTATCGTTCGCGGTGATCAAATTTTCCTACTGTCGTTCTTCTCCTTCTTTTTCTTCGCTTATAATTTGCCCGGATTAATATAGTTTTTCTTGTTGCTTCGTCTATTCACTGGGCATTTCGGACAAACAAAAATACTTTATTCGGTAAACAGTCTCATTCATTGTGGAATAACGGTTCTTATTATATGAATATCATGGGAGTAGCTCCTTGGATCCTTTGGGTTATAGAAGTTGCCAGAAAGTTTATCTGTTTTGATACAGCTCCAGATTCAACTGGGAATCAACTAAGTCGACAGCACATTGTTGAAAACTTGTAACCAAAATAGTTATAAAAAATATTAGGGTATTGGAAGTCGATCTTTACATTATAAACTATCAGAAACCATAAATAACAGATCCTGGCAGTTATCAATTGCCTGTGGCAAGAAGGAGAAGACACAGGCTCTCTCAGGATAGCTTGTGGAGCTTGAATGCCTGGAAAACTCTAGGTAGAAAGTGATTTTAAGATTACTGTGATATTTCGGAATCAGGGAATGAAAATTTCTGTATGAGGAGCACCACTCTTGTTTGCCAAACCCTCAGACACGTTTTGAATGCCCCCCAATCTATTTGTTGCTTGTCGTGGTTGAACAACAAGACATTTCTCATCCCTCGTTTCATGCCCATTCGGCTCGCAAAGGACCCAATTCCTTAACGGTCTTCTTTATCTATAAGCCGAGGGTTTTCCTGGGCCGATGTGCACTCTGCCGAAAAATGTAAACGATGCGAAGCGAACTACTTGAGGGAAGTTCATATACACGGTGGCTTTGCGGCCTGAGTCGAAAAGTTAAGGCCGATCTGTGTTTTATCCGCCGAAGGTTTATTGGAAAAGGAAGCAGGAATCTACTCTCGGAGTTCGACATAAACAGGCCTGTGTGATAGATTACGGTTCCGATTAAACCGGATGAGCACGGCTATCCCTCGTTAATAAACCTTTTTCGCATCCTTACCTTCTACGAGGATTCCACATTGTTTGTTTGATCGAGGAAGTTTTCCGATGTTCGAAGTTCACGTCGATGTTTGAGGGTCATACGGATATTAACCAACTGTAACACTCGCACTTACAGCGTCAATATTCCCCTAGTTTCGCTGTACTCATCGTTGTCTTACTTCAGTCTCATTTAATCTCTTAAGGAAATTTAGAAGAGTATGTGAAATTGAAACTTTGAAATTCCTCTTCAATTCTAAATGGGCTGAATTTCCCGATGAATTGAGGTATACTCGTCAGGTGATCATCTTCATGGAGTAGGCGATGGGCAGAAAAATATCCATAGCTGTCTTTATACCTCAACTGTGAAATAACCGGTAGATAACACCTTGAATTGTTGGACAATCTACAGAACACAGTTATCACCATAGGCAAATTCAATCTAGGGCAATATGAATGGCTTACACAGTTCCCCAGCAACTACACTGCGCAAAAAAATTAACACACATTCTGAAAATCTCAATTTTAAAGAAAGTTACCTCTACATTGACTTTATAACTTATTTTTTATGTTCTCTCGGGAAGGTTTTGAACGAAACAAGACACATTAAATGGAAGAAAAATTCAGGATTTCACCGAATCTTATGTGAAAGAAGAAAAATGAACAATTTTCAAAATACTGAAATGCTGATAAGTGATTTAATACTTGGTATTTCCACCCCATGCGTTAATTACAGCTCGGCAACGACGGTTCATACTCAAAATGAGTGATCTTAAAATGTTCTGATCTAATCCTTCCCAGATTTCTCCGAGTTGGATTCCTAAGTCATTGAGAGTAGCTGGATGATTTTCTGAACTTCTCAGCCTTCTATTGAGGTTGTCCCAAACCTGCTCAATCGGATTGAGATCTGGACTTCTTGCTGGCATTCGAGAGACTTCAACCTCATCAAGGTACTCCTGAACGATGCGCGCACGATGGGGTCTGGCATTATCGTCCATAAAAATGAAATTTTCACCAATGTATGGGGCAAATGGCACTACATGTTCTTCAAGAATGTTCCTTATATACTTATCAGCATTCATAGCTCCATTATCAACGACCACTAGGTCTGTGCGAGCAGTCAAAGATATTCCACCCCATACAATAATCGATCCTTCCTCGAAACCAGTAGTATTTAGGAAATTGCACTGAGCATATCATTCATGTGGACGTCTGTATACAAGGGAACGTCGATCACAATGGTAGAGGCAGAATCTAGACTCATCTGTGAAGAGAACTCTTTCCCAATCGGCCTCTTCCCAATAGATATGCTCTCTGGCAAAATCCAAACGCGCCCTTTGATGGGCTGGGGTAAGAGTTGGGCCTCTTGCCGCGACACGAGGCCTTAAATCATATTCTCTGAGGCGATTTCTTATTGTCTGAGTGCTAATTTGCACCTCATGAGATTGCCCAAGCTGATTTTGAAGGAGGCGAGCGGTTGCAAACCGTTGTCTCAACGAAGAAACTCTCAAGTAACGTTCTTGAATGGCAGTTGTTACCCATGGTCTACCCTGTTTTGGTCTTCGGACATTCATACCTGTCTCCCTGAATCGCTGCAACATTCTGGACACACTTGTATGGGAAACTCCAAACCTTTCTGCAATTCTTGTGTATGTCCACCCTTCTTCTCGCAAAACTACCGCTTGGGCACATTCCTCTTGGGTCAAATTGCGTGTTTCGCGTTGCATAGCGATCGAGTGTAGAAAATCAAACGAAAGAAAAACTATTGATCACTAGAATTGATCGAGAACAACTGATTTTAGAATGGAGCCAATACATTCAAAATCTGATAATATCTTCTTTTTTTATTCCTGCTGGGAGAAAACATCTGTATTGAAGAAAAACGTTGAAAGTGGATAACATATGCATGCATAATTCTGATAAAAATATTTATCATTGAGAACACCTTCAGTTGTAGAATAAATTTGAGATTTCCATAATGTGCGTTAATTTTTTTGCGCAGTGTATTATAGCGTATCACTTGAAGCATTGAGTATTCATACTCAATGGTCACACCTGATACGAATTCATACCCCGAAAACATCAAACCACACAACGACTAGTCAATTAATATCTTAAATTTAAAATATCGAGTTATCCTGCATGGAACCAATCGATTGTCATCGTTCCACAATCAAAGTAATGCAATTATAAATAATTCTATCAGCCCGATCCATTCGTACAGAATTATATTTTACAGGGATTCAATAATAATTATTCCTGTTTACAGTGAAATATCAATAAATGTCTCTGAATAAATATCCATCTAGGTATTTTCAATTACTGCGAAATATATTATGAGTTCTGTGTATGTGTTATTTAATTGGAATTCCACAATGATTTACAATGCGATTTGTAAGGGTTCCAATCGGAAATGTGCGAATACACAGGGTTTATATTATTCAGAATCAAAAAGTATTTCTTCGCTTTTGTATTCATACGCTTCTAGTTTATTTCGTAGTTGTAGCTGGACGTGATTTTCCATAAGAAAATGGCTATTTCCAATGTTTCGAAAAGGCTGAATCGATCAGTTTCTCAATTTTCTTTCCAACCAAGTATCTCCTCACCCCCCATTTTTAGGATTTTCCCCCACATATCCACAGAGCTAGACGGTAAAAATTAAGCCCGAGCAAAAGCTGAACGCTGATTGCTCACAAGGTGATCCTGCATATCCGAGATGAGGGTGTTGAAGACACCTCCCTCAGCTCACTTTCGGCCCCGGGCCTCTTCGTCAACCGGGACTGGAAATTGGATGTCAGTCGGAGGTGTCATCAGAGTGTTTTCACAGCCGTCGGCGTAGACCAGAAGATGATAAATCAGCCAGAAACAAATGAACTGGCGGAAACGGAGCTGTTGAAAGGTACGCGGAGATTACTAATATCAGCATCTCATATTCTACTTTTTTACGCTCGTTTATGAACACAGCGGGGGGCGGTTGTCGTATTCAGCTGGGAAAATAGAGTGCAGGATTTTTTTCTTCTGAGATGAACGACATTTGAAGAATTCTGTATCAAACGCAAACTTGTGTGGTTCTGGAAAATATTCGAAATAATTTGAATCTCCTGTGAAGGCCATTTTGTGAAAACCTTGAGTAGTTTTTGATTGTGAACAAAACACGAGAAGTGATTTTCGAATATTCAAAACTGAAAAATTATGAGTTTAAGAGAAAAACATGGTAGACTTTGGTATCAAAATGTAGGTTTTCGAGGTCGCTCCATTCAATAAAAGATATTCCAGAGCCCTTACTAGCATAGTTTAGATTTTGACCTGTCAAATGGCATTTTTCGAAAAATTGCAAATTTCAAACTCTCATATCTTCCGTTCCTATCATCTCCGCCAAAAATTATTTATATCATATGGATCAGCATACCTCAATGTATCACTGTGCAAAATATGAGCGATTTGAAAAATCTCAAATTTTGGGTGAAAAATGCCAAAGGGGTAAGACCCCCTGAAAACACCATATTTGTCATCACCAAGGAATCCCTGGCGAATCCAAAGTCGTTTTTCGAACGTGAAGATCTACTACCCATTCGAATCATGCAGAATACCCATTTGACTGATCAGTATCGCCTATACTTTGAGTGCTCTGAGCGTCTGAACAAAAGTCGAAACTGAAAAATCGAAAAATATAAAACCGAATAATTCGTTACTTATGAGGGCTACATGGACGATTTTGGTATCAAAATGTAAGTTTTCGAGGTCGCTCCATTCAATAAAAGATATTCCAGAGCCCTAACTAGCATAGTTTAGATTTTGACCTGTCAAATGGCATTTTTCGAAAAATTGCAAATTTCAAACTCTCATATCTTCCGTTCCTATCATCTCCGCCAAAAATTATTTATATCATATGGATCAGCATACCTCAATGTATCACTGTGCAAAATATGAGCGATTTGAAAAATCTCAAATTTTGGGTGAAAAATGCCAAAGGGGTAAGACCCCCCAAAAACACCATATTTGTCATCACCAAGGAATCCCTGGCGAATCCAAAGTCATTTTTCGAACGTGAAGATCTACTACCCATTCGAATCATGCAGAATACCCATTAGACTGATCAGTATCGCCTATACTTTGAGTGGTCTGAGCGCCTGAACAAAACTCGAAACTGAAAAATCGAAAAATATAAAACCGAATAATTCGTTACTTATGAGGGCTACATGGACGATTTTGGTATCAAAATGTAGGTTTTCGAGGTCGCTCCATTCAATAAAAGATATTCCAGAGCCCTAACTAGCTTAGTTTAGATTTTGACCTGTCAAATGGCATTTTTCGAAAAATTGCAAATTTCAAACTCTCATATCTTCCGTTCCTATCATCTCCGCCAAAAATCATTTATATCATATGGATCAGCATACCTCAATGTATCACTGTGCAAAATATGAGCGATTTGAAAAATCTCAAATTTTGGGTGAAAAATGCCAAAGGGGTAAGACCCCCCAAAAACACCATATTTGTCATCATCAAGGAATCCCTGGCGAATCCAAAGTCATTTTTCGAACGTGAAGATCTACTACCCATTCGAATCATGCAGAATACCCATTAGACTGATCAGTATCGCCTATACTTTGAGTGCTCTGAGCGCCTGAACAAAACTCGAAACTGAAAAATCGAAAAATATAAAACCGAATAATTCGTTACTTATGAGGGCTACATGGACGATTTTGGTATCAAAATGTAGGTTTTCGAGGTCGCTCCATTCAATAAAAGATATTCCAGAGCCCTAACTAGCTTAGTTTAGATTTTGACCTGTCAAATGGCATTTTTCGAAAAATTGCAAATTTCAAACTCTCATATCTTCCGTTCCTATCATCTCCGCCAAAAATCATTTATATCATATGGATCAGCATACCTCAATGTATCACTGTGCAAAATATGAGCGATTTGAAAAATCTCAAATTTTGGGTGAAAAATGCCAAAGGGGTAAGACCCCCCAAAAACACCATATTTGTCATCACCAAGGAATCCCTGGCGAATCCAAAGTCATTTTTCGAACGTGAAGATCTACTACCCATTCGAATCATGCAGAATACCCATTAGACTGATCAGTATCGCCTATACTTTGAGTGCTCTGAGCGCCTGAACAAAACTCGAAACTGAAAAATCGAAAAATATAAAACCGAATAATTCGTTACTTATGAGGGCTACATGGACGATTTTGGTATCAAAATGTAGGTTCTCGAGGTCGCTCCATTCAATAAAGGATATTCTAGAGCCCTAACTAGCATAGTTTAGATTTTGACCTGTCAAATGGCATTTTTCGAAAAATTGCAAATTTCAAACTCTCATATCTTCCGTTCCTATCATCTCCGCCAAAAATTATTTATATCATATGGATCAGCATACCTCAATGTATCACTGTGCAAAATATGAGCGATTTGAAAAATCTCAAATTTTGGGTGAAAAATGCCAAAGGGGTAAGACCCCCTGAAAACACCATATTTGTCATCACCAAGGAATCCCTGGCGAATCCAAAGTCGTTTTTCGAACGTGAAGATCTACTACCCATTCGAATCATGCAGAATACCCATTAGACTGATCAGTATCGCCTATACTTTGAGTGGTCTGAGCGCCTGAACAAAACTCGAAACTGAAAAATCGAAAAATATAAAACCGAATAATTCGTTACTTATGAGGGCTACATGGACGATTTTGGTATCAAAATGTAGGTTTTCGAGGTCGCTCCATTCAATAAAAGATATTCCAGAGCCCTAACTAGCTTAGTTTAGATTTTGACCTGTCAAATGGCATTTTTCGAAAAATTGCAAATTTCAAACTCTCATATCTTCCGTTCCTATCATCTCCGCCAAAAATCATTTATATCATATGGATCAGCATACCTCAATGTATCACTGTGCAAAATATGAGCGATTTGAAAAATCTCAAATTTTGGGTGAAAAATGCCAAAGGGGTAAGACCCCCCAAAAACACCATATTTGTCATCATCAAGGAATCCCTGGCGAATCCAAAGTCATTTTTCGAACGTGAAGATCTACTACCCATTCGAATCATGCAGAATACCCATTAGACTGATCAGTATCGCCTATACTTTGAGTGCTCTGAGCGCCTGAACAAAACTCGAAACTGAAAAATCGAAAAATATAAAACCGAATAATTCGTTACTTATGAGGGCTACATGGACGATTTTGGTATCAAAATGTAGGTTTTCGAGGTCGCTCCATTCAATAAAAGATATTCCAGAGCCCTAACTAGCTTAGTTTAGATTTTGACCTGTCAAATGGCATTTTTCGAAAAATTGCAAATTTCAAACTCTCATATCTTCCGTTCCTATCATCTCCGCCAAAAATCATTTATATCATATGGATCAGCATACCTCAATGTATCACTGTGCAAAATATGAGCGATTTGAAAAATCTCAAATTTTGGGTGAAAAATGCCAAAGGGGTAAGACCCCCCAAAAACACCATATTTGTCATCACCAAGGAATCCCTGGCGAATCCAAAGTCATTTTTCGAACGTGAAGATCTACTACCCATTCGAATCATGCAGAATACCCATTAGACTGATCAGTATCGCCTATACTTTGAGTGCTCTGAGCGCCTGAACAAAACTCGAAACTGAAAAATCGAAAAATATAAAACCGAATAATTCGTTACTTATGAGGGCTACATGGACGATTTTGGTATCAAAATGTAGGTTCTCGAGGTCGCTCCATTCAATAAAGGATATTCTAGAGCCCTAACTAGCATAGTTTAGATTTTGACCTGTCAGATGGCATTTTTCGAAAAATTGCAAATTTCAAACTCTCATATCTTCCGTTCCTATCATCTCCGCCAAAAATCATTTATATCATATGGATCAGCATACCTCAATGTATCACTGTGCAAAATATGAGCGATTTGAAAAATCTCAAATTTTGGGTGAAAAATGCCAAAGGGGTAAGACCCCCCAAAAACACCATATTTGTCATCACCAAGGAATCCCTGGCGAATCCAAAGTCGTTTTTCGAAAGTGAAGATCTACTACCCATTCGAATCATGCAGAATACCCATTAGACTGATCAGTATCGCCTATACTTTGAGTGCTCTGAGCGCCTGAACAAAACTCGAAACTGAAAAATCGAAAAATATAAAACCGAATAATTCTTTACTTATGAGGGCTACATGGACGATTTTGGTATCAAAATGTAGGTTTTCGAGGTCGCTCCATTCAATAAAAGATATTCCAGAGCCCTAACTAGCATAGTTTAGATTTTGACCTGTCAGATGGCATTTTTCGAAAAATTGCAAATTTCAAACTCTCATAGCTTCCGTTCCTATCATCTCCGCCAAAAATTATTTATATCATATGGATCAGCATACCTCAATGTATCACTGTGCAAAATATGAGCGATTTGAAAAATCTCAAATTTTGGGTGAAAAATGCCAAAGGGGTAAGACCCCCCAAAAACACCATATCCGTCGATATAACGGAAATCTGGGTGGATCTAACGGTGCTATTGGATTAGAAAGTTGTTCCAACCATTCGAATCTTCAATAAAAGCCATTAAGCGAATCGATAGCACCCATACCACGAACGGTCTGAGCTTCTGAACAAAACTCGAAAATGAAATATCGAAAACAATAAAACTAAAAAATTCATCATTCTTAGGGCAACATGGTCGGCTTTGGTATCAAAATCTAGGTTTTCGAGGTCGCTTAATTCAATCAAAAATATTCCAGGGCCCTAACTAGCATTGTTTAGATTTTCACCCATGAAATTGAATTTTTGTCAAAATAAAACAAAAAAATGTTTACTTAAGAGGGCTACATAGACGACTTCGATATCAAAATGTAGGTCTTCGAGGTCAATGAATTCAATAAAAAATATCCCAGAGCGCTAACCAGCATAGTTCATATTTTCACCTGTGAAATGGAGTTTTTGTCAAAATTGGAAATTTGGAACTTCAGAGCTTCCCTTATCGCATCCACTAGTTATTCATTCTTTGCTGGTGAGCATAACTCAAAATATCTCTGTGCAAAATAATAGTTTCGAAAATCTCAAATTGTATGTGAGAAATTATCTGGAGGCAAGATTATATGAAAAATATCGAGCAAAATCCAAGCGTTTCATTGGTCGCTATTCTAAATCATGTCGTTTTCAATACTCTACTGCTAATGTTTCAAAAACGGAAGCTGAATTAGGTTATTCTCATATTTGACCTTTTCGAGCACACCAAGTACCAGAGTTCGAAAGATCATGATTTTGATTCGGTTAGAAAAACGAAATTTCCGGATCCGGACAGTTAATAAGGAAAGGTTATGCAGATAAAACGGAGGTGGAATTTCAAGAAACATCCCAGTAGTTATTGCATCCGGGGTATTTCGCTCCAAGATCAAATAACAGAGATATTTCCTCCGATATTTTAATATTGAGTGGACCGGAATTTTATGCCTTTCAATAAATAAGCTACCTTTTGCTTTATCCACTCATGTATGCCTTATTGGAGTTCCAGACGTAATTAAAATTCGAAATCGGCAGACATGATTCAATCACTCCGGGTACAGTAATAAAAGTGAGCTTCGCCCCAAGAATGAGGTGTATGTAAATAAGACTCTTCATCTCGCTGATAACATTCAGCCACAGTATGGGGATTCGCCATTTGTTTTTCGACTGCAATCTCAAAGGGACTACGAGTTCACATATTTTTAATGCTACATGTGAAGCTGAATATGGGTTTCATCTGTTGTTGAAGGTTTGAAATCGAACAAGAGATGTTATAAATTGTATCGGCAATGTTTTGAAATCTTTGGGGTCAATATGGCACAAAGGATATTTCTTATAATTGTGGTCTAAACGTGAATGCTTGAATTTTATAGAAGGGTCGCTTACTGAATCTTGTTGATGATCCTTTTTTAGCCTTCGTTCTCAGAACAGGTATTGCTTGATTGTTCCAGTAAGTATTCATCATCTGCAAGAGTTAATATAAACCTTTGGTGGATTTGAGTGCTACGTTGCCATAGGTCAGTTTACGGTTAAAAAAAGAAGAATTGTAGCTATTCCTCCAAATGGGGAAACCATATTTCGTTGCCATTGGAAACAAAGCTCCGCCACTCTTTCTCTTGGTAGGTGTTTCCTTCAAAGGCAGAAAAAATTGCTTCAACATCTCCACCGTCAGCGCTCGGAGTATCCTGTTTCCTTTTACGAGCCATTTTATGATATTCATTCGATTGATGTTACTTTTTGGAACAATGGAACGTGAATCGCCCTCGACCATAAAACGGGACATTATTCACAGCTCACATTAGCAATCCCAGTTATGGTTATGATAATAAAGCACTAATGAAAGAGTGAGAACTTATGATTTGTGTATCAAGTTAACGGCGTATCGTCTGGCCCTCGAGAGTCCATTAGTTGTTATATTCAGTGTCCTCTAGAGGCGAGTAGAGTGTCGTCGGACGACTTTGGTGACAGAGGTGGGATGGGTCGGAGGACCAGGGGGAAAATCTTCCCCGGACCAGCACGACGATTTTCTTAGGAAGGAAATTGAAATAAGAGAGTCTGACTATGATTTCGAACACTGCACATTTGGTTTTGGGTTCAGAGACGTCCTGTATAGTAGATTTTCATCCCGAATGGTTTTTGAGCTTCAGAACCCCAAGATCAGTTCGGATCTTTTCTAGAGCGCCCCCCACCGCACGAAATATGACGAGTAATAGCAATCAAGCCGGCGTTTCCAGTACTTACAAAGTTGGCCCATCGGAAGGACCATAAAAATGAGGAATTGGCAGGGAACCGCGAAACCAGAAAGGGGTGCCATCCCCGACAGTAATGAAGATGGGTGTAAACTGCCTTCGAACAACGCACTTGATTTTGAATAAAACGGGTAAATGATTTTATTGGCAATAGACCGTGTTATGACAATGGCATCTAGACATCGGGGGTGTCGTTAACCGATAATTAAATGACGGGTCTGATGGGGTTTTTGAAACGGAATTAAATTAAATACTTGCGTTCGACTGAGAGCGAGATCGGAGCGGTGTGGTTTCGGTGGGAATCTTAACGAGCGAACGTGTGGAGGGAATTTTTTTATTGGATGAATTATTGAATGGGTTTAGTGTTTGAAATGTGAGGGATGAAATAATGGGGTGGTTTATGCCCGATCTAACGTTGTTACAATTATCTTCGTGGCCTAAACATCACTAGGGATGTATTAACTTTTTTATTCCAATTCGAGTTTCGTTTAAATAGAACGAGTGCTCAAGACTGATAAGAGCCGTAAGTTGTAGAAAAATGAGAGCTCTATAACATACTGAAATTTCATTATTGTTCTATGGGCATAAAAAAAATAATTTCAAAATCTTGAAAAGTTGAATAATATTTTTTTAGATCTTCTATTATATTTTTAAATCTATTTTTGGCAGAGCCCTCTAAGAATAATTCTGTTAAAGAATCAAAGCTCTTTAATATATCGGAATTTCATTTATTTCATTACTCCAACTTGCCCATAAAAATTTTTATGATTTTCTATTATATTTTAAAATCTGTCTTACACAGAACACTATAAGAATTAAGATAGAAGAGAGCTCTTCAATAAACTGGAATTTAATTCAACTCAATAAAACTCTATTTTAAGATTTTTTTCCACAAAATAATGTCAACAACTATTAGTTAATATAATATATAATTTCTCCGTGATATTCTTCCTCGGAAAAACTATATCATTAATCCCGAAATTCCTGATGGGTTTTTCCTATTCGGAAGATTGCCAGGGCCTGTAAAAAATATGCGGGAAGCCCCAGAAAAAGTTGCCAAAGGGGGTGCGAAAGGGCAATTCGTGAATTTATTCATATATAGGAACCTTGAAGATTGAAGTGTCTTTACGACTCTATATTTGCATTTATGGGTGTGCGTCAAGTGTATCAAAGATATTTGTGAGAATTGGTAGTATTTGTCGCGATGACATCTAGGCCCGGATGAGTAAGTGGCCGGTTCCATTTTTGATATTGAAACGGCTCTTCCGGCCTTTCGCCATGATGATGGTTGGGCATTTGTACGGGGGCAGTTGGAAACATACCATCGAAAAAGATAGAAGTTTACCATTTTTTGTTTGTATTTTATCTTATTTCTTATTCTATCTTATTTTCTGTTTGAACGATTCAATTGAAATTCGTTTGTTTATCTTACTCATTGTATCTCTATCTCATTTGCTGCATAAACCTGCCTTTAATAAGTGTTAAATTGTTTTATCAAAATCAGTGCTCATTTATTCAGTCAATCTACTCAACATTGATCGTGCTATTGATGAAATACAGCCAAATTTATGTAAAGAAGGGGTGAAGAGTTTTGTTGACAGAAAGCAGTACGTACGGAGAAGTCATGAGGGTTTTTTGAATCACGATCCTTTCCATACAAAATGACCTAATGTTGCCTTTCAAAGGAAACCAAAATTGTGCCTAATAATTCATGTGTTTTTCTACAATTTTCGAATTGTATCATCGTATGTAATTGGAAGACTCCTTTACATCGAGATTACATTGTCACATGTCACAACTAGATAAAGAAGACTGGCCCCGAAACAGAACCCTGGGTGACCCCTAATTTCGCTCAATGTTCGACTGGGTGAGAGATATCGAATATTAATGATGCTCTTTGAATATAGTCCAATTCTAATCGCCTTTTCCTATAGTTTTTCTCGATTTTAGTCCCTCGTACATACAACGATCATAACGTTTGATCCATATAGGGTGTATTATGATAATTCCGGCCGTGAGTGCGTGCGGAAATCGCACGCGTAAATGTGGATGCGACTTTCAATTTAGCTGGCTGTGCGGGATTATATTGGCGTCGCTATTCCCGGCGCCTGGACGGGTAAAAGCGCCGCGGCGCTACTCGATTACTTTCTTACACGGACGTGCTCTGGTTCGGGAACATGCTCATTTCATGCCCGATTATCAGCGACATACTCCGACGCATCTTCTGGAGACGATCTTTTCCAGATTGGCGATGTTTATCTTTAGGTAACAAATTTTCTGGATTGCGTCCGGGGAGAAAGTGACAGCTCGAATTCGTGCTGGCTGGGAATCAGCGAAATGGAATTTGTTCGAAGAGGGTTGTCCAGGGAATTCGTAGATTTCCTAGAATTGGCCATGAGGATAAACCATTTTGGATTTTCTAGAGAAAGTTGACCGACAGTAAAGGTCATGTATTTCGTCAATAGTATTTGGTCAATACTCAGTTTGGACAGTAGGTACTGGCACTCTTGGTGCTCCAGTTCTTACGTTGCCCTTTTTTTCGATTGTCCCAAGAAAAGCAAATAATCACAATGAAGTGATTGCCCCTGTGCATTTCACGGAACATAAAAGGCACTGTCCTATAGTTTCGTGTTGGTTAATCCCCAATTTATGTAGGTTAAATGGGGTCTTGTCTTACAACTTCCCCAAGCAAGTCGAGCACCATCGAAAAATGCTTCACTACGATGCTGAAGTAGAAAGAAATGCTGGACTAGATATTCCACAAGTCCAACTTCTTCGAATGGTACACAGGAGGATCAGAATCCAGGAACAGATGCATCCACGTGCTGGAGATATCATCCCTTCAACACTGGACGGTTTGTTTGACTTGGCAATCTTAAACCTTAATGTGATATCGCAATATTTGCCGAGGGGTAACTGTAGATGTTTTCCGAGTGTGTTAGTTGTACGTGCGCATGTGGAAATCATTTGCAAGGTGGTTTAACTGTAGAGGTGCTGAGGGGTTGGACGAGTAGTGTAGAGCTTGCTGAACACTTATCGTTAAGGACCGCCATTTCGTTAATTGCACATTAAAATAACGAGAAATATGTGTTTATAATTTGCGGTTCGGGTGTTACGAGAATGGAAGATGGTTCAGTTGATGCAAATGTGGGATTTGTGGCGAAATTTCGGGAATGGAGAATAGAATGAGTTTTGTGTTTCGAATTGTTGAAGATCACTTGTTTTTATAATCTTTTTCCTTGTTGATCGTCGTGCTTCATCAATGAATCTGAATTACCTACACGCGAGCTTGAAAATATTCATACTGCCTTCAAATTCAATGAAACGGAGTCCCTTTCAAACGATCTTGACTAGGACATGCAGTTTCTTCGGCTCTATCACTTGAGAGCGGTCTGGGAATGCGGTGTAATGTCTGTTGTTCGCATAATGCCCTGGGCATCTGGCAGATATTACGAACCTAGGTTATATTTATGAACTCGTATGCAAGAGGTGCACCATCGGTATTCCAATTTCTTTGACGATGTCATATGGAAATGAATATGGATATGGACGTAATCGTGGAAGATGAGCCTTAGAACGTGAAGGAAAACCGAGTTTTACGACCTGAAGGAAATTCGAGACGTGATGGCATTTTCATTCATATTTCGGGATCAATTTTGTGATTTATAAGATCGAAATTTTTCCAAAATGAATCTATATTTTCACGATAGGTTGCTTATGCGAACTGTAAGATGTGAAGACATTCACATTGACTTTTCTTCGACAATAATAAACCTTCGTGAAGAATTGCCCAATTCCACAAATATCGAGTTGGATCCAAACATCGTGACCTAATTTTAAGGGGACCTAGTACACGTCCGAGCTCGCGAGCTCCCTTCAAAAATTGGGCTTTTTATTTCCATGATATCTCAGTTCGTATGCGGCGTAGACCAACAATTTTTTTTTAAATTTAAGCTTAATCATTTCTCTAGAATGTGAATTACTCGCTCTTCTGTTTTTCTTTGTATATTAGGAAAAAAACCTGGTGAGCTGTAATTTCATGAAAATCTGGACAAACGTTTTTATTTCCAAGATATCTCTATCAATTCTCAGGATAAATGTATGAAATTTTCAGTTTACATGCGAAATAATATTTTCCAGAATGTGTATTGATCAGTTTTTTGTTTATTGTCCCCTCAATTGTTAAATGAATTATAAAGTAGGAACTTTATTGGTCATATTTTCAATCAGGTTTTTTTCCTAATATACGCAGAAAAACGAAAAAGCGAATGAAACACATTCTGCAAAATATTATTTCGCATGTTTACTGAAAATTACATACATTTATCCCGAAAATTGACGGAGATATCATGGAAATAAAATCGTTTGTCCAGATTTTCATGAAATTACAGCTCACCAGGTTTTTTTCCTAATATACGAAGAAAAACAGAAGAGCGAGTAATACACGTTCTAGAGTTATGATTAAGCTTCAATTAAAAAAAAAATTGTTGGTCTACGCCGCATACGAACTGAAATATCATGGAAATAAAAAGCAAAAAGAAAAGATCGAAATTTACAAATTATTCCCGCCCTACAATTGCAGCCGGATTTAATCACATTCACAAGAGCAGGTACAATCCCGACTACAACTCTGTTTCGCATAATCATCATTACACTCCTGTAACTGCTTAAACCCAGGAACATTGGAAGGTATATCAAACTTGCCAAGTGCAAATACATCCCCCATAACATCATCCAGTATGGAGCGTTCGTGGAAGTGTGGCGTGATGAAATTGAGATTTCACTATTAATTAATCCTGTTTAAGCTCACGAACGACGTCTTCATATGCCGTCAAACCTCCAATTTCCCAAATTATTCTGTTAATTTCGCCCGAATTTATATACTTAACGCACTTAATGGATTGTTTACCGAGTTTGAGGGCGTAGTGTTACACACGAGGTAAATTTCACTTTTGCAGGATACCTATTTGATTAAGTAGGATGGAATTTATAGACGCTCGAGAATTTACAACGCTTAATTTCATAAGAAGTGATTTTAATCAATTATGTATACATCCCACTGAACTATGCCATTTTTTCTAAATAAGGTTTTCATTCCTTTGGTTTTTTGCTTGAATATCATAATTCAAGAAAGCTTGAAACAGGAACTGTTAATAAAGCATTTCCGATAAAAACAATCGTTCAAGGTCTAAAACAGAATTTTACCTACGTCAAATACAAGATGCAGTTGCCAGGAAGTTCAGTTTGGTTAGGGGTCACATTCCACTGCTAGGCGATGAGCTTGCGAAAATTGCATCAAGGTTTACCTGACCTGAGTCTTTCTGTGGCCTTCAAAAAGACCAATATAAGGCAGCAATCCAACAATGAGAGTTGGACAACAAAATAACCCTCAGGAGAAACACTCCTGGACCTATTTGGTCCAAGAAATTTGTGATGACTTCACCGACCTACACCAGTAAGCTCCTGAAGCTTTCACGGGCAGAGCTTCGAGCGATGGTAAGTCTGCTGACAGGGCACTATCGGTACAAACATCATTTATACCGTATGGGAAAGTCAGCAGATGAGATTTGTAGGCTATGTGGACTAAAGGCACATACAGCTGAACACATGGTATATGCAAGTATCCAAAGCTGGGTAGTCTAAGAGCCATTCAAATGGGGAAATTGGTCCTGGATACCCAAGGCTTCTAAGGATGTTGTCAGTCTTATCAACACCATCGAGGAACCTCCTTCGGTTTCAATGAATGTGTAGGATAGAGAACAAAAGATCTATGTGGTCGCAGTTCCCGGAAGGCTAACTGAGCCATGAAGACGCCAGTTTAAATAATAACTTAAGCAGAAGATCATCCCTTAGAAGATCTATTATCCTCACCATCAGAGCTGTTTTTGCAACTGCGCCATTTACAGCTCACCCTCTAACTCATGAACTCCAGTATCTGAAAGTGGTTCAAGGAGGCCATGTTCCAGTTGAGCAGGAATTTCCTCATCTTCCTCAGAGGAGTTTCTGACAAGCCTTTTCTCATTATACCCTTCCTAAGACGACAATGTCCTTTGAGGAAGCCAGCGAGGAGGCTTATCTTAATCTTACTGAGATCCAAATAGTTCTTGGTTCTTACAGTTCCGAAATCCCCAAGGAGCTTCTTGAAATGATCCATTCCTGGAAGATCCCTTCAGAGTGCTTCTCTTTCAGTTTCTTCCTTCTCCAAAAAACTCTGTATTTGCATTTGTCTACACCACAGAAAGGTTTCGGCATATTTATTGGCCTCTTCATTTCCTCTGATTCCTGAGTGACCAGGATTCAAGATTAAAGAGACCTTGTTGTTTTTGCCTTCTTCATTCATTTTTCTTCAACAACAGTAAGTATAAAGAACAATTTATTCACAACCGTTGTAGGTATCTTAGGCAGCTTCAAAAAACTTGACATATCAACAATTCCGGCTAAAGGACGCCGATTAATCCTTAAGTCTTCCCCCAACTCAAACCTCCCCCTCGAATTAGACGAATACATTCACGAAGCATCCATTTCAATCTCAGTACAAGAAGCCGACCCTTGTTCTACGGCGCCGAGGCCGTATTTCATACTTTTTCCTCTGGTCCACTCAACAGCCTCCTCTCGTTATCCACCTCGACGGTCGCAAATCCATAATTCTTCATTTGTCCGGCAGGGGGCATCCGTAGTGATTCCGCGATCCGCAGGATGGAGACAAATGGCGGCGATTCCCGAAGTTGGCGTGGTCTACCTGCAGCTAGAAGGTCCGGCAATCCGACGGTCATTTCTCATCGGTGACTGGGGCAATTCCGCTATCTCCCATGCTGTCTTTGCTGCGGGGGGAGCGAACTGCCTGCAGTTTGTTACGGGCCGTGTGTTTCACTTCCGCTCGCAAACATTTTCATTAGCTATTTGTTATTGCCTATCCCGGCTACTCACTCACTTCGGTACCGGGGTTGTTATTGCGGATAGGAGGATACGTAGGGCTCCCGTGGGAGCGAGGAGTTGTCGCGGGATTTATTCGATTTGTCCGAGGAGATGCTGTCGATAACCGCCCGATGATCTGTTACGAGCCCTGTCGCAGCGAATGGGAAAAGTGATGAGCGAAATATGTCAATGAACTGGTGAAGCTTTTGGAGAGCTGGACTCAGCAGTTTTCGACAACCTTAGGACGAAATCTGGTCGAAATATTGATCCCACCAGAATATGATTGACTTGGTTATGAACACAGATCTATGGTAGCGGATGGACCTAAACCTTATAACTTAAAAAATTAAACACCATAACTTACCTGACGAATTCTGCAATCTTGATTGTATGAATTAAAATCTGTATCTTGTATTTTGTACTCTCGTTTGTACCCTACATTATACTGAAATATACTATACTATACTATACTATAACCAGAAGAGCCAAGAGAGAAAGGATACTGGCACAAATATAACTCATTCTAGTTCTCTATGTTGAAGGATAAAAAGGCAACTTCAATGACCTCTTATAGACCCATTGATATCTGGTCTAATTTAGATATTGCCTCCACTGATTCAGCTTGTATTATGTGAAGATCTATCTGGAGCAAGTCTTTTTTCGCCATTGCTAGAGGAACTGAGAGTTCAGCCAGAGATAGAAGAATTTTTCAGAACTGCGCCCAGATTGATCAGTTGTTCTTATACCCTACTGAATCAATTCCTGAGGAGATCATCTACTATCCTCCTACTTTCAAGACTACAGAAGGATTCAAGTCCAAAAGGTTCAACATTTTTTTTTATGTTGTGGTTTTCACGAAAAGGAATATCCTGTAATATTCAGAGAACATCGTGAGAACCAAGGGCAAACAGGTAGGAATTGGTGTTCTTCTTGAATTTCTGGAGGTTATATGCCTCGGGGAACACCTCCCTAGGCAATGTGTTCCAAAGCCTCGCTGTTGAACGAGTATTTGAAGAGAGATGTTCTGCAGGTCTCCAAAGTTACCACGAAGGGGTGTGAAGACTTAACTTGACGGGTTATTCTGGAAGAGACTGCCAGAGGAGGAACGATGGCTGATAATTCAGAAGAGCATCGCCCATGAAAATATTTATAAAATAGAGACAGATCGCCCACTTTTCTATGGTGTTCCAGAGAAGTGAGCGAGCTTGTAAGCGAGGCATCAACGACGAGATGAATTGCCCTTTTTTGTACGGAATCCAAGAGTTTTAGGGTGTGTTTAGGTGCAGCACTCCAAATATGATGCACTTTTCGTGTATCAGTGTATCAGATCATTACCCTCAATGCCACAGTGCCTTGGAGAGAGTCACTCTGTTGCCTTTGGCCAGTTGCTTTGTGGTATTTTGGCATTCTCAGGTCAGTACTGAGCACTGGCAGTTTGATTCCAGTGCATCTGGAAGGGTGCAGCTTTCTGGTCAAACGCATTTCTTTCGTTTACTTGCAAAGGCCATATATTCTGTAACCAGGTGGACAAGATCTTCTTCTCGAAGAATCTGCAATTTCCTAAGGAGGTAAAGAACATTTTGATTCAGACCAAGGTACCTTTTAGGTATCAGCACTGAAAATCGTTAAGAACTTTTTGGAGTGATGCATTCTTGGAAGATATTGCCAAGGTGTTTCTCTTCTTCTGTAGATGCATTCCTCCAAACCCAAAGGAGGTTTTGAGCCGATAAAGGGTGTTGTGCTTCCTTTGATTACCAGGTAATCAGCATCACAAAAAAACCTGCTATTCTTGCCTAATTCATTGAGATTTTTTCATCTGAATGAGGAGGGACCAACTCGATATAATCTATAGTTTAAAAAAGGCCATTTTCCACGTAATAAAGGACGCTGTGTATTGAGTGTTTGATATCATGATATCAGCCATTTCCAAAATATGCCCGATAATCGTATACTGGCTGACATAAATCAGTACTTGGCCTCGAGCAAAATGATTCCGTTTGGCCGCGTTGATTGCTAAACAGAACACGTTCTCATTTGGTGTAATGACTCTCATCCTGATGAAAGGTAACAGGCTCTTTGTATCGCAAATTGTCATTTGAGGTGGAATACGATAAACGGACGGCAGTCGTTAAACCATATGAATGTGTGGATTTCAGGACCGTAACACGTCGTTTCCACGAGTTAGAACATTAATGCAGACATCGATCAATTTCATGCCATTTCCAGGAATTTATTCGATTTTTCTAAATACAATGGGAAAAAAGCAACTCTTCTTCAATGACTTATTCATTTCACAACAATGATACCTTGAAGCCGTTGTCAAGGAAAATGCTATATATTTCGTTTTTCCAATAAGGACAAATTATGTTTGTGAAGCCACTGTTACCTTCTATGATCAAAACTGAAGGATTTTCCAATAAGAGGTGTTATTTTGTATAGCCCGTTATTTCGGCAGATGTCACTTTCTGAAAATTGACAAGTAGAAACTACGCCAACAATAAAAACGGAACGATACATGTTTAAGCAAAGCATTGAAATTCCTAAAATTCACTGTGAAAATGGATTTTGCGAGAGAGCATATTTATTGGGAAGAGGCCGATTGGGAAAGAGTTCTCTTCACAGATGAGTCAAGATTCTGCCTCTACCATTGTGATCGACGTTCCCTTGTATACAGACGTCCACATGAAAGATATGCTCAGTGCAATTTCCTGAATACTACTGGTTTCGGGGGAGGATCGATTATGGTATGGGGTGGAATATCTTTGACTGCTCGCACAGACCTAGTGGTCGTTGATAATGGAGCTATGAATGCTGATAAGTATATAAGGAACCATTAAAATATATAAGGAACATTCTTGAAGAGCATGTAGTGCCATTTGCCCCATACATTGGTGAAAATTTCATTTTTATGGACGATAATACCAGACCTCATCGTGCGCGTATCGTTCAGGAGTACCTTGAAGAGGTTGAAGTCTACCGAATGGAATGGCCAGCAAGAATTCCAGATCTCAATCCGATCGAGCAGGTTTGGGACAACCTCAATAGAAGGCTGAGAAGTTCAGAAAATCATCCAGCTACTCTTAATGACTTAGGAATCCAACTCGGAGAAATCTGGGAAGGATTAGATCAGAACATTTTAAGATCACTCATTTTGAGTATGAACCGTCGTTGCCGAGCTGTAATTAACGCAAGGGATGGAAATACCAAGTATTAAATCACTTATCAGCATTTCAGTATTTTGAAAATTGTTCATTTCTCTTCTCTCACATAAGATTCGGTGAAATCCTGAATTTTTCTTCCGTTTAATGTGTCTTGTTTCGTTCAAAACCTTCCCGAGAGAACATAAAAAATAAGTTTTAAAGTCAATGTAGAGTTAACTTTCATTAAAATTGAGATTTTCAGAATGTGCGTTAATTTGTTTGCGCAGTGTATATCTCAAATCTGAAAAATCAACTCGAAACCTGAAGGCATCAGCAGATCAACATTTGCAACCTCGCTAGGGAATGGCAGCCATGGCCTTTTCGCAGGTTCTCGCTCTCGTTTCTTTCCCAGTACGATCCTGACCGGAATGCCTCCTGTAGGTGAGCAGGACGCTGATTGAAGACTTCCTGTCCACCTCCGCAATCAGGCAATCGCGGCCTTCCGACTGCTGTTTATCTCAATGTATCTCGAACGGTTTGTTGGTTAACGACAATGACGAGCTGATTCGTCATCCACCGACATCCTTCTATTCCCGACCAGTCGACTTGATAAAAAGAAAAGGGGATATCCTATCGCACTACCTATGTCCGACGACTTATCTCGGAGCCATGCGGGTCATGTGCCAGATACGACAGAGGATGCAAGGAGAGTGATAAATTAAGGCACCCTTCGTGCCAAATTCCTTCAATCGGACGCTTCAGTTATTCTTTTTTTTATGTTGTGGTTTTCACGAAAAGGCATATCCTGTAATGTTCAGAGAACATCGTAAGAACCAAGGGCAAGCAGGTAGGAATTGGTGTTCTTCTTGAATTTCTGGAGGTTATATGCTTCGGGGAACACCTCCCTAGGCAATGTGCTTCAAAGCCTCGCTGTTCGTTGGATGAACGAGTCTTTGAAGAGAGATGTTCTGCAGGTCTCCAAAAGTTACCACGAGGGAATGAAAGACTTTACTTGACGGGTCAGTCTGGAAGAGACTGCCAGAGGGAGAACGATTGCTGATAATTCAGAAGAGCATCGCTCATGGAAATATCTACAAAATAGAGAGAGATCGCCCACTTTTTTACGGTGTTCCAGAGAAGTGAGCGAGCTTGTAAGCGAGGCATCACCGACGAGACGAATTGCCCTTTTTTGTACGGAATCCAAGAGTTTTAGGGTGTGTTTAGGTGCAGCACTCCAAATATGGGAACAGTATTCCAGGACAGGTCGAATCTGTGCCTTAGAGATCATAAGCAGCTGACCTGAGGTGAAATAGCTCCTGGCACGAAACAGAAAACCAAGTTTTTGGGATGCACTTTTAGCAATGGATCTCACGTGATTCTCCCAGGAAAGGTTACTGCCGACAGTAATGCCAAGCATCGAAATGGATGACTTCAATGGTATGGCCACTCCCGACAATTTTATGCTGGGCACAGTAAGATCGGCTTTTCTAGAGAAAAGACATGCTTGTGTTTTGTTTGCGTTGAATTCTACCAAGTAAGTAGATCCCCATTCAAGAATTGTTGCCAAGTCCATATTCATATTGTTAACATTTCTTCCTCGTTTTCAACAGAATGAGAATAATCCCATCTTCTAAATACCTGAATCCACTTGCATGGTAACTTCCGGGCTTAATCTTATTTGTCTCCAAGTTCGACCCCTTGAGGTCGAATTAGCAGTGACCATCTTCATCGAGCAACAAGAGTTGAATTCGACATGAGATTGCAGATCCTAATGCTCCTTTATTAAGCTTCAGTATAAACAAAGTGACCCGGCTTATCGATAAGTTAAATAGAGCACCTACGCAAACAGACTTTGGGTCGTAAGATTCGGCCGGGTCCATTGAACTGCTGCAATGTATCGGTTTTAGTTATACTCATCGTGGAAGGTGATTAGAAGCTTGAACAAAGATGCATTGGCATCTAAGTTTGATTCATTTTTGTGGGCGTGTCCTTCACTGTCTTCAACAAGGATCAGTTTTTTCACCTCTTCTTTTTAACTTTGTGATATGCCAAAATTATTTGAAGTGTCCTCAAAATAACAATACTGAAAACAACAGAGGAAAATCTGATTTTCTTGGCCTCCTCAGAATTCAGAATCTTCCCACATTCTTCAATCTACCCTAACCTCTCGGAGAATTTACCCCTTCTTCCTGTAGCTTGAGGAATGACCGAACTCGCGAAATGTAATACATAATAGTTGAGAACAATGCAAAGATGTTAATTTAATAGCTATACAGGGTGAGTCTTTGACTTGTACATATATTTTAACTGTAGATTCTTGAGGCCTAAAGAAACCTTTTTTTCATTTTCCATTTTTCCGAATTCGGCTCGGTTAAAGAGATATAGCCATTTGAAAAAAAAAATTGTGCTAAATGCGTCCCTGATATTATTCTCTACAAACACCTCAAAGTTCATATTTTTCAATTGAAATTGATGTGATTATTAGATATTCTGGGTGATACATTTAGAAAATACTCAAGCACTAACCTTATTCGAATAAGAATGTTACAAACACGATATTTCCTAACAAAAACGCTAAGTTTTGTTCCATCATTTCTGCAATTGAAATGCCATATTTCTCACACCAAAATAATTTCCTTCTTCTATTATCCTGAAGATTAGTTTGTAAACATTAATAATTTGTTCATATTTGCCTCGATACCCTAAAACTATCTTATAAAAATAAGTTTCTCACTAACCTATCCTAACTCCATTAATCAGTCATCTGATTCGAGGTCAATGACCTAACCTAATCCATCTCCTCTATGATAGTGATCACAGAATTCTAGAGAAGACGATGCCAGATTGTGTTGATTTTCTCAGTAAAAAATGGTATAGGCGAACTCAAGAAAGCAGAACGTCCCCTATCGTTAACGGAAGAACTAGTTTTGTTTACTTTTCGCTAAAGGCTTCTACGCATTGCTCTTTGGAAATGCCAAACGAGTAGTTCTGATTCTCGCCGATCTGAATTTCAGTCGTGGTGCGCTGCCGGCTGCGATGTAGCCGCCACGCAAGACAAGCCGTTGTTCTGTGTCTCATCACACTATCACAGGCCAGCCAGTCTGTGATAAAATGAACGACGCTTAAACGCGATAACCTTTCTACATGGATTCAATATTCAATTCATTTATTTATTTACTCGCAGAGAATAAAGCAAACAGGTGTGAGGTGATGCTTGTGATATGTGATGTGAAAACCGTGTAGGGTCGATTAAAAATTCCAAGAGGATATTGTTAAGAAGATAGATATTTTCCTGAAGGACTGGTATCAATAAATTTTTAATAGAAACTTGCTTATAAACTGTGTAATTTCATGCTTCTCGGAATTCAGTTGATAAACATTGACAACATTGTTAATTTGTTAAGAGACCAGAGAAGAAACAATATTCGATGATATTTAATTCAGGGAAGCATTCAGATTTTTTATGAAATTCATGGTTTTTTCCTCAAATTTCTTCGTATACATTTAGGAATAACTCGAAAACGACGCGTTTTATTGAAAAAATATAAGAATACTTTTATTCTCTAAAATGGTTGATTCTTTCGAAAATATGAACCGTTTATCTTTTTCAAGTGATTTGATAGTGTTTTTGCATGAATTTATGAGTCGACCACCCTGTAACTTTCGAACTAGGAGAGATATTGAATAAGTTTCGATTGAGGAATATGCACAATGAATAGAGTAAAGAATCAACCAAAATTCAGTTCATTTGAAAAAACGGTTCCGAAGATATGAACAGCAAAGTGTTTTTTTCGTGGATTTTCGACACCCTGTATCTCCCAAACCAAACCGAATTTTGAAAAATGGTATGGGAAAAAAGTGTTTCGTTTGATGAGAGGAATCTACAGTTAAAATATATGTACAAGTCAAAGACTCACCCTGTATAGATCATGAGTAGAAAGTTGGCGTAACAAGTTGTAACTCAGGAACGGATATAAGCAGCAGGCTCTGTTCCTGCCCCCGAGACCGCAGTCCTCTGGGGGGGGACAGACCAAGACTTTCAACGGGGTCTTGGAATTCCACCTCAGGCAGGGCCCAGCAAGGAACTATGATTAGTTGATTTAGCACTTAATCCCGACGCCGAATGAAAGCTTCGTTCGTTTAAAGATGTATGTGAAGATGTTTATTTGATGACATGGCATAATGACATTGATGACATAGGGAAGCCCATCATGGAAAACATGTGATAATTAGATTAGAAAAGTTTATTCAGAATGCATAACTATACAGGGTGAGTATTTGACTTGTACATATATTTTAACTGTAGATTCCTCTCATCAAACGATACACTTTTTTCCTATACCATTTTTCGAAATTCGGTTTCGTTTGGAAGATACAGGGTGTCGAAAATCCACGAAAAAAACACTTTCCTGTTCATATCATCGGAACCGTTATTTCAAATGAACTGAATTTTGGTCCATTGGTTACTCTATTCATGGTGCATATTCCTCAATCAAAACTTGTTCGAAATTGCTCCTGGTATGAAAGTTACAGCATAGCCCACTCATTAACCGACAAAAAATACCATAAAACCACTTGAAAATTATCAACGGTTCATATTTTCGAAAGAATCAATCATTTCAGAAAATAAAAGTATTCTTATGTTTTTTTAATAATACGCGTCGTTTTCGAGTTATTCCCAATTTTACCCGATAAAATTTGACGAAAAAATTAAAAATCATAAGAATAATCTGAATGCTTCCCTGGATTTATAATATCACAGAATGGCTGAAATTCATTACCTCTTTGATTATCCAAACAAATTAACGATGTTGTCAGAATGCTGATTAACTTTGTCAAGACTAAAATGTCAATGGAATACAAAATTCGGATATTAATGATGAATGTCCCATACAAACCCCGTATTAATAATAATAATAATAATAATAATAATCTTTATTAATCCCTTTTGACATATACAGTATGTATGGGACAGGTCCAAATAGAAATAACAATTTCAACAAATACAAAAATTATCCTCAAAATATTCTTTCAGGTTGTAATACCCTTTCTTTAACAAATTTTGTTTTATAACTTTTTTAAATTTATTCCTATTCAATGATTTCAATTGAGCTGGTAGATGGTTGAACAACAATATACCTTGGTAAATGGGGCTCGACTCAAACTTGGCAGTCGAATGAGATGGTATACATAGTGTGTTAGCATTTCGAGTAGAATAATGATGGAAACTAGATAAATTCTCAACTAGATGCTCATTTTCTTTAATATAAGTTAAACACCTCAATATGTACAGACAGGGAAGTGTCAATATTTCATACATTTTGAAGATAGGTCTGCATGAATCACGAGGTTTTAAATTAAAAATCATACGTATGATCCTCTTTTGTACTATGAAAACCCTTTGTGACGCACTGGAGTTTCCCCACAATAAAACATTATAATTCAAATAACTGAAAACCAGACTGTAATAAACATTTAAAATGGATTCAATATGTAGTGATGATTTAATTTGATTAATTGCGTAGAAGGAACTACTCAACCTTTTACTGACCGAGTCAACATGAAAACCCCACCTCAACAGATGGTCTAAATGGATTCCCAGAAATTTTATCGAGTCCCTCGAAACAATTTGTCCCCCTGAGCAACTAATTTTCAACCGCTTCAGATCTACATTCTTGTTAGAAAAATATATGCACTCGGTCTTCTCGACATTCAACAACAGTGCATTCGATCTGCACCAACTCGATAGACCAGAAACCAAAGACTCACACATTGCAGTGAGCTCCACAAAGCTCCCCGCCGAGACCCCCATGGACGTATCATCAGCAAACATAATTAGTAGTTCAGGATCAACATACTCAGGCAAATCATTTATAAAGAGGAGGAACAGGAGCGGTCCCAGCACGGAGCCCTGCGGAACTCCAAATTGCATCTCAGACTTTCTGGACCAGCAGTTGCCAACCCTCACAGAAATCTCACGATCGGCTAAAAATGACATAATCCACTGCAGAAAAACTCCGCGAAAGCCAAGGTTGTACAATTTATTTGAAATGAATTTATGGGAGAGCACATCAAAAGCACGTGTCAGATCGAAATATAGACCAGCAACAAAAAAGCCTTTATCCAACCTTTCATAAATGAAATTCACGAATGACACTGCTGCTGTTTGAGTGGATCTTCCCTCTCTAAAACCGTGTTGACAGTCGGTTATAATTTTGAACTTTGTCAAGAAAGAAATCATCCGATTGAATACAACTTTCTCAAAAACTTTGGAGAAAACACTCAAGATTGAAATTGGCCTATAGTTTACTATATTAAGAGGGTCGTCTTTCTTATGAACTGGCACAACCGAAGCCATCTTCAGCGAAGTAGGAAATTTACCAGAGCTTACTGATAAATTCACCATATGGGCTAAATGATCAGCAATAATATTTACCGTTGATTTAAGAATATTAACAGAAATCTGGTCAACACCACTACACTTTTTGTTTTTGAAACCATTTATAATACCAACAATTTCTTCACGGAGAACTGGACGAAAGAAAAATGTAGCAGCTGACAAATGAGAAGTTGTACACATTGATGGTAGTGAGCTGCCGAAGTAGTTTCTAATATTAACTTCAGCAACAGAAGCGAAATGATCAACAAATAAATTTGCAACATCTGCAGGTTTACTATATAATGTACCTTCATAAAATAGGCTAATATTAGTATTGCATTTACTCTTTCTACCAGTTTCCTCATTAACAATGTTCCATACTGTCTTATTTCTATTAATAGATGAATTAAGCACACTTTGATAAAAATTATATTTTGTTTCTTTGAGTAGGTATCTAAAGTCATTTCTAGCGGTTTTATAGATTTTATAAGACTCAAATGTTCTCAAATTCTTATGGAGCCAATTTAATTTTTTCAAATCACTACTAGCTTTTTTTACATCATTATTTACCCAACTTTTGCAAAAATAATTGGAACGCTTCGTACGACGTACTGGACAAGATCTCTCCAAGCAATATTCAAACAGATTCATAAATGAACTGAAGCAGTCATCAACATCTGTGCACATATACAAATTACTAAAGTTAATAGAACTTATACACCCACACAAATTATTAAGAGCCACAGGTGATACCATCCTAGAATATATCAAATTTGTGCCAGTATTTTCTTTATCTTTTACGGGCATACTAGTGTAGTAATCAAGCGTAAGAACTCTGTGATCACCCATGTGACCTTCAAAAACATTAGATTCACAACAATCAGAGCAGGCATTTGTTAAAATGAAATCAACTTTAGAGATGGTTGTTAAGTTATTGATAGAAGTAACAATTCTGGTCGGCTCAGTAGAGGTTACCTTTAAATTGAAGCAAACCAACAAATCATCCAGAATTTGCTTCTGTGGGTTGTCAGGTAACAAATAGTTGACATTCAAGTCCCCACATAAAAATAAAATATCCACTAATCTGTTACAATGTTGTAAGACAAAACCAAGTCTATCAATGAAAAGCGAGTAATCACTGGCAGGAACTCTGTACGCACTTATCACTCCGTATTTCATACCGTGAAGCATCACTTTCACTCCACAAACTTCAAAATTTTTTTCTATGGAATACTTAGAGATGTCCATATCAACTCCATTTATACCAATTTTAGTGTAGATAGCAGCACCACCATGTAGATATCTGCGACGACAAAAGGAGGCCGCCAGGATATATCCTCGTACTGACATGGATTTTAATTTATCGCTCGTACACCAATGTTCTACTACACTTGCGAATAGTGGACATTCTTCAGCAAAAAGTAGTTGTAAATTATCTATTTTATTGCTCAAAGACTGAACATTTACATGGACAATTTTGAAGGATTCGAAGAATTCACATTGTCCTGTTTCTTCTCCCTCGGGTTGCGAAAAAAATAATTGACACTGGAATTTTTGGGCCAATTGGTAGCATCCTGAACTTTATCCATGTCACTATTTCGAATCAGAACTTTAAAAGAAGCATGTATTGAATTGAAATAAATGCAGAATGAATACTTAAAACTACATGATCTGTGGCGATGTTTCTATCTAAACAATATCCTCTTGGAATTTCATAAAGTCGACACTACACGGTTATTATCACATTAATTCACTTTCACTGAAAATCTTTTCACATCAACTGTTCGCATTCTTCACTATGAATAAACAAATCGATAAATCTCCATCACGCCGCTATACGCATGCTTCGTTCAACAACGACAGACCAACTGCTTGGTATGTGGAACAACGGTTTGTCTTGTGCACCGTTATAGGCGACTGAAATTCAGATCGTAGCGCTCTATCGGCGAGAATCAGAACTACTCCTTCGACATTTCCAGAGACAAGACACCATCAGCCAAAAGTAAACAAAACTAGTGCCTTTGCGTTAGTTCATCCGTTAATGATAGAGGACGTACTGCTTCCTTGTTCAAAGAGAAAATCAACACAATCTGGCATCGTCTTCTCAAAAGCTCTATGATAGCCCTGTCACAGAAAATGGGACGATGGGTTAGGTTAGGTAATTGACCTCGAATCCTATGACCTAGGTTAATGGAGTTATGTTCGATTAGTCTAAAAACAATTCTTTTTGAGATAGTTTAGGGAGATAGAGGAAAATATGAACAAGTTATAAGTGCTCACAAACTAATCTTAATGAAAATCGAAGGAGGAATTTATTTTGGTGGGATAAATATGGCTTTTCAATTGCAGAAATAATCGGACAAAACTAAGTGTTTTTATTGGGAAATATCGTGTTTTTAACATTCTCATTCGAATAAGGTTACTACTCGAGTATTCCCTAGATGTATCAACTCAATTTCAATCGAGAAATATGAACTTTGCATCAATTCAATAGAATCATATCAGAGACGTAATAAGCCCAATTTTTTTTCAAATGGCTTTATCTCTTTAACAGAGCGGAATTCGGAAAAATGGAAAATGAGAAAAAGGTTTCGTTTGACCTCAAGAATCTTCAGTTAAGATATATGTACAAGTCAAAGACTCCACATCAGTAAACTTAATTTTTGCCATATTTCATCATCCTGTTGACTTCGCACCCTTGCAGTAGACAAAGTAAGGGCTATAATAGCTACAGGAAGGGATACACTGAATCCCCCAATTGGTTTCTTCAAGTTTCTCCTTCCAGGACACCGTAAAATTCCTGCAGGAAAAACAACCATCTGTAACCGAGATCATCCCATCAGATACGAAATATCCGAATCTTGCATCCCGAAAAACATAACTAAGATGTTTTTTCGTCCCGAGAAAGCCGTGAAATATTCATCTCAACCTGACAAACATTTTTATCGCCCAGCAGGAAGATCCGCGAAGGGTGCGAATGAGATTTCAGATGTTCGGAGGGTACAAGTCAAGAAATGAGAATCGTAAACATGAATTATGTTTGACATTATCTCATGCCCCATTTAATTCGGAATCTATTCTAATCGCTTCAAATAAGCAGGGAATCTTCCCATTTGGACGATCCAGGAATTCGAGACCAAGTTTTTATATGGGATTGTATAAATTGGTGACATTGTCCTTCACAATGTTCTTATTCCAGAAGGTACGAGGATGTATTGATATCTAGTCAGCCTAGACCAGTTCCTGCATAAACAAAATATTGCGATACCATATCAACGAACAATAACTCATTAGAAGTGTCAGTGTAGAGTTCGACGTCAAAAAAATTAGTTACGCAATAAATTAAAAAAAAAGATGTCCACAGAAATTGTAGAAATCGAAAAATTGGAGTATCGAGCCATCATCAAGTACCTGCATTTAAAAGGGTTAAGAGGTAAGCAGATTTACGAAGATATGCTTAATACCATGTAGTAATCATGATTGATTTTTTGGATAAGGGTAGAGCAAGAACTGGAGATTACTATTCGACATTACTGACCACTCTACGGGGAAAAATTGAAGAGAAAAGACGCGGAAAGCTATCCAAAGGTGTTTTGTTTCTACAGGACAACGTCCCAGTACACAAATCTCATGTTGCCATGCAAAAAATTCGTGATTTAGGGTAAGAATTACAAGAACACCCCCCTTGTTCACCAGATTTGGCTCCGTCTAACTATCATCTCTTTTCCAACTGAAAAAAAGTTTAAAAGGTCGTAAATTTTCTTCCAACGTGGAGGTAATAAAAGCTGTGGAAGACTGGTTCGCAGAGCAAGAAGAAACATTTTTTTTGAAAGGTCTAGAGACGTTGCAGGTTCGCTGTAATGAATGTATTCAATTAAGAGGAGAATATGTTGAATAATAAAATATTTTGACATTGAAATTTTGTTTGGTTCCATAGTAGGCAAAGAATTTCTCAATATATCCTCGTATTAATAAAACCATAATTGTTGCAATAATTTGTGTTTAATTCAATTTTAATACTCATCCTGTTTATTGAGGAAGCCTTAAGTTGAATTGAACCGTTGAACTCAAGCAGACTAGGTCGAAAACTTATTCCCCGTAGTGGAAAGCAATATCTTATACTCTCTTCACATCGTGAAAAACCCTGTAAGAACATTATTCCTGGAACGATGCTCTATGTTCGAGTTAAGATACGGAAGTAGTTTTCAGGAGCAACTTATTCGTTACCAACATTGAGAGTTTATTCGACGTGGTGGCATTGAATTTCACTCAGTGTCCAGGATTTAATGCGGGAATGTTCAAAGGGGATACATAATAAACCAAATAAAATTTTATTAAGACGTGGTTTGCGCCAAGCAGTAAAAATCGCATTAAGAGAGTAACGTCCATGGTCGTGGCTTTTTTGGGATGATAAATTTTAATTGTGGAGTATCTTGTACCTTCTTTGCGGTCACCAGGGTGTGACGATCTTGAAAAGATCCCTTTCTGATTTATTTTCAGACAAATTTCTCAAGAAACCAATTCACTGTTTCATACGTTCCTCTCAAGTATTTTGTGACAGCTGCTGTCATTGATTTTGACAGCTGCTGTCATTTATTTTGACATCGGCTGTAAATTTTTTTGACAGCTGTCAAAAATTTCCGGATCTAAATCTACCTACAGGTGACCCATATTCATCGAAAATTGTGGAATGAACGAACTCCGGAAAAAGCATGACGAGAAGGCAACGCCGCACCGGATCCATTCCGGGAACCTCCGCAAACAAAAACATCCCTTTCGCCGGAGTTAATATCCGTGAAATATATAAGAGAAACTGTCGAGGAGAACAACGATCTTCACGAATCCCGAAACGATAAATTACGAAATCAATCATTTGTTTCGCTTTTCATCTGCAAATATGGCGTTCGTGTCACCCCATCCATTCGCGTATTTACATACGGCATACGAAGACGACAAAAAATAAGGTTAGGGATGTTGTGTGTTTGAAGATTTCGGGATTTTCTGGATCGGGGATGGAGAAATATAACGCGTATTAGGTTTTGTCGACATTCGGTTTGTTTTTGAAGAGACAGAGTGTGAGGAACTTTATAAACCTGTAATAATGCTGAAAAAATCACAACACAGTCTCTACAAGTTTATGAAAAAGAATAATCAACTTAAATCATCAAAACTGGTTTTATGTTCTGTAGAAATGTTCCAACATACAAATCAATTCGATAAATCACAAATAATTTATGAAGAGGAAATTATAATTGGACTATGATCAAAGAACATCACTGAAATTTCAGAACTCTCACTTAATTGAATATAAAGTGTAACTAGGGGTCATCCAGGGTTCTGTTCTTGGGCCAGCCTTTTTTATCTAGTTCGTCAAAGACTTGTCGAAGTGAAGGGTTTTGCAATAGCAATGATACAATGTAAAATAAAAAAAAAAAACAGGAATTATTGACCCACATTTTTTTGAAAGGCTACATTCCAATTTTACATCTGTAGATGAAATGTATCATTTCTATTACCTTATTCTTCTTTTCGTTAAGAAGAGAGCGCTTTTTAGTTGTAGCAATCCTCCAAGCCGCAATCTTTTCGCCCATAAATCCGGAGCGAAAGAAGCGTGAATTAAATCGGAAGTAAATCAACCGTGAAACAACTGAATTAATTGAGCTTGCTTTTATTCAGCTACATCGTTCAAGCTCAGCTTTTTTGCCTCTCCATAGAAATAATTTACCTTTTCCCTCGTATGATCCGGACCGGTCGCGTATCCCTTGACTCATGACCTTCCTGTCGCTCCTGAACAGGTCGACAGCAGGGCACTAACGTAATGTGGCAGGAGACCAGACAGTGATGAAGCGACGGATCGAACCTGAAGGTCGTTGGACTGAACTATCGGACCTCTGACGATCGCATAAGGTTGGTCTTCGTTTCGGACGGGGATTTCACGAATATCAAAAAAACTCCGATCCGTAAAACGTCCCGGAAACTAGAGCACAATAACTCCATGTTTTTCGCCTCCCATACAAATTATCCCGAGCGATAGCGCCACATTAATTCGACAGAGTTAAAAGCTAAAGCCCCTCTCACGATTTCGTCCCGACTTAACTTAAAAATCCCCGAAAACTTTCTAGGGCCCCCGGGATTTATGGCGGCCATGCAGGTTAACATGTAAGTGCCATAAATATGGCGGACTTATCTCAATTTACACTCATAATCAGCTTAAGAAAAGTGGGATAGTACTTTAAAATGTCCTTGCCGGATTACACCGGAGTTTTATCTACGGAGGGATCATAACTTTCCGGCATATATCTTGTTTAACGGAATTTTACGATATTAGCGTAATCTCTGCTAAAAAGGTGTCTAGATTAAAGAGGGTGTGACTACCCCAAGAGATGGAGCCAAAGATGAGCAGAATTTGGCCCGAATTCCACCCTTTTTCCAATTGAAATTTGAGGGTATACGAAGATGTATTGATATCTAGTTAGCCTAGACCAGTTCCATGCATAAACAAAATGTTGCGATACCATATCAACGAACAATAACTCATTTGAAGTGTCCGTGTAGAGTTCGACGACAAAAAGTAAACCAGAGTTACGCAATCAATTAAAAAAAATGTCCACCGAAATTCTAAAAATCGAAAATTGGAGTATCGAGCCATCATCAAGTACCTGTATTTAAAAGAGTTAAGAGGTGAGCAGATTTACGAAGATATGCTTAATAACCTTGGTGATCGATGTCCTTCGTATGCGACCGTGAAAAATTGGACTGCAAGCTTCGAAAGAGGTAAATTTTCCATTAAAGATGATGACCGATCGGGAAGGCCAGTTTCTGTGTCAGTCCCCGAAAATATCGATGCAGTTCATGACATGATTTTATCAGACCATCGAATTGGGCTAAAACGGATATCTGAAGCACTTAAGATTTCATACGAACGCGTTCATCATACAGTTCACGTCAATTTGGACATGAGAAAAATTTCTGCAAAACGGATCCCCAAATGTTTGAATATTGACCAAAAGCGTGCAAGGATAGAAGCATCGCGTTCGATCTGTGCTCGATTTGAAAACGATGTAGTCTTCTCAAACCGAATTGTTACTGTGGATGAGACTTGGGTACATTTCTACGATCCAGAACCAAAGCAATCGATGGAATGGCGACACTCTGGTTCTCCAAGACCTAAGAAGTTTCGTGTCCAAAAATCTGCTGGAAAAGTTCTTGCTCCAGTTTTTTGGGATTGCCATGGAGTAATCATCATTGATTTTTTGGATAAGGGTAGAACGATACCTGGAGAATACTATTCGACATTACTGGAAGGCCAGTTTCTGTGTCAGTCCCCGAAAATATCGATGCAGTTCATGACATGATTTTATCAGACCATCGAATTGGGCTAAAACGGATATCTGAAGCACTTAAGATTTCATACGAACGCGTTCATCATACAGTTCACGTCAATTTGGACATGAGAAAAATTTCTGCAAAACGGATCCCCAAATGTTTGAATATTGACCAAAAGCGTGCAAGGATAGAAGCATCGCGTTCGATCTGTGCTCGATTTGAAAACGATGTAGTCTTCTCAAACCGAATTGTTACTGTGGATGAGACTTGGGTACATTTCTACGATCCAGAACCAAAGCAATCGATGGAATGGCGACACTCTGGTTCTCCAAGACCTAAGAAGTTTCGTGTCCAAAAATCTGCTGGAAAAGTTCTTGCTCCAGTTTTTTGGGATTGCCATGGAGTAATCATCATTGATTTTTTGGATAAGGGTAGAACGATACCTGGAGAATACTCCACGGGAAAAAATCAAAGAGAAAAGACGCGGAAAGCTATTCAAATGTGTTTTGTTTTTACAGGATAACGCCCCAGAAAACAAATCTCATGTTGCCATGCAAAAAATTCGATATTTAGGGTTAGAATCACTAGAACACCCCCCTTATTCACCAGATTTGGCTCCGTCCGACTATCATCTCTTCCCTCAACTGAAAATAAGTTTAAAAGGTCGTAAATTTTCTTCCAACGAGGAGGTAATGAAAGCTGTGGAGGACTGGTTTGCAGAGCAAGAAGAAACATTTTTTTTGAAAGGTCTAGAGACGTTGCAGGTTCGCTATAATAAATGTATTCAATGAAGAGGAGAATATGTTGAGTAATAAAATATTTTGACATTGAAATTTTCTTTGGTTCTTCAGTAGGTTAAGAATTTTTCAATATATCCTCGTACAAAACTTGTGAATATATATTTCTTTGAATAAATACTATATTTATATCCCGAAAATTACCAGCAAGAAACAGGAATCTCCAATAAAAACGTTTCCACACTTTATACCAAGGATTCCTTCTAGATTTATACCGCCACTGTGCAAAATGAAACAGGAAAAATAAACGACCTGACATGCCATCCCACCATTCACGTCTCACATTTTCCGGCCCCCAAAAAAACTGCAGGCATATCGCCGGTAAGAAAAACCTCCACCTAATGATGACATTTTCTTTGCATGAGAAGCCATTTGTCGTCGGTTTCACCTTCTACATAAGCCATTATGTGCGTAAAGGATCATCATCATTTTATCTTCAGGCTTCATTTATTTCTATTCCGGCGACCCATAGCCAAGCACTTCTGTTCCGGTTTTCATTTCCGAATGGAGACCGTCGCTTGTCACTCAGGATTTTCACAACTCATGAACTTTTATAATCTGCTGGGGGCTTTATATCGCTTGGTTTTTGCATATGAAAGGGTGTGGGAGCAGCGTGTGAGAAGGTGGGGAGAGCTTTGGATGCTTGTACTTAATTGTAAGCTTGAAAAAAAATAGGAATGATAAGAAGTATCTGACTACTGAGGAAAGTCTTCGGAGAAAGATGCAGCGTTGCATTGTCAGAAAAGCATGGGCATTTCCGTAGCAAATTAAGGATGCTTTTTAACGTATCGCTTTCTCATTTCTATCCAAACAGTATATGGCGTTCTGATTGAGATTCAAGTATGGTTTTATAGAATTTGGTTACTGTGACCAGTGATTCTCAGCTATGGCCATGATTTTTTTCAGATTGGGCCATGAATTGATGGAAATTTTCTACCAACATTATAGGAGTTATAGACTTGAAATTTTTTATTGAAATTATTAGGGATTGATTGAACAACAATAAGAGGATTATTGTCAATATCGAGGTCCTTTATCCGCCAGTGGGGTGAAGACGAGAATGAAAAATGGAAAACATAAAACTGACAAAAATTTGGTTGAAAGAAGGACAATATGGTCGTGTTTGGTATCAAAATATAGGTTTTCGGGGACGCTAAATCCAATAAAATATAATGCAAGTCGCTATCTATCATTGTTTAGATTTTGACCTTCGAAATGGCATTTTTTCAAAAAATCTAAATTTCAAATCGTCATAGCTCCCGATCCAGTGGTCGTATACACTTTTTATTTGTCTATTGTTAATGAGCATTGTCTCAAGTATCTCTAGGCATAATAAAATCGATTTCGAAAGTCCCAACTTTTTCGGTCAAAAATACGTAAGGGGTAAGACCCCTCAGAAACACCATATTCGTCATGACCAAGGAATCCCTGGCGAATCCAAAGACGTTTTTCGAAGGTGAAGATCTACAACCCATTCGATTCATGCAGAATACCCATTTGACTGATCAGTATCGCCTATACTTTGAGTGCTCTGAGCGTCTGAACGAAAGTCGAAACTGAAAAATCGAAAAATATAAAACCGAATAATTCGTTACTTATAAGGGCTACATGGACGATTTTGGTATCAAAATGTAGGTTTTCGAGGTCGCTCCATTCAATAAAAGATATTCCAGAGCCCTAACTAGCATAGTTTAGATTTTGACCTGTCAAATGGCATTTTTCGAAAAATTGCAAATTTCAAACTCTCATATCTTCCGTTCCTATCATCTCCGCCAAAAATCATTTATATCGTATGGATCAGCATACCTCAATGTATCACTGTGCAAAATATGAGCGATTTGAAAAATCTCAAATTTTGGGCGCAAAATGCCAAAGGGGTAAGACCCCCCAAAAACACCATATTTGTCATCACCAAGGAATCCCTGGCGAATCCAAAGTCGTTTTTCGAAAGTGAAGATCTACTACCCATTCGAATCATGCAGAATACCCATTAGACTGATCAGTATCGCCTATACTTTGAGTGCTTTGAGCGTCTGAACAAAACTCGAAACTGAAAAATCGAAAAATATAAAACCGAATAATTCGTTACTTATGAGAGCTACATGGACGATTTTGGTATCAAAATGTAGGTTTTCGAGGTCGCTCTATTCAATGAAAAATGATTCAGAGCCCTAACTAGCATAGTTTAGATTTTCACTTGTCAAATGGCATTTTTTCGAAAAATTGCAAATTTCAAACTCTCATATCTTCCGTTCCTATCATCTCCGCCAGGAAGTATTTATATCATATAGATCAGCATACCTCAATGTATCACTGTGCAAAATATGAGCGATTTGAAAAATCTCAAATTTTGGGTGAAAAATGCCAAAGGGGTAAGACCCACCAAAAACACCATATTTGTCATCACCAAGGAATCCCTGGGAAATCTAGTGTTGATATTCGATCGTGAAGTTCTTCAACCCATTCGAATCTATCAGAATACCCATTTTGCTGACCCATAACACCTAAACTCTGCATGCTCTAAGCTCGGGAACAAAATTCGAAAACTGAAAAATGGAAAACAGAAAACTGAAAAAATGCATGTTAAAGAAGGACAATATGGTCATGTTTAGTATCAAAATATAGGTTTTCGGGGACGCTGAATCCAATAAAATATGATTCGATTCGCTATCTATCATAGTCTAGATTTTGACCTGCTAAATGGCATTTTTTCAAAAAATCGAAATTTCAAATCGTCATAGCTCCCGTTCCTGTGGTCGGATCCACTTTTTGTTTGTATATTGTTAATCAGCATCGAACCAAGTATCTCTGAAGCTTATTAAATCGCTTTCGAAAATGTCAACTTCTTGGGTGAAGACCCCCCAGAACCACCATATTCGTCATCAACACAGGATCCCTGGGACATCTAAAGGTGTTGTTCGATCATTAAGGTCTTCATCCCGTGATAATATTTACGCATAAGATCAGTATTTTGATCCCAAGGCAATATTATTTGGTTAACTTCAGACAAATTTGAATAAACTGGAAACTGTCGTGGTGATTTCAGCTCAAAATTGACCAGATTAAGGAAGCAGGAGTTGGAATAAACCCGGCAATTCCATCTCCTTCAAACTTCCCTATAAGTTTGATATACACTTGTTTATAGAAGTGGAGACGGCGTGAGGTGCAGTGAAAGGAGGGAAAAGACTGCGGATCTAAACGGATTAAACTCGCCAATTCATAACGACGTATTAAAAGCAAGTTACTCGTACCTAATCAAATCATTCCGACTGTATTTACTATTAATCCGAGACCGGACCGGAGCCCGGCAGTCAGATTTAATTTCTGAGCTTTCATAACTTCAATCGTCTTTCCTTTAATGTTTTTAAGCGCGGAAAAGTGAATTTATCAAGCACACACCGGCCGAGCGAGCAATAACAGAACGAGGGGGTTCCGCAGTTCTCGGAATCGGAATTTATAAGCAGAATTAATTAGACTAAAAACCACGGCCTCCTTCGCGCGCGCACTACTCTGAGCTGCTGTTTTAATTTACAAAAGCCAAACTTAATTCTTGTTCCGACTGGAGGACTGGAGGGAAATGTAAGGGAAAATTAAAACGATTCGAGTCGAAAGTCTCTTTCGTATGAAAGGTTTGATTCGGTTTAGCCGTGCGACCGCCGTTCTTAAATCGGCTTCTTTGCGGGCCCGCGCCGCCAGACGCGCGCGGGGGGCTTATCCGGTCTCCAGATTCCTGGAGGAACTCTCTCCATTGGCGGGACGAAGTTCTGCCTCCTCAGTTACGTTTGGAGTTGATGGTTCGGATCTCGCAGATATCGGACTTGTTTCATGTAGTTTAAATTGGAGAACAAAAGTCTAACTGACAAAGAAACTGCAACACCAAGAAGGAGCTGTTTGAATTTTGAATTTTTTCTGGTAGAACAAAGATAGTATAGCAAGGAGTGAATGATTAAAATTTGAAGAAATAAAAACGAAGGGTTACAATTTTTTTCAATAAATTAGTTAATAATGTGTTTGTCCACTGCGATAATTTATACACTCCCTAACACGTCTTGGCATTGATGCAATAAGATGGTCTATTTCTTCTTGAGGAATACTATCCCAAGCTTCCTGAAATTTCCGAGTCAACATCTCATAACAGTATTTGGATTTCTGTTCATACGGTTAGCGATTTCTCGAAATGATAACCCCGCCTCCCGAAGATCAATAATTCGATGTCCAGAGAGTATCAGGCTCTCTGATTTTTATTTACAAGTAGTACCAAGAAGATTGGAAGCCAAGAAAGCCTCTTATCAAAAGATAACCCTTTAAACTCATGGTAGTACTTGATTCACCCTTTCTTTTTCCCTTCATACAATCTATGCCACCTCCAGTAGCTAAGAAGTCTCCATTCTCTTGAACCACTTCTACTTCCGGTCTGGAACTCTCATCTCCCCTCTACCTATCGTCACCACAGTGACCAGAAGGATCCTCTGAGGTAGTTTCGTGCAGAAAAAATCGGTAGCGACATTTACAACAGAATTTAGGCCTCAAAACCCTACCGGCATCTTCGAACCACTCCCCGTTTCCCGACAACTTTCCCGAAGGTTCCACCCCGGGTGTAATGAGATGTATTTTTCACGCTCACTTCTAATGGTCCCGCAAAAAATAAATGTTGCGAAAGCAGTCGCAATTGCTTCCTACGGCGCTATAAAAATAATGAATAACCCTAGTAGCCGAGCTGCGATCAGCGCGGAAATGTCTCTGAGTAATCCTGTCAACCTGACGAGATGGATTGCTGCTGCGACTTTCTCGTGTGCTTACATAAATAAGTAGGTGAAGGGGAAGAGGAATATTATGGCCAGTCTGTCCTGATAACGACGAAATTGAAAATGGGGTGTTCGGGGATCGATATTGCAATATACTAGGACGGTATGGACATAAATGGGATTCTTGAAGGTAGTTATGTTGAATCCGTTACGATGAGAGAAGATTTTTATTAACGAGGATGTATTGATATCTAGTTAGCCTAGACCAGTTCCATGCATAAACAAAATATTGCGATGCCATATCAACGAACAATAACTTATTAGAAGTGTCAGTGTAGAGTTCGACGTCAAAAAAGTAAACCAGAGTTACACAATAAATTGAAAAAAAAGATGTCCACAGAAATTGTAAAAATCGAAAAATTGGAGTATCGAGCCATCATCAAGTAACCGGTAATTTTTGAGGGTAATAAATGAATCTTGAATCTGGAACAAAACTCGAAACTGAAAAATCGAAAAATATAAAACCGAATTATTCGTTACTTATGAGGGCTACATGGACGATTTTGGTATCAAAATGTAGGTTTTCGAGGTCGCTCCATTCAATAAAAGATATTCCAGAGCCCTAACTAGCATAGTTTAGATTTTGACCTGTCAAATGGCATTTTTCGAAAAATTGCAAATTTCAAACTCTCATATCTTCCGTTCCTATCATCTCCGCCAAAAATCATTTATATCATATGGATCAGCATACCTCAATGTATCACTGTGCAAAATATGAGCGATTTGAAAAATCTCAAATTTTGGGTGAAAAATGCCAAAGGGGTAAGACCCCCCAAAAACACCATATTTGTCATCACCAAGGAATCCCTGGCGAATCCAAAGTCGTTTTTCGAAAGTGAAGATCTACTACCCATTCGAATCATGCAGGATACCCATTAGACTGATCAGTATCGCCTATACTTTGAGTGCTCTGAGCGTCTGAACAAAACTCGAAACTGAAAAATCGAAAAATATAAAACCGAATAATTCGTTACTTATGAGGGCTACATGGACGATTTTGGTATCAAAATGTAGGTTTTCGAGGTCGCTCCATTCAATGAGAGATATTCCAGAGCCCTAACTAACATAGTTTAGATTTTCACTCGTCAAATGGCATTTTTCGAAAAATTGCAAATTTCAAACTCTCATATCTTCCGTTCCTATCATCTCCGCCAAAAATTATTTATATCATATGGATCAGCATACCTCAATGTATCACTGTGCAAAATATGAGCGATTTGAAAAATCTCAAATTTTGGGTGAAAAATGCCAAAGGGGTAAGACCCCCCAAAAACACCATATTTGTCATCACCAAGGAATCCCTGGCGAATCCAAAGTCGTTTTTCGAAAGTGAAGATCTACTACCCATTCGAATCATGCAGGATACCCATTAGACTGATCAGTATCGCCTATACTTTGAGTGCTCTGAGCGTCTGAACAAAACTCGAAACTGAAAAATCGAAAAATATAAAACCGAATAATCCGTTACTTATGAGGGCTACATGGACGATTTTGGTATCAAAATGTAGGTTTTCGAGGTCGCTCCATTCAATGACAGATATTCCAGAGCCCTAACTAACATAGTTTAGATTTTCACTTGTCAAATGGCATTTTTCGAAAAATTGCAAATTTCAAACTCTCATATCTTCCGTTCCTATCATCTCAGCCAAAAATTATTTATATCATATGGATCAGCATACCTCAATGTATCACTGTGCAAAATATGAGCGATTTGAAAAATCTCAAATTTTGGGTGAAAAATGCCAAAGGGGTAAGACCCCCCAAAAACACCATATTTGTCATCACCAGGGAATCCCTGGCGAATCCAAAGTCGTTTTTCGAAAGTGAGGATCTACTACCCATTCGAATCATGCAGAATACCCATTAGACTGATCAGTATCGCCTATACTTTGAGTGCTCTGAGCGTCTGAACAAAACTCGAAACTGAAAAATTGAAAAATATAAAACCGAATTATTCGTTACTTACGAGGGCTACATGGACGATTTTGGTATCAAAATGTAGGTTTTCGAGGTCGCTCCATTCAATGAAAGATATTCCAGAGCCCTAACTAGCATAGTTTAGATTTTCACTCGCCAAATGGCATTTTTCGAAAAATTGCAAATTTCAAACTCTCATATCTTCCGTTCCTATCATCTCCGCCAAAAATTATTTATATCATATGGATCAGCATACCTCAATGTATCACTGTGCAAAATATGAGCGATTTGAAAAATCTCAAATTTTGGGTGAAAAATGCCAAAGGGGTAAGACCCACCAAAAACACCATATTTGTCATCACCAAGGAATCCCTGGCGAATCCAAAGTCGTTTTTCGAAAGTGAAGATCTACTACCCATTCGAATCATGCAGAATACCCATTAGACTGATCAGTATCGCCTATACTTTGAGTGCTCTGAGCGTCTGAACAAAACTCGAAACTGAAAAATCGAAAAATATAAAACCGAATAATTCGTTACTTATGAGGGCTACATGGACGATTTTGGTATCAAAATGTAGGTTTTCGAGGTCGCTCCATTCGATGAAAGATATTCCAGAGCCCTAACTAGCATAGTTTAGATTTTGACCTGTCAAATGGCATTTTTCGAAAAATTGCAAATTTCAAACTCTCATATCTTCCGTTCCTATCATCTCCGCCAAAAATTATTAATATCATATGGATCAGCATACCTCAATCTATCACTGTGCAAAATATGAGCGATTTGAAAAATCTCAAATTTTGGGTGAAAAATGCCAAAGGGGTAAGACCCACCAAAAACACCATATTTGTCATCACCAAGGAATCCCTGGCGAATCCAAAGTCGTTTTTCGAAAGTGAAGATCTACTACCCATTCGAATCATGCAGAATACCCATTAGACTGATCAGTATCGCCTATACTTTGAGTGCTCTGAGCGTCTGAACAAAACTCGAAACTGAAAAATTGAAAAATATAAAACCGAATTATTCGTTACTTACGAGGGCTACATGGACGATTTTGGTATCAAAATGTAGGTTTTCGAGGTCGCTCCATTCAATGAAAGATATTTCAGAGCCCTAACTAGCATAGTTTAGATTTTCACTCGTCAAATGGCATTTTTCGAAAAATTGCAAATTTCAAACTCTCATATCTTCCGTTCCTATCATCTCCGCCAAAAATTATTTATATCATATGGATCAGCATACCTCAATGTATCACTGTGCAAAATATGAGCGATTTGAAAAATCTCAAATTTTGGGTGAAAAATGCCAAAGGGGTAAGACCCACCAAAAACACCATATTTGTCATCACCAAGGAATCCCTGGCGAATCCAAAGTCGTTTTTCGAAAGTGAAGATCTACTACCCATTCGAATCATGCAGAATACCCATTAGACTGATCAGTATCGCCTATACTTTGAGTGCTCTGAGCGTCTGAACAAAACTCGAAACTGAAAAATTGAAAAATATAAAACCGAATAATTCGTTACTTATGAGGGCTACATGGACGATTTTGGTATCAAAATGTAGGTTTTCGAGGTCGCTCCATTCAATAAAAGATATTCCAGAGCCGTAACTAGCATAGTTTAGATTTTCACTTGTCAAATGGCATTTTTCGAAAAATTGCAAATTTCAAACTCTCATATCTTCCGTTCCTATCATCTCCGCCAAAAATTATTAATATCATATGGATCAGCATACCTCAATGTATCACTGTGCAAAATATGAGCGATTTGAAAAATCTCCAATTTCGGGTGAAAAATGCCAAAGGGGTAAGACCCACCAAAAACACCATATTTGTCATCACCAGGGAATCCCTGGCGAATCCAAAGTCGTTTTTCGAAAGTGAAGATCTACTACCCATTCGAATCATGCAGAATACCCATTAGACTGATCAGTATCGCCTATACTTTGAGTGCTCTGAGCCTCTGAGCAAAACTCGAAACTGAAAAATCGAAAAATATAAAACCGAATTATTCGTTACTTATGAGGGCTACATGGACGATTTTGGTATCAAAATGTAGGTTTTCGAGGTCGTTCCATTCAATGAAAGATATTCCAGAGCCCTAATTAGCATAGTTTAGATTTTCACTTGTCAAATGGCATTTTTCGAAAAATTGCAAATTTCAAACTCTCATATCTTCCGTTCCTATCATCTCCTCCAAAAATTATTTATATCATATGGATCAGCATACCTCAATGTATCACTGTGCAAAATATGAGCGATTTGAAAAATCTCAAATTTTGGGTGAAAAATGCCAAAGGGGTAAGACCCACCAAAAACACCATATTTGTCATCACCAAGGAATCCCTGGCGAATCCAAAGTCGTTTTTCGAAAGTGAAGATCTACTACCCATTCGAATCATGCAGAATACCCATTAGACTGATCAGTATCGCCTATACTTTGAGTGCTCTGAGCGTCTGAACAAAAGTCGAAACTGAAAAATCGAAAAAGATAAAACCGAATTATTCGTTACTTATGAGGGCTACATGGACGATTTTGGTATCAAAATGTAGGTTTTCGAGGTCGCTCCATTCAATAAAAGATATTCCAGAGCCCTAACTAGCATAGTTTAGATTTTGACCTGTCAAATGGCATTTTTCGAAAAATTGCAAATTTCAAACTCTCATATCTTCCGTTCCTATATCTCCGCCAAAAATTATTAATATCATATGGATCAGCATACCTCAATGTATCACTGTGCAAAATATGAGCGATTTGAAAAATCTCAAATTTTGGGTGAAAAATGCCAAAGGGGTAAGACCCCCCAAAAACACCATATTCGTCATCACCAAGGAATCCCTGGCGAATCCAAAGTCGTTTTTCGAACGTGAAGATCTACTACCCCTTCGAATCATGCAGAATACCCATTAGACTGATCAATATCGCCTATACTTTGAGTGCTCTGAGCGTCTGAACAAAAGTCGAAACTGAAAAATCGAAAAATATAAAACCGAATTATTCGTTACTTATGATTCAAGATTCATTTATTACCCTCAAAAATTACAGGGAATGTCATTTAAAAGGGTTAAGAGGTAAGCAGATTTACGAAGATATGCTTAATACCCTTGGTGATCAAACTTGCCTGACCAGAAGGTATTATGGGAAACTATTCGACCACTCAGCGTCTTTGCTCGGGTGTTTGAGGAACTACGGTTTCTGTACCAACATTTAATGTTGCAAGAAGCTTTGCATCCACTTTGACTCGACCGGGTTACTTCAGATTAATTATATTGAACTTGTTTTGTCCTGTGGCTTAGGAGTCGGTGGTGGGTTAAGTAATAGATAGCATTAGTTGGGCTGGAAATGATTTCCGTATTAGAATCGCGTCTAGGGCAAGCTAGGAATCAGATATATTGAAGTATTTGAAAGCATCTTCATTCGGGGAGATGTCTAGGTAGGTTGGGAGATTCCAAAAGCGTTCATACTTTTCTTGCAATGCTAATTTCGTCTTTATGATGTATACTTTCCTCATGTTTCGTGATCGATCCTGTAGCTTTTGGTGATCACTAAGAATGTGGCAGTTGAACTGATTTAGCATCAGAGATTGCAGCTGAGAAGTTCGATTGACTCTTAACATAAGTTCTCCGAAACTTCCACTGTTCGATTATCGATTCCTAGAACTTTCATCTATCCAGGACATAGCTGGCATATTGTGGAACACTCTTCTCCAGAGGAACACGTCCTGGTGCCCTCAAGAAGTGGATTACTCCAATATTACTGTCTTCCTGGAGTTCAAACTAGGTGACACAGCATCCCCATCCCCATGTGGTTCTACTTAAATCTTCTTCACCTTTTTCGGATGAAAACACTCAAGCTTCCTGTCCTGAACTGCTCGGAATTGTTTACGCTAGACGATCCAGCTATCGGGCCAGACAATAGCGAAGCCAAACTGCCAGACCGTTGTATATTTCGGTACAAAACATTAATAAAACGAAATCAGCCTTGAAATTTCCTCTTTGCCGCATTAAATCACTTAGGCGAACATGTTGACGTTTCGGAAAGTGTTGATTTATTTAACAAGACTAGCTGCTAATACGGGAGCTGGAGTCTAGAACTCGACACGGCAGTAGGCAACCAGGAAATGGGGAATCGTGTGCCAAAAGACGTGCCGGAGTCGAGAGGAGATTGAACAGCAATGCGATATGTTGAGGCCTTGATGCGCTTTGTTAATACTGTTCGAGCCATACTCGTCCCCAATTATGGGGGAGACATCCCTGTATTAGTAAGCTCAAAGGTGAAATAAATAGGAACTCATAAATCTAGGAAATCAGTCTATGTAGACAGTAGAAGTGATTCGAAGCAATTTCCTTAAGGGGACGTTATACTCTGGCCGACGTCAACAACACCGATTCTCCATTCGAAAAGTGCCTTTCATTTTTCCAAGTTCACTCCCTCAATTTTTCACCTGAAAGCTTGATTTTTTTTTAATTGAAGTTAAAGGATGTCTTGATGGCATTCCTGTTTCTTTTCTTGGAAAATTTATTTTTTACATGGAAAAATCAGCTACGGCACCAATTCTCCATTCAAAAAGTGTCCTTCATTCTTCCAAGTTCACGCCCTCAATTTTTCACCTGAGCGCTTGATTTTTTTTAAATTGAAGTCGAAGGATGTCTTGAGGGCACTCCAATTTTTTCTCTCTGAAAAAATTATTTTTCCGCATAAAAAAATCGGGTTGAATTTGAGAGTCTATGAAAATTGACTTCATAATCGTTTTTCGGCGCTTGTTCATCAATTTTTTTAGAAAATTCATTAGAAGGCCCACGACAAATCAATTTTCTATATTTAAAAAAATTCTATTTGGATAGGCGGTTATATAATGCAAAAAATTATGGAAATACTGAAAAGACTTCCAGAAAGTGAGAAATCGCAGAGAACTGTCCGAAATTCCAGGAGAATTAAAAAAAAATCAAGCTTTCAGGTGGAAAATTGAGGGCGTGAACTTGGAAAAATGAAAGGCACTTTTTGAATGAAGAATCGGTGCCGTCGGCCTGAGTATAACGTCCCCTTAAAGAGGGAAAACCAAGAACGAAACAATAGGTGGCTGGTTTCCCAAAGCACAAACCCCTGGCTTCACAGTTGGATATTTCTACCCAAAAACAGGATCAGGGGGGTTTCTAACAAACAATTGTTGGATTGTCAAGATCGAACAGTACATAATCCTGGAATAAAAAGAGCAATCTCAAATCTTGCTATCAAAAACGTAGCTGAATTATCAAACAGAATGGGCGAAATACTATTGATTCGTTCTTAAACAGGACCAATAGAAAATTCAGAATGATATACAGAGTGTAACAGCCAAATGGAATAAATTCGATAACGAATAAATGAGAGCGTGTTGGGAAAAACGCTCGAACACGTCGATTTGTAATTTCAAATGCGCATATTTTTCAAGAAAATAATATTATATAGGGTGTTCCATGTGACCGTGGCCCATACCAACTTTCTTATTTCAAATGCAACCCCGTGTATATTATTTATTTTTTGGATTCTTCAGAGAATTCTAGACACAATTCATGCATAATGTCCTATACCTACCTATTTTTAACTATTTTGGAAGTATTAAGTGTTTTCAGATTTATTGCAAAAATCAACGTTTTGAATAAAAATTATTTTATTTCACAAATTCGGTACATTACATTTAAAACCTAATAAGTAATACTGATTATTTCTTAATTATTAAAAAAAAAACATTAATGTCAATGTAGGAAATGTTCAAAATGCTCGCCGCGAACGTCTTGGCAACATGCTAATCTGGTGTAGAATTGTCTTCTAACGTTACTCAGTAATGGTTTTTGCTTACTTTCTTCATATCAAGAGGTAATTGGGAAATAAGTATTGAGTGTAATGTATCGAATTTGTGAAATAAAATAATTTTCATTCAAAATGTTAATTTTTGTAAAAAATCTGAAAACACTCAATATTTCCGAAAAAGTTAAAGTTAGGTATAGGACATTGTACATGAATTATATCTAGAATTTTCTGAAGAATCGAAAAAATAAATAATATACAGGGGGTTGCATTTGAAATAAGAAAGTTGGTATTGACCACGGTCGCATGGTACACCCTATATAATTTTATTTTCCTGAAAAATATGCGCATTTAAAATTACAAATCGACGTGTCCGAGCGTTTTTCCTAACAACCCCTCATTTATTCGTTATAGAATTTATTCCATTTGGCTGTTACACTCTGTATAAGAAAACAGTTGGGAGATCGAGTGTGAAATGTTAGGTTATAGTCCCGCAACATTGTTCTCTCTACATGGAGGTCGTAGTTATTACGTATTCATCAAAATGTTCATTTTCTTTGGGAAAATAATAAATTTGAGAAAATATTGTGAATTCAATAATTCCAAAGACCTGGAGAATGTTGAAGAAACTTTTTTCTCTGTTAATACTGGAATAATTTCACGTATATAAACATGGTTGGAAGATTCGTTTATGATATTTTCCTTTACGTAAATCAAGAATCGAGTGTTGAAATTGTACTGAGAAATAATGGACAGATCAGTCCATTACTTTGTGATAGTTCATTCGAAAAAAAAATAAAATTACTTGAATAACCCGTCAGAAAAACTGATAAACGAACAGACGGAGTTATGGAATTCCCCAATCTTCACAATTCTCAAGGAATAAGCCTACAGAAGACATTTAAATACCTTTTGCACAACTTGAAATACTTCAGTATGAAAATATAGTAGTTCTACGAAACCTGTGTCACAGTTAAACCTTGAATGAACTAACACTATTTACAAAGTACAAAAAGAGTAAATAGAAATTAGCATTGGCAACGTCTCTCTTATTTGACATTTCACGAGTACCAATCTGCGTCAGTTTTAAGTAGGAAAACTTGATAAACCTAAATCATGTCTATTATAAAAGTGAATGGAGTACAGGGCTCCCATTTTTGTGTGTGCGAGCAGCAGCTCCTCCCTCCAATCGGAGCATGATCTCGGTATCGGCTCAATAAAGCGGCAATCACGGCGTAATTTAATTAAAGCCCATAGTCGAATACTAATCCCGAGAAGATTACCCAATCGATCCGTTTAATATATCGCCCCATCATCAATTTCGCAAGTTAACCTGAAGATTGTGGATGCTTAATGAAATGCTCAACATAGTTTGCCGGAGTAGCTCGAAGCCAACTAGAGGCCCAAGACGCTGAATTCGCAGAGTTCCATCCAAATAAAACGGAACCCCGTCTGAGAAATGCCTTCGGTGAACAACTCCTGGCTGGCCCAGGCATCTTACGAAGTTTGTGTGGTTGACCCTTTAACCCGGACTCTCCTTCTGGGAACATACGAAACTCCTTGCAGCTCGGGGCGCTCGCAAACATTTTGGGCGGCTCTCTGCACTCATCTTTTCACCTCCATCCAATCGGGCTGAGAGTGGAAAGTTTAAAGGTGCAGGGAACGGCCACACTTGTTCGATTTGGGTCCCAAGATTCAATTCTGATCGTACATAGAGAAGTAAGAAATTGAGGTACACACATAGAACTTATAGTACATGGAATGCCATTAGCCTTGCTGCTCAGCTTAAAATAATGGATAAACATCTCAAGTTGGAGGAATACCCAAATTTCCATGTTCCCATGGATACGACTTGTCATACAGAACAGAAACACAAAAATACCATGAATTTAATCGTCAATATCCCATTCACTTGGCATTTCGGCCAACATTTCTGTGTTTATGATCGGTGTGACAGGTCGTATCCATGGGAACATGGAAATTTCGGTATTCCTCCAACTTGAGATGTTTATCCACTTTTTGATCTGGTAAAAGCATTCCATGTACTATAAGTTCTATGGGTACACAACATCAAGAGGACCTGGTACACGTCCGAGCTCGCGAGCTCCCTTCAAAAATTTGGCTTTTTATTTCCATGATATCTCAGTTCGTATGCGGCGTAGACCAACAATTTTTTTTTAAATTGAAGCTTAATCATTTCTCTAGAATGTGTATTACTCGCTTTCATGTTTTTCTTCGTATATTAGGAACAAAACCTGGTGAGCTGTAATTTCATGAAAATCTGGACTAACGATTTTATTTCCATGATATCTCTGTCAATTGTCGGGATAAATGTATGAAATTTTCAGTTTACATGCGAATTAATATTTCACAAAATGTGTATTGATTAGTTTTTTGTTTATTGCCCCCTAAATTTTTGAATGAATTATAAAGTAGGAACTTTATTGGTCATATTTTCAACCATGTTTTTTTCCTAATATACGCAGAAAACCAGAAAAGCGAATAATACACATTCTGCAAAATATTATTCGGCATGTATACTGGAAATTTCATACATTTATCCCGAAAATTGACGGAGATATCATGGAAATAAAATCGTTAGTCCAGATTTTCATGAAATTACAGCTCACTAGGCTTTTTTCCTAATATACAAATAACACAGAGATACAGTGTAAACATTCGCTCTCGGTTATTCCATATATTCTTACTGAGCTTTCGACATACTAAAGTGTACAATTGCAGTCGGTGGTTTTAGTGGTGTTGTTCATCTTTGAGAATCCATATTTGCAGAGGAGTGGTGAAGAAGAATTCAGGAAATTTTGAAATTTATTGCTAAAATTTATAGGTTATCTCTCATATATTATTAATCCGGTTTCGTTGCGCATTCCCGAACCCCCGCCAACTCTTTTTGGAGCACGATTGAAACCGGTTTCGCGAGGTGGTGAACGCTGTTCTTAAGTTATTTGTTCAGTACTCGAATATAACTGAGAGGGGTACGTTTAAAGGATATTCACCGTTCGAAAATACGAAGTATTTCTCACGTAAAAGTAATTTTCCTTTGTTTCTTTCCCAAATTTACCTTTTTCCTTCTAATCCGCGGTCTACCTGTCTTCGTCTATTTAAAAAGTCTCTCATATAGACCCGTGAGAGTGAAACGAGTCACCTTTGTTCTTATTTTCATTTCTGTTTTAACTTCTATTTCTATCAAATATTTTGTAGCGCATATTTTGTAAACTTGTCAATTGGAAATGCCTGTTTGCTCCTCATGCTCCGGCCCTGTTGCCGATGCGGATTCATTGAAATGCTGTGTATGCAAGAAGATTTTCCATGCGAAATGCAGTAATTTGAAAGAAAATGATCTGGAATACTTAAAAACCTCTCAGAACCAGTGGAAATGTCAGTCTTGTGTGGCAAAGGGTAGACTGCGCAGCCATTCTGGCTCCGGTCAGAATTCCGGTTCTGCTCAAAATCTAGATCAACCGATCACAATAAAACATTTCCAGGATCTTATGCACGCTATTGCTACAATATCTTCTGATCTGAATGCGCTGAAGGAATCTCAGTCTAACATTACCGCGGATATTGGGGAAATCAAGACAGCTCAGACTGCACTTCAAACTAGGTTCGAGTCAATCAATGAAACGCTCGAGCAACATTCGAACACATTTTTGGTACACAAAGGTTCGATCGAGGAAAATACGGCTAAAATTCAGAACCTCACTTCTTTTTGTGAATCAGTTGATTCCAGGATCGCAGTTTTGTCTGTGGGTTTGAATAAGTTGGGAGAGTCTGCCGGTGCCACCACGAGTGGCGCAGCATCAACATCCGAGATATTGGAGAGAATGAAACGCTCGCATAATATTATTGTCCGCGGAATTGTTTCTTCAGGTAGTGAGGATGGGGATTCTGATCTTCTTTGTCGGTGCGTCGATTGGGTGGTTCGTGACTCTTCAAGATTCATCGTTGACACTACAAGACTTGGTGTTGACTCTTGGAAGATAGGATTTTCTAACCCGCAGGTTGTCACGAGAATTCTGAGGAATAAAAAGGTTGTTGTTGGACACCGTGATTTCAACAAGGTGAGGATATCGGATGATGAAACTCCATTACAGAGGAAGAAATTGAGGGATTTGCGGGATGAACTACGGACAAGGCAGGAAGGGGGGGAAGTGGACATAACTATAAAGTATGTACGAGGTGAGCCTACCATTGTTAAGACTCCATCATCTCCTTCTGCCCAAAAAAACTAGGAAGTTGTGCATTTTCTTCGCTCAAAGAATGGAATTTTATATACACTAACCTACAATCACTCCATTCAAAATACAGCGAATTACTAACCTTTGTGAATTTGAATAAACCCCTTCTGATATTTCTCACAGAAACTTGGCTCCGGCCTACTATTCCTGACGCCCTATATGCTATACCCGAGTACTCCATCTTCAGGTGTGACAGTGTCACTACAGTAGGTCATGGTGGAGTTTGTATTTACGTTCATTCCTCCATAAGCTCAAGTTTCGCGATTACTGCAGATTCTCTACCAACACCAGGAGTTGACAATATTTTTCTAACCGTTTCTAGCACGGCTTTTTCGCTGAAATTGGGATGCATCTACAGACCCCGTCCATCACAAAACGACAACTGCATATTTGATTATTTGAAAACTTTGTCGGATTCCAATGTTCCTTTACTCGTTGTCGGGGACTTCAACTGCCCAGATGTGAAATGGCCATTGTCGCCTTCAAATTTGCCCCCCTCCAGCTCGCCCTCTTATAATTTGTGCACCATGCTATTGGACTCGAACTTACAACAGCTAGTGGATAGCCCAACTCGTTACCGATGCGGTCAGAATCCTTCACTTCTGGATCTTGTTTTGGTCAACGACGATAGCCTCCTTTCCGATATAACGTTTCACCCTCCTTTTGGAATGTCCGACCACGTAACGTTGGCTTCTACACTCCAGTTTACTCCTTCTGTTCCTACTCACAGACAAACAAAAACAAGAAATATTACAGCTTTTCCCGAACTTAATCATGACCTTCGGGGGGTCGACTGGGACTTGATCTTTCGAGATCAATCGGTCGACAGTATGTGGAGGTCCTTCTCCGAAACATTGCACTCACTTCTGTCCAGGCACACTCGAGTTGTGAGGAGCAATATATTTCCGTCGAAACCATGGATCACTTCGAATCTCCGAAAGATGGTCCGATTGAAGAAGACCCTTTGGCAGCGGTATAGACGCAGCAGAAATGAAAACGATTACCATAATCATAGAGAATGCTCTATAGATCTGAGAGCCAGGCTCACGCAAGCAAAGCGAGAATACGAAGCATCACTTTTGCATACACCAGATGGCAAAAAGAAATTTTATAAATATGTTCGAAACACTCTGAAAACAAAGGTCTCTACTCCAATAATGCGCGATGCCACTGGAGAGTTATGCGCGGATAACAGAAGCTCTGCTGAGGTTTTGGCAGATGCTTTTGCCTCGTCTTTCACCGATGAACCTCCCGGTCCAACGCCTACCATATCGTTGCCAAGATCTGCAGAAAGTTTGGAGGAGATATATTTTTCTGAAAGTGATGTGGAAAAACATTTGATGGATTTGGATGTTTCCTCTGCTCCTGGTGCCGACAAGATATCGCCATATATTTTAAAGAAGTGTGCTCAAACCCTTGCTTTGCCCCTCTCTTTGGTCTTCAACCGTTCCTTCGCCACATCAACTTTACCAAGAGAGTGGCTCAGTGCATCGGTTACACCGATTTTCAAGAAAGGTTGTAAGACATCTGCTTCTAACTACAGACCAATAAGCCTTGTGTCAGTTGCAGCCAAAGTATGTGAGAGAATGATAACATCCGAGATTCTCAATTTTGCTATTGCAAATAATAAATTTCCGGAAAACCAACATGGCTTTTTACCTGGTAGATCGGTCATTACAAATCTCCTCAGCTGTCTGGAGGATTGGACAAAGTCGTTGGATTCCAATATACCGATGGATGTAATTTACCTGGACTTTGCCCGGGCTTTCGACAAGGTTCCACGTAGACGTTTACTCAGTAAGCTGGAGCATCTTGGAGTTCGAGGGTGCCTCCTCTCATGGATCGAGGCATTTTTATCAGAACGTCGGTTCTATGTGCGTGTGGGTGAGTCTATTTCTACTTCAAGACCTGTTTTGAGCGGCGTGCCCCAGGGATCAGTTTTGGGACCACTTTTGTTTCTTTTATACACATCCGACTTGCCTGGGTTGGTCAAATCCTGCATCTCCATGTTCGCTGATGATGCGAAAATATATGCTGCACCTGGAACTGATAATGACTGCCTTCAGGAGGATTTGTCCACCATCCAAGGGTGGTGCGATGACTGGCTTATACCCCTCAATATTGAAAAATGTACGGTCTTACACATGGGTAGGAGAAATCCTAGACAGCGCTACGTCATTAATGGTGTTGCGCTGTCGCATTGCTCCAGTCATATTGATTTGGGCGTCACCATAACAGAGGACCTCAGTTGGTCAGATCATATACAGTCTACGTGTTCCAAGGCCTCCAGAATTTGCTATCTACTGGAGAGAGTGTTTGGAAAATGTTCCATCGGTACATGCCGCTCCTTGTACACGACGTATGTGCGACCTATATTGGAGTACGCCGGACCTGTCTGGGATGCGAGGCTCGCTGGTGATAGAGCTGCCTTGGAGAAAGTCCAGAGGAGGGTCACAAGAATGGCTTTTGCTGCTGATCGTCCCAGTTATGAGGATCGGCTTCGGATGATGGATTTGCCCCGTTTTGAGGATCGTCGAATGCGTGGTGACCTCATAACAACATACAGAGCCTTGAGAGGACTGTTTGGTGTTGACCTAACAAGTCTATATCAGCTCAGTTCCGATCAGCGTCTACGAGGCCACCAGTTCAAGCTATATCGCGAAAATTTCCACTGTGCAGCGAGACAAAATTTCCTACCGAATCGAGTTTTTCGTGTCTGGAATCAGCTCCCCCCGGTGGTGGTGAACAGTGCTAGTGTAAATTCGTTTAAGAACAATTTGGACCAATTTATTTCAGTTTAGTTAGATAGATTAAGTTTGGGCTGTATCTGTTGTTCGTTTATATATGTACTGAGTCCTATAGATATTTATCTTGACTCTTATCCCTAATAAATAATAATAATAATACGAAGAAAAACATGAAAGCGAGTAATATACATTCTAGAGAAATGATTAAGCTTCAATTAAAAAAAAAAAATTGTTGGTCTACGCCGCATACGAACTGAGATATCATGGAAATAAAAAGCCCAATTTTTGAAGGGAGCTCTCGAGCTCGGACGTGTACCAGGTCCCCTTAAGAATCAAAAATAAAGAAATCGACTGGACAGTATTTGACAACAAGAAAACCAGAAAAATATCTGGAGTATTAACCTGAAGAAGGCAGCTTTTAGGCTCTTGTTCAGTTTTGTAGCTTTTAGTAGCTTGAACTTTATCGATCTATTATTATTTCTATTTATCTTTTGTTCCCTTGAAGGGAAGAGAATATTCGTCATTTTTTAGAAAATATGGGAAGATCTAGTTTAGTTTGGTAAGTGATTCATTCCATTGCGACCTTGAGGGGCCATTATTCTCTGGCCGACGGTACCGATTCTGCATTCAAAAAGTGCCTTTCATTCCTCTAAGTTCACGCCCTAAATTTTCCACCTGAAAGCTTGATTTGTTTTTTTAAATTCTCCTGGAATTTCAGACAGTTCTCTGCGATTTCACACTTTCTGGAAGTCTTTTCAGTATTTCCATAATTTTTTGCATCAATTAAGCATCGATCCAAATGGAATTTTTTTTTTAAATATAGAAAATTGATTTGTCGAGGGCACTCCAATGAATTTTCTAAACAAAATTGATGAACAACCGCCAAAAAACGATTATGAACTCTCGAATCCAACCCGATTTTTTCATGCGAAAAAATAATCTTTCAAAAAGAAGAAATTGGAGTGCCCTCAAGACATCCTTCAACTTCAATTTAAAGAAAAACTAAAAATTGAGGGCGTGAACTTGGAAAAATGAAAAGCTTCTTTTTGAATGGAGAATCGGTGCCGTAGCCTATCTTTTCATGCGAAAAAATTATTTTATCGAAGAGAAGAAATTGGTGCCCTAAAGACATCCTTTAACTTCAATTTAAAGAAAAAATCAAGTCTTTAGGTGAAAAATTGAGGGCGTAAACTTGGAAAAAGGAAAGGCACTTTTTGAATGGAGAATCGGTGCCGTCAGCCAGAGTATAACGGCCCCTTAAGGTCTTTTGTGCCCTCTATCAGAGCTGTCTCGCAACTGCGCTATCTACTACTGCTCGCTCTTTAGCTCCAGAACACAAATGAACTTCAGTATCTGAGAGGGCTCCAAGGAGGTCGCATTTTTGGTGTTCCATGTCTCTAACTGAATCCCTTGAACCTAAATCAGGTATTGGATCTTCCCTTCGTTCCACCGTCAGGAATTAGTCTCAAGAAAGGTCCCAACCATTTCACGCTTATTAGAAGTCTCCAGGCACTCCCTTATTACTTACCCAGGACTCGGACAGCCCTAGGAAATATATTATATAAGGAATGGGGAAGGAAACAGTCCGGAGCCGCAACAATTTCTTACTCGGATGAATGCACATTAATCTGCATAACGGTGAGAGTCGGTATCGAGGGGCGAAGGGGTGAACACCTTCAAGAATCCACCCGAGTTCCTAACGTCCAGCGGGCTTGGCATACAGGGAAATTACGGAGGACTGGCCCGGCATTCCTTTCCGCTTAATTTTCTCCAGATAATTCGAGTTTAACCGCAGTTACGTCTTAGGTCCTGCCCGTTTCGAGGAAGTTTGAATTAATTTCGACCCTAATCTTAATTCTAAATTGAAATTACCTAGATGCAATATTGAAAGAAGGCGGCTTGCATCTTTGGACATTGCTGGAATTACTGCGTTGACCCCTGCTCCTCAGAGCAAGAGGGGTCTGAACAAAGCGTGGAATATGGCTCGAAATGATCCATGAGAATCCTTTAGTCCGTTCAAATATAAGAAGGAGCTTTGTAAACAAACGGAATCGTCTGGATGTGCACAATAAGGCTCCAATTGGTCAAACGGTGATAACAACGCTCTCTTCGATCGCCCTAAGAAACTGCCAGGATCGTACTCGCACTGTGTATGATACTGGATAGAAATGATTCAATAATTTGAGTCAGCAATTCCCACATTAGAACTTTTTTCCTCAGAAACTCTAGTGCAAAATTTCTGTTATGATTTGCTACTGTCATAAACATTTTATATCCGATGTACCCTATTTTTTCATTTTGTTTTGTTTTTATATTAGTATCTACTAAATAATTTCTTTTTCGGATGCTCGAGATTGCGGTAAGGTAATTCCAGGAAACACCAGAGTTTTAGAGATTTGGGTAGGAATCTTGCAAGATTCCGACAAAATAATTACGGGAAACACCAGAGTTTGGTCCTTTTCCCTAATGACCCTAATGGGTGAAAGCCATCTTGATTTGCATAAATATCGAAGTTTTCAATTAACAAGACCAGTTATTGAGCTACTGTGAAGGTCTAGCTGTTCAAAGTGTTTATAGATTTTGTTGTGAAAAGTGTATTGTGTTGAAAAATCTTTTGACAAATTGTATATAGTGTTTATAGAACAATGTCGAATTCGGAAACGGATACTGTATCTGAGGGTGATATGTGGGGACCACCACGAAAAAGGTCCAAAAGGTCGCATTTCTCTGCTGAAGAGAAAGAGATAATTTTGAACATTTTTCGAAAAGAATTGGAAGAACATCCTGATTTATCGAAAAGAGACTCAGTAGGAATTGTTTCAAAATCCTCAGGGGTAAGTGATTCAGCTGTATTCAGAATTCTCAGAGAATATGAAGAGAAAAAAACATTGACGCCACCTAAGAGGAGAGCCCAGTCGTTAAAAATAATCGATTCGGTTGACGATTTCGATATGAACCTTATCAGAAGAATTCTCCACGGTTTTTTTCCGGAATGAAATCCCAACGATTTCTAAAGTTCTAGAAATCGTTAATGTTGACGACAGTTTGTCAAATTTCAAAAAAACAAAGTTCTTTGAAAAAAATGGAATTCAAGTAGAGTTAAAACTGAACGATTGTGTGAAATCTCCTCGATTCGACTCTGGACGGAAATAAACTTTACGAAGGCCCTCCTACCGCTGCGCCAAACATGTTATTATTGCTCCTTCTTACATTTGAACAGAGTATAGATATATTCTCACTCATCTCTTGTATCTATAGTTGTGCTATCACATTTCAAATTGGAAAGAAATGGGAAATTTGTAAGGAGTACACCCAAACCACTTGTACCCTATTTTATTTTTTTTACGGGGAGACAGGGTTTTTTCGGCTGAGGTTTTTCCCTGAGCTCTAATATCATACGCAGAATGTTATGGTACCCCGTTTTTTTTTAACCTCAGCTAGGACCTTTTTGTTTCACTATATATTGTATTATTTTAGCTCTCTAATTCAAAAGAATATATATATATATACCCTATTTTTGTCGATCAATGAGAAATGCAGTTAGGCCCTCAAACCATGGCCTCCTTCTCGAAAATCCACGCAGGGCAGACGCAACAGGGCCGCCCTATCTTCATATAAATCCGCATTACTTCCGCCCAATTTAAAAATCACAACTTCTGCATATCCTCTCGAGTCTAGTCAGAGTTTGTCAAAAGAATGGATATGGGAAACCGTGACTAATGCCAATAAACTGTCGGGATTGCATGAAGGCGTATCTTCGCAAAATTAGTGTAGTTGTGTGTCAAAGCAATGATACAATTCTGTAGCATGTCGTTATAAATTAAGAGACAGGCCCTTTCTGTCGCTTATATGTATGCATGAGGACCCACTCGACGACGGCCTAGCAAACATTAGCTCTGACAAACGGTTATGTATTTGGTTGCAATCCAGAGGACGTAGCCTTATGTTGGCCGGACGTTTTTGGCAGATTTTGATTCGACAGTCTGGAGCAATAACGAGACGACATTTCACTGAGTATCTTCCGGAATAACCCACATTAAACCAGATCATATGCAGAAAATGTACGATTGTAACTCACCAACGAATTCAAGACGATTAACATCGACGCCCAGTAGTTTTCCTGCGCTGGAAGTCTTCGAGGAGGCACAAGAGTTATCTTCACAATTTTCATCACCAGTGAGACTCCCATCAATCCTGGAGTCTCCACAAAGGTCACTAGGTTCAACGCGCGTTGATTCGTTGCAATTTTTATCCGGAACCATGGAGGCATCAGCTGTGGCCTTTCGCGAGGTCCCTTGGACGGATTCTTGAGTCACACCACTCACGCCCGTTTCAACTGCAAACAAAATATGTTTATAGTACTTTTTTCATTTTATGAGAATAAGGTTGATAACAATCACATCAAGAACATCTCAAAGCATTTTCTGCTCAAATACGAAGATGTAAAGTCGAATATAATGGCTCAATTACATGCGCTCTCAAGAGCATCATTTCCGGATCAAAGGTCCAACCATTCAATCTTCTTCGAGTTGAACGGGAGGGTTTACTTCCCCCTCGACCCAGAATAACATGCAATTAATCAAAGCCATCAGCAATGGACTTTCAAATTCTAATTTTAATCGACATTACTTCAAGACCGGGCGGCAAAAAATCGGAAAGTTTTAAAAGCCCCCGACATGGAAATAAATCACCGATGATAGCCGTAAAATATGAGGAGGTTTTATAAACCGTAAGCATGTTTACCGTGGAAAAATGAGACTCTTTCATCCTCGTTCTTCTACGGCCGATTGGTTTGCGAACATAAAAGTAATAGACTGCCAGCGAATTGATAGTGGAGAAAAGGTGAAAGCTGATCGTGATTCTGGGCAGAACTAGCGGAGAAGAAGATTGTGTTCGTGCCTTGAGACGTGGCATGTCCTGTTGATTCTTCGGTGTTCCCTTCCTTCACTCTCTTCATGGCTTCCACTAAAGGAGATGATTTGCCAATTATCGGATATTCTCCGCAGGAAAAATGGCCCAGCAACAAGGAGTACATGATATATTTTAAAAATAGATCCTTGAAGTCGAGGCGAAACAACTCAGAAGCTCAGTTACTAAACTGGAAGAATGATCACTAAAAATGCTGTTATCTAGGTATTCAAATGATCTTCCCAAAAAGAAATTCTAAGAGGATGGAAACAGCTACCAAATAGATGCTCAAATCCATATATATAAAACAGAGTTGTTGGTTACACCATTTATAACTCGAGATCGGATGGACTGTTTGTTATGAAACTTCATTTATGGATTCGTCTACGGCCTGGTTATTATAAAATATATTAAAACTCTGAAAAATCCTATGAAAATTTGCTTATGTAGGAAATGCTTTTCCTCCTTTTGAATAAGGCCACTAGTTTGACATAAATGACAGTTGGGCATCTACCAACTTCGCAACAACAACTAATCCAGAGCAATTAGTGTAGGAAAATGTTGAAACTCATCCCGCCCGATTCTTCTTCCACCTCAGCGGTCAATAACGCCAACAACTCAGATCAGGCTCTCAGATATCACCAATTCTACAATGGCAACAACATCAATTAGGGGAACCCGAAAGACATCGTCATTTTCCGTCGTTCCTCATTGTTACCGCCAGGGAACATATTCCCGAGTGATCTCCAGGCATTTCGATAAAAGAAATTAATGTTACCGATCGAGGGAGATGGTTCTGATTGATGGCACAGTTATCTACGGTCTGGTCCAGCACGCTGCGATGGGCATATTGTAGCTTCCTTCCGCGGCAGTCGCCGTTAATGCAGCCTAATGGACACGGTCGTGTGTTCTCTTTCTTCTTCTTTCGACGCGCTATTCACTTGTTAATTTAGATTTTCTGCATTCGATGCATAAAGGAAAAGAAGTAGGGGGTTGACAGTCAATGTCAATGGGAGATGAAGTTCTATTTCAGTATAACAGAACAATTGGGAAGTCATTCATACCACTTTATTCAAAACTTTTTTGATACAAAAATTACAACTATTTACTTTTTATTAAAACTAAAGTTAGTGAAAGTGGAATTATTGAAATTTAATTTAACATTAGATTCGTTGCTGTCCTCTCTGCTACTGAAAATCTATTTCCACTGCTAATATTTGTGATCTTGATGGGGATTTGAGTATGGTCTTATAGAATTTTGATTGCTATGACCTGTATTTTTCAGCAATTGTTGTTTTCTACACTACTCTTTGCCAATTCGCTAACAGCAATGGATCTATTCGAGTGATTTGTTATCTTTTGGTCCTTTATACATTCAAAGCAATTGCTACAGCAGCAGATTTAGTCAAACCATTTATAGTATTTCTGCCAACAGATACGAGGATGTATTGATATCTAGTTAGCCTAGACCAGTTCCATGCATAAATAAAATATTGCGATACCATATCAACGAACAGTAACTTATTAGAAGTTTCAGTGTAGAGTTCGACGTCAAAAAAGTAAACCAGAGTTACGCAATAAATAAAAAAAAGGAGTCCATCGAAATTGTAAAAATCGAAAAATTGGAGTATCGAGCCATCATCAAGTACTTGGATCCCCAAATGTTTGAATGTTGACCAAAAGCGTGCAAGGGTAGAAGCATCGCGTTCGATCTGTGCTCGATTTGAAAACGATGTAGACTTCTTAAACTGAATTGTTACCATGGATGAGACTTGGGTACATTTCTACGATCAAGAAACAAAGCAACAATCGATGGAATGGCGACACTCTGGTTCTCCAAGACCTAAGAAGTTTCGTGTCCAAAAATCTGCTGGAAAAGTTCTTGCTTCAGTTTTTGGGGATTGCCATGGAGTAATCATGATTAATTTTTTGGATAAGGGTAGAACAATAACTGGAGATTACTATTCGACATTACTGACCACTCTACGGGAAAAAATTAAAGAGAAAAGATGCGGAAAGCTATCCAAAGGTGTTTTGTTTTCACAGGACAACGCCCCAGTACACAAATCTCATGTTGTCATGCAAAAAATTCGTGATTTTGGGTTAACATTACTAGAACACCCCCTTTTATTCACCAGATTTGGCTCCGTCCGACTATCATCTCTTTCCTCAACTGAAAAAAGTTTAAAAGGTCGGAAATTTTCTTCCAGCGTGGAGGTAATAAAAGCTGTGGAGGACTGGTTTGCAGAGCAAGAAGAAACATTTTTTTTGAAAGGTCTAGAGACGTTGCATAATCGCTGTAATAAATGTAATCAATTAAGAGGAGAATATGTTGAGTAATAAAATATTTTGACATTGAAATTTTGTTTGGTTCTATAGTAGGCTAAGAATTTTTCAATATATCCTCGTATGTTATCGTTCTATTGTCAGTTAAATTTTTCTGTTGTCGATTTGGTTTGAAAAAAAGTCGTAGTGAGGTAATGTTGTCCCTTAGTTTTGACATAATTTATGAAAAAGACGTACAGGGCAGCTTTGTCTTTCACAATTGGAATCGAACCATTTACTACTTGTACACCTTTGAGAAGCACCTTGCCCCTTTTTACCGAACACTGGATTGTATTAAATGCGATTTGTTGGAGAGTCATTGCTATTTTTGTAGATTTGAAGAAAATCCACCAGACAAGCAACTGGTTCTCCTCCTCGTCAAGTCATTTCAATAGCATCAACCTGTATCTTTCAAACGGAGCCGAGCTTTGATGAATGACGTAAAGAAAGTTGAATAAATGTGCGAGTCAAAGACTCACGCTGTATATTCAGATGACGACAGGCTGAATCAACAAACCTCTTCGAATTTGTCTTCATCTTGTTTTATTGACCACCCCAACACAAAATGATGGTGATGGAGCAAGATGATTACAAACTACGTTCTGTCCACCAACAAAAACTACCAATTTGGTAACATTCTAAGATTGAACCACATAACATCCCCCCATAAAAGCCATCTAATTAATATATGTTTTATTACGGCCCCATAAAATATTAATATCGAAGGTAAACGTTCTCCCGGCCTAGCCCCCATATAAATCCGGGATCCTCCCGCATACAGAAACCAATTCTCCTCCAAATATTCGAATATGAGAAATATACATTGTTGACGGGATATAAAACAATAATAAATCACCTAAACCCCAGGCTTTAATTCCGAGCCGCAATCAATTTCAGACGGCAATAAAAATAATATCGCCGAACCTGGAGACGCGGTGTCAATTGCGTTTTTATGCTTTATTTCTTGGGAGGGAGACGGGGAGAACAACACATAAATAAATTTTTCCCAAGCTGAAGAAAGCGGTGCAGTTGATTACAACACTTTAATTCAATATCGAAGTATGCATAGAATTTATGCCCTTAAATACGTCGGGGCGTTTCGAAGTTTAATCAATTTTCCGAACGAGAAAAGGAAATCACGACTGCCTCCAAGGAGGTGGAGAAGGCACGGGAGACAAGACGGGTCAAGTGTGATTGCTCGATTTTATTATTTGCGTTACACCTTCTTCCAATCCAATTTCCAACGACCGGGATGTCTGAGGTGTTTTGTGTTGTGTTGTCTTGATTATTTTCGAGGGCGGTTTTGTTCTTCTTCTACTTTATCCTCATGGGACTTTTACCGTCGTGGGATATTGGAATATTCTCGTGTTTTGTATTCCAAACGGTATTTCATCAGCTCTTGTTGTCCTCGAAAGAATTATGTCATGAGATACAGGTGTTCCATTTGAAAATGGAGTTTGCAGATTTTTGTCAACCTCACAACCATATCATATTAGTATTTTTCGACACGGTTGAATTTAGGCCTTATTTTAGCCGTACGCCCTGCAGACGCACCCTGTATAAAAAATGAATTGCAATCATTTTCACATGTAATAACGAGGACATTCGCCGTATATCAAAAACCCAGATACAACCATCGTTTCATAAGCCCCTTTTCCACACAAAGACACAAACAACGTCTCCTCTTTGCGTCTCTGTGCCGCGGTCAAACTGCCATTTTTATTAGCAAAGTTTTCGGACCAATTCGCACATACGGACCCGTATTTATTTGTACCGCCGCAACGGCAAATATATTTTTTTAGCGGGACTGCCAATCCTTTCGGCCCCACGGGGCCATCCCGGCGTAATTAAAGTCCGGTCAACATGGGATGTTGTAACGTATTTGGGCATGTTTAGCAGTTGGTAGGACTGTCGCGGATGAGGGCGCGGTTTGACGCCGCGTCCGCTCGACGCACCGTCCGTTGGACCGTGAAGCGTCACGGTATTCCAGTTGACGGTCTTTTCCCCCATGACCGGTGGACTGTGGGGCCTCTTTCTTTGCCGATGACGTTATGATTCATGGCTGCATGTCGTACGAGATTGATCGGGGCGAAATTTCGACTTTCACCTTCTACTGCCCGCGGATGACTTAGCTAATACACAGGGGCTTTCAGATTTCTAGGAATTGCACCTGTCTGGTTCTCGCACTATCTTCTCGAGATTCTTTCTACTTGGGCTCGCACTGTCTCGGGCTTAGGTTCAAGGGAACGCCATAGAAGTAGGTACACGAAATCACAGAGTTCGGTAGAACCCGCAGAAATTTTTCTCAGAGGGGGCAAAATAAAAATTAGGAAGTAATATTGAGGTGTCGTGCTGAAAAACGATATGGCCATCAAAATCTCAGGGGGGCATGGCACCTCTGCCTTTCATTTTTCCAAGTTCACGCCCTTAATTTTTTACCTAAAAGCTTGATTTTTTTTTCAAATTGAACTTAAAGAATGTCTTGTGGGCACTCCAACTTCTTCTCTTTGAAAAAATTATTTTTTCGCATGAAAAAATCGGCTACGGCACCGATTCTCCATTCAAAAACGCCCCTCAATTTTTTACCTAAAACCTTGATTTTTTTTTAAATTGAAGTTGAAGGATGTCTTGAGGGCAATCCAATTTCTTCTCTTTGAAAAAATTATTTTTTCGCATGAAAAAATCGGCTACGGCACTGATTCTCCAGTCAAAAAGTGCCTTTCATTTTTCCAAGTTTACGCCCTAAATTTGTCACCTAAAAGCTTGATTTTTTTTTAAATTGAAGTCGAAGGATGTCTTGAGGGCACACCAATTTCTTCTCTCTGAAAAAATTATTTTTTCGCATGGAAAAATCGGGTTGAATTTGAGAGTCTATGAATATTGACTTCATAATCGTTTTTCGGCGGTTGTTCATCAATTTTTTCTTAGAAAATTCATTGGAGTGACCTCGACAAATCAATTTTCTATATTTAAAAAAAATTCATTTGGATAGGCGATTAAATAATTCAAAAATAATGGAAATACTAAAAAGACTTCCGGAAAGTGTCAAATCGCAGAGAATTCTCTGAAATTTCAGGAGAATTAAAAAACAATCAAGCTTTCAGGTGGAAAATCGAGGGCGTGAATTTGGAAAAATGAAAGGCACTTTTTGAATGGAGAATCGGTGCCGTCGGCCAAAGTATAACGGCCCCTTAAGGTCGCCAAATGTTGAAATTCGGCGAATAACAATAACACTGTTACCCAATTGTACACCAACACAGCATTTCTTCCGGACCATTGCTCTGGAAACGTGTATCAAAAGTTGACATGGTCCATTGGTCCACAATAGCACCCATACCTAATATGCACGGTAGAAAGAACTAATACTCTAATAGCATTCGGTGCAAATAGTGCCCCTTTCAATCTTCTATATTACACATAATCTACTTATCCAAGCCGGTCGACGAAGTCATATAAACAAGAGTGGACATTCTGACAACAGCACGTTGCTAATATGTTCAATAACTGTAGAAGCCTGTCAGATTTTTGATACTTACCCTGTTTGGATTACAGATTTTATACGCTTTTATTTGATTACAGAATTGGTCCGCATACATTTCCCCAAACCGGTCTATTCTTCTAACCATTAGTTGGTAGTAAATTTGGTTTAATTTCGTTGCTTTGTTTTTTGGAAAAATATGCAAATGAATACCTTGTAGGTATTTTCAAAAGCCAACTGCCCATGTGACCACTCATTTTTGAACCCTCGTCACTTTCCTGTAATTCGATGTTCGCATAAAAGAATTTAGAGGAAATAAAAAAGTTTCTAGTTTTAACTGCCCATATTCAACTCTATATACATATGAGCGAGTATTTTTCAGAGCTCCATAAATCCAGAGATCATCAGGTGGGCCATAATATACCGAAATTGATCTAGTAGTCGTTGGTCAGAGAAATGCGTTTTTATCTACGTTCATCGACGACCATTATTCTGTTATACTTCCTATCTTTATGTGATAAGTTGCGAAGACGATATTGGGTGCTAATTATGATAAATGGCTCAACTTATATATTATAGGAGAATGTTCGCAACTGCATATTTTTAGATAGTGTGAGTGAGTGTTTTCTCATGTTTCCTAATGGCGAATTCATACAATTACTTGGCTTTCTTTGGATTTAGTTCACCGACCATGAGGATTTGTTCATAGAACGTCAATTACCAGTCACTCGTGTTGGAATCGTTTTTTAGAGGCTTTGACGTTCTGCCATGTAGAAGGATGAGGAAGGCAAGAAATCGGCCTGGTGTCGAAACATCTTCACCTAAATCCAGATCAACAGCAAATCGTAGCCCACATGGGGCATAAAAATGTAGGTACGGCGAGGTTTATTGGTCGAACCGCGCAGCGATCCGAATTACCATTCATGAACCGCGATGCGGATGCGAGGAAATCATGAAAATGCGTGCGGCAATACGATTTTATTGGAAAATTCGGGGAGGCGAATGGTGCCGGAAACACGCACAGTTCTCCAGATAATAAATATCGCAGGACCATATTTCACATTTATGCCTCTTTTACTGATTCATGGCTGTCAATTGAGAGATTTTCCGGTTTTTATTTTCTTTCCGAGAGTGTATTGAACGGCTATGAATAATTTTTTCCCGGGGGATCCGCTCGAGTTGATAGTTTGTTAGGTTATCACCTTGATCTATATTGTTTTCGCGATGCTATATATCGATGCTGTCTTTTTTATTGAAGCGTCGTTTTATTAGTTTCGATAGATATGTATCGAATTCCTTTTATTGTCTATTTGTTTCTGATATTACCAATAAATCGGAAAACTTTCTAGTCTACTTTCATGACCAGCTTTTGTCCAAAATTGGTTAGGTCGAATGCGAAGAGCTAGTTGTGGTGGGAATATGCCGGAAGTTATTCTTAAAACATACGAGGATGTATGAATATCTAGTTAGACTAGACCAGTTCCATGCATAAACAAAATATTGCGATACCATATCAACGAACAATAACTTATTAGAAGTGTCAGTGTAGAGTTCGACGTCAAAAAAAAACCAGAGTAACGCAATAAATGAAAAAAAAAGTGTCCACCGAAATTGTAAAAATCGAAAAATTGGAGTATAGGGCCATCATAAAGTACCTGTATTTAAAAGGGTTAAGAGGTGAGCAGATTCACGAAGATATGCTTAATACTCTTGGTGATCAATGTCCTTCGTATGCGACCGTGAAAAATTGGACTGCGAGCTTCAAAAGAGGTAAATTTTCCATTGAAGATGATGACCGATCGGGATAGCCAGTCTCTGTGTCAGTCCACGAAAATATCGATGCAGTTCATGACATGATTTTATCAGACCGTCGAATTGGGCTAAAACGGATATCTGAAGCATTGAAGATTTCATACGAACGCGTTCATCATATGGTTCACGTCAATTTGGACATGAGAAAAATTTCTGCAAAATGGATCCACAAATGTTTGAATAATGACCAAAAGCTTACAAGGGTAGAAGCGTTCAATTTTAAACATGCTGTAAAAAATATTTTAATTAGAGGTGCATTTTACGACATTGATGACTTTTTAAACTGTGATCTGAAACAATACCTGTAGGACCTTTTTATTTGTGCTCGGTTTATTTTCTTTGTTTTAACTGTTTTGTATAAAATAATTTATTGTATAGAGTTTATATATCACTATATTTTATATTGACGAATGCAAACAATGTATTCAATTGTGAAGCATGAATAAAGATTATTATAATCTGTGCTCGATTTGAAAACGATGAAGACTTCTTAAACCGAATTGGTGCTATGGATGAGACTTGGGTACATTTCTACGATCCAGAAACAAAGCAACAATCGATGGAATGGCGACACTCTGGTTCTCCAAGACCTAAGAAGTTTTGTGTCCAAAAATCTGCTGGAAAAATTCTTGCTTCTGTTTTTTGGGATTGCCATGAAGTAATCATGATTGATTTTTTGGATAAGGGTAGAACAATAACTGGAGATTACTCTTCGACATTACTGACCACTCTACGGGAAAAAATTCAAGAGAAAAGCCGCGGAAAGCTATCCAAAGGTGTTTTGTTTTTACAGGACAACGCCCCAGTACACAAATCTCATGTTGCGATGCAAAAAATTCGTGATTTAGGGTTAGAATTACTAGAACACCCCCCTTATTCACCAGATTTGGCTCCGTCCGACTGTCATCTCTTTCCTCAACTGAAAAAAAGTTTAAAAGGTCGTAAATTTTCTTCCAACGAGGAGGTAATAAAAGCTGTGGAGGACTGGTTTGCAGAGCAAGAAGAAACATTTTTTTGAAAGGTCTAGAGACGCTGCAAGTTCGCCGTAGTGAATGTATTTAATTAAGAGGAGAACATGTTGAGTAATAAAATATTTCGACATTGAAATTTTGTTTGGTTCTATAGTAGGCTAAGAATTTTTCAATATATCCTTGTATGCCGGAAATTATTTTCAAAATATCTATAAATGTCATAAAATTATCTTTCAAATAAAAGAAATTGGCTTCCATTTCAATTTAAATGTGTTTTATTTCAATTTGAAGTTTTTATCAGTATTCCCATTTTTTTCTCCCTTTATTTCTTTATTTTTTTCTCTCTCCCTTTCTTTCTTCCTCTTTTTCTTTCTTTGTCTTTCTTTCTTCCTTCCTCCGGTAGATAGGCTGATATCGTCGCTAATTGACCCAAAAAACGAGTATCAGTCGTTGCTCTTTTTCGAACCCTGTTTTTCGTCAAATCTTCACGTTATACCACCGAAAACAACAGATTTGACGAAATGCCGAACATCATTAACGGTCGATCCGCCAGGATAGGACCATTTCCGAGAATAATACCTCGTTACGCTCTCCGCAAAGCGTTTTCCATCTAGATCTTCATTAAACTCCCGTCCTGATTGAAAACATACACGTCGCCGCGTGTTCCGTTATAAATTTGGCCACCCCCCGGTAGGTCCGGCCGTCGTTTGTGATCCGGTGTGGTTAATCGGGACGTAGGTTCGTTATCTGCACTTTACCGTTGATCGATGTCCCTGAACTTCCTACTGATCGTGTACCTTTGAGCACGTGCCGTCGGAAATCCAGCTTTCTGAGCCACGCGACCTCAAATCCCTGCTCCAGATCGTTCCTCTCCGTTCGGTCGCGATTCCCACAGCCAGAAAAGGCCGACAGGGCCCTCTTCCCCCTTTTTTCTCGGATTTGTCCATTGAGAGACGCAGCATCCGTACGCGATTTATTTTCGTAATTAGATTTGCTTTTGTTCGGTTCGCCCCGTGTGCTCTTTTAAATGGAGTATAACGATTATTTATTACCTTTGTTGATTCGATTCTTTTTTATGAGATTCACTTAGTGCTTATTACGGTTCTGTTGCGCCTCGTTGGAGCCCACGGAAGGCATTTGTGGGAACTACAGCTTCAACAGTCAGACAAGCGATGAAAACGTAAATTAAAATAGTAATGATCTATGGTTGCATCAATACACGAAGAGGGCGGGCCCACGGTTAGACTCTTGCGGAACCCCTCATGATTTCGACGAAGAAGCTTGTAAATTAAAAGAACGATAGCAGGAAAATATATTCACACATTTTTTTTTCTGAAGTTTGCTTCTTGGCATATGCTTCATGAATGTTCTTATTTTGAAATAAAGTAAGTTTATCAACGGCTTCGATTTGAAACGAGTTTTCTGAAAATGCCAAGACGTAAGTTAACAAACGCTGAGGCTTATAGGGCTATCGGAATGCTACAGGGTGGCCTAACTCGGGTTGTTGTAGCGGAAAGGCTCCAAGTCAGCCAAAGTGTGATATCTCGACTTTGGAATAGGTTCAGGGAGACAGGTTCCGTGTTGGAAAGACCAAGGCTTGGTGGGCGACGAAAAACAACACCTGCTCAGGATCGTTTCATCACCGTTTCGGCGAGAAGAAACCCTACATATACGTGTAGAATGCTACGGAATGCTGTTCAAAATGCAGATGGGGTCCAAGTTTCCATCGAAACCATCAGACGACGTTTGAGAGAGGTGAATCTAGGTTCTAGACGTCCATTAATAGGAATTTCATCAACACCTGACCATGAGCGTCAAAGACTTGAATGGGCAAGGCAACATATCAATTGGAACGATCAATGGCGTAGTGTCCTTTGCACTGATGAATCCAGATATGGACGATTTTCAGATTCTCGAAGAATAAGGGTATGGACAATCCCACGCATACCCCATAATCGTCGCTATGTCCAAGAAGTCCATCCATTCCGAGGGGGTAGTGTTATGTTTCAAAGGGCGCACAGATCTACACATTTGTCCTGGGAATATGACCGCCTTACACTATAGGGAGCATGCCATTGACAATGTTGTGCCAAATTTTCACGCTGCTATTGGTGAAACTTTTCAATTTTTAGACGATAACGCTAGACCGCACCGTGCAGCCATAGTTGAGAATGCGCGCGAGGAGCTTGGTATTCCACATTTACCAATACCTCCGCACTCACCAGATTTGAATTGCATAGAACATGCATGGAATATGCTCCAAAGAAGATTAGATAATCATCAACCTACCCAAGAATCCTTAAATGATCTGAGAGAGCTTCTGCCCCGTTTATGGAACCAAATTCCTCAAGAAATGTTCAACAATCTCGTGTGTAGTATGCAAAGAAGATGTCAAGCTGTTATTGATGCCCGTGGAGGCCATACATTTATTGGTAGTTTTAAAATGCTTGAATTCTCTGATGGGAATCAAATTTCGTTCTCGATATTCAATTTACCTAATTAACCTTTGCAATGTTAAGCCTTGTTTCCAGATTCGCGTCTCACCAAAATATTCAGATACAACTGATGATATTCATGAAACAAACCGGGTATAATTTATAATAATCAAGCTATCGGCACATCTCCATCTCAAAGTTCATCATAAAGGTAGCAATGATGACCAATTACTTAATTGAAACGAATAAATAACCAATTGAGATACAACAACCACACATGGCTCGAGTTAAACCACCCGCAACAGATCCTAAATTAGACGAAATATCTAATAATCTCCCCTAATTTAAACGAAGTGTTTCGACCAAGTCAACTTCCTAAAGGTGAGGAGAGGTTCGCGAGTGCGTGCCACAGGATCCTTTTTCGTATAAATAGAGATGTAATCATGGCGCCCTCATGTGCCATACGGGAGCGAAAACTAATAGCTTTAAATTGGGTTTGATTAGTCTACATACCTGCAGCTGTCACCTCTCACAGTAGACAGTTTCGTCCGCTGTTGCCAGCTTGTCTACTCTATTGAGCAGAAAACTGATGAACCAGGAGTTGTACCTTTGAAGTTATGCAGAACAAATTTGCTACTATTATCCTGCTTTGGTTTCAACTTATTTTGTCGATATTGTTTCAAATTACTGTGTGTGATTTTCGATAGTTTTGTGGTAAGATTTCAATGATTTTGGAAGATCAACAGCTGTCGATAAATGCCTTGACAGAAAAATATATTTTCTATATCTCCTTTCGACTTAGTCCATGACCCAAAGTGTCTTAAAGATGTTTTGATTTTGCATCATTCTCACGCTCTTTAGAAACTTGGCAACACGGCGAGAACTCGGGGACAAGTTTACCTACCTTCGTTTTACTTTTAATTGTTCCCAGCTATCCCCGATACGGGTAGACGCCCTACAGACCTTCAGGACCTTAATGTAGTTGATTTATATTTTAATTGTCTTCACCTCTAAAAGGTTTCATTGTTGTGTCTTAATCAACATCTGCCGGGTTTCTCATCATCTCAATTGGTCCTTTATTGTTCCCATAATTTATATCGATTTGTGCACTTAGTGAAATTTCCTCCCTTTCCATCAGTGTAAATGACGGAAATTGATAGAATTGAACGTAGGTAGTTACTGTCCCAGTCGTCTTTAGATTGCTCGAAGAATTGTTCTACTGATGGATTACAGAGAGGGTTGTTCTGATTTTTGATTGGCGACAAGGGCAAGATGTATGAGGGGATGCTGGCGAATCTGGAAACTCATTCAAGCTTCCACACCAATTAGTCTATTGTCACACTTTTGTTCTTTGAGTCCCCCGATTGAACAAGAAAAATAGGCACCGATGTTGAGAGCCGGTGTATTCAAGTACCTGTGAATTGTCAAATATTGCTGCTCAGCAAGGAGAGAGTAATTGGCGAATTTGTCTTAGCAAGTGGATGAATCTAGAGACCTGTTGGAGCTGCAAGTAGGGCCTCACTTGCCAGGTAGTAGATAAATTTGACTAACGGTTCATAGTTAGAAAGAGGTCACAGTTCAATGCGACCTCAAGGTCTATTGTGCTTCCTGAAAGAACTGTTTTCACCACGCACTTTACACCTCGCTTTCCAGTTCCAGAGATCTAATGAAATCCAATATCTGGGAAGGTTTTGACGAGACTTGTTCCTAACTCCTGCAAGTCTCTTGCCCAAAGGATTTTTTTCTTCGGCTGGCAATGGCAAGGCATTCCGTGACTACCACTACAGGAACAGACGCAGGATTAATCTGACCTGGCACCAAACTCCCACTGTCGTAGGGCTCCTGCTTGAGCTCGCTCAAGAAAAATGTTGTTTTCAAATCTCACCAAAGTGTAGATGCTACCACATTGTTAAATCTCATGAACAACCCCTCCGTGCATGCGAGGTTTGCTTTGTCGAATCCAAATCCTTTGTATCCTTTCGGATGCATCCGTGCACATTGGAGATTCGATTTAATATCATCCATTATCAGACAACGGGCAGAGGTGTGACATAGAATTAGCATAAGCATTAATAAAGGAATTAGTTCCAGTTCTCCGGCTCTCGCAACTGCATGTCGAAGTGCGAGTGCAAGCGACAGACACAACGTCCACTGCGAGTGCTTGTGTCGTTCCTGTCATCTCTCCTACTGCCATTATTACGTAAGGTTTATTTCTCCAGCCACGTATGCAAGGGGTGGTTGGGCTGGGGTTGTTTCTCTCCCCTTGAGCGTTACAAATCGACGTGCTATTGCGTCTGGATACTCCGTGACTTTGAATCGAATTTCGATCAGATTTAGACTATTGTGATTGGGAGATGGACCTTATCGCGTAGATGGGTGGAGGACATGCATTAATATTTATGCAGTATTTCAAATAATGAATGGATGAACCATTAAATGTTGAAGCCATATCATTCTTTCGATAGTATTAGTATTTAATTTCTAAATAGGTCACACAATATTAGGAGAAATATTTATTTTCTACCAGAAATGTAATCATTAACTTCCAATACCTAAATCTTTTTCCTTTGGCGTTTTTGATGATAATAATAAGACCCTGAATGATCTGTGGCATCCATTGCTCCAGATTTTTAAATAATACAACAGTTCCAATGACGAACAAATCACAAATTCAGTAAAATGTTACTTTTCTAAAGAGATTTCCTTCACCAGGGTGAAAATGTCTGCAGCTCATTTTACCATCTTTTATCTGGATCTTTCCTCTCGAACTTATTCTCCAGGCTTCTTGTCTCAACTTTGAGACTTAACAAACACTCCTATTTGGTATCAAAGCAGTTGGAATGTTGATAGAAGAATAAGGAACAAACTTTTTATCCAGAAACAACTCAGCTCATGTATTTTTTTTTTGGGCTATTTCAGTTCAATTGAATACGAAACAGTATGAAGTATGATAACATTATCACTAATTGACATTTTTACGACGTCCAAATGCGGGCTCTTCGAGATATGATTAGTGAACGGTATGGTAGATCGAGGGGGTCTTAAAAAAGGGTGGTAGAGAAAGTAAGAGGATTAATAACAACTCGGCCCAGGGTGCTATAATTCCGGAATGAGTCATCCTATCCAGCGTCATCTGAAGAAATGGGGGCAATGATGCGACCTCCCGTTATAAACACAATTATTAATAGTTGACTTACCTTCAACTATGATGGATGAATTGTTTCGTCTGCAGACGAGTTAAACGGATATCGCTAGGTCTAACAGAATCTATGGTTCGGGTGGAAATTTAATGGCGGCCAATATGGAGGAGTAATTTGCGCTTTTCGAGCGCGGTAATCGTCAGGAATTAAATAAAGGAGTTTGCTGCTGTTCGAATGCGAAGTTTGGAGTTTTTACGTCGGATAATTTAGGGGATTATTTCTTAGGAGGAATAATGGGAGAAGTAGTTGAAAGTGTGAGATTTTCATTCTTGATCATTTTGGTTTTTTTCCAAATTAATCTGCGCAAAAAAATTAACGCACATTATGGAAATCTCAAATTTATTCTACAACTGAAGGTGTTCTCAATGATAATTATTTTTATCAGAATTATGCATGCATATGTTATCCACTTTCAACGTTTTTCTTCAATACAGATGTTTTCTCCCAGCAGGAATAAAAAAAGATGATATTATCAGATTTTGAATGTATTGGCTCCATTCTTAAATCAGTTGTTCTCGATCAATTCTAGTGATCAATAGTTTTTCTTTCGTTTGATTTCGAAACACGCAATTTGACCCAAGCAGTAGTTTTGCGAGAAGAAGGGTGGACATACACAAGAATTGCAGAAAGGTTTGGAGTTTCCCATACAAGTGTGTCCAGAATGTTGCAGCGATTCAGGGAGACAGGTATGAATGTCCGAAGACCAGGACAGGGAAGACCACGGGTAACAACTGCCATTCAAGAAACGTTACTTGAGAGTTTCTTCGTTGAGACAACGGTTTGCAACCGCTCGCCTCCTACAAAATCAGCTGGAGCAAACTCATGAGGTGCAAATTAGCACTCTTACAATAAGAAGTCGCCTCAGAGAATAATATGATTTAAGGCCTCGTGTCGCGGCAAGAGGCCCAGCTCTTACCCCAGCCCATCGAAGGGCGCGTTTGGATTTTGCGAGAGAGCATATCCATTGGGAAGATGCCGATTGGGAAAGAGTTCTCTTCACAGATCAGTCTAGATTCTGCCTCTACCATTGTGATCGACGTTCCCTTGTATACAGACGTCCACATGAAAGATATGCTCAGTGCAATTTCCTGAATACTACTGGTTTCGGGGGAAGATCGATTATGGTATGGGGTGGAATATCTTTGACTGCTCGCACAGACCTAGTGGTCGTTGATAATAGAGCTATGAATGCTGATAAGTATATAAGGAACATTCTTGAAGAGCATGTAGTGGCATTGGCCCCATTCATTGGTGAAAATTTCATTTTTATGGACGATAATGCCAGACCCCATCGTGCGCGCATCGTTCAGGAGTACCTTGAAGAGGTTGAAGTCTCTCGAATGGAATGGCCAGCAAGAAGTCCAGATCTCAATTCGATTGAGCAGGTTTGGGACAACCTCAATGGAAGGCTGAGAAGTTCAGAAAATCATCCAGCTACTCTTAATGACTTAGGAATCCAACTCGGATAAATCTGGGAAGGATTAGATCAGAACATTTCAAGATCACTCATTTTGAGTATGAATCGTCGTTGTCGAGCTGTAATTAACGCAAGGGGTGGAAATACCAAGTATTAAATCACTTATCAGCATTTCAGTATTTTCAAAATTGTTCATTTCTCTTCTTTCACATAAGATTCGGTGAAATCTGAATTTTTCTTCCATTTAATGTGTCTTGTTTCGTTCAAAACTTTCCCGAGAGAACATAAAAAATAAGTTATAAGGTCAATGTAGGGTTAACTTTCATTAAAATTGAGATTTTCAGAATGTGCGTTAATTTTTTTGCGCAGTGTATTTTCTTTTAATCACACGAGAAATTCCTCGAAGGATATCGCTAAGACGTCTGTGGGTATAATCCAGTGGCGGATATATAGAGGTAAAGGGCTCCCAACAAACTTTTGAAGAAGAAATCGAAGAACCTTCTTTGGGTTCACTGCGACCTTAAGGTACCCCCTAAAAGAGCTGTTTCGAATTCCGAATGCCTATTAGTACAAAGAGGGGCCCCCCTGTGTAGAACCACAAGCTTAGAAGGAGCTTGATACTTCCTGTAACGTCCAGAAGGAAGAGAAATTCTGGGACAGGTCGAGTTTTCCAAATAATTTCCCCCACAAAGTGTGTTATTCGAGAGCGCCATTTCCGTCTCATCCCCCTGTTCGCCGCCACTGGCCAGCGCATCCGGCGTCCACCGTAATGGACGCGCCGTCCGTCGGCGCCGAATAAGTGTAATTCCAAAACTTGCGTCCAAGTTACCTCGAGCGTCGAAGAAAGGCAGTGGCCACAATGTACCTATTATATTAAATCAACGAGTGACCGTGGCAAAACAACGCTGGCGCGGAGTTGGCCGGAAATGCCGGTTCTGTGTCATTATCACCTCCATCGAACAAAGGAGATGAGGAATGGCTGCAGAGAAAAGAACTGCATTAGGAGAGAGGGCCACTTGCAATGGAAGACACAGACGTCGGTGAGGCGCCTGAGACGCCGGAAGTGCGTCCTTTCTGGAGATGGAGGAAATGGGGTTAGGGATCGCCGGCCAAATATTGTTTTGCGAGGCTGAGGTGGATTGTCTGGTCAAGACCTGGGGGAGGAAATGCATTTACAATGCTGCTCCAGCAGTCGCTTGGAAACAATATGAAAGGTTCGAGAGCGAGGAATGAATTCATCATCTTTTGGAGGGTCCCAGCGATGTTAAATTCTTATCCAATTATGCAGCATCATCCTTCTTAATTCGAAATGTTTCTGTCTGGATTTGTAGTCTTATTCTTGGTTTGGCTGCTGTTGGTCTTTGTTATGTCCCTTTTTCCATCGCTAAATGCCCAATGTACTAATTCTCACAAACTTCAATAGTTCTTGAATGATGTGGCTATATGCAACCTCAGTTGGTTGTTAATCTTGGTAAACAAGACACAGACAAGAACTACGTACCAAAAGTAAAGATTGGGACACGTAGATTACGAATCTGTAAGTAGAATTCTACTGTGACGCGTAGTTTGAAAAATAATCGACCTTGAGTCGAAAACTCGCGAAAAATAGGTCATTTTTGGACTGCCGTATTTGTCAGAAAAATTGATTTATACAGATGCTGATTTTTTTGCATATAGATTGATCCTTTGTGAATCAAAAAAACCAATTTTCATCCATCAGAGTCGAACAGTTCAGATTTTCTGATTTTTTTCGCGAAGGTCCAAATTTTCCGATTTTTCATCGTTCGTAAATCAAAAACTGTTTTCCTCACGGAAGAACTGATTGGATTTTCTTAATCTACGTCCTCGAATTAGTGAATGGTGTGATTTTGAAGTCGATCGGAGCCAAAAAAAATTTTTCGAAAAATCGAAATTTTTCCATACCTTATTAGTATAGGATTTTTCGCAAAAATTCGAATCCCGCCTATCGATACGAAATTTTCACCATTCATCAATTCGATGCCGTAGATTAAGAAAATCCAAACAGATTTTCTCTGAGACTAATTGTTTTTTGAATATGGCTGATGGAAAATCGGAAAAAATGGACCTTCGCAAAAAAAATCAGAAAATCCAAACCCTTCGTCTCAGGTATATAAAAAGTACACCATTTTATTCTTAAAGAACTAAAGTATAACAAAAAAAATCAGCTCCTCTCAATTCCAGTTTTTTTTGGTGTTACGTCACTCCAAAGTCGACCAATTTTTCGCCAATTTTCCACTCAAGGTCGAATATTTCCTGAACCAAAAATTTCTCGGAAAAACTATTTAGCGCATCGTAATCTACGAGTCGATATACTACAAAAAAAATTTTTTCATCGGACTTGAAAAAATTTCGATCTCGGCCATCTTGTTCGAAATTTTTCTAAGTCCGATACCTGGCTTATACAGCTTTGTTTTCCAAACTATTCAAGCTTACAATGGTGACCCTGTAACCAGGGGATCCACTGTCTTTGTCCTCTCCACATAATCTACACTCGTCAGTTTTTGTTCACTTATTCTCATTAGGTACTCCCTGAGGTGGCAGGGTCTTTGAAGAAAGCCAGTTTTATTCAGATAAAGGAGTCTCGAAGACTGAACATTCGTTTTGGAAGGTCTCAGCTCTGGAATAGTCTTTCCACTTTCCTCTTGAACCAGAAATGGGGAAAGGCTACAGTTCTCCTTTTCTGTCTGGTGTATTGACCCCCTTTTGCTGGGTCACTGTGAGATCCAAAACTTGTCTATGGCCGCATATTGCGATTATTTTTCAGGTGGAGATTTAGGCAAATGTGTGCTCGAGTATAGCTTGAGTGGCATACTGATGAAACCTTTGCAAAGACCCAAGCTGCTATAGAAGCCTTGGTAGTCAACAGTATCAGAACTTCCATAGCTTCTTATATTTATCGTGTCTCTCTTCATAAATTTCTCATATGTAGAATCTTCAATTCCTCCTCCATATCATATGGGCTCTCCTTTGAGCTTGGGATCTTCAGAACTTTGCTCAATTTTCATCTTGATGATTCTGAGTTTAGCTTTCTGATGTTGTACCTTCTATCCTCCTCTTCAACATGGAGGTAAAAATAGCTTAGTGGCAAGTCAGGCCCAGGTGTTAGGGGTATGACAGGAATGCAATGCCAAGTTGGTGTAGCTTTCAGGTTCCACTGTGCTCTCCCTTTTAATCACACCCTCACTGAGATTCAGTCACATGGCCCCCGATCCGTCTAACCCTTCATTTCTCCTATCTGTTATCTGACGACGTAGTACAAACATAGATGACAATGTGGGGTGAAGCAAGGGACACACTTCCGGACTTAGATCACACAGATCTCGACCCACTGGCGGTCAAAGCGCGAAGACTTTCCAGAGATAAATAACTATGTCTTCTTGATGGTATTAAGACGGTCGTTAACGACCTTCATCACTGGAGATTGCGAGGAGGAGAGGAGAGGATATCTTGGAGAATAAAGTTTGGAGAATCTTAAATTATGGCCGGGTTTCCGGTGTGTATGGTAGATAGCGGCGTGAATCAAGAAGGCTTCGAGCCCTTTGACCGTTTCGCTTCCCAACTTGCCTGGCTCTTGCTTCAGTTGAGTAGGTACACACATGTCGCTCGGTAATTTACTCTCATCAGATCGGACGCATCATTTTTGACGCGGACTGTATCGTCGAGCGCTGCTGGGAAAAAGAGCAATATGTGATCCCTGGCGTGCGGCGATGTCAATGCAGAAATGATGACGATTATATAGCAAAAGTAATTTTCCCCTTCATTTGCATTCTTGATGAAAACCTCATCGACCGTGTATGCGTTCACCGGGCTGTTACTCCACCGATGCGCACTTGTTTTACCCTGATGTGTGCCGTTCGAACGGGAATACTTTATTACGTCTCACATTAGCTGTTTGCTGATGTGGTAGCAGGAAAAGAATTATTATACGAGGATGTATTGATATCTAGTTAGCCTAGACCAGTTCCATGCATAAACAAAATATTGCGATACCATATCAACGAACAATAACTTATTAGAAGTGTCAGTGAAGAGTTCGACGTCAAAAAAGTAAACCAGAGTTACGCAATAAACAAAAAAAAAGATGTCCACCGAAATTGTAAAAATCGAAAAATTGGAGTATCGAGCCATCATCAAGTACCTGTATTCGAAAGGGTTCAGAGGTAAGCAGATTTACGAAGATATGCTTAATACCCTTGGTGATCAATGTCCTTCGTATGCGACCGTGAAAAATTGGACTGCAAGCTTCAAAAGAGGTGAATTTTCCATTGAAGATGATGACCGATCGGGAAGCATTTAGACATTCCGTACTCACGTACGGCACCAAACGCGAATAGCGCTATGTTGTGTTTCTTTCAACAAGCCCTAGACAAATCGCTTATAACTTCTTTCGGTATCAACGATTTCCTACACATATAATATAGAGGTTCAATAAAAAAAGAATAAAAATAAATCGAACTATAGGTAGGTATTAATGCCCTCGCTCCGCTCGCGCGTTATATATCAGTTGATTAAATTTTCAATTACTTTACATATTTTGATAACCTATTCTCATCTCCATTTAATTTTTCAATTAGGTAGGTAGAGATGTTTTTAGTCTGAACTATACTACCATTGAGTTTAAATATATTTGAACTCAATGATTGTATCTCGGATTTTTATGGAAAGTTGGAAAGTGATTGAATTCATCGAATTTTCATGTTTAGAAAATTACGAAATGATTGTACTCCATTCAAATCAGACGTTTCCATTTCATTGCTTCAAAATTTAAAAGTTCTTCCTTTATAACTCTTCATCTCAAAAGTATTCCATTTGGATGCTGCAGAATATAAAATAATACCTACCTATATTACCAGTAAAGATTCATTCATCACTTGGAATAATTTCACTTTCAATCAGATGAATAAAATGATAAATACCGAACTTCAATTGAATTACGTTTAGGTATTATTATTATACGCCGTTTCGCATTCGAAGTGAGATTGGTCAGGTGAATAGCAGAGCGCTATTCGCGCTTGGTGCCGTACGTGAGTACGGAATGTCTAAATGCGATCGGGAAGGCCAGTTTCTGTGTCAGTCCCCGAAAATATCGATGCAGTTCATGACATGATTTTATCAGACCGTCGAATTGGGCTAAAACGGATATCTGAAGCACTCAAGATTTCATACGAACGAGTTCATCATATAGTTCACGTTAATTTGGACATGAGAAAAATTTCTGCAAAATGGATCCCCAAATGTTTGAATGTTGACCAAAAGCGTGCAAGGGTAGAAGTATCGCGTTCGATCTGTGCTCGATTTGAAAACGATGTAGACTTCTTAAACCGAATTGTTACTATGGATGAGACTCGGGTACATTTCTACGATCCAGAAACAAGCAACACTTGATGGAATGGCGACACTCTGGTTTTCCAAGACCTAAGAAGTTTCGTATCCAAAAATCTGCTGGAAAAATTCTTGCTTCAGTTTTTTGGGATTGCCATGGAGTAATCATGATTGATTTTTTGGATAAGGGTAGAACAATAACTGTAGATTACTATTCGACATTACTGACAACTCTACGGGAAAAAATTAAAGAGAAAAGACGCGGAAAGCTATCCAAAGGTGTTTTGTTTTTACAGGACAACGCCCCAGTACACAAATCTCATGTTGCCATGCAAAAAATTAATTCATTAGGGGTGGAATTACTAGAACACTCCCCATATTCACCAGATTTTGCTCCGTCCGACTATCATCTCTTTCCTCAACTGAAAAAAAGTTTAAAAGGTCGTAATTTTTTTTCCAACGAGGAGGTAATAAAAGCTGTGGAGGACTGATTTGCAGAGCAAGAAGAAACATTTTTTTTGAAAGTTCTAGAGACGTTGCAGGTTCGCTGTTATAAATGTATTCAATTAAGAAGAGAATATATTAAGTAATAAAATATTTTGACATTGAAATTTTGTTTGGTTCTATAGTAGGATAAGAATTTTTCAATATATCCCCGTATGTAGGGTGCTTCACCTTAGGCAGTAAGTTCTGATGGATTTAGATTGATCGCGTAGATTTTGTTCTCTGCAGGGAAACAGCCGTGTACAATTTGTCGCCACGAGAATTGTTATTTTCATACGAGAATTCGAAAAATTGAAAAAAACCAGGTTGGGAAAGTGCAAGAACTAGTGACGAAAAGAATCTTTCTTAGATCTCGAGTGGTCAATTAGCAGATATATCACTCAAGCTAGCATCAACTGTGAATACCATTCTTTCAGTTTTTACTTTGTGAAGGCACTGAAAATTATTTTCAATATTTCCGCGTCTTTAAAATACTACGGATCGCGAGTTCTTCACGCACTTGACAACTTGACAGTAACCCAACGAACTAATTCGGCTCGAGACGTCCTCCATAAAAATTATGATGTGTTTGTTTCCCAAAACTCAGAACTACCATCCTTTCCTACTTTCCCAAAGCCTATTTTCACATAATTCCCCACCGAACTCTCATCGAAAAACAAAAACACAACGCCGTTAATCAGAAGAAAGGACAAGATTCCCCGGCCATCCCGTTTTACGCTCCTGACAAACTTCCAGGCAGGAAATTTCCAGAAAATTAATTAATGCAACTTTGAAGCTCTCCCTTAAGTGGCAGAACTCGAAACTGCAAATTTATAACGCTTTTATTATTATTGAGCTCTCCCTGTAGGCGTGGAAAATATACAAATAATTTTGCCAATTTATATCGTCGCGAAATAGTTATATAAGGGAAGTTCTGCCTGGCATTTTCATACAGAAAACTTGCGGGACCATTGTTAGGGTCCATTACGAAAAGTTGGGCTATAATCTGTATAAGAAAAGTTTCCTATTGCTTACATAAATAAAGGTCATAATGGTTGGATGGATATGCGAGTTGATCTGAGTGAGGAAAATGAATGAGTTGGTCAGAAAAAGAGGATATTCTTCTTTTATAAGTCATTGACGAGTGGACCTCATGAAATTCGCCATCGAAAATTCCTCTCCATTAGTCTGTATACAGGGTGACTCTTTGACTTGTACATAAATTTTAACTGTAGATTCCTCTCATCGAACGAAATACTGTTTTCCTATACCATTTTTCAAAATTCGGTATCGTTTGGAAGATACAGGGTGTCGAAAATCCACGAAAAAAACACTTTCCTGTTCATATCTTCGGAACCGTTATTTCCAATGAGCTGAATTTTGGTTGATTGGTTACTCTGTTCATGGTGCATATTCTTCAATCAAAACTCATTCGAAATTTCTCCTGGTATAAAAGGTACAGCGTAGCCCACTCATAAACCCACGAAAAAATATCATAAAACCACTTGCGAAAGATAAACGGTTCATATTTTCGAAAGAATCAATAATTTTAGAAAATAAATGTATTTTTATGTTTTTTAAATAAAACGCGTCGTTTTTGAGTTATTCCCAATTTTACCCGATAAAATTTGACGAAAAAATAAAAAATCATAAAAATAATCTGGATGCTTCCCTGCATTCATAATATCACAGAATGGCTGAACTTTATAAACTCTCTGATTATCTATACAAATCAACAATGTTGTCAGAATGTTTATTAACTTTGTCAAGACTAAAATGTCAATGGAATACAAAATTCGGATATTAATGATGAATGTCCTATACAAACCACGTATTGAATTGAAATTAATGCAAAATGATTACTTAACACTACATTTTCTGTGGCGATGTTTCTATCTGAACAATATCCTCTTGGAATTTCATAAACTCGACACTACACGGTTATTATCACATTAATTCAATTTCACTGAAATTTTTTTTACATCACCGTTTGCATTCTTCTCTGTAAATAAATGAATCGACCTTTGACTATAGTCTAAGAAATCGACAAATCTCAATCCATCACGCCGCTATACGCATGCTTCGTTCAACAACTACAGACCAACTGTTCAGTCTGTGGAGAAACGGTTTGTCTTGCGCAACGTTACAGGCGACTGAAATTAAGATCGTAGCGCTCTATCGGCGAGAATCAGAACATTTCCAAAGAGGCATGAGAAGACGCCCTCAGCCAAAAGTAAACAAAACTAGTGCCTTTGCGTTAGTTCATCCGTTAACGATAGGGGACGTACTGCTTCCTTGTTTAAAGAGAAAATCAACACAATCTGGCATAGTCTTCTCAAACGTTCTATGATAGCTCTGTCATAGAATATAGTTAGATTGGTTAGGTTAGGTCATTGACCTCGAATCCTATGACCTAGGTTATGTTCGATTAGTGTAAAAACAATTCTTCGTAAGATTGTTTTGGGATTTCGAGGAAAATATGAACAAGTTATCAGTGTTTACAAACTAATCTGCAGGAAAATCGAAGAAGGAACTTATTTTGGTGGGAGAAATGTGGCTTTTTAGTTGCAGATATAATCGGATGAAAATAACTGTTTTTGTTGAGAAATATCGTGTTGTAGCATTTTTACTCCAATATATATATATATATTCTTTTGAAAGAGAGTTACATACTTGTTCCTTAAATCAAACAATATATGGCATAAGGCACGTGTGAAGAAATGGCGACAAGGAACAGATTGTATAAAAAAAACAATCTGTTTCCCGATCCAAATCTTAGTGTTAGCAGAGGGAATGTGAACGGGGTACCATACAATTTTGCGTATGACACACGAGAACAGATAAAAACCTCTGAAAAAACTCTGTCTCCCCGTATATGTGTAGTGATGCTGAATTCGTTCAAATGATATCCATGTTACAGAGCTTCTTGTACTTGATGAAAACAAGCTTTTTCATCGATCTGGATGGAAGTATCTTGAAAATATATCTGTAACAAGAACAAAGAAGAAAAACCGAGAAAGAAGAAGTAAAAAAATACTTCACCTGCTAAAAAACCCCTTTTCACGAAGTCCTAACTCTCTCTTGGATCGGGAGGATCTTTCGATCAGGTCCGATCTTCCAAGTGATGATTCTTCTGTTCTTCAGGTGTTCGAGGAACGCTACAGGCCCCTTTTATTGGGGGATCATCTCCCATAGATTTAAAGTGGTTATTTTATCGAAAAATTAGCAAAAAAGCAGGAGCAAATTCAAAAAACTTCTGACGCTTCATTGTCATTTCTGACAAGGTTAGTACTCGAGTATTCCCTAAATGTATAATTTCAATCGAGAAATATAAACTTTGAATCAATTCCAAAGTATCGTTTCAAGGACGTAATTAGCCAATTTTTTTTCAAATGACTATATCTGGAAAATGAAAAAAAGGGTTCTTTCAACCTCAAGAATCTTCAGTTGAAATATATGTACAAGTCAAAGACTCACCCTGTAGTCATAGTCATCGAATTCATAGTTGAGAGTATCCTTTATATCGAAGAAAGCAAATTCCGATTATTTCGAGTAGTTTTTCCAGAAATTCAGATATTATAACATTTTTAACTCAGCTTTATTGAATGATGAATAATCATTGATGTCGGTAAAATCTCATTCCAAAAATTCCAAGAGTTCGTGACCTTATGCACTGTAAAATATCAACTCTGAATCTTCAAACATCTAATTCTGAATATCAGATGCTTCAAAAAGTGATTTATTAAAAACCACATTCTTGTTACCCCCAAATTTCCAATTCCTGATCCGAGTATGTGAGCTCGCCATGAAGACAAGGATAAAGTATATTCAGAACGACCTAGAAGGGCTGGAAGCACGAGGATCCATCAGGCAACGAACTAGTTAAGCGAAAAAGTAGTAGCTGCCTTCGGTGTTCCATTAGGTAAAACACCAGGGATGCAACAGATTGCGTGGAAGCAACGTTATCTGCCGCTCATCTTATTACTATTGGCATTTTTATCTAGACGTGCACCCGCCGATAAGAGTTCAGGAGGCAGACAAAGCTGCTAATCTGCTAGATAAACAAAGCGACTTATCTGAGAGGTCATGAGTTGGTGAGGATAATAAGCATGGCTTTGCAAGGTGAGAGGAAGGAAAAGTGGAAAGATAAGGTTACTTGAAAACCGGAAAGAAACGTATTGCCACCTCTCGACATTTTCTCGTTTCATCAACGACTTAATTATTATTGGACAGATTGTACAAGCCTCTCTGCTAGTGTGCTAAAAATCAATTCAATTGCCCAATTTTAGCATCGAACAGAAAGAGAGAACAATATTCGAAGAAGCGTTTGAAAAAGGGTTTAAAGCCCTATTCACCTATTGAGACATTTTCTTATCAATCGAATTTTTCACCACCTTTTTCCACTCAACCTGCAATGCACTACATCCTTCACCAAATCCACCAAAAATGTCTACACATGCCACCCTCTGGTTCGGGTCTGTTTGTGAAATCTCGGATTACGTATTCAACTCTATGAATAGGTAAATAAGTCGGACTGCAAGAAGGTATCGTCTCAGACCCGTGAGACCCGAGAGTGTAAAGTATAAAAAGCTAATAAACCAACCATATGGGACAACATATCAATGTGGCGGCACATGTGGTCTCAGGGGAGAAATGTATGATATATGAATTCAGGTTGGATCCAGTCAAGTGGGGTCCAGGTGAATATCTTCGAGGTTCATTTCTACCGCGCCCTTTTCGAAGAGAGTTTGGATGAAATCCTGAGGGATACAGGGATGGTGTTGAATAAATGCTGAGTTGTGGACCAAAAAGGGGAAGAAAGATTATTGTTATTCTCCACTAACAATGACTTCCAAGCAATATTGATTGTGTTGTTGTGACATACCAGGATCCTGAATGAAATGAACTCGAACTTCTTGTCAAAACCCTCTGACGTTATGCCAACTACTTTTGATTTCGAAAAACCATTCGACAAGGTCATACGTGACAGGCAAAGTGCTTTGGAATACGAATACAGCATTGAGAGATACAAAACATGATACTCCTCTGAAGAAGATCTTCAAGCCTTACCTCATCTTTTCACGAGAAGGTCATGTAGTAATAGTGGTGAATTTTCGAAAATTCCAAATTCTGGACTTGTCCCCGATGTCTTTTCGAAAGACGACGAATCGACACGTTCGGAAAAGGCGTAGCGGCCGGTAAACGGCATTTCCTGAAAGCTTATCTCGGTGACATCCTTCATCCTTCCTACTGCAGACATCGCTTGCACCACGTGGGTGTCAACTAATGATGTGTTGTTGTTTTATTTTGCCGTCGACCCGGATTACGGATAAGGACGGATCTTTCCGCGTCCTACAGCACGAATAGGACTGTGATATGTAATTTACGTGGACCGGACTTGGTCAACAAAAACCATCGTCGAAGAAAGAATTTAACAATATTATATTTTGCGTATTCCTAAGGATACGTCGACTGATGGTACGAATTCCCTGAAAAACAAAGACATTCCTTTCAAACCAGGTGCCTAAACTGGGCACGGAAAACGGTTTCGTCGCCCAATTATTATTTTATTATGCCCCCATACTTGAAGCTCAACTGAATAAATCCGTGTTCAGTGAAAACACCCGCGTCGTTCGATCTAGTCGTTAAAAATCGTGTCGTGAAAATAACAGATCTTCCTAAGTTTTAGAGATCTTGACGAACAAAAATGTTCTTGAGTCAGGTCAGATTTTTTCGAGTGATTTTCATTAGGTTTATTTAGTCCTGCCCTGCTAATTGCTGCATGTAGAAACGAAATTGATAGTCCGCCTACAAGTGAACCGATTTATCTACGTTTCACTGAATTCTTCGTACCGACGAACCTACCCGATCGCAATGTTGAGAGGAAATGGATGAGATTTTGTGTATCTTATCAAATTTGATGATTTGGAGTGTGACGGTTGGCGATTAATTGGGAAGTGGCTAATTTATCTTTGGCGACGTAGGTAGCTGTGACGGATATACAGATTTGAAATTGGCCGCGTCGAATTTGGGTATAGGTGAATGAATTAAAGGCGAAGAGAGTCTTAGCATTCCTTGAGCCCTCCGACTAGCCAGCACTGCCGACAACCTCACAGCATAATAACGAATGTTTCGGTGGATTCGTTAGCGACGGTACGATAAAACACAAAATCCGAAATATCCACATCCACCTTTATTATCCCACCGGGATTTGTTTCTACAGCTGGCCGGTTGTCAAGCTTCCTTGCCCCCCAAAAACACACGGACCGTGGTCATACGATACGTTTACGTCCATCATGCGAAATTATCTTGGGCGAGGGATCAACGTCGGCCTTGACGTAAAACCTGAAACGTAACGTTGTGGGCGTGATTGAAAAACTCATCTAACCGCCGCTTTGAGCAAGAAGCGGACAGGCACGGTAGGTAGACACGGGGGGCGGCTTAAAGCCTGCCCGCTTTCATTAACATGCGGTCAACGTTTCAATAAACCGTCTTCATGTTGCACGGATGCTTAACCGGGGATTATGAGCGGCGATTAAATTTTTGGCGGATATTATATTGACATGGAGGTTTGATCTACTGTCCATGAATAAACTGCTGATCGAAAGTTCAAGATTAATTTGTGTTTCTCTCCAGAGAAACCCAATTTCCTTTTGAAATATGCATACCTACAGGGTGTTGCTTAGTTGGAAGGGAGATTCCTTGAATAATTTCAAGAAATCGCCTATTTTTCCGTTCTTCGTCGTCCAGAAGAAGTTTCGTGCAAGTGTCATTTTTTCCTTTCACGACTTTTGGCGTGCGTACGAACAGCAAATTTGAATCGGACCAAAAATCGATTTATAAGCATAAATAAAGCGAATGTAAGTACTAATCGACCTTTTTACACTTGATAATGAAGTTTTTTTCAGGTATCTGGCCGTTTAGAAAGATTTCAAACGAAATTCCGTTCCCTCCGGAAGTTTGGTTAGTTTCGGTATCATTTTTGGTGCTCAAAATTAATTTGGAATGTGTAAATGGACAAAAAAAGCTTCCTTATACGATCTTCTAACGAAAGCAACCGGAAAATATGGTTCAGGTAGGATTTTCGAGGAATTATGAGGCAAGAACTTACAGAATGAAATTGCACGATTTTCGTAAGTAAACGGGTTCTGGATGGCCATCATCGGTCTCTAAATGATTATTGTTGATCGTTTTCACGTTTCAGAAAAAAAGCACGTCGAAAAAGCCAAAAAAAGGAGAAATATGACTATATTGCAATCTACAGTAGATGAATTCAGATTCCGATGAATTGAAATGTGTCACTGGAGCTTTCATTCCTTTGCCGAAAGTAGAAATAGGCTATATTGAACCAGAATACATAGGTTTTTTTCATATTCCAGGAGTTTGTGTCTTATTTTAGAACAGGTGAATGATAAATGTGAAGCATATGTTTGACCTATTCCATTTTATTTGTAAAAACCTAGTGTGGTAGTAATGTATGAATATTTTTTAATGTAATAAATTACTATACAATCAGAATATTTTACTCCTTGTTCATAAGATCAAATAAATAAAATGTCGTCAAGTCTTGAACTTTCAGTTCAAGAGGATAATAAACATTAAATCTTCACAAGCATACATATGAAAATTATGTGAAAGCAATGCAATTTTCTTCCATGGCGAAAAATAATATATTTCAACAGTGATCTCTTGTACGTTTCATGCAAATAACTAGAAAAGGAATCCTTTCTATCAGTTCATATAAACGTTGATTATTTTCGTCCATCACATTTTTTCCAATTCAATCACATTCTGAGAAATACGCTAAGAATGTAGAAAGGGCAACATAGTGTTGACTTGGAACATAAAAATATTTCGAAAAACGTCATAACTTCGATACAGAGTGGAATGTGTCAAATTTCCAAGGCCAGAGTTGTGATTTTATAATTGTGAATGGAGTATACATGGGACCGCAAACGTTTCGTTTTCGTGATACAGAGTGTTAAAGTTTGGTAGTTTTCTTTCCATAGTTTATACATTTGACAAGATATTCAACTGAGATTTGGCCTAGGTATCACAATTTAAAGTTTGTACCATGTGACATGTCAATTTCCATCTGAAATCATCTATTGATCATGCTAATATCCTACCGTTATAAAAAAAAACCCACGATAGAAACACGAAAGCACAAGAGTTGGGTTGTAATTTCCGTACGCTACAAAGATCAAAACGGCCAATGAAGGTTCTCGATGTTCAAACATCCGGAACGAAGTGGTCATTCCATGATGATTCCCGGAAGGTTGAACCTCAAACAAAAATTCATTAAGCTCAAATCGGGCCCGATAATTATTGCTAGGAAACCTGATGCGTCGGTAAAGTACGTTAACAATATTCGGAATGAAAATAAAAGACGACCGGCTTTGCTGGCAAATATTCAATAACGTTTACCGCAACAGAGCTCACCTATAGGGGCCCTTCCTCTGAAAACATCCGGCCAGTAATTGCATATACATGAGCGAGTTTCATATTAATTTCTGATTATACAGGAATGGGCGACCACAAAGCTTTTATATTGCCAACGCGCGGCCCTAATAAGACCTGTAATCTGGAGTTGGACGAGAGCTATCGGCGATGCGACGACCGTCAGCTGACCTGAGGCCATTCGCGGCTTATGCGGCTCTGCGACCATGTTCTCGTCGCCATACAATGGACGCGGCTTAATGTCGAAAAACACCGATCTAATTTTGATGACATACCACCATGTTTCGATTAATAAGGTGAAGCCCAGTCGGTGAAACGAGATACTGTCAATCTCGAAGTCGTAGTTGGGCGCCAAATTATGGTTCGAAGAAAGAAGGGAGAATGAACGTAATGATATTATTATACAAGGTCGTGCAATAGTGCGTTCTTCTTTCATAGCTGCCGAACCAGACATCTCAGAGATTTCGTTGGAAAGTAGATCTCTTGTACCTTCATTTCTGCATCTCAGGAAATTATTTTCTGATGTAAGGGTGTCCCCGATAAATGTTATCCAACAAATGGATGTTTTTTTTTAATGGATCCCCCCAAATTTTCACATATTTTCAATGACCTTCATTACCTCTTTCATGACGCAAAATCTTAGGGACATTTTTCCAACAATTCAGATCTTATTCGAAGAAAATTGCAAAAAGGTGAGGGAACAGCAGTTCAGTAAAAGTCTTCTTATGATTTCCAGAAGCGATAGTAACATGAATTTCTAACTTGTATTGCTTGTACGGAAAAGAAATACCACGCTGTCGGGTAGACGATTCCAACAATGAAATATTCTGTTGGGCAAAAACCACTGTCTTTCAGATGTTTCTCTCTAGCTAGCTTGAACGAATGGCCACGAAGATGATTATGCTCAAGAAGTATGATTCTGGGGAGGTTTTGAAGTTTGTCAATAATTATGCATTTAGTTTTATTTCATTGATTAACCTCATTTGAATGTCCGTTAGTTTTTATTATGTTATTATTTGAATAAAATTTTCAGTTGCGATATCATTTTTCGTATCTGCTGGATGCGGGAGTTGAAATAATCTTGAGGTTACTTCTGAGAAAATGTAAGGTATTCAATTTTCTATATCATTGTGGAAAAAAATACAGGGTGTTCAATTTGAAAAAATCGATAAATAATTATTTTAAGTTCTCCATATTTGGACCCTAATAACGGACACCCTGTATATGACAGGTTGATCGTTTAGGAGCCATGTCAAGGCAAATCCTTCAATTAAAAAACTTTCAGTTCAAATTCATGTTACTATCGCTTCTGGAAATCGTCAGAAGACTTTTACTGAAATGCTTTTCCCTCGCCTTTTCGCAGTTTTCTTCGAATAAGATCTTAACTGTTGGAAAAATATCCCTAAGATTTTGCGTCATGAAAGAGGTAATGAAGGTCATTGAAAATATGTGAAAATTTGGGGGGATCCATTAAAAAAAAACATCCATTTGTTGGATAACATTTATCGGGGACACCCTGTACATCAGCAAATAATTTCCTGAGATGCAGAAATGAAAGTACAAGAGGTCTACTATCCAACGAAATCTCTGAGATATCTGGTTCGGCAGCTATGGAAGAAGAACGGAGTATACAGGGTCTTTCACGAGGAACCTCACCCATATTTATACGGGAAACTACTGAACGTATTTTCATGAAATTCAGCACTTATGAGTATTTCACGATGCTGATGAAATCTGAAATATTCTCAAGGCATGAGCACCTCCGGTTTTTCCGGAAATGACGTCAACTTCCGTTTTTCAAATTAGAACACCATTTTTTTATTGCAGAAATAGATTCCTTAAAAAATTTCAAGTTATTTTGATGTAACATTTTTCAGTTTTGGTTGGAAAATTCTCTCTGAGCGGGAAAATTCGAAAAAAAATCGAAAATAGAGCTCCGCTGAAACAAGAATAACTTCGAGGTTTTTGGATGGAAAATTTTCATTTTTGGGATTTTTCAAGTTGTAAGATTGATGTATCCACTTCAAAAATCGAAATCGCGATTCATGATACAGAGGGTGAAAAAATCGCTTTCAAAGTTAGGGATGACAAAATCGTGAAAAATCAATTTTTCTAATTAGAATTCCATTTTTTATGGCAGATATTGAATCTACGTTAAAAAATAATGTGAGTGTATGCATCACACCCTTGCCCTAAAGTGGATATTAACTCAGAAAATATCCATTTTAGGGCAAGGGTGTGATGCATACACTCACATTATTTTTTAACGTAGATTCAATATCTGCAATAAAAAAATGGTGTTCTAATTTGAAAAACGGAAGTTGACGTCATTTCCGGAAAAACCGGAGGTGCTCATGCCTTGAAAATATTTTAGATTTCATCAGCATCGTGAAATACTTATAAGTGCTGAATTTCATGAAAATACGTTCAGTAGTTTCCCGTATAAATATGGGTGAGGTTCCTCGTGAAAGACCCTGTATAGTTCATTCTTCCTTTGGAAGTGCCTCCTCTTGTCCCAACCTTGATTGTGGACGATATCTGCCTTGGAAAAGACCGATTTTCTTCGAAATGATGGAAATTCTGGAAAACCCTCGGCCGCCTACTCGGAAAAAGCGCAGTTAAATTCCGGTGCCTCCTGGAAATTCTCCCGTTCAACGTGAATAGGTGGAAAACGTCGGAAACTCAGCCAATGGAAATGTCTCACCTGCCGGATCGATACAAGGAGGGGCGCCCGGTCTCATTGCGCACCTGCTTGCTACCTGAGTCGACGCCGTGGCGGAAAAGCTCTCCGGCCCGGATCCAGGTTGACCAATCGCCCGTTCACTTACCTGAACATCGTATCACCTGTCTCAGGTGGGGGAGGTTCGAGTACGCGGACCAATGAGGTAAAAGGTGCTCCGTGATGCAAAACGGTCCAAATTGTTGATGTAAGGAGTGGGCGGTAAGGGTGGTTACTGGGACCTGTTGGGGTTTTTTGGTTGGAAGGTTTTAAGGGTGGTTTTAGTGGTGTTGGCTCTGAGAAGCCTATCACGAAGGACAAGACGTATTACCAAAGTTTCGAACGTTTTTTTGCTTAGTGTTTGATTGATGATTTAAAATTGTATTATGTAGGTACATCGAAAATTGTTGCAGAGGAAAAATGAATGATTTTTCCAGGAACTCAAGTCTTTGATTGAATACGAAATTGCAGAAAATGGAAAGTTGTCAAGAGTTTTTTTTTACAATTTAGTCATTTCTTCTTCTCGTTGTATTCTGTTCACTCACCCTGTATGTGTCCTGCTGGTTGACAAATTATTTCGGAATGCTTTCAGTGAACATCGAATTTGGGTCACTCTGTATATCTACCATAGAAAAAAGTTCAGAGAACAGAGAGACCCCAATAAACACGAAACCGAAAAAAAAATTAAAAAATAAATGGCATATTTTTAAGAATTGTCAATATAACAAATATCTGGGAGGATCTAACGATGTTATTAACATGGCAGGTTCTTCAAGCCATTCGGATCTTCCATATTAGCCGTCACGTGAACCGAAAACACCTTGCGTGGTGCGAGCTTGAGAGCAAAACTCAAAAATGATTTTCCGAAAAAATAAAATATGAAAATTCTTGGCCTATAAGAGGTACAGGGCTGATTTTGGTATCAAAATGTAGGTTTTCGAGGTCGCTGAATTCAATAAAAATCTTCTGTATAAGCCATTTTACCCAAAGATGACAACCATACTTAGAGTAGCCAGGGCTCGTGAACAAAAGTCGAAAACGAAAAATCGAAAAACATAAAACCGAATAACTCGTTACCCATGAAGACTACATGGATGGTTTTGGTATCGAAATGTAGGTTTTCGAGGTCACCCTTTTCAATGAAAAATGATCCAGAGTCCTAACTAGCATAGTTTAGATTTTCATCTGTCAAATGGCATTTTTTGAAAAATTGCAAATTTCAAACTCTCATATCTTCCGTTCCAATCATCTCCGCCAAGAGTTATTTATATTATGTTGATCAGCATACCTCAATGTTTGAATGTGCAAAATATGAGCGATTTGAAAAATCTTAAATTTTTGGTGGAAAATGCCAAAGGGGTAAGACCCCCTGAAAACAGCATATTTGTCAATAAAAATAAATATCCGGGACAATTTAACCGTATTATTCGAACGAGAAGGTATGCGAGCCATTCAAATCTTCCATATAAGCCATTTTACCCAAAGATGACAACCATACTTTGAGAAGCCTGGGCTCGTGAACAAAAGTCGAAAACGAAAAATCGAAAAACATAGAACCGAATAACTCGTTAGTTATGAAAGCTACATGGGTGGTTTTGGTATCAAAATGTAGGTTTTCGAGGTCGCTCTATTCAATGAAAAATGATCCAGAGCCCTAACTAGCATAGTTCAGATTTTGACCTGTCAAATGGTATTTTTTGAAAAATTGCAAATTTCAAACTCTCATATCTTCGGTTCCAATTATCTCCGCCAAAATTTATTTGTATCATGTTGATCAGCATACCTCAATGTATCACTGTGCTGAATATGAGCGATTTGAAAAATCTCAAATTCTGGTTGAAAAATGACAAAGGGGTAAGACCCCCTGAAAACACCATATTTGTCAATAAAAATAAATATCCGGGACAATTTAACCGTATTATTCGATCGAGAAATTATGCGAACCTTTCAAATCTTCCCTATAAGCCATTTTACCCATGGATAACAACCATACTTTGAGCAGCCTGGGCTCGTGAACAAAAGTCGAAAACGAAAAATCGAAAAACATAAAACCGAATAACTCGTTACTTATGAAGGCTACATGGGTGGTTTTGGTATCAAAATGTAGGTTTTCGAGGTCGCTCTATTCAATGAAAAATGATCCGGAGCCCTAACTAGCATAGTTTAGATTTTGACCTGTCAAATGGCATTTTTTGAAAAATTGCAAATTTCAAACTCTCATATCTTCGGATCCAATCATCTCCGCCAAAAGTTATTTATATAATGTTGATCAGCATACCTCAATGTATCATTGTGCAGAATATGAGCGATTTGAAAAATCTCAAATTTTGGTTGAAAAATGCCAAAGGGGTAAGACCCCCTGAAAACAGCACATTTGTCAATAAAAATAAATATCCGGGACAATTTAACCGTATTATTCGATCGAGAAGGTATGCGAACCATTCAAATCTTCCCTATAAGCCATTTTACCCATGGATAACAACCATACTTTGAGCAGCCTGGGCTCGTGAACAAAAGTCGAAAACGAAAAATCGAAAAACATAAAACCGAATAACTCGTTACTTATGAAGGCTACATGGGTGGTTTTGGTATCAAAATGTAGGTTTTCGAGGTCGCTCTATTCAATCAGAAATGATCCAGAGCCCTAACTAGCATAGTTTAGATTTTGACCTGTCAAATGGCATTTTTTGAAAAATTGCAAATTTCAAACTCTCATATCTTCGGATCCAATCATCTCCGCCAAAAGTTATTTATATTATGTTGATCAGCATACCTCAATGTATCACTGTGCAGAATATGAGCGATTTGAAAAATCTCAAATTTTGGTTGAAAAATGCCAAAGGGGTAAGACCCCCTGAAAACAGCACATTTGTCAATGAAAATAAAAATCCGGGACAATTTAACCGTATTATTCGATCGAGAAGGTATGCGAACCATTCAAATCTTCCCTATAAGCCATTTTACCCATGGATAACAACCATACTTTGAGCAGCCTGGGCTCGTGAACAAAAGTCGAAAACGAAAAATCGAAAAACATAAAACCGAATAACTCGTTACTTATGAAGGCTACATGGGTGGTTTTGGTATCAAAATGTAAGTTTTCGAGGTCGCTCTATTCAATGAGAAATGATCCAGAGCCCTAACTAGCATAGTGCAGATTTTGACCTGTCAAATGGCATTTTTTGAAAAATTGCAAATTTCAAACTCTCATATCTTCGGATCCAATCATCTCCGCCAAAAGTTATTTATATTATGTTGATCAGCATACCTCAATGTATCACTGTGCAGAATATGAGCGATTTGAAAAATCTCAAATTTTGGTTGAAAAATGCCAAAGGGGTAAGATCCCCTGAAAACAGCACATTTGTCAATGAAAATAAATATCCGGGACAATTTAACCGTATTATTCGATCGAGAAGGTATGCGAACCATTCAAATCTTCCCTATAAGCCATTTTACCCATGGATAACAACCATACTTTGAGCAGCCTGGGCTCGTGAACAAAAGTCGAAAACGAAAAATCGAAAAACATAAAACCGAATAACTCGTTACTTATGAAGGCTACATGGGTGGTTTTGGTATCAAAATGTAGGTTTTCGAGGTCGCTCTATTCAATGAGAAATGATCCAGAGCCCTAACTAGCATAGTGCAGATTTTGACCTGTCAAATGGCATTTTTTGAAAAATTGCGAATTTCAAACTCTCATATCTTCGGATCCAATCATCTCCGCCAAAAGTTATTTATATTATGTTGATCAGCATACCTCAATGTATCACTGTGCAGAATATGAGCGATTTGAAAAATCTCAAATTTTGGTTGAAAAATGCCAAAGGGGTAAGACCCCCTGAAAACAGCACATTTGTCAATGAAAATAAATATCCGGGACAATTTAACCGTATTATTCGATCGAGAAGGTATGCGAACCATTCAAATCTTCCCTATAAGCCATTTTACCCATGGATAACAACCATACTTTGAGCAGCCTGGGCTCGTGAACAAAAGTCGAAAACGAAAAATCGAAAAACATAAAACCGAATAACTCGTTACTTATGAAGGCTACATGGGTGGTTTTGGTATCAAAATGTAGGTTTTCGAGGTCGCTCTATTCAATGAAAAAAGAACCAGAGCCCTAACTAGCATAGTTTAGATTTTGACCTGTCAAATGGCATTTTTTGAAAAATTGCAAATTTCAAACTCTCATATCTTCGGATCCAATCATCTCCGCCAAAAGTTATTTATATAATTTTGATCAGCATACCTCAATGTATCACTGTGCAGAATATGAGCGATTTGAAAAATCTCAAATTTTGGTTGAAAAATGCCAAAGGGGTAAGACCCCCTGAAAACAGCACATTTGTCAATGAAAACAAATATCCGGGACAATTTAACCGTATTATTCGATCGAGAAGGTATGCGAACCATTCAAATCTTCCCTATAAGCCATTTTACCCATGGATAACAACCATACTTTGAGCAGCCTGGGCTCGTGAACAAAAGTCGAAAACGAAAAATCGAAAAACATAAAACCGAATAACTCGTTACTTATGAAGGCTACATGGGTGGTTTTGGTATCAAAATGTAGGTTTTCGAGGTCGCTCTATTCAATGAAAAAAGAACCAGAGCCCTAACTAGCATAGTTTAGATTTTGACCTGTCAAATGGCATTTTTTGAAAAATTGCAAATGTCAAACTCTCATATCTTCGGATCCAATCATCTCCGCCAAAAGTTATTTATATAATTTTGATCAGCATACCTCAATGTATCACTGTGCAGAATATGAGCGATTTGAAAAATCTCAAATTTTGGTTGAAAAATGCCAAAGGGGTAAGACCCCCTGAAAACAGCACATTTGTCAATGAAAATAAATATCCGGGACAATTTAACCGTATTATTCGATCGAGAAGGTATGCGAACCATTCAAATCTTCCCTATAAGCCATTTTACCCATGGATAACAACCATACTTTGAGCAGCCTGGGCTCGTGAACAAAAGTCGAAAACGAAAAATCGAAAAACATAAAACCGAATAACTCGTTACTTATGAAGGCTACATGGGTGGTTTTGGTATCAAAATGTAGGTTTTCGAGGTCGCTCTATTCAATGAGAAATGATCCAGAGCCCTAACTAGCATAGTTTAGATTTTCATCTGTCAAATGGCATTTTTTGAAAAATTGCGAATTTCAAACTCTCATATCTTCGGATCCAATCATCTCCGCCAAAAGTTATTTATATTATGTTGATCAGCATACCTCAATGTATCACTGTGCAGAATATGAGCGATTTGAAAAATCTCAAATTTTGGTTGAAAAATGCCAAAGGGGTAAGACCCCCTGAAAACAGCACATTTGTCAATGAAAATAAATATCCGGGACAATTTAACCGTATTATTCGATCGAGAAGGTATGCGAACCATTCAAATCTTCCCCATAAGCCATTTTACCCATGGATAACAACCATACTTTGAGCAGCCTGGGCTCGTGAACAAAAGTCGAAAACGAAAAATCGAAAAACATAAAACCGAATAACTCGTTACTTATGAAGGCTACATGGGTGGTTTTGGTATCAAAATGTAGGTTTTCGAGGTCGCTCTATTCAATGAAAAAAGAACCAGAGCCCTAACTAGCATAGTTTAGATTTTGACCTGTCAAATGGCATTTTTTGAAAAATTGCAAATTTCAAACTCTCATATCTTCGGATCCAATCATCTCCGCCAAAAGTTATTTATATAATTTTGATCAGCATACCTCAATGTATCACTGTGCAGAATATGAGCGATTTGAAAAATCTCAAATTTTGGTTGAAAAATGCCAAAGGGGTAAGACCCCCTGAAAACAGCACATTTGTCAATGAAAACAAATATCCGGGACAATTTAACCGTATTATTCGATCGAGAAGGTATGCGAACCATTCAAATCTTCCCTATAAGCCATTTTACCCATGGATAACAACCATACTTTGAGCAGCCTGGGCTCGTGAACAATTAAAAGTCGAAAACGAAAAATCGAAAAACATAAAACCGAATAACTCGTTACTTATGAAGGCTACATGGGTGGTTTTGGTATCAAAATGTAGGTTTTCGAGGTCGCTCTATTCAATGAAAAATGATCCAGAGCCCTAACTAGCATAGTTTAGATTTTGACCTGTCAAATGGCATTTTTCGAAAAATTGCAAATTTCAAACTCTCATATCTTCGGATCCAATCATCTCCGCCAAAAGTTATTTATATAATGTTGATCAGCATACCTCAATGTATCACTGTGCAGAATATGAGCGATTTGAAAAATCTCAAATTTTTTTTGAAAAATGCCAAAGGGGTAAGACCCCCTGAAAACACCATATTTGTCAATAAAAATAAACATCCGGGACAATTTAACCGTATTATTCGATTGAGAAGGTATGCGAACCATTCAAATCTTCCATGTTAGCCATTTCACCCATGGATACCAACCATACTTTGAGAAACCTGGGCTCGTGAACAAAAGTCGAAAATGAAAAATCGAAAAATATAAAACCGAATAATTCGTTACTTATGATGACAACATGGACGTTTTTGGTATCAAAATGTAGGTTTTCGAGGTCGCTGAATTAAATGAAAAATATTTCAGAGCCATAACTAGCATAGTTCAGATTTTTACCTGTCAAATAGCATTTATCGAAAAATTGCCAATTTCAAACTGTCATATCTTGCGTCCCTATCATCTCCGCCAAAAGTTATTTATATTATGTCGATCAGCATACCTCAATGTATCACTGTGCAAAATTTGATCGATTCGAAAAATCTCAAATTTTTGGTGAAAAATGACAAAGGAGTAAGACCCCCCTGAAGAAACCATATTCGTCCATGAAACAAATATCTGGATTCTGGGAGGATCTGATGGTGTTATTTAAATGGGAGGTTGTTTGAACCATCCGGATCTTCAATATTAGCCATCATACGAACCGAAAACACCCATACCTTGCGTGGTGTGACACGGTGTGAGCTTGAGAAGAAACTTTGAAAATGATTTTCCGGAAGAATAAAATATGTCTAGGCCTATAAGAGGTACGGGGGTGATTTTGGTATCAAAATGTAGGTTTTCGAGGTCACTGAATTCAATTAAATATAAATCATAGCTCTATCATTCATGGTTCAGATTTTCATTTTCGAAATGGAGTTTTTGAAATGATTATTTTGAATATACGTCGAGTACGCAACATCAGGACATATTACCTGTAGTAACGAGTTGTGCCAAATAGGTACGTATATTGAACATAGACTGAAAGTTTGGTGTGATTTCGGTTTCAAAAATAAAGTTACAAAATTTAACGTCTAATAATAGGGTGAAGGTGTAAATTTTCAAATTCAGCCATTATTCTTTTACGGAAATATATTTTTGTCTCACTATTAATATTTCGAATGGTTTTTCCCTTTCCGAATCTTCCGCGATCAAAGAACAAGGACCGTCCTCACCTATTTGCCCTGCCTAATTGACCGACAGAATTTTTAATCCACCGCTTAATTTCCTCCGACTTCCAGTCGGAAAAATAGGCCGACGGTTTTCTCATTTAAATTAAAAACCGTCGCCCCCGTTCTGATTTATATCTTCCCGTTAATTATTATTGACTCCAATTACGCACCTAAGCCCGGCATTTTCCCGGCCGGTCCGAGACTCGGGACTGACGCGGGAAATGGGACAGAAAATTGTCTTTTCCTTCGCCGACGAGAAATAGTATTCATTTTTTTTCTCGGCTCGTCCTCAATCTTTTGCACATTCCCCATTTGTTCGCCGGCGGACACCGACAAATGGCCGTTATTTACAGTGTTGTCCATGATAAGAATACGCAACCCGTACGGTTTTGCCGACCTTTGGATATGCCCGGAAAATAAAGCATTTTTTTTTCACGGTCGGATTCCTGGTCGTTTCCTTTTTCGCGTCACGTATCCGAGTTTTTAAGGTTACTTCTGTTGTTTAAATCAATCCGGCGGACTTCTTAAATAAACAGGGAGAAGGTCCTGCTGGAATTGGGGAAGGGGTGGTAAAAAATTCGGATTTCAAGGGTGGATAACCGAGGTATTAAAAAATTATGGGGAATGCTCAAGGAGGAAATAAAAAGGACCAAAGTAAGCAATATTGTTAATGACTTGCTCTATCCAAATCTGCGCATTCATGCTAGCATCAATCACCAACAATTCTGTATTAATAAAACGAAGAGCGAAAAACCTTTCAGATTTAATAACGTGAAGATTTGATCCTCATAAATGCACATAAATCCAGCTCTCTTTTCAGAGCTCTTACACAAACTGACTCGTCACCTGGGCGAGAGCCTCAAGAACTCATTGGAAACCACCGCATACTCGCGGGCTACGAATGCGTCCTTTGAATACGTCAACCAATGGCATGCAAGAATTCAAGTCGTGATCTCGCTGGTAGATTCAAATTCGACCTGGCACAAGCCAAGTTACACCCTTTTCATAATATTCACGATGACATGCCAAATCTGCAATTCCTCAATACCGAGTCCGGTAATGGACTCATATCCATAAAAACATCACTTTCCCCCTGAATCTCCATCCATACGCCATGGCGTCCTTCTCGCACGTGCATGGTCATCAGGTATGCGCATGAAATAGCATCAGCCAACCGTAACAATACCGATTTCGCTTTCTGCCCCCGCAAAGACGTCCATTCTCTGCCATTGCTCACAACTCAGACTACAATACCACCCGATAAATCATGTCTTTTGTCCACTATCTCTTGATATCAACGCGCCACCCTTAGGGTGCAACAAAACAATTCTTCTCCTGCTGCATATCCAGCCAGTAAGTGCATCCACGGTGCATTACGTGCACACATCCTGAATGAATCACGCGTTCAACTATTCCATTTCCTGTTACATCCGGGAAGAAAACAGCCTCATGAATTATTCGGCTTATTCTGGGGCCAACTTTGAACTTTTTGTAGGTTCATGAGAATGAGCAAAGGGCATCAACATTTTTAAGGAAGCTAAAGAATAATGTGCCCTGCCCAAATTCTCCTGATGTCATGTGTCTTCACCTACTCAGCTTTTAGCGAAGCCTTTTTCGATGTCGCAGAAGAATATTTGCGGTCTTTTTCCATACAATTTGGATCTCGCAGAATCATAGCAACCAACCCTGTAGCATTCCTCAATTCGTTATCCCTCACCAATCTGAGATTCTTTCTTGTTTCTTTCTGCACCTACCCGCGCAGAAAGTTGAAGGAATAAGCAATTCCACTGTTTAGAAAATGATAAACGTGAGGGCATGCGAACTTTCAGATTGTTGATATTATCAGTTGTTGGCTGACTCAAAAAAGTCTGATACATTTAGGCGCCGAAGAAGGGAATCAAGATGCCTGATGTCGGAGATGTCTAGAGATTCACGGTCCCCAAAGAATGAGCAGTTTTTTAGGTGCGATGACACTGTCTCTGCCACAATAGTTGAAGAGATCACCTCTACAAATTCAGTGGATATTTTGATCCATTCACTATGTTATCGGTTATATTTTGATTTGACTATATAGGTTGAGTCTTTGAATTGTAATTTTTCCTAATCTAAAATCTTGCTTATAAATGTCCTCAAATGAAGCCAAGCTTCGAAAACTGGTGTTCCAATTGATGAGTCGAAAAATGTCAAAGTATCATCCTGTACATGACTTAAGCGTTTAATTTTGACTGAACGGAATACCAGACGAGGTCATCGTCCAAACTGGTCAGCTCCTCGTGGTTGTCAATCATCAGGACTTCATTAAGGAGACGAACCATGAGCGCATCAAACAAAGAATATAATTATTCCCAACGGATGTTATTTCAGAGCCACACTAATCGACACGTGAGGTATCGTACCTTCTTTTATGACATCCACGCCCATCATCTCGGTTTTCATATTCGCAGATACAGGATGTCCCAAACCACAAAGGGTTTCTTTGTTAGTCCATCCGATTCACGGCTAGTCGATTCATATTTGATAACTTTCCCAGTCAAGGTTTTGAATCACAGTTTTGAATCAACGAGAATTTTTATATTCGATTAATTGTGGCAAAGAAGTCGTATTCCTCAGAAACCCATAACCATGAACAATCACTTCTTAGGTAAAAATCAACTAGGTATCTAATTTCCAGTCATCAACATCAACCAACTAGTGAAATTCTGAATAATTTGCATCATCGGTCCTTGTGAGTAATTTCCCATCCGAGCAGCATCAGCCACCCAATTTCCGTCGAATGTCTCCATAAAACGAGGCAGATTGATAAAAAAGAACTCAAGGTCCTGATGGCGATGATCCCGGCCCAAGATTTATGGAAACACATTTCCAACAGTGTCCATTGTACTTGCACAATAAACAATTTAATGATAACATCAAGGCAACAAAATATCCGAGGGGGAGCCATAAAATATATTCAGATGAGTCCTGATTCTCCCCGTTTTTTCGCGTCTGAACGCTTCATTCCTGGCTGATGCACCGGGAGAGGAACATTTAGTAAAGCGTCTCTCATGAATATATTCTTTGTACGAAATTTGTATTACCGGGACGTTCGAAAGTCGTAAAATTGTATTTAGTGCCGGATTATAAAAAATTTCACGACGGCAGAGACGTTGACATCTTCACGTATTCACCTGGAAGCTGTTTATGTTATGAAGTATTCTGAATATGCTGATGCTCGCTCGGGAAAACACTTTACTTTTCGTCAACTAGAAATTGTCGAATTGGTTTGAGTGGAACCCTTCCCAAAAGATTTACGTGTAGAAGTCTTCGAAGAACTGTCTCAATCGAAACCAAAATTCCGAAAGCTTTCAAAATCCGCATGATTCGACAGGTACTCGAAGGTTCAGGGTAGGACTATTTTTTGGCCTTATTCCTTTCCCTATTCATTCAAGTCAACGATCGATGTTTATCGTAGAATCAAACTACCAACATCGAGACAAGAACACTCCTAGATCACGAGCGAGGGTAACATTTGTACCACTTGGAAAAACAAATAGCCATAAATCTGATGAATGCGACCCGGCCCAACCATACGCGACAAACCCCGGTCTGAGGGAGTTCACTATACCTAACCAATAAACCTTTACGATGTTTTTGTTTGGTACGTCTCCACACACGTGTCCAGGGCCATAGAGACTTATTCAAAGGTTGTAACTTTTATGGCCTACTCGACACAGAGTTTATATTAACGTTTATGAAGAGGACCTCTGAGGAGTCTGTACACACTTGGACCACACCTGCACGATTTCAACAACAGGTTCTTTGAGCTTTTTTAAGGTGATTTGGATCTGGATTGTTTCAGAGATGAGACTCCTGACGTTTTTGAGAAGACGAAAACTATAAAATCCTGATGGTTCACATTGAAATTGTCTCTTGCTGAAGACAAACGATGTATGAATTATCTATGGGTGGGCAGTGAGTTATTGCGTTTCTAAAGTCGCAGTAATCTCCCAAATGAGCTGAAAGCAACTGCCAGAGGAACTGTTCGTATAGCCATCATTTTCAAGAATCCGCATTGTATACTGCGACTCCCAGACCCGTAAATACCAGAAACAACTATTGTTTCGTAATTTCTGCAATTTATTCCTCTCAATTATAATTTTTGGCTCCTAAAAGCGTCTATCCTATACGTCATCGAACAATTGCATGTCTACAAGGCACAGAATAATGAAACCACAACATCGTTCCATAATTCGGAACCGAATTATTGCAGATTCTGGGATAAAGTGTTCGGAAAACATATTTTTCGACATCATCGTAATATTCTTCGGGGCCACGGCTCACTCGATCTTCGTGTAGCCCGTTGGAAGCCGGCCAATGCGTGGTTCGCTCCGATGCTGCTACTTTATATAATGGTGAATGGTGGTATAATTCTCCACGCTGCTTAACTCAAGCTCATTTTTTTCTGTGTTCTCGAAACGCATGCTTTGACATTGCATTCATGGCACGCTAACAACGGCAGTTTGGGGAGACTTTACTGGCGGTAAATCATAACGGCAGAAAGTGTTTGCTTCTTTAACGAGACAGGAGTGAGGAGGTGCCATTAATTTGAGGTACTTACGTCCGAGGAATGCGAGGTGAAAATCCGAAAAATATGATTCAGTGATGTCGCGGATCCCGCCTTTGTGCCGGCGTTTTACAGCCCGTAGAATCACGGGGGATGAGCCCGAATTGTTAGGGCTGTCTGGAGGTGCAGCTAGCTAAATGGTGTAGAAATCATGAATAGCTGCCCTGTCAAGTATTTAATATTCACGGTGACATTGGGTCATTCCTTAGAGCTAGAAAAAGTTATTGTCTAAAGCAGTTCTTTTTGACAAAATAACTGCATGACATCACAATCGGAAACTATCTCGCACGAGAATATCATTTTTTTCAATGGCCCAAGTATGTCAACAAAATGACGCTGAATATTCATAGGATTTTAATCTTCACGTATGATCATTGATGAACGTTTGTTTGTCAGATATTTTCGAGATAAAAGATTATGGACGATCATAAACTACACTTGAGATAATCGAAGAGGAAATGTATTTTAGAAGAAGGAACAGAATATAATTTCTAAGTCCTTATATTCGAGGAGACGGTCAACAGTTGCTGCTGCTCATCTCCGCAACCCCGAAAGATCCAAACATCTCTTCATCCCTTACATCTCGCAATAAAATATGCATTTAATTTCACAGGTCTGTTTGAAATATTATACAGATGATTACAATAGAATCTGCTTTATGTATGCACAACCAGGCCTCCCTAGTCCTGTTTCAATACCGGAGTATTTGATCAGACCCCTCCCGCCCTCCTCGTCCCTTATGTACGCACCATTCGAACCTAACCAGGCGCCCGCTTTCCGCCCATCTCATCTGGATTCCGCTCGGACGGAACGGAAAGAATATTGTTTTGGAGAAAGTTGCAGAAGAAGAAGAAGCGGCGCTTCTGTCTTTGTGAGACGTCCGTGTCTGGCTAAATACCCGACAGGATTGCTGAATATTATTAAATTAAGAAGAAAAGGCGCCCAACTCGAGCGTGAAGCTGGAGTTTAGTGAAAGGGACGCTGGGAGGGACGGGAGGGAGACGATGTTGCCATGTTTTGTACTTAATTGAATTTCGTGTTTCTTAGGCACAGTGGAAGGTGTTGTGACCACGTAAAAAGCTAGGAATGATCTGGTACTAACAGACAGAGGCAGACTCCGTTCATAAAAAGCCAATCTGATGGGTCCTATGAACAGAGCCAGACGAATAACAAGAGCAACTCCTTCTTCCTCACGAGCCCATTCTCACCATATTCTTCCTAAGGCGTCAATGTCCTGTGAGGAAGCCAGTGAGAAGGCGAATCTTTTTCTTACTGAGATTCAAACAGTTCTGTGTTCTTACAGTTCCGAAATCCCGGAGAAACCTTTTGGAATGACCCGTTCCTGGAAGATCTCTTTGAGTTTCTTTCTTCTCCAAAAATTCTCTGTTATAAATAGGTGCATTTGCTTACACCACAGAAAGGTTCATGTTCATTGAATGGTGTTCATACTCCCTTTCTGGCTTGTGTGTTCTCTTAGTTTCCCTTGATTCCTGAGTAACCAGGAATCTATACTCTGTTCAAATGTAAGAAGGAGCAATAATAACATGTTTGGCGCAGCGGTAGAAGAGCCTTCGTGAAGTTTATTTGCGCCCAGAGTCGAATCGAGGAGATTTCACACAATCGTTCAGTTTTAACTGAACTTGAATTCCATTTTTTTCAATAATTTATAGAACGTTGTTCCTTTGAAATTTGGCAAACTGTCGTCATCATTCACGATTTCAAGAACTTTAGAAATCGTTGGGATTTCATTCCGGAAAAAAAACCGTGGACAATTCTTCTGATAAGGTTCATTTCGAAATCGTCAACCGAATCGATTATTTTTAACGACTGGGCTCTCCTCTTAGGTGGCGTCAATGTTTTATTCTCTTCATATTCTCTGAGAATTCTGAATACAGCTGAATCACTCACCCCTGAGGATTTTGAAACAATTTCTACTAAGTCTCTTTTCGATAAATCAGGATGTTCTTCCAATTCTTTTCGAAAAATGTTCAAAATGATCTCTTTCTCTTCAGCAGAGAAATGCGACCTTTTGTACCTTTTTCGTGGTGGTCCCCACATATCACCCTCAGATGCAGTATCCGTTTCCGAATTCGACATCGTTCTATAAACACTATATACACTTTGTCAATAGATTTTCCAACACAATACACTTTTCACAACAAAATCTATAAACACTTTGAACAGCTAGAACTTCACAGTAGCTCTAGGTATTTTAACTGGTCTTGTCAATTGAAAACTTCGATATTTATGCGAATCAAGATGGCTTTAATCCATTAAGGGAAAGGACCCAAACCTGGTGTTTCCCGGAATTACCTTGTCGGAATCTTGAGCAGCCGACAAAGAGTTTCGTACAAAATAATATAAAATTATGGACCGAAACTAAATATATATCAGATATTACAAGAAAATGACCATAAATTCGAACAGAGATCTTTTTCGAGTCTTCTCAATTGAAAACTTCGATATTTATGCAAATCAAGATGGCTTTCACCCATTAGGGAAAAGGACCCAAATCTGGTGTTTCCCGGAATAACTTTGTCGGAATCCTGCAAGATTCCGACCCAAATCTCTAAAACTCTGGTGTTTCCTGGAATTACCTTGCCGCAATCTCGAGCATCCGAAAAAGGAACTATTTAGTAGATAATAATATAAAAACAAAACGAAATAAGAAAATAGGGTACGTCGGATATAAAATGTTTATGACAGTTTCAAATCATAACAGAAATTTTGCACTGGAGTTTCTGAGGAAGAAAGTTCTAATGTGGGAATTGCTGACTCAAATTATTGAATCATTTCTATCCAGTACCATTCACAGTCCGTTCCGAGTACGATCCTGGCAGTCTCTTAGGGCGGTCGAAGAGAGCGTTATTATCACCGTTTGACCAATAGGAGCTTTATTATGCGCAAACCAGACGATTCTGTTTGTTAACAAAGCTCCTTCTTATATTGGACGCACTATAGACTAAAGAGACCCTGCTGTTCTTGCCCACTCAAAGTTCCACGTATCCAAAATTTGGCAACATCGCTCGGGCTAAGACGGGAACTGGGCCGAATTAATAAATACTACCGAAAAGTGCCAGTGTTGACGGACAAAAACAAACGCCCTCTTGTCTGCACAAAACAAGATTCATCCCTTATTCCCTGGGACGATTCCCGAATAAATTACGAGAGAGTTTCACCTTTAATGAAAAGTAATCGTAAACAGCAAGATTTAGAGGGACGGGACTTGGCCAAGTCAGACGGAAAAAATCGGATAATGAAAAGATCATTCTGACGTGTTTCCTTTTCTGTTTAGATTTTCCCGGCTTAATGGATAAGACCGGGAGATTGAGGGCCCTTTCTACCGGGTGTTTTCTCTCAGGTTTTGTTTTCCAATTGGAAACAATTGCTCCAGACAGCCCCTTGATTTGAGAGGCTGAGTTACACGAATTATGCCTTCATTTAAAATCTGGGGGTGATTCTGTTCCATCAAAGTGTTGATCAATTTTCTCCAAATGAAACTGGCAACTTTCCTTCAATAAAAAAAATCTTAATCAGGTAATTGCCTCTGTGCATTGACGTAAAATTTTAAAGGCACGGTTCTTCTTCTTTTATTGAAGGAGCCTAATGGTTTTTGGACTCCTTCCGACGAGTTGTATAATCTGATCAAGTATCTAATGTGTGATATCTATTACCGTCATTGTCTTTTCTCCTGCATGAAATATTTGAATTGGGTCAACGAAAAGAGTAAACGATGTGACTCGATCGCTTCAGACTGTTGACATTTCTATTAGACGCTGTCTTCTCCAGGATCCAGAGAGGATATCAATTAGTGCTCTCTGGATTGTTCTGATTCTGGTCAGGGATTTTTGTACGTGCTCATCGAATACAGACAGACGCTACTATAGTCAAATACTTATGTGTACAAATTAAGTTAATGACAACGTTTTTTCACTCAGTAGTTAGCTCACTAGGATACTAATACCTTCACGACTTACCATAATAATCTTCTTCAACTCATCAAATTAATTTGCAACAAGTGAGATTGATACAAAAAAGGAAAAAATAATTTGAATTCTCAGTCTTTCAGAGTGAGGTAAAATGTAGAATAAAAACTCTTGAGAAGCTCCCGAAGGAACTGATGAAACTTCGATTAGAAAAGGGCCATTATGCAAACGAGGTTAATGCACGAATAAACTAGCCTCACTGCTTGTTATAAATTTTTGAAAGGGAAAATCATATGCAAATGACTCGCGAAGACTAGCGACGAATATTTTCACGGTGTTTATAATTTCTTTTTTACGATCTTATTAGCATATCTGAACGTAGACTGTTTTTATTCCAGTGAGGAAACTTCTGCCTGACTCTCTCATTAAGTATTTTTTAAAAAGTCATTTTCGCCCGAGTTTTTATTAAATATTACCCCTATTTAATGAATTGCAAATTCGGTATAAATCTGCTGGGTTGTGGGAAGTATCCTAAGTTAATTATAAAGCCTTGACAAGTCCAGGAAACTTTTATTGATGGCCGGATTGAATAACAATCGTGGACACTGCTCGGAATTTTCATCAGTTTGGCTCCATTTTGTTATCGGTAAGATTTGAAAACTTCGTCTCCATTTCGTTGAAAAGGCTGAATATTTCGAAAACAAGTGGATAAATCTAGAGAACAGCTGGAGCTAAGATTAAGTCCTTATTAGACAGAACGTGTTAGGACCCTTACCTAACATTTCGATGGTTTGAAATTAGGTATGTGTCAGCTGAACGAATTTTTTCTAAAAACTGTTGTTAACATTCAGGTTAGAGAAAGATCATGATCTGAAATAGCAGAATTATTCACGAGAAGCTTCAGAATTTGAAGAATCTGTCCACGACGATATACAGTTTATTTTTGCGTATAATGAGCAAAATCTATCCGCCTCTCCTCCAGTTACCACTACCCCCTCACGAAAGCAATAATTCTTTGCAACAAATTACTTTTTTCCGTAATCACATCACCATCGGTTACTTCAGAGTTTGCACCTCATATTTTATACCCGGGGGGACTATATTTCTTTTACTCCCGTAGCTTATTAAATTTTCGTAGTAAATTAGTCCCAACGGGAATAACTTAAGAATATATCTGCGCTCTTTCAATATTCGAGACGTTTTATAAGAGATTGCCAGGCTCAAGGAGATACCTGCTACGAGAAAAACCGTTTTTAATGAAGTTAAGATTTCAGACAAGAATACAATTTATCTCTCAGATTCAGAATTGGTTTTCGTCAATTGTAAAGGTTATATCTGCTGTAAGAAGAATAAATGTATTTTGTGTAGTGAATTGTGTTTTATTTGTCGTCATAAAGTAAAAAAATATCGACTTTTTCAGAGAATTCTACTCAATTTTACACATCCTGATATTACGGCCCTGTAGTGTCTGAAATTCTCGACTCTATTGCTGACATATTTATGATTCTCATCGATTATGGACCACTAACTACGTATTTTAAACAAGCAAGCGGAAAAAACTTACTTCGATCGTATTTCTGGTTGTTTTCGATATATTAGTTCATGCATACCTTTCAGTAACGTGTTCAGATTGGTGTATTAAGCGGAAATTTATTGGAATTATATTCACGCGGACTACAATGTATCTAGCTATAATTCTCTTCAATGTACGTGACTTCTAATTTTAAACTATAATTGTGTTTTATTTATGAGGTTGTTGAAAATTTTAACCGTTTTAATTCCACGATACTTTGTTTCCGAGAACTTTCGTTGAGGGAATATTAAAAACTTTGTTTTCTTCATGCTGACTTGAGAATTATTAGAAGCATCAGGTGTTTTTTTTGAGCGATAGAACTTTAAGTTGAAATAAAACACATTTAAATTGAGATTGAAGCCAATTTTATTTGAAAGATAATTTTATGGCATTCATGTTTTGAAAATAATTTGCGGCATTGCGGCATATGTCTACCACGACTATAGCTCTGGAGCTAATGTTACAGTGATTGGTGCTCGTTACAGATTGATGGTCAATGATTATTTGTTTCAAAATTTGAATGGTATCGACCCAGAACTGTTTTTGTTAGAAGATGGGGCTCCACCATATAATGCTACCGTAACAATTGATTTATTCTAAGAATGATTTAGCTCTAACATTATTTCGAGAAATGTTCCAATTGATTGGCCTCCAAGATCATGCGACATAACTCTAATGGATTATTTTCTTTAGGGTTACGAGGATATATTGAAAAATTCTTAGCCTAATATAGAACCAAACAAAATGTCAATGTCAAAATATTTTATTACTCAACATATTCTCCTCTGAATTGAATACATTTATTACAGCGAATCTGCAACGTCTCTAGACCTTTCCAAAAAATGTTTCTTCTTGCTCTGCAAACCAGTCCTCCACAGCTTTTATTACCTCCTCGTTGGAAGAAAATTTACTACCTTTTAAACTTTTTTTCAGTTGAGGAAAGAGATGATAGTCGGACGGAGCCAAATCTGGTGAAAAAGGGGGGTGTTCTAGTAATTCTAACCCTGAATAACGATTTTTTTTGGATGGCAACATGAGATTTGTGTACTGGGGCGTTGTCCTGTAAAAACAAAACATCTTTGGATAGCTTTCCGCGTCTTTTCTTTTTAATTTTTTTTCCGTAGAGTGGTCAGTAATGTCGAATAGTAATCTCCAGTTATTGTTCTATCCTTATCCAGAAAATCAATCATGATTACTCCATGGCAATCCCAAAAAACTGAAGCAAGAACTTTTCCAGCAGATTTTTGGACACGACACTTCTTAGGTCTTGGAGAACCAGAGTGTCGCCATTCCATCGATTGTTGCTTTGTTTCTGGATCGTTGAAAAGTACCCCAGTCTCATCCATAGTAAAAATTCGGTTTAAGAAGTCTACATCGTTTTCAAATCGAGCACAGATCGAACGCGATGCTTCTACCCTTGCACGCTTTTGGTCAACATTCAAACATTTGGGGATCCATTTTGCAGAAATTTTTCTCATGTCCAAATTGACGCAAATTCCAAATTGAACGCGTTCGTATGAAATCTTCAGTGCTTCAGATATCCGTTTTAGCCCAATTCGACGGTCTGATAAAATCATGTCATGAACTGCATCGATATTTTCGGGGACTGATGACACAGAAACTGGCCTTCCCGATCGGTCATCATCTTCAATGGAAAATTTACCTCTTTTGAAGCTTGCAGTCCAATTTTTCACGGTCGCATACGAAGGACATTGATCACCAAGGGTATTAAGCATATCTTCGTAAATCTGCTTACCTCTTAACCCTTTTAAATACAGGTACTTGATGGCTCGATACTCCAATTTTTCGATTTTCACAATTTCGGTGGACATCTTTTTCTTTAATTTATTGCGTAACTCTGGTTTACTTTTTTGACGTCGAACTCTACACTGACACTTCTTATAAGTTATTGTTCGTTGATATGGTATCGCAATATTTTGTTTATGCATGGAACTGGTCTAGGCTAACTAGATATCAAAACATCCTCATTTTGGTTCCAATCTCAATCTAAATGTGCTTTATTTCTATTTAAAGTTCTATCACTCTTGTCTAAAGAAACACCCGATAGTAGCGAAATTTGTTATCAAAACATCAAGAACTAATTTATACTCCTGATTGATTCTACATTGTTGGAATCAGAGAATCCTTTTTCCGTAAGATCAAAAAAATCGTGGGTTGGCATTCCCCAAGGGTACCTACCCACAGTTCCCATTATCAAACCGTTCACTTTCAATCCGGCGCAGAGCAAATTGCTACAAGTCTTGAATATGAATCTCCCCTAATTTCTTCGGGATTAATTAATACCACCAAGAGGTAATTTTTTCATTTCATCGGCACACAACGGCCGACGTGAAATAAATCGTTTCGTTCCAAGGAAACGGGGGGCGAACGGTTTAAAACCGAGTAAAAAGAAATCAAACGCTACAGATGGAAATAATGGAATAAGTTAATGATACCTTCAGAGACCCTCGCCCGAACTTACGTTTTAATATCGCGAAATGCCGGAAGTTTTGGAGAGTTTTCCAGAAATATAAATATACATGACGGGCCGATCGGAAGGGATTTGTGGGAGTTGGATTCCATTGCCCAAAATTCGAATGAATTTCGGGTTTTTGCATTTGGATTCCGCCTCATTCATTATGAAGTCAGAAATCGGATGTTTTTTTGGTTTCTTTTCACCAACCCCTTCATTAGGTCGTCCGAAATGAGAAGAAACATCATTCAGAATTTTAATTACACTGCGCAAAAAAATTTACGCACATCATGGAAATCTCAAATTTATTCTACAACTGAAGGTGTTCTCAATGATAATTATTTTTATCAGAATTATGCATGCATATGTTATCCACTTTCAACGTTTTTCTTCAATACAGATGTTTTCTCCCAGCAGGAATAAAAAAAAGATGATATTATCAGATTTTGAATGTATTGGCTCCATTCTAAAAATCAGTTGTTCTCGATCAATTCTAGTGATCAATAGTTTTTCTTTCGTTTGATTTTCTACACTTGATCGCTATGCAACGCGAAACACGCAATTTGACCCAAGAGGAATGTGTCCAAGTGGTAGTTTTGCGAGAAGAAGGGTGGACATACACAAGAATTGCAGAAAGGTTTGGAGTTTCCCATACAAGTGTGTCCAGAATGTTGCAGCGATTCAGGGAGACAGGTATGAATGTCTGAAGACCAGGACAGGGTAGACCACGGGTAACAACTGCCATTCAAGAACGTTACTTGAGAGTTTCTTCGTTGAGACAACGGTTTGCAACCGCTCGCCTCCTTCATAATCAGCTTGAGCAAACTCATGAGGTGCAAATTAGCACTCAGACAATAAGAAATCGCCCCAGAGAATATGATTTAAGGCCTCATGTCGCGGCAAGAGGCCCAGCTCTTACCCCAGCCCATCGAAGGGCGCGTTTGGATTTTGCGAGAGAGCATATCCATTGGGAAGAGGCCGATTGGGAAAGAGTTCTCTTCACAGATGAGTCTAGATTCTGCCTCTACCATCGTCTATGTGGCAGGAATTGGGGCTGTAACCCAAAAATACTGCGATGGATGTACGTCATGATTGTAAGACCTATAGTCACATATGGGGCAGTAGCCTGGTTTGCTAAGGCAAGTCAGGCAAGTACGAGGAAGATGCTCGACAAAGTACAAAGGCTTGCCTGTGTGTGCATCACGGGAGCTATGAGAACGTGCCCAACCAGGGCACTTGAGATCATCACAGACCTCACACCTCTACATCTAGTGATTGATAGGGTAGCCCATGAGGCCATCCTCAGAGTATCTAGAGAAGGAGCAGGCAATGAGAGAGTCAGGTTTCAGAGAGCTTGGTCCTCTCTAAATGACTACACCTCATCTGCAAACCTTCCTAGTGATGTAATGATCAAGAAAGTAAGCACTGAGAAAAACTTCAGTACATTGCTAAGCAAAAGAGAGGACTGGGAAAGGGAATACACCAACTATAATCTCAAAGAAAATACAATAATAATAATAATAATAATAATTTATTAATCCATTCAGACAAATTTACATTTGTATAGGACAGGTCAAACAGAAATGAAATTTTCATATAATTACCCTAAAATAACCACAAAAATCAACAAAAATACGAATTTTCCGGACGTAAAAAGCAACTCAACTAAGTTATAGAGCTCCCAAAATATTCGCTATTGCTGTAGAAGCACCTCTCCAACAACAGCGTCCTAACATTTTTTTTGAAACTTTTGTAATCCAAAGTTTTTAATCTGTCAGGCAGATGATTGAACAGTTTAATGCCACTATACTTAGGGGAATTCTGAAATCTTGATGTTCTATGATTTGGTATACAGATAGTTTCTTTATGTCTGGTGTTGTATTCATGAAACTGAGAGCATTTTTTCAAAAATTGGATATTTTTCCTAGTGTACAATAAACAATTATAAATGTATACTGAAGGAAAACACATTATTTTATTCTGTATGAAAGTTGGTCTACAGGACTCCCTGGGTTTCAAACCAAATATCAGACGAATTATTTTTTTTTGTGCGATAAAAACAGCTCCACTATCTATAGAATTTCCCCACAGGATCACATTGTAGTTCAGATGGGAGTACACAAGAGAGTAATAGACATTTATCAGTGTTTCCATGGGCAAAATAGATTTTAAACGCCTCAAGGCAAAAAATGCACTACTCAACTTCTTGCACACTGAGTCACTGTGATACTGCCATTTTAGTCCCTTATCAACCTGTAAGCCCAGAAACTTAACGCAATCAGAAGACTCCAAATTCCCCGACGCATGATTCAGAATCATTCGAGTATCCGAATCTCTCGAACCAAAAAGTATCAAGTCTGTTTTGGCCACATTCAACATAAGTGAATTTCTAAAGCACCAGTCTGTGAAACACTCCACCAATAATTCACACCTGGCCCTGAGTTCCTTCATAGTATTCGCGGAAACAATAAAAGATGTGTCATCAGCAAACAGTGTTATACTGATATTCATTAATGTAGTAGAGTATCTCACGATGTTAGTCGGTAAATCATTCACGAAAATTACAAACAACAAAGGCCCCAAAACGGATCCCTGGGGCACACCCATCTTCACTGGGTACTTAGTGGAGTCGTGCTGACCAACTCTAGCATACAACCAACGATCCGTCAGAAAACTCTCGACCCATTCAAGAAACACTCCTCTGAAACCTAGGTTGTAGAGTTTATTTAAAATGAAACCAAAATTTAAGGAGTCAAAAGCGCGTGATTCATCGAAAAACAAGCCCGCGACATAGATTCCATCATCCAAACAGCTATGTACGTAATTGACAAACTCGCACGCTGCAGTTTCCGTCGATCTATTGATACGAAATCCATGTTGACAACTTGTTATAATCGAAAATTTGTCTAAGTAATTCATCATTCTATCGTATATCACCCGTTCCACGATCTTAGACAAAGAACTCAATAATGATATAGGGCGATAGTTAGCTATATCATCAGTTGCACCTTTTTTGTGAACTGGAATGACCTTTGCGGTTTTGAGTATGGCAGGAAATCTCCCCGAAGTCACCGACAAATTTATAAGATGTGCTAAATGCTCGGACACATAAGGAGCCAAACATTTCATAACATTTACCGAAATCATGTCCTGGCCACTACTTTTTTTGTTCTTTAGGTTATTTATGACTGATTCAACTTCCCGAGCTACCACAGGAAAAAAGAAGAAATTATTATCAGAAAGTTGCTGCATTGTACACGTGGTCGACAAGTTTCCACCAAAATGCTCGTCCACACTCAGCACATTTATCTCTGAAAAGTACCTGCCAAAGGCCTCGGCCACTGCGGATGGTGCAGATATGACATCGTCATCTGTTCTCAGAATTATTTTACCTTCAGCGCCATTCAGACCTAACTCCCTCCTAACCAAATGCCACACAGTTTTATTTTTATTGTTGGAATACTCGATGATATTTCCGAAAAAACCGTATTTAGTAGACTTCAACAATCTAGAGTATTCCTTTTTCGACAACAAATACCGTTTTCTAGCATCCTCGGATTTCAAATTTCGGTATAACCAATGAAGGTCTTTCAGATGTTTGCTCGCCAGTCTGACCTCATCGGTTACCCAGTCATGTTTTCGATTATATGAAAATCGTCTTGTTTTTATTGGACAGGTCGAATCCAATAGGAAAATTAAGATATCGAGGAAATGTTCAAAACTATTGTCAACATCAGTTGAAATGCTATTGAAATTCGTGCAAGCCGCCATTAAGGAAATGGTATACAGATGGTTCCAAAACCGCTACAGGAGCTGGCGATGGGATTTACGTACCAAGTGTGCACTATCGTTAGGCTCCTGTACAAGCGTCCTTCAAACGGAAATACTTGCAATCGGAAGATGTCTAGATATAAATCAAGAAAGAAACTATCAGAAGTGCGATATAGCTATTCATACAGATAGTCAAGCTGCTATTAAAGCACTGAGCTCCTACGTCATTGACTCAAAGCTGATTTGGGAGTGCCGAAACAAACTCAATGAGGTAGGCAAGAAGAATAAGGTCTTTTTAATCTGGGTTCCCGGTCATTCGGGGATCGCAGGAAACGAAGAGGCCAATACACTGGCCAGAAAGAGCGCACAAACGCCTCTCACTGGCCCAGAACCCTTCTGTGGTATAGGAAAATGCACCTATAAGAAGGAGTTTATGCTGAAGGAGAGAACCGAAAGAGAAAAACTCTGGCGGAATCTCCCAGGGATGGATCATTCCAAAAAGTTCCTCAGGAACTTTGAAACTGCTAGATCCAAAAAATATCTGGATCTCAGTAAAAACCAACTTCACATACTCACTGGCTTTCTCACAGGACATTGTCGCCTAAAGAAGCATCTGTTGAGAATGGGTTTATCGGACACTGATGAGTGTAGATTCTGTGGGGAGGAGGAAGAAACTCCTATTCACCTGGTTACGGAATGCTATGCCATTGCAAGCCAAAGGAAAGAGTGCTTTGGACAAGAAACTTGTAGAAGTGGGGAGTTATTCTCCTTGAAGCCATCCCAGATAATGGATTTTATCAAATCTCTGGAACTGGAGGGCGAGCTGTAGGAGGCGTGATGATGACAGCTCTGATAGGGGGCACAATAGACCTTAAGGTCGCAGTGAACTGTAACCCCTTTTCACTATAACTATAACTATATAACTGCCTCTACCATTGTGATCGACGTTCCCTTGTATACAGACGTCCACATGAAAGATATGCTCAGTGCAATTTCCTGAATACTACTGGTTTCGGGGGAGGATCGATTATGGTATGGGGTGGAATATCTTTGACTGCTCGCACAGACCTAGTGGTCGTTGATAATGGAGCTAATAATGCTGATAAGTATATAAGGAACATTCTTGAAGAGCATGTAGTGCCATTTGCCCCATACATTGGTGAAAATTTCATTTTTATGGACGATAATGCCAGACCCCATCGTGCGCGCATCGTTCAGGAGTACCTTGAAGAGGTCTCTGGAATGGAATGGCCAGCAAGAAGTCCAGATCTCAATCCGATTGAGCAGGTTTGGGACAACCTCAATAGAAGGCTGAGAAGTTCAGAAAACCATCCAGCTACTCTTAATGACTTAGGAATCCAACTCGGACAAATCTGGGAAGGATTAGATCAGAACATTTTAAGACCACTCATTTTGAGTATGAACCGTCGTTGCCGAGCTGTAATTAACGCAAGGGGTGGAAATACCAAGTATTAAATCACTTATCAGCATTTCAGTATTTTGAAAATTGTTCATTTCTCTTCTTTCACATAAGATTCGGTGAAATCCTGAATTTTTCTTCCATTTAATGTGTCTTGTTTCGTTCAAAACCTTCCCGAGAGAACATAAAAAATAAGTTATAAAGTCAATGTAGAGTTAACTTTCATTAAAATTGAGATTTTCAGAATGTGCGTTAATTTTTTTGCGCAGTGTATTATTTCACGAATGAAAACAGAAAATAATTGCAATAAATAACAAAGGGCCATTGACACAAATCGTTCAGCCATATCACCTTTATATTTTCCCTATTTTCTTATCTCTTTTTTTGTTTAAATTTTTCTTTCTTTAGATTTTTTTTCTGTTTTTCTTCATACTGATTTCTCAATTTTCTTTGACAAACTATGAGGGTCATTGTAATGCAAAATGTTATTGACCGTGTATTTAACGGTTTCCATCTCGCAGAAAGCCGCGTAGCGAGGAGTCCCCTGCCGCCCCCGTCGCAAGAGGGTGGCGACGCCGCCCCCTCGAATTCCTACGGCGATCAAACGACGACGTCAGGATGAGCGATTACCGAAGGAGCGGGGCCCCCGGGCTCGCTCGCCGAAACAATGAGACTCTTTCATTGTTTTTGCCCCGATTCGGAAAACTGACAACCCTTCACGCCGAGCACCCCTTTGTTTTTACCACGTTCTCGTCGCTTATTTTCAATATGATGAATTCGGAGCTTTGTACTCTTTAATTATTCCACTTTTTAACATTTATTCACCTAATTGTATTTCCTGATTTCCGGAACAAAGAACTTATTCTCAAGAGGTATCATAAATCACAACATTTTATTTATCTTGACGTGCGTGAAAAATGCATTTTCGTCTCCCTTTTTCGGTTCGGTGACTCGCGCCCGACACTGGAATCCGGTCGACCTGCCTTTTTTTGTCCGGCTGTGCGGTGAGGAAATCCTTCTTTATGAAACTCTATCGAATACCTCTTTTCGGTTTAGTAACAACTTTTTTTATGTGTCTTCACAGCTCGAGTGCGAGACAGGCGGAAACAGGGCACAATCCCGAGAAAACATCCAGCAGAAATCACAGTGGATGAATTTACACCTCAGCCAATCGGACATATGGAATTGCGGTAAGTGATAGTCATAGTCCAATCCCGTGAACCAACCGAAAGTTTTATTTACCTTGTCAAATTCGTATGACAGTGACCTGGGTTATTACTACCATTTTTATAAATGAAATGTCTCAGCATCCCCTTACTTTGGATCTGGACGCGAAGTGTCTGAAATAATAATACTGACCACTGCGTACGAGAAAAATTACTAATTGTAATTGCTCACAGAACTTTACATTCCTATTCGTTAAAAATTGTCACCCAATATACAGGGTGAGTTTTTGACTTGTACATATATTTCAACTGAAGATTTTTGGGGTCGAAAGGGAACTTTTTTTCATTTTCCATTTTTCCGAATTCAGCTCTGTTAAAAAGATATAGCCATTCGAAAAAAAATATTGGGCTAATTACGTCTCTGATATGATTCTCTGCAATTGATACAAAGTTCATATTTCTCGATTGAAATTGAGTGGATACATCTAGGGAATACTCAAGTACTAACCTTATTCGAATGAGAATGTTAAAAACACGATATTTCTCAATAAAAACACTTAGTTTTATCCGATTATTTCTGCGATTGAAAAGCCATATTTATCCCACCAAAATAAGTTCCTCCTTCGATTTTCATTAAGATTAGTTTGTGGGCACTTATAACTTGTTCATATTTTTCCCTATCTCCCAAAACTATCTCAAAAAGAATTGTTTTCACACTAATCGAACATAACTCCATTAATCTAGGTCATAGGATTCGAGGTTAATGACCTAACCCAACCCATCGTCCCATTTTCTGTGACAGAGCTATCATAGAGCTTTTGACAAGACGATGCCAGATTGTGTCGATTTTCTCTTTAAACAAGGAAGCAGTACGTCCTCTATCATTAACGGACGAACTAACGCAAAGGCACTAGTTTTGTTTACTTTTGGCTGATGCCGAAGGAGTAGTTCTAAATCTTGCCGATAGAGCGCTACGATCTTAATTTCAGTCGCCTATAACGATGCGCAAGACAAACCGTTGTGCCATAGACCGAACAGTTGGTCTGTGGTTGTTGAACGAAGCATGCGTATAGCGGCTTGATGGAGATTTGTTTATTCACAGTGAAGAATGCGAACAGTTGATGTGGAAAGATTTTCAGTGAAAGTGAATAAATGTGATAATAACCGTGTAGTGTCGAGTTTATAAAATTCCAAGCGGATATAGTTTAGATAGAAACATCGCTACAGATCATGTAGTGTTAAGTATTCATTTTGAATTAATTTCAATACGTGGTTTGTATGGATTATTCATCATTAATATCCGAATTTTGCATTCCATTGACATTTCAGTCTTGACAAAGTTAATAAACATTCTGTCAACATTGTTGATTTGTATACATAATCAGAGAGTTTATAAAGTTCAGCCATTCTGTAATATTATTAATCCAGTGAAGCATCTAGATTATTCTTATGATTTTTGATTTTTTCATCAAATTTTATCGGGTAAAATTGGGAATAACTCGAAAACGACGCGTTTTATTGAAAAAACATAAGAACACTTTTTTTTTCTAAAATGATTGATTCTTTGATGTACGATTATGTAAACCCTTACTGGAGTTAAGTGTAAGAGTAGTCCTAGATTAAACTTCGCTTCAGTTTGGTACCTAACACCTGTAGAATGATTGTATCATTTTTTCAATAAAGGCGACATTATTATAACCATAATAATTTGTTGATGCAACATGGCTTCTACGTCTTGTTAAATTACAGTTTTTCCTATCGATATGTTCTCAATTAATTTCCTTGGCTCAGTGTAATTCCTTCGGATCCACTTTCACGATTTCCCATAGTGAAACCATGCTCTCATTCCGGAATCTTCTAATACTCGAGTCGCATCAGGAATCGATAGCCAAGAACATATCTCTGAGTATCCGCAAAACCGGAACGAATGGAGTTAATTAACAAGTTTGTGCTTCGCCAAAGAAACTCTAATTGAACAATAACACGGCCTGGGATATCGCCCCGCTAAAAGTGCTCTAAGTATGAGCCTCTCGCTCCGGGGGCATTCCAACCCCTTCGAAAAACTTCCTCGCCGACATCTTTTATGCCACAAGGTAATTTTACAAGTAATTAGAGGCAATTACACGATGTCGTTATACCGCATTTCACTGAAATATATCTTCCAACTTGAGAAGTTTCTGCGAGCGGAAGGGGGGCGAGGAGAGGCAGAGAAAATACCGCCTTATTACCGAAATTCGCATTAACATTTTCCTTTATCTTTTATAAACATTCCGCAACGTTTTATAATCAAATTATTTATCAAGTTTGGATTCAATTTTCAATTAGTTTAATAGCGCCTGCGATATTATCAGACCTGGTTTTGATGCGCATATTCTGAGCGTATTGGATTCAGAGGAAAGTTTTCTGGAGAGGAGAGCAAAATAATAACGATATTCCACCAGAACATACCGGGTAGAGGACTTATCCTGCTATAGAACCAAACAAAATTTCTATGTCAAAATATTTTATTACTGAACATATTCTCCTCTTAATTGAATACATTTATTACAGCGAACCTGCAACGTCTCTAGACCTTTAAAAAAAAATTTTTCTTCTTGCTCTGCAAACCAGTCTTCCACAGCTTTTATTACCTCCTCGTTGGAAGAAAATTTACGACCTTTTAAACGGAGCCAAATCTGGCGAATAAGGGGGGTGTTTTAGTAATTCTAACCCTACATCACGAATTTTTTGCATGGCAACATGAGATTTGTGTACTGTGGCATTGTCCTGTAAAAACAAAACACCTTTGGATAGCTTTCCGCGTCTTTTCTCTTTAATTTTTTCCCGTAGAGTGGTCAGTAATGTCGAATAGTAATCTCCAGTTATTGTTCTACCCTTATCCAAAAATCAATCATGATTACTCCATGGCAATCCCAAAAAACTGAAGCAAGAACTTTTCCAGCAGATTTTTGGACACGAAACTTCTTAGATCTTGGAGAACCAGAGTGTCACCATTCCATCGATTGTTGCATTGTTTCTGTATCGTAGAAATGTATACCCAAGTCTCATCCATAGTACCAACTCGGTTTAAGAAGTCTACATCGTTTTCAAATCGAGCACAGATCGAACGCGATGCTTCTACCCTTGCACGATTTTGGTCAACATTCAAACATTTGGGGATCCATTTTGCAGAAATTTTTCTCATGTCCAAATTGACGTGAACTACATGATGAACGCGTTCGTATGAAATCTTCAGTGCTTCAGATATCCGTTTTAGCCCAATTCGACGGTCTGATAAAATCATGTCATGAACTGCATCGATATTTTCGGGGACTGACACAAAAACTGGATTTCTCGATCGGTCATAATCTTCAATGGAAAATTCACCTCCTTTGAAGCTTGCAGTCCAATTTTTCACGGTCGCATACGAAGGACATTGATCACCAAGGGTATTAAGCATGGCTCGATACTCCAATTTTTCGATTTTTACAATTTCGGTGGACATCTTTTATTTTTACTTTATTGCGTAACTCTGGTTTACTTTTTTGACGTCGAACTTTACACTGACACTTCTAATAAGTTATTGTTCGTTGATATGGTATCGCTATATTTTGCGTATGTAAGGAACTGGTCTAGGCTAACTAGATATCAATACATCCTCGGAGCTTTCGAAAATTCGAAAAAATACAACCCTTGCTCACTCTTTTTGGTGGCAAAACTCCAAATGAAGGTATTTTTTCAATCTGTTTTTCGAGGAGTATTCCTGGATAGATGTGACATCGAATGTAAACTTTGGTTCTTGACGCATGTTTGCACCATTAGATGGCCTTTCCTGAGGAAATCTGGCTGGTTTCCCCTTTCGGAAATGTTCCTTATGCAGTTGACGAAAACCGTCAGCACTCCGACCCTGCAGGATTATCCAAGCAGGAAAACCTTGTCCTGTAGGTACACCGAGCGTGAGAAGCCCATCGAACCAAAAGCAAACATTTAAACAGCCCAGATTAGCCTTAGGACACCTCCGAGAGGGCAATAATTCCACGTGAACATAGTTTAATTTGATGGCACATGGCGCAATAGACTTAAACTGAACACATGTAACCTTGCACTGAACTCGATCCGATAGCGGGACGGGACGGGGAAGAGAGACGGATCCCTGTATCGGAACACGGGTCCTGACATTAATTACCTATATCCGTGTAACAGAGAGATCGAACACAACCTGTCAATTAGACGGTATTATTGGGATGGAGAGGTCCTACGCTCTAGCAGACCCGCTTACGATGGCCGTGTTGTGTTAAATGGCTGATTCGATTCTTTATCTCTTCCTCGGATACGGTTTCTTGAGTTGGAGGCTTACAGGAGGTTGCCTGGGACTGATCGATTGGATTAACTCGAAGGAAACAAGTTTTTATGACATGAAAGTCATGTTGATGGCTGCAAGGGATTTTGACTCATTTGGATCTCTGTAAGAATGAGAGACGCCTCCTCATTGGCTCCCTCACAGGATATCATCGTCTTAGGAAGCATATGACAAGAATAATCTAGTCAGAAACTGACATTCTGTGAGGAACAGGAGCAAACTCCTGTTCACCTGGTTACAGAGAACCTCGCCATCGCAAACCTGAGCAAGGAATGTCTTGAACAAGAGAATTATAGGAGGAGCTAGGATTTAGCCTCATTGAAGCCCTCTCAGATACTGGAGGTCCTTGGAGCTCTATACTATAAAATAACATAGACTATTCTGATTGATAGGGTAGATCATGAGGCCATCCTCAGAGTATCTAGAGAAGGAGCAGGCAATCAGAGAGTCAGGTTTCAGAGAGCTTGGTCCTCTATAAATGACTACACCTCATCTGCAAACCTTCCTAGTGATGTAATGATCAAGAAAGTAAGCACTGAGAAAAACTTCAGTACATTGCTAAGCAAAAGAGAGGATTGGGAAAGGGAATACACCAACTATAATCTCAAAGAAAATACGATGAAATGGTATACAGATGGTTCCAAAACCGCTACAAAAGCTGGCGCTGGGATTTAAGGGCCAAGTACCAAGTGTGCACTATCGTTAGGCTCCTGTACAAGCGTCCTTCAAACGGAAATCGGAAGATGTCTAGATATAAATCTAGAAAGAAACTATCAGAAGTGCGATATAGCTATTCATACAGATAGTCAAGCTGCTATTGAAGCACTGAGCTCCTACGTCATTGACTCAAAGCTGATTTGGGAGTGCCGAAACAAACTCAATGAGGTAGGCAAGAATAATAAGGTCTTTTTAATCTGGGTTCCCGGTCATTCGGGAATTGTAGGAAACGAAGAGGCCAATACACTGGCCAGAAAGAGCGCACAAACGCCACTCACTGGCCCAGACCCCGTTTGTGGTATAGGAAAATGCACCTATAAGAAGGAGTTTATGCTGAAGGAGAAACCCGAAAGAGAAAAACTCTGGCGGAATCTCCCAAGGATGGATCACTCCAAAATGTTCCTCCGGAACTTTGAAACTGCTAGATCCAAAAAATATCTGGATCTCAGTAAAAACCAACTTCACTTACTCACTGGCTTTCTCACAGGACATTGTCGCCTAAAGAAGCATCTGTTGAGAATGGGTTTATCGGACACTGATGAGTGTAGATTCTGTGGGGAGGAGGAAGAAACTCCTATTCACCTGGTTACGGAATGCTATGCCATTGCAAGCCAAAGGAAAGAGTGCTTTGGACAAGAAACTTGTAGAAGTGGGGAGTTATCCCTCTTGAAGCCATCCCAGATAATGAATTTCATCAAATCTCTGGAACTGGAGGGCGAGCTGTAGGGGGCGCGATGATAACAGCTCTGATAGGGGGCACAATAGACCTTAAGGTTGCAGTGAACTGTAACCCCTTTTCACTAAAACTATAACTATAACTAGACTTTTCTGCCCACCTTGTTATGCAGGAAAATGATCTATGAGACTTCGTGAATAGCAGACTTTTCCTACGTAAATGATGGCCTTGCTGGTACAACCCACGGGCCATAAATCAGTTAACCTTAATGGAAAATGACGCCATTGTTTATTTACATCAAACACAAGTCTGACTCCGAAAACACCTAGACGAAATTTATTACTTTCCAAATTTTATTCCTCGCCTAAGACATATCCCGAGTGACACTAAAACCACTGACAGCAACAAACACGCTGGATGTTATGTCAAATAGTAAAATGTGTCGCAGTAATTTATATTTTTGAGTCTTAAAAGCATCGATTGAGGTTTATTTATGCCTCGGTTACCAGAGGTATAAGTTACCCGTTCTACGAACGTCAACAGGACACAATCGGCGATTCAGACGATTTCCCATTATTTTAAATTTATCTCAAGAGTATCGAATATCAGGGCCGGAGTAGTTTTTCGTATCATACACCTCTCATTCTCATTAAAACAACATGTGTTGCTTTTATTGACTTTCGGAGCATTTGTCCCGATTGTCAATCTTCCAGTACACGTCATTCGTATTTTCGAATGTCGCGAGTGGTATTTCGAAGTACCATAAGCTGTCGTAAATTTTTTTTAGAGAAACTGTCGAAATTTTTTTACTATTATTAATTGTGGAGAATGCTTCAGATGATTCTATCTATTTATTGACCTAAATTTTCTTCCTGAAAATGCCCACTTAATGTGGGCATAGATTCGAAAAATCTAAAGCTATCCCAATCATTCAAAGACGAATCCAGCATCTGCAGAAAGTATCACAACTGATTAATTCGAGATGGAAATCCTTCTCATTTACATCGTTATTGCTGTTGCTGCAATGCACATTGAAACAGAAGCGATCAAGTAACGGAAATAGAACGTACTTTTTTCAGCTTCATACATCATACGGGGAGCAATTCCTCTTGTGATGTACATACAACATACCTATCAATGTGGAAGGAACATGTGCGTGCTGTGAGAGAATACAAGTAGGTGGATAATAAACCAGTGTATGGTACAAGTCGTTGTCTGTCATACGATACCCTTGAGATACGAAAAGTCAAACTGGTCTCTTTGCGGTGAAGAGGAGTTCAACATAAAGGATTCGGAAATAGGTGCGATTTTGTGGTTTGCAGCGAAGTATGCTGCATGGACCACTTGAATTGTAAATATACTGCTCCACAAGAGTTAGGGATATCGTAGTCAATCGTTTTTAAAAGTATGTAATCTTCGAGAAAATCGCTTTAAAATCATTTAAAACTCAATAACAACTTGAATCGGTCCAATAAAAATCAGTATGAGACATTTCGTCAATCTGGTCGCCTTTTTCCTGAAGTTTCCTTCTTTGCATATGGTTCATGAATGTTCTTATTTTGAAATGAAGTCAGTTTATCAACGGCTTCGATTTGAAACGAGTTTTCTGAAAATGCCAAGACGTAAATTAACAAACGCTGAGGCTAATAGGGCTATCGGAATGCTACAGGGTGGCCTAACTCAGGTTGTTGCAGCGACAAGGCTCCAAGTCAGCCAAAGTGTGATATCTCGACTTTGGAATAGGTTCAGGGAGACAGGTTCCGTGTTGGAAAGACCAAGGCTTGGTGGGCGACGAAAAACAACACCTGCTCAGGATCGTTTCATCACCGTTTCGGCGAGAAGAAACCCTACATCTACGTGTAGAATGCTACGGAATACTCTTCAAAATGCAGATGGGGTCCAAGTTTCCATCGAAACCATCAGACGACGTTTGAGAGGGGTGAATATAGGTTATAGACGTCCATTAAGAGGAATTACATTAACACGAGACCATAAGCGTCAAAGACTGGAATGGGCAAGGCAACATATCAATTGGAACGATCAATGGTGTAGTGTCCTTTTCACTGATGAATCCAGATATGGACGATTTTCAGATTCTCGAAGAATAAGGGTATGGACAATCCCACGCATACCCCGTAATCGTCGCTATGTCCAAGAAGTCCATCCATTCCGAGGGGGTAGTGTTATGGTATGGGCCGGGATATGTTTGAACGGGCACAAAGATTTACACATTTGTCCTGGGAATATGACCGCCTTACACTATAGGGAGCATGTCATTGACAATGTTGTGCCAACTTTTCACGCCGCTATTGGTGAAACTTTTCAATTTCTAGACGATAACGCTAGACCGCACCGTGCAGCCATAGTTGAGAATGCGCGCGAGGAGCTTGGTATTCCACATTTACCAATACCTCCGCACTCACCAGATTTGAATTGCATAGAGCATGCATGGGATATGCTACAAAGAAGATCAGATAATCATCAACCTACCCCAGAATCCTTAAATGATCTGAGAGAGCTTCTGCCCCGTTTATGGAACCAAATTCCTCAAGAAATGTTCAACAACCTCGTGTGCAGTATGCAAAGAAGATGTCAAGCTGTTATTGATGCCCGTGGAGGCCATACATTGTTTTGATAGTCTTAAAATCCTTGAATTCTCTGGGAATAAAATTTCGTTATTTTACTCGATTTTTCTTAACCACCCTGTATACGCTGCAGACCTACAGGCTAAAATTAATTTGCCACTTGAAACCATATTAATATGAATTTTCATCACAAAAATCTTATTTTTACTACATTTTTTTGCAATTTAAGTCAACATCCCTAACTCATGTGGAGCAGTTTATTTCCTGTATTTTTCGTGAATACATTAGGAGGCCTTTTTAAATAAGTTCGAGCGGTGTTTTTCCGTGAATTGATGCTTTATTGTTAAGAAAACACTCATACATTCAATGCTCAAGAGAGGCAATTTCTGTAAAAATTTCTTCACATCGTTACGGTGAAGAGCTTTTGATGACATCCCCGTTTCCACTAATGTAATTAAATATAGTTCATCCCAACCTAGTTTTTCTGCTTTCATTAAATTTCGATTATTTCAACATTTTCACGTAGTAAAACCCGCAGGAGTAGAGCTGCGGCGGTAACAGGTGTTGTGGTATCGTTTATCCTGATATTTTCATCGTTTTTCCCAAATTAGGGAAAGGGCATATGAATGTACCTTCATCCTTTACCGAAATTTGACAGAGTGAAATAAGTTATGATGAAAAAGGACCAAGATGTTGTGAATAATCTTCTTTCAAATTCATTTCATCTCCATCCCCAAAAACTCTTGGAATTTTCTAAAATACGCTGGTCAAGTTCGAAAATGGGCAAGATGAATTTCCTTGCACAAACCTTACATTTGAACTAATCAAAACACGACTGAGGATTTGAAATATTGTCAAGGCCAAGAGGAAGATGGATGAAGAAGTCGTTTTAAAACTCCAGTTAATGAAGGAGTCCGCCATGAAATGAAGATAAATCGTTTGGATATTGGATTATCCAGATGATGTTACCAGTTTCACGTAGATCATTAAGGACAAACGGTAACGATATTCAAAACGGTTCGACTTGATTTCTCCCCCTGTCTCTGTTATAAATTACTTTCATTCTATCGATTATTTAGTCGTGTTCGAATTGGAATATCTTGAAACACCTCAATTCGATAAAGTTGAGGAGGCTCTATTTTATATTTCAAAAATGAGACTTCAGTGAGAACAATTTTTTACTTAATCAATAAATCACAAACCCCTTTCGGTGATTTGTGATAGAGGGGTAGACGGGATCGTTATCATTACGAACCGGTGCTAAGCAGTCTCGAGATTTTCCTCTTCCGGAATTGCGAAAGTTTTCGGCCGACTCGTTTTTCCGGCCTTCAAACCCCCACCTATAACCAACCATCCGGCAGTTAGTGCTTTAATTAAAATGACGCTCTTAATATTTTTCAATTTCAGTCGGAATTAAACGGCGACTTCCTATGGAAAAATGAAGAGAGCACTCCCCGTTTTACGAGCGTTTTCTTCCGCAGCCGCCTCTTTTAATTGAAAACATTGTTTCTCTTGTGGTCGCTCTGTCGAGTAATTAGCGAATGGGAAAACTCCTGATTGACTAACGCCGATTGTGTTGCTCTTTCCTATGAAGGGGCGTTTTTACTTGTTGGAATCATTGGTCGTGGTGAGGTCGAACAACGACGAGAAGGTATATAAGGAGTTGGGATGTTTGAACAAAAATTTTCGTGAAAAATGAATCCAAGCATATTGGTCAATAAGAAAGTATTTGCGAGGATCTAACGGTGTTATTTTTGAAAATGAAATATCGAAAAATTAAAAACCGAAAAATTTATTTCTATGAGGGCCACATGGTCGAGTTTGGTACCAAAATGTGGGTTTTCGAGGTCTCTGAATTCAATAAAATATATTCCAAAGTCCTAACTATTATAGTTTAGATTTCCACCTGTGAAATGGCATTTTTCGAAAATTCGGTAATTTCAAACTGTCATAGAGTCCGTCCATCTTACCGCAACCGAGATTGATTTATATATTGTTGATCACCAAGGTCCCAAGTATATCGGTGCAAAATATGAGCGATTTGAAAAATACAAAATTTTGGGTGAAAAATGACTAAGGGGTAAGACCCCCTAAAAACACCATATTTGTCAATATAACCAAAATCTGGGAGGATCTAACGGTATTATTGGAATGGAATGTTGTTCGACTCATTCGAATCTTCAATAATAGTAGTTTTGCGGATCAAAAACACCAATACCTTGAGTGGTGTGTGCTCGTAAGAAAACTTGAAAATGAAATATCGAAGAATTAAAAACCAAGAATTCTTTCCTATATGAGAGCTACATGGTCGACATTCAAATCTTCCATATTAGCCATTTTACGCAAAGATAACAAACATACTTTGCGTAGCCTGGGCTCGTGAACAAAAGTCGAAAACGAAAAATCGAAAAACATAAAACCGAATAACTCGTTACTTATGAAGGCTACATGGGTGGTTTTGGTATCAAAATGTAGGCTTTTGGGGTCGCTCTATTCAATGAAAAATGATCCAGAGCCCTAACTAGCATAGTTTAGATTTTCACCTGTCAAATGGCGTTTTTTGAAAAATTGCAAATTTCAAACTCTCATATCTTCGGATCCAATCATCTCCGCCAAAAGTTATTTATATTATGTTGATCAGCATACCTCAGTGTATCACTGTGCAGAATATGAGCGATTTGAAAAATCTCAAATTTTGATTGAAAAATGCCAAAGGGGTAAGACCCCCTGAAAACAGCACATTTGTCGATAAAAATAAATATCCGGGACAATTTAACCGTATTATTCGATCGAGAAGGTATGCGAACCATTCAAATCTTCCATATAAGCCATTTTACCCAAAATTAACAACCATACTTTGGGTGCTCTGAGCGTCTGAACAAAACTCGAAAACGAAAAATCGAAAAACATAAAACCGAATAACTCGTTACTTATGAAGGCTACATGGGTGGTTTTGGTATCAAAATGTAGGTTTTCGAGGTCGCTCTATTCAATGAAAAATGATCCAGAGCCCTAACTAGCATAGTTTAGATTTTGACCTGTCAAATGGCATTTTTTGAAAAATTGCAAATTTCAAACTCTCATATCTTCGGATCCAATCATCTCCGCCAAAAGTTATTTATATTATGTTGATCAGCATACCTCAATGTATCACTGTGCAGAATATGAGCGATTTGAAAAATCTCAAATTTTGATTGAAAAATGCCAAAGGGGTAAGACCCCCTGAAAACAGCACATTTGTCAATAAAAATAAATATCCGGGACAATTTAACCGTATTATTCGATCGAGAAGGTATGCGAACCATTCAAATCTTCCATATAAGCCATTTTACCCAAAATTAACAACCATACTTTGGGTGCTCTGAGCGTCTGAACAAAACTCGAAAACGAAAAATCGAAAAACATAAAACCGAATAACTCGTTACTTATGAAGGCTACATGGGTGGTTTTGGTATCAAAATGTAGGTTTTCGAGGTCGCTCTATTCAATGAAAAATGATCCAGAGCCCTAACTAGCATAGTTTAGATTTTGACCTGTCAAATGGCATTTTTTGAAAAATTGCAAATTTCAAACTCTCATATCTTCGGATCCAATCATCTCCGCCAAAAGTTATTTATATTATGTTGATCAGCATACCTCAATGTATCACTGTGCAGAATATGAGCGATTTGAAAAATCTCAAATTTTGATTGAAAAATGCCAAAGGGGTAAGACCCCCTGAAAACAGCACATTTGTCAATAAAATAAATATCCGGGGCAATTTAACCGTATTATTCGATCGAGAAGGTATGCGAACCATTCAAATCTTCCATATAAGCCATTTTACCCAAAATTAACAACCATACTTTGGGTGCTCTGAGCGTCTGAACAAAACTCGAAAACGAAAAATCGAAAAACATAAAACCGAATAACTCGTTACTTATGAAGGCTACATGGGTGGTTTTGGTATCAAAATGTAGGTTTTCGAGGTCACTCTATTCAATGAAAAATGATCCAGAGCCCTAACTAGCATAGTTTAGATTTTGACCTGTCAAATGGCATTTTTTGAAAAATTGCAAATTTCAAACTCTCATATCTTCGGATCCAATCATCTCCGCCAAAAGTTATTTATATAATGTTGATCAGCATACCTCAATGTATCACTGTGCAGAATATGAGCGATTTGAAAAATCTCAAATTTTGGTTGAAAAATGCCAGAGGGGTAAGACCCCCTGAAAACAGCATATTTGTCAATAAAAATAAATATCCGGGACAATTTAACCGTATTATTCGATCGAGAAGGTATGCGAACCATTCAAATCTTCCATATAAGCCATTTTACCCAAAATTAACAACCATACTCTGGGTGCTCTGAGCGTCTGAACAAAACTCGAAAACGAAAAATCGAAAAACATAAAACCGAATAACTCGTTACTTATGAAGGCTACATGGGTGGTTTTGGTATCAAAATGTAGGTTTTCGAGGTCGCTCTATTCAATGAAAAATGATTCAGAGCCCTAACTAGCATAGTTTAGATTTTGACCTGTCAAATGGCATTTTTTGAAAAATTGCAAATTTCAAACTCTCATATCTTCGGATCCAATCATCTCCGCCAAAAGTTATTTATATTATGTTGATCAGCATACCTCAATGTATCACTGTGCAGAATATGAGCGATTTGAAAAATTTCAAATTTTGGTTGAAAAATGCCAAAGGGGTAAGACCCCCTGAAAACAGCACATTTGTCAATAAAAATAAATATCCGGGACAATTTAACCGTATTATTCGATCGAGAAGGTATGCGAACCATTCAAATCTTCCATATAAGCCATTTTACCCAAAATTAACAACCATACTTTGGATGCTCTGAGCGTCTGAACAAAACTCGAAAACGAAAAATCGAAAAACATAAAACCGAATAACTCGTTACTTATGAAGGCTACATGGGTGGTTTTGGTATCAAAATGTAGGTTTTCGAGGTCGCTCTATTCAATGAAAAATGATTCAGAGCCCTAACTAGCATGGTTTAGATTTTGACCTGTCAAATGGCATTTTTTGAAAAATTGCAAATTTCAAACTCTCATATCTTCGGATCCAATCATCTCCGCCAAAAGTTATTTATATAATGTTGATCAGCATACCTCAATGTATCACTGTGCCGAATATGAGCGATTTGAAAAATCTCAAAATTTGGTTGAAAAATGCCAAAGGGGTAAGACCCCCTGAAAACAGCATATTTGTCAATAAAAATAAATATCCGGGACAATTTAACCGTATTATTCGATCGAGAAGGTATGCGAACCATTCGAATCTTCCCTATAAGCCATTTTACCCATGGATAACAACCATACTTTGAGCAGCCTGGGCTCGTGAACAAAAGTCGAAAACGAAAAATCGAAAAACATAAAACCGAATAAGTCGTTACTTATGAAGGCTACATGGGTGGTTTTGGTATCAAAATGTAGGTTTTCGAGGTCGCTCTATTCAATGAAAAATGATCCAGAGCCCTAACTAGCATAGTTTAGATTTGGACCTGTCAAATGGCATTTTTTTAAAAATTGCAAATTTCAAACTCTCATATCTTCGGATCCAATCATCTCCGCCAAAAGATATTTATATTATGTTGATCAGCATACCTCAATGTATCACTGTGCAGAATATGTGCGATTTGAAAAATCTCAAATTTTGGTTGAAAAATGCCAAAGGGGTAAGACCCCCTGAAAACAGCACATTTGTCAATAAAATAAATATCCGGGACAATTTAACCGTATTATTCGATCGAGAAGGTATGCGAACCATTCAAATCTTCCATATAAGCCATTTTACCCAAAATTAACAACCATACTTTGGGTGCTCTGAGCGTCTGAACAAAACTCGAAAACGAAAAATCGAAAAACATAAAACCGAATAACTCGTTACTTATGAAGGCTACATGGGTGGTTTTGGTATCAAAATGTAGGTTTTCGAGGTCACTCTATTCAATGAAAAATGATCCAGAGCCCTAACTAGCATAGTTTAGATTTTGACCTGTCAAATGGCATTTTTTGAAAAATTGCAAATTTCAAACTCTCATATCTTCGGATCCAATAATCTCCGCCAAAAGTTATTTATATAATGTTGATCAGCATACCTCAATGTATCACTGTGCAGAATATGAGCGATTTGAAAAATCTCAAATTTTGGTTGAAAAATGCCAGAGGGGTAAGACCCCCTGAAAACAGCATATTTGTCAATAAAAATAAATATCCGGGACAATTTAACCGTATTATTCGATCGAGAAGGTATGCGAACCATTCAAATCTTCCATATAAGCCATTTTAACCAAAATTAACAACCATACTCTGGGTGCTCTGAGCGTCTGAACAAAACTCGAAAACGAAAAATCGAAAAACATAAAACCGAATAACTCGTTACTTATGAAGGCTACATGGGTGGTTTTGGTATCAAAATGTAGGTTTTCGAGGTCGCTCTATTCAATGAAAAATGATTTAGAGCCCTAACTAGCATAGTTTAGATTTTGACCTGTCAAATGGCATTTTTTGAAAAATTGCAAATTTCAAACTCTCATATCTTCGGATCCAATCATCTCCGCCAAAAGTTATTTATATTATGTTGATCAGCATACCTCAATGTATCACTGCGCAGAATATGAGCGATTTGAAAAATCTCAAATTTTGGTTGAAAAATGCCAGAGGGGTAAGACCCCCTGAAAACAGCATATTTGTCAATAAAAATAAATATCCGGGACAATTTAACCGTATTATTCGATCGAGAAGGTATGCGAACCATTCAAATCTTCCATATAAGCCATTTTACCCAAAATTAACAACCATACTTTGGGTGCTCTGAGCGTCTGAACAAAACTCGAAAACGAAAAATCGAAAAACATAAAACCGAATAACTCGTTACTTATGAAGGCTACATGGGTGGTTTTGGTATCAAAATATAGGTTTTCGAGGTCGCTCTATTCAATGAAAAATGATTCAGAGCCCTAACTAGCATAGTTTAGATTTTGACCTGTCAAATGGCATTTTTTGAAAAATTGCAAATTTCAAACTCTCATATCTTCGGATCCAATCATCTCCGCCAAAAGTTATTTATATTATGTTGATCAGCATACCTCAATGTATCACTGTGCAGAATATGAGCGATTTTAAAAATCTCAAATTTTGGTTGAAAAATGCCAAAGGGGTAAGACCCCCTGAAAACAGCACATTTGTCAATAAAAATAATTATCCGGGACAATTTAACCGTATTATTCGATCGAGAAGGTATGCGAACCATTCAAATCTTCCATATAAGCCATTTTACCCAAAATTAACAACCATACTTTGGGTGCTCTGAGCGTCTGAACAAAACTCGAAAACGAAAAATCGAAAAACATAAAACCGAATAACTCTTTACTTATGAAGGCTACATGGGTGGTTTTGGTATCAAAATGTAGGTTTTCGAGGTCGCTCTATTCAATGAACAATGATCCAGAGCCCTAACTAGCATAGTTTAGATTTTGACCTGTCAAATGGCATTTTTTGAAAAATTGCAAATTTCAAACTCTCATATCTTCGGATCCAATCATCTCCGCCAAAAGTTATTTATATTATGTTGATCAGCATACCTCAATGTATCACAGCGCAGAATATGAGCGATTTGAAAAATCTCAAATTTTGGTTGAAAAATGCCAAAGGGGTAAGACCCCCTGAAAACAGCACATTTGTCAATAAAAATAAATATCCGGGACAATTTAACCGTATTATTCGATCGAGAAGGTATGCGAACCATTCAAATCTTCCATATAGGCCATTTTAATCGAAGATAACAACCATACTTTGAGAAGCCTGGGCTCGTGAACAAAAGTCGAAAACGAAAAATCGAAAAACATAAAACCGAATAACTCGTTACTTACGAAGGCTACATGGGTAGTTTTGATATCAAAATGTAGGTTTTCGAGGTCGCCGAATTCAATAAGAAATAATCCAAAGTCCTAACTATCCTAGTTCAAATTTTCACCTGTGAAATGGCATTCACCTTCACTACGTTGATCAGCATATCAAAGCCACCATAACATGAAAATTCGAAGTTTTGTTAATTCTCAGAAACCCATAAATACGTTTTCGAAATTCAACCAAGCAGTTTCTTTCAGCACCATAAGCCCTACCATAAAACTCCCGGAAATACCTACCCATGACCTTAATTCAATTTCCTTTCAAGAAGCTCCCCATTTTATAAATTGAATAAATCAGATTACCTCGATGTCGACGTTGTCTGTCAGTCTCTCTGCCCGGATGAAGAAGACCCCGGTTTTATGTACGACTGAGCCACCTTGATTGCTTCACCGCGAAAAGAAAACAGCCTCTCTACTCTCCGAGGATGGACCGAGGTCTCATTTGCTTAATGCTTTGTCATGTGTAACGAAAGCATAATACTTCAATTTAGTTGGCTGTCGTAGACATGCATTTTTCCAGCCACTACCTTTTAGCGAAACTCCGGTCGTGTACACTCGAAGGAAAAAGCTTTGGTGTCTCAGGTTTAGCTTTGTAAATCGTTAATTCATTCAGTGTTCAAACAGGGCAATCCTATGAGTGATCAGCATCAGCAAGACCTTTCAGGTTGTATAATTTGATGCCACATGCTGATTCAGCTCAAATTTATTTATGAAGTCTTTCAGGAAATGGTGTAGTTCTTGGACATTTTGATTTGAATTTTGTTACAATACTGTTCAAAAAAAGTTATCTGTTCTAACTTGTGGTATTCTGGCTGTGGACTCCGAGAATCATTTTCCTGTTCCAAAACTTCCAAATCCACAGAATCGTTTCATAAACGAGTGTATTCTCCGATTTTGTCGAAGAGTGTACGAAACTGCGACGGAAGAAATTCTTGGAGAGTAAAAAATATGTCATTTTCCGCCCCGCTCCTTTCCTTAGTTAAAAAAGTTATTAATAGGGAGTAACTGGTTATGTCAAAGCCAAACCTCGTTAGGAAAAAGGAAGTAACAGGCGGAATACTGATGAGAAGACCTGAAGCAGACGCAGTACGAATTTGAAGCAAATACCAATCTGTCATTTACGTAACATTTAATTTTCGATCCATTACGTGGAATGAAAAGTGAATGGATACATTTTTTAGTGATACGTGGGGCAGAACTTAGTAGAAATATACGAGGATGAATTGATATCTAGTTAGTGTAGACCAGTTCAGTGCATAAACAAAATATTGCGATACCATATCAACGAACAATAACTTATTAGAAGTGTCAGTGTAGAGTTTGACGTCAAAAAAGTAAACCAGAGTTACGCAATAAATTAAAAAAAAAAGATGTCCACCGAAATTGTAAAAATCGAAAAATTGAAGTATCGAGCCATCATCAAGAACCTGTATTTAAAATAGTTAAGAGGTAAGCAGATTTACGAAGATATGCTTAATACCCTTGGTGATCAATGTCCTTCGTATGCGACCGTGAAAAATTGGACTGCAAGCTTCAAAAGAGGTAAATTTTCCATTGAAGATGATGACCGATCGGGTAAACCAGTTTCTGTGTCAGTCCCCGAAAATATCGATGCAGTTCATGACATGATTTTATCAGACCGTCGAATTGGGCTAAAACGGATATCTGAAGCATTGAAGATTTCATACGAACGCGTTCATCATATAGTTCACGTCAATTTGGACATGAGAAAAATTTCTGCAGAATGGATCCCCAAATGTTTGAATGTTGACCAAAAGCGTGCAAGTGTAGAAGCATCGCGTTCGATCTGAGCTCGATTTGAAAACGATGTAGACTTCTTAAACCGAATTGTTACTATGGATGAGACTTGGGTACATTTCTACGATCCAGAAACAAAGCAAGAATCGATGGAATGGCGACACTCTGGTTCTCCAAGATCTAAGAAGTTTCGTGTCCAAAAATCTGCTGGAAAAGTTCTTGCTTCATTTTTTGGGGATTGCCATGGAGTAATCATGATTGATTTTTTCGATAAGGATAGAAAAATAACTGGAGATCACTATTCGACATTACTGACCACTCTACGGGAAAAAATTAAAGAGAAAGACGCGGAAAGCTATCCAAAGGTGTTTTGTTTTTACAGGACAACGCCCCAATACACAAATCTCATGTTGCCATGCAAAAAATTCGTGATTTAGGGTTAGAATTACTAGAACACCCCCCTTTTTCACCAGATTTGGCTCCGTCCGGCTATCATCTCTTTCCCCAACTGAAAAATGTTTAAAAGGTCGTAAATTTTCTTCCAACGAGGAGGTAATAAAAGCTTTGGAGGACTGGTTTGCAGAGCAAGAAGAAACATTTTTCTGAAAGGTCTAAAGACGTTGCAGGTTCGCTGTAATGAATGAAGTTGAGAATATGTTGAGTAATAAAATATTTTGACATTGAAATTTTTTTTGGTTCTATAGCAGGCTTAGAATTTTTCAATATATCCTCTGATTTTGACGAAGGAATTCTACAATGGCAAGACTCAGAAACTGCTTTGGTGGACGAGGACGCCTCCTATCACCCTTGACATTCTCCCCGACCTGATTTATCTCCCACTAATCTCTGTTTGCAATAACAAACGCGACTAGCGGACCTCGAGGTGGCCATTTCTGAAAACGAATGGGCTGACTAATTCCTAAAATCACTTCCAAATGTGCCTTCCTTTCGGAGGTATCCCATTCCACCTCAACTCACGGGCGTTATTTGTCGGGGCCCGGCCTTGATGAAATATGTTTTCCATAAATTACCAGACCTGTTAGGTCTGCGGTCCTACCTTGCGAAATTTCTGGAATCCGGATTTTAATTGGTTTCGTCTCCTTGGCTTTTGTTCTGCGGCCGTGTGAAATGTTACGAGGATGGAGGACATTTGGGAGTCACCTGCGATATTCGCCGGGAAATGGAAGGATATACAGGCTGTGGCGTGACGAATGTATCGGGTGTTTTTTTAGAGTGATGGAATTTTCGATAACTGTGATTTGATAGAAGGTAGAAGCGATGCTGTTTTGGCATTTCTGGTCAATAAGCATTGACAAATTATCCTGGGAAGACTCAACAACGTTTACAAATTGTTGAAATTCATTTTCAAAATCAGTGTTCCATTCGCCAAACTTATAGAGAGCACTTCGTGAAATTTATGGTTCACATAATCGTCCTTCAGAGCAACTTATTCGTCGAACTATCGATAGATTTCGGACAATATTTTCTGTGCTCGATGCCGCAACAACAACAAGACAAAGAACTGTACGTACAGAAGAAAATATCGCTGCTGAAAGTGATAATGAAGATCTAGATTTGTGTATTCAACGACGTTCACAACTAGTTGGACTCTGTGGAAAATTTTGCGTGAAGATCTTGGTCTACACCCATACAAGATACAACTGGTTCAAGTACTAAAGCCACATGACCATAATAAGCGTCGTTTGCTTGCTGATTGGGCCCTAAAACAGCTTGAAGTTGATCCACTTTTTATCGAAATATTGTGTTTAGTGATGAAGCTCGTTTCTGGTTGAACTGCTACGTAAACAAGCAGAATTGCCGTATATGGAGTGAAAAAAAATCTTCAAGAAGTTCTGCAGGTTCTATTGCATCCTGAAAAATGCAGTGTATGGTGTGCTTTACACGCTGCAGGTATCATATTTCTTTGAAAATGATGCTGGAGCTAATGTTAAAGTGAATGGTGCTCGTTCAAAATTTGAATGGTATCGACCCAGAAGTGTTTTGGTTCCGAAAGATGGTGCTACACCTCATGCTGCTATTGCAACATTTTATTTGTTGAAAAAAAGATTTGGCGATCAAATTATTTCGAGAAATGGCCCGATCAATTGGCCTCCAAGATCATGCGACATAACTCCAATGGATTATTTTCTTTGGGGTTATGTCAAGTCATTGGTTTATGCTGATAAACCTGAAACAATAGACGCTTTGGAAGCCAAGATAACTGGTGTTATCGTGCTGAAATGAGGCCTGAATTACTCGAAAAAGTGGTCCAAAATTGGTCTGGTCAAATGCGGTTCCTCAGAGCTAGTCGTGGTGGACGTATGCCCAAAATTATTGATAAAAAATAAATGTCATAAAATTATCTTCCGAATAAAAAAAAATTTGGATTCAATCTTTATTCAAATGTGTTTTATTTCAATTTAAAATTCTTTCACTCTAAAAAAACAACACCTGATATATTAATGTACGAGTAGAGGACTGTGTGGTGGTTCAGAAAAATAGGTTTTGTGTTCAGTAAAAGAAATGTAATTCCTTCCCACAATCAAGCCATCAAGGATACCATCCAATATCACAAGCCACCACCCACCCATATCAGCAGATTCACAACCAGTAATCGAAAGCCCATCGCGATAACTGATAATCTTTCCCGAGCATCCATGCCGAACCAATTCCCTTCAAAACAAACCTCCGAAGTGACTGATGCATTTTTCCTCCAACTTTTCCGTCCATCTCACACACGACTCCGATAAAATTCATAATAGAAGGTCAAATTGAGCGGCGACAGCTCAGACTGGAGCCATTACAAGCCCTAGGTGAAACTGACATTTGAGTTGTAATACTTCAACCGTTATCAAAAGTTTGTCGAACGTGAGCGATGAACAGGCGGCGGGCCCGGTGATGAATGAAGCTCCTGACAGCTGGTGGCGGAGTCGCCGCTCCCATGCCCCTCGCTCCCGTGTTTGTACACGCCGTTCCCGACGTTCTTCGGCTGGTTCCCATGAATACCCATTCTGGTCCAATAACGTCGAAACTTTTCTGTTCGGGAAGTCACCTTCGGGGGGGACGGGGGAAAAGTGTGGCGGGGAAATTGGACCACCTGATTTTTTATCGACTCGCTGGACGAAACTCTTGGTGGTATTTTTACCAGTTGTTCGTGAAAGAGCTGCCTCTGATTTTTCTCTGAATTTCATCAACTTCAGTTTTAATAATGGCGGAAATGCTCAAAATAACAATTTACGAGGATATATTGAAAAATTCTTAGACTACTATAGAATCAGACAAAATTTCAATGTCAAAATATTTGATTACTCAACATGTTCTCCTCTTAATTGAATACATTTATTACAGCGAACCTGCAACGTCTCTAGACCTTTAAAAAAAAATGTTTCTTCTTGCTCTGCGAACCAGTCCTTCACAGCTTTTAATACCTCCTCGTTGGAAGAAAATTTACGACCTTTTGAACTTTTTTTCAGTTGAGGAAAGAGATGATAGTCGGACGGAGCCAAATCTGGTGAATAAGGGGGGTGTTCTAGTAATTCTAACCCTAAATCACGAATTTTTTGCATGGCAACATGAGATTTGTGTACTGGGGCGTTGTCTTGTAAAAACACAACACCTTTGGATAGCTTTCCGCGTCTTTTCTCTTCGATTTTTTCCCGTAGAGTGGTCAGTAATGTCGAATAGAAATCTCCAGTTATTGTTCCACCCTTATCCAAAAAATCAATCATGATTACTCCATGGCAGTCGCAAAAAAATGAAGCAAGAACTTTTCCAGCAGATTTTTGGACACGAAACTTATTAGATCTTGGAGAACCAGAGTGTCGCCATTCCATCGATTGTTGCTTTGTTTCTGGATCGTAGAAATGTACCCAAGTCTCATTCATAGTAACAATTAGGTTTAAGAAGTCTACATCGTTTTCAAATCGAGCACAGATCGAATGCGATGCTTCTACCCTTGCACGCTTTCGGTCAACATTCAAACATTTGGGGATCCATTTTTCAGAAATTTTTCTCATGTCCAAATTGACGTGAAATGTATGATGAACTCGTTCGTATGAAATCTTCAGTGCTTCAGACATCCGTTTTAGCCCAATTCGACGGTCTGATAAAATCATGTCATGAACTGAATCGATATTTTCGGGGACTGACACTTAAACTGGCCTTCCCGATCGGTCATCATCTTCAATGGAAAATTCACCTCTTTTGAAGCTTGCAGTCCAATTTTTCACGGTCGCATACGAAGGACATTGATCACCAAGGGTATAAAGCATATCTTCGTAAATCTGCTTACCTCTTAACCCTTTTAAATACAGGTACTTGATGATGGCTCGATACTCCAATTTTTCGATTTTTACAGTTTCGGTGGACATTTTTTTTTTTAATTTATTGCCTAACCCTGGTTTTCTTTTTTGACGTCGAACTCTACACTGACACTTCTAATAAGTTATTATTCGTTGATATGGTATCGCAATATTTTGTGTATGCATGGAACTGGTCTAGGCTAACTAGATATCAATACATCCTTGTAATTAATGATGGAGATAACACCCGAACACAAAGACAAGTAAGTCGTTTCATCAATGAAAATTCTTCGCAACCAAAACACACATATTTCCTTCACTCTACCCAAGTTACCAAAGCTTGTTTTTCCACCCCCATTGTTGCCAAATTAATTCCGCAGCCCTAATCGACGTGGTAGATCCTCCCAAAGTAAATCAAAATGATTATGGTAGTACGCTCAGATTACAAGAACCCTGGAGTCTGGTAGACATCTCATCTGGACCGTGTCCACACAGGCGGCTAATGTATTGTTGACTCGACTGACCGAGGCAGGTACCCTGGATGCAATTTGCATATTCGGCCCGTTCGGTTGTGATAGGACGTCGAAATGACGTCCGTCGACCGCAAACTTATATTTGAGTTCGGAAGGTACATCGGTTGGATCTGAATATTGATGTATTACACCCAGTTTAGACCGCTATATCTGTCCGGATGCAGAGTTCAGGATGATCTGGAGTTTAAGGAATACAAAGCCTGTTGAATATGTATGGGAATCGAATTGAAACAATGACTTTCGGGTTTTATAAAACCTTCTCTATTTCCTAGCCTCTGATTGGTTTGTCTCAAGCTTCAATAATTTATCGTAATATTTTGTATGCTTCAAACTTTGAACTCTCTTCGTCACACATTTTTAATATATAATATACTAATAGGACTTAAGTTCTCAAATTATATTTCTTATTATTATATTTCTTATTGTTCGTTGTTACAATTTCATTCCAAATTCTTTTTCCTTTTTGATTATAAAATTATTCTCATATTTGTTTCGTTCCAACTGTTGTTGCAGTAACCTTGATCTCTATTTTCATTCATGTTCAAAATATTACTCAGTGATTGTGGTATTGCACATCTGGTAAAAGAAAGTCACACATAACATCAGTTATAAGCTGTGGAGTTACGAGGATATATTGAAAAATTCTTAGCCTACTATAGAACCAAACAAAATGTCAAAATATTTTATTGCTTGTTCTACCCTTATCCAAAAAATCAATCATGATTACTCCATGGCAATCCCAAAAAACTGAAGAACTCTTCCAGCAGATTTATGGACACGAAACTTCTTAGGTCTTGGAGAACCAGAGTGTCACCATTCCATCGATTGTTGCTTTGTTCCTGGATCGTAGAAATGTACCCAAGTCTCATCCATAGTAACAATTCGGTTCAAGAAGTCTACATCGTTTTCAAATCGAGAACAGATCGAACGCGATGCTTCTACCCTTGCACGCTTTTGGTCAACATTCAAACATTTGGGGATCCATTTTGCCGAAATTTTTCTCATGTCCAAATTGACGTAAACCATATGATGAACGCATTCGTTGAAATCTTCAGTGCTTCAAATATCCGTTTTAGCCCAATTCGACGATTTGATAAAATCATGTCATGAACTGCATCGATATTTTCGGGGACTGACACAGAAACTGGCCTTCCCGATCGGTCATCATCTTCAATGGAAAATTTACCTCTTTTGGAGCTTGCAGTCCAATTTTTCACGGTCGCATACGTAGGACATTAATCACCAAGGATATTAAGCATATCTTCGTAAATTTGATTACCTCTCAACCCTTTTAAATACAGGTACTTGATGATGGCTCCTTACTCCAATTTTTCGATTTTTACAATTTCGGTGGACATCTCTTTTTTTAATTCATTGCGTAACTCTGGTTTACTTTTTTGACGTCGAACTCTACACTGACACTTCTAATGAGTTATTGTTCGTTGATATGGCATTGCAATATTTTGCTTATGTATGGAACTGGTCTAGGCTAACTAGATATCAATACATCCTCGTATTTGCTTTCTTCTCGCATCTCCAGACATTCTTGTCGGCGGTTAGAGAGCTTTTCGTGACAAGAGCAAGGACGAAAAACAGAACATAATCGTATTTCAAATTTTCCAGATTTGCTCGTATGATAAAATGTGTTCCCTATTCTTGGGGGATACCGCCGCTGTAATCGTTCAATTTATCTTCACCTTCAGGAAAATTCCATAAAGTTGAACGAAAAGCGACCTTTCAAAGGAACGGTAAACATATCAGGGTTCAGTCGCACTTTTATACTTCGCTGATAGAAGGTAGTATATATAAAGGACCGCAGATAAGGAGAACATAATACCGGGGATTGCATACGTAATTTGATTTCCTGGCAGAACAGGGTAGAAGCTTCTGAAAAGGCTGAACGCATAAAGCATAAAGCAGGCCATTAGATGGATTGGATGAGGAATACCAGCTTCAGAAAAACATATACGAACTTTATATTTGTTTTTAAGTCCACTGTTTTTATTCCACATTCCTTACCACCAAGAAGTATGAGATATTGAAGTTTGGAATTTTTTTATTACGAGTCTTTGGAGCCAGCCCGACTCTGCACTTTCCTAGTATGTAAAACCGCCGAATTTATTTTCCGAGTGTGTGCCTGTCTTGCCAATCCGATAAATCAGATTGGAATTTTTTGTTATTATTTTTCACCCCCAAAAATCTATACCATAAATTATGGCTAGTGGGGAATCGATTATAAATTATTTTAAGGGGGGTGGGGCTTAACGCATAGCTAGAAAAAACGGAAATACCCTGTAACCAATCTCCGAATACGTATTGTAACATAAAAATGGATTAATGGCCACCCCCGTTGTTTCTTCTGAATATTTTCGTCGTTCCGATACCGATATCCTGAGGGGAGATAATTTGGATGTTCCCCATTTTTTGGTATTAATTTTTTAGGAATTTAATCGAAGCGACATCTGACCCAATTCTGGCCTTTTCTATTTCTCCTTAGCGGTGAATTATTAACTTGTTTTCAATACTTTCCAAGTCTATTGCGGGTTTCTTTCAATTCGTCCATGAATTATGAATAGGAATGGATCATAAGCGATTTATTTATTTCATTTTCCAATCTTTCATGCAGATCTGCAAATCCAGGCTCTTCAGATACAGAATACCATAAACAAGGCGTAATAATCATTCGATTTTAACCTAAGACATGTCTTGGATTCCAGCAAGTCCTTCCACGAGTTCTGGCTAGGAACTTCTTGATAACATTGTTGGCGGATTCTGGAATAACCGGAACATACAGATTGAAATGAGGACCTCCAGAGAACGCGCTAAGATATACACATTGCACCTTGTGGAGTTGATAACACGGTCAAGGGATCTTGCAGGTCAAAGAAGGTCTTGGATGTTATTACATCGAGGAAATCTGAGAGAAGGTTGTGTCTCTTGAGATATCGAGATCATGAGATTATCCTTTCAAGACGAAGGAATGGGAATTTATTATATGCCAACTGAAGAATTTTGAAAGCAACCTTGGAACATACACTGCGCAAAAAAATTAACGCACATTATGGAAATCTCAAATTTATTCTACAACTGAAGGTGTTAATTATTTTTATCAGAATTATGCATGCATATGTTATCCACTTTCAACGTTTTTCTTTAAAACAGATGTTTTCTCCCAGTAGGAATAAAAAAAGATGATAATATTAGATTTTTGAATGTATTGGCTCCATTCTAAAATCAGTTGTTCTCGATCAATTCTAGTGATCAATAGTTTTTCTTTCGTTTGATTTTCTACACTCGATCGCTATGCAACGCGAAACACGCAATTTGACCCAAGAGGAATGTGCCCAAGCGGTAGTTTTGCGAGAAGAAGGGTGGACATACACAAGAATTGCAGAAAGGTTTGGAGTTTCCCATACAAGTGTGTCCAGAATGTTGCAGCGATTCAGGGAGACATGGTATGAATGTCCGAAGACCAGGACAGGGTAGACCACGGGTAACAACTGCCATTCAAGAACGTTACTTGAGAGTTTCTTCGTTGAGACAACGGGTTGCAACCGCTGGCCTCCTTCAAAATCAGCTTACGCAAACTCATGAGGTGCAAATTAGCACTCAGACAATAAGAAATCGCCTCAGAGAATATGATTTAAGGCCTCGTGTCGCGGCAAGAGGCCCAGCTCTTACCCCAGCCCATCGAAGGGCGCGTTTGGATTTTGCGAGAGAGCATATCCATTGGGAAGAGGCCGATTGGGAAAGAGTTCTCTTCACAGATGAGTCTAGATTCTGCCTCTACCATTGTGATCGACGTTCCCTTGTATACAGACGTCCACAAGATATGCTCAGTGCAATTTCCTGAATACTACTGGTTTCGGGGGAGGATCGATTATGGTATGGGGTGGAATATCTTTGACTGCTCGCACAGATCTAGTGGTCGTTGATAATGGAGCTATGGATGCTGATAAGTATATAAGGAACATTCTTGAAGAGCATGTAGTGCCATTTGCCCCATACATGGGTGAAAATTTCATTTTTATGAACGATAATGCCAGACCCCATCGTGCGCGCATTGTTCAGGAGTACCTTGAAGAGGTTGAAGTCTCTCGAATGGAATGGCCAGCAAGAAGTCCAAATCTCAATCCGATTGAGCAGGTTTGGGACAACCTCAATAGAAGGCTGAGAAGTTCAGAAAACCATCCAGCTACTCTTAAGGACTTAGGAATCCAACTCGGAGAAATCTGGGAAGGATTAGATCAGAACATTTTAGGATCACTCATTTTGAGTATGAACCGTCGTTGCCGAGCTGTAATTAACGCAAGGGGTGGAAATACCAAGTATCAAATCACTTATCAGCATTTCAGTATTTTGAAAATTGTTCATTTTTCTTCTTTCAAATAGGATTCGGTGAAATCCTGAATTTTTCTTCCATTCAATGTGTCTTGTTTCGTTCAAAACCTCCCTGAGAGAACATAAAAAATAAATTATAAAGTCAATGTAGAGTTAACGTTCATTAAAATTGGGATTTTCAGAATGTGCGTTAATTTTTTTGCGCAGTGTAATTGTTGTTCGTAAAAATTCGAACCCCTCCTTCAATTAATCTCTCGATTAACTTAGACAATGAATTTATTCCACACTGTATACCTAAGAGTGACTGGGGAAAAAATCATAAATTTAATTCACTACAAATATCTTTCAACTGATCTAATAGGAGTAATAACTCTGCTGTAGCAATAGGCAAATCCTGCGATATCAATGAGAGTGTTTCCAGCAGAACTTTTCACAGAATTCGTCAGGAAAGCTGTAGAAAAACAAAAATTCATCATTGTTCGGCCCCACGACATTGACGAAAATAGCCAGGGCCCCTCTGAAAGAACCTATCCGACGTTTTATAGGCCATTCCCCATTCAGATATGGATGTTTTTCCTTCTCCTTATGTGAGGTAAACTTTTCGCATTTGAATATTGATATCGCCTCCATATGTCCCGAGAAATTGAATTATATTTCAACAGAAAACACTCGTGTCCGGCAGAACCCCTAGGAGAACTGGACATCACAATAAAATTATCTATACTGACTTTTCTAGGGCCACTCTCTATGAATTTTATATGACGTTGGTTCGAAGGAGAACTTTTGAAGAATAACATTTATCTTGCGACCCTTTAGGTTAGATTTGAATGGACAACGGGGGGTATATTTATGTGTTTTCATTTTGAAACCTTGAAAGTATTTATGTATATGAAAAAATATCCTTCGTTCTCTCTCATTCCGATAGCATGACGAAATAATATGAGAGCATCAAGAATCTCCAGTTGAACAGTGCTGATCAATACTCTTACTGCTGAAAAAATCAATCATTCATCAATGATAGGGTGTCCTAACAATAGTTGGTCACAGATTCTCGGGAAGACATTAGGAGACCCCTATTTTTGACTGCAGTGGACCAAATCATCCTCAGCATCAGTGTTTCAAGATTGTCAGTCCCCTCAACTTTTCACGTACCAATGTGGGGTTTTGAAAATGTCAGGTTGACAGGTTCGCAGGTTGATTGGGCCCTGTAATAGGAGCTTTTAGTCGTCCATGAAAAAGAGGGGAGAATTCCTTCTAAGTCATTGATTGATGATATTTCTACCAGTCAGAAACACCGACAAAGATGATACTGACATTGAACTATGAGGAGTTTAATACCCTGCTAATGAAGGGAGAAAGAATGTCTAATGTTTAATTGAGATGGTGACAAAGTATGAATTATACTAAATGTTCCAAATTTTGTTTGTCTTCTAAAAGAAACAAAGCTGGAAAACACAGTTTTTTCCTGCGTGTTCAAGCACAGGAAAATTGCAGTTTTTCTACCAGCCTTCGAATGAGTGTTCAAGTCGAATTGGCGTTCCTAATGAAGTTGTTTTTGCCACCACTAATAAAACGCACGTAAGGCGTCAGTGTTAAACTAATGGTAATTAACCGAGCTCTACAAGTCGAGCATGAGGGGGTGGAAAGCGGTAAGGTTTCCACGGTCATTTCCTGTTTGGGAAAGCCGAAAAATGCAATTTGTCCCAACGGCAGAAAAGGTTGGAAAGGTTGCCTTCAGATTGGTGTGTGGCTTCTTTATTATCTTTTCACGGAATGAATCGGTGCATATTCTACAGGGGTTGAAGTAAAGTTCATTTGAACATGGTGATTTGCTTGTAACGGAACATTTTGTTTTGGCAACAATGATTTTGACAGCTCACGCAGGTTTCGTGTTGAGTGTTATTCTCAAACATCTTCAGTTTGGTCTACGATTCAACCAACCAACAAAAAATAGGTTTCTAATTTGAAAAACAGAAGTTATGGCCAATTTTCGATCTTAATTCTCGACACAAAATTTGAAACACCCTGTGATGATATTCACGAAATTCAAAAGATGCATGACCTTCCCACAATCTTCTACTTTGAGAACGGTTTACTCTCAGGATGTTGAGAATAAGAAGAATGAACGTAATACTGACTATGAATATACTTTTTTCAGTTTTTTTTTTCGATATTTTGAAAACTATTTCAATCAATACAATAGTTTCAACAGCATTGAATACTCAATCATATTAGAAACGAAAATATTGGAAAAAACATTTTTTGAACAAATTTATTTTCACTCCTTGTATAACCGGAAGTACTCAGGTTCCAAAAATATTTTAGGGCCGTTGAGAACTTCGAACAATATCATAATCCCAATTTTCAGATTTCAAATATGTCCAGTTCTCCAGAAATGTCTAATAGGCACTCGAACTTGGGACACCCTATATAAAGCGTAAAAATTGACTTGCTTGATTTCTACTCGACGAATCGTTAGTTCTTACGTTTTTTTATTGAATTTTATCGATAAAGATGTAGAGGAAAATTGTTCTTTCAGTAAACCGATATCTGAATAATTCAGAGTTGACTCGACTCCATTTCTAGGTCAAAATTTTGACCGTTTACGACCAAATTTGGGAAGATGTGAAAAGAAAAAACTTCGATCTGACATTTCCAAGCTATTCGCAATTATGATTCTTCAACAGAAATATATTTTGAATGTATTTGAATTCTGAAAAAGGTTTAAACTTTCAGGATCATCAAAAATGGAAGAAAACTAAACAACAAGCTTACAAGCATCATCCAAATAGAGACAACGTCACACAACACTACAGATCCACCATGTTTTCAAATCGCACTGATCCAACAGGTGGAGTTAGCTGAAGGTGGAGCTTATATTTCATTGCCAAGGTAACAATCCTATTGTCCTCGAACTCACTTTGGAAGTGAGAAGATTCGATGATTCCTCATTTTCGTTCCTAGTTCGCGCTATTCAATGAATGAACGATGTTTTTATATTCACACGCGGAATGAAAAAATGTATTGGAAATTCGATAAGACGGTTTCAATCGCTCGTTGCATTTTCAAATTTCGCTCGTTTTTTCTTGATTGTGATTATTCTACTCGGAATTTTAATGATACTCTAAACTACAAACATTATTGTGTGTGGGTATGGGATGCTGGTGACTGACCACTTCAACTAGGTGACCAACAGAAGGCCAAGGAGCTGCTGAAGGTAGGAAATATCTATTTTGAAAAGAAAATCGCAGGAACTATTTTATACTCGAATTATATCGATTTATTGTTTCACAACAATCATTGATGTATAAAGGCGTTTATTATTATTCTTGTAAAGTTAACATAGGAACTGCTAAGGACCAACAGAAATGATTCCTGTCCTCCCCAGTTCAATCAACACTTCTCCAATTAAAAACATTCCTGAAAGGAAGTGAAGTTACTAATGAATGTATCTCCGTCTGTTTAAATACTTAATTCTATTAATAGAAACGCATCAGGATCAAAGCGCACAATTATTAATTATTTTAGTACGTGGGAAAGTCCGGATAGTCGACCTGTTAACCCTGAAGAATTCGATACCTTTTAATTCCATCTCCAGAACAGACAAACACATGTTTGTTGTTGTCACATCTCTCCAGCTGAGGTGGAACTTTTTTCTTATTCCAGCTATAACTCTCGAGGTTGGACGGGCCCTTCTCTATTGCGTTTTGTTGTTAATTAGTTAGGTGGAGAGCTCAGCTCGAGAATTTATGACGGTTAGAGAAGTGAACATCATCTTGGAAAAACGGTGAAGCTCAGAGCACAGTAAAAATTTATTTAATTGCGTTGGAAATACCGGTAATATTTGCATGATACCCACGAAGAAAATCGAAGGAAAATGGAACAAAACCATTAAAACTTTCAAGAAATCCTGCCAAGCAATAATTATTACTGTGTGTCCCACACAAAGCATCAAATGATGGACGAAATTGAGCGGTCTGGACCTGCGTTGCCAAATCCAAGACGATCAATTTGAGCTAAAGTGAACAGTGCTTCATTAGCCTAATGCTATTTTAAACGCATTTTGCTCCATTTCATCCATTCATTAGAATTTTCCAAACACATGGATTTAGCAACCTGGTCTCATAATTCTTGGACATTAAAGAAAAGGTATAAATCTCTGGGCGTGTGAAGGTGAACGCTTCATTACGCAAGGTATAAATAAGCATAAATTTTTTCCACGGCACAATTGGGCCGTAGACCAATAAAAATGAATTTATTGCCGGTTGCTTGAAAGCATTCGTGATTTCGTACCTTTGTAGTTTTTGACGTGGAGCTAACGCGAAAAGCCTTTTTTGAAATATTGCTTCCAAAATAAGGTCTGCATGTATTACGTGATGTCTACCAGGAGTTGGAACTGGCACAACATATTAATTTTTTTGGAGAAAGTTAGAACACTGTGAACACTTTCTTTTTCTCTCTCTTCGAAGCAAATGTGGATCTATATCCTTTACAGAAACAAACAAAGGCGTCATATCACAAAAATTAACGAATCTATAAGAATTAGCAGCATTTCCAACGTCAAGCATTCAGGAAATAAGTCTATCTCCTTTGGAAACTAACCGATACTTGACACAACTGTTGAGTCCCCAATGCAGACCCAGTTTCCTCATTTCCAATACCCCAATCACCCCTCCAATTCATTTTCTTCAGCGAAATTCAATTTAAACTTCAAGGTACCTCGTACCCCCCCAAATCCACGCCCAAGTAACTCCATTACCCACTCCGAATTCACACGTTGCTGTCGAATCCGACACGTATAAATATATACCTTCGTTAAACGGCAGAAGCGGCAGGTTTCAGCAGGATTTACAGCAACCACACAGCGTATTTCGCCGCAATCCAATCCGAGAACTGCATAAACCAACACTACCAATTAAGGAGATACATGGATGAGGGATATAGATCTCGGAACAAGATTTCCTCATTGACAAACATGGGTTCTGTTCGACAGATATGTACGGGGCATCGTTGAGATATAGGGTGTTTGTTCTAGAACGATTTTGTCGGATTTTCTAGTCTAGAAACCCACTCTCTCCCAGCAGCTTTTTTCTAGATTGGTTCCTGAATTGAAAGTACAAACGAAAAGGGGAGATTCCTTAAGTAAGTTCAAGAAAAAAACTTTTTTTGGTGAGCAACTGTTAATTTAAAAAACAATTTAAAAAGAAGCATTGTTGTTATACTAAACTCTTCGGTCTCTTATAGTTTTGTCGTATTTGCCACCAATTTCGAGTTAATATCCACTTTAGGGCAAGGGTGTGATGCATACACTCACATTATTTTTTAACCTAGATTCAATATCTGCCATAAAAAAATGGGGTTCTAATTTGAAAAATTGATTTTTCACGATTTTGTCATCCCTAACTTTGAAAGCGAATTTTTCCCCCCCTGTATCATGAATCGCGATTTCGATTTTTAAAGTGGATACATCAATCTTACATCTTGAAAAATCCCAAAAATGAAAATTTTGCATCCATTAACCTCGAAGTTATTCTTGTTTCAGCGGAGCTCTATTTTCGATTTTTTTTTCGAATTTTCCCGCTCAGAGAGAATTTTCCTACCAAAACTGAAAAATGTTACATCAAAATAACTTGAAATTTTCTAAGGGATCTATTTCTGCAATAAAAAAATGGTGTTCTAATTTGAAAAACGGAAGTTGACGTCATTTCCGGAAAAACCGGAGGTGCTCATGCCTTGAAAATATTTTAGATTTCATCAGCATCGTGAAATACTTATAAGTGCTGAAATTCATGAAAATACGTTCAGTAGTTTCCCGTATAAATATGGGTGAGGTTCCTCGTGAAAGACCCTGTATACGTGAAATATTTTCAGTATTAACAGAGAAAAAATTTTCTTCAACATTCGCCAGGTCTTTGGAATTATTGAATTCGCATAATATTTCCTCAAATTCATTATTTTAATAAATGAATAAACATTTTGATGAATACGTATTAACTACGACCTCTATGTAAAAAAGACAACGTTGCGCAGTTATCTGACAGGAAGATGACTGTAACCTAACATTTTCAAAATATACACGGCAAAATGTATAGGTATAAGCTTATAGGAGAAACATCTTCCGTGAATGAGAAAGAGTCATCTTCCAGGAATTACAAACGGTCTCGTTTGACCTCCAACACATAAACAACTCAATGAACGATTCCCCTGTTCCATACCGAGTCAAAGGTTATCTCAGCCTGCACGGCCAAGAAAATGATATATTTAGACAAGTGTGTTGGTCTGAAAGGTAGACAGATACGGAAAAAACGAAATATTTCAGAATTGATGGCTATAAGGGGGCACTTTTTACTGATAATTAATTTGAAGGCACTCAGAAAAACAAGTCATCCATTAAGACCGACGAAGTAATATGAGGACCTCGAACAGCCTCAAGACACAAACGCAAACATACGGACCCATTAACAAGTTTCTCAGACCTAAAATCTCGTGATATCCGATCGCAACATGTGTCATCGCTGTAGATAATAATATCAGCTACGTGGATAAACGTTCTCAGTCTTCTCCTATGCTCCATTAGACTCGATACCAAAAGAAATTTTCACCTACTCTCAGTGTGATTGAAGATGAATTCATTCTGGGACTTTCATCACACACCCTTACTTTCTGTAAAATAGCTTTTTGTTTGACTCTGTGTATATTTTCGTTCGTTGTTTCCTGTTGAATGAGATCCATGTACAATGGATATGTAATTCCGCTCTAACTGCAATTCCCCAACCGGAAATTCATATGAGAATTATCCCCTCGGATTATCCAAATCTACCCCTATACTTACTGGATTAAATTTTATTAGAAGAAATTAATTCAAGTCCGAATCGAAACCGATATAAAAATCCGTAATGGCTTCCAATTAATTGCTTAATATCTTCGTTCGACAACACGTGTGTGTTGTACTTTATATTTTATATAAATTGTTAATTGTTTCGTGTGTGCGGCTGAGATAGGGTGGGGATTTTGCAACAAATGAATTTTCAGAAATATTACTTGCCAGGGCTTGGCGCTAAGCTGTACCAAACCGCAAATACGGATTCCGATTCTGGTGCAAAAGGAATTAGGAATAACGATACCATTAATGAACTTAATGGTTTAGGGAACATTTGTTCAGCTGAAGATGAAGGTAGCTTTTTATCACAAGGAAGTACGAGGATTTATTGATATCTAGTTAGCTTAGACCAGTTCCATACATAAACGAAATATTGCGATACCATATCAACGGACAATAACTTATTAGACGTGTCAGTGTAGAGTTCGAAAAAGTAAACCAGAGTTACGCAAAAAAAATAAAAAAAAGATGTCCACCAAAATTGTAAAAAACGAAAAATTGAAGTATCGAGGCATCATCAAGTACCTGTATTTAAAAGGGCTAAGAGGCAAGCAGATTTACGAAGATATGCTTAATACCCTTGGTGATCAATGTCCTTCGTATGCGACCGTGAAAAATTGGACTGCAAGCTTCAAAAGAGGTAAATTTTTCATTGAAGATGATGACCGATCGGGAAGGCTAGGTTCTGTGTCAGTCCCCGAAAATATCGATGCAGTTCATGACATGATTTTATCAGACCGTCGAATTAGGCTAAAACGGATTCGGATATCTGATGCACTGAAGATTTCATACGAACGCGTTCATCATAAAGTTCACGTCAATTTGGACATGAGAAAAATTTCTGCAAAACGTATCCCCAAATGTTTGGATGTTGACCAAAAGCATGCAAGGGTAGAAGCATCGCGTTCGATCTGTGCTCGATTTGAAAACGATGTAGACTTCTTAAACCGAATTGTTACTATGGATGAGACTTGGGTACATTTCTACGATCCAGAAACAAAGCAACAATCGATGGAATGGCGACACTCTGGTTCTCCAAGACCTAAGAAGTTTCGTGTCCAAAAATGTGCTGGAAAAATTCTTGCTTCAGTTTTTTAAGATTGCCATGGAGTTATCATGATTTTTTGGATAAGGGTAGAACAATAACTGGAGATTACTATTCGACATTACTGACCACTCTACGGGAAAAAATTAAAGAGAAAAGACGCGAAAAGCTATCTAAAGTTATTTTGTTTTCACAGGACAACGCCCCAGTACACAAATCTCATGCTGCCATGCAAAAAATTCGTGATTTGGGGTAAGAATAACTAGAACACCCCCCTTATTCACCAGATTTGGCTCCGTCCGACTGTCATCTCTTTCCTCAACTGAAAAAGAGTTTAAAAGGTCGTAAATTTTCTTCCAACGAGGAGGTAATGAAAGCTGTGGAGGACTGGTTTGCAGAGCAAGAAGAAACATTTTTTTGAAAGGTCTAGAGACGTTGCAGGTTCGCTGTGATAAATGTATTCAATTAAGAGGAGAATATGTTGAATAATAAACTATTTTGACATTGAAATTTTGTTTGGTTCTATAGTAGGCTAAGAATTTTCCAATATATCCTAGTATCACCAAACAATATTCCTGCTGCTCTTCGACTGGACGCCAATAAGGAATATTCTGTTCATCAATCAGATCGGAAAATGGTTTCAATTTCCTCAAATTCAGTCGACCTTCCACATGATTGTGTTGTCTTCAATTCCACGACTTGAATATCGGCAATATGGAAGTTACTTGCGGTATGGAAGGCATAACCAACAATTCGTAAACAGGGGAGTTTGCGGTCATTTTTCTGCTGGCAATTTTCGGATATGGTCCAGTTTTACCGAAAATCAACCTTGATTCCATATTGTAAGTCAACGAAGTATTCAACCAGCCAGATAATATTCTTTCGAAAGAAATAATGTGAGGAATCTGTGGAAGGGAATACGGGAAATGTCGGTCAATTCAGCTGGAGCTATTCAGAATGTTTTTTATAATTAAATTTTAATGTTTCAAAATGGAAACATGTTTTGGTTTCCGCAATATTCTCCCAGAAAATAGAAGGACCTTCTAATTGGTAGGTGCACTATTGTAAGTGAAACATTGAGTGTGCTGAAAAATTATTTATTTTAAAATAAAATTGATAGTTTTAATTCCGTTTTATTCGGTCATTAAAAATCTGGCGTGCTACCCAGAAGGAGTGACAGTCCAGTTCCCAAGTAGGGCAGAGATTTATTGTGACGTATGATAGGTAAGGAAGAGTTTCTCTGCCAAGTCGATCGCAAAAAGTTCATTTATCGGAGGTCAGGCGGAAAGTATAAGTTGCCTCATTTACAACGACAGGAGCTTTTGGAACGGAGCAGCAACTAATCCAGCGTGTTCTTATTCTTTTCCTGCCGACATAAATACATGGCGCTCCTTGGGGGGATAAAAACCGAAGAACGCTCTTTCACTTGGACAACGTAGCACAAAACAACAGAAAGGCAATTAGTATCGTGTTCTGTACAATTAGTTAGTCGGTGTCTTTTTCTTTTTTCGGACGATGTGCATTCGCGTATGGAACGGACAATAGATACACCGCACCGCTCTCTTCCCCTCGAATCTCTCAGCCATTTTTCAGGGGTTGCTTGTAAAAACATTGTTTGGAGCGATTGAATCTGGCAACTTTCTGTTGTTACACAGAAAATGGATGTTGTTCACGCCAAGTGAACGGTTCAAATTAATTATTCCGAATTTTCAAAATTCTGATTCCTTTTAAATTAATTTCTCCATACTGGGGAATTCCCATATGGAGTTGTCCTTGTTTAGGTGCGAAAAGAACTCGCGTCAGCTGTGGGGCACATAATATGTCGTATATTTGTTTCATTTTCATAATTCAAATCAGTTCACTGATTGACTTCGTGAATAATTCTGTTTCCATTGATTGTTTATTTCTGCTTCCTTTAATTCTGCTTCCTTTCGTGAATTCGGAAAATTTTAGTTTTTTCTGTGATTCGCAGTTTGTAGTAGGTATTTCGATTCAATCGAATTACATACATTCAGAACTTTCATTTGTGCGAATTAGTTCGAACAAAAAGACTGTTACCAGTGGCGTGGTTATTTTACAATACCACAAGGATAAGTGTACACAATTTGACATTTTTAGCAACGGATTGTAACGTCAGCTTCATTCCATATTCGTTTGTCGAGCTCGATCAATCTTTATATTGGAATAGGAGTCATCGACAGGATCCTGTTGACTGTTGTGCTGATATAGATAGGTAAGACTATATTTCTTCTATTACTTTGGGTACATTTATCCTTTCATTTGTGTTGGGTTTCAATTGATCCCATATACGTATACAGTCCACTAGCCTTATTTTTATTTTCACTCGGAAGATTATATTTCGAAAAATAAACGTAGATAATTGAACCACACTTCAATTGTTTAACTGAAACTCTACCCAACACAAATATGTATTCAAATTTTATTTTTTTCAATAATATGTAATTGTTCAATTATAAAGCCTACCAATAAATTCCTATATGAGATACTGAATTTCGACGACTAAAGATCAAACGAAGATAATGCGATCTGCGATACCCACACCGCGGCCATAGAAATAACGATCGGATATTAACCCCCCCTCGGAGCAATCGAGGCATGAATCCAATGCATCACTTTCAGCGGGCATCGGCCAACTAGGATCAGAATGAGCGAGATAGATTCAATTACATTATTTTATACGATCTGCACTCGGATGAGCGCAAAGCGCACAGTGCATTTGTCATCCGGCAGTTCCGGCTGATTTGACAGGTCGCCGCGCGTCGCTTTCGCCCGCGCTCGCGTGCGGCTGTCAACGACGGGATGGGACGTCGAGGTGAGCGGCGTCGTCCTCGAATCACATTAAACGCAAATAATCGCGTTACACTCTCCGCTGATTTGTTTGCGTCACGTTATTCCGGTGACGCGGTTTCCATCGATAGGATCGATGGATCAGAAAATTGCTATCGATATGTACGAGGATATATTGAAAAATTCTTAGCCTACTACAGAACCAAACAAAAATTCAATGTCAAAATATTTTATTACTCAACATATTCTCCTCTTTATTGAATACATTTATTGCAGCGAACCTGCAACGTCTATAGACCTTTCAAAAAAAATTTTTCTTCTTGCTCTGCAAACCAGTCTACCACAGCTTTTATTTCCTCCTCGTTGGAAGAAAATTTACGACCTTTTAAACTTTTTTTCAGTTGAGGAAAGAGATGATAGTCGGACGGAGCCAAATCTGGTGAATACGGGGGGTGTTCTAGTAATTCTAACCCTAAATCACGAATTTTTTGCATGGCAACATGAGATTTGTGTACTGGGGCGTTGTCCTGTAAAAACAAAACACCTTTGAGTAGCTTTCCGCGTCTTTTCTCTTTAATTTTTTCCCGTAGAGTGGTCAGTAATGTCGCATAGTGATCTCCAGTTATTGTTCTACCCTTATCCAGAAAATCAATCATGATTACTCCATGGCAATCCCAAAAAACTGAAGCAAGAACTTTTCAAGCAGATTTTTGGACACGAATCTTCTTAGGTCTTGGAGAACCAGAGTGTCGCCATTCCATCGATTGTTGCTTTGTTTCTGGATCGTAGAAATGTACCCAAGTCTCATCCATAGTAACAATTCGGTTTAAGAAGTCTACATCGTTTTCAAATCGAGCACAGATCGAACGCGATGCTTTTACCCTGGCACGCTTTTGGTCAACATTCAAACATTTGGGGATCCATCTTGCAGAAATTTTTCTCATGTCCAAATTGACGTGAACTATATGATGAACGCGTTCGTATGAAATCTTCAGTGCTTCATATTATCCGTTTTAGCCCAATTCGACGGTCTGATAAAATCATGTCATGAATTGCATCGATATTTTCGGGGACTGACACAGAAACTGGCCTTCCCGATCGGTCATCATCTTCAATGGAAAATTCACATCTTTTGAAGCTTGCAGTCCAATTTTTCACGGTCGCATACGAACGACATTGATCACCAAGGGTATTAAGCATATCTTCGTAAATCTGCTTACCTCTTAACCCTCTTAAATACAGGTACTTGATGATGGCTCGATACTCCAATTTTTCGATTTTTACAATTTCGGTGGACATCTTTTTTTGTTATTTATAGCGTAACTGTGGTTTACTCTTTTGACGTCGAACTCTACACTGATACTTCTAATAAGTTATTGTTCGTTGATATGGTACCGCAATATTTTGTTTATGCAATACATCCTCGTATATTTTTTTCTACCAGTGCGTTTTGAAAAGTTCACTTGCCACTGGTGAGTCACTGGTAGTGAACGACATGTCGGCGTATTGCCTATTTTACCACAAGAGCCATCGGCGCCGATGAGATCTTCAACCGCCGAAGCTGTTATTTTAGGACCATGATCTTCCGCATATACCACACAGTTCGCTACGTCCCTCCCACGTCAATTCTGCGAAAGCACCTGCCGACCCGAAAACAAAACACGAATTGTATCTTTTATTTGTTTTCATTACTCTGAGAAGAAATACAAGAACGCACACAAAGAATTGGCGTTGCCGAAAAACGGTCGACAGCCGGACGATGTCCCTCTTCCCGATCACATGGTCTCTATTTATTTTGAAACTCATAACAAGTTCCAATTTTAACCTGGAAACAAATGCGGAGCAAAGGTGATCGCCGGGAAAACCTAAACTAAATTAAATAAACATTTCTTCCTGTTGGGTGTATTATAATGCCTGTGCACGTTCGGGCTATTGCGGTGGTACTTATGCGTTTCCGCTATAGGTCGCAGGACAGCTGCGACTGATCTCGATTCTATTTTTTTAAATCTGTTTTGTTTTAACTTGCGAAATGGAAATTTTTCGAATTTGTTCGAATCATCAGTCGTAACATTCAAATAAGAATAGAGGACTTTTCTCCTCTGTCTCCGCTGCAAAAACTGTTTGCGTAGCGGAAAGAGGGCTATATTCCCTCGGGTTCACTTCGATGGTCATCGCTGTTGTTGATACAGACGCTATCGTCCTCTACTACCTTGCCATTAAACCTCAATTCAGTTTTAACGAAGCGTATCTTCGGCCGCTTTCATCGCCCTAGGAAATTCACTTATAAAAAATGGGGAACCCTCTCTCTGCAGGGATGAGATTTCACGAGAATCCTGTGGACTTTTATACAGATTCATTACTTCATTAAGTCCAGTCGGCTATAGTTAAAAAGGGACAATAATTTGGGGATGAAACACAAGCAATGTTATTATAATTTTAGATTCTGCTTAACAGTTAGTACCTACCATCATCAGGATCAGGCATAAAACTTGGCTCACCTGAAAAAAAAAGTTAATTAGTTATGGTTTTCGTTTTTCACTGTACATTATTGGTCTCAGAACCATCAACTATAGTTTCGAAAGTTACAGATTCTTCTCCACCAAAAATATTCATTTATGAGAAATCAAATGATAACTCTTTCATATCTGAATGTTTATTTCGCCCCCTTTGATAACTTTTTCAGTTTCAGGCGAATTCATGTCGTTTGCGTTTTTTAGAATTTTGTATCTGTTTTTGTTTTAAGTTCTTAAAATCAACTTTGATTCCAAATTTGTTTCGCAATGATGCCTAGATGTTAACTTAGCTCGATATGAACAAGGTTTGTACCACAAATACACTGCGCAAAAAAATTAAGGCTTATTCTGAAAATCTCAATTTTAATGAAAGTTAACTCTACATTGACTTTATAACTTATTTTTTATGTTCTCTCGGGAAGGTTTTGAACGAAACAAGACACATTAAATGGAAGAAAAATTCAGGATTTCACCGAAACTTATGTGAAAGAAGAGAAATGAACAATTTTCAAAATACTGAAATGCTGATAAGTGATTTAATACTTGGTATTTCCACCCCTTGCGTTAATTACAGCTCGGCAACGACGGTTCATACTCAAAATGAGTGATCTTAAAATGTTCTGATCTAATCCTTCCCAGATTTCTCCGAGTTGGATTCCTGAGTCATTAAGAGTAGATGGATGATTTTCTGAACTCCTCAGACTTCTATTGAGGTTGTCCCAAACCTGCTCAATCGGATTGAGATCTGGACTTCTTGCTGGCCATTCCATTCGAGAGACTTCAACCTCTTTAAGGTACTCCTGAACGATGCGCGCACGATGGGGTCTGGCATTATCGTCCATAAAAATGAAATTTTCACCAATGTATGGGGCAAATGGAACTACACGCTCTTCAAGAATGTTCCTTATATACTTATCAGCATTCATAACTCCATTATCAACGACCACTAGGTCTGTGCGAGCAGTCAAAGATATTCTACCCCATACCATAATCGATCCTCCCCCGAAACCAGTAGTATTAAGGAAATTGCACTGAGCATATCTTTCATATGGACGTCTGTATACAAGGGAACGTCGATCACAATGGTAGAGGCAGAATCTAGACTCATCTGTGAAGAGAACTCTTTCCCAATCGGCCTGGCCTCTTCCCAATGGATATGCTCTCTCGCAAAATCCAAACGCGCCCTTCGATGGGCTGGGGTAAGAGCTGGGCCTCTTGCCGCGACACGAGGCCTTAAATCATATTCTCTGAGGCGATTTCTTATTGTCTGAGTGCTAATTTGCACCTCATGAGTTTGCTCAAGCTGATTTTGAAGGAGGCGAGCGGTTGCAAACCGTTGTCTCAACGAAGAAACTCTCAAGTAACGTTCTTGAATGGCAGTTGTTACCTGTGGTCTACCCTGTCCTGGTCTTCGGACATTCATACCTATCTCCCTGAATCGCTGCAACATTCTGGACACACTTGTATGGGAAACTCCAAACCTTTCTGCAATTCTTGAGTATGTCCACCCTTCTTCTCGCAAAACTACCGCTTGGGCACATTCCTCTTGGGTCAAATTGCGTGTTTCGCGTTGCATAGCGATCGAGTGTAGAAAATCAAACGAAAGAAAAATTATTGATCACTAGAATTGATCGAGAACAACTGATTTTAGAATGGAGCCAATACATTCAAAATCTGATAATATCATCTTTTTTTATTACTGCTGGGAGAAAACATCTGTATTGAAGAAAAACGTTGAAAGTGGATAACATATGCATGCATAATTCTGATAAGAATAATTATCATTGAGGACACCTTCAGTTGTAGAATAAATTTGAGATTTCTATAATGTGCGTTAATTTTTTTACGCAGTGTATTAACAATAAATTTCAAACTTATAAAGAAATGGACGAAGGAATGAGTAGAATAAGTGACTAAACGTTTAGATTTGTCATATTTAAAAAATTGGTGGAACAATAATGGAATCTTTTAAAACAGTACCAGTTCCTCAACTTTTGTGGGCAGTATATATGAAAGGAGTTTGTTGATTTTGGGGCCATTCACGCAAATTACAGACAATCAGCATCTGGAGAACATGCCGAAAAAACACGAAACGCTGCCATTGCTTCTTGAATATACAGGGACAAACAAGACATGAGGCAATCCTCCCCACGTCTCCTCTCAAAAATATACATTTTAAGCGTCACTGGACACCCCAAACCTCCTTGAATAATCCGCCGTTCCATTAGCATTGTCGATCACTTACAACCCTGCCATACGACCCTTCCATAATTTCCCTGAGCATATCTGCAGCTTCCTGCTTCACCCCATACCTTGGCAATATATTCTTGGGACGCTGGAGCAAATGGCTCGTAGAATTTTTTCCGGACCTATGCCGTATAGGTTATTTATTCGCAATGAGTCATTTTATCCTGACCGAATCGAGTTAACCATCTTCTGAGTTGGGATTCATGGGTTTTAGAGGAGAGGTCTGGTTACCATTATAAATTATGAATGAGATGCTGTTGAGATTCTCTCAAGAACATTTGGGAGTTTTTTTCTTCATCGGATCATCTTCAGATAGATGATTTATGAGCTGACATCGGGCGAAGAAAAACCATCGTCAGAAATGAACTCTTCACCAATAAACATGTACTTCAGTGTATGACAAATTTCACCTGTCGGACATCAAGAACAAAGTTGAAATTTATGAAGGACTAGTTTGGGCCCGGCGATCTACCTTTTAAGTAGATTCATGTAAAAGGTAGATTCACCTTTGCGGAAGATTCGCCGTTTAGGTAGATTCGCCTTTTCGACAGATCCTCCTTCACAGTTAGATTCGCAACTATAAAAAAACAAGGAAAAGATATTGGTCCAATTTCATTCAAAATTATTTCCATTTTGAATTTTTCGTTTTTTTTCCTAAGGGGCTAAGTTTTTACTCACACAATCAGTAAGTTTTACATTTCCTTTTTCATTTCTACAATCTAATCGATGTCATATCCAATTACTTACTATGTCAGAAACGAAAATAGTATATTACTTTTCGGTAAAATATAGGAGAACCCCACACTTTTATTTTTAATCTCGGCCCATAAATCTCCTTCAACTACAACTAGGATAAATAGGGCGTTTATTCCCAAGTTAACGGTTCAGGTCAACCCATCTCCTAGGATCAACCGAGCCGGTGATAGATGATAAGAGTGTCGGCGTCTTTTTGTTCCCGATTTTTTCGACTTTCACAATTAAACTAATCAAAATAACTTTCGTGACAAACGATGCAACGCTACACCCCGACACATTTATGGTTACCTTGCTCTTTTGTTGTGCCTTGAGATTGGACAAGGATCATTGACGAAAAACTCAATTCCGGATGATATATTTCTACGGCTTTAAAGTTTCGGTGGGAACGGGATAAGGGGCATCTGGATTCTGGAACCTCGTTGCCGCGTACCCAGAATTTTATGAGACTGTGGACACTTCATTTTGGTCGTCGATATGATCTTTAGGTCTTCTTCTATAACCACCATTTACATATGGAAGCGTAATGGTTATGTCAATAAGAATTTTTTGGTCTGGTCACATTCAGGACATTTTGGGAACTCTCAAGGGAGGTTCTGGGCCAATACAGGGTATAGTGCACTTTTTCTGGCAGGTTACAGTAAGAGACCCTTTGGTAATTATTGGCCCATTTAACTTGGATCAAAACTCATTCCTGATCATTCATGATTGAAGTTTTCCAGGATTTTTTCATTGTGTCAAGACGAAAGGTTTCTCTGGAAGAAGTCGGCTAGATTCTCTCTTAATCTTCGAGATTTCTTTGAGTGTGTTTCTATAGATCAAACTATTTTATTTCTCAAGAACTGCCTCAGCTTGACGAGCTCCCAGTTTTTGATAGTTGAATTTAAATAATGTCTGCAATGTATTGGTGAGAATGCTTTTCCACTTTTCGTCTTCTGGCAACACAGCTCCTCCTTTGATTGGTGAGTATCACGTTAGATTCTGTTCTTTAGCAGTTCGTTAAATATGATCATTAGGTACAGGCATCGTTAGGCGGCCATTTCTGTTGAATAAGACCCGCCACGCATGAAGCGGGGGTTTACCAAATTACCAAGAATGTAAAGTTGGAGAAACGTGACCCCGCTTTTGATCTTTGCCGGGAATTAGAATAGAAAACGCGCTCTGTTCCCGAGACGTTCTTTTTTATTGCGTTTATTAGGAGTGGTGGAAATCTGACGGTTCCTTTGACGGTGATCCGCGCTTTGTCATAGACCATCATTGCGACAAATTGACGTAACGTGTGGACTGTGAGCGATTCAAAGAGATATAACGCTTTTGTTCGAGAGGAGCAATTAGGTAGGGGATCCTCAAGAATATCCTTAATCATAGGGAGATACTTTCCAAGACTTCAAATTGGGAAGGCGCAGCCTTACACCTACAGCTCGCATCTGCGCTTCGCAATAATAAAATAATTCCCTGGGATTCAAACTTATTGAGAAACATACGAGGGACGATGCTCAATAAGGGAGCGGGAGTGGAGGGAATAAATTCAGGAGGCGATAATAAGCCGTGCTTCCATGCAAAGGAGGGAACAATAAAGAATGCCATCGATAGAAGGTATGCAGAATCAATGTGCCAATATCACGCCGAGCTTCTAACGAATGTGATTGAGCATACGTCGTCGCCGTTGTTGTATCCCGACTGCCAGAGCCGTTTGATTAAATTCAAATCGGGACGAGGGAGGGTTTCTCGCTACACCGTAACTTCTTTCCTTTTCACTTTGTTACTGCGATTTTGTGATTCAATTTGAAAAAAACAATAAAGAATAGGTGTTTTATTACTGCATGTGATTTCGGAGCTCCAATACAGTGATTTATGTAATATTCTCAATATTTTCAATAAATTCGTTGAAATCGGAGCATTCAGCAAGATGGGCCCTCAAATTATTGAACTCTGAACTCTCCTCGCAGCTCGGAGACTACCCAGAACCCCATTTTTTCCAAGATCCAAGAATCCGAAAGCAATACCTTCCAATATCGACAGAGTCACATCGAAACCTATCGGAGGTGTCGACCTCCCATCCATTGTTGCCTCGACCGTTTCACGTCCCTCCTTGCGGACCTGGAAATAAAAGTAATCTGCCTCCGAATGTGTCACTGTAAAGTCTTCTTTGTGTCGTCTGGTTACAGCCAATAACAATCGTACCGACCGTCTACGACGCGTGATATATGCGACACGAAATACGGAAAATTAGTTTTTCGATCGGGCGAAGATTGCATACCGGGCAGCCCTTGTGACCTGAAAGGGGCAGACGGAGGAGGTTTGATTATATTTATATCGTTAAGGATATATGGCCGGGGGGTGAAATTGGCACTCTGGAATTGTATTCAAATTCTCACACACGTTTGTTTGGAACTTTTAGGCAGTCAAGATGAACGAAAGGAGCAAGGGCGGATATAGCTCTCTTTCATGGGGGAGGGGGCGGTTTATAATGATTGAAAATCATTAAATCAGGTACACAATGTATGAAATATTTTATGGGCAAGACATTGCGTAACTTTTCTTACGTCTTCGATACTCATGGGGAGTTTAATTACCTCCTCTACCCCCTGGGTAGAGCCCTTGGCCTGGGCTCGTGAACAAAAGTCGAAAATGAAAAATCAGTTTTCGAGGTCGCTGAATTCAATAAAAAATATTCCAGAGCCCTAACCAGCATAGTTTAGATTTTCACCTGTCTAATGGCATTTTTTGAAAAATTGCAAATTTCAAACTCTCATATCTTCCGTTCCAATCATCTCCGCCAAAAGTTATTTATATTATGTTGATCAGCATACCTCAATGTATCACTGTGCAGAATATGAGCGATTTGAAAAATATCAAATTTTGGGTGAAAAATGCCAAGGGGTAAGACCCCCTGAAAACAGCACATTTGTCAATAAAAATAAATATCCGGGACAATTTAACCGTAATATTCGATCGAGAAGGTATGCGAACCATTCAAATCTTCCATATAAGCCATTTTACCTAAAGATAACAAACATACTTTGAGTAGCCTGGGCTCGTGAACAAAAGTCGAAAACGAAAAATCGAAAAACATAAAACCGAATTACTCGTTACTTATGAAGGCTACATGGGTGGTTTTGGTATCAAAATGTAGGTTTTCGAGGTCGCTCTATTCAATGAGAAATGATCCAGAGCCCTAACTAGCATACTTTAGATTTTCACCTGTCAAATGGCATTTTTTGAAAAATTGCAAATTTCAAACTCTTATATCTTCCGTTCCAATCATCTCCGCCAAAAGTTATTTATATTATGTTGATCAGCATAACTCAATGTATCACTGTGCAGAATATGAGCGATTTGAAAAATCTCAAATTTTGGTTGAAAAATGCCAAAGGGGTAAGACCCCCTGAAAACAGCACATTTGTCAATAAAAATAAATATCCGGGACAATTTAACCGTATTGTTCGATCGAGAAGGTATGCGAACCATTCAAATCTTCCATAGAAGCCATTTTACCCAAAATTAACAACCATACTTTGAGTGCTCTGAGCGTCTGAACAAAACTCGAAAACGAAAAATCAAAAAACATAAAACCGAATAACTCGTTACTTATGAAGGCTACATGGGTGGTTTTGGTATCAAAATGTGGGTTTTCGAGGTCGCTCTATTCAATGAAAAATGATTCAGAGCCCTAACTAGCATAGTTTAGATTTTGACCTGTCGAATGGCATTTTTTGAAAAATTGCAAATTTCAAACTGTCATATCTTCGGATCCAATCATCTCCGCCAAAAGTTATTTATATTATGTTGATCAGCATACCTCAATGTATCACTGTGCAGAATATGAGCGATTTGAAAAATCTCAAATTTCAGTTGAAAAATGCCAAAGGGGTAAGACCCCCTGAAAACAGCACATTTGTCAATAAAAATAAATATCCGGGACAATTTAACCGTATTAGTCGATCGAGAAGGTATGCGAACCATTCAAATCTTCCATATAAGCCATTTTACCCAAAATTAACAACCATACTTTGGGTGCTCTGAGCGTCTGAACAAAACTCGAAAACGAAAAATCGAAAAACATAAAACCGAATAACTCGTTACTTATGAAGGCTACATGGGTGGTTTTGGTATCAAAATGTAGGTTTTCGAGGACGCTCTATTCAATTAAAAATGATTCAGAGCCCTAACTAGCATAGTTTAGATTTTGACCTGTCAAATGGCATTTTTTTGAAAAATTGCAAATTTCAAACTCTCATATCTTCGGATCCAATCATCTCCGCCAAAAGTTATTTATATTATGTTGATCAGCATACCTCAATGTATCACTGTGCAGAATATGAGCGATTTGAAAAATCTCAAATTTTGGTTGAAAAATGCCAAAGGGGTAAGACCCCCTGAAAACAGCACATTTGTCAATAAAAATAAATATCCGGGACAATTTAACCGTATTATTCGATCGAGAAGGTATGCGAACCATTCAAATCTTCCATATAAGCCATTTTACCCAAAATTAACAACCATACTTTGGGTGCTCTGAGCGTCTGAACAAAACTCGAAAACGAAAAATCGAAAAACATAAAACCGAATAACTCGTTACGTATGAAGGCTACATGGGTGGTTTTGGTATCAAAATATAGGTTTTCGAGGACGCTCTATTCAATGAAAAATGATTCAGAGCCCTAACTAGCATAGTTTAGATTTTGACCTGTCAAATGGCATTTTTTGAAAAATTGCAAATTTCAAACTGTCATATCTTCGGATCCAATCATCTCCGCCAAAAGTTATTTATATTATGTTGATCAGCATACCTCAATGTATCACTGTGCAGAATATGAGCGATTTGAAAAATCTCAAATTTTGGTTGAAAAATGCCAAAGGGGTAAGACCCCCTGAAAACAGCACATTTGTCAATAAAAATAAATATCCGGGACAATTTAACCGTATTATTCGATCGAGAAGGTATGCGAACCATTCAAATCTTCCATATAAGCCATTTTACCCAAAATTAACAACCATACTTTGAGTGCTCTGAGTGTCTGAACAAAACTCGAAAACGAAAAATCGAAAAACATAAAACCGAATAACTCGTTACTTATGAAGGCTACATGGGTGGTTTTGGTATCAAAATGTGGGTTTTCGAGGTCGCTCTATTCAATGAAAAATGATTCAGAGCCCTAACTAGCATAGTTTAGATTTTGACCTGTCAAATGGCATTTTTTGAAAAATTGCAAATTTCAAACTGTCATATCTTCGGATCCAATCATCTACGCCAAAAGTTATTTATATTATGTTGATCAGCATACCTCAATGTATCACTGTGCAGAATATGAGCGATTTGAAAAATCTCAAATTTCAGTTGAAAAATGCCAAAGGGTTAAGACCCCCTGAAAACAGCACATTTGTCAATAAAAATAAATATCCGGGACAATTTAACCGTATTAGTCGATCGAGAAGGTATGCGAACCATTCAAATCTTCCATATAAGCCATTTTACCCAAAATTAACAACCATACTTTGGGTGCTCTGAGCGTCTGAACAAAACTCGAAAACGAAAAATCGAAAAACATAAAACCGAATAACTCGTTACTTATGAAGGCTACATAGGTGGTTTTGGTATCAAAATGTAGGTTTTCGAGGACGCTCTATTCAATGAAAAATGATTCAGAGCCCTAACTAGCATAGTTTAGATTTTGACCTGTCAAATGGCATTTTTTCGAAAAATTGCAAATTTCAAACTCTCATATCTTCGAATCCAATCATCTCCGCCAAAAGTTATTTATATTATGTTCATCAGCATACCTCAATGTATCACTGTGCAGAATATGAGCGATTTGAAAAATCTCAAATTTTGGTTGAAAAATGCCAAAGGGGTAAGACCCCCTGAAAACAGCACATTTGTCAATAAAAATAAATATCCGGGACAATTTAACCTTATTATTCGATCGAGAAGGTATGCGAACCATTCAAATCTTCCATATAAGCCATTTTACCCAAAATTAACAACCATACTTTGGGTGCTCTGAGCGTCTGAACAAAACTCGAAAACGAAAAACCGAAAAACCTAAAACCCAATAACTCGTTACTTATGAAGGCTACTTGGGTGGTTTTGGTATCAAAATGTGGGTTCTCGAGGTCGCTCTATTCAATAAAAAATGATCCAGATCCCTAACTTGCATAGTTTAGATTTTCGCCTTTCAAATGGCATTTTTTTAAAAATTGCAAATTTCAGACTCTCATATCTTCGGATCCAATCATCTCCGCCAAAAGTTATTTATATTATGTTGATCAGCATACCTCAATGTATCACTGTGAAGAATATGAGTGATTTTAAAAATCTCAAATTTTGGTTGAAAAATGCCAAAGAGGTGAGACCCCCTGAAACACCATATTTTGTCAATAAAAATAAATATCCGGGACAATTTAACCGTATTATTCGATCGAGAAGGTATGCGAACCATTAAAATCTTCCCTATAAGCCATTTTACCCAAAGATAGCAACCATACTTTGAGCGCATCCAGAAACGCATCAACAGCTTCAAAAATTTTTGTCAATGAATATTAATCACTCTCGGTTAGGAAAGAGGTGTTATTTTTCTCTCCTCTCAAAAAATTCTCGTCGATATCCCTGGTGCGTGTTCTCTACGCCAATTCGGGAATTAAAAAAGGAAATTGGAGAAGAGCGTGATTAAAAATCATTTCATTCAATTGAGTTTTTAGAAAGGAAAGTGAATGCGACGCTAATACTGCGGAATCTCAGTAATAAATTGCGCGATGAAAGGTTCTTACCTAGGCTTTTTTTACAAGAAAACTCCATTAACTGGAGCACGTAGCGGTAATGAAAGCGTCCCATTTCCTGCCTCAAAGACTACGAGAAGAGCTCCTCATTGTCACGCAAAGACACTAAAGACCCCTCTGATTGAAAAAACGTTTCGTCCTCTTTCTCCAAACCTTCACCTTGTAGGAAGGAATTAATTGTTCCGAAAGAAGAATCTCGACTCTTTTAAGTGAATAGAAACAGGGTGGACTCCTGTGTTTATCTGTCACAATTTAGAGTGATCAATACAGTGTGAGCAAGATTAAAAACAATCAATTTCACAATTATGATTCCCCTAGTTAGTGTTAAGCCATTCAAATGAGATGATTTAGACTTCTATTGCCCTATTGGTGAACAAGCAGTTGGGATTCATTCTGAAACCAAAAGTCTGTGTTCGTCCACTGGGCGTTCGATAAAAACAACTAAAATAACGGAACCAATCTCAACGTTCATGGACAATCTGGCTGTGGAGGATAATTCTCAGTCGGCGAATGTTCTCGACCGAAATAAGGCTCCTCTGATACAAAAAGAGGCGGAAAATAAATCAGATAGGTAGAAAGCCCTGGTGAGACGTGCGGCATAAAAAGTATCAGAGAAAATCGCCGGCATTCTCACAGCCAACGAGAATGTGTTCCATTCGCATTCATCTGCTGGAATTTCGCCCACCGAAATTAGATTGAAACGAGTAAGTGCATCAAAGCCAGATAATCTGGCGAAGATTGTCTGAAAAGGTGAACGCCGACAGGGGGCGCTGAGTGATTGCAGGTCGTGGTACGGAGCCCTCCTTGGGGGGCAGCTATCAGGCCAGGACTGGCACAGTCAGAATAATAGAGTTCCTATACTCTGTTCAAATTTAAGAAGGAGCTATAATAACATCTTTGGCGCAGCGGTAGGAGGGCCTTCGTAAAGTTTCTTTCCGTCCAGAGTCGAATCGAGGAAATTTCACACAATCGTTCAGTTTTAACTGAACTTGAATTCCATTTTTTTCAATAATTTATAGAACGTTCTTTTGAAATTTGGCAAACTGTCCTCATCATTCACGATTTCTAGAACTTAAGAAATCGTTGCGATTTCATTCCGGAAAAAAAACCGTGGACAATTTTTCTGATAGGGTTCATATTGAAATCGGTAACCGAATCGATTATTTTTAACGACTGGGCTCTCCTCTTAGGTGGCGTCACTGTTTTATTCTCTTCATATTCTCTGAGAATTCTGAATACAGCTGAATCACTCACCCCTGAGGATTTTGAAACAATTCCTACTAAGTCTCTTTTCGATAAATCAGGATGTTCTTCCAATTCTTTTCGAAAAATGTTCAAAATTATCTATTTTTCTTCAGCAGAGAAATGCCACCTTTTGGTCCTTTTTCGTGGTGGTCCCCACATATCACCCTCAGATGCAGTATCCGTTTCCGAGTTCGACATTGTTCTATAAACACTATATACATTTTGACAAAAGATTTTCCAACACAATACACTTTTCACAACAAAATCTATAAACACTTTGAACAGCTAGACCTTCACAGTAGCTCTAGGTATTTTAACTGGTATTGTCAATTGAAAACTTCGATATTTATCCAAATCAAGATGGCTCTAATAGGGAAAAAACCCAAACCTGGTGTTTCCCGGAATTACCTTTTCGGAATCTTGAGCAGCCGACAAAGAGTTTCGTACAAAATAATATAAAATTTTGGACCGAAACTAAATATATTTCGGATATTACAAGTTAATGACCATTATAAATTTCAACAGAGATCTATTACTAGTCTTTTCAATTGAAAACTTCGATATTTATGCAGATCAAGATGGCTTTCACCCATTAGGGAAAAGGACCCAAATCTGGTGTTTCCCGGAATTAATTTGTCGGAATCTTGCAAGATTCCGACCTAAATCTCTAAAACTCTGGTGTTTCCTGGAATTACCTTGCCGCAATCTCGAGCATCCGAAAAAGAAATTATTTAGTAGATAATAATATGAAAACAAAACAAAATGAAAAATAGGGTACGTCGGATATAAAATGTTTATGACAGTTGCGATTCATAACAGAAATTTTGCACCAGAGTTTCTGAGGAAAAAAGTTCTAATGTGGGAATTGCTGACTCAAATGATTGAATGATTTCTATCCAATACCATCCACAGTCCGGGTACGATCCTGACAGGGGCCTTGCTTGCCTTAGGAACCTGCACCTAGGCAAGTCAACTATTGATCCTCTTGATGTGATTCCCAAAGCTCCTAGGGAGATCATACCATTTATGAGGCTGGTTAACCTCGGGGACAAGAACAAAATATCAATCTGGTTGCAGTTCTGAAAGGCTCTTCTACACCCAATCGACCACAGCATATAATAATGATGATGAGATCAAGAAACGAATTCAAAATCTTCAATGACTTAAAATTGTGTCTCTGGTTTGAACCTGATGAACTTCCCGAGGTGCAAAACTAAGTGTTGACGTCAGTCCGTCCCTGGGTCCCTTTGGAACTACGAGTGGGGCGACAATCACCCTTCACACGAATCCTCTCCGCAACAAAGCCAATTGAGATTCCCTACTAATAGCGTATTATATTGTTACCTTTCTATACAGTCTACTTTGGAGAGATGCACACTCACTGCTTGGTCCAGAACCGTACGAAGCAGGAGAGGTTTTTGACGCACCTGGGTTCAGCACACAGCTGATCCTTTTCACAATCGCCATATGAATTTCAAGATTCAGTAGGCTCAGTAATCGTATTATTAGCGTTTTAAGATATTCTCAGAAATGTTTGTACATCTCTATAATGTTGTGTCAAAATTGAGTTTCGCTGCTGAAGACATTTTCTCATGATAAATTGAGCCTGACCTTTCTCAATACGGAGGCTCTGTTGAAATGAGGAGTCACCATAAGGTATTTCTGATTCTGGAATAATCTTCAACCAACTGACTATCTCCAGTGTATTTTCATCGAACTAAATTTGTTCAATTCTGAGCTATACTGGATTAAGTTGCAAGGTATCCTTCGATACGGATCTGTATCGAAATCAGACTGTCATTAGCGGAGTCTTCGACTTGTCAACGTTGAAGTAACTACTTTATCTTTCCTTATGATGGATAACGGTGAGCATCAATTAAGATTAGCTCCTAAACAATACCTTAATCCTGACGTAGACCGTTTCCATCGCCGAGGAACCAGCCTTGTCATTGTTACTACCCTGCACATTACAGAGGCGTCGTGAGTTCACCTTCTCCCAATGAATATTTTCCAGTTTCTTGACTTTTTTTGATATTTTCATTCGAACAATCGACAGGACCAGTTTATTCAAAGTTGTCCACTCATTTAGACGAATTTTACAAGGAAGAAATCAGGCATAGCTGCATGATGAAGTCCCTTTATATCTGCTTCACTTGAACGTTAAATACTGTAATGATATTTGATGGGCTAATGGAGATAATGACCCTCTGTTTTAGCTAGTAGAGCCTGGCACTAACCCTAGTCAATTTGGGGCCATTCTACCATAGAGACTATATGCACTCAGCAACTACTCTCTATGGGACCAATTTTGAGTCGAAGGAATCCCCTCAATTCCACGCCACTGTTCACGTTCCTAGTTCCGTGTCTTGAACAGCAAGAGCACTTTACTGTATTGAATTCGAGCGGTAACTTTTTGCTTGCCCCGACGATCTGTGTGTGTCGCGCCCTCCTACGGCAAAAACCTCTTCCGTATCATAAACAAAGCATTCAGTTCTAAGGGTTAGACGGCACAAAGGATCCAGATACCTATTGAACCCCTTCAGACTCATGTCCGATCAGAAAAACGTGAAAGATCTAGAGAAAGACACCTTCTAGCGATACACTTTGTGATTTGAGTTCCAACTGAACTTCCATGACAGTAACCTAGCTAGTTCAGGGGTTGAACTGCTTTGAAAAACTCCTATAACTATGTTGTAAGATTCAACTCTATTGGTCTGGAATTCACATGGTCTATACGAGGTGCAGGACCAGCAAAGATTCAACAACTTCTAACAAGCTTCTTCTGAGAGTCATACCACGTTTCAGGGTAATACCTTCACCTTCAAATCATCTCCAGGTGAAAACGATTCACATCAGAAGAGGAATTGTATCCAAATTGTATTGGTCAAAGTCGCCAGCAAGTGGAAATCTGTTCGTGTGTGATAGTCTCAACACGTTTCACATGGTGGATTCAATTTTTGAAGGTCCAACTAGAGCGGATAGCAATTAGGTAAATGCAGCCATTCATCATACAAGTACAATGAGTTGTTATCGAAGTATAATCAAATTTCTCTTCAATTTCCTTGGGGTCAGCTGACACGGGGCAAGAATGGACACAGTTTCCGAGATGAATGTGACTTACCCTCGTGTACTTTTGAAGGGGAACCCCGATGAAAATACACTTGTGATAATTTGGGTTTAATTAAGATAGATAGATCATATTTCATGAGCAAAAACTGTTGAGAAGTTCTACCACCACTGAGAATGTTGAGGAACAGGTTATAGAGTTTTTCAAGAGGCTGCTCTAAGAGTAACCTTTGGCAGATGAAGCAGCTCTTCTAACCATCAGTGTCTTTAGCTAGTCAGCCCTGTGGAGCAATGATTCTGGTCGCGTCCAACTTTCAAACCAATTCAAGGTTCGAATCAATATGAATTCTTTCAAATTTATTTTACAGAATGTTTCTGTGAGATAAACAGATTGATGAAATAGGTAGTGGTAAAATTCTATCGACGTTCTTATTCATAACAACATCCTGTACGGAATTTCTTCATTGACCGCAGCTTCGAGTCTTTCGGATATGAACCGGAGAGAAATTCCTATTGGGTATCCTCAGTTAATATTTCCGCAGTGTGTCTGAGGTATTTCGTAATATTTATAAGAGATTGGCTACGAAATGGAAGGAATTCAATCAGGACGGAATAGCCCGTTGCCGGATTATATTTATATCGTTAGCAATATATGGGTCTAATCCAATAGCGTCCGAAGGAATTTCATTTGCGATTAATTTAAAATGTAGTCGGTCTGAGGGAATCTTCAAAGCAGGAGATCTTTCGGAGTTATCGATGGGGCGGACCAGTGCTGTAACATGCGACTGGGAAGCTTATGACGATGAATGGATAATTTCTGATTGAAATAATCTATCTATAGTCATTACCATGGGGCGATAGTCTGCTTACAAACGTTCCAGTGTTGTGTAAGAGAAAAAGCTCTACTGTAATTTAAAAAATGACAATACGGCCATATTTCGTGAAGCAAAGCGTGTGAGGCATACGTACGTCACTGGAAGAAGATCCTTTTCCAGGGAACCTTTCTGCAGCTTAGGTATTTAGGGCTTTAAAGGCAACAATGGTCTCAAATGGAGCGGGGTCTTCATATACGTCGGATAATACGGTTGTTTTTCCGCTTCAAGAGGACGATATGAGATGATTGGCCCGCATATTGGATATGCCGACCGGTAAAACGACCACGGTCCGTCTACGGTTGCCATGAATGCCCCAGGCCTTTCTTATATGCGTTTCGCAGTATTTTCTGACCGAGTTCAATTCATCCAGACCCAGCTTCAAAGTTCCCGAAGAAATTATTAAAATGTGAAATATTTTGAGTTTGTTGTTAAAAGATGTTATAATTTTTTGAGTGTCCTCGATTTGATGGCTCTTCCAGTAGTCGAAATCAAATATTTTTTGGTTGGAATCAGGATCAGTTCAGGAAGAAAAGAATAATAATAATTTTAATAATTTAAATTAATTAATTAATAATGTTTATTCACACAGCAAAAAATACACTTTATATAACGGTACAAGAATTATTATAATGAATAATGACTAAAGCATACTTATGGGCTGGAATAAATAGCTTTCATCCATTTTTGAAGAATATTTCGTTCTTTGCTCAGATGATCTATTCCTAACAATTTTCTCTTGTTCGAGATCATGACGGAACGGAAATCTAACCAATAACAAGTATAATGTTTACCAACAATACCCCCATCAAAGTTAGTAATTTTGTTCATTCTCATAAGAAATGGGTCTTCTCATTGAACAAAATTCTTCAGCGGATCCTAATTGAACTGTTTCACAGCCCTGACACTGAAATCTTCCTTCATAGAGCGCTGATTTTAGTACCACAATTTGGATTCGCTTTGAAAACTTATTGTTATATTCAATTTGGTGAAACGATATACCGAAATTGTCCTTTTCTCTCGATTTCTTCAATTATCAAATCCCACAGTTATAATTTAAGGTAATGAAGACAATTTTAATACTTTTCCGATTGAGAAAAAGAGCAGTATCTCATTGTAAGCGGAATTTATTTTGTATTAAAAACTGGAAATACAGTGAGTTATAGGTACCATTTGGGAATCTGAGTGAAACAGGCAAGTTTTTCCTCAATTTAGCACTCAGAGGACCAGTGCTATTTCACACCACGTTGGGTTAAACTTGAAAAGAAATGAGCAAAAGATGAAATCTTCGTGAAAAAAACTATGTATGCGTCCCAAAAATCGTAGTTACATCCGAATATATCCAAAAAATTCCGCCAAAATTTGTGGCAAAGGATGAAATTTTATTGAATTTTCTTAAGAGGCGAATATTTCGAAAACCCATGGACTTTTACTGAACATAAAACATATTCTTCTTGACTCCCACAAAGTCCTATATCTGTATACTCCAATTTTGCTGAGGAAAAAAATTTATTCGGAAATATGGGTCGAATCTATGTGAATATACGAGGCTTTATTGAAAAATTCTTAGCCTACTATAGAACCAAACAAAATTTCAATGTCAAAATATTTTATTACTCAACATATTCTCCTCTTAATTGAATACATTTATTACAGCGAACCTGCAACGTCTCTAGACCTTTCAAAAAAGAATGTATCTTCTTGCTCTGCAAACCAGTCCTTCACAGCTTTTATTACCTCCTCGTTGGAAGAAAAGTTGAGGAAAGAGATGATAGTCGGACGGAGCCAAATCTGGTGAATGAGGGGGGTGTTCTAGTAATTCCAACCCTAAATCAAGAATTTTTTGCATGGCAACATGAGTTTTGTGTAATGGGGCGTAATTCTGTAAAAACAAAACACCTTTGGATAGCTTTCCGCGTCTTTTCTCTCTAATTTTTTCCCGTAGAGTGGTCAGTAATGTCGAATAGTAATCCCCAGTTATTGTTCTACTCTCATCCAAAAAATCAATTATGAGGACTCTATGGCAATCCTTAAAAACTGAAGCAAGAACATTTTCAGCTGATTTTTGGACACGAAACTTCTTAGGTCTTGGAGAACCAGAGTGTCGCCATTCCATCGATTGTTGCTTTGTTTCTGGATCGCGGAAATGTACCCAAGTCTCATCCATAGCAAAAATTCGGTTTAAGAAGTCTATATCGTTTTCAAATCGAGCACAGATCGAACGCGATGCTTCTACCCTTGCACGCAATTTTTAGAATTTCGGTGGACATCTTTTTTTTTAATTTATTGCGTAACTCTGGTTTACTTTTTTGACGTCGAACTCTACACTGACACTTATATTAAGTTATTGTTCGTTGATATGGTATCGCAATATTGTTTATGCATGGAACTGGTCTAGGCTAACAAGTTATCAATAGATCCTCGTATGTGCATATTGTGGCTGCTGACTGATGTTAATTTAGATTCCACACCTGATCAACGTTTCGGCAATTCCTCCTCAGTGTGATCGACCCAATTGCTCAAACCCCCAATCTCAATTTTCCTTGGAGATCCAGTCGATTTTCATATAAATGAAATGAAATAAAATATGTACGCATATCCGAAAAGACCGAAGGGCGATATCCAGTATCTACAATATCCGTTCTGAGCCATATGCCGCGTCTGATGCAGCGGCCAAGGTGGTCGGATATTGGCCGGTTTTATTGCCCCGAGTGACCAGCGGACGTGAGTCGCCCTCTGTATGTTTTTCTTCCTCATATCATATCTTTCTGAGGTGAACCAACCTCCGGGCGGAAACCTGGCTCCGATCTAGAAATAATATTTTATGTTGTTGCACAGCCTGATAGGAAAACCCGGACAAGGGGGGATGCATTTTCCGGGCCGATCCGGACTTTAATGAGATTGGGAGCATCGGGTTCAGAGTCTTCTATATTCCCCGAAATGAATTCGACTGGGACCTCAGCAAGTTTCACATACGTTAATCTTCGTGAGTCACACAATACCAATCAAGTACCTTCGGAGTAGAGAGACGGTTGTCCCCGAGGTTACAACGAGTTCATTGTATCGTCATGCGGGATGGCAGGTGTGGTCCATTACCTTCACTTAAATTTCAATTAAAAGAGAATAGTGGTCCCTTTGTGCCCGACGAATATTATACACCGTACACTTTACATGGAAGGGACCTCTATGACAGAGTTCGTTTGATCCCAGAATTCAGATAAAATTACATCATAATTCCGTCCTGAATAATCTATTCAGGATGAGACCCATGGATATTTTGCATGGGGGCCCGTTCCGACTGCACGCTTGGCCATTCGAGCCGTAGTCGCTGTAATTAACAGCTAGATGGACTCTGCAGATCGTTGACGATCCAAGAACCATCCATAAGTTTACTGATGGTCAATGAATAACTTATTCAAGCAGATCCTTAAATTTCTTCAATCTGCGGCATTATTATTATATTACGAGGATGTATTGACAGGGCCGATCCTAGCAGGTGTGCAGCGCGTGCCCCGCACGCGGGCGGCCAAATTCAAGGGGCGGCCGCGGTCCGCCTTCTTTATATGTCAGTTTTTGAAAAATATGATTGTCAACAAATCTTCAACAACAACAACAACAAGAAAAAGTACGCTGATACTTCTTCTTGTATAAATTATGAGGAAATATTATACAGGGTGTCTGAAACAGGGCTCCAAAGTGAACCTCAATAAAACTATGAAATCTCATTTTATTCAACTGGGAACCATTTAATTTTGTAATTCCGATCGATTGCTAGTGAAAAAGTAGTTAGGGTGTGCCAAACATTTCATGCATTTAAAATCAGTAGTTTTGCCGTTGTTGAATAAAATTCGAATTTAACGACTAAACCCAGGTTTCTTTGTCTAAACATCAGGTTTATCAAGATAATTTTCAAATAGGCTATGTCATGTTTATTTGTCACATTCGCCGCAAATAAAGAACAGACTTTTGATATATCATTCTAGTGTACCTTTTTATTATTGCATGTTCTGCATAGTGCTTGATCAATAAAAAAAGGTAAGAATGACAATTCCTAACATAGCCTACTTTGAAATAGACGAGCATACCACTGAATTCGACTGAGCCAAACCTGGCTTTAGTCGTGAAATTCTGTCAAATTCAGTGGTATGCTCGTCTATTTCAAAGTTAGGCTATGTTAGGAATTGTCATTTTTACTTATTTATTGATCAATCACTATGCAAAACAAGCCATAATAAAAAGGTACACCAGAATGATATATCAAGTCTGTTCTTCATTTGCGGCGTATGTGACAAATAAACAGAGCAGATAATGAATGATAACTATAATTAAAAAAATTTTTGTTTGAAACTGACATATTCTAACTATTGACATAGTCTACTTGAAAATTATCTTGATAAACCTGATGTTTAGTCAAAGAAACCTGGGTTTTCATTAGTTTCACTAGTTTATCAAAGAGATTTTTTTAGGCTTGGCTGGCATTTCATCTCATCAACACAGGGTGTTTTACTAATGTTGGTTAAATTCAAAGGGGAAAATATGTATTATTTTAAATGGAACACCCTATAATTTTTGATGCCATTCGAAAGAGCAATCATTCTCCTTTCCAAAAATGTATAGTTTTCTATCTTTTGTTTCATTAACAACAAAGATATTCGATGTTTTATGTAGTAGTACATTTTTAATTAGTAGTTTTAAATGAACGTATTTTGATGTCTAAAATCAGCTCATGCTGTGAGCGTTTGACGCATAACAACAAAATCAGCAATTTTGACAATAGTTATTTTGTTAAGTCATATAAGTTGATTTTAGGCATAAGAAATACGTTCATATAAAACTACTAATTAAAAATGTACCTACTACTGCATGAGAAACCTCGAATATCTTTGTTGTTAATGAAACAAATGATAGAAAACTATACATTTTTGGGAAGGGGAATGATTGTTCTTTCGAATGAGATCAAAAATATAGGGTGTTCCATTTTAAATAAACATATTTTCCCCTTTGAATTTGACCACCATTAGTAAAACACCCTGTTTTGATGAGATGAAATGCCTGCGAAGCCTAAAAAAATCTCTTTGATAAACTAGTGAAACTAGTGAAAACCCCATCTCTTTGGAGCAATCAATAAGCCGGGCATTTATGTTTAAAATCAGTCACTCTTATTTGGAACACCCTGTATATATAAAAATGTAAAAAAAAAATTATATTTTTTTGTCTTTGGGCGGCACATAAGGATTCTGCACGCGGGCGGCAAACACCCTAGGATCGGCCCTGTGTATTGATATCCCGTTTCATGCATAAACAAAATATTGCGACACCATATCAACGAACAATAACTTATTAAGTGTCATGTGTAGAGTTCCACGTCAATAGAGTAAACCAGCGTTAAGCAATAAATTTAAAAAAAGATGTCCACCGAAATTGTGAAAATCGAAAAATTGGAGTATCGAGCCATCATCAAGTATACCTGTATTTAAAAGGGTTAAGAGGTAAGCAGATTTACGAAGATATTCTCCCAGGAAAGGTTACTGCCGACAGTAATGCCAAGCATCGAAATGGATGACTTCAATGGTATGGTCACTCCCGACAATTTCCAGATAGGAGTTTCCTGTTAAGGGATATTCTTATTGCACCCAGCAGGCTGCATTTCCTCACATGTAGATGTAAGAGAGGCAAATCGAGTATGACCTCAAGCGCTGCTGTAACTTGCCTCTAATTCTTAACACTATTTGCGGCACATCGTCACAGATTTCAATTGCTTGCTGGCGCACCCTGTATATCATGGATACGTAAGTTCTCGCGATCGAAACGTGGCCGTCTGGTATCGATTTTGCACCACGCTAAGTGCATATCCCGAATTAAGATAACTCAGTTTGTCAATTGAGCCCAATGGAAATGACTGCTGGAATGAAATGAAGGCAGAAAATTGAGTTAATAGATGGAATGAGCTCATCCGGTGCTTTAACAGGTAGACTCCATGTCACCTACATTAGAACTGACAGACAACAATAGGAATGGTACGAGGGAACAGGAAAATGCGACTCATTATTAATTTACGGGCTCAGTTCACCGGCATTTGACGGTGGAAAGCACGACGAGTGGTTTTTTACGTTCATTATGGGCTTTATTGTCGTGGATGTACACATTTCACCACGTATAGAGCGGTTCATCGTGGGAAAATGAAGGGGAGGTATTCAAGAAACGTTTTTCTTTCCTATTTGATCACTCTAAATGAGTATCGTGAAGAAACTTGTCTTCAATTCGGTATCCTTTGATTTCATTCTTGAAGATCAATCAAACTAAATTATGGAGAGGAACTATTGAGATTAGGAATCGAAAAACTCGTTGGCTGGGTCGAAAATAACTCGAAAAATTCTTCTCTCTATTACCCATGCAATTAGGACAACTTATCCTCGGCATTATCGAAACCTGGAACTTTACGCCTGTTGAAGATCTTCTGCTCAATTAATTCGTGCAATCAACCTTTTCATTTATCCTTTTCGGACTGACGTTGAGCCAAGGTGCTTAATACTAAAATCTGATAAGATTCCACTTGAAAAAACCACTGATCTCAAGACAGGAGCAAACGAAAATCAAACTTTCTGAAAACCGAAACAATATCTTTCCATGTGTGAATGGCTTTTGAATAGCGCTGTATCTACTCCGAATGAAAGATGATACAATCCGAGATCACTTCGACCTTCCGCTGGAAGCTGTGAATGGCAGAATATTCGAGTTAGAAACGTTGTTGGTTGCGACATCTGTGGGACGCGGAAACTTCAGCAGCATCCCGATAGGGGACAGTAGCAATCAGGGAATGAAAGATTTCGAATTCCTTTACAGAGCAAATAGAAGGATACGATTTTGCCCCTTTGCCTTCGCGGAAGGTTCGAATTTTGCCGCTTCTGAAAGAGAGCGCAAATTTTTCATTTGGTTTCATTTCATTGGGTCGGTGAAATTTTCATGTTTACCATCATTAACCCATGAATTTGTCAATTCATTGGAGGCATGCTTCGACTAATGTTTGAGGGACGGCGATAGTTTTGATGAATTTACGATTTTCTGAAAAACCTGCCTGTCGCATCTGTTGCAGAGGCGACTTGAAGGTGCAAAAATTTGTGAACTTCTTCAACTTTTCTCCAATCTCCGAACTGAAAGACTGACTCTCTTCGCTACACTGAGACCGGATCTGCACCTGTTCCTCCGTTTATTCCTACTTACATTACTCTATCAACGTATAATACTCGTACCTCATATCTCGTTCCCTCGAGTTGAAATGTTCATTCGACTTGATCCTTTTGCCTTCCTTCTACTTTCGCAAGAAAATACACATCGTGTTCAAATTAAACTTCTGTCACTCGCGGCAACGTCATCCACGTATACAGTTGAGATGTGTACGTATGTAAACGTACTATTTAATCTCTTGTTAAATACGATCCTTAGGTAGTGGAATTGAGTTGACGGAGTTTCAGATAAATGCTTTTGTGGTTTTGTGTATTTATGACGAGCCTACTGATATGCAGCAAGTTCTTGAGGATTTCGCGGCAGTGTGGAAGATAAGGGGGAAGGAGGGGGTGGAATTAATGCAAACCCTCGAGGAGCTAGAGTGATTAATGGAAAACAATTGATATATTCCATGTTTAAAGTATCCAGTGTTCGTTTGGGCCAATTCTATTGAATTTGGTGTGATTCAAATGGAGCAAGCCTGAGCCAATACACTAGAGGATCAATACAGTATTTCAGAGGGGGGCCATAAATTTTTTTCAGGGGGCCATAAATTGATGGAAATTTTCTACCAACATTAAAAGAGTTGAAGACTTGAAATGAATTTTTTCTTGAAAATATAAGGGATCGATTGAACTACTATTTTTGTCAATTTCGAGGTTCAAGGGAGGGGGCTATGGCCCCCATACCCCTTCTCCTGTATACCCTAGTGGTGTGAACTGAACTCGAAGATGACAAATGGAGAACATAAAACTGAAAAAAATCTGCTTAAAAAAGGACAATATGGTCCAGTTTGGTATGGAAGTATAGGTTATCGAGGACGCTGAATTCAATTAAAAATACTTCAAGGCGCTATCTAGAATAGTATAGATTTTGACCTGCGAAATGTCATTTTTTCAAAAAATCGAAATTTCAAATCGTCATAGCTCCCGTTCCTGTGGTTGGATCCACTTTCTGTTTGTCTATTGTTAATCAGCATTGTCTCAAGTATCTCTAGGCATAATAAAATCGATTTCGAAAATCCCAACTTTTTGGGTCAAAAATACGTAAGGGGTAAGACCCCCAAAAACACCATATTCGTCATCATCAAGGAATCCCTGGGAAATCTAGTGTTGATATTCGATCGTGAAGTTCTTCAACCCATTCGAATCTATCAGAATACCCATTTTGCTGACCCATAACACTTAAACTCTGCATGCTCTGAGCTCTTGACCAAAACTCGAAAATGAAAAATGGTAAACAAAAAACTGAAAAAATTCATGTCAAAGAAGGACAATCTGGTCATGTTTGGTATCAAAATATAGGTTTTCGGGGACACTGAATCCAATAAAATAAAATTCACTTCGCTATCTATCATAGTTTAGATTTTGACCTGCGAAATGGCATTTTTTCAAAAAATCTAAATTTCAAACCGTCATAGCTCCCGATCCAGAGGTCGTATCCACTTTTTGTTTGTCTATTGTTAATCAGCATTATCTCAAGTATCTCTAGGCATAATGAAATCGATTTCGAAAATCCCAACTTTTTGAGTCAAAAATACGTAAGGGGTAAGACCCCCCAAAAACACAATATTAGTCATCACCAAGGAATCCCTGGGAAATCTAGTGTTGATATTGGATCGTGAAGTTTTTCAACCCATTCGTATCTATCAGAATACCCATTTTGCTGACCCATAACAACTAAACTCTGCATGCTCTAAGCTCTTGACCAAAACTCGAAAATGAAAAATGGTAAACAAAAAACTGAAAAAATTCATGTCAAAGAAGGACAATATGGTCATGTTTGGTATCAAAATATAGGTTTTCGGGGACGCTGAACCCAATAAAATATAATTCACTTCGCTATCTATCATATTTTAGATTTTGACCTGCGAAATGGCATTTTTTCAAAAAATCTAAATTTCCAACCGTCATAGCTCCCGATCCAGAGGTCGTATCCACTTTCTGTTTGTCTATTGTTAATCAGCATTGTCTCAAGTATCTCTAGGCATAATAAAATCGATTTCGAAAATCCCAACTTTTTGGGTCAAAAATATGTAAGGGGTAAAACCCCCCAAAAACACCATATTCGTCATCACCAAGGAATCCCTGGGATATCTAGTGTTGATATTAGATCGTGAAGTTTTTCAACCTATTTGAATCTATCAGAATACCCATTTTGATGACCCATAACACCTAAACTCTGCATGCTCTAAGCCCGTGAACAAAACTCGAAAATGAAGAATGGAAAACAAAAAACTGAAAAATTTCATGCCAAAGAACGACAATATGGCCATGTTTGGTATCAAAATATAGGTTTTCGGGGACGTTGAATCCAATAAAATATAATTCGATTCGCTATCTATCATAGTTTAGATTTTGACCTGCGAAATGGCATTTTTTTTTAAATCTAAATTTCAAACCATCATAGCTTCCGATCCAGAGGTCGTATCCACTTTTTGTTTGTCTATTGTTAATCAGCATTGTCTCAAGTATCTCTAGGCATAATAAAATCGATGTCGAAAATCCCAACTTTTTGGGTCAAAAATACGTAAGGGGTAAGACCCCCCAAAATACCATATTCGTCATCACCAGGGAATCCCTGGGAAATCTAGTGTTGATATTAGATCGTGAAGTTTTTCAACCCATTCGAATCTATCAGAATACCCATTTTGCTGAACCATAACACTTAAACTCTGCATGCTTCAAGCTCTTGAACAAAACTCGAAAATGAAAAATGGAAAACAAAAAACTGAAAAAAGTCATGTGAAAGAAGGACAATATGGTCATGTTTGGTATCAAAATATAGGTTTTCGGGGACGTTGAATCCAATTAAATATAATTCAATTAGCTATCTATCATAGTTTAGATTTTGACCTTCGAAATGGCATTTTTTCAAAAAATCTAAATTTCAAATCGTCATAGCTCCCGTTCCTGTGGTCGGATCCACTCTTTGTTAGTTTATTGATAAACAGCATCGTCTCAAGTATCTCTGGGGACGCTGAATCCAATAAAAAATATTTCAAGGCGCTATCTAGAATATTTTAGATTTTGCCCTGCGAAATGGCATTTTTAAACTGGAGCTCTGAAGCTGTAGGGCGATCTGTAGAAAGCGCAGTAGTTAAAACAGCTTTGCTGAAGGCCCAATATACCTTGAGATAGCTATGGAATGTCCCTTACTAAACTTAACATAAACTACAACATTTATTCGTCGTGTAGGTGCATCACATGTTCACTCAATTAACAACGCCCAGTGCAAGGAGAATCACTTTGCGTGAAATTCATTTCGAGTGTTACCCGAGATAAGTTATTGTACGGCGGTCCAGGGCACAGAAAATAAATAGCGTCCATCCTCTGTGATTCACGTGGTACGCACTAAAAGCGTTCGCTGATTTAAACGCGCCAGAAAATGGGTAGGTGGTCCATTATGGAAGGAAATGATCGCCACATGCCTCACCTATATTTAAATTCTCACCTAGACCTGTCAGACTGGACCTCTATCCAACCGAAATTGGACCGGAAGTACACGATGTTTATGCACAAATAATTTACGTATACTTTTTCCATTCGACCTATTTGCTGCTGGCTTTCGGAGGTATATTTAGAAGCCATCGGCTTGGATTCCCAACCGGTATAATTGACTTTCAATGTAAACAGGAGAGGCAATAAAATACATTGTGAACACATATTCGTCCGGACCGATGCAATTAGACTTACTTATGACAGATTCGCTACAAGTTTACTGGCTTTAAATTGTCCAATATTTGGGTAGTGAGGGCAGTAGACGAGATTTGACAATAACAAATTGTTCTGACCCATTTGTGAAATAATAACAGATTTTTCTACCTCAATTTTGATTCAAATGATCATGATGATGAGTAAGTCGACTACAGTAACCATAAAAGTTTTCTCATGCTGTGTGAGTTCACTTGAGGTGTAAGAGTTCAAAGTTTATCATATTGGCAGATGATAACGCATACAATTCCCAAATCTCAACGTTTTTATTGACTGCCCGCTTTGTCAATTGGTAACAAACGTTTCAACAACAATTTCACCACTTATATCAAATATTATCGACTCAGAACAAGACAGATAAACTATTAAAAGTTACAGACTTTTATGGGTTACCTATTCTCCCAAATTGCTGTTCATTCTCACTTCCGTAATTATAAATAGAATCCAATTCTTTCAACTTCTAACGAACACCTATTCCATTATGTCGATGCTGGGAATCCAGATATAAATCACTCCCAAATTATTTTTACCGGGACGTTTTTATGTAAACATTTTTTCATCAACCAAAGTGCGAACAAAGTCTCATTCACAGGCCAAGAATGTGACATATAAGCTTACACCTGTGATACTCTAGTCGTAAAATTTTAAGCAGACAGTTTTAATTGAAAGGACCACTCTATATTCTCGGAAATATAAGCGACAGTATTCGGTCTCTTGAATGGACGTAAGAATTCGAAATTTAACGAAAGCAAAGGTTTTTTTGGCTCCATTGACGTCTACGTGGACTAATGTTTCTGCTCTAATGATGAAAATATAATGATTTTTTAAGCATTTCTTGATATTCGAGTTAAGAGTGTCCTTTATTGTTCGATTTCGTAATATTCCATAGGAAATTATAAAAAAACCTTTCTCGAAAAAGTTCAGTATGCTAAATTCAATTGCATAACAAATAAACATCTGCAAATGAAACACTATTGTCCAAAGTACCTGTCTGATATAGACTCCCACTAGGGTGTATAATAATAGTTTGTGTTGACTGCATTTCTCGTGTAATGTGCAGTAGAACAATGCTGGCAACAATACAGAATATGTCATGGGAGGTGACAGGTGAAACAGGGCAACAAATTGAAGCCCGATGAAGGAATGATGAAGACCACTTTCGAACCTCAGTTCGCTTCTTTCGTTGACTCAAAATTCATCACCTCTAATAAACTAGAACTACAAAAGGACGAAGAAATAGAGCACAATTGAAACGTTCGCCAAAACAAAAATATAGTTGAGCTCAGTGACATTCCATTGAATTTTTAAAAATGCAGTACTTTGGTTATAGTTCTAGTGGTGAAAAAGATCAAGAAGTTGAAAATTTGGCTACAGGAATGATCACAAAAAACATAGTAATGTTTGAAACAGTTCACGGTATTTTGTGAACATCGGATTTCAAAACTTTGTGCTGATATACAGGAAGATTGCACATTTTACATGAAACGTGCAGACCGCAAGGAAGTACAGTAAAATTCATTTGAAATGTTCCTGCCAAACAGTTACAAAAAAAATCTTATGAAGATTTCAACATAGAAATTAAGCTTAAGATTTAATTCTCGAAATGCAAAAAAGAATCGAGCAGCTGAAAGAAAGAAATAACAAGCATATCCCGACTGAAGAAAATAAAGCTCAACGAAAAAGAAATGAACAAAATTGTTGAGGAAAAGAACTCAAAGTATAACAACTAATTCTCTCGTTTTAACAGCCAATATTGATCCGCGAAAAACAGGAAAATGGTAGACAAATAATTGACCTGTAGGTGTAAATCAATTGAGTGAATGGACACTTATAGCAGTCGAAAGTATAAAAATAGATATGAAAAAACAAAAATAAGAATCATTTGAATAAAATTTCATTTTATTTTCTGTCCTGAATTCATCAGCGACTTGTTGAATCTTGGTACATACCGCATTTAACGCTTATTAAAAAAGTGTTTCAAAATAGGACAATCAATTATATTCCCTGTCGCGTCACTGAATATGAGAAATGTCCCGACATATTTCCACTCCTTTCCTCTGCTCGAAACACAAAACCGAGAATGACAAGATGGAAGAACGCCATCACTTTGGCCGACCGTGAGTGGCCCATTTGTACCTGTCTACCAGATAGCAGCAGGTGTACCTGAGAACACCTGACATCTAACCAATGGACCCTTGAAAACGCGACTGACACCTCTTTCAATCAACCTGTCTGCCTTCAAAATGGTCGACTTGACTCCGGCCTGAAATATACCTGGTATTTTCTATTATTGAATTTTTGTCCGAGGAAATAGCTGCCATTTTTTAAGGAGTCGCCGAGGTAATAGATGTTTGTTGTCTCAGGGAATTTGAGATGGGAGATGATCGTGACGAAAACAATTCAAAATATGAAATTTTGTTGCGTCATTAGAAAGTGTTCATTAGTTTGATGGACAACGATTGATGGTCTATTTTTTGTGGTGTCTCTTGGAATTTAGAGTAAAGCCGATGTCAAACACTCATTTCTTTTTTCAGTTGAGTCAAATCTTTTGTTAATTTTTCAAAAAATTATTTCCTATTTGCGCTCTTTTTTATTTTGAAGAAATCAAAAAACTGGCAAGGAATCAAGAATCTATTTTCGTGCAAATTCAGCAAAGCTTCCGATGCAAATTTAAATGAATTCACCTCGACGAATATTTTAATTACTCAAGTCTGGAATCCGATTAGAGCTCTCTGTTATATTAACCTTTAGTAGTTCTTTCACTTTGCATATTAGGGGGATGATTTCGGCAGCCGGAAGTCCCAACTTTGAGCACGTTGTTTAACTTGGAAGGTAAACGTTCCTTCTCCGTTTTATAACTTATTTCTTACCCAGACAAACAAGGTGTATCTGGAGATTTGCATTAATTTTATGCCGTCATAAATGTAGCTTACAGGGCGCTTGGCTCCTTTGCCGGAGATGGAAAATTTCCGAGAGAAAGGGGAATGCATTCGAGGATGGAAACATTATAAAGAAATCTTCTCATTTTTCTCACAATTAAGGCTTCAATTTGACATGTCCAATAATACAAAAAACTTGGAAAACTTGACTATATTTTGTTTACTGAGAAAACATTTAATTCTTCAATATTTATTATTTTTGGCGAAAACGGTTCATCAAAACTACGCTTTCATACACCGTGGTGAAAAAGCTTCCAAGACCTTTTGAATGAGGTATCTCTCAACCCCTCATCTCTATTCAATTTTGAGTGAATTATAGTAGTGTCATATTCTACACTTATGACCTCTGGTCCTTTCTTTATAAAATCTAATCAACCTTCATGAAATAAAAGTACCAAGAAATAAAATATTCTTGATGAATTGGGATAAACGAAATTCATTTTGTCCGCATGCTATGGACAAAATGACATACCGGCTACAGGCAACTGTAGTTTTCTACAAAACTTCTGACAAAGTTCACCAATGAAGCGCTTGGTTCTTCTAGGAACATCAGCACAAGATGCGTGAGCCCAATGCAACCAATGCCTGCATCGTAACCAGTCTTTTCCATGGCTAATCCTGGAGAAGACTGGTTTTTCCCGATCTAAATCGGGAAAAAAGGTCATAACGATAGACAGATGGACAGTCGTCTTCATCATCTCGAAAGTTGCTACGAATATTTTCTTCTTCATTATTTTCTTCAAATAATTCTCTAGGGATTACAGGAATATCCTGTAATGTTCAGAGAACATCGTGAGAACCAAGGGCAAGCAGGAAGGAATTAGTGTTCTTCTTGAATTTCTGGAGGTCATATGCCTCGAGGAACACCTCCCTAGGCAATGTGTTCCAAAGCCTCGCTGTTCGTTGGATGAACGAGTCTTTGAAGAGAGATGTTCTGCAGGTCTCCAAAGTTACCACGAAGGGGTGTGAAGACTTAACTTGACGGGTTAGTCTGGAAGAGACTGCCAGAGGGGGAACGATTGCTGATAATTCAGAAGAGCATCGCCCATGGAAATATCTATAAAATAGAGACAGATCGCCCACTTTTCTACGGTGTTCCAGAGAAGTGAGCGAGCTTGTAAGCGAGGCATCACCGACGAGACGAATTGCCCTTTTTTGTACGGAATCAAAGAGTTTTAGGGTGTGTTTAGGTGCAGCACTCCAAATATGGGAACAGTATTCCAGGACAGGTCGAATCTGTGCCTTATAGATCATAAGCAGCTGACCTGAGGTGAAATAGCTCCTGGCACGAAACAGAAAACCAAGTTTTTGGGATGCACTTTTAGCAATGGATCTCACGTGATTCTCCCAGGAAAGGTTACTGCTGACAGTAATGCCAAGCATCGAAATGGATTACTTCAATGGTATGGTCACTCCCGACAATTTTATGCTGGGCACAGTAAGATCGGCTTTTCTAGAGAAAAGACATACTTGTGTTCTGTTTTGATACCTCCAAACTCAAGTAATGATGCCTTGGTATGTCATTCTGTACGTATTTCCTCTACGTCAAAAGATGTCCTTCAAACATTTCAGGAAATTTTTCTAATCACTATGGGACAAAAAATATACTGGGTAGTGTAGAATACAGAACGTCTCGATAAAATTTCGATTTGCAACAATAAAAACCTGGCAACAGTGGTAGCAGACGGGCACTCTCTTCTTCCGAATCCGATTGAGTCTCCCGAGTGGCCCAAATCCCGCTTCTCCCCCCTAAATCCCCCAGCTGCGAAGCATTCGCGGGGCGAGGTAATCAAAAAGGTAAATCAAAGCGATGCGGCTTTGAAGCTGAGTAGGTTTTGTTTATTTGTTCGACGGTTTTTATTCTACCTTGTTTCTGAATAAATTGAATTCCTGCATCTTCCCCCTTTGTTCATAAGCGCTCGCTGATTTTGTTCAATTTGCGGTCGGATCAACTTTGCCAATTACCCCTGATTGCATTGCCTTTTCCGCGTTTTGCGAAGGTGGAATTTCTTATTTCGGAGCTTTCCCACATGAATATTTGACGATAACATTGCGCGGCTTACAATTCTTCTTGTTGGCAACAGTATTATTGCCTTGTATTCGACAGACTTATACTCCATTCACAATTATAAAATCACAACTCTGGCCTTGGGAATTTGACACATTCCACTCTGTATCGAAGTTATGACGTTTTTCAAAATATGTTTATGTTCCAAGTCAACACTATGTTGCCCTTTCTACATTCTTAGCGTATTTCTCAGAATGTGAATGAATTGGAAAAGATGTGATGGACGAAAATAATTAACGTTTATATGAATTGATAGAAAGGATTCCTTTTCTAGTTATTTGCATGAAAAGTGCAAGAGATCACTGTTGAAATATATTATTTTTCGCCATGGAAGAAAATTGCATTGCTTTCACATAATTTTCATATGCATGCTTGTGAGGATTTAATGTTTATTATCCTCTTGAACTGAAAGTTCAAGACTTGACGACATTTCATTTATTTGATCTTATGAACAAGGAGTAAAATATTCTGACCGTATAGTAATTTATTAGTTTAAAAAATATTTATACATTACAACCACAGTAGGTTTGTACAAATAAAATTGAATAGGTCAAACATATGCTTCATTCACATTTATCATTCACCTGTTCTAAAATAAAACACAAACTCCTGGAATATAGAAAAAACTGATGTATTCTGGTTCAATATAGCCTATTTCTACTTTCGGCAAAGGAATGAAAGCTCCAGTGATACATTTCAATTCATCGGAATCTGAATTCACCTACCGTTGAATGCAATATAGTCATATTTCTTATTTTTTTTACCTTTTTCGAAGTGTTTTTTTCGGAAACGTGAAAACGATCAACAATAATCATTTAGAGACCGATGATGGCCATCCAGAACCCGTTTAGGTACTTACGAAAATCGTGCAATTTCATTCTGCAAGTTCTTTCCTCATATTTACTCAAAAATCCTACCTGAACCATATTTTCCGGTCGCTTTCGTTAGAAGATCGCATAAGGAAGCCTTTTTTGTCCATTTACACATTCCAAATAAATTTTGAGCACCAAAAACGATACCGAAACTAACCAAACTTCTGGAAGACCGGAATTTCGAATTTCTTTCTAAACGGCCAGATACCTAAAAAAACTTCGTTATCAAGTGTAAAAAGGTCGATTAGTACTTACTTTCGCTTTATTTATGCTCATAAATCGATTTTTGGTCCAATTCAAATTTGCCGTTCGTACTCACGCCAAAAGTCGTGAAAGGAAAAATGAAACTTGACAAAATTTCTCATATCGACGGGAAACTTCTTCTGGACGAAGAAGAACAGAAAAATAGGCGATTTCCTAACGATATTTCGCCCCAAAATCGCCGATCGATTCGAACTAACAAAATGTGGAATATTTTTGATACTTTTACTTTGATGTAACCAGATAAACTGGCAACGTCGTTTTGTCATTAACGATATTCTCTGTACGCGCACAGACTTTTCATCAGGTGCACCAACTACTGGAAACGAAACCATGACCTCCTATGTGATTAAATAATAAAAGTGAATGGAGTTACCTCACTTTTGATAAGCAACTCTATCTCTATCTTCGACGATATAAAGAAGTAAGATCAGTGTAACCTCAAAACTTTTCAATAAGCCCTCAGAGTCCACATTCATAAAACGATATCCCAAGTTTAACAGCCCCTGTTTATCGAGTTACCCCGGTGTTCCTACCTGACGACAAAATACGAGACAGGAATAAAGCCGGAATTCAAATTCCCCCAACTACGCAGACTGCTCCACTCTTTCCAACTGGAAACGAACTCTAAAGTCAGCAATAAACATGACAAGCAATTAAGATGTAGATTGGAACGACTGCACAGTTGTATTTACAATGATGTAGGTGTGTGCCTGCGTGTTTGTTTTGTATACTTGTGTTCGGAATAAACCTGGAAAATGCCTTACACTTTATGTTGATTCGTTTCCCCGACGGAGTTTTCCTGCTAGGGGTCGATGCAGAAGTTGGGGTTAATTGTTCAGTTCCTTATATTGGAAGTCTTCATCGACAACACGAAATCCTTTTGTCCACAAGAAAACCAGACAAATGATTGATAGAGAGAATATACGAGGACATATTGAAAAATTCTCAGCCTACTTTAAAACCAAACAAAAATTCAATGTCAAAATATTTTATTACTCAACATATTCTCCTCCTAATCGAATAATACATTTATTACTGCGAACCTGCAACGTCTCTAGACCTTTAAAAAAAATTTTTCTTCTTGCTTTGCAAACCAGTCCTCCACAGCTTTTATTTCCTCCTCGTTGGAAGAAAATTTACGACCTTTTAAACTTTTTTTCAGTTGAGGGAAGAGGCGATAGTCGGACGGAGCCAAATCTGGTAAATAAGGGGGGTGTTCTAGTAATACTAACCCTAAATCACGAATTTTTGCATGGCAACATGAGATTTGTGTACTGGGGCGTTGTCCTGTGAAAACAAAACACCTTTGGAAAGCTTTCCGCGTCTTTTCTCTTCAATTATTTTCTGTAGAGTGGTCAGTTATGTCGAATAGTAATCCCCAAATATTCTTCTACCCTTACCCAAAAATTTTTCGAAAAATTGCAAATTTCAAACTCTCATATCTTCCGTTCCTATCATCTCCGCCAAAAATTATTTATATCATATGGATCAGCATACCTCAATGTATCACTGTGCAAAATATGAGCGATTTGAAAAATCTCAAATTTTGGGTGAAAAATGCCAAAGGGGTAAGACCCCCCAAAAACATCATATTCGTCATCACCACGGAATCCCTGGCGGATCCAAGGTCGTTTTTCGAAAATGAAGATCTACTACCCATTCGAATCATACAGAATACCATAAACATAAAGTTTCGTTCCATAAGGAAATATAATAGAATAAACGAATAATCAGATACACCGCGTTCATTGATATAACATATCAACAACCGCCATGGATCCGACTCGAACTTGCCACAAATTATCATCCAGGGAACTAGCGAAAGTTCCAACCTCATCGAAGCGGGTAGAAGTCGACCTAGGTTTCGATCTTTTTAGTGATCTCATCAGGACAACATAACCCTACTACGATGAAAATTGAAGTGGAACGGAGGTCCTCTTAACAAGGGTTATGTTGTCCTGATGAGATCACTAAAAAGATCGAAACCTAGGTCGACTTCTACCCGCTTCGATGAGGTTGGAACTTTCGCTAGTTCCCTGGATGATAATTTGTGGCAAGTTCGAGTCGGATCCATGGCGGTTGTTGATATGTTATATCAATGAACGCGGTGTATCTGATTATTCGTTTATTCTATTATATTTCCTTATGGAACGAAACTTTATGTTTATGTTGATACGGGCTTTGGTGAAACGCCGCGAAACACGAACGATTCTCGCGCTCCCAGCTCGCAGGTTTTTAATTATGTGGATTTCACATTCCTGCTCGCTGAAGGGGCAAATGAGAGGTATGCCATCTATCGTCGTCCAGGACTGCGAGAGGGAATTGTTGGTCTAATTCTTGACTAGATGTCGCCTTGACGTACACTGTACCTTAAAGACTTCATCTAGTTTTGTTAAGAGGACCTCCGTTCCACTTCAATTTTCATCGTAGTAGGGTTATGTTGTCCTGATGAGATCACTAAAAAGATCGAAACCTAGGTCGACTTCTACCCGCTTCGATGAGGTTGGAACTTTCGCTAGTTCCCTGGATGATAATTTGTGGCAAGTTCGAGTCGGATCCATGGCGGTTGTTGATATGTTATATCAATGAACGCGGTGTATCTGATTATTCGTTCATACAGAATACCCATTGGACTGATCAGTATCGCCTATACTTTGAGTGCTCTGAGCGTCTGAACAAAACTCGAAACTGAAAAATCGAAAAATATAAAACCGAATAATTCGTTACTTGTGAGGGCTACATGGACGATTTTGGTATCAAAATGTAGGTTTTCGAGGTCGCTCCATTCAATAAAAGATATTCCAGAGCCCTAACTAGCATAGTTTAGATTTTCACGTGTCAAATGGCATTTTTCGAAAAATTGCAAATTTCAAACTCTCATATCTTCCGTTCCTATCATCTCCGCCAAAAATTATTTATATCATATGGATCAGCATACCTCAATGTATCACTGTGCAAAATATGAGCGATTTGAAAAATCTCAAATTTTGGGTGAAAAATGCCAAAGGGGTAAGACCCCCCAAAAACACCATATTCGTCATCACCACGGAATCCCTGGCGGATCCAAAGTCGTTTTTCGAAAGTGGAGATCTACTACCCATTCGAATCATGCAGAATACCCATTAGACTGATCAGTATCGCCTATACTTTGAGTGCTCTGAGCGTCTGAACAAAACTCGAAACTGAAAAATCGAAAAATATAAAACCGAATAATTCGTTACTTATGAGGGCTACATGGACGATTTTGGTATCAAAATGTAGGTTTTCGAGGTCGCTCCATTCAATAAAACATATTCCAGAGCCCTTACTAGCATAGTTTAGATTTTCACTTGTCAAATGGCATTTTTCGAAAAATTGCAAATTTCAAACTCTCATATCTTCCGTTTCTATCATCTCCGCCAAAAATTATTTATATCATATGGATCAGCATACCTCAATGTATCACTGTGCAAAATATGAGCGATTTGAAAAATCTCAAATTTTGGGTGAAAAATGCCAAAGGGGTAAGACCCCCCAAAAACACCATATTCGTCATCACCACGGAATCCCTGGCGGATCCAAAGTCGTTTTTCGAAAGTGGAGATCTACTACCCATTCGAATCATGCAGAATACCCATTAGACTGATCAGTATCGCCTATACTTTGAGTGCTCTGAGCGTCTGAACAAAACTCGAAACTGAAAAATCGAAAAATATAAAACCGAATAATTCGTTACTTATGAGGGCTACATGGACGATTTTGGTATCAAAATGTAGGTTTTCGAGGTCGCTCCATTCAATAAAAGATATTCCAGAGCCCTAACTAGCAGAGTTTAGATTTTCACTTGTCAAATGGCATTTTTCGAAAAATTGCAAATTTCAAACTCTCATATCTTCCGTTCCTATCATCTCCGCCAAAAATTATTTATATCATATGGATCAGCATACCTCAATGTATCACTGTGCAAAATATGAGCGATTTGAAAAATCTCAAATTTTGGGTGAAAAATGCCGAAGGGATAAGACCCCCCCAAAAACACCATATTCGTCATCACCACGGAATCCCTGGCGGATCCAAAGTCGTTTTTCGAAAGTGAAGAGCTACTACCCATTCGAATCATGCAGAATACCCATTAGACTGATCAGTATCGCCTATACTTTGAGTGCTCTGAGCGTCTGAACAAAACTCGAAACTGAAAAATCGAAAAATATAAAACCGAATAATTCGTTACTTATGAGGGCTACATGGACGATTTTGGTATCAAAATGTAGGTTTTCGAGGTCGCTCCATTCAATAAAACATATTCCAGAGCCCTTACTAGCATAGTTTAGATTTTCACTTGTCAAATGGCATTTTTCGAAAAATTGCAAATTTCAAACTCTCATATCTTCCGTTTCTATCATCTCCGCCAAAAATTATTTATATCATATGGATCAGCATACCTCAATGTATCACTGTGCAAAATATGAGCGATTCGAAAAATCTCAAATTTTGGGTGAAAAATGCCAAAGGGGTAAGACCCCCCAAAAACACCATATTCCTCATCACCACGGAATCCCTGGCGGATCCAAAGTCGTTTTTCGAAAGTGAAGATCTACTACCCATTCGAATCATGCAGAATACCCATTAGACTGATCAGTATCGCCTATACTTTGAGTGCTTTGAGCGTCTGAACAAAACTCGAAACTGAAAAATCGAAAAATATAAAACCGAATAATTCGTTACTTATGAGGGCTACATGGACGATTTTGGTATCAAAATGTAAGTTTTCGAGATCGCTCCATTCAATAAAAGATATTCCAGAGCCCTAACTAGCATAGTTTAGATTTTCACTTGTCAAATGGCATTTTTCGAAAAATTGCAAATTTCAAACTCTCATATCTTCCGTTCCTATCATCTCCGCCAAAAATTATTTATATCATATGGATCAGCATACCTCAATGTATCACTGTGAAAAATATGAGCGATTTGAAAAATCTCAAATTTTGGGTGAAAAATGCCAAAGGGGTAAGACCCCCCAAAAACACCATATTCGTCATCACCACGGAATCCCTGGCGGATCCAAAGTCGTTTTTCGAAAGTGGAGATCTACTACCCATTCGAATCATGCAGAATACCCATTAGACTGATCAGTATCGCCTATACTTTGAGTGCTCTGAGCGTCTGAACAAAACTCGAAACTGAAAAATCGAAAAATATAAAACCGAATAATTCGTTACTTATGAGGGCTACATGGACGATTTTGGTATCAAAATGTAGGTTTTCGAGGTCGCTCCATTCAATAAAAGATATTCCTGAGCCCTAACTAGTATAGTTTAGATTTTCACTTGTCAAATGGCATTTTTCGAAAAATTGCAAATTTCAAACTCTCATATCTTCCGTTCCTATCATCTCCGCCAAAAATTATTTATATCATATGGATCAGCATACCTCAATGTATCACTGTGCAAAATATGGGCGATTTGAAAAATCTCTAATTTTGGGTGAAAAATGCCAAAGGGGTAAGACCCCCCAAAAACACCATATTCGTCATCACCACGGAATCCCTGGCGGATCCAAAGTCGTTTTTCGAAAGTGAAGATCTACTACCCATTCGAATCATGCAGAACACCCATTAGACTGATCAGTATCGCCTATACTTTGAGTGCTCTGAGCGTCTGAACAAAACTCGAAACTGAAAAATCGAAAAATATAAAACCGAATAATTCGTTACTTATGAGGGCTACATGGACGATTTTGGTATCAAAATGTAGGTTTTCGAGGTCGCTCCATTCAATAAAAGATATTCCAGAGCCCTAACTAGCATAGTTTAGATTTTTACTTGTCAAATGGCATTTTTCGAAAAATTGCAAATTTCAAACTCTCATATCTTCCGTTCCTATCATCTCCGCCAAAAATTATTTATATCATATGGATCAGCATACCTCAATGTATCACTGTGCAAAATATGAGCGATTTGAAAAATCTCAAATTTTGGGTGAAAAATGCCAAAGGGGTAAGACCCCCCAAAAACACCATATTCGTCATCACCACGGAATCCCTGGCGGATCCAAAGTCGTTTTTCGAAAGTGAAGATCTACTACCCATTCGAATCATGCAGAACACCCATTAGACTGATCAGTATCGCCTATACTTTGAGTGCTCTGAGCGTCTGAACAAAACTCGAAACTGAAAAATCGAAAAATATAAAACCGAATAATTCGTTACTTATGAGGGCTACATGGACGATTTTGGTATCAAAATGTAGGTTTTCGAGGTCGCTCCATTCAATAAAAGATATTCCAGAGCCCTAACTAGCATAGTTTAGATTTTTACTTGTCAAATGGCATTTTTCGAAAAATTGCAAATTTCAAACTCTCATATCTTCCGTTCCTATCATCTCCGCCAAAAATTATTTATATCATATGGATCAGCATACCTCAATGTATCACTGTGCAAAATATGAGCGATTTGAAAAATCTCAAATTTTGGGTGAAAAATGCCAAAGGGGTAAGACCCCCCAAAAACACCATATTCGTCATCACCACGGAATCCCTGGCGGATCCAAAGTCGTTTTTCGAAAGTGAAGATCTACTACCCATTCGAATCATGCAGAATACCCATTAGACTGATCAGTATCGCCTATATTTTGAGTGCTCTGAGCGTCTGAACAAAACTCGAAACTGAAAAATCGAAAAATATAAAACCGAATAATTCGTTACTTATGAGGGCTACATGGACGATTTTGGTATCAAAATGTAGGTTTTCGAGGTCGCTCCATTCAATAAAAGATATTCCAGAGCCCTAACTAGCATAGTTTAGATTTTTACTTGTCAAATGGCATTTTTCGAAAAATTGCAAATTTCAAACTCTCATATCTTCCGTTCCTATCATCTCCGCCAAAAATTATTTATATCATATGGATCAGCATACCTCAATGTATCACTGTGCAAAATATGAGCGATTTGAAAAATCTCAAATTTTGGGTGAAAAATGCCAAAGGGGTAAGACCCCCCAAAAACACCATATTCGTCATCACCACGGAATCCCTGGCGGATCCAAAGTCGTTTTTCGAAAGTGAAGATCTACTACCCATTCGAATCATGCAGAATACCTACCCATTAGACTGATCAGTATCGCCTATATTTTGAGTGCTCTGAGCGTCTGAACAAAACTCGAAACTGAAAAATCGAAAAATATAAAACCGAATAATTCATTAGTTATGAGGGCTACATGGACGATTTTGGTATCAAAATGTAGGTTTTCGAGGTCGTTCCATTCAATGAAAGATATTTCGGAGCCCTAACTAGCATAGTTTAGATTTTCACTTGTCAAATGGCATCTTTCGAAAAATTGCAAATTTCAAACTTCCGTTCCTATCATCTCCGCCAAAAATTGATGATATGATGATATTGAAATCCTTTATGCTATCTTTGTCCCACTCATTGAAAACTGACTAAATTATGGCTTCGTTAAATCGCGAATTTATGAATGAGATGAAAATGCAAAATGTGCAGCGTAATGAGAGTAGATTTTGTGATATTTGACAAAGAATCTTCTGTCATACATATTATCCCGTTCAAGGTGCTAAGATCTTCGATTGAATCAAGTCCAGCGGTCGAGCTCCTCTTCCCCAAAATCAGGGAAACGATTCGTTCTCCATCCCTCCCGAATTCTTTCCGAGTACTCCCTTAATTAATTTAAAACCCTTCGGATCAGATAATCGGTTAACGCAACACTAGAAGTTTCGAACTGCTAATTAGCAATTAAAAGTCGGTATGTATAAACTGAGATTCTTATCATTCATGGAGATAATGAATTAATCTTTGGATTGTAGACTTTGGCGACCCCAACACTTTTAATTACTTCTTCCTTTCTCTCAGGACTGAAACCACTCAAAGGTGATTAGGTTATCGCTATCCTCCAAGTTTGCTGACTCTCAGCTTCTTCTGGCCGAGTCCGATCCGAGGAGGGGACTTTGGAGGGCTCATTTTCGGACAGAAAGAGCTTCATATCCATTTCGATTGAATAATTTATTAAACTGCTCCACAAAAGTTAGAGATATCGTATTCAATCGTTTTCAAAAGTAGGTAATCTTCGAGAAAATCGCTGTGAAATCATCTAAAACTCAATAACAACTTGAATCGATCCAATAAAAATCAGTATGAGACATTTCGTCAATCTGGTCGCCTTTTTTCTGAAGTTTGGTTATTTGTATATGCTTCATGAATGTTCTTATTTTGAAATGAAGTCAGTTTAGCAACAGCTTCGATTTGAAACGAGTTTTCTGAAAATGCCAAGACGTAAATTAACAAACGCTGAGGCTAATAGGGCTATCGGAATGCTATAGGGTGGCCTAACTCAGATTGTTGTAGCGGAAAGGCTCCAAGTCAGCCAAAGTGTGATATCTCGACTTTGGAATAGGTTCAGGGAGACAGGTTCCGGGTTGGAAAGACCAAGGCTTGGTGGGCGACGAAAAACAACACCTGCTCAGAGTCGTTTCATCACCGTTTCGGCGAGAAGAAACCCTACATTTACGTGTAGAATGGGAGCTTGGTATTCCACATTTACCAATACCTCCACACTCACCAAATTTGAATTTCATAGAACATGCATGGGATATGCTTCAAAGAAGATTAGATAATCATCAACCTACCCCAGAATCCTTAAATGATCTGAGAGAGCTTCTGCCCCGTTTATGGAACCAAATTCCTCAAGAAATGTTCAACAACCTCGTGTGTAGTATGCAGAGAAGATGTCAAGCTGTTATTGATGCCCGTGGAGGCCATACTTTGTATTGATAGTCTTAAAATGCTTGAATTCTCTGGGAATAAAATTTCGGTATTTTACTCGATTTTTCTTAACCACCCTGTGTATACGCTGCAGACCTACAGGCTAAAATTAATTTGCAACTTGAAATCATATCAATATAAATTTTCATAACAAAAATCTTATTTCAACTATATTTTTTGCAATTTTATTTAAGTCAATATCCCTAACTCATGTGGAGCAGTTTATTTCAAGGCCTATAACATTCCACTTCTGCCTCAGGATCTATTGTATTTCCATCAGAGCTGTTTTCGAACTGCGCTATATACAGGGTTTGGATTGAATTAAATCCTTGCATCAGGCTTTGGTATTTTTGAAACTATCCTGGTCTCATTTGTTCCTATCCAGTCTACAAATTCCACGTAGACATTTAGAGTGATAACCACAGTACCACACATGCAAATCTACTCTCTAATAGTCTTATCCGACCAATTCGTCTTGATACCGTCATTACCGTCACTTGTAGGTGTGATGGATCATTTTGGCAGCTCCTCAGGATATGACGCCTCCTAAATTTCCGGTAAACCGCATAGTTCAACCGCCATTTGTCTCAGACGACCGGTCTCGAGTTGACCTACGGCAAAGGAATCAGTCTCTGTAAATGTACCATCATTCCGCAATTTCTTAAATTACGTTATTTGTCACGACCGTTTTCTCGGAAAACCGCGCCTGATATTGTCGACATCCATCTTGCCTTGTTTATATTTAATTTGGATTTACATTACGGGCTGCCGGGAAATATGTCGTCCAGGTAATGCCAAGACGTGGTTGATGAACGAGGCTATTTATACGGCTAGATAAATATCTGGGTTTAATTAATTTACCTTTCCTAGGACGCATATTATTCGAGAAATTGTGGACGCACATATTGCAATCTCTGCAGGCAGAAAGGCCATATTGTAGCGGTAATTTATAAGTACGCCGAAATAGCTGTTTTCCTTGGGAATATTTGGATGTGGTAGTTCTTTATAACGTAATTTATCCACGCGCTGCTAATGGTGGACATAAATTGCTACATTCTGTACGGGGAGAGTCCTAAAAGAAGACGACCTGGAAGAAAAACAGACTTCCATTTTGATAGTCAAGCTGCCATCAAAGCACTTAACTTCTATGTCATCAACTCAAAGCTGATATGGGAGTGACGAAGGAAACTTGAATAGGTAGACAAGAACAACAAGGTCTATTTAATCTGGGTAACGAAGAGGTCAGCACACTTGTCAGAAAGTGAGCACAAACGACACTTACTGGCCCAAAACCTTTCTGTGGTATTGGCAAAAGCATCTATAAGACAGAGGTTGAAAGAAAAAAGAAACTGAAAGAAAAGCTCTCTGAAGGAATCCTCCAGGAATCAGAGATGTGACATCGATCTATGCCTTTCACCCTGAGGATATATTGAAACATTCTTAGCCTACTATAGAACCAAACAAAATTTCAATGTCAAAATATTTTACTACTCAACATATTCTCCTCTTGATTGAATACATTTATTACAGCGAACCTGCAACGTCTCTAGACCTTTCAAAAAGAATGTTTCTTCTTGCCCTGCAAACCAGTCCTCCACTGCTTTTATGACCTTTTGAACTTTTTTTCAGTAGAGGAAAGAGATGATAGTCGGACGGCGCCAAATCTGGTGAATAAGGGGGGAGTTCTCATGATTCTAACCCTAAATCACGAATTTTTTGGATGGCAACATGAGATTTGTGTACTGGAGCGTTGCCTGTAAAAACAAAACATCTTTGGATAGCTTTCCGCGTATTTTCTCTTTAATTTTTTCCCGTAGAGAGGTCAGTAATGTCGAATAGTAATCTCCAGTTATTGTTCTACCCTTATCCAGAAAATCAATCATTATTACTCCATGGCAATCCCAAAAAAACTGATGCAGGAACTTCTCCAGCAGATTTTTGGACACGAAATTTCTTAGGTCTTGGAGAACCAGAGTGTCGCCATTCCATCGATTGTTGCTTTGTTTCTGGATCGTATAAATGTACACAAGTCTCATTCATAGTAGCAATTCGGTTTAAGAAGTCTACATCGTTTTCAAATCGAGCTCAGATCGAACGCGATGCTTCTACCCTTGCACGCTTTTGGTCAACATTCAAACATTTGGGGATGCATTTTGCAGAAATTTTTCTCATGTCCAAATTGACGTGAACTGTATGATGAACGCGTTCGTATAAAATCTTCAGTGCTTCAGATATACGTTTTAGCCCAATTCGAAGGTCTGACAAAATTATGTCTTGAACTGCATCGATATTTTCGGGGACTGACACAGAAACTGGCCTTCCCGATCGGTCATCATCTTCAATGGAAAATTTACCTCTTTTGAAGCTTGCAGTCCAATTTTTCACGGCCGCATACGAAGGACATTGATCACCAAGGGTATTAACATATCTTCGTAAATCTGCTTACCTCTTAACCCTTTTAAATACAGGTAAGTACTTGATGATGGCTCGATACTACAATTTTTCGATTTTTTTAATTTATCGCGTAACTCTGGTTTACTTTTTTAACGTCGAACTCTACACTGACACTTCTAATAAGTTATTGTTCGTTGATATGGTATCGCAATATTTTGTTTATGCATGGAACTGGTCTAGGCTAACTAGATATCAATACATCCTCGTAAGGATGGGTTATTATTCACTCGGAGAACTTTGGAGAACGACAAGTGCAGTTCCTATGAAGAGGAGGAATGCACCCCGAATCACCTGGTCACAGAGCACATCGCCATTGCTAGTCAACTCAAAAATGTTTCGAAAAGAAAGCTTCACAAGCCACCCCTAGTGTTTTCAATATTACTCTGATCTGAAGCTACCTGTATTCTCAGAATTCTCTTGGCATGGCCTGTTTCCAACTTAAATTCGCTATTGAACATCCTTCTACCCATTAAAAATCGTGATAAATTGGAGTCAATGTCTGAGGTCGAAACGGTGCGACAACCTCACCTGTTTTAATGCTCCCACACGAGACAAATTCCACATTGTTAACTGAATCAATGATTCGCCAGTTGTTGCGGTCAATCTAGAAGCCACAAAGGTGTGGATCTAATTACAGAAATAGACCTGGCTGTTCTCTCGGCTTTAGCCGGCGTGAAATTGAACGCCGCTAGGATTTGAACGTGAAATTAGTATTTTTCAGTTTTACAAATAGTGGAGATTAGTTTTCAATGAAAAGTTCTTCGACCATCGTTGAAAAAGTGGTCAAAAAGTATCTCTTTGGTTGATAAGGTTGTACCAGCAGCTTTCAAACTATATTTTCTTCTACCATCTTTTGGGTATAGTTTACTCGGTAGTTTGGGAAGTTTTTGTCGACAGCAAGCAGTTACTGTTGAGGGATACAGCAATTGCATTCCTTAGCTGCGGTTTTCACTCACCTCATCATCATTTCTTATATTCGTTCCTTAACGAGACATGATCAGGAGTAACCACAAAGAAATTCCTGCTATTTCGGTCCGTATATAAATAAATACGAGAGCGTACCTTCGATTTTATATTCCACCTTTTTAATGTTTCCTTCTGCCTGCTTGAGTCACGGCCGGTCTTCTGAAAATACCTTGCCGTCCAGGTGACGTCGAGACTGTGGATGTTCGAGTGTGCTATTGTCGGTTTACAAGGCATAAAACGGGAGTTAGCACCGAAAATAGCTATTTTTGTGGTTTGGTACAAAGCATAACGATGTTAGTGCCACACAAAGCAGTTTTTATTTTTAAACGAGTTCGTTAAGAGCGATTTCGTACGCTTTTTGTTCGGGGCGATTGGGTGAATTGGGGATTTTTTCTAGAAAAATAAGGAGCAATGTCTGGGATGCACGGCGGGTAGGGTAGGACTTTCAAACGATTGGAAATGGCTGGTTGAGTGACTCCTAGTGTTTTTGCGAGTTCCTCTTTCGTTGATGATGGATCTTCATCGAGCCTCGCCTCTAATTCTTCAGCCATAAACTTTGGTGGCTCCCCTGGTCGTTCTTCGTCTTCCAAATCAAAATTGCCCATCTCAAACCTATAATACCACTTCTGACCAGTTCGTTCAGCTAGAGCATCATGGTTATCATCAACTTCCACCAAAATACGATGATTTTAGGCAGTTTTTTTCTTCAAATTAAAGAAGAGAAGCAAAACTCCCCACAAAAACACTTTATTCGGTACAAAATTTGACACTTTGAGGCCTAATTTTGAGCATTGTTGACCCTTTCAAATGACGATGTTGCCAAACGAAACAATGGAATAATGATCTAGCAGCGATATCCTCATTTTCGTGAAGTTCTGAGGATTCGAACGTGCCACAGTGAAATTTTAGAGGACCCCATGCAGCGTGTCAATGTGAAACGAAGAAGAGATCCTGTTTGTGTTTAGGCGTAACCGTCTTTATCCAACGGGACTCGAGGAATACTTTCTGGTCGTTCCAATTTAATCCCAAGTTATTTATGAAGTCGTGATCTGTAGCTGAAGAAGAAGTTTAGTAGTCTCTTGGTGTGCATCTTGGAAATTTAAACAAAGTCGGAATATTTATAAAGTAAGTAAGTAAAGCTCCCTGAGCTCTAATTGGAATAATCCGGTTCCAATTAATTCTGCGGGAATTTCGACGGCACCTTCTGCAAGATTAACTTCGAAACCATGGGCGCAACGCCCGTCATGCATAGGGTGACATCTCTATCTTCAAAAACTCTCGAATCGACTTCTATCACATCCAAAACTGACATTGAAGATCTGTTGAAGGTTTATGTTCTCGAAAGTGATCAGTTTTTGGGGTAACTACTCAAGATTAGACATATAGATTCTGTAACAAGCCAATAGATTTCAATTTGCTTTTAAAATATTCCCCCGGTGATTTTATCTGGGAAAAAAGTACCCGGTGCGATAACGATTCTATACTCTTTTCAAATGTAAGAAGGAGCAATAACAACATGTTAAGCGCAGCGGTAGGAGGGCCTTCGTAAAGTTCCTTTCCGTTCAGAGTCGAATCGAGGAGATTTCACACAATCGTTCAGTTTTAACTGAACTTGAATTCCATTTTTTTCAATAATTTATAACACGTTGTTCTTTTGAAATTTGGAAACTGTCGTCATCATTCACGACTTCTAGAATTTTAGAACACGTTGGGATTTCATTCCGAAAAAAAAACCGTGGACTATTCTTCTGATAAGGTTCATATCGGAATCGGCAACCGAATCGAATATTTTCAACGTCTCCTCTTAGGTGGCGTCGATGTTTTAATCTCTTCATATTCTCTGAGAATTCTGAATACATCTGAATCACTCACCCCTGAGAATTTTGAAACAATTCTACTAAGACACTTTTCATATAAATCAGGATGTTCTTCCAATTCTTTTCGAAAAATGTTAAAAATTATCTCTTTCTCTTCAGCAGAGAAATGCGACCTTTTGGACCTTTTTCGTGGTGGTCCCCACATATCACCCTCAGATGCAGTATCCGTTTCCGAATTCGACATTGTTTTATAAACACTATATACACTTTGTCGAAAGATTTTCCAACGCAATACACTTTTCACAACATAATCTATGAACACTTTGAACAGCTAGACCTTCACAGTAGCTTTAGGTATTTTACTCGTAACTGGTCTTGTCAATTGAAAACTTCGATATTTATGCAAATCAAGATGGCTTTAATCCATTAAGGGAAAGGACCCAAACCTGGTGTTCCCCGAAATTACCTTGCCGGAATCTTAAGCAACCGACAAAGAGTTTTGTACAAAATAATATAAAATTTTGGACCGGAACTAAATATATTTCGGATATCACAAGTAAATGACCATTATAAATTTGAACAGAGATCTTTTAAGTGTCTTGACAATTGAAAACTTCGATATTTATGCAAATCAAGATGGCTTTCACCCATTAGGGAAAAGGACCCAAATCTGGTGTTTCCCGGAATTACTTTGTCGGAATCTTACAAGATTCCGACCAAAATCTCTAAAACTCTGGTGTTTCCAGGAATTACCTTGCCGAAATCTCGAGCATCCGAAAAAGAAATTATTTAGTAAATGATAATATAAAAACAAATCAAAATAAAAAATAGGGTACGTCGGATATAAAATGTTTATGACAGTTGCAAATCATAACAGAAATTTTGTACTAGAGTTTCTGAGGAAAAAAATGTGGGAATTGCTGACTCAATTTATTGAATCATTTCTATCCAGTACCATCCACAGTCCGAGTACGATCCTGGCAGTCTCTTAGGGCGATCGAAGAGAGCGTTGTTATCACCGTTTGACCAATAGGAGCTTTATTGTGCGCAAACCAGACGATTCTGTTCGTTTACAAAGCTCCTTCTTATATTTGAACGGACTATTAGAGAGCGATATCACAAGATGGAAATTTCGACGGCACTGTCTTTCTAGGTTATCCACGCTCCTCGAACATACTAAGATGCATCTTGTAAAGGTAATTTTGATTCTTGTTTTAATTAACTAATAACATTGCGTCTGGATTCCCTGATCCGCTTGTTCAACATTTTGGAATACAGAATGCGTTCGAAATAAGTTTCTTATTCGTGCTCTCGGCTTGATGAATATGAATGTATTGTTTAATTTGCTTGCATTAATTTCACCGCTCGATATGAAAATGAACTTATTGTTGATTCTTCGAGATTCCAAATTGATGAAGCTTGGAAAATATAGAAAACTAGAGACACATTCTCCTTTCAATCGTGATTCTGAACCGAATTTTTTCATTCTTAAAGCATACAGGAACAAATCAATCCCAAGCATTCGGTAGTCTCAGGTGTTTCATCAATCTTCCGACGAAACTCCATTTCAACCTGGACTTATTCCCTGTTTCCTTTCGCACAATTTCTCGAAGTGGATTTTTCATTGCACGGAGATTGGGAATTTGGGAAGATGTAACTGTCATCACAGATCTATGCGTATATTTTTACGCACAGAAACAATTTCAGGATGATCCACTTCTATTTTTCTGATATTCTTAGTGGCGACGAGGGTGGGATAATTTTTTTGGAAAATAGGGATTTGAAGTCTTAATAGGATAAAGGAACCTCTGAAAACGTATGCAGGATGTCTAAAGCCTCTGGAATAATCCGGAGTCACCTCCGGGATGGTCCCAAGGAATAAAAACGAGGCAGGGACCCCGAGGAGCAGCTCGAGAATCAGATAAATTAAGAATTTAAATTCGGAATTAACTCGCAATGTAAACAATTGTTTAAATCCGGGGAAACAAAAGCTCAAGATGAATCTAAATGAAGAGGAAGGTACAGCGGCGTGAATTATTTCCGACATTATACATCATCGCGACACAGCGGTGCCACTTACTTTACTCTGCGGAGTCGAGTCTACCTTGTTTTATAAAGATAACCATAATAATTAAATCCGTTGCTCTCACCCTCTTTCGGGAGAACGCTCCCGCAGGATCGCGTTCCTTATTCAGACCACAGGGGAGTTTGTTATACCTTTACGACAATGAGAAAGAGATGATCTCTCACCATTATGATATACAAACAAACAAACTTACATGGAACAGTATCTTACAGAAATTCATGATGGATATATTGGATATTATACAGGTTGAGTCTTCGACTTGTACGTATATTTTAAATGTAGATTCCTCTCATCAAACGAAAGATTTTCTTCCTATACCATTTTTTAAAATTCGGTTTCGTTTGGAAGATACAGTGTGTCGAAAATCCATGAAAAAAACACTTTATTGTCCATAACTTCGTAACCGTTATTTCAAATGAACTGAATTTTCGTTCATTGGTTACTCTATTCATGGTGCATATTCCTCAGTCGAAACTTATTCAATATCTTTCCTAGTATAAAAGTTACAGGTTACAGGGTAGTCGACTCACCAATACACGCAAAACACCATAAAACCACTTTAAAAAGATAAACGGTTCATATGTTCGAAAAAATCAATCATTCAAGAAAGTAAAAGTATTCCTATGTTTTTTCAATAAAACGCGTCGTTTTCGAGTTATTTCTAATTTTACCCGGAGAAATTTGACGAAAAAATCATTAATTTCAAGAATAATCTGAATGCGTCTCTGAATTAAATATCATCGAATATTATTCCTTCTCTGATCTTTAAACGAGTTTACAATGTTGTCAGAATAATTATCAACTTTGTCGAGACTTAGATTCCAATGATGGAAAACGTTGATGTATGGATATTTCTATAATAAAATCCCACAAATGTTGGAGATAAAATTGAACACCAAGGAGCATTTAATACGCACAGTTTCTATCAAAAATTCATAGTTACCGGTCCATATTGAAGTTAAATGTCGATGAAATACAAAATTCGGATATGAATGATAAATATCGATACAACCACGAACTAAATTGAAATACATGAAAAATGTTATGATACCTGATAATCTGCGGCGATGTTTCTATCTTAACAATATTCTCTTGGAATTTCAGAAACTCGACACTACACGGTTAATATTATATTAATTCACTTCACATAATAATCACATTATTACAATAATTCACTGAATGTATTCACTACTTCACATTATGTTAACAGTTATAGTTGGCAGCGCCTCCAACGATTTTCGCTATGAGCATGCGTCGTGAAATCTCGCGACGAGTGGATGGAAATGGCAGAATTCATAGATATTTATACTATTTTACGTAAAAAACCCTTAACCTCAATGAAAATATCAGCAAGCTGACAACATCTTCTTAAAATTTCTGTGCAAATATTCACAGAATCGATGCAAAATAGATTAGGTTAGGTTGTTTACTAATAAATTCTGATGATCTGAATAAAAAGTCTTTGTTCATGAGATTGATTGGGAATTTCGAGGAAAATATGAACATAAGTTATTAGTGTTTACAAACTAATCTGCAGAAAAATCGAAGAAGGAACTTATTTTGGTGGGAGAAATGCGGCTTTTTAGCTTGCAGATATAATCCGATGAAACTAACTGTTTTTGTTGAAATTATCGTGTTTGCAACATTTTTATTCCAATAAGGTTAGTACTTGAGTATTCCCTGAATGTATAAACTCAATTTCAATCGAGAAATATGAACTTTGAATCAATTCCAGAGAGTTGTATCAGGAACGTAATAAGCCCAATTTTTTTTTTCAAATGGCTATATCTTTTTAACAGAGCCGAATTCGAAAAAATGGAAAATGGAAAAAAGATTTCTTTTGGCCTCACGAATCCACAGTTAAAATATATGTACAAGTAAAAGACTCACCCTGTATAACTTATGTTCCAATGAAGCAATAAAGTCGTGAATTGGTGCTTTGGAATTGGCGGGGCATTGAAATGAAGTAGCCTAGTGCTTAATTGACTTTTTCAAAAAGGAGTTCGACAATTACGGTCAAACTACGGGACGTATTGAGTTTCATCCCATGTTTTTTTTATACACAGTGCAAGGTGTAGAAAAACGCAGAGATTCTAAATGTTTGGCACCGAATAAAGAGTAAAGCAGCAACATTTAATTAGAAAGAAAAACGTTCTCTATAATCGGTGGCATTTAGTGTGAGCAGTGTATAAATCCCTCACGAAACGCTACCAAACTCACCAATAACGTACTTCTTCACACAAGCCTCCCAAACTACAATCAACATTCAACACCCCTCCGAAATTTGACGATCAATTACGTCCACGCTGTCCACTTCTCCAAATTGAAACCGATCCGATTCACACCGGAAAACGATCGCAGAAAGTGAGCCAACCGATGAAAAAGGGGCGCGAATATACGACCGTCGGGCCTAAGCCTTCGCAAATTAAACTAATCAAGTGGCCGTTACTCTGCGATGACCATGGTAAGTCGTATCAGGTTCAGGTCTAATTAGGGAGCATGTTCATTATAAGCGTCGGTAATTCGTCGAATAATAACGTAGAAATCACCTACATAAATCTCCATTAGGTGCCAGTGTCTGGTGCGAGAGGGGGGACGACGTAAAAAGAAGCTTTCGGCGCCAAGAATACCTATTATGCGGTATTAATTATTATGGGGATGTTTATTGAAGCCTTATTTTTTGCCGGACGGCCTTGCTTTGGATTCGAAGAGCGTAAACAACCCTGTTCATTCACTGGACGTAATTTGATGGTTGCCAGTTCTGCACTCCATCAACTCACTTGATTTTTGAGGAGTTGACACTGCAACAAGTCTTATTCAGATCTGTTTTTAATTGGTAGCTCATGGCGAACAACGATATGAGACGTATAAGCCTTTAAGAGTTCTTACTGCAGAATGCTGGTCTTCAAAACGCATGAGTCGTAAGTCCCAGCTCTTTAAGTAGAAAGCCCCAAGAACTACAACCCAATCAATATCAACTATGGAGGAGTAAAGATCTGCCTGTTCTTCTCGCGATAAAGCTAAAGATCTGGAACCATGGGCTATCCATATACTCTTCCTGATCTCCTGGATACAGAGAGTTTGAGGACCTTCAGCTTAGGAATAATACCAAATTGAGTCAAGTTATCTCCCACATGAATCAAAGAACCCTAGTCCATCGCAGCTTTGGAACTTGAGGCACATTACAAGCAACTCGAAACAAGAATACAAAAGGACAAGAAACAATAATTTAGCTTCAAATCATCAGTATCCTTTCTTTGGTTCAGTAGTTTTGTGATACCCTGAAGGATAATCACCAACTGCCTTGGCTTCCAATTGAATTGCTCCAAAGCAACTGTCGCTCTAATTTGTAACTGGCTCCTTTTCATTTATCTTCCTACCTGTTATAATCCTTCTGGTGAACGGCTGTTTGAACCGCATTTTGACCTGTTAAATTTCACTAGAAGCACCCCACAGAATCACCAAGAATCACCACACGCACACACAAACACCGAGAACACGGAAACCTGACGCAATTTCGAAATAGTGTTATACTGTTGCGTTCTGGCGAGATACTGAATAAAAAGATAAAAGTTATGGCCGATGGAATAAATCGTTATCCGTTTCTTATTTATGAAAGTGTGTTATTATTATTGAATCTAACCTATTTATTGTCAATAAGTTATCTGCTTTAATTAATAGGAGATATTACAGAGTTATGGCCCTGAAGCATTATTCTCGTTTCTTCACCTCGTCTTTCTATTGTGTTGGCATGGCCACATTTTTTTAACTCGTTCTATTTCTTCTTCTTTCTTCATTGAAGAATTCAGATTCATTTATTCGTATTGGAATTTTCAAAACGTTCAGACAAACAATTGAGGCTTTCACAAATATTAGAGTTAAAAAAAAACAAAGAATTCTGATATAAAAAAAAAATTGAGCTATTATAACGACGATTCTACAAATTCAGATCAGAGATTATATTCCTCTGGTGAACACGATTATTTCGAACTCATTTGAATCGGTCCGTAAGTTATTAGGTTAGTTGAGCAAACGGCATGAGTTCGGAGAGTTTAGAAGGATTATTTGTTGGGACATGTGATATTCGCCTATTCGCTATTTGCAAGTTGAGAGTGACCACTGAACAGGGCATCCCTTCACTGGCGTTCTGTCATTTTCTACAGATCCGTGCTAGAAAGACTTTCGCACAATTATTGTATGTATCTTCTGAACAGCGATTTTGAAATTTTCGAACTTCAAACTCATATTTGTCTATATAAAAAATATCCGGGAAGATCTAACAGTGATATTGGAATGGGAGGTTGTTAGAACAATTGGGATCTTCAATAAAAATAGATTTGCGAATCGAAAACACCAATACCTTGAGTGGTGTGTGCTCGTAAACAAAACTTGAAAAAGAAATATCGAAAAGTTTAAAGTCGAAAAATTGTTTATTTATGAGGGCTACATGGTCGACTTTGGTATCAAAATGTAGGTTTTCGAGGTCGTTGAATTCAATAAAATATAATCCAGAGTCCTTACTATTATAGTTTAGATTTTCACCTGTGAAATGGCATTTTTCGAAAAATCGGAAATTTCAAACTGTCATAGCGTCCGTCCCACTGATCGCAACCAAGATTGATTTATATATTGTTGATCAGCATGTCTAAGGGGTATGACCCCCTAAAAACACTATATTCGTCGATATAACAAAAATCTCGGAGGATCTAAATGGTATTATTGAATCGGGATGTTGTTCGACTCATTCGAATCTTCAATAATAGTAGTTTTGTGGATCGAAAACACCAATACTTTGAGCGGTGTGTGCTCGTAAACAAAACTTAAAAATGAAATATCAAAAATTGAAAAACCGAAATTTTTTTTATTTATGAGGGCTATATGGTCGATTTTGGTATGAAAATGTAGGTTTCGAGGTCGCTGAATTCAATAAAAAATAATCCAGAGTCCTTACTATTATAGTTTAGACTTTTACCTGTGAAATGGCATTTTTCGAAAAATTGGAAATTTCAAACTGTCATATCGTCCGACCTTCTCATCGCAACCGAGATTGATTCATATATAGTTAATCAGCATGGTCCCAAGTATCTCTGTGCAGAATATGAGCGATTTTAAAATTTTCAAATTTTAGGTGAAAAATGACTAAGGGGTATAACCCCCTAAAAACTCCATAAAGGTCAATATAACAAATATCTGGGAGGATCTAACGGTGATATTGAATCGAGAAGTTGTTCTACTCATTCGAATCTTCGATAATAGTAGTTTTGCCAATCGAGAACACCAATACTTCGAGCGGTGTGTGCTCTTAAACAAAACTTGAAAATGAAAAATCGAAAAATTACAAACCGAAAAATTTTTTATTTATGAGGGCTACATGGTCGATTTTGGTATGAAAATGTAGGTTTTCGAGGTCGATGAATTCAATAAAAAATAATCCAGAGTCCTAACTATTATAGTTTAGAATTTGACCTGTGAAATGGCATTTTTCTAAAAATTGGCAATTTCAAACTGCCATAGCGTCCGTCCCACTAATGGCAACCAAGATTGATTCATGTATTGTTGATCAGCAAGGTCTCAAGTATCTCTGTGCAAAATATGAGCGATTTTAAAATTTTAAAATTTTAAAATTTTTGGTGAAAAATGACTAAGGGGTATGACCCCCCCTAAAAACACTATATTCGTCGATATAACAAAAATCTCGGAGGATCTAATGGTGTTATTGAATCGGGATGTTGTTCGACTCATTCGAATCTTCAATAATAGTAGTTTTGTGGATCAGAAACACCAATACTTTGAGCGGTGTGTGCTCGTAAACAAAACTCAAAAATGAAATATCAAAAAATTAAAAACCGAAATTTTTTTATTTATGAGGGCTATATGGTCGATTTTGGTATGAAAATGTAGGTTTTCGAGGTCGCTGATTTCAATAAAACATAATCCAGAGTCCTTACTATTATAGTTTAGACTTTGACCTGTGAAATGGCATTTTTCGAAAAATTGGAAATTTCAAACTGTCATATCGCCCGTCCCCCTTACCGCAACAGAGATTGATTTATATATTGTTGATCAGCATAGTCCCAAGTATCTCTGTGTAAAATATGAGCGATTTTAAAATTTTCAAATTTTGGGTGAAAAATGTCTAAGGGGTATGACCCCCTAAAAACACTATATTGGTCAATATAACAAATATGTGGGAGGATCTAACGGTGATATTGAATCGAGAAGTTGTTCTACTCATTCGAATCTTCAATAATAGCCATTTTGAGGGACGAAAACAGCAATACTTTGAGCGGTGTGTGCTCGTGAACAAAACTTGAAAATGAAATATCGAAAAATTAAAAACCGAAAAATTCTTTATTTATTAGGGCTACATGGTCGATTTTGGTATGAAGATGTAGGTTTTCGAGGTCGCTGAATTCAATAAAAAATAATCCAGAGTCCTAACTATTATAGTTTAGAATTTGACCTGTGAAATGGCATTTTTCGAAAAATTGGAAATTTCAAACTGTCACAGCGTCCGTCTCTCTTACCGCAACCGAGATTGATTTATATATTGTTGATCAGCATAGTTCCAAGTATCTCTGTGTAAAATATGAGCGATTTCAAAATTTTCAAATTTTGGGTGAAAAATGACTAAGGGGTATGACCCCCTAAAAACACCATATTTGTCGATATAACAAATATCTGGAAGGATCAAATGGTGTTATTGAATCGGGAAGTTGTTCTACTCATTCGAATCTTCAATAATAGCAGTTTTGCGGATCGAAAAAACCAATACCTTGAGTGGTGTGTGCTCGTAAACAAAACTTGAAAATGAAATATCGAAAAATTAAAAACCGAAAAATTCTTTATTTATGAGGGCTCCATCGTTGACTTTGGAATCAAAATGTAGGTTTTTGAGGTTGCTGAATTCATTAAAAAATAATTCAGAACTCTCACAACAATAGTTTAGATTTTGACCAGAGGAATGGATGTTTCGAAAAAAATGGAAATTTCTAATCGTCAGAACTTCAGTTCCTTTCATCGCAGCCTATATTCAATATATTTTGAAGAGCAATTCATTCAATTATCCCCAATATTCCTCTTCTTATCCTCAGATTTCAAGCATCGAATTTATCTGCCAGCTTTAACGCCAACTAATCGGGAAAATCCGAAGTAACACGCAACAACATCGAAATCCCTGTTCCGGCCCACTCCTGCCCTTCGGAACTCAATAATACCCTGCAGCAGGTGCAAAGGAGAGGTGTCAGCGGCAAGGGTCGCATACCCTTACCTAATAAATGAGGTAATTTCCACACTTCTGACTCCTGCCGCAAGGCGTCACTCCCGCGCGAGCTTATTAGAACTTGTACCTGATGTTCCGACATCGCCGGTCGGGACTCACCCCAAGCTGCCACATCCGAATGCAAATTGTTCATTTCATGACGAATTAAACATGTTTCGGGCCCGATCCGACGACTGTTCGCAAAGCCATCGATCACCTGGTCTCTCAAGGCCTCCTTTGATCTGGGCTCTGATTGCTGTTGGTTTTCCGGCCGGATCCGGCAGGAGAGTTGATTATTTCCGGGTATTGCCGGTGATTAGATTTCGATTCCGGCGGGTCCGGTCGGTTCGGCAAAAACTTCGGCCCGAAATGAGGAGACGTGATGACTGTTTAATCGAAGTTGCAGAAGCAGAAGAGAGTTGGACCAATAATTTTTATGTAATCGCAAGAGTACAACCAGTACCTAAAAAATACAGAAAGACCCTACCTAGCAACTACAGACCTATCGCTCTGTTATCTATTATTTCAAAGGTCATGGAAAAAGCCATCAACTTCGAGCTCATGAAACATCTGGAACACTCAGGAATTATCAACGATAGACAATATGGTTTCCGTCATCAGAGATCCACTGGTGACTTGCTCGCTTACGTCTCACATATATGGCAGCTATCTACCGAGAAATATGGTGAAACCCTAGCCGTAGCACTGGATATCTCCAAGGCATTCGATCGAGTCTGGGATCAGGGACTCCTTGCCAAGCTTCCATCTTATGGCGTGCCCCCAAAGCTATGTTCTCTGCCAGCTAGTTTTCTCTCAAACAGATCTCTCCATGTAGTGGTCGATGGAGTTTCATCTGACTCTCTACCCATAAATGCTGGTGTTCCGCAGGGATCAATTCTGGCTCCAACACTATTTCTACTTCTCATCAACGATTTGCTGGAAGCAACTTCGTGTCCAGTGCACAGCTTCGCGGATGATAGTACCCTCCATACCGCCTTTTCTTCTAGGGCTCCAATACCAGCCCGCCAAATCAAAAACGAACGAGGAAGAAATGTTAACAACATAAATATGGACTTGGCAACAATTCTTGAATGGGGATCTAATAACTTGGTAGAATTCAACGCAAACAAAACACAAGCATGTCTTTTCTCTAGAAAAGCCGATATTACTGTGCCCAGCATTAAATTGTCGGGAGTGACCATATCATTGAAGTCATCCATTTCGATGCTTGGCATTACTGTCGGCAGTAACCTTTCCTGGGAGAATCACGTGAGATCCATTGCTAAAAGTGCATCCCAAAACTTGGTTTTCTGTTTCGTGCCAGGAGCGATTTCACCTCAGGTCAGCTGCTTATGATCTATAAGGCACAGATTCGACCTGTCCTGGAATACTGTTCCCATATTTGGAGTGCTGCACCTAAACACACCCTAAAACTCTTGGATTCCGTACAAAAAAAGGCAATTCGTCTCGTCGGTGATGCCTCGCTTACAAGCTCCCTCACTTCTCTGGAACACCGTAGAAAAGTGGGCGATCTGTCTCTATTTCACAGATATTTCCATGGGCGATGCTCTCCTGAATTATCAGCAATCGTTCCCCCTCTGGCAGTCTCTTCCAGACTAACTCGTCAAGTTAAGTCTTCACACCCCTTCGTGGTAACTTTGGAGACCTGCAGAACATCTCTCTTCAAAGACTCGTTCATCCAACGAACAGCGAGGCTTTGGAACACATTGCCTAGGGAGGTGTTCCCCGAGGCATTTAACCTCCAGAAATTCAAGAAGAACACCAATTCCTACCTGCTTGCCCTTGGTTCTCACGATGTTCTCTGAACATTACAGGATATTCCTTTTCGTGAAAACCACAACATAAAAAAAGTCGCCACAGGACACCCTGTATGTTCCTGCCCTTCGAAAACGAACGGTAGCGAGTCGGCTAAGACAGCCCCCTCCCATCGCCAATTGTTGAATCCAGGAACCTCCCCACACCTTTCCATATTGAATCTAATCCAGATTTGATCGTCTATAATTTCCAGGAACGCCGACTTCCCGCCTGCTCCCACCGTCTCGCCAACTCCCTACAGCCTTCGTTCTGATTTATTCAGATCGCTGTTTAAACAGTTTGTTCCTCCTGTGTATTATACTTCGCTGTGCAAACGTAATTTCGGGAAAAGAGGCACGGCTTACTTCATCAAACAGAATGATAATTCGACGATTTCGATTGCCTAATATGCCTCGAAGACGATGATAATCAGGGCGCTTTCTGATCCTGCATTCCTTCTGATGTTGTTTGGTTTGGTTGATTTACTTTCGGAGAGGTGGAAGGAAGCCTTTGTCTCCTTTTTTGAGGATTGCGTTTCGGTGTAGAAGTCGGAAATGAGCATTGCTTGGGAAAAAACTGAGCTGCCTTTTCGGTGCAGGAGAATCGGAGGCAGTTTACTCGAATTTCCTCAATACCAGAGAGCAGCACACGTAGATGTTGCATCTCACTTCGCAACATCTGAATAACATAAATGCCATCCCCTTGTCCACCAAAAAAAACCTTTAAAAATGTTGTACAAATAAATTGCTTTAACCATATAGGATTGAACCCTTGAACTACAATATTGCTCCATATGCCTTTAGTTACCATTCTCGTTCTTCGTTCAAAAATACCCTTTTCGACTGAGTTACGGTCAGCTATTGAAAAGGTTCTCTTCCCAAGAATTTGAGTCAAGTTTAGGAGATTCATCCTGTTTTTTAGTGACAATAACCATGACCTATGAACCTTTATTTAGTTCGCAGTGAAAGCTCATAAAATTGAATATATCGTGACGTTTATTGCAGTTCGAGTTGCATTTGGGAAACACATGGCGGGATCGAAGGCTAAATCGCACAAGGTTTCTCTCATCGGTCTGTAGATTCAAGAAATGGGTTGTTTTTCCCACTATAGTCAAAAATGGCAAATGAGAGCACTTTGTTGGCTTAGCGAGGCGTTGTTCGATTCTGAAACCCAATCAATGGGCATTTCCAGTCATTTTCAGAAAAAATATATTTTGACATATTAGATTCCCACGTGATTCGTGATTTGTTTTTTAATTTTTTGTGCATCAATTCATACCCTTAAAAAATAATTGAAAACTCAAAAATAATCTACCGAATTCAAACGATCAGAAGAGGCGGGAAATCGTGTGACGTCAGTGGCTAGAGAGATTTTTGATTGGTTGTACTCGTCATGACTGCTGATATAAAAATAATAGCATTGCCAAATCACAAAAAACAATTAGCCTGAAAAAGTCCTTGCTTTCACCTTCCTAATAATATCATGATATAATGTTGATTTTGGATGTTTTTCTTTTATCATCATGACATTTTCATTTGTACTCCATAAAGCTTCATAATATCATTCAATTTACGACCTCCTAATTGAAGATGAAGAGGGTTCAAGTAAGCAGATAGGTGAGAAATTCAATTAAAAATAATTATCCCTAGTCTACACAGGTGAGAATTGGTATATATAGATAGGCCGATCTTCTAATTTAGGAAGCAGTAATAATTATTTTCATTTTGGGAAGTGCAAATTAGTGGTAAGAATAATTATTGATTTGGCAATTGTGTACCTAGGAGTATAGAATATAGAGTATTGAATACTCCTAGACTTAACTGTAAGAAACGCCATTCTATAGAAAAGACGTCGAAATGACAAATAAGAAGGTTATGTTTTTATTTATAATTTGTAGACGTGGTTGTCACATCAGTATTTGTATTTTCAGAGAAAGAGTTTTATATCAACTTTAATGAAAAAGAAGTTGTTGTATGACGATGTTTCAAAAACATTATAGTGATCACATCAAATATAATACGATTACTGGATATATTTATGAATAAATTCAGAGATTTTACAAAGACTTGACGACAGCGGCGTGTCTCTCAGTTACTCTGGGCTTTGTCCCCTCCATCACCAACTTCAACCAATCATATTACAAATTGAACCACTGACGTCATAGCAGAGGGACGTTTGAATTCACACGTGTTGAAATCACATTATCAATATCGAATAATTAATCAATTCTTCAAAATTCAGAGTAAATAAATGGTTACAAATGTGTTATAAACTGCCCTTCATTACGTCATTGGGAAGAAAAGTGCATATTTTGAGGTACTTGAAATCCCCATTGTTGATCTTTCCCACTTTTATTCAGAGGAAATGAACCTCCGTCATTTTCGAGCTTGTCTTTAAAACCCTATGTTAGAGAGACAAGCAATCAGTAAAGTTTTAGTAGAGTGGGTCAATTACCAGTTGTCAATAAGCAATTAGTTATTTTTTATAATTCACAACAACACTTTGCTCCCTTGCTATACATTTTCATATAGAAGGTACATCATAATGCTTCCTTGCTATAGGGTACAAAAATAAAACTATAACAACCTTGGTAAACTAGCCAAGGTACGAAACAGTAGAGGTCCTACTTAGACTCTACTACCAAGAAAAGATTGTCTCTGTTGTAATGAAGATGTAACTTCTAGATCCAAAGTCAAAACCGTTTCACCATTATGAAAACCTTCACAAAAACCTGAATACTTTCGAATCGAATCTGCAGAACTGACAGGAGAAGGTTGAATTTTCCTCCTATTAGTCTGGGAAACATGTTCTCGAAGAATCAGTTCTAGTTCGATCTCTTCAACCAATTTCATGTCAAGTCTCTGCGAGTCCCCAAGTAGAACGACAAGAATATTCCCAGAGAAAATCAGGAAGGGTAATCAAGAATACTCATTACCTCCGAAACTAGTTCAAAATAGAGTTTTCGAGTTCAATAGGTAGTTGGTAAATTGGAAAGGGACCCTGGAAGTAACAGGACGACGTCTTGTCTAACTAAACTGTCAGCTTGATAGAGAATCTCATCGGGCAGTGACAGCTACTTTACCCCGGCAAGACAGTGAACTAATTAAAGCCGGTTTCACCTGATGAAACGGCTGCAGCGACCGTTCAAGATTTTCGGGGTCTCTGGCCATTGTCGGAGCCTGGGTTGGCTCTCGTCACGTTAGCGACTCTATTATTGTACCCCCAGCCACTCAATTCCGTATTGTGAGGACGTGTCACTTCTTCAGGTATGCGATTAATTAGTATCGTCGGTGATGAATTGCGGTAGTGTCAAGGTGCTGTAGTCGAGGGTCTTTCGAAAGTTTCACTTGAACGGCGAGGATGTAGCTTGTAGAAGGTGATGCAGCCAAAATTGTTTCAGGAAGGAGCTTGTTGAGATTGAGAAAGCTGTGTTTATATTTTGATTTTTATGCGGTGTTGCCTGAATGAAACATTGCATACTCCACACGTAATTTTTCCGAATTCAAATCAGAGAGAATGTGTGTTGGATGAGTGAGTAAACCTTTAGACTTCTCACATTAAAAAATCTCTTAAGGAGCAGTCTGAGTTACTCTTAAAATGACTTGAATATCTCCATAACCGAAGCTTCATGCGTTTTTCCTACAAATTCTCAAACCCCACATCGGTTCCCTCCAAACTTTCTCCCAATGACCCTTCACATCCCCCACACAGCGTTCTATATCACAACAATCTAAGAACCTCTCGGTCCCCTGCTGAAGCTTGTAAGTAACTCACCTACCCTTAGACCGTGAAGAAAAAGGACCTAATATGATGGCGGAAATTACGAACCGTAACAGAGCTGCGGACGCAACGGGATTACCTCCGTGGCGGGGGGGCCGGGGGGCGTCTCGAGTTAACCTGCTGCCCTCAGATAAGACGGTGTGGGTCCCCCCGATAGGCCATAGGTAATGAGCCGGTCAACCGACCGTGAAAAACTCCGTAGCAGATAGATAACCGCGTGGAGGAAAGCGAGAAAAACTGGGAGAACGGACGAACAGCTACGTTAATGAATTTACTCCACCGTACTGTGGACAGGAAAAGTTATAACGAGGTTAGTGAGGGGTATCGGCTTTGATGAGACTTTTTCAGCAGGATTCGAGGTGTGTTGTTTTCTGGAAAAATCTTATAGAATAGGGATGAGTTGGTTCGAATCCTTTACAGGATGGCACATCATACAGCCGGAGGTAGATTAAACTAAGCATCATCCACTATTTATGATATATTTTTAGGTCTGTCCGTGGGTTTTCCCCGAAACTAGAAGGCCTTGAGTGGTGAAATTTCACGTGTTGATTTTTATGAGGTATTGCATATACTTTTAGAGTAATATAGCAAGCGGAGTCCTGGAACTGAGGATGGCCATGTCCATCCGGAGCCGAAGAACCTTGAGGAAATTAGCTGAAGAATTGGTCAATGACCAGAAGGGGTTGTAGAAGAAGATGTCACCTATCGAGAGCGTTAAAAAAACCTCGAGAAGTCAATGACCGGAAGAAGTAGTAGCGTTATCCTCAGGTCATTCCAAGAGTTGAAATTATAAAGCCCTCATTTGAGTGGAAAGGGCGCAGGAAAAATTTGTCTCTCCGCAGGTTACCCCCGAAACTAGAAGCCCTAGAATGATGAACATGCTGATTCTTCTAGAGATCCTTCATATACTCCTAGCTCGGCGATATCCTCAGTTCATTCCAAGAGTTGAAATTATATAGCCCTCGTTTGGGTGGAGAGGGTGCACAAAAAATAGGTCTCTCCGCGGTTTTCCCCCGAAACTAGAAGCCCTAGAATGATGAAATTTCACATGCTGATTCTTCTAGAGGTCCTTCATATACTCCTAGCTCAGTTCATTCCAAGAGTTCAAATTATATAGCTCTTGTTTGAGTGGAAAACCTTCTATATAGAATGATTGCTCAAACATTTTACAATGACATCTATTTTGTTCAAAGAACCAAAGACTAATTTTTCTCAGATTTGGAACAATCGTAAGTTTCTTTCTAAACCACCCCCATTTGAAGCACCGGTCCATTCACGGAGCCAATTAAGTATCTCCTCCTCACGTCCAATTGAACTCGGAAATTTATGGACCTTCCTGAAACTCACGATTCGACCCGAGGTAGTGCCACTTTCTGCTGACTATAAAGAGGTAAATAAGGTAAGGATAACACGAGTCTGAGCCCAGATTACGACATTGATTCAAAGCAAACTTTCCTCCAGGATTAAACTTAAACGATCGAGAAAGGCACGGTCCACTCTAATCCTTAATCTATTCCGAAGCACCGTGAGGAGTATTCCTCGATTCCCGTAGGAAGGCCAAGGATGTTGCGCTGATCTTCGGTCTTTAGTTCAGGTCGAGTTCGCCCCTAAACCTGACATTATCAAATCCTGGTCTGGCTCGAGTAAACCTTTTAACCTGCGCCAACATAACTTGGAGATCTAGACAGCGGTCGAATGAATTACCACTGTCCACTGACGGATAAAGGTCTGGCCGTTTTAAGGCGGCTGCGTCCATTCCCTCCGGATTTTTATTCAATCGGTTCGAAGTCGATCTAAATGAATAAATGTTACGTTATGTTGAGTTAAAAATTTTTGTGTCAAAACATCCCTCGGCCGAATAAATCGCCCATCAAACTACTGATTTCGAGATAAACGGTCAAATAGTGCGTTCGCCAAAATTGCGAAAGCAGCACGCGATTGCGGCCGCGCATTTCCCAAATTTACTTTTATTACCCCAAACAAGATAACATCCCCTGATTTATATGAGGAAATCAAATTGCGGGACAATACGCAAGTTGAGTGGCAATTGATTTTATCTGGACCTAAGTAGATTCCCGGAATTGGGAACGACGCAATGTTCATCTCATTGATGATTCCCCGGAGAGTCTTCCCGTTGGATGCTGGGGAGGTTGGACCGTATCGACACCGAGTCCCGTTAGGGAGATAGAAGAGGTCAGTTGTGTCCCATGCGGATTCAATCTGCTGCGAGATCTATCGCTTGAAGAATGTTCGATATGGGATGACGAAGTGGTTGAGGAGATTTTGGGAGGATTGGATGCTGGGTTCACCTACTACCTACGCAACCTCCATTCTACTTGGTTTCCTCATACCCAAAGTTTTTTCCGATAGAATTCGAAAATATTGGACGCACCCTGTCCTATGACGAAAAAATTGAAATATTCGTTACTTCCACCCTTACTAGCGATGATAAATGTTTAAACGTTTAATCTCCCCATTCACGGTCCATGTGTCATTTGGCTAGTTGACGTAAGAACGGGGGTGCACCTTGTCTGCGTGATTTAATCCTGCCAGAGTTCAACACCTGAGTACATTGCCGTGGGGCATAATGGTTACTAAAACCGAATGGAATTGTCCGAGGGAGGAAGCTATTGTGTTCTGCACTGCCTTTGCCGATTGCTCAGCGACTGGGTTTACGCTCACTGCGTTCGATTTTCTTCGGAACTTCAGCTAGATGAGATGTTGAGAATTCCGCCAATTACGAGGATATATTGAAAAATTCTTAGCCTACTATAGAACCAAACAAAATTTCAATGTCAAAATATTTTATTACTCAACATGTTCTCCTCTTAATTAAATACATTCATTACGGCGAACCTGCAACGTCTCTAGACCTTTCAAAAGAAATGTTTCTTCTTGCTCTGCAAACCAGTCCACACTGCTTTTATTATCTCCTCGTTGGAAGAAAATTCACGAACTTTTAAACTTTTTTTCAGTTGAGGAAAGAGATGATAGTCTGACGGAGCCAAATCTGGTGAATAAGGGGGTGTTCTAGTAATTCTAACCCTAAATCACGAATTTTTTGCATGGCAACGTGAGATTTGTGTACTGGGGCGTTGTCCTGTAAAAACAAAACACTTTTGGATAGCTTTCCGCGTCTTTGCTCTTTAATTTTTTTTCCGTACATTGGTCAGTGATGTCGAACTGTAATCTATAGTTATTGTTCTACCCTTATCCAAAAAATCAATCATGATTACTCCATGGCAATCCCAAAAAACTGAAGCAAGAACTTTTCCAGCAGATTTTTTGACACGAACCTTCTTAGGTCTTGGAGAACCAGAGTGCCGCCATTCCATCGATTGTTTCTGGATCGTTGAAATGTAACCAAGTCTCATCCATAGTAACAATTCGGTAAAGTCTACATCGTTTTCAAATCGAGCACAGATCGAACGCGATGCTTCTACCCTTGCACGCTTTTGGTCAACATTCAAACATTTGAGGATCCATTTTGCAGAAATTTTTCTCATGTCCAAATTGACGTGAACTATATGATGAACGCGTTCGTATGAAATCTTCAGTGCTTCAGACATCCATTTTAGCCAAATTCGACGGTCTGATAAACTCATGTCATGAACTGCATCGATATTTTCGGGGACTGACACAGAAACTGACCTTCCCGATCGGTCATCGTCTTCAATGAAAAATTTACCTCTTTTGAAGCTTGCAGTCCAATTTTTCACGGTCGCATACGAAGAACATTGATCACCAAGGGTATTAAGCATATCTTCGTAAATCTGCTTACCTCTTAACCCTTTTAAGTACAGGTACTTTATGTTGGCTCGATACTCCAATTTTTCAATTTTTACAATTTCGTTAGACATCTTTTTTGTTTTAATTATTGCCTAACTCTGATTACTTTTTTGACGTCAAACTCTACACTGACACTTCTAATAAGTATTGTTCGTTGATATGGTATCGCAATATGTATTTTGTTTTTGCATGGAACTAGTCTAGGCTAACTACATATCAATAGGTACATCTTCGTATATTCAACAGTGCAAAATTTCTACCACGTCGTTATATCTTCTTCTTCCTCAGCTATTCGCTATCCACTCCTGACCATATTCTTTCTCATTCGTCTTACTCTGGGCAGTTACTACCTGCCTCTATATCTCTAATTTTTGACCGCTTTGGTCTCCATCATAACATCACGGAAGTCCTCAAAGATCCATACCTCTGCCTCAAGATGAGGCGATGTCGCATGGTCCAAAGTCCCCAAATTTGACCACATGCGACTTCTTTTCATGGAGCTATCTGAAGACACAATACACCTCGGATATTGAATTAATTGTAGGTCACAATCTTTCTATAGGTTGCTGAAATAAGCCGCCAGTTGTTTGACGAAAAACTCCTGAAGAAGTTTCAGATCAATATTCATATACTGTGATATCATCCTAAATCCAATAAAACTAAATCTATCTCCTGCTTTCATTCGATCGGTCTTCAACAGACATCCCATAAACGAAAAAATAAACATCCACTCCTATTATTACACAGGAAGACGCCGCGATAGAAACCAGACCAGCAGGTAACGATAACAGTCCATTTTTAAACGTAGTCAATAAAATCAGTAGCAGAACGATCTGGTGGGCACATCTGGCACGAGGTAACTCAATAGTGTGTGTATACGTGAGGGAGAGAGAATCGGAATTAAACACCGTTCTTTGTACGAATGCACATTATGCATTGTGTTCCACCTCAAGCAACCCTCGTCTGCCATCTGCCAGTCACCGGTACCTCAGTACGAATTTTCTCTCCCCTTCAGCAGCTTCAATCCAATTTGAAAGTGATTGCAATCTGGCCCGGACCAATCGATACCTCTGTGTTGGCAGTAATCGTATCTGCACAATACAGCGGTAGACAATGAGGGGCATTCACGGTTCTTTCAAGCCTTTTCAGAGCTCACGAAGTCCAATTAAAGGACGAGCACTCTCTTTCTGATATCAAGACTTGGGAAGAAGGAGTAATTATAGATTCTCATCGAATAGTTTTCAAGAGGAGTCGCAGGATTCTTTCCCAACTCACATCTGATGAAATCTACAGGATCGTTCCAAACAGGATCACAAATTAAGATTTGTGTACCAAGATTTCAGGTTGGTAGAGTTAGAACTCGTAGAGAGAATTCACCAAGATTTAGTGATTGTAGAGTCGAAACTCGAAGAGTTGAATACTTGCCTCTACAAGAGCTCAACTTCCATGCAGAAGCCTGGATACTTGAAAATCCATTAATTCAAAAACCGCAGGAAATACGAGAAACGAGAACTCCTGTAAAATCCACTCCTGTATTTTCCACACCACATCTCCATCAAAACAAACCCCACAAAACCCATAAATATCAGATCGAAGGTAAAATTTCTCCCTTCAATTGAGCCATTTATTCCTTTCACATAAATCACGTCCGTAAAAATAGACCAAACCCACCGCTATATGCCGGTTGTCGAAACAACAACACCATATTCCATTACTGAAATATGTCGACCACCGGGTCCTGAAAAACATGAATAACGATTCCGATGATACCGAGGTCTTTGATTTGTGGGGCTGATGTGCAGAGTGCATCATTTTTCTCTGAGAGATGGAGGTTGCAGGTTAAGTGCTTGGGTATTTCTTCTTTGGAGAGATTGTTGAGGTTGGATTGTAAACAATCGTTCATCTGATGAGCTGGGAAGACGTTTGTCTTGGAAGATCTACGAGGATATATTGAAAAATTTTCAGCCTACTATAGAACCAAACAAAATTTCAATGTCAAAATATTTCATTGCTCAACATATTCTCCTCTTAATTGAATACATTTATTACAGCGAATCTGCAACGTTTCTAGACCTTTCAAAAAAAATGTTTCTTCTTGCTCTGCCAACCAGTCCTCCACAACTTTTATTACCTCCTCGTTGGAAGAAAATTTACGACCTTTCAAACTTTTTTTCAGTTGAGGAAAGAGATGATAGTCGGACGGAGCCAAATCTGTTGAATAAGGGGGGTGTTCTAGTAATTCTTACCCCAAATCAAGAATTTTTTGCATGGCAACATGAGATTTGTGTACTGGGGCGTTGTCTTGTAAAAACAAAACACCTTTGGATAGCTTTCTGCGTCTTTTCTCTTTAATTTTTTTCCCGTAGAGTGGTCAGTAATGTCGAATAGTAATCAACAGTTATTGTTCTACCCTTATCCAAAAAATCAATCATGATTACTCCATGGCAATCCCAAAAAACTGAAGCAAGAACTTTTCCAGCAGATTTTTGGACACGAAACTTCTTAGGTCTTGGAGAACCAGGGTGTCTCCATTCCATCGATTGTTGCTTTGTTTCTGGATCGTAGAAATGTACCCAAGTGTCATCCAAAGTAACAATTCGGCTTAAGAAGTCCACATCGTTTTCAAATCGAGCACAGATCGAACGCGATGCTTCTACCCTTGCACGCTTTTGGTCAACATTCAAACATTTGGGGATCCATTTTGCAGAAATTTTTCTCATGTCAAAATTGACGTGAACTATATTATGATCGCGTTCGTATGAAATTTTCAGTGCTTCAGAAATCCGTTTTAGCCCAATTCGACGGTCTGATAAAATCATGTCATGAACTGCATCGATATTTTCGGGGACTGACACAGAAACTGGCCTTCCCGATCGGTCATCATCTTCAATGGAAAATTCACCTCTTTTGAAGCTTGAGGTCCCATTTTTCATGGTTGCATAAGAAGGACATTGATCACCAAGGGTATTAAGTATATCTTCGTAAATCTGCTTACCTCTTAACCCTTTTGAATACAGGTACTTGATGATGGCTCGATACTCCAATTTTTCGATTTTTCAATTTATTGCGTAACTCTGGTTTACTTTTTTGACGTCGAACTCTACACTGACACTTCTAATAAGTTATTGTTCGTTGACAGGGTATCGCAATATTTTGTTTATGCGTGGAACTGGTCTAGGCTAACTAGATATCAATACATCCTCGTGTGAAAATATAGAATAGGGTTCAACAGATTCAGAGAATGGAAGTAATCTTTATTTCTCGACATTTCTCTTGAAGAATCTGAGATTTCTGGAGATTTGGCTCTACGTCCGAAGCTAGGGAAGGTCATTCCAAGCTGATCATTCACTACTTCCTACATGGGGCACAGCCAAAAACAGAGAGCAAGCGTAAGCTGGATAAGGTCCTTTGTGTGAGACTTCAAGAACTCTTTCAGCTTGTTCTAGTTCTGGAGATCTTCTCCAGAGGAGTGCCATGTTTTGCATCTCCCATATCTTCAATACTGGACCTATAATGTTCCTTTCTAAAACCACAGAAGGGCTCTGGTCCAACAGCTTTAACGTTTGATTCATTACCCTCAATGCCACAGTGACATGGCACCCATAAAAGAGCCACTTTATTGCCTTTGGCTAGTTGCTTTATGGTAAAGCAGCATTCCCAAGGGAGCACTGACTGATTCCAGAGCTCATATTGCTGATTTATATTTATGCAGGCCTCTTTGAGGTTTCTTTTCAAACGCCGTTGGACGCACGCATATACTACCATTATTTCCGCCTGTAAAACGTAGGGTTCTTTTTCTATCGGAAGTATAACTTGCTGCAGACATGTAGAAGGACAAAAAGCAGAGAACTTGCTGTATGAGTATCACTCTTTTATTCCATCGCCTTCCCTGAAGGATTTAAAGGTAAATATAACATTCAGTGGGACACAATGAAGCCTCTTAACGATTCTGTGTTTATGAGCAATGAACACTTTATGCAGTTCAACTATTGAGTAGATTTTCTTCTTTTCCATATCTTAGTGAAGTGCGGGTTTTGATGAGGAGTGAAATGAAATTAGGTCCAAAGAAACCAAAATTTAAGCACCAATAATTGGCTACTCTACATCCATCAGACCTACCAACTTTTCTGATGATGAGTCAACTTTTGCGAGTAAAAATCGATGTGATCATAAAAATTTCCATCTAATTCAGACCAGGGTCGCCCTAAAATATGGAATCCACATATCAGAACCCCGAATTCGGTTATCAAACTCATTCGAAAGTTCAGAAACCCATCTCAACCCAATTTGTCCAAAACCTCTCCTGGTCTCGTACCCCGTACGTCCTACCCTTCCGCTAATGAATTACCGCGATCATCATGGCCTCTAATTCCGTAATGCAGGGAAGGTTTTTCCCTCCAAGTATTAAATGTGAAATTTCCTAATCCACTTACTTGTCCATTACGAACACGATGACACTGCATGGAACCGGTGCAAGATTGAACTGAAAATTCGCAACTTTCATAACGCAATAAACATGGGTAACTCGATTTGTGCCGAAATTTTGATACACTCCGGGAGACTGCATTAATGAGAAAGAATAAGTTAGTAGGTAGAGGGCGTAGCACCTAAAAGTTTCTGGTCGTCTGATGGCGGTTCGGTTCTACCTATCACTTTCCATGCAAATTAAATAATTACAAAGTAGGTAGCGCAAGATAACTGGATGATATATACGCCGGGAAGTCTGTTGGATGTTGTTCAAAGTACCTTGGCTCTTTTCCTCGTTTCGTCCTTATTAGCAATCTTCCAAGTTTTATAATTATCATCGAAAAAGGAAAACTTTGGGATGAATATTTCAGCGCTGTTGCGGTCTGAAGGCTGCCTTGGTTGCCACCAGATGTTATGAATTTTTCATAGGGGATGGTCATTGTTTTCGAATCAAAGTCCTTGGAATTGTCCCACCTCAGATTGCTCCTCTACGTCGCCAGGAGATCAAAGGAAACTCTGGAGGAACAAGAACAACTTCTCACCGTTGATCTAATCTTAGGACTTGAAGCTCCACACTATACCTTCGACTGAATTTCATAGTTTCTGCATTATCGATATGGTCTTAAAATTATTGTATAGATGCAAGTTTTTGTTAGTCTTTCCCCTGTCCATCTGAGACTACTCAAACTCACCTGAATCGGAAAAATAAAGGGTTATCTCAGTTGATCTCTGTCGTATTCTTCACTGAATCTGACTTACAATGTCCACATAATTTATAGTTTGAAGGTTGGTAAGGGGACTACCTAAAAGTTTATAGTGACCCCCATTAGAGTTAACTTCGCTACTGCGCTATCTACAGCCCGTTCTGCAGCTCTATACTCTGTTCAAATGTAAGAAAGAGCCATAATAATATGTTTGGCGCATCGGTGGGAGGGCCTTCGTAAAGTTCCTTTCCGTCCAGAGTCGAATCGAGGAGATTTCACACAATCGTTCAGTTTTAACTGAACTTGAATTCCATTCTTTTCAATAATTTATAGAACGTTGTTTTGAAATTTGGCAAACTGTCGTCATCATTCACGATTTCGAGAACTTTGGAAATCGTTGGGATTTCATTCCGGAAAAAAAAAACCGTGGACAATCCTTCTGATAAGGTTCATATCGAAATCGTCAACCGAATCGATTATTTTTAACGACTGGGCTCTTCTCTTAGGTGGCGTTAATGTTTTATCCTCTTTATATTCTCTGAGAATTCTGAATACAGGTGAATCACTCACCCCTGAGGATTTTGAAACAATTCCCACTAAGTCTCTTTTCGATGAATCAGGATGTTCTTCCAATTCTTTTCGAAAAATGTTAAAAATTATCTCTTTTTCTTCAGCAGAGAAATGCGACCTTTTGGACCTTTTTCGTGGTGGTCCCCACATATCACCCTCAGGTGCTGATCCGTTTCCGAATTCGATATTGTTCTATAAACACTATATACACTTTGTCAAAAGATTTTCCAACACAATACACTTTTCACAACAAAATCTATAAAGACTGTGGACAGCTAGACCTTCACAGTAGCTCTTGGTATTTTAACTGGTCTTGTCAATTGAAAATTTCGATATTTATGCAAATAAAGATGGCTTCCACCCATTAGGGAAAAGGACCCAAATCTGGTGTTTCCCGGAATTACTTTGTCGGAATCCTGCAAGATTCCGACCCAAATCTCTAAAACTCTGGTGTTTCCTGGAATTACCTTGCCGCAATCTCGAGCATCCGAAAAAGAAATTAATTAGTAGATAAAAATATAAAAACAAAACAAAATAAAAAAATAGGGTACGTCGGATATAAAATATTTATGACAGTTGCAAATCATAACAGAAATTTTGCACTAGAGTTTCTGAGGAAAAAAGTTCTATTGTGGGATTGCTGACTCAAATTATTGAATCATTTCTATCCAGTACCATCCACAGTCCGAGTACGATCCTGGCAGTCTCTTAGGGCGGTCGAAGAGAGCGTTGTTATCACCGTTTGAACAATAGCAGCTTTATTGTGCGCAAAGCAGACGATTCTGTTTGTTTACAAAGCTCCTTCTTTTATTTGGACGGACTATAGAACTCCAATGAACTCCAATATCTGAGAGGGCTTCAAGAAGGTTAAGCTCTTGCAGATATTGGAGTTTATTGGAGCTCTGGGTCTCCAGCTCTAGAGCTCCAACGAACACATTACGTTAATTAGAGAACTAATACTGTAAATATTGCTTTTTGGGAAGGAATTGTATGTTTTCTTGATCCTTCTTTGGTTGTGAGTGATCTCTGGAACCTCACATTAGGACTTCGCATAAGAGCCTCATTTTAACCCCTCAGAGATTTCTAGGAGAAGTCTGTGATTCCTGGGAATACTCATATTGAAGTTACTTCTGGAGACACTCAGCAAGGAACCAAATAAATAAAAAAATACCTCCAACTTCTCCAGATATCAATCCAGGAGCCAGCCGGTCGCCGAACACAATAAATTTCACTCGGCCAAGACCGCCACGGCACGTATCTCGCGATCTTTCCAACTTTCCAGTTTCAGGGACCGTTGGGTCGGAATCCTGGACCTTCTCCTAATCCCCGCACGAACTGACCGCGGTCACCTCCTCCCTTTTTTCCATTCCAGCCGTGTGCCGGTCCTTCGTACGGCGGCTTGCCAGATGGAGGTGCGTTTCCGGTTCCTGTGCCGGTGAGAACCGGTCAGATCTCAGAGAAATGCGGTGGAAGACGTCTTTTCATGTCACGTTCCGATAAACCTGTGATTAATGACAGCTGGTGTATCAGATGGGGTTTTTGAAGGGTCCATTGGCCTTGAGGGATGATGGCCAGCCTGTGGCTTTGTGGGAGTGAAGGGAAGTATGAAGATTGAGGCCCTTTCTTATGATACATGCAAAATTGTTTGAATAACTTTCATGAGAATAAACTGCTTCACTGCTTCATCAGAGATCCACTGGTGATTTGCTCGCTTACGTCTCACATATATGGCAGCTATCTATCGAGGAATATGGTGAAACCCTAGCCGTAGCACTGGATATCTCCAAGGCATTCGATCGAGTCTGGCATCAGGGACTCCTCGCCAAGCTTCCATCTTATGGCGTGCCCCCAAAGCTATGTTCTCCGCTAGCTAGTTTTCTCTCAAACAGATCTCTCCATGTAGTGGTCGATGGAGTTTCATCTGACTCTCTACCCATAAATGCTGGTGTTCCGCAGGGATCAATTCTGGCTCCAACACTATTTCTACTTCACATCAACGATTTGCTGGGAGCAACTTCGTGTCCAGTGCACAGCTTCGCGGATGATAGTACCCTCCATACCGCCTTTTCTTCTAGGGGTCCAATACCAGCCCGCCAAATCAGAAACGAACGAGGAAGAAATGTTAACAACATAAATATGGACTTGGCAGCAATTCTCGAATGGGGATCTAATAGCTTGGTAGAATTCAACGCAAACAAAACACAAGCATGTCTTTTCTCTAGAAAAGCCGATCTTACTGTGCCCAGCATAAAATTGTCGGGAGTGACCATACCATTGAAGTCATCCATTTCGATGCTTGGCATTACTGTCGGCAGTAACCTTTCCTGGGAGAATCACGTGAGATCCATTGCTAAAAGTGCATCCCAAAAACTTGGTTTTCTGTTTCGTGCCAGGAGCTATTTCACCTCAGGTCAGCTGCTTATGATCTATAAGGCACAGATTCGACCTGTCCTGGAATACTGTTCCCATATTTGGAGTGCTACACCTAAACACACCCTAAAACTCTTGGATTCTGTACAAAAAAGAGCAATTCGTCTCGTCGGTGATGCATCGCTTACAAGCTCGCTCACTTCTCTGGAACACCGTAGAAAAGTGGGCGATCTGTCTCTATTTTATAGATATTTCCATGGGCGATGCTCTTCTGAATTATCAGCAATCGTTCCCCCTCTGGCACTCTTCCAGACTAACTCGTCAAGTTAAGTCTTCACATTTGGAGACCTGCAGAACATCTCTCTTCAAAGACTCGTTCATCCAACGAACAGCGAGGCTTTGGAACACATTGCCTAGGGAGGTGTTCCCCGAGGCATATAACCTCCAGAAATTCAAGAAGAACACCAATTCCTACCTGCTTGCCCTTGGTTCTCACCATGTTCTCTGAACATTACAGGATATTCCTTTTCGTGAAAACCACAAAAAAGTGAAAGTGCAGTTTTCTGGCTCGTCCATCGACATCGAGAAACTGGAAATGTACCCGGATGACCAAGTAGTGGACACCCAAGATCCACAAGATCGGTTGCTGACAGTGTCTACCTGTAGATAGCCTCTGAGTTCTTGTCGAATCTTGCAGCAGCTGCTTTTGGACGCTTTTTTGTATGAGGTTGAAGAAAATGAACAGGGTCCTTTTTGGTAGAGAACCATAATTCGATTTGCATGAGAAGGTGTAGGATTCCGTCTCTATTCCCTCCACCTCCGTCTAACAAGTCAAACTGCCATATACTCCGAGATGTGAACGGCGAGGACAAAGAACTCGGGAACTAAGTATTATTATGCTCTGACATTCACGTTGCGGTGTGCTATTTCCTTAATAGAAATAGGAAGGAGTAATCTTGCTCTAATATCACCACCATGCTCTCGCTAAAACTTTCATTTATATACGGAACGGTTCATCAGACGCAGACAACACATCGGATATTAAATGAGCACAATATCCTCAAAATGCAGTTGCTACATGTTCTTTGAATATTTGTCGGATTATTTATGAGAATTTACATTCAAACTGCGGTGTACTTAGTTGGTATTCCTTTTGGTGACTGCCAGTCGGGCCCGTGCATATGGAGATTTCTCATAATACGTTATTCTCTTCGGCTGATCCGACTGAAATTAATTCCTCTTAAAGGAAATACGGAATACGTAGGAAATGAAAATTTCCGACTGAGCTATCACGAGTGCGTTTAGCGTCTACAAGCCATTTTCCACCGACCGACGGATCGTAACAATCCTTGAAATTACTTCTGGAGACTTTCGAAATTCATTTCGGGATAAGGCTGATACGAAGAACGAATGGACTAGGTCGACTATCTTTTATGTCAGCTGGATAGTGAAAGTTTTGAAACGAAAGACGACAAACTCTTTGACCTGAAGCCTACGAGGATGTATTGATATCTTGTTAGCCTAAACCAATTCCATGCATAAACAAAATATTGCGGTACCATATCAACGAACAATAACTTATTACCAGTGTCAGTGTAGAGTTCGACGTCAAAAAAGTAAACCAGAGTTACGCAATAAATTTGAAAAAAGATGTCCACCGAAATTGTAAAAATCGAAAAATTGGAGTATCGAGCCATCATCGAGTACCTGTATTTAAAAGGGTTAAAAGGTAAGCAGATTTACGAAGATATGCTTAATACCCTTGGTGATCAATGTTCTTCGTATGCGACCGTGAAAAATTGAACTGCAAGCTTCAAAAGAAGTATATTTTTAATTGAAGATGATGACCCATCGGGAAGGCCAGGTTCTGTGTCAGTCCCCGAAAATATCGATGCAGTTCATGACATGATTTTATCAGACCGTCGAATTGGGGTTGGGCTAAAACGGATATCTGAAGCACTGAAGATTTCATACGAACGCGTTCATCATATAGTTCACTTCAATTTGGACATGAGAAAAATTTCTGCAAAATGGATCCCCAAATGTTTGAATATTGACTAAAAGCGTACAAGGATAGAAGCATCGCGTTCGATCTGTGCTCGATTTGAAAACGATGTAGACTTCTTAAACTGAATTGTTACTAGGGATGAGACTTGGGTACATTTCAACGATCCAGAAACAAAGCAACAATCGATGGAATGGCGACACTCTGGTTCTCCAAGACCTAAGAAGTTTCGTGCCCAAAAAATCAGCTGGAAAAGTTCTTGCTTCAGTTTTTTGGGATTGCCATGGAGTAATCATGATTGATTTTTTGAATAAGGGTAGAACAATAACAACTGGAGATTACTATACGACATTACTGACCACTCTACGGGAAGAAATTAAAGAGAAAAGAAGCGGAAAGCCATCCGAAGGTGTTTTGTTTTTACAGGACAACGCCCCAGTACACAAATCTCATGTTGCCATGCAAAAAATTCGTGATTTAGGGTTAGAATTACTAGAACACCCCCCTTATTCACCCGATTGGGCTCCGTCCGACTATCATCTCTTTCCTCAACTGAAAAAAAGTTTAAAAGGTCGTAAATTTTCTTCCAACGAGGAGGTAATAAAAGCTGTGGAGGACTGGTTTGCAGAGCAAGAAGAAACATTTTTTTTGAAAGGTCTAGAGACGTTGCAGATTCCCTGTAATAAATGTATTCAATTGGGGAGAATATTCTGAGTAATAAAACATTTTGACATTGAAAGTTTGTTTGGTTCTATAGTAGGCTAAGAATTTTACAATATATCCTCGTATATTTGTCCTAATCTCGATTGATAGTGTTAATGACGTTTTTGAATCTTTCCACAAAACTCCTGAACAAAGCTTGCCTCGTATGGTGTCAGAACTTGCAAATCTACTCGTATTACAGATGCTGAGGAACCTTTCTACTCTACACTTCTGCTTGAAGCAAAGCCGGAGTAGCATTGGCAGCTTACTGAAGCAAATTAGGAATAGTAAGTACACTTGTGCAAAATATATTCATTAGATATATGCCTCAAACTCAACAAATCAAAACCTGCAGACAGAAAAGTAAAGCACAACTAGAGCAAATACTGTCGTACATGTCAATTGACCTTGTGGATCAACATATTGTCGAATTCCAAGGTTCATTAATGGGATTGCTGCAAAATTCTTTCGCCCTGGCTTCATCGAACTCCTTGGTGGACCCATTACTCAAGTCCGCTTTATTGATGCCATCATTTACCGGCATTCCAGAAAAAGAACCATATCAAAAGCAGCGATGGCGGAATCAGACTAGCGCCATCATAACGGGTTATATATAACTCCCTTTTCTCTTTCGGCTTACGTCATTCGCTTTTAACAACTCTGAAACTAATGGATGGCACCATTTCTTCTCTACCTTGTTCGCGGTATGGGCATTGTAAGGTGAGCTTAAAGCGCCCCACCTAAGCCCATTATTCTTTTCCGAAATCGATTCCATAGGCAATAAAAAGAAGGGAAAGGATGAAATGCATTTTTACGTTGAATACTTTTTCAGTAGCTGAAGCGGTCGGAAAACCTTTGTGTCACGGCACTTTTCGGTTTGACAATAGTTTCCTACCTAACTTCGTGGCTCGGTATCAAAGGGGGGAGAGGAAATGCCTCTTGGAAAGGAGTAGACTTGTCATCAGCTATGACTGGATGGAAAATTGATATCTGCGGGTTTTCCTCTGTTTTTGAGACCATGATTTAATCTTTCATAGGAACAAATGAGAAGACGGGCATAACATCGAAGCTTACGAGCAGATCGTTTAGTTTTAAAACTATGGAGAAGCCCACGGTAGTTGTAGGTGAAACTCAAGGTCTAAGTGCTATAGTGGAGCAAGGCAAAGTCGTCATATTCTTATAATTCCACTGACCAATGATGAGAAAGAGACCTATCTATTTCAATCGTACGAAATCTTACACAATATCCGTTATCTCCGTATCTCGTTCCTTAAATTCGTCAAAATTGGGTTTGCCAACGCAATATTGCCACCCATTGTTGCTCCTGTTATTATCCGGCCATTGTAGGGCTGTCAGACATGAAAACTTTTCCTTTATTTTCCCGGTTGTCACCGCGCGGACCCTAGCGCCAAATGAGAATTTTTCTTTGTTCGTTTAACCGCAGCCGTGATACTGATAAAAGGTGCGGGATGGTCGGTGGAAAGCCGGGTGAAAATCGACATCGCGAATATTAGAAGGGGACGATTTTGTTAATCCGGGAACGGAATCCGTGAATGTAGGAGGGTTTGGTTCGAGATTGACTTTTCTGTCCTGTTCGTCTGTTGTCCCAGAACGTTTTATTTAGTTTGAGAGGATGTTGAAAAGGACGCTGCGGACAGGGTTCAAACCTGTGCGAGTAAACCCAATGAATGAGGCCTCCTTTAACACCTCAACATCAGGCATCCAAACATTGATAGGTAGAGAAAAGTTATGCCTCACTTCTCTAGGATGTTTTGATCACTGAGAAGCCTGATGGCAAACTGGGACAAAAGGTTTAAGGATAACTGGCCCACTCAGAGAGATATCTGTACAAGGATTCCAATCACCCTGCCAACAAAAGCGAGGTGAAAGGTAATATTATTATTAGTTGCACCGCGGACTATGACCATGTAGATCTTTCGATCTCTACCCTATTCATTCATTGAAACTCAAGGAGGTCGTCAATGGTGTTAATAGCACCATCAACATCCTCAGGAGCCTTGACCATTACCTTGTAGGTATTCAAGAACGGTTTCCCCATATCAATGGTTCTTAGGCCAGCTAGCTCTGGACACTTGCACACCATGTGTTCAGCTGTTACTGCTTCTGATCTACATAACCTTCAAATCTCATCTGCTAACTTTCCCATACAAATGGTGTTTGTACCGACAGTGACCAGTCAGCAGACCTACCATCTCCCGAAGCTTAGCTCGTGACAGCTTTAGGAGCTTACTGGTAAAGGTCGGTGAAATCATCACGAAGTTCTCGGACTGAGTACGTCCAGGAGTGTTTCTCCAGAGGGTTATTCTGTTATCCAACTCCCACTGTTGGACCACCGCTTCAAATAAGTCTTTTCCAAGCCCACAGAAAGGCTCAGATCGAGCTGGTGTTATCCTTGATGCACTCCTTGCAGGCTCATCGCCTTTTTCATTTCTTTCAACACCACAATGCCCTGGCACCAATAGTAGAGTCACTTAATTGCCTCTGGCCAGTTGCTTTATGGTGTTACTGCTCTCCGAGGTCAGCAGAGATCTGGGATTCCAGGAACCTCAGCGTGACCTGGCTGTCCATGGTGATGAAGACATGCGCCCCTTCGAGGTTAATTTTAAGACCCTCCTGGGCGCATACTTAAACAGCCAGTATCTCGGTCTGTAAAATAGAGGGTTCACTTCCCAGGGGTTCAGAGATACTCAGTTTAGGTCCATATATCTCAATGCCAGTGCCTCTCTGATTTTGATCCTTCGGGGAACCATATGGATGACTTTTTGTCCAAGAGAATCACGAAACTTATTACACTATGACTGTCAGCTATGACACTTTCAAAGGGCGTTTGGAAATCGGAGATTGTTGGCATAACATCTTATTGTTTTTGCCAAGAGGTCTGAATCCAGGTGATTCAATATCCTCATATGTACAACCTGGCTTCCAGGTAGGCAACAATTCTTGAATGGGGATCTAATAACTTGGTAGAATTCAACGCAAACAAAACACAAGCATGTCTTTTCTCTAGAAAAGCCGATCTTACTGTGCCCAGCATAAAATTGTCGGGAGTGACCATACCATTGAAGTCATCCATTTCGATGCTTGGCATTACTGTCGGCAGTAACCTTTCCTGGGAGAATCACGTGAGATCCATTGCTAAAAGTGCATCCCAAAAACTTGGTTTTCTGTTTCGTGCCAAGAGCTATTTCACCTCAGGTCAGCTGCTCATGATCTATAAGGCACAGATTCGACCTGTCTTGGAATACTGTTCCCATATTTGGAGTGCTGCACCTAAACACACCCTAAAACTCTTGGATTCCGTACAAAAAAGGGCAATTCGTCTCGTCGGTGATGCCTTCCTTACAAGCTCGTTCACTTCTCTGGAACACCGTAGAAAAGTGGGCGATCTGTCTCTATTTTATAGATATTTCCATGGCCGATGCTCTTCTGAATTATCAGCAATCGTTCCCCCCCTGGCAGTCTCTTCCAGACTAACCCGTCAAGTTAAGTCTTCACACCCCTTCGAGGTAACTTTGGAGACCTGCAGAACATCTCTCTTCAGAGACTCTTTCATCCAACGAACAGCGAGGCTTTGGAACACATTGCCTAGGGAGGTGTTCCCCGAGGCATGTAACCTCCAGAAATTCAAGAAGAACACCAATTCCTACCTGCTTGCCCTTGGTTCTCACGATGTTCCCTGAACATTACAGGATATTCCTTTTCGTGAAAACCACAACATTAAAAAAAAAAACAAGGAGCTTCTTGTCAAAGGATATTCATATTGCTTCCAACCGGCTGCATTTCCACATATGTAGATGTAAGGGAGCGAGGTGAAAGGTGAAGGGAAGAAGAGAGTCCCTATGTTTGTAGTGCATAGTTGTGAAAGCCTTCTTCAATATTTAAATGCCATAACCATATATTCTTTCGAGCGAGAACAGGAAACACAGTCTTGCAAACGTGTTCTACGAGCGAAACACCTTCATTAAGCTATTTTCACGTTTCTTCGAACCGTGATTGCACCTCTGGAAATAATAATAATTTTCATCGGCGAGCTATTTTCGGCGAGAGCGTTTCCGACATCCGTATTTTTTCTACAGGCTGACGTGTCATTAGCCCCCTTGATAAATGCTGCATATTAGGCGACCTTGTAATGATTTCGGCAGGCTTTACGACTCGAGCTCAAGTCGCAGGTAATTTTCCAGCCAATTCCACGATGTTTGTTTTACGCGAAGGTTATTTATTGGGTGGGATTTCAGAACGCTTCGTTTTATGTCCACGAGAAGTTAGAAATAACCGCAAAGGTGCCATCGGATGGAATCAGTTGGTGAAGATGTTTTGCAGTGGGTTCTCACGAAGATACTTTGGTATTTTATACACTGAACTTTAGGGAAACAAGAGAAGGAGTTCATGTCTTTTTTTAATGAATTCGCCTTGTCAGGGCAAGAAGAAAGTCATCAGAGTCAATCCCAAATGAATAGCTGTAATTTCTTGACATGCTATACACATTCATGTTGGCGCCACGCTTGCCGTCCTATTTATAATAGGCCTTTCAAGGTACAACCCCAAGTTCCCGTGTCCTCCCGCAGGAACACACATCCTCCACCTCTCCCATTCTGAATAATTCACCTTGATGAGATAACTGGCTCTCCAATTACTCATTCCGCCCTAATTATATCATCTTAACTATCTCCAGCTGATTGCGCGCTATTCAAGGAATCCCGTCTCAGACTCGCGACGCATTTCCTCCTAATCCTTTTCCTTCCCCTCCCTGCCCGTCGCACGTTAATTGAACGGATTGTTTGGCGTTTAATTCGGTTCGCCTCAATCAAAATCGCGACTGATTCATCCAGCCGACGACCGGCGCTAGCTAGTTTCACGTTTGGAGCAGCGAGCGCGATGGAAAGTGGAAATCCGCGTACTTTTCTGGTTCTCCTGATGTTTTGATGGGGTTTGGAGCACTCTTTGGATTTTTTCTATCCGCAGTTATCTCTAGTTTCAATGCGAATGGTTTCAGTTTCAAGAATTCTAATGCGAGTTATTCTCATTAGGCTAGTTTTAGTGCGAGTTATTCTGATCCGAATTATCCAATGCGAGTTGGCTCTTCGCGAAAAAAATCAGAAAATCTAAACTGTTCTACTCTGATGGATGAAAATAGGTTTTTTGATTCACAAAGGATCAATCTATATGCAAAAAAATCGGCATTTGTATAAATCAATTTTTCTGGGAAATACGGCAGTCCAAAAATTACCTATTTTTCGCGATTTTTCGACTAAAGGTCGATTAGTTTTTCCGAGAAATTTTTGGACTTTGGAAAGACGTAACTTCTACAAAAATTGGAATTGAGAGGAGTTGATTATTTTGGTTATACTTTGTTTCTTTAAGAATGAAATGGTGTATTTTTTAAGTACCTGAGACGAGGGGTTTGGATTTTCTAATTTTTTCGATTTTCCATCAACCATATTTAAAAAACAATTAGTCTCAGAGAAAATCTGTTTGGATTTTCTTAGTCTACGGCATCGAATTAATGAATGGTGAAAATTTCGTATCGATCGGCGAGATTTTCCTATGGAAAAATTTCGATTTTTCGAAAAAATTTGTTTGGCTCCGATCGATTTCAAACTCACACCATTTACTAATTCGAGGACGTAGATTAAGAAAATCCCATCAGTTCTTCCGTGAGGAAAACAGTTTTCGATTTACGAACGATGAAAAGTCGGAAAATTTGGACCTTCGTGAAAAAAATCAGAAAATATGAGTAATTGAGTAAATTGAGCGATTCCAAAGTTATTCTATTGCGAGTTATTCCAATGCGAATAGTTTAAATGTGAGTGATTCTTATTCCAGTATTTCTAAAGCGGGTTATTTTAATACGAGTTATTCTAATTGTGGTAGTTTTAGTGCGAGTTATTCAAATGCGAATTTTTTCAATGCGAATGGATCAAATGCGAGAAGTTCTAGTTGGAGTGATTCCAAAGCGATTCCAAAGTTATTCGGATGCCAGTTATTGTAATGCGAGTTATTCCATTCCCAATTATTTTAATGCGAGTTATTCTAATGCGAGTTATTCTAATGCGAATAGTTTCAATGTGAGTGATTCTAATCCCAGTATTCCTGAAGCGAGTCATTTTGATACGAATTATTCTAATTGGGGTAGTTCTAGTGCGTGTTATTCTTATCCGAATTATCCAATGCGAGTTGTTCTAATGCGAGAAGTTCTAGGATTGAGTAGTCCCAAAGCGATTCCATAGTAATTTCGATGCGAGTTATTGTAATGCGAGTTATTCCATTTCCAATTATTCTAATGCGAGTTATTCCAATGCGTATAGTTTCAATGCGAGTGATTCTTATTCCAGTATTCCTAAAGCGGGTTATTTTAATACGAATTATTCTAATTGGGGTTTTTTTAGTGCGAGTTATTCAAATGCGAATTTTTTCAATGCGAATGGATGAAATGCGAGAAGTTCTAGTTTGAGTGATTCCAAAGCGATTCCAAAGTTATTCTGATGCCAGTTATTGTAATGCGAGTTATTCCATTTCCAATTATTCTAATGCGAATAGTTTCAATATGAGTGATTCTAATTCCAGTATTTCTGAAGCGAGTCATTTTAATACGAATTATTCTAATTGGGGTAGTTCTAGTGCGTGTTATTCTTATCCGAATTATCCAATGCGAGTTGTTCTAATGCGAGAAGTTCTAGATTGAGTAGTCCCAAAGCGATTCCATAGTGATTTTGATGCGAGTTACTGTAATGCGAGTTATTCCATTTCCAATTATTCTAATGCGAGTTATTCTTATGCTAATAGTTTCAATGTGAGTGATTCTAATTCCAGTATTTCTGAAGCGAGTTATTGCAATGCTAGTTATTCTAATTGAGGTAGTTCTAGTGCGAGTTATTCAAATGCCGGTGGTTCCAATGCAATGGTTCTAGTTTCAGTAATTCCAGATCGAGTTATACCGATGCCAGTTATTGTAATGCGAGTAATTCTAATGCGAGTTCTGAATGCGAGTTGTTCTAATGTGGATAGTTTTAATGCGAGATATTCTTATACGAGTAATTCTAATGGAAGTTGGTTTCTAATTATCACTTTCTACTATGATTTAGCGAAACCCCGATATGGGCAAAAATTACAAGCTCGGTCCCGACGTAAAATGGACCTAGAATTATTCATGTGATCGCGAAAGCCTCCCTATTCATTTGCTGTTGACTTAACCCCTCCACGCCTCGCCGTAATAACAGGGATCGAGCAAACACCGTTTCGAAAACGTCCAAAACGACTACAAATATTTTTGTTTATCCGGGAAATTACTTCCGATTTCGATTTTCTCAAACGTTGTATTAATTTCAGTCACGAACTTCCGCAAGAGACGCTCACCTTGATGTATTAGATGTGACAAACAAATTGACGCGATTTCGGGGTGAAAGAGATGAATTGTGTCGTGGAAAATTAGATTTTTTTGGGAGAAGGAGGGATCTGGGAGGTTCCAAGGGGGTTAGGGTGGCAGGAGGCTTGTTAAGTGACGGTTTGTCAACTGCTCGTCTCAGCGGTTGATTGGGAAGATCTGACAACCATCTGCGACGAAGTTGAAATAATTTTGAGGTGCAACACAAGAAAATATTGCAAAAGAAGAGTTTGTAACATGCTAGAGATCTTTAATTCTACATCAGGGGGTCGTTTGTTGCTCTATTCAGATAAGTGGTATTCAATGACGACGTATGGTTGTGACATGTGAACTCTAGCAACTTGTGTGAGCTTCCGTCAATTGGAATCGTCCAATGAGATCTAATAGAGAGCTCTATGATAGCCTGCACAATCTCTTGGCGTTGCTTATATCATCGTCCAGTTCAGTTCGTTTCTGTCTCTGAATATCTGACGGGAAAGATCGACAAAAACCGTCCAATTCAAACTCCCATTTCGAAATCATTCCAAACAGTTCACACGTCTGACTGACTCGATGCCGTAACCCGTGTTAAATTGGATGTTGCAACAAAACACGTAGTTCACGGTCAGTCGATTCTGTTTTTGCCTATCTACCTCCGCAATTTACCTATCCGAAAAAAACAAGCGTCCGTTTTGTGCATGACAATGCCAAATTATAAATTACATCCGAATTAAACTATCTAATTGGGACGCTGCCGTAAACTGGACACATTCATTATCGTTCACGTCATGGAAGTGCCCCGGTTTGATTCGAAATACACGCAGAATTGGACCTGACGATTCGATGCGGACGATTTTGCAGATATCAGGTAATTAGGATAGTCCGGTCTGATGTGCGGGGTTGCCAGATCGGCGGACTTAACCTCACCTAACCTATATGTAATGGAAATCTCGCTCTTCAACGTTCAGACGTACTTGTCTTCAAAGAATTGGCATAAACCTAGCAAAGCAGTTTGTAGATCATTGAATGAGACTTCAAGAATGCTGAAGATACTGGCAGAGCCGCTAGAAGAGTCAACTGTTGCACCACAACCAAGACTCAGAAACACAAAAATAAACCAATTAAGAAACTGTGTTTGTAGTCCAAGGCCAAAGACCCAACAATTCACATCGTGATCAAACTAAATCAAGCGTGTATAATTGGGCTCGGAGAGGTGGACGCGTATCCATAGTGACTAATGCCCCCTGCCGATATAAATCAAGCGGCCTCCACCTTATTTCCACCTCAGCCATGGTTTAATGAGCGATGTATCAGCGGTCTATGGGGGACAGGTAGCAAGATTGGGCGGACATGAAAGATGGCGGACGAAAGTTTAGATAACCTGTTTGATGAAGCAGAAATGGCGGTGTTCGAACGCTGTTTCCGGTGAGACGTGGAGGGGCTGAATGGAGGACAATTCACGATATTCGATTATGGATATCGGCTGATGAGGCTCTGCACGAGCTTGGTTCATTCTGAAATACGATTTTAGATGTCTCCCCACTTCAATTTTCTACTCTGCGCTTTGTCTTCAATCAACCTGTTTTTGAGCACGTCTTTGTTAATTTTAAGGTCACTGGAAGGCCATTCTGCTGCCTATCTCTCTGCAAACATTTCATTCGAAAAATGCATTATTGTTGAACAGGGTAGACCCTTGCTCAAAGAAGTTTCAAAAGGATAACGTCGAATATCTACCAGGTTTTTGCGAGGCTTGATTCTGTATGTAATCTCCACGGTAGAAAACACACTTTGTTGTTCTTCTCTGACAATGAAGCTTCTCCAAAACCACTTGTTGCTCCTTTACCATTTTTCCCATCAAAACCGCAATCAACGACCTGTACCTCGGCACAAAGAAAGATTATTACATTAGCATCCATATTGAACAGACTTGCGAGGGTCCTGCACACAGGACGAAATATATATTCGATAATTCTTCACCCATTCCGCTTTAATCGAGACGCACTTGTCGGCAGCAGCCTCCGGCGTTAGGTGGACGCACGTGGGGTTCACCGTTATTTTCATCCCCTGATTGCCGAATGACTCACCGGCACATAGGGGTGGCTACCTATGGAACAGGGGTGGAAGGAAATGGGGTGGCGTCTACCTCTCGTTACCGAGCTCTCCAGCATCTGTGCGTGTGTCTACAGATCAAAGTAATCAAGATGCACTTGTTTAGTTTGTATACTTTCGTCCGATGCCACCCCCTCCTGCACCCCGCCGGTGTTATATTACAGAGTGTGGAGTAGCGAGCAAATATTCATTTTGAACGCGAGTGGTTCGCAAGGATTGGGATCACTGGATTTATTTTATGCTAACTCGTTGAGAATTCTACATACGAGGATATATTGAAAAATTCTTAGCCTATTATAGAACCAAACAAAATTTCAATGTCAAAATATTTTACTACTCAACATATTATCCTCTTAATTGAATACATTTATTACAGCGAACCTGCAACGTCTCTATACCTTTCAAAAAAAATGTTTCTTCTTGCTCTGCAAACCAGTCCTCCACAGCTTTCATTACCTCCTCGTTGGAAGAAAATTTACGACCTTTTACACTTTTTTTCAGTTGAGGAAAGAGATGATAGTCGGACGGAGCCAAATCTGGTGAATAAGGGGGGTGTTCTAGTAATTCTAACCCTAAATCACGAATTTTTTGCATGGCAACATGAGTTTTGTATAGTGGGGCGTTGTCCTGTAAAAACAAAATACCTTTGGATAGCTTTCCGCGTCTTTTCTCTTTAATTTTTTCCCATAATGTGGTCAGTAATGTCGAATAGTTATCTCCAGTTATTATTCTACCCTTATTTAAAAAATCAATCATGATTACTCCATGGCAATCCCAAAAAACGGAAGCAAGAACTTTTCCAGCAGATTTTTGGACACGAAACTTCTTAGGTCTTTGAGAACCAGAGTGTCGCCATTCCATCGATTGTTTCTTTGTTTCTGGATCGTAGAAATGTACCCAAGTCTCATCCATAGTAAAAATTCGGTTCAAGAAGTCTACATCGTTTTCAAATCGAGCACAGATCGAACGCGATGCTTCTACCCTTGCACGCTTTTGGTCAACATTCAAACGTTTGGGGATCCATTTTGCAGAAATTTTCCTTATGTCCAAATGGACGTGAACTAAATGATGAAAGCGTTCGTATGAAATCTTCAGTGCTTCAGATATCCGTTTTAGCCCAATTCGACGGTCTGATAAAATCATGTCATGAACTGCATCGATATTTTCGGGGACTGACACAGAAACTGGCGTTCCCGATCGGGTATCATCTTCAATGGAAAATTTACCTCTTTTGAAGCTTGCAGTCCAATTTTTCCCGGTCTCATACGAAGGACATTGATCACCAAGGGTATTAAGCATATCTTCGTAAATCTGCTTACCTCTTAACCCTTTTAAATACAGGTACTTGTTGATGGCTCGATACTCCAATTTTTCGATTTTTACAATTTCGGTGGACATCTTTTTTCTTAATTCATTGCGTAACTCTGGTTTACTTTTTTGATGTCAGTAGTAGAGCAATAAGAGTTCTAGACCACTTTGAATTTTAAAAAATTTAAAATTGGAATTTGAACCTCATTAGCTTTAGGAATTTCGGGAATTGGTAACCCGAAATTCCTAAAGCTAATGAGGTTCAAATTCCAATTTTCAATTTTTCAAAATTCAAAGTGGTCTAGAACTCTTATTGCTCTACTACTGATGTCGAACTCTACACTGACACTTCTAATAAGTTATTGTTCGTTGATATGGTATCGCAATATTTTGTTTATGCATGGAACTGGTCTAGGCTAACTAGATATCAATACATCCTCGTAAATTTTGTAAAAAAAAAATGCCTGGACCTCCAAGAATAATAATCAAGAGATCTATTCAAATTGTGAAGTCTTCACGTTCAAGTTGAGACTAAACAACTGATACGCCTTACGTGCTGGCAACTGAAGAGCTTCAACCTCTCGAGAAAAAAGGGTCGGGAGAAAGAATACCGAACAAATTATAACGTAAAAATCCTGAGAGGAGCCGGAGGTAAATCTCATTTTCCCAGTTTTATAACGGGACATTGTTTTTGACGGCTCGCATTAAAAAAGCGTCTGAGTCTCGTGTTAAGGTGCTAATGTTTTCGCCTTGCGTTTATAGGAGGAGACGTTGGGGAAATTAAATTTCACCGAAGGAACAAGGTGAGGCGTTCTTTCTGTTCGTGACAAGGCGGGAGAGACGCGCCTAATGGAAGAGCAGATGGTGTGAATGAGCAATTCGGTTTTAATTTTCGCAGGTGGAGACGCCCGCGACGCCGCCGATGCAGCCCGGGGACGCCGGGTGCACCGCGACGCCTCCTTTGTTCCGAACCGCTGTTGCTTGCGAGTTTTGCCATTTTTGTCGGTTCCAGTAATTAATTTCGTGTTCGAACAGGGACGATTGTTTTTTTTTTGTTCGTTCATTGGAATTGGCGAAAAATAATAGGAGCACAATGTTTCATATTTCAACAGGGAGTCTTCCTCACAAACTTGTTGGGTTATTTGGAAGAAGTAAAACGACAGATTAGGAGAAAAAAAATTGAATGTAAAAAAACAATTTTTTCCCATTGGAATTGTAAACTTTGAAAATTCGTCAAGGCTTCTGTAGGCAAGCTACAGTTTTGAAATTTCGGTGCACAATGAGGCATTTATTCCTCTTCAAAAAAAACATCATTCGAAGCATGTATGAAGGATAGATAAGTAGAAAAAAAATTAAATGTAGAATAAAAAAACCTTTTTTTTCAATCACAAACTTCGTCAAGACTTCTGTAGGCAAGCAACAAATATGAAATTTTGGTGCAAAATGGGGCATATATTCCTCTTCGAAAAAAACATCACTCGAAGCGTTTGTGATGGACATATTAGGAGAAACAAAATTAAATGCAGAAAAAAATCACAAGCTTTGAAAATTCGTCAAGGCTTCTGTGGAAAAGCTACAGTTTTGGAATTTTGGTGCACATTGGGGCATTTATTCCTCTTCGAAAAAAACATCACTCGAAGCGTGTGTGGCGGAAAGAATGAAAGAAAAAAAATTGAATGTAAAAAAAAAAAATTTTTCCGAATCACAAACTTTGAAAATTCGTCAAGGCTCCTGTGGGCAAGCTACAGTTATAAAATTCTGATGCAAAATTGAGCATTCATTCTACTTCCAAAAAAATATTACTCAGAGTGTGTGTAATGGACAGATTAGGAACAACAAAATTAAATGCAGAAAAAAAACTTTTTTTTCAAATCACAAACTTTGGAAATTCGCCTAGGCTTCTGTGAGCGAGCTAAAGTTACTTAGTTTTGGTGCAAAATGGGGCATTTATTCCTCTTCGAAAAAAAAACATAACTCAAAGCGTGTGTGATGGACTTCTTAGGAGAAACAGAATTAAATTTAGAAAAAAAACTTTTTTTCAAATCACAAGCTTTGAAAATTCGTCAAGGCTTCTGTGGGACAGCTACAGTTTTGGAATTGAGGTGCACATTGGGGCATTCATTCTTCTTCGAAAAAAACATCACTCGAAGCGTGTGTGGTGGACAGAATAGGAGAAAAAAAATTGAATGTAAAAAATTTTTTTTTTCCAAATCACAAACTTGGAAAATTCGTCAAGGATCCTGTAGGCAAGCTACAGTTATAAAATTCCGGTGCAAAATTGGGCATTTATTCTCCTTTCAAAAAAACATTACACGAACCGTGTGTGGTGAACAGAATAGGAGAAAAAAAACAAAATGTAGAAAAATTTTTTTTTTTCAAATTTCAAACTTCAACAATTCTTCAAGGCTTCTGTGGGCAAGCTACAGTTATATGAAATTTTGGTGCGCAATGGGACATTTATTTCTCTTCGAAAAAAACATCACTCGAAGCGTGTGTGCTGGACAGATCAGGAGAAAATATTAAATAAAGAAAAAAAAAATTCCATTCGAATTATAAACTTTGAAAATTCGTCAAGGCTTCTGTGGGCAAGCTACTGTTATTAGATTTCGGTGCGAAATGAGGCATTCATTCCCCTTCGAAAAAAATCACTCGAAGCGTGTGTGGTGGGCAGATTAGAAGAAAAAACATTAAATGTAGAAAAAATCACTTCTCCAATTAGGATGAAGTCAAAAATGGATCGATGAATGGACAACGACCAAAGAACCGGCATTTTTCGCTATGTGATCCATTAATTGTCAAAAAGATGAAAACATTGGATGTATGGGCGTTTTTTCAGAATACGACAACAATAGTTTCGTTTCAAAAAAGCCTTCTAGCTGCTATCGATTGTCGCCTCCAAATCAACAGAGGTGGGACGAACCTCTCAAGATATTTACGTGTCATCCAATGGCAGTAAAACCTGCAAACGCGTTTATGCTAACTAGATAGCAAATGCAATTAATTTTATATTCCGGTATCGAAGAGGTCTCCTCAGCCATTATGCCAGTTGAGGCGCGAATCGAATACCTAATCCGGTCTTTACTATTTTCACTGCCACTTGGCGAAAACAATTTCCATCAACGCAAAAAATCGATTATGGACTGGAACACACAGAATTGTGGAGCACATTGTTGGGGTTTTCAGATTCATCTACAACAGTTTCCACTACTAGATTGTTGACAGGAGCAAAATCATCACTACTTTACAAATGAGTCTCACTTGCCTTTAAGCATGTAACCTTTTCATATTTCAAATCTCTGGAGGTGAACGATCTCATCATGATCGATACAGACCTTTTACAGCCTTGAAAAAAGAAGGGAGAAAAGCGTAAAGGTAAACAGCACGTCCTAGAACGTCAAATAAATTCAGATCCCATCACGGCAACGGCCATATAGGCAACGATGTTATATTAGCCAGGGAACACCTTGCTTTGTCCGTGAGCGAAATAATAGCGAAGCACACGAGAAGCCATCATCAGCTTGCTTCTTTCATAAGGACCATGCTGTTCCTTAATATCCCGCTTCTTTCCTTCCCCTTGTTTTGCCCCTGTTTCTCTTTTCTTCGCTAAATTGATTATCGAGAGCCATGGAAGTATAATACGGACTAATTCTATTGGACCTACTCGGAAGTTACGAACTTGCAGATACGATATGAACGGAATAGCAATTCTCGTTAAGAAATGAGTTGTTTTGATACTATTGAGAAATGGGGAGGGACTCGGAAAAATTCGGAGATCTGGCACACTGAAAATTGATTCCATGCAAATATCTTGAGTAATTTGAGGTAGATTAAAAAAGAAGACATTAAAATAAAGCCTCCAATCTCATCATCAACACTGTGAGAGCTACCCCGAAGGCAAAACTTCTGTCCTCAGTCTCCTTCACCGTCTGGCATCAAGGGGCTGTGATATGGAGGAAAAATAGTCACGTCTCCCCCTTTCTTCGCCCCTTTTCCCTGCGTCCCTTCGGAGGGGAACGACGCTAGTTTGGAACAGGTAAAAATGATGGCGTCTTGGAGTCAGGTGCACAAAGCAGAGTTTGCGGACTGTGGGGTGCTAGGACGAGGGTGAACAGGAAGAAGGTGGAAGTGTCACGGTTCGAAGCACAAATCGATTGCGAACTGACAAGAGTTCTACTCCATTTCTTACGGAGGGGATTCGTGACTGGTCTGTATCCTTGAGCCCTACCGATTTTGGAGGTATTTGTCTATAACTCTATAGGATAGCGACGATACACTATCCAGGACGTTGCACACGTTGACTAAACGTTCAGAGGACAGAAAAAGCTTACATGCCCCCCCCCCTGAGATTTGTATGGCCCTATCGTTTTTCAGCTTAACACCTTCAATATTTCAATAATTTTTATTTTGCCCCCCCTGAGAAAAATTTCTGCGGGCGCCCATGGACCCAAGAGATGGTTTCGAACATCAACCTTTTGAGGGAGTTGAGTGTTTCTCTTTCATCCATTGAGGATTTTCGGTGGACCAGGGGCTGCAGCTTTGATGACCAGCATAACCATTAAGAGAAAAAGGTCACTGTTAAGAAATCATTGGATGATATTGTTGACCAACATGTCCATCATTTCGAAACAGTTCTGAACCGGGAAAAACCTCCTACGAATCATCTCTACCTTCTCTTCAATCGCGAATATAAATCATCTCGGCTCTGTTTACGTTCACGGCAGCTTTAAAAGCCTCGATATTCGGCCTGAGCGCTATTTAAATAAACCAAATGCCTCACCTGAGTGACATGAATTTATTTTCGACTGCCGATAAATTACGCGCTGATCAAGCCGGGTGTGAATTTTTCTAACGTCATCCTGATGGCTGGGATACACAAACGCTTTACTAATTAAAATGCTGGGGTATTGAAGTGAGAAGCAACTGGCATATTTATAGGCTGATAAATGAGAAGGTAGGAGCTTTGGAAGAACAACGCAGCGGTGGTGGGTGTCGATTTCTTGTGAAGGTGAGACATCGCCTTTGATTCTCACAATGACATGGAATATTCGCACTTCCATCTTGTTTGCTTAGAGAATTATTTCGTTTTGACCTTAGACCATCGAAAGAGGAGACACAGCATCTCATTCATAAATTCGAGAATTGGTGAAGCCAAAATTAAGTCAGTTTTTAATGAGTGGGGCGAAGATATCATGAAGGATAGCAATATCATTCTATAATGCCGTGTCAACATTGCAGAATCTCACTTTGAAAGGTCCAGTGGCGTGGTGTTATCTGTATTGAAGAATGGAAATGAAATTACAAGTGAATCAACTCTGACGAATTCATACAATGTTCCGAACATTGGAACAGATTCGGAGTTCGATAAACAGTCAGCTTAATTCAGAATTGATAACCAAATGTTCACGCACAAATGAGTAAATGAATTTCAATCAAGTAGGGGAAATACGTACAAAATGACATATATGGACAAAATGACATAGGCATCAAAACTTGAGTTCGGAGGTATGAAATGCGGAACTGCCTACCACATTACACGACCCGAGTGGCTTCAATTAACCTCTGAAAATTAGCAAGAGCTACTCTGGTTCATTCGGTCGTTATGAGTGATAACAGAAATCAATAGGTCACGAGTTTTTTTTCATTGCGCCAAATTCTTAGAAGAAATGGCCAGTTTTCGCCATTTTTTTCATTCAAATTGCATTCAATTCAAACTTTACTTATTTGTCATTGTATTCACGGAGCTTTTTGTATGCTGAATATACTTTTTGTATGAATTCGATACATTTCTAGTTCTATATCGCTATATGGACAAAATGACATATACAGTGAACGGACAAAATGACATAGGTATTTCAGCTGAATTAACCGTATCTACCGGACAAAACCAAGACAATCCATATCAGGCTCCATCAGCAAACAAAGAATAAGGACTTGTCAATAACATATTCAAAACAAAATCTTCATCTGCGGCTAATAAAGGCAATGCATCTTAACCTACTCTTGCTGATCCTATGAGGAGGTTTCTCCAATCCCTAAGGGACGATTTATAAGTGAACAAGGCAAACGTGAGCCGAGGACTCGACAAACGTACTTAGTTTCAACTTCTACACCTAATAAGATTGCAATCAAATCAAAAAAGAGCCCATACCTCCCCCAAAAACAAGGAGACAAGTCCCTAGGGCATTATTTAAAGAAGACAATGAAGTAAAAAATGTTCCTAGCAACTTTCGAGATCATGAAGACGACTGTTCAGTGTCCATCTTATTGTTATGAGACCTTTTTTCCCGATTTAGATCTTCTCCAGGATTAGCCCTGAAGAAGACTTGTTACAGTGCATGCATTGCTTGCATTGGGCTCACGCATCTTGTGCTGATGTTCCTAGAAGAACCAATCGTTTCATTTGTGAACTTTGTCAGTAGTTTTGTAACTATAAGTAGAAAAATACAGTTGCCTATTGCCGGTATGTCATTTTGTCCATAGCATGCGAACAAATTGAATTTCGTTCATCCCAATTTATCTAAGAATATTTTATTTCTTGGTACTTTTATTTCATAAAGGTTGATTAGATTTTATTAAAAAATGAACCAAAGATCAGAGGTGTCGAATATGACATTACTGTGATTCACTACTAACAAGTTATGCCTCTGAAATGAAACCCTATGTCATTTTGTACGTACTTCCCCTACTTTTCGTTTCGATTGAGAGTTAATTTTTCTCGATTTGAAAGACTCAACCAGTCTTGCATTTGCCTTTTCTCTTGTGCGAGCAGCATTCAAAAGCAAATTCAGGGAGTATGTCATTGGGTTCATACCGTTCGACGATCAGTTCAAAACGCGATTCGGGATTTCTCACGATAGAGACCACCGATTTATATGGGGTTTTCACTATTATTCAATTTGAAGAGTTCTTCAAGTGGGAAAGTTCATAACTTTTTTTTTTCGTCGAGTGAAAAAAAAATCTATGTTTTTTTTTCGATGAAAAAAAAAGTTATGAACTTTCCCACTTGAAGAACCCTTCAAATTGAATAATAGTGAAAACTACATATAAATCGGTGGTCTCTATCGTGAGAAATCCCGAATCGCGTTTTGAACTGATCGTCGAACGGTATAAACCCCTCTTAATTGTTTAGGATGAAGAATCCCGTTTGACTTTTGGAAGAGCCTCTATAGCCTACCATAGACAGTCCATAAAAGCAATGCCCCAATATTAGTACATCATCGATCAGGAACAAAGACGCTGATCCGGGACGTGAAGGGGTCCGTATCGTGGTTTACGATAGGCGGGCAAAAACACACAAATGTGCTCGAGTAGGTTTATTGCCGGCTGAAATGGAAGCGAAAGCAATTTCCAGATGAGTTATGATACATTATCTACCTATATAACGGAGGAAACTAGCGAATTTTTGCAGGTGTGCTGTGCGGTTGAGGTCTTCGGGAGATCGCCCCCTCTATATGAGATCGTAAATATTGGCGGTTTACGTTGTCATCTGTTACCTACAGCCCCAGCTTCTTTTCACCTCTGTTCTGGATGGGAGGTGATGATCGTTCTCACCGTAAAAGTTATTGCTGGAGCGATGGGATTAATACTGATGTGGGGGTTCTGGGGGGAAGTACAGGGGGGCGATATCTCGAAATGGTTCATGCAGGTGAGGCCGTATGAGAAAAGTTTCACCATCGGCTTCTTTACAACTGCAATGAATGTTTCTTGCTGATTTTGGATATTCTACACCTATGATCTTTGGCCCTGTCTTTATTAAATCTAATCAGCCTTCATGAAATGAAAGTACCAAAAAATAAAATATTCTCAGATAAATTGGTATAAACAAAATTCATTTTGTCCGCATGCTATGGACAAAATGACATACCGGCAACAGGCAACTGTATTTTTCTACTTATAGTTACAAAACTACTGACAAAGTTTACAAATGAAACGCTTGGTTCTTCTAGGAACATCAGCACAAGATGCGTGAGCCCAATGCATGCATCCTAACCAGTCTTTTCCAGGGATAATCCTGGAGAAGACTGGTTCTTTCTCGATCTGAATCACGAAAAAGGTCATAACAATAGAAATAGACAGATGGATAGTCGTCTTCATCATCTCGAATGTTGCTGGGAACATTTTCTTCTTCACTGTCTTCTTTGAATAATGCCCCAGTGACGTGTGTTCTTTTTTTTGGAGGAGGTATGGCTCATTTTTTGATTTGATTGCAATCATATTAGGTGTAGAAGTTGAAACTAAGTATTAGTTTATCGTGTCTTCGGCTCACGTTTGCCTTGTCCACTTATGAATCGAATCGTCCATTAGGGATTGGAGGAACCTCCTCATAGTATCAGCAAGGGTAGGTTAAGATGCATTGCCTTTATTAGCCGCAGATGAATATTTTGTTATGAATATGTTAAGACAAGTCCTGGCTCTTTGTTTGCTGATGGAGATTGTACCTGAATTATGTCCAGAATTTTCTGAAGAATCCAAAAAATAGATAATATACAGGGGGTTGCATTTGAAATGAGAAAGTTGGTATTGGCCACGGTCGCATGGAACACTCTATATAATTTTATTGTCTTGAAAAATATGCGCATTCAAAATTACAAATCGACGTGTCCGAGCGTTTTTCCCAACACCCCCTCATTTATTCGTTATCAAATTTATTCCATTTGGCTGTTACACTCTGTATATATGATACGTGCATAATATTGTAGAGAAACACTGATGAATTTACAGGTTTCTAATGTGATGTCGTAAGTTAACACATTTTTTGCGCTTACATTGCAAACGCTGACTGAACCCCACGAGATAAATCAAAATGATGTACTCGGTATTGTACTCCTAAAAAAGGTCAACAAAAAGTCCGCGATGGTACATGTCTATCTCTTAAGGATAACCCACAATAACCATTTTTTATCGTTTACATTTTACGGGAAAAATGGCTTATTTAGGAAGTTATTTTAAGCAATACAGCATTAATCCTTATCCAATTAAGTACCTTAAATACATTGTCCATTCAATATAGATCAATATGGCCCTTTACAGCATGTAATTTAGATGAATATTATCGAAGATATTACAGATTTAAAATGCAGGGACATTTCAGTCCAATTTTTCCAGTATATACCAATGGCATTAGTGATATATGTATATAGTGTTGAGGCATCTTCCATAGGAAATTTATGAAAATGTATAGACCTAATTTACTTTTCCTTGAAGAGCAATTGAAATCACAACAGTTACAATTGTAACTTTTCATCTCGAATTCGCCAATAGAGAGTTTGTAACGTATCTCAGACATGCTACCAGACCAATTTACGCTGTTGCTGTTCCTCGCCCACACACAGCGTTGTCTTATTAATTCAGGCTTGTATGAAGACGGCTGTGGCATTCATCTGTATACAGATAGAAACTGTTGCAGATTGAAATGAAAACAACACGATCCTTTATTTAACATAACTTTTCTGGTTTGGTCCGTGGAGAATCTAGACCTGTGTGTCGTTCCTACATTTTTCCATGATCCCCCGTTATCGACGGGCCTCCACCCTTTCGCCCTTAGGTACAGGGGCGTCGGGAATAATACACCGTTGCAGCAGCCTTAACGAACAACCTTTAATAGCATCCCTGATGGTTTCCATCGAGAGACGAAGGGCTGAAGCGTCGAACAATCGCAATAAATGCGAAGGACGCCCGCAGGCGTCCGCCGTGGGAAAGACGCTCCACCTGGCGTCGTCAGGGGAGGCACGTGAGGCCACGTGACCCATTCAACGGTAAGTATCGGCGCTGATTGACCGTTGAATGCCCTGAGGTAACTTCACAATGTTCGGTGATTATCCCTCGGTCTGTGTGCCGAGCGCTGTTTGTCTAACCTCTTTCGGATTTTGTGCACCTCCAGGCCCCCGGCGATTGATTTTGAATAATGGGGATTGTAATAAAATTTCTTTGTGAAGTCGACGCACAAAGGGGATGTTCCGTTTGTTGGCCTGTTCTCATGATTCGGGATCTTGTTTACATGTCGCGATGAGATATTGGGGGTTTGGACTGATTGGCACAAGGATTACGATTTTGGTGGAGCTGACTGAATTAGAAACTCGAGCTAGTGTTAGACATGACTGTATCTAAGCTAGGTAGTTGACCATATTCAAAAGCTATCGGTTGCAGCTTTTTGAGCGTTCTTGGGTTGGCAGCAATAATAATAAGTCATCACTGTCATTACTGATTTGAAATAAGCCCGCCAATTCATTAACATTTAGGTTTCATTATATTCTTTATGAAATTTAGGTGTAGGTACACAAGATGTACTTAGGGGAAATACGTACAAAATGACATATATGGACAAAATGACATAGGCATCATAACTTGAGTTCGGAGATATGAAATGCGGAACTGCCTACCACATTACACGACTCCAGTGGCTTCAATTAACCTCTGAAAATTAGCAAGAGCTACTCTGGTTCATTCGGTCGTTATAAGTGATAACAGAAATCAATAGGTCACGAGTTTTTTTTCATTGCGCCAAATTTTAGGAAGAAATGGCCAGTTTTCACCATTTTTTCATTCAAATTGCATTCAATTCAAACTTTACTTATTTGTCATTGTATTCACGGAGGTTTTTGTATGTTGAATATACTTTTTGTATTAATTCGCTACATTTCTAGTTTTATAACGCTATATGGACAAAATGACATATACAGTGAACGGACAAAATGACATAGGTATTTCTGCTGAATTAACCGTATCTACCGGACAAAACCAAGACAATCCATCTCAGGCTCCATCAGCAAACAAAGAATCAGGACTTGTCTTAACATATTCATAACAAAATCTTCATCTACGGCTAATAAAGGCAATGCATCTTAACCTACTCTTGCTGATCATATGAGGATGTTTCTCCAATCCCTAAAGGACGATTTATAAGTGAACAAGGCAAACGTGAGCCGAAGACTCGACAAACGTACTTAGTTTCAACTTCTACACATAATAAGATTGCAATCAAATCAAAAAAGAGCCCATACCTCTTCCAAAAACAACGAGACAAGTCCCTAGGGCATTATTTAAAGAAGACAATGAAGAAGAAAATGTTCCTAGCAACTTTCGAGATCATGAAGACGACTGTCCAGTGTCCGTCTATCTATTGTTATGAGACATTTTTCCCGATTTAGATCTTCTCCAGGATTAGCCCTGAAGAAGACTGGTTACGGTGCATGCATTGCTTGCATTGGGCTCACGCATCTTGTGCTAATGTTCCTAGAAGAATCAAGCGTTTCGTTTGTGAACTTTGTCAGTAGTTCTGTAACTATAAGTAGAAAAATACAGTTGCCTATTGCCGGTATGTCATTTTGTCCATAGCATGCGAACAAAATGAATTTCGTTTATCCCAATTTATCTAAGAATATTTTATTTCTTGGTACTTTTATTTCATAAAGGTTGAATAGATCTTATAAAGAAAGGACCAAAGATCAGAGGTGTCGAATATGACATTACTGTGATTCACTACTAACAAGTTAATCCTCTGAAATAAAACCCTATGTCATTTTGTACGTACTTCCCCTACACCTTTTTAGCATCCATTTTTACCAAAAATTATTGTCGCTCTATCAAAATTCAAAATAAATAGCACGTTCAAAACTTCAAAAATTGTAAACAATCAAAGACAATTGACATTAATGAGGTTTGACATTGAACATTGACCTTGATGACACAATGGTACCAACTCAAAGATGCTTAAAATGCTGCAACCGATAGCTAATGAATATGGTCGGCTTCATCATTCGATGAAGAGCTCTAAGAGTAAAGCAAAGACTCCGTGGATATACGGACCAAAAGTCCACATAGATGATGTGCCATTGAGTTGAGACCTAAAAAAACGTATTTGTGCACCAGTAGGGGAAATACGTACAAAATGGCATGGGCATCATATGGGTTATCAAATGCGGAACTGCTTACCAAATCATACAACTCGAGTGGGTTCTATTGACCTCTGAAAACTCGCAAGAGCTCCTGTGGTTCCTTCGGTCGTTATGGGTGATAGCAGAAATCAAAAGGTCACGAGTTTTGTCATTGATTCAAATTTTTAGAAGAAATGGCCAGTTTTCACCATTCTTTTCATTTATATTGCATTCTTTTCAAACTTTACTTATTGGTCATTGTATTCACAAAGCTTTTATTATGTTAAATATACTTTTTGTGAGTATTAATTCGATATATTTCTAGTTTTATAACGCTTTATGGACAAAATGACCACAGAGTGTAAAAGCCAAATGGAATAAATTCGATAACGAATAAATGAGGGCGTGTTGGGAAAAACGCTCGGACACGTCGATTTGGAATTTTAAATGCGCATATTTTTCAAGAAAATAATATTATATAGGGTGTTCCATGCGACTGTGGCCAATACCAACTTTCTTATTCCAAATGCAACCCCCTGTATATTATTATATTCACTTGCAGGTTATGTTTCGAAATACGAGGTGTTGTTATCGACTCAAGGTGCCATTTCCCAAGAAAATTTCGTAACGATAAATGCGCCTCTTCTAATCTACGATAGAATTGAGGACGGTTAACTACATTATTCCTGGAACGGAGTAAACAGTCTTCCAATTAATGAAGAAAGTATTTCTGTCCGTATTCCGATAACCTCACCGAACACCTTTATGCCGCATGATAAACCACATATTTTACCTCCTCTTGACACTATCGCACGTCACATGGTTCAAAGGTTACAGGCGTATCTATCTCAAACAACGAACAGAGTAGTATGAACTCAGGTTGTTGTTCATTATGTTTGATATTAGTTGAATTGAATCAGTATTTCCTGATTTTGAATATAAAGTATGTTACCAATTCATTTTTTTATCTGAACATGAGGTGTCTTAATTTTCACTTTGGACATCAACTGATTCTTCAAGGAATCAGATGCCATAATATGCGAGAATGGTTCAAATATACTTTTTGGAATTAAAAGGTTTCAATTTATCCCGAAACTGCAAACCCCAGGTCGTATATACAGGTCCCTCCCTGTAAACAGCCGCCGCAAATACGTCTACAAAGTATATAAAAGGGAAGTGGCGACCCAGGACAGGAAAATAATTTCGGTCCGATATCCTTGGGCGGTTTTTCCGCATGATTTATACGCAAATACCGAACAATAACCGTAAAAGTAGAGGTGAAGCGTGAATAGGAGACAAAGCATAAAAATACAATACCTAGAGAGGGACAAAGGCGAAACCGGTAACGCCACAATATCATCCCGATCTGATATCGCGGTGTGCCATGACGTGTTCTCTGTGCGGGAGCGAAAAACAGGGTTAAGGATGGGGCAGGAACAGATTCACTTCCTCTTTGTTTGGACGTTGCCAACGAACGGGATCCGATGAAATATTCTTGTTTGCCTTCTGGATTCGAATCCTGGAATGTTTTGTTGTATACCATGCAGGATATCCACCTCATATTTTTGTTATGTCTTCAATCAAAAAGCCATATTTGTTCCTCCAGAATCCGCCTGTCTCAAAGACTCCTCTAACGTTTTATCTTCAATCAAATACCACTACGAGGATATATTGAGAAACTCTTAGCGTACTATTGACCCAAACAAAATTTCAATGTCAAAATATTTTATTACTCAACATATTCCCTTCTTAATTGAATACATTTGTTACAGCGAACCTGCAACGTCTCTAGACATTTCTAAAAAATGTTTCTTTTTGCTCTGCAAACCAGTCCTCCACAGCTTTTATTACCTCCTCGTTGGAAGAAAATTTACGGCCTTTTAAACTTTTTTTTAGTTGAAGAAAGAGATGATGGTCGGGCGGAGCCAAATCTGGTGAATAAGGGGAGTATTCTAGTAATTCTAACCTTAAATCACGAATTTTTTGCATGGCAACATGAGATTTGTGTACTGGGGCGTTGTCCTGTAAAAACAAAACACCTTTGGATAGCTTTCCTTGTCTTTTCTCTTTAATTTTTTCCCCGTAGAGTGGTCAGTAATGTCAAATGGTAATCTCCAGTTATTTTTCTACCCTTATCCAAAAAATCAATCATCATTACTCCATGGCAATCCCAAAATACTGAAGCAAGAACTTTTCCAGCAGATTTTTGGACACCAAATTCCTTAGGTCTTGGAGAACCAGAGTGTCGCCATTCCATCGACTGTTGCTTTGTTTCTGGATCGAAGAAAAGTACTTAAGTCTCATCCAAGTAACAATTCGGTTTAAGAAGTCTACATCGTTTTCAAATCGAGCACAGATCGAACGCGATCTTCTACCGTTGCACGCTTTTGGTCAACATTCAAACATTTGGGGATTCATTTTGCAGAAATTTTTCTCATGTCCAAATTGACGTGAACATCTTCAGTGCTTCAGATATCCGTTTTAGCCCAATTCGACGGTCTGATAAAATCATGTCATCAACTGCATCGATATTTTCGGGGACTGACACAGAAACTGGCCTTTCCGATCGGTTATCATCTTCAATGGAAAAATTACCTCTTTTGAAGCTTGCAGTCCAATTTTTCACGGTCGCATACGAAGGACATTGATCACCAAGGGTATTAAGCGTATCTTCGTAAATCTGCTTACCTCTTAACCCTTTTAAATACAGGTACTTGATGATGGCTCGATATTCCAATTTTCCGATTCTTACAATTTCGGTGGACATCTTTTTTTCTTCAATTTATTGCCTAACTCTGGTTTACTTTTTTGACGTCGAACTCTACACTGACACTTCTACTAAGTTATTGTTCGTTGATATGGTATGGCAATATTTTGTTTATGCATGGAACTGGTCTAGGCTAACTAGATATCATTACATCCTCGTACATCTCAAGGTTGAAATGCTCGTTATTTCAGTTTGTGTCATAAATCCACCACATAATTGTTCTCAAATAGTTTAGTACTGACTGATTTACGATGATGTTGTGGTTCACGAATGCCCTTACGAAATGCAAACGGAAATAATCGACAATCTAATTCCAAAGATTCCCTCCGGTTTTCTCATTTCCCCACCCCCGCGTCAATATATTCTCTTCAGGTGCAGATATTGCAAAATTTATGCAAACATCATTTACAGCATTCCTGGAAACGCGTTTTCTCGCCGCGAAATATTTTCCTGATACAAAATCGATACCATCCAGAAGGCTATACAGCGAAGCACCCTTCGCTAATTTTCGCGCTCAAAAATGAGACTCCGCATTAATTGAGCCCACATTAAGGTTGTCGGTAAACTATTACCGGGCAACAAGAAAGGTAAATCCCGTGAATGATACCGTTATATCCCACCTTGGCTGGTAATCAATCATCGAGGATTTGGAAGCAATCCCCGAGGCGGTATCGGAATCTATTCACCGAGTAGGTAATTAGGGGTTGCGCGCCGAGCTACGCGAAGGAGATATCATTAGAGGCCGGGATAGGTGGGAAAAAGTCTTAAGACTATCACCGGATGGGCTTACTCGATGTGGGAAACCGAAACGTGTCCTAGAAAATATTCCATATCGGACCAGATTCACCTTGCATCAAAATAATCCTTGCAAGTTTCAGAAATTTTAGAATATGGATGTAATGCGGTTCCACATTTTTAGCGGAGGTTAGTTGAGGAACTCTTTAACTAATTAAGGATACGTTGAACTCTTCGTGAATCAAAATTACCTTATCCTTCTAAAATTTCGAAAGGACCACTCAAAAAGATAAATAATTGGTCTGCTTTAGTCAAGTTTCGTAACAAATGCCCACTAGTTTAATATAGCTCTCTTTCATGGGGGGTGGTGGTGGTAATAACGATTGAAAATCATTAAATCAGGTACACAATGTATAAAATATTTTATGGGCACCACATTGCGTAACTTTTTCAAAGATGCTCGATAATCATGGGGGATAATAACCCCCTTCCCGTAAATCTGCCATTGGTCTGGGCTCGTGAACAAAAGTCGAAAACGAAAAATCGAAAAATATAAAACCGAAAAACTCGTTACTTATGAAGGCTACATGGGTGGTTTTGGTACCAAAATGTAGGTTTTCGAGGTCGCTCTATTCAATGAAAAATGATCCAGAGCCCTAACTAGCATAGTTTAGATTTTCACCTGTCAAATGGCATTTTTTGAAAAATTGCAAATTTCAAACTCTCATATCTTCCGTTCCTATCATCTCCGCCAAAAATGATTTACATTATGTTGATCAGACTACCTCAATGTATCGCTGTGCAAAATATGAGCGATTTGAAAAATCTCAAATTTTTGGTGAAAAATGCCAAAGGGGTAAGACCCCCCCAAAAACACCATATTTGTCATCACCAAGGAATCCCTGGCGAATCCAAAGTCGTTTTTCGAACGTGAAGATCTACTACCCATTCGAATCATGCAGAACACCCATTAGACAGATCAGTATCGCCTATACTTTGAGTGCTCTGAGCGTCTGAACAAAACTCGAAACTGAAAAATCGAAAAATATAAAACCTAATAATTCGTTACTTATGAGGGCTACATGGACGATTTTGGTATCGAAATGTAGGTTTTCGAGGTCGCTCCATTCAATAAGAGATATTCCAGAGATCTTACTAGCATAGTTTAGATTTTGACCTGTCAAATGGCATTTTTTGAAAAATTGCAAATTTCAAACTCTCATATCTTCGGATCCAATCATCTCCGCCAAAAGTTATTTATATAATGTTGATCAGCATACCTCAATGTATCACTGCGCAAAATATGAGCGATTTGAAAAACCTCAAATTTTTGGTGAAAAATGCCAAAGGGGTAAGACCCCCCAAAAACACCATATTTGTCATCACCAAGGAATCCCTGGCGAATCCAAAGTCGTTTTTCGAACGTGAAGATCTACTACCCATTCGAATCATGCAGAATACCCATTAGACTGATCAGTATCGCCTATACTTTGAGTGCTCTCAGCGTCTGAACAAAACTCGAAACTGAAAAATCGAAAAATATAAAACCGAATAATTCGTTACTTATGAGGGCTACATGGACGATTTTGGTATCAAAATGGAGGTTTTCGAGGTCGCTCTATTCAATGAAAAATGATCCAGAGACCTAACTAGCATAGTTTAGATTTTGACCTGTCAAATGGCATTTTTTGAAAAATTGCAAATTTCAAATTCTCATATCTTCGGATCCAATCATCTCCGCCAAAAGTTATTTATATAATGTTGATCAGCATACCTCAATGTATCACTGTACAAAATATGAGCGATTTGAAAAATCTAAAATTTTTGGTGAAAATTGCCAAAGGGGTAAGACCCCCCAAAAACACCATATCGTCGTTCTAAGATGCAAATTGCCTAACTCACAAAATGACAGTTTTGCAGGAGAGCTAAAAAACGTTGTAAATTTGAATTGTAATTAGAAGCAAACCAAATTTGAATATGGAATTATGGCGCGTACACGTTAAATTTGGGACCTGGGCCGCTGTCAGATCATTGGTTTGTGCGTTTTTCACTAGAAGGCACTAATACCTTTGTTTTCATCAAAAATGGACTTGGGCAATTTGCATCTTAGAACGACGATATTTGTCATCACCAAGGAATCCCTGGCGAATCCAAAGTCGTTTTTCGAACGTGAAGATCTACTACCCATTCGAATCATGCAGAACACCCATTAGACTGATCAGTATCGCCTATACTTTGAGTGCCCTGAGCGTCTGAACAAAACTCGAAACTGAAAAATCGAAAAATATAAAACCGAATAATTCGTTACTTATGAGGGCTACATGGACGATTTTGGTATCAAAATGTAGGTTTTCGAGGTCGCTCCATTCAATAAAAGATATTCCAGAGACCTAACTAGCATAGTTTAGATTTTGACCTGTCAAATGGCAATTTTTGAAAAATTGCAAATTTCAAACTCTCATATCTTCGGATCCAATCATCTCCGCCAAAAATGGTTTACATTATGTTGATCAGACTACCTCAATGTATCGCTGTGCAAAATATGAGCGATTTGAAAAATCTCAATTTTGGGTGAAAAATGCCAAAGGGGTAAGACCCCCAAAAACACCATATTTGTCATCACCAAGGAATCCCTGGCGAATCCAAAGTCGTTTTTCGAACGTGAAGATCTACTACCCATTCGAATCATGCAGAATACCCATAAGACTGATCAGTTTCGTCTATACTTTGAGTGCTCTGAGCGTCTGAACAAAACTCGAAACTGAAAAATCGAAAAATATAAAACCTAATAATTCGTTACCTATGAGGGCTACATGGACGATTTTGGTATCAAAATGGAGGTTTTCGAGGTCGCTCCATTCAATAAAAGATATTCCAGAGCCCTAACTAGCATAGTTTAGATTTTGACCTGTCAAATGGCATTTTTTGAAAAATTGCAAATTTCAAACTCTCATATCTTCGGATCCAATCATCTCCGCCAAAAGTTATTTATATAATGTTGATCAGCATACCTCAATGTATCACTGTACAAAATATGAGCGATTTGAAAAATCTAAAATTTTTGGTGAAAAATGCCAAAGGGGTAAGACCCCCCAAAAACACCATATTTGTCATCACCAAGGAATCCCTGGCGAATCCAAAGTCGTTTTTCGAACGTGAAGATCTACTACCCATTCGAATCATGCAGAACACCCATTAGACTGATCAGTATCGCCTATACTTTGAGTGCCCTGAGCGTCTGAACAAAACTCGAAACTGAAAAATCGAAAAATATAAAACCGAATAATTCGTTACTTATGAGGGCTACATGGACGATTTTGGTATCAAAATGTAGGTTTTCGAGGTCGCTCCATTCAATAAAAGATATTCCAGAGACCTTACTAGCATAGTTTAGATTTTGACCTGTCAAATGGCATTTTTTGAAAAATTGCAAATTTCAAACTCTCATATCTTCGGATCCAATCATCTCCGCCAAAAGTTATTTATATAAGGTTGATCAGCATACCTCAATGTATCACTGTGCAAAATATGAGCGATTTCAAAAATCTCAAATTTTTGGTGAAAAATGCCAAAGGGGTAAGACCCCCCAAAAACACCATATTTGTCATCACCAAGGAATCCCTGGCGAATCCAAAGTCGTTTTTCGAACGTGAAGATCTACTACCCATTCAAATCATGCAGAACACCCATTAGACTGATCAGTATCGCCTATACTTTGAGTGCTCTGAGCGTCTGAACAAAACTCGAAACTGAAAAATCGAAAAATATAAAACCTAATAATTCGTTACTTATGGGGGCTACATGGACGATTTTGGTATCGAAATGTAGGTTTTCGAGGTCGCTCCATTCAATAAGAGATATTCCAGAGACCTAACTAGCATAGTTTAGATTTTGACCTGTCAAATGGCATTTTTTGAAAAATTGCAAATTTCAAACTCTCATATCTTCGGATCCAATCATCTCCGCCAAAAGTTATTTATATAATGTTGATCAGCATACCTCAATGTATCACTGCGCAAAATATGAGCGATTTGAAAAACCTCAAATTTTTGGTGAAAAATGCCAAAGGGGTAAGACCCCCCAAAAACACCATATTTGTCATCACCAAGGAATCCCTGGCGAATCCAAAGTCGTTTTTCGAACGTGAAGATCTACTACCCATTCGAATCATGCAGAATACCCATTAGACTGATCAGTATCGCCCATACTTTGAGTGCTCTGAGCGTCTGAACAAAACTCGAAACTGAAAAATCGAAAAATATAAAACCGAATAATTCGTTACTTATGAGGGCTACATGGACGATTTTGGTATCAAAATGGAGGTTTTCGAGGTCGCTCCATTCAATAAAAGATATTCCAGAGCCCTAAATAGCATAGTTTAGATTTTGACCTGTCAAATGGCATTTTTTGAAAAATTGCAAATTTCAAACTCTCATATCTTCGGATCCAATCATCTCCGCCAAAAGTTATTTATATAATGTTGATCAGCATACCTCAATGTATCACTGTACAAAATATGAGCGATTTGAAAAATCTAAAATTTTTGGTGAAAAATGCCAAAGGGGTAAGACCCCCCAAAAACACCATATTTGTCATCACCAAGGAATCCCTGGCGAATCCAAAGTCGTTTTTCGAACGTGAAGATCTACTACCCATTCGAATCATGCAGAATACCCATTAGACTGATCAGTATCGCCCATACTTTGAGTGCTCTGAGCGTCTGAACAAAACTCGAAACTGAAAAATCGAAAAATATAAAACCGAATAATTCGTTACTTATGAGGGCTACATGGACGATTTTGGTATCAAAATGTAGGTTTTCGAGGTCGCTCCATTCAATAAAAGATATTCCAGAGCCCTAAATAGCATAGTTTAGATTTTGACCTGTCAAATGGCATTTTTTGAAAAATTGCAAATTTCAAACTCTCATATCTTCGGATCCAATCATCTCCGCCAAAAGTTATTTATATAATGTTGATCAGCATACCTCAATGTATCACTGTACAAAATATGAGCGATTTGAAAAATCTAAAATTTTTGGTGAAAAATGCCAAAGGGGTAAGACCCCCCAAAAACACCATATTTGTCATCACCAAGGAATCCCTGGCGAATCCAAAGTCGTTTTTCGAACGTGAAGATCTACTTCCCATTCGAATCATGCAGAACACCCATTAGACTGATCAGTATCGCCCATACTTTGAGTGCTCTGAGCGTCTGAACAAAACTCGAAACTGAAAAATCGAAAAATATAAAACCGAATAATTCGTTACTTATGAGGGCTACATGGACGATTTTGAAATCAAAATGTAGGTTTTCAAGGTCGCTCCATTCAATAAAAGATATTCCAGAGCCCTAACTAGCATAGTTTAGATTTTGACCTGTCAAATGGCATTTTTTGAAAAATTGCAAATTTCAAATTCTCATATCTTCGGATCCAATCATCTCCGCCAAAAGTTATTTATATAAGGTTGATCAGCATACCTCAATGTATCACTGTACAAAATATGAGCGATTTGAAAAATCTAAAATTTTTGGTGAAAAATGCCAAAGGGGTAAGACCCCCCAAAAACACCATATTTGTCATCACCAAGGAATCCCTGGCGAATCCAAAGTCGTTTTTCGAACGTGAAGATCTACTACCCATTCGAATCATGCAGAACACCCATTAGACTGATCAGTATCGCCCATACTTTGAGTGCTCTGAGCGTCTGAACAAAACTCGAAACTGAAAAATCGAAAAATATAAAACCGAATAATTCGTTACTTATGAGGGCTACATGGACGATTTTGGTATCAAAATGGAGGTTTTCGAGGTCGCTCCATTCAATAAAAGATATTCCAGAGCCCTAAATAGCATAGTTTAGATTTTGACCTGTCAAATGGCATTTTTTGAAAAATTGCAAATTTCAAACTCTCATATCTTCGGATCCAATCATCTCCGCCAAAAGTTATTTATATAATGTTGATCAGCATATCTCAATGTATCACTGTACAAAATATGAGCGATTTGAAAAATCTAAAATTTTTGGTGAAAAATGCCAAAGGGGTAAGACCCCCCAAGAACATCATATTTGTCATCACCAAGGAATCCCTGGCGAATCCAAAGTCATTTTTCGAAAGTGAAGATCTACTACCCATTCGAATCATGCAGAATACCCATTAGACTGATCAGTATCGCCTATACTTTGAGTGCTCTGAGCGTCTGAACAAAACTCGAAACTGAAAAATCGAAAAATATAAAACCGAATAATTCGTTACTTATGAGGGCTACATGGACGATTTTGGTATCAAAATGTAGGTTTTCGAGGTCGCTCCATTCAATAAAAGATATTCCAGAGCCCTAACTAGCATAGTTTAGATTTTCACCTGTCAAATGGCATTTTTCGAAAAATTGCAAATTTCAAACTCTCATATCTTCCGTTCCTATCATCTCCGCCAAAAATTATTTATATCACATGGATCAGCATACCTCAATGTATCACTGTGCAAAATATGAGTGATTTGAAAAATCTCAAATTTTTGGTGAAAAATGCCAAAGGGGTAAGACCCCCCAAGAACATCATATTTGTCATCACCAAGGAATCCCTGGCGAATCCAAAGTCATTTTTCGAAAGTGAAGATCTACTACCCATTCGAATCATGCAGAATACCCATTAGACTGATCAGTATCGCCTATACTTTGAGTGCTCTGAGCGTCTGAACAAAACTCGAAACTGAAAAATCGAAAAATATAAAACCGAATAATTCGTTACTTATGAGGGCTACATGGACGATTTTGGTATCAAAATGTAGGTTTTCGAGGTCGCTCCATTCAATAAAAGATATTCCAGAGCCCTAACTAGCATAGTTTAGATTTTCACCTGTCAAATGGCATTTTTCGAAAAATTGCAAATTTCAAACTCTCATATCTTCCGTTCCTATCATCTCCGCCAAAAATTATTTATATCACATGGATCAGCATACCTCAATGTATCACTGTGCAAAATATGAGTGATTTGAAAAATCTCAAATTTTTGGTGAAAAATGCCAAAGGGGTAAGACCCCCCAAGAACACCATATTTGTCATCACCAAGGAATCCCTGGCGAATCCAAAGTCATTTTTCGAAAGTGAAGATCTACTACCCATTCGAATCATGCAGAATACCCTTTAGACTGATCAGTATCGCCTATACTTTGAGTGCTCTGAGCGTCTGAACAAAACTCGAAACTGAAAAATCGAAAAATATAAAACCGAATAATTCGTTACTTATGAGGGCTACATGGACGATTTTGGTATCAAAATGTAGGTTTGCGAGGTCGCTCCATTCAATAAAAGATATTTCAGACCCCTTACTAGCATAGTTTAGATTTTCACCTGTCGAATGGCATTTTTCGAAAAATTGCAAATTTCAAACTCTCATATCTTCCGTTCCTATCATCTCCGCCAAAAATTACTTATATCACATGGATCAGCATACCTCAATGTATCACTCTGCAAAATATGAGCGATTTGAAAAATCTCAAATTTTTGGTGCAAAATGCCAAAGGGGTAAGACCCCCCAAAAACACCATATTTGTCATCACCAAGGAATCCCTGGCGAATCCAAAGTTATTTTTCGAAAGTGAAGATCTACTACCCATTCGAATCATGCAGAATACCCATTAGACTGATCAGTATCGCCTATACTTTGAGTGCCCTGAGCGTCTGAACAAAACTCGAAACTGAAAAATCGAAAAATATAAAACCGAATAATTCGTTACTTATGAGGGCTACATGGACGATTTTGGTATCAAAATGTAGGTTTTCGAGGTCGCTGAATTCAATAAAAAATATTCCGAACCACTGGATACACTACGAGCATGAAAGAAAGAAGGGTTCAATCCGGTAACGTCACTTCTACCTTTCCAAGATCTTCTGTGCTCCAACCCTAGAACCATGCCTCAATGCGACCGTCATTCATCACCAATAGCGCGTTATCAGGTGAAACTGCAAGTGAGCGCAACTTTATACACTCCGCGACACGGCAAAGTTTTATTACCACGGCGAAACATTTAATCTTCCGGCGGTTAGCGGAGCTACCGCGGGCCCACCTCTAAACGGCGGCTTCCAGGTCCCTCTGCCGTTTACCTTCGGCGAAAAGTCCTTATCACCTTAAGGGTGTACAGTACTTCCATTCGCCCTATGCTTCTCAATGCTAATTTTAGAACATTCTAACTCAAAATTGGCTCGATGGATACATTTCATTTTCATAGAGTAGACTCGAATGGGAATAATCAATAGATCTGTGTTGGATTTTTGGAAAAATATTTTCAGAATCTCCTGAAATTTGAATTTGAAATCGAGAAATTTTATAAATGATCATATCTCCCAACTCCGAGGTTTTTGGGAAAAAATCAATACACAGAAACATTCCAATTTCAAAGAAGTTTTTTTAAATATAAATTAATTTTTTTTTTCTAAATGATATTGAGTTTAGAGCGTTCTAAAGTTTCGAAGTTCTTAAAATTCACGCCTCCCATCTAGCACCGCCTCTAAATATCGGAATAACCAATGAAAACGTACATCTTCAATTCAATTTTGATTTATGGCTTTCAAAAGGGCAATATTTCACTCAAAGAAGTTTTTATGATGGTTTTTATGATAGGGTAATGATGCCAACGATTGTCGGTACATTTGATCTGCATCTTGATTTCAATACCACAGGAAATTTGTCATGACCTTTATTTGCATAGTTCGGAAGTACCAGCGTCGGGCTTCAATAACTTTTATGGTTTTATGACGCTTTTAGTTATTTTTGAGTAATATTCTTCCCTGCGGCCTGCCTATTCAACAACCGTAATCACAAAAACATGGACCGCAAACCTTTCGTTTTCGAGGTACAGGATATCAAAGTCTGGTTTGCGTTCCAAGTTTATTCTGACAGTACCTGCAGTTCATAAGATATCCACTGAAATTTGGCATAAATAAAACAATGTAGAGTTTACACCATTCGACATGCTAATTTCGATTGCAAATTTACAGGGTGAAATTTTTTTATGGGTCACTGTTCCCTTAGCTGCTCCAGATTCTTTTTTTGGTGAGCTACTTGACTGGGAGTTTGAAAAATTGTAAAAAAGAGGTTTGTTGTTTAACTAAACAACTAAACTCACAAAAATCCTCAGAAAAATACAAACAGTCATGAAAATCCAGTAGTAATCTTCGATGAATAGATTCATCGTTAGTTTCATCATTATTTTTCCGTTTTGAAGCAATGATTGAGAGATTCGATGAAGTTTATAATCATCAGAGAAAAAATCTTGAAAAAAGTCAAACATTAATGAAAACGAAACGTTTGCGGTCGCAAATGCGGCTTTTTTTTAAATTATGCAAGGAATTTCCACTCTTTGTACCTCCAATTTTCCTAGTCTTGATACCCAGGCGACGGATTATCTATCAATTAGATCTCGCCCTGTATATGTTGATTTCTAGTTATCAAGAGTTGAAACATAATGCTTTTTGTAACATTGTACTGCTTCAGATGTTTTCAAAGAACCATGCCGAAATATTGCACCGAGGTGAATTAGAGAATTTTGTTTCGTCATGCTGTATATCCCTTGATTGCTTCCAATGACTGAGGCTCTGAAGGAATCGAATGGATAACCAGACAAAATTATAAAATTTCCATCTTAATTGTTTATTCATCTAGGAGCAAGTGCATTGTCGCATTGCCCCAAATGGATAAAAACTGTATTCTAACTAAAAGGCCGTACCATATGTATACCGGACTTGAGATATGGGAGCAAGATCCTCCAAGGAACCGCCAGCAATAAAATAAATAATCTATTGTTATTTTCCAAATTGGGTGGGTGCCTGATCATAAGTGATATTTACCTGTCTGTTATGGGCTTTATCTCGATGTTTTGAGACATTTGTTGAGCAGGGTCGAATCACAGTATGACAGTAGTCAAACAGGGAAATGAATGAGCTAAAAACTTTTCCACAGAACCGATATCAATAAAAGCCGTTTTCAGTATCATATCAGGTCTTACAAGGATTGCGAATTATTCTTGTTGCAATTATTATTTTAAACGTTAGGTCCCGATTGCAGTCATTACAAAAAACAGCGTAATTTTTTGAAAGTGCTCATCTTTCGGTTTCACCTGTTGTTTTTTGAATGTGTCATACAGAAAGAAGCGATTCGCTCGGAAGGGAGGCGCAAAAATGGCAACTCGCACGGTCGAGATTATAAACTGTCCGTTTCTGAAGTAGCTGAAACGCGATAATATGTTTCAAGTCATTATAAACAGAAATCAACATATTATATGTACTTTATTCCATTAGTGTACTATGGGTTTCAACCGAGTAGAGGCCAACACAATTCAATGTCAGCAACAGGATATAATACCTATACAGGGTGTCCCAAGTTCGAGTGTCTATTAGACGTTTCTGGAGAACTGGACATATTTGAACTATGAAAATTGGCATTTTGATATTGTTCGAAATTCTTTACAGACCTAAAATATTTTTGGAGCCTGAGCATTTTCGGTTAGTGAAAATAAATTTGTTGAAAATTGTTTTTTAAATTTTTACGTTTCTGATATCTATGATTTAGTATTCAAAGCTGAATACATTTCTGGTAAAACCATTGTATTCATTCGAATAGTTTCAAAATATCGAAAAAAAACTGAAAAAAAGTCAAAAATTCATAGTGAGTATGTTCATTTTTCTTATTCTGAACATCCCGAGTGTAAACTTTTCTCACATCGTCAAAGAAGAAGAATATGGAAAGGTCATGCATCTTTCGAATTTCATAAATAACATCACAGGGTGTTTCAAATTCAGTGTCGATAACTGTGATGGAAAATTGGCCATAACTTCTGTTTCTCAAATTAGAACCCTATTTTTTCATGATTGCGTTGAATTCTGCGAAGAAAAATAGTGATAACACTCTGTGATGTTCTTCTTGCTCCTAAATACAGTAATTTCTGAGTTATTTGAGATTTTCTGAATTTATGTGGTTCGTCAAATTCATCTCATCTTGCATTTATTCAGATTTTTCATACCTAAACATAAATGATCCTACTCTTCAGTGTAATAATAGAAAAACGAAATATTTTTGAGCGCTCGATGGACTTATTATAACTATTGTCAAATCAATTGAAACAGCCTTTTTATTTCGAATATTCGTATTTTTTCTAATATTCTATATTATTACATTGTGTATCAAACAAGACTAGGTATGAAAAGGAATTAGAAAACCATTTGATAATACGTAGGTATCACTTAACCTCTGATATAAACAAAGTCTCAGAATATTCATTCAATAATAGTAATAATGGAATTTGGTCAAATACTTTCATGATGTTATTGATAGGTAGTAAGGTATAAAAATAAATAAATTTTACTATTTCTAAATATATTCCAATGACGCAGTTTCGGTAATTCTATCGATCTGAAGAAACGATTCCCACACAATTCTTCTTTCTATACCAGAATTGACGAACGTTTCGATCCTTTCGGTTCCCTTTTACATCTGGTGAATAGAGCGGTGGGCTTTATTATGGTGTCATAAATTGCAATAATACCAGATGTTCATTCTGTTCTGTCGAAAATTTTGTTCGAAGTAACTCGGCAAGAATAGGCGGGGCTATTGAAATATTGGGCGTTTTGAATTTTTATTGCTGGGTATTTTCATGTAGTGCCATCTAGCGGAATTCGAGCTTTCTGGCAAAGGGTGTAACAGCCTTAATGCTCCAGTGCGTCTCTGGCCGTGTGTCTGCGGTGATTTCCAGGCGAAAGTCCCCATTCAACGGATGCGAGGGCACGCAGGTGAAAAGGGATAGGGTCGACTGGGATTTCCTGGCTCGGGAGCGACGTTGCCCGAGAAGATGGATCTACAAGGTCTTTATAAAGAAATTTGCAACAAGAATAAGATAAACAAAGCGGAGAAATGGGTTTTTATTAATCTTTAATTATATATATATAAAATAAAGTTGTTGGTTACACCATTTATAACTCGAGATCGGATGGACTGTTTGTTATGGAATTTCGTTTATGGATTCGTCTACGGCCTGGTTATTATAAAATGCATTAAAACTCTGAAAAATCTATTTATGTAGGAAATGCTTTTCCTCCTTTTAAATAAGGCCACTAGGTGTCGCAACGGTTAATGGCTCTTATCTAGACACTAGCGCAGTCGTGAAGGTACTATATTTGATATTATTGCCACTAGATTGCGATGGTAATTACGATTTGTGAAATCCACCGTAAGTAGGTACTGAATAATGCAATATATCGAAGTCTTGTCCAGTATTTTTTGATCTTACGGTGCAAGATTGTCGACGAAGACGTGGCAACGCCGTTCACATCGCCGGGATCCTCGTCCATTCCACTAGATCCCGGCCATCCCACTGATGTATGGGCACGAGGTGAGACAAGATCGGCGCCATTTCCCCGAGATAACATAATTACATTTTGTTCCAGGTCTCGGGCCCGATCCCGCTACACCTTCCCAGTCATAAACCGGCACGGTTTATCCCACCTATAGTTCCGGGCCCGCTCCCAAGTGCCGGAGCAATGACGGCTTAATCCATATCTCCTGGATTTTCCCTGCGACTTTCACCTATAAAAGCCACACTCTGGAAGTGGATAGATATCCCTACCTGAGTGAGCAGTGAGGGTTATGGGGGATGAAGGAATAGAGGAGGGTGGAATGGGGTATAGATTAGAGGGGATTTATGAGGCGCTATTTTTTTCCTGGAGAGATTCGTTTCCAGTAGAGTTTGAAGCGGGGTAATCAGTCTCATTGTTGGTATCTTCTGATGAAACACTTTCTTAGCTTCTTCCTTAGTTTGTAGTTTGGTGAGTAACCATACCATTGTCATCCATTTCGATGCTTGGCATTACTGTCGGCAGTAACCTTTCCTGGGAGAATCACGTGAGATCCATTGCTGAAAGTGCATCCCAAAAACCTGGTTTTCTGTTTCGTGCCAGGAGCTATTTCACCTCAAGTCAGCTGCTTATGATCTATAAGGCACAGATTCGACCTGTCCTGGAATACTGTTCCCATATTTGGAGTGCTGCACCTAAACACACCCTAAATCTCTTGGATTCTGTACAAAAAAGGGCAATTCGTCTCGTCGGTGATGCCTCGCTAACAAACTCGCTAACTTCTCTGGAACACCGTGGAAAAGTGGGTGATCTGTCTCTATTTTATAGATTTTTCCATGAGCGATGCTCTTCTGAATTATCAGCCATCGTTCCCCCTCTGGCAGTCTCTTCCAGACTAACCCGTCAAGCTAAGTCTTCACACTCCTTCGTGGTAACTTTGGAGACCTGCAGACCATCTCTCTTCAAAGACTCGTTCTTCCAACGAACAGCGAAGCTTTGGAACACATTGCCTAGGGAGGTGTTCCCTGAGGCATATAACCTCCAGAAATTCAAGAAGAACACCAATTCCTACCTGCTTGCCCTTGGTTCTCACGATGTTCTCTGAACATTACAGGATATTCCTTCTAGTGAAAACCACAACATAAAAAAAAAATCTAAGGATAGCCTCATGGGCTACCATTTACAAGCTACAATTGTACTAATAACTAAGGAACAACTTTTTCACACCTGGTACGTATTTCGGTGAAACTGATCCACACTGCTCCAGCGTTAATAACTCCTCATTCACCTCCTCTTTAACGGGGTTGTTTACAGCCCAGTTCTGCAATTATCAGAAAACATGTAACGATTTGCGGTTGACATAATCAGGATTGATTTAACGTTGGTGCTTTAACGGCTATTCATAATTCACCTCTAATGAGATAGGTGCACGAATGTTGGTTCCAGAAATTTATTTTGACGTGTTTTATCGCCAACTGGAACGTTAAGCGGTGTCAAGGGTTACTTTGTTGTTTATTAGGTAGGTACACGTTTGCAAGAACGATTTGATTTAGGTGTTGTATCGGTTTTCAATCATCTATTCTATACTCTTTTCTTTCCTTTTTTTTCTCGTTCCAATCGCTTCGTATCTACATCTTAAACTCTCCTTTTCATGTCTTAATCCTACTTGAACCACTAGTGTGTATAAATCCTTGAGTACGAAGAGATCTCTAATTTCTAACTATTTGATTTTAATTCCATTGACCCTTGACTTCTGAATCCTAGATCTCTAAATCCTAGATCTATAGTTATTGTGAGTGCATGGCTCTTCCATTACACCAGATTCTTATCGCTTCTTCAGTGCCAATGAGAGTGTTCATCATGTGGGGTACATTATTGAAATCAGAAACGATAGTGAGCATCGCCCTGCAACTAATAATCCTGTTTGTTCGCAATTTATAGAATCGGTAGACAATTTCGCAACTAAAATGCGCTTCGAATGTCAAAAGGATGAACTATTTCAGACATTTATTGTTCGTGCTCATCTGGAAGACGTCCAAGCACAGTCTACTACCATTATGATAGTAACACGAGAATAATTGCCATCATTCGATGAACTATCGGTCCGGCAGTCCGAAAGGTGGAACAGTTAATGTTAATAGAGTAATGAATCTTATGGGGGGGAACAATAAAATTTCTGGCAGAATCACAGCCTCGTAAATTTCGAGAAAAACTTCCGAAAAGGCAATAAAAAATGTTCCTCAGTCATAAAACACGGGCAATATGATCAAAACAGTCCGTCCGAATGTACAGGAGTAATGTAAACAAAGCAATGAGCATTTACATAACATGTGCAAAAAGTATGTGTTCGGCGCTATAAATAAGGGCAATGCGAGTTGGCCTCAGGTACTTTGAAATTTTATACAGGCGAAATAAATTACGGGCGCACATAAATTCTATTGCACAATAGGATTGCACTTCTAGTTCTCGTTCTGTGGACGGGCGCGGTCTTCATGAATTCAGCGGACTGATTTTCACTTCTGGAGAAGAGGTCAAGCTGGTATTTAGAGTAGATTGCTCAATTTCAATAACACATCGTGTAAGGGTAATTTTTGAAGAGGAAAACCATTATTTTCTTTCGGTCCTAGATATCAGGGGAAGATCAGAAAGTTTGTAAGGATTAGACGTCGTAGATTCTGAAAAGAATAACGAGTGACGAATGATCAGTCATTTTCCCCCAAAACAACGCCTCATCTGCTTCCACGCCCGATTATCAAAGAATAAATAGGGCGATCCATTAATCCCCCCCTCCGGCACTCCAGTCTCACGTAACCCAGAATAAACAATCCTCTAATTTAGCGACGTAGTCGCAAAGCCATTGTGTTCGGTAAAAATACACCTAAACGATAAATCAAGGTGACTTTTCAACCGTTGTCGTTGTTTGAAAATTCTCGAAGTGGAGTCTTGGTAATTTAATTTATTTATTGCGGACGCCCAGGAACAAGAGTTGTAATATTAATTAACTACTCACCGTGGAGAGAACATTCATCTTTGGGCGGCGTCTGAGGCTAGGTTTAACGAATCTCGCCTTACCTGCAAAAAAATATACGTAAACGAATTCTAATCTTTTACCGTTTTGATAATAATTTCTGACAATCAGGACGCGCTGTTTCACCTCCATATTTACTTACTTCCATCTGTCAACTTTCCATCTGTCACGTCATAATAATGTGACATTTTGACTGTCAAACATGGCGCGCAATTCAAATCTGGCGCTCTCATTGAAACACCCTACTTTTAGGGAGCAGAGAGAAAGTATAGTTCGAAAAGTACCTACTTCGAACCGCATGAAGCAATATAAATCGCTTTCGAATCACGTCCGACATATGTAAACTAACGGCGGCTGTTTCACCGCCTCAAATAAAATATTTAGAGTTTGAGGGATAGAGCGGCATATCGAATATTCTCCCCGACATGAATAAAAGGGGGAAAGGTGGGCAATAACAAATAAAAGGCGCCGCACAACAACAGAGTGCGTACACCGTTTGGATGATAAACAAGATGAAAGGGGAGAGGATGTGCTGTTTTTTCGAGTTTTCTGCGTTATGAAAAACGTGAGCGAAAATATATTGCTTCACACCGATGGACGGTTCTCTATGACACCTAGTTGTTCAATCCTAAGAATTCAACATATGATTTGGAGGAGCAATGTTTTGATCCGGCCAGAAGGACCAATGTTTTGTACCTAGGTTAGTTTACCAAGGTTGTTCTGGTTTTATTTTTGTACCCTGATAAGTTTATCAGGATAATGGATTACTTGCACTGCTTCTGGTTAGTGGACGCTGGTGATCCACGTAAATGTCGATGATTAACTGTTGTGACTTTTCAAGCGATGTAAGGGGGTATACTTAACTATAAGCACCCTATGGTTATCTTGATGATTACTGCGATGATCACAACAAATAAACTGTATTTTTCTTGGTACTTCGACTTAGGTAACAAGCACGAAACGATTATACAAACATGATGTGTACAAGTATGAATCTACCTTCTATATGATAATTTTATAGCAAGGGAGCAAAGGTGTTATGATTACGAATACTATTACTTCACTGATTGCTTGTCTCTCTCACATAGGTTTTTAAAGACAAGCTCGAAAATAAGGGAGGTTCATTTCCTCAGAATAAAAGTGGGAAAGATCCACAATTGATTGGATGTCAGAATCGAACAACGCCTCGCTAAGCCAACAAAGAGTTCTCTCATTTTCCATTTTGACTATAGTGGGAAAAACAACCCAATTTCTCAAATCTAGGCCAATGATCACGCTTCGACGATCTGCTACTCTCTCCTGACATGTACCTATTTCCCAGATGTAACTTGAACAGGGAAAAATTCACCACATGTTTAGTTTTATGAGCCTTTACTGCGAACTAAATGAAGGTTCATCCGACATGGTTCTTTTCATAAAAAAAAAACCGGATGAATCTCCTAAACTTGACCTAAATTCTTAGGTTTGAGAAACTTTTCAATGGGGCCATAATTGGTCGAAAAGGATATTTTGAACAAAGAACGAAAATTTGTAACAATAAAACATATGGGAATATTGCCGTTTCAACGGTTCGATCTCATCTATTCAAAATATTCCACCTGACAGTGAATTAATTTGGCAATACGATTCAATATCTCAACAAACACAAAAATTAGAAAAAAGCCTGTATTTCTCAAATAACGACACCTTCATAAATGTTTGACAATATGGTTTCTGAGGTTTGGCTTTAGGGATTGGTGTTTAAGGTTTGATGTTTGATCCACGAAGTTTGAGATTTGGGGTTTGAGATTTGAGGTTTTAGGTTTGGGATTTAAGGTTTGGTGTTCGAGTTTTGAGAGGCTTGAGCTTTGTGGTTTGAAGTTTCACGTATGGGGTTTGTGGTTTGATGTACATATTGGGATAGACATATACACTGAAAAGGAGTTCTCTTTAGACATTAGAAGTGTCAATATGAATTACTACGTATAACACAAAATCTAGACGACCACATGCTGCGTGAGTAGTATAGCAAGTGGGGTCCTGGGACTGAGGATGTCCATGTCCATCCGGAGCCGAAGAACTTTGAGGAAATTAGCTGAAGAATTGGTCAATGACTAGAAGGGGTTGTAGAAGAAGATGTCACCTATCGAGAGCGGTGAAAAAAAACCTTCGAGAGGTGACATCTTCTTCTACAACCCCTTCTGGTCATTGACCAATTCTTCAGCTAATTTCCTCAAAGTTCTTCGGCTCCGGATGGACATGGACATTCTCAGTCCCAGGACCCCGCTTGCTATACTACTTGCGTGGGGTAACTATAAAGTTGTCTTCTAGACTCAGGATTGATTTGATACCATTTACTATCCTAAAACTGCGAAATTTTAGGTATGCTCTTTTGCTGGGTTTTTCAGCGAGAAACTCCCATTGTACCAAGGGGAGCTCACAGCGACGTGCTGACGTTATCGCATTTTTACCGTTTCAATAATGCACCACATGTCGTTGATGACGCTCCAACAGGAATCATATCCGCCCCGTTGGGGAGAAAAACAGAAAGAAGGCTCCATTCAAATTCTCATACATTTTTATAGGACGAGAAGAGGTTTCGCATATATCTCACTCACAAGTGTGCACCTGTTTTGTGTATTTTCCCAATGTTTCCAATCCAATTCCATCCGGAATATTGCGACTATTCATAGAATTGCTTTCCTCACCGCAACATAAAGCAACCTATGCGCGATATTATGAATGTTGAATGAAGCATCTGTATTCCGTACGGAACCCGGGGCTGAAGAACGCGCTTGTGCTCTGCGAGGACAGGAATCGCGTATGTATTGTGTCTGGGCTTTTGTTCTTAATTCAGGGAAAACGTTTTTTTGCCCGATGTGCGGCTGAACTCAAAACTCAGATATTTGTTTCCGTGGTCAGGGGCGCGAATGGCGATTTTCGAAGGGGTGACTGGATTGCTTGAAATGTCTTTCATTCCTTCAATTTCACATCATTTATTATTTCGAATATACAAGCAGCACATCCCGTTTCGAATGTAGACTGTGGGGGATGAATCTTAAGCTCATGACTCGATTTGACCGATTTGAATCCACCAATAAGATCTAATAGTGCGCTTTTTAGGGAAATGCGTAAATTCTGTTGGAGGACGCAGTCAAGGGACGCTTGATTAGCCCGCCAAATCTATTAGTGATGCTAACATCTTCAGGGTAACTTCTCATAGATATTCGTTATGTAATCCGCAGAAATTGATGTTTCCAGTATCTTTCGGACCAAACCTTCAGAGAATTAACGTAATTTCTCTCCGTTATTTCAACTTCAAGCAAATACCCACATTATTAACCAAAAATCCCATCAATTCGACATTCCGAAATCAAAGAGCGGAACGAAACTAATTTTCTGGCAAAACCCCCTATTAACAAGCCTAATCGAATATTTCACCAAGTTCCGCTCCGAATTCCCGGTAGGTGTCCCACAATCCAGGCCTACCAACACCTCCACTTCGCAATAAAAATACCCCAGGACCTGATTAATCAATCCGGACAGCAGCATGGGAGCGGCGCCTGAGTTATGGTTTTCATATGTAAAATTTTCAATATGTACATCTGAAATCGGGTTGAAAGGACCGCTCTAAGCGTGTTTAACGCCAGAGATCATATTTTATTGAGTCTTTACGAAAACATTCCGCGACTGATTTATGCACCGTGAGCTTTATGATATTTCAATCTGGTGAGGTCACCGGAAACAGGTTGATATTTTGAGGTATGGGAACAGTCGCGGTTGTGCGGCCAGACTACGGCGGAGCCATTTGTTTTTTGGCACCTCGACAGTGCTGTAGGCTCAAATCGTATCCCATGTCGTCTTAACATTGTTCTATATACCTACACCCAACCTAATCATCCAGTTTCTTCACAAACAGAAAATATGAATACAAATATAAAACATGAAAATATCAAAATATGTTTTATTTCAAGTTTGGACAGAAATGGAGTTAAATATCATATTGAGGGTGATTCAATAAGAGGGCAACACCCTTTATATCTTCTTCACTGCCTACTGTTGTCATACTCATTGGAATCGGTCAGAAGTCTTTCGAATTGAATTGGCTGAACTCTAAGAAAGGGAACGTTATCATTTCTGTGCAGATAAATATTCTTGATATACATAGGACAGCTGAAAGAATATCTCACGAAATATCTCTGTAAGTTCCAACTTTAGCAACAAACCGCCTACCTAGACAATGCGTCCACATCCACAACAACCAACTTTTTCCCTGAGTACCCCAGAGAATTAATTAGAAGTAACTGTCACGTATCATGATTTATAATCGACGCTGAATGTAATCTCTTCCTCTACGAATATACGATTCTATCTTCAAGAACAATGGTGACGAGTATTCCCCGCTAACAAAGACGCATTGCAAATCTTCGTCAGCAGCCCAGGTTGACGACACTCGACAATTCAAGATACCAACAAACAACAGTTACTCCAAATCTCGTTTATATACCTATGTAAGTTGGCAGGCTTTCTGTCTGCGGGATCTATTGTGACAGAGTCGCGGACTTAGCTAAAGACCTTATAGTGGATTGCGTCTTGAAAGTGTTATAAATCCTGCTACCGTTCCTGAGGGTTAACTTCCGTTTCAGGAGCCCGGCACATACACTGCCGCTATTTAAACCACTTGAGCCAATTTTCAACGGGAGTTACCATCATTCAGAACTTAGCCAGAGACGCAAATGTGGACGAATGGGGCTTGGAGACTTTCCTAGGGAGATTCCTGCGGGTACAGTCGTGGAATTTTTAGCAGGTTTGGATGTATTGAACGTAACTTGTCTTGAGAGGAGATTTACTGATCAAGACTGCGTTCCAGCTCCAGGTTTGATTCCCAGCTTTATCAGGCTCGACGTTTTGGATATAAAGGACACTCTAAAGGTCCTGGTGATCAGTCCTAAGACCTGAGATGAATCTGGTAGGTTTTGGAACCTTCTTGAGAGAGCTGCAAGTTTCCACAAGATATATGCCATTACCTGTAAGAGTTCCAGAGATTGTACTCAATAAAATCTACTGGTGAAAGTGATGAAGTTTTTTCTGGGTTCACTGTCTTTGTTGTTTTGAAATCCTGGTATTTTGCGCAAAGTTTGAAGCTGCTGGGACGAATTCTTCTTCAATATCCTGAAAAACCACGAAGGCCAGTCGGAGCAAAAATGATAACGACTCAACTTTTTGAATAGCTGTGAATCGTCTCCTAAAAAATGAACCTTCCCCTCCCTTCTGACTTAATTGTTAAATCTAAATGAGTACCTACGAATGGTCCTCTCTACTCTTCCAGAATCTTAATGAAATAGCTGCAGAAGGGTTGAATAAATATCAAGGTGGAATGACATTATCTGAAAATTTGAGAGTCGACTCTCCCTTCCGTGGACGACAACAGGGGACGAAATCTTCCGTTTCAGCAAAAAGGGGCGACGCAAAGAACTAGAAAGGCTGCCGGCCTGTACCCTTTGAGTGGGCGGTGTCGGAGAATTGGGCCATAAGGTTAACTTTCCTTATTTTCACTTCTCTAAGGATCGTATAGCGCTAATTCGTCTTCTACAAACCAAAATTTAAGAAAACTTGTTAAAAATCTTGCAGCCCTTAAAATTTAGAGATGCATGGTCACGTGTATTTGTATTATTGGCGATTCCAACCACCGATTAGGGCGCTGCTGACTGTAAACAAACATGGAGGGAAACTAGTAGTCTTTTCTAAAGCTACGTTGTTTTGATATGTGAAACAGATAATTTTAATTGATTTTCTCAGTTCTCGTGATGATTTGGTGGAGAATTTCAGTGAATTAATGTATTATTGACAGTGCAGTGTCGAGTTTGAAAAATTTTGTTATACAAATTGGCTTTTTTTCCTTCTAATCGGATCGACAATTCACGAGGTATTCGATGGAAATTATGTGAATAAATTATTGTTTTGAATGTTCTTTATTTTCATGGAAATATACTACAAAATAGCAACACAAAAAGATTTACATCTGCCTAAACTATGATCAGAATGTGAATAAGTTCTTATGCGACATGACAAACATGAAGTTCTGAATGTTATATTCTTATAATTAAGTATCACTTGAATATTCCCAAAATTTTAAGCGGTAAATTCATCAATTCAACCTCAGAACTTGGCCACTGATTACAACCTTCCAAAATATTTGCTAAATACTTAATATATTCACTAAAAATATTGTTCGCAGTTGTTGGAGAAACACTTAACGAAAATTTTTTCAGCAAGTTTTCTCCATCTATAGTTTATCCATACTTTTCTTAAGTCCAATTTTTCCAATATAGCGAAGGCATTAGTGATAGTGTTAAGGCCTCTTTCTTACGAAATTCATGAAAACGTACAGACCAGTTTTTATTTGTCCTTGAAGAGCAATTGAAATCACTACAGTTACAATTGAATACAATTTTTTTCAGAACTACACCTTTTCCAATTGTAATTCAGAAAACGTAAAATGTAATTCAGAAAAGCAAATTTGAATTTCAGAAAATGGAAATTGTAATTCAGAATACTAAGCTGATACATATCATATACTATTCTGAATTACAATTTCCATTTTCTGAAATTCAAATTTGCTTTTCTGAATTACATTTTACGTTTTCTGAATTACAATTGGAAAAGGTGTAGTACTAAGCTTACCCAGTGTTCTATAATCAATCCACTGGCCGAAAATTATAATAGTATATTCTAAAACTAGTTTCAGAATGGGCTCCTATTCCAACACGTATGCGAAATTCGAAAACGAGCGACGAAGGAGCGAGTTTTCGAACGCATGAGTGTTGGAATTGCATTCTGCAACGAGTATTAGACGATATTTTCTCTATTTCAGTCCAAGTTCGTTGAAATTCAATGAAAAATTCGGATTATACATCCTAGTGACTTTTGTGTTGTATCTTGGCAGTTGGTGCCTGTTACGAAAATTGACATTTCCAAATTGACGTGAGTTGAAAATTGATAGGATCGGAAGCCAGTGCTGACAACCACGAAACGAAAAATATAACTGAAAACAGTGCTGTAATGAGCTCATTACGATACTGAAATAGAGAAATAACATTAGCATTAAAACATGAATCCCTTCGCTCAGATTTAATTTCTGTCTTACAGAAAGTTAAAGGCACAACTCAGAACCTTGAATTACGATGATCAATTTCATAATCATCTTGTTGATAATTATGGAATTAACCTTCCTCAGCAGTTTAAACTGCACCAGAAAATTAAACTCAAACAAGACGCCTTGTTACCTAAACATGATAACTTTGTGAATAATATTTTAAATGAATAACACTGATATAAATACCTTCTGAACAATTTTTATTTAAATACTAATTTATGTGTTCAGAACACGATAAAAACTTCGAAATATCACTCAAGAATACCTGGATATGAAACAAAATATTATAGCTCAAAAGCACTCGAAACATAGAAGATCTCAAAGCATTACTCATTTTGTAGTTTGGAATTTTTGCCGAAAGAAGGCGCTTTGATCTTTGGATTCGCCAATAGCGTATTGCTATAGGGATGAATCGGAAGGAGGCTCCATTCATAGGAATCATAGGACTGTCAGTCATCGGACTGCGGTACCCAGACATCGCTTTCGTGAGGCGCCCTCTGCCGGGCATCGGCTTAAGCGTGGGGTTTCGTGTGCAGGTTGCAGCACACGAAAGAGTCAGATTTGCCCAGTTGCTCTCTCCCTGATCGGGATAAGAAGTATGGACAGGTGCAATCAGAAAGTGCCGCTAGGGAGAAGCGTCACCGTAAAAACGAGGGGGACCGAGGATTGGAGACGAACGGCATAAGGATCGACACACTGCCGCAATTTTCAAATCAATACAGAAGAATTTCAATCCCGCAGTCGAATCTGGAGGTTTGTCACATGAAAGGGCACTTTTCTAATGGGACCCCAGGTCTCTTTTCATCGTCTTTTTCCTCCTGGATTCTCTCGCCGGGTTGAAAGGGATGATGAACGACCCGGAATGGTTTTGATTCGGGATATTTAGCGATTTTATCTTTGGTTACTTTTTCGGTGGGTTAACAGGTGGATGAGGTTTGAATAACGCTGAGAGCGGACTGTTTTGTCGTGAATTTCGAACGATTTTCTTTTATAAGAGGATGAAACGTCAATTCCCTTTTTTTCTGGAAATGAAATCGACTTCTCCTCCTGAAGAAGTACGATATACGAGGATATATTTAAAAATTCTTAGAACCAAACAAAATTTCTATGTCAAAATGTTTTATTACTCAAAATATTCTCCTCTTAATTGAATAGATACATTTATTACAGCGAACCTGCAACGTCTCTAGACCTTTCAAAAAAAATGTTTCTTTTTGCTCTGTAAACCAGTCCTATACAGCTTTCATTACCTCCTCGTTGGAAGAAAATTTACGACATTTCAAACTTTTTTTCAGTTGAGGAAAGAGATGATAGTCGGACGGAGACAAATCTGGTGAATAAGGGGGGTGTTCTAGTAATTCTAACCCTAAATCAGGAATTTTTTGCATGGCAACATGAGATTTGTGTACTGGGGCGTTGTCCTGTAAAACAAAACACCTTAGGATAGCTTTCCGCGTCTTTTCTCTTTAATTTTTTCCCGTAGAGTGGTCAGTAACGTCGAATAGTAATCTCCAGTTATTGTTCTACCCTTATCCAAAAAATCCATCATGATTACCTACTCCATGGCAATCCCAAAAAACTGAAGCAAGACCTTTTCGAGCAGATTTTTGGACACGAAACTTCTTAGGTCTTGGAGAACCAGAGTGTCGCCATTCCATCGATTGTTGCTTTGTTTCTGGATCGTAGAAATGTACCCAAGTCTCATCCATAGTAACAATTCGGTTTAAGAAGTCTACATCGTTTTCAAATCGAGCACAGATCGAACGCGATGCTTCTACCCTTGCACGCTTTTGGTCAACATTCAAACATTTGGGGATCCATTTTGCAGAAATTTTTCTCATGTCCAAATTGACGTGAACTATATGATGAACGCGTTCGTATGTAATCTTCAGTGCTTCAGATATCCGTTTTAGCCCAATTCGACGGTCTGATAAAATTATGTCATGAACTGCATCGATATTTTCGGGGACTGACACAGAAACTGGCCTTCCCGATCGGTCATCATCTTCAATGGAAAATTTACCTCTTTTGAAGCTTGCAGTCCAATTTTTCACGGTCGCATACGAAGGACATTTATCACCAAGGGTATTAAGCATATCTTCGTATATCTGCTTACCTCTTAACCCTTTTATACAGGTACTTGATGATGACTCGATTTTTACAATTTGGGTGGACATCTTTTTTTCAATTTATTGTGTTTACTTTTTTGACGTCGAACTCTACACTGACACTTCTATAGTTATAGGAACTGGTCTAGGCTTACTAGATATCAATACATCCTCGTACCTAATTCGACAAAATCCATTTTCTCAAGAAAACTTGAAAGAGAATTCCTTATGACAATGTTCATTTTTCACGTAACCTCATTACGTCCGCTAGCTTTTGATTAACAGTCCGATTATTCTCAAAAGTCGAACCACACAACGTGCGTCGGCACGAAAATAACCTGTAAATAAATCTCAGGTATCACGTCGCTGCCAACGAGTCAATTAGAGACACTTTTCGATTTTCGGGACAAGGTAGGATCAAAGAAAACCATTTACTTCTTCGTTGTGTGCTGTGTGTCGCTCATTGATACACTTATACCACAATAAATCACCTTTATGAAGCAGCCAGCGCACCTGCCTTTGCGAAGTGATCAGACAAATACCTTTTTTAATTATCTGGGAGCAACGTGCCTTTATCAATCACTCTGGGGATTGTTTTTCGTAACGAGATAATTGATTAGTTTCCGGAACTATTTGTGGTTCACTCCGATATATTTTATAGTGTTCTATAACTTCATCAAATAAGTAGGATACTATTTCGCCATATTCTGGGTCATCAATTCCACAAAAAAGGTTACCACTGAAGAGAAAGCTTGGACTCTTCTTGAATTAAAATTACCTACTTATACGAGGATGTATTGATATCTAGTTAGCCTAGACCAGTTCCATGCATAAACAAAATATTGCGATACCATATCAACCAACAATAACTTATTAGAAGTGTCAGTGTAGAGTTCGACGTCAAAAAAGTAAACCAGAGTTACGCAATAATTTAAAAAAAAGATTTCCACCGAAATTGAAAAAATCAAAAAATTGGAGTATCTAGCCATCATCAAGTACCTGTATTTAAAAGGGTTAAGAGGTAATCAGATTTACGAAGATATGGTTAATACCTTTGGTGATCAATGTCCTTCGTATGCGATCGTGAAAATTTGGACTGCAAGCTTCAAAAGAGGTAAATTTTCTATTGAAATGATGACCGATCGGGAAGGCCAGTTTCTGTGTCAGTCCCCGAAAACATCGATGCAGTTCATGACATGATTTTATCAGACCGTCGAATTGGGCTAAAACGGATATCTGAAGCAATGAAGATTTCATACGAACGCGTTCTTCATACAGTTCACGTCAATTTCGACATGAGAAAAATGTCTGCAAAATGGATCCCCAAATGTTTGAATGTTGACCAAAAGCGTGCAAGGGTAGAAGCATCGCGTTCGATCTGTGCTCGATTTGAAAACGATGTAGACTTCTTAAACCGAATTGTTACTATGGATGATACTTGGGTACATTTCTACGATCCAGAAACAAAGCAACAATCGATGGAATGGCGACACTCCAAGACCTAAGAAGATTCGTGTCCAAAAATCTGCTGGAAAAGTTCTTGCTTCAGTTTTTTGTAATTGCCATGGAGTAATCATGATTGATTTTTTGGATAAGGGTAGAATAACTGGAGATTACTATTCGACATTACTGACCACTGTACGGAAAAAATTAAAGAGAAAAGACGCGGAAAGCCATGGAAAGCTGTTTTGTTTTCACAGGACAACGCCCCAGTACACAAATCTCATGTTGCCATGCAAAAAATTCGTGATTTAGGGTAAGAATTACTAGAACACCCCCCCTTATTCACCAGATTTGGCTCCGTCCGACTATCATCTCTTTATTCAACTGAAAAAAAGTTTAAAAGGTCGTAAATTTTCTTCCAACGAGGAGGTAATAAAAGCTTCGGAGCACTGATGGTTCGAAGAGCAAGAAGAACATTTTTTTTGAAAGGTCTAGAGACGTTGCAGGTTCGCTGTAATGAATGTATTCAATTAAGGGGAGAGAGAATATGTTGAGTAATAAAATATTTTGACATTGAAATTTTGTTTGGTTCCATAGTAGGCTAATAATTTTTCAATATATCCTCGTACATATAGGTCGCTATATAAAAGAGCCTTCAGTAGGTAAACACAGGATTAGGCAAAAAAGTACATCGCTAAACTCATTAAAAGACGACACTTGATATCTCGTGGTTTAAAGGTTTCCTTAGAAATGTGGTTACACCGACACCCCTCATTGAACCTATCAATGCACAGTAGCAATCACTCAATTGTGAATATTATCACAAAAACCTTGTGTTTGTTGGGATCCTCAGCCACTTTCAAAATCAAACTCAGAATGCTTCCCTACTCATTCCCTTAGTCAAAACTAATAGTCTTCTCCTAAAGAACCATCCCATTCTGCAAACAGCAGTTAAAACTGTTCCACAACTTAAAACTGAAAAACTCCCCTCTTGAAATAAGTACCGTGAAATGGAACACATTTCATCCTGTCAACATCGAGTGGGTTATCCCGAAAAATTTCCCTGACACCAACAAATTAAAAGTTTTCAAAGTCGCCAGAAATTTCACTATCGATATATCAGACCGGCGTAACTTTTACGGACTTTGCAACTGTTGGCTAGCTGGGGACAATCTAGAATCAGCCATAAAACAACCTATCGAATTGTTTATTCAGATCACTTGAATGAGTATGGGACGTGAATGGTAATCTTGGAGCCCTTTTCAATATGCTGAATATCAGGACGAATTTATCGTTGTTTTCGACTCGGTTTTTTCTGGATGTTTAACAGAGGTTATAACGAAAATTGCTGAAAAGCCCAATGGAGATAATGAACTTGAGAAACGTTTACGTTTCAAAAGTTGTCTTGCCAAAAATACGAGGCTTTCTGGTTATAGGTGACGATGAATTTTTGAAAAGACGAATACAGGATTTCATGGCCTGTCCAACCCTGCGACTCCGGGAGGAGTAACAACTCCGGATTCGACATATGCAGCCGATTCCCCCGCTATCCCACTGCGAGCTTATCTACAATAGGTGTGCGATACAAAAGGAGCACAGGACCGAGAACCTAAACCGTTTATCTCCGATGCAGATGGTGCTTTGGGGATGCTGCTCAAGTTCAGCGTAATCGACGGTTGCACCTTTCTATTCCGGGATGGATTTACCTCTCACACCTACCAGACATGAATGGCGGTTGAGTGGTCCAGGGATGCGGATTGATAGGCTAACGGGATTGTCTTCTTGCTACTGGAAACTATCGATAATATTCTGGGCTAGAGGAAGCTGTTATAATTGTTCTGGAAGCGTTTCTGTCTGACCGTATGTCTCTGTGTTCAGAATTCATATTTTTTTTCATCAAGAAAGTGAGTACTGAGAAAAACTTCAGTACAATGCCATCAAAAGAGAAGATTGGTAAAGGGAATACACCAACTATAATCTCAAAGAAAATACAATAAAATGGTATACAGATGGTTCCAAAACCGCTACAGGAGCTGGCGCTGGCATCTACGGGATAAACACCAAGTGTGCACTATCGTTGGGCTCCTGTACAAGCGTCCTGTGAACGGAAATACTTGCCATCGGAAGATGTCTAGATATAAATCTAGAAAGAAACTATCAGAAGTGCGATATAGCTATTCATACAGATAGTCAAGCTGCTATTAAAGCACTGAGCTCCTACGTCATTGACTCAAAGCTGATTTGGGAGTGCCGAAACAAAATCAATGAGGTAGGCAAGAAGAATAAGGTCTTTTTAATCTGGGTTCCCAGTCATTCGGGAATCGTAGGAAACGAAGAGGCCAATACACTGACCAGAAAGAGCGCACAAACGGCACTCACTGGCCCAGAACCCTTCTGTGGTATAGGAAAATGCACCTATAAGAAGGAGTTTATGCTGAAGGAGAGAACCGAAAGAGAAAAACTCTGGCGGTATCTCCCAGGAATGGATCACTCCAAAAAGTTCCTCTGGAACTTTGAAACTGCTAGATCCAAAAAATATCTGAATCTCAGTAAAAACCAACTTCACCTACTCACTGGCTTTCTCACAAGACATTGTCGCCTAAAGAAGCATCTGTTGAGAATGGGTTTATCAGACACTGATGAGTCTAGATTCTGTGGGGAGGAGAAAGAAACTCCTATTCACCTGGTTACGGAATGCTATGACATTGCAAGCCAAAGGAAAGAGTGCTTTGGACAAGAAACTTGTAGAAGTGGGGAGTTATCCTCCTTGAAGCCTTCCCAGATACAGGATTTCATCAAATCTCTGGAACTGGAGGGCGAGCTGTAGGAGGCGCGATGATAACAGCTCTGTCAGGGGGCACAATAGACCTTAAGGTCGCAGTGGACTGTAACCCCTTTTTAGTATATATAACTATAACTATATACTCTATCACTACTTTTCTTTGATTCTGGTGGTGATCAGAATTGGTACAGCAGTCCATCATTCTCCCCAAGGCAGCTCTTGTATATTTAACACTCTGTCTTTGTTTGGCAGCTGTTTACATCACGTTCTTGTGTGTTGTCTCATTTAAAAATGAAGGATTCTGCTGAGGAAAGAGTTGCTATGAGAAAAGCATGGATGATTGGATCAGGCTTTTGGCTTGTTGTTTCAAATGAATGTTATTTTGAAGAAGAGACTCCCAGATACTTATTTTAAGGGAATTCTGGGGGTGAAATTGGGGTTGTATCGAGGAAGTGAGCAGCAAATTTTTTCATAGAGTGAACCCGGTCCATGAGTCCGTCCAATCTCTCATGATGCTCCTTGATAAGCAGGGAGTAGTCAAAAACTATAATTCATCCCGAGCAATTTCACACGTCACACTCAAACGGATTAACTTTTTTCCGATAGGACGACACGTGCGATAAAATAATACCGTTGTCCCGTCATAAATAACGGGAATGACATTGAAAGGAAGCATGAATGAAAAGCCAGTGGCACGGGAGCAAGGTATAATTCAAAACAACAGAGAAAGAACCGGCACAAAAGGCACACGCGGTTGACGATTGCTACACATGGACGCCTCTCCGTACAGGGGGAGGATGTAGGACCGGTGCCAGATTTTAAACGTACGCAGGGTCGTATCCACCTGATACGTAATGAGCGCATGCTGCTAACAAAAACATGCAGATTGGCAGAAGGGATTTGGGCATCCCCCACAGGCTGTGCGTGTGAACGATCCATGGGAACTGATAACATCCAGTTCTTTCATCATACGGTATACCTTTTATTCAGAATAACCAAGCAATTGTGCAATCAATGATCTAAAACCAAGTCTCAGGAAAGTATGAGTATAGTATAAGCATGGTATAAGTATGAGTATGCTATACAGGGTCTTTCACGAGGAACCTCACCCATATTTATACGGGAAACTACTGAACGTATTTTCATGAAATTCAGCACTTATAAGTATTTCACGATGCTGATGAAATCTAAAATATTTTCAAGGCATGAGCACCTCCGGTTTTTCCGGAAATGACGTCAACTTCCGTTTTTCAAATTAGAACACCATTTTTTTATTGCAGAAATAGATTCCTTAGAAAATTTCAAGTTATTTTGATGTAACATTTTTCAGTTTTGGTTGGAAAATTCTCTCTGAGCAGGAAAATTCGAAAAAAAAAATCGAAAATAGAGCTCCGCTGAAACAAGAATAACTTCGAGGTTTTTGAATGGAAAATTTTCATTTTTGGGATTTTTCAAGATGTAAGATTGATGTATCCACTTTAAAAATCGAAATCGCGATTCATGATACAGGGGGTGAAAAAATCGCTTTGAAAGTTAGGGATGACAAAATCGTGAAAAATCAATTTTTTCAAATTAGAACCCCATTTTTTTATGGCAGATATTGAATCTACGTTAAAAAATAATGTGAGTGTATGCATCACACCCTTGCCCTAAAGTGGATATTAACTCAGAAAATATCCATTTTAGGGCAAGGGTGTGATGCATACACTCACATTATTTTTTAACGTAGATTCAATATCTGCCATAAAAAAATGGGGTTCTAATTTGAAAAACGGAAGTTGACGTCATTTCCGGAAAAACCGGAGGTGCTCATGCCTTGAAAATATTTTAGATTTCATCAGCATCGTGAAATACTTATAAGTGCTGAATTTCATGAAAATACGTTCAGTAGTTTCCTGTATAAATATGGGTGAGGTTCCTCGTGAAAGACCCTGTATTATTATTCTCTATTTCAGTATCGTAATGAGTTCATTACAGTACCAAAAAGAGTACTGTAATGTACTTGCCAATTAAATAAATCGTCCAAATACCTGAGGAGTCTTTTAATAAACATATGAATGAAACTGATGGCACTAGGACTGTCAGCTATGACTGTTTCAAAGGGCGTGTCAAAATCGAAGACTTAAAAAACTTTTGATCTAAGTCCGAACGAAATTTTTTTTCTTCGGAGTATATCGACCCAGGTCATTTCATTTAGTAATTCGGACTCGTAGATTGCGAATCTGTAATTAGAATTCTCCTGTGACGCGTAGTTTGGAAAATAATCGACGAAAAATAGGTCATTTTTGGACTGCCGTATTCCCCAGAAAAATTGATTTATGCAGATGTTTTTTGCATTTAGATTGATCCTTTGTGAATCAAAAAAACCAATTTTCATCCATCAGAGTCGAACAGTTTAGATTTTCTAATTTTTTTCGCGAAGGTCCAAATTTTCCGATTTTTCATCGTTTTTAAATCAAAAACTGTTTTCCTCACGGAAGATCTGATTAGATTTTCTTAATCTACGTCCTCGAATTAGTGAATGGTGTGAGTTTGAAGTCGTTGGGAGCCAAAAAATTCTTTTCAAATAACATGTTATTGGAACAGTCAAGTGATAACAGTTCCAAATAACCTGTTCCGTTTTTTTCGTTACATCTCTAAGCAGTGGCGTATTCAGGGGGGGGGGGGGGCGGAAGGGCCGCCCCCCCCCCCCCCCCCCCCGAACCATATAATCACAGGAAAGAAATTCTGAAATTCTGAAGGCTGAGGATAGTATTCAAATTCTATTTTCCTCATATGAGAAATCTGGGCCCCCCCCAAACTGAATTCCTGGATACGCCACTGTCTCTAAGATAGACTTTATTTGATCCATTATAACGTTACAGATATAATAAGTATGGGATAGGTTATGTTAGTAGAACGTGTTGTAAATGTCACTGAAAAGTGAGAATTGTTCAGTCCAAAAGACGAAAAGTCGCTCTGCTATTTTCCTTACGCCGCGAAGTCATGTAAAAAATGGCCCGTTTCAACGCCATCAATCGCGCAACTTACTTTTGACAGGTAGCTTCGTCGAGGGGCGAAAAAAGACGGGGAAAAGGGTTCAATAACGAAATGCCAGCAGCAACAAATGGATACCGATGTAACCTGCAATTATTCGAGACGCGGCAGGCAAACGAAGATAAATTACGTTTTGAAAAGATGAGTTTTTGGAGTTCATCGACGCCGAGTCGTCGACACGAATTTGTGAATACATCAAAGTCTGAAGAGCCCGAGCCCACTTTTCATTATACCCTCATCATTCTTTCCGCACTTTGTTACACGGGAACCTGGATGGTAAGTGGATGTGGCGCCGTTCTGTCCCGAAAGTGTTCTCTGTTCTTTTCGGGAAGCTGCTCGTTGTTTGAGATTTCATCTCGTTTACTGTTTCATCGTTTCTTTTATACGTGGTTGATGGGAGATTTGCATCGAGGCAGGGATGTACAGGGGGCCCCAAACACGTAAATTTTGCACAGCGCGCTTCAGCTCAAATTGTGAATTTTTATACAACATACGAGGATGTATTGATATGATGTAGTTAGCCTAGACCAGTTCCATGCATAAACAAAATATTGCGATACCATATCAACGAACAATAACTTATTAGAAGCGTCAGTGTAGAGTTCGACGTCAATAAATAAAAAAAAAGAGGTCCACCGAAATTGTAAAAATCGAAAAATTGGAGTATCGAGCCATCATCAAGTACCTGCATTTAAAAGGGTTAAGAGGTAAGCAGATTTACGAAGATATGCTTAATACCCTTGGTGATCAATGTTCTTCATATGCGACCGTGAAAAATTGGACTGCAAGCTTCAAAAGAGGTAAATTTTCTATTGAAGATGATGACTGATCGGGAAGGCCAGTTTCTGTGTCAGTCCCCGAAAATATCGATGCAGTTCATCACGGATATCTGAAGCACTGAAGATCTCATACGAACGCGTTCATCATATAGTTCACGTCATTTGGACATGAGAAGAATTTCTGCAAAACGGATCCCCAAATGTTTGAATGTTGACCAAAAGCGTACAAGGGTAGAAGCATCGCGTTCGATCTGTGCTCGATTTGAAAACAATGTAGACTTCTTAAACCGAATTGTTACTAGGGATGAGACTTGGGTGTATTTCTACGATCCAGAAACAAAGCAACAATCGATAGAATGGCGACACTCTGGTTCTCCAAGACCTAAGAAGTTTCGTGTCCAAAAATCTGCTGGAAAAGTTCTTGCTTCAGTTTTTTGGGATTGCCATGGAGTAATCATGATTGATTTTTTGGATAAGGATAGAACAATAACTGGATATTACTATTCGACATTACTGACCACTCTACGGGAAAAAATTGAAGAGAAAAGACGCGAAAAGCTATCCAAGGTGCTTTGTTTTAACAGGACAATGCCCCAGTACACAAATCTCATGTTGCCATGCAAAAAATTCGTGATTTAGGGTTAGAATTACTAGAACGCCCCCCTTATTCACCAGATTTGGGTCTGTCCGACTATCATCTCTTTCCTCAACTGAAAAAAAGTTCAAAAGGTCGTAAACTTTCTTCCAACGAGGAGGTAATAAAAGCTTTGGAGGACTGGTTTGCAGAGCAAGAAGAAACATTTTTGTTGAAAGGTCTAGAGACGTCGCAGGTTCGCTGTAGATTCATTCAAGAGGAGAATATGTTGAATAATAAAATATTTCAACATTGAAATTTTGTTTGTAGTAGGCTAAGAATTTTTCAATATTATCTTCGTAGGTTGCTGATTGTTAGATCTCCTTTTTTGCGTTGAAAACATGATGTTCAACATCTTTTTGAACAGTACAAACCCGCTCTGCTTAGGTAAAACGTTGAGTACAGAACACCTTGAAATTGTTGAGATGGAGAATGGTTGGCCTAATGGACCTGAAGCATAAAAGAGCAGTCTTTTTCTCGACGGAATAAAGATCAAGTTTCGATTTGAAATGACCACAGCTACCGAATTGCGAACTCGTTTTCCCCTGTCCTCGAAGGATTTCCCCGAAGCCCCGATAACAGAGCAACAGCCCGAAAACTTCGAAATGTTCATCGCCAAAACAGCAGGTGCATCCGGAACACGACTGAAACAATCGATAGTCGATTTTCCGGCAGAGGGCAACCGGAAAAATCTCGACTCATCGTCGGACACATTTCAATAAACCAGGCAATTGACTCGAGGAAACACAGGGTCGTCAATCTCGCACGGTTGACATAAAACTGGTGTATTTCTCTAAAACGGTGAGACGGTTTTTTGGCGAAATTGAAATATGAAGATAAATCCTCGTGTGGAAGTGAAGCGCTCGTAGCTCCGTTGACTGCGTGCTGAAGTTCGCGTTATTTATTACGGTGATGGAGCTCAGTTTTATTTAGTTTTATTCCGGCTTATTTGCCGATGGATATAAAGCAGTAGGTACCTACTCTACAGGGATATTGAGCTACTTTTGAATCTTCCTGAACTGAAGCATCGTTCACTTTTTCGTTGCTGTATTTTGCGGAGAAACAAAGATATTTTTATTCAGCATTTCAATCCGGTTCTACAAGGAATAACAAAGAATAGGTCCAAAAATTGACTAAAATAAAGCCTCAACTACGTCAATATAGATAATATGGAAAGAAATCGACAGATCATGAAGAGCATCAAATGAAAAGGTGATTGGTACATCTGTTCCGTCCTAACGGAGCAGCAGTCAACTACAAATCATCGATGGTGGACAATTATCACATCCGTGTGTAATATGCACTTTACTTATCAATCCCAAGCGCCTGTTACTGCGTTAAACCTGCAGAGTGAAGCTTGTTTGTGCCGGATTCAAACACCACACTGCAAAATGATAGCGTCCCACCAGAGGCGTTTATCCTGTTATTCAGTGTTGCTTTATGTTCGATCAGATTATCTCGTATAGAAGGTTTTGAACGATTTCATACAGGAATAATTCACCCGCTTATACTCATTTATTGTGGTACTTTTCAACATATTATTTTCTATTCATATTTCATAAATTAGTAGTGAAACTTGTATAGAGCCCCTAGATCTACCTAGAAGTAGTTATCCTTATCGGTAGATCTCTGCAAATCGAGTGATTTTATAGGCGGAATGTCGAAGTTTGATCAATTTTCCTGGAGAATTATGAAAAATATGAATGGGTACCAAGCAGTTTTGCACTGACAGTGGATATCTACACCTGCAAGGTGAGGTAGAAGTGTTTTTCAAAGATTTGTTTCTTCGTTTCCAGTCACGTTCTTTCTACACACTCCTTTTCTATTCCTTATACAGTCCTTTTCAACAATTTAACACTATGAATGATTGAATGAACTTTGTGGCAGTAGATCAAACTTAATACTCTTAATAGTCATTAAAAGGCTCGTGATTTCATTTTATATTTATGTCTGTATCAGTTTTGAATTAGAGTGAACATTTCACCAAAATTCGAGTCATATTGAATGACGGTTTCAAGGTTTCTTTTTCAGAAACCACCCAACTTGTAGAATTTAGAAGAATAAGAAACGCTCGTGTGAGAATCGCAAACTTTGAAAATTCGTCAAGGCTTCTGTGGATAAGCTACAGTTATGAAATTTTGGTGCAAAATGAGGCATATATTCCTCTTCAGAAAAAACGTCACTCGAAAAGTGTGCGGTGGACAGATTAGGACAAACAAAATTAAATCTGAAAAATAATTTTTTTTTTTCATTCGAATCACCAACTTTGAAAATTTTTCAAGGCTTCTGTGGGCGAACTACAGTTACGAAATTTTGGTGCAGAATGAGGCATACATTTTTCATCAGTGAAAACATTACTCGAAGAGTGTGCGGTGAACAGATTAGGAGAAACAAAATTGAATGTAGAAAAATAATTTTTTTCATTCGAATCGCAAACTTTGGAAATTCCTCAAGGATTCTGTGGGCAAGCTACAGTCATGAAATTTTGGTGCAAAATGGGGCATATATTCCTCTTCGAAAACAACATCAATCGAATCGTGTGTGGTGGACAGATTAGGAGAAACGAAACTAAATGTAAAAAAAAAAATTTTTATTCGAATCCCAAACTTTGGAAATTCGTCAAGGCTTTTTTGGGCAAGCTACAGTTATGAAATTTTGGTGCCAAATGGGGCATTTATTACTCTTCGAAAAAATATCACTGGAAGCGTGTGTAGTGTGCAAAATAGGAGAAAAAAAATAATGTAGAAAAAAACTTTTTTTCAAATCACAAATTTTGAAAATTCGTCAAGGCTTTTGTGGGCAAGCTACTGTTTTGAAATTTTGGTTCAAAATGAGGCATATACCTACTCCTCTTAAAAAAAAACATCACTTGAAGAGTGTGCGGTGGACAGATTAGGAGGATTAAATTCAAATGTAGAAAAAATAATTTTTTTTCATTCGAATCACAAACTTTGAAAATTCCTCAAGGCTTCTCTGGGTGCGCTACAGTTATGAAATTTTGGTCAAAAATGAGGCATATATTCCTCTTCAGAAAAAACGTCACTCGAAAAGTGTGCGGTGGACAGATTAGGACAAACAAAATTAAATCTGAAAAATAATTTTTTTTTTCATTCGAATCACCAACTTTGAAAATTTTTCAAGGCTTCTGTGGGCGAACTACAGTTATGAAATTTTGGTGCAGAATGGGGCATACATTTTTCATCAGTGAAAACATTACTCGAAGAGTGTGCGGTGAACAGATTAGGAGAAACAAAATTGAATGTAGAAAAATAATTTTTTTCATTCGAATCGCAAACTTTGGAAATTCCTCAAGGATTCTGTGGGCAAGCTACAGTCATGAAATTTTGGTGCAAAATGGGGCATATATTCCTCTTCGAAAACAACATCAATCGAATCGTGTGTAGTGGACAGATTAGGAGAAACGAAACTAAATGTAAAAAAAAAATTTTTATTCGAATCCCAAACTTTGGAAATTCGTCAAGGCTTTTTTGGGCAAGCTACAGTTATGAAATTTTGGTGCCAAATGGGGCATTTATTACTCTTCGGAAAAATATCACTCGAAGCGTGTGTAGTGTGCGAAATAGGAAAAAAAAATAATGTAGAAAAAAACTTTTTTTCAAATCACAAATTTTGAAAATTCGTCAAGGCTTTTGTGAGCAAGCTACAGTTTTGAAATTTTGGTTCAAAATGAGGCATATACCTACTCCTCTTAAAAAAAACATCACTTGAAGAGTGTGCGGTGGACAGATTAGGAGGATTAAATTCAAATGTAGAAAAAATAATTTTTTTTCATTCGAATCGCAAACTTTGAAAATTCCTCAAGGCTTCTCTGGGTGCGCTAAAGTTATGAAATTTTGATGAAAAATGGCGCATTTATTCCTCTTCGAAAAAAACATCACTCGAAGCGTGTGTGGCGGACAGATTAGAAGAAACAGAACTAAATATAGAAAAAAAAAATTTCATTCGAATTGCAAACTTTGAAAATTCGTCAAGGCTTTTATGGGCAAGCTACATATATGAAATTTTGGTGCAAAATGTGGCATATATTCCTCTTCGAAAAAAACATCACTCGAAGCGTGTCTGGTGTACAGATTAGGAGGAACAAAATTGAATGTAAAAAAAAATTTTTTCATTCGAATTGCAAACTTCGAAATTTCGTCGAGGCTTTTATGGACAAGCTACAGTTATGAAATTTTGGTGCAAAATAGATCATTCATTCTCCTTCGAAAAAAATTCCTCGTTGGTCCCGTGCGCCAACCGGCGGCACGCCGCTGTCGGTCGAACCGGTAGGTGGAGCTGATAAGCCATACCTCAGTGGAATTTTGTTTATCGCAATACCGAATCCATACGTAATGTGTTTATCTGCGATGGATGTTTCGTGTACGTAGCAGCCATGTTGCCCCAGCACTTGACATGATTAATGGTCGAACTGCCATTAACAGTCCCGCCGACCGGTTACACCGACTCAGGTCCGCAGGCCAGCCATCGTCCTGCAGATGCCGATCCGTTGAGAGCGACTGGGCTGGGGCCATCCGTCCTGCTGTCTTGATATGAGTTACTGTGATTAACGGAAGACATCTGCATCTGGAGTGGGCCTTTGTCGTCTGCGTTTGAGGTGTTTCTAACCCGGAATATACACTGCGCAAAAAAATTAACGCACATTCTGAAAATCTCAATTTTAATGAAAGTAAACTCTACATTAACTTTATAACTTATGTTTTATGTTCTCTCGGAAAGGTTTTGAACGAAACAAGACACATTAAATGGAAGAAAAATTCAGGATTTCACCGAATCTTATGTGAGAGAAGAGAAATGAACAATTTTCAAAATACTGAAATGCTGATAAGTGATTTAATACTTGGTATTTCCACCCCTTGCGTTAATTACAGCTCGGCAACGACGGTTCATACTCAAAATGAGTGATCTTAAAATGTTCTGATCTAATCCTTCCCAGATTTCTCCGAGTTGGATTCCTAAGTCATTAAGAGTAGCTGGATGATTTTCTGAACTTCTCAGCCTTCTATTGAGGTTGTCCCAAACCTGCTCAATCGGATTGAGATCTGGATTTCTTGCTCGCCATTCCATTCCAGAGACTTCAACCTCTTCAAGGTACTCCTGAACGAAGCGCGCACGATGGGGTCTGGCATTATCGTCCATAAAAATAAAATTTTCACCAATGTATGGGGCAAATGGCACTACATGCTCTTCAAGGATGTTTCTTATATACTTATCAGCATTCATAGCTCCATTATCAACGACCACTAAGTCTGTGCGAGCAGTCAAAGATATTCCACCCCATACCATAATCGATCCTCCCCCGAAACCAGTTGTATTCAGGAAATTGCACTGAGCATATCTTTCATGTGGACGTCTGTATACAAGGGAACGTCGATCACAATGGTAGAGGCAGAATCTAAACTCATCTGTGAAGAGAACTCTTTCCCAATCGGCCTCTTCCCAATGGATATGCTCTCTCGCAAAATCCAAACGCGCCCTTCGATGGGCTGGGGTAAGAGCTGGGCCTCTTGCCGCGACACGAGGCCTTCAGACATTCATACCTGTCTCCCTGAATCGCTGCAACATTCTGGACACACTTGTATGGGAAACTCCAAACATTTCTGTAATTCTTGTGTATGTCCACCCTTCTTCTCGCAAAACTACTGCTTGGGCACATTCCTCTTGGGTTAAATTGCGTGTTTCGCGTTGCATAGCGATCGAGTGTAGAAAATCAAACGAAAGAAAAACTATTGATCACTAGAATTGATCGAGAACAACTGATTTTAGAATGGAGCCAATACATTCAAAATCTGATATCATCTTTTTTTATTCCTGCTGGGATAAAACATCTGTATTGAAGAAAATGTTGAAAGTGGATAACATATGCATGCATAATTCTGATAAAAATAATTATCATTGAGAACACCTTCAGTTGTAGAATAAATTTGAGATTTCCATAATGTGCGTTAATTTTTTTGCGCAGTGTAGCAAAGTGTTGGGACCACTCAAAAGCGTCCTCCTTGTCAGCATTGCCCAAGGCAATTCGTTCTCCAATACACAGGGACTTCCAAAAATTGCTAAGGACTTTGAAACGATTTTTTTCCTTGTCGATTCAATCAACTCTCACTTCGCCTCGTTCACCGTCCGTGTTAGAACAAAAAGAATCACCGAGCAAAGCCGCCCTCCATCCGTACAGAAATGAGAATCGGGCTCACGTCCTCGGTTTGACGGTTGACAAATAATTCCAAGCCCATAACTCGTCGGTGCCGACTGAAAAGCTGGCAATAAAAAGAAACTTCGCGAACAAGAAAGTGCAAAATATGCAGCGGGTCGTTTTTACTCGCGAATTCCATTAATACAAATGTTCGGCCCCCAGGTCGAAAGGTTTAAGAACTTTTAATTCTTTTATACTTTGCGGCGAAGGTGGAGATGTACGTCTGGAATAAAGAGGGAAGTGATTCCTTTTTTTCATTAAAACACTTTTCCAGTTCTTGAGGTATCCATCAGGGGGCTATCTGATGCTCTCCAGGAATATTAAGGGCTTTCTGGTAACTGAGAGGGGGAATACTTGAATATTCATCGCGTTAATGTTACGGGATTATACGCCTTTCGGTTCGGCTTGAGGAAAATGTTAAAAATTCTGATACCTTTGTTTCCACTTTTAACTTGCTACTTCCGTTTTTTACAACGAGGAGTTCAAGGGAATATTTTTACAGCACATCTAGGGGAAATACGTACAAAATGACATATATGGACAAAATGACATAGGCATCATAACTTGAGTTTGGAGGTATCAAATGCGGAACTGCCTACCACATCACACGACCTGAGTGGCTTCTATTGACCTCTGAAAATTTGCAAGCGCTACTCTAGTTCATTCGGTCATTATGAGTGATAACAGAAATCAATAGGTTACGAGATTTTTTTCATTGCGCCAAATTTTTAGAAGAAATGGCCAGTTTTCACCATTTTTTCCATTTATATTGCATTCATTTCAAACTTTACTTATTCGTCATTGTATTCACGAAGCCTTTTTTATGTTGAATATACTTCTTGTATTAATTCTATATATTTCTAGTTTTATAACGCTATATGGACAAAATGACATATACAGTGAACGGACAAAATGACATAGGTTAATTCAGCTGAATTAACCGTATCTACCGGATAACACCAAGACAATCCATCCCAGGCTCCATCAGCAACAAAGAACCAGGACTTGTCTTAACATATTCATTACAAAATATTCATCTGCGGCTAATAAAGGCAATGCATCTTAATCTATTCTTGCTGATCTTATAAGGAGGTTCCTCCAATCCCTAAAGGACAATTCATAAGTGGACAAGGCAAACGTGAGCCGAAGACTCGATGAGCGTACTTAGTTTCAACTTCTTCACCTAATATGAATGCAATCAAATCAAAAAAAAGGGCCCATACCTCCTCCAAAGACAAGGAGACAAGGCCCTAGGGCATCATTTAGATAAGACAATGATGCAGAAAATGTTCCTAGCAACTGGATGATGAAGACGACTATCCATCTATCTATTGGTATGACTTTTTTTCCCGATTTAGATCTTCTCCAGGATTAGCCCTGGAGAAGACTGGTTACGATGCATGCACCGCTTGCATTGGGCTGACGCATCTTGTGCTGATGTTCCTAGAAGAACCAAGCGTTTCATTTGTGAACTTTGTCAGTAGTTTCGTGACTATAAGTATAAAACTACAGTTGCCTGATGCCGGTATGTCATTTTGTCCATAGCATGCGAATAAAATGAAATTTCGTTTATCCCAATTAATCTAAGAATATTTTATTTCTTGGTACTTTAATTTCATAAAGGCTGATTAGATCTTATAAAGAAAGGACCAAAGATCATAGGTGTAGAATATGACTTTACTGTGACTCACTACTAACAAGTTATGCCTCTGAAATAAAACCCCATGTCATTTTGTACGTACTTCCCCTACCCTTATTCTCATTCTGCCTTCGAGCTCTTTCAGGAATAATGACGTTTGAATTTTTGGTTGATAAAACTGATCATACCATATTGGTTCATGAAAGAAATACACTGCGCAAAAAAACTAACGCACATTATGGAAATCTCAAATTTATTCTACAACTGGTGTTCTCAATGATAATTATTTTTATCAGAATTATGCATGCATATGTTATCCACTTTCAACGTTTTTCTTCAATACAGATGTTTTCTCCCAGCAGGAATAAAAAAAGATGATATTATCAGATTTTGAATGTATTGGCTCCATTCTAAATTCAGTTGTTCTCGATCAATTCTAGTGATGAATAGTTTTTCTTTCGTTTGATTTTCTACACTCGACCGCAATGTAACGCGAAACACGTAGTTTGACCCAAGAGGAATGTGCCCAAGCGGTAGTTTTGCGAGAAGAAGGGTGGACATACACAAGAATTGCAGAAAGGTTTGGGGTTTCCCATACAAGTGTGTCCAGAATTTTGCAGCGATTCAGGGAGACAGGTATGAATGTCCGAAGACCAGGACAGGGTAGACCACCGGTTACAACTGCCATTCAAGAACGTTACTTGAGAGTTTCTTCGTTGAGACAACGGTTTGCAACCGCTCGCTTCCTTCAAAATCAGCCTGAGCAAACTCATGAGGTGCAAATTAGCACTCAGACAATAAGAAATCGCCCCAGAGAATATGATTTAAGGCCTCGAAGAGGTTGAAGTCTATAGAATGGAATGGCCAGCAAGAAGTCCAGATCTCAATCCGATTGAGCAGGTTTGAGACAACCTCAATAGAAGGCTGAGAAATTCAGAAAATCATCCAGCAACTCTTAATGACTTAGGAATCCAACTCGGAAAAATCTGGGAAATATTAGATCAGAACATTTCAAGATCACTCATTGTGAGTATGAACCGTCGTTGCTGTAATTAACGCAAGGGGTGGAAATACCAAGTATTAATATTAAATCACTTCTCAGCATTGCAGTATTTTGAAAATTGTTCATTTCTCTTCTTTCACATAAGATTCGGTGAAATCCTGAATTTTCTTCCATTTAATGTGTCTTGTTTCGTTCAAAACCTTCCCAAGAGAACATAAAAAATAAATTATAAAGTCAATGTAGAGTTAACTTTCATTAAAATTGAGATTTTCAGAATGTGCGTTAATTTTTTTGCGCAGTGTATATCAATTCGTTCAGCTTGATTTCAATTTTTTTCTATTCCATTTCCTATGCATCGAAAAATCTCTGGAATGAGCATAAAAATATTAACGACTCCAGTGGTGGCATAAAACAAACGAAGTATTATCACAGGTGCGGCGATACATCAAGTCGTAAAATTTCCGATTTGATTCTCCTACAATATTTCCATCAACCGAAGGCACAACTACTCTTGTGCAATGAAGAAAAGCGAACACTAATATTCGAGAAATGCGAGCTTGGTTTGGTGGCGAATAAAGGTCATATTTATCATGGAAGTATACAAAAAAAACTCACTCATATGAGCCACCGGGTATACGCCTGTTTGCTGCAAGGACCAGATGTTAAGGAATAAATTTCAACCTGAAAATGACGCTCATAAATGCAATCGGCCACAAATTTATGTGTACTCTTTCCAGGAAATCGATGAAATTGCATTATAATTCATGTTTTACGTAACTTTAAGAGTCAGAATTGGACGAAAGCACTTGTCATAAAAAAAATTTACGTTTTATAGGCCGGGTCACATATTTCTGGATTATGTTGATAAAACAAAGAGTTCAATGTTCACGAAATTCTTTGTCGTGTTCAACATCAGACTTATATGAGCTGTATTTTTTCGATATGATTTTAAATAAATATGTAGTTTCGAAATAATCTAAATTTTGAACTACGATATTTGCTGATGATGATGAAATGAAATAACCCTCGTTTAAGGTTCTCTCCGCGGGTTTCCTCCAAAACAAGAAGCCCCAGGATAATGAAATTTCTCATGGTGATTCTTCTAGAGGTCCTGCATATATTTCTATCTTGCCATAATCCTCAGTCTATTTCAAAGGTTGAAATTATATTGCTCCCTTTTGAGGATCTCTCTGCGGGTTTCCCACAAAACTAGAAGCCCTAGAGTGATCAAATTCCACATGTTGAGTCTTCTAGAGGTCCTGCATATACCTACTTCTAACTTGGCATTATCCTCAGTTCGTTCCAAAAGTTGAAATAATATAGCTCCCTTTAGGGGTCTCTCCGCAGGTTTCCCTCAAAACTAGGAGTCCTAGAGTGATCAAATTTCACATGTCGATTCTTCTAGAGGTCCTGCATATACTTCTAGCTTGGCGTTATTCTCAGGTCATTTAAAGAGTGAAATTATATAGCCCTAGTTCAAGTGGAACGAGCGCATAAAAAAAAGATCTCTCCGAGGGTTTTCCACAAAACAAGAAGCCCTAGAGGATGCAATTTCACATGTTGATTCTCCTGGAGTTCCTGTAATTCTTTCCAGCTTGGATTTTTCCGCAGTTCATTCCAAAAGTTGGAATATAGAGAGAACGAGCGCTAAAAAATGTGACTCCCATGTCAACAATAAAATTCAACAAACGGATATCTCTATAGGACGTCTTTCAATTTGCGCTCCTTTATCGCTCGGAACCGTCTGAATTATTCGCTTTTAATTTGCCAAATGTATAATAAAGAGAAATTAATGCCAACCATTTTGAATAATTACACCTATAAGAAGTTAGGTAAATTCGGGAAATGTTCCTCACTCCAGCAATAATCTAAATCAACGTAATGATGATGAATGATATCCGGGGAGTGTAGCATATCATAAACTTGCGGCGATACTTCTTCAGCTCTAGTTCCCTTATTTAATTTTCCATTAAATTTGTCAACGTGAATAAGTGTAGGATCCAAAGTGCTGCGTCTGTTGTTGAGAATCAGAAGTTTGTCTCTTCGGTTTTGTATAGCAAAAGACCCCGCACTTTATGGCAAATGACGTTTCGTCAAATGTTCTAATTTTTGGTATAATGTGGTACTCGACCTACTGATCAAAAGTGTCCATGGCCCCAACTCAATCCTATGACTAGTTTTTGAGATATAGGGCGTTGAAGTTGAGAATTACCCACTTTTACTCTCGAAACTGAATAGAATGAACTTCAATTTTTTTTTCACAAGAAACATTTCATTCCATTTCCATAGAGGGATTTCATCAAATCTCTGAAACTGGAGGGCGAGCTGTAGGAAGCGCGATGCTAACAGCTCTGTCAGGGGGTACAATAGACCTTAAGGTCGCAGTGGACTGTAACCCCTTTTTACTATAACTATAATTATTCCCAGAGAGCAACTATATAGAGAAATATGACCGAATACAGGGTTATCCATAATTGAATGCTTGCCTGATTTTGAAAGTATAAAATATGTCAGTTCCAGAGCGAGAACCTTCGCAAAATGAACTATTTCACTAGATATGTTGTTGTTACATCGAACCTGAAATACCCATAATTCATACTGGGTGATCCATTATTATAGAAACTATTCACAATGAAGGTTAAGTGGACACCCTCCTCTTTATGGTTGCTCCCTGGGGATGGAATGAAATGTTTCTTGAGAAAAATTGAAGTTCATTCGATTCTGTAAAAGTGGGTAATTCTCAACTTCAACGCCCTGTATCTCAAAAACTAGTCATAGGATTGAGTTAGCGCAATGGACACTTTTGATCAGTAGGTCTAGTACTACATTATACCAAAAAATTTGAACATTTGACGCAACGCCATTTGCCACAAGAAAAGTGCGGGGTTCTTTTCTGATGGAAAGGGTTCTGTGTAGGGACTTTTTCATATTTCTGTCGTGTAGAAGCTACAAACCAATTAATATCCGTTCGATATCTCTCACCAAACTCCCCAACGTGGCGTGTACTGGTCGCAAAGTCATTAGACGGCTGAAAGCAGTGTTAATTCAAAGTTGACATTCAAAGACTTCCGAGTCGGGCCTCCAGGATTCAATTAGCGCGGACCAACTGGTGACATCCTTTGCATTCACGTCGGTCGGACCGATTTCTTAATAATTCAGACACTTTAGAGCGGGAGCGTGACTAACTTGACCGTTTATCAACAAGGAAACTTGGACATTCTGTACGTGTTCAAAGGTTTGCCCACCGGTCAAATCGGACAACCGAGCAATTAAGACCAACTGGGGAGCCTTTATGCATTTTGATCAAACACCAGGGATATATTTTCGGGGGGTAAATTATTAACGGGACACGGATTGGTGAGTTGCGAATGGCAATATGGGACACAAGGAAGAAGGAGCTTTCTTGGCGAATCAGGAGGGTTCGTCCTGTTGGACATTGGACAACAGAAAGTTTAGATAATATTGTATGTTCAAAAATATACTGCTGCTATTGCGGAAGTTCAGAAGGAAAGTGACCGTTTTTGAAGTTGCTGATTTTTGTCCACCAAAAGCTCATTCTATAGAAATGAAATCTTCACTCTCTTGACTCTGAATGGTCTTTCTGTCCCTCGTTTGATGACATTTTCAGTAACAAGCAAGTTATTGCCGTTTGCGTTCCTGAGAATTTTGGATCAGTTATACAGGGTGTTCTTAAATTGAACGTACGAACGAAACGGAGAGATTCCTTAGGAAGGTTTAAGAAAAAAAGTCACATAAACTTGGAGTCGAAAACGTTTCATTTTCGAGATACAGAATGTTGAACTTTTAATTTTTTTCAAATTTTTTTCTCCTAGTATCTTCTCTTTACAAGATATTCAACTGCTAAACTTTTCGGCCTCCTGGAGTTTTCTCGTTTCTGCTACCGATTTCGAGAAAAAAATTTTGAACGATTCTCTCGGAAGTTCTCAGAAGAATCAAAATTGTCATAAAGATCTTGTTAGTATGAAAAGAAATCTGAACTATTCAAGTCTGGGGATCTGACGGGCCATGACTGATGTCCAATCCACCTGTTTTCATAACTTTCTTTCAAATACTCTCTGATAAATCTAGTACACCCTGTATCTCGAAAACGAAACGTTTGCAACCCCATGTTATAGCATTTTTTTTATTAAACTTACTTAAGGAATCTCCTCTTTTCGTTTGTACGTTCAATTTAGGAACACCCTGTATAGGGCTATCGGTTGCGAAGAAACAATAATTTATCTCCCAAAGTCGAAGCGATAAAAAAATCGATATTCAGCTCCACTGAACTTCCCATCAACGCACGCTGTCGACGTGCGTATCACAGGTGATAGAAACCTGTTTTTACCTCTTCCCCGACTTGTTTCGAACGTGTAAGTCGAGCGAGGCTCTGGGGAAGATCCTTCTTATTTAATTAAGTATCGTTTTTAGCCCGCTCCCTGCAGATGCCCGGCACGTGATCGAATTCTCAACATCTCACTTCCATCAGCACCTGGGAGTTAACCTTTCCTCATTTCCTGCAAGCGCTTCGCCATTTCCCAGTCCAATTCAACCTGTCGACTCGCGAAAATTGAGGAAAGAGCCGATCGTTCAGCTCTCGTTGTATTCTTTCAGGTCGACGTGCTCTTTATACTGCGGGATCACGAAAAAAAAGCACCCATTTCAATCTACGAGGATGTATTGATATCTAGTTAGTCTAGACCAGTTCCATGCATAAACAAAATATTGCGATACCATATCAACGAACAATAACTTTTTAGAAGTGTCAGTGTAGAGTTCGACGTCAAAAAAGTAAACCAGAGTTACGCAATGAATTAAAAAAAGAAATGTTCACCGAAATTGTAAAAATCGAAAAATTGGAGTATCGAGCCATCATCAAGAACCTGTATTTGAAAGGGTTAAGAGGTAAGCAGATTTACGAAGATATGCTTAATACTCTTTGTGATCAAGGTCCTTCGTATGCGACCGTGAAAAATTACACTGCAAGTTTCAAAAGAGGTAAATTTTCCATTGAAGATGATGACCGATCGGGAAGGCCAGTTTCTGTGTCAGTTTTTTGGGATTTCCATGGAGTAATCATGATTGATTTTTTGGATAAGGGTAGAACAATAACTGGACTCTGGAGATTACTATTCGGCATTACTGACCATTCTACGGGAGAAAATTAAAGAGAAAAGATGTGGAAAGCTATCCAAAGGTGATTTGTTTTTACAGGACAAAGCCCTAGTACACAAATCTCATGTTGCCATGCAAAAAATTCGCGATTTAGGGTTAGAATTACTAGAACACCCCCCTTATTCAGCAGATTTGGCTCCGTCAGACTATCATCTCTTTCCTCAACTGAAAAAAAGTTTGAAAAGTCGTAAATTTTCTTCCACCGAGGAGGTAATAAAAGCTGTGGAGGATTGGTTTGCAGAGCAAGAAGAAACATTTTTTTTTGAAAGGTCTAGAGACGTTGCAGGTTCGCTGTAATAAATGTATTCAATTAAGAGGAGAATATGTTGAGTAATAAAATATTTTGACATTGAAATTTTGTTTGGTTCTATAGTAGGCTAAGAATTTTTCAATATATCCTCGTATATGCACACAAAAAGTGTTTTTTGAAGGTTAACGTCTTTAAAACTGACCAACTGTCTTGTTTGACAACCTATGTGACAGCTGACAGCTTTACGGTCAGTTTCGTATTGACCCCAAATTTCTAAGCAAGCTCAAAGACGGCGTCGCAAACAATGAATTCATTACCCTTCCTCTCTTCCCGACAAATTGAATTCTCAGTTCCCCGATACGGAGACGATGCATCATCCCATCCCTGGACGTTTTTGCTCCTGTAAGGTGTTGCAGGAGAGGGGACAAACACGCGAGGTCAGTAAATCCCAAAGTCCCAGACCAAATTTGAAAGATAATTACTGGCGAGTTACATGGCGAGGGCAGACAGGACCCCATAATTTAGTTACCTTGTCGGCTCTAGTTCGAAACTCTAATAGGACCTGGAACGCATTCAGAGCATATCGTCAATTTATGCGGTGTGTCATTCCGGTAACTATGGACGGGAGTAGGTCTCAAGAAAGGTACAGTTGAGGGCTGGAGTAACTGGACGAACTTCGCTGATTTCATGCATTGGAATAGGGACGTGATCACCTTGTATACCGGGTGGGTAGTGGGTCGTAGAATATTCTTCGTTTCGGCGATATTTTCTGTGATTTCGAGTCTATTTATTTCATACCGAAATTCACTACTAGAAATTCAAGTGGAAGGTTCAATTTTAACCTAATGCTGATGATACAAGAGAATGTCATGAATTTGTTCTGTGTCACATTAAAAAGTTAAAAAAGATTAAATAGAAATTAGCATTTTCAACGTCTCTGAGAATTATTTGACATTTCACGAGTATCAACCTGCGTTAGTTTTAAGTAAAAAAACTTGATAAACCTAAATCTTGGCTAACCGGGTTACTTTTTATGAGAGCTAATTGATTATATCTGTTTTAATGATCATTATTATTATTCAATGATTGTAACCGTTATAAAGATTTTATTTGCTGATCTATTTATTCAACTGGTTTCATAAAAGGTTTTCTCTATTTCAGTATCGTAATGACTTCATTAGAGTATTAAAAACAGTAATGCAATGAACTCATCACAGCATTGTTTTCAGTTATATTTTTCGTTTTGTGGTTGTCAGCACTGGCTTCCGATCCTATCCAATTTCATGGTGATTATTTAGAACTGAAAGAATCGTATTGGAAAAGTGAAAAAATTTGTACTCACTAAGTTTGGGTCTCAGATTAAGAAAATGATAACGAGAAGTCGGCAATCCTCTTTGTTTTAGCCAAAAAAATCCCAAAGTTTCCGTTTGGAAGGTGAGGTTATAAGTAGTTCTAGAGCTAATTTTCTTCTATTTTCCCAATCAATATTTGTTGGAAATGTTTTATTTATCAATTTCTGAGCCATACTGCGTTATATTGAATAAATTCACCATAATGTAGAACATTTTTTATATGTCCTAATTCATAAAAACGTTATGCAAAATACAAAACATTATCTGCAATTCAAATAACTGAATTCTCTTCAGACCACTTGACAAGTTTTTCGTATTCTTTTTCATACATGGATTGGGATTTTTGAGGTATTAGTTTATTCGCAACATTATTCGCAATCTTTCCTAATTCTGGAAGTGTTAAATCGATTTCTTCAAGCATAATTCACGAATTCAATGCGTAATTGAAAATGATTTCATAATTCGAAACGTGAGATTCAAATGTCAATTAATAGTCACACCAACTGCCATGATACAATACAAAAGTCACTAGGATGTATAATCTGAATTTTTCATTTAATTTCGACAGTTATACTGAAATAGAGAAAATATCATCTAATACTCGTTGCAGAAGGCAATTTCAACACTCATGCGTTCGAAAAGTCGCTGCTTCGTCGCTCGTTTTCGAATTTCGCATACGTGTTGGAATAGGAGCCCATTCTGCAACTATTTTTAGAATAAATTAATATAGATTCATAGTTCTTTTTGTGGAAAACTCATTATTGTATGTGATAGGTACATACATATGTAAAGCATAATAAATCAATGAATAAAAACGTAGATTTCTTCGGAACGGTCCAATATCAAAGACGAAAGAAGACATTGACAGTTTCAGTTCGTAACAAAATGGTGGAAGCGCCGGGCATTTAAATTTCTTTTTCGAGCATTTCGTTACGTCTGTATTTTAAACCGGAAATAAACTCCAGAGTACGAATCTCTGTTGAACTTTTAATTTGTCTATCCGTGAACATCTGCAAGAAGCCAGAAAACCTGATGACGGACCGTGAGTACCTTTCTTTCAGTGATCACTTTGTGGTAGGTATTGTTTTTTCTCATACATCCACGTTTTTCTGTAATTCTCGTGAGAGTACTTTGAAGAAGATTGCAGTCATGTTAGACTGCAAGTGGCGTTTTTGAACGTTCATTTCACGCCTCATCACATGGTAAATCGATAGAAACAACAGCCTTCCACCGTTGGCACTTAAATCCCTCAATATCCCCCTGTATCCAAGTCCAGCAGCATCCTCAAAGGACCCCCTCCCTTCTCCGCCGTCTACCTTGATATGAATAGATGACGAAATCCAATTCTGCTCGCCCTCCAAGAAAGCGCCATCCCTTAATTCCTGCCGTCCACCTCAGCTCCGCTTCCTCCTGCTGCCACTTAACTGGGCCTCACGGCATCACAACAATGAGTGTTTATGATGGCGCCTACTTGACGATCGCCATGGCAACGGACGTCCGTCGTTGCGAGTTAGACGGAGGTATGTCACCTATGAGGGTTTCACCTAAGGCGACTCTCGCCTGGATTGCAACGCTGACCGATCCGGGGGTGGAGATCTAATCAAGTAGCGGCAGGACGGAGTCCTTGATTAATTCGAGGACTGCGGGACGGGTGCGAGAGGGACTTCCTTAATGATTCGTTAATTTCATTAGGCTGATGTTCGGACATGAGGGTTCAGCAGGTACCTGACTAGGTGATTTCGGTCACCCTTTCTAGGACTACGCGATTTGGAGCCGTTTTCCGTTGGGATTTCTGAGCCCGGAGGGAAGAAAAATGCCATTTGACAGGTGAAAATCTGAACGGTGATAGTTAGGACTTTGGAATGTATTTTATTGAATTCAGCGACCTCGAAAACCTGCATTTTGATACCAAAGTCGACCATGTATCCCTCATAAATACAGAATTTTTCGGTTTTTAATTTCTCGATATTTCATTTTCAAGTTTTGTTTACCAGAGTAGAACAACTCCCGGAATCAATACCACGGTTTGATCTTCCCAGATATTCATTATAATGACAAATATGGTGTTTTCAGGGGGTCTTACCCCTTAGTCATTTTTCACCCAAAAATTCGAAATTTTAAGGATGTTTTCTCCTCTTTTCTGAGAGTTCGGATCCGGTCCTGCTTCCACGTGGAATCCCGGTTTGTTTTCGATCCCGGCGCGACAAATAAAGCAAAGAATCAGGTAGGAAAGGTGACGTTGCGGCAAAGGTGACAGAAACAGTCGCACCCTTTACACCGTCGTTCCTAATTTAATAGATTAATTTAGTAAGTGGTGCGACTAGCTAACAAGCAGGCTAATTTCACGTGAAAGTACGAGAACCGCGAGCAGACGCGGCGTGCGGTGTTCCACAAGAGTTACTACATAATTTACGCCGAGGCTGTACACACAAGGTGGGGGTAAAATGCAGGCCGACATGGGGAGTTCATGGCTTTATTATTTTTGAGAGAATGCTCTTCGTGAACATGTTTTATCGTTTTTACGAATGTATGTTGGAAAGAGCTCTTTTTGGAGACTGTGTGGTATCACGTGCACGGATAGAATTAGGTACTTAATTTACTTAATATGTACCTACAACAGGATAGTTATAGTTATAGTGAAAAGGGGATACAGTTCACTGCAACCGTAAGGTCTATTGTGCCCCCTATAAGAGCTGTTATCATCGCGCCTCCTACAGCTCGCCCTCCAGTTCCAGAGATTTGATGAAATCCAGAATCTAAGACGGCTTCAAGGAGGATTACTCCCCACTTCTACAATTTCCTTGTCCAAAGCACTCTTTCCTTTGGCTTGCAATGGCATAGCATTCCGTAACCAGGTGAATAGGAGTTTCTTCCTCCTCTCCACAGAATCTACACTCATCAGTGTCCGATAAACCCATTCTCAACAGATGCTCTTTTAGGCGACAATGTCCTGTGAGAAAGCCAGTGAGTAAGTGAAGTTGGTTTTTACTGAGATCCAGATATTTTTTGGATCTAGCAGTTTCAAAGTTCCTGAGGAACTTTTGGGAATGATCCATCTCTGGGAGATTCCGCCAGAGTTTTTCTCTTTCGGTTCTCTCCTCCAGCATAAACTCCTTCTTATAGGTGCATTTTCCTCAGAGAAGGGTTCTGGGCCAGTGAGTGGCGTTTGTGCGCTCTTTCTGGCCAGTGTATTGGCCTCTTCGTTTCCTACGATTCCCGAATGACCGGGAACCCAGATTAAAAAGACCTTATTCTTCTTGCCCACCTCATTGGGTTTGTTTCGGCACTCCCAAATCAGCTTTGAGTCAATGACGTAGGAGCTCAGTGCTTTAATAGCAGCTTGACTATCTGTATGAATAGCTATATCGCACTTCTGATAGTTTCTTTCTAGATTTATATCTAGACATCTTCCGATGGCAAGTATTTCCGTTCACAGGACGCTTGTACAGGAGCCCAACGATAGTGCACACTTGGTGTTTATCCCGTAGATGCCAGCGCCAGCTCCTGTAGCGGTTTTGGAACCATCTGTATACCATTTTATTGTATTTTCTTTGAGATTATAGTTGGTGTATTCCCTTTCCCAATCCTCTCTTTCGCTTAGCAATGTACTGAAGTTTTTCTCAGTGCTTTCTTTCTTGATCATTACATCATTAGGAAGGTTTGCAGATGAGGTGTAGTCATTTAGAGAGAACCAAGCTCTCTGAAACCTGACTCTCTCATTGCCTGCTCCTTCTCTGGATACTCTGAGGATGGCCTCATGGGCTACCCTATCAATCATGAGATGTAGAGGTGTGTGGTCTATGATGATCTCGAGTGCCCAGGATGAGACTATCTTATTTCGAGATTAGGACAGACATCCTATATCCTTTTATGGGATCAAATTGCTTTCATTTACTATTTTATTTTTATTCGAATCCTGCATGCAACGATTATGCTCCAGACCTAATTATTCCGTCTTCGATACCCGAATGGAGGTGCGGATGTTATGATGTATTCAATATATCCTGCAGAATCGGGGGTGAGCGATAAAAGGAAGTGTAATGTGAGGTAATTTACATTCGAAAATAGTTAAAAAGTCGCGTCTGGCATCCCGAGAACCGGCAGAAGGTCCGTTTTGGTTCAAGGTGCAATGAGCTGATATGTTCATATTCAATTGAACATCGTGGTAGGCGAGGCGAACGGCATTATCGTATCGGTAATAAGGTTGTCAATTGGGAAACTTTGCTCCGTTATCGTCGTCTTGCCCTCGGCACTTTTGGTGAGGTTCACCTATTACTTATTGCGTTTATTCTGTAAATTGCCCATTCGATCGTTCGAATGGTGCATTCGATTCTTTTTGTTTCGATTTTTGCCGGCATCTCGTAGGTTAGGAAGTCGCTTAGGTACTGTTTTATTGTAGTTTTATGACTGTCGCGAATCTGCGGTTATGTGAGGGATGGAGCGACTGTTTATGAGCCAATTCATGAACTTGATTGTACAGGTTCTTCGACGGTTCTAGAAAACCGAATTTGAAGAAGTCGAAGCTCATTTATTTGTTCTTTAGCCCTTTATATTGAGTACTGCAAGAATTCAAAATCAATCAGAAGAATTCTTTTCAATTAGTGATGTTTCCTTCATCGACCCATGCATCAGGTGTTTTTTTTTAGAATGATACAACTTTAAATCGAAATAAAACACATTTAAATTAAGATTGAGGGTGTCCTTATGATATTACTTACGAAAATAATTTCCAGCACTCGATAGATTTTAAATTGGTGCCATATTTCAGCTTATTTGGAATATTGTGAAGAATTATTTGGGTCTAAAAAATGTTATTGCGGATAATAAAGCGCAAATTGACTGAATAAAATCGATGCTGTATGAAACGCAGAAATTATGATGTTAGTCCCGCACCAATCCATCAAAATATAGGAGGAAACACCCAATTACACTCCCATAATCCAGGATGAATTATTCAGAACTCTCTCCAGTCCCCGGTGCGAAGTGAAAGATGCTTCAATTTATCTGAATATGACCGTCATAAATCCAGCGACAGAATATCCATATGTAATACCGCAGAGCAAAGGTGGTGAAAAATAAACTTGCGATTTCAAGAACCCGATTGCATTTGTGGACCACTTGGCAGCCGCTATTTATTTACTTAATGCTTTTTGGCATGCATATTTCATACAATGTTGGCAGAGGTGCATCTCGACGAAATATTTGTGGAGTATGACCTGACAGTTCGACTCATTTGTTCTCTGGTCGGGGATTTTTACCTTCTTATTGTAGAGGCGTCGAGGTGTCAGTCAATTTCTGACCCAGACCACACCGTCGTTTATGTAACTTGGATTGGCTGGAAATATGTTATCGTTCTGGAAATCTTGGAATTGATTCTCCACCAAGCAATTCAAAGATACGAGGATATATTGAAAAATTCTTAGCCTAGAATAGAACCAAACAAAATTTCGATGTGAAAATATTTTATTACTCAACATATTCTCCTCTCAATTGAATACATTTATTACAGCGAACCTGCATCGTCTCTAGACCTTTCAAATAAAATGTTTCTTTTTGTTCTGCAAACTAGTCCTCCACAGCTTTTATTACCTCCTCGTTGAAAGAAAATTTACGACCTTTTAAACTTTTTTTCAGTTGAGGAAAGAGATGATAGTCGGACGGAGCCAAATCTGGTGAATAAGGGAGGTGTTCTAGTAATTCTAATCTTTCCTGTAGAGTGGTCAGTAATGTCGAATAGTAATCTCCAGTTATTGTTCTACCCTTATCCAAAAAATCAATCATGATTTCTCCATGGCAATCCCAAAAAACTGAAGCAAAAACTTTTCCAGCTGATTTTTGGACACGAAACCAGAGTGTCGCCATTCCATCGATTGTTGCTTTGTTTCTGGATCGTAGAAATGTACCCAAGTCTCATCCATAGTAACAATTCGGTTTAAGAAGTCTACATCGTTTTCAAATCGAGCACAGATCGAACGCGATGTTTCTACCCTTGCACGCTTTTGGTCAACATTCAAACATTGGGGGATCCATTATGCAGAAATTTTTCTCATGTCCGAATTGACATGAACTATGTGATGAACGCGTTCGTATGAAATCTTCAGTGCTTCAGATATCCGTTTTAGCCCAATTCGATGGTCTGATAAAATCATGTCATGAACTGCATCGATATTTTCGGGGACTGACACAGAAACTGGCATTCCCGACCGGTCATCATCTTCAATGGAAAATTTACCTCTTTTGAAGCTTGCTGTCCAATTTTTCACGGTCGCATACGAAGGACATTGATCACCATGGGTATTAAGCATGTCTTCGTAAATCTGCTTACCTCTTAACCCTTTTAAATACAGGTAGGTATAAGTTGTAATGCAGATTTCTATACCTTGAAACCTGAATGAATTCGAATGAGTTTATAAAGATTATGAACTCCTCCCTCCTTATTTAGCCCCCAAAACTCGGCGACGCTGTTTACATCGAATAAATTCCGACGTGGTGCGGAGGACCACGAAGTAGGAAACAAAAGGGGATAAGTTTAATTGAAACCCATCCGCGTCTATTATATCCCACCTGAACTACTAACGTAAAATTATGGAACCTATCCCGGTGTAACTTTCCTGGATACAGACGAACTCGACAACCGCCAGACTCAATTTCGTATTATTTAACTGGGAAGTGGGGGGAGGATCTGGATTAGGTTGAATCTGGGTTCATTATCTGGAGTTCTGGAGAGTTTGGGTGCGGAATGATCCGAGTTGAAGGGAACTGTCAGTGGTGAATTACCTGGGAGTTTTGTGGATATGAAGTCTTCATGATTATCAAAAAGGTGAAGAAGTGAAGAAAGAGTATTCCCTGAATGTATTTACTCCAAGTCTCCAAAAAATTGTGTAAGGAGAGGAAATGCCCAATTTTTTCCAAGGACTATGTTTTTTCAATTGAAATTAGATTGTTGCTTCCTAGAGTTATTTATTATGTAAGTAGTTTCGGTCTGTATTGTCAGAGCTTCCTCAGACTAGTCTCACTGAAACTACAACACAAACATAAGACTTTAAACATATCATATTTTAAAATTATTCTTTCTTCGAAATAACTTTCTTTGTGTGTTATACTTCATTCATTTTTATAATGTATCCCGGTTGTCCATGGAATTCTGACACATTCCACCGTGTATATTTTGAAAATGTTAGGTTGTGGTCATTCTACGTTCTATCTACATAAAGGTCGTAGTAATTAAAATGCGAATCTACTTTCAATATTGATCTGCCGAATCTATTGATCTACTTAAGAGGTAGATCGCCGGGCTTTACTAGTCAGGAAAATAAAAATCATTGTTTTTTCTGAGAATCTTCAAAATAACTTTTTTTTGTGTCATACTCCATTCATTTTTATAATGTATCCCGGTTGTCCATGGAATTCTGACACATTCCACCGTGTATATTTTGAAAATGTTAGGTTGTGGTCATTCTACGTTCTATATATATAAAGGTCGTAGTAATTAAATGCGAATCTACTTTCAATATTGATCTGCCGAATCTATTGATCTACTTAAGAGGTAGATCGCCAGGCTTTACTAGTCTGGAAAATAAAAATCATTGTTTTTTCTGAGAATCTTCAAAATAACTTTTTTTTGTGTCATACTCCATTCATTTTTATAATGTATCCCGGTTGTCCATGGAATTCTGACACATTCCACCGTGTATATTTTGAAAATGTTAGGTTGTGGTCATTCTATGTTCTGTCTACATAAAGGTCGTAGTAATTAAAATGCGAATTTACTTTCAATATTGATCTGCCGAATCTATTGATCTACTTAAGAGGTAGATCGCCGGGCTTTACTAGTCTGGAAAATAAAAATCATTGTTTTTTCTGAGAATCTTCGAAATAACTTTTTTTGTGTCATACTCCATTCATTTTTATAATGTATCCCGGTTGTCCATGGAATTCTGACACATTCCACCGTGTATATTTTGAAAATGTTAGGTTGTGGTCATTCTACGTTCTATCTACATAAAGGTGGTAGTAATTAAAATGCGAATCTACTTTCAATATTGATCTGCCGAATCTATTGATCTACTTAAGAGGTAGATCGCCGGGCTTTACTAGTCTGGAAAATAAAAATCATTGTTTTTTCTGAGAATGTTCAAAATAACTTTTTTTGTGTCATACTCCATTCATTTTTATAATGTATCCCGGTTGTCCATGGAATTCTGACACATTCCACCGTGTATATTTTGAAAATGTTAGGTTGTGGTCATTCTACGTTCTATCTACATAAAGGTCGTAGTAATTAAAATGCGAATCTACTTTCAATATTGATCTGCCGAATCTATTGATCTACTTAAGAGGTAGATCGCCGGGCTTTACTAGTCTGGAAAATAAAAATCATTGTTTTTTCTGAGAATCTTCAAAATAACTTTTTTTTGTGTCATACTCCATTCATTTTTATAATGTATCCCGGTTGTCCATGGAATTCTGACACATTCCACCGTGTATATTTTGAAAATGTTAGGTTGTGGTCATTCTACGTTCTATCTACATAAAGGTCGTAGTAATTAAAATGCGAATCTACTTTCAATATTGATCTGCCGAATCTATTGATCTACTTAAGAGGTAGATCGCCGGGCTTTACTAGTCTGGAAAATAAAAATCATTGTTTTTTCTGAGAATGTTCAAAATAACTTTTTTTGTGTCATACTCCATTCATTTTTATAATGTATCCCGGTTGTCCATGGAATTCTGACACATTCCACCGTGTATATTTTGAAAATGTTAGGTTGTGGTCATTCTATGTTCTGTCTACATAAAGGTCGTAGTAATTAAAATGCGAATTTACTTTCAATATTGATCTGCCGAATCTATTGATCTACTTAAGAGGTAGATCGCCGGGCTTTACTAGTCTGGAAAATAAAAATCATTGTTTTTTCTGAGAATCTTCAAAATAACTTTTTTTGTGTCATACTCCATTCATTTTTATAATGTATCCCGGTTGTCCATGGAATTCTGACACATTCCACCGTGTATATTTTGAAAATGTTAGGTTGTGGTCATTCTACGTTCTATCTACATAAAGGTCGTAGTAATTAAAATGCGAATCTACTTTCAATATTGATCTGCCGAATCTATTGATCTACTTAAGAGGTAGATCGCCGGGCTTTACTAGTCTGGAAAATAAAAATCATTGTTTTTTCTGAAAATCTTCAAAATAACTTTTTTTTGTGTCATACTCCATTCATTTTTATAATGTATCCCGGTTGTCCATGGAATTCTGACACATTCCACCGTGTATATTTTGAAAATGTTAGGTTGTGGTCATTCTACGTTCTATCTACATAAAGGTCGTAGTAATTAAAATGCGAATCTACTTTCAATATTGATCTGCCGAATCTATTGATCTACTTAAGAGGTAGATCGCCGGGCTTTACTAGTCTGGAAAATAAAAATCATTGTTTTTTCTGAAAATCTTCAAAATAACTTTTTTTTGTGTCATACTCCATTCATTTTTATAATGTATCCCGGTTGTCCATGGAATTCTGACACATTCCATCGTGTATAAAGTCATCTCACCGGAACTCTCTCAACTTCGATTTGCAAATATAACAAATGAGGATAAAAATTCACGAAATATCCAAATTTGGCAAAATGGAAAACACAAAAAAGGTATCATTTGACCTAAATGAACTTGAGTAAATAAATGTAATGGGTGTTTTTTATAGTGATATATAAATAAAAACATATTTAAATCAGATTTGAAGCCAAATTAGTTTTTTATTTGAAAGCTAATTTCATCACATTTATGTTTTAAAAATAATTCCTGGCAAAAATGTCCACCACTTGCTCTAAGGAACCGCATTTGACCATACCAATTTTGGACAACGAGTAATTCAGGCCTTATATCACGCAACGGATTTTGAAACGTTTTTTTTCAATAGATAATGTGATTCAAGAGGAAGGTTTATATGTATGATACATGCATAATATTGTAGAGAAACACTGATGAATTCACGGGTTTCTAATGTGATGTAAATAAACACTTTTTTTGCGCTTACATGGCAAACGCTGACTGAACCCCACGAGATAAATCAAAAAAATGTACTCAGTATTGTACTCCTAAAAAGGTCAACAAAAAAGTCCGCGCTGGTATATGTCATCTCTTAAGGATGACCCACAATAACCATTTTTTATCCTTTATATTTTACGGGAAAAATTGCTTATTTAGGGAGTTATTTTAAGCAATACAGCATTAATCCTTATCCAATTAAGTACCTTAAATACATTGTCCATTCAATATAGATCAATAATGCCCTTTACAGCATGTAATTTAAATGAATATTTCCGAAGATATTACAGATTTAAAATGTAGGGACATAGCGGTGCGGCGCCGGCACTACCGTTGTTTATAAGGATTACATTGTATCCGTGCGAAACCGGGGCGGGTGGCTAGTGCTCAATAAATGTATTATCAGTACCGGTCTGGCTTAAAGTGATTTTCAGGCAATAAATGCATCATTATAAAAATTACGCCAGGATAACTCTCAATACAGCATCTTCCTCTGCCCAGAGAAATGGTATCTGTTCGGATAACTCCCAAATCCCGACAGCTGGTCGGAAATCGCCAAAAGATGATTCCAAATCCACTTTTCGTCCGCTTTTTTAACCGCATATCGCCCCGCTGGACCAGCAGCTGACCCGCTCATAATAAATCAGCGATGAGTTTGGAACGGGGCGTCCAGCAAGCGCAATTAAACACACACCGAACGTGAGATACGCAAAAACACTAATTGCTTTTCGACCCCGGCAAATTGCAGGTGTTACAAATGTGTACGCCATTACTAATTCCGACCGATAAAAAGTCGACGCGCTTGGGAACACCTTCGGCTTGATTTACGGCGCCGATTTTGGGAATCGTCGGATTTTTGGGGGATGCTTTTATGACCGGACAGGAATATTCATGTTTTTTATGGTTTGTTAATTCCCTTTTATTTTCTACAAGGTAGGAGGTCCCTGAACGTGTTCCCTGAGTGCATACAACCCATAATTTTACAAGTATTGGGTTCTGAATCGAATGCACTCAACACAGAGAAATATTGCTTTCTTTATTGACAATACCATGGAATTACAATTATTAAAATTCAACTTAACATTAGATTCGTTGCCATTCTCTCTACTCTAGAAGATCTATTACCTCGCATAATAAAGGGTTTTCCAATAGGAGGTGTTATTTTGACATTAGAAGAAAAATGCCATTTTTTCAAAATAAATGATCAGATGTTTATCTCATTATGAAGAGGAAGGTATGCTGTTAATAATAGAAAATAACATCAGCCAACTGTTTGCACGAAACGTTCCACATTGTCTTCGCCGTTGCTCCTTCAAATTTGGTTGTTACGAGGATATATCGGAAAATTCTTAGCCTACTACAGAACCAAACAAAATTTCAATGTCAAAATATTTCATTACTCAATATATTCTCCTCTTAATTGAATACATTTATTAAAGCGAACCTGCAACGTCTCTAGACCTTTCAAAAAAAATCTTTCTTCTTGCTCTGCAAGCCAGTCCTCCACAGCTTTTATTACCTCCTCGTTGGAAGAAAATTTACGACCTTTTAAATTTTTTTTCAGTTGGGGCAAGAGATGATAGTCGGACAGAGCCAAATCTGGTGAATAAGGGGGGTGTAAGGGGTGTTCTAGTAATTCTAACCCTAAATCACGAATTTTTTGCATGGCAACATGAGCTTTGTGTACTGGGGCGTTGTCCTGTAAAAATTAAACACCTTTGGATAGCTTTCCGCGTCTTTTATCTTTAATTTTTTCCTGTGGAGTGGTCAGTAATGTCGAATAGTAATCTCCAGTTATTGTTCTACCCTTTTCCAAAAAATCAATCATGAATACTCCATGGCAATCCCAAAAAACTGAAGCAAGAACTTTTCCAGCAGATTTTTGGACACGAAACTTCTTAGGTCTTGGAGAACCCGAGTGTCGCCATTCCATCGATTGTTGCTTTGTTTCTGGATCGTAGAAATGTACCCAAGTCTCATCCATAGTAACAATTCGGTTTAAGAAGTCTACATCGTTTTCAAATCGAGCACAGATCGAACGCGATGCTTCTACCCTTGCACGCTTTAGGTCAACATTCAAACATTTGGGGATCCATTTCGCAGAAATTTTTCTCATGTCAAAATTGACGTGAACTATATGATGAACGCGTTCGTATGAAATCTTCAGTGCTTCAGATATCCGTTTTAGCCCAATTCGACGGTCTGATAAAATCATGTCATGAACTGCATCGATATTTTCGGGGACTGACACAGAAACTGGCCTTCCCGATCGGTCATCAACTTCAATGGAAAATTTATCTCCTTTGAAGCTTGCAGTCCGATTTTTCACGGTCGCATACGAAGGGCATTGATCACCAAGGGTATTAAGCATATCTTCGTAAATCTGCTTACCTCTTAACCCTTTTAAATACAGGTACTTGATGATGGCAATATTTTGTTTATGCATGAAACTGGTCTAGGCTAACTAGATCAATACATCCTCGTAGAACTGCCAAAAATATTCAGTACACCTAATCGTCTGTTATCAGTTTCAACATACATCCCAGTAATCTCAAACGATCAGCTCAAACAATCCCAAAATCCTCTTGCCGAACTTCAGAGCCCACCTCTCCATCAAAAGTTACGAGCATCGTCCCACTCCTACCTGGACCCTGCCGAATAAATATCCCGCAATATCCATACAAGACAATGGAGTAATTACTCTGGAACCCCTCACCTGAACCGGTCGTCAGGAATCGCCATGGCAACCGCGGTTGATACCAATTTGCATACTAAAAGTCTTCGGTTCGATTTAACTGCAGCACGTTGTGGAGCGACATACACACCAGACAGGTAGGGACAATCACCGACAGTATTTTGTTGATTTTGCACAATTAACATTTTGAAATTGAACGAGGGGAGAACATCAGTATTCTTTTTTTTTATGTTGTGGTTTTCACGGAAAGGAATATTCTGTAATGTTCAGAGAACATTGTGAGAACCAAGGGCAAGCAGGTAGGAATTGGTGTTCTTCTTGAATTTCTGGAGGTTAAATGCCTCGGGTAACACCTCCCTAGGCAATGTGTTCCAAAGCCTCGCTGTTCGTTGGATGAACGAGTCTTTGAAGAGAGATGTTCTGCAGGTCTCCAAAGTTACCATGAAGGGGTGTGAAGACTTAACTTGACAGGTTAGTCTGGAAGAGACTGCCAGAGGGGGAACGATTGCTGATAGTTCAGAAGAGCATCGCCCATGGAAATATCTATAAAATGGAGACAGATCGCCTACTTTTCTACGGTGTTCCAGAGACGTGAGCGAGCTTGTAAGCGAGGCATCATCGACGAGACGAATTTCCTTTTTTTGTACGGAATCCAAGAGTTTTAGGGTGTGTTTAGGTGCAGCACTCAAAATATGGGAACAGTATTCCAGGACAGGTCGAATCTGTGCCTTATAGATCATAAGCAGCTGACCTGAGGTGAAACAGCTCCTGGCACGAAACAGAAAACCAAGTTTTTGGGATGCACTTTTAGCAATGGATCTCACGTGATTCTCCCAGGAAAGGTTACTGCCGACAGTAATGCCAAGCATCGAAATGGATGACTTCAATGTTATGGTCACTCCCGACAATTTTATGCTGGACACAGTAAGATTCTATTCCAGCGAGATGGAATTGTGGAATCATTTAAGAATCGGTTTGTTGCGTGGTATGCTTTGGATGGTCGTGTTCGTGTCCCACAATTTTCCTAGCTCATCCAAATTAATTTTCAAGTATACTAAGTGACAAAGAAACTTCAACACCCAGAAGGAGCTGTTTAAATTTCAATTTTTTTTTGGTAAAACATATTATAGCAAGGAGTAAATGATTAAAATTTGGGAAGAAAACCAGAGGGAGCCAAACTTTGTTCTTGTCCGTATACTCCAGCGATATCCCATCAAAATTTCATTCAATAAAGCATTGGATTGGACTTCTTGTTGATCCATTTACTGTCACTGTAATAAAATCTGAAATGGTCCTAAAACTTTATAGTCACTTTCACATCCCTCACCTTGACCTTTCAACCCAAATACAGAGTCTGTGGACACTTATTCAAATTCTTATTTATTCACGCCACACATAGGGCAGTTATCCAGTTAGAATGCAAATTTGTTGTATTAATAAAACATTCGATGCAGGTTTAAGTAAAATAAGTACAATGTTGGAGCTTCAGATGACCAGCACGGAATTTAGTTTACGCTAGCTGAGGGCTGGATTTGCATACGAGTAGTGAAAATGAAGGTTTCAGGGCAGAAAACCCCAAAATGTTCCAGTACAGAATCAGCCTGTCTCAATTCACTACCACGAAATTCAAAAATCGTACAAAAACTATAGGTGTGTTTTCTTTTTTAAAACTGATCAATCAAGTACATATTTTATGTTCTTTTCACGTTTAATTCATTTAGAATGTCGACTTTTAAGTTATCTATTTACATTTTGAGACAAAATTCATATGATTCAAAGAGAAGCTTCTCTTCGACCTAAAAAGCATGTCATGGCGAACGTAGAAGTTCCAAATTAAGAGTTAAGTTCTTGGGGAATTAATGTTGTACCCGGAAGGAAATAGAGAAACATTTTGAGAGTCCCTGTCGATTTCATATGGCGGACAGTCCCTTTTAACACAGCCGCCTTCAGAGCGTCGGTAATGAGCCAACATTTGCCCTCTGACCGTGTAGGTGAGCAGCACAGGTCACTTCGTCACCGTTGCTATTAGTAGCTATAGCAACTACTCTTTAATTAAGTCTCCCCGATGTCCTTCCTTACCGTTGCTTCGGTTCCTGTCGACACCACTCACCTCCCAGCTAACATTTCTATGGGAAACGACACGAGCATGTTCTGGTTCTCCTGGAGCTTTCGCCAGGCCAGTTTTAAGTTAATGAGGTTTGGGTACAGTCTTGGATAAGCTATGATACAGAAGGTTCATTGGGTTGAACTTTAACTGTGTCGTGAAGAGGTCACCTCGACAGGTTAAAAGACAATGGTGTATTTAAACTGCTCCACATGAGTTAGGGATTTAAATTGCAAAAAAATATAGTGGAAATAAGATTTTTGTGATGAAAATTCATATTAATATAATTTCAAGTTGCAAATAAATTTTAGCCTGTAGGTCTGCAGCTTATACAGGGGGGTTAAGGAAAATCGAGTAAAATAACGAAATTTTATTCCCATTAGATAATTCAAGCATTTCGAGACTATCAATACAATGTATGGCCTCCACGGGCATCAATAACAGCTTGACATCTTCTTTGCATACTACACACGAGAATGTTGAACATTTCTTGAGGAATTTGGTTCCATAAACGGGGCAGAAGCTTTCTCAGATCATTTAAGGATTCTGGGGTAGGTTGATGATTATCTAATCTTCTTTGGAGCATATCCCATGCATGTTCTATGCAATTCAAATCTGGTGAGTGCGGAGGTATTGGTAAATGTGGAATACCAAGCTCCTCGCGCGCATTCTCAACTATGGCTGCACGGTGCGGTCTAGCGTTATCGTCTAGAAATTGAAAAGTTTCACCAATAGCAGCGTGAAAATTTGGCACAACATTGTCAATGACATGCTCCCTATAGTGTAAGGCGGTCATATTCCCAGGACAAATGTGTAGATCTGTGCGCCCGTTGAAACATATCCCGGCCCATACCATAACACTACCCCCTCGGAATGGATGGACTTCTTGGACATAGCGACGATTACGGGGTATGCGTGGGATTGTCTATACCCTTATTCTTCGAGAATCTGAAAATCGTCCATATCTGGATTCATCAGTGAAAAGGACACTACGCCATTGATCGTTCCAATTTATATGTTGCCTTGCCCATTCCAGTCTTTGACGCGTATGGTCACGTGTTAATGGAACTCCTCTTAGGGCCGGTATTATAAAGACCAACCGAGGATTCAACCGTTGCGCCAACAACCAAATTCCTCACTATCTGGTAGTTGGCGCACGGTTGAATCCTCGATTCGGCTTTTATAATACCGGCCCTTAATGGACGTCTAGAACCTAGATTCACCTCTCTCAAACGTCGTCTGATGGTTTCGATGGAAACTTGGACCCCATCTGCATTTTGAAGAGTATTCCGTAGCATTGTACGCGAAGATGTAGGGTTTCTTTTCGCCGAAACGGTGATGAAACGATCCTGAGCAGGTGTTGTTTTTCGTCGCCCACCAAGTCTTGGTCTTTCCAACACGGAACCTGTCTCCCTGAACCTATTCCAAAGTCGAAATATCACACTTTTGCTGACTTGGAGCCTTTCCGCCACAACAACCTGAGTTAGGCCACCCTGTAGCATTCCGATAGCCCTATTAGACTCAGCGTTTTTTAATTTACGTCTTGGCATTTTCAGAAAACTCGTTTCAAATCGAAGCCGTTGATAAACTGACTTCATTTCAAAATAAGAACATTCATGAAGATGCAAAGAACCAAACTTCAGAAAAAAGGCGACCAGATTGACGAAATGTCTCATACTGATTTTTATTGGATCGATTCAAGTTGTTATTGAGTTTTAAATGATTTTACAGCGATTTTCTCGAAGATTACATACTTTTAGAAACGATTGAATACGATATCCCTCTAACTCTTGTGGCGCAGTATATTTACAGACCAAGGATGGGTTTATAAACTTGATGATCTCAACGTCCGTCGGACAAACAAATGTCTTCTGTATAAAAATCATAAAAACATTTCTTGTGGTCATATAAGCACCTTTTTGGCCATATCAGCGTTCAGTAATGGTTAATAGACCCTTAAGGGTTGCTTAGATCTATAGCTACACCTACTGACGTCTCATCTGATCTAACAGGAGGATATCGAGATGCCAACTGCTCATAAAATCAGCCTCAAAAAGCGGGGCAACCTACGTCTCGTCAAACCTGAAATAATTGCCTTGTACACGACACTAATTTGAGCTTAATAGTGATTGCGAAGCATCAAGAAGCTCCCGCTGTTTACGAACATTAGTCATTGAGCCGGCGCATCAAGATAATATATGAATGCCATTATTCAATGAGGCTAATTATATGAATTAGTTCAGGTTTGTCCATGATATTCGCTTGGAACACAGACAGACGCAACGATTCCGACATTTCGGCGGTATGAAGTTGCTTTCGGACAAAGATGAATATTAAGATTAGGTGTGGAAGTTCTGGTGTTCTCTTCCTGGTCATGTGCGCGCTTATTTTAGTTCCAGCTGGTTTGCACGAGGAATTAATAACCTGACAAGCTCGAAGTTTTTCAGTGCACTTCAAGGAACTCGAAAATCGAATAGAGTCTAAAATGTGCATCAGTGTTTTGACAATTTTCTAATATTTTCATTGAGTGTGAACGACAATTTTGTATGCCCTACGTAATCAGTATTTTTACACTGAATATAATTTCTACAGGAAAAAACCATAGCCTTTGTCACTCCCACAACTCATACGAATCGAATGACACCTCATACATTGAAATCCATCAAGACATTCGCTCTGTAGAGCGTGAAAAAGAAATAGACATTCATACACTCAAAGATATCACCTACCTTTTGACGCAGTCGCGCAAACTACGCTTGTTTAATCAGCCAATCGTTCCATGCACGTGATACCACTCAAGAACCAACAAGCAATTAAATTAGGAGATCCAGACGTCACTGGATGTTAATCACCAAGGTGCGATCTTGGAAAGCCCCTCTATTCTTACCGTAACGTTCAACTTCAAACAAAACCTTTTAAATTCGACCCAATTACCCAAATTACGTTTCAGCGTCTCTGTTCTTCCTCGATATCAATTTTACTTCTTATAATTATTATAACGTCTTCCCCAGAAACAATAACCATTGAAGTTATCTCGAACCTTTTGCAATTTTAATGAACAATATTAGATTAGGGCATCATGGTCCCATTTTGAAAGAGAGAGGGGACGGTTAATGGTCGAAAATGGGACCAGGTGAGGGTTTCGTAATCAAATTCCGTAATTTAATTCGACGTTGAACTTTATTAACCTCTTATATTTGCAATTTCTCAAAGACAGATTTTTATTGGGGAAGTTGAAAATGGTTGGAGTCGTCCAGGTTGGCCATTTGGAAAGTATAATGAGATTTGGATGGCGTTTTACCTATCTCTGATGAGATTGAAGTTAGTAGAGATATAATAAGTCTGTGGGTTATATCTGCTACGTGAATCGACAGTGTGTCCCACGAAAACTGCACTCTATGCTATCAGCTCAATCAGCAAACACGTAAAACCACAGGCAATAAAGAAACAATAAAAACAAGTTTGTGTTTCAAATTGCTCTTTTTTTAAGAATAAATAAAATATAGATGGCGCACTGAATTCGTCTGTTGGATTCTGTACAAAAAAGGGCAATTCGTCTCGTCGGTGATGCCTCGCTTACATACTCACTTCTCTGGAACACCGTAGAAAAGTGGGCGATCTGTCTCTATTTTATAGATATTTCCATGAGCGATGCTCTTCTGAATAATCAGCAATCGTTCCCCCTCTGGCAGTCTCTTCCAGACTAAGTTAAGTCTTCACGCCCGTTCGTGGTAACGTTGGAGACCCGCAGAACATCTCTCTTCAAAGACTCGTTCATCCAACGAACAGCGAGGCTTTGGAACACATTGCCTAGGGAGGTGTTCCCCGAGGTATATAACCTCCAGAAATTCAAGAAGAACACCAATTCCTACCTGCTTGCCCTTGGTTTTCACGATGTTCTCTGAACATTACAGGATATTCCTTTTCGTGAAAACCACAACATAAAAAAAATACATATAAACCTTCCTCTTGAATCACTTTATCTATTAGAAGAAAGCGTTTCAAAATCCGTTGCGTAGTTTTGAATATTTGAGCATACACAGGGACAGACAGCGAAAGCGACTTTGTTTTATACTATGTAATGATATCGAGTGGTTGATAACTGCAATCACGAAAGAAATGAAGTTCTGACAAACAGGGTGTTCTGTAAGCTTCTGATCAATGAAAAGGATTAATATAATTTGGTATGAATTGGCGCCCAATACAAAATTATTAATTAGAAAGTGACTTCGAAATATTCAAAATAGCCACTACATGATGGTTCACGAAAACATCCGAGCTCCTGAACGACATCCCGTGAAATAAAATGAAAACTCGAGTTTCCATTTCCCGGCTTTCCCAGTGCCTCAACACCTTGGGCAGGATCTCAATTTGCATGTCATTACGAGCCCCCGTCGCACCTGGAAAACTCACTTTTCGTTTCATTTTCCCTGACAATAAGTCAACTCTGGAGTCGTCCCCAGGTAACTCCCCGGAAAGCTCATGCATAATGCAGGAGATATTTTCCTTATTTACCTCGACAAGGAAACTGATACCTCCATATTATTTCCAAGGTTTCTTCGCCGTGTCTCCTCTAGTTTTCAGGGGGGGACGAAGGGTATAAAGCGTGTATTACAATGGTGGAATAAATTCCAGAGTTGGTGGATTTTGTGCGTTCTCGCATGTCAGTTTGGTTTTGGCGGTTTTTATCCATTGTGGTTATTTTAATGATATTTCATTGTTGATTTTTATTAGTGAGGGACGTTTGGATTCGAATTGATGCATAATGTTTAAATGTCACTTTCAGTAATAGTTTTCCTGACTCAGTACTAGTTTAAGAAACTTACGGGGATATATTGAAAAATTCTTAGCCTACTATAGAACATATTCTCCTCTTAATTGAATACATTTATTACAGCGAACCTGCAACATCTCTAGACCTTTAAAAAAAAATGTTTCTTCTTGCTCTGCAAACCAGTCCTCCATAGCTTTTATTACCTCCTCGTTGGAAGAAAATTCACGACCTTTTAAACTTTTTTTTCAGTTGAGGAAAGAGATGATAGTCGGACGGGGCCAAATCTGGTGAATAAGGGGGGTGTTCTCGTTATTCTAACCCCAAATCACGAATTTTTTGCATGACAACATGAGATTTGTCTACTGGGGCGTTGTCTTGTAAAAAAAACACCTTTGGATAGCTTACCGCGTCTTTTCTCTTTAATTTTTTCCAGTAGAGTGGTCAGTAATGTCGAATAGTAATCTCCAGTTATTGTTCTACCCTTATCCAAAAAATCAATCATGATAACTCCATGGCAATCCCAAAAAACTGAAGCAAGAACTTTTCCATCAGATTTTTGGACACGAAACTTCTAAGGTCTTGGAGAACCAGAGTGTCGCCATTCCATCGATTGTTGCTTTGTTTCTGGACCGTAGAAATGTACCCAAGTCTCATCCATAGTAACAATTCGGTTTAAGAAGTCTACATCGTTTTCAAATAGAGCATAGATCGAACGCGATGCTTCTACCCTTGCACGCTTTTGGTCAACATTCGAACATTTGGAGATCCATTTTGCAGACATTTTTCTCATGTCCAAATTGACGTGAACTATATGCTTAACGCGTTCGTATGAAATCTTCAGTGCTTCAGACATCCGTTTCAGTCCAATTCGACGGTCTGAGAAAATCATGTCATGAACTGCATCGATATTTTCGGGGACTGACACAGAAACTGGCCTTCCCGATCGGTCATCATCTTCATGGAAAATTTACCTCTTTTGAAGCTTGCAGTCCAATTTTTCACGGTCGCATACGAAGGATATTGATCACCAAAGGTATTAAGCATATCTTCGTGAATCTGCTTACCTCTCAACCCTTTTAAATACAGGTACTTGATGATGGCTCGATACTCCAATTTTTCGATTTTTACAATTTCGGTGGACATCTTTTTTTTTAATTTGTTGCGTAACTCTGGTTTACTTTTTTGACGTCGAACTCTACACTAACACTTCTAATAAGTTATTGTTCGTTGATATGGTACCGCAATATTTTGTTTATGCATGGAACTGGTCGAGGCTAACTAGATATCTATCAATACATCCTCGTAGTTCCGGTTTCAGTTACAGATTCGAATAAATAAAATGTGAATAGAGAAATACCTCTCAAACTCCAGGTATTCAAATATAAATTAACACAGCAACGATGCAAAATGTTGCCACCTTCACAATTACCACTCCAATTTATACCTCCAGGCTTCACATAAAGGTAAATTATTCTGACAACCGGTGCTGTTTTCCAAAATAACATCCCATAAATACCCGATTTTAATCCTTCGTCCAAAGTACCCCATATCGCAGAGAAATATATCCAGAAAGTGTTCCAACTCCTCTCCAATAAATCAGCAATAATCTAATGGACTCCTGAGACGATCCAAGATAGCCAAGGTGACGAAACTCTATCTTCTTTCATCTTTTCTCAACGTGAGAGTTTATTATGTCGCTTTATTAGTTGAGGTAGTTGCTATAAATTACATCTCCAAGTTTAACGGGGACGCCGTAGAGACGGTAAACTGTTCAGATGATTATGGCTGTGCTGAACGGATATTTGTATCCAGCTAGGATGATTTATAGACTTCCCTGACTGGATAAGATATAGACGAATTGAAGTTTGTTCGAAACATCGAAATTAAAGTTAAAAATATCAAATAAAAAGAAACTTCGACTCGTTACCACTCCTGGTTTTAACGGCATCAAAAATCAGTCCACCCTCCATCAAAAAATCCTTCATTTACGAATATTCAACATTAAAACAATACGACGTTGTCACATCGTCTTTCATAGCTTCGAAGATTTCCAATCTATGATTCCATAGAAAATTCATAGAATGGAAGATTTCAAAACGATTCCGTGTTTTACAAAGGAAGGAAACAGTCCACAGAGTAGGCACATTCGGAACTTCAGAGCGGCTCGTAAAATGATTCACGTGCTGTATAAATGCTAAAATTAGAGCGCTCAACCAAAATTTATGCAAAAATCCCACACACCTGCCATAACTCCGACTGTCGGCCGACAACGAAAACAATGCAGATAAAACAGGTCACTGCGATTCAATTTTAGATTAGCACAGGTATACGAAATTGCAGGCGGGGAAATATTTCACCGGTTCCATTATGTTGTTGTGACTTATATCCTGAATACGGGGACGTATATTATCGTTTTGATTAATGCGGTTGATTCTGGAAATAGACCACACCTATTTCTATCCCGGGTGGTGCGGAAAGATGTAATCCCCCTTTATTTTTTGGAGAGCCATTTAAAAGGAGCTTCTTCCATGTGAAACAAATCACTATAATGCCGCACATGTTATTGAACGTTGATAAATTTCGTAAGTTACCTTTTGAAGAACGTTCTTCTTGAATAACACAGTGCAAATAAAATCATTATTCATTTGTGGCTCAAGATAATCACTAGAATTTCGTTGAATCGCGAACTTTGAAACTCCTTTGTTCACAAGAATTGAGCTGTCGCCTCTAAGAATGTTGTATGGATAAATTGTGTTGACCATATGGGATCGAACCCTTGAACTGCAATATTGTTCCATATGCCTTTAGTTACAATTCTCGTTCTTTGTTTAAAATTACCCTTTGTAGTGATTAAGGTCAGCTATTGAAAAGGTTCTCAACCTAAGAATTTGGGTCAAGTTTGGGAGATTCATCTGGTTGAGCTCATAAAATTAAATATAGGGTGACATTTATTGCAGTTCAAGTTGCATTATGAGAATACATGGCAGGTATCGAATACTTAATCGTCCAAGGTTTTTCTCATTGGTCTGTAGATTCAAGAAATGGGTTGTTTTCCCACTATAGTTTAAAATGGCGAATGAGAGCATTTTGTTTGCTTAACGAGGCGTTGTTCGATTGTGACACCCAATCAATTGTTGATCTTTCCCACTTTTATTCAGGGGAAATCAACCTCCCTTATTTTCCAGCTTGGCTTTAAAAACCTATATTACAGAGACAAGCAGTCAGTAGAGTGAAGTTTTAGTATTAGTAACCATAACACCTTGCTATACATTTTCATATAGAAGGTACATTTCATAATTCCTCCTTGCTATACATTTTCATATGGAAGGTTGAGTTTATAATCGTCAGTAGAGTTTATAATCTTCGGTCAATTACCAGTTGTCAATAAGCACTACCTTGCTATACATTCTCATATAGAAGGTACATTTCATAATTCCTCCTTGCTATACATTTTCATATAGAAGGCTGAGTTCATAATCGTCAGTAGAGTTTATAATCTTCCAGTTGTCAATAAGCAATTAGTTATTTTTTTGTAATTCACAACAACACTTTGCTCCCTTGCCATACATTTTCATATAGAAGGTTGGGTTCATAATCGTCCGTAGATTTTATAATCTTTCAGTTGTCAATAAACAATTAGTTATTTTTTGTAATTCACAACAACATTGCTCCCTTGCGATACATTTTCATATAGAAGGTACATAATATTCTTCCTTGAGTTATTCTTTTGATATCATCATTTCTATGCTCAAATGTGATATGCCAATAAACATAATCTCCATTATTCTCTCTCCACATCATCCCCGAAAGTGAAACTTCCCAATTCCTCCCTACATGGTCGAATCTGAGCACAACCCTTGCCCGAACCGTCATCAGCTCGGGCTGGTCGATCGCTCGTACACAAAAGGGGGTGGTTTGAAGTCCCCCACAGCCCCCTGCCAACCTGGTCAACCTGGCGGAATATGAACGCTGATTGCGCCTCGGCGAGTTCATCCGATTTGGGTGAAAGAGATCGGTGCATGCCATTTGACGAAGGCTCTTTATCTGCGGACCCCAGCATGTTCAGGTGGAACAATGGAATCGCTAACGAAAGTAAAACACGGGGAGATTTACACGCGCCCCCGTCTGATTCGAATGAAATACGGATTTGGATTAGTTCGAGATGGACGGACTTCTATGACGATTAGGTCCGGAGCTCAGTGGGTTCTAGAGGTGAAAAGAATGGATTAAAAGATATGTTCGATTAAACATATTTTTGCCTCACTCTTGGGTGGTAGTTCTTTTGTTGTAGTTCTATTTCTATATTATACTAAAACGATAACTCTGTGGTCCGGCCCGGGGAATATATCGAAATAGTGGGTCCAGAAGAATCTTAAAATCGCAGCGAAGCTGCGATACAGGGAAGAAATTTTTACACGGTCGGAAAGAGGAATGATCGATTCGCACGTGGGCGCAATTTCGATCCTCTAGGTGATGTGGAAGTATTTTAAAAAAAATCGCGAAAATCGCGAAAAAATTCGGCAAAAAGGGCAATTTTGAACTCGATAAAACTTTTTTCGCAGATACCCTGGTCGTGATGTGAATATACGGATCGAAGAAGGAAGAGTCAACGCAAAATAGCTTGGTATTCATATTTTCCATAATTTCCCCATTTCTTCAGGAAAACTGATCAAAGATTGACATTTCTCCTATAAAATCGCCCGATCTGCAGAGATCACAGAGAACAATTTGACATAGCTGTAAGCTGTCAGTTTGGCCACAGCCTTCTATAGAGAAAGCCCGAAACACAATCTGACAACTGCGCTCAGATTCCACGACCGGAGGCTTACCGATAAGGATAACTGTTTAAAAGGTAGATCTGCTGCCCCATACTAGTTAATAATAATAACACAGAGTAACTACTCCCCCATCTAGAGTAGTTCATCTGTATACGGTGACGGTTTGACTATTTACCGGATGAACTTGGATTATTGGCAACTGTGTCACTGGCTAAAACATATTCTATATCTATGGTCGACGAATGACGTGAAATTTAATGTTCATGTTAATAATATTTAGGTTCAACATCATTTATGAATTTTTATGGATTAAAAGATATGTTCGATTAGCATATTTTTGCCTCTCTCTTGGGTGGTAGTTCTTTTGTGGTAGTCGAATAAAAATACCCTGAGCTATGTTCATGTGTTGATATTTATTCCAAAGAGAGACGTACTTCACATTCCAAAATATTTGGATCATCGACATCAATGATAATAACATAGAGTAAGAGTAACTACTCCCCTGTCTAGAGTAGTTCATATGTATACGGTGACGGCTTGACAATTTACTTTCGTATGAACTTGGATTATTGGCAACTGTTTCACTGGCGAAAACATATTATATATCTATACTAGGCGAAATGACGTGTTGTGTGATGTTCATGTGAATAATGTTTAGGTTCAATATTATCATTCATAAATTTTTATAGAATATTTTTGTTAATCAGATATTTTGACGAATTTATACCGGAAATTTAGCCACAGGCACGAAATCGCCCAGTTTTTTCTAGAAAATTGCTATATCTTTTCAACAAAGCCGAATTCGGAAAAATGGAAAATGAAAAAAAGATTTCATTTGAACTCGGGAATATAGAAATATTTAGATTGCAGCAAGACTACAACTGAACTGGTTACAGTTAAGCTTTTATATTTTTGTCGCCATTAATATACAGGGTGTATTTAGTGGTGAGGCTCTTCTTTCGACAGATGGTAGAACTCATCAAAATAAGTCATTTCACCACATATTTTCTATAAGAATTATGCCCCTGTTTCAAGAAAATGAAACTAGAATATTTTTTAGTTTCTAGGTGAATCTGAAAATTCCTCAGTCCGAACCTGCTCCCTCGAGTCGTAGATATCAACATCTCTTGTTTTTGTCTTCTTATCATAGTCAAAATATCGATTGTGATTAGTGCATCTTCGATCGTGTTACAGTGAGTTTTATGTTCCGAAAATGCCGCACGTTTATTCAAATAATGAAACTGTTGATATGCTTTTAATTTATAGTGAATCAAAACAAAATGCCAGTTCAGCGTATGACTTATTTTAATGAGTTCTATCACCTTTCAAAAGAAAAGCCTCACTTTAAAATACAAAATGGATATTATATCGCTGATTTCACGTGCATATTGTGAATTTTCCAGAGAAAAAGTTAGAATTCAATAAAATGTTTGAGAAATTTGGTAAATTTACAAAATAATATGATATTTCACGAAGATTCTCAGATTGTGAGACTCATTATTTTATTCAATTCAGTTTATAAATCGAATATCACGTAAAATCCTGAATAAATACTGTGAAAAACCTCCCCCAGTTCAAACATAAACAATTCCCCTTCCCCTGCTCCAAAAAAGGGATACCCAGCACATGGTCCCTTCATCCCCACGCATATTCTCTAAAGCCAACTATTCATTAGATTCGCGCTAATCAACTGTCGAGAATGACAACCCATATTCTATGGTTTACTTAAATTTGACAATCTTGACACGCTAAAGCTTTGTTTACCTTTGCGTTGCGGTTTGGCCTGTTTTCTCCGCCCCCTCGTACTTCCGCGAACCACAGAATGCATACCGAAAAAGTATCCCGACTCCCATGAAGCACAGAGATCGTTCACAGACACCAAACGGCACAGAAATGTGACCGAGAAATCGTAAAATGCGTATTATCTGGAAAAGTAAGACTGAGAGCTTCCGCGCCACACTTGCACACCCCCAGTTGGCTTTGGACTCGCAGGTATTACCTATCTTGGCCACGGCAATAAACATTATAGCCTGTTCGCCATTGGCCGCCGTCCGATTCATCTCATTGGTTACACACCTGGCGCTTTATAACACGTCTTACCATTCACTGAAAATCATGGGTGCTTTTGGGATTCTTCCACTCGATGGTTTGAGGCTTATTCGGTGGGAATTGAGCCCTTCGGCTGGTTTTAACCGACCTGACGACGATGTCTGTGTGTTGCCTGCTGGTTCACGTGACAACGCAAAGCACGTCCCAAAACGAATGGTTCGGAGCATAGAGTGGGGAGAGTTTAGTTTGCGAAAGCTGCTGCAGGGGACAGCATCTACTTGAGCTTGGTTCACGGCAGTGTCGATAAGGCAGAGTTCTTCTCTCGTTCGTTATCGATTGAGCAGAACTTCGGTTATGGACAGAGATTGACGTATAGATGGCATTCGTGCTGATAAATTCTATATCGACCTCTTTTTTCAAACTAACGGAAAAAATTATTATAGATGAATGATATAGAATAAAGCGTTCGATCTAGATTTCAAGGGATCATCTACCTATACCATCGTAGATAAGAATATATAGAATTCAGGCCAGATGAAATTGAATTCAGATATAGATGGATTGAAATTAGGAAATAGATGAACTAGAATTTTGATATAGATGAACTAGAACTTGAATCAGATAAACTGAATTATATATCTAGTTGGATTAGAATTTTTATATATCTAGATGACCTACAATTTTGAAATAGATGGATTCTAATTTATATATAGATGGCCTAGAATTTAGGTGTTGATGAACTAGAATGTAGATGAGATAAATCCAAATTCAGATCTAAATACATTAAAATTCAGATATACATAGATGAAATGCAATTTGAAAATGCTTAGATTCGAATTTATATATAGATGACCCATGGTCTAGAACTAGATGGCATAGAATATATGTGATCTGGAATTTAGAAAAGATGAAATAGTATTAAGATATAGATGAACTATAGTTCAGATCGAATGTACTGGATTTTTATATATAGATGAACTAGAATTCAGGTGAGATGAACCAGAATAAATGGATTAGATATAGATGACATAGAACTTTAAAATCGATGAAGTAGTATTTTGACGAGTTTACTTATAGTAGAACTAGAATTAAGATATAAATGAAGTAGGATTCAGATATAGATGAAATAGAATTCAGATGTAGAAGAAATAGAATTCAGATATAGAAGAACTAGAATTCAGAAATAGATGGATTGGAATTTATATATTGATGACCTAGTATTTGGAAATAGTTGAATTCAAAGTTATATATAGATGACCTAGAATACAGTCACTGATGAACTAGAATTTATATATAGAATTATAGAAGAATTGGAACCTCTGTTCGGAAATCAAGAATATTTTCTTCCATCTACAAGTGGTAGTTTTCGGATACATTCTATATATAGAAGAGAGACGATCTAATATTGAGAGATAGAGAATCTATATATAGAACATGGAAGTCTAGAATTCGAAAAACGCGAACCCAAATTTTAAGATAGAGGATATAACCTCGAGAAATAGAAGAACTTCCTATGATTTACTATTCTATCAACGGAAAATTAGAGATAGAATTCAGATATAGATGATTTAGAATTTAGAGAAAAGGCATCTAGTTTCTGTAGTATTCAATGACTCATAATTAAGATGATCTAGAATCTAGATTTTATGGATCTGGAATTTGAAAAAGACGAATTAGTATTGAGATATAGATGAACTGGAATTCAGATCAAAGATCAAATGAACTGGATTTTTAGATAAAGATGAATTAGAATTCAGGTGAGATGAACCAGAATAAATGAATCAGATATAGATATATAGAATTTGAAAATAGATGAAGAAGTATATAGACATCGATATACTTGAGTTTCCTCATAGTAGAACTAAAATTGAGATATAGATGAACTAGGATTTAGATATAGATGGATCAGAATTTATACATAGATGAACCAGTATTCAGAAATGATTGAATACGAGGTTATATATAGATGACCTAGCATTCAGTAACTGATGAACTAGAATTTATATAAGAAGGATTGGAACCTCTATTCGGAAATCAAAAATATTTTCTTCTATATTACAAGTAGTAGTTTCCTGATAAATTCTATATATAGAAGAGAGACGATCTAATATTGAGAGATATAGACAATCCGGGCAACATTAATCGATGACCTGGATCCAATCTATATAGAATATGAAAGTCTAGAATTCGAATAACGAGAACCCAAATTTTAAGATAGAGGATATAACCTCTAGAGATAGAAGTACTTTCTTTGATTGACTATTCTATCAACTAAAAATTAGAGATAGAATACCTAGAATTTAGAGAACAGGCATCTAGGTTCTGTAGTATTCAAAAATCGCGGGTATCCTCCTCGCAGAGATCAAAAATCTTGGGTTCTAATCTGAAGAACCCTAATTTAGAGATAGAAGACCACAGATTTAGACATTCGGGATTTATAAGTCACGGGTGTCGGATTCAAGAGTCGAAGATATATCCTAGAGAAATACGAGTATCTTCAATGATTTATATCTCTGTCATCTGAAATGTAGAGATAGAATCCAGATATAGATAGATGGTCTGAAATTTATATATAGACGGTTCACGATTGCAGAGAACGCCATAGGATGTGGGCATCGGGATTCACAACGACTGAAGAAGAAAGTTATAGCATGAAATGAATTTTATTGAACAGTAATTTATAAAAGTGACAAAGTGCAGATAAAAAATTACAAAAATATCACAATACGCCAATTACTCCCTCAAGCAATCAACAACCTCACGGACTTCCGTCAGTTTTACTTTTATATTTCTGATAAACAGTTTCACCCAGCAAAGGAAGATCTTCCTCCCTCAATATACCCCTTGGCATATACCCAATCAGATGCTCAGCATGTTCCTTCAGCATCCTGATCCTCTCCTCCTCTATCTTCCTCTTCCTGCAAAATTAAACGTCTCGTTCACTCTCGGAAAATCTGGATCGTCATTTCCCTGAAATAAAAAAGAAGAATTGTTCCTACCTTTCAGCAAGTTCCGCCAGCTCCTGATCGTGCAACTTCAACATGATCTGCATGTTCTCCGCGTGCTTCCTCCTCCTCTCTGATATCAGATCCTGCAGGTCCTTCCTCAGCTGCATCTTCCTGATTCTTCGTTTTTCCGAAGACATCATCTCCAGCTTTTGGTCTTCCTCAGCGTTCTTCTGCATCTGTTTGAAAACAATTTTTCAGATAGTTGGGCTTTTTTAAGGATGTGTTTTACCATCTGTTTGTAATAAGCTTCTTCTTCCGCCATCTGCTTCTGTCTCGCATCGTGCTCGCGAACTTGGCTATCAAGACCTTTGATCATGTCCACCCTCTGTCTAAATCTCTTCTCTACTTCTTTCTGTTCTCTCAGTTCGGCCGATTCGATGAGTTCTTGTTCCAGGAGTTCCTGCTGGATGTCTTCTCTTTCTCTTTGTTTTGTCTAAAATTTAAATTAATACTTTTCCTGGTACCAATTCTTTCGCCATTCTGCATTATACATGGAAACATTTTTCATTAAAACAAAGACAATGACGAAATTATGAATGAACTCCAAAATGCCTGAGATTACAATTAATCTGAATTAATCGCAAGAACTTAAGAATATTCTGTACTGGCACCTCCGCCAATTCGTTGCATTAGAATGAAAACTGCTTTATCAACTCTACTTTACAGAACTCTGTAGTGCAGTTCAGACTCCACCTACAGGTGGCCCCACCGACTGACAGACGTCAGAACTGATATTTCCGGTAAATGTCACATTTCATCTAACCTAACTAAAGCAAACAATTTTCCTGCGAATCAAAACAATGCAAATTGGTTCTGTGATAACCCGCCTCTTCCGTACCACGTCGACAAAGATGAACGCCGCGGAAATAGGCAGATCGATGCCGAAATACACGTACGAACAGCTGAAGGACGCCTTGAAGAGACCAGAAGCCGTCGTGATAGACGTCAGGGAACCGAAAGAATTGAAAGAGACGGGCGTTATTCCAGGTAGCATCAATATACCTGTAGGAAGTATCGAGAAGGCGTTTTCGCAAACCGGCGAGGAAACATTCAAGAAAGAATACGGGAGAGATAAACCCGGGAAGGACACCGAGATAGTTGTGTCTTGCAGGTCGGGCAAAAGAAGCGAGTTGGTTCAGAATATTTTGGTTGGATTGGGGTTCAAAAAGGTGTATAATTATGCTGGTGGTTGGCTGGACTGGGAAGAGCATCTGAAATCTGGCTAAAACGAGACAGTTGTTTTGAATTCTTGATGGATTTTACGATAACAAAGACCTATTCCATGTAGATACGTTGTTTTTGAATAAATTGTTGAAATATAATGTGCCTTTCTTCGATTGCCATTAACGAAAATGAGATATTGAACATGAATCATCAGATTCGATATACATCGTTTGGGCAGCACAGAATTGCATGCAGACGTATTGTAGGTTGCTGATTCTCAGATTGCATCCCAATGCAGAGTTGATCTCCTTTTTTACGATGAAAAATGAACAGCATCTAAAATATTGGCAGAAGAACCATGATGAAAGCAATTGACTTATCATCTTCGATGACATTTTCCCCCCTTTGATTGTGAACCATAGAACTTATAGTACATGGAATGCTATTACCAGATCAAAAAGTGGTTAAACATCTCAAGTTGGAGGAATCTCTAAATTTCCATGTTCCCATGGATACGACCTGTCACACTGAAAAGAAACACAGAAATGTTTGCCGAAATGCCAAGTGAATCGGATCTTGACGATTAAATTCATAGTATTTCTGTGTTTCTATTCTGTATGACAAGTCGTAACCATGGCAACATGGAAATTTCAATATTCCTCCAACTGGAGATGTTTATCCACTTTTTTAAGCTGAGCAGCAAGGCTAATGGCATTCCATGTACTATAAGTTCTATGTTGTGAACGCTTTCAATTATCCAGTTTATTTTGACAGCTGTCAAATAATCGATGATCTTCTAACGGAAGCGACCGGAAAATATGGTTCAGGTAGAATTGAAATGTGTCACTGGAGCTTTCATTCCTTTGCCGAAAGTAGAAAAAGGCTATATTGAACCAGAATACATCGGTTTTTTCCATATTCCAGGAATTTGTGTCTTATTTTAGAACAGGTGAATGATAAATGTGAAGCATATGTTTGACCTATTCCATTTTATTTGTACAAACCTACTGTGGTAGTAATGTGTGAATATTTTTTAAACTAATGAATTACTATACAGTCAGAATATTTCACTCCTTGTTCATAAGATCAAATAAATGAAATGTCGTCAAGTCTTGAACTTTCAGTTCAAGAGGATAATAAACATTAAATCTTCACAAGCATGCATATTGCATATGAAAATTATGTGGAAGCAATGCAATTTTTTTCCAGGGCGAAAAATAATATGTTTCAACAGTGATCTCTTGTACTTTTCATGCAAATAACTAGAAAAGGAATCCTTTCTATCAATTCATAGAAACGTTAATTATTTTCGTCCATCACATATTTTCCAATTCATTCACATTCTGAGAAATACGCTAAGAATGTAGAAAGGGCAACATAGTGTTGACTTGGAACATAAAAATAGTTTGAAAAACGTTCTAACTTCGATACAGAGTGGAATGTGTCAAATTTCCAATGCCAGAGCTGTGATTTTATAATTGTGAATGGAGTATAGAATTGAATATGGTCCTGGTAACGCAATCTGGACAAAATTTCGCGTGTAGCTCAAATACGCGATTCTCCATCTAGAGCGCGAAATTTAAACTGAACGAATCTGTAGTTAAGATGCCTAGAATACTGGTGTAAGCACTCGTCAAATTTTGAATGGAATGACGTTAGACCAAATTGAGAATATCGGCAAGATTTCGTTTTTTCCACTTCAGGTGGCGCTCTTCACTAATTATGTCATACAACGTCATTACGGTCCTTTTTCCCTTGATTGATTAATCAACAGCTGATCTGCCAAAGTCAGTTTACTTGACCATAGAATGACATTTTTATGTGGTGAAAGTCTTATACTTTACCTCCATACTGATATGAATTAAAATATCAAGAATATATTCCCAAATTATTGCTTGACAAAATTATCGGCTATTGACACAACATGTTCACCAGAATAAATTCGAATATTTGGAATAACTAATAAAAATCAGTCATAATTAGTGAAAAGCGCCACCTGAAGTGGAAAAAACGAAATCTTGCCGATATTCTCAAATTGATCGAAACAAAATCTAATCAGTGCAATCACCATGTGTTCAGTCATCGAATCTGTAGTTATGAATTTATCGGCAGAACAAAAATTCGAACGGTCATATCGAGAATCGATCATTCCTTGATCCAACTTGTCACATTTGATCAAGCAACTTTCTGAAAGTCAAATTAATTCAATCTTCTGTCAAATTGACCAGTTCGCGTTCTAAAATTTCTCCTAAATTTCTCCCTAAATCTCCTAAAAAACCCCCGGTCATAACCAAAATCCCAAGATGTCTCTCGGCGAAACGCTAGACGCCTCCATGGACTCCATGGAGGAGACCAGGTTCAAGAAGAAACACTCCCCGCTGATCAAAGAACTGTTGGCCAAGAAGAAAATTCACTTTTCCCACACGGAGATCGAGTGTCTCCTCATCGTCTACTACAAACTGCAGAAAGACGGGCCGGAGAAGCAGAGGGCGGTCAACAAAAATCAGTTCAGAGACATCTTGCACAACGCCTTCGACATGACCGACGGTGCCATGATGGACCGCATTTTTTCGGCCTTAGATCGGGGCCCCAGCATCTACGTGTCGATGGAAACGTGGATAACCGCCCTGTCGCTGTTTCTCAGGGGCACTTTGGACGAGAAAATCTCTTACGCTTTCAACGTAAAAAATTTAAAAACTTTCTGTAGGTATGAAACGTTGATTTTTTTTTATTTAGGTGTACGACTCGATGAACGAAGGGCACATAGGAAGGGACACGATGTTCAATCTGTTGAAGACGTCGTTGATCAGTCAAAGTGGGGAAGATGACGCCGAGGAAGCAGCCAAGGTGACATCGCCATTAATTCTGAACTAAATTTTTCGCTTCCCTAACAATTTTTGTTTCAGAAAAACGGTTAATTTAAACAATGTTCTCTTTTTTTCCATAGGACCTCATCGAAGTGATAACCAAAAAAATGGACAAAGACAGAGACGGCAGAATTTCGTTTCAAGACTTCAGAGAAACGGTGGTGAAACAACCCATGATCTTGCAGGCTTTCGGTCAGTGCTTACCTACAAGATTGGCTGCCTACTCCTTCGTCACAACTTTCACACCGAAGAGAGGAAAAGTCTAGAAAATTTGAAGAAAAAACTCACCCTTTCCTCGTACAGCCGTTTGGCTATCATGTCCACCATTTCTTCGCGCGCCTGCTCTTTCCGCTTTTTTTCCATCTCTCTAAAATGTCAACAATTTATAGAACATCATTCGTTATAATCATTATGCTTTTTGTCATGAAAGGGAAATAAACTGATAATTTCTTCATGAAGTCGTTTCATTTAACCATTCTCATTCCGAAACCCATCCAAAATAGGTCCAAAATTTAGTAGGTACTTTTATTTGTCAAACGACGATAGCGCCAAAGTCAAATTGACAGATGAATTCTATGTTTTTGAATAATACCTTCGATGACAATTGAAAAGAAGAAAGAAGATTCGACAATCAGTGTTTCTGGTCATAGAGTTTCAATCCCACTACAAATTGTGCATATTTGACAGTTGTTTATTCAACGAAAAGCGAGAAAAAGAGTTTCGATTTTTAGTATGATTTCCACGTGAATAACGACATCGGAATCAGTTAAATAAAATCAATTCAAGAAAAAGCATTTCCGATTATGCCTTAGTTTAAACAATCAGAAAATCATGTCATGTCTTCAATATACCGGGGATGACGAATTCAACAAGTCCACCATCGAATCGCTAATAAAAAAGTGCCTGCAGAAAGTAGCAATTGATTTAGAACACGAATTTTTTCAAATCAGGTTGAAAACTGATTGATGTACTCACTTGGCTTGGACATCGGACTGTTTGGAGAACATATACTCCTGAATCTTCTTATTTTCCTCCTCGATCAGTCTTCTCTGCTTCTCTTTCCAAACATCCTGGGCCTCCTTGAAAGCGACCATCTCCGACTTCGTTTTCTGCATTTTCAACCATTTCTCTTGAAGGGCCCTCTCGTCTTCTTGGTGGATCCTCTCCACGACCTGGTCGATCAGCTTCTTCTCCCTCAAGAACTCTTCGTACTTGCATCGTTTCACCTTTTCTTTGAAGATCATCTGGTCTTGAAGCTCTTTTTTGTATTCGTGTTTCTTGTTTATTTCTTGTTGCTTCAAGTATTTGTCGTATTCCAGTTCGTTCACCCTTGCTTCTTCTAGAGCTTTGTTGTTTTCTATTGTTCGCAACTGGAAAAAATTAATACATTGGTATTAAGAATGACAAAAATATGTTATTATCACTTTCTCTAGTCGTCTCTTTTCCTCATTTTCAGCCATTTGGGCCCTTAATTCTCGTTTGGCATAAGCCGCTCTCAGTTTAGTCTCCAGATCCTTCAGCTCGTGACTACTGTCCCTCAGCATTTGTCTATAAAGGATTGTAGATGACAAATAGGATACAGTCCAGTTACTAGCGATATTCAAACCTTTCCCGAATCACGCATATTTCCTTTCTCCTGAGCTCGTCCAATTCCCTAGCTAAAGTTTCCTCTTGCTCCAAACACCTTTCACGATAAGCTTCACGTTCCTTAGCATCTTGTTCTTGATCAGCTGTTTCTTGCTCCTTCCTCTGTACTTGCAGTAATCTGATGAGATTTCTGGATTTATTCCTGTCCTCAATAGCGACCCTTTCACGTTCAGTAGTCTCATAATAGTTCCTCTTATGCAGCTCTTTCTCGAGTGCCTTCTTGCCTTTGTTGCTCAGAGCCTGGAATTATTCAGATTAAAAGAATGACTCTGAAGAGTAGTCAATAGTATAATACCATCAATAATGAGGGTAGGTTTCGCCGATGAGTTATTAGAAACTTTTATTTTTTAATTAGAACGAGAATGAGGGTTAATATAAACAATTTTCATTTTGACAGGAGCCCTGGCGTCCTCTGTGTCGCGTCTGCTGAAAATGCCAAACCGTAGAATAGAAAACTATAAATTAAAAGAGTTTTCTACAAATTTTCACCTTTAGCGCCACCTATCCGTTATCGGTCCAATTATTAAAGTAGAGACCATTAATCGAGTTACAGTTTTCTGTTATTGGAAATTATTTAATGTGTTAGTTACAACATCCACGGATAGATGGTACCACTATAGATATTTTGGGTGGGCCACTCAACATTCTCTTCTGAATTGAAAATAGACGGATTCGTAGTCGAACCTTATACTTTTAGACCATTTCTTGCTCCAAACTTGAGAAATACAGACTTCAGGACGAAATGATATCGCCCTGGCTGCACAAAATATAGGTCTCTCCGAGGGTTTCCCCAAAAACTAGAAGCCCCAGAGAGATGAAATTTCATATGTAGATTCTTCTAGAGCTCCTTCATATACTTCTAACTTGGCGTTATTCTCAGTTCATTTCAAGAGTTGAAATTATTGAGTGGAAATAGCGCATAAAAAATAGGTCTCTCCGCGGGTTTCCTCAAAAACTAGAAGCCCCAAAGAGATGAAATTTCACATGTAGATTCTTCTAGAGGTCCTTCATATACTTTTAGCTTAGCGTTATTCTCAGTTCATTTCAAGAGTTGAAATTATTGAGTGGAAATAGCGCATAAAAAATAGGTCTCTCCGCGGGTTTCCCCAGAAACTAAAAGCCCCAGAGAGATGAAATTTCATATGTAGATACTTCTAGAGCTCTTTCGTATACTTCTAGCTTGGCGTTATTCTCAGTTCATTTCAAGAGTTGAAATTATTGAGTCGAAATAGCGCATAAAAAATAGGTCTCTCCGCGGGTTTCCTCAAAAACTAGAAGCCCCAGAGAGATGAAATTTCACATGTAGATTCTTCTAGAGGTCCTTCATATACTTCTAGCTTAGCGTTATTCTCAGTTCATTTCAAGAGTTGAAATTATTGAGTGGAAATAGCGCATAAAAAATAGGTCTCTCCGCGGGTTTCCCCAGAAACTAAAAGCCCCAGAGAGATGAAATTTCATATGTAGATACTTCTAGAGCTCTTTCGTATACTTCTAGCTTGGCGTTATTCTCAGTTCATTTCAAGAGTTGAAATTATTGAGTCGAAATAGCGCAAAAAAATTGGTCTCTCCGCAGGTTTTCCCCAAAACTAAAAGCCCTAGAATTTCAATGGCACTCAAAAATCGTTGGAAGTTCATTAAATTGTCAAGTTTAAGAAAAATTTCTAATAATCAGATATCCAAATTGCCTACCGTTAATTCCTAAATTCTTCTGGCAAAATAAAACTCAGAACCGTTGAAAAATTCAATTTATTGTAATATTGTATCAACCTACAATTTTAAATACAATTTCATATTATGTAACTGCATACAAAATATCACTTTACAATTATTCGAATCAAGATATGGGCACTCCTGTTGCTGTTTTGGCCCAAAGTCCGGTGAGCTGTTTACACATGGGTACCCACTGGGTGGTGTTTGTCCTCATGGGTTCCAAATACCTTCTGAAACTCTCGAAACTTGGGCTGTATCCGGTGCCCTTGAACCTCCAAGGTACAGCTTTGGTACCAGGAACGGACGAATTCCTGTACAAAATATCCACGTAATATCCTTTCTTGCTGTTTCTTCTCAGTTCGACCAAATAAAGTGCTCCATATTTCGGTATACCAATACCCTCCAAACCTAGCCCGTAGGTGAAATCGTAAAGCATCCATTCTGTAGAAATGTATACCATGAACTTTCTGTATATCGTGTTGGGATTACCGAAATCTTCACGAGATATCGCACGCTGGAACTGGTTCAAAATTTGGGTAACTAGCGGACCAATCTGAACTTCGATTTCCACTGGTGTCATAGAGTTCAGTTTCGTGTAAAGGACTATTAGAGATTCGATTTGGGGATAGATTTCTTCGGCCCATTTCGGAAGGGGCAAACCAAGAGCCTTCTCACTGAATAAGGTATCGAAGAAGGCGTACAAGCTTGGCAGAGTGTAATTTTGGCCAGACATTTTGGTGATGTAATCAAGAAGTCCGCCGTACTTTTTTATTATGGCTGGATACTCGGTAGAATTGAAGATCAGTTCTGATACAGCTTCGTATTTGCCGGGACATGGCTCCAACATATTTGTTTCTATGTCTTGGTTGTTGGGCGAGCCATGAATTGGTACCGGTTGCCATCGGATGCGTTTGTTCCAAACATCCTGGCCTACTGGAGGATATAGACCTGCGAAGGTTGCTTCTCCTGTCATGTAGCATCTTTCGAAGTCAACGGAGTGGGCGTAGACCTCGTCTGGTTTGTATATTTCGGACAGGAATTTGGAGTACTTCTTTCTGAGCCATTGGCCCACATGATACATTTCTCTGACGCCTTCCTGAGAATTTCAACAGAAAATAAATAAATGAAACTCAGCAGTATAGACGACAAAAACTTAAACAATAAGTTCTACTTGAAAACTGAATTGATCTCATGGCAACTAAAATAAAATGACTTCTTTTCAAATCCACTCAGTATATAGCTAATATCTTCGATAGTCTTCCTTGTCAATTTCTAGACCGCTTTGAACACTTAACCTTATATTTTCCTGGGTTATCTCTCAAATGGAACGCCTGACAATAAATTTGCAAATACTCCTATTGCTAAAAAAAGGATACTCACATTGGTTAAATCGCCTAATACATAAGGCCACGTAAAATTATTATATGGATCTGTGGGATAGAATGATAGCGGTATTCTTTCTCCGTGTCGAATCAGCTGAAACAACGTTCAAATAGGCAAAAAAATTATAACAAACCAAAAACTTACCGCTGTGACAGCTAATAGCTCGTCCTCGCCCTTGCACAAAACGAACAGGGGCAATAACGCCAACAATTTGATCCAATACATTCCGTTGATTATGTTGGATTCGAGAATTATAATTTTCGATTGTTGCACATATAGGGAAATTTCATCAGTCACATTAAACCACAAGGTCTCTTTCATTTCGTTCATTATCAGCGATTTATCAATTAGTTTTTGTCTTTATTTCCACCCAGCTGGATTCTCATTGTGGCATATTGTTATCTTTTAAACACGATATAGGAATGGGATTCCAGGAAAATGAACCTTACTATGAATAATATACAGGATATACTTCGATTTGTGCATATATTTTACCATAGTTTCTTAAGGTTTTCAGTTTCTGTTTATATATATGCCGAAAAATCTGAACATTTAATTTTATGCCTCCTAATTCCTCCTTCGCAGATTTTTCGAGTGGAGTATTTTCTGAAGAAGAAAAACTGCCGAATATTGCACCAAAATTTCATTGCTCTAGCTCGCTCACAGAAACCATAACAATGTTTCAAAGCTCGCGATTCGAACGAAAAAAAATTTTTTGTCTACATTTGATTATATTTCTCTTTATCTCTCCAGCACACACCTTTCGAGAGAATTTTTTCTCTCCCGATCTAATCACCGCAGAATCTTCTAGTAATGTTTTTTCTGTAGAGGAATGAAAGCTCTACATTGAACCTAACTTTCATAGCTCTAGCTCGACCACAGGAAGAACAACGAATTTTCAAAGTTTGAGAATTGAAGAAAAAAAACTTTTTTTTCGGATTCAAGCTTTTTTTTTTCGATCTAATCACCGCAGAATCTTCTAGAAATGTTTTTTCTGTAGAGGAATAGAAGCTCTACATTGCACCAAACTCGCATCGCTCTAGCTCGACCACAGGAAGAACAACGAATTTTCAAAGTTTGAGAATTGAAGAAAAAAAAACTTTTTTTCCAAATTTAATTTGTTCTCTCCCGATCTAATCACCGCAGAATCTTCTAGTAATGTTTTTTCTGTAGAGGAATGAAAGCTCTACATTGCACCTAACTTTCATAGCTCTAGCTCGACCACAGGAAGAACAACGAATTTTCAAAGTTTGAGAATTGAAGAAAAAAAAACTTTTTTTCCAAATTTAATTTTTTCTCTCCCGATCTAATCACCGCAGAATCTTCTAGTGAAGTTTTTTCTGTAGAGGAATGAAAGCTCCACATTGCTCCAAATTTTCATCACTCTTGTCAGACCACAGAAAGATCAACGAATTTTCAAAGTTTGAGAATTGAAGAAAAAAAAACTTTTTTTTCAGATTCAATTTTTTCTCTCCCGATCTAATCACCGCAGAATCTTCTAGTAATGTTTTTTCTGAAGAGGAATGAAAGCTCTACATTGCACCTAACTTTCATAGCTCTAGCTCGACCACAGGAAGAACAACGAATTTTCAAAGTTTGAGAATTGAAGAAAAAAAAACTTTTTTTCCAAATTTAATTTTTTCTCTCCCGATCTTATCACCGCAGAATCTTCTAGAAATGTTTTTTCTGTAGAGGAATAGAAGCTCCACATCGCACCGAACTCGCATCGCGTTAGCTCGACCACAGGAAGAACAACGAATTTTCAAAGTTTGAGAATTGAAGAAAAAAAAACTTTTTTTTCAGATTCAATTTTTTCTCTCCCGATCTAATCACCGCAGAATCTTCTAGTAATGTTTTTTCTGTAGAGGAGTAAAGGCTCTACATTGCACCAAAATTTCGTCGCTATTGCTTGACCACAGAAAGAACAACGAATTTTCAAAGTTTGAGAATTGAAGAAAAAAAAACTTTTTTTTCAGATTCAATTTTTTCTCTCCCGATCTAATCACCGCAGAATCTTCTAGTAACGTTTTTTCTGTAGAGGAATGAAAGCTCTACATTGCACCTAACTTTCATAGCTCTAGCTCGACCACAGGAAGAACAACGAATTTTCAAAGTTTGAGAATTGAAGAAAAAAAAACTTTTTTTCCAAATTTAATTTTTTCTCTCCCGATCTAATCACCGCAGAATCTTCTAGTAATGTTTTTTCTGTAGAGGAATGAAAGCTCTACATTGCACCTAACTTTCATAGCTCTAGCTCGACCACAGGAAGAACAACGAATTTTCAAAGTTTGAGAATTGAAGAAAAAAAACTTTTTTTTCGGATCCAAGTTTTTTTTCCCGATCTAATCACCGCAGAATCTTCTAATTTGAGAAAAATGCCAAAGGGGTAAGAACCCCCAAAAACACCATATTCGTCATCACCACGGAATCCCTGGCGGATCCAAAGTCATGCAGAATCTTCTAGAAATGTTTTTTCTGTAGAGGAATAGAAGCTCTACATTGCACCGAACTCGCATCGCTCTAGCTCGACCACAGGAAAAACAACGAATTTTCAAAGTTTGAGAATTGAAGAAAAAAAACTTTTTTTTCGGATTAAATTTTTTTTACCGATCTAATCACCGCAGAATCTTCTAGAAATGCGAGTCATTGTTATGATGGTCGTCAATTTCATGACGACGAGGCAATAGGCTACCTTATGCGAGTCATTGTTATGATGGTCGTCAATTTCATGACGACGAGGCAATAGGCTACCTTATGCGAGTCATTGTTATGATGGTCGTCAATTTCATGACGACGAGGCAATTGGCTACCTTATGCGAGTCATTGTTATGATGGTCGTCAATTTCATGACGACGAGGCAATTGGCTACCTTATGCGAGTCATTGTTATGATGGTCGTCAATTTCATGACGACGAGGCAATTGGCTACCTTATGCGAGTCATTGTTATGATGGTCGTCAATTTCATGACGACGAGGCAATTGGCTACCTTATGCGAGTCATTGTTATGATGGTCGTCAATTTCATGACGACGAGGCAATAGGCTACCTTATGCGAGTCATTGTTATGATGGTCGTCAATTTCATGACGACGAGGCAATTGGCTACCTTATGCGAGTCATTGTTATGATGGTCGTCAATTTCATGACGACGAGGCAATAGGCTACCTTATGCGAGTCATTGTTATGAGGCGCGTCAATTTCATGACGACGAGGCAATTGGCTACCTTATGCGAGTCATTGTTATGAGGCGCGTCAATTTCATGACGACGAGGCAATTGGCTACCTTATGCGTGTCATTGTTATGATGGTCGTCAATTTCATGACGACGAGGCAATTGGCTACCTTATGCGAGTCATTGTTATGATGGTCGTCAATTTCATGACGACGAGGCAATTGGCTACCTTATGCGAGTCATTGTTATGAGGCGCGTCAATTTCATGACGACGAGACATTTGGCTACCTTAGAGCTCTACATTGCACCAAATTTTCATCACTCTTGTCAGACCACAGAAAGATCAACGAATTTTCAAAGTTTGAGAATTGAAGAAAAAAAAACTTTTTTTTCAGATTCAATTTTTTCTCTCCCGATCTAATCACCGCAGAATCTTCTAGTAATGTTTTTTCTGTAAAGGAATAGAAGCTCTACATTGCACCGAACTGGCATCGCTCTAGCTCGACCACAGGAAGAACAACGAATTTTTCAAAGTTTGAGAATTGAGGAAAAAAAACTTTTTTTCGGATTCAATTTTTTTTTCCCGATCTAATCACCGCAGAATCTTCGAGAAATGTTTTTTCTGTAGGAATAGAAGCTCTACATTGCACCGAACTCGCATCGCTCTAGCTCGACCACAGGAAGAACAACGAATTTTCAATAGGCAATAGGCTACCTTATGCGAGTCATTGTTATGATGGTCGTCAATATCATGACGACGAGGCAATAGGCTACCTTATGCGAGTCATTGATATGATGGTCGTCAATTTCATGACGACGAGGCAATAGGATACCTTATGCGAGTCATTGTTATGAGGCGCGTCAATTTCATGACGACGAGGCAATTGGCTACCTTATGCGAGTCATTGTTATGATGGTCGTCAATTTCATGACGACGAGGCAATAGGCTACCTTATGCGAGTCATTGTTATGAGGCGCGTCAATTTCATGACGACGAGGCAATTGGCTACCTTATGCGAGTCATTGTTATGATGGTCGTCAATTTCATGACGACGAGGCAATAGGCTACCTTATGCGAGTCATTGTTATGATGGTCGTCAATTTCATGACGACGAGGCAATTGGCTACCTTATGCGAGTCATTGTTATGATGGTCGTCAATTTCATGACGACGAGGCAATAGGCTACCTTATGCGAGTCATTGTTATGAGGCGCGTCAATTTCATGACGACGAGGCAATTGGCTACCTTATGCGAGTCATTGTTATGATGGTCGTCAATTTCATGACGACGAGGCAATAGGCTACCTTATGCGAGTCATTGTTATGAGGCGCGTCAATTTCATGACGACGAGGCAATTGGCTACCTTATGCGAGTCATTGTTATGATGGTCGTCAATTTCATGACGACGAGGCAATTGGCTACCTTATGCGAGTCATTGTTATGATGGTCGTCAATTTCATGACGACGAGGCAATTGGCTACCTTATGCGAGTCATTGTTATGATGGTCGTCAATTTCATGACGACGAGGCAATTGGCTACCTTATGCGAGTCATTGTTATGATGGTCGTCAATTTCATGACGACGAGGCAATAGGCTACCTTATGCGAGTCATTGTTATGAGGGTCGTCAATTTCATGACGACGAGGCAATAGGCTACCTTATGCGAGTCATTGTTATGATGGTCGTCAATTTCATGACGACGAGGCAATTGGCTACCTTATGCGAGTCATTGTTATGATGGTCGTCAATTTCATGACGACGAGGCAATTGGCTACCTTATGCGAGTCATTGTTATGATGGTCGTCAATTTCATGACGACGAGGCAATTGGCTACCTTATGCGAGTCATTGTTATGATGGTCGTCAATTTCATGACGACGAGGCAATTGGCTACCTTATGCGAGTCATTGTTATGATGGTCGTCAATTTCATGACGACGAGGCAATTGGCTACCTTATGCGAGTCATTGTTATGATGGTCGTCAATTTCATGACGACGAGGCAATAGGCTACCTTATGCGAGTCATTGTTATGATGGTCGTCAATTTCATGACGACGAGGCAATTGGCTACCTTATGCGAGTCATTGTTATGATGGTCGTCAATTTCATGACGACGAGGCAATTGGCTACCTTATGCGAGTCATTGTTATGATGGTCGTCAATTTCATGACGACGAGGCAATTGGCTACCTTATGCGAGTCATTGTTATGATGGTCGTCAATTTCATGACGACGAGGCAATAGGCTACCTTATGCGAGTCATTGTTATGATGGTCGTCAATTTCATGACGACGAGGCAATAGGCTACCTTATGCGAGTCATTGTTATGATGGTCGTCAATTTCATGACGACGAGGCAATTGGCTACCTTATGCGAGTCATTGTTATGATGGTCGTCAATTTCATGACGACGAGGCAATTGGCTACCTTATGCGAGTCATTGTTATGATGGTCGTCAATTTCATGACGACGAGGCAATAGGCTACCTTATGCGAGTCATTGTTATGATGGTCGTCAATTTCATGACGACGAGGCAATTGGCTACCTTATGCGAGTCATTGTTATGATGGTCGTCAATTTCATGACGACGAGGCAATAGGCTACCTTATGCGAGTCATTGTTATGATGGTCGTCAATTTCATGACGACGAGGCAATAGGCTACCTTATGCGAGTCATTGTTATGATGGTCGTCAATTTCATGACGACGAGGCAATTGGCTACCTTATGCGAGTCATTGTTATGATGGTCGTCAATTTCATGACGACGAGGCAATTGGCTACCTTATGCGAGTCATTGTTATGAGGCGCGTCAATTTCATGACGACGAGACATTTGGCTACCTTAGAGCTCTACATTGCACCAAATTTTCATCACTCTTGTCAGACCACAGAAAGATCAACGAATTTTCAAAGTTTGAGAATTGAAGAAAAAAAAACTTTTTTTTCAGATTCAATTTTTGCTCTCTTGATCTAATCACCGCAGAATCTTCTAGTAATGTTTTTTCTGTAGAGGAGTAAAGGCTCTACATTGCACCAAAATTTCGTCGCTATTGCTTGACCATAGAAAGAACAACGAATTTTCAAAGTTTGAGAATTGAAGAAAAAAAAACTTTTTTTTTAGATTCAATTTTATCTCTCCCGATCTAATCACCGCAGAATCTTCTAGTAACGTTTTTTCTGTAGAGGAATGAAAGCTCTACATTGCACCTAACTTTCATAGCTCCAGCTCGACCACAGGAAGAACAACGAATTTTTAAAGTTTGAGAATTGAAGAAAAAAAAACTTTTATTCCAAATTTAAGTTTTTCTCTCCCGATCTAATCACCGCAGAATCTTCTAGTAATGTTTTTTCTGTAGAGGAATGAAAGCTCTACATTGCACCTAACTTTCATAGCTCTAGCTCGACCACAGGAAGAACAACGAATTTTCAAAGTTTGAGAATTGAAGAAAAAAAACTTTTTTTTCGGATTCAAGTTTTTTTTTCCCGATCTAATCACCGCAGAATCTTCTAGTAATGTTTTTTCTGTAGAGGAATGAAAGCTCTACATTGCACCTAACTTTCATAGCTCTAGCGCGACCACAGGAAGAACAACGAATTTTCAAAATTTGAGAATTGAAGAAAAAAAAACTTTTTTTCCAAATTTAATTGTTTCTCTCCCGATCTAATCACCGCAGAATCTTCTTGTAATGTTTTTTCTGTAGAGGAATGAAAGCTCTACATTGCACCTAACTTTCATAGCTCTAGCGCGACCACAGGAAGAACAACGAATTTTCAAAGTTTGAGAATTGAAGAAAAAAAAACTTTTTTTCCAAAATTAATTTTTTCTCTCCCGATCTAATCACCGCAGAATCTTTAAGTAATGTTTTTTCTGTAGAGGAATGAAAGCTCTACATTGCACCTAACTTTCATAGCTCTAGCTCGACCACAGGAAGAACAACGAATTTTCAAAGTTTGAGAATTGAAGAAAAAAAACTTTTTTTTCGGATTCAATTTTTTTTTTCCCGATCTAATTACCGCAGAATCTTCTAAAAATGTTTTTCTGTAGAGGAATAGAAGCTCTACATTGCACCGAACTCGCATCGCTCTAGCTCGACAGGAAAAACTACGAATTTTCAAAGTTTGAGAATTGAAGAAACAAAACTTTTTTTTCGGATTAAATTTTTTTTTTCCCGATCTAATCACCGCAGAATCTTCTAAAAATGTTTTTTCTGTAGAGGAATAGAAGCTCTACATTGCACCGAACTCGCATCGCTCTAGCTCGACCACAGGAAGAACAACGAATTTTCAAAGTTTGAGAATTGAAGAAAAAAAAAACTTTTATTCCAAATTTAATTTTTAATGGTCGTCAATTTCATGACGACGAGGCAATAGGCTACCTTATGCGAGTCATTGTCATGATGGTCGTCAATTTCATGACGACGAGGCAATAGGCTACCTTATGCGAGTCATTGTTATGATGGTCGTCAATTTCATGACGACGAGGCAATAGGCTACCTTATGCGAGTCATTGTTATGATGGTCGTCAATTTCATGACGACGAGGCAATTGGCTACCTTATGCGAGTCATTGTTATGATGGTCGTCAATTTCATGACGACGAGGCAATTGGCTACCTTATGCGAGTCATTGTTATGATGGTCGTCAATTTCATGACGACGAGGCAATTGGCTACCTTATGCGAGTCATTGTTATGATGGTCGTCAATTTCATGACGACGAGGCAATTGGCTACCTTATCTGATCTGATCACCGCAGAATCTTCTAGTAACGTTTTTTCTGTAGAGGAATGAAAGCTCTACATCGCACCGAACTCGCATCGCTCTAGCTCGACCACAGGAAGAACAACGAATTTTCAAAGTTTGAGAATTGAAGAAAAAAAAACTTTTTTTTCAGATTCAATTTTTTCTCTCCCGATCTAATCACCGCAGAATCTTCTAGTAACGTTTTTTCTGTAGAGGAATGAAAGCTCTACATGGCACCTAACTTTCATAGCTCTAGCTCGACCACAGGAAGAACAACGAATTTTCAAAGTTTGAGAATTGAAGAAAAAAAAACTTTTTTTCCAAATTTAATTTTTTCTCTCCCGATCTAATCACCGCAGAATCTTCTAGTAATGTTTTTTCTGTAGAGGAATGAAAGCTCTACATTGCACCTAACTTTCATAGCTCTAGCTCGACCACAGGAAGAACAACGAATTTTCAAAGTTTGAGAATTGAAGAAAAAAAACTTTTTTTTCGGATTCAAGTTTTTTTTCTCGATCTAATCACCGCAGAATCTTCTAGAAATGTTTTTTCTGTAGAGGAATAGAAGCTCTACATTGCACCGAACTCGCATGCGAGTCATTGTTATGATGGTCGTCAATTTCATGACGACGAGGCAATTGGCTACCTTATGCGAGTCATTGTTATGATGGTCGTCAATTTCATGACGACGAGGCAATTGGCTACCTTATGCGAGTCATTGTTATGATGGTCGTCAATTTCATGACGTCGAGGCAATTGGCTACCTTATGCGAGTCATTGTTATGATGGTCGTCAATTTCATGACGACGAGGCAATTGGCTACCTTATGCGAGTCATTGTTATGATGGTCGTCAATTTCATGACGACGAGGCAATTGGCTACCTTATGCGAGTCATTGTTATGATGGTCGTCAATTTCATGACGTCGAGGCAATTGGCTACCTTATGCGAGTCATTGTTATGATGGTCGTCAATTTCATGACGACGAGGCAATTGGCTACCTTATGCGAGTCATTGTTATGATGGTCGTCAATTTCATGACGACGAGGCAATTGGCTACCTTATGCGAGTCATTGTTATGATGGTCGTCAATTTCATGACGACGAGGCAATAGGCTACCTTATGCGAGTCATTGTTATGATGGTCGTCAATTTCATGACGACGAGGCAATTGGCTACCTTATGCGAGTCATTGTTATGATGGTCGTCAATTTCATGACGACGAGGCAATAGGCTACCTTATGCGAGTCATTGTTATGATGGTCGTCAATTTCATGACGACGAGGCAATAGGCTACCTTATGCGAGTCATTGTTATGAGGCGCGTCAATTTCATGACGACGAGGCAATTGGCTACCTTATGCGATCTAATCACCGCAGAATCTTCTAGTAACGTTTTTTCTGTAGAGGAATGAAAGCTCTACATTGCACCTAACTTTCATAGCTCCAGCTCGACCACAGGAAGAACAACGAATTTTCAAAGTTTGAGAATTGAAGAAAAAAAAACTTTTATTCCAAATTTAAGTTTTTCTCTCCCGATCTAATCACCGCAGAATCTTCTAGTGATGTTTTTTCTGTAGAGGAATGAAAGCTCTACATTGCACCTAACTTTCATAGCTCTAGCTCGACCACAGGAAGAACAACGAATTTTCAAAGTTTGAGAATTGAAGAAAAAAAACTTTTTTTTCGGATTCAAGTTTTTTTTTCCCGATCTAATCACCGCAGAATCTTCTAGTAATGTTTTTTCTGTAGAGGAATGAAAGCTCTACATTGCACCTAACTTTCATAGCTCTAGCGCGACCACAGGAAGAACAACGAATTTTCAAAATTTGAGAATTGAAGAAAAAAAAACTTTTTTTCCAAATTTAATTGTTTCTCTCCCGATCTAATCACCGCAGAATCTTCTAGTAATGTTTTTTCTGTAGAGGAATGAAAGCTCTACATTGCACCTAACTTTCATAGCTCTAGCGCGACCACAGGAAGAACAACGAATTTTCAAAGTTTGAGAATTGAAGAAAAAAAAACTTTTTTTCCAAAATTAATTTTTTCTCTCCCGATCTAATCACCGCAGAATCTTTTAGTAATGTTTTTTCTGTAGAGGAATGAAAGCTCTACATTGCACCTAACTTTCATAGCTCTAGCTCGACCACAGGAAGAACAACGAATTTTCAAAGTTTGAGAATTGAAGAAAAAAAACTTTTTTTTCGGATTCAATTTTTTTTTTCCCGATCTAATTACCGCAGAATCTTCTAAAAATGTTTTTCTGTAGAGGAATAGAAGCTCTACATTGCACCGAACTCGCATCGCTCTAGCTCGACCACAGGAAGAACAACGAATTTTCAAAGTTTGAGAATTGAAGAAAAGAAACTTTTTTTTCGGATTCAATTTTTTTTTCCCGATCTAATCACCGCAGAATCTTCTAAAAATGTTTTTTCTGTAGAGGAATAGAAGCTCTACATTGCACCGAACTCGCATCGCTCTAGCTCGACCACAGGAAAAACTACGAATTTTCAAAGTTTGAGAATTGAAGAAACAAAACTTTTTTTTCGGATTAAATTTTTTTTTTCCCGATCTAATCACCGCAGAATCTTCTAAAAATGTTTTTTCTGTAGAGGAATAGAAGCTCTACATTGCACCGAACTCGCATCGCTCTAGCTCGACCACAGGAAGAACAACGAATTTTCAAAGTTTGAGAATTGAAGAAAAAAAAAACTTTTATTCCAAATTTAATTTTTTCTCTACCAATCTAATCACCGCAGAATCTTCTAGTAATGTTTTTTTCTGTAGAGGAATGAAAGCTCTACATTGCACCTAACCTTCATAGCTCTAGCTCGAACACAAGAAGAACAACGAATTTTCAAAGTTTGAGAATTGAAGAAAAAAAAACTTTTTTTCCAAATTTAATTTTTTCTCTCCCGATCTAATCACCGCAGAATCTTCTAGTAAAGTTTTTTCTGTAGAGAAATGAAAGCTCTACATCGCACCTAACTTTCATAGCTCTAGCTCGACCACAGGAAGAACAACGAATTTTCAAAGTTTGAGAATTGAAGAAAAAAAACTTTTTTTTCGGATTCAAGTTTTTTTTTTCCCGATCTAATCACCGCAGAATCTTCTAGAAATGTTTTTTCTGTAGAGGAATAGAAGCTCTACATTCCACCGAACTCGCATCGCTCTAGCTCGACCACAGGAAGAACAACGAATTTTCAAAGTTTGAGAATTGAAGAAAAAAAAACTTTTATTCCAAATTTAATTTTTTCTCTCCCAATCTAATCACCGCAGAATCATCTAGTAATGTTTTTTCTGTAGAGGAATGAAAGCTCTACATTGCACCTAACTTTCATAGCTCTAGCTCGACCACAGGAAGAACAACGAATTTTCAAAGTTTGAGAATTGAAGAAAAAAAAACTTTTTTTCCAAATTTAATTTTTTCTCTCCCGATCTAATCACCGCAGAATCTTCTAGTAATGTTTTTTCTGTAGAGGAATGAAAGCTCTACATTGCACCTAACTTTCATAGCTCTAGCTCGACCACAGGAAGAACAACGAATTTTCAAAGTTTGAGAATTGAAGAAAAAAAACTTTTTTTTCGGATCCAAGTTTTTTTTCCCGATCTAATCACCGCAGAATCTTCTAATTTGAGAAAAATGCCAAAGGGGTAAGAACCCCCAAAAACACCATATTCGTCATCACCACGGAATCCCTGGCGGATCCAAAGTCATGCAGAATCTTCTAGAAATGTTTTTTCTGTAGAGGAATAGAAGCTCTACATTGCACCGAACTCGCATCGCTCTAGCTCGACCACAGGAAAAACAACGAATTTTCAAAGTTTGAGAATTGAGGAAAAAAAACTTTTTTTCGGATTCAATTTTTTTTTCCCGATCTAATCACCGCAGAATCTTCGAGAAATGTTTTTTCTGTAGAGGAATAGAAGCTCTACATTGCACCGAACTCGCATCGCTCTAGCTCGACCACAGGAAGAACAACGAATTTTCAATAGGCAATAGGCTACCTTATGCGAGTCATTGTTATGATGGTCGTCAATATCATGACGACGAGGCAATAGGCTACCTTATGCGAGTCATTGTTATGATGGTCGTCAATATCATGACGACGAGGCAATAGGCTACCTTATGCGAGTCATTGTTATGATGGTCGTCAATTTCATGACGACGAGGCAATAGGCTACCTTATGCGAGTCATTGTTATGATGGTCGTCAATTTCATGACGACGAGGCAATAGGCTACCTTATGCGAGTCATTGTTATGAGGCGCGTCAATTTCATGACGACGAGGCAATTGGCTACCTTATGCGAGTCATTGTTATGATGGTCGTCAATTTCATGACGACGAGGCAATAGGCTACCTTATGCGAGTCATTGTTATGATGGTCGTCAATTTCATGACGACGAGGCAATTGGCTACCTTATGCGAGTCATTGTTATGATGGTCGTCAATTTCATGACGACGAGGCAATAGGCTACCTTATGCGAGTCATTGTTATGAGGCGCGTCAATTTCATGACGACGAGGCAATTGGCTACCTTATGCGAGTCATTGTTATGATGGTCGTCAATTTCATGACGACGAGGCAATAGGCTACCTTATGCGAGTCATTGTTATGAGGCGCGTCAATTTCATGACGACGAGGCAATTGGCTACCTTATGCGAGTCATTGTTATGATGGTCGTCAATTTCATGACGACGAGGCAATTGGCTACCTTATGCGAGTCATTGTTATGATGGTCGTCAATTTCATGACGACGAGGCAATTGGCTACCTTATCTGATCTGATCACCGCAGAATCTTCTAGTAACGTTTTTTCTGTAGAGGAATGAAAGCTCTACATCGCACCGAACTCGCATCGCTCTAGCTCGACCACAGGAAGAACAACGAATTTTCAAAGTTTGAGAATTGAAGAAAAAAAAACTTTTTTTTCAGATTCAATTTTTTCTCTCCCGATCTAATCACCGCAGAATCTTCTAGTAACGTTTTTTCTGTAGAGGAATGAAAGCTCTACATGGCACCTAACTTTCATAGCTCTAGCTCGACCACAGGAAGAACAACGAATTTTCAAAGTTTGAGAATTGAAGAAAAAAAAACTTTTTTTCCAAATTTAATTTTTTCTCTCCCGATCTAATCACCGCAGAATCTTCTAGTAATGTTTTTTCTGTAGAGGAATGAAAGCTCTACATTGCACCTAACTTTCATAGCTCTAGCTCGACCACAGGAAGAACAACGAATTTTCAAAGTTTGAGAATTGAAGAAAAAAAACTTTTTTTTCGGATTCAAGTTTTTTTTCTCGATCTAATCACCGCAGAATCTTCTAGAAATGTTTTTTCTGTAGAGGAATAGAAGCTCTTCATTGCACCGAACTCGCATGCGAGTCATTGTTATGATGGTCGTCAATTTCATGACGACGAGGCAATTGGCTACCTTATGCGAGTCATTGTTATGATGGTCGTCAATTTCATGACGACGAGGCAATTGGCTACCTTATGCGAGTCATTGTTATGATGGTCGTCAATTTCATGACGTCGAGGCAATTGGCTACCTTATGCGAGTCATTGTTATGATGGTCGTCAATTTCATGACGACGAGGCAATTGGCTACCTTATGCGAGTCATTGTTATGATGGTCGTCAATTTCATGACGACGAGGCAATTGGCTACCTTATGCGAGTCATTGTTATGATGGTCGTCAATTTCATGACGTCGAGGCAATTGGCTACCTTATGCGAGTCATTGTTATGATGGTCGTCAATTTCATGACGACGAGGCAATTGGCTACCTTATGCGAGTCATTGTTATGATGGTCGTCAATTTCATGACGACGAGGCAATTGGCTACCTTATGCGAGTCATTGTTATGATGGTCGTCAATTTCATGACGACGAGGCAATAGGCTACCTTATGCGAGTCATTGTTATGATGGTCGTCAATTTCATGACGACGAGGCAATTGGCTACCTTATGCGAGTCATTGTTATGATGGTCGTCAATTTCATGACGACGAGGCAATAGGCTACCTTATGCGAGTCATTGTTATGATGGTCGTCAATTTCATGACGACGAGGCAATAGGCTACCTTATGCGAGTCATTGTTATGAGGCGCGTCAATTTCATGACGACGAGGCAATTGGCTACCTTATGCGATCTAATCACCGCAGAATCTTCTAGTAACGTTTTTTCTGTAGAGGAATGAAAGCTCTACATTGCACCTAACTTTCATAGCTCCAGCTCGACCACAGGAAGAACAACGAATTTTCAAAGTTTGAGAATTGAAGAAAAAAAAACTTTTATTCCAAATTTAAGTTTTTCTCTCCCGATCTAATCACCGCAGAATCTTCTAGTGATGTTTTTTCTGTAGAGGAATGAAAGCTCTACATTGCACCTAACTTTCATAGCTCTAGCTCGACCACAGGAAGAACAACGAATTTTCAAAGTTTGAGAATTGAAGAAAAAAAACTTTTTTTTCGGATTCAAGTTTTTTTTTCCCGATCTAATCACCGCAGAATCTTCTAGTAATGTTTTTTCTGTAGAGGAATGAAAGCTCTACATTGCACCTAACTTTCATAGCTCTAGCGCGACCACAGGAAGAACAACGAATTTTCAAAATTTGAGAATTGAAGAAAAAAAAACTTTTTTTCCAAATTTAATTGTTTCTCTCCCGATCTAATCACCGCAGAATCTTCTAGTAATGTTTTTTCTGTAGAGGAATGAAAGCTCTACATTGCACCTAACTTTCATAGCTCTAGCGCGACCACAGGAAGAACAACGAATTTTCAAAGTTTGAGAATTGAAGAAAAAAAAACTTTTTTTCCAAAATTAATTTTTTCTCTCCCGATCTAATCACCGCAGAATCTTTTAGTAATGTTTTTTCTGTAGAGGAATGAAAGCTCTACATTGCACCTAACTTTCATAGCTCTAGCTCGACCACAGGAAGAACAACGAATTTTCAAAGTTTGAGAATTGAAGAAAAAAAACTTTTTTTTCGGATTCAATTTTTTTTTTCCCGATCTAATTACCGCAGAATCTTCTAAAAATGTTTTTCTGTAGAGGAATAGAAGCTCTACATTGCACCGAACTCGCATCGCTCTAGCTCGACCACAGGAAGAACAACGAATTTTCAAAGTTTGAGAATTGAAGAAAAGAAACTTTTTTTTCGGATTCAATTTTTTTTTCCCGATCTAATCACCGCAGAATCTTCTAAAAATGTTTTTTCTGTAGAGGAATAGAAGCTCTACATTGCACCGAACTCGCATCGCTCTAGCTCGACCACAGGAAAAACTACGAATTTTCAAAGTTTGAGAATTGAAGAAACAAAACTTTTTTTTCGGATTAAATTTTTTTTTTCCCGATCTAATCACCGCAGAATCTTCTAAAAATGTTTTTTCTGTAGAGGAATAGAAGCTCTACATTGCACCGAACTCGCATCGCTCTAGCTCGACCACAGGAAGAACAACGAATTTTCAAAGTTTGAGAATTGAAGAAAAAAAAAACTTTTATTCCAAATTTAATTTTTTCTCTACCAATCTAATCACCGCAGAATCTTCTAGTAATGTTTTTTTCTGTAGAGGAATGAAAGCTCTACATTGCACCTAACCTTCATAGCTCTAGCTCGAACACAAGAAGAACAACGAATTTTCAAAGTTTGAGAATTGAAGAAAAAAAAACTTTTTTTCCAAATTTAATTTTTTCTCTCCCGATCTAATCACCGCAGAATCTTCTAGTAAAGTTTTTTCTGTAGAGAAATGAAAGCTCTACATCGCACCTAACTTTCATAGCTCTAGCTCGACCACAGGAAGAACAACGAATTTTCAAAGTTTGAGAATTGAAGAAAAAAAACTTTTTTTTCGGATTCAAGTTTTTTTTTTCCCGATCTAATCACCGCAGAATCTTCTAGAAATGTTTTTTCTGTAGAGGAATAGAAGCTCTACATTCCACCGAACTCGCATCGCTCTAGCTCGACCACAGGAAGAACAACGAATTTTCAAAGTTTGAGAATTGAAGAAAAAAAAACTTTTATTCCAAATTTAATTTTTTCTCTCCCAATCTAATCACCGCAGAATCATCTAGTAATGTTTTTTCTGTAGAGGAATGAAAGCTCTACATTGCACCTAACTTTCATAGCTCTAGCTCGACCACAGGAAGAACAACGAATTTTCAAAGTTTGAGAATTGAAGAAAAAAAAACTTTTTTTCCAAATTTAATTTTTTCTCTCCCGATCTAATCACCGCAGAATCTTCTAGTAATGTTTTTTCTGTAGAGGAATGAAAGCTCTACATTGCACCTAACTTTCATAGCTCTAGCTCGACCACAGGAAGAACAACGAATTTTCAAAGTTTGAGAATTGAAGAAAAAAAACTTTTTTTTCGGATCCAAGTTTTTTTTCCCGATCTAATCACCGCAGAATCTTCTAATTTGAGAAAAATGCCAAAGGGGTAAGAACCCCCAAAAACACCATATTCGTCATCACCACGGAATCCCTGGCGGATCCAAAGTCATGCAGAATCTTCTAGAAATGTTTTTTCTGTAGAGGAATAGAAGCTCTACATTGCACCGAACTCGCATCGCTCTAGCTCGACCACAGGAAAAACAACGAATTTTCAAAGTTTGAGAATTGAGGAAAAAAAACTTTTTTTCGGATTCAATTTTTTTTTCCCGATCTAATCACCGCAGAATCTTCGAGAAATGTTTTTTCTGTAGAGGAATAGAAGCTCTACATTGCACCGAACTCGCATCGCTCTAGCTCGACCACAGGAAGAACAACGAATTTTCAATAGGCAATAGGCTACCTTATGCGAGTCATTGTTATGATGGTCGTCAATATCATGACGACGAGGCAATAGGCTACCTTATGCGAGTCATTGTTATGATGGTCGTCAATTTCATGACGACGAGGCAATAGGCTACCTTATGCGAGTCATTGTTATGAGGCGCGTCAATTTCATGACGACGAGGCAATTGGCTACCTTATGCGAGTCATTGTTATGATGGTCGTCAATTTCATGACGACGAGGCAATAGGCTACCTTATGCGAGTCATTGTTATGAGGCGCGTCAATTTCATGACGACGAGGCAATTGGCTACCTTATGCGAGTCATTGTTATGATGGTCGTCAATTTCATGACGACGAGGCAATTGGCTACCTTATGCGAGTCATTGTTATGATGGTCGTCAATTTCATGACGACGAGGCAATAGGCTACCTTATGCGAGTCATTGTTATGAGGCGCGTCAATTTCATGACGACGAGGCAATTGGCTACCTTATGCGAGTCATTGTTATGATGGTCGTCAATTTCATGACGACGAGGCAATAGGCTACCTTATGCGAGTCATTGTTATGAGGCGCGTCAATTTCATGACGACGAGGCAATTGGCTACCTTATGCGAGTCATTGTTATGATGGTCGTCAATTTCATGACGACGAGGCAATTGGCTACCTTATGCGAGTCATTGTTATGATGGTCGTCAATTTCATGACGACGAGGCAATTGGCTACCTTATGCGAGTCATTGTTATGATGGTCGTCAATTTCATGACGACGAGGCAATTGGCTACCTTATGCGAGTCATTGTTATGATGGTCGTCAATTTCATGACGACGAGGCAATAGGCTACCTTATGCGAGTCATTGTTATGAGGGTCGTCAATTTCATGACGACGAGGCAATAGGCTACCTTATGCGAGTCATTGTTATGATGGTCGTCAATTTCATGACGACGAGGCAATTGGCTACCTTATGCGAGTCATTGTTATGATGGTCGTCAATTTCATGACGACGAGGCAATTGGCTACCTTATGCGAGTCATTGTTATGATGGTCGTCAATTTCATGACGACGAGGCAATTGGCTACCTTATGCGAGTCATTGTTATGATGGTCGTCAATTTCATGACGACGAGGCAATTGGCTACCTTATGCGAGTCATTGTTATGATGGTCGTCAATTTCATGACGACGAGGCAATAGGCTACCTTATGCGAGTCATTGTTATGATGGGCGTCAATTTCATGACGACGAGGCAATTGGCTACCTTATGCGAGTCATTGTTATGATGGTCGTCAATTTCATGACGACGAGGCAATAGGCTACCTTATGCGAGTCATTGTTATGATGGTCGTCAATTTCATGACGACGAGGCAATTGGCTACCTTATGCGAGTCATTGTTATGATGGTCGTCAATTTCATGACGACGAGGCAATAGGCTACCTTATGCGAGTCATTGTTATGATGGTCGTCAATTTCATGACGACGAGGCAATTGGCTACCTTATGCGAGTCATTGTTATGATGGTCGTCAATTTCATGACGACGAGGCAATAGGCTACCTTATGCGAGTCATTGTTATGATGGTCGTCAATTTCATGACGACGAGGCAATAGGCTACCTTATGCGAGTCATTGTTATGATGGTCGTCAATTTCATGACGACGAGGCAATAGGCTACCTTATGCGAGTCATTGTTATGATGGTCGTCAATTTCATGACGACGAGGCAATTGGCTACCTTATGCGAGTCATTGTTATGATGGTCGTCAATTTCATGACGACGAGGCAATAGGCTACCTTATGCGAGTCATTGTTATGATGGTCGTCAATTTCATGACGACGAGGCAATAGGCTACCTTATGCGAGTCATTGTTATGATGGTCGTCAATTTCATGACGACGAGGCAATTGGCTACCTTATGCGAGTCATTGTTATGATGGTCGTCAATTCCATGACGACGAGGCAATTGGCTACCTTATGCGAGTCATTGTTATGATGGTCGTCAATTTCATGACGTCGAGGCAATTGGCTACCTTATGCGAGTCATTGTTATGATGGTCGTCAATTTCATGACGACGAGGCAATAGGCTACCTTATGCGAGTCATTGTTATGATGGTCGTCAATTTCATGACGACGAGGCAATTGGCTACCTTATGCGAGTCATTGTTATGATGGTCGTCAATTTCATGACGACGAGGCAATAGGCTACCTTATGCGAGTCATTGTTATGATGGTCGTCAATTTCATGACGACGAGGCAATAGGCTACCTTATGCGAGTCATTGTTATGAGGCGCGTCAATTTCATGACGACGAGGCAATTGGCTACCTTATGCGAGTCATTGTTATGAGGCGCGTCAATTTCATGACGACGAGGCAATTGGCTACCTTATGCGAGTCATTGTTATGATGGTCGTCAATTTCATGACGACGAGGCAATTGGCTACCTTATGCGAGTCATAGTTATGATGGTCGTCAATTTCATGACGACGAGGCAATTGGCTACCTTATGCGAGTCATTGTTATGAGGCGCGTCAATTTCATGACGACGAGACATTTGGCTACCTTAGAGCTCTACATTGCACCAAATTTTCATTACTCTTGTCAGACCACAGAAAGATCAACGAATTTTCAAAGTTTGAGAATTGAAGAAAAAAAAACTTTTTTTTCAGATTCAATTTTTGCTCTCTTGATCTAATCACCGCAGAATCTTCTAGTAATGTTTTTTCTGTAGAGGAGTAAAGGCTCTACATTGCACCAAAATTTCGTCGCTATTGCTTGACCATAGAAAGAACAACGAATTTTCAAAGTTTGAGAATTGAAGAAAAAAAAACTTTTTTTTTAGATTCAATTTTATCTCTCCCGATCTAATCACCGCAGAATCTTCTAGTAACGTTTTTTCTGTAGAGGAATGAAAGCTCTACATTGCACCTAACTTTCATAGCTCCAGCTCGACCACAGGAAGAACAACGAATTTTTAAAGTTTGAGAATTGAAGAAAAAAAAACTTTTATTCCAAATTTAAGTTTTTCTCTCCCGATCTGATCACCGCAGAATCTTCTAGTAATGTTTTTTCTGTAGAGGAATGAAAGCTCTACATTGCACCTAACTTTCATAGCTCTAGCTCGACCACAGGAAGAACAACGAATTTTCAAAGTTTGAGAATTGAAGAAAAAAAAACTTTTTTTCCAAAATTAATTTTTTCTCTCCCGATCTAATCACCGCAGAATCTTTAAGTAATGTTTTTTCTGTAGAGGAATGAAAGCTCTACATTGCACCTAACTTTCATAGCTCTAGCGCGACCACAGGAAGAACAACGAATTTTCAAAGTTTGAGAATTGAAGAAAAAAAAACTTTTTTTCCAAAATTAATTTTTTCTCTCCCGATCTAATCACCGCAGAATCTTTAAGTAATGTTTTTTCTGTAGAGGAATGAAAGCTCTACATTGCACCTAACTTTCATAGCTCTAGCTCGACCACAGGAAGAACAACGAATTTTCAAAGTTTGAGAATTGAAGAAACAAAACTTTTTTTTCGGATTAAATTTTTTTTTTCCCGATCTAATCACCGCAGAATCTTCTAAAAATGTTTTTTCTGTAGAGGAATAGAAGCTCTACATTGCACCGAACTCGCATCGCTCTAGCTCGACCACAGGAAGAACAACGAATTTTCAAAGTTTGAGAATTGAAGAAAAAAAAAACTTTTATTCCAAATTTAATTTTTAATGGTCGTCAATTTCATGACGACGAGGCAATTGGCTACCTTATGCGAGTCATTGTTATGATGGTCGTCAATTTCATGACGACGAGGCAATTGGCTACCTTATGCGAGTCATTGTTATGATGGTCGTCAATTTCATGACGACGAGGCAATTGGCTACCTTATGCGAGTCATTGTTATGATGGTCGTCAATTTCATGACGACGAGGCAATTGGCTACCTTATGCGAGTCATTGTTATGAGGCGCGTCAATTTCATGACGACGAGGCAATTGGCTACCTTATGCGAGTCATTGTTATGATGGTCGTCAATTTCATGACGACGAGGCAATAGGCTACCTTATGCGAGTCATTGTTATGAGGCGCGTCAATTTCATGACGACGAGGCAATTGGCTACCTTATGCGAGTCATTGTTATGATGGTCGTCAATTTCATGACGACGAGGCAATTGGCTACCTTATGCGAGTCATTGTTATGATGGTCGTCAATTTCATGACGACGAGGCAATTGGCTACCTTATGCGAGTCATTGTTATGATGGTCGTCAATTTCATGACGACGAGGCAATTGGCTACCTTATGCGAGTCATTGTTATGATGGTCGTCAATTTCATGACGACGAGGCAATTGGCTACCTTATGCGAGTCATTGTTATGATGGTCGTCAATTTCATGACGACGAGGCAATTGGCTACCTTATGCGAGTCATTGTTATGAGGCGCGTCAATTTCATGACGACGAGGCAATTGGCTACCTTATGCGAGTCATTGTTATGATGGTCGTCAATTTCATGACGACGAGGCAATTGGCTACCTTATGCGAGTCATTGTTATGATGGTCGTCAATTTCATGACGACGAGGCAATTGGCTACCTTATGCGAGTCATTGTTATTTGGCTACCTTAGAGCTCTACATTGCACCAAATTTTCATCACTCTTGTCAGACCACAGAAAGATCAACGAATTTTCAAAGTTTGAGAATTGAAGAAAAAAAAACTTTTTTTTCAGATTCAATTTTTTCTCTCCCGATCTAATCACCGCAGAATCTTCTAGTAATGTTTTTTCTGTAGAGGAGTAAAGGCTCTACATTGCACCAAAATTTCGTCGCTATTGCTTGACCACAGAAAGAACAACGAATTTTCAAAGTTTGAGAATTGAAGAAAAAAAACTTTTTTTTTAGATTCAATTTTATCTCTCCCGATCTGATCACCGCAGAATCTTCTAGTAACGTTTTTTCTGTAGAGGAATGAAAGCTCTACATTGCACCTCACTTTCATAGCTCTAGCTCGACCACAGGAAGAACAACGAATTTTCAAAGTTTGAGAATTGAAGAAAAAAAAACTTTTTTTCCAAATTTAATTTTTTCTCTCCCGATCTAATCACCGCAGAATCTTCTAAAAATGTTTTTTCTGTAGAGGAATAGAAGCTCTACATCGCACCGAACTCGCATCGCTCTAGCTCGACCACAGGAAGAACAACGAATTTTCAAAGTTTGAGAATTGAAGAAAAAAAAACTTTTTTTTCAGATTCAATTTTTTCTCTCCCGATCTAATCACCGCAGAATCTTCTAGTAACGTTTTTTCTGTAGAGGAATGAAAGCTCTACATTGCACCTAACTTTCATAGCTCTAGCTCGACCACAGGAAGAACAACGAATTTTCAAAGTTTGAGAATTGAAGAAAAAAAACTTTTTTTCCAAATTTAATTTTTTCTCTCCCGATCTAATCACCGCAGAATCTTCTAGTAATGTTTTTTCTGTAGAGGAATGAAAGCTCTACATTGCACCTAACTTTCATAGCTCTAGCTCGACCACAGGAAGAACAACGAATTTTCAAAGTTTGAGAATTGAAGAAAAAAAACTTTTTTTTCGGATTCAAGTTTTTTTTCTCGATCTAATCACCGCAGAATCTTCTAGAAATGTTTTTTCTGTAGAGGAATAGAAGCTTTACATTGCACCGAACTCGCATCGCTCTAGCTCGACCACAGGAAGAAAAACGAATTTTCAAAGTTTGAGAATTGAAGAAAAAAAAACTTTTTTCCCAAATTTAATTTTTTCTCTCCCGATCTAATCACCGCAGAATCTTCTAGAAATGCGAGTCATCGTTATGATGGTCGTCAATTTCATGACGACGAGGCAATAGGCTACCTTATGCGAGTCATTGTTATGATGGTCGTCAATTTCATGACGACGAGGCAATAGGCTACCTTATGCGAGTCATTGTTATGATGGTCGTCAATTTCATGACGACGAGGCAATTGGCTACCTTATGCGAGTCATTGTTATGATGGTCGTCAATTTCATGACGACGAGGCAATTGGCTACCTTATGCGAGTCATTGTTATGATGGTCGTCAATTTCATGACGACGAGGCAATTGGCTACCTTATGCGAGTCATTGTTATGATGGTCGTCAATTTCATGACGACGAGGCAATTGGCTACCTTATGCGAGTCATTGTTATGATGGTCGTCAATTTCATGACGACGAGGCAATTGGCTACCTTATGCGAGTCATTGTTATGATGGTCGTCAATTTCATGACGACGAGGCAATAGGCTACCTTATGCGAGTCATTGTTATGATGGTCGTCAATTTCATGACGACGAGGCAATTGGCTACCTTATGCGAGTCATTGTTATGATGGTCGTCAATTTCATGACGACGAGGCAATAGGCTACCTTATGCGAGTCATTGTTATGATGGTCGTCAATTTCATGACGACGAGGCAATAGGCTACCTTATGCGAGTCATTGTTATGAGGCGCGTCAATTTCATGACGACGAGGCAATTGGCTACCTTATGCGAGTCATTGTTATGAGGCGCGTCAATTTCATGACGACGAGGCAATTGGCTACCTTATGCGAGTCATTGTTATGATGGTCGTCAATTTCATGACGACGAGGCAATTGGCTACCTTATGCGAGTCATTGTTATGAGGCGCGTCAATTTCATGACGACGAGACATTTGGCTACCTTAGAGCTCTACATTGCACCAAATTTTCATCACTCTTGTCAGACCACAGAAAGATCAACGAATTTTCAAAGTTTGAGAATTGAAGAAAAAAAAACTTTTTTTTCAGATTCAATTTTTTCTCTCCCGATCTAATCACCGCAGAATCTTCTAGTAATGTTTTTTCTGTAGAGGAATAGAAGCTCTACATTGCACCGAACTCGATCTAATCACCGCAGAATCTTCTAGAAATGCGAGTCATCGTTATGATGGTCGTCAATTTCATGACGACGAGGCAATAGGCTACCTTATGCGAGTCATTGTTATGATGGTCGTCAATTTCATGACGACGAGGCAATAGGCTACCTTATGCGAGTCATTGTTATGATGGTCGTCAATTTCATGACGACGAGGCAATTGGCTACCTTATGCGAGTCATTGTTATGATGGTCGTCAATTTCATGACGACGAGGCAATTGGCTACCTTATGCGAGTCATTGTTATGATGGTCGTCAATTTCATGACGACGAGGCAATTGGCTACCTTATGCGAGTCATTGTTATGATGGTCGTCAATTTCATGACGACGAGGCAATTGGCTACCTTATGCGAGTCATTGTTATGATGGTCGTCAATTTCATGACGACGAGGCAATTGGCTACCTTATGCGAGTCATTGTTATGATGGTCGTCAATTTCATGACGACGAGGCAATTGGCTACCTTATGCGAGTCATTGTTATGATGGTCGTCAATTTCATGACGACGAGGCAATAGGCTACCTTATGCGAGTCATTGTTATGATGGTCGTCAATTTCATGACGACGAGGCAATTGGCTACCTTATGCGAGTCATTGTTATGATGGTCGTCAATTTCATGACGACGAGGCAATAGGCTACCTTATGCGAGTCATTGTTATGATGGTCGTCAATTTCATGACGACGAGGCAATAGGCTACCTTATGCGAGTCATTGTTATGAGGCGCGTCAATTTCATGACGACGAGGCAATTGGCTACCTTATGCGAGTCATTGTTATGAGGCGCGTCAATTTCATGACGACGAGGCAATTGGCTACCTTATGCGAGTCATTGTTATGATGGTCGTCAATTTCATGACGACGAGGCAATTGGCTACCTTATGCGAGTCATTGTTATGAGGCGCGTCAATTTCATGACGACGAGACATTTGGCTACCTTAGAGCTCTACATTGCACCAAATTTTCATCACTCTTGTCAGACCACAGAAAGATCAACGAATTTTCAAAGTTTGAGAATTGAAGAAAAAAAAACTTTTTTTTCAGATTCAATTTTTTCTCTCCCGATCTAATCACCGCAGAATCTTCTAGTAATGTTTTTTCTGTAGAGGAATAGAAGCTCTACATTGCACCGAACTCGCATCGCTCTAGCTCGACCACAGGAAGAACAACGAATTTTCAAAGTTTGAGAATTGAAGAAAAAAAACTTTTTTTTCGGATTCAATTTTTTTTTCCCGGTCTAATCACCGCAGAATCTTCTAAAAATGTTTTTTCTGTAGAGGAATAGAAGCTCTACATTGCACCGAACTCGCATCGCTCTAGCTCGACCACAGGAAGAACAACGAATTTTCAAAGTTTGAGAATTGAAGAAAAGAAACTTTTTTTTCGGATTCAATTATTTTTTTCCCGATCTAATCACCGCAGAATCTTCTGAAAATGTTTTTTCTGTAGAGGAATAGAAGCTCTACATTGCACCGAACTCGCATCGGTCTAGCTCGACCACAGGAAGAACAACGAATTTTCAAAGTTTGAGAATTGAAGAAAAAATACTTTTTTTTCGGATTCAATTTTTTTTTTCCCGATCTAATCACCGCAGAATCTTCTAAAAATGTTTTTTCTGTAGAGGAATAGAAGCTCTACATTGCACCGAACTCGCATCGCTCTAGCTCGACCACAGGAAGAACAACGAATTTTCAAAGTTTGAGAATTGAAGAAAAAAAACTTTTTTTTCGGATTCAATTTTTTTTCCCTGATCTAATCACCGCAGAATCTTCTAGAAATGTTTTTTCTGTAGAGGAATAGAAGCTCTACATTGCACCGACCTCGCATCGATCTAGCCCGACCACAGGAAGAACAACGAATTTTCAAAGTTTGAGAATTGAAGAAAAAAAAACTTTTATTCCAAATTTAAGTTTTTCTCTCCCGATCTAATCACCGCAGAATCTTCTAGTAATGTTTTTTCTGTAGAGGAATGAAAGCTCTACATTGCACCTAACTTTCATAGCTCTAGCTCGACCACAGGAAGAACAACGAATTTTCAAAGTTTGAGAATTGAAGAAAAAAAACTTTTTTTTCGGATTCAATTTTTTTTTCCCGATCTAATCACCGCAGAATCTTCTAGAAATGTTTTTTCTGTAGGGGAATAGAAGCTCTACATTGCACTGAACTCGCATCGCTCTAGCTCGACCACAGGAAGAACAACGAATTTTCAAAGTTTGAGAATTGAAGAAAAAAAAACTTTTTTTCCAAATTTAATTTTTTCTCTCCCGATCTAATCACCGCAGAATCTTCTAGTAATGTTTTTTCTGTAGAGAAATGAAAGCTCTACATTGCACCTAACTTTCATAGCTCTAGCGCGACCACAGGAAGAACAACGAATTTTCAAAGTTTGAGAATTGAAGAAAAAAAAACTTTTTTTTCCAAATTTAATTTTTTCTCTCCCGATCTAATCACCGCAGAATCTTCTAGAAATGTTTTTTCTGTAGAGGAATAGAAGCTCTACATTGCACTGAACTCGCATCGCTCTAGCTCGACCACAGGAAGAACAACGAATTTTCAAAGTTTGAGAATTGAAGAAAAAAAAACTTTTTTTCCAAATTTAATTTTTTCTCTCCCGATCTAATCACCGCAGAATCTTCTAGTAATGTTTTTTCTGTAAAGGAATGAAAGCTCTACATTGCACATATTTTTCATAGCTCTAGCGCGACCACAGGAAAAACAACGAATTTTCAAAGTTTGAGAATTGAAGAAAAAAAAACTTTTATTCCAAATTTAATTTTTTCTCTTCCGATCTAATCACCGCAGAATCTTCTAGTAATGTTTTTTCTGTAGAGGAATGAAAGCTCTACATTGCACCTAACTTTCATAGCTCTAGCGCGACCACAGGAAGAACAACGAATTTTCAAATTTTGAGAATTGAAGAAAAAAAAACTTTTTTTCCAAATTTAATTTTTTCTCTCCCGATCTAATCACCGCAGAATCTTCTAGTAATGTTTTTTCTGTAGAGGAATGAAAGCTCTACATTGCACCTAACTTTCATAGCTCTAGCTCGACCACAGGAAGAACAACGAATTTTCAAAGTTTGAGAATTGAAGAAAAAAAACTTTTTTTTCGGATTCAAGTTTTTTTTTTCCCGATCTAATCACCGCAGAATCTTCTAGAAATGTTTTTTCTGTAGAGGAATAGAAGCTCTACATTGCACCGAACTCGCATCGCTCTAGCTCGACCACAGGAAGAACAACGAATTTTCGAAGTTTGAGAATTGAAGAAAAAAAAACTTTTATTCCAAATTTAATTTTTTCTCTCCCAATCTAATCACCGCAGAATCTTCTAGTAATGTTTTTTTCTGTAGAGGAATGAAAGCTCTACATTGCACCTAAAGTAAAGGTCCTGTATATTTACTTCTAGCTTGGCGTCATCCTCTGTTCATTTTTCATATAGCCCTCGTTTGGGTGGAAAGAGAGCATAGAAAGAATAGGTCTCTCTGCGGGTTTTACCCAAAACTAGAAGCCCTAGAGAGAGATGAAACTTCGTCTGTTCATTCTTCTAGGGGTCCCATATTTACTTCCAGCTTTGTAATATTCTCAGTTCAAGCTCTCATAAAAGGAAAATTTATAACAATATTTTAATTTTCTTTGTTGACATAATAAATGAGATCCTCTTTCTTATTTTTATTGGTTCTCGCTGACCAATGAGATGTTAGTGTTGGAGAGGTCGAAATGAAACATCGAATGGATATGCATTTTATTCAACTTTATTAATTTATAATTCTTTTATAAAGTTTTATATGAATTGGATAGATATCGAATAAATCCAAGTCAATACAATTGTTCTGCACTAAAATATCATGCTATATTCCTATATGTTGTAAAATAGTCCTATTGAATTGGATTTAAAAGATAAAAGTTAGTAATAATAATCGAGGCACGGCCACTAAACAGATATCCAATATAATGATAATTGTAATGGATTATGTAAATAGTTTGAGCATTAAAAATGTGCTCGACCGCGCCTTGGATACCTCAACTTGGACTGCATATCATCCATATTAAATTACATAATAGATACTGTTATTATACAATATAATAATATTAATTGATATAGCGAATTTTACAAACTGTTCGGAATAATAGATTCGAAGAAAACAGACCAAAATAAAGAATGATGTGAAGTCTGTAGGTAGAAAATTCCAGTAAGTTCTATTCTTCATAATAATATATTTTCTCAATATAATATTACAAGGTTTTTGTAGTTATAAATATTCAAATTCAATTAGCTACTACATAGTATTATATGATAGTTATAAGATTTATTTCTCGAAATTCTCGTGTGAAAACTATTTTACTGACATGCAGATTTCATGGTTTGGATTTTTGATGACGACCGATTTTTAGCTTATCCTTATTTCTTCAAATCTTACATGTTCTCTGGTCTACTATTGTAACAACTGAACGAATACATAAATTCACGTTTTATGTACATCACCTACACCAGAAAGGTACTTTTATCACTTAATTTAACCCCATTTAACAACGGTTTTTACAGATGAATGTAATCCACAAACTCATTTGATAAGCAGAGAAATTCCAGATTTTATCTTCGAAAGGAACGTTAACGAATTCTAGTTACTTCCTAAATGTCATATTAAGAGAAATATGTTATTCAAACACAAAAATTCCCAGTGATTTCATGATATGTTTCTCATTAAATGTTGTTTGAGTGTTCTGTTTTGTGTAACTCTGTCATTATTTATTGTATATTTAATATGTCACTATTTATCGAAGAGTAAAAATGTTGGAATTTCTACAAATCATTTTTTTTCGCATAAATTCCTGCCTATCAAATGAAGAGTGACTACGACCAATAGGAATTATTCTGCACATCTATTAAAGTCGCAAAAGGTACAAAGGGCATCTGCTAAACAGCAGGAACATTGCCTTAAGAGATTATTGTCTGGACATGGCAATTGACTAGAATAAACAAAGTTTATTTAAATAAAGTGTTTCCACTCACAATTATATTTACAAACATCTTCTGTAGAGAACACGTAATTTTCTTCAATGAGGATAACTATTTTCGAGTTGAAGCACAATAAACAAGATCTGCATTCAAAGCTGAAATTATGAAGAAGAACCAGGTATGATTCAAATCCTGGATAGAGTTTTTCCACTTCTTGTTTATATCTTACCGGAGAAATCTATTGTTCTATTATTGTTTATTATTCTTGCGAGTTTGCTGAGGATAGTGATTTTTTTTTAGTCTATTTAGCTACACATTTCATATCGTTAGTTATTCACTGTTCATACCCGAATAAATAAATAAATATATAAATAAAAATAAATATAACAGTTATTAAACAGTTTAAAAATTCCAACTAGATACAATATAGAAAAATAAATAATTGCATTAAAAAAGATCAAAATGACTAGAACAGAAAATGAATATTTGGAGTTTGCCTCATCTCTCTTAAGCCAAATCCCAGAAAATAACATCTGTTGGTCCCAATTTCAAATATTGGGGAACTGCATTTTTAAGACAATTTCTTTATATATCGTATATATTTTTTCTTCCAAACCGAGATCATTCTGAGCTTTGATGTTTGATACTTTCGGACCGTAGTTTTTTCCGCCCGGAATTTTCCTTTTCGCTTGATTTATGTTTGTTTTTGGACTTTATTATTTTTATCTTCATCCTCAATTCATATTTTTGAGTTATCGAAAGATGATTTTGATTTCGATTTGTCTCAGGACTTTTTTTGTTTAGTCTTGAAATGTTCAGCAAAAACAATATGAAAATATTCTGAACGCAAGAGCAAAGTAATGTTCTGGGATGTGTAAATTTTTTTAATGTTCTATAGTTTTTTTCTCATTGAGTTTTTTGGAATTCGTGAAGCAGAAAAAGCTACGGCCGCAGTATCGAGACTCACCGACGAATATCTGATAATATTTCCGAGGTATTAAATCTTAAATCAGCCGACTATTCCTATTCCAGCTATTCGAGCTTACCTACTAATCTCATATAAAACCGTGATTCGAATTTAATACGATTCGTGACAACTAGAGCGACAAAATAACGGCAATGAGAAAGACTCCCTAAATATGAATTCATTCAGATCGTTATCAAATATAAAATAGAATTTTTTTCTCGAAATGCTAGGATGTCGTTCAGAACTGATGATCAGAACGGACTATTTTTTTTGTATAAAACGGTGCCATATACAATGACTCCATATTTACAGCGCAATAATGGTAATGATGGCACGATGTCTGCGGACATTTACTAATATATAAACGACGATGAGAAACGGTTACGTAAATAATTGCAAAAACATACCCTGTATCCTAGAATCACTTCGCTGCTTTTTTTTTAATATTATGATTATATCCGCTCTTGTCATCCGTGATCATACATAATTTTGTCCCTCTACTTTTCTGAAGAACCCGACTGGCGAAAATGCATATTTACAGCGCATTCGCATTTGAAACTAAAGGCCCATTCACTATCTTCTAGATAAACGAGAGCTCCAAGAGTATTCGGGCTGTGGCCCAACGTTGGGCGCCAATTATGTATCTCAGATGTGAGACGAATGAAGGTAACTGGATCGATTCGAACAAAATCTCAACAAATTTGAAATTTTGTGTTCCGAGGTAGTGAATGACCTTGGAAGAAATATTTTGCCATGCGATTTTCGCCAGACAGAGGCAGACGGAGCTTCTCAACCCTCAGTCCTATAGGAATGACAAATAGCAAGCGTGGAATGCACTACTTCTAAAAAACGAACTGTTCAAATTTTAGCAAAATTTCGTCTGATGTTTAGGTACAAAATGAACGATAATAATATAAAACAATAAGAAAAATATGTTCACCTAACGGTGTCAGTCGATCTGTGTTAGTAATATTGCACAATATATTTTAGCTGAAAAGAAAAATATATATTAAATTCAATAGATACTCTATGTTATGATCACTAAATATATGCCTTAACGCTAAAACTATAAGTGAACGAACCTAATATACTCTTTCCTAAAATACGAGATATACAATGGTAAAACAACGAAGCCGTCTCTAAGTTTGTACTGCGAACGTTTCTTGAAACAAATCTACTGAGATTCCGTGCTATGCTCACCCCATAGGTTATATTAGGTTAGTTCAGGGTACCCCTTAATTTAAAGAACTATTCATACTAATACGCAATCAATGCGTACATGGATAATTTGACTAGATCGGTATACCGGGCTCCCCCGGTATACCTGATGATAGGACATTGTTATCAGTCCTCAAAAAGCGTCAACTATCTCCTCAACAACTATTTTGGCTGCAACGCACAACTTTCTTTTGATATATAAACCTATAAATAGATAAAATTATCAATAAATCGAGAACGCATTGTTCTAAAAACCGATAATAGTCCCTAAGCATATACAGGTGTCCAGAAAACTTTCAGAATGAAAATTCTTTTTAGATTATACGATGGTTCAACTGAAGCAAATTTACAGATAGACAGGGAAGGGCTTGGAGACTTTGATTCGATCAAGAATATATACAACCTCCTCCGCTATTAACAGCTGAATATATTTGGAAGCTTTTGCTTCGAAAATCTAGATATGTGGAGAAATAGAGGAGATTTTCATGAGAGGATTTTTTGCGGTAGCACAAAGACAACAATTTTGATTTCTCACAGGCTAAAAATCATATCCATTAGATATTTTTATCGATTATCTATGATGTTTCAAGAAATTTCAAGATAATTTGAAATTTCTTTAGATACATAAGTCCCAAGATTTCGTGAAATTTCTCCGAAAATGTAAAATATCTCTATTTTATCCAGAAGAATTTGAAATTTTCAAGGTGTTTCAATTTTTTTTTCCAGCCAATTTCAGGAAAATTTCATATTTTAGAGATCTTTTGTTGCATTTCTAGCTAAACCAGAATTTCTGAGAACTATAAAGCCCGCAACGGACGGCGAGCGATAATATAATATATATTATAGCTTTGCATTGACATATGTCATTTTAGTATGGAAAAAAATATTTATATTTTTATGCAAGCGATATATTACGATATTTTCCCATACTAAAATGACATATGTCAATGCAAAGCTATAATATATATTATATTATCGCTCGTCGTCCGTTGCGGGCTTAAGGGTGAATTTAAATCTGAATCAATGCTCTACCGATGATTAGTTGAACACAAACATGGTTAAATCCAAGTATGTCAGTTTGTCCAAAATTAGGCATGTCTTCAGATATTTCAAGGTTTCTTGAAATTTCTTCAGTCATGCAAAATTTGTAGACTAGATGTACACTTCAAGAATAATGTCAAAATTCGAAAAATTCTCAGATTCAGAGGCAATTCTGAATTTCGGAGAATCTATAAAGCATTTGGACGAATATCACTCTTTATTAATGTTGATTAGAATTTTCTTCGATATTCGATTGAAAATAAACATGGTTGATTGCAATTCATTCAGTTAGATATTTCAAGGTTTTTTGAAATTTCTTTGTTCGTATGAAATTTCTGTAATATTTATGGGTTCATATTCAGAAATTTTCAAATCGTTCTGCTCTTCCTTTGAATTTCAATGATTGCCGATGATTATTTGGGTAGATACTAATCTGACTTCATTATTTTAAAAATATCTTGTGACACTTTTATGGAAAAAAAATGAAAGATTTCAATTCATTCAGTAAAATCTAGTGATCTGAATTATTTGAAGTTTCTAGAAATTCAGACATTCTTTTTTAAAAATGTCTTGAGATATTCCAAGTTTTCTTGAAATTTCTCCAGATTTTTTTTGGATTCATTCCAGGAAAATTACTACTTATCGAGATTTCCGCTATTTGGATGAATGTTGATTTACGAAAATTAGAGCTTTCGCATATTTCAAGTTTATTTGAAATATCTTGAAATGGATTCGTATGCCACCTGCAAAAAATCGTCCGATGAATCTCTGAAATGAAAAACAACAATTTCCCTGTCTTTCCCACGCATAAAATTCTCTATACACAATGAAAAACTTTACATAGTCGAATAAAGGCCTATCAAATACTTACTCCGATAGTAGTTTTGGCTCATTTCTTTAGTTATATGATAACATGATCTAATATGATACTTATAACTATATAATTCGGACTGGAGCCAGCTTAAAGGTAAATTTCATTCTGAAAGCTCAAAAGTAGGATCAAATCCACCTTAACTTTCCTCGACGTATCGTCGGGCTTTAACTTAATTGTTACCTCTATACTTTCCTGCATTTATATTTTAGTATATATAGTTGGTACTTTTTTATGGATTATGTCGCTTAACAATAGTAGAAACATTATAGCTATTTTTGTATATAATATTGTTAATAAATATAAATATGTCATGGTTTAGTCGGTTTTCAGCCGTCCACCATGGCCTCCTTAATTTAAGTACTCCGAGCCGAGAATGCGCTGTGAGAAGCTTAGAATCACAGTAGGCACGACTAGGCTAATTTGGCAACGTTGCGGGCGACAAGGGGCACCTCCCGCAGGAGTTTCTTATTCAATTAGGTTTAAGTAGTAACACACAATACACACAACGAATTAGAAATGTCTCAAAATATAGAGGTACAAGTTTATTTACGAACGAGAAGACAAAACGGCCTGTACAATCAAACACTGATTTGTTATTTAGTCACAGCCCATTTGGAATTTCTCGAATTCCGGAACGTGCCCCCGTCGGACCGCGGGTGCTCGGAGTCGTGCTAGGCGTGCCTCAGTTTTTTTTTACCTAATTATCAATAATTAATAAAAATAAAGTAAGATATAATATTATGTGGTTTAATATTATGCGGAGGATAATATCTAGTATACTCTAATGGCTGTAGGGCGGTTGGGCGTGTAGCTGCTGGACGCCCCTGTTGAGATCTGGATTTAGCTGCGGTTAATAGGGCCTATTCGCGTCTTTTGGCCTCTTCAGCTGGACCTTGAGTCGCTTCATGCCTATTTGGAAGCCGTTCATGGCTTGGATGGCGGCTTGAGCGCTCGTTGGGTTGTCGAAGGACACGAACCCTTCGGGAAGAAGAATAAAAGTTGAACATAAACCATTTTTGACATTACACATCTCCCGATATTGCTCCGGATCGATTTCAAAAGGAAATGGACTTGAAACCAATAAAATGTTGGTCAAACTAAACTGCAGCACATGAGTTAGGGATATTGATATTGCAAAAAAATATTGATATGATTTCAAGTTGCAAATTAATTTTAGCTTGTTGGTCTGCAGCGTATACAGGGTGGTTAAGAAAAATCGAGTAAAATAACGAAATTTTATTCCCAGAGAATTCAAGCATTTTAAGACTATCAATACAATGTATGGCCTCCACAGGCATCAATAACAGCTTGATATCTTCTTTGTATACTACACACGAGGTTGTTGAACATTTCTTGAGGAATTTGGTTGCATAAACGGGGCAGAAGCTCTCTCAGATCATTTAATGATTCTGGGGTAGGTTGATGATTATCTAATCTTCTTTGGAGCATATCCCATGCATGTTCTATGCAATTCAAATCTGGTGAGTGCGGAGGAATTGGTAAATGTGGAATACCAAGCTCCTCGCCCGCATTCTCAACTATGGCTGCACGGTGCGGTCTAGCGTTATCGTCTAGAAATTGATAAGTTTCACCAATAGCAGCGTGAAAATTTGGCACAACATTGTCAATGACATGCTTCCTATAGTGTAAGGCGGTCATATTCCCAGGACAAATGTGTAGATCTGTGCGCCCGTTGAAACATATCCCGGCCCATACCATAACACTACCCCCTCGGAATGGATGGACTTCTTGGACATAGCGACGATTACGGGGTATGCGTGGGATTGTTTATACCCTTATTCTTCGAGAATCTGAAAATCGTCCATATCTGGATTCATCAGTGAAAAGGACACTACGCCATTGATCGTTCCAATTGATATGTTGCCTTGCCTATTCCAGTCTTTGACGCTTATGGTCACGTGTTGATGGCACTCCTCTTAATGGACGTCTAGAGCCTAGATTCACCTCTCTCAAACGTCGTCTGATGGTTTCGATGGAAACTTGGACCCCATCTGCATTTTGAAAAGTATTCCGTAGCATTCTACCGTAGATGTAGGGTTTCTTCTCGCCGAAACGGTGATGAAACTATCCTGAGCAGGTGTTGTTTTTCGTCGTCCACCAAGCCTTGGTCTTTCCAACACGGAACCTGTCTCCCTGAACCTATTCCAAAGTCGAGATATCACACTTTGGCTGACTTGGAGCCTTTCCGCTACAACAACCTGAGTTAGGCCACCCTGTAGCATTCCGATAGCCCTATTAGCCTCAGCGTTTGTTAATTTACGTCTTGGCATTTTCAGAAAACTCGTTTCAAATCGAAGCCGTTGATAAACTGACATCATTTCAAAATAAGAACATTCATGAAGCATATGCAAAGAACCAAACTTCAGAAAAAAGGCGACCAGATTGACGAAATGTCTCATACTGATTTTTATTGGATCGATTCAACTTGTTATTGAGTTTTAAATGATTTTACAGCGATTTTCTCGAAGATTACCTACATACTTCAAAAAACGATTGAATACGATATCCCTAACTCTTGTGGAGCAGTTTATTTAAGCTTCACCTTCTCAAAGAACAATTTACTAAACTGGTGGGCTACAGAAACAGTATAGCTGGATTTTCCCGTAAGTTCGTCAAATTCTTATTGAATATTAATATCAACATTTGGTAGCATGCAGTTGTTATCAAAGGACCAAAAATAACAACGAACTTATCAACTGCAAGAAGTGTTTCAAAATATGGATAAAACATCAAAAAATTTGGAAAAAATTAGCAGTTTCCTGAAACATAATTTTTCATCGATAGGGTAGAGATGAGTAAATCGATACTCACCGAAACATTTACTCTGGTTTGTGGCACGATCAATGAATACCTTCGAACTTATCACGTTCCCGAAGGGAAGAAACATCTGCATAAGCTCCGCGTCACCAAATTCCTGCGGTAAGTGATATATAAACAAATTACATCCTTCTGGCCCGGATATGGAACAACCTGCGAAGAAAATCTTGTTAGTTTGTCCGCGTAAAAACCGTCATTCAATTGCGACATAACGAAATTCAATATTTCATCAGGTGGATAGAATGCATTAGGTCGAAATTGGATTTAATAAATGATAAAATTCAAATTAAACAATTCGATGTATGAATTGACAGCACGTCAGTGGAAAATTCAATTTGTGCCCTTTTTGCGAGTAGGGCGGACGAATTCTAGTCGGATTTTATCCAATTTGGGCATGCTTTGATGTACGATTCGTGGAAAAATATGCGGAATTTGAAGGTGCCCAGTGAAAAATTCACTGTGCAGAGTGCATTTTGATGGAATCGAAACGTTTTCGTAATTCAACTATGCAAGGATACGTGATCAAAGGTAGAACATATAACAACGACGAATTTAGATTGGTTCATAGTTTGAGTTTGCAAAAAAAAGTTTGGTTAATGAATTTTGTGAGCTTGCATCAGATGAAAATGCATGACTGACATTGGTCCCTTAAGGGGAATTCATCGGAATCTATGTATACAGAAATATACCTAACTAAGACCGTCTCACAAAAGTCGATCAACTAACTACCAATGCCAATTTTCGTTCGAATAATTCACCGACTGCATAAATGTGAATCGTTAGTTTACATCGAGAAAACAATTAAAAAATTAGCTGAATTTTAGCCAATACAAACAATGAATATCCATACCACATAAAAAACGAAAAGGAATGCAACAGTTACACATTTAAACACTTAAAAAACAAAAACATGTTTGTAATTTTTGTTTGAATGGAATAGGTCGAAACGATGTAGAAGATTCCTGATATTTTGAACGCTCATTTGTTTATTGACCAAATATTGAGTCAAAATGACATAGTTACGAGGATGTATTGATATCTAGTTAGCCTAGACCAGTTCCATGCGTAAACAAAATATTGCTATACCATATCAACGAACAATAACTTATCAGAAGTGTCAGTGTAGAGTTCGACGTCAAAAAGGTAAATCAGAGTTACGCAATAAATTAAAAAAAAAAGTTGTCCACCGAAATTGTAAAAATCGAAAAATTGGAGTATCGAGCCATCATCAAGTACCTGTATTTGAGAGGGTTAAGACTTAAGAGGTAAGCAGATTTACGAAGATATGCTTAATACCCTTGGTGACCAATGTCCTTCGTATGCGATCGGGAAGGCCAGTTTCTGTGTCAGTCCCCGAAAATATCGATGCAGTTCATGACATGATTTTATCAGACCGTCGAATTGGGCTAAAACGGATATCTGAAGCACTGAAGATTTCATACGAACGCGTTCATCATATAGTTCACGTCAATTTGGACATGAGAAAATTTTCTGCAAAAAGGATCCCCGAATGTTTGAATGTTGACCAAAAGCGTGCAAGGGTAAAAGCATCGCTTTCGATCTGTGCTCGATTTGAAAACGATGTAGACTTCTTAAACCGAATTGTTATCATGGACCAGACTTGGGTACTTTTCTACGATCCAGAAACAAAGCAACAATCGATGGAGTGCCGACACTCTGGTTCTCCAAGACCTAAGAAGTTTCGTGTCCAAGAATCTGCTGGAAAAGTTCTTGCTTCAGTTTTTTGGGATTCCCATGAAGTAATCATGATTGATTTTTTGGATAAAGGTAGAACAATAACTGGAGATTACTATTCGACATTACTGACCACTCTACGGGAAAAAATTAAAGAGAAAAGACGCGGAAAGCTATCCAAAGGTGTTTTGTTTTTACAGGACAACGCCCCAGTATACGCAAATCTCATGTTGCAATGCAAAAAATTCGTGATTCAGGGGTAGAATTACTAGAACACCCCCCTTATTCACCAGATTTGGCTCCGTCCGACTATCGTTTCTTTTCTCAACTGAAAAAAAGTTTAAAAGGTTGTAAATTTCCTTCCAACGAGGAGGTAATAAAAGCTGTGGAGGACTGGTTTGCAGAGCAAGAAGAAACAGTTTTTTGAAAGGTCTAGAGACGTTGCAGGTTCGCTGTAAGAAATGTATTCAATTAAGAGGAGAATATGTTGAGTAATAAAATAGTTTGACATTGAAATTTTGTTTGGTTCTATAGTAGGCTGAGAATTTTTCAATATATCCTCGTAGTATTATAACCACTCGTCAAAAAGTAGGATTGTTTTCCGTAGATATTTTCCTTAACACCTTGATTCATATTTTTTCAATTACATAAACTCATAACAATGAGCGACTAGCGTGCTGCTATAGGGATAAATTCGTCCTTGCTCCGTCCACAGGGCTCTTCAGATTGGCCAATATAAGCGTAGTCTGTTGAAATTATTTACCAAGAACGGAGGCCACAAAATCCCTATCAATAAAACGTTGAAGCTCATATTCTCTCGCCGAAGAAATATTTATTCCTCCCGTGAGAATAAAAAATTTAACTGCACAGATTCCATCGCCACTCTTTGCATTTACGGGGTTCCTTTCGCCGCATCTTCAAGTTATAATTGGGAAGATAAAACCAATGCGGAGAATAGGAATATGATCGTTAAAATCGAAATGTCACGGTTTCGGCTTTATATCGTAATCGACGTGAACTAGAAATGGGCAATTTTTATCTGCTCACGTTCGTTTGCGGGATCGGCGAGCCTCTTTAAAAATTGAAAGGAGCAATAAGCAGGGGACTGTTTAAATTGGAAATATAGACCTATTCCGATGATCAAAACGTTTTTTATGCGCCGTTATCACCTTTAGTGTTTGAGGAAGCCAGAGACGTACTTCGATGTTTAATATACTTTTCTCAATCATTTTCAAGTATTCTCAATGAATCTACAATTTTTTATGAATGGAAATCGTTCACATATCTCCAGAAAGAATCCTGTCCGAGAATAAAATCCCGAAACCTTCATAATGAACGAAAATGGCTGATAAATATTCATGGGCGCACTGCATGCCGAAATTCTAGAGGAAAGTTATGGTTGCAATAATTCAAGGACCCTTTTCTCTAGTTTCGAGATGGAAAAAATCCCAGGGTCAGTCCACTGTTTTATTTTTATAAAATATCTGGGTTCGTTGTGTTCTCCGGTAAAATACGGTATCGCAGTGATTTTTGGGGCCGTTCGGTCTTGTTTATGGGCAATGGACGTCTGCATTGAGGGGTTTGGATTTTTACAGTATTTTTCCTGTAGAGGAAAATGTATTTGAGCCTTTGAGCCCCCAGCAATATCGAACTTCTCGTAGGGGATAATTCTATGGAAAGAAAAAATGTTCGGGGAGTCTTTAGGCTTTTATTATGAGGTATTGTTATGTTTGGCAATTATGATTGATTCTCAGACGAGTTAAATGACCTACACTGCGCAAAAAAATTAACGCACATTTTGAAAATCTCAATTTTAATGAAAGTTAACTCTACATTGACTTTATAACCTATTTTTTATGTTCTCTCGGGAAGGTTTTGAACGAAACAAGACACATTAAATGGAAGAAAAATTCAGGATTTCACCGAATCTTATGTGAAAGAATAGAGATGAACAATTTTCAAAATACTGAAATGCTGATAAGTGATTTATTACTTGGTATTTCCACCCCTTGCGTTAATTACAGCTCGGCAACGACGGTTCATACTCAAAATGAGTGATCTTAAAATGTTCTGATCTAATCCTTCCCAGATTTCTCCGAGTTGGATTCCTAAGTCATTAAGAGTAGCTGGATGATTTTCTGAACTTTTCAGCCTTCTATTGAGGTTGTCCCAAACCTGCTCAATCGGATTGAGATCTGGACTTCTTGCTGGCCATTCCATTCGAGAGACTTCAACCTCTCCTGAACGATGCGCGCACGATGGAGGTCTGGCATTATCGTCCATAAAAATGAAATTTTCACCAATGTATGGGGCAAATGGCACTACATGCTCTTCAAGAATGTTCCTTATTTATCAGCATTCATAGCTCCATTATCAACGACCACTAGGTCTGTGCGAGCAGTCAGAGATATTCCACCCCATACCATAATCGATCCTCCCCCGAAACCAGTAGTATTCAGGAAATTGCACTGAGCATATTGTGCATGTGCATAAGGACGTCTGTATACAAGGAAACGTCGATCACAATGGTAGAGGCAGAATTGAGACTCATCTGTGAAGAGAAATCTTTCCCAATCGGCCTCTTCCCAATGGATATGCTCTCTCGCAAAATCCAAACGCGCCCTTCGATGGGCTGGGGTAAGAGCTGGGCCTCTTGCCGCGACACGAGGCCTTAAATCATATTCTCTGAGGCGATTTCTTACTGTCTGAGTGCTAATTTGCACCTCATGAGTTTGCTCAAGCTGATTTTGAAGGAGGCGAGCGGTTGTAAACCGTGGTCTCAACGAAGAAACTTACAAGTAACGTTCTTGAATGTCAGTTGTTACCCGTGGTCTACCCTGTCCTGGTCTTCGGACATTCATACCTGTCTCCCTGAATCGCTGCAACATTCTGGACACACTTGTATGGGAAACTCCAAACCTTTCTGCAATTCTTGTGTATGTCCACCCTTCTTCTCGCAAAACTACACACATTCCTCTTGGGTCAAATTGCGTGTTTCGCGTTGCATAGCGATCGAGTGTAGTAAATCAAACGAAAGAAAAACTATTGATCACTAGAATTGATCGAGAACAACTGATTTTAGAATGGAGCCAATACATTCAAAATCTGATAACATCATCTTTTTTTATTCCTGCTGGGAGAAAACATCTGTATTGAAGACAAACGTTGAAAGTGGATAACATATGCATGCATAATTCTGATAAAAATAATTATCATTGAGAACACCTTCAGTTGTAGAATAAATTTGAGATTTCCATAATGTGCGTTAATTTTTTTGCGCAGTGTATAATGATTTCCAAGCATATCTGTATTTATTGAATATCAATTTTCTCCAAAGAGGATAAGACGAGCCGAATAAAGCGAGCCCGATACGGGCAGAATCTTCTACATCATTTAGCGCAACGTTTAGTTCAGTTTTATCAGTTCTTACCTTCTCTCTGCGCTGGAGCTACGGCCGACATCGGCTGCGGAATGGCCTGTGGGAATTGGCCATAAACGGCGGGATAAGCTGCTGACAAATATAAACGAATCACACACATACCGAACAATTGATGCATCCGAACATGCCAATTATGCAACTGATATGTTCATGTTTGGACATTGATACAATACGCCCTATCAGTTCAACAACATCGCAATTAGTCAGTGCCGTTTTCGCGCTGTTGCCGCTTTACGAGTTGTTTAATTTCAGCTTGATTGGCGCGGAGGTACCTCAGATACACACATAAAGGTATCCACTATCCAGGAAGTCACAGCCAAATTGTGATTTTCGCGAAGATACCGGAATGGAAACTTTGAATGAAACTGATGCCAATTTGACACCAACAGTACAAATATTCTCGAATTCGAAATGAAAATGTATTTAAGACATTCTAACAGATTTATTCTCCCACAGTTTGAGAACCTTCTCTATATGCAATCGACGTGTTTCTAGTCGTTGTTTTCTGCTAGAAAATTGAAGGCTGATGTTGTTGAACTGCAGGACAATCAAATATTTAACGATTTTTTCAAATGAGATCAAATCATTTCGATGAAAGACGATATATTTAAAGCAACAACAAACATGATGGTGTGACACTGAACAAAGAAGTGATTTCAAGCTACACTCAGAACACTTCTGACACTTAATATCAGGATGTAACAAATCAGGGAATTTATGCAAAATTGAGCTTACCAACACCAGGATAAGGCTGCATTCCTGGATATGCTGCGTGTTGCAAGGCAGGTTCCCCATTCGGTAATCCTTGTGCGGATATCGATAAATGTAGTGCGTCTGGAAAAAACCGATAAAAAAACTCAATTGGGATGAATCCCAAGCTCAACTATGCGACATCTGGTGGCAGGAATTCGAAGTGGACATTTGACATCTGACAGCTGAGATTTGACATCTGACATTTGACATCTGACATTTGACATCTGACATTTGACAGCTGACATTTGACGTCTAAATGACAATGACAACAGTCAGAGAAGCTTCGAAAACCGCCACCATGTCGCTATAATCTGATATCGATACGGTTGTGTGAGAAAATCTATGGTTGAAACTTACGGGCAGGGTAGGACTGGGGAATTCCGTTCGTGTAGACACCTTCAGTACCTCCCGGTTGGCCGTTGGGGGTCTGCGCCGCCATATTGAAAGTCGGCATCGTGGGGGAGGGGAGACTCGGGATGGTTCCGTTCACGGGCTGTCCGTTTCCGCCACCAACTCCCACCTCTGTAATGAAACAGTCGACTGTTCCATAAAAATCAAATGGTTTCTGTTCTTCAGTTCTGAACGTGAAATTTATTGGACGATTTGTGAAAATGTCAGGTGTATCGAAAATGTCAGAATATACGTGTTACGACTCGGAAATTCGTCGTCAAAATTTCTTCAAGATTCCCTGAATTAATGCGTAATTTCCTGAAAATGCTAATGAGATAACGAACTTAACCTGAAGTGAATCAAGTATCTGCTCTCAAGAAGTTCTACCTCAAGAGAGAGGAGAAAAAAAAGGGAAAAAGAAAGAGAAAAGAAGAAGAAAAAAAAAAAGAAAAAAGAAAAAAAAAAGAGAAAGAAAGAAAAACAAAAGAAAGAAAGATCAACAAAGTGATTTTTAGCGCTCGATCATTATCCTTGTAGGTAAAATTGTATATGCATGCCAAATAGAATTGAAAATTTTGAATCATTCCCTGTTGAAAAATTTGAGGAGATCAAAAAACTCAAACATAAATGAGTAAAATTTTTATTTGCACACAACATACAGATCTATTTTTTATACCTGCTGTCTTTAAAGAGACAAATCATTGAATTATTTTCCAAATGTCACACATCTTAACGAATATATATAATTTTACTTAACATAATTCCTCTAAAAAAATCAGAAAATAAGTTACAAAGCTTACAAAATTTATCTGTTTTTGGATTTTTGAAGTGTTTCAGGTAGTTTGAGGTATATTCTGAATTTCTGTCAATGACTACTCACCGGATGTGGGGGGCACAACAGAGTTGGCCATGCCGTTGATGGTCGCATGGGGAATTTGGGTGGCTAATGCAGCCATGGGATTAATGTAAGTGCCTTGTGCACTTGCTGCAGCCATCAAAGCTGCTTGTTGCTGTAACAAATTAGGAACAATTATCGGAGTCGGTTTGCCGGTTTGTCATGTCTAATCAATGGAAGAAGACACAAATGCGTTGTGTTAACAACTGTATGTTATCCTGATTTTGTTGAGAGCAACAAATGTGTCCAACAAAGTTTTTTTTAATCACCAATTTTTTAAACGGGAGAAATCTGAATATTTACTCATTTATCTTACTCATTCTTCGCCATTTCATTATAAGTTCCACAGTTTCAGGTGGAAATCCAAAGTTCAGTTAAGAATATTACCAGTTCCTTCACCATTTTGTGTCTTACATACGAAGATATATTAATATCTAGTTAGCCTGGACCAGTTCCATGCATAAACAAAATATTGCGATACCATCTCAACGAACAATAACTTATTAGAAGAGTCAGTGTAGAGTTCGACGTCAAAAAAGTAAACCAGAGTTACGCAATAAATAAAAAAAAAGATGTCCACCGAAATTGAAAAAATCGAAAAATTGGAGTATCGAGTCATCATCAAGTACCTTTAATTAAAAGGGTTAAGAGGTGAGCAGATTTACGAAGATATGCTTAATACCCTTGGTGATCAATGTCCTTCGTATGCGACCGTGAAAAATTGGACTGCAAGCTTCAAAAGAGGTAAATTTTCCATTGAAGATGATGACCGATCGGAAAGGCCAGTTTCTGTGTCGGTCCCCGAAAATATCGATGCAGTTCATGACATGATTTTATCAGACCGTCAAATTGGGCTAAAACGTATATCTGAAGCACTGAAGATTTCATACGAACGCGTTCATCATATAGTTCACGTCAATTTGGACATGAGAAAAATTTCTGCAAAATGGATCCCCAAATGTTTGAATGTTGACCAAAAGCGTGCAAGGGTAGAAGCATCGCGTTCGATCTGTGCTCGATTTGAAAACGATGTAGACTTCTTAAACCGAATTGTTATCATGGACGAGACTTGGGTACATTTCTACGATCCAGAAACAAAGCAACAATCGGTGGAATGGCGACACTCTGGTTCTCCAAGACCTAAGGAGTTTCGTGTCCAAAAATCTGCTGGAAAAGTTCTTGCTTCAGTTTTTTGGGATTGCCATGGAGTAATCATGATTGATTTTTTGGATAAGGGTAGAACAATAACTGGAGATTACTATTCGACATTACTGACCACTCTAGGGGAAAAAATTAAAGGGAAAAGGCGCGGAAAGCTATCCAAAGGTGTTTTGTTTTTACAGGACAACGCTCCAGTACACAAATCTCATGTTGCCATGCAAAAAATTTGTGATTTAGGGTTATAATTACTTGAACACCCCCCTTATTCACCAGATTTGGCTCCGTCCGACTATCATCTCTTTTCTCATTTGAAAAAAAGTTTAAAAGGTCGTAAATTTTCTTCCAACGAGGAGGTAATAAAATCTGTGGAGGACTGGTTTGCAGAGCAAGAAGAAACATTTTTTTAGAAAGGTCTAGAGACGTTGCAGGTTCGCTGTAACAAATTTATTCAATTAAGAGGAGAATATGTTGAGTAATAAAATATTTTGACATTGAAATTTTGTTTGGTTCTTTAGTAGGCTAAGAATTTTCCAATATATCCTCGTATGTAGCAGCGATGCAGTACGAAATGGAGCTGGTAATATTTGCGTATGGCATTTAAATTTAAAAAGTTTAGTGTATTATATTTATTGGATTAATTATCGTCTATTTAGGTCAAAAGTAAACTAAATTACAGTCTGCCATTTCCAGATTTTCAATTAATCCAATAGCTTTTCAACAGAATTAAAAAACCTCATAAAATTAATGCGAGGCAGATAATGAAGGATACAACAGACGTTGCCAGATTCAAAGGACTAATAATCTTCTAGAGCCCCTTTAAAGCGATCGACAAAAAGGCACTTTCCCTCGAGGACATCCGACACAGCCGGAAACTCCGATATTTTGTCGGAAAATTAATTCCGCGCCCGATAAAAGGACGAGGAACGAATGCACATCCATGTAAACGATGTCTAATGGAGATCCCTGGCACGATATTTGAATAATATGGCGGAATAAGAAGCGCGCAAAGAGCAGCCGCTCTCTCGAGCGCAGAATGTCAATTATATTCTTTTTCAATAAAGCTCGCAGGGATGAGAATGAATATTCAGACATTATTAAAAGTCGTTTGATATTCGGTTTTGCCCCGGTTCCCGCTGCGAGGAAATTACGCCTACAAAGGGCGTTTTGTAGAGTCGCGACGCGATTTCCTGGCGGAAAAGGGGTTCCGTCGCGAGATTGCGAATTTACCTGTGCCCCAGGCCTTGATATTCGCTCGCGAAGATCCAATTTTTGCCACGTCGATGCTTGCGAATTGCGTTCACAGCAATAATCTGTATCAATGTATATTTTCTATAAAACGATATACAGGGCGGGTCCACGAACGATTTTTCGTTTACTTTATATTCCTCGTTTTATCTCAAGAGTCTACACTGCGTATAAAAATTAACGCACATTATGGAAATCTCAAATTTATTCTACAACTGAAGGTGTTCCCAATGATAATTATTTTTATCAGAATTATGCATGCATATGTTATCCACTTTCAACGATTTTCTTCAATACAGATGTTTTCTCCCAACAGGAATAAAAAAAGATGATATTATCAGATTTTGAATGTATTGGCTCCATTCTAAAATCAGTTGTTCTCGATCAATTCTAGTGATCAATAGTTTTTCTTTCGTTTGATTTTCTACACTCGATCGCTATGCAACGCGAAACACGCAATTTGACCCAAGAGGAATGTGCCCAAGCGGTAGGTAGTTTTGCGAGAAGAAGGGTGGACATACACAAGAATTGCAGAAAGGTTTGGAGTTTCCCATACAAGTGTGTCCAGAATGTTGCAGCGATTCAGGGAGACAGGTATGAATGTCCGAAGACCAGGACAGGGTAGACCACGGGTAACAACTGACATTCAAGAACGTTACTTGAGAGTTTCTTCGTTGAGACAACGGTTTGCAACCGCTCGCCTCCTTCAAAATCAGCTTGAGCAAACTCATGAGGTGCAAATTAGCACTCAGACAATAAGAAAGCGCCTCAGAGAATATGATTTAAGGCCTCGTGTCGCGGCAAGAGGCCCAGCTCTTACCCCAGCCCATCGAAGGGCGCGTTTGGATTTTGGGAGAGCATATCCATTGGGAAGAGGCCGATTGGGAAAGAGTTCTCTTCACAGATGAGTCTAGATTCTGCCTCTACCATTGTGATCGACGTTCCCTTGTATACAGACGTCAACATGAAAGATATGCTCAGGGCAATTTCCTGAATACTACTGGTTTCGGGGGGGGGATTGATTATGGTATGGGGTGGAATATCTTTGACTGCTCGCACAGACCTAGTGGTCGTTGATAATGGAGCTATGAATGCTGATAAGTATATAAGGAACATTCTTGAAGGGCATGGAGTGCCATTTGCCCCATACATTTGTGAAAATTTCATTTTTATATACGATAATGCCAGACACCATCGTGCGCGCATCGTTCAGGAGTACCTTGAAGAGGTTGAAGTCTCTCGAATGGAATGGCCAGCAAGAAGTCCAGATCTCAATCCGATTGAGCAGGTTTGGGACAACCTCAATAGAAGGCTGAGAAGTTCAGAAAATCATCCAGCTACTCTTAATGACTTAGGAATCCAACTCGGAGAAATCTGGGAAGCATTAGATCAGAACATTTTAAGATCGCTCATTTTTAGTATGAACCGTCGTTGCCGAGCTGTAATTAACGCAAGGGGTGGAAATACCAAGTACTAAATCACTTATCAGCATTTCAGTATTTTGAAAATTGTTCATTTCTCTTCTTTCACATAAGATTCGGTGAAATCCTGAATTTTTCTTCCATTTAATGTGTCTTGTTCCGTTCAAAACCTCCCTGAGAGAACATAAAAAATAAGTTATAAAGTCAACTTTCATTAAAATTGAGATTTTCAGAATGTGCGTTAATTTTTTTGCGCAGTGTAGGTACTCTAGAATTTTCAAATCGGAGCCTCGCTATGTACGCAGGGTGTCCCAAAACTAGAGAGTCTTTTCAAGTAGTCGAATGGTGAAAATGGGATATCAAAAATGTGTTTTGTTCGGATATAAAGATATGTGCAAGTCGAAGAATCCTCCTGTGAAAATTGATGTCTTCATTTACCTGTGCATAAGCTCCATAAGCACCGAACTGGTTGAACACGAAAGGGTTGAGTAAACTCATGTTCCCGGCCATCTGCTGCATACGTCTAAGTTGGCGTTCTTTTTCTGTATCGGCAAACTTCACTACTAAGCTGGAAGAAGCTCCCTGAAAATAGAGAAAAATTGTTTGATAACTCATTTCGTCCACAGAATGTGCATTGTAGACATGGGGTAGTTTTTAGAATTGAACAATATATTATCAATATTTTCTTGTATTCGAGCTCCCTTCAAAAATTGGGCTTTTTACATTGAAGCTTAATCATTTCTTCAGAATGTGTATTACTCGTATTTTTTTTTTCTTCGTTTATTAGGGAAAAAAGCAGGTGAGCTGTAATTTCATGAAAATCTGGACAAACGATTTTATTTCCAATGTATCTCCGTCAATTTTCAGGATAAATGTATGAAATTTTCAGTATACATGCGGAATAATATTTTGCATAATGTGTATTATTCGCTTTTTCGTTTTTCTGCGTATATTAGGAAAAAAACCTGACTGAAAATATGACAAATGAAGTTACCACTTTATAATTCATTTAAAAATTGTGGGGGCAATAAACAAAAAACGGATCAATACACATTCTGGAAAATATTAGTTCGCAATAAACTGAAAATTTCATACATTTATCCCGAGAATTGACAGAGATATCATGGAAATAAAATCATTTGTCCCGATTTTCTTGAAATTACAGCTCACCAGGTTGTAATCCTAATATACGAAGAAAAACAGAAAAGCGAGTAATACAAATTCTAGAGAAATGATTTAGCTTTAATTAGAAAAAAAATTGTTGGTCTACGCCGCGTACGAACTGGGATATCATGGAAATAAAAAGCCCAATTTTTTAAGGGAGCTCGCGAGCTCGGACGTGTACCACCTCCCCTTAACCTACTGAACACAAATAATGTCAAAAAAATAATACACAGTGCGGCCCTTATAACCATTTAAATTGTTAAACCCGTTATATCTTCTTTTTTACCATTTCCGCACTCATTTTCCGAAAGTAGCGCACCCTATATACGCCCGACATTCCAGGACGAATCATGTATTCTGCCACCATCCTCAATTTCGTCACGTCCAAGACATAACTTTCAATAATATCGTGCAAACAAGGAAATAGCATTTTCTTGGAAATAATATGATTGATTAAAAGTTAGGAGAATTCCGGAATTCTAGCTCCGAGTGGGATATAAAACGGCTGCGGGCTCCGAGCCCGGAATGTTTCCTTGCAATTTCCCAGAAATTGGGGATTTGCGGCCCGCCGGTGGGGGTTACGAAAATGAAGGAAATTCCTGGGAGTCTCGCAGAGATATTAAAACTAAAAATTCTTTCTTAAAACTGTGTTTGTTAATTAGTCACCAGATCTCGAATTTTAATTGAAATTCCGCACACAGCTCACCACATATTTAAGGCGGGGAAGCATACGAAGTCGATTTATACCTCATAATGAGTGTTCATTAAGTTAATGAAAAATTTCAAACCTAATTTCGATGCTAACGATGTTTGATAGAAAGTGAACGGTGTCAAAATATCCAAGCATTATCGAGTATAGCTGGGTAGGTTCAATTAGTGTAATTAGATTGACATGCTTGGATGTCTTCAGCCGCTAGAGAGTGAAACCTTCATAACCTGGTGCAGTTTTGCCACCCACAACAATTATTTATGAAAAATATATGAGGAAAAGTACGAAATCAAATGGAAGTTTCATAAAACATTCATCTGGAGACAAAAGATCACATTTTAGCCAGCTATCGACAGATAACAGAAATCGACCTAATGAACAAAACCAAATCGATTCGAAAACTTTTCCCTCGTTCCTTTCATTTACATTTTCCGCGTCCTGAAAACTTTCTAGGAAAACTTCAGTAAACGGGGCGCTGCTTCTAAGAAACAGAGTACACCTCCTGTTGAATTTTTGATTTGTCCGAGGCGATTACTACAAGCCGTTCAACTCTTCGCAAAAATAAAAGCGTGTACTGAATAGAGCATACTTCAGAGAACCCTCCTTATTTAAGGCCGACTCACAGTTCATTTCATATTAAGGATTAAGTATTCACATTCGCCACGATTATAGGATAGACACATTCTACGAGGATATATTGAAAAATTCTTAGCCTTCTATAGAACAAAACAAAATTTCAATGTTAAAATATTTTATTACTCAACATATTCTCCTCTTAATTGAATACATTCATTACAGCGAACCTGCAACGTCTCTAGACCTTACAAAAATAATGTTTCTTCTTGCTCTGCAAATCAGTCCTCCACAGCTTTTATTACCTCCTCGTTGGAAGAAAATTCACGACCCTCTAAACTTTTTTTCAGTTGAGGAAAGAGATGACAGTCGGACGGAGCCAAATCTGGTGAATAATGAGGGTGTTCTAGTAATTCTAACCCTAAATCACGAATTTCTTGCATGGCAACATGAGATTTGTGCACTGGGGCGTTGTCCTGTAAAAACAAAACACCTTTGGATAGCTTTCCACGTCTTTTCTCTTTAATTTTTCCCGTAGAGTGGTGGTCAGTAATGTCGAATAGTAATCTCCAGTTATTGTTCCACCCTTATCCAAAAAATCAATCGTGATAACTACATGGCAATCCTAAAAAACTGAAGCAAGAACTTTTTCAGCAGATTTTTGGACACGAAACTTGTTAGGTCTTGGAGAACCAGAGTGTCTCCATTCCATCAATTGTTGCTTTGTTTCTGGATCGTAGAAATGTACCCAAGTCTCATCCATAGTAACAATTCGGTTAAAGAAGTTTACATCGTTTTCAAATCGAGCACAGATCGAACGCGATGCTTCTACCCTTGCACGCTTTTGGTCAACATTCAAACGTTTGAGAATCCATTTTTCAGAAATTTTTCTCATGTCCAAATTGACGTGAACTTTATGATGAACGCGTTCGTATGAAATCTTCAGTGCTTCAGATCTCCGTTTTAGCCCAATTCGACGGTCTGATAAAATCATGTCATAAACTGCATCGATATTTTCGAGGACTGACACAGAAACTGGCCTTCTTGATCGGTCATCATCTTCAATGGAAATTTTATCTCTTTTGAAGCTTGCAGTCCAATTTTTCACGGTCGCATACGAAGGACATTGATCACCAAGGGTATTAAGCATATCTTCGTAAATCTGCTTACCTCTTAACCTTTTTAAATACAGGTACTTGATGATGGCTCGATACTCCAATTTTTCGATTTTTACAATTTCGGTGGACATCTTTTTTTTTAATTAATTGCGTAACTCTGGTTTACTTTTTTGACGTCGAACTCTACACTGACTGACACTTCTAATAAGTTATTGTTCGTTGATATGGTATCGCAATATTTTGTTTATGCATGGAACGTGTCTAGGCTAATTAGAAATCAATACATCCTCGTATGTGAAAATAACTGTGTCACTACCAAATGGAATCTTTGTTTCGATGAGAAAATACATGGTGATTCAATACCAATGTCCTTTTTCAAGAACAGTTCATTTTTTATAACTTTAGCAACCTTAATTTCCCATGTTCTCGCGCCGCCCAAACTTGACGGTCGTCATTTCTCGTTTAATAAACCCAAAACCAATATTTTTCGAAGAGCGGCTTTCGCAAAAATAATACGGGCTTCAACGGATGCTCGGGAAATATCCATCTACGTAATTTACATTAGACGACTCGTGGGAAATTCGAACGGGCGAGTTCGCCTCTCCCCGTCCCTCATGCATGTTTAATACCGAGCCCACAGGGTCACTTTAATCGTGCGCAGTTAATGGGACGACTTATTCAATTTGTATGAGAATTAAGTTCAGTTATGAACTCTCGGGAGTTTTTAACGGAAGACGTTTTACTGGGACGGGCCGGGGATGGCCAGCGGAGATTCGCGTCGATATCGCATAGATTTGATGTTTCATATCTCAGTTTCGTTTCCTGGACCTTGAGGGTGCAACTCCTTCAACGCGTTTGACAGTGGCACTTAGTTAATTCGAAATATAAAGGGTGAATTTTAAGGTTTTTCTTTTGACAGATAGTAAAACTCTTCAAAATAAGTCATTGTACCAGAAATTTTTTACATGAATTATGCCCCTGTTGCGAGAAAATGAAGCTAGAATATTTTCTAGTTTCTAGGTAAATCTGAAAATTCCTCAGTCCGAACCTGCTCTTCCGTAGATATCAACATCTCTTGTTTTTTTTCTTCTTATCTAACCAATTTGCAAAAAATTCTAGTGCGTAGAACAGATGATTTTGCCATAAGCCTCTTTTTTATGTATTTTTCAAATTGATATGAATATCAAATCATTTCGATGAGTTTTATCACCTAACAAAAGAAAAGCCTCACCTTGGAATACACCCTGTATACCTATGTACAAAACTGCCCACTAAAAATGATAAAAGAGCAATTTTCAATAAGCATAGGTATACTCCATTCACCCGGTTGACCATGATTTAGGTTCATCAATTTTTCCTTAATACTGACGCAGGTTGGTACTCGTTAAATGTCGAATGATTTTCAGAGACGTTGTCAATGTTAATTTCTATTAACTCCTTCTTTTTTAACTTTGTAAATGGAGTTCTTTTAAGGTTTAACTGTGACACATATTTCGTAGTACCTACTACATTTTCATACTGGAGTATTTCAAGTTGTTCGAAAAGTTATTTTAATGTCTTCTGTAGGCTTATTTCTTGAGAATTTCGAAAAGTGAGAAATTTCATAGATCCGTCTGTTCGTTTAGAAGTTTTTCTGTCGGATTATTCGAGTACTTTTATTCTTTTTTCGAATGAACTTTCACAAAGTGACGGACTATTCTGTCCAATATTTTTCGGTAAAATTTCAGCACACGATTCTTGATTTCCGTATAAGAAAAAAGCACAAATGAATCTTCCAAACATGTACTTATATACGTGAAATATTTCCAGTATTAACAGAGAAACAGCCAGGTCTTTGGAATTATTGAATTCACAGAATATTTTCTCGAAGTAAATGAATATTTGGATAAATACGTAATTACTGCGGTATCTATGTGGGAAGGACAACTTTGCTTATTCATCTAACAGGAAAATGACTATAACCCAACATTTTCAAAACATACGCGGTGGAATGTGTCAGAATTTTATGCATAGCAACTTTTTTAAATAAATATGTCGAATAATACTGATAACGGCCTTTTATTGAGAACGAATGTTAACGTGAAATTATACCTTAACATTTTGATATTCATAATGAGCGAGGTACAGTTCTACAGATGTTTTCTCACACGTCATACCGATAGAGACGTCGACGCCGGTTTCCGATGGACACCCCTAATTCAGGGCCGCGTCTTCCCTGAGAGATGGGTAAATATTTAATCTTGAAAGTGAACATTTATGCCCCTCGATCTGGAAGGCACGTACATTAATAGAGGGACCGTCAAAGGAATTACTGAGGTATTAAATGGAATTTCGAAGAATTATCTATGGCGCATGAACGTGTTCCTCGCGAGAGTATCGTGGCCTGCTTATTTATTCATACTCACGCTTTACGTGGGACTTTCTCTCGAAAATTCGGGAAGGAAAAGTGGTTGCGGCGTGTTTGAAGGTAAAATGAACCGCGACTGTTGTCAAGAAAAATTACTTTGAGAAGGAAATGCTGGTGTCTTTTAGAGGATATTACATCACGAAAATAATCTTCGCTCGTTAAGAAACACTCAGAACTGTTGTCTTAAAACAGTGCATTCATAGAATCCATTAAAATTACAAAAAAATGAAGGATTTTCAGCGCCCATCGCATTCGCCATTCTGTATCGCGATTATGAACATGAATGGAAATGAAAAGGTGAATTCAACTCTCAAGTTTTCAGTGCCAGAATATTCCGGATGATAGAAAAAAATAAAAACTCAGGTGTCTTCCTTAATTACAATCTCATCGTCATTCATAAAGCACACGAGAGGGATCAAAGCCGGAATTAACATTTTTTTCGATGACGAAGCATCCTGATCCTTTTCCCGTAAACGTGATCCATCATGTGCCTCCAGAACAATCATTCTCCATCTTTCTGAACGGACCGCAACCGAAATTGCACTCACCCACTCGGTCCAGAATACACCACATGGACGGGTGTAATTATGAATTATTCAGGATTTCGTCCGAGCCTGCAACGTTTCTTTACATTGCGAGCTTTGAACGGGACTCTAATTTCCTAAAAGCGAAACGTTCAGACAAAGTTTTCCGTATTTTTACGGATTCAATCTATACTGCTACACAAGAGTTAGGGATATCGTATTCAATCGTTTTTAAAAGTATGTAATCTTCGAGAAAATCGCTGTACAATCATTTAAAACTCAACAACAACTCGAATCGATCCAATAAAAATCAGTATGAGACATTTCGTCAATCTGGTCGCCTTTTTTCTGAAGTTTGGTTCTTTGCATATGCTTCATGAATGTTCTTATTTTGAAATGAAGTCAGTTTATCAACGGCTTCGATTTGAAACGAGTTTTCTGAAAATGCCAAGACGTGAATTAACAAACGCTGAGGCTAATAGGGCTATCGGAATGCTACAGGGTGGCCTAACTCAGGTTGTTGTAGCGACAAGGCTCCAAGTCAGCCAAAGTGTGATATCTCGACTTTGGAATAGGTTCAGGGAGACAGGTTCCGTGTTGGAAAGACCAAGGCTTGGTGGGCGACGAAAAACAACACTTGCTTAGGATCGTTTCATCACCGTTTCGGCGAGAAGAAACCCTACATCTACGTGTAGAATGCTACGGAATACTCTTCAAAATGCAGATGGGGTCCAAGTTTCCATCGAAATTATCAGACGACGTTTGAGAGAGGTGAATCTAGATTCTAGACGTCTATTAAGAGGAGTGCCATCAACACGTGACCATAAGCGTCAAAGACTAGAATGGGCAAGGCAACATATCAATTCGAACGATCAATTGCGTGAAATCTAGCCAGTTGCAAGAGCAATGTTCACCTCCTTAGCCTCCATCTTAGCTGGCCAATTTTTTGATTTTCATTAAGTCTGAAATGGGTCTCATCATTGAACAAAATTCTTCAGCGTATCTTCATTGAGATGTTTCAGAGCCCAAGCACCAAAATCTTGCTTTATATCCGCTGATTTTGGTTACACCTTTTGTGTAATTTGATTTGATGAAAGGATATTTTGAAGATAGTAATTCCTCTCGTTCTCTTTCCTTCTTTCTTCTTAAAATAAAGTGTTTCATTGGGCGAAAGGTATCTGCTTGAAAAAATACTCGCCCTCCTTAGTCTTGCGAAATTGCCAGAGGATTCCTGAAGAAAAACACTGAGTTCCAAACCTAAAATCATCGAAAAACCCGATCCAAACCTCACATCTCCAATCCACATTCTTCGCCCCCGGCAAGAAATCCTCCAACCCCCAATTATCATACGACCCGACCTCCGAATTTCCCACGGTTTCCGTGCCAACTCCCGCCGCAAACTGACCACCTGTTGAAACCGGTAAAGTAATGCCAGTTTTTCCTCGCGGTTGCCAAACTCCCGCATCTGTTTCCCGGACGGTCCGGACGCCGTCGACGGTCTACCTACGTGTTGGAAATTCGGGATTGCGTTTCCGGTATTAACCGCCCCCTCGCGCCCCCCAGACCCCGCCGTCCGCAAACTTCGGCACGGATTTCGTTGCGGCGCTCGGACATCTCAAAAATTCAAACTACGTACTCGCTTAGGAAAGGGGTGGGGGTGATGTTGTGGGCGCACGTGGGCTAAAGGGCGATACACACGAGGGGACATGCAGGAAACGGTAGTTTTGAGGTTACAAATTTTCCCTTGACGATCCCTTGAGATGTGCACAGATGTAACTTCCAGGCCATACATTAAGAGGGGTCTATACCTACCGTTCGAAGTTCATTTCAAAACGCGATTCGGGATTTCTCACGATAGAGACCACCGATTTATATGAGGTTTTCACTATTATTCAATTTGAAGAGTTCTTCAAGTGGGAAAGTTCCTCGGAAAGTTCATAACTTTTTTTTTCGTTGAGTGAAAAAAAAATAATTTTTTTTTTTCGACGAAAAAAAAAGTTATGAACTTTCCCCCTTGAAGAGCTCTTCAAATTGAATAATAGTGAAAACCTCATATAAATCGGTGGTCTCTATCGTGAGAAATCCCGAATCGCGTTTTGAACTGAACGTCGAACTGTATAAACCCCTCTTAACCGTAAGCACTATTAGTATTTCGATACTTTGCTACAGAAAACTATGTTTTATTGAAGACTGAGATCTTGCTCTTTTATCGAAACACCTTGTAGATGTCTCGAAGTTCGAAGTAACTACACCATATTTCCTTCGCTTGATTGTTCCAGTTCAATCCGTTCACGGAATGAAGCGAAACGAGTTCATTTTCGTTGCTGCGGCTTATTTCTCTAACGAAGTCGCCACACAGACAGACAGAACGTACACAGCCTAATCCCGGAGCTTGAAACCGTTATACACCAGCCCAAACATCGACGCTACGAAATTAGTTTGCACTGGCCTCGGGCCATCAAAGGGATCTCCTAATGGCAGGGCAGCAACAGTTAATTAAAAATCTCCGATGAGCTATTCCTTAATTAAACAAATACCTGCGCGCTTAACTGGAATTTTTATTGCTGTTTACGGCTTTATTACAATTACTGCAACTGAAAACCGTTGCCGGGTATATTAATTGAAAAGCGGCCATTACAGCTCGTTGGGTTAATTGGATATTTCCATTTAGGCGTATTTTGAACATGTCTGGATTCATATTTCGTTCCAAGCAGCAGTGATATGATATTGCACCCAAAGCAACAAGAATTCATTACCGAAACAGACTTCCTGATCTTTGTACAAGAAAAATGACGAAATTTCATTGCTTTAGCACACATAAAACAAATACACACACAAAGAATGGCTCATGCACTGGTAACAAAATATACCAAAGTGTTTTCTTCGAAGTTATAACACAATTATCTCTGACTGAAATCACTGATCTCGAAGATCACTTCTCACTAAATACAGGGTGAGTCTTTGACTTGTACATATATTTCAACTGAAGATTCTTGTTGTCAAAAAAAACCTTTTTTTCATTTTCCATTTTTCCGAATTCGGCTCTTTTGAAACGATATAGCCATTTGAAAAAAAAAATTGGACTGACTACGCCTCTGAAATGATCTACTGTAATTGATGCAAAGTTCATATTTCTCGATAGAAATTGAGTTTATACATTTAGGGAATACTCAAGTACTAACCTTATTGGAATAAAAATGTTGCAAACACGATAATTTCAATAAAAACAGTTAGTTTCATCGGATTATATCTGCAACTAAAAAGCCACATTTTTCACACCAAAATAAGTTATTTCTTCAATTTTTCTGCAGATTAGTTTGTAAACACTAATAACTTGTTCATATTTTCCACGAAATTCCCAAACAATATCATGAAAAAAGACTTTTCATTCAGATCATCAGAATTTATTATTGAACCACCTAACTTAATCTATTTGGTATTCATTCTGTGAATGTTTGCACAGAAATTTCAAGAAGATGTTGTCAGCTTGCTGATATTTTCATTGAGGTTAAGGATTTGTTACGAACCATAGTATAAATCACGATACACTTGTGTACCGTGGTATAAATATCTATGAATTCTGCCGTTTCCATCATAAATCGAGTTTGCCGTCAAATTTTACCACGCATGCGTAGAGCGAAAACCGAATGATTGGATATCTGGAGGCCAACTATAAACAATAACAAACCAGAATCTCTGAACAAACTGTGAACATTATGTGAAGTTCTGAATGCATTCAGTGCATTATTGTTCTAATGTGATTCATTATGTGAAGTGAATTAATATAATCTTAACCGTGTCGAGTTTATGAAATTCCAAGAGGATATTGTTTAGATACAAAGAACGACATAGATTGTAAGGTATCATTTTAGTTTTCATTGATTTCAATTTAATAAGTAGTTTGTATCGAGATTCATCATTCATATCCGAATTTTGTATTTCATCGACATTCAATATGGACCGGTAACAATGAATTTTCAATAGAAACTGTGCGAGTTAAATCCTCCTTGGTGTTCAATTGTATCTCCCACATTTGTGGGATTATATTATCAAAATATATCGACAAAGTTGATAAATATTGTGACATAATTGTAAACTCGTTCAAAGACCAGAGAAGGAATAATATTCGATGATATTTAATTCAGAGACGCATTCAGATTATTCTTGAAATTAATGATTTTTTCGTCAAATTTCTCCGGTAAAAATTGGAAATAACTCGAAAACGACGCATTTTATTGAAAAAAAAATAGGAATACTTTTAGTTTCTTAAATGATTGATTCTTTCGAAAATATGAACCGTTCATCTTTTCAAAGTGGTGTTATGGTGTTTTTGCGTGTATTGATGAGTCGACTACCCTGTAACTTTTATACTAGTAGAGATATTGAATAGGTTTTGATTGAGGAAAATGCACCATGAATAGAGTAAAAACTCAACCAAAATTCAGTTCATTCGAAACAACGGTTCCGAAGATATAAACAGAAAAGTGCTTTTTTCATGGATTTTCGACACCCTGTATCTTCGAAACCAAACCGAATTTTGAAAGATGGTATAGGAAAAAAGTGTTTCGTTTGATGAGAGGATCTACAGTTAAAATATATGTACAAGTCAAAGACTCGCCCATTGATAAATTGAAATAATTTTTTTTCCATTTTTGAATTGTTGTCATGTATTTTATTTTGTATATATCCATTTATCACTAGTTGTGTTTCTGTTCACGACACCCTAGTTATATTTGAGGATATCAATTCTACATTCTACGGTGTATCTTGTATCGAACCAGAAAGCCATCGAATTGGATATTATTCATTATTGTCTTTGAAGCCAGTCCGGAATCCTCCAGATAGCAATTTCCAATGCCGGAAGACGATTTCCGTTCCACTAATGATCGCAGCGGCAAACTACTGATGAAATAAAGGATTCGTAGAAGCCGCTTTAGAAGCCCGAAACTCAATAACCATGTAATAATCTTCCTGGCATGTGGGACGGATTTCCGAGTTGTCGGAACGTTTCCACGAATATTCCGGACGGCAGTGGCGAAGTATGAAGAAAACTCGATTTCTCTGCCATATGGAGTTGACGCGGGCCTTATGCATGTCAGTGAGACATCTCCGGAGTCAATTTTTGGCCTGGTTTCTCAGTTGCGAATAGAAAAACAGATCTTATACTCATGTTCGAGTTCTGTTCATTTTTCTAGGCTTCTGAGGCCGAATATAACAGTCTTCTGGGGTCGACTGTAACAGTCCACTGGTCTCGACTGTGTCTGATCAGATTTCACTTTGATACGCTCTCTAGTGTCGAAACTCAAGTGATAATTCCTGTTTCTCTTTTGTGCATTTGTGCAAATCGATTGCCACGAATATGAAGCAATAGTGTCATATTTCCCAATTACATTTAATCCTCCACTGATTCTCAATCTGAAACGAGTCAAGTTGCATCTTCCCCCCATACTCCTCCAGGGCAAGGCCACATCCTCCATCAATCCTCACTCCCAACATCTCCAAACCAATATCGAGTCTCAGATTTGTTTCTCGCAGTTCCTGTTTCCCTTAATTATAGTCGCAAACCCACAGAGATAGATTCGATAGATGGTAGACTGGTAAAGACGTCAGCGTTTGATTGATACCCGGTAAGGATTATGCCACTTATTGATCAATTCCGGAAGTGATCCAAGTGGGGGAGTTCCCATAGTGTACCTTATTAATTATGGAGGGGAGAATGATGTTCTTTGTTTCGAGTACGAGCAATTGTCTGTTAGGTTGTAAGTGGAATAGGATTTGAATGAAGGAAGTCGTTTATTTCAAGAATGCTTCTTGTCTCATTTCAACACATGCAATATGTGAGAGCTCGATGATTTGTTCGTTCACTATTAAATGGGTTAAATTTCAAGATGACAAGCCAGATTAGACTCAACACGTCAGTGTTGTCATATCTCAAAACTAACCTATCTAAATGAGAAGAGACAAGAACTCCCAACCTACCTCGCTTGTCTTGTTATTCTGAGAAACTTCCGATGATATACGGTGCGCAATTATATGCGGAATATCAGATTTTATATGCCCCAAACGAGACAGTATAGCAGCAAATGTATATCTACAACACTTCACTAAAGTTTTTTGGACGTCGTAGCTCGTATCCAGTTATTTACTGCCGACAGGCGTAGCCAATTTTTTTCTCGTTCCAAACGAACCCTATTTGTTATTTTAGGTGAGAGAGATACAGATCGCATTATTCGGAATCCAGAACTTTATTATTGTATTTATTATACATGTGCATAAGAAAAACCTTCGACTGGGGTTTAGATAACGGAAACTTTCTCCATATATTGTAAAATGTGAGTTATTGCTCTTGTCGCGAAAAAAACAGCGGATAAAAGTTTGGTTCAGAGACGGATTTAGTGAAATTTCGATGACGAGCTCCGAGCTATCAGATTCATTCAGTTTTATTGTAATAAGGAACACGTTTATCAGATTCTCACTTCTAATTTTCCATCTTCGACATCTTGAAAGTTTTATACAGGTTGGGTGCTTTTTAATATATCTTTCATTCGATGAGATTTGCCAATAAATGTACGAGTGAAAGAGTGAAGAAAGTCTGCTCCAAAATGGAACTAATAAATGGCCTCATGGCTTCGAAATTCCCTTTCTGATTTTCCCCAATAATCCGCTCTCCATAATTGATGAACAGACTCGAAGTTGAAGAAGGAACTAAAGAGGTTACCTAAAATAACCCATCGATATTCGAAAATTGGATGATTATGTACGACCGAAACTCTTTCAAACAAGTTGCATAAGCTCATACGCTGGAGGTAGTAGGTATCATCGTTGCTTCTGTATTATCTGTACGCTTCGGCTTCTTTGAGGCTCATGTTGCCATTATATATAATCCCCCTTTTCACCGTGCATCCATTTGTTCGTAAATGGCCACTAATGATCTACCTTTGGAAGTATTCTAGGCATTAGATGTCTTCATTTCTCTTTGATGAGGTTGGGTCTCTAATAAATAGACTAGGTAATGAAAAAGTCGTGTTTTTATTTGCCTTTTCGATACTCTGCAATCATATCTCGTAATTTTTTCAATCATTCTGGATATTACTCATCAACAGTTATAATATATACAGAGATAACACAATGGAATGCTGCAAGCATTGTAGGTGATAAAACACGAATCCTTTAATGCTGATGAGGGGTGTTACAAAATGGGTCTTGCATAGCACCCTAGTAGATGATTCTTGACCAAGATGTAAACGAGCATAACATAACAAACACAAGTCTACAACTTTTCGAACAGAACAATATTCTCATAAGAATTCATAATGGCGGAATAGAATACGGTTCATTAAAACAACTAGGGCATCAATGCCACCTTGAAAAAAGCTTTCTAAAGCCCCCTCTTGTATCCTAAATTCCATTCAATGCCGCGGAATAACAGATTGACATCAGTATTTCCATGGTAGTGCCGCAATAAGCACAGACGCTGCCATTAAACTGAGCGTTAACAAAACAGAGCGGAAAGAGCTCTATTACTCAGAGTACTGCATAATTAATCCTGGGTTTTTGAGAGGACGTCTGAAGCAGGGAGAGAGATCGTCACTTAACATGATCGGACGTTCTTGGAAGAAAGTCTGCGTGATCTTGTTGTATAAGCCATTTATAAACTTCAGCTCGGGCTTTTAGTCCTCGTTAGATGGCCCTCTTGTTTCAACTAACCGACATAATTTCGACCTTAAATGCATCCGGGGCGATGAAAGCAGGATTTTGAGAAATGGATAGATAGAGGCGAAAGATGATTGTTGTTGCAGGGTTTTTATTTCAATTTTTCGAGCTCAGATTGGTAATAGAATTGTTGTCCAATACAATAACTCATTAGAAATGTCAGTATAGAGTTCGACGTCAAAAAAGTGAACCAGAATTACGCAATAAATTAAGAAAAAAAAGATGTCCAACGAAATTGTAGAAACCGAAAAATTGGAGTATCGAGCCATCATCGAGTACCTGTATTTAAAACGGTTAAGCAGGCTAAGAATTTTTCAATATATCCTCGTATGTTTGTCCACTTTATGGTGAAACACCCTGTATATCAAACAACATTTTGGAGACATCTTTTTCCCTCAGGATATACAGGTAGGCTCATCATAAAGATGATTCTACATGAAACATTTCGCCAAGACAACAGCAAACTGTCATCTTATTTCCTCTACATCCCTCTGGAATATCCAATATCGTCACAACCTCCTAAAAAGCCACTCCAAAGGATCTGTCCCTGTAGCAATGAAAAAACAACATTAACGTCGTAATAACGAATGAAATGTGTATAATTCCGAATAAATACGAGCGTATACAGCAGCCGGGGTTAATATAATGTGACAAACCGGAACGCCAAATATGAAGAAACGTAGGAACCAGAAATAATAAGCGGGAGGATGCGGTGTCCTTTTTCATCTCACTCCGTGCGGAAATTTCCGAGTTTTATATGATTCTAGGTAACGACAAGCACCTACAGTTTGTGCGACGTCGAAGCAAATTGGAGTTATTATGGACATTCTCTTTATTTATGGCGTTATCTTGTTGGGACTGAAATCATGAAGGATTTAGTCGAAATTTGTTCGCTTCTACAATCTACAAGCCTTATTGGTGACTTGAACAACTTCAGACTTCTTGTATTTAATTCAAAACTCGTTTCGTCGACATAATTGCATTGATCTTCGAAATAGTGGCCTTAATTATGTATATTCCATAGGTGAACTTCTTTCAGAAACTTCCTTAAACCTTCATAATCATTCGATATGGATGTCTTTCACGAATTCACAGAGATCGGCATGTACCTTTTTGAAAAACCTCTCCAAAGGATGTTTAACATCGAAATCAAGCTCGGTTCGTATAATACGCGTGATGATACGATGTTCTTTTTCATTTTACGTCCTCAGGTAACGACATCTCTTTGCTACCTCCTCGACGCAACGTCAAAGCAAATTGGAATGATTAAGGGCACTCGCATTATTTATTATTTGGGAAAGGGAGGGTGGAATCAGAGGGAGTTGAAGTCCCTCGATAATTGGCGAAATTCAAACACTCCCTTTCTGACGGAGAAGCCCCATATTCGATTAAGTATGTTTCTTTTCGACGAACGAAAGATATTTTGAGACTTGTATACAAAATAGGACGTTAACTGGTTTAATTTTTCCAAATGCAGATTCCTCTCATCAAACGAAAACCTTTTTGCAATCCATTGTTTGAAAGGTACAGGATGTTGAAAATCGATGTAAACAACCATACTTTTTCTCCACATCATTATTGAAGATCAAAAAAACTGTTCAAGACCCAAAGGAATTCAAATTGAGGATGTTGTACGAGAATTTGATGAGAGCTTCTCAACCTACTATAGAACCAAACAAAATTTCAATGTCTTAATATTTTATTACTCAACATATTCTCCTCTTAATTGAATACATTCATTACAGCGAACCTGCAACCTTTCAAAAAAAATGTTTCTTCTTGCTCTGCAAACCAGTCCTCCAAAGCTTTTATGACCTCCTCGTTGGAAGGAAATTTACGACCTTTTAAACTTTTTTTCAGTTGAGGAAAGAGATGATAGTCAGACGGAGCCAAATCTGGTGAATGAGGGGGGAGTTCTAGTAATTCTAACCCTAAATCACGAATTTTTTGCATGGCAACATGAGATTTGTGTACTGGGGCGTTGTCCTGTAAAAACAAAACACCTTTGGATAGCTTTCCGCGTATTTTCTCTTTAATTTTTTCCCGTAGAGTGGTCAGTTATGTCGAATAGTAATCTCCAGTTATTGTATTATCCAAAAAATCAATCATGATTACTCCATGGCAATCCCAGAAAACTGAAGCAAGAACTTTTTCAGCAGATTTTTGGACACGAAACTTCTTGGAGAACCAGAGTGTCGTCATTCCTTCGATTGTTGCTTTGTTTCTGGATCGTAAAAAGGGTACCCAAGTCTCATCCATAGTAACAATTCGGTTTAAGAAGTCTACATCGTTTTCAAATCGAGCACAGATCGAACGCGATGCTTCTACCCTTGCACGCTTTTGGTCAACATTCAAACATTTTGGGATCCATTTTGCAGAAATTTTTCTCATGTCCAAATTGACGTGAACTATATGATGAACGCGTTCAAATGAAATCTTCAGTGCTTCAGATATCCGTTTTAGCCCAATTCGACGGTCTGATAAAATCATGTCATGAACTGCATCGATATTTTCGGGGACTGACACAGAAACTGGCCTTCCCGATCGGTCATCATTTTCAATGGAAAATTTACCTTTTTTGAAGCTTGCAGTCCGATTTTTTACGGTCGCATACAAAAGACATTGATCACCAAGGGTTAAGCATATCTTCGTAAATCTGTTTACCTCTTAACCCTTTCAAATACAGGTACTTGATGATGGCTCGATACTCCAATTTTTCGATTTTTACAATTTCGGTGGACATCTTTTTTTTAATTTATTGCGTAACTCTGGTTCACTTTTTTGACGTCAAACTCCACACTGACACTGCTGATAATTTATTGTTCGTTGAAATGGTATCTTAATATTTTGTTTATGCATGGAATTGGTCTAGGGTAACTAGATATCAATACGTCCTCGTATATAGCCGTGTAGATATATGTTTGTCCAGTTTATGGTGAAACACCCTGTATTTGCTGTTTTTGGGCTCTGCGACTCCTTTTTAGGAAATCGTGAAGTCTTATTCCTACTAGACAGTTAATCAGCATGGATGCCTGAGTGCTGTAGCATTGAGGGCAATGAAAAGGACGATGAACTTATGAAAAGTGCATCAACGATTAATCTGAACCCTTCTGTGTCATTGGAAAGGAATACTTTAGGGAAGCGTTACAGCAATGGGAGATGCCAAACATGACACTCTTTATCCTTACGTTGTGATTTCGGAAGGTCCTTGTTTGGTATTTAGAACTCTTTTGCCAATGGCTTTGCCGTTGACAGTTCCGACGAAATTTGATTTTGTCTTGAAAACGCTCCCCTAATCAGAATGCAACTTCAATCGATAATTTCTAGGTCTACCCTATGAGCCACCTGGCGTTTCCCTATAGTCTTCACTCCGCAGAAAGACCTGACTACGTATGAATTATTTAGAACCCTTTTCAGATTCTATTTCCTTCGAAACACCATAATGACGTTTCCTCCAGTGACATATAATTTGACTGCATTATAACACACATTACTTATTCGGGCAAAATTGAAATTATACCTCACAGAAATCGAGTTTCGTTCTTATCGACACACGCTCCCATCACTAAACAACTAAACTATAACCTCAAACTGAAACCCTGGCGCCCCAAACAATATCCATATGCAAATAGCGGGTCCGTTTGACGAAATATCGAAGTCAGTCCGTTGGCCCAAAGCTGGATTCGATTCACACACGAATAAATCCGATAATTGACGTCGGATAATTACAATTTCGGGATATGCCACAGAACGATATATTAACGAAGGTTTTGGGGGGTCTGCGTAAAAAGAGCATTCAATTAACTTTCTCAAAGGGCGCGCATATTGATGCCCTGGTAGGGGCCAGATTGGAATATGTTCGATATAATGAAGGTCGAGGTTCGAAGCCTGTAGCAACAAGAATGGAGGTTGAAATGGGACAAGCGTGGACCGGACTGAATACGAATGTGTCACAGTTCGATAACAACATACAAGTTCTCCAACTAACCGAAGTTCAACTCGGTTGAAGCGAAGTATACCAGTATATTAATAGTGCCTCCTAAATGTAACCTGAATTTTGGGATAAAACAAATTTCTAGAGACTACTTGCGTAGGATTTAATCGAAAATACCAGCAAGAAGTTTCGGTTGAATAAAAAAAAACCTATATTTCATTCACCAGTTCAATGAACCTTCTAAAGTTTAGTAATTTCCCAGAATAAACCTTCCTGATTGGATTGATAGTATTGGATATGTAAAGGGAAGAGAAAAATAAGGAAAGAGAGAGGCGATAATCGATTTGTGGGGGTTGGATGGGGTTCCCAGAATATCTTGTGTCGTAACATAAATTCGTATTGACATCCCGAAATAAAAATGAAAAACAGACAGGGATGATTTGTGCACTTCCATGTTTGTTATTTGGAATTGGCCTATATGTTTTCGCAGGCGATCTATTTATTCGAAGCGCAAAAATACGTGTTATTCAATTTCTACACTAGTTTTCAAAACTACTGTTCATAAAGTCTCTATCAATGAACACGCACACACACATAGAAGGTTACAGAGCTAAAAATCCAAAATTTATACCACAAAACATGTCACAAAGTTGATAACGAAAGCATCAGATGATTCTTATTTATTTGAAGGTTCTATGATAATTGAACCAAGAGGAGCATGCAGAAGAAAAAAACTGACAAAAAAGCTTGCGAGAACTCTTATTATAACATAAGGGACAATACCTCGCAAGACAAATCATTTTTTGTCTCTTATGGAAATAATAAATGCACGAAACAACCAGTTGGAATTCACACCTCTTGTGAATTGCCAAAAGTTATTGCCACATTGTTGAATTAATCTCGTCCTGAAGAATACATAGGACATTGTTCTCAGCAATCGTCTGCTTCATTTTTGGCCGATTCTGGAGCCATGGCGGATGGAAAAGTCCTGTTCGAAATGGTGTATGAAAATCTTCCACTGAATTGATTGTTAAAAATGGTCTTCTGGCTAATGAAACCCGGGTAGCTCTCTGCGGTGACCATTTCGTACGTAACACACCTGTGGCAATTACCTTCCAACCGCAGGCTATTCCACAGGTCCTGCAGCCCGGAAACAGAGGAAGCTCGCCAGACAGGGAAAGCCGGAACCAGATCCACGTATCGAACTTGGCAGTATCAGAAGGCGGAGAGCGCTCCTTTTGTATGCTTCCGCACGATTTCGCCTCGGAATATCGGCGATTGTTGCCACAGGTAGCATACGGCGCGATTTTATCTGCGGTGCATTATTCCTGCTGCGAGTGGGCCATAAAATGGCGGAGACATTTGGAAGCGAGTTGACGAAACATTTGACTGGTGCTTGGCGGAGAAATATTATTTTTATTGGTCTGGTCGGAGTGCAGGCATCAAGGCTGTTTCTGGGGAGATTTGTTTTTGTAGGTCTGCATTGTGGTGTTTATAGATGCTCATGCAGTGAGTGTAGCAATTTCTGTCTGGATTCGTCGTGACACGTGGGAGACAAGGTTTTGATGGCTGCCATTTGATGATTAGGATCCTCAGGGTGAATGATGAAGAAATGAGAACTTCTTTACAGGGTGTGTCGGTATAAATGGATCATTTGGTAACTGCAGGTAGGGGACGTTGTGGCGGTTCAAAAAAATATGTTGGATGTTCAGTTCAAGTCCCTCGGTTTTCGAGTTATCCCACATTTTCGAAAATTCTATGAAGTTACACCCTTTGCCACTCTTTTTGATGACATGACTACAAATAAAGGAGTTTTGTCAATCTGTTTTTTGGATAGTATTCCTGGATATAAGCGCTATCGAATGTGAATTATGATTTTTTGGAGGTATGCATGTTTTTTTCTGAACAAAGATCTAGCTCGAAGTTTATGTTTTGTTTATACAAGAATGTATTGATATCTAGTTAGCCTAGACCAATTCCATGCATAAACAAAATATTGCGATACCATATCAACGAACAATAACTTATTAGAAGTGTCAGTGTAGAGTTCGACGTCAAAAAGGTAAAACCGAGTTACGCAATGAATTTAAAAAAAAAAGATGTCCACCGAAACTGTAAAAATCGAAAAATTAGAGTATCGAGCCATCATCAAGTACCTGTATTTAAGAGGTGAGCAAATTTACGAAGATATGCTTAATACCCTTGGTGATCAATGTCCTTCGTATGCGACCGTGAAAAATTGGACTGCAAGCTTCAAAAGAGGTAAATTTTCAATTGAAGATGATGACCGATCGGGAAAGCCAGTTTCTGTGTCAGTCCCCGAAAATATCGATGCTGTTCATGACATGATTTTATCAGACCGTCGAATTGGGCTTAAACGGATATCTGAAGCACTGAAGATTTCATACGAACGCGTTCATCATAAAGTTCACGTCAATTTGGACATGAGAAAAATTTCTGCAAAATGGATCCCCGAATGTTTGAACGTTGACGAAAAGCGTGCAAGGGTAGAAGCATCGCGTTCGATTTGTGCTCGATTTGAAAACGATGTAGACTTCTTGAACCGAATTGTTACTATGGATGAGACTTGGGTACATTTCTACGATCCAGAAACAAAGCAACAATCAAAGGAATGGCGACACTCTGGTTCTTCAAAACCTAAGAAGTTTCGTGTCCACAAATCTGCTAGAAAAGTTCTTGCTTCAGTTTTTTGGGATTGCCATGGAGTTATCATGATTGATTTCTTGGATAAGGGTAGAACAATAACTGGAGATTACTATTCGACATTACTGACCACTCTACGGGAAAAAATTTGGAGAGAAAAGGCGCGGAAAGCTATCCAAAGGTGTTTTGTTTTCACAGGACAACGTCCCATTTCACAAATCTCATGTAGGCATGCAGAAAATTCGTGATTTGGGGTAAGAATTACTAGAACAACCCCCTTGTTCACCAGATTTGGCTCCGTCCGACTATCATCTCTTTCCTCAACTGAAAAAAAGTTTAAAAGGTCGTAAATTTTCTTCCAACGAGGAGGTAATAAAAGCTGTGTAGGACTGGTTTGCAGAGCAAGATGAAACAATTTTTTGAAAAGTCTAGAGACGTTGCAGGTTAGCTTTATTAAATGTATTCAATTAATAGGAGAATATGTTGAGTAATAAAATATTTTGACATTGAAATTTGGTTTGGTTCTGTAGAAGGCTAAGAATTTCCCAAAATATCCTCGTATTTCCCTCACGTGGGGTCCAAAAAAATATGTTTTTCTGAGTACCAAATCATAAAACACTATTTCTGTTTCACTGATACGCCGAAATGGCATAAATCACCATATTTCCAACACTGCAAAGAAAATGAATCAAAAGCATTTTTTCATCAGAAACTAACTTCAAAAGAGCGCTTATTTGAACACTGGCGCGGTTAAAACAGCAGACCTCTGCTGGCATCATTACGATTTTTCAGCGTTGTGTAGATTATGTTGATGATTTCCCGCCATTACAACAAAACAGCGGCTGCAGGGCGATCGCGTATTCCAGGCACTCCCTGCGGTAATGAGCACTTTGATCTGAATTTATAATTACACATCACTTCAAACAACTGTAGTTGTTTTCGTTCGTCATTAACTTCCACGTAAACAAAGTGCCCCCAGCAATGGATGATCATTGGCTAATCGTTCCGCTTGTAATCAAAATTGATAGGACACATTTACCGATGTAATGTGTCATCGTTTTGAACGCGCAACATGGAAACTACGCCAATGTCGTACAATTCGATGCAGGTATATTCAAAATTTATGGAATGAATTGATGCATGATATCAGTGTGAAATATGGACATCATTGTAATTGGTCTGTGAAAAATTTAACGGTAATATAGAATATCCTCAACATATTCACTCACGCTTGATTTAAAGTAGGTACCAGAAAATTGTATCTATTGATTTTCATCTAAGGCCGGGTTTCACCAACGATTTTAATCTCGTTTAAGTCAGTAAACCATAATTTTCTGTGGTTTTCCAGTCAAAAATCAATCGGTAATCTCAGTTATCTCGTTAAACCAGATTAAAATGTTTGGTGAAACCGGGCTTAAATGTATTTAATCTTTCTAGAGCTTAATCGGCAATTCTCGGTGCAGCATTATCGTCTTGAAATGAGAAATTTGGTCCAAAATCAGCTTGAAACAAGGGATCATATTCGAATCAAAGTTTCTATTTACTGAACGACTATTTTTCTGGGTGCATGCCGAATTTCGTTGTCTACAAACTCCCCTATTATGGGGCCGCAATGTTCCTATATTAATTTCGGAGCGGGCAAAACGGAAGCAAATAATGGATATTCAATTACGAACCATCCGCCATTACTGATATTTTTCCGCCCCATCCAAACACACCGGTTCTCCTATTAGTTGAATTATTAATCGGAATACATTGTCCTCATCGATCCGCAGGTCCAAACATGTATCCCTGTTGCTTTGGCCGACAGGGCAAACAGAAAATATTCGATTAACGTAACGGCCAGATAATGGCCGACTTTGAATACACAGCCTGCTTTATTAATATGAATCCTAACATAGAGCCCTTGGTATATATTAAATTTTTCATTAAAGGCAACATGAATTCCAACCAACGTTTTGCCTACAACTACGCTACGTAGGCGTTGATTTGATCTCGTCTAATCGTATTACCAGTTCCTTCACCATTTTGTTGCGTTGAATCCATCGCAATGTTTATTACGAAATGGCGAAGGAGCTGGTAATGTACTGCTCCACAAAAGTTCAGAAATTCGGGACTGTTTCGAGAGTAAACATTTTCAATGCGTACTTCTTCAACCAACTCATCCTCTCGTCCATTTGAGTTTCACGTGGCGCGAAGTCTTGCAAGAATTGGAGAGATTCGCGATGTAGAGCGCCCAGCTTCATCCCATATTCTCGAGTGCAACGGCTGATTGCGCGCGGTCCAGATTGTATAAAGACCGTTCCGGGAATATCGGATACACGTTTTTATGTTCACGGTTCATGCGGATGTCCCTTATCGAGACTCGACTCCAAACTTCCGCTCGGAATCAATTTGAAGTTGCCCCCTTGATATTATCATTTAATTAAGACTTCGAATTTTGAGCCCGGCTAATGGATCCAAGAGCTCTATCGTTTAATGCCCCTCCGCCAGCTTTCTTCGAAACTAATGAAATTATCCACATCTACAATGGTTCAGACACAAAGTAGCTGATCGTAAAGCGCTGGACTGAATCGAGTCCGATCTCAATTCTATTTCCACAGAAATTTTCATCAATAAGTAGTTTAGGAGGTTCCACAGGGGTCTACTCAGGGCCAAATCTTCAGTTAGTGTATTTCAAATTCTTTTATTCATGTTGTTTGTGTTTACTTAGGTCTTGTCACTCTAGTACTGTAAAAGAGGTCAGAGATAAATAAATATTAACTAATTGAACTGTAACTCTAGTTTTTTCGACAAAAATTCAGGATTATTTTTCCTAATATTCTTCTTGAGGAAACATGAGGTTAAGCAACTGTTTTCACTTTGGGGCGGTCTCAAAATTGCCTTCCGTTTCCATGAGAAGAAATACTAAAACCATGACACGCTTGCTAAGTCCGGCAGTATTTGTCCCTGAAGACCGTTTCTTGTAGAGGCTTCCAATTAATTTCGGAGGAGAAGCAGGTCCGGAGGGAATACCGGAAATCCCTTTCAGTATTTCATGACTGTCAATCGAAAACTCACACGCAAACACAACTAACTAGAAATTGTTGCCATCCGATGTACAGTAAGTCAGAAATTCGAAGTCCTACTCCTAAAATTAAATAGGAAATAGCAGACAACATCGAGATGTGACGACCAGAAAGCCCGCATTTCAACGTTAGTATATATTATAAAAAATATATACTCTTAAGGGTTGTGGATTCCAGCTTTTTGAGCTTGTTTCAACAAATTATATAGTTCGGTTGGTTTACCCAGAATGAGGAATAAGAGAACATCACTTACCCTTTCAAGGTAAGAGAAGTGGGTAGAAGATCTGCAGGGGTTGTGAATCTACTTACGAGGATGTATTGATATCTAGTTAGCCTAGACCAGTTCCATGCATAAACAAAAAATTGCGATACCATATCAACGAACAATAACTTATTAGAACTGTCAGTGCAGAGTTTGACGTCAAAAAAGTAAACCAGAGTTACGCAATAAATAAAAAAAAGATGTCCAACGAAATTGTAAAAATCGAAAAATTGGAGTATCCAGCCATCATCAAGTACCTGTATTTAAAAAGGTTAAGCGGTAAGCAGATTTACGAAGATATGCTTAATACCCTTGGTGATCAATGTCGTTCGTATGCGACCGTGAAAAATTGGATTGCAAGCTTCCAAAATGGTAAACTTTCCATTGAAGATGATGACCGATCGGGAAGGCCAGTTTCTGTGTCAGTCCCCGAAAATATCGATGCAGTTCATGACATGATTTTATCAGACCGATGTTTGGACTTCACTTGTTGAGGTCTTATTGAAAAATAGAATGGACTGTATATTGTGTATGTATAGAGTATAGTTCACTTTTATTAAGTCGAAATTACATCATCGAAATGCTAACGCAATACATTGACTTGACTTGTTACATTGCAATTTAGCCGGCGGTCTTGTCTCGATGGCTGACTTCTGTCTTCTCGCTTCTGTCGACTGCGCGTGCTCGCGCTTATCCCTTCTTCGCAACCAAGCGACGTTGTCGCGCTTCTCCATACCGCCGGCCTTGAAATATTATTTCAAAACAACAGGTAAATTAAAAAACAATATAAAGGCTTAAACTAAGTAAGGTAAGTATAGTCTCTCTTCTTTAAATATTGGACACTGGTAACACACATAGACGTGAAATTGCTCTTTTGCAGGATGAACCATCACCAAATTTCACGGTTGCTACCCTGATGATGTTATCTTCTCCACGATGCAACTCAAGGATTCTTCCTAATCGCCAAGAATAGGTAGGGGCATCTTCTTGTTTTACTAATACCAAACTGCCAATTTGAAGAAGATTTTCGAAATTCGTTTTCCATTTCGTTCTCGTTTGCAGTTCGGATAGGTATTCGGAAGACCATCGTTTCCAAAACGTCTGGACAATCTTCTGCAGATGTTGGTAGTGGGATAAACGATTATCTGGTATCTCTGTATACCCAGGCTCCGGAATGGACGAAATTGATTTTCCAAGCAGAAAGTGAGACGGAGTCAAGGGATTGAAATCGGAAGAATCGGATGATAAAGGGCAAAGGGGACGAGAATTAAGTAAACCCTCAATTTGTATTAAAATTGTCATCATATCTTCATACGTTAAATTGGTATTGTTCAAAATTCTTTTTAAGTAATATTTTACTTGTTTTATATTGGACTCCCATAGACCACCAAAATTGGGAGCTCGTGGCGGAATGAAATGCCAAGTTATATTTTCATTTGCGTGTGCAGCAGCTATTGACTCTGATGAATTTTGAATGAAATTTTTCAAATCATTGTTGGCTCCAACAAAAGAAGTGCCGTTATCCGAAAATAAATGCGACGGACAACCTCGTCTTCCAGTGAACCTCTTGAACATGGCAAGAAATGCCTTAGATGATAAATCGGTAAGTAACTCTAGGTGTATGCATTTTGTGCTCATACAGACGAACAAGCAAATATAACTCTTGATCAATTTTGATCCTCGTAGTTTTCTGTCTTTAATTAAAATGGGTCCAGCATAATCTAAACCAACATTAGTGAATGGAATATACTTATTGACTCGTACTGTAGGAAGGTTTCCCATCAAATATTTACATGCTATTGGCTGAGCTTTACGACAAATAATACATGCTTTCACTACAGATCGCGTAAGTCTGCGTCCAGCAATTGGCCAGTATTTTTCGCGCAAAGAATATAAGAGTTGATTCGGTCCACAATGCATTAATCTTGCATGTTCTGATTGTGCTAATAGCAAAGTAACACGGTGTTTGGAGTCCAATATAATTGGATGCTGTTTCGAATAATCTATATTAGCATTTACTAATCTACCTCCTACTCTGATGAGACCGTCATTTCCGATGAAGGGGTTCAAAGATAACAATTTACTAGTATTACTGATTTTCTCCCCCTTCATTAAGGTTTTATATTCAATAGCAAAGGATTGTTTCTGTGAAATCTTCAAAATAAGATTCTGAGAGTTTTTCAATTCTGATACTGTTAAATTTCCCGTTTTCTTTGGTGAACTACCTTTCACATTAAATACAAACCTTAAACAGAATGCCATCGTTCTTTGTAGTTTGATGAAAGTTGAGAATCTCGTGAAAGGTATTTCTAATTGTTCTTCTTTTCTACAAAGATTGACCAGAATTCTTTTTTCAGGCAACTCTTCATCTAATATATGTGAAGCGAAGCTTGATTTTTCTAATTTCTCTAAAAACTCTGGACCTTCCCACCATAGTTTTGACTCAAAAATATGAGCAACAGTTGTTCCTCGCGACAATAAATCAGCTGGGTTAATTCTTCCAGGAATATGATGCCACTGATTTGTTTCAGATAACATTTGTATAATTGTGACCCGATTTGCCACAAAAGTTCTCCATTGGTTCGGAGATCCATTTATCCAGCCTAAAACTACAGTGGAGTCTGTCCAATAGCAATATTGTGTAAATGTAACTTTCATGGAAGTAATTACCTTTTTCATCAATTTAGCGAGTAGCACCGCAGCGCACAGTTCAAGTCGTGGTAATGACACCTGTCTCAGAGGACATACTCTTGACTTGGAACATAACAATCTAGTCTGGTAAGTTTGGTCATTCAATTTACACGAAACATAAATGCAGGCTCCGTATGCCTTTTCACTGGCATCCGAAAACCCATGCAACTCTAACTCTATATAAGCTCCATGACAAACATATCTCGGAATTTTGAGTGTATTCAATAATAATAGTTCCTTGCAGAAATAGTGCCATATGTCGTTAAGATAGTCCGATACTTCTTGGTCCCAGTTTAGCTTCTCCTGCCATAGACGCTGCATGAATATTTTTGCTACGACTACGATAGGACCTAATAATCCTAATGGATCGAATATCTGACTTATCATGGATAAAATCATTCGTTTTGTGAATTTGTTATTGAATTTAGTGATCTTTATGGAATATTGTATATTGTCATTATATGCATTCCAAAAAATGCCTAGCGTTTTGGTATTCTCCTCCTGGCCCAAATGTAGTATACCAGAAGATAAACTTTCATCGACATTAATACCCGACAACAAATCTTGGTTGTTAGACAACCATTTACGTAATTGAAAACCAGCTGACGCTAATATTCTTGTAACATCTCTTTGAACTTCCCGTAATTCTTCTATATCATTCGATCCTGTTAATAAGTCGTCGATATAAAAATCATTTAAAATGACTGAACTCGCCAATGGATATCTTGACTCACTTTCAATTCCTAATTGTTGAAGACAACGTACTGCCAAATATGGAGCAGACGAAGTTCCATACGTAACTGTATTCAACTCATAGCATTCCACTGCCCTTTCACAGTTATCTCGCCAAAATATCCGCAAATATTTTCTCTCCGCTTTATCAATAAGGATTTGGCGATACATTTTCGAAATGTCTGCGTTCAACACATATTTATGACTTCGAAATCTTAATAGAATTGAAACTAGATCGTCTTGCAGCGTTGGTCCCACATACTGGACATCATTTAAAGAAATTTGATTGTCACACTTGGCTGACGCATCAAAAACAATTCTCATTCTAGTAGTAATACTCGATTCCTTTACGACAGCGTGGTGAGGAAGAAAATAACCGTCTTTATTTTTACACTGCGATTCAAAATTTTCTATTTTACTCATATGGCCTAACTCGATATATTCATTCATGAAATCACAATAGTCTTTCTTCAGGCTCTCATCTCGATTTAAGCGCCTTTCTATAGCATAAAAACGTTTTAATGCCATTTCCTCCGAGCGTCCCAAAGTTGAAACACTATCCTTAAATGGAAACTTGACCACGAATCTGCCTTCTGATGTGCGTTTAACATTTTTCAAAAAATGTTCTTCACAAAATTCCTCATCTTTCGTGAAAAGTCTTTTAGTATCACATTCTTCTATTGTCCAAAACCTTGTTAACGCGTTTTCTAAAGACTCATTCACGGATACGCATGAAATGGTTTTAGTAGGTTTCGACTTGGGATATGGTATGTTACCTCCAACAACCCAACCTAATTGAGTATTTTGTAATAAAGGCATGTTATTGTATTTTCTTTGCTCCATGATCAACAATTCATAAAATATGCTGACTCCTAGAAGCATGTCAATATCTTGAGACATATTGTAATTTGGATCAGCTAAAGTTAATTCATTTGTTCTAGCCCAAGGGAAACCTTCAAATGAAACATTTGGTAATTTGTGTGCTATTTTAGGGATTATGAGACAGGAAATTCTGCTAGAATAATTATTAACTCGTGAAGCGATGGTTACACTTGTCTTGTATTGTGCAGATATGGCCGATGATTCTCCAACACCTACAACGGAATAATTGACCGGTTGTTTGTCTAATTGTAAAAGTTGCGCTAAATCTGATGAAATGAAATTGCTTTGGCTACCTGCGTCTAGTAGTACCCTAGCATGAATAAACTGATTATTATTATCGAAAACACGAACGACTGCTGTACTCAATAATGGCTGTACGTTAGTTTCTCGTATTTCCTCGTTCAAATTGTTAACATCGGCAACGTTGCAAACCCTTCCGGTTCCGCTCGCCTCTATAGATCCCTTCACGCTCGCGACCCCGGTACGTAACTGCGTCGTATTGACTACGTCACAGCTGTTTCTACCCCGCATATTGGTACGTGCCATATAGGTGCTGCTCGTAGCGCTAGCGCTTCCTCTGCTATTGCTATCGCTATCCTTTTCCGCATTAATCGCAGTAGATTCGTCTTTATTCGAATCCTTATTCCACAAATGTAAAAGCGTATTATGTCGTTTCTTGCAAATGCGACAATTGGATCTTTTACATTCCTTAATATTGTGCGAAGGATCAAAACAATTGGCACAGAGTTTCAAATAATTAACTTGTTTGATTCTCTCTTGAACGTTCATGCGTTTAAATGCTTCACATTGAAAAATAGAATGGTTTTGTTTACAAAAATAACATGACATTGTTCTTTCAGTCGCTGTTGCGAAGGATCTTGTTTTTTCTTGTCGATTTGATTTGGAGGATTGAAACCTTGAAAATGTTTTATCAATGACCTTATTCTCAGCCTTGGACGTCTCGAGTTTTTCGAGTAATTCACATTTACCTTTAAGGAACTGTAATAACTCCTTGATAGTGGGAAGCTCCCCGCTAATTTTTTGAGATTCCCACTCTCGTCTCGTTATATTGTCAAATTTGTTACATAGCATGTAAACTAAAAGGGCATCCCAACTATCAACCGGCAAACCTAACATCTTGAGTGACATTAAATTCTTCACGAAATTATCATGCAAACTACGTAATTCGGTATGGGATTCTTTAAGGGCTATGGGACTGCCAAAAAGACTCTTTATGTAATTGTGAATAATGAGCCTTTTGTTCTCGTACCGATCTTTGATTAGAGACCACGCAACACTGTAGTTATTTTCACTAACTTCGACAGAACTAATCAAATTGAATGGTTCACCTTCCAGACAAGACTTTAAATAATAGAATTTTTGAATTTTACTTATATTTGCATTATTGTGCACTAGTGAATGATATGTATCTCTAAATTCCAACCATCGTTCAAAAGATCCACCGAAAGTAGGCAATTTAATGTCTGGTAATTTAAAATGTTGACCTTGAACTGAGCATGTTACAGAATTTGAATGTTTATTTGTATTTGAAACCGAACCTTCTCCTAAATTTCTAGGTTCACATTGATTAATAATATTCTGAGCAATACTAGTGAGTTCAAAATATGATCCTTCAAAGGAAATGAGTTCATTTGTTTCTTGTAGATCTTGTTCTTCGCTTGATGATTCCGTTCCAAACAATTCAAAGTCAATAGAAGCTTGCACATCCGTAAATTCATGTAAAATAGGTTTAATCTTGTCTAATCTTAGTTTTAGTTGAGTTATTGTGATATCGTCAACATTTTCTAAATCTAACGAATTTAAAAAACCTCGGAATCTAGTCAAGGTCGCTTTAAACTGACCTCTCTGAAATTTCAGCTTCGTCAGATTCGACATAATAAATTCTGAATTGTTTATTATCAACTAAAATTGTATTGTAGGTATATTGAATTGAATTTATTTTGAATCGTTATCGTAGGTACTTGTAGGTAACCCGTTTCTAAATATCAAAGGGTGAATTGTGAATTGGGGATAGCAATCGTAGGTACTTGTAACCCGTAATCAAAATATCGAATGGTGAATTGAAAATTGCAATCGTAGGTACTTAATTCTCGTCAAAATAAGGAATAATCTTACTTGGAATAGTATCGAGGAATCTCCTATCTCACTTTCTTGGTGTGATCTGAAGATTTTCTGGCACAAATCCGGCTCGAAGGGCCAATGTTTGGACTTCACTTGTTGAGGTCTTATTGAAAAATAGAATGGACTGTATATTGTGTATGTATAGAGTATAGTTCACTTTTATTAAGTCGAAATTACATCATCGAAATGCTAACGCAATACATTGACTTGACTTGTTACATTGCAATTTAGCCGGCGGTCTTGTCTCGATGGCTGACTTCTGTCTTCTCGCTTCTGTCGACTGCGCGTGCTCGCGCTTATCCCTTCTTCGCAACCAAGCGACGTTGTCGCGCTTCTCCACCGACGAATTGGGCTAAAACGGATATCTGAAGCACTGAAGATTTCATACGAACGCGTTCATCATATAGTTCACGTCAATTTGGACATGAGAAAAATTTCTGCGAAATGGATCCCCAAATGTTCGAATAGTGACCAAAAGCGTGCAAGGGTAAAAGCATCGCGTTCGATCTGTGCTCGATTTGAAAACGATGTAGACTTCTTAAACCGAATTGTTACTATGGATGAGACTTGGGTACATTTCTACGATCCCGAAACCAAGCAACATTCGAAGGAATGGCGACACTCTGGTTCTCCAAAACCTAAGAAGTTTCGTGTCCAAAAATCTGCTGGAAAATTTCTTGCTTCAGTTTTTTGGGATTGCCATGGAGTAATCATGATTGATTTTTTGGATAAGGGTAGAACAATAACTGGAGATTACTATGCGACATTACTGACCATTCTACGGGAAAAAATTAAAGAGAAAAGACGAGAAAAGCTATCCAAAGGTGTTTTGTTTTTACAGGACAACGCCCCAGTACACAAATCTCATGATGCCATGCAAAAAATTCGTGATTTAGGGTTAGAATTACGAGAACACCCCCCTTATTCACCAGATTTGGCTCCGTCCGACTATCATCTCTTTCCTCAACTGAAAAAAAGTTTAAAAGGTCGTAAATTTTCTTCCAACGAGGAGGTAATAAAAGCTGTGAAGGACTGGTTTGCAGAGCAAGAAGAAACATTTTTTTTGAAAGGACTAGAGACGTTGCAGGTTCGCTATAATAAATGTATTCAATTAAGAGGAGAATATGTTGAGTAACAAAATATTTTGGCATTAAAATTTTGTTTGGTTCTATAGTAGGCTAAGAATTTTTCAATATAGTCTCTTATGGTGGATAGTAGGGTCTTAAAATATCGTCTGAACTCTCTACTGGCTTGAGGGAAACATGCTTAAGGATGTTTTGACGTCAAAACTCAAACTGAACTATCAATATGTGATTTAATAAATGAAAGAGTACCGTAGGATTGAACAAGGACCGTACCGTTCACGTTCAGAAAACGAATCAAATATGGAAGTCTACAGTGGGAAAAAACATCGATGTTTTCGATACACCGGCAACAGTAGCTCCCGGAGCCTTAATCCGCGAAGTAGCGACAAAAAGTAGGGCCGCAAACAATTACATTGTAAGGACCGTAGTAATTTCACCTGTCATCACGGCCAAAGCGGTCGCGCCAGCTCGCATACATTACCCCGCTTGTTAACATTTAAACCACTCCGGCAAAAAAGCACCTACATAAAACGCCCCCCGTTTATTGTTCTAGTCGTGCCTCATTATTGCGACCGACGCGCGTGCTGCGGGCCGTTCCCACAGCCCACTCTGTTTAAATTTTTAATTAAAACTGCATATGGCGCACACCCGTGCGCTCTCGCACGCTGCTGCACTTTGATGCGAATTTTAATTATTTCCGATTGACGCGTAAATATTTCGTACGGCTTTCTGTCGCGCGCCGCTCAATTAACAACGCCGCTTTTTTCGTTTTCGTTCGTTGGATCGATTCGTTGCCTTTCGCGCTTTTGACTACAAGTGTCGGATTCGATCGCCGAGTTAATTAGATAAGTCCGTTCGGTTCGGGCATTTCGAGCGTCGACTTTGACGACCGCCGTACTCTTTTCGGTCGACAGTTCGATTAATCTCGCGTCGAAAAAGTGATTGGAATACGCGGAATTGCGAATCAAATCTATTCGTTTCATGAACTAAAAGAATCGCTGGTATAGATCTCATTCCAGGAGGAATTCCCAAAATTACCTCAAATGTGATAACTGCTACTTCAACCCTCTCTATTTCCTGGTGGAAAAGTTAATGAATAAATCGCTGAAACCTTTACGCCAACTGAAGGCACAAGATCGAAATGATGACGTGGCCAAGTACGCAAAAGTGTTTTTGCTTTTGTGACTTGAAGGGGACCTGGTACACGTCCAAGCTCGCAAGCTCCTTCAAAAATTGGGCTTTTTATTTCCATGATATCTCAATTCGTATGCGGCGTAGACCAACAATTTTTTTTTAATTAAAGCTTAATCATTTCTCTAGAATGTGTATTACTCTCTTTTCTGTTTTTCTTCGTATATTAGGAAAAAAACCTGGTGAGCTGTAATTTCATGGAAATCTGGACAAACGAACTGATGTTCGCGCCATGATCATAGAGCCCGAATATAGAACGACTATCATAGAATTACGTCTTTGTTATGGACCCTCAAAACCCTATATACAGTGAAATTTCACAATGCCATCGCCCCCTTCACTCAAACCTACCCCTACAGCCCTGAAGACGACCATCTTGAACGATAAAGCCCCCGTCACACCCAAGTCGCCAGCACATGTTTCCCAATGCTCGGGTTACATCGATGTGGCGAGATTTAATGAAGCAATTACTATGTCTGCAGTGTTTTCGACGTATAGAGTCTCGCTAGGAGCGTGGAATCGGTTTAGCCGCATTCAATCCGGCGGGGTTCCCTAGTAATTAAATTTTCCTGTATGGGGTCCGTTTTGTGCTCGCGCGTAAACATTTTTACCCGAACTTTCACTTACCCCGTCGACGGCGCACAGGACGGGGTTGCCAGCTTGGGGAGAATTCTCGTAGATTCCAGGATATTTCTCAAATGAGATAGAGATCGGGTGGAAATGAAGATTCAGAAGTTTCCTGACTTAGTTTCACAGAATTGAAAAAAATAAGTCTGCTTGCATTGTTGTAAAGATCAGTATGCAATTAGGATATTTCGTTGCTGAAATTTGACAACAATTGTTGGAAAATTTTATTTTTACTTTGCAAGATTTGTATGAAAATAGGATTCAGAATTACAATAATTTTTGCGATCATACGAAAACTCCCTTTCTTCAGAACAATTTTATTGAGAGATTTGGCAACATCGCAATCCACCCTTGCGTATAAGCAGGTCGGAACGCAGAGTAGGATTAACTCGATTTGATTACTTCGTGTTTCCCTATGGGGTGAGATTCAGTTTTGTTGTTGGAATTAGTTCGACTGAATTTGGGCGAAATATGAACAAAATTGTTTTCATTAAACAAGATTTACGTGTACTTTCTTACTGCTACTTGGATTTCAACATCAGCAAGTATTCATAACATATCGAAAATTAAACTAACAACATTGTGAACATCTCATCTGAAATATCTACACCCTGTAGAGAATCAGAATCTCGAGAAATGGTATAGGTAAAAAAAATCTCATTTGATGAGAGAAATCTCAAATGCATCAGTTGAAGACCCATCCTATATATTCTCAGGAACTCAAAGACAAAATGGGGAGTTTCCACAGGAAATTGAGGATTTCTAATGAAAACACCATTTTTTCATTTAGCACAACATGGTAGCTATACTCGTAAGGATAGATTTGCTACCAACAAATAAAAATTGGAAATTGGCGATGATGGGTAGAATGTCAGTTAACCAACTGAGGTGTGGTTCAATTATTAAAGTTTAATTTTTCGAAATATAATCTTCCGAGTGAAAATAAAAATAAGACTAATGGACTGTATACGTATATTAAATTGATTAAAACCCAACACAAATGAAAGTATAAATGTACCCAAAATAACAGAAGAAATATAGTCTTACCTATATATCAGCAAAATAGTCAACAGGATCCTGTCGATGACTCCTATTCCAATATAAAGATTGATCGAGCTCGACAAACGAATATGGAATGAAGCTGACGTGAAAATCCGTTGCTAAAAATGTCAAATTGTGCACACTTATCCTTGTGGTATTATAAAATAACCACGCCACTGGTAACAGTTTTTTTGTTCGAAATAATTCGCACAAATGAAAGTTTTAAATGAATGTCATTCGATTGAATCGAAATTACTACAAACTGCGAATCACAGAAAAAACTGAAATTTTCCGAATTCACGAAAGGAAGCAGAAAATGAGCAATTATCGGAAGCAGAATTATTCACGAAGTCAAACAGTGAACTGATTTGAATTATGAATATGAAACAAATATACGACATATGTGCTCCACAGCTGACGCGAGTTCATTTCGCACCTAAACAATGACAACTTCATATGGGAATTCCCCAGTATGGAGAAATTAATTTAAAAGGAATCAGAATTCTGAAAATTCGGAATAATTAATTTGAACCGTTCACTTGGCGTAAACAGGCGATACCACAGTCGCCCCTGAGAAAAATGTAATCTAACAGATATAAAATTCAAATTGTCAGTTGAAAGATTGTTTTATACATAAATCGTCCCTATCAAAAAAAAATCTGGAAAACCGAAGGAAAATCTACACAAGATTCGTTCCGAATCAACTCGACGAGTTCGAAGTCAACAGAGCAAAAACGCAACACAAATCCCCGTTTTCGCTTTTCCCAACGTTTTTTCAACGATTCCGCCCCTGCCTCGAGTCCCACTTCACGCCTTTGAAGAACAATTGACACAAACGCGTCGGGCGCCATCTAAGTTTTCCATTTAATGCACCGACAAACAGCCTGCCGGATTATTAATGGGGGTGTTATGTACTGAAATTAAGTTGACGTAGAAACAGCTCGAATGGCTGTTTTAACGAGAGCGAACCGGAGTTTGCGAGTCGTAAAGAGTGTATCGATGAATTAATTTTTGTTCGGAGCTGGGTACGCGACGGAGGGGGAAATCCTCCCTAATTGATTTCATTTTTTCACAAAAATTGCGCGTTTGGAGAAAACTACGGAAAAAAAATTTCGGGAAGAAAAATTGCTGTGGACACAAATTTCACGGTTGGAGAAAACTCCGGACACAAAATTTGCGGCGTTGGCAAAACTCCGGGGACAAAAATTGCGCGCTTGGAAAAAGTCCGGGGACAAAAATTGCGCGCTTGGAAAATCTCCGAGGACAAAAATTGCGCCGTTGGAAAAACTCTGGGGACAAAAATTGCGCGCTCGGAAAATCTCCGAGGACAAAAATTGCGCCGTTGGCAAAACTCCGGGGACAAAAATTGCGCGCTTGGAAAAAGTCCGGGGACAAAAATTGCGCGCTTGGAAAAAGTCCGGGGACAAAAATTGCGCGCTTGGAAAATCTCCGAGGACAAAAATTGCGCCGTTGGCAAAACTCCGGGGACAAAAATTGCGCTCTTGGAAAAAGTCCGGGGACAAAAATTGCGCGCTTGGAAAATCTCCGAGGACAAAAATTGCGCCGTTGGCAAAACTCCGGGGACAAAAATTGCGCGCTTGGAAAAACTCCGGGGACAAAAATTGCGCGCTTGGAAAAAGTCCGGGGACAAAAATTGCGCGCTTGGAAAATCTCCGAGGACAAATATTGCGCGCTCGGAAAAAGATCGGGGACAAAATTGCCCGCTTGGAAAAAATTGGGGGAAAAATTTCGGGTAGAAAATCTCCGGGGAATTCTGTTTAAATTGGGGAGAACTTCAATAACTCGCAAAAAGAATACAGTGAGAAATTCTCTGTTGCAAATTTGGCCTGTTCCATCGAAATTTCCACAATTTTCACCTCATTTCCCCTACACGGGATCAAATCTCCCCCTCCCCCTCGCCGACCATCGCAAATCCATACGTAGATCCCGATCCGACAAACTACATTCCTAATGGCGACCGACACATTATTTATATCCAGTGTAGGTAAACCCGACAACAATGGATTTGGAATGGCCGAAAGCCGATTTTCCACTCTGACCTACGTTGTGTGTTCGAGCACAGAGCGGCCACAGAAAACAGAGGGCATATGCAGCGGGGCTTATTTGCAACCTGTAGGTCATTTGCATAAAGAAACAACCGCGGGAGGTTTGTTTTAGAACATCATCACTGCGCTCTCAGGGCTCATTAATATTGCATGAATGGCGCCGTGTTATTCGGGGATATACGGAATTCTGATACAGGGGGGGGAGACAGGTTCAAATCGGTTACGCTGCTGGTTGGTTCGATGAGGTTTGGAAAGTACCGATAAAAATATCGTTATTTTCAACATGACACGTCTCTGCCTTACATCGAGTTATTTCAGGTTGAAACAACGGAATGATGTCACTATGGGCAATCCTATAAGTCTGTTTTGCGTCTTACTTCGTAACATCTGGACAAATTGAATGCAATTGAACTGCAATATTGTTCCATACGCCTTCAGTTGCAATTCTCGTTCTTTGTTTAAAAATACCCTTCTTCGACTGATTTATGGTCAGCTATTGAAAATGTTCTCAATCCAAGAATTTAGGTCAAGTTTGGGAGATTCATCTGCTTTTTGAGACAATAATCAGGTCCGGTGAACCTTCATTCAGTTTCTCCGTATAAGCTCCTAAAACTAAATATACAGAGTGTATTAGCCAAATGGAATAAATTCGTCATTCGATAACGAATAAATGAGGGCGTGTTGGGAAAAACCCTCGGACACGTCGATTTGTAATTTTAAATGCGCATATTTTTCAAGAAAAAAATATTATATAGGGTATTCCATGTGACCGTGGCCAATACCAACTTTCTTATTTCAAATGCAACCCCCTGTATATTATTTATTTTTTGGATTCTTCAGAGAATTCTAGACACAATTCATGCACAATGTCCTATACCTATCTTTAACTATTTCGGAAGTATTAAGTGTTTTCAGATTTATTGCAAAAATCAACGTTTTAAATGAAAATTATTTTATTTCACAAATTCGGTAAATTACACTTAAAACCTAATAAGTAATACTCATTATTTCTTAATTATTAAAAAAACAAAAAAAAACATTAATGTCAATGTAGGAAATGTCCAAAATGCTCGCAGCGAACGTCTTGGCAACATGCTAATCTGGTGTAGAATTTATCTTCTAACGTTACTCAACATTTCAGGCGTGACTGATCTAATCGCAAGAGTGATTCGGTTGTTTAGGTCGTCTAAGTTTAAGGGTTTCGTTTCGTATACAATACTTTTGACATATCCCCACAAAAAGTAATAATGTAAAATTGTAAAAAATTGTAAAAAATCTGAAAACACTTAATATTTCCGAAAAAGTTGAAGATAGGTATAGGACATTGTACATGAATAATGTCTAGAATTTTCTGAAGAATTCAAAAAATAAATAATATACAGAGGGTTGCATTTGAAACAAGAAAGTTGGTTTTGGCCACGGTCGCATGGAACACCCTTTATAATTTTATTTTCTTGAAAACTATGCGCATTTAAAATTACAAATCGACTTGTCCGAGCGTTTTTCCTAACACCCCCTCATTTATTCGTTATCGAATTTATTCCATTTGGCTGTTACATTCTGTATGGTGACATTCTTATGGTAGTTCAAGTTACATTTGGAAAACACATAACAGGATCGAATACCAAATCGTCCAAGGGTTCTCTCATTGGTCTGTAGATTCAAGAAATGGGATATTTTTCCCACTATAGTCAAAAATGGCAAATGAGAACACTTTGTTGGCTTGGCGAGGCGTTTTTCGAATGTGACAACCAATCCATTGTTGATCTTTCCCACTTTTATTCAGAGGAAATGAACCTCCTTTATTTTCGAGCCTGTCTTTAAACCCTATGTTACAGAGGCAAGCAGTCAGTAAAGTAGAGTAATCGAACAGTAATTCAAAATCAACACTTTGCTCCCTTGCTATACATTTTCATATAGAAGGTTTATTTCATAATTCCTCCTTGCTATACATTTTCATATAAAAGGAAGAGTTCACGAACGGTTTCATCGACTGTATTGAACAGAGAAGTGAAATAAAAGACGTGTTCAATATCGAAGGTTTTTATCCAAGAAAGAATGTGGGGCCATTGAAATCTATGAGCACATAAACAACATGAACAGAAAACAAGATCCCCATTGTTCATAGTGCATGATTGCCTGTCATCAGCAACACCATCACTGACCAGATGTCACTCATCAAGCATTGGGGTATCAGAAGCTATCTTGAGTCTATGTCCCCATAGATTCGTCGAAAAAAACAGGGATCCACTCCCTCTGCAAGAGTAGAACAAGAAGGAGTGCTCGGCTGAATAAGCCGCCAAAGCATTTCGTTCATTTCTCAACGAGGTGAACTTCGTAAAGTATTTCATAAATTAGCCGGGGCGAGACAGCGACAAATGCCGAACAAAGAGGGAGATAGCGTGTCGCTGAATAGCAACACTATATTAAGCGCGTTTCATAACGCGCGAGAGCGATTAACGCGGGCTTAAATAATGTCATATTATGCACGAATACACAATTACTAGACGTTTAAGGGACGTTAGTGAACTGTACCGTTTTATTCGGATTGAAATATTGCCGGTACTTTCCATCTCGACGGGTTTTCGGGCCTTTCATCGGAGCACCGGATTAGGATGATTCGATCGCTTTGTAGTGTGCTGTGTTTTGTTTCGGGATTCGATATGCACGAGTCTTTTGGGTCGACTGAACAGTTTGACCGAGTTTAGTCTTCGTCCCAATTTAGTAACGTGGTTTTGAAGCTCCATCTTGCCCAAAATTTCAGAGTCAATGAGGTATTTGACAGGGTACTATACTGGCAAATCGACAAATGAGAAAATTATGCACCATTATCCAACTGCAGCAACGAAACTTCTAACTCTAGCGATCGTAGATTACTCCCAAAAGATTGAAACAATAAAGAACCCTTGCCATTTCACAACAGACTGTCGAAGCGTCCATAACTTTAACCTGCAGTAAGTATTTCAAGATTTGAGCTTCTTCGTCAAGTAACCAGCATGTGTCAATTTTTTTTCAGTCTGAAGCATTCCAACTGATAATTAACAAAGAGTAATTGTATCCTCATATTCAGATCAAAGGCTTAATAAGGGTGGTTGTGATTCAATAATTTCAATTCTTTCTGATGAATATGAACGTTGTATGCTGGTAACTTTGAATGGCAATCTGAAACTTCATGACAGAACTGATAATCACCTGGATGTGACTAACTGCCGACGACATATCCAGAAACGGAAAAATATAATATTGATTCGGAATAATTCGTTTCAGCTTTATAATGGAACCTACTTTGAAACGAAAAAATCTTATCATTGCATGATGTTTCCAGAACTTTATAAAGATTTGGATAGGAAAGGAACATGTCATTGTCAGCTTGATTTGTGAACGATTTCACTATATCAGTGCAGGGATTCAGATTTTTAGCTAAGGATTTCATCTGTGCTCTTGTATTATACAGAGTGTAACAGCCAAATGGAATAAATTCGATAACGAATAAATGAGGAAGTGTTGGGGAAAACGCTCAGACACATCGATTTGTAATTTTAAATGCGCATATTTTTCAAGAAAATAAAATTATATAGGGTGTTCCATGCGACCGTGGCCAATACCAACTTTCTCATTTCAAATGCAACCCCCTGTATATTATTTATTTTTTGGATTCTTCAGAAAATTCTAGTCATAATTCATGTACAATGTCCTATACGTATCTTCAACTTTCTCGGAAATATTAAGTGTTTTCAGATTTTTTACAAAAATTAACATTTTGAATGAAAATTTTTTTATTTCACAAATTTGATACATTACACCCAATACGTACTTCCCATAAACCTCTTGATATGAAGAAAGTAAGCAAAAACGCCTGAAATGTTGAGTAACGTTAGAAGACAATTCTACACCAGATTAGCATGTTGCCAAGACGTTCGCGGCGAGCATTTTGAACATTTCCTACATTGACATGAATGTTTTTTTTAATAATTAAGAAATAATCAGTATTACTTATTAGGTTTTGAGTGTAACGTACCGAATTTGTGAAATAAAATAATTTTCTATTCAAAACGTTGATTTTTGCAATAAATCTGAAAACACTTAATACTTCCGAAATAGTTAAAGATAGGTATAGGACGTTGTACATGAATTGTGTCTAGAATTCTCTGAGGAATCCAAAAAACAAATAATATACACGGGGTTGCATTTGAAATAAGAAAGTTGGTATTGGCCACGGTCCCATGGAACACCCTATATAATATTATTTTCTTGAGAAATATGCGCATTTAGAATTACAAATCGACGTGTCCGAGCATTTTTCTCAACACACCCTCATTTATTCGTTATCGAATTTATTCCATTTGTCTGTTACACTCTGTATATCTGTATCAGTATAGGATTTCTTGTTATATTCCCTGCGCCCCAACATTTGTTCTATTGAGCTGAATAATCCAATGAATAAAAAATTTATGCACTGCACTGCCATCTGACGGTATACGTTTCTTATTTTTAAGGCTAAAGACTCTTAAGTCGAAAGCTTTGTTTCTAATGTAAATCGTAACTGAAAAGAATTTACCTCTCACCACCTTTCAGTGGTGTCATTCGGTGGCATGATTCAATGCAAACGTAGCTACCTTATATAAGTTTTCTTAACGGAAAAAAACTCATCCGAATTTTGTTTCGAAAAGATATGATTGACTTGATGCACTTTCGCAAGAAAAAAGTCGACATCGCTTCTTTATATGAAAGTATAAGTAACATCTGGAAAAAATTTCAGAGAAGTAACTTGATAAACACACAAATAATGTTCGCTCAATTTTCAGCTTCGAACTCAGCCATAAAAACAGGAGAAGCTTCTATCTTTCTACTTTATTTTGCCGTGTCGCTTGTTCTACCAGTGGTCCGAATGGAAAGTCTAAAATACGTATATTACAAAAAAAAGTACTCACCGGCATAGTTTGACTACCGTGCAAACTGTTGATAGCCGCCTGCGCTTCCTGATGTGAACTGTATTTCACGAAAGCACAACCTGAAACAGAGAAACCTGCATCAATTCCTCCAATCCCACCAAACCGCCGTATTCTTCCAACTCTAAATTCCCATTCATCGAAAAATTATCAGAATTCACCTTCCAACAACTCCACCGAAGATCTGATTAGAGACCGGTGCAGCATTTTCTCACGGCCGAATTATTTCCTTTACGTTTCCCGAGCAAAAAGTTATTATAAATTAAGAACCCCTTTCACCCATTAATTGAGAATTAGGAGGGCGCCACTGATTTCAAAGCAAATCTGCAAGTGAAAACTCCGAGACGGAGAATTCTATTCAATTTTTGTTCCAATTGGATTTCACCGTTAGAAACCGCATCCTTTGTAAATAAAAACAGGAAGGTAGAAGGATCGAGAGGACTTTTGAAGAGGGTGTTTCCTGGGAAAATTCTTAGTTAATACCCGGGGTTCAACTATGAGTAACAGTTGCTGAGAGGTCGAGTTCCTTTGGAGTAGGCAGATCGCGAACAATGTTGAGATCGCTGAGGTGTGTTTTAATTCGTCGAGCTGAGTTTTGTTTAGAGGAATCATCGAACCTTGATTTTATACCATTGAAAGTTTATCTTTTGATGGGTCTTCATACGAAGCCTTCTGAATTGAATGCCCTAGAACGACTGGGAAGTTTCTGAATAGGAAACGAAAAAATTTCAATAGTTCCCATTTTTAATTGTACGTTTCATAAGTTAGTTTTACGAGTGTGTAACCAAATATACTGCTCCACAAGAGTTAGGGATGTAATCTTCGAGAAAGTCGCTGTAAAATCGTTTAAACCCAATAACAACTTGAATCGATCCAATAAAAATCAATATGAGACATTTCGTCAATCTGGTCGCTTTTTTTCTGAAGTTTGGTTCTTTGCATATGCTTCATGAATGTTCTTATTTTGAAATGAAGTCAGTTTATCAACGGCTTCGATTTGAAACGAGTTTTCTGAAAATGCCAAGACGTAAATTAACAAACGCTGAGGCTAATAGGGCTATCGGAATGCTACAGGGTGGCCTAATTCAGATTGTGGTAGCGGAAGGGCTCCAAGTCAGCTAAAGTGTGATATCTCGACTTTGGAATAGGTTCGGAGAGACAGGTTCCGTGTTAGAAAGACCAAGGCTTGGTGAACAACGAAAAACAACACATGCTTAGGATCGTTTCATCACCGTTTCGGCGAGAAGAAACCCTACATCTACGTGTATAAAATGCTACAAAATACTCTTCAAAATGCAGATGGGGTCCAAGTTTCCATCGAAACCATCAAACGACGTTTGAGAGAGGTGAATCTAGGTTCTAGACGTCCATTAAGAGGAGTTCCATTAACACGTGACCATAAGCTTCAAAGACTGGAATGGGCAAGGCAACATATCAATTGGAACGATCAATGGCGTAGTCCTTTTCATTGATGAATCCAGATATGGACGATTTTCAGATTCTCGAAGAATAAGGGTATGGACAATCCCACTCATACCCCGTAATCGTCGCTATGTCCAAGAAGTCCATCCATTCCGAGGGGGTAGTGTTATGGTATGGGCCGGAATATGTTTCAACGGGCGCACAGATCTACACATTTGTCCTGGGAATATGACCGCCTTACACTATAGGGACCATGTCATTGACAATTTCGTGCCAAATTTTCACGCTGCTATTGGTGAAACTTTTCAATTTCTAGACGATAACGCTAGACCGCACCGTGCAGCCTTAGTTGATAATGTGCGCGAGGAGCTTGGTATTCCACATTTACCAATACCTCCGCACTCACCAGATTTGAATTACATAGAACATGCATGGGATATGCTCCAAAGAAGATTAGATAATCATCAACCTACCCCAGAATCCTTAAATGATCTGAGAGAGCTTCTGCCCCGTTTATGGAACCAAATTCCCCAAGAAATGTTCAACAACCTCATGTATAGTATGCAAAGAAGATGTCAAGCTGTTATCGATGCCCTTGGAGGCCATACATTGTATTGATAGTCTCAAAAATGCTTGAATTCTCTGGGAATAAAATTTCGTTATTTCACTCGATTTTTCTTAACCACCCTGTACACGCTGCAGACCTACAGGTTAAAATTAATTTGCAACTTGAAATCATATCAATATGAATTGTCATCACATAAATCTTATTTTAACTATATTCTTTTGCAATTTCAGTCAATATCCCTAACTCATGTGGAGCAGTTTATTTAATTCCATCTCCAGAGGATGGGTCACAAAATTTCCGAACATTCTCAACTTTCGTGGAGCATAGAAACCAATCAAATTCAAAGGGTGGACTAAATCTCTGACAGCAGAAATTCCACGCATCCCCCGACCCTCTGGCGAGAGTTTCAACGTGGCAAGTTCTTTCCTACACCCGAGAAGACAATGTTGCGTTCACTGAGGCGTTTATTAATTTATAAAGCGGGATCAAGACTTGTTTCGTGAAAATCGCCAATTAATCGAGGACCCCGAGCTCCGTCTCCTGTAAATATAGACTGGGGAATTCCAATATAGTGACACGATACCTCCGACCCTTCCCTCCTCTCACTCCTTTGACGATATTCGGTTTCACTCTGCCGTGAAGATACGCGAGGAGTAAGGAATCTTCCTCTCGGATCCTCTTCATATTTCAGCATTAATATCGGAACGATTAAAATGTGGCGCAACCAAAAATCCGCTGCTTCTTTTCACTCTCGCAAACCCCAAAATGAGCTCCGGGCGCCAAATCCCGGATATGTTAATTTCGAAAGACAGCCAAGGTATTCCGGGGAGATTAGGGCGAACTTCCAATTCTGATAGCAGTTAACTTTCGGATATCATAAAGTAGAGCTAGGAATTTAATAAAAGTTTAATTAGAAATTTTCTTCATAATTGTGAAATTAGCTGGGATGGCGTTTTGTTTCTGTAACCCAGTTCCTACCGAGGGAGGTAAATTAGATCGGAAAGTAATGCAAGAAAGGGGAGTGGAAGATCGAAGTTTCTGATGCGATATGAAATTGTGAAGGAAATTTCGGTTAGGATATTTTCAAGCCAAGTTTACTCGGAAAACAGCTCAGTTCTCCTCCTTCACCCTTTTTCATCGATATGGAAAAGATAAACAACATTGAAGGAACGTAAAACGCAAACTTCAACATTTTTGTTTTCGTTTGTTATTATCACGCTGCATGAATATTTTTTTCTGTATTGTTTGTTTGGTTTGTTTCAGATACTCTTCTTCTAATTCATGTTTGAATTGAATCGTTGCTTCCATTTTGTATATTTGTTTTGAGGTAAATGTAATACACTTTTAACGTTTTTGATATTTTAATGTTTTAGAAAATTGATTCAGAATCTACACTGCGCAAAAAAATTAACGCACATTCTGAAAATATGAATTTTAATGAAAGTTAACTCTACATTGACTTTATAACTTATTTTTTATGTTCTCTCGGGAAGGTTTTGAACGAAACAAGACACATTAAATGGAAGAAAAATTCAGGATTTCACCGAGTCTTATGTGAAAGAAGAGACATGAACAATTTTCAAAATACTGAAAAGTGATTTAATACTTGGTATTTCCACCCCTTGCGTTAATTACAGCTCGGCAACGACGGTCATACTCGAAATGAGTGTTCTGATCTAATCCTTCCCAGATTTCTCCGAGTTGGATTCCTAAGTCATTAAGAGTAGCTGGATGATTTTCTGAACTTCTCAGCCTTCTATTGAGGTTGTCCCAAACCTGCTCAATCGGATTGAAATCTGGACCTCTTGCTGGCCATTCCATTCTAGAGACTTCAACCTGTTCAAGGTACTCCTGAACGATGCGCGCACGATGGGGTCTGGCATTATCGTCCATAAAAATGAAATTTTCACCAATGTATGTGGCAAATGGCACTACATGCTCTTCAAGAATGTTCCTTATATACTTATCAGCGTTCATAGCTTCATTATCAACAACCACTAGGTCTGTGCGAGCAGTCGAAGATATTCCACCCCATACCATAATCGATCCTCCCCGAAACCAGTAGTATTCAGGAAATTGCACGGAGCATATCTTTCATGTGGACGTCTGTATACAAGGGAACGTCGATCACAATGGTAGAGGCAGAATCTAGACTCATCTGTGAAGAGAACTCTTTCCCAATCGGCCTCTTTCCAATGGATATGCTCTCTCGCAAAATCCAAACGCGCCCTTCGATGGGCTGGGGTAAGAGCTGGGCCTCTTGCCGCGACACGAGGCCTTAAATCATATTCTCTCAGGCGATTTCTTATTGTCTGAGTGCTAATTTGCACCTCATAAGTTTGCTCAAGCTGATTTTGGAGGCGAGCGGTTGCAAACCGTTGTCTCAACGAAGAAACTCTCAAGTAACGTTCTTGAATGGCAGTTGTTACCCGTGGTCTACCCTGTCCTGGTCTTCAGTCATTCATACCTGTCTACCTGAATCGCTGCAACATTCTGGACAAACTTGTATGGGAAACTCCAAACCTTTCTGCAAGAAGCAGTGCAAGAAAACCATTATCTTGGTAAAACAATCAGAGTACAAAAATTAAAACAGAACAACCTTGGTAAACTAATCAAGGTACGGAACATCCTGTGATTGCCTATATCTCTATGGAGAAATCGACAAGATCGCCATTGGACCAGCCCCAGAGGAACCATTCAAATGGCCACGATTTCGAGGATATAGAACGATTTTATTATTTTGCCTTTTGTATTGGTTTGCTTCGAATGTTGATGTTTGCTCTGTTTTCACAATTTTTACATTTTATTTTTATGACTTGTTTCACAATAATTATTTGGGTAGGTGTTATTCTAGATGTTGTCTCATTGTAATTAACCTTTTTCAGTACTGATGAATGTTGACGAAAAGTTGACTCATAAATAAAGTTTTGGACCACCATTAAAAGCATGTATATACAAGTGGAAGTTACACCTTGTTTATTGAGTGCCAATAATGTTATTTCCCAAAAATCTCAGGAACATTAATGTTTCAAAAGACTGTTACCCAACACTCTCCTTCAAAAACACACCAATCGATGATGAGCACTTCAAAGCATCGCCCTAACCGAACCGAATTTGCCTCACAGCCTAATTTGCATTCGAGATTCAATAACAGACCCTCAGCCTTCCCCACGTGCACGCTCGCCCCTCGTGCCTACAGCGTGAATTCTTCATATCCTTCACTCTCACTTATTCCGCAGACAAATCCTAATTATGCTCGGGGGTGAATGATCTAATACGCCTTCCCATCGGCAGAGATTGCGCCTCTTCCAAGTCTCTAAGCGTCTATTCGATCATTTGCGCTGGCAAAACCAGGTAATTGAATTCGTGGTAAATTTCTAAGCGGCCTTCAGTGGATCTCGGTTCGAGGATTAATCGATGAATGTCATATGGTAGGTTTCACCATCAAGAGATATCTCTACTAAATAATAAGAAGATCATGTTGGTGATCAAAATATTGGGCAGATCCCTTCACGATGTTACTCCACATCGAATACTATCACCCTCTTAATCTTTCGAAAAAATAGGAACTTATTGCCATTCCCTGGAGATTCTAAGCTATCCACAACGCCATAGGATATGGGTCTAAAGCCAAAGATGATGTGGCTCCATGAATATAATAGTATGAGAGTTCTCCATAAGAATTGGGGGAGTATAGAAAGCAGAGAGAAATGCGATAGCTTTAGATTTTTACGATGTGCGTATATAAGATCACCCTGTCGATTCGAATGTTATTTTATTGGCAGTTATCTGTAGCTGCGTGTGGAAGTGCCGAATGTGAAACGTTTCCCTTGCTTCGCTGTTAGAGAATACGTTCTTGGAGCTCAAAATGTGCAATTTTATCAAAACTTCCAGCACATCCAAAATTATTAGTGCACCTTTCAAACGAAGCTGTTTTCTGGTGAATGAGTTTCTCAAGGTCGAAAAATTTGGATCTAATCTGCTTCTTCATTGCTGACTAAGATGAAAAAATTCCAATTCCGCAGCTCGTGACGAACTCAGATTAAATACTTATTACAGACTCGGGCCCCACAAAAATTAAATACCTCCAAACAGGGTCTTACCTCAGATGCCCCAGTACCAAGTTATTTACATGGTGAAACGTTCGTTCAAATTATATTTACCGAGAAATTGAAGCGAGAAGACGAGGGGGAACAGGGGCACATCCCGGCATTTTTAATTCACTCCGAAATCTAATATTTCCCAGCGAAACTGCCGCTCTTGTTGTACACCCGGAGGTATTTCATTTTGACGAAACAACCTCGATTTTCATGAATATATTCGAGGAATTACTTGTATTAGGTGAGGAACGTGGAGGAGAACATGATTATGGGGATATTTGGGAGGAAGATACAATGAATTTGGCGCAGAGGAGCACACAGCATCCACAAACGACGATCGCACCCAATTTTCAAAATTGCTGCTTCAGAAATCTCTTTGTTACACACCTTCATTTTATGAACGGAAGAGCGTTCAAATTGAGTCACTCTGTATGTAATTCTGCATCAAGATTCACATTAAAACTAAATCCTCTATTTCAGACGATGATTGTAAAAAAAATAGGAAAAAAAGTAAATCTTGAAAATCAGACGATGATTGTAAAAAAAAAATAGAAATTCAAATACAAACAAGGATGAATAGAAAGGAATTCCTTACCTTTGCTAGCACCGTCTGGTCCTCTTAAAATAGTACACTCTTCTATTGTTCCGAAAGGAGCAAATAACTGTCTGACATCTTCTTCAGTTTGTTGCTTGCTGAGCATACCCACGAACAGCTTTCGATCTGTGTACACAAAACAACCTCATTTTAGAATCAACGAAATCGAAGATTGCAATTTAGAAACAGCCAAACAAACTAGCCTTGGTGCATTTCCATGTATTCTTCGCTAAAATTGAGACAGGCGTGCAGGTACTCGGTAACTGAAGACTTAAATCCTCTTATTAGGTATTCGATTGAAGAGTTGCAATTTGGTGGAGGCGCCAGGTCAAAAACTTATTGGTTTTCGCGATATCTTTGAATTTCATGGAGTAATGGACTCGGTGAACTATTTTAGGATATCTAGATTCAAATTGCATCGTTTCTGTGGCTATAAAGCCTGTACTCATCAGTATTGGTGATGTGAGGGATCATGTTTGCGAAAGTTGCAAAATGGCGAAAGCACCTAACCTTCTTTTTTTCTTCCATTATGAGATAAATTGAACAAAAAATATTCTGTGGTGTTCTTGGGAGCTTCAGTTACCGAATACGTAGCCGCCTGTATGATAGACATTCAAGGAACGAGCTAGCACACGATGATAACATCGGATCTAGTTGTCACATGACGACACTAAGGCAGGGTTCGGATAATTTGGAGACTGGAGGATGAGGAGGATACCTGAGGGGATGGGCAACCCGACCTAGTGGCTCTAACGTTGAGTCATCATAGAGAAGGCGTTCTCGATTTTTGTCATTTCGGGACAAATAAAGGGATTTTTCGGGGTGTGTGCCAAACAACATTTAATCGCTTCGTAGATGTCAGAAATGCGTTCTTTTAATCTGGTTGGTCAAGATCTAATCTTAACTAATGATGCTCAATTACAATTTTTCACGTTTGTGTACCTGAACGAAATTTTTTTCAACAAGTAGATGTGAGATAATATGGGAATTTCGTAGGGTATTTCATGGGAAAGTGGTAAACAGAGCTCTAGCCCCTGCGTTCTTATTCTTATAGGGTGTTGCTAGATGTGCCAAGAAGCTCACAATATCGATCTAACACTTCCACTCACCGCATCTAAGTACCATAGATTTCTGCGTCAATTCCATCCTGGTTCTAGGAGGGGTGTTGATCAAAGATAACTAAGTACATTTAAACACCATCTAACAACACCAAATCCACCGCGTACACTTATGATACTTACCTGGATTCCATTAGATAATCTTTTTGAAAAACTTTAAACTTCTCTCTGGGTTTTGGAAATTTTGTTTGAATAGGATGACGAGAATTCTTCTCACGACAAGGAAACTTCATTCGGAATTCATAAGAATATTTATACTAATACTTTTGCTTCAACCTTAATCGGACGTCGAAAAAATTGATGTTTTTTGAAAAAACTCCTAAGAATTATGCCAGCGAAAGTTGAAAGAATTTGTGATAATACTTCTTTTGAAGAATAAGATATAAGTCAGCCAATAGATAAAGCAAGACTGTGACCAAATCAGAAGTCACAACAGTTAGTAATAATAAATTTTTTGAACAAATTGACAAACAACAATACTCAGAGCAAAAATTTGTTAGATGATGAATAGTTTATAAGAAAAAATCTTCATTTCAAGTCAAAAGAACGTGGAATGAAAGTTCTTTTGGAAAATTGTGTATAACAAAATTCGGAAAGATGTGTAATGAAAAATATTTCGAAGAATAAGACAAAACAGTAGTGGAAAAAATTGGCAATGGTGAATCTTTTCGAGGCTTCTCATAATAGTTTCCACACCTACAGTTTTTGGTACAGTGTTGTGTTCACCTCGTTTTCGGCTGTTGACGTCTTAGATGAATACAAAAAATGCATTCAGGTACACAAACGTCTAAGACAAACATCGAACGAACGAGCTGTATATAAAGAAACTGGCTGGCACACAATATTAAAACAACGCAACGCAACTACAACAGTCTAATACGCACGAACGACAATGGCACAACAAGGACAGGACTTGTGGTCTTACTTGACCGGTCGTGGGTGAGGGAAGGCTAGCTTTATCCTCGTTACCTTGCTGCCCCCCTACTTCCAGGAGACGCCGCCGCTGAAGCTGTGGGCCGCCATGGCTCGTTCTGTAATAAGTAACAGTAAGAGCAGCGGCGTCGGGTGGTGGTTTTTGGAAGGGGCCGCGGTGTGTAACCCCTTACTTCGCACTTTTTTTCGTCCACGTACTTTCGGAGTTTTGGGGATTGGAGAAGATTTCATCAAATTGTCACAGTGTGAGTTGTCGATAGGGAACGTCTCTAACAGAACTGACCTGATTAATTAATTATAGAATCACATTACGCCATCTATGCAGATATTTAGGGCTTCAAGTTATCCTTCCAATCAAGCCAGTGTATCGAAAAGGATTCTATTAATTTCATGAACCAACCCTTAACAGTATGTCATAAAATATTGAATTCATTTTTTGCCTTTAATATCATACCCTCCAAATCTTCTATTTGGCTCTAATCGGAAGGAGCAACATGATTCTGATATGTAGGTCGATGATCCTCCAACACGAATCGAATGGGGAGGAGACAAGACTTTTATGGGACCTTTTAAAGAGGTCCCTTATCAATGCAAGCGAGCGCAAGTTATCGGCCGTATAAACCAAAGGAGCGGAAGACAAAGGGAAACATCAGTCAGCGACAGTCGTTAAAATACGCAAAGTTTAAGTAAATTCGGCGATTCTCGGGGAGAAATGAACCGGATAGGAGCCTAAAAACGTCGGGGGCGGTATCCGGTATCGGATCGATGTACCCAGTTAACGTAACCAGTGTTGTTACCTGATATTCTTCAGCGGAGAGTCTCGGGATTACGAAACTGAAAACGGTTCTTTCAGACGCGTATACGCGAACGTCGGTCGGGTTGCTTTCCTAATGACTCCGGAGAAAAAAAGGAAGAGGATGAAAGAGGTCTTTGACACAGGATGGTTTCTGTACACGTCTACACGATTCTGGGTCAGTGAAAATACCTGAATATTTAGGGGGAGGGTGCTCTGTGGCATTAAGAATCTGTCATAAAATCAAGCATGGTTTAATCATGAAGTTGTCCCAGAATGGGAGCCAGATGTGACTTATTATGCCACACAAATAGACCATTTATCGGATCCTGCAAAGTGGCAGTGGAACAAAACATTTACCGGAACGCAATTATCTAACCGGTCGTCCGCATTCAAACAACGTAAAAATCGTTCACCCCCATTATACCCACAATCGGGTTTCCATCCTTTCAAGCCATAGTAAAACTTTGTCATCAGAAACAGTTAGCAGTTCTCCCAACTTTAATAGCTCCAATTCTGGCCCGGATTCGAGCAACGGACGCTTGATTATAGCAAGTCATTAACTTTTCGAATCAAGTTACAAAACACTATTACCGGATCTTTGCGGAAGGGAGAATGGAAAAAGGTGAACTGATCTGTACTGAAATGGGCCCAGCATGAAGTTTTCATCATCATCGAGACTATGTAGAGACAAGGAAAGTTTCTGTAGCTTTCTCATAAGGACTGAACGAGAATAAATTCGCTATCACAAAAACGCTTATATCTTTTGAATAACTGGACCGATTTCGAAAATCAAACTCATTTTCGAATCATCTTCTAATTTTAATGAAAACTGTTTTTACAATAAAAAAACAAAACTATTTTTTACAAAATTCATGGATTTTTTCTGGAATTCTTCTCATCATGCTTCTTATAGTGTTCTCAGTCACTTTCTGGGATGCTGTCTTCCACTTTTGCTTGAATTCCGCTAATGTTTTCGTTGATTTCTTAGTCTTCTTCAATTCTCTTTTTACCAGGGCCCAATATCCATCGAATGGAATGAGTTCTGGGCAATTTGGTGGACTGGCCTCTTTGGGGACAAAAACCATCTCATTAGCTTCGTACCATTCCTTGGTGGCCTTGCTGTAGTGGCATGAAGCTAAAGCTGACCAAAAGATTGTTGACACATCGTGCTCACGTGAAAATGGTAAAAGTAGCTTCTTCAAGCATTCCTCGATGTATATCTTCGAGTCAACAGAACCTTGGCCAACGACAAATTTGCTCCTTTTCCCACAAGTGCAAATTGTTTGCCAAACCAGGAATTTTTTAGGAAACTTTGCTTGTTTCTTTGCTCTTGATTTCGCTTCTTGATTCTTCACAGCGTTCCTGTCTGGCACTTTCTGCACTTTGTATGTTCTAAGCCCACAACTCGACTTGATTTTCTGAACGGTTGACTGCGAACAACCCACTATTTGGGCCACTTTCCGTCCTGAAAGGTTGGGATTCTTCTGAAAAAGGCTGATGGCTTTCTTCACTTTTTTGGGCTATGAAACCCCTTTTTCCTCCCGGTTCTTTACTTGCGGTTAATTGTAAGATCTTCGTTGAAGCGCTTAACAACTCTTGATACCGTTTCCGGACGAATGCGAGCCTCTTTTGCGATTCTTTTGAAGCGCCATTTTTGATTATTTTGAAAAAGTTTCACTATAAATTCTCGTGTTTTCACTTCGCTTGACATTTTGCGACAGAGAATTGGAATATCTATGAAGTGAATGTTCCACATGTTTCTGATGTTCATAACAAAGCTAACTATGATCAAATTTTGATTTTTTGTCAATTGGTTCAAGAGATATAGGCGTTTTTATGATAGCGAATTTATTCTCGTCCAGTCCCTAACAGACATGTTCCCAGAATGTTTCTTTGTTGGGACCTATGTAAAAGTGAGCTACTTATTGCAACAGAGTTTCTGATGGGACACTGTCCTTTGAGGAATCTGTCACTCAATACAGTTTGAGAACTGCTGACCTAATCAAACTAATGAATTTGGCTGAAATACCAAAGGTTTTCTGACTTGGATCAGATGAAATAAAAAAAACTGAGCAAAGATGTTGGAGTCAGCCTCTTTTTGCGTTTTGAGTCGTTATGAAATCCTAAGAAGAAACATCAAATAGGAAGATAGATCTTGATGAAGCAACATTCTGGCCAAATCTTCTTGGCTTGGTGTTGAAATTTCCCAGTAACTTCAGTCCAGGAAGATACTAAGTTTGTAGGGACCTCAGTAAAAGTGAGCAACTTACATATTGCAACAGAATTTCATATGGGACACTGTCCTCTAAGGAAGCATGTAGACCTAAGAAGGACGACTAATGAAGTATAAGCAAGAAAGAGAAAGAAACTACTGAACTTCCAATAAAAGAATACGTCAACACGAAGAAACTTTGAGAAATAAAACATAACAAGGGTACATCAATGCTCTGGAACAATATTAAGAGTTGTGGCTTGAGACATATTCATGACACTTGTTTATCAGGGATACGTAAGGATACTTTGCTCTACAGTTTGTGATTCTTTATGGGCTTTGTAGCCGTTCCTAATAGACATTTTCAAGGCTACAAGCATTCTTGCTGATACGAGAAACAAACATTACAGCAAGCCTCAACAACCAGATCATTCGATTTAGGCCGAGTGGACGATATGAATTTGAACCGTTTCCAAACGTCAGAAACAGTATAACCGATCGACCCAGAGCTAAATGAGCCCCCATTTCCTGGTAGAGATAGAGCTAATAGATCAAAACAGCAGGGAGCATCTGAATTCTATCAGACGCATCCGACATGACGCGAACCAGCCGTCAACTAGCAAATGATTGTTTTGTCTCCCAACTTAATCCATTCTGGACTGTATCCCGCCAAAACAGCCCATTTATCTATCTACTTCCCGTTGGAACATCAGAAATTCAAGGGACAATAAACGATTCTCGTCTCCATCCATTATGAAGATAAGTACGGGCTTTGCTACCCTTTGTGTTGTGATAAGAGACTCAAGTGTCGCTGTAGGACGCGTCACAAACAGGGGGCGCCATCTAGCAGAGACTCACATGCATGCTTCACGCCACTGGAACGTGCTGATTAATGTAAATACCTGCCGTTCTCCTTTCATCTCGAATTGTATGGCGTTCTGTGCTTGAAGCTACTTGCTCGTCTTTCTGTCTGACGCAGGATTCACGGTCGTTTAAGTATGAAGTGCCTTTTTTCAGGTAATTAGCCCGGAGGTACATCCAATTGTGAAGAATTATATGGAAAGCTTTCGTGTCTTTTCGTGCTCGAAAATAAACAGAGTACGAGAGGACGCCTTTTTAATAATCGGAAGCTCCGACAAAGAGTCACTCAACCAGCCATTCGCCATCGATTAAAAGCAATGGGAATGATCCGAATGGTAGGAAAAGAAAGTAAATCCTCAGAAGTTTCACACTGCTGATTTTTGACAGAAACTCTCCCTTTCAAGTCAATAGAGCATCCCTTAATTAAGTTCAATTCCAGAATTCGATGGCAGCCCGGAAAATATTCATAAATAGATTTCATGTTTGTTCTTCGGATCTTGAAAAGTTTCGGCTGAACCTGAAAGTTTCGGTCAAAGGAAACCTTAGCATCAAAAGCCCGAAGCAGTATCCAATTTCTTAATATAATATTGCCACACTGCTCCAGATCTTTGCGTAATTATGTATTCATCTTTGATAAGATTTATTTGGGCGGTCTGATTAAAAGGATGTTGGGAAGGGGTACTAATTATACTCAGTTGGCTATTAAAATTTCATGATTTAGGTCGATGAAAGGCTGCGAGTAGCGCAGTTTGGAAAAAGGAGCTTTTTCCACTTGAAAATATCTGGGGAGTCTAGATTTCAGGTGTCATTAGTTCATTTTTTATAAAATGGGCATGTTTGTGATTCGCAAATTCATACAACCGCCATTTATGAACTTTCAAGTGTCCTTGTAACAATTTGATGAAATCTTCAAAGAGTTTCGTAATCTAGAACATGAAGCATAAAAAATTGGGTCTTACCTCCGCGGTTTTCACTGTCCGCTGGTTTCACTTGTATAGGGCGGTTCATCTGAAAATAAAACAATAATTCAACGAATAAGATCGTGAAGGTCACAACTAAGTTAAAAATGCGAAACAGTTATTCATGCGTTAAGGATCATAAAGACGATCATAATGGAACAAGTCGTAAACCGTAAATCAGATGGTTACACCGCGAAAAAATCCAAAATTTATACTAAACAATATGTCACAAAGTTTGTAACTGGCAGCATCAATGAAACATATTGATTCAAAAAAGTTGCTATGAGAATTGGACTAAGTGGAGCATGAAAATGAGAGGATCTGACAAATATGCTTGTTGGAAATTTAATTGAACAAGCTCTCAAAAGCTCCTCACTTCAGGTTCTTTCTCTGATATTTTTGTTGTCACAGAACGAAGAGTTAGGTTCGAATATTCTTAAGTAAGCCTTGTTACCAGTTTTAAGTAGTGTAATAAATTGAAATATTTTGGTTGACTTCTGAAATTTATATGCGGGGCTCCGAAAGTTACTTTGTTGCTTATCGGTATGGTACAGGATACCGGCGAGACAATAACGATTGAAATGATTGATTTTAGGGTCGAGTTTCCTTCTGAAACTGACGATATCAGAAAATCTTTCACGAAATTGGTGCAGACGACAGCAGAAAAATTCGAGGCTCAGATCGTGGGATTTGCAACGTGGCAGTACACGAAAGTTTCATATGAATCGCATCATGCTTTCGGATCCCAGCCACAGGTGGTGAAAAAAGGGAAATCTTCAATTTGCATTGGAGACGAAAAAGAGAGTAACTGGAGAAGCCTTAAACGGGAAGGTTCTCAGTGTACTCGGGATGCGGTTTCAAGAAAGGTTTAAGAAGTCTTCAGATTTTGGAAGTACGGTCTCAAAGCGGAGACGGAAACAGTTGAGTTTGAATCGGAAGTTAAGGAGTAGCTGGAGAAGTCTCAAACGGTATTTTTTTGTCGCAATCAGCCAAACACTACTGTATATGGATCCATGCGGTTTTTGATTTGGTTTTAAATGCATTTATACACTGCGCAAAAAAATTAACGCACATTCTGAAAATCTCAATTTTAATGAAAGTTAACTCTACATTGACTTTATAACTTATTTTTTATGTTCTCTCAGGAAGGTTTTGAACGAATACTGAAATGCTGATAAGTGATTTAATACTTGGTATTTCCACCCCTTGCGTTAATTACAGCTCGGCAACGACGGTTCATACTCAAAATGAGTGATCTTAAAATGTTCTGATCTAATCCTTCCCAGATTTCTCCGAGTTGGATTCCTAAGTCATTAAGAGTAGCTGAATGATTTTCTGAACTTCTCAGCCTTCTATTGAGGTTGTCTCAAACCTGCTCAATCGGATTGAGATCTGGACTTCTTGCTGGCCATTCCATTCGAGAGACTTCAACCTCTTCAAGGTACTCCTGAACGATGCGCGCACGATGGAACTGGCATTATCGTCCAAAAAAATGAAATTTTCACCAATGTATGGGGCAAATGGCACTACATGCTCTTCAAGAATGTTCCTTATATACTTATCAGCATTCATAGCTCCATTATCAACGACCACTAGGTCTGTGCGAGCAGTCAAAGATATTCCACCCCATACCATAATCGATCCTCCCCCGAAACCAGTAGTATTCAGGAAATTGCACTGAGCATATCTTTTATGTGGACGTCTGTATACAAGGGAACGTCGATCACAATGGTAGAGGCAGAATCTAGACTCATCTGTGCAGAGAACTCTTTCCCAATCGGCCTATTCCCAATGGATATCCTCTCTCGCAAAATCCAAACGCGCCCTTGGATGGGCTGGGGTAAGAGCTGGGCCTCTTGCCGCGACACGAGGCCTTAAATCATATTCTCTGAGGCGATTTCTTATTGTCTGAGTGCTAATTTGCATCTCATGAGTTTGCTCAAGATGATTTTGAAGGAGGCGAGCGGTTGCAAACCGTTGTCTCAACAAAGAAACTCTCAAGTAACGTTCTTGAATGGCAGTTGTTACCCGTGGTTTACCCTGTCCTGGTCTTCGGACATTCATACCTGTCTTCCTGAATCGCTGCAACATTCTGGACACACTTGTATGGGAAAGTCCAAACCTTTCTGCAATTCTTGTGTATGTCCACCCTTCTTCTCGCAAAACTACCGCTTGGGCACATTCCTCTTGGGTCAAATTGCGTGTTTCGCGTTGCATAGCGATCGAGTGTAGAAAATCAAACGAAAGAAAAACTATTGATCACTAGAATTGATCGAGAACAACTGATTTTAGAATGGAGCCAATACATTCAAAATCTGATATAATAATCTTTTTTTAATCCTGCTGGGAGAAAACATCTGTATTGAAGAAAAACGTTGAAAGTGGATAACATATGCAGGCATAATTCTGATAAAAATAATTATCATTGAGAACACCTTCAGTTCTAGAATAAATTTGAGATTTCCATAATGTGCGTTAATTTTTTGAGCAGTGTATAATTTTTAACCTGTGCAGAAATGTATTGAATTAACTATTTATTCATTGCTGAAGTTATGCGTCCACTTAAATCGAGTGATATTCTCAATTCTATTCATATTATTTGAAATTTGTCGATTATCTATTGAACCGACAGGATAATGGAGCCAGGATAATATACGACTGTATCCAGGATAATCTTTCCACCATAAAAGTGAAATATTTCAAGACCACCAAATGATCGCGACAACATACAAAGATAAACGCTTTAGATACCCTATCAAAGACCACTCTCCCAATCCAAATTTACAGCCGACGTTATCGGTAGATCGAAATTGCCCTCCAATACCTCCAGTCGCCAGTGACATTGTTATCTCTTATCGCAACAGGGCCATACCTGACGCAACATGTTTGCATTTAACAGCCCGATGCCCAAACTCTTACACTGCGACATGTTACTTGGTAGACGCGACAATTACCTATTATCGCCTTTAATTGTGGGCGATAATGAGCACGTGTTCGATAATCTAGAGGGCGTCATTCACTTAACACTTGCATGATCCCGATAAGGCCGGAATCAATCAAAGTTATTCACGCGCCAACGGTTTGCTGAAATCTCCGGGGAGACTCCGGCCATTATTAATTTGGGGTGTGGAGGGGCCGGGTGACAAGGTGGCGGAATGTGGCGGATGTGTAATAACGGATCCGTTTCCTGTCCCGCCGAATTTCACGTCCGTCCACTCATTTGGGGTCGATTTGGATCGGATCGTTTTTTCTGACGAAAATATTATTTCATTTCGTGAATGGTTTGAACGAGCCTCTGGGACTCCCTGTAGGGTGGAAATTATTGAAGTTGTATCGATATTGGTCAATATACAGGAGGTTACAATGGATGAGACTTGGGTACATTTCTACGATCCAGAAACAAAGCAACAATCGATGGAATGGCGACACTCTGGTTCTCCAAGACCTAAGAAGTTTCGTTTTTTGGGATTGCCATGGAGTAATCATGATTGATTTTTTGGATAAGGGTAGAAAAATAACTGGAGATAGCTATTCGACATTACTGACCACAATACGGGAAAAAATTAAAGAGAAAAGACGCGGAAAGCGATCCAAAGTTGTTTTGTTTTTACAGGACAACGCCCCAGTACACAAATCTCATGTTGCCATGCAAAAAATTCGTGATTTAGGGTAAGAATTACTAGAACACCCCCCTTATTCACCAGATTTGGCTCCGTCCGACTATCATCTCTTTCCTCAACTGAAAAAAAGTTTAAAAGGTCGTGAATTTTCTTCCAACGAGGAGGTAATAAAAGCTGTGGAGGAATGGTTTGCAGAGCAAGAAGAAACATTTTTTTTGAAAGGTCTAGAGACGTTGCAGGTTCACTGTAATAAATTAAGAGGAGAATATGTTGAGTGATAAATTATTTTGACATTGAAATTTTGTTTGGTTCTATAGTAGGCTAGGAATTTTTTAATATATCCTCGTATTTTCAGTTTAGTTAAATCTTTTTGCAGTTTGGTTTCTTTTTTTAGTCTTTGAATTTCTGTCTTATTTTTGAGTACCCATTTTGAAATCGAATAGTCTATGCTTTCGAGCGTTTATCAACTTAACATATCTTAAAACAGTAACGTTGGTCGTCTCATTAAATAAAACGTTTGAGAACACCACTTCAGCCGAAAAAAAAAAACTTTGGAAGATCTTAATTACGAAATCAACTTCTGAGGAAGACGAGGAGGGCTCGGATCTGGTCCTAGAATTTTTCGTTATTATTTTTCGAGCACCGACAGCAAAGTTTGGCGGCATAAATTGGGAGAAGTCGAGGGAGGAGAGAAAGCTTGACGCTTCAATTCTCCTCCAAAGTTTTTCGACAACAAGAAAATTCTTGTTTGTTGGAGTTTTCGCCCGGGGACAAGGTGCTCGTTTTCATTTCAAAGCGAATCGCTAATGATTGACATATTTTCGTCGAATGTTAGTTATTCCCTCGGGAACCGGAACAGGTTGTTGACGGGATTTTCGTTCGAGACTTTTCCGATCGGTGTACTAACAAGGTTGGTCTAATGGGACATTGTTGCGTTCCAAGTTATAACTTACTCTAGATTGATCTTGACGAAGTGTATGAGTTTTTCCGAAGGAAAGTTAGGTTTCCAGATTCAAGGAAATGTGGGTTGCACATAAGCAGAATAAGCTGTTCTAAATATAATTTTATCAGAATAGGAAATGTTTTCGTAGCACTCATGGAAATTCCCTTTCCGAATATCGTTCATCAATAACGGGCACTCATTTCATTTTTTCGGCAACGAAAAATAATTGCAGGTGAAAGCCGAATTCAAATGCATCGGACACGTCTATTCAAAGCACTGACAGCTCAAATATTTTTCAACTCTTCCGATATTTCGGAAATAATGAAAAATGCAGTTTACCAATTAGCGCGATCGATACTCTACATTTCCACCGTTTGTAACTGCTATTTCACAGCGGAATAACCCTGGACATTCTCGAAACAACGTGAAAAGAGTTTGTTAAAAATTTCAAACATGTCATTTCGTTTGTTTAGTCTGTGTAATGAATTAACTCTATTGTTTGAATATTCTCCAAAGCAATTATTGGAAACTGAAGCTGAATTTATTCTGGTGGAAGTATGGAAATAATGAAGGGAAATAATTATTGAAAAGTCCACCTTGTACGAGGATATATTAAAAAATTCCTAGCCTACTATAAAACCAAACAAAATTTTAATGTCGAAATATTTTATTACTCAACCTATTCTCAACTTAATTTAATACATTTATTACAGCGAACCTGCAACGTCTCTAGACCTTTCAAAAAAATGTTTCTTCTTGCTCTGCCTCCACAGCTTTCAGTACCTCCTCGTTGGAAGAAAATTTACGACCTTTTGAACTTTTTTCAGTTGAGGAAAGAGATTATAGTCGGACGGAGCCAAATCTGGTGAATAAGGGGGGTGTTCTAGTATATCTAACTCTAAATAACGAATTTTTTGCATGGCAACATGAGATTTGTGTACTGGGGCGTTATCCTGTGAAAACAAAACACCTTTGAATAGCTTTCCGCGTCTTTTCTTTAATTTTTTTCCGTAGAGTGGTCAGTAATATCGAATAGTAATCTCCAGTTATTGTTCTACCCGCCTTCAAAAAATCAATCATGATTACTCCATGGCAATGCCAAAAAACTGAAGAAAGAACTTTTCCAGCAGATTTTTGGACCCGAAACTTCTTAGGTCTTGGAGAACCAGGGTGTCGCCATTCCATCGATTGTTGCTTTGTTTCTGGATCGTAGAAATGTACCCAAGTCTCATCCATAGTCACAATTCGGTTTAAGAAGTCGTTTTCAAATCGAGCACAGATCGAACGCGATGCTTCTACCCTTGCACGCTTGTGGTCAACATTCAAACATTTGGGGATCCATTTTGCAGAAATGTTTCTCATGTCCAAATTGACGTGAACTATATAATTAACGCCTTCATATGAAATTTTCAGTGCTTCAGATATCCGTTTTAGCCCAATTCGACGGTCTGATAAAATCATGTCATGAACAGCATCAATATTTTCTGGGACTGACACAGAAACTGGCCTTCCCGATCGGTCATCATCTGCAATGGAAAATTTACCTCTTTTGAAACTTGCAGTCCACTTTTGCACGATCGCATACGAAGGACATTGATCACCAAGGGTATTAAGCATATCTTCGTCAATCTGCTCACCTCTTAACCCTTTTAAATACAGGTACTTGATGATGGCTCGATATACTCCAATTTTTCGATTTTTACAATTTCGGTGTACATCTTGTTTTTTTAATTTATTGCGTAACTCTGGTTTACTTTTTTGACGTCGAACTCTACACTGACACTTCTAATAAGTTATCACAGATAACAGAAAGTTCTGTTATCTGTGTAAGTTATTGCTCGTTGATATGGTATCGCAATATTTTGTTTATGCATGGAACTGGTCTTGGGCTAACTAGATATCAATACCTCCTCGTCTATCGATTTGTTTTGGTTCAGGAAAATAATACCTCAAAAAATCTTGAGTGTTCTGTGTTACACAGAAAAAGTGAGTGACATTCCACATAATATTGACCAAAGGTCATCAAATTCTTTTAGTTGTGACTGATCTCATAATTAATGTAGAACCTCAACGTGATTATTTATGTCGAGCATTTCCATATGTTACACGAAATAGCGTTCTTTTTCCTTTTTTTCATGTGCCATTAAATATTCAAGAAGCATTTCAACAACAAGAACTCAATCAATATTGAGCGGAAATTGTCTGACCAAATCGCATGTGACCGACCAGATTGATAAACTATTTCAGAACGACGGAATTAACCATATTATGGTAATTGCGACGTGGTAAATATTGGACTGTAATTTGTTGTTCAAACACGTGAAAATTGGAGTACCTAATGGACAATGGACACCGATGAAGATAGAAGGTAACCTACATGGATAATTCAGGATAACCATTATTGATGGTTTGACGTAAATATAATATTTTGGCTTTGAGCAAGTTGATGAGACATTTGTGAATGAAACTATTTTTGTTTGTTATTTTCGATCTGTTCTTTATCTATCTAAAAAAAAACGGTTATAATAAGTACATTCGACAATTTTCAATTGATTGAAATCGCTGAATAAATTCGCTGTTTGTGGGGCCCCAGCTGACCGGCCGGAGCCCGAATTTTGGATTTGCCGGATTCCTTTTTCGCGTCCGTCCAAATGGGAGATGAAGTCCAGCATGTAAAATGTTGGGCGACCGCCTCGCCGTACCCTTCACAATAATGCAGACTTAATCCGATTTCCTAAGGCCCGGCGCTTTCCGCCAGAATGAACACCCATTAAAATACCCATAATAATGCGGACTTCGCACGCACACGCTGGGCGAGTTCGACCTTTTTTATTGTTAAGAGGCCCCGAATTAGGAAAATACGATGGAAATTGAATTAACGAGGTGTTTTTCGTTAATAATTGGTGGGCCTGCATGTTGCGTATTGATTAAATTCGGAGATTATAATTTGGCAGTTTCACGGTACGGTTTTCGGCCGCGGGGAGGGGGTAGTTTTCCCGGCGGATCGTCAGGAAATGGGCGCAAGCGGGGTTTGTTTTCGAATCCATGTGAGCAGATAATGGGGTGGTTTTGTTAATTTTTCAATATTTCCTCCATTTCCAATTAAACATCTATGAATTTGCTGGCAGTTCAGAAATTCTTTAATCAAGCAGTTTATTTTTATTCAAATTGACTATTTCCCTCGTCTTAATATCTACCAATCAGAAACGCGCAATTTGTAAATACAAATGGTTTCTCGATGAAAAAACTGTATAGCAGCAGCTGTCAGCAGTTTTTTCGGGTCTACCTGAGGCAAAACTTGACATTTGATGTTGTCACCCAAAATAACAATTATTAAGATTGTAGTATTTTGTGATAAAATAAATCACCTGTTTTTCAGTTTTCAAATTAACACCTATACATAATGCATACAGAATAATCTGTTACTCATGAAATAGTCTTGTCAAATACCATTCGGGCATCTAATTTATCCTGTGAAAAAAATCGAAAAAACACAAAGCAAAGTAATATTTTTTTGAGGTCGCCGTTTGAAGCGCGTAGGAAATCTCATCCGATAGAGGCGCCACCGTGCATTTTATGGAATATTTCCATAGAACTTACATTATTATCTCTATAAGTTTTATGAATATCTCTCTAATTATGAATGAAATGTACAATAGCGCTCTCTATCCGAAACTCGCTGAACTATGAAATTAGTGAAAATGTGGGTAAAGCAGGAACTTTTTCCCGCCAAAATTTTAATTTGGCCATTCTCTGCCAATTCGGTATTTCAAGTTGTTTTCCTGAATGAAATTATCTGTAGATTCACTTTAAATCGGAAGTTGAACTATTTTCATGGGTCTCTCGTTTGAAATAAAACAGAAGCATGAGTTGGCTTATTTTCTTCTATTTTTGAAAGAAAAAAAATTACTTTTGAAATGAAATGAATCTTAATCATCTTATTAAGAACTCCAATCCTTTCTGAGTTCACCCACAAAATTTCAGTTCTGAAAGTGAAACCATTTTCAAATGCAACTTGAAATAAAAACACACTACATTGAACGCCCACCTTAACAAAAAACATTCGTGTAGGAGCAAAAATCCTCGTCTTCAACTCGGATTTTTGTTGCCACCCTGACTCATGCTTCTTGTTTAAATATCACTGAGCAACGTGTTTTTTCGATTTTTTTTCGGAAAAATTACATGCTCTTACGGAAAGACATTTCATTATCATTTTAAAAAATCGGGTTTTCTACTATTCTGTGGTTGTCAAATTGAAGTTAGATGGATCTCCACTCATTTCTAGAAGTCATAACCTACATCTGGCAAAACTAACCACTCATCTTATCTTGATCTTCCAATTGACCACGTTATTGATCGCCATCCAATCCAATAAAAAAAAACACTCAAACCACAATTTCACCGCAGCCAAATATCCACTTTCGGAATGAAATTGAGCAATTAAACCCCCATAAAAAAAGAAACAACAGTCGATACGACATAGGGGTAGCCACGTAAGGGTACTAAATTACAGGGACGTCCATCAAAACGCAGCCTGTTCTCCACCCTAGCAGACATCACATAGCCATCTAGTACACGTCTGTTCCCTCGTTGCTACAACGAGCCTGGCGTTTTGAAGGGTTGAAGTATCATGCGTATCCGGTTGTAATCGCATTTGGAGAAACGACACTGATTGTTATCCATTTCGGTTCGATGTGGAACAGTGGACAGAATGGACCTTCTGAAAGGTCCAACCTTCTTACTATGACACCGTGTATACCGTCTTTATAGTGCTTCAGGGTAAAGTGTTCTACAGAAGAAGATTTATCTTCGACCAGAAGTAGAACGATAAATTTTAAAGCTACAAGATCTAACGAAAAATCTAGGGCAAAACGTTTCTTCGTCACTTTCCAAATGTCACCGTATAAACTGAAAAAAAAGTGAAAGAGAACGAGGAGAAAAGTTTCCCGAGTCGAAATCATAAAATCTTGGAAACTCCACCGCACAGAATCCTCCAAACTTGTCGTTTTCTCATGCAAATCCTGTGATTTCGGAGAACACAACACAATGAAAGGGCGAATTAGATATGCTGACCCTAAATACATTAGGAATGCTATACTGGTATAATTCAAAGGTTGGAGGCATTGATGAGAGGGTGAATGTTGCGTATTCATCTTCCTCGTCCCTCTCGCCCCCCTCATCCCCCTTGGCCTAGCAGGGAAGCTCCGGCGAAATCAAATCAGGTTCACTCCACATCTGATGTCTACATTTCGCTCGACGTAATGTGCTCGGGGATATGCTCCAGTTATTCCTCATCCTTGCTCGGTGGTTCGATTCCGAAAAGGGTCACACCGCTCGTTTTGTCGGAATATCTTTGCGAAGTTACCTCCGAAAATTCGTATCGGGTGTTTCGCGTTTTAAAGGAGAGGTTTTCATTTTTGCAATCTGTCCAGTTTACGAGCGCGAGATTTGAATTGCGCGCCATGTTTGACAGTCATTATGTCACACGATTACGACGTGACGGATCGAAAGTTGACAGATGGGAGTCAGTAGGCATGGAGCATCACACTGTAGAAATTGGACCGTTTTTCTTAGAAAACGAAGAAGTTAATGCGGTAAGGGTGAATGGCTATGATAACAAAATTTCATGTGCCTCATTTGGATGCTATTGATCTTGACGACATGTGGTTTTAGCAGGACGGTGCCACATGCCTTCCACCCGTAAAACATTGAAGATCTTGCAAGAGTTTGCTCCTGGTCGAGTCATTTCCCGATTTGGTGACCACAATTGGTCTGCACGCTCCATTCAAAAAGTCATTTTCAGTATTTCCATAATTTTTTGCATTATTTGATCGCATTTCCGAATGAATTTTTTTTTTAATATAGAAAATTGATTTGTCGAGGGCACTTCAATGAATTTTCAAGACAAAATTTGATGAACAACCGCCGAAAAACGATTATGAAGTCAAATTTCATAGACTCTCAAATTCAATCCGATTTTTTCATTCGAAACAATAATTTTTTCGAAGAGAAGAAATGGGAGAGCCGTCAAGACATCCTTCAACTTCAATTTAAAGAAAAATCAAGCTTTCAGGTGAAAAAGTGAAGGCGTTAACTTGGAAAAATGAAAGGCACTTTTTGAATGGAGAATCGGTGCTGTAGCCGATTTTTTCATGCGAAAAAATAATTTTTTCGAGGAGAAGAAATTGGAGTACCCTCAAGACATCCCTTAACTTCAATTTAAAGAAAAAATCAAGCTTTCAGGTGAAAAATTGAGGGCGTTAACTTGGAAAAATGAAAGGCACTTTTTGAACGGAGAATCGGTGCTGATTTTTTCATGCGAAAAAGTAATTTTATCAAAGAGAAGAAATTGAAGGGCCCCTAAAGACATCCTTCAACTTCAATTTAAAAAAAAATCCAACATTTAGGTGGAAAATTGAAGGCGTGGGCGGTAGGTATGTTATTAGTAAGTTTCTATTGAAGTTGAAACTTTTTTTCTTGAAAATTTCTGTACGTCTATAAAAAAGATACAAAAACCTTGCCAAAAAAGTACCATATGACCCAATTTCCAAAATTCAGAGGTTTGATAAGGATGGTACAAGGTGCAACAAAAATCCTCCAACAATGCATAAAAATTTGGTGAAAGTGAAAGAAAAATTGAACTGTTTCAGGATTTTGTTGCCAAATATTTATCTTCTGAAAAAATGAATTTGTTGCATAATTTTGACGCGCACTGTATAAATTCCAAGAAGGTTTCAGGGCTCAACACGATGTTGATAATGATAATCACAAATCACTTTTCTCACGGAAAAAACATGCTTTTTTTGCTGAGGCTTTTTTCTTCAGCTCTTGTATCATACGTTACGATGTGTAAAAGTTTGGTGACATTCAAATAAGAGAGCCGGATTCAAAATAATTTTGAGATTGGCGACTACTCCAGCTAATCTTGCGAATAAAATGAAGAGTGACAGAAGTTCATAAAAGTAAAAACTCCATCGGGATTCAGTTCTTTTAAATATGAGTCTCAACGAAAGCACAAGAGAAATGGTTGAATTTGGATCGAAGACGAAATTTCTAAAAAATTGAAGCGATTTCAACCTGAGGATAAAAATTGAATTCGCAACTTCAATTCAGAATTGTTATTCATTAATTGAGGAAATGATATCTTCTGTTAATGAGTTTTTCGTGAGCGTTCAAAAATGATAAATAATTGGAAAAATTTCTGACATTAAGTTTTAAACTGAAGGAATATAATAAATTTATTTTGATTCATTATTTTTGTTATTTTATATCTCAATGCTAAACTTTCGAAGTATCAGTAGATTGAATCCTTTTCTGAACATCCTGAGAATTTCTAGCGTTTGGATTCACCGCAAAAAAATCTCATGAAAACTTTCACTCGACATCGAAATCTCCACGTCACTTGGAACGCCGATCGAAAAAGTGAAAACGTCCACCCTTCATCACCCCTCGTCTGTCTATCCTCGATAACGAGGGTAGGGATGCAACACCAGGACATTCCCCCGTAACCCAAACCACCCCCTCGAAAATTACCCAAAAATACTCACAAAATTGGGCAAGTCGAAAGGACTCGACCTGACCACCTCGAGGACCTGCACCATATGGACTGCCTTTTTGGAAAACTCGCGTAGAAAACTGACAGACTCGCGCGGCCCTTTCACTCGATCGACGACAACGCAACGTGACTCGCGCTCTGACGTACGCACCCCTCGAGAGAACCGAACTGTCTGACGGCCGAGCGGCGCGGAGAGCGGCGTGCGAAGGGTAGAAGGGACGCAGCCAATGGCACGCGTCTACGGCACGCACTTCTTATGGCCATTACGCTTCGCATCGATCGGGGGTAGGTGCAACGAGATGTGCAGTCGGAGGGACGACTAGGGGGTGTTTGGCGAGCTGAAGAACGAAGATTCGCACATCCTTCAGGTGTGCTTGCGATCGCAGCGTTAGGCGAAAGGGTCGTTTTTGGGATTGAAAGGGATGCTGGGGAATGCCGATTAAGACAGTTAAAAGCCGGTTAATTCATCAACTACCAGTGCCATAAATATTGTTACCTACTTCTCATCAGAAAATACGAAAATTAAGGACACAAATTCTGTGGTATAGGAAAATGCACCTACAAGAAGGAGTTTATGCTGAAGGAGAGAACCGAAAGAGAAAAACTCTGGCGGAATCTCCTAGGGATGGATCACTCCAAAAAGTTCCTCCGGAACTTTGAAACTGCTAGATCCAAAAATATCCGGATCTCAGTAAAAACCAACTTCACTTACTCACTAGCTTTCTCACAGGACATTGTCGCCTAAAGAAGCATCTGTTGAGAATGGGTTTATCGGACACTGATGAGTGTAGACCGCAATATTTGAGGTTATTCAACAAATTCTGGATGCTTTTGAAGAGGGCCATATTCCTGTCGCTTTATTTCTGGATTTGTCAAAGGCCTTTGACTGCGTGGATCATAGGATATTGCTTGACAAGCTTGAAATATATGGCGTTCGGGATAAACAACTGAAACTACTGGAATGTTACTTGAAAGGCAGAACACAGAAGATCCTCATGGAAACAAACAATGGAATAATCACATCTGCAGAACTGGAGATTAAGGAGGGAGTCATACAAGGAAGCATATTAGGCCCTCTACTGTTTACCATCTACATCAATGACCTACCTGAGATTGAGACGAAAGCTGAAACACAAGACATCAAAAATGACCTGACAGCCATAGAGAGAAACACAGGACAACCAGTCACCACTGAAACATATAAAAACAACATCACAATTTACGCAGATGATACAAACATAATCACCACAGCAAAGGATACCCCAACAACCCTAAAGAACATTGAAATCCTCTTCAATCAAGTTGAAAGATGGTGTATACACAATAAACTTAAATTGAATATAAGTAAAACTGAATGTACCATATTCCATACAGAACAAACAGGTCACACAATACCACTAAACATTACACTAAACAACGAAGACATAGTACCCTCTATTGAAGTGAAATTCCTAGGAATTTGGCTTGACAACAATATAAAATGGAAGCAGCACATAGAACACCTAAACAAGAGATTGAACTCAATCATATACACCTTCAGAGTCATGAAGCACCACGTCCAAGAAAACATAATGAAAACATTATACTCTTCCAATTTTCAATCACTTGTCACATATGGGATTATTTTTTGGGGAAATAGCTCTCAAAAAGATAGAATATTCATTGCACAAAAACACGCGATAAGGATTCTGTACAACATGAAATACAATGACTCGTGCAGGGGAGTGTTTAAAGAAAAACATATTCTAACTATCACTGGACTCTACGTACTGAAATGCACTCTTTTCCTAAGGAACAATAGAAGATTATTCAAAGAATACGAAAATCATAATAACACAAGAAGAACAATTCCATACAAGTACCCAAAAGTTCAACTGACACTATCGCAAAACAACACAAAATATATGTGCATCAGAACCTACAATTCTCTACCTAGGCGCTTCCACGAAATGAACGAAGTAGAGTTCAAAAAGGAATTAATTAAGTTTTTGGTAGATGCGGAACCATACAATATTTCGGAATTCTTTGAGAAGTGCAAGTCTCGGAAATAAAACCCAAACTTTAAATTATAACTAATACCTACTTTCGAATTGTATTTTAATTTCTTTTGAATTTGACATAGCTCTCCTGCAATATATATTGTAATATTGTTTGCTTTGAGAAATAAAGATTGTTATTATTATTATTATAGATTCTGTGGGGAGGAGGAAGAAACTCCTTTTCACCTGGTTACGGAATGCTATGCCATTGCAAGCCAAAGGGAAGAGTGCTTTGGACAAGAAACTTGTAGAAGTGGGGAGTTATCCTCCTTGAAGCCATCCCAGATAATGGATTTCATCAAATCTCTGGAACTGGAGGGCGAGCTGTAGGAGGCGCGATGATAACAGCTCTGACAGGGGGCACAATAGACCTTAAGGTCGCAATGAACTGTAACCCCTTTTCACTATAACTATTTAACGTAAGCACCTCAACAACTTCAGAAACAATATAATCATGGTCTGAAACCACCGAAGGAAAGGATATCGAAAAATCATTTTTGGCTTGTTCTGTGCTTCTGCAATTCAATATTTCACCACTCGTCAACGCCCTAAAGCCGTAAATACTCACACATTCCAAGAAGACAAAGAAGTAACCACACATCCGTCTTCACACACCCATCACATCTGTTGTACGAACTACACACACTTTCCACCATCAGGTTCGTTACAGTGGAGCAGCAAAGAGATCGACGTAGCTGCCGATAGTTGACTGATCGGCGTGTACTTGAACTCATCTGGCCGACATGATCGGAAAAAAAGGGGGATTATTTTTAAACGCCTGTTTACATTATCGGTCGACCCAAATGCGGATGAGGTCTGCATGTTATATCAACTCAACTTCCATCCTTTTGATCTGCTCCATCAAGGTAGGCGAGTTGCAGGTGAAAGTGAAAGTTTAATTGGGGTTTAGAAGGGTTGACGTGACGTCGCAGGACGGCAAACAGAGGGCGGCACTTGTTTCGTGCGATTGTTACAGATTTGAAATGTCTCCTTGGAGCTGGGTTGAAATTTCAACTTTGGATTAAAGTCAGGCGTTGGAAATACGCAGATTCGTCGAGAACATGACCAAACAAGGCTGTTGACCCAAGTTTCCCCTGATCAAATTGTGTCATTTGTCCCCAAAATGTCTTTCGAGGATGGTTCGCCAAAATATCGACATGGGTCATTTCATTCACTAATTCGGACACTTTACATTGTAAAGCTTCACAAAAGCCCATTACTCCAAAAAGAACCAAATGCCTCCTTCGTCTAGTCAAGAGCTTAGATTTAGAAGGCAGTCAAATGCCTTATCTCTCGTATTTCTGATTCAACGAAGACAAATGTAAAGCTTAACAGCAGCCAAATGACTTGTCCAAGGAAAGTCAAATTCTACGTTTGACCAGTCGAAACCTTAGATTTATAAGGCAGTCAAATGCCCCATCTCTCAAATTGACCAAATGCTTTTTCCATCTAGTCAAGGGCTTTGTAATTCAAGGAAGCCCAAAGCATCATCTATCAAGAAAGCCAAATGGGTGGCTCCTAAATCCAAAAGTAGTCAAATCCTTGTCTATGAAGCCAAATGTCCAGTATATTTCTTTCAAGTGAGCCAAATTTCTGGTCTTCCAACACAGCCAAATGAGGAATTATTGAAAGGGTTTAACTGACGATCCTCATTGTCGAAGTCCAAAAATATTTCTCCCTCGATCCTCGTCCTTGATGAGTCTGAATATCTTTTAAAACTGGCAATTATCAATCTCTCTTCTTTTCCTCGACTTTATCAGAGTATCAAGATTTGGACCTCATCTGCTATGGGATATTCGGATCAATCAACCGAACAGTTATAAGAGGAAACACCATGTTCACTCCGAGATTGATTTATTACCCTCTACTTCCATCAACTGTATCCCCATGCGAAATTTATTAGATAAGTCATCATCCGGAGCATCAGCCCCATTGACCGTACCCGGAGAGTACTACACAGGGCGTTAGAATATCCGAAATTTATTACCCCGAAAAGGTTTATGCCCGTATTTTAGTAGGAACACCTATATATTCAGATAATACTGATGTCAGTGTGATGTTTAGGGAATATTAAGCCCCCCACTCCGAAACCCATTAAATTCACTTTACGGTTCTGCTTGCATAACCGTTAAATTTTATTAAAGTAATTTGGTTTCGGCAATATAATTAGAATTTTATTATTCGAGCCTGTTTCAAGGTATATGGGCACAAATTCGTGTCGATATTTTTCAGACATTCTATCGCTGATGGCGGAGTGTTGCAAAATTGGATTTTACGAGGGCGGATCGAAAATTAATGGGCTCATTTTCGTATTTAATGCTATGGCGACAAAAAGATTATTTTCAGGTTTCGAACGCATTATTTTCATGGAGAAAATGGGTAGAGAATACATTTTCAATAACTGATCGATATTCAAATCATAACATCGATGTTTATAAAAAAGCAGGTCGTCTCGCACTTGCAACATCACTGTCCTTGATAAACCATTCTCTTCAGCGATAAAGGATGATCTCGTATCCTAAACAGTGAGAAATCTGCGACATTACCATCAGGGTCAAAAGCCGAATAGGGACGGAGATAACTAGATTGCGTATAGGATAATGTTCGGAACATGTTTCCCTCATGAAGTTAGGAACTGTAGTCGAATTATAGTTTGTATGAAGATATATCCCTCTCAGGTTCACTGAGGAAGGATATCTGTTCGCAGAATAAATTATGAGAGGATGCAACTCTGGAAAGTTGAGTCTTTTCTTGAAAATGATAGGATCTGCAATGAACTGTTCGTCCAACATTAATTCGGCTGTGTAGCTATGTTTTTGTCTTATTGAGAGCTCGTTCTACTTATACGAAGTCTGTATTACCTAATCGAAATTCGAATAATCCATACTTCATACAAAGTTTTACCACCACTTATATCAATGAGTGCATACTCTGTTTTGGTATGCTTTCACTAAGATATTGAAAATAATTTGTTTCAATGGTTTGATGCTGAAAGAAAATAAACATGAGAGGCATTACTTCATGTCTATAAACATCTGCATTCCCTCAAAGAGTATCAGTTTTTCATCAACCACTCAGGTTATAGCAAAACTGGAGTGCATTATCTATATTGTCTCCATTCAAAACATTTCAGACTGATACGGATATGGATTATTATGGCTTATCACGACAATGCAAGTCATAAAGCGTATCAATATTTGTGTAATGATGAGATCACCAAGCGGTAGCAGAGTTCATTTCATACCACCCTAAAGCACCTCTAGTGTATTTTGTCAGATCGATAAACGCTTAGTGAGAAAAATAGGTAGCAAAGTAGAAGATTTCATTCGGATCGAATCTGTAGTTTTGAAATTATCAGGAATTTTGGCCATTCTCTCTCCAGGTTTATCTTTTCGAAAGTGTTAACCGCCAGTGCCAGACGAACCAAAGAAATACTTAACCAGTGAATAACTAACACAGTATTCATCAAACCTCTGACTAAAATCCTTCACATAATTAACAATAAGGTTCTGCTAAAGACTGAGTTAGATCGACCACGGTTTCGTCCTCGTAAGGAGTCATCAGGATCGACCAAAAACCGATGCATTAAAGAATGCACACAGGACGTCCTTGTGCCAGAGTGCCCAGCTTGAATTTCGAACGATTTCGTGATTTATATTCCAACTACCCCTTCGTAAAGGGGATGCCATAGTCCCACGTGCTCCGTTCTCTGAGGGGAGAGTGTTTAGGGGTTAGTGACCCAGTGCTTTACTCTTGAATGAGTGGATCATTCGCGGGGCCAACGCTGAAGCCGCCTTGCATAACACCGTCTACGAAGGGGTTTAGGACCTTTTCGATGAATATGCATGCGAATGCATACGAGGGTCCGATGAAATATTCATCGGGAAGTCGCCGGTACAGGACAGCGACCACTGGAACAAACGAATGTTTTTGTCTCCCTCGGTAATCGGACAGATTCGACTCGTTTAGGGTTACGGACATCCTATGAAAAAATGGGACTCTTATGGGATCACCCGGGTTCGTCTGTCACATCAATTCTCTTCTAATCTACCAGAAATGGAAGAGAGAAAGAGAGTTTATAGGTATTAAGGTATATACAAGTTACTTCATCCACTTTGTAAGTTGATCCACCTCAAAAACATATTCGCATTCGAGAATCCGAACGAGAAAATCCTGACAGCTGTCAAAAAAATTTGACAGCAGATGTCTAAGCAATCGACCATGCTCCGGAATATGTTGATAAAGAAATATTGAGAATATGTTTTTAATAATTCGTTACAATTTTATTTGGTTCTGCTTGAACGATCTTGACGAAATTTTGCACGTAGCCGTCCTTTATTAGTGCTATCTACCCTTTCAGTTTGTTACACCCTGTAGACTTCGGAGCGTACACTTTGAACGAGTATGGGGACCAGCAGTGAAGAATTGAAAACGAGAAAACTATTTTGTGGATTCCCCTAATTCAGCATTTTCAAACAATGAAATTCAAGGGTCTAGTGAATATTCCCATCCGCCTTTATTATTCTGTCCATTTCCTTCTGTTATTCTCCCTTTAAACCTCATCCTCTCGCGAAAATTGGAAACGTATACTCGAAAATATCCACCCCTAGTTCCAACAGCCCTCTAAAACACCCCCAAATTGTTACGTCTCCTCCTCGACTTTTCATTTCGACACGATTCGTATGCTCCCTAAATATTCGAATCCACATCGCTCCAGAAGGGTCAATTTGGCACTCCTGATAAAGATCAAACCAGCCACCCTCGATCGTAAACTTGCAAGCCAGGTGTCTCAGACACCACCCGAGTGCGCTTCTACACGGCGTCAGCCTTCATGAATGGACTAGCTCCCACTATGATCCAGGTTACGTGTGAGCCGAATATAAAGCTGCAGATCGAGATGGGCGAGGCGAGGCACCTCTCTCACTAGGTCGTACAGTTTTATGGCTAATCTAATAAGTTTTAACATGAGTTATTCCGCTGAATGGTCACGCACGAGCGATCACCATGCATACGGATGGAGTGGGGCTAATGGCTGTTGTTTTAGTTGGTTTTAGTGGTGCTAATTTTACGCTTTGGTTTAGAGGTTAATCTGGCCGGATTGAATTCTTCGATTAGAGCTAGCGTGAGGGAAATGTCGGGGGAGAAAGATGTGAAACACCATAGAAATATGCTGAGTCTGCAGCAACATTCATCTAGATCAAAAACGAACGAGGAAGAAATGTTAACAACATAAATATCGACTTGGCAACAATTCTTGAATGGGGATCTAATAACTTGGTAGAATTCAACGGAAACAAAACACAAGCATGTCTTTTCTCTAGAAAAGCCGATCTTACTGTGCCCAGAATAAAATTGTCGGGAGTGACCATACCATTGAAGTCATCCATTTTGATGCTTGGCATTACTGTCGGCAGTAACCTTTCCTGGGAGAATCACGTGAGATCCATTGCTAAAAGTGCATCCCAAAAACTTGGTTTTTTGTTTCGTGCCAGGAGCTGTTTCACCTCAAGTCAGCTACTTATGATCTATAAGGCACAGATTCGACCTGTCCTGGAATGCTGTTCCCAAATTTGGAGTGCGGCACCTAAACACACCCTAAAACTCTTGGATTCCGTACAAAAAAGGGCAATTCGTCTCGTCGGTGATGCCTCGCTTACAAGCTCGCCCACTTCTCTGGAACACCGTAGAAAAGTGGGCGATCTGTCTCTATTTTATAGATATTTCCATGGGCGATGCTCTTCTGAATTATCAGCAATCGTTCCCCCTCTGGCAGCCTCTTCCAGACTAACGGACTAACCCGTCAAGTTAAGTCTTCACACCCCTTCGTGGTAACTTTGGAGACCTGCAGAACATATCTCTTCAAAGACTCGTTCATCCAACGAACAGCGAGGCTTTGAAGCACATTGCCTAGGGAGTTGTTCCCCGAGGCATATAACCTCCAGAAATTCAAGAAGAACACCAATTCCTACCTGCTTGCACTTGGTTCTCACGATGTTCTCTGAACATTACAGGATATTCATTTTCGTGAAAACCACAACATAAAAAAAACCCGTGTATAGATCATTCTGGTGTACATTCACCAATGAAACTAAATCCATCCCCAACTGAACTACCCTTAGTTGAACCAATCCGACTAGTTCGAACGCATTGTTTTTGCATCTACGAACGTTTCGGAATGTGCCAAGCCCTGGATTGAACTAATGAGCCTTATGGCTTCGCTGTGACGTGTCCTCGGTCCAAACCATACAATATCGCTCGCTTTTGACAATTTAGACAGCCAGGAACGCAACCCTTCGAACAGGGGGAGTGAGGAGAAAGCTCCAATTATTTCGACGATAATGAGAGTATGTCTTCGTGGAACACGTGACTGTGGAAGGACGAACAAGATTGCGTGATGGTTTCGAATCACGTTGCTGGATGTCATCAGGTTTTTTCCTGGATAAACAGCCTTTCGTTATAAGGCATCCAAAGAAAAATTTGGCAAAGTTGCTTGTCGCTTTTGGCCGCTCAAATTTGTCTGGATTGGGAAGGAATCTCTGAATGTTTTCATGGTTTGTTATGACCTTAAATTTGTTTGATGACATACGTTAATGACCGCTTCTGTAGAATACGTGGCTTAATTATAGGTGAATACAAAGCTTCTGTTTGAGTAAGAACGGTTGAAAATCTACCAAACTCTCTTTCATCTTCATTTAAATTGGGTGTAGTGATTTAAATTCCTCCTCCGCTATAAATTGATGCAGGAGAAAAAAGTCTGAATATATCGTTTGGCGAACCCATATATTCGATTTCTGAATTCATTACCAACTTCTCCCCGCCCAGAGAAGACTCCAACAAAAACTTCGACCAAGTTAAAAAATTCAACATGAGCTGGAAGAAAAAGTTTTGTCGTGGGTAGGATATTTTTCCACCCTGACTTTTTTGGGGTTGAAATCCCTGTTTCAGACGTATCTGGACGGGACAAAGGTGGAGGGTTTCCATCGCGTAGTCTCTAACGGATATATTCAGAGGGGGAACTGAAATTTTCGGGCAGACATTTCGAGTCGTTTTAATGAACTGTTTGTAGATGATTGTTGTTAACTATGTTATATCGATCAGCGTAATCCAAAATATGTCTGTGCAAAATATGAGCGATTTGAAAAATCTCAAATTTTGGGTGAAAAATGCCAAATGGGTAAGACCCACCAAAAACACCATATTTGTCATCACCAAGGAATCCCTGGCGAAACCAGAGTCGTTTTTCGATCTTGAGGATCTACTACCCATTCGAATCATGCAGAATACCCATTAGACTGATCAGTATCGCCTATACTTTGAGTGCTCTGAGCGTCTGAACAAAACTCGAAACTGAAAAATCGAAAAATATAAAACCGAATAATTCGTTACTTATGAGGGCTACATGGACGATTTTGGTATCAAAATGTAGGTTTTCGAGGTCGCTCCATTCAATAAAAGATATTCCAGAGCCCTAACTAGCATAGTTTAGATTTTGACCTGTCAAATGGCATTTTTCGAAAAATTGCAAATTTCAAACTCTCATATCTTCCGTTCCTATCATCTCCGCCAAAAGTTATTTATATTGTGTCGATCAGTATACCTCAATGTATCACTGTGCAAAATATGAGCGATTTGAAAAATCTCAAATTTTTGGTGAAAAATGCCAAAGGGGTAAGACCCCCCAAAAACACCATATTTGTCATCACCAAGGAATCCCTGGCGAATCCAAAGTCGTTTTTCGAAAGTGAAGATCTACTACTCATTCGAATCATGCAGAATACCCATTAGACTGATCAGTATCGCCTATACTTTGAGTGCTCTGAGCGTCTGAACAAAACTCGAAACTGAAAAATCGAAAAATATAAAACCGAATAATTCGTTACTTATGAGGGCTACATGGACGATTTTGGTATCAAAATGTAGGTTTTCGAGGTCGCTCCATTCAATAAAAGATATTCCAGAGCCCTAACTAGCATAGTTTGGATTTTCACATGTCAAATGGCATTTTTCGAAAAATTGCAAATTTCAAACTCTCATATCTTCCGTTCCTATCATCTCCGCCAAAAGTTATTTATATTGTGTCGATCAGTATACCTCAATGTATCACTGTGCAAAATATGAGCGATTTGAAAAATCTCAAATTTTTGGTGAAAAATGCCAAAGGGGTAAGACCCCCCAAAAACACCATATTTGTCAACACCAAGGAATCCCTGGCGAATCCAAGGTCGCTTTTCGAACGTGAAGATCTACTACCCATTAGAATCATGCAGAATACCCATTAGACTGATCAGTATCGCCTATATTTTGAGTGCTCTGAGCGTCTGAACAAAACTCGAAACTGAAAAATCGAAAAATATAAAACCGAATAATTCGTTACTTATGAGGGCTACATGGACGATTTTGGTATCGAAATGTAGGTTTTCGAGGTCGCTCCATTCAATAAAAGATATTCCAGAGCCCTAACTAGCATAGTTTGGATTTTCACATGTAAAATGGCATTTTTCGAAAAATTGCAAATTTCAAACTCTCATATCTTCTGTTCCTATCATCTCCGCCAAAAGTTATTTATAATGTGTTGATCAGCATACCTCAATGTATCACTGTGCAAAATATGAGCGATTTGAAAAATCTCAAATTTTTGGTGAAAAATGCCAAAGGGGTAAGACCCCCCAAAAACACCATATTTGTCAACACCAAGGAATCCCTGGCGAATCCAAGGTCGTTTTTCGAACGTGAAGATCTACAACCCATTCGAATCATGCAGAATACCCATTAGACTGATCAGTATCGCCTATACTTTGAGTGCTCTGAGCGTCTGAACAAAACTCGAAACTGAAAAATCGAAAAATATAAAACCGAATAATTCGTTACTTATGAGGGCTACATGGACGATTTTGGTATCAAAATGTAGGTTTTCGAGGTCGCTCCATTCAAAAAAAGATATTTCAGAGCCCTAACTAGCATAGTTTAGATTTTCACTTGTCAAATGGCATTTTTCGAAAAATTGCAAATTTCAAACTCTCATATCTTCCGTTCCTATCATCTCCGCCAAAAGTTATTTATATTGTGTTGATCAGCATACCTCAATGTATCACTGTGCAAAATATGAGCGATTTGAAAAATCTCAAATTTTTTGTGAAAAATGCCAAAGGGGTAAGACCCCCAAAAACACCATATTTGTCAACACCAAGGAATCCCTGGCGAATCCAAGGTCGTTTTTCGAACGTGAAGATCTACTACCCATTCGAATCATGCAGAATACCCATTAGACTGATCAGTATCGCCTATATTTTGAGTGCTCTGAGCGTCTGAACAAAACTCGAAACTGAAAAATCGAAAAATATAAAACCGAATAATTCGTTACTTATGAGGGCTACATGGACGATTTTGGAAACAAAATGTAGGTTTTCGAGGTCGCTCCATTCAATAAAAGATATTCCAGAGCCCTAACTAGCATAGTTTAGATTTTCACATGTCAAATGGCATTTTTCCAAAAATTGCAAATTTCAAACTCTCATATCTTCGGTTCCTATCATCTCCGCCAAAAGTTATTTACATTGTGTTGATCAGCATACCTCATTGTATCACTGCGCAAAATATGAGCGATTTGAAAAATCTCAAATTTTTGGTGAAAAATGCCAAAGGGGTAAGACCCCCCAAAAACACCATATTTGTCAACACCAAGGAATCCCTGGCGAAACCAGAGTCGTTTTTCGAACGTGAAGATCTACTACCCATTCGAATCATGCAGAATACCCATAAGACTGATGAGTATCGCCTATATTTTGCGTGCTCTGAGCGTCTGAACAAAACTCGAAACTGAGAGATCGAAAAATATAAAACCGAATTATTCGTTACTTATTAGGGCTACATGGACGATTTTGGTATCAAAATGTAGGTTTTCGAGGTCGCTCCATTCAATAAAAGATATTCCAGAGCCCTAACTAGCATAGTTTAGATTTTCACATGTCAAATGGCATTTTTCGAAAAATTGCAAATTTCAAACTCTCATATCTTCCGTTCCTATCATCTCCGCCGAAAGTTATTTATATTGTGTCGATCAGTATACCTCAATGTATCACTGTGCAAAATATGAGCGATTTGAAAAATCTCAAATTTTTGGTGAAAAATGCCAAAGGGGTAAGACCCCCCAAAAACACCATATTTGTCAACACCAAGGAATCCCTGGCGAATCCAAGGTCGCTTTTCGAACGTGAAGATCTACTACCCATTAGAATCATGCAGAATACCCATTAGACTTATCAGTATCGCCTATATTTTGAGTGCTCTGAGCGTCTGAACAAAACTCGAAACTGAAAAATCGAAAAATATAAAACCGAATAATTCGTTACTTATGAGGGCTACATGGACGATTTTGGTATCAAAATGTAGGTTTTCGAGGTCGCTCCATTCAAAAAAAGATATTTCAGAGCCCTAACTAGCATAGTTTAGATTTTCACTTGTCAAATGGCATTTTTCGAAAAATTGCAAATTTCAAACTCTCATATCTTCCGTTCCTATCATCTCCGCCAAAAGTTATTTATATTGTGTTGATCAGCATACCTCAATGTATCACTGTGCAAAATATGAGCGATTTGAAAAATCTCAAATTTTTTGTGAAAAATGCCAAAGGGGTAAGACCCCCAAAAACAACATATTTGTCAACACCAAGGAATCCCTGGCGAATCCAAGGTCGTTTTTCGAACGTGAAGATCTACTACCCATTCGAATCATGCAGAATACCCATTAGACTGATCAGTATCGCCTATATTTTGAGTGCTCTGAGCGTCTGAACAAAACTCGAAACTGAAAAATCGAAAAATATAAAACCGAATAATTCGTTACTTATGAGGGCTACATGGACGATTTTGGAAACAAAATGTAGGTTTTCGAGGTCGCTCCATTCAATAAAAGATATTCCAGAGCCCTAACTAGCATAGTTTAGATTTTCACATGTCAAATGGCATTTTTCCAAAAATTGCAAATTTCAAACTCTCATATCTTCGGTTCCTATCATCTCCGCCGAAAGTTATTTATATTGTGTTGATCAGCATACCTCAATGTATCACTGTGCAAAATATGAGCGATTTGAAAAACCTCAAATTTTTGGTGAAAAATGCCAAAGGGGTAAGACCCCCCAAAAACACCATATTTGTCAACACCAAGGAATCCCTGGCGAATCCAAGGTCGTTTTTCGAATGTGAAGATCTACTACCCATTCGAATCATGCAGAATACCCTTTAGACCGATCAGTATCGCCTATATTTCGAGTGCTCTGAGCGTCTGAACAAAACTCGAAACTGAAAAATCGAAAAATATAAAACCGAATAATTCGTTACTTATGAGGGCTACATGGACGATTTTGGTATCAAAATGTAGGTTTTCGAGGTCGCTCCATTCAATAAAAGATATTTCAGAGCCCTAACTAGCATAGTTTAGATTTTCACATGTCAAATGGCATTTTTCCAAAAATTGCAAATTTCAAACTCTCATATCTTCCGTTCCTATCATCTCCGCCAAAAGTTATTTATATTGTGTTGATCAGCATACCTCATTGTTTCACTGTGCAAAATATGAGCGATTCGAAAAATCTCAAATTTTTGGTGAAAAATGCCAAAGGGGTAAGACCCCCAAAAACACCATATTTGTCAACACCAAGGAATCCCTGGCGAATCCAAGGTCGTTTTTCGAACGTGAAGATCTACTACCCATTCGAATCATGCAGAATACCCATTAGACTGATCAGTATCGCCTATATTTTGAGTGCTCTGAGCGTCTGAACAAAACTCGAAACTGAAAAATCGAAAAATATAAAACCGAATAATTCGTTACTTATGAGGGCTACATGGACGATTTTGGAAACAAAATGTAGGTTTTCGAGGTCGCTCCATTCAATAAAAGATATTCCAGAGCCCTAACTAGCATAGTTTAGATTTTCACATGTCAAATGGCATTTTTCCAAAAATTGCAAATTTCAAACTCTCATATCTTCGGTTCCTATCATCTCCGCCAAAAGTTATTTACATTGTGTTGATCAGCATACCTCATTGTATCACTGCGCAAAATATGAGCGATTTGAAAAATCTCAAATTTTTGGTGAAAAATGCCAAAGGGGTAAGACCCCCCAAAAACACCATATTTGTCAACACCAAGGAATCCCTGGCGAAACCAGAGTCGTTTTTCGAACGTGAAGATCTACTACCCATTCGAATCATGCAGAATACCCATAAGACTGATGAGTATCGCCTATATTTTGCGTGCTCTGAGCGTCTGAACAAAACTCGAAACTGAGAGATCGAAAAATATAAAACCGAATTATTCGTTACTTATTAGGGCTACATGGACGATTTTGGTATCAAAATGTAGGTTTTCGAGGTCGCTCCATTCAATAAAAGATATTCCAGAGCCCTAACTAGCATAGTTTAGATTTTCACATGTCAAATGGCATTTTTCTAAAAATTGCAAATTTCAAACTCTCATATCTTCCGTTCCTATCATCTCCGCCGAAAGTTATTTATATTGTGTTGATCAGCATACCTCAATGTATCACTGTACAAAATATGAGCGATTTGAAAAATCTCAAATTTTTGGTGAAAAATGCCAAAGGGGTAAAACCCCCCAAAAACACCATATTTGTCATAACCAAGGAATCCCTGGCGAATCCAAAGTCGTTTTTCGAAAGTGAAGATCTACTACCCATTCGAATTATGCAGAATACCCATTCGACTGATGAGTATCGCCTATATTTTGGGTGCTCTGAGCGTCTGAACAAAAGTCGATACTGAAAAATCGAAAAATATAAAACCGAATAATTCGTTACTTATGAGGGCTACATGGACGATTCTGGTATCAAAATGTAGGTTTTCGAGGTCGCTCCATTCAATAAAAGATATTCCAGAGCCCTAACTAGCATAGTTTAGATTTTCACATGTCAAATGGCATTTTTCGAAAAATTGCAAATTTCAAACTCTCAAATCTTCCGTTCCTATCATCTCCGCCAAAAGTTATTTAAATTGTGTTGATCAGCATACCTCAATGTATCACTGTGCAAAATATGAGCGATTTGAAAAATCTCAAATTCTTGGTGAAAAATGCCAAAGGGGTAAGACCCCCCAAAAACACCATATTTGTCAACACCAAGGAATCAATGGCGAATCCAAGGTCGTTTTTCGAACGTGAAGATCTACTACCCATTCGAATCATGCAGAATACCCATTAGACTAATCAGTATCGCCTATATTTTGAGTGCTCTGAGCGTCTGAACAAAAGTCGAAACTGAAAAATCGAAAAATATAAAACCGAATAATTCGTTACTTATGAGGGCTACATGGACGATTTTGGTATCAAAATGTAGGTTTTCGAGGTCGCTCCATTCAATAAAAGATATTTCAGAGCCCTAACTAGCATAGTTTAGATTTTCACATGTCAAATGGCATTTTTCCAAAAATTGCAAATTTCAAACTCTCATATCTTCGGTTCCTATCATCTCCGCCAAAAGTTATTTACATTGTGTTGATCAGCATACCTCATTGTATCACTGCGCAAAATATGAGCGATTTGAAAAATCTCAAATTTTTGGTGAAAAATGCCAAAGGGGTAAGACCCCCCAAAAACACCATATTTGTCAACACCAAGGAATCCCTGGCGAAACCAGAGTCGTTTTTCGAACGTGAAGATCTACTACCCATTCGAATCATGCAGAATACCCATAAGACTGATGAGTATCGCCTATATTTTGCGTGCTCTGAGCGTCTGAACAAAACTCGAAACTGAGAGATCGAAAAATATAAAACCGAATTATTCGTTACTTATTAGGGCTACATGGACGATTTTGGTATCAAAATGTAGGTTTTCGAGGTCGCTCCATTCAATAAAAGATATTCCAGAGCCCTAACTAGCATAGTTTAGATTTTCACATGTCAAATGGCATTTTTCTAAAAATTGCAAATTTCAAACTCTCATATCTTCCGTTCCTATCATCTCCGCCGAAAGTTATTTATATTGTGTTGATCAGCATACCTCAATGTATCACTGTACAAAATATGAGCGATTTGAAAAATCTCAAATTTTTGGTGAAAAATGCCAAAGGGGTAAAACCCCCCAAAAACACCATATTTGTCATAACCAAGGAATCCCTGGCGAATCCAAAGTCGTTTTTCGAAAGTGAAGATCTACTACCCATTCGAATTATGCAGAATACCCATTCGACTGATGAGTATCGCCTATATTTTGGGTGCTCTGAGCGTCTGAACAAAAGTCGATACTGAAAAATCGAAAAATATAAAACCGAATAATTCGTTACTTATGAGGGCTACATGGACGATTCTGGTATCAAAATGTAGGTTTTCGAGGTCGCTCCATTCAATAAAAGATATTCCAGAGCCCTAACTAGCATAGTTTAGATTTTCACATGTCAAATGGCATTTTTCGAAAAATTGCAAATTTCAAACTCTCAAATCTTCCGTTCCTATCATCTCCGCCAAAAGTTATTTGAATTGTGTTGATCAGCATACCTCAATGTATCACTGTGCAAAATATGAGCGATTTGAAAAATCTCAAATTCTTGGTGAAAAATGCCAAAGGGGTAAGACCCCCCAAAAACACCATATTTGTCAACACCAAGGAATCAATGGCGAATCCAAGGTCGTTTTTCGAACGTGAAGATCTACTACCCATTCGAATCATGCAGAATACCCATTAGACTAATCAGTATCGCCTATATTTTGAGTGCTCTGAGCGTCTGAACAAAAGTCGAAACTGAAAAATCGAAAAATATAAAACCGAATAATTCGTTACTTATGAGGGCTACATGGACGATTTTGGTATCAAAATGTAGGTTTTCGAGGTCGCTCCATTCAATAAAAGATATTTCAGAGCCCTAACTAGCATAGTTTAGATTTTCACATGTCAAATGGCATTTTTCGAAAAATTGCAAATTTCAAACTCTCATATCTTCCGTTCCTATCATCTCCGCCAAAAGTTATTTATATTGTGTTGATCAGCATACCTCAATGTATCACTGTGCAAAATATGAGCGATTTGAAAAATCTCAAATTTTTGGTGTAAAATGCCAAAGGGGTAAGACCCCCCAAAAACACCATTTTAGTCATCACCAAGGAATCCCTGGCGAATCCAAAGTCGTTTTTCGAAAGTGAAGATCTACTACCCATTCGAATCATGCAGAATACCCATTTACCTGATCAGTATCGCCTATACTTTGAGTGCTCTGAGCGTCTGAACAAAACTCGAAACTGAAAAATCGAAAAATATAAAACCGAATTATTCGTTACTTATGAGGGCTACATGGATGATTTTTGTATGAAAATGTAGGTTTTCGAGGTTGCTGAATTCAATAAAATATATTCCAGAGTCCTAACTATCATAGTTTAGATTTTCACTTGTGAAATTGAATTTTTGTCAAAACAAAACAAGAAAAATCTCAACTCATGAAGGAAACATGGCTGACTTTGGTATCAAAATGTAGGTTTTCGAAGTCGCAGAATTCAAAAAAACATAATCTAGAGACCTAACTATCATAGTTTGGATTTTCACATGTGAAATTATGTTGTTTCGAAAGTCCAAGTCAATGGTACCATCCTTTGACGCTTTCTTCATCTAGGACTCTAGGAATGAAGTCCGAACGACTCTCTATCTCTCTCAACAGTAAGTTCTCAACTGACTGACACCCTATTTGTTAGATAATGACCATGGTTATTCGAAAGTTTCTCGATTAACTAAGCCGGGGATGATCTGGGTGATCTCATTAAGTCCTCCATATATCTTATTTAGATCGAAGCTTTACTCGCCTCAAATTGATGACGTGACTGCCAGAAAACTAGGCCGAAGTCCCGAACCGATAGAAAATAAAACCACCCGCACTTCTCGCCTCCTCACGCAACGAAAATAGCGGAAAAATCACGTCTGCCTCGACATAATGTGTTTTTATTGCCATCGACTAATTTTCCGACCCCGAAGGCGCACTCTCAGCTACGATTTGTTACGTCGTCGTCGACAATTTCTAGTTTTGCGCGCTCCGAGTTAGGCCCGGACTTGATAACATTATTAGAGTCGTTATTTTTCATGTCCCTGGTCCGTGATCCTGGGCGGCTGGGTGCCACAGATAAGCCAATCCCGCTCTCTGGAAGAAACTCACGATCCCCGGGTCACCGAATATGAATCACGGAAGGCCGTGATCAGACACTCGTCACCCGTGTTTTCCAGGGCCGGGGTGCCACGTTTCTCCATCGAATATTCTCACTCAATTGATGCATCTTCCAATAACTGCAATATCTGATCTGAACTTAATCTCCAATCGTCCAGAAGCTGCGCATGGTTCCGACCTTATAATGGCCTTAATCAGAGCGGCATAACTCGACTCTGATAGATACGGAGTTGGAACTTTGGTCCTTCACAATAATATTCGTAGACAAAATGGGGGGAGATCGAAAATTCGGCAACGCTGTCCGAACTCGACACTGATGTTTTCTAGTCCGCTTTGTTGCCTTTCCGGGAAGGAGGACGAGGGGGAAGAACTGATTTTCATATCATTTTCGCGAAATTTATTACGGTGACATGCAACGCGATCTTCGAGGACAGAAGCTCAGGCCGTTCTCGAGCATAATGCAGGGTTGTCATGTTGATGGATCGAAGTTAGTTGTGGGTGTCTTTAATTGCTCGTTCATGTTTTCGTAAGCTCGATTGATATTGTAAGGATCTCCTCATTATTGAGGATGAAAGGCATTTAAGAATTGAGAAAGAGGAAGTCTTAGAGAGAACATTGTTATCTGCCATATTGCCCTCTCAATTCTCGTATCATGAAAGGAATATGAATCGTGTGGCAGTGTGGCAAAAAACACCAGAAAAAGAAGGGAATACCTTCAGTTCTAACAAAATGGCAGGCTAGACCAGTAAAAGAATTCCTTGATCGAGAAACTCAGGATATAAGGACGAGGTGCATTTGTCCAGCTCTTTTCTCTGTTTCAAATTCTTTAGATTTTTTCTCTTCGTAGCGTTGGTAGAAATAGTATACAGGGTGAGTCTTTGACTTGTACATATATTTTAACTGTATATTCCTCTCATCAAACGAAACACTTTCTTTCTATACTATTTTTCAAAATTCGGTTTGGTTTGGAAGATACAGGGTGTCGAAAATCCATGAAAAAACACTTTTCTGTTTATATCTTCGGAACCGTTATTTCAAATGAACTGAATTTTGGTTCATTGGTTACTCTATTCATGGTGCATATTCCTCAATCGAAACCTATTCAATATCTCTCCTAGTATAAAAGTTACAGGGTAGTCGACTCATCAATACACGCTAAAACACCATAAAATCACTTTAAAAAGATAAACGGTTCATATTTTCGAAAGAATCAATCATTTAAGAAACTAAAAATATCCATATTTTTTTCAATAAAACGCGTCGTTTTCGAGTTACTTCCAATTTTACCCGGAAAAATTTGACGAAAAAATCAATAATTTCAAGAATAATCTGAATGCGTCTCTGAATTGAATATCATCGAATATTATTCCTTCTCTGGTCTTTAAACGAGTTTACAATGATGTCACAATATTTATCAACTTTGTCGAGACTTAAATTCAAATGATGGAAAAAGTTGATGTAGAGATATTTTAAAAATAAAATCCCACAAATGTGGGAGATAAAATTCACCACCAAGAAGCATTTAATACGCACAGTTTCTATTGAAAATTCAAAGTTACCGGTCCATGTTGAAGTTAAATATAGATAAAATACAAAATTCGGATATGAATGATGAATCTCGATACAAACTACTTATTAAATTGAAATTAATGAAAAATAATATGATACCGGATAATCTGTGGCGATGTTTCTATCTAAACAATATCCTCTTGGAATTTTATAAACTCGACACGGTTAATATAATATTAATTCACTTCACATGATAATCACAATATAACAATAATTCACTGAATGTATTCAGAACTTCAAATAACGTTGACAGTTTGTTATTGCTTATAGTTGGCACTGTCGGCAGCGCTTCCAAGGGTAATTGAGATAACCAATCCGTCGGTTTTCGCTATACGCATGCGTGGTGAAATTTCGCGGCAAAGTCGATTTATGATGGAAACGGCAAAATTCGTAGATATTTTTTGTAAAAAATCCTTAATCTCAATGAAAATATCAGCAAACTGTCAACATCTTCTTGGAATTTCTGTGCAAATATTCATAGAATGGATACAAAATAGATTATGTTAGGTTGTTTTATAATAAATTCTGATGATCTGAGTAAAAAGTCTTTCTTCATGAGATTGTTTGGGAATTTCGAGGAAAATATGAACAAGTTATTAGTGTTTACAAACTAATCTGCAGAAAAATCGAAGAAGGAACTTATATTGGTGGGAGAAATGTGGCTTTTTAGTTGAAAAGCCACATGAAACCGGATGAAACTAACTGTTTTTGTTGAAATTATCGTGTTTGCAACATTTTTATTCCAATAAGGTTAGTACCTACTTTAGTATTCCCTAAATGTATAAACTCAATTTCAATCGAGAAATATGAACTTTGAATCAATTCCAGAGAATTGCATCAGGAACGTAACAAGCCCAATTTTTTTTTCAAATGGCTATATCTTTTTAACAGAGCCGAATTCGAAAAATGGAAAATGAAAAAAAGGTTTCTTTTGACCCCACGAATATACAGTTAAAATATATGTACAAGTCAAAGACTCACCCTGTATATAAAAACTGAAGGACATATCTATCTTATATAATTGATGATGCGCTTTGGGAACAAGAGGAAAAATGGCGGCGTGACAATTATTGTCTAATCATAAACGATTTGAAAACCTTAAGGGCATCTCCCTCCCCATTTAATGACCACTCCGCTGAAATGTACCGGACGGACACGAGACCGGTTCTCGTGGATCAGCAAAAACAGGATCACGTCCAAACGCAGCGTCGTCCTGGGACACGTGCGGCGGTCGAGCGTCGGGCAGGGTTCGGGACACACGTTTTACTTCAATTTCGACCAAGAGAAAAACTTCCCGACTATTTATTTATCTCATTTATTTAAGAACTCCAGGGAGAGCAGGGTTTCGCTGAGTAATCGACAATTTTTCGATTCCCGACAGGATATGTTTGGCTAAATGAATGAAGGGCACGAATTTGGTTGGTTTTTCTACAACCTGTCCGTTTCTTTTGACCTTACTCGACTCAAAAAGTACACACAACCAAACTTATATGGAATCACCCTGTTATTTGGAAAAAACGACTTTTAATTAAAAAAAAGTCGCTGAAAAGTGAAGAGCAGTTTTCCCAAAACAAGTTTATTACAAAAATAATATAAATTATTAGAAGATTATCTTTATAATAGAACAGAAAATTAAAAGTGTAAATTTCTCTAAAAATAATTTTTATGTAACTGAGTATTAAACAACAAATAAAACGATTTTAACAAATCAAGAATCAGTATTACCACCCCTGGCATTGATACAAGCTTGAATTCGACGAGGCATGCTTTCTATTAAGTTGTTAATTTCTTCTTCTGTAACATTTGCCCATTCCTCTAAAGCCGCTTGTATAAGTTGCTCTGCGTTACTAGGATTATTTTGACGAGCTCTAATTTTTCTTTTGATCCTATCCCACAAGTGCTCGATAGGATTAAGGTCCGGTGAACAAGAAGGCCACTCTAAAACAGTCACACCTTCTGTTTCGAAAAATTTTTTTGCAACTCTGCTGGTATGTGGAGGTGCATTATCCTGCATAAATAGGAAATAATCTCCAAAAGCACCTCGCCAGAGCCTCACTACAGGTTGTAACTTGTAGCACTAGATCAACATACCTAGGCCCTGGCAGAGATTGTCTAATGGGAATTAAAGGAGTTTTCTCACCAAACATAATTCCGCCCCAAAACATTACAGTACCTCCTTTGTATTTAGGGATCGGTCTTGCAGTTTGGAGCCTAGCTCTACCTCTTAAAATGCGAACACGCCGGTCGTCTGATCGTAGGCCAATTCTGGTCTCATCCGAAAATAAGACATTTTTCCAATCTTCAATAGTCCAATTTTCATGCTCTAAACACCAATCAAAACGGTCAACTTTATTTTGCCTTGATAGTTCTGGAACTCTTAACGCTCTTCTCTTGAATAATTCCCGAGAGCGAAGTCTTTTTCTGATAGTTTCGACAGAAACACTAACACCTGTAGCTTGCAAAAATTGCCTTTGAAGCTCTGAATGAGATACTGCGGGATTTCTTCTTGCTGTTTGGGCTAAAAAGCGATCCTGCCTTTCTGTAGTTACTCTTCCACGACTTCTTCTCGGCCTATTCTTTAGGGTTCCTAACTCCAGAAACCTTGCATAGGTTTTTGAAACACCGTGTAACCCCCACCGTTCTTGCAATCTGTCTTTGTGACATACCTTGTTCTGCCATAGTAATAATTCTTCCTCTCTGGACTTCCGATAACCCCACATAAGGCATTTTTTTTTTAAACTTCGCAAAAAAACAAAATATAAATTCACTGCGACGTTCGAACGAAATGGTAAAATCGACACTGCAAAGCCAAATCTTATCAAGTGCTTATGAACCTAACTGTTTTTGTGAGTAAACACATGCACTTTTTATTTGCTTCTAACGAAAAAGATATCAAAATAATATTTCATCTTAATACTGGGTGATTCCTTATAAGTTTGGTTGTGTGTATGTCATGACCTAATTACAGAGATAGTAAGTTACCCAAGTGAACTAATATGAAAGCGAGGTTTTCTCAACCTCCCTTACATGAGTGATATGTGATTTCGGCCGTTAGATGGCGCTGACTATATCTAAAACTCACTACATCGTGACGGAAAGCTTCATAGGACCCTTGGATTCGATTCTATCAATGCAAACGCCTCCGTTGCTACGTCCACGTTTGATTCAAGCAGAAAACCTGGGATTTCTCCAACACGAATGACTTGGACACAATTTCTCGGCTCAGGAACACTCCCTCCGACCGTGTGGGAGAAATTCACGTCAGTTCCCTCCAGAAAAATTCCCCGTTGGAGGGCTAAGCCTCCCCGATAGAACTGTCAACTCGGAACGCACTCGACTCTGCCGATTTCGATGTAATTCAAGTGTCGGAGCGATTTCGGGTCGAAAGTTGCGGAGAGGCTTCGACACCCGCCGCCCCCTCGCCCCCTCGGTCCCCCGAAGTTCACAATATATATATAGGGTCCTGCGCCGGGACGTGACCGATCTCCGATCTCGCGGGATTGCCCTAAAGATTTCCCCGGATACATCTATATACTTTTGTTGTAACTTTTGTAATTCTTTCTCCAAATCATCCATCATGGCAAACGTTGCCGATACGGTACGGGGAAGGATCTGCAGATCGGTGGGATTATGAGGGCTCTGGGAACGATGAAATCTTTTCATTTCCGGATGAAGCTTAAAGTAGGGATGCCAAAGAATTTCAAAAAAACCTCAGGAACTGCTTCTGAGTTATTCTTCTTCGGAATCCAAACGAACTGCCTGCATCTTGGTGCTAGAAACTTTGAGGACCACACGTACTGCAGCTTTGGAGAAGCTTCTAGATCTCCATTCCTCTCAATCCTAATCGAAAGCTAGATCAGGATCCTAGAGACTGAATCAGCTAGCGATATACAATCCAGAACATAGGAGTTGAAACCAAAACTTACTTTTGGGAGGCCAGTGTAATTGAGTTCATTCATCATCATACCATGCTTCTATACTCTGTTCAAATGTAAGAAGGAGCAATAATTACATGTTTGGCGCAGAGGTAGGAGGGCCTTCGTAAAGTTTCTTTCCGTCCAGAGTCGAATCGAGGAGATTTCACACAATCGTTCAGTTTTAACTGAACTTGAATTCCATTTTTTTCAATTTATAGAACGTTGTTCTTTTGAAATTTTGCAAACTGTCGTCATCATTCACGATTTCTAGAAATCGTTGGGATTTCATTCCGAAAAAAAAAACCGTGGACAATTCATCTGATAAGGTTCATATCGAAATCGTCAACCGAATCGATTATTTTTAACGAATGGGCTCTCCTCTTATAGGTGGCGTCAATATTTTATTCTCTTCATATTCTCTGAGAATTTTGAAAACAGCTGAATCACTCACCCCTGAGGATTTTGAAACAATTTCTACCAAGTCTCTTTTCGATAAATCAGGATGTTCTTCCAATTATTTTCGAAAAATGTTCAATATTATCTCTTTCTCTTCAGCAGAAAAATGCGACCTTTTGGACCTTTTTCGTGGTGGTCCCCACATATCACCCTCAGATGCAGTATCCGTTTCCGAATTCGACATTGTTCTATAAACCCTATATACACTTTGTCAAAAGATTTTCCAACACAATACACTTTTCATAACAAAATCTATAAACACTTTGTACAGCTAGACCTTCACAGTAGCTCTAGCTATTTAACTGGTCTTGTCAATTGAAAACTTCGATATTTATGCAAATCAAGATGGCTTTAACCCATTATGGAAAAGGACCCAAATCTGGTGTTTCCCGGAATTACCTTGTCGGAATCTTGAGCAGCCGACAAAGAGTTTCGTACAAAATAATAATAAAACTATGGACCGAAACTAAATATATTTCGGATATTACAAGTAAATGACCATTATAAATTTGAACAGAGATCTTTTTCGAGTCTTGTCAATTGAAAACTTCGATATTTATGCAAATCAAGATAGCTTTCACCCATTAGGGAAAAGGACCCAAATCTGGTGTTTCCCGGAATAACTTCTTCGGAATCTTGAAAAGATTCCGACCCAAATCTCTAAAACTCTGCTGTTTCCTGGAATTACCTTGCCGCAATCTCGAGCATCCGAAAAAGAAATTATTTAGTGGATAATAATATAAAAACAACATGTTCATGACAGTTGCAAATCATAACAGAAATTTTGCACTAGAGTTTCTGAGGAAAAAAGTTCTAATGTGGGAATTGTTGACTCAATTTATTGAATCATTTCTATCCAGCACCATCCGAGTACGATCCTGGCAGTCTCTTAGGGCGATCGAAGAGAGAGTTGTTATCACCGTTTGACCAATAGGAGCTGTATTGTGCGCAAACCAGACGATTCTGTTTGTTTACAAAGCTCCTTCTTATATTTGAACGGACTATAGTCCAACACATTGCGGAGACTTGCAATGGCGGGTCACTCCGTAACCCCAGAACGAGCACAAAGCTCTATTTTCATGGGACCTTTGACCCCATCCTCCAACCCACACATCATCTTCATTGCCCAATAAGGCAACACCGTCCGAAATTCCGTTTTTTATTGAATTCCTCCCAAGAAATAAATCTGCAACTTTACAACGCAAGCGACACTTGATGGACCTTTCGCAATTGATGTGCCTTCGATATGGGATATCCGAAATAAACTATAAACTAGATCTATAGCACACGAAAGAACAATCTGTTAGAGCCGGTGGACACGAGGAGCGTCCCCCGCCGCGCTCGGGGGGACTGCAGTGAATGGGGCTCGTTAAAAGTTTTCCAAGCCCGAAAAAACATTCGATTCCAACTTTATCTACTACTCCCGCGTATTCGCGGATCATTTATTGCCGAATTTTGGGACGTAAGTGTTGTCGGGAGTTCTGCAGATGACGTGCGAGATGGGACGTCCATCAATTTTTTGATGGAGCCCATATTTTTCGAACTTGAACGGCCGTATACGGCAGTTTCGACCCAGTTTCAAGTTTCTGTTTATCGCCGTGCCTCAGAATTCTTTTCACCAAGTCGCAAGCTAACATTAATTGGCGACGAAGTACAACAAAAACTTATTCTCTTAGTAATAAATTCTTCAAAGAAATAGAGACAACGTTGAAAGAAATAACGAACTTTGGATTCTTTCATATTGAATATTCTAGACAGGATATCGAAGAGTTTTATCAAGGCAAATATTGTTCAATATTTTCTGGATCTTTTGGTTATCAAGAAGTTTGATGGCAAAGTAAGGCTCGAGGTTTAGGAAACTGACTCACACAGACCGATGTCTGATCACGGAGTCCAAACACCAACCAACAAGAGCAGGATGTGATCAAAACACTGCCAGACTAGTTTGAACATCGGTCGATAGAGACCACCATTGTTCGTGGTGCATGGTTGCTGTCTTTGGCAATTAAAGAACTAAACCTATCCGGACCACTGCAAGGAAGCCTGTAAATTTCTGATTTTACTTTTCTGGAAACAGAACCAAGTGGATTCATGTCTGGCACTGCATCTCTTCCAGTGAATGTTACGATGAAAGTTTACTCTGCTTGCGAACATCAAAACGAATCCCCAATGATTATTTTCCGCATTCAAAACGCAACGTCATGATAAAACCATCAAATCTTCATCCTCCATTCTATTAGTATTATCCCGTCGAGAAAGTCCCGGAGAATTCGTTGCGAGCGGCGTCTCTGCAGAGCGTCGAGATAATTGTACCGCCACAGAAGAAGCCAACAAATTACAAAATATCAGGGGAGAGACGGAACCGACAAAAGAATGGAGAAAAACGCTCTACCCCGCAGGGAGAAATGATTTGTCATTTTCAGTTTTCGTACTTCCAAATGTACACACCTGAGACCTGCTGCTCGCTACGTTCTCGTCTGATCTCTGTTTCCGGTGTGACAAGATGCAATAAAAGAAACGCGAATTTTCTTTACTTCCTCCTAAGTACCGCTGTGAAAATGGAGAACAAGCGTGTTATTAGAAACAAAACAGGAATGTGAGGAAACGTTAAGTATTCTAGTTGGTTCTTGGTGGACCTTTATTAATTCGAAAAAACACAGATTCAACTACCTTAAAATAAAAAGTATTGATTCTTTGTTTATTTTGTGAAAGTTTAATTGAACCATAATAACAAACAGTAAGAAACACTATGAAAAAGGATAGACCACGGGTAACAACTGCCATTCAAGAACGTTACTTGAGAGTTTCTTCGTTGAAACAACGTTTTGCAACCGCTCGCCTCCTTCAAAATCAGCTTGAGCAAACTCATGAGGTGCAAATTAGCACTCAGACAATAAGAAATCGCCTCAGAGAATATGATTTAAGGCCTCGTGTCGCGGCAAGAGGCCCAGCTCTTACCCCAGCCCATCGAAGGGCGCGTTTGGATTTTGCGAGAGAGCATATCCATTGGGAAGAGGCCGATTGGGAAAGAGTTCTCTTCACAGATGAGTCTAGATTCTGCCTCTATCATTGTGATCGACGTTTCCTTGTATACAGACGTCCACATGAAAGATATGCTCAGTGCAATTTCCTAAATACTACTGGTTTCGGGGGAGGATCGATTATGGTATGGGGTGGAATATCTTTGACTGCTCGCACAGACCTAGTGGTCGTTGATAATGGAGCTATGAATGCTGATAAGTATATAAGGAACATTCTTGAAGAGCATGTAGAGCCATTTGCCCCATACATTGGTGAAAATTTCATTTTTATGGACTATAATGCCAGACCCCATCGTGCGCGCATCGTTCAGGAGTACCTTGAAGAGGTTGAAGTCTCTCGAATGGAATGACCAGCAAGAAGTCCAGATCTCAATCCGATTGAGCAGGTTTGGGACAACCTCAATAGAAGGCTGAGAAGTTCAGAAAATCATCCAGCTACTCTTAATGACTTAGGAATCCAACTCGGAGAAATCTGGGAAGGATTAGATCAGAACATTTTAAGATCACTCATTTTGAGTATGAATCGTCGTTGCCGAGCTGTAATTAACGCAAGGGGTGGAAATACCAAGTATTAAATCACTTATCAGTATTTTGAAAATTGTTCATTTCTCTTCTTTCACATAAGATTCGGTGAAATCCTGAATTTTTCTTCCATTTAATGTGCCTTGTTTCGTTCAAAACCTTCCCGAGAGAACATAAAAAATAAGTTATAAAGTCAATGTAGAGTTAACTTTCATTAAAATTGAGATTTTCAGAATGTGCGTTAATATTTTTGCGCAGTGTGGTTGACTTTTTAATCAGATCTTCCTCAGTCCAAATGACAACGAGACGCCTCTGGTCCTGGGAATTCCTCGGAATAATTCCTTCTTGACCTCGTTACCGGATGTTTACCACCAAGCAACTACCCGAATTCCTCTTCAATTTTTTTTATCGCCGTCTTAAACCGGAGTAAACAACAGTACCTATCTTCCCGGAGTTCGCATCCAATTATCGACTGCTCCCTAATGTTTTACGTCGGGAAGTTAGAAGTGTTCAAGTTTTATGGAGTTTGTCCCGAACCCGAGTAGGGCTCGCCTTTCCGTTTGTCGAGATGTCTTTCAACAGAGTCACGCAGGGTAAACAGACCCAATATTAAATATCGATCACCGAAGCGCTTTCGCTTATAAATTCGCATTCATCAACGCATAAAAGAGACGATTCCGAGGATTTTGAAATATGGAGTTTTTAATTGGAAATAGGGGCCTGAGGAAAATACGGAATGTTTCGAGAAGCTTTGATAATATTCAGTTCGCATTTCTTTCATCTGACTTTATCGCTGAAACTTGTCCATATTCCCGAGGCCTTTGATGTCCATTATGGCTAATTCCGACCTTCCTTTTCAAGAAAGTGATGATCCCAAGTTGGAGCTCAACTAGTTCCTCAAGAACATACGTCTATGAATGGTCATCCACCAACAAAGAATCTTTTACTGAATGAGATGATCTGGAGTTGATCTGGAACAGTTCTGACTCAGGTGTCCTCTGTTCTGTAAGGCCAGCAATAACAGTGAATATCTTGTCCAGTAATGGGTTCTTATGATTGATGGATGACCATTTACAGCCCTGCGAGTGCAGAAGTCTATGGCAACTCCTTTTGTTATTTTTCTAGAAGGTTTTTCTAACTTTATCTTCTTCAGCCAATTCATGGGCTATTCTAAATATAAGTTACTCATCAAATGAACTTGACCGAGGTATTTGGCCTTGGAACGACTTGAGATCTCCTGTGACCATGAAACAGTCAGTTTGAAGTTGGTCAGTTCCTATCAAATGATTGTGGCTTTGTCTCTGCTCAGATGAAAGTAGCAGATGGCCTCTCTCTGTTTGGTCTCTTGTCCATAAACCCCTTGGTTTTTTCTTCCAGTCATCTTTCGTCTTCTCCACAAGAAAGCTTTAGAAAGGAATCTACTACAGCTAATTCACTCTGCAATTTTTTCCTTCCTTCCTGGAAAACCCCGACTCCAAGACGACAGTTCCACCCCAATCGATCCCGCTCCAAAAAAAATATTCAAATGTCGGTTCCGTCAGACTCGCAATTATTCGGATTGAAAATGAGTCCTGATAACCGTCTGGGAAGTCGGAATTGGAAATGAGATATTGGATTCAACAGGAGGAACGTTAGAAAGGGACGTGCCGGGCGAGAAGGGAAAGAAGCAAAGAGGAGAAAGAGAGAGAGAAACAGACGACGGGCGTCCTCATCCAGTTACAATAACGAGAAACGTGTAGGGATGTTCCGATACCCTCAAGGTATCGATACCTACTCATATAAGTAGTACTCAAATCATGTTTCGATACCTACTCATATATCGGAACCAAAGTATCGATACCTACTCTTACTCATATCGATACATTTTCATACGATTTCATATAAATTCATAAAGGAAAATGGTTTGAGCTTATCTATGTACTGCTATTTTAACAATAACACTGATTTATTGATTGAAAGTTAGCAGAGGTATTGGCGGTATTGCTAACATGTTATAGATGAAAATTTTTCAAACTGTATTCAAATCTCTCTAAACCAGCTGTGCTGTACCTATTTAGTTCAGGAGTGAATTGAATAATTTTTTTGAAATCCAAATTAGGAATATTGTACATTATATATATTTTATTTATAGAACTAATAGGAATAAAAGATCGTTAGGATAGATTTATGCGTATGCAAAATTGACGTCTCTGCGCATGCGCTGCGTACCCTGCAGTTAAAATGGAAACCAATGTCAAAATTTGAGCGCAATTCGATTCGATACCAAGTAGGTACTTTTGTTTCGATACCAAGTAAGTATCGCAAAATTGATTCGATGCTAAAAGTACTTGGTATCGAAACAAAAGTATCGAGTACTTACTTGTATTTACTTGTATCGGAACATCCCTAGAAACGTGCCCTCCGCGTCGTCGAGGGAATTCGACGAGCGCATCTTTGGCACAAATAACAAACATGAATGTGCCCGGTAGTCGAATATAGATTTTCCGATTTTACTTATACATCCGGAACTCATTCGAAGAGATAAACAAACACGGTGTTGTTATAGAGACCCAAGTTGGACCGAGATGTACCGGTTGCTCTGTCTCGGATCTCGTGGCTGAATAAATGGAGGAAATGTTGCAGATTCTGGACGAATTGCTCCAGAGGAGACAGACTCGCGTGGACATATTGACTACGACATTTTCCACTGTTAGAATGTCCCCAAAATCCAAATAATAAAGAATATAGCAGGACAGCTTCTGCAGAATCCTACACTCCACTTGACACAGTACTGCCAACCGTTATCCAGAAGTGCTTCTTTATAGGATGGCTCAAAAATGCGAACTAAAGGAACAACTCAAAAGAGCACTGACGAAAAGTCAGCTTCCTTATGATTGGTGAAACCCTAGCCGTAGCACTGGATATCTCCCAGGCATTCGATCGAGTCTGGCATCAGGGACTCCTCGCCAAGCTTCCATCTTATGGCGTGCCCCCAAAGCTATGTTCTCTGCTAGCTAGTTTTCTCTCAAACAGATCTCTCCATGTAGTGGTCGATGGAGTTTCGTCTGACTCTCTACCCATAAATGCTGGTGTTCCGCAGGGATCAATTCTGGCTCCAACACTATTTCTACTTCACATCAACGATTTGCTGGAAGCAACTTCGTGTCCACTGCACAGCTTCGCGGATGATTGTACCCTCCATACCGCCTTTTCTTCTAGGGCTCCAATACCACCCCGCCAAATCGGAAACGAACGAGGAAGAAATGTTAACAACATAAATATGGACTTGGCAACAATTCTTGAATGGGGATCTAATAACTTGGTAGAATTCAACGCAAACAAAACACAAGCATGTCTTTTCTCTAGAAAAGCCGATCTTACTGTGCCCAGCATAAAATTGTCGGGAGTGACCATACCATTGAAGTCTTCCATTTCGATGCTTGGAATTACTGTCTAACCTTTCCTGGGAGAATCACGTGAGATCCATTGGTAAAAGTGCATCCCAAAAACTTGTTTTTCTATTTCGTGCCAGGAGCTATTCCACCTCAGGTCAGCTGCTTATGATCTATAAGGCACAGATTCGACCCGTCCTGGAATACTGTTCCCATATTTGGAGTGCTGCACCTAAACACACCCTAAAACTCTTGGATTCCGTACAAAAAAGGGCAATTCGTCTCGTCGGTGATGCCTCGCTTACGAGCTCGCTCACTTCTCTGGAACACCGTAGAAAAGTGGGCGATCTGTCTCTATTTTATAGATATTTCCATGGGCGATGCTCTTCTGAATCATCAGCAATCGTTCCCCCTCTGGCAGTCTCTTCCAGACTAACCCGTCAAGTTAAGTCTTCACACCCCTTCGTGGTAACTTTGGAGACCTGCAGAACATCTCTCTTCAAAGACTCGTTCATCCAACGAACAGCGAAGTTTTGGAATACATTGCCTAGGGAGGTGTTCCCCGAGGCATATAACCTCCAGAAAGAAGAATAACACCAATTCCTACCTGCTTCCCCTTGGTTCTCACGATGTTCTCTGAACATTACAGGATATTCCTATTCGTGAAAACCACAACATAAAAAAAAATTATCGAAATTCCCAAGAACTAAATGTCTCTGAAGTCTCATTCTTATAAAACCATCGATTCCTGCAATTAATTGACAGCATCTAACTCGACTATTAATCGTAATCCGAAACCTACACCCCAAAATCTCAAATTTCCTCAAACTACACCATTCAATCACCCAAATTTAAGCTCTGCATCAAATCCAGACTTGCCTCTTCCCCCCTCATAATTCACGGTTATGTTTCGATGATGAAATATCCGGGAAATCTAAAACGGAAAACAGATCCCTACGTCTTCATAAATAACAACGTTTACCGATTGATTCCAGAGACAGCAGTTCGATCCGTTTAATTAATCATGAACCTTACATTGGAGGATTTAATTCGACACTGTCCCCTTCCGAAATTAATACCCCTGAAATAACAGCGTTCGATGGAAAACTGGAGATGGTAGTATTAATTTCGGAACGATCGATGGGATGATCGTTTTGGACCGAGGTTAAGCCCGAACGAGATATATTGGCAAAACCATTGTTGTTTTTGTTTGTGTTGACACGAAGCTGTCTTCTTAAATTCATTCACCCATCGACTGTTCTCCTACTTCTGTGAATCGCCTTGCTTAAGCTTCACAGAGATCCTCAAACATTAGGAAAAAATGATAAAAGTCCCTCTCGCTATGGAGAGGCTTCCCAAAATATACTGGTCTTGACTCTTGTGACTATATTTCTGCACCAGCAGCATGAACAGCCAGTGCGACCTACGAGGATATATTGAAATATTCTTTGCCTATTATATAACCAAACAAAATTTCAATGTCAAAATATTTTATTACTCAACATATTCTCCTCTTAATTGAATACATTTATTACAGCGAACCTGCAACGTCTCTAGACCTTTAAAAAAAATGTTTCTTCTTGCTCTGCAAACCAGTCCTCCACAGCTTTTATTACCTCCTCGTTGGAAGAAAATTTACGACCTTCTAAACTTTTTTTCAGTTGAGTAAAGAGATGATAGACGGAGCCAAATCTGGTGAATAAGGTGGGTGTTCTAGTAATTCTAACCCTAAATTACGAATTTTTTGCATGGCAACATGAGATTTGTGTATTGGGGCGTTGTCCTGTAAAAACAAAACACCTATGGATAGTTTTCCGCGTCTTTTCTCTTTAATTTTTTCCCGTAGAGTGGTCAATAATGTCGAATAGTAATCTCAAGTTATTGTTCTACCCTTATCCAAAAAATCAATCATGATTACTCCATGGCAATCCCAAAAAACTGAAACAAGAACTTTTCCAGCAGATTTTTGGACACGAAACTTCTTAGGTCTTGGAGAACCAGAGTGTCGCCATTCCATCGATTGTTGCTTCGTTTCTGGATCGTAGCAATGTACCCAAGTCTCATCCATAGTAACAATTCGGTTTAAGAAGTCTACATCGTTTTCAAATCGAGCACAGATCGAACGCGATGCTTCTACCCTTGCACGCTTTTCGTCAACATTCAATATTGGGGATCCATTTTGCAGAAATTTTTCTCATTTACAAATTGACGTGAACTGTATGATGAACGCGTTCGTATGAAATCTTCAGTGCTTCAGATATCCGTTTTAGCCCAATTCGACGGTCTGATAAAATCATGTCATGAACTGCATCGATATTTTCGGGGACTGACACAGAAACTGGCCTTTCCGATCGGTCATCATCTTCAATGGAAAATTCACCTCTTTTGAAGCTTGCAATCCAATTTTTCACGGTCGCATACGAAGGACATTGATCACCAAGGGTATTAACCATATCTTCGTAAATCTGCTTACCTCTCAACCCTTTTAACTACAGGTACTCGATGATGGCTCGATACTCCAATTTTTCGATTTTTACAATTTCGGTGGACATCTTTTTTTTTAAATTTATTGCGTAACTCTGGTTTACTTTTTTGACGTCGAACTCTACACTGACACTTCTAATAAGTTATTGTTATTATTATTGGTATCGCAATATTTTGTTTATGTATGGAACTGGTCTAGGCTAACTAGATATCAATACATCCTCGTATTCTTTGTGAATGCTGGTTGGAGCACCAGTCACTTTACCCAAAGAACCAGTTTCGTCGACTGCTGAAGATCCTGGTATGAAAAAGTCCATCCTGGATACGATACGAAGTTAAGCCCAACTCTTACTGTACCAACCTTTTTTTCCTTTTGGTTCCTTTATTCTTCGTTGTAATGCGTTAACCATTAATTTTTAACGGTCTTCGTTACACGCCTGAGCGAAAATAATCAAGGATATCGTTCCAGCGCCACGGCAAAGGATACCTGGATCATCAGAACTGAGGAAAAAGAGAACCCCCAGAACAGTCTGTATTCCCTATTTAATGGCGCCCATCCATCTTCGCGCCACCGTCCACTGACCGCGCTTCAAGTGGACAAGATGTTTCCCCTAATGCCCCCGTGGAAAATCCCACTTCTCTATGCCAAGAGGAAAAACCGGTAATTTCCCCCCTTTCGATCAACCGCCGACAAACATAATTCATCCCAAGCGTTCAAACGATCCTTCAAAACGTCGGGAAGGAACTCCTTTTCTCGGAATGAACAAAAGAAGTTATTGGGTTGCAGTCTCGAGTTGTTTATATCGCCATGGACAGCTGGCGACACTTGGAGATCTGGGAATTTAGGACTGAGTTGAAGATTTAGATGATTGGCGAGTCAGACAAGTTTTTCAATGAATAATTCGTCACAAGGGGTGGAAATGAATCTGATTCTGACTATAACTGAATTGAAATATCGAATTGAAAATTTTGAACTAGGAAGTGAAAAAAAATGGAATTTTGGCCGAGAATTATATTCCTTTTTATGACGAAATATGCAGAACATGACGCTTCTTTGAAAAAGATCTCCAGGACTAAAACAAGCGAAAAGATTTGTTGAGTTCTCGAGGTCTTACACAGGGACCTTGTCCAGCTAGCGCGTATCGAGTTGGTCATGGAATATCTCATATAACCGGTATACCACTAGGTTCTAAGCCAGAGATCCCTACATGGGATTCGTTCTACTATTTCTTCAGGATGATGATTAACTTATTTAATCGTATTCCGATTACTACGGGGTAAGTAGTATAGCAAGCGGGGTCCTGGGACTGAGGATGGCCATGTCCATCCGGAGCCGAAGAACCTTGAGGAAATTAGCTGAAGAGTCGGTCAATGACCAGAAGGGGTTGTAGAAGAAGATGTTACATATCGAGAGCGGTGAAAAAAAACCTTTGAGAGGTCAATGACCGGAAGAAGTAGTAGACGTGTAGATGACCTCAAAGCTGAAGAATTGGTCAATGACCAGAAGGGGTCGTAGAAGAAGATGTAGCCTAAAAGTGATGACCTGAAGGACCTATTGCCACCTTCTCCACACCAAACCAAAGCTGATCGTTGAAATCAAAATATCCGGATGCCTCCAACTCTTCACTTCCAGCTCGAAGTTTAAATGAGCACAGGGCCGGTCTGCAAACTTCAATAATTATGCCCGGATCAACAAATAACTGCAACCTACTAATTATACAAGTTGAAATTGCATTGTGAAATTTGAGACTGTTCGGCAAACAAAGGAAATTTCGATAGAACACGTTTGAATCAATCCGAAAGTTATAATAACCGATTTTGGCGCCTCTGGAGTAAGGCCAAACGTGGTCGTTGAAAGGATATTTGATTGCGGCAGAAATGCAGTCGACAACAATGCAACTGATGAAGTTTTGTAGCGAGAGTATAACCGCATTCTATTATTCTACCAATTTCAATACCGGAGGACGGAGCCAACGGTGGATTTTAATATTTTCTGGGCGGGATTGTTGAGGCCGAACATCGTTAGTGCTGTTTCTAGTTTATAACAAACTTCGGCGATTGTTGTTGTTATCTGGGAATCGCGAAGTTGATGAAGTGGGCGATGCAGGCGCGTTTTCTACTGATCCCCGTGAAATTTGATGACCGCGTTCGCTTTGTTGTCTGCAGAGTTAACAACGCAAGAAGAAATCAACGGGGAAAATAGAATGAGGGACTCTTTGAATGAAATTTCAAAAATATTGGTTCATACCCTTCTGCTACCATGTCAGTTTCGAATTTCTAAGATGTTCCTTGGATAACTCACCTGAAAAAAAAGAAAAATATTTTAAATATTGTAGGTTCAAATTTAAAGATTATGTTGCGTCTCACTCCGCAACACCTGGACAAATTAAATGCCACATCTTTTGTCCACCAGAAAAGAGCTGTTGCCTTTGAAAATGTTGTATAGATAAATTGATTTTAAACATATGCGATAGAACCCTTGAACGGCAATATTGTTCCATATGCCTTTAGTTACAATTCTCGTTCTATGTTTAAAAATACCCTTTTTCGACTGAGTAATGGTCCGGTTTGAAAAGGTTCTCAACCCAAGAATTTATGTAAAGTTTGGGAGATTCATCCGATTTTCTGAGACTATAACCATGTCCTGTGAACCTTGATTCAGTTTCTCAGTACAAGCTCATAAAACTAAATATATGGTGACATTATTGTTGTAGTTCAAGTTATAATTGGAAACACATGACAGCGTCGAATACAAAATCGTCCAAGGTTTCTCTCAGTGGTCCGTAGATTCAAGAAATGGGTTGTTTTTCCCACTATAGTCGAAATTGGTAAATGAGAGTACCTAGTTTGTTTGCTTAGCGAGGCGTTATTCGATTCTGACACCCAATCAATTGTTGACCTTTTCCACTTTCATTCAGAGGAAATGAACCTCCCTTATTTTCCAGCTTGTCTTTGAAACCCTATGTTACAAAGACAAGCAGTCATCAAAGTAAAGTACTAGTAATTATACAGTCAGTTATAAATCACCTTGCCATCTTGCCATACATTTTCATATAGAAGGTTGAGTTTATAATCGTCGGTAGATAATCAGTATTAAGGACTGAACGAGAATGAATTCGCTATCTCAAAAACGCCTATATCCCTTGAACCAATTGAGAAAAAATCAAAATTTGATCATAGTTAGCTTTGTTATGAACGTCAGAAACATGTGGAACTTTTATTTCATAGATATTCTAATTCTCTGTCGCAAAATGTCAAGCGAAGTGAAAACACGAAAATTTATAGTGAAACTTTTTCAAAATAATCAAAAATGGAGCTTCAAAAGAATCGCAAAAGAGGCTCGCATTCGTCCGGAAACGGTATCAAAAGTTGTTAAGTGTTTTAAGGAAGATCTTACAATTAACCGCAAGGAAGGAACCGGGAGGAAAAAGAGGTTTCATAGCCCAAAAAAAGTGAAGAAAGCCATCAGCCTTTTCCAGAAGAATCTTAACCTTTCAGGACGGAAAGTGGCCCAAATAGTGGGTTGTTCGCAGTCAACCGTTCAGAAAATAGTGTCGAGTTGTGGGCTTAGAACATACAAAGTGCAGAAAGTGCCAGACAGAAACGCTGTGAAGAATCAAGAAGCGAAATCAAGAGCAATGAAATAAAAAAAAGATTTCTTGAAAAATTTTTCCTGTTGCGTGATGGACGACGAAACCTGTCTTTGCTGATTTCTCGAAACTTCCTGGTCAGGAATTTTATACTGCAGATTCTCGTGGAAATGTTGTTGAACAATTTCGCGTGAAGAAACAAGCAAAGTTTTTTAAAAAATTCCTGGTTTGGCAAGCAATTTGCACTTGTGGGAAAAGGAGCAAATTTTTCGTTGGCCAAGGCTCTGTTGACTCGAAGATATACATCGAGGAATGCTTGAAGAAGCGACTTTTACCATTTTTATGTGCTTTAACTTCATGCCACTACAGCAAGGCCACCAAGGAATGGTACGAAGCTAATGAGGTGGTTTTTGTCCCCAAAGAGGCCAATCCACCAAATTGCCCAGAACCCAGGCCAATCGAAAGATATTGGGCGCTGGTAAAAAGAGAATTGAAGAAGACTAAGAAATCAACGAAAACATTAGCGGAATTCAAGCAAAAATGAAAGACAGCATCCCAGAAAGTGACTGAGAACACTATAAGAAGCATTAAGGGAAGAATTCCAGAAAAAATCCATGAATTTTGTGAAAAATAGTTTTGGTTTCTTTATTGTAGGTGAAAACAGTTTTCATTAGAATTAGAAGATGATTCGAAAATGAGTTTGATTTTCGAAATCGGTCCAGTGGTTCAAAAGATATAAGCGTTTTTGTTATGGCGAATTTATTCTCTTTCAGTTCTTACATCAGTTTTCTTATTTATCAAATCCCTGTACATTCAAGATTTCAGCTATCCAAAATGATGGCAGAAATGGGGGACAAATTCAAAACTCCAACAGTCGATCCTCACACCATTTCCCCCCCATCAAAGAAGTAATCTTGGGAGAAGCAATTTCACGGTATCCAAATTGTAATATTTCAGACGCCACCTCGAATGAAGGAAACGGGCTTCCGTGCATCTGCTCGCCCGGACTCGGCGTAATAAAAATTTCATAAACCCGGTTGCACCGAATTCTTACAACATATTATTATGTCAGATGACATCTCGTATTATTCGCGCCGGCAAGTTTCGCCCGCGCACACGTCTCCTTTATTCGCGGGCCGCAGGGACGGCTGCCAATGACAGCTGTCGTATCGCCAAACACCGCCATTCTGTGCAGAAACACCTTGTCGTCCGGAATCAATATTGAAACATCACGGGCTGGAAACTCCGAATGTTTTTCCAGACCGGATCGGATCATCGTTATCGACTGTCTTTTGTCTACGCCGTTCGCCGTGTTCTGGGCCACATTTGACGGTTTTATCGTTCGGTATTTCAGACGTCCTTGAGGGCGTGAGGGTGGGTTGTTTGTTTTGTAATAGCGGTATTCCAGGAATCGGTATTTTCATTTCTGCTCCGGGGGTTTAATTATGAAGTAGCTGGGTCTTTTTAGTGCCCCGATCTGTTTTAACAGGTCCATCCTGCCATTACTTCGTCAATACTTCAAGGGAATGATAAATACGATGATTCTGAGATAAATTTCATACACGACTCATTTCAAAATAATTAAAATAAATTGCTGAATCTTTTCTTATAAATTCCTTGACTTAGTCACCTGTATCGAATAAAAGGTGTGCACTAGCTTTAGTGATGATTAAATAAGAAAATCATAAAGTGGAGGTCAATCGAAAAAATAAAACAGAAAAATCTTTATTTATGAGTAGGACCTTGTTGACTTTGGTTTCGAAATGTGGTTTCTGGAGATCGCTGATTTCAATGAAAAATGAACCAGAGTTTTTTCTGTCATAGTAAAGATTTTTACCTGCGAAATGGAGTTTTTTGAAAAATTGGAAATTTCAAACTATTATAGCGTCCGTCCCTGTCACCGCAACTAATTCATATGTTGTTGATCAGCAAGGACCCAAGTATCTCTGTGTGAAATATGAGCGATTTTAAAATTTTCAAATTTTTGGTGAAAAATGACCCCTGAGAACACCATATTCGTCGATAAAACAAAAATCTGAGAGGATCGAATGGTGTTATTGAATCGGGATGATTTTCCACTCATTCGAATCTTCAATAATAGTAATTTTGCGGATCGAAAACACCAAAACCTTGACTGGTGTGTGCGAGTAAACAAAATTTGTAAATGAAATATCGAAAAATTGGAAACCGAAAAATTTTTTAGTTATGAGGACTACATGGTCGAGTTTGGTATCAAAATGTTGGTTTTTGAGGTCGCTGAATTCAATTAAATATAATCCAGAGTCCTAACTAGTATAGTTTAGATTTTGACCTGTCAAATGGCATTTTTCGAAAAATTGGAAATTTCAAACTGTTATAGCGTCCGTCCCTGTCACCGCAACCAAGATTGATTTATATATTGTTGATCAGCATAGTCCCAAATATCTCTGTGTAAAATATGAGCGATTTTAAAATTTTCAAATTTTGGGTGAAAAATGACTAAGGGGTAAGACCCCCTGAAATCACTATATTCGTCGGTATAACAAAAATCTGGGAGGATCTAATGATGTTATTGAATCGGGAGGTTGTTCGACTCATTTGAACCTTCAATAATAGTAATTTTGCGGATCGAAAACACCAATACTTTGACTGGTGTGAACGCGTAAACAAAATTTGAAAATGAAATATCGAAAAATTGGAAACCGAAAAATTTTTTAGTTATGAGGGCTACATGGTCGAGGTTGGTATAAAAATGTAGGTTTTCGGGGTCGCTGAATTCAATAAAATATATTTCAGAGTCCTTACTATCATAGTTTAGATTTTGACCTGTCAAATGGCGTTTTTCGAAAAATTGGAAATTTCAAACTGTTATAGCGTCCGTCCCTGTCACCGCAACCAAGATTGATTTATATATTGTTTATCAGCATAGGCCCAAGTATCTCTGTGAAAAATATGAGCGATTTGAAAATTTTCAAATTTTGTGTCAAAAATGACAAAGGGGTAAGACTCCCTGAAAACACCATATTCGTCGATATAACAAAAATCTGGGAGGATCTAATGGTGTTATTGAATCGGGAGGTTGTTCGACTCATTTGAATCTTCAATAATAGTAATTTTGCGAATCGAAACCACCAATACCTTGAGTGGTGTGTGCTCGCAAACAAAACTTGAAAATGAAATATCGAAAAATTAAAAACCGAAAAATTTTTTCCTAGGGAAGCTACATGGTCGACTTTAGTATCAAAATGTAGGTTTTTGAGGTTGCTGAACTCAATTAAATATAATCCAGAGTCCTAACTAGCATAGTTTAGATTTTGACCTGTCAAATGGCATTTTTCGAAAAATTGGAAATTTCAAACTGTCATAGCGTCGGTCCCTCTCACCGCAACCAAGATTGATTTATATATTGTTGATCAGCATAGTCCCAAGTATGTCTGTGTAAAATATGAGCGATTTTAAAATTTTCAAATTTTGTGTGAAAAATGACCAAGGGGTAAGACCCCCTAAAAACACCATATTCGTCGATATAACAAAAATCTGGGAGGTTCTAATGATGTTATTGAATCTGGATGTTGTTCGACTCATTCGAATCTTCAATGTTAGTACTTTTGCGAATCGAAACCACCAATACCTTGAGTGGTGTGTGCTATCAAACAAAACTTGAAAATGAAATATCGAAAAATTAAAAACCGAAAAATTTTTTCCTATGGAAGCTACATGGTCGACTTTGGTATCAAAATGTAGGTTTTTGAGGTCGCTGAATTCAATTAAATATAATCCAGAGTCCTAACCATCATAGTTTAGATACATTTTTACCTGTGAAATGGCATTTTTCGAAAATTTGGAAATTTCAAACAGTCAGAGCGTTTGTCCATCTTATCGTATCCACTAGTTATTCATATTATGCTGATGAGGATAGCTCAGAGTATCCATGATTAGAATATGAGAGATTTCAACTTTTGGGTGAAAAATGTTGAAGAGGTACGACACCTCAAAAACCCTAAATAAGACAATAAACAAATATCGGCCAAGATGAAACGGTATTTTTGATTGTGAAGGTTGTTCGAATCAAGCGAATATTTAACTAATGAGAAACGCAGCTATTCAGAGCCTCCTCATTAGTTCTTCACTCAATTTTTTCTCCTCTCATCCACCCTCCAAACCCAACACTCCCGAGACTACAGATCCCTCAGCGGCCTACAAGAAAGACGAGACTCCTCCTGCATATTTCACAACGGGAGGGAAAAACAGGAATCGTCCCACTCACGAAATTGGTCCATTCATTTCCGTAATTGAGTTTCCCATGAAAACAATTAAAGCATCAAACCAAGTTCTGAGCAAATAATCCAATCACGGGAGAGTTGTTGAGGCGCGAAAGTCGTACAATGCATTCATAAGTAGGAACAGGAACCGGTTGGGAGGGGCTGGGGGGAACGATCATAATGGGGAATGCTCCGCGACTAATTGCTGCTGGTTCTTCGACGTTCACACTATTTGTTTTTTTTTCATGTACTGTAACGTCTACAATCTAGTTACCTACTGTAAAGCCGAGGGTTTTTGCTTTGAAGGCCAACCACCTGTTGGCCCTTCTTCGTTTTTCATCTTTGAAGAAATGGCTTCGAAAACAATGGAGAAAATTTTTCAATTAGAGGAATTATATTAAATAGCCTGCTATTTCGGTCTTCTAATTTAGGAAGCATTAATAATTATTTTTATTTTAAGAAGTGCCAATTAGTGGTAAGAATAATTATTGATTTGGCAACTGTGTACCTAGGAGTATAGAATATAGAGTATTGAATACTCCTAGACTTAACTGTGAGAAACGCCATTCTATAGTACGCAGAGAAGACGTCGAAATGTCGAATAATGACAAATAAGAAGGTTATGTTTTTATTTATAATTCGTAGGCGTGGTTGTCACATCAGTATTTGTATTTTCAGAGAATGAGTTTATATATCAACTTTAATGAAAATTAAGTTGTTGTATGACGATGTTTCAAAAACATTATAGTGATCACATAAAATATAATACGATTACTGAATATATTTATGAATAAATTCAGAGATTTTACAAACACTTGACAACAGTGGCGTATCTCTCAGTTACTCTGGGCCTTGTCCCCTCCATCACAAACTTCAACCAATAATATTACAAATTGAGCTACTGACTTCACAGCAGAGGGACGTTTGAATTCACACGTGTTGAAACCACATTTTCAATATCGAATAATTAATCAACTCTTCAAAACTCAGAGTGAATAAATGGTTATAAATGTGTTATAAACTGCCCTTCATTATGTCATGGGAAGAAAAGTGCATATTTTGAGGTGGGTACTGGAAATCCCCATTGGTGGAAAAATTTGAGCTGTTGAGAAAAGTTAGTGATGTGATGAATAAAACCCGTGCACGTCACCATTCAAGAAAGGCCGAGAAAATTGCTGCTGTAGCCGAATGTGTTGAAGAAATCCAGGCTTGTCCATTCCTCGTCGTTCTTCGAAATTAGGCATTCCACAAACGTCATTACACCGTATTTGCATAAAGATTAGGGTCTTAAAGCTTATAAAGTTCAGTTAACCGATCATCATCAACGTCGTGTCTTTGCTGATTGGGTCCTTGAAATGCATGAAAATGATTCTGAATTCCATCGAAAAATCATCTTCAGTGATGAGGCCCATTTCCACCTCGGTGCCTTCGTCAACAAGCAAAATTGTCGCATCTGGGGATGGAAAAATCCAAGAGTTATTGTGACTTCTGTGAATGTCAGAATAAAAACCCCCATTGCCCTCACTGGGTTTTTAAGTAATTTAGCCCTGTCTCTATCCACAGATCAACGAAAGGGTTTTGTGGTGCTCAAAATTACCGAAATCTCTCCGCTTCGAAAGCAGCCATGATATTCCTTTCGGATTTTTGGACATGTTGATTATATCCCAAGTATATTTGCAGATGGCTACCAAAGGGACGGTAAATTTAATGTAAATCTTGGCAAGGCCACTGATCCAGAAAATAGCAAACACGGTAAGGCTGCGCCTCCGGTGGAGGGGTATCCGATCCCCAAACCGACGCGACGCCTCGCGTCGGATCTCATCATCTGTGTTAAGTATACACATCACGTTGATCAAAGGAGTTTACTTTCACTCCGTCTCTCTCGGCACACAGACGATTCAAGTTTCGATTACTCGATGACTCCGTATCTAATCTTGCGCTTGTGAAGACCGCCGCACTCTGTGTACGTTTCCATTAAGTGGGGCATAATCTTTTGATTAGAAAATCGGATCTGGGTGTAATTGTGACCTTAGATATGGAGGGGGTGGGGATTTGGGGCTGGATGTGAGATTTCGGGAATCGGCGCGATAATCTCTCCTTCTCTTTTATCGGTATGGCGGCGGATGCCGTCTTGTTATGTCCCAATGCACACGTTTCATGGACGTGTCTGCGAAGGTGGAAATTTATTTGGATTTCTGCTTATTCGATGGGTTTTCGCTGAAGGGAAAAGAATCCTGCAGCTACAAATGAAGATGATACAAACCTCTTACCGACGTTATCGTGGCTGTATCTTCCGAATCGTCTGAACCTGGAACGATTCCTGGCTGCCTGGATATAATCCGAACAAGATTTGACGAGGACTGAAGACCGTTACCAAGGGAAACCGCTAAATGAGGCTCATAAACGGCAGAGACTGGGGACACTTTCCATTCAATGCATCGGAAAAGGAAATGGGTTGAGGGGTAAGAAGGGCCGATTGTCTTACGGTACGTTTGCTTTTGTCTGGAGCTCCGACATGAAATCAACAAAGAGAGGTTCGTGGAAAGATCCGGAGATGGGTTTAATGAAAGAGAGGTTTCATTCTGGCAATCGGAGGAGTCGCTACGTAATACGTTGACAATGCCGGATCCTACCCCTATGGATATTTATTCGGGAAAAATTGAGCACAATTATGATGTATACTCGATTCACAATTATAAAATCACAACTCTGGCCTTGGAAATTTGACACATTCCACTCTGTATCGAAGTTATGACGTTTTCAAAATATTTTTATGTTCCAAGTGAACACTATGTTGCCCTTTTTACATTCTTAGCGTATTTCTCAGAATGTACATTTTGGAGAACACAACAGAAAATTGTGAACAATATTCTACATATAAGGGAGTTTTTGGATTTATGATTGTAAAGATTTATCGATGTGCTTTGTTTTCATCATGATATTGTATGTGATATGATTGTGAGGGTGCATAACATTTCTATTCCTAATATTTCTTCATTTCAAATAAATAACAGTTTTATTCATTCATCACCAAGAAAATAAACATAATAACTAAATTAACGAATTTGTTTACAGAGAAACTAATAATTTCAATGCAATAGTACCTGAGTTTTGGTTATAAATTAATAAGCAAGAATGTCAATTCCTAAAAGCATTTATTTGATCTTATGAACAAGGAGTGAAATATTCTGACTTTATAGTAATTCATTAGTTTAAAAAATATTCATACATTACTACCACAGTAGGTTTGTACAAATAAAATGGAATAGGTCAAACATATGCTTCACATTTATTATTCACCTCTTCGAAAATAAGACACAAACTCCTGGAATATGGAGAAAAACCGATGTATTCTGGTTCAATATAGCCTATTTCTACTTTCGGCAAAAGATTGATAGAAATGAAAGCTCCAGTGACACATTTCAATTCATTGGAATCTGAATTCACCTACCGTTGAATGCAATATAATCATATTTCTTCTTTATTTTAGAGACCGGTGATAGCCATCCAGAACCCGTTTACTTACGAAAATCTTGCAATTTCATTCTGCATATTCTTTCCTCATAATTCCTCAAAAATCCTACCTGAACCATATTTTCCGGTCGCTTTCGTTAGAAAATCGTATAAAGAAGCCTTTTTTGTCCATTTACACATTCCAAATGAATTTTGAGCACCAAAAACGATACCGAAACTAACCAAACTTCTGGGGGACCGGAATTTCGTTTGAAATCTTTCTAAACGGCCAGATACCTAAAAAAAACTTCTTTATCAAGTGTAAAAAGGTCGATTAGTACTCACTTTCGTTTTATTTATGCTTATAAATTGATTTTTGGTCTAATTCAAATTTGCCGTTCGTACTCACGCCAAAAGTCGTGAAAGGAAAAAATGACACTCTCATATCGACGGGAAACTTCTTCTGGACGACGAGGAACGGAAAAATAGGCGATTTCCTATCGATATTTTGCCCCAACATCGCCGATCGATTCGAACTAACAAAATGCGGAATATCTTTGATACTTTTACTTTGATAGAAACTGGCAACGTCGTTTTGTCATTAACGATATTTTCTGTACGTGCACAGACTTTTCATCAGGTGCACCAACTCCTGAAAACGAAACATTGACCTCCTGTGTGATTAAATAAAAGTGAATGGAGTATACCTACCGCTATAATAGTATATTTTTAATACTTGAATTATAAAATAAAGTTTATTTATTAGACCTCTGTTAACTCTGAATATCTTCCTGAACGAGAAGGTCCTTTCGAACGAACTGTACAGGGTGCATAAGAAAAATAATAGTGAAATTCTTAATGGGCATATTGTAATGGAAATTTTTCTTCAATCCTCTTCTGATTTTGTCGTTTTGAAGCTTCGAACTTCTCTCGTCGAGCAAAAAAATCATACCCCCTGTTTTCACCCCCTCTCGCGAATCTCAGACTCCCGGACGAACCCTGATGTATATCGGATATAAGTATGCAATAAAGCTACTTCGATATAGCGAGTATCAGATTTCAATATCCTTTATTCCCTCATCATATTTACCCTCCGAATTTTATTCGTCGGAGAAAAAGGCCGAAATTGTAATATCGGATCAGAAAAACAATAAAAACAGGAACCGATATGGATTTTGACGGGAAGATAATTTCAATTTTGTCGGAAATGAACGAGGAATGTTTTTGGGGGGCTCAAGACAGGGAGAAAAGGTCTTACAGGACTCGAGATTGTCTTATCTTAATTCCTACATGAAAAATCGTGGAATACACATGCCGAGTCTTTGTTTTATCAAATAGTTCAATAGTAGATCCTTGAGGACAAAGGCGAATTTTCTAATTCTCAAAATTCGCCCCTCCCGAAAAGATATCGAGAAGAAATTTGCAGCAGCCAATAAAGTCCTACCACCAGGCAGTTTTTCTTCCGTTTCGGAGGGAAAATTATACCGAGTACTCTCGCATGCAGATTTGTTTCTGGATGCAACAGGTGCAGAGCTCACCGCGGCCATTGGGACCGCCGTTTTGCAGAAACGGGACGGGGTTATGCATAAGTGATAACATTCTATAATCTCTGGGGTAGGTCCAAGACCGTTGATGCCCTTTACGTTTGATGCCGTTCCGAAAATCTCATTCTCATTCGAGCCTTGCGGAATGGGCCTAAAGTGAGTTGTGGGTTTCTCTTGCTTTGGGCTCGTAATCTGTGGTAAGTGGTACTGAACTGCGGCTGTCCATAGGAGATCAATTATTTGGTTCAGATTAGATTTGAGAAGCGGCGTTTAGACTTTGCTGAGTCTCGCGAACATCTTGACCTAAAGATTTTGCATTCCCAGACTAATTTTGACCGAACTTACGGTGAGGTAAGCGCTAGTAAGGCTGCTCTGCTGTCAGATAGTATATAAATCTTTTTTTCAGGGAGTTACACCCCGCATCCCTTATGGTCAAGGTATCCGCTTGAAATAAAGATCGACAAAAGTCCATTGAAAGGGCTATGCTCTGTTCAAATGTAAGAAGGAGCAATAATAACATGTTTGGCGCAGCGGGAGGAGGGCCTTCGTAAAGTTTCTTTCCGTCCAGAGTCGAATCGAGGAGATTTCACACAATCGTTCAGTTTTAACTGAACTTGAATTCCATTTTTTTCAATAATTTATAGAACGTTGTTCTTTTGAAAATTGGCAAACTGTCGTCATCATTCACGATTTCTAGAACTTTAGAAATCGTTGGGATTTCATTCCGGAAAAAAAACCGTGGACAATTCTTCTAATAATCTCATCAGTTTGGTTTTCATCCATACTATTTATTTAAATTAAATGGTCTAATAATGTTCATATCGAAATCGTCAACCGAATCGATTATTTTTAACGACTGGGCTCTCCTCTTAGGTGGCATCAATGTTTTATTCTCTCCATATTCTCTGAGAATTCTGAATACAGCTGAATCACTCACCCCTGAGGATTTTGAAACAATTTCTACTAAGTCTCTTTTCGATAAATCAGGATGTTCTTCCAATTCTTCTCAAAAAATGTTTAAAATTATCTCTTTCTCTTCAGCAGAGAAATGCGACCTTTTGGAACTTTTTCGTGGTGGTCCCTACATATTATCACCCTCAGATGCAGTATTCCGAGTATTCGTTTCCGAATTCGACATTGTTCTATAAACACTATAAGCACTTTGTCAAAAGATTTTTCAACACAATACACTTTTCACAACAAAATCTATAAACACTTTGAACAGCTAGACTTTCACAGTAGCTTTAGGTATTTTAACTGGTCTTGTCAATTGAAAACTTCTATATTTATGCAAATCAAGATGGCTTTAATCCATTAAGGGAAAGGACCCAAACCTGGTGTTTCCCGGAATTACCTTGTCGGAATCTTAAGCAGCCGACAAAGAGTTTCGTACAAAATAATATAAAATCATGGACCGAAACTAAATATATTTTGGATATTACAAGTAAATGACCATTATAAATTTGAACAGAGATAGATCTTTTTCGAGTCTTGTCTATTGAAAACTTCTATATTTATGCAAATCAAGATGGCTTTCACCCATTAGGGAAAAGGACCCAAATCTGGTGTTTCCCGGAATTACTTTGTCGGAATCTTGCAAGATTCCGACACAAATCTCTAAAACTCTGGTGTTTCCTGGAATTACCTTGCCGCAATCTCGAGCATCCGATAAAGAAATTATTCAGTAGATAATAATATAAAAACAAAACAAAATAAAAAATAGGGTACGTCAAATATAAAATGTTTATGACAGTTGCAAATCATAACTTAAATTTTGCACTAGAGTTTCTGAGGAAAAATGTTCTAATGTGGGAATTGCTGACTCAAATCATTGAATCATTTCTATCCAGTACCATCCACAGTCCGAGTACGATCCTGGCAGTCTCTTAAGGCGGTCGAAGAGAGCGTTGTTATCACCTTTTGACCAATAGCAGCTTTATTGTGCGCGAACCAGACGATTCTGTATCGAGAAACCGTAAACACTGGCTCTGACTCGTCCATCTTCGGTCTATGAGCCATTGTTCGCGACTTGTTAATGACACGCTGAAGTTTTTTCTGAAACTCGTCCTTTAGAGTTAGTTTGTCTGTGATGACCACATGAGCTACTTACACTCATTCAGAATGCGAAGATGTCCTGTGTAGTCACTCTAAGAGCCTATCTAGCTTCCTCACTTTCTGAGAATGGTCCTAGCAGAGGCAGGTCTAGGATGACTTCCATGACAGCGGTTGGACAAGAGCGAGATGCTCCGGTTATGGACAAACATGCCGTTGTCCAGCGGGACAATTATTAGTTGAGATTTTGAGAATGAATATATTTCAACATAAATAGTGTCGTTTTCACGTAAATATTCGGAAGAAGAGGAGAGAAGCAAATTATACGAGTGAGTTCAAGAAGCTGGCTGAAAAGAAGCCAAAACATCGCCAATTCTCCGGCTAGATCGCTTTGCACAACACAAACCCGATCTTTTCATTCGAGCGAACCACTAGTTGCTAGCGCTCGCAATCCGGACTTGCTCGGCCTGTTGCTCCCAAAAACTATTTCCTCTCCGCCTTGATTTACAGCCGGCCAATAAGTCCTACGGCAGAGTTCAAAACCCGATCGATTAGCGTTGAATAACTAATGGACCCGGGTACGAAAGTGGATCTTTTAAATTCGCAACAATTCGGCGTTTGGGATCGATTAATGCACGTCGGTCTGGCCCTTTCTCTCCTACAAATTATGCAACGGGATGGTCGTGCTCTGCCCGCTCAGCTGACGCGGATCTGCCCCGGTTGTTTAGCGCTCGCGTTTATTCGTTTCACGGCGAGATTGCTCTGTTTTCAATTCGGTCGAGTCTGTGTACTTTGAGTTGATCACTCGCAGATTTAACTGCGCTATTTCTATGAGTGTAGTCACGAATAGCGCTACAAACAGGAATGCATACAGGGCATAATTTAGGTAGTGAACTAAGTTAGCGGTGAGTTGAGTACAGAGTTTCTACGGAAGTCGGTAGAGCGTTGAGACGGAGGTAGTTCTTCCCATTAGAGACGGAATTAGATCTTCAAGACAGTACAAGATCAATTCGAGACAATTTCTATCTCACGAAGTTCAGTAAATGCGGATAAGTCGTAACTGAACGTTTGTTTGCTGAAGTAATTAGAGTAATTAAGACGTATAACCTACAAATGTAGATTATTGTGTAGAATTAACTCTGTAAATAAACTCTATAAAGACAGTTTGACTTTTATTGGTTCTTGGGAGAAGTTTAGAAAGCGATAAAGACGTAAAATATAGGAAGCCAAAGTGGAAGTCATATCCCTAAAAGACCGACAGCAAACCTACATAAATGAGAAAAAATTGATTAAGTAGGCTTTCGAATTAAAAAAGAATTTTTCCAATATCTTCATATAGTTTTATTGGATTGATTTTGGGTCCACCAAGTTCCTTTTGTAGGTCAGAATAATACAAGAATTGTTTCTCTGTAAATCAAAGAATTTATTATTTTATATAAAAATACAATTACATACAAGAATGTTGATCAGTGGATCAGAGATCCACTGGTGACTTGCTCGCTTACGTCTCACATATATGGCAGCTATCTACCGAGAAATATGGTGAAACCCTAACCGTAGCACTGGATATCTCCAAGGCATTCGATCGAGTCTGGCATCAGGGACTCCGCCAAGCTTCCATCTTATGGCGTGCCCCCAGAGCTATGTTCTCTGCTAGCTAGTTTTCTCTCAAACAGATCTCTCCATGTAGTGGTCGATGGAGTTTCATCTGACTCTCTACCCATAAATGCTGGTGTTCCGCAGGGATCAATTCTGGCTCCAACACTATTTCTACTTCACATCAACGATTTTCTAGAAGCAACTTCGTGTCCAGTGCACAGCTTCGCGGATGATTGTACCCTCCATACCGCCTTTTCTTCTAGGGCTCCAATACCAGCCCGCCAAATCAGAAACGAACGTGGAAGAAATGTTAACAACATAAATATGGACTTGGCAACAATTCTTGAATGGGGATCTGATAACTTGGTGGAATTCAACGCAAACAAAACACAAGCATGTCTTTTCTCTAGAAAAGCCGATCTTACTGTACCCGGCATAAAATTGTCGGGAGTGACCATACCATTGAAGTCATCCATTTCGATGCTTGGCATTACTGTCGGCAGTAACCTTTCCTGGGAGAATCACGTGAGATCCATTGCTAAAAGTGCATCCCAAAAACTTGGTTTTCTGTTTCGTGCCAGGAGCTATTTTACCTCAGGTCAGCTGCTTATGATCTATAAGGCACAGATTCGACCTGTCCTGGAATACTGTTCCCATATTTGGAGTGCTGCACCTAAACACACTCTAAAACTCTTGGATTCCGTACAAAAAAGGGCAATTCGTCTCGTCGGTGATGCATCGCTTACAAGCTCGCTCACTTCTCTGGAACACCGTAGAAAAGTGGGCGATCTGTCTCTATTTTATGGATATTTCCATGAGCGATGCTCTTCTGAATTATCAGCAATCGTTCCCCCTCTGGCAGTCTCTTCCAGACTGACCCGTCAAGTTAAGTCTTCACACCCCTTCGTGGTAACTTTGGAGACCTGCAGAACATCTCTCTTCAAAGACTCGTTCATCCAACGAACAGCGAGGCTTTGGAACACATTGCCTAGGGAGGTGTTTTCCGAGGCATATAACCTCCAGAAATTCAAGAAGAACACCAATTCCTACCTGCTTGCCCTTGGTTCTCACGATGTTCTCTGAACATTGCAGGATATTCCTTATCGTGAAAACCACAACATAAAAAAAAAACCTATAAATCAAAGAAACAACATGTTATTATTCACAATGTTAAAATTTTAATTACACCGTTTTCAGTAGGTCTTAGGTACAATTAATGGATAAAGAATAAATTGTGTCGACTCCGTCGATTTCCACATTCATACATTCATTGAACTGATTGACCTAATTACTCGCGCAAAGCCATTGAACTTGAACGAGAGATATACACAGGTGGGTATTTCTTACATCTTTTTTCGTATTTTTTAACAGCTCCTTCAAAAGTGGCAGAACTAGTTGCCGCACCCTGTATCTCTTGCCTTGTGGACTTCCATAGCGTTATCTTTGTCATCCAAGACCTTGTAAAAACTTAGTGTCATCGTTTTCTGTCCAATTTATGAGGCCTTAATTTGAGTCCTCATCCATCTAATAAATATCGCAGTCCTCATCAGGCCAAAATATGGCGGGCGCAACCCGTTCAATCATACCGAATGGCCCCGATATTACGTCCTTCCTTTCATATTCCCGGATCTAGACCTCCGTTCTGACCTGTTGAGCGAGAAAGGAGCGGGTAATCCCAGACATGAAAAATGGTTATCAGTCTCTTTCAATTTACCCTGAATACCCAATAAGATTCGGGCGGCTATTCATGTTGTAACAACGCTCGCTTCGTCCCATCCCCGACGTGAAATCTGAGCCGAAGCCTTTCTCGACTCCGGTACATATTGATTAGGCTTTTTCCGACTCCGGCCAGATTGAATAATCCGGCTGGATTTGTGTGCCAAGTCATAAAAGATTTCCATTATCCCGTGAATCAGTGTCAAGCCGTGGAGTCATTAAATTTCAGGGCTCTTTGAAAAAGCCTTTTCTTTCTGCTCAAAGGGTTCACGACGTGCTACAGGAACAGATGCTACTTCCAGTTTTTGAGTCACGCTGACGTCCTAATAGGGAATTATGTCACCACTTCTTCCGCATCCTCTTTGCAGTAGCAGCAGATAACAACTCAAGAGATTTCCGTAAAGTGCTTGCAGTCCAGTATCCGAGATACCTGGAAGCTAGACTACATTTTTCCAAGAACCACCAAACGCAATAAATATGTCATCATATCTACGAGGATATATTAAAAAATTCTTAGCCTACTATAGAACCAAACAAAACTTCAATATCAAAATATTTTATTATTCAACATATTCTCCTCTTAATTGAATACATTTATTACAGCGAACCTGCAACGTCTCTAGACCGTTCAAAAAAAAATGTTTCTTCTTGCTCTGCAAACCAGTCCTCCACAGCTTTCATAACCTCCTCGTTGAAAGAAAATTTACGACCTTTTAAACTTTTTTTCAGTTGAGGAAAGAGATGATAGTCGGACGGAGCCAAATCTGGTGAATAAGGGGGGTGTTCTTGTAATTCTAACCCTGAATCACGAATTTTTTGCATGGCAACATGGGATTTGTGTATTGGGGCGTTGTCCTGTAAAAACAAAACACCTTTGGATAGCTTTCCGAGTATTTCCACTTTAATTTTTTCCCGTAGAGTGGTCAGTAATGTCGAATAGTAATTTCCAGTTATTAATTGTTCTACCCTAATCCGAAAAATCAATCATGATTACTCCATGGCAATCCCAAAAAACTGAAGCAAGAACTTTTCCAGCAGATTTTTGGACACGAAACTTCTTAGGTCTTGGAGAACCTGAGTGTCGCCATTCCATCGATGGTTGCTTTGTTTCTGGATCGTAGAAATGTACCCAAGTCTCATCCATAGTAACAATTCGGTTTAAGAAGTCTACATCGTTTTCAAATCGAGCACAGATCGAACGCGATGCTTCTACCCTTGCACGCTTTTGGTCAACATTCAAACATTTGGGGATCCATTTTGTAGAAATTTTTCTCATGTCCAAATTGACGTGAACTATATGATGAACGCGTTGGTATGAAATCTTCAGTGTTTCAGATATCCTTTTAGCCCAATTCGACGGTTTGATAAAATCATGTCATGAACAGCATCGATATTTTCGGGGACTTGCACAGAAACTGGCCTTCATCTTCATCTTCAATGGAAAAATTTACCTCTTTTGAAGCTTGCAGTCCAATTTTTCACGGTCGCATACGAAGGACATTGGTCACCAAGGGTATTAAGCATTTCTTCGTAAATCTGCTTACCTCTTAACCCTTTTAAATACAGGTACTTGATGATGGCTCGATACTCCAATTTTTCGATTTTTACAATTTCGGTGGACATTTTTTTTTTAAATTTATTGCGTAACTCTGGTTCACCTTCTTGACGTCCATTATTTCCGCTTGAAAAACGGAAGTTTCTTGCCCTATTGGCAAGTTGAAAGTTATCGGACCTCTTGCAGATCCAAGCCCTTAGACCCAATGTCTATAAGGCCCAATTCAACAAGCCCCTAACTGCATTTTTCATATTCTATTTGCACTGCTGCATATTCAGTACGAAAATTTCGACTGTGGGTAGATCGAATTTAAAAGACAGGCATCATTCATGTCCCCAACCGAACGAAAAATGAAATTAGGAGGTTGGAGTGTGCCAGGTCGTCCAGTTATCGACAAAATTGCCTCCATTCGAAGTTGCTGCCCGAACTTTGTAGACTCAACGGACACTCGTACATGAAAGGACGTTTTCCCGGTGTCCGCCTCAAACTCGACCTCTCATCGAGTTCGACAAACACTCAAAACTCCGCTGTAGCGAAGTGAGCGTTCCACAGAAATTGTCAAAAGTTCCACTCGCAATTCAAACACGAAGATCGCCGCAATTCGAGCGGAAAGCAAGGACGCGTGTGCTGGGTGACATTCAAAATATCGCCCGGATGATTTCTCACAATAAAATCCATTACCGAACAGCAGCGTCCGCTGAAAGCAACCTATTAACCGGAAGTGTACTGTCCTAACTAATGCAGTTAGGACACCGCCTCCGTTCTACGCTAGGCCACTTTTTCGGCGTAACTCACTTACGTTATTGTCGGACCCACACAGTCACTCACCGACACTGCTATCTGTCCCTTTGTATCTGCCGGAGGAGGAGGAAAAAGGACGACGGTCCTTTGAAATACCGGACGTCGGCAGGACCTTTTGCGCTGACGAAGTTCGTTACTTAATTAAAGGCTTTAGCGTCGCTCCTGACGATATTTTGGATATAAACTTTTTATTATATGAGCGCCGAGGCAATTTTCCACTTTATACGCTTTCTCTGATTGGATCCGGGAACTGCGTGGTATGGGACTTCCGAGGTCGTCGGGATTTCAAATAATTACGTTTCCTCTTTGATTACGCTCAGAAAATTTCATTTTGGCGAATCGCGGAAGCAAAAAGTCTCCTTCCATCTCACATGATTCATCTCTCTGTGGTTCAATTCTGGCATTTCTACATTGAAACGACTACTTGATCAGTTTAATGATCTCAGGTCTTCCAAACCTCCTATCAGAGTACTTTTTTTACTCCAAATAGCGTTCTTGGAAGTGGTATATACGAGGATGTATTGATATCTAGTTAGCCTAGACCAGTTCCATGCATAAACAAAATATTGCGATACCATATCAACGAACAATAACTTATTAGAAGTGTCAGTGTATAGAGTTCGACGTCGAAAAAGTAAACCAGAGCTACGCAATAAATTGAAAAAAAAAAGATGTCCACCGACATTGTAAAAATCGAAAAATTGGAGTATCGAGCCATCATCAAGTACCTACCTGTATTCAAAAGGGTTAAGAGGTAAGCAGATTCACGAAGATATGCTTAATACCCTTGGTGATCAATGTCCTTCGTATGCGACCGTGAAAAATTGGACTGCAAGCTTCAAAAGAGAAAAATTTTCTATTGAAGATCATGACCGATCGGGAAGGCCAGTTTCTGTGTCAGTCCCCGAAAATATCGATGCAGTTCATGACATGATTTTATCAGACCGTCGAATTGGGCTAAAACGGATATCTGAAGCACTGAAAATTTCATACGAACGCGTTCATCGTATAGTTCACATCAATTTGGACATGAGAAAAATTTCTGCAAAATGGATCCCCAAATGTTTGAATGTTGACCAAAAGCGTGCAAGGGTAGAAGCATCTCGTTCGATCTGTGCTCGATTTGAAAACGATGTTGACTTCTTAAACCGAATTGTTACTATGGATGAGACTTGGGTACATTTCTACGATCCAGAAACAAAGCAACAATTGATGGAATGGCGGCTCTCTGGTTCTCCAAGACCTATGAAATTTCGTGTCCAAAAATCTGCTGGAAAAGTTCTTGCTTCAGTTTTTTGGGATTGCCATGGAGTAATCATGATTGATTTCTTGGATAAGGGTAGAACAATAACTGGAGATTACTATTCGACATTACTGACCACTCTACGGGAAAAAATAAAAGAGAAAAGACGCGGAAAGCTGTCCAAAGATGTTTTGTTTTTGCAGGACAACGCCCCAGTACACAAATCTCATGTTGCCATCCAAAAAACTCGTAATTTAGGGTGAGAATTAATAGATCACCCCCCTCATTCACCAGATTTGGCTCCGTCCGACTATCATCTCTTTCCTCAAATGAAAAAAAGTTTAAAAGGTCGTAAATTTTCTTCCAACGAGGAGTTAATGAAAGCTGTGGAGGACTGGTTTGCAGAGCAAGAAGAACCATTTTTTTTGAGAATTTTAGAGACGTTGCAGATTCGCTGTAATAAATGTATTCAATTAAGAGGAGAATATGTTGAGTAATAGAATATTTTGACATTGAAATTTTGTTTGGTTCTATAGTAGGCTAAGAATTTTTCAATATATCCTCGTATATGCATGTTTGTTTGAAAAAAACCTCAAAGGGAAGAGCATAAATATTGCAGCAGAGACAAGCGAAAAGATTTGTTCCACAACCAACCAAGTACATTCGTAGAAACAATGTTAGAGAACCTTTTCATCCCTCATTTTAAGTTTCTTCAAGTGGTAGTCTAACATCGAATGAATCAATGCTGGCAAATCTGAAATTCGGCAAAGATCAGAAAGAGCCACCAGGCCAATCTACTCTGGGTTCTCCTCCTAAAATCAAAACCCAGGCTCCTCTTCAGTTAGCGGAGAACACAAGAGGCTTTGCAGCAAATTTATAGGGCATTCGAGTCGAACTGAGAGCGGCCGATAAACATTTTTCACGTCTCTCCGCCTTTTTTCCGACTCAACAGGTCAAACCGAGGCTGCAAATCTATAAATACAAGATTGGAGGCCTTTCAATTTCCTTATTTCCCGCTCACTCGAAGCGCCGGAATTTGATTTGAAGGCTTAACGAAACTCGGCCATTAAAACAATCTCCCATAAAACGCATCCCTTTCGGCGAAGAGGAATGATGTTCCCGGATCCAGGTTAAGACTGGGACTTTATCGGCAGAATTGAAGGGATGCATGGTTGCCGGGTCGGCGAAATTTTTCCTCGATATCACGGAGTTTTTTGGTATTGACGAGGTTCAGGCATTTTTGGTGGATGTTGAAAGATTTCGAGGAGACTTGTATCTTGAGGAGGATAGCGAAGAGCAAGAACAAGATTCTATCTGAGGAAACGCGAGGTTTTTCGTGAAAACATACACAATTAAGTGATGGCTCCTGTGCTTTGCGGAACGAAAAAACATGAGCCTTCAGTGAAACTATATTGTATTTCATACAGCAGTATTATGAACAACCTGTGAAGAATGCAGTGTGACAATGGCAACGCTGTTGAGGACTAAGACTTTTCCGGCGAAATGAAAGGAACGAGACTGGAAGGGAAAGAAGGAGGGGACGGGGGTGAAAGTGGAGCTCTACATCTGATTTGTAGAAAAGCCCGGACGGGATAAAATTTCATTTTTCTGCCTGCAGGAAGCTGACATTCTGTCCTCATCTCGGGATACTTTCTGGAGTTGTAATAGAGTTTCGGTTCGTCTCATGAGAAATGATATTACATCTTCAGGCAGGCGCTCTAAGTAGGGAATATATGTTGAACTCGTTCGAAATTAGAGAAAAATAGGTGGAAATTCTTTTCTTCTTCTTCGTCGCAAGCTCGAGTAGATTAAATCAACCCAGGACTTCCTATTCAAGAGATATAACACTTTTATATGTGCACATATAATATTTGGCTTACAGACGAACAGTATCGAATTTGACTACGGTGGGCAGTGGGTAAAGCCATCTTCTAAAAAAAAATGAGTGCCCAAAACCCATCATTTCATGAATAAATAGAACAGAAAAAGCTCCAGGTGTTGTTGTTTCCATGGAACTACACGAAAAGAGAAAAAGCATAATATTATTTCATTCTTCCAATATCAAAGTCTCATTTATTGCGAGTGAATTTCCAGTTGATTGATCAAACGTTCAACTCTCCTGTATTTAACTTTGCAATAACTGAATGAAGACTTGAACTTTACTGAAGTTGGCGACTGAAAAGTGCCACTTAAAACTTGGGAATTGCTGTTTATTCAGTTATATAGTCCAGTACTGAAGAATACTCCTACAGAGATGTTCCAACTCGATGAAAGCCGGATAGATATATTGTTTTTTAGAAAGAAACGTACCTACCTATTTCTCAATTTTGTTCGAAATGCAACGTTATTTTTTCTATTCTTCCGTAGGATTTATCTTGTTCTACTCGGAAAAATAATCTAAAACTGCGTCTTCACACTGAGAAAAATGTTTCCAACTTCTGCAGCTCCAACCAATAAAAGAAGCCTAGAAGCCATCTTCTCTAGCCATCGAAAATAACCTCTGGTACTACCATAAAAGCACTTGATACTGCACAACAGACTAACAAAGCTTTTCCCACGGCTAGAAATGGAATTCATCTCAGCCACCATAAAAAGATTTCGGATTCCTCCATATGGAGAAAACCCTTCATCTTTAACTGTGAGTGGCTGAAGAATTAAAATAATTGAGAAATACATAATATACCCTATACTTGACAGGGAATCAAATCCTCAATAGATAACCTGTGAAAATGTTGATCCCTTATGTGAGGCCGCAAATTGTGTGACATCCAGTTTATAGCTTCAATATGCTTTGAGGAGCCACAACCCTAACCAAGCGTCTCTCTGATGTTGGCACTATTGAGTGTTATGAAGTTTCTTGCTCATATGCCATCATGTGTTGTGGTTGTCTGCAGATGACATTTAACGGCCGCTTATATGAGAGGTCGATTGTGCATGGTGATTATCAACGTCTCACAGCCATGACCATTGAGGATCCCTTTATATACAGGGTATTCCACTTAAAATCAGGCATTCCTTGTGACCATAATTTTGGTCAGAATGTGACCTGATAGTGGTAAATGGTATCAGCATTCACACCGAGGTTTTCAGGGTGTACAAATTCAACAAACCCAGTTGTAAACCGAGTTATTACTCGACACGGTATCCGAGGCGACACTACAGTTCAGGGCGCAAATAACAGTTCCCTCAACGGTACAATTCATAACCGAAATAAGACCTCCAAGAACGTGCCTGAGTGCAAACACGTTTCGACAAAAATTGAATAATACCCTCAGGAGGACAATTTGGGAACCCCAAGTTCCCCGGTTATATTACAGACCTGTTTATGACCTGTAGGTATCAGAAAGTATCAAAGGATTATCTCCCACAAATTAACTTGCCACTGAATATCTCCGTTATATTACCGCATAATTCTTGATACATTGTGTGAGACTGGCCTCCAGGCGGTTAACCTGCTACGTTAATAATTTGGGCACACAAAATAATGCGGTGAACTTATGGTTTTGTATGGGGGTATTCTCTAACGAGTGGGTCTGAAGTGACAGGGGATAAATTGGGGCTGTTGTTTTGGGCGACCCTTAATTTTCGATTTATTCCAGAATTTTCATTGTTTACATGCTTTTTTAGTCTTGACCCCAAATGCTATGCTGTTACATTCACGCTTGTGCGTGGATAACCATTCAATGGCACTTTGCTACCCACAATCTAAGTAGTAGATGGAAATATGCCAAGGAAACAGGTATAGGAGTATAAATACGGAACTAAACTGAAACTTTCCGTACCAATAGGACAAGAACACTTCGTTTCACAGGCAGACTTAATGGCTTTCTATGCCAAGAGTGTTTGAGAAGAAATCTCAAATTGCAACAGAGAGTCAATCAGTAATAAGAGCTCTGAAATATAACTTCCAGTGCTCAGGGAATAACGCATGACTTTTTCATGGGTGCCAGAGCACTGGCCAATGAGGGCAATGAGAAGGCTGTGTTGAATAAATGAAAATTTTTGAGGTTATTGCTGCTATCTCAGATATGATGATTACGTACTTTCAACTTATGAAGAAGCAATAAATAGTGAAGAAAAGGACAAATGGATAGAAGCAATCCAAGAAGAAAAGACTCGATAAAAATTAACAGAAGAAACCACAAGTATAAGAAAAAGTAAAAGAGAGGGAAAAGTAAAAACATAAAAACGCCGAAGAGAAATCGAAAGATGTGAATCGTGAATCTAAGGAATCCAAAAGGAAGGAACATAAATCTGAAGACAAGCATCGCAAACATAAAGAGGAAGATCATAGTCCCAGGAAACTAAACTCTGAAGAAAGCGTAAAATCGAACAATGAAGAGTCTGAAAAGAAAGAGGAGCATGTGAAAACTAAAGATAGCCACCACAAAAAGAAGAAAGAACATAAAACTAAAAATGAAAGTCATGATAGTCATAAAATGAAAGAGGAGAATCATGAAATTGGCTCAGAAAATTAGAGATAAGGGTCACAAAATTAAAAATGAGGATCAAAATTTCGAAGGTGAAGATAGTAAATTGAAAGCAGAAGAAGGATGAGGATCATAATTCGAAAAACGAAGTTCAAATGAAAAAAGTAGATTATCAATTCAAAATTGACGATCACCATATGAAACATGAGGATCTAAGCCTAAGGAAAAAGAATTTGGAGAAGGTGTTGAAGAGATGAAAATTTTTAAGGTTATTGCTGCCATCTTACCAGAGAAGTAAAAACACCAAAAAGATATGATGATTACGTACTTTTAACTTATGAAGAAGCAATAAATAGTAAAGAATAAGACAAACGGATAAAGGCAATCCAAGAAGAAAAGGAGTCACTCGACAAAAATGAACAGAAGAAACCAAAAAAAAAGTAAGAGAGAGGGTGAAGGAAAAACAAAAAAACGCAGAAGAGAAATCTAAATATGTGAATCGTGAATCTAAGGAATCCAAGAAAAAAGGACATAAATCTGACTGAAGACAAGCATCGTAAACATAAAGAGAAAGATCATAGTTCCAAGAAACTAAACTCTGAAGAAAGCGTAAAATCGAACAATGAAGAGTATGAAAAGTAAGAGAAGCATGTGAAAACTAAAGATAGCCACCACATAAAGAAGAAAGAACATAAAACTAAAGATGAAAGACATGATAGTCATAAAATGAAAGAAGAAAATCATAAAATTGAAGCTGGGGCTCAGAAAATTAGAAATGAAGGTAACAAAATTGAAAATGAGGATCATAATTTCGAAGATGAAGATAGTAAATTGAAAGCAGAAGAATATAAAACGAAGGATGAGGATCATAATTCGAAAAACGAAGTTCAAATGAAAAATGTAGATTATCAATTCAAAATGAAATCATCAAATGAAACATGAGGATCTTAAGCCTAAGGAAAAAGAATTAGAAGAAGGTGTTGAAGAAATGAAAATTCCTAAGGTTTTTGCTGCCATCTTACCAGGGAATTTAGAACTACCAAGATATAATTGTGCTTTGGTTTTTTAGTGTGTTAATGTCATGTTGACGTTGTAGCAATTCTGTGATTAAGAAATGAAAGTAAAATACTGTCTGGCATGCAGTGATTTCATTTCGCTCAAAAAGGGATGAAAACAATAGGATTTAAAAGTGAAATCCATCAGGCTGATGAATATTCGAAGATGCATCAAAGTTTAACCCTGTTGAACCTGAACCGATCTGTGGCCTTGAAAAGGACCTCTTTAGGGCAGCGTTACAGCAATGGGAGATGCAAAACTTGACAGTCCTCTGAGGAAGATCTCCAGGACTAAACCAAGCGAGAAGATTTTCAGAGTTCTAACCGTCTTTCACAAGAAAGCTTGTTCAGCAAACGTGGAAAAGATGACCAAAAAGTGGTTGATTTATCAATTATAACAGAAAGATCAACCAAATTCTCAGGCTTTAACCTAGAATATTGGGGAAATGTGATAAGAAACCTGGAAAACTATCATGATTTGTAAGCCACGTATCAGCGTAGACAAATGCGAAACCTGTCCCGCGACAGTCATTTCTCCCCGACACCGTCGACCACAAATTTCAATCCTCCGAAATGGACGGGCATTCGGAATTTTCCATTGTCTCCCGCCGTAAGAGAGTGGGGATGGAAATGCTATTGCGGGGGTCGTCGCTTCCCATTTCCCGACTTCGCAGTTCATTTATCTTGTCCTGTGCAGTGACCTATTTCCGAAAGTATATTGAATGTTTTCTTACATCCCCACCATACTTCACTTGTTGTTCGCATGAGGGAGCCGACCAGAAAAGCGGAATTATCCGGACCAAGGCAGGGGGGAGAACACATGGACTTTATCGATTCGAGGGGGGTGTGAAACGGGGGTGTTCATGCATGATGATGGCACGGATTTTGTCAATAGGTGGTCGAAGAATTGGTCAAACTCGAAATGCCACCTTTGAGCTACATTTTTTACGGAGTTTACGAGGATGTATTGGTATCTAGTTAGCCTAGACCAGTTCCATGCATAAACAAAATATTGCGATACCATATCAACGAACAATAACTCATTAGAAGAGTTAGTGTAGAGTTCGACGTCAAAAAAGTAAACCAGAGTTACGCAATAAATTAGAAAAAAAAGATGTCCACCGAAATTGTAAAAATCGAAAAATTGGAGTATCGAGCCATCATAAAGTACCTGTATTTGAAAGGGTTAAGAGGTAAGCAGATTTACGAAGATAAGCTTAATACCCTTGATGATCAATGTCCTTCGTATGCGACCGTGAAAAATTGGACTGCAAGCTTCAAAAGAGGTAAATTTTCCATTGAAGATGATGACCGATCGGGAAGGCCAGTTTCTGTGTCAGTCCCCGAAAATATCGATGCAGTTCATGACATGATTTTATCAGACCGTCGAATTGGGCTAAAACGGATATCTGAAGCACTGAAGATTTCATACGAACGCGTTCATCATATAGTTCACGTCAATTTGGACATTTTCTGCAAAATGGATCCCCAAGTGTTTGAACGTTGACCAAAAGTGTGCAAGGGTAGAAGCATCGCGTTCGATCTGTTCTCGATTTGAAAACGATGTAGATTTCTTAATCCGAATTGTTACTATGGATGAGACTTGGGTACATTTCTACGATCCAGAAACAAAGCAACAATCGATGGAATGGCGACACTCTGGTTCTCCAAGACCTAAGAAGTTTCGTGTCCAAAAATCTGCTCGAAATGTTCTTGCTTCAGTTTTTTGGGATTGCCATGGAGTAATCATGATTGATTTTTTGGATAAGGGTAGAACAATAACTGAAGATTACTATTCGACATTACTGACTACTCTACGAGAAAAAATTGAAGAGAAAAGACGCGGAAAGCTATCCAGAGCTGTTTTGTTTTTACAGGACAACGCCCCAGTATACAAATCTCATGTTGCCATGCAAAAAATTCGTGATTTCGGGTTAGAATTACTAGAACACCCCCCTTATTCACCAGATTTGGCTCCGTCCGAATATCATCTCTTTCCTCAACTGGAAAAAAGTTTGAAAGGCCGTAAATTTTCCTCCAACGAGGAGTTAATAAAAGCTGTGGAGGACTGGTTTGCAGAGCAAGAAGAAACATTTTTTTGAAAGGTCTAGAGACGTTGCAGGTTCGGTGTAATGAATGTATTCAGTTGAGAGGAGAATATGTTGAGTAATAAAATATTTTGACATTGAAATTTGGTTTGGTTTTACAGTAGGCTAAGAATTTATCAATATATCCTCGTATATCAATGAGAAACGAAAGACGAACTGAAGACCACTTCTATGTAGTTATTCAGCGGAGATATTCACCGAAGGAATAGGTTGCGTGTGGAGAATCTCTTGACGAAACTTTGGAATAATTCTTAGTGGCAGAATTGTGATTTCTGCAATTGCTGTTGTGTTTGTGTTCAGTCTGTTCTATCTGCAAAAGGAACTACAAGGTCCTTCACAAAAAATTGCATAGAACCAGATCTGCACTAAAATATAAGATCAAATCCTGATACATCGAGAATTCCGATATCATATCAGCACTTCAGTGCCACCTGAAATCCTCTGTGCAACAGGAATTACTTGAACAGGTTTCCATCATGACATAGCGCTGCCATAAAGCATCCCGTCCAAACTCCGTCGACAAACTTCATGGAGTTCCCGTCATAATAGACGTATATTATAATTAAGTCTAATGGTGTCCCGATTTTGTATCAAAACTGAATGAGAAAACTTGGAGTCGAGGTTGCTTTGACTCCGGGCACATTATTAATCACGAAAATTGGTGGCTAGTTCTTGTCCACATTGTTTCTTGAGGTGTAAACCGGAAATTAATTTGATTCTCTGGTAGGTACCTTGAATATTCGTTTATCCTAAAGTTCCTTGAGGCATCAAAATATGTGCCTCTCCAAATAAAAATCGATAATGTTAAGCTGGACTGTTATGTAACGCACTGATGGCCTCTTTGCTAGATGGCACTAGCAGTATTTACATTGCTCACAAGTGACTGCTAGCATTTTCATATGAGGACCAATGCTCGAGCTGTGTTGCTCTAATGATGACCAGAATGAGGTTGAACTGAACTTTTGATTTTTTATCTAACCAGTTTTATGGCAAGTTCGATTTGAAACGATGTATTTCATTTAATGGATGCGGAGTCCATCACCTTTGTATCGAGCTTAGAAAATTAAGAAACTCCTGACATAATAGATATATTGCCCAAGACGAAGATAAATTTTTTCGGTTTCATATATTTTTATGGGCTATCGCGAGTTATGGTTTCCTTTATCGTCTTTTTCAGCGAACGTAAACAGCCATTTTTATGGTCTAAGGACTCTTGCGCCAGCCGTGTGATAAACTGGTAAGCAGGTGGCGTGGTGATATTTTTCCGCTTCTATACCCCATAAAAAGACTGAGTTGGCACAAAATGATCCAGTTCACTTCGAGTGGATTTTTGATGAATCAGTGTCGAGTTGTTTTCGTATTCGAAGGCCAATTCGATGTAGAGAGTCTCTCGATGAATTGCTAGGAAGCAAATGAAAAACTACTTCAACATCTCACTACTTGAAATACGCGCAGAAACAAGACTTTTTAATGAACAACACTCATCACACGACACAATAAATAGAATTACAAAACCTACAAAATGATTTCACTCGCTCCCTTTCGTCATTTAAGATTCTTGAGGGAAATGATCCTACACTCACAAATTTGTCATCCATAGACGTCCCTGTCAAATAAAAATTGATCTCATACCCACATTCGAGCTTCAGTTTGCAGAATCCGACCGTCTTCAGTCTCCCGAAAGAAACCACACTGACAGATCTACCGAATGTCGGCCGAAAGGGGAAGATCAAGACTAATATCATCTTTTCGTCCCTCCCACAAAAACTGTCACATCTAACGATGTCAAACAAGAACTAATGTGTTGAGATATTAAGCCCCGGGAAGCTTAATTGTCCGCCCTGAAGCCGGGTGAGACAACACATTTCTATGCGTCGCAATTTTTCAAAGCGGCCCCGGTTTCTGGGCAAAGTGCGAAAATACGTTACCCGAATGCGAATCGTCTCCAAGAATTATTGCAACGAGGGCGCCTCAGCTTTCGAGGTCCGCTTTTCTGGAATTTACATCGTCCCTACGTGACCCTTTTTATTCGGCTAATACACTCGGACTCGAAGGGGCCAAGGAATGAAAACTTGGTCGTCTTACGGACGTTGAATGTCGTGGAGGGATTCAGGGAATTATTCTTCTTTCAATAGATCGTCCAAGCCACGATTTCTTATGAATCTAGATTAACTAAAATGAAACTAGTCCCAAACCAGTTTTGTACGAGTCTCCAACTAGTTTCATACTAGAATCAGACTGGTTTCACACAAGTTTCAACTTTTACCAGTTGCAAACTAGTTTTGAAGGTTCATTACATTAGTTTCAAACTGCTTTTACTTATTTAATACCGGTATCAAATAAGATTTTAATAGTTTGAAACAAGTTTCATACTAGTTCCAAACTAGACTCTTATGATGAATGTATTCAATTTCAAATAAGAATAAAACCAGTTTTACTAGTCTAGTTCCAAACAACTTTCACCAACTGCAAACTAATTTCGAAGGTTCATTACTAGTTCCAATCTAATTTTACTACTTTCAAACTGATTTCACTAGTTCTAAACTTGTTTCACTGATTTCATACCTGTTTCAAATAAATATTTTACTGGTTTGAAACAAGTTTTATACTAGTTCCAAACTGGACTCATGACTCATATAATGAATGTATTCAATTTCAAACTAGGATGAAACTAGTTTTACTAGTTTCAAACAACTTTCACCAACTGCAAACTAATTTCGAAGGTTTATATTACTAGTTTCAATCTGATTTCACTAGTTTCAAACTAATTCACTTGTTTCAAACTAATTTCACTAGTTTCAAACTTGTTTTAATAATTTCATACCGGTATCGAATGGGCATTTAACTGGTTTGAAATAAGTTTCATACTAGTTCCAAACTGGACTCATATGATGAATGTATTCAATTTCAAACTAGGATAAAACTATTTTTACTAGTTTCCAACAACTTTCACGAGTTGCAAACTGATTTCGAAGGTTTATTACTAGTTTCAATCTGATTCCACTAGTTTCAAACTAATTCACTAGTTTTAAACTAATTTCACTAGTTTCATACTTGTTTTACTGATTTCATACCGGTATCGGATGGTATTCAACTGGTTTGAAATAAGTTTCCTACTGGTTTCAAACTGGACTTATATGAAGAATGTATTCAATTTCAAACTAAAATAAAACTAGTTTCACTAGTTTCAAACAACTTTCACCAGTTGCAAACCGGTTTCGAAGGTTTATTACTAGTTTCAATCTGATTTCACTAGTTCAAAACTAATTTCACTAGTTTCATACTTGTTTTACTAATTTCATACCAGTATCGAATGGATATTCAACTGGTTTGAAACAAGTTTCATACCAGTTCCAAACTGGACTCATATGATAAATGTATTCAATTGCAAACTAGGATCAAAGTAGTTTTACTAGTTTCAAACATGTTTTACCAGTAGCAATACTAGTTTCGAAGATTTATTACTAGTTTCAATCTGATTTCACTAGTTTCAAACTAATTTCACTAGTTTTAAACTTGTTTCACTAATTTCATACCGGTTTCAAATAGATATTTTACTGGTTTAAAACAAGTTTTATACTAGTTCCAAACTGGACTTATATGATGAATGTATTCAATTTCAAACTAGGATAAAACTAGTTTTACTAGTTTCGAACAACTTTTACCAGTTGCAAACTAATTTCGAAGGTTTATTACTACTTTCAATCTGATTTCATACCGGTATCGAATGGATATTTAACTGGTTTGAAATAAGTTTGATACTAGTTCCAAACTGGACTCATATGATAAATGTATTCAATTGCAAACTAGGATCAAAGTAGTTTTACTAGTTTCAAACATATTTTACCAACTGCAATACTAGTTTAGAAGATTTATTACTAGTTTCAATCTAATTTTACTAGTTTCAAAACTTGTTTCAGTAATGCCATACCGGTATCAAATAGGTCTCACATGATATTTGTAGCCAGTTTCAAACTAGAATGAATAATCTAGTTTCAAACTAGGATAAAAACAGTTTTACTAGTTTAAAACTTGCTTTACTCGTTTCAATTTGGTATCAAACTCGCAGACATGAGTCTTCGAATAGATAGTTTGAATAACATAGGTGCTACCGTAAAAAGGATTGAAACCGATAGAGTTACTTGTACCGGTATACAAGTGTTATACTAGTACGAAACTAGTTTGGAACCATACGAAACTAGTTCGGAACTGGTACGAAACTAGTCTTAAACTAGAATGGGGTGTAAATGAGCAAAAAATGAAACTTCGCTCCCTGAATGCCCCATACCCGTGTAAAACCCGAGAATCCCGACCGGCCAAAGCGTCAACTCGACACCTACCCGTGTCCTACATACAGTCGAACACCCGCCGACTTCCAACCGTCCCTCGCGCCCCTCGCCGTTCCCGACTATGTAAATTTCATTTGCCAGTAATCCACTCGCCGAGATTGGTCCCGATTGACGTACGCAAATTGGAAAGCAGAAAGAGGACGTCGGGCGACGTTGCCCCGTTGGAAATGCAGGCCGGGATTCACGCAGCGTTGTCGTTAATTCGAATGCGTTTCGCGATCGGTATTCGGGACCGATCGATCTCCGGATTGTTGAGAGGAGATGGGAATAAGTTAATAACTTTGAGTTCGAATTTCTCGTTAATTTCCTGCGAATATTACATCGATACCGATGGGCGGTTTGACCGCGAATGCGACATGGAGATGTTTCTAGGTGACTGGACAACTGGCACAGTAGGTACGGTTTCCGGGAAAGGGTCAGCAACATCCCTGTAGGATGCAACCTACAACATTGATTCTTCCAGAGGATACCTGTAACGATCAACGCTAATAAAGCCAACAACACCTCTCCATCGATGCTTCAAACTTGGGAGAGCCGAAAATAAACAATAACCAATTGCAGCGAAAGGTCAACCCTGAACCTGCATGTAACCATGGCTAACATCCTACGGATAATGCAATTTAGAAGCCTCAGTAAACGCTAACTTCGAGTATAGCGCAATATGAGTGGCGCTGTCCTTGTGATAGTGCAGGTCGTGTTTGACGCCAGAGCCAGCGTTTGGCCCATCTTCATATCCTTTGTAGAAGGCTTTTATGATGTGCAGAGGATTGTCGATTATTTTAGATTAACCGGCAGTGTTTGCCACTGATGCAGGGTCGGGCACTTTGGATGTAAATATCGGTGGAAAGCTGTCGTGTGAAATTGAACTTGGATGTTTACCTGCAGCTGGTTGTTGCACAGTTCTAACTGCGTAATGGAGGTCATTTATATCTGATATATTGAACTAACTGGTAGCAGATCTCTACTACACAAATGAACGAATCTAGCTTGAATGAAAAACTGAATATTGCGACTTATAATATTCGCTTATAAATCAATGATCAATATACCGAGGCTATTATAATACAATCAGTATTTTCTTCTATTATAAACCGTTCGATACAGCCCTCAAAACGGGGTTAACGAACTCAATAAACGTATTTTAGTGGAAAAGGATCATCTTCAACACCCAATATTATCAAGTTAAGCAAGACAGCCCCCCTGGCAATAAATAATTAATGGAGAACGTTAACTCAACCCTATTCCCCCATGAATTGATTATTGCCGCTCCAGGGTTTCGTGAAAGTCAAATATTGGAAGAGATGAAAAAATTAGGGCTCCTTATGTATGAGATGAGAGATATTGCTTCATTGAATCAACTGCAGCGTTCATTTATTAAACTTTTCACGAATATTGGAGTTTTGAGATCAGCGTGATATCTCTCGTCGTTTTACGGAAGGTTGAGACTATTAATGCACAATCGTTTTCAATAGAAAGGTACTGGGAATATACTGCTCCACAAGAGTTAGGGATATCGTATTCAATCGTTTTCAAAAGTATGTAATCTTCGAGAAAATCGCTGTAAAATCATTTAAAACTCAAGAACAACTTGAATCGATCCAATAAAAATCAGTATGAGACATTTCGTCAATCTGGTCACCTTTTTTCTGAAGTTTGGTTCTTTGCATATGCTTCATGAATGTTCTTATTTTGAAATGAAGTCAGTTTATCAACGGCTTCGATTTGAAACGAGTTTTCTGAAAATGCCAAGACGTAAATTAACAAACGCTGAGGAAAATAGGGCTATCGGAATGCTACAGGGTGGCCTAACTCAGGTGGTTGTAGCGGAAAGGCTCCAAGTCAGCCAAAGTGTGATATCTCGACTTTGGAATAGGTTCAGGGAGACAGGTTTCGTGTTGGAAAGACCAAGGCTTGGTGGACGACGAAAAACAACACTTGCTTAGGATCGTTTCATCACCGTTTCGGCGAGAAGAAACCCTACATCTACGTGTAGACTGCTACGGAATACTCTTCAAAATGCAGATGGGGTCCAAGTTTCCATCGAAACCATCAGACGACGTTTGAGAGAGGTGAATCTATGTTCTAGACGTCCATTAAGAGGAGTTCCATTAACACGTGACCAAAGACTGGAATGGGCAAGGCAACATATCAATTGGAACGATCAATGGCGTAGTGTCCTTTTCACTGATGAATCCAAATATGGACGATTTTCAAGAAGAATAAGGGTATGGACAATCCCACGCATACCCTATAATCGTCGCTATGTTCAAAAAGTCCATCAATTCCGAGGGTGTAGTGTTATGGTATGGGCCGCGATATTATGTTTCAACGGGCGCACAGATCTACACATTTGTCCTGGAAATATGACCGCCTTACACTATAGGGGGCATGTCATTGACAATGTTGTGCCAAATTTTCACGCTGCTATTGGTGAAACTTTTCAATTTCTAGACGATAACGCTAGACCGCACCGTGCAGCCATAGTTGAGAATGCGCGCGAGGAGCTTGGTATTCCACATTTACCAATACCTCTGCACTCACCAGATTTGAATTGCATAGAACATGCATTGGATATGCTCCAAAGAAGATTAGATAATCATCAACCTACCCCAGAATCCTTAAATGATCTGAGAGAGCTTCTGCCCCGTTTATGGAACCAAATTCCTCAAGAAATGTTCAACAACCTCTTGTGGAGTATGCAAAGAAGATGTCAAGCTGTTATTGATGCCCGTGGAGGCCATACATTGTATTGATAGTCTTAAAATGCTTGAATTCTCTGGGAATAAAATTTCGTTATTTTACTCGATTTTTCTTGACCACCCTGTATACGCTGCAGACCTACGGGCTAAAATAAATTTGCAACTCGAAATCATATTAATATGAATTTTGATCACAAAAATCTTATTTTAACTATTTTTTTTGCAATTTAAGTCAATATCCCTAACTCATGTGGAGCAGTTTATTTAGACAGTGTATTCAGCTCAAAATTCATTGATTGCTTTAATTTTTTTGTTTATTCTTTGATTATTTCTTCGAATTTTCAATTAATTCTTCATCTGAATGGATGTTATACATTTTTATTCTCGGGGCAGTCCCTTGAGCTTGCTATTACTCAAAACGATCTTACTTCCTCGGTGTACTCAACCGACAGCACACAAGATTTCACTCTCGACTGCCCAAAATTCACTGTACCAAAATGCTGACTATCCAAATCAGCCTCGAATATTCATGTGTTACAGTCTAATTGCCATGACGTTTAATATCGCTAGAAATGTTGATGTTGTTGTTGAACTCGACAGACACGAAATACCCGGCTAAACTCCTCGATGCTTTCCTGAGTAATTGTTTATTCACATAAATTTCGCGGTAATAGTTGTTTTCCTTGCGTAGGTAAACTGAATAGGTAACTTGATTTCAAGCGCTGAAACTTGCGGGCGGGTTGTATCCAAGTCCTGACTCGAGCTTTCGATAATGCTGGTTTATCTTGCGAAGAATATGCCAGCGAACGAGCTGTTTTGGTAGGGATCAACCGAGTGCTGTAAGAACTATAGTAAATACAATGCCATGTTAGTCCGACTTCAATATTGTGTTCGTCAATTAGAACTGAAAGATATGCCGAAAAGAATATTGATGAAACTAAAAAAAACATTCTTCATAACTGAACTTGCTGGGGGACACGATAACTCAGCTTGAACCCATCAACTAATTGAATTGTACCCTTTCATATTCAGATGGAATGTAATTTCCTCCAGTTAGGATCCTTCCTGATCCTGACGACCTTACAAATAGCTCTTTCTCCGAAATCAACCATGGAATATGACACTTGGGACGGAGGGAATATTGTGGGCGGTCCTGCCCTCTTCCGGAATTAATGAAAATGGATCCAGATTCAAGTTACCCGTTTGTTCAAGTTAACGAGGTAGTCTGAAATGTCCACTGATATGGGTTTCAAGATAAAGGGTTTTGATCTGAGGTAAAGAAAATCCCTGATTAATTCCAGAGAGCATTCCAGATTCTGGTCTGAAGGATTTTGCGACAGCAAAAGCTCAGCAATTGAATAATTCGACAATGAAAGATGAGCTTGCAGATATCCATACCAGTTGAACAATCATTGCAGTTTATCTGTTTCTACTCAAGTTTAGTTGTGAAGAGAGAGAAAATTGGTTCACATATCACCATTTAAAATCTTGTTGTTTTATCCGTATACATAATTTCCAATGAATTCATTCAGCCCACAAGGTGGAAAGGATCTTCTTTTTTAGTATCAACATGAGGAGTTCACTTTTGATCCCGAATTAAGTTCACCAATAAAGCACCAATCACAATGTGTTTGCTGATGCTGAGGGTCAGGTGGAGCCTTCCACGTTATTTCCTTTCAAAAGAACCCAAATGACAGTCGATAACCTTCACTAAAAACTGACTTCCTCAGATTCTTCCAATCCACACTTTTCCAGGCCACCAAACGCCACTTCTGTTCGCACAGAAACCGTGTAAATTGTGTTCCATCATAGTGTCCAGCATCCCATTGAAGCCTTGAGATTTAGATTGATTTCTGTGGCGCAGAGAGAGTGAATGCGGCATCTGGGATTGACGTAGAACGTAATAGAGTGTTATTATCACGTACAGCGTTCTTAACCACTCGATAAAATCATTTTTTTTTTGTGTAGGTCGCACTTCTAGATGGCTCAGCGTAAGAGGGAAAGGTGGAGAAGTTGTAATGAAGAAAATGGGATATTTGTTGACTACGTATTGAAGAACTCTGGTGCAGTATGATCAAAAAGTAGAGGAAATTGTGAATGAAACGAAAATGGTGTAATACCTTTTTATTTACTTCCAAATAAAATCCATCTGAAATGACTTTTTGAAATATAAAAGATGGCAAATATTGTTTAAGTTCAAAACTTGTTATTCGAACCACTCGAATCATTCATAAAAGTCGTTACTTATGAGGGCTACATGGACGATTTTGGTATCAAAATGTAGGTTTTCGAGGTCGCTTCATTCAATGAAAGATATTCCAGAGCCCTAACTAGCATAGTTTAGATTTTCACTTCTCAAATGACATTTTTCGAAAAATTGCAAATTTCAAACTCTCATATCTTCCGTTCCTATCATCTCCGCCAAAAATTATTTATATCATATGGATCAGCATACCTCAGTGTATCACTGTGCAAAATATGAGCGATTTGAAAAATCTCAAATTTTGGGTGAAAAATGCCAAAGGGGTGAGACCCCCCAAAAACACCATATTCGTCATCACCACGGAATCCCTGGCGGATCCAAAGTCGTTTTTCGAAAGTGAAGATCTACTACCCATTCGAATGATGCAGAATACCCATTAGGCTGATCAGTATCGCCTATACTTTGAGTGCTCTGAGCGTCTGAACAAAACTCGAAACTGAAAAATCGAAAAATATAAAACCGAATAATTCGTTACTTATGAGGCCTACATGGACGATTTTGGTATCAAAATGTAGGTTTTCGAGGTCGCTCTATTCAATGAAAGATATTCCAGAGCCCTAACTAGCATAGTTTAGATTTTCACTTCTCAAATGGCATTTTTCGAAAAATTGCAGATTTCAAACTCTCATATCTTCCGTTCCTATCATCTCCGCCAAAAATTATTTATATTATATGGATCAGCATACCTCAGTGTATCACTGTGCAAAATATGAGCGATATGAAAAATCTCAAATTTTGGGTGAAAAATGCCAAAGGGGTGAGACCCCCCATAAACACCATATTCGTCATCACCACGGAATCCCTGGCGTATCCAAAGTCGTTTTTCGAAAGTGAAGATCTACAACCCATTCTAATGATGCAGAATACCCATTAGGCTGATCAGTATCGCCTATACTTTGAGTTCTCTGAGCGTCTGAACAAAACTCGAAACTGAAAAATCGAAAAATATAAAACCGAATAATTCGTTACTTATGAGGCCTACATGGACGATTTTGGTGTCAAAATGTAGGTTTTCGAGGTCGCTCTATTCAATAAAAGATATTCCAGAGCCCTAACTAGCATAGTTTAGATTTTCACTTCTCAAATGGCATTTTTCGAAAAATTGCAAATTTCAAACTCTCATATCTTCCGTTCCTATCATCTCCGCCAAAAATTATTTATATCATATGGATCAGCATACCTCAGTGTATCACTGTGCAAAATATGAGCGATATGAAAAATCTCAAATTTTGGGTGAAAAATGCCAAAGGGGTGAGACCCCCCAAAAACACCATATTCGTCATCACCACGGAATCCCTGGCGTATCCAAAGTCGTTTTTCGAAAGTGAAGATCTACTACCCATTCTAATGATGCAGAATACCCATTAGGCTGATCAGTATCGCCTATACTTTGAGTTCTCTGAGCGTCTGAACAAAACTCGAAACTGAAAAATCGAAAAATATAAAAGCGAATAATTCGTTACTTATGAGGGCAACATGGACGATTTTGGTATCAAAATGTAGGTTTTCGAGGTCGCTCCATTCAATAAAAGATATTCCAGAGCCTTAACTAGCATAGTTTAGATTTTCACTTGTCAAATGACATTTTTCGAAAAATTGCAAATGTCAAACTCTCATATCTTCCGTTCCTATCATCTCCGCCAAAAATTATTTATATCATATGGATCAGCATACCTCAGTGTATCACTGTGCAAAATATGAGCGATATGAAAAATCTCAAATTTTGGGTGAAAAATGCCAAAGGGGTGAGACCCCCCAAAAACACCATATTCGTCATCACCACGGAATCCCTGGCGTATCCAAAGTCGTTTTTCGAAAGTGAAGATCTACTACCCATTCTAATGATGCAGAATACCCATTAGGCTGATCAGTATCGCCTATACTTTGAGTTCTCTGAGCGTCTGAACAAAACTCGAAACTGAAAAATCGAAAAATATAAAAGCGAATAATTCGTTACTTATGAGGGCAACATGGACAATTTTGGTATCAAAATGTAGGTTTTCGAGGTCGCTCCATTCAATAAAAGATATTCCAGAGCCTTAACTAGCATAGTTTAGATTTTCACTTGTCAAATGACATTTTTCGAAAAATTGCAAATGTCAAACTCTCATATCTTCCGTTCCTATCATCTCCGCCAAAAATCATTTATATCATATGGATCAGCATACCTTAATCACTGTGCAAAATATGAGCGATTTGAAAAATCTCAAATTTTGGTTGAAAAATGCCAAAGGGGTACGACCAATCACACTCATAACTCGAGCGCTCTGAGCCGGAGAACAAAACTGTAAAATGAAATATCGAAAAAATTACAAAGTCAATTTCTGGTCTCATGAGGGTTTCATGGTCAAGGTTGGTATCGAAATGTAGGTTTTCGAGGTCGCTGTATTCAATTAAATATATTCCAGAGTTCTAACTGTCATCATAGTTTAGATTTCCACTTGCAAAATTGAGAATTTGAAAAAACTACTTCGAACCGTCATATCTTCGGTTCCTTTGATTGCACCCAATATCGATTTTCATATTGTTGATAAGAATAGTCCAAAGATGGCAAAAATGTCAGGGTTTAAAACTAGGGTCATCATCCTGTCGATTAGGTGGCGTGATTCAACCCCTTGGATCGTAGCATCGTGATACCGATAGAATCTGTGTATGGTCAGGACCTCCGAACCTTGCCCGATCGATGGCTAACATCTTAATCTACATGGTAATGGACGCCTTTGTTTGAACGGTCCTAACGATGGTATGTTTATTCACCAGGCGACCCGGATTTAGAGCACATCTCCCGGAGACACCGTTCAACCCTTCGTTACTCGTTCTGACATAGAAGCGTCACTTAATGGTGGTCTCGGATCATAGAACCGATAATACTTCCCTATGTCTTTATGCAACATAGTTGTTGATGAGGACGTCTTCCACAACGTGAATCTTGAGCATTCCGATACCATGGAACATCTCATCCTTGGGTCTTAATACCCGAAAAAATAACTGGAGGAGCCTTGGATATTGAAGATACCAAAGGTCAATTAACGACCACAGCACAAACAACGTTGTTTGTAATCCAAATCATACGAGTTAGCATCAACCAACACAGAACTTCATTAATTACTACCCGTCGCCCGAAGAGAAACGTAAAGCAAATATTGACAGAATCGCCGGCCTAAAAAAATACGCGAGCTCGAACGGAAATGAAAGAAATTCATAAGCGGTCGGAAACCGTTTTCAATTTAAGGTTAAAATAAACAAATTGGCAAATTTACCATAAAATGCAATATTCGTTCTGCCACATCCACTCCAGATCCTGCGGACCCTCGACGGAGCCGTCCGAATTTGAATCCCAACTCCGGTTTCCCCAGTTCCCGGATCCCCGCGGAAAGGGTATCCGGAGAATCCGGGCCGGTATTAACATTGAATGCTTGCTCCCTTCTTTCAAGTGTGCGATTTCACTCTTGGGCTTTATTCGATTTACCGTATATTAATGATTCGATCGGAATATTAAACTCCAATGATTCCATCACACAATCAGGAATCGCAAACGTACGCCTTTGATCGGTGACAGCAATTTCCGTAGTTCAAATACTTCCACTGATATGGTGGTCCAAAATTTCAATATCTTTAGTCGCGTGAACATATGACCAGTGACCACTCTTTAAGATTTGGTTTCATTGAAGTTATACAAATGGCAACGAATAAATGAGAAATTGGATGGATGTCTTTGATTCCATAATGAATTATTGTGTCTTTATGTTGAATTGACGTCAAAAACACATACAAAGGCCCAAAAAACGAAGAAATGTAGATTTTCAGATGAGCTGCAATGTGGTTTCCAGGTACGTTTTTGTTTAGCAGAAAATCCTTGGATCTGAAACACTTATCCATCTCCACTTCTGTCGTGACCCAGAAAGACATAATCAACCAAAAAAAGTCCGGAAAATTGTTGGTATACACCCAGATATATAACTCATCATTAGGAACGAATCTGTCACTAATGAGTCTCACAAAAAACGAATTATTCGTTGAAGTAAGAGTAATTGCAGCCCAAATTTAATATTCGCGGAGAAGCGGAGCAACATAAAGGCGCTAGTTTATAAATTGTAGTACCAATTAAAATGGGTGGATATTTTATCACGACTATAAAGTAATTTTGCCTTCACACTCTACCAGCGATTTATCTCGCTTGATTAGTTTTTCTTGGATTAATTGCTCCAATTGTTTTTCTCATTTTACCTCTGTACATCCGTCTTGGCCGGATAATTTCGAACTGGATAACTTTTACAGGCCCCGTCTTCGGTTTGGGTAATTTTCTCAGCGGATTCATGAGGACTACGAGAAGTTGAAGAGAACTCGATAGAAAGGATCAGCGTTTTCGTTGGTTCGTTTGAGCAAGAACTGATACTGTCCGATAAGAACTGTACAGGGTGAGTCTTTGACTTGTACATATATTTCAACTGAAGATTCTTGAGGTCAAAAGAAACCTTTTTTTCATTTTCCATTTTTCCGAATGGTGAAAGGGATATAGCCATTTGAAAAAAAATTGGGCTAATTACGTCTCTGATATGATTCTCTGGAATTGATGCAAAGTTCATATTTCTCGATTGAAATTGAGTTGAAACATCTAGGAAATACTCGAGTACTAACCTTATTCGAATGAGAATGTTAAAAACACGATATTTCTCAATAAAAACAATTAGTTTTGTCCGATTATTTCTGCAATTGAAAAGCCATATTTATCCCACCAAAATAAGTTCCTCCTTCGATTTTCATTAAGATTAGTTTGTGAGCACTTATAACTTGTTCATATTTTCCTCTACCTTCCAAAACTATCTCAAAAACAATTGTTTTTACCCTAATCGAATATAACTCGATTCGAGGTCAATGACCGAACCTAACCCATCTTACCATATTCTATGACAGCTATCATAGAACGTTTGAGAAGACGATGCCAGATTGTGTTGATTTTCTCTTTAAACAAGGAAGCAGTACGTCCTCTATCATTAAAGGATGAACTAACGCAAAGGCACTAGTTTTGTTTACTTTGGCTGATGTCGTCTAGTCACTGAAAATGCCGAAGGAGTAGTTCTGATTTTCGCCGATAGAGCGCTACGATCTTAATTCCAGTCGCCTATAACGGTAAGCAAGACGAACCGTTTTTTCATAGACCGAGCAGTTGGTCTGTGGTTGTTGAACGAAGCATGCGTATAGCGGCGTGATGGACTAAGACTTGTCGATTTATTTGTTTATTCACAGAGGGGAATACGAACAGTTGTGAGAAGATTTTCAGTGAAAGTGAATTAATGTGATTATAACCGTGTAGTATCGAGTTTATGAAATTCCAAGAGGATATTCTTAGATAGAAACATCGACACAGATCATGTAGTGTTAAGTATTCATTTTGCATTAATTTCAATTCAATACGTGGTTTGTATGAGATATTCATCAATAATATCCGAATTTTGTATTCCATTGAGTTTTGAGTCTTGACAAAGTTAATAAACATTCTGAGTCATTGTTAATTTGTATAGATAATCAAAGAGTTTATGAATTTCAGCCATTCTGTGAAATTATAAATCCAGGGAAGCATTAAGATTATTATTATGATTTTTTATTTTTTCGTCAAATTTTATCGGGTAAAATTGGGTATAACTCGAAAACGACGCGTATTATTGAAAAAACATAGGAATACTTTTATTTTCTTAAATGATTGATTCTTTCGAAACTATAAACCGTTTATCGTTTTCAAGCGGTTTTATGGTATTTTTGTTGGTTTATGAGTGGGCTACGCTGTAACTTTTATACCAGGAGAAATTTCGAATCAGTTTGAATTGAGGAATATGCATCATGAATAGAGTAACCAATCCACCAAAATTCAAATCATTTGAAGTAAAGATTCCGAAGATATGAACAGGAAAGTGTTTTTTTCGTGTATTTTCGACACCCTGTATCTTCCAAACGAAATCGAATTTTGAAAAATGGTATAGAAAAAAAGTGTTTCGTTCGATGAAAGGAATCTACAGATAAAATATATGTACAAGTCAAAGACTCAACCTGTATACACTAAATGGTGAATAATAAATTTGAAAAAATGCCTTAATTATTTTCTTTCGAACATTCAAGAACTGAACGTGAATGAAAACAAGCCGTTTTTGCCTTCTGAAACCGCTTCAGGCTTTTTGGCTGTATCAAACCATTCAATCCAGATACTCCTGAAGTGAAACGGGGATAATCTTGCAGAATGTGTTGCTGATAAGCAACGGTCGGATCTTAACCCCCTCAAATCCGACACCCTTTGTTGTACCCGAAATTTATAATCATTTCCCAGTCACTTATTCCCTCTCTGACGATGTTCGGATGCAGAATCCGCCGGTAAACCGTATTACAACTATTGAAACTCCCATAAATTAATCCAAAGATTTCATCTTAAATGTAGGAAGTTGGCCCGACGGGATTCCGAAGTTGGAGCAGTCTCTGAATGAGACCGACCTGAGTTGGTTCGAATCAATTCACTTATGCGGAGAGGAGTCGTAGGGATGTGACGCGGAGTTCTGAGGTTCTGGGGCGATAATGGCATAGAGAAAGTTTTCTTGGATGGCCGTCGTCGAATTCGGAATTTTCCAGTCAATTTCTGCGGGAACTCTTTCGAATGTCGGCCTGATCGACTGTGTCGTATGCATTGTTGAGGGACGGAGCGAGGCTTCAAGGGCTGTGGTTGATGTTGAAGAAGGCCAAAATGAAACATTTAGATTTCTTATATTCAAAACATTGGAGACAGTCTCAAAATTTCCGAACTCTCATAGAGCAGCATATTTTACTTCAACATATTACCAGCTCAAAATTAATTTTGTTTTGTTTTACTAATACCACAAAGTTTCCTATTGGAATGGGCTTTCCTGGTCAGTTACAAAGAAGAACAGGTCTATGACATTACCCACTTCTTCTGTGGTTCTCCGAGAATCCCGGAATCATCCTTTTTCTACCACTTCAGTGCAACTTTACTCTGCCACTAGTCGCAACCTCGATACGGCTCGCCACCCTCAACGGACATATACTCTCGTTTCTTTCCAAAGTCGGACCCCGTTACATTCGTACCAAGAAAGTGTATTCGTTACGTAAGATAAGGACTTTACCCGGTGCAACAGTACACGAAACCAGACAGCCAGCAGATACATATCTTCCCGTCAGGCCAAACGTAAGTACCATTTCCTACAGTGTTTACTTTGTGTTATTTATTTCCTCTTTTATTCATCCCCTTTATTCTTCAATTCTTGTGGTAAAAGGATTGACACATTGTTGTCGCATCGAGTAGAGAAAAAATTGTTCGAAATCTATGGATAGTTCGATGAATAAGCTGCTCTGATGGACGATTATGTAAACCGTATATTTCACAAAGTGCCACTTTGTCGAATAGAACACTGATTTTGAAAATAGATTTCAACAATTTGTGAACGCTGTTGCGGCGTGAGTATTTTCATGATTATTTGTCAATGCTCACTGAACATAAATTTCAAAACAACATGGCTTTAACCTACTGTCAAATCACAGATATTCCTATCGAAAATTCTATCACACCCGATTTAAACGCTACAAAATGGTGAAGGAACTTGTAACGCGATAAGACGAAATTGAATCGACTTCAACATCTCGCTCGTTCCGATGGCTAGGAGAGTTGCAATTTCGAATCTTGAAGGTTCTGAAACGATCAGGTGGGAGAGTCCATGGCAAATTCTATTTTGGCCTTCCGGAGTTAATCATTTCCCGAATTTCATCCACCTGAAATTTCTAGAACTGTATATTTGCGTCCAACTGTTGGGTGAGAAAACTTGAATAACCCTGTGTACCAAAATGCTCTATTCAACGTTCGGAGAATATAATGGGCGTGACCTTCTCGAAGAAAGGCGTTGAGTGTTGATTTCTTACTGACAGTTCACGCTTCAGCTTTCGAAAAGTTCACTCCATATCTAACAATAAGGATGTCAACGAAATCGTCTGATAAAATCCATTTTTGTCGTGAATTTTTCATCGCCGAGTAGATTGAATCCAATGCTCGACAGGTAGGAGAGACTCATACTCATTGCGTGTGTATCTGTATGCAATTTATTGTGTCTCGTCCATCTAATTCACCCTGAATAAAAGATGTTATTTGTCAAACATGCCTCGCTTTTTGGATCCGCCTTCGTGAAATATTCAGGAGATTTCCTCATGAATTTCTAACAGGCACACTATCCAATTTATCAGACGAATATACGTATGATGTCACTTTTGGATAACCCTTCAGAAAATAATTAAAACTTTTGATTGATATAGACGGAGTTCGAACTCCTCCCGCCCCAATTCGATTTCTGGTTAGGAAACTTCCTCGAACATACAGGATGTCCCATTCGTCACTTCGGTGACAGTAGATTCATCCCATGATGATCTGGTGGACCTTGAGCTCAAGATCGTTCATTCCAGTCTAGCTGGATTGAATTGTGAACAACGCTTTAGGACTTCAAGACTTTTTTTATGTTGTGGTTTTCACGAAAAGGAATATCCTGTAATGTTCAGAGAACATGGTGAGAACCAAGGGCAAGCAGGTAGGAATTGGTGTTCTTCTTGAATTTCTGGAGGTTAAATGCCTCGGGGAACACCTCCCTAGGCAATGTGTTCCAAAGCCTCGCTGTTCGTTGGATGAACGAGTCTTTGAAGAGAGATGTTCTGCAGGTCTCCAAAGTTACCACGAAGGGGTGTGAGGACTTAACTTGTCGGGTTAGTCTGGAAGAGACTGCCAGAGGAGGAACCATTGTTGATAATTCAGAAGAGCATCGCCCATGGAAATATCTATAAAACAGAGACAGATCGCCCACTTTTTACGGTGTTCCAGAGAAGTGAGCGAGCTTGTAAGCGAGGCATCTCCGACGAGACGAATCCAAGAGTTTTAGGGTGTGTTTAGGTGCAGCACTCCAAATATGAGAACAGTATTCCAGGACAAGTCGAATCTGTGCCTTATTGATCATAAGCAGCTGACCTGAGGTGAAATAGCTCCTGGCACGAAACAGAAAACCAAGTTTTTGGGATGCACTTTTAGCAATGGATCTCACGTGATTCTCCCAGAAAAGGTTACTGCCGACAGTAATGCCAAGCATTGAAGTGGATGACTTCAATGGTATGGTCACTCCCGACAATTTTATGCTGGGCACAGTAAGATCGGCTTTTCTAGAGAAAAGACATGCTTGTGTTTTGTTTGCGTTGAATTCTACCAAGTTATTAGATCAATCATTCAATAATTGTTGCCAAGTCCATATTTATGTTGTTAACATTTCTTCCTCGTTCGTTTCTGATTTGGCGGGCTGGTATTGGAGCCCTAGAAGAAAAGGCGGTATGGAGGGTACTATCATCCGCGAAGCTGTGCACTGGACACGAAGTTGCTTCCAACAAATCGTTGATGTGAAGTAGAAATAATGTTTGATCCCTGCGGAACACCAGCATTTATAGGTAGAGAGTCAGACGAAACTCCATCGACCACTACATGGAGAGATTTGTTTGAGAGAAAACTAGCTAGCAGAGAACTTAGCTTTGGGGGCACGCCATAAGATGGAAGCTTGGCGAGGAGTCCCTGATGCCAGACTCGATCGAATGCCTTGGAGATATCCAGTGCCTATAGCACTCAAGACAATGTCGGTGATTTAAGGCGCATCATAGCTTCTCAACCTTTTGAAAACTGTATGGATCGAAGCAATACGAATATACCAATGAGGAAGTGCATTTATGGTAGTTCATTATTCCTTTCAGACACTAAGCATCACTGTGAAGCTGAGATTCTCTGAAATCACCTCAAATATTCAAGGTCTGGACACATTTCAATCCAACTGCGACATCGATATGTACTGAAAATCCATCCCGTTCCCTTTCTGGTTAAACCAAGCTGTCAAAACCATCGTAACAACGGTCGGTAATGTTCCACATGATCAATATCATATTAAAAATTCAATCTAGTTAGCTATCCCTTCATGGCTGCCGAGGATCGTTTGCAATGACACCGTCAGGTGCGGCTTAGTAATGCCCCCTTTATAGACGTGTCACAGATGATGGATGGCACTCGCTCCTGATGACCCGTTCGCCTCGCATTCCTTTCTCCAACTATACAGAACCAATATTTTGATATTGTTAAACTATTTGGCGAAGCAACAGCTAACCCATTAAGTTATTGTCTGTTCGTCGAAAGCGTTTCAGCGGCTTCGGTCGAGACATAATGGAGGTTGTCATCACGGTAAAAGGCTTTGCCCGATATCCATCGCTAACCTGGATCCTAAGACGGTCGGATTGAGCCGTAGGCTCGAGAAGATACAGACGGATTTTGGGCAGTCTAACGACGTTTTGTATGAGGATAATCTCTCATAATATAAGGGATAAGACACAGCTGTGGTCAATATAAGGCAAAATCGAAAAGGTCCACATCTCGTTAATGATTTTTACACTGCAGTATTCAGCAAATACTTAGTTGTTATCGAACTGGTATTTCCAACCAAAATCATTTTTTCAAGATGTGAAGTGTGGGGTGACAGGAAGGTGTGACCGAAATATCCCTTTTGTCTTCGCCTGTAAATGAGCACCCTTTACAGAAAAAACCTCTCGGGAAGAACCTGGATGACGTAATGAAGAAGCTGTGAGAGTTCACTCTGTCGGGAATACATGGAGAACTTATATAATGTGCGGGGAGACGTGGAGAGTTATGGGCGTCGAGTTGAGGGGGTGCCAAGGGTGGCTTGATGAAGTCAAGACTAAATTTCATTTTCTCTTCGGCGAAAGTTGCTGTTCGTACGTGAGGGGTTGAGGTGACCTGCCCTGATCTATGTAGTGCTTGCTGTTATGAATGAAGATGGATTAAAAGTTCGTTTGGGGTAACTGCGTCAAATTTGGTTGTGTCGGAAGGTTTATTTCGGGAATGATTCGCGTAAGGGGAGTGACACAATTGAGGATGAATTGTTGTGATTTTCTCGAGTAAGGGGAGGTGGGATATTCATGTAGTTACAGCTCTGAGTGAAGAGAGAAAGGGTTCTAATTTGAGAGATTATGAAAGCATCTACATCACAGCACCAATCCCAACATTACGTGTAGGGCTTGTAAACCTTTTTATGAACGATATAGAACGAAAATAAGTAGTATAGCAAGCGGGGTCCTGGGACTGAGGATGGCCATGTCCATCCGAAGCCGAAGAACCTTGAGGAAATTAGCTGAAGAATTGGTCAATGACCAGAAGGGGTTGTAGAAGAAGAGCTCACCTATCGAGAGCGGTAAAGAAACCCTCGAGAGGTCAATGACCGGAAGAAGTAGTAGACGTGTAGATGACGTCAAAAATGAAGAATTGGTCAATCACCAGAAGGGGTTTTTTACCGCTCTCGATAGGTGACATCTTCTTCAACAACCCCTTCTGGTCATTGACCAATTCTTCAGCTAATTTCCTCAAGGTTCTTCGGCTCCGGATGGACATGGCCATCCTCAGTCCCAGGACCCCGCTTGCTATACTACTAAAATACTCTTGATTTCTGATACACGTCAAGTCGGATGTGTAACGAGACTTAAATTGAAGGAACTGATAACGTTATTCAATAATATTAGTAGTTGTTTCTTCCCTGAAGGACTTGAAGTGATGCTTATAATGTCCAAAGTTTGAGAACCGCTGTTCTAAGTGATATCCGTGCCCATTCCAGTGCTCCAAATTAATAATTCCCCAATTCAGGTGCCTGATTCGACTCGGACGAATCAAAAAGTGATTCTCCTCCATGCCCCATTTCGAAACATCCCAAATTAGAGCGTAATACCCCATTCATTTCTCCTTTCACGTAGATGGAGATGTAAATGAAATCCGGCATAAAAGAAGCATTATACCGAGATGAAACCAGCTTAATTGCCCCTGGTGCAGAAAAACCACTTGTACGTCTTAACAAATTTAATTGCGAAGGAGTTTGGAGCATCAATCAAAGTGGTATGATTGGAACTCCAGAAGTACGCGGAACGCTTCGTGAGTGTTCTCGAGGGTTTGGCCAAGAGCCAGGAGGATCGACGTATTACATCAATCATGGGGGGGCCGTTAAGTTATTTCAATTTCTGAATTATATCCACTTGAACGTAAAGGTTGCCCTTTCTGTTTATCAATCGGACCGATTCATCACTCGATACTGCTTTTCGGTCGAGTGAGGATGGAATAATTCCGGAATCGAAACGTGAGGAAAATGCTCGGAGATTCGATATTACAGAATTTCATACAAAGATCATTCACGAAGAAACCTCTTTGAAAAATTTTCAGAATAATTCAAGAAGAACGAAATAAATTTTTTATAATTAAGTTTTTAAAAGATACTCCTTCATTTTTCCACCAGCTACTTGTCTACTCTCTTTCGATTGGTCCGCTCCGCAAATGGATATAAATGTCCTGATATAATTCGAAAATTTACAAAGCGCGCCCTTCGAGGGTTTTTCTGGTGGCCACTCTCATAATTGAATTCTTAAATAAAAACTCATTAGTTCGAAAATATAGGCCCTTATTCTGTCGGAAAAGGCGCTTTTATTGTATGGCGTAACACCGTAAATCATTAGGAAAAGTAGGCTTAATTGTAGTCGTATATTCATTTATAACATTGCCCAAGCAGCCTTGATAGGGTTGAGGGCAGACATTGAAATATGGCGGCGCTGTAAAATATTATTCTGGGGGAGAGGAAGAAAGGATGAATGGAAATTGGACTCACCAATATCGTGACTAGAGGCACTCGGACAATGGACTTACCTGAAACAGAAAGAATTTTATTGAACATGCGTTTGAATGAGGAAATCGAGTAAAAATTTAAATTCATTCTACCCAAACACGGGAAGCCTTCAAAAGAGGATGGATCCTCCTAAAAATTGCATGTTGTTTGAAACTCAAACAATCTTCTTTTGGTCAAGATTCCATTTTCATGAACTTTATTGGTAATCTTCGAAAGAAGATGAGGGAAATACATGAACCATCCAATTCTAGAACACTATCTTTGTAGTTAACTATTCTGTGTTTCAAATGTGTGTTGTTCCTTTATAAGCTTTCTCTACGTTTGTGTATCCCATTCTAATTCCTGTCGATCCGGCCAAGTGGCACGGGCACAACAGAAACTTTCGTCTACATAATTGATATAAACAGATGAATTACCCCATCACAAATATATGTTTTAACGCTAAAAGCCCTCGCTTCAACCATTGCTCGGAATCGATACAAAATCCAATTACAGCCACTAAAGAGGGTTCATAATCGATGCTGCAGCCCTTCACGGCAGTAGCACTCAATGATTTTATTGATAATTAAGTTTCAACTAAATAATAGAGCGGGGTCTGATTTCCTATTTACTGGAAATTTGGAAATGTTTCCTGTAGTTCAATTATCGGTTGGGTTTCCTGGAAAATTTAATCAATTACCCTGCATTCTCCTTCTTTCTGAGAATTGATGCTTTCAAAGTTCGACTGTGTTCACAGCAAAGTCATCTGATAATTTGCTGCCTTCGTAGGGTCCATTTTTGATAATTACGAGGAAATATTGAAAAATTCTCAGCCTACTATAGAACCAAACAAAGTTTCAATGTCAAAATATTTCATTACTCAACATATTCTCCTCTTAAATGAATACATTTATTACAGCGAACCTGCAACGCTGCAACCTTTCAAAAAAAATGTTTCTTCTTGCTCTGCAAACCAGTCCTCCACAGCTCTTTGGAAGAAAATTTACGACCTTTAAAACTTTTTTTCAGTTGAGGAAAGAGATGATAGCCGGACGGAGCCAAATCTGGTCAATAAGGGGGGTGTTCTAGTAGATCTAACCCTAAATCACGAATTTTTTGCATGGCAATATGAGATTTGTGTACTGGAGCGTTGTTCTATAAAAACAAAACACCTTTGGATAGCTTTCCGCGTCTTTTCTCTTTAATTTTTTCCCGTATAGTGGTCAGTTATGTCGAATAGTAATCTCCAGTTATTGTTCTACCCTTATCCAAAAAATCAATCATGATTACTCCATGGCAATCCCAAAAAAATGAAGCAAGAACTTTTCCAGCAGATTTTTGGACACGAAACTTCTTAGGTCTTGGAGAACCAGAGTGTCGTCATTCCATCGATTGTTGCTTTGTTCTGAATCGTAGAAATGTACCCAAGTCTCATCCATAGTAACAATTCGGTTTAAGAAGTCTACATCGTTTTCAAATCGAGCACAGATCGAACGCGATGTTTCAACCCTTGCACGCTTTTGGTCAACATTCAAATATTTGGGGATCCATTTTGCAGAAGTTTTTCTCATGTCCAAATTGACGTGAACTATATGATGAAAGCGTTCGTATGAAATCTTCAGTGCTTCAGACATCCGTTTTAGCCCAATTCGACGGTCTGAGAAAATCATGTCATGAACTGATATTGTCGGGGACTGACACAGAAACTGGCCTTCCCGATCGGTCATCATCTTCAATGGAAAATTTACCTCTTCTGAAGCTTGCAGTCCAATTTTTCACGGTCGCATACGAAGGACATTGATCACCAAGGGTATTAAGCATATCTTTGTAAAGCTGCCTACCTCTTAACCCTTTTTAATACAGGTACTTGGTCATGGCTCGATACTCCAATTTTTCGATGTTCACAATTTCGGTGAACATCTTTTTTTTTAATTTATCGCGTAACTTTGGTTTATTTTTTTGACGTCGAACTCTACACTGACACTTCTAATGAGTTATTGTTCGTTGATATGGTATCGCAATATTCTGTTTATGCATGGAACTGATCTAGGCAAACTAGATATCAATACATCCTCGTATCGTGAATAAACTCTTAAACTCTTATTCAAGTTTGAATTTCATTCAGTTCAATCCTTCACACTGATACTTCTATTCGAGAATCTGTTACATATAAAAATTGATTCGTCTCAGAGAATGAAGATATCATTCCTGACATTATAGATGATTTATTCAAGTCACGCAGTATGAAGCCATCAGACTTCTTTTCGATGTGAATAAGAACCAGAGCATTCGCCATTTAGCAGCGATGATGAATTTTTTTTTAAATTGCATCACTAATGAAGTGGGTTCCTCACACACTGTGACAGATTTCGGTTGATGAATATCTTTTGTAAACTGAATATAGTTCCGACCATTTTAGCTAAATATACAGGTGAATCATGTAAATTATTTCTTGTTATTCGAATAATAAAATATATAACGATATTGTATATATCTTTTTTTCTTTTCCAAAAATGTTCTCTATTCGTAGGTAGGTGAGTATTCAATTTGAAGTTCTTTGCTTTATTGATGATTCAATCACTGGTCGTCTTCAAGTATCCCCATCATCCATATTGATCTAAGCCAATATTGGCCCAAATGTTTACGGCCAATACTAATAGCATCAATCATCGCAAGAATCCGTCCCTGCACCTCCCCCCACCCCGTCCATATTTCGAGACTACGGGATGCTCAATTAGCATCCGAGTTTGTGCATAAACACGAAACGTCGGTTAATGGCTCTGATGGACCGAACCTGATTGAATCTAATTGGTTCCCTCAGTGTTTACAGAGAGGAGAGGATAGTTCTTCTTCTTCGAGGAGGAATTCGGATGCTGGAGTAGATATGGCTGCTGCGGATGAGGCAGACATCAAAGGGTCCTTTTCATTATGAATTGTTATATAAAGCGAATCCTGTGAAGGAGGATTTAATGTGAATTTGGGGAGGGGGTTTTAATCGAAAGCTGCGTTTGAAAAGGTGAAATTCTTTGAAGGTGGCATCGCACTAGATTCAAACTTAACATACGCTGGACTTTGCGTTCGGGTTACAGTTATGGACGTCCAAAATTGAAAAAAAAGCTTTGAATGGTAAAGGAGCATATTTTCGAGACTTTCTGTTTTCCAAACACACCTCATTCGGTAACAATACAAACGCAGCGTCTGCAGGCGAGTAGTGTGTACTAATAAATACATGAAAAGTGAATCATGTGTATCTCCGATATGATTCCGCTGTTTTGAAAACATCTATACGAAGTCAATACCTTTATTTTCTCCCGACTCACTGCCGACTGCCTCAGGCATCTCACATCCATATATTTATCCCAGATTCCGTTTTCTGATACCCCAGATCTGGTCATGTCTCGAACAGCCTCAGTTCCGAGCACTGTTATTGCGAAAGTTTTATCACAGAGTTAATAAAAGATTTATTGCTACCTAGCGTCAAGTTGTTTACCTGTAACTCCCAAGCTGTCGAATACGTATAAAGTATTTAATTTCAGTTTGCGTGAAACGGCAGATTTCGACGAGAGAGAGAGTGCGGGAAATAAGATGAATTGCGAGAATTTGGAAGGTGATTTATCGAGATTGCAAAAGTGATGTTTGCCCCGGTTTTTTGGTCTTTCCGCAGTTACGTTGGCGTTATTGAAAGGCACATATTCGAAGTTGCTTACGTTTGTGATTCCGCGGAATGCCATCAGATTGATTATTTCTTTTAGGTTACGACGAACGGAATGGATTGCTCTATTTTAGGAAGTTTGGGAACTATTTTCTCTTTTACGAGTTTTATGACTCTATTGTCGTGTTTGGTGCAGATTCTGTTCTTTCTGGACAAACTCAATTTCTATAAGAAGTAAAGACTAGTTGAAATGATCAAGGTGTTTATCTCGGTAGCTTAGCGGAAAGAGTATTCGGTCGGTAATCGAGGAACGCAGGTTCGATTCCTGCTCACGCTGTAGATTTTTCAAAAATCTAAAAATCATCACACGTATTCGAGCAAAACTCTGCACTCTTCCGTTCAATAAAGCTACGGTATTTACTCAAATTCAATCGCTCCTGTCAACTCATAGTTGTGACGACTCATACGAGCATGTATTGATATCTAGTTAGCAAAGACCTTTTCCATGCATAAACAAAATATTGCGATACCATATTAACGAACAATAACTTATTAGAAGTGTCAGTGTAGAGTTCGACGTCAAAAAAGTAAACCAGAGTTACGCAATAAATTTAAAAAAAAGATGTCCACCGAAATTGTAAAAATCGAAAAATTGGAGTATCGAGCCATCATTAAGTACCTGTATTTAAAAGGTTTAAGTGGTAGGCAGATTTACGAAGATATGTTTAATACCCTTGGTGATCAATGTCCTTCGTATGCGACCGTGAAAAATTGGACTGCAAGCTTCAAAAGAGGTGAATTTTTCATTGAAGATGATGACCGATCGGGAAGGCAAGTTTCTGTGTCGGTCCCCTAAAATATCGATGCAGTTCATGACATAATTTTATCAGACCGTCGAATTGGGCTAAAACGGATATCTGAAGCACTGAAGATTTCATACGAACGCGTTCATCATATAGTTCACGTCAATTTGGACATGAGAAAAATTTCTGCAAAATGAATCCCGCGTTCGATCTGTGCTCGATTTGAAAACGATGTAGACTTCTTAAACCGAATCGTTACTATGGATGAGACTTGGGTGCATTTCTACGATCCAGAAACAAAGCCACAATCGATGGAATGGCGACACTCTGGTTCTCCAAGACCTAAGAAGTTTCGTGTCCAAAAATCTGCTGGAAAAGTTCTTGCTTCAGTTTTTTGGGATTGACATGGAGTAATCATGATTGATTTTTTGGTTAAAGGTAGAACAATAACTGGAGATTACTATTCGACATTACTGACCACTCTACGGGAAAAAATTAAAGAGAAAAGACGCGGAAAGCTGTCCAAAGGTGTTTTGTTTTTACAGGACAACGCCCCAGTACACAAATCTCATGTTGTCATGCAAAAAATTGGTGATTTAGGGTTAGAATTACTAGAACACTCCCCTTATTCACCAGATTTGGTTCCGTCCGACTATCATCTCTTTCCTCAACTGAAAAAAAGTTTAAAAGGTCGTAAATTTTCTTCCAACGAGGAGGTAATAAAAGCTGTGGAGGACTGGTTTGCAGAGCAAGAAGAAACATTTTTTTAAAGGTCTAGAGTCGTTGCAGGTTCGCTGTAATAAATGTATTCAATTAAGAGGAGAATATGCTGAGAAGTAAACTATTTTGACTTTGAAATTTTGTCTGGTTCCATAGTAGGCTAAGAATTTTTCAATATATCCTCGTATGACCAGAAAGGTCATAAAGACCTTGGTGCTAAATCGATTTATATATTTCATCCTCCACTTCAAACACGAAGCAATTCACACCCTAAGCTTCTCCAGCTCCAAGCAGCAATTCCGTACAATTTGAGATATCTCCTCGTGAGTCGGAGGGTCTTTTTCAGACAACTCCCCTATAATGAACTTAAAGAGATTTTACACAACTACTTCTTAACGCCCGAACTGTGGAAGACTCGTTTTTGCAGGAGGCGCAAGAAGAGTCATGTCTCGGATAAATTTCAGCTCCCAGTTCGTTTTGCCCGGATTAGATGAGATTTCGCTGATGACGATGTACTAGCTTCGCTCTCCTTCGATAGCCGCCAGTGGCGACGCTCTCTCAGGGCTGGCAGAGATGGAACGATGTTGAAATAACATCGTAACATCGTTGATTCGATTAATACTATAACTTGCGTGAAAACCAAGTGTTAAGGAGTGTATTTGTGGGCCAGATTAGGTTCATACACTTTTTTGACCAAAAAGAAACTGTACGATGTATTAGGTCTCGATGCATCGAATTATGATGCCCACCCCTACTTCTACATCGCTGCATGGACGTAACGCCAGCTCCTACACAATGTTACCGTAATCCTTTCGTCCTATATTAAACGCGAGCTGTTATTAAATTTAAGATGGTTGTGTAAGTCGGTGCCTGGGTTTCATGGGCGTTAAGGTTTATTCGTAGAGCTGCACTAGGTTCTAAAAAAGGTGTATCTATATGCAAATTCGTTCTTTCTCCGCTATCACACTTAGCTGTGCTACTCGCGAAAGGAACAAGACTTCGAGGAAGGAAGAGGACTTGTTTCATTTGCATTCGACATTGTATCAGAAAACAGAATAAAAACTGAGATGCATTTATTTGAAACCTACTGAGATTATGAATAGTTCGAATTAATGAATAATTTGGTCACATGCAGATAGGTGGAGAAATAAACTGCTCCACATGAGTTAGGGATATTGACTTAAATTGCAAAAAAATATAGTTAAAATAAGATTTTTGTGATGAAAATTCATATTAATATGATTTCAAGTTGCAAATTAATTTTAGCCTTTAGGTCTGCAGCGTATACAGGGGGGTTAAAAAAAATCGAGTAATATAACGAAATTTTATTCCCAGAGAATTCAAGCATTTTAAGACTATTAATACAATGTATGGCCTCCACGGGCATCAATAACAGCTTGACATCCTCTTTGCATACTACACACGAGGTTGTTGAACATTTCTTGAGGAATTTGGTTCCATAAACGGGGCAGAAGCTCTCTCAGATCATTTAAGGATTCTGGGGTAGGTTGATGATTATCTAATCTTCTTTAGAGCATATCCCATGCATGTTCTATGCAATTCAAGACTGGTGAGTGCGGAGGTATTGGTAAATGTGGAATCCCAAGCTCCTCGCGCGCATTCTCAACTATGGCTGCACGGTGCGGTCTAGCGTTATCGTCTAGAAATTGAAAAGTTTCACCAATAGCAGCGTGAAGATTTGGCACAACATTGTCAATGACATGCTCCCTATAGTGTAGGGCGGTCATATTCCCAGGACAAATGTGTAGATCTGTGCGCCCGTTGAAACATATCCCGGCCCATACCATAACACTACCCCCTCGGAATGGATGGACTTCTTGGACATTGCCACGATTACAGGGTATGCGTGGGATTGTTCATACCCTTACTCTTCGAGAATCTGAAAATCGTCCATATCTGGATTCATCAGTGAAAAGGACACTGCGCCATTGATCGTTCCAATTGATATATTGCCTTGCCCATTCCAGTCTTTGACGCTTATGATCACGTGTTAATGGAACTCCTCTTAATGGACGTCTAGAACCTAAATTCACCTCTCTCAAAAGTCGTCTGATGGTTTCGATGGAAACTTGGACCCCATCTGCATTTTGAAGAGTACTCCGTAGCATTCTACACGTAGATGTAGGGTTCTTCTCGCCGAAACGGTGATGAAACGATCCTGAGCAGGTGTTGTTTTTCGTCGCCTACCAAGCCTTGGTCCTTCCAACACGGAACCTGTCTCTCTGAACCTATTCCAAAATCGAGATATCACACGTTGGCTGACTTTGGCCTTTCCGCTACAACAACCTGAGTTAGGTCACCCTGTAGCATTCCGATAGCCCTATTAGCCTCAGCGTATGTAAATTCACGTCTTGGCATTTTCAGAAAACTCGTTTCAAATCGAAGCCGTTGATAAACTGACTTCATTTCAAAATAAGAACATTCATGAAGCATATGCAAAGGATCAAACTTCAGATAAAAGGCGACCAGATTGACGAAATGTCTCATACTGATTTCTATTGGATCGATTCAAGTTGTTATTGAGTTTTAAATGATTTTACAGCGATTAGATTACATACTCTTAAACACGATTGAATACGATATCTCTAACTCTTGTGGAGCAGTATATTTTGGTTCGTTAATTCACCATATGGTAGACTTTTTGTCTATTAGATCCACGTAGTCCACTGCACCTTGCCAGTCACGTATGGCCGTTGCAAAGGGTGTCACAGAGTTAAAAATTAAGTTATAAGTTGAACAGTGAGATCTTCTTGATTTTGTCTAGTTTTGCGATGATTTTTTTTAGGAAAATATGCACACAACCCCTCTGAAAATCGATGGAAATAAAACAACCCCTCCACCCTTGCTAATCCCCTTCAAAACCCCCGATATCTCAACGAATCCGAGCGAGGATTACGGATTTAATCAGTCAAAACGCTGGAAAAGATATCTGCGGTAAAATTAAAATCCCTGTCGCCGTCCCGGAGTCCGAACTACCACATTAACTAGCACGAATCCCCTGCGCGGATGTAGGACACGGGGATTATGACAGGATCCAATCATCGCCCGGTGCCCAATCCCAGTTCGCTGATCATATTCGAACATTGCCCTTAATTAACGTTGTTCGAATCCGTACCTGGGAGTTACTCCGCCATTATATTGACTTCCGATTAAATTCTGCGCCGATTGTCGTCGAATGGACCAATATCTCGGAAATACCGCAAGAAATATCGCGCTCTAATGAGGGTTAATAGGGCGGAATCGACGTATTTGGTTTGCGGGTTCATCTCATTGAAAATGGGGTAGTTGGGGTTTGCGACTATTACGAGAGGGGTATTGGATGCGGCGTGCAGATGTGGGTTTGTCTTCCGTTTCGATATTGCTCCCAGAATATGCTGCAATCACTGTGAACTCTGCCTTAACCTCTAGAATCAACCCACACGTAAAACAGACTTATTTCCACGGGTACTACTCAAGAAAAATGCACTTACTCCAATGTGATGATGAATCAGGAATATAGAAGGCTCTCACACAGAAGTCGGGTTTTTTAGGATAGGAATATAAGAGTAGCCTGGGCTCCTGAACAAAAGTCGAATACGAAAAATCGAAAAATATTAAACCGAATAACTCGTTACTTATGAAGGCTACATGGGTGGTTTTGGTATCAAAATGTAGGTTTTCGAGGTCGCTCTATTCAATGAAAGAGGATTCAGAGCTCTAACTATCATAGTTTAGATTTTGACCTGTCAAATGGCATTTTTTGAAAAATTGCAAATTTCAAACTCTCATATCTTCCGTTACAATCATCTCCGACAAAAGTTATTTATATTATCTTGATCAGCATACCTCAATGTATCACTGTGCAAAATATGAGCGATTTGAAAAATCTCAAATTTTTGGTGAAAAATGCCAAAGGGGTAAGACCCCCCAAAAACACCATATTTGTCATCACCAAGGAATCCCTGGCGAATCCAAGGTCGTTTTTCGAACGTGAAGATCTACTACCCATTCGAATCATGCAGAATACCCATAAGACTGATCAGTATCGCCTTTACTTTGAGTTCTCTGAGCGTCTGAACAAAACTCGAAACTGAAAAATCGAAAAATATAAAACCGAATAATTCGTTACTTATGAGGGCTACATGGACGATTTTGGTATCAAAATGTAGGTTTTCGAGGTCGCTCCATTCAACAAAAGATATTCCAGAGCCCTAACTAGCATAGTTTAGATTTTCACCTGTCAAATGGCATTTTTCGAAAAATTGCAAATTTCAAACTCTCATATCTTCCGTTCCTATCATCTCTGCCAGAAATAATTCATATTATGTTGATCAGCATACCTCAATGTATCACTGTGCAAAATATGAGCGATTTGAAAAATCTCAAATTTTGGGTGAAAAATGCCAAAGGATTAAGACCCCCCAAAAACACCATATTTGTCATCACCAAGGAATCCCTGGCGAATCCAAGGTCGTTTTTCGAACGTGAAGATCTACTACCCATTCGAATCATGCAGAATACCCATAAGACTGATCAGTATCGCCTATACTTTGAGTGCTCTGAGCGTCTGAACAAAAACTCGAAACTGAAAAATCGAAAAATATAAAACCGAATAATTCGTCACTTATGAGGGCTACATGGACGATTTTGGTATCAAAATGTAGGTTTTCGAGGTCGCTCCATTCAATAAAAGATATTCCAGAGCCCTAACTAGCACAGTTTAGATTTTGACCTGTCGAATGGCGTTTTTTGAAAAATTTCAAATTTCAAACTCTCATATCTTCCGTTACAATCATCTCCGACAAAGGTAATTTATATTATCTTGATCAGCATACCTCAATGTATCACTGTGCAAAATATGAGCGATTTGAAAAATCTCAAATTTTTGGTGAAAAATGCCAAAGGGGTAAGACCCCCCAAAAACACCATATTTGTCATCACCAAGGAATCCCTGGCGAATCCAAAGTCGTTTTTCGAAAGTGAAGATCTACTACCCATTCGAATCATGCAGAATACTCATTAGACTGATCAGTATCGCCTATACTTTGAGTGCTCTGAGCGTCTGAGCAAAACTCGAAACTGAAAAATCGAAAAATATAAAACCGAATAATTCGTTACTTATGAGGGCTACATGGACGATTTTGGTATCAAAATGTAGGTTTTCAAGGTCACTCCGTTCAATAAAAGATATTCCAGAGCCCTAACTAGCATAGTTTAGATTTTCACCTGTCAAATGGCATTTTTCGAAAAATTGCAAATTTCAAACTCTCATATCTTCCGTTCCTATCATCTCCGCCAGAAATAATTTATATTATGTTGATCAGCATACCTCATTGTATCACTGTGCAAAATATGAGCGATTTGAAAAATCTCAAATTTTTGGTGAAAAATGCCAAAGGGGTAAGACCCCCCAAAAACACCATATTTGTCATCACCAAGGATTCCCTGGCGAATCCAAGGTCGTTTTTCGAACGTGAAGATCTACTACCCATTCGAATCATGCAGAATACCCATTAGACTGATCAGTATCGCCTATACTTTGAGTGCTCTGAGCGTCTGAACAAAAGTCGAAACTGAAAAATCGAAAAACATAAAACCGAATAACTCGTTACTTATGAGGGCTACATGAGTGGTTTTGGTATCAAAATGTAGGTTTTCGAGGTCGCTCTATTCAATAAAAGAGGATTCAGAGCTCTAACTATCATAGTTTAGATTTTGACATTTTTTGAAAAATTGCAAATTTAAAACTCTCATATCTTCCGTTCCTATCATCTCCGCCAGAAATAATTTATATTATGTTGATCAGCATACCTCAATGTATCACTGTGCAAAATATGAGCGATTTGAAAAATCTCAAATTTTCGGTGAAAAATGCCAAAGGGGTAAGACCCCCCAAAAACACCATATTTGTCATCACCAAGGAATCCCTGGCGAATCCAAAGTCGTTTTTCGAAAGAGAAGATCTACTACCCATTCGAATCATGCAGAATACCCATTAGACTGATCAGTATCGCCTATACTTTGAGTGCTCTGAGCGTCTGAACAAAACTCGAAACTGAAAAATCGAAAAATATAAAACCGAATAATTCGTTACTTATGAGGGCTACATGGACGATTTTGGTATCAAAATGTAGGTTTTCGAGGTCGCTCCATTGAATAAAAGATATTCCAGAGCCCTAACTAGCACAGTTTAGATTTTGACCTGTCAAATGGCATTTTTTGAAAAATTTCAAATTTCAAACTCTCATATCTTCCGTTACAATCATCTCCGACAAAAGTTATTCATATTATCTTGATCAGCATACCTCAATGTATCACTGTGCAAAATATGAGCGATTTGAAAAATCTCAAATTTTTTGTGAAAAATGCCAAAGGGGTAAGACCCCCCAAAAACACCATATTTGTCATCACCAAGGAATCCCTGGCGAATCCAAAGTCGTTTTTCGAAAGTGAAGATCTACTACCCATTCGAACCATGCAGAATACCCATTAGACTGATCAGTATCGCCTATACTTTGAGTGCTCTGAGCGTCTGAACAAAACTCGAAACTGAAAAATCGAAAAATATAAAACCGAATAATTCGTTACTTGTGAGGGCTACATGGACGATTTTGGTATCAAAATGTAGGTTTTCGAGGTCGCTCCATTCAATAAAAGATATTCCAGAGCCCTAACTGGCATAGTTTAGATTTTCACCTGTCAAATGGCATTTTTCGAAAAATTGCAAATTTCAAACTCTCATATCTTCCGTTCCTTTCATCTCCGCCAGAAATAATTTATATTATGTTGATCAGCATACCTCAATGTATCACTGTGCAAAATATGAGCGATTTGAAAAATCTCAAATTTTCGGTGAAAAATGCCAAAGGGGTAAGACCCCCCAAAAACACCATATTTGTCATCACCAAGGAATCCCTGGCGAATCCAAGGTCGTTTTTCGAACGTGAAGATCTACTACCCATTCGAATCATGCAGAATACCCATAAGACTGATCAGTATCGCCTATACTTTGAGTGCTCTGAGCGTCTGAACAAAACTCGAAACTGAAAAATCGAAAAATATAAAACCGAATAATTCGTTACTTATGAGGGCTACATGGACGATTTTGGTATCAAAATGTAGGTTTTCGAGGTCGCTCTATTCAATGAAAGATGATTCAGAGCTCTTACTATCATAGTTCAGATTTTGACCTGTCAAATGGCATTTTTTGAAAAATTGCAAAGTTCAAACTCTCATATCTTCCGTTCCAATCATCTACGACAAAAGTTATTTATATTATGTTGATCAGCATACCTCAATGTATCACTGTGCAAAATATGAGCGATTTGAAAAATCTCAAATTTTTGGTGAAAAATGCCAAAGGGGTAAGAAAAACATAAAACCGAATAACTCGTTACTTATGAGGGCTACATGAGTGGTTTTGGTTTCAAAATGTAGGTTTTCGAGGTCGCTCTATTCAGAATCAGAAGATTATTCAATTTTTCAGAAGCTTTATCGATCGTTATATCGACACGACAGAAGAAGTAGGAGTTCTTAGTTCCTTTAGGGTTGATTTCAGTCAAAGACAGATTTCTGAATAATCGATTTATTCAATTTAATAATGAGGAGTTTGATCTATACTCGAACAAAAGAACTGAATAACCAACTTCTTTAAAAGAATCATTTCTGTTCTCTTATTCATAAAACGTAATATGCCTATAGATAGATAGATAGATAGATAGATAGATACGAAAGTATCAGGTTACATGTGGGATAAGAATAAAATCTGTCACCATATACACTTCAGTGTGGAGTAGACATAAACCAAATAACGAATGAATATTGAACCCAATTCATCATCTTTCGTTCTGTGAGAAAATAGAGATTTGTTTTGCTGGATATATTTCAACAGACAGTTTTCTCAAGAGCAAGTAACAATATTTTTGTAAGCTTATTCCTTCAAGGACCGAAGCTTTAACATTTTACCCAAATGTTTGTTATTGTGGTAGGAAATAACTGACTGAGAATATGAACATATAAAAGACGGAGATATTCCTAATCGGTGGGCTTTCTTCTGAAAAATTCTTTTTTGTTTCATATAATTTGATGTCGGAGGTAGAGTAAATAGTGATATATACCGACAAATTTTGTCTTTTTGAAGCTGGTATTGTAAATAAGAAGGAACATGTCGTTAAGATAAATACTCAAGCTTTCATTCAAATCTACCATTCTTGAGTTGTGGGTCTTCAGTTGTGGGGACTTGTGTTCAATTTTCCCCTGCAATATCAAAACTACCTGAACCTTCGAAGATGCTTGGATAACCTGGCGAAGAACAAAATTTCTATTTTCGTTTCTATCGAGGGAGATTGGAACGTATAGTCGCGAAGTTGCCGATATCTGTTTACCAACTAGGAAAAGGGGTTTATCTGCCTACTCGCCACCTCCATCACCTCATTTCCCCCAAGAATACCGACTTTCCAGGTTCCTCGGCGCCGGTTGTCGATGCCGCTGTCCCAGATACCTCACAATTTCGTCAGACTCAGCCGCATGTTTAATGCATACCTACTTTGCGAATGTTGCATAAGTATATAAGTTGGGTTTCAGCTTTCTCATAAACTATAATGAGTATAGGTATGATGTTAGGTATTGTGATGCAACTAATTTTTGAAACGAAATATAAAAACGAATTTAAAATTTTGTTACATTCTTCATGAATTGATAATCTTGTATTCTCACTCAAGAGTACAAATCATAATATTCCTTTCTCAAAATATATTTCACGATTAGCCCAAATTAACCTACCCTGAAAGCAGGAACAAATCGGGAACCCTGATTAAAATACTCCCTTCAGAACGTAATCATCTCTATCAATCGTTGCTCCCGAATCTAAATTATATACATGAATCTCTGTCGATTTAAGACGTGCCGAATCAATTCAAATTGCTGAAAAAAGGTGCCGTTGTGACGAGGAAGAGCGGTGTTGAATCTTAAAACGCCAACGTAATAAAAGAATTAGAGTATCCTATTAAATATAAATGCAAATGAGGGCAAACTTGGAATATCAACGACCAGATGATGTCTGAGATCTTTAATTGAGGCGGATTTTAATTTAGGGGTGTCACATCAGAGCAGACCTCCTATACAGATTGATATTTTAGGGCTTCTGACCATGAATTTTCTTCAGGATGTGTGATTTGGCACGTAACGAAGTTGTCAAATAAATTTCAGGATGATCCGCAACAGATTCTAACCAAAACGAAGGAGAAGATCACGATTCAAAATTCTTCCTCGACACGTGTAATGCACGTTCATTTTGAAACGTTACTTTGAATAGTTCTAGGCCTTTATTGGCTCGATCTCTGTTCTTGTTCAACAACACCGAATATTTTCGAAATTCTCGAGCGTGATGGCTCAATCCATCACGCAGAAAGATTCCCTTTCTTATCTATTTTAATTTTTCACCTCAGCTACAATGAAAGTTGAGAGTCATTTCGGAAATGAGAGAACTTTTTCGGGAAAGGGCCAAGTTTAGTCGTTATATTAGTGGGGGTACATTAATCATGTCGGGCAACGAATGGAATCAGAGTGTTCGCTAATATAATCAGGAGGTCGGTTATAAATGAGTAGGCAGCTACATTAGTCAGAGATGTTAATGCCGATGATAAAATTCTAGCGTGTTTGTTGCTGAAAATCTTGTAACACTGGGCGAATAATTAATGGGCGCAACTTTGTGGTTGCTCGTTGATATACGAGTCATTGCTTCAATGGATGCCTTTAAAGAGGATGAAGCGTGGATGACGAGGAGGCAATCTTTCAACTTCAGAACTTGAGACATATTTCCATTTGGGATCTTTCTAATCAAACATTGTGAAAAAAGGACTTTTTCCGAATCAAGAAGCAAACTCTGGAGAAACTGCTTCTGGACTCCATACAAGGAAAAATAATGAGAACACATGAAGATAAAAAACAAACTGTCGGTTTATTTGTTCAGTTCCTGGTGTGGGGGAAAAGTCCTTTTTCCTTCGTAACAAAGGTAGCAAACTTTGTCGAAAATATAATATGGTTCTTTGACTCTTCCCCGAGCAGAGAAATGGAGAGAGCTTCACAAAGTTGGCTGGGACAGAGACCGAATCAAAAAACCATTCAGGAGTCCCAAACTTCCAGACTTTGTTCTTGCTTGCATTCAATATCCTGAAACCGCGGGTGTTCTGGGAAAAAGGAGTGTATGGGGCTTTATTTCGGATGATTGTTTCGTTTATATTTCGCGAAAGCGTTTAGAAATGGATTTTGGGTGAATCCTGTTGAGCTTTTCATAGAAAAGGTCGAGCAATCTTTCGAACAATGTGGAAATAAAGCACTGTTCACATAGGGATACACAAATCGTCGAGAAGGATACGAGGCAAGACAGAGGCAGGCAACAAAAACAATAACTATTGCGAATAATCTTTCTTCCCCAACACATTGACAAGAACATTAAATTTGAAGTTCGAGGATGAAGTAAAGTAAGGGTTTTCAGTAGTGGCTGACAGAGACTTCAGCCTTGGTCTCTCAGTACCAGAAGCTGGGAGATCTGAGTATCCCCGTGTGACTGGCGCCCAAACCGTTCGTTGCAAGTCCTATAAAATAAACTTTAATGAACCCAGGCGTGATCGGCGTACTCAATCTCGGTATTTGCGCTACGGTCCAGTGGACATGGTTAATTTTGAGATTAGGGAACACTTTCCCAGTTATTTGTCGTGTATGTCACCACGGTCGCTGAACAAAAACCGATGTTGTGTCGCACACAGGACAAATGCAAACAAAAAACCGCATCCACCAATGTTATTCGGTCCCCACAGACTTCGGATATGTTTGACCGGGGGGAGTGGTCGAATAAATTAACCTTTTTCGAGTCGTTGTTGCATAAATTCGGATGTAGATTAAATTGCGGATTACAGTTTATATTTTTGGACTGGTATTATTGGCAGATATTGATGGCTTTCGTCGTTTGATGTGTGTCATTATTGCGTAGGGATTATTAGGGATGAAAGTGGGCTAGGAATCAATAAATAATGGGAGATACTGAAAACCTTCCAGAATTACGTTGGTCCAGAATTCATGGAACTGATGGTTTTCGATTCCCGATAGAAAATGATTCGCAAACTACATTGTTTGTCTTAAATATAGGTATTTGTGGGCTCATCCAGGAGTATTATTGAATGCGTAAGTTCGGACGATACGAGTCATTCAGAAAACCTGTTTTGTGAACCAGTAACGATGAAAAAAACTCGAAAATGAATTTTGGCAAAATAAAATATGAAAAAATTCAAGTCGTAGAAGGCCAATATGGACAAGTTTGGTATCAAATTAAAGGTTTTCGAGGATGCTGAATTCAATAAAAACAAAACCAAGGCCCTATTTATGATAGTTTAGATTTTCACCTGTCAAATGACATTTTTTCAAATTTCAAATCGCCATAGCTCCCCTTCCTGTGGTCGTATCCACCTTTTGTTTCTACATTCTCAATCAGCATTCTCCGAAGTATCTCTGGAAATAATAAAATCTATTTCGAAAATCCCAACTTTTTGGTTGAAAAATCTATAAGGGGTAAGACCTCCCAAAAACACCATATCATTCGTCACCGGGGATTTCTTGGAAATCCATACGCTGTTATTCGATGCAGATGGTCTACAGCCCATTCGAATCTGTCAGAATAACCACTTGGCCGACTAATACCGCCCATTGGTCGAGAGCTATGAGCTGGTGAACAAAACTCGAAAAAGAATTTTGGCAAAATAAAATGTAAAAAATTCAACTTGTAGAAGGCTAATATGGAGAAGTTTGGTATCAAATTATAGGTTTTCGAGGACGCTGGATTCAATTAAAACAAAACCAAGGCCCCATCTATCATAGTTTAGATTTTCACCTGTCAAATGACATTTTTTCAAATTTCAAATCGTCATATCTCCCAATCCTGTGATCGTATCCACCTTTTGTTTTTATATTCTCAATCAGCATTCTCCGAAGCATCTCTAGGAATAATAAAATCTATTTCGAAAATCCCAACTTTTTGGTTAAAAAATCTATAAGGGGTCAGACCTACCAAAAACACCATATCATTCGTCACCGGGGATTTCTTGGAAATCCATACGCTGTTATTCGATGCAGATGGTCTACAGCCCATTCGAATCTGTCAGAATAACCACTTGGCCGACTAATACCGCCCATTGGTCGAGAGCTATGAGCTGGTGAACAAAACTCGAAAAAGAATTTTGGCAAAATAAAATGTAAAAAAATTCAACTTGTAGAAGGCTAATATGGAGAAGTTTGGTACCTATCAAATTATAGGTTTTCGAGGACGCTGGATTCAATAAAAACAAAACCAAGGCCTCATCTATCATAGTTTAGATTTTCACCTGTCAAATCACATTTTTTCAAATTTCAAATCGCCATAGCTCCCGTTCCTTTGGTCGTATCCACCTTTTGTTTCTACATTCTCAATCAGCATTCTCCGAAGTATCTCTAGGCATAATAAAATCGATTTCGAAAATCCCAACTTTTTTGCACACAAAAAAGACTGTGCTAACGGCAATAGTAGATATTTTCTCCACGACTGCCACAGAATACAGCTCTTCCAACATCGAATTTGACCATAGAATGTCAGTATTCCATCACTTGATATGTAATATTCATTCTAAAACTTTTATCGATTTCAAGTAAATAACCAGTTATGACCGCGGTTTTGTTCAGTTTGGTCCTTGGTTTTCGCCCTTTATAGATTACCAACAATAACCAACTCGAACTTGAGTATAATCCTTGTTTTTTTAAACATTTCGACTGATTTTCATTCTCGCACAGTGTGTGAGAATATTCATTCCGTAACACTTTTGAAAACATAGAGAATAAATCTATGTGTCAGTCGCTCTGATTGTCATATTTATTGCGGTTTTCGAAACATCATAATTCATCTAAATATTAAAAGATTAATTATCTAGCTTCGTCGTGGAGAAAGTATAGTCTGTCACTCGGTTAGAATGAAAATCCGATACTCGTGATTCCTCAGGCTCGCCTCCGGCTCGCCCTCGGAATGATTCACTCGTATCGGATTTTCATTCTGCCCTTGTTACAGAATATACTATTATTGACATCGTTTCAGTTGGCCCAATAAAACTTCTTCTTATATCAATAAATTATTTTTGGAGTAATTAAATTCAGATAATTCATTGAATAATACGGCTGTCATTCAATTATAGTCAGAATAATATTGAAATAAGGAAGAACTGCATATTCGTTAAATAAGACTTCTATTTGAATGAATCGATCAGAATAATATTGAAATAAAAAAGAACTATATTTGCTTTGAATACAACCTATATTTGAATGAATTGATTTATTTCATTCAATAGCTAAAAATAGTAACGGAACACTAACTAGATTTATTCCAATGAAGCCTATGATTGATTCAAAAATAGTAAATAAAGCTACGAAGACGACTGCATCAAGACAAGACGCGACAGGATTTTGATTTAGTATTTAGTTGCGTGTTGCGTGTGTGTGTTACTGCGAAGAAAGAGTTTGAAAATGGAAGAGCTATTGAATAAGTGGGGAATGGAATCTCTAGTTCCACATTTTCAGGGTAAGTAACTTCATATTCATATAAAACTGTCTCAAAGCCTTCCGTTTTATTGTGAATGTGTGCCATAAACGAAAGACAATCTAATAATGGTACTTATTTTACCGATAGTTGCTAGGATGTTAGCTATTTCAACCCCTTAAGTTCACATTTGGTGCACCATCGCTTTCGAAGGAGGGACATCCAATTTCAAGATTAAATTGAACCAAATCTTAGTGGTTGCTTTTGATATACCTGGGCCTGTTTCATAAAACAAGTTATAAGTTAACAGGCAAATATTCTACGAGTTGTAAGTTTTTTGTCCAATATCCGCTCCATAAAAATAACTAACTATGAACTAAGGTAACAATACCAATTGAATTAATTCGTAAAATTGTAATCCAACTAAAAGTGGGAGCAGTAGGTATTTGGTGAAATTCACTTGTTTTCAATGTGCATTACAAGTACTTTTACTTGTAAAATTGTAACTTGTTATTTTTACTGGGTATTGATCATAATTAGTTCATGTCCCACAGTTATCCACTTCTTACAGAGTTTGATGTTAGTAAAAATTTTGTCAAGTCTCTAACATTCATTCTATTTTCAAACAAGGTTTTGCTTATGTAGTTTTTTGAGGTTTAGAAAATCGAAAAGAAAAATATCCCTTAAGATCCCTATTTAATATTGTCGCTTATTATCACAGTACCATAACTATGTTCAAATTAGAGGAAATAAGTTATTGTTTTGTTATGAATATGTTACTGTTTACTTATTATTATTGTGTTCTTGAGATAACATTTATGATTTTGTTGATAAAATAATAAACAAATGTGAAACATTCAAAATAGTTTTATTTGATGCATCTTATCATTCAATCAATAAATTAAAGAGTTAAATTAACAATAATAAACTTTCAATTCGAATATAGTAAACGACTGCATCATATTGATTCAATTGATGTAGTTTCTTTTCCCAATATGAAGTTTATTTAAATCGAAATCAAGCATTCATTCTTTTTATAGTAAACTACCTTTCAAGAAATTACATCTTGTTTCAGTTTTAATATATCCTACATTTAAAACAATCCAAATGTATACTTATTCAATAATATATTTATTTTCCTGAAATATTATAGTTAATTGATAGAAAAAAAGTTGGGTTTGTTTTAATTGTATTCTTTCATTGAAACTAACTAACGCTTTTCTTGTCTCAATTATAGCATTTCATTGAATACTTTCACTGCTTAGATAAAATCAATGAGACCTATAATTGAATCAAAAATAGGCAGCATTGGCATAGGAAGAACAAGATAAGCATTGAATTAAATATAGTAATCATTCAGGAATAGGGAATACAGTATATCATTGATTCAATGGTTATGCCATTGTTTCTACTAACAGTGTTTTTTGTGTGTGGTGACTATTTCCCTCGTCTTAATTTCCACCAATCAGAAACGCGCAATTTTGAATCACAAATGGTTTCTAGATGGAAAAACTGTATGGCAGCAGCTGTCAGCAGTTTTTTCGGGTTTACCCGCGGCAAAACTTGACAGTTGTTGTCAACGAAAATTATTAATACATACAATAATGCCTAGGAGCATTCAGAATATTCTGTTACTCATGAAATAGTCTTGCCAAATATCATTCGGGCATCTAATTTTTCCTGTGAAAAAAATCGAAAAAACACAATGCAAAGTAATATTTTTTTAACAAAAAGCATTCGTGCAGGTGCAAAAATCCTCGTCTTCGACTCGGATTTTTGTTGCCACCAGCACTCATGCTTCTTGTTAAAATATTACTTAGCAACGTGTTTTTTCGATTTTTTTCGGAAAAATTGGATGCACTTATGATATTACTTACGAAAAATGCATAAGGGGTATGATGAGGATGATCTTTATTCGACCAAATGGAAAATCCGTTATGAGATATTCACACACGAAAGGGGGAGGTGGGTGCATGCCCTAATTGAAAACAGCATTCTCCATCTAAGACGCTGCCCCGGTGCGCCATCTTCGGTCGACCAGACTCGCAACTGTCGCATCCCATACCGACTAATTAATTAACTCCATTCATCGCCCGGGGCCCTCTTAGTGCCGTTTCGCCCTCGCTGATTCAATTTATCCGCATCCAGTCGGCGTCCATGGAGACCCCCCGTTCAATAGGATCAAATTGCCTATGAGGTCCCTGTCTCCGACCCGAAATTGGACTGTATTCTTTTTGTCGTCTCGTTTCAGATGTGAACCGGCCGTCGGGGGCGGCGACCGCCCCCCGTCCCCGCGCGTTACGCAGACCGGGTCCCGAACAGATCGGTCGGGACGATGGAAATGCGGGATGGAAATTTCATGTCGAATTAATCAGGATTTTTTTCATAAAAAGGGGTATCAGTGTTTTTGAAGAGATTCATTTGTAATGACAGCGATCATCACATCGGATAACTAGGCAGAGAGTCTCCCTCTCCCATTTTCTCTTCGTCTGTCTCTGTCTGTAATCCACCTAATATTTTATCATGTATTGTATCATGATTCTCAGTACATCGTCACTTGAAAGGTTCCCACATCTCCCTCCACCAAATCATCCCACCTTCGTCACCAAACTGTAATTCAATAAACGTCCAACGACTATAACAACTGAATAATGAGTAAATAAAAAAGTCCTTAATATGTACATTAGACTCCCAAGCAAAAACTATAGTTCTTCCTCAAACCAATTTGCAAGGTTCTTCATCCAGACAGACGTAAACCAAACAGTCCATCCCCACCTATTTTTTCCGACCGGTGTTCGCGACGCTTAATTTACTGGTCCCGAAAGTAGGTGAAGTTTGCAGACGCACTCGGGGCCTTACGACGTTTATCTCAAACGCTCGGGTAACGACAAGGTAGCGACGTCCCCGAGGAGTAATTGGAGTTTAGCACTCCCCGCGGTGGAGGAGGACATATCGACTTGGTCGACCTCGCGGAAGGAATTGATTTCGACGATACGGATGGAACGCATTCGAATTAGGCAGATTGGAGACTTTGCCTACTGGGTTCTCGGAGGGACTAGTCTAAGTCTAGTTTGAAACTGGTTAAATAGTCGTGAAAACCTGCAGAGCCATAATTCTACTAATTTCATGATATTTTCATGCTTGTATCGAACTATTTTCTTGCCCCTTTCAAAATAGTTTCATATTGGTTGTGAACGAGTTACATTACGGTTTTAGACCGGTTTCTGTGTGAGCAGTCAAAGATATTCTACCCCTTACCATAATCGATCCTCCCCCAAAACCAGTAGTATTCAGGAAATTGCACTGAGCATATCTTTCATGTGGACGTCTGTATACAAGGGAACGTCGATCACAATGGTAGAGGCAGAATCTAGACTCATCTGTGAAGAGAACTCTTTCCCAATCGGCCTCTTCCCAATGGATATGCTCTCTCGCAAAATCCAAACGCGCCCTTCGATGGGCTGGGGTAAGAGCTGGGCCTCTTGCCGCGACACGAGGCCTTAAATCATATTCTCTGAGGCGATTTCTTATTGTCTGAGTGCTAATTTGCACCTCATGAGTTTGCTCAAGCTGATTTTGAAGGAGGCGAGCGGTTGCAAACCGTTGTCCCAACGAAGAAACTCTCAAGTAACGTTCTTGAATGGCAGTTGTTACCCGTGGTCTACCCTGTCCTGGTCTTCGGACATTCATACCTGTCTCCCTGAATCGCTGCAACATTCTGGACACACTTGTATGGGAAACTCCAAACCTTTCTGCAATTCTTGTGTATGTCCACCCTTCTTCTCGCAAAACTACCGCTTGGGCACATTCCTCTTGGGTCAAATTGCGTGTTTCGCGTTGCATAGCGATCGAGTGTAGAAAATCAAACGAAAGAAAAACTATTGATCACTAGAATTGATCGAGAACAACTGATTTTAGAATGGAGCCAATACATTCAAAATCTGATAATATCATCTTTTTTTATTCCTGCTGGGAGAAGACATCCTGCTGGGAGAAGAAAAACGTTGAAAGTGGATAACATATGAATGCATAATTATAATAAAAATATTTATCATTGAGAATACCTTCAGTTGTAGAATAAATTTGAGATTTCCATAATGTGCGTTAATTTTTTAGCGCAGTGTATTAACTCATTCAATGGCAGTTTTATATCATCATTAGATTTAAGACCTAGCCCAACGCATCCTGAAATTTAGGCCAGTCTAGATGAGCCTTTCTGAAACAGGGACCTTTATCGTTTTCACATCCGACTCATGCATTGTAGTGAATATTAGGAATTCCAAGTTTAGGGATCTTGTTTCATGAAAATTACAACCCTCGGTTGCCACACTTACATCGCGAAGTGTAAAATTCACTAATTCGGCATTCCGGCTTCATTTGGGATCCCTGATCCCAGCATTTACGACCAAGCTAAGAAGTCCCACAAGACGAAATCATGCAAGTTGATATTCCAGTCTCGGAAAGGCGTAATGAAGTATTTCATTCGCAAGTTTATACATACCACAACCCCTGAATATTTTACTACAGTCTTTGTTTTCCCGCTACCCGTCTCATTCCTCGACTTTCATTACACAGAAAATAAATCTCGGGATTAGGGTCCCAGTAGTCGAGAGGATTAGGTGTACGGTGTGTAGTTTATCTGGGCGGTATTGCGATTGTTGTCGTTGATGTTGAGTGGTCTGACGTATTATCGCAATCTGGCCTGCGCTGATTAAAACATAAACTGCATTTCGTCGCCTTTAGAGGCAGTAAATGGTGAATAGTTTGAGGACTGGTCCAGACGTATCATTTTTCAGGATACTCTACATTTATGACACTTCTATGTCACCTCTTATGGAAACCATTTCAAAGATCTATGGTACAGAGACTGCCACTGTCCCTGAGGCTGACATTGACACTGACACTGAATTATTGGGCATTTATCCTGAAAAAATTGATATTTAGGTTCAAAACACGGTTGCTTCCGGAAAAATTCACAGTTCAACATCCCCGAGGAGGAAGCGGCGCAACAGGGGCATAAATCGAAAATATGCCGGTCTCGGACAATCGAAGCATGAAATGAGGACTGATTGCGATTTCGGTGAAGTGCGAGCAATTTATTCTACAACATTAAATCAATTCTCAGCGGGCACAAGGCCAGGGCCCGTATTCTCGGCGAGTGATCTTTCAGTGCGTATACGTTTTCTGTGTTATTATGTATGGCAAACGTATACGCTCCGAAAGATCACTCGCCGAGAATACGGGCCCAGATGATGAAATAAATCAGGCGTCGTTAGACCCCGTGGACTGAATATACCGAATTTTGAGACTTTCGCGTAATTTAGTTGACGATTTCGCGTCGAGAAAAATGCGTTCGTTTAGACGCTAATCGAAGGACTTTTTTCAAGTCCCCCATGAGATTATCGCAATTCACGCCTTATTCAGAAAAAAATATTATTCACAAAAGTTTTGTCGAATTAGATGTCATGTTCAGATCCCTAATTTTACACGAGTGTTATAGTTTCATCAACCAAGATCGCGTGCAGAAATGACATGAAAGTTTCTCCGAACCCTCTTAGATCATACACGCGAGTTAAAAGAATTTCCACCTCGAATCCAACAAAGAAAATAGCCGAATCCATCCCGACCTCCGTGACCTTTCCGAAAGTGAAGTTTATAATATTATCATTTAATTTGTCCGCAACTTTGAGAGCGCAACCGTGTACTTTAAAGTTTTCAAGTCGGGTTATAAATCCGTGTACGAGAAAAGGGTCCCTTTTTTTCAGAGTTAGCTGATATTATACCTTCTTCCCGTTCTCCTTACATGGTTTGCTACTTTCACTTTGTTGTTTTTCCGTAAATAATGGGATCTGTCATTTTGCATTACGGTTCTGGCTTCCTCGGTCGGAAACCTGGATTTTTTTCGGGCGACCTGGTGAACTCCCCAGCGCCGAGGTTACGGATTTCATATTTTATGATTACGTTAGTTCTGAGGGAAGCAACAGTAGATAACACGTTGCCCAGTAAGAATGAAATGATTCAAAACCTAATAATAGGAAAACTATTTCCAGGTTTTTAAGGAAAATAAAACAAGAACGTAACTGAAATCAAACTAGTATTTTACTAGTTAGACACTCGTATAAAATTAAAATGAAACCATATGTATGAATGTCGGAAGACCAGGACAGGGTAGACCACAGGTAACAACTGACATTCAAGAACGTTACTGGAGAGTTTCTTCGTTGAGACAACGATTTGCAACCGCTCGCCTCCTTCAAAATCAGCTTGAGCAAACTCATGAGGTGCAAATTAGCACTCAGACAATAAGAAATCGCCTCAGAGAATATGATTTAAGGCCTCGTGTCGCGGCAACAGGTCCAGCTCTTACCCCAGCCCATCGAAGGGCGCGTTCGGATTTTGCGAGAGAGCATATCCATTGGGAAGAGGCCGATTGGGAAAGAGTTCTCTTCACAGATGAGTCTAGATTCTGCCTCTACCATTGTGATCGACGTTCCCTTGAATACAGACGTCCACATGAAAGATATGCTCAGTGCAATTTCCTGAATACTACTGGTTTCGGGGGAGGATCGATTATGGTATGGGGTGGAATATCTTCGACTGCTCGCACAGACCTAGTGGTCGTTGACAATGGAGCTATGAATGCTGATAAGTATATAAGGAACATTCTTGAAGAGCATGTAGTGCCATTTGCCCCATACATTGGTGAAAATTTCATTTTTATGGACGATAATGCCAGACCCCATCGTGCGCGCATCGTTCAGGAGTACCTTGAAGAGGTTGAAGTCTCTCGAATGGAATGGCCAGCAAGAAGTCCAGATCTCAATCCGATTGAGCAGGTTTGGGACAACCTCAATAGAAGGCTGAGAAGTTCAGAAAATCATCCAGCTACTCTTAATGACTTAGGAATTCAACTCGGAGAAATCTGGGAAGTATTAGATCAGAACATTTTAAGATCACTCATTTTGAGTATGAACCGTCGTTGCCGAGCTGTAATTAACGCAAGGGGTGGAAATACCAAGTATTAAATCACTTATCAGCATTTCAGTATTTTGAAAATTGTTCATTTCTCTTCTTTCACATAAGATTCGGTGAAATCCTGAATTTTTATTCCATTTAATGTCTCTTGTTTCTTTCAAAACCTTCCCGAGAGAACATAAAAAATGAGTTATAAAATCAATGTAGAGTTAACTTTCATTAAAATTGAGATTTTCAGAATGTGCGTTAATTTTTTAGCTCAGTGTATTTTCATAACTCGAGTTCCAAAATTCTCAGCAAACTTGCCCATTCTCTTTTCTTTCGAAGCTAATACAGGTAATTCTATAAGTTCGGATATGGGGAATGCCAATTTCTATTCATGGAAACTGGTAGACATGGCGAAGTATCACACCGAAAATATCTCTCCCTGATCGAAAAACCTCCTAATATTACTCTGGCAATATTGCGCGGTGGGTTATATCGATATTTCTGGCTTAGGGGAAATAAGGAACCTAACAAAATACTCGGCAGAAGGAAGTTTGATCCTCTTACTGCGATCCAGAAATTCTGAATAAGGAACTGCGCTGTAGGCAGGCTCCCAAGAAATATTTACCCGATGGTGAAATGTGAGGACGGCGGGAGGGACTGGGGGAAAGGGAGGTCTTCTGGGGAGACTTTCCAGGATGATTCCTGGAAGATACGTATTTGAACGCGAAGAATCTTCCAACCATCGGTTATTGGTTTTCTAAATATTTTATGCGTTTCATTAGGATTAACACTTGTGAAATTTTGTCAAACAGAATCTAACATCTGAGTTTTAAGGGGAGGTGGTACACGTCCGAGCCCGAGAGCTCCCTTCAAAAATTGGGCTCTTTATTTCCATGATATCTCAGTTCGTATGCGGCGTAGATAAAAAAATTTTTTTTAAATTGAAGCTTAATCACTTCTCTAGAATGTGTATTACTCGCTTTTCTGTTTTTCTTCGTATATTAGGAAAAAAAACTGGTGAGCTGTAATTTCATGAAAATCTGGACAAACGATTTTATTTCCATGATATCTCCGTCAATTTTCGGGATGAATGTATGAAATTTTTAGTCTAGTCTAGCGGAATAATATTTTGCAGGATGTGTATTATTCGATTTTCCCTTTTTCTGCGTATATTAGGAAAAAAACCCGGTTGAAAATATGACCAATAAAGTTCCTAATTTATAATTCATTTAAGAATTGAGGGGGCAATAAACAAAAAAACTGATCAAAACACATTCTGCAAAATATTATTCCGCATGTAAACTGAAAATTTCATACATTTATACCGAGAATTGACAGAGATATCATGAAAATAAAATTGTTTGTCCAGATTTTCATGAAATTACAGCTCACCAGGTTTTTTTCCTAATATACGAAGAAAAACAGAAAAGCGAGTAATACACATTCTAGAGAAATGATTAAGCTTTAATTCAAAAAAAAATTGTTGGTCTACGCCGCATACGAACTGAGATATCATGGAAATAAAAAGCCCAATATTTGAACGGAGCTCGCGAGCTCGGACGTGTACCAGGTTCCCTTAACGAATTAGGGAAAAAATCTGTGATAACGGATCCGGAATCAAGGAAATTCATTTGACAACAGCCGCCAAGCTTTTGACCACAAATGTCAATTTGATGACAATTGATAATTGGTTCAATTTCTTCATTTTGCAATTTTGGTTTAAGGCATTTTTGGAGGAATGTTTCATTGTGATAAGTTCTGGCTCAACATCAAAAGCTTTTTGTGCACCGAAATTATTGTGAGCTTCCAAAGTATGCGAGAACTTATAATCTACTCCTCCCTTTCTTATCGCTTCCTTTTAATCGCGAAAAATTCTCATTCTTTCTAATGGAATTCAGCTGGTAGCAAAATAAATGAATACCATGAAGAACCGACTGACATTTTTTGTTCGTCCTCTAAGTTTCAGATTTAGACGTGAAAGGTAATGAATTTCATTCCGTCAGCCAGTCGACTTTTGTTGCGTATATTGTCACCGACTTCATCTCGAGATGAAAAGTTTTTTCTTCCCTTCCTCTCCCTCGTTAATCTTCATTGTCGGATGGCTAATTTCATATCTGCGTCATTTTAATTATGTAATTGCCCAAAGTTACGAACGATGGATTATAATTATGCAGTTCCTTCTCAAGGCTATCTCGCAAATTAAATTCCGCTGAAAATTCCACTTTGGATGATTGTTCTTCCGACGGAATTCTTGTTGATTCGACGCCTCCTTGATTAGTGTTACACCTGGATACAGAAAGGGGATTTCGTGATGTCTCATTCCGGGAAGCGATGGCAGGAATTATGAGTTCATTCTGTTTTTTCATATTCAACAAAAGGGAAGGAATTTATTCAACCCAGAAAAAAGATTCAATGAATTTCTTAAGAAACCTATTGTAACCCGCGCCCGAGTATGCGAAACGGTAAAAATAATACGAAATATCGTATATCTTCGTTTGAAAAATAAGAATCTGGAAAATCAATGACATAACAAAATAAATTCCTCCGCTGTCGGCCATCAATATCCAAAATACAGCCCTAAATACATCACCCTTAAAAAATCTGCATGATATCCCCGTACAGACCAGCTCGATGGAAATTTTCCATCAGTTCCCAGATTTGTCTTGCTTTCCCGGTCCGTTGAATTTTCGATCAATTTCCGGGAATTTCCAGCAATATTTCTCTTGTGAGTAAACACGGGCCCAAAGGAAAACAGCGAAGATACTTAGTTTTAATTATTGGCAGACAAAACGTTGCGGGATTCTGACAGCTATTGGCTATTTTTCCGTCAATCCCGTGTTTTATGTGGCCGAGCGCCATTTGCCCGTGGAAAAACTATACGGGGTTCATTCACTTTCATTAGTGCTTGATGGTTCAGCCTGGAAAAGTCGATAATTTCTCGTTGGTTCAGTTTCCAACTTTACCTGGCTTGGAACTTAAGGTTTTAGATGGACATATTAAAACAAATATGAGGTTCTCGCTGTTTTTCCATGAAAATGCAACTTTCTTTGTTGAGAAGAAATTATTACAAATGAACCATTCGAAGCATTGCCTTTTGTTGGCAACAACTCTCTCCCATCTTTCTGTTAGATCTCGAATATCATAACGGTAAAAGTGTTCATCTTTTGAGGCTATTCACGAATCAAGTGATTTATTGTCCTCATATGAGTGAAACTCAGAAAAATACGATGGAAAAACCCTTTTCGCTACTCGAATGTCGAATAACAGACAAAAGGAAAAATTCTCGATTTCAATAACAATTCTAATAAGGATTTTCCGGACTGATCATAAATTCATGACGATTTAAAAAAATCCTATTTATGGCCCCATTACTCGGACATGTCGATCGACATCTACACGTTATTACCGATTCAAATCGTAGAAGGAATGGTATAGCGCTCAGGATTTTTAATTACCGGCAAGACAACGAGATAAATCATCCCTCGGTCGAAATACGTGACTCAAATCAATTGGGTAATTGGATCGGTTCCGTTGAAAACATCCCCCTGTTCGAAAATGAATCTGCCAACGGTCACAATGTTCCAAATGTACCCGCTATAAAGTTTTTATCGTCCCGAATGGCCCGGATTCAAATGCGCTTTGAAAATGTAGCGGTCCCGACTCAAAGTTCACTTTAACCAGGCTTGCCACACCTTCGGACTTTTTCGTAGATCTACGGATTCCTTTGACTGCTCCAGAAAAGCCTCGCTGACAGCGCTGCTTTTATGTTTCCTTACGGTATACACCGTTTAGTGACAAAGGAGTACTTGAGCATTAATTCCAACAGTGTAGTTTTCAATTAATGCTGTGGAAGTCCGATAAACTGTCGAGTTCTATACTCTGTTTGAATGTGAGAAGGAGCAATATGAACAAATTTGGCGCATTGGTAGGAGGGCCTTCGTAAAGTTTCTTTCCGTCCAGAGTCGAATCGAGGAGATTTCATACAATCGTTCAGTTTTAACTGAACTTTAATTCCATTTTTTTCAATAATTTATAGAACGTTTTTCTTTTGAAATTTGGCAAACTGTCGTCATCATTCACGATTTCTAGAACTTTAGAAATCGTTGGGATTTCATTCCGGAAAAAAAACCGTGGATAATTCTTCTGATAAGGTTTATATCGAAATCGTCAACCGAATCGATTATTTTTAACGACTGGGCTCTCCTCTTAGGTGGCGTCAATGTTTTATTCTCTTCATATTCTCTGAGAATTCTGAATACAGCTGAATCACTCACCCCTGAGGATTTTGAAACAATTCACTACTGAGTGTCTTTTCGATAAATCAGGATTCAAACTATTTTCGAAAAATGTTCAAAATTATCTCTTTCTCTCCAGCAGAGAAATGCGACCTTTTGGACCTTTTTCGTGGTGGTCCCCACATATCACCCTCAGATGCAGTATGCGTTTCTGAATTCGACATTGTTCTATAAGCAATATATACACTTTGTCAGAAGATTTTCCAACACAATACACTTTTCACAACAAAATCTATTAACACTTTGAACAGCTAGACCTTCACAGTAGCTCTAGGTATTTTAACTGGTCTTGTCAATTGAAAACTTCGATATCCATGTAAATCAAGATGGCTTTAATCCATTAAGAAAAAGGACCCAAATCTGGTGTTTCCCGGAATTACCTTGTCGGAACCTTGAGCAGCCAACAAAGAGTTTCGTACAAATTAATATAAAATTATGGACCGAAACTAAATATATTTCGGCTATTACAAGTAAATGACCATTATAAATTTGAACAGAGATCTTTTTCGAGTCTTGTCTATTGAAAACTTCTATATTTATGCAAATCAAGATGGCTTTCGCCCATAAGGGAAAAGGACCCAAATCTGGTGTTTCCCGGAATTACTTTGTCGGAATCCTGCAAGATTCCGACCCAAATCTCTAAAACTCTGGTGTTTCCTGGAATTACCTGGCCGCAATCTCGAGCAACCGAAAAAAAAATTATTTATTAGATAATAATGTAAAAACAAAACAAAATAAAAAAACGTTACGTGGGATATAAAATGTTTATGACAGTTGCAAATCTTAACAGAAATTTTGCACTAGAGTTTCAGAGGAAAAAAGTTCTAATGTGGGAATTGCTGACTCAAATTATTGAATCATTTCTATCCCGTACCATCTACAGTCCGTTCCGAGTACGATCCTGGCAATCTTTTAGGGCGTTAAAAGGGAGCGTGGTTATGACCGTTTGACGAATAGGAGCTTTATTGTGCGCAAAGCAGACGATTCTGTTTGTTTACAAAGCGTTGCCATTTTTAGATTCACAGCTTGACATAGGAAAAGTTGTATTCCAGAGGTAGATCTGCGGATTTATGGATTCCATGTTCCATGAATGCTTTCAGAATACGCGAACCGGTTCGAGGGCTTAAATATCCGCCGTACGGTGGAAACAGTTCCCGATTATGTTTATGCATCGATGGGATATCGACCGGAGTTTTAAGTACCGTATAAATCTGGCCGACTAGAATAATAGCTTTCGGCCGCTGAAATGTGTCGGCGGTGTTCGTTTATTTGTTGTTGAAAGGTATGAATGAGTGCAGAAAAACACTCCAACCTTAATATTCCCGTTTTTAGATGCGGATAGCGATCGTGAATAACCGATAAAAAGCTCCGATGTGTTTTTCCGCACGTTTTCCGGTTTTTTTTTCCGTAGTTTTGTTCTCGATGCGATTTGATATCAATATTTGATTGTGAATTGATGATTTTCCAATGAACCCTACCAGTGAATCACGGAAATAGAAAGCTATGATTATGCAGATTATTCAAAAACAACTCTGATAATATATCATCCTTATACGTATAGGATATGCCGAGTGGACCACAGTCGATATTTTAGATCGATAGAGCAGTATGGTTCCTACTCAAAACACCAAAACAATTTTAAATAAAATCGTTGACCATGGCCCACCCTGTATGAACTGGAACTTTCTACCCTTTTATTCAAATAAGTCATGAGCCTATGTTGCTCTTTCCCCATTTGCAACAGCGCAGCTACAGACCATCTGGACATTCCTCTACACCTTTTTTCCAAAATACTCTTGTTGCGTGAATAGCCCCAAAGGCTTTTCCGATTCTGTGACGCAACCCTTACTTGTTCCCCCCTCCCGTTCCGACGGAAAACATCATGAATGGTATCACTCGAAAATCGAACAATGCTATAGCGAAAAAAACAACACGGTGAAGGATTCGTGTTCCGACCGGCTCTATTTGCGATATTTTTTCAATTCCGTATAAAAATCGGATATGCTGTATGTTTCGAACGATTCGTTTATTCAGTCGGATGTATTATTTACGTGGGAGTAGTCCATGCGAATTTCAATCATACTCTGGTTCCACTACGTTGAACAAATAAATGGATGATACATCCCTGATATATACACGGTCCTGTGAATTTTACATATTCACTTATTACATCGCGAATTCATTCACCCTACACGTTTTTACTATTGCAGCCCCTATCATTACTGTAACTGTAGTTTTTCTTTTCTGGATCACGCCTATTCTACTCATATCTTGGTGCCATCTGCATGTTTTCACTGGTACTGTTTCATTCACCTGAATTTTTGCACCGTATTGGGCCATATGAGGAACCAATATTCAATATTCAAAGATAATTAATATAATTCAATGTAGATAAAATAATTTCCATGAATAACATTTTAACATTTTTATAATTATTTCATATTTATTTCTTCAATCAATATTTCTTTCGCTGATAGTTTAAAAATATTTGTGATCCACCAAGGGTTTTGTCAAAGCCATTTTTTTCAATGTGAATTTTCATGATTAAAATCTGGAGGGATCATTATAACGAATCGGTAAATTTATTGTTACTGATTCATGTCCAAGGTAATAAAACTCATATTATAATTAAAATTAAATTTTAAATCTGCATATTCATTAATGTTGCGTGTTTGGATTATTGTATCCGTTGTGACCACATAATCCTTAAAAGGATCATAAATCATGACTGCCCCAAATAGTGCGTTAATTCGAATATCGAAGGATACAAATCTTCAATATTTTCGTTTCCATGTTATTTCAGTCTGTTTGAAGATCTATTGCGACAAACAGAGGCATTTATCACCTCAAATATGATAATTCAGCGCTGTTTGCAACACAATATCGGTGATCCCTCGAAAACTTCCTTCCCTAAGCTGGCATAAAATCACATAAACAATAGTTTCCTTAATAACCTAGGAAACACAAACTTCCAAAACGGATGAATAAATGTAACATTTCTCCCATGTAGACAACATTGCGCGGACCGAACTTCTTGTCGATATAATGAAACTGCTAAGATAAAAGAAAATTTATAAAGGAACGAAAACATTTCCGATGATATATCTGCACATAAATCTGAGGCATAACAAACCCTAATAAAACTGCAATAGTAATATATCAGCGATTCTTTATTGCAGTTTCACTTTGTTGTGAGTACACATACACTCTTTTATTCCTCCGGGAAGAACGAGAAACTCTGTTTTATGGGCGCAGGTATATTACATTCTGTGCTTTGTTCTAACGCCAGTAATTCAAAGTTTCACCCGCAATTTGACTCTGGATCAGTCAGTGACCGTTCCAGATTCAAATTACAAGTGGAAACTAAGCTTGTTCCCTTCAACATCAAACGCTTTTCAGAATTATTGTCCTATTTATTTTGACTAGCTGGCCCGGCCAACTTTGTTTCGCCTAAATGATACTATTGGCCTTATTCGAAAGAAGGAAAAGCATTTCTTTCATGAGCCAATTTTTCATCGAATTTTTTATAGTTTTAATGTATTTTATAATAAGGAGACAGTGGACGAATCCATAAATGAAGTTTCATAACAAACAGTCCATCCGATCTAGAGTATTAATGGTGTAACCAACAACTTTGTTTTATAAATATAGATTAGGTCGAGATCGGAACAGAATCCACGCTAGAGGGAACAAACGAAGGTACAAATCCAGATCAGTTAAAGATAAAAGCGCTGACGAAAGCAGGCCAAAGAGGAAGACCGGATTCGTTGATTTTTTCATTGAAAATTCTGTTATATATTTCCGTCGCTATCCGAGTGTGATGATGCAAGCGAATCTCTCCTCTCTAAACCAATTTCTGGATAGAAGATTGTGGATATTCGGTTATAGTCAACTTGAGGCCATTCGGAATGGGTAGACGTGTCGGGAATCTTCCTACTTATGGGTATATGTGTCTGCTGTGCTGTGAGTGCACGGGAGGCAGGGCCGGAGTTGAGGAATTCTGAAAAGGTGGATTTATTAGAAGTATGGTTGAGATCGAACTGGAATTTTGTAATGGAGGATTTATTAGGAGTTTCGTTGAGATCGAACTGCCACGTCATATTCCAGAAGAATTTTCGGTACATTAACAATGTTAGCAATTTGCTGTTGGCGATCTGTTCTGCTCAAGCCCGTAATACATTTTTTTTTCCAATGAACTCTTTTTCTAATACTTTGGTGCCTTTGAGATATAATTTTTTACAACAGGTTTCTGAATCTATATACAGGGTGTCCCACTAGTGCCGCAGCGGACGATATACGCGTAACGGACTGCGTTTTGCAAAATTGTTTGATGCAGACTTGATATACTACAAGAAGAGCACAACTAAAAAATATTTTCGAATATACAGGGTGGCCCACAAAAGAGGAATAGCAGGTGACTTTGTTTTTTCAAATGGGACACCCTATATTCAATGGTGTTTTTCAATTCTCTGAAACTTCCTGCATGCTTTCGTATACTTTTCACATATTTTTATTCGACAGTTTTCGAAATATTGGCCATTTTGACAAAAAAATGATACTTATAGAGGCTATGTTATACAATTATATTTCACGAATCCTTGCGCATACCAATAACAGTTTTATATGGATTGAAAGACAAGACTTCAAAGTATCCTACCCAGCTATAATAAAGCATCTTCAGCATACAGAGTGTCCACAAAAAGACTATCAACATGACGAATTTCAAATCGATTTTTCTTCATTTTTTCAAATGCAATGCATATAATTTTTTTTCATCATTGTAATCACCATTCATTTTACTTCATTTTTTGTCGAATACATGATATGCATATCTCTAACGGAATAGGATTTTTTAGAGTTTTTCCTCCAAATTCACATTTACTTTCGAATTCAAAGAGCAGATTTGGTTTTTCTGTGGTTATTGGGAACCGTCAAATTATTCTATTACAAATTAACATTATTGCAGCTTCAATTCAAATCATCATAGTTTTTACGGATTGGATGAATACTCACACAATGATGTAAAAATTCAAAAAATACCAATGAGTTTGAATGAACAAGTTATGAATGCCTCAAAAAAACGAGTTTCAAAACTTCAGGATACAAAAAAGTGCCCGCTCTTATCCTTATACAACTTTCTTCGAAAAAATGATATTCATAAGTTTCACAGGCACGCACGCAGATCTTCAAACTCGGAAGCTCAAAGCTTGTTTGAAATTTTTGGAAGATTCGAGGTTCCAATTAGAAACATAGAAAATTATCAAAAATGTATTTTGAAAAATGGGCACAGAAAGCAAGTTTCTGTCTTCAGTAACTGATTTCATCACATTTTTGAGTAGATACATCAAAACCTTCTAGTTCCTCATTTCGCTATAATATGAATTGAAGCTTCAATGATGCTAATTCTGAGTGGAATAATTTGACAGTTCTCAATAACCACAGAAAAGCCAAATCTGCTCTTTGAATTCGAAAGTAAATGTGAATTTGGAGGAAAAACTCTAAAAAATCCTATTCCGTTAGAGATATGCATATCATGTATTCGACAAAAAATGAAGTGAAATGAATGGTGATTACAATGATGAAAAAAAATTATATGCATTGCATTTGAAAAAATGAAGATAAATCGATTTGAAATTCGTCATGTTGATAGTCTTTTTGTGGACACTCTGTATGCTGAAGATGCTTTATTATAGCTGGGTAGGATACTTTGAAGTCTTGTCTTTCAATCCATATAAAACTGTTATTGGTATGCGCAAGGATTCGTGAAATATAATTGTATAACATAGCCTCTACAAGTATCATTTTTTTGTCAAAATGGCCAATATTTCGAAAACTGTCGAATAAAGATATGTGAAAAGTATACGAGAGCATGCAGGAAGTTTCAGAGAATTGAAAAACACCATTGAATATAGGGTGTCCCATTTGAAAAAACAAAGTCACCTGCTATTCCTCTTTTGTGGGCCACCCGATATATTCGAAAATATTTTTACGTTGTGCTCTTCTTGTAGTATATCAAGTCTGCTTCAAAAAATTTTGCCAATCCCAGACCGTTACGCGTATATCGTCCGCTGCGGCACTAGTGGGACACCCTGTATATATAAAACAAAGTTGTTGGTTACACCATTTATAACTCGAGATCGGATGAAGTGTTCGTTATGAAACTCCATTTATGGATTCGTCTACGGCCTGGTTATTATAAATTAAATAATATTTTTATAATAACCAGGCCGTAGACGAATCCATAAATGGAGTTTCATAACGAACACTTCATCCGATCTCGAGTTATAAATGGTGTAACCAACAACTTTGTTTTATACAGGGTGAGTCTTTGACTTGTACATATATTTTAACTGTAGATTCCTCTCATCAAACGAAACACTTTTTTCCTATACCATTTTTCAAAATTCGGTTTGGTTTCGAAGATACAGGGTGTCGAAAATCCATGAAAAAAACACTTTTCTGTTTATATCTTCGGAACCGTTATTTCGAATGAACTGAATTTTGGTTGAGTTTTTACTCCATTCATGGTGCATATTCCTCAATCAAAACCTATTTAATATCTCTCCTAGTATAAAAGTTACAGGGTAGTCGACTCATCAATACACGCTAAAACACCATAAAATCACTTTGAAAAGATAAACGGTTCATATTTTCGAAAGAATCAATCATTTAAGAAACTAAAAGTATTCTTATGTTTTTTCAATAAAACGCGTCGTTTCCGAGTTATTTCCAATTTTACCCGGAGAAATTTGACGAAAAAATCATTAATTTCAAGAATAATCTGAATGCGTCTCTGAATTAAATATCATCGAATATTATTCCTTCTCTGGTCTTTCAACGAGTTTGCAATGTTGTCACAATATTTATCAACTTTGTCGAGATATTTAAATAATAAAATCCCGAAAATGTGGGAGATAAAATTGAAATTAATGAAAACTGAAATGATACCTTATAATCTGAGTCGATGTTTTCATCTAAACAATATCCTCCTGGAATTTCATAAACTCGACACGGTTAAGATTATAATAATTCACATCACATAATAAAACACATTAGAACAATAATTCACTGAATGTATTCAGAACTTCACATAATGTTTACAGTTTGTTCACTGTTCAGAGACTCTGGTTTGTTATTGTTTATAGTTGACCTGCAGATACCTAACCAATCTTTCGGTTTTCGCTCGACGCATGCGTGGTTAAATTGGCCGAATTGGCGGCAAACTCGATTTATGATGGGAACGGCAAAATTCATAGATATTTATACCACGGTACACAAGTGTATCGTGATTTATTCTATGGTTCGTAATAAATCCTTAACCTCAATGGAAATATCAGAAAGCTGACAACATTTCCTTGAAATTTCTGTGCGAACATTCACAGAATGGATACAAAATAGATTAGGTTAGGTTGTTTAATAATGAATTCTGATGATCTGAATTAAAAGTCTTTTTTCATGATATTGTTCGGGAATTTCGTGGAAGATATGAACAAGAATAGTGTTTACAAACTAATCTGCAGAAAAATCGAAGAAGGAACTTATTTTGGTGTGAGAAATGTGGGTTTTCAGTCGCAGATATAATTCGATGAAACTAACTGTTTTTGTTGAAATTATCGTGTTTGCAACATTTTTATTCCAGTAAGGTTAGTACTTGAGTATTCCCTAAATGTATAAACTCAATTCCTATCGAGAAATATAAACTTTGCAACAATTCCAGAAGATCATTTCAGGAACGTATTGAGCCCAATTTTTTTTTTCAAATGGTTATATCTTTTTAACAGAGCCGAATTCGGAAAAATGGAAAATGAAAAAAAGGTTTCTTTTGACCTCAAGAATCTTCAGTTAAAATATATGTACAAGTCAAAGACTCACCCTGTATAAATAGATTCAGAAACCTGTTGTAAGAAATTCTACCTCAAAGGCACCAAAGTATTAGAAAAAGAGTTCATTGGAAAAAAAAATGTATTACGGGCTTGAGCAGAACAGATCGCCAACAGCAAATTGCTAACATTGTTAATGTACCGAAAATTCTTCTGGAATATGAATTGAAACTCTGGAAAATTTGTTTATGTAGGAAATGCTTTTCCTCCTTTTGAATAAGGTCACTAGGTGTTGCTACGGTTCATGGCTCGTATCACGCTCTTATCTAGACACTGTAGCCACAGACCTTTTTTTTTATCTAGCGTAGTCGTGAAGGTACTAGGATTTGATATTATCGCCACTGGATGGCGATGGTAATTACGATTTGTGAAATCCAACGTATAGTTATAGTTATAGTGAAAAGAGGTTAGAGTTGGACCTTAAAGTCTATTGTGCCCCCTAACAGAGGGTGAGTAGGTATCATTTAGGCGTAACAAAGTTCGCCGGGCCAGCTAGTAGTTAAATATTTTTCAGAGAATTTCTTTATGTAATGCTATTGGTCACTTGGCCTATTTATAAATGACGTCGAATCAACGAGAAAAAGTAACGTTAACGGAAAGAAACGACATTTTCCAGTTTTTTCGAAGACATACATGTAAGAAATTTTCTGCGTTGGTGTGTTTGATGGGAAAGAACCAGTCTATTCAAAATATAATTTCTGGGACTCCACGGCACCACATTTGGCCGCTATTCTTCAACCGTTCCTCGTGGAGTCCTCCTGGGGTCGTCCCTGTCAACGCCGTCATCTCAGCAGCGTCCATAGAAAAGATTCTCGCATCAGCACAGCCACCTCACGCGCTTTATGCGGGACATTTCTATCCATCCGAAAGACGTGTAAACTCAAAATCTCCTTCCCTCCGGACGGGCGTCGCGACGGCCGCAATTGCTCGAATAAGCCACAACATCTCCGGATGATTAATTCATGAGTTCTGAGTGGTTTAGGCGGCTTGAATGCCGCAAATCCAGAATTAGGGCGGAAACCCCGTCCATTGTTCGAAGGAAAGGTATGGATTCGACACATCTGGCCGAATGGCTCGACGATGCAATTGGGATTTTTTACCGGGAGATTTGGGGGGCGATGAATATTCGATGGGGAGGAAATGGAGGGATATTGGATGTTTATGAGACGTCGACCTGATAATCTAGTCCAACGAAAAAGGGTGTCATCTGAACTATAGAAAATAACTGGTAGGATTTAACGGAGTTTTTTGGTGATAAAGTTATTCGAACAACTCAAATCATTCATAAAAGTCGCTGTGACGACTGATCACACCAATACCTCGAGCGTACTGAGCTGGAGAACGAAACTTGAGATTGGAATATCGAGAAAATTAAAAATTCAATTTCGTGCCTCATGAGGACTTTATGGTCAATTTTGGTTTCAAAATGTAGGTTATCGAGGTCGCTGAATTCAATAAAAGATAAACCAGAGCTCTATCTATCATAGTTTAGATTTTCACCTGCGAAATTTCTAACCATCATATCTTCGGTTCCTATGACTGCATTCATTTTTAATTCAAATATTGCTGCTGGTGATCTGAAACCAACCATCATGACATGAACGTCACTGCTGAGCCGCGAATTTGGAAAGTGCATCAAAAATTGAGAAACATTTCAGCAACTTCAGATTTCCAGACATAATCCTGACAGTCGCCGCTCAAAAATTAAGATGACATCCAGTCCTAGAACAAGGTCAATGAAAAATCAACCGCGCACACCAACGAAGCTCGTTTTTCGTCTTGAAGTCAAAGGAAAAATCATGGATCTTTTGTCATCTCCCTAACTGTCGGATGCCCTGTGAAGGGGAAATTGTGCAAATTATCTGATTGTCTTTTATGCCACCATCTTAACTCTCATCTCTCTTCTGTTAATTACTTAACGCCTTTGAGGTTTTATTGGTTGACGATAAAATCTCGGCTGTGTTCAGAAATAAAGCCCAATGCTATCACTGAGAATTTGAATTGAAATTTAAGGAAAACAGAACGATATGAGACTTGGAACCTTTTGAACCAAGAAGGAAGGAATTAATCATTTGTCCTCCAGACGTCGAAGTCATGAAATGTTACAAGTATTTTCTTCAAAAATGCTCTATAAAAACTGCACCCTTCGTTTGTCACAATAATTCGGCTACTCGAAGCTCTGCAAATGACAAGGGAAGAAATAATATTCATGCTGCTATCTCCTGATCGGATCCTACATGAATCAGCACGACAATGCCTTCGATATCGAAGAAATTCAACAGTCCCTAGATGTTTCAATGCCCCATTTAATCAACAAGTAGGATTCTGCGTCAGCCTCGGCGAAAAGAAATATGGCCGATCCGCGCGACTGGAAGAACCTCGATGATGAATGTTTTTAGAACTGAGTTACCCCCATTTAAGTGGTCTTCTTATTATTGCGGCCATGAGAGTGATAAAATTTATTCGTTTCGTTCCTTCTTGTTTTATCGCTATATTTCTTTATTCTCGTTTTTGTTCGCTGGAGAAATTTCGATTGTAGCTCGGAGATTATGGCCTTTCCTTTTGGTGTTGTCTCCAGCAGTGAATTTTATTTATTGGGGCCATGAGAGCATTTAGGGGGTTTTGAATCGATTTGACTCCAGTATACAGGATGTGGCGTAATGAATGGATAATAAGGTATCTGGAGTAAGAGGATGTTGAGGCTGTTCAGAAGAATATGTCTCATATTTTGTGAAAATCCCTTGGTTTTCAAGATTTTCGATACTTTCGAAAATTTAAAAGAATTACACCCTTTGCAGGCTTTGCCAATTCTTTTTGGTGGGAAGACTCCGAATGAATACATCCTCGTAGTAAAAGTCCCTTGGTTTTCATCATATTTGCCATTTTAGAAAATTCGGAAAAATCAGACCCTTTGCCATTCATTTTGCTGTCCAGCCTAGAAAAGAAGGAATTTTTTCTATCGGTTTTTTGGATAGTATTCCTGGATAAATACGCTATAGAATGTTGGTTATGAATTCCAGAGCGCATGTATAGTTTTTTCTTCAAATGGAGATCTATCTCAAGTTTTATCCTTCATAATTTTTTTCTAGTGTCTAGTGTAACCCTCGGTTTAACCTAGCGTGGAGTGAAAACAAATATGTTCACCTGAGTGCTTTATTAGGAAAAATCATAACCGTTTTATTGAGATTTCGAGATGTTATAACTCTGTTTTTCAAACATTCAATCCAAAATGAATCAAAGTGGTTTATTTTGAATGAAAATATAACTAGGACATATTTTGATGGATTTTACTTTTAAATCTTTTGGTTTTACCTCTTTTTGAGATAAATAAAATTACTGCATGACTGACGTTATTATTTTATTTTTACAAAATCACAGAACAACTACCACTTCAACATGACATTAACTCACTAGAAAAAGCAATTAATAACCTACGAAATTTTCATATATTCAACATATTCAAGCATTTACGTATTTCAATTCGAGATATGTAGGAACGTCTCTATATAGAGACCCTTTGTCATCTATTCTAATCTTCGCCCACATCGTATAGATCTAAACGAAAAAAGGAACCCACTCGAATTTACATAAAGCAATAAATAGATAGATAAAAGCGGAATGAGAGATAAATGAAGAGCTCGGTATACGAGAGGAAAAGAAAACAAAGCTTTCGTTTCCCCCCTTATCATTGCGTTGTCGAATATCAAAGGTCAGCCCAAGAAGAGGAAGTTTTCCATCACTTAGATACGCGGGTTTTTTCAGAAATATGCACCGTTCCGCCGTGTGCTTTTGTGAGAGGGAGGGATAATAAAATCTATCAGGAAAATTTATTTTTAACTTTCATATCTCGCATTCCGAATTCCAGCCGACTGCGATGCTAAAATGCCGAAAATGTCTTCGGGAATCTCTGGAGTCCACTTCCCTTATTTAATATTTTATTTTCTCTTTCCGAGAGCTCCCTCTCGTGAAAGCATATTTCCGCGAATACATTCATGTTAGAATTTTTCAATTTGTCGGGGCTTCATCGTTCCCTTCCTGCGTGGGGTGGAATTGAGGTTCGATAAAATGAATCGACGACCATTATTATGATTTCCTCCAGGTGAATTATAAATGAGGGTGGCTGGAACCTGATTCCCTTTGTTGGGGGATGAGTGGATTGATGAGATATCGGCAACTTCTCGATTCCTCTTTTATGGAGATTGATACTTCTCCCGTACGGATCACGCTGATTTATTCATTCGGCCACCGCGTATAAAGGACAAAATGGTAGTTTCCATAGGGGTGTTTTCCAAGGTCTCAAGTCAAATTTAATCTCGCTAGATACCAACCTTCTATGAATGGAAAGAATGTGAAGATCACTTCAAGTAAATCAACAAAGACATGCAAGTTCATATTCCGGAAACATTTCTATTTTTCCTCCAGCATCCACGACTGACCTTAATCATCCTGGGCCAATTCACAGGAACGTAAGTCGCATAAGTACACCGAGAAAAAAATTTGAATACCCCAAATAGAAATTTAGACTTGCTATAGGCACAAAGAACTTTTTTCATTTGCGACAAGTACAGGCGTTTCTTGACAAGAAGTATCTTATCGTAAGTAAGCGAAGTTACTTGCAAATCGTTTTCCATTTTTAATCGGAGTAACTGACTTTTCTGACTTGTTCCAAGAAGCATTTGTTACTCAATATGATATTCAGCGATTTACTGCAACTTGAAAAGTTATTCGGCGCTGATCAAAAATTTTTTCGGCGCAGATTAAAAATTTATTCAGCGTAGCTTAAACAGTTACTCGGCGCAAGTTATCAGTTAATTTATGCTAAGCATCATTTTTCATAGTCCAAGTATTTTTGTTATCTACAGTTAGTAAAATGTTATGTTTATCACAAGTTCCTTTTTCATTCAGACTTCATAACACGTTTATGATTGCAATAAACTCTCTTGTTACGATAAGAGTCACTGTTACTTACCGCAAGTACGCTCTATCACTTTCCTAGGTTGACCCTAATACTTACCATAATTAGGTACACAATATCACCTATCATAGTAGTAGACACTATTACTTACCTAAAGTACAAATTGCTACATACCACCCAGTACTTTTTTACTGAAAGAAATGTGATTGCTGTTTGCTGTAATAACCTGACTATTCTATAAAAAAGACTCGATAAAAAAGAAATAAATATGCAATTCGAAATTACTACAGGTTTCCATTATCCATTTGATCATTTCTATGATGGTCTATACTAGTTCATTTCACGTATATTATATTCACTTGCCTAGAAACGTGCTCATCAAATTATAATTACAAAAAGTAAAAAAAAATAACAATTCAACACTTATATTATATATATTTCCGTATATAGATGTATAACAATACATGAAATAAAACTTTTTTCATTACAAAACTAGAGAATCTCAATACTATGCAAGGTTTGGAATTAATATTTGGGTTGATACATAAAGGACGACATCTTTAGGTTTGATAAATTTTTGAGTATTATTTCATTAGACATAAGCAAATGATAAAATTTCAAACTTACATAAATATAATAATTTCATTTTGACGCTCCCTAAATTCTTCATATTTTGCCCCGAACAGAAGATAATGTCCTTTTTTGTGAAAATCTCCTTTATCGTTTCCTCATGGAGAAGCTTGAAGCTCTCTTCATTTTTTTCTTGATCTGAAAATATACCACGTATTACGTATTGAATTGATGTAGGTATTTAGATTATTCAATTATCTCTAATGTATTAAGTTCCAATGTATTATAAAATAAGATACAAAATATTTTTCATCAGTTGATCAGTGGATCGAACAAGCTATTTTTTATGATTCTATACATGCATGCATGAACATTACGTTAAAGACCTGTAAAGTTGAACTTACCTTTGAATTTTTCCAAATATTGTTCAGATCCCCATTGTTTGGATTTCACGTGGCGACTGCTGGCGCGCGAATCTAATCCTAATCAGCAGCACTATTTGACTATTTCGTGATTTCGCTCACCCTACCGATAGCGCCAAAAGAGCAAAGAGCCAACGTTTTCAGTTCTGACCCCTGAATAAGAATGAGCCCTGTGGATTTTCAAGTTCAAAGAACAAACTGGATCGGGTAGGTATCGGCTCGAGTCGGTTATCTCACGAAAAATTTTCACACTTATTACAAATAACACATGTACCTTCCCGAAGTCAATGTTTAAATGTATCTAATATCTCTGTTATTCACAGCTAATAGATATACGTTAGTGAAAAAGTAGCTTGTGATGAGATGAACCGTTGCTTGGCTTCTGAATACTGTGTATTCATCATTAATATACAAAATTTAAATAACAGTGCTATTTGGATTAAAAAACTTTTTAAGTTGAACTAAGAAAAAAAGTTACTTCCGACAATTAAAAATTCTCAGATGAATGTCCTTGTTCACGATAGATATCTGATTGTCTGTAGCAAATAAATGTTGATTTATCGTATATAAAAATTTATTTGGCTCAGGTAAAAACGAGTCAAGTAAAAAAAGTTACTTGTATCTGTTTTCTCAGTGTATGAATATGTTTATTCAGCGTCGACTGAATCCACAACGTGCTGATGCTGCAGAGACCGAATCTCATCTGCTAATTATACGGAATTCGAGTTCTAATTTCCCAACGGAGACGGCGGTTATCAACCGACTGGTCCAGGCTTCGCAGCATCCGAATTCGGATTATGATATCCCTCTCCTTTCTCAATACTCGAAATTCACCTTTGATATTTGCGAGGGATCTACCTGCTCGTTTGAAGCTCGAACTGAAGACTGGATAAAATATGCTGATATTCCTACCGAGATATTCACGAGTGACATCACGTGGGTTACTGATGCAGCTCTGCTATTTTTCAATTGGGATTTCCAGTACCTCAAAATATGCACTTTTCTTTACATGACGTAATGAAGGGCAGTTTATAACACATTTGTAACCATTTATTCACTCTGAATTTTGAGAAATTGATTAATTATTCGATATTGAAAATGTGATTTCAACACGTGTGAATTCAAACGTCCCTCTGCTGTGACGTCAGTGGCTCAATTTGTAATATGATTGGTTGAACTTTGTGATGGAGGAGACAAAGCCTAGAGTAACTGAGAGACACGTCGCTGTTGTCGAGTCTTTGTAAAATCTCTGAATTTATTCATAAATATATTCAGTAATCGTATTTTTATTTGATATGATCACTATAATGTTTTTGAAACATCTTCATATAACAACTTGATTTTCATCAAAGTTGATATAATACTCGTTCTCTGAAGATACAAATACTGATGTGACAACCACGCCTACAAATTATGAATAAAAACATAACCTTCTTATTTGTCATTATTCGACATTTCGACGTCTTCTCTGCGTACTATAGAATGGCGTTTCTTACAGTTAAGTCTAGGAGTATTCTATACTCTTCATTCTATCTAGGTTAAGTCAACGACTGACAACCAGATCGTTCCTATACACAGTTGCCAAACCAATAATTATTCTTACCACTAATTTGCACTTCTCAAAATGAAAATAATTATTGATGCTTCCGAAATTAGAAGACCGGCCTATATATACCAATTCTTACCTGTGTAGACTAGGGAAAATTATTTTCAATTCAATTTCTCACCTATCTGCTTACTTGAACCCTCTTTATCTTCAATTAGGAGGTCGTAAATTGAATGATATTATGAAGCTTTATGGAGTACAAATGAAAATGTCATGATGATAAAAGAAAAACATCCAAAATCAACATTATATTATGATATTATTAGGAAAGTGAAAGCAAGGGCTTTTTCAGGCTATTTTTTTGTGATTTGGCAATGCTGTCATTTTTATATCAGCAGCACGACGAGTACAACCAATCAAAAATCTCTCAAGCCACTGACGTCACACGATTTCTCGCTTCTTCTTATCGTATGAATTTGGTAAATTATTTTTGAGTTTTCAATTATCTTTTAAGGGTATATATTGACGAAGAAAAAATTAAAAAAAAAATCACGAATAACGTGAGAATCCAATATGTCAAAATATATTTTTTCTGAAAATGACTGGAAATGCCCATTGATATTTAAAGCTCGAACGAAAAATATGTTTGAAAAATTGTCGGTTTGCGAGAAAATTGAATTGTACGAGAAGGGCTACAACGAGAATCTGTAATGTGAGGCGAGGGTTTTTGATTTGGAGGACCAGTACTTGTAAGCCCCTTCTTTGTTTCTCCCCTTTGAGGAAATTACTCCGGAACCATTTCCACATGTGCCAATGCGTGCCAAAGACGATCAAAAGCATGGACAAAAATAGTAAAATGAACCCGCTTTGGTGTGAAATACTTATAATCAGTTGGTTTCATCCCAAAGTATATTTTCAAAGAATATTTCCGTTTATTTTTACAGGGAATTCTTGGAAAATATCGTCGCTGTTGAAAAAGCCTTTATGAAGACCATTCGCACTAAACATCTAGTGCTTTCAATACCTGGAATAATCCCGGATGGAATCGACGAAAGCAATATTTCCGCTCTGAGCGAATGATCCGCAGTATCCCAGCAATCCTCAATATATTCTCTAACGATTCAAATCCGCAACATCAAAGTACCAGCGGCTATATCGGATCGATCGGTGCCTGGCTCAATCGGCCCGTGTAAACAGAATAAAATCTCCGTCACGTATCTGCTTAAATACTATTCCATATTTCCCGGGAATATCCAGATAATATTCGGCATAAAGGGCGGAATGGATTGATCCTACTTCAAACGGATCCCCAAAGAGAAGAAATCTCCTGGATCCAACAAATAGCATGTTATTTTCCGCAAATTCGCATCCTGCTCCTTCCCCCCGCTCCCCGTCATCGTCAAGACCAACCGAGCGAGACATTTGATGTAGGACAAATGGGAAATGTGTCCGACATTTGTGACTCCGACGCCTACTGACGTTTTCCCCAAAGAAATGTATACGTGCATGCATGTATATTGGAGTCGAAAGGGACGAATGCAAAATTCGAAAATATTGCTTTTCGGGATGCTTTCTCGCATGCTTTCAGTAGTCTCCAGCAGATCCAACCTTGTTGATGATTCGATAACGTAACCGGTTTGAACCCTTCCAACTCTCACGCCTATGTCCGTTCTATCAATTCTCTTTCGGATCTGTTTCAACGCTGCATGAATATCCACCAAAATTCGTTCACGGTCCCAGGAAACATTATTCACGACCGTCTGAAGCTGAAGTACCTCGGACAACTTGAACGATAATTAGCATGGGGCTTTGGAACCCCCCGGAAACCTGGGTTAATCTTCGCCGGTCCGGAGCGCCGCTCCCATTCCCATTCTCACACATTATGACACTGATAAACTCGCGAACTGTGAGTCGCATAAAATTGTAATAAGCGTCCTGAAATATACATATGTCTCTACTCGGGCGCCATTTAATGGAACAAAATTAAATTCCTTGCGTTAACGCGTTGGCCTATTAATTTGCAGCAGGAATTTATCATCATTAGTGTCGTTGACCTGGATTGCGAGTACTTTTTCGCGTTCTGTTTTTTTTTCGGGTGAGGTGAATAGGGACTACTCGAAGCTCTTTTATACAATCCACAATCTTTGAAACGAAGAATCATGGCCTAAAGCTGATATGAAACACGACAAGACATATTTCAGGAAGCCCTTACTCAACAAGCCCTTACTCTACTAGCCAAAAATCAAGAAACCCTAACACAACAAGACCTTTCAATAAAGCTTGACTCAAAAGGCCCAAACTCAACAAACCCTAAGTCTACAAGCCCAAAACAAAAAACCCTAACTCAACAAGCCCTTACTTACAAGCCAAAAATAAAAAAAACCCTAACCCAATAAGATCTATTTCAATAAACCCTGACTCAACAAGCCCTAACTCTACAAGCCTGAATCCAACAGACCCTAACAGAACAATACCTATTTCAGCAAGCCCTAACTCTACCAGTCATAACTCTACAAGCCCCAACTGGCCAACTAAACAACACCAAAATTCTTGGGTGGTACTGGTAATATCTGTTCACTTTCGCGAAGTAGACAAGCCATACTTCTCGACCAAAATAAAGGATTTGTTGTTTTGGGCTTGTGGAGTTAGAGAGACCCCTTTCAACAAACCCTAACTCTACAAGCCCTAACTCAACAAATCCTTCATTTTGGTCGAGAAGTATGGCTTATCCACTTCGCGAATGTCACGCATATATTACCACTGTAAGAAATTAGGTGCTGTTTAGTTAGGGCTTGTAGATTTATGACTGGTAGAGTTGAGCTTGTTGAAAGAGGTCTTTTTGAGTTTTCACTAGGTGAAATAGGTCTTGCTGATCCAGGGTTTGCTGAGTTAGGCTTCGTAGAATGAGGGCTTGCTGAGCTAGGTCTTGGAGAGTTTGGAAGTTTGGTCTTGTTGAAATAGGGCTTTTTGTGTTGGGGTTTGTTAAGTTATGGCTCATGGTGTTAAGGTTTGTGAAGTAAAGGGCAACCCCTTTACTTTTACTAGAGTGAGGACTCGTACAGTTAGGGCTTGTTGAGTTAGTACTTGTAGAGTTTGGGCTTGTCGAAAAAGGTCTTGTTGAGTTAGGGTTTATGGAGTTAAGGCTTGTATAGTTAGGGTCGTTAGGTATTGTACAGTAAAGGCTTGTAGGGTTCGGGCTTGTTGAAATAGATCTTGTTGAGTTAGTACTTGTAGAGTTTGGGCTTGTCGAAATAGGTCCTGTTGAGTTAGGGTTTGTTGGGTTCTGGCTTGTTGAATTAAGGCTAATAGAGTAAGAGCTTGTGGAGTATAGAGTTGGGGCTTGTAGAGGTCAGACTTGTAGATTTTGGGCTTCCTGGTAGATTCTTTCAGTGACCCAAACGGCGGTTTTTCAATGTGACTGGAATAACGAATAAAAACTGTCGAATTAACCGAAAGATGTACGAGTTATTCAAGCCGAAAATGTTCCCGATGAAATTCCGCTTCATCAAACTCTTCCCTACCCGGGAAAAATCTTTCGAACAATCGCCGCGTTAAAAACCGTTATTCCTCCGAAAATTTCCATAAATCCCTCGCCCCCTAAACCCCTCGTCTCGTTACCGACAAGATCGGAAATAAATTCGGCCGGACCGAATCTCGCGGTCCTTTTCTACTACAAAACAGAATCCGGGATCAATGGAAAGTGTAAAAGTTTCCGAACTGTTGAAGTTGCGGAAAATTATAGGCCTGTATAATCCGAGAACGGAACCTTCGATTCGATTGCCGGAGCCCCGGAAAGCCGGAATTCCAATACTCTGCGCTTAACTCCGAAACTTCATCATATAGGAGAGGCTATAATTGCTTTGTTTGTGTACTCAGATTATTTTCTTTGATACTTTCGCGTCGGAGGTAAGAACTTTCATCAGTCGAAGTTGGGAGAAAACTCATTTATATTTAATTGAGTGGGGAAGGTCTTCGGGGGACGGGAAATTCTTCGTGGAAATTTATAATTCTCTCAAAGATTATTTACTGGGCTTGGAGCGATCTGCGGATGAATTTCTACCGAGCTACTTTTTTATTCATATATTTCATTATTATTGATTCGGTTTGAATGAAGATAATTGATACAATTTTTTTGAGTTATGGTTCTACTCAAACAGAAGCTAGATTTCGCGCCGAAAATGGTCTCAATGAAATACACTGCGCAAAAAATCAACGCACATTATGGAAATCTCAAATTTATTCTTCTACAACTGAAGGTGTTCTCAACGATAATTATTTTTATCAGAATTATGCATGCATATGTTATCCACATTCCACGTTTTTCTTCAATATAGATGTTTTCTCCCAGCAGGAATAAAAAAAGATGTATTGGCTCCATTCAAAAATCAGTTGTTCTCGATCAATTCTAGTGATCAATAGTTTCTCTTTCGTTTGATTTTATACACTCGATCGCTATGCAACGCGAAACACGCAATTTGACCCAAGAGGAATGTGCCCAAGCGGTAGTTTTACGAGAAGAAGGGTGGACATACACAAGAATTGCAGAAAGGTTTGGAGTTTCCCATACAAGTGTGTCCAGAATGTTGCAGCGATTCAGGGAGACATGTATGAATGTCCGAAGACCAGGACAGTATAGACCACGGGTAACAACTGCCATTCAAGAACGTTACTTGAGAGTTAAGAAATCGCCTCAGAGAATATGATTTAAGGCCTCGTGTCGCGGCAAGAGGCCGAGCTCTTACCCCAGCCCATCGAAGGGCGCGTTTGGATTTTGCGAGAGAGCATATCCATTGGGAAGAGGCCGATTGGGAAAGAGTTCTCTTCACAGATGAGTCTAGATTCTGCCTCTACCATTGTGATCGACGTTCCCTTGTATACAGACGTCCACATGAAAGATATGCTCAGTGCAATTTCCTGAATACTTCTGGTTTCGGGGGAAGTATGGGGTGGAATATCTTTGACTGCTCGCACAGACCTAGTGGTCGTTGATAATGGAGCTATGAATGCTGATAAGTATATAAGGAACATTCTTGAAGAGCATGTAGTGCCATTTGCCCCATACATTGGTGAAAATTTCATTTTTATGGACGATAATGCCAGACCCCATCGTGCGCGCATCGTTCAGGAGTACCTTGAAGAGGTTGAAGTCTCTCGAAGGAATGGCCAGCAAGAATTCCAGATCTCAATCCGATTGAGCAGGTTTGGGACAACCTCAATAGAAGGCTGAGAAGTTCAGAAAATCATCCAGCTACTCTTAATGTCTTAGGAATCCAACTCGGAGAAATCTGGGAAGGATTGGATCAGAACATTTTAAGATCACTCATTTTGAGTATGAACCGTCGTTGCCGAGCTGTAATTAACGCAAGGGGTGGAAATACCAAGTATTAAATGACTTATCAGCATTTCAGTATTTTGAAAATTGTTCATTTCTCTTCTTTCACATAAGATTCGGTGAAATCCTGAATTTTTCTTCCATTTAATGTGTCTTGTTTTTGCGCAGTGTAGATGAGACCAATAAGCATCCATTCCGATGCTTCCTTACAGCAACGATCATTCATGGCGAACCAATCGATGTTCTCTAAATGAAAATACATATTATTTGTTTTCTCCCATTCCCCATTCTACTGAGTAGGTGCCGAACCTTGTATTACCCAACTTGGATAGTCAAAGACTAGACGCAACATGAATATATATCCAAGCTCCCGATTCATTAGTTTCGCTTGTTCGTAAAGCAATTCCCGGCTGATTCCGGAGAGATATCTCTTATCAGACAACATATCATCTATTCCCTCGTAATTGAGGCATATTCAGGCTTCCATATATAACACTTGTCGGAAATTTTGTGGAATAACTACATGATTGAGCGCTAAGTGCATATTCAGTCAACCGTCTGCCGTGATGAAGATGAATCAATACCTATTGGTTGGCTCTTGTCGAGATAACGTAGATTATGCTCAAACAGTCGTTGATGTTGGGGAATCTAGGTAATTTCTTGGTATTGTTGATTAGAGACATTTTCGAAAGATACCAACAAATGCACTCATATTGGTTCAAATAACTTTACTAATTATTATAGAAGGAAATTGATCTCATACCTTTACCCTTGAAGTTCATAATCAAGAATCATGGATTCATTATGTTGCAAGTCACTTACCTGAAACAAAAATAAAAGTTAGTATTTTAAAAATGCCATATCGTTCTAAGAATAGCACGTGAATGAGGTCACAGTCATGTTCCTAACGCGTACAGTAAAAATTTGTTCTCCACTGTTCATAACGTGAAATTTTTTAATTTTATATGGAAATCGTGGTGAGAATATTGATTCCATATTTTCAGTAATAATAACGATCTAATTCTCCATTGGCTTGTCAAATTCCTACCAAGCTTCTTGAAATTATGATGTGTAGAAAATTAGAGTTCGAATGAATTTATACTGATTCTGATTTCTTGAATGAAACATTCCTAACTTGAACTAGTTATGAAGTCGACGGCGTATAAAGCAAATCTTCGTAGCTCGCAGAATTGAAAATCATGCCGCCGTTCATAAAAATTCATCACGCCGCCGGCAGATAAATCGCCCAAGAACAAGAAATTAGACAACGAAATGCCCGTGAATTAACCTCGACGAAATATACGTTTCTCCCGTTCCGAACGTGCCAAAACTTTCACCAGCCCCCTTTAAGTTTGAATAACTTAGTGAGCCCGGTTATTACTATGACTGCAATTAGGGCTCGGAGGCTGAATGCAAACTAGCCAAGATCGGCTTTGAGGCCAGCAGTCGCAATTAAAACATAAAAGGTGCGCTCGGATAAAAAAGACAAACGAACCCCTCATTCGATAAAACTCGCCTAATTCTCCTTGTACTTTTTCCGCTGCTTCATCTGAACGCGGGCTCCTCTTTAATATATTCGACGGGATGTGATGAACCCGCGGGAATTCAGGGAATTAAGCCATTTTTGTCAGGTTTTGGAGCGGAACGGGAGCAGAAATGTGCTATTTGGGGGAGGGCGGTTGTGCTGCAGTGTGCAAAATTTGGATTTGCCGACTCGAACGTCTCAGGGGATGCTGGTTGTGTTTGCGGGTGTATGGTTTCGCTGATAAAAAAAGGGAATCATCCACCTGGAACCACGCCGAAAGCACCCAGTAGAATTAGATGAAAACTATTGCATGATCTAAGTCTCGACGTATTCGAACGAAATATGAATGTTATTTTTGCTTAGAGGTAATTAAGTGCAGTTGCATTATGAAAACATCGAGACGGCATTCATGACCTCCGAAAACTATAATTGTATCGTGTAAAACACCATTTTTATCTGAATTGGATGTTTAATAGTACGTATATTCCAAAATTAGTTGCAGAATGGGCTCCTATTCCAATACGAATGCGAAATTCGAAAACTAGCTACGAAGGAGCGAGTTTTCGAACGCATGAGTGTTGGAATTGCCTTCTGCAACGAGTATTAGACGATATTTCCTCTATTTCAGTCAAGTTTAGTGGAAAACTGTCGAAATTAAATGAAAAATTCAGATGATACATCCTAGTGACTTTTGTATTGTATCTTGGCAGTTGGTGTGACTGTTACGAAAATTGACAGATCGTACGTTTCGAATTTTGAAATCATTTATAATTACGCATTGAATTCGTGAATTATGTTTGAAGAAATCGATTTAACACCTCCAGAATCAAGAAAAATTGCGAATAATGTTGCGAATAATGTTGCGAATAAATCAATACCTCAAAAATCCTAATACATGTATGAAGAGAATACGAAAAACTTTTGAAGTGATCTGGTCGGTTATTTGAATTTCAGGTTATGTTTTGATAGCGTATTTTGAATAACGTATTTATGAATTAGGACATATAAGTGTTCTACATTATGGTAAACTTATTCAATGTAACGCAGTATGGCTCAGAAATTGATAAATAAAACATTTCCAACAAGTATTGATTGAAAAAATTGAAGAAAACTAGCTATAGAACTACGTATAAGCTCATATTCCAAACGGAAACTTCGGAATATTTTTACAAAAACTAAGAGGATTGCCAACTTCTCGTTATCATTTTCGTAATCTGTGACCCAAACTTAGAGAGTACAAATTTTTTCACTTTTCCAACACGATCCTTTTAGTTCTAAATAATTACCATGAAATTGGATAGGATCGGAAGCCAATGCTGACAACCACAAAACGAAAAATATAACTGAAAACACTGCTGTAATTAGTAAATTACAATACTGTTTTCTGAACTGTAATGAAGTTATTACGATACTGAAATAGAGAAGGACTCTATTGTAATAACTTCAAGGAGAATTATTACTGTGTCCGTCCAAGCATCTTCGAAAATATCTATAAACTTTGCAGAAAGAAAAAAAGAGATTGTGAGCTATCCTGTGGCCAACTCCTTTAGATCTTTTGGAGACATGCAAAAATGTATTGCATCTTTTTCCAATATACAAACTTTTTGCCTTGGGACCGCCGATAAAACGGAAAATTCTTTGATTCTTCTCACATAAACATAGTCCACGTCACACTCACAATTCATACAAATTATTGAAGAAAATATGGAGAATTTATCAGTGAATTTATCAATTCAGTTCTAAGAAAAACCATTTTTTTTGTTCGTCACAGAATGGAACCAAACTTGTTAAAACTTTTCATATTTTTCAGAAAACTAGAAACAATGGACACTTACTGAATCTTTACCAATTCTGAATGAATTAATTATCGATGAATACTCCCATAATATCGTAATTCAGATTGATTGCCCAAAAAATGCAAGTTAAAGATTATATTTTGTTGATAAACCTGGCGCATTCACCATCCTGCAATTCGGTCAGTTCTCGTCAGAATAATTTTCGATCAATATCGGATATTGCCAAACTTATCCGTTTCAACTAAAGTGCTCGAAAGCTCTGATAATAATTTACATCGATAACTCTCTCAGTTACATCCGACCAAAGTTGGCGAAACACTTGTGTGCATGTTATAGACCATCCCTTATCCTTTCGGCAGCGTGTCTCTTCCATAAATCACCAACTTCAGGCACAGTACCCGATCAAAGTTCGCTTCTTCTCTTGATTCTCCACAGCCCTGCCAACTCCGTATTGAGTACTAATTAAAATTCGAGCTTTGGAGGAGCCTCAAATACGGGATTGCCACATTGGGAGGATTTTCCTGAAGCTGAGGATTTCAGGAGTTTTGGAAAATAAGACTTTTTAATGGCCATTAGTTTAACAATCTGCCTTCTACACGATTTTGCAATCTTTCGTTCGCATTGTTTAAAGGTCGATATAAAACTGAAGTGAAGAACATCCAATTAATGAACTATAGAGCTGAACAGCTCCTGACTCAACACCATGGTACTCGGAAAATCTTTCATGGAATTCACCATTTCGAACTGGCAACCCTGCTAAAACCCCCTCCTGTTTCTTTAAAGGTGGCGGCTTCTTCGAACCGCGTTACAATATGGCGGCTCCGGTCCTTAAATCAAATTTCGCCGCTCGCGCTTCTCCATTTCCCCGCAATTGTAAGGGCATGGTAGATATTAACATTTATCTGTTGAAATTACGGAAACCAATTTCCCCCTAAACGTCGTCGCTGATTTGAATTTAACACTTCTCACCTACTTCGGTCCACGCCTCTGAGGTCTCGGGGGGGCTTTAGGAAATTATGGCGACGCGGTAATTTTTACAATTTCTTATGCAGATTGAACGGGCTTGGAAATGATGAATTCGGCTGCAAATTCGGGCGTAAAACTCGCGAGATGGAGGATGCAGAGGTGAGATAAATTAGGGAGGGATCGCTTGGTTTGTATAAGGAAGTTAATTTTTCTAGATTTCTTGAAGATAGGGGAAAGTTTGAATAAGGGCCAATCCTAGTAATTCAATAATTTCTCTACGGATTACGAAAAAGAAGTAAGTCACATATTTTCATCTCACGCAAGGTTTCATGGAAAGAATGAATCTGCGAAAATCCAAAGGTAAAACTGTACAGTACAAGTGGCGTTACGCTTCTGAAATCAACAGGCTACCATTCAATTCATCAATTGATCAAAGGGCATTTAGCAACTGATCAGATGAAGAAATTGAAGAATTAGAAAACGACAGAATTGAGCAATTGTTCCAACAGGAGTATAATTTCTTATTCATGTAGAAAACGACTTTGAGAGTGTAAGAATATTATAATTCTTATGTTTTTCCATGAAACTCAAAGACAGCTCATTTTTCATAACCAATTAACACTTTAAAAACGATAAGATTTATCTGGAATATAAAAACCATTGTTTTTTTTTAAACTTCGAAATAACTTTTTTCTGTGTTATACTCCATTCATTTTTATAATGTGTCCCGGTTGTATATTTTGAAAATGTTAGGTTCTAGTCATTTTACGTTCTATCTACGTAAAAGTCGTTGTAATTATGTTTTTACTAAAATGTTGATTGACTTTGGAGAATAATGAATTTGGGAAAATATAATTTGAATTCAATAATTCCAAAAACCTGGCGAATGTTGAAAAATATTTTTTTTCTGGTGATACTGGAAATATTTTACATAACGAACATGGTGGGAAGATTCAGTTCTGCTATTTTCTTGTACGGGAATCAAGAAACGAGTGTTGAAATTTCACTGAAAAATAATGGACAGAATAGTCAGAAAAACTTCTGAACGAACAGTGGAATTCTCAACTCTCAAAAATTCTCAAGAAATAAGCCTACAGAAAACATTTGAATACCTTTTTGCGCAACTTGAAAGACTCCAGTATGAAGATATTTTAGTACTACAAAACCTGTATCACAGTGAAACCTTAAAAGAAATCCATTTAAACAGTTAAAAAAGAGCTTAAACAAATTAGCATTGGCAACGTCTCTGAGAATCATTTTACATTTAACGAGTATCACTCTGCGTCAGTTTTAAGTTAAAAACCTTGATGAACCTACACTGAATTCTACAAAAAGGTGGAGATATCCATTATAATTTCCTATGGGAATATTTACGAAAACATGTTGAAACCCTCTTCTGCCACTTGACAAGGACTTACACAAATCTCGTTGAAATATGTTCGCGTTACAATCTCGTGAGAATTTTCCAATAAATCACATCCTAAGTGAAATATCCAGGAGATTCCTAGTAATACCCATAACACCGAAACAAATTTGCAACACAATGTACCGACTATAAATTCATCGGACTGACTGGGAGTTTGCCGGTAGACATTTTAATTACACTACCCCCTTCTGCGTTGCTAAGGCTGCCTTTCTCTTAGCCGACACATAGTTACCTATGTATCGTATCCTAAATACAGGAGCACCTGCATGCTGGGGAGATTTGTGGAGAAGATTTCGGTCTGGACTCAGTCACATTTACAGCGGTTATTACATTGAATGGAATCATTTCTAGAGCACAACTAGACACACTAAAGCATGCCTCACACTTTATAGCAACTGCAGGAAGTACTGTATCCTTCTGTTCATCATGACTGTGTCAATAAAAATATTATCGAAGCCGATCAATATTTCAAAGCCACCTGATGGTTCCTTCTACGAGTAATATTTCTCTTATTAAGGAAATTGTTCCAAAACCACTGTCATGTGAACCAATGAAAGAACTACCAACTTGTGTCCAATCAACTTACCTACAAGGGTTAGCAAGAAAAGAAATACAATCAAATTTCCTCGGGAATCAATGAAAATTGTTACGATGAAAATGGTGAATGTATTCCACTCCTGATGATGTCTTTCATATTATTCGATGAAGAATCTTTTCATTGTGAAAGTCAGCAAATAGAGTAAACTCTTCATCAATACTTCATTCTTCAATGAATTGAAGAAATGGCTATTGGGCATTTGTTGCAAATCCAAGCCTCGAACAAAAGTCGATCGAGACGATTTTTCGCCAGGGGTGAAAATCTCGTCGAGAACATCAAATCTGAACTTTAATTAAAGTTATAACTGGATGAGCTTCCAAGGGATAGGCATTCGGAAGGAATTAGGACTGGGATTACAGTTCCAAAAGCAATAAGAACTTCAAACTCGGTACGGGGTCACTTATATGCCCTTTGAAATCTCATTTGCGATTTCAGATGAATTATTTTCGAAAGGGATTATATTCCTCAGATGAAAATACGAGGCTGTGTTCGAGTCACCGGAGCGGAGATACGAGATTCAGTCGAAATATCGTATTGCCTGGTTCCTCCGTCAACATTATGGTTTCTTTTGAACTTGGGAAGGTTCGAAGGCTTCGAGTTGTTTTGTAATGTTCACGGGGCGAGCTTTACGCTGAAATGAATGGGAGGAAATCTAGACGGTAAGGTTGGGAGATATTGTTTCAATTAGGAACATCAGCGATAACATAACTTGTTGCTCTTCTCCCATTCGTAGTTTTCGTATATCGGTGAAAGAGGGATCTTATTACATGTAATTTACAACCTGATAGTTGCTTAAGGTTGCAAGACATAATTAGTTTCAAGCTGCCACCAAATCTCCTCTATTCAGGTCAATTTTTTTCACAAAAGAAGTAAATATGAGAAATCTTAATTTTCACCCACTAATCCTATCTAAAAATACAGATCCTGTCGATTGAATTTCGCCTCATCGTATTACCAGTTCCTTCACCATTTTGCATCGTTTGATATATCGCAAATATGTATTACTGAATGGCGAAGGAGCTTATAATGGAAGACTATTTTTAGGTGTAGGGGAAATACGTACAAAATGACATCTATGGACAAAATGACATAGGCATCATAATTAAAGTTTGGAGGTATCAAATGTGGAACTGCCTACAACATCATACGACCCGAGGAACTTCTATTAACCTCTGAAAATTAGCAAGCGCTAGTCTAGTTCATTCCGTCGTTTTGAGTGATAAAAGAAATCAGTAGGTCGCGAGTTTTTTTTCATTGCGCCAAATTTCTAGAAGAAATGGCCAGTTTTCACCATTTTTTTCATTTAAATTGCATTCATTCTGAAGCTTTTTTCATGTTAAATATACTTTTTGTATTAATTCGATATCATTCTAATTTTATAACGCTATATGGACAAAATGATATATACAGTGAACGGACAAAATGACATCGGTATTTCAGCTGAATTAACCGTATCTACTGGATAACACCAAGACAATCCATCCCAGGCTCCATCAGTTAACCAAGAACCAGGACTTGTCTTAACTTATTCATAACAAAATATTCATCTGCGGCTAATAAAGACAATGCATCTGAACCTACTCTTGCTGATCCTACGAGGAGGTTTCTCCAATCCCTAAAGGACGGTTTATAAGTGGACAAGGCAAACGTGAGCCGAGGACTAGATGACCACACTTAGTTTCAACTTCTACACCTAATATGTTTGCAATCAAATCAGAAAAAGAGCCCATACCTCCTCCAAAGACAAGGAGACAAGTCCCTAGAGCATTATTCAAAGAATACAATGAAGAAAAAAATGTTCCTAGCTACTTTCGAGATAATGAAGACGACTGTCCTTCTATCTATTTAGATTCAGATCTTCTCCAGGATTAGCCCTGGAGAAGACTGGTTACGATGCATGCATTGGTTGCATTGGGCTCACGCATCTTGTGCTGATGTTCCTAGAAGAACCAAGCATTTCATTGGTGATTTTTGTCAGTAGTTTTGTATAAGTAAAAAAATACAATTGCCTATTGCCGGTATGTCATTTTGTCCATAGCATTCGGACAAAATGAATTTCGTTTATCCCAATTTATCTGAGAATATTTTATTTTTTGATACTTTTATTTCATAAAGGTTGATTAGATTTTGTGAAGTAAGGACCAAAGATCATAGTTGTAGAATATGACATTACTGTGATTCACTACTAACAAGTTATGCCTCTGAAATAAAACCCTATGTCATTTTGTACGTACTTCCCCTACGATCTCAATGATAATTTAAAACTAAAATGAAATGACATCGCTTCAAGATCGAAATCCTTTGTTTACACGTTAAAGGATGCCTCTCTCTTTCTCGAATCCTATACCGTATTCCACCCTAACCCAGTGAGAATCTCTCACGTGCAAGAAAACCCAGTCTCTTATTAAACTTGATAACAAAACTCGTTACTTCCCATCTCGCGTCAAAATCTGGCGAAGTCGAGTTTTAATTGCCGTGAAATATTTTCCTTATACGCCGTCTCATATGAATCGGGTAGATAGGTAGGTACCTCCTCCCTTTGATACGAGACTCTGCTTTTGAAAGATAAATTACTGCAAACTTCAATTCTGACTTCGAGACTACGTGTTTGTTGTGTCGCTTTGTGCCCTTTGGCTGCCATACTCGAAGACGGTAAATTGGCGTGTTACACTTCTTGAAGCGTAAAATGATGAGGTGGAAGTAAGGATGATGCTCGAATGGGTCTTTTTGAGTGGAGTTTTTTCAAGAAATAATCGATTGTGTTCGCAGTTCAACATTTGGAGATCAACATCGAGATCTGAATCAGGTTTGGCGAAATTAATTCATTTTAGCAGCTTTTTAGAGCTTCATTCACCTTGTTGGTAGATTCGCTATTGCGGAAGAAACAACTTGAAAAAATTTATAGAATTGTCAAAGAAATCGCCCAAAATTCCAGACTTTCTTCGACTTGTACATTTTTCAACTCTTCATTTTGGAGGCTTAGTTTATTTTCCAATTCTTCTATTTTGACTTGGCCATTAAAGAAGTAGACAAGTTGGTGACTAAATACATATTGGAAATACTTCCTATTGTATCAAAAATTTTGAAATACTGATATGTCGTTACAATAATTTCAAGTTTTCTTCGATTATGTTTGCTAACTAAAAGCATCATAAAGAATACTTTTCTTTTTTGATTTCACTCAATCTAAGTGTGTGAAAACCTATAATTTAGATATGTTTCTGTAGGTAACTCAAAAATTACTCATTACAAACGTTCTTCATTAATTTATGTTCAATATTTACAATACAGACAATAAGATACATTTTGATTTTTTCGTCTAGTTTAATTTCTATGACCGACACCATAGATCAATTTGCAGGTTAGTCAGTTTCATCGTCTAACATCGTGGCCACAGCTGTCTAAATGATGACTACTCTGTTTTGGCCTTAGATCTATCTAGGTTAAAATGGTCGTTATTTCAATTTATGTCAGTGTCATGAAATTTTTAGTATTTACCATATTACTGTTACTTTATCTGATTGAACGGTTAATTTTGTACTCATATTTCAAAGAGCGAGATGAAACTGACATTTCATCAAAGGAATGTTTCGACAAATATTTGCTAGAAATGCGAGTGTATCGAAGAAATAATAATGTAAATTCAATGATATATCAGAAGATATTTCTTATAATTCAAAAATTGATTTGACAACAATATGGGAATGGATTTCGGTGATACTTCGAACAATTGGAATGCCAGGGCCGCATCTAGAATCATCCAGGAACAACTCGCGAATTGTGCGTTTTGAGCAAACAACACAAGACTACTTTTTTTTCGAATTGCTCGGTTATTTCAAAAATATAAAAAGTTAATCATTTCCAAATAGTCTTATCGTATTCTTTCGGAAATTTTTGAGTAGTCTGTGAGTTTGATCGAAAAATTCAATAATTGTTGAGTAAGGAATATTCATTGTGAATATAGTGAACAATTCACCAAAATTCAGTTAATTTTCAATAACGTTCATGAAGAATTGGGCAGAAAGGTATTATTCCTTCATGAATTTTGGACAACCTGTAGGGGAAATACGTACAAAATGACATAGGCATCATAATTTGAGTTTGAAGGTATCAAATGCGGAACTGCCTATACCAAATCATACGACCCGAGTGGGTTCAATTAACCTCTGAAAACTCGTAGGCGCTACTCTTGTTCATTCGGTCGTTATGAGTGATAACAAAAAATAAATAGGTCACGAGTTTTTTTTATTCCGCCAAATTTTTGGAAGAAATGACCATTTTTCACAATTATTTTTTTTTCATTTATGTTGCATTCATTTCGAACTTTACTTATTTGTCATTGTATTAACGAAGCCTTTTTATGTTAAATATACTTTTTAATCAATTCGATATATTTCTAGTTTTATAACGCTTTATGGACAAAATGACATATACAGTGAACGGACAAAATGACATAGGTATTTCAGCTGAATTAACCGTATCTACCGGACAACACCGATACCATTCATCCCAGGCTCCATCAGCAAACAAAGAGCCAGGACTTGTCTTAACATATTCATAACAAAATATTCATCTGCGGCTAATAAAGGCAATGCATCTTAATTAAGATGCATTGGTGATCCTATGAGAAGGTTCCTCCAATCCCTAAAGGACGATTCATAAGTGGACAAGGCAAACGTGAGCCGAAGACACGATTAACGTATACTTAGTTCCAACTTCTGCACCTAATATGATTGCAATCAAATCAAAAAATGAGCCCATACCTCCTCAAAAAAAAAGGAGACACGTTTCTAGGGCATTATTTGAAGAAGACAATGAAAAAAAATGTTTCTAGCAACTTTCGAGATGATGGAGACGATTTTCCAACTGTCTATTGTTATGACCTTTTTTCCCGATTCAGATCGGGTAAAAATCAGTCTTCACCAGGATTAGCACTGGAAGAGACTGGTTACGATGCATGCATTGGTTGCATTGGGCTCACGCATCTTGTGCTGATGTTCCTAGAAGACCTAAGCGTTTCATTGGTGAACTTTGTCAGTAGTTTTGTAACTATAAGTAAAAAAATACAGTTGCCTATTGCCGGTATGTCATTTTGTCCATAGCATTCGGACAAAATGAATTTCGTTTATCCCAATTTATCTGAGAATATTTTATTTTTTGATACATTTATTTCATAAAGGTTGATTAGATTTTGTGAAGAAAGGACCAAAGATCATAGTTGTAGAATATGACATTACTGTGATTCACTTCTAACAAGTTATGCCTCTGAAATAAAACCCTATGTCATTTTGTACGTAGTTCCCCTACCTTTCAAAAGAAGGTGAGTTTTGAAGAACGGTATGGAAAAAAAATTGTTTGATGAGAAGAATCTACATTCAGAAATGAAGTGCAAGGTAAGACTGTAGGTAATATTGTTATCGGGTTTTGATAATGAAAAAAGTCATAAACTTCAGAAGTTGACCTTGCACATCAATGATAAATCGAAGTAAGTTTCTCAAGATAAACAAGAATTCTATGTTTAAATTCTAAAATATGGCGTTTACATTGATTTTCAGAGAAATTGACTTGATTGCGCTCTGATCTTGAATGTCAATAATGAGATGATTGAGAAACTTCTGAGAGTAGACTCTGTTTATCAATGGGATAAGACAATGCGAGCTTTCGCGATAAGCTCAAGCTTAGACTTAATGTCTGCGCAATCCTGAAAGGCACAATTGAAAATAGACTAAAGAGTACCTGATTCTCCAAAAGCATAAAAAAGTTAACAGTCCATGGACGTTAGGAACGAGCGGCGCGTAGGGGGCGCCGCGTGTACTCGTGTGTCGCAATACTGGAACGCACACCGTGTTCGAACGCGTGCTAGATGCTGTGAAACTAGCAACAGGCGATAAACCGCCGCTAGTATTGCTAGGGAGGAGTCCGCTCCATCTGACGTCACGGGACTCCGGGCGTTGCGCGCGCGCGCTCTGCGGGCGCTTGGGCACGTCGTCGGGGCAACGACGCCCGCCCGCGTGTGGAGTGCGTGGCCGTGGCAACGCGGTAACCGGCAGCCTCGCGGACAGAATCTATCATCTCCAGGTGAAAAATTTGTTGCGCGATCTGTGCTCTCGATTTTTTTTATGTTTGTTTGGGCAACTGTCTGTTCTGGGAATTATTATGGGGTCGGCTTTTATTGGAATTTTCGGGGAATTGAATATTGCGTGTGCATGGATACCGCTATTTTTCCTGTTATTTCTGTCAAGGGGCAGAATTGGTATCATGTGGGCGAGTTCAAAATTGCAAATATGGGATTTTTCAGAATTAAAAAAAGGGTGAAGCCAACCCAAAGCAATAAGTTTTCCCCGTCAAATTTTAATAAGTAGTATAGAAGCGGCAAGTTGTTTCTTCGCAGGGCTGGGTAGTCTTTGGAAGAGAATGTTGAGTAGACTCAGCTAGTCGTGAAATGAAGGGCTCATTTCCCAGGGCATAGGTTATTAGACTACTATCATCGTGTTCATAGTTTGACCTGGTACTGGAATCTTCTACAAAAGTCCACATGAATTGGGAATTGGGACATTCTATCTTCACATTTCTCTAGTAAGCAGACATTCACAACACCAATAGAACAGCCCAAAAGTTTTTGAGTAGATCCTGAGAAAGCTTAATGGGTAGTCGCCAATCCAAATCAAAAATACAACTCCCGTCGATTCAATTTAGCCTGATCGTATTACCAGTTCCTTTACCATTTTGTAGCGTTTGATATATCGCAATGGGGATTTCCAGTTCCTCAAAATATGCACTTTTCTTTACATGACGTAATGAAGGACAGTTTACAACAAATTTGTAACCATTTATTCACTCTGAATTTTGAAGAACTGATTAATTATTCGATATTGAAAATGTGATTTCAACACGCGTGAATTCAAACGTCCCTCCGCTGTGACGTCAGTGGCTCAATTTGTAATATGATTGGTTGAAGTTTGTGATGGAGGAGACAAAGCCCAGAGTAACTGAGAGACACGCCGCTGTCAAGTCTTTGTAAAATCACTGCATTTATTCATAAATATATTGAGTAATCGTATTATATTTGATGTGATCACTATAATGTTTTTGAAACTTCGTCATATAACAACTTAATTTTCATTAAAGTTGATATAATACTCATTCTCTGGTAATACAAATAATGATGTGGCAACCACGCCTACAAATTATAAATAAAAACATAACCTCTTTTTATTTGTCATTTCGACGTCTTCTCTGCGTACCATAGAATGGCGTTTCTTATAGTCTAGGAGCATTCTATTCTCCTAGGTTACGTCAACGACTGACGACTATACACAGTTGCCAAATCCATAATTTTTCTTACCACTAATCTGCACTTCTCAAAATGAAAATAATTATTGATGCTTCCTAAATTAGAAGACCGGCCTATATATACCAATTCTTACCTGTGTAGACTAGGGATAATTATTTTTAATTGAATTCCTCACCTATCTGCTTTCTTGAACCCTCTTTATCTTCAATTAAGAAGTCGTAAATTGAATAATATTATGAAGCTTTATGTTGTACAAATGAAAATGACATGATGATTAAAAAAAATCTAAAATCAACATTATATTATGATATAATTATGAAAGTGAAAGTAAGGGCTTTTTCAGGCTAATTCTTTTTTTGTGATTTGGCAATGCTGTCATTTTTATATCAGCAGCACGTTATAACGAGTATAACCAATCAAAAATCTCTCTAGCCACTGACGTCACACGATTTCCCGCTTCTTCTGATCGTTTGAATTCGGTAGATTATTTTTGAGTTTTCAATATTTTTTTGAGGGTATATATATTGATGAAGAAAAAATTTAAAAAAAAACACGAATTTCGTGAGAATTCAATAAGTCAAAATATATTTTTTCTGAAAATGACTGGAAATGCCCATCATGTATTACTGAATGGCGAAGGAGCTTGTAATGGAAAACTATTTTTAGGTGTACGATCTCAATGATAATTTGAAACTAAAATGAAATGACATCGCTTCAAGGTCGAAATATCAGTAGAAGGAGAATAATAATAATGATACGTTGAACCTGGACAGGACATTTCATCTCCACATCAGAGAGACGACTCTTTTCCAGTAGCTTCCTGAGCATTGCCTCGAACATTCAACATAAAACAACCAGGCGTACTTCAATACCCTCACACAATACCCTACTTCCATTTAACAACAGTCGACCATACCCTCGTCCTCAAAATCGATACTCTCCACCAAACGATAATTTATGGGATATTCAATGGCCAACTTCAATTCCACGGGCATCATAAATGTTCCAAGAGTTACCGAGTTAAGTACGGTCAGGTGTCAGCGTTACGTCGACATTATGAGGGCGTTTGCACCGTTAGGGATGTCCAACTGTCGAAACTTGGCCGAAATGGGATCGCTGTTTACAAGCTTCGAGTGGATGTCCCTTTTTGCTCGTTAAATATTGACAGGTATATTTAAAATGATATGAGTGAGGTCCGTTTGGAAGGTCTGAGGGGCGGTTGAGGGGGAAAGGGTTCTCTTATTTTTATCGAAAGCTCGTTATGAAAGTTTTAATGGCGGAAGTGATAGTTTATTACGGTCATCGTGGTTATTAATGGTCATATGAGCTCGTATGGCTTCTATGATTGCTTGTTATCCTCGTGAGAGTTAATGATCGATTTACGATATTTTGGTCTTCAATATCTGTTGATGAACGATTCTAATTTTTCACATCAAAACACGGGTTAGTCAACTATTCGAAACCACATCAACACATCTTTTTTTTCACCAACAGTAAAACTTTGCTCGATCTTCGAATCGTAACTCGACAACCTTAAATTCCTGCTGTCGAATTCTCATTTCCGATGAAAAATGGTCCCTAATTCATACCGAACTTTTCCCGACAAACATCCCAAGATATTTCGCCCGCAAGAAATCGAATAACAAAGTGAAGTTCCACCTATAAAGATTAAAGAACGGGGACAAAAGGAAATATGTTGACCGATAAGGTGGATTCTGCAAGCCTTAAATACGTTAGCTACGTAAGATGATTACGAAAGTTGGCTCGTTTCTCCATGGGTACTCGAAAAAGACTCTGGATGTCCTTTAGTCTTTATGGCTTTGTTTACCGGTCCCGTATATACTTTTACATAAGTCGCCGAGAGTGGATCGCAAACATTGCATAGGCATTTATTTACCTGTTTTCATATAACCGTCTATTAGGGGTATTGCGGAGATGAAGGTCTGAGAATAGATGCACTTTGTATTTGCATAAGAAACTGTTGAAAGGAGTGAATAATTTGTGGAATTCCAAAACCGCCCCCTGTCATGGTTTCATATCAATCTAAATACCATTTAATGTATTTAAGACGACTGGTTAGACCTCAGTTTTCTAGGAAAATTTAAACAAAGATCCCTTTTGGAGAGATGAGTATAAAGTATGTTAGAGAAATCATAATTCCAACGTCGTTGTACGAGGATGTATTGATATCTAGTAAGCCTAGACCAATTCCATGCATAAACAAAATATTGCGATACCATATCAAGAAACAATAACTTATTAGAGATGTCAGTGTAGAGTTCGACGTCAAAAAAGTGAACCAGAGTTACGCAATAAATAAAAAAAAGATGTCCACCGAAATAGTAAAAACGAAAAATTTGAGTATCGAGCCATCATCAAGTACCTGTATTTAGAAGAGTTGAGAGGTAAGCAGATGTACGAAGATATGCTTAACATCCTTGGTGATCAATGTCCTTCGTATGCGACCGTGAAAAATTGGACTGCAAGCTTCAAAAGAGGTAAATTTTCCATTGAAGATGATGACCGATCGGGAAGGCCAGTTTCTGTGTCAGTCCCCGAAAATATCGATGCAGTTCATGACATTATTTTATCAGACCGTCGAATTGGGCTAAAACGGATATCTGAAGCACTGAAGATTTCATACGAACGCGTTCTCCATAAAGTTCACGGAAATTTGGACATGTGAAAAATTTCTGGAAAATGGATCCCCGAATGTTTGAATGTTGACCAAAAGCGTGCAAGGGTAGAAGCATCGCGTTCGATCTGTGCTCGATTTGAAAACGATGTAGACTTCTTAACCCGAATTGTTACTATGGATGAGACTTGGGTTCATTTATACGATCCAGAAACAAAGCAACAATCGATGGAATGGCGACACTCTGGTTCTCAAAGACCTAAGAAGTTTCGTGTCCAAAAATCTACTGGAAAAGTTCTTGCTTCAGTTTTTTGGCATTGCCATGGAGTAATCATTATTGATTTTTTGGATAAGGGTAGAAAAATCACTGGAGATTACTATTCGACATTACTGACCACTCTACGGAAAAAAATTAAAGAGAAAAAACGCGGAAAGCTATTCAAAGGTGTTTTGTTTTTACAGGACAACGCCCCAGTACACAAATCTCATGTTGCCATGCAAAAACTTCGTGATTTAGGGTTAGAATTACTAGAACACCCCCCTTATTCACCAGATTTGGCTCCGTCCGACTATCATCTCTGTCCTCAACTGAAAAAAAGTTCAGAAGGTCGTAAATTTTCTTTCAACGAGGAGGTAATAAAAGCTGTGGAGGACTGGTTTGCAGAGCAAGAAGAAACATTTTTTTTGAAACGTCTAGAGACGTTGCAGGTTCGCTGTAATGAATGTATTCAATAAAGAGGAGAATATGTAGCGAAACAAAATATTTTGACATTGAAATTTTGTTTGGTTCTCTAGTAGGCTAAGAATTTTTCAATGTATCCTCGTACCTATCGCTGAAAATGAATTCGATTCAATGATTCAAATGGATTTCGCATCTTTTTCCTTCAGTCCAAGAACTGCACAATTGTTTCCAATTATTTCCCTCCAATTCGATTCGTATCGAATTTCACACTCCGAAGAAATCGCCCGTATCGAATCAGGCGTTCGAGAGAAAACTCGTGCTTTGTCAAAAGACGAAAGAAATAAGTTAAATAAGCACCTGAAAGCGACGAGCTCATTCCGTTTCGAATCGGGCCATCCATGGGAGGCTAATTAGGAGGAGATTCATTATAAACAGTCGTTATGGTAACGGTAGCATGTTTTCTACATGACTGCCACTTTCAGCTTATTGGAAGCATCAATAGGAAATGTTCAAGTCGTTGTAATGAGCCAGTTATTCCAGTCGCCGTTACCAGGGGAGACACCGGGGATGGAAACAGAGCAATCGAGGCCAATCATGAATCAGGATTAGCTGCTGCTGAACTCGGAACAGGTGGGCCAAACTGGAAAATATCAATTGCTATTTCACGGATACCAATAGAACGATGTCCTCCACGTCTTCAAAAAGGCTATTTTTATTGTTGTTCTCTTGGGGAGTAGCAAGTTCAACCCTCATGCACCTGTTGTTGGATTATCGATGAAGTTGAACAAAAATATTATTTACTTATAATTGTTGCATATTTGACTTTGGTATAAGAACGTAGGTTTTCGAGGGCGCTGAATTTAAAGAAAAACAAAGCCAAGTCCTAACTGTTATAGTTTAGAGTTTCACCTGGAATTATTTCCGAAAATGTTAAATTCGAATTGCCATAGCTACCGCTCATTTGTACGTATACACTTGTAAACCGTATATTGTTTATCAGTATTGTCCGAAGTATCGCTTTGAATAATAAAGTCGAAGGGCTAGGACCACCTAAAACACCAAATTGGTCAATATAACAAATATCTGGGAGGATCTAATTGTGTTATTGTATCGGGATGTTGTTCGACTCATTCGAATCTTCAATAATTGCAGTTTTGCGGATCGAAAACACCAATACCTTGAGTGATGTGTGCTCGTAAACAAAACTTGAAAATGAGATATCGAAAAATTAAAAAACGAAAAATTCTGTATTTATGAGGGATATATGGGTGGTTTTGATATCAAAATGTAGGTTTTTGAGGTCGCTGAATTGAATTAAGAACAATTCAGAGCCCTAACTAGCATAGTTTAGATTTTCACCTGTCAAATGGCATTTTTTGAATAATTAGAAATTTTAAACTGTCATAGCGTCCGTCCCTATTACCGCAACCGAGATTGATTTAAATATTGTTGATCAGCATAGTGCCAAGTATCTCTGTGCAGAATATGAGCGTTTTTAAAATTTTTAAATTTTGGGTGAAAAATGCCAAAGGGGTAAGACCCACCAAAAACACCATATTTGTCATCACCACGGAATCCCTGGCGGATCCAAAGTCGTTTTTCGAAAGTGAAGATCTACTACCCATTCGAATCATGCAGAATACCCATTTACCTGATCAGTATCGCCCATACTTTGAGTGCTCTGAGCGTCTGAACAAAACTCGAAACTGAAAAATCGAATTATATAAAACCGAATAATTTGTTACTTATGAGGGCTACATGGACGGTTTTGGTATCAAAATGTAGGTTTTCGAGGTCGCTCCATTCAATAAAAGATATTCCAGAGCCCTAACTAGCATAGTTTAGATTTTCACTTGTCAAATGGCATTTTTCGAAAAATTGCAAATTTCAAACTCTCATATCTTCCGTTCCTATCATCTCCGCCAAAAATTATTTATATCATATGGATCAGCATACCTCAATGTATCACTGTACAAAATATGAGCGATTTGAAAAATCTCAAATTTTGGGTGAAAAATGCCAAAGGGGTAAGACCCCCCAAAAACACCATATTCGTCATCACCACGGAATCCCTGGCGGATCCAAAGTCGTTTTTCGAAAGTGATGATCTACTACTCATTCGAATCATGCAGAATACCCATTAGACTGATCAGTATCGCCCATACTTTGAGTGCTCTGAGCGTCTGAACAAAACTCGAAACTGAAAAATCGAAAAATATAAAACCGAATAATTCGTTACTTATGAGGGCTACATGAACGGTTTTGGTATCAAAATGTAGGTTTTCGAGGTCGCTCCATTCAATAAAGGTTATTCCAGAGCCCTAACTAGCATAGTTTAGATTTTCACTTGTCAAATGGCATTTTTCGAAAAATTGCAAATTTCAAACTCTCATATCTTCCGTTCCTATCATCTCCGCCAAAAATTATTTATATCCTATGGATCAGCATACCTCAATGTATCACTGTGCAAAATATGAGCGATTTGAAAAATCTCAAATTTTGGGTGAAAAATGCCAAAGGGGTAAGACCCCCCAAAAACACCATATTCGTCATCACCACGGAATCCCTGGCGGATCCAAAGTCGTTTTTCGAAAGTGAAGATCTACTACCCATTCGAATCATGCAGAATACCCATTAGACTGATCAGTATCGCCCATACTTTGAGTGCTCTGAGCGTCTGAACAAAACTCGAAACTGAAAAATCGAAAAATATAAAACCGAATAATTCGTTACTTATGAGGGCTACATGAACGGTTTTGGTATCAAAATGTAGGTTTTCGAGGTCGCTCCATTCAATAAAGGTTATTCCAGAGCCCTAACTAGCATAGTTTAGATTTTCACTTGTCAAATGGCATTTTTCGAAAAATTGCAAATTTCAAACTCTCATATCTTCCGTTCCTATCATCTCCGCCAAAAATTATTTATATCATATGGATCAGCATACCTCAATGTATCACTGTGCAAAATATGAGCGATTTGAAAAATCTCAAATTTTGGGTGAAAAATGCCAAAGGGGTAAGACCCCCCAAAAACACCATATTCGTCATCACCACGGAATCCCTGGCGGATCCAAAGTAGTTTTTCGAAAGTGATGATCTACTACTCATTCGAATCATGCAGAATACCCATTAGACTGATCAGTATCGCCCATACTTTGAGTGCTCTGAGCGTCTGAACAAAACTCGAAATTGAAAAATCGAAAAATATAAAACCGAATAATTCGTTACTTATGAGGGCTACATGGACGGTTTTGGTATCAAAATGTAGGTTTTCGAGGTCGCTCCATTCAATAAAGGATATTCCAGAGCCCTAACTAGCATAGTTTAGATTTTCACTTGTCAAATGGCATTTTTCGAAAAATTGCAAATTTCAAACTCTCATATCTTCCGTTCCTATCATCTCCGCCAAAAATTATTTATATCATATGGATCAGCATACCTCAATGTATCACTGTGCAAAATATGAGCGATTTGAAAAATCTCAAATTTTGGGTGAAAAATGCCAAAGGGGTAAGACCCCCCAAAAACACCATATTCGTCATCACCACGGAATCCCTGGCGGATCCAAAGTCGTTTTTCGAAAGTGATGATCTACTACTCATGCGAATCATGCAGAATACCCATTAGACTGATCAGTATCGCCCATACTTTGAGTGCTCTGAGCGTCTGAACAAAACTCGAAACTGAAAAATCGAAAAATATAAAACCGAATAATTCGTTACTTATGAGGGCTACATGAACGGTTTTGGTATCAAAATGTAGGTTTTCGAGGTCGCTCCATTCAATAAAGGTTATTCCAGAGCCCTAACTAGCATAGTTTAGATTTTCACTTGTCAAATGGCATTTTTCGAAAAATTGCAAATTTCAAACTCTCATATCTTCCGTTCCTATCATCTCCGCCAAAAATTATTTATATCATATGGATCAGCATACCTCAATGTATCACTGTGCAAAATATGAGCGATTTGAAAAATCTCAAATTTTGGGTGAAAAATGCCAAAGGGGTAAGACCCCCCAAAAACACCATATTCGTCATCACCACGGAATCCCTGGCGGATCCAAAGTCGTTTTTCGAAAGTGATGATCTACTACTCATTCGAATCATGCAGAATACCCATTAGACTGATCAGTATCGCCCATACTTTGAGTGCTCTGAGCGTCTGAACAAAACTCGAAATTGAAAAATCGAAAAATATAAAACCGAATAATTCGTTACTTATGAGGGCTACATGGACGGTTTTGGTATCAAAATGTAGGTTTTCGAGGTCGCTCCATTCAATAAAAAACATTCCAGAGCCCTAACTAGCATAGTTTAGATTTTCACTTGTCAAATGGCATTTTTCGAAAAATTGCAAATTTCAAACTCTCATATCTTCCGTTCCTATCATCTCCGCCAAAAATTATTTATATCATATGGATCAGCATACCTCAATGTATCACTGTGCAAAATATGAGCGATTTGAAAAATCTCAAATTTTGGGTGAAAAATGCCAAAGGGGTAAGACCCCCCAAAAACACCATATTCGTTATCACCACGGAATCCCTGGCGGATCCAAAGTCGTTTTTCGAAAGTGAAGATCTACTACCCATTCGAATCATGCAGAATACCCATTTACCTGATCAGTATCGCCTATACTTTGAGTGCTCTGAGCGTCTGAACAAAACTCGAAACTGAAAAATCGAATAATATAAAACCGAATAATTTGTTACTTATGAGGGCTACATGGACGGTTTTGGTATCAAAATGTAGGTTTTCGAGGTCGCTCCATTCAATAAAAGATATTCCAGAGCCCTAACTAGCATAGTTTAGATTTTCACTTGTCAAATGGCATTTTTCGAAAAATTGCAAATTTCAAACTCTCATATCTTCCGTTCCTATCATCTCCGCCAAAAATTATTTATATCATATGGATCAGCATACCTCAATGTATCACTGTGCAAAATATGAGCGATTTGAAAAATCTCAAATTTTGGGTGAAAAATGCCAAAGGGGTAAGACCCCCCAAAAACACCATATTCGTCATCACCACGGAATCCCTGGCGGATCCAAAGTCGTTTTTCGAAAGTGAAGATCTACTACCCATTCGAATCATGCAGAATACCCATTTACCTGATCAGTATCGCCTATACTTTGAGTGCTCTGAGCGTCTGAACAAAACTCGAAACTGAAAAATCGAATAATATAAAACCGAATAATTTGTTACTTATGAGGGCTACATGGACGGTTTTGGTATCAAAATGTAGGTTTTCGAGGTCGCTCCATTCAATAAAAGATATTCCAGAGCCCTAACTAGCATAGTTTAGATTTTCACTTGTCAAATGGCATTTTTCGAAAAATTGCAAATTTCAAACTCTCATATCTTCCGTTCCTATCATCTCCGCCAAAAATTATTTATATCATATGGATCAGCATACCTCAATGTATCACTGTACAAAATATGAGCGATTTGAAAAATCTCAAATTTTGGGTGAAAAATGCCAAAGGGGTAAGACCCCCCAAAAACACCATATTCGTCATCACCACGGAATCCCTGGCGGATCCAAAGTCGTTTTTCGAAAGTGAAGATCTACTACCCATTCGACTCATGCAGAATACCCATTAGACTGATCATTATCGCCCATACTTTGAGTGCTCTGAGCGTCTGAACAAAACTCGGAACTGAAAAATCGAAAAATATAAAACCGAATAATTCGTTACTTATGAGGGCTACATGGACGGTTTTGGTATCAAAATGTAGGTTTTCGAGGTCGCTCCATTCAATAAAAAACATTCCAGAGCCCTAACTAGCATAGTTTAGATTTTCACTTGTCAAATGGCATTTTTCGAAAAATTGCAAATTTCAAACTCTCATATCTTCCGTTCCTATCATCTCCGCCAAAAATTATTTATATCATATGGATCAGCATACCTCAATGTATCACTGTGCAAAATATGAGCGATTTGAAAAATCTCAAATTTTGGGTGAAAAATGCCAAAGGGGTAAGACCCCCCAAAAACACCATATTCGTCATCACCACGGAATCCCTGGCGGATCCAAAGTCGTTTTTCGAAAGTGAAGATCTACTACCCATTCGAATCATGCAGAATACCCATTAGACTGATCAGTATCGCCCATACTTTGAGTGCTCTGAGCGTCTGAACAAAACTCGAAACTGAAAAATCGAAAAATATAAAACCGAATAATTCGTTACTTATGAGGGCTACATGAACGGTTTTGGTATCAAAATGTAGGTTTTCGAGGTCGCTCCATTCAATAAAGGTTATTCCAGAGCCCTAACTAGCATAGTTTAGATTTTCACTTGTCAAATGGCATTTTTCGAAAAATTGCAAATTTCAAACTCTCATATCTTCCGTTCCTATCATCTCCGCCAAAAATTATTTATATCATATGGATCAGCATACCTCAATGTATCACTGTGCAAAATATGAGCGATTTGAAAAATCTCAAATTTTGGGTGAAAAATGCCAAAGGGGTAAGACCCCCCAAAAACACCATATTCGTCATCAGCACGGAATCCCTGGCGGATCCAAAGTCGTTTTTCGAAAGTGATGATCTACTACTCATTCGAATCATGCAGAATACCCATTAGACTGATCAGTATCGCCCATACTTTGAGTGCTCTGAGCGTCTGAACAAAACTCGAAATTGAAAAATCGAAAAATATAAAACCGAATAATTCGTTACTTATGAGGGCTACATGGACGGTTTTGGTATCAAAATGTAGGTTTTCGAGGTCGCTCCATTCAATAAAGGATATTCCAGAGCCCTAACTAGCATAGTTTAGATTTTCACTTGTCAAATGGCAGTTTTCGAAAAATTGCAAATTTCAAACTCTCATATCTTCCGTTCCTATCATCTCCGCCAAAAATTATTTATATCATATGGATCAGCATACCTCAATGTATCACTGTGCAAAATATGAGCGATTTGAAAAATCTCAAATTTTGGGTGAAAAATGCCAAAGGGGTAAGACCCCCCAAAAACACCATATTCGTCATCACCACGGAATCCCTGGCGGATCCAAAGTCGTTTTTCGAAAGTGATGATCTACTACTCATTCGAATCATGCAGAATACCCATTAGACTGATCAGTATCGCCCATACTTTGAGTGCTCTGAGCGTCTGAACAAAACTCGAAACTGAAAAATCGAAAAATATAAAACCGAATAATTCGTTACTTATGAGGGCTACATGAACGGTTTTGGTATCAAAATGTAGGTTTTCGAGGTCGCTCCATTCAATAAAGGTTATTCCAGAGCCCTAACTAGCATAGTTTAGATTTTCACTCGTCAAATGGCATTTTTCGAAAAATTGCAAATTTCAAACTCTCATATCTTCCGTTCCTATCATCTCCGCCAAAAATTATTTATATCATATGGATCAGCATACCTCAATGTATCACTGTGCAAAATATGAGCGATTTGAAAAATCTCAAATTTTGGGTGAAAAATGCCAAAGGGGTAAGACCCCCCAAAAACACCATATTCGTCATCACCACGGAATCCCTGGCGGATCCAAAGTCGTTTTTCGAAAGTGATGATCTACTACTCATTCGAATCATGCAGAATACCCATTAGACTGATCAGTATCGCCCATACTTTGAGTGCTCTGAGCGTCTGAACAAAACTCGAAATTGAAAAATCGAAAAATATAAAACCGAATAATTCGTTACTTATGAGGGCTACATGGACGGTTTTGGTATCAAAATGTAGGTTTTCGAGGTCGCTCCATTCAATAAAGGATATTCCAGAGCCCTAACTAGCATAGTTTAGATTTTCACTTGTCAAATGGCATTTTTCGAAAAATTGCAAATTTCAAACTCTCATATCTTCCGTTCCTATCATCTCCGCCAAAAATTATTTATATCATATGGATCAGCATACCTCAATGTATCACTGTGCAAAATATGAGCGATTTGAAAAATCTCAAATTTTGGGTGAAAAATGCCAAAGGGGTAAGACCCCCCAAAAACACCATATTCGTCATCACCACGGAATCCCTGGAGGATCCAAAGTCGTTTTTCGAAAGTGATGATCTACTACTCATTCGAATCATGCAGAATACCCATTAAACTGATCAGTATCGCCCATACTTTGAGTGCTCTGAGCGTCTGAACAAAACTCGAAACTGAAAAATCGAAAAATATAAAACCGAATAATTCGTTACTTATGAGGGCTACATGGACGGTTTTGGTATCAAAATGTAGGTTTTCGAGGTCGCTCCATTCAATAAAAGATATTCCAGAGCCCTAACTAGCATAGTTTAGATTTTCACTTGTCAAATGGCATTTTTCGAAAAATTGCAAATTTCAAACTCTCATATCTTCCGATCCTATCATCTCCGCCAAAAATTATTTATATCATATGGATCAGCATACCTCAATGTATCACTGTGCAAAATATGAGCGATTTGAAAAATCTCAAATTTTGGGTGAAAAATGCCAAAGGGGTAAGACCCCCCAAAAACACCATATTCATCATCACCACGGAATCCCTGGCAGATCCAGAGTCGTTTTTCGAAAGTGAAGATCTACTTCCCATTCGAATCATGCAGAATACCCATTAGACTGATCAGTATCGCCTATACTTTGAGTGCTCTGAGTGTCTAAACAAAACTCGAAACTGAAAAATGGAAAAATATAAAACCGAATAATTCGTTACTTATGAGGGCTAATGGACGATTTTGGTATCAAAATGTAGGTTTTCGAGGTCGCTCCATTCAATAAAAGATATTCCAGAGCCCTTACTAGCATAGTTTAGATTTTCACTTGTCAAATGGCATTTTTCGAAAAATCGGAAATTTCAAACTGCCATAGCGCCCGTCACTCTTACCACAACCAAGATTGATTTATATATTGTTGATCAGCATAGTCCCAAGTATCTCTGTGCAAAATATGAGCGAGTTTAAAATTTTCAAATTTTGGATGAAAAATGACTAAGGGGTATGACCCCCTAAAAACACCATATTGGTCAATATAACAAATATCTCGAAGGATCTAACGGTGTTATTGAATCGAGAAGTTGTTCTACTCATTCGAATCTTCAATAATAGTAGATTTGCGAATCGAAAACACCAATACTTTGAGTGGTGTGTGCTCGTAAACAAAACTTGAAAATGAAATATCGAAAAATTAAAAACCGAAAAAAATTCTGTATTTATGAGGGCTACATGGTCCATTTTGATATCAAAATGTAGGTTTTCGAGGTCGCTGAATTGGATAAAAAACAATTCAGAACCCTAACTAGCATAGTTTAGAGTTTCACCTGTCAAATGGCATTTTTCGAAAAATTGGAAATCTCAAACATAGCGTCGGCCCCTCTCTCGGCAACCGTCAAAAATAGGCGATTTTTGACATTCGAAAATGAGAAATCCTAATTCAGTGTTGCTGAACCACAGATTCGATAGATACGAATCCATACAAGCCCACCTATAATCGACCTATCATTAACCAGCAGAAGAGAGATAGAAGCTCATAATATGCCATCGGTTATAATTTCAAAGTTTCATTAGGAAACATCGGAATATCAAAAACATTCCTGTGATTCGTCGAACCGTACAGCGAATCGATTCAATCAGTCTCGCATATTAATCCGGATGATTGGGTTTTGGGCTTTCATTCCGCGATTTAAATATATCCGAAATTCCTTCATTAAGCGACCAATGGCATTCGAACACATTTATTGTGAATAACCGGCGTTTTGAGGGCTCTAATGAATTCCGGAAATGTTGGAAAATATCAGGATATTTCTAATTACGCCGTTTTAACGTTTGAGTTGAGGGCTATTCATTACAAGTCATCAAACATGGGATGGCGCTTCGCGAGAGCTCCGAAAGAACCAATAATTGAAACTCTGTGAAGTGTGTTTGCGCCTGTATCGTTTGATGGGGCTCAAATGTGCTCGGGGCCTTAATCATGATACTTTCGCTCGCATTCGTGGAGGCTTGGACGCCAACAGCCGGATCTACCAATATTTCAAACTGCGTTGGGAGCTATCAGAATCATCTGAACAAGTTTATGCGCAAGAAAAAAACCCGTATGAAAAATTGCGAGAATCACCATGTAGATTTCGATTGCAATTGGCGCTCAGAAACGGTTTGAACCCTACACTGACCCTTATTGATTTAGCATCTGTCGAATTCAATCGACATCAGTTTTTTATGTACCAATAAAAATGCTCTTATTGCATTTTTATCGCTGACTTTTTGGGTTCATTATAGGTGATATTTATGGCTTTCTATAATGAAATATGGTCCACGGATAGGCTTTTTGGTATTATAGAGGATGCCTAAAGTACGATGCTCAAGAGTGGCTGTTATAAAACTGCTGGTATACAGAATTTCGATGCTTGGCATTACTGTCGGCAGTAACCTTTCCTGGGAGAATCACGTGAGATCCATTGCTAAAGTGCATCCCAAAAACTTGGTTTTCTGTTTCGTGCCAGGAGCTATTTCACCTCAGGTCAGCTGCTTATGATTATAAGGCACAGATTCGACATGTCCTGGAATACTGTTCCCATATTTGGAGTGCTGCACCTAAACACACCCTAAAACTCTTGGATTCCTTACAAAAAAAGGCAATTCGTCTCGTCGGTGATGCCTCGCTTACAAGCTCGCTCACTTCTCTGGAACACCGTAGAAAAGTGGGCGATCTGTCTCTATTTTATAGATATTTCCATGGGCGATGCTCTTCTGAATTATCAGCAATCGTTCCCCCTCTGGCAGTCTCTTCCAGACTAACCCGTCAAGTTAAGTCTTCACACCCCTTCGTGGTAACTTTGGAGACCTGCAGAACCTCTCTCTTCAAAGACTCGTTCATCCAACGAACAGCGAGGCTTTGGAACACATTGCCTAGGGAGGTGTTCCCCGAGGCATATAACCTCCAGAAATTCAAGAAGAATACCAATTCCTACCTGCTTGCCCTTGGTTCTCACGATGTTTTCTGAACATTACAGGATATTCCTTTTCGTGAAAACCACAACATAAAAAAACAGTCCTGTTTTTCAGGAAAACCAAACTGCATTATTCCTCGTACCATATTTTCACCTGTACGATATGGAAACTCGCTCGAATATAGTTTTTCCTCATGATCCCCCTAAACCTACACCAAAACGAAACAGTACAGCTCACTCGAGGTAAGAAACTCCCGCTGATTGCAATTGAAAATCCAGTTTCTACAACGCGACTATTACACTAATTAAAATCGATCCTACATTAGGTATAATCACAATTATCTCGAAATCTCTTTGTCTCAATACAATTAGTGCTGAAGCCGGCAACAAACAGTAGAATGGAGTTTATACTGTTTTAATTTGAGCGAGTATATACGAATATTCTCTCTAATTGGACTAATTAGACATTTCGCCTGACTAAACTTGACAGAAATAAAGCAAGTTAACCTGTTATACACCTCAATTATATCGCTCGCTCGTTTTATGGAGTCTGTTTCTTTCGGAATTTTATGTGCTTCAATTTCCTCGCAGTTCTGTTGACTTTTGATGTTGCTATGACGTTACAGCATGGATTGGTCATAGTGTCACATGGAAATAAACCAAAAAACTCATGATAGAAAGAGGACATTGGAGGAATTCGCTTCTATTTTTAATTACATTAAAAGAGTTACAAAATGGTGAATGCACCGGTTCATAAAATAGAGAAGAAATTCTCATCGTCAAAACTTCTTGCCGCATTACAACTCCAGAATTCACCTGTTTCTGAATTCACTGGATCTAAGCCCCACGGAAACCTACGAAAGAGAAATCAAAACATCAAATAGACCAACTTTTTTCAACTTTCATTTCCATCCATTCGTTTCAGCGAACGGAAAGTTTCTTCCTCAACAAAAGCCCTAATTGTTTTGAATACAACATCATGTAAAGCGTTCGCGAATGTGTACACTAGGAATGGAAAGTAATTAAAATTCCTGGAGACGACGGTAAACGGCGTAAGATGTAATTAAAGTCCGGATTCTCCAAAATGAATACCTACAACTGACGTGGAACGGTGACACATAAAGGTACGTTATGCTCGCCTGCAGTCGGTGGAGTTTCTCAGCAAGAGTTTCAAAGAATGCCACATTCAGCCGAGGCTGGGTTTGAGAAAGGCATCGAGAGGAAATAGTGAGAAGTTTGGTATTTTATTCCAGAGTTGTTTTGAAGAGTCCCTTTTGTTCTACGCGTCAACAAACATACAATATGAATTGAGTACTGCGCTAAGTGAATCTTCCCGCGGAACAAACATCCTGTGAACAAGTCTGTTAACAATATTAGAACGAAGGAATTCACCCTAAAACACTAGCAGATACAGAGAGTTTTTCAGGAGGGGCATGAATTTTTTCTAGGAGCCCATATGGACGATCAGTATCACCCATACTTCGAGTGCTGCGAGCCTCTGAACAAAACTCGAAAGTGAAAAATGGAAAACATAAAACTGAAAAAATTCATGTCAAAGAAGGACTATATGGTGATGTTCGAAATCTAAATATAGGTTTTCGGTGACGCTGAATTCAATAAAAAATAATACAAGCCGCTATCTATCATAGTTTGGATTTTCATCCGCGAAATTACATTTTTTCGAAAAATCGAAATTTCAAACCGTCATAGCTCCCGTTTCTGTGGTCGTATCCAATTTTTGTTTTTATATTGTTAATCAGCATTGTCCCAAGTAGCCAACACGGAATTCCTGGGAAGTACAAAGTTGTTATTCGATCGTGAAGGTCTTCATTTCATTCGAATCTTTCAGAATACCCATTTTGCTGATCCATAACACCAAAACTCTGCATCTGTGAACCACTAGCGAATCCAGACAGTTTTCCAGGGGGTAGGGGCATGAATTGATAGAAATTTTCTGCCAACATCATAGGAGTGAAAGACTCAAAATGAACTTTCATATTGAAAGTATTAGGGATCGATTGAACTGCTATAAAGGCCCCTCCTGTTTTATCTGCTATAGTGCCCCAAAACTAGATATTCTTCGACAACCATTCTCCAAGTATTCACCTATGGATATTGAAAAATGTAGATCTTGTCCTTTTTAAAAATAACGTAAAAATGAAATAATATCTAGATTTCGATGGAAACAGTTTTCCCTAAAATCATGTGGAGTTTGAGACCTCAAACGACGTACAGCATCTGTCAAAATGATCCTGAAATTCAAGTCGTACAGCAAAACTGCAAATTCCACATTAATATTCCGAGCCTCTACCGTTGCCATGAAAAACAACCCATTTCAATATTTGACTAAATGTAAAGCACGTCTTCGTCGCCAATGGAGCGAAGGAAAATCTCTACCCTCCTCCACATCTGGTAGTTCGCAGTCATGGTCCTCATCTAGGATGCGAAGTGAAAGATCCTTGTTATCGCACGTACATCGTCTTTATTTAAATCCATTGGCGGAAGGCGTTTGCACGATCGCCCGTGTCTATCGTGAATTCGGGCTACATTTTCCCGGTATCTCCTGCCGACATGCTGGAAAAACACGGAGGTGGGTATTCACGTGGCCGTTTTCCGATCCTTGCCAAAACATACGCTCGAGAGAAAGCCTTCCGAATCGATTTTACCAATAGCAGTTAGCCTGGATTCATAAAAATTAACTTTTCGTCTTTCTGAGAAAACTCTCTTTTCTATCCGTGAATGGAAACCTCATTTGGAACCAAACAAATCTCTGATGCGAATCTTCCCTATTCTGACTTGTCCGCACATTTCCAAGGACTGATTCCTTCCAGGCAGAAGATAATAGACTATAAAACAGGAGGAGCCGCTATCAGCCAAATAGGTCTCCTTGCGGCTCTAAGGGGGAACATCTTATAAAATGTTTATTGTATGCATCCGGAGAATAAGAGAATGGGAGCAAAGAAACGGATGGTAATAAGAAGAAATGAAATGAACGGATATTCTTTCAGGCCTCTTGTTCCAGATGAGAGATACCCCTGTAATAGTATATTCTAAAAACTAGTTGCAGAATGGGCTCCTTTTCCAATACGAATGCCAACGCATGAGTGTTGAAATTGCCTTCTGCAACGAGTATTAGACGATATTTTCTCTACTTCAGTCAAGTTTTATGAAATACTGTTGAAATTAAATGAAATATTCAGATTATACATCCTACTGACTTTTGCATTGTATCTTGGCGGTTTGTGTGACTGTTACGAAATTTGACAGATCGTACGTTTCGAATTTTAGAATCATTTATAATTACGCATTGAATTCGTGAATTATGTTTGAAGAAATTGATTCAACACCTCCAGAATCAAGAAAAATTGCGAATAATGTTGCGAATAATTTAATACCTCAAAAATCCTAATCCATGTATAAAAAAAAATACGAAAAACTTGTTAAGTGGTCTAAAGAGAATTCGGTTATTTGAAATTCAGGTAATGTTTTGTTAGCGTATTTTGAAAAACGTATTTATGAATTAGGACATATAAATGTTCTGAATTGTGGTGAACTTATTCAATGTAACGGAGTATGGCTCAGAAATTGATAAATAAAACATTTCAAACGAGTATTGATTGAGAAAATAGAAGAAAACTAGCTATGAAACTACGTATAACCTAACCTTCCAAACGGAAACTTTGGAATTTTTTTTGCAAAAACTAAGAGGATTGCCGACTTCTCGTTATCATTTTCGTAATCTGTTACCCAAACTCAGTGAGTACAATTTTTTTCACTTTTCCAACATGATCTTTTTAATTCTAAACAATTACCAGGACATTGGATAGGATCGGAAGCCAGTGCTGACAACTACAAAACGAAAAATATAACTGCAAATAATGCTGTAATGTATTCATTACAGTACTGTTCTTAGTACTGTAATGAAGTCATTACGATACTGACATAGAGAAATATTCATTATAAAGATGATTTAAAACATCCCACTTCTCATTATCATTCATTCTATCGACAATCGGTTTATTCTCCTTCTAGTGACTTTTATTTCTTGGATCATGTCAAAGTCTGGGGCAATGTGCGTCTGAATATACTTGTTAATCGTGAGAGGTATCAATTCAAGCTAAGGAATTAAAATTGTGTACCTAGTTAAATGTGGAAAAGGGATTGCCAAACTATAACAACAACAATTTTATTCGTATGGGTTTATATTTTAAACAGATGGGTTTTAAAACCGAATTCCGGATAGAAACATTGGAATGCAAATTCTACGGTAAACTATCGTGTTTGCTCTTCATGCATTAAGCATGAATTGAATATAATAATACCAATCTGAACATGAATTCGTTCGCTCATAGTGGAATATTCGCGATTAATATACTCCATAAAGTACATTTTCATATATGTTTCACCAGGAATTTTGATGGAGGCAACAACAATTCGGAATGTGATTTGGTCGATTTGATTGAATGAAAGAATCTATAGGTTGAACTTTGCATTTCCCCAAAAATTAAGAACTAGATGAAAAAATCATAATTTGGAAAAAAAATTTCTCTATTTCAGTATCGTAATGACATCTTTACAGTACTAAAAACAGTACTGTAATGAACTCATTATTGTTTTCAGTTATATTTTTCGTTTTGTGGTTGTCAGCACTGGCTTCCGATCCTATCCAATTTCATGGTAATTATTTAGAAATAAAAGGATCGTGTGGAAAAGTGAAAAAATTTGTACTCACTAAGTTTGGGTCCCAGATTACGAAAATGATAACGAGAAGTCGGCAATCCTCTTAGTTTTTGCGAAAAAAATCCCAAAGTTTCCGTTTGGAAGGTGAGGTTAGACGTAGTTCTATAGCTAGTTTTCTTCTATTTTCTCAATCAATACTCGTTGGAAATGTTTTATTTATCAATTTCTGAGCCATACTGCGTCACATTGAATAAGTTCACCATAATGTAGAACATTTATATGTCCTAATTCATAAATACGTTATTCCAAATACGCTAACAAAACATTACCTGAAATTCAAATAACCGAATACTCTTCAGATCACTTCACAAGTTTTTCGTATTCTTTTTCATACATGGATTAGAATTTTTGAGGTATTAATTTATTCGCAACATTATTCACAATTTTTCTTAATTCTGGAGGTGTTAAATTGATTTCTTCAAACATAATTCACGAATCCCATGCGTAATTGAAAATGATTTGAAAATTCGAAACGTATGATCTGTCAATTTTCGCAACAGTCACACCAACTGCCAAGATACAATACAAAAGTCACGAGGATGTATAATCTGAATTTTTCATTTAAATTCGACAGTTTTTCACAAAACTTGACTGAAATAGAGAAAATATCGTCTAATACTCGCCGCTGAAGGCAATTCCAACACTCATGCGTTCGAAAACTCGCTCCTTCGTCGCTCGTTTTCGATTGTCACGTGTACGAGTTGGAATAAGAGCCCATTCTGCAACTAGTATTAGAATAAAGGTACTATTATAACATTGCCAATATGAAATGATACAAGGAAAGGAATATGGAATAAACGAAACGAACCGCAGTTGAAAACATGAAATATCATTAGTAGTATTCGAATTACTGACTGAAACAAGTTCTTAGATAACCGGGGCATCCGCCAATTTATATATCAGCCAATTTTTACATTTTATAGCTTTTTTTTGTTTATTCTTCGTTTTTTCGCCAGCGTTGAAAGTTGTCAGAAAGAATTGGTGTTAAGTGATACATCCTGATAGTCAAGCTGTTATCAAAGCAAAGAAAGCAAGAGAATTATAGGAGGAACGAGAACTTGGCCTTTTTGATGAAGCCCTCCCAGATACTGGATTTCATTTAAGTTCGGGGGCTGAAGGAGGAGCTTTTGACACTTTTCGTAGGCAATATCATGATCTGAAAGTTCCTTCTGAACCATTTTCATGATAAAAATTGTGTAGCAGAGAGCCACACGAAAATTTATCTCTATGTCTATTTTTACGGGACTAATTCCAATTGAACCAGACGCCCACATGTTTTTTTGAATTCCCTTTTGTTTCGGGCCAATTTCCGCGAAATTCTTCGAAACCGTCCAGCGTCATGAATCAGTTCATTACTCCAAAATATCGAGCATCGGATTCGATAATTCATCTCGCGTGTCCCGCGAATATCATCACATATCGATAGCCGTAACTAATTTAGACCCGTCCATCTCTGCGCAATATTCGCCTGCATATATTCAGTTTAATTAAAACGTAATTCGATACGCGAATTTAAATTCGATCCCACGGACATAATTCATAGTAACGATATTTATTTGGCTCGCATTCGGGTATTTGGTCGCGTGTGCGTGCATGCCGGATCGGATTGCTTTTAATAAATATGCAAATAAAAATTATGTTTAAGGGGTAGGGCAAACATCATGAACTCGATGTTAGGGAGTGTATGTGGGGGTAATATTGATCAGATTCGAGTTACATCCCTGTCGTGCATGGGGCGGCGTGTGGTGATGGCGGAATATGGACTCCACCTGAGTACCCCGGTGAACTACATGTATTATTATGATACACCGTCATCATTCACTGCCCACGACTAGGTTTCATCGCCTGTTTGATAGTTCGCGCTCCATTATTCCGGAGTAAATGGATTCACTATCTTGGTGACCATTCACACCTACGACAACCCATTTCTCTGCCTACAGACCAATGAGATAATCTTTGAGATTGGGCATTCGATGTTTGACATGTGTTTCCCAATTCAAACTTGTCCTGCAATAAATGTCACCATATATTTAATTTTATGAGCTTTTACGAGAACTGAATGAATGTTCACAGGACATGGTTATTGTCTCAAAAAACCAGATGAATTTCCCGAACTCAACATAGTATCTTGGGTTGAAAACACTTTCAATAAATGACCCATAAATCAGTTTAAAGAATGCTTAAACAAGGAACGAAAATTGTAAACCAAGGCATATGGAACAAATATTGCAGTACAAGCGATTGATCCCTTCTTGTTAAAAATCTATTTATCTAAAGGGTGTTTCAAATTGTGCGGTTTTTTTTAAATGAATAAAACATATCATTTGCATTCATTTTCAAAAACTTTTTATTGCTAATTGAAGATTAGTTATGACATTTATGTACGAAAAATAATATCTGTTAAATGGCCTTCTCTTGCAGCTCTACAGACGTCCACTCTTTTGTTGAAATTTCAAATGATATTTTGACATAATTGAGGCTCTATCTCACTAATGACACCAATAATTTCATCCCTTAATTCAAGAATCGATTGCGGATTATTCTTATGCACCTGGCTTTTCACATCACCCCAAAGAAAATATTCCAACGGTGTCAAATCACATGATCTTGATGGCCAATTGACATCGCTGTTTCTGGAGATTATTCGTCCAGGAAATTTTAGTCTCAATAAATAAATTTTGTCATTCGAAAAGTGAGGTGTAGCGTCTTCCTGGTGAAACCAAATATCCTCTAAATTTATATTCATTAATTCAGGCCACAAAAATTCGATTATCAGCCGACGGTATCGATCACCACTGACAGTTACAGCTTCACTAGCCACATTTTCAAAGAAGTAAAGATCCAATTACACCACCTGGCCATAATTCATACCAAACAGTGACTCGTTGAGGATGAGGTTTCTCATGAATAATTCGTGGATTTTCCTCACCCTCAGATACGACAATTTTTTTCATTGATATAGCCACCACGTTCAAAATGTGTCTCATCGGAAAACGTAATTTTTTGATAAAAATCAGCTGGTTGTTCATCGATTAAATTGAGAAATGAACGACGTTTTAAATGATCTAATGGCATTAGTTCCTGTGTTATGGGAACCTTATATGCCTTCAGAGCTAAATCTTTGTGTAAAATACGCCATGTTGTGGACCCACTAAGTCCAACTTGTTGTGAACGTCGTCTCATGGACATTTCAGGGTCTTCAGCAACACTTTCACGAACCAAATCAATACTTTCTTGTGAACGACCGCTTCGACTGCATTTTTCACTTTTTTGGTCTTCCACCGAACCGATCTCTTGAAATTTTTCAATAATTCGACCAATAGTGCTTTCAGATGGACGATTATGTAAGCCATAAAATTCACGTCATTTTCTAAAAACACTTTTCACAGAACGCTGATTTTCATAAAATAATTCAACAATTTGAACGCGTTGCTGTATCGTGTACTAAGCCATTTTTATAAATGTCATTCATCACATTTTCCGAATGTCAAAATACCCAGACGAGTTCAGTGCGCCATCTATATTTTATTCATTCTTGAAAAAAAGGCGCAAAATTTGGAAAACCGCTATAAAACTTATTTTGAACAAGACAGCTCAATTTTTATGTCCAAAGGACTTTTATTTTGTCTAGTAGTGAGACGCAACAATAATAAAGACTTAGACTCAGAGAAAAGAAAACTAAATTATGAAAAACACAAAGGCGACGATGAGATTCCTTAAAGGAAAGAGATATCTGCTTCCATCTTCCCGTGATACAATCAGAACGCGCCAAAACCCAGGCTCCTTTCGTCCCCCCTTCTACCCCCCCCCATAAGAAAACCCAGCGATACACAACATATCCCGACTATAAAAGCTACAAGCCCTATTGATCGTCCTGATGGCGTTCACAGTTAATTACATGGAAATTTCCGAGTTTATTAGATGCAAGTATGTGCGCGGGAATTTCCAATTCGAGCGAGGCTTCTTGCGAGGTACGACGGAGCATTCCTCCATCGGTTCCAGGCTCCGTCTTGGTAGGCCTCCTCTCCCTCCTTCCGCATCCCCCTTAGAGTTGGCGGACGTTCTTTCCCCCAGATATAATTTTATTCCGCTACGTTTTCCGCTTCTGCCCCATATTTATGATCGATTAGGTTTGGGAGTTGTAGGGAGGGGGTTTCTTTGGGATGTCTCAATGCTGGTGGGGGTAGATGACATTTCGAGGGTTTGTAGCTGGAACGAGCTCATGATGTCCTCTCGAAGACTATAAATTAAAAACTGCCTTGATTCTTTGTGGCGACTCACTGTTCACCTTTCTAACAACAAAGGGGGGCACTCGGAATTTTTTTAGAATTTCACTTCTCAAATTCCCGTCTGATATTGAGAGAAAGAACATTCAGTTATCAACAATGGGGATTTCCAGTACCTCAAAATATGCACTTTTCTTCACATGACGTAATGAAGGACAGTCTATAGCACATTTGTAACCATTTATTCACTCTGAATTTTGAAGAACTGATTAATTATTCGATATTGAAAATGTGATTTCAACACGTGTGAATTCAAACGTCCCTCTGCTGTGACGTCAGTGGCTCAATTTGTAATATGATTGGTTGAATGTTGTGATGAAGGAGACAAAGCCCAGAGTAACTGAGAGACACGCCGCTGTTGTCAAGTGTTTGTAAAATCTCTAAATTTATTCATAAATATATTCAGTAATCGTATTATATTTGATGTGATCACTAGGTATAATGTTTTGAAACATCGTCATATAACAACTTAATTTTCATTCAAGTTGATATAATACTCATTCTCTGAAAATACAAATAATGATGTGGCAACCACGACTAAAAATTATAAATAAAAACATAACCTTCTTATTTGTCATTATTCGACATTTCGACGTCTTCTCTGCGTACTATAGAATGGAATTTCTCACAGTTAAGTCTAGGAGTATTCTTTATTCTATACTCCTAGGTTAAGTCAACGACTGACGACTACATGGTCCCTATACACAGTTGCCAAATCAATAATTATTCTTTCCACTAATTTGCACTTCTCAAAATGAAAATAATTATTGATGCTTCCTAAATTAGAAGACCGGCCTATATATACCAATTCTTACCTGTGTAGACTAGGAATAATTATTTTTAATTGAATTTCTCACCTATCTGCTTACTTGAACCCTCTTTATCTTCAATTAGGAGGTCGTAAATTGAATGATATTATGAAGCTTTATGGAGTACAAATGAAAATCTCGTGACGATAAAAGAAAAACATCCAAAATCAACATGATATTATTATATTATTAGAAAAGTGAAAGCAAGGGCTTTTTCAGGCTAATTCTTTTTGTTTCGATTTGGAAATGCTGTCATTTTTATATCAGTAGCACGTCATGACGAGTACAACCAATCAAAAATCTCTCCAGCCACTGACGTCACACGATTTCCCGCTTCTTCTGATCGTTTGAATTCGGTAGATAATTTTTTAGTTTCCAATATTTTTTAAGGGTATAAATTGATGAAGAAAAAATAAAAAAAAATCACGAATCACATGAGAATCCAATATGTCAAAATATATTTTTCTGAAAATGACTGGTAATGCCCATTGTGTATTCAGCTGACCCTGGTTACCTAACCCGGAATCTGTTCCAATGTTCGGAACATTGTTTGAATTCGTCAACAAGAATTGATTCACTTGTAGGTAATATTATTTCCATTTGAAAGTGGGATCACAGGGTCCAGGGATAAGGACAAAACCAGTGAAACAACTTGTTCAATACTATCCCTGTGATCCCACTTTCAAGTTCATTCTGAGGACGTGATATCATTCAATATTATTTCCATTCTCCGATACCGATAACAACACGCCACTGGACCTTTCAAAGTTAGATTCTGCAATGTTGCCACGGCATTATAAAAAGATATTGCTATCCTTTATGCTTTTTTCGTCCCACTCATTGAAAACTGGCTAAATTTCGGCTTCACCAATTTTCGAATTCATGAATGAGATGCTGTGTCTCCTCTTCCTATGGTCTAAGGTTAATACAATGCTCCGTTTGCGTACATACTTTGGAATTATCACACAAAACACCGATGGAATCTCGTCCTCGCTACCTCAATTCCCAAAAAAAAAATTAATCGCCAATTAGCCAAATTTGGGATGCCCGTTCAACTGGAGGGCCTCAAATTCCCGAAGTAATACCGTCCGTAGGGATTATTTCTACCGCGCAATTAGCTCTGAAGAGGACGGGATGGATAGGGAACAAGTAGAGGCTCAAATACTTCACTCATAATTGACTCTCATTGTTTCAATAAGTACCTATTGAGATGAAGGCAAAACATTATTTCCCCGGTTCCCCGACCCCTTCAGATCCTCGGGGTGGGTAAAAGAAACATATTAACGAATGAAATTTAACAACTTCTCCTAGGATACGCTCGGGAAATAAAGCTTTGTCAAGGATTTCATGGGGGAGAAGCATTCGTAATATGATTTTTGCTGACGCTCATCTCCTCCTTCCCTCTGTGCCGTTTGTGCCGTCTCGTTTGGGTGAAGCATTGTAATCCGGTCTCAAAAAGAGCGCAGTTTCTTTTTTGATCAAATATTGAGGAGGTGGGGCCCGGAAATACGGGACATTATTCGGTATTATGGCATATTGTTTCTTCGTTCTTTTCTGTTTCCTTCAATTTAAGACTTTTTTCTGGCCATTTCGTCCAAGAGCAACGTTGAGAAATCAAAAGTATCATAATGAAATTCTTTATGAAGAACATGTGATGGTGAGATCAGAATAGTTTAGTCGAAATGCATAAATATTTATAATAAATGGTCAAAGAGCAATTATTACAATTTGCACCATTAATTCCAATGGATTCAAAAGTTTTTACATCAGTAATGGAGATTAACAGTAACTCAAAATATGCACTTTTCTTCCCATGACGTAATGAAGGGCAGTTTATAACACATTTGTAACCATTTATTCACTCTGAATTCTGAAGAACTGAATTATTCGATATTGAAAATGTGATTTCAACAAGTGTGAATTCAAACATCCCTCTGCTGTGACGTCAGTGGCTCAATTTGTTATATGATTGGTTGAAGTTTGTGATGGAGGGGACAAAGCCCAGAGTAACTGAGAGACAAGCCACTGTTGTCAAGTCTTTGTAAAATTTCTGAATTTATTCATAAATATATTCAGTACTCGTATTATATTTGATGTGATCCCTATAATTTTTTTGAGACATCGTCATATAACAACTTAATTTTCATAAGAGTTGATATAATAATCATTCTCTGAAAATACAATAACTGATGTGACAACCACGCCTACAATTTATAAATAAAAACATAACCTTCTTATTTGTCATTCGACATTTCGACGTCTTCTCTATAGAATGGCGTTTCTTACAGTTAAGTCTAGGAGTAGTCTATACTCTATATTCTATACTCCCAGGTTACGTCAACGACTGACGACTATTCACAGTTGCCAAATCCATAATTATTCTTACCACTAATTTGCACTTCTCAAAATGAAAATCATTATTAATGCTTCCTAAATTAGAAGACCGGCCTATATATACCAATTCTTACCTGTGTAGACTAAGGATAATTATTTTTAATTGAATTTCTAACCTATCTGCTTACTTGAACCCTCTTTATCTTCAATAAGGAGGTCGTTAATTGAATGATATTATGAAGCTTCATTGAGTACAAATGAAAATGTCATGATGATAAAAGAAAAACATCAAAAATCAACATTGTATTATGATACTAGTTTGGGCCCGGCGATCAATATATTAGGTAGATTCGCATTTTAGGCAGATCCACCTTGTAGGTAGATTCGCCTTATAGGTAGATTCGCCTTTCTCGACAGATGCTCCTTTGAAGTTAGATTCGCATTGAACTGCAAAAAAAACCAACAGTAAAGCAAGGAGAAGAATTTTTTGAGATAAGTCAAACTCTATCGAGTAACCTTGACAACCATAACCTAAAAAAAATGATGGATTTTTTAAGGGTATAAATTGATGAAGAAAAGATTTAAAAAAAAATCACGAAATACGTTAGAATCCAATATGTCAAAATATATTTTTCTGAAAATGACTGGAAATGCCCATTGATGGTTTTTGGTAAACCAGTGATCCTGTTTGATTGTTGGCACCAAAAATTGCTTCAGATATTTTTTTCTTTTGCTCTTTCGGATTTTCGAAGTAACCTTCAGCAACGACCTCTATCCAAGAGGAAACCTTGTTAGATCTGCTCATAACCGAAGTATCAATGGCCATAGAAGTATTAAAATCTGTCTACTCTTTCCATTCAATACAGAGGGACGGCAGAGGAAGCAATTTCCAGATTTGGGAGGGATCTGTATGCCAATCCCCCCTCGAGATTCCGACAACACAAGGACAAATTCTGAGAGCTCCTGTGGGCCCCCGCAGCTTTCGCCTTGGAAATGAGATCACCAAGTTCATTCAAACTTCGCGGAGCAAAAACGTTTCCACGCTTCACGGGCGCATATTTGCAAAAGACAGGTCTTGTATCGGGAGCGCGTGTCATAACAGCTCTCCATGTTATACACTTCCCAGAATATTCGAAGACACAGAGAGGATTGACGTGTTTTCAATTTCGCAGCAATTTTTCCGGCAGACTGCTCTTTGAAAGTGTTAAATGTCGAGGTGAAGGGCAAAAATGTATTTGTGAATTATTGCGCCGTTTGGATGTAACGACGTATTGCTGGAGACCTGTCAATGGCAAGATTCCTAAGAGGGGTTGAAGGATGAAAGGACCTGGAAATATTTCAGAAGGTTTTCTGTATGGGGTCGCAGTTTGGAATTTATTCCTTGAGAATTGATCGAATGTTGACAGGGGCATAATAGGAAATCAGTTTGTAAGGTTAAACTGGGATCTTGAAACATTCAACTGGAAGATTTGATGAAAGAATCTCGAAAATGTTTTCCTTTGTATAAATCCAAATAATTATAACACTATTGGAGTAACTTCAATAGACTTGAGATGTGTGGAATTTCTTCATTTAATTGAATTCTTGACTCGATGAATTTTTTATAAACCGCGACAGTATCAAAGGGCCTCTATCTATAGATAATTCAAATACCAGAGCTTTTATTACATGAAAATACTGTAATCAATAACGTTTATGGCTATATTAGGAGCATTTCCCTTTGGTCGGGACTCGGGATCATAATATATAGGTAGAATATTTCAGGTAATAGTTTCTGGAATCCACTCATACAGGATAGGCGGCTGCATCATATATTACGTATTGATTAAGTATCAGAATTACTAGGAAGAGTAGACAATCTTTAACCTCATATTTGTTCTAATCTTTTCCCTGTCTGTACTATACAGGGTACTCCAGAGTAGGTGTCATAAATTCATAAGGTTGTAATAAATTGAAATATTTGACCAGTGTAGACTTCTGAATTTATATTCATGTATTCGACAATTACTTTGTGTAATTGTTTCACCAAGAGTTATGTGAGGAATCAATCTCAATTACTTTGTTGCTTATCGGTATGGTACAGGATGTTGGCGAGAAGATATCGATTGAAATTATTGATTTTCAGTTTAAGTTTCTCATGAGACTCAGACGATATCAGAAAATCGTTCCACGAAAGCGGTTACGCTAAATGCGTACGATAGCAGAAAAATTCGAAGCTAGAATCGTGGGATTTGCAACGTGGCAGTACCGAAAGTTTTATAGGAAATTGCATCATCCTTTCAGAACCCAGGTGGGAAGAAGGAAAATCTGCAATTTGATTGGTTTTCAAAAAACGAAGAAGGAAAATCTTCAATTTGAAAGAACAAACAAAAATTTTCTATCCAATATATTGCCACTGAAATAGAGGAAAATATTCTCCCATTTCCAGAACGTGGATTGTTTATTTCTCGAGAAACTTAGGAGGGCCAGCACTTTGGACGATGTGTTCTCCAACAAATAAAATTTAAATATTTCGAAAAGCAGCCAATTCAACAAACTCCTCTCTGTCGCTTCGGGACAACAAGTTTCGAACTACAAATTGTACAAAACCGTCGGGTTGTGTGAACTGTTCGATTGCTTTCGACCACACAATCATGCCTGCGTTGTTATACTCGGTGTCTGGATATTCTACCCCCAGCAATCTTTAGCGATTACTATTCGCTCCGCTGTCATTACCACATGTCCTACACGTCCATGTTATTTCGATGTGAAAGCCTTCCTATTTGCGGCTACAGCCACTGCGATGTAGGACGGATCGATGCCCAGAGAAATTATTGTTCGGTGGAATAATTACAAGGGGAGTTTTTTCCTGGAGTCGATACGGGTCGATGTCAAAGTGTTCGCAGCTTACGCCCTAACAACTGCTCCGGAATGAGTCCATGAATGAGGTCGAGCTTCGGGAGAGGATGCATAATTATGTTCCTTCCTATGAAGCCTCAAGGAGCCTACAGGTTTAGGAGAAAGGGGATCTCAGTTGGAAGACAGAACGTTCTTAGTTTAGGCTAATGGTCGAATCTCAAAGAACCACAAAGGACATGTCATATTTTCATTACTTCACTCTGACGTCTTCTCCAAGTTTAAACCGACCAAAACTTCGAAAACTAGACACCAAACGTGTCTGCCAACAATCGAAACTGCCGAGGACGAACTCAAAGACGACTTTCCAAATCGTGATGCGACTAAACGACCGGGCCTATCAAAATTCCGACCGTTGGTCCGAATCGCAGGCTTGTACTACGAAAGTAAAACTGTGATACTGTCCGAGTGTTGTCTGAATATCCCCCAGATGACCCCAGGCAATTTCTGCGTTTAAATATGTAGAGGACGACGTTTGAAGCCGTTTTATTCCGTCGTTTTGGTTTATCTTTCATGTCCTCGGAAATATTCTCCTGACAGCTGCCGAGAGGTCATGACTGCTGGAGGGATAAGATGGGGGGGAGGGACGGATTTGATTTCTCTTTCTCTCAGCAGGAGACTGCGATGACGTCAGATGAAAATACGTTCATTAGTGGATACCTAGTGGTAGCTGAATCCCGAAAATTCATCCTCGTATACAAGGTATGGCCACCTGGTGCATCAATACCAGCTTGGCATCGTTCTTGCATGTTTTCCATCGAATAGTTGAGGAGATTTTGCTTCATTTGTCGCCAAAGTTGTGCCAAAGGATCTCGAAGCATCGAGGAATCTTTGTAGTTGGTCCCAAGCTTGCTGAACTAGATTTACTTCAGGAGATATGTTATACCACTTCTCTAGCAGTTATCATCTGGTGGAATATATGTGCCAGTGCATTATTTTAAATTTAAATAAGCTTCTGGACTTCATGAAGACATAGTCTGTGTGTTATTAGAAAAATTTGAAACCCTTATGGCATTTGGAAGACTCTGATTAGCATTTCTGCAAGTGCCGAGAGATTGTTTTCTCTCTGGAAGAGTTTCATACGTTGTGTCACTGGGACTACCACTTCTGACTTCTTGACGAACAGTTTCAGTGTCAAATTTTCGTGACAGTAAACTCGATATCACACTTTGGATTACACATGGACACACATGTTTCGAGATATAAATCTGTCGAAATCCCTGGTAGGTGCCTCGACATTACCGAAATTCAAACCGCAAAGCAACGAGAGTTGGAACCCTCTGACAGATCCTAACTCAACTCCGGAAACTCCGGGAGAACTAATTTCGACTGCGTCTACAGATATATATTATAAATAACCGACAAAGATTAAAAAAGGGAATTACAAATTCTTGATATCTCGAAGGAGAGCACGCTCTTGCTCAGCGCCTTCAACAATTCCAGGAATGATGAATGTTTTCTCGGTTATGTTCAAAAGTCGTTAATAATACGAAAAACTGGCGTTCGCTCCGGTTGGATAATAACTCCTGGAGTCTACCCAAAGTTCGGAACTGCTGCCTTTGGAGATGGATACGCTGTCGTGATGAATTCTTGACAACCCAATAAGCAACCTCACTGCACACTACAGTCCTGGAGATATTCTCCAGAGAAGTGTCATGTTATGCATCTCCCATTCCTGTAACGCTGCCCTATGGTGGTCCTCTTCAAGGCCAAAGAACGGTTAAGGACCACCATGTTCAACCTTTGATGCACTTCTCAAAAGTTCATCAGCCTTTTCACTCCATTCAATGCCGTGGTGCCCTGGTACCCACAAAAGAGTCACTTGGTTGCCTGTGGTCAGTTGCTCCATGGTACTGTGCAATTATCAGTTGAGCAGTGATCTCTGGCTATTGGATTCCAGAGCCTCTAGTGTTGATGGGCTGACTTTGGCGGAGTTAATGGGCAACTATTTGAGATTTTTGTTCTGCCTTAGACATAGACAGCCAGTATTTCCTCCTGCAAGATGGGAGGTTCGTGTCCTAGAGCTACAGAGGAAGATAATTTCGGCCCTAATACCCCTGGACTCTGTTCAGATTTCCATTTCATCTGTTTAACATGTAGAAGGTCTGAGAGGTGATTGCTTGGGTTCCAAGTCTAAGTGCCAAGAACGCCAGAAGCTTTTATGCTCTGTTTTTTCTGATCACATGTTGACATTCCTTGCAACTGATTTCTTGTATCTGTATCATTCCTGGTTGTCGCTGGGTTAGATCAGAAGCTTCGTGTTTTAATATTGTAACATCAAAGACGAATTTTCGTGAAAGGTCTATTCCGATAAGGATCCGATGAAGCTCAAAACTGACACAAAGTCGAAAACCCTTGAACACACGATCCAATCCCCGATAAAAACTACACATACACCAACAAAACCCCTAAAGCATACGAACCCAACGCACATCCATCCAAATTAAATGGGGGATGCCAACGTAACGTCCCCTTTTGAAAACATCATCTGCAAAGAAATTCTTTCTCTCATAAAGAACGTCCAAATTCATCGCTGAATAGAAATCCGAAATTGACATTTATTCGAGTGACGCCGAATAAAACAGTTTCTAAATGGATGCGCAGTGAAACAAGGTTTTCCGGCTAATATAGGGGGAGTGAGGGGCGCCGGCGAAAAGTTGCGAATCCGTATATTGCCGTTCGACAGTCGTATTCAATTTCATTTACCTGGTAATAACGTCGTTCGGTTGGGGGAAGCCAGGCATGAGGCCATGAATATAAGTATCGGCGCCTCTTTCTCGACTCTCCTTCACCTCGGATTCCGACCAGAGGAGGCTATGCAGGAAAGTTACAGATTTCAGAGGATCCTTAATGAATGTCATAGATACACAGGGCGTTCTACAGGCTCTGAAACAAAGTTTGACAGCTGGTGGCTGAGCTAGTTCCGAAAGTTATTTTTTCCATGAACTTGAGTCCATTTCCTCTGTTCGTTTGGAACATATGAACTGCCAGAGTTCGAGCTCATAGAACAGCCTTTATATGTCTCAATGAATCCGAGCTTGAGTTCATTTCCTCTGTTCATAGAACAGCCTTTAGATGATTTTTAATTTGTCTCAATGAATTCGAGCCGTGTGCGAGATGCTCAAGTGTTTTTATTGCTCTTACACTGGATGGTCTCATGCTAAGCGTAAGATAATTCACGATGCATTCCAGAACTGGCCCTACCTATTTTCATCGGTCAAAGTTGAAGAATATTTTTCTCAGAAGTCAATGTCAACATTATTTCTGATGTGCCGGAAACATTCGAGAACTCTTTGGACAGTCATGCTTGCATACAATGTTGAGAATAAAATTGAAAACAAATCGACTAGAGTTCGAAAGGGGAACATGATTGCGTGGGATTTCAAAGAGTCCCCACATAGGACGTATCGATGCTCATTGAAACCGTTTCTCCGTTGGGGTTCTCCCATCCCGTGCGTCATCAACTGACCATCGACGATCAAAAATAGCTAATCACCGCACGTACATCGAACAAAGCCTTCTAGCCGTGTATGCCCACTCGCATTGGACGTGTTACTGCTCTCAGTTGATTGCATGATGCTGTGGTGATGCTGTGTCATAGCAACAACCACATAAAAGCAGCCGGACCATATGAAAACCAATCGGTGTTCTGGATTCGCACGGAACACTGCATACCCGGAATGATTGTCAACAGTGTTGGCGGCAATCTGTTCCTGATTAGGGTTTCATTTGAAAAGGATCCTCTTGCTTCCGGTCGCCGTACTGAACTTTAACAATCAATTTCAAGTTCGTAATTAGAGAGCAGGTAAACCGGTTCGGTTATTGCGTCGCAAATCTACTGTTTCGGTCGCTGACACGTGTAGCTTTTGGCTCGACGTTGACAGTGATTCCGCATATGTCAGGTCACTGCATGGGATTCGATCATCAATTTCACATGGTGAATCCATTGAACTGTGATGCTGGGAGATAGCCATTCATCAATTTCATTTCACAAGCCTTCCCAAAACTCTGACGCCATCCCATGGGTATTCTGGATAGTTGGGTATCACATGAAATGAACAAGTCAACCTTCTTGTCTTGTAAACATCAAGAAAGATAACATGTATTCCTCAAGTTACACTGCTGTCCAAGAAAACATTTGGAACTTTAGACCTAGAGAAAGATGAATATTGATAATGACGATGACGAAACTCTAGCAAACCAGATGACAAAATTTAGCACCATCAGGAGCAAGAGCAGAATAGAGACATTCCTCATCTGGAGTCTTCAAGGTTACTGAAGTACATAAGAAATCTTGAACTGGATAAGGTGTTGAAGCTTTAGGAACACTCTTCAATACTTCTCTTTGAAGATCAGAAAAATCATCTGAATTGTAGTTGGTAGGTTGCTGCGATAAAAGATGTCAGAAAGCAATATTGTAACACTTGGAATAGTTGCTGTCAACTGATAAGACTGCTGAAGCTCGACATCTTGCATCGTGAATGCTGAGGATTCAAGACCTTCCACCAACGTAACCTACTCAGGAAACAACCCCTCATTCGGTCCCCATCCCCTATTTCCCATTCCACTCGACACACTTTCCACTGACGCACCCAACAATAACTCCATCAGGACAACCCCATGCTCCTTAGGGTCAAATTGCTCTAACGATAACCAAACGTTTGTTTGACTTACACTCCCTCAAGCCTCCATACTTCATATTTCCCTTACGCGCTTGGAAATAGTCGTCACCTTGATGGGTACGAAGGTAAATATACCAGGTATCATTCGAAGTAATGAACTGCCATAGCGTCCTCGACGGTTCTTTCATGTCACCCGGGACCGTTTTATTTACGTAAACAAATCGATATCCAATCTCGCAAATGCGTTCAATTCCGGCTCTACTCTTTCGCAATATGTACAGGTAATCGAATATTGTCTGAGGGAATGGAGTTATTATTACTTTCTCGCGAGAGGATTATGCAATCGTAGTTAGAATTGCAGCTTGAAGAGTGTATCTGTTTACGCTCAGAGCTGGCCGAATGAAAATTAGAACATTTCCAAGGATGAGATTGGAATTGGGAGTGTTCAAAACAGTTTGACTGTGTCCCTCTTCCTCGTAAGCTTCTTGAAGTGTTCACAGGGCTATACAGCTCAAGAGCTTCGATGAACTCCAGTAATGGTTTGATTTCTCTGGTGGCATGTCTCACGCTTGTGTGGTTTAATATCTCAAGCATTCTTTGCGATGCTTCCTAATGGTCTCGCTTTCTTTCCTGACTAGAGGTATGGGATGTTGAGCAACTGGAGCACTCATCTCACACGTCTCTCTGTCAAGTGATAGGTGGACAGATTGGTCCAAGAGGCCCTAACAGACTTAGGTTATATTGAAATTTATGAATTCCTTCCTCAAGAATTCTCTCGTATAAGGCAGAAGTTCTGGATAGGGTTCAACGCTTGAAGATGATCGAAGCTGGCGTACAAAAACAGCCTCAGATGAGCGATCACTGTCGGAAAGATCCACCAGCTTCTCGGAACACGAAAATACCCGGTCGCCAAGGTCGATCATTCCGTGGATCTTCATCACGATCTCCCGGCCCTTAATATATGACTTCACAAATACTTTTGACCCCATTCCGCGTCCGCTGTAGACGTCTGTTGGCAAGATAGAGCGTTGAGGCATTAAGTTAAGCCTACCCAAGTCTCGGACGGCTTTCCGTGTCACTTTTGTGATGGAGTTCGAAACTTCGCTATTATTGCTTTCAACCAGATCATTCGTGTGCTCGCTGCCTCCTCTCTAAATCGATACTTTGGGTATAATGCTGTGATTTACCGCCCTTTTGCCCCGAACAATGTTCGCCTGGCCGTGAGAGCGGGATCGGCCGAGGGGAAGGGGGGTTGGGGTGATTTCTGGAGACGGGGTGATGCGAGAGCAACAAGCGTGTGATTTCCTAAAGATTTTTTCGTCGTTACAGCATTCTTTACTCATAGAGCTACCCTTATGACTTTCTCGTAAGATTCTAACCGATAATCAATCTAAGAGCAAATTCCATGTATACCCTTTCCGCCTTTGCTAATGAAACCCTAACTCTATAACACTCTATAATCGACCCAGATCTCTATCTCTTGATTGAATATCGTACATGGACCCAATGAATGTAGTGAGCTGGTTAACCAACAACTGGCACCTGTAATGTTTCGCCATTAAGTCAGCACGCAAAACATGAATCTGCTGCTATTTATCAGACTTGACGCAGCCCTGAAACTAACCTTCATGGTTTCATAGTGTGAGGAACCTCGTTTATAACAACGCCTGACATTCAATTATTGCCGAACCAAATTTTCCAGACAGGGGTGTTAGCGTAGATAATAAAACAGTTGGATTAGATAAGTCGCATCTTCCTCTAGTGACTGATGGATGGTATCAACCAGCACAACGTGAACTTCACAAGGTACGTAATGATAAGGACAGAACGAGAATAAATTCGCTATCACAAAAACGCTTACATCTTTCGAACCACTGGACCGATTTCGAAAATCAAACTCATTTTCGAATCATCTTCTAATTCTCGTGAAAACTGTTTTTACAATAATAAACCAAAACTATTTTTTACAAAATTCATTGATTTTCATGGACCATTCCTTAGTGGCCTTGCTGTAGTGGCATGAAGCTAAATCTGGCCAAAAGATTGTTGACACATCGTGCTCACGTAAAAATGGTGAAAGTCGCTTCTTCAAGCAATCCTGAATGTATATCTTCGAGTCAACAGAGCCTTGGCCAACGCAAAATTCGCTCCTTTTCCCACAAGTGCAAATTGCTTGCCAAACCAGGAATTTTTTAGGAAACTTTGCTTGTTTCATCACGCGAAATTGTTCGTCAACATTTCCACGAGAATCTGCAGTATAAAATTCCTGACCAGAAAGTTGCGAGAAATCAGCCAAGACATAGCTTTCGTCCTGTCTGGCACTTTCTGCACTTTGTATGTTCTAAGCCCACAACTAGACTTGATTTTCTGAACGGTTGACTGCGAACAACTCACTATTAGGGTCACTTTCCGTCCTGAAAGGTTAGGATTCTTCTGAAAAAGGCTGATGGCTTTCTTCACTTTTTTTGGGCTATGAAACCCCTTTTTCCTCCCAGTTCCTTCGTTGCGGTTAATTGTAAGATCATCGTTGAAGCGCTTAACAACTCTTGATACCGTTTCCGGACGAACGCGAGCCTCTTTTGCGATTCTTTTGAAGCACCATTTTTGATTATTTTGAAAAAGTTTCACTATAAATTCTCGTGTTTTCACTTCGCTTGACATTTTGCGACAGAGAATTGGAATATCTATGAAGTAAATGTTCCACGTGTTTCTGACGTTTATAACAAAGCTAACTATGATCTAATTTTCATTTTTTCTCAATTGGTTCAAGAGATATAGGCGTTTTTGTGATAGCGAATTCATTCTCGTTCAGTCCTTACCTCGAGTCGTTGGACATAGTAGGTTCCACCTTTAGGAGAAGAGGACAGAAGAATCAATTTGACTCAGAAATTAACTACATTCCATTCGAGAGAGACACAGTCCATGCATTTCCAACAGTCTGATTCGGTTACCTCAACAAAATACCAGGAATTTGTCATGCGGACGCAAAAACATTCATAAAAGGAAACCGAACAAAACAGAATTTTTCATCCCAGTGAAAAATTACGACTGATTAATTAGCAATGAAAGAACCCATCAACATAGTGGCGTACAGGCTAGAGAAAGTCTAAATATGGAGAATAAAGGGAGGTATATAAGCGGATTTTACTCGCATTAAAGTTGCGGACATGAAAGCTTCTTTGTTCCGCTGGCCACTCTTCCATAGGACATTGTAGAATTCCCCGTCGCAAGATTAGATTGATTAGGCTCTGTCGAAATCCGGAGTTTGGTCCCTCATTTCGTGCAAACCTTAAGAAGGGACATCCGGAAGGTTCAATCAGACAACGCGGAAGCTTAACTTGTTTCTGGATTAGGCGAAGGAGCGATTCTTGAGGATTCTACGAGTACATGAAAGAAAAACGAACTTTTGTAGAGTTTGTGGCTCGGAACCACAGGCACAGGGATGGCTTGACAGGAAATTTCCTACTGGTTGGGAGGCCATATCGGCTGTCAGAAAGTACAGGATTCTTGCGGCTCAGAGCTTCTTAGCTGGTCACTAATAATCTAGAAGAATTAGTTTTTAGTACCAATCTAACGGACCAGAATCCCTCTCTGCCTCACCAATCGGTGCATGTCGAAAATATGAGGACGTGAGGTCGGATATTCCGAGGCCACATCCACAGGATTCGCAGCGCGGCGTTGCCATAACGTTCCGGCTGATTGATCGCTCAAGGGACCCCGAAAATGTATGCATTACACATGCCATTGCTCCCGGCTCGTCCGGACCATTGCTGCTGCAACCACTGCTTGGACAGCGTTTATACGAACCTCATTCCTTCTCTTGGAGGATCGACGCTTTTATGTGGGCGGTCCAGATTTGCGGTCGTCTGATTAATACGAACGGGGGGGACGTCCCCCCGATTTGGCAGAAGGTCCCGTGCATCGTACGGCTGTGTTGCCAGATTTAAGATGCTTTTCCTGGATGTAGGTAGGATCGAACTTTTGTGAAGATTGGAACTCAAGGAGTCTGATGATCCTTGATGAAATCATGAATCTCTGGACCTAAATAGAGAGTGAAGACGACTCTTCTTTTTATTCCTCTTCCATTATTTTTTCTGGATAGCACACCTGCATCTTCTGAATTTCTATCAGCAAAACCCAAGGGTTCAAGAACAACAACAATAACAGGAGAAGCAAGAAACCGAAAGAGGAACCCTGGCGACATCTCAATTCAGATTCTTATGAGTATTTTAGGAGATGTTTCAATACTGTCCACTCTGGCAACCTCGAATCTCATTCCCCGATTAATCCGAACCCTGGGGTAAAGGGGATGAGGTCCACCCTTTGCCGTTAGTATTCGGAAATGTCGTCCGGAATAGCTTCACTAAGACGCCGTCGGCTTTTCCAGTCTTTCGCCTGATTTATTCCCGTTAATTTCTACGTAGTCCGGATCTAATTTGATATCGTTTCTCTTCTGGTCCGACCGCCGCATTATATCGGAAAATTGTTCAAGGATGATTTCGCCGACATGATTGAGAATTATAGAGGACGTGAAGAGGAGGGTGGGATCGTCTTAATTTGGGGAATTTGCATTCGGGATTCCAAGATGGAGAACGCAGTCTGTTAGAAGAGAGGAAGAGCATGTGTTTCGTCGAATTGGAGAAGGTGAACATTTGTAGAACCTGTAGAAGCCTGAAAATCTCAGGCTTGAGTGTCTCCCCAGAATAAAGCTTATTATTTTAATGAATAGAGGATAGTTAGAATGCTCAGCTCCCAGCACTACTACTGATAGGATCCTGCTGAATCCAATCCTCCAGTTTCGAGAAAGTGGTGATTCCATTTGGTGGTAATCAAGGAGGAACCTCCTATTCACCAGGTTACAGAACTCCTTGCCATTGCAAGCATGTGCAAAGAATGTCTTACATACGAGAATTATGAAAAGAACGAGGACATAACCTCCTTGAGGCCCTCTCAGATACTGGAGTTCATTTGAGCTATGGAACTGGAGGGCGAGCTGTAGATAGAGCAGTTGCGAAATAGGTCGACACAGTAGACCTTGTGGTAGCAGTGGAATGTAACCCCCCTTGCCAAACTCCGTTCAAATATAAGAAGGAGCTTTGTAAACAAACAAAATCGTCTGGTTTGCGCACAATAAAGCTCCTATTGGTTAAACCATCAAAACGACGCTCCCTTCGACCGCCCCAAGAGACTGCCAGGATCGTAAGCGGACTGTGGAAGGTACTGGATAGAAATGATTCCATAGTTTGAGTCAGCAATTCCCATATTAGAACTTTTTTCCTCAGAAACTCTAGTGCAAAATTTCTGTTATGATTTGCCACTGTCATAAACATTTTATATCCGACGTACCCTATTTTTCATTTTGTTTTTATATTATTATCTACTGAATAATTTCTTTTTCGAATGCTCGAGATTGAGGCGAGGTGATTCCAGGAAACACCAGAGTTTTAGGGATTTGGATCGGAATCTTGCAAGATTCCGACAAAGTTATTCCGGGAAACACCAGATTTGGGTCCTTTTCCCTAATGGGTGAAAGCCATCTTGATTTGCATAAATATCGAAGTTTTCAATTGACAAGACTCGAAATAGATCTCTGTTCAAATTTATAATGGTCATTTACTTGTAATATCCGAAATATATTTAGTTTCGGTCCATAATTTTATATTATTTTGTACGAAACTCTTTGTCGGCTGCTCAAGATTTCGACAAAGTAATTCCGGGAAACACCAGGTTTGGGGTTTTTTCCTTAATGGATTAAAGCAATTCTGACTTGCATAAATATCGAAGTTTTCAATTGACAAGACCAGTTAAAATACCTAGAGCCACTGTGAAGGTCTAGCTGTTCAAAGTGTTTATATTTCGTTCTGAAAAGTGTATTGTGTTGGAAAATCTTTTGACAAATTGTATTGTATAGTGTTTATAGAACAATGTCGAATTCGGAAACGGATACTGCATCTGAGGGTGACATGTGGGGACCACCACGAAAAAGGTCCAAAAGCTCGCATTTCTCTGCTGAAGAGAAAGAGATAATTTTGAACCTTTTTCGAAAAGAATTGGAAGAACATCCTGATTTATCGAGAAGAGACTTAGTAGGAATTGTTTCAAAATCCTCAGGGGTGAGTGATTCAGCTGTATTCAGAATTCTCAGAGAATATGAAGAGAATAAAACATTGACGCCACCTAAGAGGAGAGCCCAGTCGTTAAAAATAATCGATTCGGTTGACGACTTCGATATGAACCTTATCAAAAAAATTGTCCACGGTTTTTTTTCCGGAATGAAATCCCAACGATTTCTGAAGTTCTAGAAATCGTGAATGATGACGACAGTTTGCCAAATTTCAAAAGAACAACGTTCTATAAATTATTGAAAAAAATGGAATTCAAGTTCGGTTGAAACTGAACGATTGTGTGAAATCTCCTCGATTCGACTCTGGACGAAAAGAAACTTTGCGAAGGCCCTCCTACCGCTGCGCAAAAGATGTTATTATTGCTCCTTCTTAGATTTGAACAGAGTATAGTCTACATGTTGGTTTCTTGATGATACCTAGATAGTGCATTTGTCTTCTGCACCTTCTCTAAAGACATCAGTTAATGTTTTTCTATTAGTTCTATAAGGTATCTAGGAATTGGTACTTTTGGTATCGTATCTTTCGATACTCCAGAAAACTTTTCATTTTTCTGTTCAGGCTGTGGAAAGGCTATATCAATCATAGATTCCAAGTTTTTGGAAGAGTCCATTACTTCGCCACTGCCGAGAGAGTCAGCTTTCTTGTTACCTTCTTGTTCGCTTCTTTCCTCTGAGTGAAAAGATGGAATTTCTGTATTCCAGCAACCTGATGTATCATATATTTGCATGTTTCGATAACATCGTCTTGCTCTGGTCCCAGAGGGGGAAAAGAACCTGCTTCTTCCCAATGTGGTGTCTCTGTTGCTAAACCCAACAGACTCACCTGTCGGAGTATGCCTAATACCGTTATAATCTGCTGCAAAAACTGTATTTCCCCGATGTTCATCGAACGGTAAAGCTCGGTTCAGTTCCAGCCTCGATAGGTTCTTCCACACGCGAGCGCAGCTGCTATTAATCCGCAATTCAATTAACTAATCTTTCCGTACCTATCTTGGTTACAGTCTGGAATAATACGGTTTTCCCGTGTGTACTCTGATGCCGTTACGTCGCGTTATTCTATTTAGGTACGACTGCGTGATTAATTTCGTTCCTAATTAATAATTAATGCTTCGGCACTCGGATTCGATTAACATTAACTAAACCAGCGATTATCCATTTGACCAATCGGATATGTAATTAGCCAAATCGCACAATGTGACGGCGCTAGAGACGGGATACTGTTTCGTATCGATGTGCATCAGCTTCAAAATACAGAGTGAACAGATTCAGTGAACTTTTCTGATCGTATTCGATTCATCATCATTCAGCAGTTTGTCTAAATTTGCGACTCTAATCTATAAACATTCAGATCTCTTGGCGTTGGATATCATTTCCTCAATTTCTAGCCTTCGGTCTTGACAGAGGTGCTGCTTAATTTTTTTTTATGTTGTGGTTTTTACGAAAAGGAATATCCTGTAATGTTCAGAGAACATCGTGAGAACCAAGGGCAAGCAGGTAGGAATTGGTGTTCTTCTTGAATTTCTGGAGGTTGTATGTCTCGGGGAAAACCTCCCTAGGCAATGTGTTCCAAAGCCTCGCTGTTCGTTGGATGAACGAGTCTTTGAAGAGAGATGTTCTGCAGGTCTCCAAAGTTACCACGAAGGGGTGTGAAGACTTAACTTGACGGGTCAGTCTGGAAGAGACTGCCAGAGGGGGAACGATTGCTGATAATTCAGAAGAGCATCGCCCATGGAAATATCTATAAAATAGAGACAGGTCGCTCACTTTTCTACGGTGTTCCAGAGGAGTGAGCGAGTTTGTAAGCGAGGCATCACCTACGAGACGAATTGCCCTTTTTTGTACAGAATCCAAGAGTTTTAGGGTGTGTTTAGTTGCAGCACTCCAAATATGTGAACAGTATTCCAGGACAGGTCGAATCTGTGCTTTATAGAACATAAGCAGCTGACCTGAGGTGAAATAGCTCCTGGCACGAAACAGAAAACCAAGTTTTTGGGATGCACTTTTAGCAATGGATCTCCCAGGAAAGGTTACTGCCGACAGTAATGCCAAGCATCGAAATGGAAGACTTCAATGGTATGGTCACTCCCGACAATTTTATGCTGGGCACAGTAAGATCGGCTTCTCTAGAGAAAAGACATGCTTGTGTTTTGTTTGCGTTGAATTCTACCAAGTTATTAGATCCCCATTCAAGAATTGTTGTCAAGTCCATATCTATGTTGTTAACATTTCTTCCTCGTTCGTTTTTGATTTGGCGGGCTGGTATTGGAGCCCTAGAAGAAAAGGGGACATGGAGAGCACTATCATCCGCGAAGCTGTGTACTGGACACGAAGTTGCTTCCAGCAAATCGTTGATGTGAAGTAGAAATATGTTGGAGCCAGAATTGATCCCTGCAGAACACCAGCATTTATGGGTAGAGAGTCAGACGAAACTCCATCGACCACCATTGAGATTTTATTGGGTTTAATTCCTCATACAGACTCTCGAAACCATAAATTCAACCTCCAAAAATGTAACATCCATCATCCCCATTCGCACACTCCCAACCTCTCCAGTTTCACTTCGAATCCTCCGATTCTTCCCTATAATATCCTCCCAGAAAAAAAAATCCAAGATGAAATAGTGGCCGATAATCTATTTCGGAGACCGTGGACACCCAGGACTCTCCAGGGGCCTGTCGAATCCTCACCTCCATGTAATAGGATTAGATGAACTCACCTACACCGGAGTATTGTTGAGAGCCCGGAGTTGTTACCGGAATGAGTTAGATGCTAACTGGCGGCTCAAGCTGCCCCTTCGGTACATTAATCCTGTCAAAGGAAGATTAATCTGTCGCCTGAAGAAAAGCTGTAGCCGGAAAGGGATTATAATATTAACGATTGAATGGATGCTTCGATCGTTTGGAAGGAGGTGGAGAAAAAGGACAAGGTGAGCACTGATTACACTCCGTTTCCTGTTTCTGAATGAAAATTGCCATTTTTAATTCTAAATGAAGTCGGTATTTCGAGTTGAATGATGAATTGAATGTTTACAATGCTTTATCATCCATAGTTTATCCTTGTACTCATCATAGAACACCCTGTCATCAAAGTTTAGGACTCGAAATATTTTGCCTACATTTGAGGTAAATTCTAAAGAAAATTTTCCTTTCGGTGAATTGCATTTTGAAATGAAATGGTTGTAGCTCTTCAAACGAACTATCTATGTTTCCACCAGTCACAAATTTCCCTACATCTGAAAAAATACGTCGATCTCACGAACACCATCCAATTTTTTTCGTTTCATCGAATCCGCTCATCGAATAAACAAAACAAATCAACGGACAGCGGCGGAAGTAATCGAGAATGTGAATATCTATCGGAAATTCCCAATACCCCGGATTATTTGCGCTGCTAAAACATAGGTTTCATATCACATTCTTGTCCTGGTGTAAAACAACTGCAGCATCCTACGAGTGCATGCAAACGCACGCTTCGTACCGGGCGGAAAATCAAAAACAGAACAGTTGATAATTAGATTTTCTCCCGCTGGCTCCGCCTCTGAGTTGGCAACAGGTCAATATTCACCCAGGTCACGGCTGAACATCCTTTCGTGCAAGAACCGCCCGCCGACAGGTTATTGGATAGTTCTGCCCAATTGTAAGTGATCCTTTTCAAGGATACGATCGCATTTTTGATGCCTATTCTGTTCTTCCTAGACCTCAGATACTCCTGATGACTCATTTTACATTCAATTTTGATATTTTTGTTCGAACTTTTCTTATTTTTATTTCAATCCACCAAGGATAATTTCCCTGGAAACACAGACTACTCCACGAGATCTCTGATAGTTAGCAAAATAATATTGCTTTGGGATGAATATACTCCTGAAGGTCTTATGCATAAATTTCACCTTATTGTTGATGTAGATTAAGCGTGGCAAGGAGAAGAGACAGTTGCTTGTCTGGTGGATTTTCTTCAAATCGAGAACGATGAATCTCCAAGAAATCGCATTGAATACAATCCGGTGTTCAGTAAAACGTGCCAAGGTGCTTCTAAAATCTGTACAAGTAGTATATCTATGGTTGGTTTCCAATAGTTAGAGACAAAGCTGTCCTGTAAGTCTATTTCATAAACCGATATCAAAATTAGGCGATAATATTTCCTCAACACGACTTTTCCTAAGACCAAATCGACACTGGAAAACTGACAACTGATACGATAATGTCCCTGTTGGAAGAAATGTTATAAATGGAAGTACTGAATCTGCTGCTGAGGCCGTTGGTTTGAATGTAAAGGACCAAAAGAGAATAAATCATTCGAATAGATCAACTGCCAATTGGCAGAGAGTGGTGTAGAAGAACCACAGTTGCTGAAAAGTACAGGTCATAGCAATCGAAATACTATAAAACCATGCTCAAATCCAAATCAAGAACCCCACAATAAGATCATGCATATTATGCGTGCTAATAAATACTATATAGTAAAAAACAGCCACAAAACTTATCGAATATCTTTATATATAAAACAAAGTTGTTGGTTACACCATTTATAACTCGAGATCGGATGGACTGTTTGTTATGAAACTTCATTTATGGATTCGTCTACGGCCTGGTTATTATAAAAAACACTAAAACTCTGAAAACTTCGATGAAAAATATGCTCATGAAGGAAATGGTTTCCCTTCTTCTGAATAAGGCCACTAGGTGTCGCTACGGTTAATGGCTCTTATCTAGACACTGTAGCGTAGTCGTGAAGGTAATATTTTTGATATTATCGCCATTAGATGGTGATGTTTACAATTACTGTATAATTTGCATGGAACTTATAATAACATGGAAGACTATTACCAGATCAAAAAGCGGGCAAACATCTCAAGTTGGGAGAACAGTGAATGTTTACCGAAATGTCAAGTAAATCGGATTTTGACGATCTGCATCAATCCTTGTCCATTTTTATCTTTTCTCTTCATTTCTGAAATGTTTTTGAATTTGGGGAATGAATATTATGTTCAACAATTATTGGGTATCGAGAATTATTTTCATGTAGATAACAATGTCATCAAAATTTTGTATATTTTGAACATCAATTTCGCCTTATTTATCTCCTGCTTGAAAAATAGCAACGGTGGGTTTCACAAAGCATTATCACCGGTTGACCGGTGATCGGAGCTTGATCTAGAATCAACTCGATTTGACATTTCAAAAATCAGAGAACCAAGCCGTTCATCACTGGTTATTACGATTTGTGGAATCCACCGTTAGTTATTATTTAGGCGAAACAAAGTTCGCCGGGTCAGCTAGTTGAATATAATTGGAGATTATTCGTCCAGGAAATTATTGTCTCAATAAATCAATTATGGCTTTAGTTCCTGTGTTATTTGCACCTTATATGCCTTCCGAGCCAAATCCTTATGTAAAATACGCCATGTTGTGGACCCACTAAGTCCAACTTGTTGTTGGGTCTTCAGCAACACTTTCACGAATCAAATCAATATTTCCTTGTGAACGACCGCTACGACTGTATTTTTCACTTTTTTTGTCTTCCACCAAGGGGGTCTCTTGAATTTTTTTAATAATTCGACGAATAGTGCTTTCAGATGGACGATTATGTAAACCATAAAATTCACGTAATTTTCTAAAAACACTTCTCACAGAACGCTCATTTTCATAAAATAATTCAACAATTAGAACGCGTTGTTGTATCGTGTACGAAGCCATTTTTATAAATGTCATACATCACACTTCTTAAATGTCAAAATACCCAGAAGAGTTCAGTGTGCCATCTATATTTTATTTATTTTTGAAAAAACCGCGCAACTTGAAACACCCTATACTTTAAATGAATAAATAAATGTTTCGTTGTGATTTGTTTTTTTGAATAACCCCAGAACATTGACAAATGTCTCGTTATTTAACGACAACTTTCTCAAGCTTTCGACTCTTATATATCTGGTCTTATATATCTTATATATCTGGTCTATTATCAATGTCCAAGGGATATTGCTGCTGAAAATTCATCATTTTCCTGTTTGGTATTAGAGAGTTTGAAATGAAGAGGCTTTGAGAGGCTTCGATTCAGGTCCCCCCTGTACATCATGTTCTTTACATTTTTTATCCCCGAAATATACTGTTTATCTGCAATACGTGTTCGGCCAAGCAGGTAATTTATTAATGGAATTTTTTATACGGGGTAAAACTGAAACTCTGATCAAGAACAGATCATTCCTTATGTATTATATCTTCTTCTCGTCTTGCTGTATGCCAGCTCGAAGAAGCTTTGAACTGAAGAAAAAAGCAATGGTTCAATTGTATAGAATTCTCTACTTTATCTTAAAGGAAAGTGGCTATAAAAAAAATTCCAGTGGATACTTCTAATCCCAATGTTTCTCGATGATTCTCTTCGAGATTTTCTTTCCATTTACAAACGCAATCAATTAAAATGCGCAACCCTGAGATACAGTTCTCGAAACGCAGATAACTTTTCATCTCATTCAGCATAAAACAAATTGATCTCGCGTATAATAAATATTTATTTCCATTAGGCTCCTACCACCTCTCTCCCTATAACCACACTCGAAGATTTACGGGAATTGTTCTCGGCAACCGTATAAATTGCGGCGATAAAGTTTCCCTATATTAATCATAAAGTCGCCACAAATAGGAATATAACTTTCAACGATTGCCACCGTCTCCAGCAGTGGCGGATCCGTCGAGAATGTCAAGAGTGAAACTATTCAATTTTCCGGTGTTTAATATTAAACAGTCGCGCGCAAATAGAGACACACCGGATTCGTCAATCCCGAGGAAAGTAGTGTGTCTTCAACTGCTGCACAAATGTAAACTTAGTTATAGAAGCAATTGGAACTAAGTTCCGAACAAACTTTCTTCTTCTCGGCCGGGATATATTCATTAATTTATTTCCGAGCACTTAATGGGATGTAATTGAGTTGCCGTTGCGAAGTAGTAAACGCTTTTCGTGAAAATTAATCCGGGTTTTCGGCGACCCGACCTCAGACTCCGGACCAGAGAGGCTGGAGCGGTAAAGCAAATTCATCATATTCAAGATAGAACAACTTTCACCGTGAAATATATTTTCCCGGACCCGTCCACGTATTTATTGATGGACATTGTATGTTCATTCAGAACACTCGAGCGTGTGTGGTGGACAGATCAGAAGAAAAAAAATTAAGTGTAGAAAAATAATGTTTTTTTCGTTCGAATTGTAAACTTTGAAAATTCGTCAAGGCTTCTAGGGGAAAGCTACAATTCTGAAATTCTGGAGCAAAATGGGGTATTTATTCCTCCTCAAAAAAAAACATCATTCGAAGCGTGTGTGGTAGACAGATTAGGAGAAACAAAATTAAATGTAGAAAAAAAACCTTTTTTTTTTTCAAATCAAAAAATTTGAAAATTCGTCAAGGCTTCTATGGGAAAGCTACAATTATAAAATTTTGGTGCAAAATGGGGCATTCATTCTTCTTCAAAAAAAAGTCATTAGAAGCGTATGTGAAGAATAGATAAGAAGAAAAAAAATTAAATGTAGAAAAAAAAATTTTTTTTTCATATCACAAACTTCGAAAATTCGCTACTCGAATAAAATTTTGGTGCATAAGGAGGCATTTACTCCCCTTCAAAAAAAACATCACTCGAGTCGTGTGTGGTGGACAGATTAAGAGAAAAAAAATTAAATGCAGAAAAATAAGTTTTTTTTTTGTTTGAATTGTAAATTTTGAAAATTCGTCGAGGCTTCTGTAGACAAGCAATAATTCTGAAATTCTGGTGCAAAATGAGGCATTTATTCCTCCTCAAAAAAAACATCATTCGAAACGTGTGTGGTGTACGGATCAGGAGAAAAAAATTAGATGTAGATAAAAAAACCTTTTTTTCAAATCACAAACTTTGAAAATTCGTCAAGGCTTCTGTGGGTAAGCAACCGTTATAAAACTCTGGTGCGTAAGGGGGCATTTATTCTTCTTCGAAAAAAATATAACTCGAAGCGTGTGTGGTTGACAGATTAAGAGAAAAAAAATTTTTACTTATTTCGAATTGTAAACTTTGAAAATTCGTCAAGGCTTCTGTAGATGTTCATTCAAAATACATCCACAAGCATTTCAAGGAAAAACAACTAACTTCATACCTTCAAGGTTCATCCATAACATTCATTAAATAAATTCTAATACCCTACTAATTAATTTCTCCGCTATAACATCGATTATCTATTCCAATTAAGAAACCCCCATATTTCCCTCCAACATGAAACTAAAACATATTTTTCCCATAGTTTCCACACACAGCACCAACATCTTCCTTCCAAATTCCCATCAAGTTTCAATGACTGATGTTCAATAAGGCTTAGTTTGATAACAGACGATTCCCTTCGAATCTAGTTGCCCTTAAGCTATTCCATCCTAATTACTTCGAGAGTATAAGCCGAGTTGAAGAGCCCACCCTTGCGAAACTTCTCGTCTTAACACCCCTAATAAAACTGAAACAAATCCTCCAACTTCTACGGAAACTGAGTATGTAGTCACTTAATGTGATGATCTCAAGAATACACCAGTTTATGTCTACGACAACCAGATACACAAGATAATGTATGTAAGCTGGAGTAACACTGCCAATCTTGGTCGTTTGTTGAGAAAATTTCTCATTTGGGATGAAGGAGGTTGTCCACACATCAGATGACTTGATATCAACGAAAAATGAGTAATTCTCATCACGACGAGGCATTCGGCTACCTTCATGGAGTCGTTTTCATGATTTTCAGGACGACGAGGCATTTGGCTACCTAATGCGAGTCATTATCACGATGCGCGTCATTCTTATCACGGCGAAGCATTCGGCTTCCTTCATGGAGTCGTTTCCATGATGCGCGTCATTTTAAGGACGACGGGGTATTCGGCTACTATGCGAGTCATTTTCATGACGCTTAGATTTTCATATGTCAAATGGCATTTTTTCTAATTTCAAATCGTCATAGCTCCCGCTCCTATGGGAGGTTCTTCAACCTATTCGGATCTTCCATATCAAAAACGAACGATGAAGAAAAATTAACAACATAAATATGGACTTGGCAACCATTCTTGAATGGAGATCTAATAACTTGGTAGAATTCAACGCAAACAAAACACAAGCATGTCTTTTCTCTAGAAAAGCCGATCTAACTGGCCCAGCATAAAATTGTCGGGAGTGACCATACCATTGAAGTCATCCATTCCGATGCTTGGCATTACTGTCGGCAGTAACCTTTCCTGGGAGAATCACGTGAGATCCATTGCTAAAAGTGCATCCCAAAACTTGGTTTTCTGTTTCGTGCCAGGAGCTATTTCACCTCAGGTCAGCTGCTTATGATCTATAAGGCACAGATTCGACCTGTCCTGGAATACTGTTTCCATATTTGGAGTGCTGCACCTAAACACACCCTAAAACTCTTGGATTCCGTACAAAAAAGGGCAATTCGTCTCGTCGGTGATGCCTCGCTTACAAGCTCGCTCACTTCTCTGGAACACAGTAGAAAAGTGGGCGATCTATCTCTATTTTATAGATATTTCCATGAGCGATGCTCTTCTGAATTATCAGCAATCGTTCCCCCTCTGGCAGTCTCTTCCAGACTAACCCGTCAAGTTAAGTCTTCACAATACTTCGTGGTAACTTTGGAGACCTGCAGAACATCTCTCTTCAGAGACTCGTTCATCCAACGAACAGCGAGGCTTTGGAACACATTGCCTAGGGAGGTGTTCCCCGAGGCATATAACCTCCAGAAATTCAAGAAGAACACCAATTCCTACCTGCTTGCCCTTGGTTCTCACGATGTTCTCTGAACATTACAGGATATTCCTTTTCGTGAAAACCACAACATCAAAAAAAAAATCAGCCCTCATGCGAACCGAAAACGCCCACACCTTGCGTGGTGTGAGCTTGAGAACAAAGCTCGATAATGATTTTTCCAAAATAGGAAAATTCTTGGCCTATAAGAGGTACAGGGATGATTCTGGTATCAAAATGTGGGTTTTCGAGGTCGCTGAAATCAATAAAAATAAACCAGAGCTCTATCTATCATAGTTTAGATTTTCACCTGCGGAATTTGACTATCCTGACTAGTTCACATCGAAGTGAAGCCATTACTGTTTCCATCACCTCGTACCTCGAAGTAAAGAAGGCTGAGCCTCAGCCTAAACCCCCCATCTGAATACACACTTTCGAAATCGATCAGCTAGCCCGACCCCCCCAGAACCCCTTTTAATTGAAAACGCAGACGGGAACGGCAAGTTCGGAAATGTGCCCTGAGCCCTTTCTTAACTACGTTTCTCGTGGCTTTTGTACACCCCTGTGTCGGTCCGTTCCGCCCAAGGCGGCGTCGCTCCATCCCGCCCGGTTGTCTTTCCAGTTTTTAATTACGGGCCAACTAATGAGTTTAATCTTGTCAGGAACAGGGCCCGCGCCCGCTGACATACCTCGTTCGGCAATGATGCAAAAAATCCGTTCGATTGGATGGCGGGGGGTCGACAGATCGATCGGGAAAATCGGGAAAGACTGTGGAAAAACTGGGGTGGCGGGCGGTGTTTTGGTGGAATTTTTGGTGGGAATATTGAAGGAAAATGGGTCACAAAAAGCTCTGACATGAAGTCGGGAAAGCTGCAAAAGGAATTGTCCATAATCCCAGATATGTTATCGGGGACAAATTGAAATTTTTTTATGCCAACTCATGAGCATTTGATAAGGTCCTAGTGGAGCTACCTGGACAAAATTATGCATGTAGCTTTACTATGTCATTTTCCATCCGAATGCAGAATTTAATTGAGATGGAATCCGTAATTTCGCCCATTATACAATTCGAGATCCAAACCTACCCTGAAAATTTCAACTCTCTAGGTTCATCCGTTTGAGGTTATCGTTTTTACGGCCAGACGGACAGAATTGACTATGACCATAGCTTTGTGATCAGTGAGTCAAATAAGTCTATTGAGACCATATCCTGCTCAAAATTCGATTGATTCAAAGATACTGACGAAATAATAGAGCATTGACTGCAAGGAGCGTACAAAACAACAGATCTCTCCGCGGGTTTCCCACAAAAAAAGAGGACCTAGAGTGATGAAATTTCACATAATGATTCTGCTAGAGATCTTGTATCTACCTCCAGCTTGGCATTATTCTCCCTCCATTTCAAAAGTTATAGAGCCTTCGTTCAAGTGGCACGAAACCACAAAATGAATGGAACTCTCCGCAGGTTGCCTCAAAAACTAGAAGCCTTGGGTTATGAAATTTCACATGTAGATTCTTCAAGAGGTCCTGTAGGTACCTCTAGCTTGGCATTATCCTCAGCTCATTCCAAGAGTTGAAATTAAATAGCCCTTGGTCGAGTGGAAAGAGCACACAAAAAAGGTCTCTCCGCGGGTTTCCCCCAAAACTAGAGGATCTAGATGGATGAAACTTCACATGTTGATTCTTCCTGAGGTCCTGCATATATCTTCGATATAAACAGAGCACACAACATCAATAGTGGCGTGCGTTCGTTATTGTACACTCGTGTTTTTTCGTTAGGATACATTTTGAACCAGAGTTTTTAGAAAAACTGAATTATTTTTCATTATAAGAATCACCGGTAGGAGTTTGGACATATTACTGAACACCCTTTATCGAGACGCCCGTTTCCAGTCGCTAGAAGAATAAAGTGGATTCCTCAAAAGGCTTCAAAGAAATGATCCGATTATTTTAACTTTTATTCGTTGTTATTTCGGAATAGACCAAATCTGAAGGCGAAACAACTAAATTCGAATAACAATACATTTTTAGTGTTCCATTGACCATTACCAAGCATCATTTTCGACCTTGTAGTGCATGTATTCGTGTCGATATCACGTCCAGTCTATCGCTCGTATCAGCGAGAGAAGCAAAACCACCCCAATCAATCACGCAGCATCCAACAGGACCCAAACCGGCTCCTAACGCCACACTCCCCCAGGATGCTGAACTAACCGAGATGATCCCGATTCCGGAACCGGCCGCGAGATGGCGCCGCCATCGCAGGAAACGTCCCGGTCGATAACGCGCTCTGTGACATTTCCGTAACGCGTGCAATTACATATTTCAGCGCCTGACGACAACACGTTCAGATAGCAATTTCGGAACGCTCCCGCACGCCATTAAAACAACAATTTGATATTTTAATAATTAATAAAGCGGGCGAGCGACAGGTCGAGTGAGCGATTTAATTCTCGATGTTTGGCTTCATTTTATTGTTCCGGTCCCCGGAGCGACACGACACTTGTTGATGGCGGCGATAATGAGGGGGTGGGGCGCGGGTGTTTTGATGTAAGGTCGTTTTCGGTCGAGTGGGAGGGGTTATCGGAGATTTTCCGGATCGAACCGGTGTTTCCAGGTTAATTTATGTCAGAGACACACGGTTTGGATGTTACGAGACGCTGTTTCAATCCGTTATTACGTTGTGATGTTCCAAACAAGGGGTATTGCCTCAGAACTAGGTGCTTCTGGAAGTTTGAAGCAAATGAGGAATCGCTGATGAGATACAGAAGTTCAGAAATGGTCAAAACATTGTCGTAGAGCTTGCAGAACAGAATGTACAGCTGTCTAAAAAATGTCACAAAATGGTGTATGCGCCGGGCCTGAAAAATTCTTTTTCCTTACATTTGTTTCCGTTTCAAAACAAGTCTGATTCGTTTTCGTTCACAAAACTACCAACAAGAGTTCAAATCATAATATTCCTATGTCATGAACTAAAGAATCTACTGAAACTTTGAATGCAGTAACTTTTTGTGGTAAACTAATTGTTTGCCCTTCTACTCTTGGATATACGATTGAAAATTCTTAGCCTACTATAGAACCAAACAAAATTTCAATGTCAAAATATTTTATTACTCAACATGTTCTCCTCTTTATTGAATACATTTATTACATCGAACCTGCAACGTCTCTCGACCTTTCAAAAAAATGTTTCTTCTTGCGCTGCAAGTCAGTCCACCACAGATTGTATTACCTCCTCGTTGGAAGAAAATTTACGACCTTTTAAACTTTTTTCAGTTGAGGAAAGAGATGATAGTCGGACGGAGCCAAATCTGGTGAATAAGGGGGGTGTTCTAGTAATTCTAATCCTAAATCACGCATTATTTTGCATGGCCACATGAGATTTGTATACTGGGGCGTTGTCCTGTGAAAACAAAACACCTTTGGATAGCTTTTCGCGTCTTTTCTCTTCAATTTTTTCCTGTAGAGTGATCAGTAATGTCAAAAAGTAATCTCTAGTTATTGTTCCACCCTTATCCAAACAATCAATCATGATAACTCCATGGCAATCCCAAAAAACTGAAGCAAGAACTTTGCCAGCAAATTTTTGGACACGAAACTTCTTAGGTCTTGGATCACCAGAGTGTCGCCATTCCATCGATTGTTGCTTTGTTTCTGGATCGTAGAAATATACCCAAGTCTCATCCATAGTAACAATTCGGTTTAAGAAGTCTACATCGTTTTCAAATCGAGCACAGATCGAACGCGATGCTTCTACCCTTGCACGCTTTTGGTAAACATTCAAACATTTGGGGATCCATTTTGCAGAAATTCTTCTCATGTCCAAATTGACGTGAACTATATGATGAACGCGTTCGTATGAAATCTGCAGTGCTTCAGACATCCCTTTTAGCCCAATTCGACGGTCTGATAAAATCATGTCATGAACTGCATCGATATTTTCGGGGACTGACACAGAAACTGGCCTTCCCGATCGGTCATCATCTTCAATGGAAATTTTACCTCTTTTGAAGCTTGCAGTCCAATTTTTCTTGATCGCATACGAAGGACATTGATCACCAAGGGTATAAAGCAAATCTTTGTCAATCTGCTTACCTCTTAACCCTTTTAAATACAGGTACTCGATGATGGCTCGATACTCCAATTTTTCGATTTTTACAATTTCGGTGGACATCTTTCTTCTTTAATTTATTGCGTAACTCTGGTTTACTTTTTTGACGTCGAACTCTACACTGGACACTTCCAATAAGTTATTGTTCGTTGATATGGCATCGCAATATTTTGTTTATGCATGGAACTGGTGTAGGCTAACTAGATATCAATACATCCTCGTATTTGAATCATTATAAGTCTTAGGAATCTGTACGCCAAAAACTGATGTGAATTGGTTAGTGAAGGATCAGGAAGAAGGAATTGTTTCTGGATCACTAGATTTGGAGAGGAAAATAACACATTTATTGCGAATCCAAGTTTTTAAGACCTCTATTCTTGATACCACCCCCTTCTTTCGTATAGCTGCAATTCTGAAACGTGTACATATTTCAGTGGGTGTTCAATTCGTGTATTGAACACCAGATCTGAATGAAGCTACGCTTCTGGTACGAGTGAAAACGGAAAATGGCGTCCTGGATGAACCTAACACATTCACGGTTACGACGTCAGTAACATAACAATAACGGAGTGGAAATCAAAGCAGGCCTTTCTACCCCACGAAACCGCCAAACGTTGTTGGATGTTTCTCCCAGGATTTTCTAATATTTAGGATGCCTCTCTCTCTCTTTCTCCCTCTCTGAAAGGTCTTTCGGAACTCGTCTTAACAACCGTGAAAGCATGAATGTTTATGGTTTTCCGTGCGAAATTATCAAAGTGAATGGTGTACTTTGCGTCGTTTCTTGGAGGAGTGCCTTAATGTTATTGCCACTCGTTTACGGTTTTTTGTTTTTCGAATGACAAGGGGCGTTTCACATGCGATGTGGAAAACTCTTTTAATCCAAAATTAATTCAAAATAGCGGATACGTAGGCATGAGGAAAGAATTTTTGTTTTTTTCCAGTGATCCTCAAAGTCCTGAATCTTTAAAATGAAGCGGAATTCATAAAAATGGTCAGAGACAAAAGTTTTCTATTCAATTCAAAAATAGAAAACAGGTCGTGCAAACTACATCTATGTAGACAAGCTGCTAGACACAAATAGGAAAGTAAAAGCTCAAACTCATTCTTGTGAAAGTTGAAAAATGACCTGATGCCCCCATTTATCCAACAGACAAGGCTCATTGATCAGATCGCGTTCCATAATTCGCTGTTAAACCCTCCAAATTTCCCTCTCGCGACGTGTGCGGCCGGGAGAACCTGAGAAACACATTAATCACTGGGGGTACATCGTCAAAATGGAAATTACATTTCCCGCAAGCCCTCATTGTACTTCGTATCCCCAGAACGGCTTGCAGGCCATATCCGAACCAGATCGTTTTGAACCTTCCATTCATCGGAACCAGTAGTGGATGATGATGTAACTAATGTCGGTATTCATCAGGAGATGAGCCGTGTGGAGATCTTTGTTAATTATTGCTCCGTTCTGTTGGTGATGGGGAACTATTGTGTTCGAGATTAATCGTTAATTACGAGAAAAACATCTCGCATTGTCAGGGGAATAGAAATTGTATCTTCATGTAGCTTCTCACTGAGAAACGTTGGAAACACAGCGTGGGCTCTTCAGAAATATACAGGGTAAGTCTTTGAGTTGTACATATATTTTAACTGAAGATTCTTGAGGTCAAAAAAATCTTTTTTTTCATTTTCCATTTTTCCGAATTCAGCTCTGTTAAAAAGTTATAGCCATTAAAAAAAAATTGGGCTAATAACGTCTCTGATATAATTCTCTGGAATTGATGCAGAGTTCGTATTTCTCGAAAGAAATTGAGTTTATACATCTAGGCCATCTAGGGAATACTCAAGTATCTACTAACCTTATTGGAATGAAAATGTTACAAACACGATATTTTCCAACAAAAACAGCTAGTTTCATCCGATTATATCTGCAAACTGAAAAGCCATATTTCTTCCACCAAAATAAGTTCCTACTTCGATTTTCCTGCAGATCAGTTCATAAACACTAATAACTTGTTCATATTCTCCTCGAAATCCCCAAACAATCTTATGAAGAATTGTTTTTACACTAATCGAACATAACTCCATTAAATTAGGTCATAGGATTCGAGGTCAATGACCTAACCTAACCCATCTGACCATATTCTATGAAAGCTATCATAGAACGTTTGAGAAGACGATGCCAGATTGTGTTGATTTTCTCTTTGAACAAGGAAGCAGTACCTCCTCTATCATTAACGGATGAACTAAGGCAAAGGCACTCGTTTTGTTTACTTTTGGCTGATGGCGTCTTGTCTTGCCTCTTTGGAAATGTTCTGATTCTCGCCGATAGAGCGCTACGATCTTAATTTCAGTCGCCTATAACGGTGTGCAAGACAAACCGTTGTTCCATAGACCGAACAGTGGGTCTGTGGTTGTTGAACGAAGCATGCGTATAGCGGCTTGATGGAGATTTGTCGATTTGTTATTTGTTTATTCACAGTGAAGAATGCGAACAGTTAATGTGAAAAGATTTTGAGTGAAAGTGAATTAATGTGATAATAACCGTGTAGTGTCGAGTTTAGAAAATTCCAAGAGGACATTGTTTTGATAGAAACATCGCCACAGATCGTGTAGTGTTAAGTATTAATTTTGCATTAATTTCAATTCAATACTTGGTTTGTATGGGACATTTATCATCAATATCCGAATTTTGTATTCCATTGACATTTTAGTCTTGACAAAGTTGATAAACATTCTGACAACATTGTTACCTTGTATAGAGTTTATTAATTTGAGCCATTCTGTGATATCGAAAAACCAGGGAAGCATTCAGATTATTTTTATGATTTTTGATTTTTTCGTCAAATTTTATAGGGTAAAATTGGATATAACTCGAAAACGACGCGTTTTATTTAAAAAACATAAGAATACTTTTATTTTCTAAAATGATTGATTCTTTCGAAAATATGAACCGTTCATCTTTTTCAAGCTGTTTTATGGTATTTTTTCAAGGGTTTATGAGTGGGCTTCGCTGTAACTTTCATACCAGGAGAAATTTCGAATAAGTTTTGATTGAGGAACATGCATCATGAAGAGAGTAACCAATCAACCAAAATTCAGTTCATTTGAAATAACGGTTCCGAAGATGTGAACAGGAAAGTGTTTTTTTCGTGGATTTTCGACACCCTGTATCTTCCAAACGAAGCCGAATTTTGAAAAATGGTATAGGAAAATAGTGGATCCTTTAAATAGAGGAATCTACAGTTAAAATTTATGTACAAGTTGAAGATGCACCCCGTATAATCCGTATTCTGCATTTTCTTGACTAATCTGATGCAAAACGCAACCAAGTTTGGACCGAAAATTGGCCTCTTAACAAAACCGGCGCACGCACCATTTTGCAACGGATACTTTTTCTTTTTCTCCAGAAATTCCAAACTCCTCCCCTGTTTTCCGATATCTTTTCCTCCTCAAACCCATCCGTTTGATCAATACGCCATCCGAAGAACCTCCGCTAATAACATCGACTTCTTCCGCCGTTATACGAAATACTTCAGGGACAGGATGCAAATTTCCTTCCTGCAGGAGTTGCACAGCTAATGCAAATCAAAAATCGTGACTCCTCGCCACGCTTCCTGTCTACTCGTTTCTCTCAAAGCGAACGGAAATATGTCCTGCTTTTCTATTAAAACTGGATGGAAATTGCATCAGAGACTTCTTTCATCCCTGTGTCTCTGCTTCTTTCCCCGAAATGTAAACATTTTCCTTGCATGAAAGGAGCAGTCAGGAATTATATTCAGGGAAGTTTTGAATAATGGAAGACGAAGATTCAATGGAACTGGTTTTTTCGCGATAATCTGAGACAGAGAGCTCTTTTTCGCTTCGTGTTCCTCCATTTACTGTGTTTCGTTATAACGTTGATTGTGTTTACTATTGATGAGTTTGAGATGTTTGTCTGAAGTCTTTAATGGAAGAAAATATGTCTTGAAAGCATTCAAAGAGACTGTTCATAAACAGGAGGTATCATTCCACCAAGCCTACACAAGATGTCCTAGAAAGTACCGAAATCTCAACGATTTGCGTTCATTTTTTTATCTTCCCTCATGTAGCGGAACCCAAGTGTTATCACGCCGACTTGAGGCAATATGGGGCCATTTATTCCGACTCTAATCTACTTAGAAATCTTAATACACATTGCGTGAGCAGGGGCACCTATTGTGAAGCGGCCCTAACCATTCATTCTCATTTATCAGAACAGATTAGACCAAGAACTGGGCCATTTATCTACACATGATTGATGCGAGTTGTGAACTTCTATCTTGAGATGGGGCTGTTCACATTGGGATAAGGAGTATCTTCAACAGGCAAGTTTCGATGAATTCTTCTGATTGTATTAAATGCAAGAAAACGAGGTCTTTCTACTGTTAAATTCGACAGATTTCTCTTCAATTCTCGCTTCGAGAATTTCTGTATAAATAAAGCTAGAAAGAATATTGCGTCTCTGATAATGCTTCCGGATGGAGAAACAGTGCCAACCAGTCCATTTCCGACGCTGTAGCTCTCCGTGTTCAGATTCATGGCCTGTCGTATCAAATGGCGCTAGAGGAATTTAAGAAGCAACAACTCCGGTCTGTTCCGGAGTCAAGAATCAGCCAAGATTGATCGAAATTTGGCCCGTTTCGATAAGATACATCACAATGATTTTCAAAGTAGTTCGTTGACAGAATTTGAAGGTTAATTCCAGAATACATTCCACGTTACTCGACAGCAAATTCTTCTGAATACAGTTAGCCATATTTTGTAATTTCTCGACTGATCAACCAGCAAATTTTGGTACGAAGAAGGCTTCTCAACGGAACTAACGCATTCGCCATTTTACACACCTGGCTATTTCATGAATGTCTCGATAATTATCGATTTTAGAATTATGTTTGATTGGGTATTTTTCAATCATTTCCGAAAATATTTTCAGGGACATATCCAAATGCAAATTCTTGATTCTCGGTGAGAATCAGGAAAAGGGTTTGCGTTTAATATGGAAACAATGGGAAAATATAATGGACTTCCTCCCAAATAGTTTCCCCCTCCAACTGTCATCGCTAATGTCCTCCCCCACAGCTAATTCCCCTCCAATCCATCTCTGCCTCCCCCATTTTTTGTCGACTAATGGAACGTTTGTTATCTCCGCAAAACTTCACATGACTTCATTGTTGGCCCGGAATTTATTTTGGTTAATATTACGCTCTATATTACCCCTCCTCTCCCCCCAGCGCCAGCCGGTCTATTGAGTGGAACAAAAGTATGTAAATGACGTTATTAGTTATCTCCGGTCGGAGGGCCTTTGTTCTACCGAAAACGTCAACTCGCAAACTGAATTAAGCGAGATTAGCACGCACGATTTCGGATATAGATCTGGAGATTTAAGTGGTCGCCATTCAACTCAAGGTTGCAATTATCCCACTGTTCATTACGCGGATTGATAGGTCGGAGGATGAGATGAACAAAGGAGGGAGCGATAAAAGGGGTCGGGAGTGGAGTGGAGTTTATCGATTTTTTATTTGTGGGCTTGTTCGTGTTTTTAATCGAATGCGAATGAATTATTTAGTTTTTCTTCGGATGATTGTTCGAATGAATGGGTCTTTATTAATGATAGATCCTTCCCGTTTATTCAGATTTGAGTTGAGTTTATTTTGATGCAACTTTTCGAACTATTATGAATTCAAGAAATCCCAAGAGTTTTCCTCGTAAAAATCTGAAGGATTCTCCAATGAGGACGATAAGTTGTGACTTCTTGATTATACTGATCCCCAGAATCGAAAAGGTTGCTTTTCCTCAAACCCTTTTATCGATAAGTAATGGAGGGTTCTCTGTTTTGGTTGAGCCACAACTGCGAAGAAGTAATCTGGGCGCATTAGTTGAGGAAGAACCGACAATGAAACCCTGATCCTTTCCTCTCTTTCTTGACACACGAACAGCTTTGTACTCATCGATTCTTTCCAGCTTCACAAACTTTGGTCTCTTCGATTTCCTCTGAAAATCTATTCTCAGAATTTGCACCACAGCCAATGACGAAACTAGTGTCCTTATGGTAGATAGAATATAATGAATCTGAGGGATATACAGGAAACGAACTATCTCACAGTTCGCAGAACAGTACTCAACAATTTGGAAGCTAGAAACTAACGCCATTCCCCCTACCCTAACTGCTGCAACCGCGAAATCATCAACGTTTCTTGTAATAGTCTTGAAAGACTCACTCCATTCCCAACTCCCAGAAAATCCCCATTCTCGGTTGAACCAAGCCGTATACACTCCCAAGTTCCACACACAACATACTCGAAACGACGTAAGCAGTTCTGAGATAGCGATAATGACTATGCACTCTTCGACAGCGTAGTCTTAAAGTCGCTAACGTTATTCGAAGTCGTTGCGGGAACAACAAACCGTAAACGACCGGCAAAAAGCACTTTGAGAAATACGCCAAAGTTCAGCGTTCACTTTGATGATTTAGATGGAAGTCAGGAGTGTCAGACAGGGATGGTGAAGATGTGACGATGGTTTGGAAACATCGAGACATTCTCAAACTGATCGTTTATTGAAAATCTATGTCAGTCGTTTGTGTACAACAGAAGATTCATGTTCTGATGCAAAGTCGCATCTATCTCTTACCCTATTTAATAATAACTCATGAGGCTGTTGTCTTGTTCGCTGAGGCGAGGCAGACAAGCACGAGAGTAGTATAGCTATGAGAGTTCTGGCTCAATTTGAATATTTTAATATTCAAATTGAGCCAGAACTCTTATAGCTATACTACTCATGAGACAAAAACGCGACAAGGTACAAAGGCTCGCCTGTGTTACCACTGGAACTATGACAATGTGTCAGATTAGAGCACTTGAGGTACGACTGGAGTGTTGTTCAGGCAGAAATATTTTCAATCGAAACATGCATAGACTTGGACACAAACTATCAATAGTGTTACATACTGAAGCTGCCACCAAAGCACTGAACTCCTTCGTCATCGACTCAAAGCTGATATGGCGATCATGGTACAGAAAGTTGAAATGCTCAAGTGTGGTATCGAAATATAGGTTTTCGGGAACGAGGAATTCGATTAAAAACAAATCAGGGCTTTATCTAATACGGTTTAGATTTTGACCTGGGAAACAGTATTTTTCCAAAAATCGAAATTTCAAATCGCCATAGCTCCTCTTCTATTGGCCGAATCCAATTGAAATTTGTATATTGTTAATCAGCATAGTCCAAAGTATCTATACATCAAATAAAATCGCATTCGAAAATTCCAATTTTCTGGGTAAAAAATGCCAAAGGGGTAAGACCCCCAAAAAACACTGTATTTGCCATCACCACTGAATCCCTGGAAACTCTAATGTTGATATTCGTTCGGAAAGGTCTTCAATACATTCAGAATAATCATTTTGGTGCTCAGTAGCACCCAAACTCTGAGTGCTCTGAGCTCGTAAACAAAACTCGAAAATGAAATGCGCAAAACATTAAATCGAAAAAATTTATGGTACAAAAAGATAACATGTTCAAGTTTGGTATCAAAATATAGGTTTTCAAGGACGAAAAAGTCAATAAAAATAAATCAAGGCTCTCTCTGGTACGGTTCAGATTTTGATCTGCGAAACGTTATGTTTCCAAAAATCGAAATTTCAAATCGCCACAGATCCTGTTCTAGTGGCAGGATCCAATTGGAATTTGTATATTGTTAATCAGCATAGTCCTAATATCTATGCTATGTCATTTTAAATCGCATTCGAAAATCCCAACGCCAAAAAATCCCAAAACTCGAAAATGAAATGCGCAAAACATAAAATAAAAAAAATTCATGGTATAGAAATATGTTGCACTGTGTCACCTCGATTCGGAAACTGCTATCGAATTACCATTCCCTCCATCTGAGGAGTTTTCTTTCCCTCCAAAAGCCATCACTCCTGGCCGCGCGACAATAATAAGACGTCTAATACCGAGACCCACGGGGAAAAAAGCAATAACCCGGCTGTTGCAAAAAAGGAAAACAGCGCGCGTCTGGCCGCCTCCCAGCCCCGAAGCACCGGAAAATGATAACCTTATTGCTTCTTTCAGCGTCCGGTTCCGAACCCGCGACCGCCCGCTTGATTTATTCCGGCACCGGAATGGACATTCGCATGTCCACGCCGTGGATTTATGAGGGCCATTCTTATGTGGTGCGCCCAACGGAAGGGTGAGGTGTGAGCAAGTGCCACTTGTTATCAACATGGCGGCTCCATTCGTCATCGGAAGCTGGCCACGCAACGGCCCGTAAATAAACAACAATTCTGGGGCAGAGCATCCGGTCCAGATTTGAAAATATGACGAGGAGGGCGCATATTTCCGGCCGTTTTATTGGGGCTATAAGTTCTTCGGGATCTATGGCGGTCCTGGGGTTTCGTTTTCCGTTTTTTCTGCATTCATCCCTGTAACGTTCGAGTTCTGGGTCAAACTGGCAACATTCTCGAGCCGAGCACGAGTCCTGTGACGAGCTCCAAGTGCCTGCGTGACTTACCACCCTCTCTAAATGACTACACCTCATCTGCAAATCTTCCTAGTGATGTAATGATCAAGAAAGTAAGCACTGAGAAAAACTTCAGTACATTGCTAAGCAAAAAAGAGGATTGGGAAAGGGAATACACCAACTATAATCTCAAAGGAAATACAATAAAATGGTATACAGATGGTTCCAAAACCGCTACAAGAGCTGGCGCTGGGATTTAAGGGCCAAGTACCAAGTGTGCACTATCGTTAGGCTCCTGTACAAGCGTCCTTCAAACGGAAATACTCGCAATCGGAAGATGTCTAGATATCAATCTAGAAAGAAACTATCAGAAGTGCGATATAGCTATTCATACAGATAGTCAAGCTGCTATTAAAGCACTGAGCTCCTACGTCATTGACTCAAAGCTGATTTGGGAGTGCCGAAACAAACTCAATGAGGTAGGCAAGAAGAATAAGGTCTTTTTTATCTGGGTTCCTGGTCATTCGGGAATCGTAGGAAACGAAGAGGCCAATACACTGGCCAGAAAGAGCGCACAAACGCCACTCACTGGCCCAGAACCCTTCTGTGGTATAGGAAAATGCACCTATAAGAAGGAGTTTATGCTGAAGAAGAGAACCGAAAGAGAAAAACTCTGGCGGAATCTCCCAGGGATGGATTACTCCAAAAAGTTCCTCCGGAACTTTGAAACTGCTAGATCCAAAAAATATCTGGATCTCAGTAAAAACCAACTTCACTTACTCACTGGCTTTCTCACAGGATATTGTCGCCTTAAGAAGCATCTGTTGAGAATGGGTTTATCGGACACTGATGAGTGTAGATTCTGTGGGAGGAGGAAGAAACTCCTATTCACCTGGTCACGGAATGCTATGCCATTGCAAGCCAAAGGACAGAGTGCTTTGGACAAGAAACTTGCAGAAGTGGGGAGTTATCCTCCTTGAAGCCATCCCAGATAATGGATTTCATCAAATCTCTGGAACTGGAGGGCGAGCTGTAGGAGGCGCGATGATAACAGCTCTGTAAGGGGGCACAATAGACCTTAAGGTCGCAGTGAACTGTAATCCCTTTTCACTATAACTATAACTATACTACCATCCTGCAGCGACAGTGAATGAGGCTGTGTGTTGAGAATCTCTTGGCTAAACTTCAAATTAGTCTTGGTCATTATAAATTTCACATAAACCAAACTTTCGTATCTCTACCAGACAGTCCGATTATTCTGCAACAATAGAAGCCATGTACATTCGAAATACCTTCCTGAACACAGAGATTCAACTGCTCTTTACAGAAACCCATAAACGAGGACCGTAAAACGTGGAAAGCGCCAAAATGAACGTCAGACGTTAAATTTTCATAAGAGTCGCGATACGTCCATTACGAACAGAAAGCAAATACATCCCTCAGGAGTCGTATTGCTTTCAGATGTGTGTACGGTGCTCATTCCAGATATCACGGCAGATGACCCCTGTATCCATTCCACCTTTTAGATTCATATTCATCCAGGAGACGAGAGCAGGGAGCGTACTCGAAGTAGCTAAAATAGTGATTGAGGCGTGTTTCCACAATCTTCAGATTGAGAAACTCAAGCTTTACCCATATTTCACATCATTTCATAACCTTCCTCAATGCATCCTCTCTGAAGTGTTCTTTGCCTGAGGCACCTAGTTTTCCAAATGTTCCGCCTATGAATGAAAGGGTTGAGTGTTTTTTTCGTCGAGTATATCCACAGAACCCTCTCGACGACCATAATAAATACACAGATAGAATAGAGCGCTGTTTTATGCTCCTGCTGCAGCAGGAGCCATCCATTCCTGCTGATTATAGTTATCGAGGAAGCCGGTACCGGATTATCCGTCCTTTGTTTCCTGCACCGACGGTCCTGATGGTAATAGAAACGGTAATGGAGGATTATTCTCGTTGCAGAGGGGCCTCCGTTCTTCCATGCAGAGGTTATCAGAGATTATGAACTTTCCAGATTAGAAATTGAATTACATTTTACAATGTTTTTGTTGTTTTACGTCTGGGAGTTTCGTTATGCCCGGATCCGTTTGTCGGTTAGGTTGGGGTTTGACAGTTTTACGACAGTGGAGAACTCATTTCTTCCAATTTTTTTAATAGCAATGATACACTTCAAGAATTGAAAAAACAACACATACATTCTTCAGTGTGAAACATCTATATTTATTCGAAACGTGTAATTCATTCTGCCAACCTAATTTTTCATCACTTTTTCACTCAAATTTTGCAGTATTTCAGCAATGGCATGGCAAGTTCTATATTGATTTCAAATGGCTCAGTTACTGTTGATTTATCAGCATAAACTTGTGACTCAACACACCCCAAAAGAAGAAATTGAACAGTGTTGAAACTCACGCATTAGAAGGATAATAGCCTGGGCCATTTCTTGAGATAATTTCATCACCACATTTTGTTCAATAAATCGATTTTTAAGGTTACTTTGAGGTTATTAAAACCTCAGATGCTCCAGATTATTTTCAATAACAACAGGAAAAAAAATCAGTCTACATTAATCTGTATCGTTCTCCATTAACTCACTTTGACAGCGTGAATGGCAGACCACACAGTGACTTTGTCTGAATGTAATGGTGACTGAACGGTTTTGTGTGAATTTTCTTTACTCCAAATTCCACAATTCTGTTTGTTCACTTAACCATTCAACCAAAAACGAGCTTCATCACTGAATAAAACTCTACAGGCGTGTATAAACCATTTTGTTCAAAGTCGACATTCCTTCAAAACCTCCCTCTTCCAAAAAGAATTGTCCCGATATCCAAACTCCAAACTCCCATACTAACAATCTTCAACAAAGTCTTACATTCTCGCATCGGATACATGCTCTCCAGCAGTAAAAATTTCTTTTCAGGGAATGGGTGATAAAAATTTGCAATTATTGTTATTGCGGCAGTTCTCATATTTCGAAACGGTGAACCATCCCCGATATTGTCTTGTTTTTATTTGCAGTTAGGGCAACTTTGGCCTTTATTGTGGCAATTAATTCTGACGCTACTCGTTTTCCGAGTTACTTCTTATTTCCGGGAAGAGTTTGAGAGGTTACGACTTGGAATAAAAAAGAGACAATGTTGCAGACGTCTTAAGGAATAAGATATGTAATTTTGTCTCTTTGTGAAGTTAAATTTTTCAAATAAATATCTAGATTAACAGAACAACCTCTATACATGAAAATAATAGGTTATACAAAACCGCTCTTCGACAATTTGAAGATATAAAACAGGTGTTGTTGGCGTAATACATTGTGAGGGTTTTATTCAACTAATCGGTAATTCAATTGAACAATTTTGTATGGTACACTCTGTAGTTCATTATGCATTACAAGTCGGGCATGGCATATGGTTCGTCACGTACAGCAACATGAGCAAAAACAAGATTCCCTTGCACAGAAAATCGAAGACTGGCATGAAATTTTCTCCAAAACTCCTGTTCAAACCCAACAAAACCAAGTAATCACTCCTTTTAGTTTCCTGTGATTTATTCACTCTGATTTGTTCTGAGTTTTTCAATATTTTTTCTTCTTTCTGCTTCTTACTTAAATTCTCTTTGTGTAGTTTCTCAGTGGTTTTTGATTTGTGATTTTGTTCAGATTCCTTTCTCCTCTTCCTCACTATGCTACCTTCTGTTGAATCCTGCAGTCTCAGTAAATTTTTCGTCACCTTTTCCGACAAATGGCATATTCGTTTAGCGTCGTAGGAAGGGTTGTACTCAGGAGCATCCAGCAGGTCGTATATATTGGTGTTAAGAGAAAACAAGGAATCTAAGCTCTGACGTTCTGCCAGCATTTTCTTGTCTCGGAATATTTTCCTCTGCAATCTTTCCTTCAGGATCGAGATGGGTATACAGGACTTAGCCTTCTTCGGATTCTGGTCCATGTCCACGGTCATTTTTGGGTAGGAGAAGGTTTAGGGGCGCTTCGAATTTTGACGTAGGTTCGAATAGTAGTGAAGGAGTTCACTGACAGGTTTGTCAAGATTTCTTGACAAAGACTTCAGATCTCCATAGAAGATGATGATTATTATCAAAACAATTATTATACAGAATGGTATAGTTTTTGTATAGCTTCAATTCAATACTTTTGTGAGGCGGCTATCACCTTCAACATATTCTGCATCAAGTGAGGTATGAAATTGAAAAAATGGTCTATAATTCAACTGATTTTCCGGTAGTATGACATGAGTTATCCAATCCGTATAACGCTAGTATTGGCCAATAAAACGTATAACAATCTCGTGATAGATGGTAACTGCTGACCCATATACAGAGTATTATTATCAATAAAAACGGCATAAAATAGCGAAAGCTCGCATCTAAAAACGATTCGGCATCACAAAAACTGTCTATGCCATAGAAATAATTGATACGCATAAATCACCAAAACGGTTCTGTCGCTGACAACGCGTAATCCAAAAACGGGATTGGACAATGAAATAATATTTATACATGCACTGAAACTAAATCTACCCACTGTGACATGGGGCCCAAAATCAATTCTGTACTACGGAATTATTTTTATCGACTCCCAGACTAAACGATCAAGGCCCGAATAAAACCGTTCGATACAGGGTGGATCACGTCACATCAATGATATGAAAATTATGCACCTAATAAACTGCTCCACATCAGTTAGGGATACTGACTTAAATTGCAAAAAAAATAGGTAAAATAAGATTTTTGTAATGAAAATTCATATTAATGTGATTTCAAGTTGCCAATTAATTTAAGCCTGTAGGTCTGCAGCGTATAGAGTGGTTAAGAAAAATCGAGCAAAATAACGAAATTTTATTCCCAGAGAATTCAAGCATTTTGAGACTATCAATACAATGTATGGCCTCCACGGGCATCAATAACAGCTTGACATATTCTTTGCATACTACACACGAGGTTTTTTAACATTTCTTGAGGAATTTGGTTTCGTAAACGGGGCAGAAGCTCTCTCAGATCTTTTAAGGATTCTGGGGTAGGTTGATGATTATCTAATCTTCTTTGGAGCATATCCCATGCATGTTCTATGCAAATCAAATCTGGTGAGTGCGGAGGTATTGGTAAAAATGTGGAATACCAAGCTCCTCGCGCGCATTCTCAACTATGGCTACACGGTGCGGTCTAGCGTTATCGTCTAGAAATTGAAAAGTTTCACCAATAGCAGCGTGAAAATTTGGCACAACATTGTCAATGACATGCTCCCTATATTGTACGGAGGTCATATTCCCAGGACAAATGTGTAGATCTGTGCGCCCGTTGAAACATATCCCGGCCCATACCATAACACTACCCCCTCGGAATGGATGGACTTCTTGGACATAGCGACGATTACGGGGTATGCGTGGTATTGTCCATACCCTTATTTTTCGAGAATCTGAAAATCTTCCATATCTGGATTCATCAGTGAAAAGGACACTACACCATTGATATGTTGCCTTGTCCGTTTCAGTCTTTGACGCTTATGGTCACGTGTTAATGGAACTCCTCTTAATGAACGTCTAGAAACAAGATTCACCTTTCTCGTTTCTTCTCGCCGAAACGGTGATGAAACGATCCTGAGCAGGTGTTGTTTTTCGTCGCCCACCATGCCTTGGTCTTTCCAACACGGAACCTGTCTCCCTGAACCTATTCCAAAGTCGAGATATCACACTTTGTCTGACTTGGAGCCTTTCCCCTACAACAACCTGAATTAGGCCACCCTTTAGCATTCCGATAGCCCTATTAGCCTCAGCGTTTGTTAATTTACGTCTTGGCATTTTTAGAAAACTCGTTTCAAATCGAAGCTGTTGATAAACTGACTTCATTTCAAAATAAGAACATTCATGAAGCATATTATGCAAAGAACCAAACTTCAGAAAAAAGGCGACCAGATTGACGAAATGTCTCTGATTTTTAATGGATCGATTCAAGTTGTTATTGAGTTTTAAATGATTTTACAGCGATTTTCTCGAAGATCACATACTTTTAAAAACGATTGAATACGATATCCCTAACTCTTGTGGAGCAGTATATTTCAAATTGCTGGTGGCTTACTAATTGGACATACTAAAGGCAACTTTGCACAAGGCCAGTAACTAGAATCAAGTTCTGGAAAATACGTGGCATTTACAGTATTAATTAACCTGTTCTACCAAGTGCTTTCTCAATTGAAGCGTAAGATTTTGCACTTCGAGAGCTCGTTTCGAACTTAAATTTGTGCCATGATGCATTGAGCTAGATTTCATACAACTATTCGTGTGTTTCAGAACGAATCTCTTTCGCGCCTCACTCTGTATATAATGGGGGCAATCCAGCTCGTGGGAGTGCTCAAATTCATTCCGACCTAATGTCTGGAACGCCAGGACCGGAGTAATTAAATCGAAAATCGCCATTCGTATTATGCGAATAAAAGTTTGGGCAATAAAAGCGACGGGGGCATAAAAAACATTGTTGGCGGGATTAAACAAAGCCCGCTTTTGTTCGGTTATAGATAGTATAAGTTGGCTGGCGCATAATAGGCGAATAAACGTGATGCATTTGTCATTTTATAGCTTTCCAATGAAGGTTCGCGTTATCTGGCTCGATGCAAGACACCAAGGTCGGCGGTTTGTTTGGAACCCTTCCAGTTCGCTGTTTCGAACTAATTCGTACAGATTTGGGGGTGTGCTGTCAGAGGAATAACCGCCATTTTGGTATGTGTCACGTATGAATAATTCAGATAGAGTTGCGATGCTGAGGTGGCCTTGCTCTACGTTAGTTTGGCTCCATGGAAGGAATTTTGTATTCTGCGCATTAAAAATGGCTGTCTCTAGCTCTAGCAGGATGAATAACGGCGTTTTAAATATCTCTGTTTTTCCGTTTTTAACATAAAAAAATTAAAAATTTCTTTGATGGCTTCAAAGGGCAATATCAGTCGGAGTAAAGTCTATACTGTTAGCTCGAAGAGACTTGTTGCTGAGAAGTAGTTTTCAGTCGATCGAAGAACGTCGCTTTCTCTGGCTGTGCCATTGTTAGGAAAGCTCTCAGACAATACCTCAGGTTCGACGGAGCATAACGACGGAAAGGTCCTCTCTTTACCCAGTTTAACGCAATTGCTTCCCTCCAGTTAATAGGTCAACTCCAAATAATGGAGAGAGGTCTTGCTTAAGGGGTAATTGTTCGTCGCCATTCCTTTTCACCTCAGCGATTGGCAGGAGGTAATCGAATAACAAAATGTCGGCGATTTTACCAATAAATTTTCAGTTTTACTTAGGAATGGAATCTGCACCAAAGATAAAGGACCATGCCGGATTTCAGTGTCAGTACCAGCCTCAGAGTGTTGAAGAAACTTTTTTCTCTGTAAATACTGGAAATATTTCACTTATATTAACATGGTTGGAAGATTCAGTTATGCTATTTTCTTGTGCGGATATCAAGAATCGCGTGTTGATTTTACCGAAAAATAATGGACAGAATAGTCCGTTACTTTGTGATAGTTCATACGGAAAAAGAATAAGAGTACTCGAAAAACCCGACAGAAAAACTTCTAAATGAACAGACGGGCCTATGGAATTCTTCACTTTTCAAAATGCTCAAGAAATAAGCCGTCAGAAGACATTTAAACAACCTTTTGCACAAGTTGAAATACTCCACTATGAATATGTAGTAATACTACGAAACCTGTGTCACAGTTAAACCTTAAAAGAACTAACTCCAATCACAAAGTTGAAAAAGAGTGAATAGAAATGAGTATTGCCAACTTCTCTGAGAATTATTCGACATTGCACGAGTACCAACCTGCGTCAGTCTCAAGTAAAAAACTTGATAAACCTAAATCTTAGCCAACCAGAGAATATTTTCACTCAATAACATGGCGTAGGGGCTCACAATCCAAGTGTGCAATTCTCATGCAAAATATGGGATATATAAGGGCTGAGACGTTCAAATACCAATCCCAATCGATCAAAATCGTACACTGGACCATAAATTGGCGATAACGGGCTCGACTCGATCCAACAAAAGAGATACGAACCGGCTACAAAACCAAAAAAGGCCGGGCATATGTTTCGTTACACATTTTATGAATCGAAGCTCGCTCAAAAGCGCCCTTTTTGCGGAGAATGATTAACCTCGTCCGAAGCAACAAATCGAACAAAGATAGTCTCCGCTGCCCCGATACAGGGTTGCCATATCGATTCAACGACGTCCCAGAAAATATTCTTCGAGGAGTAATCGACTTGTGGCATTGATAATCTGGATAAGGATCCAAATGGTTTGATTTCAATGAAGTTAATTTAAAATCATCTGGCTATTTTTTTACTCTCGTTCAGTTGTGGCAGAAACTATTGAGGGTGAGACATAGCAAGCCTTTTTGACAGTCAAGAACCTAGGTATCAAAGCCCATAACTACCTGTACATCAACTAAATGATGACATGGAAGTGCTGGAGGAAACTTAATGAAGAAGGCAAGAACAAGGTCTTTTAAGTCTGAGTTCCTGATCACTCAGGTATCCAAAAAAGGAAGAGGATAACGCACTAGCCAAAGAAGAAGTACAAACATCACTTATTGAGCTAAAGATTTCCTGTGGTGTAGGCAAATGCACCTATACGAAAGAAGGAAGAAACTGGATGAGATGCACCATGGAGGAATCTTAGTAGGAATAAGTTACGACTCACTGGCTTCCTCATAGGACATCGTCTTCTTAGGAAGCAAATGTTGAGAATCGGCTTGTCAGAAACTTCTCTGATGAAGAATAAGAAACTTCTGTTCACCTGGTCACAGAATGCATCGCAAAAGCAAGAATATCTTGGAAAAGAGAATTATAGGAGGAAAGACTCAACCTTCTTGAAGCCCTCTCAGATTCTGGAAATCATTGGAATTCTGGAGCTGCAGGGCGAGCTGTAGATAGAGCAGTTGCAGAAACAGCTCTGATGATGGGCACAATTGACCTAGACGTCGCAGTGGAATATAACCTCCTTACCAAACTATAGACTATAAAGAAAGATGATCCAGCTATTGGGGTAGTTTCATTCTGTGAGATGATCCGGCAACGCTGCCCCGGTCAGCTTCGCAAAAGAATGAATATTCGGCAAAAATGCGGCGACCACTGCCAAATTCAATTCTTCCAGGGCTTGTGCGACGTAAAGCCGAATGTATATTAGATTCGACAGTACGAACGCCCGCCATTTTCCGGATCCGACTGAAAGAACGGATGTAGAGGGTGAAACAGTCCCCGTTTTTAGGGTCCACATATTAGGAATGGATATTTTTCGGTCGCTTCTTTTTTCCCGGTTTGTGGCGTGCTTTTCTATCGATTACGGCTTGCTCTGGCTGCTTTCGGGGTATCACATTTTGACGGGAATGTGCGGGGGCGGGGTGTATGGATTGAAGGAATTGAATCAGGTTGTTCAACTCTGCATATTTCACTCGGGATGACAGAGGGAGGAAGCTCGAGAATACGACACCGTTTTATAGAAAATATTCGTTTTTCCATCGCTGGAAGGATTCACTTCAGGGAAAAACTTTCACAAGTCGATGACCCACCCTATATAAATAATTGATTCGTCTAAATGGGCATTTCCAATCATTTTCAGAAAAAAATATATTTCGACATATTTTATTCCCACTTATAATTTGTGATTTTTTAAAATTTTTTCTTCATCAATTTATACCCTTAAAAAAATATTGAAAACTCAAAAATAATCTACCGAATTCAAACGATTAGAAGAAGCGGGAAATTGTGTGACGTCGGTGGCTAGAGAGATTTTTGATTGGTTGTACTCGTCATGACGTGCTGTTGATATAAAAATGACAGCATTGCCAAATCACACAAAAAATTAGTCTGAAAAAGCCTTTGCTTTCTCTTTCCTAATATTATCATAATATAATGTTGATTTTGGATGTTTTTCTTTCATCATCATGACATTTTCATTTGTACTCCATAAAGCTTCATAATATCATTCAATTTACGACCTCCTAATTGAAGATAAAGAGGGTTCAAGTAAGCAGATAGGTGAGAAATTCAATTAAAACCAATTATCCCTAGTCTACACAGGTAAGAATTGGTATTGGTCTTCTAATTTAGAATTAATAATGATTTTCATTTTGAGAAGTGCGAATTAGTGGTAAGAATAATTATTGATTTGGCAACTGTGTACCTAGGAGTATAGAATATAGAATACTTCCTAGACTTAACTGTAAGAAACGCCATTCAATAGTACGCAGAGAAGACGTCGAAATGTCGAATAATGACAAATAAGAAGGTTATGTTTTCATTTATAATTTGTAGGCGTGGTTGTCACATCAATATTTGTATTTTCAGAGAATGAGTATTATATCAACTTTAATGAAAATTAAGTTGTTATATGACGATGTTTCAAAAACATTATAGTGATCACATCAAATATAATACGATTCCTGAATACATTTATGAATAAATTCAGAGATTTTAAAAAGATTTGACAACAGCGGCGTGTCTATCAGTTACTCTGGGCTTTGCCTCCTCCATCACAAACTTCAACCAATCATATTAGTATATTACAAATTGAGCCACTTGACGTCACAGCAGAGGGACGTTTGAATTCACACGTGTTGAAATCACATTTTCAATATCGAATAATGAATCAATTCTTCAAAATTCAGAGTGAATGGTTACAAATGTGTTATAAACTGCCCTTCATTACGTCATGGGAAGAAAAGTGCATATTTTGAGGTACTGGAAATCCCCATTGTGGAAGGTCAAACTCCCAAAAAACACCAAGATGAAATAATCACTGAATTATTATTATTCCCTATCCATCTAAATATTCCTGCTTCATTCCGACATCAAAAAGAAGCCAAAGTATCAGCACAATCAACATAACAAAGGAAAGCACCACCAGGGACATCATCGAGGAAATTCGCAAAGGAAAAGCCGGAGAAAAAAATTCATAATTTCCGACGTCAACTCAAAGTCCTTGCGAATTCCTCCAATTCCCCAATTACGATTGTGCGATTGTGCATGAAGTAGGTCATAAAATGCACGGTGAAAATGCGAAAGTGACGACTGGGGTTGCTTGGAAAATTTAATGTCAGAGCCGTAAAGTACCGTCTGGCGTCTACGCCGGTCAAGACGTCGCGACGGCTGACGTCGGTCTCTTTCGCACGATCCTTTTTCACTTGGCTAGGATTTTTTGCGTTCGGATTTGTTCGTATTTTCAAAGGTGATCTTCAAGTACATTTTTGGGGAAAATAGAAAAGTTTGTCATTGCATAATTGAAATTTTAAAATATCATCCATAAATTGGCTCAAGAAGGGGATTTCCAGTACCTCAAAATATGCACTTTTCTTCACGTGACGTAATGAAGGCAGTTTATACCACATTCGTAACCATTTATTCACTCTGAATTTTGAAGAATTGATTAATTATTCGATATTGAAAATGTGATTTCAACACGTGTGAATTCAAACGTCCCTCTGCTGTGACGTCAGTGGCTCAATTTGTAATATCATTGGTTGAAGTTTGTGATGGAGGGAACAAAGCCCAGAGTAACTGAGAGACACCCCACTGTTGTCAAGTCTTCGTAAAATCTCTGAATTTATTCATAAATATATTCAGTAATCGTATTATATTTGATGTGATCACTATAATGGTTTTGAAACATCGTCATATAACTACTTAGTTTTCATTGAAGTTGATGTAATACTCATTCTCTGAAAATTCAAATACCTACTGATGTGACAACCACGCCTTCAAATTATAAATAAAAATATAACTTTCTTATTTGTCATTATTCAACATTTCGACGTCTTCTCTGAGTACTATAGAATGGCGTTTCTTACATTTAAGTCTAGGAGTATTCTATACTCCTAGGTTAAGTCAACGACTGACGACTATACACAGTTGCCAAATCCATAATTATTCTTACCACTAATTTGCACTTCTCAAAATGAAAATAATTATTAATGCCTCCTAAATTAGAAGACCGGCCTATGTACCTATATACCGATTCTTACCTGTGTAGACTAGGGATTATTATTTTTAGTTGAATTTCTCACCTATCTGCTTACTTGAACCCTCTTTATCTTCAATAAGGAGGTCGTTAATTGAATGATATTATGAAGCTTTATGGAGTACAAATGAAAATGTCATGATGAATAAAGAAAAACATCAAAAATCAACATTATATTATGATATTATTAGGAAAGTGAAAGCAAGGGCTTTTTCAGACTAATTCTTTTTTTGTGATATGGCAATGCTGTCATTTTAATATCAGCAGCACGTCATGATGAGTACAACCAATCAAACATCTCTCTAGCCACCGACGTCACACGATTTCCCGCTTCTTCTGATCTGAATTCGGTAGATTATTTTTGACTTTCCAATATTTTTTAAGGGTATAAATTGATGAAGAAAAAATTAAAAAAAAAAATCACGAATTACGTGAGAATCCAATATGTCAAAATATATTTTTTCTGAAAATGACTGCAAATGCCCCTTGAATGATTTCGATCGATGGAAGTTTGACGATCCATTGATTACATTTGTGAATTTTGCAGCCAATATGATGTTTTCCAATGTGCCAACTTTATGTAAACGTAATCTGAGAGTAGATCCAAGTCCTATATTCAAAAGTTCCAAGTGCGGGGAGGGAAATGCGTGGAAATGTCACTAAAATATCGCAATCTCGAATTGTCATGGCTTCCCTACGTCAACACCTAGTTAACGGGACTTGAATTCAGTCGGCTAAAGTTCCCAAAAGTTTGTGCTGGAGGGGAAACCGGCATTTGGGGGCCATTCTTAAAGGAATGCAAGGATGGCAGAGACCGAACAACATGAAAAAGAATCCCGTTATCGCAAGTTTGCACAAACTTTCACGAGAAAGGTAAAGAACTCCTTCGAAAGATCGTCCTGTACGAAGTGGGTGTACCGAGGAGATGTTTATATCATTAGGAAGTCTGCTGTAGGAGGATTCACGTTATAAACTGTGAGAGCTTCTCCAGAAAATGGAACAGGAGACATTGCAGTGTCTTCGAAACGAAGCCTTTATGGGTTCTCGGTGACGAAGTTTTCTTTTGGAATTTATTATTTCCATCGAATATCTGTGACATTTCTAATTCTAGCACATTTTCCACTGAGTTTTACCAAAGGAAAATGCATCGATACTGTAGCATATAGGTACACAAGATATTTGTGAATACAGAAAAAGGGTGAGCTCAAAATTGGCTTCTTTTTCAAAAAGTTGAACGAAACGATTTTGATGATGATAAATTGTAGTAAAGGCGTATGAAAAGAGCCTCTCGTTTTCATCTTTTGCATAGCCCACTGATGAAAATAAGTCAAATGAACAAAGAATTCGTCAAGTCGATCGAACGTGTCACTAAATCACCGCCTTCTAACGACCCTCGAATAAAATAACCCCTTTTCACTTAACCGTCTCGAAAATTACGGAGCGCGCCAAAGTCCGAAATTGCCGTCAGCTTTTCAATCATTAGGAAAGCTTCGAAAGCTCTAATATTACCCTGTCCGAACCTAACACAGACGTTGAATGATTTTTCACGCCGTCGACAAACAAGCATCGCCGAGAAAATAACTTTGGCCGGCCGGGAATTAACATTAAGGAGCGAGGCACGCAAATTGATGCTCAGCCTTTTTTTTATATTTTTTAAGCGCGGTAATCAGAACGACTCCTTTGATAGCTGAAATTAGAAGGGAAACATGCTTGACCTGATTTTCGAAGAAGGAAAACTACCTGGTTGATGACGAGGTTTAGTCGTCGTTTCGCTTGCGTTGACTTAATTGGAGGTGCTTACCTGGAAAGAAGAAAAGAGTATTAATGCTATTGATGACGCACATACCAAACAAAATTTCAATGTCGAAATATTTTATTACTCAACATATTCTCCTCTTAATCGAATACATTTATTACAGCGAACCTGCAACGTCTCTAGGCCTTTCAAAAAAATGTTTTTTCTTGCTCTGCAAACCAGTCCTCCACAGCTTTCATTACCTCCTCGTTGGAAGAAAATTTACGACCTTTTAAACTTTTTTTCAGTTGAGGAAAGAGATGATAGTCGGAGGGAGCCAAATCTGGTGAATAAGGGGGGTGTTCTAGTAATTCTAAACCTAAATCACGAATTTTTTGCATGGCAACATGAGATTTGTCTATTGGGGCATTGTCCTGTAAAAACAAAACACCTTTGGATAGCTTTCCGCGTCCTTTCTTTTTAATTTTTTATCCGTAGAGTGGTCAGTAATGTCGAATAGTAATCTCCAGTTACTGTTCTACCCTTATCCAAAAAATCAATCATGATTACTCCATGGCAATCCCAAAAAACAGCAAGAACTCTTCCAGCAGATTTTTGGACACGAAATTTCTAAGGTCTTGGAGAACCAGAGTGTCGCCATTCCATCGATTGTTGTTTTGTTTCTGGATCGTAGAAATGTACCCAAGTCTCATCCATAGTAACAATTCGGTTTAAGAAGTCTACATCGTTTTCAAATCGAGCACAGATCGAACGCGATGCTTCTACCCTTGCACACTTTTGGTCAACATTCAACATTTGGGGATCCATTTTGCAGAAATTTTTCTCATGTCCAAATTGACGTGAACTATATGATGAACGCGTTCGTATGAAATCTTTAGTGCTTCAGATATCCGTTTTAGCCCAATTTGACGGTCTGATAAAATCATGTCATGAACTGCATCGATATTTCCAGGGACTGACACAGAAACTGGCCTTCTTGATCGGTCATCATCTTCAATGGAAAAGTTACCTCTTTTGAAGCTTGCAGTCCCATTTTTCACGGTCCCATACGAAGGACATTAATCACCAAGGGTATTGAGCATATCTTCGTAAATCTGCTTACCTCTTAACCCTTTCAAATACAGGTACTTGAAGATGGCTTGATAATCCAATTTTTCGATTTTCACAATTTCGGTGAACATCTTTTTTTTCTAAATATATTGCATAACTCTGGTTTACTTTTTTGACGTCGAACTCTACACTGACACTTCTAATAATTTATTGTTCGTTGATATGGTATCGCAATATTATGTTTATGCATGGAACTGGTCTAGGCTAACTAGATTTCAGTACATCCCCGTTAGTTTGGCGAATAGAAGACCGATTTCGAAAATTAATTTCAACAATTTCTACACGTTGTTGCGGCGTGAATTTTTCCATGATAATTTGTCAATGCTTACCAAACAGAAATGTCAAAACAACGTGCCTTCTACCTTCTTTCAAATCACAGTTATCCCTATCGAAAATTCTATCAGTCAAAAAAAAACACCCGATACTACTCAACATCCAGAATCAACAGTTCTATAGCCAGCAGCTATGATCACATTTAGGTGTAAGAAATAACTTCAGTGTGACTTGGAACAAAACTATAATTTCGGCCCAAAACCCGTCGTTTTAATAAAGCGCGAATCCATTCATTTGGTCCAGAAACAACCCCCCAGATTAGCACCATAAAATGTGAAACCGCAGCACTAATTCCGGCTGCATGTTCCCAAAAAACCTAAAATTATATAACACACATCCAGCCCATTCATATCCCCCCGAATGCACGGCTCCGGCCCAAAACCCTCGAACATCGTTATAAAAATGCAAATTCGTATTTGCCATTTGTGGTTTATGCTCGAAATAATTCTCACTTATTACCAGAGAGCACTCTCATCACTCGCCTGAATTAATGCGGCGAAGACGTTCATCCTAAATATCTCTTTCTCCCTCGCTCGTATAAATTGCTCCGTAGCATTTATATAGCAACATTACGGCTTTGCGCGATTTTTAATTGCTTTCGAATGAGTTGGAACTTTTATCGTTGCTCGCTCGAGCAAGATATACCCTGAAAAACGTGTCGGGTATGGTAATTGCACTCGAATGAAGATTTTCCGTTTTAATAGTCCGGGTACGGATTTGGGGAGGGGGGAAACATGTGAGATCCTTCCGGATTTGCTCGCTGCTATCGCTATTGGTAATGGAGATACGCGAGTTTTGGATCATCGATTTTCATTATGTGAAGGGTGAACAATATTTTTAAATTAAAGAGGTTTCATTCCTCGTTTCTCCGAAAGCACTATGACGACATTGTTTCCGGTTAGTTTATCCAGATCTGTTTTCACAGAACACTCAGAATTTCGCTAGAATATGATGATTAACTTTCCAGAATATATAGTTTGGAAATTATTGGGAAGGAAACATTCGAATTTAGCCAATTAACGAAGTCAATCTTGTCATTTGAGATCCGTACCTACCCTGAAAATTTCAAGTTTTGCATGACAGTTTGAGAATGAAAAAACCCTCGAAGTATTCAGATTTTATGCTGATTTTTAGTTGCTCAGTTGTTTTTGGATTATCAGTATGAACCCGAGACTCAACATATTTTGAAATATAGAAATTGCAACGTGTTAAACTAAACACTACAACTGGGAGGATAAGAGCCTGCACTATTTCTTAAGGTAATTTCATCACCAAATTTTGTTTCAATAAATCGATTTTGTAGGTGACTTTGTGGCAGATGGCACGGTCTTATTGAGACCGCAGATTCCCATATTATTCTTAAGAACAGCAGGAAAAATATTCAGTTAACAGTGTTCTGTATCGTTCTCTATTGGCTGTTACTCTTCGACAGACGGTTCCAAAACCGCTACAGGAGCTGGCGCTGGGATTTATGGGACAAGTACCAAGTGTGCACTATCGTTAGGCTCCTGTACAAGCGTCCTTCAAACGGAAATACTCGCAATCGGAAGATGTCTAGAGATAAATCTAGAAAGAAAGAAGTGCGATATAGCTATTCATGCAGATAGTCAAGCTGCTATTAAAGCACTGAGCTCCTACGTCATTGACTCAAAGCTGATTTGGGAGTGCCGAAACAAGGCAAGAAGAATAAGGTCTTTTTAATCTGGGTTCCCGGTCATTCGGGAATCGTAGGAAACGAAGAGGCCAATACACTGGCCAGAAAGAGCGCACAAACGCCACTCACTGGCCCAGAACCCTTCTGTGGAATAGGAAAATGCACCTATAAGAAGGAGTTTATGCTGAAGGAGGAAACCGAAAGAGAAAAACTCTGGCGGAATCTCCCAGGGATGGATCATTCCAAAAAGTTCCTCCGGAACTTTGAAACTGCTAGATCCAAAAAATATCTGGATCTCAGTAAAAACCAACTTCACCTACTCACTGGCTTTCTCACAGGACATTGTCGCCTAAAGAAGCATCTGTTGAGAATGGGTTTATCGGACACTGATGAGTGTAGATTCTGTGGGGAGGAGGAAGAAACTCCTATTCACCTGGTTACGGAATGCTATGCCATTGCAAGCCAAAGGAAAGAGTGCTTTGGACAAGGAAATTGTAGAAGTGGGGAGTTATCCTCCTTGAAGCCGTCCCAGATACTGGATTTCATCAAATCTTTGGAACTGGAGGGCGAGCTGTAGGAGGCGCGATGATAACAGCTCTGTAAGGGGGCACAATAGACCTTAAGGTCGCAGTGAACTGTAACCCCTTTTTACTATAACTATAACTACTCTTCGACCATTTTCTTCAAAAAACTAAGGACCAATCACTTGGGCAGCGTGAATGGCACACCACACAGCGACTTTATCTGAACGTTATGGTGACTGAACAGTTTTGTGTGGATTTTAATTACTCCAAATTCCACAATTCAGTTCGTTCACTTAAACATGAGATTCATCACTGAATGGAACTTTTCGATAAAATTGCTCGCCATTTTCCATTTATTCGATAGCAAAATCAGAAAAAACCAACGTTCATGATGGTCTAATAGCTTCAGTTCTTGAACCAGTGAAATTTTGTAAGTATGATATCACAAATGTTCTTAAATTTCTCCATGTTATTGTTTGAGAAATATTTGATTGTTGAAAACGACGTGGAATCAAAAATTTGTACTTTCTCTCAGACTTGCTGCTACCCAATCAACATTTGCTTGCAGTTCTTTGTCTTACTGGTACTCTTGCTTCGTATGAAAAAATTTCACTTTCAAATTTGTCTGCAATACGAAGAATAGTGAGTTCATCAACTGAATGATAACGTCCATGAGTTCTTCTGAAATTTCCCTCAGTAATCTCAAAAGCTTTTTGATTTCGATAAAACGATCGGACAAATGTCCAATGTGTGGCCATTATATCCAATTTGAGTTGTATAATTCTCATTGAAATTTATAGTGTTGTACCAAAGAATGAACAAAAAGTAGACAAATACTATCCCATTATTCAGTTCATTTGAAAAAACAGTTCCAAGAATATGTTTGAATTTAAAGAATTTTCCTTTTCTTAGAATATTATATTTTTCTGTTAAATTGGCAACGTTAACGGTACATTCCTGCCAAGATCATCTGACATTCTTGTAATTCTTGAAATTCAAATCCACCAATCATAAAATTCTGACGCAGTTCCTGAAACCGAATCGTTTTCACTTGGCTGCCCTGTGTGTATTTTCAAAGAAACTTATGTCCACTAAAAACACCATCTCAGCAAACTGCGCGCAAAATTCTCGCTCATCTCTGAAAACTACCGAAAACTAAACGTTTTCCTAAGACAAAAATAATAAACCGAAATCTCCATCATCTAAACGTGCAAAACTTGCCGTACCCCGAAAAATACCCTGAATAAACTAAACGCTACCGCCGTTCGCGATGCAAATCGGGCCCGTCCATGTTATTTTATTCCAATTTGGGCCAAAATTAGTTTCCGCATAGAGAGAGAGTATCGTTGCACCTTGGATAAACACAAAGTTCCCGAATGAATTCAATATATTCGAAATTGTGGTCGTCCTTTGTTTCCAAAGTGCTCATTTCCATTCGCAAAGTGAGCGGTCCCGGTAGCTCTCGCCTACCTCTGCCCGAAGAATCCGAAATATGAAGCCCGTACAGAAGGATATTAATGCCCGTTTTGTTTGGAAACAAAGAAGTTTCGTTGAATTATAAAATCTTGGGGTTTGTGCCCGCTTCCGGGGGAGGAATTCGAGATGAGTTTAATTTTTCAGGCGGTAGGAGCTGTTGTTTTTCTTCTCCTCTAGGCCGCATACAATTATTGTTTCTACGATTCTCAAATATTATTATAACCTAGAATAACCACCTTCTTGAAATTGTCTGAGCTTCCTCAGTTCAAATGACTACTAGTCGCCACTTATCTATTCGAAAAAACACCATTGGGAAAAAAATTGGAAAATTTTTTCCTGAAGAATTCAAATTAGTGAAAGACTCCTCTTTGTTTCATGGGGTGACTCCCTGAGGTTGGTACTAAGAGGATGTATTGATATATAGTTCGCTTAGACCAGTTCCATGCATAAACAAAATATTGCGATACCAAATCAACGAGCAATAACTTATTAGAAGTGTCAGTGTAGAGTTCGACGTCAAAAAAGAAAACCAGAGTACGCAATAAATTCAAAAAAAGATGTCCACCGAAATTGTAAAAATCGAAAAATTGGAGTATTGAGCCATCATCAAGTACCTGTATTTAAAAGGGTTACGAGGTAAGCAGATTTACCAAGATATGCTTAATACCCTTGGTGATCAATGTCCTTCGTATGCGACCGTGAAAAATTGGACTGCAAGCTTCAAAAGAGGTAAATTTTCCATTGAAGATGATGACCGATCGGGAAGGCCAGTTTCTGTTTCAGTCCCCGAAAATACCGATGCAGTTCATGACATGATTTTATCAGACCGTCGTATTGGGCTAAAACGTATATCTGAAGCACTGAAGATTTCATACGAACGCGTTCATAATATAGTTCACGTCAATTTGGACATGAGAAAAATTTCTGCAAAATGGATTCCAAAATGTTTTAATGTTGACCAAAAGCGTGCAAGGGTAGAAGCATCGCGTTCGATTTGTGCTCGATTTGAAGACGATGTAGACTTCTTAAACCGAATTGTTACTATTGATGAGACTTTCTTTCTACGATCCAGAAACAAAGCAACAATCGATGGAATGGCGACACTCTGGTTCTCCAAGACCTAAGAAGTTTCGTGTCCAAAAATCTGCTGGAAAAGTTCTTGCTTCAGTTTTTTGGAATTGCCATGGAGTAATCATGATTGATTTTTTGGATAAGGGTAGAACAATAACTGGAGATTACTATTCGACATTACTGACCACTCTACGGGAAAAAATTAAAGAGGAAAGACGCGGAAAGCTATCCAAAGGTATTTTGTCTTTACAGGACAACGCTCGAGTATACAAATCTCATGTTGCCATGCAAAAAATTCGTGATTTAGGGTTAGAATTACTAGAACACCCCCCTTATTCACCAGATTTGGCTCCGTCCGACTATCATCTGTTTCCTCAACTGAAAAAAAGTTTAAAAGTTCGTAAATTTTCTTCCAACGAGGAGGTACTGAAAGCTGTGGAGGACTGGTTTGCAGAGAAAGAAGAAACATTTTTTTTTAAAGGTCTAGAGACGTTGCAGGTTCGCTGTAAAAAATGTATTCAATCAAGAGGAAAATCTGTTGGGTAATAAAATATTTTGACATTGAAATTTTGTTCGGTTCTATAGTAGGCTAAGAATTTTTCAATATATCCTAGTAGGTACATCAAAAATGAATAACATTATGAATCCCCTTTCTCACATCATCAACACCGAAGTAAGCATCCTACAAAACGTACCAGTAGATACGAAACGAAATCATATCTGCCTCAGACAAGACTCTCCCCGTGTTTCCGTGTATTCGAAGATGGAAAACTCGCATAAAAGTAATCTCATACCCCTGTTATCAACGTTATGGAGAATAATGTGTATACGTAAAGACGTGATTTATTACCATCAACCTGTGAATTCGCTTCTTTTTGCGAAACAAAGATATATTATGTCTTATTATTCTACGTGACGATCTCGACTCGGCCATATTTCCTCGTATACTTCGTATGAATATAAGTTGGGACGTATTTTTTCGGTTGAAATATTGCTAATGTTATGTTCGGAGAGCCTGTATGTTCGAAAAGGGTGCATATATTCCAAGAGTCACTTCTTTAAGCTCCCGATGAGATCGCTGTATTCAGAATGGAAATTTTAATTTTTATGCATATTGGGACGTAATGAACGGATAATATGGATCCTGCCAGTGAAGGACTTTGTGGTGGATAACAAAAATATTGTTCGGTTTTCGAAATATTATACCCTTTTTCTTAATTTAGAAAATCAACAACCTTTGTGTGTGATATTGATAAAATAAAACCATCAGACAGGCTTCAATATTCCAAATTTAGGACGAACACATTCAACTGCAATTCGGCACTTTTTGCTGAATTGCAATATTTCATGAGGACTTGACCATGAAATAACAATCTCATTGAAAAGGTGGCCACGCTGTATACACAGCAAAACCGAACCTCTATTTTCCCATAGAACGAAATATCACAAATGGCGTTCAATATTTATTCGATATTTGGTTTATGTCTACTCCACACTGAAGTGTATGTGGTGACAGATTGAATTCTTATCCCATATTATGTAACCTGATACTCTCGTATCGACATATTACGTATTATGAACAAGAGAACAGAAATGATTCCTTTTTAGAAGTTCGTTATTCATTATTATTGCCTGATTTCACGAATGGAGATAACTTGAATCTTATTCACTGGCACACCCTGGCTGAGGGAGGTTTTCTGAACGTGACCTTTCGGATGATGCCTGATAATATTTCTATGGACCCCCGAAGGCACGAGAGAAATTCCTGAACGCAATATCGCGTCCCTCACTCCCAGAATCCTATCAGGTACCTCGTCATCCGACGATCTATATGGCCGCGTATCATGAGCCTCACTCACGTGAAGCCCCGACGAGTGAACTTTCAGGAAGCGTAGAAACTATGTAAATCACATCAGATAGGATGCCCGAGTTAATACGGGAGGGTGAATATTTCTAGGATGATCCATCATAAAACGCGTGACGATTGACACCGGAAAGTTGGTATCATCCAACTTGTTCCTGACGCTGTGAAAATCTGTCAGGCTGGGAGATGGGATTTTTAGGGGAATGTACTTGGGATTGATGATAGTGAGATGGTGTTTGAACAAGTGTGGGGGAGGACATGGGGAGGATATACGCCTGCCAACATTAGGAAGTTTACAAAATTTTGAAGTCGATTATGGCAGGCAAGGGGTAAGACCTCCTAAACTAAAAACACCAAATTGGTTGATATAACAAATATCTGGGAGGATCTAATAATGTTATTGAATCGGGATGTTGTTCGACTCATACGAATCTTCAATAATAGTAGTTTTGTGGATCGAAAACACCAATACCTAGAGCGGTGTGTGCTCGTAAATAAAACTTAAAAATGGAATATCGAAAAATTAAAAACCGAAAAATTCTTCATCTATGAGAGCTACATGGTCGACTTTGGTATCAAAATGTAGGTTTTCTGGGTCGCTGAATTCAATAAAACATATTTCAGATTCCTAACTTTCATAGTTTAGATTTTGACCTGTGAAATGGCATTTTTCGGAAAATTGGAAATTTCAAACTGTCACAGCGCCCGCCTCTCTTACTGCAACCAAAATTGATTTATATATTGTTGATCAGCATAGACCCAAGAATCTCTGTGTGAAATATGAGCGATTTCAAAATCTTCAAATTTTGGGTGAAACACCAATACTTTGAGTGGTGTGTGCTCGTAAACAAAACTCTAAACTGAAAAATCGAAAAATATAAAACCGAATAATTCGTTACTTATGAGGGCTACATGGGTGGTTTTGGTATCAAAATGTAGGTTTTCGAGGTCGCTATATTCAATGAAAGATGATTCAGAGCTCTAACTATCATAGTTTAGATTTTCACTCGTCAAATGGCATTTTTCGAAAAATTGCAAATTTCAAACTCTCATATCTTCGGTTCCTATCATCTCCGCCAAAAATTATTTATATCATATGGATCAGCATACCTCAACGTATCACTGTGCAAAATATGAGCGATTTGAAAAATCTCAAATTTTTGGTGAAAAATGCCAAAGGGGTAAGACCCCCCAAAAAACACCATATTCGTCATCACCAAGGAATCCCTGGCGAATCCAAAGTCGTTTTTCGAAAGTGAAGATCTACTATCCATTCGAATCATGCAGAATACCCATTAGACTGATCAGTATCGCCTATACTTTGAGTGCTCTGAGCGTCTGAACAAAACTCGAAACTGAAAAATCGAAAAATAAAAAACCGAATAATTCGTTACTTATGAGGGCTACATGGACGATTTTGGTATCAAAATGTAGGTTTTCGAGGTCGCTCCATTCAATGAAAGATATTCCAGAGCCCTTACTAGCATAGTTTAGATTTTCACATGTCAAATGGCATTTTTCGAAAAATTGCAAATTTCAAACTCTCATATCTTCGGTTCCTATCATCTCCGCCAAAAATTATTTATATCATATGGATCAGCATACCTCAACGTATCACTGTGCAAAATATGAGCGATTTGAAAAATCTCAAATTTTTGGTGAAAAATGCCAAAGGGGTAAGACCCCCCAAAAACACCATATTCGTCATCACCAAGGAATCCCTGGCGAATCCAAAGTCGTTTTTCGAAAGTGAAGATCTACTATCCATTCGAATCATGCAGAATACCCATTAGACTGATCAGTATCGCCTATACTTTGAGTGCTCTGAGCGTCTGAACAAAACTCGAAACTGAAAAATCGAAAAATATAAAACCGAATAATTCGTTACTTATGAGGGCTACATGGACGATTTTGGTATCAAAATGTAGGTTTTCGAGGTCGCTCCATTCAATGAAAGATATCCAAAGTCGTTTTTCGAAAGTGAAGATCTACTACCCATTCGAATCATGCAGAATACCCATTAGACTGATCAGTATCGCCCATACTTTGAGTGCTCTGAGCGTCTGAACAAAACTCGAAACTGAAAAATCGAAAAATATAAAACCGAATAATTCTTTACTTATGAGGGCTACATGGACGATATTGGTATCAGAATGTAGGTTTTCGAGGTCGCTCCATTCAATGAAAGATATTCCAGAGCCCTAACAAGCATAGTTTAGATTTTCACATGTCAAATGGCATTTTTTTGAAAAATTGCAAATTTCAAACTCTCATATCTTCCGTTCCTATCATCTCCGCCAAAAATTATTTATATCATATGGACCAGCATACCTCAATGTATCACTGTGCAAAATATGAGCGATTTGAAAAATCTCAAATTTTCGGTGAAAAATGCCAAAGGGGTAAGACCCCTCAAAAACACCATATTCGTCATCACCCAGGAATCCCTGGCGAATCCAAAGTCGTTTTTCGAAAGTGAAGATCTACTACCCATTCGAATCATGCAGAATACCCATTAGACTGATCAGTATCGCCTATACTTTGAGTGCTCTGAGCGTCTGAACAAAACTCGAAACTGAAAAATCGAAAAATATAAAACCGAATAATTCGTTACTTATGAGGGCTACATGGACGATTTTGGTATCAAAATGTAGGTTTTCGAGGTCGCTCCATTCAATGAAAGATATTCCAGAGCCCTAACTAGCATAGTTTAGATTTTCACATGTCAAATGGCATTTTTTTGAAAAATTGCAAATTTCAAACTCTCATATCTTCCGTTCCTATCATCTCCGCCAAAAATTATTTATATCATATGGATCAGCATACCTCAATGTAACACTGTGCAAAATATGAGCGATTTGAAAAATCTCAAATTTTTGGTGAAAAATGCCAAAGGGGTAAGACCCCTCAAAAACACCATATTCGTCATCACCAAGGAATCCCTGGCGAATCCAAAGTAGTTTTTCGGAAGTGAAGATCTACTACCCATTCGAATCATGCAGAATACCCATTAGACTGATCAGTATCGCCTATACTTTGAGTGCTCTGAGCGTCTGAACAAAACTCGAAACTGAAAAATCGAAAAATATAAAACCGAATAATTCGTTACTTATGAGGGCTACATGGACGATCTTGGTATCAAAATGTAGGTTTTCGAGGTCGCTCCATTCAATGAAAGATATTCCAGAGCCCTAACTAGCATAGTTTAGATTTTCACATGTCAAATGGCATTTTTTTGAAAAATTGCAAATTTCAAACTCTCATATCTTCCGTTCCTATCATCTCCGCCAGAAATAATTTATATTATGTTGATCAGCGTACCTCAGTGTATCACTGTGCAAAATATGAGCGATTTGAAAAATCTCAAATTTTTTGTGAAAAATGCCAAAGGGGTAAGACCCCCCAAAAATACCATATTTGTCATCACCAAGGAATCCCTGGCGAATCCAGAGTCGTTTTTTGAACGTGAAGATCTACTACCCATTCGAATCATGCAGAATTCCCATTAGACCGATCAGTATCGCCCATACTTTGAGTGCTCTGAGCGTCTGAACAAAACTCGAAACTGAAAAATCGAAAAATATAAAACCGAATAATTCGTTACTTGTGAGGGCTACATGGACGATTTTGGTATCAAAATGTAGGTTTTCGAGGTCGTTGAATCGAATAAAGAATAATTCGGACCCCTTACTATCATAGTTTAGATTTTTACTTGTCAAATGGCATTTTTCGAAAAATCGGCAACTTCAAACTGCCACAGCGTCCGTTCCTCTTACCGCAACCAAGATTAATTTATATATTATTGATCAGCATAGTGCCAAGTATTTAGGTGCAAAATATGAGCGATTTTCAAATTTTCAAATTTTGGGTGGAAAATGACTGAGGTAAGACCCTCTGAAATCACTATATTCGTCGATATAACAAAAATTTGGGAGGATCTAATGGTGTTATTGAATCTGGATGTTGTTCGACCCATTCGAATCTTCAATAATATAAATTTTGCGAATCGAAAGCACCAAAACTTTGAGTGGTGTGTGCTCGTAAACGAAACTTGGAAATGAAATATCGAAAAATTGAAAACTGAAAAATTCTTCACTTATGAGAGCTTCTACCAGCATGGTTTAGATTTCCACCTGTGGAATTGAGTTTTTGTCAAAATTTAACAGAAAAATTCTTTACTTATGAAGGTTGACTCTGGTATCAAAACATTGGATTTCTAGGTCGGTGAATTCACTATCATAGTTCAGATTTTGACATTTTAAAAGAAAAATTTCAGCTATTTCCAACTGAAAATTGAGAAAAACCGACACAGTAATGAACTCATATTATTTTCCCCATTCAAATCATGTTAGCTCTTAAATATAAACGGCGAAAAAACATCAAATTGCTAGGCTTCAGATCGAGCCTCAACGATTCGATGTCTCGAATCGTTGAGCTTCGCAGCATTCGCAGTAAATTTCCTTCGTGTAAGCCATTCTCCTTTTTCCCACAAAATCTCTCACCGCATCCAGTTCATCGGATACGCCACCCCCGGGAGCCTGAACATCACAATTGCGTTTATACACCATTTGGACTCCAAACCCGAAGATAAATGAAGTATTCATATTGATGAGAACATAAAAGTGTATAAAGAAAACAGTCGGAAACTATGAACGTGGGGTGGAACGGAACCGAGAAGAAAATCGATGAGACTCCGCCGCCTCCAGTTTATTTTTCACGAGAGAGGGTGGAAAACCGCTTCCAAGGAATACTATTCATCAATTACGTAACTTGCGGTTAATAGAAAAAGCCCGCTTGTTCCTCCCCAATCCAGATGTTTTCCGAGCTATAATGAGTTCTCAAGGTGCGTCTTTATTGAATCAATTAAAAACCTGACACGAACGGTGGAGGAAATTGAACTGGAGCGGCCAGGTTCCAGTGGATATAAGGGTTGTGGACGAGAAACCAATGCGAGGGTTGGAATCTTGCATAACAAGGGGCTACAAAAGTATTAACACACAATACACATTGATATACAGTTTGAATGATACTCGTTGATTCTATACGTTCGTTAAACATACGAGGATGAATTGATATCTAGTTAGCCTAGACCAGTTCCATGCATAAACAAAATATTGCGATACCATATCAACGAACAATAACTTATTAGAAGTGTCATTGTAGAGTTCGACGACAAAAATGTAAACCAGAGTTACGCAATAAATTTAAAAAAGGGGGCCACCGAAATTGTGAAAATCGAAAAATTGGAGTATCGGGCCATCATCAAGTACCTGTATTTAAAAGGGTTAAGAGGTAAATTGGACTGCAAGCTTCAAAAGAGGTAAATTTTCCATTGAAGATGATGACCGATCGGGAAGGCCAGTTTTTGTGACAGTCCCCGAAAATATCGATGCAGTTCATGACATGATTTTATCAGACCGTCGAATTGAGCTAAAACGCATATCTGAAGCACTGAAGATTTCATACGAACGCGTTCATCATATAGTTCACGTCAATTTGGACATGAGAAAAATTTCGGCAGAATGGATTCCCAAATGTGCTCGATTTGAGAACGATGTAGACTTCTCAAACCAAATTGTTATTATAGATGAGACTTGGGTACATTTCTCCGATCCAGAAACAAAGCAACAATCGATGGAATGGCGACACTCTGGTTCTCCAAGACCTAAGAAGTTTCTTGTCCAAAAATCTGCTGGAAAAGTTCTTGCTTCAGTTTTTTGGTATTGCCATGGAGTAATCATGATTGATTTTTTGGATAAGGGTGGAACAATAACTGGAGTTCACTATTCGACATTACTGACCACTCTACGGAAAAAAATTGAAGAGAAAAGACGCGGAAAGCCATCCAAAAGTGTTTTGTTTTTACAGGACAACGCTCCAGTACACAAATCTCATGTTGCCATGCAAAAAATTCGTGATTTAAGGTTAGAATTACTAGAACACCCCCCTCATTCACCAGATTTGGCTCCGTCTGACTATCATCACTTCCCTCAACTTAAAAAAAGTTTAAAAGGTCGTAAATTTCCTTCCAACGAGGAGGTTATAAAAGCTGTGGAGGACTGGTTTACACAGCAAGAAACAACTTTTTTTTTGAATGGTCTAGAGACGTTGCAGGTTCGCTGTAATAAATGTATTCAATTAAAAGGAGAATATGTTGAGTAATAAAAATATTTCGACATTGAAATTTTGTTTGGTTCTTTAGTAGGCTAAGAATTTTTCAATATATCCTCGTATATGATACAACTGTTTTATAGAGCTACCATTTTGAATCGTGTCCTTATGGTGCTCTCCAACTTCCAAGAACTATAGAACGTTTAATATGACACCCTCCAACAATCTGAAGTTGTCAGCAAACTGAGATTTCTATATTCTATCGGTGTGATAGAATTTTCGATAGAGATAACTGTGATTTGACAGAAGGAAGAAGTCATGTTGTTTTGACATTCCTGTTCAGTGAGCAACTTCCTAGGAAACTAGGATAATTATATTTTACTTGTGAGTTATTAGGTTTTCCTCGGTTTATTCACGTTACAGTTGGGTTTTTATATGATAGGAATACAATGGTTGAACTCAATTTTCCCACCTATTGTAATTAATTCCATACGCTTTTAACTCACCGAAAACTACCGAAAAGGAAATGGACGACCTGCACCCAATATTTCCCCCTAAATACGAAAATAATTGCACTCCTCCACTTTCGTAGCCGCACAAGTATGTACCTGTTCGGCAACATAAAATTTCAATTTATATGCTAATGACGCCCAAAAAGAGAGAGGTCCTCTTCCTTCCTCCTCTCTCTCATGCTCCCAGTCGTCGTAAATAATTGATTGTCAAGGGAACTAATTGACATCTTTATCGAGAATAATTTACAACTGGTTCCATCGAATGTGCAAAACAGCGTGGCGATGTATGACGGAATATCGATATCTTGATGGGTTCCAGGCTTCTGTCAGTTTGGAACTGGCTCCGGGCCAAAAGAGGATGAAACGTGGGGGCGACCATCTATGGAAGGTCGCCTCTGTCTACGAACACTTTATGGGAGTTTTTCGGATGCCAGAAAGAGAAGACATCCGAATATTCTCAGTTTCAATTGTGGATAGGATTCTTCTTGGTTAAGAATATTATGCAGCTTCAATAAATACAGGGTGAGTCTTTGACTTGTACATTTATCTTCGCTGTAGATTCCTCTCATCAAACGAAACACTTTTTTCCTATACAATTTTTCAAAATTCGAATTCGTTTGGAAGATATGAGGTGTCGAAAATAAAAAAAAACACTTTTCTGTTCATATCTTCGGAACCGTTATTTCAAATGAACTGAATTTTGGTTGATTGGTTTCTCTATTCATGGTGCATATTCCTCAATCCTAACTTATCCGAAATTTCTCCTGGTATAAAAGTTACAGCGTAGCCCACTCATAAATCAAAGCAAAAATACCATAAACCCACTTGAAGAAGATAAACGGTTCATATTTTCGAAAGAATCAATCATTTTAGAAAATGAAAGTATTTCAATATTTTTTTCAATAATACGCGTCGTTTTCGAGTCATTCCCAATTTTACCCGATAAAATTTGACAAATAAATCAAAAATCATAAGAATAATCTGGATGCTTCCCTGGATTTATAATATCACAGAATGGCTGAACTTTATAAACTCTCTGATTATCTATACAAATTAACAATGTTGTCAGAATGTTTATTAACTTTGTCAAGACTAAAATGTCAATGGAATACAAAATTCTGATATTAATGATGAATTTCCCATGCAAACCACGTATTGAATTGAAATTAATGCAAAATGACTTCTTAACACTACATGATCTGTGGGTTTTTTTTTCTATCTAGACGATATGCTCTCGGAATTTCATAAACTCGACACTACACGGTTATTATCACATTAACTCACTTTCACTGAAAGTTTTTTCACTTCAAATAAAAGAATCGACCTTTGACTATAGCCTAAGAAATCGACAAATCTTAGTCCATCACGCCGCTATACCCATGCTTCGTTAATAACCACAGACCAACTGTTCGGTCTGTGGAACAACGGTTTGTCTTGCGCACCGTTTTAGGTGACTGAAATTGAGATCGTAGCGCTCTATCGACGAGAATCAGAACATTTCCAAAGAGGCAGGACAAGACGCCATCAGCCAAAAGTAAACAAGACTAGTGCCTTTGCGTTAGTTCATCCGTTAACGATAGAGGACGTACTGCTTCCTTGATTGAAGAGAAAATCAACACAATCTGGCATCGTCTTCTCAAACGTTCTATGATAGCTCTGTCATAGAATATGGTTGGATGGGTAAGGTTAGATCATTGACCTCGAATCCTATCACCTAGGTTGATGGAATTATGTTCGATTAGTGTAAAAACCATTCTTTTCGAGATAGTTTTGGGAGATAGAGACGTATTTTCGAAGGACGCGAAAACTAAATCTGGGAAGTGTGAACGTAAACGGAGCAGTCCGGAAAATGGTTCTCGTGCGCACACACCTACGCCATCTCGAAAAGTTGTTATGATTTGGGGGTTTTCTCGTTCGTCTGGTGGAATTTCAGCGATTAACGTCAATAAAGGAATAGATAACTGAATTTATGTCTTATTCTAACAGTTTGTTCTGAATTATGATAGAATCACTTTGGATTCCTACTTGGAAATTCTGAGGCCAATAGGATTCTTCTTAGACCAGCTTGAATGTTCTGTTTATATTTCAGATTCCAAAGAGTAATGAAAAAACTAGACCAAACATGGTCTTAATATCAAAACATGAATAACAATACTGAAATTCTCTGAGTATGGTGAGCAATCTCAAAAATTTTCAAATCTCCCTAAATATATAATCTGAACGTTATGTTGTTCTATCTCTTCGTTTTTTAAAGTCATAACTTCTTTACTTTTCTTGCCACATTCGAATTTGTGAGATAATAAGCGTCATATTGTTTCAATAGATCAACTATCAACTTGTACAGAATTCCTCTAAACTTACCTAATCGTTCGTCGTCCCATATTCCCCATACTTCAATCATAACAAAGAATAAAGTAACTGTAAGCAGCAAGCTTAAAAGGTCGAACTTCATTCAAAGTAACAGAATTACAACAAAAATAATCTACACATTTGATGCTTGTAACACTAACATCTAGACACAGAACAGAACACCTATGGAACATAATCCTGAAACTATTATTCATAAAGAATTCTTATTCCAAACTTTTCGTCAAGTTTTGGCTTGTTCTAGTTTTCCTTCGAAAAAATGGCATCGTTAAATGGTAATTTTATAATGTTCCTTCATCGATTTTCCAAGATGATTACTTATGAATGCAATTTTGAAAAGTTTCAAAGTGAGGAAGAAGAAACTAACTGTACATGTTCGAGAATTAATTTACTTTCGAAAACATCCATTTAAAATTCATGGATTCTCTACAGAGTCCGTACTCTCAACTTATGCTCCCATCTGCAAATATAGGACAAACTCCGCCAAACTTCCTGATACCCAATAGAATAAATTTCAACTTTAATTCGGGACTTAGCTACTGAATACCAACTTCCGCGTTTTTGCTCGAGAAAGTTCATTCACCCGAGAATGTCACTTCTTAATTTTCCGAAGAGAGATAAAATCGAAAACATAATGTTCGCGTTTAGATGAATTTTCAATATGAACGTTTAAAGGCCCTATTGTGCAGTGATGCATACAACATAAAGGGTGACAACATTTAAAGAGGTGAAAACTAGAACAAAGGACATAAAACAGTTACGTGGCTTTTGACCAACGTACCACAAAACCATCATCATTCTTGACGGGACAGGACAGGCCTGAGTCGCCAAGTAGATGGCGAAGGGGTCAGTCCCTGGAACAGACAGTAAATTATTCTGAGCGACAATCAAATATTACGCAACTTGAGAGATCGTAGAATTTCTAGAGGCTGAAAAATTCATGACCTAAGTAGCTAAAAGCACTGCTGGTCGCAAGAATCTATAATCTATATCCTAATTAAGGGTTGATTCTTTAGAGACAACAGTGTTTTGTTCCATATTCTTCCAGTCACCATTCGATCTAGATTGACGCTAAAGTACTCTGATGAGTCAAAATATGATTTAATCAGTACTTCCAAATTCAGTTGATCACGCTTGCAAGTGTTGATGAAAGTGCCCCGAAAATGGGGTCAGTCTGAAGACACATAGTTGCATTCCTTATCTTCCAATTTAGCGATGAAAATGAGACCTTTTAGAAGCATGTAAGCGCGGCCATATCGTTAACCTCGAAGCCATCGAAATATATTCAGGTCGAAGAGAGTGATCCCATTTAATACCCAATATATCTCGACTTGAGAAATTGTTATGGGGCACTAAAAATCCGTAGCCTGGAATCCATTAAAACGAAAACACTTTTACGGTCGTATTAGAAACACCCTTTTCAGTTGTCAGCAGAAATCCATATCAGTTAACATTTAATAGGGCTGTAAAAGGGGAGGGGGATGATTCAAAAGCAGTCGAGCCGAAGTTATCAGCCTTCCTGATCGATACACAAATACGATTGTGTACATTCGGCAATATTTCAAGAACGATGTTTCGTAAGCAGACGACGATAATGGCCAATATATGGGTTATGGTCTAGGGATTATATACAGGGTGCTTCGCGAACGTAGGTGTTGTGGTTGAAAATAATTATACATCGTATTATTTAGCGAGAAACTCAGATTTGCGCTTCACCCTCTTAGTCCCGATATTTCAAGAACGATATCGGTGAAAAGACGACAATAACAGCGCAGTTTATTGATTATCAGATGGAGATATTATATATAGGATGAGAGATATGTATCGGCAGTTCGAGCAAGGGAAAATGTGGAATTGATACGATCCAATTCGGGGGATGTGGAGCGTTCCAATCGAATACAAACGAGTCTCTGTGATCGACTCTGAGGATAATACGTGATAGATTTCGTTCTGTCCGTACGTCGTAAAATATTCGCGATGTGGGAGATGCTGCCGGAATCGTTTTGTACTGTGAGATTGAACTTTATTCCGACAGTACATCTGCCTAAAATCCTTGCTTTTTTATATCACTTACATTCGGTGTTTTGGAAAGATATTTACCCTGTATATATATTCCCAAAGAAAATTGGGTTTATTTGAAGAGATAACACAAGTTAATTCGATATTCTCAACTTCTGACTAGGACTTTATCAAAACTCACTTATACTTCAATATGCAAGTTAAAAAAATGAGGCTCTCCCCAGGTTTCTCCTGAAACTAGGAGCCCTAGAGCCATGAAATTTCTCCTGTTGATTCTTCTGAAGGTCCTACATATACTTCTAGCTTGATGTTATCCTCAGTTTCTTCCAAGAGTAGGAATGATTTAGCCCCCTTTTGAGGGAGACGAAGGTCTCTCCGCGGGTTTCCCCCAAAACTTGAAGCCCTAGTGTAATGAAATTTCACATAGTGATTCTTCAAGAGGTCCTGCATATACTCCTAGCTTGGCGTTATACTTAGTTCATTCCAATTGTGGGAATTATAGAGTACTTGTTCGAGTGGTACGAGCTCACAAAAAGAATAGGTCTCTCCGCGGGTTTCCGCCAAAACTAGAAGACCTAGAGTGATGAAATTTCACATGTTCATTCTTCTAGAGGTCCTGCATATACTCTTTGTTTTGCGTTATCCTCAGTTTTTTCTAAGAGTTGAAATTTTACAGCCCTCGTTCAAGTGGAACGAGCTCAATTCATGAATGTATCTCTCCGCAGGTTTCCTCCAAAACTAGAAGCCATAGAGTGATGAAATTTCAAATGGCGATTCTTCTAGAGGTCCTGCATATACTCGTAGCTTGGCGTTATCCTCAGATCATTCCAAGCGTTGAAATCATATAGCCCTTGTTTAAGTGAAACGAGCTCACAAAAGGAATGGATCTCTCCACTGGGTTCCCCAGAACTAGAGGCCCTAGATACTTCTAGCTTGGCAATATCCGAAATCAATAAATTCTACCAAGATCTTTGTCTAAATAAAACTATGCATGCGTCCCAAAATCAAACATTCGACAGCGCATCTATCCAGGAATACTGAAGAAAAAATTACTGTATCCAGTGAAAAGAACCTCAACTATGTTATACATGAGATTCACAAGTTTACTGGATCCTGAAATGATTACTCCAGGATCCGATATGCATAATCGATGCCTGGATATTCCTGCCATGTCAGATAATAAATGTTCGACATCAACGAAGCAACTCGAAGCAGCGAGTCGCACACAAAAGCCACGATATATTCCAGATTTCGTGGAAGAATGACTAGCAAATAAAACCCATATCTCATACCCGAGTTTTATTGCCTACCTATCTCGTACGCAACGAGTTCTGCCTGATATATCTCCCTACGAATATGATCGTATTCCAGCTTCCGACAAATAAATTCGGATATTCGAATTGCGGACTCGGAATTATTTCGATATTTTATTCGCGTCGAAGTTTCGCTCGTTAGAATGCTTTCATATGTGAACGACATCTTTACTGCCTGCGCGCATGGAAAACCGAAATGGGCCCGAATTTGTTGTCCTGACAAGAACATACGGTTATATTTTCCCGTTTCTGAATAATTTCCGGGACTCTCCTAGGTTTCGATGGGGAATTCGAATTATTTGCGACGGACTTTTTTGTGGTTGGAGTTTTATTTTGGCTATAGGTGTCTACAGGGTGTGTCTTTGACTTGTACATATATTTTAACTGAAGATTCTTGAGGTCAAAAGAAACCTTTTTTTCATTTTCCATTTTTCCGAATTCGGCTCTGTTAAAAAGATATAGCCATTTGAAAAAAAAATTGGGCTAATTACGTGCCTAAAGAGATACTCTGGAATTGATTTAAAGTTTATATTTCTCTATTGGAATTGAATTTATTTATTTAGGGAATACTCAAGTACTAACCTTATTGGAATGGAAATGTTACAAACGCGATATTTCTCAACAAAAACAGTTAGTTTCATCCGATTATATCTGCAACTAAAAAGCCATATTCACCCCACCAAAATAAGTTCCTCCTTCGATTGTCATTAGATCAGTTTGTGGGCACCTATAACTTGTTCATATTTTCCTCTATCTCCCAAAACTATCTCAAAAAGAATTGTTTTTACACTAATCGAACATAACTACATTAACCTAGGTCATAGGATTCGAGGTCAATGATCTAACCTAACCCATCTAACCTTATTATATGACAGAGCTATAATAGAACGTTTGAGAAGACGATGCCAGATTGTGTTGATTTTCTGTTCAAACAAGGAAGCAGTACGTCCTCTATCTTTGACGGATGAACTAACGCAGAGGCACTAATTTTGTTTACTTTTGGCTGATGGCGTCTTGTCGTGCCTCTTTGGAAATGTTCTGATTTTCGCCGATAGAGCGCTACGATCTTAATTTCAGTCGCCTATAAGGGTGCGCAAGACAAACCGTTGTTCCACAGACCGAACAGTTGGTCTGTGGTTGTTGAACGAAGCATACGTATTGCGGCGTGATGGACTAAGATTTGTCGATTTCTTAGACTATAGTCAAAGGTCGATTCGTTTATTTACAGGGAAGAATGCAAATGGTGATGTGAAAAAACTTTCAGTGAAAGTGAATTAATGTGATAATAACCGTGTAGTGTCGAGTTTATAAAATTCCGAGAGCATATTGTCTAGATAGAAACATCGCCACAGATCATGTAGTGTTAAGTATTCATTTTGCATTAATTTCAATTCAATACGTGGTTTGTATGGGAAATTCATCATCAATATCCGAATTTTGTATTCCATTGACATTTTAGTCTTGACAAAGTTAATAAACATTCTGACAACATTGTTGATTTGTATACATTATCAGAGAGTTTATAAAGTTCAGCCATTCTGTGATATTATAAATCCAGGGAAGCATCCAGATTATTCTTATGATTTTTGATTTTTTCGTCAAATTTTATCGGGTAAAATAGGGAATAACTCGAAAACGACGCGTTTCATTGAAAAAACATCGAAATACTTTTATTTTCTAACATGATTGGTTCTTTGGAAAATATCAGTTTATCTTTTTCAAGTGGTTTTATGGTATTTTTGCTTGGATTTATGAGTGGGCTACGCTGTAACTTTCATACCAGGAAAATTTTCGAACGAGTTTTGATTGAGGAATATGCACCATGAATGGAGTAAGCAATCAGCCAAAATTCAGTTCATTTGAAATAACGGTTCAGGGTTCAGAAGATATGAACAGAAAAGTGTTTTTTTCGTGGATTTTCGACACCCTGTATCTTCCAAACGAAACCGAATTTTGAAAAATGGTATAGGGAAAAAGTGTTTCGTTTGATGAGAGGAATCTACAGTTGAAACATCAGACTCACCCTGTATAGTAAAAATGCGGAAAAAAAGAAGAAAAACTACTCGCTATCACAGCTAGAAGACTCAAATATCTGTCATTATACTTGGATCACCAATCATTTTAATTCTCCTTCTCCTTCACCGAAATGAGCAGAATTCCAGAGCTTCATCAAACTTCCCGGCAATCATTTTCACGACCACCCCAAGGTTTTCAGTTTGCATTCAAGTGGAAGCGCTGTTTGTCGACTTAACCTTCCCAGATACCATCTTTTTACGACAGAGGATCACGCATAAGAAGCATTAATGTGATGAAATATAATTCCATCAACACTTTGTCGAAACCGGGGAAAAGTTTTCATGAACTCTTTAGCGGAGTTGAAAATGGGAAAACTTTCATTTTCACATATACTTTGCCGAAGTTGAAAATTGCATTCGGTCGGCGAAGTTTACCGTTTTATATGGACGGACTTGCGCGAAAAAGTTTCGGGGGGGATCGATAAAAAAGCGGATTCGTTCATTTGAATAATTTTTATCAGCGTCCAGTTTCTCGGCTCGCTCTCGCAAAATGAATTGTGCAGAAGTTGAGAATTATACAATGGACTTCTATTCTATTTAGACGGCTGCGACTGGAACTTTCAAAAGCAGCGATGACGGCTTAATGAAGCTGTGCTATGCAAAAAAATATGAAGGGATGAATCAGAAGATATTTCCTGTCCCCTACGGATAATGTAACGGTATCGTGAATATTCATGGAGTATATTGCCGAATGTTGTATGTGTTCATTGCAGGGAACATCCAACGTATGTACATGTTCTGATATTAATGCAATGTATCATGGTTTTGACAAGAACAGAGAGCCTTCTCAGGAAATATGGAATCTCCATATTCAGACTAGCGAACTACTTTGGTGTTTAGCATATTGCCTTCCTTATTCGTGCTCCACCTACCAGCCGTTAACGTGCCCCAAATTTTCAATCATTTCGGCTCTTTGAATTCATCTCTAACAGAAAACAGGGTGAAAACACCACCCTTCCAATTTAATTCTCAAATGGGCTCTTAGGATCAATTATTATTTTTTCTCGTTTCAAATTCATTGGAAAATCATATCAAAGCAATTCCATATATCCTTAAAAATTTGTACGAAACTTACAGCACGTAGTTCCCAAACGACTGCCATTCGATTCAGAGCACGATGCCCTGGTGATTTGTGGCACGGTTTCGGCCAAATTCCGATATAATTGTACTCGATGAAATTCGTTATTGATTTTAATTAATTCTCTCGTTTCGGCACGATTTATTTCACACGCAAATATTCGATACGTTCGCGTTTTGTGCGTTGTAACAACCGATAAGTCGCACGAAAAATTGGCCTCATCCAATTCATCATTTGAAGAGTATGTCATCTCTACAATTTTGTTTCGTCGAAATGCACAGATTCTTAGTTCAGAAACTCTGAGACAAGAGATACGAGGATATATTGAAAAATTGTTGGGCTACTATAGAACCAAACAAAATTTCAATGTCAAAATATTTTATTACTCAACATATTCTCCTCTTAATTGAATACATTTATTACAGCGAATCTGCAACGTCTCTAGACCTTTTAAAAAAATGTTTCTTCTTGCTCTGCAAACCAGTCCTCCACAGCTTTCATTACCTCCTCGTTGGAAGAAAATTCACGACCTTTTAAACTTTCTTTCAGTTGAGGAAAGAGATGATAGTCGGACGGAGTCAAATCTGGTGAATAAGGGGGGTGTTCTAGTAATCCTAACCCCAAATCACGAATTTTTTGCATGGCAACATGAGATTTGTGTACTGAAGCGTTGTCCTGTAAAAACAAAACACCATTGTATAGCTTTCCGCGTCTTTTCTCTTTAATTTTTTTCCGTAGAGTGGTCAGTAATGTCGAATAGTAATCTCCAGTTATTGTTCTACCCTTATCCAAAAAATCAATCATGATAACTCCATGGCAATCCCAAAAAACTGAAGCAAGAACTTTTCTAGCAGATTTTCGGACACGAAACTTCTTAGATCTTGGAGAACTAGAGTGTCGCCATTCCATCGATTGTTGCTTTGTTTCTGGATCGTGGAAATGTACCCAAGTCTCATCTATGGTAACAATTCGGTTTAGGAAGTTTTCGAATCGAGCACAGATCGAACGCGATGCTTCTACCCCTGCACGCTTTTGCTCAACATTCAAACATTTGGGGATCCATTTTGCAGAAATTTTTCTCATGTCCAAATTGACGTGAACTACATGATGAACGCGTTCGTATGAAATCTTCAGTGCTTCAGATATCCGTTTTAGCCCAATTCGACGGTCTGATAAAATCATGTCATGAACTGCATCGATATTTTCGGGGACTGACACAGAAACTGGCCTTCCCGATCGGTCGTCATCTTCAATGGAAAATTTACCTCTTTTGAAGCTTGCAGTCCAATTTTTCACGGTCGCATACGAAGGACATTGATCACCAAGGGTATTAAGCATATCTTCGTAAATCTGCTTACCTCTTAACCCTTTTAAATAAAGGTACTTGATGATGGCTCGATACTCCAATTTTTCGATTTCCACAATTTCGGTGGACATCTTTTTTTAAATTTATCGCGTAACTCTGGTTTACTTTTTTGACGTCGAACACTACACTGACACTATTATTATTGTTCGTTGATATGGTATCGCAATATTTTGTTTATGCATGGAACTGGTCTAGGCTAACTAGATATCAATACATCCTCGTATAATAATTACGTATAGTTTAGGGAATGCAATTCTCGAAATAGTCGCACATGCAATAATTGCAACAACTGGGAGTACAAATAAGTATTGTAATTTTACCCCTTCTGTCCTAGAATCGAACCTGCTAAACGCTGAAAGAATCCTACCAAAATGCAAACTCTAGTTTACTCCGCCGCCAACCAAAATAGAATAAAAGTCCCCATTTCTCGTACGTGCTTTGCACCGCACACCATTCGACCCGAAATTCGCAGTTTCAATATGGCGTAATCGCGAACCGTTAGACATAACCCCAATCGTGCAAACAATGATTATGGAAAATCGATGCGGGTGGAAATGTCTTTTCCCTCCGTCGAAAGGACCGATTTTCCACCTTTCGCCGAAGAATCGACTCCACGTTCCACGGAACAGATTATATCGATCGGAAAGCGCTGAAAAACCCCATGAATAATTCAGTTCGACCACTCGAACGGAAGAAAAGTGCACGTCCTAACCTTTGACTGGGAATTATGAAAGGTCAGAGATACTTTCTTGATGAAAGCGGGGGAGGGAGATTAAAATATTTATGAAACAGCTATGGCGATTACTCTGTCGGAATTTCAAATAATGGCCAATTTCGCCCCGTTAGGTTGGCACCAATTCGGCGGTATTTGAATGAGAGCTGCGTCTGCTGAATATAGATGGTAAGGGAAGTCTTCAGTCCCACGCACGAGCTGGGGCCTTTTGCGGCTATTTTATGGATGGAGGTCTCCGTTTGATGATCAAATCATGGACCCTTTCAGTTTTTCATCACTTTATTCATCCCCAATTAATTTTCCTCATTCAATTTTAACCTTTCCTCACTTAGAGAGGTTGTCAAAGTTCCTACCTTGAGCCCCACACAACTTCCTCAAAGAATTCTGTTCTGGTATCAAGAAGAGTAAACCTAAAAGTACCTACTTTATAACTTAATTGAGTTGTAAACTCAACTCTTCACTGTAACGTCAATTCTCGAAAGAGAATGGAAGATGACCTTTTTGAACCCAGGGCTTCAGAAACCCAAAATGACGACTAAAAGAATATAGAGGGAAACCACGTCGTCTCAAATGTATCAACTCTTCTGGAAGACATATCATTTTGTAAAGCACCCATTAAGGGGACCTGGTACACGTCCGAGCTCGCGAGCTCCCTTCAAAAGTTGTGATTTTTATTTCCATGATATCTCAGTTCGTATGCAGCGTAGATCAACAACTTTTTTTTAAATTAAAGCTTAATCATTTCTCTAGAATGTGTATTACTCGCTTTTCTGTTTTTCATCGTATATTAGGAAAAAAACCTTAAAAAACATTAATGTTTTTTTTCGACGAAAAAAAAAAGTTATGAACTTTCCCATTTGAAGAACTCTTTAAATTGAATAATAGTGAAAACCTCATATAAATCGGTGGTCTCTATCGTGAGAAATCCCGAATCGCGTTCTGAACTGAACGTCGAACGGTATAGACCCCTCTTAAGAAAGAAAACCAACGGTACCTGAATCGTTTCGACCTCGCCGGTTAAATACCTTCCAGTTCCCAATGTCGGAAGAGTAAGGACCCATGTAAACCCACCCGAAACCTCGAATTGCTCTTTTCAACCCGCCAATGAACATAAATTTCAACAGTTCTTGATTTATGCGGGATCCGGAGTAATTTAAAACCGGCGTTAGGCAAGACGTTAATTCCGGTTTAGAATTCTCGGACGCTCGTTAACTCGCGTAAACGAGCGTAGAAATGAGGGATTCATATGTACCCGTTGCTCCTTACGAGCAATTAACGTACCTACAGCGAGGCTGCTAATCCCGGAATGCTGTAAAAACCCGATTTCGATACATTGGCCGGGGCTTTCTTGCCCCGCTTTTCGGTGAAATATTGCTTTTAAGGTTCATTACACAAAGAGCTCTCTGGCTGCGAACCCGCTGGCGTGTGGCGAACTAATTATTATAATGGCCCGAATGGGATTGCTGATATTGATATCAATTAATATACGACATAAACTACCACGCTCGGAACCGGCTGAAGTTTCAAGGCTGCGAGCGGTTAAGACGACAGCGGTGGCTTGAAAGATTTTTCCGAACACCTCCATTTCTCTATTGCGGGTTATCATTTGAATTTCGTGACATCATCTGGTTTTTTGAGACAACAACCATGTCCTATGAACCTTTATTTAGTTCTCAGTAAAAGCTCATAAAATTGAATATATGGTGGCGTTTATTGCAGTTCAAGCCTGTGGGAAACACATAGCAGGATCGAACACCAAATCGTCCAAGGTTTCTTTCGTTGGTTTGTAGATTCAAGAAATGGGTTGTTTTCCCCCTATAGTCAAAAATGGCAAATTAGAGCACTTTGTTGTCTTTGTTGTTGTTTTTCGATTCTTACACCTAATCGATTGTTGATCTTTCCCACTTTTATTCAGAGGAAATGAACCTCCCTTATCTTCCAGCTTCTCTTTAAAACCCTTTGTTACAGAGACAAACACTAAATAAAGTTTATAATCGTCCGTCAATTACCAGTTGTCAATAAGCAATTAGTTATTTTTTGTAATTCACAACAACACTTCGCTCCCTTACTATACATTTTCATATAGAAAGTGGAGTTTAACAAGAAAATACACTTTGTTGTTTCTTGATAGAGCGTTCACATTTCACCACTTCCTCATCCTCTTCGCAGTTGTTATCAAGTACAGATAACAACTTTTCGAAGTAATCATCAAGATTACCATAGATAGGTTGCTTATAGTTGAGCATACCCTCTTACATCGGTTGTGAAATCACAACAGTTAATCCTCGAGATCAACGAGGATCATCAGCATCCTACCAACCAGAAGCAGTGCAAGAAAACCATTATCCTGTTAATACAATCGGGGTACAAAAATAGGCAAGCTACAAAACAATAACTGTGTATTGTCTAATGATATTATGACCAAACCTTCTGTATGTATTGTTATTGGAAAAGAGCGATATCGACGTGATAATCAATGCAATCATCAACTGTTCCTACTGATGTCTCTCACATAAGTCACATACGTCTTTGTGTAAAGTACACAGTACACTGTGAAGCCAAGGGTTTGTGCTTTGGGGAACAAACCAACCGTTGTGATTCAATTCGCACTTCCTTGAAGACCGTTATGTGAAATGATTTCATAAGACGTCAATAAGCTTATCCAGCTCGATATTCCCAAAATATTCATGATCCTCCCCACGAATAATTAAAGAACTTGTTTCGGTCCCTATAAATCCGTATCATCGAGACTCATCAAAAATTAAGTATCACTTTTCTACGTCGAATTCTCTATTTTCCTCGGAGAGACCTAATAATTTGCTGTGGCGCTCCTAGAAAATAATCCATATGAATAATTAGTGGCCAGCACGCGACAACGCTCCTGTATAACATTTGTATAATTGGTTCATCCAGACTATGATATGCACTTAGTCGAAACGCCAAGGGAAACCACACACCGACCGAGTTAATGGCGTTACTCCGGCTGTTCCCTTAATACTTTGCCGGAGGTGTTTGGAAGTGCAAATTGGAACTTGGCCGCAGTGTGGACATTTATATTTATTACACGGGAGGGATAGTGCCGGCTAGAATAATCTACAAGTTATAAATGGAGATGTATGTCTGGATTTGGTCGAAGATTCATGTCGGTATGGCGGCCTTTAACTGAAATTGCTCCAAACAATTTCTCGATGGTTTATTAATTTATGGTTCCTAAGTTTCTCGAAGATATACTGGGTGTTCAGATGTGAGTATTCATTTTCAACAAAAGGTAAAACTCATCAAAATATACCAGCTCATCTTGAGTCACCAATACAAGACTTTCAAGATGGTGAAGTTATTATCCATTGAGATCCAACTCTTTCCCGTGAAATGCAAATTACGAGCCTGACCTTTTCGATATTCTTGGACTGATGCGTAGGCTCAGGACCGTATTTGTTCATAGTAGAATCTGATTAATCGATAATTTTCATCTTGAATTTTTCCATATCAATAAACGAATTCTAGTGAAAATTTCGTTCGGAACCTCCGTGACCTTTGGTGAACGAAATCGTAAAGCGAAGGCTGGAACGACATTATCCATTTTTGCCACAGGTATCTGGATAGCATTTCGGCTGCAAATAATGTCCATAGTTCTGCAGCATTAAACAGCGCGCGCTCTCGGTATTATCAAACCTCTTACGGAGCGAGATCTACGATTTTTAATCTGCAGTTGTTATATTTCACGGTTATTTATGACCCATCCCTGAGAAAAAAGAGCTCAGCTCGAATTAATGCAGACCGACGACTTTATATCCGGGAAGTTTTCGGAGTGAAAACGAATAAAATTACGTAGAATAGTTTGGTGAGGTTTTCGTGGAAATTGTTCCAACCGCCAAGTTCTTTCCAGTTTCAATTATTTTTGTGGAGAACACGAACTATCCTGTTTATTCAGAGAGCCTGGACGCATTCTCAAGAATTTTGAGCTTTTAAAGTAATCGTGCTGTGATAGTTCAGAATTTCCTAAGCTTGAAATGATTATTGGCGATTTCAACTATCGTTGAGAGCGCTGCAAAATGTAAACAAACTTGGAGGAAAACGAGTTATTTTTTCTTGAGTTACGTTACTATGAAATGTGGAACTGATTATTATAGGTGTTTATAATTGTGGAGTTAAAACTGCACCAAAAACTTAAAATCCAACAATACACCTTGTAACCTAAAATTTGATGAATTTGTGAATAATATTTCAAATGAATATCACTGATATAAATACCTTCTCAACAATTTCATTTCAATACTAATCAATCTGCTCAGAACACGATATAAACTTCTGAATATCCCACAAGAATACTTGGATGTGTAACAAAATATCACAGCTTCGAAGGACGTAAAATGAACAACATCTCAACACATTACTCGTTTTCTATAGTCCGTTCAAATATAAGAAGGAGCTTTGTAAACAAACAGAATCGTCTGGTTTTCTCACAATAAAGCTCTTATTGGTCAAACGGTGATAACAACACTCTCTTCGACCGCCTTAAGAGACTGCCAGGATCGTACTCGGACTGTGGATGGTACTGGATAGAAATGATTCAATAATTTGAGTCAGCATTTCCCACATTAAAACTTTTTTCCTCATAAACTCTAGTGCAAAATTTCTGTTATGATTTGCAACTGTCATAAACATTTTATATCCGACGTACCCTATTTTTTTATTTTGTTTTGTTTTTATATTATTATCTACTAAATAATTTCTTTTTCGGATGCTTGAGATTGCGGCAAGGTAATTCCAGGAAACACCAGAGTTTTAGAGATTTGGGTCGGATCTTGCAAGATTCCGACAAAGTAATTCCGGGAAACACCAGATTTGGGTCCTTTTCCCCTATGGGTGAAAGCCATCTCGATTTGCATAAATATCGAAGTTTTCAATTGACAAGACTCGAAAAAGACCTCTGTTCAAATTTATCAGGGTCATTTACTTGTAATATCCGAAATATATTTAGTTTCGTTCCAAAATTTCATATTATTTTGTACGAAAGAATTCCGGGAAACACCAGATTTGGGTCCTTTCCCTCAATGGATTAAAGCCATCTTGATTTCCATAAATATCGAAGTGTTCAATTGACAAGACTAGTTAAAAAATCTAGAGCTACTGTGAAGGTCTAGCTGTTCAAAGTGTTTATAGATTTTGTTGTGAAAAGTGTATTGTGTTGGAAAATCTTTTGACAAAGTGTATATAGTGTTTATAGAACAATGTCGAATTCGGAAACGGATACTGCATCTGAGGGTGATATGTGGGGACCACCACGAAAAAAGTCCAAAAGGTCGCATTTCTCTGCTGAAGCGAAAGAGATTTTTCGAAAAGAATTGGAAGAACAACCTGATTTATCGAAAAGAGACTTAGTAGAAATTGTTTCAAAATCCTCAGGGGTGAGTGATTCAGCTGTATTCAGAATTCTCAGAGAATATGAGAAGAATAAAACATTGACGCCACCTAAGAGGAGAGCCCAGTCGTTAAAAATAATCGATTCGGTTGACGATTTCGATATGAACCTCATCAGAAGAATTGTCCACGGTTTTTTTTCCGGAATGAAATCCCAACGATTTTTAAAGTTCTAGAAATCGTGAATGATGACGACAGTTTGCCTAATTTCAAAAGAACAACGTTCTATAAATTATTGCAAAAAATGGAATTCAAGTTCAGTTAAAACTGAACGATTGTGTGAAATCTCCTCGATTCGACTCTGGACGGAAAGAAACTTTACGAAGGCCCTCCTATCGCAAGTTGTTATTGCTCCTTCTCACATTTGAACAGAGTATAGGTTGGAATTTTTACTTTTATGTAGATGGAGGCATGTGAATATTTCTGTGAACATGGCAACCCAGTTCTTCCTGCGAAACAAAATCCCCTGGCCTGACCCTGCATAAACTCTTCCCGCATTTTACATTGGTTTCAATTAGACTTTCCGAAAAAGTAATCGCAGGTGTTTGCCCCCAGCAGGGAGGAAACGAACGAAACTGCGAACTAAATCAGAATCTCGCCAAGGGTCGACGGAAAATGAAGGGGTGCAATTAAAATGTAATCTTCCAATTTTCTTCGGTCGGATGACGAATGGTAATTTTATGTCCGAACCGTATGTTCCGCGGAATTTTTTTCCGTTATTTTCAGTTCGGTTGGAATTTAGGGTTGGTTCGTCCATTAAGGAAGATGATTTCGTGTTGAACCAGCCGATTTGGTTTTGGCGTGGGGATGAACATGAGGTGAACAGAAGGCGTTGTATAACCGTTTCTAGACAAGTAGCAGAAGCGTGTTAAGAAACAAGTAGAAACTTAGTGGAGTGTTGGGTACCTCCCTTCAGAACAGAGTTGAAGAAAGTGGGTAAATCATAGTGCTCTGATGTTTTTTGTTACTGACGAAGTCCATTCACAGCATGAATTTTTTCATATTAAAAAATTAAACATGATTTTTGAACCAACGTTGTTTCTCTCCTGCCAAATCTTGCCTCCGACCCTGGCAATGAGGCTCCCTGAGGAAGATTAACAGCAACGACTTCGTCTGCGCCTTTTAAACCCGCAGAACCGGATTCCGCCGGCACTGCATCAAACCCGTAAAAGCGAGTGCATTAATTCGCAACTTAATACCCGAGAACACATAAGCCCGTTCAAAACCTCTTGTTCTCGCCCTTGTTTCAGCCGTAAACTCGCGAGTTAGCAAAACCGGTCTTATATCTAATTTAGAATCCACTGTGAGGCAAGTTTATTCCGCGATAATATGCTAAAATCCTTTCGAATGCTCCGGCAGTCGGCAGGAGCAGCAGGTGGACGACGCCGCCCGGGCGGGGGGCCGCATGAAATTTGGATGGGGCGTCACCAGGCGGGCTGCCAAAAAATTCATGGTTTGCAAATTATATGAGCTCGGCGGATGTGGCGAAATGTTGCAGTTTTCGGGCGTTTTATGCCGTTTAAATTTTGAACGGGTCTCTTTAGACGGCCATCAATAATGGGGGGCATAGATTCTCAGGGGTCGTGAGTTTTTTGGCCCTCGGTTTGGACGTGTTCAAGATAGATTTGTCCTCCGGATTCAGTCTTACTCACTTGCCTTCATCTAGAGAGATTCTCTGTACGTGGATTCATAAAGAGTGTTTAAAATTCCCCGTTTTTTTAGCATAAATAAAAGACATAATTTGCTTTCCTTTTCAAAAACTTTCTTTTGGTAATTGAAGTATCAGTTACGACATTTATTCACGAAAAATATCTGCCAAATGGCCTCTTCTTGCAGCTCTACAAACGTCCACCCTTTTGTTGAAATTTTCAATGACATTTTGACATAATTGAGGCTCTATCTCACTAATGACACGAATAATTTCATCCTTTAATTCAGGAATCGATTGTGGATTATTCTTTTAGACCTTGCTTTTCACATTACCCTGAAGAAAATTGTCCAAGGGTGTCAAATCACATGATTATGATGGTCAATTGACACAGTTTCTGGAGATCTAACACTCGTTGCAGAAGGCAATTCCAAGACTCACGCATTCGTATTGGAATAGGAGCCCATTCTTGTTTCAGAATATACTTTTATTCGCACAATAGGGATGTTGACACATGTTACAAATTCATATAAATTGAGGTTTTCCACATTGAAGGTAGTTTTTGAAATACTAGAAAAATATTTTAGTGACCTAATTACTCTCATTAAATTAAATAAAATCATTTTAAAATGTGTAATCTATTACCGTTCATCACGTGACTGCAAACACGAATGAGAATACGTGACGTCACTGTACTGTAAACAAGCTAACCTATACTGCTAACCGTACTCTCATCACGAGTACGAACTTACGAAGAACAGAAGAGGAGTGAAACGTATCACCAGCGAACTATTTCACGATTATTTGTTATTACGCAAACCAGTTGTTCGCAAGAAATCGCACAAGATCAGTTCGCTTTGACAGACGGCGAAGTCTGTTTACCGTATAGTGATGTCATCATAATCACTTCGTTTCAGCGGGAATTTTGAAAACTATTTTTATTTACGTATTTTTTATTGGTATTTGCTATATTTCTTTCGTGTTTGTATAGGGCTTATCTACAAATTAAAATTATTTCCAAAAAATAGTCAGCATCCCTATTTTAAACACTATAGTTTGATTAGGGAAAATAGAGAATGTCTGCTTTTTCTGCTACTTCATCACTTCGAAAGCAATTGTGAAATATCAGCACCTAGACAAAATTATCCAGCTTCCAAATCATGTGTACCGAATAGGCAGAGAACCACTAGCGAAGACCGGTTCCCTCCGAGATTGTGCACCAATTCCGGATGCAACGTATTCAAAGTTCCACAGACGATCCTAGAACGCCTCCTTTGGAAGGATCCACTCTAATTCCTCAATACCGACTCCGATCTCGAATTCAGCAAACATAATTATTTTTCTGATTCGATGAGTCGATCGAGTTAGCGTGGAAAAGTATGGAACGATTCGCGAGAAATCGGAAATTATGATTCGGGCGCACAAAGGACCTATCGATTATTCTTATTCCATCTACGGATGTCTGGTTCGTTTGGAGGATATCGGGGAAAGAGGTAAGGGTTAAAGTTGTGGTATTCCATTTTTCCACATCGAGTGTTGTTTCTCCCTGCGCGTGTCAATCTCGAAGATAACTCGAGACTTCTTTTTGTTATTGAAATGAGCCCGGAATCGTTATCAGGGCGTGAAGCCTGACGAGAAGTTAACGTCGGTTGGCCGACACCTGAATTGAATTCCGTCGATCGAAAGATATGCATATGAGCAGGAAACTAATTTGTTGGAACGCACGAACAGCCGCTGTTCGAACGGCCAAGATACGTGAATAAATCGTCGGAACATTAACGGCCGAAATTGGATCGGTAATCAGATTAACACCGTCACATGAACTTTAATACGTTTCCGTTATTTCGCTTTACGCTTTGTGTTTTGTCTGCGAATCGATAATGGAATTACTTTTGGGCGGGACGACGCATTTCCATCGCAAACGCCCATGGAAAATTCCCGAACAGAATGGAAGTGCATTTGAGGATTGCCTCTTCAACTCACTGCTGGAAAACTTGCGATTCCTCCATGATACTCTCGAAACTGCGAACTATCAATTGAGTGAAACATTACAGACAAGCAACATCTTTTTCCTACTTCAACTGCCCGAAAAACACACGTGAGATTGAAATTCAACAACTTACACTTATATTTAAAAGCTAATGGAAAGATTAGAGAAAGAATGTTTCTCTATTTCAGTATCGTAATGACTTCATTACAGATCTAAAAACAGTATTGTAATGAACCCATTACTGCATTGTTTTCAGTTATATTTTTCGTTTGGTGGTTGTCAGCACTGGATGGAACACTAAGGGATAGACTAATTTCTGCAAAATCCTGCTAATTCTGATCCTCTTGTGAGAATACAGCAAGTTATTCCCAAAAAGAGCTTCAAAATAATACTGAATGAACTCTTACCACTTTCCAAAACGCTCATCATCCATCAATCCCCCCCCCCCAACTACCTCCACTAATGTGCGGGAGCAATAGAGGCCGGTCGCAAAAACTACCCAAACCACCGGACTGCTCCGGGGAGAAAAGACCGCAAAACATTCATACGGTCGAACCGACCGGACCGATCCGGGCTAATGCCGCATTTAAATTAGCCGTCAGTGAAGATAAATGTCCGCAAATGAATGGTCGTGGCCGTAAGAAGACCGGAAGTTGCCACCGGTCATCAGATTCCCATTAAAGAATATCCCGGAAAGCTGCGACGTCCGGATCTGAAGCCCTTTTTTCCGGGGAGAAGATTTGAGATGTGAGACGTTAATCTGAGGGGTTCTGATGGCCGGGTTTTTGGGGGTTCATCGTTATTTTTTTCCGGGATGTGCGGTGAATGAATTCGTCCTTGTTCAGAGTGCGATTTCGATGGTATACGAAATGGCGGAGGCGCTGGTCACTGGAATAATTTTCTGTTGTCGTGATTTATGATTTAAACGGACGAATTTTGTGAAGTTTGTAAGTGATTCTACATCTTGTATTGTCGTGAAAATACGCTTTTTTGCTCGATACCGTTTTTCGTCCCCTTCCTTAGTAATTATTTCTCTTTTCGATATTCACGAAGGCCTGTTCCTTTTTATCGCTGGAAATAAATTAGATTTATTGTTTCTGCCGACTCCGGCCTCGAGTGGATCAACGTCGCTTCATTTGAGCTGCGTGGCGGACCGGGCTCAGAGACGTCGCTCCCTTGTGAAAAAATGTTTTTCTATCCGTTTTGCTGAATGGATAAAAATAGATGTAGTCGATAGATTGATCGGAAATTGGAAGGGTGGTCTTCCGGGGCATTCAAATGTTAGATGGATTGGAAATTTTTATGCGCTGTATTCCTTTGGAAGTGCCGGTATCCGGAAGCAGAACCGGGATCGTAAAAATTGATACATTGTTTCTGGAGATCGATGAATGAGGTTCTCCTTCTTTTTCAAAGTGTTCATTTTATGTGTTCGTCGGAAGACAGGAATATCTGCTTTGTTGTCGAGAGGAAAATTGTGAACACTGCTATTTTTGAAGACAATAATTTGTTAATATCAAGGTTTCAAAATTTAAATACAAATACAACAGAGAAAAATATGTGAAGAGATTTCTGTCGTTTCTCATTCGGTTAGCTGCATCTTGAATTCTAACAAGTTATTATTGAAGAGGTGTGATTTCACCAAGGATCATGGTTCTATGAACGAGGTGGTTATTCTTTTTTTTTTTAATTGATACTATATTTCAAGTTGTGAACCTGTAAAACTTTCTCGAGAAACTAGAGGGTGTTTCAAATTGAGCGGTTTTTCTAGAATAAATAAAACACATAATTCGCATTCATTTTCAAAAACTTTTCATTGGTAATTGAAGTATCAGTTATGACATTTATTTACGAAAAATATCTGCCAAATGGCCTCTTCTTGCAGCTCTACAGACGTCCACTCTTGATAAAATTTTCAATGAGATTTTGACATAATTGAGGCTCTATCTCACTAATGACACGAATAATTTCATCCTATAGTTCAGGATAAAAAAATATTACGTACTTTTCTGAAAGCACTTTTCACAGATCCCTGATTTTCATAAAATAATTCAACAATTTGAATGCGTTGTTATCGTGTACGAAGCCATTTTCATTCATGTCATACATCACATTTCCTAAATGTCAAAAATAACCAGACGAATTTACAGCGACATCTTTATTTTATTTATTCTTAAAAAAACCGAGCAATTTGAAACACTCTTTATGTTGTTCACAATACAGCGAAACGACAGATTTTGGGAAGAAAACCTAAAGGTAACACTTCAAAATGACTGTGTTGCCAATCGGAATATTAAACTAGTAGCGATATCTGGTGTCAAAAGCGCAGGGACTTGTTTATACTCCCGATATTATTGTTTTCCAGTAGGTCAGAGGACTGCGTATTTGGAAATTCGGCCAGTTCGCTGACGAGCACAAATGAACATTCGCAAAATTCCCGATTACACTACAACAATGTCAGCACGCGTGAGCCAACGGCCTCTGTTATTGTAATGGTGAATAATGTGGTGTTATCCCGCATAAATCAAAGCGAACGCTAATGACAGAAGCAAATATGCAGACGCGGCAATAGTATCAATGTTCATTACGGACATTACGAGTGTCGACTCACATTTCGGTGCGAAGACCTCTATTTCCTATACCCGGGCAGTTTTAATGAACGAACATCGGACGATTCGTTTTGCTATCGGCCGGCCGGGACAGCAGGCCACGTTGACGAGCGAAATTCTGCTGAATTTGATGTCCGCGTGATTTATCCGTCGCTGTCATCGGCGGTCGATGAATGGAAACGATTGCATCATTGTCGGATGTGGGAGATTGATCGCTCGATTTTGATGCGTTGGGGATTTCGTTCGGGATGCAGAAATGGGGAAGAGACTTCGGCTTTAGGGTTCTCTCGTCCTTATCAGTTGGGAACGGCAGTTGGTAGCTTTATTTGTCAAATGACGGTCAACTATCTCTATCGATCCCCTTTTTCGTTCTTTACGTATATAGACTGTTTTCAAACGCTTTGTCATTTCGTTTCCATGTCTGTATGTTTCGCATTTTGTGCTTGAAATGGTCTATTTTTCACTCAATTATGACGATCGTAAATGTCAATCGAAAAGTGAATATTAAGATTTCTATGAATGTTTGAGAATAAAAAAAATATTTCATTCGAAGGAGAAGTGATTGCTCATTGCTCGCTTTCAATTACCCCGAAGCCATGAAAAGTGCAACTTCTCCTCCTTATGAAATAATATACTATTGTATTGATATCTAGTTAGCCTAGACCAGTTCCATGCATAAACAAAATATTGCGATACCATATCAACGAACAATAACTTTTGAGAAGTGTCAGTGTGGAGTTCGACGTCAAAAAAGTAAACCAGAGTTACACAATGAATTTTAAAAAAAGATGTCCATCGAAACTGTAAAAATCGAAAAATTGGAGTATCGAGCCATCATCAAGTACCTGTATTTAAAAGAGTTAAGAGGTAAGCAGATTTACAGATATATGCTTAATACCCTTGGTGATCAATGTCCTTCGTATGCGACCGTGAAAAATTGGACTGCAAGCTTCGAAAGAGGTAAATTTTCCATTGAAGATGATGACCGATCGGGAAGGCCAGTTTCTGTGTCGGTCCCCGAAAATATCGATGCAGTTCATGACATGATTTTATCAGTCCGTCGAATTGGGCTAAAACGGATATCTGAAGCACTGAAGATTTCATACGAACGCGTTCATCATATAGTTCACGTCAATTTGGACATGAGAAAAATTTCTGCAAAATGGATCCTCAAATATCGAGGCCACCAGCGTGAGATACCTAAATTATGATGCTCAAAGATGCACTTGGCACTTGCTTATTTCATTGGCTTGAGTCGTTATTGAAGTAACACCTCTCTTCTCAAATGCAAATTGAGGGCGGAACCGAGAATTAACGTTAAGGGCATAATTGCGGTAGTCAATTGTCAGTTGGGGACGGACTGACGGAGTCAGTTCAGAGTTCCTACTGGAGTCGGTAGAAAGTTGAGACGGAGGTAGTTATTGCCATTAGAGACGGAATTAGATCTTCAAGACGGTACAAGATCGGCGGTACAAGATCAATTCATTCGTTCAGCGTGAAGACGTTTTCTATCTCACGAAGTTCAGTAAATGAGGATAAATCTTAACTGAACTTGTATTTGTCAAAAGTAATTAGTGTAAGACGTATAATCTACAAGTGTAGATTATTGTGTAGAATTAACTCTGAAAATTAACTGTGTATAGACATTTCGACTTTTATTGGTTTTTGGGAGGACTATAGAAAGCGATATAGACGTAAAATATAGGTTGAAATGTTTCACACCCTGTATAGTGCACAATTTCCCATTCATATCCCCAACAAGCCGCCCCAATCCGTCCCAGAACCCTCCAATAGTTTCCCTTCCCGATGATTAGGCCGATTCCAACTGAACCCCAGTTCCTCGAAGTTAGAGATTGCTTGATTCGCAACAAGCCGAGGCCGGGCGTAGCGCCCTGCGCCGATATAGCCAGATTCGCGAAATAATTTAATGCTCTTACAAAAGTTTAATATAGTTTGATGCTTTTCGTCGAACGTTCGGAAGTTCGATGTCGATAATGTTCCGGAGGCGGTCTGACCGGATTGAGAGCGGTGATTAAACTCGGGGAAAACTCATTGACCCCCCCAATTGCGGCGGGGATGATATCCGGCCAGAGTTCGAGGAGTTTGGGATTTGGCGGCGTCGGCTCATGATTTGGTTGTTTATTAACGAAGGAAATACGGTAAAAAAGGGGTATCTTACATTAAAGCATGGTGAGTCTTAATAAGAACGAAACCGTTGGCGACCGATTCCTGTCGACAGGAAACATTCTGGTGGATTGTTGGAGGGGGAGGAGTGACTAATTTAATTTATACATTGATAAATGGAGTGATTTTCATTTATCATACTGTCAATATTTCGTCGAGCCATCGGAAGGGGAGGAAAATTATTTTTGGTTTTTTTATTGTTTTCATTTTTCTTTAGAAATTCACATCTTCACAGAAATAGGTGCCTTTGAATGCATCACGGACAGCAACCTGAAAAAGACTTCGGAAGTCGTCTGGAATATCCAAAAAAATAATTATTGGTATTTTTCTTGTTTTCACTTTTTTTAAAAATGCATATCTCCGAAAAGGACGCGTATATCGCGATAGTTTTTTCACCAAAATACGTGCATTCGAATGCTCCATGAACAGCAATCTGAAAATGGATTCAGGAAGCCGTCAGAAATTCACACAAAATTAATATTTGGTATTTTTTGTTTTCATCTTCTTCAAAAATTCATATCTCCGAAAAGAATGCGTGTATCGCGATAGTTTTTTCACCAAAATACGTGCCTTCGAATGTTCCACGAACATCAATCTGTAAATGGCTTCAAAAAGCCGTCAGGAATTTACAAAAAAATAAATTCTGGTTGTTTTTGTTTTGATTTTTTTCAAAAATTCATATCTCCGAAAAGTATGCGTGCATCGCGATAGTTTTTTCACCAAAATACGTGCCGTCTAATGCTTCACGAACAGCAACCTGGGAATGACTTTAGGAAGCCGTCAGGAATTTACAAAAAATTAATATTTGGTTTTTTTTTTGTTTTCATTTTCTTCAAGAATTCCTATTTCCCAAAAGAACGCGTGTATCTTGATAGTTTTTTCACCGAAATACGTGCCTTCGAATGTTCCACGAACAGCAATCTGAAAATGGCTTCAGAAAGCCGTCAGGAATTCACAAAAAAATAAATTCTGTTTTTTTTGTTTTAATTTTTTTCAAAAATTCATATCTCCGAAAAGAATGCGTGTACTGCGATAGTTTTTTCACCAAAATACGTGCATTCGAATGCTCCACGAACAGCAATCTGAAAATGGCTTCAGAAAGCCGTCAGGAATTTACAAAAAAATAAATTCTGGTTTTTTTTGTTTTAATTTTTTTCAAAAATTCATATCTCCGAAAAGAATGCGTGTATCGCGATAGTTTTTTCACCAAAATACGTGCCTTTTAATGCTTCACCAACAGCAACCTGAAAATGACTTCAGGAAGCCGTCAGGAATTTACAAAAAATTAATATTTGGTTTTTTTTTGTTTTCATTTTCTTCAAGAATTCCTACCTCCCAAAAGAACGCGTGTATCTTGATAGTTTTTTCACCCAAATACGTGCCTTCGAATGTTCCACGAACAGCAATCTGAAAATGGCTTCAGAAAGCCGTCAGGAATTCACAAAAAAATAAATTCTGTTTTTTTTTGTTTGAATTTTTTTCAAAAATTCATATCTCCGAAAAGAATGCGTGTACTGCGATAGTTTTTTCACCAAAATACGTGCCTTCTAATGCTTCACCAACAGCAACCTGGAAATCTTTTCAAGAAGCCGTCTGGGATTCACAAAAAATTAATATTTGGTTTTTTTTTGTTTTCATTTTCTTCAAGAATTCCTATCTCCCAAAAGAACGCGTGTATCTCGATAGTTTTTTCACCGAAATACGTGCCTTCGTATGTTCCACGAACAGCAATCTGAAAATGGCTTCAGAAAGCCGTCAGGAATTTACAAAAAAATAAATTCTGTTTTTTTTTGTTTTAATTTTTTTCAAAAATTCATATCTTCGAAAAGAATGCGTGTACTGCGATAGTTTTTTCACCAAAATACGTGCATTCGAATGCTCCACGAACAGCAATCTGAAAATGGCTTCAGAAAGCCGTCAGGAATTTACAAAAAAATAAATTCTGGTTTTTTTTGTTTTAATATTTTTCAAAAATTCATATCTCCGAAAAGAATGCGTATATCGCGATAGTTTTTCCACCAAAATATGTGCCTTCTAATGCTTCACGAACAGCAACCTGGAAATGTTTTCAAGAAGCCGTCTGGGATTCACGAAAAAATTTTTGGTACTAATTTTTTTTTTGTTTTCATTCCCTTTGAAAATTCATATCTCCGGAAAGAACGCATGTATCGCGACAGTTTTTCACCAAAATACGTGCCTTCAAATGCATCAATCTGAAAATGGCTTCAAGAAGCCGCAAAGAATAAAAAAAAATTTTTTTCATATATTCATTGTTATCATTTTTCTTTTAAAATTTATATCTTTTTTTATGTTGTGGTTTTCACGAATATCCTGTAATGTTCAGAGAACATCGTGAGAACCAAGGGCAAGCAGGTAGGAATAGGTGTTATTCTTGAATTTCTGGAGGTTATATGCCTCGGGGAACACCTCCCTAGGCAATGTGCTCCAAAGCCTCGCTGTTCTTTGGATGAACGAGTCTTTGAAGAGAGATGTTCGGCAGGTCTCTAAAGTTACCACGAAGGGGTGCGAAGACTTAACTTGAGGGGTTAGTCTGGAAGAGACTGCCAAAGGGAGAACGTTTGCTGATAATTCAGAAGAGCATCGCCCATGGAAATATCTATAAAATAGAGACAGATCGCCCACTTTTCTACGGTGTTCCAGAGAAGTGAGCGAGCTTGTAAGCGAGGCATCACCGACGAGACGAATTCCCCTTTTTTGTACAGAATCCAAGAGTTTTAGGGTGTGTTTAGGTGCATCACTCCAAATACGGGAACAGTATTCCAGGACAGGTCGAATCTGTTCCTTATAGATCATAAGCACCTGACCTGAGGTGAAATAGCTCCTGGCACGAAACAGAAAACTCCAGAAAGAATGCATGTATCTTGATAGTTTTTTCACCAAAATACGTGCCTTCGAATGCTTCACGAACAGCAACCTGAAATTGACTTCAGGAAGCCGTCTGAAAAAAAATATATAATAATAATTATTATTTTTATTATTTGATGGACGTTGATGACCTTTGTTCAATAAGTCTTTGAAGGGAAATACTCGAATTCAACACCTGTAGATTACTTATTAATTCGAATCTTTGTCTTACAAATAAAGGAATACTCCTCAATCAATAAAAAAAGTGATAAACTTTCGATCAGCACGTTCAGTGAACTGAGGGACAGTTGAACAGTTGAGAATGCCCAATAATTACGATCACATTTTTTATTCTTCGAAATAAACTTTAATTTCTCAATTTTATATTCGATCGCTGTCACTAGTTTTGACCAAATCAACTCAATACTCACTGTGCCAATTCATTCTTCACAATGGTTAACACTTACCTGAAACAGAAAAAAATCAAAATCAAATGAGGGAATGACAATACATGGCAATTCCTAAACCTAGCTTTGCGACTTCTTTCTAAGAAATTGTAACGCTTTTTGATCCATCCTCGAGAGGTTATTGAGATCTTCATATCTCCTCAAAATGCTCGCCACTGGACTATTTTCAGTGATGTCCTAATTCTTGGACAATTTTTAGATTGTTATGTGAGTTCACATAAGAACCGCACCTCAAACTCTCAGAGATCTCTCGCGAAGGAGTCTGTGTTTTCTGGGATTGATTGTGACTCTGTTTACTCAATTAGTTAATTAGTTAAATATGTGCATAGGCTTTTTCTTCTAAAATTAGGTTATTCTCTCGGATATCGAATTATTTTGGGAGAAAGTGAACGCCCGAATTCGAGGCGAATCAATCAATTCATTAACCGAATCCACGTGACAAATTCCCGTGGATTATAAACGGTTTCAATCGGACTCGAACATCGAAAAAGGTACATTCGTCGAACGAGGGCGAAATTGATTACGAAGCCGTAAATCGCGCCGAGCGATGTTGATACGAGCCAACTTGTGATTCATCGCCTAATTCCATCGTAATAATTCGGGCTATATATCACGGAATCATCCAGAAGTGCCGGTGGGCTTCCGATATTTCGAATCGCTAAATTTATGAATACTTTCTCCGTTTTGTGTGTACGGCGAGGGGGGTAGGAAAAGGCAAACACGGGAAGAAAGACGATAACGTTGTTTGGTATCGGGGAAAAATTTCGCGTGTCAGCGCTGTTTTTCATTGGGGATGCTGGGTTTTGTGTTTGGTTAGCGGGGGACAAGAAGCTTTTTCTGTACGACACCATGTTTGTTTTCCATTTGCTAGTCCCGTTGAAACTAAGGAATCTACATATCAACAGAAGGACTCTCTATGCCGCAAGTGTTCAAGGTTTTTCAATTACGGAAATCACAATGGGGCAGAAATATTTTTAACAGGCTGAACTAAAAGGGGATCTTCGTACTGACTACATCTCTAGTTATAGAAACCTCCTTTCTTTCTTGGATAGCCCTAAGCCCTCTTCAAAAATGTCAACGTTCCTAATAAAATTTTTTGGGAGGAGTTTCAATTCATTACTTCACTATGAAGAAAAGGCTACCGAAAGTCATCATATTTCAGTGAGAGTTCAAAGTGACAAAGTTCCAGCTAAACGAAGGCACCAGAAGTGGTTTGCTGGGTTTAAAAGTGGCAATTTCGATTTGGAAGACGAAGAACTTCCCGGAGCGCTACTAAAGTTGATGGATGAAGACTTAGTAGCTAGACTCGATGAGGATACATCACAAATGACAGAAATCCAAGCAATTAGAAGGATTCATTGAAAAACAACGCGTAATAAATTCGCGGAAGGAAGCTTCTCTTAAGGGGAGGTGGTACATGTCCGGGCTCGCGAGCTCCCTTCAAAAATTAGGCTTTTTTTTCCATGATATCTCAGTTCGTATGCGGCGTAGACCAACATTTTTTTTTTTTAATTAAAGCTTAATCATTTCTCTAGATTGTGTATTACTCGCTTTTCTGTTTTTTTTTCGTATATTAGAAAAAACCGGGTGAGTTGTAATTTCATGAAAATCTGGACGAACGATTTTATTTCTATGATATCTCCGTCAATTTTTGGGATAAATGTATGAAATTTTCAGTATACATGCGGAGTAATATTTTGCAGAATGTGTTTTATTAGCTTTTTCCTGTTTCTGCGTGTATTAGGAAAAAACTTGGTTGAAAATATGAACAATAAAGTTTCTACTTTATAATTCATTTAAAAATTGAGGAGGCAATAAACAAAAAAACTTATCAATACACATTCTGGAAAATATTATTTCGCATGTAAACTGAAAATTTCATACATTTATCCCGAAAATTGACAGAGATATCATGGAAATAAAATCGTTTGTCCAGAGTTTCATGAAATTACAGCTTACCAGATTTTTTCCTAATATACGGAGAAAAACAGAAAAGCGAGTAATACACATTCTAGAGAAATGATTAATCTTTAATTTAAAGAAAAAATTGTTGGTTCACGCCGCATACGAACTGAGATATCATAGAAATAAAAAGCCCAATTTTTGAAGGGAGCTCGCGAGCTCGGACGTGTACCACCTCCCATTAAAGGGCCGTTATATTCTGGCTGACGGCACCGATTCTCCATTCAAAAAGTGCCTTTCATTTTTCCAAATTCACGCCTCCAATTTTTCAACTGAAAGCTTGATTTTTTTTTAATTCTCCTGGAATTTCAGACAGTTCTCTGCGATTTCACACTTTCTGGAAGTCTTTTCAGTATTTCCATAATTTTTTGCATTATTTAAGCGCCTATTCAAATGGATTTTTTTCAAAGATGGAAAATTGGTTTGTCGAGAGCACTCCAATGAATTTTCTGAAAAATAATGATGAACAACCGCAGAAAAATGATAAAAAAGTCAATTTTCCTAGACTCTCAAATTCAACCCGATTTTTTCATGCAAAAAAATAATTTCTTCATAGAATTGAAACTGGGTGCCCTCAAGACATCTTTTAACTTCAATTTAAAGAAAAAATCGAGCTTTTAGGTGAAAAATTGAAGACGTAAACTTGGAAAAATGAAAGGCACTTTTTGAATGGAGAATCGGAGTAGAAACCGATTTTTTCATGCGAAAAAATTTTTTTTTCGAAGAGAAGAAATTGGAGTGCCCTCAAGACATCCTTTAACTTGAATTGAAAGAAAAAAATCAAGATTTTAGGTGAAAAATTGAGGGCGTGAACTTGAAAAAATGAAAGGCTTTTTTTGAATGAAGAATCGGTGCTGGAAAAAAATGTTTATCAAAGAGAAGAAATTGGAGTGCCCTAAAGGCCTTCTTTAACTTTAATTTAAAGAAAATATAAAGCTCTTAAGTGAAAAATTGAGGGCGTGAACTCGGAAAAATGAAAGGCACCTTTTGAATGGAGAATCGGTGCTGTAGCCATCGGCCAGAGTATAACGGCCCCTTAAATACGTCTACCAATAACAAACAATAATTTAAGTCACTTATACTGTAGACTCAAATGGTCTCATTCTAGAGACATTCTGTGTCCTGTAATATCTCAGGATTCCCGGGTCAAACCCACAAAATTCGTGTGCCCATAACAGTGAACATGGCACGCGAGTCAGATAAAATCTGCGCATTGTAGCGCGGGCACTGATATAATGCATGTTATGTTTATGGTGCACACACACATATCGTTCACATATCTATCACAAATCGCGGTCGAACATGTGTACCAATTACTGCCAAACAGCGCACGATAGCATCGGCAACGGTGCGCAGGTGCTTTCACAAATCATATTTTATTTACAGACCCATCTTTGCATCTTGACAAATATGGCCTGCCACTGGCAGGAATTTACGGCCATCTGGATGCATTACGTTCGACCGTATATCCCGGCGAATATTTTCGCATGGAGGGTCCTCCCGGAATGACGGGAATATTTAGGAAATTCGGACATGACCGATGTCCGGATTGTGCACCGAATATTCGGCTCGCATATTCTAATTGAAAAGTTTTTCGTGTTTTCTTTTGGGAGTGTGACGTTGACGTTGAGGATTTATGGCGTTGAGATGCAGTCGTTGACGTTTTTCATGGTGACAGGTCAGGACGAAGAGTCTATTTCAAAATTGAATAATTCTATCGAATCTTCCATACCGTCTCTCACTTTTTTGGCATAAGAAAGAAGAAATTCTTGTTTTGGCTGTTACCCAGCGAATTCGCCATTTCGTCACTCACAAATACATGCAAAAATTGACAAGAATTAACAGATCTGTTATCCATCATTGAAGGTTTTTTGATAATAAAAAGGAAACTTTCATGTCTGCTCCAAAAAGTTTTATCAAAACAGCTACATACAGAGTGTAACAGCCAACTGGAATAAATTCGATAACGAATAAATGTGGGGGTGTTAGGAAAAACGCTCGGACACGTCGATTTGTAATTTTAAATGTGCATATTTTTCAAGAAAATAAAATTATATAGGGTGTTCTATGCGACCGTGGCCAATATCAACTTTCTTATTTCAAATGCAACCCCCTGTATATTATTTATTTTTTGGATTCTTCAGAAAATTCTAGACATAATTCATGCATCTTTATCTTTTTCGGAAATATAAAGTGTTTTCAGATTTTTTACAAAAATTAACATTTCAAATGAAAATTATTTTATTTCACAAATTCGATACATTAAAATCAATACTTATTTCCCATTTACCTCTTGATATGAAGAAAGTAAGCAAAAACGCCTGAAATGTTGAGTAACGTTAGAAGACAATTCTACACCAGATTAGCATGTTGCCAAGACGTTCGCGGCGAGCATTTTGAACATTTCCTACATTGACATTAATGTTTTTTCTTGTTTTTTTTTTATAATTAAGAAAAAATCAGTATTACTTATTAGGTTTTAAGTGTAATGTACCGAATTTGTGAAATAAAATAATTTTTATTTAAAACGTTGATTTTTGCAATAAATCTGAAAGCACTTAATACTTCCGAAATAGTTAGAAATAGGTATAAGACATTGTGCATGAATTGTGTCTAGAATTCTCTGAGGAATCCAAAAAATAAATAAAATACAGCGGGTTGCATTTTAAATGAGAAAGTTGGTATTGGCCACGGTTACATGGAACACCCTATATTATATTATTTTCTTGAAAAATATGCGCATTTAAAATTACAAATCGACATGTCCGAGCGTTTTTCCCAACACGCCCTCATTTATTTGTTATCGAATTTATTCCATTTGGCTGTTACACTCTGTATGTTTCGACCCTCTCAAAAATAGGGCTTCAGACATCTGCAGACAAAATACAAATGTGTACGAAAACTTTTTACAGTTAATTGTGAATATAATTTTGAAAATACCTTACATGTTAAAAACTTTTAAACGAAATTATTCGTCAATAGTAAAAGATGAACACAAATATGTCACATTATCAAGAAAGAAGTTGTTTCTGTACTTTCTGTTTTATCTGTCTGCTTTCTTGATAATGTGACATATTTATCTTTATCTGTTACTATTGACGAAAGATTTTGTTTAAAAGTTTTTATTTTACATGTGTGTTATTTTTGAAATTCTATTTACAATTAACTGTTATTGTATGTTGATTGTTATTTGATCTTCATACTTGTATTCTCTCTTTCCGTATATTTTTCTGTCGTCATCTTTCAATATTTGATGACTTTTTTCGAAAATATTCGTAATTTGTCAACAGATACCTGAAGACGGTCCTATTTTTGAGAGGGTCAAAACATATGTAGCTGTTTTAATGAAACTTTTTGGAGCAGACACCAAAGTTTTCTTTTTATTATTGACAAGAATCAAGATTAGGACGTAGACTATATTTTGAAATTGGATAACTTCCTCGAAGGTTCAATACCAGCTCCTAATTTTTGGCATAGGAAGAAATTCTTATTCTGGTTGTTACCCAGCGAATTCGCCATTTAGTAATAAAACCCAATTACATTCAAAATTGACTAGAAATACTCTTCAAATTAGTGGCGGCTCATCAGAGGAGGCAAGGGAGACTAAGCCTCCCTCAAAAACTTTATTGCTTCAGTTCTCTCATTCTCAACCTCATAAAAAATGTCCACACTTCAAAACCATAAATTGCAGCATCCTCTTAAGCGATAAAATTTTCAAAATCGTACAAAACCACTAAAGACTTTTGTGTACGGCCCGATAGAATGCGAACCAAATTCCGATAACCGATACGTCGACGACGCTGGTCGTAGCGAAGGGTTGAGGAATTTCGGAGATCTAATCTTTTAACAATCCATAAATTCGAAGCACGGGACAGAGTCTCTTACGGTTTATTACTATACAGCAGTATATTCGGGCGCATTTTCTGGCTGAATATGCGATATGGAGTCTTTCGCACGGAGTTTCCACATATATCTGTCGGGGGCGAGCTTATCCCCCGCAGCAGAAACTTTTAACCAGTATATAGTGGAGCGGCTCGCGCATATATTGTCGCATAAAATATTATTTATCGGGGAAAAAGTGAAAATACACAGTGCGCCGGGAATATCTATTACAGACAAAACCAACTATGCTTTTAGTCTGGTTCCGGAGGGATTTGTTCGACGGAAGCTGGAGTTGTAACACTCTGATTGTGAAAGGTTCAAATCCCAGAAATGAGTAGGAAAATACACTGTTCGAAAAAATTAACGCACATTCTGAAAATCTCAATTTTAATGAAAGTTAACTCTGCACTGACTTCATAACTTATTTTTTATGTTCTTTCGGGAAGGTTTTGAACGAAACAAGACACATTAAATGGAAGAAAAATTCAGGATTTCACCGAATCTTATGTGAAAGAAGAGAAATGAACAATTTTCAAAATACTGAAATGCTGATAATTGATTTAATACTTGGTATTTCCACCCCTTGCGTTAATGACAGCTCGGCAACGACGGTTCATACTCAAAATGAGTGATCTTAAAATGTTCTGATCTAATCCTTCCCAGATTTCTCCGAGTTCGATTCCTAAGTCATTAAGAGTAGCTGGATGATTTTCTGAACTTCTCAGCCTTCTATTGAGGTTGTCCCAAACCTGCTCAATCGGATTGAGATCTGGACTTCTTGCTGGCCATTCCATTCGAGAGACTTCAACCCCTTCAAGGTACTCCTGAAGTCCTGAACGATGCGCGCACGATGGGACCTGGCATTATCGTCCATAAAAATGAAATTTTCACCAATGTATGCGGCAAATGGCACTACATGCTCTTCAAGAATGTTCCTTATATATTTATCAGCATTCATAACTCCATTATCAACGACCACTAGGTCTGTGCGAGCAGTCAAAGATATTCCACCGCATACCATAATCGATCCCCCTCCGAAACCAGTAGTATTCAGGAAATTGCACTGAGCATATCTTTCGTGTGGACGTCTGTATACAAGGGAACGTCGATCACAATGGTAGAGGCAGAATAGAATCTAGACTCATCTGTGAAGAGAACTCTTTGCTAATCGGCCTCTTCCCAATGGATATGCTCTCTCGCAAAATCCAAACGCGCCCTTCGATGGGCTGGGGTAAGAGCTGGGCCTCTTGCCGCGACACGAGGCCTTAAATCATATTCTCTGAGGCGATTTCTTATTGTCTGAGTGCTAATTTGCACCTCATGAGTTTGCTCAAGCTGATTTTGAAGGAGACGAGCGGTTGCAAACCGTTGTCTCAACGACGAAACTCTCAAGTAACGTTCTTGAATGGCAGTTGTTACCCGTGGTCTACCCTGTCCTGGTCTTCGGACATTCATACCTGTCTCCCTGAATCGCTGCAACATTCTGGACACACTTGTATGGGAAACTCCAAACCTTTCTGCAATTCTTGTGTATGTCCACCCTTCTTCTCGCAAAACTACCGCTTGGGCACATTCCTCTTGGGTCAAATTGCATTTTTCGCGTTGCATAGCGATCGAGTGTAGAAAATCAAACGAAAGAAAAACTATTGATCACTAGAATTGATCGAGAACAACTGATTTTAGAATGAAGCCAATACATTCAAAATCTGATAATATCATCTTTTTTTATTCCTGCTGGGAGAAAACATCTGTATTGAAAAAAAACGTGGAAAGTGGATAACATATGCAATATGCATGCATAATTCTGATAAAAATAACACCTTCAGTTGTAGAATAAATTTGAGTTTTCCATAATGTGCGTTAATTTTTTTGCGCAGTGTATGATCTCTTCGCCCTATAATAGTTGTTTATGTGATTAGGATCATAAAGGCGTGAATGTTATTGGGCGAGGCGTAGCCTTCATTGTATATCGGAAGCGACTAAGAAAATCATCGATTCAACTTTGATTCTCATGCATAAAATTCGAAATTAAGGATGCAAAATACCAAAGCGTCCCGACGTAAACCACGAGTCGAGTGACTCTCCCATATCCATTACCGCACCGGAAATAACGTAGTCGAGGCGCATTTCCCGGAGAAAGCTTTCACAGAAACTAGAAAATTCCAATAAAGAGGAATCATAAAAAGCCAGTTCCATATCGATCCGACTTAACAAAGCACTTCTTGGGTAATGATAGAATTACGCCCCAAATAAAATGGAAAAGGGCAATTTCTATCACGAAACCCTTCCATAGACAGTTTAACAACGCAATATCTGGGCCGGAACTTCGATAAACAACGATGGTCGAATGGAAAATTGACCATAATAAGACGGGATGGATGGAGACACGAAACCTATATGGATAAGAAAGTGACCTACATGTATGGTGAACTTTGTACTTGTGAACTTATCTCAAAAAAAAAAAAGTTTTGTTATTAGAATATTAGAATTGTTCGACTCATTCGAATCTTCAATAATAGAAGTTTTGCGGATCGATAACTTCAATACCTTGAGTGGTGTGTGCTGGTAGACGAAACTTGAAATTGAAATATCGAAAAGTAAGACACCGATATATTCTTTATACTACATGGGCTACATGGTCGACATTGGTATGAAAATGTAGGTTTTCGAGGTCGCTGAATTCAATAAAATATATTCCAGAGTCCTATCCAGCATAGTTTAGATTTTGACCTGTGAAATGGCATTTTTCGAAAAATTGGAAATTTCAAAAAATTTAACAGTGTCCTTCTCTCTTACCGCAACCAAGATTGATTTATATATTAATGATCAGCATAGTCAAATGGCATTTTTCGAAAAATTGCAAATTTCAAACTCTCATATCTTCCGTTCCTATCATCTCCGCCAAAAATTATTAATATCATATGGATCAGCATACCTCAATGTATCACTGTGCAAAATATGAGCGATTTGAAAAATCTCAAATTTTGGGTGAAAAATGCCAAAGGGGTAAGACCCCCCAAAAACACCATATTCGTCATCACCACGGAATCCCTGGCATATCCAAAGTCGTTTTTCGAAAGTGAAGATCTACTACCCATTCGAATCATGCAGAATACCCATTAGACTGATCAGTATCGCCTATACTTTGAGTGCTCTGAGCGTCTGAACAAAACTCGAAACTGAAAAATCGAAAAATATAAAACCGAATAATTCGTTACTTATGAGGGCTACATGGACGATTTTGGTATCAAAATGTAGGTTTTCGAGGTCGCTCCATTCAATAAAAGATATTCCAGAGCCCTAACTAGCATAGTTTAGATTTTCACCTGTCAAATGACATTTTTCGAAAAATTGCAAATTTCAAACTCTCATATCTTCCGTTCCCATCATCTCCGCCAAAAATTATTTATATCATATGGATCAGCATACCTCAATGTATAACTGTGCAAAATATGAGCGATTTGAAAAATCTCAAATTTTGGGTGAAAAATGCCAAAGGGGTAAGACCCCCCAAAAACACCATATTCGTCATCACCACGGAATCCCTGGCAGATCCAAAGTCGTTTTTCGAAAGTGAAGATCTACTACCCATTCGAATCATGCAGAATACCCATTAGACTGATCAGTATCGCCTATACTTTGAGTGCTCTGAGCGTCTGAACAAAACTCGAAACTGAAAAATCGAAAAATATAAAACCGAATAATTCGTTACTTATGAGGGCTACATGGACGATTTTGGTATCAAAATGTAGGTTTTTGAGGTCGCTCCATTCAATAAAAGATATTCCAGAGCCCTAACTACCATAGTTTAGATTTTGACCTGTCAAATGGCATTTTTCGAAAAATTGCAAATTTCAAACTCTCATATCTTCCGTTCCCATCATCTCCGCCAAAAATTATTTATATCATATGGATCAGCATACCTCAATGTATAACTGTGCAAAATATGAGCGATTTGAAAAATCTCAAATTTTGGGTGAAAAATGCCAAAGGGGTAAGACCCCCCAAAAACACCATATTCGTCATCACCACGGAATCCCTGGCAGATCCAAAGTCGTTTTTCGAAAGTGAAGATCTACTACCCATTCGAATCATGCAGAATACCCATTAGACTGATCAGTATCGCCTATACTTTGAGTGCTCTGAGCGTCTGAACAAAACTCGAAACTGAAAAATCGAAAAATATAAAACCGAATAATTCGTTACTTATGAGGGCTACATGGACGATTTTGGTATCAAAATGTAGGTTTTCGAGGTCGCTCCATTCAATGAAAGATATTCCAGAGCCCTAACTAGCATAGTTTAGATTTTCACCTGTCAAATGGCATTTTTCGAAAAATTGCAAATTTCAAACTCTCATATCTTCCGTTCCTATCATCTCCGCAAAAAATTATTAATATCATATGGATCAGCATACCTCAATGTATCACTGTGCAAAATATGAGCGATTTGAAAAATCTCAAATTTTGGGTGAAAAATGCCAAAGGGGTAAGACCCCCCAAAAACACCATATTCGTCATCACCACGGAATCCCTGGCAGATCCAAAGTCGTTTTTCGAAAGTGAAGATCTACTACCCATTCGAATCATGCAGAATACCCATTAGACTGATCAGTATCGCCTATACTTTGAGTGCTCTGAGCGTCCGAACAAAACTCGAAACTGAAAAATCGAAAAATATAAAACCGAATAATTCGTTACTTATGAGGGCTACATGGACGATTTTGGTATCAAAATGTAGGTTTTCGAGGTCGCTCCGTTCAATGAAAGATATTCCAGAGCCCTAACTAGCATAGTTTAGATTTTGATCTGTCAAATGGCATTTTTCGAAATATTGCAAATTTCAAACTCTCATATCTTCCGTTCCTATCATCTCTGCCAAAAATTATTAATATCATATGGATCAGCATACCTTAATGTATCACTGTGCAAAATATGAGCGATTTGAAAAATCTCAAATTTTGGGTGAAAAATGCCAAAGGGGTAAGACCCTCCAAAAACACCATATTCGTCATCACCACGGAATTCCTGGCGGATCCAAAGTCGTTTTTCGAAAGTGAAGATCTACTACCCATTCGAATCATGCAGAATACCCATTAGACTGATCAGTATCGCCTAAACTTTGAGTGCTCTGAGCTTCTGAACAAAACTCGAAACTGAAAAATCGAAAAATATAAAACCGAATAATTCGTTACTTATGAGGGCTACATGGACGATTTTGGTATCAAAATGTAGGTTTTCGAGGTCGCTCCATTCAATGAAAGATATTCCAGAGCCCTAACTAGCATAGTTTAGATTTTGACCTGTCAAATGTCATTTTTCGAAAAATTGCAAATTTCAAACTCTCATATCTTCCGTTCCCATCATCTCCGCCAAAAATTATTTATATCATATGGATCAGCATACCTCAATGTATAACTGTGCAAAATATGAGCGATTTGAAAAATCTCAAATTTTGGGTGAAAAATGCCAAAGGGGTAAGACCCCCCAAAAACACCATATTCGTCATCACCACGGAATCCCTGGCAGATCCAAAGTCGTTTTTCGAAAGTGAAGATCTACTACCCATTCGAATCATGCAGAATACCCATTAGACTGATCAGTATCGCCTATACTTTGAGTGCTCTGAGCGTCTGAACGAAACTCGAAACTGAAAAATCGAAAAATATAAATCCGAATAATTCGTTACTTATGAGGGCTACATGGACGATTTTGGTATCAAAATGTAGGTTTTCGAGGTCGCTCCATTCAATGAAAGATATTCCAGAGCCCTAACTAGCATAGTTTAGATTTTCACCTGTCAAATGGCATTTTTCGAAAAATTGCAAATTTCAAACTCTCATATCTTCCGTTCCTATCATCTCCGCCAAAAATTATTAATATCATATGGATCAGCATACCTCAATGTATCACTGTGCAAAACATGAGCGATTTGAAAAATCTCAAATTTTGGGTGAAAAATGCCAAAGGGGTAAGACCCCCCAAAAACACCATATTCGTCATCACCACGGAATCCCTGGCAGATCCAAAGTCGTTTTTCGAAAGTGAAGATCTACTACCCATTCGAATCATGCAGAATACCCATTAGACTGATCAGTATCGCCTATACTTTGAGTGCTCTGAGCGTCCGAACAAAACTCGAAACTGAAAAATCGAAAAATATAAAACCGAATAATTCGTTACTTATGAGGGCTACATGGACGATTTTGGTATCAAAATGTAGGTTTTCGAGGTCGCTCCGTTCAATGAAAGATATTCCAGAGCCCTAACTAGCATAGTTTAGATTTTGATCTGTCAAATGGCATTTTTCGAAATATTGCAAATTTCAAACTCTCATATCTTCCGTTCCTATCATCTCCGCCAAAAATTATTAATATCATATGGATCAGCATACCTCAATGTATCACTGTGCAAAACATGAGCGATTTGAAAAATCTCAAATTTTGGGTGAAAAATGCCAAAGGGGTAAGACCCCCCAAAAACACCATATTCGTCATCACCACGGAATCCCTGGCAGATCCAAAGTCGTTTTTCGAAAGTGAAGATCTACTACCCATTCGAATCATGCAGAATACCCATTAGACTGATCAGTATCGCCTATACTTTGAGTGCTCTGAGCGTCTGAACGAAACTCGAAACTGAAAAATCGAAAAATATAAATCCGAATAATTCGTTACTTATGAGGGCTACATGGACGATTTTGGTATCAAAATGTAGGTTTTCGAGGTCGCTCCATTCAATGAAAGATATTCCAGAGCCCTAACTAGCATAGTTTAGATTTTCACCTGTCAAATGGCATTTTTCGAAAAATTGCAAATTTCAAACTCTCATATCTTCCGTTCCTATCATCTCCGCCAAAAATTATTAATATCATATGGATCAGCATACCTCAATGTATCACTGTGCAAAACATGAGCGATTTGAAAAATCTCAAATTTTGGGTGAAAAATGCCAAAGGGGTAAGACCCCCCAAAAACACCATATTCGTCATCACCACGGAATCCCTGGCAGATCCAAAGTCGTTTTTCGAAAGTGAAGATCTACTACCCATTCGAATCATGCAGAATACCCATTAGACTGATCAGTATCGCCTATACTTTGAGTGCTCTGAGCGTCTGAACAAAACTCGAAACTGAAAAATCGGAAAATATAAAACCGAATAATTCGTTACTTATGAGGGCTACATGGACGATTTTGGTATCAAAATGTAGGTTTTCGAGGTCGCTCCATTCAATGAAAGATATTCCAGAGCCCTAACTAGCATAGTTTAGATTTTCACCTGTCAAATGGCATTTTTCGAAAAATTGCAAATTTCAAACTCTCATATCTTCCGTTCCTATCATCTCCGCCAAAAATTATTAATATCATATGGATCAGCATACCTCAATGTATCACTGTGCAAAACATGAGCGATTTGAAAAATCTCAAATTTTGGGTGAAAAATGCCAAAGGGGTAAGACCCCCCAAAAACACCATATTCGTCATCACCACGGAATCCCTGGCATATCCAAAGTCGTTTTTCGAAAGTGAAGATCTACTACCCATTCGAATCATGCAGAATACCCATTAGACTGATCAGTATCGCCTATACTTTGAGTGCTCTGAGCGTCTGAACAAAACTCGAAACTGAAAAATCGAAAAATATAAAACCGAATAATTCGTTACTTATGAGGGCTACATGGACGATTTTGGTATCAAAATGTAGGTTTTCGAGGTCGCTCCATTCAATAAAAGATATTCCAGAGCCCTAACTAGCATAGTTTAGATTTTCACCTGTCAAATGGCATTTTTCGAAAAATTGCAAATTTCAAACTCTCATATCTTCCGTTCCTATCATCTCCGCCGAAAATATATGGATCAGCATACCTCAATGTATCACTGTGCAAAATATGAGCGATTTGAAAAATCTCAAATTTTGGGTGAAAAATGCCAAAGGGGTAAGACCCTCCAAAAACACCATATTCGTCATCACCACGGAATTCCTGGCGGATCCAAAGTCGTTTTTCGAAAGTGAAGATCTACTACCCATTCGAATCATGCAGAATACCCATTAGACTGATCAGTATCCCCTATACTTTGAGTGCTCTGAGCGTCTGAACAAAACTCGAAACTGAAAAATCGAAAAATATAAAACCGAATAATTCGTTATTTATGAGGGCTACATGGACGATTTTGGTATCAAAATGTAGGTTTTCGAGGTCGCTCCATTCAATGAAAGATATTACAGAGCCCTAACTACCATAGTTTAGATTTTGACCTGTCAAATGGCATTTTTCGAAAAATTGCAAATTTCAAACTCTCATATCTTCCGTTCCCATCATCTCCGCCAAAAATTATTTATATCATATGGATCAGCATACCTCAATGTATAACTGTGCAAAATATGAGCGATTTGAAAAATCTCAAATTTTGGGTGAAAAATGCCAAAGGGGTAAGACCCCCCAAAAACACCATATTCGTCATCACCACGGAATCCCTGGCAGATCCAAAGTCGTTTTTCGAAAGTGAAGATCTACTACCCATTCGAATCATGCAGAATACCCATTAGACTGATCAGTATCGCCTATACTTTGAGTGCTCTGAGCGTCTGAACAAAACTCGAAACTGAAAAATCGAAAAATATAAAACCGAATAATTCGTTACTTATGAGGGCTACATGGACGATTTTGGTATCAAAATGTAGGTTTTCGAGGTCGCTCCATTCAATGAAAGATATTCCAGAGCCCTAACTAGCATAGTTTAGATTTTGACCTGTCAAATGGCATTTTTCGAAAAATTGCAAATTTCAAACTCTCATATCTTCCGTTCCTATCATCTCCGCCAAAAATTATTAATATCATATGAATCAGCATACCTCAATGTATCACTGTGCAAAACATGAGCGATTTGAAAAATCTCAAATTTTGGGTGAAAAATGCCAAAGGGGTAAGACCCCCAAAAACACCATATTCGTCATCACCACGGAATCCCTGGCAGATCCAAAGTCGTTTTTCGAAAGTGAAGATCTACTACCCATTCGAATCATGCAGAATACCCATTAGACTGATCAGTATCGCCTATACTTTGAGTGCTCTGAGCGTCTGAACAAAACTCGAAACTGAAAAATCGGAAAATATAAAACCGAATAATTCGTTACTTATGAGGGCTACATGGACGATTTTGGTATCAAAATGTAGGTTTTCGAGGTCGCTCCATTCAATGAAAGATATTCCAGAGCCCTAACTAGCATAGTTTAGATTTTGACCTGTCAAATGGCATTTTTCGAAAAATTGCAAATTTCAAACTCTCATATCTTCCGTTCCTATCATCTCCGCCAAAAATTATTAATATCATATGGATCAGCATACCTCAATGTATCACTGTGCAAAACATGAGCGATTTGAAAAATCTCAAATTTTGGGTGAAAAATGCCAAAGGGGTAAGACCCCCCAAAAACACCATATTCGTCATCACCACGGAATCCCTGGCATATCCAAAGTCGTTTTTCGAAAGTGAAGATCTACTACCCATTCGAATCATGCAGAATACCCATTAGACTGATCAGTATCGCCTATACTTTGAGTGCTCTGAGCGTCTGAACAAAACTCGAAACTGAAAAATCGAAAAATATAAAACCGAATAATTCGTTACTTATGAGGGCTACATGGACGATTTTGGTATCAAAATGTAGGTTTTCGAGGTCGCTCCATTCAATAAAAGATATTCCAGAGCCCTAACTAGCATAGTTTAGATTTTCACCTGTCAAATGGCATTTTTCGAAAAATTGCAAATTTCAAACTCTCATATCTTCCGTTCCTATCATCTCCGCCGAAAATTATTATTATCATATGGATCAGCATACCTCAATGTATAACTGTGCAAAATATGAGCGATTTGAAAAATCTCAAATTTTGGGTGAAAAATGCCAAAGGGGTAAGACCCCCCAAAAACACCATATTCGTCATCACCACGGAATCCCTGGCAGATCCAAAGTCGTTTTTCGAAAGTGAAGATCTACTACCCATTCGAATCATGCAGAATACCCATTAGACTGATCAGTATCGCCTATACTTTGAGTGCTCTGAGCGTCTGAACAAAACTCGAAACTGAAAAATCGAAAAATATAAAACCGAATAATTCGTTACTTATGAGGGCTACATGGACGATTTTGGTATCAAAATGTAGGTTTTCGAGGTCGCTCCATTCAATAAAATATATTCCAGAGCCCTAACTAGCATAGTTTAGATTTTGACCTGTCAAATGGCATTTTTCGAAAAATTGCAAATTTCAAACTCTCATATCTTCCGTTCCTATCATCTCCGCCAAAAATTATTAATATCATATGAATCAGCATACCTCAATGTATCACTGTGCAAAACATGAGCGATTTGAAAAATCTCAAATTTTGGGTGAAAAATGCCAAAGGGGTAAGACCCCCCAAAAACACCATATTCGTCATCACCACGGAATCCCTGGCATATCCAAAGTCGTTTTTCGAAAGTGAAGATCTACTACCCATTCGAATCCTGCAGAATACCCATTAGACTGATCAGGATCGCCTATACTTTGAGTGCTCTGAGCGTCTGAACAAAACTCGAAACTGAAAAATCGAAAAATATAAAACCGAATAATTCGTTACTTATGAGGGCTACATGGACGATTTTGGTATCAAAATGTAGGTTTTCGAGGTCGCTCCATTCAATGAAAGATATTCCAGAGCCCTAACTACCATAGTTTAGATTTTGACCTGTCAAATGGCATTTTTCGAAAAATTTCAAATTTCAAACTATCATATCTTCCGTTCCTATCATCTCCGCCAAAAATTATTAATATCATATGGATCAGCATACCTCAATGTATCACTGTGCAAAATATGAGCGATTTTAAAATTTTCAAATTTTGGGTGAAAAATGACTAAGGGGTAAGACCCCCTGAAAACACCATATTCGTCGATATAACAAAAATCAGGGAGGATCTAATAGTGTTATTATATCGGGATGTTGTTCTACCCATTCGAATCTTCAATAATATAAATTTTGCGAATCGAAAACACCAATACCTTGAGTGGTGTGTGCTCCTAAACAAAACTTGAAAATGAAATATCGAAAAATTAAAAACCGAAAAATATTTCCCTATGAGTGCTACATGGTCGAGTTTGGTATCAAAATGTAGGTTTTCGAGGTCGCTGAATTCAATAAAATATATTTCAGAGTTCTTTCTATTATAGTTTAGATTTTCACCTGCGAAATGGCATTTTTGTCAAAAGAAAACAAGAAATATCTTTATTTATGAGGAGTACACGCTTGACTTTGGTATCAAAATGTATGTTTTTGAGGTAGCTGAATTTAATAAAAAATAATCAAAAGTCCTAACTATCATAGTTCAGATTTTCACTCGTGAAAGGGACGTTTTTCAAAAATGGAAATTTCAAACTGTCAGAGCTTCCGTCCCTCGAACTTCAACCAATATTCATCTATATTTCATTAATCACCATACCCCAAAGGATCTCTGTGAAAAATAGGTACCTAGTTACATAAACTTGATCTCACGAAACTCCGATTCTCTTTCCTTACAAAACCAAAAAGAAAACTCAGACAACCACCAGTCGAAATAAGAATTTCATAGAAATACAATATTCTTCATCACCGCCTCGTTAACCCAAGTTCGCCGCCCCCAACCCCCAAAGTAGTAAGAAACCGGCTCCACCTCCAGAATACGAGATTCGTCTAATTCGAAACAAACTTGATACAATACCGGGAAATTTCTGTGACAAGATGAACAGTATAATTCGATTCCAACCACATTTCCAGCGACGCCTCGACCTGAATACCTAAAGCCGGCGTCGCCTTCCAACGGTGTAAATCCGGCTTTAATCCGGCCACCAGGACGAAAGCCGAGACTTTTCGATTCGCGTCAGGAACCATCCAGAAAAGTTCATGGATTAAAAACAACACTTCTAGATGAATTAATACAATCGTGATTTTGAGACCCAAAAAACGTAGAAGAATCATTCCTTCGATTAATGATATTGCCACTGTGCAGATGGCGCCATGAGCATGAACAATACTCAGAACGAATCCTTTTGAAGTTTAATTTGGTTGTTCCAATGATAGCCAGGGTAAGACTGAAACTAGCAAAGATTTATCTTCAAAAGAACAAAGATTGAGGTACAGAAGAGAGACAAGTCCTCCTCTAGGGTGTAGACAATTTTGAGTTGCTGCTGCCCACTCAGGGCCCCTTTGTCCATTATATACATGCCACCAATCCATTTGGAAACAACTTTATTACGTCGAGGCAGTAATTGCAGGTAATGAAAGCGGCATACCTGAATTATTGGAGACGTTTACGTTACACCGTCCCATTCACAGGGTGTGAGGTAGGCATTGTTCGATAGGGCATGCAACGAATTGAATTTCCTGGCACATACAACCGCTTACCATGCGAACATTCCCGGACCGAGTGATAAATATATCACCGGAATGAGTTTGAACTTTTGCTTAATTGTTTCTTGGGAAATTACTCACTGTGACCGCCCTGATCGATAACCGGGACTATGGCTGTCCTATATTCCTGACTGTGTGATTGGTCAGGATGTAAGGTTCAACCGTAAATAGTGGCTACGGTCAACACCTATCCAATAACGTATAAAAAACGTTTTATTTCTCAAGTAACGAATTATTCATTTAATTCCCTGATGATAACTGAACATTTCGATGTATGAGAAGAACCATACGAATTTTTTTCAAAATATAGTCATACTACAATGATTTCTCAAGTATTCGTTAAAAATACTAAACTAGATACGAGGATGTATTGATATCTAGTTAGCCTAGACCAGTTCCATGCATAAACAAAATTTTGCGATACTATATCAACGAACAATAACTTATTAGAAGTGTCAGTGTAGAGTTCGACGTCAAAAAAGTAAACCAGAGTTACGCAATAAATTTTAAAAAAAATGTCCACCGAAATTGTAAAAATCGAAAAATTGGAGTATCGAGCCATCATCAAGTAGGTACCTATATTTAAAAGGGTTAAGAGGTAAGCAGATTTACGAGAATATGCTCAATACCCTTGGTGATCAATGTACTTCGTATGCGACCGTGAAAAATTGGACCGCAAGCTTCAAAAGAGGTAAATTTTCCATTGAAGATGATGACCGATCGGGAAGGCCAGTTTCTGTGTCAGTCCCCGAAAATATCGATGCAGTTCATGACATGATTTTATCAGACCGTCGAATTGAGCTAAAACGGATATCTAAAGCACTGAAGATTTCATACGAACGCGTTCATCAAATACGAGTAGTTCACGTCGATTTGGACATGAGAAAAATTTCTGAAAAATGGATCCCCAAAGGTTTGAATGTTGACCAAAAGCGTGCAAGGGTAGAAGCATCGCGTTCGATCTGAGCTCGATTTGAAAACGATGTAGACTTCTAAAACCGAATTGTTACTATGGATGAGACTTGGGTACATTTCTACGATCCAGAAACAAAGCAACAATCGATGGAATGGCGACACTCTGGTTCTCCAAGACCTAAGAAGTTTCGTGTCCAAAAATCTGCTGGAAAAGTTCTTGCTTCAGTTTTTTGGAATTGCCATGGAGTAATCATGATTGATTTTTTGGATAAGGGTAGAACAATAACTGGACATTACTATTCGACATTACTGACCACTCTACGGGAAAAAATGAAAGAGAAAAGACGCGGAAAGCTATCCAAAGGGGTTTTGTTTTTACAGGACAACGCCCCAGTAAACAGATCTAATGTTGCCATTCAAAAACTTAGTGATTTAGGGTTAGAATGACTAGAACACCCCCCTTATTCACCAGATTTGGCTCTATCATCTCTTTCCTCAACTGAAAAAAAGTTTAAAAGGTCGTAAATTTTCTTCCAACGAGAAGGTATAAAAGCTGTGAAGGACTGGTTTGCAAAGCAAGAAGAAACATTTTGTTTGAAATGTCTAGAGACGTTGCAGGTTCGCTGTAATGAATGTATTCAATTAAGAGGAGAATATTTTGGGTAATAAAATATTTTGACATTGAAATTTTGTTTGTTTCTATAGTAGACTAAGAATTTTTCAATATATCCTAGTATTATATTCTGTTGCAAAATGGTGGATGAGCCGGGTTCAATTTGACATGTTTTCAATGGCATCAAGGTTTGAGCTGCATGAACTCTTGCTATCCTCGTGGATTCAAACTAACCCCAACTCAAATTCGGTTCACCATACAAGGGACAAGTGATTCACGTCTTTCTGAACACACACACACACACAAATAGACAGAACGTAAAACCATTTTATGCTCACCCGATTCCGTAACGGAATTAAATTAGCAGACCTACTTGGCTAATGAAAATTGCATTCGGTGCTTTTAGGAATAATGAATAGCGGGGTGTTCCTGGCAAAGTCAAATGGTCGACCTTAAGGGAATACAATATTCCAACTATTAGCCGAGTAGGTCCTGAAGGGCATCTTAGTTAGGCGAAACTTGAGCAGAGTTCGGAGGCTGCTACTGCGTACAAGTCGTAAAACGGAAGTTTGTCCGTATGTTCTCGATGGGAGGAGTTTTCCAGGAGATTGTTCTGGATGAGACTTTGATACTGCATGGGGAGTTTCGTTGGGTGCAGTCTATTTCAACAATACTCAGAATTTTCTATCTCTCTTATATAGTTGGTATTTTCAACTTGTTTTTTCATACAGGGTGGCCCACATTCGAACCTGTCAGTCGAACTCTTTTTTTTGTTCATAACATCACGAATGTTCTAATATAAATAAAAATTGACCTTTCTCTGAGTTTTCTGGAAACCCTTTTCATTTCCAGTTTTTCTCTTGAAATGTTACTGTCATTTCAATGAATATAAGAGAGTATACAGTTGCTCGGACTAGAGCTAAATGTGGACCAAAAACTGGGAATAATTGAGGAGTAAATCTGCCTTGTCACCAAGAAACGTTGTGATCCTGCCGATGTGAAGTATTCTTTGATACTCGTGTATTGAAAATGAATCGCATTCGGTCCAAACTTTATGAGGACTGAACGAATAAAGAAAAGAATCCCCGAAAATCTCATAATAAAAGAGAATCTCGTCCGTGATTCAAAATCTCATCATCTCGACCCAAAAAGCGAATTTAAATATCCTTTGAAACGCTCGCAGGGGAAACATCCAACAACTCGTATCATAGAGTCGTAAAAAGGGGAATTATACGGTCGCAAAAGAAAAATATAAAAGCTCTTATGAATGTTTTCCCGTACCTTAATGCACAGGAATTTATGTTTCTTACTTTAACGAATACATGCCTGCCAACTTTACCTATCTGCCGATGTTTTTATCCGTTCGCGAGCATGAATATGCAAGAGCCGTCTGGTCAGAAATAAATGACTCTTTTCCGCATTAAAGGGAGATTAGGGTTTCTTTGGCTCGTTCTGTGTTTGATGAAGCTTGACGTGGCGCCTGATTTATTCCAGCTATTGATATGAATCTCAATTAGACCGTAATGATTTCCAGTGGGAATCGCTTAGCTGTAAGTACCAAGTTACCCAGTAAACATACACACACACGTCTAATACACTTCGAATTTTGCAACGTTACTTTTGAAATGGAAACTCAACAAAACGATTCTACTTTCCAAATACGTAAGTTTATGATACAACTCATTTACAGCTACCATTATTAAACGTGTCCTTATCGTGCTCTCTCTAAGAAAATGAACTATGAAACGATACACAAAACACAAACGTTCAATACGACACAATTCAGCAACCGGAAGTTTCTAACAAACTGAGGAGTCTTTAGTTCACATTCTTTCCTAGTTTTATTAACTTTACAGTTGTCCCCATCATGAAACGTTTCATAATGTAGTTTCTTTAACTTCAACAACTAAGAATTATAAAAAATTTTCATTCTCTTTCTACGTTATTTGAACGTTACAAACGACCTGTATACAACGTATTTTCATTGCATAAACGTTGAATTTGAGAGCCTCAAACTGAAATAGTTATTTCTGTATTGAATGCTTAAAATGAATGTTTCATTCATGGGAGAGTGTCAATTGTTAGGAGTTAAACATTACTTGAAGAGTTGATTCGAGAATTATTAATCATCAATAATTGACTCTGTAAGAAATAAATCTTTCAAAAAGTAATATTTCATGTTTATTATGTGAATAATTCTTCTTCCTCTTTTCTCCGTTAAAAATTTTCACGGTGGAAGAAAGTAATCATTTACGCATCCATAGCGATGAAGAATAGTCAATTTTTTTCGACAGTTGTACAAAAAATATATTTTCTCTACTTCAGTATCGTAATGACTTCATAACAGTACTAAAAACAGTAGGTACTGCAATTAATTCAATACAGCATTGTTTTCAGTTATATTTTTGATTTTGTGGTTGTCAGCACTGGCTTCCGATACTACCCAATTTCATGGTAATTATTTAGGACTAAAACGATCGTGTTGGAAAAGTAAAAACATTTCTAATCACTAAGTTTGGGTCACAGATTACGAAAATGATAATGAGAAGTCGGCAATCCTGTTAGTTTTCGCAAAAAAATCCCAGAGTTTCCGTTTGGAAGGTGATGTTATACGTAGTTCTAGAGCTAATTTTCTTCTATTTTCTCAATCAATACTCGTTGGAAATGTTTTCTTCATCAATTTTTGAGCTATACTGCGTTACATTGAATAAGTTCACCATAATGTGGAGTATTTATATGTCCTTATTCATAAATACGTTATTCAAAATAAGCTAACAAAACATTACCAGAAATTCAAACAACCGAATTCTCTTCAGACCACTCCACAAGTTTTTCCTATTTTTTTTCATACATGGATTAGGATTTTTGAGGTATTAATTTATTCGCAACATTATTCGCAAATTTTCCTAATTCTGGGGGTGTGAAATCAATTTCTTCAAACATAATTGACGAATTCAATGCGTAATTATAACTGATTTCAAAATTCGAAACGTACGATCTGTCAATTTTCGTAACAGTCACACCAACTGCCAAGATACAATTCAAAAGTCACTAGGATATAAGTTTAATTTAATTTCGACAGTTTTCCACAAAACTTCAATGAAATAGAGAAAATATCGTCTAATACCCGTTGCAGAAGGCAATTCCTACACTCATGCGTTCGAAAACTCGCTCCTTCGTTGCTCGTTTTCGAATTTCGCATACGTGATGGAATAGGAGACCATTCTGCAACTAGTCTTAGAATATTTTTCGCCATATTTTAGATTTCACTGGTACCTAGGTAGGTACATAAATATCTAAATTACCGGAGAGTAAAGAGCATGAATATGAGCGTGTTGGGTCAAAAACATACCGAACCATCAAGGACGCCTCATTCAAGAAATGAAAAGCGACCCGTTTACGACGCCCCCGCGCCATTTCTCACGTTTATGAGACGCGATGAAAAGCTTCGAGTTACGTCACGCCCCGTACGAATATAAAATTTGTAATAATTAAATATCTCGGCTGCCGTCCCTCCCGGATAAATGATTCCAGGGGGAGAGAGAGGAATGGGCATTATGCAGGCGAAAATAAGTTATGAGGGAATCTTTCTCCCGAGTCCGGGAGTCCGGAATCCCGATAATGTCGGAAGCCGAGCGGTCCGGAGATCTTTCTTTCGAGGTGCATCAGATGAGTTGGTTCGATTAAAACTTTAGTTTAAGAAGAGTTTAATGTGATTTGGGGCGGTTGAGATGTGGAGTTTAGCTGACCTATTCGTGTTTATTCATTTAGTTGATAATAGAGTTTGAGTTTGGGAGAATCGTTAATTTAAGTGGAATCTCCGCCAAGTTGTTTGAAGTTGGTCTGTTAGAATTGTCTGGCTGTTTGGATCTTTTTTTTATGATAACGTTACCGCAGATATGGGAAAGAATGAATTCTCAAGGTGCTCCATCTTGCATATTATTGATTTTTTATGTTACTCTCGTATGAATTGTATTATTTCAACTATATTGAGATCGATCTATAATATTTTCCTATCAATTCTGGTGAAACATCGAAAAACAACATACAGAAACCCAAGTTCTGTATAAAATGAGTTGCAAAAACAACAAATGGCTGCATAGCACTTTCACAAATTTATCTGATCACCAGAGATTGTTCGATAAAGTTTCTAAAGGTGTATGAACAACAGTCAGCACTTAAGCTTCTGTTAATGCGCACAATGGAAAGTCCCCCATGTTTGACGAAAAACCACGAGTCATTCACGACAAAGCTTTCCCCAATTCATCACCCTGAAAACACAGTTCTTTGTCGATCATCGTTCAACGTAATAATGAGACATCACACTAACAAAGATGTCGAAGAGGAAACAACAGACTATTCCAACTGGAATACAATCAACAAGGCGCATAATACATCATCCACAAACTTTTTGCGCATTCAAACTAATACAGTTTCCCTCAGTGATGCCTTCAGAAAGTTTCTGAAAGTTTGATTAATAAACCTCTGGTTTGGACTTCGCTAAATGCCTGCTTCTTCTTCTTTCGACACTGATGCGTTTTTGTACCCAGTATCTTTCACAACTCAATAAGACGTTCCAACGGTCATGCTGTAAATGTAACACGGTAGTCTCCCCAATTTTTGCGAGCACCTCGTATGATCTTCTCCAGGTCCGTCCTTTATATTCATACGAGTAATAAACCAAAAAATGTATTTATGCAGCATCCAATTCTCCCTCAAATTCCAGCATATCCGTCACACTTACGACACCCACACATCCAGAAAGATAACTCTGTTTCGACACCTCATTGACATTCATGGAACGTCATGACACGACGTCGTATATCGCGTTTTTGAGGCATGAAATATTTTATTACACATTCGGTGCATTCCACAAAGGCAGTCGCCGTTATCTTGAGTTTCCCCAAATACCTATTACCCGGGAAAATAACTTCTGCTGAATAAATTTTCCGCTATTCCGATGCGAATTTGTATACACGAAAGATGGGAGATAGAATAGTCGTGTTTGGATCTGGGGAAAACGGTTTCAGTAGGAGAAGCAGTTTCTTTTATAGTTATTGAAGAATTGTTTGACCCACAACGGTCATCAAACACCGTCAGTGAATACAAACTGCAATGCCAAATTTCAGTTGAATGCAGAATGAGAAAAAACCTGAAGAGCTTCAAACATCCTGTATCTCTGAAACGAAACATTTTGGTCCCATATTTATGGGAGAATGAGTATATACCAACTTTAATGAAAATTAAGTTTTTAAATGAAGATATTTCAAAAACATTATAGTGGTCACATTAAATATAATACGATTACTGAATATATTTATGAATAAATTCAGAGATTTTACAAAAGACTTGACAACAGCGGCGTGTCTCTCAGTTACTTTGGGCTTTGTCGCCTCCATCGCAAACTTCAACCAATTATATTACAAATTGAGCCACTGACGTCACAGCAGAGGGGCGTTTGAATTCACGCGTGTTGAAATCACATTTTCAATATCGAATAATTAATCAGTTCTTCAAAATTCAGAGTGAATAAATTGTTACAAATGTGTGATAAACTGTCCTTCATTACGTCATGTGAAGAAAAGTGCATATTTTGAGGTACTGGAAATCCCCATTGTGGTTTATCTTCCTCACTCAAGCAAAGATATATACAGGGAAAGTATCTTGATAAGATAAATGCAACGATTAATGGCCAGTCTACAAAATAATCATGAAACACTCTCTTTTGTGATAAATTGATATTATGAAACGGAAACGAAAACCACGCTCACGCTTTTCTCAATAGTTCACGCAGATCCTTTTATTTTATGTAAATTTTTAAATTATTACGATTCCAGTCTGAGAAAATATCCAGTGGCGTAGATTCAAATAGCACAAAAACTAGAACGTATACGTGGATGAGATTTTCTGATATTGCACTGTGAGATCGTATGGAAGTGGTTGAAACGCTACTGGGTGTATCCCCACAACAAAAAACACAACTGAAAGAGGAGCAGGCAGCATAGCATGCCGGCCGTTATGCAAAACGCCGTTTTAGAAAATGTGGACACGCGAATATTCCAGATTCTTTTCTAGACCTTCAGAATAACTCCGGGCATTACTCCACTTCCTCATTTATATTTATGCAGCTGTTATGCATTCAAATTGGTCCGAGCTCCTGAGAATAGAAATTATATTGTTCGGTTATCTTTCGAACGGGTTGATTACTGCTTCGGCGAGGAATTTTTATAACCTTGTTAAGAGATCCGAAGCGAGATATCTCAGACAGTCGGAATTGAAATGAAGCCTTTCTTGCTTTTTATGACGGCGGCGGTTTTGCCGTTTAACGCGAATAGGTTATGGGGCACATGACATGAATGAGGCTATGGCTGCGAACGTGAGTCTGTAGGATGAATTTCCTGATATGATCGAATGATATTGAAAAAAATGAGTATTTTCCTGCCTGGCTTATACGCCATTTAGCTACTCTACGTGCAGTTTTTTTTTGTACGAGGTTGTATTTATATCTAGTTAGCCTAGACCAGTTCCATGCATAAACAAAATATTGCGATGCCATATCAACGAACAATAACTTATTAGAAGTGTCAGTGTAGAGTTCGACGTCAAAAAAGTAAACCAGAGTCACGCAATAAATTAAAAGAAAAGATCCACCGGAATTGTGAAAATCGAAAAATTGTAGTATCGAGCCATCATCAAGTACCTGTATTTAAAAGGGTTAAGAGGTAAGCAGATTATCGAAGATATGCTTAATACTCTTGGTGATCAATGTCCTTCGTATGCGACCGTGAAAAATTGGACTGCGAGCTTCAAAAGAGGTAAATTTTCCATTGAAGATGATGACCGATCGGGATAGCCAGTCTCTGTGTCAGTCCACGAAAATATCGATGCAGTTCATGACATGATTTTATCAGACCGTCGAATTGGGCTAAAACGGATATCTGAATCACTGAAGATTTCATACGAACGCGTTCATCATATAGTTCACGTCAATTTGGACATGAGAAAAATTTCTGCAAAATGGATACCGAAACGTTTGAATGTTGACCAAAAGCGTGCAAGGGTAGAAGCATCGCCTTCGATCTGTGCTCGATTTGAAAACGTGATGTAGGATTAGAATTACTAGAACACCCCCCTTATTCACCAGATTTGGCTCCGTCCGACTATCATCTCTTTCCTCGACTGAAAAAAAGTTTAAAAGGTCGTAAATTTTCTTCCAACGAGGAGGTAATAAAAGCTGTGGAGGACTGGTTTGCAGAGCAAGAAGAAAAATTTTTTTGAAAGATCTAGAGACGTTGCAGGTTCGCTGTAATAAATGTATTCAATTAAGAGGAGAATATGTTGAATAATAAAATATTTTGACATTGAAATTTTGTTTGGTTCTAAAGTAGGCTAAGAATTTTTCAATATATCCTCGTATATTCTGGCTACTGATGGCTATCGTGATGGACTGATCTGGTATTCCTCTTTTCAGTTAAATGTTTTGGAAGTCAGGTTTTAATTTTTTTCAATGAATTGTTCATCCCATAGAGTTCTTGTCTGCAAATTGTGACGTCTGACACATCGCATTACGAAGCACTCTGAATAACGAAAAACTTAATCAAACCTCTTCAGATCTACACAATAAACACATTTCATCAATCCTTGTCCGAAAACGGCGGCCTGCCCACGCACCGGACCGTCACAGTGCCGGAAAAACATCTTTTGACAGCCGGTGATGAATTGAATATGCCGTCAATAATACAGTGACCATCAATACATTTTTATTTCGCCTCGGTCATTAATCTTTATTATGGGACAGCCGACAATGACGAGCTTTTATTCGGAGGAAGTAATACGGCCTGGAAATGTATCAAGCTTGGAGGAGACCGATAAAAAGTTCGAGCCGCGTTATTAATGTTGCGCTGGAAGTCATTAATCCGTTTTAAGTAACTCCATACGATGCCATAGACCATAACGTTTTGATACATCGGCGACCATAAATATGGAATATGGCGGCGTCAAATAATTAGCCGCGCGCTGTATCCTAACAGCATGCACTTTCTGGATAATGCCGAATGGTTCGAGGAGAGAGGTGATGAATGTTTTGACAGCAAAGATTCTCTAGAATCTCACGATGTTAGTCGATAAAAGAAATATCTGGGAGGATCTAACGGTGTTATTGAATGAGGAAGTCGTTCCAGCCATTGGAATCTTCAAAAGTCATTTTCCGAATCGAAAACACCCACAGTTTGAGCGGTCTGAGCGTCTGAACAAAACTCGAAACTGAAAAATCGAAAAATATAAAACCGAATAATTCGTTACTTATGAGAGCTACATGGACGATTTTGGTATCAAAATGTAGGTTTTCGAGGTCGCTCCATTCAATAAAAGATATTCCAGAGCTCTAACTAGCATAGTTTAGATTTTCACCTGTCAAATGGCATTTTTCGAAAAATTGCAAATTTCAAATGCTCATATCTTCCGTTCCTATCATCTCCGCCAAAAGTTATTCATATCATATGGATCAGCATAACTCAATGTATCACTGTGCAAAATATGAGCGATTTGAAAAATCACAAATTTTTGGTGAAAAATGCCAAAGGGGTAAGACCCCCCAAAAACACCATATTCGTAATCACCACGAAATACCTGGCGGATCCAAAGTCGTTTTTCGAAAGTGAAGATCTACTACCCATTCGAATCATGCAGAATACCCATAAGACTGATCAGTATCGCCTAAACTTTGAGTGCTCTGAGCGTCTGAACAAAACTCGAAACTGAAATATCGAAAAATATAAAACCGAATAATTCGTTACTTATGAGGGCTACATGGACGAATTTGGTATCAAAATGTAGGTTTTCGAGGTCGCTCCATTCAATAAAATATATTCCAGAGCCCTTACTAGCATAGTTTAGATTTTCACTAGTCAAATGGCATTTTTCGAAAAATTGCAAATTTCAAACTTTCATATCTTCCGTTCCTATCATCTCCGCCATAAATTATTTATATCATATGGATCAGCATACCTCAATGTATCACTGTGCGAAATATGAGCGATTTGAAAAATCACAAATTTTTGGTGAAAAATGCCAAAGGGGTAAGACCCCCAAAAACACCATATTCGTCATCACCACGGAATACCTGGCGGATCCAAAGTCGTTTTTCGAAAGTGAAGATCTACTACCCATTCGAATCATGCAGAATACCCATTAGACTGATCAGTATCGCCTAAACTTTGAGTGCTCTGAGCGTCTGAACAAAACTCGAAACTGAAATATCGAAAAATATAAAACCGAATAATTCGTTACTTATGAGGGCTACATGGACGATTTTGGTATCAAAATGTAGGTTTTCGAGGTCGCTCCATTCAATAAAATATATTCCAGAGCCCTAACTAGCATAGTTTAGATTTTCACTAGTCAAATGGCATTTTTCGAAAAATTGCAAATTTCAAACTCTCATATCTTCCGTTCCTATCATCTCCGCCATAAATTATTTATATCATATGGATCAGCATACCTCAATGTATCACTGTGCAAAATATGAGCGATTTGAAAAATCACAAATTTTTGGTGAAAAATGCCAAAGGGGTAAGACCCCCCAAAAACACCATATTCGTCATCACCACGGAATCCCTGGCAGATCCAAAGTCGTTTTTCGAAAGTGAAGATCTACTACCCATTCGAATCATGCAGAATACCCATTAGACTGATCAGTATCGCCTAAACTTTGAGTGCTCTGAGCGTCTGAACAAAACTCGAAACTGGAATATCGAAAAATATAAAACCGAATAATTCGTTACTTATGAGGGCTACATGGACGATTTTGGTATCAAAATGAAGGTTTTCGAGGTCGCTTCATTCAATAAAATATATTCCAGAGCCCTAACTAGCATAGTTTAGATTTTCACTAGTCAAATGGCATTTTTCGAAAAATTGCAAATTTCAAACTCTCATATCTTCCGTTCCTATCATCTCCGCCATAAATTATTTATATCATATGGATCAGCATACCTCAATGTATCACTGTGCAAAATATGAGCGATTTGAAAAATCACAAATTTTTGGTGAAAAATGCCAAAGGGGTAAGACCCCCCAAAAACACCATATTCGTCATCACCACGGAATCCCTGGCGGATCCAAAGTCGTTTTTCGAAAGTGAAGATCTACTACCCATTCGAATCATGCAGAATACCCATTAGACTGATCAGTATCGCCTAAACTTTGAGTGCTCTGAGCGTCTGAACAAAACTCGAAACTGAAATATCGAAAAATATAAAACCGAATAATTCTTTACTTTTGAGGGCTACATGGACGATTTTGGTATCAAAATGTAGGTTTTCGAGGTCGCTCCATTCAATAAAATATATTCCAGAGCCCTAACTAGCATAGTTTAGATTTTCACTAGTCAAATGGCATTTTTCGAAAAATTGCAAATTTCAAACTCTCATATCTTCCGTTCCTATCATCTCCGCCAAAAATTATTTATATCATTTGGATCAGCATACCTCAATGTATCACTGTGCAAAATATGAGCGATTTGAAAAATCTCAAATTTTTGGTGAAAAATGCCAAAGGGGTAAGACCCCCCAAAAACACCATATTCGTCATCACCACGGAATACCTGGCGGATCCAAAGTCGTTTTTCGGAAGTGAAGATCTACTACCCATTCGAATCATGCAGAATACCCATTAGACTGATCAGTATCGCCTAAACTTTGAGTGCTCTGAGCGTCTGAACAAAACTCGAAACTGAAATATCGAAAAATATAAAACCGAATAATTCGTTACTTATGAGGGCTACATGGACGAATTTGGTATCAAAATGTAGGTTTTCGAGGTCGCTCCATTCAATAAAATATATTCCAGAGCCCTAACTAGCATAGTTTAGATTTTCACTAGTCAAATGGCATTTTTCGAAAAATTGCAAATTTCAAACTCTCATATCTTCCGTTCCTATCATCTCCGCCAAAAATTATTTATATCATATGGATCAGCATACCTCAATGTATCACTGTGCAAAATATGAGCGATTTGAAAAATCACAAATTTTTGGTGAAAAATGCCAAAGGGGTAAGACCCCCCAAAAACACCATATTCGTCATCACCACGGAATCCCTGGCGGATCCAAAGTCGTTTTTCGAAAGTGAAGATCTATTACCCATTCGAATCATGCAGAATACCCATTTGACTGATCAGTATCGCCTAAACTTTGAGTGCTCTGAGCGTCTGAACAAAACTCGAAACTGAAATATCGAAAAATATAAAACCGAATAATTCGTTACTTATGAGGGCTACATGGACGAATTTGGTATCAAAATGTAGGTTTTCGAGGTCGCTCCATTCAATAAAATATATTCCAGAGCCCTAACTAGCATAGTTTAGATTTTCACTAGTCAAATGGCATTTTTCGAAAAATTGCAAATTTCAAACTCTCATATCTTCCGTTCCTATCATCTCCGCCAAAAATTATTTATATCATATGGATCAGCATACCTCAATGTATCACTGTGCAAAATATGAGCGATTTGAAAAATCACAAATTTTTGGTGAAAAATGCCAAAGGGGTAAGACCCCCCAAAAACACCATATTCGTCATCACCACGGAATACCTGGCGGATCCAAAGTCGTTTTTCGAAAGTGAAGATCTACTACCCATTCGAATCATGCAGAATACCCATTAGACTGATCAGTATCGCCTATACTTTGAGTGCTCTGAGCGTTTGAACAAAACTCGAAACTGAAAAATCGAAAAATATAAAACCCAATAATTCGTTACTTATGAGGGCTACATGGACGATTTTGGTATCAAAATGTAGGTTTTCGAGGTCGCTCCATTCAATAAAATATATTCCAGAGCCCTAACTAGCACAGTTTAGAATTTCACTCGTCAAATGGCATTTTTCGAAAAATTGCAAATTTCAAACTCTCATATCTTCCGTTCCTATCATCTCCGCCAAAAATTATTTATATCATTTGGATCAGCATACCTCAATGTATCACTGTGCAAAATATGAGCGATTTGAAAAATCACAAATTTTTGGTGAAAAATGCCAAAGGGGTAAGACCCCCCAAAAACACCATATTCGTCATCACCACGGAATCCCTGGCGGATCCAAAGTCGTTTTTCGAAAGTGAAGATCTACTACCCATTCGAATCATGCAGAATACCCATTAGACTGATCAGTATCGCCTAAACTTTGAGTGCTCTGAGCGTCTGAACAAAACTCGAAACTGAAATATCGAAAAATATAAAACCGAATAATTCTTTACTTTTGAGGGCTACATGGACGATTTTGGTATCAAAATGTAGGTTTTCGAGGTCGCTCCATTCAATAAAATATATTCCAGAGCCCTAACTAGCATAGTTTAGATTTTCACTAGTCAAATGGCATTTTTCGAAAAATTGCAAATTTCAAACTCTCATATCTTCCGTTCCTATCATCTCCGCCAAAAATTATTTATATCATTTGGATCAGCATACCTCAATGTATCACTGTGCAAAATATGAGCGATTTGAAAAATCTCAAATTTTTGGTGAAAAATGCCAAAGGGGTAAGACCCCCCAAAAACACCATATTCGTCATCACCACGGAATACCTGGCGGATCCAAAGTCGTTTTTCGGAAGTGAAGATCTACTACCCATTCGAATCATGCAGAATACCCATTAGACTGATCAGTATCGCCTAAACTTTGAGTGCTCTGAGCGTCTGAACAAAACTCGAAACTGAAATATCGAAAAATATAAAACCGAATAATTCGTTACTTATGAGGGCTACATGGACGAATTTGGTATCAAAATGTAGGTTTTCGAGGTCGCTCCATTCAATAAAATATATTCCAGAGCCCTAACTAGCATAGTTTAGATTTTCACTAGTCAAATGGCATTTTTCGAAAAATTGCAAATTTCAAACTCTCATATCTTCCGTTCCTATCATCTCCGCCAAAAATTATTTATATCATATGGATCAGCATACCTCAATGTATCACTGTGCAAAATATGAGCGATTTGAAAAATCACAAATTTTTGGTGAAAAATGCCAAAGGGGTAAGACCCCCCAAAAACACCATATTCGTCATCACCACGGAATCCCTGGCGGATCCAAAGTCGTTTTTCGAAAGTGAAGATCTATTACCCATTCGAATCATGCAGAATACCCATTAGACTGATCAGTATCGCCTAAACTTTGAGTGCTCTGAGCGTCTGAACAAAACTCGAAACTGAAATATCGAAAAATATAAAACCGAATAATTCGTTACTTATGAGGGCTACATGGACGAATTTGGTATCAAAATGTAGGTTTTCGAGGTCGCTCCATTCAATAAAATATATTCCAGAGCCCTAACTAGCATAGTTTAGATTTTCACTAGTCAAATGGCATTTTTCGAAAAATTGCAAATTTCAAACTCTCATATCTTCCGTTCCTATCATCTCCGCCAAAAATTATTTATATCATATGGATCAGCATACCTCAATGTATCACTGTGCAAAATATGAGCGATTTGAAAAATCACAAATTTTTGGTGAAAAATGCCAAAGGGGTAAGACCCCCCAAAAACACCATATTCGTCATCACCACGGAATACCTGGCGGATCCAAAGTCGTTTTTCGAAAGTGAAGATCTACTACCCATTCGAATCATGCAGAATACCCATTAGACTGATCAGTATCGCCTATACTTTGAGTGCTCTGAGCGTTTGAACAAAACTCGAAACTGAAAAATCGAAAAATATAAAACCCAATAATTCGTTACTTATGAGGGCTACATGGACGATTTTGGTATCAAAATGTAGGTTTTCGAGGTCGCTCCATTCAATAAAATATATTCCAGAGCCCTAACTAGCACAGTTTAGAATTTCACTCGTCAAATGGCATTTTTCGAAAAATTGCAAATTTCAAACTCTCATATCTTCCGTTCCTATCATCTCCGCCAAAAATTATTTATATCATTTGGATCAGCATACCTCAATGTATCACTGTGCAAAATATGAGCGATTTGAAAAATCTCAAATTTTGGGTGAAAAATGCCAAAGGGGTAAGACCCACCAAAAACACCATATTTGTCATCACCAAGGAATCCCTGGCGAATCCAAAGTCGTTTTTCGAAAGTGAAGTCCTACTACCCATTCGAATCATGCAGAATACCCATTAGATTGATCAGTATCGCCTATACTTTGAGTGCTCTGAGCGTCTGAACAAAACTCGAAACTGAAAAATCGAAAAATATAAAACCCAATAATTCGTGACTTATGAGGGCTACATGGACGATTTTGGTATCAAAATGTAGGTTTTCGGGGTCGCTGAATCAAATAAAATACAATTCAGAACCCAAACTATTATAGTTTAGATTTTCACCTGTCAAATGGCATTTTTCGAAAAATCGGCAATTTCAAACTGTCATGGCGTCCGTTCCTCTCATCACAACCAAGATTGATTTATATATTCTTGATCAGCATAGTCCAAAGTATCTCTGTGCAAAATATGAGCAAATTCAAAAATTTGAATTTTTGGGTGAAAAATGACTAAGGGGTGAGACCCCCCAAAAACACCATATTGGTCAACATTACAACTATCTGGGAGCATCTAACGGAGTTATTGAATGAGGAAGTTGTTCCAGCCATTGGGATCTTCAATAAAAGTAATTTTCCGAATAGAAACCAACCATAATTTTAGCGGTCTGAGCTCGTGAACAAAACTATAAAATGAAATATCGAAAAATTAAAAACCGAAAAATTCCTAATTTATAAGAGCTACATTGTCGATTTTGGTATCAAAATGTAGGTTTTCGAGGTCGCTGAATCGAATAAAAAACAATCCATAGCCCTAACTTTCACAGTTTAGATATTCACCTGTGAAATGGAATGTTTTCGAAAATGGAAATTTCATACTAACAGAGCTTTCCTTCCGCTCATTGCATCCAAAACCGTATTAAATTTTCAACTTTCGATTAAAAATTATGAAGGTTTATAATCCGCCAAAAACATCATATTGGTCAATAAAAAAAATTTCTGGGAGGATACGAGGGAATTATCCTTCAGGATAGTGGTTCAAATTAGGCCTATCCTCAATGATTGCCATTCGGTTAAAAATTTATTTTGAAATCAAACGTAAGCTCTCAACTCCTCTCAGATTCCTCCATTTTCATCGATAATTTGGATGCACAATTTTCGATAGATCGAAAAAATAGAAAACCTGCATTCAACTCCAAAATTGTTTCCTGCTGCACATCCTAAAATGTACACAATATAAAACAGAAACAGCACACTTATTATATTAACTGTTCCGAAGAAGCGTATAAGCCCCTATAACAAGAGACAATTCAACATCCCCTGGATTCATGAGATCACGAGACGGATTTAATGGAGACCCATTAGGGTGAAATTTCTGGCTCGCATTGCCATATTACAATCTGGACCGCTTCCGGTGTGCTCTGGAACATGCCTACAACGACTATATGTGCTCTCTTCAAATCTTTTCCAGTCCTCCACACATTTCATTCCACAGAGCATGGTGGATGAATATACTGAGGATTTTCGAACCGGAAACACTACGGATATTGTTGAGGACTTCTAGAAAGTTATGACCAGATGTTTTCACGGATTTAAGTCTCTATTTCATCGGGTTATGGTACCTTTCTCGATATATGTTCGCTGCATCCACTCCTTCGGGTTATTCTTGGCAGTGTTCGACCTTGGTGTCATCTGGAATTTTCCTCTGGTACCGCTTCCTTTAGAAGCTATGATCTTGTTATCATCTTGCTCTCAGTTCTTTGGTTTGATGAATATTGAGATGGCTTTGGATTATGATTCTGTTTCTAATCTCTAAGAAACTTTGAGCAAGTTAGTCAGGTTGTTGAGAGTGTAGAAGCAGTAGTTCGATGGATTCGAGACTGCTTTGAAAGTGGAGTGATATTCCAATGAATCATTCGTGTCTAGAAACCAGGAGTTGTTTGAATCCTTGGTCCCAATGGCATGAGCATCCTGAACAAAGGATTTTTCAAAGTTGGAAGTAGACCAGCCGATAAAGAATTCTGTCCTCTCCCCATCGATTGAAACAATATTTGTATGAAAATGTAGACAAACTCTCGGATGGAAATTGTTTGTTGACGTAATAGGAAGGTAGATCGAATCTCCGATATGGTCCTGCTAAATTTGTCGGCAACGCAAATATCGTGTTCAAACACGCCCGCTGAGAAGCGGGATTGATTTCGGCCAAGTTGCTAGGAGCACGTGTTCCATTCTTTATTCCGAGAGAATCAAAGTTCCCTCGGGACACCGCCATCGATTCCAGATGTTCTAGAGAAGCTGGACCTAGGGATGGAAACGTGGCAACGAATCTCCGATGTGAAGGAATCATCGTAGGAAAGAAGAAAACCAGACATGAGATTTCAGTACATCGAAGGCAGCAGTTGAAGATGGTTGAATGAAAATCACAGGAGAATCCATCACTGAGTCTTCCTCAGCACGTTCAAATCATCTTGGAACTGATTACACGAGAGTTCGTTGCTTTGATAGATGCTTGACTGTTACATCTCCGATCTCTTTCGATAATCTGCGTCTTCATTCCTACTCAGCTTTCTTGGATGCTCCTCCTCCCATCATGTCGTCCCTTGGAAGGTTTGCTGATTAGTTGTATTCGGTTAGAGAGGTCCATGTTGATCTATGATTCTCTTTTATCATGTATCTCCCTTAGATATTCTGAGAATGGCCTCATGAGGTATTGTATCTATCACCAGAAGGGTTTGTGACCTCTCATTCGTTCCAGGGATGCATACACAGGCTGGGCTTTATATCTTGTTGAGGGTTTTCCTGCTGCTCTGACATTCTTTGGCGCCTCACATTAGGGAAAGGAAGAAATCATAACTTACCTCCTTCACAGTATTTCTGGTTTTCCTCTCCAAGTCTTAGCAACTAGACTTTTATGTGCCATCAGGACCTAGGTTGCTTTACTAGCAGTATTTTCAACATGCCTACTCGATATGGGTCTGCTCTTTATAATCATTCCCAGACTATGATACCTTCGTCCAGAAAGACTGATTTTATAGACGTTAATTTCTTTTTTGCCTCTCTACCAAGCATCACAGCTCGACAATTCTGAGACCTTCTCGTATCTCTCGACTTCATCTCTAACTATTTAGACGGATATGTTAATCATTACATATGGGTACAATGGTCGACTGATGCAATGTCCAAAATAGAATATTCCTATATGTGTCGAAAACATCGTCGGATCTTTTCCATCCCTGGTTTCGAGACCCGGATCAGCAGACGTCTCAACTTTTCCGGTGGAGGATTGGACGGCAAGAATATTCAGCCTTCCCCCGTCTGGAAACTTTTTGAATCAAACTTTCGATAATTGCCGCCGCCACCATAGGGGCTGATGTCTCATTTAGTCCCTCTACGGTCGATGTGAGGTAGGAACTTCTTGGAATTTGGGCGATGTCGCCCTGGTTGTTTGCAGATAATGACTCACTTTGGAATTTATGACTCTCCCTGGAAAGATAGTGGTTTGTCGGGGAAGTTTTTAGTTCTCCGTTGATTTGATCGGAACTTGGAATTAGGGGTGGGTTGGAAGGAATCGAAGGAAATATTGAATTTCCGAGAATACTTTTATCTTTCATCGTCGTGGCTAGCGACGGACAATACTCTGAACATTGAATGAATGGGTGGTTTTCCACAATGAAGTTTCAATTTGTGGTTCACATATATTCTGTACATAACAACAGTTGTTTCAAATCGATTGTGCCATGATAATTGTGCCAGCTCAATGTGAGTGAATATTCCCCTAAACGACGACAGACAAATTCAAATAGACGAGAATTTGCGTGCGCAAACGGGGCCAATTCGAGAACGGAGATGGGCAGTTCCTATTGATTACCGTTGGAAAATTACAACTCATTCATGAAGGGCTTTATTCCAGGTTTTCAGCCTGACTGCTCGGGCGAGACAGAGGAAACTCGTACAATAAGAATACGAGGTGGCTGATTCAGCGATGATGAATTGCCGAATCATGCAAATGACGCTGGAAAACGGTCCGTGGAATGTTCCTAAAAACACGGGGATCTCGCTCATTCTCCACATCCATGAAATTATAACGGGGCTGAATATACAGGCAGTACAAAATTAGCTGTACAGTGGAAGGATCTCGAAAAATTTTCTAAAATTTCCACTTCTTTTCGAGAAACCAGGAAAACATGGCAATCTATATCTAGAACGTTGTCCAGTTGAATGGCTGGTAGCAAGAACTCACTGCTGCAAGAAAAACGCGTCTCATCACCCCCACATCCCCAAAAGGATAATCGGGACCTCGTTCCTCTCCCAAACCCTAACCTTCGCCTCCCTTTCTTCCAGACGTCGATGGTCTCCCATCCATTGTCGCCCTTGGGGGTAATAAAGGTGGGTGACCCGGATCCTCCCTCTCACGATGATGCGACATTAAATCATGCAAGCCGTGGAATTAATAGGGCCATCAGCGGGGTTTTGGGGGGCGGCGTCGTTTAAGAAATTGTAGCCACATATTCGTGTCGAAAATTCGCCCTTTACGAATGGGCGGAAAGGGGATCAGAAGAGGGTGGATGTTTTGAACGATTTGAGATGATTTGGTTGATGGTTTAGGGATGGGGAAGATTGAGGAAAACTTTGTATAGGTAGTACATTTCATTTTCATATACTAGAATGACTGCGCACGGTTTCAGCTTATTCCTCCCCCGAATCGATACCGATTCGAAAATCTCCGAAACGCTAATCGGATAAACTTCTCCAAGAACCAACAAATAGCGCGTGATTTATCATATTTCCGGCAAGACGGGGCAAACTTTCCCAACTCTATTTCCATTCCGTACAAGACTCGTATTATAAAACGGCATTTGATGGTATTTATGATCCTTGTAATGTAGCTAATGTCCCCGGTGCCGAGACAGAGATACAGACAGTCGGACAAATGTACCGCGTACTGGATTTGCCTCCGTCTTGGACTCCAGCAAGAATAATGAGAAAGTTATGGTGATGAGATCCAAGCCGGCGTAGCCGGAATATTAAGGCGTTTCTGGATAATCCGGTTCAATCAAACGCCAGGTGGGAAAAACCACTTTTCCCCTGTAGCAGCTAATTTGCGAGCTAACTGGAAAACGCGATTTGACGTCTGGAGATTGATTCCGAAGGCTCAGAGGATATGATGATTCGGCAAAGTTTGGGCTTGGAAGAGTTTTCGATCATACAGAATCATAACCAAACTGCTTTCGTCATTGGGAACAGATTCTTCAAGCTGAAGAGAAGCATTTTCCATTACAATTTCTTCAGAATTCAATATGAGAAATGTGAGAATGAGAAGGAACCTCTTCTATAATCAGAGACTCCTCCAAACGATCTATAGTCGACCAAAAGACATTATTTCTTTCAGTGCAAGTGAAACTACACACCATCCAACGAACAATAAGAAATCCCAGATGTTCCTTGAGCAAAAGCAGTGATTGATTATCCTTGTTCTCGCAGACATAAACCTGGGGAGAAACGGTGTGACTCAAAGCTTATATGGGAGTGCCGAAGAGAACTAAATGAAGTAGGCAAAAACAACAAGGTCTCTTCAGCCTGGGTTCCTGGTCACTCAGGAATCCAAGAACACGAAGAGACCAACACACAAGCCAGAAAGGGAGCACCAACGTCACTTACTGGCCCAAAACCTTTCTGTGGTATTGGCAAATGCACCTATAAGAGAGAAGGTAGAAGGAGAAGGCAGAAACTGAGAGAGAAGCACTCTGGAAGGATCCTCCAGGAATGAATCATTCCAAAAATTCCTTCCGTTGGAAGATGTCTTCCAAAAATTATCATGGCAACAAAGGAAAGTCAACATAGACCTAAATCAACTAATGCAGGGGACCTTAGCAGTATGTTACAAGATCTGAAGGAAGCATCACAATGGTTTGTCTAGAAATGAATCTTCAAAAAATCAAGATTATGAGCTCTAGACCTTGAGGAAGAGATGTCAATAGCGCAGATGCAAAAACAGCTCTCATGGGGATCACAATACCTCAACAAATTCAAGAATTTTTACTGGGATTCGAACGAATCTAATCTTTCATCATTGAATTCTCTAATACTTGTTTTTCCTGCTTTCACTAGAAAGATTTTTAATTCAGTCGGAAGCAAAGATGAGGTACCTACACTTCTATTTTAACGACTAGGAAATTTTTGAAGACAAAAATGTTCGTATGTATCTTGTTCCAGCGATCTCAAAAATCTGACCACGTAGAAACGTTCTCCCTGTGTATACTCAATCACAGGAGCACTGTTTTCTAATATTGAGTGCAGCGTAATCGTCATGTTTATAACCGAAAACCACATGGTACATCAGTATGTGGAATATCTTGTATCAATAAACACGCCGCCTATTTTAAGACCTGACTTTGAAATATTTTCACGAAGAACTCCTACATCGCTTATGCTCATATTATACGAGGCATCGTTGAGAAATGATGAATAGATTCCATTCACCTACTATCGTAAATACTAAATTTGCTCCCTTCAACGTTATCTTCATCAGATCAGTGTATTTTTCAGTTTGGTAGCTTCCCAAATGGTTCGATGTTGCCAGTATCTCCCTCACATTGCAATAAATTCCGTAACATTCATAGAGACAAACGTAGTGGAGAATATCGCAAATGAATTCAATGGTTCGGCTAAACCGGTTATTTACGGCTAGTTTTTGGTTCATTTCCAACCTCCAATTCGCCACTGAAGACATTCACTTCCATCAGATCAACGGTCTCAGATGATTCATAGCTCAGAAGGCTCAGTTAAAGTTCCTTGAGCTGATCCAACCATTTGGAAAAGGTGATTAGCATACTCAAGGATAGATCCTTCAGCTTTTTCTAATGTGACACCAATGAAGACGCTGGGCATTCTGGGATGATGTGCCCCATCTTTTTACTTCCTTCTGAGCATCATTGGTCATGTTGAGTTATAAGTTCCTTTAGGGTTGATGTTGATTCCAATCAAACACAGATTTCTGAATAATCATTCCATTCAATAATAAGGAGGTCGATCTATACTCGATGAAAATAACTGAATAACTGACTGCTTGGAAGCCAAAGGAATCATTTCTGTTACCCAATTCATAATTCGAAATATGCCTATACGAAAGTATCAGGTAACATAAGGGATAAGAATTAAATCTGTCACCACATACACTTCAGTGTGGAGTAGACTTCAACCAAATAACGAATAAATATTGAACCCAATTTATGATCTTTCGTTCTGTGACAAAATAGAGATTTGGTTTTGCTCTATATATTTCAACAGTCAGGTACTTCTTCAGTCTGTACTGATCTACTGACAACAGTTTTATTTTCTGTTCGCTCAATTTCAATTCAAGTTTGGTCATGGTTTAGTTCGATAATAAAAGCTTTCTTTCAAATTCAACCCAGCCAAATTTAGTCTTGAAGAAGGCTGATATTTTGAATGCAGAGATCTTGATGCTACCAATCTCTGATTCACCCTATTTCAATACCACAATCAGAGCATAGGAAAATTTACACACACTTTTTCTTCTGTCTTGTCCAGTCAGATCGCTGGTGGCTTTAATTATTTACAGACAGCTCGTCAACCATCATCCCATTCCTCTTTCTGGCCTTTCCATTAACAGCATCCATCGGGATTTTCCGTTGGACTGATTCTGTCATTGCAGGACCGCCGGTTCTGTCATTTATTATGCGGAATTGAAAAGGGGCATTAAATTGTAGATACCGATTTGCGCGTGAGAGTGACAGGTTAATCAGGATCAGATATGATGCGGAATTATGAAGTGCAATCTGTTCACATCAGGATTGTGAGCCTGTTTTGTGATATCGGCAATGTCGAATAACTCGCAAAGAGCCCCAATAAGCCCCGATTGTAGACTCTCTATCCATTTGTACATTCATACCCGATAGGAAAAATTATTCAGTCTATCCATGGAGAACTAATTTGGGTATATTCACCATCGTTTATCTACCCGGTAGTTATGGAGCAGATAACTGTGGCGCTATTTGACAGATTAAAGGTAGGTAAATGAATTCAGGGTGATTTTTTTCAGTGTTTCATTAGACGCATTCGAGGAGGGAATTTTGATACGAATTCAAGATTCTGTATTTTTGTTTTAGAGTACATGAACTCGAATTGTAAAATATCTTCAAGCGGAATCTACTTCCGGTTCTACCGGAAACGAATGTGAACTTCGTTATTTCGAATATAACACCCTGCATACTTATACATATTTGAATTCTTCGTTTAATTCTGCACTGATTTGACGTATGATATGCACAACCACTTCAAGCGATTGTTGAGTTATTGCCTGATTCTCAAATTTGTGGACAGAAAGGGTAGGTTCTTAGCCTACTATAGTACCAAACAAAATTCCAATGTCAAAATATTTTAATACTCAACAAATTCTCCTCTCAATTGGATACATTCATTACAGCGAACCTGCAACGTCTCTAGACCTTTCAAAAAAAATGTTTCTTCTTGCTCTGCAAACCAGTCCTCCACAGCTTTCATTACCTCCTCGTTGGAAGAAAATTTACTACTTTTTTTCAGTTGAGGAAAGAGATGATAGTCGGACGGAGCCAAATCAGGTGAATGAGGGGGGTGTTCTAGTAATTCTAACCCTAAATCTTAATTACGAATTTTTTGCATGGCAACATGAGATTTGTGTACTGGGGCGTTGTCCTGTAAAAACAAAACACGTTTGCATAGCTTTCCGCGTCTTTTCTCTTTAATTTTTTTACGTAGAGTGGTCAGTGATGTCGAATAGTAATCTCCAGTTAGTGATCTACCCTTATCCAAAAAATCAATAATGATTACTGACATAGCAATCCCAAAAAACTGAAGCAAGAACTTTTCCAGTAGATTTTTGGACACGAAACTTTTAGGTCTTGTAGAACCAGAGTGTCGCCATTCCATCGATTGTTGCTTTGTTTCTGGATCGTAGAAATGTACCCAAGTCTCATCCATAGTAACAATTCGGTTCAAGAAGTCCACATCGTTTTCAAATCGAGCACAGATCGAACGCGATGCTTCTACCCTTGCACGCTTTTGGTCAGCATTCAAACATTTGGGGATCCATTTTGCAGAAATTTTTCTCATGTCCAAATTGACGTGAACTTTATGATGAACGCGTTCGTATGAAATCTTCGGTGCTTCAGATATCCGTTTTAGCCCAACCCAATTCGACGGTCTGATAAAATCATGTCATGAACTGCATCGATATTTTCGGGAACTGACACATAAACTGGCCTTCCCGATCGGTCATCATCTTCAATGGAAAATTTACCTCTTTTGAAGCTTGCAGTCCAATTTTTCACGGTCGCATACGAAGGACATTGATCACCAAGGTTATTCGGCATATCTTCGTAAATCTGCTCACCTCTTAACCCTTTTGAATACAGGTACTTGATGATGGCTCGATACTCCAATTTTTCGATTTTTACAATTTCGTCGGACATCTTTTTTTTCAATTAATTGCGTAACTCTGGTTTCACTTTTTTGAAGTCGAATTCTACGCTGACACTTCTTATAAGTTATTGTTCGTTGATATGGTATCGCAATATTTTGTTTATGCATGGAACTGGTCTAGGCTAACTAGATATCAATACATCCTCGTACCACTGAGTTTGGCTGAGCCAAACCTGGCTTTGGTCGTGAAATTCAGTCAAATTCAGTGGTATGCTCGTCTATTTCAAAGTTATCTATGTAAGGAATTGTCATTCTTACTTATTTTTATTGATCAAGCACTATGCAAACCAAGCAATAATAAAAAGGTACACTAGACAAATAAACAAAGCAGGTAATGATTGATGATGATGACTAAATAAAAAAATCTCAGTTTAAACTTGACATATTCTTACTATTGACATAGCCTACTTGAAAATTATCTCAATAAAATAACACACCCGATCGGGTTTCCCAGGAACAGCTAGCTGCTTTCCAGGAACATCGGTTGTTTGGACCGAGAGAGGCAATTTGTGGAAAATTCTATCGGTGGAAAGATATAATGGCTTTTTCATCATTTTTATTTCTCTTTCCGACCTGGGTGGAAACTTTCACGTTTCATTCAGTGAAAGTCGTTTGTTTTCGTAGAAACGGAGGGTTAAGTGAAATACTCGGGGAATTCCTACTTTTTTTCGGGAATGAGAACGATAAAGTTCAACGGGAACGTTTGGGAAATCGATTTTCCCTGTTTCAAGGGATGGATGATATGGGCGATATTAATTTTTGAGTTGGAAGCTGTATTCTTCATTATACCACTTTTTCTGGTCCATTTGTGAAACACGAACATTTCAAAGCTGACACTGACATAAACATGAACTGACATCACGAGCATTCAGCCTAGTAATGACCAGTTAGTTTGAAATAAGCCTAGAAGACTTAAAAGGTTCTTTGATAGATCTGCAGCTAGGTTAGAGTCGTCTTCATTAAGACGGATGTGGCTTCGGTGTAAGAGACACTTCAAATTTGCTGGAAACTCCGTAAGTGTAGATAACCTAGATATCTCCTGAATAATTTGCATCATCAACCAGCTTGAACCACCAAAAGCCTATCCGAACCAGGCGTCACTCCAATTCCTCCAATAGCACTGATTTGAATAAAAATAATCTAATTACAAACCCGACCCGAATTCAAAAAGAGAGAGATTTTCAATTCTTCCGCCGGGTTAAGTTCCCCGGGGAATAATATCGAGGAGGGGAACGGGGGGGAGATGGTGAAAGGGGACTTAATCAACTTCGGAGTTTTCTGGCTTCGGGGATATTACGGCTCGTGACACATTCAATTAAAGTTCATATTCAGAATTTTTCGGTCTGACGCTGTAAGGAAAAACGTCCCTTGCATATTAATTGGATCGAGGAAGTAATCCGGGACTCCGGAAGATGGAAGATGGCGGGATTTCGGCAGTCCTTCCAGTTGTTCAGTAAAATTTGAGTTTTGAGGACAACGAAAACTAAATGTTACAGATTTAAAATTCTGTCATTCAAATTGTTTCGTAACAAAACTTTCTCTTTGTCTTCAGGGACGAATAAAGATCAACATGAATTTTCCTTTCATGGAAATGTTAAAAAAAAGATTAAGGGCGTATAAATTGGACAGCTTTCAGGGCGTGACTAAATTCTAGGACTCCAACGTTCTCAGAATGGCCAGGACTGTTTTGACTCAGTCAGTAAATTAATGATTTCTGTCTTGTCGACTTGTCTCCAGTAATTTCCCTCAACCTTCGACCGTTTCCAACGCTCTGGTGTGACAGCACTAAGGCTCCTTTTAATCAGGGAAAAAGAGCACAGACGCTTTGCTCCCTTAGCTGATGAATATTTCATGACCTGCCCTGTGTTTACACGAAATTTTCATTTCAGATCAATAATCAACCCTATGGAGAGAAAGCGGGATTGTGGACTGTGGATTTTGTCCGTTTATAACCAGAAGTAATCGGTATATGCAAGAATAAGGGTAGAACAATAACTGGTGATTACTATTCGACATTACTGACCACTCTACAGGAAAAAATTAAAGAGAAAAGACGCGGAAAGCTATCCAAAGGTGTTTTGTTTTCACAGGACGACGCCCCAGTACAAAAATCTCATGTTGCCATGCAAAAAATTCGTGATTTAGGGTTAGAATTACTAGAACACCCCCCTTATTCACCAGATTTGGCTCCGTCCGACTATCATCTCTTTCCTCAACTGAAAAAAGTTTAAAAGGTTGTAAATTTTCTTCCAACGAGGAGGTAATAAAAGCTGTGGAGGACTGGTTTGCAGAGCAAGAAGAAACATTTTTTTTGAGAGGTCTAGAGACGTTGCAGGTTCGCTGTAATGAATGTATTCAATTAAGTGGAGAATATGATGAGGAATATAATACTTTGACATTGAAATTTTGTTTGGTTCTATAGTAGGCTATCCCTTTTTTAGTTTCATGGGTTACTACTAATTTGGACTTTGGTTTATTACAATTACACAACGTAGGGTCCTACCTAACTAGAAGATCACAGGCTGGCCCAACGATAATGTAGAGTATGGTGGGTCAAAGGTGTTAGATCATCCGATCCTAAGTGTTTCTGCTTGATAAGTGAGCAAAAAGAGATTAGCTATCTACAGAAGAGAAAAGGTTTCTCAATTGAAAGAGCAGTACTGACGAAGATCTTCCCCCAATAACTGATAAAGTCAATAGCTTCAAAGAAGATGAAGTCATGTTCCTTCTTTTTTCTAGGTGAAATGAGCGAATGTATTTTAAAGTATCGATACTCGCAAGACAAGAACGCAAATAAACATGAAATCTGGCGTCATGAATCAATCAAGAACAGATGAACGGTTCTAAAAATATCTCTTTTCAAAGATAGACAATACAAGGAAGGAGTTCGATTGAAGTATGAACGGAGAAAAGATAAAAACGACCAGCATGCTTTAAGTTTAGATTCATTTGGAAACTGAGGGTGATCTTGCTTGGTCTTCTCCATATCTGACACCCTTAAGATCTTCAGATATTCAAGCCAGAGCTCTGTCACGAAGATTTTGAAGGGCATTCGTGGCTTTTCGACTTCTTTGACCCCGTGAGAAAAAAGTGGGTCCAATTGATTTAGTGGGCCAGTTCAAAACAAGGTTCTCCTTCCTTTAGGAAAGACCCCACTGTGCATATAAAGACCTTCGAACGTAAATCACAGCACCGATTTCATAAAAACCATATCTCTGCTTCGCACAACTCTTATTTATAACCTGAGTAAGGGCGATTCCTGAATAACTTCCTTCTTTCTCCCCGTACGAATATAAGCAATGCCCTGGGATAAGATCGCACTTGTGTTGTGATAAAAGGGCAGATGGCCCCTTTCGCGATGCTCAGATGAGGCATGGGGCGTTTGCTTAAATCTTTTCTGAACGTTTTCTTTGAACGCTGCAAGGAGCACTCGACGTTATTGCGTTATTCATCAAATCGCGAAGATCCTGATGTTTACAGATTTCGCACCCGTGTAGGAAAAGGGAAAGTTGATTCTTGCCTAAGCGATTTTCGGCGGGGATTACGGGCGAAAGGGAAATTGCGGGATTAATTCTTCTCGGATGGATGGATTCGACTTCGCGACCTTGAGTCAGGAAATTCCTCTTGAATCTCTGTGATACAGCGTGTTATGTGAGCAACGTTAATCATTTTTTTTATTTTTTTTATGTTGAGGTTTTCACGAAAAAAAATATCCTGTAATGTTCAGAGAACATCGTGAGAACCAAGGGAAAGCAGGTAGGAATTGGTGTTCTTCTTGAATTTCTGGAGGTTATATGCCTCGGGGAACACCTCCCTAGGCAATGTGTTCCAAAGCCTCGCTGTTCGTTGGATGAACGAGTCTTTGAAGAGAGATGTTCTGCAGGTCTCCAAAGTTACCACGAAGGGGTGTGAAGACTTAACTTGACGGGTTAGTCTGGAAGAGACTGTCAGAGGGGGAACGATTGCTGATGATTCAGAAGAGCATCGCCCATGGAAATATCTATAAAATAGAGACAGATCGCCCACTTTTCTACGGTGTTCCAGAGAAGTGAGCGAGCTTGTAAGCGAGGCATCACCGACGAGACGAATTGCCCTTTTTTGTACGGAACCCAAGAGATTTAGGGTGTGTTTAGGTGCAGCACTCCAAATATGGGAACAGTATTCCAGGACAGGTCGAATCTGTGCCTCATAGATCATAAGCAGCTGACCCGAGGTGAAATAGCTCCTGGCACGAAACAGAAAACCAAGTTTTTGGGATGCACTTTTAGCAATGGATCTCACGTGATTCTCCCAGGAAAGGTTACTGCCGACAGTAATGCCAAGCATCGAAATGGATGACTTCAATGGTATGGTCACATTGGACAATTTTATGCTGGGCACAGTAAGATCGGCTTTTCTAGAGAAAAGACATGCTTGTGTTTTGTTTGCGTTGAATTCTACCAAGTTATTAGATCCCCATTCAAGAATTGTTGCCAAGTCCATATTCATGTTGTTAACATTTCTTCCTCGTTCGTTTCTGATTTGGCGGGCTGGTATTGGAGCCCTAGAAGAAAAGGCGGTATGGAGGGTACTATCATCCGCGAAGCTGTGCACTGGACACGAAGTTGCTTCCAGCAAATCGTTGATGTGAAGTAGATATAGTGTTGGAGCCAGAAATGATTATTGGAGTTATGCTTGGTTAAATAGAAAAAATGATAAATTTGAGGGCTTGCTGATATTCAATATAAGAAGTATGGTGGTTTAAATAGCAGGTATTGCTACTAGTTTATTAATCCACTGTTTCATCTGAAAATACCGTCATTCTGAAGTGTCAACAGTAGGTTTTCTTTTTTGCTGAAGTAAAGACAACGTAGTTGCTGCTTGCTCTGAAAATGTCATCTTCTACATCAAATAATGCGATGAAAAGGACTGACAAAAGTCATCGTATTTTAGTGGAGATTCATGGTCAAGATGTTCTAGCTGAACCAACGTGTCAGAAGTGGTTTGCCCGGCTTGAAAGTGACAATTTCGATTTGGAAGACGAAGGACGACCAAGAGAGTCACCAATGTTTACGTACGAGGAATCAGAGGCACAAACGTAAGAAAAAATCGCAAAAACACTAAGAGTCACTCTACCAGTCATTTACCATCGTTAAGAAGCAATGGGAGCGACCCCAAAGGTGGGAAATTCGGTGCGGTCAAGAGATTTACTTAGAAACCCTCAAATAGGAAGTCCTACCACACCCGCCTTACGGCCAAGACATTGCTCCTTCGTTTTATCATCTCTTCCGATCGATGCAGCATGGTCTTGGTGGCCAGCCCTTTTCCAGTCATGATGAAGTCAAAAAATGGAACAGAGCCGGCCCTTTTTTCACAATGGGATCCGTGAAGTGCCCGAAAGATGGGAAAAATAGTGGCTAACGAGGGAAAAAACTTTGAACATTGAATGTATTGGTGTTTTGCCTCAATAAAGTTTCAATTTTCGAAAAACAGTGAAAACCGTTATATAAAATTGGTAAATACTCGAATTAATTAAAGAAAAGTTGGAGAGAAACCCTTTCAAGATTTCCACTTCGATCATTTTCTTGCCTTTCTTCGAACAGTAAACAGTGGAAGTTCGGAACGAAAATAGACGAGAGATAAAAGGGGTTATAAAAGTTCAATCATTCGTGACATAAAACTATTCATACCGGAAATTGGTTCTATTTTTCTACCACCCTCTTCGCCCCGCATTCTCTCGACAATCGAGTCGGCGTGATTTATTCTCGCGAGCGCTTTTATGAACGTATAATTTGGCGGATAGACACAGGCGAACCCGACGAGCGACTTGCCCGGAGCCGAAAGCAAACCCTTCAAGGAAATTACCTTTTTTCGCGCCCCTTTCGAATCTGTCTCTTGGTCGTCGCCGCAAAAACGGAAAATCTGGAGAGGTAGACGCTAAGATTGTGGTTTCCTCATCATTTTCCGAAAACTGTCTCAACCATCTCAACCAAACAGGGACTAATCACATCGCAGCGTTTCGACAGCGTATTAACAGTTCCCAAATAAAATAAGATAAAATGATCTAAAAGGATAAAAGTTGGCTATTTTCTTATTCCTTATTATACACGCTGCTCCTAAATTGAACGTACAAACGAAAAGGGGAGATTTCTTAAGGGGCCGTTTTACTCTGGCCGACGCCTATGGCACTGAATCTCCATTCAAAAAGTGCCTTTCATTTTTCCAAGTTCACGCCCTCAATTTTTCACCTAAAAGCTTGATTTTTTTTTTAATTGAAGTTAAATGATGTTTTGACGGCACTCCAATTTCTCCTCTTTGATAAAATTATTTTTTCGCATGAAAAAATCGGCTACGGCACTGATTCTCCATTCAAAAAGTGCTTTTCATTTTTCCAAGTTTACGCCCTCAATTTTTCACCTAAAAGCTTAATTTTTACTTTAAATTGAAGTTGAAGGGAGTCTTGAGGGCACTCCAATTTCTTCTCTTTCAAAAAATTATTTTTTCGCATGAAAAAAACGGGTCGAATTTGAGAGTCTATGAAAATTGACTTCATAATCGTTTTTCGGCGGTTGTTCATCATTTTTTTTTGAAAATTCATTGGAGTGCCATCGACAAATCAATTTTCTATATTTTAAAGAAAATTCCATTCAGATAGGAGCTCAAATAATGAAAAAAATTATGGAAATACTGAAAAGACTTCCAGAAAGTGTGAAATCGCTGAAATTCCGGGAGAATAAAAAAAAATCAAGCTTTCAGGTTGAAAATTGATGGCGTGAACTCGGAAAAATGAAAGGCACTTTTTGAATGGAGAATCGGTACCGTCGGCCAGAGTATATCGTCCCCTTAAGTGAGTTTAAGAAAATAAAGTCCCATAAACATGGGGTCGCACACGTTACGTTTTTGAAATACAGGATGTACTAGGTTTATTAGGGAGTATTTGAAAGAAAGTCATGAAAACAGGTGGATTGGACATCAGTCATGGCTCGCCAGAACCTCAGACTTGAATAGTTCAGATTTCTTCTCATACTGACTATACCTTTTCAACTTCAAATTGGGAACTATCAAAATCAAATTGGGAACTAACCTTAGACCATAGAAAGAGGAGACACAGCTTTCAATAATAAATAGTGAAGCCAAATTTCAAAATCATCAGAACTAAACTGGGTAACTATACTACTACGGAATCAAAATGTAGTAAAAATTTTTGCAACGTTGTGACGTTCTATGAATTTTCAAATAAACAAACTCTCAATCAAAATGAAAAGTACTTTAGATTGAAATACATTTACTCATTTGTGCGTGAATGTCAGAAATGAGAATTTGTTTTTTAAAATATTGTGCCTTCTTCACATTCCATAGACTTAAGTATCTGTAAATGTTCGCGAAACGGATCGATCCTTTTGCCTCAGATTAATGTATGGGAACGTTTGGCAATACGGTTTTTTGAATCTATGTTCGGTTCATTCATCAATTACGTGCCGCCATCTTCATTCTATGAAATTTCTGACAATTTGAACAGTGTTGTCAACTAGAGTTTGAGCTTCATTGTATGTTGAAAGCGTTATTCGGATTCATTTTCGAATATTTCCAGCTAAATACGACAAGAAAATGGTTCGTAAGTGTCTTGTGTGTGGTAAATTGAACTACTTGAATCATAACTTGAGTTTCCACAGGTATGTTCTAATCTTTTCATACTGAGTATCAGAGGCGTAGATTTTTAGAATTTCACTTTTCAGATTCCCTAGCTTCTGATATTGAGAAAAGGAACATCTGGTTCTCGATTCTGAATCTGACTGACTCTGATGATCTTTCTCAGAATCTGTTTATATGTTCCAAACACTTTGATCTCAAAGATTTCGTTATTGGAGTGAATGGTAGGTACCAGATAGGTACCTCAAAAATGATGCCAATCCCCTTGCCGAACCAATCTTCGAACTTCCGTCCTCAAGGTAGGTTTCTGGGAATTTCCAGAGAAAGAACCAGAATATTGAAATCAAATATGTATTAGCATTTCACCAAAAAATCATTATTGTGCTGGTACTCTGAAAACTCAACAGAGGGATGGATCAGATTAAAGCATTTCACATATGAAGTATATAATTCGATAAATTGATAAGTTATATTTTTCCACAGCTCAAGCTCAACTGCCAGTGAAACTTCCCCATTTGTGAAAAAGGAATTTATTCAATGAAGTACCTATTCCTTGTGTGAAAATATTTTTTATTCTTTATAAAATATTTGCCGCCTTCAAGATTCTTCTCTCAAAGCAGAAGTTGACAAAAGAATGGAATCTCTTTTCAGTACCTAGTGGCAGGTAAAATGGTTGTAATTTTTGTTGCATTAGTGATTAATTATATCTGGAGTAATCTGTTTTGCAGGGTTGAAAAAATTGATGAGAAAATGGATTCAGCTTCCCGTTTTACTGAGGCACTATCTTGTCTATCTTCTTCTAAAATTAAAAGAATAAAGTGAATATTTCATCTCAAATCTCTTCAATTCCATTAACTCTGACAACTGTATATTCACAGAAAGAGAGTCCATGTTGACCATATTCATTGTGTGATTTTTCTACTCCTGAAAAGAGGAAAAAGAATGTGAAGGTCATCAGGATGAAGGTTGACAATCAGAAAAGAAAGATATGTTCACTACAACAGTCTGTTCGAAGAATGCGACATAAAATAACATCCATGAAAACATTGAAAGACTATCTAAAAGGAAAATCTCTTGTGTCAGAAGCTTCAGAAGCAACTATACTAGTATGTTGTATTTTTGTTTATCTTTCAGAAATGGAAGAACTGAGTCATGATCAGATCAAAGAGCCTCTTCTTCTTTTTAGGCATCAGTTAATTCGGGAGCTGCAAGTGATTTATTCGAAAGAATGTTGAAAGGTCCAAGCAAACAGAAGTACAACCCAACATTAAGAGCCTTTGCCTTAACATTGGCCTTTTATTCTCCCAAGCAGTGGCGTATCCAGGATTTCAGTTCGGGGGGGGGCCGGATTTCCCAAATGAGGAAAATTGAATTTTAATACTATCCTATTTTTGCAATTTCGTTCCTTTGATTATATGGTTCGGGGGGGCCCGGCCCCCCTGGCCCCCCCCCCTGAATACGCCACTGCTCCCAAGGGATATAATTTCGTGGGAAAAACATTTCACAACAGCCTTCCCCATTTCACATTATAACTTGCGAAGAAGATTGTGAATTCCTATTGAAAACCTCGAATGAGTATAAGTATAAAAAATGTTAGGAATGTCTTCCAGAAAAAGAGAACTAGTTATTTTCCATCAGATTCTGCCCAAAAACTAGAACTATGACTATCTAATTCTAATGGATAGTGCTTTGGGAGAGTCAATCAAAAACAAATGCACCTGTTTTCAATTTCAATGTTAATTATAATACCTTATTCAGTAGATTAACTATGGGTTCATGATTGTATTATTATAGTTATTATATTCTTCTTTTTGATGTTGATTTATAGATAAGGTTTATTTTGTTCAAAGGATTATGCTTCATTTTGTGAATAAAGTCACAAATTATTGATGATTTTTTCATACTGAATGCCGTTCATAGCTATATAAAGTACGCCCCGTAGATTTTCATCTCAAATATTGATGACTCAGTTTGATGCTTTTGCAGTCAAAACTTATTACATATTTGTGATAACGTGATAAGACACCTCAATTTATTATAAAATCTCGTGAAGAAAAAATCTGATTACTTCACATGAATTTACACATTTTTGTTGTCAGTCTCAGGTTTGAATGAACCGTGTAGTTTATTTCAAATACCTCAATTGACTTCCTGAAGAATCATTCGTTTTTCAATAATTTTTCATACTTATTTTCAGTAATTTCAAGTAATATGAGAAAGCTACGCATTTTTATATTTTCAATAATTCATTTGCATCAATCTTCAAATATATTTCTTCAAACCGCCCCCGTACCAATATTGTAAGAATTCGCCATAAAAAGATGATTCACTCGTGATTTTATTTCCATTCATTCTTCAAAATCAATAAGTCCACGACACTGGATTTTTAAAAGTTAGATTCTGCAATGTTGCCACATAAAGGTAAAATGATATTGCTATCCTTTATGCTATCTTTGTCCCACTCATTGAATACTGACTGAATTTTGGCTTCATCAATTCCCGAATTTATGAATGAGATGCTGTGTCTCTTCTTTCTATGGTCTAAGGAACTAACATATTCAAATTGGGAATAATCAAAATCAGATTGGGAATAATCAATTTCATATTGGAATGACATCCATGTGAATCAGATCTTTGAATTACTCGATATGTAATTAACTCTCAAATTTGTCCAAAGTAAGTAAAGAACGATAAGTCTACAATTTCTTTTTCATAATCATACCTTGTACAAAGAAGAAAGCTGCAGATTCAATGAAGAAGTAGGTAATTTCGGTATGCAATGGAAACATAACATAGACAGAATTTCGTCTTCAAAGAATGGAAAATTTGATAAGAAGAAATATATCAACCATGAACCATTAAAGTTAGGACCTCTACAAGATATGTGGCTCATATCCAGAGGTTCATACCTGATGTTTTGACCTTTTTTGATATGAGAGTTTGAGTACAAATATGAAATTTGTGTACTTTTTACACTTTTTGAATGTTTGATAAGTTCAAATATATATTAATGGTTTTTCTTCATGTTTCATCAATATAAAGATCTTCTGATCATGCCTGATCTTGATATACATAGCCACGAATGCCGTTTCAATTTGAAATTGATTATTCCCAATTTGAATGTGTTTATTCCCAATTTGATTTTGATAGATCCCAATTTGAAGTTGAAAAGGTATAAATCTTCATGACAATTTTGATTCTTTTGAAGATTTCGAGAGAATCATTCAAAAATTTTTTCTCGAAATCGGTAGCAGATACGACAAAACTACAAGAGACCGAAAAGTTTAGTATAACAACAAAGCTTCTTTTTACATTCTTCCAAATTAAAAGTTGCTCACCAAAAAAAAAAGAAGGAGGAAAACAGGTGACAGTGTTCCAGAAAAAATATCACCCTGTAGATCTGCTATCGAAATTGCCATGTCACGTGGTTAGAACTCTCAAATGGGATATCTATGCCAAATTCCAGTTGAATATCTTGTAAAGTGTAGATACTATGAGAAAAAAAATTGAAAAAAATTCAAAGTTCAACACTCTGTATCTCGAAACCGAAACGTTTGCGACCCCATGTTTATGGGACTTTTTTTTCTTAAACCCCTTTTCGTTTGTACGTTCAATTTAGGAACAACCTCTAGGTATTTTATTTCATATTGTTGCAATACTCTCCAGGGGGTTGCTCTGTATTCAGGATCATGTCCCCCTGTCATCAAAAATCGACCTGTTTGAGTGTTTTCACAAATTCTGATTCGTTGTTGAGTTATTGAGAGTGGACTCTTTCAAATGAGAAACCCTGTATAAGTTTTGTCGTGTGTTCTCTGCCTTTGATAACGTGTAAACGTGGCTTCACACGAGATCCATGACAAAGGACATTTGGACGAAAAAACCTGACATAATCCCGCCACAGCATCCGAATACCCACCAAACTGCCGTCGTAATATCCCAAAAGCTCCGGATAAATCAACATCTCGCAATAATCCATGACGAACTCTGTCCTCGACGGACGAACACAAAAACGCCGAAACTGCTGCGATCACTCGCGCAAACCCGAACCGGTCGAAAACCAGAGCGCAACAGGAACTATCTCCCGGTCGGTTTTTCGACCGGGGCGGACATGTTTGTTTATATTATCGCGATCTGAGGGAATGCAACAACGACCGCCGGCTCGCCCGCGACTTTTACGTGCGCGCACACGACGCGGGAAGAGGGATCGGGATGAAACTGACGGCTGAAAGGCAGGAAGATCGCCGTCTGTCCCGTCCGAACGGGATGCGGGAAGAGAAGACCGATTACATTTCAATATTTCAGGATTCGGGCGATCGGGAGGAGAAGCCTGTCGATTTCTGGTCTAATTATAGGACCGGGACTTGCGATCTGGTCAATCGGGAATGGGCGATGTTGCGTGGCGAGCGCTGGAAACGGCTATTGTTGTTATACAATGCGTCGCGGTTCGAGCGGCCACATTTCGATAGTTTACAACGGGTCGATCGATTCCCGATTTTTCCAACTTTTTCACTGAAACCTGATTACTCATGAAAAAACAACATTTTTTCCTCTGGGTCTTCGTTTCAGAGATACAGGGTATCAAAAATTCAAATTTTTTTCAGTTTTTTGCTAATATCTCAGAAACCGTTCGAATTACAGAATTGAGTATTTGTACACACATTGTCACTAATAATAGCTACTTTCTTGGTTTTTACTCGGTTTCCGCCACGTGCCAGTGGCGGAGATATTGAATTTGCACAAAGGTTTTACCCCCAACTTGTACGCCACTGGACAAATTTTCATTTGCACAGTACATTCTGATGCGCCAATGTGTTTTTCATAAAAGAGGTACTCTTGGTTAATCACTCTAAAATGAACCGTTTTCGAGAAAACTGGCATTTTGGGATCCAAAATAATTTGCCTACGCATTGTAAATTCCTTATGATTGGAAAAATTCTTGTATTCTTGTTTTCTATGGTCGCTAAAAATAATGAAGAATAACTTTGCAATTCAAACTTAAAAACCTAGTTGTAAAATTTTGTTGAAACTTATGTACTTTTTAATTATCACTACTCATTTTTCCAATTACAAGAAATTTACAAAGCGTTCAAAAATTGTACTTGATCCTTAAGGTCGCCGTTCAGAGCGAGTAGGAAAACTCAGCCGATAGAGGCGCCACCGTGCATTTTATGGAATATCTCCATAGAACTTACATTATCTCAATAAGTTCTATGAATATCTCTCTAATTATGAATGAAATGTACAATGGCGCTCTCTATCCGAAAATCGCTGAACTATGAAATTACTGAATATGTGGGTAAATCAGGAACTTTTTCCGCCATATATTTGAATTTGGCCATTCTCTACCAATTCCGTATTTCACGTTGTTTTTCTGAATGATATTATCTGTAGATTCACTTTTAATCGGTAGTTGAACTATTTTCATGGGTCTTTCGTCTGAAATAAAACAGAAGCATGAGTTGGCTTGCTTTCTCTATTTTTGAAAGAAAAAAAATTAACTGTTGAAATGAAATAAATCTCAATTATTTCATTAAGAACTCCAATCTTTTCTGAGTTTACTCACAAACTTTCAGTTCTCAAAGTGAAACAATTTTCAAATGCAACTTGAAGTAAAAACACACTACATTGAACGCCCACCTTGAATACCAGTTTTCTCGAAAACGGTTCATTTTAGATTGATGAACCAGGGGTACCTCTTTCATGAAAAACACATCAGCGCATTAGAATTTGCTATGCAAATGAAAATTTGTCCAGTGGTGTAAAAATTGGGGGTAGAACCTTCGTGCAAATTCAATATCTCCGCTACTGGCACGTCAATGAAACTCAATTCTGTAATTCGAACGATTCCTCAGATATTAGTAAAAAACTGAAGAAAAATATAAATTTTTGACTCCCTGTATCTCTGAAACGAAGAAAAAATTGGAAGAGAGAAAAATATGTTATTGAAAATTGAAGATAAAATTGAAGATTGACAAATGTGGGTGACTCATCATGAATGAAGAGAAAAAGGTCCTTAAATCCCACAATCTTTATTTTTGACGACTAGTTTCGAGACTTTTGATTAGTCCCATTCTCAAGTCTTCTAAAGATACAAGCTACTACTTTAAGAAAAACACAGATAAATATATAATATAATAAAGAAAGGTCTTCATCACGAAACAAATGAACAAGATGGAGTCAAATATCAATTCAAAATAAAATTGAAGATTAAAATTGAAAAAAAAATGTTATTTTTTCATGAGAAATCTACAGTGGACCGTTGGTACACTCAAAAATAAGTTATACAAGATGTACAAAATTAACTGAATTACTTTAAATGTGTCAACCTGCATATTTTCCATTCTTTGTCGACTCTTTCTCTATAATATACAGGGTGAGTCATTCTCAGATCGAAAAATACCGCTTTTCATTTTTCATTTTCCGAAGTTGGTGGTGTTAAAATGATAGAGCCATTTTCCATACCACAAATCTTGGTGAGTACGACCCTGACATCATAGAAAAATAAATAGGGTCTCGTATTTGAAAGAATGAAGTTGCATTGTCAACGTTTCAACGTTCAAAGAAAATTTAATTGATTTCGTACAACATTTGTAAAAACAATAAAAACATTCTTGTAAGAGAGTCAATAGAGGTTTGCTGTACCTAATACAAAGTATAATAGGCATTGTTTCACATAAATACCGAATATTTATAGATAGTTTTTCGTAGAACCGACTGGAGTATTCTTTTTTTTGCAGTTTTCGAGATTCATCCTAGTCGCCTGCGGTGACCATGGTAACGCTAAGAATAATAATAATTGTTTCACTTCATGTGATCAAAGAACTGACCATATCAACAATGGTATCGACTCCAAGATGTTCGTATAAACATTGTTCGGCATTTTCCGGAAAAACTCCAGGAAAAATATCCAGGTGGACTGTTTTAAGAAAGTCACCTGGTACACAAATTTTTTCACCTTTCTCAATCTCCATTCATAGAGGAGGCTGTGGAAAAGGCAAATCTCAAAATAATGCACACTGTATATGACAAATCGAATAAGTGCAATATTAACCGGGAACTTTCGTCGTTTATCTTGTTACAAGACCTCTTTAATGATGGTAGATTCGTCAAAACATCAAATATGCAGCTCATTCCGCATAACCGAGGAGATTTCAATATTTCAGGATTTCAGCGATCGGCGTTTGAACGTGAAACCGATGTCGATTCCTGTCTCTATTTATAGGACGCGAGATTCTGCTCCCCCTCTCGGTTTTTGAGGCCGCGATCGATTGTGTGTATAATGTATATGGTCGGAATTGGTAAGAGTGTTTGTGTAATCGCCAGTTGAGAATTTTTGAGGCAGTTTACGATCGTTCACGACTTCCTGTTCGATCCGGAATGATTATTGTTAGGTGGCAACTGGAAAGCTCGGTTGCAAGAGTTATTTACGTCTTCTGTGTCAATGATACGCCACTGAAGGGCACGAGCGGATCCAGTCAGTTTCTCAGGTGAGGGGGGTCTCAGGATCAATGGAAATTTTCTACCAACATTATAGGGGATAAATAGGCCACCATGGGCCCCCCCCTGTATCCGCCAGTGGTGTGAACCAAACTCGAAAATGAAAAATGAAAAAAAAAACTAAAAAAATTTATGTCATAGAAGGACAGTATGGTCAAGTTTGGCATCAAAATATAGGTTTTCGGGGACGCTGAATTAAAAAAAAATTATTCAAATCGCTAGGTATCTATCATAGTTTAGATTTTCACATGCGAAATGCATTTTTTCAAAAAATCGAAATTTCAAACCGTCATAGATCCCGTTCCTGTGGTCGTATCCACTTTTTGTTTGTATATTGTTAATCAGCATTGAACCCAGTATCTCTAGGCCAAATAAAATGGATTTCGAAAATCCCATATTTGTCATCACCAAGGAATCCCTGGCGAATCCAAAGTCGTTTTTCGAAAGTGAAGATCTACTACCCATTCGAATCATGCAGAATACCCATTAGACTGATCAGTATCGCCTATACTTTGAGTGCTCTGAGCGTCTGAACAAAACTCGAAACTGAAAAATCGAAAAATATAAAACCGAATAATTCGTTACTTATGAGGGCTACATGGACGATTTTGGTATCAAAATGTAGGTTTTCGAGGTCGCTCCATTCAATAAAAGATATTCCAGAGCCCTAACTAGCATAGTTTAGATTTTCACCTGTCAAATGGCATTTTTCCAAAAATTGCAAATTTCAAACTCTCATATCTTCCGTTCCTATCATCTCCGCCAAGAATTATTTACATCATATGGATCAGCATACCTCAATGTATCACTGTGCAAAATATGAGCGATTTGAAAAATCTCAAATTCTAGGTGAAAAATGCCAAAGGGGTAAGACCCCCCAAAAACACCATATTTGTCATCACCAAGGAATCCCTGGCGAATCCAAAGTCGTTTTTCGAACCTGAAGATCTACTACCCATTCGAATCATGCAGAATACCCATTAGACTGAACAGAATCGCCTATACTTTGAGTGCTCTGAGCGTCTGAACAAAACTCGAAACTGAAAAATCGAAAAATATAAAACCGAATAATTCGTTACTTATGAGGGCTACATGGACGATTTTGGTATCAAAATGTAGGTTTTCGAGGTCGCTCCATTCAATAAAAGATATTCCAGAGCCCTAACTAGCATAGTTTAGATTTTCACCTGTCAAATGGCATTTTTCCAAAAATTGCAAATTTCAAACTCTCATATCTTCCGTTCCTATCATCTCCGCCAAGAATTATTTACATCATATGGATCAGCATACCTCAATGTATCACTGTGCAAAATATGAGCGATTTGAAAAATCTCAAATTTTAGGTGAAAAATGCCAAAGGGGTAAGACCCCCCAAAAACACCATATTTGTCATCACCAAGGAATCCCTGGCGAATCCAAAGTCGTTTTTCGAACCTGAAGATCTACTACCCATTCGAATCATGCAGAATACCCATTAGACTGAACAGAATCGCCTATACTTTGAGTGCTCTGAGCGTCTGAACAAAACTCGAAACTGAAAAATCGAAAAATATAAAACCGAATAATTCGTTACTTATGAGGGCTACATGGACGATTTTGGTATCAAAATGTAGGTTTTCGAGGTCGCTCCATTCAATAAAAGATATTCCAGAGCCCTAACTAGCATAGTTTAGATTTTCACCTGTCAAATGACATTTTTCCAAAAATTGCAAATTTCAAACTCTCATATCTTCCGTTCCTATCATCTCCGCCAAGAATTATTTACATCATATGGATCAGCATACCTCAATGTATCACTGTGCAAAATATGAGCGATTTGAAAAATCTCAAATTTTAGGTGAAAAATGCCAAAGGGGTAAGACCCCCCAAAAACACCATATTTGTCATCACCAAGGAATCCCTGGCGAATCCAAAGTCGTTTTTCGAACCTGAAGATCTACTACCCATTCGAATCATGCAGAATACCCATTAGACTGAACAGAATCGCCTATACTTTGAGTGCTCTGAGCGTCTGAACAAAACTCGAAACTGAAAAATCGAAAAATATAAAACCGAATAATTCGTTACTTATGAGGGCTACATGGACGATTTTGGTATCAAAATGTAGGTTTTCGAGGTCGCTCCATTCAATAAAAGATATTCCAGAGCCCTAACTAGCATAGTTTAGATTTTCACCTGTCAAATGGCATTTTTCCAAAAATTGCAAATTTCAAACTCTCATATCTTCCGTTCCTATCATCTCCGCCAAGAATTATTTACATCATATGGATCAGCATACCTCAATGTATCACTGTGCAAAATATGAGCGATTTGAAAAATCTCAAATTTTAGGTGAAAAATGCCAAAGGGGTAAGACCCCCCAAAAACAACATATTTGTCATCACCAAGAAATCCCTGGCGAATCCAAAGTCGTTTTTCGAAAGTGAAGATCTACTACCCATCCGAATCATGCAGAATACCCATTAGACTGATCAGTATCGCCTATACTTTGAGTGCTCTGAGCGTCTGAACAAAACTCGAAACTGAAAAATCGAAAAATATAAAACCGAATAATTCGTTACTTATGAGGGCTACATGGACGATTTTGGTATCAAAATGTAGGTTTTCGAGGTCGCTCCATTCAATAAAAGATATTCCAGAGCCCTAACTAGCATAGTTTAGATTTTCACCTGTCAAATGACATTTTTCCAAAAATTGCAAATTTCAAACTCTCATATCTTCCGTTCCTATCATCTCCGCCAAGAATTATTTACATCATATGGATCAGCATACCTCAATGTATCACTGTGCAAAATATGAGCGATTTGAAAAATCTCAAATTTTAGGTGAAAAATGCCAAAGGGGTAAGACCCCCCAAAAACACCATATTTGTCATCACCAAGGAATCCCTGGCGAATCCAAAGTCGTTTTTCGAACCTGAAGATCTACTACCCATTCGAATCATGCAGAATACCCATTAGACTGAACAGAATCGCCTATACTTTGAGTGCTCTGAGCGTCTGAACAAAACTCGAAACTGAAAAATCGAAAAATATAAAACCGAATAATTCGTTACTTATGAGGGCTACATGGACGATTTTGGTATCAAAATGTAGGTTTTCGAGGTCGCTCCATTCAATAAAAGATATTCCAGAGCCCTAACTAGCATAGTTTAGATTTTCACCTGTCAAATGGCATTTTTCCAAAAATTGCAAATTTCAAACTCTCATATCTTCCGTTCCTATCATCTCCGCCAAGAATTATTTACATCATATGGATCAGCATACCTCAATGTATCACTGTGCAAAATATGAGCGATTTGAAAAATCTCAAATTTTAGGTGAAAAATGCCAAAGGGGTAAGACCCCCCAAAAACAACATATTTGTCATCACCAAGAAATCCCTGGCGAATCCAAAGTCGTTTTTCGAAAGTGAAGATCTACTACCCATCCGAATCATGCAGAATACCCATTAGACTGATCAGTATCGCCTATACTTTGAGTGCTCTGAGCGTCTGAACAAAACTCGAAACTGAAAAATCGAAAAATATAAAACCGAATAATTCAATACTTATGAGGGCTACATGGACGATTTTGGTATCAAAATGTAGGTTTTCGAGGTCGCTCCATTCAATAAAAGATATTCCAGAGCCCTAACTAGCATAGTTTAGATTTTCACCTGTCAAATGACATTTTTCCAAAAATTGCAAATTTCAAACTCTCATATCTTCCGTTCCTATCATCTCCGCCAAGAATTATTTACATCATATGGATCAGCATACCTCAATGTATCACTGTGCAGAATATGAGCGATTTGAAAAATCTCAAATTTTGGGTGAGAAATGCCAAAGGGGTAAGACCCCCCAAAAACAACATATTTGTCATCACCAAGAAATCCCTGGCGAATCCAGAGTCGTTTTTCGAAAGTGAAGATCTACTACCCATCCGAATCATGCAGAATACCCATTAGACTGATCAGTATCGCCTATACTTTGAGTGCTCTGAGCGTCTGAACAAAACTCGAAACTGAAAAATCGAAAAATATAAAACCGAATAATTCGTTACTTATGAGGGCTACATGGACGATTTTGGTATCAAAATGTAGGTTTTCGAGGTCGCTCCATTCAATAAAAGATATTCCAGAGCCCTAACTAGCATAGTTTAGATTTTCACCTGTCAAATGACATTTTTCCAAAAATTGCAAATTTCAAACTCTCATATCTTCCGTTCCTATCATCTCCGCCAAGAATTATTTACATCATATGGATCAGCATACCTCAATGTATCACTGTGCAAAATATGAGCGATTTGAAAAATCTCAAATTTTAGGTGAAAAATGCCAAAGGGGTAAGACCCCCCAAAAACACCATATTTGTCATCACCAAGGAATCCCTGGCGAATCCAAAGTCGTTTTTCGAACCTGAAGATCTACTACCCATTCGAATCATGCAGAATACCCATTAGACTGAACAGAATCGCCTATACTTTGAGTGCTCTGAGCGTCTGAACAAAACTCGAAACTGAAAAATCGAAAAATATAAAACCGAATAATTCGTTACTGATGAGGGCTACATGGACGATTTTGGTATCAAAATGTAGGTTTTCGAGGTCGCTCCATTCAATAAAAGATATTCCAGAGCCCTAACTAGCATAGTTTAGATTTTCACCTGTCAAATGGCATTTTTCCAAAAATTGCAAATTTCAAACTCTCATATCTTCCGTTCCTATCATCTCCGCCAAGAATTATTTACATCATATGGATCAGCATACCTCAATGTATCACTGTGCAAAATATGAGCGATTTGAAAAATCTCAAATTTTAGGTGAAAAATGCCAAAGGGGTAAGACCCCCCAAAAACAACATATTTGTCATCACCAAGAAATCCCTGGCGAATCCAAAGTCGTTTTTCGAAAGTGAAGATCTACTACCCATCCGAATCATGCAGAATACCCATTAGACTGATCAGTATCGCCTATACTTTGAGTGCTCTGAGCGTCTGAACAAAACTCGAAACTGAAAAATCGAAAAATATAAAACCGAATAATTCAATACTTATGAGGGCTACATGGACGATTTTGGTATCAAAATGTAGGTTTTCGAGGTCGCTCCATTCAATAAAAGATATTCCAGAGCCCTAACTAGCATAGTTTAGATTTTCACCTGTCAAATGACATTTTTCCAAAAATTGCAAATTTCAAACTCTCATATCTTCCGTTCCTATCATCTCCGCCAAGAATTATTTACATCATATGGATCAGCATACCTCAATGTATCACTGTGCAAAATATGAGCGATTTGAAAAATCTCAAATTTTAGGTGAAAAATGCCAAAGGGGTAAGACCCCCCAAAAACACCATATTTGTCATCACCAAGGAATCCCTGGCGAATCCAAAGTCGTTTTTCGAACCTGAAGATCTACTACCCATTCGAATCATGCAGAATACCCATTAGACTGAACAGAATCGCCTATACTTTGAGTGCTCTGAGCGTCTGAACAAAACTCGAAACTGAAAAATCGAAAAATATAAAACCGAATAATTCGTTACTTATGAGGGCTACATGGACGATTTTGGTATCAAAATGTAGGTTTTCGAGGTCGCTCCATTCAATAAAAGATATTCCAGAGCCCTAACTAGCATAGTTTAGATTTTCACCTGTCAAATGGCATTTTTCCAAAAATTGCAAATTTCAAACTCTCATATCTTCCGTTCCTATCATCTCCGCCAAGAATTATTTACATCATATGGATCAGCATACCTCAATGTATCACTGTGCAAAATATGAGCGATTTGAAAAATCTCAAATTTTAGGTGAAAAATGCCAAAGGGGTAAGACCCCCCAAAAACAACATATTTGTCATCACCAAGAAATCCCTGGCGAATCCAAAGTCGTTTTTCGAAAGTGAAGATCTACTACCCATCCGAATCATGCAGAATACCCATTAGACTGATCAGTATCGCCTATACTTTGAGTGCTCTGAGCGTCTGAACAAAACTCGAAACTGAAAAATCGAAAAATATAAAACCGAATAATTCAATACTTATGAGGGCTACATGGACGATTTTGGTATCAAAATGTAGGTTTTCGAGGTCGCTCCATTCAATAAAAGATATTCCAGAGCCCTAACTAGCATAGTTTAGATTTTCACCTGTCAAATGACATTTTTCCAAAAATTGCAAATTTCAAACTCTCATATCTTCCGTTCCTATCATCTCCGCCAAGAATTATTTACATCATATGGATCAGCATACCTCAATGTATCACTGTGCAGAATATGAGCGATTTGAAAAATCTCAAATTTTGGGTGAGAAATGCCAAAGGGGTAAGACCCCCCAAAAACAACATATTTGTCATCACCAAGAAATCCCTGGCGAATCCAGAGTCGTTTTTCGAAAGTGAAGATCTACTACCCATCCGAATCATGCAGAATACCCATTAGACTGATCAGTATCGCCTATACTTTGAGTGCTCTGAGCGTCTGAACAAAACTCGAAACTGAAAAATCGAAAAATATAAAACCGAATAATTCGTTACTTATGAGGGCTACATGGACGATTTTGGTATCAAAATGTAGGTTTTCGAGGTCGCTCCATTCAATAAAAGATATTCCAGAGCCCTAACTAGCATAGTTTAGATTTTCACCTGTCAAATGACATTTTTCCAAAAATTGCAAATTTCAAACTCTCATATCTTCCGTTCCTATCATCTCCGCCAAGAATTATTTACATCATATGGATCAGCATACCTCAATGTATCACTGTGCAAAATATGAGCGATTTGAAAAATCTCAAATTTTAGGTGAAAAATGCCAAAGGGGTAAGACCCCCCAAAAACACCATATTTGTCATCACCAAGGAATCCCTGGCGAATCCAAAGTCGTTTTTCGAACCTGAAGATCTACTACCCATTCGAATCATGCAGAATACCCATTAGACTGAACAGAATCGCCTATACTTTGAGTGCTCTGAGCGTCTGAACAAAACTCGAAACTGAAAAATCGAAAAATATAAAACCGAATAATTCGTTACTTATGAGGGCTACATGGACGATTTTGGTATCAAAATGTAGGTTTTCGAGGTCGCTCCATTCAATAAAAGATATTCCAGAGCCCTAACTAGCATAGTTTAGATTTTCACCTGTCAAATGGCATTTTTCCAAAAATTGCAAATTTCAAACTCTCATATCTTCCGTTCCTATCATCTCCGCCAAGAATTATTTACATCATATGGATCAGCATACCTCAATGTATCACTGTGCAAAATATGAGCGATTTGAAAAATCTCAAATTTTAGGTGAAAAATGCCAAAGGGGTAAGACCCCCCAAAAACAACATATTTGTCATCACCAAGAAATCCCTGGCGAATCCAAAGTCGTTTTTCGAAAGTGAAGATCTACTACCCATCCGAATCATGCAGAATACCCATTAGACTGATCAGTATCGCCTATACTTTGAGTGCTCTGAGCGTCTGAACAAAACTCGAAACTGAAAAATCGAAAAATATAAAACCGAATAATTCAATACTTATGAGGGCTACATGGACGATTTTGGTATCAAAATGTAGGTTTTCGAGGTCGCTCCATTCAATAAAAGATATTCCAGAGCCCTAACTAGCATAGTTTAGATTTTCACCTGTCAAATGACATTTTTCCAAAAATTGCAAATTTCAAACTCTCATATCTTCCGTTCCTATCATCTCCGCCAAGAATTATTTACATCATATGGATCAGCATACCTCAATGTATCACTGTGCAGAATATGAGCGATTTGAAAAATCTCAAATTTTGGGTGAGAAATGCCAAAGGGGTAAGACCCCCCAAAAACAACATATTTGTCATCACCAAGAAATCCCTGGCGAATCCAGAGTCGTTTTTCGAAAGTGAAGATCTACTACCCATCCGAATCATGCAGAATACCCATTAGACTGATCAGTATCGCCTATACTTTGAGTGCTCTGAGCGTCTGAACAAAACTCGAAACTGAAAAATCGAAAAATATAAAACCGAATAATTCAATACTTATGAGGGCTACATGGACGATTTTGGTATCAAAATGTAGGTTTTCGAGGTCGCTCCATTCAATAAAAGATATTCCAGAGCCCTAACTAGCATAGTTTAGATTTTCATATGTCAAATGGCATTTTTCCAAAAATTGCAAATTTCAAATTCTCATATCTTCCGTTCCTATCATCTCCGCCAAAAATTATTTATATCATATGGATCAGCATACCTCAATGTATCACTGTGCAGAATATGAGCGATTTGAAAAATCTCAAATTTTGAGTGAAAAATGCCAAAGGGGTAAGACCCCCCAAAAACACCATATTCGTCATCACCACGGAATCCCTGGCGGATCCAAAGTCGTTTTTCGAAAGTGAAGATCTACTACCCATCCGAATCATGCAGAATACCCATTAGACTGATCAGTATCGCCTGTACTTTGAGTGCTCTGAGCGTCTGAACAAAACTCGAAACTGAAAAATCGAAAAATATAAAACCGAATAATTCAATACTTATGAGGGCTACATGGACGATTTTGGTATCAAAATGTAGGTTTTCGAGGTCGCTCCATTCAATAAAAGATATTGCAGAGCCCTAACTAGCATAGTTCAGATTTTCACTCGTCAAATGGCCTTTTTCGAAAAATTGCAAATTTCATACTCTCATATCTTCCGTTCCTATCATCTCCGCCAAGAATTATTTATATCATATGGATCAGTATACCTCAATGTATGAGCCCAACAGTGGACCAACTCCAACAAAATGAAGCTTGAACCTTCCATGCATGGCCACCATCAGTATATAGGAGAAGAAAGAAGAATTTCTTGAATACTCTCATTTTCACCACAAACGAAAACAACACGAAAATAATCCAAAATGTTTTTCACCAAATTCTAGAGTTCGACTTGAATTTAAGATAAAATTTCACTACGTTAATTTGGAAAGACGAAATCCACGACGTAGTTTCACAAAAAAACAAAAAATTATATTTATCTTTAGCATAGAATTAGGCCTCAGAATGATACCAACACAGAGCGAGATAAGCTCCAATACGAGCCATCGATACTTTGACGGCTTTCGTGCAAACGATTTTCTCCACTATCTAATTAATCAACCGCTTAATTATTTTCTACTGAATCAATCTCGTCGCTGATTATTCAGCGTAAATTAAAGTGTTCCGAAATTAATTGGGTTTTGGATCGTTACTCTCGCATCGACACAGAAAACGACTACAAATTGCTCGGTTGCCGTCGTCACATTTTTCAGTATTTATAAACCGATTATTCATAGGAGCTTGCGGAAGCTCTCTCTATGAATGTATAATGGTCGATGTTTCAATGAAAATTCTTCGTTGGGAATTCACAGACGAACTTTTGATGTCTCTGTCGATTGATTTATTTCGGTGACGGTGCGGTTGTCAGATCTGAGAAAAACGTACATCATTCGGTTTATCGAAGTAGGTTTCGCTTTCGAGCGCTCGATCTAGTTATACGAGGGGTATTCGTTAAGTCACGATGTTTGTGTTTCTCGAATTTTGAGGTTAGAAGGGAATAACCTAGATACTTAACATTTTCGGAGGGGAGAAAATGAAATTTGAAAAACTTTGAGGCCTATTTTTTCGGAAACGGCAGGTTTTGGATCAGGAGTCCAATTTGAAAAATAATTTTCAAGAATTCAATTTCTTTAATCAAATGCGAAAATGGCAGTGGCGTACACGTTGAGGACTATGAGACCCCTAAGCCTCGATTTTTCTGAAAGCTTTAGATATTTGTTGCTTCTAAAAGTCGACACAGTGAATTGTTTTCCGGGTCTTTCAAAACTTGGTCAATCATTGCGAAATTCGGTCTCCGTATCTTGCCTTTGATCTTGAAGAATTCCCGACAATTTCGGGACGACTTCGCCGAAGTGAAAACGATCTCCCGGTTTTCCCAGTCAGTTTTACGGCGAGAAATCCGAGAGGCCAACGTAACGAAACGGAAATTCCCCGATACGGGTATCGTATTCCCCCAAAGCCAGAAATCAAGCGTGCACCGAACCCAGAAAACAATTTCACACATTCCGACTTGAAGTTCGGCGAAACGAGGAAAAACATAAATAGAAACCGCTTGGATTGTTCGCAATATCTGGATTGATTTCGCCGAAGGTACACCGCAGTTAAGCGCGGAGGCAAGAACGGCGGGTTGGCAACAGTGTATCGATTTTTTCGAAAAGGGAAGCACAATAAAAACTTTTGGCTCCTGACCGAAAGGTCTGGGGTTAGACACACCAGCTTTCGTGTCTGTTATTCATAATTCCCTTGGACCATAGAGACGCACGTTTCAATAAAAAATAGCGAAGCCAATTTTTAAAATCAACAGAACTAAACTGGGCAACTGTACTACTAAGGAATCAAAATGTAGACTTTTTGCAACATTGTGACGTTCTTTGAATTTTCTAATGAATAAACTCTGAATCAAAATGAAGAGTTCTTTAGATTGAAATTCATTTACTCATTTGTGAGTTTATGTCAGGAATGAGTATTTGTTTCTTAAATACTATGCATTCTTTACATGATATACAGGGTGAGTCTTTGACTTGTACATATATTTTAACTGAAGATTCTTGAAATCAAAAGAAACCTTTATTTCATTTTCCATTTTTCCGCATTCGGCTCTGTTAAAAAGATATTGCCATTTGAAAAAAAATTGAACTAATTACGTCTCTGATATGATTCTCTGGAATTGATGCAAAGTTCATATTTCCCGATTGAAATTGAGTTGATACATCTAGGGAATACTCAAGTACTAACCTTATTCGAATGAGAATGTTAAAAACACGATATTTCTCAATAAAAACACTTAGTTTTGTCCGATTATTTCTGCGATTGAAAAGCCATATTTATCCCACCAAAATAAGTTCCTTTTTCGATTTTCATTAAGATTAGTTTGTGAGCACTTATAACTTGTTCATATTTTCCTCTATCTCCCAAAACTATCTCAAAAAGAATTTTTTTACACTAATCGAACATAACTCCATTAATCTAGGTCATAGGATTCGAGGTCAATGCCCTAACCTAACCCATTGTCTGATCTTCTGTGACCGGGCTATCATAGAGCTATTCAGAAGACGATGCCAGATTGTGTTGATTTTCTCTTTAAACAAGGAAGCAGTACGTCCTCTATGATTAACAGATGAACTAACTCAAACGCACTAGTTTTGTTTACTTTTGGCTGATGGCGTCTAGTCTTTGGAACTGCCGAAGGAGTCGTTCTGATTCTCGCCGATAGAGCGCTACGATCTTAATTTCAGTCGCTTATAACGGTGTGCAAGACAAACCTTTGTTCCATAGACCGAACAGTTGGTCTGTGGTTGTTGAAAGAAGCATGCGTATAGCGGCTTGATGGAGATTTGTCGATTTGTTATTTGTTTATTCACAGTGAAGAATGCGAATAGTTGATGTGAAAAGATCAGTGAAAGTGAATTAATGTGATTATAACCGTGTAGTGTTGAGTTTATAAAATTCCAAGAGGATATTGTTTAGATAGAAACATCGCCACAGATCATGTAGTGTTAAGTATTCATTTTGCATTTATTTCAATTCAATACGTAGTTTGTATGGGACATTCATCATTAATATCCGAATTTTGTATTCCATTGACATTTTAGTCTTGACAAAGTTAATAAACATTCTAACAACATTGTTAATTTGTATAGATAATCAAAGAGTTTAGGAAATTCAGCCATTCTGTGATATTATGAAAGCAGGGAAGCATTCAGATTATTCTTATGATTTTTGATTTTTTCGTCAAATTTAATCGGGTAAAATTGGGAATAACTCGAAAACGACGCGTATTATAAAAAAAACATAGAAATACTTTTATTTTCTGAAATAGTTTATTCTTTCGAATATATGAACCGTTTATCTTATTCAAGTGGTTTTATGGTATTTTTCGTGGGTTTATGAGTGGGCCACGCTGTAACTTTCATACCAGGAGAAATGTCGAATAAGTTTTGATTGAGGAATATGCATCATGAATAGAGTAACCAATCAACCAAAATTCAGTTGATTCGAAATAACGGTTCCGAAGATATGAACAGGAAAGTGTTTTGTTCGTGGATTTTCGACACCCTGTATCTTCCAAACGAAATCGAATTTTGAAAAATGGTATAGGAAAAAAGTGTTTCGTTTGATGAGAAGAATCTACCGTTAAAATATATGTACAATTTTTCCCTTTGGGTTCCGTTCGACTTAGTCTCAAACATCCTGTATAATTGATAGCGGAGCATTTGTATCTGATCCTCCATCTCTAATCTTTTTTTTTCTGGAAGAGAAGATCGGATACTCAACACACATTTCGAAATGGCATTCCACCCTCAAATCCTCCACCCTCCACGCACGGTGGTGCACCCCCATTCACCGGGCTTGCTCGTGCGTTTAACAATTCCTCCCTCTCCCCCTCGGCCTCCCTGGCATTGTGTCGGATTTTTACAGCCTCCCGTATAACCTTCCCTCGTTCATGTATGAATGAGTAGAATGCTCTTACACCTTATTGAATTTCAACCGGGCGGTTATTTATTGTCATCGCCCTCGTACCTACCGCACGTCTACCACTTGTCGTTCGGGAATTTGTGGTAATTCTATGCGGTTCCTGTGCTCCATACGGTATCGTACAGTTTTATTTCGGTGTAGGAGAGAGGAATGATTGCTTTTCGCGAATCTGGATGAGGTATAGGGGATTTGGTGCAGGTTTATTGGTCAAGCTTGAGATTGAAGAGAATTGAGTTGAGGATTCTGGTATCTCTTCATAAAATGGATTGTGCCAAAGCCACCTAGGGTATTATACAGATGAGGAAAACATAGTCAGGGCATCTCCGCCATAATGGACACTAATGGTACAAATAACTTGGCCCGTAGCCTATTGGTTAGGGTGATTGACTCTGACACGAGTTCAATGACTATAACCTAACATTTTCAAAATATACACGGTGAAATGTGTCAGAACGTCATGGCCAACCGGGATACTTCATAAAAGTGAAAGGAGTATAGTTATCGATAATTTTACTCACCCCTGGCAACGTGTGCTTCTCATGCAGCGCGTTCTGTGCGTTTCGAGCACTGTCCGGGTTGAAGTATGTGAGGAATGCACAACCTGTAATCACAACCAAAACGTCAGACTCACACACACACATGTTACAACACTGTTAATAGACAGAAACTATGCAGTATGTTAACATTCCCATTGTACCAAGGAATCGAGATTAATGCGGTCGACTCCAGTCTAATTTCATGCCCTGGATGTGGATGCTGGCTAGATTGAATCTCAGAGATTGACTTTCTCGCTTGGTGCGCGATTCTGTGCTTCATATTTCGATTCGATTCGAGTTACAGTGGGAATGGGTTTCGTTTTCTCGAAATATCTGTTTTATTGGATAGTTAACACTTTCTTGAAATTCCAATCAACACATTTATACACAATCAATGTCAAGTCTATCTGATTTTCAAAAACAAAGTCTTTTTTTATGTTGTGGTTTTCACGTTCAGAGAACATCGTGAGAACCAAGGGCAAGCAGGTAGGAATTGGTGTTCTTCTTGAATTTCTGGAGGTTATATGCCTCGGGGAACACCTCCCTAGGCAATGTGTTCCAAAGCCTCGCTGTTCGTTGGATGAACGAGTCTTTGAAGAGAGATGTTCTGCAGGTCTCCAAAGTTATCACGAAGGGGTGTGAAGACTTAACTTGACGGGTCAGTCTGGAAGAGACTGCCAGAGGGGGAACGATTGCTGATAATTCAGTAGAGCATCGCCCATGGAAATATCTGTAAAATAGAGACAGATCGCCCACTTTTCTACGGTGTTCCAGAGGAGTGAGCGAGTTTGTAAGCGAGGCATCACCGACGAGACGAATTGCCCTTTTTTGTACGGAATACAAGAGTTTTAGGGTGTGTGTAGGTGCAGCACTCCAAATATGGAAACAGTATTCCAGGACAGGTCGAATCTGTGCCTTGTAGATCATAAGCAGCTGACCTGAGGTGAAATAGCTCCTGGCACGAAACAGAAAACCAAGTTTTTGGGATGCACTTTTAGCAATGGATCTCACGTGATTCTCCCAGGAAAGGTTACTGCCGACAGTAATGCCAAGCATCGAAATGGATGACTTCAATGGTATGGCCACTCCCGACAATTTTATGCTGGGCACAGTAAGATCGGCTTTTCTAGAGAAAAGACATGCTTGTGTTTTGTTTGCGTTGAATTCTACCAAGCTATTAGATCCCTAGTCAAGAATTGTTGCCAAGTCCATATTTATGTTGTTAACATTTCTTCCTCGTTCGTTTTTGATTTGGCGGGCTGGTATTGGAGCCCTAGAAGAAAAGGCGATATGGAGGGTACTATCATTCGCGAAGCTGTGCACTGGACACGAAGTTGCTTCAAGCAAATCGTTGATGTGAAGCAGAAATAGTGTTGGAGCCAGAATTGATCCCTGCGGAACACCAGCATTTATGGATAGAGAGTCAGACGAAACTCCATCGATCACTACATGGAGAGATCTGTTTGAGAGAAAACTAGCTAGCAGAGAACATAGCCATAAGATGGAAGCTTGGCGAGGAGTCCCTGATGCCAGACTCGATCGAATGCCTTGGAGATATCCAGTGCTACGGCCAGGGTTTCACCATATTTCTCGGTAGATAGCTGCCATATATCTGAGACGTAAGCGAGCAAGTCACCAGTGGATCTCTGATGACGGAAACCATATTGTCTATCGTTGATAATACCTGAGTGTTCCAGATGTTTCATGAGCTCGAAGTTGATGGCTTTTTCCATGACTTTTGAAATAATAGATAACAGAGCGATAGGTCTGCAGTTGCTAGGTAGGGTCTTTTTGCCTTTTTTAGGTACTGGTTATACTCTTGCGGTTTTCCAGTTGGATGGAAAAACACCCAATTGAGCTCAAAAGAAGAAGGTCGTATGTCGCTTTCCCTTATACAAGGTCTACGAAGAATCTAAGTAGTACGACCCTGTACCCATTTCGTCCTCCGAAGACCGTCCAGCGGACATGAATCTGCCAAACGACCCAACTTCCAGCATCCTATTGACCGTTAAAAGCGCAAAAACGGCATTCATTAAAATATCAACCGGAAAATAGAACAACTTCGAAAGTGCTCTCTGATACGTCCAGACGGGCTCGTTATCCAGACATCCAGGGCGCATCCAGGACTTGCCAAATCGCATTTCATTGCGATCTGGTGCCGTTAGGACTCACCCCTAATGAAATTGTGCAGGTAAGTCTATGCGGAATAATAACCGTATAAAGAGAACGCGTCGTAAAATGTATCGTTCGTCGGATCGATATAAAATGAGACTGGTTTATGGATACGGGCATTAACATATTTGGGATAACGTTTTATTGGTACTTTGGATCTGGGCTTCTATTGGCTGGATTAAATTTGATGATAGGTTAGGATCCGTTTATGGTATTCGACGAATGGTCTGGTCTAGTTGAAGGATATTCGAAGGACAGAATATTGCCAGAATATTGTCAAATCTATTGGCCTTCCTAAATGAAATTAATGAAAATATCGAATATCAAAACTCAACCTTCTATATGAAAATGTATAGCAAGGAAGAATTATGATATACCTTCTATATGAAAATGTATAGCAAGGGAGAAAGTGATATGATTACTTACTAATTACTGATTATTTACCGACTATCAAAACTCAACCTTCTATATGAGAATGTATAGCAAAAAGGAATTATGAAATGTATCTTCTGTATGAAAATGTAAAGCAAGATAGCAAGGTGTTATGTGATTTACAACTGGTAATTATACGACGATTTTTTGTTATGTTGTGGTTTTCACGAAAAGGAATATCCTGTAATGTTCAGAGAACATCGTGAGAACCAAGGGCAAGCAGGTAGGAATTGGTGTTCTTCTTGAATTTCTGGTGGTTATATGCCTTGGGGAACACCTCCCTAGGCAATGTGTTCCAAAGCCTCGCTGTTCGTTGGATGAACGAGTCTTTGAAGAGAGATGTTCTGCAGGTCTCCAAAGTTACCACGAAGGGGTGTGAAGACTTAACTTGACGGGTTAGTCTGAAGGAGACTGCCAGAGGGGGAACGATTGCTGATAATTCAGAAGAGCATCGCCCATGGAAATATCTATAAAATAGAGACAGATCGCCCACTTTTCTACGGTGTTCCAGAGAAGTGAGCGAGTTTGTAAGCGAGGCATCACCGACGAGACGAATTGCCCTTTTTTGTACGGAATACAGGAGTTTTAGGGTGTGTTTAGGTGCAGCACTCCAAATATGGGAACAGTATTCCAGGACAGGTCGAATCTGTGCCTTATAGATCATAAGCAGCTGTCCTGAGGTGAAATAGCTCCTGGCACGAAACAGAAAACCAAGTTTTTGAGATGCACTTTTAGCAATGGATCTCACGTGATTCTCCCAGGAAAGGTTACTTCCGACAGTAATGCCAAGCATCGAAATGGATTACTTCAATGCTATTATAAACTCTACTTTACCGATTACTTGTCTTTGTAACAAGCTCAAAATTAAGAGAATTAGAGAAGGTCCATTTCCTTTGAATAAAAGTGGAAAGATCAACAATTGATTGGGTGTCAGAAACGGAAAACAAAGTGCTCTCATTTGCCATTTTTGACTTATAGGAAACCACCCATTTCTTGAATCTACTGACCAATGAGAGAAACTTTAGACGATTTGGTGTTTGATACCTGCCATGTATTCCCATAATGCAACTTGTTCTGCAATAAAAGTCTGAGAACTGAGAACTGAATGAATGTTCACCGGACATGGTTATTGTCTCAAAAAACTTCTTGGGTTGAGAACTTTTTCATTAGTGGACCATAACTAAGTCGAAAAAGGGTAATTTCAAACAAAGAACGAGAATTCTAACTAAAGGCATATGGAACAATATTGCAGTTTAAGGGTTCGATCCCATATGGTTAAATAGTACCTATATTCTAAAATCTAAAACTAGTTGCAGAATGGGCTCCTATTCCAATACGAATGCGAAATTCGAAAACGAGCGACGAAGGAGCGACGCCAGACTACAAACTACGAACATCGCCAAACAGGTATTCGAGCATGCGACATAATATCCATAAGAGCCGGGAAATTACGGCTAAGTGCCCCATATTCTCCCTGATTGAATACCTCCCCGCAATGATGTACACCGAGGCATTCCATTGCTCGCAGCAGTTTAGCTTGCCATTAACGCGCTAATGTAGACGAGCTAACTCCACCTGCGTCTTGCCCGATCGGTCCGGCTTCTATTTCTCGAACGCTGGGGGCAGCAGATGTGCAGGCGCAGCGACTGACGGCGTGGTCGGGCAGCTCGCTTAGCGAACTGAATAATTGATTCCCGTCATCCATTAAGGGAATATCGAGGGGATGATAGGACGTTTAGGGATGGATTTCATCGATATTGGCAGGGGTCAAAGTCGCGAACTTCTTTTGCGGAGCTGGGGTTGAGCCAAGGACCATTTGGTCGCACCAGAACAAGAAGAGAGCTCCAAAAACTTCACGGAGAGGCTGCTCTAAGTGAAACAAAGTGCCGTGATTGGTTTCGTCATTACAAAGACGGTGATCAGCAATTCCAATCATGAAAAATGGCTGGATTCAGGTATGGCTTCAAAAGAAACCGTATTCGGGATATACCAGAAAGATGGGACAAAAATGTGGTTTACAAGACTTGACAACAGCGGCGTGTCTCTCAGTTACTCTGGGCTTCGTCCCCTCCATCACAAACTTCAACCAATCATATAACAAATTGAGCCACTGACCTCCCAGCAGAGGGACGTTTGAATTCACACGTGTTGAAATCATATTTTCAATATCAAATAATTAATCAATTCTTCAAAATTCAGAGTGAATAAATGGTTATAAATGTGTTATAAACTGTCCTTCATTACGTCATGAGAAGAAAGTGCATATTTTGAGGTACTGGAAATCCTCATTGAGTTGCATTCTCATCAAAAAGCAGCGGGAATTTAGTGGCGCACCCTATAGTCTTTCCGAGAACCTAGCACTCCAATGAATCAATTGGAATTAACCTTAAGGTCGCACTGAGAGTGTGCATTTTCATATAGGTCACTACCAATCTCCGATCTAAAAATGCAAGGCTGCATTTTGATGAGACTATGTGTACACACTCGATAAAAACCTACAACGTTTCGTGACCCAACTTCGCAGAACTTCAGTCTACCTCTTCACGATTATTTCCAACGGTTGCGTGTGGAAATAAAAACAGCCATCAGATAATGACACCGATCTTATATAAACGCGGTAATAATTATCTCATTTTATATTTACTCACCGCCAACATGCGACCTACAGTATGGACTAAGCCGATAACCATGCATTTTACATTTGCTCTTCTGCCATAAAAACCCATGATGAATTTCAATTTGTTATCGAAACCCATTTGGACGACTCGTTAACATGAGGGAGGATTAATGATATTGGCGGCTTTTATGTTTATTGTTGCGTTATGCTTATTGGCTATTCGTCGAAATGGCTATTCTTCTATTCCAACCGTATGTTTCATTAATTTAAAGCGCTCGGGATATTTGTAACATTGTGAGGTGAAATTTCAGTAAGATTTTTCGATTTTTCCAACCCTGGGACGAAGAAAAACTATTCTGACCAAAGACATCAAAACTACTAAAATAGTTTAAAATACCGTTAGATATCGATGACGCTGAGTGAAAGATGAATGATATACTAAGATAGATGATAGGGAATGAGGTCCCCCCTATTATTCACTCACCCACACCTTGCAATCTCCATAGTTTACAGGGTAAAATACATTGAATTCCGGAAGAACTGGTAGCTTCGATAGCTTAGAGGCGCGAGTACTTGACAAACAATTAGGGGACACAGGTTCGATTCTGGCACGAGTAGAAACTTTTTCGGTATTCTAAATATTCTACTCTTCAATTTGAGCATGACCTCGAACACAGTGGGACCCACTAGATGATGAGCCTGTCACGTAACGACCTCCGGACCGAAGGCGTCTCCGTGGCTCTGGCACGAGCCCCTCATCGTCGATTTGGAAGCAACGGCGTCCCTGATTTGGACGAATGAACGATGATTTTGTGCCAAGAATGTCTTCATTAATGGCCGCCGGATGTTCTATCCAAGATCAAAAGCGATAAAGTGGAAAATGGCCCAGATATATTTTACGGCTGGAACGAACATTCTACTTGTTGACTTGATCAAATTATCCAGAGTTTTGGACCTTGCCAACGGAATTTCGTAATTTTGTCGTTGGGAATTGGTCTGCATCCTAATGTGCTCTTCGGGAATACCGGGTGTTTAGTTATCAATAGGGTAAAAGAATCTTATTCAAGGTAAAAAGGAAAGGATCGTAAAAAGGTAATCCGTCAGTTTCACTTATCGCATAAAGTAAAACAAAACAAAACAATTCGGAAATTAAAGTTTCGGTGATGTTGAAGCATCGTGGAAAGCTCATGATGAACCGCGCTGAAAATGCACACATAGTAAGCACCCAATGTTTTTCACCTGACAGACTGGTTTAATGGAAAACAAACAAGAGGTTGAAAAAAGCGGGGACTTCAGCGAATATTCATCAAAGTTTCCAGGGGGTTCTCTATCGAAAACAGCAGATGGGAATTGGCAGTTGAAATTGCAGTCGTCAATTTCCTGTTTAAAACATTGTGTGTTTTTTTGTGATGAGAATCATTGTGGTTATATGCCGGTGGAATAAGCTCATTTTATCAAAGATCCAAGATCCAAATGAAAGAGTTGTGAATTTAAATGGAATGCAAAAAGGATTTTGTTGTGGCCTCAACTAAAAGGTTTCTTCCTTTATCTCAGATTTCATGTGGACCTTCAGATCTAGTAATAGTCACTTATGATCTCCATGAATTGACAGACGATTACGGAATCAAACAGAATCGCAAAAGACGATTCCGCCACGAGACCTTAAAGGTCTCATCCACCACAAGATCCAACTCTTGGATATAGCCTAGCAGCACTTACTGCTACAAGGGTCAAAGAAGACTTCAAGCAATGTGACCATCGAAGACATGCTATTCTGTGGAAGGAAAACTAACCTCCGAGAACGAAAACATATGGAGAGGCCTTCTTACTTCAGATCCCTTCACTTTTACTTTTACTTCTGCTCCATTCTTGATTCCATTCACTTCTACTTTTCAATAGGTAATTCTTTGAAATGGAGTTCCTCTTCAAGGAATCCGCCATTTTATATTCTCTTCAAGACGCTTCCTTTGTTCACTGGTATGTACGCTTCTGCATTTTAATAATACTGTTTCTCTTCACAGGATTTAATCTCATGTAAGCTTGTTCTATTTCATTATTGCATTTCTATTGAATATTGTGGAACTTCGTTCTACTATCAACCCACTTGGAATATTCTTAGTTGTTAGTAAGAACTACTGCACATTTAACTATTCACTCGACATAATGGTATAGGCATTGGAGTTGTTGCTTTTAGGATAATATTTCACATATAATGATAACTTGGTTTGGAGGCCTAGGATAAACTATTTATATCGTCTGTGCCAGGGAAAACATCTCCCACGAAGTGGCTTGAGACTTCCCCTGAGAGTTCTTTAGACGAACGTTCTCAGAAACCAAGCCAAGTGAACTGAGTATTTCGAGAAGCCAAAGGCAAGCTCGGTAGAACTCGAGGAACTTGAACGAGTCACTTGTCTGTTCATTTCAAGTGATGTCAGATCTACCCTAACAGAAACTCTAGGAATTAACAACGAAATGGAGGCAACGTGGAGCTAAAATGTAGGTACTAGTTATTGGAATCCCACATCAGATAATTTTCAGCATCAGTCCAAATGCTTTATGAGATAAAAGGGTGTCTACATGTTGAGGAAGATGAGCCTGCATGGTTTCTCAAGACTGTTGTGGTGGGCTCTCTTCGTTCAGACAGAAGCATGTCGGTCCCACAGAAGGAGTTGAGTCTCCAGTGGTGCACAGTCCAGAGATGGATGAAGCTGATTCCAAACCGTCCTATGTTGAGGTTGGTGTTTTCGGTGATACCAAATATGGAGAAGAGTTTTAGCTTTGGATATCTATTGGTTGATCTCTTGGACAGAGGAATATGATCTCTAACAGTGGATGGTGTTCAGGACGAGCTTGTTACTTCATGCGTTGCATGATTGATGACAGCTGGGCCCGCTCCAAAAACCGTCCCTTTGTCCATACCTCCTTTCAGGGATAGTCGCAGGATAGAAGATGGGAAAACAGTAACCCGACATGTAGACGTGAATGTGGCACGTCGCGAGCCCCTTTGTATATCTATAATAGCGCGTGACTGGCCTATTAAGGATCGACGAAGCGCACAGTCCGTGACCCGAGGAGATGGTTTAATTAAGTTTTAGGTTTCCGTGCGAACTCTCCAGAGATCCAGGGTTTTATTGAATAACTCCCTCTTCCACATATCGTATCAGTCCTGTTTCTCGAAACACAGACGCCGTCGAATTCTAATTATGAGGGCGTTATGTTGGGGGCGACTCCAGATGGCTTGTAAAAACGTTGATGAAACGTTTACGTGTATCCTTTGGGGGAATTTCATCTCGCACAGGATCTCCCATTCTGACGAAGTTATTCGAGGAGAAACCACGAAAAAACGAATATTTTCAAGAGCTTAACATCTTTTCAGGTGGGGTTGAAGTGCACTGTGACCAAAAGGTCTATTTTGTCCCCTTCAAAGCTGTCCTTGCACTTACGTACTCCAGTTCTAGAGTTCTTAGGAATTGCAGTATCTGTGATGGCTTCAAGTTTCAGTCTCGCTTCTAGAGCTATCTTGTCCAGAGCCTCTTTGACCTGGTGGTGCAGGTAGATTCTGCACTAATCAGTTTCTGATGGATCTTTTCTCATCAAATGCTTCCTGAGGCGGCAATGTCCTGTCAGATCGAAATGCTCCAGACCTCGTAGTCCTAATGATTGTCCATCATTAGTTGAGGTGCCACAGATGACGTTTTTTCTGTGGGCACAGTAGTCTTGGTCTGAGTGGTTTATGGATGTGTATGGACGTTTCTTGGAAGATTCTTTGGAAGCTATCGTCGACACAGCTTGGAATTTTGGTCTGAGTTGAATTCAAGAGGCCACTAATGTGTATCATGAGAGTTGGTGATGAAACTGATGCCTGAGACACAGTGGCATTGAGAGTATGAAGATTTTTTTTTCATGATCAACCGATACACGAAGCCGAGCCAGCTGCAAAGTTGTTGAGGAAGACCTGAAAATGTAAACTTGGACTTCTTCAACCCCTTCTGGTCATTGATCAATTCTTCAGCTAATTTCTTCGGCTCCGGATGGACATGGCCATCCTCAGTCCCAGGACCCCGCTTGCTATACTACTCCCCATGCTTGTCCCTAGATGAGTTACAGTTTTGAGCAAGTCACCCTTTGAAGGACAACGTCGAAATCAACCTTCTAGATTGTTGGAAATGTTTCTGCTCCAAGGGTAGAACTGTTGGCGATCACAGCTGCGAAAAGGTCTGCGTGTTTTCTTGTATAAAGAACGAGGTCACAATATATGCTGCATTCCGAACAGCTCTTCCTGAGGAAAAACAGTCTGTCACCTTCAGAACCTATCCCCACATATGCCCCTTGATATTCAGTCCTACCATTATAAATCCCCAGTTTTCCTCTAATAAATACAATCATGAAGTTTGCAAAAACATGTTCGCTTCGAGCCGAGAATATATGGTCACATTTGTTCAAACAAATGAAGGGATGTGATTTCAGCTTGCATGTACGCATAGCCATTACCATACGTAAGTGAATTCAAATTAGCCGGTCTTTATTACGGCGCTACATGTGAACCCGAGGGTATATATAGTAAGAAGTTTCTTCTGGTGTCACGTAGAATTTACATTTTAGCAATTCATCGTACGACGCCTTCCCCATAAAGGGTTTACGCGTTCTGCTGTAGGTTGGGGCGTGTGTGGATAGACAGATGAATACGGCGGGTCTGCTTTAATGGTGTAGCTGCTTTGAGAGCCGAGGAAAAGGATGGCGAAGAAAAAATCAGCAGTCGGAAAGCAAGGTGTTGATAAAGCTGCCGTAAATGCGGATTTGATGTTATTGGCCCACCTTCTCGAAGGCTGTGATCCTTCAGGTCTGGCAATAAACGTAAAAAAACTGTTACTAACCCTGCAGGGTTAGTAACAGTTTTTTTATACATCTGTACTTCAGATGCATCTGAAGTACAAATTCTCTGTTGATATTGGCGATACATTGAGTTGAGCTGACTCTCCAAGAGTTCCAAATTCCCTAATAAGTTTGAAAAATGTTTCATATTGTTTTCAGTGGCTGTAATAAATAAAATTCGCAATGCATTTGCGGCCATTTCAGAATGTTGGCATTATCTCCAGCTAGATACAAATGTACGAACAAATGGGCTTTGAAACATTAAGAGAGTCCCAGTCGGTGCGAAAAAGAAGCGAATTAAGCATTTATTGGGGACAACAACTGTTCTGTCTTGAGATTATATAATGCTTAGAGGTCCAGCCAGAATATAAAGGTGACTAGTTTGTGGGTTCCAACTTAATTGGCTCGATAATATATGTAAGTGTTAAGCCTGGTCCTAATTTGCGGCACATCAGACTCTTGGCCATTGGATTTCACGAGGGCCATTAATTCAGACTCAAAATGAGGAGAGAGTTCTTCCCCTTGTCCTCTGGAATAGAGGAAGAATCTGACAGCCAAAAGCTGATGAAACCTTCCAGGAATCTCTTGGTAACTCAATGCAACATCATCAGAAGACCAAGTCAAGGATAGACAAGGAAATTAAATCATACAAGGTAGAACTGGAACCATACAAGGTTCTGGGAATAAGATAAGATTGTCCTGTAGTTTCTTTTTGAGCTTTTTTTCGATTATGATGCTGTCGCTAATGGTTTGGTTCACCTGAGCTTGGACGTAGGGTCCATGTTCCAGTGACTTCCTCATCTTAACATAATATTCTGATGATTCCATAACCCACGATGCAATGCTTCAAGTATCTCAATGGATTCAGTGGCATTGAGACTTTAAAGCTTGGCATTTCTGATGATTCTCACTTCTCAGTCATGACCTCATCCCCCCCTCTCTTTTCTTCTGATCGAACAGACCGCGATGTCAATTGAGAAAAAGCGCCCCGTGCCTCCCTTAAACTAATTTTCATTCTGAAATTTATCTTCGCCAGCGGCATTGGATTGAAACCAAGTCTCGTTTTTTCTCTTTCCAACCCTCCATTTTCCACTTCCACCAGGGCAATCAGCGGTCGCGTCTCATGCTAATTTCCAGATTTATATCCGAAGAATATAATCCTGCGACCCTCCAGCTACTAATTCAACTCGGTCCTTTCCGCTGCTGCGAACTGTAACATATTCAATTTTACCCCCGAGATGCGTATCTGCCTTTTTTATCTTGGGTGAGTTATAAGAGAGGACAGAATTGTTTTCTCTGTGTTCACGTGTGGAAATGGGAAATTAAGCGATTCGTTTCCTGAATTGGATGGCCGGGTCCGGGAATGCCTGCTACACTTTTTTCCAATTAGGGTAATTAGATTTGGTTTGCGTTCCTGGCATGATTAAGGGAGGAATATTCAGAGTAGCGATTCTGGAAGCTCTCAGTTTGAAGGACCAGAGGAGAATCTTTGTCAGAGAGCTCTATCTGGACTAAAGTCAAGGTATTGCCATCTGGAATGGCAGAGGAAAACCTCACATACAACTGGCGACAAAGAACCCACAGAGCAGAGCAATCACTTATGCCTTCTGTACAACACCAGCAGAAACCATGAGAGTCCTTCTGAATCTACCTCATTCATAACATAAACACTTGCAAATGGGAATTAACCTTTCAGAGACCATTGGCTCAGGGCTATAGGAGGAACATCTAACACTAAGCACTCATATACTGTCAGATGTCTGAAGACAACTCCCAAGAAATCATTTCCAGTATGAAGTTTTAGATTTGGCATGTTATCGTCTTTCGTCTCGCTGCAAGCAGTTTGCGTCTCTCTAAGTTCACTTCATGTCCTATAATCTACTCTAGGCACAGCACAGAAGAAGATGAAGATAGCTGAATCTTAAGAGGGCTCTAAACCGTTCGACGTTCAGTTCAAAACGCGATTCGGGATTTCTCACGATAGAGACCACCGATTTATATGGGGTTTTCACTATTATTCAATTTGAAGAGTTCTTCAAGTGGGAAAGTTCATAACTTTTTTTTTCGTCGAGCGAAAAAAAAATTAATGTTTTTTTTTCGACGAAAAAAAAAAGTTACGAACTTTCCCACTTTAAGAACTCTTCAAATTGAATAACAGTGAAAACCCCATATAAATCGGTGGTCTCTAACGTGGGAAATCCCGAATCGCGTTTTGAACTGAACGTCGAACGTTATAGACCCCTCTTTGCTGTACCCTCTTCATGAGAAGATGCAGATCTTAGCGTGCCGGCGTGAAAATTCATTTTCCCAAACCTGGACCGTCCGATAAAATATTAACTGTGTTATCGGGGAAGTCAACAACCGTTTCAGCAAGTCTCGTGCCGATACAGGAAGTCGACAGGGCCTTACGCCGTAAAAAGGATTTTCGGTAACTGCTTATCGTGTGGTGCGAAGTTCACGACATGAAGGAAACCCGTCTACATCGATTCTAAACGAAGAACACGTGTTCGGTTCGTGTTTGAATAGTGTTAATTCAATCTAGGGCCGAGACACGCATTCTAATTTTGAGGAATTAGGGTGGTTTTGGGGCTGCAGTGGATTGGTGGAGGAATTGGTTTCTTTTATTCGTTTGGACAGGTGAAATAACTATTAAGAAGTGGTCGAGCATAGGTAAAAAGAGGTAGGGAAAGATTGATCATATTCGATGGTGAGTAGATGAACAATTTATGATTGGTTTCATAACATCCTGAACTTTTTGGTGGTTAAATAAGTATGGAAGGACACCCTACCAGTGTTTCCAAAGTAGGAAAGGCGTTTTGCCATCTCAGGTTGAAAGAAACCACTCATATCACAGGAATAAACTGCTCCACATGAGTTAGAGATATTGACTTAAATTGCAAAAAAATATTGTTAAAATAAGATTTTTGTGATGAAAATTTCAAGTTGCAAATTAATTTTAGCCTGTAGGTCTGCAGCGTATAAAGGGTGGTTAAGAAAAATCGAGTGAAATAACGAAATTTTATTCCCAGAGAATTCAAGCATTTTAATACTATCAATACAATGTATGGCCTCCACGGGCATCAATAACAGCTTGACATCTTCTTTGCATACTTCACACGAGGTTGTTGAACATTTGTTGAGGAATTTGGTTCCATAAACGGGGCAGAAGCTCTCTCAGATCATTTAAGGATTCTGGGGTAGGTTGATGATTATCTAATCTTCTTCGGAGCATATTCCATGCATGTTCTATGTAATTCAAATCTGGTGAGTGCGAAGGTATTGGTAAATGTGGAATACCAAGCTCCTCGCGCGTATTCTCAACTATGGCTGCACGGTGCGGTCTGGCGTTATTGTCTAGAAATTGGAAAGTTTCATCAATAGCAGCGTGAAAATTTGGCACAACATTGTCAATGACATGCTCCCTATAGTGTAAGGCGGTCATATTCCCAGGACAAATGTGTAGATCTGTGCGTCCGTTGAAACATATCCCGGTCCATACCATAACACAACCCCCTCGGAATGGATGGACTTCTTGGACATAGCGACGATTACGGGGTATGCGTGGGATTGTCCATACCCTTATTCTTCGAGAATCTGAAAATCTTCCATATCTGGATTCATCAGTGAAAAGGACACTACGCCATTGATCGTTCTAATTGATATGTTGCCTTGCCCATTTCAGTCTTTGACGCTTATGGTCACGTGTTAATGGAACTCCTCTTAATGGACGTCTAGAACCTAGATTCACCTCTCTCAAACGTCGTCTGATGGTTTCGATGGAAACTTGGACCCCATCTGCATTTTGAAGAGTATTCCGTAGCATTCACGTAGATGTAGGGTTTCTTCTCGCCGAAACGGTGATGAAACGATCCTGAGCAGGTGTTGTTTTTCGTCGCCCACCAAGCCTTGGTCTTTTCAACACGGAACCAGTCTCCCTGAACCTATTACAAAGTCGAGATATCACACTTTGGCTGACTTGGAGCCTTCCGCAACAAAAACCTGAGTTAGGCCACCCTGTAGCATTCCGATAGCCCTATTAGCCTCAGCGTTTGTTAATTGACGTCTTGGAATTTTCAGAAAACTCATTTCAAATCGCAGCCGTTGATAAACTGACTTCATTTCAAAATAAGAACATTCATGAAGCATATGCAAAGAACCAAGCTTCAGAAAAAAGGCGACCAGATTGACGAAATGTCTCATACTGATTTTTATTGGATCGATTCAAGTTGTTATTGAGTTTTAAATGATTTTACAGCGATTTTCTCGAAGATTACATACTTTTAAAAACGATTGAATACGATATCCCTTACTCTTGTGGAGCAGTATATTTCCCTGAATTAAGCTATAAGCTCAGTTAATCCTTTTCCTCGAAAACCATCAAATACTCCGTACGCAAGCCTGACTCATAATCCGATCCGTGATTCTTCCGCCAGTCGTAAAAAGTAGCGGAACTAACAAAGTAACTACGAAACTACAAAAAGCAATTTTTCATGAATTGCCTCAGGTTACGCTTCCATGTATAACACAGCCATAAAATCCACCTGGGGTGGAGGATGAATTAGAATCCGGCTCACTGATATTTGCTCACGAACGTAAAGTTTTAATTAAGGGTGGATTTGTAAGTGCGCCTAAGGGTTGTACGTGGAAACCGCCACAATGTGGCACAAGGCTGTCTGTAAATGTATGGCGAGATACATTGTCCCTCTTCCCAGTTCTCTTCTTCAATGTATACGTAGCTGTACAAAAAAAATCATTCTCGAATTCCGACGTGAATTATAGATCGCTCACACTGACTGATATGAAGTTAATACGACTGAAAACTGATAACTTTCCAATGGCCGATGTTTGCGAATTCTCAGCCAGTTAATGGATTCCTAGGGCAGTGTTCCTGAATGGAATTAGTCCATAGCAAACATCAATAAATCATCATAACTAATCTGAAATACAATAAGATTGATGGATGTTGTGAAACGCATAACATGTGGAAAGGACATTTGAGCACGTTCCACATTTATTTACGACATTGCAGAATGGTATTTGGCATAGATTATGGCTGTACGGAATCGCGACTTTTGGGGTTTTGTCATGACTCTATTTTCATGTGCACGAGGATGGATCGTTTTATTTTGAGAAAGTGGAAAAAGTCTTCGTCCTGCAGTTTCACAAGCAATGTTTTTGAATTATTCGCTATTTTCTAATATGTGTTCTTCCACACAACAACGAATAAGTTGAGGAAAACACTCTAACAAATTGAATTGAATGTACAGGATTCATGTAGCAAAAGTTCATGCAAGTCAAACCTCAAGGACATTGAAAAACTCGTAAATGAGACCGCCCGGCGCATGCACCATTTTGCAACAAAACGAAATAAGTTGGGTAATTCTTGAAAATACAACATTGAATTCTCACGAAATTAAGATATGAGGGCTAAGGAGAATAGTAACAACAAGAAATTTGGAATTACATGGTTCCATTATTCATCCCAACCCTGTACAAAAGAACCAACTACTCCAACATGAAAGCATACTCGACCATCGTAATAATCTACCAAAACAAATCTCTCAGTCCTTCCAGTGAGACAAAGTTTCTGTTCCACCAGATGGAGGTTAACGTTTCACTTCACAAAAGGACCCGACTCCCACGATTTAAAAGCTCAAATCTTACTTTTAGAAATGACAAATATCCAAGTCAGCTGCTGCCCGTCGGCTCTGTAGTCTCTATAAGCGGGGGAATTAAAATTTGGCCTGCAGAATCCCCTTTTCTGGACCGTCATTTGCATATGGAGACCCCAGGGACGATCCGCGCTTTTTGATGTTGGGTATTTATCACTTCTTTTCCTCTTTTCTGGGATCCCTGGCAGGTTTTCGGTCTTTTGTGTCTACTTCGGCTGAGGCAGGGTTGCCAACATTCTATGCCCTTAGACTAATGTCATAAATAGTCCAGCTATCTTCACAAATCGCAGGGATAGATCATCAACCTGTTTATCAACACAAGTTCCTTGTTCTGGGAGGACGAAGGGTGTTAATAAATCCAGAATTAAGTAAGTGCCGAAAATTTCTGTTGAACCATTCTCGACTTTGGGGAATCTGGCAACAGTGCGTCCACTACCCCCAGGGAGAGAGGGTCGAAGCATCTTTCAGTGTGTTTGTCACATAAATTTCACTTCAGGTTTCTTATGAATCCCGTGATGTTTAATGGATTTGGGTTTCGTGAAAAAATCGGTGTGAGGGAGAAAAACTGTGAGATCGATGATACCTGGCAGCTTATACAGAGTTTGAAGTTCTTGTTGTCGTTTATTCGGTTTATTTCGATTGAATTGAAATGGTCATCTCGTATCCTATATAATTATATGCTATTCTATGAGAATCTTCGAAACAAGTCAATTTGCGAAACGAAAACAACCAAGCGGTTTGTGCTTGTGACCAAAACTCAAAAATTTTTTATCGAAAATATAAAAAGTGTTGGACTTACAAAAGATATATGGTCGAGTTTGGTATCAAAATGTAGGTTTTCGAGGTCGCTGAATTCGACAAAACATATTCCAGAGTCCTAACTATCATAGTTTAGATTTTCACCTGTGAAATGGCATTTTTCGGAATATAATTATAATTTCTAACTGTCACAGCGTCCGTTCCTCTCATCGCAAACAAGATTGATTTATATATTGCTGATCAGCATAGTCCCAAGTATCTCTGTGCAAAATATGAGCGATTTGAAAAATCTCAAATTTTGGGTGAAAAATGCCAAAGGGGTAAGACCCATCAAAAACACCATATTTGTCATCACCAAGGAATCCCTGGCGAATCCAAAGTCGTTTTTCGAAAGTGAAGATCTACTACCCATTCGAATCATGCAGAATACCCATTAGACTGATCAGTATCGCCTATACTTTGAGTGCTCTGAGCGTCTGAACAAAACTCGAAACTGAAAAATCGAAAAATATAAAACCGAATAATTCGTTACTTATGAGGGCTACATGGACGATTTTGGTATCAAAATGTAGGTTTTCGAGGTCGCTCCATTCAATGAAAGATATTTCAGAGCCCTAACTAGCATAGTTTAGATTTTCACTTGTCAAATGGCATTTTTCGAAAAATTGCAAATTTCAAACTCTCATATCTTCCGTTCCTATCATCTCCGCCAAAAATTATTTATATCATATGGATCAGCATACCTCAATGTATCACTGTGCAAAATATGAGCGATTTGAAAAATCTCAAATTTTGGGTGAAAAATGCCAAAGGGGTAAGACCCCCCAAAAACACCATATTTGTCATCACCAAGGAATCCCTGACGAATCCAAAGTCGTTTTTCGAAAGTGAAGATCTACTACCCATTCGAATCATGCAGAATACCCATTAGACTGATCAGTATCGCCTATACTTTGAGTGCTCTGAGCGTCTGAACAAAACTCGAAACTGAAAAATCGAAAAATATAAAACCGAATAATTCGTTACTTATGAGGGCTACATGGACGATTTTGGTATCAAAATGTAGGTTTTCGAGGTCGCTCCATTCAATGAAAGATATTTCAGAGCCCTAACTAGCATAGTTTAGATTTTCACTTGTCAAATGGCATTTTTCGAAAAATTGCAAATTTCAAACTCTCATATCTTCCGTTCCTATCATCTCCGCCAAAAATTATTTATATCATATGGATCAGCATACCTCAATGTATCACTGTGCAAAATATGAGCGATTTGAAAAATCTCAAATTTTGGGTGAAAAATGCCAAAGGGGTAAGACCCCCCAAAACACCATATTTGTCATCACCAAGGAATCCCTGGCGAATCCAAAGTCATTTTTCGAAAGTGAAGATCTACTACCCATTCGAATCATGCAGAATACCCATTAGACTGATCAGTATCGCCTATACTTTGAGTGCTCTGAGCGTCTGAACAAAACTCGAAACTGAAAAATCGAAAAATATAAAACCGAATAATTCGTTACTTATGAGGGCTACATGGACGATTTTGGTATCAAAATGTAGGTTTTCGAGGTCGCTCCATTCATTGAAAGATATTTCAGAGCCCTAACTAGCATAGTTTAGATTTTCACTTGTCAAATGGCATTTTTCGAAAAATTGCAAATTTCAAACTCTCATATCTTCCGTTCCTATCATCTCCGCCAAAAATTATTTATATCATATGGATCAGCATACCTCAATGTATCACTGTGCAAAATATGAGCGATTTGAAAAATCTCAAATTTTGGGTGAAAAATGCCAAAGGGGTAAGACCCCCCAAAACACCATATTTGTCATCACCAAGGAATCCCTGGCGAATCCAAAGTCGTTTTTCGAAAGTGAAGATCTACTACCCATTGGAATCATGCAGAATACCCATTAGACTGATCAGTATCGCCTATACTTTGAGTGCTCTGAGCGTCTGAACAAAACTCGAAACTGAAAAATCGAAAAATATAAAACCGAATAATTCGTTACTTATGAGGGCTACATGGACGATTTTGGTATCAAAATGTAGGTTTTCGAGGTCGCTCCATTCAATGAAAGATATTTCAGAGCCCTAACTAGCATAGTTTAGATTTTCACTTGTCAAATGGCATTTTTCGAAAAATTGCAAATTTCAAACTCTCATATCTTCCGTTCCTATCATCTCCGCCAAAAATTATTTATATCATATGGATCAGCATACCTCAATGTATCACTGTGCAAAATATGAGCGATTTGAAAAATCTCAAATTTTGGGTGAAAAATGCCAAAGGGGTAAGACCCCCCAAAACACCATATTTGTCATCACCAAGGAATCCCTGGCGAATCCAAAGTCGTTTTTCGAAAGTGAAGATCTACTACCCATTGGAATCATGCAGAATACCCATTAGACTGATCAGTATCGCCTATACTTTGAGTGCTCTGAGCGTCTGAACAAAACTCGAAACTGAAAAATCGAAAAATATAAAACCGAATAATTCGTTACTTATGAGGGCTACATGGACGATTTTGGTATCAAAATGTAGGTTTTCGAGGTCGCTCCATTCAATGAAAGATATTTCAGAGCCCTAACTAGCATAGTTTAGATTTTCACTTGTCAAATGGCATTTTTCGAAAAATTGCAAATTTCAAACTCTCATATCTTCCGTTCCTATCATCTCCGCCAAAAATTATTTATATCATATGGATCAGCATACCTCAATGTATCACTGTGCAAAATATGAGCGATTTGAAAAATCTCAAATTTTGGGTGAAAAATGCCAAAGGGGTAAGACCCCCCAAAAACACCATATTTGTCATCACCAAGGAATCCCTGACGAATCCAAAGTCGTTTTTCGAAAGTGAAGATCTACTACCCATTCGAATCATGCAGAATACCCATTAGACTGATCAGTATCGCCTATACTTTGAGTGCTCTGAGCGTCTGAACAAAACTCGAAACTGAAAAATCGAAAAATATAAAACCGAATAATTCGTTACTTATGAGGGCTACATGGACGATTTTGGTATCAAAATGTAGGTTTTCGAGGTCGCTCCATTCAATGAAAGATATTTCAGAGCCCTAACTAGCATAGTTTAGATTTTCACTTGTCAAATGGCATTTTTCGAAAAATTGCAAATTTCAAACTCTCATATCTTCCGTTCCTATCATCTCCGCCAAAAATTATTTATATCATATGGATCAGCATACCTCAATGTATCACTGTGCAAAATATGAGCGATTTGAAAAATCTCAAATTTTGGGTGAAAAATGCCAAAGGGGTAAGACCCCCCAAAAACACCATATTTGTCATCACCAAGGAATCCCTGACGAATCCAAAGTCGTTTTTCGAAAGTGAAGATCTACTACCCATTCGAATCATGCAGAATACCCATTAGACTGATCAGTATCGCCTATACTTTGAGTGCTCTGAGCGTCTGAACAAAACTCGAAACTGAAAAATCGAAAAATATAAAACCGAATAATTCGTTACTTATGAGGGCTACATGGACGATTTTGGTATCAAAATGTAGGTTTTCGAGGTCGCTAAATTCAATGAAACATATTTCAGATTCCTAACTATCATGGTTCAGATTTTGACCTGCGAAATGGCATTTTTCTTAAAATTGGAAATTTCAAACTGTCCTCATCCGTCCCTGTCACCGCAACCAAGATTGATTCATATATTCTTGATCAGCATAGTATCGAGTATCTTTGGGCAGAATATGAGCCAAATTTTCTCGAAAATGTTTTCAATGACCAATGAAATACAGAAAAAAACGCTCTCGATGTTCACCACCGAACCAAGTTCGCAATCGAACGTTCAGGAAAGCAACCGCGTTATCGGTCCGCGCGGACACAGTTGCAGCTCTCATCTCCATCCTGGCGGAAGGTTTTATGGCTTACTCTGGGTGCTAAACGTCGCAGGAAATATTCATTCCAGCTCTGTGTCCGACCGCATGCAGTCCGCAGCCAGAAATATGGGGGGCTATGGACCACTTACTTTGCGCTTTCCAGTCTCATTAGACAAAAAGTTAAATAGTTTAGGGATTAGAGTGCTAATTTACAGCGAACGTGTTGACAAAGAAACTGAATTTAGGGTTAGATTAAATTTTGTTTACGGTCGGGATATCTGCCGGAATTGGATGCACTGCATCGCCGAATTTAAATCGATGTTTTTCACCGAGAATGAAGGAAAATGTTATTTTTAAGGAACGAAAAAAAAACGGTACAGTTTCCTGAGAAGTGCATGCCTTTGAAGGTCAAAGGTTTGGAGAAATTGAGCCATTAACTTTTTGAGAATTTGTTCGTTTTTCCTACAAGGAAGTGGCACCGAACTACTTCCACATGGACCAATGAAAGATTGTCTTGCAACTTTTAATTCATCTTCAAACTGTAACCCTTTTTAAAATCTACAACCAATGGTACGATTGCAAACCCTTGACAAAATGTCCTTGGGCATCAAAATTGGTTTCAACTCCTTTTGTACCACTTAGAAAAAGATTCCTTACTTTCTAAGGGTAACTAATAGGATATTATAAAATCTATATCTTGAACTTCAAACAGTGGATCTGCATTCACAGTCCACCCCTTCAGGAAGCAGGAAATTCGACGGGGTGCAAGATGGATGACCAAGATCCTGGTTAAGTAAGTGAATATTTGTCTGAAGGTGGCGTTTTATGTGCATGCGAAATCTAATATGGCGCGATCCAAACAAACCCAAACGTAGTGGGATCTAGAAGATGGCCAGGAAATGGCCAAGTCGTCTGTTCTGTGACAGCTGGCACCCTTATAAATGATCTGGAGCCTCGAGAAAAAGACCTCTTACGAATTTGTGTAGGAGGAAAGGTGGTTGAACGATTGTTTGCTGGAAATTTACACTCGACACTGATGATTTGTAGACGAATTCCGGAATTTATTCTAGTTTCCTTTGTGAAACTTCTTTATCATATACGAGGATATATTGAAAAATTCTTAGTCTACTATAGAACCAAACAAAATTTCAATATCAAAATATTTTATTACTCAACATATTCTCCTGAATTACAGCGAACCTACAACGTCTCTAGACCTTTCAAAAAAATGTTTCTTCTTGCTCTGCAAACCAGTCCTCCAAAGCTTTTATTACCTCCTCTTTGGAAGAAAATATACGACCTTTTAAACTTTTTTCAGTTGAGGAAAGAGATGATAGTCGGACGGAACCAAATCTGGTGAATAAGGGGGGTGTTTTAGTAATTCTAACCCTAAATCACGAATTTTTTGCATGGCATCATGAGATTTGTGTATTGGGGCGTTGTCATGTAAAAACAAAACACCTTTGGATAGCTTTCCGCGTCTTTTCTCTTCAATTTTTTCCCGTAGAGTGGTCAGTAATGTCGAATAGTAATCTCCAGTTATTGTTCTACCCTTATCCAAAAAATCGATCATGATTACTCCATGGCAAACCCAAAATACTGAAGCAAGAACTTTTCCAGCAGATTTTTGGACACTCCATCGATTCCATCGATTGTTGCTTTGTTTCGGGATCGTAGAAATGTACCCAAGTCTCATCTATAGTAACAATTCGATTTAAGAAGTCTACATCGTTTTCAAATCGAGCACAGATCGAACGCAATGCTTCTACCCTTGCACGCTTTTGGTCAACATTCAAACATTTGGGGATCCATTTTGCAGAAATTTTTCTCATGTCTAAATTGACGTGAACTATTTGATGAACGCGTTCGTATGAAATCATCAGTGCTTCAGATATCCGTTTTAGCCCAATTCGACGGTCTGATAAAATCATGTCATGAACTGCATCGATATTTTCGGGGACTGACACAGAAACTGGCCTTCCCGATCGGTCATCATCTTCAATGGAAAATTTACCTCTTTTGAAGCTTGCAGTCCAATTTTTCACAGTCGCATACGAAGGACATTGATCACCAAGGGTATTAAGCATATCTTCGTAAATCTGCTTACCTCTTAACCCTTTTAAATACAGGTACTTGATGATGGCTCGATACTCCAATTTTTCGATTTTCACAATTTCGGTGGACCTCTTTTTTTTTTAATTTATTGCGTAACTCTGGTTTACTTTTTTGACGTCGAACTCTACCCTGTCACTTCTAATAAGTTATTTTGTTGATGCATGGAACTGGTCTAGGCTAACTAGATATCAATACATCCTCGTATTATTCAATTTCACGTTTTTGATCAGCTTCTGATTGTGGGATTCAATTTGAGTATTGCCTGTTTGTTCTAAATGAATGTTTTTCTTCTCATTCTTTCGTCCATGACAGTATAAGAGAGTCACTCGAGTATATCGGTCAAGAGTCCTGATTACGCGCTTCCTTGTACTCCAGACTCGAAAAATTGAGGAACGAAAGAGCACAAATCCGGATCAGTCAGTCAGGTAGACAAAACGTGGATACACCCATAAACGGATACCGGTGCAGCCCCCCCATTATACGACGTTAATCCCGAAAACGGGAACGGCGTAAAACCCCCGACACGTACAGGGCCAATATCGACCGATACCGAGTGCTCGCTAACTCCTGAAGTGGCCTTATGTAGTTTTAATTAAATCCCCATCTTTGATGCCACCGAATGAAATATTCAGTGGATTCATCGACTTCCACTCGAGTCCCTCTAAAACGTTGCTCGTAACTACTCCAGGCAGTCGTCCCAATTTTTGTGGAGGGCCCCCACACAATCATCGGACTCGAGTGCCTCGGATTTCTCGTTCGGATCAGATAGTGATGGGAGTAATGCGAGTTCTGACTCGCTCTGTCGCATCTGGCACAATTAAACCGACCGGATTCGGTTTAATAATTGAGTACTCCTCAATCTGTACTCGGATACGATTTTAGCGCTCTTCTGGATCTACATTCTGGATGGTTCACTCCTTGTCTGGCGTATTTCTCTTTTCTGCCAGAAAGGACCCCACACTTTTCTTATGGCAAATGGCGTTCCGTCAAATGTTCTATTTTTTGGTATAATGAAGTACTTGACCTACTGATCAAAAGTGTCCATAGCGGCGCATACCTTCCTCTTTATAATGAAATGAATATCCGATCATTTATCTAAAAGAATGGCATTTTTCTTTGAATGCCAAAATAACACCTCTGATTGGAAAATCCTTCAGAAGCATTTTTCGTGGTTCTCACTCCTAAAAATTTGCTGCACTGCAGTCTCCCCTCAACAGCCACCAGTCATCGCACATTACCGACGTTGTCTGGAAAATATCCCTCACTCAGCGAGCTCAAGTCTCCCGGCTTTATTGCCAGACCGACCCGGACATGGAGGAAAAATACACAATCTCGTCTGGTGCTACGCTCCAACGTAATTATACACAGCAGCCAGAAACAGGAAGTCTTGCCAAATATGCTGTCACACTCGGAAAGAGGTTCAACAACTTGCGCAAGTTTGGAGAGTTTCGGTTTTTCATGGCCTGCCACGTTCCATTCGAGAAATTGAACTTTTATAAGCTTCATTACACGTCTGAGAATGTGGGGTAGGAGTTTTTACTTCTTTTTGGTTTGTTTTTGTGCTGGTGTATTGGAGTAGATGCAGTTGTTGATTGTACTGAATTCAATCGGGAGTTTGCCTTCAATTTTGAAAGTGTTGTAGTCTTCACTGCTCTCATTCGAAAGAATATCAATAAATAGACCAAGCAGGACACTCGAAATTGCATTGGTTTTAGGAAGAACTTGAGCCATATGAGGCAGGGAATTTGGAAATGGTCACTCCTTGTTTTTATGCCTAGGTTTCTTGCTCAAAGCTTTTTTTTGCTTAAGACTGTAATGTTGTGACCTGGTGATCTGTAGTTCATCACAGAATCCCCACAGCTAAACCCATTGAGGCATAAGTGTCTTCCAAGAAGCCAATGAAAAGGTTTATCATATTTTTACCTAGATCAAGATTTTTTAAGATCTAGTAGTTATCAAGTTCCGAAGACTTGTAGTCGATTCAATGAAATTTTTATCAACGAAGATGACTGTGTATAAACTCCAGGATTCGATCGCTGGAGGGGAAATAACATTAATTCTCCATTCATCTTCTCCAAGAATCGATAGACCGTTAGGATTCGGCTTTGCTGACGATGCCAGTTTGGTCGAAAAAAGTATGCTCAGAGACTTTTACGAATTAGGCGATGATGGATTGTGTTCAGCGATACATATAGTAATGTGTTCTAGGCAACGCCATGATGTCTTTTCATTGTCAATAATCTTCTGCTGCGAGAGATAAATGACCCTAGCGATCCGGTTAAAACAGCCACTAAATCATTCGATATGATTTATCGAAATGGGGTGTCTTGTATCGGAGAAAGAATTCTACAGGGGTCATAAAAACGAAGTAGTGTCTATATCAATTAGGGAAATACTGGGAAAACCAAATGACCATCATAACAACGTTTTGAGCTCAAGGAATATTTCACTCCATCGCAGGTTATTCTTCTCCAAACAGCTCAAATCAAGCAGGAACTTCTCATGTTTGTACTCGTAGTTCGTGACTGCCCAGTTAGAGCACTAAGAGAGCTGAAGCTTTAGATTCACTTTGAACTCTTCCAATATGGAAGGGAACATAACTGTACACCTGGGGAACCAAGAAGGTGCCATAGGACTGTTTATTCCCTTAGTCTAGAGATGCAGCAATGTTTTTATGATTTTTATGTTACACAAATTGTAACATTTCAATACAACCTCAGGAAGGCTGTTTAGCTAGACGTAAACTGAAGTCTGTACCTATCCAGGTCATGTATTATTCTCCCCGCTGCCTGCAGAAGGTAATTCTGGGCTGTACAGCCTCGAACCTCCCCAATCCCCCTCTCCCAATGACCAGGATACGTCCTTTCGACCTTTCGGCAACTTCATCCAACTTTCAAGATCATCATCGACGGATCGTGGCGTGCTGGCCCTGATAATTCGCCCCGAACCTTCCTGCCAGCATCTATTGATCACGTAACCGCCGCCCGCCGTCCCCGAAACTTTTGCGCCCCTCGCCAGCGGGTGCTTTGACAAAGTTTCTCCCTTCGACGCGACTCAAAATTTATCTCTTCATCGAACGAGAGCGTCCGCTCGGTGCGGGAAATGTACCTGCCGAATTGTGACGGGATCCAGGGCCGCATCCAGCCGGAAAAGCCTCCCAAACGAATTCATTCCATTGGTTCTTATTTTTGGAAAAACCGATCACTTTGATAAATGAAATTTTGTTGCATAAAACTTTGTGAGCTACTCTTTATTTTATCCGATGAGATTGTCGAAAATGCCGTGAATTCAAAGGTAATTCCGGATGCGGTCCTGGAATTAAACTGTCTGGAATATCATCAAAATCCATATACCAATGTTATCAGTTTAATTTTCGAATTGCAATCAATAGGGGAAGTACGTACAAAATGACACAGGGTTTTATTTCAGAGGTATAACTTGTTAGTAGTGAATCACAGTAATGTCATATTCTACACCTATGATCTTTGGTCCTTTCTTCACAAAATCTAATCAACCTTTATGAAATAAAAGTACCAAGAAATAAAATATTCTTAGATAAATTGGGATAAACGAAATTCATTTTGCTCGCATGCTATGGACAAAATGACATACCGGCAACAGGCAACTGTATTTCTCTACTTATAGTTACAAAACTACTGACAAAGTTCACAAATGAAACGCTTGGTTCTTCTAGGAACATCAGCACAAGATGCGTGAGCCCAATGCAAGCCATACATGCACCGTAACCAGTCTTCTTTAGGGCTAATCTTGGAGAAGATCTAAATCGGGAAAAAAGGTCTCATAACAATAGATGGACACTGGACAGTCGTCTTCATGATCTCGAAAGTTGCTAGGAACATTTTCTTCTTCATTGTCTTCTTTAAATAATGCCCTAGGGACTTGTCTCCTTGTTTTTGGAGGAGGTATTGGCTCTTTTTTGATTTCATTGCAATCTTATTAGGTGTAGAAGTTGAAACTAAGTACGTTTGTCGAGTCCTCGGCTCACGTTTGCCTTGTTCACTTATAAATCGTCCTTTAGGGATTGGAGAAACCTCCTCATAGGATCAACAAGAGTAGGTTAAGATGCATTGCCTTTATTAGCCGCAGATGAAGATTTTGTTAGGAATATGTTAAGACAAGTCCTGATTCTTTGTTTGCTGATGGAGCCTGAGATGGATTGTCTTGGTTTTGTCCGGTAGATACGGTTAATTCAGCTGAAATACCTATGTCATTTTGTCCGTTCACTGTATATGTCATTTTGTCCATATAGCGTTATAAAACTAGAAATGTATGGAATTAATACAAAAAGTATATTCAACATACAAAAAGCTCCGTGAATACAATGACAAATAAGTAAAGTTTGAATTGAATGCAATTTGAATGAAAAAAATGTTGAAAACTGGCCATTTCTTCTTAAAATTTGGCGCAATGAAAAGAACTCGTGACTTATTGATTTCTGTTATCACTCATAACGACCGAATGAACCAGAGTAGCTCTTGCTAATTTTCAGAGGTTAATTGAAGCCACTCGGGTCGTGTAATGTGGTAGGCAGTTCCGCATTTCATACCTCCGAACTCAAGTTATGATGCCTATGTCATTTTGTCCATATATGTCATTTTGTACGTATTTCCCCTACCTATTAATGTCGATACCCCCATATTATTGAATTTATATTACAATTCCTATTCCTATTCGTTGAAACATTCCTCCAATGAATAGACAATTTCATCTCGTTATTTGAATTATGAAAATTAATTTCGTTTATACGTAAATTCCAGAACTGATACCGACATAAATACCAACTGATATTTCGAGTAATTTGATCTCGAAATATCAGTACGATCGAATTACATACAGGGTGGCCAAGAGATTGACGTCAAAAGGAAAAAACAGGTCCCTCGTGTCATGGGCTATTCGAATCACCTCCATGTATATTATGCGATTTTTCACGGTTTTCGAGTTATGAATTTTTTTATGAACTTTGAGAATTTTCGACATGATCATCTTAAAAAGGACATTAAAAAAAACCAAGACTTCTCTATGAAATTTTTTTGGAACTTAATCTCCATGAATCCATGATCTGAATTTTCTAATCAAAATTAAAAATGTAAAAAGGCTAATTCATGGTTTCTTAGTATGCTTAAAAACTGCGCTCAACAATCAGCCTTTGAAATCATTGATAAAAAATGTTACTTAACACTTTACTTTTGCTAGAATTAGCCTTCAAAGTCATCGAGGTGGAAAAAATCAAAGAACTAGACATTTACTACAAAATTATTTTTTGCCATTTTAATATTTTTCTGATCAAGTTATGATAGAAAATGCTGAAAATTAGCTTTAGAGGTTGGTCAAGAAAAGTTCTAGATAAAAAAAAAGAAAAAGTATGACAATAAATCACACATCATAATGTAAATAAAAAGAAATTCATTTATAAAATTTACAGTAGGTTTTCAAAGTGGCCACCTCCAGCCTCAATACACATTCTACACCTTCTTAGAAAATTTTCTTTTAATCGTATAAAACCTGCCCTGTTCTTTCTTTCTATCATTCGGATATCAAAGAGACTAAGCAAAAATTATTTATATTGACAAATTTATCTTGAAAAAAACCAGAGGAGAGATGTAGGTATTCCGGAGGAAGAAATATGGCTTTTTATTCAAAGACTGTATAACAACCTTTTCGATTGTTGACGAAACGTAGAAAATATCGAACATATATTCTTCATCGTCGACACTGAACTTCCCCAAATAGGCCATAATCCTAATGAATTATTCGAGCAATAATTAAACAATTTATATGATAATCAAATTAGCTTTTGCATTCGCTTCCATCTCATTTATCAAAACGCGGTCTCGTCCCTAAACGCAATTTCTCTTCCGTAAATTGGATCCAGGAACGCTGTGGTCCCTAAGAACCGTTTTACAGGGAGAATCTAGATCGGAAAAGATCCGATGATGAAATTGGGAGAGTCGCGGAATTTTAATTTTCGAGCCTCAAATGAAGCTTGAAGTTCACAATGCTCAATAAATGTGGATTCAAAGTTATTTCAGCTCCCTTCAAAAATTGGGCTTTTTATTTCCATGATATCTTAGTTCGTATGTGGTGTAGATCGACAATATTTTTTTTTAAATTAAATCTTAATCATTTCTCTAGAATATGCATTACTCGCTTCTCTGTTTGTCTTCGTATATTAGGAAAAAAACTGGTGAGCTGTAATTTCATGAAAATCTGGAAAAACGATTTTATTTCCATGATATCTCCGTCAATTTTTGGGATAAATGTATGAAATTTTCAGTATACATGCGGAATATTATTTTGCAGATTGTGTATTATACGCTTTTCCGTTTTTCTGCGTATATTAGGAAAAAAACCTTGTTGAAAATATGACCAATAAAGTTCCTACTTTATAATTTATGTAAAAACTGAGGAGGCAATAAACAAACAAACTGATCAATACACATTCTGGAAAATATTATTTGGCATGTAAACTGAAAATTTCATACATTTATCCCGAGAATTGACAGAGATATCATAGAAATAAAATCGTTTGTCCAGATTTTCATTAAATTATAGCTCACCAGGTTTTGTCCTAATATACGAAGAAAAACAGAAAAGCGAGTAATACACATTCTAGAGAAATGATTGAGCTTTAATTTGAAAAAAAAATTGTTGATCCACGCCGTATAAGAACTGAGATAACATGGAAATAGAAAGCCCAATTTTTGAAGGGAGCTCGCGAGCTCGGACGTGGACTATTCCCAACAAACAATGACTCAATTTGAATATTAATTATTCCCAACAAGCAATGGTTGGAAACCATTGGAATATTTTAATATGCAGAGTGAGCTAGAAGTCTCCTAGCTCTACTTCTGTTACTACTTGTCAAATGTCAAAAAATGACAGCTTCAAAAGTGACATCTACCGAAATAGCGAGCTATTCGAAATAACACCTCTTATTGGAAAACCCTTTCTCTACAGGGAGGATTTTGTAGTCGAGCAGCACCTGTACCTACTATTCCTGCAGTGTTTGTGTACAACAGCCGAATATTTCCCTTATAAATTCTAGGAATAAGGAAACTTTCAGCATTCCTTTCCAGACGGCGGGGTACAGCAGCTGAACTAAGGTAGATTTAATTTCTGTAATTGCCCAAAGAAGCGTTTCCAGCACACGTAAATGAGTACGCAAACTTGGAATCCAACTTTATATCTTCTTTGTGTGCCAGCGTCGGAATTGCCGCGGAAGCGTCGCCATTGTGAGGAAATAGTGATATCGTTTGTATTCGAGATCCCCAGAGCGGGTCCTTCCTCCTCCTCTTCAGGGCATCGGTTGCAGGACATTGCAACAATGGAAGCGATTACATTGTTTGGAGGTTTTGGCGTGGGACGCTTCGAGGTTTTCGATTTGTTGGCGTCGAAACGTTCGCCGTGTTTTGTGCGGGAGAAAGGGGGGTTTTTGTCCGGGAGGATTATTTTCCTTTGAAAGCCGGATATTCGGCTGTCTTGGCCGCACTTTTTGGCTCGAACGAGCCGTTCGCGAATAGAAATTCGAATTGGGATGGATTCATCATTTCAGGACAAAATCGTGAAATCATGGGGTATTTGCATTATTTCGGTGGCCCCTCAGATTCCCAGATACGACCTCATGAAAACCAGCAGATATGTTTTCTCATAGTGATAAAACTTTAAATTGAAAAAAACACTTTTAAATTAAGATTGAAGCCAATTTCCTTTTAGTTGAAAGATATAATTTTATGACATTAATGTTTTAATAGTAGGTACATCGTTTACCGGGTATTAGAATCCACAATGGTAAGAACCAATTAATTTTCACTAATCGACGGCTAAAACAAACCTTAATATATTGTCGTTGATAAAAATGGATATTTATCATTTCGAATAGAAAATTCAAGGAAATAAATTTTGCGAAAACAACACATTGTTGTAATATTATTCACAAAAAAAACGGTGAATTCTGAAAGAAAGATGACATAGACGTTTGATCAACTAAATGATAGACTTCAATACTGGAATGAAGAAACTTAAAAATATTTGTTCGTTTTTATGGTGGAAATGATATAATATAATCAAAGATGAAGGGAAATATCCTTTTCTTTCATTGAATATTTTTTTCCGCAAATCGCTAGGAAATTTTGACATTCCTAACAAAATTTATCATAGAAAGTGTCAAGATTTCCCAACTGTTAGGAAATATTCATTTTCTTACTGTAAGGAAATGATATTTCCTTACAGTTGTCAGTGTTCTACAAAATGCATATTCGTACTTTTCTCTAGATTTCTTTGGCAATAATTCTAATGAAGCAGTCTTCACTGCCTCAACCAGCTCTGGAGGAGTCCCAGAAATGGAAAATTCATCATCACTTATTATTTTACACTGTTTTGTCTTCGAAAAGACGAGCAATTAAATATTTAATATTCGTCAAGTTTGACGATTCAATATTGATACGTGTCCATAGAAACGCAACCAATTCCATTCCGAATTTCAAAGCTTCATTTATTGATGAATGGAATAATTCGCGATTTTGTTCAAAATTGATTAGAATCTGTCGAATTTCAAACGATTTGCGGAAAAAAAGTATGTTTACCTCGTAGGAAAAGCCACATTCCTGGACTCTGTGTGGCTAATCTTCACAATCGTCCAGGAATGTGAGGCTTTTCCTATCATGGAATTGAATTTCTTTTAAATGACACGCCCCGTAGGTATCTCCTCTCAGATTACTGGTGAAGGAAAGAGAGAGTATTTTTCAGCCAGTGTGAGATCTAGTTCAGGGTAGGGTTTCTTATTATATTCCCTGCGCCCCAATATTTGTTCTATTAGGAGGGGTTTATACCGTCCGACGTTCAGTTCAGAACGCGATTCGGGATTTCTTACGATAGGGACCAGCGATTTATATTGGGTTTTCACTATTATTCAATTTGAAGAGTTCTTCAAGTGGGAAAGTTCATAACTTTTTTTCGTCGGAAAAAAAAACATTGATTTTTTTTTCACTCGACGAAAAAAAAAGTTATGAACTTTCCCACTTGAAGAACTCTTCAAATTGAATAATAGTGAGAACCTCATGTAAATCGGTGGTCTCTATCGTGAGAAATCCCGAATCGCGTTTTGAACTGAACGCTGAATAATCCAATGAATAAAAATTAATGCACTGCACTGCCATCTGGCGGTATACGTTTCTTATATTGAAGGCGAAAGACTCTTAATTCCTTCAGTTTCCGTTTTTTCTGTAAGAAAGCTCTAGATAAGTGTAATTAACACCCACCAAATCATCCTTTTTTCCAAGCAAGTCAAAACTGTATCACTTTCAATCGGGATACTCCGAAAAGGCGAAATAATCACCGGCATCAACGACGCCCTCGAACTTGTTGATGTAATTCCTAAAAACTACGGCGGCCTCGTAGAGCGCGACGTGTCGAAATCCGGCGATAATTGGCGCAAAGTTCAGTCTCACCGGGGACGGCGGGACGGTCCTGGGGGCGGCAGACGAATCAATACATAATTATGGGATCGTTTGGCATTCACAGTGTCGCCGGTAAGGTTCCAGGTAAGCGGGGATCCGGCTGCACATTCTCGCCGAATACAAAGGCCGTATTTGCATTTGCGGCGGTGCTGCCGATTGCATTTGGGGTTTGCTAGTTGGCGAAACGCCCAGGTGGGCCCTCCGAGTCGCCCGAGCTGAATCTGAGCTCGCGGATCCGAGTTACGAATGCAACAGAATGCGATAATGAAATGCCGCTTCCTATCCAGACAGTCTGATGCGATATGATCCTTGCCGGAACAATGCCGCCGGAATGAAGCTCGTTAATTGACGGGGAGCCGCAGGGGTCTAGTTGTGGTCCCGCCCATTCCCCAAATTAACGGTTTCTCTCTACTTTTTGATACAGAATAGATTCCTTACATCAAAAGGAGTAAATTTTACATGTGCCATTTTTCTAAATTCGGTTTCGTTCGGAAGTTACAGGGTGTTGAGTATCCATCATAAAACAATTTTCTTCCCATATCTTCGGGATCTCCTCTTGGAATGAATTGAATTCGAGTTAAGAGATTACTTATGGTGTATATTCCTCAATGAGTACTTGTTGAATATTTCGAGCGCTCGTTTTACTTGTCAGTATTTTCGAATTGTGAGCTGGGTATGGTGGCAAACGACTAGGTTGGACTCACTGTTCAGGAGTCCTGGGTCGAATTCAATAATTATGTCCTGTCAAGCTTCATGCAGAATTATATCAAATGATTCCTATATTTGACGATTTTATAGTTATAGTGAAAAGGTGTTACAGTTCAATGCGACCTCAAGGTCTATTGTGCACCCTATCAGAGCTGTTATCATCGCGCCTCCTACAGCTCGCCCTCCAGATCAAGAGATTTGATGAAATCCAGTATCTGGGGCTAACTGAGGATAACTCCCCACTTCTACAAGTTTCTTGTCCAAAGCACTTTTTCCTTTGGCTTGCAATGGTATAGCATTCCGTGACCAGGTGAAAAGGAGTTTCTTCCTCCTCCCCACAGAATCTACGCTCATCAGTGTCCGATAAACCCATTCTCAACAGATGCTTCTTTAGGCGACAATGTCCTGTGAGAAAGCCAGTGAGTAAGTGAAGTTGGTTTTTACTGAGATCCAGATATTTTTTGGATCTAACAGTTTCAAAGTTCCGAAGGAACTTTTTGGAGTGATCCATCCCTGGGAGATTCCGCCAGAGTTTTTCTCTTTCGGTTTTCTCCTTCAGCATAAACTCCTTCTTATCGGTGCATTTTCCTATACCACATAAGGGTTTTGGGCCAGTGAGTGGCGTTTGTTCGCTCTTTCTGGCCAGTGTATTGGCCTCTTCGTTTCCTACGATTCCCGAATGACCGGGAACCCAGATTAAAAAGACCTTATTCTTCTTGCCTACCTCATTGAGTTTGTTTCGGCATTCCCAAATCAGCTTTGAGTCAATGAGGTAGGAGCTCAGTGCTTTAATAGTAGCTTGACTATCTGTATGAATAGCTATATCGCACTTCTGATAGTTTCTTTCTAGATTTATATCTAGACATCTTCCGATTGCAAGTATTTCCGTTTGAAGGACGCTTGTACAGGAGCCTAACGATAGTGCACACTTGGTACTTGTCCCAGCGCCAGCTCCTGTAGCGGTTTTAGAACCATCTATATACCATTTCATTGTATTTTCTTTGAGATTGTAGTTGGTGTATTGACGATGTTATATCGATGAAAATTCATCTATAAAAGAGAGGAAGCAATTAACCTTCCGGAGAATTGTTGGTTATTGTTTGAAAATATCAACAATGATTCCAATTTCATGTAAAGAGTTCTGATAGATTTCGCAGAAATCATTTGAAGCCATCCGCTTCAAATTTGAAACTATGCAGGCAGTGGCGCACCGAGGGGGGGGGCTGTCGGGCTGCAGCCCCCCCCCCGAGCTCAAAAATAAAGGATTGTTTTCGTCGTTTTTGAGTTTTTTTTTATGTAAAAAACTGATTACTCTCGAGCAGCCCCCCCCCGAATGAAATTTCTGGGTGCGCCACTGTATGCAGGATAAACAATGCCCCAGTAGCGCATCGATTTCATCAAATATTAAAGGGGACGTTTGCCATTTTTTGGTTCGCCCTTGAAATATTGATAAGATGGAAGATAATGTGAAAGACACGAGAAAGAGATTTATTGAGGTCCATTTTGTCTCGAACCTTTTCTTCTTCTTTGTGGATGGAATTATGTATAATTGAAGAACAGAGTTATAACCTATGACCCTAGGTATCAAAATTTATAAGCCTCATCGCCATTTCTAGTTGAATCAACTATAAATGACGGTAATACAAACATAATCCAAGGGAGAAAGCGATGAAAATCATAATGACTCCTGACCCATTTAATTAACATCAATTTAACATAGCTGCGAAGTCTAAAGGAGCGTTTATAAATCAGACACAAAGTGTGTATACAGCAGCAGAAGTATCCAGAGCTTCTAGTTGTGAAATATGTTCCACCCTGCGTTCACGCACTCTCAGCTGCTTTTAAGGTTCCCGACAAATTTTGGTGCACTGCAGTCTTCTTAAAAGGACCACCATCACGTAGTCTGAACAGGCAGAAGGATAGACAACGACAAAACCCACCCTGTTTTATTAGATTCGCCGACAATGTGCAGGGTGTCTCACAAGTGGACGAAATTCGAAATTAGTAGATGGATCGAGTTTCAAACATGTTGAATCATTGGTAACTCGATGATTTGGGCCGTGTAGATAATTTTTTTTCGTCATACCTCTTTTTGGTTTTGTAATTATTGTATATAAATGAAGTTTTCTATCTCCGATCGAAAAGGCAGTTTTCTGGGCCAAATTTCAATGAAAATGAATGAAACTACTAATGAAAGGTTGATCTTTGTCTTGTGGATATGTTTCAGCAGTATATTCGCCACACGAACCTTTTATGAATTCAAAATTTTTCCTCGTACTTCTCTAGCAAAAGATACAGCTTTTTCTATCGAAGTTCCTTCAAAGTATTCATTGGTACGTCAAATTCATTGCGTTCTTTGTTTCGAGTTGTCCAATCTTGGTATACATTTTGCGTCGTATAAATTTCTCTACATGTACGGGTCTCTTTCATTTGGTTAATTGTAAAAATTAATCCCGCTGCGGTAGATTCTCTGTCCAGTTCCGCACCCGTGGGGAATTATAAACATGAAATGGGGATTAAAACAGACAATCTAACTTTTTCGCAATTAGGCAACAATGGCGTACAATTTCGAGGCCGGGGAAATTTTATTTTTAATATAGTAAATTAATCTAGTTAGCGAATGGAAAGTTTCGCGAATTCGCCTGGATATTTTTCACGGTTTCTGCCTCCTAGAACGAAACGTTCAAAGACATTCTGAACGCCTAAACGAATACACTGTAGCAAAGGTTCGGATAGCTCTCAAACAGACAAAGCAGTAAAAAGGATTGAAACCTGTAACGTCACTTGCATCATTACACATTCAAATATCCCAATTTCCCTCAAGATAATCCACAACAATCCCTGAACCGAAATTCACGAACAAAATACGTCCACACATTCTAAATCCTTTCTAAATCATCACAACCGTTCTCCCCGAGGTTGAAAACCTCAGAATCGCAATATGAACCTTTTGTTTACATACTGAAGCTGGAGTGTTCCCCAAATGAGGCCCTCCCGACTGTTTTATGTGCTGCTGTCTGCAGACAGTATTATATTTCAGTCAATCAATAGCCCTTGCGTTCTACGTAATTCGAAGCTTTTTGTCCCACTACCAACTTGAGCCTGTTAGGTCTCATATTCATTGTATATGCTCAGGGTGGCTGGGATCTCACAGTCACGTGGTTATTGGAGATATGAGATTGCACAACCTTCTCCAATATTAGGCAGAGGAAATGTTAAAATAAAACATAGGTCGGTTGGTTCATCTCCTACCCTTTGTACATGTTAAGTTTAAGCATTGCAGATGGCAGGCAAACATGCACAATAAACAATGGGAGTCTCTTCTTTCCTTTTCATGTTGCTTATACAGGGTCTTTCACGAGGAACCTCACCCATATTTATACGGGAAACTACTGAACGTATTTTCATGAAATTCAGCACTTATAAGTATTTCACGATGCTGATGAAATCTAAAATATTTTCAAGGCATGAGCACCTCCGGTTTTTCCGGAAATGACGTCAACTTTTGTTTTTCAAATTAGGACACCATTTTTTTATTGCAGAAATAGATTCCTTAGAAAATTTCAAGTTATTTCGATGTAACATTTTTCAGTTTTGGTTGAAAAATTCTCTCTGAGCGGGAAAATTCGAAAAAAGAAATCGAAAATAGAGCTCCGCTGAAACAAGAATAACTTCGAGGTTTTTGGATGGAAAATTTTCATTTTTGGGATTTTTCAAATGTAAGATTGATGTATCCACTTTAAAAATGGATATTTTCTGAGTTATTTTCCACTTTAGGGCAAGGGTGTGATGCATACACTCACATTATTTTTTAACGTAGATTCAGTATCTGCCATAAAAAAATGGGGTTCTAATTTGAAAAAATTGATTTTTCACGATTTTGTCATCCCTAACTTTGAAAGCGATTTTTTAACCCCCTGTATCATGAATCGCGATTTCGATTGTTAAAGTGGATACATCAATCTTACATCTTGAAAAATCCCAAAAATGAAAATTTTCCATCCAAAAACCTCGAAGTTATTCTTGTTTCAGCGGAGCTCTATTTTCAATTTTTTTTTCGAATTTTCCCGCTCAGAGAGAATTTTCCAACCAAAACTGAAAAATGTTACATCAAAATAACTTGACATTTTCTAAGGAATCTATTTCTGCAATAAAAAAATGGTGTCCTAATTTGAAAAACGGAAACTGACGTCATTTCCGGATAAACCGGAGGTGCTCATGCCTTGAAAATATTTTAGATTTCATCAGCATCGTGAAATACTTATAAGTGCTGAATTTCATGAAAATACGTTCAGTAGTTTTCCGTATAAATATGGGTGAGGTTCCTCGTGAAAGACCCTGTAGATTTCCAATTTCTTCATCTTCAGAGAATTATATCAGAGACGTAATTAGCCCAATTTTTTTTCAAATGGCTATATCTTTTCAACAGAACCGAATTCGGAAAAATGGAAAATGAAAAAAGGTTTCTTTTGACCTCAAGAATCTTCAGTTGAAATATATGTACAAGTCAAAGACTCAACCAGTATGTGAGCCTGAATAACTGTCTGTTGGAACATTTACAACAAGCATTTATTTTCATTAACTTCAACTCGGAAGAGAATCAAAAAGGGAAGACTCCCATTGTTCGTAGTGCATGGTTGCCTGCCATCAACAAATTCAATTCTTTTAATTTGTAGATTTCGAATAGTTTGCTTCACTCCTCAGGCTTCAAGTAGTCTCAATTTCAAGTTATATTGAATCAAGGATATCGAGGTCCTAGGGCGCTGAAACGAAATGTTGGCATCGGCGTTTCCAGAGCACAGAACTTCGAGACACAGATAACACTCATCGCGTGGGCTCTCATAAAACTTTCAGTACAGTTTCAGAGGGCGAAAATAACCTCTTCTGGGTCCTCTCGCAGAAATTACTGGAAGTTGGGGAATCCTTGAGCGCTCCGAAACATTCGTCCTTTTTGATAACGAACTCGTCCGTGCAAGGCTGACTCGATGCCGTGATATTCCGAAGGCGGGTGCTACTTGCGATGTTTGACTAAATCCGTTGAGTCTCTCCGAGAGACGATGTTTCCTAATGACCTAACGTATCAGATGGGAGGATGCAAGGACTTCCATTCCAAGGGGGGAGATAGTGAAGATGGGCCATTCTGTATTGCAAGAATTCGATAAGAACGGGGTGTTGGAGGAAACAAAAGAAACATACTCCATTGGAGATTTGCTAATTTGTTTCTTCGGCTGTTTAAATAAAGAATTTGAACTGTCGAACTTTTTATTGCAACCCTAACAATGCTCTTTCAAAATTGACGTCACAATCAAATATGCCTCATCCACTATTTCAAGATTAATTTTTTAAATCTCCATTCTCAGCACTCCACCCTGTATAATGAGAAAATCAATTCAGATATCCGATTCGTTCATTAATAAATCAAAACGAAAATGTTCAATTTCTAAATTAATATTTCATGAGATCTTGTTACGTCTCGAAGTGAGAAAGACAACCGGAAATATTTACATATATTCCATTAAAACCGGAACCTCGATGTTATTGGCTCAAGCCTCGTAACAGACTGAAGTGTTTTCCGCTGGGAAAATCGACCTCTGAGCGTCTGCATCTGATGGCCGGAATTATCCAGCCATTCTACTTTTATTTTCGTCCTTATTCCAGCTAGCAACCAGCTTTTCGCGTTCAATAATTAAGGCCATCATATTTCCGAATTTCCACTCCGATATTTCACCTGAGTTTATGTGCCAGACGGGTATTTATCGTTAATTTGAGGGCTCATTTGTGGCGAGCATTTCGATTGGGTACTTTTTCAATCGTGGCATTTTTTATAAAGGAATTAATTTTTCTACGAAAATAATTATTTCCCCCTGGAGAATTATTTCAGCCGAACGACACAAAGCATATTATGACACTATCAAAATCCGATAAGTATAGATTCTGAGACTGCCCCCACCCCCACAAAATAAAAATTAATTGAAGTCTCAATTTTAACTGGCGCCTGCAACATTCTGTATCGCCAATCTCAAAACTAACAAAATCCTCGCCTTAAAATGTTCTCTCCGGCCAACGATTCTTATTTCATCGTTCTACCCTTATCCTAATTGGATATCAGGAAAGAAACTCCCCAAAAACAATCCATCAATACTCAACTTTCGGACATCATAATCAATCAGGAATATTGATGATGAATATTCCTAATGTCTATATTCTCAATTTTCCGAATAATCCAGTTGAGTGCTTTCGATTTCACGAAAATGGAAAAATAATTCTCCTCATTGAGGGGAAATATATAGAAGAGAACAATGTGACTTCTGTGTCAAATTTTCCATTCAAAATTTTATTTCGAATACAAAAAAATGTAGTTTACATAAGATAAATTTTTATATTTTTTCCTGATGTTATCACAGTGGTTTTTCAATTTTTCCAACACGTTTGTGCAAGTCTAAAGACCAACAAAAGAGGTTACCATCGTTTTTATATTCCTCAATATCATTTTATTTTTATTTATTTTATTTATTCATTTCAATTTCTAGGAAGTAATTCGGATATAAAATAAATAGAATAGGACCTAGTACTGTTCCTTGTGGTATCTCTATCTTAATTTCGATTTGATCACTGTATATGTTCGACTTTTTGCAAAATTGATATTCTCGTGTGACCAAGGGTTGCTTTTTCAAGGGGAGTCAATTGGGTCAGTATAGAAAGCTAAAGGAACATGTTGCAATGTTATTTCTTCAGTCAATTGCATGCCCTAGACATTAATGATTTGGTTCAAAGGCCAAACAGCGGGTGTAAATATCGACTTATTGAAATCGAGTATGGACCTGTTGATTGGCCGCCTAGATCGTGTGATTTAACGTCTCCTGACTTTTTAACAGGGCTATGTTAAGTTATTGGTCTATTCCAATTTGATAGCATGGTGTTGAGAGTCAATATTGAACGGGGCTAGCAGCAGTTTACGTGGAAATGAGTGGCTGAGTTGTTTGAGAGGCAACGATAAAATTTAAGGAATATCTTGAATGGGTTGCTTTCATTGAAAAAAAAAGAAAGAAAGACCACAGAGTTGAATCGAAAGAGTTTGCAGACTTTCAAGTTTGGATATTCAATTTTTAAGGATAGCAATTTGATGGAAGGTACCTGTTGTGTGAAGGAAAAAAGGGACGTCCTGGCTGAGGCCAGATGACACGCTGCCCTGTCTCGGCTTCTCAGATCTAGTCGGTCTAGCAGACAGCATCGATCGCCAGCTCACGGCCTACCGACATCGTGACAGAACAGCCGAGAGCCGGATACCATCTGGAAACTGCCGGTACACAACACACAACAAAGTACAGAACCACAGAATTTACGAAAAAAACCACCGGAACGTCACCGAACCAAACCACCTGACAGAGTCGCAGAGCTGCAAAGTCCCGAGTGCTGTCTGAAAAGTTCGTCGTTTAGGTTAGGTTAGTCGTCGGCGTGTCGCAGGGATGAACGGAGTCGCTCTTCGCCAGTTCATGCCATCACACTGAGTCCTGCTATCAGATGAGGAGGAGAGAAAGGGCAGGAGTTGTAAGCCGGGAGCTGGGGGTGTTGTAACTGTTGCTCCCGGGCTATTTTCCACGCGATTGGGGGCTGGAGGAGGTATTCAACTTCGTCGAGTTTTTTCCGAAAACTAGACTCGAGTTTTGGATCGAGGAATGTTCACCAGTGGATAGGTCTTGTCCGAACTTGCAGTACGTAACTCAGGAGGTCACTAGTTGCCATGTTTTCGAATCCATTTCAATGAGAAATATTAATAACACTTTGGAAATTTTTCCTATTTGCATTTGAATGGTTACATTTTATGCAGCACTTCACTAGTAACCCATAGATTTGGGAGTGCCGAAGAAAAAAAATATAGGCAAGAACAGCAAGGTCTCTTCAATCTGGGTTCTTGATCACTCAGGAATCAAAGGGAACGAAGAGACCAACACACTAGTCAGAATGGGAGCACAAACTCCACCAATTGGCCTAGAACCTTTCTGTGGAATAGGCACATGAACGTATAAGAGACAGTTTTTGGAGAAGGAAGAAACTGGTAGAGAAGCACTCAGGAGTAGTCTGCCAGGAATGGGTCATTCCAAAAAGTTCCTTCAAGATTTCGGAACAGTAAGAACCAAGAGTTATTTGGGTCTTAATAAGAAAAAGATTCGGCTGCTCACTGGCTCTTAGGAAGCATATGAGGACTGTTTTGTACCTTGATTAGTTTACCAAGGTTGTTCTAGTTTTATTTTTGTACCGTGATTGTTTTATCAGGATAATGGTTTTCTTGCTCTGCTTCTGGTTGATGAATGCTGGTGATCCTTGTTAATCTCGATGATTAACTGTTGTGACTTCACAACCGATGTAGAGGGGTGTATCAAACCATAAGCACCCTATGGTAATCTTGATGATTACTGTTATAAGTTGTTATCCGTACTGAGCTAACAACTACTGAGAGGATGAGGACGTGGTGAAATGTGAACGTACTCTCAACAAACAACAAACTGTATTTTGTTGTTACCTCAACTTAGATGAAAAGCATGAAACGATTATACAAGTAATATGTATGAAATTATAAACTCGACCTTTTATATGAAAATGTATAGCAAAGAAGAATTATGATGTACCTTCTATATGAAAATGTATAGCAAGGGAGCAAAGTGATACGATTACTTAGTAATTACTTATTATTTACCGACGATTATAAATTACAACTCAATCATTACTGTTCGATTACTCTACTTTACTGACTGCTTGTCTCTGTAACATAGGGTTTTAAAGACAAGCTGGAAAATAAGGGAGGTTCATTTCCTTTAAATAAAAGTGGGAAAAATCAACAGTTGATTGGGTGTGGGAATCGAAAAACTTCTCGTTAAGCCAACAAAGTGCTCTCATTTGCCATTTTTGACTATAAATGATATATGATGATTGTGGATGATGATGATGATTTAGTTATATAGTTATAGCTAACAGAGCTGTTATCATCGCGCCTCTTACAGCTCGCCCTTCAGTTCCAGAGATTTGATGAAATTCATAATCTGGGATGGCTTCAAGGAGGATAACTCCCCACTTCTACAAGTTTCTTGTCCAAAGCACTCTTTCCTTTGGCTTGCAATGGCATAACATTCCGTCACCAGGTGAAAAGGAGTTTCTTCTTCCTCCCCACAGAATCTACACTCATCAGTGTCCGATGAACCCTTTCTCAACAGATGCTTCGTTAGGCGACAATGTCCTGTGAGAAAGCCAGTGAGTAAGTGAAGTTGGGTTTTACTGAGATCCAGATATTTTTTGGATCTAGCAGTTTCAAAGTTCCGGAGGAACTTTTTGGAGTGATCCATCCCTAGGAGATTCCGCCAGAGTTTTTCTCTTTCGGTTCTCTCCTTCAGCATAAACTCCTTCTTATAGGTGCATTTTCCTATACCACAGAAGGGTTCTGGGTCAGTGAGTGGCGTTTGTGCGCTCTTTCTGGCCAGTGTATTGGCCTCTTCGTTTCCTACGATTCCCGAATGACCGGTAACCCAGATTATAAAGACCTTATCCTTCCTGCCTACCTCATTGAGTTTGTTTCGGCACTCCCAAATCAGCTTTGAATCAATGACGTAAGAGCTCAGTGCTTTAATAGCAGCTTGACTATCTGTATGAATAGCTATATCGCACTTCTGATAGTTTATTTCTAGATTTATATCTAGACATCTTCCGATTGCGAGTATTTCCGTTTGAAGGACGCTTGTACAGGAGCCTAACGATAGTGCACACTTGGTACTTGTCCCGTAAATCCCAGCGCCTGCTCCTGTAGCGGTTTTGGAACCATCTGTATACCCTTTTATTGTATTTTCTTTGAGATTATAGTTGGTGTATTCCCTTTCCCAATCCTCTCTTTTGCTAAGCAATGTACTGAAGTTTTTCTCAGTGCTTACTTTCTTGATCATTACATCACGACGAAGAGAGTTTGGGAACCTCTGATCTGATATAAAGTTTCCTTACTCGGTCGCAAAGTTCATCCCCCTCCAGATTTCTAAATCCAGACGGTCAGTCCCGAATCTCCACGTATCACGAACCGGGTCAGTCAGATTCCTAATTAAGTCAGTTATTATAAAACTAACCCTTCGTGGCCGTCCCTTCTATACCAATTTCCCCCCCTGTCCGCCCTCGTTCTCCCACCGGACCCGAACCTGCATGTTCGCGGGCCGTGTTCGTTTGTCACGCTGCGAAATCACATCAGCCCTTTCTGAGGATCAGACCCCGCTTGTTCTGAATCTCCGGACACTGTTCTGGTTTCAAATTTAATAGAGTCGGGGGTGTAGGGAGGTTCGACGGGGGCGAACAACGTGCGAAAAAACGTGGTTCCCTGTGGAATCGGAACGGAGTGATATATAATGCCGGCCTAACGGTTTGCGTCCATTCCCGAAGTGGATGTTATTGGAAATTGAGTTATTTAGGGGAATTTTCGAATGTTGGGTTAATTGGTTCTTGTAGGAACGATTTTGGTGGACGGTGCGCTGGAATTGTCACACGATAGCTTCAGTTCCCGATAGGGAAAATGAGTCGCGAGTCCTTCTTGCTGTGAAGAAGATCCACGTAGCTAACAAAGACAAATTTGTGAAAAGTGGTTAAAACTGAGAGATCAGAAGAAAGATTCTGTAACTGGGTGTAGAGGAGTTTCCTTCTCTTCATTACAGGATCTAAACTGGTCAGTTTCTGGCAAGCCCATGGCGTCTCATTGCTTCTCACTTCGCAACATCTGGACTAGATAAATTCCCTTTACTTTGTCCACAAGACAATGTCCTATGAGGAAGCCGGTGAGGACTTGCATCTTATTCCTACTAGGATCCAAATGATTCTTGGTTCTCACAGCTCCGAAATCCCGAAGAATCTTCCTGGACGATTCTTCCAGTTTCTTCTCTCTCCAAGACCTCTTGCATAGGTGCATTTGCCTATGCCACAGATGATTCAGAGCCAGTAAGTAGTGTTTGTGCTTCCTCTCTGACTGTTGTGTTGGCCTCTTCGTTTTTTTATTCCTGAGTAACCAGGAATCCAGACAAAAGAGACCTTGTTGTTCTTGCCTATTTCATTAAGTCATATCACCATCGGTTTTTTTGTTAATTGAGAACATATCACCGACAAATTCAGAAAACAACCTCCCAAAACTCCCAAACTCTTCCGTGACACAAATACCCATCGATCCGATACAAGTTTCAGACTTTCCATCTGATATTAAATACACCCCTCTCGGATGCACCCCTTTATCGAACGACCACCCCTTCTCGACACGAAGGGATGCTTATTTCTGCACACCTGACTACCTCAACTCCATAAATCACCCTTTTGTGCTAAGAATTCGACGATATTGTTGCCGGCCTCCCAGACTCGTCCCACTTACTCCCAACTTTTACGACGTTCCCGATAAGTTGTCTATTGATGATCGCATCACACGGGCGGGAGGCGTTCCAGTTTTCCACCTACGTGCATTGAGGAGACGGGAATTGGATCTGAAGTTTACTATGTTGCCGGTGCATGGAAGAGCAGTTTGGCGTTGTGAAGTTTTGGGACAGACGATGGAATAGTTGGCATAGGCACCGTATTATCCATGCATTACACGACACCCTGTATATCAAGGTATATTAATACCAAGTAGGAGCTGGAACATGCAATCCTTTTCCCAAAAAAGCTACTAAGTTTAATGTCACCCCCGAAATAATGGAAAAGCATCTTTATTTGCATTTTTGAAACGTCTTCAGAACGTTATAGAAAAAATACTGATATTGTGGCCAATTTCACATAAATAGGTATGCTATGAAAACAAGTGATTCTATATGAGTAGCATCAAAAACCTTCAGGCTCCAAAAAAACCCATGCATCAACTATGGGGTGTTTTTTTTTAAGTGATAGAAGTTTAAATTAAATTACAACACATTTAAATCTAGATTGAAGCCAAATATTTTTTTAATTTGAAAGATAATTTTATGACATTTATGTTTCAAAAATAATTTCTCCATTTCAGTATCGTAATGAGTTCATTACAGTACTAAAAACAGTGCTGTAATGAACTCATTACAGCACTGTTTTCAGTTATATTTTTCGTTTCGTGGTTGTCAGCAAGGGCTTCCGATCCTATCAATTTTCAACTCACGTCAATTTGGAAATGTCAATTTCGCAACAGTCACCAACTGCCAAGATACAATACAAAACTCACTAGGATGTATAATATCTGTCGCAAAATGTCAAGCGAATTGAAAACACGAGAATTTCTAGTGAAACTTTTTTCAAAATAATCAAAAATGGAGCTTCAAAAGAATCGCAAAAGAGGCTCGCGTTCGTCCGGAAACGGTATCAAGAGTTTTTAAGCGCTTCAACGAAGATCTTACAGGGAAGGAACCGGGAAGAAAAAGGGGTTTTATAGCCCAAAAAGTGAAGAAAGCCATCAGCCTTTTTCAGAAGAATCCTAACCTTTCAGGACGGAAAGTGGCCCAAATAGTGGGTTGTTCGCAGTCAACCGTTCAGAAAATCAAGTCGCGTTGTGGGCTTAGAACATACAAAGTGCAGAAAGTGCCAGACAGGAACGCTGTGAAGAATCAAGAAGCGAAATCAAGAGCAAAAAAATTAAATAATGATTTCTTGAAAAATTTTTCCTGTTGCGTGATGGACGACGAAACCTATGTCTTGGCTGATTTCTCGCAACTTCCTGGTCAGGAATTTTATACTGCAGATTCTCGTGGAAATGTTGACGAACAATTTCGCGTGAAGAAACAAGCAAAGTTTCCTTAAAAATTCCTGGTTTGGTAAGCAATTTGCACTTGTGGGAAAAGGAGCAAATTTTTCGTTGGCCAAGGCTCTGTTGACTCGAAGATATACATCGAGGAATGCTTGAAGAAGCGACTTTAACCATATTTACGTGAGCACGATGTGTCAACAATCTTTTGGCCAGATTTAAGCTTCATGCCACTACAGCAAGGCCACCAAGGAATGGTACGAACTAATGAGGTGGTTTTTGTCCCCAAAGAGGCCAATCCACCAAATTGCCCAGAACTCAGGCCAATCGAAAGATATTGGGCCCTGGTAAAAGAGAATTGAAGAAGACTAAGAAATCAACGAAAACATTAACGGAATTCAAGCAAAAGTGGAAGACAGCTTCCCAGAAAGTGACTGAAAACACTATACCTAAGAAGCATGAGGGGAAGAATTCCAGAAAAAAAACCATGAATTTTGTAAAAAATAGTTTTGGTTTTTTTGTTGTAAAAACAGTTTTCATTAGAATTAGAAGATGATTCGAAAATGAGTTTGATTTTCGAAATCGGTCCAGTGGTTCAAAAGATATAAGCGTTTTTGTGAAAGCGAATTTATTCTCGTTCAGTCCTTACTATTCTGACATATTTATTTATTTATTTATTTTTTGTAATATTCAAGTTTGTTGCTTTTCGGCAATTTCGCTCATGACATTTTTCCAAAATCACTCGCCTGATGGCTCGTGATTTTGATACAAATTTCATTTACGAAATTGCCGAAAAGCAACAAACTTTCATTTTACAATCGAGAAATTTTGCTGGCAAAATTTCATCTCTAGTGGTAAAGTGGTATTATATATGATAATTTTTCAATGCTTACTGAACAGAAATGCCAAAACAACATGGCTTCTAGTTTTTATCAAATCAAAGTTATCCCTATCGAAAATTCTATCACTCTAAAAAAACACCCGATAAAAGCTCAAAAACCAAATCGCACCCCCCCATTTCACGCCATTTACCTTTGTGCATCCCGGTGTACTTATCCTTGAGCACCGTAAACTCGTATATCTTCCCGAATTCCTCGAACATAGGTCGCAGGTTCTCCTCCTCCAGATGACGCGGAATCTGGCCCACGAAAAGTTTGATGACGTCGCCGTTCGCTCCATTGCGATGATTCGCGATCGTATTGTGCAACGGGGGTGAGGTGGGGATGAGCATGGTGCAAGCTTTCACCCTCCTAAATTGAAGACCGATCGATAATAATTGAAGGAGACGGTTTTCTCGTCTTCCTCTGGTTCGCAGAAGGGGGTTTGTTGCTCTTGAGAGGGCACTGACCTAGGTTAGAAGTCAGAAGGCTGGTTCAGGTTGTTTTTGGGACGAAGAAGACTCAGGAAGGGTTTTGGACACTGCAGCACTTCACTTTTCAGCTCACTCTTTTATCTTCTCCCACTTAAACAGTTTCTCTTCGTAACACAGCAAAATCTTAGAGGAAAGAAGTGATCGAAACGATTTTCAATTTAACACTAAGTTTTTGGTCACTTTAGCACTTCACTTAGCAGCTAACACTCCTACAGTCACTGCAACTTCATCAGCAGCAATGTCTCCAAAATTGTAGAAAGAATTAAAGTTCCAAAAAGGGAGCACAAATTCCTAACCACAGCAGAATCCAAGTATCTAACCAAGAAAACTAGAATATTCCTCGATAAAAACAGAAACAGTCCATTCACTGCTCTATCTACACCAAAGATGGATGAAAGCTCCAAAATACACGATTAACTTAATAAACAATTGAGCAAATTCAATCAGAACTATCCACTAGTATTTCACAGCTCCAAATTTAACTATTTCAGCCTTGTTCTCAGTCTTATCTTGTGTTATTGCACTCAACGACCACGAAAATTTCCCGATTCACCCGTTTTCAGTCTTTGACGGCGCGGGAAAGTGTTTACCTCACTAGTACGAAAAAGCGGAAAGTTTGTTGTACTAACTAACGAACACAGGACTTCACCTCCACGACACAAAATCAACACTGTGTGAGACAGTGTTGCGGGGTGCTTTCGGAGGGTGATTGCAATTGCAAGTAGGTTGCGTAGCCAATCCTTAGTCACCCTCGTACAATGAGGGATGCAGGGGTGGCTCCCTACGCCCTAAGGCTCTGAGTCATAGCGTCCTACCGTATTTTCCTAGGTCGTCGATTCTATGAATTATGATTTCTTGTTTTCCCATTCATTTGAAGACTGAATGGTATAAGGTTCGATTAATTTCAAGTTATAAATTATAAATAGCTGCAAACATCGATTCTGTTCGAATAAAATACAGGGGAGGTGCAAAAATGTAGATTATTAATAGATGGCACCAGAATGAAGCTTCGCTTCAGTCACACAGGGGGGCCGAATGAAGACGAAAACAGAGACCTCTACAGGAAAAGCGTCGACATTTATAAAAGCGTTCGGACAAATCATTTTTAATAGGGACGCTCTTTTTCTTTATTTTAGACCCCTAAACTGAGGCTTGATTTTTTTTCAAAAGTTGCTACATTTCTTTCAACAATATAATACATTGAAAATGCAGACACAAGGAACAAACCTCAAATTCTTAAAAGCATGTTGGAAACCCTTCAAAATGAATGACAGTCTCATGTTTGACTGACAAGAATAGCTGACAAATTGAAAACAATGTTAGCGAAATTTTTCCTGCAGGTTTTCTTCATGCTATTGCTTTCAGATTCTCACAGTAGAACCAATGAAACATCATTCAACACCCTGACCTCAACACAAAAATCCATAGCATTTGGCAAAGGTGAAAAGAGTAGAACTCAAGACTTTACCACTAGCAAAGAAGATAAGTATAGTGATGAATTGAATAGAACATTATTCAATACCTCAACCTCAACCCAAAAAACGACTGCATTTGCCAGAGGTGAAGATATCACGAATGAAGATAATCGTGATGGATTGAATGGGACCAAATGGACAACTGCTACCACGACACAAAAAGCAATAGAGCCTAGAAGCAGACCTGAAGGTGATGAAACCAAACTCTCAATTCAATTTCCATTTACAGTCAATCAACTTCGAAAGAAGAATGAGAGGAAACAAAAGCAATACAACAAACAGCATCAGATCCAAAATTTCATGAAGAGCGTTCACCAAGAATAGAAAATAGATTGATATCATCATAATTTTTATTACAGAAAACATCACATCTCTAGAGGAAGCACATCGAAATAGCAATAATTGGGAAGGACAAAACTCTTCAACTGTCAGGAAAGAAACGAATAAAATTAATGTAGATGACGACCTAAGTAAAACTTACAGAACCAGTCATATTCACAATATTTTCATACCTTTTGTTTCAGGAAATGATGGAAAGGATACAAATAAAATTAGCACAACCATCAGACAAACTACCTTAACTACAACTCCAAAAACATTTGGGGTTGTTACTTACCGAGGTACTGGATAAGAAACATTATCATTTTCCAAATTTTTCTGTATTCTGGTTTCAGAAAATAACACAGTTCCAAAGGATTCTGCCATTAATGAAAACAACAAAACCCTATTCACAATTGAAAAAACAACAGGAAAGCAAGAAAGTACATTAATAATAATATCAATTTACCAAGTAATTCTCATATTTTATGTTGCAGAAATCAATAGAGACCTTGACGAAAAAATAAATACAACAACTGACATCGAACAAACATCAACAACCGAAAACGAAAATGAAAACTTAACAACAAATACATCAAAAACGAAGAAATCCAGACAATCTATTCTCCTAGACATTAAAAACGAGACCGTTTCTATAGACATCAAAGACTTCCCTTACATCGTGTCCATCCTAAAAGAGATGATCCATTCCTGCTGCGGTACTATAATAAGTAGCTCTTGGGTGTTGACAGCAGCACACTGCCTGACCCTTCCAGGGTCAACCGTCCAAATAGCAGACGTCACTAAAATCGCTGTGGTAGCAGGACAATCCCAGCTGGGTCTTGGCAAGATGCAGGTCAGAAGGGTCAAGAATTTGTATTTGAACAGCCGTTTCGTTAAAAAGATGCTGTTGAACGATATAGGCCTGATAAATTTGTACGAACCGTTCGACCTCAACGAATACGTGAACGTTGTTTCGTTGTCTTCTCCAATCAGCAAACCGTACAAATTCTTCAGTTCTTGTCACGTGGTGTCGTGGACTGTGTACAGGAAGGATTTCTTGAGCTTCGATAAATTATGGGCTGAGGATGAGAAGACGAAGAAGTTATTCCAGGTTCCTGAACTGCAGCTGGTCAATCTGCCGACTATATCTGGAGAAGAATGCTCGAAGAGTATCGAAGCGAAGGAGTAGGTAATATCAAGGGCATTAACCATGAATTAGCCGCCAATTCACTAGGAACATGTGAAGCAAAACTTTTTCGATCCAGGTTCATCACAAGAAACCACATTTGCACGGAATACGGAACCTTTAAGAACGTCTCGTGCGCCACTGACGCTGGAAGCCCCTTGGTCTGCGGTGACAGACAGTACGGAATATTCTCTTGGGGTATTGGTTGCGAAGACATCGACTTACCCGGTGTTTTCACCAAAGTATCGGTCTTCAGAAAATGGATCGATGACGTGAAAAACGCTCCTGAAGGATACGTAACAAGAAACAGAGGCAGTGCTTTGATTCGAGTACGATGCTCTGCCCTCATTCTTTACAGATTTATGGTGAATTTTGATTAGAGGTATTGTAGGTGAGGAATGTATTGGAAATAAAGTTGTGATTGAAGATAAATGTCTTTATTGTCCACTGTCCTTTGTCCACCGTCCACTGTCCACTATCCACTGTCCATTGTCTACTGTCTCTCTACCAACGGCAGTCCCATTATTTATAAGAGAGGTTCTTAAACTGTGGGCAGCGCTATTAGGAAATTCAAAAAAATCTTTCACGAAATTTTATTGAACAAAAATAAAGAATTCTTCGACTAACATGCGCTTGTTTTAAGGCGTACTAAATTAGGTTTCATGTGTCCAGTGCACAGCTTCGCGGATGATAGTACCCTCCATACCGCCTTTTCTTCTAGGGCTCCAATACCAGCCCGCCAAATCAAAAACGAACGAGGAAGAAATGTTAACAACATAAATATGGACTTGGCAACAATTCTTGAATGGGGATCTAATAACTTGGTAGAATTCAACGCAAACAAAACACAAGCATGTCTTTTCTCTAGAAAAGCCGATCTTACTGTGCCCAGCATAAAATTGTCGGGAGTGACCATACCATTGAAATCATCCATTTCGATGCTTGGCATTACTGTCGGCAGTAACCTTTCCTGGGAGAATCACGTGAGATCCATTGCTAAAAGTGCATCCCAAAAACTTGGTTTTCTGTTTCGTGCCAGGAGCTATTTCACCTCAGGTCAGCTGCTTATGATCTACTCGTATAAGGCACAGATTCGACCTGTCCTGGAATACTGTTTCCATATTTGGAGGGCTGCACCTAAACACACCCTAAAACTCTTGGATTCCGTACAAAAAAGGGCAATTCGTCTCGTCGGTGATGCCTCGCTTACAAGCTCGCTCACTTCTCTGGAACACCGTAGAAAAGTGGGCGATCTGTCTCTATTTAGATATTTCCATGGGCGATGCTCTTCTGAATTATCAGCAATCGTTCCCCATCTGGCAGTCTCTTCCAGACTGACCCGTCAAGTTAAGTCTTCACACCCCTTCGTGGTAACTTTGGAGACCTGCAGAACATCTCTCTTCAAAGACTCGTTCATCCAACGAACAGCGAGGCTTTGGAACACATTGCCTAGGGAGGTGTTCCCCGAGGCATATAACATCCAGAAATTCAAGAAGAACACCAATTCCTACCTGCTTGCCCTTGGTTCCCACGATGTTCTCTGAACATTACAGGATATTTCTTTTCGTGAAAACCACAACATAAAAAAAGAGATGATCATTCAAGCATTTTGGCTTTTATAACGACGTAGTTTAGTCCAGAATATTCGACTTTTTGAGAAGCAATTTGGAACATCTATCCGTTGTTCTTCATGCTCTAGTGATCCATCTTCTTCTCTTCTTTGGGGGTCATTCGGTTCAAGGTGGGAAACTGTATAACATAACTAAGAATGAAAACCACATTATCCAGAAATACGTTTCTGCTTTCTCGATACCACCAAAAATGTAGTCCTAAGAATGGATAGCCCTCAAACTTTTTCGCAATAATCTATTAATGACCCTTTCGATGGGGCAATTCGCCTGTTTTCTTTGGTCACGAAGGAAATAACTTGGTTAACTTTCCCCAACGAGGACTAATTAGGGACTCCCTTTCTCCAAGTTTGTTTCAGACGAGGAGGCTAGAGTTTACAACTTTATGAAGAGGACCCTTCCACAAACCGAGCATCTTACTCCAAAAACTATCGAACTTGCGAAAAAAATGTTATGCCTTTCAACGTTGGAGAGCTTTCGAAAACTTTCGGTGGCTCGTTTCGAAGCCACGGCTACATAATTGAGAGAGCCGGTTGGGTAAATATTCCTTGAGGACTCTCTTAATGGAGAATACATACAGAGGCACCCACATAAATTTTCTGATTCTGAAATCGTTGGAGTTGCCAATGGGCATTACAGCGACTGTAATTTCAGCAGGTGTTGTCCAAGAGGAAGATCCACTGATGCCACACGAGCCGAATTAACACAACTTCGCTATCATCGATGGAACGTTGCCGCCATTTCACCCAATTTCCAGGTCGTAAAGGACCGCCAGTAATGGGCTGTGTAAGGGAGGGTATTACCATAAATCATATTTAATACTGGCGAAAATTATTGTGGAGTTATCCTCGACCCAGGCTTTATAGCCTGCCTCATAATACGAATATCGCTGCTTTATCCTCGATGGATTTTGCGGGCTCATTTCGCGGAGATCGCGTCCGAGTATGTAGGAATAGGTCATCAAGAATGTAAGATCCTCGCTTTCGACCGATGATACGGTATAAAACGACCGACAGACTATCTGGAATGATCGTAAAATCACTGTTCGCGATCTGCATATTCCGTGAGGAAAACAGTTTTTGATTTACAAACGATGAAAAATCGGAAAATTTTGACCTTCGCGAAAAAAATCAGAAAATCTAAACTGTTCGACTCTGATGGATGAAAATTGGTTTTTTTTATTCACAAAGGATCAATCTATATGCAAAAAAATCAGCATCTGTATAAATCAATTTTTCTGGGAATTACGGCAGTCCAAAAATTACCTGTTTTTCGCGATTTTTCGACTCAAGGTCGATTATTTCCCAGAAAAATTGATTTATACAGATGCTGATTTTTTTGCATATAGATTGATCCTTTGTGAATCAAAAAAACCAATTTTCATCCATCAGAGTCGAACAGTTTAGATTTCCTGATTTTTTTCGCGAAGGTCCAAATTTTCCGATTTTTCATCGTTCGTAAATCAAAAACAGTTTTCTTCACGGAAGAACCGATTGGATTTTCTTAATCTACGTCCTCGAATTAGTAAATGGTGTGAGTTTGAAGTCGATCGGAGCCAAAAAATTTTTTTCGAAAAATCGAAATTTTTCGCAAAAATTCTAATCTCGCCTATCGATACGAAATTTTCACCATTTATTGATTCGATGCCGTAGATTAAGAAAATCTAAACAGATTTTCTCTGACACTAACTGTTTTTTGAATATGGTTGATGGAAAAATCAAAAAAATGGACCTTCGCGAAAAAAATCAGAAAATCCAAACCCTTCGTCGCAGGTATATAAAAAATACACCATTTCATTCTTAAAAAACCAAAGTATAACCAAAAAAATCAGCTCCTCTCAATTCCACTTTTTTTCGAAGTAACAGCACTCTAAAGTCGACCAATTTTTCGCCAATTTTCCACTCAAGGTCGAATATTTCCCGAACCAAAAATTTCTCGGAAAAACTAATTAGCGCATCGTAATCTACGACCTGTACGACTCCGATCGAAGAAGTTTTCATTTTCGAACCCAATAATTTATTGAAAAATTTAAGTTTCTTGAAGAATAAAGGACCAATAATTCGACTTAAATTTCTCATTTATATCAATGAAGTAGATAAAATGATATACGAGAACATCACCAAAGCTTCTGATTACGAAATTCCCCCACACTGAATATCGAATATTGGCCCATGGGCGCCCGCAGGGGGAACCAGGCCAACCAGGGATTTCGATATCCTTACCGTTTTTCAGCACAACACCCTCAATATTACTTTCCTAATCCAATCATTTTTATTTTGCTTCTCCTGAGAAAATTTCTGCGGCGCCCATGAATATTGCAATTGTTTAAACAATGATCTTGCGTTGCCACACAGTATAGAAAGGTGTAGCCCCAGCTTGAATAGGATCAAGCTCTAGTAGTTCCCCCACACTGTAGTCCAAATTTCGTATCAGTGACACTGATACATATTATAGGTTAACAGCCGTCAAACTTCAATTCTACCGTGAAATAATTGTTTGGGAAAGGAATTTAAGAGAATGACATGATTCATTTGTAAACATTGATCTCAATTGATAAAAATGAGTCCGATCAATGTACCTGTAGTATAGTTGAATAGACTATCTTATTTTTTTTTGGGTTCAAGGTATGCTGAACTGGTTCATGTTTACAAAAAAAAATAACAACCCCTTTTTCTTCCAGATCAATTAGCACTGCCCATATTCCAAAATGTCTCGTCAAATGGTTGTTAATCTCAACAACGAGCGAAAAATCGCCGAAAAGCTCATCATTCTGAACGACAGAGGTATGGGAATGCTAACCAGGATCTACAACATCAAGAAAGCTTGTGGAGACGCCAAATCTAAGCCGGGATTCTTATCCGACAAGAATTTGGAATCCTCCATCAAGAGCATAGTTCGAAGATTCCCAACAATCGAGTCCAAAACGTTGGTGAACATCAATAGCATCAAAAATGAAATCATAAAATCTCTCTCCCTTTATTATTACACATTCGTCGATTTGTTAGAGTTGAAAGACAATATATGCGAGCTTTTAACCATGATGGACGCTTTTCAAGTGGAACTCGACATAACCGTAAACTTCGAACTGACCAAAGGCTACTTAGACTTGGTAACCACATACGTCTCCTTAATGATACTTTTATCGAGAGTCGAAGACCGAAAAGCAGTTTTAGGACTGTTCAACGCCGCCTACGAAATTGTGAACAATGCAAGCGATCCAAGTTTTCCCCGCCTAGGCAGCATGATAATGGACTACGACGTCCCCTTCAAAAAACTCTGCGAGGAGTTTGTCCCTCATTCCAAACTGCTGTATTCAGCGTTGAACTCAATCACCCCCATATACATATCCAGGAACGTGTCGGCTGTGAAATGGAGGGAAGAACAGAAGTTGACGTTGGTGGGAAATCCCGGAATGTTGTTGAAGCCAATCCAGGCAGAAAAGACGAGTTGCGAGTTTTTGTCGTTGGATACGATGGAAAGGTGGGTTGTGTTTGGTTCTTTATTGCTTCATGCGAATCTCCAGAAAGAGAATAATATAGCGTGGACCAGTGCGCTTGAGTCGTCTTGGGTTATACCGCTGTTTCGGGATGAGGTTTTGCATATTCACCAGTATATTTTGTCGTTTTTCGACGGAATTAAAGGGTATGGGAAGAGAGTGGCGGAAGTTAAGGACTGTTTTAATCAGGCTGTGCAGAAAGCTGGGTATCAGCATAGGGAACGCAGGAAATTCTTGAGAACGGCCTTGAAAGAGCTGGGGTTTATTTTGACAGATCAACCGGGTTTGCTTGGTCCTAAAGCTTTGATGGTTTTTCAAGGGTTATGTTACGCCAGAGATGAAGTTTTATGGTTGTTAAGACATTATGACAACCCGCCCCAACAAAAAAATAAAGGTAAATTTACAGATGATCTGGTTGATCGACATTTACCAGAATTGCTGTTTCACATGGAAGATCTTCGAGTTTTAGTGAGAAAATACAGCCAAGTCATGCAAAGATACTATGTTCAATACTTAGCACACTTCGATGCCGTCGAATTAAAACTTATAATTCAAAATTTAACAATGTGCCCTGAAGAAGAAAGCGTAATACTATCTTCGTTATGTAACACAATCTCGAACCTATCGGTCAAACAGGTGGAAGAAAACGAGACTTTCAACTTCTTCGCTTTCCGTCTGGACTGGTTCAGACTCCAAGCCTTCATATCCCCCGCCAAGGTCCCCCTTCAGATCATGAACAACAAGGAGATGGCCCAATTTTTGGACACGGTCCAGTTCCACACCAAAATGGTGGACAATCTGGACGAAATGTTGATCGAGACGTCTGACCTGTCCATATTTTGCTTCTACAGCAGAATCTTCGAGGATCAGTTTCATATGTGTTTGGAGTTTCCGGCGCAAAACAGATACATCGTTGCCTTTCCCTCGATTTGCAGTCATTTCCAAAATTGCACCCACGATCTGTGTCCGGAGGAAAGGCACCATATTAGAGAACGTAGTTTGTCGGTTGTCAACATGTTCTTGGACGAGATGGCCAAGGAGGCTAAGAATATAATCACGGCCATCTGCGACGCCCAGTGTAAAATGAGCGATAAGTTGCTTCCTAAGAATTGCGCGCAGTTAATTTCGGCCCAGCTCCAAAAGAAGAAGAAAGATAAGAATAAGAAGAACGTCATAGAATTTGAAAGACCGGGCAAAGAAAGTTATAGGAAAACCAGAGAAAATTTGACAACCATGGATAAATTGCATATGGCGCTCACAGAACTTTGTTACTCTATAAATTATTTCTCGAATATCAACGTTTGGGAATACACTTTTGCTCCTAGGGAATATTTGCACCAACATTTAGAAACTAGATTCTCGAAAGCTCTTGTAGGAATGGTTATGTACAATCCGGACACCAACGAAATAGCCAAACCTTCAGAATTACTTGTCAGCGTTAGAGCATACATGAACGTTTTGCAAACTGTCGAAAACTACGTACACATCGATATCACCAGAGTTTTTAATAATTGTTTATTGCAACAGACCCAACCTTTAGACAGCCACGGGGACAAAACAATCGCCGCTATATATACACAGTGGTACTCCGAAATCCTACTCAGACGAGTGAGTGGAGGAAACATAATTTTCTCGATGAATCAACGCTCTTTCGTAAGTTTAACGGTGGAAGGATCCATTCCTTTCAACCCGGAAGAGTATTCCGACGTTAACGAATTGAGGGCCCTAGCCGAACTTATAGGCCCTTACGGCATGAAGCAGTTGAACGAAACGTTGATGTGGCACATCGCCAGTCAAGTTATCGAGCTTAAAAAATTGGCGGAGACCAACAAGGAGGTGCTGGTGGCCCTCAGAACGAATTTCGACAAACCGGAAGTGATGAAGGAGCAGTTTAAAAAGTTGACGCATGTCGATAACGTTTTACAGCGAATGACGATCGTGGGGGTGATTTTGAGTTTTCGAGATCTGGCCCAGTCGTGTCTCACCGACGTTTTGGAGCAGAGGATCCCGTTTTTGCTCAGCTCCATTTTCGATTTCCGCCATCATTTACCTACCGGGGATCCGATGAAGGTGGTGAGCGAGATGACCTCTGCGGCTGGGTTGCCTTGCAAAGTCGATCCTTCTCTGGTAAACGCTATAAATGCGCAAAAAAGCGAGGTGGAAGGCACTGAAGACCACCTTTTGGTTTGTTTACTGATGGTTTTCGTGGCTGTCTCCATCCCTAAACTCGCGAAATCAGAACAATCCTTCTATAGGGCTTCGTTGGAAGGCCACACAAACAACATTCATTGTATAGCCTTGGCTGTTAATTACATGTTTGGAGCCTTATTTACAATCTGTAATCAGGGGGATATTGAGGACAGGATGAAGGAATTCTTGGCTTTAACTTCGTCCAGTTTATTACGACTGGGACAGGAAGCCGATAAAGAGGCTATAAAAAATAGGGAATCGGTGTATTTGCTGTTAGATCAGATTGTGCAGGAATCGCCTTTTCTAACCATGGATTTGTTAGAGTCCTGTTTTCCTTACGCTTTGATACGAAACGCCTACCACGCTGTTTATAAGCAAGAACAACTTTTAGCTTAATGTATTCTTTTTAGTATTTATTTATGTATATCTTATGTGTTAATAGGGTAAGCTGACATCAACAACCATTTTATGAGACAAATTCTCCATTTTTTAAGTTGTATCAAGTGCAATAGGTAGAGAATGAAGGTGCACTTCTGTTTGGTTATTCATGAAGTTTTCAATTATATTTGGCCAAAGAATGGTTTCAGTATGTGTTCATTTTTATACCTTGATAGAAATATAACGGAAAATGGTATTCAGTAAGTCAATATTTCATGTTTTATGTAGAAATTCGAATATTTAGCTTTAATAGGTTTAAAATATACATAACATAACTCTTTTTCGAATTATTTTGATTGATCAGATGCGATCAGAAATGTGAAAGTTAATGTAACTTAGGTCTTAGTTTGAAGTCAAAATTGGAATTATTTATAGCCCCATTGAAAAGCTATAAGTTATAAGTTTGATATAGGAAATCGCTGTATTTATATCATTTTTTCTAAATAATGTGTATGAATAAAAACCCTGTTCAAATTGAGTATATTTTATTCATTATTACCCAATACAAAATTCCTACAACTCAAAATCATTATTAGGCACTTAAATAAATAGAAATAACTGATAACTCCTAAAGTGGAGATGTAAGCATTTAAGTATGAGAAGAGAGCACTTATCCAACCTTTTCTAAAAATATGTAGAGTTCTCAAGATGGTTAACCTCTCCTGTCAAAATTAAAAAAAAAATGTCAACAAAATATGACAAATTTGGACCATAAATACACTTTTTAGCCTGTTTCCATGAGAACTTAGCCTTTTAAACGACTCAGTCAATTTACCGTTCCTTACATTATCGGCCCAATGGTATATTTTGCCAACCCTAACAAAAACAGCAGGAAAAGTTGTATTCGTACAGCCTGCAGTCCAGCTGAAAATGCCGTACAGCGATTGACCGCATACCAAAGGCGATCCGGACTGTCCTGGGCATTGGTCTTCTAGGTAGACACACATGTTATCCATCGATATGAGCCTGAGGAAAACATTTTGGACGAATAAAAATTTAGAACAACAATTTTCTTCGATTCAGCATTCTTAAGATAATATAATAATGAAAAAGAAAACAATAATAGTTATTTAATCAACTACATAGTTTATTAATGACAGCGATTAATGGTCGAAATATTTTAACGCGTGAGCGGAGCGAGCGCGTTAATGTTTGAGACCATTAATCGCTGAATTAATAAACGAGTGGATTACAAGATTTTTCCGTCGACCCCATTACGAATTGAAGATAAATTCTGGGTAGAAACCAATTTTTATTTTGCATAATATACAAATTTGACGTAATGTTAATTTCTATGTTCGTTTCGATATAGTGTTAATATTTATGCTTCCTATAGAAAAATTCGAAAAATTCATAGATGGAATATTAGACATGTTTTGACATTCTGAATAGTTCACATTTATGATATCATTACCTAAAATATCTGATAAAGAACGTGTGGATGAAGTGGAGGTTGAAGGATTATTTACGTTGGAACTATTATGACATAAAATTTTTTCTGCAGTTTCTATTTTATTTTGAAGGGAGTTTTCAATATACCCTTCTGCGACAGAAGTTGATTTCCAACCATCAAGTCTTTTGATGGCTGAAAAATCTGCACCACTGTCAGAAAGAATAGACGCAGAAGAACGCCGAAAACAGTGACCTGTATACAAATGTGGTTGCTCTAATTTGAGGAAGTTTGCAATTATTGATGGTAATTTCGAAAATGTATTAATTCCAACTGGTTGTGTTGAGCATTTATAATTCTTATAAAACACGAAGAACCTTTCGTGTGGAGTGTGAGCTGGCCTCAAGGATATATATCTCTTGATTATGTTTAAAAGTGTATGCTCCTCATTATCCACCACAGTGAATATCCTGTTCGAATGGGTTTTGGATGAATTCACTGTCACCAAAAATTTTGATCCCATATCTTGTACATCATTCTTGTGCAATCTCAACAATTCATCTTTTCTCAATGCACCCGCTACTCCGAATATCAAAGCGACCTACAAATCAAACAATGAAAGTTATTTCATTAGGTATTACGAGATGATTGACCTAAGTTGAAATGACGATTCGATTGAGTTTTATTTTTACCTTCGACATCAAGAAAATACTGTCCGGAGCATTCGCTATGAACACTTTCACATGTTCTTTTTCAAGAACTTTTGATTTTTTTGGAATATATCCCACTTTTTTCCGTTTAATAAACATTACCAGTTTGTGGTATCTGCTTATATCAATATTGTCTTTGACATTCAGTGTTGCTTTCAGCATCGAATACTTTGGCCATAAACTTGCTAGATGACCCTTTTCTGCAATACTCGTAAAGTATGCCAACAAAACCGTTTCCGAAAAGTTCAGAACGTTCTTCTCTTTGCACCAAGATTTGAATTCTGCGTAGGTTTTATTATATAAATGTCGGCTCTTTTCAGGTAGCAGACTCAAAGTTGCTGCTTCAGCAGTTTTTGCCACATCTGGCGGTGTCAAAGGGATATTTTCTTCGTTATTCATTGTTAATAATAGCGTAACTGGTCGAATCAGATTCTGATTGAAAGCGTATAAATAACTCATGACAGCTGGATAGTGCTCGACATAGATGCATCTATGCTTCGACTGAATATTTTATGTTTGGTTGCCATGATAATCATGCATTAATAAGAAATCATGCATTAAAATAGGTCATTAATGCATGATTTCGAGAGCGTTAAAATGAGCTTTTATTCTATGGTCGACGGAAAATGGGTTTTTATTTTAATCCTAACCCTGCGGGATGTGCATTTGATTTGTTGAAAATATGAGGGGTGCCACAAGGTTAGGTTTTTGTCCACTTCTTCTTATTCATAACCTTTCTAAGGATCAATCAACCCATAATCTTGGACATTTCATCTGGTATTCATTGATGAAATTCACCAGTTTTTCCCTTTTATCAGTGAAATTTATCAAAACTCAGAAGCATACAACTAACCGCATAGATAATGGAAACAGCCCAAATAATCTTTCATCAGAAGCATAAGTTTGATATTGAATTGGCTAAAAGTTGATTTTGCTCTAAATTGTGTTCTCTCAAAACGGTAGGTTTTAATTGTGTTCATAGGTGATCCATCTCTCCAAACATGAAGAACGGTATCACATAGGCCAACTTACCCATTCAAAATACCCTGGCAAAGATCCGCACTCATCAATTTCAACTCCATCGTCTCCAGCCTCATGCTGTTAGGCCTCAAATCAGGCCCTTCGTAATCATCGAAACTATGCTTTCCAGTGTTCCAACTGATGAACGTACAAGAAGGAAAAAAGGTAACGACTGCAGGAGGCATCGAATACAGATTGGTCGTTTGGATATAAACGCCCAGAACGAATGGCATGGTGGTTTCTATAAGACCGACGTCGTAATTGAGATGAGGCCTCGAGAAGCGAGAGTGAATGACGAACATTTTCGCTTGTATCTCTTGGCCTTCTTTCTTTCCAGAGCTTATTACTGTTCTGCCGGCTACGACTGTGAATTCTTGAGGATCCAGGATGTAAGTTGTTCTTCTGTTGAGGTCGATGAGGCAATGGGCGGTGGTCAAAACCCATCTGTCCGATACCAAGGAGCCTACGCACCTTGGGATTGAGGATTTTTGAACTGATACCAAGAATGGGAATTCTTTTATTTCAGTGGACGTTCCTCCCCTTAAACCCACCTCCAAATTGTCTTCAGGAACTATATCTATCGTTGTTTGAGGCTGCAAGAAAGTTTTGTTCAATTTGCGTTTGCTCTTTGATAAAACGCAACATTTTTCATACTTCTGGTGTTATATGGGACAGAATGTTCGATGTATCTTCAGGCTCCGTGAATGTATCATTTGTGCCACAATAAATCAGTTCAATTGTACTTATAACCACCGCGCAATTGAGAAGAATTTGAATGTGCATTGTTTCAATGTATCGCTTGTCAAAAACATGACATTGTTTGGTATTTTTGAGAGCTCGTTCTACAAGGGCTATATTATTTCGCCAAAATATCTGTATTATTCGAATTATGGGCAAAATTCGACTAGGGTCTCCGTAAATATGGGCGTTCGAAATTTAGTTTTCCTGATATAATTTCGAGTCCAAGCATTCAATCGAGATGAAATTTTGCATTGAGATATTTTCGACAGTCGCTGTCAAATTTTTGACAGGTGCTGTCAATTTTTCGACAGCTGTCAAATTGTTTCTTAAACCGAAAATGCGGATCTCAGAAGTTTCTGAATCAGTGCTTTGTGTGGCCCATTTTTCGAGATATGATTCTCGAATTTCTCTATTTTCGAATGAAACTTGAACGAATATGAAAATTTTTTATTATATTCAACATACATGAATAGGTACCTACAATAATAATTTACAGTATTAGAAAATACTATGAACATGACTTTAAAATAGGTTCTCGTACATATTTCTGTAATTACATACTTTTTGGTCAATGATATTGGATTGTTTCATCCATTCGAATGTTTATTGATGGTGTCAAGCATCCAAAGATGTTCCTTCACTTAGTGAGTATTTTTATCAGGGTGCTGTGTGACCACTTACTTCTTTAAGAAAACAGATCTGCTACAACAAATTCTTCCGCTGAATAATCGAGATTCTGAACAGATTCTTTAGATAATAAATTCAAGAAATCACAGAGCACCTAAAGTCCAACCATTTTGTACAAAAACTCCCATGATCATTATTTTATATATACATAATATCAACTTTATACATCTTTAAATACACAAGTTAAGCGAGAAATATAAAAGATATTCTCTACCAGGCAACTACCAACAGAGAAATGAGTTATCTTTATCACAAATATATACAGTTCAACAAGACAATCTTCATTTTAATAAGTTCTATACAAAAATATGTCGAATATCCAAAACACTGCGGGAAAAGCACATATTTTCCATCCATAAAAATGAAAAATACGAGTTCTGGCTACATTGGTAAAACAATAGGACACCCTACACAAAGAAGTATTAATTTTTCGTTTCAACTGTAAAATCGACATCGAAAATGCCCTTTCGGTACTTCTCATCAACTTTTTCATCCAAAACAGAGATGAAGGTAATGTTAGTTGGGAATATTTTTCAAAGTTAGTGAAATCAAAACGAAAATATTCAATTTCATTTTTATTATGAATGGAAAACATTCGATTCAACTGGGTTCTCAAGTACAAAAAATTCAAAGATCCAACAATTGTCAAACTTTCTGCAAAGTAAAAAAGGTCCGTTTTTACATTATGACTAGCATTATGTACTAATACAATTATATTCTTCATTGAATATAAGCACAACATTGAACCATGTGACGACGACAATTCCTACCCATCGCTTGACGATTAAACCAGATAAATTTCTAATTGCGCCAAAAAAGGTCAGTCAAAAAAGTCTGGCCCGAGAAAAAAGTCATCAGCATTGTTGATTTTTTCAGTCATTTGCAAATAAATCTATTTTTAGAGATTCAATTTAAAAATACAAACGTGAAATACCTCAAACATTAATCAGGTTATAATTTTAATAAATCGTTAAAAATTTAAAATGTACAAATGCAAATTGAACAAATTTACCAGATATCCAATAAATTTGCAGTTAATCGTACCAAGTTTCTTTTTGTTCAACACTTTGAGTATAGTCAGAATATTATTAAATTCGTAGCCAATGAAATGAGAAATATAAAATAAATGTTAAAAAACATCAGATCCATTTTTTAATCAGTATGATTCATTTGGCAATTCTGGCCCTTAAAACCAAAAAAGAAATGAACAAATAGGAATTAATTCGATGAAATTAGGCAGTTATGATTATTAGGAATTTTTCCATTGTGAGTGATGTAGCGAATAATAAAGGAAATAAAGAAAATTGAAGTATTCGAAGAAGGTAACTAAAAATTGCACGAAATGGAAGAATAAATAAAACATTTTATTCTCTAGAGTCTAGAATATAAACTTGGAATGAAATTCAATACATCAATTTTTTCTTCACGTGAAAAACTTTCATTGCCTGATATCTGGTATAAAAACATCATACAATTAAAATCAATAAATCAGCCTTCTCTACAAAGGTAGACTAACTAAATGAAGTTCTCAATAAAATCAATTGAGGGGTGAAATATCCTTGTGTTTACTGAATACAGATTATTTTTTTCCCATTATTGTGGAAGAATATGAGGATTTATCAATAAACTTAAGACTAGAAACTGTAATTTCAACAATTTCACGACAAAATGGAAGTACAAAATTGCGAAACTTAATAGATAGTAGATAGATAGCTTGGGAACAGATTCGAAAGTTTCGAATAACCTCAAAATGAGGATAAGAAAATGAAAAAAATAGTTCCAACGAAGAAATATTCCTTATTTCAAATGGAGCTTCATGTACTCACCTTGTCAAGCCAATGTAAGAACAGAATTTTCAAGAATATCGAATCACCAAGATCAAAAAGCCAAATTACCATGATTAGAAGGCCAAATCACCATAATGACCACGATTAGAAGGCCAAATCACAATAATGATCATTATCAGAAGGCCAAATCACCATAATGACCACGATTAGAAGGCCAAATCACAATAATGATCATTATCAGAAGGCCAAATCACCATAATGAAGTGTTTATGAAGCCAAATCAACATGATGAGAAGGCCAAATCATAATAATATATTCTGTTTATGAAGACAAATCACCATACTGATCGATGATTAAGAGGCAAAATAACCATAACCACTAATGACAACAAGACAAAATCCGCAATGATAAAGGCAAAATCACCACAATTATGATGAGTTGGAATCAACATAATCAATAAATTAGCTTTGATGATAACAAGGCCGAATCATAACAATTGATGTTGAGGCCAAATCACCATAATCGCCGATCGGTACGATTCATTCTTCCTGTAAAAAGAGATCGAAAAAAATTGTAATGATTCATGTTATCGGTTCATTGCGATTGAATTTTTATTTGAAGCTTCTGTCGACACACAGAATACTATGATAAATCCTCACATCTATTAAATTGAAAACCGGTCACCATGAAGGCCAAATCACCATAATGACCACAGACGATGAGGCCAAATCACCTTAATCACAAGGCCAAATCACCCCTCAACGATTCTCGATCGAATTCTTCCGCTTAAACCAAAAAGGCGACCAAATCGAACGCACCCGTTATTCCTACACGACGCCTACTCGATCCCGGCTAGTTCAAAAATTGATCACAGAGTGTTGGCATTGGGCCTACCCGAGTCAGTAGTCACTTTGTTCACTCGCGGTTCTCGGCAAAACGACGACCGTTATCTGTTCGCTACCGGCGGGCTGTCGGACGGCGACAGCCGGTTGGGTGGTCGCGACGGGAGTACCGGGGTATTCCGGAGGGGGAGATATCCTGGGGGCCCCGGGCTCCTGCTGTCAGACCTTGTGGCGCATCTCGTACGCCTCGGGATAGAGCTCTGGATGGGTCTGTCTGCTGTAGTTGGCCGGCGGCGCTGTGGCTAATGGAGAATAGTCTATTAAGTTAAAAAAACGGAGATTTACGGACGAGTTGGCGATAGACCAAGGATTTGGAACAGAAAATGAAGGATTTTGATCGATTCTTTTTTTTTATAACTAGCATTTCACGAATATAGTTTCTAGATAAAAGTTTTATTATTGGTCGATTCGCTATCATTCCCTGAAATTTACGTATTGAAAGCTGAATCACCAAGTATATGTAGACGAAAAGAGCTTGAATTGGACGTAAATCAAAATTTGAGTACCATGAAACCATGAAAGTCGAAAAAAAAATAAAAGTACGAAAAATAAAGAAGAAAAAAATTTAAAACAAACTAATTCTTACCCCTACCTTTGGGAGCGTAGTGGTGCCCCCTCCCCTCGCCGTAGCCCGGTCGTGGGCCTTGGCTCGCCGACGGTCGAGATCTCTCACCTCGACTTCTACTTCTACTTTGCCCATGAGCCCCATGACCGCCACCATGCCGCTGTAAGGAAGAAATAGCCGCAGTTCAATAAAAAGTAGTTCAAATGATCTTAAGAGGGGTTTATACGATAGAGACTACCGATTTATATGGGGTTTTCACTATTATTCAATTTGCAGAGTTCTTTAAATGGAAAAGTTATGAACTTTCACACTTGAAGAACTCTGCAAATTGAATAATAGTGAAAACCCCATATAAATCGGTGGTCTCTATCGTGAGAAATCCCGAATCGCGTTTTGAACTGAACGTCGAACGGTATAGACCCCTCTTAAAGAAATTTCAAACCGCGAAACTATGTCGAGCTCAGTAGTATAGCTATAAGAGTTCTGGCTCAATTTGAATATTTTTATATTCAAATTGAGCCAGAAAGTTTGGCATCTTAATGTGACAACATGCCAGAGATAACTCCCAACAAACAATGGCTCAATTTGAATATTAAAATATTGAAATTGGAATTTGAACCATTGTTTGTTGGGAGTTATCTCTGGCATGTTGTCACATTAAGATTCCAAACTTTCTGGCTCAATTTGAATATTAAAATATTCAAATTGAGCCAGAACTCTTATAGCTATACTACTGAGCTCCAAAAATTGGCAGACTCACCATCCTCCGAAGGGTGTTCATGGGCCTCCTGAGGGTGTCGCCGATCCTACGCGCCGCCGGTTTCTTGGGGTTCGACGAGGGCGTGTGCACAGCGCAGCACTTGATGAACACCCCCATAAAAATGATGAAGCCGATACTCATCAGCAGGCACAGCCACCAATGTTCGCTCACCCACTGAGCCACGCTGACCAGCGTGTCGCGATTGAGCAGCAGGTTCATCAGCCTGACCAAAGGTCCGTCCGCGTCTACAGCCCTGCACTTCAGGAACACGTCGCAGTAACCCTGAAAAACGGCAACGTCACAACCGCACCCGCCGCTAATGCGGAAACTCTTCACACTCACCTGGAAATTGTCGCAGGGCGATCCGGGCCTCAGGCTGATCCCTCCTTTCGGCAAACCGACCTTGTCGGAGAACTCGCTGGTGCTCCGACAGATGTCGGTGCCGTTCTGACACGCCAACTCGCACAGTTTCCTCTTGTCCACTTCCGGATGGTCCTGGGACGTGAGGGAGCAGGGTTGGAGGTTCCACTCCAGGCAGATGGAGCCGGAGCACTCGCCCTTGATGCACAGTTGGGTGTTGTTGTTGCACCGGGTCTTGTCGGGCAACGGCTGAGGTTTGGGACACTCGGCCGATCGCCCGTTGCATTTGGAGGGCATGGAGCAGTCGGAGCGCGATTTGCACACCTCGTTCTGGTAGAATGGCACGAATTTGCAGGTCTCGCTGCTGCAGCAAGGACCCTGGCTGGGACTGAAACAGAAATTGACCATTTGCCCATCAAAGTAATCGATAAACCGAATGAAGCCTCACCTGCACTGAGTCCCGGCCCTCCTCTGGCACCCCTTGGCGCTCGAGTTCCTCCTGTCCTCGATGCTCAACGTCCTGGGGTAGCAGCACTTGTCCTGGCACTCCAACTCGTCGTACCCGCAGTCGCACTCTTCGCCCGCCTCCACGATCTTGTTGCCGCAGAAAGCGCCCGCGGAAGCGGTGAAGCAGTTGCGCTTCTTGTTGTCCTCGATGGCGTCCAGGACTTGGGAGATGTTGCTGATGCTGCATTGGGAGAACTTGCTGTTGTTCGGCCTGTCGCCGCTTGTGGCCGAGGCGAACATGATGTAGTTTCCGTTTAGCCCGCCTGGTCTGCACTCCGGCGGGTAGTCGTGCTGAAACACGGATAATTCTCACTTGTCCCATAAACAACATGCTCGGGCGCCAGTTGTAACAGGTTTTAAAGTGGCAAATACGAGTATCAATATCGTCTTTAACATTTCAGGCGAAATTATCGAATGGGTGCATTAAATGAGTGTACAAGCCGTTCCAAAGCGGCACCACGACTCCGCAAGAAATACTGGAAGGTGGACTTACCGGAGATCCGAAGTTGTGCCCGATCTCGTGGGCCAGAGTGAGCTGCGACACCTTAGGAGGCACCCTGCTGTTGTAATTGACGAAAGTAATGATGCCGGTGTTCAGAGACCTCTTGGTCGACTGGTACATGCCGCCTATGGTCTCCGTGTAAGTCTTGTACTTCTCGCAGATGCCGCCGGAGGCGCCAGAAGCGCTGGCTACCCAAGCCAGGCCCAAGGTGCCGCCGGTGAAGTCCCTGTAGGTGAACACGTAGGCCAGACAGAAGTCTTCGTGGTTGCCCAGGGAATGTATGTTGAGGAAATTGCTGACGTCGATGTTCTCCATGCAGAACTGGTTCATGTCGCCGCACATGGCGCACTTGCACGAGGAGTCGTCGTCAATCTGGAAAGGGTTCATTTGGCGCTCTTATACTCTGTATTTTGAAAGAATTTGAGTCTTTTTGAGGCCTAAACGTGAATCTCCTGGTCCTCTAGTTTGTTTGGCTTCTCCACTTGGTTTAAATAATTCTAATACTTTTAGCTGTGTCTTTGAGGTTAGCTTTGAACGATTCCCGGTCAATTTTAAGGAATACTCACCTTAATTCTCTGTACTTCGAATTTGATGTTTCTATGCTCGTTACGACCATCAAACCTGGTGTCCCTATAAATATAATTAACGGCAGTGACATGATGAGCTATAAGCGACAGTATCTCTTCTCTAGTCTTCTCGTTCACTTCGTGCTCCTTCCTCGGATCAGCGTGCTGAAAAAAATTCGAAATTATCCAGATTATCTTCAAACTTGTCCAAACCGATTCTCACCTCAGGAAATTGCTCCCTTATGTGTCTCCATATCAAAGGATCAGTCTGTATATACAATGAACACGTGTTTTTATTATTGAAATCCCTCCCCGCAGCTCTCTTAGATCTATCATGTCTAGGAGTATTAGCTTCTTTGGAATACTTATTAACTACGTCTTCTTCGTTCGCGTAAAGTAGGGGTGAGGGTTGTTCTTCGAACGTATTTCTACTTGGTGGTACCAATAAATTTCTGAGATCAGGTTGTTTGTTCGGTTGTTGCGAGTTAATGCTATCTTTCGGGTCGTCCGCTGAGTTTTGGATGTTGTGCATCCACTGGAGGACGTCCCTGTTGATACCGCAGCCTGCGGAATGTCCTGGAAATATTTTCGAAATCAGGATTTCGGAACGTAGAAAACGGCATCGTAGGTCGAATGTACCAGAATAAACGTCTAATAGTTCTAATAATAAACGTCAGAAAGCGCCCACTCAGCAACCGTTGCTAAGCAAAATGTTAAATCTGTGGGGAAGCATAGATAGAGAAGTACAAACCAGCTCGCGTTTGTGCGTAGGGATCGTCCACCTGGTCTGCGTGATAAATCACAGAATGAAAGGTCCTGTTGGGATGTTTGGATAATGGGAAATAATGATGAGCTTTTTCTACGAAATAGTGTCCTTTGGGTGTGATGATGCTGCCTTCGAACACTCCGTTGATCACAGATCCGAAGACGTCAGTCTGTGGTTCTCCTGGAAAGTGATAAAAATGATCGGCTTTGTCAACTGGACCAAAAAAAACATTATATAATAACAATGAATTAACTCCTCGTTCAATTTCGTAAGATCTATTTCACAGATCAACAATTCTCAAGGATAATCTACGTTGTTGAGAATTGAAGTGAGAGCCTTCTACAAATAGAACCTCTATAATCAACGGACTGAAACATGATTGAATCCAGGTGATATCCAAAAGCGCTAATTAGTAATTAAACATAAATTTGAGATCATTCATACTGAAGGACGCAATAAGTTTGTTTGAGATCAAGACCTCTCCTATCAAATGTCTATTAATACCGATTTGTAACATTCTATTCGCGTATGAGTTCATAGAATTTCATGGCAAATTTCAAGTTCTCTGATTCGGACACAAACTTCGGATGCACAGAATGTATCGCGAAATTTTATGACCTCAATTCCATAGAGATTGCTTTCATTTCACCGAATATGTTGATATCGGATGTGAACTAAATGGATTTCGAAATGCCATTGAAGTCTTAGGAGTCCAAGGTCACGGTAATTGATATAAGGTCGCGATATGAGGCAAACCTATTGTCATACGAGGATGTGTAGAAAAAATCCGTTTTTCTTTCGTTGCAACAACTTTATTGTTTACATACCGACTTTTGGGTAACAGTTTGTTTAACTGTGAATGAATGAACATGATGAATTTATACTTGAATGGTCGTCCCATTTGTTACTCCGGCTGAATATTTGGGTGATACACCTATCAAATCAGAAGTATAGTTCATACGATAACATTTATCCTTTGTTCTCTGACTCACATTTTAGTGCAAAATAAAAATTGCTACTAAGATGTTAGAATATTCAACTTTGCCCACGACTTTGAAGCACATTTTTCATACCAACAAACATAGATGCATAGAATACTATTTCTATGCATCTATCTATCTACACATAAATTGCTGACGTTTCAAATAGAAATGACATTTCATAGTATGAACACTGAGATTTTTTTTAATCTTCTGAACATCCAAAGCGTCGAAAGAACGTGATGTAATTACCAAGAATTTCACGGAATTGATTCGGTAGAAGTGTCAGTCCATGAAAGATGGATCTAGATTGATAAAAGTGCAATATCATTATTATGACTTCACGCTATGAATCATCTTAAATAACATCCAATTTTCTGGACGATGTTTATTTCATATCGATTAAATGCCAGAGGCGTAAAAGAGCTTTTTAATAACGGTTTTTTATTCCGATTCTCAATGCGTAGTTGAATCGAAAACAAAATCATCGAAAATTGTGCACAAAGTACAAAAACACCTACTTTTTCTATGACACAAGCATTGATTCACAGAAATGTGTCTGAAATTTCTGACGGAAATGGAGGTAAATTCCTCATCCCACGGACAAAAGAATGGTTCCTTAGGTCTGAAGAGAGCCGGTCATGTGTGAAGAGATGGAGACCATTGACATATGTGGGAGACTTATCCCGTTACAATGTTGGTACTGCAGGAACGGAATAGTGCTCTGTGAACTGTTAACTCATCTCTGTCACTCGATGCCTAATTCATATCGAACATTATTCGATAATAAATGTAACCGCATTTTTTCAAGCGAAAGCTCTCACTCCTCAGCACAATTTCATACAAAAAAAACGTCAAAAATGCTTTCTCCATTCATGCATTTCATCAAGACGTTATCAATATCGAAACAAGATTGTGGCCTTATCTCCGATAGACTTTCCTGTGCCACTTATTTCCCATACAAGAGTCCCATTATGGATCTCACTTTCGTAGAGCGCAAGCTAGAAAGTGTCGAGTTAATTTCGTTTTCGTTTGAACGGTTCAAAATTAAGCGAAGAATAACTCTGTGAATTTTAGCCAATGTCAATGCTCATTTGCCAAATCTCTGAAGTCACAATTAACAATTATAATCATAATAATAATAATAATAATAATGTTTATTGATAATAGCAATATAAACATATAAGCATATACTCATAAGTAAATACAGGCAATATCAAACGTCACAATCATCATTCCCGGAAAACTTTCGTGCTTGACCCTGTATACTTCGTTAACTGACCTACGATGACTCATAAGTTCAGCACACTCGAAGAAAGAATCGTTTTAGTACCCGCTTAAATAATGGCAGGTAAATGCCTGGAGGTATAAATTTATTTCGATGCTCCAGCCGTACACTTATAAGATTCGACTCATGTTAGACATAATTTCAAGGGCGAGACAGCTTCCGAACACACAAATACGTGACGTGTTCGTTCAATTCCAATCGAATATGTCAGACCGCAGACAATAACTAAAGAAGTTGCTTGAATATTAAGTTCAAGCGCACATATTAAAGTCCATAGAAAAATCGTTTATTGTGAACACAGAAGTGTGACAAGATATCTCGATGCTTGTGAATCATAGAATAGGACATTGAATCTATGGGAACCACAATTCCACAGAATCAAAAATAAATCCTCCTGCATTTGTGCAATAAGTCCAACTTACCAACAAGATGCCCGTGGTAAATGTGACGGGTATCAGCGTCCAAGATGTCATTGTCGCTGACCACCTCCAAGGAATCCCCGAACACCCTGAGGTCCCTCTTCAACCGCAGTCGAAAAAATCGACTGTGTGCCTTGAATTCCACGTGTACCAAGTTGTTGTCACCGAGCGACCTCCTAGCCCTGTTGTGCATCCTGTGGACCTCTTTCGTATCGTAATCGAGAGGCTCATAATGGCTTATGTACTCGTTCAAACGATTGGCTGCAAAAAAAGTCGAAAATGTGGATTTTGGAAGGTTTTATTCAACGAAAGGTAAAAAGATGGAATGTAGTTTGTTTCGTTTGCAACAGATGGCGCTGTAATCAAAACATTACTCAGTGGTTCGTTCCTATTACACGTAAGTCTATGTCCGTGGCAAATATGACAAAAATAATTGAATTCTTATTCATATTTTCTCGAATGTATTAAAAAATTGACATTTTTGGAACCAAAACTGTAGAACGTAAAGCGTTATCTGGTTAATATGCAATGCGAACATTTATATTCTAGCAGTTCCCTTCGCGACAATGAACTATAAGGTGAATGACTTCATTATTCAATGATTTCACTTGTTAAATAATTAATCAACTACTGTTTCTCGTAACTGCATGTGAACAAGCATCCTGATGCGTTAGAATCGTGCTAGACCAAAGTAGGTAGCATATTATCCTAAGAACATAAAATCCACAGATTTTTAGTCACGCTAAATACTGATTTTCAGTTACTCCAATTAATTAAAACTATTCAAGTGGGCATCCTTGTATTCATTTACCGATGAGGATGTAACATTTCAGCTGCCGTTCATCAGGGTTGAAACCCGCATTGAGTATTTTTGCCATCAGACATTCAAGTTCACATATTCAACATGGAAGTCATGGTTCAAGAAATTCTATGAAAGAGGCATCGAATTATTCTAATGCAGGTTGATGACATTGCTGGTACTAGGATATGACAACGTTTAAAACGCTGATTTCATGTTCAGATACTTAATTTCAAGGTGACTATTACGATTATATAGTAGGCAAGGTTTTTCCAATTCCAATCTCCTCATCACTTACATTCTGAGGTCCTACAAAGTTTTTTTGAACGCGCATTACATAAAAAAGGGATAGAAATGAAATTCTATGGCTCTATGATAATCAAGATGCAAAGAATACCATCAGCTATTCATCTTTGATGTTGATTAGAATTGAAATGACACTCAATTTTAAGAAATTCTGAGGAAGTATTACATTATTGAGTACGGGGATTTGTTGCAAAAAAACTGCAATGATCAGTTGAAGAAAATAAATAGCAGACATATCAAATTACGACATAATCATGCCATTATTTCATTAGTTATGAAATGAAAGAAACATTTTCGCCAACAAGATTTCACATTGCATGTTATATCCATTTATTTCATTCCCATAAGATTCTCAAACGTAAAACCGTAAATATACTTATCTGTTCAACAAGGTTTCTAAATAATTAAATCATAGGAGGAAATCGATGAACCATAGATAGACCTTCCTGATAAAACTTTTTTAAATTAGATTTCCCCAGTATTGCAAGGTTACATGAAATTCATAAATAATTATAGTTATTTCTTGTATGTATAGTGAACATAAAAGTAGGTTATTGTTAGCCTGATATTTTCACATCAGAACATGAAATTACAGAAAAGACAATTACACGTTTTAGAGAAAACAGAACATTCAAATCCAAGTATTTTTACTCAGGCAATATTAAAATAATATTCACAAATTGTAAGGTGAATTGGAAAATATAAGTTCGTTTGGGATGTATGGCTAAAGTTCATTTCTGGCGGTACAGACTGTATATCATAAATATCACGAAGTGTTAAACGCTATTTTTTCTGAAATATTTCGGTAAACTAATTTACCTATTATTGTGTGCGGTATAACTTGAAAGAGCACATAGGTATTTGGAGGATCCTTCATATTTTGATAACCCATAATTGAACAGAACAACAGCAATATCAAGGAATCATGAAATCTTTTTCATTGCCAAAATTAATTAAGAAATAGATATGAAGTTTCTATGCACCTATTTTTAATAGGTACTTCTATGGTACTTCAAATTGCAAATGCAATGCTTTGACTGCCTCGGTGGTCCAGTTGGCTGAGGAGTCGGCTGGGGTGCTGAAGGTACCGGGTTCGAATCCTGGGTAAGTCATGGAAGTTGTGCATGTCCGGTGGTGGTGATTATGTGTAAAATGAGAGTGATAAGCTGGGTACATAACTAAAAATAGTTGAGCCCATTAAAGAGAAGGAAAAAAAAAAAAAAAAAATGCAATGCTTTGACAGTCCGTTAAAGTTTATCGCGGTATTTATCGGTGAGTCATTATCTTTTCAGATATTTTTGTTTTTCTTCAATTCATAATATCGGAAAATGATACAATTGAGTTTTTTAAGTTGAAACGTGGTTGTTCTAGTTGATGTAAAAGGGTTTGTTTGATTTCGACTACATAGCTCATCAATTTTCATTTCCCTCAATTGTTTAATCGATATATTTTCATTTAATAATCTCCTTTGATCCTCTGGGAAACCCTACAAACGCCGAACTTCAATAGGTTGCTGGCCCAAGTTGAAAGCTTATAGAAACATAAATAGAATAACCTGGTTATGTTTCTGTCTACTAATACTTTCATTATTAATTAAACTGTAAATTTCACAATTTCACTGAACATATGTGCAACTTTCCATGTCACTTTGAGATGAAAAATGGAATTCTCATAAAAATCGTAAGGCTTACGCGTGAATCATAATGAATATAGCAGCATAGCCTCACAATGAAGAGAAATGAATATTTATTATAAAAAAGCGATGGCAAGCTATCTGATGTTGAAGAGAAATCTAAATAATTCAAGAAATAATTACTCATTTTCAAATTTCAAACTTATTTCATTATCTTATCCAAGATCGACCAATTGGAGTGAGGAGAATAAAAATTGAACGAACCCTGATTAGTATTCTAATCCATTTCTATCTTCAGTATGTTAACCATTTATGTCTAATAACTCAATTGTTCTAGCATTTTTCAACCAGGTGAATCATTCAAGCAAAAATAATGGACCACCTTAGAGTTAAAATATTTATATTATGCTGTAGAATAAACACCTACAGACCTTGAACTAGTTTACACTAAACAGCTATTAAACACCAGTATTTGTAATAATGAAAAGTTTGTATTGAAATTTTCAGACCAGAAAATTAGTCTTCTTGAGGTTCTCTACATCGATTCATCATTAACTGATTAGTTTTATATTTCAACGAATATCTATCTCTACATCCATTGTCTTAGTCATACCTACACTGATTTCATAATTATAACAATTCTACATGAACTAGAATAGTGATTGTTAGAATAATAGCTCATTTAGTTGCCGGTTCCCATAGAATTACATGAAATAATTTATTCGCATAATCCTGAATGCAAGTTCAAGGTTTCCTTTTTTTAGTGCATTGACATCAACCAGATAATCGAAAATTTCAATATAACAGTACCAAAAGGGAAGAAAAATTGTTGATCTTCTCGAGTACTGGATTCACCAAAGGTCTTCCTGTTTCGTTGACATTTCAGTAGGGTATTCAATTATCCTTCATATTCTGAATACTGTACAGCCTTGAGTTGCATTTTGTTTCCAAATTATACATTTCACAAAGATAATATTGACAAATAAGGCTGTGATATTTCTTATCAAGCTGTAGTGGTAAGGACTCCTGAATATCTTGGGTATTATCTATTTCCGGAGTTGTTCAAGATGAAGTCTGTAATATTCGGTGATAACTAGAAGCAATAATATCGTTGTTGCATGATTAATTTTACAAACGAGCAAATATTGACGGAACACCTGTTAAAATAATATAAACATCATTCCAAAGTCGAAAAAATCGTTATTACTTATTTTATTATATACTGGTGTAAGACTGCTTGAAGAAGAATTATGTCTCGATAAACAATTTATTATATTCGATGTTCGAAAAACAATTGAAGTCGAAAATGTGTCCTGTACCAAAACAAAGGGATGAATGAAGACTCTTCTGTCAAATCAGCTGAGCACCCAAACTCACCAGAATGGATATACTGTGGCGTGGATATCAAAAATAAAACAAAAACACATTCACTAAACATTGTTTCACACCCGGATAAACTCACAACATCACAAAACACACCCTTCTTTTAATTAGTTCATCATACTTCTTCGTACAGCTGACTGACAGTAGACAGAAGTGAAGTTTACCATCATAACAAAAGTGGATTTTCCATAAACATACGCATGCGTAAGCTCTTTCCTGGCATTCGGAGTGCAGCACGTTCGATGAACTATTTTCAAATTTGGCGAAAATTATTAATTCGATAATCGGTGGACTGTACGCGTTTCAAATGCCATTGTTCGATTTTAGGCCGACACCCCAACGAATAATTCACGGGTCGAGAGGTAGGCACGGAATGAGTCAGCCTGATGCCCCAAGCACACTGTTTCCTTTCACTATTCTATTCACTTATTCCATCAACCTCGCCATGCTGTCGTCATCCGCCGTTGAACACTGTGTACGGGAGGGAGAGGAGAGACGAAACGAACAAATCAGTGGAATCATGCTGGAATCGTATTTTCCCGGAATTGGTCGGACGAACAGGAACAGGGATAAACAAGCATTGTGCCCCGTCTGGCTCGTTTGAGGAATGTGTACCAGCCGTTACAGGGACAAATATTTATAGATTGGATATTTCCCGATTTGTACCCATTACAACGGCTACGAGGGTTCTTATTCGTCTCGAGAGCAAGAGTATCGGGATAGAGACTACATGTTGCAAACGGAAGATGAATCTCCATTCGATGCTACAAATGAGTCTATGCACTATTCATGAGAATTGAAAGCCTCTTATGGACGCAAAAGTAAATGACTATAGAGAAGACTTCTCGAAGCTATATCTTTGCAAGAAACGGGAATCTCCTGTAGACGCCAGTGCCTACAGTTGATGACTATAGACTCCCTATAGACGTTCTATAGACGCAAGAGCGTTGAAGACTATAGATCCGCAGAAATCTCCAATAAGGCTCTTGTAGACCGTATAGACAAAGACGTATAGACTTCAGGTTTTTGAGGAGAAAAAGTCATCTGAAGATTAAGAGAAGACTTCTAGAGGCTATAGCTCAGAAAGAAAAACTAATGGGAATAAAGAAACTCTATTATAGACGCAAGCATGAAAGACTATAGATCCTCGAAGAATAACGAAACTCTTATAGACGCCTCAGCCGATGACTGTACACTTTATACATTCATGAGATCATGAGAATATAGAAAAAATCCTACTAGACGCAAGAGTAGAAGACTAGGTATATAGATCCGCAGAGAGTGTGAAAATCCTATAAATAAGCGCAAATAAAGCTATCTAATCTCTCATAGACCCTACTATAGACGCAAGATATGCAAGAGCAAGAAGACTATAGATCCGCTGAAAGGTCTTTCAATCGCAAATTGAGCTATTATGGATGCAACAGATTTAAGATTCGCATGGAGAGAAGAATTATAACACCTACAGATTAGCAAGAAAATCGAATCTTCCATAGACCCTACTATAGACGCTAGAGCTAGACTATAGATCCGCAGAAATTTCTTATAAGCGCAAATCAGGCTATTATAGATGCAATGGATTCAATATTCGTATAAAGAGAAGAATTATAAAACCTACAGAGTAGCTAAAGAGTCTAATCTTTCATAGACCATACTATATAGACGCAAGACTATACATCCGCAAAAAGTTCTTATGAGCGCAAATTAGGCTATTATAGATGCAATAGATTTCTGATTCGTATCAAGAGAAAACTTCTAAAGCCTATATGGATTAGCAAGAGAATCTAATCTTTCATAAACCCTTCCATTGTTTAAACAATGACCCTACTATAGACGCAAGACAAGAAGACTATAGATCCACAGAAAGGTCTTATAAGCGAAATTAGGCTATTATAGATGCAATAAATTTCTGATTCGTATGAAGAGAAGACTTTTAAAACAAGAAAATCTAATCTTTCATAGACCCTACTATAGGCGCAAGACTATAGATCCGCAGAAAGTTCTTATAAGCGCCAATATGGGACTTACAGATACAATAATAATATTAAAAATAAACTTTAGTGATCCCGTTAGATGAAACGAGTCAACTATACCAATGATATATAAAGCAAAATTCAGGAATATCGAGATGAATCACCGCGTTCGTTTATCAACCGTGGATTTTTACCGCAGAACTTCGTCAATTTCCTGGAATTCATTCATCACTGCTGTGATTATAGGATTATGTGAAGCAATATCAGTTCTAGGAACGAATAATAAGAGCGCTCTCCCATCGATTGACTTCGACGAATTTCCACGTGGAAATTCGTAAAGGGGAGACAAAGGGGAGTTTTGGGGCGCATGTATGGAAAAATCCCACGAAGTCGAATTTGTCATATTTGCAGCGAAATTTGAATTTTCGTGGAAATATTCAGGTTATTGGTTCGTGAAAACGTTTAATCGAATTAACGTTTATTATAACGACGTAGAATCAGATGCTGTTAATGTTAGTAGTTGTTTTCATGGAACAATGAATCTTTGCGTTATGGTTTGTGATTCGTTTATAAACGAATTATATTTATGTTTGTTTATTGTACTGAATTGAATATTTATCATTTTATTGACGAGAAACGTCATGATGAATTTCTATGATTTCCGCATTCCCCCGTCAAAATTTCATCGAATAAAAATTCACGAAAAAGAAGTTTATTTCTCTATGATTGCAACTTATCCGCGCTAGCATGGGAATTGGTCCCTTTCCACACTCGTGTAGAAAACGTTGTTTTGCTTATAGATGGTTGAATAAAACAACTATTTCAGTGGAAAGTTTTCTATATTTTCTCATAAAAATATTTAAGCGAATATACATAAAAAATACGTATGGGAGCTTCATTTATTACAATTATTGTAAAACCTGTTGTGGAAAAATAAAATATACTCTTTCAACATTAATCTAAAACAATTTAACTGCCTTTCTTTCAATTATGCATTCAGGTCTGGATTGAGCAGGGACAAAGTGGCACCAACTAAATGAAGCGATCCTGTCACCAAAACATTGTGTCTCCCTTTCTGGTGTAGGTAATCCATTGCTTCTTTTACAGACGGAAATACCTGCACAGTCTCTTCCCCGGAAGGACTACTCAACCATTTTTCTCTGTATGTGTTGCAGAGGGATATCTGCTCACCTACAGGCAATACCAAATTAATGTTGTCTGAAAAAGAGGTTGATATTGCACCCATGTTATCAGTAGTGAATGGTTAGGAAGATATTTGAATTTGAAAATGCAGAAAATTAGCACTTCAATAATATAACATTCCTATAAAAAAAACGAATAAAATTCTTGAAAAAGAACCCTTATTAGATACTAGGTATATTTATGCATTCATTATCGACATTGTTATAAAACTTCTAATAGCAATAACAGAGATGTTAGTTGATAAAAAACTTTCGGATATGACACTTGGTAAAAAAACAAAATCAGTTGTTCTGTCAAATTGACATTCCTTGCAGTGTTGCCAATATGGATTAATTCCAAAATGACACCTGTTGCATGCACCAAATTGAAAAAATGGTAGATTTATACCTGCTTTTTCACTTGAAGATTCTGCGATATTAGGAACAAAAATAACGGTCTGAAACTGGCATTTTTTCAGTATCGTAAAGAATTTCTCACACGATCTGCCTCCTGTAAGGTTGAATATCAAGGCTCTTGTGCCTTGTTCATTTTTTATTTCATGTAAAAACCATTTCATACAAATTTCTATACTTTCTATAGTGTGAGCACCATCTATGTAAAATCTGTAAAAAAAATACTAAGAATGGAAACAACTGGACCATCGGGATTCATTTGACAAACGAAAAAATTCACCTAACGTTTCCTACTTGTTGAATTTCGTATCTTCCTGGCCATTTGCAATTTTCGATAGATTCCCTTAATAAGTTTATGTCCAAGAATGAATTGTTTTGTTTAGGGCCTGAGAGAATGAAACGTTCAAAAAAAGAAGAAAGAATTAATGTATGAGTAATCATCGATTGTACTCACAAGAAATCAGCCATTCTTCAGCCATTTTAATGGCTAAATTAACGTTTGTTTGAATACTGAGAGGATACTTCATCAAACATTTCAAGAGACAGTCATTTTTAACCACCTTGAGTTCACACTAAAACAAAAGAATCAATTAAAATCAAACAGCTGTCAAAAAGCGGTTGACAGATATTTCTTCAATTCAATTTTTTCATGAGATTTCACCTCTTTTTCTTTACTTCTTCTCGATAGGACATCTAGAGCACTTTCAGGTTGATTGACCGTGAAAACTTTGCTGCCATTCTTCATTATTCCTGCCTTATTCCACGCTATACTTTCAATTGTTTTTCCGAGTACTGACATATGATCGAATCCCAAAGATGTGATACCTGCCACAGGGACATTTCTAGAACGGTTTGTATTCAAGAAGTAATTAAACATGCCCGATTCTCCCTGAAATTTTCAGGGAATATATATGGAAGTACATACGTTACAATATTTGTTGGGTCGTATTCTCCACCGATTCCTACTTCTATAACAGCTACATCAACTTTCTCTCTTAAAAATACATGTATGGCCATTATGAATAAATACTGAAAATAGAAGGGCAGATCTTCCTCATTTTCCTGCAACATTAATAATGAAAAATTATAAAAAAAATCACATCCCGCAAGCAACCTTAAGGGAATTCAAGTTTTCCAAAACGTTCCAGAAATATTTGGAGAAAGTTTCTTTGGATATGGGTGTTCCATTGATTCTTATCCGTTCCCTCACTTCTATCAAGTGCGGTGATGAGAAAAATCCTGTTTTGTAGCCATGGTTTCGCAGGATACTCTCGCAAAATGCACAAGTTGAGCCTTTTCCTTTCGTACCACTCACATGTATCACAGGTAATTTATTCAGATCATTCTGACTTATACCACTCCTGGAAAAAATTAAAGAATTAAAGTACAGAAAAAAATTTGTGAAAATTTAAAATTAAAAAAATGGTAAAAAACTAACCGAACAAGATATTTCCTCACAAGATCTAGTTTATCTTTTGATGAAGGAGTATTAAAAATCACTTGGTTATTTGTTGCTGATAAATAATTCCTGTTGGACTGTATTCTGTTCAAGAAATCAATTGCTGCCTGAAACAAAGTTGTTCAAGTAACTTTATAGATTCGTTTTAATCTTAAACCTCGTAAGTTTTCCCATCACTTTGATTCATTCTTGGGCGTTTTATGTGATGAATATTCAAGAATCTACTATTTGTTGATAGATTCCTTAAGAAATTATGTTTAAACATTTATCTTCTGATGATAAATGCAGAAAAAAAACACTGATTTCTAACATTTATGTATTACGTCATGTCATGTTAACGGCCTAATTATCCAGTTGATCGAAGCATGATGATAATTGATAATTACTAGGAAATTCTTCTAGATAAGAAATAAAACAAAGCAAAAAGCCTCCATGGAAGTGAGGTTAGATTCGGGACTCGAGAGCCAGTGCTTTTCTCTTGAGTATGCGTATTTTTTCTAAGTTTTTTAGATTTTCGTATGGAATAACACGTATTTACATTTGAAGGCTTTATCAATTTCACTAGAAATTTATATTTTCGCACAATTAGATGTTATCAAGGTACAAGGTTTAGTTATATTCATTTCATTCACTCTTTGGTCTCCAATTATTTTCAGTAGTTTTTTCTTTGGATATTTTCCAGAATTCTAGTCAATATTTTTTCACTTTTTGAATTTGAAATTAGTGCCAAATAGCATAGAGTTAAAAGAAATTTAATCATTTTGTGGTTCTGTGCATCAACATAACCAATTGTTGTCAATTTTGACAACTTGATATAACCATAAATTCGACTGATTTTCAATAAATTTATTTTTTAATGCCAGCTTTTTTATTTATTGCTCCGTAACTCACAAGGGGACGTCACCATATAATAATTCTGCCATTTTATATTCAAATTGGTGGAAATGTCTACAAGAAAACGTAGCACCTCGATATCTCGTCGCCAACTAAAGGAAAAAGTGGTGCAAATATATGAATCTTTATTGAAGGGCGAGGAACAATATAAAGACAATACATTTTTTTGGGACGAACTGTTTCTGCTCAAGCCAAAACTGACAGTTATTGAAACTGAAATACAAAAGTTATCCCCCGAACAACTTCAAGTAGCCAAACCCAATATTACTCTGTTGATCCAAAAATGTATAGAAACGTTGGATCATCAGCATAACATAAGGATAGTTAATGCTTTGTACACCTTGTGTGGGTTGATACAAGCCCTTTTTTTGAAGACTACAGAGTCCAAGTTGAATCTCATCTCTTTTTTGTTGGATTCTGAAAAGGAAGATGAGAAAATACAGCATTTACTCAGCTTATGTCAGTCTATTCTGCAAGGTAAGAACGTTTGAGGATATCAGTGTGATCTGTTACCAAATTGCTGTATTTCAGGGGATTCTCCAGAGAATATGAAGGATCTCTGTTTGAAACTTCTGTTGTTGTTGACTACATGTGTGGATAACATCAACGAAAACCGACTGATAGAATGCATAATGGGATCATCATTATTTGAACACTTAATACAGCTTCTTTGCGATGTTCCAACGCGTCAAAAACATGGCTATAACGTTGTCCTCCTCATTACAATATTGGTCAATTACAGAAAATACGACACGACGAATCCCTACATCGTGAAATTATCCATTCTAGACAATGAATTAGCCCTGAACGGTTATGGCCAAGTGATCACAGCATCCCTATCTGAATTTGTGAATGGTTTCAACTGCGAACAAAACGACAACCAGAACAGCTCTTGGTTGTCTTCGATCACGAATATCGTAGGAAATATGTTCATTTCCGAGGAAGGCACAGTGAGGATTCAGCAAATGAGGGCGAATAACGCTTTGGTTTTGGCTCTGTACGAAGCCGTTCACTTGAATAGGAATTTTATAACGACTTTGGCTCAGACCCAGACCGATTCTAGTTCTCCACCCTCACCTTGTAATACTTTGAGCGCTTTGCAGTCTAGGACGGATTTATCTCTTGCTAATATAACTTTTGATATTACCAGTCAGCCGTCGAATTTGTTGGTGACATTTTTCACTTACTGGTAAGTTTTATTTTCGAGTAATTTGAAAAAAGGGTTTTTTCAAGTGGACCTGGATGATTTTTTGAGTAACCCATTTTATCTATTTCATTGAGATTTCATTGATGTCCATGGGAAATTTCAGCTGAATTGGGCAATTAATTCCGGAGATATTAAATTTTTTTTCAAATTTTTTTTTTGACTATTGTAATTGTAAGATTTTCACGAAATTTGGTATGCGCTTAGAAGTCGTTATATTACAGCTCAATACCGAATTTTAACTGAACCGGATACGTCGTTTTCGAAATATCGAAAAACCAAAATTTCGAAAATTACTTCCTCCAAAACCATTGAACCGATTCGGCCCATTCATGAACCTAATCAGCGCTTTTGGATCTCGAACCTACACTGAAAATTTCAAGATTCTAGAACTATTCTTTTGAAAGTTATCGTGATTATGATCGGGCGGACAGAATTGAATTTGACCACGAATTATTCATAAGGAAGTTCGACCTAATCATTTCAGATCGTTTTCGACTCAAAATTCGGCGATTACAGACATTTGGACGAAATGATACGGTTTTCTTTCCTAGGAACAATCGCGTAAAAATAGGTCTCTCCGCGGGTGTCCGCGGAAACTAAGACGCCTAGGTTGATGAAATTCTACATGTTGCGTCTTCTGGAGGTCCTGCAATCGTATCTAGCTTGGCGTTATTCTCAGCTCATTTTGAGTTGGAAAAATTAGAGGTCAAACATTCGAAATTGTGGATTTTAGGAAATGAAAGTTTTCATGAACTATGTATGTGAAATTTTTGGGTATTTTGATGATTTTGTGGACAAAAAGTCTCCGTGAATCCTTTGTTCTCCATTCGAGGTTTTTTCTAGGAAAAATTGGATAGTTTGCAGGAGTGTCTTTCGCAAATTTCGAATATCTTGAGAACTTTGTAAAGCCCACTAGGAGTGTTTTCTGAATAAAAAATCCAGGAAAATGTGCTGAATGCCATATTTCGAATCTTTATTCTCGAAAAAGTTGAGAAAACTGACATTGTAATCTCTTCAGTTCCATAGTTATGCAGAATACAAAGACAGAATCTGGAAGTAACACTGTTAAGTTGTGCTTCATTATTTTGGGATGCATTACAGAGGACCAATACGCCAATTCTTTGATGCACGACGTCAGTCTTGCGTTCAAAGTACATCTCTACAGATTACCCATGAGACACAGAAAGCTCTTTCCCGAAAGGACCACAACTTCCCAGCCCTTAGTTTGTACATTATTAGGTGAGGTTGGGTTAGGTTAGGTTGGATTTCTCGACGAAAATTCTCGAAAAATTTCAGATCTACTGATAGAATTCATTTTGAGTCACATGATGAAAAAATTTCCGATGGAACTGTATTCTTTGTGCATCAACGTCATACAAAGGATATTGTGCTACCAGAAAAGATGTAAAATAAGGATAAATTACCATTGGAAAGACCTCTGGACCGCGCTTTTATCTTTACTGAGGTTCATAGTGCAAAACGAAAATTATCTAGCAAAAAAGATGAACATATTCAACTTGTGCTTGAGAATTGTGAACATACTGAATTTTTTCATTACTTATGGAGATACGTTTTTGCCCACCCCTGGTAGCTATGATGAGTTGTATTATGAGATTATAAGGATGCACCAAGTGTTTGATAATGTTTATTCAATGGGTAAGCAAAAAATGGGAGACCAAAGGCCCATCCTTGAGGCACTCCTCGAGTCTTTCCATCTTTTTTCCGTCAAACATGTCATTTATCCTGTGATATTTTTAGGACTGAGATATTCTACTAGCGATGGCGATTTCAAAAGTGACGCTTTGAAACTTAACAACAGCTTGATAAACGTGAGAGGCATAATAAAACATTTCAATCCGAAAATAGAGAAATGGCTGTCGGCTAACGGTTTATCAACGCCTACTGAGCAGCAAATTTTGGATATTGTGAAGAAGAATTATGACAGTCTAACTTTGAAACTTCAAGATTCCCTCGAGCAATATGAAAGATATAGTGAGAAGCCGAAACATGAACAGTTTTTCGGCGATATGATCAAAACTATTGTAAATGATACGCGTTGTAATATAAATATAAGTTATGTAAATGAACAAAGTCAATAAATAATATATATGTTTCACTTGTGCCTCATTTTCCTTTCAAGAAGACCACAAGAATATCCATCGATTACGTCAAAGGGCTAGTTGCAAGAAAGGATACTTCGAAAAGGTAGGAAACTGCTTTCAATGTTCAATTGTTTGTGATTGAGCCTATAGATGTCTCTACGCTGATCGCATCTTAAAATAAAGAAGTGAGGTTAGTAATATAGGTTTGCTTTTTAGATAGTATAATAAAAAAAACAGGGTTTTTATATCCTATTTTGAATATTTATTCATTATATTTTTCAGTTTTACACATGCTTCTTCTTTCTATAAACTACATAAATAATACTGGTAATAAATAGTGCTATTATCAATACAAAATTACAAATAATATAAATACATCGTTACAAAAAATATCCCGACTTTCAAAGGTTTATCATTTATCATTCTTTAAGAGAGATCATCACCCTTAAACACTCGGTATAAGGTCAAAAACTTGAGTAGTTATTTTTTTCCAATCGGTGGTAAATACTCTCTGGTCGGTTGCCCACCAGGATAACCTCCTGGACGTTGAGGTTCTGGAAAACCAGGACCTTGCGGTCTACCGCTCGGATATCCTTGATCTTGAGGACGTCCAGAGGGACCACCAGGTCCTTGAGGCCTGCTAGTAGTGAAGCTAGGTCTGCTTGTTGAAACTCCTGGACCTTGCGGGCGAACTTCTGGATATCCTGGGGCTACTGTGGAAAAACCTGGAGCTTCTCCACCTGGTTGATATCCAGGGATTTGGGGACGACCGGTCGTATATCCAGGTGCGGGAGTAGCACCAGGAAAACCTGGTCTTTGAGGACTAACGCTTGGATATCCAGGAGTTTGGGGTCTTGAAGGGTATCCAGGTTCTTGTGGTCCAGTACTAGGATATCCAGGTCTCTGAGGTCCTACAGTAGGTCCTGTCGGGTAACCAGGTCTTTGAGGCCCAACACCAGGGTAGCTTGGGGCTTGTGGGCCAGTAGGATATCCTGCTCCTTGAGGTCCAACACCAGGATAGCTAGGAGCTTGTGGTCCAGTAGGATATCCAGGCCTTAGAGGAGCGACACCAGGATAGCTTGGAGCTTGTGGGCCAGTATTATATCCTGGTCCTTGAGGTCCAACACCAGGATAGCTAGGAGCTTGTGGTCCAGTAGGATATCCAGGCCTTTGAGGAGCGACACCAGGATAGCTTGGAGCTTGTGGGCCAGTGGGATATCCAGGTCCTTGAGGTCCGAATCCAGGATAGCTTGGAGCTTGTGGGCCAGTTGGTCCTGATGGTCCAACGCTTGGGTATCCGGGAATTTGTGGTCCAGTAGGGTATCCAGGTCCTTGAGGTCCTACAGCAGGGTATCCTGGTCTCGAACCAGGTCCCTGAGGTCCTGGAAAACCGGGAGAAACGCCGCTAGGTCCTCCAGGTTGCTGAGCTCCTACGATAGAATAATCGTAAATATTGGCATTAATTCCATACAAAGAGGTTGCCAAATTGCAATCGAACATATTCCACCACACGCAGACCAGATATTCTTGATGGAACACCGTTCCGTTGGGACACAAGAAGTCGTAGGTTTTGTTGTTTGCGCAGACATGGAACGCTTGGCATCTCGTCTCTACGTCAGCGTAGTAACCTGGGTATTGCTGCTGGTCGCATCTGAAAGACGTTTCTGGTACTTCTGAATAGATGGGGTAGTCGTCTCCTGGGGTTCCAGGAATTGCGGAATAGTCTCCTTCGTCCTCCTCTCCAGAGTATTGACCACTTGATTCTCCAGGATATTGAGCACCTGGTGCTCCTGGGTATTGAGCGCCTGGAGCTCCAGGATATTGAGCACCTGGTGCTCCTGGATATTGGGCACCTGGTGCTCCTGGATATTGGGCGCCTGGTGCTCCAGGATATTGGGCGCCTGGTGCTCCAGGATATTGGGCGCCTGGTGCTCCAGGATATTGAGCTCCTGGAGCTCCGGGATATTGGGGACCTTGTGCTCCAGGGTATCGCGTTCCACCAGGCGCTCCAGGATATTGTGGCGTGCTTGGTGCTCCAGGGTACTGCGGTCCTCCAGGTCTAGGATATTGAGCTCCAGGCGCCTGAGTTTCACCAGGTCTCGAAGGTCCAGAAGGATATTGAGGCTTCACGCTTGGGTAACCTCCGGGAGCCCCACCGGGTGAAGTCGGAGCACCACTTGGAGCGTATCCTGGGAAGGCTCCTGGTGTTGTTGCTCCAGGTCTTTGCGGAGTTATTTCGAAGGGTCTAGGTGTGCTGGATACCGAAGGTCGTCCTGGGTATGGAGTGGGTCCAGGTCCAGGATAACTGGGAGCGCCAGGTCCAGATGGTGGGAATGGTTTTTGCGGTCTGGAGTAGTCGTAACCATCTTGTGCCTAAAATTGGGAAATTTTCAACTTTGAATGGGAGGATCTTCATGAAATTTCGTATACACCAAGAACACATTGTTTTGAAGCTAAATACCAAATTTTAACCCAATCGGATAAGTAGTTTTTGATATATTGGAAAAACTCCGAAACTTATAGGTCGATTTTGCCCACTGACAAACTTAGCCGAAATATTAATGAATAATTCATGTATTATTATGATTAAAATTGAGCAGTGCGCTTGAAATACTTACTGAAATGAGATTGCCCCACAGAAGAAGTAAATCTGTAAATAAGAAAATATTAAGAAAGAAAGTTCATTCGATCGGTCCCTTCTTTCGGAATTCATCAGCTTCACGAACGGACACAATTAAATTTGACCACGAATCTTCATAAGTGAGGCCAACCTAACCGCTCAAAAACAGAAAGAATTAAAGAATATCACACTTAATGATGGTACATTTTCACTCATAATTAATTTATATTCCTGAAATCTGAAATAATGACGAAACCATTGACATATTCCTTTCATTTACTCATTTGCTATTCAAATTAAAATCACACCAAGATTTCAACCTAGTTCACGCAAAATTCAATGAACAATTAAAATAATGGATGCATTCGTCATGTTTTTGTGGATTTTAATTGCCGCTCTTTGAAGATGAGTTCAATTTCATAGAAAATGATGAATTTATTGCTGGATGCCTAAGCAAGTTAAGATAATAATTTTACCAACCGAAACTAAATATGATGTAATAATAGCGATAATAGGTTATTTTATTCAGTGAAAAATCATCGAATATTATTCGTATTTCAAGCATCAATTTGTGAATGCACACTTCTCAATAAATATCATGGAATTCAAATATCTTCAGAATGATCTGTTGACATAAAGTTTCTAATCTGAGATTTTCCTGCTCTTTTTGAATTTGGGTAATAGAATAGGTGGCTTTGTAAATTTTGTGTCATATTCGGGAATTCACAGATTTCTATGCAGTTTATGAATAATTTTTCAATTAATCTGAAGTATATTATTGTGGAATGTCTATTGAAAGTGTTGTGTGACTGTGGGACCATTCGAATCATTCAGCATTTGAGAACCAGGGTAAGTTATGTTTTGAATTTTCAATGAAAGTTTGAAGAATATTCGTAATTTGTGATCATAGAGATCATCTTTCCATAATGACAGGCTTCTCTCATTCTCTGTTATTCTGAAGAATACTGTTCCATTATACATCATGGTCAATGATTCATTGATGAAAACTGAATAAGCTCATGATGATAGTTCTAAGTTCTCAGGATCATATTACGTTATTCCAAATTATATCACCTACCTAGTATTTGAACAATCCCGTGTGAACTGATGCCGAATTCACGAAGTAAGATGTAATAATTACTTTGGCAGCAATCAAGATTCAATTTGGATAATTTTATGCTAACTAGATTCTTGTAATTGATGCTATTGCGATTCAGAACAAGCGAAATTGGTGGTAATTGAAAAAGACGTATTTGCTTTCGGTGCATCAGATTGTGATGCCATAATTGTAGATATAGGTACAGAGTGTGAGCCGAAAGTTTAAAACAACAAAATTTCATTTCCATTTCACTTCCAGAGATTTCCAGCGTTTCAAACATTCAGTGAGTGCAAATAGGCAAATAGGTTGAGTGGGTTGATACTTACATATTGAGAAGTGCATCCGCTTCATTTTGCTAGAAAAAAAATTATTCATTATTTCACGTTTTGTACTGGAATCTACAAGATGGTCAACTTTGTATACCAGCAGGACTCAAAGAGGAGAAACTTGAGAGTCTGATATTTTTTGTATACGAAACCTAGAGTTTTTCTATATGAATTTCGATATATACTTTGCAAATTAGAGTGTTCGTAATACGGTTAACGAAGCTTGAACTAATTGTAAATAGTTATTTTCGAATTATTCGTTTGCCAATTCACTCTCAGCCAAAAAATTGAAATACAAACAAAAACATATCAATTCAGATATATAAATATGGATTTTCCCAAAATTCGATTGGAACGGTTATATTCTGAAATTTTCAACTCATTTTTTAAAATTTTCTTCATTTGCAAGAAGTTTGAGATTGGACTTTCCACATTTATTAAAAAACCCTTAAATTCACGAAATAATTTCATTAAATCGACTGTAAACTGAAAAGGGGGCACCAAATTCAAACAACAAAAGTTGCTACACATCCACAACGCACAAAGAACAAAAACCATCCAAAACAAACCTTTCTTAGAACACCTCGAAAGATTCACTGACTGCCATTACCATATCACTCTCCGTATTTATACGATTTAGCCCCCAAAATCGACAGCATCTTTCTGTCAACCACCTCCAAATCTTCTTAGACTCTTGGAGGTAACATGGGGGATTGCATCAGAGACCGAAGATTCAGCTTTGTGAGATGAATCTTTCATGAATATCTAGATTCCCATCGATTCATAACTAGTTGGATAATGGTCATTATGTACGGTTTTGAGTAATTGTAGGATTGACTTGAGGACGTATGGTAATTGGGCTCGTGAAGATTGGTACTTGAGGGTGAAAGACTCGTTTTTGGTTTAGATATGGGTGTAGAATTGAAGAATATGAAGATTCGACCAATAAAAACAAATAGAAGTCATAATATTTGAGATAACTAAGCAAAAGGGTATTTTTATTTATCAGACGACTATGTTTTCAAATCACAACATTTAATTGTTGTATTTTGGCGTCAATGAACTGAGTTTTCGTTCACTCTTTATAAAAAATGAGGTTCAAAAGTGTCTTTAGTTCTCAATATCAAAATGTGTGAAATTTCAGATTTTTGAGTTTGCGATGCAATTCAGGCCAACGAAAACGAATTTTAAGATGTTTCTTCCAAATAGCGATCATTATCATGCTTTGTTTGGTGTGTTCCAGAATCCTTCATTAAAATGATAGTTCAGCTTTGGTTTAACATTATACAATATCCTCATTAACAACTGAACTCGTCTTACATAAGTTGGATATCACTAAAACAATTGTATCGTGATCTGAACTATGACCCATGAGTCGTGACATAAATCCATTGATCCAAAAATCTCAACTCTATAATTCTTAAAGATGAAATCATGCAGAAGCAATTAAAAATAATCATTCAACGTATTCAATTCCATTCTTACTAAACTAAAATTTTTTAAGACAAAAACTCGAATAGTTAATACTGCCATTATTATCACATTCAGATACTCGAATAAATAGTATGTCAATCAGCTGATCAGACAGAGATGCCACTTAATTTCTTCCTGTATCATTCGAATAACCCATTTGTGAAATTATCGTTTTTCGATTACTCGCCATTTCGAGTTGCAATTAAAACAGCCATCATTTTGAGACGAAGCACTTATGTCGAAAATTCAATCTTGCAGAAGAACATTCTCACGCCGTTTCTACTACAAGAAGTCGTAAATTGATTGATTACCAAGTGGGGAACACTCCACATATCAGCTAGGAATAGATTCAGTTATAATTATGAGTCGATTCAATTATTACTGATATCATTGATGAGTTGATGACTAAGTTTCGCTATGACATTGTTGAATACACCAGTTTTCGTATCATCACACTTTTGCTTTCATTTAGGAGACATATGCCATATATAGAAGATTGCTGGTAAGCTCAAAACATTCAATGTTAAAAAATATCATCTCAAGAAGAGCAAAACTTTTAACCCTATAAGCCCTAACTCATCAAAACCTACATATGCCAGAAGCCCAGAAATAAAAGAGAATATTCTTTTGAAATTCTTAGTTATGTAAATATTCGACATGAGACCAAATAGGAAACAATTCCAAAGTTCTCAAACCACAGCACTTTGGCTAACCTCAAGAGAAGAATAGGTCATAAAATCGATATCGCAAATTTTCAAGCAGTAACCTAGTCCATTCCAAATGCCATGGGAGTTATGAATCATCCAGTATGTAGATCAAATGAACTAGGATGAATGCGCAATTATAAAATTTCAATAATTCTGATATGCATTACATAATAGAGCATATCTTCCACTGCACCATATCGACATAAATGCATTTGTTACTACCAGATGAAAATGAGAGAAATTAATAGTAGCAGTACATTAGACCTTTCTCAACTGATCGTATCTTCTGTAGTGAAATTGAATAGGTGTGCATTAAAGTGGACAATTTGAAAACCTTTTACCTTGTGGCAGCAATCAATGAATAGGTTAATGAAGAATTTCCCTGAAAGCCACATAAAAGAGAGGAATCAGTCCAAGAAAATGTAGAATTGTTACTACCCTGTAACGTGTTTGAAACTCATCCTGTTAATTTTGATAAAATTCCGAAGCAATTTATTCGTTATTTCAAAATAACCACAAGTTTTTCTTTTTCAATAAATAAGAATAAATCGAAATGTATATGTGTGTAACGCTACTGATCATTCACAATTGGCTCATCATATCTGTGAAAAAAGTGACATGATTTTAGCCAATAGCTAATGGACGAGTGCATTTTTATCCATTTTATGAAATATTTGTGTAACATGCATGAAAATAAGCGTAATAGATTCGAATGAACTTCGTGACAGTCAATCGTGACGAAGTAATGGCAATGTTTCAGGATAAGCATACACTGACATTGGGAGTCAAATTGTACCGTTTCAGGTTAATGAGAAATATATGTTACAGAGGGAACTTTTTCACATTTTCTTTTTTTTATTTGGTTATTTATCTCATTCTGAATTAACAATCAGCACTTTTGGAATAAACGATGATTAGATGAGTGATTACACCCCTAAACCTCGCTGTAAAAGTTCATGAAAAGCATTAATTTTCAATCGTTGGAATCTTTTTATTGATGATTTTCAAGGAAAAATTTTTGGTGGAGTTTTGTACATACAGGGTGAATGATAGAGGACTTGGCAGTTCAAGAAAAAATTGATTTTTGTTCGGTATAAGACGCTTGGTTTTCGAGAAATTGGACACTTTCGAATTTCGAAAGAATTGCACCCTTGCTGCTCTTTGCGGTGACAAGGAATTTTTCAATCTTTTTTTATAGTACACTTAGTATGAGTCTCTGTATTTCCAGCATTCAATACAAAAAAAATTCCTATTGCATGGAGTAAAGAGCTTTTTTCTTCATTAGAAAATTGTCGAAATTTATTTCATCACATGAAATTAACCCGAAAGTTTTGGTTTTATAACTGTAAACTGTAAACAATAATGAAAAAAAAAACGATAGAAAATAAAAACTTCAAAATGTCGTTTTATCAAATCAAATTTCACAAAAGCTATTCGAAGTATTCAATGATCACTTAATTTTTTTTGAATTTCTCATATCAGTATTTTTTTAAGTATACAAGGAACCCTGTGAACTGTCTATTTATTAGATACATAATTGTTCTTTTTGTCGGCTTTTCAATGACCAATTGGTCGACTTTGGAGTGACGTAACTTCTAAAAAAATTGGAATTGAGAGGAGCGGATTTTTTTGGTTATACTTTGCTTCTTCAAGAATAAAATGGTGTGTTTTTTATATACCTGAGACGAAGGGTTTGGATTTTTTGATTTTTTTCGCGAAGGTCTAATTTTTTCGATTTTCCATCCACCATATTTAAAAAACAATTAGTCTCAGAAAAAATCTGTTTGGATTTTCTTGATCTACGGCATCGAATTAATAAATGGTGAAAATTTCGTATCGATAGGCTAGATTAGAATTTTTGCGAAAAATCCTATATTGGAAAATTTCGATTTTTCGAAAAAACTTTTTTGGCTCCGATCGACTTCAAATTCACACCATTCACTAATTCGAGGACGTAGATTAAGAAAATCCAATCAGTTCTTCCGTGAGGAAAACAGTTTTTGATTTACGAACGATGAAAAATCGGAAAATCTGGACCTTCGCGAAAAAAATCAGAAAATCTAAACAGTTCGACTCTGATGGATGAAAATATGTTTTTTCAATTCACAAAGGATCAATCTATATGCAAAAAAATCAGCATCTGTATAAATCAATTTTGATGGGAAATACGGCAGTCCAAAAATGATCTATTATTCGCGATTTCTCAACTCAAGGTCGATTATTTCCCAAAATACGCGTCACAGGAGAATTAGTTTTTCCGAGAAATTTTTGGTTCGGGAAATATTCGACCTCGAGTGGAAAATTGGCGAAAAATTAGTCGACTTCCGAGTGACGTAACTTCTAAAAAATTCGAATTGAGAGGAGCTGATTCCTTACGCCACCTAAGTCGCATCACTGTTAATTTTTGGCCCAACAGTGATGGTGGCCCACTAAAAAATTCTTTCCTAGCCTCGGGATTGAACCTGGATTTCCCGGGTCCGATACAACGTCCTTAACACTGAGCTAGGGGCACTCATAATTTTTGGCCAGCTTCAATAACCGACGATACAAATCTTCTCGTTGCCCCTTTTTCTCCAACTGTGGACCGTTCCCAACGACAATTACGGAAGAAAGTAACACGAATTTCGTGCTTCCATTCTCGCGGATTACGTACAGTTTCTCCAGGTTTCCTTACCAGATAAATCTACAAACAATGCGATGTTCGCGAGACGCCTACGATTTTATCAGCGCTAATCCTCGGACAGATTGCGTGGGCGAATGTCCCATTACGGTCCTGATTTCAGATTCGCCCCGCGATTTCGCATCGTCGCATCTTCATGGTGAAAGTGACGGCGAGATGCGCTCGCTCTTCTTGCTCTTCTTCTCGTCGTTAAATTTGCACGAATTTGAGTCAGTGGTGCTTTGTTGCTCCACACAAGGATCCTTTCTTAGTTTCGTTACGCATTCCATTCATGAGTTTCTGCGATACGCTCTCGTTGATATACAGAGTGTCCCAGAAGTAATGTGCAAAGATCTTCGTAGAGCCAGGGCACTGAAATCTTGTTTCATAGACTGATTTTAGTGACACAATTTGGAGTGGCTTCGAACACTTTTTGTAAAATTCAATTCGATGAAACGATAGTTTGAAAATGTTATTTTTTCTTTCTTATTTTTCATTGTCGAATGCCACAGTTATAGAATCAATATTTTCAAGTTCATTTCAAGCAAAGAAGTTACCCCACACCCTGTATATAATTCTGTTGAGGTTAAGAAAGAATGTATTTGTGTAATAGTGACTGAAAATATTGAGCAATATTTGTTGTTGTTGATATTGCTTGATTGGATAAATTCATGCGCCGATCTTTAATTAATCGATGTTTAATCGAGAAATGAAGGAATAATTTGAGCGTAACTTCCACTTAATTCAAGGTTGAGACAGTAAAAAAGCTGAACTTTTATTGTCCCCACAATAAATACAATAATATGACATAAAAGTGTTGAACAATTTAATTTCTAATTAAATCTCCGTAGTGTTGATACTGCAGTTTTGAAATAACTTGGCAGATACTGACAATCAAATATTACTCTTTGCCATCTCAAAATGTTGGTACGCGTAGATTGACTTCCCGGTAAATGGGCAAAATGTCAATACCATCAGACATATTTTGTAGGCAGTAGGTAAAGAGTGGATGTATGCAAGAGGGTTCATTAAAGACCATCTTCATATCTGAAACGAGTAGGTAGTATCCATTAATTTAGTGAACTACTAATTACAAAATTGCGGCATGGTACTCGTGGTCACCGGTCACGATCTATTACATGGGTGAATTAAATAAGAAAATGCATCATTAGCATGAGATTACGTCACTCCGTTTTTCGTCAAATGTGTACCATCAAGAGAATACTGGCGTTAATGAAGGTCGTCCATAGATAATGATGAACTGTTGAAAGTTAACTGATTGCTCGATTCCCCTCTGTTTTAACACCAGTAATGGACTAAATGATGGGGAACATCTTTAAATGTTTCATCAATCCTAAATGCTCATCTCAGGCACCGGGTTAGACAATGCAAGGACGGATTTTATAATCTTAATATTTGAAGTTATTACCATTATTATTGATCTAATTATCTGATGATAATTGGGTGTTTCGCCGGAAGTAGGGTCTTAGAACCTAGACAGAAGGAAATTAGCACACAAAATGATTGGCATGTATCATTGATAGAAACGACTGAATCGTCTTCCTCTACAAGAGGTATAAGATTTGATCCTACAGAGTCGAAGGAACTAATGTTCAAACCTGCCTCCTCCATGGACCTTTAGGCACATCATGTTCATGTGGACTAAGCTTTAATAATTGTTGTTGTTAATGGTTTAGAAAACGAAGCAATTTAAGAGCCCGGACAAGCTGATCATAACATACCCAACAGATTTCACTAGCCGATAAACTTGTGGATAATTTAACACCTTGATGGCATGGCTGATAAACTTTTATCCGGTAGATTTCGTACAAAAGCCACAAAGTTTAAACCGAATGAAATCAAACGAAGGATAATAAGAATGGAAATTAAGAAATTCAGTGAACTTTTCTTCCTCATTCACAAGTTTTGTGGACCAAAAAGCGTTTGATGACCCTGTCCTACCATTCTTCGTATACGTAAATGTACAAATCGCATCAGTTGGAGTACTTCAGAAAACGTGAATAGCGAAGGTCAAAACAAGTGAGATAATAGTCTGAGATTAAGCCGAGATATGATCGAGAAAGAAAGCGTTCTAGGTGAAAAATACCGTGTTGAAATTCAGATTTTATGATGGATCTGTAATAACGCTAATGTCTTGCAGTTTCAGAGCGATCAATCATTGCTTACGTTTCAATTTAGCATAATTAGTCAATGCGTGGGTATTAACGACTCTCAGGCATTGATCTCATCTTCCTTCGAACGATTATTCGTGGTGGATTTTGTTGAATAATTTCTGTATAAAGACAAAGTGTCAGTGTAGTTATGCTGGAGGACCTAGGGATGTGACTCATGGAGAGGAGAAAATTAATGATCAGAGGGTACAAAGTAATATTACTTCATATTCATAACTGCCAAATTGGGGAAAAGGTTGACGAAAGTCATCGTACTTCAGTGGAAGTTTATGGTGACGATGCTCTTTAGCTTGACGAACTTGTCAGAAGTGGTTTGTCCGGGTTCAAAGTGGCAATTTTGATTTGGAAGACGAAGAACGACCCGGAGCTCCATCAAAGTTTATGGATGAAGAATTAGTGGCGAGGCTCGATGAAGTTTCATCACAACCGCAAGAGGAACTCGCAACAATACTTGGAGTGACTCGAATCAGTCCCGATTCGAAGAAATCCCATGCAGACTCAAAAAAAGAACGAAGAACGATGGTCGGCAGCGAGAAATAGTAATCCACAATAAATCTCGTACAATATTCATTATGATATTTACGATCTTCAAGTCAATTGTTTATTGGTCTACATGGCGCTGATGTTGGAAGCTGGTTAGGTGTGTAAGCTGCGATACACCGGTTTCGTACTGCGAGCCCCCCCGCTGTTGGGCCCCCCGATCAAGCGCGATTTTTAGGTCTTTACTCTCGAGATGCCTACGATTGATGAAAATTCGTTATCGAATGCCGGCGCCGACATTCAATCCACCGGTTATCGAAGAAGAAGAGATTGTACATATCCATTTTTCTACAGGAACATTATGATCAAAGAATACAAGAATATTGTTGTGTAGATCTTTTTCCAAATCTATTTCAAGTCCCTCAAATCATCATCCATCTGCCTACGCTTGATCTAATCATCAACTTCTGTTGGGTGTCCGAAGAGCTGGCCCCTTTTTTAAAGTGGAAAAAATAATTGGGGGAGATCTTTAACTCCCAAGATTTCGATAGGTTAGATAAATTTTTGAAGAAATTTTCAGAGACTTATTTTCTCAAACAGATCTTAAAATCATGGAAAACTAATCCTCACGTCTACCTTTTATTTCCATAATTATAGAAATGAGTGTGGATGGAACTATTGGAATAATACGCCATACCAAAGAACGCCACGCAACCAAAGATACAGTACTTTACGGTAGTACTTGTCTTGTGGATTGCGTTGCGATAGCTACGAATCAGTTAATTTGAGTATACACCTGGAAATTGTTACTTTCCTTCATTTGTAACAATCCCTAGGGCTTGTAGAGTAAGGGCTTGAAAAGTTAAGGCTTGTAGAGTAAGGACTTGTAGAGTGGGGACTCGTAGAGTGATGGCTTGAAGAGTTAGAGCTTATGGAGTTAGGGTTTGTAGAGTTTGGGCTTGTAGAGTTGGATCTTGTTGAGTAATGACTTGTTGAGTAATGACTTGTTGAATAAGAGCTTCCTGAATAAGGCTTGTAGAAATAGGTCTTGTTGATTAAGGGTTTGTTGAGCCCGGATTTTTTGAGTTAGGGATTGAAGAGTTAGGACTTCCAGAGTTTGGGCTTTTAGAGTAAGGTCTTGGAGAGTTAGGGCTTGTAGAGTAAGGGCTTGTAGAGTAGGGGCTTGTAGAGTGATGGATTGAAGAATTAGCACTTGTAGAGTTAGGGCTTGTGGAGTTAGGGTTTATAGAGTTTGGGCTCGTAGGATTTGATCTTGTTGCAACATACAGGGTGTTTGGTAATTCGACGTGAACCTTGAAAAGGGATATACTAGACGTCATTTGCAGTGAATTGCGTAGAGTGAAGCATGGTCCGAAAATCTTTGGTTACGAAGATATCGTCATTTTTAAACTTTTTTGAAATTTTCTGTTTCGTTATCGAAAATAATTAATTTTGTGAAAACTACTCGACTCTAATTATTCAAATCTGGGGAGATGGTCCTCATTTCTTGCGAAAAAGTATTCACTAAAAATTCAGATAACCCGAGATATACAGGGTCATAAATGGCTGCACCTGTTTTCCTCATAAAATCTTGATAAAACAATTGAGAAATTCTCGAAAAAAGTATTATGAACAAATGTAAGAAAAAACTTCCCTGTTTCATCAGCTTTCAAAAAGGTACATATGTCAATAATTCCTTCACGCAATCTAAAAATATGGCCGGAAAACCAAGCAGACAACAGACTTTTTCGAGTCATTCAGATATCCTATTATCCTTTATTTCACTCGGCGTGATTCGTAAGCCGTAAGCGGGCCATGGTTCGATCACTAAATGACTCGAAAAAGTTTGTTGTCTGCTTGGATTTCCGGCCATATTTTTAGATTGCATCAAGGAATTATTGACATATGTACCTTTTTGGAAAGCTGAAGAAACAGGGAAGTTTTTCCCTACCTTTGTACACCAAGTTCATAATACTTGTTTCGAGTAATTCTCAATTGTTTTATCAAGATTTTATGAGGAAAACAGGTGCAGTCATTTATGACCCTGTATATCTCGGGTTATCTGAATTTTTAGAGAATACTTTTTCGCAAGAAATGAGGACCATCTCCTCAGCTTTGAAAAAAATATTCATTGAATATTTAGAGTCGAGTAGTTTTCACAAAATTAATTATTTTCGATAACGAAGCAGAAAATTTCAAAAAAGTGGAAAAATCGCCATATCTTCGTAACCATAGATTTTCGGACCATGCTTTACTCGACGCAATTCACTGCAAATTACGTCTAGTATATCCCTATCCAAGGTTCACGTCGAATTACCAAACACCCTGTATACAGCAAAACCAAATCTCTATTTTCTCACAGAACGAAAGATCATAAATTGGGTTCAATATTTATTCGTTATTCGGTTGAAGTCTACTCCACAATGAAGTGTATGTGGTGACAGATTTCAGATTTAATTCTTGTTCCATATGTAACCTGATACTTTCGTATAAGCATATTTCGTATTATGAATAAGGGAACAGAAATGATTCCTTTTGAGCAGTTAGTTATTCAGTTCTTTTCATCGAGCATAGAACGACCTCCTTATTATTAAATTGAATAAATCGATTATTCAGATATCTGTGTTTGATTGAAATCAACCCTAAAGGAACCTATAACTCTACAGATCTTGTTGAGTTATGGCTTGTTGAATAAGGGCTTGCTGAAATAGGGTTGGTAGAAATAGGTCTTGTTGATTTAGGGTTTGTTGATCCAGGGTTTCTTGAGTTAAGGATTGAAGAGTTAGGACTTCCAGAGTTTGGGCTTGTAGATTTAGGTTAGGTTAGGGCTTGTAGAGTTTGGTCTTGTAGCGTTAGCGCTTGTTGAAATATGGCTTGTAGAAATAGTTCTTGTTGATTTAGGGTTTGTTGAGTCCGGGTTTCTTGAGCTAAGGATTGAAGAGTTAGGACTTCCAGAGTTGGGGTTTGTAGAGTTAGCCCTCGTAACTTTCGAAAATTTCCTAGAAATAGAAAACAATGCAAGATTTACTGGAACGGTTAGGCCATTGGAATTCTCTTTCAATCACATGAAACAACAAAAAGTGGTAGGATGCGATTGAAGGTGATCCAGAAAAGATGGTCGTCATCTCCTGCATCGGCCATAAATCCCGGAGAAATAGATCGGCGAGAGTCCTCTTTCATCGCGTCGATACCCTGATGTTGATAGAGCAATATCAGTCGACAGGCTTCTTTACAACGAAACGAATACGAATCAATGAGCATTATTTATCAGGTAGTTTGTCTGGTTTGCGAAGTAGTTTATAGAATCGACGATATATGTACAATGTAAATCGCGACAGCATGTGGTCCATCTTTGATCCTCACCCAGTCTCAATAATTTGTTCCCGATCCCATAAACAATCGGCATGGTCGGTATCCAGTGGTGCCGGGGTGTAACTTGTGTTTTTAATATGTTAAATGCTCTTGTACGTCGGTCTTCCGACGGATCATGTTTTTCGGCTTGTAAAAAAAATTGGAATTTCAACGGTAGTGCTTCTGCTTCTTTCTCCCTTGTGCGTCATCTTCAGAGGCTGTAGTTCGTACAAACTGGCATGTTACTGAAAGAGTTTCTGTTTTACACCACGGATTTTAATTGCCTTCTGCTTTATTCGGTCGAATTTCTTTGGAGGATTTCAAATATTCGGCGTCTTGATTTCCATACAGGAAATTACCAATCCCGAGCTTCCAATTATCCTTGATTTAAATCGGACTGGGAGCCAAATTACAGGTTCTCCGTCATTTCCTCCCTAGTCCCGATCATGAGAGATTCCGAAAACGTCAAAACAGTGATCCGATAATTGGCGCCCGACCGTAATATCGGAAAATATCGAAAAATATCCAGTTATGTTATTATATCGAATTCCGTCGCCCAGAGTCGATACCGAAAAAAAGCGACGCATCGGAGAAGAAGGGCATAAGAGAGCGTATTACATTTAATTCGATAATAGATGTATAATTAGATTCCATCACTGACATGTACGCGGGCAATTTCGAGGCCGAATTTTATAGGAAAGAATGGAAAAAACGTATCGGGTCGAATGTTCCCTTTGTGCGGGTAAATTGTCCCGTTTTTAACTGGCTCGTTTCCAGTCAAATTATAGGGGGCAGTTTGACGTGGCTGTGACAGGTAAATGAGACGGTCGGGCGGACTGCCAGGCTGCCAAACATGCCGGACTGTAGCATAATTAGTTGTTTGTTTCACCGAGAAAGGTACACTGGGAGAGAAGGAAATAATCACGAGGAGCAGACGGTGCGTTCCATTCCGTTGTAGATTGGGGTGCTATGAGCGAATTTTTACGTCACCTGTGTTAGATGTTTTGGGAAAAAAACAGAGTGAGCACTGTTCGATGAACCAACTGCTAGATCGAATCAGGGAGACTAGGAAGAGTAATATTGAGCTGTAATCAAGGGTACCAAAAAGAATTTTCTTCATTACCAGAGCAGAATGCACCATCTATTAAAATCATTCATCAGAACATTCATTTCGCGTAGCGAGCTCTCTCATAGTTTGAGTGGTATGAGCTTGAGCTTGTTAGCAGAACTTGAAAATGAAATATGCCGCACATAAAAAGACAAATTTCTTGAAATACGTCTGAATTTAATGAAAAATAATCCATATTCCTATCAATCACTGAATGCTGAATGTCCAATTCCTACTTGAATCTGTCATAATAACCATCAGGCTGATCAATAACGCCCACAGGTAGAGTGCATTGGGCTCGTGAAGAAAACTCGAAAATGAATCTTGAAAAACAAATACATAATTGGAAAAATGTAATGGAAAGTAGGACTATATGGACAATTTTGGTATCGAATTATGGGTTTTCGAGGACGCTGAAGTCAATGAAGGATAATTCGAGCCGCTATCTATCATAGTTTAGATTTTCACCTGCGAAATAGCATTTTTTCAAAAAATCGAAATTTCAAACCGTCATAGCTCCCGTTCCTATGATCCTATCCACCTTCTGTTCGTATATTGTTAATCAGCATTGTCCCAAGTATCTCTAAGCCTAATAACATCAATTTCGAAAATCCCAACTTTTTTGGTGAAAAATACGTAAGGGGTAAGACCACCATATTTGTCATCACCAAGGAATCCCTGGCGAATCCAAAGCCATTTTTCGAAAGTGAAGATCTACTACCCATTCGAATCAAAAAAGATATTCCAGAGCCCTAACTAGCATAGTTTAGATTTTCACCTGTCAAATGGCATTTTTCGAAAAATTGCAAATTTCAAACTCTCATATCTTCCGTTCCTATCATCTCCGCCAAAAATTATTTATATCACATGGATCAGCATACCTCAATGTATCACTGTGCAAAATATGAGCGATTTGAAAAATCTCAAATTTTTGGTGAAAAATGCCAAAGGGGTAAGACCCCCCAAGAACACCATATTTGTCATCACCAAGGAATCCCTGGCGAATCCAAGGTCATTTTTCGAAAGTGAAGATCTACTACCCATTCGAATCATGCAGAATACCCATTAGACTGATCAGTATCGCCTATACTTTGAGTGCTCTGAGCGTCTGAACAAAACTCGAAACTGAAAAATCGAAAAATATAAAACCGTATAATTCGTTACTTATGAGGGCTACATGGACGATTTTAGTATCAAAATGTAGGTTTTCGAGGTCGCTCCATTCAATAAAAGATATTCCAGAGCCCCAACTAGCATAGTTTAGATTTTCACCTGTCAAATGGCATTTTTCGAAAAATTGCAAATTTCAAACTCTCATATCTTCCGTTCCTATCATCTCCGCCAAAAATTATTTATATCACATGGATCAGCATACCTCAATGTATCACTATGCAAAATATGAGCGATTTGAAAAATCTCAAATTTTTGGTGAAAAATGCCAAAGGGGTAAGACCCCCCAAGAACACCATATTTGTCATCACCAAGGAATCCCTGGCGAATCCAAAGTCATTTTTCGAAAGTGAAGATCTACTACCCATTCCAATCATGCAGAATACCCATTAGACTGATCAGTATCGCCTATACTTTGAGTGCTCTGAGCGTCTGAACAAAACTCGAAACTGAAAAATCGAAAAATATAAAACCGAATAATTCGTTACTTATGAGGGCTACATGGACGATTTTGGTATCAAAATGTAGGTTTTCGAGGTCGCTCCATTCAATAAAAGATATTCCAGAGCCCTAACTAGCATAGTTCAGATTTTCACCTGTCAAATGGCATTTTTCGAAAAATTGCAAATTTCAAACTCTCATATCTTCCGTTCCTATCATCTCCGCCAAAAATTATTTATATCACATGGATCAGCATACCTCAATGTATCACTGTGCAAAATATGAGCGATTTGAAAAATCTCAAATTTTTGGTGAAAAATGCCAAAGGGGTAAGACCCCCCAAGAACACCATATTTGTCATCACCAAGGAATCCCTGGCGAATCCAAAGTCATTTTTCGAAAGTGAAGATCTACTACCCATTCCAATCATGCAGAATACCCATTAGACTGATCAGTATCGCCTATACTTTGAGTGCTCTGAGCGTCTGAACAAAACTCGAAACTGAAAAATCGAAAAATATAAAACCGAATAATTCGTTACTTATGAGAGCTACATGGATGATTTTGGTATCAAAATGTAGGTTTTCGAGGTCGCTCCATTCAATAAAAGATATTCCAGAGCCCTAACTAGCATAGTTTAGATTTTCACCTGTCAAATGGCATTTTTCGAAGAATTGCAAATTTCGAACTCTCATATCTTCCGTTCCTATCATCTCCGCCAAAAATTATTTATATCACATGGATCAGCATACCTCAATGTATCACTGTGCAAAATATGAGCGATTTGAAAAATCTCAAATTTTTGGTGAAAAATGCCAAAGGGGCAAGACCCCCCCAAAAACACCATATTTGTCATCACCAAGGAATCCCTGGCGAATCCAAAGTCATTTTTCGAAAGTGAAGATCTACTACCCATTCGAATCATGCAGAATACCCATTAGACTGATCAGTATCGCCTATACTTTGAGTGCTCTGAGCGTCTGAACAAAACTCGAAACTGAAAAATCGAAAAATATAAAACCGAATAATTCGTTACTTATGAGGGCTACATGGATGATTTTGGTATCAAAATGTAGGTTTTCGAGGTCGCTCCATTCAATAAAAGATATTCCAGAGCCCTAACTAGCATAGTTTAGATTTTCACCTGTCAAATGGCATTTTTCGAAAAATTGCAAATTTCGAACTCTCATATCTTCCGTTCCTATAATCTCCGCCAAAAATTATTTATATCACATGGATCAGCATACCTCAATGTATCACTGTGCAAAATATGAGCGATTTGAAAAATCTCAAATTTTTGGTGAAAAATGCCAAAGGGGTAAGACCCCCCAAAAACACCATATTTGTCATCACCAAGGAATCCCTGGCGAATCCAAAGTCATTTTTCGAAAGTGAAGATCTACTACCCATTCGAATCATGCAGAATACCCATTAGACTGATCAGTATCGCCTATACTTTGAGTGCTCTGAGCGTCTGAACAAAACTCGAAACTGAAAAATCGAAAAATATAAAACCGAATAATTCGTTACTTATGAGGGCTACATGGATGATTTTGGTATCAAAATGTAGGTTTTCGAGGTCGCTCCATTCAATAAAAGATATTCCAGAGCCCTAACTAGCATAGTTTAGATTTTCACCTGTCAAATGGCATTTTTCGAAAAATTGCAAATTTCGAACTTTCATATCTTCCGTTCCTATCATCTCCGCCAAAAATTATTTATATCACATGGATCAGCATACCTCAATGTATCACTGTGCAAAATATGAGCGATTTGAAAAATCTCAAATTTTTGGTGAAAAATGCCAAAGGGGTAAGACCCCCCAAAAACACCATATTTGTCATCACCAAGGAATCCCTGGCGAATCCACAGTCATTTTTCGAAAGTGAAGATCTACTACCCATTCGAATCATGCAGAATACCCATTAGACTGATCAGTATGGCCTATACTTTGCGTGCTCTGAGCGTCTGAACAAAACTCGAAACTGAAAAATCGAAAAATATAAAACCGAATAATTCGTTACTTATGAGGGCTACATGGACGATTTTGGTATCAAAATGTAGGTTTTCGAGGTCGCTCCATTCAATAAAAGATATTCCAGAGCCCTAACTAGCATAGTTTAGATTTTCACCTGTCAAATGGCATTTTTCGAAAAATTGCAAATTTCAAACTCTCATATCTTCCGTTCCTATCATCTCCGCCGAAAATTATTTATATCACATGGATCAGCATACCTCAATGTATCACTCTGCAAAATATGAGCGATTTGAAAAATCTCAAATTTTTGGTGAAAAATGCCAAAGGGGTAAGACCCCCCAAAAACACCATATTTGTCATCACCAAGGAATCCCTGGCGAATCCAAAGTCATTTTTCGAAAGTGAAGATCTACTACCCATTCGAATCATGCAGAATACCCATTGACTGATCAGTATCGCCTATACTTTGAGTGATCTGAGCGTCTGAACAAAACTCGAAACTGAAAAATCGAAAAATATAAAACCGATTAATTCGTTACTTATGAGGGCTACATGGACGATTTTGGTATCAAAATGTAGGTTTTCGAGGTCGCTCCATTCAATAAAAGATATTTCAGAGCCCTAACTAGCATAGTTTAGATTTTCACCTGTCAAATGGCATTTTTCGAAAAATTGCAAATTTCAAACTCTCATATCTTCCGTTCCTATCATCTCCGCCAAAAATTATTTATATCACATGGATCAGCATACCTCAATGTATCACTCTGCAAAATATGAGCGATTTGAAAAATCTCAAATTTTTGGTGAAAAATGCCAAAGGGGTAAGACCCCCCAAAAACACCATATTTGTCATCACCAAGGAATCCCTGGCGAATCCAAAGTCATTTTTCGAAAGTGAAGATCTACTACCCATTCGAATCATGCAGAATACCCATTAGACTGATCAGTATCGCCTATACTTTGAGTGCTCTGAGCGTCTGAACAAAACTCGAAACTGAAAAATCGAAAAATATAAAACCGAATAATTCGTTACTTATGAGGGCTACATGGACGATTTTGGTATCAAAATGTAGGTTTTCGAGGTCGCTCCATTCAATAAAAGATATTCCAGAGCCCTAACTAGCATAGTTCAGATTTTCAGCTGTCAAATGGCATTTTTCGAAAAATTGCAAATTTCAAACTCTCAGATCTTCCGTTCCTATCATCTCCGCCAAAAATTATTTATATCACATGGATCAGCATACCTCAATGTATCACTGTGCAAAATATGAGCGATTTGAAAAATCTCAAATTTTTGGTGAAAAATGCCAAAGGGGTAAGACCCCCCAAAAACACCATATTTGTCATCACCACGGAATCCCTGGCGAATCCAAAGTCATTTTTCGAAAGTGAAGATCTACTACCCATTCGAATCATGCAGAATACCCATTAGACTGATCAGTATCGCCTATACTTTGAGTGCTCTGAGCGTCTGAACAAAACTCGAAACTGAAAAATCGAAAAATATAAAACCGAATAATTCGTTACTTATGAGGGCTACATGGACGATTTCGGTATCAAAATGTAGGTTTTCGAGGTCGCTCCATTCAATAAAAGATATTCCAGAGCCCTAACTAGCATAGTTTAGATTTTCACCTGTCAAATGGCATTTTTCGAAAAATTGCAAATTTCGAACTCTCATATCTTCCGTTCCTATCATCTCCGCCAAAAATTATTTATATCACATGGATCAGCATACCTCAATGTATCACTGTGCAAAATATGAGCGATTTGAAAAATCTCAAATTTTTGGTGAAAAATGCCAAAGGGGTAAGACCTCCCAAAAACACCATATTTGTCATCACCAAGGAATCCCTGGCGAATCCAAAGTCATTTTTCGAAAGTGAAGATCTACTACCCATTCGAATCATGCAGAATACCCATTAGACTGATCAGTATCGCCTATACTTTGAGTGCTCTGAGCGTCTGAACAAAACTCGAAACTGAAAAATCGAAAAATATATAACCGAATAATTCGTTACTTATGAGGGCTACATGGACGATTTTGGTATCAAAATGTAGGTTTTCGAGGTCGCTCCATTCAATAAAAGATATTCCAGAGCCCTAACTAGCATAGTTTAGATTTTCACCTGTCAAATGGCATTTTTCGAAAAATTGCAAATTTCAAACTCTCATATCTTCCGTTCCTATTATCTCCGCCAAAAATTATTTATATCACATGGATCAGCATACCTCAATGTATCACTGTGCAAAATATGAGCGATTTGAAAAAGCTCAAATTTTTGGTGAAAAATGCCAAAGGGGTAAGACCCCCCAAAAACACCATATTTGTCATCACCAAGGAATCCCTGGCGAATCCAAAGTCGTTTTTCGAAAGTGAAGATCTACTTCCCATTCGAATCATGCAGAATACCCATTAGACTGATCAGTATCGCCTATACTTTGAGTGCTCTGAGCGTCTGAACAAAACTCGAAACTGAAAAATCGAAAAATATATAACCGAATAATTCGTTACTTATGAGGGCTACATGGACGATTTTGGTATCAAAATGTAGGTTTTCGAGGTCGCTCCATTCAATAAAAGATATTCCAGAGCCCTAACTAGCATAGTTTAGATTTTCACCTGTCAAATGGCATTTTTCGAAAAATTGCAAATTTAAAACTCTCATATCTTCCGTTCCTATCATCTCCGCCAAAAATTATTTATATCATATGGATCAGCATACCTCAATGTATCACTGTGCAAAATATGAGCGATTTGAAAAATCTCAAATTTTGGGTGAAAAATGCCAAAGGGGTAAGACCCCCCAAAAACACCATATTCGTCATCACCACGGAATCCCTGGCGGATCCAAAGTCGTTTTTCGAAAGTGAAGATCTACTTCCCATTCGAATCATGCAGAATACCCATTAGACTGATCAGTATCGCCTATACTTTGAGTGCTCTGAGCGTCTGAACAAAACTCGAAATTGAAAAATCGAAAAATATAAAACCGAATTATTTGTTACTTATGAGGGCTACATGGACGATTTTGGTATCAAAATGTAGGTTTTCAAGGTTGCTGAATTTAATAAAAAATAATCCAGAGCCCTATCTATCATAGTTTCCATTTTCACCTGCGAAATGCGATTTTTTCAAAAACTCAATTTTTAAAACTTCAAAGCTGTTGTTCCTGTGATCGGTTCGTATTTTACGAATCTCAAATTGCATTCCTTTGCTTGCAGTATGCAGCATTGCAACCAACAAAAAAATGTGAAACAAGATATAATTATCTAACTACATTTGGTATAGGCAAGCGCGGATCCAGGGGGGGGGTCATGGGGGTCATGACCCCCCCCCCTGGACTGGACGAACCCTCAAATCTTGTGTTTGATAAAAAAAAATCAATTGGCGGGTATGTAATCCACCTGACCGTGACCCCCCCCTTTCTCGAGAGCTGGATCCGCCACTGGGTATAGGTATGGTTTTGATAGAATATCAAATGGAGTTCCACAGGGAAGTTGCTGATTGCTATGAAATTAATCCTACCTATTTGATAGTTTAAACTTTCAATCGCGTACATAATGGAATTTCCAATGAATAGAAATTTCAAAATATTTATGCAACATTATCCTTATCGAACAATTCAAAGTTGCATTCCTCATAGCTGCATTGAAATTCCCGAACCTCCACAAAAACAATATACCTCCATATCGAACTCATTTCGAACAAGATCCTAGCTGTGCGTTGTAACCCTTTGCCGATATCTATATCAACATCACACGTTCCATGAATTTACGACAGACTTCAAAAGTTGTAACTATACGATTCGCAAGAAAAAAAATATAAATTTCTATGTTCGGTACCTGATATCTTATCGACATAGAGAGCATTGATTGGTCGCTTTTGAAGGTTAGGAATTAGTGCACTGTAATTGAAGTACGCTGTGGGCGGGTTCAGTGTCGACTCGGTTCCAAGTCCCGCCCCTGTAAATACGCCATTGGCGACTTACGATAGATTTTCCCGCCTGTTTATGTCTCATAACCTAGTTCGAAGGAGACTCTTATTAATAATAATAAGTTATGCGAAACGTTTATGGGTGATATTAACCAACCTGACTGGCGGAAAGCGGTGATATGGCCTTTGAACGTTATGTCGGCATCGAAATTAGTTGGAAATTGGGTTCCCATTTGTTCTCTTCTTGGAAATGGCAGCGTTGCCTCGCATATTGTGACAGTTGCTGTCTAATTTGGCACATAACCTCACACAGTTTGCTTAGGTAGAGGCATAGACATAGATGCATTATCAGTAGGATCATAACCGTAGAACCATTGTTTAAAGACTTTAAAAAATGGTAGAATAAGAACACATATTTTCGTGCCGAAATGCGGTGAAAATAAAATCAGAGAGGGCTCATTGTTTTGGAAAATTTACCGACATGCCATACCTACTCAATTCGAAGCTTTATTTCTTTTGGAATTCATATATCACCTTGAAATTTCAAGTTAAGTTCAATTTTTCTTTGGCTATTTGTGTTCTTTTTGTTTCGTTCTAGTGTTGTGTTTTTCTCAGTTGGTGTCCATAGTGATTTTTATTCAAAGACGAATTCTTTGCGTTTTTGTAAATATGAACAAGTTCATGATTGTTCCACGTCTTTATTTTCTGTACCGAAAGTAATAGGTATACAAATAGGTAACAATCAGAAGAACATAAAGTGGATCGATTGATCACAATGCAGCAAGTTCTACCCATACGAAAATGTAGGTAAAGAACATCTGTAAGAACGACTTCAGTGCCATCGTCGTTTACAAAGTGAAGTAGAACAATTTTTGACAATTCTAGTTCAAATTTTTGGCCGTAAATTTCAATGGGTGATAGAAACCCATAACTGAAAATTACTGACTGAAAATTGTAGATCTGTACCTACAGCACTCTAGTTTATGCGTAGAGGACTTTGTGGCACTTCAGAAAAATATGTTTTATGTTCAGTAACAATTACACCCTTTGCCATTCATTTTGCTGGCTCAAGACTCCAAATGGAGAAATTTTTTCAATCTGTTTTCTGGATAGTATTCAAGAAGACAGGAGATTGACGTCAAAAAAAAAAACAGGTCCCTCGTGTCATGGGCTATTCGAATCACCCCCATGTATGTTATGCGATTTTACAAGGTTTTGGAGTTATGAATTTTTTTATGAACTTTGAGAATTTTCGACTTGACCATCTTAAAAAAGATATTTAAAAAAAAGTAAAAGACTTCTCTGTGAAATTCTTCTGTAACTTAATCTCCATGAATTGTACTTTTATAGGTACATAAAATAACCAGATTCGTAACTTTGATGAAAATTATGGAAATGTTGCCATGTTGGTCTTGAGTGAAAAAGTTACGTGAATTGGATTATGATCTGAATTTTCGAATCAAAATTAAAAATGTAAAAAGGCAAATTCACGGTTTCTTATTATGCTTAAAAACTGCGCTCAACAGTCAGCTTTTAGAATCATTGATAAAAAATGGTACTTAAAACTCTACTTTTTCTAGAATTAGCCTTCAAAGTCATCGAGGTGGAGAAAATCAAAGAAATAGACATTTACTACAAAATTATTTTTGCCATTTTGAGATTTTTCTGATCAAGTTATGATAGAAAATGCTGAAAATTAATGAAAATTATCTTTAGATGTTGGTCAAGAAAAGTTTTAGATAAAAAAGAAAAAGGTATGGCAATAAATCGCACATCATAATGTAAATAAAAAGAAATGCATTTATAAAATTTACAGTATGTTTTCAAAGTGGCCACCTCTAGCCACAATACACATTCTACACCTTCTTAGAAAATTCTCTTTTAATCGTTTAACATAGGCCACTTTGAAAACCTACTGTAAATTTTATAAGTGAATTTCTTTTTATTTACATTATATGATGTGTGATTTATTGCCATACCTTTTTCTTTTTTTTATCTAGAACTTTTCTTGACCAACATCTAGAGCTAATTTTCATTAATTTTCAGTATTTTCTATCATAACTTGATCAGAAAAATCTTAAAATGGCAAAAAATAATTTTGTAGTAAATGTCTATTTCTTTGATGACTTTGAAGGCTAATTCTAGCAAAAGTAGAGGGTTAAGTAGCATTTTTTATCAATGATTCTAAGAGCTGACTGTTGAGCGCAGTTTTTAAGCATACTAAGAAACCGTGAATTAGCTTTTTTACATTTTAATTTTGATTCGAAAATTCAGGTCATACCTAATCCAATTCACGTAACTTTTTCACTTGAGACCAACATTTCCATAATTTTTATCAAAGTTACGAATCTGCTTATTTTATGTATAAAAGTACAATTCATGGAGATTAAGTTACAAAAGGATTTCACCGAGAAGTCTTGTACTTTTTTTTATATCTTTTTTAAGATGGTCAAGTCGAAAATTCTCAAAGTTCATAAAAAAATTCATAACTCGAAAACCGTGAAAAATCGCATAAGATACATGGGGGTGATTCGAATAGCCCATGACACGAAGGACCTGTTTTTTTTCTTTTTGACGTTAATCTCTTGGCCACCCTGTATATGCGATATATGTATATACAAGAGTGTGTGCTCTTCATCAAAGACAATAAAAAACTGTTTGAGAACTACGAGAACCAGAAATCCTTTTACGAGACAAGAAATGAGGACTATCTCTATCCCAAGTTGAATTTGACAACATCCCAGAAACAGGTTAAATTCAGATGTCTTAAAATATATACCTAACTCCCCACCAGTTAATATCAAATCTGAAATCTATAAGGGATGAAAAATCTTTCAAGGAGAGATTCTATAAATTTCTTTCAGAACTGGAGCCTTACAGTCTAGAGGAATTTCTAAATTAATTATGATTGTATGTATCAATATTGTTTTTGTTTTGACACTATTTCACATCGTCTTCACATAACTTGTTATTTTGGATGAGATTGTAATAAAGAACTATTATTATTATTATTCCAATTCCTCGATAAAGATGCGCTATATCGAATGCAAACTATTATTCTTGAACAGGATGCTTATTTTCTTGTTTAACGAAGGTTTATCTAAAAGTTCATGTTTTGCTCATTTATTTCCTTAGTTCAACTCAACGTGGTATGAAAAAATATATGGTCACCTGAGTGCCAAATTAAGAGGAAACATGCCTTTTTTATTGAGCTTCGGAAATGGTATCACTCACTGTATTTACAGCATTTAATACAAAATAAATAAATTCGTGTTACAATGAGGCAACAGCTTTTTCTTAACCCTGTATGAAATCAAAAGAATATTGACGCTTTAAGTGTAAGTTTTCCAGATGAACAGGTACCTAATGCGAATCGAGGTATTGAGAAATTTGCAATTCTAGAAAGACAACTTAAAGCAATTCCTGTTTCATTGCATGTGTGATATCTAAGAACAAAAGGACGTTAAATCAAGTGAAACATATTGCACATTATATGTCCATGATTCAATCAATCATCATTGAGAGCTGCAAATATTTTTCATTTTGTAGGAAATTTATAGGAAACAGTTTTTGGAAAATGTTTTATGCTCTACCTTCTAAATTTGTACAGAAACTGTTAACTGGTAGATAAGTGTCAGAAAATAATGGATAAAAAAAATGGGTATAATTCTTATATCAAGATAATCTTTATTGAATTCAAAAGACATAAAGATAAGACATAATAATTTGGTATAAAGTGTTAAAAATAATAATAATAATAGTAACAACATAAGTCTTAGTTGTATAGGTATGGTTCAGCAAACCATTGTGAATCTTGCCCTCAAAATACATAGCAATGATATAATTTTTTATATAAATATAATATTGCGAGTGAATTTTCGTTTATTATTTTGAACTGGAAGATGATTCTACATGAAAGTCTGAGTTCATTTTCCTACATTCTGTCATATTTTTTCGAACATGGAAAGTTTTTCATCATACTCTATTCAATTTACAGCAAAAAAAAATCAAGTATTATATTATTCTTCATCCTTCATGGCCTTTATTGTTTTAGTAGGTACTGAATGGTAGATATAAATTACTTTTGGTAGGTACCTAATTGAAGATTAGTTTGCGCCATTTAATTATAGAATTCTTGTATCTAGATTCGTTCGTAATTTTTATGTTGAGTCTTAGCATACAGTTATTGGCAATTTACAATTTCAGAAAACGAATTATAGATAAAAGATAGCCTTGCAATCGTCGAAAACCTTTACGTATGCATTGTTATAAACATTGAAAATGGAAACATAAGTGCCACTTGCTGTTTCCCAACTCAATCATGTATGATTAATGTACGTAATTAGATACCAAAAATAGTTTCATAGCCCATATCTGGCCTTGTGGTTGAAAAATGGATGAATTTAAATAATGACCATACAGAATTATCAGATTTCAAAGAACAAGCCAGTTATAATTGGCTCATTATTACTGACTTTGAAATGAGTGGGTACATTTATATTTTGCTGATTGGTGGAAAATGGTAGAAAATTGAATTAATTTGCATTCGAGGCTGAAATGAATTTGGATTAGATGGAGATTTGGATGGTTTTCAACCTTGAACGGTGGTTTCATAAACTGAAATCTATTAGGGGTTAATTATTTTATCAATTATGTTCAGACGTTGGTAACTCCTGATTTTCAAGTGAAATCTTAACTCAACGACTCAAAATGTTGAGGTTTCACTTAAAAAACTTTCAATAATGAGAGGACATTCAGACTGAAAAAGCTTTCGAACTGATCTTTCTCACACATACTATTCGGACTTGAAGAATTGAGGATCAACGAAAGCAAAATAATATGCTATGGTGTTTTTCTTCACCAGCAACATGCGCCCTAAACATGCATAGATACACCAAATCGACAGCCTGCTTATTCCAAATTAAAAGACACATACATGCTTATCTTGCGAATCAATCGGACAACGGTACATGCATATTAATAATCAGAAACTACTCTCATTATATGACACACATTTAGGTATCCATATTTTATGGACATCGGAAGATGATATCTCTCCCCTCGCCCAGACCCGTCGCACGTTCAATCTACTTAAGACCTCTTGATTAGCCGGCATCAGTTGTCCTTATATGTCCGTCAAATTGAAATTGGAAAAGGTGACACTGAATTCGGGCTTATCGTGCCTGCGATCTCTAATTTGGGGACTTCATATGAATTATGATGTACTGTTGCAGAATGTCACTGTTGCCAATTTGCAAAACGGTAATTAAGTTATTAAATGGATGCAAGTGTGCTGCTCAAATTTGACTTGTTTTTAGTTTGACGAGGTTTCCTTGTTTGGCGTTCAATGTACCTAGATAATTTCGACAATTATTGCAATTATTCAGCGTGTCTTTATGAAACACGAAAAGTATCATTTATGTTCTACTTTTTGCTTCCGAATACGGGGTGTACCATGAGACTAGCTGTACATCGGATGAAGATATAAGTCTGGTATCGTTAATCGAAAAAAAAATAAGTATGGCTTTGACGGAGGTGGTTTGAATATCCACCTGTGTATTATTCTTGCTAATAAAACAAGATTGATTGGATATTCTTTGGATAATACTTTATTTAACAAAATATACAATCTCCATTTTGTTGGTTCATTGACCATAACCATTATCATGTTCTTTTTTCCAAGACCATTCAACATCTAATCTTGTAAGATTTCGTAATGGGGCCGAAATTTTTGCTAAATTGGGAATAAATTTGCCCAAAAATTTTAACATTCCTAAAAATCGCAACAAACTATTTTTTTCCTGTGGCTGTGGCATGTCTAAAATAGCTTTCACATAAGACTCACAAGGCTCTATTCCTTTGCCTGAAAATAACTGTCCCATAAACTTAACTTGTCTAGACTTAAATTGAATTTTACTTTTATTGAATTTAATGTTATATTTCTTTGCTCGCTCAAGAACTAATCTCAAATTGTCATCATGTTCCTGCTCAGTCTCCCCAGTTATTATCAAGTCATCAAAATAAATGCCTATTCCTTTAATATCCCCGAACAATTCATAATTTTTTTTCTGAAACAGGAGCTGAGCGTATGCCAAATGGTAGCCTTAGAAACCGATACCTTCCAAATGGTGTTCCGAAACAACAAAAATCTGAACTCTCATCAGTAATCTTAACCTGAAAGTAGCCATCTTTCATATCCAAAACAGAAAAATAGGATTTGTTTGACAACATGCTAGCTATTTCATTCACAGTGGGAATGAGAAAATGCTCACGGCTAATGGCTTCATTTAAAAATTTAGGATCCAAACATAATCTCAAATCATTGTTTTTCTTTTCTACGATAACCAATGGGTTAAGCCACTCAGTTGGTTTATCAACTTTTTTAACAATTCCATCTTTTTCTAGCTGATCTAACTTGAGCTTTACCCGTGAATGCAACGCTTGGGGAATTCTCCTTATGGGCTGCACGTGAGGAACAGCACCCTCCTTCAACACAATTTTATGCGGAGTTGGAAACTCTCCTAAACCCTCAAAAACCTTCGGGTAACTTAATATAACATCCTCAAGCTTTTCAAATTTATTAATCTTCAAGAAATCAGTTCGTTTAACTAAATTTAACTCTACACAACCATTTAGTCCTAGAAGAGGTAATTGACCCTTACTATCAACAATAATAAAAGATATCTTGGCTGTTTTGCCATCTACATTGCATTCTAAGGTAATCTCACCAATAGGTTTTATGGTAAATTCACCACTGCCATATGCAACAAGAGTTACATTGGTTTTTTTCAAATTTTTCTTAAAATCTAGTCCATTTAAAAATTGTAAAGGTAAAACACTCACTTCCGCTCCTGTATCCAGCTTGAACTCTATTGTCTTACCGTGTACATTTATGCTTTTGAGCCACATTGCTGCCTTCTTTGACTTGTCGAACTTGTTCACAACTGCACTTACAAAGAACTGGTCTCCTTCGCTTCCAGAGTCTTCTTCCTGTGCCACCTCATGTACATTCTTCTTTTTCTTGTCATCTCGAACATCTTTGCTTTCCTTGGATCTGCAAACTGTTGCGAAGTGGTGAAGTCGCTGACACTTCTTGCATTTCTTTCCATAAGCCGGGCATTTGCCTTTGGTATGGCTAGTGCCACAATACTTGCAAGCACAATTAGGTTCCTTTTTGTCATGCTTGTTTTTCTTTTTCAGTTCATTTACCGCAACTTCATTTTGTAGAGCTTTGGACTGACTCTTGCTTACTTCAAAGGCTCTACAATGGTTTATAGCCATCTCCAGTGTAAGGTCCGAAGCTCTGAGCAATCTCTCCTGGGTATCTTTGCTAAAGATTCCCATGACGATCCTGTCTCTTATCATATCGTCCTTATCCTTGTAACCTGTGGATTTGACTGCTTTTCTTAGTTCAGTCAAGAACGAGTCAAATGGCTGCCCTTCTTTTTGACTGATACTATTAAATACAAATCTTTCAAATATAACATTTTTCTTCGGTGAACAGTGATTTTCAAATCTTTGCTTTACCTGCGTTAGAGACTTTTTTTGATCACTCGTCAAATCGAAGGTGTTGAACAATTCCAAGCCATCATCACCTATTAGGTTGAGAAAAACAGCAACTTTAGTCTCTTCTTCCTTTTGTGAGAGCTCTGTTACAGTCAAAAAATTGTCAAATTTCTGCTCGAACAGCTTCCAATTTTCGGCAATATTTCCATCCAACACGAGAGGTTTGGGCGGTCTGAACATTGATTCCATGCTTTTCCTTTTATCCAAAATCTTCCAGCCTCGTCGATACTAAACTTTTTGTTGTCACTATACGACTCCAATCGACCTGACACCATGTATTATTCTTGCTAATAAAACAAGATTGATTGGATATTCTTTGGATAATACTTTATTTAACAAAATATACAATCTCCATTTTGTTGGTTCATTGACCATAACCTTGAACTAGCAACTAACTACGCCAGTGACGCATTGACATGCTTGTGCGTCCTAGACCATAGACACACATAAGTCTTCTTATAATCTAATATCTAATACAACCTGTATCTCAGCCATATTCTATAATTGTAAAGAAGTCATAGATCCATCTTACAATGTTTTCATTCACCTCTCTCCATATCCAGTGGGCTTCTCTGAAAGACTCATGCGTTGCGTTGTCGAAGCCCAAATATTCGACCTCCAATTTTGACACCTTGGGATGAACCGAGGATAACGCCGAGGTGGAAGCGTTTGGAGGATCTTTAGTAGATGAAATATGTTGAGTTTCATCAAATTAGGTCTTCTACTTTTGGAGGAAACCCGCGGAGAGACCTATTCTTTTTGTGCGCACGTTCCACTTCAACGAATGCTATATAATTTCAACTTAGGAATAAACTAGGGCTAACGCCAAGCTAGGAATATCTGCAGCAACTCTAGAAGTATCATTACGTTGAATTTCATCACTCTAGAGCTTCTAGTTTTGGCGGACACCCGCGGAGAGACCTGGGCTTTTTTTGCACTCGTTCCACTTGAACGAAGGCTATATAATTTGTACTCTTGAATGAGCTGAGGATAACGCAAAGCTAGAAGTATATGCAGGACCTCTTGAAGAGTTCATATGTGAAATTTCATCACTCTAGGGCTTCTAGTTTTGGCGGACACCCGCGGAGAGACCAGGTCTTTTTGTGCACTCGTTCCACTTAAACGAAGGCTATATAATTTGTACTCTTGGAATGAACTGAGGATAACGCCAAGCTAGAAGTATATGCAGGACGTCTTGAAGAGTCCATATTATGTGAAATTTCATCACTTTAGGGCTTCTAGTTTTGGCGGACACCCGCGGAGAGACCAGGTCTTTTTGTGCACTCGTTCCACTTAAACGAAGGCTATATAATTTGTACTCTTGGAATGAACTGAGGATAACGCCAAGCTAGAAGTATATGCAGGACCTCTTAAAGAGTCCATACGTGAAATTTCATCACTTTAGGGCTTTTAGTTTTGGCGGACACCCTAGGAGAGACCAGGTCTTTTTGTGCACTCGTTCCACTTAAACGAAGGCTATATAACTTGTACTCTTGGAATGAACTGAGGATAACGCCAAGCTAGAAGTATATGCAGGACCTCTTAAAGAGTCCATATGTGAAATTTCATCACTTTAGGGCTTCTAGTTTTGGCGGACACCCGCGGAGAGACCAGGTCTTTTTGTGCACTCGTTCCACTTAAACGAAGGCTATATAATTTGTACTCTTGGAATGAAATGAGGATAACGCCAAGCTAGAAGTATATGCAGGACCTCTTAAAGAGTCCATATGTGAAATTTCATCACTTTAGGGCTTCTAGTTTTGGCGGACACCCGCGGTGAGATTTTTGTGCACTCGTTCCACTTGAACGAAGGCTATATAATTTGTACTCTTGGAATGAACTGAGGATAACGCCAAGCTAGAAGTATATGCAGGACCTCTTAAAGAGTCCATATGTGAAATTTCATCACTTTAGGGCTTCTAGTTTTGGCGGACACCCGCGGAGAGACCAGGTCTTTTTGTGCACTCGTTCCACTTAAACGAAGGCTATATAATTTGTACTCTTGGAATGAACTGAGGATAACGCCAAGCTAGAAGTATATGCAGGACCTCTTAAAGAGTCCATATGTGAAATTTCATCACTTTAGGGCTTCTAGTTTTGGCGGACACCCGCGGAGAGACCAGGTCTTTTTGTGCACTCGTTCCACTTAAACGAAGGCTATATAATTTGTACTCTTGGAATGAACTGAGGATAACGCCAAGCTAGAAGTATATGCAGGACGTCTTGAAGAGTCCATATGTGAAATTTAATCACTGTAGGGCTTCTAGTTTTGGCGGACACCCGCGGAGAGACCCAATTTTCTTCTTGTTCCAGCTCATCGAGAAACGTGTTAAACCCACTTTTGATGGGGATGAATTTTATTTTTGCTTGTAAAAGATGTTTACAGGATTTGAGTTTGAGCAACTGTGCCTTCACCTAATCAGTGGAGTGCAAAACAACTTGATCATAGTATATTTTGACGAATAAATCTTTTTCTTAGAGTGGAATGTTCGCTACATTGAATATTGTCCTCCTTGAACCACGATTTTGATTGTTTGTGCATATTTCCGTGGGATTGGAGAGGAGAGAGGGCATAATGATCTTCCTTCTTGCCCCTTTTCAGAGACGCCCATGTTCGATAATTTCACTCGCTAGCCTCATAAGGAAATCTTCCTCCAATTCCCATCGTCAGGTTGGCCGAGCGGTCTAAGGCGCCAGATTTAAGCTCTGGTTCTCGAAAGGGAGCGTGGGTTCGAACCCCACACCTGACACATCTTTTTAAGCTCTCGTTCCTTGTTTTATTTTTTTGGTTCTGTTCGAGGTCTATGCGTTTTCTGGTTTTACATGGACTGTATAGTATTTCATCCATTTTCAGTGTGTAATAAGTAGGAGTTTTGAAGGAGGTTGTCTTTTCATCTACAGGATTAGAATATTTTAATGTTTCCTCGACATACAGGGTGTCCCAAATTTGATGCACAATGGTAATATAGCTGGAGAACAGCCAGTTTCATTGATTTTTTTTTGTTGATAATTAGTTTTTTATGTGAAATAGAATGATTAATGTTTTCACAACTGTATCTACAGGTATTTTTTCGTTTTTTCCGTATTTATCCGGCAGAAATCTTCGAAAATTTGGAACCTATATGCATGGAAAAGTTGTTAAAACAATTAAAAAAATTATTTCAATTCTTAGGTATACATATTTAGGAAAATATGATGTGGAAAATTGGTATTTTCCAACCCTTAATCTATAAAATATCTACTGATCTTTATTTAGAAGATAAAACATATACACAACACATAGTTCCCAGAATGTCTTTGATTCTTCACCGAAGACAGTGAACTTTTCACACCAGCAATTTTCTAGTCACTCTTGCTTGACACACCCTGTACCTATAGGCATCAGTCGATTCGAAAAATCCTAAATCCTGACTCCAAAACTGTCCAACCATCACAAGTTCGTCTCGTTCCATATTTCCGAAATTGGAAACCTCGTCAATCTTCACAAATCTTCACGAGCGACTCACCCTGTATACAAACCCTTCAGAATCAAATCAAACGTTCACGCCCCCCAACTAAAATCAATTCCTCAAACGACAAACCATAAAAAAGATCGACTTCGCTTTTCCTCCAGCAAAATACGGCGCTGATCCAACTCTTCATCAATCAATCCAGCGGCGTCGCGTCAATACACACGCTCACGGGGCTCGAGGGGGGGCCGTCGCTAACCTCCCCAATTTCGCATTCCTTTTGTCGTGAATCCGCCACAAATTAACCCCCACCATCCACCGGCCATCTTGTGATGTCATCACCCCCATCGTGCTTGGGGGGCGGAGCCGCCGCGAAAGCTCGGACTGGAGGGGGCAGACCAGGACTCCGGTGCCGGAACGCGCCAGTAAGCTCCTTCCGCCCGCGCGAACAAGAACAATAGACCCGTTGAAAAAGTGCTGATCCGCCAGACTGAGGTACGCGAGTGGTTCCGCAGGTGTCAGGTGTGGAAATATCGAAGCCACCACGGAATATTTGGGCAACGCGCAAAGCCAATGTGTATCGGGTACTCTTGTAACGTCAGGAGGTGTTGTATCATTCCCAGGTGAGACGGTGGGCGGCTTGACGCCCGTCCCGGCGGCTGGCACGGCGTCGCTTACCATGAACCAGCTGGGCACCGTGTATGCCACCAAGAGGCGTCGGAGGAACGGAAAGAGGTAGGTGCAAGTGAAAGTGACGCAGTGCCTAAAAGTGACCCAATTGGTGCAGTGGCAACACTGCACCCTGCATACCGTTGGCGCACCATTGATTTACCCAAACTGCAGTTGTGGTACCCTTTGGTCTAAAGGTTTTCCATGAACACACGTCTCTGCCAAATTTGGAAACGCAGTGACGAACAGAAATGGTCTTGGTGTCTACCATCTACCACTCCACCATCACCCTTTCGTGCTTTACCAAGTTGCTCAACCACTGGCCTGTGTGAACGTCCAAGAAGAGCAAAGGAGTGTCGTATTTGGTACTATTAAATCAACACCTCCAAAGTGAATCTTTCTGCCTCCTTTTTTTACTCGAATGCTTTCTTCTGGTGACAGACATCTCCTGTGCCTAGCCTTACAGCCAGCATGGCCCTCTTTTAGGTGTATGCGAGGATTCCCCAAGGTTCTATTCTTGGTCTACCTCGTTTCATGTCACAAATCAACTGTAGGTACATCTACACCACTTGGTTAGTTTGGTTGTCAACACTCACAACTAAATTGATTTTCTTCAGTGGGAAATGTTTCATCTTTCGTAAAAAGAATATTCCTCTTGTTTCAGCATCTTTAATCTCGAAGGATCATCCTGGTTCCATAATCAGTAAACCTGTATCACTTCTCATGTCCTGGGGTGTTCTTCAGGGGCATCATTTTGGCCAACTTTTTTTATTTTATTCATTAATGACGGGTCAACAGTGTTTCATCTCGGTTGCTGTTGAATTGAGGATTTCAAACTTAGATTTCGAAGTGTTCGAAGAAGTTCGGAATAGATCAGTTGATGAACAAAAAAGAACTGAGTCTATCAGTTGTGTGCAGTGAGGTTTTCTTTAATAATAATGGTATTTCTGCTGTTTGTGATGGTGATTATCGTTTTTGGTCACATTTTTCTACGGATTTCCCTCTAATTGTCGAATTTTGTGGCGAAAATGGTCTTGAAAGTTTAGGTTGTACTCATGATAAAGCATTTTTGGTCAAATTTAATTTGGCTCGTCCGTCTGCCGTCAAGGCATAAACATACTTTTGGAAGAAAATGTTTTGAGTTTGAAGGTTACCAATGTTTTTGATATGTTTTATATTTATCTTATTTCCTTGCTGCAATTGCTTGTGATCTAATTTCCTATTTTTATTTTCAATTTTCGGAATTTCAATAAGGTACTCTACTCTATTGCGATGTGACAGTTTGTATACATAGAGATTTTCCTTTATAATGCAAAAAATTATAAGCAATAATATTCTGGGATACCTACTCAATATTGAACAACAATATTTAACATCTATTAAAAATGTATTCGCTCTCTTATCATTCAACACAAATTATAAACCATTGTTCTTTCCTTTTTGCTCAATGAATCCAATTATTTTTTCCATATATCAATCGTCCGAACATATTAATTCATTTCGAACTTGTTTACGCTTTTAAAAAATGAATAATAATACGTAAGGAAATTATTATGCAATCTTAACAAGTATAGGAAAATCTGATATACCTGTACATAGTTGTCCGTCGGTAGTAGAGATTGTGGGAAAGTGTATACAACTGTAAATGCTTCTCATAACCGTGAAGATTGCTCATTTGTATAGTTGCACATCTTGTTACTTCATAATCTGGAAAATGCGTCTGCCATCTCGAGTCATTAAATGCAAGGATGAAAAAGGATTAATTAGTTGTTAAAGATTTTCTTCCGCAATTCAATCAGACTTAAGAGTTGGAAAAATGAATTCTACATCCAAAATTTGTTAGAAAATCTGCAGTAGGCAACAGTAATGTTGAGAATTTACGTTTTGATTTGGTAGTATTTATATGAGCTTTATTCTATTAATTGATCAACCAGGTTGTTATTCATTTATGTCTTTTGTCAAAGCTTTTCACTCTTCTGTATTCTGGCTTTTATCTCTTCGATTTGTTATTGATATATTTGGTGGAAAGTTACAAACAATTCCGGTTATTATTACTGTAAAATTTCAGATCGAAAATGAATAATCATTATTCACAATTAATTTAAAAGAAAATCATAATTGGTTCATAACATTAAGATAAAATCCTCAATGACATGTTTGGAATTCTAGAGTGCTTGATTAATTAAAACCATTTCTACTACATGGGAATAGTTTTCCATAATTTTTTTTCAAAACATCGAAAAAAACGTTCGAGAGTAAGGAATTACTTTCCCACAAGGAAAAAGAGCTATGCTGTGCATGCTTCTTGTTTGCGTGTCGAGTAATAAGCAACAATTCCACTTGCTAATTCTCGATAAAATGGAAAACAAACCCACCTTATCGAAATTAACCTATCTTACATTCGTTCAGACGTCGCAACCGGTTGGTATGCGGGAGAAATGTTAAACAATTTGACAGCGGGAAATGTCATAATTCAATTTTAAACGTTTCGAAAAAATAGAAGGTACTCATGCAAAATAGGAAAAAGAAAGTCGACTTATTTCGGTATCTCTCAGATCCGTTAAATTTTTTTTCCTACCGAATACGTATGCATTGTTCATGCGCATTCACCAATTTGTTACAACGTGTATTAGACTCATTGACTCAAATATTTTTAACTGTTGGTTTCTCTCATTAAAAGTAACACTTTTTCTCTATACAATTTTCTGAAATTCGGTTCTGTATGAAAAATACATGGTTTTGAAAATGTATACCAAATTAAGCAAAAGGTTTATGTCTTTGATCGGTCGTTCTATACATAAAAGGGGGCTATATAATTTCAATTCTTGGAATGAACTGAGTATAACGCCAAGCTAGAAGTATATGAAGGACATCTAGGTGCATCATTGGGTTGAATTTCATCAATCTTGGGCTTCTAGGTTTGGGAGAATTCCGCTGAGAGATCTATTCCTTTCAAGAGCTCGTTCCACTTGAATGAGGGCTATATAATTTCAACTCTTGGGATGAACTGGGGATAAAGCCAAGCTAGAAGTAGATGCAGGATCTCTAGAAGAATCAACATGTTGAATCTGATCAATCTGAGACTTCTAAATTTGGAATAAACCCGCGGAGAGATCCATTTCTTTTGTGAGCTCGTTCCACTTGAACGAAGGCTATATCTTTTCAACTCTTGGAATGAACTAAGGATGACGCCAAGCCAGAAGTGTATGCAGGACCTCTAGAAGAGTCAGCGTGTGAAATTTCATTACTCTAGGACTTCTAGTTTTGGGGGAAACCCACGGAGAGACCTATTCTTTTACGTATGGACGTCCGGTGACTTGAAATTTTAATTTGGATCTAGAATGCAACGGCAGACTATGTTAATAGGTTAAATTGTACCAGAGGCTCCGTAAATATGGCCTCCCGAAGAAACTTACAAAGTTCTGTACAGGGTGGGCAAAATTGGTGCTACATGAACTAAAACTTTTTAACCCGAGGAGATAGAGAAAAATGAATGGCACCTTATAGTCCTCTTTTTTCGAAAAACTGATAATGCCTTCAACTGCATTCCTCTATCTTCTTTTGTTTCCGAGTTATAGGCCAAAATTGAAATTTGGGCGATTTCAACTTTGGTTATTATCTCCGTTTCTGTTTATGCTAAGATGTTCAAATAAAAACATTATACAGGCACTTTTCTGATAGCAATCCAGTGGCGTACTCTAATTTTCTATAAAAGGTTCATTCGCTGAGTTATAACATAAAGTTGTATTTTTTCTTATGGGAACAGTAGTTTGAAATGACTTAGAAAGAATCGCCATTTTTTTCCCGTTTCAGAAATGTATCATATGTCATACATCGCCCTCAGATTTGTTAAGATATTATGAAAAATATGGTTTGTATATGGAATTCGAATTATTGAGTAGGCTGAATCATAGAATTATGTGTCTCTACGCATGGTGTAATTATTATTTCACAGTTGAATCACTTGCTGCCCCACTATTCTCATTCGCTAAAATGAAACATTTCAACATATCATATTTTTCGTAATTTTGGAATATCTCCATAATGCCGCCAACGATGACTTCAAATTTTAATAACTGACAGTTGTTTCAAACAGAGATCGCACCATCAAGTATTCAAACGTGAATTAATAATAACACCATGCGTATAGAGACACATAATTCTATGGTTCAGCCTACTCAATAATTCGAATTCCATATACAAACCATATTTTTTATTATATCTTAACGAATCTGAGGGCTATGTATAACATATGATACATTTCTGAAACGGGAAAAAATGGCGATTCTTTCTAAGTCATTTCAAACTACTGTTTCCATTAGAAAAAACACAACTTTATGTTATAACTCAGCAAATGAATCTTTTATAAAAAATCAGAGTACGCCACTGGATTGCTATCAGAAAAGTGCCCGTATAATGTTTTTATTTCAACGTCCTAGCATAAACAGAAACGGAGATAATGAGCAAAGTGTAAATCGCCCAAATTTCAATTTTGGCCTATAACTCGAAAACAAAAGAAGATAGAGGAATGCAGTTGATGGCATTATCAGTTTCTCGAAAAAAGAGGACTATAAGGTGCCATTCATTTTTCTCTATCTCCTCGGGTTAAAAAGTTTTAGTTCATGTAGCACCAATTTTGCCCACCCTGTACAGAGCGCTCAACCATCAGATCGATATAAAAATTCTTTAGTCCGTTCAAATATAAGAAGGAGCTTTGTAAACAAACAAAATCGTCTGGTTTGCGCACAATAAAGCTCCTATTGGTTAAACCATCATAACGACGCTCCCTTCGACCGCCCTAAGAGACTGCCAGGATCGTACTCGGACTGTGGATGGTACTGGATAGAAATGATTCAATAATTTGAGTCAGCAATTCCCACATTAGAACTTTTTTCCTCAGAAACTCTAGTGCAAAATTTCTGTTATGATTTGCAACTGTCATAAACATTTAAAATCCGACGTACCCTATTTTTTAATCTGTTTTGTTTTTATATTATTATGTACTAAATAATTTCTTTTTCGGATGCTCGAGATTGCGGCAAGGTAATTCCAGGAAACACCAGAGTTTTAGAGATTTGGGTCGGAATCTTGCAAGATTCCGACAAAGTAATTCCGGGAAACACCCGATTTGGGTCCTTTTCCCTAATGGGTGAAGGCCATCTTGATTTGCATAAATATCGAAGTTTTCAATTGACAAGACCAGTTAAAATACCTAGAGCTACTGTGAAGGTCTAGCTGTTCAAAGTGTTTATAGATTTTGTCGTGAAAAGTGTATTGTGTTGGTAAATCTTTTGACAAAGTGTTTATAGAACAATGTCGAATTCGGAAACGGATACTGCATCTGAGGGTGATATGTGGGACCACCACGAAAAAGGTCCAAAAGGTCGCATTTCTCTGCTGAAGAGAAAGAGATAATTTTGAAAATTTTTCGAAAAGAATTGGAAGAACATCCTGATTTATCGAAAAGAGACTTAGTAGGAATTGTTTCAAAATCCTCAGAAGTGAGTGATTCAGCTGTATTCAGAATTCTCAGAGAATATGAAGAGAATAAAACATTGACGCCACCTAAGAGGAGAGCCCAGTCGTTAAAAATAATCGATTCAGTTGACGATTTCGATATGAACCTTATCAGAAGAATTGTCCACGGTTTTTTTTTCCGGAATGAAATCCCAACGATTTCTATAGTTCTAGAAATCGTGTATGATGACGACAGTTTGCCAAATTTCAAAAGAACAACGTTCTATAAAATATTGAAAAAATGGAATTCAAGTTCAGTTAAAACTGAACGATTGTGTGAAATCTCCTCGATTCGACTCTGGACGGAAAGAAACTTTACGAAGGCCCTCCTACCGCTTGGCGAAACATGTTATTATTGCTCCTTCTTAGATTTGAACATGAACAGAGTATAGCGAATTATCGGAAAAAGCGATAGCTTAAAATGTCTTCTAGCCAGTGGTTCAAGTGCCCCATTTTCCTTTTTATTATAACCTAGAAATGGATAGGACACGGATGAATTGATGTGTTCTAATCAATAACGATATGAAAGTTAATTTCACAGCAAACAATCCAAGTTGAAATGATACATATCGAAAAGAACCCCATCCCTTCAATTCACGTGGAACACAATAGAAATGCACGTTCTATTGAAAACGTAAATTATTCGCCTTGTTAGAATAATTCAGCTAATTAATGATACTTTTATACAGCAAGGTCGTGCTCAACCAACCAAAACCATGCAGTTAGAACCGTGAAGAGTTTTACCTACGCCGCTGTGATTCAGAGCTCCGAATCGATCACCGTGAATATTTCGATAAAAAAAAAAATGTTGGAATTTATCTAATTTTTTGTTTAGAAAACGAGAGACCGTCGTGACATTTCGACCGTAAATCAATCGAAAATTGTCGTAATTTTTTAAATCGCAGCGCCGCAATTAACAGACTGCCACCCCGTCGAATTTCCTCCAGATAAAATACCAAATTTCCATATAATCGTTACCGAGGTCGTAAATCCGAAACGATTTGAAAGTAGTCCAGTTCCTGACTGTACTCCCTCATTTCCAGACGAAGAAACCCCTCATTAAAACGGGATCGTAATTTGGATCAAGGCCCAATTAAATCGCCTGGTCCCTAATTCCTCCGGTTCGCAATAACGCGGAATAGTCCGGGTAGATATGATCGACCAATGGCCAGTTTTCGGCAGGGGCCGAAGCCGCTTTCCATGTAATCTCGTAGATATGCAAAAACCTAATATAATTAAGCATATTTTTTACATTTTCGTCATTTTTACCGACTTCATTAATGGTAATGTTCCCCCCTAAAAGTTCTATCTGATAAAACCGCACCCCGGCAAAAGCAGTTCATAACAGGGGTGGTTTTTGATATATGACGGTCCTATTAATAATGAAATACTTTTCGAGATCTTGGTGAGGATAGGGTGAAAAAGCACTCGGTCTGTTTTGTCGTGAAAAATCAACAGCAGTCGAATAAATCCGTTGGAATAATCAGAGCTACTTTGTATTCCGTCCAAATGTATTTTTTGTGGCTCGTTCCGAATATCTGGCGTGTAAATATTGTTATTTGGTCGAATATATAAATATAAGCAGGCAATTGGAGGTTGGAAACAAATGCCGGCTTTCAATTCAAATAGTTTTTTTGGTTATGAAGCTTATATGTATTTTTCACAATACTTACTCATTTACCTATCACATTATAGTTATAGTGAAAAGGAGTTACAGTTCACTGCGACCTTAAGGTCTATTGTGCCCCCTATCAGAGCTGTTATCATCGCGCCTCCTACAGCTCGCCCTCCAGTTCCAGAGATGAAAATCCATTATCTGGGATGGCTTCAAGGAGGATAACTCCCCACTTCTACAAGTTTCTTGTCCAAAGCATTCTTTCCTTTGGCTTGCAAGGGCAAAGCATTCCGTAAACAGGTGAATAAGAGTTTCTTCCTCCTCACCACAGAATCTACACTCATCAGTGTCCGATAAATACATTCTCAACAGATGCTTCTTTAGGCGGCAAAATCCTGTGAGAAAGCCAGTGAGTAAGTGAAGTTGGTTTTTACTGAGATCCAGATATTTTTTGGATCTAGCAGTTTCAAAGTTCCGGAGGAACTTTTTGGAGTGATCCATCCACGGGAGATTCCGCCAGAGTTTTTCCCTTTCGGTTTTCTCCTTCAGCATAAACTCCTTCTTATAGGTGCATTTTCCTATACCACAGAAGGGTTCTGGGCCAGTGAGTGGCGTTTGTGTGCCCTTTCTGGCCAGTGTATTGGCCTCTTCGTTTCCTACGATTCCCGAATGACCGGGAACCCAGATTAAAAAGACCTTATTCTTCTTGCCTACCTCATTGAGTTTGTTTCGGCACTCCCAAATCAGCTTTGAGTCAATGACGTAGGAGCTCAGTGCTTTAATAGCAGCTTGACTATCTGTATGAATAGCTATATCGAAATTCTTTCTAGATTTATATCTAGACATCTTCCGATTGCGAGTATTTCCATTTGAAGGACGCTTGTACAGGAGCCTAACGATAGTGCACACTTGGTACTTGTCCCGTAAATCCCAGCGCCAGCTCCTGTAGCGGTTTTGGAACCATATGTATACCATTTTATTGTATTTTCTTCGAGATTATAGTTGGTGTATTCGCTTTCCCGATCCTCTCTTTTGCTTAGTAATGTACTGAAGTTTTTCTCAGTGCTTACTTTCTTGATCATTACATCACTAGGAAGGTTTGCAGATGAGGCGTAGTCATTTAGAGAGGACCAAGCTCTCTTAAACCTGACTCTCTCATTGCCTGCTCCTTCTCTAGATACTCTGAGGATGGCCTCATGGGCTACCCTATCAATCACTAGATGTAGAGGTGTGAGGTCTGTGATGATCTCAAGCGCCCTGGTTGGGCACGTTCTCATAGCTCCCGTGATGCACACACAGGCAAGCCTTTGTACTTATCACATGATATAACGTATAATATTTGAATGCAATTTCTTTGGCAAAACTGAAATTCTTGACTTAAATGTACAGTCATTTTACAAAATCACAGTTATAAATCCCGAAAATATGGCCCATTCACTTGGAATAGAGGTGACGAAGCAAGAAAGAAAGGAAATGGCCTTCAAACATTCCTTGGTTGTCTATTTCTATTCCAAAGCCAGTCCCAGTGTTTTCGTGCTGATCTTCGTGCAGCTCACACTCCCAAGGTCGTGACCGTATTTACGTGATCAAAACATTATCAAAATCCTCAGGCACACACCCCACAATCAACAGTTCGATATCATGAACGAATCTAATGGTATCGCAGCCAAATTCGGCCCCATTCCGATATGGTCACACAATGTTATGTCTGATGTACCTACAAATTGCTCAGTCTCAGCTCGTATAATACGTCAATGCACGGAAGAGAAACAGATACACCTCTTAACCTACAGGTTGTGCAACACGCATCACCATCACGCAATTCCTATCGAGACCGACGAAATACGGTGAGAGATTTTGTGACACGAACCAACTCTCAGGACAGATTGATTTTCATCCCTGACCTTGGAAAGATCTTTGAATTTTTGTGGAATTCCACCAAAAACATTTCACGGGAAGAAGATTCCTTAGGCCCATACTCTCCTAGCTCATTCCTTGTGGTAGGTAGTGAGACAAAGAACCTGATCACAACAACTCCTATTTTTTTATGAAGCATCCCTGACAATTCGAGCCTGATTCCTGAAGAGATTCAACACTTCTTAAATATTGGAAAGAACACTCAATGAAGTAGGAACTGTAGGATCAAGGAATCAGTGAGAATAAGATACATTTCCTCACTGGCTTCCTCGCAGGACTTTATCCCCTTAGGAAGAATGTGATGATGATGGGCTTGTCAGAATCATCTGTGAGAAAACTGCTGTTCACCTGGTTACAGAATGCCTCACCATTGCAAGACTGGGCAAGCAATGTCTTGGAGAAGAGAATTATAGGAGTTCATTGGTGCTCTGGAGGGCGAGTTGTAGATCACGTAGTTGCGAAAAAGGCTCTGATGGGAGGTACAAAAGACCTTGAGGTCACAGTGGAGAGTAACCCTCTTAACAAACAATAAAACTGATAGATAGATAGTTGCTAGGATCATGACTTCATTATTCTTGACCGAATGATACTGACCAAGTGCAAACTGGACTTTTGACGAAGATACTGCCTCGATCCTTTGGTTCTGGTTCTTTTTGGTTTCCGAAGAAGCAATGGAATATAAGATCAGAGTCACAGAGTGTTTCGTTTTCTTACTTGAGGTTGTTGATGTGTCATTTGAGCCTATTCATATGTAAAACATTCTTTCCGATATATGATTAAGTCTCAGACATCGGTCTTCTTTTCTGGACTGAACTTTGTATGACTATGTGGAGTTTTTTCAACAGGGAAAAGAATCCTTTGAAGATTTGCAACCCAAACAAGACAGAATAGAAAGTATCGAAGAATCTGGATGGATAAGTTTGGAACCCAGACAACTCCATCAATATCAGTACCAGGCAAGAAGGCAAGAAAATGGGGTTTTTTGCGTTCGTGCCAACATCCCATATCTCCGTCCACTTCAGACGGTTCATATTCCCCGAGATCTTCACGCCGCATAACTCCTAACTGTTATTGCAACATTCATTCTAATGAACATAATGAAACGCATCTTATCGATGCTCATAACGATCTGAAATCGTGTACGCGAATCTGCGATACTCAATTAGCCACCGCCGCGTTTTTCTTCGATATCGCACTGCAACCAGAGCATGTGTGCAAGTTTCAGATGAGCGCGCACGGCCACATCCGACCGCCGAATTGGCGCAAAAATGCTGTTATTAATTGCGGCGCTAATTGGCGAGAACACCTCCGGAGAAACGTTGTTTATGTCGCATTATTGTGGCTGCGTTTGGAGCCGAATGGAAATTGCGTGATTGAGATGCGTGCTCCCGGCTCTGGGTTAGGAGGCAGCTCTAGATCTGATTCCCTTTCGTGCTATCACGTGTTTGGAGGAGAAAGCTCACGACACGGTAGAGCACCTGTTTGGGTCTTTAGTTGCATTTATACTGCGTCTATGGGTCCACTCAATTTCATCCATAAATCAGGGAAGAGGACAAAGAAAACATGACATTCTGACACATTTCACCGTGTATACAGGGTGAGTCTTTGACTTGTACATATATTTTAACTGTAGATTCTTGAGGCCTAAAGAAACCTTTTTTTCATTTTCCATTTTTCCGAATTCGGCTCGGTTAAAGAGATATAGCCATTTGAAAAAAAAATTGTGCTAAATGCGTCCCTGATATTATTCTCTACAAACACCTCAAAGTTCATATTTTTCAATTGAAATTGATGTGATTATCAGATATTCTGGGTGATACATTTAGAAAATACTCAAGCACTAACCTTATTTGAATAAGAATGTTACAAACACGATATTTCCTAACAAAAACGCTAAGTTTTGTTCCATCATTTCTGCAATTGAAATGCCATATTTCTCACACCAAAATAATTTCCTTCTTCGATTATCCTGAAGATTAGTTTGTAAACATTAATAATTTGTTCATATTTGCCTCGATGCCCTAAAACTATCTTATAAAAATAAGTTTCTCACTAACCTATCCTAACTCCATTAATCAGTCATCTGATTCGAGGTCAATGACCTAACCTAATCCATCTCCTCTATGATAGTGATCACAGAATTCTAGAGAAGACGATGCCAGATTGTGTTGATTTTCTCAGTAAAAAATGGTATAGGCGAACTCAAGAAAGCAGAACGTCCCCTATCGTTAACGGAGGAACTAGTTTTGTTTACTTTTCGCTAAAGGCTTCTACGCATTGCTATTTGGAAATGCCAAACGAGTAGTTCTGATTCTCGCCGATCTGAATTTCAGTCGTGGTGCGCTGCCGGCTGCGATGTAGCCGCCACGCAAGACAAGCCGTTGTTCTGTGTCTCATCACACTATCACAGGCCAGCCAGTCTGTGATAAAATGAACGACGCTTAAACGCGATAACCTTTCTACATGGATTCAATTCATTTATTTATTTACTCGCAGAGAATAAAGCAAACAGGTGTGAGGTGATGCTTGTGATATGTGATGTGAAAACCGTGTAGGGTCGATTAAAAATTCCAAGAGGATATTGTTAAGAAGATAGATATTTTCCTGAAGGACTGGTATCAATAAATTTTTAATAGAAACTTGCTTATAAACTGTGTAATTTCATGCTTCTCGGAATTCAGTTGATAAACATTGACAACATTGTTAATTTGTTAAGAGACCAGAGAAGAAACAATATTCGATGATATTTAATTCAGGGAAGCATTCAGATTTTTTATGAAATTCATGGTTTTTTCCTCAAATTTCTTCGTATACATTTAGGGATAACTCGAAAACGACGCGTTTTATTGAAAAAATATAAGAATACTTTTATTCTCTAAAATGGTTGATTCTTTCGAAAATATGAACCGTTTATCCTTTTCAAGTGATTTGATAGTGTTTTTGCATGAATTTATGAGTCGACCACCCTGTAACTTTCGAACTAGGAGAGATATTGAATAAGTTTCGATTGAGGAATATGCACAATGAATAGAGTAAAGAATCAACCAAAATTCAGTTCATTTGAAATAACGGTTCCGAAGATATGAACAGCAAAGTGTTTTTTTCGTGGATTTTCGACACCCTGTATCTCCCAAACCAAACCGAATTTTGAAAAATGGTATGGGAAAAAAGTGTTTCGTTTGATGAGAGGAATCTACAGTTAAAATATATGTACAAGTCAAAGACTCACCCTGTATTTTGAAAATGATTGGTTATAGTCATTTCCCTGTCAGATAAATAAGCGACGTTGTCCTCTCTTCACAGAGGCCGTAGTAATTACGTATTTATCGAAATTTGTATTGACTTAGGGAAAATAATTAATCTGAGAAAATATTATGTGAATTCAATAATTCCAAAAACCTAGCTGTTTCTCTGTTAACACTGGAAATATTTCACGTATATAAAAATGGTTGGAAGATTCAGTTATGCTTTTTTCTTGTACGGAAATCAAGAATTGAGTGTTGAAATTTCACTGAAAAATAATGGACACAACAACGTTTCTTTGTGATAGTTCATTCGAGAAAAAAATAAAAGTACTCGAATAACCCGACAGAAAAACTTCTAAACGAACAGACGGATCTATGGAATGCCCCACTTTTCAAAATTGTCAAGAGATAATCCTACAGAAGACATTTGAATACCTTTTTGCTCAACTTGAAATACTCCAGTATGAAAATATATAGTAGTAGGTACCTACTACGAAACCTTAAAAAAATTTAAAAAAGTCTTCAAACTCTTCTAAATAAGTGGAACCCTTATTTTATTTATCTATAGGTTTGACATGTCAAATCTAAATAAAATGAAGGTTCCACTTATTTAGAAGAGTTTGGAGACTGTGTTCCCCCTTTTCTTATTAGATAACTTTTTTTGAAGTTTTTATGAACCTAAAAAACTAACTTTATGCACTAAGTTAAATAATGAGTAAATAGAAGTTAGCATTGGCAATATCTCTTAGAATAATTGGACATTTCACGAGTACCAACCTGCGTCAGATCTAAGTAAAAAAACTTGGTTAACCTAAATCTTGGCCAAACGAGATACATTATGAAAGTGAATGGTGTATACAGAGTGGCCACTTTTTTAATGGGATTTTATTATTTGTATTGGTAACTTTTAAGCCATAAGCGTTAGAAGCTCGGTCAAATGGAGAAAAAGTTGCATTCATAGATGCATTGTCAAGCAGTTCAAACAAATCGAGTTTATCAGGGCCGGTTATTCAGATATCTTAAGAAGAGTAAATTCTGTCATTTTGATTTCTCTTTTTTCCCACTTTATTTCAAATATTATCAAAAAATGTTACAGGAATTTCTTATTCGACAGTAAATTATCCTCAAATTGACATTATCAGATTTCGTATCCAACGTTTCTCTGGGACACCCTCAACCTCATTTTTTTCAATACGGACCTGCATCTTTTTTGACACTTTTCGAAATAACTTTTAACGCTGAATTCAACGATATATCATACATGTCATTTCTTGTTAAGTTTTTTTCATCCACGGCCTACTACTTGAAAATAATACATTCAATAAACCTAGAGTTGTGTGTATGTAAGAAAAAGTCTATCAATGTTCTTATCGAAATGTATTGCACGTTGTTAATTAAACTGAATACAGATCCGACACAAAGAAATTTGGATAAGGGTCAAAATCACCTGAAAATCAACTTTGAATGACATTGTATGATATATCGTTGAATTCAGCGTTAAAAGTTATTTCAAAAAGTGTCATAAAATATGCAGGTCCGTATTGAAAAAAATCAAAATCAAAATGACAGAATTTACTTTTCTTATGATATCTCAATACCCGGCCCTGATAATCTCGATTTGTTTGAACTGCTTGACAATGCTTCTATGAATGCAACTTTTTCTCCATTTGACCGCCTTCTAATTCTTATGGTTTAAAAGTTACCAATACGATCCCATTAAAAAAGTGGCCACTCAGTATTACAAAATGATGATGTCCCCAGTCCAAGTAGCCATTTGGCTCTTTTAATATCGAGCAATTCATTAACGGGCTAATATGAATTTGCTAAAAATCGACAAAAACCCGTGTACCAACCTTATCTGAATTATACCTTCAGCTGTTACTGTCGTTATTTCACGATGTGTATCGACTGTCACCTGTCTCCGAAAACGACTCAATGACTTGTTCTGCAATCATTAATTGGACCCGATAAACACTTAATCACTCGCGATCCTTTTCGGGTCTTTCTGACGAAAATACGGCTCTCCATTTGAATAATTTTCTCGTAGGAATTCATAACTCAGTTGCATGACATTCGTTAATAATGCATCAGGGAACGTTGACTTACCAATTCGATTTTCGAAACTTATTTACATACTGCAGTTGGAGAGACGAATATAATGGCTAATTGAGTATTGCGGGTCGATGGAATTGAAATTTTCGGATTTGAATCGGTGTTTTTCTCACAAATGCAAATTCCTCCCCCAAGACATCATTGTCGTTTATGAAACCTATGCTTTTATCGATGAGTGGTTGTTGAGAGTTTTATTAGGAGATTCCAGAGATTTTGCTGCTACCTAATGAGTTCAATATACCTATCGACCAGATAAACTACTGCAGTTCCCTGTGCAAATCTCAGGAACAACCTATAATCGTTTAAGGGTGGTTATAATCGATCTGGAGAGCATCATAAAGGCAGTCAGGAAGATAATGATCGCTATCGCTCTGGCGATAATTAATAACGATTGGACAAAGGGGCAAGGTGTTACAGGCCTAAAAACCTATACCATCGGTGTTGCAGGCCTTATATGCGTTTACGATCGTATCGGTTATTATCTTCGAAATTCATAATTTACTAATTAAAATTGCTGATACAAATGAGGTCGTATAGATGTGACCTATATACAGGATCACACTTTTTTAATGTCTTACCAAATATAATACGGAGAATTAGTCATATTCACATTTTCACGAATTCCTAGAACTCTTTCAGTTGGAATTAGAGAAGAAGAAAACCGAAAGGGAAACTCTCTGCCTGAATCCCTCAGTAATGGATCACTCCAAAAAGTTCCATCTGGATCTCAGTAGCAGCTACTCTGGCTTTCTTACAGGACATTGTCGCCTGGTGAGAATGGGTTTATCGAACCCTGAAGAGTGTAGTTTCTTTGGGAGGAGGAAGAATATCTTACTCACCTAGTCCCGGAATGCCTTGTCTTTGCATGCCAAAGGAAAGAATCCTTTGGACAAGAGATTTCCCAGAATCAGATATTGGATTGTATTAGATCTCTGGAACAGGAAGGAGAGCTGGGACTGGATGAAAAAGTGCCTCTCCATCAGAGCTGTTTTTGCTATCTTCTACTCGCCCTCCTGCTCTAGATCTCCAATGTCTGAGAGGACTTCAAGGTGTGTTTTTTTAAGGCTGTAACAGAGGCATTGATCTTAACACCAGATCTAGTAAAATAGGATTCATTCTCTTGCTGACTGTTCGTTTGATCTTTCACTGTTACACACCATTTACAATTCGCATTATTGAAAAAGCAGGATCGGTCCAGAGGATCCTTCCTGTACGGTTTCGTGGTGACACGTTGCTAGGACGCCCCCCCAAGGATCGACGCTCAGTTATCAAGGACACACCCATTCGGACGCCAGTGCGACGGCGTGTCGGCGGCGATCGCCGCCGCGTTATCGAATTATTATGCGCCCTCTCTGGGGAGGAAAAAGGGGCGGAGGAGTCATTGTACGGGATGATAACGTGGGGCATTCCGGATCGAATTGCGGCATATTGGAAGCGGAATGGTGTACGCGAGGGGAGGGAACACCTTGACAAACAGTTTGGTACATTTTGGAGAAAGCAGGTCGATTTCATTCGGAAAATAGTCGTAAGGAGCTGAAAACTCTCCTGGCCGCTGGAATTTACCTTTTCGACAATACATCACGGCGTTGCCATTTGTTTTTACGGCTTCTAGGGGACTACGTTGTATTCTTCAAAATTCTTGAAGGATGGCACTGTGAAACGCCTAAATGAACTGGATCTGGAGTAGTTTTACTCTGAGAACTGGGAGAGCTGATATGGCAGGAACCTGCTGTTTCTAATTTCTCTTTAGAGAAATTAGAGACCTGATAATGACTTGATAAATATCTATATGCTTATTTGTTCTGACTGCTCTTCCTATTGATTGTCCACATGCTTTGAACCAGTTTATAATATTTTGCAACTGTAAGGCCGGAGTTTTTTAGGAAAACGATCTCTTAATTCCAAGAAGCATCGTGTTGCTGAATTTCATCAATTGTGGTTTATAGTTCAGTAGAATAATCGAAAAATCCGCTATCGAATTTCACTCGATCTCTTTCCTATGCTGTTTAGGGTCAATAAATTTTGCGGGGACAAGAACACGAGTCCTGCAATGTTAAGAAATCAATTATCCGTGAACTAACACAAATTAATGCATTTAGTATTATACCTACTTCCATTTAGTGGAGACTAAGAGGGGTTGCTTTGTCCCAAGAGAGAATAAAGGACTCCAGACATAATAGCAATGGTCACTGGGGTGGACAAGAGGAGGGAATAGGAAGCGATCATGGTATAGTGGACATAGGCCACTTGAAGTCTTCTTGTCTGTCTCATACGGGGATGCATTGATATCTAGTTAGCCTAGACCAGTTCCATGCATAAACAAAATATTGCGATACCATATCAACGAACAATAACTTATTAGAAGTGTAAGTGTAGAGTTCGACGTCAAAAAAGTAAACCAGAGTCACGCAATAAATAAAAAAAAATTGGAGTAACGAGCCATCATCAAGAACCTGTATTTAAAAGGGTCAAGAGGTAAGCAGATTTACGAAGACATGCCAAATACCCTTGGTGATCAATGACCTTCGTATGCGACCGTGAAAAATTGGACTGCAAGCTTCAAAAGAGGTAAATTTTCCATTGAAGATGATGACCGATCGGGAAGGCCAGTTTCTGTGTCAGTTCCCGAAAATATCGATGCAGTTCATGACATGATTTTATCAGACCGTCGAATTGGGCTAAAACGGATATCTGAAGCACTGAAGATTTCATACGAACGCGTTCATCATATAGTTAACGTCAATTTGGACATGAAAAAAATTTCTGCAAAATGGATCCCCAAATGTTTGAATGTTGAACAAAAGCGTGCAAGGGTAGAAGCATCGTGTTCGATCTGTGCTCGATTTGAAAACGATGTAGACTTCTCAAACCGAATTGTTACTATGAATGAGACTTGGGTACATTTCTACGATCCAGAAACAAAGCATCAATCGATGGAATGCGACACTCTGGTTCCCCAAGACCTAAGAAGTTTCGTCTCCAAAAATCTGCTGGAAAAGTTCTTGCTTCAGTTTTTTGGGATTGCCATGGAGTAATCATGATTGTTTTTGGATAAGGGTAGAAAAATAACTGGAGATTACTATTCGACATTACTGACCACTCTACGGGAAAAAATTAAAGAGAAAAGACGCAGAAAGCTATCCAAAGGTGATTTGTTTTTACAGGACAACGCCCCAGTACACAAATCTCATGTTGACATGCAAAAAATTCGTGATTTAGGGTTAGAATTACTAGAACACCCCCCTTATTCACCAGATTTGGCTCCTTCCGACTATCATCTCTTTCCTCAACTGAAAATAAGTCTAAAAGGTAGTAAATTTTCTTCCAACGAGGAGGTAATAAAAGCTGTGGAGGACTGGTTTGCAGAGCAAGAAGAAACAATTTTTTTTTGAGAGGTCTAGAGACGTTGCAGGAACGTTGTAATAAATGTATTCAATTAAGAGGAGAATATGTTGAGTAATAAAATATTTTGACATTGAAATTTTGTTTGGTTCTATAGTTGGCTAAGAATTGTTCAATATATCCTCGTACACCTTTACTTGTCTATAGGTTCTGATAATTCCAAAATTATGGTTGATTTTTGCATTACATTTTGATGTTCCTCCATTTCAAAAGAGGGGTTTCATCACTGTGAAGTGTCTTTTTTCTAAATGCCCGCTTAACTTTTGATCGGAAACTGAGTAGACCTTATGGTGGTCTTCAACTCGTCCGCATTTAGATTATAATATAAACATTTTTTTAGATACGCTCTATCGTGTATTAATCCATAATTTGTGACGTCAAAGCAGAAAAAATTGAAAACAGAATACTATACATGGTTTCCTTCACTGTTTTTTCTTTGAGTCTGATACCGATCGCTGGAATTGACCCTTGGGACCACCATGTTGTTGGTCGTACTTTAAACGGTCTAATTCACAAAAAGGATAATTGCTGCCTTGCTCATTTCAATAAACTCGCACTTCTTTCTCAGAGAGGGACCTATCACGAAATTCTAGGAATCTAATTCCCCTGACCTGTTACTCTAAGGCGGCAATTATGTGTTATTAGACGGAGCCGCCATTTTGTACAACGCATTTCCAGTCGGCAGTTTTTAAGAGAGAGAATTCAAGTGGAACACGATGATGTTATCATTACGACTTTGAAATTTTTCTTACAGCACTTTTTTGTGCCGTTTTCAATGCTGGAACATTCACTTGTACAAAGATTCATGATTTATGTCAAAACTGTTGCAAAACACTAAAGTCATGGCTCTTTTACACAGAACACAACTGATTCTCCTAACTCGCTGAAGCTACAAGCTTATGAGGGGTCCTTATCATCATTAACAAAGCGCTTTTGGAAAAAAAATATAAAATAAAAAAGGTATCCAAGACTGTTGCCATATAATACGAGCAAAATAACCAAATGGTTAATACTTGCGGTAAAACAATAAATCAAGTGTACCTACACAGGAGTCGTCCGGAGCCTTTTACCCATCCCCTTTTGAAGCTGTGAGATGATCTGTCTACGGGGCGTCCTATAATCTTCCGAACATCTTCGAGTATGGCTCAAAGACGGTCATTACGGGTTTCGGTAGCCGTAGAAGAGGTACCACCGTCAATCTGCTAAAATAACAAGGGACCGAGTGAAATTTTCGATTTTACGAAATCACCGGTTCGATGCGGCCCGATTGGTTTCGATCTTCGTCTTTTCGAGGAATTTCTACCGAGAAATTGGACTACTGTTTAAATAATTATCCGTTACCTACTGCCCTGGGGGGTTTCTCCCCCGAATCCGCTATTTTTAAGGTTTGTTCTTTATTTTGATTTATTATTGCGGGTAATGGATGGGTGGATGGAGATTTCAATCGAAATTTCACACTATGTATATGGCTTACTACACTATAGAACAAGTGATATAGAAACAGGATATATTTACTCTATTTTGGCGACGTTTCGATAAATATTTCGTTCTCTTCATCACGCCTAAATATTCTTCATGACAAATCAAGAAACGAAAACAGCAAATGAATCAACACACCGAAAATTATTGCAATTCTTGTTATTTAGGAGCTCAAACTTCTTATGTGTTACTCACTCAATACTTTCCAATTTTTAAGAAATATCCTCATACTTTTCAGGGTTGATTTTGGTATCAAAATGTAGGTTTTCGAGGTCGCTGAATTCGAAAAAATATATTCCAGAGTCCTAACTATCATAGTTTAGATTTTCACCTGTGAAATGGCATTTTTCGAAAAATCGGCAATTTCAAACTGTCATATAGCGTCCGTCTCTCTCATCGCAACCGACATTGAGTTGTATATTGTTGATCAGCATAGTCCCAAGTATCTCTGTGCAAAATAATAGCGATTTTAAAAATTTCAATTTTTGGGTGAAAAATGACTAAGGGCTAAGACCCCCTGAAAACACCATATTGGTGAATATAACAATTATCTGGGAGGATCTAACGGTTTTATTGAATAGGGAAGTTGTTCCATTCCAGCCATTGGAATCTTCAAAAATAGTGATTTTGCGAATCAAAAACACCAATACCTTGAGTGGTGTGTGCTCCTAAACAAAACTTGAACATGAAATATCGACAAATTAAAAACAGACAAATTTTTTCCTATGGAAGCTACATGGTCGACTTTGGTATCAAAATATAGGTTTTCGAGGTCGCTCCATTCAATGAAAGATATTCCAGAGCCCTAACTAGCATAGTTTTGATTTTCACTTGTCCAATGGCATTTTTCGAAAAATTGCAAATTACAAACTCTCATATCTTCCGTTCCTATCATCTCCGCCAAAAATTATTTATATCATATGGATCAGCATACCTCAATGTATCACTGTGCAAAATATGAGCGATTTGAAAAATCTCAAATTTTGGGTGAAAAATGCCAAAGGGGTAAGACCCTCCAAAAACACCATATTTGTCATCACCACGGAATCCCTGGCGGATCCAAAGTCGTTTTTCGAAAGTGAAGATATGCTACCCATTCGAATCATGCAGAATACCCATTAGACTGATCAGTATCGCCTATACTTTGAGCGTTCTGAGGTCGTGAACAAAACTCGAAACTGAAAAATCGAAAAATATAAAACCGAATAATTCGTTACTTATAAGGGCTATATGGACGATTTTGGTATCAAAATGTAGGTTTTCGAGGTCGCTCCATTCAATGAAAGATATTCCAGAGCCCTAACTAGCATAGTTCAGATTTTCACTTGTCAAATGGCATTTTTCGAAAAATTGCAAATTTCAAACTCTCATATCTTCCGTTCCTATAATCTCCGCCAAAAATTATCTATATCATATGGATCAGCATACCTCAATGTATCACTGTGCAGAATATGAGCGATTTGAAAAATCTCAAATTTTGGATGAAAAATGACAAAGGGGTAAGACCCCCCAAAAACACCATATTTGTCATCACCAAGGAATCCCTGGCGAATCCAAAGTCGTTTTTCGAAAGTGAAGATCCACAACCCATTCGAATCATGCAGAATACCCATTAGACTGATCAGTATCGCCTATACTTTGAGGGCTCTGAGCGTCTGAACAAAACTCGAAACTGAAAAATCGAAAAATATAAAACCGAATAATTCGTTACTTATAAGGGCTATATGGACGATTCTGGTATCAAAATGTAGGTTTTCGAGGTCGCTCCATTCAATGAAAGATATTCCAGAGCCCTAACTAGCATAGTTCAGATTTTCACTTGTCAAATGGCATTTTTCGAAAAATTGCAAATTTCTAACTCTCATATCTTTCGTTCCTATCATCTCCGCCAAAAATTATTCATATCATATGGATCATCATACCTCAATGTATCACTGTGCAAAATATGAGCGATTTGAAAAATCTCAAATTTTGGGTGAAAAATGCCAAAGGGGTAAGACCCACCAAAAACACCATATTTGTCATCACCAAGGAATCCCTGGCGAATCCAAAGTCGTTTCTCGAAAGTGAAGATCTACTACCCATTGGAATCATGCGGAATACCCATTAGACTGATCAGTATCGCCTATACTTTGAGTGCTCTGAGCGTCTGAACAAAACTCGAAACTGAAAAATCGAAAAATATAAAACCGAATAATTCGTTACTTATGAGGGCTACATGGACGATTTTGGTATCAAATGTAGGTTTTCGAGGTCGCTCCATTCAATGAAAGATATTCCAGAGCCCTAACTAGGATAGTTTAGATTTTCACTTGTCAAATGGCATTTTTCGAAAAATTGCAAATTTCAAACTCTCATATCTTCCGTTCCTATCATCTCCGCCAAAAATTATTAATATCATATGGATCAGCATACCTCAATGTATCACTGTGCAAAATATGAGCGATTTGAAAAATCTCAAATTTCGGGTGAAAAATGCCAAAGGGGTAAGACCCTCCAAAAACACCATATTAGTCATCACCAAGGAATCCCTGGCGAATCCAAAGTCGTTTTCCGAAAGTGAAGATATACTACCCATTCGAATCATGCAGAATACCCATTTACCTGATCAGTATCGCCTATACTTTGAGCGTTCTGAGCTCGTGAACAAAACTCGAAAATTAAATATCGAAAAAATTAAACAAAAAATATCTCGACTTATAAGGGCTACAGGGTTGATCTTGGTATCAAATTGTAGGTTGTCGAGGTCGCTGAATTCAATAAAAAATAATCTAGAGCCCTTGCCATGCAAATAATATCAATGTTGTCCCAAATGGAGTCTTTTCAAACTCAAAAATCGCCAAAGTGAAGATTTAATGTTGTGGATAATTAGATGAGCAATAAATAGGTTCAGAGTGATATCTCGTCCCATAACCTGCATCCTTAATAAATTCCCATAATCCCGGTAATTAATTCGAAGTCAGTCAAGCTCAATGTAATGCTATACCAAGTGCAGTAATTAGTAGTTATTCATGTTAATCACTTACACTTTGAATCTTTATCAGTAGCAACATGTATGCTATTATTTCCTGCATAGAACCTGGAAAATCAAGGCATCATCTTTGAATTTTTATTTGTTATTAAAATAGCAGAGCGTCTAATCTCTTATGTGAACCATGACACATGTTCCATATATCTACTTCGCTACTGAAGAAGAATAATTACTGATATGGAATGCGATTATTTTGCCGTGGACCACTATCCTAGATGAACAATTTGTCTTGCATGAATGAGATATTTGAATTTCGCTCTTCGAGTACAAATTTCCCCTTTCAAACTTCCTTCAATACGGTTCGATTTTGGAACTAACTGTTGGCGAAAAAGCTCGTCAATGAAGTGTAGCATAAGTTACCACGCCCCAAAGATATATTACAAAAAGGGAGCGATCCCTCTCCCTTACAGTAAGCCTATCGCATTACCAAAGATTGCTCTTTTATAGGCTTCAACAATACGACGAAGATGGCAGGATTCATAAATAAAGGGTGGAAGTACACAGGGTTGGGATGAAGTATATGAGAGCAAGTGAATATCTTCAAAACAAGTACAATGAATGTGAAGCCATATTTTTTGTTACTGGAATTTGTTTGGTTTTGCAGAAGTTTTAGAGAATCCCAAAGAAAAATATCGAAAGATCTATCGATTAGGAAACTTTCCATTAACGAAAAATTGCCATTTAGGGATATTTTCGACAGTTTCCATCCCAACTTTCAACCTCCAATTCTTTTGAATGTGGCACCCTGTATATCATTAGATATACCGTCTATTCTCGTTTGAAACTTATGTTCGACTGAAAAAAAACCACTGGGAATTGAATTCATTCATGTGATACAAAACGAGCGTTACTACCATAGATTTGTGACCTACTCGACAACGTTTTTTTTTAACCTTCATCAATGCATTCTTTCTGAAGCTCCTGAAAGCTATGAACGATTTAGAACGGTTCAGATTTCCGGACCGAAAATGATACAGGCCATTAGGACCGTACAATTTGTGGCAACATTCTGGTAATGACTGAAAAGAATTCGGTTTTTGAATTGAAGGAATTATAGGAATATTGTGGGTATCCTTGTGAATTGTGATACGCATGAAGAATTTTTTCGTTCATTTTTATTCTTGAGGGGTAGAAAAACAATTTTTTTTTTAAATTAAAGCTAAATCATTTCTCTAGAATGTGTATTACTTTTCTGTTTTTCTCCGTATATTAGGAAAAAAAACCTGGTGAGCTGTAATTTCATGAAAATCTGGACAAACGATTTTATTTCCATGATATCTCCGTCAATTTTCGGGATAAATGTATGAAATTTTCAGTATACATGCGGGAAAATATTTTGCAGAATGTGTATTATTCGCTTTTCCGTTTTTCTGCGTATATTTGGAAAAAAAACCTGGTTGAAAATATGACTAAGTTCTTACTTTATAATTCATTTTAAAATTGAGGAGGCAATAAACGAAAAAACTGATCAATACACATTCTGAAAAATAATATTTCGCATGTAAACTGAAAATTTCATACATTTTTCCCAATAATTGACAGAGATATCATGGAAATAAAATCGTTTGTCCAGATTTTCATGAAATTACAGCTCACCAGGTTTTTTTCCCAATATACGAAGAAAAACAGAAAAGCGAGTAATACACATTCTAGAGAAATGATTAATCTTCAATTTGAAAAAAAATTGTTGGTCTACGTCGCATACGAACTGAGATATCATGGAAATGAAAACCCCAATTTTTGAAGGGAGCTGGCTCCCCTTAAGTTTTATAATCAACAATCATGTGAAATTGAGGAAACGGCTAAATTGTTGATATATTAGTAGGATAAATAAGTTCGTACGTTTTTTTTTTAAATTAAAGCTTTATTGTGGAAAAAGAACTATACATTCAATGTTCAAAGTATTGTCTATCCACTACTTTTTTCCATATTTCTGACAATTGACGGATACCAACGCCAAAAAAGTCCGGCTTTTTGGCTGCTATCCATGCATCAAACTATTTTCAAAATCATTTCCATTGCTTTCGAACAATGGCAAACGGCTGGTTGAGTTTTTGAGGATTCCTTTTGCGTTTCTTATGGATCTTCATTGAGTCTCGTCTTTATTTCTTCATCCATTAACTTTGGAGGTTCTACGGGTCGTTCTCCGTCTTCCAAATCAAAATTTCCACTTTTCAACAGGGCAAACCACTTCTGACATGTTAGTTCAGCTAAAGCAACGTCACCATAAACTTCCACTAAAATAGGATAACTTTAGGCAGCCTTTTTCTTCATATTGAAGCTATGACGTGAATATCTCTGAAGAAATACATTATTCGGTACAAAAGTCAACATTTTCAGCGTACACAGAATGAAATGAAGCCTACTGGTGAATAAAACAGTTTTTCGAAAGGCATTAAGTGGATTCTTGTCAAATTCCTGATTTCTTCTATCGTCCGGCAAGATTCCGTGAAACGTGAGGCTGGACCAAGTCGGAGACAGCCTGTACCTAGACATCGGAGGCGAAAGGTATTCGATGTTTCCGATACAGCTACCGGTCCAGTAGCTTGTGGATAAAGACATCACAGAGGCTATTAACGGGCTGCCTTGGCCGACTGCGCCACTCAATATGCTAATCTCGGCCTGCTGATACATCACTTACTGCCGTCCGTGACATCTCTAATTGTTTCGGCACTAGTTCGTCGGTCCATAAATTTCACTCGGACCTTTAATGGATCTCGGGAAATTTATTCGTCCTGCTCTGGAACGGTCACCAAAAAAAATTCGAGGAATACAGCTCGAGATGCGCCAGTATCTGACTCTATCAAATACTCGAGCATACGAGTGGTGTAAAGAGTTCAAAATATTTTTCGAACTGTGCAAAGCCTCAGATGAACTAGACCACATAATAGTTTCGATACTGCTTGAGTGAATTGTCATCAAAGCATGAAAATTAGTTCTCGGAATGATGTCCCCATCCACAGGGTGTGCTCTACTGTATTGTCGACAATGTGTCATTACCATCTGTACGTCCAATCATGATAATGCGATATAATTATATCAATTGCTGTAAGTATAGAGTTTCTGTGAGCGCACTAAAATCGAAGTGAACGACGTCCATTGTGGCTGCTTTGGATATATAAGGAAGAAGAGAAGAAGTACTGGACATATTTCATTCCTTGTACCATTCATCAGGTTTCCTGTTTTGCGCGGGGTTCAAAAGTACGAATTATGTCTTAAGTTGTAAGACATGATCTGTGGGCGTGAATCTATTTAGTAAGATATACGGACCGTAATGGCTGCGCCATGAAACGTGAGGCGAGTAGCTATAGAATATTTATTACAAACTAATTTCGTTGTTTATGCTTCGAGGTAAAGCTACAACTGTTCCTTCTTGTACCTGGAGAGCCATTGAAAAAGGTCCTGATATTTATCTAGAGCATTCAAAAAAATTGTTCAGCTCTTTGAGACTGTGTGGCAGGTGGCACCGTCTTCTTGAAACCACACATCCTCCAGATAATTCCCAATGATAGCAAGAAAAATAAATCATGCAACATTTTTGTGTTTCTTTCTCCATTGACTACTATTCGAGAATTTTCTTCAAGAAAATATGGACCAATCACTCACCCAGCATGAATTGTACACTCTATATGGATTCTGTGATGACTGAACAGTTTCGTGTAGATTATATTCACGCCAAATCTGCAATTCTGTTTGTTTACACAACCATTCAATCAAAAATGAGCTTCATCACTGAATAACGGTTTTCGATAAAATTGTTCGTCATTTCTCAGATGTTTAAGAGCTAAATCAGGAAATAAACTACGTTTAAGGTGGTCTATTGGCTTCATTTCTTGAATTAGATGGATTTTGTAAAGATGTTAACCCAAATCTTTCTTAAACTTCCCCATATTCTTGTTGAGAAGAATTTAATTGTTGAGAACGACGTGAAATCTAAAAATTTGTAATTTCCCTCAAACTTGCTGCTACCTAATCAAATTTATCTTATGTGCGTCCATTTCTTTCTCGTACTGATACTTTTATATCTTGTAAAGAAAATTCACTTTCAGATTCGTCTACAATAGAAAGAATAGTGAGTTGATCAACTGAATAATGTCGCCCATGAATTCTTCTTGAATTTCCCTCAGTATCAACAAATCAACACTCATTTTGATGAAACAATTTAATAAATGTCAAAAATGAATATACAGTGTTGCCATTAAAACCATTTCGAATTGTTTAATTCCTAAATGAAACACAGTAACTATCACCTACAGACGAGAATTGTCCCATCGGCACACACCTTGGTGTTATTTCCATATTTCATAGTTCTTAGGGAAATATCTAGCACCATTTGTCCGCACCACATTACCTTACATCATCTAGCGATAATTACATCCATCAAAAGATGCGTTACGTACCAGAAACGGCACCTCTGCATCGCGGTGATCTCTTGAGGAGGTCTCGGCATATCCACCAGATTCAACACACATTATATTTAGAAAACATTTACATAAGTCATATAAAATGCAATCGGCGGCCCTGTGGCCCCAGGCCAGCCGCTGAGGGACTAATAGTAGAGTATGTGAAGCCTGTCATTACAGAAGATTTAGGATGAACTCCAGAAAGGCTGACTTAGACCCCAAATTTCTTTATAATTTCTGTTGGTAATTTCATATATCTTGCCTAATGATGTTTCGGACTTTTAAAGAACTGTTAGATTTTTCAATCCTCATCAAGGATTGATGCGGAAAATAACAGGCATTATCGTGCATTCACAGTACGAAAAAAAGATGTTTCTGGTATCAAAACTCGTTTCGAAATTTTTAATAAGTGGGATTCTGCGTTTCGACGCTTTTCGGTTTATCGGAACCAGGATTTTTTAAGCTTTTTGTTGAGTTTGTCTTAGTGGCGTTAGGCCTTTTATTTTCCTCGATTTCAGATTAAGGTTTTTTTGTTGAAATCGATGCTTAAACGCTTTTCTGTCAGGTTCTACAGGAAAGAAATCATTCAATAAATGAACTAACTGCACACTCTTGTTATTTCATTTCGTCATGCTGTTTATCACAAGACTAGGTACTTACGTGAAAATATGGAAATCGATAATATAACTTTACAATAATTATGAGAATATTGAATACCAAACTAGCTAATTAACTACAAGAACTAATTATTTATAGAGATATATTATTTTTCCCTCATAAATATAATACGATTGATTTATCACCGTGAAATAAATGACAGAAACCATGCTAACATAAAGAACTTATACAATGTTTATGATGGACCAATCAACTTCCACATAAATTAATTTCAGACTATAGCCTTTAATTTGAAAATCAAAGATTAAAACAGTATAATATTCTAACACTAACAGCACTAAGAGAATGGAATACTTTCAAATTGAGAAAAATTGCGATGAAATTCATTAAAATTGAAAATATAAGAACCAAATACAAAAACTCAATAATATTGATAAAACAGTTCTTTATTGTTATTGAAAATGGCCTGAACTCAGTAAATTTTCGGAAAATAAGGATACATTTCATGGAATGAGATATATCTTCTGCCTAATTTCCTGATAACTTTTTGACGCAGTAGTAAGAACTGAACGAGAATAAATTCGCTATCACAAAAACGCTTATATCTTTTGAACCACTGGACCGATTTCGATAATCAAACTCATTTTCGAATCATTCTTTTAATTCTAATGAAAACTGTTTTTACAATAAAAAAAACGAAACTATTTTTCACAAAATTCATGGATTTTTTCTGGAATTCTTCCCATCATGCTTCTTATAGTGTTCTCAGTCACTTTCTGGGATGTTTTGCTTGAATTCCGCTAATGTTTTCGTTGATTTCTTAGTCCTTTTCAATTCTCTTTTACCAGGTCCCAATATCTTTCGATTGGCCTGAGTTCTGGGCAATTTGGTGGATTTGCCTCTTTGGGGACGGAAACCACCTCATTAGCTTCGTACCATTCCTTGGTGGCCTTGCTGTAGTGGCTTGAAGCTGAATCTGGCCAAAAGATTGTTGACACATCGTGCTCGCGTAAAAATGGTAAAAGTCGCTCCTTCAAGCATTCCTCGATGTATATCTTCGAGCCAACAGAGCCTTGGCCAACGAAAAATTTGCTCCTTTTCCAACAAGTGCAAATTGCTTGCCAAACCAGGAATTTTTTAGGAAACTTTGCTTGTTTATTCACGCGAAATTGTTCGTCAACATTTCCACGAGAATCTGCAACATAAAATTCCTGACCAGGAAGTTGCGAGAAATCAGCCAAGATATAGGTTTCGTCGTCCATCACGCAACAGGAAAAATTTTTCAAGAAATCTTTTTTTAATTTCTTTGCTCGTGATTTCGCTTCTTGATTCTTCACAGCGTTCCTGTCTGGCACTTTCTGCACTTTGTATGTTCTAAGCCCACAACTCGACTTGATTTTCTGAACGGTTGACTGCGAACAATCCACTATTTGGGCCACTTTCCGTCCTGAAAGGTTAGGATTCGTCTGAAAAAGGTTTATGGCTTTCTTCACTTTTTTTGGGCTATGAAACCCCTTTTTCCTCTCGGTTCCTTCCTTGTTAATTGTAAGATCTTCGTTGAAGCGCTCAACAACTCTTGATACTGTTTCCGGACGAACGCGAGCCTCTTTTGCGATTCTTTTGAAGCTCCATTTTTGATTATTTTGAAAAAGTTTCACTATAAATTCTCGTGTTTTCACTTCGCTTGACATTTTGCGACAGAGAATCGGAATATCTATAAGTTCCACATGTTTCTGACGTTCATAACAAAGCTAACTATGATCAAATTTTGATTTTTTCTCAATTGGTTCAAGAGATATAGGCGTTTTTGTGATAGCGAATTTATTCTCGTTCAGTCCTTGTATTGTACATAACGACAAAATACTCTATACTTCTATACATCGTGAGTCTTTGGCATGAAAAAGCATCATTATTTTTATGAATTATTCAGAATAAATGAACGAAAAATGTTCTCTGATGAGATATTTTTAGTTTACCAGAAAAAATATGACGCTTAAGGAAAATAACGAAAATATGAAATAATAAGAATAGGTACTTCTGGAGAATACCAGAACTAGAGCATATTTTCCAAATGTTTACTCACCCTTTCATGTATGATAATGAACCAGGAATTGTTCCTTCAACTCCACCAAAGTTGCGTGCAGTCCTTGTCATATTTACATTGTAATAAATGGACGAATTCATTGTTTGAATGCCATTCTATTTGGAGAAGAGTTCTGATGATATTTGTGAAATTGGGATATGAATTATATTTGAACAAATTACGCAAAAAACTGTATGACCGAAACTTACAAATGAAATAAGTTAAATTGGTTAATTTTTTTTATATGTGTATCATCATCAATCAGCTATTCTTGTCCACTGCTGAACATAAGCCTCCCGTAATAGTCTCCATCCCGTTCTGTCCTGTGCTGCGTTCATCCAGTTTGAATGGATACGCTTTATATCATCCGACCAACGTGTGGGTGGTCTTCCTCTGCTGCGGAATGCATCGGCCCTAGGTCTCCACTCTGTCACCCTTTTTGTCCATCTGCCGTCACTAGTCCTGGCCAGATGTCCGGCCCAATTCCATTTTATGTTGGTTATCCTCTCGATAGCGTCGATAACTCCACTTCTCTCCCTTATTTTTGCATTCGGCACCCTATCTCTCAGAGACAGACCCAGCATTGCCCTCTCCATAGATCTCTGTGCAACTCTTATCTTATTTACTGTGCGCCTTGTTAAGGTCAAAGTTTCGGCGCCGTATGTCAGCACGGGCAGAATACACTGATTGAAGACTTTCCTTTTCAGGCAGATCGGAATGTCTGATCTCAAAATATAACTTAATTTGCCGAATGCTGCCCAAGTCAGTCCAATTCTTCTGGACAACTCACAAGATTGGTTGTCTCTACCCAGGCGAATTTCGTGACCTAGATACTTATAAGAGTATACTTGTTCTATTTTGGAGTTGTCGAGAGCCAAATCCGAACTTGTAACGAGGTTAGTCATAAACATGGTTTTGGAAGTGTTGATTTTCAGACCCACCTTCTTTGAGGCCTGCTCCAACTCATGGAGCATCGTTTGTGCATCACCAAGGGAATCCGTCAACAGTACCATATCATCAGCGAAGCGCAGGTGGTTAAGACTTTCGCCGTCAATGTTTATACCAAAGTCATCAATGTTAGCACTCTTGAACATATACTCCAAGAGGGTTGTGAAGAGCTTCGGTGAAATAACATCCCCCTGCCGAACGCCTCGCCCTATCTTGAAGTCTGGAGTATCTTCATGCAACCTGATGCAAGCAGTTGCATTTTTGTACACATTTCTTATTATATCTGTGTAACGACCGTCAATTCTACAGTCAGCCAGAGCCCTGAACATTGCACCATGGTCCACAGTGTCGAAGGCCTTTTCGTAATCAATGAAGACGAGAACTAGTGGTTTGTTGTACTCAACACACTTTTCAATGAGGACTTTGAGTGTATGAAGGTGATCATTCACGCCGTAACCGGTACGGAAACCCGCCTGCTCCCGTGTTTGGTAGAAATCAAGCTTTGATGTTAGTCTCTTAGTTATTATTCTCATGAACAACTTATACAACTGAGAAAGTAGGCTGATTGGCCGGTAGTTCTGAATCTTTGCTAAGTCCCCTTTTTTATGTATCAATACGACAATAGCTTTCTTCCATTTCTCTGGTGCTGTACCATTTCTCAGGCATGCATTGAATAATTTACACAATAATTTTAAAAGTTTAGTTCCTCCCATTTTTATATGTTCGACGGTGACAGCATCATCTCCGGGCGATTTGTTGTTTTTCATGTGTTTGAGGCTATTTTTCAGTTCGCTTATGGTTATATCTGGAATGTCATCAGATCCTTCATTTTTTATTCTGGGAATGTTTTGGTTTTTATGTAAGGTCTCATCACTCTCATACAATTTCTCATAGAATTCCCTCACAACATTCAAAATTTCCTTTCGATTTGTTACTTGTTGTCCGTTATTATCATATATCTTTCCAATTTGTTTCCTTCCATGTGAAAGTCGCTTCCTCAGTACCTTTGTCCCTTCATTCTCTTCTATTGCTCTGGATATTTCTTCCGTTTTATGTCGTCTCATATCTCTCCTGATGGCCTTGGATATTTCCTTATTTAATTCCTTCAACTGTCTCGCATTTGTTGAGTGCTTGTTCTCCAAGTCTCTCCTTTTTTCCATCAACTTCACAGTGCCACCGCTCAATCTTTGTACTTTCTGGCTTCTACTTGTCTGGCAACCGCTCTCCGCTCCCAATATGGCTGTGACTATTTGGCTGTTTATTTCTTCAATATCCACCTCCTCTTCCTGTGCATTCTCGAGAGCTGTCAGACCTGTTTCAAGGAGCTGACAATACTGGTCTGCATTTAGGGCGGTTATTGGTCTTCTCCTTACCGAATGTCGAACCAACTTTGATCTCTCTTGTCTAACATTTAGAGCGATTTTTGCACGAACAGCTCTATGATCACTCCCTATGGAGAACTTATTCAATACAGTGACGTCTTGGATTATATTTTTCTTATTCGAAATAATGAAGTCAATTTGGTTCTTTGTGACTCCGTCAGGGCTGGCCCATGTCCACTTCCTTTGATTGGCCTTCTTGAAGAATGTATTCATGGCGTATAAGTTTCTTTGCTGGATAAAGTCTAGGAGAACCTGGCCTCTCTCGTTTCTTTGACCATATCCTTGATTTCCGATCGAAGTTTCACTTTCATCTTCTTTGATTCCTAGCTTGGCATTAAAATCTCCCATCAATATCGTATAATGGGACGGCGAATGTTGTAGGGCCGTGTTAACATCGTCATAGAAAATCTCCACCTCTTGATCTTCGTGGGTAGACGTAGGGGCATACACCTGTATTATTTTAATCGAATATCTAGCATTTATTTTGAGGATCAGGTATGCTATTCTGGGGCCTATACTTTTGATCTCTATGATATCTGCCACACGAGTTTTGTGCACCAGAAAACCTACTCCTCCCTGATTTATGTTAGCTGTTCCTGTGTGGTAAAACAGATGACCTGACCGGAGTATTAGTTGTTGTTCTCCTCTTCTTTTATGTTCGCTAATACCTAGTATATCCCATTTTAAGTGTTGTAATTCCTCCTCTAATTCCTGAAGCTTATAATCTGAGGACAGAGTTCTCGTATTATAAGTTATAACATGCAGTGGTCGTCGTCCGTGGTAGCCCAGTCCACTCCGGGGATTCTTAGCACCCTCTACTCGCTCTCTGGTCCTACCGCTACCTTGGTTGGGGAGATACGAGTTGCCGGAGACTGAGGGCCTTTCCTCATTTCTATACATTTCATCTGATTTACGGGGGTTTTGCCATACCTTATCACGCTGGCAAATTGCGGGTTGATAAGGGGTCGGAGGGGGATAGTGTGAGGGATAGGGTTCGGATAGGATACTGTGTTTGGGACAATGGTTCCCCCCAGAAGGTATTGGGGGATAGAAAAAACCAAGGCTCGCGTGGGCAGGGGCGCTTCCCTGAAGTAGATCTGTCATCTATCGGGATTATAGATGAGTATCTACCCGCTACCGCGGTGTATATTTTATTTAGAATCGAACCTATGATTTTATGTGACGCAGAAAGTGAAAAATATTACAAGTTGTTTTGTACTGAGGTGATTATCGTTCGTTCAAAAATTCATTCGACTGTTGCCACTGTTGCGTGCGATTCCATAAAGACTGAGCTGTGTAACTTTAGGATTTCCAGCCAACTGCAATCACGCGACATTTCACATTATCTAGATTCCAAATTCGACACTCTGATTGATCCATTTTCAGTTATGTATTTCAGATTTGAATAATTTATGAATCGGTTATGGTTCCCGATCGACAGAAATTATTCAACAATCGTTTATACTTCGTTATCTCGGTTTGTTTCAAATTATCTCTTTTATTGAATCAGTTTTAAGCAATTTGAAAGAAATGAAAATTCTGAAATGAAACAAAGATAGCAAACAAATCTATGTTGATCTATTATTCCAAATCTTGTTTTTACTTTTCACTCAATTGTTTTATTTTTTTTATTCATTAAACTGCATAATGACAATGAAAAATATCATTCACTCAATTTTTTGATAATCTAAACGCGAATGCTGCAACTAAAAAACTAAATAATATCTGCAATAGCGCTTCACGGCATTGGATCTTGCTTTTTTGTTTCAGTTGCACTAACTGGACCCCCTTTATCAATCTTCTCGAAGAAGAACACATTCGTTAATTAAGCAAATTCAAATTGGTCCCTATCAATGAACAAACCTAAAGAACGGTGGGTAATAATTTCACAGTTTGAACTCGTAGATCGGGTCTCGAATTGTGAGAAAATACATTAATGACTAATTTATTATAATTCTGTACTATAGTTCGAATGTAGATAAATCAACAGGGTCCATACGTAGGTATATACCGCATGAATAATTAAAAAGCAATCGATTGAGATCGTATTTCATATTACAATAATATAGTTGACGTGGCAATTTATAACAACTGATTTAGGGATCAGAGGACATAAAAATCCACAAAGTTTGACTTAATATAATGCTTTAGTTTTCGGTATGTATTATTTTACTCGTTAGGTTTGGTTCAATGTCCTTTTATGTGTAGTATCTGAGCTGATTATATGAAGAGTAAACTATTTTTTGCTTTGTAGGAAGTATTCTCGGAAACTACGAATTAGATTTTGGAAATTTTTTCACTATAGACACTGTGCCATTGCGCACTGCATTTTTTTTCGAAAATAACTTAAAAAAAATGTCAATCCTTTTATTGATATGGCATGCCCTGAACACTTTGTTTGTTGAATACCCTAGTGAGTACATAGCTTGTTTTGTGAAGAGCCTGCCGGTATAGTTTTCACGAATATAGTGTCAAAAGTATAAGAAATTACTCGATTAATCATCACGACCAGAAATTAAGAAGTGTTAGACGTGTGAGTTCAATTGAGATTTAAATAACTTTCATCAATCGAATAGCTATTTCATAGCACAATTTATTCAAGTCCTAGGTATATGACAATCTCTCCATTCTCACATTCCACGATCTCATGAATAAATTTTCGAGGAGAACAAAAAAATGCTATCTTCCTCGCATATTACTCCATAATTCATTTTTTACCGGAATAGCGAGTAATAGATGGACGAAGAACTTGTAAAAAGCGCATTCTGAGATGGTCATAATTGTATTATAATTGATGGAGGAACGTATAATTATGTTGGAATAGATATTACATACTAATATTTTGTGATACGTCTCTTGAGGTAAGCTGATACTCGGAGGTAGATAATGAGCAAGAACTATTGCCATGATTTTCCTTTGATGCCTTGTTTGGAACGGAGTTTTTCTTTATATCGAGGAGATTGTAGTATAATATGAAAGCAGAATAGATCTACGAAGCATGATGAATGGATTAACTTCGAATCGTAGAAAAATATCGAACTCTTCTGCTATTCTGATTGGAACATAACATGGAAGTGTATTTTGCTAGTTTCACAATTATCAGAACAATGAGAAAGGTCTTCTTCATCCCCTTTGAATCTAGAAAAGCCATTTGGCCGATCAGTGACTTCTATGTTTTGAGCTTGAACCACACTTCGTGAAATTCTGAGGAATTACAACAAAAACACGCTGTATAGTCAAGTTTGGTATCAAAGTATGAATGCTCGAGGGCACTTAGAGGTCTTATCTTTCACAGATCAAATTTTCAATAGAGAATATATCTTTCACTCCTATAATATGAAGCAAGAAATCCCTTAAACACTGATTTTCTTCGTTTTTTTCAGTTTGAAACCAGCACCTAAGGACGGTGTCACCAAGAGCAATCCAAGTAAAAGACATCGGGAAAGGTTGAACGCTGAGCTAGACAATTTAGCCAGTTTACTTCCTTTCGAACAGAACATCTTATCCAAATTGGATAGGCTTTCCATACTCCGCCTGTCAGTCAGCTATCTACGCACCAAAAGTTATTTTCAAGGTATTTATATTTCTTTGAATATGTTGCTAAAGGTACTGTGTAATTTGTGAGACAAGTTTTGGAACAGATCTGTTGGAATTTCCTCCAAAGGGCAGAATAACGTTAAGGTAACTCAATGTATTCCACAGTAGAAAAATTCCTTATAGATTGAAGAATTGTGTAAATATTTGAGATTGTGCTCCCAGTGCCACACTTTTCCTTCTACTTCGACTATTCGCTTCATCATTAAAAAAGCGCTCATCCCATTCATTCCGATAATAAATTCCCGTCATTAGCACATGACCAGGGTTCGAAAGAGGAAACAGAACGTAGTTACAGGGGGGGAAAGCAATGCAGGTAAGGGTCTGGATGTAGGACACGCGAAAACCACATTAATATTAACATTATGTAGCACTCCGATGGTGTTATGTAATTCTGTCCGAATAGTTGTGATAAATCTATTATTATAATTCGTTTCTTTAATAGTGCCAAATCGGTTCGTTTTGATGGCCAGTGGTTATCGACTCGTTCATTGATGGATTTCAATTTGGCTCACGTTCTTTCGTAGGCGTTTGTGGTTGTTAGAATATGGTCGGAATTCTCCAATTAACCAATCATATCCACACAGTCAAACTGTTCTGAATCCACCGAGTGTTTCACAGAAAGAAAATAAGTTTAAACATTCACCAAATGGTATGATTTCTGAGATAACTATTATTTCCTCATATTGTGAAACAGTTATGAGGACTGAACGAGAATAAATTCGCTATCACAAAAACGCCTATATCTCTTGAACCAATTGAGAAAAAATGAAAATTTGATCATAGTTAGCTTTGTTATGAACGTCAGAAACATGTGGAACATTTACTTCATAGATATTCCAATTCTCTGTCGCAAAATGTCAAGAGAAGTGAAAACACGAGAATTTATAGTGAAACTTTTTCAAAATAATCAAAAATGGAGCTTCAAAAGAATCGCAAAAGAGGCTCGCGTTCGTCCGGAAACGGTATCAAGAGTTGTTAAGCGCTTCAACGAAGATCTTACAATTAACCGCAAGGAAGGAACCGGGAGGAAAAAGGGGTTTCATAGCCCAAAAAAAGTGAAGAAAGCCATCAGCCTTTTTCAGAAGAATCCTAACCCGGAAAGTGGCCCAAATAGTGGGTTGTTCGCAGTCAACCTTTCAGAAAATCAAGTCGAGTTGTGGGCTTAGAACATACAAAGTGCAGAAAGTGCCAGACAGGAACGCTGTGAAGAATCAAGAAGCGAAAGCAAAGAAATTAAAAAAAGATTTCTTGAAAAATTTTTCCTGTTGCGTGATGGACGACGAAACCTATGTCTTGGCTGATTTCTCGCAACTTCCTGGTCAGGAATTTTATACTGCAGATTCTCGTGGAAATGTTGACGAACAATTTCGCGTGAAGAAACAAGCAAAGTTTCCTAAAAAATTTCTGGTTTGGCAAGCAATTTGCACTTGTGGGAAAAGGAGCAAATTTTTCGTTGGCCAAGGCTCTGTTGACTTGAAGATTTACATCGAGGAATGCTTGAAGAAGCGACTTTTACCATTTTTACGTGAGCACGATGTGTCAACAATCTTTTGGCCAGATTTAGCTTCATGCCACTACAGCAAGGCCACCAAGGAATGGTACGAAGCTAATGAGGTGGCTTTTGTCCCTAAAGAGGCCAATCCACCAAATTGCCCAGAACTCAGGCCAATCGAAAGATATTGGGCCCTGGTAAAAAGAGAATTGAAGAAGACTAAGAAATCAACGAAAACATTAGCGGAATTCAAGCAAAAACATCCCAGAAAGTGACTGAGAACACTATAAGAAGCATGATGGGAAGAATTCCAGAAAAAATCCATGAATTTTGTAAAAAATAGTTTTGGATTTTTATTGTAAAAACAGTTTTCATTAGAATTAGAAGAATGATTCGAAAATGAGTTTGATTTTCGAAATCGGTCCAGTGGTTCAAAAGATATAAGCGTTTTTGTGATAGCGAATTTATTTTCGTTCAGTCCTTATATGCAGACTAATATGATACAAGCTCAGAGCTTTAATCAAACAGAAGCATTGATTTTTTCGAGATATCGATCTTTCTGGATTGCAGAAAAAAGTCTCCAACCGTTATCCAGCGCCATAATTCAGGCGTATTATCTTTCAGAAACTTGAATTTTCAGCTTCGTACAAGACATATACCCACACAGAACATTAATATCCTGAACGGAAGTGGTAGACGTATAGCCTGCGAATTGAGGCCTGCGATACCATCAGGGGTTGAATTTATTTATGTGGGGCCATCAGACGAATAAATCGTCGGCTCTATCATAACTTTTTCGTTATAGATAAATCTCACTCGGAGTTGCTAGCGGAATAATGGCTCTGAAAACGGGGGAATTCACCTATTGACGAGCGTACCAAAACCAATTATCATTCACGTTTTCGAATTTCCAATTTAGAGTATTCCTTCGTCAATACACCTCCCCAAAGTTCCATTTTTTCTCATCAATACAGGGTGAGTCTTTGACTTGTACATATATTTTAACTGTAGATTCCTTTCATCAAACGAAACACTTTTTTCCTATACCATTTTTCAAAATTCGTATTCCGTATCGTGTTTTTAACATTCTCATTCGAATAAGGTTAGTACTTGAGTATTCCCTAGATGTATCAACTCAATTTCATTCGAGAAATATGAACTTTGCATCAATTCCAGAGAATCCTATCAGAGACGTTATAAGCCAAATTTTTTTCAAATGGCTATATCTTTTCAGCAGAGCCGAATTCGGAAAAATGGAAAATGAGAAAAAGGTTTCTTCTAACCTCAAGAATCTTCAGTTAAAATATATGTACAAGTCAAAGACTCACCCTGTATATACAGGACCTGAAGAGGAGATACAAATGAAGAGGGTAGATTCTTTGCATAATTTAAAGAAAAAATGCCCCATAAACATGGGGCTGCAAACTTCTCGTTTTCGAGATACAGGATGTTGGAGTTTGAATTATTTTCATGTTTTTCCTCATAGGTTCTGCTTTTCAAAAGATATTCAACTGGAATTTGGCATAGATCTTAAAAGTTATAGTTTGCACCGTGTAACATTCCAATCTTTATTGCAAATCTACAGCGTGATTTTTTTCTGGAACGCTGTTTCCCATTTTTCTCGTTCCTTTTTTTGGTGTGTCACTGATAGTTTAAAAAGGAGCTTTTTAGATATTAATACATTCAAGTCGGTGGTATACACATGACATTGTCACCATAAAGTCACATTCTCAGTAATAACATTGACATTCTTAAGATGCTGCGTCTCTTATACCGGAATGTGGACCTCATCAAGGCGCCATTTCTCTAAACTATCTCTAAGCTAAGATCGTCAAGAAATGGACCCAGCAAATCTAGAATTTCCTCTGAATTCCTCAAAAAGTACATAATAGCCACACAGATCTAACGGCATCTTTTGACTCGGCGTGGATTAAAGTACGCTAAAGAAGATCATATTCGGCGTCATTATTCTTGAAAATCGCCAAAAAAGCGAGGAATTATCATTATTCCGGCAACGGTAACATTACTTCAGTTAGTTCTTCTCAGGATCAACGGTTACAACCTGTCATTATCTCGGACTATCATCCGTATTTATTTATGAAATGATGCTTTGTCTCCAACGATGGCATAATTACGGAGATGAATACGAATATCAAGGTGACTGACGATCTGTTCCTTTCGACGAAACATTGTTGGTACTTGAAATGGTCTTGAAGAGGGACGATGTCAAAATGTGAATATATTTGAAGGGATATAATTTTGAATGAGGTCAGGAAAAAATGAGCCAGTAGAGATCTTCCAGCACTTTTTGTAGACGATGGCTACTTTCTAAACCGAAACCTACCCGTGTGGTGCTCCCAAATCTTGGACACCCCCACCAAACTCTCTTTAATTAAGAGTTCAATTCGTGAAAGGACTTGGACGCCTACCTCCATGATTCACGCGGACCCAGCACGAAATTGCCGTACAACAGTTAGTCATAGGATCGCAGAAGAAAGGAACCGTAAAACGGGCATCAATCCCGAGGTGATCTACCCTTTCGAAAATACAGGGGGATCGACTAATATACGACCTTGGCGTCAGGCGTAAGTAGGAGATATATGGTCGCTGAAATAGAGAGGGCTTCAAGGAAACCAGCGGCGGATGTAATGGGAAAGAGAACAGCTGGACAGTTCCAGGTGAAATAATGAAATCAACGAGCCGAAACAACGTATCTGTTCCCCTCGAATTCGTCGTATTAACTCGAATGTTGGGGCTGGACAGAAGGCGATTATGGGGTTATTGCGAAAACCTTCACAAGATGATTTCATTTCGGTGTACACACAATTAACTTGAAAAAAACAGCAAGCACAGCCAGACATAGCTTTTGCATAGATTGTTGAAGAATAATTGATCAATTTCTCTTCATCAAAAATGCAGTAAAAACCGTCTCAGTTCTCGAAGTGTATGTGAATGTGGTTGATGAGAGTTCGAAGCTCTTTGCGGCTGATTCCAAGCCTGTTCAATGGGACTGAGGTCTGGTGTTCGAGATCGCAGGGCCAACTGTCTTAATCATGAATTTCCAGAGCTTCAGCAGCAAGAATAGTCCGCTTTTGAAACTTTCGTGTAGCTCTATAGAAGCTGTGGAGAGTTTTCATTGAGTCTGAGAGCTTGAATCTCTTCGGAGGTGGAATAGGTGTACGGGGGGGTCAGGCCACGATAACAGCCATCCACTCCACTTCACACGTTGATTATTCAATTCGTGAAATTGTTACCAAGATAATATACCGGCTTCTCGTTGCCAGAAGTCGAATCTCGCCTACTCGTAAGATGGCCGTGCCGGCAATGAAGCCCCCATAAGCCATTCCGATTTAATAATCGCTCCGATATGGCAATTTTCGACGGACTTCTCGTGACGCGAATGCACTTTCTCGCTAAATCGACGGTTAATGTGGATGCGGTAGCTACAAATTATATTTGAAGCCGAGAAAAATACGTACAGATTGATAGTTGGGTCGGGAGCGCCTATAGTTCTCGACTATAATGTTTGCCTTTAATTTATGTAAATACAGAAACACAATGCTTGTTTTCCGCCGGTCTCGTGATCCGGAGTCGAGAAGGCAACGTTTAGGGACGGCTCATTAGAACCGCATGAGGGTACATCGGATTTTAGGTATGCCATCCTTGATCCCCGTCTATGAAGGTCGTTTAGGTTGCGAGAAACAAGGCTGAATTATACGTCTTGCAGGATCTGTTGTTGTCGGTTGTGCGTCTTTGACTGCGAGCAGTTGACAATTGGCTATAGAAGAACCTTTCAGAACTGCAACCCATTTTTTGCCCATTCGATACATACTTTCAGCCATCGTACAATGCACCAAAGCTTCATCCACATCAGCTGGACAAGCTTTCTTGAATAAGACGGAGAGTCTTGAAAATCTTCCCCAGAGGATTGTCTGTTATGCATCTCCCAATGCTCTAAGTTTGCCCAGTAGTTATCCTTTTCAAGGCAACAAACTTCACCACCTCTTCCAGTATTGTCATGGATCATTCCTTCGATAGTTTAAGCTCCATATAAACATTCCACATCTTCTTATTGCCTGTGTCTTCTCGTTTATAGTTTTATCGTTCTCCTGTCTGTAAAATCTTCTTCAGAATTCTTTTTTTAAGGATTTCTAGCTTCATCTTCTTCTCCTTTTCAATCATGCTCCAATTTCCACTTGCATTCGCAGTTTTAGTCGTATAATTCGACTTTGGCTTCATCTAATTTGATCCTGTATTCGAGGGATCTATATGGGTAACAGTAATTTTAATCCTTGAAGAGTTCCAGCTTTCTTTTCGTTGGTTTAAAGGCTACTCAGGTTCCTTGCCACATTTTCTGTACGCAATGTCATTTTTGATTTCTTGGAGTCATCCTTTCTATGGCATTTTCTTCTCTTCTGCATTATCCTTTTCCACCTTTTCTAGTATTGGCATGGATCATTCCTTCGATAGTTTAAGCTCCATATAAACATTCCACATCTTCTTATTGCCTATGTCTTCTCTTTTCTAGTTTTATCGTTCTCCTGTCTGCAAAATCATCTTCAAAATTCTTTTTTTAAAGGATTTCTAGCTTCATCTTCTTCTCCTTTTCAATCATGCTCCATTTTCCACTTGGATTCAGCAGTTTTAGTCGTATAATTGGACTTTGGCTTCATCTAATTTGATCCTGTTTTCAAGGGATCTATATGGGTAACAGTAATTTTAATCCTTGAAGAGTTACAGCTTTCTTCTCGTTGGTTCAAAGGCTACTCAGGTTCCTCGACACATTTTCTGTACGCGATGTCATTTTTGATTTCTTAGAGTCATCCTTTTCATGGTATTTTCCTCTCTCCTGTATAACCCTTTCACCACCTCTTCTAGTATTGTCATGGATCATTCCTTCGGTAGTTTAAGCTCCATATAAACATTCAACATCTTCTTATTGCCTGTGTCTTCTCTTTTATAGTTTTATCGTTCTCCTGTCTGCAAAATCATCTTCAGAATTCTTTTTATAGGATTTCTAGCCTTTTCCCCTTTTCAATCATGCTCCAATTTCCACTTGCATCCAGCAGTTCTAGTCGTAGAATTGTGTAAAGTCTGTAACGCCAAGTGCTGCCACCCTTAAATGCGCCGTAAAACAGCGTTTAACCCCTTTGACAACCCCGGTCGATAAAGAAACGAATCATTCACTCAAGAATCCACCATCCGTCCTGTTTAATGGCTGTTCCCGTCCATTAATCATTTCAAAGCAAGCAGACCGAACAAATTCACCTTAATTTAATTAAACCAACAGAAATCCCATTGCGGTCAGCCAGTGCGACAGCACACACACAAACACACATCGGACGGGCCAAGATCTAGGGGGTTGTTCATGGATTAATGGGTAACTAATGTAGTGATACGGATATTGAATGTAAACATGAGGTGGTCGCCCAGCATACGGACGCACCGCGGGTGATTAGAAGTACAAAAGGCCACGCGCCGAGCCATAGAAGCGCCCCTTTCGCTTCTATGTGCCGTCGTGGACTTTGTGCCGCATTAATGGACTTCGCGATTTGCTGGTCGTCTCGATAAATGAGGAAGAATTATCCGGAATTCGAGAGGGATTATCGGGTCTCCGGGTTCTAGATCGGATGTAACCATTGTTCCTTTTATTGTGCGGATACGATTGACTGACTGGGTTCGAAGGGTTCGAAAGAGATAGCTTCCAATGACGTTTTGGTGATGAGGTTCTCAGGACTTTTGGTTCTGGAGTGTAGACAATCATACGAGGATGTATTGATATCTAGTTAGCCTTGACCAGTTCCATGCATAAACAAAATATTGCGATACCATATCAACGAACACTAACTTAGTAGAAGTGTCGGTGAAGAGTTCGACGCCAAAAAAGTAAACCAGAGTTACGCAATAAATTTAACAGAAAAGATGTCCACCGAAATTGTAAAAATCGAAAAATTGGAGTATCGAGCCATCATCAAGTACCTGTATTTGAAAAGGGTTAGGTAAGAGGTAAGCAGATCTACGAAGATATGCTCAATACCCTTGGTAATCAATGTCCTTCGTATGCGACCGTGAAAAATTGGACTGCAAGCTTCAAAAGAGGTAAATTTTCCATTGAAGATGATGACCGATCAGGAAGGCCAGTTTCTGTGTCAGTCCCTGAAAATATCGATGCAGTTCATGACATGATTTTATCAGACCGTCGAATTGGACTAAAACGGATATCTGAAGCACTGAAGATTTCATACGAACGCGTTCATCATATAGTTCACGTCAATTTGGACATGAGAAAAATTTCTGCAAAATGGATCCCCAAATATTTGAATGTTGACCAAAGCGTGCAAGGGTAGAAGCATCGCGTTCGATCTGTGCTCGATTTGAAAACGATGTAGACTTCTTAAACCGAATTGTAACTATGGATGAGACTTGGATACATTTGTACTATCCAGAAACAAAGCAACAATCGATGGAATGGCGACACTCTCGTTCTCCAAGACCTTAGAAAGTTTCATGTCCAAAAATCTGCTGGAAAAGTTCTTGCTTCAGTTGTTTGGGATTGCCATGAAGTAATCATGATTGATTTTTTGAATAAGGGTAGAACAATAACTGGAGACTACAATTCGACATTACTGACCACTCTACGGGAAAAAATTAAAGAGAAAAGACGCGGAAAGCTATCGAAAGGTGTTTTGTTTTTACAGGACAACGCCCCAGTACACAAACCTCATGTTGCCATCCAAAAAATTCGTGATTTAGGGTTAGAATTACTAGAACACCCCCTTTATCCACCAGATTTGGCTCCGTCTGACTATCATATCTTTCCTCAACTGAAAAAAAGTTTAAAAGGTCGTAACTTTTCTTCCAACGAAGAGGTAATAAAAGCTGTGGAGGACTGGTTTGCAGAGCAAGAAGAAACATTTTTTTTGAAAGGTCTAGAGACGTTGCAGGTTCGCTGTAATAAATGTATTCAATTAAGAGGAGAATATGTTGAGTAATAAAATATTTTGACATTGAAATTTTGTTTGTTTCTATAGTAGGCTAAGAATTTTTCAATATTTCCACGTATCAATCACTGAAGTTTCTCTTATTTCTTCTATTTTAATCTCAACATTCTCAACGTGAAAAATCATCTATTTTCACACTGAACGAAGTGTTTTCAGGAAAGAAAACGTAGCCTTTGTCACTCCCACAATTCATACGAATCTTCTGATCCTTCATGTGTTAAAGTCCATCCAGCTGTTTGTGCTGTACATCCTTGTCCTTCTTCTGGAGCAGTCGGGTAAAAATGAGTAGAATACACGAAAAGAAAGAGCTGCATTCATACATTCATAGAAAATCGAAATGAAGAAAGTAAAAGAAGCAGAAAGTATACAGCGAAACACCATCAGCATAACGAAAAAAAGGACCAGACTTGGCAATTATGCAAAACGACTTCTTTTGCATCAGTAAACGCACGTTCCATAATGATACCTTCCCCGCAGAACCGAATTTGTGGAAACGAATTGACAGCCACTCCGTAATCTACGAAATTCCTCGTCTGTCTCGTACGACCAGCATCATGCAGCGAAAAAGGAGGAACAAGACGGACAATAGTGGAAAATGAGAAAATTATCGAGTCTGTAGGTAAATCCAAGGCCGTAATTTAGTCGTTGAAACAACACCGACGTGAGCGAGAGAGACAGAGGCCGAAAATAATTAGGGTTGTCTCTGGTTCGGAGATAAATGAGCGGTGTGTAATCAAGGGCTGTCGTATGTTGAGTTGAGGGACAGCTGCCGTACCTCGTTCGGCGGTTCTGTTTTCTGTTTTCTGCTTGCTGTTCCGTCATGTGGCCGGCCGGCTCGCCATAGGTGTTGGCTGTGCGTCTCTGCCGATTTTTTCATCGACAACTTGCTGAGAACGACAAATTACTCAAGTTCGGTCGAAATTTTTTTCTCGAGCTTAGAGGATGTACCTATTGATATCTAGTTAGCCTAGACCAGTTCCATGCATAAAGAAAATATTGCGATACAATATCAACGAACAATAACTTATTAGAAGTGTCAGTGTAGAGTTCGACGTCGAAAAAGTAAACCAGAGTTACGCAATAAATTGAAAAAAAAGAGGTCTACCGAAATTGTAAAAATCGAAAAATTGGATTATCGAGCCATCATCAAGTAGGTACCTGTATTTAAAAGGGTTAAGGGGTAAGCAGATTTACGAAGATATGCTTAATACCCTTGGTGATCAATGTCCTTTGTATGCGACCGTGAAAAATTGGACTGCCAGCTTCAAAAGAGGTAAATTTTCCATTGAAGATGATGACCGATAGGGAAGGCCAGTTTCTGTGTCAGTCCCCGAAAATATCGATGCAGTTCATGACATGATTTTATCAGACCGTCGAATTGGGCTAAAACGGATATCTGAAGCACTGAAGATTTCATACGAACGCGTTCATAATACAGTTCACGTCAATTTGGACATGAGAAAAATGTCTGCAAAATGGATCCCCAAATGTTTGAATGTTGACCAAAAGCGTGCAAGGGTAGAAGCATCGCGTTCGATCTGTGCTCGATTTGAAAACGATGTAGACTACTTAAACCGAATCGTTACTATGGATGAGACTTGGGTTCATTTTTACGATACAGAAACAAAGCAACAATCGATGGAATGGCGACACTCTGGTTCTCCAAGACCTAAGAAGTTTCGTGTCCAAAAATCAGCTGGAAAAGTTCTTGCTTCAGTTTTTTAGGATTGCCATGGAGTAATCATGATTGATTTTTTGGATAAGGGTAGAACAATAACTGGAGATTACTTTTCGACATAACTGACCACTTTACGAGAAAAAATTAAAGAGAAAAGACGCGTAAAGCTATCCAAAGGTGTTTTGTTTTTACAGGACAACGCCCCAGTACACAAATCTCATGTTGCCATGCAAAAAATTCGTGATTTAGGGTTAGAATTACTAGAACACCCCCATTATTCACCAGATTTGGCTCCGTCCGACTATCATCTCTTTCCTCAACTGAAAAAAAGTTTAAAAGGTCGTAAATTTTCTTCCAACGAGGAGGTAATGAAAGCTGTGGAGGACTGGTTTGCAGAGCAAGAAGAAACATTTTCTTGAAAGGTCTAGAGACATCGCAGGTTCGCTGTGATGAACGTATTCAATTAAGAGGAGAATATGTTGAGTAATAAAATATTTTGACATTGAAATTTTGTTTGGTTCTATAGTAGGCTAAGAGTTTTTCAATATATCCTCGTACGTCTGATCGAAATCGAAAGAATTTCACGAAAAATTCTCATCCTCCGATTGACGCTTTCAAAAAAATCGGTTCGAGCAACCCAAAAGGCGAGTAATTCAGTAGCTCGCGTTCGTTGAAGCATACAAATTTCTTCGTTGGTGCCTGATTTTGTTGGAAACATATCGTATTACTCACGATTCTTCCAAAAACGAACGAAACAGTTTAACAGACGAGATATAGTTACCGAAAATCGAGCAGGGAATATTAATTCGATACCATCAATCGAGCATAAAAGGATGCGTTGGAAACTGGGGCTACTTGAAGAGGTGTGAGGATGATGAGACACATCTATAGGTGCTTCATCAGTTAAAATCCATTTGTTCTTCAGTGTGATCCTCTCTAAGTTCGATACAACCTATTAGATAGTCAGTGGGGCTTTTACGTTCAAACTCTATCTTTATCTATGAACAGTTGGAGATAAAAGAGCTCACAATAATCATGGTTCTTTAAAAAAGTGTGAAAAAATTGTTCTGGTGATGTCACATTCGAAATTTTCGAGTATTCTTCTACCAAGAGTTATGTCTCTTTGATCTAACCTTGCATGGCGAATTTGCAAATACCACATTCGCGTATTTGGTCTGCACAAAGCGGCCGATAAGTCAGTCGCTTCAACAGCAGTCCTCCAAGACTTACCGGCCCAAGGAGTTCGTAATTTTCATCGTAATTAATCGTACTCATACACCCGACGGATACTTTCATAAATTGTTTTTATTAATTACATCAACTATCGCTATTTATTACTTATAACGCAAACCTCACCGGCGGAGAATTGCGATTGTATCAATTTCAATTTAGTACACGCCAGCCAATTGAGGAACGAAGGGAATTATTAGCCTGTTTTTGAATAACTTATATTTTTCGAGACGAGTTTGTCTGCGTTATTGAAACAATGAAATAAATTCAGATGTGCGCGACGAGAAGTTGGAAAGTGGTAACTTTCGGATCATATTTCTCGGACGCGTAGGGGATAAACAAGGAGGCAGGGAAAATAAAGAAAGAATGGAGCGAACCTGCCGGTCTTCAGTCTCGGAGAGAAGCACTTAATGAGCGATAAATCTGATATGCGAAAACTTCTTCTGGGCGAAGAGTTGGATCGTTCAATATCTCCAAATTCGTCTGGAAATTCCGTGAATCAACAAAATCCTTATCATCGTGCCTTTAAGGGGCCGTTTTACTCTGACCGACGGCACCCATTCTCCATTCAAAAAGTTCACGCCCTCAATTTTCCTCCTGAAAGCTTGATTTTTTTAATTCTCCGGGAATTTTAGACAGTTCTCTCAGATTTCACACTTTCTGGGAGTCTTTTCAGTATTTCCATAATTTTTTGCATTATTTGAGCGACTATCTGAAAGGAATTTTTTTTCAAATATAGAAAATTGGTTTGTCGAGGGCACTCCCATGAATTTTCTAGAAAAAATTGATGAACAACCGCCGAAAAACGATTTTGAAGTCAATTTTCATAGACTCTCAAATTCAACCCGATTTTTAAATGCGAAAAAATGATTTTTTCAAAGAGAAGAAATTGGAGTGCTCTCAAGATATCCTTCAGCTTCAATTTAAAGAAAAAATCAAGCTTTTAGGTGAAAAATTGAGGTCGTGAACTTGGAAAAATCAAAGGCACTTTTTGAATGGAGAATCGGTGCCGTAGCCGATTTTTTCATGCGAAAAAATATTTTTTTCAGAGAGAAGAAATTGGAGTGCCCTCAAGACATCTTTTAATTTCAATTAAAAAAAAATCAAACTTTTAGGTGAAAAATTGAGGGCGTAAACTTGGAAAAATGAAAAGCACTTTTTGAAGGGAGAATCGTTGCAGTAGCCGATTTTTTCATGCGAAAAAATAATTTTTTCAAGGAGAAGAAATTGGAGTGCCCTCAAGACATCCTTCAACTTCAATTTAAAAAAAAATCAAGCTTTCAGGTGAAAAATTGAGGTCGTAAACTTGGAAAAATGAAAGGCACTTTTTGAATTCAGTTATTTCCGCAAATATATTTATTACCCAAACATAAATCAAAAACATTTCAGAAATACATATAGAGAAAAGATGAAAATGGACAAATCACGATTGATGCTGATCGTCACAATCCGATTTACCTCACATTCCGGTAAAAATTCACTGTTCCACCAACTTGAGATCTTAACCCGCTTTTGATCTGATAATAGCCTTCCATGTTATTATAAGTTCTATGCAGATTACACAATAATTGTATACATCGCCATTCATACTCTAGTCCAGTGGTTCTTAACAGGTGGTCCGCGGACCACTGGTGGTCCCTTGAAGCTCCTGAAGTGGTCCGCGAAGTCATCAAAAAGCCTCGATCGCCCTAAATAAGGTACTGAAATCCCAGCTGTACACCCCTAGTTGGTGGTCCACGGCAATAAAAGACTCTGTCAAATGGTCCCGCACCACTAAAAGGTTCAGAACCACTGCTCTAGTCTATATCATTTCTGAATTTCCTACCCTTCAAGAAAATAAAATGCACCGTTGCCAGACTACTTCATGGCTTATAACTTCACAACGTTCTATTTTATTATTGCATTTCTATTGAATACCGTGGAACTTCGTTCTACTACTATTTATCCCCATGGAATATTCTTATACCGTTGGTAAGACCTACTGCACTTTTAACTATTCACTTGACATGCGATTCTGTGAAAGAAAAACTAACCTCCTTTGTCCAAATGTCAAAACCTATATAAGTATTCTATGATTGCTCGATTGGTCGTAAGAAAAAGGAATGCCTTTTTTTCTTTTCTGTAGGATTTTTTGGGAATATTTTGTTATATAAACCTTGCCCCAACAATAATAAACACAACAAAAAAAGAATTGTCCAATTTGGTGCGATCGTTTGAACAATAAAGCATTTTGAAGTTTTGAAGCAAACCATAGATCCTCTTTTATAAATATAGAAGAGATGTCTTCGACTTTCAACGAGTGGTTGATTCGGTACAAACGAGCCTCGACCAATCCCCATATTACGGAAAACCGAGAATGTTATGACGTTCGCGGAGAGACGGAACCCCCCGGTATTTCTACATGTTCCCGGTAATAATGTACCTATATCCACCTCGTAATTATGCAGGATCGAATACAGGGGGTGAAGGTGACTCAGGCCGACTTCCGGTCGTGCGTTTCGATAGCATCAACCCTGTCGAAATTTCCGCAGCTAGCTGGCGCACAAGCTGTCAGAAAATAACGTGTGTATATCTGAGAGATATCTCTACTGATCGTTAAAACCCCCCGAAACCGAGGAATCCCGCTAATAAAACGAGCTCCGAGTTTGATGACCGAGCCTTGTTGGCTCCTTCGGAAGTGCCCAATTCCGTATACAGGATGCCCCCGAATTATTTTCTCTTATACTTCCTACTTTACCTATTTACTTGTTCTACCACTTCAATTTCGAGGAAGAGACATGTTTATTAGGGGTATAAATAAGTTTGTGCGTTTTTTTTTGAAAAGTTGAAGCTTTATTTTGAAAAAACACCCATACATTCAATGTTCAAAGTATTGTCCGTCGCTAGCCATAGAATTCATAAATTCGAAAATTGGTGAAGCCAAAATTCAGCCAGTTTTCAATGAGGTGGACGAAGATAGCAATAAGGATAGCAATATCACTTTATAATGCCGTGGCAACATGTAGAATCTGACTGTGAAAGGTCCAATGGCGTCGTGTTATCGGTATATTTATACTCCCATATTTATTATCCTAAGGACTGAACGAGAATAAATTCGCTATCACAAAAACGCTTATATCTTTAGAACCACTGGACCGATTTCGAAAGTCAAACTAATTTTCGAATAATCTTCTAATTCTAATGAAAACTGTTTTTACAATAAGAAAACCACAACTATTTTTTACAAAATTCATGGATTTTTTCTGGAATTCTTTCCTTAATGCTTCTTATAGTGTTCTCAGTCACTTTCTGGGATGCTGTCTTCCATTTTTGCTTGAATTCCGCTAATGTTTTCATTGACTTCTTAGTCTTCTTCAATTCTCTTTTTACCAGGGCCCAATATCTTTCGATTGGCCTGAGTTCTGGGAAATTTGGTGGATTGGCCTCTTTGGGGACAAAAACCAACTCATTAGCTTCGTACCATTCCTTGGTGGCCTTGCTGTAGTGGCATGAAGCTGAATCTAGCTAAAAGATTGTTGACACATCGTGCTCACGTAAAAATGGTAAAAGTCGCTTCTTCAAGCATTCCTCGATGTATATCTTCGAGTCAACAGAGCCTTGGCCAACGAAAAATTTGCTCCTTTTCCCACAAGTGCAAATTGCTTGCCTAACCAGAAATTTTTTAGGAAACTTTGCTTGTTTCTTCGCGCTTGTTTGTTCGTCAACATAAAATTCCTGACCAGGAAGTTGCGAGAAATCATCCAAGACATAGGTTTCGTCGTCCATCACGCAACAGGAAAAATTTTACAAGAAATCCTTTTTTAATTTCTTTGCTCTTGATTTCGCTTCTGGATTCTCACAGCGTTTCTGTTGGCACTTTCTGCACTTTGTATGTTCTAAGCCCACAACTCGACTTGATTTTCTGAACGGTTGACTGCGAACAACCCACTATTTGGGCCACTTTCCGTCCTGAAAGGTTAGGATTCTTCTGAAAAAGGCTGATGGCTTTCTTCACTTTTTTTGGGCTATAAAACCCCTTTTTCCTCCCGGTTCCTTCCTTGCGGTTAATTGTAAGATCTTCGTTGAAGCGCTTAACAACTCATGATACCGTTTCCGGACGAACGCGAGCCTCTTTTGCGATTCTTTTGAAGCTCCATTTTTGATTAGGTATTTTGAAAAAGTTTCACTATAAATTCTCGTGTTTTCACTTCGCTTGACATTTTGCGACAGAGAATTGGAATATCTATGAAGAAAATGTTCCACATGTTTCTGACGTTCATAACAAAGCTAACTATGATCAAATTTTGATTTTTTCTCAATTGGTTCAAGAGATATAGGCGTTTTTGTGATAGCGAATTTATTCTCGTGCAGTCCTTATTATGTATTATGTGTTGCTGTAAAGCTGAGGGTTTCTGCTTTGGGGATCCAACCTTCTTCGTTTCGGCCCTAGATGTATTGAGAAATCAATGCAAGCGTGATCTTGACTTAAATATAGGTCACTGTTGCTCCTTAAGGCTATAGCACACCTCCCATTTGATAATGAAGGCGGTGAACAATCCTCAAGCGTGACATCTCCTGAACAGCATCAAAATCGTAGTGTCCACGTTACAAAATTCTCAAAGATGCAATTCCTGGATGCCCGAGAGCAATTAGCCTAAAATAATCTGCGTGTCGAGGTGGTGCGATCTCAGAAATTTGGCGGTAAAACATTTATCAAATCATCTCACATACCCCAACACTAACTGATTTCGCGTGTTCCGGCACCTTCTAGTGCTAGGTGCACGCTATTGCGTGGACTTTGTATATTTATGATCTGTTTATAAACTCCTTTTACACCAGTCAGCTGATTTCCAGACTTCTAAATGTTTACAAACATGATACAGACGTGTTGCGTAAACGCTCAAGGGTTGTTTCCCCAAAGCATCTCGTGATGCATGTGAGCTTGCTGGTTAAGCTGAGTTTCCAACGAGGAATAGGTGGAGGGCAGGTTTAAACGAATATTGTTGTTTTACTTGTCTTCAACTGTGACCATTGCTGATCTTCCGCTCTACCTAGCTCCTAATTGATTTCTTCAGAATGCCTAGAAGGTGAGGTCCTATTCAAATGGGAAGCAAAACTCTTCAGTTATATGCTTCTAGATAAACCACGTCTTCGTGGGTTAATTTCTTCTGCAAATTTCGAATGTAACCATGAACATGGCAGCTGTAACCATAAAACATGTTTCAACCAGCTCATGGAGAAACCTGAGCTGCTTCAGCTACTCTACCCTCCCTACAGCCCAGACATTGCTACTTAGGATTACCATCTTTTCCGATCGATGCAACATGACCAGGCTGATCAGCAATTCTCCAATTACGATGAAGTCAAAAACTGAATCGATGCTGGCCATTTATTGCCAGAAAAATAGGAAGAAGAAGTGGCTAGCGACGGACTATCTCAGTAGTAAAATAATCAGAAAAGAAGACAACGTTAACGAGAAAAATTGTAGGTGACATAAGCAATGTTCCTTCGAGGATCGAGCAGAAGCAGATGGACGAATTTCCCGGTGGGATTTTCCTCTGGCTGGAAATCCGCCATAGCGATAGGTGGGGCCCGGGACTGGGTTGCCAGGGAAACGTTAAAACGGACTGCTCGCTGTGTATGCCTGCATACAAATTGCCAGCGCACCCCAGGCGCTCTGAATTTTCATAATGCTGCTGCTGACTGACACCAACTTCCCTTTCTGACCTTAGAATATCGATCCAAACACCTGAAACGAACTCTACAGGGTCTCTTATCTCCGTCGACTGTCCTTGCTCGTGATCAATTCCACTGGCGAATTACGCCGTAAAATTGAGGAAGAGGGTAAGGTTTTATTGGTCTTTTGAAAGGGTAGTTTTGTGGCAGTTAAATTATTATGCCTCGTAATATTCAACAATTATTTTATGGATGGAGATATGAAGCTGAATATGGCAGGCATCAAATATGTTAAATTCAAATCAGTATTGTCCATAAGCTCTTAACGTAGCTACTGGCAGATATGTAAGAATATCGAATGGCTGTAAACTTGAACAAACCCTGCATATTTTATACATTCCATAGTTGTCCAAGGGAATTTTAATAGAGACAGATACGAGGATGTATTTATATCTAGTTAGCCTAGACCAGTTCCATGCATTAAGAAAATATTGCGATACCATATCAACGAACAATAACTTATTAGAAGTGTCAGTGTAGAGTTCGACGTCAAAAAAGTAAACCAGAGTTACGCAATAAATTGAAAAAAAAAGATGTCCACCGAAATGGTAAGAATCGAAAAATTGGAGTATCGAGCCATCATCAAGTACCTGTATTTAAAAGGGTGAAGAGGTAAGCAGATTTACGAAGATATGCTTAATACCCTTGGTGATCAATGTCCTTCGTATGCGACCGTGAAAAATTGGACTGCAAGCTTCAAAAGAGGTAAATTTTCCATTGAAGATAATGACCGATCAGGAAGGCCAGTTTCTGTGTCAGTCCTCGAAAATATCGATGCAGTTCATGACATGATTTAATCAGATCGTCGAATTGGGCTAAAACGGATATCTGAAGCACTGAAGATTTCATACGAACGCGTTCATCATATAGTTCACGTCAATTTGGACATAAGAAAAATTTCTGCAGAATGGATCCCCAAACGTTTGAGTGTTGACCAAAAGCGTGCAAGGGTAGAAACATCGCGTTCGTTCTGTGCTCGATTTGAAAACGATGTAGAATTCTTGAACCGAATTGTTACTATGGATGAGACTTGGGTACATTTCTACGATCCAGAACAAAGCAACAATCGATGGAATGGCGACCCTCTGGTTTCCAAGACCTAAGAAGTTTCGTGTCCAAAAATCTGCTGGAAAAGTTCTTGCTTCAGTTTTTTGGGATTGCCATGGAGTAATCATGATTGATTTTTTGGATGAGGGTAGAACAATAACTGGAGATTACTTTTCGACATTACTGACCACTCTACGGTAAAAAATTAAAGAGAAAAGACGCGGAAAGCTATCCAAAGGTGTTTTGTTTTTACAGGACAACGCCCCAGTACACAAATCTCATGTTTCCATGCAAAAAATTCGTGATTTAGGGTTAGAATTACTAGAACACCCCCCTTATTCGCCAGATTTGACTCCGTCCGACTGTCATCTCTTTCCTCAACTGAAAAAAAGTTTGAAAGGTCGTAAATTTTCTTCCAACGAGGAGGTAATAAAAGCTGTGGAGGACTGGTTTGCAAAGCAAGAAGAAACATTTTTTTGAAGATCTTGAGACGTTGCAGGTTCGCTGTAATGAATGTATTCAATTGAGAGAAGAATATGTTGAGTAATAAAATATTTTGACATTGAAATTTTGTTTGGTTCTATAGTAGCCTAAGAATTTTTCAATATATCCTCGTAAATGAAGGTGTGAGAAAACTGAGAGGAGAGCCCAGAGCTCTGCGTACATTTCCCGGTTCCCAAGGTAGAAAATTTGAAATATGGTCAATGAAAACCGTCGGTATCGTTTTCGGGCAAACCCGACGGCCGGCAAGGATGGGGGAGTCCTTCCGAACAATGGCACGTGGTCCTGGCCGTCGGCTCAATCTGATTTCGAGGAACGGCGGGCGAACCATCGCGTGTCCAGAACGCAAAAGGGATATAGGACCGAGTCACGCGATAAAGAAATGCAGTTAGTCTTTGCCTATACCTCTTACGCAGATGAATACTATAGAAAATGACAATGCCATCTATCCTGGCCTGGGGCTTTCCCGGAAAACCGTTCCGAATTCGGCGTAGGTGAAACGAATCGTTTCTTGAACTTTTATCGACTGGTCTTCCTGGTGATCCCCGACAGGAAATGGGGCAAGGGTTGGAGCGGGCCCTTTTGGCTGGAATCCACCCTCAGGATCGAAAGGTAGAAAATTGGAAAAGCATTTCCACTCGGAAATACCCAAGATAGAAACTATACATAATGGTTCTTTGAACTGAACATTCAGCTATAGATTCTTCAGATCTTAACTTAACGTTTTACCACAAATACTGGGAATATAAAATACACCACGTAGAAAATATACTACAGGTATAAATGTGACCTTTTTTCCGATATGAGCAGAAATCTGGGACCTTCTCAGTCCAAGCTTACGCTTCCTATACCTATCTCTAATCCAGCTGTTCTTATCGGATACATCCAATAAAAGCGATTTGTTTGCGTTCAACAAAGGTACCTATCCGTGCATGCAGCATGCAACTAAAAGGCCAAAGACGAGGAGCAATTAATTGAATTCAGCCCATCAAATGGGTTCTACCTATGCGTGTCGAGATGTGTTTGCAATTTTCGATACGGAATGTTTATTCTCGAAAATTGGCCCACATCAGATTTAATCGCACTGTAATCTTGCGCCTTTACCTTTCGACTCTAGTGTTTTTGGGACACCATTTCGATATAAGATGATTGATTAATTTGTGCATATTGAAATGGTCTTTGAAAGATGGAAATGACGAAGAACATATTCTCTCAGTTTGCAACAATATTCTCCTAATCAATTTGAAATTTAATACGAAAGGAGTGGTCAAATAATAATAGGAACAGCCCAGATTTCAACCAAACGAAGTAGTTCTTCATATATCTACCATTCACGTGATCCAAACGAATTTAAATATGCCTGTAGCTATAGGAAATAAAGGAGAAAGTGTATGTTGTGTAAAGATCTCAGTTAGATCAAAAATGCCCTTGCCTTGATTTAACAGAACGGGAACTACTTGTGAGTTCTCCGTTTAATTGACCTGTGTCCTTCATTCATTCATTGTTTTGTTGAAAACCTGCTATGGGTAATAGGTAATGACGAATATGTACCACCATATTCCTTTCAAACAATAAAATGACAGATTCAAAACAATTTGGTGAAAAAGATTAAAGGCATCGGCATGAAGGAAAGATAGTAGAAGCTGCTATGTTATCATGAAGGACTGCTATGTACATATTATGTTCTTCCATTGCTTGTACCAAAGATTGGAATAACACATAAAATGTTAACAATTTCGTTCCGCTTATCAACGAAAAAAAATCTAAACAATGTATCAAATTAAGTTTTTATTATAGCTAACTAACAAGAGCACCGATTGAGATGTAACAACGAGAATAAGATATTACAGTTGGACCTCATAAATAACAATTAACCCTCCTAAATTGGACCACAACATAGTTTTACGATTGAAAAAATCTCTTCATTATTTATTTTTATTTACGATCTTTCGTCGGTCCCTAAATCATCCAACCATCATATCAATATTCATTATTTTGGCCGGTACCTAATGAGTTATACTTATTGAAAGTCAGACGGAATAATAAAATATGTTAATGGGATGCAAATTAGAATAGGTTTTACCGGCCGTTTACAAATTCGAAATACACACAGTACGTGGTACTGAAATTTGGTACTTTTCTCATTTGCATTTCATTTGGGGGTTACGAAAATCATCCGGTATCTGAAACTTTATTTCTTATGAATACGTATTTGAACTGACCTGCGAAAACCACATGAAATTCTAGTCAATATGGAGAAGAATCTGAATGTTTCTTCAACAAAAGATCGGTCAAGTTTTTTGACAGCTGTCATTTTTCTGACTGCTTTAGAAAAAATGTTTTATTCAACTGAAAAATGAGAATCTCCTCCTGAACCCGATTTGATACTTTTTTTCGAGTTCGTTCAAAGATTTGATTTTACATTTGATGAAAGTTATTGTGAGAGATTCTTCGACAAAATTGTGCCTCACTGATTCTTCCCTGCGAACAGAAAGCGGACATGTGATCAGATACGGAGAAGAACGAGCAAAGTAGGAACTTATTCGTTCGTTCTTCGCGACAACCAAAAAAAAACAGTTAACGAAATAAATGGCAAATGGCGCTGAGCGAAATTATCTTTCAAATCTTCCTGAGAGCCAGCATCATTTATTTTGGAACAGTAGCCGAGGTGTTAAAGGCGTAGGTAGGCGAAATTACGTTTGTTCTTGCAGCTAATGTATCAGCTAAGAAATCTCACATTTAATGAAGCAGGGAGAATTTATGGGCCTTATGCCGATATCGGTCTCGCTGTTTCTTGCTTCGTCAGCAGGTAGAGTGGTGCAGCGGCTAATAAGGAATGCTATTCAGGAAATGGAAAAATAAATCTTCCACAGTACGATACGAAATTTGAACGTCATTAAGAGCCCCAGTTGAATTTTGATAGAAATTTTTACTTCGGTCATAGCTACAGTTATACTGATTTGTTTGTGAATGAATTTGTTCTGACTAGCATAGGCACATACGAGGATGTATTCATATCTAGTTAGCTTAGACCAGATCCATGCATAAACAAAATATTGCGATACCATATCAACGAACAACTATTAGAAGTGTCAGTGTAGAGTTCGACGTCAAAAAAGTAAACCAGAGTTACGTAATAAATAAAAAAAGATGTCCAACGAAATTGTAAAAATCGAAAAATTGGAATATCGAGCCATGATCAAGTACCTGTATTTAAAAGGGTTAAGAGGTAAGCAGATTTACGGAGATATGCTTAATACCCTTGGTGATCAAGGTCCTTCGTATGCCACCGTGAAAAATTGGACTTCAAGCTTCAAAAGAGGTAAATTTTCCATTGAAGATGATGACGGATCGGGAAGGCCAGTTTCTGTGTCAGTCCCCGAAAATATCGATGCAGTTTATGACATGATTTTATCAGACCGTCGAATTGGGCTAAAACGGATATCTGAAGCACTGAAGATTTTATACGAACGCATTCATCATACAGTTCACGTCAATTTGGACATGAGAAAAATTTCTGCAAAATGGATCCCCAAATGTTTGAATGTTGACCAAAAGCGTGCAAGGGTAGAAGCATCGCGTTCGATCTGTGCTCGATTTGAAAACGATGTAGACTTCACCGAATTGTTACTATGGATGAGACTTGGGTATATTTCTACGATCCAGAAACAAAGCAACAATCGATGGAATGGCGACACTCTGGTTCTCCATGACCTAAGAAGTTTCGTGTCCAAAAATCTGCTGGAAAAGTTCTTGCTTCAGTTTTTTGGGATTGCCATGGAGTAATCATGATTGATTTTTTGGATAAGGGTAGAACGATAACTGGAGATTACTATTCGACATTACTGACCACTATACGGGAAAAAATTAAAGAGAAAAGACGCGGAAAGCTATCCAAAGGTGTTTTGTTTTTACAGGACAACACCCAGTACACAAATCTCATGTTGTCATGCAAAAAATTCGTGATTTAGGGTTAGAATTACTAGAACACCCCCCTTATTCACCAGATTTGGCTCCGTCCGACTATCATCTCTTTCCTCAACTGAAAAAAAGTTTAAAAGGTCGTAAATTTTCTTCCAACGAGGAGGTAATAAAAGTTGTGGAGGACTGGTTTGCAGAGCAAGAAGAAACATTTTTTTTGAAAGGTCTAGACGTTGCAGGTTCGCTTTAATAAATGTATTCAATTAAAAGGAGAATATGTTGAGTAATAAAATATTTGTACATTGAAATTTTGCTTGGTTCTATAGTAGGCTAAGAATTTTTCAATATATTCTCGTAGCACCAGCATTTGCAACTTTTATTTCACAATTAAATTGCATTTTTATCAAGAAACAGAGGGAACTAAGTTTTGCAACCAATGTTTTTTCGTCGTTTCTGAATTGTCGCTGTTTCAAATGAAACACACTAAATATTCAGTGCGGATTTATTTGTTGTTAAAGGTTGACCCCAATAGGAAAGAAATAATCATAATGAAGGAAATCAGCGATTCATTAGTCAGCTGTACCCATAAAATAATTTCGCACCAAGTCCCATCGTTTATCGGATGCCTCCGCTTTCCGAGAAGTCTCAAAATAAAACGAATTCGGTAGTTTTAATTGGCTGAAATACACGGTGAAGGAACAAGTACTGTTCTGCGATGAAATCAGTGATGAATCACTGGGACACGAAGAACGAAATGAAAAGTCCGCGGAGCTGAGCTAGAGGCAACCACCTGGGTGTATTTATTTGATCAATACTTGGGGCCTCCTGTAGAGTAGCGCCAGACTAGAGGTCTGACTCCATCTAATCAATATACAAAACACTCGCTATATAATTTACTGTTTTACAAGGGCCAACCTTATACCTGACCCATGCATCCATAACTATGGGACTATTTATTACGATTTATTCGGCTTATTTCTTCAACTAATAAATATGTCGGTAAGTAAATACCCGGACTAATAAATATTTCATAATCGTTATCGTAAACCAACTTGTCCAACTTGTGAATTTACCGGCCCGATCGGTATTTCTGGATGTGGAAGTGGATCAAAATTTACCCTCACATGAATGGGACGATTTCTCGGGGAAATTTTCCGTGAAAATGGGTGCAGTGGGGCTTCATGGAACAATGATCTTATAGACACTTCAATATTGTTCGTACCACATGAATATAATTTCTAAAAAACTTATATACATCGATAAAAAGAATGAATATATCTATATTCTAAAATTCTTCGCAATAAAAATGAGTTTAATGAATTTCGACCTCTTAATTTCAACTCTTCAGACGAACTGAGGATAACGCCAAACTAGAAGGATATGCAGGACCTATAGAAGAATCATCATATGAAATTTCATCATTCTAGGGCTTCTAGTTTTGGCGGACACCCGCGGAGAGACCTACTCTATTTGAGCTACCGTTACTCAAACGAGGGCTGTAAAATTTCCACTCTTGAAATAAACTGAGGTTAACGCCAAGCTAGACGTAGATAGAGGACCTCTAGAAGAATCAACATGTAAAATTTCATCAATCTAGGACTTCTAGTTTTGGCGGACACCCGCGGAGAGACCAATACTATTTGTGCGCTCGTTCCACTCAAAAGCGGGCTATATAATTTCAACTCATCAAATGAACTGAGATACTGAAAATAACACCAAGCTAGAAATAGATACAGGATATCTAGGAGAATCACCATGTCAAATTTCATGACTCTATGTCTTCTAGTTTTGGCGGACACCCGCGGAGAGGCCAATTTTTTATTCAAATTTTCAAACGTAAAAATCGACCTTTTTTCTCAATGCCCGAATCCGAAGATAACTGAAAATAATTCAAGGCAACAGGGTAACCTCTCTGAAACGCCCGAAATTTTACACACTTGCGCAACGTTCTATACAGGGTGGCCCTCAAAAAACAGTCCAAGCTCCGCAATTGTGGAAACTGCTCGTAGTTAACGAAACAATACTGCTTCTTACCCTAAAACAATCAATCATCTGACTATTTCCGTGTATCAGAAATCAATCAAGGTGCAACTGCAAATGTTTATTCCATAAATAGAGCCTGTAATGGTTTTATTCACTTAGTTGGCGTATTCAGCAGCGTAAATATGAATGGAAATTTTGCCCCATCATGCTGACAAGGCGGTTCTGTCACTTTTAACCTGTCTAGCGGATCAAATGGCTAATGGCCTCATGTGGCAGGTGCTAATAAAGTTGAATCTCTTCTTTTACCATACTTTATAGGGTTGCAGGTTGATTGTTTATTGTTATATTGTGCGAATCCGAGCATTTAATCGGCTTTGTCTGGGGTGACACAGTGAATGAAGAGATTTAGATCGAGACAAAATTTTACGAAATACGTTATTTAAGTTTGTGTATGATTTGAGTGTTTTATTATACTAAGATTCTGTTGCAGTGGTCATGCACAAAGATAAAGATGATGGCGGTGTTTTACATCGATCTAGAGACCTCACAGCTTTCGATCATACACCGCTAGATGGCGAGATGTTTCTCCAGGTGAGTTATTGTCAATAATAATATTTTATCCAGGTACTACAGGAGTGGAGTTATATCGAAGATTTATAAAAAATTTGGAGTTTCCTTCAATATTAAAAAATGCACCTTAAAAAATATACATATAGATGAAACACGAAAACGAAAGCATTGATAGAAATACATTAAAGAATTCCATGGAGATACATTCAAATTGATAATGAAATATTCATCATTCACATACTTTTTTGTCATATTACAGACTGGACGAGGAAAATTAATGAATAGGTAGTTGTAAAAAACACACTTTTCGTCTGAATATTATCCTGATTAAATTTTTTTTCACTGTTCCCTCCCTTGTGAATTATGATTAAGCAGGTAATATACTACCACTTGAGAAAGGCGTGACCGTGACGTCACCTTTATGCTAGGGTAATCCAGTTTATGGAAATTCACAACAATGTTATAATTCAATTTTTTGCGTCAAAGTTGGATGTTTTATGCAAATTGGGAATTATGCCGCACCCGGTAATTTCACACTGTACGTATTTTTCCAATAATGAATTCGATTTTTCAATATTCGTAATGGCCAAGTGGAACTCAGATTTTCTATTAAATTATTTCGAAATCTAATCAATGGAAATGGGGGTACTTTTTTGAGAAGTTTTATATTTAGGAATAGTGTCACTGTTTCCAGCCTGTGCTTAGTATTTCCCTTTGTGGTCTTGTGGAGTACCATTTCGCGTCAAAGGATAAAGTGAAAATTTAATCTCTAATGAATAATAAAATTTAATATACTCACCTCGACTGGATATCAAGATATTTCCATATTTTATGATGACCATAAGCGAGCAAACGCCTTTGAACTTGATGATATACTTATCTTTCATTGCAGGCATTGAATGGATTTCTGATGATACTAACATGTGAAGGTGAAGTTTTTTTTGCAACGCACAGTATAGAAGGATATTTAGGATTTCACCAGGTAACGTATTCTTACTCAAAATACATTTATTTATCATCGAAATTACAATTTTATATTCAATAAGTGAACAGGTTGTTTTACAAGGTTTTTGAATATTTTCAGATTTCGATTGACGTAAATTCTTTATTGTTTGAAGTTTCAATCATTTTATAATAATGGCCCAACGGGTCCTACACGAAACATGCATAGGGCTCTCTTGGAAAGTAGAAATTTATCTTACCACTACGAAAATTTAAAAAAATTGGCAATGTTGAATATACCTCAAAATGAATACTGAAACAATGGCACTCACGGTTAATGTAGGACCTGGGAGTTATGTCTGCGTGACTGCTGGCCCAGTGTACTAAGACTGTTGGAAATGTTTCTGTTGTTGTGAGGGGAATTTTTCGAGATCTCCGTTTGTTTCAGTCGGACATTGTCCACCAATCAGTATACGAATTAGTCCATTCGGAGGACAGAGAAGAGCTGCAGAGGCAGCTGATGTGGAACTCCTTCCTTCCTCCAGAATCTGGTAACATGGGTCTTCAAGATGTTCTGCTTCCCGAACATTGCAATTTGTTAGAAAGAAGTTTTACGGTGCGCTTCCGTTGTTTATTAGATAACACTTCCGGTTTTTTGGTGAGCAATCAGCTTTTTAATTATTTTCTTATCTTTATTTTATATGTTTTCACTCGCATATTATTCTCTTAAATTATTTCTTTTTCCATTCATTATTTAGTTGTTTGACATGGAAACTTTTCGATTTTGTTCAAGCAAATGTAATAATTTAATAATAAATACTTCCCTCATTTGAAAATGTGCAACGAAAATGGAGTCATTTAGACTCGTCTATAATTCTCCTTTCATTTGTTAATGTAGATAATTGTTCCAGCGTTTAGACATTAGAGGTAGAGTCAAAGTCCTCCACGGTCAGAATAGAAAATTAGAAGAGCCGCCCCTGGCTCTATTCGCCATTTGCACCCCTTTCGGACCACCCTCGCTGTTAGAAATACCCCAAAAAGAGGTTATGTTCAAAAGCAAGCACAAGTTGGACCTTTCTTTGGTGTCCATGGATCAAAGGTGAGTATGAAACGAAAAAAAAGGTAGAGATGGAAGAATTTTCACGACACTTTTTCAGGGGTAAAATGCTGTTGGGTTACTCAGATTCAGAGCTGGCGAACATGGGTGGGTACGATTTGGTGCACTACGACGATCTGGCCTACGTTGCCAGCGCGCATCAAGAACGTAAGTCAATTTTTTTTTCATGATGCACTTGGAATTTTAAAGATGTGTTGTTTTCAAAAAAATTATTTACTTATGAGGGCTACATGGACGATTTTGGTATCAAAATGTAGGTTTTCGAGGTCGCTCCATTCAATGAAAGATATTCCAGAGCCCTAACTAGCATAGTTTTGATTTTCACTTGTCCAATGGCATTTTTCGAAAAATTGCAAATTTCAAACTCTCATATCTTCCGTTCCTATCATCTCCGCCAAAAATTGTTTATATCATATGGATCAGCATACCTCAATGTATCACTGTGCAAAATATGAGCGATTTGAAAAATCTCAAATTTTGGGTGAAAAATGCCAAAGGGGTAAGACCCTCCAAAAACACCATATTTGTCATCACCAAGGAATCCCTGGCGAATCCAAAATCGTTTTCCGAAAGTGAAGATATATTACCCATTCGAATCATGCAGAATACCCATTAGACTGATCAGTTTTGTCTATACTTTGAGTGCTCTGAGCGTCTGAACAAAACTCGAAACTGAAAAATCGAAAAATATAAAACCGAATAATTCGTTACTTATGAGGGCTACATGGACGATTTTGGTATCAAAATGTAGGTTTTCGAGGTCGCTCCATTCAATAAAAGATATTCCAGAGCCCTAACTAGCATAGTTTAGATTTTCACTTGTCAAATGGCATTTTTCGAAAAATTGCAAATTTCAAACTCTCATATCTTCCGTTCCTATCATCTCCGCCAAAAATTATTTATATCATATGGATCAGCATACCTCAATGTATCACTGTGCAAAATATGAGCGATTTGAAAAATCTCAAATTTTGGGTGAAAAATGCCAAAGGGGTAAGACCCCCCAAAAACACCATATTCGTCATCACCACGGAATCCCTGGCGGATCCAAAGTCGTTTTTCGAAAGTGAAGATCTACTACCCATTCGAATCATGCAGAATACCCATTTACCTGATCAGTATCGCCTATATTTTGAGTGCTCTGAGCGTCTGAACAAAACTCGAAACTGAAAAATCGAAAAATATAAAACCGAATAATTCATTACTTATGAGGGCTACATGGACGATTTTGGTATCAAAATGTAGGTTTTCGAGGTCGCTCCATTCAATAAAATATATTCCAGAGCCCTAACTAGCATAGTTTGGATTTTCACTTGTCAAATGGCATTTTTCGAAAAATTGCAAATTTCAAACTCTCATATCTTCCGTTCCTATCATCTCCGCCAAAAATTATTTACATCATATGGATCAGCATACCTCAATGTATCACTGTGCAAAATAAGAGCGATTTGAAAAATCTCAAATTTTGGGTGAAAAATGCCAAAGGGGTAAGACCCCCAAAAACACCATATTCGTCATCACCACGGAATCCCTGGCGGATCCAAAGTCGTTTTTCGAAAGTGAAGATCTACTACCCATTCGAATCATGCAGAATACCCATTAGACTGATCAGTATCGCCTATACTTTGAGTGCTCTGAGCGTCTGAACAAAACTCGAAACTGAAAAATCGAAAAATATAAAACCGAATAATTCGTTACTTATGAGGGCTACATGGACGATTTTGGTATCCAAATATAGGTTTTCGAGGTAGCTGAATTCAATAAAAGATCATCCAGAGTCCTAACTAGCATAGTTTCGATTTTCATCTGCAAAATAGAATTTCTGTCAAAATTAACAAAAAAAATCTTTACTTTTGAGGGGTTCATGGTTGACTGTGTTATCAAAGTTAAGATTTTCGAGGTCACTGAATTTGATTATAAATATTCCAGAGCTCTATCCAGCATAGTTAGTGAACCAGCTGACTTGACCTGACAAAGTAGCATGGTTTGTGAAATGCTTCTCTCTGTTTCAGTATTAAAGACGGGTGCTTCAGGTATGATCGCTTACAGAATACAAACCAAAGATAGGCAGTGGCAATGGCTGCAAACCAGCTCAAGACTCGTGTACAAAAACTCGAAACCCGACTTCGTGATAAGCACACACCGACCACTCATGTAAGTTGACACTCTGAGCTCAATCTTCTCCACCAGCTCAAGCCACAAAAGTAGATGGTTGAAGGATTCATTCGGAGATCACCGAATGATTCCTCCCAAAGTACGAAGAGAAAAACCTGCGTTTTATTTCAGGGAGGAAGAGGGTCGGGACCTCCTGGGCAAACGGACGATGGACTTCAAGGTCAGCTACCTGGACGCCGGTCTTCCAAACAACTACTTCACGGACTCCGACCAAATCCTGAGCAGTTCCGCGAACGTGACGACGCACAGCGTCCCCGCCGTCCCGTCCAGAGTGAACAAACGTTACAAGACGCAACTCAGAGACTTCCTGTCCACCTGCAGGACGAAACGCAAACTCTCCCACACCTCCAACGGGCAAGTGACCCCCCCGGCCAATTCCGCGTCCACCACCGTCGTGCCCGCCATGCCCGTCGAGTACATCGCTTCGGACAGTTGCTCGGCTTACAACATGTACGCTTCCCCTTACTCCACCACCTCTTCGGACCACACCTTGCCGTACATGGGTCACACCAACTTTCAGCACACCCTGTATCCTGGTCCGGGCAGTCTGGACAACCGGTACTTGACCGCCACGGATAATTTGTTTCATCAGTACAGACCGCTGAGTACCTACTACCCGGAGTACCACCACACCACGGCGACGACGCCGTACGTCGGGAACGGCTTCCTGGACATGTCGCCCAGGACTCCGACGGTTCCGGGGTACGATCATACTTCAGCAGCTTCCCCGCATCATTCCTACAGACCAACCGTGATGGAGGAGAAGCTGTACCCATGCCCCCAGGTCTTGGACTCGACGAACAAGTATCCGGCTTACGTGGACAGTTCGAGGAGTTACGTGGTGGCCGGATCTGCGAAGTGTCTGGACGTCAGTTGGCCCTATTCGGTGAGTCCTTCCTCCGGGATCATCCAGCCGGTGCAGGTGGTCAGCGCGCAGCTGGACCTTGCTCAAAAACCCTGCGGAAAACTGCCCAAGCATCCCTCCATCGACGGCATCTCCCCAAACCATTCTTCCCCGCCCATTTCGGCAGGTCTGATCACTCCCAAGATGGAGGACGTGAAGACCGACGGTTCCCTCTTGGATTCCCACCACATCATGAACCACAACTCGGTGACTCCTCAGCATTTTTCCCCGATCCCTGCCAGCGTTTCCGAAGCCCCCAGGCAGACGGTCTTGATGTGGGGCTCGAACCACATACAGAACCGTTCGCCTTCGAGCCACGGCTACTCCACGCCCCAGCCGTCGGACACCTGCGACTCCCTGGGCAACATGGGGGATATGGGGGCAGCGGAGATGTGCAAGTGGAACGGGGAGACGGGGGGTAAGACTGACGCCGGCATCCAGAACGGAGAGCCGGAGAGTCCGCAGCAGCACCATTCGAACCACCATAACAACCATCACAATAACAGGGTTGTTATGGTTCTGTGATGAAAAGTATACTTTAAGAGTTGTAAATATGTCATTGTAATATCGGAAATGCAAAGGCTCCTCTTCGACAAGGGTTGGCTGCTGTGAAGAAGCGGCTGTTTGGTTGTGGAGATGAAGTTTGGTAAGTCTCACAATCTTTGATGGTACTCATTTAAATGTGATCCTGTTTCGTGTCCGGAAAATTCAGGGAACGATAGAAACTCGAAAAATAATACGAGTTTGTCCTATGAAGTATATTCGGGAAATGCACCGTTAAAAAAACACAAGGTGTTCAAGTTTGATTTGAAAATATCAAATTTGCTGATTGTTTTCAAATCACAGGAGCATGAAATTCTGTAATAGTTTTCAGACGTTGAGGAAGCAAGTGAAGCAACCAGAAATATTCTTTTTATGTCTCCAGTAGGGTCCTTATCAACTCGCTACTGAAGGTAAATTTGTTACGCCACTCTTTTTTCTCGAAACGAACTCTAATTTTTAAATCCTCATTCAATTCCCGGAAAAAAAGCTAGTCTTCGATTTTCTGTACAGGGTGGCCAGATTTCGATGATTTAGTACTACAACTCTTTAACTATAAGAGATAGAGAAAAAGTAATATACATGTCATGTTCTCTTTTTTCGAGAAACCGAAATTGCTGAAAACCCGAAGTTGCTACGGCGTCTAGTTTCCGAGCTACAGGGCGATTCTGGAATTTGGCCAATTTTTATAATTGACTATAACTTCCGTATTACAGAATCTACGCTCTCGAAATTAACACATCTTTAGGGCACTTTTTTTACTGCTTTCCAGCGGTGCTATTGGATTTTTTGTATCTGCTCAAATTTCGGAGCTATAACAAAAATTTTTTTTTTCAAATGGAAACCATAATAGGAAGTGATATTTCCGAATAGATCTTTTTTCAACGATTTCAAAAATATATATCATGTTATACTTCCGAGTTCACTACATATCGAAAATTTCGAAAAAACACTTTTCGTTCAACAAAATCCAAGCAGGCTTTGATTCACTTCCTTCAAAACTGGGACGGTCATAGAATTTCATGTCTTATATATTTTCACCTGTCAACTTCAATTCAGTTTCATCATTGTTGTATCGTCTGGCGCTTCTAAAATTCTTATAAGGTCATAGAATTCGATATCTCACATTTATTGTAAGCGGCCAAATTGATTCAGGAAATATTAGCTTTATTATTACTCAGACCAATAGAGGGGCTTCGCGAAACTTGTTGATTCTAGTATCTATGATTTCTCTGCTAAATTGAAAAATGAAAAGCATTTGAATACTTATGTAACCCGTTGATAGCAATAATTAATGTTTCCATGAGGGGCAAAAAAAAGCTCCTTCAAGAAAAAATATAGATTTATTTGAGAAAAAGTATATTCACAACAAATGTTCAAATCGTTGTCCATTGGAGCGAGTCATTGGAGGAAATATATAAATTGCATGATGTGATATAAATAAGAACTTTAGAAGCGCCAGACGATAGAATGATGAAACTGAAATGAATTTGACAGGTGAAAATAAATAAGACATGAAATTCTATGACCGTCCCAGTTTTGAAGGAAGTGAATCAAAGCCTGCTTGGATTTTGTTGAACGAAAAGTGTTTTTTCGAAATTTTCGATATATAGTGAACTCGGAAGTATAACATGATATATATTTTTGAAATTGTCGAAGAAAGATCTATTCGGAAATATCCCTTCCCATTATGGTTTCCATTTGAAAAAAAAAATTTTTTGTTATAGCTCCGAAATTTGAGCAGATACAAAAAATCCAATAGCACCGCTGGAAAGCAGTAAAAAAAGTGCCCTAAAGATGTGTTAATTTCGAGAGCGTAGATTCTGTAATACGGAAGTTATAGTCAATTATAATAATTGGCCAAATTCCAGAATCGCCCTGTAGCTCGGAAACTAGACGCCGTAGCAACTTCGGGTTTTCAGCAATTTCGGTTTCTCGAAAAAAGAGAACATGACATGTATATTACTTTTTCTCTATCTCTTATAGTTTAGGAGTTGTAGTACTAATTCATCGAAATCTGGCCACCCTGTACAATGCACTATTTTTGGACGAAAAGTATGAAATAAAAAATTTAAATTCAATAAAACTGACACATAAAAAGAAACGAACAAGAGTGAGTACTGAATTTCATCTCTACAGCGGTGTTGGCTGGGCTGCGAGATTTTTGTTTGCGCTGGACCGATTATCTCAGAATCCTGTCGAAGAGGGGCAAGTTTTACTCTTGCCACTTGATATAAGAAAAATTACAGCCTATATCACATGAATTTACCGAAACATATCTTCCTTGCAAATGTATTTTGTTGTCGTTGTCTTCGAATTTAGAATTTCCAATTGGATCTAGAGTAACTGAGAAATTTGTAAACAAAGAATAAAAATCGTTTTTACTCAATTAGAAGTGTAAAATATAAATATAAGAGTGAAACTGAAGCATCATTCCATTTTCTGTTTTTCCAACAGTGAAAATATGCTAGTCATTGAAATGTTTATTTATATAATAATATATTGTTATACGAGATGAGTCGCAGTTGTAAAACAAGTTGGTAGTTCAAATTTTTCCATTTTTTTATACGAATATTTTCGATTGATGTCTTATGTTCTTGTTTTGCAGAATGACGAATACAAATTCAGTTTCGAAATATTGTACAATAAAGATTTACGATAAATATTCTATTAGCTGAATGTACTGTGTATGAAAAATATATGAAATATTTAAATAAATGAAAAGTTATATTATATACTCCATGTATTTGAATTTAGGTTTTTGTCTAGGTGAAGAGTCACCCAAATACAATGTTATCTCGAAGTTAAAGGTAAGAACCATTTTTTCACTAGAAATGAAAATGAAAATTATTCAGAAAAATTTCAAATTCCGTGAAAAATGATCTCAGACGATGGAAAACTTTATGAAATGAAGTAATAGTGACCCACGTAATCGAAACTGAATAACATAACATCAAATGTTCCAGAGGATTTTCTTGTTCGTGTAAATCTATCCGTGTGAGGGCAATTATTGGTAGTGAAGAGTTGCCGCATATGTATGGCCACCTTTATAATTTGTAGAACGCCAAAACGGCAATAACTATCGCCACCTATCCCAAAACTTCCGAACCTTCTAGGAGCCATCTGTTATTGGACCCTTGAAGCTCTCTTTGCGTACAGTTTCCTTTTCCAAAGTAGTCTGATTTGGAAACTGTGAACTAGATGGACCTTCTGAAAATGTCCCTAAATTTGAATTTCCAAGGCACAACTATAAATATCCCAATTCCTTATTTCACGAAAACCATGTTTCAGGCTTTTTTGAACTAGTAGGGTTTTCACTAGAAGGAAAACATCGCTTCTCTCAAAGCGCCATCTAGGTACGAAGTTTCAAACCGGACTTCTATAAAAGTAGGAATCTATAAGCAAAGAAATTCATGGACCATCTCGAAGAGGTTACAAAGTTTCATTTTGAGTGGCGATAATCAATGGCGAAAATGAAAAGACTGGCAATTTTACCCGTCGCCAAACAAGGCAACCAGACTGACACCATTTGCGTATCACTGGTTGCTTCCTTCAATCAAGCCAGGATAATAAAGTTCATTTCCATCTTCATTTTACCACCAAAAAATGTTTATTTTGGTAAGGGCATTGTCACGAAGTAAATTACTCATTTCTTTCGTGATATTCAATAAAACAAAAGCCACTGTATTGGAGCTACATACCTACAAAAATCTACGAAAAACTTTGACAATAGATATGTGGGCAGAGTTTGAACATTCTTTCTTGGGTGAACATGTGTTCACAATTCATATATGTAGTTTATATTCTATGTGAACAGACGGACAGAATTGAATTTGGCGACGAATTCTTCCTCAATGAGTTCAAATTGCGAAATGATAAACAATGCGATCTTTTATAGAAAAAAGCAATGCTTCTGATTCTTTTGATCCGAAAATGATTCCAAATAACGCCCTCATTGTATATCCAATCGATAGATAAATATACACATCCTCTTTTCTTCGAAATGGATAACGCAAAAACACGTTTCCATCTGGTTTTGCCCACTTTATATCAATACAAATTTCTCGAGCCTTTTCAGATTCGCACAAGCGGATATTTCATCAATTCCAAGAATGAAAAGATATTTGAAGTTCTCGGAGCTTGTCCTCCTATTTCAGATTGAAGAAATCGCCATTTGGTCACCAGATTGGTCGTCTGAAAACCAGTTTTGCCGTTTGTTCCAACTCTACCCAAAGAAACTCTTCGGTAAAAAGCCAATAAGCTTTTTATTGAATGCGAGGATTTGTTCCAGTTAGAAAGGCAGTTCTGAATCATGATAGACAACAATGGGAAATTTTTCAGTTTAGATATGTACAGGGTGTCTGTCACATCAGTTATGTCCAGATTTGAAATTAGGATGACTGAGGTGTTCTAATCATTAATATGTATATTTTACGGTTTGAGATAGTTTAACGAATTTTTTTATTTAAATGATTTTCACCCGATTTTGTTTTTTTTTTTCGTTGTGAAGCTTTATTTTAAGCGATTTTCATTTTTCATATCGTCTTAATTTAGTAAAAAAACAGATCTTGGTCTTAAGCAACAGGATTGAAAATTATATCACAAGTTCAAAGTTATTGTTTTTATGAGGGCATTATTTCATAGTGAATTAGGTATACATTTCTATTATTTTATGTGATGAAGAATATTTATTTATAACAGATTATCGAAACATTGCTCTGAGAATGAAATGTATAATTTACATCTAGCCAAAAACTTGACTGTTAACTCATTCATTTTCAACTCATTCACAAATTTTCATTGAAGACACCCACAATAAGAATACAAATGACTCGAAAGTAGGTATCTATATATTTTAAAACGGGATAATTTTGTCCAACTTCCTGTCGACTATTCACCTTTACCATAAGCATAACAGTTACTCTGAATGAACTAAAATCGATGAGTGGGAACATTACCAAGAATCCCAAAATAAACGATATTTAAAGACTCAAAAGTACATCACAGGAATCGCATATCTAAATATTTATCTTATCAAGTTTTGAGAACCACTGCTCAAGGGATTCCGTCAAAATCAGGCGATCCAGCTTGGCCGTGGCCTTTTTAAAGACCGGCTACTTAAAGGGGACCACCCACTATCCAACTTATCCCATACTCAAATCGCGAGTGATATTTCATCACAAGAATGAGAAAGTATCGTGTGTTTTTTTAGAGTGATAGAATTTTAATTGAATTAAAAACATTGGAATTAAGATTGAGGCCAAATTTGATTTTTGTTCGAAAGATAATTTTATGACATTCATGGTTTAAAAATAATTTCCGCATAGTCTACGCAGTAACTTTTCGGGGTTAAGCAATTGTTTACGCTTTTAGAGTTGGATCCTTATTGATCTATATTTGTCGATTAAGTTGATTTACGAGGATGTATTGATATCTAGTTAGCCTAGACCAGTTCCATGCATAAACAAAATATTGCGATACTATATCAACGAACAATAACTTATTAGAAGTGTCAGTGTAGAGTTCGACGTCAAAAAAGTAAACCAGAGTTACGCAATAAATAAAAAAAAGATGTCCACCGAAATTGTAAAAATCGAAAAATTGGAGTGTCGAGCCATCATCAAGTACCTGTATTTAAAAGGGTTAAGAGGTAAGCAGATTTTCGAAGATATGCTCAATACCCTTGGTGATCATCAATGTCCTACGTATGCGACCGTGAAAAATTGGACTGCAAGCTTCAAAAGAGGTAAATTTTCCATTGGAGATGATGACCGATCGGGAAGGACAGTTTCTGTGTCAGTCCTCGAAAATATCGATGCAGTTCATGACATGATTTTATCAGACCGTCGAATTGGGCGGATATCTGAAGCTCTGAAGATTTTATACGAACGCGTTCATCATATAGTTCACGTCAATTTGGACATGAGAAAAATTTCTGTAAAATGGATCCCCAAATGTTTGAATGTTGACCAAAAGCGTGCAAGGGTAGAAGCATCGCGTTCGATCTGTGCTCGATTTGAAAACGATGTAGACTTCTTAAACCGAATTGTTACTGTGGATGAGACTTGGGTACATTTCTACGATCCAAAAACAAAGCAACAATCGATGGAATGGTGACACTCTGATTCTCCAAGACCTAAGAAGTTTCGTGTCCAAAAATCTGCTGGAAAAGTTCTTGCTTCAGTTTTTCGGGATTGCCATGGAGTAATCATGATTGATTTTTTGGATAAGGGTAGAACAATAACTGGAGATTACTATTCGACATTACTGCCCACTCTACGAAAAAAAATTAAAGAGAAAAGACGCGGAAAGCTATCCAAAGGTGTTTTGTTTTTACAGGACAACGCCCCAGTACACAAATCTCATGTTTCCATGCAAAAAATTCGTGATTTAGGGTTAGAATTACTAGAACAACCTCCCCCGGTATTCACCAGATTTGGCTCCTTCCGACTATCATCTCTTTCCCCAGTGAAAAAAAGTTTAAAAGGTCGTATATTTTCTTCCAACGAAGAGGTAATAAAAGCTGTGGAGGACTGGTTTGCAGAGCAAGAAGAAACATTTTTTTTGAAAGGTCTAGAGACGTTGCAGGTTCGCTGTATAATAAATGTATTCAATTGAGAGAAGAATATGTTGAGTAATAAAATATTTTGACATTGAAATTTTGTTTGGTTCTGTAGTAGGCTAAGAATTTTTCAATATATCCTCGTAGCTTGTGGGAAGTCAGGGAGGTGGTAAGTCCACAAAAGGATCAAGAATCCCCTCAAAAATTGACCTTTAAAAAAAAGGTTTTTTATTGTAGTAGAATAAGGACGATAGTTCGTGTCATATGTTGTGAAAGGGCGTCAAAACCGCATTGAAACTCCTGAAAGCGTCCGATCTATACGGAGCCTCGGCGGATTTGTTTCCGGACTTCTCGTACGACAAATCCTGCCCACCAGGCCCCCCTTAATCCCTCATAGCAGGTATCACTGAAACCGACTGACTAACGAAATGAGAAGATAAGTTGTACGGAATAGACGACCAGGAATTATAAGCCGAACCGTAAGGTAGTCGCTCTAGTAGTCAGTCTCGACTCGTCCAGCCCCTCGTACTGACACAGTGCACAAGGACGAGAACGAGCGCTTGGTGTGTGAACGTGATTAGCGAAAATGAACCGGTGGTCTCACGAAAACCATGCCAAAGTCCCGCCGTCACTTTAGGTCTTAGGAAGTCGCATCTTCTTCGGGATTCCGTGGTGGTACTGCAGCGAATCATGATAAGATAACGTTTATCAATGCGTACGACGGCCCGGGTGATATTTCTTTATTGGCGATACGACAGCCGCGATATCATTTCGTCAATTAGATTTAGTTGAGGTAGACTACAGGAAATGCAAGCTCGCTCGTCTCGGGGTACTTGCGGGACTGGATTTATATTGAATAATGGTTGTGTAATGCGTGAGAACCGTTTTTTCGGGTACCAGATAGTGGTGAAGTGACCTGTCATGGCTAAAGTGAAGAATATAGTTCGGTTACTATGGGGCGTCTTCCTAGGCAACTCCTTCTGCTTCCTCTTCCTCCTCAACTACACCAACATCGGAACAAACTGCCCTACCCACTCCAAAACGCAACTCCAACCCCGCAAACTCACCTGGACCTCCAACAGAGACATGAATTTGATCATGGTCGGAGTGATGACAGCACCAAAGTACTTCAACACCCGCGCCAAAGCCGTCTACAACACCTGGGGCAAAGACATCTCCGGAGACATCCTCTTCTACAGCTCCGAAGGCTCCTACAGCCCCGACATCCCTCTGGTAGCTCTCGAAGACGTGGACGACAGCTACCCACCCCAAAAGAAATCCCTGATGATGCTCAAACACATGCACGACAACTTCATCAACAAATACGAGTGGTTCATGAGGGCAGACGACGACGTCTACGTCCGTCCAGATCGTCTGGAAGAGCTGCTAAGATCCGTAGACAGCAGGAAGACTTGGTTCATCGGGCAGACAGGAAGAGGAAACAGCGAGGAGTTCGGTCTCCTGTCTTTAGACAGCGATGAAAACTTTTGTATGGGAGGTCCTGGGGTGATTTTCAGCAGGGAGACGTTGAAAAAAGTGGCGCCTTACGTGGAGGACTGTCTGAGACACCTGTACACCACCCATGAAGACGTGGAGCTGGGGAGGTGCGTGAGGAGGTTCGCTGGAGTTTCTTGTACATGGTCCTACCAGGCGAGTGACTGCGATTGTAAGGCAAGAGGTTCATTTTGAGGAGGTTTGGTGTTGGCTCGATGCAACATGCATACCGATCTGATGAAATTTCTGCAAGAGAAAATATGGCCTTAGAATTGTTCGAGATAAAAATTTCGAGTCTTCTGGAATTCACTGATTTCAGTATTAAGAATTCCTGCAAATTTGATCAATTCCAACAGCGTTAACTGCATGGGAAGAGCAAGGTTTGAGAGTTATGGGACTCTCCTAAAGAACCTGATGTTGTGATACTTTTTAAACTCGAAACTGCATAAGTAAAAGTAAAATAAAAATGTATGCAATGCAATGCACTACATCTCATAGTTTAGATTTCCATGTGTTTAATGAAAATTATTCCAATATTCCACATCAATTTGTAATATCCCTAATGATTTACATTTTAGAGTGAAAAAGCTACATTCTTTGGAGAAATTCTGAAATTCGTTTCTTTATTAGTTCCGAAAGAATTCGATTCTGGAACAACTGTGTTCGATATTCGTTGAAGATAAGATGAGGAAGATAAAATTAATCCTTTACAAATAAACCACTGTGGCTTCCCATACTTGAACTTTGCTTTTTGAACTGAGAATTTATAGTATTTACAAATGCTTCAAAATGCGTAATTGAAATGCTAACCAGATACCAAGATGTTATGCCTCCAATATCAGGAAATCGTCTACATGTAATTGATTCGAATTCTTTATCATAAATCACATAGCAAACTATAACAAACTCATTGGTTGACTATAATTTTTTTTCAATCTGAATTCATCAGACTATCATCAATATATGCTTTCATATTGTGTTATTTTTATACTAGAAACATATTTTCTGAATATTTACAACAGTAATCAATACTTTTTCTGAAACAAAATTAAATTCAGAATATCTGATCCATTCTTGGGAATAAAATCATTTTTGAAGAAATTGATTAAGGTTTTTCCCAGATATTCATGAACCGAATGAGAATCTTTCACTTTCTATTATACAGGAATACACCCAAAAACATTCAAATGGCTTTGTGAGATTTCTTGTGAATTTTTACACTTCTTTTTGTACTAGTCTTTTTGATTCCGCTATTTTCAGTTAGCCGTCCTGCATGTTTCATCGTATTTTATGACATTTCCCAATCAGTTTTATATCTTCATAATTTTAATCCAGTTGAATCTTGAATCGTAAGTGCTTCATTATATCTTATTATGAAAAGTCTTGGATACAATAAAATTCCACGAAGGTATAAAACGATCATTCCTTGATTAGGTTTGTTGAACTATTCTGTAATATAAAACGTCTGAATCATCGTAAGGCACACTTGATTAATAATTATCTTTGTAATCCTACAATTACATGAATGAAAAATAAACTGGGCAATTTAAAATATGTCCCTAAAAAGTTCATGTTTTCAATCAAATCTTCAGACTTATTTATATTGAGTACAAATCGAAACGAGTTGGATAGTAAATGTTCTATATAAAATGTACTTTCTGTAAACAAATACTTGAAATTTAATATTTTGGTTCGCTATTATTACCCATTACATTACGAAAAGGAAGGTAAATATCATATTTCTTCCATGCTGATATGAGAATGACATAAAAACTAAGATGAAGATATGTAGTTTCATTAAACAGTGGCGTATCCATAATTTGAGCGATGCAACTACATACAGGCATATGCTACCTAAAATCATATTTCTTCAATTTTGTGTTAGGAGAATGATTCAAATGAGGAAGAACGCGAAAATCAAATGTTTCAATTTTCAAAACTCCAAATAGAGTAAGGAATCATAAATCAGGGATTGAATTTTAGGTTTTTACTTTGGCAAAATTGAATATTTCAATTTGATCTTTCGTTACTTTGATTGTCCCTTCATTCCAGTCGGAAATAGATGTCTTATTAAAATTCCAAGTCAACAATTGTATGAATAATTGTTACTGATTGTAATGTTGGAGTCCAATATCAACTCAGAATCCCAAATCGATTGTCTAATTTGATACGCTCCAAATAGGGATTATAAAGATCACTAACGAAAACCTTGACACTTGTTAACTTTCTATTGGGTCATAAATGTGGGAAGTTCATATTGTAGGTTGTTGACTGCTAATTTATTTCAGACTCCCACTGGGTATATTTATACCTAATATTGAGACAGTAGGGAAGAAATTCCTTTGGTATTCCTCCCAATAGAAGATGAAATAAAATTCTTGTTTTATTTTTCAAAAATTTTTTTAGAGCATTATAGTTCATTCTTGAAAAAAACAAGTGTTATCATGTAAGGAATGTAAGCTGAAAGCAATACCATGAAGATTCTTCTAATCCTTCGCTTATAATACATATCAAACGTAACCTTAGGACCTATCTTACTATTAGTTACGTAGTCTTTAGACTTATTAAAATATTCATTGACTTTGAATTGTTCGTTTCAGATGCAAGTGATCTTCTACCACAACCAGAGTGGTAATTCGGCCTTCACTGGCGATCTGAAGCAGAAGGAAATTCACCAAGCAATCACGCTTCATCCAATCAAACACCACGAGCACTTATACAGGCTTCACAAGTATTTAAAGGTACGTGTTTTCATATTTTACTATTTGCGATTTAACTGCATTTTTGTGGGTTTCTGCAAATGCCACCAGTCAAATAAACACGACACTATTATTGAATCTTTACGAGCGTTCAATGACGCAAATTTATGGTTATTGAAATTGGCAGGAAGTGAAGTCATTGTTTGGATCCAAGATTCATTGCATAAAATAAAAGTGAATTAGCAGCCAAATAATATAGGTAGACTGAGAAGGTCGTTTGTCTCGTGTTTAATAATTAGTAACTTTCTTGTATGTTTCACTCGAATTTGGTGATGAGTTATGACAGGCGACATTGTTGGCAATATTAAAAACGTGTATGAGATAAGCTTTGAGGAGAAAGCTAAATAATTGAACAGTACTCAACCTTCATATTCTGCTGATGCAGAGTTTATCGATCTTACGGTTTAAAAATTGGAAATATTCCTTACAACATTTTAAATGGTCAGTTATTATAATTAACCAAATTGAGTTCTCCAAAGATTCGTAACTTTTTAAATTTTTCAACCCAATTTTCCCTCATTTCATATTTCTGTTAAAGGGACTAAAAATACAGAAAAACCAGCATGACGCCTTGAACGTTCAGAGGGATCTTCTGTATTCTACGACAGCCCTGGGTATTGCAGATCGTCCAGATGAAATTCCTAAGTTGCCCCCTCAGGATAAAGACAATTACTCATTTTGGAGTAATGCAGATCTCGGTGAGCATTTCTCGCTTGAACCTTTTGTAAGATGTGAATAGGGTGGATCATATTGTGCCCATATGTAGAGTTCAATGCAGGATGGTGTTGAATTAATTGCTCGCAATGGGACAAAGCCAAACAAAGCATAACGAAAGACAAAACATAATTGACGGCTGTTTTTTGAACCGGTTTTTAAAAGTGTTAATTTCATTATTCCAATTTCGATGAATAGAAAAATCAACGATTCATCAATTCTACATTTTCATTTTCGAGAAAAATATCCAGTTACACTTTGTACTCTATTTGTATCAGCTAACATTAAGGAAGAATTGAGTTTTATTACTATAATGAACGTATAATAATACCCATCCGTATAAATATCATATTCTTAATTATTTCATCTAAAATGACACTCATTAGCGAAGGAAGCAACAAATATCAATTTTGCTCTACTCGTAAATCCACTAACTAAGCTCATTAACTTCAAGGAACGACGGTTTTCAAGGGAGTAATGGCTAGTTATTCCCTGGAATTTTGGCTTAGTCTGGATTGAAGATGAGCCATTTTTAAAGTCTCTGACTTCGTTGTACAACCATTGTTTTTTTCCGTATTTACATTCAAAATGGAAAGAATGAATGAAATCTCAAATTCAACCATGATTTTTTTTGTGTGAACATGGCATGACCGATAACTATACAGGGTTTTCTACAAGCACCCGCTCAATTCCATTTTCTCCACAGAAATTCCTGCCAGTTTAAAAAAGCTTCCACCTGAAACATTGGATAATCTCAGTGAATGGGAATTTTTATCAAATAGTCTTTATTCACCTTCGGATCTTAATCCGAGACGCAGGTATGGAACGTCTTTGAAAGAAGGTCTTAGCGATGCTATTATTGAGGTAAGATTCTTCTGTAGAATTTCTGAATTCGATTTTGTGGCTACTTATTATTCACGTATGGCATCTGACGAAAAAAACATTAAAATTATAGGTAATGAGACAAAATTAAATAATTGCATTCGCAATTATTCTATTCATGCAGATAAGCATTGATTACCATTATTTATGCGCATATCCACCTGATATTGCATTTTACCTTCTGTGATTCATTATTTTTAGTAGTTAATCACTGTTTACCAGTCCATTAATAAATTTTGCACTTATAAATACAGACGACAAGGTAAATGGAGAAATTGCCATCATGCAAAACACTCACTGTAATAAGGTTGCTATCTACGAAAAATAAATATTAGATGCGTTAGATGATTAAACAATTTGAAGTGGAACATCGTTTTCCTTGTAGATTCAATTTGATAGTTTATCTACAAGTGCATGCATTATATTTCATGTTTGAAAAAATCCGAATTGTATATAAAATTTTATCGTATTCTTATTTCGCAATATTTTTGGTCAAAGTTTACGAAAGAATCGCAATTTTTTTTTAATTTAAAGAAGCTCATTTGGAGCGTAACGAGAATAATCAGAATATTGATGAGTTTTTATCGAAGTCTGTTTTGCTTCGTGAAGATAATCTAATTGAACCTGAATTAATGATTGATTTGTAGCTAAAAATAGGCTCAATGTTTTGTAGGTCATGGAACTTATAAATCTCTACTCAAAACAGCGTGGACGTCTGATAGAATTCAAGGAAATGATGTACGCTTATTGGAGAATGAACCCCGTTTATGGTGTTGAATACATCTTGGATCTCCTTCTAGTTTACAGGAAATATAGAGGTCACAAAATGACCATACAGGTTCGAAGACACGCTTACATCCAACAGACGTTCACAGGTGGGTTTAGAATTTCAGCGATGACTGCTTATATAATTTACGAGTTGAAGAAAACAGGATAATTAATTTTTTATCGTTATGAAACGTAATGCTCAATCATTAATAGCGATGTTTTCGGTCACTGACTGATCCTTGAAAGAATGGTCGAGTAGATTGTGAAATTCGGGTTTTTCTAGGTGTAAATGATCGATCAAATGTGTATACGATTCGAAGGTTAGTGAAAAAACTGAAGAAACTTGTTTTGTGCAAGGAAAAAGTTCTGAGAACCTAAAAGTTAGTAAAAAGTTCTCAGGAATGATAATCTTTCGCTGATTTAATCTATTCGTTCAACCTATTGAGAACCGCTGTTATGGAGACTCATAATAAACCTCATAGCTGCCTGGAGCACCACTCAATTCCCTATCGCCCCCACTGCTGTCTCAAGTTGGTCCATTGCAGCCTCTCAAGCTCTCTCTCAGAATCGGAGTGCTCTTCTGCAGTTGTCTGTATGACATCAACTTCCTCGAGCTTTTTTAGAGATTTGTATGCAGGATTTTAACGAGCAATTCTCGAGTGTTTGCTGGTAGATAATCGTAAAATGAAGAATTTTTATTGCGTTACTGCGTTACCTCGTACTTAGCCTGAGGAATGCAATTTCTGAAGGGTTTCCATCTAAGGACGATATGTTTTCATGATGAATCAAAATACAGAATATTTCATTCGTATGAAAGCAAAAACTTATGGCCATTGTTTGATTAATCTGGCTTTTCATGCAAACGCTTAAATTTGATTCCTATGTGTCATATTACGAACTATGGAAAATGGTTATTTCCAGCCGAAAGTGTTTCCGTTTCTCTTATCGCATCCACTTTTAATCAGCATCAAGTTAATTACCATCTTTTTATTAGTTACTCAATATTTCGAAATATTTCTCGAGATGAGGAACTTTCACCTCACCCCTATCTAAATTACTCTAAAATGGTGTGATTATTGCAGAATAAAATGGCAAGACCAGAGCATCGTTAAAATTCTCAATGACCCCAGTATCAATATACTTCCCACATTAATCGAAAATAAAATAAACCGAACAATTCACGGAGCGCAGATAAAGACTAAACAAAAACAAACACATTCAGTAAATATTCGTGTTTGTTTGAAATCTCGACAGTAAATTTTTTCTCTGCGCGAACCGATAAAATCCATCATAAAAGTATGTGGTATTTTATGTATCGTTAGAAATTTCTTCAATTCGTCCTACGATTTTTTTAAATGGGTCATCTATTTGCGATTCGAATTTCCCATTGGAGGGCATCCAACTAGAGTTCATTTATCATTCGAGATCTTTTGTATTAGGATATCGATCGAATCCCAGACTTCCTGATTACACAGAGTTTGCCAAAAGATACATTCACCCCAGAGAAATAATTACTTGATTTTTTGTAAAACAGACCATATTCAAAGCATGCTTACAATATCAATTTTTTCTACCCTTTCCAGGACTGTACATTAGAGACGTAGAGACAGAACCTCCTGTCCTAGCAAGTACATCTAGCGAGGTATCTGTACCGGTCCACAAACAACTACAACACGTCCTCTTAAACCTCCACAAAAACCTGCAACCCTTCTTCAAATTCGGCAGAAACAACCAAGAAGAACTAATCCATTTCGTCCTTCCACTGTCTGGCAGATTTGAGGTCTTCAAGCGATTCATGAAGACCTACGAAAGTACGTGTCTGGTTCCTCAGGAACCCACACAGTTGAACATCATTCTTTACCAGGATCCAGAGGCAGCTGAAGACGTCCAAAGGACGAAGAACCTGGTCCAGGAGATGGAGGACAAATATTACGACAGCAGAATCTCCGTCATCTTCATCAACGAGAAATTCTCTAGAGGTAGAGCTTTGCAGTACGGAGTCAACAGTCTGCAAGAGCAGGATCTGATGTTGTTCATCGACGTGGATATGGTGTTCAACCAGGACACTCTGGAGAGGATAAGACTGCACACGGTGGCCAACAAATCGGTTTATTTCCCAGTCGTCTTCAGCCTGTACAACCCAAATGTCCTGAAGGTCCTTGGAGGTGAAAACTGGTGGGATTCCAAAGACGTTATTCGCGAAGACCACGGTTTTTGGCGACAGTTCGGTTTCGGCATAGTGAGCTTGTACAAAACGGACTATTTGAAGCTCGGCGGGTTCAATCTGTTGATCAGCGGTTGGGGCTTTGAAGACGTTACTTTTTACGATAAAGCCGTGAAATCTAGCTTGAGCATCGTGAGAAGTACGGATCACGGTCTTGTACACGTGTACCATCCTATACGGTGCGATCCAGACCTGGATAGTACGCAGAGGAAGATGTGTCTGGGCACAGAGGCCAGTACTTTGGGTTCCTTACAGACGTTACAGCGGATTTACAGTGAGAATGAGCAGTTGTTCGAAAACGACGCGAGCTGAGGACACTTCAATAACTGAAAAATGAATGCTTCAATGCGAATAAATTCGATCACTCAAGTGAATAATTTCATATTAATTCGATCACTCAAGTGACTGGTTTAATTTGAATTAAAGTGATCACTAGAAAAATCAAATTTTTTCGAGAACACTTTTCAAGTACATAAGTGATCGAATTAATGCAGATTAAATTAAGTGATTGGATTAATGCCTGAAAGTTTGATAATGTGAAGGGTTACTCTTGTTGTTTTTCATTGTTGTGTCCAATATTTCTTTCAGAATCGTCTGTGTTACAATTCGATACGTAGTTCCTTTTCATTTTCATCCGCGCAAACATTCTTTCAATTACCGATAAAGTAGGTATAAAAGCGGATCCAAGAGAAGATTAACAGAGAAACTGTTCTGAAAGGTTGATCATAATTCGATAACCTCGATTGGAAGCTAGGTCTCTATACAAAAAATTATCGGTTTCTTGATCTCTCATTAATTTATTGCTTCCAAATAAGAACTGATAACTTGGTATTTAATTGAATTGTAGTTACGAATGGTTTGAAAAAAATTATTGTTCTGCCTGCAATTCTTAATTTTTTTTGCATTGATGATCAGAATTTAACACGTGGTCCTGTAAGTACATATCATATTCTCATATTTTCTTGAACTATCTACGGTTGTGAAGAGAATCTTCTGCCATTTCACACCACATCTGACAAATTTATAGATTTTCAAATCTTGGGAAATGAAGCAATGGTTGTAATCATATACCTACAGTGTATCGCATTAAGAATGAATCAGATAAACGAATAGTTTAAAACTCTTTTCAGAGAATAACTATAATTTTCCTGTATTCTATCTCATAGGATAAACGAGAAAGAGTGATATACTTTCTTCAATATCTTCAGTATTTTGCATTTCAAAATGTTGAAGAACTGTATGTCTACGATGGCTTCATTTAATTGGCCAAAAGCCTTCAGTTTCCTTCTTAGTGAGACACACTATGTATATTTATTCTGTTCAGCATTTCTTCATTCTCGAGAATATTACACACTATTTTATCGATAAGAATGTAGCCTGCCAAAGTATTTATAGTGAAAGTTCATGACAATAAAATTAAGTGTTGATCAAAATGTCTGTGATGTCATAAAACTCTTTTTTTCTCTCGATGTGTATAATTTATTCTGTGAATAAAAACAAATTCATTCTTCTTTTCTTTTTATTTTTGCCTTTCATTTTCAACATATTTACCCCCAGTAGATATATTCTTTCTTGGCGACAAGAAAAACCGAGACGCCGATCCTGATAATTGAGCTCCGGAAATTCCGTAATTCCGGGAATAAAGTGTCCCATTGTGGGGCGAGAATGATCAGGAGAAACATCCTACGAAAGAAGAGCGGGAAAACCTTTCTTTACAAAATTCGCGCTATGAATATAAACTTTTAATTATTCCTACACTCGCTCTGAATGGAGCTAGAAGGAAAAGTTAGTTTAACAAGCAGATTAAATTGAATGGAAAACGTCAACCGAGTAATGATTTGCAGTTCTTGTCGTCTGGAGGGAGAAAAAAGTCCAATGTTGTTTTTTGTTTTTCGTTTATCGTACATTTTAACTGTTTTTCGCTTCGAACTGGAGGATATTAAGAAAAATACGCTAGGTTAGTTGATTCTACATACAGGATGTCCAAACTAAGAATTCCAGCTGCTACATTAATTGCTTCCAAATCTTCAAAAATTATACGCCAAAAAAAGCTCGCCAAAAGTTGAGGATATTGAATAAATTTGTGTTTTCTGAAAACAACGTCCCTCTGGAGTGTTTGCCCGGATTGAATGTGGCAATTTTTTTTTTTGGGGACGAAGAACAACCTGGAGCGCCACCAGAGTTTATGAATGAAGAATTAGAGGGCCAGACTCTTGTAGCTTGGCTCGACATAAGATTTGGTTAGGACTCGGCCCTTTTTTGAGAATTTCTTTTTCCTTTCTTCCCAACAAGCCTCTCGATGATGGATTGACTTCATTCTCCATTACGAAAAAAAGGGACAGACCTATTCTCATTTTCTTGCCATAATTTTGATTGAAGTAAAGGTCCAACATTGCCATTTGCCATAAATATAAAGCACTGGTTTTTACTTTATACTTTCGCAGTTTTCTGAGTAAATCTCTTGTAAAACGACCGATAACTAACCCTAACAAGCCCCAAAGCTGCCCCGACGCTGTCTTCCTCCACCATCGCCAGAACCGGAAAACTCGAAATCTCTTCACTCAACACCGTAAGACCCCGTCGAAACAAGTGAAAACGTAGTAATTTCCACGATAAATCAATACTCAAGTCACCTTTGACGAAACGAAAGAATCCGTCCAGCGTACACCACGGTCGTATTGTTGGGTGGAGGGTGCGTCCCGACGCCTATGTGGGAAGGGTGTGCACCCTCACAGACGGCGGGCGTCGTGTGTGCATCCCCTAAGCAGTCCTCATCCTACGAGCGCGTCGCAAGGTCGTTTGATATCAAGTGAGCGCTTTTCTGCCATAACGATGACTCTGTGTGTATTTTGTTGACTGGAAAAGTGAACACTGTGAGGTTTTTCCGGATAAGGTGGCGGAGAAATTGAGGGTTCGGGACGTGGCAAGGTTGGAGTGAAAACATAACCTCGATTGGTGGGTATTTTGATTGGATGCATGGTTGAAACATATGATTTCGACGTGCTTGTTGTGTCAATGCAAGACTTTGTTTTTTTTTGTATTCTTCCTTTGTCTAGAAGGGGTATAACATTCTGTCAATCGTTTCAAGCTTTCAGGTTCGTTCCAAATATTAATTTTGTAAGGTTGAATTCAGTTTGGCAGCTGCAGAAAAAAATATTTCTTGGAACGGTTTATTTCTGAAAGCTTTATACGAATTGGCACAGAGATTTTTAAATGGGACCCTTTTACTAGATCTGTATTACAACTTGGTGATGACACTTGCAGCTTAACATGTTGTGGTTTGAGACAAGCTGAAAAGTTTCTGTTTTTTCGAAAGTGTAAAAGGAATTTGTATAAGCTTTCAACGTTTTCAAGACTTCAAAGTGTTGTAAAATCATTGCACAAATCTCTACAAGAAAAAATTCCGTATCTTTCTTTCACATGAATGATCCACAATGCAGGTTTTTTGAGTGGGCCTCTTATTCATGCTGATTCATACTTGAAGCATCAGAACCAGTAGAGTAATTTTCTAATTGCTATTTTGAAATAATTCCAAAAAATATTTCCATAATAAAGCTGCTAATATTCTTGTTTTGTATTGTTTCATACAGGATGGGTCAACAGTACTCGATCGAACGATAACTCTTGGAAATATTGGGTATACCTAAGCTTGAACTATTTTTGACTAAACAGCTGGTCCGAAAATTGTGAAACGTCCACCCTGTTTTTTCAAATGAAAAAGCCAAATTTTATATGATATTCTGGATCTCTCTAAAATTCTGATTGCGAAAAACACTCTTGTCTTAATTTATTTTGTTAATTTTTGACGTAAGCCACATTTTTCGACAAACTCAATGGTTTGGACGGTTTAAACTGAAGAGCATATATTGAAAATCTTTCGAGATGAATGTATAATTTTTTTATTGAATTCCCGAAGAGTTTTCAACTTTCCTGCCATTTAAAGGTCCAATATACAGGTGGTCCAAAGGCACTGCGATTTTTCGAAAGTCACCTTTAAAAATTGTCAACTAGTCCAGTTTTTTTGGATACTCTAGTGGGTAGTCTCCATATTGTGCTTGAGCAACTTTCGAACAGAGTTAAAAAATACCACAAATGACAGACATTTGGGGAACATGATTACGTTCCTGTCCATAAAAACAAGCTTTAAAACACGTTAAAATAAGAGCTCAATCAAATACAAGATTATTTCAAGACGTTGTTATGGCTTTTTGTAGGGGGAGAAATTTAATTTTTGTTAGATTGATGTGGACCCCTTGGTGTGACGTAAAGAAGAATAATCCCCGAGAAAATTGACTCAACTTTGCAATTTCTATTCAGGAAATTAATCGATCTTTTGAGTAATTGGAATTTCCGTCATATTTATCTCCTTTTCGCAACATTCTCTGCACACACTACAAGCAAAATCGATGTTTTCTAGAACAATAATCTATTTTGATCAACATAGCTGTTTTTTCGGATTTCAAAGTACGTAATTCACGAAATTCGATGAAGATTTTCGTACCAAATATAAACCAAATATGTTTTGAGGCATAATAAGGGTTTTCGAGGCATTTTTGAGGGAGAACCTTCCAATTCATCTCTCCTTTTTGTGAGTGGAACCCCTCTACTGGAAAAGGGATTATGTGTTGGATGAAGATAAGGAGAAAAGCGTTTTTCACGCTCGCCTGAGCGTTGATAGCGGAGAGTGAGACTTCCCTGACCCTCCGGAGTGTCCGTGGATATTTCCATTACTTTCCTTCCAAATTGGACCGTAGGAAAACAAGGAAATGCCCGCTTGTGTTTTCCAATATCCTACCCTACCGTCGATCTAGTAGAAAAACAAACGGAAAATCGACCTTTCCAATCTCTTGAATGCAAAATTTCCATTTCGCGAATTTTATGCGCATATAAAATAATACAGCCCGTTTTGCTTGGGACTTTTGAATATCACCAAGCGATAGCAGAGATGTTACTGATGAAGAAATTCACCCCCTCTTTTATGAAGAATCAAGTCTGAATATTCCTTCATCTATTGAAGATTCCCCTGCATAAATGCGTGAATAAATTGGACCCAAATCTGCATATTGAGTGATGTCACAACATAAAGAGGAGGGTCACAGAAATGGCACTTGTGATTAAGATTCGAAGCTTGTCGCATCTAGAACTCTCTTGGACGAACAGCTTATTACCTACTACAACATCAGAGAGATTTTTTCCATTAAACTTTTTGGATTAGAGGACCCAATCATATGATAAGTCCAAGTGGAAATGAAGAAACAGCAAGACCAGTTTTTTGCTTAGTGCAGAAAGACAGATTAATTTTTCAGCACACACTACGTGGGGTTGATGACACCATTACCCCATGGCATGGGCAGAAGCCTAAATAAATAAGTGTATGTGTCTACTGTCGCCTAATCTGATAAATAGTATCCGATGTCTCTGAATCAATAAAAGACACCCCAAAAGAGCTCGATTCACATTACAAATGAAACGTTCCTTTCTAGATCTCGGGTACATCCAACTACGAAATAAGTTAATATTGTATGAAATCGATTGGGGTGCGAAATTTTATTGGAGTCTATACCGGCAGGGCCGGCTTCAGCGCTTTCTATCTCGAAAATACTCAGTTCACCTCGAAAATTTTTGGGATTCCACAAATCTCTGGTATTGCTTAGAAGTTAGATCAGGTGATTGGCGATTAAAGCTAGCTGATCTCCAACTATTCGACAGATTGAATGGATATTCAATGAAGCATGAATATCTCTTGAGAAAGTTTGGATTGAATTAAAAAAAATTATGTGGTCCAGAAATGTATGGAAGACACCAAAAAAGACTAATTATGGGAGTGTCTCTAATTAACAGAATGAATTCCGGTGAACTAATTTAGGCATAACCGGACTACAACCCTACCGGAATAATTTAAGGACATACCGGAGCAATATCATTAAGTTCATCAAAAGGGTAAACACACAAAGCCGTAGTTGGGCCAGAGTGAAGACCAGAAGATCGATAAAGTCGCGTGGAAGCTTTCGTGGCCAATATTTCGACCTCAAGAATAATTAGATTTGGTCGGAATTTCGTAGAGTTTTCCCGTTAAAATTCGCCGGTTTTCAGATGTCGAAATGCAGTTATTTCAACCAAAAATGTTTCAGTATCAAGGCGTACGAGCCAAAGATAAAAAACTTCTTTGATTCATCTTATAGTATCTCTTAGATCTGGAATATCTGATTCATAAAGGCCACCCTTCAGTTTACAACGAAAAGGATGTATGTCAAATTCAGGCAATTGACACCATGAAAATGCATCCCTTACTCTTTTCGAGAATTTCAAATGAGTTCTCTTGAAGAATGATAAAATGATTTTACAGATATTTTTGATTCACTTAATTATTGAGCGTAAAAAATCATATCCCCTTCATTCTACATTGGATGAAGGTCTCTTTTTCCCATCAATGAAACTCAGATTGATGAGTTCCGAAATACTCTGAAACAATTGCCTATCGATCTGCTCTACTGGGTAGCACAATGGCATCCGGTGAAATGGCCAGATTATACATTTTTCAGAACGAAAATCCATTGTCAAAAACGCGAATAATCTCAACACAGTATGAAACGTTCGAGACGAGTTCACGATTGTGTATATACAGGATGTTGAATAAGTGAGTGCACAAACTTTGACGCCTAATTCTTTGATCAGGTTAATTTTGATTTTTGTATTGAAGTTTTATTCATTTTAATTAAAGATCAATGGTAACTCAATATCAGTTTCGAAAATATTGGTCAATTCCCCTTTATTCTTTTGAAATACAGCGACTTTCAGATTCGACTTCATTCTATTTTCAATGTTGATTAAAGCTGGAATTTTTTCCAGGAAGGCATGACTGAAGCAAAATTGAAGAGAAGGACTTCACAAGGATGAAAACCAGCTTCAAAATCGAAGATGAATGATAATGGGTTCAAGCTTTTTCGGAAGATTCTTCGTATCTACCATTTTTCTTATTATTCAATCGGATCTCATTAAGATAGGATGTTCGAGTGAGTCAGTTTGAATGTTAAATGTGCACTGGAAAACTTTTTGGACAGACCATACTTGGAATATAAAATGAAATCAGAGAATTCAATTGGATTTACAAAATATATTCATAAGTCGCCTTTATTTTATGTATTATCATATAAAATTTTTCAAAATTGGAACAAGTTACCCCACCAACAAAATACAGTCAATCTTCAGGTGGCCAAACCACTAAACTCAGGGTGAATAATCTCGAGAACAGAAGAGAAACTAAAAAAATGCAATTATCCTTTTTTTAGTCGCGTTAAAAACCAAGGATTCTTTTCTTCCAGAAAATTCCTTGTCGGACATAAAAATAACCGTACCACCAACTCACACAACCCTAAGCGGAGACGTTGACGTTGACATCCAGTCATCGTCAACATCCCCCCTAACAGTCCAACTATTCAGACTCCAAGACACCACGGTGCAATCCCTCGCCAACTTCTCCGTCTACCCGGAAGCGATCCACCAAAACAACACCAAACTGATCATCCCATGTGGCTACTTCTCCAGAGGCGGCAAATACTACATTCTGGCCCGCAAGAAAAATTTCGACGATTTCTACGGCGATCTGGGCGACAACGAAAACGGAGAGACGTCCATCGTTACAGAGACCATAGAGGTGCAATGGTCCATGCCCAAAGTGAAGGTCTTGAGTGATCATATACAGACGTATCCTAAAAGTCCGGTGGTGGTAAGTCTGGAGTTTCCGGAGGAAGCTTGTCCGCCCGCTTCCGAGAGTCTGGGAACGACTACCCCGGAGTTTTGGTTCGAGCTGTATTACTGTGGTCATTCGACTTCTTCTTGTGACAGCACGGAGAAGAGGAATCAAAGTTATCAGGTAAGAAATGATTCTTTCATTCGTCGAGGATTTACTCAAAAAAACCTATACTCCAATGAGACACTTAGCTAAACTAAACTAAACTAAAAATGATGCGTTTCCAGTTTTGTTTCAGAGCTAGAACTTCCATGTCACAGAACAGAAGTAATTGATGATTCTTCAAATTGCCAATTTCCCAATAGCACCCTGTAACTTCAAAACGTACCTAATTCTCCTGAGTTATATTCCGAGCTTCCTCGAAGCTCATCGAATTTTCCTAGCAAAGCTTCCGTTTCTGGTGAAAAACAATAAAGTCCTTCATTTCCACAGTGCTCGAAAAAAGCCAAAAGCTTTCTCTTGATTATTATATTCCGTTCAAATTTCACCCATGGATGGTTAAAGGGGAACAATGAAATTCTGTAGAAAGCATTACTGTCACGCAATCAACTAATCCTGCAGTTAGGATCTTAATAATGGCCCCAGTATACTGATCAATACTCACGAAACACAACAACCTTTAACCTATAGAAGAGTCTTACGAAGAACCAAATTAGCAATAACATTCCCGTCTGGAAATTTCGTTACCTTCTGGAAATTCGATGAAAATACTGTAGATTTGGGTCTTTTAAAGAATGAAATTTGCAAATTAGGTTGTAGCTATGATCGAAAGAAAACAACATGATCTCTTTAAAATCTTTACTTTCAATAATAAAATTAAGTCACCAAATCAGTCTTCCATCTTTAATGCTAACCTTTATGCTATTGCTGATATAATTCAAATAAACAATGGAAATCTCAAAAATAATTTCCACATAAACTTTCAAATACTCAGGGTGATTACAAAAAAATAATACACTTCAAAAAAAGAAAATACGACTTGTGGTAGATTTCAGGACTCTGGACTCTAAAAGATATATGAGCATGCATGCAGCTTCCTACCAATACTCAAAATAAGCTAAGCATAAACAAAAGTGTCTGACCTTTTTCCTGTACCAAAAATCCTAAGGATGATGAATCTTTCCTGAAACAGACAAAAGAAACACAAAAACACGTCACCCACACGCTTTCGCAGATTAATCTCACTCCCGATTATACTGGCGATACACGATGTAAAATAATTCTAAGTAAGTTCAGAGATCTTATAATTTCGACTTAACACACTTCTGTCCCCGTTTGAGACTGACCTTTTCCAGAATAAAACCAAAACTTATGAGTTACCCTAGCACCGTCTTCCGAATAACTAACTCATTTTTCGTTCCCCGGCTACCTTATTCTTCGTTTTCTTCCGAGACCAATTAAATTAAAGCTTTTCCTCCATCGATGCTTCAAAACCAAAACTTCTTCCATCTTCGTTTTTATGAACCAATCAAATTGAAGATTTTTCTGCTTCCTACCTCTCGTAGGTAGGGTCTTCTTAAGATAATCCAGTTTCCCATGCAACGGTTTGGGAAATGCTACGTTGCAATCTCAACAGTCCCTGCTTTGAATTTATTTCTGCCGTCGTATGCAGTTAAGGCAACCGATTTCGTGGGACAATTTTCTCTTATCGTTTTTAGGTCCCGAAAATCAACAATCAACAATTTCTATCGTTAACGTCTCGCCAGACCTCTTGTGTGGGCCTGATAAACGATTCAATAATTTTCTGGCACAGGGATATCGAATTTCAGAAGTCTACACCGATCAATCAAGTTATCACGCTTTCCTTTATATTCAGGGTAAAATAAAGGGTGTTGAAAATACCGGTTAAATATTACAGGAAAGAAAACGTTCAAGTCCCAATTTTCAAGACATACCTGTTTTGTCATTTCAAAATTATCTCCCCTATTACAAATTCATAAACGATATTTTTTCAGATTCTACACACTGAACAAGTTCGAAGTTTTCCTGGAGAACAAAATATAACCTTGCAATGCGAATACTTCGGCCTTGCTGGTTACTACGCCATCTTCATCAGAACCACGACAATAGACACGTGGACGTCGCATAAGTCTGTATATTTGAAGGTAACAATGATCATCACATTCACTTGAACAACACTAATTGGAAACAAACAAAAATTACAATTGATATTCAATGTGACCAAATGGATACACATTTCAGTCAAATGTATCCATATGGCAACATATAAGTATCCATTTGGTAACATTCGACGTAATATGTAATGAATCATTTTCCTCATGTTCATAACAATCACGAATCAATTCTACAGGCTGATTGGAGTGAGGAGTTCGTATTCAACGTTCACGCCCAGAGCATATTCCCTTGCGACCGTCACGATGGAGGTATCACCGTGTTGTTCCAGTATCCAGCTTGCATCCTATTGACTGGGGATAGAGTGAGACTTTTTGCAAGGCATAGAGCAGAAGTGGCGGCTCTGGTGCCGCCCACGACATTAGAGTACGTGGCGGAGCAGAAGGTGCTCAGGGGTAGCAATAAGTTAAAGTTCGACTGTGATCTGTTCAGTGAACATTTTATAGAATATTGTTTCGTGTACGTGAGTCAAGCCATTACTGGCGCTGTTGCTGATGTGAGAATGGATTGTGTGCCTACGTTGCCTGTTAGAGGTGAGTCTTAGATAGTGGATACTTGAGCACAGAAATTGACAAACTTGATTTTACATCTTAGTTTTCAAATTAACGGTGATAGTTGATGTTTACGAAGTTTCTCTTTTATAGAGAACAAAAATGGAGGGTGGGGTCCATGGAGTCCATGGACAACCTGCTCCAGTACCTGTCTAGGAGGAACAAGGAGTCGTTTTCGACTGTGTGACTCCCCCTTGCCTAGATTCGGAGGAAAATTCTGCAAGGTAAGGCTAACGAAGCAAGGGAGTCACCCAAGGAACCAGTCTTGGACCCTTCCTCTTCTTCTGATTGATTTTGGAATGTTTTAGGGTGAATCGGTAGAAACGGAAAAATGTGGAACCGACATCGACAATATCTGGGAATGTTTCGACGGAAATTTCGATCAGTTCGACCACAGGGTGGCCCAAATACCAAAGGTGAAAGACGAGGTTGGGTTTTACTGTCGGTGTGGATGCGTGGTACATTTGGGACGTGAGAATCCCAAACGGATATTGGCCACTTCCTCGCAGAGTTGCCCAGGCAGAATTTTTTGGCAGATTCAGGTAAGGGACTGACAAAATGATGAAATTCCTTCAATGAGATCAAAATTTTTGAAGGCTGACGTGCACTGCATCATCCAGTTCAAGATAGAATGGTTTGAGTCTTCCTGTGGAATCCAGTGGCTCAAAATCAGGGATGGAATGACTCTATCCTCTCTTTTACTAGCCCATTTTTCTGATCTTACTGAGTCCAGTTCCTCAATCATCAATTCTACAGGCTCTACCATGCTTTTGGAGTTTTTTTCCGATGAACTGATCGCCAATGGACAAACTTGTGGAGGAGGTTTTCTAGCCTACGCTAGACAACTAGGTGAGGATCAAAGATCTTCTTTTTGTGTCTTCATCTTTTCAGTAACTATATGATTCATTAATTTTTTCCAGAACTGGAGAAGGTATCTCCTTTTATTATACACAGAAACGCCAATGTATCTCCATTTGTCATCTTGAAATTAACAGCAGTCCACTCCACAGCAATTTTTTTCTTGAGTGGCGTTTTGATCGCAATGGCTCTGTTAGGAGCTCAGTACACTTTCCGTTACAGAAAGTATCAAATAGCGTACACTGATGAAAACGATTCTGCTATCGATATATCAGGTAAGAGAATTGACTTGGTTTCGTGATATTATTTTGCATTAATCTTTTTTGCAGCATCCTGTGCAACGTTGATCAGCAGAAGATCCTCAAACTCAACCTTATATTCCGAAGTATTATCCTTGCATCCTCTAGGACAAGTCAGAGCAGAGCCTCAAAATCCAGAACCTATAAGTGTAGTCCAAGAGGTTCGAAAAGATTCAACAGAGTATGTCAAAAAGAATGTACCAAATCTTCTCTTTATCTAATTCTTCATGTTTTCCAGATCTGGGAAGAAAGAAGATTCGGAAAAAGAAGAAGAAATCAACGCTGAGAAGACTTCACAAAAAGAAATAAATGTTGAAGCTTCTGAGACCGAACAGAGGAAAATAGAAGAGTGTAGAAATGACCTTAGTGAACTCAGTAAGGATTCAACAGGGAGTAACAGAACGGATACGAGTCCAAATCAAGGATCTGAAGACAGCAATGTTTTAACACCTGCCAAGGTTAGTATCGAAGACATTTCGAATTTGGATGATTATAAGCATCAAGGTTCATTTTTCAGGGTGAATATTCCTCATCGAGACGCTTGATCAACACTGCTACAATAAGAAACACAAATCCAAAAGAAGCGAAAGAAAGGAAAAACAGGGAAAAACTACTGGCGGGACCAAGCGGGTCAGATTTTTCAATTTCCGGCAATGGCATCGACTTGGAAGTCGATTACTACGACTATAACGTGAGCAATGCAGGAGCTGCTCCTGGATCTTACCTAGGAATGGACCCTGCCTTCCTGGTCTACATCCCTCCTCTCTACGGCAGTGGGGAGCTATCAATAGAAGAAGAAAACCAGAAGGTTGGTGAAGATGGAAAGTTGGGAGAAGACGACGATACAGAGAACGAAAATCTTTCTGTAGACACTCAGAAAACGCTGGAGAGTTATAACATGTGCATAGACAATAAGGGGTCCCAGAAAAGATCGCCATACAAACTAATGTCGAGTGATGAAGCTATAACGTCAACCGTTTTGGATAAACCGGTCGTTTACGAGTCTAAACTGGCTCGGTTGCATCTTCAAAGCTTGCCTAGTGAAGATCTGAGGAAGTCTAGAACGAAGATTGAAGAGATACAGATGATTGACAGTAATATCTTGGACGAAATCAAGTTTGCAGATGAAGAAGATGACGAGAAGCACTAATATCAAAATATTAGTCGATAAGTGTATTTATTCATAATTTATTGTAACTAGAAACGTACGCTTTTACATTGAAATATTGATATTAAAATTTTGTTACGATTTCTTGAGTTTATTCTGAAAAACATCCCAGACAGCACACAGCTTTTACGAGGCACGAAGCTTTTGAATGACCAGTGACCATGAAGAAAATGTTTTCAGGTTTTTGAGTATCATTATTATATTTCCCTTCATTCAGAAATGAAATGAGGCTTTAAAAATACCCCAATATTGACGAAGAGAAGTTTATATACTCCTCTAAATTAACCCAAATAAGACAAAATGGGACATTTAACACCAATCATACTATACTCATCACCCCTATATTGCTGTCTCTCATATTACACCCTTCAATTCATCAACGTAATGAGAGTGCAAATGATTAATGATACACCAATAACAATTTCCATTAATAGGACTGACCATTAGGTCAGTTTTCCACAAATTGATGGCCGTACAACACCTCCTCAAAAATGTGGTCGAAAAAGAAGGGAATGGACATTTTGAAAGCCATCCTAAAGCCTCTTTACTACCCTTTACTGATACACGGACTGCTGCCTTACGACATATCAACAACACGAATAAAATACTCGAAACCGAAGCTAATTTACGGCGTCTTCGTCTTCTGTGCGATCTCAACAGCAACCGTCATGTTTGACAACAAAGCTTTCGACAGATTCGACACCGAGTCCAGCATCATCAAGTTCATAATCAGATCTAACATACCGTGTCTTCTGATCACTCTGACGGCCAGCTATCTGACCAGTTTTTTCGCCAAGAACAAACTCGAGGACATCTTAAACGATCTAGACCAATCGGACGTCGAGCTGTGGAACGTTAGCCGAGCGATGGGGTTCCGCAGGGATCTGAGTCGCAGCAAGAAGTGGTCTTTGGGTTTGTTAGGGTTTTATTTGGCCTACTTGACGGGTACTGTGGCTTTGAATTTGGCGGAAAGTTTGTCTTCGATGGAGAAGGAAAATTTTTTCGCTTTACTCGCCGAGTTAGCGGTGTTCAATGAATTACTGGTATTCATTTCGTTCCTTCTCGCTTTGACGGTGATGGACGAACGTTTCACCACCATAAACTGCCTGCTTCGGATAAAAATCGAAGAATCCCTTAGGCACGAAAAGTACCCACCGATTTGCGAAGTGTTCAGTCAAGATTTGCAGACTTTCGTTACGATGCATATAAGAAATACGAAACTGACTGAAAAAATTAACAATATGTTTTCTTTGTGTCTACTCCTCAACATAACCTCCATGTTCTTGAGGCTGATTGGAAGCATCCACTTGATCTTGTGCAAACTCGTGATACGCAAATCCCACGAGAATATGGAGGAGACTCTGGAGTTGTTTCTGTATACGGTCTTTAACTCCCTACTTTTGTTTTTGTTGGCTCAAGAGTCGAAAGAGATCAATTATAAGGTAAGGGTTGGAACAGTCTAAGAGCTCTTTTACGGTGATGTTATACTCCTTTTTTTAAGGCAACTGAAACAAGGAGGTTGCTACTTGGAATTGACATTCATCCTGACAAAGAAGAAGCTTATGAATCTGTAAGTTTTTACCCGACTGCGACAGAAGGGGGGGTAATGTTTTTAGAGTGTATGTTTTTAACTGGTCATTTTTTAACTACACTGCGCAAAAAAATTAACGCACATTCTGAAAATCTCAATTTTAATGAAAGTTAACTCAACATTGACTTTATAAGTTATTTCTTATGTTCTCTCGGGAAGGTTTTGAACGAAACAAGACACATTAAATGGAAGAAAAATTCAGGATTTCACCGAATCTTATGTGAAAGAAGAGAAATGAACAATTTTCAAAATACTGAAATGCTGATAAGTGATTTAATACTTGGTATTTCCACCCCTTGCGTTAATCACAGCTCGGCAACGACGGATCATACTCAAAATGAGTGATCTTAAAATGTTCTGATCTAATCCTTCCCAGATTTCTCCGAGTTGGATTCCTAAGTCATTAAGAGTAGCTGGATGATTTTCTGAACTTCTCAGCCTTCTATTGAGGTTGTCCCAAACCTGCTCAATCGGATTGAGATCTGGACTTCTTGCTGGCCATTCCATTCGAGAGACTTCAACCTCTTCAAGGTACTCCTGAACGATGCGCGCACGATGGGGTCTGGCATTATCGTCCATAAAAATGAAATTTTCACCAATGTATGGGGCAAATGGCACTACATGCTCTTTAAGAATGTTCCTTATATACTTATCAGCATTCATAGCTCCATTATCAACGACCACTAGTTCTGTGCGAGCAGTCAAAGATATTCCACCCCATACCATAATCGATCCTCCCCCGAAACCAGTAGTATTCAGGAGATTGCACTGAGCATATCTTTCATGTGGACGTCTGTATACAAGAGAACGTCGATCAGAATGGTAGAGGCAGAATCTAGACTCGTCTGTGAAGAGAACTCTTTCCCAATCGGCCTCTTCCCAATGGATATGCTCTCTCGCAAAATCCAAACGCGCCCTTCGATGGGCTGGGGTAAGAGCTGGGCCTCTTGCCGCGACACGAGGCCTTAAATCATATTCTCTGAGGCGATTTCTTATTGTCTGAGTGTTAATTTGCACCTCATGAGTTTGCTCAAGCTGATTTTGAAGGAGGCGAGCGGTTGCAAACCGTTGTCTCAACGAAGAAACTCTCAAGTAACGTTCTTGAATGGCAGTTATTACCCGTGGTCTACCCTGTCCTGGTCTTCGGACATTTATACCTGTCTCCCTGAATCGCTGCAACATTCTGCACACTTGTATGGGAAACTCCAAACCTTTCTGCAATTCTTGTGTATGTCCACCCTTCTTCTCGCAAAACTACCGCTTGGGCACATTCCTCTTGGCTCAAATTGCGATCGAGTGTAGAAAATCAAACGAAAGAAAAACTATTGATCACTAGAATTGATCGAGAACAACTGATTTCAGAATGGAGCCAATACATTTAAAATCTGATAATATCATCTTTTTTTATTCCTGCTGGGAGAAAACATCTGTATTGAAGAAAAACGTTGAAAGTGGATAACATATGCATGCAATTCTGATAAAAATAATTATCATTGAGAACACCTTCAGTTGTAGAATAAATTTGAGATTACCATAATGTGCGTTAATTTTTTTGCGCAGTGTATTTTCTTTTTTGAAACACTTAATTTGAATAATGTTTCAGGCTATAACTGCAGCACTGCGTCTGATGCAAAGCGATCTGAACATAAACGCCTGTAACTTATTTAACATCGACAATACACTAATATTTTCTGTGAGTTTTGTTGAACTTTTATTTATTTACTGTTGATAAAATATTTCCTGTTTCAGTGCATATCTGCCGGATCCACATATTTGTTCGTGATGATACAATACGAATTAGAATATTCGAAGAACAACCAAGATTCTTAAAAACGCACTAGTTACAATAGAAAAAATAGAACCTACCTTGCGTGTATTAAAAAAATCCTGTAGATTCACTTTTAACAAATAAAAACCTGAAAACTTAATTCACTTGTGGATAATTATGGTGGTAGAAGAGGAGGAAAAGAAAACCCATTTCAAGCAAATCATTTTATTAGTTTAAATTTATGACAACATTAATTCAGCTTCTGAAAGTGATTTTCATGAAAAATGAAAAGCTGTGCCATTCAAAATTCAACATCATTATTTTCACTATCCATGGCATGTCACTCCTGTTTCTCGAGAAATATGACATAAACAGATATTTCTCTAAAAACACCATTTTCGTCTTTCAAATTACATGCACTTGCGATAAAATTACTTCCTTCCCTTTAGAGCAGTTTCGGGACATGAAGCTACCGATACAAAAAACTTATTAACTTCTTATCTACACTCTGAACAAAATTCGCACGAAATGTACAATCAATAAACGCGACCTTAAAAAATCAAATCACGGTACCTCCGATGATGACCAGTTCAATAAATAAATTTAATAGGTAATTCATGATAAATCAGAAAAATAAAACAATTGTGATTTCAATCCCTACTGAATCTTCTCATCACGTCCGAGCCACTGGAACCCGCCTCATCGTCGAATCCTTGTGACCCTGCTCCGTAAGTTGGACCTGGAACACGATTTCAGGAGGAACCTGGCTTAAAATTCTTCCAATGACCAAAAAAATCAAATTTTGACAGCTATAATTTCTCGACAGTTGTCATTTTGGACAGTTGACAGCTGTCAGTTGTCATTTTTTGACAGCTGTCAAGGTTCTTGACGTAACCATAGAGAATCTCCCATAGACGTGACAGAAAGAGAACATGAACTCACCATTTTGAATTTCGGCTGCGTTCATTCCGCTACTGTCGCCGGTCTGCTGCTCGTTGTTTCCTAAGTTTTGCCTACATATGGGACAGGTACCGTGGAGTTCCAACCAAGGCCTTATACAACCGTCATGATAAACGTGTGAACAGGGTAACTGCCTTACGTCCTCATTGATAACGAAATCCTCCCAACAGACCGAGCACTGAAGTTTCTTGCTGACCTGATCTTCCTCGATTTGTATGACTGGTAAGGAATCAATAACTTCTTTGCCTAGGGGAGGTGGGCCTGGAAAAAGGAGAAGGTAATTGGGAAAATTGGTCGTTTAATCTTGAAAGCCTACCTGCGGAATCCATCTGGTTCAAGAGATGGGTGATGATTGAATCCAAACCCTCCCTCCCCCAAGCGTAATCACCTGGATTTCCCAAGAAAAACTGCATATTGCCCCCAAGGTTTATTATAACGTCCTGGATAAAGTTCTCAATATTAGGCCTAAATGTATGGGGGTGAACGAGTTGATGATGTTGGGAAGTACTCCTGGTTCTGCAAAGGAATTTTTATGTTTCAAACAGAGCCCTGGATACAGAACAGGCATCATTTCCTATATGACATTAGAAGAATGCAGAAATACTTAAACTTCCATCAATTGGAAGGTGCCCAAGAAGTGAGATGACATAGAGGAGAAAAACGAGGTACTATTATATTAGAAAGAGCTCAAAACCTACCGGCCCCTTCCACGAGGAACATCATACTGCTGGGATCTCCCAGAGCGTGTTTCTATGAAAGGTACCATACCAGGCATCAGTATATCCCTGATGTGAACCTAAAACAGGATCAGCAAAATGAATAAACTGTGTACCTCAAGGAGGTTGGAGCTCTTACTCCTATTTCATCACCATCTGAAACTTCCCCATCCATTTCGGTCTGTTCCGAAACCTCTTCAATAAATCCATTGGAGCAAAAGGGGCAAGTGAAGGACTGAAACGCCAAAGAGACGGTGAATAATCTTCAGAAAGACGAGCATACATTGGACTTACTGAAGATGCAGATTGGAAACGTTTATTGCACAAATGGCAATAAAATCTCAAGGCATCTACTGCAGCTTCAGCCATATTGAGGTCGGAAATCGTTTGTTTTCAGTGATTTGCGTAATAATTCTTAATTTGTCATCAGAAAAATATACAATTTATTATCAATCCTGCCGTTTTCTTCATTTTTTACTTTGACCTCCAGTATGTGTTGTATTGTAAAGTCGGTTCAATTCAAATGTCAAGTCAATTTTTTCCAAATTTGAGAGGCTAACTTATTTCGAATTCTATGTTCCCCCCACAATGTTGTCAGATGATATTGAAGGGATTCCTGTAGTAGGAATTATTTTGCAAAATTTAACGATGAATTCAGAAAATTTTCCGTTCAGTTTCCTATATATTTTTATAGTGAGTATATAAATGCGTAATATCCCAATTATTCCCAGAACTCAAAGTTTCCAGCGGATGTTTTCAATATTTTTATATGGAATTAACTGATTTTCAATCAATCTGGCAACAGTGTCTCGTTCAATCCAAAAAAAGACCTAAAACTTCTTTTTTCTATATGGCAAATGAAAAGCCAATGAATTAACTGATTCTCTTCTATCATCTTACGTCAAGCAATGTTTCTCCATCATTTTCTAAAATAGTGAATATCAACAGTAGGTCCTAGGGGCAGTGTCCACACCTATTATTTATTCTGTGGTTATGACATTTGACCTTCTATGATGCGTCATCTATTCATGACAAATTGTCAATTATTGAGTTATGTTTATTTGTAATATATTCAGCATGTTTTTATTAAATTAAATAATAACGATTAAAGTGAAAAAAAAATTTGTTATGGATACGAAAACTTCCTTTTGTGTTCTCACCCTACTTTTAAACATTTGCTTGGTTTTTGGAGGTGAGTAGTAATTTTCCTCAGAATGGAAACTAATGGACAGTTTTCAGCTCACTGAATGTATTTAATTAATAAATGGAAAATGGATATCTCCTTGAATTAAATTATTAATGTTTGCTTTCAATATACCAATGAACTCAGGTGAAAAAAATCCACAGTTGATTTTCCCAGCAGTTCAGCAGATTTCCAACTTGTACTAAATCATTTTCAAGCCAACTATTTAAATTTTTTTATCAATAGATTTTTCAAGAATTACACAATATTGTACCGTTTTAAGCTATATTTTCCGAAGAGAAACCTAAATATCAATGAAATGAGTCATTCTTTAAGTACCCATCACTAATGTATCATTAAATTTATGTGTCATTTAATATGTTTTCCAGATTTTTATTCCGAAGATGAATGTAACATTGCATTATCAGAGAGAGCTGTTGTTACAGCTACCTCATATATGTCGGAAAGAGGACCTGAGAATATAAACATCTATGGTAAACAAACCTAGCATTAGGAAATGAAATTTCTGCACTTGGCTGTGTAGTTGTGTAATTTTGCTTTTATAAATGAATTTATTTAGCTTAAATCTGATCTATACTAACTCTTTTGTTCAGTAGAAGCATTCATGTTTTGTAATATTAGAAATTTCCAAAATTAGTATAATAAACAAGTCGGTGGGGTTTAGATGAATTGAATGAGTACAAAATTGTAGTGAATATTTGAAATTATTTCGGTCTCATTAAGATCGTTCCTATAGTTTTATTGAAGTTATCCGAGGAGTATTTGAATGTCAATATCCTGAGTTTTTTAAACGAGAAGTCAATATGCTTGATTATTGACAAAACTGGTGAAGGTTACCTAGGAATATTGCAGGTATTGATGAATCTTTGGTTGTTATGGTTTTTCATTGCAGATATATTGGCCTATATGTCGTTTGATTACATTGATTTTTTATTATAATTTATTATAGTCTGATTTTCCTTTCGATATTGTATCATTATCTTCTATAAGTTTTAAAGAAAATTATATTGGTAACTCATGAATATCAATTACTTGGAAGAGTTACTGTAGATTAAAAAAAAAGTAACAAATTGGCCACATTTTCATCAGAAAATATTCATTATGGTTCAGGAGGAGACAAATAAAACTGAATGAAACACCCGGTATATTGTTTCTTGAAAAATTTCGATCGTTTTATTGATTACCAAAATTATCCAAAAAGCAATAAAATTTATTTCAATATTTGAATAGAATTATGTAATTTAATCACGTTTTCACAATTTGAAAAAGAAATTGAAACATTAAAAAAAAATTGTTAACATCATCACGAAGTCTACTTTTCCTCATTAACAAAGGGTGCACAGATTTTGAGCTATATAGAAATACATAAGTAAAAAATCCTGTATGGAATGAGTATTTTAAAGATATGACTTGAAAAGGTTCAAATGCTTGGACTGCAAAGGACAATGACTTCGATCAGCAACTGATCTTTGATCTGGGGCAGATAATGAACATAACAGGAATAACTACTAGAGGTAGGCCGTTTGCCAACGAATACGTCATGGAGTATAGCATTAGCTACGGAACCAATGGTTTGGACTATGCCGACTATAAAGAACCAGGCGGTAATACCATGGTGAGAAAATACCCATTCCTGTTTGAAATAATTCCGGGATACCCAGTCATTTCTCAAAATTGATACAAAGAGACATTTCTCATAGGACGAAATTTGTTATTAAGAATTGATATGAAAACATAGCGGTTCTTATTTTACTTTTTCTCTATTCTTTTTTCTTATTTTTCCAAGCATGGCCAATACTTAAGTTTAGAGGTGGTAGGTTTTAGCTATTGCATGTTCATTGTGACTAAGCACAAATCATTATAGACTTGTTATCATTGTAGAATTTTGTAGTTTTTGAAATAAATTCTCTTCATTAACTGATCCATATTTCATTAATCTAGAAATAGCAATGGTTTTCAACGTTTCTTTGTCAGTTGAAAATTGAGAAAAAAACTCTTTATTAAAATTATATCATCAGTATTGCATGAGATCGTTTTTTGTGGAGGAAATCAATTATTTGCTCTGGTCCTTATTGGGTGTATGACTTTCTACAATCAAACAAATCAATAAATATATCAATATGTATAAAAGAAAAACTAATTTTCCCCCGAAATTCCATCAAATATCGTGTCTTGAAATTCGGGATCACCACAGTCGCCCATGGGAATATTGACTAGGGACTGTATAGGAAACGAGATTTTCACACAAAAAAGATCGAATTTCTTTCATGAATGGTTGATAAACCCTGCCATCGTGAATAATCACAAAATTGCTCGAATAGCACACTTCTCAAAATCGTATAAAGTACTTAATATATCGATTACCGCTTTGGACGTCAGCCCTTAGGCTCCGTTTATATCCATTCTGTATCTGGAAGATTGTACACCAAAAAAAGATCGCGGAAAGATCAATTTAAAACAAATTTGAAGCAAAACTGATGAAACATTAAGATTTTCGAAGTGAGGCATGTATCTCTCGGGCAGGGTATAAAAGTGTCTTTAACAGGACTCCCTGTACATATGGGGGGACGAACCCCCCAAACTTTCCTCTTCCACTGCACAACTAACAAAGCTTAATATTAACCGTAACCCAGGTAGATCGGCTTGGTCGCCTACGGAGAACACCATGTATAATTACCTCACCTGGGACCTGGGAGGTCGCTTCCAAATAACCTCAATCGAAACTAAGGGCTTGGCTGGTTCGGGTGAATTCGTGACGGAGTACATGGTGCAGTATTCCGACGATGGTGAAGGCTGGAAGATATTCACGGATCCCCAGGGAAACGCTGAGGTGCTTTGACTTTCAAAATATCATCAATAGCTGAATAATTTCAGGAGTTGTAGGCTCTTTTTACCTTTTCTGTACATAAGCTGAGTTTAACTTGGAAGATTTTCCTACTAATATTCTATTGGTTTGCAGAAATCTATATTTTTCGGTAATTTGTAAAGCACCTTTCACTTTTTTACAGTCTAACCTTAAATTATTCCAATTTTCCTTTGATTTTTGACGAATATTTTGTAAATATTGTCTTCAATTAAATTTTCTATTAATCGTTCTACGAGATTTTTTTTTCATTCAATATTTCTGTTTTTCGTTTATTCAAAATGAAGTCTTGTAGGCGCTATCGACTTTATAGACTGTTGTTCTAGAACAACAATTTTCTTTGAACCTGCAGCATTTTGTGAATAATTTTTAGGTCTTCAGAGGAAATACAGATGACGATTCGTTCACTCAAAACAGTTTCGAAATACCTATAATAGCCCAATGGGTGAGGATAAATCCCATAAGGTGGAGAAATAGGATCTCCATGAGGGTCGAACTTTTCGGTTGCGAATACGGTAAGTGGCATATCTTAAGAGCCTTATTTGGGAGAATTATCGTTCGAATGCTTCTTATTTAGACGCCGACGATATGTACTTCAACGGGACCGCCCTGTTGATGTTGAATCTGATACGCGATCCCATTTCGGCCTCTAGGGAGAACATAAGGTTCAGGTTCAAGACGTCGGCAGCGAACGGCATTATCATGTACAGCAGAGGCAGTCAGGGAGATTACATCGCCTTACAAATGAGAGACAACCAGCTTCTACTGAACATAGATCTAGGTACGATGAGAACAAATTAGCAATTAATTTGTTGAACAAGAGACGACAAATTTTGGTTGCTTTATTGTCGATTTTTTTTTATTGTTTCAATTTTATCTCATTTTTTATCAATAGACACTTATCGAGGTTTAGGATTTAATCTACAGTTTTGTCTACGGTGCAATTGGCCCTTATTGTCGAAAAGTTTGTAAACGTTTTTTATATTTCATTGTTCCTATTTTATCTCACTTTTTAACAGTTTAATAGTTTTTTCGTTGTAGAGTTGATAAAAACAAATAACCATTGGATTTGTTTAAGGAGAGACATATTGCCTCTTTATTGTCCAAAAATTCGTAAATGTTTTCTATATTTTATTGTTTCTATTTTATCTCACTTTTTAACAGCGTAGTTTTTTCGTTGTAGTTGATAAAAACAAATAACCGTTGAATTTGTTTAGGGAGGTACATACATCAGGGTCTTTTAAAATGGATATTTTCTGAGTTAATATCTACTTTAGGGCAAGGGTGTGATGCATACACTCACATTATTTTTTAACGTAGATTCAATATCTGCCATAAAAAAATGGGGTTCTAATTTGAAAAAATTGATTTTTCACGATTTTGTCATCCCTAACTTTGAAAGCGATTTTTTCACCCTCTGTATCATGAATCGCGATTTCGATTTTCAAAGTGGATACATCAATCTTACATCTTGAAAAATCCCAAAAATGATTTTCCATCCAAAAACCTCGGAGTTATTCTTGTTTCAGCGGAGCTCTATTTTGGATTTTTTTTTCGAATTTTCCCGCTCAGAGAATTTTCCAACCAAAACTGAAAAATGTTACATCAAAATAACTTGAAATTTTCTAAGGAATCTATTTCTGCAATAAAAAAAATGGTGTTCTAATTTGAAAAACGGAAGTTGACGTCATTTCCGGAAAAACCGGAGGTGCTCATGCCTTGAAAATATTTTAGATTTCATCAGCATCGTGAAATACTTATAAGTGCTGAATTTCATGAAAATACGTTCAGTTGTTTCCCGTATAAATATGGGTGAGGTTCCTCGTGAAAGACCCTGTATTGTCTCTTTATTGTCGAAAAATTTGTGAATATTTTCGATATTTTATTGTTTTATCTCACTTTTTAACAGCGCAGTTTTTTCGTTGTAGCATCGATAAAAATAAATTACCATTGAATTTGTTTATCAAGAGACAAACTGTGTCTTTATTGTCGAGAAATTTGTAAACGTTTTTTATATTTTATTGTTTCTATTTTATCTCATTTTCGAACAGCGTAGTTTTTTCGTTGTAGGTTCGGGACAGGTCACTAGTTTGAGTATCGGTAGTTTGTTGGACGACAACATTTGGCACGACGTGGTAGTTTCCAGGAATCGCAGAGATATTCTGCTTTCCGTTGATAGAGTTTTTGTTCAGGACAAGATTAAGGGCGAATTCAACAGGCTGAATCTAAATAGAGAGGTGAATGACGAAAATATGGAGTCGTTGTCCAAAAATTATCGTTATCTCCTTTCAGTTCTTCATCGGCGGAGTACCGAACGTGCAGGAAGGTCTGGTGGTGGTTCAAAATTTCACAGGGTGCCTAGAAAACCTCTACCTCAACTCTACGAATTTATTCAAGGACGTCAAGCAAGCCTACCAATACGGAGAAGCTGCGTTCCGCTACGAAAAAGTAAACACTCTTTACTCCTGTCCGGTAAGTCTTCCCTTGACGTTTACTGTCGTGGTGTACTAACTTTTTTTTTTTCGTCGCAGGAACCTCCGATTATTCCGGTTACTTTCCTAACCCAACGGTCGTTTGCGAAATTGACGGGGTATGAAGACATGAAGTCGTTGAACGTTTCCTTCGCCTTCAGGACCTACGAAAGGACCGGTCTGATCTTGTACCACGGCTTTTCTTCCACCGGATACGTTGCAGTAAGTTCGATGCGATTGGCAGGTTCGAGGATGTTCTGACTGTTGATTTCGCAGGTATTTCTCGAAGATGGCAAGTTGAAGGTGGAGTTGGTAACGCGAGAAAGTCCGAGGGTGATCTTCGACAACTACGAAGAGACTTACAACGACGGAAAATGGCACACTCTGGTCTTGACCATCACGACCAATTCTTTGGTCTTGAACCTGGACAATCGGCCGATGAGGACGACGCGTCTGCTTTCGATCAAAACGGGTCCTCTTTACTTTATCGGGGGAGGAATCACTGCCACTATCGGCGCTTCCGGAAGACACATGGCTGGATTCGTAGGGTGAGTATCTTTGACCACAATTGGGATTTTTTTATATTCTTCGGTTTCCAGGTGCATGAGGACGATAGGCATCGACGGCAGCTACAAACTGCCCACCGATTGGCGCAAGGACGAGTTCTGCTGCGAAGGCGAGATCGCCTTCGACGCCTGCCGCATGATCGACCGCTGCAGTCCGAACCCCTGCCAGCACGGCGGCCTCTGCAAGCAGAACGAGTTCGAGTTCTTCTGCGACTGCGAGGGCACAGGTTACGGCGGCGCCGTCTGCCACACCTCCATCAACGCCCTCTCCTGCGAGGCGCACAAGAAGATGCAGGCCGTGGGTCAAAAGGCGGACATCAAGATCGACGTGGACGGCAGCGGGCCCCTGGCGCCGTTCCCCGTCACCTGCGAGTTTTACGCCGACGGCAGAGTGGCCACCGTCCTCAGACACAAGTGAGTCCGTCCGGCAATGTCCCGTTCAACTTGACCGTTTCTCTTTCGCAGCAACCAAGACACGACCCCGGTGGACGGTTTCCAAGAGCCCGGCAGCTTCGTCCAAGACATCCACTACGAGGCCAGCGACGACCAGATCAACGCCCTCGTCAACCTGTCCATCAGCTGTCGCCAGCACCTTCAGTACGCGTGCAAGGGCGCCAGGCTGTTCAACTCGCCCTCCGACGAGATGAACTTCAACCCTTTCTCGTGGTGGGTGTCCCGGCACAACCAGAACATGGACTATTGGGGCGGGGCGCTGCCCAACTCGAGGAAATGCGCGTGCGGCATTATGGGGAGCTGCGTGGACAAGACCAAGTGGTGCAACTGCGACGCGGGGTTGGACACGTGGCAGGTGGACGCCGGTAGGGACTTTTATGATCCACCAACCTAAACGGTCCTTGACCATCTTTCTGTGGCAGGTGACATCGTGGACAAGGAGAACCTCCCGGTGAAGCAGTTGCGGTTCGGCGATACCGGAAACGCGCTGGACGAGAAAGAAGGCAGATACACCCTGGGACCGCTGATCTGCGAGGGCGACGACTTGTTCAACAACGTGGTCACTTTCAGGGTGGATGAGGCCACCATCAACTTGCCCAATTTCGACATGGGACATGGCGGGGATATTTACTTCGAGTTCAGGACCGCGTCTGAGAATGCCGTCCTGTTCCACGCCAAAGGACCTCACGATTACATCAAGTTGACCATCGTGAGCGGGAATCGGCTGCAGTTCCAGTATCAAGCAGGTACTTTTGGTCGTTTTTAACATTGATTTACACGATTCTTTGTACCAGGACCCTCAAACTTCTTTAACACAACCGACCAGCAGTTTGGGAACAAAGGAAGTCTTCGGCGGTTTCAAATACCATCTTACATTCGAGGTGTCGACTAAAACTTCCTCCACAATATTTCTTGCATTGTTCCAGGATCCGGCCCAGTGGCCGTGGTCAGAGAAACCTCCTACAAACTGTCCAACAACGAATGGCACTCGGTGCTGGTGGAGCGGAACCGCAAGGAATCGATGCTGGTGGTGGACGGAGCCCTCAAGGCGGAGGTGCGAGAACCTCCGGGCCCTTTCAGGCCTCTCCACCTCACGTCCGGCCTGGTGATCGGGGCCAACACCGAGTACAGGGACGGATTCACCGGGTGCATTAGGGCCCTGTTGATCAGCGGCGATCACGTCGATCTCAGGAGTTACGCGAGGCAAGGCTCTTTCGGAATATCGGAAGGATGCGTTGGGAAATGCGAGAGTTCGCCTTGTCTGAACAACGGGACGTGTTTCGAACATTACGACAGTTACACGTGCGACTGCAGGTTAGTGATTTGCTTCAAAGGGTTTTTGCAGGATTTTCGGCGAACAGCTGGGCCCATAACCTGTTAGGAAGGAAGTTTTTTGATTTGGGGATAATTCGAACTTTTCTGAAAAAGTCTGATTTGTATAGATATTTTCGCAGTCGTTTCGACAAGTTTGTAATTCTTGTCAATTTTTTTGGAGAATACTGGATTTTCAACTTGTCATCTTTCAAACGAAGACAAATTTTGACATATTGTATCTCGTCTTTCGATTGGTGATAGAAAAAATTTCAAAATCGGCGACTCTCCCTGTATATAAGAAGCTTGGGGCACGTCCTATGGGTAGTGGTTTCTAAATATGGCAGTTTTACGTTCACTGGATTCCATGGAACATAGTTGCTCAAGGTTTCGGTGATATTTTCATTAATTGTTGCGCCCCAAAATTCGGGATCACCACAGTCGCCCCTGGGAATATTGACTAGAAAAGGCATAAGAAACGCTTTTTTCACTGAAAAAATGATAGAATTTCTATTATTGTGAGAGAGGGAGTTCCTAAATTCATTTTTTTCTTGCTCAAATGTTATTGCTGGATTCCCAACTTTGCATCTTTCAAACGAAGGCAAATTTTGAGATATTGTATTTCGTATTTGGATTGGTGATAGGAAAATTCCAAATCGATGACTCTCCCTGTATATAAGAAGCTTAGGGCAAGTCCTATGGGCAGTGGTTTCTGAATATGGCCGTTGTACTTTCATTGGTTTCCATAGAACATAGTCGTCTCAAGGTTTCGGTGATATTTTCATTAATTGTTGCGCCTTGAAATTCGGGGATACCATAGTCGCCCCTGGGAATATTGACTAGAAAAAGTATAAGAAACGCTATTTTCACTGAAGAAATTATAGAATTTCTATTATTGTGAAAGCAAGAGTTCATTTTTCCTTGCTTAAATGGATGAAGACCTATTTGTTGAAGAATGTTAAATCGAAGCCCTTGAAAAATATCGAGTGTTTTTTTTTAATGATAGAACTTTGAATTGAAATAAAACACATTTAAATTAAGATTGAAGACGATTTCTTTCTCAGTTGAAAGATGATTTTATGACATTTATGTTTTAAAAATAATTTCCGGCATATATAAAAAATATAAATCATCTTTCAAATGAGAAATATTGGCTTCAATCTTGATTTAAATGTGTTTTATTTCAATATAAAGTTCTATCACTCTGAAAAAACACCCGATAGAAGAGCAGTTGTAGATTTGGGACCTTTTTTTTAAATTATAAATAGAGTTGACAGGTTGAAAGTCAGGTTATTGGAATGAAAAACCATTCTTAAAGCCTGACCATCAACCTGTCAATTGTATTCATCATTAACAACAAAGGTCTCAAATTTACAACTGTTTTTCTATTTCTGTTCAGGGCTTCATTGATTCAATATTCTTTCACTGATAAGCGAAGTCTTTATCCATGGAAAAATATCATTAAATCGAGGAAAATAAATTAAGGAACTGCTACTCCCACAATAAAAGTCATTCGATTAGTTTTTGTGTGGAAATCTCGTTTCCTGTGTTGCCTCTGGTCAATAATCCCAGGGGCGACTGTGGTATCCCCGAATCGAATTATAGAGAAACTACTTCACGTAGTCTACGATGTTTTTGCTCTCCACGACTAAACCGTTGCCGCATAAAAAAAATTGACAAATATCTCTCAGATGGACCGCCTTCAAAGGGCCGATCTGCGCGGACGAGATCGGCGTCAACATGAAGTCCAGCTCGATGATCAAGTACGACTTCATGGGCTCCTGGAGATCGACCATAGCCGAACACATCAGGGTCGGCTTCACCACCGCCAATCCCAGAGGCTTCCTGCTCGGTTTCTACTCCAACATCTCCAAGGAATACATGACGATCATGGTGTCCAACTCTGGTCATCTGAGGGTGGTCTTCGATTTCGGCTTCGAGAGACAGGAGATCATCTACCCGGAGAAGCATTTCGGCTTGGGTCAGTACCACGACCTGCGGTTGTCGAGGAGGAACTCGGGTTCGACGCTGGTGATGCAGGTGGACAATTACAAGCCGAGAGAGTTTAATTTCAGCATTAAAGCGTCGGCGGACGCGCAGTTCAACAACATACAGTACATGTACATAGGGAGGAACGAGAGCATCAGCGAGGGTTTCGTGGGGTGCATATCGAGGGTGGAGTTCGACGATATTTATCCGTTGAAGTTGCTGTTCCAGCAGGAGGGACCTGGGAACGTCAAGTCGATCGGAGGTGAGTGAGCAAATTTATTGCAGGGATGCAACGTCGTCATGTTGTTCCGGAAGTGTGGCATCGATGTTGAGCGTCGAAAATGACCACCAATCATTTTTAGGTTGGAAAATAAGAATTTACCCTATTGGCGTTCTTAATCGTTTTTGATCTCCGATTTCCTCGAAATCTACTTTGGCACATTGAAGTTTATGGTGCCTTAACTCTGTGCAAATTTGATTCCTTCAGTTTAAACAGTCGGGGCTAAAATAAAGAAAGAATCCTTCTTCTGCATAGATTTTTGTAATTTGTTTTTTAGGTGCCTTAACTGAAGATTACTGCGGTGTTGAGCCTATAACTCACCCTCCTGACATAATCGCAACCAGGCCACCACCCAAGCTCGACGAAGATAAGTTGAGGAGAGCTTACAATAGAACAGATTCTGCAATACTTGGTGGTAAGTTATTCTTTCACAGGTTTATCAAATCGGGTCCCATTGTTATCAATTCAAGATTTCAAATCGAATCTTAAGATAAAACAGCGAAAACAACAAAAACAAAAAATGCGAAAAGAGTAACACAAAAATATTGCCCGGTGAATAAAAAGTGTACATCTTCAAAAACCAATAAAAGATGAAATTTCTTTAATAACTTCGTGTTTTAAATCTTTTTTCTTAACATTCTTTGAAAATGGGGGCAGTACTTGATCGATGTTTTACAGGGGTCCTAGCGGTACTTTTCATAGCTCTCGTGATCTTGTTGATCGTCATCGGAAGGTTCATACACAGGCATAAAGGAGAATATTTAACGCAAGAAGACGCAGGCGCGGAGAGCGCCATGGATCCCGACACTGCCGTAGTGCACGGTACCACCGGGCACCACGTTCAGAAGAGGAAAGAGTGGTTCATTTAGTACATCAGATGCCTTTTAGGGTAGTTAGTTGAAATACCTCGAATAAGTTTGTATATTTAAGTTGGGGTACTTTTTCTCAAGATTTCCAAGTACAGTATTTCGTTAGACTCGATTTAAAACCGTCCATTTTAAGTTAAGTTTTTTATATTTTTGTATTTATACCAAAATTTATTTACATTTTCTCCGTACTAACTTGACCTGTTTTTATAGTCGTATTTTTATTTTGATTTTACGATTTTGGAGTTTTCGCTCACTTTGTTTTTTGAGCACTCGATATTAAACAGGACTGAATTGAATTTGTACTTGAGGCACGTAGGTGCGATAGGTTCGAATTTTTAATGTAAGTGTCAATTCACATTATACATATTTTCCAAGAAATATAACGAGAACAAATTTTATCGTTTTGTTTTTATTCTTTTCCGTTTTCCCCACCTGCCAGAAATGATGAAGAAAAAAGGGTTAGTAGATTCTGTTTTACTGAAAATACTTCGGCAAACAACATGATTGAAAGAATACCACAGAACAATTAATGATTTTAAAAATAGTTATTATAATATTCTCATTTCGAAAATTTTATTTCAGTTTTTTTAACTTGTTGAATTTTTCGAGGTTGAAAAATTTTGATTTCAGTGGCGGTAACGATCATTTTATCATCTTTTATTTTTTCTCTTTGCTTTTCCATAAATATTCTTTATTCAATAAAAGGAATTTCAGTTCAATGAAGTGTGTATATTTTCCTTATATACACGAAAGTGAAAATAAAAAATAGGAGGGCAAGGCAAAATTCAAAAAATATAGGGATAAGTTTTTCGAATTACAAAAAAATGAAATAAAAAAGAAAACAATGAAGAGAAGAGACTTAAAACCGACAAAATTAAAAGCCTTACCTTATTTCGAAGACAATCCAAAAATTCACTTCACTTTTCATATGTTTTTATTTCATAATTCATGATGAAATTGAAAGCTCAAAAATTATTTGGTAACTCAAATCACAAATAACCTAACGCTAGCTGAGATCGCACAATGAATAAGAACATGATAAGTAAGTAAACACTTCAAAAAACTAAAGAAAATCGTTGAATCATCGAACTGAACCATCTAGATGCACATGAGTCATTTTCAGAACATCGGAAACACGAATAGAAAATTGACTTGTTACTATTTTTGAGAGAAAACGAAGTAGCGAAAAAAAATATAAAAGATTTTTTAAATCAAACAATCGTCAATAAAACAACAATGTTTGATAAACTTTATTTTCAAAATAATTCTCCATTTCTATGATAATAAATAAATCGGTTCTAAAGGCTTATAACAATATTGATATGTAAAAAGTTCTCTGACTATAAATACCGATACCTGTCCAATTTATATACACGCAGGTTTTTAATCAATTCCTTTCATACTTGACGTTAACTCTACGAAATAATACAGCTATTCAATTGACATGTGTCTGTATGATTTTTTTTCAATTCACTACAATATGCAGATTGATTATTCAACATAATTGAGTAATAAATCAAAGTAATTTGTCTAGTTAGAAATATTCTTCTACAATGCTGATTTTTCGAGTAATCATATTATTGGTGCTTCAAAATTCTACTGACTTATTTCTATATGTTTGAACGTTGGCAAAATCTTGAAATTTTTCTTGAATTTTTTAAAATTCGTGCGAGAGGTTTTGTTTAAAATTAGCGGGAATTCTCAAATATTGCGCATGCTTTGAACCTCATAGCATCATGATCAGTCCATTTAACAGTCTTGAAATTTAAAGATTAAAAGAGATTTAAAGATTATGCCACAAAATAGACCTGAAAAAAAAAATATGTGGTGGATGAAAAATCAAACAATTTTTTCCGAAAACACTGATACTGTCCATGATAAATAAGAAGATGACTTTGTGATCGATCTTATTGTATCTATGACTCAGTAAAATTGAGCAATTGCTTTGTGCAAAAATACGATCAACAATATGGTACCTAATACCTAATAAATAAGACTTTCCTTCCATCAATTTGCGGAATATTTTACAAGCATCAAACTGATATTTCTCGAAGTTGTAGGTATCATTAGTACTAGGCGATTTGGTCCACAATAACAACATTCTTATTTGCTATAACTCTTCAGTGGCAACGAATTATTTCTATGGTCCGATTGGAACCATAAAATTCCCTTTCGCTTAAGGCATCTGGATCGGAAGCATCTATGCGTTTCTGTAGATTGCTATGTTCATCGAAGCCACCATCATTATCAAAAAAGTGGCTTCGGAATTGGAACGGATTCTGTAGGATTTGTTGCAAGCGTCGGCGTCATTGCAAGTTTGAACACATCCATGGACGTATCTGCAAGAAGATGGACGTGATGGATGGAGATGGAAATGAGGATTGAAGGTCGATGTTTTCACCTGTTGTCGTAGTAGAATGCGCCACAGTGAGACATACGAACGAGCTCTGTATCTGTGGTTAAGGTTCCGCTATCCAAGGCACATCCCCTTATCATTATGGTTTCGTCAGTGTCCTCTGAAAATATGAAGGTCGTATTTTCACCACTTAAAATGAACTGAGGATATTGCCAAACTAGGAGCATATGAAGGACTTCTAGAAGTATCATCTTGTTGAATTTCATCAGTCTAGGGCTTCTAGTTTTGGCGGAAACCCTCGGAGAGACCTACTCTATTTGTGCTACCGTTACAAACGAAGGCTATATAATTTCAACTCTTGGAATAAACTGAGGTTAACGCCAAGCTAGACGTAGATAGAGGACTTCGAGAAGTATCATCTTGTTGAATTTGATCAAGCTAGGGCTTCTAGTTTTGGCGGACACCCGCGGAGAGGCCTACTCTATTTGTGATACCGTTACTTGAACGAGGGCTGTGAAATTTCGACTCTAGAAATAAACCGAGGTTAACGCCAAGCTAGATGTATATAGAGGATCTCTAGAAGAATCAACATGTAAAATTTCATCAATCTAGGGCTTCTAGTTTTGGCGGAAACCCTCGGAGAGACCTACTCTATTTGTGCTACCGTTACAAACGAAGGCTATATAATTTCAACTCTTGGAATGAACTGAGGTTAACGCCAAGCTATATGTAGATAGAGGACTTCTAGAAGTATCATCTTGTTGAATTTCATCAATCTAGGGCTTCTAGTTTTGGCGGACACCCGCGGAGAGACCTACTCTATTTGAGCTACCGTTACTCAAACGAGGGCTGTAAAATTTCAACTCTTGAAATAAACTGAGGTTAACGCCAAGCTAGACGTAGATAGAGGACCTCTAGAAGAATCAACATGTAAAATTTCATCAATCTAGGGCTTCTAGTTTTGGCGGACACCCGCGGAGAGACCTACTCTATTTGTGCTACCGTTACTTAACCGAGGGCTATGAAATTTCAACTCTTGAAATGAACTGATGTTAAAGCCAAGCTAGACGTAGATAGAGGACCTCTAGAAGAATCAACATGTGGAATTTCATCAATATATATAGGGCTTCTAGTTTTGGCGGACACCCGCGGAGAGACCTACTCTATTTGTGATACCGTTACTTAAACGAGGGCTGTGAAATTTCGGCTCTAGAAATAAACTGAGGTTAACGCCAAGCTAGATGTATATAGAGGACCTCTAGAAGAATCAACATGTAAAATTTCATCAATCTAGGGCTTCTAGTTTTGGCGGAAACCCCGGAGGGACCTACTATATTTGTGCTACCCTTACTTAAAAGAAGGCTATATAATTTCAACTCTTGGAATGAACTGAGGTTAACGCCAAGCTATATGTAGATAGAGGACTTCTAGAAGTATCATCTTGTTGAATTTCATCAATCCCTAGCTTCTAGTTTTGGCGGACACCCGCGGTGAGACCTACTCTATTTGAGCTACCGTTACTCAAACGAGGGCTGTAAAATTTCAACTCTTGAAATAAACTGAGGTTAACGCCAAGCTAGACGTAGATAGAGGACCTCTAGAAGAATCAACATGTAAAATTTCATCAATCTAGGGCTTCTAGTTTTGGCGGACACCCGCGGAGAGACCTACTCTATTTGTGCTACCGTTACTTAACCGAGGGCTATGAAATTTCAACTCTTGAAATGAACTGATGTTAAAGCCAAGCTAGACGTAGATAGAGGACCTCTAGAAGAATCAACATGTGGAATTTCATCAATATATATAGGGCTTCTAGTTTTGGCGGACACCCGCGGAGAGACCTACTCTATTTGTGATACCGTTACTTAAACGAGGGCTGTGAAATTTCGGCTCTAGAAATAAACTGAGGTTAACGCCAAGCTAGATGTATATAGAGGACCTCTAGAAGAATCAACATGTAAAATTTCATCAATCTAGGGCTTCTAGTTTTGGCGGAAACCCTCGGAGAGACCTACTCTATTTGTGCTACCGTTACAAACGAAGGCTATATAATTTCAACTCTTGGAATGAACTGAGGTTAACGCCAAGCTATATGTAGATAGAGGACTTCTAGAAGTATCATCTTGTTGAATTTCATCAATCTAGGGCTTCTAGTTTTGGCGGACACCCGCGGAGAGACCTACTCTATTTGAGCTACCGTTACTCAAACGAGGGCTGTAAAATTTCAACTCTTGAAATAAACTGAGGTTAACGCCAAGCTAGACGTAGATAGAGGACCTCTAGAAGAATCAACATGTAAAATTTCATCAATCTAGGGCTTCTAGTTTTGGCGGACACCCGCGGAGAGACCTACTCTATTTGTGCTACCGTTACTTAACCGAGGGCTATGAAATTTCAACTCTTGAAATGAACTGATGTTAAAGCCAAGCTAGACGTAGATAGAGGACCTCTAGAAGAATCAACATGTGGAATTTCATCAATATATATAGGGCTTCTAGTTTTGGCGGACACCCGCGGAGAGACCTACTCTATTTGTGATACCGTTACTTAAACGAGGGCTGTGAAATTTCGGCTCTAGAAATAAACTGAGGTTAACGCCAAGCTAGATGTATATAGAGGACCTCTAGAAGAATCAACATGTAAAATTTCATCAATCTAGGGCTTCTAGTTTTGGCGGAAACCCTCGGAGAGACCTACTCTATTTGTGCTACCGTTACAAACGAAGGCTATATAATTTCAACTCTTGGAATGAACTGAGGTTAACGCCAAGCTATATGTAGATAGAGGACTTCTAGAAGTATCATCTTGTTGAATTTCATCAATCTAGGGCTTCTAGTTTTGGCGGACACCCGCGGAGAGACCTACTCTATTTGAGCTACCGTTACTCAAACGAGGGCTGTAAAATTTCAACTCTTGAAATAAACTGAGGTTAACGCCAAGCTAGACGTAGATAGAGGACCTCTAGAAGAATCAACATGTAAAATTTCATCAATCTAGGGCTTCTAGTTTTGGCGGACACCCGCGGAGAGACCTACTCTATTTGTGCTACCGTTACTTAACCGAGGGCTATGAAATTTCAACTCTTGAAATGAACTGATGTTAAAGCCAAGCTAGACGTAGATAGAGGACCTCTAGAAGAATCAACATGTGGAATTTCATCAATATATATAGGGCTTCTAGTTTTGGCGGACACCCGCGGAGAGACCTACTCTATTTGTGATACCGTTACTTAAACGAGGGCTGTGAAATTTCGGCTCTAGAAATAAACTGAGGTTAACGCCAAGCTAGATGTATATAGAGGACCTCTAGAAGAATCAACATGTAAAATTTCATCAATCTAGGGCTTCTAGTTTTGGCGGAAACCCCGGAGGGACCTACTATATTTGTGCTACCCTTACTTAAAAGAAGGCTATATAATTTCAACTCTTGGAATGAACTGAGGTTAACGCCAAGCTATATGTAGATAGAGGACTTCTAGAAGTATCATCTTGTTGAATTTCATCAATCTAGGGCTTCTAGTTTTGGCGGACACCCGCGGTGAGACCTACTCTATTTGAGCTACCGTTACTCAAACGAGGGCTGTAAAATTTCAACTCTTGAAATGAACTGAGGTTAACGCCAAGCTAGATGTAGATAGAAGAGGACCTCTAGAAGAATCAACATGTGAAATTTCATCAATATAGGGCTTCTAGTTTTGGCGGACACCCGCGGAGAGACCGATTTTTTTAAGCTAGAAGTACAAATTATATTGCAGAAAAGTGAATTTTAGGCCATTTCTAGTCGTCCGAATGCTTTGAAATTTGGCTGGTGTTCATAGTTCCACTGACAATAGATTTTGAAATCGTTCTCAGATGAAAAAAGAAAATGGCTGCTCTAATATGGCGGACGAGAAATGATTTTGATCCTATTTCATTGAAAATAAACTCGACAGCAGTTGAGGATATTGAAATCTTTGCCGATCTTCTGTTTCATTTTATCTACATAAATATAAGAAAAATGGAATCATTCATTCAACAATTGTTTACAGAATGTCCCATTTAAAAAACTAATCCGCGAATTTGATTTTACCAAAATCCTGCGAACAAAATAATTCAGCGTCTTGCATTTATGCGGAAATCAGAGGCTTTTTGAGACTTCCCAATGCAGTTATCCAACGCCAATTTGAGAAGATCGAAGATGAAAGGAAGGATAAGCGTCAAGAAAATTAATAAATTCACTTTCATTCCCTGACCTCCAACCAATAAAGCTTTTAATAACGATGCTCGTCTCTTTCCTGTTATGAATTCATGAAAACACACCGAAACAAGCGAGAAAATATTGCAACTCCGATGGCAGAAGCGAATTCCCAGCCCCTGTTTCGTAATTGAATCGAAACAATGAACGAAATAGCTTCGGTGAGAATTAACTAACTAATTATATACGTCGAAGAGATAAATATCAATTGGACTCGCTATTGCACGCCTGTCCTGTAGAACAGTCTGAGGAACAGAAGAAGGCGTTATTGCGATAATCGGAGTAAGTTAAATCTTGTCGAAGAGATTGAATATCCGTTAAGAAAATTGCTACTGTGGATCAACCAACAAACAAGTACCCAGTGGCTGTTAGGAAATGCTGACTGGACTCTTTGGATCTCCCGAATTTGAAGTCGACAAAAAGAGCCAATTCCAATAAATTAATAATCAACCTTCGTATGCAATTCTCAATACCTGGAGAAGAATTTATGATCTTATTATACTCGACAAGTGCACGCAAATGAGTCTCCAGTCCATAAATGCTATTGAACCAATAGAAGACATAATAAATACGAACATCTAATGAAGAATAGTGATTTATGAACACTTCGCTTTCTATTGCGGTAAAAACATTTGCTAATATCGTCTTAAAAACTCGATAACATCGATGTGATCCAATGGTAAAGTTTATTAAGATTCTGATCTGATTTTTCATTTCGAAATGAAAGGCAATAGTAGATCGAGATGTTAAAATGTCGATTATCTTTGAAGATTTCAAAAATTGAGATAGTTTTACTCAATAGTGAATTACCAACAACCTTGATATTGAGATTGTCGGTTGATTATCCCAACTGAAAAAGAGCAACCCTTCATAACTATTTCTTTGGGAAACTTGTTCCATTTGAAAAATTGAACTCTCAAAAATCATAAGTAATAACTCCTTTAATGTTCAATATTCCTGTATAAGTTACCAGGAAAACACGTAATATGTAATAAGTTCTCTTCAAAACTTAATAGAATTCGAATTTCAAAATCAGGTTGAAAAAAATTGTCAATCAATGTCTCATGAAAATTTCTCAACTTTTAGACGAAAATATGAAGGAATAGGCAGCGTGTGCTCTCACCAAAAGTCCCTGTAATCTTGACACAAGAAGTGGCAGGAAAAACACCATCCCTTCCCTTCCTGCCCCCCATACAGGGTGATTCATATATATCCACAGTAAAATTGTTATGAAATGGATCTTCACAAGGGGGATAATCCTTGTTCATGGATATACACTTGAAACAATCTATACCATGCGCTGCAACAGAAAACAGTTGGCAAAACCCATCGAAAATATGACGAATCTTACCAGTTTCCAGTCCCAAAAACCACAGGAAAATCCCGAAAAAGAGCATTTTAAGACAGAGAAGATTAAGTGGAGATTGTATTTATTTTCTTCCCACCCATTTTCATAGGGAAATATGTGTGGAAAACTCGTGTTTCTGTGTGTGACATCAATTCTCTGAAATTAGGTGAGAAACCCTACGGCGCAAAAGGAAAATTATTGATTTGTCTTTGGGGTAGATCAATACGTCTGTGGTTTAAATTGCGACCTTCGCAACTGTCAAGTTGTTGAGTTACGCTTGGGAACCTTGCCATACTGAAATGATGTGGGTATACACGGTGAATCTCGAAAACTGCCAAACAAATTTGGTGAATTTTGAGGTTATATGTGATATCTTGAAAATGCGCATGAAAATTCCGTAGGAGACTCCTTACTCCTTTAAACCAAACGATATTCAGCGTGTTTCACTTTTCCTGCATAGAAGTTAGAAATTATGAACCGAATTTCAGTAAAATTGTTTTGTTCCATAATACCTCACTTAGTTCACCTTTATTCAAAATCTTTTGGTCCTTTTTACAAGGGCTTTCTTCGAAGGTATTCGGCATTATGGAAAACGATAATTTTTTTAAATTCTTGATCATAACTCAAAATCAAGAATTGAAAGACAGGTTCTGTTTTCGAATTTGGATTAGTAAGGAAAAAAGAGCCAGAAAATGTTTCAAATATTTTCTTCTAGCTTTCATAGCTCTCGAGATATCCTCACTAAACAACGAATTTTGCTAATTCTTGTTGAAAAGTCAAGAATGCAATAAATCAAGTCTTGAATTACAACCAATTCGAAACACCTTTTGAACACTAATCGAATCAATAGAAGGACCTTCGTTGCATCCAAATAACCGCGAAAAGGTCGAGATGAGCGGTCAATTAAGGAATGCACAAACGAAATCTAAGATCGTGCCCTTGATCGGCTTCTAAGAAATCGAGATAAAGCTAATTACTGCTAATTTAAGAATTGGTTGTTGCAACCAGAGGAATCGGTCAAAAACAGGTGGATTGATGAGCACCTGGCATGCAAAGAAAGAAAGACTCTGTTTAATTGCAAGGTAACAATGGATGTAGGTATAGTGTGGACCACAAGTGGTGTGTATCTTCTATCTAAATTTTGATACTGTGGGAAATTAATGTTGAGTTTATTCTTCTTAATTTGAGAAAATATTTCCTCATTTTGTTAAATTATAAGTTGAGAGTAAATGCACTCGATAAGGAGACGAGCGAGAGTTTTTCTCGGCAATTTTTTCATATAGAAATGTTCCTGGAGAATCTGAAGATGTTGAATAAGGAAGGTCTTCAATCCATTCGAACTCATTTTAAAATTGAAGCAATAGAAGTATGTTTCTGTGGAATAATTGGTTTGTGGTTGTGGCCTGGCTACCCAGGCAGCCAGACCTTACACCGGCAGATTTTAGTCCCCTCACCCATCGAACATCCTTTATCGAACGGAATCTGATGAAGATCAAGAGAAGCTTCTTCATTTAGAGATAGTGAGACTGTGAACTTTAACTCAGGCACATCTCTAGATACAATTCTTTGGCCTTTGTTGACTACGCGTGTGAACGTTGTGAAAGGTCGTTCATGGGTAAAGAAACTGCAACATCGGATGTGCAGGAGAGAGAGCACTTTTCGGATCATCATCTGCAGACTCTTCAGTTGTTGACTTGCCGCCAGATTTGAAAGTGCTTGTCGCGGTAACAATAGGTGAGAATTTTTTGTCGTCGCGAGTAATACGAATTGGATTTCCGAGGTAAGTGCTCTTCATTATTTATTATATGCGTCTTTGTTTGGTAACGATAGGCTCATTTTTTTTTTAAACATGTAGGTATATTTTTCTCGTGTGGCGAATTATATAAAAATATTGGGGCTTAGAACAATGGGTGTATGAGAAACTGGGGAAATTCTCTCTGCTAAAGTGGTTGAAAGCTTCACATACTAGGTTAATCCAAAAGTATTGAAAAGGAAAATTAAACAACTTGAATTCATAAGTCAAAATAATTTTATTCGTCTGTGTAATCTCCTATTAGGACTATTATTACATTCGCAGTTGTTTTACAGTTTATTTATCCAATTTTTGAAGTGTTGAAGGGGTAACCTATCAGAAACCCAGAAACTACAAACTTCTGAGCATTTGTGTTCTTTTTAGACTTTTTTACTGTGTCCTTACGCCACCTTTGGCACAGCACTGTTAATTTTTGACCCATAAGTTATGGTGGCTCACAGGAAAATTACTTTCCTAGCCTCGGGATTGAACTCGGATCTTCCGGGCCCTAGAATAACGCCCTAACCATTGAGCTAGTAGCACTTTTTATAGTAGATATCACCTCTTCATTTGATGAAGAAAGCTTTGGTCGTAAGAGTTTTTTTGAGATTTGTCAGGAGTCTGAAGGAACCAGATATTCACACCTTTATAAGAAGATATAACTTTCGGAAATTTACTGATACTTCTGTCAAAATTTAACGCCATTAGACAATCAACAATGCCAACCATCATCTGTCAAATATTCTCCTTTGCTAACTTTTGGAAACTCTTACCTATATGAACTATTCTTTCGTAAGTTATGGGAAATTATTTTCTAAGAAATTGAAAAATATGACTTCTTGAATAACCTGTATATCTTGGTTCTTTGGAAAGGGAGATATAAAAACGATTGGAGTTAAACTGATGTGGATTATTTTCCCATGGTATTCGAATAGTGAACGTTCATAACAGCGTTTATGCAATATTAAATTCGGGGAAATTGAATGAAATAGGGTCAAGAATTCTCCGAAGTATAATTGGCAGAGAAAACAATTAAATCCATTCAATTTTGAAATGATTTTCAGAAGATTCCATTGGATAAAATGGCCAGGGAAATTTCTTACGATTTTTGAATGAGATCGACAGTTTTTCGAATTCTTCTGCTTACGAATTGAAAAGAATGTATAGGATAGATTAGCATTCGAGAAATCACTCGGAAAAACTCATGATTTTCATTGATTTTTTGAACTGAAAATGCGAATCTTTCTGTCAGCCTCGAGTTTCTGATTTCACGCAGTGCTTTATGAGACCCTTTTCTTCGAACAAAAGCTGTTAAGATGATTATTTCCGAATCCTGCTTAATTGAGGTTGAATTTATCATCATTTCTGGCATCAGTTTGTGACAGAACATAAACTTCATATTCTTATCAGAGAAATCTCTTTAATCCATAGAATTTTCGTACCAATATTATGAATTCGAAATGTTAAAATGCGATCTTAGCTGTTAACTTCTTCAAAGCACTAACGAACTTTGTAGTTGGTTTCAAAGCAAGTTATTCACGAAATAATCTACCTGTATGAATCATAGGTTCGACTTGATCCAAATATCAAAATACTTTTGGCATGACTTTGCTTTTTGGCAAATGATTTCAGGCAGTCTAAGGCTTCAAGTAAATTTCTATAAATTTATGGATCTAGTACTTAAAAACAACCAACAGGAAATATTCTCCAATTGTGTCCATACGAAACACTTTCGTTTCCCATAGATCCCATCAATTTCCCATAGATCTAAACATGCTCCATTCCTATTCCATCTTCAATATGATACATATTTGGAGTGATTACAACACCGCTTCTCAAGATTCGTGAGGAACCACCTTACGCAACCATAACCCATATGGTGTTCATCACCGTCTTCTGAAGAAACCGACTGGCTACTGCTGACATAACCGGAAGAGACAGCAAGACGAATCTTCTTTAATGTAAATTGTGAAGACGGTCATCATGAAAGCTTAGCTGCAGGCGAATTTCTAACAACAATGAGTCTGTGTTTTTAGCGACTGATGATTGAATGATATGGGGATCTTGTGCATAATACTTCTTATTGTTTGGTACTGATTTGCCCTTTAAACTTTCTCCCAGATATTGATTGAGTGGTCCATATCAAAATCGCTGGCATTTTGTGATGTGATGGATATTGTTTCTGGACCTGACACTAATGAAATAGTGTAGGTGAATGTTATGAGTGTAACGACCATCAGTGAGATGGATTGTTGCAGAATCGTTAATAATGAGGACCAGAAATTAATTAAGTTGAGTGCGAAATATAGAGTATGCGATGAGAAGTAGCTTTTAATCAGCATGAAAACTCGAATTGAAGGAAGATGATCTTTCGTGGGCTCCAATCAATGAATTCGAATGAATAAACATCAAATAAAATACAGAATAATGGGAATATTGGGATGAAATTTCTGCGGGTTTTCTTCAGTTTGAGCAATGGAACGTCTTTAAAATACATAATTTGTTGGATGTTCTGAAACAACATATCAATCAATCGAAATGAAGCAGATATGTTCTAGTACCTAATTCCAAAAAATTGAATTGTGTCAAGGTCGTCTCAATACATCTGCTTACAAATTGAAAGGATTACATAATTTTTGGCAATTACCTACTCTCTCATCATGAGATACTAAAAATGGATTAGATGATCTTCTAACTATTCCATCAACATGATGTGCAATTAAAAATTTGTATCTGCCTTTCGCATATATCCGAATTTCAAATGAGATCATGATTTTAGAACCCTCTAATTTATCTATTTATACTGTCAAATCATCCGAATTTTTGGATGATCGGTAGATCACGAGAGAGGTATATAATTTATAGTTGCTTCGAATTTTTCAATGTGTGTCAGACATTCTAATAACCATCATCACTTTCCAGACTGTTACACATCTCTCAAACATCAATATTAATTAAACTGTGTATATGAATCTATCGGATTCTTTGTATCAAGTCATGCAATATTCATGAGATAAGTTCAGTTTATGTGGGACGAAATTTAATAACCAGAGGATTGTCAAGAAAAATTAACAATATCTAATTTCAAAAACACACATTGTCAAAGTTAGACGATTTGATATGATTTGGAATTAAGGAAAATGCTCTAAATTCATTGTGATAGGAAATTCATTTGGTTTAAAATGCTGAAAATACAGTGAGTTATACCGTTTAGGGATCTCAATGAGACAAGCATTTTTTTTCTCAATTTGACACTCAGATAACCATTTCAATTCTACTCCACGTTAAGTAAAACTCAGGAAAAGACATAAAATTTTCTATAGATCCTTGTTAAAAATGGACTATGAATGCGCCCCAAAAATCATTGTTCACAATCTTTAGCACATGTATCCAGGAATACTATCCAGAAAATAGATTGAGATTATTTCATCATTTGGAGCCTGGCCACTAAAAAGAGTTTTTATTTTCTGAACCACCAGAAAGTCTTCTACCCGCAGATACCATATTATCCATTTTGTACCCAACACCCTGTATATATTTCCGAATAAATTCGGTTTACTGGGGAGAAAACACCAATTAATTCAATATCTTTAACTTTTAACGAGCAATTTTTTTGGATACTGGAAATATTTTGTTTCGATTTATATTTTCTTCAATTTTAAAACATATGTCATTGAGAAATGTAATGTGTATTTCTTTAGATGGCTTTAAATAAGGAAGGTCTATGTTTCTGTTTGAGTATAATTCAATTAAGATCCGTATACGTATTTTCGCAGATATAATTCAAGTTCATGGATGCCATCGGAAATAATACAATCAAGATAAACGTTTGATTGGCTCAATAAATTTCGCAATGTATGTAGGTCAGGTTCTCTTCACTTTCAAGATTGTTACATATATCTGATGCGTTCACCTATCTCCGTCAACAAATTGTTCAATTCGACATTTTCAATAACTATTTCAGTTGTTTTACTCAATATCACCTCGAAAATTTATGGCTGATTTTCTCTCATTGTCCACAGATTGTTTTGGAAAATATTCGAGTAGGTAATATTTCTTGAAACTGTCAGACACAATATGAGAGATGGCATTTATGTGAACCTTTCCCATTTAAAAAGTTTAGATGACATCATTGACATTATGATGTGTTAAAGAATGCAAGATACTATCCCTAGTTGATATTGATAGTGAAACAAGAATGATGAATTGCCCATTACTTAATAGAAAATAACTATTATTTAGAAACTCATAATTGTTACATTAATTCTCTCATTATATCCAGAAAATATATCACCAGCGTTTTTCGTTTTGAAAAACACCATAAAATGGGGAATTTATTGATTAATGAAAAACTTCGATTTTACGAAAATTAGAATGTGTCACTGAATAAAGAATTTTGCCCACTCTCTACAAAAAACTCAAAGTTCTTTCATAAGAAGAGCTGATTTAATGCATTTAAGGAAAAAAAATTAAATTTGCATTCTTGTTCGATGAGAATTTTTAAGACGGCATTGAGTTATTTGGAAAGGATGCCACATTTACCATGACTTTCAGCTTCACAGATGTCTGATGATAGGTCAATTTAGATAAATACATATATAAAATCAACTCTGTTTTTACGCATGACTGACTTGTTCCGACTCGTGAAGTTGTTCATTGATCGCTCGTGATTACAACTATTTGTGGGAACTCTGTTTTCAAGGATGAGATCCTTTAAAAGATTAATTATTCCCATCGACTGTACCTAGATACGTTTAATTGAAATATTTCATGGAAAATCATTCATTACTTAGTACCACTTTTTTATCAACATCTCACTCCAACTATTTTGGTTTCAAAAGTTACGTATTCCCAGTACCTCCTTTATCGACGCCCCTGTGTCCCCACACCTTGTAGATTCCAATTTTAATTTTTTACCAGTCGTAAAAACGAAAGCTCATGAAATAATTGACTCAAAAAAATTATATCTGGGATATTCTCAGTCAAATAACACGAAATCATTTGTGATTTATGGACCATAAATATGCAGATCTGGTATAGCTACTCGGAGTTAATGAAACCGCTAATAACGTTCGGCACAAATAGAGCAACGAAATTTTCATTGAAGAGGAACAAAGAGTTTGGCAATATCCATATATTAGCACCAATTCTGAAGAATTCAATACACGGCAAGATCAGTTGAGAAATTTGAGTTTATGAGGTGATCTGATGAGTTTCTTTCCGCATCCGTGGATCTGGTACAGTTCCCGTATATCTCTCACAATAATCACCCAGATACTCGACCAGGGTTGCCGAATTTCATTGCTTATTCGAAATTTTCTGAGTAAAAAAATCAAGAGACCTCCTCTCGAGAAAATAATGGAACTCTTCAAAATTTGGTCGCCGTTTCGTGCTTGGTCAAGCGTTGAAGTCTCCAGTGTTACTCGCTTGTTCTAGCGTTGAAGTCTCCAATGTTACTAGCTTGTTCTAGCGTTGAAGTCTCCAGTGCTGCTCGCTTCTCGCTTGTTCTAGCGTTTAAGTCTCCAGTGTTACTCGCTTGTTCTAGCGTTGAAGTCTCCAATGTTACTCGCTTGTTCTAACGTTGAAGTCTCCAGTGTTACTCGCTTGTTCTAGCGTTGAAGTCTCCAATGTTACTCGCTTGTTCTAACGTTGAAGTCTCCAGTGCTGCTCGCTTGTTCTAGCGTTGAAGTCTCCAATGTTACTCGCTTGTTCTAACGTTGAAGTCTCCTGTGTTACTCGCTTGTTCTAGCGTTGATGTCTCCGAAATATTCGTACGGGAATAATGAGATCGCGCAAAAGAGGCGGAATGATGGGAACGGCTACTTTTATAGATTTTAAGCGGAAAATTTTCTATAAACATAGCGCCTTGAATGCTTCCTTTTGAAGATAACGGGCGTTAAATTCGCAGAAAAAATGCGTTTTTTCTACATAATAACTGAAGCTTTAGAGATATTCCAACAAAATTTGGTATACATTATCACGTGGTGAAGTAACATATTATCCACAAAACACAAATAACAATACGTCTCTAGAATAACCAGTGCAGGAGATGTAGGGGTTCGTTACAAAAAATTGTAAAAAATCCTGATTACTCCTTGTTCAAAATCGAACCTATAATTTTTGCATGGATGATGAATTTAACCTCTACAAAAAACTTCCCTTGACATTTTTCCGTATCTTTATCGTTTGCGTGCCAAATTCGTACTTATTTTTTGGGAATATATAATTTTTGAAATTAATTTTCTTAATTTTCCAATATCTCGATAATTACATATCTGATCGGTTTGGAATTTGTGTATAAACTTTATAACGATGACTTCTAGGTGTAAACGAATTTATACTATAATTGTTCCAAATTTGGTCTCCGTTTCGTGCTTGGTCGAGCGTTGAAGTCTCCAGAGTTACTCGCTTGTTCGATCGTTGAAGTCTCCAATGTTACTCGCTTGTTCTAGCGTTGAAGTCTCCAGTGTTACTCGCTTGTTCTATCGTTGAAGTCTTCAATGTTACTCGCTTGTTCTAGCGTTGATGTCTCCGAAGTATTCGGACGGGTATATCGAGATCGCGCTAAAGAGACAGAATGATGGGAACGGCTACTTTTATAGATTTTAAACGAAAAAGTTTTTATAAACAAAGCGCCTTGAATGCTTCCTTTTGAAGATAACGGGCGTTAAATTCTTAGAAAAAAATTCGTTTTTTCTACATAATACCTGAAGCTTTAGAGATATTTCAACAAAATTTGGTATACATTATCACGATGTAAAATAGCATATCCACAAATAATAATACGTCTCTAGAACAACCAGTGCCGGAGTTATTCTTTATAAAAAATCAGAAAAATTCCCGATTAATCCTTGTTCAAAATCGAACCTATCATTTTTGTATGAATTTAACCTCTACAAAAAACTTCTCTTGACATTTTTCCGTATCTATCTCAGTTTCGGGCCAAATTCATATTTTTTGGGAAAATATAATTTTTGCAATATTTCGGAAATAACATATCCGATCGGTTTGGAATTCATTTATATACTTCATAGCGATGACTTCTAGGTGTACACAAATTTATACTGGAATTCTTCAAAATTTGGTCACCGTTTCGTGCTTGGTCGAGCGTTGAGGTCTCCAGAGTTACTCGCTTGTTCTAACGTTGATATCTCCCAAGTATTCGTACAGGTATGTCAAAATGGCGCAAAAGGATCTGAGGGGTTTCTTCTACAGATTTGAAGCAAAAAATGTCCTATAAACACAGGCCCATAAATGCTTCCTTTTGAAGATACCGGGCGTTTAAGTCTTCAAGAAACAATTCGTTTATTCTTGATAAAACCTGAACCTTTAGAGATATTCCAACAAGAGTTAGTATACCTACATAAAATGGCATATTCAAAAATAATATCATGTTCCTGGGGCAAGCAGTGCCGGGTTTATGGGGGTCGCTCCAAAAAAATTCTTGATGAGACCTTGCTCGAAATCAAATTTGGCATTTTTGCCTGATTGATGAATGCAACCTCTATAGAAAACTCCTTCTGACATTTTCCGTATCTGCCTCAGTTGCGTGCCAAATGAGTATTTTTTGAGAAAATCCAATTTTTCAATTTATTGTGTTTTTTTCAGCCTCGAAAAAATGAAGCGGAATCGAGAATTGAATATAGGTGAGTAAAAATTCAATATTACAGTAACACGAAGATTTGTATAAATATTTTAATTGAAAGAAAAACCGACACAGAATATTTTCAAAAACGAAAAAATAGGTGCATATCTCATTCTGCCAAAGTTGTTGATGCAAATTCAGTCTTCTATTCCTCGTTTTCACCATATAATTACATGACCCAATTTTTTCAGGCAAATGTCTTAATATCACTCTGTGATCTCCACGATTTATCACGTATACGCACAGAGATTTTTACGTATGCAAGGGTCAGATGTTAAACAATCACGATTCTAGCAACCCAAGCCAACTCGATAACTCATTCGAATGGAAAGTGCCTATCTATCGTCATTGTGAATTTCACTTTCACATCGATCGATGAAAATGCTATTTATTTGGCTGTACCTTATTGGCACGTGATATATCTTCCTCCATTATGCGGCAGCTTCTTTGTCTTATCTTGGATATGAACGATTAATCAGTTGTCTAATTTGCTGTCTATGAAATATTGCAGCAAGATTGTTCATTTTGGATGAAAAAATTATCTATTCTTGGTATTATTTTTTGCAGGGATCTCAGTCCTTCTTCACTGTCTTCTGTGCATTTCCAGACTTCACGTGAGTAGAATTTGTATTTTTTATTTTATTAAAAATTTGACAGTAAATTATTGAATGAAAATGCATATTTTAATTACAAAATCTTAACAGCAAATATAAAAAAAATGAAATTTCATTACAAGAAATAATTACTATAATGTTTCACTGTTCACATGTGGTCCTTGAGTGCTTTCGAGATCTCTATGCAATAGTTACAGGATCGAACATGAAATATTTCCAAAATTTTTGAATCCTCAAGATAATAACACCAATTTCTTATTGCCTTTCGAATAGGCAGAAATTGGGAGTTACCTTCTCTTCAATCACATCGGCAGTGTTTACCGATTTCAGATTATCAATTATTATTAGAGAAATCAAGATTTTTGTACGCGAGTAGGTACTAATTATTTCTTAAGACGATTTAATGAGAGCCCGAACATTCCATCGGACATGGAAAAACGATTATTCGTTACGAAATTAGAAGATTCCTCTTGGATCGATCTCGACAAGGAATTATCAAGTTGCAACACTTTAAATCTTGTAGAGTAAACAAATTGTGCTGAACTCTTTTTGGTGTTCGATTGATTTCCTCATTCTTTCAGTCCCGTGAAGCATTCTCATTCTCCACTTTTTCCTATCACACAGAATAAATTGTAGACTAATCTAGAGATACATTCAAGCTCATATTAGAAATTGTGGGAGTCTGAAACATTTGTTTTACAATTTCGATTTTATTTTGTTGTGTCTAAGTCTATTGATTTTTTACAGCCAGTTCTTAGCTTAGAAGAAATAGCTGATACATCGAGGGATGAACTAGCCCCAGTATATTATCAAGGTAACAGTTTTTTAGGTTTTGAATCATCTGTTTTATGATACGAAAATATTTTTGACGATTTTGATTTTTTTTCAATTTCATTGAAAGAGAAATTTTTCCAGGGGTTCAAGGCAAACCAGGATTAGATTTTCCAGTACTGACAGCCATTCCAAAAACGTCTTTCAGCTGTAGAGACATCGAAACAGGATATTATGCAGATTTAGAAACCAACTGTCAGGTAGGCAGACACTTTTATTAAACAACCCCTGTATAAAAATCAGAATTATCATCATTTATTTTTCCTTATTCTTCGAAATTATTATTGACCATTGGCCAATTCGTGGTTCGTGAATAATAAAAACAGTCTTCAAATATTTCTTATTCCATTTTCCACATCATTGAAGGAATTTTTTCTTACATGACACGATTACATCACCATTTAAATGTAGATTAACGTCAGACTTACTGAGAGGACAGAACAATGGTGCCTTTAAGTAATTCTTTCACGCAACGATGTTTTGAAACTTAATTCATTATGAATGAATCTCTTGATATCGAATCGAATATACGCGTAATAATTTGATCGTTGGAAAATTTTTATTCAAAAATCGTTTCTTCTTCTGGAGGAATTATATACCCTCAATTTTTCTTTTAGGTCTTCCACATATGCGAAGACGGAAAGAAGACTTCCTTTCTATGCCCCAACGGTACGATATTCCAGCAGTCCGACCTGATTTGCGACTGGTGGTTCAAAGTGAATTGCACCAACTCCCCTCTACTCTACGAAGAAAGCTCCGAACAGCTCAAAGAGGAAATCATCAAGAAAAAATCTGCAAGAAGACTAACCTTCAAAAACCCCGACAAGTCCAGATCTACTTTCAACAACCCAAAAAAAGAAATTTCTACTCAAAATCAACAACCAATAAATAACGACAGATATGAAGAAAAAAGGAACAGAGGATATACGAAGAATTGGTCGTCAATTTACAACGAGTTTAACAAAGATAATAACAGAGAAGTCAATGATGAACTTACTTATGGCACAAGTAACGATTATCAAACAACAACTGAAAGAATCCAAGTTAGTACGAGAAAACAAAACAGTTATAGAAAGGTCGTAATGAGGAAAAGGCCAGTGGAGACCTCAAAACAAACTTCCACCATAAGATTAGACAAGAAAAAAACCTACTTCAATTCAGGAAATGACTATAGAACAACTGAAGAGAGTGTTATGACTGTCACTCCAGAAACGACACCCAAATCAACAACCCTCACAACAAGAAAAAGGTTCCAATTCAAAGACAACAAAAAACCATACAGTTCCACAATTCTGTACGAAACTCCAGAAACAACCACCTCAGGATTCTACACAACCAAAAGAAAAACTAAACCATCAAACAATTCCAACAAATATAAAAACGAAAATAAAGTAGAACCTAAAGTAGTGAGAGAATCTGCAGAGAGTCCTGCGTTTGACCAAAACAAATACGTGAATATATTCGTGGGAACCAAACAAAAGGTTCTTCGTACCAATTTCAGGTTCAACCAGAAGGCAGACGAAGAGAAAAAGAAATCTTCAACTCGATATCAAGATGGCGAAAGCAACGTGTTGTCGGAGTCTGACGAAACTCAAGTGCCGGAAGAAACAGCATCAATCGTTGACAATAGGTACAATTTGAACAGGGGGAAAACGACAGGGTATTACGAAAACCACAAATCGGAATATTCGGAAATCAAGGACCCTCAACTTTATAACGAGAGATACTACAATAATATAATACCTGTAACTTCACAATACGTGACCACGCAATCCTTCAATACCGGAAAGATTTTTGTGGGAAGTAGTATAGGAACTCCAATTCCAAGAAACGATACAGTTTCTTCAAACACCGCCATCTTGAAAATCGGAGACCACAACAAGAAAACCTTCAAACTGTCATCCATAGCTTTCAACACAGCCCAAGCACTGAACCCTTTCAAAACCAATGATGCTCCAAATTCAGATCTAACACCTCCTCTAGATTATGACAAACCACCACAAGAACTCTCAACAGTCGCTTTCAACACCGTAGAATCCTTAAGAACCGAACCTCCGGTAGAATTCAGCACGAAGCAACCTTTGGAGCTCACAACCAAGCCACTGGAGGAGCTTAACCCAACCACTCGACCTCCAGACTCTGAGCCAAAAGAAGAAACTGAAAAGGAGGTGCTTAAGTTGTCGATAGTCTCAAGTAACACAGCAGAAGCTTACGAATCTCTCTTCAGTGAAGAGACGAAAGCAGCACCTCCATCACCTACTTTTGAAACTACGGAACCTCCACCTCAACTCGACTTTACCCAAAATACCTCACCATCCACCTCTTCAACAGAAACGCCTTACACCTCTAGAAGATTCGAGGAACCCACTACGACTCCAGAGCAAGGAAATGAGGTAGAAATAAGATTCAACGAAGCTTACTCCACGGAAGTTCCTGAGACTCCAACAAGATCACCACAAAAACCCTTAAAACCAAGACCTTTCGAACTCCTGGCCACCGAATCTTCGTCTCTAGGTTTCCCTAAGTCTGAGAAACTGGACGATCTGTACCCCTACCCCTTCTTCAGGATATCAACAGCAAGTCCGTTCTCCCTGCCTGATACGTCGAGTCAAGAAGACAACCACCTGAGAATTACTGATGCTCCAACTACTGAACCTACGAACTTCTACGTAGAACCGAATGAAGTGGGGGTGAACGAAGAAGTATCAGAAAGTTACAGACCTGGTTTGGTGGTACCTTCTTCAGTCAGTCCTCAAACTCTGCACACCCTGGCTGCTTATTTCGAGAACGCCCTCAGTAACATGACTTCAGAAGAAAGAGAGAGTCTCGATTTGAATTACGATCTAGATGACGAAGAAATGGAGGAGAAATTGAGGGTTTTACTGAGCAACATGACCAGGCAGAAGTACGAGCAACTATTCAAAGAGCAGGATGCAAGTTCTGAGACAGAAAACACGACGATTCAAGTGGTTGAATCAACCGAGAATCCTGAAGACACCCAGAAACAAAGGAAGCTGGCCAAGCTGTTCTCACAAGCCTTATCGGAGTATTTAAATGATCCAACCAACTTCAAGAATAGACTGATTCAAGTACGACCAACAGAGCCTCCAAGCCACAACAACGTGTTCAACACAGAGAAAGAACTGCTCAGCTTCTCTGAAGACGATTCCAAAGGCACATTGGTGTCTTTGTATAACTCAACTTGGAACTTCAACACCCTGAATAAGACTGAAGTGGAAACTGAGGAAAACAACAACTTCATCGGGATCGACGAAGGATTGTCCATAGCCGACAGCCAATCTTTCGTTTCACAGTTCAACGTCTTGAACAACGAGGATAAGAAAAAAGTGAGCTCTGACAACCTGCCAAAGAACCACTGGACCTCTTCACCTCATGCGACAAATCTTTGGAGAACGACTTTCGCAGTGAATCCTTTCTCCCTAAACAAAGACTTTTTAGTGACCGAATCTTACGCAGCCACCACTAACCCTCCTGAAACTGAGCCTACTGAGTCTTACTCAGATCTGGAAGCTCCTCCTGCTCCTGCTGAAGACGAGGAAGACATAAAATACGAACTTCGGGTATTTCCGAAATTATCTTCCAACTCTTCCAAACTTCAGGGTATCTTGATCGATTTCATGAACTCCAGCTCTGTTTCTGAGTCGGAAAGACTGCATAGGATTCTGAGGAAGCTGAATACGACAGAAGGCGAATTTTTGGATAGGATGAAGAAGATTGACGAGAATCCCTTGACTAGGAGACTCATACTCTTGTTGATTCACGAGTGTGAAGCTACGAAGAACGAAAAAGAGGAATTGATACCGTTTTTGAATCCTGAGAAGGAGGCTGAGGATATCAGTGCTGATCCAGGATCGGTTGAAAATAAGGATGGCAATAAAGATCAAGATGCTAGGGCTTTACAGCTACTCAACTCGTTGTATAAAATAGCAACGAAGTTTGGAAGATGATGGTGAATCAAAATTAATCTCTGTATATTTTTGAAGACTATTTTGTTGGTTTTTCAAGTGTGATCTGAAAGTTTAGATTGTTCTGGTCATCATTTGACGAAAAATTGTGAAATGGTTGCAAATATTTTGTCACGATATCTTAAAGAAGAATCCTTCATTTGCTAACAAGATCAATTTTTCATTGAAATTTCCTTCATTTCAAATTGTCAGTCTATTTTGATGTTAATTTTCTTCCATACCTTCGAGGAATTTTGTAAATAGTTTTTATTGCAAATAGATGTAGGGCTGATGATTTCAGTCGTATTTATTATTTTGTTTTTATGTCATGTATATGTGAAAATGTGAAATAGTTGTAGTGTATATTTTAAACTTAATTCAATCCAGAGTATTTAAATATAGAAATTTAAAGAAAATTTAGTTTTTCTTCAGTTACCTTGAATTCTCTTCATTACTTATTCAAAAATTCTAGAGTTTTGACATAAATTTCATTTGAGAAAACAGCAGAGAATGTTTATTATTTTCCTACGCTAGTCTCATTGACCAAAAAAGGCTTCAATTTCCCACAGATTATTTTAGTGTTAAACAATTTTTGGCCCCTGTTCTTGACAACAATTTGAAGCAGACTTTTCAATAATCCCCGTTATCATAGGCTCAAGGGAAAATGTTATAAATAAACGTTTCCAGAAGATTTCTCTATTCATTCTGAAATCAAATAATTTCTAATTTTACACCTAATAGTTTCAACTCTTGAATTGATCTGAGGACAACGCCAAGCTAGAAGTATATGAAGGACCTTTGAAAGAATCTCCATGTGAAATTTCATCACTTTAGGTCTTTTAGTTTTGGGGGAAACCCGCGGAGAGACCTATTATTCTTCATCGTAATTTTTTTCTCGTGAAACGTAATAACTCAATCTTTTTTATTTTTTGTTTGGATTACCCTGTATGATCGAGGCAACAAAACTATCTAAAGGCCACTGAGAAATGAAATACAACCTCGGAAAAAAATTATTTATTTATCTCTTCAAACAAAACAACAAAGATCACAAATAAACAAAACTCGTTAGAAGCACAAATTAAAAAATTCCATTCCCCTTTTCCGTATTTCATTCAGATGTAGCATGGTGGTAAAGCGCAAGTCCCGGCTGTCTGGATGCCGTTTTTCTGGCTCAAATTTTCCTGGGTTTTCTGGCGATGTCTGTTCAGCTCCATGTTCGCTTCTTGGATGGCCTCCCAAAGTTTAGCCTCGGACATGATCTGTCGGGATAAATTCTCTACGGCCGGCTCTGCGTTCAGTTCCAGTAGGGCGCTGATGGAATCGTCTATCTCTTCGCCGTCACTGGTGAGGGCTGGGAGGTTCGATCTCTTTCTTCCACATCCTACAGAGAATTAGAATTTTGGACTGAGAGAAAGGGATATCAAAGAATCGGAGCTTCAGAAATTATTTAGGCCAATTTCTTGAACAATATGACATCGAAAATGCTGCATGAGATCAAATTACATATTTGGTTTGATTCACAATTTTAAACAAAAGGTGGCGAAGAAACGAAAAATATATTGATGAGGTGACAATAAATGAAAGTCAAGAAGATTGAAAATGTTGAAGTCTACTGTAGTAATTGAACCAAACTTACCAGTGAATGCATTGCAGAAAGGTCTTTTTTGGGGATCCATATGGTCTTCAACTCGTTCTTCTATAGTGTACAAACCTCCCTTAGACAAAACAAATATAAAATAAATAGCCTGGGAAAGTTTTTCTAAAGTAAAAATGACAGTAGCTCAAAACCTCATTTCACATAATATGAAGTGATTTAAATCATTCCTAGTATTTTCATTTGCGAGCTCGCGAGCTCCCTTCAAAGATTGGGCTTTTTATTTCCATGATATCTCAGTTCGTATGCGGCGTAGACCAACAATTTTTTTTTAATTTAAGCTCAATCATTTTTCTAGAATGTGTATCACTCGCTTTTCTGTTTTTCTTCGTATATTAGGAAAAAAACCTGGTGAGCTGTAATTTCATGAAAATCTGTACAAACGATTTTATTTCCATATCTTCGTGAATTTTCGGGATAAATGTATGAAATTTTCAGGATACATGCAAGATAATATTTTGCAAAATGTGTTTTATTCGCTTTTTCGTTTTTCTGCGTATATTAGGAAAAAAACCTGGTTGAAAATATGACCAATAAAGTTCCTACTTTATAATTCATTTGAAAATTGAGGGGACAATAAACAAAAAAAAATGATCAAGACATTCTGAAAAATATTATTTCGCAAGTAAACTGAAAATTGACGAAGATATCATGGAAATAAAATCGTTTGACCAGATTTTCATGAAATTACAGCTCACCAGGTTTTTTTCCTAATATACGAAGAAAAACAAAAAAGCGAGTAATACACATTCTAGAGAAATGATTAAGCTTAAATTAAAAAAAAAATTGTTGCTCTACGCCGCATACGAACTTAGATATCATGGAAATAAAAAGCCCCTTAAATTCTTTGAAGTTTATTTCATTCTTCAAGTTCGAAGATTTATTTATAGATTTTCAGTTCTCTGCAATCCATATATGGAACAGTTCTATAAAGAACAGTGAACATTTTTTAAAATGTTGCAGGCTTTATCTGTCTTAAGAATAATTTATTCAACAAAAAAATAATTTGAAGATTCATAGGAGTTAATTTAATGAACTACATAACCAATTATTGTAAAGATAATTTTGGGTGGTATGTTTCTGATTGATAAGAATTAGTACCTATATAGGTACAGATTTTTGTAGATTTATGGAAAACTGTTCTGGCTATTTTGTTAGGAAAAATTTCAAAGCAGAGCATTCATTATCGGTTAAAAACTCACCTTTTTCTCTAAAACGTAAGACTGAGCTTCGCTGAAAAACACGGAAGCAATGATGGTGGAAAAAACTATCGTTCTAGAAGGATGCATTGTCGTATTGTGCACTGTAACAAAGTCTCTATACAAGTGAGGAAATATTTTCTGAATATCTGCAACTATCGCACATTCAGTTACATGTAATCCCTCTCAATCCCTGCTGGTTTCTTAAGTTACCTAATGCGGGTTCCTTATTTCCTCCCCTCTGTTCCAGTTATTGAAAATATCCGCCTAATATTCAGCTTCCGAAAAATAAGGCAGAGGGAAAAGGAAATGCTTTGTAAGTGACCCCACAATGTAGTAAATATATTGTCAATCGTCCCTCTTACGTTACCTGGATCACCCCGTGTTCAACAGGCTATATTTTATACAAGGTGTGCAATGAGAAAAACGGTTTGCGAAAAAATTTTGAAGATACCAAGCATTGGGAAATATTTTTTCTAATTGAAAAGATGCCGAATGAAACAATTTGGAAATTTGCTATATTTCGTAAAAATCGAGAATCTAAATCAAGTGGAATTCAGATTATATTGAATGTGGACTAATATGGATGTAATTGTGAACTCACCTTCTTCATTGATGAAACTTTAATGAAGCAAAATCGGAGCTCGACACGCTATTTATAAGCAGATTCAAAATTACGCGGTTTTCATCGATGGTTTCAATTTATTTGAGATTGCGATGCCGAAGAAAAAAACCACGCCACCCTGAGTAAACTGTCATTTTCAGACTTTCCGTCTCGAAGTTCAACGCTTTTTGTTGGTAAGTATAGGACGGGTTATGATGGATAATCAGAATCTTACGTATTTTATGATTAGAAATGAATCGAATATAGTTAGAAGCTAAAAATATTGGCCTATGTGAAAAAGAAACAGTGACCATTATCCTCGATCTGCTAACGATTTTTCGAAAAACTCATTTCATCTATTTAATTGATGCACATTAGAAATTTCAGCCAAATTTAACGGTTAAATTAGGAGATATTTAATTATTTCTCAATATCTTTCTTATTCTTTTAATCACATAATCTACATGAACTTTCATTTTCACTCCAAATATGTTTTTGTACCGCACATTTCACCAGATTGGGTAGTAGTTTTCGAAATATCAAATTTTTTATTACTCTGAACTTTCTTGAAAATTTCACAAATCAGATATCTGCTTTCGAAAGTAATCGTATTTACGTACGAAAGGCAGAATTGAATTTGATCAAAATTGCTTCACCAGCTCAAAATTCTTGTGTTCATCTATTAAAATGAATAAATGAGTTTATCGAAAGGAAAAATCCATGAAATATTAAAAGGACTCTACTTATTTTTGCTGACTGGCGCCATCTACCGAACATATTCTGAAAGATGATAATTCAGAAGTAGGAAACTAAGTCCGGTTCACGATTTCAACTTACTCTCAACAGATGGCTTCAGGGAACTTCAACACTTTGATGATAGATGGAGTTGGTGACAATTCTATAGAAATCTGTTCTATGAAAACTTCAAAATTAATTAATTTAAATAGGAATTCGGAATTTTGCACTTAGATATTTTTTAATGAAATAAATTATGTTTCTTTCATGCAAAATTTATTCAATTACACAATATATTAAAGCTTTATTTACAATTTGCAATGGTTTACTTCCTTTTTCAGCACCCAATTATCAACCGAACAAGCAAAAAATGCTCAGATTTTAATTTTCATAACGCAAACCTATGAAAAGATAGAAGTTCGGTTGAAGAACCAAGGATCGGCATCACGAATGATGCTTCAAAATATGGTTCTGAAGATAAGATTTCTTCTGACAAACGTAAATACACTGATCGCACTTATAATGCTTCAAATTCGAGTGAATGGAACCTATGTGAGTTTTCAAGTTATCTTTTCTCGTCGCCACGAAATCGCAGTGAGGGCAATTATGTTGCCCCGAATTCGAGTGTACAAATTTCATGTGACTTCTATATGAATGTTTTTTGCGAACAGCGCCACAAAGATCACATGTGAATGTAAAATTCAGATGAACGTTTTCTATGTGCACTTCCAGATGTCTTTTTTGGGCGGCGGCAAAGTCGCACAAATAGCACTTGTACTGCTTCGAAATGTGAACGGCGTCCATATGTTTTTTAATATTATGCTTCTCGCTCGCATTGAAATCGCAGAAACTACATTTATAATTTTTCAGATTCAAGTGAACGGAATCTACATGTTTTTTGAGATTGTTCCGCTTATTCGAACCGTATTCACAGAAATCACATTTGTATTTCCTCACATTCAAGTGAATGGTATCAATATGTTTCTTGAGGTCGTGTTTTAGGCAGGATGAATAATTGCACGAGGGACACTGATGTTGGTTCAATTTTAAATGGGCGACGTCCAGGTGATGCTTGAGGCTATCTACCCAACTTGTGCTGAAATCGCACAGGTGGCATTTGTGTTGTTTCACTTTCAAATGAACCGAGAATATGTGACCTTCTAGACGATCTTTTCTATTCGTTGAATAGTCGCACATATGACATTTATGTGGGTTTGACTTGGAGCAGCCAGAAACTTCATTGTTTTTTAGATCTATTATTTCACTTTCAGGTCCTTCATCTGTTGGTTCTTGCAATGCTGAATCTGTGAGATTGGAGGAAAAATCACATTCACTTTTCACTGTATATTCTTCCCTGTTATGGATTTTATTGTCGTCGATAAATTGTTCAACGATTTCCACATGTTCAGTCTTGAATTCCGGATTGTCGTAACATTTTTCTTTCAGGAAGGTAGCACTGTGAAGCACATGAAGTCATAAAAACGTCTAGATAGTAAAATAATAAAACTCACCCAGAAAAATTTTCGTCTTTAACAGAATTACAAGGATTTGAAATGTTCATCTTCTCTTCAAAATGTTTGAATTAAATATTGTTTGTTTTTGTTTATATTTATAACCTATCAACCACAATCATAGACTATTTCAACCACAGAGAAAGTGTAACTTCTCATCCACAGAACAATAATATAAGATAAGGCTATACAGAGACCAAGATATCTTCATACAAACGCAAGAAAATGGTATGGCAGCGCCGCATTTTATTTCGCCGCAGTGTAACAACTTTCAAACAGTAAAAAAAAAGACACAGACAACAAGAAAAAACTGCGTACTTGCTGTTCCCTTTGCTGCTACTGGAATCAAGAGGGTACTATTATGATGTCGTGTAATTCAACATTCAAAATTAATATCAATAAATTCAACTATAAAAATAACTTTATTTATTTCTTATTCCAACAAAATCAACTGGTATATCACAAACTATTCACAGAAACGATTTTTCCCCGAAATTAAACCGACCGTATCTTGAACATATCGAGACTTCATACAGGGTGAATCTTCGAAACTTTCTCATTCTTAAAATTCAACCTGTGTTCCGCCTCAGACATCAATTTGGCAGTGTATTTTTCCAAGGACGCAAGGACAATGTGCGGATTTAACAGTTTCGAATCGATATCAGCCAAACCCGCGAAACTGATTTCAGATTCGGCCCGATTTTCGGAAATATCCAAACAATCGTCAAAATTTCCTTCATCAAATCCATTCTTCTCTGTTGACGTCTCTTCTACGTCGATCGTGGACACGTTTCGACGTTCTGGTTCTTCCTCTGCGTCTGCTGTCGCTGTTGGAACTTTGGAACACGCGAGATGTTGTCTTTGCATGTTCCTGTAAAGTTTAACAACATAAAACTTTTTCGCGCCCCCAAGCGACGTGAACTCAAGCATTTCCTCAGCCAATGAAGCATTCAACAAGCTTAATGGATTGATGATATCGAAATTAAGCCAAGCGTCCCAGAAAGTAAGGTTAAGTCCGTCGAGTGATACAATTTGGAAAGGGCTAATTTTGATGGATGAATAAAAACGGTGATGGTCAATTTTTTTCCTATTTATTATTATTTATTGCACTTTTTATATGCGAAAATATATTTTTAAACAATTTATATGTCAGTCCAAACATCGCTGATTGCACATAATCATGATAATTTACTTGATGAAAATGAATTTATACAGTGGGCCAAGCGAATCAAGCGTAACCAAGTCGTTCATTTACCTGACAACAGACGCAACATTTACGTTTTTTGACATTGCTTTGTCGATTTTTTTCACTGACGCATCCGGCAACGGCGCACTCGAAAATCTTGCGCGATCGTCTTTGATAGGAACTCTACTTTTGGGCCAACCCAACTGAATGCATTCTTCTAGCGCTTTTTCGATCGTGCTAGAAGATGAAGGTGTCATTGGTTTTCCACCGTTGGATTCACCTGTGATAAACGAAAAAAAAATAAGACACCATAAAACACCATAACCTATCGCATCCTACCTATTTGACAACTGGCCATACTTTTCTTAGCCATCGATGGCATAGTTGGCCTCGGTATCCTGTAACGAAATAGTTGATTCAAGGAAATAGGAACTGGCTGTTCCCCGTTCATTTAATTGATTCGGTATTTAGTGGTCATTAATATACAGGGTGGGTCTTTGACTTGTACCGGGTGTCCCGAATTCGTTGTCTAGGGATCTCAGAAACCAAATGAGCTAGAACAAAATGAGTTTTTTTTCTTCGGAGTATATCGACCCGGGTCATTTTAATTACTAATTCGGAAACGTAGATTAGGAATCTGTTATTACTTATTAGAATTCTCATTTGACGCGTAGTTTGGGAAATAATCGACCTGGAGTCGAAAAATTGCGAAAAATAGGTCATTTTTGGACTGCCGTATTTCCCAGAAAAATTAATTTATACAGATGCCGATTTTTCTGCATAAAGATTGATCCTTTGTGAATCAAAAAAATCAATTTTCAAACCGTTTCCGAGCATTTTCAGGACGAGGCATTCGGCTACGTTCATGGAGTCGTTGTAATGATTAGCGCCATTTTCGGGACGACGAGGCATTCGGCTACCTTGATGGAGTCGTTTTTATGACGTTCAGATTTCCATCTATCAAATGGCATTTTTTCGAATTCGAAATCGTCATAGCTCCCGCTCCTGTGATCGTACAGTTAAAATCTATATATATAAAACAAAGTTGTTGGTTACACCATTTATAACTCGAGATCGGATGGACTGTTTGTTATGAAACTTCATTTATGGATTCGTCTACGGCCTGGTTATTATAAAATACATTAAAACTCTGAAAATTTCGATGAAAAATTTTTTATGTAGGAGATGCTTTTCTTCTTTTTGATAAGGCCACTAGGTGTCGCTTCGGTTAATGGCTCTTATCTAGACACTGTAGCGTAGCCGTGAAGGTACTATATTTGATATTATCTTCACTAGATGGCGATGGTTATTACGATTTGTGGAATCCACCGTGAGTAGGTATTATTTAGGCGAAACTAAGTTCGCCGGGCCAGCTAGTTATATACAAGACAAAGACTCACCCTGTATTATGGGGCTCTCGATGGATTGCCGACTCGCAGTTCGGAGATGTCACCTACCTGTTGTTCACTCCGGATTCCGAAAAAGAACTCCCAACGTCCGAAAACCTTTCGGTTTGTTCGTTGGGACGATCGAATTTTTCGTCTAAACTGAGTTCGGACAAACCCGGAACTATGTTCCTCAGATAGTTCTGAACTTCGGCGATTTTCTTGGACGGCACTCCTAATTTAATGCACTCCTCTACTATCGCGGAATAATTCGGTTCCACTGGAAGATAAAGACGGAGTTACAACGAAAACACTCGAATACGAGTGGCGCTTACCTCTTTTGTTTGAATTCGAAGATGATGCGGTCTTATTCGACAAACTGTAAAAAAAATAATTTATTCAAACAAAAATATTGAAGCAAAAAAAACGAAAAGGAGCATACTTGGGGTGTTCAAGAGTTTGGTTTTGTCGATTGGAACATCTCGAGTACGCGGCATGTTTACTGACATTCACGTATAGCGATTCTGCAGGTTCTTCTTCTTCTTCTTCTTGGGGTTTATCGAATTTAGTACATTCAGTCTGTTGCGTAGTACTTTTTGGCATATCTACGAAAATGAAATCTGCAAAATCTTGTAGGGTGTAGAAGAAAATGAGAATTTACCTGGTTGAACTGCCGAACAGTTAGGAGAATACTTTTCTGGTGACAACCTTGAGCTGCAAAGTGAATATACAGAATGTCCAATATAAAATCAATTGTGTGTATTTTCGAATTTATTCAACTATTTATTTGTTATCTTCGAAATGTTAAAATCGCTTTTAATACAATTTCCCTAATTACCCTTTTTCTTTTTCAATTTCTTATCTGCATCGAAAACTTGCCTTTCAGGAGAAAAAACATGAAATGCACTTTAAAATAAAACGCACCTCAATATCGAAACTTTGAAGAAAGAAAGATACAAACAACATTACCAAAAAAAAAAGTTCAATCATAAAAACAGAAATCTCTTTTTAACACAAAACCACAAAACATAAAAAATACATACCTCGGGCGAGAGGGACACCTCAATGTCCTCTCAGATTGCTTCTTTGGCGCATTAAACTCCCGTTTATCCTGCACAAAATTCCCGACATTTTGGACGACCAAGTTTTTCCTCCCCTGCGATCCCGTCCTGTTGAAATCTTCGTTCGAAGAATAATAACCTTGGGCGGTGGATAAATACGTGGCACCTTTCGGCAACGTCGCACTTCTGCTGTACTCTAAAATTTCGTAAAATGTTCCCCCACTACTCGTTATCGCCGATTATTACTCACCAAAAGGCGCTTTAGGATGTTCCGCACATCTCGAATTCGATCTGGAATTGACGGACGACAGGGACAGGTTCGAGCTGAGAGTTTCCCCGGAAAATTCCTTCCTTTTCGGCATCCCCAACTGAATGCACTCTTCGATTATCGCCGCGAAATCTTGACCGTCGGATTTGCTCGAGATTTTTTTTAGTACCTCGTTGTTCTTCGTGTTCTTGATGGACGCCACGTGCGGCGAGTATTTTTTTTCGGAAAGGACCGGGGAATGCATCACATCTGCCGTGGAAAAATCAAACTTCACAAAGGACAAATATTCGAAAAAAAAAGATTCAATAAAAAAAAAGTAGTAAAAAATAAAAAGACAAACATACAACAAATGCGAACTTACCAGGAACGACGTGAGATTTGGCGCCCGACGTTTTAACCTCGCTCCTGTAAGAAAAATCACGTGATAAACCTCCCAATATTCGAGCTTAGGCTTCAATTCACCTGCTAAATTCCGACGTTGCCGGATTTCTGAACGTGTAGTACCTTTCGGTCGTGTTAGCGTAAACGGCCTCGTCCTCAGATTCCGCGAGTCTCTGAACGCTTTCGGACTTGACCGATCTGGACGTTTCTTGCGAACTGCTCCTCTCCAGGGTCCTGCGAAAATCTTGCAGTTTTTTTACGGGAATGCCCAACTTTATGCAATCTTCGAGTAGGGCGGAAGTGCCTTCATCAGCGTCGCTAATTCCTTTGTTAACATGGTGCTTAGACACTGGTTCAGGCGACAAACTACAAAAAAAATCGTACTCATCGAGGCCTATTTTTTTTTAATTTATTCTTCACCTTTTATAACCGTAATAAGGTTCTTTAACGTATGCCGAACCCGAATAACTCCTAGTTTCATCGACGTTAGCGTACAACGATTCTTTGAACTCCGCATCACTTTCTGCTTCTTCGTATTTCTTCGGAACGCACTCGTTGAATCTAAAACCGAAGGAATTTAAGTCGTGACAAGACTTTCCCCCTCCTAAAAACACTCACCCTAATTCGGGAGGCATATAAACCCTTCTTTCCGAGTTCTTCTTCGACACGTCGGTTTTGAATCTATTACTATTAACATTATTTTCCAGACCGGACTGTATAACAGGATCCCTTTTGTTTTGCGAGTCTGGTTTAGCGAAATCTTCGTTTGAAGAAAAATTTTGAGTGTTGTGGCTGTATTGGAAAGGTTGAGGCAGAGAAGCACTTTTATTGTTTTCTAGAAATGAAAAGTGTCATTGAAAAATGGGTGGGTGAATTTTATTTGGAAATTAATCCGAGAAAACAAATAATCCAGCTGCAAGAATGTAGAAAGTAATAAATATCATAAATGAGAATAAAGAAAAAAAGTATGAAAACACGAAAGAATTCAATAAAATTTGAAAACGGACATTTTTAAAACCAAAAATGAAATATTTGAGGTTATAATTCTAAGTTATCAATGAAGAAACGAATAAAAAGAAGCATTCTTGATCGAATTGGAAAAAAAATCGAAAAGCCAAGAATAAAAATTCAAAAATAAAATTCGAAGATCTATAACGAAAGAAAAAACATTAAAGACGGTAACAAAATCAATTAATCATCCCGAAAACCCCTAAGCGCCCACCGTTAGAAATCTTGTAGAGATAATCCGGCCATCTTTGAGCAGGATTCATTGTATGATGTTCCAAATTCGGGCTCAAAGCCCCCTCTGAAGACTCCTTCCTCTTCGGCATCCCCAACTGTATGCATTCTTCTATTAACGCTGCGAAATCTGGATTTTTTCCCGAATTCGAGGAACATTCAGATTTAGCAGGCATCTCGTTTTGAGTCGAAACTTGTCCTTTATTCCTCGAAGTATTTTTCTCCGAGCTTCTTCTCAATGGATCACCTCGAATGGAAAATAAATTGCAACTTGCGATTTTTCAGAAATTGACGTCGTATAGAAAAATCGAAAGAGAACATTTTCACACGAATTGGAAGTTGAATTCGAAATTTAATATTAATTTGGAGAAACAACAATGGCATGAAAAATTTTCCAGTAACGAACCACCACAGTCGCCCCTGGCAAAAACTAATATTTACTACTAAATTTTATTCAAACATCAATAAATTTGTTTTCAACATAAAATTGAGCGCCTTTCATTTTCTAAATGAAGCATTTTCCGAATAAAGACTGTAAAATTGTTTAGAATTCTTGATATTCGAGAAGTAGATACGTGAAAATATATTGTACTCACGCAGTGCAAGAAAAAAAGGTATATTATATTATTTTTCTTAATTGTATAAATGATGGGTTTAAATAGATTCTTTTGATTTTTACCTTTAAAGTTGACAGCGCATAGAAAAATCGAAGGAGGGCATTTTTGTTACAAATTGAAAGAGGAATTCGAAATTTATATTCATTTCAAGAAAAAACAATGCATTAAAAATTTTTCCGGTAACGGGCCACTACAGTCGCCCCTGGCAAAAACTGTTATTCACTATATAAAATTTAATTCAAACATCAATAAATTTTATTTTATAACATCAAGATGGAACGGTGTTTATTTTTTAAACGAAGCATTTCTCGAATATAGAGCAATTTCGAATTATTTTTCGAGAAGGAACGTAAGATAGTAAAGGATCAATTCCTATAGTCTGTTCAAATATAAGAGAATGTAAACAAACAAACCAAATCGGTATGTTTTGCGCATTACTAACATCTTATTGGTGAAACGGTCGGCTCTACAATTCTTTTCACGCCCCCAAAAGACTGCCAGGATCGTACTTAAAGCTTAGAACGGAATGTCGATAGTAGGTACAGGAGTTATGAAATTTGCATAGAAGTGAATGTTTTGGATTTCTTTGTTACACTGAAACCCTTTTAATTAAGTCCTTTAGAATTCGCAACGGTTATTACCTGATATATCCGAAGTACCTCAATTTGTTCCGGTTATAAATATTTGTTTGAATTGTACCTACTTAACGCTTTGTCGGACTCTCGGTTTCTGACGAGATAATTTCGGGAAAATCCAGAGGGTGGTGAATCTGGATGAAAGTGACACAGAAGAAGACCAACAAAATTCTGAATAATTTTTCATAAGGTAATACATAATTATTACATATAATTTTGGACCCTGTATTCTTTTGTTCAAACTCATGACCTGTTTCTATCGATGCTTTGAATTCTGTAATGAATATGATTAAGAGTGAAACTTTTCTTCGTTTCATTCATGTCACGTTATATATTTTTATTTATTCATTACATTTTTCTGTTAATATTTCTGATCCTGTGATATTGATGAACAATTCAAGACTTTTCCTTATATGTAAATATAATAATATATGATACGTAGATTGATATTATTCTCTGAATGGAATACACACAACACGTGTGGCAGTGGCAGATGAATTGTGCACACCTATAGTCTGTTCAAATATAAGAGAATGTGAACAAACAACTAACATCTTATTGGTGAAACGGTATTCCATTCAGAGAATAATATCAAGTTTATATCATTGTGTGAACTATCCTCGATCCGACCCTGGAGCCTTGAAAGCAAGTCTCTACCTGAAGGAAGCCCATCCTTCCTCTGCGCGACTTTGTTTATGTCGATGTCGCTTATATTTGAACAGAGTATAGAATTCACGTTTTTTAAACTCACCTCTAGCACTGTTATATTTTGCGACGAAAGCTCTGGGAATTGTCCTGAAATTTAAAAAAAGAAAGAGACCGGTAAGAAAAATTTCAACAATGAATTTCGGAAGTTACAACCGATTTAATTCGATCGGTTTGAATACCTGTTGTCTAATTGTGATTGAAGAATATTCTGTTCTGGCGTATTTCCATCATCAAACATTCCAAATTCACTATTGGTAGATTGGTCGCATACACTTTTAGAATTGTCAACAGTTTTATTAATATCACCGTAATATTCATTTCGAAGGGGTTTTGTCATTTTTTCAGAAGTTCGTCTAGGAATATCTGAAGAAAATTGAAATAATTAAAAGAACATTTCAATATATCATACATCATTTGAATAATTGAAGATTAGTGCGAAATATTACTTACTTTGCAATATAGCGTCATTAGAATTGAACACATTTCTTGTTTTTCCCAAAGATAACCTGTAATTTCGAAATATATTCAAGAATCACTGAAAAATATTGAAATCTCACCTGTTCAATGAGGAAGAATCAAAATTTAATGTCCTATTCGTGTTTTTCATTGTTGGATAACTTGGTTTCGCACAACCGATGTCTTCCCCAGTGTTTTCTTTATTTTTCTTTCTCATTCCCAACTGAATGCATTCTTCGAGAATATTTCTATCTTCAGCAGAAGGAATGTTGTAATTTTCTTTATTCAATTCGGATTTCAACTTGGGTTCACTCAATTTTTTCGGCGAGGATCTGAAGAAAATATGACAAAATTTGCGTGAAAAAGTTATAATTTTTCACAGATCATTACCTGAAATTAGGCACATTTTGCACTGGTGGTACTTTCTTTTTTGGCATTCCCAACTGAATGCATTCTTCCACCAAACTTGCGTAATTACTCTGATTGGTAAAAGTGTTTACCACTTTTTTTCCTATGAAAAAAATATTGAAGAAAATTTTCAAAGATTTTCGTCTCCGCGATTAATCAAATAAATAAACCGAACATATACAACATGAAAGTGAAAAAGTATAAAATGAATCATAAAAACGCACCATTCTCACTTGGGATATCGACAGCATTTTCCAAATTCCTGAAAAAAACGATAAAAATGTATTTTAAGAAATTTTGTCGTCCAAATTCAGTTTCACCTGTCGCTTGACTCCGGACTGAAGTAAAAGGAATTTTGTTCGTTTATTTCCTCGACAATCACGGACTGTTCGGAATCTGAATGTTCCGGAGTATCCAGTTTTTGTCTCGTAGGCACGAATATTTCTTCCTTTAAGTTGTTGTTCGATGGTTCGTCGTCATCTTGCATAATTTCTATGAAAAAATTCACGATAGAAAGAAAAAAATAATAAATGAAAAATTTGTGAAAATACCTTTAGATTTTCTGTCGGACTCTTTACCCGCCTTGGAATGTTTTTCCGGCATGAACCTGAAAATACTCATTTTCGTTAAATTTTCCCGAAAAAAAATCGAAAATCTCACTTGATCAAAGAGGTTATTTCCTTGGGGACGTTCTTCGAATTCAAAACATCGTCGACGCACACCGGTTCTTTCACAACCTCCGGACTGACCTGGTGTTTCAATTTCGAAAAACTCAACGAAGATTTTTCTGTTTTTCCGTTCTCGTCGTCCTTGAAATTCAGTTTCCATTTCCACTTCCATCTCTTAGACTTATTCCTGAGGAGCAAATAATCATCATATCGCCATCTTCTCCAGTTTCCTTTAAACAAAGTTCACACGCGAAAAAAAATCACAAATTCGAAGTTCGGTGGGAGATTCGCGCGTATCGAGAATAAAACGGGCCCAAGGATCGCACCCTGCGGTACACCGAAAACGACTACAAAAGACGAAACCTGCGTCAAAAAATCGTAATTTTACCTGGAATCGCAGTCTTTACTTAAGGATTCTTTTTCTTCCAACGGTTTTGGTATTTGGGCCTTCTCGTTGTCGATAACACAGTTTTGGTCTGGTTCTTTGACGTTATCTTGGTCTCCTCCAGACTGATCCTTTTCTTTCAGTCCGAACTTCCATTTCCACCATTTTTTCTTCTTGAAACTGTAAAGGGGGAGGTAGAAACTAAAATTCGTGGTCAGGGTGACTCACCTGGCGTCTAAACTTCCGGCATTGTTGGTGTCATGTCTGAATCTTCTCCCTTGGTCGAATTCCTCGTTGGTAGATTGTTTGTCGGTTTGTGTGCTTTCTCCGCTTTCGCTTTGACCGTCCTCCGAGCCGAACTGCCATTTCCACTTCCATTTACGTTTCTTCATGCTTAAAAAGAAGAAATAATTGTTTAAACATTTCGAAATTGGAAAAAGGCTCACCTGTTGCACCTGGAATCATCGGATTTTAGTTCGAACGACTTGGTGTTTTCTGTTGAAGCGTTCACGCTTTCATTATCTTCGTTTGGGGAAGGATCTGTTGGAGTTTTCTCTTCGATCTTGCGATCTTCCTCGAATGAAGCAGCTAAAGATGCTTCATTACTGTTTTCTTCTCGTATTGATGATCCCACGTTCTCAGGACTATCTGGAACGTCCCTAGATGACTCGGTAGTCTCCTTCGATACCAAAAAACTAAAAAATCGTTGTAGAGCTTCAAACTTCGATAAAAAAATCACTCACTCCAAAAAACCGGAAGCCCCTTCGCTCTCCATCGTCAAATGGCTGAGACTCGATCTCAGGGAAAATTGCGCGGGGCTGTCTTCCACGGCGAAACGACAACACTCGTCTGTTGAAGCCTGGTAAGGAGGTAAATTGTTCACTCCTCGACGAGGGGTCAACTCGGACTTATTCGTCGAGTCTCTCCTAACCCAAACGTCTTCGACCTGAAAATTCGCGAGATTGGATCACGGCTCGGTACTCCCACGATCTTACGCCTTTTCCCTTTTTTCGACTTCTAAATTTTTCACTCCGACTTTTTATATAACTGAACTATGACTTCACAATACCGTAAGGCAGTGTTCAGGGTGTCTCAAATCGAATAAATAAAGAAATAGCGTCGAAAATTCCGACAAACATTAATTAAAATAGTAGTATAGCAAGCGGGGTCCTGGGACTGAGGATGGACTTGACGGGCCAAATTTGACAGGTCTTGAAAGGTTAATCGGAACATATTTGACAGGTCCATCACGTGACATCAGTATGACAGGTGGCAATAGGTCCTTCAGGTCATCACTTTTAGGCGACATCTTCTTCTACGACCCCTTCTGGTCATTGACCAATTCTTCAGCTAATTTCCTCAAGGTTCTACGGCTCCGGATGGACATGGCCATCCTCAGTCCCAGGACCCCGCTTGCTATACTACTTGAAATGAAAAACGATGTTTGACAGGCACCAATTTGTCATTTTGACCCATGTAAAAGCGTAAAACTCACCTCCAACCTGCAGCCAGACCCTCCGAACCGTTTCTCCTTCTCCAAACCGTCGGGATCGCAGGAAGATTGACTGCTGTTCTCCGATAAATACGTCCTGTTCTGCGCGGGTTCTTCGTCCAACATGGAGAGGGCGCTGAGATCCGATGCGGATCCGACGCGACTCAAAACGGCGGGCGTGTCTTCCGTGTTGTAAGCGCGAGTGCTGTTTTCCGCCGATAGGGGCGGGGGCATCGGCCTGGACGAGAACGCCGCGGTGCCCGGTTGGGATTCTTGGAAACCGGATTGGAATTGACCGCTTCCGGGAATAGGGAAACATCTACGGAAAAATATTTCAATTTTTTTTCGTCGCTTTTCGAAGGGAAAGCTGCAGCTGTGAAAAACCTCATTTTTACCTGTTCTGCATGTTGTCCATAGTCCGGAAAGCGCTCCCGTCTTTATCGACCTTGGAGTCAGCATTCTGGTCCTTACTCCTACCCCCCTTCCGATCGGTTTCCTTCTCGAACACACAAAAATCAATGCAAAAGACCGAAAATCCGAATTTCACCCCTACCTGCGCTTGCGTCTCGTCGTGATCGTCGATGGTCAGACTGCTCAAACTGGTGGCTACGGAAAATTGAGCCGGAGTGCTTTCCTCTTTGAATTTTGTGACGTCGTCTTCGAAAATGCTAGATTTGGTCGGCAGGGATCGGCGCGCCGTCAAAAAACGACGATTTTCGATCGTTCCTCTGGTCATCATCCCGAAATCCGAGGGTTTTCTTTGCTTCGGGCTGGGCGGTACGGTTTGCGTGGGAGAATCGGGGATTTCGCTCGGCGAGATTATCCCGCTCGTTAAACGGCTGCAAGAAATCGAGAAAGTCGACAATTTGATTGGTTAAAACCTCAGACCATAGAAATATCCTTGGATACTGCCGTGGCAACATTGCAGAGTCTAACTTTGAAAGGACTCACCTGAAATCGGAGATCACAGAACTCCCGTCGTGCATAGACTGCTCGATGCTGTCCAGAGAACCGAGGGAGCTGGATCTGGAGAACATCAAGGGCGTCTCCTCGCAATAATTGACGATGTTCTCGAACTTGACGACTTTCGCCTCGCTGCCGGGCATTTTCTGCTGCATCTTGTCGCCCTTGGGCGTCGTATCCTCCCGATTCTCGCATTTCAGCTTGTCTTCCGACGATTTTTCTTCCCCCGACCCCGCCGCCGCCGAATTTAAGGAACCAAAACTACTCACCCTCGAGAAGTAGCCGGGGGTGCCCTCCTCGCAGTAGTTCATCGGTTTTTCGGGAGAGGTCAGGCCGGAGTTGAACTCGGATTTCATTTTTGGGGTTTGCGGTTGGCGGTCGGCCCTACCCGCCGTTTCTTCGCGGGTTTTTTCGGTTTTTTTGGTTTCTGGAATGTTCTGAAACATGCGCAAAAACCGAAATTGTGAGCTTGAAGGTCCCTGAAAGTATTTCTCTGGCATTCAACCCAAGTACGCCCCTCATCATGCGACCACTAATTTATTCGAAGTAGAGAAATGAAACAAGCTTTTAAACATTCTTAAAGACAAGCTTTTAAAATAACAACACTCATCCGCCATCTTGAATTCCTCAATTTTGAAAAATCGTCATTTCCGACCCAGAAAACCCCCAGATACCAATTTTGAATATAATCGGATCAAAAATACAAAACTCGTCCGCCATATTATAGTCGCCATCTTCAATTTTCCAATTTTGACAGAAGAATCATCATTGTCGAACCCAAAAACCCCCAGATACTAATTTTGAACGGAATCGGATCATAATTACAAAACTCGTCCGCCATTTTGGAGCCGCCATTTTGTTTTTTTCTATAAGAAATATTTCATGATGCATTGTCATCAGATCTATGTACACCTGCCAAATTTTTAAATCAATCGGACGATTAGAAGTCTGTCATATTCAACTTTCAATATTTGATTACAGAGAGACAGACAGACACCGGGACAGGTGAAACTAAATAAAAGCTTGTAAAAAGGGGTAGTTTATCACAGCATCAATTCTTTTGCTCTTTGTTTGTTTCTATTTGTTTTTATTTGTATTGATTCTTTCAATCGGTTTCTCTTTGTTTTCGTAAATATTTGTTAATTTGTGTTAGTTTCTGTTTATATTGATTCAATCTGTTGTTTTTTTGGTCGATTTAGTTATTTTTATTGGTCTTTGTTCGTTTATCTCTGTTTTTATGATTTTGTTTTTTGTTGTTTCCGCTTTTTATTGTTTTCGTTGCTTGTTCATTCTTCTGATTTGTTTCATTCATTCATTTGGCGTTCGGCTCAAAATTCTTCCTTAATTCGGTAAATCGAAATCATTTTGAAGTAGATAAAACGTAGTTTCATAAAAAAATATATTATTATCTCAATTTGGAGCTCAAAGGAAAATTGACCCCAAAACTTCAAAGATGACAAGAATCTCCACAAATTTAAAGAGAATTACAATCAATCATTAACCAAAAATGCATTACAACCCTGGTGTAAAAACTCCTAAAAAAAATTGTAGATCAAAACGGCATTTTTGATAGCAATATTTGTTCTCGTTCCAGAAAGATCCGCAATATTTCACGCTCGTGGCAATATTTTTCGTGTGAAATAGGTTAGGTTTTTAAAGAGATGACATATGTCATTGTCATGTTTATGAAGTACATACATAGAACTTAAAGTTTCTATAAGTTCTATGAGTAATACATGTCAAACTTCCATCCAAACCTCACTTTCTATGGTCTAAGATTAAATCATTAATTTTGAATGTAATATAAAATTCCGACAATGGAAAAATAGCGCGATCCCTTTCGAGAGAAATGAAAAGTAGGACAAATACTCAGATTTTCTGTCAACAAGAAAATAATCAACGCCAACCTCATGATTAGGAGCACTTTCAAAAACAATGAACATAGAAATAAATACTCAATTTCGAGTCACACAAAATTCACTCACCTCCTTAGTTTGCGTTTTCTCCTGAATAATCCCATCGACCGTACCTTTGTCCCCAATCCTCAAGTCTGACATGGAAGTCGACGTAGAAAAATTGAAAGGAGTCTCGTAGGGCGTCCCTTCCGTACAATAAGTCTTGACAGAGTCCCCTACGAACTCGGCAGGAGTGGTTTTCTCCTCGTCCTCTGAAATATCAGAATCGGAATCCGGATCGTCTTCTGCATACCTCAACGAGTAATCTGTGGGCTGATCCAGGTCGGTTTCTGCGTAAATCGAATAATTCCCGTTGGAATTTTTCGATTTTTTTCCCTTGTAACTGTTGCCTTTGGGTGCAACGTTAGAAGTTTTCGTTTCTGAATATCTACAGCTGAAATCGAAGGGTGTTTCCGAAGATTCTAGTTCGTCTTCGTAATTGTCTGGGTATTGATTTCGTACGGGGATGCAAGAATGGGCTGTTCTCGGTTTGGAATTTATGTAAGGAAGTGAGGAGGAAGTGCAAGCCTGATGGATTCTGGGACGTTTATCGCAGGTTAAGTTTGGGATGTTTTTTAACATTGAGTTCGTGAAAGGTCCTGATTGGATCGTTTGAGGGTTGTCTATTCGTTTTTTGGATAGATCTAGAGGTAAATCTATGGAGATTTGGTGGTTTTTTATCTTTACGGAGGGTAAAGATAAGTCCAACGGTTCCGAGTAGTCATCCATTGTATTTTTGGGAATGTGGTGTTGTTGTATTTTATTTTTCTTTCAGCACGAAGTATTTGGCAGCCTAATGGCCAGAATTGAACGTTAGAAAACAACTGCAGGAATTGGAACATTCTATATGGCTCTTCATCTCGTTGACTCTAAAAAAAATTGTTAATTTGATTTTTGAGGCGAAATGCTGAATAAAAGAGATATGAATAAAATTTGCATGCGTTTTTATTTCAAAATCAAAAACCCCATACATCTTGGACCCTATGGTAATGAATAAATGTCGCCAAGTATTAAATGGTGAACTGATTGAAAAACTTATAATCACGGATATATTTCCAAAGAAATATTGAGTAATGTTCGTGAACAAATGACTCTAATTCATAATTAGAATTATTCATAATAACAAGATCAAGAAATGTGTTATGTTATGCCAAAATAATCACATAAAACGAAAAGGTTAGGTCGAATGACATACAGGTCTGGATACTCACAAGAATTAGAACAGTTGAACAAAGGAGGAATGACCACCGCCAACAATAATAATTCTGATAACGCAACAATTTTGAATTAATTATTGTTGAGTTTTGATTTTTTCATTTCGATTGCACTTTGTTTTGTTTACTTCTCGATTCCTCATGTAATCTATGATCATTCAGATCATTATTTATCGAACCATAGAACACGTGTGACATTTTTTCACCAAAGATTACAGAGTAATAGAGAATACACCTCCCTACATAAGCCGTAAGCATGCCGTAAGCCCTCTATTGGCGAATCCAAAGATCAAAGCGCCCTCTTTCGGTAAAAATTCCAAACTACGGAACCAGTAATGCGTCAAGATCTTCTATGTTCCGCGTGCTTTTGAGCTATAATATTTTGTTTCATATCCAGGTATTCTTGAGTGATATTTCGAAGTTTTTATAGTGTTCTGAACAGATAAATTAGTATTTAAATAAAAATTGTTGAGAAGGTATTTATATCAGTGTTATTCATTTAAAATATTATTCACAAAGTTATCATGTTTTAGGTTACAAGGCGTGTTGTTTGAGTCCAATTTTCTGGTGCAGTTTTAACTGCTGAGGAAGGTTAATACGATAATTCTCAACAAGATGATTATGAAATTGATCAGCGTAATTCAAGGTACTGAGTTGTGCCTTCAACTTTCTGTAAGGCAGAAATTAAATAAGGTGAAGTACCTGAACGAAGGGATTCATGTTTTAATGCTAATGTTGTATATAATTTTAGGCAAGTGGATTGATTATAGAACACTGAGTTAGCTAAGTACTAGTACTGAAAGAAATTGTATTCAATTGTAACTGCAATTATTTCAATTGCTCTTCAAGGACAAATAAAAACTGGTCTATACGTTTACATGAATTTCGTAAGAAAGATGCCTTAACACTATGTATCACTAATGCCTTTGCTATATTGGGAAAATTGGACTGAAGAATAGCATGGATAAACTATAGATGGAGAAAACTTGCTGGAAAGATTTTCGTTAAGTGTTTCTCGAACAACTGCGAACAATATTTTTAGTGAATATATTAAATATACAGCAAATATTTTGGAAGGTTGTATTCAGTGGCCAAGTTCTGAGGTTGAATTGATGAATTTACTGCTTAACATTTTGGGAATATTCAAGTAATACTTGATCATAAGGATATACCATACGTAGATCTTCATGTTTTTCATGTCGCATCAGAACTTATTCACATTCTGATCATAGTTTAGGCAGATGTAAATCTTTTTGTGTTGCTATTTTGTAGTTTATTCCTATAAAAATAAAGAACATTCAAAACAATAATTTATTTACATAATTTCCATCGAATACCTCGTGAATTGTCGATCCAATTAGAAGGGAAAAAAGCTAATTTGTATAACAAAATTTTATAAACTCGACTGTGCACTGTCAATAATACATTAATTCACTGAAATTATCAACAAAATCATCACGAGAACTAAGAAAATCACTTAAAATAATCTGTTTTACATATCAAAACAACGTAGCTTCAAAAGAGGTTACTGGAATTTCGCCATGTTTGTTTACAGTCAGCAGCGCCCTCATCGGTGGTTGAAATCAGGGATCGAACAGAGGGACAACCTCGAGCCAATGAAATCTGTCTACACATTGTTTAAACTTTTCTTTTTAAATAATGGTCTCATTAAGTAATATTTTTAAAACAAAAGGATGGGTAGAAGTTGACGATAAATTATTTATTATTTTAATTTGTGGTAAATTGACAAGGAGGAAAGTTAAATAATCATGGTTTTTGTGAAAATACTACTTCTTTCCCTTTTTCTTCTTTTTTTGTGCGTCATGCCAAGGGAACCCCCTGTTTTTAAGCAGATCTTGAACGTTATGACACGTGGTATAGGCGTTTTCCATAGCTGCTTCCGTGAAGATGTCAACAGCAAACCTTGCACTCTTGTAACGACCTTTTTTACCTCCCTTCTTCGATTTTTGAGGCTTTTTCTTCTCTTTTTTATCCGATCCGTTTCCTTTCTTCTTTTTGCTCTTATCTGGCATTTCGATCTAGAAAAAACATAATGCAATTCTTCATTAGGGCATAGTTAGTCCTGTGAATAAAGAACAAATGATCCTTGGATTTCTCGAGCATAAAAAGTTATGGACTATAACGACATATAGGTACTGAAATATCTGAAAGAGTAATTTTTAAAGAAAAAATTGGCTTTGTAACTCACCTTCTGATATGATTAAAAAAGGGAGAATGAACTGAAATAGATGTAGCTGGAATTTATATAGTTACTGCAGAACTTATTAAATCGATATTGTTGTTTAGAAAACGCCCCATAAGAAATGGGTAAAGGAAAGGAAAAATTGAATTACGATATACACAGATAACTATAATAAAAACTTGTTGAATGAATTCATTTACTAAACAGTAAACATACACCCTTTCCATTAGAGAAATAATCATTGAAATTCTGTTGGGCGTATGATCCTAGATTGGAATTATTTTCTAATTTGAACTCAAAAAATGATTTCATTTTATTTGATAATTGATTTTTTAGAGACTTCCATAGCATCGGGAGAGATTATTTTCAAAATGCCAGTTTAAATATACTCATCTTCATCATTCTGGTTTAAAAATAGACAGAGCATACACGTAGTGTGAGGTCAGTTTAGAAGTTTTCTCAATCTTGAACTTGTGCAGAAATAGTAAAACCTTGTTTTAATATTGATGCTTTGTAAGTACATATATTAATTTATATTGAAATTGGTAAAACATTTTCAAATACATCTACTAATGATTAGAAAATTGTGAAATGAAAAGTTTCATTCTACTAAATGGAAGAATTACGATTGAAAAAATGAATTTTGAACAGTTCATTCGCTGAAATTTTGATAAGCAATTTGAGATGAAGCACCGTCTTGCTGAAACAATCTCTGTCTAAATTTGGTCTGGAAGTTTGTCGAATAGAAAATTCATTTGCAGGTGACCATGAAAGTTGTAGCAAGAGCTGACGACAAAGAAAAACATGAATTGGATGTTAATTATTTATTGTATGCCCACCAGAAGATCTACAGTGCGGGAGATGATGGCAAAATTAAGGTGGGATTTTTTAAACTTTATTTAATTTCAATACAAAGGAAAAGTATACTTTATCCAGTTATATTATAATTTCTTTTGTTATGACCGATTTCATCATGACCGAAAAATTATTTTTTTTAGGTGTGGACTCCAGATTTGAAACTATTGGCGGAAATACAAGCCCACCCATGTTCAGTTTATTGTTTGGCAGCAAGCCAAGACACTCTGTATTCGAGTTCGAATGATGGATCTGTAAAATCGTGGACTATTGATGAGTTGAAGCAAAAAAATATACTTTTGAATGACCCAGCTTTTGAGTTTTGGAGAGTCGCCTGGTGCAATGGTTATTTGTACGTTGGAGATGACCAAGGAAACGTATGTCGCATGTTTTGTCATCGTATTACTAGGGAAATTCTGAAAGGGGTAGCTTTTTGAGCCACTTCAGAACCGTTTATCAGTACCATATCCTTAAAATAATTACACCAATGATGTAAAGTCGATCTGTCAAGTGTCAAATTAGTATTCGACCCTTTTTTTTCAGATCCGGGTGTATAATAACGACGTATATTATGGAATAATGAACATTGCAGAGCCTGTTAAGGACATGGCTGTTGATGGGCACAGTCTCTTCACTGCCAACCTTGATATTATAATAACAGATGTTAAATTAGAAGGTAAGCTGAAAAACCTGACCTCTCCTTCCGTTAGTATCCACGTTGAAGCAGTAATTTCTCATCCAACAAAAAAAATTGACAGCTGTCAAAAAATTGACAGCTATTGTGAAAAAATCGTGCGCCCAAAAATTGATATTTTTAATTTAGTCCGCTCTAAAGTGAATTTTTTTTCCAATCATTGTAGGAAAAAACCTTCAAAGCATCAATCGAGTTAACATATACGGTAAAGCTCCTATCGCACTTGCTGGAAATACATTGTGCTTTACAGACCGAGAAGGCAGAGACATCGTGATTCATGAAAAGGCTGACGAGAAGAAATGGAAAGAATTGACTCAAATCAAAGTGAGTATCCACTTAGAAATCAGGAAACTAATACCATTGTTTAAACAATGCTAATACAGAAAAAATGCTGACCTGTTGATTTCTTTGACAGCTCCAGTCAAATTTTTTTGACAGCTGTCATTTTTTTAACGCATTTAAACGCGCGCTTAAAAGCAAAGAGTAGATCTACTCTTTGCTTAAAAGCTTACTTCAAGACATTGCTGATTGCTTTTATGATGTCTGCTGATGCAAATTTGTTTTTTTAAGGGAGCTCACGACCTTATCATAAATGCTTTGACTGGTGCTCCTAGCGAGGGAAAAGTGAACCTTTTCAGTGGTGGTTGGGACAAAAATGTTAAGAAATGGATACTCGAGTCCGATAAAATTGAAAATGGAGGCTCTTGCGATGTGGGTTTCACCGTGAACGCTCTAGCTGTGAGCGATGGTGGAATGGTGTTTGCAGCAGGAGAAAACGGCAATATTGTCCAGATATGTGCGAAATAAATTTCATGTCGACGTGCCTATACACTGTATATAATGTTATACAGTTGGTTTCTGCTTCCGCTAATAAAACATCCATAAACAGTATGTTTCTTAATTTCATCACTTTATGTACGTGAACCTTTATTTCCTATCCTATTAAAATATCTTTCAAACAAAAATTTCCGAGCGGTAAACACACAATTTCGCCTTAGATCAGTTTTCATAGGCTTCACCTGTAAATTCAGGGTGAAAAAATTAGAGTAAACATCAATTCAATTTTTTATTGATGACAAAACCTAAACTCTTACAATAATGGAATGAGCAAAATGAAGAATTAGATACAATATCGATGTATTTACAATAAATTACAGAAGGCAGTGTTGTTCTCATTTTTCACTCAGCACAACAAAAAGCAATTTTTAATAATTCACCTTCATCTTCCAAGTTTATGAAATAATTTCCATTGGAAAATGCCTTAAATGGGAATATTTCGAATACTTCACGTTTATACCAAATCTTTTCCTTTCTGCCATTGGGCTCAAACCTAGCATGTGCTAAGCAATTATTACATTACCATTCATCTCTTATCGGTGCTCAATAACTTTCACAACCACAAGCTTTTAAATGCATAAATTTTTTTTACTTTTATAAATTCACAGCGCCTCATAATTTAATGAATCTCTATCGTATTCCAATAATTTTTTTTCAAATTGAACAAATGATTTAAATTTAATCACAATAAGCGGGCAAATAGTTAAATTATATTATTTCGATGAAAATAAAATTCTAGCATTAATTAACATTTAATTTTCTTGTGATTCATTCATTCGACCATAATCACTAGTGAAAAAGTGTTACGATAAATTATGAGCTAGCTGAATTGTTCTCTCAAAACACTCATTAAAAAAATATCAATTTATGAAAATGTTTTCGTAAATCGAAAGCGACCTCTTTAAAATCGACCGGGCCTGGAGAATCTAGCGACAGAACTTTATTCAAACGAAGAACCTGAAAAATAACAATTTTGCTTCATTTTTCCAATAAACTCCTCGCTACTATGACACGTACCTTTTTTTCAAACAGATTAGTAAATTTTATGTAGCTCTTTTGAAATTTCAGTATAGTTAGTAACCTGTTATATCCGAAATTGTTTGTCCCATTTCTTCTGCCATTTGTTTGTATCTGGTTCTCTCGTCAACCAAAGCATCTGAAATCGAGCCATTACAAAAAGAAGACGGAAGAATAACTTTTCACGAAAAAGTTCATCAGATTAAAAAAATATTCTTTTACGAGTTCTATCATTGAATTTTGGAAACTTTTATTTATTATGAATGTTTTTAACTAAGTAAATGAGTGTACCATATATTTTTTTCATTCTACTAATACTGCAAATTTTGTTCTCATTTATTTGGGACACACAGTAAATGTATGTTCCATAATGTAATATTGATAAAACAACCCAAATTCACCTTTGAATAAAATATAAAACGAAAATAAAACACAATATAATGAACCAAACATATTTATAAATTAAATACACATAAATAAACATACATAACTTATATGTCAAAAATAATATAAATTTCTCGATGATACCGAGTCGCTTTTACCTCAAAACCGATGTAGATGCATGAAAAAAATCGCACTGTACAATGAACACACTTCCGATCATCGAGAAACCTGGGGGATGTAAAATATACAGAGTGCAAAGGAAAACTTATAGGATGAGTTCGACGAAGGCTGTGTCCAAATCGTCTCCAATTTCCTTGAAACGCTCTTTTTCGGCAACCAGCTCATCTATAATCATTCAAGTTGTAGGTATTTGTCGACGGGGTGAAATTGAACTTCATATCGCAAAACGACCCTCGAAAAATTTCCATTTTCCCAGACGTATCCGTGGCGTACCACAGAATTGATTAAAGCAGGAAAGAGCATAGAAGAATTCGACACGAGGCAAGTCCGCTGTCTGATCTATTAATCCTAAATGAGGAATTTCCCAGTGAAACTGCGACATTAGTTTCATACGTTATCTCAGCTACTATCTCCGAAATCAATTTTGTAACAAATATTTGCAGAAATTACATAAATAACTCAAAGTTGAAAATATTTCGAAAGAGACGAATTATCTGTGCTATCGGCCCATCGATATGGGATCTGTGATCTCTTTCCATTCCATAGAGGAAAACGAAACCATAAATATTATTCAGAAATTAACATAGAAATGTGATTAGGTACGTCAAATTTGTAAATTCTGTTTGAGAATATTTTTCAATCGAAAATTTCTTTATTTCATTAGGAATGCGGTTAACGGGAAAATTTTTTAACGAATTCGTATATAAATCTAGCGATAAATGATCTTAAACAATTTTTTATAATCAAAATTTGATTTCTAAGACCGAATTAAATTGACATTTCATAGCACCGACGTGAAATTTTAAATAGTCACCCTAAATATTCGTAAAGTTGAGTATCTAGATTTGTTGTGTATTGCGACCGTCGAAATTAAACAGCAAATTAAGGGTTTTCGATGCATATTAAGTGTTTTTCATTGCGATATGAAGTTCTTACCTATCTTCTTATTTTCACACGATTAATTGTAGCGGGACACAAAAAGGAAAGGAAAAACCATGCAAAGCATAAATAATACAAAAGTAAATTAAAATCTCTGTGTTATTAGTGTAATTGCATAAAAAATACAATGTAAATTAGATATAAACAGGCCCTAACATAAATTTCTTCGTAATACTTTCTTGTGGAATTCAAATGTCTCTTTTAAACAAAATCTGAAGCTCCAATAAAGATTATACATAAATAATCAGGATCCAATGGAAATTGCTCCAATATATTCAATCGTTTTTAAAATTTGACCTTGATCAGTAAGCAAGGCATAACAGAACGTCAATAACTTGAATTAAACCAAATTCAAACAGAGAAAATCCAATGGTATAAGAGAAAATCAAATTTACTTCGGTAAAATTCAAGTTAATGTTCGTTTTCATTTCCGAATACATAAATGCGAATCTATTTCACGAAAATTATATTTTTCCTTAAACAGGTATTGTTGAATTTAGAATTCAAGCAAAGGCTCTTAATTCAAGCTTATAAGTCAAACAGCATCAGTGAGAAATAAAGATAAATATTTCGTTCGATCCTCGCGTCGAAATTCACTAAACTTTTATATCATAATTTCAATATCATAACAAAATGAAGGCTAGTAACGATAGTTGAAAAAACAATGATGGAAAATAAATATTCAATATTGTCTTCCGTTGTGCCGAATGCAATTCTCGAGACGAAATTATAAATTATAATAAAACTATATACAAAAATAACCGCCGAACATAAAGTTCCCAAACTCAAAGAAAATAAATATCGAAAAATCGTTTTTGGAACCATTTTTTAGCTACCTTCATTCAGACAATCAACGAAGGAATTCGACAATCGGAGACGCTATCAAGTCTGTAAATATGGCAGTCGTTGATCGTTTATTGCAACTGAAGGAGAGAGAGATCAACGGAATGGCCAGCCTCGATCTGTTCGAACTAGACGGATTCAAGAATGCAAAGTCGGAATTTCTAAGACTACTACGTAATTTTTTCAGAAGCACCATTTTGAACATCGATTTGGGAATGTATGTTGCGTTTTTCATCATATACTGGTTGCTTAAGGCGCTCGGGATCCATTGAAATTACATATTTTGGATATCGTAAAGCGTCGCCTCCATCTCGTCTGAGAGCAGTTTGTTCTTTTCTTTTTCGTTAAGTATATCGTCTGGAATGTTAAAGGTTAGGGTTACGATCAAACAAAACAAAATAAAAAATAAACAAATTAAAAAACAACAAAATACACTGAAAATGAAAAAAATTCATTTAAATCTGTAAATCAATTTCGGCAGTTAGATTTTTTTAATGCACATCAACGCTGAACTTACCTTCTAATCTGTCAACTTCCTTCTGGAGTTTCTGAACGGAACGTTCTGCAAATTCAGCACGAGCTTCAGCCTGAGAAACGAAATTATCATGAGTATCTGCCTTTACAAACCAATATTTGGTTTCAGTTTTAATTGATCAACAGAATTGACTGAGATCGTTTAAAGAAACAAATGATTAATTCAAAATGAGAGGTTTTTAAAGATATACAGTTCTACTGAACATTCAAACGTAAATTTTAATAAAAACGATTAAGTAAATGAAAATAATAAAAGAAATTGAGAAATTTTTAAAACAAATCACAAATTAAAAGCGTTGAAATAAATTAAACAATTAATCGATAATCAACGTTAAATAGACATGTAACAATAGTGTAAGTTCAATTGAACTGTTGACCAACAAAAACTGAACACTTTTTAAACATTTCGCTGATGTAGAAAGAAGCATGCAAAAAGCTTGAAATAATTCCAACATATTTTGCCTCAACCAAAAAACAATTTATCGCTACCACTACTAGTTAGTATCACTTCAACAAAACGAAAACAAAACACCATGTTATTCAAGTACAAACATTTTCAAGCTAGGCAATATACGTGAAATAACATGCATGCAAATTCGATGGTAAAAAAATCAACAACGAAACATAAAATCTCTTCAAATCCCACAACTTACCATTTTCATTCGAACCCCCAGTGAGCTATTTCATTATAAAATCAGAGTATATTCCTTCGCAAAGAAAAAAAGGTATTAAAAAAACACATTAAATTTATGTAACAGGAAGGAGAAATTGAATTTCGATAAATTTCTTTTACGAAATTGAATATACTTCGATTTTCTATTTTAAAATGAACCAAAGCTTATTCGAATCAACCTCAAATAAAAGTGATAATTTAGGTATGATCATTAATTAATTTTGTTAGAAACTGATATTCTGACTTAAAAAACAAAATTTTGATTTGAAAACGTATTTTAAAAATTTTTTAGACAACAATAAGACATTAAAAACACAGCAGAGACAAAAACTGAAAATCAGAAAATTTAAAAGATAAAAATTAAGAATAATATGGAAGCAGTATTTAATGGCGTATTGTTGCCCCCCTGAATAACCACCGATTTTTTTTATGATGAGTGTTGAAATGTGTGGAAGGTAAGCAATGAAATATCCCCAATATACAGTGCGAATCGTGAAAGACCCGACCCTTTAATCTAAACTTACTTCACGCAACTTATCAGACATGGAATGAATAACATCCTCACTATGCTCTCTTGTAATGGCAGCCTGTACACAAACAACTCTATACATACATGCTTTATACAGAACAAGACAATACACTAAGGAGATGAGAAATGAATAAATACATCTGAAGACATTCGCCCCTTCCACGTTCCACCAGACAGCCATAACCTTCTATGTATAAAAAAGAATTTTTTTTTATTTTTTTTACCTCCCCAAGTTTGTTCTCCATCTGTCTCAGCGCCACCGAATATTCCTCCTCTTTCGACGTGGCCTAGTCAACATTTATCAATAAAATAGAGCGAAAAAAAATACTAAAAATCATGCACCATCGAGGCAGACTTACAGGCCTGCTTTGTACGAGAGCGAGGTCTGTCGGCCCGCGCTTTGATGGGGGTAAAACGAGATCGAAAAAAAACACAGATCGCAAGCAGATTCACACGCAATACTTAGGTGTGTACCTCCTTTAGACGGGTTGTCAAGTTCTTTATTTGATTTTTGTATTCTTCCTCGCGTTGGTTTGCCTGAATAATTCATCGATTTATTATTTATGGCGATAGTTTTTGTGCTTCCATTTCCATCGGGGAAGAAATGTTGAATAAATCGGTTTTATATATTTTACATTGAATCCAGAAAATTGAAAAGTGTTTGATGGAAATGAAAGCTTGAAAATAAAGGAGATAATGGTATCAAATTTTGTGTGTGTAGTATGTTTCTTGAATGAAAGGTTTCATGAATATTTTAAACATCAAAATTTAAGTAGATTGAAAAAAAAGCTATAGAAACAATTTTATTGTGATAAATTGTGATATCTAATGAAAGACATTTGAATAAAGAACCTCATGAAACCTTTCGAATTTGTCCAAATGAAACTCGATAAAAAAATTTCTCTTAGGAGTATTCAATGCTAATATTTCATCTTTATTTACCTTTTCTTCAGATACTTCGAGGGATTTTAGGTTATTGCCTACAACACGGAGTTCCTCTTCAAGTTCTACGATTTTTCTGAAAAATATCACATCAATTAGAATAAAAATATTTATATCACATAACATAACACAGAGATAAGCTACAAACGCACACATACTACCTGAAAAAGGTCCAGCATCATAATTAACACCTCGAATACTTTATCTGATGATGACTTTTTACTTCGATGGAATGGAAAAGAAATTTTGACAATTTATTTTTTCACAATATCGAAAAATGATTAAAATATTGATGTCCAAAGTGAATTATTTTGCATCCTATCTATCTGAATTTCAGCTTAGGGGGCCTCTCTATGTATAAATTTTTAACAAGGGAGGTTTTTCCCGTTCAATTTATCGAAGGTACTTGAAACCTACCTGTCACTCTGTTCAGCTCGTTCCTCTGCTCTTTCTAAATCCTGTTCCATCAGTACCAATTTACGGGCAACCTACCAACATCAAATCATGCAGAAATACAAGCGGTTCACACACAAAAAATCTTTATATGATGAAAACCCACAAGTTCCGATATTTTTGGAGAATTTGCAAAATTTGCGATAGTGGAATAATTGAATTTTTCGTATCATATTGTGGAAAATTGAATCGGAAAAATTGAATGTAAACTATCACAAGCAATTCAAATTTGTTGTAGAGTTTATTTTCAACACGTATGAATCGTCGTTTTATTGAGGTCAACATGGAATTACGAACAACTGCCTTGTAATTGGATTGTTAACATGCCTACTAGATAATCGCGGAGGAACTTTTCTTTGGGCAGATATTTCTAAGGTATCTTGACTGGGACTATTCGAACAAACAACCCTGTCAGCACTATTTCAAGTTCAGTATTGATAATATGGCCAAAATTTAAGTTTATGGACATGATTGCAAATGTGTATTTCCTTTCTCAAAACAAGACTAGATTGTAGCAGCTGAAATAAACTATGTTCTCATTCACCAGGAATGTCCACTATATTCAAATGCAAAATTACCATAAGTGAACAATAGAGCAAGAAAGTCATGACAAATGAAACAACCTCACAATTTCAACTCATACACTCGACAATGAACAAATTAGATAGTCAGATTTCGATATTCTTTTACTAAAATAAGGAAAAAATGATAATACCAGATTTCGAAAAAAAAATTACATTAAAATCTATATTTTGTGAAGAAAATGTTAAGACATTAACCAGAAATTATGAGATTTCTTGTGCTCGTTCAAATTCGTAGCCAAAGCAGTCACCCATTCAGGTATTGAACAATTTCCCCATCTTCTAATGGCAAGAAGATAACGATTTATTGAAATTGGATCCTTAATTGAAAATTCTTCACTTTCAACTCTGAAAAACACCGGAACTTGTGGAATCTTCAACACGACAAAAAAAATCTAAATAAAAGATAAAAACAGAGGCGTCGCATTACTGTACTGGAAACCACACTGCAATAAAAAACACTAAGGAAAAATCGAGAAAATTTCGATACTCAATAAAAAAAAACGACAAAATTTCAACCATGCACGTCACAATTGAGAAACCTACGATTCTCCGGTCTCAGCGCGTTCTTCTGCTCTTTCCAAATCGGCTTCAACCATGGCCAATTTACGGGCAACCTGTATATCAATACAATGCGTTTTAGGAAAGTACGAGGGTGGTACAAAAATTGATTAATAAGAAAACCAAAACGCATTATTTTTGTTAGAAGGCTGTGAATTTCTTTTGTCGCTTCGAATTAGTGAAAAATTGTGAAATGTTCATCGAGGATTAAATTTTTCATCACAGTCTGTGTATTCTGAAGTATCAATAACAAATATAGTATTAGAACCAAGTATTATAGCCCACAAGAGTGAAGAATAAAAAAAATCCCCATGCTGTCGTCATAACCTATTTCTTCTGAGAAATATGCGAATTCCCCATAGAATTTTAATGTGACCTTGAGAATATGTCATTACTGTCATTCCCAAGCCTACCAGATGTATTTGAGCTTCAAGACAAGACGTATTCTCTCTTCAAGATAGTTAGAAATTTGATCATAGCTCCCTCCTCCTTAACGTCAAAAGGACGAAATTGTTAAGAAATGTTATTGAAGCAATGTTACACGTTTTTCACCTGATTAAGATGAAAAAATTCTACAGGGTGTTCACGAAAACATGCCGAATTTGCAGTTCTCTATAATTTTGGGTGAAGTAAAAAAAATCCTATCTATGATTTGCAGTTATGTGCTCTCCAACCTGATTTGTTATGCAGCTATATCATTCTTTAGAGTCGGTTATTATTGACGCCTCAGAACACACATTCGCATTTGTTACAGTTTTAATGAGGAGAGAGAGACAGGTTAATGCAATGCGAATTACTCATAAATGAGGAGAGGAAAAAATTCCGTTGAAAACATTGATTTCAGCGTTGAATATGCGCCGATAGAGAAAGCTGACTTTACCGTTTCTGGCGAGAAAAAAAATTACGGTGCTTGTCGGGATTAACGAGCGCTTTCCGTGGGACTTTGTAGAATTCAAGCTTTCAGCTAAAGTCAATTAACCTTGGGGAAAACGCCCATTAAAATAAATGAAAAAATATGATGGAATCGTATACATTTTCGAAAAATATACTTATTGACGTACTCATTTGCATATTGCCACCTGCATCGCCATATCCACTCGTTACAGTTCCCATTCTCCACATTGAACATTATTCAATCAAAAACCAAAGTCCTCCCAATACTTAATTAAAACAACACCGCACGAAATCGAAAGAATTTAAAAACTACCCAAAAATGTTTAATTTACAATAGATCAACAATAAATATCACAAAGTCGATCGTCTTACTGAATTATGAGAGCAAAATATTATTGCGAGCATTAGATTCAATGAAAATTATACTTTTCTAGTTTTAAAAATATCTCAGAAACGTCTCAGTATTCTTTTTTCGAAAAATGCATTCTCTTGCTACCTTTAGGATCAAACAGCTCATATTTTAAGCGCGATAAAAATAGTATCAGATCAAACATTTGAACTCCATCTCGATCTGATCAAAATGTCTTAATCAGACGAAACAAACAAAAGTGAAGATAAATCGATCTTTGAACCTTAAAAACAAAGTTCGTATTTGTGACTCAATGAATTCCTTCACTGAATAATGGAGGATATATCAGTGAGCAGAAGATTACGCAAGGTTTCAACTTATGTCGTCATTGAATAATTTCTTTGGTTTGTTTGTATTTCAACTTTATTACTCGCCATACACTCATATAATTTTTTGATCGCTTTTTAAATCTATAAACCACAAATTATACGAGGCGGCCAGAAAGAAGGTTCACAACATCAGAAAAAAATTGTTCATAAGAAACATCGCTTTTTAGTACTTTCCATCCCACTCATCCAAATGAAAGAATAATCAAAACTGGAGTCCCCAGTCATATAATACAGGATGGTGCACTTTTTAAGCAGGACTTCGGTCGCTAGAAGAAAGTATTTCAAGAAGAAAATTTTAATATCAACATAGGCCCAACAGAGGTTCGTTTCAAAGATACCCAGCGAAGAAATTTTCAAAAAAAAAATTGGATATTCTTCGTAACAACCAAACTAATGAAAATTTAAATCGAATTTGGTATACAGTGTCAAATTGTAATGTTCAAAATCAACAAATAACATTAAATTTCTATGAATATTTCAAGTCATTCAACAGACACAGTTGCCAATAATCCAAGTCAAGGGCGTACCCAGGATTTCAGCTAGAGGGGGGCAGCTCATACCTGAGAAGAGTAGGTAACACGTTTTTATTTCCCACTTGCCGGGAAAATTACCATTAATTTTATCTTCAAGGGGGGGGCAGCTGCCCCCCCCTGCTCCTACCTGGGTACGCCCATGATCCAAGTTACTAAATACCAACTGTCATTAAGATATAATAATTGGTTATAACAAAGAATTTTTTAATACGTTTACGAAGGAAAGGAATCAACGCAATGAAGAGTTTTCATTTATATCCGTTTCTTTTTTTTACCTGCAGATACGTTTATATAATTCCGACAGTCCAGCGAAATAAGCGACGTTTAGGTGAAAATGAACCACCCTGTATTTCAACCTACATGATATTGTGAACCCTTTCGTTAGCACACCCCGTTTTTAATCATATTAATTCCAGATTGCAGTAAAAATTAGATAAGTTACGTAAATAGCTGCATTCGAATCTCCGAATTTTAGCTGTCTCCTTAAAAAAATTCCTCAAACATAAATATTGCTGCAATAATATTTCGAACCCACAGAATATGGTCAACAATTAAAAATCTATAAATAATTCGCCCCTTATCAATTTAAGCCCCCTCACAAATCACCACCGAACGTTTGAATCTCGGAGTAGTCAAGATTCGATCTATTCACCGCGCACTTTTTTTTTCGCCGCCACATTTTTCTCTTTCACTTCACACCCACCCAGCGGCGCTGCCCCGTTTCCACTCGACACCACCGAGGCATACACTGTGTGTTAGTTGGTAGCAAGTATCGATTAAGGAGAAAACTGAGCGAACACTGAAATGGATTCAACACAACAACAACAAGAACGCTAAGTCAAGTATTTTCTATAAACCTCATCGTATTTTTTATCGGCTTCTTCGGCCAAGAAACGGGCCTCTTTCAATTGGTTCTCGAGGGCGTCCATACGTTCCTCATCGGCCAACGAGCGGTTCTCGAGAATTTTGCGTTGCCTAAGTGAAAATGTACAATGTGAATCATAACAGTCATACAGGTTGAAAAATTCCAAATTTGGTCGACAACTCAGATAGGTGCCGTAGCAAATATTCGGATATCCAGACGGTCTTCTTATAGAAGTTGTTTGAATTATAATCTTTTTCTTAAATATTTCTTTTTTTCTAAAATTCTGAGAAAAACAAAGACCAAAGAATAGTTTGTGCCACGTATCTGAGTCTGTCGAATAAAGAAAAAGACGTAGCAGTCCAACACCTCATCTGGCACCTCGTCACCTGGAAAACCTGCCTGAAAAAACCACCCTAACCTAAATTCTTACAGCTATCCCCCCACCAAGAAGATCCTAAAAATTTTCGATCGGTTTCTCATTTTCCGAAAATTTCTCGTGATCTTTTTGGCGAGGGGGCAAAAACGGAGTTTGGAGGAGGGGGGCAACTACCTCTTCGTATTTTTTGTCTGCTTCTTCGGCGATGAGTTTGGCCTGGGCGAGTTGTTCTTCTAGGAGGGTCACCCTGTCGTCTTCCATGTTGCTCCTGCTTTCCAGGGCTTTGCATATCCTGGATCGGGGGTAAAGGGAATAGTTCGGATGTTAATGAGGTTCGCACACGACGTTCCAATGTTCATTCGTCGGCCGTCACGAGTATTTTTTAAGTCGTGCGAACAAAAACGGTAAAATTACGTAAAAAATCGAAAACACTACTTTTTAAAATCATACTAACGTTTCACCGCTTCAAAATGTTCAACAAAATTCGTATCCGCTTCACCAAAGGACCTGATACATTTTTTTTCTGTACTGAACCTTGAAAGAACCTGATTAAATTTCAATTTTGTGAAGAATTTTAAGAAACGCATTGTTCATTCGATTTGTTTCCTTTTTTTCGATGAATGTGTGAGAAATATAGAGCTTTTCCTCCAAAAATAAAAATTTCTGATAGGTTATGGGCCCAGCAATCAGCATAAGAAAGTTTGAGCGCCATTTTCCAGTAGTACATCAAAAAATCACTTTTTTACGATATTTCAGCACAGTAAATCCCGGATTTAAGTGTTTAGAAAATACGTCGCTCGATTGAACATTGTAACGGATGTTATTTTCAAATCGGGGAGTTGGGGGGAAAACAAACCTTTCGCTCTCATCGGCGGCCTGGGACGCCTCCGCCAATTTGGCGGTGGCTGTGGCCAAACGTTCCTCTGAACGTTCGAGGTCTTCCTCCAACAATTGGATACGACGGTTGAGAGCGGCTACTTCAGATTCCGCCTGAAATCAAGAAAAAAACTGTCAGTTCATCGCCATAGAGGAGCAAAACTCAAATTGAAACAATCTTTTGAGTTTTGACAAAATATGTCAAAAAGAATGATAGCAGCTGACAAAAACGTCAATGATCACAGATCATTTGTGACAGATATTGCGAATTTTATTCGATAATTCCATCATGAAACTTTTTAAAAATAGCGAACGCGCCTATTTTGGTGGTCATTCTTCCATGGTAACGCATTGGGCGTGACTCACCTCGAATTAATAACGAAAACTAGTCGATAACATGACTAATATCGTACAAGTGAACAGCATTCAACAATGCTTGTAAACATAGAAACGTAACATAACCGGGTGGCGATCAAACAAAGAGTTGCATCACAAGTTCGAAAAATGGTCACGGATTACTACGTCACTGATGAAAGACCGGAAGGAAGTATGGGTTTTGAGTCCTCACTTTGTCATAGATTAATATCCGTAACCACAATAATCTACGATTTTGGGATATGGAATATTTCGAGTACTATTATTCGTAACAATTAGGAAATTAACCAGAAACTAGACGCAGAAATGATATTTTTTAATATTCCTTAGCTTGTAACATGCGAATATGTCCATTTATATTTGAAAACAGCGTGACGGTGACATCTAGGGCATAGAATTTAATACCCCAAATGGTCTAATTGATTTTTAAACTTGTCAATACAATCAGATTTCTTCATTTTGAATTATTTGAAAAAAAAAACTGCGCATAACCAAAAAATGTTAGTGAATATTTAAAAAATCATAACATCTTCTTGTATAACCCCATGGAGGGTCAATGGGCTCAGCCAAAAGTTATGTACCCAGTCATAATGCGTTTTTTGAGAGCATAGAGGTTGAAGGTGAAACATCCACCTCTCTGCTCCAACAGCACTTCTTTTAACATAATTGAGAACCTTCCATAGAACTTATAGTTCTATACCGGCCTGAAGATAGCTGACAATTCCCAGCTGACAATCGTTAGGAATTCAAGCGCTGTTGCCACGTTTCTTAATTTCTCTAAAATGTTAGGATGCTTAAAATCCTGCGAATTCTGACAATCTAAAAAAGCGAGCACTCTAAAGTGCAGTGTAAAACAACTGTATGGTTTAGTAGAAGGTGATTTTTTTTTTGTATTCAACATTCATATGTAATTAATTTCAGTTAAAATATCAATTCTCAGTGAAAGTCAAAACACACGCATGATTCGATTCATTTTTCGCCAAAAGAATGAAGATTAGTCTATAAATATCAAAGCGATGTTCCAATGATCAGGTGTTGCACAACACAAACAAACGCTATACAGGGTGTTTTTGGAAAAATATCAGCTGATAATATCTGATGACGCACACGTACGATTTCGTTAATTTTTGGCAAAAAGATTAGTTCTTGAATATCAAAGCGATGTGACGAATATCAGGTGTTGCACGAAACAAACAAACACTATACAGGGTGTTTTCGGAAAAATGTCAGCTGATAATATCTGATGACGCACACGTACGATTTCGTTCATTTTTGGCAAAAAGATTAGTCCCTGAATATCAAAGCGATGTGCCAAAAATCAGGTGTTGCACGAAACAAACAAACACTATACAGGGTGTTTTTGGAAAAATGTCAGCTGATAATATCTGGAGACGCACACGTACGATTTCGTTCATTTTTGGCAAAAAGATTAGTCCCTGAATATCAAAGCGGAGTTCCAAAAATCAGGTGTTGCACGAAACGAACAAACACAATACAGGGTGTTTTTGGAAAAATGTCAGCTGATAATATCTGATGACGCACACGTACGATTTCGTTCATTTTTGGCAAAAAAATTAGTCCTCGAATATTAAAGCGATGTGCCAAAACTCAGGTGTTGCACGAAACAAACAAACACTATACAGGGTGTTTTTGGAAAAATGTCAGCTGATAATATCTGATGACGCACACGTACGATTTCGTTCATTTTTGGCAAAAAGATTAGTCCCTGAATATCAAAGCGGAGTTCCAAAAATCAGGTGTTGCACGAAACGAACAAACACAATACAGGGTGTTTTTGGAAAAATGTCAGCTGATAATATCGAGGATAATATCTGATGACGCACACGTACGATTTCGTTCATTTTTGGCAAAAAGATTAGTCCCTGAATATCAAAGCGATGTGCCAAAAATCAGGTGTTGCACGAAACAAACAAACACTATACAGGGTGTTTTTGGAAAAATGTCAGCTGATAATATCTGATGACGCACACGCACGATTTCGTTCATTTTTGGCAAAAAGATTAGTCCCTGAATATCAAAGCGATGTGCCAAAAATCAGGTGTTGCACGAAACGAACAAACACAATACAGGGTGTTTTTGGAAAAATGTCAGCTGATAATATCTGATGACGCACACGCACGATTTCGTTCATTTTTGGCAAAAAGATTAGTCCCTGAATATCAAAGCGATGTGCCAAAAATCAGGTGTTGCACGAAACGAACAAACACAATACAGGGTGTTTTTGGAAAAATGTCAGCTGATAATATCGAGGATGATATCTGATGACGCACACGTACGATTTCGTTCATTTTTGGCAAAAAGATTAGTCCCTGAATATCAAAGCGGAGTTCCAAAAATCAGGTGTTGCACGAAACGAACAAACACAATACAGGGTGTTTTTGGAAAAATGTCAGCTGATAATATCGAGGATAATATCTGATGACGATAATATCGAGGATAATATCTGATGACGCACACCTACGATTTCGTTCATTTTTGGCAAAAAGATTAGTCCTTGAATATTGAAGCGATGTGGCAAAACTCAGGTGTTGCACGAAACAAACAAACACTATACAGGGTGTTTTTGGAAAAATGTCAGCTGATAATATCTGATGACGCACACGCACGATTTCGTTCATTTTTGGCATAAAGATTAGTCCCTGAATATCAAAGCGATGTGCCAAAAATCAGGTGTTGCACGAAACGAACAAACACTATACAGGTTGTTTTTGGAAAAATGTCAGCTGATAATATCTGAAGACGCACACGTACGATTTCGTTCATTTTTGGCAAAAAAATTAGTCCCTGAATATCAAAGCGATGTGCCAAAAATCAGGTGTTGCACAAAACGAACAAACACTATACAGGGTGTTTTTGGAAAAATGTCAGCTGTTAATATCTGAAGACGCACACGTACGATTTCGTTCATTTTTGGCAAAAAGATTAGTCCCCGAATATTAAAGCGATGTGCCAAAAATCAGGTGTTGCACGAAACGAACAAACACAATACAGGGTGTTTTTGGAAAAATGTCAGCTGATAATATCTGAAGACGCACACGTACGATTTCGTTCATTTTTGGCAAAAAAATTAGTCCCCGAATATTAAAGCGATGTGCCAAAAATCAGGTGTTGCACGAAACGAACAAACACAATACAGGGTGTTTTTGGAAAAATGTCAGCTGATAATATCTGAAGACGCACACGTACGATTTCGTTCATTTTTGACAAAAAGATTAGTCCCTGAATATCAAAGCGATGTGCCAAAAATCAGGTGTTGCACGAAACGAACAAACACAATACAGGGTGTTTTTGGAAAAATGTCAGCTGATAATATCTGATGACGCACACGTACGCTTTCGTTCATTTTTGGCAAAAAGATTAGTCCCTGAATATCAAAGCGGAGTTCCAAAAATCAGGTGTTGCACGAAACGAACAAACACAATACAGGGTGTTTTTGGAAAAATGTCAGCTGATAATATCTGATGACGCACACGTACGCTTTCGTTCATTTTTGGCAAAAAGATTAGTCCCTGAATATCAAAGCGATGTGCCAAAAATCAGGTGTTGCACAAAACGAACAAACACTATACAGGGTGTTTTTGGAAAAATGTCAGCTAATAATATCTGAAGACGCACACGTACGATTTCGTTCATTTTTGGCAAAAAGATTAGTCCCCGAATATCAAAGCGATGTGCCAAAAATCAGGTGTTGCACGAAACGAACAAACACAATACAGGGTGTTTTTGGAAAAATGTCAGCTGATAATATCTGATGACGCACACGCACGATTTCGTTCATTTTTGGCAAAAAGATTAGTCCCTGAATATCAAAGCGATGTGCCAAAAATCAGGTGTTGCACGAAACGAACAAACACAATACAGGGTGTTTTTGGAAAAATGTCAGCTGATAATATCGAGGATGATATCTGATGACGCACACGTACGATTTCGTTCATTTTTGGCAAAAAGATTAGTCCCTGAATATCAAAGCGGAGTTCCAAAAATCAGGTGTTGCACGAAACGAACAAACACAATACAGGGTGTTTTTGGAAAAATGTCAGCTGATAATATCGAGGATAATATCTGATGACGCACACCTACGATTTCGTTCATTTTTGGCAAAAAGATTAGTCCTTGAATATTGAAGCGATGTGGCAAAACTCAGGTGTTGCACGAAACAAACAAACACTATACAGGGTGTTTTTGGAAAAATGTCAGCTGATAATATCTGATGACGCACACGCACGATTTCGTTCATTTTTGGCATAAAGATTAGTCCCTGAATATCAAAGCGATGTGCCAAAAATCAGGTGTTGCACGAAACGAACAAACACTATACAGGTTGTTTTTGGAAAAATGTCAGCTGATAATATCTGAAGACGCACACGTACGATTTCGTTCATTTTTGGCAAAAAAATTAGTCCCTGAATATCAAAGCGATGTGCCAAAGATCAGGTGTTGCACAAAACGAACAAACACTATACAGGGTGTTTTTGGAAAAATGTCAGCTGTTAATATCTGAAGACGCACACGTACGATTTCGTTCATTTTTGGCAAAAAGATTAGTCCCCGAATATTAAAGCGATGTGCCAAAAATCAGGTGTTGCACGAAACGAACAAACACAATACAGGGTGTTTTTGGAAAAATGTCAGCTGATAATATCTGAAGACGCACACGTACGATTTCGTTCATTTTTGGCAAAAAAATTAGTCCCCGAATATTAAAGCGATGTGCCAAAAATCAGGTGTTGCACGAAACGAACAAACACAATACAGGGTGTTTTTGGAAAAATGTCAGCTGATAATATCTGAAGACGCACACGTACGATTTCGTTCATTTTTGACAAAAAGATTAGTCCCTGAATATCAAAGCGATGTGCCAAAAATCAGGTGTTGCACGAAACGAACAAACACAATACAGGGTGTTTTTGGAAAAATGTCAGCTGATAATATCTGATGACGCACACGTACGCTTTCGTTCATTTTTGGCAAAAGGATTAGTCCCTGAATATCAAAGCGGAGTTCCAAAAATCAGGTGTTGCACGAAACGAACAAACACAATACAGGGTGTTTTTGGAAAAATGTCAGCTGATAATATCTGATGACGCACACGTACGCTTTCGTTCATTTTTGGCAAAAAGATTAGTCCCTGAATATCAAAGCGATGTGCCAAAAATCAGGTGTTGCACAAAACGAACAAACACTATACAGGGTGTTTTTGGAAAAATGTCAGCTAATAATATCTGAAGACGCACACGTACGATTTCGTTCATTTTTGGCAAAAAGATTAGTCCCCGAATATCAAAGCGATGTGCCAAAAATCAGGTGTTGCACGAAACGAACAAACACAATACAGGGTGTTTTTGGAAAAATGTCAGCTGATAATATCTGATGACGCACACGTACGATTTCGTTCATTTTTGGCAAAAAGATTAGTCCCTGAATATCAAAGCGATGTGCCAAAAATCAGGTGTTGCACGAAACGAACAAACACAATACAGGGTGTTTTTGGAAAAATGTCAGCTGATAATATCGAGGATGATATCTGATGACGCACACGTACGATTTCGTTCATTTTTGGCAAAAAGATTAGTCCCTGAATATCAAAGCGGAGTTCCAAAAATCAGGTGTTGCACGAAACGAACAAACACAATACAGGGTGTTTTTGGAAAAATGTCAGCTGATAATATCGAGGATAATATCTGATGACGATAATATCGAGGATAATATCTGATGACGCACACCTACGATTTCGTTCATTTTTGGCAAAAAGATTAGTCCTTGAATATTGAAGCGATGTGGCAAAACTCAGGTGTTGCACGAAACAAACAAACACTATACAGGGTGTTTTTGGAAAAATGTCAGCTGATAATATCTGATGACGCACACGCACGATTTCGTTCATTTTTGGCATAAAGATTAGTCCCTGAATATCAAAGCGATGTGCCAAAAATCAGGTGTTGCACGAAACGAACAAACACTATACAGGTTGTTTTTGGAAAAATGTCAGCTGATAATATCTGAAGACGCACACGTACGATTTCGTTCATTTTTGGCAAAAAAATTAGTCCCTGAATATCAAAGCGATGTGCCAAAAATCAGGTGTTGCACAAAACGAACAAACACTATACAGGGTGTTTTTGGAAAAATGTCAGCTGATAATATCTGATGACGCACACGTACGCTTTCGTTCATTTTTGGCAAAAAGATTAGTCCCTGAATATCAAAGCGATGTGCCAAAACTCAGGTGTTGCACGAAACGAACAAACGCTATACAGGGTGTTTATGGAAAAATGTCAGCTGATAATATCCGAAGACGCACACGTAGGATTCGATTCGTTTTTGGCAAGAAGATCATACTATGCGTATCAATGAAAAAGCTGACCAGTTAGCAAGACAAGCATCTGAAACGCCATTCACAGGGCCAGAACCTGTGCTTGGAATCAGCAAAAACCGATGCAGGACCCTGATTGAGGAGTGGATAAAACAAAGACACCGACAACACTGGGAACAGAGCGACGGGCAAACACACAGCAAAGTCATGGTAGGACACATAAGCCAAACCTTGACGGCTGACTTTTTGAATCTAAACAGAACAAAGGCACGTATAATAGTAGGTCTGCTGACAGGACACTGCGGCCTTAGGAAACATCTGAACACCATAGGAATAATTGAAGAACCTGTGGATTGCAGACTTTGCGGTGAAGAGGAAGAAACAGCCTCTCACATAATCTTTGAATGCGACGCCCTAGGAAGAAGGCGTCACAGAATCTTCGGAGAAATCAACCCAGAAATGGGAATGAATCCGAAAAACCTCATAAACAGGCTACTGAACCTGATAAAGGACACGAACCTATTCTCGTGAGGAACCACTGACGAAAGAGTGATACAATAGACCCAAGCTGGTCGTAGTGTCACAGGGAGGCCAAGTGCTAACCCGGTCTCTTGTCCGTCAGTAAATCAATCAATCAATCAAAAATGCGTACCAATGCAATATACCAAAAACTAGTTTGAAGATTCTAAATTGCATCCGTTCGATATTGAATTCTATTGACAATCTTTTTCAAATTGCGCGGAATTGAGTTATTGCTGAATTTTTGAACATTTTCGAAAATGGTTGTAAAAACTCCTTTCAGATCTAGCAGCAATACTAACAATCATACGTATGACCAATTCCGAAAATTCTTTCACCATAAAACGGTACCGTTCTTGAGATATCGAATCCTATTTTTTTCTCTCTAGCGGAGAGCCTAATTGAAACTAATTTTCGAAATAAAAAGTAGCCTATATGTTATTTCAGATCATAGTCTACATGTGTACAAATTTTCATCCAAATCTATCAAGTAGTGTTTACGTGAAAGATTAACAAACATATGTACTTTCGAATTAGTAGCATTTCCGAAAGCTTCCGATTCGAACCGAGTTTACTTGTTAAATCGCGACACCGAGCTTCTTCATTCGAATTCGAATAGCGATAGGAGTCAGACGTTATATTACGCGGTTCTATTTGAGTTGGTCTCGATAGGAAAGTTATTGTTCGTTTGAATTCTTGAATTGCGGCAGGGTTTTTTTTGATCAATATTTTTAATTTTGTGTATTATTTTTTGTTTCAAATTCTTATTTATAAATGAGTTTTTGTTCTGTTTAATTTATCTGTTTCTGTTCAATATTTTGTGATTCTCGAATTATTTTTTCGTATTCAGGACTTTCTATTAGGATTATTGTTATTTTTACTTTTATATATCCAGTTTTTTAATATATTTTTTTTCTTCTTTGGTGTGTTTCTTTTTTACTTTAGGATAGGATTTTTTCGTTGATCATTCTTCTCCACTGTATTGGATTTTTAGTTTTGGTTCTATTTGTTGTAAAATTTTTGTATTCTCCTTTCATCGAGAATCATACAACTCAATATGTCCTTCAAAAAACAGTATCACAATAGGTTAGTCTTCAGTATACTGAATAAATTGAAAGACGAAATTTCATCAATTGAATTCAGCGACCTACTAAATATGAGAGACAACAATCATATTCTGAAAGACGTATGCAGTACCGTCTCGAAAAAATATGGCAAAAAAATGCATCCGAGCACATTTCTTCGTATCATTCGAAGAAATTCAGAGTACTCGAATTTTTATTCTAAATCAGAACAAAAGAACAACGGTATGCATTCTTCAACACCGAGGTGCTCGGAGGAAGAGTTTTGTCATAATAGTTATGAATTATTAGACGAAAATAAAAATGAAGAAAATGAGTTGAATGTTGATAATGCAATTAGGACCTCAATATCTCCTCCAATGTCGGAACATAATAGTTATGAATTAATAGATGAAAATGAAGATGAAGAAAATGAGTTGAATGATGATGATACAATTAGGACCTCAATATCTCCTCCAATGTCGGAACATAACTTTGGAATACCTGAACAATTAGAATTGTCCAGTTCAATAAGTAACGATATTCTACCAGCGCATTCTTCCAATATTGGTTGCAGGGAACAAATATTGTCTTATAAAAATTGTAATATTTTAGAAGGATGTTTCACAATAAAAAAATCAGATTTCGATCAAATATTTGATATGGAAGCAGGAAAACTTCTTTCTCGTGTATATCCGACCTATATAAGGAACAGAATAGCAAAGGAGGTGAATAACATTTGTATTCTGAAAATCGATTACACAAAATATCGAAAAAATGTTATTGAAATAAGAGCTTCCTGCATTCATAACAAAGGTAATTGCAAGAAATTCAAAATTATCATTAAAAACAATGATCAAGGGCTGTATATAACTAATGTTTTTAGTACGTCGATTGATTTTTGTCATAATGAAAAATTGACAAGCTATGTGAAAGGAGTAGAGAGGTCACTATTTAAAAAAAAATTATTGTCACAAAATCCTTCTGTTTTGAAGCAGCAAATCTTTCGACGTACTAAAAAAATTCCGGCTAAAATGGGCAATTTGCAAAAAATTAAATCAGATGCCGTATTCCAAAAAATTAGATGGGAAGCTAAGCGACATTTAGATCGAAGTAACGACCCTGTAATTGATATATTGAAAATGCAAAAGGAACATGCCGAATATATACGAGAAATTTGCTTCCCATTCAATGTACAACTATTTAGCGATAAGCAAATATATATGCTTTATCATTCTAGGAAAGATGGAATACTTCCACTTTTGCACTTCGATGCTACAGGTAGTGTTGTGGCGAATCCGGAAAAAAACAATTCTCCAACTTTTTTATACTCTGCTGTCGTATCGAACGGATCACGGACAGTACCAATTTTTGATTCTATTTCAAATGTTCATACAAGTAAGAAAATATTTGACTTGTTTTTTTCATTCCGTACTGTTTGTGAGAGTAAAAAGAAATGGCCCATATTCTCAGGTGTGGTAACGGACTTTAGTTTTGCCAATTTGCATGCAGCTTCCAAAGCATTCAATATGATGCCATTAATAGACTACCTAAATGTTTGTTTTGAAATTATGGCTAAAAACAGCAGGTTACCAGAGAGTTTCCACACTATCAATCTATGTTGTTCGCACTTCATGGCGATGGTGTGTAGGAACATTAAAGAAAAACAAAAGGAGCCTATCAGCTCGGGCATGAAACCTATATCCCATAAGCAAGCTGTTTTTATGAAAGAATCGATGGCCGCATTCATCCGAATTAAATCTTTCGAGGAAATTGCGAATTGGTTTCAAGCTATTGTCATAATCTTCAATTCACCATTTCAAAATGAAGATGTAGTGAAATCAATCTCTATAATCAAGAACTTGATTATGTCTGACTCAGTTGATAACACATTCAACTTTCATGATGGTTTCACAGATCAAGATATGCAAAATATATTGATTAAAAATAACGGGAAAGCCTTGTATAGTCAGAGCCCGTTCTTCAAATATTTTTCGGAAAAAAACCAAAAAATATTAGAAAAGATCCAAACCCTCAATAATAATGACGAGCCAACAAATATTTTTTTCAATGAAAGCGTAAGTAAATTAATACTACAAAAATATATACCTTTCGCACCACTCATCACAACAGCAATGTTGAAAATAACAGGACAAACTTGTGATAGAGTTAGCAATGCTATTGTAGAAGGCCATTTTTCTTTCATTAAAAATAATTTACTCAATAAGGAAAGAAATATCAGGGTAACAAGGTTCATCAGAGCACTAAAAGGCTTAATTGATAGTTTTCATGCCGAGGCACAGCTGAAAATCCCAAAAACCGCTCTCACATCGAAAAAAATTCCGCTGTTACCGAAGGATGCACTGATATCTGATACAGATTGTGCAGAAACCTGGAAAAAAAAATATAACCCTCCCAATAATTACTTCATTGGACGTTATATCAAGGCAAAAACAATGTCAATAGCAAAAGAAGAAAATGTGGAACCTCGACCAGTTTTTCGGGAACCTCAACCAGCTTTTTTGGAACCTCAACCAGTTTTGCTGCAACCTCAACCAGTTTTTCTTGATGATTCTATTCAGGATCACTCACATCTGAAAAAATCTAATCATGATTCTGTGCGATATGAAGAATGCGACTACAGATGTATTTATTGTAAAGAAACTGTCAGTCCGCATTCTTTATTGGCAAATGAAGAATGGATTGATTGGATTCAGTGTGAGAAATGTGAAGAATGGGTTCACAGATCCTGTGTTGATAATGAATTCAGTTCTCTAAATTCATTTATTTGTAGATTATGTCTAAAAAAGACCGAAAAACGGAAAGGTTCTATTGAGAATTCTCATAACGCAGAAATCGATCGGCGTTATCTAATTTTTGCTCACAATATTGGCAAAATTTTCGAAGCATCAGGAAATCTCCTAAAGCTTCAAAAATTAGCGAATTGTTTTATTAATAATATATCACTCCAAAATCCTCGACATAATCCATCTAAAACTGATATTGATCTTTATGAAAAAATATCTGGCAATAATGTAACGCTATTGAATGAACCCTATATCCACAAGTATCATAAATTTCTGGCTGGTTTTCCCGATGGTTTCATAAGAGACGATGGACTCATTAAATTTGTAGGGTTTGAAATTTCAAACTCTGAATTCGATAATTTTGATGGGAAAAGAGTTCCGAAAGCAACACGTGAAATTGTTTTGGAAATTCAAGGCCTGCTCAAAATATGTGATCGACAATGGTGTGATATTATTTCTACATCTAAAAAAGATCAGTTGAAAATACGAAGGATTCACAAAATTTCTTCAATTTTCATCAAAGTATTTCCCCTTTTAGAAAAATTTTATTTTTCTATTCAACATCCATTATTTTGTCGTGAGATAAATATCTCAAGTTTCTCGAAGCCATTGAAAATTCTTGAAAATGGTCTTGTTGGCCACATTGCTTACTACCAAATACTCCCGAACAAATTAACGTACACAATTGCCATGTTCCCATCCTCTTTTAATACTGTTGCTTTAAGTTTCACCGAATTTTATTCCCTATATGACGAAAATTGGCTAACAGATTCAATTATTGAAATAATTTTACAAATTTTGGGTTGCAATAATTTTCAAATAATTCCTTGCCATTGGAATGGCGAAATTTTTAGTTCTTCCGGCGGGCCATTTTTCGATTATATGGTAAAAACAATAGATATTCCTGGAAATAAAACATTAGTGTGCCCTTTGTTAACTCAAAAATTCAAAGCGAATTACGGTCATTGGTGTTTGTTCATAATTGATTTCCAAAATAAAAAAGTAACATATCTAGATCCTTTAAAGAATTTAGGTAGTTATGAGTGTGATGAAACGGTGACTATTTATTTCGAGAACTTTTTAAATTTTCTACAAGCTTATGATGAAACTAATGAGTCGTCATTCAGAACGATGGAGTGGACCTTAGACTTTCCTGTACACACGATACAATCTGATGGATATAATTGTGGTGTTTGGATTTGTTATTTCTTTGATAAATTTATTCAGGGTCACACTCTTCAGGAAGAGATGGAGATTAATATGTATAGGGACCGATTGAAGCTCCTAATTCTAGAGGCTTCAGAAGACATGACAAAAAAATGCTTCATTTGCGACAGGGAAACAATAATATCCGAAACCATTCAATGTATCTACTGTAAAAGGTTATATCATTCAGATAAATGTTTCGAAGACGGACAAATTATTAAAGGCGTATGTTTTCTGTGCAGTAGATTTTTCTTAATAGGATTGGACTAAAACAATTATAATGTTTGAGTAATACTACAACTTTGAAACTATAAGGGAGCTAACTGAAATCTGATATCCCATCCTCAGTCTCTTATTATCAGCTGACATTTTTCCGAAAACACCCTGTATAGTGTTTGTTCGTTTCGTGCAACACCTGATTTTTGGCACATCGCTCTGATATTCAGGGACTAATCTTTATGCCAAAAATGAACGAAATCGTACGTGTGCGTCATCAGATATTATCAGCTGACATTTTTCCAAAAACACCCTGTATAGTGTTTGTTTGTTTCGTGCAACACCTGAGTTTTGGCACATCGCTTTAATATTCGAGGACTAATTTTTTTGCCAAAAATGAACGAAATCGTACGTGTGCGTCATCAGATATTATCAGCTGACATTTTTCCAAAAACACCCTGTATTGTGTTTGTTCGTTTCGTGCAACACCTGATTTTTGGAACTCCGCTTTGATATTCAGGGACTAATCTTTTTGCCAAAAATGAACGAAATCGTACGTGTGCGTCATCAGATATTATCTCGGATATTATCAGCTGACATTTTTCCGAAAACACCCTGTATAGTGTTTGTTCGTTTCGTGCAACACCTGATTTTTGGCACATCGCTTTGATATTCAGGGACTAATCTTTATGCCAAAAATGACTCGAATCGTACGTGTGCGTCATCAGATATTATCAGCTGACATTTTTCCGGAAACACACTGTATAGTGTTTGTTTGTTTCGTGCAACACCTGATTTTTTGCACATCGCTTTGATATTCAGGGACTAATCTTTTTGCCAAAAATGAACGAAATCGTACGTGTGCGTCATCAGATATTATCAGCTGACATTTTTCCAAAAACACCCTGTATAGTGTTTGTTTGTTTCGTGCAACATCTGATTTTTGGCACATCACTTTGATATGCAGGGACTAATCTTTTCGCCAAAAATGAACGAAAACGTACGTGTGCGTCTTCAGATATTATCAGCTGACATTTTTCCAAAAACACCCTGTATAGTGTTTGTTTGTTTCGTGCAACACCTGATTTTTGGCACATCGCTTTGATATTCAGGGACTAATCTTTTTGCCAAAAATGAACGAAATCGTACGTGTGCGTCATCAGATATTATCAGCTGACATTTTTCCAAAAACACCCTGTATAGTGTTTGTTTGTTTCGTGCAACACCTGATTTTTGGCACATCGCTTTGATATTTAGGGACTAATCTTTTTGCCAAAAATGAACGAAATCGTGCGTGTGCGTCATCAGATATTATCCTCGATATTATCAGCTGACATTTTTCCAAAAACACCCTGTATTGTGTTTGTTCGTTTCGTGCAACACCTGATTTTTGGCACATCGCTTTGATATTCAGGGACTAATCGTTTGGCCAAAAATGAACGAAATCGTACGTGTGCGTCATCAGATATTATCAGCTGACATTTTTCCAAAAACACCCTGTATAGTGTTTGTTTGTTTCGTGCAACATCTGATTTTTGGCACATCACTTTGATATGCAGGGACTAATCTTTTCGCCAAAAATGAACGAAAACGTATGTGTGCGTCTTCAGATATTATCAGCTGACATTTTTCCAAAAACACCCTGTATAGTGTTTGTTTGTTTCGTGCAACACCTGATTTTTGGCACATCGCTTTGATATTCAGGGACTAATCTTTTTGCCAAAAATGAACGAAATCGTGCGTGTGCGTCATCAGATATTATCCTCGATATTATCAGCTGACATTTTTCCAAAAACACCCTGTATTGTGTTTGTTCGTTTCGTGCAACACCTGATTTTTGGCACATCGCTTTGATATTCAGGGACTAATCGTTTGGCCAAAAATGAACGAAATCGTACGTGTGCGTCATCAGATATTATCAGCTGACATTTTTCCAAAAACACCCTGTATAGTGTTTGTTTGTTTCGTGCAACACCTGATTTTTTGCACATCGCTTTGATATTCAGGGACTAATCGTTTGGCCAAAAATGAACGAAATCGTACGTGTGCGTCATCAGATATTATCAGCTGACATTTTTCCAAAAACACCCTGTATAGTGTTTGTTTGTTTCGTGCAACACCTGATTTTTTGCACATCGCTTTGATATTCAGGGACTAATCTTTATGCCAAAAATGAACGAAATCGTACGTGTGCGTCATCAGATATTATCAGCTGACATTTTTCCAAAAACACCCTGTATACAGGCACGTAGCCAGGATTTTGTTTCGGGGGGGGCCCACAACTTTCGGGGGGGGCCCACAATAAGTAAACATTGCAAATTTTGTCAAATATACAGGCATTTTCCGATTTTTTTGATATTTCGGGGGGGGCCCGGGCCCCCAGGCTCCCCCCCTCGCTACGTGCCTGCCTGTATAGTGTTTGTTTGTTTCGTGCAACACCTGATTTTTGGCACATCACTTTAATATTCAGGGACTAATCTTTATGCCAAAAATGACTCGAATCGTACGTGTGCGTCAACGGATTGTTTCAGCAGACAAAATACGAAAAACAATCTGTACTCAAACCGAAAAACAAAGTATTTGTCAGCTTTACAACTATTTTATGATGTTTTCACCTGAAAATATCTCTTTATGTGAGAAATCTGTCGAATTCTAAGTAAATTATCAGTGTGAAGACTCCACTAGTTTATTCGAGTCAAGGATTTGCAACGGATACATTTGGCAACAACGCATGAAATTTATTCGTACGAGGTCAGATTGTCAGCTGAGAATTGTCAGCTATCTTCAAGCCGGTTTATGATATGAGACCGGCCTGAAGATAGCTGACAATTCCCAGCTGACAATCGTTAGGAATTCAAGCGCTGTTGCCACGTTTCTTAATTTCTCTAAAATGTTAGGATGCTTAAAATCCTGCGAATTCTGACAATCTAAAAAAGCGAGCACTCTAAAGTGCAGTGTAAAACAACTGTATGGTTTAGTAGAAGGTGATTTTTTTTTTGTATTCAACATTCATATGTAATTAATTTCAGTTAAAATATCAATTCTCAGTGAAAGTCAAAACACACGCATGATTCGATTCATTTTTCGCCAAAAGAATGAAGATTAGTCTATAAATATCAAAGCGATGTTCCAATGATCAGGTGTTGCACAACACAAACAAACGCTATACAGGGTGTTTTTGGAAAAATATCAGCTGATAATATCTGATGACGCACACGTACGATTTCGTTAATTTTTGGCAAAAAGATTAGTTCTTGAATATCAAAGCGATGTGACGAATATCAGGTGTTGCACGAAACAAACAAACACTATACAGGGTGTTTTCGGAAAAATGTCAGCTGATAATATCTGATGACGCACACGTACGATTTCGTTCATTTTTGGCAAAAAGATTAGTCCCTGAATATCAAAGCGATGTGCCAAAAATCAGGTGTTGCACGAAACAAACAAACACTATACAGGGTGTTTTTGGAAAAATGTCAGCTGATAATATCTGGAGACGCACACGTACGATTTCGTTCATTTTTGGCAAAAAGATTAGTCCCTGAATATCAAAGCGGAGTTCCAAAAATCAGGTGTTGCACGAAACGAACAAACACAATACAGGGTGTTTTTGGAAAAATGTCAGCTGATAATATCGAGGATAATATCTGATGACGCACACGTACGATTTCGTTCATTTTTGGCAAAAAGATTAGTCCCTGAATATCAAAGCGATGTGCCAAAAATCAGGTGTTGCACGAAACAAACAAACACTATACAGGGTGTTTTTGGAAAAATGTCAGCTGATAATATCTGATGACGCACACGCACGATTTCGTTCATTTTTGGCAAAAAGATTAGTCCCTGAATATCAAAGCGATGTGCCAAAAATCAGGTGTTGCACGAAACGAACAAACACAATACAGGGTGTTTTTGGAAAAATGTCAGCTGATAATATCTGATGACGCACACGCACGATTTCGTTCATTTTTGGCAAAAAGATTAGTCCCTGAATATCAAAGCGATGTGCCAAAAATCAGGTGTTGCACGAAACGAACAAACACAATACAGGGTGTTTTTGGAAAAATGTCAGCTGATAATATCGAGGATGATATCTGATGACGCACACGTACGATTTCGTTCATTTTTGGCAAAAAGATTAGTCCCTGAATATCAAAGCGGAGTTCCAAAAATCAGGTGTTGCACGAAACGAACAAACACAATACAGGGTGTTTTTGGAAAAATGTCAGCTGATAATATCGAGGATAATATCTGATGACGATAATATCGAGGATAATATCTGATGACGCACACCTACGATTTCGTTCATTTTTGGCAAAAAGATTAGTCCTTGAATATTGAAGCGATGTGGCAAAACTCAGGTGTTGCACGAAACAAACAAACACTATACAGGGTGTTTTTGGAAAAATGTCAGCTGATAATATCTGATGACGCACACGCACGATTTCGTTCATTTTTGGCATAAAGATTAGTCCCTGAATATCAAAGCGATGTGCCAAAAATCAGGTGTTGCACGAAACGAACAAACACTATACAGGTTGTTTTTGGAAAAATGTCAGCTGATAATATCTGAAGACGCACACGTACGATTTCGTTCATTTTTGGCAAAAAAATTAGTCCCTGAATATCAAAGCGATGTGCCAAAAATCAGGTGTTGCACAAAACGAACAAACACTATACAGGGTGTTTTTGGAAAAATGTCAGCTGTTAATATCTGAAGACGCACACGTACGATTTCGTTCATTTTTGGCAAAAAGATTAGTCCCCGAATATTAAAGCGATGTGCCAAAAATCAGGTGTTGCACGAAACGAACAAACACAATACAGGGTGTTTTTGGAAAAATGTCAGCTGATAATATCTGAAGACGCACACGTACGATTTCGTTCATTTTTGGCAAAAAAATTAGTCCCCGAATATTAAAGCGATGTGCCAAAAATCAGGTGTTGCACGAAACGAACAAACACAATACAGGGTGTTTTTGGAAAAATGTCAGCTGATAATATCTGAAGACGCACACGTACGATTTCGTTCATTTTTGACAAAAAGATTAGTCCCTGAATATCAAAGCGATGTGCCAAAAATCAGGTGTTGCACGAAACGAACAAACACAATACAGGGTGTTTTTGGAAAAATGTCAGCTGATAATATCTGATGACGCACACGTACGCTTTCGTTCATTTTTGGCAAAAAGATTAGTCCCTGAATATCAAAGCGGAGTTCCAAAAATCAGGTGTTGCACGAAACGAACAAACACAATACAGGGTGTTTTTGGAAAAATGTCAGCTGATAATATCTGATGACGCACACGTACGCTTTCGTTCATTTTTGGCAAAAAGATTAGTCCCTGAATATCAAAGCGATGTGCCAAAAATCAGGTGTTGCACAAAACGAACAAACACAATACAGGGTGTTTTTGGAAAAATGTCAGCTAATAATATCTGAAGACGCACACGTACGATTTCGTTCATTTTTGGCAAAAAGATTAGTCCCCGAATATCAAAGCGATGTGCCAAAAATCAGGTGTTGCACGAAACGAACAAACACAATACAGGGTGTTTTTGGAAAAATGTCAGCTGATAATATCTGATGACGCACACGCACGATTTCGTTCATTTTTGGCAAAAAGATTAGTCCCTGAATATCAAAGCGATGTGCCAAAAATCAGGTGTTGCACGAAACGAACAAACACAATACAGGGTGTTTTTGGAAAAATGTCAGCTGATAATATCGAGGATGATATCTGATGACGCACACGTACGATTTCGTTCATTTTTGGCAAAAAGATTAGTCCCTGAATATCAAAGCGGAGTTCCAAAAATCAGGTGTTGCACGAAACGAACAAACACAATACAGGGTGTTTTTGGAAAAATGTCAGCTGATAATATCGAGGATAATATCTGATGACGCACACCTACGATTTCGTTCATTTTTGGCAAAAAGATTAGTCCTTGAATATTGAAGCGATGTGGCAAAACTCAGGTGTTGCACGAAACAAACAAACACTATACAGGGTGTTTTTGGAAAAATGTCAGCTGATAATATCTGATGACGCACACGCACGATTTCGTTCATTTTTGGCATAAAGATTAGTCCCTGAATATCAAAGCGATGTGCCAAAAATCAGGTGTTGCACGAAACGAACAAACACTATACAGGTTGTTTTTGGAAAAATGTCAGCTGATAATATCTGAAGACGCACACGTACGATTTCGTTCATTTTTGGCAAAAAAATTAGTCCCTGAATATCAAAGCGATGTGCCAAAGATCAGGTGTTGCACAAAACGAACAAACACTATACAGGGTGTTTTTGGAAAAATGTCAGCTGTTAATATCTGAAGACGCACACGTACGATTTCGTTCATTTTTGGCAAAAAGATTAGTCCCCGAATATTAAAGCGATGTGCCAAAAATCAGGTGTTGCACGAAACGAACAAACACAATACAGGGTGTTTTTGGAAAAATGTCAGCTGATAATATCTGAAGACGCACACGTACGATTTCGTTCATTTTTGGCAAAAAAATTAGTCCCCGAATATTAAAGCGATGTGCCAAAAATCAGGTGTTGCACGAAACGAACAAACACAATACAGGGTGTTTTTGGAAAAATGTCAGCTGATAATATCTGAAGACGCACACGTACGATTTCGTTCATTTTTGACAAAAAGATTAGTCCCTGAATATCAAAGCGATGTGCCAAAAATCAGGTGTTGCACGAAACGAACAAACACAATACAGGGTGTTTTTGGAAAAATGTCAGCTGATAATATCTGATGACGCACACGTACGCTTTCGTTCATTTTTGGCAAAAGGATTAGTCCCTGAATATCAAAGCGGAGTTCCAAAAATCAGGTGTTGCACGAAACGAACAAACACAATACAGGGTGTTTTTGGAAAAATGTCAGCTGATAATATCTGATGACGCACACGTACGCTTTCGTTCATTTTTGGCAAAAAGATTAGTCCCTGAATATCAAAGCGATGTGCCAAAAATCAGGTGTTGCACAAAACGAACAAACACTATACAGGGTGTTTTTGGAAAAATGTCAGCTAATAATATCTGAAGACGCACACGTACGATTTCGTTCATTTTTGGCAAAAAGATTAGTCCCCGAATATCAAAGCGATGTGCCAAAAATCAGGTGTTGCACGAAACGAACAAACACAATACAGGGTGTTTTTGGAAAAATGTCAGCTGATAATATCTGATGACGCACACGCACGATTTCGTTCATTTTTGGCAAAAAGATTAGTCCCTGAATATCAAAGCGATGTGCCAAAAATCAGGTGTTGCACGAAACGAACAAACACAATACAGGGTGTTTTTGGAAAAATGTCAGCTGATAATATCGAGGATGATATCTGATGACGCACACGTACGATTTCGTTCATTTTTGGCAAAAAGATTAGTCCCTGAATATCAAAGCGGAGTGCCAAAAATCAGGTGTTGCACGAAACGAACAAACACAATACAGGGTGTTTTTGGAAAAATGTCAGCTGATAATATCGAGGATAATATCTGATGACGATAATATCGAGGATAATATCTGATGACGCACACCTACGATTTCGTTCATTTTTGGCAAAAAGATTAGTCCTTGAATATTGAAGCGATGTGGCAAAACTCAGGTGTTGCACGAAACAAACAAACACTATACAGGGTGTTTTTGGAAAAATGTCAGCTGATAATATCTGATGACGCACACGCACGATTTCGTTCATTTTTGGCATAAAGATTAGTCCCTGAATATCAAAGCGATGTGCCAAAAATCAGGTGTTGCACGAAACGAACAAACACTATACAGGTTGTTTTTGGAAAAATGTCAGCTGATAATATCTGAAGACGCACACGTACGATTTCGTTCATTTTTGGCAAAAAAATTAGTCCCTGAATATCAAAGCGATGTGCCAAAAATCAGGTGTTGCACAAAACGAACAAACACTATACAGGGTGTTTTTGGAAAAATGTCAGCTGATAATATCTGATGACGCACACGTACGCTTTCGTTCATTTTTGGCAAAAAGATTAGTCCCTGAATATCAAAGCGATGTGCCAAAACTCAGGTGTTGCACGAAACGAACAAACGCTATACAGGGTGTTTATGGAAAAATGTCAGCTGATAATATCCGAAGACGCACACGTAGGATTCGATTCGTTTTTGGCAAGAAGATCATACTATGCGTATCAATGAAAAAGCTGACCAGTTAGCAAGACAAGCATCTGAAACGCCATTCACAGGGCCAGAACCTGTGCTTGGAATCAGCAAAAACCGATGCAGGACCCTGATTGAGGAGTGGATAAAACAAAGACACCGACAACACTGGGAACAGAGCGACGGGCAAACACACAGCAAAGTCATGGTAGGACACATAAGCCAAACCTTGACGGCTGACTTTTTGAATCTAAACAGAACAAAGGCACGTATAATAGTAGGTCTGCTGACAGGACACTGCGGCCTTAGGAAACATCTGAACACCATAGGAATAATTGAAGAACCTGTGGATTGCAGACTTTGCGGTGAAGAGGAAGAAACAGCCTCTCACATAATCTTTGAATGCGACGCCCTAGGAAGAAGGCGTCACAGAATCTTCGGAGAAATCAACCCAGAAATGGGAATGAATCCGAAAAACCTCATAAACAGGCTACTGAACCTGATAAAGGACACGAACCTATTCTCGTGAGGAACCACTGACGAAAGAGTGATACAATAGACCCAAGCTGGTCGTAGTGTCACAGGGAGGCCAAGTGCTAACCCGGTCTCTTGTCCGTCAGTAAATCAATCAATCAATCAAAAATGCGTACCAATGCAATATACCAAAAACTAGTTTGAAGATTCTAAATTGCATCCGTTCGATATTGAATTCTATTGACAATCTTTTTCAAATTGCGCGGAATTGAGTTATTGCTGAATTTTTGAACATTTTCGAAAATGGTTGTAAAAACTCCTTTCAGATCTAGCAGCAATACTAACAATCATACGTATGACCAATTCCGAAAATTCTTTCACCATAAAACGGTACCGTTCTTGAGATATCGAATCCTATTTTTTTCTCTCTAGCGGAGAGCCTAATTGAAACTAATTTTCGAAATAAAAAGTAGCCTATATGTTATTTCAGATCATAGTCTACATGTGTACAAATTTTCATCCAAATCTATCAAGTAGTGTTTACGTGAAAGATTAACAAACATATGTACTTTCGAATTAGTAGCATTTCCGAAAGCTTCCGATTCGAACCGAGTTTACTTGTTAAATCGCGACACCGAGCTTCTTCATTCGAATTCGAATAGCGATAGGAGTCAGACGTTATATTACGCGGTTCTATTTGAGTTGGTCTCGATAGGAAAGTTATTGTTCGTTTGAATTCTTGAATTGCGGCAGGGTTTTTTTTGATCAATATTTTTAATTTTGTGTATTATTTTTTGTTTCAAATTCTTATTTATAAATGAGTTTTTGTTCTGTTTAATTTATCTGTTTCTGTTCAATATTTTGTGATTCTCGAATTATTTTTTCGTATTCAGGACTTTCTATTAGGATTATTGTTATTTTTACTTTTATATATCCAGTTTTTTAATATATTTTTTTTCTTCTTTGGTGTGTTTCTTTTTTACTTTAGGATAGGATTTTTTCGTTGATCATTCTTCTCCACTGTATTGGATTTTTAGTTTTGGTTCTATTTGTTGTAAAATTTTTGTATTCTCCTTTCATCGAGAATCATACAACTCAATATGTCCTTCAAAAAACAGTATCACAATAGGTTAGTCTTCAGTATACTGAATAAATTGAAAGACGAAATTTCATCAATTGAATTCAGCGACCTACTAAATATGAGAGACAACAATCATATTCTGAAAGACGTATGCAGTACCGTCTCGAAAAAATATGGCAAAAAAATGCATCCGAGCACATTTCTTCGTATCATTCGAAGAAATTCAGAGTACTCGAATTTTTATTCTAAATCAGAACAAAAGAACAACGGTATGCATTCTTCAACACCGAGGTGCTCGGAGGAAGAGTTTTGTCATAATAGTTATGAATTATTAGACGAAAATAAAAATGAAGAAAATGAGTTGAATGTTGATAATGCAATTAGGACCTCAATATCTCCTCCAATGTCGGAACATAATAGTTATGAATTAATAGATGAAAATGAAGATGAAGAAAATGAGTTGAATGATGATGATACAATTAGGACCTCAATATCTCCTCCAATGTCGGAACATAACTTTGGAATACCTGAACAATTAGAATTGTCCAGTTCAATAAGTAACGATATTCTACCAGCGCATTCTTCCAATATTGGTTGCAGGGAACAAATATTGTCTTATAAAAATTGTAATATTTTAGAAGGATGTTTCACAATAAAAAAATCAGATTTCGATCAAATATTTGATATGGAAGCAGGAAAACTTCTTTCTCGTGTATATCCGACCTATATAAGGAACAGAATAGCAAAGGAGGTGAATAACATTTGTATTCTGAAAATCGATTACACAAAATATCGAAAAAATGTTATTGAAATAAGAGCTTCCTGCATTCATAACAAAGGTAATTGCAAGAAATTCAAAATTATCATTAAAAACAATGATCAAGGGCTGTATATAACTAATGTTTTTAGTACGTCGATTGATTTTTGTCATAATGAAAAATTGACAAGCTATGTGAAAGGAGTAGAGAGGTCACTATTTAAAAAAAAATTATTGTCACAAAATCCTTCTGTTTTGAAGCAGCAAATCTTTCGACGTACTAAAAAAATTCCGGCTAAAATGGGCAATTTGCAAAAAATTAAATCAGATGCCGTATTCCAAAAAATTAGATGGGAAGCTAAGCGACATTTAGATCGAAGTAACGACCCTGTAATTGATATATTGAAAATGCAAAAGGAACATGCCGAATATATACGAGAAATTTGCTTCCCATTCAATGTACAACTATTTAGCGATAAGCAAATATATATGCTTTATCATTCTAGGAAAGATGGAATACTTCCACTTTTGCACTTCGATGCTACAGGTAGTGTTGTGGCGAATCCGGAAAAAAACAATTCTCCAACTTTTTTATACTCTGCTGTCGTATCGAACGGATCACGGACAGTACCAATTTTTGATTCTATTTCAAATGTTCATACAAGTAAGAAAATATTTGACTTGTTTTTTTCATTCCGTACTGTTTGTGAGAGTAAAAAGAAATGGCCCATATTCTCAGGTGTGGTAACGGACTTTAGTTTTGCCAATTTGCATGCAGCTTCCAAAGCATTCAATATGATGCCATTAATAGACTACCTAAATGTTTGTTTTGAAATTATGGCTAAAAACAGCAGGTTACCAGAGAGTTTCCACACTATCAATCTATGTTGTTCGCACTTCATGGCGATGGTGTGTAGGAACATTAAAGAAAAACAAAAGGAGCCTATCAGCTCGGGCATGAAACCTATATCCCATAAGCAAGCTGTTTTTATGAAAGAATCGATGGCCGCATTCATCCGAATTAAATCTTTCGAGGAAATTGCGAATTGGTTTCAAGCTATTGTCATAATCTTCAATTCACCATTTCAAAATGAAGATGTAGTGAAATCAATCTCTATAATCAAGAACTTGATTATGTCTGACTCAGTTGATAACACATTCAACTTTCATGATGGTTTCACAGATCAAGATATGCAAAATATATTGATTAAAAATAACGGGAAAGCCTTGTATAGTCAGAGCCCGTTCTTCAAATATTTTTCGGAAAAAAACCAAAAAATATTAGAAAAGATCCAAACCCTCAATAATAATGACGAGCCAACAAATATTTTTTTCAATGAAAGCGTAAGTAAATTAATACTACAAAAATATATACCTTTCGCACCACTCATCACAACAGCAATGTTGAAAATAACAGGACAAACTTGTGATAGAGTTAGCAATGCTATTGTAGAAGGCCATTTTTCTTTCATTAAAAATAATTTACTCAATAAGGAAAGAAATATCAGGGTAACAAGGTTCATCAGAGCACTAAAAGGCTTAATTGATAGTTTTCATGCCGAGGCACAGCTGAAAATCCCAAAAACCGCTCTCACATCGAAAAAAATTCCGCTGTTACCGAAGGATGCACTGATATCTGATACAGATTGTGCAGAAACCTGGAAAAAAAAATATAACCCTCCCAATAATTACTTCATTGGACGTTATATCAAGGCAAAAACAATGTCAATAGCAAAAGAAGAAAATGTGGAACCTCGACCAGTTTTTCGGGAACCTCAACCAGCTTTTTTGGAACCTCAACCAGTTTTGCTGCAACCTCAACCAGTTTTTCTTGATGATTCTATTCAGGATCACTCACATCTGAAAAAATCTAATCATGATTCTGTGCGATATGAAGAATGCGACTACAGATGTATTTATTGTAAAGAAACTGTCAGTCCGCATTCTTTATTGGCAAATGAAGAATGGATTGATTGGATTCAGTGTGAGAAATGTGAAGAATGGGTTCACAGATCCTGTGTTGATAATGAATTCAGTTCTCTAAATTCATTTATTTGTAGATTATGTCTAAAAAAGACCGAAAAACGGAAAGGTTCTATTGAGAATTCTCATAACGCAGAAATCGATCGGCGTTATCTAATTTTTGCTCACAATATTGGCAAAATTTTCGAAGCATCAGGAAATCTCCTAAAGCTTCAAAAATTAGCGAATTGTTTTATTAATAATATATCACTCCAAAATCCTCGACATAATCCATCTAAAACTGATATTGATCTTTATGAAAAAATATCTGGCAATAATGTAACGCTATTGAATGAACCCTATATCCACAAGTATCATAAATTTCTGGCTGGTTTTCCCGATGGTTTCATAAGAGACGATGGACTCATTAAATTTGTAGGGTTTGAAATTTCAAACTCTGAATTCGATAATTTTGATGGGAAAAGAGTTCCGAAAGCAACACGTGAAATTGTTTTGGAAATTCAAGGCCTGCTCAAAATATGTGATCGACAATGGTGTGATATTATTTCTACATCTAAAAAAGATCAGTTGAAAATACGAAGGATTCACAAAATTTCTTCAATTTTCATCAAAGTATTTCCCCTTTTAGAAAAATTTTATTTTTCTATTCAACATCCATTATTTTGTCGTGAGATAAATATCTCAAGTTTCTCGAAGCCATTGAAAATTCTTGAAAATGGTCTTGTTGGCCACATTGCTTACTACCAAATACTCCCGAACAAATTAACGTACACAATTGCCATGTTCCCATCCTCTTTTAATACTGTTGCTTTAAGTTTCACCGAATTTTATTCCCTATATGACGAAAATTGGCTAACAGATTCAATTATTGAAATAATTTTACAAATTTTGGGTTGCAATAATTTTCAAATAATTCCTTGCCATTGGAATGGCGAAATTTTTAGTTCTTCCGGCGGGCCATTTTTCGATTATATGGTAAAAACAATAGATATTCCTGGAAATAAAACATTAGTGTGCCCTTTGTTAACTCAAAAATTCAAAGCGAATTACGGTCATTGGTGTTTGTTCATAATTGATTTCCAAAATAAAAAAGTAACATATCTAGATCCTTTAAAGAATTTAGGTAGTTATGAGTGTGATGAAACGGTGACTATTTATTTCGAGAACTTTTTAAATTTTCTACAAGCTTATGATGAAACTAATGAGTCGTCATTCAGAACGATGGAGTGGACCTTAGACTTTCCTGTACACACGATACAATCTGATGGATATAATTGTGGTGTTTGGATTTGTTATTTCTTTGATAAATTTATTCAGGGTCACACTCTTCAGGAAGAGATGGAGATTAATATGTATAGGGACCGATTGAAGCTCCTAATTCTAGAGGCTTCAGAAGACATGACAAAAAAATGCTTCATTTGCGACAGGGAAACAATAATATCCGAAACCATTCAATGTATCTACTGTAAAAGGTTATATCATTCAGATAAATGTTTCGAAGACGGACAAATTATTAAAGGCGTATGTTTTCTGTGCAGTAGATTTTTCTTAATAGGATTGGACTAAAACAATTATAATGTTTGAGTAATACTACAACTTTGAAACTATAAGGGAGCTAACTGAAATCTGATATCCCATCCTCAGTCTCTTATTATCAGCTGACATTTTTCCGAAAACACCCTGTATAGTGTTTGTTCGTTTCGTGCAACACCTGATTTTTGGCACATCGCTCTGATATTCAGGGACTAATCTTTATGCCAAAAATGAACGAAATCGTACGTGTGCGTCATCAGATATTATCAGCTGACATTTTTCCAAAAACACCCTGTATAGTGTTTGTTTGTTTCGTGCAACACCTGAGTTTTGGCACATCGCTTTAATATTCGAGGACTAATTTTTTTGCCAAAAATGAACGAAATCGTACGTGTGCGTCATCAGATATTATCAGCTGACATTTTTCCAAAAACACCCTGTATTGTGTTTGTTCGTTTCGTGCAACACCTGATTTTTGGAACTCCGCTTTGATATTCAGGGACTAATCTTTTTGCCAAAAATGAACGAAATCGTACGTGTGCGTCATCAGATATTATCTCGGATATTATCAGCTGACATTTTTCCGAAAACACCCTGTATAGTGTTTGTTCGTTTCGTGCAACACCTGATTTTTGGCACATCGCTTTGATATTCAGGGACTAATCTTTATGCCAAAAATGACTCGAATCGTACGTGTGCGTCATCAGATATTATCAGCTGACATTTTTCCGGAAACACACTGTATAGTGTTTGTTTGTTTCGTGCAACACCTGATTTTTTGCACATCGCTTTGATATTCAGGGACTAATCTTTTTGCCAAAAATGAACGAAATCGTACGTGTGCGTCATCAGATATTATCAGCTGACATTTTTCCAAAAACACCCTGTATAGTGTTTGTTTGTTTCGTGCAACATCTGATTTTTGGCACATCACTTTGATATGCAGGGACTAATCTTTTCGCCAAAAATGAACGAAAACGTACGTGTGCGTCTTCAGATATTATCAGCTGACATTTTTCCAAAAACACCCTGTATAGTGTTTGTTTGTTTCGTGCAACACCTGATTTTTGGCACATCGCTTTGATATTCAGGGACTAATCTTTTTGCCAAAAATGAACGAAATCGTACGTGTGCGTCATCAGATATTATCAGCTGACATTTTTCCAAAAACACCCTGTATAGTGTTTGTTTGTTTCGTGCAACACCTGATTTTTGGCACATCGCTTTGATATTTAGGGACTAATCTTTTTGCCAAAAATGAACGAAATCGTGCGTGTGCGTCATCAGATATTATCCTCGATATTATCAGCTGACATTTTTCCAAAAACACCCTGTATTGTGTTTGTTCGTTTCGTGCAACACCTGATTTTTGGCACATCGCTTTGATATTCAGGGACTAATCGTTTGGCCAAAAATGAACGAAATCGTACGTGTGCGTCATCAGATATTATCAGCTGACATTTTTCCAAAAACACCCTGTATAGTGTTTGTTTGTTTCGTGCAACATCTGATTTTTGGCACATCACTTTGATATGCAGGGACTAATCTTTTCGCCAAAAATGAACGAAAACGTATGTGTGCGTCTTCAGATATTATCAGCTGACATTTTTCCAAAAACACCCTGTATAGTGTTTGTTTGTTTCGTGCAACACCTGATTTTTGGCACATCGCTTTGATATTCAGGGACTAATCTTTTTGCCAAAAATGAACGAAATCGTGCGTGTGCGTCATCAGATATTATCCTCGATATTATCAGCTGACATTTTTCCAAAAACACCCTGTATTGTGTTTGTTCGTTTCGTGCAACACCTGATTTTTGGCACATCGCTTTGATATTCAGGGACTAATCGTTTGGCCAAAAATGAACGAAATCGTACGTGTGCGTCATCAGATATTATCAGCTGACATTTTTCCAAAAACACCCTGTATAGTGTTTGTTTGTTTCGTGCAACACCTGATTTTTTGCACATCGCTTTGATATTCAGGGACTAATCGTTTGGCCAAAAATGAACGAAATCGTACGTGTGCGTCATCAGATATTATCAGCTGACATTTTTCCAAAAACACCCTGTATAGTGTTTGTTTGTTTCGTGCAACACCTGATTTTTTGCACATCGCTTTGATATTCAGGGACTAATCTTTATGCCAAAAATGAACGAAATCGTACGTGTGCGTCATCAGATATTATCAGCTGACATTTTTCCAAAAACACCCTGTATACAGGCACGTAGCCAGGATTTTGTTTCGGGGGGGGCCCACAACTTTCGGGGGGGGCCCACAATAAGTAAACATTGCAAATTTTGTCAAATATACAGGCATTTTCCGATTTTTTTGATATTTCGGGGGGGGCCCGGGCCCCCAGGCTCCCCCCCTCGCTACGTGCCTGCCTGTATAGTGTTTGTTTGTTTCGTGCAACACCTGATTTTTGGCACATCACTTTAATATTCAGGGACTAATCTTTATGCCAAAAATGACTCGAATCGTACGTGTGCGTCAACGGATTGTTTCAGCAGACAAAATACGAAAAACAATCTGTACTCAAACCGAAAAACAAAGTATTTGTCAGCTTTACAACTATTTTATGATGTTTTCACCTGAAAATATCTCTTTATGTGAGAAATCTGTCGAATTCTAAGTAAATTATCAGTGTGAAGACTCCACTAGTTTATTCGAGTCAAGGATTTGCAACGGATACATTTGGCAACAACGCATGAAATTTATTCGTACGAGGTCAGATTGTCAGCTGAGAATTGTCAGCTATCTTCAAGCCGGTTAGTTCTATGGAATCTCCCCCAATAATTATTTGTTATTCAAACAAAAGTAAATCTCAAACTGGAATATCCCCAGCTCATCAAAAATTGATAATGTCATTAAAATAACCATGTAAATATGTAATTTCACGATAGTTATCTTCAAATTTATTCAGAGAAATAAAACAATAATTTTCTTTATCAGAATTTCAATTTTTATTCCTCATGAACCTTTCTCGAGATTCCTAATTCAAATTTAACGCTGATTCAATTTGTACAAATTTCATACTTCACTAATCCGATATTCTCAAAACAGTTCGAATATTCTGAGCATTATCACAAAAATTTCAGGTAACCTCAATGCAAATTTGACGTTTCAATTCGAAACAGAACTAATTTTGACAGAAAATCTACAAGTATCAATGAATGAAGAACCTGTTTCGTACACTTTCCACCCATTCTTAATAAAAGCCAAATAGCTGTTTCTATTATCGTAGACGATAACGCAAACTTGATACAGAAAACATGACAGATCATACACTTGAGACGAAAACAAGACCTACATGTACAGGTATATTCAATTAACCTCAAAATCACACATGTTAAGGATGATTTCTCGATAACTTTGTATTATATGGGTAAAATTAAACCTCAGCCTTCTGTACAATCAAGCAAGAAAGATATTGTCGTAGAATTCCAATCAAGGTAAAATAAATATTTGGTTAAAACACCACATACGTCATCAATTAATCGATATATCGTGAACGTGGAACTTGAATCCACGTAATTAAGTCACGTTTTTACTGAAAACACCACAGAAATCTTGGAAAATAAGTGAATACGAAGTACAGTTATCGCTTACTTCTTCACGTCGCAAAGCTTCCAGTTGTAAACGTTTAGTATATTCCTCACACTCGTCCTTGTACCGTTCGAGTTCTTCCTTGGTTTGACGCATTTTTTTCTTCAAAACATCCAGAATGGACGTCGTGACGGGCAGTGTGGTAGTCATTTTGACTTTTTTTCTGAATCGCGACCACGAAAATAACACGAAACAACTACAACGGCCGCGAACTGATAACAAACTGGGCGAGCCGGTCTATGATTCAATATGGCGTCTGCGGCTGCGTAGGAAACACCTGTGTGATGTTCAGCTTCCGTCGTTTTTGAATAGAGGCGCGCCCCGAAAATTTCGAAACGCTTTATCCTCTATCTAATCCGTCCGCCAAAGCGTGAAATCGTAAATGTAATTGACAATTGAATTTTGTATTGTAATCGGTTCAGGATCTGCTGGTAGTACTATGCGGTCACAGAGGAGTTCCTCTACCTCGATTTAATAAAGGGCCCTTTCAATTCTTTACGTCATTGATTGATTGTAACGATAATGACTAATCGTTAGAACCAGAATTCCTTTCCTAATGATTTTCACTTCCAGCAGAAATGATGTCCAGAATTCACTAACTACTAATTAATATTCATTGTGGAAAATATGAAGCACGATAAATTTAATCAACATGACGTTATGGACTGTGGTTTGAATTCATTTCGAATATCATAGAAAAATTAGAAAATCTTGACTGCGCATAAACAAATTTTCACGATTTGCTATGGTCTAGGTATCAATTTTTTTTTCTATGTACATAATTGCCTGGTGATAATCAGATTCTTTTGAACGGAATTCAGGGATATCGATGTCGATTTCTACAGAAATCAATAGATAAAACTGATAAATTCATCGCATTTGCAGCATCTGAGTTTACATCACCATTCTTTACATATATGGTCATGTTATTGAAATCGGCCCGATTTCAAGATACTCTGTGGCTCCATCGATGGCACCATATGGTCTCTTGATGTTTTTTCGATATTTCTCAGTGATAATTTTATTCATGATCTTCGAATTTATATGGATAATTGGTGATAAATATGTGTGTAGCGTTTCATTCAGTACGATGTATTTTTTATGGAAATAAAATAGGTAGGTATACCCCGAGGCATTCCAAGATGCTGTTGTTGAGTAGGGAATTTTCTACCTAGATACTTTTGGAAATTTCCAATCGATTGGCGAATGGAAATAATGATACATTCAAGTTGATACCTATTACTGATAGCGGTGTATTTGGAAATGATTAATTCGTAATTATCAGTCATAAACAACGTGGTTTGATAACAATATCGCTCACAATCAGATGATCAATGTTTATTTCACACCAATATCTTGGAAATTGGATATCTTTTGAATAGATCTTTTCAGTCATTTCATGTAATTTTTTTAACGGTTCCATTATCATCACACCCAATTATTCCATCTACCATAAATACCTACATGCTCTGAAAGTTACTCAATATATTAAACAATAATTGTTATTGAGGAATAATTTCAACTTTCACATTAACGTCAGCCTACTTTAAGTGAAAACCATATCAATTATTACAAACAAGATTTCTTTTATGCAATGATTACATTCTTCTCATTGTTAATATAACTCCGTGAATCTTTTGAAAACTGAATCTTAAACTGTATTATGAAGAACAATCCATTTCTTTCTTTGAGTACGAACTGAGATAAAATGATTTGAAAAAATCATAGAATAGTTGGACCATAGATTGTTATTGTAGTTTGATTGATTGCGGTTGCGTCATAGAAAATCGTCATAATTTAGATCGCGAAAAATTAACCTCTTCACTTCGTGGCCCGGATGACATCTACCTGTTGCGTCGACCCAAACAATCCCATGTGACAAACGTCAGCTGATACGTTTATTTATTTAGGCGTAATTCGTCCTGTTAAATATAGCTTTGGTGCGTTTCGGGCGAGATTTTCCGGATTCGAAGCGTTCTCCGGTCGTTTTTCAATGTCAACATACCCTCTTCAATTGCGTCTTCATGATGTTGTGTAGCTCGTTTCGGATAATCGAGAACTTCATCAGGGTGTCCGAGCTGAAGATGGAACTGAACGCCAATCCTGGATAGTCGGCACATCGTCTTCTTCTCCTGTTTTCCCTTTCAGCGATGATTTCCGTACATTCGGAGGTGCATCGGAGTTTGGATAATTCTTCGAGTTCGGGGTCTCTTTCCTCGTCCGATTGACTGGAGCCTTCTGCTGCTGGACGGTATATTGTTGACATGTCTTTTTCGTCGGAGGCATCCTGAGGTAACTTGGATACTCTGGTTTGTTTACTACTTTTGGTTTGTTCTTTGACAGGCGTGGAAAATGGACTGGATTCTTTACTTGCTACTTTTACGTCTACTTCGTCTTCGCTTATCGTTAGATCTATTACTACGTTATCACATTCGCTTGACTTATCACTAATATTCGAAATTGAGGCACTTTGGATCACAGAGGGGCTGCTTGTTTGTTTGAATTCACTGAGGGGCGTCATAGAACTTTCTACTTGTACATCTTTTTCTAACAGTGCTTTCCTGCGACTACCTTCGTTTCTTGGATGGTGTTGGTGTCCACGCTTCTTAGCGGAGCCCCTTGGCCCCGTATTTTGTGACATCGTCACTTGGATGTTGATTTGAGCGGCCACATCGCCACTGACATCTTACGAACTACTGACATTACTGCGGACTGGCGGTGACAGTTCGAAACTCCGAGCCCTCTATGCGCATGTGTCGAAAAAGCTTTCTCTTATTCTCTGGTCGGCGCCGCGACATTACGAATCCGCAACCCATGATACACTTTAATCTTAATTAGCGTATTAATTGTGGTATTTCCTGTAAATTCCTGGATTCGTCCGGATCAGGCCGAACCAACGGGATATTTCGAATCGCCATTGTTTCGTGGGATGTTTCTCGACGAGATTCCCTGACGTGGGCTGGTGTTGCCGTATTTGGCAACAGATCGAGTTCTCTGCGGTATTTTTAGAACCACGGACGCGGAATGGTGTAAATCATCGGGGAACAGGCACGGAAATATTTCAATGGAGGAATACTCAATCCCGATAAATGAGATCGTTGTTTCGGATATTCTCAGTGTGGGGTCACAATATCCTCGTAATTTGAGGCTTTGTTCAATCAGTTAGATGCTCACGACGATTTGAAATGTCTCCGAATGATCGGAATGTTGAAAACAATATAACATGAATGATATAATGCATGTACGAATTACATAATGCATTAAACGTTAGTAAGGTCATGGTCTTTTATTTTATGCGTTTTTTATGACGAAATTGGCAGAAATTTTTGCAATGTTATGTTTGTAATGTTGTTTGCGAATTGAATACAGAAACGTTGATGTTTAATTACGTGTTCATTTCCAAAATATCGTATGGCCGAAGCAAGAACGATTGTATTTTTTTTAATTCTGAACATTGACAATAAATGAGATGTTAGAATTAGAGCAAGGCCAAAAGCGATAAATTTCAAACATAGAATTCCTTTAAATTCCAAATAAAGTGTTCAAGGACAATCAGAACAGATTTGGACGAAAGTATTCAAAATATTCACGTTTATTAAGGGGCCGTTATACTCTGGCCGAAGGCTACGGCACCGTTTCTCCATTCAAAAAGTGCCTTTCATTTTTCTAAGTTCAGGTCCTCAATTTTTCACCTAAAGGCTTGATTTTTTCTCTAAATTGAAGTTGAAGGATGTCTTGAGGGCGCTCCAATTTCTTCTCTTTGAAAAAAACTTTTTTTCGCATGAAAAAAGCAGGTTGAATTTGTGAGTCTATGAAAATTGACTTCATAATCGTTTTTAGGCGGTTGTTTAGCAATTTTTTTCAGAAGATTCATTGGAGTGCCCTCGACAAATCAATTTTCTATATTTAAAAAAATTCCATTTGGATAGGCGCTTAAATAATGCAAAAAATGATGGAAATACTGAAAAGACTTCCAGAAAGTGTGAAATCGCAGAGAACAGTCTGAAATTCCAGGAGAATTAAAAAAAATTTAGCTTTCAGGTGGAAAATTGAGGGCGTGAACTTTAAAAAATGAAAGGCACTTTTTTAATGGAGAATCGGTGCCGTCGGCCAGAGTATAACGGCCCCTTAAGTATTCAGAAAATAACATGATTTTCCTGAGAAAAATATTGAAGTTTCATTTTGATATACAGGGTGACACGCCACACTTCGGATCGAAAAGGAAAAGGTTTTGCCCAGTGTAATGCAGTTTTTTCTGGCGAAAATTTTTAGATTTCGATCTTACAGGCTTCTGAAATGAGGAAATCGCTTTGTGGGTGACTTATCTTATTCATTTTGGGTCGAAGAACGATGTGGGAAACTATACACAGCTCTACATTATGGATGTAATATGTGGGTATATAATAATGATGATATTTCCGATTCGTATATTATCAGTTTTTACCTACACAAAGATGTACTCGATGGGAAAAAGATACGGCATCCTCTGCAAGCTGATGACCTGCTTCAAGGCCAGATAGTGCAAATATGCCACAACAAAATTATTGGTTTTATACGACATGAGATCGAATGCAAATAGCGGGCAACGGATATTCTCATATTCCACTTAATATAGACATAAAGATATAACATTCATCGCAATTTACCGTCAGTCTTATGCATAGCTCAATCGAGAAATTCCTTATTCCATTTGAACATACAGCATGGACCGAATTGGGTAAAATGAATATGACCGTTTGAAATTGGAATTTGAAAACTACGGATTCGATGAAGATCAAATTTTGCATTCAGATGAAGAATGACACAGTTAATATACACGCAAAATTTTATATGGTTCGCTCAACCAGAACAATCTAAAAGCTATCGAATTATGGACACAAAATTCGCAATATTTCTTTATACAACATATTCGGGATCATGGACGCTCTCTTCGACAGCTGATGTCGAACTATTTTTGACAGCTGATGTCGAACTATTTTTGACAGCAGATGTCAAATTATTTTTGACAACTATCAAATACTTTTTGACAGCTGTCAAATACTTTTTTTCGTTGGTTTCTTGAATACGAATATATCTAAAGGCGATTATATTTCAAAGGTGGATGAACAAGTGCTCAAACTCTCCTAACTTCTTGTTAATATCAAAATCTGAGTTGGTTACTTACGTTTTGGAGGGCCTTTTCTTTTTCTTCCAATTTTCCGTTGACTTGTGTGAGTTGTTCTTGGGTTTGGTCGAGATCGTTCTCAATCTGTTGGATCTTCTTCTGTAGAGAACGAGCTTCCTCTTCGGCCTATTAAAAAAAAATATTTAGGACACATTATACATTATTTAAATAGCCTCAGCTATACAGGGTTCTCCAGTCTTCAATGAGAAGAATTCAAGGATTCATGTAGAGTCGAAAAAGAATTGGAGTCCTTTGAGACTTTCGATGAATTAGCGAGTATTTCTTCGAAAAAGGGCTTTCGGGCCCGATTTGAACTCGTTTGGCAACTCTGGTACTTCCAAAAATAAATTTAACATTTTCCTAACCTTTTCGGCACGGAGATTGGCATCCTTGGCGAGTTGTTCATTGTATGCTGCACGGTCAAGAGCATTGTCCTTTTCAAGCTTCATAGCTTGCATCTTCTTCTTGATGGCGTCCATATTGACTGATTGGAGTACGCTTTTTCAACACTGCAACGAGAAAAATTCACATTAGTCAAGAAAACAATGAATATGAAGTCCATTATTCATTTCATTTATGCTTAAAACATTCCTGAAAATCCTGCTTCTAAAATGTATAACAAAATCGAAAATATTTTCTTTTTTTCAAGTTCAAGATGTGAAGAACATCGTTTATATCATGACATTGAAGATGAATCATCGCCAGTCGATTAAAAACGCCAAATTATCAATTAATCCGCCTCCAATTAAAATCTATGGACTAATTACCGCACAGTTATTCCAATTATGAAATTATTGACTACTTCTATTTGCTGAATGAACTTTTATCGATAACTGAACTGCGAAATCTGTAGCCGACGTCGTGAAGGAAAAATAATCGAAGTCTCATACCAAATAAGGCAAAAATTCGATATGCTACCTTGACGACTTCATCCGACGAATAAGATCGAATCAATCTCTGGATTTCACTTCTGTTTTAGTCAAGGGCAGTACTTGTAATGATTTTTTTCGTACTTGGGTCAAGTGTATCGGCCATATGGTCGTTTTGAGTAGCGGAGACATTTATAGGTTGAGCTTTTTTCACGCAGTAAATGTGGAATCAACTCTTATTGCTAGTAGGCTTCGTAACTCGTTCACATGTTGAAAAATATTTGTACATTTTACGGTAATCTCAGATAATGAATTTTTTACAAATCTTACCTGTTGAACTCAAGACGATACACAGAAAATTGATTTGCGAATATATATTTAGGTATCCTTTAATAATTCAAATTTTTCCACGTGCACTAAAATTGTTTACTTTAGAAAGCACGTATAGATCATACGAGGCTTTTCTATGTTTGGAGATTTCCTTGAGTTAATCGAATGATAGGTCGTTCAAAAATTGCATTTTGAATGGTATGATCTTTTGGGTATCACCCAAACACTAGTCGTGCAAGAATTTACAGCCGAGTTATACACGGTGGTCCACTTTCTTCTAGCAGGACGTTTTCCACAGAATTCCTCATTATTTTCATTTAAAGCTCAAAACACACAATATGGGACTTTTATTTTGGGAAACATTAAAAGCAGTCTCTTCATTCATTTCCTCAATCATGAGATCTACAGAAAATATTACGAATAACTGTTTTCAGAGGACTTCTCTACTCATTGAAATTGATTCCAATATAAATGAGTTTTGACCTCTCAATTTCAAAAGTCTTGGAATGAACTGAGGATAAAGTCAAGATGGAAGTATATACAGGACCTCTAGAAGAATCCACATGTGAAATTTCTTCACTCTAGGGCTTCTAAATTTGGCAGAAACCGGCCGAGAGACCTATTCTTTTTGTGAGCTGGTACCACTTGAACAAGGACTCTAATATTTCTACTGTTGGAATGAACTGAGGATAACGCCAAGCTAGGAGTATATTCAGGACCTCAAGAAGAAATTATATGTGAAATTTCATAACTATAGGGCTTCTAGTTTTGGCGGACACCCGCGGAGAGACCTATTCTTTTTGTGAGGTCGTAGCACTTGAACAAGGACTCTATTATTTCTACTGTTGGAATGAACTGATAATAACGCCAAGCTAGGAGTATATGGAGGACCTCAAGAAGAAATTATATGTGAAATTTAATTACTCTAGGGCTTCTAGTTTTGGCGGACACCCGCGGATAGACCTATTTTTCCACATCCAGGGTTTCCAATTCCCCTTAAAAATAAACTGAAAAATGTCTGTTTGGTTTTTGTTTCAGTGTGAGATATTGTACCATCAATTGACACATACTTATGAAAGTAACCCTGTACAATAAAAAACATCAAATGACTGGAAGAGTTCACAATTCAGAATTTGTTCTGTCCCTCATCAAGAAAATGGAAATATTCGAAACACTCTTTAGGTTTCATGCAGTAATACTCAACAGATATGCAAATACCACAAGCTACTTTCCCTGCCCCTCAATTCCACATCTTCATATTTTACACTTTCTTGTTTATGCCAGCAAGATCAAGTGTCTTCATTGTCAACCAACCAGTTACATCAATTATTTTCACATGGCTTTATTTATATGTGGCGATTTCGTTCAAATCCAATTAAGATTTGCGTTAGAAATCGGTACGTATTTTGGTGTCACCCTATATACACATAGAAAAAGAGGGAGACGGTTGATTTGAAAATGGAAATGGGCTATCTTGTGTTCGCTATAAAATTCGAATCAAACGGAGAATTCCGCAATGAAAATGAACTGAAGAAACCCACTCAGTGCGCATCTGCATTTTATTTTCAGACCATACAAAAATAAACAGCACGGCCTACTTCGACTGTTTAAACTTTCGGATAGTTCACATCAGATGTGATCCTATTTCAACGATGTAAATCCTACAAAAACTTATATATAGATATGTACGTTCGAGGACTATTTTTAGAACCAGCAATGAAAATACGTTGGAACTCCTTATGGAGATTTATGGAATCGTTACTGCTCTGATTAATCAAGAGATTGATGAACAACTTCATGCCAAAAATGGAGATTTGTGGAGTTGAAATCTTGAGAAAATAGGGAAGAAGTTTTGAAATTCATAAACCTGTTTTTGTTCCTTCTGGAAATAACAATAACAAGACTTTGAGAATCAGCTTTAATTGCAATTCTAAGCAGTTCTGCTTATAAGGATGATCAATGGCTTGATTCATCTTGGCTGTAACTAAAACTGGATCTGAAGAAATCACGGGGTTTATATTTCCAAGAATCATCTTCAAATTCGAAATGTAGATAAAATCACTGCGAATGCTCAGGCCACTTGATCTTAAATTGTGCCAACGGATATTTCCAAATCAATTCGGTTTAATTTTAAAAGTATAGAGGTATCTTTGTTTCTTCACGGCTATAGTGAATCATAAAGTGAATCGTTTATCAGAGAATAGAATATTTAGGAACTGATTCATTACCAAGAACCTATTCATGACACATTTGACGACAGAAAGAATAACGAATATGGAGAATAAAAAGACAGGGGGATCTACATTGTTTACTTATAGGCTCAACGTCAAGAAGGACATGTTAAATAGGCTTTAGGTAATGAGTAATTTAGGTAGCTTGGCTTTGCATATGATCTCCGGCACATCCTGTGGACATTTCTATCGTCGTGAAGCAAAGAAACCAAAATGTTTTTGTTTAAAACAATGTTCTCTGTTGTGAACAGTTGCAGGAATAAAAGGGAGCCCCACTTGTATGACTCACCCTGTATAATTCAAAATTTTCATGAACTGAAGACGTTTTAATGTTTGATTGATGCTGCATGGAAAACAGTTGGTTTGTCAATGAGAAACTTGGTCCCAGAAGATCAAAAACGATAACAAATAAAAGACACAACTCAGCAAATAATTGCATGAAATGAAATACCCCTCAAAATAATTTGCGATTGAGAAATATCACACCTATTGAGAAACTGTTACTGCACAAAAATAGCACTATTTCACCTTTATGAGTTATTGATGTTATGACACCTTTAGACCGAAAAGAATGACTGGAATACCATCAAGTTCCATGAACAATATATCTGAATTTACTTCGAATATGTACAGGTTGAGTCATATTGTCGTCAATGCCAAATGATCCGTTACAAGCAGTCTCTATATTGAGATGTTTCAACATGAAAATGTCAGAATGAAACTTATTGAGAAGAAACAATTTCTGAGATACCTCATCAATGAAATTTTGACAACAAATAGAACTACAACTCCCAAATTCAGAATTTTGGAATTTTTTACAGTTCAATTAAAGCAAGCATCTCTCGAGATATACAGCATGTCCCCTAATAAGTATGGTAACACAGGACTGTAAATAGTTCTTGTGGAAATTTGTGATTATTTATTTCTTCTGCAATTGGGGTAGATAATTTTTGAGTGTAGGTATTGTGTGTACAATTCCAAGTGTGCTACTTGATTCTCGAAACCGAAATTACATAGTGTGTGCCAAAAATTTCAGGTTTTAAGTTATTGTGCCAAATCTGCAAGTGGCAGGTATGCAGAACCATACAATATCAACTATCTCAACATGCAAGAAGTTGTCATTCATGCCAACGATTAAGATCGCTTTTACCCAAACTCACGAGCAGTTTTACGTACAAGAAACGTAGTAAATCTGTGAAATAAGCAGGCTTTGTGTGAATTCTGACAGGTTCAACGTAAAACCAGAGATCTTCGTGAAAATAAGTCGAGTACTCACCGTAAAGAAACGGATAACTCCTGACAACACACGGCACGAGGTTAACGAGCGACTGTCTTATTCAAGTCGAGGAAAGTGCTATCGTCTTACGGGGCTCCATACCGGGAGAGGCCCCACCATCTTGACACTGCGAGGCTAAAAGCAGCAAACGACACCAGGCCAGCGAAACCAAAACTGTTTGCCAGAATTATGGCTGGTTTACCAAATTTTTTTCAAGTCAATACTTGTACTTGTATTGATGATTTTTTTTTATAATAAGACTGATACCCCCTCGAGATTTTGGGGTACAAAGGCATAGGGGGATTTCTTCAATAATTTCAAGAAAAAATGTCCCAGGGACCGCAAACGTTTTGTTTTCGAGATAAAGAGTTGGAATTTTTTGTAATTTTTTTCCTCATAGTATCTGCACTTTCCAAGGTATTCAACTAAAATTTGACAAAGATATCACAATTCAGAGGTTACACCACGTGACATATGCCAATTTCGACTTCAAACTTATACAGGGTGATATTCTTTCTGTCCTCGGTTTTCCTCCAAAGCATATTCATGGTGAGACACTGTTAGTTTGAAAAATTGTAAAAAGAATCTTTGAACTTTATGGTCTCTTGTAATTTGTTCGTATCTGCTACCGATTTCGAGAAAAAATTTAAACGATTCTCTCAAAATCCTCAGAGAAATCCAAATTGTCATAATAATTCAGATAGCTGCGGTGAATTAAGTCATTATTAGTTTTTATGGATATTTTTCTGATTTGTCACAATGATTTAGTAGACTATTTCCCTCGTCTTAATTTCCACCAATCAGAAACGCGCAATTTTGAATCACAAATGGTTTCTAGATGGAAAAATTGTTTGGCAGCAGCTGTCAGTAGTTTTTTCGGGTTTACCCGCGGCAAAACTTGACAGTTGTTGTCAACGAAAATTAATAATACATACATAGATGCATCCAGAATAATCTGTTACTCAAGAAATAGTCTTGTCAAATACCATTCGTGCATCTAATTTTTCCTGTGAAAAAAATCGAAAAAACACAGTGCGAAGTAATATTTTTTTAACAAAAAGCATTCGTGCAGGTGCAAAAATCCTCGTCTTCGACTCGGATTTTTGTTGCCACCTGCACTCATGCTTCTTGTTAAAATATTACTTAGCAACGTGTTTTTTCGATTTTTTTCGGAAAAATTGGATGCACTTATGATATTACTTATGAAAATCTTGTGAAATGCAGATACTATGGGAAAAAATGTGAAAATAATTCAAACTTCAACACCCTATATCTCGAAAACGAAACGTTTGTGTTGCCATGTTTATGGGACTTCTTTTTCTCAAAATTATGCATTTTCATTGAAACTCAACTTGAAATCATTGGGACGATTAAAAAAGGATCAATATCATTTAAAGATTTAAAAAAACTCTGCAAAGTTTATGAAAAACACATTCAAATAATTCTTCGAATGTAGGAATGAATCTCACTGTGGGTGAGGTCGAAAATACCGAAAAAACAAAATCGAAAGGCGACTGGCTCCATGGTTGTCCAGCCTGAAGCCAATTAAAAAACTTCTATTTGGAAGAAATGAAAACGGTGAATCATGCAAGAGAGAAGTAACAAACTCCTTATTCCAATTTCTTTAGAGCAGCTCACCTTCGTACTAGTTTCGCCCCATATGGGTCAAATCCGAGAAGAGAGATCATTGTTAATGCATAATCCAACACGTAACATAAACTGCTACTCGCAAACATGACCTTCACCAATATTCCTCCTCTTATGGACCAAAAAATAAATTATGAAAATGAAACTTGAATTTTTGAGGCCCAAACCTGACTCTATCAAAGTATTTCGTTTTAAAAACGCTCAAAAATTGAAAACCAATAAAGGGTCAAAGTAATGCGGAAGAATCTCGTTGCTGCATTCACAGCTGCATTCAAAGATCAAGGTACACAAAATCCGTAAGTGGAGCAGGCCACTTCGTAAATCTCTCACCTTCTGAGAATCCTTATCATGCGAAGGAGTGGAGAAATTTGTACTGTTTTTGTTCAATAACTTTTGCGAAAATCAGGTATTGGATATAAGTCAGAGATTCGTAGCAAGAGCGGTCACCTATTTGGTCTAACCACTCCGAAGATAATGTGAAAATAGCCCAACATGTCTAATTCAATAAAAAATCACTCACCTGAATACTCGATAGTTCACAGTAATCAAGAACAATCTAAGCACTTGTCGTGATGTAAATAAGTCCAAGAATTAATTTAGTGTTACACGTATTTAGGAACCAGAGAACTTTGAGGTGTGGTTTTGAAGAATAAAAATATTCGGTGCACGTAACAAGACCTCGAACTACAAAGATGTCACTAAAATGAATCCGCATCTTCAGTAGGGCATCATGAAAATAACAATGATGTCTATCAGTTTTGTTATTCTTATTCAGTTAAATACCCATTAAATCAAATGAAGAGTTGCAATGTTATCTTATAATTATAAAATCCATTTATATGTTATCTTATAATGTTTAGAAGATTTTTGAAGATAACCAAGATTTTTATTTGCTCATTCCTCATTCATTTATCCATCCAGAAATTAATGAATCCATTATAGTAGCTCCATTTCTTCGATATGTACCTATCGATCGTGGAGATCAAACATGTGAGATTGAAACGATGATTGCTCGATTAAATGAGAAAAGAAATTAGGGTGATCAATTAACATTGACATACATTAAATGTTTTTCCATATGCGGAGAAATCTACAGATTATTCTTATTTCTACATCGTTAAGTAAGTGGAAAACGGTTTCCTTCATAGCATCATAGCGTGGATACTTGGATGTTTTCTTTGTTGTTACTGAATGAATTGATGAAGTTTTTACGAGAATCTATTGATATCTAGTTAGCCTAGACCAGTTCCATGCATAAAAAAAAATATTGCGATACCATATCAACGAACAATAGCTTATTAGAAGTGTCAGTGTAGAGTTCGACGTCAAAAAAGTAAACCAGAGTTACGCAATGAATTAAAAAAAAAGATGTCCACCAAAATTGTTGAAATCGAAAAATTAGAGTATCGAGCCATCATCAAGTACCTGTATTTAAAAGGGTTAAGAGGTAAGCAGATTTACGGAGATATGCTTAATACCCTTGGTGAACAATGCCCTTCGTATGCGACCGTGAAAAATTGGACTGCAAGCTTCAAAAGAGGTAAATTTTCCATTGAAGATGATGACCGATCGGGAAGGCCAGTTTCTGTGGCAGTCCCCGAAAATATCGATGCAGTTCATGACATGATTTTATCAGACCGTCGAATTGGGCTAAAACGGATATCTGAAGCACTGAAGATTTCATACGAACGCGTTCATCATACAGTTCACGTCAATTTGGACATGAGAAAAATTTCTGCAAAATGGATTCCCAAATGTTTGAGTGTTGACCAAAAGCGTGCAAGGGTAGAAGCATCGCGTTCGATCTGTGCTCGATTTGAAAACGATGAAGACTTCTTAAACCGGAATGTTACTATGGATGAGACTTGGGTACATTTCTACGATCCAGAAACAAAGCAACAACCGAAGGAATGGCGACACTCTGATTCTCCAAGACCTAAGAAGTTTAGTGTCCAAAAATCTGCTGGAAATGTTCTTTCTTCAGTTTTTTGGGATTGCCAAACCCCCCTTATTCACCAGATTTGGTTCCGACTATCATCTCTTTCCTCAACTGAAAAAATGTTTAAAAGGTCGTAAATCTTCTTCTAACGAGGAGGTAATGAAAGCTGTGGAGGACTGGTTTGTAGAGCAAGAAGAAAAATTTTTTTTGAGAGGTCTACAGACGTTGCAGGTTCGCTGTAATAATTGTATTCAATTAAGAGGAGAATATGTTGAGTAATAAAATATTTTGACATTGAAATTTTGTTTGGTTCTATACTTCTATAGTGAGCCAAGAATTTTCCAATAGGTATATCCTTTTAATCTTCTGAGCTATTGTCACATTGGTTCAGGAATTCTATGTTGAGGATAGAAGAAGTGGTGAAGAAGTTAACACAGATACTTTGTTTAGAATGTAAAAATTAGAAGGGAATAAAACAATAAAAATTCTTGATAAAAAAGATCTGTTTTTTCAAATTGGACAACAGAATGTCTCGCTTCTCTATATGCCATTTTTCAAAAGCTTTTATTGAAGTTGTAGGGTTTATATTCATGTTTTTTTTGTATGTATGATAATGTCAAACCTTCGAAATTAATATTTTGTTCTCAGTTCAAATAAAAAATCATTTTGTCTTTATTGGGGGATGATGTTCCCGGTGGATCCCCAACATTTTGGCATTTCCTGTTCGCTCCCGACTTAAGCCAGTGGTGGGGGGTGGCGAAAGGGGAATCCAGGGAAGGGGAACAGGAGCGTGAGCATCTCTAACGTCTCGACGCCTGTAGCTCCCTGGACAGCGTCGTATCTGAGCGTCTTCAGGCGAAACCAGGTAGGTCGTGTTTTGTTCAGTGTGACTTATTAACCTCTAATTTTAATGGTGAGAAATTGGGACACCCTGTGGATTTTTTTCGAAGTGGGTTCTTCTCGTGAATTTGGTGAAGATAGGGTGCTTAGATCGTCGATTTTGTGAAGGGGGTATTGTTTCTGCCGTGACCACTGTGCTTTTCTCTAAATTTGGAGACTTGGCGCAAAGCCAAGATTTTTGCATTACATCAACAACTATCAGTTGGAGAGGATATTTTGGGACACTAGTATATCTGGATTCGTTCTGTTACCTTCTTCAAATAAATACACTCATCTTGAAATTAATTGTTGTTTGATTTGTCTGTTTTATATTCATTTAACTTTGGTGCTTTCACGCTCCTGGTTTTGAGTTTGATATGCATCGTTTTTCTTTTGTGGAAAACACAAAATAGAACTATTCGATGGGTTTCTAAGTTTGCACTTGTCCGTGGAGAAAACATCACTTACAAAAGTTGCACTCAGTGACAAACTATTTTGCATATTCCAATTATTTTTGATTTCGTTAACTTTTCATTGATGAATTTGTATCCAGCATGAATTATTTGAACGTTCATGAAGCTTGATTCATAATGAATTCTAAACCTACTAATAGGTAACCAATTGTTTTTGAAATTGATTTAAAATATTTTGATTTTGGCTGATATATTCTGAAATTCAATTTTCTCAACTGAAATTTCATTGACTAATCTTAATTTCGTCGATGTTTTCTGGGATTTACGAAGAATGGGAAGGAAATTCCTATCCATTCATCAGCGATATTGTTTGGCAGTAATTTACAATGCGTGGGTGATTCAAATTTCTAATAATAAGTCATTTGGTAAACATTATTATGCAACTGGCGTCTTGCTTTTGAAAAATGATATACACGAATTCCTACATTCTTACGAAACACTTTTCCTTTTATGCCTGCTCCTATTTTAGTTCACTATTATAACTATTTTTGAAATTTTCACGAAGAAAAGCTAAATGGAAAATGAGATCTTATTTTCTGATTCGTATCTTCGAAGTTATATCGGAATTTTATTAGTTTTACATCTTATTGGGAATAATTTCATTTTATTTTTTATATTCCCAATTATGACCAATTGTCTAGAGTCAGTGTCAGCCCGTGAGAGTGGGATAAAGGGTGTCAAATGTTCAAAATTTTTAATTTCCATGAAAAAAAAATTCCGAACACTCGTGCCTCATTGAGAATGCTCTGATTTTGTTCTTAATGATTTTCACATTCGTCGGAATTCACAGTCAGCTCCTACTGGAGGGTCCGAAGGGATTTGAACAGAATTTCTCTTAGTTTCGGCTCTAAAAGAGGTCTTGTCAGATGAAAAAGAGATCTTAAAAAAACCTTTTTCTTCGCCAGTCCATCACATATTTCTCGTGAGCAAGAACCAACAGAAAAGCCGCCATCATGGACGCCATCAAGAAGAAAATGCAAGCCATGAAGCTTGAAAAGGACAACGCTTCGGACAAAGCCGACGCCATGGAGGCCCAGGCCAAAGACGCCAACCTCCGCGCCGAGAAGGTCAACGAAGAGGTCCGAGAGTTGCAGAAGAAGCTCACTCAGGTCGAGACTGACTTTGAGACTACCAAGACCAACCTCGAACTCGCCAACAACCTCCTGGAAGAGAAGGAGAAGCAGTTGACACAGGTCAGTCAAGGATTTCAGGCACCGACGAAAAAGTCACTCAGATGTACGACATTTATCGTCATTTAAGGCAGTGGCTGTCATATATGACGTTAATTGTCACATTTGACAACTTGCCATATATGACATTCATTGTCACAAGTGACATTAACAGTCAAATATGACAAACATTGCATGAATGCCAATTTGCCATCGAATTAATTCCCAAGTAAAACCTGTCCCTTTTTCTTGGCGTCTAAAGGTTGAGGCGGAGATGGCATCGTTGAACCGTAGAGTACAGACCATCGAGGAAGATCTGGAACGTTCTGAGGAACGTCTCAACACCGCCACCGCCAAGCTGGCTGAGGCTTCTCAAGCCGCTGACGAGAGCAGCCGTATGTGCAAAGTGTTGGAGAACAGGTCCCAACAGGACGAGGAACGTATGGACCAACTGACCAACCAACTCAAAGAAGCCCGTATGCTCGGTAGGTCCCTTTCTTTCGGTCAACATCGACCAGATTTAACCAGTTTAACCTGCAGCTGAGGACGCCGACAACAAATCCGACGAAGTGTCCCGCAAGCTGGCCTTCGTTGAAGATGAGCTGGAGGTGGCTGAAGATCGTGTGAAGGGTGGAGATGCCAAGATCATGGAGCTCGAGGAAGAGTTGAAGGTCGTTGGTAACTCCCTTAAATCTCTGGAGGTGTCGGAAGAGAAGGCCAACCAGAGAGTGGAGGAGTTCAAGAAACAGCTCAAGACTTTGACCGTCAAATTGAAGGAAGCCGAAGCTAGGGCTGAGTTCGCCGAGAAGACTGTTAAGAAACTGCAGAAGGAGGTCGACAGGCTAGAAGGTACGAAGATTTTTTCGCTCTGCATTTTCACATTCAATTTTGTCTTTTATTGTGATTTTTTTATCTCTTGCTAATTTTCTGCTTTCAGCTTTTTATTTTATTTTGCTTCTTTTTATTTTGCAGATTTCGTACTACGCGAAAAAGCCAAGTATCACGGCATTGTAACAGATATAGACAAAACATTCGTCGAAATGTCATCACAAGCATCCAAAAAATAATCTCTAATTTTCTCATAAAACTGCCGCGTATTTTAGGTTTAGGTTGAAATAGAAAATCCCGTCAATTTTTGATATCATCATAGGAATAAGAATCGAAAATATTCGAGAGATTTCGAAGAAAAATCAATAAAAAAGACATCAAATTTTTCATCAATTCGAACGAAAAGAAAACGACCAAACAAAATTATCATTAAGACATGAAGACACTTTCATTCAACACTTTTTAATGCTTTTCACAAATTTGCTGTCCAAGTCCAATTCCTGCTATTTCTGGGGGTTAAATAGGTAGGTTTCAATGTTACTTGTGCGTACAAGTTGTATCCTGTCGAATTCTCTTTGTACCAACTTCGTATTTGTTTATTGTGGGTATCAATGTCTTTTTAATATGTCTTAATTGCATTGGATGGCGTCTTTACTCTTTACAATGTATACGTTTACTAATGAATAGTTTCCAAAAGTGAAAGATTCAATCTATGAATTAGGTAAAAAATGGTTGAGTTTTCAATACGGAAAATTAAACTCATGAACATTAATGTAGCACTTTTTCGAGGAATAAATTTATTCCCAGGGGCGACTGTCATAGCCCGCTACTGGATATTTCAAAATTTGTTGTCACTGTCTCTTCTTGAACTAGAAATAGAGTCGAAAGAACAACGATTAATTTAAATGAAAAAGTTTGCTCTAACAGAGAATTGGAAGATAGTGGGAATATTTTATCCACCCTGTATATTGTTCAATATACGAAACGATGCTGCTGATGCATTGAATAAGGCGTCTACAAGTTTTATTTTTAGTTCTTAATGGTGTTGGCACATATTGAGAAATTCTGTGAATTGGGTTTTTATGTTTGTTCGTCAATTTAAAAATAAAGTTCTGCATTGGCCAATTTTCTAAAGTTTGTGAAATAATTGTTGGGAAATTAGGTGATATGAGGAATGCATCTGTGTTGGATGATTCTACACACAGAAATTCCCAAACACAAATGTAACCTATTTTTAGGTATATACCTTATTATTTTCGTATTCTTTTATCTTTACTCATGATCCTATTTCATGAACAAGGAATTCTGGCATATAAAAGAGTTTTGTTTTATCTATTCGAAAACTTAGAACTTCAAATTTTTTGAATGACATACTTTGATTCCTTATGCTTTGGATGAATCTTTTTTTTTTCATCAATGACTAGAAAAATTGTGATGTTCTGACTGTGTTGTCCCGAATAATGTTTAACTCTTGTGACTGCCAATATGTTTTTCCTCAATTCCTTGGCGATGAACATTTCTTAATGTGGACTTATTTTGCAGATGAGCTTGGAATCAACAAAGACAGATACAAGTCTCTCGCCGACGAGATGGACTCCACCTTTGCCGAATTGGCCGGTTACTAATTTTTTTACACGCGACCGTCTAAAATTTGTAATATTTTTCATCCACTCATTTATTGAGCCCCATCGATAAGTTGTATGTACATCTGGAAATCTCGGTGGCCGTTCTTTATTCATGTTGTATGTATGTTCTGCTTTCTGAACCTTTCGATTCACTCGAATGACATGTATAGACCTTTATTTTATGGAATTGTTTGTTTTGTTTATTTTAATAAAGTTTTAAGGAAGTGAAATTTGTCGTTTTATTCGAAAAAAAAAAGAACGCCTATCTACCATTGAAAAAATGGTAGAAATCCTTCCATTTCCTACTACGAAATTGAGTTAAATAATCCTTAAATTTCATCCTATCGCACAATGAAACTTTTCAAGTTTCTCTAGAGTAGTGACTTGGTTCACTTCGCCAGCTGGCAGAAATTTGTCGAACCTAACAGTTCGTAATTCTACCAACAGATGGAGATAAATCATGAGTGCGGTCTCTGGAGGAGGAAACCACGGCCTTCTGAAGAATCTGAAGTCGACTGTAAGTTGAAGATGGCTATGAGGAAACTTGGAGTTGAACTCGCGGATTTCACAAAAAAAATGGCCAGGTTTGGGGCGTTGTCATCAGGAAACGTTCCCCATCTAATAAAATCAGCTTTTCGTAGTGACGAAATTTAGAGATGGTCATCAACTGACTGTGTTGGCATCTGCAGAAATATGACTTAACTGCACCGTTACGCTTGAAGATTTCTAGCGGAAAAATTGGAACTTCGAACCATTATTTGTTTGATATTATCAGTCGAGCTTTCACGTTTAGAGGGCGCTGTTGTCTTCGCATACCGAAATCTTCAACGCCAACTGGAAGCTAGCTCTGCGCGAAGAAAACTCGAAAATGAAATATCTAAAAAATAAAACATGAGAAATCTCGACTCATAAGGGCTACAGGAATGATTATGGTATCAAAATGTAGGTTTTCGAGGTCGCTGAATTCAATAAACCACAATCCAGAACTCTAACTATCATAGTTTAGATTTTCACCTGTCAAATGGCATTTTTCGAAAAATTGCAAATTTCAAACTCTCATATCTTCCGTTCCTATCATCTCCGCCAAAAATTATCAATATCATATGGATCAGCATACCTCAATGTATCACTGTGCAAAATATGAGCGATTTGAAAAATCTCAAATTTTGGGTGAAAAATGCCAAAGGGGTAAGACCCCCCAAAAACACCATATTCGTCATCACCAAGGAATCCCTGGCGGATCCAAAGTCGTTTTTCGAAAGTGAAGATCTACTAACCATTCGAATCATGCAGAACACCCATTAGACTGATCAGTATCGCCCATACTTTGAGTGCTCTGAGCGTCTGAACAAAACTCGAAACTGAAAAATCGAAAAATATAAAACCGAATAATTCGTTACTTATGAGGGCTACATGGACGGTTTTGGTATCAAAATGTAGGTTTTCGAGGTCGCTCCATTCAATAAAAGATATTCCAGAGCCCTAACTAGTATAGTTTAGATTTTGACCTGTCAAATGGCATTTTTCGAAAAATTGCAAATTTCAAACTCTCATATCTTCCGTTCCTATCATCTCCGCCAAAAATTATCAATATCATATGGATCAGCATACCTCAATGTATCACTGTGCAAAATATGAGCGATTTGAAAAATCTCAAATTTTGGGTGAAAAATGCCAAAGGGGTAAGACCCCCCAAAAACACCATATTCGTCATCACCAAGGAATCCCTGGCGGATCCAAAGTCGTTTTTCGAAAGTGAAGATCTACTACCCATTCGAATCATACAGAACACCCATTAGACTGATCAGTATCGCCCATACTTTGAGTGCTCTGAGCGTCTGAACAAAACTCGAAACTGAAAAATCGAAAAATATAAAACCGAATAATTCGTTACTTATGAGGGCTACATGGACGGTTTTGGTATCAAAATGTAGGTTTTCGAGGTCGCTCCATTCAATAAAAGATATTCCAGAGCCCTAACTAGTATAGTTTAGATTTTGACCTGTCAAATGGCATTTTTCGAAAAATTGCAAATTTCAAACTCTCATATCTTTCGTTCCTATCATCTCCGCCAAAAATTATTAATATCATATGGATCAGCATACCTCAATGTATCACTGTGCAAAATATGAGCGATTTGAAAAATCTCAAATTTTGGGTGAAAAATGCCAAAGGGGTAAGACCCCCCAAAAACACCATATTCGTCATCACCAAGGAATCCCTGGCGGATCCAAAGTCGTTTTTCGAAAGTGAAGATCTACTACCCATTCGAATCATGCAGAACACCCATTAGACTGATCAGTATCGCCCATACTTTGAGTGCTCTGAGCGTCTGAACAAAACTCGAAACTGAAAAATCGAAAAATATAAAACCGAATAATTCGTTACTTATGAGGGCTACATGGACGGTTTTGGTATCAAAATGTAGGTTTTCGAGGTCGCTCCATTCAATAAAAGATATTCCAGAGCCCTAACTAGCATAGTTTAGATTTTGACCTGTCAAATGGCATTTTTCGAAAAATTGCAAATTTCAAACTCTCATATCTTCCGTTCCTATCATCTCCGCCAAAAATTATTAATATCATATGGATCAGCATACCTCAATGTATCACTGTGCAAAATATGAGCGATTTGAAAAATCTCACATTTTGGGTGAAAAATGCCAAAGGGGTAAGACCCCCCAAAAACACCATATTCGTCATCACCAAGGAATCCCTGGCGGATTCAAAGTCGTTTTTCGAAAGTGAAGATCTACTACCCATTCGAATCATGCAGAACACCCATTAGACTGATCAGTATCGCCCATACTTTGAGTGCTCTGAGCGTCTGAACAAAACTCGAAACTGAAAAATCGAAAAATATAAAACCGAATAATTCGTTACTTATGAGGGCTACATGGACGGTTTTGGTATCAAAATGTAGGTTTTCGAGGTCGCTCCATTCAATAAAAGATATTCCAGAGCCCTAACTAGTATAGTTTAGATTTTGACCTGTCAAATGGCATTTTTCGAAAAATTGCAAATTTCAAACTCTCATATCTTCCGTTCCTATCATCTCCGCCAAAAATTATTAATATCATATGGATCAGCATACATCAATGTATCACTGTGCAAAATATGAGCGATTTGAAAAATCTCAAATTTTGGGTGAAAAATGCCAAAGGGGTAAGACCCCCCAAAAACACCATATTCGTCATCACCAAGGAATCCCTGGCGGATCCAAAGTCGTTTTTCGAAAGTGAAGATCTACTACCCATTCGAATCATGCAGAACACCCATTAGACTGATCAGTATCGCCTATACTTTGAGTGCTCTGAGCGTCTGAACAAAACTCGAAACTGAAAAATCGAAAAATATAAAACCGAATAATTCGTTACTTATGAGGGCTACATGGACGGTTTTGGTATCAAAATGTAGGTTTTCGAGGTCGCTCCATTCAATAAAAGATATTCCAGAGCCCTAACTAGCATAGTTTAGATTTTGACCTGTCAAATGGCATTTTTCGAAAAATTGCAAATTTCAAACTCTCATATCTTCCGTTCCTATCATCTCCGCCAAAAATTATTAATATCATATGGATCAGCATACCTCAATGTATCACTGTGCAAAATATGAGCGATTTGAAAAATCTCAAATTTTGGGTGAAAAATGCCAAAGGGGTAAGGCCCCCCAAAAACACCATATTCGTCATCACCAAGGAATCCCTGGCGGATCCAAAGTCGTTTTTCGAAAGTGAAGATCTACTACCCATTCGAATCATGCAGAATACCCATTAGACTGATCAGTATCGCCTATACTTTGAGTGCTCTGAGCGTCTGAACAAAACTCGAAACTGAAAAATCGAAAAATATAAAACCGAATAATTCGTTACTTATGAGGGCTACATGGACGATTTTGGTATCAAAATGTAGGTTTTCGAGATCGCTGAATTCAATAAAAAATAATCCAGAGCTCTAACTATCATAGTTTAGATTTTCACCTGTGAAATGGTATATTTTTTCAAAATGGAGCTTTCAAACTATCATAGCGTCTGACCCTCTCACTGCAACCGAGATCCCAAGTATCTCTACGCAATAAATGCGATATTCAAACTCTCAAATATTAGATGCAAGCGCGGATCCAGAGGGGGGGGGTCATGGGGTTCATGACCCCCCCCCCCTGGATTTGACGAACCACCCTCAAATCTTGTGTTTGATAAAAAAAAATCAATTGGCGGGTATGTAATCCACCTGACCGTGACCCCCCCCTTTCTCGAGAGCTGGATCCGCCACTGATTAGATGAAGAATGATCAGACACCATATCATTGAATGAAATTGAAATCTGGGAGGATTTGACGCTGTTATTAAACTCTTTAATCCGTTCTCAACGCCGATATAAGCAAAGAAGACCGTGCTAGAGCTTTTCATGATTCCAGACTGTCAATTGTAATTCATCACCTATTTGTATTCTTATTGGGAAGTATAAAATAGGCATAATCGAAAATGAGACTTTTTCAAATTCCGTTCTGAACCCAATTACAATATTTAATAGATAGGTATCAGTCACGCGAAATCGTTTATTTGCAGACGTTCTTTTCGTGGAATATACGTTCGAGCTTTATAGATTCATCTTTATCGAGATCTCTTTATCTGAACCCAAACATCCAAAGGGTTTATTTCGGAATTCCCTCAACGTGATTTTCTGTCTTCATCGACCAGAAACCAGTCATGAAAGATTCTCAAATTGCTTCAGAAAATAAACACTTTTCGAAGGTCTGACAAAGTCGTTAATTTCGGAATGAACGAGTCTTCGATATGAACTAAAATCCGCATAAATTGGTGCTACGACGTGTCCTAACACCGATAGAAAGGAAGCAAATGAGGTAATATAAACGAAAAGTGCCAATGAGTATGAAAGTTTGCCCTTAATGTGGGAGCCCGAGATTTTCAGTCGTGATATTAAAATAGGTATTATGAGAAACTTCCATTCCTAACAGGACCGTAATTCGGATGCAGATTTTAGTGTTTGACAGTTTTCTGCTTTTCCTTCTTAATTTTTCCAAGCAGAACCAATGCATTCGCCATTTTGTAACGACATCCCTGTGGTAAACCAAAGATATTCTACAATAGAATATCTTTGTGGTAAACCATTCCATATCAAAAACACATACAACTGATGTAGAGCTGTTTTTAACTTACCACTGATTTAACCGTTAAGTAATCAAACGAAAGATTGAAATGTACAAATCACTGAAAAAAAGAAAAAAAATCTACTGAAAAGGAAAAACAAGACCTATAATACTTGATCAATAGAATTTTCTGTGAGTAATGTAAAGGTTCAATATTGAATGTTCTTTTCGCTGTCTATACCTGAGTAGTTAACAGAATATACTTCGATAAAACTATGTCGTGGAAGAACGAGACATTTTGTGAAAATTAAAATAGGTAGATATCAGTTTATCCCCACCTGCAATACATTATAGTATTCACTTTCTTTAATCGTTCACTTCATTTTATTATCCAGGGATCATGTTTCTTGAACATTTGATTTTTATTGAATTCATATTTTTATTGCAGTTCAAGTGAAGAATTTCTATTTATACTTATTTAAAAGTTCATAAAATTCACAAGAACTTATTCTGTGATTCTGGGTACTATAAATTGAATTGAAATATTCTGAATATTCATGGGTAAATGTGAAGAATTATACGAGTTTCGTAGTGATAAATTCGAAAAAATCTAAGGCCTGCAAAACAACATCGACTCGATAATTTTAACAGGAATTTTTGTTTATTTCTGTACGGCATTTACCCAAAAACTGTTTATAAAAATCAATGTTTTTAAAACCCTTAAATTTCGGTTTGAAATACGCTGAAATGAACTCTTCCATTTCGCTAAAGTGGAACTATAACATATGTGATCTCTTTCTAAAAAAGAAAACTTTTTGTCGTGCTTTGACGTTCGGAAAGTTGAGGGGCGTGCGTGTCAATCGTGGAGGTGGTAACAGGTGTTGAAGCCTAAAATAAATACCGTCACCTCCCGTCCATCTACTTCTAGTGTTACTTTGCCCTCCAACCGTTTTACATTGAGCATATCGACTTAGGTGAGTGCCGATATTTGATTTAACGAACCGTTTTGTGGATATCAATACGCCTCATAATTCTTTGGATTGAGTATCATCAAGTAGATCATTTAAATCTGGATAAATGACTTTCTGGAAATTGTCTTATTTTGTTGAAACTTAGGCCATAATCTCTTCTATCATAAAACCCTCAAGAAGAGCCATCCGCACGAAAATAATGTAAATTCACCTAATTTTTTTATCAACCGAGATCTTCGATATATTTTCTTATTATTTGATATGCCAAACCAATGATTGAATCCTGGAAACATTACCATATCGATGTTTGCTCAATGTTCCAAATTGAAAGACAAGAATCAGTTTCTTCATATTTTTTCACCGATGATTTGACCGAATATTTGCAACGATGGGTTTCTTTGAAGGCTCATCTTTTTTTCATGAATATTCCACTTTATTTTCTTGTGATATTAAAGCCTACATATGTTCACTAGGCATGTCTCAAGAGGAGCTAGAAAATTGCTTTGAAATCAACTCAGTTTTCAAGTTTGAACTTTATTCTGAGAACAGAGTATAAACAACGATTTTGGGCGTGATTGTTTTGACAGATCCAATTGTTTTTCAATTTATCTCTATATCAATTCATCATCACTGACGAAATGGCATAATTATAACCATTTATGAACAATATGTATAAAAATCAACGCAACAAATTGGTGGAGGCGACGGGTATAAGAAATAGTTCGGCTTGGGAATAAAAATAGAAGAAAATTATAAGAACACGAACAAGAGGTTAGAAACTTTCATGAGGCTTTCTCGAATACCTAGTTAGTGTGGTCACCCATCCAGCTACTCAATCCGTCGGATTTCGTTCGACTTACAGATAAAAACAATTAATCATGCGATCTTCAAATGGGACGACGTGAACGATTTTCCCGATTACTCATCGTGTATCTGTTTCAATGACATACAGGGTGGGTAAAATTCTTTTTCTTAATACTCCAATAGTTCTCAAGATCCTCGTATTTTGTTCAATTGGGCCATTAGTTTAGCAGAAATCGAATTTTTTTATTCTTTCTTTACTCATTAATCACCAACGAATGAAAGACCTAATAACTCAATTTTTCAACCCCAAACCATCCTCATCGACTGAAATCTACCTCCGGAAAAAACCCAATTAATATCCCGTCCCAAAAATGAATAAATCATCCTGAAAACCGAAATAATCCTGCGACAAAATGAATGATCTCCCTCCACGTTTCTACGCAGCGTACGAGGATGGGGGACGAACTGGAACAGGACCCTTCGACTGATCGTCTCTGGGTGAAACTCAGTGCTCTCGGAGAAGGTAACGTGTTCGCCATATTGCCCGAACTGTTCCGGAAGATGATAACGCAGGAGGCTCTGAAAGCGGCCAACGAACCTTTGGACATGATCTTCCCCAGCGACGAGCAGTGGAAAGAGAAGATCTATTATAGGCTGGTGGAACAGCAGAGGAAGGCTGACGCCGCTGGAGATGAGGGGTGAGTGGCAGATCGGCAATTTTTCAACAGGTTTTGAAACCCTTTTTTCAATATTGTTCTTCGAAAGGGCTGTTAAGCATTATTTCGAGATTTGCCATCTCCACAATCTTCTACAATAACGAATAACACCCCAAGAAATACGAAAACGTTTAAACATTTTTACGACAATCGACTATGAGACCAGAACACTGTGAAGTTATACAAAAACCAAAGTAGAAGAAGTCAGCATTGCTTCATAAACAATGATCCTAAATCACTTTTGTTTTGAAGCATCCTGTTTATTCAGAAATACCATCAGTACCTGATAAAACTAATGAAGGCCAACTTTGGTATAATGTTAGAGCTCATTAGCATAGGAGACATACTGAATACATGCAAAGAGAAATATATCTCGCCTAAACATTCCACATATACAGTCTGTCTGGGCATGACTTAGCGATAATTTAAGGGCATCAAATATACCTAATTTTATCGACCAAAACACCCACATTGGGAGTTTCCTCATCTATTTTTGGAATAGCCACCATTTCAAATTAATTTTTTTATTTTAGTTGACCCTTTCAAATGATATCGATTTCTTTGGACATAAAGGTCCTACAGATGTGAAAAAAATGTTTTTTGAAAGATAAAACCACCACCTTTTATTAAAGTAGAACAATTTGAAAACATTCAACTCGAAAATGTCAGAAAAAAGTCCTCAAAAAAAATTTTAGTCGAAAAATTCACTGAATTTTTTAGTAAATCCTTAATAGTACAAAAACTAGCACGTTGAATTATGATTTTTTTTCAATGAACTAACACCCAAGGACATCAGCTACAAAACGACACCCACATCATTTCTGTAAGTTACATAATTTGAGAGTTATTGTTGTTCGAATATGACCATTACGCGAGCGCCCTAAACTGTTTTTTTTTGTTGCTACAAGTCGTCATAAGGGCCACTGCCTGCGTACAAAGCAGAGGCGGCCATTTTGAGCAATTTTTTTGATGAATTTGTTAGTTCAATCATCAACAATGATCAAAAGTACAGTACTGAGTTTTCATTTTATGTCATCAATTTTCATAAGGGTCGTGTTCAAACAGCAATAACTCTCAAATTATGTAACTTACAGAAATGAGTTGGGTGTCATTTGTAGCTAATATCCTTACGTGTTAGTTCATTGAGAAAAAATTATACTTCAATGAGCTATTTTTTGTACTATTGAGGATTTACTAAAAAATTCAGTAAATTTTTGACTAACATTTTTGTCAAGAATTTTTTTATAACATTTTAGAGTTAAATGATTTCAAATAGTTCTTTTTTCATAAAAGGTGGTAGTTTTATCTTTAGAAAAACATTTTTTTCACAACTGTAGGACCTTTATGTCCAAAGAAATCGCTATCATTTGAAGGGGTCAACTAAAATAAAAAAATTAATTTAAAATGGCGGCTATTCCAAATATAGGGGGGTGATTTTGTCGATAAAATTAGGTATATTTGATGTCCTTAAATTATCGCTAAGTCATGCCCAGGATGATTCAGATCAGAACAGCTCGCTTTTTGAGACTGAGAACGACAAATATGCCCTATTTTAAACTTATTCATTCACCTTCCATTTCTTTTTTTCTGATGAAGATTATGAAACTACTCTGGTAGATTTTCCTGCTTCTAAATGAAAAATTTCACTTTCTCGTTTCGTCTCTGAGGCAATTCTTGACACTGACAATTTGTCAGTAACTTATCCAGTTTATTTTCAAATAAATTGCAGTGAAATATCTCTGTCAACTTCCACATTGAAGGTAGGATTTTAGAGTATTTTATTTAATGTTACTTATTTGTATGAAAACGTTGAAAGAGGTGGAATGAAATGGAAAGAAAAGTGGTGACCAGAATACTTTGAGGAAATTTAGAAAACATCTTTATCTTTGATCATTGAAGTAAAACTTGTCGGTTTTTGCATTCCATATTCTGAAAGACACAGACTATTTTTTTTTGGCCAAATGCTTAAAGTTGAATGAATATTTTATCCATTTCTGTGAAGTATTTTTGTGAAAGGATAACGTTTCGTATGGTTTTGTCTCTCCCACTTCAACAAATCAATGTTTTCATCCACAGTGTATTTGTTTTTTGTTTGACAAGAATTTCAAGTATACAGAAAAAACTCTTGAAGAAACATACACCATAAAAATTCTGAATAAGTTCATATGCTTCATGCCAAGTGGATTAAAAACTACTTGAGACAGTTCCACATAACCTCCGCATCCACCATTTCGTTACACTATGAATTATTCATTTTTTCTTATTAGCCCTATTATTCTGTCCGTCCGGCCGTCCGTGAACACGATGAATCTCGAATAATTAACCTAGAAACTGGAAATATTCAGGCTAGGTTGGGATCTCTCTAGCCCTCTAGGACGAAATTCCCCAACAAATGACTTTTTGAAATTTTGTTTTCATGATAATTTGAAAACTACTGATTCGATCAAGATGAAATTAGGCATTAAGATGGAGAATGAAGTATTCAAGCTATTTGCAGAATTTCGTACATTTCGCTCAACAAGAACCATATAAAATGCAAGCGAATTACCGACAAAAAGTCCAAGTATTTCTCCAATATCAGATCCACAATTTCTTTGCAGCTGCTGTCATTTTTCCTGACAGCAGCTGTCAAATTTTTTTTGACAGCAGCTGTCAAATACCTTTTTTGAGAGTTGTCAGAAATTTTGCGAGATTTTCGGCCGAATGAATCTATCCCTCTTCTCCCTTCTTCCCGCAGGATGTTGGATCCCATCCATCAACAAAATCAGAACGAAAACAAACTACACGATTGGAACATAATACCGAGAAGCGAGAGGACGGAATGCGACGAGGCGAAGCCCAACAAGATCGGCAGGAAGAGGCTGAAACGAGGTCCGGACCCGATCACGTGGACCGTCAGCGATCTGGCCAAGGCGGGGTGCCTCCTGCACTCGCCCCCCATCGGTACCGCTTTCGAGGACGAGCAGGAGATGAGGAGGGTGTACACCCTCATTTACGACGTGTTCAGATGTGAGTTTTAGCCGTAAGAAGGACGGAATTCGACGTTGGGACCTTAGGATCGGTTCTGGTCGAGTGGTGTCGGGTCTGGGTGACATGCCGGCCGTTCGCGGTTTAGAACATCTCGGGAATGATGTGGAATAACCGAAATTTGTGATTAAGTCTTTTGAACGTTCGAGAGTTTACATTTAGAGTAATTTTTCGAGGTGGATGGGTCGTTTGGGTTTGATTCCTTTCGTTCTCGACGTTCGGAGGTTTTGAGCGTGTGTGTATATGCGAAATGTCGTCGTACACTCCGGTTTATGCAAATACGTCGAAATTCCGATAAATCACGCGACCCAGATTCCGATAATGTCGTCGATTTCGCTGATTTGAAGGAATCGTACTAGCGTGATCGACGTACCATAACTTGCAACTTTTCCTATTTCCATACAATAAAATTCCGAACAATCCGATAATTCATGCTATTGATGGCTGCCGTTTTGTCTCTCTTCCTTTCGCAGATAAGAATGTGCTGATGCAGGCCCTGAACGACATAAATTTCTTCCAGATCTTCGAACAGGTAAGTTATGACCCGTATTATAACTTTTGGACATGAAACCGCGAGTTCGAATCTAACGAGAAGAAGTTTGCCGACCCAGTTAGCGAAATTGTCCGTGTCATGTTTGCCAAACGTTTGCGGAGACTGTCGAACGTTTATCGATACAGTCTGGTCATTGAATGTATCGCAATGTCTTTAATAGTGTGATTTTCTCTGAAGCCGATCCCTCATCTAGTTTGGGGATATTTCATTTATCGATCCAAGTGGAAATAGATTTCGAAGCCACCTTCGAGAGGGAAAACGAAAAAGGAACCAAGAACATTCGATCATTCATCTAAAAAATGTCAAGATAACATCTCTTATTGGAAACCTCTTTACAGATTTCCATTGAACATGAATTGCTCGTTTTATGCCGCCAGTTTGCATACGAGAACGCTCAATTAGATCGCAGCAAAACATTTTTCCGATTGTTCCTAATTGCTCGCTCATTTCCGGGCTCATAACAGCTGCTGATTCCGAACAACCAAATGCTGTTTTGCCGCATGCGAAGCGTAGATTTGCATGCAGCAGTGATGGTTGCACAATTTATATACTTGTGTTAAGCGGCGTTTACATTGTCGGACTATCAAAGTCATCACCTTCTTCCCTCAAATTTTGATGCCCCGTTTAATTTCGGCCTGTTCTAACACGCGAACTGCGGTCGTGAATGGCGCTTTTATTGTGATTCAACGCCGGTAAATGAGGAAACTTGGAAGAATTAAAGAAGTTTTACATCGAACTGACAAACCCTTACTTTTCGCGACTTTTCTCCATTGCAGCTCCAGGTCTCCGTTCCCATAGTATGGCTTCTGTTCTACGACCTATACCACAGGAGTTTCAAGAAGAGAGAGACGGCGGTTAGAGAGTTAGCTTCGAGACTATTTCACCACTCCAAGCTGTCGTTCGCCGAAAACGCCCTGTGGTGTCAGAGGGTCAAGCTGGCGGCTGCAGTGGCCAGGCTGAGGATCAAATACAACGCCCTGAGTCTCATGGACCTTCTCCCTTCGCATTTGAAAGGCGACAGGGTCAGCAAGGAGACCCGGAACATTCCCGTCACCGTCTGGATCAACAACAGGAAATTCAAGTGAGTTCACTCAAGATACTGAGCTGTAGAAGTTGTCAACTGAAGGTCTTTATGTGTAGAAACGTCAATGACATCAAGAAACAGATAGAGCACGCTTTGAAGGTTAAGCTGGTAGATGACTTGAAAGATCTGGGACCTAACACCTTCAAATGGGATCGTCACTGCCCTCTGACTGTTGCGTTCCATTATTCCATGAGAACCCAGTTGGCCAAGAGCAATCTTGTTCGGAATCATAAACTTATCGTTCAGGTATAAAAGCATTTCTCTTTAAGCCTCCTCACTGTTAAAACTCCAGGTCAAATTTTAGTTATTTTCTTTTTTTCGATTAATTTTTGTTTCATCTGAATGTATGGTCTTAGGATAGGTCGTTCTGCGTTGGCGCTGCGACTTTCTGGAAGGTTGTTGAGGATCTCCAGTTGTCCGGAAGCGTCATACAGACCCACGTGAATTCCCCGAGGTCCACTGCTTATCTGGCCAACCTCTTGTCTCAGAACGAGAAAATTAAGAAATTGATGGCTTTCAGTGCAGGTAGAAGGTAAAATTTAGTAGGTGATATTCGAGATTAAGGTTAGATCTGCTCGAAAAGAAAGAAATAAGAAAGTGACTAGTATTTCTGCGACGATTTTCGATTGTGTCTGGAAATATTGGATATTTCTAGGAAAATGGAGTACGAAAACTACCTCCACGAGCTGGGAATGACGAACGTGGTCATATATTCCGACAAATTGGTAGATTTCGGCTTTGAATCCCCCTGTATGGAAGAGGTGGTTGCAGTGTATGCCACACCGCCAAACAGTTATTCCGCTGTTACAGACCCAATAGACTTGGTAGGTTTTGTATATTCAAGCTGATGTTTCGTTTAACTTTCGAGTTCTTTATCGAAGGTTTGTAGCAGAGGAGGAGACTTGTCCATGCTGGAGATTCTGACTGAATCCGAAGACACCCTGGAGGGCAGGAACAGGGTCACTAAGATTCTGGAGGAGCAGAGGAAAACCCTCAAGTTTGCCATGTCGAGACCCCAGGAAAGTAATGATTCAAAATATAAAAAGACTAAACCTGAACTCGAAATCATTTTTTTCATCCAGCAGAAACTGCAATCAAGTATTGATGTTTTATGAAACAACATCAACTTAATCCGTTCGCTTCTATAAACTTCTTAGTTGTAGTTTTCTTCGGACGAACTCTTGAGGTTTTGTTGTAATGGAATTTAATACAATTTTGAACGCTCATTATAAAAGTTGAAAATTAAACAGTTCCCAAATCTAAATCGACGTTCCAATGTGTGACCTTGACCCTACTTTAGATCCAGGTCGTGCTGTACGAAACACACTCAGAACTAGACGTCGAGAACTGCGACATGGTCAAGACTACCTTGAACGAGATAAACAGGATAGCAAAGCTGCATCACGCATCTTTGCAGGGACTGATCAGCTCGGATTACATGTCGACCATACAACTGGTGAGATCCTCTCCCCTCATTACCTAAAGAAGATACTGACAAAAAGTAGAAACAACTAAAATCACTCTGGCTTTATCTGAGAGAACAGTTCGTTGACCATGAATCCAACTGCTCTCGTAGATCACCTCAGGTCACTCATCATCATTTCATCCATACACAAGAGTTGTTTCTACACTTTGGTATCAGCACAGACCAAAAATGGTGTTTTTCCAGCCGTCTGAGCTGCTCAAAGAGATAAACAACAACGAAGACGAGAGAAAAGAAGAGACTGAAGCAAAGACTGAGAACCGGTACAACAACAACGACGAAAACTCGGCTACAAGCATCCCTAACATGACAGACGATCGCTGCCAGAGTCCTTGCGATCTCAAGAACGTCAAAGTACCAGAGACCGATTTGTTCGACACCCCCGACCTACCCTGCCTGTGTCCCGAAGAGTTGAACTGCAAGATGGACAACGGATGCTACCTGGCTTTGATACAGAGAAAAGTAGCGGAATCGCTTTGGTTTAGAGTGCCTTCTGTTGATTTCGATTATTTTGCAGCAAGTACTGAAACTGGACAACAAGTACATGATACAGATGGCGGAACAGAGAGGTCTGTTCGGCAGTAACAACAGCAATACGTCGAAGACGAAAGGGTCCAAGCAGAGCAGGAAGAAGCAGCAGAGTACCAAACTGGAACCGAAACTGAAGAGGACGAGGAGAAGGCTCAAAGATTTCGAGGTGAGTGAACGCCACCAAAACTGTACCAGATTTCTGGTATGGATTTTTAGAGGCCATGCTCGATTTGTGTCCTCTACGTGTTAGGAATTGGACTGCTAAATGCATTTAGTGGATTATGTTCATAATCTATGAAGACTCATCGCAATTTCTCAATTACCAATCGTAGTATGATTCAAAAATGCAATTGACACGACGTAGTTTGAGAGCTCGTGTTCATTTAGTGGGGGGTCAGTTCATCACTTTCCATGGGCCACTGGTAAGGTATCTCTCTGCTGAAGCGACAGTACACCTTCAAACGGAGATGGGTAGTCCCCTGACAGCCTTTGCACCTTCCAGATGGAAAGAATAGCCGCCCCCACTCACTCGTTCCTTCGCCACGTGACCGTGACCTGTCACGAGTGCCAGCGATGCCGGCAGATCCAAGAGGACCTAAAAAAACCCCAAACCGGACATCCTTACAAGAAGTGGTGGTCGGAGACCGCCCACTACCTGACCGCCATCAAATCGAGCCTCGTCAAGAAGAACCTCTTGCCACCCTCGCGCACCGCGCCCACCCTCTCCTCCAGGAACATCGTCAATCAGCTGGTGCGCTCCAGCTGTCGCCTGGACGAGGTGGTGGCCAAGCACAACTCTACGTCCTCCATTCCCGTCCTACCGAAGTTGAAGCTGACGAGAGAGAAGCAGAAACGCAAAGTTCCCCTGGTCATACCCGTCACTTTTGTGTCTTTTCCCCAGACCTACTGCACCATTCATCCTAGGCCGCAGAGTCCCTTAGAGGCGCCCAGCTGAGGAAGGGCGCTTCGGGGGAGGTGGACTTGATTTTTGTGCGGGTTTTGTTGGAGATTTTTGTATCGTTTACTTATACTTGAATAAATTATTTTTACCCACACTTTTGGGCGTTTTCATCTTTCTTCAAACCCAGAAAGACTATCGTGGAACTTCCTCCCTTAGTAAAGCACCTCCTAGTTGTCGTTGGGCTCAATTCTTTCTATGGTGAACTTGTTTGGGTGCCTGCTGGTGAAGACTTTTAGGAAGACATTCTTCTTCGTGACTACAATTCGCAAAGGTATCGAAGCCATTCGAAGGGTTTCTTGGGGGCTTGTTCAATGGAATTCTTTTCGAATTCCTCCAAGAACCAAATGGCAATCGCAGGACTTAGATGGTTGCCCACTGCTTCTCCATCCAGTTCGTTGGAGACACCTTTCCACCGTGAATAAGAGATTCCAATGTGAAAAGAGACGCAACTTCGAAGGTCACGAGCAGTTCATTCAGTTCTCTTTCTATAAGCTGCAGTTTATCGACAAACTAATGAAGGCTTCTTCACTTCCCACCTCAACATGGTCGTGAGAGCTTTAACTAGATCATATGTCGATGGTATTTCAAATTAGGTCTCAATGGCATATCATCTTCGAGAGTTTTTGGACTAAGGGGCAGCATCGAAGACTTCGTTCCATTCTCTTTCTTTGAGCTCTTCAGTCCATCATGTCAGGCCTGAGATCACTATTTAAAACCCTCTTTTAGATATGAGGGGTGAATAAAGATGTTGTTGAGTGAACAATGCAAATAGCCTTGGCGAGTTGGTGTCCTTTTCTGGTGTCCAAAGGTTAATTCCGAAGCTGGTGTTTATTCTGGGGTTCCTTAGTCTTCTAATTGCATTCCATAGAGATGCAGCACAACATAAGTACAGGCAGAACCTCACGAAATGAAAGCATGTACAAGAAAAAAACTGAGACGATAATATAGAGGCTAGAGAGTCCGTAAATTCTCTGACCCTTCTCGAGGCACTTCTGTCCCAAAACTTTCTCGTCAGGCTTCCTTCGCAATATCCTCTTAACTCCCATCCAACTTTTAGACAAGCTACCCTTGACCTTCATCGAACACTTAGCAAGGTATGTACTTGGTACCATTGACTAAGCAAAATGATAATTTATTTCGTCCTCAGGAACTGACGGAAACCGAGTTGTCTCCTGGATCTCCGCAGAGTATATGGCGAACAGATGGCGCAGTGATTGAGATGGAAATCACAGGGATGGACGATAAGGAGAATGAGGAAATGGTGAAGGTGACCTCCAGACTCATCAACGGTAATAACTGACGGGTTGTTAGGCTTAAACTATCCAGCAAAGGAGTTTTGCTTTTTTGATGCGTTCTCGAAGTGATCTTGGTCACGAGTTTGTTTTGCAGGTGATGATGACGATGGTAGTAAAGCTGGTGGTATCTTAGGAGATTTAACGAAGAACCAGCTGGAAACCCTGATATCTCCGTCGTACAAAGCTAGCTGTGAACCATGTTTTTCACCCTCCAGAGGAGCTTCGAGAGAAAGAAGGATATTATCGGAGTGGGACCAGAGTTTTTCCAGGCAGAACGATAGTAATGAAGATGTGAGGAATTGGTTATTCCAGGCTTTCTGATGTTCTTATGATTTTGGCAACCTCGAAAATCAGTCTTTGAGATTCTACTGTTAACACTTCATTGGAAGACTTTTCATCTCTTAGACTATATAAATATATAGTCTTTGTTTCATCTCGATAGTCTCCATGCAAGTCATACCGTTTGCATAAATCAGTTGATTCATTCTTCCTCCCACTTTCTTCTTAGGTACCAGAACAAGAACCAATCGGAGAACCCGAAGAAAAGCGCCCAAAGTCATCAAAACCAGAAGATCCTCCCAAAACAGCGACTGACAACCTCTTCGAAGATCTGTCAAGAGACGCATTTGGAGCCCTTAAAAGCGATATGACCTCGAGACCTAAGAGCAGATGTGCAACTGTTCCGGAAGAGCCGCTAGAAGAGATAATGGAGGAAGCAGTACCAATATGTCCACTCGAATGTAAGGAAAGATGCGACCGGAAGGTGTCTGCGCCCAAAATTGAGATCAGCAAGCCGCTGGTGCTGAGAAAGAAAGATTCCATGCCTTGTTCGTTCCGGCTGTATCGCGGGTTGCCGCCTCTTGAAAAGTCTTCCATCAAAGTGAGTTTTTTGCAACTCTAATAAGCCGTGGTGAGATAAGAGATGGACTGCTTTTAGTCAAAGATCTCCAAGCCTCAGTTAATGAGACCAAAGCGTCATTCCAGCTCCAGAACTAGAATTTTCTTGATATCCTTTCAACACCAAATATCCCATTTTACTTTTATCCTCTCGATAGAGCTTCAGGAGTATCGCCAGATCTTCTTCCAGTACGACCGGCTACGAGATAACCGTGAGACCGAGTGGTACTTTCAACATAAACGCAGGGCCGGTGAGAATCTTCAAGTACGGATTGGATCTCAGGAATCTCAAAGGGAAATTGACTGAGGAAATCGTCAATAGGATCTCCACGCCTACTGAGTCGTCGAAAATCAGATCTCTGAAAGAGGTAGGTACGATAATTTTGAATCGGTTTGAATTGTCGGATGTAGAATTGTGTTCGAATGTTCAAAATTTGAATTTTTTCGTGTTTGATTGAAGTGATTTTGTTCGAGTAGCAATGATCTCTGATTTTTTCTAGGAATGTCTACCAAATTCCAGAAGAACATTGGGTGGTACTGTGACCAGAGATTTCATCTGCGAATGCTGTAAAAGACGCCATTCATGACTAAAACTGTTTCCATATCATGGCATGCAATGATCATTTAGAGAAACGTTAATGAAAATGTGTCCGATCTGTATAATTCTTTTTTTCTTAATTCCTAACATTAATTAATCGAAAGCAAATATGTATAATATGATTGAAGCAAAATCACCATTGAAGAAAATTCTTGGGAAATACGAGATATTAGCCAAAATTTGGTATCCAAATTCAGGTCCTCGAGGTCGTTGATTTCAATGAAACATGATTCAGAAACCTGACTATCATAGTTTATATTTTCTCCTGCGAAATGGAATTTTTGTCAAAATAAAGCAAGAAGGGGTAAGACCACAAAACACCATATTTCTCCTCACCAAGGAATCCCTGGCGAATCCAAAGTCGTTTTTCGAAAGTGAAGATCTACTACCCATTCGAATCATGCAGAACACCCATTAGACTGATCAGTATCGCCTATACTTTGAGTGCTCTGAGCGTCTGAACAAAACTCGAAACCGAAAAATCGAAAAATATAAAACCGAATAATTCGTTACTTATGAGGGCTACATGGACGATTTTGGTATCAAAATGTAGGTTTTCGAGGTCGCTCCATTCAATAAAAGATATTCCAGAGCCCTAACTAGCATAGTTTAGATTTTCACTTGTCAAATGGCATTTTTCGAAAAATTGCAAATTTCGAACTCTCATATCTTCCGTTCCTATCATCTCCGCCAAAAATTATTAATATCATATGGATCAGCATACCTCAATGTATCACTGTGCAAAATATGAGCGATTTGAAAAATCTCAAATTTTGGGTGAAAAATGCCAAAGGGGTAAGACCCCCCAAAAACACCATATTCGTCATCACCACGGAATCCCTGGCGGATCCAAAGTCGTTTTTCGAAAGTGAAGATCTACTACCCATTCGAATCGTGCAGAATACCCATTAGACTGATCAGTATCGCCTATACTTTGAGTGCTCTGAGCGTCTGAACAAAACTCGAAACTGAAAAATCGAAAAATATAAAACCGAATAATTCGTTACTTATGAGGGCTACATGGACGATTTTGGTATCAAAATGTAGGTTTTCGAGGTCGCTCTATTCAATGAAAGATATTCCAGAGCCCTAACTAGCATAGTTTAGATTTTGACCTGTCAAATGGCATTTTTCGAAAAATTGCAAATTTCAAACTCTCATATCTTCCGTTCCTATCATCTCCGCCAAAAATTATTAATATCATATGGATCAGCATACCTCAATGTATGACTGTGCAAAATATGAGCGATTTGAAAAATCTCAAATTTTGGGTGAAAAATGCCAAAGGGGTAAGACCCCCCAAAAACACCATATTCGTCATCACCACGGAATCCCTGGCGGATCCAAAGTCGTTTTTCGAAAGTGAAGATCTACTACCCATTCGAATCATGCAGAATACCCATTAGACTGATCAGTATCGCCTATACTTTGAGTGCTCTGAGCGTCTGAACAAAACTCGAAACTGAAAAATCGAAAAATATAAAACCGAATAATTCGTTACTTATGAGGGCTACATGGACGATTTTGGTATCAAAATGTAGGTTTTCGAGGTCGCTCTATTCAATGAAAGATATTCCAGAGCCCTAACTAGCATAGTTTAGATTTTGACCTGTCAAATGGCATTTTTCGAAAAATTGCAAATTTCAAACTCTCATATCTTCCGTTCCTATCATCTCCGCCAAAAATTATTAATATCATATGGATCAGCATACCTCAATGTATGACTGTGCAAAATATGAGCGATTTGAAAAATCTCAAATTTTGGGTGAAAAATGCCAAAGGGGTAAGACCCCCCAAAAACACCATATTCGTCATCACCACGGAATCCCTGGCGGATCCAAAGTCGTTTTTCGAAAGTGAAGATCTACTACCCATTCGAATCGTGCAGAATACCCATTAGACTGATCAGTATCGCCTATACTTTGAGTACTCTGAGCGTCTGAACAAAACTCGAAACTGAAAAATCGAAAAATATAAAACCGAATAATTCGTTACTTATGAGGGCTACATGGACGATTTTGGTATCAAAATGTAGGTTTTCGAGGTCGCTCTATTCAATGAAAGATATTCCAGAGCCCTAACTAGCATAGTTTAGATTTTGACCTGTCAAATGGCATTTTTCGAAAAATTGCAAATTTCAAACTCTCATATCTTCCGTTCCTATCATCTCCGCCAAAAATTATTAATATCATATGGATCAGCATACCTCAATGTATGACTGTGCAAAATATGAGCGATTTGAAAAATCTCAAATTTTGGGTGAAAAATGCCAAAGGGGTAAGACCCCCCAAAAACACCATATTCGTCATCACCACGGAATCCCTGGCGGATCCAAAGTCGTTTTTCGAAAGTGAAGATCTACTACCCATTCGAATCATGCAGAACACCCATTAGACTGATCAGTATCGCCCATACTTTGAGTGCTCTGAGCGTCTGAACAAAACTCGAAACTGAAAAATCGAAAAATATAAAACCGAATAATTCGTTACTTATGAGGGCTACATGGACGATTTTGGTATCAAAATGTAGGTTTTCGAGGTCGCTCTATTCAATGAAAGATATTCCAGAGCCCTAACTAGCATAGTTTAGATTTTGACCTGTCAAATGGCATTTTTCGAAAAATTGCAAATTTCAAACTCTCATATCTTCCGTTCCTATCATCTCCGCCAAAAATTATTAATATCATATGGATCAGCATACCTCAATGTATGACTGTGCAAAATATGAGCGATTTGAAAAATCTCAAATTTTGGGTGAAAAATGCCAAAGGGGTAAGACCCCCCAAAAACACCATATTCGTCATCACCACGGAATCCCTGGCGGATCCAAAGTCGTTTTTCGAAAGTGAAGATCTACTACCCATTCGAATCATGCAGAATACCCATTAGACTGATCAGTATCGCCTATACTTTGAGTGCTCTGAGCGTCTGAACAAAACTCGAAACTGAAAAATCGAAAAATATAAAACCGAATAATTCGTTACTTATGAGGGCTACATGGACGATTTTGGTATCAAAATGTAGGTTTTCGAGGTCGCTCTATTCAATGAAAGATATTCCAGAGCCCTAACTAGCATAGTTTAGATTTTGACCTGTCAAATGGCATTTTTCGAAAAATTGCAAATTTCAAACTCTCATATCTTCCGTTCCTATCATCTCCGCCAAAAATTATTAATATCATATGGATCAGCATACCTCAATGTATGACTGTGCAAAATATGAGCGATTTGAAAAATCTCAAATTTTGGGTGAAAAATGCCAAAGGGGTAAGACCCCCCAAAAACACCATATTCGTCATCACCACGGAATCCCTGGCGGATCCAAAGTCGTTTTTCGAAAGTGAAGATCTACTACCCATTCGAATCATGCAGAATACCCATTAGACTGATCAGTATCGCCTATACTTTGAGTGCTCTGAGCGTCTGAACAAAACTCGAAACTGAAAAATCGAAAAATATAAAACCGAATAATTCGTTACTTATGAGGGCTACATGGACGATTTTGGTATCAAAATGTAGGTTTTCGAGGTCGCTCTATTCAATGAAAGATATTCCAGAGCCCTAACTAGCATAGTTTAGATTTTGACCTGTCAAATGGCATTTTTCGAAAAATTGCAAATTTCAAACTCTCATATCTTCCGTTCCTATCATCTCCGCCAAAAATTATTAATATCATATGGATCAGCATACCTCAATGTATGACTGTGCAAAATATGAGCGATTTGAAAAATCTCAAATTTTGGGTGAAAAATGCCAAAGGGGTAAGACCCCCCAAAAACACCATATTCGTCATCACCACGGAATCCCTGGCGGATCCAAAGTCGTTTTTCGAAAGTGATAATCTACTACCCATTCGAATCATGCAGAATACCCATTAGACTGATCAGTATCGCCTATACTTTGAGTGCTCTGAGCGTCTGAACAAAACTCGAAACTGAAAAATCGAAAAATATAAAACCGAATAATTCGTTACTTATGAGGGCTACATGGACGATTTTGGTATCAAAATGTAGGTTTTCGAGGTCGCTCTATTCAATGAAAGATATTCCAGAGCCCTAACTAGCATAGTTTAGATTTTGACCTGTCAAATGGCATTTTTCGAAAAATTGCAAATTTCAAACTCTCATATCTTCCGTTCCTATCATCTCCGCCAAAAATTATTAATATCATATGGATCAGCATACCTCAATGTATGACTGTGCAAAATATGAGCGATTTGAAAAATCTCAAATTTTGGGTGAAAAATGCCAAAGGGGTAAGACCCCCCAAAAACACCATATTCGTCATCACCACGGAATCCCTGGCGGATCCAAAGTCGTTTTTCGAAAGTGAAGATCTACTACCCATTCGAATCATGCAGAATACCCATTAGACTGATCAGTATCGCCTATACTTTGAGTGCTCTGAGCGTCTGAACAAAACTCGAAACTGAAAAATCGAAAAATATAAAACCGAATAATTCGTTACTTATGAGGGCTACATGGACGATTTTGGTATCAAAATGTAGGTTTTCGAGGTCGCTCTATTCAATGAAAGATATTCCAGAGCCCTAACTAGCATAGTTTAGATTTTGACCTGTCAAATGGCATTTTTCGAAAAATTGCAAATTTCAAACTCTCATATCTTCCGTTCCTATCATCTCCGCCAAAAATTATTAATATCATATGGATCAGCATACCTCAATGTATCACTGTGCAAAATATGAGCGATTTGAAAAATCTCAAATTTTGGGTGAAAAATGCCAAAGGGGTAAGACCCCCCAAAAACACCATATTCGTCATCACCACGGAATCCCTGGCGGATCCAAAGTCGTTTTTCGAAAGTGAAGATCTACTACCCATTCGAATCATGCAGAATACCCATTAGACTGATCAGTATCGCCTATACTTTGAGTGCTCTGAGCGTCTGAACAAAACTCGAAACTGAAAAATCGAAAAATATAAAACCGAATAATTCGTTACTTATGAGGGCTACATGGACGATTTTGGTATCAAAATGTAGGTTTTCGAGGTCGCTCTATTCAATGAAAGATATTCCAGAGCCCTAACTAGCATAGTTTAGATTTTGACCTGTCAAATGGCATTTTTCGAAAAATTGCAAATTTCAAACTCTCATATCTTCCGTTCCTATCATCTCCGCCAAAAATTATTAATATCATATGGATCAGCATACCTCAATGTATCACTGTGCAAAATATGAGCGATTTGAAAAATCTCAAATTTTGGGTGAAAAATGCCAAAGGGGTAAGACCCCCCAAAAACACCATATTCGTCATCACCACGGAATCCCTGGCCGATCCAAATTCGTTTTTCGAAAGTGAAGATCTACTACCCATTCGAATCATGCAGAATACCCATTAGACTGATCAGTATCGCCTATACTTTGAGTGCTCTGAGCGTCTGAACAAAACTCGAAACCGAAAAATCGAAAAATATAAAACCGAATAATTCGTTACTTATGAGGGCTACATGGACGATTTTGGTATCAAAATGTAGGTTTTCGAGGTCGCTCTATTCAATGAAAGATATTCCAGAGCCCTAACTAGCATAGTTTAGATTTTGACCTGTCAAATGGCATTTTTCGAAAAATTGCAAATTTCAAACTCTCATATCTTCCGTTCCTATCATCTCCGCCAAAAATTATTAATATCATATGGATCAGCATACCTCAATGTATGACTGTGCAAAATATGAGCGATTTGAAAAATCTCAAATTTTGGGTGAAAAATGCCAAAGGGGTAAGACCCCCCAAAAACACCATATTCGTCATCACCACGGAATCCCTGGCGGATCCAAAGTCGTTTTTCGAAAGTGAAGATCTACTACCCATTCGAATCATGCAGAATACCCATTAGACTGATCAGTATCGCCTATACTTTGAGTGCTCTGAGCGTCTGAACAAAACTCGAAACTGAAAAATCGAAAAATATAAAACCGAATAATTCGTTACTTATGAGGGCTACATGGACGATTTTGGTATCAAAATGTAGGTTTTCGAGGTCGCTCTATTCAATGAAAGATATTCCAGAGCCCTAACTAGCATAGTTTAGATTTTGACCTGTCAAATGGCATTTTTCGAAAAATTGCAAATTTCAAACTCTCATATCTTCCGTTCCTATCATCTCCGCCAAAAATTATTAATATCATATGGATCAGCATACCTCAATGTATCACTGTGCAAAATATGAGCGATTTGAAAAATCTCAAATTTTGGGTGAAAAATGCCAAAGGGGTAAGACCCCCCAAAAACACCATATTCGTCATCACCACGGAATCCCTGGCGGATCCAAAGTCGTTTTTCGAAAGTGAAGATCTACTACCCATTCGAATCATGCAGAATACCCATTAGACTGATCAGTATCGCCTATACTTTGAGTGCTCTGAGCGTCTGAACAAAACTCGAAACTGAAAAATCGAAAAATATAAAACCGAATAATTCGTTACTTATGAGGGCTACATGGACGATTTTGGTATCAAAATGTAGGTTTTCGAGGTCGCTCTATTCAATGAAACATATTCCAGAGCCCTAACTAGCATAGTTTAGATTTTGACCTGTCAAATGGCATTTTTCGAAAAATTGCAAATTTCAAACTCTCATATCTTCCGTTCCTATCATCTCCGCCAAAAATTATTAATATCATATGGATCAGCATACCTCAATGTATCACTGTGCAAAATATGAGCGATTTGAAAAATCCCAAATTTTGGGTGAAAAATGCCAAAGGGGTAAGACCCCCCAAAAACACCATATTCGTCATCACCACGGAATCCCTGGCGGATCCAAAGTCGTTTTTCGAAAGTGAAGATCTACTACCCATTCGAATCATGCAGAATACCCATTAGACTGATCAGTATCGCCTATACTTTGAGTGCTCTGAGCGTCTGAACAAAACTCGAAACCGAAAAATCGAAAAATATAAAACCGAATAATTCGTTACTTATGAGGGCTACATGGACGATTTTGGTATCAAAATGTAGGTTTTCGAGGTCGCTCTATTCAATGAAAGATATTCCAGAGCCCTAACTAGCATAGTTTAGATTTTGACCTGTCAAATGGCATTTTTCGAAAAATTGCAAATTTCAAACTCTCATATCTTCCGTTCCTATCATCTCCGCCAAAAATTATTAATATCATATGGATCAGCATACCTCAATGTATCACTGTGCAAAATATGAGCGATTTGAAAAATCTCAAATTTTGGGTGAAAAATGCCAAAGGGGTAAGACCCCCCAAAAACACCATATTCGTCATCACCACGGAATCCCTGGCGGATCCAAAGTCGTTTTTCGAAAGTGAAGATCTACTACCCATTCGAATCATGCAGAATACCCATTAGACTGATCAGTATCGCCTATACTTTGAGTGCTCTGAGCGTCTGAACAAAACTCGAAACCGAAAAATCGAAAAATATAAAACCGAATAATTCGTTACTTATGAGGGCTACATGGACGATTTTGGTATCAAAATGTAGGTTTTCGAGGTCGCTCTATTCAATGAAAGATATTCCAGAGCCCTAACTAGCATAGTTTAGATTTTGACCTGTCAAATGGCATTTTTCGAAAAATTGCAAATTTCAAACTCTCATATCTTCCGTTCCTATCATCTCCGCCAAAAATTATTAATATCATATGGATCAGCATACCTCAATGTATGACTGTGCAAAATATGAGCGATTTGAAAAATCTCAAATTTTGGGTGAAAAATGCCAAAGGGGTAAGACCCCCCAAAAACACCATATTCGTCATCACCACGGAATCCCTGGCGGATCCAAAGTCGTTTTTCGAAAGTGAAGATCTACTACCCATTCGAATCATGCAGAATACCCATTAGACTGATCAGTATCGCCTATACTTTGAGTGCTCTGAGCGTCTGAACAAAACTCGAAACTGAAAAATCGAAAAATATAAAACCGAATAATTCGTTACTTATGAGGGCTACATGGACGATTTTGGTATCAAAATGTAGGTTTTCGAGGTCGCTCTATTCAATGAAAGATATTCCAGAGCCCTAACTAGCATAGTTTAGATTTTGACCTGTCAAATGGCATTTTTCGAAAAATTGCAAATTTCAAACTCTCATATCTTCCGTTCCTATCATCTCCGCCAAAAATTATTAATATCATATGGATCAGCATACCTCAATGTGCAAAATATGAGCGATTTGAAAAATCTCAAATTTTGGGTGAAAAATGCCAAAGGGGTAAGACCCCCCAAAAACACCATATTCGTCATCACCACGGAATCCCTGGCGGATCCAAAGTCGTTTTTCGAAAGTGAAGATCTACTACCCATTCGAATCGTGCATAATACCCATTAGACTGATCAGTATCGCCTATACTTTGAGTGCTCTGAGCGTCTGAACAAAACTCGAAACTGAAAAATCGAAAAATATAAAACCGAATAATTCGTTACTTATGAGGGCTACATGGACGATTTTGGTATCAAAATGTAGGTTTTCGAGGTCGCTCTATTCAATGAAAGATATTCCAGAGCCCTAACTAGCATAGTTTAGATTTTGACCTGTCAAATGGCATTTTTCGAAAAATTGCAAATTTCAAACTCTCATATCTTCCGTTCCTATCATCTCCGCCAAAAATTATTAATATCATATGGATCAGCATACCTCAATGTATCACTGTGCAAAATATGAGCGATTTGAAAAATCTCAAATTTTGGGTGAAAAATGCCAAAGGGTAAGACCCCCCAAAAACACCATATTCGTCATCACCACGGAATCCCTGGCAGATCCAAAGTCGTTTTTCGAAAGTGAAGATCTACTACCCATTCGAATCATGCAAAATACCCATAAGACCGATCAGTATCGCCTATACTTTGAGTGCTCTGAGCGTCTGAACAAAACTCGAAACTGAAAAATCGAAAAATATAAAACCGAATAATTCGTTACTTATGAGGGCTACATGGACGATTTTGGTATCAAAATGTAGGTTTTCGAGGTCGCTCCATTCAATAAAAGATATTCCAGAGCCCTAACTAGCATAGTTTAGATTTTGACCTGTCAAATGGCATTTTTCGAAAAATTGCAAATTTCAAACTCTCATATCTTCCGTTCCTATCATCTCCGCCAAAAATTATTAATATCATATGGATCAGCATACCTCAATGTATCACTGTGCAAAATATGAGCGATTTGAAAAATCTCAAATTTTGGGTGAAAAATGCCAAAGGGGTAAGACCCCCCAAAAACACCATATTCGTCATCACCACGGAATCCCTGGCAGATCCAAAGTCGTTTTTCGAAAGTGAAGATCTACTACCCATTGGAATCATGCAGAATACCCAAAAACACCATATTTGTCATCACCAAGGAATCCCTGGCGAATCTAAAGGCGCTTTTCTATCTGGAAGATCTACTATCCATTCAAGACATCATACCATATTATCCATACTTTGACTGCTGTGGGCCTCTGAACAAAACTCGAAAATGAAAAATGGAAAACAAAAAATTTCATATCAAAGAAGGACTATATGGTCAAGTTTGGTATCAAAATATAGGTTTTCGGGGACGCTATTCATCATAATTTAGATTTTCACATGCGAAATGGCATTTTTCGAAAAATGGAAATAAAGATTAATTTGTATAACTTATACAAAAAGGAATCATTTGCATGAATATTACCATAAAAAAACACTATCAAAATCATAATCAGTTTTATTCGTCCAATAATACAATTACATCAACCAAAAATAGCAAAAACTGACCAGTTTCAGCCACGAAAAGTTGCCAAAGAGAAAAAAACTAATTCTTCCTTAGACAACGCGTCAATAACATAGATAGAATTTAAGAATTCAAAGGATTGAATAACGTCATGCAAAAATATTTTTAATATGCAATATGCTTTTCAATAATTACAAATATCACATTGAAATTTTCATTACAAACAACGCACTTTATGAAAGTGATAATAATGTTTTAAACTAAGTTTCTCCTCAACTTTAGTTACACCTCAATTCATTAAAAATCTCTCCCAAACTCGAATTTCACTGAAAATTCATCGATGACCTCCCAAATTGTTTTTGTCAAGATGAAAAATCTTTTAACATTTCTCTTTAATAATTTTTTATTTTGTCTTTCTCGTTATTTCAATGAACTGTTTCTCGATTCACTATTTCAACCTTTTTCCTTTCTCCCACACATCCCAAACTCTGCCCCATCTTTATTTTCGTACCGGGGGCTGCGGTGAATTTGAAATCGGGCGGTGCCTGAAAGACCAGCACGATGGTAGAACCCATCCTGAACTCCCCCACGATATCCCCTTTTTTGAGGCCCAGAGAATTCCCGAAACATACGTCCCTACATTTCGGCGTTTTTCTCTTGCAGTTCGTCTGCAGATTTTTGTCGAAGTAGACTTTGATAGTCCCCACGTTTGTTGCTCCTGAAATAGAGGATAAGTTTGATTTTTGATCCTCGATTCCAGTTGACCAGATGACGAAAGGCGTCGTGATTGGGTACAAATTTTTTTAATGTCGTCGTCCGTTAAAATATCACGTGGAAACGCCGAGGTTCGTTTTAACGTCAATTTTACTTTGTAGATCGGTCGTCTTCCACTGTCAATCTCATGAATCTACAGTAGAAAAAATTGTGCAAGTCGAAAAATTAAATATCGAGTGTGAGTGACTGATATTAAACGTCTTCTGCTGACATAACAAGTCTGTCACATTCCACATGTCATTTCCTGACGTTATCCGTGAGATGGCGTCTGAATGACGTACCCAACACGTCATCTGGTTACCTGGGATACTGAGAAACGTAAGTGAGGTTAATTTTACTCACCAACTGCGGTATAAGAGAAGAATCCGTGTTCCCACTCGCCCAGGTAAATGGATCTTTCGTTCAGCGAGAAAAGGCCGGGAATCCATTTCGCAATTCTCGGATTCACCGATAAGAGTTCCCCGTGGAAATGCCTGCGATGGGTTGGTTTCCAATCGGCCGGAGAATGGAATCTGCGGCACAAAACGTACAGGGTGATCTGCGTGCATCGATTGAAACTGTATTTTCGATTCGAAATGGGTTAAAATGGAGTGGCCTACCTTCAGTATTCACCAGATTTGGCACCGTGTCATTTTTTCTCGAATTCGGTCGAAAGAATAAAGTTTCGCGACAAAAATAGAAAGAAACATAAAAAGGAGTTTTTTCGAGATAGTGTCGTTTATTTATTGGTCGCTCCTCGTAGCTTCTTGGGAAACTTGATCTGCATGTGCTGCATTTCAAGTACACGATGCGAAAATTGCCAATTTATTATCTGGTCATACGATATGAATAAAGAGCAACTTTTATCAATTTATGCAGGATGCCAAAACGAATTGTTTAAATGAAGTTCATTAATTTTAGCGATACGACCTGAACATCTGTCTATTATAAGAGCCCAGATACTGAAATCTTGCTTCAAAGACCTCTGATCTTAGTTCAACAATTTAAAGTCGATTTGAACACCTTTTGGAAAATTTAATTTCATAAAACGATGTTTTTAAATTGTTGTTTTTTCTTTCGTTTTCAAATTCCACACTTATTAAATCAATATTTTTCGTTCATTGAATCCACACAAACGATAACTATCAGGAATTCACTCCAAAAAGCCTAGTTCTGTAGACCTAAGGTCTGCAACATTGTCCACAATCATCAACTAAAATAACGAACATCATAAAATAATCAGATAAAAATGCAAACATTTGCGGATTAATTTTTGCACGAACAGACCTCCCCAGATGTGATAACCTCTGGAAGAGTCATCTGGAATCAATCATAATTTGGCACAGATAATTCTCGTTAAAACTCAAATCCGGGAAGTTTTGAGGACGCCGCGTTCTGTAAACATTGCAGATATTCACACGGCCAAGCAACGACATTGAGAATGACGAAAATACGCACAGTATTACAGCGATATAACTTTCCAAAGACCTACTAGATCAAATCTTAAGAAAGGATCAAAAAATTGATAAAAACAATAAAACAGTTTGTAAGGGGAGTCGCGTATCCAAAAATCATGAAAAATTATTCAAAAACGAAGCTCTTAAACCTATTTTTCATCATCCTGATAGGTTATGGGCCCAGCTATAAGCTCTTCAAATACTGAAAAAACACCGAAAAAACTCAACACTAGATGAACTGACCTGTGGTAATCTCCTGGTGCTAGGTAGATGACACATTGATACAAGTGCGGACAATCCTTCTTGTTGTGAAGAAGAGACGCTCTGTAATCTGAACATTGCTCTATTTTACTATTCCACGTGTTTTCTCCGAAGAAACTAGGTAATTTATAAGTGATCCCTTTAACCTGAAAAATTAAGGATAAGTCAAAATAAAACACATCGCACACCTATATTTTTTCAAACTACTGATGTATAATAAGTTCAAAAACTCACTTGTTCGATATCTTCATTATGTACAGGTCCTAAATTCAATACCGTGCCATCGCAGGGCGAAACCAAACAACTATTTTGATCGATTGTCCTAACTTCCTGTTTTATCGGTCTTGAAAAAAAGTCCGCTAGACTCGAGTATGACTTCAAATCCTCGTTCAGGGCCTCTGACAGGTTAACGTGGAACATGTTGATGTACAGGCTGTATACATAAGGTCTTAATACTTCAGGTAATTTTATATCTGAAAATGAAAAGATATAAGATTTTCCATAGATGGATTTTTTTAAATTCAAATACCTGCTATGTAACCCCAGCATCTTGAAGCCGTCCTCAAAGGCAAGAAGCAGTAACATTTGATCTCTAACTCTGTCGCTACGCTATCTTGGCTCCTTTTCCGAAAGGCACGCCATTGCATAACTGCTATTAGACATACACCTACTGGGACGAACTTTGTGAATACCCCACTCCATTCAGACCACCCTAAAATCAGAAGAAATCTCAATTCCGCATTTGTGTAAGTATCCGCATTTGTGTAAGTATCCGCATTTGTGTAAGTATCCGCGGTTGTGTAAGTATCCGCAGCTGTGTAAGTATCCGCCGTTGTGTAAGTATCCGCCATTGTGTAAGTATCCGCAGTTGTGTAAGTATCCGCATTTGTGTAAGTATCCGCATTTGTGTATGTATTCGCGATCGAAATTGTACATAACTATTAGTATCTGCAAATAATGACATAAAAAATATTCACTCCTGACATTTCAGCCGTTTTAAAAAACCACCGTATTATTCAAATTATTTCCCGGAACAAGATCATACTGATTGTATTAAATCAGCAAAAAAGGTTATAAGGTTATGATAATGAATAATCAAAATAAATAAACAGGCCATTAAAATTCATTGATCGAAGGAAAAATAATTAACGACATATTCATTTTCTGAGAATACTGAAAGTATTTTTCTAACCTTGATTTCTTAGAAATTATATTTGAGGGAAAAACCCGTCGATTGTTTTGATCTGATTTTCGTAGAAAAATTCCTTCTCTACATGCAGGATTTCCCAAATTAACACACGATTCTTGCGATGAAAAGTTCCCAAGGTGATGAAAAAAATAAAATGGCAATAACGTTAAGTTGGGAGCTCTTGCGATCTCATTCAAAATCGTAGCTGGCGCCGTCACCCATTCAAACACTGAATTCGCCAAAAGTGTTTGTCTTCCAAACAAATACATTTCCCCAATTTTCTAATGGCACGATGATAACGATTTTTTTTTAACTAATTTTATTTATTTCGTTGATTTAAATGAGATATTTCAGCCGAATTGGGCCATTGGTTTCGGAGATATTAATTTTTTTTAAACATTCCTCTAGTACCATACGATCTTCACGAAATTTTGCATACTCTAAGGAGTCCTTCTTATACAGCTTATCACTAAATTTCAAACCGATCAGATATGCAGTCACTGAAATATTGGAAACTGAAATTTCAAAAAATTTTAACTCCGAAACCGTTGGACCGATTTCGACCACAAACTAAACTGATCGAGGTAGTTGGACTTCAAACATGCCCATGGGTATTTCAAGACTCTATGTCCTTCTTTTCGAAAGTTATCGTCATAATTGAGCGTTCAAAAAAATTCGAGGTCAAGTTGGATGAATTTAATATCACTGGCATTCGAATTCATTCATCAGATAGAAGCTAAACCACAGCTACTTTCAGAAGTCGTCAGCCTACATAATTATGGGTTTTTAAAAGCTGTTTTATTGACTCAATTTAACAGTATCACAAAAAAAACAACATTCCCAAGAGTTTCTCGTCTGTGGTCTGCGGTTAAAATCGACATGACAATATCACGCGCTCAAACAATGCATCATCTCCCCAAGATTACTGACCTTTGACAATCAGCAAATACTGAATGAAATACAGTCCAATATCCGTGAAATCAGACGGCACTAGGAAAATGATCAAACTTTTTTTATTCAACAGTTTCATCTTCACTTTTCACGCTATCGCATAGACGCAACTCCCACGATAGCGAAACATGAAAAGCCAAAAATTAGATGGCCACTCGTTATATACGCTCGCCGTGGACCGTTGATAACTAATATCAAGAAATTAGCATTCTTTATCAACAGGATGAGAATACTCACTCGATGTTGTGTTACTTGAGGAATAATTTCTTGTCTCGATCAAGCGACCCGGAAGTCGGGTCTTATTGAAGCGTTTATTGGCATAAATTATTGATGGTTTCAATGGCCTGGCTCTTTGGTATCTGGAAAAAACAAATAGAACATGATCCAGATACAACCGCCGTAATCAAACAAACCTACTGAGGAACAAAACTCTGTTTTTACGAGAAAACAAAGCGCAAAACTGAAATCACAATTTACATGCGGAATCATAGAAATAATTCAAAATTGTGTGATGGATTTCCCTTATTTGTGACCAATTGACTCGACGAAATATCATTATAAATATGCATTTCGAAAAATATATTCAAGTATTGTCATATGTAATGTGTATTGAATTCAAGACAATGATAAATAAACAAAAAAAGTGGAAAAACTAGTTGCGAAGGGTCAGTTTAAGAAATACGAGGTAAGCTCACAATTCTGCATTTTTATTACTTTTATTTCTGTGACTCCGGATAATGAAACGATAGCAGTATAATTTTTTAAACACAAAAAATCCGGAGAATCCTTAACACACAGTATTTATATTCATATGATGTTATATCCATTAATCCATTTATTTATAATAATAAATTCTAGCGCCATCGATTGAAATGAACAGGACATTGAAAAATTATTGACAAAATCTACGTGTGGATGGAATCTACAAAAACTCAATTCGATAACAGAAAAAATGTAAATAAGAAATAAAATAGTTAAGACTGTTTATTCTTTCATTGCTGTACCAAAAACAAATAAATGCGCTTCATTCATGTATCCCATTCGTACCAAGTTTGTCTAGAAAGCTTGCTCGAAAAAATGTCTTCATCGATTCAGAATCTAAGTCATGATGAAAATTTAATGAAGAATCATTGAATCAATATACATTATATTTGAAATCAACGAGACAAAATTTTCCTTTAGGTGGTCATTAGCCCAAACATTGAAGCAGAAGAAACGAAAAAAAATGTACAGTGAAAGCATTTTTCTATAAATACGAAAACTCACAGTTTATAGAAACTGAGGATTGAACTCATTATCGAATACAAAATGTGTTTTTAAGCTTTCAAAATCATTAATTTTTTATAACCTTTATTCAAAAGTTAGGTTGATTACCACGGGTTCGATGACAGCTGGTTGTTTTATCAACAGGTATTAGGAACTACCAATACCATTCATACCAGCCCTCCATACCAAGATCTCTTTTGTGCAAATAGAGAAATATCTTTACTTGGTATTTTAATTTGATTAAAAAAAATATATTGTTAATTCATTCGATAAAATGGGATTAAATATTATTTTGAATTTGAGACTCTTTGGAGTAATCACAGACCTTTGGAGTAATTGATCAGTAGATGTTTCATTTCGTAGTCTGAAAACCCACTGCAAGGCAAGAAAATTCAAATTTTCATGGGAGGTAAATAAACAAGTGTGATTTTGTTCAGTTTAACATGAACAAATCTCCTTAAAAAGAATGTCGTTTAATTCCAAATCCAAAACCAACAACGACCTTGGAAAAGTATCAAAAAAGAAGGGAATATCCAACATAATTACTAGTAAGATGCCCTCAAAATCTATTCCACATTTTTCAAACAATTTTTGCTCCTTAGGTACTCAGAAGAAAAGCTCCGATAACTTTACGATTATAGACGAATTAGGAGATACATTGGACAATATATCGACTCAAGCAATATTCTTGAATGAAAAAAACATAACTTCAAAAAAATCTAGAAATTCAGATGAGAATGTAGAAAATATCTTACCCTCCCAATTTTTCGACGATTCCCACCTAATGGGGCAAATAGAGAACGCACTAGATTCGGTGAATCAGGGTTCATCTGAAAATACACAGAAAAATCATGGAAAACGTAAAAAAGACGATGACCATTCTTCGGGTAACCAAAATTTCAAGGTTCCAAAGTTAATAGACTCGCCATCCAATAAAGATACCATTTTGAAAAAATACAACAAAACGCTATCAGAATTGTTGAATCAGAGCGATATGGATGTAATTTTTGATGAAATAGAAAATTCTATCTGTCAAATGGGGACTTCACAAGAAATATTGAGTTTAAGACACGATAGTGTACTTGAAATGTTGTGTGAAGGTGATCGGCCACTCGAAATAGAAGATGGTAAATCTCTGCTCAATATTTCCAGCTCCAACTTGAGTTTCAGCACTATTTTCAAGGATAAGTTGGTAGCCAACGCTTCTAAAAGTGTGATTGAGCAAAAAATTGAACCTGCAAATCTTTCTTTGGCTGAAGTAGATGTGGAATATCAAGAATTAGGCCCTTTTTATGGACTGCCAACTAAGGTAAAAGATCTTATCAAACTCTACAAAGGAATCGATGAACTATATGGTGAGTCTTCAAACTGTGATAGGTTTGCATACTGGAGGTGCTTAAAACGAGATTTGCAAGATTGGAATTGTTTTAACCCTTTCAGATTGGCAAGAGGAGTGTTTGAATTTGCCTTCTATACACCAGAAAAAAAATCTTATTTATGCTTTACCTACTAGTGGGGGAAAGACTCTAGTTGCTGAAATTCTTATTTTAAGGGAATTGCTTTGTTTCAAGAAGAATGTCATCTTTATTTTGCCATTTGTTGCCATCGTACAAGAAAAGGTAGATAAAAAATAATCAATTAATATTTTTCACAGGAAATTGTTGCTGTTTTTTATATGTAGGTTTGGACTTTGTCCCCTTTTGCTGTAGCCTTAGACTTCTTAGTTGAAGAATATGCGGGCAGTAAAGGAGTGTACCCACCCAGAAAAAGAAGAAGGAAAAATTCAGTTTTTATAGCAACGATAGAAAAAGCTTTGGGATTAGTGAATAGTCTAATAGAAACAGGACGTTTGAATGAAATAGGTCTTATAGTTGTAGACGAATTGCATTTGGTGGGTGAACCAGGAAGGGGGCCCACTTTGGAAGCCCTCTTAACCAAACTATCTGTCGTAGATGGTAATATTTTATAATTATAACAAATAAAAAAATTCACAAAAATGTTTTTTTCATTTATTTTTTCAGCTAAGGTACAAATTGTAGGAATGAGTGCCACCATTGGTAATATTGGTGACATTTGCACTTTTTTAAGGGCTGAAGCGTATACAAAGAATTTCAGACCAGTAGAGCTTACAGAATATGTTAAGTGTGATAATGAAATTGCCAGAATCGATCTCAAAGCTGATGACGATGAGTTGTTGAAAGTTGAGAGGACTGTAGATTTTAAGGTTAGTTGCAGCATTTCTAGTCAATAACAGTTCCGATAGATTTGATAGATAGCGGTAATACACAAAACTTTTAATTATTATTGTTATTATTTGTGTTGAATACTCTTTTTTTTCAGTATGCCCCAGCAATAAAAGCTCTAGACCCAGATCAACTTGGAGGCTTGGTCATGGAAGTCATACCGAAAGGTTCTTGTCTAATTTTTTGCGCATCTAAAAAAAACTGTGAAAATGTAGCAAAACTCCTGTCCAGGATACTTTTCAAGTATGTCCAGTATAATCAAATAAGAGTCATTGTTAAATTCTCTATTACATATTTTACAGATCGCTCAAAAATTACAAAACAGCTGAAAAAGAACAAATAATAGATGGACTGAAAGCTGAAACTGGAAGTTTATGCGAAACCCTGAAATTTTCGATTCCATTTGGTATTGCATATCATCATTCAGGTAAGAAATCAAACCCATATAATCAACATTACAAAACAGGAAATTCACTTATGCGATGTACGACCAATAAATATAAATTTTCATGTGTATGTCCTTCCTTAACAGGGTTGACTACTGAGGAACGGCGGATTATCGAGGATGGTTTCAGGGCAGGTGCCATATCCGTGATATGTTGCACTTCAACGTTGGCAGCTGGTGTCAACTTGCCGGCAAAAAGGGTAAGATAAGTCGAAAAAATCGAGGTGTTTCTTCCTATTGATGAGTAAAACTCTAAAACTACTAATCGCTGTGAAATGGCTAAAGGCTTATTTGAAACTTTACATTTCGGCCCCTGTATTAAAGTTGTATCATCGAAATCGGAGAAATGGTTGGAAAGTTATTCGCGTTTGAAATTTTTTTTTCGTGTTCTTATGAAATTTCCGTATTTCTTCCTATTGATGCGAAGAACTCTCAAACTACTGATCGCAGTAAAATGGTGGAAGGCTCATTTGAAACTTAACATTTCGGCCCCTGTATTAAAGGTATAATCATCGAAATCGGAGCAATGGTTGAAAAGTTATTCGCGTTTGAATTTTTTTTCTGTGTTCTTATAAAATTTCCGTTTTCTTCCTATTGATGCGAGGAACTCTCAAACTACTGATCGCAGTGAAATGGTTGAAGGCTCATTTGAAATATCTGATTTCGGCCCCTGTACTAAAGGTATAATCTTCATCGTAATCGGAGCAAAGGTTGGAAAATAATTCGTGTTTGAAAAAAAAATTTTTTTCGTATTCTTTTGAAAATTTCGTGTGAATGAAAATTATTTTATTATTTTACTTGAAGGTTATACTGAGGTCTCCATACATAGGGAGAGATTTTATGAATCTATCTCGTTATAAACAAATGATAGGAAGGGCCGGTAGGGCAGGTTTGGGGGAGAAAGGAGATAGCATATTGATATGCCTGCAGAAGGATCTTCCTAAAGTTATTACTTTACTGAAGTCTCCAATGGACAAGGCGATGTCTTCCATACATGAAAATGAGGGTAAAGGGCTCAGGTGAGTCAGAAAACTCATTCATAAAGGTACGATTCCACCGAAAACATGTGCGGCACAAATGTTTACGAACATTTTGTGCAGCACTCCGGTAGTTCGCGTACAAGCTGTGAACACATTTAGCCACCGTTTCCACCGGCACTGCTGTGTGTAACTTTTGTATGCGCACAGTGGAGCACAGTGCCGCACACCGTATACAGGAACAAGTTCTCAATGTTTCGCGTTCGATAGGTGAAAATATGGAGGATCAAGAAAACGTTGTGCTCTGTACTGCAGCGTGTGTTTTATTATGTACTTCGTTAAGAAAGAAAATAAGAAATAAACAGAAAATGTTTCGATGAGACTAGCAATAACTTGAGATATCTAGCAACTGGAGATTCTTTCGCAAGTTTGATGTATTTATTCAAAGTTTCTAAAGAACTAATTTCTCGTATTGTACCTACTTGAGGTGTGTAAGACGTTGATAAGCGATAATCCGAGATGATACTTTGGATCATTTGATCATTTGGTTCATCCCTCTGATGAAAAAAATTCAAATATGAATATCCGAACCATTTTGGCTTATACACTCGTATACTCCGATACTCCCGGACCAGTAGTTTTTGAATCGGCGATTTCTTTTCTTTTTCGCCTGTACCGCGACACAATAATTTTCCACTTTCGCAGAATGTCGGTGGAATCACAATCAAATTTTTTGGCCCACTCTTCAGCTGCATCGTGTTTTCCATTTCGGTTTTTGAAATGTTCATTATTACAATCCCACAATACGGGATATATTTCCATTTCTTGAATGAATTGGATTATATTCTCATTATTCCAATCCATGTTCGCGCGCACAAGTTGATGTTTCCTCTATTGTAGCGGAAGCAAAACTGAGTTCGCGGACAACATGTGTGTGTGCGTCAACCCGAGTCCACCGCTGGAAGCAGTACGCGACAAAAGTGTGCAACTGTGCGTGAACTTTTCAAGAGAGTTCGCGCACTTTTTGTTGCTGTTCACGTGTACGAGTCCACCGCAACGAACATTTGTGGCGTACACTGTGCACCACTGTGCCGCACAGTGCGTCACTCCGGTGGAATCGCACCTTTACGGTTCAGGAAAGGAGTAGAAAGCATTTCGAACAATTAAAATTTATAAAAGAATGCTTAGAAAAAATTGTAAACATTACAATTTCGTATCTGTATATGGTAATTTCTTCTGAATCGGCCTCAATTTCAGGCATTTACTTCTCAGTTGTATAGCCCTAGGAATAGCCAATACAAGATCGGAACTTCAAGCGGTAACAAAGAAAACACTTTGGGCAGTACAGAACTTGAACGAAACAGAACACAAAAAACTCACAAACAAAATAATAAAAGACCTATTCACTTTGGGCGCCCTACAAACAAACATCCCTTCTCTAAATATAGAAAGGCAATCGTCCAACGTGTCTGTAAAACTTGAAACAACGGCAAGTACTCATTCGTTATATGTGATTTTTTTTTTTTACTTTGTATTATTTTCGGAACAGATGAATAGTGAGGAGAATATTGAGAGCCAGGATTTGAACAGGGGGAAAAAGAAACATCTACTCATTCAGAAAAACACAAAATTGGTTATAAGTAAAATGGGAATTGCAGCAATAAAAGGTAGGTTTGTTCGGAGATAAAATCATCGTTTATCGAATATTCTTCTTTTTTGATTGTTTTATTTTTGAAAATGTTTTGAAATTTTATTTTCAGGGGGTCTTGAGCTTTCAAGGGCTCATATTTTGTATGAAGACTTGGTTCAAGCACAATATAGTTTAGTGTTATTGGACGTTCTTCATTTATTGTATTTGGTAACCCCGTATGATCTGAGCGAACAAATCAGACCAGATATGAACAATTATTTCACAATGGTAGGTAAAAAGGTTCACACGAAATGCATTAACAACTGTCCAAACTTCATTATTATTCTTCCGTAGTTTCAACAGTTATCCCCAAAAGAACTGCACACTGCCAAAGTTCTAGGTATAACGGAGTCGGTCGCTGTCAAAATGATGTCAAATCAACCAATCAAGGTTAGGTTTTCTCATACACTGGCTTCAATTCAAAACCGATTCCCCATTTTTTTAGACTGTTTCAGAACGTGTCTTGAATAGATTCTATTTGACGTTAATGTTGAATGACCTTTGGAACGAAATGCCAATCTTCGATGCTGCTGAAAAATACGGGGTACAACTTTCGAATTAGATTATACCTCAGTTTTGATCATATTGTGAACTTTTAGGTGGATCGGGGTTTGGTACAGAATCTAATGCAGTCATCGGCTTCTTTCTCTAGCAACGTGGTGAGTTTTTGCCAAGAACTGGAAGAATTCTGGCCTTTCGCTCATCTTTTGAAAGGTATGAGTATGCGTTTGTCTCATTGTTGCACGAGAGAACTGATGCCGCTCATGGAATTACCAGCGGTGAAACAGGTACCTCCTGTGATTTTACAGGGTGTACAAACTTGATTTCGACTGTTTTTATTGCAGAGCCGGGCTAAACAGCTGTTTAACGCGGGGTACAAGTCCTTGCATTCCATAGCGAAGGCGAACGTTGATGATTTGATCAGAGACATCGAATATTTGAATAAGAGAGTTGCTGTGCAGTTAATTTCAGCCGCAAAGGTGAGGATTTAAGTGACTTTTTAATTTTTGACGTCTTCTGTCATAGTTGACAGGTGGCAGTGTTGTCAAACTGCGAAAAGATAGGTTATACTGCCCCATATTATGGTATTCTATCAGAATATATTTATTTCCAGATGTTGCTCTTAGAAAAGGTAGAAAACTTGAGGGAAGAGGCTGAGGATGTTTTGAATGGGGTGAACGATGGTTTCCAACATCAATTTAGCCTTCCTCGTTGAAATTGTTCTTTTGTTAAAACTGAATTGTGATAAAAGTTCTGTATGTTCGTTGATATTGATTATTTTTGATAATTTTTTCTTAATAAAACCTCAATTTCTGAAAATTTGTTCCATTCACACTGAAAAGAAACAAAGAAAAATCGAAATAGTTGAAAAAAATCAGGACGGGTTTAGAAATGAATCAAAACATAAAATGAAGATGAATATATTTCTATCTTTTTTTATACAGGCATGGATTTAAACTCAAAGTAGGCAAGCCCTTGCCTTTCTTAACGTTTGCAACCTTCTTGAAATCCATAAAATAAAAAATATTATGCGTTAAATCCTTATGGGTGTTCTGGAATCCAAAATGCTGAACGCCTTTAATAAATTCATCCACGTCTTCGAATCTACTTTCGACCTCAGCAATCTTCAAAATTCCTCTGCAAAATAACATCCGTATATTATTTGGTCCTCAGGATAAAGACAAAAAACTTACCCAGTTTTCAAAACTCTGTTCGCTTCCTTCAGATAGTCTTGAAGATTCGTTCCCATCAGAGAAAGACAAAATACAGCAACGTCCACACTTTCCTTATTCAAAGGAACCTTAGCCATATCGCAAGCCGTAACTCTCTCATTTGTTGCCACCAAATCGAAGGAGTGAACTTTCTGTTTGACTTCTTGAGCAATTTTGGCGTCTCCACAACCAAAATCCGCTATTTCCAAACTCTTTTTCCTAGAAAAACGAATAAAAAAATTTGGATACAGGAAGAAATTCATCAAGTTCTACTTACATATTCTTGATGCTCTTGATTATAACATCCACCGGATTGACAGGCCACCTGTCAACTTGCTGCCTAAAACCGTCATGGTACGCTTTAAATGCATCAGGATCACTTTCAAACAAACTTTTAGACTCTTTACTTGGTGAACAATACAACTGTTCATTCAAATACCTAAACCTCGAAGCCTTAAGTTTTGCCATCATTCTTTCCCTCAAAGACGAATTTTTATTGCCACTTTTACCTTTTTTTTCAACAAGAACACTTTCATCTAAAGTATCATTCAAATTGCCTTGTTTTGTAGCATTACATTCTTTCTCTTGTAATTTCTTTTTCTTCCGTTTTACTTTATTTTTTGCCTTAATTATATTTGAGTCAATTTTTGCTGCCAAGTCTTCTTTTAAATCTACAATATTTTTTTTCTTTTTTCGTTTCTTTTTTTGTTTGACTTCCAGAGTGCTAGTTTCTGAAATTGTAACATCACCATCTTCAGCAAACAGTTGTTTTGTATCTTCTTCGTTACTCAGTTTTGTTTTCACCATATTTTTCAAATGTTTCAAATTGGGCAAATTGCATTTAGGAACTTTTTTCTTGTTTTTAATTAATTTTTGTTGACTTGTGTTTGCTCCATTTTCAATGGAAGTATTAGCTTCTTTTTTGTTTTTATTGTGTTTTTGAATGATTTTGTTTGTCTTCTGACTTACAATATTTTTGATATTCTTCATGTTCCCCCCAATATTTTTTACAAATTTCTCATTAATTTCGACTTTTGCTCTATTCAGCTTAGCTTTGATTATTTTACCGCTATTTTTGAGTTTCTCCTTTTTCTTAGTCTTGTTTTCACTTTTTCCCTAAAATAGAATGAACCATTGGAAAAAACATATACAGAATGGACCACACATTTAAAAGACTCACAATAAATGTTTAAAAGCATTGAAAAAGATAAACCATAAATGAACGGCTTTTTTCCTCAAAAAAATTCAATTATACTCTCAATCTTTTATTGACTTTCAAACATTCTAATAAAAGTAATTTCTTTTAATTTTCGGCTGCAACACGGATATACTTTCACGTTTCTCTTCGAAAAGTTCTTTCTGCTTCTGTCTAAAAGTGACTAAGGGATTCTCGAAAGTCTTATAATACTTCAAAACCTCCCGAACATCCTCCACCTCATTCTGAGCTATAGTTGCTAGGAAAGACGTCAAATCAACCAACACATCGTCATCTTTCCCATTCCAAGATCCAATATTGAGCAAGTTATCTTGGTGGAATTTTACCGATTCATCGTTATAATCAATCACAACGACTTTACTCAAATCTCGATTGAGTTTATCTAAATTTTTCACGTGATGGCCGTCCACAAAGTGGGTGGCATCTCTGACTAGCTTGTAAGAGATGAAATTCTTGGGATCTAAAGCTTCGCAAAGTGGGAATACTATAATTCCTTGTTCAGCTGTGAAAATTACTATTTCATACAAACCGACCAGATTTTCTAAGAGATAATTGAGTCCAGGTCTTTTCTTGAATCTCCAACCTGTTTTATAGGTCCAATCTGGGTGTACAAGAACGTTTGTTAACTCCAACACCAAGGTATACTTCGGTTGATGATATGGAAGGTTTAAAGGATCTGGTAATAGTTTTTCACGAGACGGTTGTTGAATGAATAATGTCAACGTTTTTATAGCTTCAAAACAACGATAAATGTATTGCTTCCATTCTGGAAGTTCAGTATATTCGTCTTTGATCACATTTCCATCATCGTCTATTTTTGGGCTGCCATATTTCAAGAATAAATAGGATCCAATTGTTGCTATGCCCATTCCAAGACAAATCAAAGAATACTTGAGCGATTTTAAAGAACTTCCTTTCTCTTCGCCATCGTTATGATGGTATTCTATCACTTTTTTATCCAAATCAGGGACAACTCTTTGAGAGCAATGAGTATGATACAATGTTAATTTTTTCCTGATCAAATTATCATTTTTCTGAAGAATTAAGGAAGGAACGACGATATTACAGTAAGATTTTGGATACTTGAGGTAAATTAAAGGCAGAATGGGCCTCCATTTGAAATTCATAGTTGACTTGTCATGAAAACAAACAGAGCCTTCTCAAATAGTAATATTTCGTAACGCTTGGCAATAAATGTAATAATTCCTACCTTGAATAAAGTTTTACATATTTCATCCCCTACTTCGTCAGGTTCCCACTGAGGGGTTGCGAATTTTCCCATCTTAATTCGAAATCAAACAGCAAAATTCTTCTCGTAAATTTGAAACTCAAAACATAACCTTATTTTGGGAGCCGGAAGAACTATTAAAGAGTTCCTACTCTTCGGAACTATGTTCTTTCATCATGTGGCCTTAGCTTTTTATTACCCCTTGGCCTTTTTTTTTGTATTTTTCATGAAGACGTTTAGTTTTATTTAAAAAAATAGGACACGAAGTCTGTCGTGAACTAATTCAACAGAAAAAAGTAAAAAACAATAAAAGTGCCATGACTGCAATAATTAAAGGCAATTTATCATTTTATTTGGTCCACCGAAATAGGTTCCGTTCACGTGTCCATTTATGATAAACCCTCCTGTCCTTATTTCTAGCTTTGGTTTGGGTTGGGGGTGATGATTCACTTTCATTTGCAATCAATAAATACGTGAACAACTATGAAAATCTCTAGAGTGATATCGATCAAACTTTGAACAATCCCTTTCCAAGATGGGAACCTTGGCAACGGAGCGCTAAATAGAATATAGAACACACATTCCGAATTTATTTCTTTGTGCAATCCAAATGAACATAGACAAAACTTAAAACTATATTTCTATGTCGTAATTTTTCGAATTTATTCAAATCAAGAATCCCGAGAAAACAAAGGCGTCGAACTGAAATCGTTTGACAATATACGAGAATTATCATTCTCAATGGAAACGGTAAATGAAATCTTCACTACCAAGCAATATGGAAATAAACAGGTGAGTAGAAACCATTATTGTTACTCGGCGATAGCATTCTGATGTTAAAATCACGCAGATACGTTTCCCCGTTGACGATTTGCCGAAATATGAGATTCGAAGGGACGCGAATCTTTTTTCCGCGTCTGCCCCAGGACCCAGTCAATCCAGGAATTTTGAGAATGGGGCCAATGAGCTGATCCTGTTCGAGAATCAGAACAATGAGGCTTTCAGGAAAAGAATGGTAAAAAATTCAAGCAATTCCTGTGTTCTTTCTGATACATATAGACAATTAATTGATTTACCGGTGATTTCTGGTTCTAAAACAAACATTTTTGTATATTTATTTCCGTAGCTGCGGGTCATACTAAAAAATTGATAGTGCCTTGTGCCTTTTATTGTTTTAAGATATTTGAATTCCGCTTAATTAATTTTTATATCGTTGTACCTACCTATCAACATTTTTCTTGGAGGTGAAAAAGTGGTCTTATGATTGTGAGATTTTGGGTTCGAACCCAGATGAGTCCAAATTTTTTTTAGCAAATGTAGATAGGTAGATTTGTAAGCTTTGCCATAATGGTAGTATTCGCAGTTTTCGCATGGAAACGACGATTTCGACGGTCACATAATGGAATTAAGTAGCAGTAGGTGTCAATACATTTCACCCCCAAGAAAGAAGAGAAGAAGAAAGAATCATTTGGACGATTTCGTAGCCAACTATTCTGAATCGCATAGGCATAATGTGAGGGCTGAGACACTTGAAATACCCGCAGAGGTAAGGGATATTTCAAGTTATTTATTAACATTTATATTTGAAATTGTGTTTTTCGAATTTTTCTTTTTTATTGAAATTTTGATTCTTTATCATTCACTTTCACTAAAATCTCTTGTTGATGTTTAATTTTTTTCATATGTGAATTGTTATGATTTCAATTTTTCTAATTTTTGCTCGTTCAACTTAAAAGAGGGCTATGTTATTTGATCAAGAAATTCGGTATCGAGTCGTAGAAAGATAACTTTGGAGGGTGTCAAAATTTAAATCTGGATGTGTGCCTATTCTTTATCTTTGATCTGTTTCTTAATTTTTTCAATTTATTGTTTCAACTTTGTTTTTCAGTTTATTCTGATATTTCTTCTGTATTTATTTAGATACAGTCATTTATTTTTTCGTTTTCATGTTTTTATCGTTCACTTTCTCAAAGTTAATACATTCATTATTTTTTTGAGCTTTCAAAATTTACATTCATTTCATTGTTTTCTCATCTAAATCTTTTTTTTGTTTGCATGGGCATAACTTTCTATTTTATATATTGATATTTTGATGTTTTCGAGTTGGGTTCAGTTTGGTTTTGAGGTGGTCGTATTTCAGAATGAAATATACAGGGTGTTTCGAAAAAGAGCGATATGATAACTTGGATCTTTTTTAACCAGCAAAAATCTTATTCCAATTGGAAAAATGGAGAGATCATTCTTTCACGCATGAAACGATATGAGAGCTGCATTATACTGGGTGTCTCAAAAAATTATTTTGTATAATTCAATTTTTATGAACCTATTTTGCTTTTCCCTTCTTCTTTGATATTATTATAGGTCTACGGTGTTCTAATTTCAAAATGAAATATACAGGGTGTTTCAAAAAGACATGATAGAATCGATGTTTTTCAATTGGAAAATACCATATTTCATTGCAAAATTGAAAAATTCGGATTGCGTATGTAATGTGTGGCGAAATATACAGGGCGTCTCAAAATATATATTCGCATTATTCTCTCGATTATGTACCAAAAGCATCCTTAGTGGTTTCATCCACCACTATGCATGAATTGCACAATTAAGTATGTTTAAGAAAAAAAACCGATTTGAAAAAAAGTTTCGAAAGCTATTCGGTCAATGTTAAAAGATTTTTTGAGACGGAAAGTGGTTTGAATTGATTTGCAAGTAAAATTTTTTTGACAAGATGGTACAACTCCGTATTCTGCCAATTTCATTCTGTCAATGTTGGGATGAAAGTTTGGTGTAAATTCCCAAAAATGTTCTTTCGAACGCCCGTCATTTCCTTTCTCCTCTTTAGGTTCTCGGAGAAATTTACAACAAGGCAACGTCGCCGGAAAGCCTTCAACAGGGCGCGGACGCCCGCGTGGACGAAGTGATGAAGGCGGCAAAATCGCTGTTTTCCAAACGCACGAGGACCCTGTATCACTGGATGCACCCGCACGCGCCCAAACAGCAGATCAAAGCGGCTGTTACCGCCTCTTGGGACTCCCTGGGCGCTCAGGAAAAACAGTTTTACATCTCGCAAGTAAGTGTGAACCCGGCTTTATTTTCGTTTAAGAAATTTAGCTCCATAAAACCAGGATTCGAGTCGAGATGTCATTTTAAATTTGGCGCCGTTTTCGAATTGACACTACGCTGACGTCTGACAAGTGACGTTGACGTCTGATAAGTGACGTTGACTTTTGACAAGTGACGTTGACTTTTGACAAGTGACGTTGACGTTTGACAAGTGACAACTAAACGTCGGCCGATCCTCATCGCAATCTGTGTTTCGGTTCAAGGTGCTCGGGCGCTTCGGCTTCCCGCAGTGCAACCTGATGATCAACCCCCAGCTGGGCGGCATAAAACAGCTGCCCCAGATGCCGGACGTGGCGGCGGAACTGAACGACATCTCGGCGAACGAGCTGCGGAACGCGATCTCGAGCATCACCGTCGACGGCAACAACGTCTTCATCTCGGAGCCGGCCGCCCAGGGCGAATACGGGGGATGCGGGTCGGCGGGCGGCGTCATCAGGAGGAAACGGTTGGGGCGGCCGCCCGGCAGCAGGAACAAGAAGAGCGTCGGGGGGGACGTGAGGGGTGTCGCTAGTCAGGATTTTCAGGACGATCCGGAGCTGAACGAGGAGCTGCAGCAGTTCGCCATGAATCTGAGCATCCCGTGACGAGCGTTTTGTGTTTTTTCTTTTTTATTTTTGGTCGTTTTTTGGATTTTATCGTTTCTTAAGTGAATATATCTGGTGAAGCTGATCTGCTGTTTTTTTTTAATGTTTTTCGTCTCGTTTAGAAGCCTCAACTTGATAACTTGTTGGTGAAGGTAGGTGTGAAAAGAAAAGAAAGAGTAATAAATTTAAAATATTTTTATTTATTTTACATAAAACTTAAAATCTAGGAAAGAAGGTTGTGAAATCTCGGATTCGTTTCGAACAAGCGAACAACAAACAGTTTAACATACTGGCACAAGAAAATATACAACAGAGTGAGGAAGAAAAAATAAAATAAGATAAAAGACGAAGTAAAATCTCAAACCGAAAACGAACAGAAGAGAAACTTAAATTTTTCCTACGAACATTCTCGAGAATAAATAATAAAATCGGTGCAGTTGTTTCGGTTCAGTCACGTGCGCAAAGTGTGTCTCATCGAAATTTGAAAACGCGTATTTATTTGGACGAGGATTTTTACAAGGCGTTCGCGTAATGAGACTTCGATTTCTGGATCTCGCTATTTTTTTTCTTCGTCTGGCGCAGTCTCAGTTTCTGTTCCTGCTGGGCACGGGAATGGCGCCGGGAGGTAAATTGGCGAATTTGGGGTTGTTTTGGGGGATGTTTTCGTCCCCTTCCTCCTCTTGGGGCGGCGGGGGGATCGTGCTGGGGATGTCGCAGTCTTCGGTCGGGGGCACCACGCATCTCAGGGACCTACGGTCGAAGACCAACATGGCGGGGCATCTTTGGAGACGGGGGTAGCCGCCCTGGCATTGCCAGTATCTGTTGCAGGATTTGCCGAGAGCGACGTTGCCGTTCGGGTCTTCGTTGCAGAGGGCTGGAACGGGGGAAAGGAGGTGAAAATCTTGTGGTCGATAATCGACCAGGAGGTTATTACATGGTGGTTATTACCCCCGCAAACACTGGAGAATTATGCGTTGTGATAACCCGGTTAGTACAGGGGTAGATAATTACCCCAGTATTAACGGGTAGTACACGGAAAGAAATCTATCCTCAAATCAAGAATCCTAATATTCTTGAAATATTAGAGTTGTTTCAAGTATATATAGAATCGAAACAAGTAAAAAGGTAAATGTTGTATACTTGGAATGAATTTATTTTACTCAAAAAACATATACTTGATTGAAGAATGAAATTCTCTATCCAAGTAAATTATTTATTCAATCCAAACTATTCACTTTAATCAATTCGAGAGTACTTCTATATTTCAGGTAACTATATGATATCTTGACTTCGAAAATATAATATTCTCAGTTCGAGAATTGGAATATCCTCATTCCATATGTTATATTCAAGAAATTGGTTTTCTCAAAATAATAATTTCGATTGACATAAAATTATGTATTGAATAATTAATTAATCAATCAATAATGATTCGAGAATATTTCGGCAAATGGAATAAAATCGAGAATAAAATATTGCTACTTGCTACCTATAGGATAACGTTTAGATTTTAGATTATATGTATATCTACGATAAGTTAGAAATCTGAAAAAAGTTACCAATCTATATACATTGTATGGATGATATGAAGTTTAAATTATGAAAAAATAATTTGAGAGAAAATTTCAATCACTTTTTACAAATCGATTTATAATGAAATTGTGTGATAAAACATCGTAGAAAAAAAAGATCACCAAATCTATTACATTCTGTAAAACATTTCTTTTAGTAACTCCATAATTTTGAAAGAGAGAGAAAGAAGTTGTAGAACAATTCATCCGTCATCGTATTTGTAAATTTAAGTGAAATGACATGCATTCTCTAGATCCAAGTGTAATTTTCAGAATATACTAAGATGCCAATTCTTCTTCCGGTAATTAGGCAACAGCATGAATAAGAGGAACAATGAAAACCCTCTGATCCGTTTTGCGGGCAGTTTTGTCGTAATCCAAGTATATAAATTTCTCCATCCACTAGATCCAAGTGAATTATTCGACAATATACCATCTTTAGGTTAACAATGCTAAACCTCTTTACTTCTGTATTTATGAAAATAAAGTATTGGTATTGAACCCCAGAAAGGGCCTAGTATTGATGAGGGCTCTATAGCACCCTTACTTGTTGATTTTGATTATAAATAGGCATTAAACTTGAGACTGTGAATTATCTCAAAAACTATGAACTCAAGAAGAATATGTTTCGAGTGAGAATTGTTAGCTATCACATTGTGTTTTAACCTTAACCTGTTCAAGGTTATTTCAAAGCCAACTTGATTTTTAATGATTTGTTATTTAAGAGAGTATATCTAATTTTCACATATTTTTCAACACCATCACGCTTCATCAATCCCTATAATCGAAATGAATATGACGTTTTCATATCCACGCATTAACTTTTAGAATTCACACTCAAATTTAGAATCCAACGTACACAATTTTTTCGATATTCAGTACAGTTCTAGTACCATTTCAAATAATATCTGATATTTACTGTTACTAATATCATTGGAAAGAAGCCTGCTTATTGGCCATCGATTAAAATTTCTACGTACTATGAAATATTTCGTTTTGAGTAATCTTTCGTAAGGGTAAATATCAAAGTATCCTAAAAATTTTTCTTGAACGATGTAAACAGAAATCATCAAATCTGGAACATTCAGAAATTACAAAATTTTCAAAGGAAAAAAAATGTAGAACAAATCTTTATAACTGAAAATTCAAGTGAATCCATTATTAATCTTGATCAAATTTTCATTCACTTGGTCCAAGTATAATATTCAGCGATATACTAATACGCCAATTCTCCGGTAGTTAGGTTTTATCGTAATCCAAGTATATAAATTTCTCCATCCACTAGATCCAAGTAAATTATTCAACAATATACTAAAAAGCGCCCTCTATTCAGTACGCAAAAGGGGATATCACTCTCGATCTCAATTCGACTTGTTCAAACCGCGTCTTATTTCGTTCAAGTTCAGTGTGTTGAAGAAAGTTTAACCATTTTTTAGTGAAATGTGGAAAAATTATGAGAGGATGGAGATGCTCGGGCAGTGTTATCAAGCTATTTCAAGGTAAGCTATGTTAGATGTATTGATTTAAATCTATAATATTGAGATTTAGAAAAAAAAAACTTAATTTCTAGTTTGAATCGTATACGTTTTGAATCACAAATCTGTTTTCTCTTTCAATAAATTTAATACTTGAAATACTCTAAGTGCGCATCTATCACATTTCTAAGAACATTCATTTTCAAAAATCCTATTACATTGGGATCTTATTCCTATCTTAGGAATGAAAATTGAATTCAAGGAAAATTAAAGAGATGAATTCTGAAGTAGATAAGTGAAATAAGTATTTGTTATTTTTATCAAATAAATTTGATCTTACTACTTTTAAAAATAATTTTTCGATTTACACAATACTATACCAGCGATAATCAACCAGTTATACCATATTTTCTTATGTAACTTTCGAATTTTGAATTATTAGATTGAAATGGTCTCGTACAGTACTGTTGTATCTTTTTCTTGGGGGAATAGCCCTTCATATATCACTCATTATAGAATGCGGATAATAATTCAGAGGATACAGAATTTATAAGCATTTTTCTTGCAGAGGTTTGGAGAAAATTATTCCAACAGCAGAGGCAGAAAGCAATACAAAGGAAGGGAACAGTGCAGCCCTATTTGTTGGTTTTGGGACAGTCTCTATTAGAACCGAAAAGCTTCTTTATTATTGTTGATAACCTCTACCATCAGTTTTTCCCTGCACGTAAGACATTCGACATTATTTTCAAATTGTTTTACGTTTTGAATATCAATTATCCCTTTCAGTGCCAGTACCTGTTTTTAGTTTTTATACAGGGGTGTGTACCTTTGTATTGACCTGTCCTATACACCATTTTTTGTGTCTCAAAGGATCAAATAAACATTTATTTATTTATTTATTTATTTATTATTTATGTAATTTTTTTATTTGTAGTTCTTCTGATATTTCTGCTGTTGTTTGTACATACAGAGTGTAACAGCCAAATGGAATAAATTCGATAACGAATAAATGAGGGCGTGTTGGGAAAAACGCTCAGACACGTCGATTTGTAATTTTAAATGCGCATATTTTTCGAGACAGTAATATTATATAGGGTGTTCCACCGTGGCCAATACCAACTTTCTTATTTCAAATGCAACCCCCTGTATATTATTTATTTTTTGGATTCTTCAGAGAATTATAGACACAATTCATGCACAATGTCCTAACCTATCTTTAACTATTTCGGAAGTATTAAGTGTTTTCAGATTTATTGCAAAAATCAACGTTATTTCACAAATTCGGTACATTACACTTAAAACCTAATAAGTAAACTGATTATTTCTTAATTATTAAAAAAAAACAGAAAAACATTAATGTCAATGTAGTAAATGTTCAAAATGCTCGCCGCGAACGTCTTGGCAACATTCTAATCTGGTGTAGAATCGTTACTCAACATTTCAGGCGTTTTTGCTTACTTTCTTCATATCAAGAGGTAAATGGGAAATAAGTATTGAGTGTAATGTATCGAATTTGCGCAATAAAATAATTTTCATTCAAAATGGTAATTCTTGTAAAAAATCTGAAAACACTTAATATTTCCGAAAAAGTTGAAGATAGGTATAGGACATTGTCATGAATTATGTCTAGAATTTTCTGAAGAATCCAAAAAATAAATAATATACAGGGGTTTGCATTCGAAATAAGAAAGTTTGTATTGGCCACGGTCGCATGGAACATCCTATATAATTTTATTTTCTTGAAAAATATGCGCATTTGAAATTACAAATCGACGCGTTTTTCCTAACACCCCCTCATTTATTCGTTATCGATTTATTCCATTTGGCTGTTACAGTCTGTATATGTATAATATGTAATAATATTTTTAGGATTATGATTTTTCATATAGAATAGAATTTTTATTTTTGGTACTTATTTTTTCACCTCAGTTATTATTGTGTTTATTTGTACCTAGTCCAGTTGATTATATGTTTAATTTAGCATTTTCTCTATTTGTTTTCAGTGATCACTTTTATACTTCTGTTTGTTTATGATTATTTGAGAAGAATAATAAATTTGTTTTTAATTCTCATAAGCCTCGTTTTATGAATATAATCCTCATCCAGAAATCACAGCAATCTTAAACGAATATCTTTTTACAAATAATTTCACTATTTGTCAAAACAAGCATAAAATAAATTTTCAATTTATATAATATATCTACTTATTTCAACATGCATTTACATATAATAATATAATAATTAATAGTTGAATTAAGTATGAAGTTCATTTCTACTGAGTATAGTAAAAACTGAAATGAAGAAATCTCATTGGTTCAGAGTGAGAATATAAATGGTTTCGACCAAACAGGTATTTACTTCTTGTAAGTAGACCGAAAACTAAATCTGAAGGTAATATTTACTCCCAACCATTATGGAAAGAAATTTGATTTGAAAATATTATATACTCAATTCAACAATTTTCTGATGTTGGATTGAGTAAAATTATTGAGTTCATCCAAGTATTTGGTATCATTGCTTCGAACGAACAAACCACTGCGATTAAGATGTACAATAATTCCATTTGAGATTATGTTTCCCTTAGACGAAATATTTCAAATAATCCTTTCAAAATTTTCATTTTACTCACAAGGAATATTTGAATGTTCTTGAATCAATAATACGTGATTTATTAAATTTAAGTATATGATATACTTAATCGAAAGAATTATTTTATTTGAATTCGGAGAATAAGGTATACTTGAATCAACTAAATCTTATTCTTGCTCATATATGAATCTATCATTTACTTCAATCAAATATTATCCACTTGGTTAGAGAATAGATTTCTTTCCGTGTACTGGGGTAATTACCCCGTTACTACTGGGGTAATTTCTCCAGTACTAACTGGGGTAATTACCGCAGTACTTACTGGGGTAATTACTCCAGTACTAACTGGGGTAATTACCCCAGTACTAACGGGGTAATTTCACTCATCGATGGTATAGAAATGAACCTACAGAAATGTAGATCACCTTTTACTGCTCATTCGATAGATTAACTCTGATACGATTTTTTTTAAATACTTACGGTGCTTTTGGCATCCTTCAACGTTGTCGGGCCAGTCGCAAGAATGCGTCTTCTCGTTGTAGAGCAATCCTCCGATACAGAGCTGTTCGGTGGCCGTTCCGTTCCAGCAAGTCCAATACCTGGTGCAGGAAGTTTCGTGTCCGAAAATTCCGTACAGCCAGTCGCAGTGCTCCGTGCCTATTGGTGGATCTACGAAAAAAATCCGGTTTAGATTGCGACCTCAAGTCTTCTTGGACGAAATGACTCACTCGCTTGTTGTTTGTGATCGCAGTAGTTGGATCTCCAGGGGTAATCGCAACCCTCGGTAACTCCCCTGTTTTTGCCGGCGAACACCAGACCGTTGGGACAGTCGTAGAGTTCCGGCTGGCCGTTGACGCACTCCCAGTACCTGTCGCAGTACACCTCGTCGCCTACCACTCTGGTCTTGAGTTTGCAAGGGTCCTCCTGGTTGCCCTTCTGTTGCTGGGCCAGAGAACTACCTGGAAAAAATTGGGAAAAGTTGGTTAGATGTCGTTTATAGGTGCTTCCGAGTGTTTTGAGGATTGCGCCGGCCCAAGAACAGATCCCTGGGGTACGCCTTTACTCGAAGGAACGGCGTTAGCTCGATGTGGATGCTTGCTAATTGTTTTTCATCGAATTTGAGGAAATCCGAGGAAATTTAGTCAAAAGTGAGAGTATTAACGTGAATCATTGAAAAAACATCAGAATCCATCTTTCTCTTGTTGTGGTTGATGATTCTCATTGTTGCCCGATTGTGAAATTTTTCTCTCATTATTTTTTTCTGTTTAATTGAATGAGCTTCAAAGGAAATGTCAAACTGATTCGATCTCCAACAGTTCTAACGACATTGAAACCAACCCTGAATTAGTTTCAGAGAGTTAACAAAACTCAATTAGAGAACAAAGCATTTTTTTTTCTGAGCGATCAAATAGAATGAGAATATTATCATACGCATAGATAATTAGTGCGATGTACCAACGTTGTTTGTTTTGTGAAACACGCTGCTCATTGCGAATCTAGATCTGTTATTTCCGACACGAACGAAAAAAAATTGAGCAATCATTGTTATCGTCTTCTAAATCGCGTTATTTCGAATATTCGTTGATTTTGCGGATGGAGAACTGAACTAACTTGATGAAATAAAAAGGAAAACTCAGGTTTTGTTGCATTTTTCAGCTAAAGTGAATATAAATTCTCATTGGACGATAACTTTATTGGTTAATTGGTCCATACAGAAAACAGCTTTCAAAATTCTCCCTTGAGCCTCATGAATTGGAAATATTCCTCTAATCTTCTTTCATGGGCATTAAGGGGCCGTTATACTCTGGCCGACAGCACCGCTTCTCCATTCAAAAAGTGCCTTTCATTTTTCCAAGTTCACGCCCTAAATTTTCCACCTGAAAGCTTGATTTTTTTTTCTAAATTCTCCTGGAATTTCAGACAGTTCTCTGCGGTTTCACACTTTCTGGAAGTCTTTTCAGTATTTCCATCATTTTTTGCATTATTTGAGCGCCTATCGAAGTGGATTTTTTTAAATATAGAAAATTGATTTGTCGATGGCACTCCAATGAATTTTCTAAAAAAAAATAGATGAACAACCGCAGAAAAACGATTGTGAAGTCAATTTTCATAGACTCACAAATTCAACCCGATTTTTTCATGCGAAAAAATAATTTTATCGAAGAGAAGAAATTGGAGTGCCATCAAGACATCCTTTTACTTCAATTTAAAAAAAATCAAGCTTTTATGTAAAAAATTGAGGGCGTAAACTTGGAAAAATGAAAGGCACTTTTTGAATGAAGAATCGGTGCCGTAGCCGATTTTTTCATGCGAAAAAATAATTTTATCAAAGAGAAGAAATTGAAGTGCCCTCAAGACATCCTTCAACTTCAATTTGAAGAAAAAATCAAGCTTTTAGGTGGAAAATTGAGGGCGTGAACTTGGAAAAATGAAAGGCACTTTTTAAACGGAGAATCTTTCATGCGAAAAAATAATTTTTTCGAAGAGAAGAAATCGGAGTGCCCTCAAGACATCCTTTAACTCCAATTTGAAAAATATCGAGCTTTTAGGTGAAAAATAGAGGACGTAAACTTGGAAAAATGAAAGGCACTTTTTGAATGGAGAATCGGTGCCGTAGCCGTCGGCCAGAGTATAACGGCCCCTTAAGAAAGGGATAAATTGTACTCAAAGTCAACCAAATTCCCCAGAATTTTCGCAGATACGACAGCCAAGTGCTCATTTACATTTGCCTCAGAATCGTCGTCGTGAAATGTTCTCGCTTCATTGAGTTATTACTCGTCTAATATGCTTCGTTTGTTCTTGGAATTTCTCTTGAACTTTATGGACGAAAGGATGGGCTAAACGGTGGCATTCAACGCCAATTTCGACATTTCAGGTCATCAACATTCGGTTTGTTTCAATAGAACAGAATAAGTGAAGACATATCAACAAGAACTAACAAAGAAATACTTTAAAAATTAAAATAAGTTGAAATAGTTTCGTTTGAAAACAAATCAAAAGGGAGCTTTCACGATATGTGCTGTAATTTATAGCCTTATTGACCTCATTTCCGAGCGCTCGTCGATAGATTCGGAGAAATATTCGATCCCATTTTCCTGCATTTTCAGACACACGGATATGAAACGTTGGTGCTTATTGTGCCATACTGAATATGGACACAGAGCACCAAGCTGGTTTAGAAAACAACAATTATATAACATTGTAACACTCCCATATAGAGACGTAAAATGGGTGCAACGACCTGTATACTCAAACACACAAAGATAGCCCTAAAATCTTTAATTCGTAAAATCAAAAACAATAACTTTGTCGGTCGACAGTGGCGTGTGATGGGTAGAGAAATGCCGATGGATACGACGCGACCTTTGATGTCGTTAGAGACAGTTACGCAAGAGATCCTTCGAGGAATACTAATTTACGTGGATATATGCAACGGAAATTAATTGAGCTCCTCCTACGTATTCAAAACTACCGTTTAGATGTTTTCATTGTTGCGTCATTTTCCCTGTGACAAAGTTCCTATTCCCATGACATCGTATCAAGTCGACTGTTACAATGACTGAGGACAACTTGCTAAAGATGTTAAGATCATGATAGCGTGAGAAAACCCAAAAATTCGGGTGAAATCTGATGCAAAAACACTTGATACAGTCAAAAGGGATTAAACCTTTATTGGTCCAAGTGCAGGAAGGGGTTTCGAAGCCATTTCATCAATGGGGGAAAACGAAAAAGGACCTAAAGGTGTTTGGTCCCCAAAGCAAAATCCCCCGGCTTTAAAGTAGATTAGAAATTGATGAATTACCGCTTCACGTCTATTAAAAAAAATTGATAAACTTTCAAGTTTATTACTGTAGGTGTTTATTCACGAAAATTGCCGAGTTTCTTTTATGGGGTACTAACTAAATATCTAGCCATGGTATAATCAATTTCGAGTCTTTATGACTGACACAAATTATCTAACTATGCTCGTAAAGTTTTCAACTCACAATTTATTTGAGAAAAAGGAAAAAGACTAAATAATCAAATTTGTTACCATCAAATGGCAAATTCCGATCGAAAATAAAAGTATGAAGGATGTGATCACCACGTTTCCAAACAATTCTTAAAAGACCTCCAATGAATGGTACCTAAACACAAAATAGAGAGTTGAATGTCGAGGTAAAATAATAAAGATGACTTTTGAACTTGATTGCATCGAAAAATACAACCATTTTGTTCACCCATCGGAACGCAACTCGCATCTGTCGCAAGACCGTTTTTCTGGGTCGATCAGAACAAACGATGATCCATATTCCAGCGATCTCACCGAGATTAATTGACGTTTGCATTGATAATTGGAAGATTAATGAAAGCTGGTAGTTTCGATTTTGAAACGTACGATCTAAATACGTCACTCACTTTCGCGATTAATCAGTCGACAATAGAATAATGGGAGAAATTGGAACTGTCCGAATCGAGGATATTCGAGAGATAGCGGTGCTGGGGTAGGCGAGAAACCGTGGAGACCCCGACGTTCCACCAAGCGCGAAACCTTAAAAATCTTGCAGATTCAGATCTTTTTTACGAGCATTTACGTTGCTTTTAACTGCAACTTACGTAGCTTCAGATCAAATTACGCAAGTGACTTTCGACCCTATTCTAGTTGTCCCATTTGAACGAAATTCGCCAAACAAAATGTCGTATCCAAGATGGCGGGCAAGTCTCGATTTTCTTCAAAATTGGTATTTGGGAGTTTTTGGAGTAAAGATTATGACTGTTCCATCAGTTTTATCGAAGATCACGATTACGTTGCGAAATTCAAGATGGCGGTTACATGATGGCGAACGGGTTTTGTGAGGATAGTTCAATTTAATTCAAATTTAGGGAATTTTTGGAAGAGGGAAATGATTTATTCGTCGAAATTCCTAAAATCAAGATGGAGGATTCAAGATGGCGGACGACTTTTGCGTTTAGGGCCCGATTCTTTTGAAATTGAGTATGTAGGGGTTTTTAAGAGCGAGGAGTATGATTTTGAATAAAGGTCACAATAGCTTCGTCAAAACTCGTACATTCAAACTGACAGCTCCAAAACGGTTGCTTCAAATTTGAGATCGAGTGTTGTGATTGTTTTTTTTCGTGAATTTGAATGAAATACTTTTCAAATTGAAGTCTTTTTTATACGCTGATAGTATTCATATACGAGAGAATGAATATTACAATAAAATAAGCGGATACATCGTAATATAAAGTAACTCCTAATGAATTAATGGATACTTTCACATTAATTATCATGTTCTCGCAAATAGAAACACGCGTAATTATCGACACGTTGTAACACACCAACAGAAGACCATATAATTTAACGGGAGTACCTACAAACCCGGTAAGTAATTGAATAACGCGGATACTCTTCCATCGCCTACTAGATAACATTTATATAACTCCGACAGAGATCCTGCAAGTCTCGCTATGGAAGATCTTTTCTCAAAATTATCTTACATAAAGCGACCATCTCTCAAGGACGAGGCACTTTTACTTTCCTGAAGATCCGACCGGAGCTATTTGCACGATCTATCGGATAGATTAAACTGGTTTTATCCTCATTCAGCTGAAAGGAACGAATTTTCGGTATACCTACTCGATTTCTTTTTTTTCGCCGAGGAGATCGTCGAAAAATGGATGCGTTTAGTTGGTACTTCTTGGGGAGGACAGAACCAGACCGATATCTCAAGAATGAATATTTATCCAAGAGAGTTTCGCGCTTGTTCGAACGTTGGGATCTCCGCGGTTTCTCGCTTGCCCCAGCATCGATATCTTTTTGAAAATGCTCGTTTCGATTGGTTTGATGTCTACCAGGGTTTTTATTGATTAATTGCGGGTATGACTGGCGTATTTAGATCGATTTTACGAAAAATGAAGAGCGGTGTTTCGAAATTTAAGCTTTCATTGTGAATTTCTGAGGGGACTTGATCTTGGAGGGATATCAATCGGAGAATTGAAGATAAATCGTTGGATCGAATAGATACAGATGCTTTCCATATCATTGGTTCCGAGTGACCCAGAAAAATGGCGTTGCGACAAATGCGTTCCAGTGGATGAACAAGATGGTCGTATTTATCCTTTCGATCAAGTTCAACCTGCATAAAAATCGTCTTTACTTTTACCTCGACATTCAACTCTCTAAGTTTATGTTTGTTTTTATTGATGGTGTTGGATACAGCAGTAAAAATAATTGATGTTGCTCGAATGATGACAGTTTTTTGCTCCATCGATCTTTTAATAGCTATACAGGATCATTCTTTGTTAATCTAAAATTAAACGGAGACTTAATCGAGATGTTTTCATGAATTATCACATTTTTGAATTCTTCATCGAATTTTGATGTAACTTGGATCATCTGACTACACTGATATTCAGTCGAATATTATTAATTCAGGTGTATCAGAAAGAAGGTCACAGCTACTTGCCCATTAACGTTAGAAGGATGGAATTTTAAGAAACTGTTCTTTGAGGCATACAGTACGTTTTTCACCTTCATTTAGAGCACGAAATTCTACAGGGTATTCACAACAACTTTTCGAATTTTGATTCGAGTTTTCATCAAAAACTCATTTCAAATGGAAACCCAGATTTTTAAAGAATTATTCTATTCCAACAGATACTGAATTACATGAGCAAATCTCCTTTTAATTTTAGGTGAGGTCGAGAAAGCATGACCCTGTATATGGTTCTCAATATTTTTGTCTGTTTTGTTGATATTCAGGACCATACTAGTGAAAGGTATTCAAAAGTTCTATGTTTGTTGGAAAAAAATATGTACAATCTAAAATTTCCTTCGGTCTTTATATTGGCCTGGAAATATGGTTACCAACTATAATTTTTTACGAAAAATAACATCAAATTGTCATTTGTCAAGGAAGAGTAACAATAAACAATATTGGTCCAAAAGAGTCCCTTGTGAAATTGACGAACATTTCGTAGAGTAACTCTCGAAAATTTACTACTGGAACTGGAATTCCACAAGGGACTGTTCTAGGCAACATTGTTTATTCCACAGTGTTAATCATCCATGGCCAATTTTTCGTGAAATATTGAAGGTGTTAACCATATTTTCTAGGACAATTTAAAGACCATAAAGAATTTTAGATTCTACAAACATAAAACTTTTAAAACATCTTTCACTTATATGATTCTCAATATCTCTGTCTGTTTATTGGATATTTCGGACCATATAAGTGAAAGGTGTTTTAAAAGTTCTGTGTTTGCTGAAATAAAATATGTGAAAACCAAAATTTATTGTGGTTTTCAAATGGCCCCAGAAAATATTACCAACTTTAATTTTTTACGAAAAATTACGTCAAATTGTCATTTGTCTAGAAAGAATGACACTGTGGAAAGAACAATGTTGATCCAAAAGAGTGCCTTGTGAAATTCAAGAATATTTCGTCGAGTAACTCTCGAAAATTTACAACTGGAACTGGAATTCTACAAGGGACTGTTCCAGGCCAACATTGTTTATTCCACATTGTTAATCATCCTTAGCTAATTTGATGTAATTTTTCGTAAAATATTAAAGGTGTTAATCATATTTTCTAGGACAATTTAAAGACCATAAAGAATTTTAGATTCTACAAACATAAAACTTCAAAAACATCTTTCACTTATATGATTCTCAATATCTCTGTCTGTTTATTGGAAATTTCGGACCATATCTATAAGTGAAAAGTTTTAAAAGTTCTGTGTTTGCTGAAATAAAATATGTGAAAACCAAAATTTCTTGTGGTTTTTAAATGGCCCCAGAAAATATGGTTACCAACTTTAATTTTTTACGAAAAATTACATCAATTTGTCATTTGTCAACAAAGAATGACACTGTGGAAAGAACAATGTTGATCCAAAAGAGTGCCTTGTGAAATTCAAGAACATTTCGTTGAGTACCTGCCTCTCCAAAATTTACAACTGGAACTGGAATTCCACAAGGGACTGTTCTAGGCCAACGTTGTTTATTCCACAGTGTTAATCATCCTTGGCCAATTTGATGTATAATTTTTCGTGAAATATTGTAAAATCTGAAATTCCTTAGTCTTCAAATTGTCCTAGAAACACCTTCAATATTTTACGAAAAATTATATCAAATTGACCAAGGATGATTAACACTGTGGAATGAACAATTTTAGCCCAAAACAGTCCCTTGTGGAATTCCAGTTTCAGCTATAAATTTCCGATATTAACTCCATGAAATGTTCTTGAATTTCACTTCCTGAATAAAGATGGAGTGTTTGATTTAAATCAGAAGTCGATTCACGATCCCTGTTGAAGATTCACGAAGGCAAATTCGTGTGAAAGATCGACCCTAGGATAGAACCAAGGCTAGAGTTGAGGATGAATCAGCCAAGTTAACATTTAATGTTCTCCATTCATGAATAATGAAATACCTTCTTGTGGCGAAATCGAATGAATTATTTAGTTTGCAGCGGTTCCTACTCAGCAATTCGTCATTGCTATTTTAATTGAATCCATACCAAGAAGAATCCATGGGAACCTTCCTCAGGTGCGATGGATTTCGAGAGAATAAATCCACCTCAAATGTAGTAATTTTTGGAATATGTAAAAAGTGGAGATGTTCACAACAGAAAGGTACTCTAACAAATGGATGAATTGAAGGTGATTTCTCAAGAAAATACTGAAGACTTTATCAAATTCAATTCGCTCAATTCATCAACGACTTGTCGGTAAAGGCCATAAATCATCTCGCAAGAAAATGACATAACACCAAAACAAACATTGCAACCTCTTCGTGAATTCTCAGACGATCAATGCTCCGGCATTTCCCAACTTGAGTTACACAATGCACCATCGAAATATGAGTTTCTCCTCTGATTGATTTCGATTTTTCATCTGGGACGGCTGAGAAGAGACGCCGAATTGCACTGTACCCATATTACACCTACATTCCCTCAGTTTTAGCGTGCACAGATCGAAACGTGTTCGAGAAAAGCCCGCCGGTCTATTCACTTTCACTGAGTGCTTTCTACAATTTATCTCCGATTTGATAATCGGATCATTCATGAAATATCAGAGGCGTAGCCCGATGCCACAACCGTTGATGTACGCTCCTGAAACAGATTCATCTAAGATCTCGCTTAAAATTTAATCCGTTTTGGTCTCATCGTCCCATTGAAACTGAGGGAAAGTGAAGTTTTCGCGTCTAACCTGGCGTCTGGGTCTCCAGGGTTTCTCGCTTGATCTGACGTCGGTATCTCCCGATTTTTAATTGGTGAATCTTGCGTCTTGTGTATTTTGAACGAATACTGGGTGGATGGAGGTGTTTTAAGGGAATATGCTCACGAATAAATGTACAGGGTGTTCGATTTGTGGATAATTCTTGTAAATTGTAAATTTTGGGCTAGGAGAATGATTTGAATTTTGACGAAATCGAGTGCATGGGCTAAAATTAGTTTTGACTTGATAGGATGGTCTAAAAGTGCTGAAAAACCATACTGTCCTGTTTTTAAGATATTCTAAATCTCCATGAGATTCTGTTCGAGATAAATGTTTGATTGTTTCCAACTGGATTCTAGAAGAGATTTCAGTTCTTTTGCAGTTTCAAAGTTCACTTTACAGATTAAATACACTGCGGTTTTTCGAAATTGACCCTTAAAGAAAGGTCAAAATAACATTTATCCAAATGGCATACCCTGAAATCCTTGTATGTTAGATAGAACTTTCAGAGCTTATATCTAATTTGACGAATTTTTTTTTAAAAATCGGTAGGCCCTTGATGAAAAAATCCATTGTCGTCCCATAAAGTGAAACACACTGTAGGTTAGGTACATATCGGGGCCTTTTTTGAGAGTACAATCATTACTTTTCCGGACTGTAATTTTTCGATATTGAAAAAGTGTTTATTCTCTGTTTTACTCGTAGGTTTTTTCACTTAAAAAAAGGGTTCTTGAATCTTTGAAAATAGAGTCTTAGTTCATGATTTCAGCAACTCGAAATGATAAATAAAAGCCTGTACTTTCCGAGTGTACTTTCACTAAAACAAACTATTGTGTTATACAATTGCAAAGACTTTCATCTTTCGTTTAATCGATATATGGTTGGCAAATAGAACGCGTATGAGTGAGTTTTCCTCATTCTGTTGAATTATGACTGAACATTAGTGCGATAATAAACTGCGAAGAAAGTTATTTATGGGCTCAATAATAAGAGAGATAGGATCAAATGATATCGAGAGACTTGATATCCTCGATTGAGAAAGTTTAGTGGACTTTTTTTGTAGAATTCGTTTGATCGTCTTTGAAAGGTTTTTCTCTAATTCGAATGTTCCTGCTTATTTCTTTCCTTCGGAATTACAAAAGAATCCTGCTATTGATTGTCGACAGAAAAAACAATATATGGAAAAAGGAAAAATTTTATTAGAAATCTCAAAATGTCTTATTTGGAAAAAGCATCAGTTATTTTTTCGATTTATGTGAAAACATTTTTGGTATGCGAGTTTGAAAGATTTTACGAACAAGTTTAATCAAATTTCTTTACGAAGGATCAACTTTTGGATAACTCAGTAACTTGTTGGGGTTCTTTTTCCATCCATGCTTGTTAAGGTTTTATAAATTTGTAAGAAAATTTAATTTCTTCCTCCCAAATAATGATTTACATCAAATTGACTTTTATTTATGGCTATGAAGAAAAAATCTAAGACTGCCTTGGCAATTTCACGAGAAAGCATGTAGGTATCATACAATGTGTCCCAGAAAATATCGACTGTTTGAAAATGTAGATAAAAATGTTTACAATTTTTTTCCAAACTGCATTTTGGGACTTTTGGTCTTAGTAACTAAGGTAAGTTGTTCAGATGAACAGGAAGAGATTATTTTACGGTGAGGATACAACAATTTATGCGTGGTATTTGAAATATTCGATTCGAAAAGTTTCAAGTACTTTCAAGTGGGCTTTCCAAAAGACATTTTGTATTTGAATTTTTTCACTATTTCTTAGGCGAGAAACTTAAAAATTTAATGGGAAATTCTATAAAAAGTATTCAGACGCCTAATCAACTATGAGATCTTGAAGGGTATTTTTGGTTTCAACGATTCTTTTGTGCTCAATTATTTCCGTATTTCAGCAGGAATCATTTTTGATCTTGTAGAGTTTTTTCTCATATGCCAATTCGAGGAAAAAATCATCAATTTTCCAAAAAAACGGACGCTTTTCCGTACGATTTCTTTTCAAAATAATCATGAAAAAAACTGGAAGAAGAAAGATCTTTGAACCTACCTACAGCCACAGCCAATACCATAAAAAACAAATCACTCCGCATCTTGGACCAACTTTTTTACCGTCACTCGCAAATATTCACCAATCACTGAAAGTCGAGCTTGGTTCTGGATGCCTCTACAAGAATACCCCGAAGAGGGGGTTCCGCGAAACGTTGCCCCCCACTTGGGACGGTGGTCGGTGACATTCAGGGACGATTCTCGCTGATGAGGCAAGAAGAATTTAAAAACTGTACAAGATTAATGCACGTCCATTCTTATGATAATTATACCCTTTAGTAGGAAAGTGATAGGGAATCTTTGTTTTAGAATTACGTCGCTTCGAATATGGGTACAAATAAATGTACAGGGGGCAATGGGGCATTATAAAACTCTACTGGAAAACTCTAAATAATCATAACTGTCTAAGGGACAAATCTGGTCTTGAAATTTTCATGATACGCTTGCGATTCAAATGCTACAGATAACTTGGTCAATGAGCAAAATCGGTCCAATGGATACGGAGTCATTCATTTTTGAAATTTCATTTTTACAAATCAGAGCAAAATGAAATTTGGTAATAAGCTGTGAAACTCCATACTTGTGCAAAGGAACTGCAGAAATACTGTCAACTGATAACGAAAACGACAGGAAATTTCGTTTGAAAGAAAAAATCAAATATGAAAAGAATTTCGTGAAACATCTCGACTGAAACTTCATCGAAATAATATTACCCACCCCTATCAAAGTTAATCATATTCTATACTCCATTTCAAACGCGTCAATCTAAAATCTAACCTCAAAATTAAATTTCTGTGATTGTCATTTTTGTAAGATAACGATTTCGGTTTTGATTTAGTTTTTATTTCTCTTATTGGATATTTTCCTGATAGGAAGAATAGAAAAATGGAGAACAAACCGCAGAAAATGCCCAAAGTGGCGAAGGTAAGTCTCAAAACCCACAAAATATTCGATCAACAATCTCGAAAATAAACACAACCTAACTTTCAGGTGAAAAACAAAGCCCCTGCCGAAATTCAAATAACAGCTGAACAACTGTTGAGGGAAGCTAAAGAAAGAGATCTAGAGATCTTGCCGCCGCCCCCCAAACAAAAAATTTCAGACCCCAACGAACTAGCCGACTACCAACTTCGAAGAAGGAAGCAATTCGAGGATAACATCCGGAAAAATAGGACGGTCATCCCCAACTGGCTGAAATACGCGCAATGGGAAGAATCCCAGAGGGAAGTTCAAAGGGCCAGGTCGATTTACGAAAGAGCCTTGGACGTAGACTACAGGAACATAACGATATGGCTGAAATACGCGGAGATGGAGATGAGGAATCGCCAGGTGAACCACGCGAGGAATTTGTGGGACCGAGCGGTCACTATTCTACCCCGATGCAACCAACTCTGGTACAAGTACACCTATATGGAAGAAATGTTGGATAACGTACCTGGTGCTCGTGCTGTCTTCGAGAGATGGATGGAATGGCAGCCAGACGAACAGGCGTGGCAAACTTACATCAACTTCGAGCTCAGATTCAAAGAAATCGATAGAGCCCGTCACATTTACGAAAGATTCGTTATAACTCACCCAGAGGTGAAACATTGGATCAAATTCGCTAGGTTCGAGGAAAATCACGGTTTCATCAATTCCTCCAGGAGAATATACGAAAGGGCTGTTGATTTCTACGGGGACGATTACATGGATGAAAGATTGTTCATGGCTTTTGCTAAATTTGAAGAAAAGCAAAAAGAGCATGAAAGAGCTAGGGTTATATTTAAATACGCCCTGGATCGTATTCCGAAAGAAGACACTAAAGAATTGTATAAAGCTTACATAATTCACGAAAAAAAATACGGAGATCGAAGCGGAATAGAAGACGTTATAGTCTCCAAGAGAAAGTTCCAGTACGAAAAGGAAATCCAGCAAAACCCTACAAACTACGACGCGTGGTTCGATTACATCAAAATCATCGAAAACGAAGGGGACATCGCGCTGATCAGAGAAACTTACGAAAAAGCCATTGCGAACGTTCCTCCTTCCAAAGAGAAGCAATATTGGAGACGTTACATTTACCTCTGGATCAAATACGCCATTTTTGAGGAACTTAAGTGCGGAGACTTTGAAAGAGCGAGGCAGGTTTATAAAGTGTGCTTGGATATAATACCTCATAAGGTCTTCACGTTCGCCAAGATCTGGTTGATGTTCGCTAAGTTTGAGGTTCGTCAAAAAAATTTGAGTGGATGTCGGAAAATTTTAGGTCAGTACTTTTTATTCATTAAATACAACAATTACAAAGATTTAGCAAATTTTCGTTAATTTTCATCAATACGAATAATAATCGAGCCACAGAGCATCGAAATGTCAAATTATTCTCGAACCATAGATGTGTAGAAACGATTTCATTTTGAACCACAGCATATTTGATGAGTATCATAGAAATAAGTTTCAAAATCACTAATGAATCAAATCTGTGCTTTACAGGTATGTCAATCGGAATGTGTCCGAAGGACAAATTGTTCAGGGGATACATTGATCTGGAGATACAGCTGCGTGAATTCGACAGATGTCGTACGTTGTATCAGAAATTTCTAGAGTTTGGTCCCGAAAATTGCATCACCTGGATAAAATTCGCCGAGTTGGAAACGCTGCTGGGCGATATAGACAGAGCAAGGGCCATTTACGATCTGGCCATCCAACAGCAGAGGCTCGATATGCCCGAATTGTTGTGGAAAAGCTACATCGGTGAGTTTATTTCCTTTCTCAGAACAAATCTACATGTTATAATAAATACAATAATGAAAGATATGTGTAATAAAGATGTCAAATTGTAAAAATAACAGGTTGGAATTCTAAATGTCAAAGTTTGACAACTCTATTCTGACAATTTATTTATTTTCGCTTTTGGCGTAGTTTTTGCGTATTTTCCATCGTTGCGTTTTCGATTTGTAGATTTTGAAATTGCGCAAGAAGAAACGGACAAAGCGAGGGTCCTTTATGAAAAGCTACTGGAGAGAACGTCCCACGTTAAAGTGTGGCTGTCTTTCGCCAAATTCGAACTGAACAATCAAACAGAAGATGACATGAATGTGACCTTGACAAGAGAAGTTTTCAACAGAGGCAACGAGATATTGAAGCAATCGGAGGATAAGGAATCCAGAGTTATACTTTTGGAGAATTGGAAAGAATTCGAAGACGCTCACGGTACTGATGAGACCAGAGATAAGATTAAAGAAAAGTTACCGAAAAGGATTAAAAAGAGGAGGAAGGTTATTGATGAGGATGGAACGGAACAAGGATGGGAGGAGATATTTGATTATATCTTTCCGGAAGATGAGAGCAATAGGCCTAATTTGAAATTGTTGGCTGCCGCTAAGAACTGGAAGAAGAAGATTGAGGAAATTAACGATGCGAAGGACACCAGCGATTTGCAATGATTTGGGTAAATTTTCTCTTTGTAATATATTTTTCTTGAGTTTAATTTATTGTAAATATAAATTTGTATATAAATCTCGTTGTTTCTTTTTTCCCTTTAATTGAATACTTTGGATTTCAGGCATTTTTAGGGAATCTTGTGGAATATGTGAAATAAAATAAAACAGACGTTATAAAAATCATTTATTTCAACTTTATCATCAGTTAATAATATTCATGAAATTATCTTGAGACAGTTTTTTAATTCAAACATCAGCTTCGTAAAAAATCATCTGAAGGGCAATTAAATATCATCATAACAAGTACATTTCCAAATTATTCGAGAGCTAAATTCAATTAATTCACATAAATAACATAATTACAACAAATTCCAATTGATATAAAATTCCTTCGAAAACAGAGATCACTTAAATGGAGAAATGAAACAGCAGAACGAACACTGAATATTTCTTGAGAAAAAATGCTTATTCGATCATTCTAAGAAGATCAACAAGTGAGAATTATAAAAAATCAATTTTCATAAAGCAATTATTAGATAATCAACAAACCCTTGAAATTTCGAATTTTTCCAACTTAATCGCTCCAAAATTATCATTTCGCGAAATAAGCAATGAGGATGGTTTTTAAATGCGATCTGAAGATGGATGAAAAGGTATCGGGAAAGTTATGTTTTCCAGAAATTTGGATTTTGCGACAACCGTCTCTCGAAGTTTGTGTACCAATTTTGAATGGAGGACAACGGGACGTAAGTGGCTGATGGATCGGGTAACATATTCGCTTGAGTTACCGAGAAACTCAGTGTGAAATTCATGAAATTTTCAAGCATCTTCTGAGCAAACGTTATGTTATTCTCAGGGCCACTGGGTGATGGGACGTCAACAATATTCATTAAGGGTTCTGAAAAAATCAATTACTTAATTATGATGTAACTTTCAAAAACTCTGATTTTACCTATTGAAATTCCTATTTGGGCATTATGACAAATATTACTCTGACCGAACATTGTGTTGGACAAGCTGTCTATTTCGTGTAATTTTTTCAAAGTAGAAACTTTGAAGATCGCAGATGGCTTATTATTAGATATATGCCCCAGAACTTGCCAATTTGGCGGAGCATTTGGATCAGGCCAGCTGAAATATACTGAAAGAAAATCAAGCAGTAAATACCATTTTTAAAAGTGTAGATCTACATTCATAAAATGCATACCTTGTCCAGCAGTGCCCTCCGGAAAGGGACTTGCTCCTGTCAAAAATACTACAACATGATTAATGTTATCAGCATCAGGAATTATGGTTAAAAACTGAGTATGGCTTATCGGTTGAAATTCGGTTTGCACCTAAAAAGAACGAGATCAATGAATCTTCATTGATAATGGGCCTCTTTCTGAACCAATTAAAAGCTGTGCCATATTATGAGGTATCTCAACACAAGCTTTCAACTTCTAGGATAGCAATAATAAATTGCGTGAAATGAATTTTCAATCTTGAAAAGAATTTCTCACATACCAAGCGACCAGAAACTATAATACCAAACATTATTCCTGTTATCTTATAGACGCTATATCCTCATAAAATGTGATTTCCACCCAGGGTAATAATCAGAATGGTTTAATGTAAAAATTCAATTTTTGTCAACATTAAAGTTAGCGATGGTATTTAAATTTAAGGGTTATATTTTTTCTCTATGTTCATCGATTTAGTTCGGTTTTTCTTGAATTTTGGGACATGAAAATTATATTCTTGACTAGAAATAAGAACAAATTCGATGGGGGATATTTTTTTTTCAATATTTCATCAGATTCTCAAATTTAAAACCAGTAAAACCACTCATTTATGAATTAAAAAATCTGCGTCAGGGGAATCACATTCACAGACAAAAGTTGAACACGTATAAACAAATCATACTCTGTGGATAAAAAATAAAAATAAATAAATACTGAAATAAAATATAAACTGAAAGCCCGTTTTGTTAGAAAAGGCCATACACCTCCAGTTATTTCAGATAAGGGAAAAAAATAAAACTTTTTTCCATAAATTCAAACTGCTGACAGAATTAGCTTCGTTTAAGTTGAATTGATGAACATTTCAGCAATTCAGAAGAGAACCATATCTTGTGCCAAAAACATGGTCAAGTATTTAAAACAACAAGAAGCGATAGATATCGATGTGGCACTGTTCAATGAATACAAGTTTTCAGTAGATCAGCTAATGGAACTGGCCGGCTTAAGTTGTGCCACTGCGATAGCAAAGAGCTTTCCTTTGAAAGAGCTCAATACTAATTCACTCTTGATATGTGTAGGACCTGGCAATAACGGAGGAGATGGTCTTGTATGTGCTCGACACATGAAACTTTTTGGGTATAATTCGGAACTGTACTACCCTAAGAGAGTGGATAAGCCGTTGTATAATAATCTACTTCATCAATGTATTTCAATGAATATACCTGTTCTTGATAAACTGCCTCAGAATAACGAGTTGGAAAAGTATGGTCTTTTGGTAGATGCATTGTTTGGATTTAGTTTTAAGCCCCCTGTACGAGCTGAATTTGTTCCTGTTTTAGAAATGTTGATCAAATCGAAAATACCTGTAGCAAGGTGAAGATAAATTTATTCTCTCAAATGAAGATTCGTTTACAGTTTCTTCAATTCCTAAAAGATTAAACAGTTTGGAATTATGAAATCAAATTTATTCAAATTCGAATGAAGAATATTCTATGGTTACATGTTCAGTGTTCAAGAACATAGAGAAGCAGTCATGATCATGATTATTCAAATTACAAAACTCTTCATCCTTTCTTGAAATGTATAATTTTATCAATTTGGTGCTTTCAGTATAGATATTCCAAGTGGCTGGGATATAGAAACAGGTGAACCGAGCGAAGGAGGCATTAAACCGGACCTTCTTATTTCACTAACCGCTCCCAAACTGTGCGCACAGAAATTCAAAGGAAAATATCATTATTTGGGTGGAAGATTTGTACCCCCCAAATTGGCGCAAAAGTACGATCTTTCTCTTCCTGAATATCCAGGAACTGAATGTTGCGTTTTGTTGAACAAGTGATTTTTTTTACATCCTTGGATACATATTATGTTAATAAAGAATTGATACAGTGCTCCAGAATTTTTCATTGCTAGAATATACGAACTTCTCCCAAATGAAATGAATTTTTCATAGATCGCGATCACATAATAAAATTGAAATGTGAAATCCACCATAGAACAAAAAGGTCTCAATTTTGACGTTTTTGTTCTGATTACAAGAAAGCAAACAAGACTTTTGTCATAATTTTGATTTTGATTGGAAATAATGGAAGTAAATAGAGAACAAAGTTGTTTGTTGTTTAGAGTATGAATAATATGGCTTTTTTTCAAGACACTTCATATTATCTGCAGAGGCTTCGAGAACCCTTAGCTGACTATCAAGAGCATAAAGGTGTTCCCAGAGAAGAGTAAGTTATTTGAAGGTGTGAGAAAAGAGAAAATGTCTTTTCTCACTTTGTTCTTGCTGTTCGCAATAGATTATACAATTGTTTGTATCTCGATTTTTTGTAGATTATACAGTTTTTTGAGCCTGTTGACCACACTATGCCAGCATTCTTACAACGCCTTCGTTGTGATCTTCGCAATGTTATACAACCTATCGCCCATGGTGGACACCATACTTTGCGTCCTGAGATTCCTCCTGGACAAGATGATAGAAATAAGTCAGACGCAAAATTTACAGGAGAGGACGCACAAAGTGTTGATTTTCGTGGGACAGCTGTCCGTTTTGGGCGCTGTCGTTTTTATGATATACACGCTGATTGTATTTCCGATAGTCAATCTGATCGGCGCTATAGCTTTCTGTACGTGGGGCTGGATCAACCCGCATATTGCTTGAGTAAAGTTGTGATATAACTGAATAAAATATGTGAATTAAGGTGGTGGTTTTACTCGTCGTCGTCTTCCCTTGTAGGTAGATTCGAGGAGAATTTTCGACAATTGTCAGAAATTTTTGACAGAGATGTCAAAAATTTTTGACAGCTGTCAAATTTTTTTGACAGTTGTCCAAAAATTGGCCGCAGCTGTCAAAAAAATAGTCTAATATTTTGTTACACATTCATTGGGATCTTAATTCGACAGAATTTTATAGATTCTAGTTATTCCATCTGATCAAAATTTTGCATGTACGCTATTCTTCATCTGAACTGAACGCTCAAAAAAAATCATGTTTTATGCATATTTACCATTTCGGAATCTATGAAATCTAATAATCCATTGCAAACTAGATCATGGGGAATTTTTGGTATAAAAGTAAAAAGCGATAAAAAAACTTATATTTCACAATTGATTCCTTCATCTCACCGTACAAAGTACATTCACATATTTTAAGTTATTTATTTCCTAATATCACTCACATTTAGTTATTATAAGACACGAAGAGTAACAAAAACGTAGAAAAATGATTTTGATTACAATAATACTTATTTTAAAAACTGCAATTTGATCATACCGGTGTAGCTGGTAATCCCAGAGAAGAAGTATCGGTTTTCTCTAGAAGTAATATCTGTAGGTAGCTGTACAGAATGAACCATCCTATGAAGAAAACAGCTGAAAAGTGAGTCCAAAGAAAGTTCAGGGTATTCGCACAGTTTATTTTCAAAGGAAAATTCATTGTAGCGTTTTTCAAAAGAATTATAGAAGAAAACAACGTTGTTATAACAGCATATATTATTTTACCAGTAAAGAAAACATTGACTTAACTTACCAAACAACGAGAAGAGAATCAAGAAATTAGAGTTTGCCGATGTACTGACCTCCGAGTAAATTGTTGTTCCTGTTATTGTCGTCAAGCTCAACATTGAGAAAAGTAGAGCACATCTGTGATTTTCCTGAAAAAAAATGACTCAGGATTGAAAAATGCAGATTTCAAACTAACAAATTCTTATTTCAACTGGAATTTTGGGAATAAGATTTCATCTTGTGGCACATCAAATGAAAGCTCTGATCAAAATACCGTTTTCATCGTGTTATTAGATAATGGGAAAATTGTTTTTCTCTGAAAGCAAAGCAGGTATCAATTAGGTTATTACCTACTTATATTTTTTTCAAAAATGTGCAGTTGTAAGCAGGTCATTTTCTGATAGAGCCAAAACTGTCTTGGGGCTTTTTTAGCTCAAATTCTCTCACTTGAAAAATTATTTTCTGGTTCAATGATAAAATTACAAAATTACTATTCGTCAATTCTTTCAGGAAAAACTCACTGAGGCAACTTTGTGATGAAAAAAATAAAAAATTTCACTTCAAGATGGGTGAATTTTCCTATACCTATATCGAAAATAATCAGTGCTCACCTTATACAGAGCGATCGAAATAACCACCCCAAAAAGTATGAGTACGAAGGTCAGAATGAGCGCAACTCTCAAAAAACTCCTCGAATAACTGTCGTGAGGACTGTTCAACTTCAAACTACACATAACTACACCGGAGATTCCGAAGATCTGAAAAATTAGGAAAAGATTAGTTTTTCTTCTCGAAAAAACGTGGATTTTAAATTACGAGATCTATGAACATCATCGTTAACCATCGTGCTTTTAGAGTGTAACAAAACTTTCCGTCTTCTTCCATTATTTTAACGATGCTGTACACAGGACTGGAGACAGGACTCGGTTTGATGTTTGGGGATTGTGGGGGATGGTTTCAAGGGGTGCTGTAACTTGGATCTTGTTCCGATTCACCCCCAATACTTTCGTTTGTATTGTTCCAGATGGGAGTTTGAGGACAGGCACGTAGCGAGGGGGGGGGGGCTCGGGGGCCCGTGCCCCCCCCGAAATATCAAAAAATGCCTGTATATATCGAAAAATGTCTGTATATTTGACAAAATTTGCAATGTTTACTCATTGTGGGCCCCCCCCGAAATTGTGGGCACCCCCCGAAATTGTGGGCACCCCCCGAAAGAAAATCCTGGCTACGTGCCTGTTTGAGGATGAATCGTAATATATCTGGTGTTTGTTTTTCTAGAGTAGATAAAATTTTCGATATGGATAACTGTGTTTTCACAGAAGGTAGAAGCCATGTTGTTTTGACATTTCTGTTCAGTAAGCATTGACAAATTATCATGATAAGAGTGATAAGACCATCACTCAATTTTCTTTATGGCTTAAAGTAACTTAAATAAATGCAACTCATATTTTTTGTTTGAAGTTCATAAAAGTAAAAATATCAAAATCTTAGATTTTCATTTCCGTGCGTATGCAGGGTGTGACGGTTCAGAAAAATGTGTTTTATGCACAGAAAAAGGCCCTTGGTTTTCGAGATACTTGCCATTTAAGAAAATTAAAAAAATAACGCCCTTAGCCTCTTTTGGATGACAAGAATATTTTTGAAGTGTTTTTGTGAAAGTTTTTTTGGATAGATGTGCTATCATTCCTGTTGAGAAGTTTAAGAGAAAATAAACCCTTGACTCAAAGATTTTGAGATCCAAGTTCAACCCCAATTGTGGCATTTTAACTATTTTGAATTGTGAAAAAATGTGAATTTCCCAATCTATCGTTGCTCTCTGACTAAAATCTGGAATTCTGATGGAATACGATCGGGTTAATGTTAACACAGATTGAATATTTCCTCTCTTTCCTCTGATACATCGGCACTCAGACGCTCAGCTGGAAATTCATGGGGAAAACTTCCTGTCGGCCTTATCCAGGACAAGATTTCTGGCGCCACAGAGATGAACTTCCATCAAGCGTTCTGTAACAATCGATCAACATTTCGTGGGAAATCTCGAAAATATGCCCCTTTGATTCAAAATTGCTCCATCAAGAAATGAAGCTGAAATGAATTTCATCGGAGGAAAATCTTTATTAATATTTCTTATCTACCCGAAAAGAGTATTTTAAGAGTCGGAAGGTATTTTTGAAATGGCTCCACCTTTTTTGTTTCATTCAAATTAAAGATACCACTTGGAATCTATGGAAAATGATCCCATAAGATATGAAGAACAAAACCTCTGTTTGTCTAAAGGTTAAGAGACTTTACCAATCAAAGAACAGAATTGAAGTTTCGTGGAAGTGTTTTGTTGAAAGATTGAGTATTTTTACAGCTTCTTTATCGTTTATCCTTTTTTTCTTGTTGCACATATAATTTCATCAAGCTATAATTAAGGAACACGTTTTGTAAAGAAAATATTTTGATAGTTTGTGGTGTTAATAGTTTGACAATCTGTGTATATATTTTCGATTGGATATGCGTTGATAATAAACATTCTTATCTATTGTTTTGTATTTCTTTTTATTAATTATATAAAAATAATCCCAAATTGGGAAGAATCTGAAAATGGAGGATATACAAAGAGAAAATCGTCGTGATAGGTATTAATCGCATTTCCATCCCGATTCTCGGGCCGTTTCTCCTCTTGAACGGAATCCATAATAATGTTTACAACTTTCGTCTGGCTCCAGAATGTCTGTCCGACGAACCGAAGAATGAAATAGCCCCGGTTTGCTCATATTCCAGATTGCTCCTTTCATTTTACACGTCCTCACCCCTCTAAACCTCATTATTGTATGAATTATTCCAACGAAAAAAAAATTATTCCGAATGGTTGATTTAGAAAGATTCTGTAACGCTCACAAGTTCGGCTGGTTCATCATCATGTTCATTAATTTTGTGAGTATGTTTCGCACCCAATCTATATTCTTATTTATATTTTATTGATTTCGAAATTTTGTTGAACTTTTCTTCTGAAGAAATTTGTATTTCTTTGTGTGTGTATTTTATTTGTATCGATTTTGTGTGTATAGTTCTTCATTCCCTTTCAGTTTTTTGGTGTATCCGGAATGACAGTCTGCAGTTTAAAATTAAAATATGCGGACAACAGTGATACTAGAAATGGGTTTTTCAAAATATCGATGATATTTGCATCGAGTAACCTTATTTTGAGTATATTTTTATTAATAGCGATAATGAAGGTGAGGCTTCTCAATAATTTTTACTTTAAATGAAGAATTTCAGATTGGTTAGATTAAATGTTTAATATCCCAATGAGCTGGATATGAGTAATATGATTGTTAAGCTATAAATAAGTCTTGAAAAGTATTCCGATGACCATTTTGATGTATTTAATTGCAGAATAGTAACAAATACGCATTTCTGTATGCGTTTCTCAGTTCAATAAACCTATTCACAGCTGTGATATACATTGAAAGTAGCACAACAGCTAATTCTACCTTTATCCTAATTTTTTCCATTTCAGGTAAGTAAAATTATGAATTTTTACCACTCATTTTCGTCGATTCTTTCAGATAATGCTACAGAATTTTCTCTTAAATCTAGTGAAGTCACATTGAAAAAAAAATTGAACAGTATTGAGGTATTGAATCAGACAACTTGAAAACTTCAGTTGTTATTGGATCTATTGTATTTTGTACATTTTGCAATAGAGCTAATGGCATGAGTGTGTACCGTCGCATTCACCATTTAGCACTTCCACGAAAACCTGATATTTATTTAGGAAAACTACTGTAAACGACCAAGTCTTACTTAAAATAGATTATATCAGTAGTCTTCATTAACTAGATACAGGGGCGGATTAACCATGTGGGAGGCCCCTAGGCAGTGCAATTTATGGGGCCCCTTTTCAATTCAATTTTTTTCGTGCACGGGGCACGCAGGGCACGCGGGGCCCCTAGCTGATGCGGGGCCCCTAGGCAGTCGCCTACTCTGCCTAATGGCTAATCCGCCCCTGACTAGATACCTCGTCATATTACGTATCCAAAATTAATGATGAGAAGGATCCTATTTGGATTATTGTTTGGACATTATTTCAACTATTTAAAGTTAACCAAAAACAGAATTCACGGAAAAATCGAAGAAAATTCACTAGAAAACTGTTGAAGAGGAAGTAAACTGCATGATTGTTTTATTATGATGTATTTTCAGCTTCCATTTGGCTCCTGTGGTTCTTAATCTACGGAGCATATCAGTTTCTGGTAAAAAATACTTTGGAAAATGATTCTATCTCTATCACCCCCAATGGAGTAAGTGTTTGACGTTACCAAATGAAAACTAATCACCCACAATGTCCACTTCAAATATAAATAGAATCAAGATGTTCAAGCTGTATAAATATTAAATAATAAAATGTTCTGAATATAAACCATCGTTTCATTGAGGTGAAACTATCAATGTTCGAACTGTACCTCTGCTTTTTCGAAAGTAATGTCTAAATCGAAAGGCAGGACAATTGAAATTTCATCGACTGATGCTGCTCTCTATCCTTCAATCAACGTAGTACAAGGCACACATAAAGAATTCTTGTTCAATAAGTAGGAAGAATCAGAATCTAACATATGAGTCCTCTTTTTGAATAATCTTGAAGAAAACACAGTTTTCCCCTCCAAAAATACGTGAATTACTGAATTGATAACCTCATAGTATTGATATTCACTTATATTGGCTAACAACCATATTTGATCATGACCCGGCGCATCCACCATTCGAATGTTTTATTCTCGAAATAACGATTAATTACATTGAACATTTCTGAAGGAAATATTGAAAATATGAATTTATTCGATGAATAGTGTGGTAATCTATTGATGAGCCAAGTTTTCAATGGAAACATGTACGATTACGAAAGCTATCATATTGTAACAAACACTGGCGCATTCACCATTTTGATATTATATTTATCGAAACTTCAATTATATTGAAGTTTCTGAATATAACTTCAAAGATTTGAGTTCGTCTGTATGAATGTGTGACTATTTTAGATGTGCAAAATTTATAATGAGTCTGCTTCGTAGAGAAACATATTCTCACTTAGTTAAATGCAGTTATTACAAGATCAAAGTGGAAAAGTTTTCTTGTGAGCTTAAAAAATAGTTGACTGAAGACTTAACCTATCAATTGGGTGGGCCAGCATGAAAATAAAGAATTAAAAAAAACGCCTTATGATTACAAGTTGTCAACTTCGATATCCACCATTTCGGTTTGACGAATTTCTGGTCAGCTAATTAAATAAAGAGCCCGGCACCTATAACTCGATCGTTAGCGGTATCAACACAACGCGATTCTCTGTTCCCTTTCAAATTAGCGCAGACGAGACAAGGCGAAACCGCAAAATGGAAATTGGATACAGAACAAGACCGTTTCCGAGAATTCGAAGGAGCTGACCGAGATTGATATTTGCCTGAAACAGATCCCATTGTTAATTTTCGATGTATCGGATTTTGTGAATGTCGTCCTCGGCCACCGATTCAGCAATATTCGATCGTATTTTTTCATCGAAAGCAAAGAATTTGCAGTCTTCTAATTTCGAAGGATAACCCAAAAATCTGGTGATTTAAATGGGACATCCTGATTTTTATAAGGAATATACAAGAATTTCCCTGAAGTTGAGTCAAAAGCTGAACACAACCTCATTCTTTATTGCATAAATTGTGTTTTATTGGAATTAATAATTTCTAATTTGTCCCACTTTGAAGTCGTGCCACAGAAAAAATGCCCCATAAGGAATACTCATTCGTTATGTTTTTAGTATTGAAAATCCATAGAAATTTTGACAAATACTCGAAAGTATTGGACGCTCTTCGAAATGTTTTTTAACGTGTTCTTATTCATCAACAGCAATCATCAATTTTGAACTTTTGACGCAGTTAAAATAGTGTTCCATGACATTCTGAAAAATAATAATTGCTACAAATAAATCTCCATGAACGACCAAAGTAAGAGAAGAAAACTCAAAATCGATGTGAGGAAATACTATACTGAGAAAAATAGAAATCTTTGAATAATTCACCTTCTAAATGCGAATCCTATAATGGGTTACCCTGTATGATATCGTTTGAAATGGAAATAAGCGATATATACTTGAAACAAAAACATTGAGAACCAATCCATGAATGAAACAATGTTAAACAATGCGTTGTGTTTGGCCAATTATGTTTCTAACACAGTTATGGATTTTATAAGGAATTAATCATCCTTTGTCATTCGAATATAACAAGTTTCCATGAAAAATATCAACGGAACAATGAGTCTTTATTAATTTAATATGTGGCAACAATTTTATTACTTATGCCACGATTATAAGTTTTATGGACATTCTTATTATGCAGATATGAATGATTAATTGTAGTGAGATTAGAAACAATGATATCTATATTATGGACGCCTCATTAGAGAGATTAATTGAGTATTAATCAGGCTTTATGTACCTAACATATTCAAGTGGATATAATTTGGTTTTCGAGTAATGTTTGTGTATAATTTTTATTTGGGTGAATTTTTTTGTCAATACGATTTTAATGTTATATCCTATAGGAGTCCCAATTATTTTTATAAGTCGTGTGGAGACAACTCTCTGGAAAATGTTGAAAGAACCAAAATGATTAGTTCAATTGACCCAAAACTCATTCAGAACAAATAAATTTTTCTACACGACTGACTAATTACTACCTAACAGAAATAAATGGAACCAACCCTGAATATACTATTCTCACATTTGAATAATTCATTCATATATACAGAGTGATCCATCATTAATGGATAATTCGTTACCTTGTGGAATTAGAAAATTTCAAATAATGTTTAGTGTTTTTAGCTATTTTTAAAAGTAAAAGTATTCAAACCTTTACTCATTCTTCTGAATATCATGAAAATGAATAGCAAAGAATTTTTTCAGTCTTTTTCCAATATTTAACTTCGTTTTATTGACTTATTAATTTTCCATGAAACCAAACAAATTTCTATATATTTTTTGACCACTTTTTGAACTTTGAACCCTTCGGTTTGAAAGAAATTTATGGGGATTTTACTGATCAGTCAGTTTCTTTGTAATTTTAAAATTAGTTAAACTAGAATATTATTGAAGTGATTCCAAAAATAATATTAACGATTTTAACGTATTTTCTAAGAATTCTTTCTGTCCAATAAAAAAAATTATAATCCTAGTTGCTTTTCGAACAAAACTCAAAAAATGAATGATGGACAAACTAAAACAAAACATTCTAGACAAAGGTTGGTAGGTATCTTATTATAGATTTTCAAGGTCACTGAGCTAAAAAAATTGATCCAGATCCATTTCTATCACAGTCCAAATTTTCACCAACGAAATTAATTTTTTTTTCGCGCGTCGCCGAAAATTCGCGACAGGTCCTTTCACCTCGTTTTTCGAGGACCCGGCCGGAGGTCGCATCCTCCACGATTAACAGCGAACGGAGTGTATAAGAAGAAGGTAAGTGAGCTCGGATTCGGACGCAGGCAGTCTTTTGTTCTTCTGGTCCATTAGGACCGTAGGATTGAGGGCGCGGGGTGGGGCGGGGCGAGGGGAGGCAGCCGCTGCGACATTCCACCACTCGTCCGTGGGAACTATCCGGACTCGACTCACTATAGTTAGAACGACACTGCGTTTACGCGGAGACTATCCGGATCGTTCTCTTCTTATGGGAGGTTGCAGGGTCCCTACAAGGATCATACAAGACATGAAAACGTGAAATGACGTTAGAAGTGACACCTGTAGGCGTCACATTCGAAACGAGGTTTGGAATAGGTTTCGCGCCTACTCTGGCGTTGGGGTCTCCAGAGTTTCGCGCTTATCCCAGCGTTGATCTACCTAATTTTAATGTTTGAAATGGTTTTTAGTCTTCTAAATGGATGTGTTGACGTGACAGACTGGATCAAAGGTTGATTTCTCATGTTAATCGCTTCCAAAAGTGTGTACTTAGGTATTCACTAACATATCTATCGAATTTCGACTGGAAGGATATTTTATATGCAGATTTTTATATTTGTATATTTTCTTCAATTAAGAAAAAACCATTATACCTCCTCCATGTGACTCTCGTTCTCTCGTTGTCCTTACTTGTGATACTTATAGGAATTCTTATTTTTTCTATGGTTCTGGCTGAGCGATCTGAACAAATTTCTGCGTGTAGCTTGAATGAATAATTTTCGATCTAAATACGAAATTTCATCTAGATCGAATGTGTAGTTTTGAAAGTATCAGGACACCAAAATTTCGAATGCATATTTACGGAACCCCTAGTCGTATTTCGTTCGTTAACTAACAAATTACTCATTCATATTTGCTGGAGAGTCGAAAATTCTTAACTTTATAACTTTAAAAGAAATAGCAAAGCTGGAATTTGCGCGAAACTCTGGAGACCCCAACGTCAGAGCAGGCGCGAAACTCCGAAATTGCGAATGTTCATTATTTGAGCGTTTTACTCATGAAATTCTCGCGTTATATTGTTGTATTTGAGTAAAGATACGAATATGTATCGTTTACAAACTGTTGGGGTATATGGAACAAAAACAAACCTAGAGTTTTCTATGCTTGAGTAAAAAATTCGAAAATTAACTATCGAAAAATTGAAAAGCGAAAAATTCTTGATTTATGAGGGCTACATGGTCGAGTTTGGTATCAAAATGTAGGTTTTCGAGGTTGCTGAATTCAATAAAAAATAATCCAGAACCCTAACTATCATAGTTTAGATTTTCACCTGTCAAATGGCATTTTTCGAAAAATTATGAATTTCAAACTGCCATAGCGTTCGTCCCTCTCACCTCAACCAAGATTAATTTATATGTTGTTGATCAGCATAGTATCAAGTATCTCTGTGCAAAATATGAGCGATTTGAAAAATCTCAAATTTTGGGTGAAAAATGCCAAAGGGGTAAGACCCCCCAAAAACACCATATTCGTCATCACCACGGAATCCCTGGCGGATCCAAAGTCGTTTTTCGAAAGTGAAGATCTACTACCCATTCGAATCATGCAGAATACCCATTAGACTGATCAGTATCCCCTATACTTTGAGTGCTCGGAGCGTCTGAACAAAACTCGAAACTGAAAAATCGAAAAATATAAAACCGAATAATTCGTTACTTATGAGGGCTACATGGACGATTTTGGTATCAAAATGTAGTTTTTCGAGGTCGCTCCATTCAATGAAAGATATTCCAGAGCCCTAACTAGCATAGTTTAGATTTTGACCTGTCAAATGGCATTTTTCGAAAAATTGCAAATTTCAAACTCTCATATCTTCCGTTCCCATCATCTCCGCCAAAAATTATTTATATCATATGGATCAGCATACCTCAATGTATCACTGTGCAAAATATGAGCGATTTGAAAAATCTCAAATTTTGGGTGAAAAATGACTAAGGGGTAAGACCCCCTGGAAACACCATATTCGTCGATATAACAAAAATCTGGGAGGATGTAACGGTAATATTGAATGTGGAAGTTGTTCCAACAATTGAAATCTTCAATAAAAGTCCTTTTACAAATCGAAAACACCCATAATTTGAGCGGTGTGTGCTCGTGAACAAAACTCGAAAATGAAATATCAAAAAAATAAAACAGAAAAAATCTCGACTAATAAGGGCTACAGAGGTGACTTTGGTATCAAAATATAGGATTTCGAGGTCGCTGAATCCAATAAAAAATAATCCAGAGCCCTAACTAACATATTTTAGCTTTTCACTTTTCAAATGGCATTTTCCGAAAAATTGGAATTTCAAACTGCCATATAGCGTGGCGCAACCGACACCGATTTGAATATTTTTGATCAGCATAGTCTCAAGTATCTCTGTGAGGCTTTTCCTGCACAATTCCAGTCGATTTCAAAGGTGGCTTCATTCTCCAATCTCGTCTCAAATTGACCGGGTATCGCCGTAGGTGTGAACGTAAACGGCGCCACCAGCAAAGGTACCTATATCTTGTATCGCTACCCATTCTCACTCCTACAGCACTAAAAAGCAACCTAAAGCGTTTTAGTTATGTTTCAACATTGCCGATTTACGATAACGACCTCTGAACAATGAGTTATGCGCCCGACGCATAATTACCATATATTAAAGAGATGCTCGGACTTTGATGGCATGCTGTTTATACCAGCTCTGATAAATTGAAACTGTCGGAAAAGGGTGGTTTTTGGCCAGCCCTGATCCGAGTGACAAATTAAACGGATCCCAGATCACCTTTTAAAGTACGATCGTCATCCGAGGCATTTCCGTCCACACATTTTTCATCATCGGGGCGGCATACTTTTCTGTGGGCTCCACGAGGGGGATTCTCGAGATTTTTGTCAGCGACTGTCAAATTGACAGACTCGCGACCTGCTGTTTTGTCCAGTTTCACTATTGCGATATACATATTTCCTTTTTTTTTGTATTTTTCTTCGATAGCCCTCGCATCTTTGGTTTCGCTTGTTCTTTGGAAAGAAATACTCGATCCTTAATTAAAACTTTGAAATCTGCAGATGTGCAGATCTATTTCTGAGACTGGAGGATTTGAAAGAAAATTCATAAGAAATATCAAGGCGACCTCTTCAAGATACTTTTATGTTCGAAGGACTTCTTCTTTTTGGCCTTATTCTGTTTCCATTTCCATAGCTCCACCCTAGTATAAGTTCGTTCTCTTCTTTTCATTTACGAATACAATGTGCAACCAACTATTTGATAGGACAGATAGTGCCAAAGGATTTAACCTCCTTGAAGCCCTCTCAGATACTGAAAAAAATTCTTCACCTCGAGTATAAAACTCAACATCACATGCAGACAACTGTGGTTCATATCCCTCTATCTATCCCCCACATAGGCCAGAAGTAGCTTGGAACGATTTGACAGATCTGGAGTACAATAAAGTAACCAAATTTTGTTGAAGCAAGAACTTGAAGCTGCCCTTTTTATTGTTACTATCTCCTGTATTATCGATATCTCATGTATGGTCTTAATAATCCATCTGAGCTGAGGATTCTTGCTCTGAGGGTCCAAAACCATCTGTGGAGACAAAACATAGAGTCCAATTCCAACCAATGAGACAATTACACTCATTGGCGAAAATACTAACGTAGAGTCCTTTAATTTGGACATGAGAAAAATGTCTGCAAAATGGATCCCCAAATGTTTGATTGTTGACCAAAAGCATGCAAGGGTAGAAGCATCGCGTTCGATCTGTGCTCGATTTGAAAACGATGTAGACTTCTTAAACCGAATTGTTACTATGGATGAGACTTGGGTACATTTCTACGATCCAGAAACAAAGCAACAATCGATGGAATGGCACACTCTGGTTCTCCAAGACCTAAGAAGTTTCGTGTCCAAAAATCTGCTGGAAAAGTTCTTGCTTCAATTTTTTGGGATTGCCATGGAGTAATCATGATTGATTTTTTGGATAAGGGTAGAACAATAACTGGAGATTACTATTCGACATCACTGACCTTTCTACGGAAAAAAAATTAAAGAGAAAACACGCGGAAAGCTATCCAAAGGTGTTTTGTTTTTACAGGACAAAGCCCCAGTACACAAATCTCATGTTGCCATGCAAAAAATTCGTGATTCAGGGTTAGAATGACTAGAACACCCCCCTTATTCACCAGATTTGGCTCCGTCCGACTATCATCTCTTTCCTCAACTGAAAAAAGTTCAAAAGGTCGTAAATTTTCTTCCAACGAGGAGGTAATAAAAGCTGTGGAGAAGTGGTTTGCAGAGCTAGAAGAAACATTATTTTTGAAAGGTCTAGAGACGTTGCAGGTTCGCTGTAATAAATGCATCAAATTAAGAGGAGAATATGTTGAGTAATAAATATTTTGACATTGAAATTTTGTTTGGTTCTATAGTAGGCTGAGAATTTTTGCAATATATCCTCGTATTCTTATAACATGGATTCCAACTCCTGCCTTACAATATCAATATAAGACAAAGAACTAAAGATAAAACAGAAAAAAACTGCAATAACAACAAGGAATATTAAGTAAAAATCTGGCTTTATTGAAACTTCACTTATATAACTACATGATTTCACAGTTACTAAAGAGCAACGAAAGTATTCCATTCATAAAAAAGAGACATAATTCAAACGACATATTTCAATATTTCCAAACATCTCAGATCGACTACACCTCACTAAATTATTCAAGCATTACTCCCGAACACCGAGCCGTCTATTAAAATTCATTTCGAAATAATATTACGCCCAAAGAACTGGTTAAACACCTCGAAGACCACACATGCACCGGCACGCGCCATGACTATTCACAGCCAATTCGACGCAACGGCCACAACACAACTCAGCCTCGGTCGTCTACGTGGGTGTCCGCAGGTGCGCAAAGAGTCAAAGAGACCACACAAGAGCTGGCACGCGCAGCCGATACCTCCGGTTCGGGAAACATCGGACGCGCACGCGCCCTCTGCTCACCGCGGGAGAGACGGGCCGCGCTGTCGATAATGGGAGAGCCATGTTACGTTGTTAATCAGAAGGGAGTCTAATTTGTCAGTCGGTAGTAGTGTGCTAAATGGGGGCCACCCGTACACTAGTTTGACCGCTGATTATTTATCATATAATGAGATGAACCGAGTTTTAGGGGCATTAAAGACGGTTTTTTATTGGGTCGGCGGTTTCACACTTTGACACTTTGTTTTGTCGTGATTAGAGCGAAGAGATAAATTCGTTATGGCCCTGAAAGGGTGTAAAAATTCACGGAGACAGATGACGAGGTAGAAGAAGAGAATCTAACTACTTCTTTGCTCCTTACCTACTTATTTTTCATATAGGCTGAGTTTTTGAATGAGTTCTTTGCCATGGTGGCAAATTCTTGTACTCTTATGGATTGATAAGGTCTCTAAGTTGAGAAGTATAGTAATTTATAAACGTCATAACTCATATTAGTGAAATATAGGATGGGAAAATGAAGTGAAAACAGATAAATAAAACGCTTGATTGACCCAGAGACATATTTCCTTTATTGTCCCATGTGGAAGTTGTTTCGAAGCAATTTCTTTAAGGAGAAAAAAGAGACCGAGGTGGTTGGTGCCCCAAAGCAAAAACCCCCGGCTTCACAGTACAAATAAATTTCTTAAGATGAGTTATCAACAATACAATCAGATGCAACTTGGCATAATCCCTATTTTGACCAGGACTATATCCCGAAGAGGACCAGGTCCCTTTCAGGAATTCCAATTACACCAAATTACACGTATACTATGTCGCATTCCAGTTGCGCGTTTACACGGTCGTAATATCCAATTACCAAGTTATAAACTTCTTTCGGACTGAAAAACCTGATGTAATTTTAATGTGCCAATACTGGTATTTATTTAAGGACATGCACTTAAACTAATTAGGGTCGGTCTCGCCTTGAATGCCACCAAACGAAAGACTGCCTATAATTCCTGGACGTTGGCATCCCTGTTTAGTATGCGATTTTCAGCGATTACTTCGGCGGGTCGAGTTCTGTTATGAATGAGGGGAAAAAGTTTCATTAGCGCTAACTGATTCGGCCGAAATAGACTTCCAAACTCCACCAGGGTTGCCAAGTCGGTTTACAAAGTTCCTACGGATCTAAGGGTTGCCAACATATACTAATAATACGGAAATAACCCCAAACGCAGTTATTTACACAGTTGCCAACTCAATATCTAGAATTTTATACAAAATTCATCTCACTTTAAATATGTTCTTTAGATACCTGAAGCACTGACATGAAGTCAGAAGCTTTTGAAGGCTCGTTCCTCAACCTTTGAGGTAGATTCTCATATTCTGGATATCGAACCATTTTGACAGCTGTCAAAAAAATTGACAGCATCTATCAAAAAGTCCTGGATCATTCAGGACATAAATTATGTACGCTCAATATCAATGAACATCAGTTTCATTATGATTTCTCCATATGTATTACTACTAATTTTGTGTGAATGCACCTGTGTCAGATCTAGACGCAATAAACCAGTCTTTGACATAGGCTGGCTCTTCAATATTATGTCTGATTCCTGCATAATCTCTCATAGAGCAAACATTGATGATAACTTGTGTTTATTCAAGTCTTTAGATAAACACGAAATAATGTGAACATGGATATGGTTCGTTGAACTTTAATAAATCTTTGCTTCCGTTGATTGCGTATCGACAAGAAAATCTATGGAAAATGTTTTGATATTCCTGGAGTGGCTTCAAAACTGTTGAATTGCCGATTCCTGTATTCAAAATTGAGCTCGAATATAAGTTATTCCAAGAGGAATATCCAGATGTTTGGATGTTAGATCGAAAAGGAATTTGAAGGAAAACAGAAGAGTGCTATTGTCAATTTCTTCTTAACAATTTGAAGAAACTCAGACACAAAAATACTGGAAAGTATTTTAGTATTTTAGACATTTTCAACCTAAATTTTGCAACTTGAGAAACAATGATATGTTTTATTGGTTGCCCTCTTTGCATCGATCCCCCATTTTTTTCAGTTTTCTCACTGATGAACATCTTCTGTCGGATTTTTTCCGAAAATTAAAATGGAATTGAAATATTCTACCAGAACAGTTCCACAGAGATTTTCGCTGATCAATCTAGCATTAAGATTTTTCAGTGAGAATTCAATTAAAATTCTTTACATATTCCTACATTCAGTGGAAAATGATAGTGTCATTCATTGTGAAGAACGAAAAACTTCTTCTGTATCGTTTATAGTAACGAAGAATTTTCTACCCATTAACAAACTTTGCAGAAACTTCGTTCTAATCCAAATTTTCCATAAAGCAGTACCAAATTTGAAATATTTCGTTGATTTTTTTTGGGAAACTGATCCAATATATTGAAAAGTCTCTACTGGAAAAGCCCTACATAATGATTACGTTTACACATACTACTTTCGAATTTCGCAACAGCCACTAAACAAAACCGATACCTGTATCGGATTGCCTTATAAGAAAATCATAAATAACAGATTTCCATGGCAATGAACCAACAAAGGCCATTCCATTTCACTCATTTAATAATATACAGACAACAAAAACAGCGGGCAGTGAAATTATCGTCGTGTCTAAGTAAATAAATAAAACAAACACCGTAAGCTTGAATAATTAATAGAAATATGTAGATACGAGTACTCGAGAATTCAAATGACTAATTGGTATTGAGTATTGGCTAATTCGGACATTGTTGCCGAGATGGGGGAATTCCTCCCGAATTCGAGGAAAAATTTAAAACATATTCGATATTTTTAAAAAGATCTCTATATGCAGTTGTCCATCTACTCAAAATTGGACCACTAGAAAACAAAAAATGAGGCTCGTTTATCCACCTTGTTATAGATCCACTTTGTACGTGGATTCGCATTCAAAAAACCGATGGAAAAAGAATTGATAGCATCTGTCAAAAAAATTGGATCTGCTACAAAAATATCAGCAATTTTGGCGATAATTCCAATGAATTTTGTAAATTTTACAGGAAGCTTTAGAGTGTCAATCTTTTGAGATTTTTCTTCATAGCTTTGGCTGCTTTGAGATATCAATTATTTCATATTGGGCCTCCCAAATTCAGAAGAAACAGAAGATCATCCAATTATAGCAATGCCTAATAGGCAAAATTAAAAAAAAATACCTATAGGAAAGATTTAAAAGATACTTGATAAAATGGAGAAAATTTGTTCTTTCGAATACGCGAAAAACAATTCATTGGTGAAATTTGACGTGATTTCAAGACACTCTGTAGACTGGTCACAAACAAAATTTTGTCATGAAATAAACCAAAAAAACTACCTCTACCGGAGTTATTTCGAAACATACTGTATGCAAAAATGAAATTAAAAAACTGCAAATTTGGAAAGACGATGTTTCGCGAAGAACGTACAAGGGGCATCCGAAAAACGGGGGGACAAACGAAAGTTGCTGGAGAAAAGCGACCGATTTTGGGAGATTTTGCGATGAAAAATTGTGGGAAATTGTTGGGGAGGACGTGGCAACGGCGGGCGGGCAAGGAGAAGACGCTCTTTCAGAATTCGATCGGCGGTTAAGGTCGTAGGACCATCGGCATCGTCGGCTGGCCATCTCAAGGTGGCGCGACCGAAGCGAACCGTCGTTTCCACGACGAAGACGCGTTTTGGCGATGGAGACGTCCGCCAGGCCTGGTCCAGGTGACTCCGAAGATGACCTTAACCATTCTTTGATTTGCGAGGCCCAGGTAACATCCGCTACGCCCCGCCTAGCCAGCCAATGGGCTCCCGACGAAGAACGACGAAGATGGCCAGGGCCCCAGAGTGGGGCTCAGTCTGTGCCTCACCTATGACAAGTGCAACAGCATCTACCTGATCATAGCAGACATGCTGATCATAGAGTGCGAAGGGATGAGCGCGTTCTTCAGGAAATGACAGGTGGTGCGTCCAGATGAAGTGGTGCGTTCCGGTGGTGGCGTTTTTGATCGCCCTCGCGCTGGGGGCCCGCGCTTGTGGCCCTGGTAGGGGCGCCGGTAGACGTAGGGGCCCCAGGAAATTGACGCCGTTGGTTTTCAAGCAGCACGTTCCGAATGTGCCGGAGAACACGATCACGGCGAGCGGTTTGGGAGAAGGGAGGATCGGGAGGAACGACACCAGGTTCCGGGATTTGGTGCCCAATTACAATCAGGACATTATTTTTAAGGACGAGGAGGGCACGGGGGCCGACAGGCTTATGACCCAGGTATTTATACGATTCCCATTTCTTCATCGCCAACGAATATTCAGAGTTACCCCAAAGTGTTTCCAGAATGAAAGGAATATCGAGGAACCATCGTTTTATTGAAATATGCCTGAAGAAGTTGTGGCTCCATATAAATTTTTCTAATTATTCTTTTTATTCGTTTTCTCTCTCATTCAGGGTTTATATGGCACAATTAGGTGAATCAAATTTAATTACTACCAAATTCTTGTATGATCTCATTTTGAATTTGACGTGTCATAAAAAACTCCAAGGAAAAAGTTTTTCTCTATCCAAAAATATTAAAATTTTCCAAAGAAATACGAGTTTGCCAAAATAAATGGCACCACCCTGTGACGACGTTCTTGTACACTTTGATTAAAGTTTTCCAACAATTAACAAATTTTGGTACCCAGTCGAAAGTGTTTGTGGTTTAAATTATAAATTCAAGGATCTTAAACCGTTCTAGAGTTGATGTGAACGCCTTTTTGTTGTCATTTTTGTATCCCTTTTTCGGCTTTTTCTTCGAACACATGCTCATCAATCATAATGAATCTATTTTTGATGTTTTATTCACCTTAATTACCGTAAATTAACACACTGTGTAATGAAAATTAGTTGAATTTCATGTTAGTATCCATTGAATTTCGGAAGAGGTCGAATTATATGGTGTCTCATTGCCTTTACGTATCAGATTTCACCAATGAAACGTGGAATATTTCAATTGGAAGATGAAGAAATCATTATGAAAAGATCAAGGATGAACACAATTCAAGCTATCATTCAAAATAAAACGTAAATTTTGAAAATATAGAAATATCGAACTATTCTAATTGAATGCATGTCATTTGTTGATATTTCGGTTTCAAGCAATTTGAAGATATACTATCAATTATATCATTTCTCTAAACCCTTAACAATTTTTTCCATTTTCTCAATATGTATCTGAAAACTTTCAGAATTCTCTCACACAAGTCTTTAATATTCACTATTCCGCCCTATATTTATTAAGAATTCAGATTCTAAATTTGAAACTTCGCTGACGGTTGAAATATCAATTGTCAATCCCGATATTTTCAAATTTTGTATTTCTACGGAGAATATCATGCATAATTTAGTTCAGATCGCTCAGTCTGAATCATTAAAATTATAGCTTATTTTCGAATAAACTATTTCAAACAATTTTTTAACTGTAACATGGAAATCTACCTACTAGGTGGTTAAACGAGTGCTCAGAAACTCCCAACCCAAGTGCTTTCTTATTTTTTAAAAACCCAATAGAAACGATACGCACTTTTGTAAAGATTATTGTGAAAGCTCTTGAAGACGAAAGTTTATTACAGTTTTACAATGAACAATATAAAACCCATTTGAATCAGAAATAATACATATGATATTTAGTTCTTTTTGTTGGTTTATCAAACGAATATTTTCCTTGTATAGAGTTTTGAACTGATTATAACCTGTCACATGGTGATTGTTTGATATTACGTCGGAATTTTGAAGACGAAAGAAGGCTTTCACCTTCGCAATTTTCTATTTGAACAGAAATATTGAAAATAATTGAATTCAGGGTTATTCTACCGAGTACTGAATGAAAAATATTGAGATATTGGGCCTTTTCAAGAATTAATCCCTGTACTTGTACGGACTTCCTGGTAAACCCTGTACTTATACAAAGCATCCTTTTCGAAACATAGAACACGTGAAACCATAATGTTTCTGTATGAAAATTTTTCTTCAAATGGACCAATTGAAGAAATAGAATTTTCACTATAAAAGATGACAAAACTTAATGAATCTAGCACATTCTTAAAGATCAAACTAGACAACAGAGATCTCATTAAGATCACAGACAAAGCTATTCTGAGTAAAAGATTTTGTTTCGATCTTATCATGATCAAAACAAAATCTTTTACTCAGTGTAGCTTTGTCTGTTCCACATAAACTGAAACTTTACAAAAAAAATTGTCATTTCCTCAAAACTCTACTATAAATGACCTACTTGATCTGTACCCTTTCATGATATCCGTAATCTGAAATCTAACCCTGTTCCAAATATGTCATCGACGATTAGATAAATATGCCGTCAAATCCTGTTTACACACGTCGTGTTGAGAATCTTTCTCCTCAAAATATGAAAAGTAGTTATTTATAGCAGCTAAACAAAATGTAAATATTTACGCTTGCACACCATATAACGATACGAGCACCTTATGAATTTCCTGTACTTCCAATTTTTTTATCTGGAACATTGTTTGGCTAGGTGGCTTTTCATTGAACGCTTCGGCAACTACGTTTTTCGAGAACGTGAATGAAGGATATTCATTCATCGAGATTAATATCGATAAAATTGAGAAGTATGTTGACTGACTTTGTGTGGATTTATCACCTGTCCATTAATGGCTTAGGAAATAACTGGAAAGATGAGCTTTTACGTTTGCAGAATCCTTGGTGATTTGACAGGATTTTGGCCAATCTAATCTTCTTTGTAACGCTTCTAAACTTATGATAATCAATGAAACTCTCAAAATAACATTGTAATTTTCATTATGATAATGTTTCCATCTGTTCTACAAAAAATCTGCTCTGGCAAGGTTCCCAACAGAAACGAATTAAAAAATTACGCATTCTCTCCATCCTCAATCGCCTACTTATTCAAAGTATTCACTAAAGCCCTGTGTTGATGGTACACACGACTGTTAGTCAAAGATCTCTTTCATTTTCGATATGTCGAAGAGTAAATACTTTTATCTTTTGTCTGGAGACAGAGAGACAAGTTTACAATGTTCTTCAAACAATACATTGTTTGTATTAATATTTCTCACGCCACACTCTGGAGGTGCACCTCTCTACAGCTGATCAATTAATGAGCTGAGGTGGCCACTGAAAAATCACTGGAAGAATCGTTCCTTTCAGACGATAAACGAAGGTATTTGTCCTGTATGAAATGAAGGTTTGTCATTTGAACCTTTTCCATTCGATCACTTTCTTTGAGTTGTTTTATAAATGAAACAACATTGGTGAGAAGTTCTTCAGCGATGAAGAACAAGTTTCATTTCGAAATAATTGGGTGAATCCTTAACACGACAAAATGCTCAATATTCCTCCAATGAATTATGAAAGGGTTCGAACGTAGAAATCTTTCTTGTCAAGTGTTATCTGTATTTATAGCCCATTGTATTCAGCTCTTATCGTAGTGGCATTTACAACCTGTTACTTTCCTCGTATAACAATCATTATTTTATACCGACATTTCTCCTTCCATATTATGACTTGTATGTTATTGAATTATTCAAATCAAACCATTGGAATTGGAATTCTCAATTTTTTTGTTGCATACCTACACGACTCGATTATTATCTTTTCTTTAGTGATATTCTTATTTTGGCCACTTTTATACATGGTTACATACTTCATTCAACCATGTATGTTTAGAATGAAAGAATTATTTGTCGAGTGCTGCTAATAACAAAGTTAGACAAAGCCAGTAGTGGAAAATATGTAATTCAATATTTACTATTTGCAAATGGCGCCTGAATAACTGATTAATAAGTCTAGTTTACTCAGTATGAGATTATTTAGATTCATTTGTCAACTATCTTCGAATGGCCCAATGGCGTCGTATTTTAAATCTTGATTCGAAAGAGAATGAAATGGAGGTATTGATTGAGGTCGTTTTTTCCAATCCGTAAATCTAGGCGTTCCTCGATTTCCCAATACAAACGGAGTAAAAAGCACACGAACAATATTTATGAAAGTCATATAGATAAAGAACACATATCCAATAATCATGAGGTTGTCTTTCCATCTTCTCATACACGAAAGAGATCGTGATAAAATATGTTTAATCGATGAATCCAGCCATCATCTTTCTTATCCACCTCCTGAAATCTTACCAGTTGGCTTTGGTTTCGACATCCGTGGTTCCAGTTCAGATGTTTCTCACGAGTACAAGAAGGCGAAGAAACTTCTGAGGATTCTTTCCTGTTTCGTTGTTTTTGGTCGGCGCTTTCTGTATCTTTTTCTTATTAGCGATCGTATTTACTGACCCCACATCCTACCGCAATTCTCGCATTTTTTTTTATAAAAATAAAGGAATCTGAAAGTTATTTGAAATGAAAGTGAAAAACAGTACAATTTTTTAGCAGTTCCGAATATAATTCGATGTGCCAAATCGAAAAAAAAACATGGCTGTTTCATTGAGATTCAGAATTGGTATAACTCACTGTGATTCCAGCCAAATAAATTTCTATTACAATAGGTCAAGAGAGCTAAAGCTTAATTTTGGACTGAAAAAATAGCACCTTTCAATTTTTATGGATTTATTCAACCTCTGCTAAGCCAGTAACAAGTGCAATGCTCTCCTCCTGTGCCTCAATCTTAGCTGGCGAATTTTTCGATTTTCATGAAGTATGAAATGGGTATCATAATTGAACAACATTTTTCAGCGGATCTTCATTGAGCTGTTTCAGAGCCCAAGCACCGAAATCTTACTTCATAGACCGCTAATTTCAGTAACACAATTTGTGAAATTTGATTTCATGAAACAAAATTTTGGAATTAATATACACTAGTATTCTACTCAAACCTGACGCAGGTTGGTACTCGTTTAATGTCAGTTAATTCTCAGATACGTTGCCAATGCTTATTTCTATTTACTCTCTTTTAAATTTGCAAATGGTGTTAGTTATTTTTAGGTTTAAGGGGAGGTGGTACATTTCCGAGCTCGCGAGCTCCCTTCAAAAATTGGACTTTTTATTTCCATGATATCTCAGTTCGTATGCGGCGTAGAGCAAAAAGAATTTTTTAAATTAAAGCTTAATAATTTCTCTAGAATGTGTATTACTCGCTTTTCTGTTTTTCTTCGTATATTTGATAAAAAATCTGGTGAGTTGTAATTTCATGAAAATCTGGACAAACGACTTTATTTCCATGATATCTCTGTTAATTTTTGGGATAAATGTATGAAATTTTCAGTAGGTATACATGCGGAATAATACTTTGCAGGATGTGTATTATTCGCTTTTCCGTTTTTCTGCGTATATTAGGAAAAAAACCTGGTTGGAAATATGAGCAATAAAGTTCCCACTTTATAATTCATTTAAAAATTTGAGGGGGCAAAAAACTGATCAATACGCATTCTGGAAAATATTATTTTGCATCTTGTAAACTGAGAATTTCATACATTTATCCCAAAAATCGACAGAGATATCATGGAAATGAAATCGTTTGTCCAGATTTTCATGAAATTTCAGCTCACCAGGTTTTTTCCTAATATACGAAGAAAAACAGGAAAGCGAGTAAAACACATTCTAGAGAAATGATAAGGCTTTAATTAAAAAAAAAATATTTGCTCTACGCCGCATACGAACTGAGATATTATCATGGAAATAAAAAGCAAATAGTAATTTAAATGTCTTCTGTAGGCTTATTTCTTGAGAATTTTGAAAAGTGGAGTATTCCATAGGCCCGTCCTGTTCGTTTAGAAGTTTTTCTGTCGAGTTATTCGAGTAATTTTATTTTTTCTTCGAATGAACTATCATAAAGTAACGAAATATTCTTTCCATTATTTTTCATTAAAATTTCAACACTTGATTCTTGATTTCCGTATAAGAAAACAGCATAACTGAATCTTCCAACCATTTTTATATACGTGAAATATTTCCAGTATTAACAGAGAAAAAAGGCAGGTCTTTGGAATTATTGAATTCACGTAATATTTCCTCAAATTCATTATTTTCCCAAAGTGAATAAGCATTTAGATAAATACCTAATTAGGACCTCTATGTAGAAAGGATAACGTTGCTAATTCGTCTGACAGGAAAATGACTAAAACATGCAAAATAGGAATGTGTTAAAATTTCATGGCGAACCGGGATACATTATAAAAGTGAATGGAGTATATGACATATTCACATCAGAATTGCCATAAAATGAAGTTCTGTCCAGAGAATTCTGGTCTTCTTGAGAATCTAAAGAACGTCAAACCTAACATATTTTATTGTACCGAATCAAAGCGGTTTTATTCCCGTTTTCCAAGTCTTGACATCAGATGCACAACATCAACTAGCCGGCCATACAATTTCTGCAGGCCATTACTTCCCTATTCAAGCGCTCGCCATCTCTAGGGAAGCAGCATCCTGCAGTAAGTACACATAATGATACCTGACTCTCAGCGTTATCCTTTTTCGAGATTTCGACATGATAAACGATCGAGCTGCGAATATTTTCACATTCGCATAAAGCGATGATTAATACGATGATGATAATAACATTCCTGCTCCTTGTTCGGCTCTTATTCGTGTGGGCTGTGGTCGAAGCTAAGCAAGAACAGCGCTAGGTTATGAATGATTTCGTTTTTAGGTGGATTCAGATCGACGTCGCTCCCATGGGATGATAAACTTGATTTTTAGATCAATGAACGTCGTTTATTTTGGCTTAAACGGTTGATCGAAATTGATCGTGTCCTGGCATGAGGGGGCGTATCTTGGTATTTGATCTAAACTGGTATTTAAGTGACACATTCTCGTGTTTTTGGTTATGCTGGATACCGAATGGAATGACAGCGAGGTGGAATGATTAAGTCTGTTTTTAATCTTGAGAATACGAATACGTATGACTTCTTTCGCTTGACACAGCAGTACTTTGGATCTACGATCTACTGGGTGAATTGAACTTCTGTTATACAAATGGAAAGTATGCCCTATAATTCAGTTGAAATTTAGTAAGGGGGTTACATTCCACTGCTACCTCAAGGTTCTGTATTTTTTTTTATGTTGTGGTTTTCACGAAAAGGAATATCCTGAGAACATCGTGAGAACCAAGGGCAGGTAGGAATTGGTGTTCTTGAATTTCTGGAGGTTATATGCCTCGGGGAACACCTCCCTAGGCAATGTGTTCCACAGCCTCGCTGTTCGTTGGATGAACGAGTCTTTGAAGAGAGATGTTCTGCAGGTCTGCAAAGTTACCACGAAGGGGTGTGAAGACTTACTTGACGGGTTAGTCTGGAAGAGACTGCCAGAGGGGGAACGATTGCTGATAATTCAGAAGAGCATCACCCATGGAAATATCTATAAAAAAGAGACAGATCGCCCACTTTTCTACGGTGTTCCAGAGAAGTGAGCGAGCTTGTAAGCGAGGCATCACCGACGAGACGAATTGCCCTTTTTTGTACAGAATCCAAGAGTTTTAGGGTGTGTTTAGGTGCAGCACTCCAAATATGGGAACAGTATTCGAGGACAGGTCGAATCTGTGCCTTATAGATCATAAGCAGCTGACTTGAGGTGAAATAGCTCCTGGCACGAAACAGAAAACCAAGTTTTTGGGATGCACTTTTAGCAATGGATCTCACGTGATTCTCCCAGGAAAGGTTACTGCCGACAGTAATGCCAAGCATCGAAATGGATGACTTCAATGGTATGGTCACTCACGACAATTTTATGCTGGGCACAGTAAGATCGGCTTTTCTAGAGAAAAGACATGCTTGTGTTTTGTTTGCGTTGAATTCCACCAAGTTATTAGATCTTCATTCAAGAATTGTTGCCAAGTCCATATTTATGTTGTTAACATTTCTTCCACGTTCGTTTCTGATTTGGCGGGCTGGTATTGGAGCCCTAGAAGAAAAGGCGGTATGGAGGGTAATGTCATCCGTGAAGCTGTTCACTGGACAAGAAGTTGCTTCCAGTAAATCGTTGATGTGAAGTAGAAATAGTGTTGGAGCCAGAATTGATCCCTGCGGAACACCAGCATTTATGGGTAGAGAGTCAGATGAAACTCCATCGACCACTACATGGAAAGATCTGTTTGAGAGAAAATTTTGGGTACTATATTCCTTTTCCCATTCTTCCTTTAAACATAGCGTTGTTCTCAATGCTTGCTTTTTCAATCATAACATAACTAGGTAGATTCCATGATATGTAGGTACCTACTTGTTCAGAGAGGACCAAGCTTTATTACCATTGATACTCTCATTACCTGTACCTTTCCTTGAGATTCTGAGGACAGCCTCATGGGCTTCCCTACAGATCGATAGAAGTAGAGGAGTGAGATCTGTGATGACCTCAAGTGCTCTAGTCGAGCACTCCCTCATTGCTCCAGTGATGCAAACACAGGCAAGTCTTTGTACCTTGCCGAGTCTGCCCTGCCGTAGCAAACCCTACCACAGCCCCATAAGTTTTTATAGCCCTGAATGCTTTTCGAAGTGTGGTGAAAATCTCACATCAAAATCCGCATTCGTCATCCGATCTAGGCACCATCAATCACGTAGTGCCGAATCCGAAAAGTGGCAGGTAAAACATCGTGTTTGAAAAATCCGATACCGTCAAATCAGTTCCCATTAACTGGCGAGATAAGAGAAGTCGAATCGACAAAATCGCCGATGGTTATTGAAATCCGATAGCGCCGTTCCTTAATCGAGTTCGACGTGGAAGTCACTCCAAATTCAGCCCCAGGTATTGAGTTACCACTCGGGATCGGATCTGATTTGTCTATGCAACCGTGAGCTCCCTCTTGTCAACTGAAGTCATATCGAATCCTGTTGACGGTGTGAACAGGTCTCGACAAACTGATATGGGACCGTACACTCTTGTGAATGGCATTCCATTCATCAATTTAGTCCGAATACAAATATTGATCCCTAATATTTTCAATAAAAAAAAATTCATTTTAAGTATTCAACTCCTATAAGTTGTTAAAAAAAAATTTTTGGAGGAAAACAAGGGAGAGTGTTTCATAAGTAATATCATAAGTGCATCCAATTTTTCCGAAAAAAATCGAAAAAACACGTTGCTAAGTAATATTTTAACAAGAAGCATGAGTGCAGGTGTCAACAAAAATCCGAGTCGAAGACGAGGATTTTTGCACCTGCACGAATGCTTTTTGTTAAAAAAATATTACTTCGCACTGTGTTTTTTCGATTTTTTTCACAGGAAAAATTAGATGCACGAATGGTATTTGACAAGACTATTTCTTGAGTAACAGATTATTCTGGATGCATCTATGTATGTATTATTAATTTTCGTTGACAACAACTGTCAAGTTTTGCCGCGGGTAAACCCGAAAAAACTGCTGACAGCTGCTGCCAAACAATTTTTCCATCTAGAAACCATTTGTGATTCAAAATTGCGCGTTTCTGATTGGTGGAAATTAAGACGAGGGAAATAGTCACAAAAATATCACACTGTAGATTTGCAATCGAAATTGGAATGTCACATAGTGAAGACTCTAAATTTTAATTTGTATGCCTAATTAGAAAATTTCAAACTTTAAGTCATGGCCCCCTTACTTAAACCTTGAAGTGGACAATAATCCCTTCATTAGTAGTCCTATATAGTTGGTAAAAAATTTCTATCCATTGATGGACCCCCCTGAAAAAATTCAGGTAACCCCTCCCTGAAAAACCGGCTGGATTCGCCAATGGGTAATGTTCATATGACGAGCACGGATCAACCTATTCGAAGTATTTATTTGGTTTTATCAAGAGGGGTAGATATCCATTTTTATTTTGAAACTTAATCCAAATACACTGTGCAAAAAAATTAACGCACATTCTGAAAATCTCAATTTTAATGAAAGTTACATTGACTTTATAACTTATTTTTTATGTTCTCTCGGGAAGGTTTTGAACGAAACAAGACACATTAAATGGAAGAAAAAATCAGGATTTCACCGAATCTTATGTGAAAGAAGAGAAATGAACAATTTTCAAAATACTGAAATGCTGATAAGTGATTTTATACTTGGTATTTCCACCCCTTGCGTTAATTACAGCTCGGCAACGACGGTTCATACTCAAAATGAGGGATCTTAAAATGTTCTGATCTAATCCTTCCCAGATTTCTCCGAGTTGGATTCCTAAGTCATTGAGAGTAGCTGGATGATTTTCTGAACTTCTCAGCCTTCTATTGAGGTTGTCCCAAACCTGCTCTATCGGATTGAGATCTGGACTTCTTGCTGGCCATACCATTCGAGAGACTTCAACCTCTTCAAGGTACTCCTGAACGATGCGCGCACGATGGGGTCTGGCATTATCGTCCATAAAAATGAAATTTTCACCAATGTATGGGGCAAAAGGCACTACATGCTCTTCAAGAATGTTCCTTATATACTTATCAGCATTCATAGCTCCATTATCAACGACCACTAGGTCTGTGCGAGCAGTCAAATATTCCACCCCATACCATCATCGATCCTCCCCCGAAACCAGTAGTATTTAGGAAATTGCACTGAGCATATCTTTCATGTGGACGTCTGTATACAAGGGAACGTCGATCACAATGTTAGAGGCAAAATCTAGACTCATCTGTGAAGAGAACTCTTTCCTAATCGGCCTCTTCCCAATGGATATGCTCTCTCGCAAAATCCAAACGCGCCCTTCGATGGGCTGGGATAAGAGCTGGGCCTCTTGCCGCGACACGAGGCCTTAAATCATATTCTCTGAGGCGATCTTTTATTGTCTGAGTGCTTATTTGCACCTCATGAGTTTGCTCAAGCTGATTTTGAAGGAGACGAGCGGTTGCAAATCGTTGTCTCAACGAAGAAATTCTCAAGTAACGTTCTTGAATGGCAGTTGTTACCCGTAGTCTACCCTGTCCTGGACTTCGGACATTCATACCTGTCTCCCTGAATCGCTGCAACATTCTGGACACACTTGTATGGGAATGGGAAACTCCAAACCTTTCTGCAATTCTTGTGTATGTCCACCCTCTCATTCTCGCAAAACTACCGCTTGGGCACATTCCTCTTGGGTCAAATTGCGTGTTTCGCGTTGCATAGCTATCGAGTGTAGAAAATCAAACGAAAGAAAAACTATTGATCACTAGAATTGATCGAGAACAACTGATTTAAGAATGGAGCCAATACATTCAAAATCTGATAATATCATCTTTTTTTATTCCTGCTGGGAGAAAACATCTGTATTGAAGAAAAACGTTGAAAGTGGAACATATGCATGCATAATTCTGATAAAAATAATTATCATTGAGAACACCTTCAGTTGTAGAATAAATTCGAGATTTCCATAATGTGCGTTAATTTTTTTGCGAGGTGTAGGTTCTTTTAAACAAAGCCTCACTTCTCACTTGCTCCAACTGGTCGCTAGATTTATCCACTTGCTAAGATTGAGAAAAATTTACAAATCACTGTCTCCTAGTGAGAGATGAAAAAACTTTCACAAAACGCATTTCGTTTCAGAAGCGCTCTTATGAAAAATTGTTTCTTTTGATTTTAAGAATATACAGTTGGAAAAAATCAAGACTAAGTCACACGCATATCCGAAATATTCTAGAGTGTTACAAGTCATAAAATAATAAAAAACAAAATAAAGATGAGAAACTGCACAACATAATAAAACATTTTGGCCGGTATCTTGTTACCGTAACATTTCCGCCATAAATCGACGTTTAAACCGAATCACAGCCCGGCCTGTCAAAAAATAATTACTCGCGAAATTTATAGGACCACTCCCCCCACCTAAAAATCCTTTTGGTACCTTCGCACCAGCCGGGTTAAGTGATATTCTCACACTAATTCGCTCTCGTGAGCCACCAGATTGCAAAGGGGGGCCGCCAGGCTTTTTAACTTTCAATTACGGCGTTCGAAATTCGACCGATAATGGCCGCAGAAACTGCTACGCACATTTTCAATCACCTCGTTTACGGCCTTTCGCGTCGCGGCCGAAAAATGAGCTTTCGGTTTAAAGGGGGACCGCGCGTCGAGACTTGTCGTACGGTCGGCGCTGACGTGGACACGCACCCTTATGATCGAGATTTTCGAAAAAAGTCAAATTTGTTAGAAAATGAATGTTTTGAGCTATTTTGAATGTAGGCATGTGGTTGGGGCATCCTGTATTCGTTTGAAGACGTCGATTTCCGAGTTTTTTTCGATTTAACGATAAGACGTTGGTTGTGGGGCTTTATTCCCTCGTAAATAACAGATTGAATCTCGCCCATGTAATAACATATTGAAATTATGCTGTAAATCATAGTGAATTTTGTCACCCAGCATAACAGGATTATTTATTGTATTTAATGTGTGTTTTTCGATGTTTGTTTTATTGCATACTAGTTGTTTTACGATTGATGATGGTGAACGTGCATACAATGGTTTATTTTCCCACCGTTTTATGTATGTGTTGCATAAACAGACAGACAATCGTATTGAATAAGTTGTAATGATAATAATTGACATGTTCGTCATATAAGTGGTGGTTTTTATTCTCGGTAAAATGGGGAAATTTGCATGCTCTAGGAGTTTAATGTTATGCAAGTGTACAAATAACTCAGAATGTAATAAAATATGAATAGGTGTTAGGTAATTTTCTCATTGTATATGGGTACATCAAAACCGCAAAAATTATGAAAGGAAAATGTACAGTCTCTCCTCAATTTTTTTAATGAAATGTACTTTACTTTGTCATCCAACAACATTCTATCGTGGTAACTTCGTTCTACCAAATACAGGGTGAATTTTTTTTGAGTATGATGGTGTGTATATCAATTATGATAAAGAAGAGGAAAGATTGAAGTCAATATTCTTCGGAAATCCACTGGAGTTCGAACAGCAGCCGTCTGGTAGAAAACTGATAGTAGGTCAGTGAACATACTAAGCAGAATTTTTACAAGCGTCGTTACCTGGAATTGTGCCTGTTAACAATACAGTGTTTTAAAATATGATATCGGCATATCAATATCTTGCAATTCTCATTACCATACGACAAGAGCCCTATTGTATTGAAAGTGTACTGGCGATTTAAGTAAATTATTTTCTTGTTGCCGAACAATACTGACTATTGTTGTCAAGTCATGAATCAATAATAATATGTAAGTTATGATTAGGTTAAGTCAGTTTGAAAGAAATTAATAAGACACGACGGTAGAACTCAGCTACCAGCCACTTATGGGAAGTAATCTAGCTCGAAAATTCAACATAAAAAGTTTCGCTTTTCCAGAGGCAATATATTCAGAAAAAATTTCTCTAGTGAAAAGAACGCTTGAGAAAGGGTGAATCCTCTGGTTGGAGTCAAAATAAAGCTATTAACATATGAAGAGAAAATCATTCAATTCATCTGGAGAAAAATTGATTAACTCGATGATCTGATAAACTATACCCCTTTAGATCGGTATCACTTGATGGTATTGTCAGTCTAAATCGGATTGAAAGGATTCCCTTTCATAATGCTGTGAAGAATTTGTGGATTATATTTCACGAAGCGACTACTGGAAGTCTGTTGATAATCTCTCTCAATATTATTCTTCAATGATCTGTTTAGATATTATATGTTAGTTTGTCAGCTCAAGAGTTTTAGAGTCCAGTTTTTTTTCTTGAGATGTGATGATTAATATTGTCAGGAAACCTATCGAGAATATTACTTTGAAGGGCTTCGAAATCAACATGCATAACTCAAAAAGTGTGCAGTTAAAAACCTTTACTACCGAATGATTTGTGAAAAAAATATTTGATAGATACGAAAAAGTTATGATAGATACTTGAAGAATGTATACATATATCTGCTTTATTGTTCAGACTCAGTCCCTGTTGTCGAACCAAAGAATGATTTACTTTCTCCACCGTGAAATGTCAACAGGACTATAAAAAAAAGGGCTCAAGTTATTGAGGAATTCAATAAGAAAAACATGGTTGAGTCTGGTACGATGAAAAATCATTACATATGAAATTTTACGACGGTGTACTGCATAGGTCGGTATGTGAATCTATTAATTCATAATGTGAAAACATAACGGCGTACAGGTTTGGACTGGCTGTAGAATACTAAATTGAGAAGTGTTATGATTCATTTCAACACTTAGTCTTTTTCGATATCAGAAGAATTTATTTAATTTTTTTCAATTACTTTGTGTTAACTCGAACTCAAATTAAAAAGAAGTTTTTGTTTCGAAGGATTTTGAATTAATTTAAAACTGAACAACATACGTCGCATATGATGACCAAAATACTTTAGTCATCAACAAAGAGTTGTGTTAACTCAAATTCCCTGAAAGGACAAAATACTGGAGATCGATTTTTTGACACTTTACGTCAATCTTCTCTTGGTTGCTTGCATTCCGTTGGCTTATTGTTCGAGTAAGTGAAATTGGTTTCTTATGACCTTTAAGAATGTTTAGTCAAGTTTTAAACTATTTATTAAAATTTTATAAGCATTTGAAGCTTGTCTCTACTTCTCTCTACTGAACATGGCAGGAAGTGGCATTTCTATATCATTTTATATATGACTGCCATAAAATAAGAGTATAGTTATAACATTTTCCTTGTGATGATTCACCTGAGTCCGCCTCTGACTCGAAATCGAGATTAATATTTTCAATAATTCGATTTTACAACACTTGCAATACCATAGTCAATTACATACTCTATTAGAACTTGTAAATGGGGGAACACTTCGAGATTGAATCGCTTTACATATTCATATTACAAACGAGTACCTACACTCGGAGTGATTCAACTGTTATTACACTTTACACCACATCGACGAGTACACTTTGCAATCTAAAGTCTCATGGATCAGATTCTCATCTTGTTCCAAATTATTCAAATGAATCACTTCGCTGTTATTTTTGTATTGTATTTAACCAAGTTTACTCAGTATGATCATTTTTGATGAAATTTTGATCAGAATGACTTCTATTTCTATTGTCCAGTGTTGGAAAGATAACAATAATAATTTCTCTCGATATCAATCTATTTATGGTAGGTAGGTACAATATAACTGTCTGAATAACATAAACATATCATTATTCATCTTGAGAGCGATTTGATTTTTACATCGAACAGAGTGTTGATATTGATTGCCTACACGTCATTAGCATAAGTTACTTCTTATTCATTGCATATGCAATATTTGATTTATGATGCACTGGGAAGTAACAATTATTAGCTTTCTACCATGCGTATTGTTTGCTCACTTTTTTGCATCTTTCAATGAGCCAGGTGAAAGAGTTGTTTTTATGCCTCTTTGGAGAAAGCTCACTCAACTTTTTCGGTTTTGTTTTCGCGCAGGTGATGGAATGTGAACAAATTCACTTTCCTCAAACATTCATCGGGAATAAGGAAAGATACAAGGTGGCCAACTAAAACAAGATAGTCTATTCAACTTTTAATCAAATCCAAGATGCTTTCATGTTTTTGTCATTTGTTGAGTCCGTGAAATGGAAAGAGTTATAACTTTTTTTATTGAATTAAGTTATAATCTTACAGTTTTACTCAGACAGGAAAAAGATGTATAGAATTTAATCTTCATATTTTCAAAAAAATCATAAAAGTGAGGAACGAAAAGTGTGAAATTCCAAAGTTTCCTATGGTAGATATCGAAGAAGAGAGTGCAGCAGCATCTCACAGAACCACGCCGATGGCCAGTCGAGCAGCCGGAGCATACCAAACCGAACCAACGAACCAACCAACCAGTTATTAACCGTAGGGACGCGGTCGGCCTCACCAATTCAACACCTTATAATAAACTATGGAGTTATGATTCATGAAAAATTCCTAGCGAATTCTCGTATCCGTGGTAGAAAATAAGTGATGGCCTCTCTCGTGGGCGGGCAACCGAACCGCCCGCCCCGTGACCGTTATCGTTTTTTGTGTAGTCTCGTCTAGTACCCTTATTTCGGCTTCACAAAGACCACACCACAAAAGCGAGAACATAATCTTCCGATCATAGCCCATATACGCGGCGTCCTTCTTCCTATATGAAGAGCGACGTTGCCCGATGGTTTTGACGGCGGCTGCGCGTGCGTTTTCGAAGAAATTTCACCGGAAACTTGTTTTTTTCTGGGGGAAAATGTTGGAGATATCCTCCATTCACGAATTCCTCTATCTACCTCAAAAATTATGAGCAAAATCGGTTCGGCCATTCTTGAGTCGAGTACGAACGAGCATAAGTCTAATGAACGACTATGGTACTACTTCAAAGCTCATTTTTTCATAAATTTTCATTTAGAAAAGTTTCTATCATAATATTGTTAGCAAAGGAAAAAAAAACAACATGCACAGCATCCACTTAAAATGTCTTCTTAGCATAAGTAAAATGCTTATTTTCTGCATAGATCAATTTGGACAAAGTAATGGATAGGAACGATGACGGGTCATCACTTGATTAGTGAACACTCTGTGTATATGATACGACATTAAAATTTGTGATTTTCGAGTTCTAGATGTTCTCAAGTTTATACCTTCATATTATTATACAGAGTGTAACAGCCAAATGGAATAAATTCGATAACGAAAAAATGTGGGCGTGTTGGGAAAAACGCTCGGACACGTCGATTTGTAATTTTAAATGCGCATATTTTTCAAGAAAATAATATTATATAGGGTGTTCCATGTGACCGTGGCCAATACCAACTTTCTTATTTCAAATGCAACCCCCTGTATATTATTTATTTTTTGGATTTTTCAGAGAACTCTAGACACAATTCATGCACAATGTCCTCTACCTATCTTTAACTATTTCGGAAGTATTAAGTGTTTTAAGATTTATTGCAAAAATCAACGTTTTAAATAAAAATTATTTTATTTCACAAATTCGGTACATTACACTTAAAACCTAATAAGTAATACTGATTATTTCTTAATTAATAAAAAAAACAAAAAAAACATTAATGTCAATGTAGCAAATGTTCAAAATGCTCGCCGCGAACGTCTTGGCAACATGCTAATCTAGTGTAGAATTGTCTTCTAACGTTACTCAACATTTCTTCTCAGTAATGGTTTTTGCTTACTTTCTTCACATCAAGAGGTAAATGGGAAATAAGTATTGAGTGTAATGTATCGAATTTGTAAAACAAAATAATTTTCATTTAAAATGTTAATTTTTGTAAAAAATCTGAAAACACTTAATATTTCCGAAAAAGTTGAAGATAGGTATAGGACATTATACATGAATTATGTCTAGAATTCTCTGAAGAATCCAAAAAATAAATAATATACAGGGGATTGCATTTGAAATAAGAAAGTTGGTATTGGCCACGGTCACATGGAACACCCTATAAGATATTATTTTCTTGAAAAATATGCGCATTTAAAATTACAAATCGAGGTGTCCGAGCGTTTTTTCCAACACGCCCTCATTTATTCGTTATCGAATTTATTCCATTTGGCTGTTACACTCTGTATGCGTTATTCTTGAAAAATGTGACTGCAATATTTTCGTATTTTTTAGACATTATTAATTAAACTTTGTAGGCTGTATGCTGTCTAAATTGAACAATATATCACATTCTTTATGGTTTGAGTAAATTAAAAACAAAAAAGTATGTATAAATATATTTTTCCTCTTGAAAATAAACAGTTGATACGTTATAGAAATGTTGAATCGTATCAAAATTTTGGATTTCTCTATGTTCTCGTAATTTACCCCGGTTTCATTTCTTGATAAATTTTCCTTCAAATGTGGTATATTTATTATGGTTGAAATCTTGATTTTTCCATTTTCCAAGATGGTTGTCGAAGCTTTTCCAAATTGAAACATACGCCTTTGGCGTCATAATAAGGAGATTCGGAGAGATGCGGCAACACGGAGAAAGTCATCATACTATAACCAGTTCGCTGTGTTATGAATGTTACTACCTTCTGCCCCCTCCCCTACTCAAAATATTGAACATCAACATATTATACACATAAAAGTATAAGGTCAATTATGGAACTATATTACTTTGACCTTAAGTTTGCTTTAAGTTTTGCGTTCGAAGTAGAGCATGAAAGGAAAATTCAATCATACTGGTAAGTCACCCTGTATAAACGAGGTGAGACTGGTTTTCGATCTGAAATTTTCCAATGAGATTGAACTCGATTTAAGATTTTTAGAGTGACAATTCCGAAGAGATTTCGGACGGGACGTCGGTATGAGGTGTGGCACCGTCTCGCAAAAACCGCGTTTCCGCGGTCGAGCCACGTTGGATTCCTTAATTCACTCAATTATCCGCACAAGGAATTATTCAAACGAGATCGAAAGCGTGTAAAAAAGCGAATCGACCGCGATTAAATTAAAAGGAAGAAGTCATTCGGTACTTATTGAATTACCGAATGGCCTTTTAGAGAAGATCGCAATGCCATTCGATTCAAGGAACGACAATCCCGCGCTGTTATTTCGCTCGTAGCCGGCAAGAAAATAAGTCTTGGGTCGTATGTCCATTTCCATATCGGCCAAAGTGGTTTTCACCGAAACAATAAGCTCTTTGGTCAAGGAATTTAATGACCTACCTCAAGCGACTTCACGTTCGCGTGCTACTTACATCATTGTCAAGGATAATGTCCGTGAATTTCGCTTGAAATCGACGCCAAATGAGATATATAAAGCGATTAGCGAATAGAAACACGCCACGCACTCAACTTTACCGACCATTCTGAGCCATCAAGGAAGATCTTACTTTTTTCTCGATCGTCGAATGGGACAGAACCTCCAGATATTACCAACACATGTACGATACCTTTAGAGCACCACAAGAAACAAACAACGTACACCTTTTAAAGGCCCTTTTCTTCATATCAATACACCATGAAGGTCCACCAGTCAAGCAGTCGAGTTCTGACAGCTGTTCAAAGTATCAGAGTGTGTTACTGTTGGGTAGAATTTTAATTAACCAACTGAAGTGTGGTTCAATTATTTAAGTTTAATTTTTCGAAATATGATCTTCCGAGTAAAAATAAAAGTAAGGCTAGTGGACTGTATACGTATATGAAATTAATTGAAACCCAACACAAATGAAAGGATAAATGTACTCAAAATAACAGAAGAAATATGTTACCTATATCAGCAAATCAGGATCCTGTCGATGACTCCTATTCCAATATAAAGATTGCTCGAGCTCGACAAACGAATATGGAATGAAGCTGACGTGAAAATCCGTTGCTAAAAATGTCAAATTATGTACACTTATCCTTGTGGTATTATAAAATAACCACGCCACTAGTAACAGTCTTTTTGTTCGAAATAATTCGCACAAATGAAAGTATCTAAATGAGAGTAATATTCGATCAAATCGAAATCACTAAAACTGTGAAGGTGTGAAGCACAGGAAAAACTGAAATTCACGAATGATAGCGAAAAATAAGCAATCAATGGAAACAGAATTATTCACGAAGTCAATCAGTGAATTGAATGAAATATGAAAATGAAACAAATATACGACATATGTGCTCCACAGCTGACGCGGATTCTTTTCACACCTGAACAATGACAACTCCATATGGGAATTCCCCAGTATGGGAAAAAATCAATTTAAAAGGAATAAGAATTTTGAAAATTCGGAATAATTAATTTGAGGTATGGGACCTGGTACACGTCCGAGCTCGCGAGCTCCCTTCGAAAATTGGGCTTTTTATTTCCATTATATCTCAGTTCGTATGCGGCGTAGACCAACAATTTTTTTTTAATTTAAAGCTTAATCATTTCTCTAGAATGTGTATCAATCGCTTTTCTGTTTTTATTCGTATATCAGGAAGAAAAACGTGGTGAGCTGTAATTTCGTGAAAATCTGGACAAACGATTTTATTTCCATGATATCTCTGTCAATTTTCGGGATAAAAGTATGTATGAAATTGTCAGTTCACATGCGAAATAATATTTTTCAGAATATGTATTGATCAGTTATTTTGTTTATTGCCCCCTCAATTTTTAAATGAATTATAAAGTAGGAACTTGATTGGTCATATTTTCAACCAGGTTTTTTCCTAATATACGCAGAAAAACGGAAAAGCGAATACACATGCCCCAAAATATTATTCCGCATGTATACTGAAAATTTCATACATTTATCCCAAAATTGACGGAGATATCATGGAAATAAAATCGTTTGTCCAGATTTTCATGAAATTACAGCTCACCAGGTTTTTTTCCGAATATACGAAGAAAAACAGAAAAACGAGTAAAACACATTTTAGAAAAATGATTAAGCTTCAATTTAAAGAAAAAATTGTTGGCCTATGCCGGATACGAACTGAGATATCATGGAAATGGAAAGCCCAATTTTTGAAGGGAGCTCGCGAGCTCGGACGTGTACCAGGCCCCCTTAAGTTTTCACCAAATTTCGTCAGGATCTTTTCTCATGAAGTTTTTTCAGTCTTCTTGTCTTTTCTTAGAGCATTCACAAGAACCTACTCCTGTTCAGAATTTAAAGCCCACCGCATTTTCTCTTGGGAATGAGTGATATCGCGAGACATTCCTTCCGACTTATCTGACTCATATCCCCGATTCAGTCCCGATTACGCCCGAATCTCGTACCCAATAATAGGCCGTTAATAAATCCCGAAAAAGATCCCATCGACTTTCTTTTATAGGGCGCCTAGAAATAGGCTCATCCAATAAATCTCATTGATCATTTATTCGGGGCCGAAAGTTGTGACAACAATGCCAGAACTGTCGTATTGTTTACCTGTTGTAAACAGCCTCTAACAATATCCTGTGGCTTGTAAGGGCGGAAGGTTACCTAATTTATAACCCCCCTGTGCCCCATTCACTGACTACGGCCGTCTGCTCCCTCGTTAGGTCGGCATGATTCTTCAATTCTTTCTTCGGTTTGCTTCTTTTGGTGTGTTTGAAGAGGAATGCCATAGGTGTGACTACAGGAAAAAACGCATCCTGTTACATTTGGAAGGGGGCTTTTATGAGGGTAGGTCGATAATGGGATCCATAACTGATATAAAACAGAACCCATATACCTTTTGAAAAAACAATTATGAAAGCAATATCTTGAGGAAAAAAATTAAATAATGTTTCAATAATTCGAAAACAAAAATGAAGGGGTCAACCTGTATTTCATTGAATGAAGAGAGTAGTTGTATAGAATATGAAGTAGACTGCTGAAGGATTTTGTTTATTGGTGAAGCCCATCTTTGACTTTATTCGATTAAGGTATTGTTGACGAACATTGCTCTTGTTACTTGCTATTTCCACCATAATCTGATACAAGTGATAGAGGATTTTTGGTTATGAATAGATCACCTAAGGCTTAGAAGAGGTCGAAATAGTTTAGGACGAAGTCTTGAAAATACTTCGATTTTTATTGACAGTTTCTATAAGGGAAACAATGCAACAGTCATTGATGGAAATTTCTTGTAGAATGTGAAGGTATCAGGTATCCAACCTTTTATACTGGGCATTCCCAAAAACGTTCAATAAAAGTTACGATATTGAATATGGGGATTTGTTCAGTGAAAGAAAAACTCTGAATTTTGATCAGCAAAGTTTTGTCTAGTTACAAGTAATCCTCATACTGATGAATAATCCAATCAAACATGTAAGACCTTAAAGCACTTATGTTCTTGTTCGAAAAGGTGGACTAGTGTGACCTTGTTTCGAGGGAGAATGAAAAGTCGTCGAAAAACCGTTTTGTCGTACTTTCGACTTTCAACAACCCAAAAGATCGAGAAGCTAGAAAAGCCGACCCAAACAATGAATAAAGCAGAACCTCCGTCTCAGATGGTCCTCGGAATGCCGTAGCGGTGCCCTTTGGTCCTTATATGTGTACCTATTCATTTTGAGGCAATATATTTAAAATAGACTAATGGATAGATGTGTACACAGTCAGTGTTTGCCCATTTAGGAGATCTGACGCAGGTATTGTGAGGGCCACCCTGTGGATAGCACCGGCACAATGCTTTGCGGCTTTTCCCTTTATTTTCAAAGCAGTGTAAACTATAGTTATCTTCCGGTTTCGATATGACTTTTGATCGTTGTGAAGAGACGATTGTTCTTTTGTTACCGCGTTAACTCGGGACATAAACAGATCTTGGGTTAAAGACCAAGCCGATATGGTATAGAATTTGGTAATTGGTTTTTGCAGTACTGAATGAATCCGGTCGATTCCTATCCCAGATTTTTGTGTGCTGCAAACAAAATTACTCAATTGGAATTGTGGCTTTTTCTTTCCAGAAATAGAAAAGTCGCAATTTCAATTTCACGCCTCTACCTTCAAACTGTCCATTCTTCACTATCAATAATTGGAAAAGTTAAAAAGTTAACGTTCAATTGCATCGTTGTTATCCACACACAGGTACGATAACTGTATGATATCGAGAAAACATATAAATCATGAAAGCTCATGAAGGTTTATCTCTATATTTGTTAAATCAAGCGTTACCACGTGAGCAATTAATTTACTGCGTGAGGTAATAACTGCCATTTGTTGAATTTATGGCAAAATGGTTCATTAATTGATTTATTATCTCGTTTTGTTTCATTCTCATAGAAATGATACCATTTATTATGCATTTCAAAGGCTTTTATCTTCATCTGCGATAATTCATTTTATTGAATAGTTAACTTTGTCGTTTTTCTTTATTTTACGAACAGGAAGAAAGTTACATTGTATTTCTACAAATATGCATGGTAGTTCAACTGATTCAATTTTTTGAAACATGGCTAAATGCAAAGATTATAGAGTACAAAGATAGGAAACGCCCTCATATCTCTCGTACTAAAAACCGACTACGTTTTATGCATATATATATCGGGACTTTTTACTCACGAGATGGCGTTTTCATTACAGATTACAGTGACTGTAGTTTTTTTCATTACAGATTACTGTTACTGGAAAGAGCGCGAAATTTGAATACCACCATAAGTAATAATTTTGATTTCCACCTATCGAGCCCAGACAATAATATACAGGGTGACACAACAAAAGCAGGGCTTCTGTTCTGCTCAGGATTATATTTTTGATCTACATATTAATTCAATTGATACTAATTAAACACACCAAATAGATTTGCTTACATATTTTTATTTCAAAATATACATACAATTTTAAATTGGAATACATGTCAAAAATATCTTTACATCTGAGTTACAGAATTATTAGAACATATTTTTTACAGAATATTCAAAATCACAATTTAAAAAACATCTTGTAGAGGTGTAAAACTTGTATAAGGACTAATCACATCCCATTCAGACGCCATGCTGCGATCTAAATCCTCTCGCCCAGAAAACTCTATCCATTTCAGAGCACTGAAAATTAATGCAATGAATAACAGAGTTACCCCTTTCGAGTTTCAATACTTACATTTCCATTTTCTTCGGTAATTTAAAGAAGGATAATTTCGGATTATTCCTTTTATTATTAGTACACTGCCATGCACCATGCTCCGGATGGCATCTTGTCTTCAAATATTTAACAACCGAAACACAGGAACGAATACCAATAAGCACGAATCAAACTAAATTATAACGAAAACACAAATATTAAACGAAAACTCAATTAAACTTAAACTTAACGAATACAACTATTAATTATTCTTTGTAGATCTAATCTAAACGAACTCAACTGGAGAATAATCTAAATTTGATTTGAATTTGTCTGTTTGAATTGTACCCATAGAACTTATAGTACATGGAATGCTATTACCAGATCAAAAAGTGGGTAAACATCTCAAGTTGGAGGAATACCGAAATTTCCATGTTCCCATGGATACGACCTGTCACACCGAACAGAAACACAGAAATGTTTGCCGAAATGCCAAGTGAATTGGATCTTGACGATTAAATTCATAGTATTTCTGTGTTTCTATTCTGTATGACAAGTCGTAACCATGGGAACATGGAAACTTCAGTATTCCTCCAACTGGAGATGTTTATCCACTTTTTTAAGCTGAGCAGCAAGGCTAATGGCATTCCATGTACTATAAGTTCTATGATTGTACCATATGTGGAACCATGGTAACAGTCACTTCTCTTAGCCACCTATTATCTATCTCAGGACTTTCTTCTCACCAGACGGCGCTCACGTCAATGTTGTCGCTTCGTTTCCAATCTTCCTTCTCTATAATCTTTGGGCTAAATGATGTTAGTGTGATAGTCCGTAAATTATTTGCCATACATTAGAGAAAAATCTGCATTTCTGAGAGTTTTTGACAATTATTTGTGTATCTACAGTATAAACACGATACTTCTTTATAGAATCGAAAATACTGTACCCATTACATGATTTTGGTCAGACTTGAAAGTAGGTAATAAATAAATAAAACAGAAAAAATTGAGCAATTTTAGCTATAGAGGGTTTTCCGATGAAAGGTGTTATTTTGAATAGCCCCTCTTTCGGTAGATGTTATTTTTGAAGCTGTCATTTTTTGACAGGACAAGTGGTGAAAAATTGGCAGAGACGGTTCGTAAAACTCGAAACTCTGATGTTGGGACAAGTTAGTGATGTGAAGAATAAAACCCTTTGCACTTCGCTGAAGAACAGCCGAGAATATTGCTGCTGTAGCCGAAAGTGTTCCTTGGAAAAAGGCATTCCACAAACATCATTACACCGTATTTTGCATAAAGATTTGGGTCTTAAGGCTTATAAAGTTCGGTTAACACAAGAATTCCTCTTTATATTAAAAAAATGGCACTTTTCTTTGAATGTCAAAATAACAACACCTCTTATTGGAAAACCGTTTAGTTTAATGAAAAAAACCTCAGTGGTTGTGATTCCCTGTAGAATGGACCCAGTTAAAATGGTTGTTCTGGCTGAGACCATCACGAAAAAAAAAGTAGTAAAGGATAAGGAGCCCGTTCAGGCTCGCTGAGATCATAATGCCTGACACGTTTTGATTAAATATTTATGATACCGGTTTATATGAAGTGAAGACCGAGGGACCAATGAGTTATGATTCGTTGGCCTGTGTTGATGTTTTGACAAACCATTGAAAGATGGCCGATCATTGAATGAACAACCTGTCACATCGATTGTACACATTTCTTACAATATGAACGCCTTTTTTAAGCTCGTACAGTTGAGACTTAAAATTCGTGAATCACTTTCGTATTCAAGTTTGGAATGGGGACACCCTGTATGAACGAAAGTGCAGACAGAGACCTGAAAAGCGCATCCATCAATACGTCAATTTTTCGTCCAATTGAACCGTTAAAATTGTTATGATTGGACCCTTGCTTTCGCAACAACACAAAAGTTTTGGTACACGGTTAAGTGGTTGAGCAATTTACAGATGAGGATTACACGGACGGATTTCTGAAGAACCTTTTTGGATTAGTTTAACCCCGAGTCAGCTGAAATTTAATAGAAAAAGTGGTTTTCGTTTATCGTTTTAATCACGCTTGAAAAAAGATATTCTGCGATTCTTTTCGCCCTCGCTGTGGCTCTAAGGCTTGTTAAAGGTAACCGATTTGGGAAGGAGCACTTTTGAAGCCTTATTATAACAGTAGCGTCGGGAAATTTACGACGTATTTAAAAAGTGACAACAAAGGATGTTGCACCTATGTAAGTCGACAGGTACTAGGAATTTTTTCGATTGTTTAAATGGATTACTTTTTTCGCTGGCAAAAGCTGACTTCCACATCGGTAACTCTCCCATACGGAATCATTCTTGCTCAACTCTACCCAAAATTATTACAATTTTGGAGTCTCAATCGTATTCAAATGGTACTTTACTGATGTTTCGAACCTCTACAGACTTATTCCAGGTCTTTGGCCAATATTCTCTATGATGATCAGAAAAATGCTCGTAGCTTTTAGTGCTTCAAAAAAACCTTTCTGAAGAAACGTTTTTCAGTCTGATTTTGACGAAACAATTTTACAGGGTACTCAAAAAACATGCCGAATTATTTTTCGAGTTTTCATCAAATTTTCCTCAGAACCCATATCTTATCCAATTATGATTCTATTCAGTATCTTTCTGTCGAGATTCAGCACATCTACAGTGTACAGAAGTTCATTAATGAGCCTTTGAGTTTTTTAATAAAGCTTCTAAAATCTTTTGATTAAGATTCTTCTCGATTAATATTTCAATACGATTAAAAAGGTAAACTATATTTTAAATATGGTTTTCGTTTTCGTACAACACTCAGACATAAAATTCTCTCTCTCGTACAAGGACAAGAAGGGACTTGCATCTCAACTTACACAACAGATGCCCAAGATTCTTACCAAGGTGGAAGAACTCAAAACTAATCAAACATTCGTTTGTGCTCGCAATTCGATACAAGCGTATTTTCCTTATGACGTTTTTATCTCGATTCTTCTTCCTATACCCCGAGGATTTCAATGGGACACCCCGAACCTATTCAGGTGACAAAGAGACAACTGGGACGAATCGAGCGCCTTTTCATTTATCTACACAGTGACACTCCATACTTCCTTTTCCATTTGCACACCCGAAAATTGATTTCACGTGCTTCAGTAAGGATTTGAATGGCTATTTTGACAGGGTACAAAATATTGTGATGTCGGACAATATAAACAACTGGCGGGGAGCGCGTTTAGGCCCTGTAAAACCATTCTTCTGGATCGAAAATGAGAGATTGTAAAACTACCGGATTCGCAGAAACTACTGTTCTTGGATCATATCACAAAAAATCCGGCTACCGTTGATAATTCAGGAACAAAAGGCCTTTCTTTTCATCATCGCGCCATGATATTGTGTTGAGAAGTCTATTGCAGACGTAATTGATGATTTAAGAGCACAAGTTATGCACTGATGTTGATTACTTTTTTCAAACTTCAACACCTTGTATTTTCTCAGGGGTATATTTTTAGACAATAATTTATAGTACAAACAATTATTATTTTTTCATGTAGAATCGCCTGATAAACTCTGAATATGTCATTAAGGTCGCCCTGTAAAAGCGCCGTAAGCACGCTGAGTACTTTCGATGTTTGAAATATTGATATCTCAGAAATGGTGAATGGTCGAAAAAAAGTATCACAACATTTTTTGTAGATCATTTGATGATCTACAATTTTTGTTTCGGCTATTTTTATAATAACACTCATCGTTCACGAGAAAAATTCAAAAAACCGATGTCGGCGACTATTGATCTTGAATAAATTTTGTATCGCACAGCTGTATGCTGATTATTGTCAACTAACCACTTTTTTCTGTCGCCTAAAAAAACCTAAAACTGAACAAACCAGATTCCTCAGATAAGAAGACAAAGGTCGTTTTATTAGAACTATGCCGAAACACTCAAAAATTACAGGTTTTGCCATTTCGGTACCTCACGGGTATATGACGGAAATAAAGTCCCTGGCAAATCATCATTCATCACGTTCACACCTGTAAATACCGGATGTCATAATTCCAAATCATCGTCGTCTGCAGGATCTTCACTGAAGAAGGCTCGTTCTTATCTCTTTGCTCGAAGATTACGGTACCGAGTGTTGTCATAAACAGATTAGAAGGAAATGGGGTACCAGCCATTTATTGGGCTTCCTCGCTGATAAAGGGGGGTCATTGTAAAATTGTAATTTCAGTTACAACTCCCTTTTTATACCTACAAGGTGTGAAATCTACAAATGTTTCGAATTTGATAATGAACATCTTAGAGTGACCTTTATTGACGGATTTTTGCATTTTTTCAGCGTTGCAAAGAAAAACTGAACACGTTAGCAATTTCTGTGATGAACCAGTGGCCTGGGGTCCATCTGGTGGTGACTGAAGGGTGGGACGAAGAAGGATATCACACTCCAGATTCCCTACACTACGAAGGGAGAGCTGTGGATCTTACGACGTCCGACAAGGATCGTTCAAAATACGGCATGTTGGCTAGATTGGCTGTCGAAGCAGGCTTTGACTGGGTGTACTACGAAAGTAGGGCCCACATACACTGTTCTGTCAAGTCAGGTGAGTTGAAAAAGTCCATATGGATTCACTAAGGAGTTGGAGGAATACCTTGGGTTTTCGCTATTTTAGCGGTTGTGTCATGATACTCTGAATGTGGCAGTCTTTATTTTGCCGAAAAGCATCAACAGTTGGCAATTCTGTTCAAATACGATCACTTCCGCGTGGAACACTCTGAAAGCTCAAAACTCGGCTAAAAATGAGATTCGGATCTCGAATGCCAAAACTACGTATTAGATCAAGATAAAAGTTCGCCTTTAGTAAGTAAGAAAGTAAGTAAATATTTATTTCACAAATTATAGCATACAACTATATAAAGATGAAACAAGTCAACATCATTCTAACCATCACAAGCCACAAAAGTACAGGTATTCACTAAAATTATAAGGTTCAAAATCAATCATAAATTTATTGACCTCTTTCTTAAAACTATTGAACTCTTTAATATTCTGGAGCTTTCTTGGAAGCGTATTGAACACTTTTATTCCCATATATAGAGGATGTCTTTCATAACTTGTAAGGGAATGCCTAGGATAAAACCACTGGAATATGTGTCTAGTATTATTGACATTTTTACAACTCATGTAATAGTTCTTATGTTTATGGAAAAATAACATTTAGATAGAGAACTAGTAGAGCCCCTAAATCTACCTATTCAGAGGCCGTTATACTTTGGCCGACGTAAACGATTCTCCATTCAAAAAGTGCCTTTCATTTTTCCAAGTTCACGCCCTCAATTTTCCACCTAAATGCTTGATTTTTTTTTATTCTCCTGGAATTTCAGACATTTCTCTGCGATTCCACACTTCCTGGAAGTCTTTTTAGTATTTCCATCATTTGTTGCATCAATTAAGTGCCTATCCGAATGGAATTTTTTCAAAATATAGAAAAATTGATTGTTCGAGGGCACTCCAATGAATTTTCGAAAAAAAATGGACGAACAGCCGCCGAAAAACGATTAGGAAGTCAGTTTTCATAGACTCACAAATTCAACCCGATTTTTTCATGCGAAAAAATAATTTTTTCAAAAAGAAGAAATCAGAATGCTCTCAAGATATCCTTTAACTTCAATTTAAAAAAAAAATCAAGCATTCAGGTGAAAGATTGAGGGCGTGAACTTGGAAAAATGAAAGGCACTTTTTGAATGGAGAATCGGTGCCGTAGCCGATTTTTTCATGCAAAAAAATAATTGACATCCTTCAACTTCAATTTGAAAAAAATCTAGCTCTCAGGTGAAAAATTGAGGGCGTGAACTTGGAAAAGTGACAGGCACTTTTTGAATGGAGAATCGGTGCCATAGCTGTGGGCCAGAGTATAACGGCCCCTCAAGTAATTATTCTCATCGGTAGATCTCTGCAAATCGGGTAATTTTATAGGCGAAATGTCCAATCAAAGTTTGATAAATTTTCCTGAAGAAATGGGAAAGATTGGGAAAATATGAATCCGAAGCAATTTTGCATTGACCTCTCCTCTTTCGATCCGTATATTTACATCACGGCTAGGATATCGGTGAAAACAGTTTTATCTAGTTTGAAATTGACCTTTTTGCCGGATTTTTCGTGATTTTCGCGAATTTTTTTGAAAATCGAAAAATTATGGAAAATATGAATACCTACCAAGCTATTTTGCATTGACTTTTCCTCTTTCGATCCGTGTATTTAGTATTTACATCACGGCCAGGATCTCTGTGAAAAAAGTTTTATCGAGTTTAAAATGGCCTATTTTGTCGGATTTTTTCTCGATTTTCGCGAATTTTTTAAAAATACTTCTACTTCGCTTAGAATATCGAAATTTCACCCTCGTATGAATCGATTATTCGTATAAAAATTTCCTCACCGTATCGCAGCTTTGCTGCGATTTTAAAATTCTTCTGGACCTACTTTTCGACAGATTCTCTCGGGCCGGTCCACCGAGTTACCATTTTAGTATAGTATAGAAGTATAGAATGACGTATTCAAGCTACACGAAACATTTTTCAAGATCGCGATGCCACAATCTCATAAATTTTCAACAACTTATCTAGAAAGAATGCCATTATTCCTTCTGCTAAAGATGCGTGATCATATATAGGGTTTCTTTGACAGTTGTTGGTAATTTTCTACAGTTGTTGTCAATTTTCTGATAGTTGTTGTGAGTTTTCTGACAGCTATTGTCAATTTTCCGACAGCTGTTGTAAATTTTTGACAGTTGTCGAAACTTTTCGTTTGAATTCTGGCGATCGGACTAGATGGGTTTCCGCTTAGGTGGAGAAGCTCCTTGGGGGAATTCCAGGAAGACCTCTCGAAAACCGCATAATTAGTATAAATTCAACATTAAGCGTCACCTTGTCGATGTTTCGAGAACACCGAAGGGACCGACCGCTTTTAAAAAAGAGTCGGAGGGGAAAGTTCCTTGGCGTTATCCGTCGGAGCACAGATAAAACGGCCTACTAAAGTTAATTTGAAGCTATAAAACTAGCAGCAAATGTCACGAGAGATAAGATCGGAGATGTATCGCTTTCGGAGAGCTCTCTACGGCGTGTTTGTCCGGGCCCGGGCGTCCGAAATAACAAATGACCGGCCGGGTCGGATTTGATGATAATACGGTGCAACTCGGTGAGATTGGGTGCCGTTTCGAAATTAAATATCCTGGTAAAAGATTAACCTTACATTTATACCAAAACCGGTTCGGCTCACCATCACGATGCGCTCTTCCTTTTGGCGAACGAGAACCGTCTCTACCTACTTTAATTTTACGAAGATGTGTTTCGGATCGTCATATCCGATGTTCGATGAGTCTTCACACTTTGCTTTCTTCACGTCGGACCTTATTAACATGGCGGCCGAGTCGCCATTCGCCGGACACTCGAGATGCCTCTCAACGATCACGATTACCCACTCAAATCGGGATATTCGAGTCAGAATTCGAACACATTTTGGAAAATAAATCTGTCTATCAATATTATCGAAAAAACACGAATTCGGCGTCTTTTTTTTTTCGGAAAAATCCAAATTTATTACCAGAAAAAAAAATCAAAATAGCTTTGATAATGGTTCAGTAATTAAAGATATGAGAGGAAAATTGCTTTCAAAAAGAGCAAAATTCTGAAAAAGTGTTTCTTTATTTGAAGCGAGAAATCTATAGTTTCTCCCTTTCTGTCTCACTCTATAATCTGTGAAAGCTAGATGAGCCTATGAAGGACCACGTTTTTGCAAAATGTTATAAACATTTGAAAACTAATTATATTAATTTATAATAGCGTTCAGTTCACAAAAAAATACATCTTTTTATTCTTTTTGAGATGATTAATGGTGAAAATCGATTTTTCTATTTCTCATCCAAGTGTAATAATTTCCACAAATAAACCGTGTTATTTTCAATGTTAGCTATTCGTTTATACATACAGAGTGAAACAGCCAAATGGAATAAATTCGATAACGAATAAATGAGGGCGTGCTGGGAAAAACGCTCGGACACGTCGATTTGTAATTTTGAATGCGCATATTTTTCAAGAAAATAAAATTATATAGGGTGTTCCATGCGACCGTGGCCAATACCAACTTTCTTATTTCAAATGCAACCCCCTGTATATTATTTATTTTTCGATTCTTCAGAAAATTTTAGACATAATTCATGTACAATGTCCTATACCTATCTTTAACTATTTCGGAAGTATCAAGTGTTTTCAGATTTAATGCAAAAATCAATGTTTTAAATAAAAATTATTTTATTTCCCAAATTCGATACATTACACTCAATACTTATTTCCCATTTACCTCTTGATGTGAAGAAAGTAAGCAAAAACGCCTGAAATGTTGAGTAGCGTTAAAAGACAATTCTACACCAGATTAGCATGTTGCCAAGACGTTCGCGGCGAGCATTTTGAACATTTCCTACATTGACGTTAATGTTTTTTTTGTTTTCTTTTAATAATTAAGAAATAATCAGTATTACTTATTAGGTTTTAAGTGTAACGTACCGAATTTGGGAAATAAAATAATTTTTATTTAAAACGTTGATTTTTGCAATAAATTTGAAAACACTTGATACTTCCGAAATAGTTAAAGATAGGTATAGGACATTATGCATGAATTACGTCTAGAATTTTCTGAAGAATCCAAAAAATAAATAATATACAGGGGGTTGCATTTGAAATAAGAAAGTTAGTATTGGCAACAGTTACATGGAACACCCTATATAATATTATATTCTTGAAAAATATGCGCATTTAAAATTACAAATCGACGTGTCCGAGCGTTTTTCCCAACACGCTCCCATTCATTCGTTATCGAATTTATTCCATTTGGCTGTTACACTCTGTATTTTTATTCATTGGAATTCAGTTACTTTTTAACTACGTTGATGTGCTCATTGAAATGAAAAATCAATGTCTTTTGAGTCTCTGTATGAACTATTAAAATTTGTTAATGTCAAAAAGGTATGTTTATGCATATTTGTAAGAAAACGAAGTATAATTTCTTATAATTCTTTATTCACAAAAAACAATTATAATCACGAGATATTATGAATAATTTTATCGTCTGTGAATTCAATTAGAAAGGAATAAGATTTTAGCGGCATGCAGATAATTTTTTGAAATTCCGTAAATTTCTCAATAATCACAAGATAATACAAATCATTCAATTTTTCAGTCGAGCCTTGAGCATAATTGACACAGCAATATTTATCTGAGACTATAGGCCTTGTAAAGTCTTTCAAGTAACTTTTATTCTATTATTTTATTTAATACATAATTGATTTTATCCTCAAATAAAACAATGATAATATATTTGTATATCCCAGTTGTATGGACAAAATGACTCAACTTTGTTAAAAAGATTTTTATAAAGTAATTGAAAACAAAAAATTAGGTGGCTTTATGGCATTATGGTTCAGCCTTGCCATAACATTACGATGTACAATAAAACTTGTGGCCACTTAGTTGACGCTTAATTCAAAACTGAAACATCTCCTTCATGAAATATACGAAAACCTTAAAAAATATCATTATCCAATATTCCAACTTTGACTTCCTAAACAATCTATCATGGAAATATAAATTGTACGGTGATTCACGTAACTCAAGAAACAATGCAAAAGTTATTGACGATTGTTCCTTTGATGGTTGCACCGGTATTTATTTGTTCAAATGACTTTCAAAATCCATTCATTCAATTTCCTTATGGGTTATTATTCACTTAGAAACGATAATATTGTTGTTATGCAAGCGATAATTCAATTATGGATATTTTAGTGTTAACTGTTAAAAGGCTAAATAATATTTGATTTTCATTAAAGATTACATAAGTTGGAAAATAGAATGTAATCACTGCGGTCAGAAAATCTATAAATTAAGAAATTTTATCAGTTCCCTGAAGCTTATTGAAAGATATTCTGTTCAGAGGATTTTATGAGTTAGGTATTCTACAGGATGGCCCATCAGTTGACGTCTAAAGCGGTAATTTAAATTCCTTATATCGTGAAGAAGCCAAATCGATTTTCAATAGAGGCCATAAGATTTTCGGAAAATACTTTTTGAAAATGAAGCCTACTTAAAGGCTGGACTTCCGAGGGATCTTTGACGATCTTTTTTGTGTTCAGGTACTCAGATATCAGATAAATCCAACAGATCGAAGACCCGTCCCCAGTCTTTTTGGCAGACGAATCAAAGTATCTAAATAAATTCTCGTCATAACATCAGCCTTATCTTCTTGGAGTGGATATTAATTTACAAGTCAATAGAAACCGAACCAATCTACATAACAAAAACAAAGTGAAGAACCACTCCTTTCAGATGGTTGAAGATTTTATCGATCATATTTATGGTGACAGTTTAGCTGATTGTCGACTTTTTTCAGCGGACGGCTACCATGGCCGACGTCCGCAGACCCATTGTGCGACATAGGTCAACCCATTTTATATTTGCTGTTTATGGAATTAACGTCAGAGATTCCTGATTAGATCGATTTCGTTTCGAAACGCGAGTCCTGTTTGGCGACTCGGGCAAGAATACGGAACCACTTTTTCCGATAGGTCTCAAACTGAAACGGATCACGTATACATTCAAAATTGACTCGTTATTATTTAATTTTGGACCAAGTATAGTCCTCTGGGGAACTCCGCCCTCTGCCATACTGAAAACACATGTTTTAAGTCTTAACTAACAAAACGTTCTCACGGTACTTGCAGCATTATTTAACAATGAATAAAGACCAAAATATTGTCGTCATCTGTGAAGACTTTATTTAAGTTGCAACTTTACAGATCTACTCGGTTGATCTTGGATCACGTACGCAAAAGGTGTTGGCAAATTTCAAATAAACATCGATTGAGAGTGACTTCATCACCCTTTTCAAGCTTGACGATTTTCTGAATAAACATCTCAAGAAGTTTTCGGCGAACATTCCTAATCTAGTCTCAGGTGCACGATCGCCGGTTGTTTTGGGGCTTTTGTAAAGCGATTACAACGGTTCAGGTCCGAACCTGGAATAGCTGGTGTTTGTTTAACTGCATTTCTGTCAATATTCTGTTTGTAGATACAGGCAGAGTTATTGTATTCATAGTTTTCCTCTTTTCGGTGTTACAGAAAAGATGGGACGGTTTGCGATCTGTCTTTGACTTACTTATTGACGTATTTCCTGATGACAGTTTATGCTGTTTACAGTGTTTACACATAGTGTTCCAATTAAGAAAAAAAAGCTTTCAAATAGCCAGAAAGTATTATTTTCATTTGGTTCTAGCGAATTATTAAAAAATAATCCTCATATTTCTGTCAGTGTTCTCAGAGACCCATTTTCTGACCAACCTTTCTCTTTGCAGAGTCCTCTCAAGCCGCCAAATATGGCGGATGCTTCACGGCCGAAACTACGGTCCAGACCTCCGATGGCGCCACCAAGAAGCTGCAAGACCTCAAGATCGGCGAGAAGGTCCTCGCAGTGGACCCCTCCACCTTCCAGTTGACCTACAGCGAGGTCCTCCTGTTCCTCCACTACAACCCTTACGAAACCCGACAGTTCGTCAAGGTGTCCTTGAAATCGGGGAAGTCGTTGACGATCACCCCCACCCATTTAGTGCTTTCCGGTAGTTTGAAATCTAACAGGATAGTTTATGCAGGCGATCTGAAATCTAGTGATATACTTTTAACGAGTGACTCAAAAAATGGACTTCGAGAAGATGTTATAGTTGAAATTGAACAAGTTATGAGGAAAGGTGTGTATGCCCCTTTGACTGATGCTGGGACAGTGGTGGTGAACGATGTCTTAGCTTCTTGTTACGCTGTTGTAAATAGTCAGGCTTTGGCGCATTTGGCTTACTGTCCCTTGCGGATTATTCATAACTTTGAAGAAAGTTTGAGTAGACTTTGGTCTTTGGTTAACCGGCCCATAACGGGCTGGAATAATACAGCGAGATCACTCAGTGACCCACCTGTTGGGGTGCATTGGTACGGTAAAATGTTGTACTCCCTTGTAGATTTTTTCTACCCCAAGATTCTGTACTGAGTGATATTGAACAAGCTCGAAAACGACAATTTTCCATCGAAGAACCTCTACTGATTCCTATTGAGTATATTGCGCACCCTATATTCCGGTTGTCCCACTAGTTTTTTTATAAACTTACGGATACAGATTTCATTAAAACGGTATTTCTAGAGTTTATGAAAACATTCAATTCTAGGCAGATATTTGATCGAATCTTGTCGTTTTTGAGAGTTCTCTGAAAATAATTGGGTGATAATTTTGTACGTAAGATTTCATCGAAAATGGCCAGTGATTTTGAGCGTGAATTTCGCTTGTTCTGTCATGAACGACAATTTTGAATTATTCGCGAACTTGAAACTTTCTAGTAACATGTATTTACTGTAATTTAATGTATATACCTTGTATAGTAAACTATTTGTGAAAATGTAAATTATTATTTATGAAATATATTAATATTTTCTATTTATGAATAAATATTTTATGAAGCATATGAGAATTGTTGATGATATATTACCCTTCCTATTCAATCGTTATTTATCTCTATTAGTTTTGCGAAAATCAGGGCACGCGAAGAATCAGTTGGTCTCAGAAAACGGGAATACAATAATAATGAAAAATAATAAAGAAATAAGCCAAATAAGGAAGTAATTGAAACTTTGGTGAAATGAAAATCAGTTAAGCCATCTGTACTCCAGATAATGAAGTATTCTGTTGCCATCTATTTTGTAGACATCGAAATAAAAAGCGTTGCAAGTAGTTTCCTACCTCTCCACTAGCTCTGTTGGAGAACTGACCTATAGATAGCGCATTCGTCTTCAAGAAAAAATTACAAGGAGATTCAGCGTTGGTAAGATCAGGAGCTCAGACCAAGTCCTTTGTCTAAGATCAGGAGAAAAAAATAAAAACGAGAAAAAAAAATTTTTTTTATTCGATTCATAAACTTTGAAAATTTATAGCGGTGTCTGTGGGCCAGCTACAGTGATCAAATTCTGGTGGAATATAGAGCTTTCATTCGTCTTCTGGAAAAAAATTGCAAAGAGATTCAGCGTTAGTAAGATCAGGAGAAAAAAATAAAAACGAGAAAAAAAATTTTTTTTATTCGATTCATAAACTTTGAAAATTTATAGCGGTGTCTGTGGGCCAGCTGCAGTGATCAAATTCTGGTGGAATATAGAGCTTGCATTCGTCTTCCGGAAAGAAAGTGCCAAAGAGATTCAGCGTTCGTAAGATCAGAAGAAAAAAATAAAAACGAGAAAAAAAAAATTTTTGATTCGATTCATAAACTTTGAAAATTTATAGCGGTGTCTGTGGGCCAGCTACAGTGATCAAATTGTGGTGGAATATAGAGCTTTCATTCGTCTTCTGGAAAAAAATTGCAAAGAGATTCAGCGTTCGTAAGATCAGGAGAAAAAAATAAAAACGAGAAAAAAAAATTTTTTTATTCGATTCATAAACTTTGAAAATTTATAGCGGTGTCTGTGGGCCAGCTACAGTGATCAAATTCTGGTGGAATATAGAGCTTTCATTCGTCTTCCGGAAAAAAAATTGCAAAGAGATTCAGCGTTCGTAAGATCAGGAGAAAAAAATAAAAACGAGAAAAAAACATGTTTTCATTCGATTCATAAACTTTGAAAATTTATAGCGGTGTCTGTGGGCCAGCTACAGTGATCAAATTCTGGTGGAATATAGAGCTTTCATTCGTCTTCTGGAAAGAAATTGCCAAAGAGATTCAGCGTTCGTAAGATCAGGAGAAAAAAATAAAAACGAGAAAAAAAAGTTTTTTATTCTATTCATAAACTTTGAAAATTTATAGCGGTGTCTGTGGGCCAGCTACAGTGATCAAATTCTGGTGGAATATAGAGCTTTCATTCCTCTTCTGGAAAAAAATTGCAAAGAGATTCAGCGTTCGTAAGATCAGGAGAAAAAAATAAAAATGAGAAAAAAAAAATTTTTTCGATTCATAAACTTTGAAAATTTATAGCGGTGTCTGTGGGCCAGCTACAGTGATCAAATTCTGGTGGAATATAGAGCTTTCATTTTTCTTCTGGAAAAAAATTGCAAAGAGATTCAGCGTTTGTAAGATCAGGAGAAAAAAATAAAAACGTGAAAAAAAAATTTTTTTATTCGATTCATAAACTTTGAAAATTTATAGCGGTATCTGTGAGCCAGCTACAGTGATCAAATTCCGATGGAATATAGAGCTTTCATTCGTCTTCCGGAAAAAAAATTGCAAAGAGATTCAGCGTTCGTAAGATCAGGAGAAAAAAATAAAAATGAGAAAAAAAATTTTTTTTCGATTCATAAACTTTGAAAATTTATAGCGGTGTCTGTGGGCCAGCTACAGTGATCAAATTCTGGTGGAATATAGAGCTTTCATTCGTCTTCCGGAAAAAAAATTGCAAAGAGATTCAGCGTTCGTAAGATCAGGAGAAAAAATTAAAACGAGAAAAAAACATTTTTTCATTCGATTCATAAACTTTGAAAATTTATAGCGGTGTCTGTGGGCCAGCTACAGTGATCAATTTCTGGTGGAATATAGAGCTTTCATTCGTCTTCTGGAAAAAAATTGCAAAGACATTCAGCGTTCGTAAGATCAGGAGAAAAAAATAAAAACGAGAAAAAAGAATTTTTTTATTCGATTCATAAACTTTGAAAATTTATAGCGGTGTCTGTGGGCCAGCTACAGTGATCAAATTCTGGTGGAATATAGAGCTTTCATTCGTCTTCTGGAAAAAATTGCAAAGAGATTCAGCGTTCGTAAGATCAGGAGAAAAAAATGAAAACGAAAAAAAAAAATTTTTTTTTTTGGTTCATAAACTTTGAAAATTTATAGCGGTGTCTGTGGGCCAGCTACAGTAATAAAATACTGGTGGAATATAGAGCTTTCATTCGTCTTCCGGAAAAAAAATTGCAAAGAGATTCAGCGTTCGTGAGATCAGGAGAAAAAAATAAAAACGAGAAAAAAACATTTTTTCATTCGATTCATAAACTTTGAAAATTTATAGCGGTGTCTGTGGGCCAGCTACAGTGATCAAATTCTGGTGAAATATAGAACTTTCATTCGTCTACCGCAAAAAAAATTGCAAAGAGATTCAGCGTTCGTAAGATCAGGAGAAAAAAATGAAAACGATAAAAAAACATTTTTTCATTCGATTCATAAACTTTGAAAATTTATAGCGGTGTCTGTGGGCCAGCTACAGTGATCAAATTCTGGTGGAATATAGAGCTTTCATTCGTCTTCTGGGAAAAAATTGCAAAGAGATTCAGCGTTCGTAAGATCAGGAGAAAAAAATAAAAACGAGAAAAAAGAATTTTTTTATTCGATTCATAAACTTTGAAAATTTATAGCGGTGTCTGTGGGCCAGCTACAGTGATCAAATTCTGGTGGAATATAGAGCTTTCATTCGTCTTCTGGAAAAAATTGCAAAGAGATTCAGCGTTCGTAAGATCAGGAGAAAAAAATGAAAACGAAAAAAAAAAATTTTTTTATTCGATTCATAAACTTTGAAAATTTATAGCGGTGTCTGTGGGCCAGCTACAGTGATCAAATTCCGGTGGAATATAGAGCTTTCATTCGTCTTCTGGAAAAAAAAATTGCAAAGAGATTCAGCGTTCGTAAGACCAGGAGAAAAAAATAAAAACGAGAAAAAAAAGTTTTTTATTCTATTCATAAACTTTGAAAATTTATAGCGGTGTCTGTGGGCCAGCTACAGTGATCAAATTCTGAGGGAATATAGAGCATTCATTCGTCTTCCGGAAAAAAAATTGCAAAGAGATTCAGCGTTCGTGGGATCAGAAGAAAAAAATAAAAACGAGAAAAAAAAATTTTTTTATTCGATTCATAAACTTTGAAAATTTATAGCGGTGTCTGTGGGCCAGCTACAGTGATCAAATTCCGGTGGAATATAGAGCTTTCATTCGTCTTCTGGAAAAAAATTGCAAAGAGATTCAGCGTTCGTAAGATCAGGAGAAAAAAATAAAAACGAGAAAAAAAAGTTTTTTATTCTATTCATAAACTTTGAAAATTTATAGCGGTGTCTGTGGGCCAGCTACAGTGATCAAATTCTGGTGGAATATAGAGCTTTCATTCCTCTTCTGGAGAAAAATTGCAAAGAGATTCAGCGTTCGTAAGATCAGGAGAAAAAAATAAAAATGAGAAAAAAATTTTTTTTTTCGATTCATAAACTTTGAAAATTTATAGCGGTGTCTGTGGGCCAGCTACAGTGATCAAATTCTGGTGGAATATAGAGCTTTCATTCGTCTTCCGGAAAAAAACTTGCAAAGAGATTCAGCGTTCGTGAGATCAGGAGAAAAAAAATAAAAACGAGAAAAAAACATTTTTTCATTCGATTCATAAACTTTGAAAATTTATAGCGGTGTCTGTGAGCCAGCTACAGTGATCAAATTCTGGTGGAATATAGAGTTTTCATTCGTCTTCCGGAAAAAAAATTGCAAAGAGATTCAGCGTTCGTAAGATCAGGAGAAAAAAATAAAAACGAGAAAAAAAAAATTTTTTTTTTGTTCATAAACTTTGAAAATTTATAGCGGTGTCCATGGGCCAGCTACAGTAATCAAATTCTGGTGGAATATAGAGCTTTCATTCGTCTTCTGGAAAAAAATTGCATTGAGATTCAGCGTGCGTAAGATCAGGAGAAAAAAATAAAAGCGAGAAAAAAAAATTTTTTTTTTTCGATTCATAAACTTTGAAAATTTATAGCGGTGTCTGTGGGCCAGCTACAGTGATCAAATTCTGGTGGAATATAGAGCTTTCATTTGTCTTCTGGAAAAAAATTGCAAAGTGATTCAGCGTTCGTAAGATCAGGAGAAAAAAATAAAAACGAGAAAAAAAATTTTTTTTATCGATTCATAAACTTTGAAAATTTATAGCGGTGTCTGTGGGCCAGCTACAGTGATCAAATTCTGGTGGAATATAGAACTTTCATTCGTCTTCTGGAAAAAAATTGCAAAGAGTTTCAGCGTTCGTAAGATCAGGCGAAAAAAATGAAAATGAGAAAAAAAAAATTTTTTTCGATTCATAAACTTTGAAAATTTATAGCGGTGTCTGTGGGCCAGCTACATTGATCAAATTCTGGTGGAATATAGAGCTTTCATTCGTCTTCCGGAAAAAAATTGCAAAGAGATTCAGCGTTCGTAAGATCAGGAGAAAAAAATAAAAACGAGAAAAAACATTTTTTCATTCGATTCATAAACTTTGAAAATTTATAGCGGTGTCTGTGGGCCAGCTACAGTGATCAAATTCTGGTGGAATATAGAGCTTTCATTCGTCTTCTGGAAAAAAATTGCAAAGAGATTCAGCGTTCGTAAGATCAGGAGAAAAAAATAAAAACGAGAAAAAAAAATTTTTTTTTGGTTCATAAACTTTGAAAATTTATAGCGGTGTCTGTGGGCCAGCTACAGTGATCAAATTCTGGTGGAATATAGAGCTTTCATTCGTCTTCCGGAAAAAAAATTGCAAAGAGATTCAGCGTTCGTAAGATCAGGAGAAAAAAATAAAAACGAGAAAAAAACATTTTTTCATTCGATTCATAAACTTTGAAAATTTATAGCGGTGTCTGTGGGCCAGCTACAGTGATCAAGTTCTGGTGGAATATAGAGCTTTCATTCGTCTTCTGGAAAAAAATTGCAAAGAGATTCGGCGTTCGTAAGATCAGGAGAAAAAAATAAAAACGAGAAAAAAAAATTTTTTTATTCGATTCATAAACTTTGAAAATTTATAGCGGTGTCTGTGGGCCAGCTACAGTGATCAAATTCCGGTGGAATATAGAGCTTGCATTCGTCTTCTGGAAAAAAAATTGCAAAGAGATTCAGCGTTCGTAAGATCAGGAGAAAAAAATAAAAACGAGAAAAAAAAGTTTTTTATTCTATTCATAAATTTTGAAAATTTATAGCGGTGTCTGTGGGCCAGCTACAGTGATCAAATTCTGGTGGAATATAGAGCTTTCATTCCTCTTCTGGAAAAAAATTGCAAAGAGATTCAGCGTTCGTAAGATCAGGAGAAAAAAATAAAAATGAGAAAAAAAAATTTTTTTTCGATTCATAAAATTTGAAAATTTATAGCGGTGTCTGTGGGCCAGCTACAGTGATAAAATTCTGGTGGAATATAGAGCTTTCATTCGTCTTCCGGAAAAAAACTTGCAAAGAGATTCAGCGTTCGTGAGATCCGGAGAAAAAAATAAAAACGAGAAAAAAACATTTTTTCATTCGATTCATAAACTTTGAAAATTTATAGCGGTGTCTGTGGGCCAGCTACAGTGATCAAATTCTGGTGGAATATAGAGCTTTCATTCGTCTTCTGGAAAGAAATTGCCAAAGAGATTCAGCGTTCGTAAGATCAGGAGAAAAAAATAAAAACGAGAAAAAAAAGTTTTTTATTCTATTCATAAACTTTGAAAATTTATAGCGGTGTCTGTGGGCCAGCTACAGTGATAAAATTCTGGTGGAATATAGAGCTTTCATTCGTCTTCCGGAAAAAAACTTGCAAAGAGATTCAGCGTTCGTGAGATCCGGAGAAAAAAATAAAAACGAGAAAAAAACATTTTTTCATTCGATTCATAAACTTTGAAAATTTATAGCGGTGTCTGTGGGCCAGCTACAGTGATCAAATTCTGGTGGAATATAGAGTTTTCATTCGTCTTCCGGAAAAAAAATTGCAAAGAGATTCAGCGTTCGTAAGATCAGGAGAAAAAAATAAAAACGAGAAAAAAAATTTTTTTTTTGGTTTATAAACTTTGAAAATTTATAGCGGTGTCCATGGGCCAGCTACAGTAATCAAATTCTGGTGGAATATAGAGCTTTCATTCGTCTTCTGGAAAAAATTGCATTGAGATTCAGCGTTCGTAAGATCAGGAGAAAAAAATAAAAATGAGAAAAAAAAAATTTTTTCGATTCATAAACTTTGAAAATTTATAGCGGTGTCTGTGGGCCAGCTACAGTGATCAAATTCTGGTGGAATATAGAGCTTTCATTCGTCTTCTGGAAAAAAATTGCAAAGAGATTCAGCGTTCGTAAGATCAGGAGAAAAAAATAAAAACGAGAAAAAAAATTTTTTTTATTCGATTCATGAACTTTGAAAATTTATAGCGGTGTCTGTGGGCCAGCTACAGTGATCAAATTCCGGTGGAATATAGAGCTTTTATTCGTCTTCTGGAAAAAAAATTGCAAAGAGATTCAGCGTTCGTAAGATCAGGAGAAAAAAATGAAAACGAAAAAAAAAAATTTTTTTATTCGATTCATAAACTTTGAAAATTTATAGCGGTGTCTGTGGGCCAGCTACAGTGATCAAATTCCGGTGGAATATAGAGCTTTCATTCGTCTTCTGGAAAAAAAAATTGCAAAGAGATTCAGCGTTCGTAAGACCAGGAGAAAAAAATAAAAACGAGAAAAAAAAGTTTTTTATTCTATTCATAAACTTTGAAAATTTATAGCGGTGTCTGTGGGCCAGCTACAGTGATCAAATTCTGAGGGAATATAGAGCATTCATTCGTCTTCCGGAAAAAAAATTTCAAAGAGATTCAGCGTTCGTGGGATCAGAAGAAAAAAATAAAAACGAGAAAAAAAAATTTTTTTATTCGATTCATAAACTTTGAAAATTTATAGCGGTGTCTGTGGGCCAGCTACAGTGATCAAATTCCGGTGGAATATAGAGCTTTCATTCGTCTTCTGGAAAAAAATTGCAAAGAGATTCAGCGTTCGTAAGATCAGGAGAAAAAAATAAAAACGAGAAAAAAAAGTTTTTTATTCTATTCATAAACTTTGAAAATTTATAGCGGTGTCTGTGGGCCAGCTACAGTGATCAAATTCTGGTGGAATATAGAGCTTTCATTCCTCTTCTGGAGAAAAGTTGCAAAGAGATTCAGCGTTCGTAAGATCAGGAGAAAAAAATAAAAATGAGAAAAAAATTTTTTTTTTCGATTCATAAACTTTGAAAATTTATAGCGGTGTCTGTGGGCCAGCTACAGTGATCAAATTCTGGTGGAATATAGAGCTTTCATTCGTCTTCCGGAAAAAAACTTGCAAAGAGATTCAGCGTTCGTGAGATCAGGAGAAAAAAAATAAATACGAGAAAAAAACATTTTTTCATTCGATTCATAAACTTTGAAAATTTATAGCGGTGTCTGTGAGCCAGCTACAGTGATCAAATTCTGGTGGAATATAGAGTTTTCATTCGTCTTCCGGAAAAAAAATTGCAAAGAGATTCAGCGTTCGTAAGATCAGGAGAAAAAAATAAAAACGAGAAAAAAAAAATTTTTTTTTTGTTCATAAATTTTGAAAATTTATAGCGGTGTCCATGGGCCAGCTACAGTAATCAAATTCTGGTGGAATATAGAGCTTTCATTCGTCTTCTGGAAAAAAATTGCATTGAGATTCAGCGTGCGTAAGATCAGGAGAAAAAAATAAAAGCGAGAAAAAAAAATTTTTTTTTTTCGATTCATAAACTTTGAAAATTTATAGCGGTGTCTGTGGGCCAGCTACAGTGATCAAATTCTGGTGGAATATAGAGCTTTCATTTGTCTTCTGGAAAAAAATTGCAAAGTGATTCAGCGTTCGTAAGATCAGGAGAAAAAAATAAAAACGAGAAAAAAATTTTTTTTTATCGATTCATAAACTTTGAAAATTTATAGCGGTGTCTGTGGGCCAGCTACAGTGATCAAATTCTGGTGGAATATAGAACTTTCATTCGTCTTCTGGAAAAAAATTGCAAAGAGTTTCAGCGTTCGTAAGATCAGGCGAAAAAAATGAAAATGAGAAAAAAAAAATTTTTTTCGATTCATAAACTTTGAAAATTTATAGCGGTGTCTGTGGGCCAGCTACATTGATCAAATTCTGGTGGAATATAGAGCTTTCATTCGTCTTCCGGAAAAAAATTGCAAAGAGATTCAGCGTTCGTAAGATCAGGAGAAAAAAATAAAAACGAGAAAAAACATTTTTTCATTCGATTCATAAACTTTGAAAATTTATAGCGGTGTCTGTGGGCCAGCTACAGTGATCAAATTCTGGTGGAATATAGAGCTTTCATTCGTCTTCTGGAAAAAAATTGCAAAGAGATTCAGCGTTCGTAAGATCAGGAGAAAAAAATAAAAACGAGAAAAAAAAATTTTTTTTTGGTTCATAAACTTTGAAAATTTATAGCGGTGTCTGTGGGCCAGCTACAGTGATCAAATTCTGGTGGAATATAGAGCTTTCATTCGTCTTCCGGAAAAAAAATTGCAAAGAGATTCAGCGTTCGTAAGATCAGGAGAAAAAAATAAAAACGAGAAAAAAACATTTTTTCATTCGATTCATAAACTTTGAAAATTTATAGCGGTGTCTGTGGGCCAGCTACAGTGATCAAGTTCTGGTGGAATATAGAGCTTTCATTCGTCTTCTGGAAAAAAATTGCAAAGAGATTCGGCGTTCGTAAGATCAGGAGAAAAAAATAAAAACGAGAAAAAAAAATTTTTTTATTCGATTCATAAACTTTGAAAATTTATAGCGGTGTCTGTGGGCCAGCTACAGTGATCAAATTCCGGTGGAATATAGAGCTTGCATTCGTCTTCTGGAAAAAAAATTGCAAAGAGATTCAGCGTTCGTAAGATCAGGAGAAAAAAATAAAAACGAGAAAAAAAAGTTTTTTATTCTATTCATAAATTTTGAAAATTTATAGCGGTGTCTGTGGGCCAGCTACAGTGATCAAATTCTGGTGGAATATAGAGCTTTCATTCCTCTTCTGGAAAAAAATTGCAAAGAGATTCAGCGTTCGTAAGATCAGGAGAAAAAAATAAAAATGAGAAAAAAAAATTTTTTTTCGATTCATAAAATTTGAAAATTTATAGCGGTGTCTGTGGGCCAGCTACAGTGATAAAATTCTGGTGGAATATAGAGCTTTCATTCGTCTTCCGGAAAAAAACTTGCAAAGAGATTCAGCGTTCGTGAGATCCGGAGAAAAAAATAAAAACGAGAAAAAAACATTTTTTCATTCGATTCATAAACTTTGAAAATTTATAGCGGTGTCTGTGGGCCAGCTACAGTGATCAAATTCTGGTGGAATATAGAGTTTTCATTCGTCTTCCGGAAAAAAAATTGCAAAGAGATTCCGCGTTCGTAAGATCAGGAGAAAAAAATAAAAACGAGAAAAAAATTTTTTTTTTTGGTTTATAAACTTTGAAAATTTATAGCGGTGTCCATGGGCCAGCTACAGTAATCAAATTCTGGTGGAATATAGAGCTTTCATTCGTCTTCTGGAAAAAATTGCATTGAGATTCAGCGTTCGTAAGATCAGGAGAAAAAAATAAAAATGAGAAAAAAAAATTTTTTTCGATTCATAAACTTTGAAAATTTATAGCGGTGTCTGTGGGCCAGCTACAGTGATCAAATTCTGGTGGAATATAGAGCTTTCATTCGTCTTCTGGAAAAAAATTGCAAAGAGATTCAGCGTTCGTAAGATCAGGAGAAAAAAATAAAAACGAGAAAAAAATTTTTTTTTATTCGATTCATGAACTTTGAAAATTTATAGCGGTGTCTGTGGGCCAGCTACAGTGATCAAATTCCGGTGGAATATAGAGCTTTTATTCGTCTTCTGGAAAAAAAATTGCAAAGAGATTCAGCGTTCGTAGGATCAGGAGAAAAAAATAAAAACGAGAAAAAAAAGTTTTTTATTCTATTCATAAACTTTGAAAATTTATAGCGGTGTCTGTGGGCCAGCTACAGTGATCAAATTCTGGTGGAATATAGAGCTTTCATTCGTCTTCCGGAAAAAAAAATGCAAAGAGAATCAGCGTTCGTGAGATCATGAGAAAAAAATAAAAACGAGAAAAAAACATTTTTTCATTCGATTCATAAACTTTGAAAATTTATAGCGGTGTCTGTGGGCCAGCTACAATGATCAAATTCTGGTGGAATATAGAGCTTTCATTCGTCTTCCGGAAAAAAAATTGCAAAGAAATTCAGCGTTCGTAAGATCAGGAGAAAAAAATAAAAACGAGAAAAAAACATTTTTTCATTCGATTCATAAACTTTGAAAATTTATAGCGGTGTCTGTGGGCCAGCTACAGTGATCAAATTCTGGTGGAATATAGAGCTTTCATTAGTCTTCTGGAAAAAAATTGCAAAGAGATTCGGCGTTCGTAAGATCAGGAGAAAAAAATAAAAACGAGAAAAAAAAATTTTTTTATTCGATTCATAAACTTTGAAAATTTATAGCGGTGTCTGTGGGCCAGCTACAGTGATCAAATTCCGGTGGAATATAGAGCTTTCATTCGTCTTTTGGAAAAAAAATTGCAAAGAGATTCAGCGTTCGTAAGATCAGGAGAAAAAAATAAAAACGAGAAAAAAAAATTTTTTATTCTATTCATAAACTTTGATAATTTATAGCGGTGTCTGTGGGCCAGCTACAGTGATCAAATTCTGGTGGAATATAGAGCTTTCATTCCTCTTTTGGAAAAAAATTGCAAAGAGATTCAGCGTTCGTAAGATCAGGAGAAAAAAATAAAAACGAGAAAAAACATTTTTTCATTCGATTCATAAACTTTGAAAATTTATAGCGGTGTCTGTGGGCCAGCTACAGTGATCAAATTCCGGTGGAATATAGAGCTTTCATTCGTCTTCTGGAAAAAAATTGCAAAGAGATTCAGCGTTTGTAAGATCAGGAGAAAAAAATAAAAACGAGAAAAAAAAATTTTTTTTTTGGTTCAGAAACTTTGAAAATTTATAGCGGTGTCTGTGGGCCAGCTACAGTAATCAAATTCTGGTGGAATATAGAGCTTTCATTCGTCTTCCGGAAAAAAAATTGCAAAGAAATTCAGCGTTCGTAAGATCAGGAGAACAAAATAAAAACGAGAAAAAAACATTTTTTCATTCGATTCATAAACTTTGAAAATTTATAGCGGTGTCTGTGGGCCAGCTACAGTGATCAAGTTCTGGTGGAATATAGAGCTTTCATTCGTCTTCTGGAAAAAAATTGCAAAGAGATTCGGCGTTCGTAAGATCAGGAGAAAAAAATAAAAACGAGAAAAAAAAATTTTTTTATTCGATTCATAAACTTTGAAAATTTATAGCGGTGTCTGTGGGCCAGCTACAGTGATCAAATTCCGGTGGAATATAGAGCTTGCATTCATCTTCTGGAAAAAAAATTGCAAAGAGATTCAGCGTTCGTAAGATCAGGAGAAAAAAATAAAAACGAGAAAAAAAAGTTTTTATTCTATTCATAAATTTTGAAAATTTATAGCGGTGTCTGGGGGCCAGCTACAGTGATCAAATTCTGGTGGAATATAGAGCTTTCATTCCTCTTCTGGAAAAAAAATGCAAAGAGATTCAGCGTTCGTAAGATCAGGAGAAAAAAATAAAAATGAGAAAAAAATATTTTTTTTCGATTTATAAACTTTGAAAATTTATAGCGGTGTCTGTGGGCCAGCTACAGTGATCAAATTCTGGTGGAATATAGAGCTTTCATTCGTCTTCCGGAAAAAAACTTGCAAAGAGATTCAGCGTTCGTAGGATCAGGAGAAAAAAATAAAAACGAGAAAAAAAATTTTTTTTTTTTGTTTATAAACTTTGAAAATTTATAGCGGTGTCCATGGGCCAGCTACAGTAATCAAATTCTGGTGGAATATAGAGCTTTCATTCGTCTTCTGGAAAAAAATTGCATTGAGATTTAGCGTTCGTAAGATCAGGAGAAAATAATAAAAACAAGAAAAAAATTTTTTTTTTATTCGATTCATAAACTTTGAAAATTTATAGCGGTGTCTGTGGGCCAGCTACAGTGATCAAATTCTGGTGGAATATAGAGCTTTCATTCGTCTTCTGGAAAAAAATTGCAAAGAGATTCAGCGTTCGTAAGATCAGGAGAAAAAAATAAAAACGAGAAAAAAAATTTTTTTTATTCGATTCATGAACTTTGAAAATTTATAGCGGTGTCTGTGGGCCAGCTACAGTGATCAAATTCCGGTGGAATATAGAGCTTTTATTCGTCTTCTGGAAAAAAAATTGCAAAGAGATTCAGCGTTCGTAAGATCAGGAGAAAAAAATAAAAACGAGAAAAAAAAGTTTTTTATTCTATTCATAAACTTTGAAAATTTATAGCGGTGTCTGTGGGCCAGCTACAGTGATCAAATTCTGGTGGAATATAGAGCTTTCATTCGTCTTCCGGAAAAAAAAATGCAAAGAGAATCAGCGTTCGTGAGATCATGAGAAAAAAATAAAAACGAGAAAAAAACATTTTTTCATTCGATTCATAAACTTTGAAAATTTATAGCGGTGTCTGTGGGCCAGCTACAATGATCAAATTCTGGTGGAATATAGAGCTTTCATTCGTCTTCCAGAAAAAAAATTGCAAAGAGTTTCAGCGTTCGTAAGATCAGGCGAAAAAAATGAAAATAAGAAAAAAAAATTTTTTTTCGATTCATAAACTTTGAAAATTTATAGCGGTGTCTGTGGGCCAGCTACAGTGATCAAATTCTGGTGGAATATAGAGCTTTCATTCGTCTTCCGGAAAAAAAAATTGCAGAGAGATTCAGCGTTCGTAAGATCAGGAGAAAAAAATAAAAACGAGAAAAAAACATGTTTTCATTCGATTCATAAACTTTGAAAATTTATAGCGGTGTCTGTGGGCCAGCTACAGTGATCAAATTCTGGTGGAATATAGAGCTTTCATTCGTCTTCTGGAAAAAATTGCAAAGAGATTCAGCGTTCGTAAGATCAGGAGAAAAAAATAAAAACGAGAAAAAAAAATTTTTTTATTCGATTCATAAACTTTGAAAATTTATAGCGGTGTCTGTGGGCCAGCTACAGTGATCAAATTCCGGTGGAATATAGAGCTTTCATTCGTCTTCTGGAAAAAAAAATTGCAAAGAGATTCAGCGTTCGTAAGATCAGGAGAAAAAAATAAAAACGAGAAAAAAAAATTTTTTTATTCGATTCATAAACTTTGAAAATTTATAGCGGTGTCTGTGGGCCAGCTACAGTGATCAAATTCTGGTGGAATATAGAGCTTTCATTCGTCTTCCGGAAAAAAAAATTGCAGAGAGATTCAGCGTTCGTAAGATCAGGAGAAAAAAATAAAAACGAGAAAAAAACATGTTTTCATTCGATTCATAAACTTTGAAAATTTATAGCGGTGTCTGTGGGCCAGCTACAGTGATCAAATTCTGGTGGAATATAGAGCTTTCATTCGTCTTCTGGAAAAAATTGCAAAGAGATTCAGCGTTCGTAAGATCAGGAGAAAAAAATAAAAACGAGAAAAAAAAATTTTTTTATTCGATTCATAAACTTTGAAAATTTATAGCGGTGTCTGTGGGCCAGCTACAGTGATCAAATTCCGGTGGAATATAGAGCTTTCATTCGTCTTCTGGAAAAAAAAATTGCAAAGAGATTCAGCGTTCGTAAGATCAGGAGAAAAAAATAAAAACGAGAAAAAAAAGTTTTTTATTCTATTCATAAACTTTGAAAATTTATAGCGGTGTCTGTGGGCCAGCTACAGTGATCAAATTCTGGTGGAATATAGAGCTTTCATTCGTCTTCCGGAAAAAAAATTGCAAAGAGATTCAGCGTTCGTGGGATCAGGAGAAAAAAATAAAAACGAGAAAAAAACATTTTTTCATTCGATTCATAAACTTTGAAAATTTATAGCGGTGTCTGTGGGCCAGCTACAGTGATCAAATTCTGGTGGAATATAGAGCTTTCATTCGTCTTCCGGAAAAAAAAATTGCAAAGAGATTCAGCGTTCGTAAGATCAGAAGAAAAAAATAAAAACGAGAAAAAAACATTTTTTCATTCGATTCATAAACTTTGAAAATTTATAGCGGTGTCTGTGGGCCAGCTACAGTGATCAAATTCCGGTGGAATATAGAGCTTTCATTCGTCTTCTGGAAAAAAAAAATTGCAGAGAGATTCAGCGTTCGTAAGATCAGGAGAAAAAAATTAAAACGAGAAAAAAAAATTTTTTTATTCGATTCATAAACTTTGAAAATTTATAGCGGTGTCTGTGGGTCAGCTACAGTGATCAAATTCTGGTGGAATATAGAGCTCTCATTCGTCTTCCGGAAAAAAATTGCAAAGAGATTCAGCGTTCGTAAGATCAGGAGAAAAAAATAAAAACGAGAAAAAAAAATTTTTTTATTCGATTCATAAACTTTGAAAATTTATAGCGGTGTCTGTGGGCCAGCTACAGTGATCAAATTCTGGTGGAATATAGAGCCTTCATTCGTCTTCTGGAAAGAAATTGCCAAAGAGATTCAGCGTTCGTAAGATCAGGAGAAAAAAATTAAAACGAGAAAAAAAAGTTTTTTATTCTATTCATAAACTTTGAAAATTTATAGCGGTGTCTGTGGGCCAGCTACAGTGATCAAATCCTGGTGGAATATAGAACTTTCATTCGTCTTCCGGAAAAAAAATTGCAAAGAGATTCAGCGTTCGTGAGATCAGGAGAAAAAAATAAAAACGAGAAAAAAACATTTTTTCATTCGATTCATAAACTTTGAAAATTTATAGCGGTGTCTGTGGGCCAGCTACAGTGATCAAATTCTGGTGGAATATAGAGCTTTCATTCGTCTTCTGGAAAAAAATTGCAAAGAGATTCGGCGTTCGTAAGATCAGGAGAAAAAAATAAAAACGAGAAAAAAAAAATTTTTCTATTCGATTCATAAACTTTGAAAATTTATAGCGGTGTCTGTGGGCCAGCTACAGTGATCAAATTCTGGTGGAATATAGAGCTTTCATTCCTCTTCTGGAAAAAAATTGCAGAGAAATTCAGCGTTCGTAAGATCAGGGGAAAAAAATAAAAATGAGAAAAAAAATTTTTTTTTCGATTCATAAACTTTGAAAATTTATAGCGGTGTCTGTGGGCCAGCTACAGTGATCAAATTCTGGTGGAATATAGAGCTTTCATTCGTCTTCCGGAAAAAAACTTGCAAAGAGATTCAGCGTTCGTGAGATCAGGAGAAAAAAATAAAAACGAGAAAAAAACATTTTTTCTATCGATTCATAAACTTTGAAAATTTATAGCGGTGTCTGTGGGCCAGCTACAGTGATCAAATTCTGGTGGAATATAGAGCTTTCATTCGTCTACCGGAAAAAAAATCGCAAAGAGATTCAGCGTTCGTAAGATCAGGAGAAAAAAATAAAAACGATAAAAAAACATTTTTTCATTCGATTCATAAACTTTGAAAATTTATAGCGACGTCTGTGGGCCAGCTACAGTGATCAAATTCTGGTGGAATATAGAGCTTTCATTCGTCTTCTGGAAAAAAATTGCAAAGAGATTCAGCGTTCGTAAGATCAGGAGAAAAAAATAAAAACGATAAAAAAACATTTTTTCATTCGATTCATAAACTTTGAAAATTTATAGCGGTGTCTGTGGGCCAGCTACAGTGATCAAATTCCGGTGGAATATAGAGCTTTCATTCGTCTTCTGGAAAAAAATCGCAAAGAGATTCAGCGTTCGTAAGATCAGGAGAAAAAAATAAAAACGAGAAAAAAAAGTTTTTTATTCTATTCATAAACTTTGAAAATTTATAGCGGTGTCTGTGGGCCAGCTACAGTGATCAAATTCTGGTGGAATATAGAGCTTTCATTCCTCTTCTGGAAAAAAATTGCAAAGAGATTCAGCGTTCGTAAGATCAGGAGAAAAAAATAAAAATGAGAAAAAAATTTTTTTTTTCGATTCATAAACTTTGAAAATTTATAGCGGTGTCTGTGGGCCAGCTACAGTGATCAAATTCTGGTGGAATATAGAGCTTTCATTCGTCTTTCGGAAAAAAAACTTGCAAGGAGATTCAGCGTTCGTGAGATCAGGAGAAAAAAATAAAAACGAGAAAAAAACATTTTTTCATTCGATTCATAAACTTTGAAAATTTATAGCGGTGTCTGTGGGCCAGCTACAGTGATCAAATTCTGGTGGAATATAGAGTTGTCATTCGTCTTCCGGAAAAAAAATTGCAAAGAGATTCAGCGTTCGTAAGATCAGAAGAAAAAAATAAAAACGAGAAAAAACAAATTTTTTTTTTGTTCATAAACTTTGAAAATTTATAGCGGTGTCCATAGGCCAGCTACAGTAATCAAATTCTGGTGGAATATAGAGCTTTCATTCGTCTTCTGGAAAAAAATTGCATTGAGATTCAGCGTTCGTAAGATCAGGAGAAAAAAATAAAAGCGAGAAAAAAAAATTTTTTTTATTCGATTCATAAACTTTGAAAATTTATAGCGGTGTCTGTGGGCCAGCTACAGTGATCAAATTCTGGTGGAATATAGAGCTTTCATTCGTCTTCTGGAAAAAAATTGCAAAGAGATTCAGCGTTCGTAAGATCAGGAGAAAAAAATAAAAACGAGAAAAAAAAATTTTTTTATTCGATTCATAAACTTTGAAAATTTATAGCGGTGTCTGTGGGCCAGCTACAGTGATCAAATTCTGGTGGAATATAGAGCTTTCATTCGTCTTCCGGAAAAAAAATTGCAAAGAGATTCAGCGTTCGTAAGATCAGGAGAAAAAAATAAAAACGAGAAAAAAAGGTTTTTTATTCTATTCATAAACTTTGAAAATTTATAGCGGTGTCTGTGGGCCAGCTACAGTGATCAAATTCTGGTGGAATATAGAACTTTCATTCGTCTTCTGGAAAAAAATTGCAAAGAGTTTCAGCGTTCGTAAGATCAGGCGAAAAAAATGAAAATGAGAAAAAAAAATTTTTTTTCGATTCATAAACTTTGAAAATTTATAGCGGTGTCTGTGGGCCAGCTACATTGATCAAATTCTGGTGGAATATAGAGCTTTCATTCGTCTTCCGGAAAAAAATTGCAAAGAGATTCAGCGTTCGTAAGATCAGGAGAAAAAAATAAAAACGAGAAAAAACATTTTTTCATTCGATTCATAAACTTTGAAAATTTATAGCGGTGTCTGTGGGCCAGCTACAGTGATCAAATTCTGGTGGAATATAGAGCCTTCATTCGTCTTCTGGAAAGAAATTGCCAAAGAGATTCAGCGTTCGTAAGATCAGGAGAAAAAAATTAAAACGAGAAAAAAAAGTTTTTTATTCTATTCATAAACTTTGAAAATTTATAGCGGTGTCTGTGGGCCAGCTACAGTGATCAAATCCTGGTGGAATATAGAACTTTCATTCGTCTTCCGGAAAAAAAATTGCAAAGAGATTCAGCGTTCGTGAGATCAGGAGAAAAAAATAAAAACGAGAAAAAAACATTTTTTCATTCGATTCATAAACTTTGAAAATTTATAGCGGTGTCTGTGGGCTAGCTACAGTGATCAAATTCTGGTGTAATATAGAGCTTTCATTCGTCTACCGGAAAAAAAATTGCAAAGAGATTCAGCGTTCGTAAGATCAGGAGAAAAAAATAAAAACGATAAAAAAACATTTTTTCATTCGATTCATAAACTTTGAAAATTTATAGCGGTGTCTGTGGGCCAGCTACAGTGATCAAATTCTGGTGGAATATAGAGCTTTCATTCGTCTTCTGGAAAAAAATTGCAAAGAGATTCGGCGTTCGTAAGATCAGGAGAAAAAAATAAAAACGAGAAAAAAAAATTTTTCTATTCGATTCATAAACTTTGAAAATTTATAGCGGTGTCTGTGGGCCAGCTACAGTGATCAAATTCCGGTGGAATATAGAGCTTTCATTCGTCTTCTGGAAAAAAATTGCAAAGAGATTCAGCGTTCGTAAGATCAGGAGAAAAAAATAAAAACGAGAAAAAAAAATTTTTTTATTCGATTCATAAACTTTGAAAATTTATAGCGGTGTCTGTGGGCCAGCTACAGTGATCAAATTCCGGTGGAATATAGAGCTTGCATTCGTCTTCTGGAAAAAAAATTGCAAAGAGATTCAGCGTTCGTAAGATCAGGCGAAAAAAATAAAAACGAGAAAAAAAAGTTTTTTATTCTATTCATAAACTTTGAAAATTTATAGCGGTGTCTGTGGGCCAGCTACAGTGATCAAATTCTGGTGCAATATAGAGCTTTCATTCCTCTTCTGGAAAAAAATTGCAAAGAGATTCAGCGTTCGTGAGATCAGGAGAAAAAAATAAAAATGAGAAAAAAATTTTTTTTCCGATTCATAAACTTTGAAAATTTATAGCGGTGTCTGTGGGCCAGCTACAGTGATCAAATTCTGGTGGAATATAGAGCTTTCATTCGTCTTCCGGAAAAAAACTTGCAAAGAGATTCAGCGTTCGTGAGATCCGGAGAAAAAAATAAAAACGAGAAAAAAACATTTTTTCATTCGATTCATAAACTTTGAAAATTTATAGCGGTGTCTGTGGGCCAGCTACAGTGATCAAATTCTGGTGGAATATAGAGTTTTCATTCGTCTTCCGGAAAAAAAATTGCAAAGAGATTCAGCGTTCGTAGGATCAGGAGAAAAAAATAAAAACGAGAAAAAAAAGTTTTTTATTCTATTCATAAACTTTGAAAATTTATAGCGGTGTCTGTGGGCCAACTACAGTGATCAAATTCTGGTGGAATATAGAGCTTTCATTCGTCTTCTGGAAAAAAATTGCAAAGAGATTCAGCGTTCGTAAGATCAGGAGAAAAAAATAAAAACGAGAAAAAAAAATTTTTTTATTCGATTCATAAACTTTGAAAATTTATAGCGGTGTCTGTGGGCCAGCTACAGTGATCAAATTCTGGTGGAATATAGAGCTTTCATTCGTCTTCTGGAAAAAAATTGCAAAGAGATTCAGCGTTCGTAAGATCAGGAGAAAAAAATAAAAACGAGAAAAAAAAAATTTTTTATTCGATCCATAAACTTTGAAAATTTATAGCGGTGTCTGTGGGCCAGCTACAGTGATCAAGTTCTGGTGGAATATAGGGCTTTCATTCGTCTTCCGGAAAAAAAATTGCAAAGAGATTCAGCTTTGGTGAGATCAAGAGAAAAAAATAAAAACGAGAAAAAAACATTTTTTTCTTATTCGATTCATAAACTTTGAAAATTTATAGCGGTGTCTGTGGGCCAGCTACAGTGATCAAATTCTGGTGGAATATAGAGCTTTCATTCGTCTTCTGGAAAAAAATTGCAAAGAGATTCAGCGTTCGTAAGATCAGGAGAAAAAAATAAAAACGAGAAAAAAGAATTTTTTTATTCGATTCATAAACATTGAAAATTTATAGCGGTGTCTGTGGGCCAGCTACAGTGATCAAATTCCGGTGGAATATAGAGCTTTCATTCGTCTTCTGGAAAAAAATTGCAAAGAGATTCAGCGTTCGTAAGATCAGGAGAAAAAAATAAAAACGAGAAAAAAAAGTTTTTTATTCTATTCATAAACTTTGAAAATTTATAGCGGTGTCTGTGGGCCAACTACAGTGATCAAATTCTGGTGGAATATAGAGCTTTCATTCGTCTTCCGGAAAAAAAATTGCAAAGAGATTCAGCGTTCGTAAGATCAGGAGAAAAAAATTAAAATGAGAAAAAAAAAATTTTTTCATTCGATTCATAAACTTTGAAAATTTATAGCGGTGTCTGTGGGCCAGCTACAGTGATCAAATTCCGGTGGAATATAGAGCTTGCATTCGTCTTCTGGAAAAAAAATTGCAAAGAGATTCAGCGTTCGTGAGATCAGGAGAAAAAAATAAAAACGAGAAAAAAACATTTTTTCATTCGATTCATAAACTTTGAAAATTTATAGCGGTGTCTGTGGGCCAGCTACAGTGATCAAATTCTGGTGGAATATAGAGCTTTCATTCGTTTTCCGGAAAAAAAATTGCAAAGAGATTCAGCGTTCGTAAGATCAGGAGAAAAAAATAAAAACGAGAAAAAAACATTTTTTCATTCGATTCATAAACTTTGAAAATTTATAGCGGTGTCTGTGGGCCAGCTACAGTGATCAAGTTCTGGTGGAATATAGAGCTTTCATTCGTCTTCTGGAAAAAAATTGCAAAGAGATTCGGCGTTCGTAAGATCAGGAGAAAAAAATAAAAACGAGAAAAAAAAATTTTTTTATTCGATTCATAAACTTTGAAAATTTATAGCGGTGTCTGTGGGCCAGCTACAGTGATCAAATTCCGGTGGAATATAGAGCTTGCATTCGTCTTCTGGAAAAAAAATTGCAAAGAGATTCAGCGTTCGTAAGATCAGGAGAAAAAAATAAAAACGAGAAAAAAAAGTTTTTTATTCTATTCATAAATTTTGAAAATTTATAGCGGTGTCTGTGGGCCAGCTACAGTGATCAAATTCTGGTGGAATATAGAGCTTTCATTCGTCTTCTGGAAAAAAATTGCAAAGAGATTCAGCGTTCGTAAGATCAGGAGAAAAAAATAAAAACGAGAAAAAAAAAATTTTTTATTCGATCCATAAACTTTGAAAATTTATAGCGGTGTCTGTGGGCCAGCTACAGTGATCAAGTTCTGGTGGAATATAGGGCTTTCATTCGTCTTCCGGAAAAAAAATTGCAAAGAGATTCAGCTTTGGTGAGATCAAGAGAAAAAAATAAAAACGAGAAAAAAACATTTTTTTCTTATTCGATTCATAAACTTTGAAAATTTATAGCGGTGTCTGTGGGCCAGCTACAGTGATCAAATTCTGGTGGAATATAGAGCTTTCATTCGTCTTCTGGAAAAAAATTGCAAAGAGATTCAGCGTTCGTAAGATCAGGAGAAAAAAATAAAAACGAGAAAAAAGAATTTTTTTATTCGATTCATAAACTTTGAAAATTTATAGCGGTGTCTGTGGGCCAGCTACAGTGATCAAATTCCGGTGGAATATAGAGCTTTCATTCGTCTTCTGGAAAAAAATTGCAAAGAGATTCAGCGTTCGTAAGATCAGGAGAAAAAAATAAAAACGAGAAAAAAAAGTTTTTTATTCTATTCATAAACTTTGAAAATTTATAGCGGTGTCTGTGGGCCAACTACAGTGATCAAATTCTGGTGGAATATAGAGCTTTCATTCGTCTTCCGGAAAAAAAATTGCAAAGAGATTCAGCGTTCGTAAGATCAGGAGAAAAAAATTAAAATGAGAAAAAAAAAATTTTTTCATTCGATTCATAAACTTTGAAAATTTATAGCGGTGTCTGTGGGCCAGCTACAGTGATCAAATTCCGGTGGAATATAGAGCTTGCATTCGTCTTCTGGAAAAAAAATTGCAAAGAGATTCAGCGTTCGTGAGATCAGGAGAAAAAAATAAAAACGAGAAAAAAACATTTTTTCATTCGATTCATAAACTTTGAAAATTTATAGCGGTGTCTGTGGGCCAGCTACAGTGATCAAATTCTGGTGGAATATAGAGCTTTCATTCGTTTTCCGGAAAAAAAATTGCAAAGAGATTCAGCGTTCGTAAGATCAGGAGAAAAAAATAAAAACGAGAAAAAAACATTTTTTCATTCGATTCATAAACTTTGAAAATTTATAGCGGTGTCTGTGGGCCAGCTACAGTGATCAAATTCTGGTGGAATATAGAGCTTTCATTCGTCTTCTGGAAAAAAATTGCAAAGAGATTCGGCGTTCGTAAGATCAGGAGAAAAAAATTAAAAACGAGAAAAAAAAATTTTTTTATTCGATTCATAAACTTTGAAAATTTATAGCGGTGTCTGTGGGCCAGCTACAGTGATCAAATTCTGGTGGAATATAGAGCTTTCATTCGTTTTCCGGAAAAAAAATTGCAAAGAGATTCAGCGTTCGTAAGATCAGGAGAAAAAAATAAAAACGAGAAAAAAACATTTTTTCATTCGATTCATAAACTTTGAAAATTTATAGCGGTGTCTGTGGGCCAGCTACAGTGATCAAATTCTGGTGGAATATAGAGCTTTCATTCGTCTTCTGGAAAAAAATTGCAAAGAGATTCGGCGTTCGTAAGATCAGGAGAAAAAAATTAAAAACGAGAAAAAAAAATTTTTTTATTCGATTCATAAACTTTGAAAATTTATAGCGGTGTCTGTGGGCCAGCTACAGTGATCAAATTCCGGTGGAATATAGAGCTTTCATTCGTCTTCTGGAAAAAAAATTGCAAAGAGATTCAGCGTTCGTAAGATCAGGAGAAAAAAATAAAAACGAGAAAAAAAAGTTTTTTATTCTATTCATAAACTTTGAAAATTTATAGCGGTGTCTGTGGGCCAGCTACAGTGATCAAATTCTGGTGGAATATAGAGCTTTCATTCCTCTTCTGGAAAAAAATTGCAAAGAGATTCAGCGTTCGTAAGATCAGGAGAAAAAAATAAAAACGAGAAAAAACATTTTTTCATTCGATTCATAAACTTTGAAAATTTATAGCGGTGTCTGTGGGCCAGCTACAGTGATCAAATTCTGGTGGAATATAGAGCTTTCATTCGTCTTCTGGAAAAAAATTGCAAAGAGATTCAGCGTTCGTAAGATCAGGAGAAAAATATAAAAACGAGAAAAAAAAATTTTTTTTTTTGGTTCATAAACTTTGAAAATTTATAGCGGTGTCTGTGGGCCAGCTACAGTAATCAAATTCTGGTGGAATATAGAGCTTTCATTCGTCTTCCGGAAAAAAAATTGCAAAGAGATTCAGCGTTCGTAAGATCAGGGAAAAAAAATAAAAACGAGAAAAAAACATTTTTTCATTCGATTCATAAACTTTGAAAATTTATAGCGGTGTCTGTGGGCCAGCTACAGTGATCAAGTTCTGGTGGAATATAGAGCTTTCATTCGTCTTCTGGAAAAAAATTGCAAAGAGGTTCGGCGTTCGTAAGATCAGGAGAAAAAAATAAAAACGAGAAAAAAAAATTTTTTTATTCGATTCATAAACTTTGAAAATTTATAGCGGTGTCTGTGGGCCAGCTACAGTGATCAAATTCCGGTGGAATATAGAGCTTGCATTCGTCTTCTGGAAAAAAAATTGCAAAGAGATTCAGCGTTCGTAAGATCAGGAGAAAAAAATAAAAATGAGAAAAAAAAGTTTTTTATTCTATTCATAAACTTTGAAAATTTATAGCGGTGTCTGTGGGCCAGCTACAGTGATCAAATTCTGGTGGAATATAGAGCTTTCATTCCTCTTCTGGAAAAAAATTGCAAAGAGATTCAGCGTTCGTAAGATCAGGAGAAAAAAATAAAAATGAGAAAAAAAAATTTTTTTCGATTCATAAACTTTGAAAATTTATAGCGGTGTCTGTGGGCCAGCTACAGTGATCAAATTCTGGTGGAATATAGAGCTTTCATTCGTCTTCCGGAAAAAAACTTGCAAATAGATTCAGCGTTCGTGAGATCAGGAGAAAAAAATAAAAACGAGAAAAAAACATTTTTTCATTCGATTCATAAACTTTGAAAATTTATAGCGGTGTCTGTGGGCCAGCTACAGTGATCAAATTCTGGTGGAATATAGAGTTTTCATTCGTCTTCCGGAAAAAAAATTGCAAAGAGATTCAGCGTTCGTAAGATCAGGAGAAAAAAATAAAAACGAGAAAAAAAATTTTTTTTTTTGGTTTATAAACTTTGAAAATTTATAGCGGTGTCCATGGGCCAGCTACAGTAATCAAATTCTGGTGGAATATAGAGCTTTCATTCGTCTTCTGGAAAAAAATTGCATTGAGATTCAGCGTTCGTAAGATCAGGAGAAAATAATAAAAACGAGAAAAAAAAATTTTTTTATTCGATTCATAAACTTTGAAAATTTATAGCGGTGTCTGTGGGCCAGCTACAGTGATCAAATTCTGGTGGAATATAGAGCTTTCATTCGTCTTCTGGAAAAAAATTGCAAAGAGATTCAGCGTTCGTAAGATCAGGAGAAAAAAATTAAAATGAGAAAAAAAAAATTTTTTTCGATTCATAAACTTTGAAAATTTATAGCGGTGTCTGTGGGCCAGCTACAGTGATCAAATTCTGGTGGAATATAGAGCTTTCATTCGTCTTCTGGAAAAAAAATTGCAAAGAGATTGCTGCGGAGCTTTTGTTTTCGATGACCAGGTCATCGTATCAAGGACTGCAAATTTTGCAGGGTCAAGTTCAATAAAAGACCACGTCAAAATTATGATTTAATGGAATAAAAAGCATTTGATATAATTCAAAAATTAATCGATACATAAGATAATCATATCTTTTCCTTAGTTCAAATTGGATAAAAATGAAATAACATCACAAATTATAGAGATCATTTCTTTCTTCTAGAACTTCTTCTCTTTATGGGGCTGCCTTCATCAGACGTTAAAGCCTTTCTTTTAGAGTCAACGTATTTGGTCTCCAATGAAGACACCAGATTGATGAATCTATCACAACACCTTTGACGAATTTCGTTAGCGTTTTTCTCTAGATCTTTCACTGGAATAAAAGAATAAAGTCAACTCTTTATCAGCCTCAACACTTTGTCTGCAGGTGGCGAACTGATACTTACTTTGGTCTTCTGTTATTTGATTTTCCTCCCGCTGATACTTCATATGTCTTTGCCTCCTTTTTCTGGCTGGTTCATTGAAAAATTCATCGTATTTAGGAACTTCCTCCTTTTCCACCATACCCTTGACAATTTCAATTATTCTAGGTTCGCTTTCAGGCCAGCCGAAAGGAATGAAATCCATCATTTGTGTCATGTTTCCTTTGCTCATCTCATAGGCTTGCTTGATGTCTTTGTATTCAGTATCTGACCCAATGTATTCTTTCTCGTAATTTTCGATCTCTTGGATGCTGATCTTCTTGAATATATTCCTCCAATAATCCATCCAGTTGCAATCTGCGTCTTCGTCTTCATCGATCTCGCCACCGCTGTCGTATACTTTGCGCCTCTGTTCATTCTGTAAGATGAAATGGATTTTTCCCAGTACTTTGAATTTTTCATTTGCGACAAGCTTTTCGGTTTCTTCCACTCTATCTGGATGCACGATCAATGACAGTTTGTGGTAAGCTCTCTTAACTGAAAAATGAAAAAATATACTTTCCACTGGATAACGATCAACAACAAATGTTTAACCAAAGGTCTTTTATTCAACTCACTGTCTTTTTGAGAGGCAGTTTTGGGTATGTTCAAGATTTCATAGAAATCACTGCTTCCGAAATATTTCGTGCATGTTTGTTTGAATTTACGCATTTCGCCGATTTTTCACGAGAATTTTTCAGAAAAATTCAACTGACAGTATATAAGGCGGTAAAATAAAGAAGAGCATCTTTTGTTTATTTTTATTCTGCATACTCTTAGACGAAGACGGAAGACATATCCTGGATGAGCTATTCGGAAAAATGCTAGGTCCCAGAATATAGAAAGAGATCGACTAATTTTATCGTCTTCCTTCTCATAGGAGTGCCCCTTAGACAAAGGTCTGAGGAGTACCCTGTCCAGTTATTTTTAGTCATTGTGCATACCACAGAACAATATTGATTTTGACAAAGGTCTGAGGAGTACCCTGTCCAGTTATTTTTAGTCATTGTGCATACCACAGAACAATATTGATTTTCGTTTTTTAATGGCTAGCAAAGCGCTACGACGGCGAATGTAAGAACTACTTTGGGCCAACATTTTTTGAGCTTTCATTCTACATCTATTCACTTCTCCCTTGTTAATAGGTGTAAACTCGTAAAAAAAAGTTGAAGGAATGTAAAAATAATTATTTATTTGAATATCACAATGAAAGCAGGTTGAATAATCCTGACAATTCTGATGTACTGTCGTCTCCAAACAACAAAAATGAAGACTCATTCATGTTCTTGAAATGTTCTTCCAAAATAGACAGCTTCCTTGGCAGAATCTGAAACGACAAGTGAATTTCCAAATAATTTTGGATCAATGAAATACCTTACCACTTCTGATGAATCTTTAAATGAAATTTTATCAAAACGAACACTATTTTCCTTTATATCCAGGCCGTACAATTTAGCATCATCCCTTATCTCATTTTCTGAATTGTACATCAGCAAATTCTTGATATCATTCAAAGATATTCTCAAATTTTTACTGCTGTAAGCTACAGACATTATCTCAAGTGCATTTCTAAAAATATATTCCAATCAAAATGATTTCAAACTTTTTAGAAACAGTATATTCAAGAAATAATCATCTTCACCTCCTTATAGTTGGTAGTTGCAATATTAAAACAGCTGCAAGCAAAGGGGGTAAATTCCTAATATTCCTGCAAACTTTCACAAAGTTTTTTCTCATATAGTTAACAGCTATCAAACTAGCAGTTTTCACAACAGGAGTTCTAGAAATTTATGTCAATGTATAAGAGAGTAGTAAAATCAAGAAAGCAAATCAATAAAGTCAGAATAGAAAAAATACAAATGAAACAAAAATAAGAAACTTACTTCCACTTAGTCGCTAAACATATGATTCTAAAGAGGATCTCCTCATTTCCTAAATTTAGAACGAGATTCAAAGTTTCAAAAAAAGGTCTTGACTTATTAATATGATCTAAAAAGTTTTTATCGTAATCTCCCACAAAGCTTTCAGTCTGTTCATACAAAATCAATAAATTGTTCAAACATTCTTGGAGAGTCTTTTTGTTCAAATGTGGATCAAATTTGAAAATATCTTGATCACACAACCTGAAATAAGTACCTATGTAATATTTCATTTAATCAAAAATGCGAATATTCAAATCTGAAATTCAGAAATGCATAAACACCCACTTATAAGCAGCATACGCATGAAATCTGACCATTGGTTCTAATAAATATATTGCATAAGCCCTGGGTACGTTCTGTATTATCATATCTTGTCTCACTGCTCTCAATCTATCAGAGATAAAATCATATTTCATCAGCCAAATACCTCTTTTATCTTGAATCACCCTAGAATGAAAACAACTCAAACAAATTTATAATATCCATCTGATATTTGAATTTATCAATGAAAGTACTGTGTATTTCACCAAAACATTTAATTTTCCTACTCATTAAGCAAAAAAGTCACTGTTTTCAACAAGACGTCCGGAGGCCTCAAGTAGTTTTCATTTGTCATAGATTTACCGGCAGCAGACCTATTATACATTTTTACGGTTCTTTCTGGGTCCGCTATAGGAGCCTTTTCTGTTCCTTGTACCATTTCAAACAAATGCAGCAATTTTTCTCTTTGCCTCCTTCAAGAACAAATATGGATCAATTTTAATGAATATTGTCCAGAAATAGAACACTAACATTTGCAGTTCGTCTGTAGGGCACATTGTTTGGCATTTTCCAACAGCATATGCCGAGTTCATAGTTGGAAAAAGTTATTGAAATCTCAGTTTATTTTTCTTATTCAACAAGTTCGAAATTCAAAACATGTCCTTGTACGAGTTCAGTATTGTGACATTTGACCTACTAAAAATCTACCAACTAGAGAGTCTATGGTTCCTGCTGGCTCTGTGGCCGGAGCACAGACGTCTGTAGTTCAATTGACCTAATTTTTGTGTTCTGTGGTTTGCCCCATAGAGATAGAATAAGATAATATATCTCTATGGTTTGAGTTAAATTTTTGTTCTGTGGTTTTGACCCTCCAAGTAAGGATGTTCTGTGATATAACCTGTTCAACTCTGACATCCAAATGTCAATAACTTGTCGGTTTATCATTGGTTGACGTGTATGGAATACGTTTTCACAACACATTAAACTTTGAATTTTTTAGTAGCAATATTTCACATTGAAACTCAAACAAATTAATCACTAAATAAAATGGAGGTAGTATCGTCGTTGTTCGACGATGTGAATCGTATGAATAAGAGACAGGTGGGTGTGAAATAAACCCTAACATATTTCGGCTTGAGCTTTCGAATTTTCAGTTCCTGTACCAAATCTTGAGTTTCGGAATGATAGTATCGTCCGCCCTGATGATATGGAAAGGGCTCATGGTGGTTACAGGAAGTGAAAGCCCAATAGTTGTCGTATTATCGGGTAGTATGGAACCGGCGTTCCACAGAGGCGACTTATTATTTTTAACAAACTACCCAGAAGAACCAGTGCGAGTTGGTGAAATTGTAGTATTCAAAGTTGAAGGGAGAGACATTCCAATCGTCCATAGAGTATTAAAATTGCACGAAAAGTGAGTTGGATATTTCAGGTTTTGTTAAGATTCCGAGAGCCTATACAGGGAGAACGATGACAGCTCAACGATTTTTGAGGCCATATTGAAGAAAGGAAAGATCACTGTGTAAAATTATCCCGAATTTTCAACAAAATAATCGATTTCCATTGGAACTAAAACCATAGAAAAATCATTTCATTCTGTGTTCACATATTTTCTTCTTGATTCATTCAATCTTTGGGTCTAAAAAGCTATTTTCAGGGAAAACGCTACAATTAAATTCCTTACAAAAGGAGATAATAATAGTGTAGATGATAGAGGACTGTATGCTCCTGGTCAATTATGGTTGACCAAAAATGATGTCGTAGGAAGGGCAAGAGGTTTCTTACCATATGTGGGAATGGTGACAATTATGATGAACGAATATCCTAACTTTAAGGTATTTGGTATTATATTTTATTCAACTGCATTTTCTGAATTGTCTTCTTCCTTGCAAAGCAAATACTATTTTTGTGTTGCAAAATTGCATTTTGAATCTGTATGGTTGTCATCTATGTTCTCGAAAGACGTTCTCAATTCTATTCAAACTTCCAATTCTAATAATTTTCTTTGTGTATAACGATGCAGCAAACCTATTAATTCAATTATTATATTGATGTTCTTTTATTTATATGATTCAACAAATTTACTTTTTGTTTCAGATCGGTGTACTTGCTTGCTTGGCTTTTTATGTTCTCATTCATCGAGAATAAGTGTCAAATTTATATTTATTACTTTAAATAAAAAATGTGTTCTCATCTCGTGTTATGTTTAATTTCCAAGCTCCTCGGTTAAGTTTGAAAATGGACAAAATCAGTTCAATGATTTCGCAGATATTATTTTTGTCCCTGATGTTCTGCATTATTCAAAATGATGTCACTCAAGCATAACGATTAGTAACAAATCTGATTTTTATTATGGCAATTATCTCAGCCAATAAAACATGATGTAGCTAATAATACTGGGAAGATTTATTGAGAGGCATTAACAACAATACACCAGTTACAATTTCTAACATTTCCAAGACAAGTTGAATGCAACAAAGTGTGTACTCAAGCCTGAGGATCTTAGTTTGCAGAAATATCAGAAACATAATTCCAGCACCAGAAGGAATTGTTAACAGCAAAGCTATGAATACACTCCATTCTGAAAATCTTGGTGTCAATTTCAAAGCATGTCAGGACATTCTAACTCACTTTTTTCTGTTAAATTTCCTCTTCTTGCTAGAACAACTCTAAATATTTCTATAATTAAAATGAATGTGAAGATGCTGAAGTCAGTTTGGTACATTTCGAAATCATTTTGTCGATTGAAACACTTGACTGCAAACATGAACATTTCGCAGATTGCGAAGAAACCAAAGTAATAGGAATTTAAGTAAAGTAAAACTTCGAAAATTAGCTGTATGTTAATCATTTTGAGTTAAAATGCAAGCCAAAAACTATATTTATTGACAATGTTTTGTTTGTATCAAGGGTAACCATAGATCTTAGCAATATGTTCTGAAAGTAATATACCATTTAAAAAACTAATAGCATCACAGCTATGAAATCGTGGATGTTTTTCATGTAGAAATATCTCGAATAGAAAATTAACGCAACTTCTTTCTAAAATTCATTTCCCTCACTTTTTTGAATTTTGAACGGACACCATAGAAGAAAAATTTTTCTTGAAAGAGTTAATATATTTTCGCGGAAAAACGTTTATTTAATTTTTTTTATTATGATATAATTAATTCTTTTGGATCAATGTACTAATTCGAGCTTTTCAACAAGACAACAAATTGAAACTTGGAAAGAAAATAGTTGTTGGCAACATTGGGTACTCCCGCTCTGTGATCCATTGACATTTGTGGTTTCTGTCATATTGTCAATCGTAAATCGGGTCGTCCTTTTCTTTCTAATCGCTGTTAGTTTAGAAACACATCCAAAATGAAGTAAGTTTTCAATATTTTATCCGAGTTTATTACAAAGATCACTTTTGCTATTTTATTAATTTAACTACGTCATAACTCAGATGTTTCAATATTATCAACCCTACTGTTATTTTTTAGAATCGGACTCTGCGCGTACAGTGGGTACAAAATATACCCAGGCCATGGTAAAACCTTGGTTAAGATTGATGGAAAGGTAAATATGTCGTAATATAACGGAATGAACATCATGTATAATATTCATTTATTTTAGTCATACACATTCCTCAACTCAAAATGTGAAAGGGCTCATTTGATGAGGAGGAATCCCAGGAAGGTAACATGGACCATCCTATACAGAAGGAAACACAAGAAGGGTCAGGAAGAAGAGACCGCCAAAAAACGTACCAGGAGGACCCAAAAGTTCCAAAGGGCTATCGTAGGTGCCTCCCTTAATGACATTATGGCCAAGAGGAATCAAAGGCCCGAAGTCAGGAAGGCCCAGAGAGAACAAGCCATAAGGTGAGTTTTGAAAATTCTGTGTATGCTTGTTTTCAGCATTGAAAACAGCTGCAACTGGTCCTTTAACTTTCCAAATACAGACTTTCAGTGTTCACTTAATTATTTAATTTTTATGTATTGGAAAATTATATAGCAATCCGAAACTTATGTTTCGAATATTTTTTGAAATTGTGTTTATTTTTCAGGGCTGCTAAAGAGCAAAAGAAGACCCAGAAGGCCACCAAAAAGGCAACAGCTCCTGCCAAAGCAAAGGCTGCACCTAAACAGAAAGCAGCAAAGAACGTTGCAAAGGCCGCACCACGTGTTGGAGGAAAACGTTAATTTAAGATACTAAATAAAGTCTTGTGTTAAAATCCGAGTTTTTATTTGTTATACCTGAAGAATCTGAAAAAAAAAATGAGAAAGGACAAAGTTTATGTTCCAATAACAGCATTTGATTATTATAAATTTCCATCTCTGGATCTGTGGCTTTCAATTCCATAGACAAATTTATTCATCAATCTTCAAAATGAAAAAATGAACATAGGATTGTTACCATTATGTCAAATTTTTCAATCAAGAATTGCATTAGGAGTGAGGACGAAATTTTTTTTGTCCAAATGTATTCTACCAATTAGTGATCATCTTACCATTATAGAACGGTTATTGTTTATTCTAATATTAATCAGATCTCGGTGTACATTCATAAATTTATTCGATATCTTGGATTATCAAACTTCAACAGTTCCTTGGGAATCTAGTGTAGGACTAAAATCTCCGCTGTTTTTCAACGAATTTTCATCGCCCTCGTCTGGGGACTGAATCGACTTGTGATGGACAGGTTTGTGTCCCATATCTCCAGATGCCTGATCCCATTCGGCCGCAACTTGTTGTAGGACCTGTAGACTCTGCACGCTGTTTTTCACCCTGTTAAGTTCCATAGTGCACATGCTTTCCACTTCCAGTAATTTCCTTCTGTAATTCTCGATTTCCATGTCTCTCCTGCAGTTGGTGAGTTTCAAATGACGGTATCTGAAATCTCCGTATTTCATGGGTAAATCTTCATCGCTTCTGGATGTCCCGCATATTCTCTTAGGAAAATCTGGGGGCTCTTCCCAATTTGCGTTGTAGTAAGTGGGAAAGCAGAGTGCGTGGGACATGAAGCTGTTTTGGTAGTTGATGACTTGTTCGATTTCTCTCCTCCAAAGTTCCTTTTCGTTCCTCAGTTGTTCTTTGAGGCCAGAAATGAGAAGACTGAGAGAAGTCATTCTTTTCTTTATTTCTTCCTGGCTCTTTGAAATCAGCTCTTCGTTAATTGCGATGTCCAATTCGGAATCTGATTCGTTTAGGATTTCTGGCAAGTCTTCGTCATCTTTGAAGTCTGTTGAGATTTCGGAATAGTCGTCGTTATCATCCATTTTCTTGTTCAAATAAAGTTCCTTTTTTGAAAGAATAATGAAGACGCTTGAAAAATGTCAAAAAGCAGCTCACTTAGTGGATAAAATAAATTAATACCTACATTAAAACTTCAAAGGATTCCATGCTAGACAAACAAACGGTGAGAAGGATTTTATTTTCATTGAAAAGGATTATTTTCATGTAAAGAAGGAAGTATAATAATATAAGGAAGAATTCGAAGGCTTCCATATCGACATAATTTTAGTTTTCTATTCATTCAAATTTCGCATTTCATTTTGTTGATCGTCCGTTTCGCCGAAAGCGCCATTTGCGGAAATATGCTGAACTAGATGGTTCCATAAAATCCCACCCAGAGGGCGCTGTACAAAGTAGCGCCATCTGTTGGAGCGGAACACAACTCCCTAGTTTGGGAATAGTGACGGATAGATTCCTGTAGCAGAGTCGATCATGTTCTGATGACACCCGGGAGATGGCAAGATTAGTTCAGCGTTATTCCGTAAGAGGACGTTTTTATAGTTTTCTTCTGTCAATTATCATTTCGCGCGCTTATTCATATGAAGAATTATATTTTAAAATTTAGGAAATTGATTAGATAGTTTTTAATTTAGGGGCTTGAATACAGAAATGATTAAAAAAACGATATGAATTTTCAATTAATTTATTCACAGAACCTAATAGATAAATAACAATGAAATCAGCTAGATATTTCATTTCGATATCTTTCGAAACGAAATATGAAGAAACATACATGGAAGATTGAAAATATTGCAGCCAAATAATGAAAGATCTCGCGAATTCTTTTCCAAGGAACGCAGTCTTATCGAAACTTTATTTATGAGCTGAAATCAGCACAGATTTCGATTACTAACATCTTTGACGTTTAATTGGAAAAGATGAATGTGATGGAATTCTCAGATTTATATTTAAGCGATGGACTTTCTCAAATTGATTTCGTTGTTGTTTACAGTAACGCCGCTGTTACCAAAAGAAGATACTTTAAGAGAATTTTTGATAATTTATTGTCACAATTGGATGAATTCAATATAGATTATGAACTCTCATCCAGTGTTGTGAGTAGTTTTCAGAATAATTAACACTTCTGACAATTTCAAATCTGCATCTGATTGTCCTCAAGGATACTTAATATTTTCTAAACTAAACAAATTGAATGGAAATTGTATCAAGTTTTCCTCAATTTTATCATTAGCACATTATTTCTGCAGGACAATGAAAATCTTCGTTGCTTGAAGATTCACGTCTCCAGCTTAATTCTAGAAGAATACGCCAATTTTCATCACGTTGAAATAGCTTACAAGAGTCAAGCGCCTCAAATGGGCAAACTTCTTCGTTGGTGTCGTTGCCTGCATACCCCATTGACGAATCCTGATCCAAAGAGCGAAATTTCGAAAAGGCAAAGGTAAGAATTGGGAAACATCCGAAAGGGAGAGCGTATGAGAATTAAATGAAATCCAAATTAAACACGTGATTCCAGAACAATAAAGGGGATGATGGAATCTCCCTTAACCCAAGCCGAAAGAATCCTCCTCACCCATTTCGCATTGGCGCACGTTAGATTCGGAAAGGGGGTAGATGAAGTAGGAATTGAAAGAATTTTGAACATTGGGGTAGTTAAAGCGATATTCCCACTTCACGAAGGAGATATGGAATGGACCACCGAAGGGCAGCTGTCAGAGAGACAGGTATTTTATGGCTTCAGCAAAGGAATATACGTGCAAAACAAAATTAAAGAAATAAAAACTACATTTTGTCTGATGTTTGAAACACTCCATATTTAGAGTTATCATTATCTTATTCGAATATGGAGAAGAAAGTCTATTTTGTTTCGGATCATTATTTGTCTTTCTTGAAAGGAGATATAATTTTTTTTAACATGGCTTGTGTGGCGTTATTTTCCTCGACCCCGCATTTTATGGTACTTGATTCAGATCCTTTTCTAGATGCTTTCTCGTTATTGGTTGGGTGTAAGGAATATTTTCAAAAGACAGCCTCTGAACGCCATCGAGAAGTATTTTGGGCCCGAAATGGCTTTTCTGTACGCGTATTTGGAGCTCACAACCGAGATGCAAATCGTGGCCAGTGTATTGGGACTTTTATTCTACATTATCGGAATATCCGACGAATCCAGAACCGCGAAAGAGATAAGGTAACAATTCGAGATAAAAGTTATTGGATAAAATTGACAAAAAAGGCAAAACAAGACATCAAGTAAAATTAATAAACATCACAAATATTATTCGAAAATACCATTCATAAGAATACTCTATTAAAATTCATTTATCATGAATTATGGACATTAACTGGACTGATCGAATATATCTTTCAATTCGTGGAATATTTTGCAATTTCAGGGAATACATTTGCACCAGCGAAAAACTGATGTGTCCCACCTGTAACCCGAAATATTGCAAACCCAGACATTTACACACTTACTGCGTTCCCGTTTTCTTTCTGAATCAAACTTTCGACAACGTCGAGATGTTCGTTTTGGGCATTATCATCACCTTATGGGGTCAGTATGAATTTCCGCTTTAATTACGGTAGCAAAGCCACCAATAAAGGTGTCCTTTGGGATTAAAATTTGTTCTTTCGTTAAATCTCTCCAGGCACCATTTTCTTGGAGATTTGGATGAGGCGACAAACTTTGTACAGGTTAAGATGGAACCTTGGAGATTTAGGCAGTGATCTTCAGATACGGTAAAGACGGAATTATGTTGCCGAAATAAAAATTCCATTGCATTCATAGTCCATATTGAAATGTTTTCGGGTAATTCCAGAACAGGCTATGAGACAAGGACAAATCTCCTGGTGGTATCCCCCTTCACCAACGAATTAGAACCTACCATGTCCACGCCGGACGTTGTGGCCAGAGTGTTCGTCTCTGCAGCTTCTGTTGTTTTACTGGTATTTTTAAGGAAATCTTTGAAATGCGACTTTGAAGTGTTGAAGAATTTCCTTCCAGATCATTACGGTATTCGGCTTGGAAATCTTCGTGATAATGATGAAGATGAAGCTTAAAATATTGATCGATAACAACGATTCCGCTCACGTTTATCACAGAAACACCGATACTATAGTTTCGGTGGTGGGAAGTGCTGTTACTGTTATTTTTATCCTGATTATTGACTTGGTGAGATTTTTGAACGCTATTCAAATTGGGAAGTAAATATTGAACATTTTCAGTGCTTTTTTTTTTTATTTATTTGCTAATTCTTTTTATTTTTATTTCCTCTGCCAATACTGAGCTTGAAACGATAAACAGATTGAATTTGTTCAAATGTATTTTGCTGTCTTGCGTTGCAGATGTACAAAGCAATTTCGAAAATACTGACGAACTGGGAGAATCCCCGAACGCAAAAACAATACGATAATTCTTTCATGATGAAATGCTTCCTATTTGCGTTTGCCAACAATTATACGATGCTCCTGTATATCGCCTTTTTCAAGGTAAGCACTTTTTAAATCCTTACGCAATATCTTGGCCTTCTCTGGGAAAAATAGTTGAAACTACGTGGATTTTTAGGGAAAATTTTTCACGAATCCTGCGGACGAAGAAATAACCGATGTGAGGGGCGCATACGTCGCTGACACCTGTCAACTGGGGGAGTGCAATTCTGATTTGGCTGTTCAAGTGATGGTACTTTTGGGGATCAAGCATCTCTTCTTCAAATGCGTTGGACGATATATATTCAAGTGAATTTCAAATTTGATTAATATTTGCATTTAGCACTTTACCCTTTCATCGAATATCTACTTGAAAAAGAATCCTAGGGGGACGACGATCTTGATTTTCTCAGTTCAGTATTTCGGGGTATAGTCTTCTTTCTTTTTAGGATGAGTGTGGTTTTATGGAAGACATTCAGAAGAAAGAAAAAGTCCTCATTCGTGAAACGAGAGCAGTGGGAAAAAGATTACATATTAAAGTCCTTCGACAGATACGAAATAATGAAGCAATACATTGAAATAAGTAACGATTTTAACTTTTCGAAATAACTAGTTTATAATTTTATTTTTCATTCTTCATCATCGATATAATTTTTAGTACTCAGGCATGGAATGGTGCTGTTCTTCACATCCGTATGTCCTTTAGCACCAATTTTAACACTGATGGTCAATATTCTGGAGATGAAATTGTATTCATACGCTTTTATTAAGTTTTATAGACGCCCTATACCGAGAAAAGTGGAGGGTATTGAGATGTTTCATTTTATTCTGCAGGCGTTAACTTGGTTTGGAGTTACCGTAAATGTAAGCTGAAGAATTTTGTTTGAAAGAAATTCACTTTGTGCTCGCAAGTTTTTGTAATTTCGAGCCGAAAATGGTCTTAAACAATGTAGATTATTTTTCCTAGCTTTTTGATTTTAGGCCATTTTAGCGATGATGACGAAAAACTTCGCAAAAATGCACTTTTATATGGCAAAAGACAACAATGTCACTACATACATGGAGAAAACATTCTCAGGTGAATGAATATTCGATTTGAAATTCCGTTTCGAATTCTGAAAACACTAAATTATTACTTCAAATTTCAGCATTTTCGATGTACGACTACAAGGACACTAACGTGTCGGAAATGATAGAAAAAAATAACGACACAATTTGTTACTATCCCGGAAATCGTTATCCACCTGATCATCCGAAAAAATACCAAGTACAAAGGGATCAGTACGAGTATAACGCTTTCGGATGGATGGTAATTGTTATTTATTTGGTGAGTATCGTGCGAATACTTCAAGGAAACACTATGTATAGAGTTCTTGGAATTTATCATATCATTCTTGAAGATTTTATTCTGACACTTTTCATGTTTTTCAGCACGTGGTATTTTTACTCACAAGAATTATCGCGCATTTCATACCGGATAGTTCATCCGAAGTGACGGATTACTTGAATTCGGTCCATGCAGAAAATAGGAAAGATCTGAGGAAATTCAGGAACCAACAGTTTCGATCGAAGCAAAGTATCATTAGATATCTTCATAAATGGCCCAAAAATGAGACTGACGAAGATCAAGATGAGGAAATCGATGAGGAAGATGAAGGATCAAATGAAAAATGAAACAAAATATGTTGAATTTCATTATACTATTTTCTTTCGATTACTTTCAATTTAAAGTTGTACCAATAAAGAACTGAATTTACCTTTTGAGCCATTCTTGAATCTTCAAAAGCAAAATTTGATGATGAATGTAATTGAAACCAATGAGCCCAATGACAATACGACAACTTCAGAAACAAAGATGCATCTATTTCACAAACTAATCTGAGAAAAATTCGTAAATTTCGAATGTTTTGGAATCAAGAACTCTATAAACTGATTTCATTATTTTCGACAGTGCATTATAGGTTTGTTCGCGTCGCAGTTCGGAACTGTACTTTTTGGTAATTTTTACTCCCACCCGTTCGTTTCGTACGGAACAGGTAATCCCATGACGTTCGCGTCGTCGGAACACTCGAGTTCGGAACTGTTCCCAGCTATTCTGACTGTTCCTGATCCGTAGATGGTACAGTAGGAACCGGTGCTCTACATTAACGTCAAAATCACTTAAAATTCGTTGATTGACATGTCTTCGATTTCGAAATGTTATTTGCAACGTGATGACGGGGCTAATATAATTATAGATGAGGAAAATAATGGCACTGTTATTGATGAAAGTACGTATATTAATTTGATTTTTGATATTTCGTGAATGAAGTTTCAGTCTGAATACTAAAAATATAAACTTTTTAGCATTCATTTCTGATTTCATAAATGAGCATATTACCTTTATTAGCAAAATAGGTCCATAACGACTGGTACCTAACATTCCAAATTGTTGTAGATGGTGTACCCTTATGTTCATGAAAGAGTCCATCTACATTCAAAATGAAATATTGAAGAAGCGCTCTGAACAGTATGAGAAGATTGTTAAAATAAATGAGGATTGGGCAAAAGAAAACATTAGAGTCAGAGAAGAGGCTAATTTGGAGAGGAGTAGGAGGAATGACCTTCTTGAGCAACAGAAGAGATCCTAAGTTGTGATATTAGTTTTAGGATGTTATAATAGTGATACCAATGAGAATTATATATATTTTTATTTTTTGAATAAACAGTTTCGTTATAACCTATTGATTTTCACATTATGTATATAATATCACCAAACTGACCGAACTTGAAAAATGGTAAAACTTCTTCTTCGTCCGAAGAAGAATCAACTAGATAAGGAATTGCGCCAATCATTAAATTAAATTCTACCGAATTTACAGTTGTATTTTCCATCTTATCCAGAGAAAACTTAAAACTATCAATTTCAGTTTGACTGAAGTTTTGAACAGAGTCTCTGTTTTGATTTGAATAATAAAGTACCTACTTGGATTTGGTTCCCAAACGTTCGCGTCATGGAACAACGTTCCTCGGTTCCATGAGTTCTAGAACCAAGTTCTCTCTGATCCCAGAATAACAGAGAACTGCGACGCGAACAAACCTTATAAGTTTTCTGAAATATAACTTTGACAGAACATTTCAACTGATACCGTCTCTAAAAGACAGAAATGCAGGAAAAGTCTACAAGAGAGAAATTTTTTCCCGATCTCTATTTTAAAACAGGCGGTAAGCGCATCGACTATGTCATTGTTTTCAGCTATAAACAGATCCTGAGTTATGAATATAGAAGAGACAGTTTCGCCTATTTTTTGGAGAAACTCAAACAAAAGGGATTTCACTTGGAGCAAACACATCATTCCGTGAGTATACTCACAGTGGCTTTTTGCGTGCTTGCTTTCATTCGTAGCCAGAGTGGTCACTAATTCGAAATCCTTCAATGAATGATATCGCAATTGAGTACATTTTGACGCGGAATTCTTTCTCAGAAAGATCCAGACATTGGTTTCATCAAAATACATGTACCACAAGACATTCTTATTGGTTACGCCGATGTGGTGAACATAGATTTGATGTTCAAGACTACCCCCCTTGCTATAGTACATAAATTGAACGCTTGCAAATTAATAAGAACCGATCTCTCATACAACGACGAAAGAAGTCCCGTCTATCACCGAGCAAAGTGAGTTAAACTGCTTCATCGAGTGTTGCTAGTTTCTTTTCTTACCTGATCTTCTCAGAGCAATTATTGGTCGTGAACATCCATTAAGATTGACTCAAGCTGAGAGGATACTCATTACCTACAAAATGCTGCAAGAAATACCTTTCGGTCCCAAAAAGTACGACGTCGGTTTACGACGCTTGCAAACGGAAGGAATTATTAAGGATTCTTTGGCGCTTCACGAAGGACCTCCCGCTTTGACTCCTAAGGGTCCTCTCACAGAAAGACAGGTGAATTAATCGAATGAATTTGAATCTACAAATATGAAAATGTGCAATGTTTTTTCAAGTTGTTGGCCGCAAATTGGGGCGATATAGGTAATTTCATAAAGGAGCAACCTATAGATGTGATCCAGAGATATTTCGGACCGGAATTGACTTTCTACTTCGACTTCGTGAGATTCCTAGACAGCATGTTGATTTTTGCGAGCATATCCAGCATTTTGTTCTTTGTTCTCGGTTACGCGGTCGATTGGAGCTATCTTGTTCAAGTCAGGTGAAAAAAAAACCGCAATTTTTGGCGAGTTTGAAAAAAATTTAGTATGATTTTTTCCAGCGATAGCGCATGTAAGAGCGAGGAATATTTGTGTGCTGGGTGCGATCCGGAGCTTTGTAAATTGGTACCCATGAAAACTTTTTGTGAAGGTTTCACAAACAGTCAGATGTACGACAATATCGGTACATTCATACTCAGCATTTTCATGAGTTTATGGGGTTAGTGTTCTTTATTCAACTCTCAGTCATTTTCTTTTCTAGGATTCATTTTAATTGCTCCCTTTTTAGGAACTCTTTTCATAGAGCTATGGTTGCGAAGAAGAAATTTTAACCTGATTAAATGGAACCTTCTTCATGTTGAACTGGATATTTCGACAAGGTACCAAAACCCACCTTAATTGTTCTTACTTTTCCGATAGTAGCTGAAGAAATGGATCCGAAAGAAGTCACTTTCCGACGCAAACATTCAAAAATGCAGACATGACTGAACACTAAATGGCGAATGCGCCGGTCCTGCCGCGTTTAACCCTGAATAGCCATAGTTAGGCAATTTTTCTGTATTAATTGTTCTCATTTTTCCTGAAAAACCTGAAGAAATGTATCTGAAGAAGTGAGTTTGCTATCTAAACATCAAAAAAATGGAAAAACATATCTAAATATCCCAAATGGTGGATGCGCCGGTCCCTGAAAAATAATTTTCCTATTTCACTCTCAACAGTGATCATTTGACAGTTTTCAAGGAGCATCTATGGATTGCGGCATATCTGAAGACATATGCCAAATATCATAATTTATACAAGGTGTTTTCATTCAATGAGGGGAAAAAAATTAATTTTTGTTTTCTGTTTGAATAAATTCTCCGGAAACTATGTGAATATCATATTCAACTAATACAAATCAGGACATAGTACTTTTCAAGATTATTAAAAAAAATGATGAAAATCGGTACACACGTTATAAAAAATATTAAAAATTATTTTCGCCACATATACAGTGTAGCATACTCTACATGAAACTTCAACAAACCGATCTATCTTCAGAGTATAGTCGCAGCACATTCCAAACGAGAATCCCAAAGGAAATTAAATCATATACCGACATATTATATGAGATTTTCGAGAAAATGAAAGAACAATTTTTGCGAATCGAAAAGTTACCACTACCTCACTTAATTCTCCTCACTTTCCGATAGTAGTTGAAGAAATGGATTTGAGAGAAGTCAGTTTTCGATAAGAACATTCGAAAAAACTTCAACTTTTCAAAGGACATGCAAAAAACAAATCTAGAACACCAAGTTAATGTTCACACAAAATGGTGAAGGCGCCAGTACTTGAAAACTGTATATTTTCAAGGAAGAACTGTCTATTACGGCTCATTCGAAGCCCTGAGCTCAATTTGAATGTCGCAACTCATACCGCGTATTCACATTCACAAAGTGCGAAAAATTTCATAATTAAATTTTCTGTTTGTGTAAAACACTGTGCAAAATCTTCCAACAAACCCATCTTCGAAGCGAATTCACTGCCCATCCAGAGGATCCTGAAAGAAATGAAATTCCTAGATTTTCGAAAAGAAAATAGAGCAATTTTCGCGATTGATCGAATGATAAAATTTTCAGGATCGGTTACGAAAAACACACAGATGTTTTGGTTTTATCTCCAATAACAGAAGAATGGGAACCAGCAATGTCTAAAACGTCATATTCTTGGAGATACGCTGTGATAGTACTCATTATGTTGGCCCTAGTGAGCATAATTTAATTTTTTTTCAATTATCACAGTATTTTCGTTTTTTGTTATTGATCATTTTTGTATTCAATTTTCTTGAATAATCAACTACTTAATAGCAGTTACATTTTCTCACACTCACTCCAATTTTTCCAGATGTTCTTCGTGTTATTCTTCGTAGTGATAACAATAATCATGTATAAACTGTTAGCGAGGTTTATGCTCGAATATATCCACATTAAAATGCTGCTCACGCACAAGAGATTCTTGTTGAACTGTACTGGATCTTTCATACAAGTACTCTTCATCATGGTCATCGACAAAGTGAGTAGGTTTCGATCGAAATACGAATGATCTTATTATTTTCCCGAAAAACAGGTGAAATTGCCGGCCGTGCGATTCATGACCGAATTGGAAAATTGCAGAACTCAGATCGATTACGACAACTCTTTCGTTATGAAACTGTGGATCGTCGGATTCGTCAACGGGTTCGCCGCACTTTTTTACATGGCTTTCGTCAAAGTGAGCATCGTCCACTTGAGAATCTCCCTTATTACTTTTCGAACTGAATTTCACGTGGAAAAATTTTCGAATAATTTTATGGCGTACGTTTTCAGGGAATATTTTATACGAATCCTGGTGACGAATCCGTTTATCGGGACTATTCTTTAAAGGGAGATTTGTGTGGACCTGCTGGTTGTAACCAGGATCTCATCCTTCTCTTGACTTTCATTTTGGCCGTCAGGACTCTGTTGGTCAAATGTTTCCACAAGGTTTTCGTACCGTGAGTATTTCTTCAGTAAAATAGGCGATTAATAAGGCGCTAATATTGTTTTACCAATATTTGAAAAACTAAATAACCCATTGGATTGGAATTTGGTAATTAACGATGTCAGTTAAGAATCAATCTAAAAAAAAAAGAAAATATGGAATAGAAGTACGCAAAATGGCGAAGGGGCCGGTTATTCCGAAAATCTGAAATAAGTTAAGACTCGAAGATTCTCCTGTGGACTGAGTTAACTAAAATGAATCCAAGTAGATCAAAAAGGACAACTTTCACTCTGAAAGTGAATTTTTCAAGTGGAAAAATGTTTTTATAAGCCTTGTTGTCTATGAAGATTTTTTAATAACCGGCGGGGCATTCACCAATTTGCAACTTTTATAATTTTCTGCTTACGCTGAAAATGAGTTGGATTTCCAGGAAATTTTTATATAATCTCGAATATTCACATCCAATTTCAATTAATTTCGTCCTGTTTTCAATTCGCCCTTTGGAAATTTTTTGGTGAGGTGCATTCACTGTTTTGCAGGATCATGAAATACATATTCTTGAAACGTAAAGCTCCACCTCCACGAGAAGTTCAATGGGAAAATGATTACGCCTTACCAGGAGTGACAGATTTGACCATATTACTGGAATATGCAGAAATCAGTGAGTACACTCTCTTAAGGGGAGGTGGTACACGTCCGAGCTCGCGAGCTCCCTTCAAAAATTGGGCTTTTTTTCCATGATATCTCAGTTCGTATGCTCGTGAGCTCGGACGTGTACCACTTCCCCTTAATTAAGCCGCGTCCACACCGTTTCTGATAGTACGAACTTGGCTTCAAATTTTTTAATAATTTTTTAACGATATTCTTTTGTAGTTGGCCGATTAACGATGGTGCTTTTCTTGACGGCAGTTTTCCCTTTCGTTCCCTTAATCACGTTCTTCTGCAATTACGTAGAAGAAAGGGTTGACGCGAACACTTACGTGAACTTTCGAAGGAGACCGATACCTAGAAAAGTTAGAGGACTTGGAGTATGGTTTTACATCATCTATTTCCTAGTTGCAATTGGGGTTTTGATCAATGTGAGTTGCAAGTTTTACACGAGAAACATTTGATTCGTGTGATTTTTCAGGCCCTCACTTCTTTATTGACGAAGCGATTCTTGAACATTGTATTTTATTATTACAAACATAACGATCTGGTAGGGTACCTAGACACCGCATTTTCAAGTAAGATTGAATCAGTTTTTCAATTTAAGTGCGTTTACTCCTAAGGTATAAACTTTTCTCGTAGAATTCGCGATAGCCGATTACAAGAGCGAGGCAATCAAGAATCAGGTTGAGAATTTGACGTATTGCCTCTACCACAGACCATTTCGCTATCCGTACAATCACACGAGCAAATATGAACACAGCCCTGACAGATATCCCTTCATGGCCTTCGGAGCTTGTTTCATCGTGCTATATCAGGTATATTTACAAGTAAACAAGACGGTAACAGGGTAGGGCTTACTTATTTTCAACTGTAGATCACTTAAGAAAAAAACTTTTCAGTTACAACTTTTTTCAGCATCTGGTGTTCGTCCTCTCAAGAATCCTCGCCTCGCTGATTCCAGACGTTTCATCTGACGTTGAGGAACATGTACATCGTCAAATGTTGGAAGAAAGGCATATGCTCCGAATGCATCGACATAAAAAATTCATGGAAAAGAGAGTGTCATTCGGAGGACCGATGAAAGAATAAAGTTTCTTCCATATTTTCCACTGATTTGTTATTATTATTATTGAGTTATTTCATCTTAATAAAACACTTACTCATTTTGCATATTTGTTCAAATGAGTATGAAGGAATATTGTTGCAAAAATAAATACATATAGATATAGGTATAATCCATGATACTAGTTTTAGTATCATGGGTATAATCTAAATATGAGATGGTTAATGACAGTCACAAATCGAGTAGTTTGAGATTGTTGAACAAAGTAATGAATGAATAATCGAAAAATTTGTTATTTGTTATCCAAAATAATAAAATCGAATTCGAAAATTCCAACTTTTTGGGAAAAAAATGATCAAGGGGAATACCCCCTAAAATCACAATATTAGTCATCATTATGAATTACATCGTAAGTTGTTCGAACGATACGAGTCATTCAGAAAGTCAATTTTGCCGATTAGTAATGCTGGTGGACAAAACTTGAAAATAAGAAATGCGAAACAAAAAAATTTTAAATTTTTGGGATTCGTCAGTTATTAAATTAAAAATAATCCAGAGCCCTAACTACCATAGTTTAGATTTTACTACTGTTATTGAATGAAAAAATTTTAAGAATAATTTTCTGGATCAATACCACAAATACTTCGAGTTTGAAAACCAAACTAGAAGATTAAATAGCGAAAAAATGAAATGAGCAAATTTTTGGCTCATAAAAGGACAAATGATTTTGGGAAACGCTAAATAAAAAAAATAGAAAATAAGTCAACCCTACCAAAGCTTAGATTTTCATATGTTTGATGGAACACCAACGTGGACATTGTAAAATTTTCATTATTGTAGATATCAGAGAGTATTTCACTGTTGATTTGAAATAATTATATTATCTATTCTTAAGACCAAAGATTTGTTAAAAATGTATACGATGATAAATAAATGATTCAAAAAAATAGGTACTTTCTTTCATTACAATTCTCGAATGGCAACAATCGAATTTTAAGATTGATATCCCTAAAAATTTCTGTCCTCTTATTTCTAAAGAATGATAATGCATTTCCGAATCAAAACATTATATTTTTGAGTTTAAAACAATATTCTCGATGTTAATCCATATAAGACTTCAGGAAATTCATTTTTATTTGACGTTTTCTGTATATGAAACTCTAGCAATCAACATAAACCCCCTCGCTTCAATGAATTCAAGGGTTCAGCAATATGAATTCGAAAAAGGCCGAATATTCTCATGAGAATCATTTTTCACTATTAAATTTAGGAAAATTTTGAACGTACTTACAATTTTTTGAATTAATCCGTTCTGGACACAATCCAAAGGGCCCCAACTGAAGCACGACCCCACAACACAAATACACACACGATTTATGCACACACATATCCGATTTTCGATACGAATACGCGATTTTCCTACATGAAATTCTCGAAATTTTCGAAAAAGAATTCGTCAAGCCCATGATTCATGGTTATACAACTAAGACTGACTCGACGTAGGGTATACGGGGGAAGGTCTAATTTGCGGTAAACTACATACTCGACCAACCCCTGTTTACGCTACGTCGAGTCAGGTCCAGTCTCTGTTACATAAAATGATGAATCATGAAGATGACTCTCGGTAGGCTGGGAGAGAAACCAACTGGTCAGTTGCTTTTCAAATTTTGATCTGTTAACTTCGTCGGCCAATCTTGTACCATGTACGCGCTCGCGAGTGTGAAAAGTTTTCAAAAGTGTCGCTGCTGTGTATCTTTGTGTTGTGTGTAACATTGTGATGTGTGTTTGCAGTGAACCTACGGATTATTTTTCTCGGAAAATTGTAAGTACTCACATTCAAAAATTTTCCTGAATTCCAACGTGAAAAATAATTCCTGCAAAATATTCGTTATACTTATTGCCAAAATTTTCAACTAAAGATAATTTGAACTGAAACTTTGATTTGAAAAATTTTAAAGCTATTTTCATTAGCAACTTCAAATAACAAAGAATAAGTCACAAATAATTTGCCAATTTGAATATCGACAAATCAAATGTGAATACGAATTATGGGGGACATTGTTCGTACTCACATTTCCTTTGTTAGAATTTATATTGCCTAATAATTTCAGTCTTATTCCTGATTATTTCAAAAGGATACTGCCTTCGAAATAGCATTGATATGTATTGAAATCCTAGTTTAATTTTAAATCTCTTCAGTTGAAAATTTTCTGTTCCTCATAAAATATCATTTAGCTGTCGGAATCCCAAATTCTTTTGAAATTCGTCCATTTTAGAAGACTTTTTGGTTTCAAAAATTAGATCTTCAGATTCAAAATGATTTTTCCCGAATATATTCAACATTTATTAAAATTTTGCTGCTGGAACAAATAAAAATACGTTTGTTGCTTTCGATATTTATCTTTATGGGAGTAACTTACGAAAAATTCATTACGGATAATTACATTTTCCAATGAATTAAGCGCTTCACATGGCAGATGGCTATAATATTATTTCAGGAAATCAGAATTCGAGAGAATTTTCATTTCGGAGTCTATGTATACAGAAATATACAATTCATTCCTTTTTTCTCTTTCTGGGATTTTTTCAATATGACTTCAAATTGATGATTAACTTGAGATGACTCAGTCTCAAATGCATATTATATAAATTCCTATTCTTCGACAATAAATTTTTTTCTGAAGCTCATAGTTCGTATTCACAATTCCTTTGTTAGTATTTATATCGACAAATTATTTCAGTCTTATTCCTAATTATTTCAAAAGGCTGCTGCCTTCGAAGTAGCATTGAGATTTATTAAAATCTTAATTCAATTTTAAAAATCTTTCAGTTGAAAATTTTGTGTTCCATATTATGAAATATTATTTGACTGTCGGGATCCAAAATCCTGTGGAAATTCGTTCATCTTCAGAGAACTTTTTGGGTTCAAAAATTGGATATTCAGATTCAGAAATGTTTTTTCACGAATATTCAACATTCATTGATATCAGTTTAGTTTTCGTCCATGATTACAATTCAATAAAACTTTTCAGGAATTTGTACAATGCTTTATTTTCTCAAATAATGTTCAATGAAGGCTGAAGGACCTCAGGTCGATGGCCATAAATAAACTTTTCTTGTTCAATGAGCCGACGTATCGGAGGCGAGTTCCTCCTTCTTCAGGGCTGAAAGACAAAAGGACACTTAACAAAACAATCACAAAGACAGCCTCTAAAACCAACCTCTAGAATATCAAGTTGTTCGAGAAAATAGTAAAGAGTATATTCACTATATTCTTTCATGAAATCAGATTGAAATCATTTATATTTACAGAATTAAAACAAAAGAGTCCTTTTGTTTTTTAGCCCTGAAGAAGGAAGAACTCGCCTCCAAAACGTCGGCAAATTGAACATTATTTGAGAAAATAAAGCATTGTCCAAATTCCTGAAAAGTTTTATTCAATTAATTGATATTTTGCTGCTGGAACAAATGAAAATACGTTTGTTGCATTCTACATTTCACTCCCAAAAGAGAAAATTATAGGAAAATCTATAACGTTTATATCACATTTTCCATTGAATTGGGTGCTCTTTTTCAATCATTCATCTGCCATCAAATATATATTTTTAATAAATGTAATATTTCTCGAAGTCTCCTGTCAGTAATGCCACTAGTCTCAAGAATAGTATAATTATTGAAAAATCGAGAATTTTTTTCCCAATAACAAACAATAATAGTTTTACTATGTCTACGTGTTGAAATTCGAATGTTCAGAATTTTCGAGTTAATCGCTATTATAATGAAAAATTCAAATGCTCTAGTACTTTCTTGATGATGATATTTTTCTGGAACACTATCCCATGATTTCCAAGTTTGAAAAATTGTAAAAAGAAGCCTTTCGACATAAAGTGGAATAGGCCTACTTGGGATACCACTTAAAAACAAAACGCGCCGAGCATTCTACCTACAGGGTGGTGTGGAAACGAATGCATTATCTATCGCGTTCATATTCCCTTGGCGGAATTCGTTCAACTGGATAATGCGGAGCCAGTATGCGCCAATATTAGCGGAAAAAAGTATGCGCCAATAAATACGGAAATAGTATGCGCCAAAAAATAGTTAGCGGTAGCGTTTCTTTTTTTCAGATTTTTTCAGGTGGAAGAGAAGGTAGGTCCCAGAGAACCCTCGGCCTTTCCGGGCTGAGTTGGGATTTCATGGATGCCATTCCCAACTTCAGCCATCGATGGACCAAGAGCGGAAAATCAACAGTTTGAAGCGTCTAAGTGAGTGACTTTTAGGGTTTTTGGTGGTGGTTTATTGCAGGTTTATTGACAATAATGTCACAAAGGTTCTGACGAAGGAGAAATGCCTCAGAGATCACATGCGGCAATAAATGCGAGAAAGTATGCGCCAAAAAATAGTTAGCTGTAGCGATTCTTTTTTTTCAGATTTTTTTCAGGTGGAAGAGAAGGTAGGTCCCAGAGAACCCTCGGCCTTTCCGGGCTGAGTTGGGATTTTATGGATGCCATTCCCCACTTTAGCCATCGATGGACCAAGAGGGACAAATCGAGAATAAGGCGTTAATGTGACTAATGTGAGTGACTTTTAGGGTTTTTGGTGGTGGTTAATTTCCGGTATATTGATAATAATGTCGCAAAAGTTCTGACGAAGAAGAAATGCCTCAGAGATCACATGCGGCAATAAATGCGAGAAAGTATGCGCCAATGAATACGGGAACAAATTTGCGCCCAAAAATGCGGAAACGAGTATGCGCATTTCGACATAGTGTGGAGTAGGCCTTCTGGGGATACCACTTAAAAACAAAACGCGCCGAGCACTCTACCTACAGGGTGGTGTGGAAACGAGTGCATAAACTATCGCGTTCATATATTCCCTTGGTGGAATTCGTTCAACTGGATAATGCTGAAACAAGATTGCGCCTAAAATTCGGCAACAAGTATGCGCCAAAAATACGAAAACAAATTTGCGCCAAAAAATGCGGAAACAAGTAGCACCAAAAAACGGTGCATTAAATTTCGCGTTCATATATTCCCTTGGTGGAATCGTTCAACTGGATAATGCGGAAACAAGATTGCGCCTAAAATTCGGCAACAAGTATGCGCCAAAAATACGAAAACAAATTTGCGCCAAAAAATGCGGAAACAAGTAGCACCAAAAAACGGTGCATTAAATTTCGCGTTCATATATTCCCTTGGTGGAATCGTTCAAGTAGCCGAGCACTCTACCTACAGGGTGGTGTGGAAACGAGTGCATTAACTATCGCGTTCATATATTCCCTTGGTGGAATCGTTTTCAAGTAGCCGAGCACTCTACCTACAGGGTGGTGTGGAAACGAGTGCATTAACTATCGCGTTCATATTCCCTTGGTGGAATTCGTTCAACTGGATAATGCGGAAACAAGATTGCGCCTAAAATTCGGCAACAAGTATGCGCCAAAAATACGAAAACAAATTTGCGCCAAAAAATGCGGAAACAAGTAGCACCAAAAAACGGTGCATTAAATTTCGCGTTCATATATTCCCTTGGTGGAATCGTTCAAGTAGCCGAGCACTCTACCTACAGGGTGGTGTGGAAACGAGTGCATTAACTATCGCGTTCATATATTCCCTTGGTGGAATCGTTTTCAAGTAGCCGAGCACTCTACCTACAGGGTGGTGTGGAAACGAGTGCATTAACTATCGCGTTCATATTCCCTTGGTGGAATTCGTTCAACTGGATAATGCGGAAACAAGATTGCGCCTAAAATGCGGCAACAAGTTATGCGCCAAAAAATGCGGTTACAATTAGAAAGTGGAGTAGGCCTACTGGGGATACCACTTAAAAACAAAACGCGCCGAGCACTCTACCTACAGGGTGGTGTGGAAACGAGTGCATAAACTATCGCGTTCATATATTCCCTTGGTGGAATCGTTCAAATAGCCGAGCACTCTACCTTCAGGGTGGTGTAAAAACGAGTGCATAAACTATCGCGTTCATATTCCCTTGGTGGAATTCGTTCAACTGGATAATGCGGAAACAAGATTGCGCCTAAAATGCGGCAACAAGTTATGCGCCAAAAAATGCGGTTACAATTAGAAAGTGGAGTAGGCCTACTGGGGATACCACTTAAAAACAAAACGCGCCGAGCACTCTACCTACAGGGTGGTGTGGAAACGAGTGCATAAACTATCGCGTTCATATATTCCCTTGGTGGAATCGTTCAAATAGCCGAGCACTCTACCTTCAGGGTGGTGTAAAAACGAGTGCATAAACTATCGCGTTCATATTCCCTTGGTGGAATTCGTTCAACTGGATAATGCGGAAACAAGATTGCGCCTAAAATGCGGCAACAAGTTATGCGCCAAAAAATGCGGTTACAATTAGAAAGTGGAGTAGGCCTACTGGGGATACCACTTAAAAACAAAACGCGCCGAGCACTCTACCTACAGGGTGGTGTAAAAACGAGTGCATAAACTATCGCGTTCATATTCCCTTGGTGGAATTCGTTCAACTGGATAATGCGGAAACAAGTAGGCGCCAAAAATGCGGAAACAAATTTGCGCCCAAAAAGCGGAAACGAGATTTTGCCAAAAATGCGGAAACAAAGTTGCGCCCAAAAAGCGGAAACAGGATTGCGTCAAAAAATACGGAAACAAGAGTGCGCCAATAAACAATACCGTCGGAGTTCGCCAAATCGAAAAAAAAAAGGAAAAGTTATATTTCTTTCTGGATCTCCGGTTTTCTTTCGGCCACAAGGGGCTTTAATGGCATGGTTCCCCTAACCCCACATATGCTGTACGCATCCATTTGACTGTGAGAAGAATCGTAGGCTAGAACTAAATTGAAACTTTTCCTTTCCGCGATCCTCTAATATCTGGTTAATTTGTTAATTAACAGATTATTAGAAACAAATTTGGCGCATTTCGACATAAAGTGGAGTAGGCCTTCTGGGGATACCACTTAAAAACAAAACGCGCCGAGCACTCTACCTACAGGGTGGTGTGGAAACGAGTGCATTTTAACTATCGCGTTCATATTCCCTTGGTGGAATTCGTTTCAGTAGCCGAGCACTCTACCCACAGGGTGGTTAGAAAACGAGTGCATTAACTATCGCGTTCATATATTCCCTTGGTGGAATCGTTCAAATAGCGGAGCACTCTACCTACAGGGTGGTGTCAAAACGAGTGCATTAAATATCGCGTTCATATTCCCTTGGTGGAATTCGTTCAACTGGATAATGCGGAAACAAGATTGCGCCTAAAATGCGGCAACAAGTATGCGCCAAAAATGCGAAAACAAATTTGCGCCCAAAAAGCGGAAACAAGATTGCGCCTAAAATGCGGCAACAAGTATGCGCCAAAAATGCGGGAACAAAGTTGCGCCCAAAAAGCGGAAACAGGAATGCGTCAAAAAATGCGGAAACAAGAGTGCGCCAATAAACAATACCGTCGGAGTTCGCCAAATCGAAAAAAAAGAAAAAGTGATATTTCTTTCTGGATCTCCGGTTTTCTTTCAGCCATAGGGGCTTTAATGGCATGGTTCCCCTAACCCCACATATGCTGTACGCATCCATTTGACTGTGAGAAGAATCGTAGGCTAGAACTAAATTGAAACTTTTTCTTTCCGCGATCCTCTAATATCTGGTTAATCTGTTGATTAACAGATTATTAGAAACAAATTTGGCGCATTTCGACATAAAGTGGAGTAGGCCTTCTGGGGATACCACTCAAAAACAAAACGCGCCGAGCACTCTACCTACAGGGTGGTGTGAAAACGAGTGCATTAAATATCGCGTTCATTTTCCCTTGGTGGAATTCGTTCAGCTGGCTAATGTGGAGCCAGTATGCAACAATAAATGCGGAAAAAGTATGCGCCAATAAATGCGGAAAAAGTTTGCGCCAATAAATACGGAAACCAGAATGTGCCAAAACTTGCGGAAATAAGTTTGCGTCAATGAAACCGGAAGCCATTATGCAAAAATTTTGCGCATGCATTTCGATATAAAGTGGAATAGGCCTACAGGGGATACCACTTAAAAACAAAACGCGCCGAGCACTCTACCTACAGGGTGGTGTGAAAACGGGTGCCAATCACTATCGCGTTCATATATTCCCTTGGTGGAATTTATTCAATCGAACATTGCTTAGCAAATTTCTTGAATTCGTTCGTCGAAGTTGACGCCATTGTGTTATTCGTGCAGATTTCGCAACAATGTCGGAACACGACCGTTTTCAGCCAAATGGTCTGTGATCACGGATACTCTAACATATATGTTCTGTGCTCTAACATTTTAGAGTATCCGTGGTCTGTGATATAACCAATGAGTTTTTGGCTTAACCTCACATCTGAATCTGATCTATGTTTTGAACTCCTTTGATTTTGATGAAGCCTATTTATTTGTCGCTTCATATTTTCAATTACAATGAATAAAATCCAAAAATTGTCGAAAATATTTCAGCCATACCATGTCATTCCTAAAGAATTTCAAGCCCAGCAAAAGGAGAAAAAGTTGTATTCAAAGAGCGCTAAGGTAATAAATTATATCCGGTTATATTGAGAACTTATAACATTTCTGAATATTTTTAGCTGATGTTGGAACTAGGTATCATTAGGCAGAGTAGTCCAGGCTGTTATAATTTGTTACCTTTGGGGGTTAGAGCTTTGGAAAAACTGATAAGTGCCATTGATAAAGAAATGCAGTCTATCGGAGGACAAAAAGTGGAGTTTCCTTCTCTGATCAACCAAAAGTTGTGGTCAACTTCAGGTAGAGAAATATTAAAAATATTTAAATATTTAATTAGTAGAAGAGAACAAATGAATTTTGAATCATGAGAAATTTCTTCAGGAAGAATCAATGAAGTAACGGAGCTCTTCAAGTTGAGAGACAGAAACGATCACAGTTATATTTTAGGCCCAGTAGGTATTTTTTAACAATTTTAGGATAACCTAAACAGCCTTCCATCGTTTTCCAGACTCATGAAGAAATAGCAAGTGAATTGGTGTCCCAGTGCCAACATTCATATAAAAATTTTCCACTTTTCCTATACCAAATTACGAATAAATTCAGGGACGAGCTCAGACCCAAGTTAGGATTGATACGAAGCAGGCAATTCATCATGAAAGACATGTATAGCTTTGATATCGATCATAAAAGTGCCATTCAATCTTATGAAATTGTGAGTGAAGCTTACAACAATATATTCAGAAAACTAGGTGTGGAATTCCACAGGAGTAAGGGGAAAATTTTGGATCTTCAACAATTTTTTCTTTTGATACTTTTTAGCCAAAGCCGATAGCGGTATCATGGGTGGATCGTTTTCTCACGAGTATCATTACGAAGCTGATGTCGGAGAGGATGTGCTTTTGAAATGTGCCAAATGTAACGATATGATGAATTCGGAAATGGTTAAAGAAGGAAGGTGTCCTCAATGTGGGGAAAACGGTAATATGGACCAAGCAAAAGGAATAGAGGTACAACTTGAAACAAAGAACAAATAGAATACATTACCCATAGATGCATAGAAAACCTGGTGTTGACACTGTTTAGATTTTGTTGAAGACTTTCTTGCCAATAGAAAACTTCACTCAAAATTTTTGACATGTTTTGATCTTAGACCATAGAAAGTCTAAGGTTTTGATGGAATTTTTGACATCTATGGTTCTTTCAAAACACATTTGTCATCTCTATAAAAACAACATAACCTATTTCACGCGAAAAATAGCGCCAAGACCGTGAAACATCGCGGATCATTTGGGAACTAGGTCAAAAACTACAGTCAAGAGTGCCTGGAGTCGTTACACCAGGATTTCTATGCATCTCCCATAACACAATCTTTTGGAGTGTTTTCAGAAAATAATAAGTTTCGAAATTCCTCACTTATAAATAGGTAGGCCACACTTTTCTGTTGGGGGACAGATACACCAAACAGTTCAATTGCAATTTTACCAACTCGGATGGAAAAAACGTGAATCTTCAGATGGGATGTTACGGACTTGGAATAACCAGAATATTGGCGGCGTCTGTCGAAAGTTTATCGACCGATGAAGAAATGAGATGGCCCAAATTGATATCTCCTTATAGCGTACTCATAATACCCCCAAAGGTAAACATGAAAAAACGTTTAAACTCTTGATAACTTTATGTTTTTCATTCGTTCTTAGGCGAATAGTATCGAGGACTCCGCACTCCAAAATGATGTTGAAGACTTGTACAATTCTCTCAATCAAATCAGACAACTCGAAGGCGACGTTTTGGTTGACGATAGATCAAAATTGACGATAGGCAAACGACAGATGCAAGCTAAACGGTTCGGATATCCATTCATCGTAGTTCTTGGGAAAAGAATTTTGGAAAATCCTCCTCTTTACGAAGTTCACGATACCGATAACGGAATTCAAATAGATTTAACATTGCAAGACTTGATAGTGTATATAAACAAGTGTATTAAATAGAATAAACAGTAAAAAAATCCTCTTGTTGTTTCTAATTTACCCAAGTTCCAACCTAAAGGTTAGGAAAAATCGCAAAATTTATATTTCAATACAAAGTCAAAACACTGAGGATGAAACAAAGAATAAGATTTCAATGAATAAAAAACAATAGAATTATTTAAATTCAAAATTCAGCCGATTTTCAATAAAAAAAAAACTTTGCATAGCGTGAAGGTTCAGGAGAATCGAAATATTTGCGGTAAAATCAGGTTTTTTTTCATTTTAATACAAAGTCAAAACACTAAGGATAAATATAGAATTAGGTTTCAATGGATAAACACACAATAAAACTTTCAAATTGACTTGATTTTCGATAAAAAAAATTTGCGCAACGTGAAGGTTCAGAAAGCGCAATATTTTCGTAAAAAATCGTTTATTTTCATTTTAAAACAAAGTTAAAACACTAACGATAAAATGAAGAATAAGATTTCGATGAACAAAACCACAATAAAACTTTTTTTATTAAAAATTCACCCGTTTTTCAGTGAAAAAAATTTTGCGCAACGTAAAGGTTCAGAAAAATCGCAATATTTTCGTAAAAAATCGGTTATTTTCATTTTAAAACAAAGTTAAAACACTAAGGATAAAATAAAGAATAAGCTTTCAATGAATAAAACCACAATAAAACTTTTGGTCAATGATATAATAAAAATACAAATATTAAGATATTTAAATTAATAATTCAATTAAATTCTTACAATATACATAACATTCAACATATTTCAAAATCAATAGGATAAAAACATTGTCTTTTGGAACAATTTTCAAAAGCTTATATACTCTTTCAACTGTGACATTACATCGGCATCCACCAGACCCAACAAATGTTCGTATTGTGGTAATCCTAATTGGTTTTTTAGGGCGAACATCTAAAAAAAATTGCCATTAACGATTAAGAGTTCGATAAAGGGGCTCAATCATTCGAAAAAATTACTCACTTGCGACTGGAGATACTCTTTAAGAACGATCGTATGAACAGGATCCGTGTAAATTAGCTGCTTTTTCCTCTGATCGTGCTCCGTTTCGCACAAACCGTCGCTTTCCTCGTAAAAGTAGCTCGGACTCCTGTCCCCGTTCAGCACCAAACAATCCGAGATCACCCCGTTTTCGTCCGTCTTGGTTACGTCGTTTAAAGCCTCCAATATCTGAATCATGATGTTGCCAAACATTTCCATGATGGGCCTCGACACGATCGTCAGGAGATTCGCTAAAGCCAACGCTGGAAAAGTATAACCTCAAAAATTACAAATTGTCGGACTGTCAGAATTTGACGTTTTGCCCGCCAGATAACCTCAAATTAAATCTTGACAGGAGATTTTTAGGTTAGATCTACAACTCACCCATAACTTTCCTCTGTTCCGTCTGCGAAACGTTGGGCATCTTCAGTAACCAAACGCGCAGTATTTTCGACATGACTATTTCTTCACTCTCGTTATGTACAGATGCCAGCCTACTCAAAACCTGGGAGAAAACGCTGTGCGACGAAATTAAAACCCTAGATACTACTGTGATGTACATCGACATGACCATGGGATATTTTTCTCCTTCATATACACCTCTGCGAACAAATCGAACATTTTTATTCGAGTTTACAGTTTTTTGTACTTCCAAGCCGACTCGAACGCATTCGAGATCCGAAACAACCCCGAAAATTTTATAATGACATCAAGATTGCACGTCTTGGGCGGAATAATCTCATTTTAGCCAGGGGCGGCTGCGATATCTCGTCCGTCACTTGACGTTTTGAAGGAAGTATCGTTGACCACTGAAGTCGATCAAAGAACTGCCAGAAAATACAGGTCGCTCGCGACGAATCATAGAAATAACATCGAATCGTACGAGAACTATGGTTCGAAATAGCCTCCGATTTATTTTCCACATTTACACGTTGCCGGATCGACTTGGAAGCACGACATCGATATCTAACTCACTCGAATATCCTCGGTAAGATCGGCAACGTCGTTTCGGCCCCCAGGGACGGACTGGCCCTCAGGTACACCTCCACCACCCTCAGTATGGCCATGATGGCTTCGTTCTTTAGGTCGGGCATCATGTTATCGCACAGCGTCATTATTTGAAAGCCGTGGGATCGCATGACCAATTCGGGCGCTAGGAGAGTGTGGACCGTGACTATACCTACGCCTATATTGAAGGCTTCCGACGAGTAATCTGAAAGAAACGTTGCGATTTGACGGTTTCTAGCGGAAAGAGCGAAGTGTAACGTTCGAAAGCTTCTCAGGTACGAAGTAGGAGATTTCGTGAATATTTGATAACTGGCGCCCGAGCAGGTGAAATCTGACGCTTCGAAAACTCACCCAGCAGCGACGGCACGTTGTCGAACAACTGGATCAGCTCGCTGGTGATGCACGAAGAGTTCTCCAGCACGGTCAGCCAGAGTTCCAGACTGTCCTCCAGCAGGTAAACGATGGCGGACTGCTTGGGGTCCGTCCCCAGCCTTATGATGGGTATCAGGAACGGCGTCAGTTCCGGAACCACGGTGCCGAGGGCCTTGACCAGCTGCACCAAGGTGGAGACTATGGCGCACCTGAGCATGTTGTGGTCGTCCGATTCTTTCCAGATGAGCGGCAGGTACTGGATGAGGGCGTCGCTGTGCGGCTGGATCGTGTGCCCCACCCGCTCGACTATCAGGGTCATCACGTTGAGGATGTGCATCTGACGAAGATTTCGATTAAATGGCGCGGAAACTACCTACGTACTGTATTTGGAGCGACGATATTATTTTTTCTGGGGTCGACTGTACCACACCGTTACTGGATACATTCAAGGGAAAAATCTTTACGTCCAAGACAGGATTCTTCACTTCGCGACCTTCAATGAAGAAAGCCTCCGTCTTACCTTAGTCTCGCACTCCGTGACCTCCTTGAGCAGCTGGAACAGCAGGTTGAAAGACGCCTCCAGGTAGTCTTTGAACTGCGCCGCGTCGAACTCGAAATCGTCGATGGCGAACCTGAGGGTGCTCGACGCCGTCAGCCTGACGGCCATGTCCTCCTGACCGCTCAGCAGGTTGATGACGCACTCGTACAGCGACGGCCTCAGCTTGGGCGACAGCTTGATGCCGGTCCATTTGCCCATCAGCACGCTGACGCGCCGCCTTATTATCCTGTAATTGTCGTGTTTAATCTTCAGTTCCTCGCTCAGGGTGGTCGTGAACCATCGGTCGAAGTCGACCTGGGAAATAAAATTTTGAGTTTCTTCATCCTGCCAACATAATTAAAAAAAATGGTTTCGGGTGAGAAAGTCGGTAAAGAGGTCCATGGGAAGGTCGAACCTATCGTCGTTGACGGTCTTCTCCATGGAAAAAACTAACTAGGGCCGTTTTCATTGTGCAGTTGAAGATGTAGCTTGAAAACAATGACCTAATAAACGAAACATCATTATCATCATCATCGTCAATACTCAATAAAAGTGGCGGCTAGATATCGTTCAGAAACACTAACTATAACTAATGAGGTACTTCAAAAGAACGTCAAACGTCAAAGATTTGCTCAATTGTCAATTATATTCCATGGTTGCCATCTTTAGTTTTTTGACGTTAAAGAGTTGTTAACATAGATCAACTGTTGCTTGAATTGTAAACATTCGTTATTCTGACAGTACTCTGAGAGTTGGCAACGCAGCAATTGGACTAGTTTGATGTTCTTTCCATATACTTTGTAAACAAACTCTTCACTTTAACCAAAAAATTAACTTCGAAATTTTTATCACATATCTACGACTACATCTAAGGAAATAAACGAATAATTGAAGACTGAAATACGAAATTAAAAAAATCATCGAATACAGAATAATAAATAACAAATTTAGGACTACGAGACAATTTTAAAGTTACCTACGATCCGGTGTACTTTAAGCCATTACTGAGATTTTTGAAACCTTTAATGAAATCTAGAATCTTTTTATTTCCTTCTACGTATTGTTTTATGATACACCTTCGTGTCGACGAAGATTACCTGAATAAAAAAAATAGTTAACCGAACAAAACTTACCTCTTCGTAAAGATCGAAAGCAGCCAAAGCCACCGCGTTGTAAACTGCATCTTTTTTCAATATACCGGGCATGTCTTCTGGCGGTACCAAACCGCTGGTCTCTCTTATGAGATCCAACAGGACCGGCGCTAGAATCTCCCTGAATTCGTGGAACATTGTGACGAAAACTGTTTCCATGCTCGGCTAAGGGAAAAGAAAACCTCCATTGTTCAACTCCACTCGACAAAATAATTCAATAAAGAAAATTAATTGGAACCAAAGTTTCAAATATAAGACGATTTAATAAAAATTTTGATTCGATTTTCTCGACGAAGAACAAAGATGTATAGATTTTTCATATTTATTGATTTGCTTTTAAGCAATAAAGCACAAGTTCAATTATTTTGATTCTTTTCCATAATTTAAACTACTTGCACATCCGACTTGTTTTTCAATAAAAATGCACTTATTTCAAATAATTTCCGCTGGTTCGATATTCCTGAGGGTAAGATTGACAAAAAATATCAAGAAAAAGGCCCCCTAAAACTATTTTTCAAGCAAAAAAACATTTTCATTGTCTTCGCCGGCAAAGTTTAATTCCCATTGTTTGCCCACCAGCAATAACCTCAAAAAATATTTGACAGGTCATTAGATTGCCTAATAAATAAGACAAGAACAAGAAACCTGATCTAAATGAGGTAAAAACAGTTAAAGAACTATAATAAAGAAATAAAAAGAATATTTCAAATCACAGACGCGAAAAAAGTAGATTAATACAAACTTTTCGACCTAAAAGCAGTAAAATCAAAAAAGAAATCAAGCACTTCAACCAAGTAACACAATCAAAGACATACCGAGCAGAAATCAAACAATACACACCCTCAAACTGTATTTCCAACTGTCCCCGATCTCGTCGTTGGCGAAAGTCTCGGGATCAGAGTCCCACACGTCCAGCTCGTCCTGATTCAGGATGAAATAATGCGTGACCAGCCTCCGACATATCTCAGTCAGTATGTTGGGCTGGAAAAAGCTGAGTTTGATGTCCCTGGCTTGGACCATCTCCGAATACCTGGAACTCTGCGTGTTCTTGCCCGGTTTGTACTCGTTACAGTGCAGTATGCCCTTTATTATGTTGAAACACTGGATGGAGAAGCGCTCGTAGGTGTATTGGATGCCTTCGGGAGCGAACAGGTAGAACATCGTGAATTCTAAACTGCTGCGGATCAGGCTGATGAAGGAGAACGGGTGGTGCTCCAAGAGCGATACCAGCACTTTGGTCGAGTGGTTTATGTATTTTTCGCACAGGTCTAAGATGTATGGTCCCTTCCCCCTCAACTGTTTTCCTGCAGAACACGGTCAAACATAACCTAACCTTACCCGACCAACATTTCATACACGAGTCCAATTTCGTTGATTCATTAAAAAAATCACAGTAAATTGGCTAATTTTCACAAATCAGTTCATTCAGTGTGAAATATAAACCAGATTTTGGATTGAACAAACAAAAAGTCGAATAATCCGAATAATATGGAAAGAAAAAAATAAATCCCTTCATATTATCAAATAACATCAAAACTAAAAAAAATAATACAATTTTTACTCACTGCATTCCAAAGCAGACTTAGCCTTCTCGAACAAAACCTTCAAAAAGTCCATGCAAGCCCTATTCTCGTGCGGCTTTTGCAAGCCGTAAATGGTGAATTTTCTCAAAATTTTTAAAGTCAGTACCGCTTTCTCCAAATTTGATATCGTCAGTTCGATGCTCTCATTCTGGCATATGTTACCGATAAATAAATCGGTAAATGTGTTCCATAAATTAACTATAAAACTATAAATATTCGCAGTAAAATCTTGAAATATTCTTCTGTCACCTGAAAACCCGTCAATCAAAAAAATTCAGTCAATAACATTATTTTCAACTCTCACCTATTAATCTTCTTGATGATATCGATTTAACGACGTGTTGTAGCGTCAAAATTGACCTGTGTTGAATGACGATATCGTTACTTAACACCATCTGCAAAAGAGTAGGAAGTAATTCTTCCCATTCTCTAGGGCAGTCTATTCTAGCTATCCTAGCTACTAAAACTGCCCTCTGTGTGGCAATTTGGTTTACAGGTTCGCCAAATGACGAAATCAGTCCTCTTTTAATAACATTCTTCTCTTCTTCACTAATCGCACTGAAAATCAACACTTATAATATTCTTCAAGTGATAAAATGATAACAACTTACTTAGGTGCACTTTTTCTCCAGTATTTATCGATACCATTCTTCATATACAGAACTGCCATCCATCTAATGTTCAAATCTAGATTATGAGTTGCTATAATATTCTAAAAGCATAAACAATGATTACATTTGCTTTCAACCTCCCTCAATACAAAGCATATAAGTTGAAATATAGTTCAACTTCGACTTGAGCAATCTAGAAATCGCTGTTTTGAGTAAACATTCACTTACAAGTAAAGCAGAATAAAAGCCTGGTTGAATTTCCCATTCGCGCAATTTGGCCTCTGCAGGTTTCAGTATTGCAGCATCTTGGCTAGAGGCCCTACGCAACGCTTCCAAAAGGTTGTCTTCCGTTGCGGCAATATCCAAGTCCATGATGCGAGGGGTCACTTCTAGCAAAACTCAATCTTCACAAAATTGAATACACATTACGACACTAAAAAATATGGGGTTAGAGAAACGTAAAAAACGTAGTATAGGCCACCCGTTAATTAATAGTGGCAGAATTTGTGATGAAACACCCTGTAATACCTTTTTGTTTCTACAAATTTCAAGATTCTACTGTTTTGATTTATAACCAAATCTTTTATTTTGACATGAGATGACCATAGACTTCTTCTTCCTTCTATAACCCTATTGATGATCAATGGGCTCAGCCAAAAGAGAATGTGAAAGAGTGTGAAGTTTGAGTTGGACCAAGCACCAGAAGACGAAGAAGAATTTTGTGACATTTGATATTATTCTATATTCTGCCCCATCTCCTCTAACCTAACCTTGAAATATTTCCCAAAAGAACATGTTTTTATGATTTTGTATCATATGTAAATAACGGAAATAGTTTTAAGTGGATAGAATTTTTGTTTGTTTTCAAGTGTATCAAATAGTTAGTGAAAAATGCAGAACGACGACATTGTTTGGAGCATCATAAACAAATCATTTTGTTCCCACAAGGTGAATACGAAAACTCAAAGATTCTGCAGAAACGAATACAATCTCACAGGTTTATGCAGCAGGGCTGCGTGTCCTTTAGCAAATAGCCAATACGCAACGGTAAGGGAGCACAATGGTGTTATATTCCTTTATATGAAAACAGCGGAAAGATCGGCTTTCCCTAACAAACAATGGGAACAAGTTAAGTTATCAAGAAACTTCGAAAAAGCTATACATCAAATCAACGAGAATTTGCTGTATTGGAACGGTTTCCTCAAAGCGAAATGTAAGCAGAGGTTCATCAAGATAACACAGTATCTGATCCGAATGAGAAAACTGAAACTTAGGAGACAAAAACTGTTGGTACCGATCCAACAAAAGGTGGAAAGAAGAGAGAGGCGTAGAGAAGAGAAAGCTCTATTGGCAGCCAAAATCGACAAAGGCGTCGAAAAAGAATTGTTGGATCGTCTCAAGAAAGGAGTTTATCAAGATCTGTACAATATTCCTCAAACGGCCTTTGACAACGCCTTGCGGGAGAATGAAATCGAATCAGACATCGAAGAAGGACAGGAGGAGGATGAGGAGGAGAACGTCGAGGTTAACAAGGAATTGGAACAGGAACTCGAAGATGGAATGGGCGAGTTTGTGGAAGCCGATTCGGATTCCGAAGACAGTGAGAGTGGCGAGACTGAAAACGTGGACTTGGACAGTGATTTTGAGTCTGAAGATGACATTGAAGATGCGCCTAAGAGGCAGAGGTTGTTGATTGAACATGACATGCCTGATACTCGTACTCAACTCACTGAATAAGTTTTATGTATCATGAACGAATATTTTTGTTTGCAAGATCATATATGTAAATATAAAAGTTGGCTTAATTGTGTTTTTATATTCCTATTACCTAGAGATACATACAGGGTGAGACACTGGGAACTCCATCCATTGATACATATGCACTTCTTTTATACCTGAAACATACCCTATATTCTTCCTTATTTTAAATTGAACATCTGCATATTTTTATCGAGCATGTATTCTATGGATCTATGTCATGGGAACAGACATGCCCAAATCAAGGAACTTTTATCAAATTTATCAATCCTAAATATGAAAATTGCCATTTGAATTTCATATTCTACTTTATCTACTAGCGCAGTAACATACTTAGTTACACATATTCGCAGAAATAATATAAACTCCAATTTCAGTTGAAAACATAGAAAAAGGTTGAAAATAAGATATTTTATGACTGACCATAGATATAGATGACAAATTTTCTATGTCTTCTTTCAATTCCATAGAGAAAACAATTTCACGAAATAAACATAGAATTGTGATCGTTATGTCAAATTTCGCAATATTTTCCGAAGTATGGAGACATGAAATGAATAACAATTACTTCAAATAGTTTTATTGAGTCAAAATTAATCTACAATAGGATCAAAATTTTTCTATTCTTTCCATAATTCCTGGATATTCGAATTAGCATCAGGCACCAAGATCCTCGAAATGGAAGTGGACAGAGAACGTCGAGACTCTAAAAAATAACGGTTGACGAAAATTCCTCGCATCATTCCTGTTTCAAGAATCGCGACAGTGGCGGAAAATCCTCATTCTCTTGGCGGAAATTCCAAACGGCGTCATTCTGTTGTCAACTCTGGGGAAGTACTGTGAAGGTGTGGGCTTGGGTCAGTGTGGTCCACAGGGGAGATCTGTCCAAAAAAGATACCTACTCAAATATCGTTTCAATGTTCAGGAGGAAAATGAAGTAACCGGCGCATCCACCATTTACCTACGTTCGAAGTATGTGTTTGCATGCTCGATGTGAATCCGTTCAATTCTGATTATTTTTGCATGAGAATATTTCACCAAAACGTACTAGGTAGATTATCAAGGTTGAAAAAAGGTCGTAGGCAATTAGCTGTACATTTTGGAAACTGCAGGAATGGATTTGGTGGATGCGCTTGGACATGAAAGCAATTTTTTTTTCTTGTCTCTATTTGAAAAAGCTGGTTCCAAATGATTTGCTTGATAGCTTAATTTGCACTTAAAAAAATCCACGAGTCTCTTCAAATAGTTCTTCGGGGATAATAACGATGCAGGTTGGTCTTTTTTCCAAAAATTCGACTTCTGAGGAAAAGCTTAGTAAAAAAAAAATTATCGCCTCAACTGATGATCCCATTGCCCCATTTCACACTCAAGGAAATGTAGTATGTTAAAAAAAATCAACCAGCCCTTCAACTTTGTTTTCCTCGAACTGCGACCTCCCAAAACTTACCTATCAGCCGCACTGATCCCCTCCTTCCTCCTGTGCTATCTGTCGCCGTCCGAGGGTTCGTTACCGTCGGGCGTCATCATCTCCACGACCGTAGCTTCCGGCTCCGGGTCCGATCTTTCCTCCAGTACCGTGTCCAGTTCCAAGGACGGGAAGCCCCTGCTCATGGCCCTCTCGGAACGCAGGGAAACCGCTCTACCTCGACCTGAAAGAACGCGAATATCCAGAGGTCAAAAGGGCGGACCTTGACGATTTCCGAAGGCCTTTGTTCCGTTTTTGGTCGGGAAATAACTTTGATGGTATACAGGGTGTTGATGTACTAGATGGATCAGTTTTATGAACGATTGAGACTGGGGAAAATGATACGAGTTGGCTGTATCGACTATATTGGGGAAATGTTGATTTTTTTTCGAATACTACTGGAAATTACTCCCGTTCTCTTGGATGCGGGGTGAAAATGAGGGATGAATGTCTGGGGGACTGAAAAACGGAACGTTTTAGTTTACCTAAATAATGTATTTGGCTGAATCTAATAGTTAAAGTACCGTGCTCTGAGTCGTAGTTCCTCCTCCTGGCTTGTTCTCTGGCCAACTTGGCCCTCCTACGCAAGCAGCAGATCACCAGCAGTGCCAACAGAGGAAAACCCAAGATGCAGGAAATGATCGGAATCACCACAGTTTCAGGAGCGACTGAAACAATTTTTTCATCATTAAGGGGACACTCTCGAAAAGTGCCTTTCATTTTTCCAAGTTCACGGCTTCAATTTTTCACCTGAAACCTTGATTTTTTTCTTCAAATTGAAGTTGAAGGATGTCTTGAGGGCACTCTAATTTCGTCTTTTTGATAAAATTATTTTTTCGCATGAAAAAATCGGCTACAGCACCGATTCTCCATTTAAAAAGAGCCTTTCATTGTTCCAAGTTTACGCCCTCAATTTTCCACCTAAAACCTTGATTTTTTCTTCAAATTGAAGTTAATAGATGTCTTGAGGGCACTAATATTTCTTCTTTTTGAAAAAAATTTTTTTTCGCATGAAAAAATCGGGCTGAATTCGATAGTCTATGAAAATTGACTTCATCGTTTTTCGGCGGTGATTCATCAATTTTTTACAGAAAATTCATTGCAGTGCCCTCGACAAATCAATTTTCTATATTTTTAAAAAAAATTCATTTGAATAGGCGCTTAAATAATGCAAAAAATGATGGAAATACTGAAAAGACTTCCAGAAAGTGTGAAATCGAAGAGAATTGTCTGAAGCTCCAGGAGGATTTAAAAAAAATCAAGCTTTCAGGTGAAAAATGAAGGGCGTGAACTTGAGAAAGTGAAAGGCACTTTTCGAATGGAGAATCGGTGCTGAAGCCACCGGACAGAGTATAACACCCCCTTAAGCTTCGGAGAATTTCAATGTACCTATCGTGTTTTTATTTCAAGTTGCATTTGAAAATAGTTTTACTTTGAGAACTGAAATTTTGTGGGTAAACTCAGAAAGGATTGGAGTTCTTAATGAGATAATTGAGATTAATTCCATTCTTACAGTTGATTTTTTTTCTCTCAAAAATAGAAGAAAATGGGCCAACTCATGCTTCTGTTTTATTTCAAACGAAAGACCCATGAAAATAGTTAAACTTCCGATTGAAAGTGAATCTACAGATAATTTCATTCAGAAAAACAACTCGAAATACGGAATTGAAAGAGAATTGCCAAATTCAAATATATGGCGGAAAAAAGGTCCTGCTTATTACCCACATAATATTCACTAATTTCATAGTTCAGCGATTTTCAGATAGAGAGCACCATTGTACATTTCATTCATAGAACTTATAGAAATAATGTAAGTTCTATGGAGATATTCCATAAAATGCACGGTGGCGCCTCTATCGGATGAGTTTTCCTACTCGCTCTGGAATTGAAATTCAATGATTGAAGCTGCTGTGGACTCCACAATTCACATTCCAATTGCCACTTTCTTCGGTGGCAAGCATCCAAATGACGGAACCGAATTGCGATAATCTACCCCAACGTTTGTCCACAAAAAGCCTACCCGGTTACGAAAGACCGACGACGTCGAGATTCAGAAAAAATTGAAAATAAATTATACAAATTCTATTTCGGATCCAAACTCGACTTTGCCAGTTTCCAAGTCACCGGACTCTCCCCATTGTTTCGTTCCGTCCGGTCTGGCGGAAAAGCTGATACTCACCGGTGGGGTAAATGATAACAATGGGTCTCTTATTCTGTTGCTGATTCTGCCTGCCGCTATCGCTCTGTACGGACATTTTAGCGAATTGGGGCACCTGCAACAAAAGTATCGTTATAGATCATTCCGCGACTCGTTTAGGTCGGGGAGAAATGTAGGTCAGAGAGGTGGGAATACTAAAAATAGAGCTCTTCGACTTTTCACGAGAGAGACTAATTAACACACCTCGAAAAGGGTTGGAGAGGCCGACCTGCGAGGTGTACAGTTTGTTGGGAGTGTAATTAAAATTCGGATATACGTGAAGGATTTCTGTCCATGTTAGGTACAAAGTCCCTCAACCCAGTTTGCGGTAGGAGCCACTTTTCGCTGTAAAAGCGAACTGAATGGTACGCAAATTCTCTTGGATATTCTCGCTTTAAAGGACAGGATTTGAAACCACCTCAATCCACTTCCCTATTACTGGAAATCGTTCCAATTCAAAAGACACCTTCAATAGGCTTCTAAACACGACCGCAATACCTCGTCCCACTGAAGAATCCGTTAATGACTTTGCCCCCATTTTAACGGTCTTCACGGGAATAATTATGAATTTGTAAAACATCCCTCAACTCTTCGAAACTTCGCAATTAACAACGACTAAACTCTTTCATCTTAATGAATACCCTTCGAGCTTGTTTGCCCCATTCCGCCTTGAACCCCAAAAGGTGAAACACCCATTCAGGATCTCCTCCAAATGAGAGTTAATTCCCCCTTTGGCCCGCGTTACAACGCACCAAATGGGCCAATGGGGAGGGAGAGTGATTTATTTAAAAACTGGCCTGGCAGTACGTTTCCAACTGAAGCTTCAACGCATTCCACATTTTGTAATTTGAGGTCATAACAGAAATTCCCTTTTCTCATAACGTCTTAGCTTCTGGGGTCGACTGTAACAGTCCCGAGTTTCCTAAGCTCCAACGAATTTGAAGCTAGACTTGCTTTCTTCGCATTTCCAAGGTTTGCAAAGCTGCCTATACTCGAAATGTGGAAATCATGTTTGATGAACCTTAAAATCCATTTTATTTGTTCTCTGAAAGATGAATGACGATATGAGTTCATTCGAATCACATCTTACGAATTGGATAGCGTTGTTATCGCTGAAAAAAAACACAAATCGCAACTGATTTAATTTCGAATTCGGTCTCAATTTTCTCAGGGAGCAATAACTCTGAATTAAACTAGGAAAACAACGAAATAACGAGTAGAATAATAGAGAGTTGGTAATCTGAAACTAAATGAACAATCTGAACAGATCCCGAACTGCTATTGTACCGCTTTTAATCAAGGAAATACGCAGAAATTAATTCCGAATTACCGCGTTGTTTTCGGAATTGGAACGGAATCGACTAATAAACAAAGTTGGGCGCGGATGGAACTCTCGGTAAATCAAACAACGAGCGGTAACCGGTTTTGTGGCAAAACAGCAGAACTCGAGGTACAATGGCCAAGGATATTTCGTGAAAATATTCGAACTGGTCCCCCCAGACCGTACATCGTAAGTACCATAATTTTGTGGCATTTCGAAATCTGCAATTTGATTTCGCCCTCGTCCTTTCTCTTTCTACGATTAATTGGTGAATATAAAGAAGAGCTAATCGTCTTCAAACAAGCCTATCGATCAGAATCGAGTCTTTCTCAGTTTCCTTCCCGCTCGACAAACATAATCAATTATTGCAGGCTTTATTTATTCATGCGAGGCGCCCGAGTGACTGAGTTCGAATCGGGAATTATGCAGGTCGGAAGTTCGCACCTCCGGGAAAACACAGATGGCGTATTTAGCCAAGATCTCCCACAGGAAAACCACCCGTAACTTCTAATACGCAGGGAATTAGCGTTCGCAAGGACCAAATTCCGGGAAATCCCGATTTACGATTTTAATAACGTCGATTCCGGGCGTTACTCATTATACAGGGAGACAATAAGGTCAGGGGGAATCGGCTTAGGATGATGTGGAAGATCGCGACAACCAGAAAGTAATTAGAAGCAATTATGATGAGGAAATAACTCAAGGGGCGATAACGAAATGGTGAATGCGCTGGTCATTAAAAATACTTGTCATTTTGAATTAACTGAAATGCAGTTTTTTCATGAGAATTTATGGGATTTTTGATGGAAATCAAAGTAAAATCTCCGTGATTAGTGGTGTGAAAGAGAACTTGTACTAAAACTCTACTTTTGCATCACTAATCACGGTGATTTAACTTTGATTTTCGTTGAGGTGAGTGATGAATTTTTTCCGGAAATATCTTTCGGGCAATTACCTAGGGATATTACCACTGAAAATTACCATAAGAAAAGAACGAAACTCCTTCCTGCTTTTTTATTCAATGTTAAATATCAAGAGGGTTGGCATTTGAGCAGTTGAAGACTTTGCTATTCTCCTAAGCTGAACAGCATTCAAAGTAGATATTGCAGAACTTTATCTGCTAAATACCACCCAAAATTTCCTGGTCAGCACTGAAAACTCTCCCTCTAAGCGCCCCATAAAAAAATTTCGCAGCTCGTTGAATCGGAATCTTCAAGAAAGCAGAGCAGAAATGAGCCGTCGTAGTTAATTGGATATCTTCCAGATTCGGTTATAAAAATGGCTCCCGAAACTCATCTCGATGGCCAATTACTGCCAGTGATAATGATTAATTTTCTCGCTTTTTCCCAAGTCGTTGATTCACTGCTGCGTTAAGGGATAAGAACGAGGTACTTTTGGCTAGTTGGGGTCTGAACTTTCTGCAAATAACGCTTTTGGAGTGTCTTTGGAGCTTGATCAAATATTAACTCGCCGCTTTACGCCTTTCCGCAGATGCGGACTTAAATTGAATATTAACGAGTGTTAGAGAGGAATTTTCGTTGTTCGAGGTATCGCTGTATATTCCTTGACCTTGGGGGACTGGAAAATTGGTTTGAGAAAGGAAAATTCGTGGAGAATGTTTGGAGAAGGGTCTCCCTGTGGCATTAAAAAGAAGTTATTTATTCTTTCGGTTCATGTAACAAAATTCGAGGTTGTGGAACTAAACATGACAATAAACCTGTTCCCAAAAGAATCTACAGAGCAAACTTCTGGTATTTATCAACACAGAGTTGGACAGAAATATTTCTCACTCGTTTGATGTTTTCCAAAGTAAAATTTCAATATAATTTATCGAAAGAGAATAATTATTTATTTTAAGGTACTATTTTTACTTCCTGTTGCAAAGTAGTGTGATTGTGATAAATCTCTGGATAAAGTCTATTCAGTTCTCGCGATGATCAAAGATGGTCGCCCATCTTATAAGTTTTGAGATATTCCATAGATGATAGCTTAAACCTTAAATAAAACAATTGAGGCCTCTTTTGTCCACATTTGTATTTACGATCGTGTTGTGCGTAATGAAAAAATTGAATCGAAATATTGTAAATGAAATCCTAATCTAAAAGCTCCGAACGAAATTTGTAATAAAATCTCTAGGATCAAATCCACATCCAACAATTCATTCAGCGTTTTTCTTTTTACTTACGAGAATATCAAGGGAAATATTAGGAATTATTTATGAGTCATCATCGATGGTTCTCCAAAAAGTTTGAACTTTTGTATCACTCCGACATCGAGTTTACGCGTCGGGATTGTCCGGGAACGCTTCCAGGATATCCCTTCGCTCGACACGAGCGGGCGCGAACTGCCAGCCAGAATATTTCGAAGGAGGTCTAGAGGTATTAGGGGCAGCGTTGCTAAATCTACCTTGAAGGATGGGGAAATATCGGTAGATAACTTCATTCATATCCTTTATGTGCCCCGTTTAACATTTTAAATCAATCTGTTTGTTGAATGATTACAGTTTTGACTGTAATGGTCGACTTTCATTCGGTGGCTACCTTATGCGAGTCATTATTATGATGCGCGTCAATTTCATGACGACGAGGCAATTGGCTACCTTATGCGAGTCATTGTTATGATGGTCGTCCATTTCATGACGACGAGGCAATTGGCTACCTTATGCGAGTCATTGTTATGATGCGGGTCAATTTCATGACGACGAGGCAATTGGCTACCTTATGCGAGTCATTGTTATGATGCGCGTCCATTTCATGACGACGAGGCAATTGGCTACCTTATGCGAGTCATTGTTATGATGCGGGTCAATTTCATGACGACGAGGCAATTGGCTACCTTATGCGAGTCATTGTTATGATGCGCGTCCATTTCATGACGACGACGCAATTGGCTACCGTATGCGAGTCATTGTTATGATGGTCGTCAATTTCATGACGACGAGGCATTTGGCTACCTTATCCGAGTCATTGTTATGATGGTCGTCAATTTCATGACGACGAGGCATTTGGCTACCTTATGCGAGTCATTGTTATGATGGTCATCAATTTCATGACGACGAGGCATTTGGCTACCTTATGCGAGTCATTGTTATGATGGTCGTCAATTTCATGACGACGAGGCATTTGGCTACCTTATGCGAGTCATTGTTATGATGGTCGTCAATTACATGACGACGAGGCATTTGGCTACCTTATGCGAGTCATTGTTATGATGGTCGTCAATTTCATGACGACGAGGCATTTGGCTACCTTATGCGAGTCATTGTTATGATGGTCGTCAATTTCATGACGACGAGGCATTTGGCTACCTTATGCGAGTCATTGTTATGATGGTCGTCAATTTCATGACGACGAGGCATTTGGCTACCTTATGCGAGTCATTGTTATGATGGTCGTCAATTTCATGACGACGAGGCATTTGGCTACCTTATGCGAGTCATTGTTATGATGGTCGTCAATTTCATGACGACGAGGCAATTGGCTACCTTATGCGAGTCATTGTTATGATGCGCGTCAATTTCATGACGACGAGGCAATTGGCTACCTTATGCGAGTCATTGTTATGATGGTCGTCAATTGGCCTATACTTTGAGTGCTCTGAGCGTCCGAACAAAACTCGAAACTGAAAAATCGAAAAATATAAAACCGAATAATTCGTTACTTATGAGGGCTACATGGACGATTTTGGTATCAAAATGTAGGTTTTCGAGGTCGCTCCATTCAATGAAAGATATTCCAGAGCCCTTACAGACATAGTTTAGATTTCGACCTGTCAAATGGCATTTTTCGAAAAATTGCAAATTTCAAACTCTCATATCTTCCGTTCCTATCATCTCCGCCAAAAATTATTAATATCATATGGATCAGTCCTAACTAGCATAGTTTAGATTTTCACTTGTCCAATGGCATTTTTCGAAAAATTGCAAATTTCAAACTCTCATATCTTCCGTTCCTATCATCTCCGCCAAAAATTATTTATATCTTATGGATCAGCATACCTCAATGTATCACTGTGCAAAATATGGGCGATTTGAAAAATCTCAAATTTTGCCAAAGGAGTAAGACCCCCCAAAAACACAGTTACCTTATGCGAGTCATTGTTATGATGGTCGTCAATTTCATGACGACGAGGCAATTGGCTACCTTATGCGAGTCATTGTTATGATGCGCGTCAATTTCATGACGACGAGGCAATTGGCTACCTTATGCGAGTCATTGTTATGATGGTCGTCAATTGGCCTATACTTTGAGTGCTCTGAGCGTCTGAACAAAACTCGAAACTGAAAAATCGAAAAATATAAAACCGAATAATTCGTTACTTATGAGGGCTACATGGACGATTTTGGTATCAAAATGTAGGTTTTCGAGGTCGCTCCATTCAATGAAAGATATTCCAGAGCCCTTACAGACATAGTTTAGATTTCGACCTGTCAAATGGCATTTTTCGAAAAATTGCAAATTTCAAACTCTCATATCTTCCGTTCCTATCATCTCCGCCAAAAATTATTTATATCTTATGGATCAGCATACCTCAATGTATCACTGTGCAAAATATGGGCGATTTGAAAAATCTCAAATTTTGCCAAAGGAGTAAGACCCCCCAAAAACACAGTTACCTTATGCGAGTCATATTGTTATGATGGTCGTCAATTTCATGACGACGAGGCAATTGGCAATTGGTATGCGAGTCATTGTTATGATGCGCGTCAATTCCATGACGACGAGGCAATTGGCTACCTTATGCGAGTCATTGTTATGATGGTCGTCAATTTCATGACGACGAGGCATTTGGCTACCTTATGCGAGTCATTGTTATGATGGTCGTCAATTTCATGACGACGAGGCAATTGGCTACCTTATGCGAGTCATTGTTATGATGGTCGTCAATTTCATGACGACGAGGCAATTGGCTACCTTATGCGAGTCATTGTTATGATGGTCGTCAATTTCATGACAACGAGGCATTTGGCTACCTTATGCGAGTCATAGTTATGATGCGCGTCAATTTCATGACGACGAGGCATTTGGCTATCTTATGCGAGTCATTGTTATGATGCGCGTCCATTTCATGACGACGAGGCATTTGGCTACCTTATGCGAGTCATTGTTAAGATGCGCGTCAATTTCATGACGACGAGGCATTTGGCTACCTTATGCGAGTCATTGTTATGATGGTCGTCAATTTCATGACGACGAGGCAATTGGCTACCTTATGCGAGTCATTGTTATGATGCGCGTCAATTTCATGACGACGAGGCAATTGGCTACCTTATGCGAGTCATTGTTATGATGGTCGTCAATTTCATGACGACGAGGCATTTGGCTACCTTATGCGAGTCATTGTTATGATGGTCGTCAATTTCATGACGACGAGGCATTTGGCTACCTTATGCGAGTCATTGTTATGATGGTCGTCAATTTCATGACGACGAGGCAATTGGCTACCTTATGCGAGTCATTGTTATGATGGTCGTCAATTTCATGACGACGAGGCATTTGGCTACCTTATGCGAGTCATTGTTATGATGGTCGTCAATTTCATGACGACGAGGCATTTGGCTACCTTATGCGAGTCATTGTTATGATGGTCGTCAATTTCATGACGACGAGGCAATTGGCTACCTTATGCGAGTCATTGTTATGATGCGCGTCAATTTCATGACGACGAGGCAATTGGCTACCTTATGCGAGTCATTGTTATGATGGTCGTCAATTGGCCTATACTTTGAGTGCTCTGAGCGTCTGAACAAAACTCGAAACTGAAAAATCGAAAAATATAAAACCGAATAATTCGTTACTTATGAGGGCTACATGGACGATTTTGGTATCAAAATGTAGGTTTTCGAGGTCGCTCCATTCAATGAAAGATATTCCAGAGCCCTTACAGACATAGTTTAGATTTCGACCTGTCAAATGGCATTTTTCGAAAAATTGCAAATTTCAAACTCTCATATCTTCCGTTCCTATCATCTCCGCCAAAAATTATTAATATCATATGGATCAGTCCTAACTAGCATAGTTTAGATTTTCACTTGTCCAATGGCATTTTTCGAAAAATTGCAAATTTCAAACTCTCATATCTTCCGTTCCTATCATCTCCGCCAAAAATTATTTATATCTTATGGATCAGCATACCTCAATGTATCACTGTGCAAAATATGGGCGATTTGAAAAATCTCAAATTTTGCCAAAGGAGTAAGACCCCCCAAAAACACAGTTACCTTATGCGAGTCATATTGTTATGATGGTCGTCAATTTCATGACGACGAGGCAATTGGCTACCTTATGCGAGTCATTGTTATGATGCGCGTCAATTCCATGACGACGAGGCAATTGGCTACCTTATGCGAGTCATTGTTATGATGGTCGTCAATTTCATGACGACGAGGCATTTGGCTACCTTATGCGAGTCATTGTTATGATGGTCGTCAATTTCATGACGACGAGGCAATTGGCTACCTTATGCGAGTCATTGTTATGATGGTCGTCAATTTCATGACGACGAGGCAATTGGCTACCTTATGCGAGTCATTGTTATGATGGTCGTCAATTTCATGACAACGAGGCATTTGGCTACCTTATGCGAGTCATAGTTATGATGCGCGTCAATTTCATGACGACGAGGCATTTGGCTATCTTATGCGAGTCATTGTTATGATGCGCGTCCATTTCATGACGACGAGGCATTTGGCTACCTTATGCGAGTCATTGTTAAGATGCGCGTCAATTTCATGACGACGAGGCATTTGGCTACCTTATGCGAGTCATTGTTATAATGGTCGTCAATTTCATGACGACGAGGCAATTGGCTACCTTATGCGAGTCATTGTTATGATGCGCGTCAATTTCATGACGACGAGGCAATTGGCTACCTTATGCGAGTCATTGTTATGATGGTCGTCAATTTCATGACGACGAGGCATTTGGCTACCTTATGCGAGTCATTGTTATGATGGTCGTCAATTTCATGACGACGAGGCAATTGGCTACCTTATGCGAGTCATTGTTATGATGGTCGTCAATTTCATGACGACGAGGCAATTGGCTACCTTATGCGAGTCATTGTTATGATGGTCGTCAATTGGCCTATACTTTGAGTGCTCTGAGCGACCTGTCAAATGGCATTTTTCGAAAAATTGCAAATTTCAAACTCTCATATCTTCCGTTCCTATCATCTCCGCCAAAAATTTTTTATATCTTATGGATCAGCATACCTCAATGTATCACTGTGCCAAAGGGGTAAGACCCCCCCAAAAACACAATATTCGTCATCACCACGGAATCCCTGGCGGATCCAAAGTCATTGTTATGATGGTCGTCAATTTCATGACGACGAGGCATTTGGCTACCTTATGCGAGTCATTGTTGTGATGGTCGTCAATTTCATGACGACGAGGCAATGGGCTACCTTATGCGAGTCATTGTTATGATGCGCGTCAATTTCATGACGACGAGGCATTTGGCTACCTTATGCGAGTCATTGTTATGATGGTCGTCAATTTCATGACGACGAGGCAATTGGCTACCCTATGAGAGTCATTGTTATGATGCGCGTCAATTTCATGACGACGAGGCAATTGGCTACCTTATGCGAGTCATTGTTATGGTGGTCGTCAATTTCATGACGACGAGGCATTTGGCTACCTTATGCGAGTCATTGTTATGATGGTCGTCAATTTCATGACGACGAGGCATTTGGCTACCTTATGCGAGTCATTGTTATGATGCGCGTCCATTTCATGACGACGAGGCATTTGGCTACCTCATGCGAGTCATTGTTATGATGCGCGTCAATTTCATGACGACGAGGCAATTGGCTACCTTTTGCGAGTCATTGTTATGATGCGCGTCAATTTCATGACGACGAGGCATTTGGCCTATACTTTGAGTGCTCTGAGCGTCTGAACAAAACTCGAAACTGAAAAATCGAAAAATATAAAACCGAATAATTCGTTACTTATGAGGGCTACATGGACGATTTTGGTATCAAAATGTAGGTTTTCGAGATCGCTCCATTCAATAAAAGATATTCCAGAGCCCTAACTAGCATAGTTTAGATTTTCACTTGTCAAATGGCATTTTTCGAAAAATTGGGTAAAGGGGTAAGAACCCCCAAAAACACCATACTCGTCATCACCACGGAATCCCTGGCGGATCCAAAGTCATGCAGAATCTTCTAGAAATGTTTTTTCTGTAGAGGAATAGAAGCTCTACATTGCACCGAACTCGCATCGCTCTAGCTCGACCACAGGAAGAACAACGAATTTTCAAAGTTTGAGAATTGAAGAAAAAAAACTTTTTTTCGAATTCAATTTTTTTTACCGATCTAATCACCGCAGAATCTTCTAGAAATGTTTTTTCTGTAGAGGAATAGAAGCTCTACATTGCACCGAACTCGCATCGCTCTAGCTCGACCACAGGAAGAACAACGAATTTTCAAAGTTTGAGAATTGAAGAAAAAAAACTTTTTTTCGAATTCAATTTTTTTTACCGATCTAATCACCGCAGAATCTTCTAGAAATGTTTTTTCTGTAGAGGAATAGAAGCTCTACATTGCACCGAACTCGCATCGCTCTAGCTCGACCACAGAAAGAACAACGAATTTTCAAAGTTTGAGAATTGAAGAAAAAAAACTTTTTTTTCGGATTCAATTTTTTTTACCGATCTAATCACCGCAGAATCTTCTAGAAATGTTTTTTCTGTAGAGGAATAGAAGCTCTACATTGCACCGAACTCGCATCGCTCTAGCTCGACCACAGGAAGAACAACGAATTTTCAAAGTTTGAGAATTGAAGAAAAAAAACTTTTTTTTCGGATTCAATTTTTTTTCCCGATCTAATCACCGCAGAATCTTCTAGAAATGTTTTTTCTGTAGAGGAATAGAAGCTCTACATTGCACTGAACTCGCATCGCTCTGTCTCGACCACAGGAAGAACAACGAATTTTCAAAGTTTGAGAATTGAAGAAAAAAAACTTTTTTTTCGGATTCAATTTTTTTTCCCGATCTAATCACCGCAGAATCTTCTAGAAATGTTTTTTCTGTAGAGGAATAGAAGCTCTACATTGCACTGAACTCGCATCGCTCTAGCTCGACCACAGGAAGAACAACGAATTTTCAAAGTTTGAGAATTGAAGAAAATAAACTTTTTTTTCGGATTCAATTTTTTTTTCCCGATCTAATCACCGCAGAATCTTCTAGAAATGTTTTTTCTGTAGAGGAATAGAAGCTCTACATTGCACCGAACTCGCATCGCTCTAGCTCGACCACAGGAAGAACAACGAATTTTCAAAGTTTGAGAATTGAAGAAAAAAAACTTTTTTTTCGGATTCAATTTTTTTTTCCCGATCTAATCACCGCAGAATCTTCTAGAAATGTGTTTTCTGTAGAGGAATAGAAGTTCTACATTGCACCGAACTCGCATCGCTCTAGCTCGACCACAGGAAGAACAACGAATTTTCAAAGTTTGAGAATTGAAGAAGAAGAACTTTTTTTCGGATTCAATTTTTTTTACCGATCTAATCACCGCAGAATCTTCTAGAAATGTTTTTTCTGTAGAGGAATAGAAGCTCTACATTGCACCGAACTCGCATCGCTCTAGCTCGACCACAGGAAGAACAACGAATTTTCAAAGTTTGAGAATTGAAGAAGAAAAACTTTTTTTCGGATTCAATTTTTTTTACCGATCTAATCACCGCAGAATCTTCTAGAAATGTTTTTTCTGTAGAGGAATAGAAGCTCTACATTGCACTGAACTCGCATCGCTCTGTCTCGACCACAGGAAGAACAACGAATTTTCAAAGTTTGAGAATTGAAGAAAAAAAACTTTTTTTTCGGATTCAATTTTTTTTCCCGATCTAATCACCGCAGAATCTTCTAGAAATGTTTTTTCTGTAGAGGAATAGAAGCTCTACATTGCACTGAACTCGCATCGCTCTAGCTCGACCACAGGAAGAACAACGAATTTTCAAAGTTTGAGAATTGAAGAAAATAAACTTTTTTTTCGGATTCAATTTTTTTTTCCCGATCTAATCACCGCAGAATCTTCTAGAAATGTTTTTTCTGTAGAGGAATAGAAGCTCTACATTGCACCGAACTCGCATCGCTCTAGCTCGACCACAGGAAGAACAACGAATTTTCAAAGTTTGAGAATTGAAGAAAAAAAACTTTTTTTTCGGATTCAATTTTTTTTTCCCGATCTAATCACCGCAGAATCTTCTAGAAATGTGTTTTCTGTAGAGGAATAGAAGTTCTACATTGCACCGAACTCGCATCGCTCTAGCTCGACCACAGGAAGAACAACGAATTTTCAAAGTTTGAGAATTGAAGAAGAAGAACTTTTTTTCGGATTCAATTTTTTTTACCGATCTAATCACCGCAGAATCTTCTAGAAATGTTTTTTCTGTAGAGGAATAGAAGCTCTACATTGCACCGAACTCGCATCGCTCTAGCTCGACCACAGGAAGAACAACGAATTTTCAAAGTTTGAGAATTGAAGAAGAAAAACTTTTTTTCGGATTCAATTTTTTTTACCGATCTAATCACCGCAGAATCTTCTAGAAATGTTTTTTCTGTAGAGGAATAGAAGCTCTACATTGCACCGAACTCGCATCGCTCTAGCTCGACCACAGGAAGAACAACGAATTTTCAAAGTTTGAGAATTGAAGAAGAAGAACTTTTTTTCGGATTCAATTTTTTTTTCCCGATCTAATCACCGCAGAATCTTCTAGAAATGTTTTTTCTGTAGAGGAATAGAAGCTCTACATTGCACCGAACTCGCATCGCTCTAGCTCGACCACAGGAAGAACAACGAATTTTCAAAGTTTGAGAATTGAAGAAGAAAAACTTTTTTTCGGATTCAATTTTTTTTACCGATCTAATCACCGCAGAATCTTCTAGAAATGTTTTTTCTGTAGAGGAATAGAAGCTCTACATTGCACCGAACTCGCATCGCTCTAGCTCGACCACAGGAAGAACAACGAATTTTCAAAGTTTGAGAATTGAAGAAGAAAAACTTTTTTTCGGATTCAATTTTTTTTACCGATCTAATCACCGCAGAATCTTCTAGAAATGTTTTTTCTGTAGAGGAATAGAAGCTCTACATTGCACCGAACTCGTATCGCTCTAGCTCGACCACAGGAAGAACAACGAATTTTCAAAGTTTGAGAATTGAAGAAAAAAAACTTTTTTTTTCGGATTAAATTTTTTTTACTGATCTTATCACCGCAGAATCTTCTAGAATTTTCAAAGTTTGAGAATTGGCTACCTTATGCGAGTCATTGTTATGATGGTCGTCAATTTCATGACGACGAGGCAATTGGCTACCCTATGAGAGTCATTGTTATGATGCGCGTCAATTTCATGACGACGAGGCAATTGGCTACCTTATGCGAGTCATTGTTATGGTGGTCGTCAATTTCATGACGACGAGGCATTTGGCTACCTTATGCGAGTCATTGTTATGATGGTCGTCAATTTCATGACGACGAGGCATTTGGCTACCTTATGCGAGTCATTGTTATGATGCGCGTCCATTTCATGACGACGAGGCATTTGGCTACCTCATGCGAGTCATTGTTATGATGCGCGTCAATTTCATGACGACGAGGCAATTGGCTACCTTTTGCGAGTCATTGTTATGATGCGCGTCAATTTCATGACGACGAGGCATTTGGCCTATACTTTGAGTGCTCTGAGCGTCTGAACAAAACTCGAAACTGAAAAATCGAAAAATATAAAACCGAATAATTCGTTACTTATGAGGGCTACATGGACGATTTTGGTATCAAAATGTAGGTTTTCGAGATCGCTCCATTCAATAAAAGATATTCCAGAGCCCTAACTAGCATAGTTTAGATTTTCACTTGTCAAATGGCATTTTTCGAAAAATTGGGTAAAGGGGTAAGAACCCCCAAAAACACCATACTCGTCATCACCACGGAATCCCTGGCGGATCCAAAGTCATGCAGAATCTTCTAGAAATGTTTTTTCTGTAGAGGAATAGAAGCTCTACATTGCACCGAACTCGCATCGCTCTAGCTCGACCACAGGAAGAACAACGAATTTTCAAAGTTTGAGAATTGAAGAAAAAAAACTTTTTTTCGAATTCAATTTTTTTTACCGATCTAATCACCGCAGAATCTTCTAGAAATGTTTTTTCTGTAGAGGAATAGAAGCTCTACATTGCACCGAACTCGCATCGCTCTAGCTCGACCACAGAAAGAACAACGAATTTTCAAAGTTTGAGAATTGAAGAAAAAAAACTTTTTTTTCGGATTCAATTTTTTTTACCGATCTAATCACCGCAGAATCTTCTAGAAATGTTTTTTCTGTAGAGGAATAGAAGCTCTACATTGCACCGAACTCGCATCGCTCTAGCTCGACCACAGGAAGAACAACGAATTTTCAAAGTTTGAGAATTGAAGAAAAAAAACTTTTTTTTCGGATTCAATTTTTTTTCCCGATCTAATCACCGCAGAATCTTCTAGAAATGTTTTTTCTGTAGAGGAATAGAAGCTCTACATTGCACTGAACTCGCATCGCTCTGTCTCGACCACAGGAAGAACAACGAATTTTCAAAGTTTGAGAATTGAAGAAAAAAAACTTTTTTTTCGGATTCAATTTTTTTTCCCGATCTAATCACCGCAGAATCTTCTAGAAATGTTTTTTCTGTAGAGGAATAGAAGCTCTACATTGCACTGAACTCGCATCGCTCTAGCTCGACCACAGGAAGAACAACGAATTTTCAAAGTTTGAGAATTGAAGAAAATAAACTTTTTTTTCGGATTCAATTTTTTTTTCCCGATCTAATCACCGCAGAATCTTCTAGAAATGTTTTTTCTGTAGAGGAATAGAAGCTCTACATTGCACCGAACTCGCATCGCTCTAGCTCGACCACAGGAAGAACAACGAATTTTCAAAGTTTGAGAATTGAAGAAAAAAAACTTTTTTTTCGATTTCAATTTTTTTTCCCGATCTAATCACCGCAGAATCTTCTAGAAATGTTTTTTCTGTAGAGGAATAGAAGCTCTACATTGCACTGAACTCGCATCGCTCTAGCTCGACCACAGGAAGAACAACGAATTTTCAAAGTTTGAGAATTGAAGAAAAAAAACATTTTTTTCGGATTCAATTTTTTTTACCGATCTAATCACCGCAGAATCTTCTAGAAATGTTTTTTCTGTAGAGGAATAGAAGCTCTACATTGCACCGAACTCGCATCGCTCTAGCTCGACCACAGGAAGAACAACGAATTTTCAAAGTTTGAGAATTGAAGAAAAAAAACTTTTTTTTCGGATTCAATTTTTTTTTCCCGATCTAATCACCGCAGAATCTTCTAGAAATGTTTTTTCTGTAGAGGAATAGAAGCTCTACATTGCACCGAACTCGCATCGCTCTAGCTCGACCACAGGAAGAACAACGAATTTTCAAAGTTTGAGAATTGAAGAAGAAAAACTTTTTTTCGGATTCAATTTTTTTTACCGATCTAATCACCGCAGAATCTTCTAGAAATGTGTTTTCTGTAGAGGAATAGAAGTTCTACATTGCACCGAACTCGCATCGCTCTAGCTCGACCACAGGAAGAACAACGAATCTTCAAAGTTTGAGAATTGAAGAAAAAAAACTTTTTTTTCGGATTCAAGTTTTTTTTTCCCGATCTAATCACCGCAGAATCTTCTAGAAATGTTTTTTCTGTAGAGGAATAGAAGCTCTACATTGCACCGAACTCGCATCGCTCTAGCTCGACCACAGGAAGAACAACGAATTTTCAAAGTTTGAGAATTGAAGAAAAAAAAACTTTTTTTCGGATTCAATTTTTTTTACCGATCTAATCACCGCAGAATCTTCTAGAAATGTTTTTTCTGTAGAGGAATAGAAGCTCTACATTGCACTGAACTCGCATCGCTCTAGCTCGACCACAGGAAGAACAACGAATTTTCAAAGTTTGAGAATTGAAGAAAAAAAACTTTTTTTTCGGATTCAATTTTTTTTTCCCGATCTAATCACCGCAGAATCTTCTAGAAATGTTTTTTCTGTAGAGGAATAGAAGCTCTACATTGCACCGAACTCGCATCGCTCTAGCTCGACCACAGGAAGAACAACGAATTTTCAAAGTTTGAGAATTGAAGAAGAAAAACTTTTTTTCGGATTCAATTTTTTTTACCGATCAAATCACCGCAGAATCTTCTAGAAATGTTTTTTCTGTAGAGGAATAGAAGCTCTACATTGCACCGAACTCGCATCGCTCTAGCTCGACCACAGGAAGAACAACGAATGTCATTGTTATGATGGTCGTCAATTTCATGACGACGAGGCATTTGGCTACCTTATGCGAGTCATTGTTATGATGGTCGTCAATTTCATGACGACGAGGCATTTGGCTACCTTATGCGAGTCATTGTTATGATGGTCGTCAATTTCATGGGCATTTGGCTACCTTATGCGAGTCATTGTTATGATAGTCGTCAATTTCATGACGACGAGGCATTTGGCTACCTTATGCGAGTCATTGTTATGATGATCGTCAATTTCATGACGACGAGGCATTTGGCTACCTTATGCGAGTCATTGTTATGATGCGCGTCAATTTCATGACGACGAGGCATTTGGCTACCTTATGCGAGTCATTGTTATGATGCGCGTCAATTTCATGACGACGAGGCAATTGGCTACCTTTTGCGAGTCATTGTTATGATGCGCGTCAATTTCATGACGACGAGGCATTTGGCCTATACTTTGAGTGCTCTGAGCGTCTGAACAAAACTCGAAACTGAAAAATCGAAAAATATAAAACCGAATAATTCGTTACTTATGAGGGCTACATGGACGATTTTGGTATCAAAATGTAGGTTTTCGAGATCGCTCCATTCAATGAAAAATATTCCAGAGCCCTAACAGGCATAGTTTAGATTTCGACCTGTCAAATGGCATTTTTCGAAAAATTGCAAATTTCAAACTCTCATATCTTCCGTTCCTATCATCTCCGCCAAAAATTAATAATATCATATGGATCAGCCCTAACTAGCATAGTTTAGATTTTCACTTGTCAAATGGCATTTTTCGAAAAATTGGGTAAAGGGGTAAGAACCCCCAAAAACACCATATTCGTCATCACCACGGAATCCCTGGCGGATCCAAAGTCATGCAGAATCTTCTAGAAATGTTTTTTCTGTAGAGGAATAGAAGCTCTACATTGCACCGAACTCGCATCGCTCTAGCTCGACCACAGGAAGAACAACGAATTTTCAAAGTTTGAGAATTGAAGAAAAAAAACTTTTTTTTCGGATTCGATTTTTTTTACCGATCTAATCACCGCAGAATCTTCTAGAAATGTTTTTTCTGTAGAGGAATAGAAGCTCTACATTGCACCGAACTCGCATCGCTCTAGCTCGACCACAGGAAGAACAACGAATTTTCAAAGTTTGAGAATTGAAGAAAAAAAACTTTTTTTTCGGATTCGATTTTTTTTACCGATCTAATCACCGCAGAATCTTCTAGAAATGTTTTTTCTGTAGAGGAATAGAAGCTCTACATTGCACCGAACTCGCATCGCTCTAGCTCGACCACAGGAAGAACAACGAATTTTCAAAGTTTGAGAATTGAAGAAGAAAAACTTTTTTTCGGATTCAATTTTTTTTACCGATCTAATCACCGCAGAATCTTCTAGAAATGTTTTTTCTGTAGAGGAATAGAAGCTCTACATTGCACTGAACTCGCATCGCTCTAGCTCGACCACAGGAAGAACAACGAATTTTCAAAGTTTGAGAATTGAAGAAAAAAAACTTTTTTTTCGGATTCAATTTTTTTTACCGATCTAATCACCGCAGAATCTTCTAAAAATGTTTTTTCTGTAGAGGAATAGAAGCTCTACATTGCACCGAACTCGCATCGCTCTAGCTCGACCACAGGAAGAACAACGAATTTTCAAAGTTTGAGAATTGAAGAAAAAAAACTTTTTTTTCGGATTCAAGTTTTTTTTTTCCCGATCTAATCACCGCAGAATCTTCTAGAAATGTTTTTTCTGTAGAGGAATAGAAGCTCTACATTGCACCGAACTCGCATCGCTCTAGCTCGACCACAGGAAGAACAACGAATTTTCAAAGTTTGAGAATTGAAGAAAAAAAAACTTTTTTTCCAAATTAAATTTTTTCTCCCCCGATCTAATCACCGCAGAATCTTCTAGAAATGTTTTTTCTGTAGAGGAATAGAAGCTCTACATTGCACCGAACTCGCATCGCTCTAGCTCGACCACAGGAAGAACAACGAATTTTCAAAGTTTGAGAATTGAAGAAGAAAAACTTTTTTTCGGATTCAATTTTTTTTACCGATCTAATCACCGCAGAATCTTCTAGAAATGTTTTTTCTGTAGAGGAATAGAAGCTCTACATTGCACCGAACTCGCATCGCTCTAGCTCGACCACAGGAAGAACAACGAATTTTCAAAGTTTGAGAATTGAAGAAGAAAAACTTTTTTTCGGATTCAATTTTTTTTACCGATCTAATCACCGCAGAATCTTCAAGAAATGTTTTTTCTGTAGAGGAATAGAAGCTCTACATTGCACTGAACTCGCATCGCTCTAGCTCGACCACAGGAAGAACAACGAATTTTCAAAGTTTGAGAATTGAAGAAAAAAAACTTTTTTTTCGGATTCAATTTTTTTTCCCGATCTAATCACCGCAGAATCTTCTAGAAATGTTTTTTCTGTAGAGGAATAGAAGCTCTACATTGCACCGAACTCGCATCGCTCTAGCTCGACCACAGGAAGAACAACGAATTTTCAAAGTTTGAGAATTGAAGAAGAAGAACTTTTTTTCGGATTCAATTTTTTTTACCGATCTAATCACCGCAGAATCTTCTAGAAATGTTTTTTCTGTAGAGGAATAGAAGCTCTACATTGCACTGAACTCGCATCGCTCTAGCTCGACCACAGGAAGAACAACGAATTTTCAAAGTTTGAGAATTGAAGAAGAAAAACTTTTTTTCGGATTCAATTTTTTTTACCGATCTAATCACCGCAGAATCTTCTAGAAATGTTTTTTCTGTAGAGGAATAGAAGCTCTACATTGCACCGAACTCGCATCGCTCTAGCTCGACCACAGGAAGAACAACGAATTTTCAAAGTTTGAGAATTGAAGAAGAAAAACTTTTTTTCGGATTCAATTTTTTTTACCGATCTAATCACCGCAGAATCTTCTAGAAATGTTTTTTCTGTAGAGGAATAGAAGCTCTACATTGCACTGAACTCGCATCGCTCTAGCTCGACCACAGGAAGAACAACGAATTTTCAAAGTTTGAGAATTGAAGAAAAAAAACTTTTTTTTCGGATTCAATTTTTTTTCCCGATCTAATCACCGCAGAATCTTCTAGAAATGTTTTTTCTGTAGAGGAATAGAAGCTCTACATTGCACCGAACTCGCATCGCTCTAGCTCGACCACAGGAAGAACAACGAATTTTCAAAGTTTGAGAATTGAAGAAGAAAAACTTTTTTTCGGATTCAATTTTTTTTACCGATCTAATCAACGCAGAATCTTCTAGAAATGTTTTTTCTGTAGAGGAATAGAAGCTCTACATTGCACCGAACTCGTATCGCTCTAGCTCGACCACAGGAAGAACAACGAATTTTCAAAGTTTGAGAATTGAAGAAAAAAAACTTTTTTTTTCGGATTAAATTTTTTTTACTGATCTTATCACCGCAGAATCTTCTAGAATTTTCAAAGTTTGAGAATTGGCTACCTTATGCGAGTCATTGTTATGATGGTCGTCAATTTCATGACGACGAGGCATTTGGCTACCTTATGCGAGTCATTGTTATGATGCGCGTCAATTTCATGACGACGAGGCAATTGGCTACCTTATGCGAGTCATTGTTATGATGATCGTCAATTTCATGACGACGAGGCATTTGGCTACCTTATGCGAGTCATTGTTATGATGGTCGTCAATTTCATGACGACGAGGCATTTGGCTACCTTATGCGAGTCATTGTTATGATGGTCGTCAATTTCATGGGCATTTGGCTACCTTATGCGAGTCATTGTTATGATAGTCGTCAATTTCATGACGACGAGGCAATTGGCTACCTTATGCGAGTCATTGTTATGATGGTCGTCAATTTCATGACGACGAGGCAATTGGCTACCTTATGCTAGTCATTGTTATGATGCGCGTCAATTGTTATGATGGTCGTCAATTACATGACGACGAGGCATTTGGCTACCTTATGCGAGTCATTGTTATGAAGCGCGTCAATTTCATGACGACGAGGCAATTGGCTAACTTATGCGAGTCATTGTTATGATGGTCGTCAATTTCATGACGACGAGGCAATTGGCTACCTTATGCGAGTCATTGTTATGATGCGCGTCAATTTCATGACGACGAGGCATTTGTCTACCTTATGCGAGTCATTGTTATGATGCGCGTCAATTTCATGACGACGAGGCATTTGGCTACCTTATGCGAGTCATAGTTATGATGGTAGTCAATTTCATGACGACGAGGCATTTGGCTACCTTATGCGAGTCATTGTTATGATGCGCGTCAATTTCATGAAGACGAGGCATTTGGCTACCTTATGCGAGTCATTGTTATGATGCGCGTCAATTACATGACGACGAGGCATTTGGCTACCTTATGCGAGTCATTGCTATGATGGTCGTCAATTTCATGACGACGAGGCATTTGGCTACCTTAGGCGAGTCATTGTTATGATGGTCGTCAATTTCATGACGACGAGGCATTTGGCTACCTTATGCGAGTCATTGTTATGATGCGCGTCAATTTCATGACGAAGAGGCAATTGGCTACCTTATGCGAGTCATTGTTATGATGGTCGTCAATTTCATGACGACGAGGCATTTGGCTACCTTAGCGAGTCATTGTTATGATGGTCGTCAATTTCATGACGACGAGGCATTTGGCTACCTTATGCGAGTCATTGTTATGATGGTCGTCAATTTCATGACGACGAGGCAATTGGCTACCTTATGCGAGTCATTGTTATGATGGCCGTCAATTTCATGACGACGAGGCATTTGGCTACCTTATGCGAGTCATTGTTATGATGCGCGTCAATTTCATGACGACGAGGCTATTGGCTACCTCATGCGAGTCATTGTTATGATGCGCGTCAATTTCATGACGACGAGGCATTTGGCTACCTTATGCGGGTCATTGTTATGATGCGCGTCAATTTCATGACGGCGAGGCAATTGGCTATCTTATGCGAGTCATTGTTATGATGCGCGTCAATTTCATGACGACGAGGCATTAGGCCTATACTTTGAGTGCTCTGAGCGTCTGAACAAAACTCGAAACTGAAAAATCGAAAAATATAAAACCGAATAATTCGTTACTTATGAGGGCTACATGGACGATTTTGGTATCAAAATGTAGGTTTTCGAGGTCGCTCCATTCAATTAAAGATATTCCAGAGCCCTCACTAGCATAGTTTAGATTTTCACTTGTCAAATGGCATTTTTCGATAAATTGCAAATTTCAAACTCTCATATCTTCCGTTCCTATCATCTCTGCCAAAAATTATTTATATCATATGGATCAGCATACCTCAATGTATCACTGCGAAAAATATGAGCGATTTGAAAAATCTCAAATTTTGGGTGAAAAATGCCAAAGGGGTAAGACCCCCCAAAAACACCATATTTGTTATCACCAAGGAATCCCTGGCGAATCCAAAGTCGTTTTTCGAAAATGAAGATCTACTACCCATTCGAATCAGGCAGAATACCCATTTACCTGATCAGTATCGCCTATACTTTGAGTGCTCTGAGCGTCTGAACAAAACTCGAAACTGAAAATCGAAAAATATAAAACCGAATAATTCGTTACTTATGAGGGCTACATGGACGATTTTGGTATCAAAATGTAGGTTTTCGAGGTCGCTCCATTCAATGAAAGATATTCCAGAGCCCTAACAGGCATAGTTTAGATTTCGACCTGTCAAATGGCATTTTTCGAAAAATTGCAAATTTCAAACTCTCATATCTTCCGTTCCTATCATCTCCGCCAAAAATTATTAATATCATATGGATCAGCCCTAACTAGCATAGTTTAGATTTTCACTTGTCAAATGGCATTTTTCGAAAAATTGCAAATTTCAAACTCTCATATCTTCCGTTCCTATCATCTCCGCCAAAAATTATTTATATCTTATGGATCAGCATACCTCAATGTATCCTTGTGCAAAATATGGGCGATTTGAAAAATCTCAAATTTTGGGTGATAAATGCCAAAGGGGTAAGACCCCCCAAAAACACCATATTCGTCATCACCACGGAATCCCTGGCGGATCCAAAGTCATTTTTCGAAAGTGAAGATCTACTACCCATTCGAATCATGCAGAATACCCATTAGACCGATCAGTATCGCCTATACTTTGAGTGCTCTGAGCGTCTGAACGAAACTCGAAACTGAAAAATCGAAAAATATAAAACCGAATAATTCGTTACTTTTGAGGGCTACATGGACGATTTTGGTATCAAAATGTAGGTTTTCGAGGTCGCTCCATTCAATAAAGCATTTGACTGCCTTGCGCGTTACCTCTCACTCTCAATCGACGAGAATTCGACAGGTGTATAGTTACCTTTCCCTGATAACTTTTTTTCGGCCGCTCCCATATGGCAACATCCCCACCGTATGCAAATTCCATTTTTCACCACATCGGCATCCTTTCGGACCGGTTCAGTGTTTAGGTCTCTTCATTTTCGGGGTTTAGACTCACCGCGGTCCCTCTTTTGTATTTTTTTAAGCGCCGTTGAATTATTCAGGGAAGCGATTTCGCGCTATCAAAAGAAGAACGAAACTCGGAAGGGCGTCATGTTTGGAATACGTCGTATATCATGCCTAGTACGACTGTATTATGCCGGTTCTCCCGTCGCTATTGAAATCGTCGAGCTCTTTTCAGGGTCGTATTTCGGCATAGAAATGAAGGACGCGGAATGGCGGAGGCGCCGGTGCGCAATTTATCGCTTCATAAAACTTTAACAAGCAATATTTTCCTAACCACTTTATGGATTCGAATGATTTTTTCATCAATGTTAGCTTCGTTGGAGGTGATTTGTTTGACTGGAAGAGATGTCTTGAAAATTCGAAAAGAACCAACATACGGACATTTGGAAAAAATGATGAAGCTCAAAATGGGAAATTTATTGCAATATCTCAGAGAGTGTGACTCGCAGAAAAAAAGAATTCGGTCACTGGAAATATCCGTGAATGATAATGCCCCCCATTGCCCTCTTCGCCCCATTCCGAATAACCTCCCTAATTAACTGCCCTTTGTACAACAAATATCCGTATCAATCTTAACGAAGTAATTTCCTTTATGAAAATTAAACAAGACAATGTTTCACCATCATCGGAACATCTCCCCTCCTGTTCCAGCTATTCGTTTCAGGGAGCGTCGAGAGCCTAATTAAAAATGGAAAGATATCCGGGATGAAATACTCGAGAGTCGCCGGGAGAGAAAGAGATGAAAGGGGGGCGAATGGGGTCCTTGTGTCTTTCGCAAGCTTGGAAAAAGGGGATAGACCTCTTCGGAGATGAATGAAGTAGTTTAATGCAAACTCTAGGTCGGTTTGGGAGCAGGGGCGGATTGAATCATCTCGAGTAGAGGAAGAAAGACACAGTTGGCCTCCGATATCTCGAGAATCGAAATAATGAGGCGGGACTGGTCGCTGATATCGAGTAGACCATGTGTGTCCCAATCTGCTGGTTAAGAAATAGTTTCCCAGGAGAAAACGTAACAAGCTCGTTAGATCGAAGAGCATAACAGAACATGCATATTCGTTGAACGTATGGAAATGGCTGCGGCATCTTGATAGAGGCCCCAGGTAATTGGAATTTCCTCGTCCAATCTTGCTTCCATCCTGACGGCTATTATCCGCCGAGGAATTAGTCTTCCACCCGTATAATCTCAGGGACTGCATCCTTTACAGCAAATGCTGCTGCGATATTGTTACTATTAAGGGTTTACGTGACTCGCACTCGATTAATTACTTCATCGCTTCATTACAGCTTTATACAGGGTGATTCCAGGTAAACAGATAAATAACGAGCGGAAATTCAACTCAACTTTTTTCACCACGTTGCAACGGTGTTATCGCCAGTTTCTCCATAACTAACGCCAGATTTCTCCCCAAGCGCCGCTTCCTATTGAAATACATAAAGTGGGGACTCTTATCAGAAACATTGGACACTTTGTGTTCCTCCTCTTCTGCTTCATTACCCAGGTCTGTAATAATTTCGCGATTCTCGCCTGATTATCGACATTCGCCATTTGTTTTAATGAACGCAGCTATGAAGTGTGGGAATGCAATGGCGCACGGATACGGTCCAAGAACCGGTAATTTTACGACATGCAAATGAAATTATTATCAGGATATCGCGGGATCACCTCGTCTATGGACACCTTCGGACGATCGATTTTAAATCCGGTGATAAGCTACAAAGTTTCCAGTAGAGATGAGACTCATTGACAGTCGATGATGGCCAAGTTTGAGGGTCAATTTCACCGGTATATTTTTATGTTGGGCTTGGCTAAGCTCCACTGAACTTTTAAGGAGTAATAATAAACTCCAGACAGGAGTTCCATTGTTGCTTTCAGGAATACTGCCAACACGTGTTGTACGTTCATTACGAACCAATTTTGTGAATTCTTTCAAGACGAATTGTTTATCAATCATAGACTACTTTCCATTTATTTGTCTGGAGACATCAAACAACATTGATATGCCAGCAAATATTACTTCGACTTGGAGTTATTACAAAACTCCAACAATTTGAGCTTACAGCAAAATGACTGCCAAGATCGGGCAGTATTGTCTCCATGTACCCATAAAATTGGGAATTGCTCAGCTTTGTTACATTTTGCCGCATCCCCAGATGCACTTCTGCTTCAACTCCGCAGAAGAATTCATACCTCTTGCATCTGGTTTTCCTTCACCGCTCTAATAACTCGATTTAATACGAATAAATCTGCATTAACATCGATTAGAGCAGGGCTCTCGTCTCATGAATATGCAGAAGTAGTCCAGTAAAGGAAGGGCTGAAATCACTTTTTCTCGGAATGAGCTGCATTTTTGATATGTTGATTGTTATGAAGTGAGAAACATATGGTCAAAAATGCAGGTGTCAAAATTTTCAGGAACATTGGAAAATTCGTGAAAATATAGAAAAAAATACGGTTTTCTTGAAATATTCGCGAACCGGAAGGTTTATGAAAAAAAAGTTTCAAGCAAAAGTTGTAGAGCGGAAAATTCTAGACAAAAATAAGTTCTTTCTCATTCTTGTAGTATTTATATAGAGTGATAAAGAGCGAATTTCTTTAGTAGCGCAATTGCAACGAATTTGAAATTTGGCGCCCGATGAAATGACTACCTGAACGCTGAAACAAACATCTGGCATATATTCGCCAGAGTTGGACTCTCGTCTCGTTTTGTATTGCATTTTATTACATCGAACCCTAGAATGGTTGAGTTGGATAAAATCGGACAGTCTGGGTGAAACGATGTACGGTTTTTCAATCTGATGTGCTATCGAAGGCTATACTTATTGATTCTTCGAGGGAGGCTAAAAGTAATATGAAAAATATAAATGTAAAGAACTCGTGAATTGGATAAATTTAAAAAAAGAAATTCAAAAACTAATTTAGTTTCCAGCCGCAATTTTTTTTTATTACGAACGAAGGAATTAAATTTTGGCTGAATTTTCTCAAGATGCATACGAGAATAATAATTTAGACGTTTGTATGTTTCTGTTAGTGAAATAATAGGTAATTCTAGAAGGAAAAAAATTTATTTTGAGTAATGGGAAAAAAGTGGAATTGAATAATTGTAGTAGTTATTTGAAGAGCATCAGCAATATTGAGTAGGTATAATAATTGAAGTTTTTGCATCGAATAATATCAGAAAAAACATTCTTCAATTGGATGCATCAATATCATCTCCCTCAGTGTCATCTAGATCCCATTCGTCCTCATCAACATCAGAGTTTATTTCTATTCTGTTTATCAGGTTAGAAGCATTTTCACAATTTATGCCGTTACACATTTTGCAAAACCTCGTACACTGCAGTCCTGCTTTTTTGCAACTGCAGCGAGAAGTATCACATTTTCCATTACAGCTGCAGAATACCTGAAACGAATGTGAATCAATAGGAAGAATAATAAGAGTTAATTTCTGAGAAACAATTTCTGAAACTAATAAAACTGGGGTGTGAATGAATTTGAGACTTACATTATTCAATAATTCCTGTGGAGCTACTGCTTTGGTCATCATTTTAGGAAGTAGCATACGATGTGATCTATGCCAACCCCAATCTTCAGGTTTCAAAGACGTTCGTCCTAGCCAAACTTGAATTTGATAATAAACTCGGCTGGTGTGTTCTATTAATGCTGACTCTGTTGGAGGAAGCATTACTAGGGGTGATGTCTTCCTGGTTCCTAAAACTGGGGTTGTGAATATTTTATATCGCAGTTCGTCGATGCTCAAATTTTCCCCACTTGTGTTGTACAGATATCTCACAATTTTTTCGGCAATAGGATAAAGCTCTGTAATACTTTTATCTTCTTGGTAGAAAATCTGCACTGATTCCTGAAGATCGGGATTCCTCTGTAGTACACGTATTATTTTCTTTTTTCCTTGATTATACATAGCACTAGTAGAATCACATCCAGCAAATGCATGGGCGAATAAAATGAATGGTTTCAATTCACGGTGCTGATATGTTGAATACAAAGAATTTCCTTTCGATCCTGGAACAACTTTGTAGAAAAACATATTGCTGTGTTCTGGTGTAAGATCAATGAGGAGTACGAAGAGATCTACGTCATTACCAACGACAGCAACCGATTCTGGAATGCTCTCATTCAGATTAATAGCTGTCATTACTATATCTACATCGGCATCTTCTTTTGCTACATTTACTTCGATATTATGTTTTCGTAGATAACTGGACAGTATTTTGATGAGTTTATATTTATTCCCAATATTTGACAAAAATTTTTTTTGAGTCATTGTAACCATTTTGTCTTCATCAATTTGTACATCAGGAGCAACAACTTTTTCTTTTCGGCGGAATCGTTTGTAACGTTCCACATTACATACTACGCCACTGCATTTTTCCCGACTTCAAGAGAGACTTCAGCCGGTAGGGTGCGCTCGCAATACCCGAGATTTCCACGCCTGATCGTTCCTCACTTATGAATTTTTCTTTCTCGCTGCGGAGGTACGATCGAATACATCGCAACTAGAGTATCTTTTCCTGATTGTCTACCTATTAACGACGTTTCATTTCAGTCAAAATTATCTGCGAACGATATTGTTTGACTGAATCAATATTTCATTTCGCCATTTTATTTACGAAGGTGATAAATATTTGATTATTTTTCGCGATCAAAAACCGGATGACCGGTTTTTGGTAATAACTCAAAAATTTGGATTTCCATTTCTGATATCTCCATCAAAATTTTGGACAAGTACCTACCTACGTTTTGATAACACCTGCATCAAAATTTTGGACAGCTACATTTTGGTGACACTTCAAAATTTTGGACCACCTTTTTTTTTTTGGAAACACCTCAAAAGTTTGGACAAGTACAATTTTGGCAATCCTTAGAAATTCTGACAACAGTTTCTACTCAACACCTGAATTTGGAAATAACGATTTTTGGTACTATTTCTAAATTGGAACATCTGAATTGAAGTTAAGTTTTCGAAAGGGAAGTGACAACGAAAGAATTTTATGCTGCTGTTCAAAATTTGTAATTTCAGAATTTTAATATAATAGTAATTTTTTTTTTCTGCTAATTTATTTTCAAGTTCCTTCGATCAATTCTTGCTTAGCCCACACCCTCTCTACGACTGAGCACCGAAATAAAATAATCTCCATCTGGGAGGATAATAACAGAAGTACCATCCTTAACTAAGGTATCAAAATCATAAAGGGGTAGGTTACAAATTGGCGCCCAACGTGGGGCACCTAATACGTGCAAGCCTGAATTGATCTTAAGGTTCTTTGAATTTTTTTTGTAAAAGATCAGGAAGTGGAAATTTCCTCAATTCTTTTGGTCACTTCAATTTCTCTATTCATTTATTTTTTTATTCTATATCTGCATGATTTGATAATTTTACTGCGTATATAGTTATATCTTCCTTGGTTTCCTTTGTTTCATAGAAAGTACCTTTGATAACTGCTTTGAGAACGCACCTTTGGATCTCTTTATTTCACTAACAACGAAATGAATAAATTTAATCCTAATTATTTGAAAAGCGTTGAACTCTCATATGAGATCAGTGTTCGAGGTATAGATCCGCCATCAAAGGTGGAAGAAAAACGGAAAATTTTACGTGGTCTTTTGGCACAAGAGACTGCAGACAGAAGTTTCTTTGAAATCAGTGATAAATACAATTTTGCTCAAAATGTCGCTGAAATCCAGGAAACTTTGTCTGATTTGGAGGTTTTAGTTGATACATTTGAGGGTAATTCAGCCGCGGATGATTATAAACGGATGATAACTAGGTTGACTCACGTCACAAGACGAGTACAAAGATTAAGTACATCTGATGATGATGAGCAGTTAACAAGACAAAATTTTCTCAAAGCTATATTGACATTGGAAGCAGATTTATCGGATAAAATTGTTCCTACAACTCCTCAAAATATTGGTAATCCTATATCAGCGTCAACTCCTAGCACTTCCTCTCATACATCAGTAGAGTTTACAAAGAAAATACCTATTTTCAAATGGGGTATTCAGAAATTCTCAGGTCGTGGGGATTTACTGACTTTCTTAGAATTAATTAATTCCTTGAAAAGTTCCCGTGGTTGTAGTGATACGGATCTTTTTCAGTCGGCTACTGATTTATTTTCTGGGGATGCGTGGAATTGGTGGCATGTCAATCGCAATCGCCTCAATAATTGGGCTGAATTGGTTTCAAAATTGAAAGAAACATTCCTTCAGAATAACTATGATGAAGTTAAGTTGAGTGAAATTAAATCGCGTAGACAACCTTTCAGAGAAAATGTTTGTATTTTTATATCCGAAATGGAGTCTGAATTTAACAGGCTGAATTCTCCACCACCTGAGATTGAACAAGTTCGAATTGTTCGCAATAATCTTCTACCTGATTACGTAAAAGCTTTAGTACTTCATGATATATCTACTATCTCAGAATTAACTTCCTTATGTAAGCGTATTCAGGATACCTTGTTCCGGATTGATAAGCCTTTTAGAAGGAATGAAAATTGTTTTCTAGCCCAACAAGGTGCATCACCCGTTGTTTGCTGGAATTGCCGTAACGATGGTCATAAATATAATGAGTGTAGAAAGCCTTTAGAATTTTTCTGTTACGGTTGTGGAAGAAAAGGCGTTTCCAAAAATAAATGCCAATCCTGTTCAAAAAACGTACTATTGGGCCAGAGCCAGGCAGAAGCTGCTGGTCCATCCAACAAACAAAACCACACTGCCAGGCCTCAAAAGGGCAAAGCAACCGACAAATCCCGCTAATCGAACCATACTTTGACGTGGAGGATTGGAATAACTGGCTGCTAACTATAAAAAAATTCTTTTCTAAAAATAATGAATCATTATCATCCAATCTACCCAACGATAAACTTGATTCGAAAGTTCTGGATTCTAGTTTGCATCATTCTCCTGACGTGAATAAATTTTCTGTTAGTCACTTGCTCAATTTTAAGACGAATGACAATCGTCCTTACCTCAATGTTCTTGTACAATCCGAAACTATTAGTGCCTTGATCGATTGTGGAAGTAACGTATCAATTCTTGGTCAACCATCACTTCATATCTTGAAGAAATATAATTTGAATTTGAATTATGACATAACTGTCCAAGTAACAACTGCGGATGGACAGATTCAAAACACGTTGGGATATATTTGGCTACCGATATCATTGCTTGATGTTACTAAAACAATTAGAGTTTTGGTTATACCTTCTATAACGCAAAATCTTATCTTAGGTATGGATTTCATTCAAGCGTTCAAAATCTGTCTGAATTTCAGTAATTCTACTTATGACACTTGTTTCTCGACGTCAGCTATCCGAGCGATACACGGTCCCGAAATCCTGACGGATGTCCAAAAGTCAGAATTACATGATGTAATTGATTTATTTAAAGGTTTAGATCCTGAGGATAGGATAGGTAGAACCCATCTTTATACTCACAACATCGACACTGGGGATAATAAGCCCATTAAACAGCGACAATACCCGTTATCTCCTGCCATGCAAAAAGTTTTAAATGAAGAAGTTGATAAGATGTTAAAGCTGGATATTATTCGACCGGTAACTGAATGTGCTCCATGGCTTTCACCCCTCTGGTTAGTGACCAAATCTGATAACTCCTATAGAGTTTGTTTTGACGGGAGGAAGCTGAATTCCGTTACAGTTTCGGATAGTTACCCCATGCCTTTGATAGATTCCATTATCACAAAAGTGAGGGATGCCTCATTCCTTTCATCTTTGGACCTAAAACAAGCGTTTTTTCAAATACCTCTAGATGAGGCTTCTCAGATTAAAACCACCTTTTCAGTGCAAGGCAGAGGCCTTTTCTGTTTTAAAGTTTTGCCGTTTGGTCTGAATAACAGTGCCCAAGCCATGTGTCGCTTGATGGACGTAGTCATTGGACCATCCCTGGAACCTTATTGTTTTTACTATGTTGATGACATAATAATTGTTACGCCGGATTTCGAAACTCATTTGGTAGTTTTGAAGAAGATTTTCGATCGTTTAAGTATGGCGGGATTAACAATAAACTTTGATAAGTGTAAATTTTGCCGTAATTCTCTGAACTTCTTGGGATTTGTAGTTGACGATCAGGGTTTACGAACTGATCCGGAAAAAGTTAAGGCTATTCTAGAATACCCGGTCCCTAAAAATACGACGCAGGTTAGAAGGTTGATCGGTTTGTTAGGTTATTACCGGCGTTTTATTAAAGATAGCTCCACTATTTGTGCTCCTATAACAGACCTATTGAAAGGTAGAAAAAAAGGCCAAGCCATATCTTGGAATGAAGAAGCTGAGAAAGCCTTCACAAAGGTGAAGGAGCTTCTAACTTCAGCTCCTATTTTGGCGAGCCCCGATTTTTCGAAACCGTTTTTTATTGCTACGGATGCTTGTGACGTAGGCGTCGGAGGTGTTCTTTATCAAGAAGAAGATGGTGTGGAGCACCCTATTGCTTACTTTAGCAAAACTTTGAATAAATGTCAAAGAAAATACACCACCACTGAAAAAGAGCTCTTGGCAATTTTATATTCCATCGATAAATTCAGATCGTACGTGGAAGGTACAGAATTCACTGTTATCACGGATCACTCTTCTTTAACGTGGTTGCAATCGATGAAGGATCCATCTCCCCGAATAGCTAGATGGATAATCAAGTTATCTAGATATAAATTTAATATTGTGCATCGCAGCGGTTCTCTCAATGTAGTAGCTGACTCCTTGTCTAGAATACCTGAAAGTAAACCTGGTGAAGTTTCAGTCCTAAATCTTTCTAAAATCGAACCTGATAGGTGGTATAAAGATATGCTCGTTAAAGTCGGACAGAGTCCAGAAAAGTTCCCGGATTTCAAAGTTCTGAATAATGTGCTGTACAAACACATTACCCTTCGCTATAAAGTGATCAATGATTCACCCGAATGGAAAATTGTGGTTCCATCACGAAACCGGAAAGAGATACTCGATATGTATCACCAGCACCCCACTGCTGCTCATTTTGGCGTTTTTAAGACGTTTTCTCGAATTTCTGAATTATATTATTGGCCTCGAATGAAAATATCTGTTATGAATTATGTTAGAAAATTTAGAGTTTGTGCCGCATGTAAGTCTAGCAATCTGCCACAAGCGGGACTAATGGGCAAGTATAGAAATATAAACTTCCCCTTTCAGATGATTTCGGCTGATTTATTGGGACCCTATCCTAGGATAAAGAATGGCAACCAATACTTACTCGTCGTCACTGATTGGTTCACGAAATTCGTATTGGTTCAACCTCTTGCTCGAGCAAACAGCAAAAATATCGTTAAATTCATAGAGAATCAGGTATTCATGATTTTTGGGGTACCACAAATTATTATAGTGGATAATGGTCCGCAATTCATCTCCCGTGAGTTCAAAAACTTAGCAGGTCGGTATAATGTACAGAAAATATTCTACAATGCTAGATATTTTCCCCAGAATAATCCTACTGAACGAGTAAACAAATCCATCGTTACCGCTATTCGTTCCTTCATTCACGACGATCATAAAACATGGGATGACAATGTTCATCAAATCGCCCAAGCCATTAGATTAGCACGTCACGAAGTCACGGATTTTTCACCCTCATTTTTGTGTTTTTATAGAAATGTCCCTGTAGACGGTGCGTTCTATGGACAAATAGCTGAAAATTCTGATAACTTCCCGAATATTAGTAAAAAGGTTTTAGACCCTGAAATTCAGTCTTCTTTACCTGATGTTTATCAGCACATTCAAAAGCGTTTATATCATGCTTATAAAGTCAATGAAAAACGTTATAACTTTCGTAGAAGGGAACAACGTTTCTACCAAGGACAACATCTCTGGAAGAGAAATTTCGTCTTATCTAGTTCACCTAACGATTTCTCTGCTAAGCTTGCACCAAAATATACTCCTTGTGTAGTACATAAAGTTTTATCGCCATTGGTGTATAATGTAAGAGATTTGGAAGGAAATAATTTAGGTAATTTTCACGTTCAACACCTAAAACTCGATATCACTCGGGATGATTGCTCGGATGAGTCCGATCGTGAGCAGACAGATGAGCCATAGTATATTTCTTATAGGTCCTTTTAATTCCCTCCTGTATTTGTTGCATTTGAATAACCGATTCAAATTATAAATATATTTTTTTTAATAAATATGTTATTACCTACATGGATGTCTAGTGCATCTACTTTTCTATTTATCTGATTTATCTTTATATCTTCATCCCTAAGCATTTACTTACTGGTGAATGTTACTTTCAAAGCATCGAACTTTGGAAAGAATATTTTTGTAAAATTTGTTTGAAGATTAATCATTTCTATGCAGTAAGAAATTCAAATATTTTTGTGTAGATATTGATGATCTTTGAAGCACCTATAATTTCAAATTGGTGAGTCTCAGTGAGATTCAACTTACATTTTTTGTCGTTGATTTTGTGTCTGAATTTTCAGATGCAGCCCTATCGGTTCTCATTGCAACAAATTTATTACGAGCCTATTAACCTCAAATTGCTGTGTCTGTCTCATAGATAAATATATAGACAAAGTGTACTATTCTACGTAGTCGTTATAAAAAAACTCTTAGTTTACTTAGATCTACCTATTCTATGATTATGTCACTAATCTTTAGAAATTTCAAATTTGCAAGTTTTCACACTTGCTGGCGCCCAACTAACTTATCTAGGTCACTTTTCTTATTTCATTATTCGGATGTTTCACATTGGAGTTAATTTTCCTTGCGATACCGAAACTTCATTCATAGATCGTAACTGCGATCTCTCTATTAGTTTCAATGAAGGAAACAAACTTATTTCGAATCCGATTATTCGAATTTATTTTTTTGTTGGAGTTTACTTTCTGCGTTGTCGAGGACATCTAAAAACTCAGATTTTTCAATGATTCTGGTTGATATAAAAAAAAAAACTCCTGCTCAGAAGTTTTTTTTTTGGGAGTTTGAGGGATATGTAACGTTCCACATTACATACTACGCCACTGCATTTTTCCCGACTTCAAGAGAGACTTCAGCCGGTAGGGTGCGCTCGCAATACCCGAGATTTCCACGCCTGATCGTTCCTCACTTATGAATTTTTCTTTCTCGCTGCGGAGGTACGATCGAATACATCGCAACTAGAGTATCTTTTCCTGATTGTCTACCTATTAACGACGTTTCATTTCAGTCAAAATTATCTGCGAACGATATTGTTTGACTGAATCAATATTTCATTTCGCCATTTTATTTACGAAGGTGATAAATATTTGATTATTTTTCGCGATCAAAAACCGGATGACCGGTTTTTGGTAATAACTCAAAAATTTGGATTTCCATTTCTGATATCTCCATCAAAATTTTGGACAAGTACCTACCTACGTTTTGATAACACCTGCATCAAAATTTTGGACAGCTACATTTTGGTGACACTTCAAAATTTTGGACCACCTTTTTTTTTTTGGAAACACCTCAAAAGTTTGGACAAGTACAATTTTGGCAATCCTTAGAAATTCTGACAACAGTTTCTACTCAACACCTGAATTTGGAAATAACGATTTTTGGTACTATTTCTAAATTGGAACATCTGAATTGAAGTTAAGTTTTCGAAAGGGAAGTGACAACGAAAGAATTTTATGCTGCTGTTCAAAATTTGTAATTTCAGAATTTTAATATAATAGTAATTTTTTTTTTCTGCTAATTTATTTTCAAGTTCCTTCGATCAATTCTTGCTTAGCCCACACCCTCTCTACGACTGAGCACCGAAATAAAATAATCTCCATCTGGGAGGATAATAACAGAAGTACCATCCTTAACTAAGGTATCAAAATCATAAAGGGGTAGGTTACACGTTCATACGATTTTAATCCGATGATTTCATCCGAATAACCATCAAATACAATTTTACAATTCTGTCCAAAGTTTTTCAATATGAACGATCTATATATTTCCAATACATCTACAAATCTTTTACTGTGAGGCCAAACAACTTGGTGTAATAACCATCCACCATCTATAACATATATCATACCAGTAAGCAGGGATTGTGATTGAAGATTCGTTGAGAATAATTTATAGAGATCAGACTTAACAGTCTTTCTCATTAATCCATGTTCGTCGAAGAGAGATAAAGGATATGGCGACAATTCGTAAGAAATAGCCTCTTTTTTTCTTGATTCATCGTTCTGATAAAGAACGAATATTCTCTGCAATAATGCCGATGAGTCTATAGAAGATGTGCCTCCAGGAATACGAATTTTATTCTGGCTATCGCATAAATTCTTGACTTTAAATTTTGATGACAAAGTCATATTCCACAAATTTTTCCCAACGATTGCTTCCATTCCCTTGTGTCCCTCTTCAAATGCCATATGACAGTTAATATTGTAGCCACCAATAACTCCTGTAGAAAGAGACATCAGACAATCTCTTTTCTCAAAAGGATCATGGTTTCTTAGCCAGAATACAAATTTCTCTATGTCTTCTTCATCTCTCTTCATACGACTTTCAGATAAATCCACGTGCTGTTCACTATTCGCTGTTTTCAAATCGGCATATTCCTCCAAACATTCCATGACGTCAAATGCCGATGGCATTCCCAGAAGATAACGCGCAACAACACTGGGTGTGACTCCTCTACCATGCCTTAGATCTGTACCGAAAAATCTATTTAGTGTTTGTTCTATGCACATATCACTCCAGACACCACTCCAAGCTTTGTCTGTCCTACGAATAGTGAAATAACCCTCTTTTGTGAACCTGTCGAATTCTACTGGATCCATCGTTATTTCCAAATGCACCATATCTTGTAAGTACCATTGAGCACTTTTTGCATAGGCGAAATGCCCGGATGCATGAAAAAGTGGTAACATTTTCCTGACACTGCTTAAGTGCAAATCCCAATCTCCAAGACGTTCTGCTTCGACAAACTGGAGTAAAATAATTACGCTCTTCAAATATTGAATCCATAATTTAGCAGTGGGGCCATATTTTTCCAAGTTATGGAGTTTTTCCTCGAATTTCCGAGTTGAACATATTATCATTGGGTCAATATTACAGTCGCCCAAAGTAGGAGAATCTTCCTTCCAATTTCCGAAGAACATTTTCACTTGATCCTCCATTTCATCAATCGCAGTTATATTGCTTGTTTTTAAGATATGGATTCCTATAGCAGTGAAAGTTAATATGTGAGCACGAAAAGCTCTGCTGAAAGCATGCCCTTCAGACATTCTCTTCACTGATTGTGCAGCGTATGAAGTAGCCCAAAGATCTTTCAAACCACTTCCATCCATGATAAAGCCAATGGCTCCCATATATGACATCAATAAATGGAATCCTCCTAATCTTACAGCAATATTCCTAAATTCAGGATTGTCCGACTGCACAATCATGGAGTTAGCTTTGAAATAAAGAGGCTGATCGAATGTTACGAAAGTTGTTCTACTTTTATTTCTCTTCGTTTCTTCTACTGCATAGAGCAAAGCTGTGTGTAATGTGGTGAAACTGGATGGTGGTGCATTAATGAATGGGAGACAATTAACATGTGACATCGTATATGTAACGTCTCGTGATAAGGTTTCATGAAAACCCTTCCATGTTGGAATACTTTCTATTTCAAAAGATTTCGCACATAAATATGCAACATAGGATTTTGGGACTTCAGGTTGTACTTTTATATGAAGTTTTGATGTATCAACGAACTCTACACTCTTCAATCCATCGGGATTCGTGAAACTGAATGGTATGATTTTTATCTGCTTTTGTGAAGCTAAAATAGAAGCAGGTGGCATTTCCGTCAGCCTTTTGGAACCTCCTTCGTGTTCAACATTATATTCTGGTGTGATGACTTTGATACCTCCCAAACAGTGAAATGTTTCATGACCATCCAACGTACTTACATTATGGTCTGTGTTATCAAAAACGAATTGGATGAAAGAGTTTGAATGCGTTAATTTTGCAGGTTGCATAATAACGGAAGCTTCATATAACTGAATATTGTGGTATGTAGCTGATACTCCTAATTTACTCATCAAGTCAATTATCAAACGAGAACCTGTTTTTCTGTAAACATAAGTTCCTACAGCTAACTGAAATTTGGAAATGAATGTTCTTGGACGAACAATGGAAATTATAGAATGTGCTATTGCATCACGTTTCACATCTTTCCTTGAACCACATTTTGAATCGAGTAGATGGAATAGGAGAGTTTTCAAACTTTCCGGAATTTCAGATATAGTGCTATCCAGGAATTTACTTGAGGAGGGATAATTTTCATACTCATAGTTCTGTTTCTTTATATCAGCTACAACGATTTGACCAGCTACCCGTAAAATTAAATTTTTTTGATCATTGCTGAGAGAATCGGGATTTGAAAGCCAATCTTTACTAAGCTCCATAATATTGGCAGATTTGTAGAAGAAAACCGGTTGCCTCCCACGATGTTGTTCGATGATAATGTCATTACTGTATTTCTCTTTCAATTTTTTTATTAGAAGATTGTTGTTCAGATAGTTTTCCCCCATAACCTCGCGTAATTCTTGTAAATGATATTGAACTTTTCCTTCATTCTCAATATAATTTGTCACGTTTGCGATCATCATTCCAACTTGTTCTTTAGGGATATTTCTAACTATCTTCTTAGTACTTTTCACAACATTCATGCAATGCCGATGATAATATGCAGTGACACTGTGTAGTGTAAATAGTATATCCAGGCGATTAAGTATATCTTCACCATATTCATCATTCCTCTCGATTGCACATTCAATCAAGTGATTGTTATTTTTACTCAGTGAATGTACTTTGTTATTTCTTTTATCTAGGGATTTTGTGCAAATTATGCATAAATCGTTGAAATCAAATTGCAATGGTTGCGTAGAGGACGTTGATGGTTGCGATAGTATGCAGTTTGTATGAAATGAAGATTCATCTGATACTTTTCTTTTTTTAGAAGGTTGGTTTGAAGATGCTGAATATCGTTTTCTGCATTTATCATGAAACTTTACGTTATCTTGATCTTCCCATAGCTTCCATTTTTCATCACCTTTCAACTTACTTTTTTGTATAAAAGTGTTAATACCAATTTTTTTCACAACGGTGAATCCAGTTTCGTCGTTCAGAAGACAGTCACAAATCGTACAAATCGCGATTCCAACTTGCTCCATATTTTCAGGAAGGCTGAAAGTAACCAACTATACATCAATAATGGTTAATTGAACATTTCAGGTTTCAAAAGCAATTGAATGTTCTGAATTTTATAATTATTCCTGAAGAATAATTATTAAACTCGATGGGAAATAGCATTTTGAAATTTTTGACGTAGGTTATATGTGAGATCTGCTTTCATTTGCAGTTGCAATAAGTTACCTTAGTAAAATTGAATATTTATTTTCTTTTTACTTTTGTGAATTCTTGATTTAACTTTCGCGTTATTTATGTTTACGAAATGTCAGCAATCTTCAAAATTTTGTCTGTTAATAATACTTTATTAATAAAAGGAACTTACCTTTTGCCGTAAATATATTATCCAAAAAATCCACTTATTTGCTCTCTAGCAACTCACTTTATATCACTGATCTACAGTTGGTATATACGTTAAAAATAACAAACACAGTTTTCTCAGTGTCGATATCACAACTGATATAGAATGAGAAAAGAGTGGCATTTATATATTGGAACTTACAAGAGAAATACCTTCCATTTTACTTAAGTGCATAATTAAGATAAATCCCAATGTAACTACCATATTAGATATTTCTATTCATTGAACTAATGCCTGTTGAACTAAATAAGGGAAAGTATTAGAATTTGAATGATATCTCCTGAGGTATTCGCAAAGATAAATAGGATCATTAGGACCCTCATTATATAGTTATTATGAAAAGATAAAAATCCTCATTTCAGATAGGACAGAAAAAATAATTAATTATTCATTTCAATTCATCACTGAAATATCTATCTCAAACTAATGAGTTTAAACCAAATAATTACATAGTGTTATTGATTACCCAAACGAGCTCTTATTCATTCTTTGAAATAAACCAAGAATTTTAAATCACTACCTCCAGACAATTTATCCTGAATCCTACCCTGCCCAAGAGGTTCAGATTTTTACGACCGCTTGCCATTGCACTAGGCGCCAAATTTCAAATCCACTGCTATCGCCGCGTTAGAGAAATACCTTGCTAATCAGTTCAGAAAATCACTTCGAGAACAGGAAATGACATATTTTCGTCTAGAATTTTCCGCTCTACAACTTTTGCTTGAAACTTTTTTTTCATAAACCTTCCGGTTCGCGAATATTTCAAGAAAACCGTATTTTTTTCTATATTTTCACGAATTTTTCAATGTTCCTGAAAATTTTGACACCTGCATTTTTGACCATATGTTTCTCACTTCATAACAATCAACATATCAAAAATGCAGCTCATTCCGAGAAAAAGTGATTTCAGCCCTTCCTTTACTGGACTAGAAGGATGAACGAACGGAGTGCAGCAGAAGGAATAACTGTGACGAGATGGAATCCGAACAAGGATGTTATTTTTGAACTTGGTAGGCGAATTAAATGCGTATTATCCAGCTCATTTAGCTTCTGTATTATCGCTCGTTTAAACGCATTCCGATTTATGCGTACTCAAAGCGGATTTCGGTCCATTATACTTATTATTTTATTTTAACGTCCTTTTCATCACTTTGCCAACCATTATCCATCCGAATGGGCTGTTGTTAAATAGTTTTGAGAGGAACTGGATGAGATTTCAAAGGATTTCAACTCTATAAAGGTTTCAGTAACAACTCAGTCACTATTTCATTTCACGCTTTCAAGAATCTGAACAGTAATTTAGGAAATATTTCAACCTAACACCCCGGAGGATAAAATGGGCCACCAAATAAAATCTTCAACCTTTCTCACTGATTAGACGAAGTAGAAGGAGTGGTCTTGTACACGTAATACAACACCACCAATTGTAGATCGAGAAACACGTGACTTCCGCAGTTTTCCAATTCCCAAGCCCATTCCCTGCCCCCGAGGACCAAGGAAGGGCATGAAGCGAATAGAAAAGCATAAAATTCACATCGGCGGTCGAATAAAAATAAGGAAATGGGTACAGCGTTCTGGGGATTCCCCGGAAATGTATAGGCGACTAGAAGGGAGCCCCAGGGAGTGGACGGACATCCCGGAGATGATAATCTCGCCCTTTTAACGACCTGGACACCGACCTTAGGCTAATAAAATAAATAGACCGAGTATGTGAACATGGAAAGAAGATCGAACTCGTAGATTTGCTAAGATTTTTTATGTCCTCGAATTTCTAAATGGAGTCTACCATACTGACAGCCTACTGCGACGTTGTGACGTGTTTGACAGCTTATTAAATCGTTATCACCCACTCAAATGGTTCTTAAGAGCTACTGGCCCTAACTTTTTTCATATTGAAATCTTCGTGCCATTCATATCATTGACAACATTAAAATTTGAAGAAACAATGTCTTAAGCTTAAAAGAAGAAATATAGCGGGGTGCTAGCTTCGGTCCTGTGCAACCTGGATGCTGGATTGAATCGAGATGAGCACGCCGTAAACACCGATAAATAAGTGTTTTGGTTCATTGAACCAAGGCCAAGTTGAAGCGTTTCCGATTTCACTGGCGAGTAAATGGCCTAAATAGCGGCGACGACACCATTAAGCCCATCAAAACGGCCTTCCGCCTCTTCTGGAGGTACGCCAGCACTTCCATCTTCCTTGTCGTTAGAAGGATCTTTATCCTTTATCCATCGATTTCGACGGAAGACAATGTAAAGTGTAACCCTGGGTATGAGATTTTTTCTGGCTGATAGGTGGATGCATAAAGGTTCATTAAGAACACAGATCGGCCGTCTTATCGATCTCTTGCCATCTCGGGGCCGGTAGCAACATCTGCTTTAACGCTCTGATAGATTATTTATTTTCATAACAGAGAAATAGGTGTGCTCCTTATTCTAGATGGCCGAGGTGATACTGATGCAAGCCTGCATCGTTTATTTTTTAAGTAGATCTTCATTTGCATGCGCCGCAATTAAGATTGCTCAAGTTATGGGCAGAACGTCGGTTGGCAACCGAGGAGTTTTTGTTTTCTGGTCATTAAGTCGATGATGGGATCAGATTATAACGCATTTTCAGGAATTCTTGGTGGTATTCTACAGGCTTATACATTTAGGCATAACTCTAGTATTAACCTCTATCGGAATGAAAATGTCGAAGATGTAATATTTCATAGCAATAACAATGATTTGTGCAATCAAATGTGCTACTAAACGTGTCATTATTCATTTTGAAAGTATGCTAAACATCGTTGGAATGCACGAGGGTATATTGAGAAATTCTTAGCCTACTATAGCACCAAACAAAATTTCAATGTCAAAATATTTTGTTACTAACATATTCTCCTCATAATCGAATACATTTAGTACAGTGAACCTGCAACGTTTCTTCTTTCAAAAAAATGTTTCTTCTTGCTCTGCAAACCAGTCCTCCACAGCTTTCATTACCTCCTCGTTGGAAGAAAATTTACGACCTTTTAAACTTTTTTTCAGTTGAGGAAAGAGATGATAGTCGGACGGAGCCAAATCTGGTGAATAAGGGGGGTGTTCTAGTAATTCTAACCCTAAATCACGAATTTTTTGCATGGCAACATGAGATTTGTGTACTGGGGTGTTGTCCTGTAAAAACAAAACACCTTTGGATAGCTTTCCGCGTTTTTTCTCTTTAATTTTGTCTCGTAGAGTGTTCAGTTATGTCGAATAGTAATCTCCAGTTATTGTTCTACCTTTATCCAAAAAATCAATCATGATTACTCCATGGCAATCCCAAAAAACTGAAGCAAGAACTTTTCCAGTAGATTTTTGGACACGAAACTTCTTAGGTCTTGGAGAACCAGAGTGTCGCCATTCCATCGATTGTTGCTTTGTTTCTGGATCGTAGAAATGTACCTAAGTCTCATCCATTGTAACAATTCCGTTTAAGAAGTCTACATCGTTTTCAAATTGAGCACAGATCGAACGCGATGCTTCTACCCTTGCACGCTTTTGGTCAACATTCAAACATTTGGGGATCCATTTTGCAGAAATTTTTCTCATGTCCAAATTGACGTGAACCATATGATGAACGCGTTCGTATGAAATCTTCAGTGCTTCAGATATCCGTTTTAGCCCAATTCGACGGTCTGATAAAATCATGTCATGAACTGCATCGATATTTTCGGGGACTGACACAGAAACTGGCCTCCCCGATCGGTCATCATCTTCAATGGAAAATTTACCTCTTTTGAAGCTTGCAGTCCAATTTTTCAAGGTCGCATACAAAGCACATTGATCACCAAGGGTTTTAAGCATATCTTCGTAAATCTGCTTACCTCTCAACCCTTTTAAATACAGGTACCTACTTGATGATGGCTCGATACTCCAATTTTTCGATTTTAACAATTTCGGTGGTCATCTTTTTTTTTAATTTATTGCGTAACTCTGGTTCACTTTTTTGACGTCGAACCCTACACTGACACTTCTAATAAGTTATTGTTCGTTGATATGGTATCGCAATACATATTTTGTTTATGCATGGAACTGGTCTAGGCTAACTAGATATCAATACATCCTCGTGTACATTCATAAATTCCCCATATTTTCCTCAATGATTTGTAGAACAAATCTTAAATTCAATGCTGATATAAAACTGGATTAAATCTGGTTCTTCTTCCAATTCATATTGTTCAATTCGTAGTCGAACATCTCTCCATATCCGATTGCTATTCCGCTCGTTATGAGCTTACGTAACTGTACTCATAGTGTTCGACACGAAAAATATTTCTCACAGTAACCACTTGGGCAGTTAAAGCAAAAATGCGCCTAGAATGAAGAATCACTTCGCCAGATAGACCGCTAACATTCGGAGCATGCAAATATTTTTTCCTTCGACCGTGTTAACCTGACCATTCAGCGTTATTGTTCTCCTTTTCGACCTGTTCGGCTTGGAATCGAGGAGATTTACCGCACTTTTAATGGTGCTAGGTGTCTAGTTTATGTGCGACAAAAATGCCTGAGGTATTTCCGTGATGTTTACGAGAACAATTCAAAATGCGGCATGTTTTGGGTAAAGAGATAACGAGCGTTTCGAAATATTCGAGGTCAAAGAGACCGCCGATTAAATGTAGAGCTGCTCGTTGACATTCGTATCCTTCATTTGATACGATGTTAAGCCCTAATTTCGACAGCCTACTTGACTCGTAAAACGAACTCCTGATGTTTTCCTGCCAATGTGGCGGATGCAAGAATTTAGCCATCCATAGTCAACGTCAAACAATTCCCTAAGAGAGAAAGAGAGAGAGTGAGGGATCTCTGAATGGTTGAGATAACCGAATGTATGTAATTTCATTAAACAGGGAATGTGGGGGTCCATTACGATTTTCCTCCCTGGAGCTCCGAATAGTTCCTACCGTTTCCCATCCGCGAAATGAGCTATCGCTCTGCATACTTTGCTCCTGAAATATTCCATACAGAATCCCGAATCCCAGACTTTTCACGGCCAACTCGGAATTTCTCCCCGAAATACGACCGTATTTGCTGACTTGATTTGGGAGGTTCGGCTCGTAGTTCTGGCGCAGGGCCAATTTTACCCGATTGCTCCAGTAGCAAATTTCTTATTGAATGTTGTTTCACTTTTTTCGACGACTTTAAGAATGCTTCGAAGTCGGGGATATTGGAAATATCGAGTTTTTTTAGCAAATCAATTTTTCCTTCGAATTTTATTCAGTGCGATGGAAATTTGAGAAACTTTATGGGATTAAGACTGAAATTGCATACCCATAAATCTTCATATCACATCAATATTTTGAAACTAAAGATCAGAAATTACACACACGAAATACTGAATTACACATTATGTCCTGAAATCTGTTTTGGAGGAAAACAGGGGACTGTGTCTCAGAGAACATATCACCCTGTAGATGTGCAACTGAAATCGACATGTCACTTTTGGTGTAAACTCTAAATTGTTACATGTGTGCCAACTTTAATTTGGATATCTTATGCAATGCAAATACTATGAGAAAAAACTTCAACGCTGTACAGTGTGTTTGGGCATGACTTATCGATAATTTAAGGGCATCAAATATACCTAATTTTATCGACAAAAACACCTACAGAGGGGGAATTACCACCCTATTTTTGGAATAGTCGCCATTTTAAATTAATTTTCTTATTTTAGTTGACCCTTTGAAATGACATCGATTTCTTTGAAAATAAAGGTCCTATAGGTGTGAAAAAAATATTTTTGGAAGATGATACTTGTTCGAGACCCGAAGCTCTCGAATATTTTATATGTATATATTTTTTTTCTCATATATTTAAATTGCATCTTCGACTGAGTGGAACTGAGTTGTTGAAGTGCGCATTTTCTCCATGTGAGCTGAAAACACATGGGAAATTAATTAATCAAGAATCTCCCTCCGAATGTTGATGAGTGAATATCGCTTATATCGCCATCAAACCCTTATTCTTTTTGTGCCTTAGTCGCCTTAGTTTTCTCTTTAATCGGCCTTGTTTGCCTAGATTCCTTTTACCCCTTTGTCGGGAAATAACTATTTTCATTTTACCTCCGCTTGTGAGTGAGTAGACAATTATTGAACTGGATTGAGTGTGAAGTGAAGCAGCTCAAGATTCCTCCCGTGCTGGACAACCAGGCAAAGGGCCCTTTGACCAGCATCGACGATCTACATCGACAGCCAAAGAAGAAACATCGGTAAGTCGTTGATGCAATTTCGCGGGTTTTCGATTTACCATCGCCATATTAGATTTTGCTACTTCCCTTGAATTCAAAGAGAGAATTTACATCACTTTCTCTCCAAACTTGAGCTATCGAACACATAACATTTGGTCCTTCGGAGTGCCGGATAGCCGGAGTTTGACTTTGGTTTTCATAGGGGTAGTTTTTGCTATTTTTCAATTACGAAAAATCAACGAAAAAAATTCTAAATATCTTCACTGCTGCTTATTTGGTGCCAGACAGCATCAAATTCTGTCTATCCACATCAATCCATTCAGTTTTCTTATATTTCCTCAAAATTTAATGTGAGATTGACCCTATTTTCAATTTGAAAATTTGAATCATTTAATTTCATAAAATCATTATTTCATTTGACCATTTTGAAAATTGAACATAAGGAAAACCGGTTAGCATCTGCTGCGTGTCTGGTTTTCTGTCAATTTTCAAAGAGACGATTCATTAGTCTGTCATCTGTTGCATTTCCAATAGTGATTGTTTACATTTTGAGTGAACGTTTTAATAGTTTTCAGTCATTTTGGAAATGGAAAAGTTCAGGAGATTTCAAACTCTTAGAAAGACATGCTTATCTGACATAAGCATAATACACTCTTTAGCAGTCCGTGCTAAAACGGATAAAACAATTCGCTCCTTATTCAAGGTACGTTATTCAGAATTAGACAATATTCGGGACGAGTTTTTGAAACAACACAATAATATTATCGGAGCACTCCTAACAGAATCAACATCCGATTTAGATGCGGAGAGTGTCATCCGTGAAGGATTTTTGAATGAATTCTATTTCATTAAAAGTGCTTTTTCCGATCTTTTTGAATGCCATTCCAATGAAACATTACCGGTTGGAGTGAATTCAAGTATGAATGTTTCAAATATCTCGTCCTCACGTATACAACTACCAAAAATTGAATTGACTAAATTTTATGGGGATTATAAATCCTTTCCTTCCTACATTGACTTGTTTAATGCTCTGGTTCATGATAATCCTGCGTTGGCCGAAATTGAAAAGTTCAATTATTTGATCTCCTCCTTGCATGGTGCACCGTTGTCTCTAGTCAGAACCCTTTCTTTAACTTCTGATAATTACATAATTGCTTATGACAGCTTATTGAAAAGATATTCAAATCCTCGAATGCGTGCTCAAGCTCTGTGGCATGAGTTGGATAATTCACCTAAAGTCAATTCTGATAATGTGATGCAACTTAGAAAATTGCTTGATACATTTTCCGAAAATTTGGCTGCATTGAAACAAATGAATTTTCCTACCGAAAGTTGGGATTTTTTATTATTTATGATGCTGTTGAAGCGACTAGATCATGCTATCGTTACTCGTTTCGAACTAGAATATCCAACTACTGATATACCTAAATTTGAAGAATTAGTTAATTTCTTACAGCGCCATTGTACTACTTTGGAAACCCTCAGTTTCTCTCCCTCTGCTATTCAGAAGCAGTATAATTCTAAAGATACCAATAAAGTTACCAAACCTCTCGCCAATAATAATAGTTCTCATTTCAGAACTGCGAAAACATCGGCATTTCTTGCCAGTAGAACAGATTCAAAAATTTGTTTATATTGTAAAGAGAACCATTCTATTTACCGTTGTAATGCATTTATTTCTAAAACACCTTCCGAAAAATATAATTTTTGCCGTTCGTCGCATCTTTGTTTTAATTGTTTGAGTACTTCGCATGATGTTCGCTCTTGCAATTCTCCTTACAAGTGTAAAAGGTGTTCATCCAATTTGCATCACACCCTACTTCATGTAGATAAACCCGTGCAATCCTCATCTCATGTCAGAAATCAAAATCAAGTAACTAATTCTCATTCAGCAGAACAATTACCAACCACATCGACAAGCACCTCTTGCCTTGTTGGTATGGAAAATAAATCGACGGGTGTACTTTTGTCCACAGCTTTGGTTGAAATTTGTGACAACCGGGGTAACTTTCAGACCTTTCGTTGTCTGTTAGATTCCGGAAGTATGACGTCATTTATTACTCAGAAGGCTGTTAATAAGCTAGGGTTACCGAAGAATAATTTTGCTGTCGAAATTCAGGGTATAAATCAAATGAGGTCTTGTTTTAGTAATGGTAAAGTTACACTGTCAATCAGATCACTAAAACAGAAATTTCCTCTTCTTTACACGGATGCAGTAATTCTTCCTAAAATTTGTGATGCTTTACCCCCGCACAAATATTCCGCTGATTCATGGTCACATCTCACTAACTTGAATTTAGCAGATCATAATTTTAATAGTCCAGGCAGTATAGACGTACTTCTCGGTGCTGATATTTTTCCCAAAATTCTTTTGAATGGACGTATCAGTGGAAATGAAAGTGAACCTTACGCACTCAATACCATTTTTGGTTATATTTTAATGGGAAAAATTGACGTTCCTTCTCCTTCATTGTCATCATTTTTCATAAACTCTACCGATTCAGTTGATATTGACGGAATTATAAAATCATTTTGGGAAATGGAAGAAGTTCCATCACCACTAAAATCATCACCGGAAGACGAACAATGTGAAAGTCATTTTTTAAGCACCCACTCTAGGGACGACACTGGTCGTTATATGGTGTGTCTTCCTTTTCGTGAACCAAATCCGATATTTCCGGGAATTCGAGAATTGGCTTTGAATCAATTTTATTCACTGGAACGTCGATTATTGAAAAAGCCTGATATTTATACGCAATACGTTGAATTTATGCGTGAATATCTCAATCAAAATCATATGTCTGTTGTTCCTAAAGACGAAATATTCAAAAACTCGTACTACATTCCTCACCATTGTGTTTTGAAACCCGAAAGTCAGACCACCAAGTTAAGAGTTGTTTTTAACGCCTCGGCTAAACTGCCAAATCAGAAATCCCTAAATGATTATCTTTATCGTGGACCCAAACTTCAACAGGATATCATTTCCATTTTAATTAATTTTAGATGTCATGCCTTTGTAATTTGCGCCGATATCAAAAGTATGTATCGAATGATATCGATGCATCCCTCCGATAGAAAATATCAGAGAATTTTGTGGCGATTTTCAACTGATGAGCCCATACAGGACTATACATTAACTACCGTTGTATACGGGATTTCTAGTTCGCCTTATTTAGCTCTTAGGGTGTTATTACAATTAGCCGAGGATGAGGGAAAAGATTTTCCTTTAGCTGCGGAAACCATTCGCACAGCATCATATGTAGATGACTTTATAGCCGGCGCCGCTACTTTTGAAGAATCTCGCATTCTAATTTCCGAGCTCATTTCTCTGATGAACCGCGGAGGTTTTGAATTACGAAAGTGGTCAAGTAACGACCCCCGTTTGCTTCTTGATATTCCGGAGTCACATCGTTCAGTCAGTTCATTGTCATTTGAATCGGATCAAGAAACTGCAATACTAAAAGTATTAGGTTTGCTTTGGAATCCCAGTATGGATTATTTTTATTTTTCAATAAATCCTATAATAGAAAATTCTTGTACGAAAAGAGTAATGTTATCAAACTTAGCGAGGATTTATGACCCTCTTGGGTTTCTTGCTCCCGTCACATTTTTCGCAAAATATTTAATACAGACGTTATGGTCTCTTGGTTTAGACTGGGATGGTTCACCTACACCGGAAATAATTCGTGCATGGAATCGATTCAAAGATGAATTGAAGTGCATTTCGGATCTCAAAATTCATCGTAATTTATTTCTCCCAAATATAATTCAGTGCGAATTACACGGCTTTTGTGACGCGAGTGAGAGGGGATACGCTGGCGTCGTGTATGTTCGCTGTTTGACGAGTAATGATGAAATTTCAACTCGAATTTTATGCGCGAAATCCAAAGTCGCCCCACTTAAGAAAATTTCCATTCCGCGACTCGAACTCTGTGGAGCTGTATTGCTTACAAAATTATTTAAATTTTCTTTAGATTTACTTCGTTTGAAAGTAATTATTCACAATGTTTACGCTTGGTGTGATTCTCAAATTGTGTTACATTGGATTAAAAATTCTCCTCATAAATATAAAACCTTCGTATCCAATAGAATAACATATATTCAAGACCGAATACCGTCTGATCGTTGGTTTTATGTTGAATCGAAACATAATTCTGCGGACGTTGCTTCTCGTGGTGTGTTTCCTTCTGAAATACACCAAGGTTGTAATTGGTTTCAGGGCTCTGATTTTTTGCGGTTACCTGAAATTTCATTTTTTCATAGTCAATCGGCTACCCTTAACATTGCTCTACCTCTTGAAGAGGAACGAAAATTAGTTTTTCATGCTAAATTTGAAGAACCGTCAACACTTGATGAATTACTGGATAAATTTTCGTCATTTTCTAAATTGCAGCGAGTGATCGCATATATTCAACGATTTATTTTTAATTGTCGTAATCCTTCTGAAAAGAGATTCGGACCATTACTTTCTTTTGAAATCTTTGAATCTGTGTATCCTCTAGTGAGGAGAACACAACAAATTCATTTCGCTGATGAATTTCAGTCGTCTAGATTTTCTAAATCATTGAGAAAATTAAATACTTTCATTGATTCTAATAATTTACTTCGTGTGGGAGGTCGATTGGAGTATTCATCACTATTGCATGATAAAAAACACCCTCTACTATTGCCAAGGAATAGTAGATTAACACAGTTGATTATTCAACATTTTCATGAAAAGTACCTTCATGCAGGATTTCGTACTACTCAATTTTTAATTTGCCAACAATTTTGGATTTTATCGTCGAAACGGGCTGTAAATTCAGTTTTGAGTAGATGTTTTCGTTGCTGGAAAACAAATCCAAAACCATTTCAACCCCCTATGGGTAACTTGCCTATGACCAGAATTACACAAGCCAAGCCGTTTAGTCATGTTGGTGTTGATTTTGGCGGCCCTTTCATGCTAACCATGTCACGTCACCGCGGAGTTAAGACATGCAAAGGATATCTTTGTCTCTTCGTGTGCTTTGTAACTAAAGCCTTGCACTTAGAATTAGCGAGTGATATGTCTTCCGAAACATTTTTATCTGCTCTCCAAAGATTAATTGCACGTCGCGGCCGTGTATCTCACTTGTATAGTGATCATGGCACAAATTTTGTTGGTGCCAATAGAGAAATTATGAGTTGGATGGAAACTGCAGCCGGCCGTGAAGGTATCAAACACTCTTTTATTCCCCCGAGTTCACCTCACTTTGGTGGCCTTTGGGAAAGTGGCATTAAATCTGTCAAGTCGCATATAAATCGTGTGATAGGCCAACAAATTTTGACCTATGAAGAATTTTATACATTTTTAACAATAGTGGAATCTATTCTGAATTCCCGACCTATAGGCGCTTTTAGTAATGACATTGAGGATGTTAATGCGCTCACCCCTGGTCATTTTCTTACGCTAGAACCAGTGTCAACACTTCCAACCCCTGATTTCACAAATATTCCGGTTAATAGATTATCTAGATTCCAGATAATACAGAAATTACAACAAGATATCTGGAAGCGTTGGCACCGGGAATATCTCCATACTCTTCAGCAGAGGGGTAAATGGCTGGAACCCAAATCCCCCTCTCCTGAAATAGGTTCTCTTGTGGTCATAAAAGATGACAACGCTCCACCATGCAAATGGAATTTAGGACGCATAATTGACGTTCATCCCGGTCGTGATGGAGTCATAAGAGTGGCTACACTCAAGACTTCTTCCGGAACTTTGAAACGTTCTTTGGTCAAATTATGTCCCCTGCCGATATATGATTCGGCTAAGAGTGTATAGATGATTCTATATCTCATCTAATGGTATTATTCCCTTTTATTTTTATTTTGTTTCAATTCACGCAGCAGTGAAGAGTTTACTGTTCAATTTTTCCTTTACTTAAAATGCGTAAATGCATTTTCGGGGGGGATGATGTTCGAGACCCGAAGCTCTCGAATATTTTATATGTATATATTTTTTTTCTCATATATTTAAATTGCATCTTCGACTGAGTGGAACTGAGTTGTTGAAGTGCGCATTTTCTCCATGTGAGCTGAAAACACATGGGAAATTAATTAATCAAGAATCTCCCTCCGAATGTTGATGAGTGAATATCGCTTATATCGCCATCAAACCCTTATTCTTTTTGTGCCTTAGTCGCCTTAGTTTTCTCTTTAATCGGCCTTGTTTGCCTAGATTCCTTTTACCCCTTTGTCGGGAAATAACTATTTTCATTTTACCTCCGCTTGTGAGTGAGTAGACAATTATTGAACTGGATTGAGTGTGAAGTGAAGCAGCTCAAGATTCCTCCCGTGCTGGACAACCAGGCAAAGGGCCCTTTGACCAGCATCGACGATCTACATCGACAGCCAAAGAAGAAACATCGGTAAGTCGTTGATGCAATTTCGCGGGTTTTCGATTTACCATCGCCATATTAGATTTTGCTACTTCCCTTGAATTCAAAGAGAGAATTTACATCACTTTCTCTCCAAACTTGAGCTATCGAACACATAACAATACTACCCACCTTTTATTGAAGTAGAACAATATGAAATCATTTAATTCGAAAATGTCATGAATAAATTCTTAAAAAAAATTTCAGTCCAAAAATTTACTGAATTTTTTTAGTAAATCCTCAATAGTTCAAAAACTAGCACATTGAAGTATGATTTTTTTTTCAATGAATTAACACGCAAGGATATCAGCTACAAAACGACATCCACATCATTTCTGTAAGTACATAATTTGGGAGTTATAGCTGTTTGAACAGGACCCTTATGAAAATTGATTAAATAAAATAAAAACTCAGTAGAACCTACTGTACTTTTAATCATTTTTGATGATTAAACTAACCAATTTATCATAAAATTGCTAAAAATGATAAGTTTGTTAGTTTATTCATTGAAAATGATCAAAAGTACAGTACTGAGTTTTTATTTTATTTTATCAATTTTCATAAGTGTAATGTTCCAACAGCAATAACTTTCAAATTATGTAACTTACAGAGATGATGTGGGTGTCGTTTTGTAGCTGATATCCTTGCGTGTTAGTTCATTGAAAAAAAAATTATACTTCAATGTGCTAATTTTTGTCATATTGAGGATTTACTAAAAAATTTAATACATTTTTCGACTGTAATTTTTTTTAAGAATTTTTTTATGACATTTTCGAGTTAAATGTTTTCATATTGTTCTACTTTAATAAAAGGTGGTAGTATTATCTTCCAAAAATTTTTTTCCTATCAGTAGGACCTTTATGTCCAAAGAAATCGATATTGAAAGGGTCAACTAAAATAAAAAAATTAATTTGAAATGGCGGCTATTCCAAAAATAGGGGGGCTAATATGGGTGTTTCTGTCGATAAAATTAGGTATATTTGATGCCTTAAATTATCTAGAAAACGAAGCGTTTAAGGTTTGTAGGACTTTTCTTTCTTAAAATTATGCAAGAAATTTTCCGTTTTCGTTTGTACTCCCAATTCAGTAACACAACAGTATTTTTTTACGGTTTTTCCTTGGCTAAGGTACTATTTAACATAATTCGAGTGTAGTAATTGCTTCCCCATTCGACGTCCAAGAACGAACCAATCAGCGAAACGACTCTTTCACCGTCTCCATCAAATACAAATATCATTACCGATGTACCGCAAAACTCGTAAAACTGGGCCACGCAACGAGCTCATCAGGCGAAAAAATCGGTATTACTTCATTTGAAGTTCGAGACGTACCGTTCCTCGAAACGATCTCGAATCTCATTTCCCATCTGTCGAGGTCGTACCTACGACGAATAAACGAACGTTATCGATGTTTACGATTATGAATAGAGCGGCTACGTAAAAGTTTTACGCCGATTCCGGACAAGAACCGAATAATCCGGACGCAAAGGCCGACATGAAGGTCGATACGAGTACGGATTTACGACCGGATTAACAGTTTACGGAACGGGTACGGTTGACAGGTGTTACTCGTATAATAAAAAATGCCCGATCTCGCCGATGAAGAGCTACCGCATTTCAGGCAGGCATAGCCGATGATTCACGGATCGTAGGGAAAGAATCTGACATACACACACTATTTTCCATTTATAAATCCGTGATCACCCAATTTTAGGGCTGAAATAAACTACAGACCCATGCCTTTAGCTCTTCACCCATATAAGTATTGCCAAATACGTGGGTGCTACAATCAATCATGCTCCCACATTCGATAAGGCCATCTGGGTAGATAACACTGTTTTTTCTGAATCTGCAACTGTGCCACGTTGACTTAATTCTTTCGCACTGCTTTCTGATCTGTACTTTACGAACGATCTGTGAGACAATCCAGCATCTAATCTAATGAACCATGACGGAATCTAGGAGGAACTGGAACTAGGAAACGCTAACTTTGATCAAATTCGCGTGGGAATCCATATTCAAAAAGCTGTGATCTTCAGATTATGAACGGGATTAAACGTCAGAAATAACGAGCAACTAATAAAAGAAAGGTAGGTACCGTTGTAATCGTAGATATGAAACAATACCAAGCTACGACCTCATCTGAGAACGGATGCAATAAAAAAAAGCGCATATTTTCAATAGGAATTATTTGGTGTTATTATCTCAACTATCTGGTGGGTAGTTAACAATGGCAAACTTGATGAAGTGCCTTCGAACCTAGAAGATAAGGAATTAGATGTTCTGGGATGAATCCTCCAATGGAGAATGATCTTTGTTCATTCACGAGTGATCTATGGAGTTTCTAGTAACGGAACTACTGATAATATGGTTGCTACTAGCATCAAGTCATTCGCCTAACAAGATAATATGGAATGTTATGGATTTTTAGTTTTATAAACGCACCCTGTAGAGAACGTTTTTGCGAGATTAACTTCTCTTCGAGTTTCATTGCGCTTGGGATTGATTTTTTTACGTGGAGCTCAAAGGTGTCATCTTGCCACTCTTCTTGATATGTTAGGCCTGGTATCCAGTCGTTATACGAAGGCTGGATTATCTTGACAAGTTAAGGTATGGGATCTTCCCGGAAATATTGGGGATTCAGGCTATACGTTGGAATTTCCTGTTTCTACAGGATGATTTATGGGTATCATGAAAAAGTTGGCAGTTGAAAGTGAAATTGAGAATATTTATGCTTTTTAGAGGAAGCTTAATGAATAAAATTACGCTGTATTTCAGGAGGAATCTACAGTCTAAGTGTGATTCAATTTTTGTCCATTATTTTTTTGTCGACACCCCTCAAAATTAACTCGAGCAGGTAGAAAGAGTGAGAGAGAGAGATCATCGAACTTTTCGGCATTTGACGCACGTAATTCGTAAACGCCAAATCTTCCCACAGATCCCTTGCTCTAAGTACATTACATTAGTTCCCCCGCAGAACGTTTTGTTCATCCGAGCACAAATTCATTAAAAATTAGATCCGCCACTATACGTGACACCGTCTCGAACCGACGAAATAAACGGGAATTCTTATAGGAACGCTGAATTCGTCATGCGAGTTGATCCCACTGAAATTTACATCGGGACAACGATTCTCTTCCCAAACAAACAACGTTTTCCATCCATTTGAATATAACTCGATTCGAAAAGAAAATACCCGAATTTGCTAAGCTCAAAGATTTGAAGGGAAGCCCCATACAACTTACAGTAACATAATGTAAGTTCTATGAGAAGCCCTCATTTATTCATGCTCAATTCAGGTCAGGATGATGTATTCCTTTTGAGCAAGAGCCATCTTTTATCTGAAGTCCAAGATACATCATTTCTCTGACATCGATAAAGGTAAAGATAATTATCATAGAACCACCAAAGACACATACGAACATCTATGAACCTTCTCATCCAGATTTCAATCTCCCTTCACAAACTGTCAATCATCAGAACTTATTTTTTTCTCATTCTGTTCTCGATAAAACCCCAGAAATGTTGATGCACTTTCTCATATCAAGTTTCGTCCACTTTTTCCTGCTGAAAGTCGTCATAGACACCTACTTCAGGAGTCCACTAGAGCCAGATCTACCCCTGACAAACTCAACCAACAGTCCTCCGGCCAAAAGAGTGGTTCTCATAGTGGTAGATGGTCTTAGAGCTAGGACACTTTTCGATAAAAATGAGACTTCCGTACCTTTTCTCACTCAAGTCAGAAAGAAGGGATCTTGGGGAGTTTCTATAGGAAAACCACCAACAGAAACCAGAGTTGGACATACAGCTATAGTTGCAGGAATAAGAGAAGATCCGAGAGCTATTCTCAACGCTTGGAGATATTTCCCTGAACGGTACGATAGTATTTTCGAGAGAAGTGAGCATTCTTGGGTTTTCGCTGGTTCCCAGAAAATGGCGAACATTTTTGGAAGATACTCAACGAAGAACGTCGATATCTTCACGCCCCAAGAAGAATATGCGTTAAAACAGCTCGGTGCAGACGACTGGAGTGTTTCAACCTTCAATAACACTCTCCACAATGCGATCTGGGAGGATTCTGCTGGACCTAAACGCATATTCGCGGTTCTCCTACCTGACACGGACGCATTTGGTCATTACTTTTTCGAAAACTACTCCACCGCTGTATCCAGAGTCGACAGAGAAGTTGAAACAATCTTCAATTTAACCAGTGAAACCTTCAAGGATAACTCAACCACTTTCCTGTTCACCGCTGACCACGGTATGTTCAGAAAATGCCACGGTACAGGCTTGAAGGACGAAATTTCAACCCCGTTCATAGCTTGGGGAGCTGGAATAAAAGTAGATGTTTCTCGTAAAGACTTGGATAATATCGATATAGCTCCACTTATTTCTGCCCTACTTGGAATTCATTTCCCTACCAACTCACTCGGAAAATTACCCATAAACTATCTGGATATGGACAATAAAACGAAGCTACAACTCGTCTCCCAGAATTTGATCCAAATTCTCACAATCTTCAAGGCCAAGAAGAAACGTTTATCCAGGAATATGTTGATAGAGAGGAATATTTTAGATGTGGAAGGATTCGAAGGAATCCTGTCGGGATACAATAGGGGGAATGCTGAGAATATCCAGGAAGCTTTCGAGAGATGTGAAGCTATGCACGAAGATATTTTGACAGCGATTTCTAATATTCAGTTTTATGCCACTCGCGACGTTTTAACCCTGTCTTCCGTCTATCTTTTCTTCTGGATTTTATATTCGTTTTTGTTGCTGATACCGGAAGATGTTAAAAAGAACAATTCCAATGCTTTTCTTTGTCTTCTTTTATGTTTCCATTGTCTCCTCCTTTATCTTCATCGTTTTCTCGATATTTTTGCTGTTTGCATTGTGCTTCCTTTCGGTACATTTTGTTTATTCCTCACTAAACTGAGGAACGTCAATTATTTGCTCAAGTTAGTTGAAATCCCACCTATCTCTCAAATATTTGTTTTTGTGTTATTTATTTTTTCTATTGTCTTAGCACTTCATTTACGTCCCTTACTTTTCCTAACAGCTCTTCTGATGGCTTCCATAGTATGCTTCGATAGTGACAAAATAAAAGAGGATGGTCTAAAGAGTATTTGGATTGTCCTTTGCCTCATTCTGTCTGGGTTTCCTCTGATTTCTCCTGATATCGAATGGAATATGGACGGATCAAACTATTATGTTATCGGTTCATTGATTTGGCATTTTTTGGTAGCGTGCATCCTCAGAAAGTTATTAGATTTTCGGGAATCCTTACGTTTGACCAATACCCAAATCACAATTAACTCCATCCAGTTGTTCTGCTCTCTGACCATGAGTTTTACAGGTTTCTTCGATTTAAAAGGACACGACGACCTCGTTTTTTATACCGTGGCGATACCAGTTCTTCTCATTCCCTTTTCAATGAAAATTTTAGATGTTAGGATAGCTACAATCTTCATGGCTTTCGCCACCGTTTACATGGTGGAAGCCAAGCCTTTTGCTCTAATTTTTCTCACTTTTTTCACCATGCTCTTGATCACGTGGAAGATTGTGGAAACTGAAAAGTTGGATGCAGGAAGTTTTCGTAATTTCAGAAACGTTTGGATTTTGATTGGGGTTAATGTCGTAGGGTTTTTGGGTATTGTTAACTATTGGATGATCAAAATTCCATTCACCGAGAGGTCGGTACAGATGGATTTCATCTACCTGTTCAAACTTTTCACTCCTATCATCTTTTCTTCTTGTATTTTTCGTTGTATAGCTTCTAAGACCGGTATTGATGTAAAACTCTGTTTTATCTTTATAGAAATGTTGTTTTGTTCTATGATTTTCCATTTTATATGTATTATACAGAATGAGGGATCTTGGGTTGATATAGGGACGAGTTTTGTGAGGTTTAATATTGTGAATTTCTTTCCTCTAGCTTCCGTATTTTTTTATTTTATATCATATTTTATTATGATTGTTGGGTCGTCAGATGTGTTTGGAAAATTGCATCTTTTATTGAATTGTCATTGACGTTTCAAATAAAGATTCTTTTCCGAAATCAAGTGTTCCTTTGGGAAATAGATATTCGTTGAGTGGCTTCTTTGAAAGGAAGGTTTTAGCACGGTTTAGTCCCCCATGTCGAAATATCCAGAGCGTCAGATTGTAGGATCGAATAGGATGTATAAAATGAATAGTTTTACGTCTATCTCAATTATGTAGATGTCGGGAGAATCAAGCAACATGGCCGATGGCACGACTGATGAATACGAAATGAATTGGATACAGATAGCCGCTTTCGGACGAGAGTATCATCGGCAAGGGTGCACGAGGTCAATAGACAATTCCGCATCCATAGCCATGGTCGGGATGAGAAACAATACAATGGCGGGCTCGGTGACAGGCCGAGCCAACCGGGATAATATATGGACGGGACGTATGACGGGCGAACAACTGGAAAGTAACAAAGACAGGAACAAGTGTGTGTCTCGTGGCCTTTTCTGTGTCGTAGGTCATGCACGACTGCACGAAGACACGGATGTAGACGTGATGCCAGAGAGGTTACCGTACCTGTCATTTCTTTCTTTCATTCGTACACAGAGCCCTGCTTTTCGTAGCTGCCGAACCAGGCATCTTAGACCCTGTATATTTAGTTTCTGTTTTGGCACTCTTCCGATTCACCTAATGAGTTCAAAGATCTTCCTACTCCAGCAATTTTCCGCTACGCGGAAAATTGTTATGGTCCTAAATCAACAATGCACAATTCCCGACCGAAAAAATAGCTGTAAATTTAATTCCTTCAAGCGTCAATGCTTCCTCGATTGTTCTTCGGCACCTCCTCGATACCATCAGTCCTCTTCACACCGCGTGGCCACCATTCACGGCTACTTTCGCCCAAATTCAGTTTTGCCAACATAACCGACTTCCAGGTTTACGCAGCATTCATTGCCTGGTTTCAGCGTTCATGCATCGCCGGTACTTCCGTCCCGTGCGTTCCTAGCGGTTTACGGAAGTGGATAATGATGGTTGTTGAACCTTTGGTGACACATGGACCACGACACCTTGTGGTGGGTCCTTGGTGAGCACTCGGGTGAGCAGGGGAAAAAATTAATTGGATAATCTTTGCGGGAAATCCGTTTCAGATCGACGACAAGAAACAGGAGTTTCCCGTTAAGTTTTTCAATGTCGAAGATAAAGCAACAATTCTGAGGACTTCCCCTGGCCTAGAGAGACGATACATTTTTATAATTTTCGAAAAAAAAGGCACAAATTTCACAAGGAGAGGTCATCGTTAGAGAAAATATGAATTCATACGAATGAAGACTTGTCTTCGTCTGTGTGCGCATAAAAGATCAGTGAATCGTGCATTTTTTCTTCCTTCAGGATGCGTCTCCTACTTTTTATCGCATATTTCGCCCCTCCCGCAATAATTTATATTCCATCAATGTGCATAAAAATGATTACGAGCAAGTACGAAGAAGCTATTAGTTCTGGCTCCCGCTCGCAAGAACGAGTAGACTGTATTATCAAGAAGAAGACGGTCATTTCACTTCTATGTACAACATAATTGAACACAGACTTGTATCAGGTCCCGTTCTAATAGAGGCAGATGAAATCATTATTGTTATTATTGCTGGAGAATTCCCAAGATTGCCTTATTATTAGTTCAATTAAATCTGTGTTCTGTATCGAGTCATAAAGAGTAATTCTATTTCTCTGTTTCGACTGCTTTTCTCAAAAGCACACAAACAAACTCGTACCTGTGAAATATTAAAATGAAACATCTAAGGATGATCAACGATTTCTTTATTCACATCGGGCAAAATTAGTAAGATGACTCGATAACCACAATTCTTTCCGTTTTCATCTACACCAGAAGGTTTTCGTTTGCAAGCTCCTTATCATAATGATGTACCTACATTAAGCCTCTTTCAAACTTCTGAACCAGTTACTCATTAAATTAATATCGACTGAATTGGTCGCTGACGAATGACACCTAAGTGCATATAATTATTTACAGTTAGAAGGCCTCATCTGATGCCGACCCGATGCAGCTTTGCATAAATATAAATATTTATGTCTGCCTTTATCGCAAATCTATCCTGACACCGCAAAACTGATAGGAAACGTTAATATCCTGTTATCAATCGAGGAAATGATCTTACTTATGATAATGAATTATGTAATTTTATTTGCCACCTGCTGGGCATTAACTTCCAATGGGCTCAATCTTTAATCAGGGAAAGATTCCACAAGGAAGAATCTCGTTGTTTGGATGCACGAGGTGCCCTTTGAACTGTAGATTGAACTATCGAACATTTTCCTGATCCTGAACCTGAGTGAATCTGTGCATGGGATTTTCGTATAGTCTGACATTACTTGTCACTTTACTCTAGATTTCTTCGTATGTTGTTCTATGTCGCAATAATAACCTGCCAATTCGAGTAAGATTCCCAATGCGGTTCAGAAGAAGTTACACAAACAAACTAGAAATTTTTTCCATATTCCTGGTGATTTGTACGACCATTTACCAAATATCATACTTTGTACTTTACGAATATGGCTCTCCACTTTATGCAAAATCCATAGGAGAATACAAAAAGGAATACGAAGCCGTTAACAGCATCCCTTACAACTACTCACTCAATTTACTACCCTCTTCAGATTACAATAAACTAATAGATCTGAATTTCACTTTCCTAACTCTTAATCGAATCTGTGAAAAATCCAATCCTTTCATATTGATCGCAGTGTATACAGCCCCAGAAAATTTCGATAAAAGAAAAGTTGTAAGAGAGACTTGGGGATCAAAAACAGGGAACGTTAGAATAATTTTCATCCTTGGAGAAACAAGAAATGGGAGGATAAAGTTCAGACTTGTGGAAGAGAACAAGACACATGGAGATTTTATACAGGTGAATATCATTCCAAGATGAACTGAAGCTATTAATCTCAGGATTTCACAGTATGAATGCGAGTGAATTTTTTTGCAGGGCTCGTTCCTGGACTCCTACAGGAACCTCACCTACAAACACGTCACGATGCTGAAATACCTGATATACCACTGCCCGCAAGCTAAATACCTGTTGAAAGCCGATGACGACATCTACGTCAACATGCCGGCACTCCGAAACTTCCTGGGGGAAGTCTCCCCCGCTGGAGCCAAGAATTTCCTGTTCTGTCCTCCGAACTATGCCAAAGTCGTCAGAAGTTTCAGAGGGTACAGCTCCAAATGGAGACTCACTTTCCAGGAATACCCGCACAAAGTTCACCCACCCAGTTGTAACGGATTCTTTTTCGTGTATTCCCAAAACGTCGCCTTTTTTCTGTACAGGGAGGCGCAGAAAAGCGGGTATTTTTGGCTGGAGGACGTGCACATGACCGGGCATCTGTTCAAGAAGATGGGCGTCGACCACGTGAATGCTAGGCCGTTTATGGTGCATCAGAAAAAATTGGCAGGGTTGATGGAGAGTGGGGCTGTGGAACTTTGGCCTTTTCTTTTTTCTGGACCTGATTTGAGTAGGAGGGAGATCGAGTGGTTGAACAGTGTTGTTCTCAATCAAACCAACGTTGTTTTTTGACTTACAATGTAGCTTGTTAATGATACAGTGAAGATTAGATTCTGAAAATTCAATGGAAACTTTCTTTTATTCAATCCATCTCAACTCTCAGAAAGAGCCTGGTTTTCTTCGGAAAAGTTGAGGGAATATGTTGATGTGGCAACCTCGGTTCTGGCATCGTTGGAAGGAGCAACATTCTATAAGTCAGTGTGAACGAATGCCAATTATATCGAGGAGGAAGTGAGGAAAGTGCTCATCATGCTTCGCTCAAAAAATTAAGTCTATGTCAGGGTTATTTGCCTGTATAATGTCGGTAATTTTGTAGGAGGCTCGCAGGAAAAAGCAGGAATGCGTTGCGAATTTTATTCATGCACGATGCACATTCGGAATAATTGGCCGCAAAATCGAAAGGAAAAGAGATCGACAACGATCTCCTAGTTCCTGTTTCGAGCGCTGTCGAAAAAATGTCAGCGATCTTCGTAAAAAAATACCTGAATTTGTGTGTTTTGTTCAGCTTATCAGAGAAGGTCGAGACTGAACCCTAACAATCGGGATATTTAAATAATTGTCTATAATTTGTTCTAGGTAGTAACTGAATTCTTGTTCAACGTTCAATCAATATTCAATAACTTAGTCAACTAAAACAATCCTGTTTTTGTATTATGTGGGTGAAGTTCTGAAACTTCAGGAAAATTGCGTTCAATCCGGCAACTCAGGTAGTTACGATTTCTAGGAAACACGGCGCTTTTTGCCAATTTCTTATGTGGAAAGATATTTCTTGTAGTCTCTGCATCGTTTAGAGCATTTCTGTGTTCGCAATTCGAGCAAAACTCTGACACAAATTGGACAACGAGCTTCCTAAGCTACAATTAATGTATTTCTTGCTCTACAATTAGTCATGAAATGAAGGTCGCTCTTTTTCGATCTACAATTGCGACTAATAGCTTGTGGTATTCTTGAAAACAAGCGGAGTTGGTAAAGTTGTGCTGAATACATAGACATTAATTTTTTGTTTTTGTTAGTCTCTCGTTCTGGGTTTATGGAGATGGTCAATCGAATTTAAGTCACAGTTCAAAGGCGGATCCGTATTTCAGGATTCCGCAGCCGTCCCTGTACGAGATCGCATGAAACTTTACCGGTAAAGGCTCGACAAGGTGTAGACGGCAATTTTTATGGTCCGTATTTCAATTACGCGAAGAGCTATCGATCCGGCGAATATTTCCTAGGAAGAACATCAACTCGAGATTGCTTTCAGAGCGTTGTCATCTCAGATTCCAATTTCCAAGCTAGTTCTTACCGATTATTGCCGAATTCAATTACCTGTTCGAGGTCCTTCTTCCTTTTGATTATGTCATTTTGGAAGTAACCACACCGTATCACTCGAGTGCCAATCATTTCTTGCGATTGGATTGGTACGGCTTGAAGTCGTTTGCCCGCTTATGGTTGTCGAATCACTCGAATCGGAGAGCAATTAGGAGAATTTATGGGATACAGCGGCTTCCCTCATAAGGATCCGAATTTGTAGAATCCAAATAGAACCACCGATTGCTTTTATATACACTTTGAAGATTGAAATATACCAAACACACAAGGCAGCTGGTGATATTTTCAACATTATTAGTTAGAGAATCTTCTGGATAGCATTTCTAGCTGATAAAGGTGCTGGGCAGTTCCAAATATCAAACTATTTCATCATGGAATAACTGCTATTTTTCTCTGACGGCGAAGGACATATCGTGGACTTGAAAAACGACTTCTCGGAGAACAATGGTGTTTGTTAATCTCGAAGAGTGTGAGATAATGGAGATTCCGACTCGTGACATAGTGAGATCCCACACACGAGATATATCCGCCATTTTAACGGGATTACAGTCGTTTGAATGCAAATCTTCGAGGATATGTGGCACACGATTCGGTTTCTTATGAGGGATTTCGTTCCTGATTGCTCACCAGACTCGCCAACTATCAGAGAATTTCAGTACAGTTAAGCTAGTTATTCGCGTTATTCCTCTAAACTTTGTCACATGGATAGAGGCATATGCATCCCATAATTGAAGGTAATCAAAACTTTAATCGATTCTTATAGATCTGCGTTGTCATGCACAGAAATAATATTCTCGTGGGAGACACTTTTAGTGCCTTTGGTGTGTTTTATTCTTCCATTAGGTATACATGAAGGTTCTATAGCAGCATTTCATCATAGACTGTTGGTCTATTTCCATAAAGACCTCGCCCACTGGAGCCAAGAAATTAGTTCGTAAGCGCTGCCTAACTGTTCGAGAACATACACTCAAATTCGCGCGAAATAATTATTCAAAATAGGAGCGTTACAGCTGATTAGCTTGGATGTCAGTGGGTCACCAGGTATGGCTCGGTACTGCCATAACCGGAATCTTCATGAAAAATCCCCCGAGTAATTTCTATTCAATTATTTTGAGGCAATGGAGCGGGTAATCTAGATTGCACATTGTGCGCTTCGAATATTTCGAATTATGCTGATTGATCGGTTATTCCTCAATTTTCAACTGTATTGCGGTGATTCTAGGCTCTTGATGGCATCATTTGAGTTCCATATTCACCGCACATTTCTCTCGATAGTTGTCCGGAAGAGGCTGGGAATTTTTGATTGAAATCAGGGGTGGGAAAGTGCCATCAACTTCACTTCCAACGGTTTATGCGTTCTCACAAGTACGCCACTGATTGCTCGTGAATAACTGAATATTATCATCATCACTAAATAAAGCAGCAAGAAATTTTGTTCTTCATACTGAAATTGACCTCAGTATCTTGAGAGCTTGGGATATTTCACAATATAAACATTTCTCTTCTTTAAAATGTGGAAAAGTGTTTAGTGCTGCTTTCAAAATTTGATCACCCTGTATACCTACGCAAACCTTCATTCAAATAAATTGTTCTCCATTCCTATAGACTGCGGTGTGTGATACATTTCATATCGTTTTTGTATAAGCAATTGTTTATAAATCGAACTTTATCAATTGGAGCTATTGGAAATTTTTCGTTCGGATGCTGCTGAATAATTCAGTTTTTCTACCGGTGCTGATATGTCGGAACCCGAATAAAATTCGATAAAGTTGAATTGAGGATAATTGCGTACTACGTGAGTCTATTATGGTAAAGCAAACACAAACCGAAATAGAATTTCAGAGTGACGAAACTTTATTATTCACATCGAACGTGGATGGATTGATATTAGGACGTTTATTGTGCCGCTGGAATATCCGAACATGGAGCGTATCACAGAGTGTCGTAAAACGTTATGGGGATCTATAATAACTCGCCTGAATACATTCCTTTGAATAAAAGTCCCTTCAACCGTTTTATTTCAAACAGTAAAATATTCAAGCGAAATATTGATCCTGATGAGACGTTCCACTCGAAATTTGGTCCATGAGGAGCCCAAGATGAAGATAAGAAGGCGTTTCATAGTCTTATGTTCCATTTGAGACGATTCTGGTGGTTGTGTAATTTCACGGACTTGACATCCTTCTCACGCGCTCTTCATCCTGGTAAGGTAATGCCGAAATACCTTGGTGATTAAGTTTAGCATAATTCCATCTGAACCATTCTTGCCTATTGTTCGAGACTAGCTCATATCACGTATTCGCTTTGAGCCACTCTGATATTTGCGTCCTCCGTGATCGAAATAATTGCCCAGGCCCGTTGTTTTCAACTGATACAGTCGACCTAATGACATCGTGGTCCTTGCCTTCTTGATCTCTGTATTTGCATGCCTTTTTCGGACTAACGACAACGGTACTCGGGATACTCTACCGGTTCGGATTTTTACGCGTTTCGCTAAGAAATTTCTGTATGTCGCAGCAAGCAGCATTCATGGACAGACAATTTGAATCAACATAGCATTGAAGATACGTGAATTGGTCGGATCCAACCGGCCCAGCCACATTCAATTTCGATTCCACTCTTTAGCGTGAATTCGAAACAATGCAGCTTATCAGGAGCGGTCTCGACTGGCTTCTCACGAACCAGGAAGTGTCCTCGTCCTCTGCCAGGACAATGCACGAGCACTTCCCGTCGATCCGTCGATTTATAATACAAACAAACCTGGCAAGTTGTTCAAACTTAATTTTTTTGGGCAATGACGTGCAAAAAGAGATGAGACCATTCGTTCAAAATTCATATTTCCTACTGGAATGGGTTACAAAGAAGAACAGGTCTTTATCCACTTTTTCTGTGGTTCACCGAGAATCCAGGAAACATCCTTTTTCTACCAATTAAGTGATAATCTACTTTGCCACTAGTCGCAACCTCGATACGGCTCAGCTCGCCACCCTCAACGGACATATACTCTTGTTTCTCCCCAAAGTCGGACCCCCTTACATTCGTACCTAAAAGTGTGTATTCGTTACGTGAGATAAGGACTGTACCCTGTACAATTTCCTACAATGTTTTCTTTGTGGTATTTATTTCTATTTCATACATCCATTCTCGTAGCGACGAGAATTGGTACAGCAGTCCATTTCTTCTCTACAAGAGAGCTCCTGTATTTTATTCACCATTTGAAGACGAAGATCGAGCGAAAATAGCTACCCTTTTGGTTTCTTTATCTTCCACTCAAGTACAATTAATACGTCACAAAGATTCTGCAAAGATTTTTCGACTGGATAGACCAGGAGTACACATGGCTTCCATATTACATTTTCTATGATCAAGAAATTCTCCTCAAATGTCTATAAAAGTCTGGGCAGCTAAAATTAAAACGAAAAGTGAAATACCTGACAGAATTTGACAATACACGTTGTAATGTCGGAAAAGACTAAGAAATCGAATAAACCTCAACGAAACACAACAGAAAAAGTGTACGATTGGGCTACGTCCATCCCTGAATCGAAAAACCCGAAAAATATCTCTTTTCCGGAGTGGGTCGATGATGAGATCAATTTAGTATCGCAGAGTTTGACTTCTCACTCAGGTACAGGCCCACGGAAACGAAAAGCCTTCAATAAACATAAAAATTGTTTTTCCTAATTCTACAAGAGTTCATATTATTCTTCTTTAAGGTAGACATAAGGAGAAAGACAAAGGAGAAAAATTGGACAAACTGGAAAAAGGTGAAAGGAGCGAAGAATTCTTCAAGAAATTCGAAGATCCACAAGTGTTATTCCTCCCTTTCAGCCTTCAGGACCTTGAACATGATTGGAAGAGACCAGCAGACGTATTTCCTGATGTAAAAAGTCCTACTTCTTAAGAATACCAAACACCAAAAGTCGTGGGATCCAAAATTGGGCCAAGTGCTTCTACCCACATTATAAATACATTCAATCAACGGTAGCAAAATTGAGTTTTGAAGGAAGTTTTCTAACCAGTTCATCAGTCGCTGGGTCTTATTTAAGATCTCACTGCTTTAAAGGTTTTCACAATATGATCTACTGCTCGAAACTCTCGTGGCATCGAGTCACCATTCAGTACGACCTTTTCAGTACCGATTCGTCATCTACGCGGAATCTGGCGATGACTACTCCGACCTGCTCAATTCGAGCGCTCACGTGGTGCAAAGCGCCTTCATGAGGAGTTTCATATCAAGCGTGCAGAATTTGGAATACCTCGCCCATACCACTCATTTCGCCCAGGAGGCCGTAACCTCCAAGTACGTGCCGAACGTGAAGGGCGACTGGAAACCCTGGCACCACGTCTACGGAGGCAGCAAGGTTGGATTCGGGACGGTACACGATCCTCAGGTGAACGCCATGGGTGAGATTTCGCTTCGAATCTACTGACGTGAAAATATCTAAGATGATAATTCCAGGCAAATATTTCGTGCGTCTCTTCTGGCTGGGCGCCTGGAGGAAGATCATCATAGACGATTTCCTGCCGATTGACGTGACGGGTCACGTGCTGCTTCCTTCCCTTCGCATACCCAAGAAACCCTCCAGCATCTCTGTGACCGGCAGGCTGTCCACGTCCGTCGAGGTCAAGGAGAAGGAAAAACAGAAGGTACAAAAGCCTGAACATGAAACGCCCATGCCAACGGTGGTGCTATGGCCGTTTCTGCTGGCCAAGGCGCTTTTGAAGGTAGCTAACTTGACGATGAGCAAGCACGAGGATCTGCTGGATTTTAACATAGTGCATTGTCTGACTGGATGGGTGGTCCAGAAGTTGGATTTGAGTGGTGAGCTTCTGAGCCCAGATTTCATTGGTTCTTTTGCCTTTTCATCAAGAATCCGTTACCGTTTTTTCAATAAAAATCTCAGAGTTCCTTCAAACAAAAATGAATTTTTTAGACATACCGCAGGAGGATATGTGGGAGATTTGCAAGAATTATACGAAACTGTACTGTTGGGAGGACCTCGAGGCAAAGAAATCATCGTCTGCGGTCGTTGTAAAACAGAAGAAGGGCAAAAAAGAGGCGTCTAAGATTCTTGTTCCAGCTACTTTCGAGGAAACCGACAAGTCTCACTACGTGATGGCAGTTTGTAAGGATATGAGGTGAGAAGCATTTTTATGTTGTCGTCGTCTTCAAACTCATTCCTCCAATTCATGATATTCAACATATTTTGATGCTGGCAACCTCGCCAATCCCTCCCTCCATTCTATCCTTCGAAGAGCCCGCTAATTCTAGGGCAACGCACCCCTTTCTTTGAAGGAGCTACGAAGTGGATCTATTCTTCCACTCTGGAATTCCCCTCGTTATTTTCAGGAACCTGAAACAGAGCGCTGTCGCTGGAATGTCCCCTTGTTGGGGGCACGAGATTGTCATCGACGAATGCAGGGATTTGCCTCTGGAGAGGCCCCCACCTAATCCTGGTAAGTATCTTTGATTCCATACAGCTCGAATGATATTCTAAAACAAATATCAAAGTTCAGGAACCTTTTTCATTCACAATAAAAAAAAACTATAGAAGTTTTCATTAAACCACAAGCCTTCTTTCAGAGTATCCCCTATGGAAGAAGTTTCGATGGATGGAATGGGCGAAATCCAAGGGCCTCATCGAAGACCCTGTCTCGATGGACACGACCAGATACCTCAAATGCGTATCTCCCTTCAGGAAGTTCATCAAGCAGGTCGTGTACAAGGAAACCTCCCCGGAAGACAAGAACCCCCAATTCCCCCTTCGCAAGAGCCTGGCCATACTCCAGAAAGGTCTGTCAAGCTTCAATCACTTCTTAATACCTTATTAAATAAAAAAATTTCAGCTCAACAACCGGTGAATCCCGAAAAGAGAGACCCAACCGTAGATGACGACGCGATGATGGACCTTTATAGGCCTCAGAGGTCCAAAGAGAAAAAACTGGATACGGAGCCTCCTCTAGATCCCAGCGCTTGGATACGTTTCGAAGACCTCTGGCCCCACCTGATCAACATTTTCGTCTTCTACAAACCTTCCACCTTCTACAACAAAGCCAGGGTTGCTGACGTGGAAATGAACAGTATTCTGGAAACAAAAGGTGCTAAATCTATCTCCAGAGTGAACGTAAGAGGAGATGGAGAAACTTGGCAAGATGTCACCTGGCCCAATACTCTAGAGGAAAGAGGCAATATCCCCTTGTACTTCTTCATCGACTCTTTAGAGTCTAAGATGATTCTGGTCAACTTGTCTCAAACCGGAGATCCCGAACGTTTGGTTCCTCTCGAAAACGAGCTCAGCGAGCACAATTTCTTCGTGGAGTACGAGAGGCTGTTCGGCGACCGGTTGAAGAACCAGGAAGAGGCCACTCTTCCGCCCAAAAAATTGAAGCTAAACAGGGCCAGGATCCACGCAGGACTCAAGAACTCCAACGTGATCTTCGAAAAGTATCGATGGGACACCGCGATGACTGGGAAGGTGGAGTTCTTCTTGAATACCTACGGAAATTCTTCTTCTATGCTGGAATTGAATCCAGGAAGGCACGTCTTTAGGGTGTGGGTGAAAAGTGAGTTTTCTTTCTGCCTCACCATCTTGGCGGATACCAGGTTTTCGCTCGGGTGTTTCGAGCAGATTCTGGAAGAGATGGCGGAGGAACCCATGCGGATCACTCAGTTTACTCTGAACATTTCTGATTGTTTTGGACGCTTGGTGCAGAGCTTCGGAAACCCAGATTTCTCCGAATATCTTCACGCCTTCTACAGGAGTTATTTACCTAAAGACGCCGACAAAGTTCTGACTAAATTGCAGAAAGCTGTGATACACGAAGTGTTCCAAAAGTCCCTGCTTCAATACTTGCAGTTTTCCCAAGATTTCTTCACTTTGCAAAAGTTGGTCGAAACTCTACGAACCGTATTTCTGGACAGAAATATCAGGATTAACAAGCAGTCGCATCCCAAAATCCTAGAACCTTTCGTTTTTCAGTCTCTACAAGAGAAGATCATTTGCGAAAGGGCTGCCACGAAGTTACAATCCTTCTTCAAAGGGGTCCAGATGGAAAGACTTCTTGCAAGGCACAAACCAGACAACGTATTTTACGCGGAAGTGTACGACACGTTGAAACAGTTGTACCAAGACAACTTCTCATTGGATAAGAGAGACGAATGTTTGGGTAGTATAATCAGGAATTTTTTCAAAAATAGCAGCTTGACAGACTTCGTAGCTTTCTACAACGTTTCCAAGGATTTCAAGTGGGACGTTACAGTCCAGACGTTTTCTGGGACCTGCGAATTGAATAGGGACTACGTTATTTTGTCCAGATATGTCTTAAAGTGTCATTCGGAGGTCATGCTGGCCATACACCTCTTCTGCAGCATCCCGAACTACTGTCTGAGGATCATAGACAACGATAACGGTTCCGAATTATACAGGTTCACCAACCAGGTCTTCCCGATGACCTACAAGCCCAACAATTTCGGTTACACCCTCGTCGGTTTCGCGTGGTTTCAAGACGTGAAGTTGATTAATTGGAAACTGGCCGTGATCTCCTCCAGGACCACGACTTCGGCGTTCCAGCTGGAGGAGATAAAGACCACGACCACGACGGCTTTCGACCATTACGTTCCCATTTGCAAGGACCTGATAGGAAAACATTCCATCTTCGTTAGGGAGAGCGTGATTTTCACGTTCAGGTTCTCCTGCTCTTTCGAACACGTCAAGTTCAACATCAAGCTGTTCGATCCTTCGCACAATCTGATCGTTGACATGGTGGGCAAGGAGAAGATAGTACTTCCGGCTGTTTTCCTGAAGTACTCGTCTAGCACAGACACCCATTTGCATAAATCGAGGAGCAGTAGGTCTGTGATTGCTCCGAGATCTTCTGGGAGGTACAACAAGACCGATAACAGGAAGAGCATGGAGAGGGTGGCGGGAAAGAAGGAGTCTGTTTCAGCTCGTAAGGTGCATCTCATTATGAAGGGGAAGAGAATAAATCTGTGATCTTCATTCGCTTCATTCAAATCTAGGTTAAAGACGTGGTCAATGCTGATATTGCTTCGGTGACAGATTTCGAGCCCCAAGTATACAACCTCGAGTTTTACGTGGTGGACAAGTCTTGGCCCTTGACGAAGAACGAATGGGAAGTGGTGAGGAGGCTCAGAGAAGACATGTACTTCGTTAACGTGAACTCGGGTAAAGACGCAGAGCTGGTGATCAAGGAGTCATCTTCGAAGAGTATTCTGAAATCGGCGTGAGTTACGGAGGGTAACATGACACACATGTCCTTAAACTTTCGCGCATGTTTCCAGTAAGGATACGAGAAAGAGCATGCTGAAGAAGATTCAATCCATCGAAAAACCCTGGTACCTGCTGCAGTATTCCTTCAGAGCAAACGCTCAGGTGGCTCTCATCAAGGATAAGACGGAAGAGGACAAAGTTTACAACCTTAAGAAATGCTGGTACCAAATGGATCCCGACAGATATACCAGGTCCTTCGAGTTGAGGTTCGACCGTGACATATATCCTCGCTATCACCACTTCAGAATTTGAGTTGCAGGCAAAATTACCTGAAGAAATACAGCGATCCTGGTTGCGAATGTCCCGATGAATATCTCAGCCCCACTCCGGCTGTCTCTATGAGCAGGATGACGGAGATGTCCTTGGAGACCAATTCGAATCCATTGAAAGAGGAGGACGAAGAAACGGCTGAGAGGTCGACCAAGTGCCCCAGGTGGACGGAAGCCAATATACCCCCTTTCGACCTGAGCCCCTATTTCAGGCCGCAGTGTCCTTGTCCTTTAGAATATAGAAGAAAGTGAGTTTCCTTTGGATTGACTCGGAACGTATCATCGTGATTTTTTCCAGAACTGTGAAGAACCAAGAAGATCACATCGCGGATCGTCAAGAAAGACTGCAGATGATAGAGGACTACAACGTTTCTCTGGCGAAGAAGAAGCACGATATGGAACTGTGGATCAATGACAGCAACGAGAGGAGGACTTTGGTGTTTTTGTGGTATGCCGGTAAGTTGAGGGTGGATAAGATTTTTTAGTATTGATGGTGGTACGTGTAGATTGTCGTAGAGCATCTGAGAGGATCTTCCAAGAGGCCCTTACGATGAGGGAGCAGTTTTTCGAGAGATGGGCTGCAGAGCTAGCGCCACCTCCTAAAGAGGAGAAGAAATCTGCCAAAGGCAAGAAATGAGATGAAGTTTGATTTAATTTGTTACTTATGGAGTTATATTTATATATTTTTTGTATTATGTTAAAGGATGATTCAACCAATAAACCATTGAGATGATAGTTGTGAAATACTTTATGAGCTCAGTGAAATCCTATATCTTAGAGGACAGAACCAATAAAAAGAATTATAAAGGAACTAAGAAGACGAAAGACATTCGGAGAATTGAGGCTATATTTTTCCTAGTTAGTTGGTAATCCGGGTTGATTACCCCAAGGACGACGCCTTGATCTGGCCAACAATGAGGTGATGAAGTGCCTGTTTAGGCATGTAATGTGGGCATTATTTTTTTGGAAGGATCATTATTTTTTCAATTACGTTCCTTTATTGCTTTCTCGTCGTGGCATACGTGCTCCATGCTTATTTAATATCCTGCTTAATGGTGCCGTCGATATTCTGCCTGAAATGGCTGAGATAGATTAAATTTTATTATTACATAAACGGTGGTTCGTTCGCGAGCAGGCCATGATATTTTACGTTTTCCTTTAGCGCCAGTAGTCGTACGGTGCGAAAAATTCAATTATCACGCCATGTTAAACATGAAGATAAATATGAAATTTTGAGGGAATCGAAAGTTTCAAAGAATAGTGTAGAAAACCATTCGGCTCGGCCATAAAAACCTCCCGACTCGACACCTCTCGATAAATACAAATTTTTTACGAATCTTCACCTCTCCCCATTAATTATCCTCACATGCAGCCTTCGAAGCACGTAGAAAATTAGTCGGATGGCCCTTATCTGTTTACGCTCCCTTCAAATCGTCCCTCTGCCCGCCGTGATAAGGGAGAAGAACAGAGAGAGGGGCCTGTTATCGGTCACGGACAGGAGCACCTCTGGACCCGTTCGCTCATGCAGATTTCCAAGTTCAAGGAAGTAAGTTAAACCCGGTCGTTGACTAAACGACCTTGCGAACAAGCTGTGCATTCTTCCTAAAGATATCAGTCCGATGACTGCGTTCATGCGTGGACTCGAAACGCTATTCGGGGGAAAATGAATCATCCATTGAACCTGCATTTTAACACTTGTCCTTGATGAGTGCATTATGAATCTTCTGATGAAATTGGAGGACCTACCTATCCTTCGGAATCAGAGCAAGTTCATATTTATGCAATAATCTGCAACTGTTATTAATGCGAAATATCCAACTTTGAAGACGAGGGTTTTTGCTTTGAGTAACCAACCACCTATTGGTTCCTTCCTCACTTTACCCCTTAACGAAATGGTGTTGAAACCACTGAAACCTGAAGACTTCTAACGCAGCAATCTTTAATGACAAAATTAGACTGTCTTCATCATCATTCACTTCGAATAAGCTTGCTCAATATCAACGACACACGTTGCCTCGTGGATGCGGTACAAACATAATGACGGAAAAAAAGCCTATGATTGTTCGGGCACCCAAATACCGAATCAACATCTCCATTGTGTTACCAACAATATGATCTGTGCTTTATTCGATGGCATCAAAAATACCGTTGTCGATTCGTGTTTTTTTTTTTTGAGAGTATCCTCGTCGATAAAAGCCGATATGGATATGTAACCGTAGCGATTTGGGAATAAGTTGGATTTGAAACGAACGAAAATGTTGATGCGTTTGAATGAGAATAGGATAACGGTATAGATTGGAACTAGACGATGTTATGAGATGCACGTTTTTGATGGACTGGGTACGCTGAAACAATTGAAGGTTCACACGAGTTGATCGGATAATACGAGACCTGTGGTTGATAATATTACGGAATTACAAAAAATACATCGCTGAATCAATTCGCGGCTTGGAAATGGCTGTGGCGAGGTCTTAAAATGACTCTTTTTTGTACCTCCCAACGCAACAGCCGAAGAAATTGAAGGTGTCCTTCGAAACCTACGTTTTTTGCTCACTCAATCTCAATTAAAATGAATAATTGAGTTATCCCCTTCCCAACGAAAAACATCACTCAGGCACGTACTTTCCCAGGCTCTCCTTCGCGTTGAATCCAAATCAGCAATTTCAGATTCTCTCGGAGGGCAAGAATGAGTTCGAGAAACCCATTCCGATCCGTTTGTTAAGGATACCAGTCTAGATTCAATTCCCGCCTTCCATTTTACACGGAAGGAACTCATTCAACGGCTGCGAAGGATACAAGGGGGAAAGAATCACCAGGCGCCTCTTCCTTTCTCTCCTCGTAACATGGGCGTATCTGATGGGGGAAGATACAGGAAAGCTACACCCCAATTCTAAGAACGTAGCCTTAAGACATTTCGCATACCTAGCACCAAAAATACCAACAAGACTCCAGATACCACCAAGGCAATTTGCAGACCTTTCAGATTCTCAAGAGAATGTCACGAATTTGTAAAAAAATGACAAGAGTTTTATGTATCTGTTTCAATATTCATTGTAATTATTCAATGATTGTATGTGTTATATGGAACCATTTTATTATTGATTCACTGCATGGAATCATGCTACATGCAAAAACATCCAGCAACAAACTTCCCCCGGTTTTGCTTTGATACGCTCTTGCTTTGTACGCGTGTCTGTCAAGTATAGCGACTTGGCATCTCGCGAGTTCACACAGGAAATGATGCGGAACTATCCGCAAATAACAGACAATGTACACAGATGCTTCCATTCCTCCTGATTCATGACTGCCTGCCTCGAATGGTATCGATTTCGTTACTTCCAAAGGAATTTATCGACGACAGATGCTGTGGAGTTTATACTCCGTTCTTCATTTCATACGTCGACTTTTATGCTGTTTTTCGCATTAGTTCAGGATCTGTCAGCATTATCTTTCATCCTGTATTTCTCCAGATTATTCCATCACCATCGAGGATGAGTCTGATCATCCCTCAGATGATTTCGAGGTTTAAACGAATCCTATAGCCGAGTCCCAAGCTGGTCCAAACAGTTGTTCCCTTCTCATATACTTGGCTTTTCGAAAAGCAAGACTCATCGTACAAATGTTGCATCTGTGACCTTTTCCTCGCAGGAGCAATTCGACAAATGGCACCTAAAGCGTTTGCGGGTCAAAATAATTCGTCACCATCCCAAATTCCAAATGGAACACACCATCAACGGTCTGGGCAACAGGTTGTCTTGCCTCCGAGCTTTGAGTTACGACCTTTCCATGATGATTCGCCGATTCTGGCTCCTCACCATGCCGCCCACCGGTTGACATAATCGATCAGCTGATGGGACAAGAATCAAGAGTCGCTCTCCAACATCCAATTTCCGTAATCGAATTCTGGCCTTCTTTTTCTTCCGTTCAATCAGGCTGGTCGCTATATTGGTGGATAATACGATGGTATTATCTTGCTAATGCCTGATGGTCCATCATCTAACGACGCGAATTCGAGGAATAATTGCACGGTGGTACCATTAGACGGTTCTCTAATGATATGTGCCGAGAAGACGGCGCTTTTTTGGGCTTTGAATCGCAAATTTACGACCATTAAATTTATGGACGTTTTATTCGAGTCGTTTATCGATCTGTGATTCGAATTCTTGGATAGGAATCAGATTGAACCATCTCTTCATTCTTGAATTTTTTCCTTGCATGTCTGCGCCAATCCAGGAGCTCTTGGATGAGAAAATGGTTGACGGTGTGGAGGAAAATGAGAAAATCGAAATGCGTTTTGATTCGAGCTCTGAAACCTTCCGAGTACCACCGAAGACGCCGTCTTTTTGGGAACGATACGTGACGAATCGAGATTAATTGAAGATTTTTTCGTCTTGGCCAACTTCCTCCGTTTCCGCGAACCGCCAAACGGGACGTGACCCCAAAATGTCGCACCGTCGAAACCGAATCTGCCGAGGTTGACTGCCTTAACAGTGAATCCGTCTCATCTTCACGAAGCGAGACTCGAGGTACTTGCACCTCCGCCACGGCCAATGGGAACCGCGGAATCTTCTTCTTGGCCAATGGGCACCCGAGAACGGCCGCTATAAGACAAGACACCTGTCTTCCTGCGTGTTCATTTCGGTCAAAGAGGTGCGGAACGAAGACTCTCGCGGTAAGGCCATCCTGGGACAGTTCGACCGTCAACTTGAACTCTTGAGTTGGTTGTTGACTCTTGCTCAGTTACGAAACCCCGCCGTTGTGTGGTGTGCTGTGTGAGAAGTGCACTTCTTCCGTATATCGGCGTTGGGCGCGACTTTTTTGCGATTAAGGACGTTGCTGTGGAAGTGACTCAAGGTAGGTGGCTTTTTTATTTTTTTTATATAACCCATCATGATCCTAATTGCTCAATTTATCGAAGTTCAAGTTCGTTTCAAAGATATTAACTTGGTTCCATGGTTTATCGGAACCTTGCAGTTAGAAGGAACCTAGATCTTCAGCATCTAATAATGATTTCTTGAGAAGCACCATTGGCGTATAATGAAGTGTCATAAAACGACAAAGAGGCACAGATTAGATTTGCAATTAACGCCTTTGAGTTACGATAGTGATATTGTATGCGATGTGTAGTTTTATTAGAATCATCATGATTTATTAGCACTTACTTTGGAAATGTGTGAGTTGTTTTTTACTGCTCTTTTATTTTCGTTTGGAAGAGTGAGTAGAAATATCTTTATAAGATCAGCGTGCTCGTTTGTTTGGAGATTATTATAATTTTTTATTAATTGTGGTCTTTGATTGGACTAACAATGATATATCGAAGATATGGACAACAGGGATGTTTGAAATCATACAAGCGATTCAATAAAGTTTAAAGGAATGTATTTGAAATTAAAAATAAGACTCAAAAGAAACAATCATTGCAATAAAATGAAACTAGCATTGAAAGTTAGATAAAATTGAAAAGTAGCCATAAAGGTAGTGAGAAGTTCGAAAGAAACTTGAATGCTCCAACCAAAACGAAAAATAAGAACATTAACCGATAACACGCTTTATGAACTTCGACGGCGAATTTGTAAATCTCAAGATTCTATGTCTACTCTGGACAAAATTAAATTCGACAACGAATTCAACTAGAAAGCTCAATTGGTACCTATTTATTGCAAGACAAAGATGCCACGGTTGCTCTCTAAGGTGCCTCAGTCGTCTTCAGGCTTGATTCGCCACGGCATGAAAGATTGGCTGTTTCGTCATGTTCTTCTATGGGAATTCAATTAACTGCACTTGGCAGACAGCAACCGCAAGAAATTTGTTGGGCCACGATGAGTTCAACGCCTCTGCTCCACTCTTTCTCAATGTACCGTGTAAAAATCAGCGATTCATGAAAAATACATGGGTTCTAGCGGTACCTTAGAACCAGAGGACCAAGCCGGAACATCGTGTCGAAATCCGTAAAAATATACGGATAATTTATGGAATAATTTAAACTACCGAAAGAGTCTTCAGTTTCTGACGACCTCTAGAGGTTTAAGCATTAATTTTCATTGTTATGAGTCACTAAGAATAACAGGTCTATGACTTTACCCTCTTTTTTCTGTGGTTCACCGAGAATCCCGGAAACATCCCTTTTCTACCTGTTCAGTGCAATTTTACTCTGCCACTTGACGCAACCTCGATACGACTAAGCTCGCCATCCTCAACGGACATATACTCTCGTTTCTTCTCAATTTGGTGGTTTCTAAAACTCTGGTTCACTATAAAAGACGTTAAATTCTCTTACTGTCGCATATTCTTTCAATTCATATGAATCTCTTCTTATGGATCTAATCTGATCGCTCCGAAATCGCTAGACGAGGCACCCCTGAAGAAAGAAGGAATCTGTCGCCCTATTCCATATTCATCACGTTGGCTGGGGACGAGAGTAACGATGAGATTTCTATTAATACACCTTTCTGGTAACGCAGTCGGCCTTGGAAGTTCATCGTAGGTCAGTAACTCCGAAGAGGGATCTTCCTCGCCTTTAGCTCCGGCCTTTCTTTCTTTCTTTTTGCCGGCTCGCTTCTTGACCATCTTCACGCGCCCGTCTACGCCGTCATTTAGGAGCGAATTGGAACGAATTTCCAGCCGCTGCGATTAGAATTATGGCCGAATGAGTTTTCATCGAGAAATCTCCCATTAAAGCCGTGATTCGAGTTTCAACTTGAGTTGGTGGGAGAAGACCAAACTGCGAAACCATTTCCTTGGAGTGGGAAAACGAAGAACAGTGGTCGGTCCCCAAAAGCAAAAACTCCTCGGCCTATATCACGTATGAGGGAAAATTATACTTAATGAATAATGTCCTTTAATATTTCAGCTTTACGATCGCCCATTCTTTCCGCAATCTCGATGTGTTATGTATGTGGGTCACGAACGCACAATGGTATCTAATCGAATTACAGTAAAGCGGCCTTTCTTCTGGTCTCTCGATGAGACATGTCTTGGAATCGTAGCGTTAACTGTCCGTTTTGATCGTAATTGAGAACCGTTATCGAATGCTGCAGGCCGAAGGCGCCAGAATATCCTGATTACTGTTATTTAATCTGTTTGAAAATCGTGGAATCCGACCTACGTATAATTTACGAGATGTGATCGTATCGAGCGCAATGTGTGGATAAATGCCCGCCATTCTTTCACCTCAGAGATACTTCTTTATGTTGTAAATGAGAGAGCACAGGGAACAACGGTACCTGCAGATTGTGCTGTTAAATCGGGAGCTACTGCAAGCTCAACCACGTAGAAGAGCCGGATAGATATTCACACTATCGAAGAATAATCAACATGTTTTTCTGGGCACAAATAATTCATGAAAGTATACCCAGAGCCGACTGAGTCTCAGAATACACCCTACTTGCAAAGTAGTCATTACTTCCTTCAGCTAGCGCTCTTGGTGGCTGCTTTGCCATCTTCAGCACTCTGAAGAACTGCTGGTCTGGGAATTCTAAGTCACTTCCAGGATGTGATAAGAAATGGAGAGTTTTTCATTGAAGAAAAGAGAACTGAAGAGAGCTATAACATCAGCTTCTCATCATTTTCTGAGTGTTAAACTGATTCTCTCCTCGAAATCCTGACAACAAGATAATAGGCCTCTTTATGGCCCATTCGGAAAACGAACCAGTTAACTTCCCTCGCGTTCTGCAGTGATTTCAGCGCATTTACCTGTTCCACGGGGAAGAGCCTCATAAGTGTCCGCCATTAAATAATCCATTTACCGAGTAATTCGCGGGATGAAATAATTATTTCCTCAATTATGATTTTAAGTAAAACACGCCGTCTGTCAGATTACAGGCTCGAACCACCTCATTTCCCAGCCCGGTCGGGATTAGAATTTAATTCCATACCTTTTCTAAACCCGATATTACAAACGATAGGAAAGAACGGCAAAAAGTCGTTTCTACAAGTCGTCGACTACGCGCTTTGGTCCGCCAGTTTAGAGCGCATAGCTCGAAGCGTGGTACTCCATTAAGTCGTTGCAATATTTAAGTCACTAGTGGAAAAAACGGAAACGGCCATGAGGAACGGCTATCTTCGATTTGGTTCGTTAACAATTGGCTCGAGGTTTGATGCCTATCCGACGTCGGACGTATTTTAAACGAGATAAAGAAATATGGTCGATAAATACTTCCAGCTTGATTGCCCCCATGATTTTCGATTTCACCTAGAGCTTCGCCATTTTCCAGTTACTCTAACGAGGCTCGAAGGTGATTGTTGTTGCAGCTTTGATGTATTCTCAACCTTAACCATATCCCCAAAGCAATTTGCATGATCCCAGCAGCCACTTCAAAAGACATCCTTTTTTATTCGAATTTCCCTTTCCATAAGAGGAGCAATCAGTTGGTATAAAAAAGCAGGATATGCACTTAACAGTTTCCGTGATGCAACAGTTATACCATCAAGAAATTGCCCGATGGCGTCGTCCCAAAGAAGCTGTTTCTTGACCCAGATAACAGAACCAGGTGATAAAAACGAAAAGACGACCCAGAAACCCGCATACTGACGCCTACACTGTTATTCGATCTGTTGCAGTTACTGGTGAACTTTCGACTTGAACTTGACTGCGATTAACAGGATCTTCGCCCATGGAAATTATTTCGAGGTGATGATTTCATTAGAACAGGGATGTCTTATAATTTTAGGGCGAACTGCACCGATGGAATTCATAATTTCCAACCATTTCCGCGTAGAACCATATTTCAGGCGAGTACTCAGCTTCGTTAAAGGAACGCTGAGGAAAAAGCGTAGCAAGTTGCCCACAAGAGGCTTATCTGAATCGGTGTACTCGTTAATAGAGATTGTTTTTGAATCCACGTCCTATATAAGGGCAATCATAAAGACAATATATAGTCCACATTATACCGAGGGAATTGGCTTATAAATTTATAGTTGCGTCGTTCAATTACCAACCGAGCTATTGTTCCATCTTGGGGTTATATTGTGTTTCTTCAGCATGCAAGAACAAGACACGGAGCGTTGTTTTATCGCCGCTAACGAGCTCAAATCATGTGCCGGAGCTTGGGCGAATCTGAGAAAGGACAAAGGCTTTTTTCGCTGTCGACTTCAGCATCGGTAACGTTACGCCGAAAATTAACAAGTACCCATATTTCTTATTCAAAGGAGAAGAATATTAATCGAGAATTCTCTTCTTGGACTGTCGGGTCAACAACGCGTATCGACGATCTTGGTAGGATCGGTTTCAGCCAAACATCTCATTGTGCGTGGCAGAAAATCCATCGATCACTCCGGCTCCATAAATCCCGCTGCGAAATAATGATAATGGCACAATGTTGCTGCGTTGGCCGGCTAATGAACACGTTTTCCCTGGTGCGTCAGTGCACAGCACATGCCTGCTTGATTAATTTCAACATCGTGTAAGCTCCCCCTAAACGAGTGTTCGTTTCATCTGGGAAATTCGAAAGAACAGGCGTCGATAGGGGTGTTTGGACACCCCCATGCCGGACTTCAATCGTCCAATGGATCGCATCGTTCGGATAGAAATTGATTGACTAATAACGATAATGCAGGCGTTTCTAGACACGAATAATTCATGAAAATATGCCAAGGGTTTGGCTTTGGAGGTTCGACCGCCTAATCACACCCTTCTTCTTTTTATCTCTTCGAGGAAATGACTTCGAAACCACTTCCCCATCGAGCAATGAATAAAATTTTGCCAAGACTCTTATTTAGTTAAGGTGACCTGTTTTCAATGTGGTAGATCATTTGATCGTGAGTGTTCCTGCTTGGAAGGAGAGGGATTAGCCGCTGAAAGAAGAGAGGAGAAGAGGTTCCTAGAATTGAGGAAGCAGAAACGACAAAGCTTCCTCAATAAACCCATTCAAAACATTTCTTTCTCAATTCTGCGACTTCTTACAAACGCAGGGAGATCAAAATCGTTTCATACGAAAAGAATAACCATGTGCTACTTTGGAAAGATCCTCTATCTGAGTGATGCACGATCCTAGCTGCATTTTCCGAGTCATCCGTTCCATTTAAAACGAAAGCGACGCTCCGAGTTATCGATCTCGGATGCGAAAAAATATTCTGCGGATCTGTTGCGAACGCCGTGAGGTAAAGTGGGAAAGAAAGGATATTATTCGCCGGGCTGGTATTATGGGACACGGTCAAACGAACACGATGATTGGCCTGTTCAGCGTGGCTTCACTAATGCAATCTCTGGAAGACATGCGGTCTCCGTATTGCCACCGATAAAAACTACTTTATTCCACTCGATTCTGCTTCTTCTCTTCGGGGACAGAATGACATAAGGAGTGTTTCGTGCATTCTGGTTCCTGTCAGAAAAAAACGCGAAAATCGTTACCTTGGCTGATGGTAGTTCTGTGAAAGAGGCCTATTCCATTATTCTACCTCTTACAGGAAAACGCAAACATTATTAAACGAATTTTAATGTAGGTATCGCGGAGACGAGATTAAAGCATCTCCCGAAGCCGCTAAGGCTTAATTGATAAATGCGATGGCAGAATAAGCCAATCAGACGTTCCAGATACTCTTTGTGTGGCATTTTGAGTACGTTCCGCCCGTTTGAGGCCATTCATCATCGGGTAGGTACGCTAAGCTCATTATGTGAAATGATTATTCGTTATACTTTCCAGGGAACACGTAGTTGCTTACCTAGACGGATTAAAGTTGCTCTTCGGCGATTATCGGGGTAGAGGCTATAATTCAGCGGCCATTCCGAGCCAGGCGTGGAGGTGGTTAAACATTTAATATCCAATCATCGGGGGAAAAGGGGAGAATTATAAAGATACACAGTTCTAGGTAACTAATCACTTTTAAAGAACAAAGAAAAATAATCACTGGATGATTTTCGGAGGGAAACTGTTGAACAAAACACTCGATTGAACACAAGGAAACATGTTTTCATTGGACCCTATTGGAATATACAAAGCAAAACCATATGAGGATATATTGGAAAATTTTTAGCCTACTATATAATTTCAATGTCAAAATATTCTATCACTCAACATATTCTCATCTTAATTGAATACATTTATTACAGCGAACCTACAACGTCTCTACACTTTTCAAAAAAAATGTTTCTTCTTGCTCTGCAAATCAGTCCTCCACAGCTTTTGTTACCTCCTCGTTGGAAAAAAATTTACGACCTTTTAAACTTTTTTTCAGTTGAGGAAAGAGCTGATAGTCGGATGGAGCCAAATCTGGTGAATAAGGGGGGTGTTCTAGTAATTCTAACCCTAAATCACGAATTTTTTGCATGGCAACATGAGATTTGTGTACTGGGGCGTTGTCCTGTAAAAACAAAACACTTTTGGATAGCTTTTCGCGTCTTTTCTCTTTAATTTTTTCCCGTAGAGTGGTCAGTAATGTCGAATAGTAATCTCCAGTTCTGGTTCTACCCTTATCCAAAAAATCAATCATGAATACTCCATGGCAATCCCAAATAACTGAAGCAAGAACTTTTCCAGCAGATTTTTGGACTCGAAACTTCTTAGGTCTTGGAGAACCAGAGTGTCGCCATTCCATCGATTGTTGCTTTGTTTCTGGATCGTAGAAATGTACCCAAGTCTCATCCATAGTAACAATTCGGTTTAAGAAGTCTACATCGTTTTCAAATCGAGCACAGATCGAACGCGATGCTTCTTCCCTTGCACGCTTTTGGTCAACATTCAAACATTTGGGGATCCATTTTGCAGAGATTTTTCTCATGTCCAAATTGACGTGAACCATATGATGAACGCGTTCGTATGAAATCTTCAGTGCTTCATATATCCGTTTTAGCCCAATTCGACGGACTGATGAAATCATGTCATGAACTGCATCGATTTTCTCGGGGACTGACACAGAAACTGGCCTTCCCGATCGGTCATCATCTACAATGGAAAATTTACCTTTTTTGAACCTTGCAGTCCAATTCTTCACGGTCGCATACGAAGCACATTGATCACCAAGGGTTTTAAGCATATCTTCGTAAATCTGCTTACTCTGAACCCTTTTAAATAGAGGTACTTGATGATGGCTCGATACTCCAATTTTTCGATTTTTACAATTTCGGTGGACATCTTTTTTTTATTTATTGCGTAACTCTGGTTTACTTTTTTAACGTCGAACTCTACACTGACCCTTCTACTAAGTTATTGTTCGTTGATATGGTATCGCAATATTTTTTTTTTATGCATGGAACTGGTCTAGGCTAACTAGATATCAATACATCCTCGTATCTCTCTTTTCCTACAGAACGAACCATCATAAATAGGATGTAATATTAATTCGTTATTTAGTTCATGTTTACTCCACACTGAAGTATATGTGGTGACAGATTTCACTCTCATCCCTTATGTAACCTGATACCTGGTATCACTGTATCAGCATTACATATTATGAATGAGGGAATAGAAACAATTCCTCTTAGGATTTTAGTTATCAAGTTCTTTTCTTCGAGTATAGATCGACCTCCTCATTATCTGTGTTTGATTGAAATCAACCCTAAAGGAACTTGTGACTCAACAGACCCTCTGGAAGATGATACGAGTGTGCCCAAAGTATGTTGAAACGAACGGGTTGTGATGGGATCAGATGTCGAATGACACGCTCTTGAATCTGAGTTTTCGAAGAGATGAAAGCTCAGAGACGGCGAAAGGCGCTCATGTCGTTATGGTTCGATGCCGATGCAGCTCTAGATGTCGGCAACGCACCAGGAATGCCTCTGTTATCTTTGCCACATCGCCGAACAACTCGGGAGCGCAAATCAAACGTCCTACGCTGACCGGCTACCGCCATTTCATTCCTGAAAAAAAAACATCGCGTGTCTACCTTCGTTACGTGGCGAATCGCTTATCTCTGTGCTCTCTGCCCACTGCCTACCATAGAATAGGCAGTGTGTACGCGACGACTGTATGAATCTAAATGAACGCGCCTTGGATAAGAAAGAGAATTACGGCCCTTTAGTCCGGGTCATTACGAGTAATTACCGATCCTACCCACTGCATACAGTCCCTGGTAGATCGTCGTAAAGCGGGGTTTGACGTGAAAATTGGAAAAGTTTTTGTGTGACGAGCGGAGGACAGAGCTAAATGGGGTTTTTAATAACCGGGAATGGGAGAATTAGAAGTTTACTTTGACTCACGATGAATTAAGCGAGGAATACGGCGACATCAATCATAAGGCTCAGTTTGCCTTTCGACGAAGTTACTGCTATTCGTTTTATTGCTTTAACTTCTCCTTCAACTCTCTACTCTTTGTTTGCAAGAAAGACTTTCAGTTTAATGTTCGTCAATTTATGATCCAGAAACATTAATTCAATTCCAAATGAATCTCACTGGTCCCTCTCCTTAGCTTTACGGAATTCTAGGTGGCTTGGATTCCAGCTATTTGTCAGCTAGAAAAATTCATTGTACACTACAGAACCTTTAGCTGTTCTCACTCTGAACCGTTGATCAGCAAGCAAGTTGTTCCAATTCCAAAGAACAATAAACTCTAGCTTATCTCAGACTGTAGCTTCTGCATTCTACATTTCATGATTTTAACAATTCCTCTTTACTTTAAAGCCGAGGGTTTTTCTTTGAGGGATCAACCACCTGTTAAATTATAGACAATCAAAATTCAGGCTAAATATTAGTAAAAAACCCCTTCAGAGAATATCTTTGCATATAACATAGAAGACACACAGCATACCAAAGATATTTCCAAGATTCCGACGACCAAACAAAAATGCGACCAAATTTCGAATCTCCCAATTGTCGTCACTCTGAATGAAGCGATTACGCCGTGGACAAAGGCCCAGAGACCCAGAAAAGTTGGAACTTTTTCACCGTATCTCACCGAATAACGGTGGCACGCTCTTTATAATTGTCCCAAGGTCTGTTATGACCGGAATAACAAGCAGCGACTTCTGCGAACCGAATTAAGCTGCATTTTTACGTCATTAAGTCGTACAGTTAAGTCTTTCATTGTTGCTTTTTGCGTGCGAAGATCGCGTGTGGCATGGAGACAGCCTGCTGTGAGCTTCTCTTTACGTCAACACAGTCAACTGCCTTCCGAGGTATCAATTGGAATTTTAGATTGAGATTCTGAAGAGTCTCTCGAAAAATTGTCACATTTAAACGTAGACCTTCATCGCCTAGTTGACGCCCTATGAAGGCAGTAATGTCTTGTGCATCTTCTCGAATAGTTGAAATATCACGAAACCACTTGGTCTCCATTTCGTAAAAATTGGAAAGAATCTGCACAAACCAAAGCCCATTGTTTGCTTCATCACGAACAGCATCTCCTCCTCTGAAACTTAGAAACGAGGGCTCCTTCAGATAAGACGTCTTATTTATGCCTGTTCGAAAACACGAAATTGTTGGAACACAATGGAAATGGGACCGTCGTATGCAAACGACAAGATCTGGACGTCATTAACGTCTCCAGATCTCACGAAGTCGAGATTATGCGGTCAAAATAGGTGCCAAATGGCAGAACGTGATTCGTTCACGCCGCTTGGTCCCCGATGGCTGCAGACCGCGAAATGTTCCACTCGGATACAGATGCTGGATGGGGTGATTTCGATCTTTTCCATGTTCACCAGATAATTCAAGTTCTTGGGAATGTTTTCGTGAAACAAACCGTATTCATATAAGGGGAAACGTAGAAGAATCCAATACTTAGTTGGTCCCCAAAGCAAAAACCCTCGACTTCACAGTACAGATGAATTGTTTCAAAGCCGTACAGAAGATATCAATAATCCAGGAACTGATTAAATGTAGTATGTGTAGATTGTGTGTATACAGGGAAGTTTGTGATACCCCTTAAGAAGATTCCATTAGATTGATCGTGTGTGTTTTGAGAACGCCATATGCTGTCGGAATATTCCGGAAATATTTGCCCAATACGGGCATATGAAGTCCATCTAAATCATCTCACATCACGCTTGTGATTTCTACCTCGGTATTTTCAGCGTCCCATTAAAATTCTGAAACGTTTCAGCAAGAAACGCTCCTGCATCCTGGCAGATAGGACGCGAACGGTCGAACAGCCGGCAAAAAATACCAGGAAGAGAAGCTGCAACATGCAAATTTCATTATAACCGAGATAATTTCACGTTGAAAATGGATATTATCGAAATAATGCGGTTTATTATGTAGCTCTTCGTGGAAAAACGTTAGCTATGAGGATAGTACTGCAATGTATACCGTACCGACCGAGGTTTTTCTCATGAATTATGCATATTTTCGAACAAGAACGACAGGAATTCGACTTTGTGATTGGTGTTGAATAAAATACAAGAGCAATGTAACGGAGTCCGACTTTGGGAAGAAACGAGAGTATATGTCCGTTGAGGGTGGCGAGCTTAGCCGTATCGAGGTTGCGACTAGTGGCAGAGTAAAATTGCACTGAGCAGGTGGAAAGAAGGATGATTCCAGGATTCTCGGAGAACCACAGAAAAAGAGGGTTAAGTCATAGACCTGTTCTTCTTTGTAACTGACCAAGAAAGCCCTTTCCACTAGGAAACTTTGTGGTATCAATAAACAAAAAATATGAATTCCGAACACGTTCAGATGCCCAGTAGGAATGCGAGAATCTAACATTCCCCAATTTTAAAAGCTCGAAAACATTAAGATTAAGGTTTAAATTACATTTTAATACTTTTTATCCGTAAATATTGATAACTCATTCACTTTATTCTACGATTACATATCGAACACGTCTAGACAATCAAAGACTTCGAAGTCTGATCGAAAACACTCTTCATCTCTAAATACTTTCTTATGTGGGCAAAAAGGAATGGTCGATCGCTTTTCGATATCAATCTCAATAAAGCTCAAACCGCAAACCTCTTGAAAGATAGAAGCCAAGAGAAATACGATATTCTTACTCGCCGCATGAAATACAAAATATCGTTGGCTGTGAGAAATCAGTTTCGGTTTGTAACTTTCGACGGGCGTTTCAATCAGAGATGACACTCGCATATATTCATAATTTTATCGACAGGGGATTTCCATAGTGGGCGTTCGAGAAGGCATAAAAACGATTTATGGCATAATTGAGGCATTCATGACGCTACCACCTCTAACTTTTCACTGCTACCAGTCAAGATCTCGGAATATTTCATGTTCATCTTTTTTCGTCTTTTGCAATAGTCAAATTTTACAACGTCTAGTAGAATTTGTTGCCAATTGGAAAGGAAAATTGATTAATAATCCACAATGTAGTGAAATCAGATTCCGATTATCTCAAATCTCTTCTCCAAATTATTTCATCTGCATGCCAAGAGTCCTTTGAACAACGAATGAATTAATATACTTTGATATTATCAATTCTAAAGTATAATCTCTGTAACAGTGTTGAATGGTAATCTCCCAGTTTCTGGTTTCAGCGATATTACCAAAGTTTCCGATAACCGATCTCCCATATTTGAGTTGAGTTCGATCAGCGTGCATCCGCGGCTTGTGAGAACTGGAAAGCTGTTTGATTTCCAGGAAAGTAACCCTTTGTGCCGTTGCATTTTATGAGGGCAATACGGGCTTGAATCTCCCTTCGAATGTCCGGGCTTGGAGCCAGGAACGGAGGATAAGAGTGTTAATAAAACTGAATCCAGCTACATCAGTATTCTTAGTGGCTGCTGCTGCATTTACATTTCCCGATCCTCGGCTGAAAGAAACACATTGTGCAAGTTTTCATGTCAGCACAATGCAACGCCATATGTGGACCGCCCTTTTTTACTGAATGTTTGTTTCAAATGGATATTCGAATAGCAATTTTTGTGAAGAAAAAAGCGTTATAACTCCTTTTTTGTTTCAGGTGCCTATGATAGTTTCCAAGAAGATACAACCACGATAAAAAATAAACCAAAACCACAGCTTCTAAGGTGAGCATACAATTATTTTCTTCAATATCAGAAACACAATAATGGTTATTCGAAACACTTATTCTTGAGGGGATATGATGTCCAAATATATGGTCGGATGATCATCGCTTTCTTTGATTCATTTTTCGATAATGATCCGAAATTCTTTAAAGACGAGCATGAATGGACGATGAAGTACGTGATTTTAGATTCGAATGAGTTTATTGGCAGGAGTGTGTTTTTTAGGAACAATTTATTGTCAACTCTTATTGAAAATTCATAGGCACAGACCTATTACATTAAATTGAACATAAGAACTTATTTGGAAGACAACCTTTGCTGACCGAAAAAATCAAGTTCCAGACAATGGTTGGTTCGTTGATGAACTGAAACTAAGACGTTGAACCCAGACCAATTCGAAATTCTCGAAACGATCGTTCTCGGCAAAGTTCACATAACTCACCATCTCGTATATCCAGGAAAGCAATTACCTACGTAGAAACGGCAATTTTGTTAGGCATGCAGAGTGCTGTGCGTCCCAGAGCCTTCTTTCTGCCTTTCTGCTCAATTTGACCTACGATCCCTCTAAGTACGGAGGAGGAAATTGAAGGAAACGCCAACAACAGCCGTGCCGGGTATGGGATTTCGCACTTGTCGGTCATAAATTACGAATATTGAAAAATGCAGAGGTGAAGATCCTGGCTAACTCTCGCCTACTACTCGCGTTCAGATTGGACCAAGATGTAGGTACCTACACACGACAGAAACAGAGAGCTCCTCTTCATTTCCACGTTGAACGACAATTTATTATATCTGTTACAGTTAAAGATACTGTTTATAACAAAATATACAATTACAGATCAATTCAAAAATTTGAGTTACTAAATTTCATCAGAAATTCTCCAATGCTTCTACAATGTCCCATCTTAGAGTAATTTTAAGATTATCACGCCCTCTTTTCACTTAACCTTGAATTAGTTAGTTTTTCGTACATAAATCTACAGTATCTTCTATTGTGCTTAGCGGTTGCTTGAATTTAATTACGTAACAGCAGTTTGCTCCAAGAGTAAGGCGTCTCGTTTGAACAAAACCCCGCTGATTTTTTTACAAACGTAAACGAATAAATATCGATTTGAATAGACCTAGAAAAGACGTAAATCTCTGGTAAGGATAGAAGAATGTCGTTCGAATAAAAAATTTAAGGATGTAGTAAGACTTTTCTTTGGTTTTCCCAGATACCCAACATTTATTACTCCCAACCGTCGGAGCGTGCTGAGGCACATATAAAAGACATAAAATAATGGCCATTCATATCGAATTGACTCGGTGTTTCGAAAGGTAGAAGACCACCTTGCCTGGAGCGTTGTAAATCTCCCATTCAAGTGGAAACGACGTTGGTATTTGGTATGCATGTGGGAACCCAGGTTTGAAAAAATTACGAACAAATACCATTGTTAATTGTGTCCGTCATAATTCACCACTTGGTCGTTTGTACCATCTCCAGCCTACGTAGGCAACGAGAGGCATTTGCAGGCGTGCTGGTCACGTTTACGAAGTTTGCAAATCCTGAACTTTTTCCGAGAATTTCCGTACGAAACTTTCTAGAATTAGCTTTAATGTTCGTTCTTCTGTGAACATCTAAGGTAAAAGACTTCCCAATAGAATAAACTTAACGAATACAAGTTAATAATGTGAGAAAGATAATATCGCAATCTAGAAGACAAAAACTCGAAGAAACCGCGATGATTATGTTTGTCTTCCTGAAAATAGATGTTGGGGACAAAAACGGAGCCTTGGGGAGGCTCGCAGAACCCCCACATCCTCCAGGGCCCGTTTTAGCCTCATCATCCGATCCGCAAACAGTTCATCATATCGTTACGGACGTAATTACGGAACGGGCGAAAAACGCAAGATTGAAAGATCGGATTTCTCTCGCCGGCAGCCTCCAACTCATAATTATTTTCCAGTTTCTTCGGCATTCCTCGAGAGATCATGATACGCTCCGGCGTTTTTGCCCTATCGAAAGTCGTTTCGCCGTCTGTATCTTACGAGTACGTCTCAATTCGGTTTTCAGAAAATAAAATAGGAGTAGAAAAAGCCGGTATCCGCGTCTTCATCGGATTCCGCCGTGATTGTAGCGAAGATGGTGGCCGGTTGAGCGAATTTGCATTCGTAGATCATCATCATTCTTGAGTGTGGCGAAACTCAACATCTTATTAGTCCATAAACAGAATATCTAGGAGGATCAAACGGTTATTGAACAGGGAAGTTGTTCGAATCATCTGAATCTTCAATAATAGTGGTTTTGCGGATCGAAAACACCCGTACTTTGAGCGGTGTGAGCTCGTAAACAAAACTCGAAAATGAACTATCGAAACAATAAAACATAAAAATTTTCGGCTACTAAGGGGTATATGATTGACTTTGGTATCAAAATGTAGGTTTTCGAGGTCGCTGAATTCAATAAAAAATAATTAGTTATCTATATCATGTTGATCATATTAGCGCAAAGTATCTTTAAGGCATAAGAAGTAGTTCATATTGACGTTTCCCAAATTTGTCAAGTATCTTGATGGACTCTCTCGTCTAATTGCACGGAAATCTTCCGAACGAAAGTATCGCACACTTTTCCTCACTCTCATGAGGAAATAGCTCCCCGTTCTCCGTAAAGCCCAACGACCGCTCGCTAACGACAAATGGTGTAAAAACGAGAAATGTAGGAATTCATACGGTCCGTCAAAGAATCCGTTAACTAAACAGCCTCGATTCTTCATACAAGAACAGAACGACAGGTTGTCAACTCTACCTACATACGTAAGTAAGCAAGCGACACGCCGACTTCGACTTGTGCGTTCCACTGACTTCACAACCGGCTCGACTGGCAGTTACAGGTGACTGGAGGTCAAGCTTTGGGGGTTCAACCACCATCCCGAAGAAAATTTCTATTTTTCGAGTATGAGTCTACGTCAGAAAACGCCTTTGAAGTCAGAACACCGAAGCATCGTGCTCAATGATTAATTCTGTAGTCTGCATCGCTGATAAACTTCGCCGTCTTTAGGTGACAAACGTCTCTGGCGACTCCTATAACTACAATTCTCGTGCAGAGGCACCAACGAACGCACAATTACGGCCTATAAATTCCACAACGACCGCCATTATGTCGCGGCTGCCGCATTTATATTCATTTATCGCCGAGGAAAATTATCAATAACTGGTCGTAATTCCGCAATGAAGCCCGCAGTCTGTGGCTCTAATGAAAATGAGTTATCGTTTTTGTCGCAGATGCATTTCTCAGATATGGAAAATTCATGAGACGCACGGTGCATTCGCTTTCTCGGCTCTAGATAATTTGGAGCATTATCATACAAATTGTTCTGATAATCTCTTTATTTGTCCTGTCATTAAAAAAATTCTAGTCCCATGGCCACATTGGTTACTTGGAATGAAGGAACTTGCCATCAGCATTCGCTGCTTGACGTTTGCGTGTCGCCAGAATCGGTTTTTTTAATTTTTCTCTCAAACGTCCGGTGTTATCATAAAAACGCTCAGACAAAAGTTGTAGATCAAGTGATTATCTACAAAAATTGTTTCTATACTTCTCTTCTTACGAACAACCATTTCTGAGTTATCGTCATTTCAAATATCGGAAATATATGCACTCTTACGCCGCTTTCACAGGGTGTCCTGAATAATGCGTTCAAATTTGCACAGGGGTTTCTACATAAGCAAATAATAACAGTTTATCGAATAAACTAGGGTCCAAAAATGTACCGTGAAAAAAATATAGAGTGCTGAATGTAAAAAAAAAACAATACGTTACACACGTCCCTGTTGATTTTGAAAACTTCGTTTATGTTGGAAAATATGTAATTTTATATGAGTTTCAGCTTCGTTCTGAATTTTATTCAATTATCTTGATTTGCTTAGAAAAAAGTCAACGTAGTTCGTACAAAATAATAAGATTAAATTCCGACAGACATCATTTTTATTCTAAAACGACGAATCGCAGGGGAAAGTCCCAAGAAACCTTTTCTGTTTGAAATTGATCGAGAAGTTCTAAAATAATCTTTCTATCCAAAACATTTTTGTTCAAAAAATCAGTGGTAAGTTCACAGTGATTAGCTTACGGCCAATGGCTTGCATATTAATCAAAACTAAATTAGAACGCCACTGGTTTCTTCGAACGAAAAATCATTTTTGAAGTCATGGTCCAATTTTGAACAGAAAAGGTCTCTTGGGTGTTTCCTCTGCGACTTGTCGTTTTTGAGTAAATAATTAAAAAATCTTCTAATTAATCATTATGAAAACCAGTTTATAATTTTGTAACAGATAAAGATGGTTAAATGAAATTAAGAACATAGGTAGAACTCATAAAAGTGCATATTTTCAACATGAATGAAGTTTTCAACGTAAACAGTGGCGTGCTGTGAGGAAATCATTCAGCTTAGGGCTATTAAACTATCTTAATCCTGTCGCCATTCAAAATATCAAAAAATTCATCCGAAAGAAGGAACTACGAATGATTCTGAACTGTTTTTACGTCGATTTCGACGATCGAGAGAGTTTCGAACTTTTTTCGATCCTCTCCTCTAATTCGTCAAGTTTTACAGCTACTTTTTCGTCTAATGGAATCAGTCGTTACCAACAACCGATTGATCAATCAACTTGACAAATTTCCAAAGGAGGAAAAGCCCCCCATCGTGAAGGACGAAAAAGTCCTGATTACTTCAGCTGGGAGATAGATGAAAAACTCTCGTCAACGTCAACCTGCCCTCAGGAAACTCAACAAGGAAGATACATCCCTTATTTCGACTTTTATTGGATTTTCACCTTACAAAATTATTTTCCTGAAACTATCCAGCTGGAAATATTCAGTTTCTTTTTCGTTAAACAAAAGGCGTTTGAGTTCTTTTTGGCCTTTTGAAGTGTCGCATCGCTAAAGCTTAAAATAACGGTGAAAAATAATAACTGAAATCTGATATTCTTCCAGTCAAGATGTTTCACGATGATCTCTCGAGGAGAAGAGAACAAAGGAAGCCGCTTTGTTTCCCTGGACCAGTTTTTTCTGCTTATCGTAATTTGCATCTCGATTTCACAGCAATTCTCCGAAAAATCGCGTGGAAACCGTTAAAGGTCGAGAAAAAATTAACAACGATGCCGAAGTCGACGCTGAACTACCGAAGGAAAAGTATCCTTTCGGAACCTCGATTTCTATCTGGGCCACCGTTTGTCGGCGATGATTCGAAGCGTAGGTCGTTAATTGCCTCACGAAAGGTTCCATGCTGCCGGGATAACGGTACGGCACACATTCGGTTTCGTCTGTACCGGGTGGACTAGGATTCTTGAGTGAATTCCAACTGTGATGTATAGATTCGAAATTTTCACATAACTGCATTCTAGACGTATCAATTCTTCCCCATCATTCACGGTTTTCAAACGACCCCGAAATATCGCAAGGTTTCAGATCCGGAGAGCGTGCAGGCCACCACGTCCAATATGATCGTAGAAACATCTCCCACATCATCTTGCATCACCACAGGAATCCGTACGTCGTCGTAAGGCTCAACTTTCCCACGAGCAGCCTTAGAGAATTATTCTCGAGCTCGGAAGTGGCAAAAATTTCCGGCATTCAGATGCGATAATCGAGAGCTGGTCGCGGATCGATATCGGAATTCCTGGAACACGCGGTCGGATTCCGAAGGGGAATAAATCAAAGTCTACGCGACTAATTAGAAAGATCCCAGGCGAGGTACTACAATGACATTCTTGGGAATATTACCGGCCAATCATCTACACGTTTCCTCTCTTCTGTTCGCGATAGAGAAGGAGGAATGTGACGGCGTACGAGGGAACGGAATAAATTGGATTCCGGATCGAGATGATTTTCAACTTTCGGACACAAAGTTGCTGCTTGTTAGAAGGCTTGATTGGACGGGACAGCGAAGGAATCAAAAGTAAAAAACTTACAACGACCTCTCAATATCAACGCAATGGAAATCGATCATTGATAACTCTCATCTATACGGGAATACTATCCGAAAAACATACTGAAAAGTTTCTTCATTTGGGACATTAAAAAACTTGAAACATATTTTTCTGAACCGCCACAAAGTCCTCTACCCGCAAGTACCATATCATCCAATCATTACGTCATACCCTGCATAAATTCCAATTAAAGCTGAAAATATTGCAAAGTCAACTGTGTCCTCTTCCAATTGCCTACAGCTTGTTCATCTCTTGAGATATGGCGAATGAGTTTTCCGAGAGATCTTCCAGATTTTCTAGGAGTATCCTTATCAAGAACACGACGTCACGTCTTTTTGAAATAACGCCGCAACCGCTTTTTACCAGAAGAAGAAGACAATGCATCCGATCTGAATTCAGTTCGCCAGAATTAGATGAAGATATTATTCCGGAATAGCAGACTTCGGTATAAATCTGGCGTCACGAAGACCGTTTTTATCCCCATAACTAGACGTGATTACAAAGGTCGTAAATAACTGTTTGTAGCAGTTATCTGAAAATGATACAGAAGAGCTGGTTCTCATCTCGTTACATTTATTCACACGACTCTCATTATCCATTATGAATCTCGGGAACGGGGTACGCTCGATGGGGATCTCCACCGGTCATGGGAAGATTTACGATAAATCTTAAAGGTGGTGCACTCTGTAAATGCAAGAGTCGTGGATGTACTATAAATCGAGTAGAGAACTTTCTCGAACAGAAAAATGGAAGCATTGTTCGGTGTCCGGAAAATCAGGAAAACCTATGGCAGAAGACGTTTTTGAGCAGTCAAAACATCGAACAGTTGTTCTCGCAGAGAATAAATTGGAAGGTTAACATTTTTCGACACCTGATGAAACGCTTGATGAGTTCAAATATCATGTTTAGGAGCTACCTCAATCGGAAGAAAAATGATTTGAAAATGCAAAAGTGTTCTTATATTTTAAACAGCAAACTAGCAACACACATATACAAGAACACATATTTAATTTTTTTGATCGCTTCACCCATTATCGTATAGCAGTGGCTCATCAATTTTTCAAACTTGGTTCCCACAAACCAAGCGACGAGGCCAAATTGACCCTCATAAATTTTCAAAATTGTTTACGATTCAAGTGGAGCATAGCCTTTACGAGCTTCAAATATTCAGTTCATGACTTTCATGGGTGGCTCAGCTAAATTTCCGTAGCAACTTACAGATGGAGGAAATTAGAGGAAATGTATGACATTAACTACATGAAGCTTCTGAATTAGATTCATGTTATGTTTCGAAATACGTAAATTTGAACCCTAATTTCAATTATACATGGCAGGCATTTTCATGCCTACAGGAATGAAAATAACCTTAAGGTTGCTTTTGAAAACTGTTAAGCATTCAGGTCTCTGCATTAGATTGAAAGATTAATAGGGAGTTACGTTCGAAAAAATTGAAAAATATCAATTTCAAGTTCGTAATGTTTGGTAATCAATGACGGAAATCCTGTGTATAGCAGATTAAACTACTCATTATGGCAGGACCCTGTATAACATTGACTAGAAGTCTGAATTATTTTCATGATGAAGAAGTGATTCTCGTAAAAATTTAGTAAAACTCGAAAATTTACGATGATCTCCATCCTGAAATTACCTAATTATTACGTAACATTCCTGGCACTTAATGTCCTTTTAAATTAATTCGAAAGAGCTTAATTTGTCAACGGTTTCAGCAGGAAATCATCATCCTCAACCTTTAGTACGGAAACGGTTTTTCTATTCGCGTATTTTTGTATTCCCTCTCCAATTAGTACGTACCAACAAGACATCTTGAAGTACTCACCATTTCATATCATCACATCAACATCAAATCGATACGGTGGTCCATCTGAACGTAAATGAAGTAAATCAAATGATCCAAGAGATGATCTCCTGCTAGTTTGCCTGATGCATCCAGCGTTAAATGATCAAGTGTGCAGCATTCCTTCCGCTAATTAGAAGGTGGGCTGGTACGGCTCGAAACCGTTAATTAACTATAGGGTACAACTCTTCTCCTTCCTATGCGCCTAGACAGGGCCGGACTCGAATAATCATGTTGAGGATCTTACATTCGAAAGCTACCTCACTTTACACGATACCAAGACGGTATAATAACGCAATAAAATTCAAGAAACCTAGGATACTTTGTCCTCTATCAGTTTCCAGGTCTAAATATTCTTCGGTCTATTCCAGAGTGATAAATCCTCCTGATGCACCTCTGTATCCGAGAGGATATTTCCATGATGCGTTCAATTTGAAGCCCGATGATGACTACGCCATTCTCTGGTCGTCTCGAGATGATGATAGGACAGAAAACGAGAAAAACATCCTGATGATCATCTTTCATTACCCATTCTATTTGCTGTTCACAATTTTTACAGACTCGAGTAGATGGCGAGAACAGGCCCGCCGCTAGCTGTCTGAGCGCCCGCGTGCAAATACTGTTATGCCGCCCCCAATAGGGCGCTACATCAGAGAGCAATTCAGGGGGGGTAGTGGCAAATTTTAGCGAGGGACCTGAACTGATCTTGAGAGCGGGCGAAGGGGGGGGGGGGGTGTTAGATCGTTTCCATTCGAAGATTTAGTGTGAAAAACTCTTTCCTGGGGAGGTTACTTACCCCCCCCCCCCCCCCCCCCCCCCGTAAATACTCCCCTGCGCTACATATGCTGAGTCTTCTCTAGAAAGGGTTCCCTCATTATGGTGGGAAAAAAATAAAAAACCTATTGAATTATTGTTATTATACATATTATATTATATTATTTTATATTATTGTTATTTTTATTTATAAAATTGAAAAATCATATAGATACACACTCAAATATTTATTTGAAAAAATTTCACTCTTCTCGCTTTTATATTTGCGAAATCTTCTATAATCTTAGTCATATCCGATCTATCCAAAATTTGGTGTTCAATTGAAATTACATATAGCTAAATTACTTAATCTGTATTGGAGCATAGTGGATCTTAAATAATTCTTGATAATTTTTAATTTTGAAAAAGATCTTTCTCCAGATGCAACTGAAACCGGCAATGTTAGTAGTGTTCTTAGTGCTATTGTTATATTCGGAAATGTAGAAATTAAGTCATTGCCAAAAATATATTGTAACAGTGATTGTGGATCCTTCGATTAGAGTTCTGCAAAAGGCGATTTTAGTGCAATAATTTCATTGAACAAATCAATACCGTCAATGTCTGATTCATTAGTAGCATCATCTTTAAGCTTCAGATTCACTATCAATAAAATAATTGGAATTTAATTTTTGATCGTTACTGTTCATACACCACGGAACTGTTCGAATCGAATCATAGACAAGAGACAAGTTTCAATTTCGAATGCAAAATGCAACTGATCCTAGGGGATTATATTCCGACAAAGACCTTCATTCTGTTTTTATTTTTATTTTCGTAATTCTCTCTGCAAAATCACGTATCTACCTAAACTCGGCTAGTAGAAAGGGCGCAATTTGGTAACAGAGGGTTTTTTATGACATGCAATAATTGGCATAAACGATACGGCGACACTGAAAATATTCAAAACTACTACTACTGCCTGGTTGTAATATTGGGAAAAAGAACATCTGCAAATTTTTCTCGTAGAATATTCAACAAAATCAAGATGCCGTAGGAACTTTCTGAATCGATGTTTCTTTCAGAAAATTTTTCCCGAGGGCGCAATTCGAAGTTCCGGGAGGGCAATTTATCGGATTATGTGAATTTTTCGATCTTGAAGTTTTATTGCATAACTGGATCTGGGCGCTCTCAGTATTTCGCCGGGGGGGCACCTGCAGAACTTCGGGGGGCAGCAGTGCCCCTCCCGGAAATATACCTGAAAGAAACACTGCAGTGAATTCACTGAATTCCGTGGATATACGGAAATTATCGATGTTGGCCGCCTGTCCTCCCAATCCTTCAGAGAAAAAGTCTCTCTAAGGGGGATGGGGAGACCTTGCCGCCCCCAATGTTGAACGGAGTTGGAGAAATTTCAAAGCAGTTGGCAAAGTTTCGATCGCATATGGCAAAATTTCTATGTTTCTATGACAGTTGGCAAAATTTTAAAGCAGTTGGAGTTGGACAACCGCCCCCCCCCTTTTTTTTTCTCCCCCCCCCGCTTACCACGTTGTTTGTCCCCTCCAAAAAAAATTTCAATTTCACTGGATTTGCCGCCCCCCTGAACGTGCCGCCCTTGTGCCGGGCACGCCTTGCACGCCCGCTTACGGCGGGCCTGGGCGAGAACGCCTTCCTTCCAAAGACGTTCTTTCTCAATTTAGAGACGAGAAAAGATGTTTAACGGACAGCTCGTTTCTCCCGAGACGAAGGGCATTGTTTGTTGTTTCGAAAGGGTTCTCTAACGTCCGAAGATCGGTATTCTTCTTCTATCGGACATCAGACCACTTCTTATTCATGCAGAGTAACACAGAGTTGAGTTTTATCTGGCGTTGTGAGTGTTTTAGGATTCAAAATTGAATAAATTACATGCGGCACTGTTCTCTTTAAAGTTATTGAACCATTCTCTTTTCTTATATTCGTAATGCAATACCCTGGGTGATAACAGATGGAAATTTTCGCTTTGTAAAGGTATTTAGACGTTGTTTTTTCAACTGCAACTACTGCAGTGTTTTGGACAGTTTAACTATTTGAGGAGTTGGCGTTCAATTCAAGATCATCATTGTTATTAAATAGTCCACTGTGTTTGAATCCTCCAGAGTAGAGGCTGAATTGCAGAATAACTCTTGAGTGCGGTTCACTCAAACCACTGGTTCCATTTCTGTCATGTGAGTTGTGACAGGTGACGGCTGTGTCGTTCCATTTTGAGGTCCTAATCGTATCGGTTTCGGTAAAATGCGATACCACACCGTACGTAAGTTTGCACAGATGCGAATCGAGAATCAATTCACATTAAGCAAATTGGCGCATAGCGCAATCGTACGGTACATTGGTCAATTCAAATTCACAGTTAGATTATTCACAACCGCCACCATGCATATGGCTCTCACCACAAATTACTGGAAATCGATGTTCCATGTTTGCCACTACTTTAATTGCGTTACATTTTGCCGGATCACGCATCAAGAATAATTTTACCATAACGATTCTGCCCCCAAACACAATCAGCACAGATCGAGTATCATTGTTTTTTTTATACCTCCTCTAAAATTCATTTAAAGCCATCAAACGGCTGAAAATGGTGCGAATCCGATGAAAACAACGGAAGGCGTATGCTTTACTGTCGAATCGTATAAACTTCAACGAAATTTATGCCTGGTTTATGTCACTTTTCATCACACGACTTTCAGTAGGTTCGGAGAGATTTTTTGTGGTTATGGCAGAAACAGGCAGCTCGAAAACAACGATATTTTTAATTTAGTTGAAAATACTGATTTCGAACAAGATCTCCTCCATCACTCATTCAATTCGACAGAAAAATAGAAATGAGGCTTGAGAAATTCGGAAATGAAATAATTCTCACAACTCCAGAGTGAGTGAATTAGACGTTTCGCAGTACCCTACCACAGCTATCTAACAAACAGACAGTGAGATCGACGGAACACTTCTTTTTCGTGTTGAAATCCTGCTGGAAACATTGGATCAATCAGTAACCCACCCATGAGTAACGTGGGTGCAAAATGGTGGATGCGCCGGTTACTAAAAAAACCTCCGTTCGTTTCGTATCATCTTTAATTCTCAACCAATCACGCTTCCAATCGAATCGTCCTCTTCACCCAACTCTAAATCACCAAAATGGTCCTTCGATTAACCATTCTGTACCTCTGCGTTTGACGAAGTTTCATCAGGTCGACGCATTTCTCGTTTCGACGTGCCCACAATAGACAGCTGTCGCTTCATCAACTCCTGCTGCGAGATGTCACTTGTCAGAGTGGCTGCGAACCGAATCAATCCGCGATATGCATTAAACATGAGGTGGGGGAACTGTATCACCGCCGTATGTTCCGAATCTGTAACGCCACCTACCCGTTATCATTATGTCGTTTGTACCTAAATTGGTCCGCGAGGAATCTCGATTAGGCTTTCCGACTCGGAGAATCGGCAGCGAGGAATCATAAATGTTCATATTGGAAGCTTAATCTTGAATTCATTTCCGCTTTTCGGACTTCCAGTCACAATTGCCCCTTGTTTTGGTGGTCGTAGTTTGATCTCTACCTATAATGCATCTAAATCTTTCTCGTCGCAGAAAAAGAAAAACTATTGGAGTTGAAGATGCTTTTATTGCATTTTCGTTCCCTTTCTGAGTTTATGGGTTAAGGGGACGTTATACTCTGGCCGATGGCTACGGCACCGATTCTCCATTCGAAAAGTGCATTTCATTTTTCCAAGTTCACGCCCTCAATTTTTCACTTGAAAGCTTGATTTTCCACCTAACGGTTCCTTTCAATATCATGCTGCATTGACATATTTTCAGATTCTCGAATTGTTGTTAATAATGGTCCAATTTTCTTTGTTTCAGATGAGATACTCATGGGCCATACGTGCAATTCTAGTCATAGCAAATATCCACTTCACGATAGGTAAGTACCACCCAAATCTCAAAGATCATGCGAGAATTCCGATTTACCGTTTCCTTATTTTTTCCGAGCCGTTTGTTTTCTCCTACTTTCTTACGCCACCGCATAACGGTATCGGGTCTGTGGAGTCGGCGGGCTATCAGCCATAAATTATCCGTGTTAAACTGTGTGATCGATCACCTTCGATCGCTTTCGGACCAAGATTTATGTGCGTTGCGGCTGCCCCGATGTATCCGGAAACTGTTATTGCTGAATTCTCCGGACTGGGAGATTTTCCGGGGTTAGAGGGAAAACCGCGGAGATTGAGTTGTTTCAGGTGTGTGGGAGCCTCGAAAATGTGATAAATCGAAGTAATATGCGAAATATACTCGAAACTGTTGTTTAAGAACGCTCTTTTTCATAGTTCGTGTTTTTTTTTTGTCGAATTATGAAGAATGTGTGATTCTTCGTGAACTGCCACTCAAATTTTGAGGTAGTCATATAAAAATGAAGATTCAGAATCAGAAATGTTCTTGATGTTCTTAAAAATCTTCCCCCCATTAACATCAACACACTTTAGCAAGCGTTTGTACCAAATTTCGAGCTCCTTTCTCATTCTGACCTCCCCTCACTACCAGCAACTAACCAAACATCCCTCTCTGCAGGAAGGATAGCCTTTGAAAAGCTAACAGAATACGACTACAGAGGCACAACCTACTACACCGTCAAAAACCTCAGTCTCTACGAATGCCAAGGATGGTGCAGAGAAGAACCAGACTGCCAAGCGGCAGCTTTCAGTTTCGTCCTCAATCCCTTGATCCCGGTCCAAGAGACCCTGTGTCAACTCCAGAACGAAACTCAGGCCAACAACCCAACTGCCACGCCCCAGAGGGCCATCAACATGTACTACATGACTAAGTTGCAACTCAGGAGCGAGAACGTGTGTCTGAGACCTTGGTCTTTCGAGAGGGTGCCCAACAAGATGATCAGGGGGCTGGACAACGCGTTGATCTATACGTCGAGCAAGGAGACTTGTCTGGCTGCCTGTTTGAACGAGGTGAGTACGAAACTGTTGGTCATACAAGTGAAACTACTAAATGTTGATGTTGGTTTTGGCAAACACGTAATTCATCCCAACGCTGTCGCCAAAATGTGCTACACTCTCCTGAAGTTTTGAGGGATAGTTATAGGTTTATTATTTCTTTGTTATAGTCTCTTATCAAGTCTAAACGTCTTATTTTCATATCTTGAAACGTCGTTGAAATGAGTAGATCGAGTTGTTTGGTTTTACTCTGGAAACCTGAGAGCATTTTCATCGTAGCTTCAACAAAGCATTCGAGCAGCAAACCGATCCATGTAATGAGTATTTTCAAGAAGCCTGTCAAGCGTGATGAAACTGAAATATCAACAGATACGCCGGTGGACAAGAGACCAATTAAAGTTACCTTTGTACCGACAAAAGTGCGTCGATAAGATCTGAATCGAAGAGCAATCGGTTCTATTAGATGTCGAGTCGATCCAAGCGAAAGTAATGAGCTGGGATCAGATGTAAGAGACTGAATTTTTCAGTCGATATAGATTTATCAGGCTATTGAATTATGCACAGACGTATTTTGGATTGAAATTAGGAAGACTGTAGTTTGAATGGTTTGATGGACTGGTGGATTCATTGGTCCATTTTTCTGGGATACGAAAAATAAAGGTTTTCCAAGAATTAGAAAAAATATCAGCTTTTCCAACAGGATTGAGTTGCGAGTAGTATAATCACTTTGTTCTTGGCATCCATTAAATGTTCCTGATTGCATCATTTTCGACTCATTTCAACAAAATTCTTTCATGTTTGAATCTTTTCAAACTAATTTCTGTACCTAAACCGTGGTGCTAAATCTCCAGTCCACAATATCGGTGTTTCCGGTTATTCGTCGAGTTCTAACCTACTCGTATCGTAAATTATCCAACGGTTCCATTTCTGGACGATTCCTAATCCCATTTACGTCACCTACAGATTGCTGAATCGCCATTACGAGGAAAGGAATGGTTTCCTCAATTATAGCTAAACGTCTTACAGGGTCTTACATCTCGATCTCACCCACTTCGTGAGCGTGAGGCCAGCCAAATGTTTACAGTTTACGATTTCATTTGGATCCAAGAGAAGACGATTTAGAGAGTTCTTCGATTCGAAGATTTGCTTTTCGAAAATTGGATACGTTTTAAATTTTGTATTTTCTTTATTACAGCACCGCTTCACATGTAGATCTGTAGAATACAACTACGTGACTTTGCAATGTCAACTAAGCGATTCAGACAGAAGAACGACGGGTCAATTCGTCCAATTCGTTGATGCTCAAGGAGTGGATTACTTCGAGAATCTCTGTCTGAAAGGTAACGTCTTTCTCTAAACTCGAGTTATCTTCATCTTCTCGAAAAACCTTGCTCAAATTAGGGGTCAATGTCTCCAAATGCCTCTGGGGCTAATTGCAACATACTTTGCTACTTTTCTTGCACCTCCAAATTAACCTCTCAAATTCCAGCGAACCAAGGCTGCAAGAGCAACAGGGTCTTCCAGACCCCCAGGTTCGGAGTGGCAGACGACAAGGTGGCCCAGTACGCAGCGCTGCACTACTACACCGACAAAGAGCTGCAGGTCACCAGCGAGGCGGCTTGCCGATTGGCTTGCGAGATCGAGAACGAGTTCTTGTGCAGGTCCTTCTTGTACAAGGGACCTCCTCAGGGTACCCAGTACAACTGCCAGCTGTTCCATCTGGACCACAAGACCTTGCCCGACGGGCCTAGCACTTATCTGAACGCCGAGAGGCCTCTGATCGACAACGGACAGAGGATCGGGGAGTACTTTGAGAATGTTTGCGAGAGTAAGTGCTCGAATAAGAAAAGGACTTCAGATTTGCATGGATCACTTCTTGAACTGAGAAGTCTAACTGAAGTGCCATGAATTTTCTTCCAGAATCTGGACCTGGCCAATCGGGCTCACCATCAGACAACACGTTGCCAGTCGTCTTTGACGCCACCGAAGACCCAAACTTGAATAATCTGACCAAAAGTGACGTCAACTGCGACAAAACCGGCACTTGCTACGATGGTAAGTACGAAATGTGAAGAGGAAAACGAAGGTTTGATTCGATTTTCCTGTTTGCAGTATCTGTAAACTGCAAGGACACCAAAATCGCGGTTCAGGTAAGGACGAATAAGCCTTTCAATGGAAGGATCTACGCCTTGGGAAGATCGGAAACGTGCAACGTGGACGTCATCAACAGCGACCTCTTCAGGTTGGATCTGACAATGGGCGGACAAGACTGCAACACTCAATCTGTGGTGAGTTTCAGATCTTTGCGTTACATGAAAATTGCGCTTAGGTATAAGATCCCTGAGGATCGTAAGGATAACGACTCTGATGACGGAGACTGAGGCATAATTTCGTCAGGTGCTGGTAAATGAAAATGGGCGAGTGGCGCGACGTAGGATAAATTACGACCACTTAGGTTCGCCAGAGATGACCTCGATAAAGCAAAATGGAAAAGATGCCAACAACGTGTGTTTACGGAACCTGCGTTGAGCACGAAGCGCGATGCGGGAAATCCTGTGTTCCACTTTTCATCTCTTCTTCAATCTAACCGCTAACTTTGATGTTTGAAAACATTTTTTGCCGCATAAATTACCAAAGGATTAAAGCTTTATGGTTTAGGTTCGGATTTTTTTTTATTCCCGAATATGGCCGTTTTTACCAAAAGTATACTCGCAAAAAAGGAAAATGTATAAAAAAGATTACCTGGTATTGAAGGATCCCTTCCTCGAAACATAATTGTCATAAATGAAAAGGAAAATTTGCGGGGTGTGGGAAACAAATATTTGCTCAGATCTCTCTTCTTTATTTCATATATCTACGTTTGGGTCCCGTTTAGGACCTTCCTCGGAAATCTAAAAGCATGAATACATAATGTACAACAAATTTAATCATTGGAAGATCCGATGACCTACAGAAATTACTAAGGTGGCCAAGACGTTTTTCTCGTCATATCTACACCAATCAAGACTTTTTGGCATGGTGTTCAAAATACTTGTGGAAACAAACAGAATTACCTCCGTGAGCAACAGATAACACAATCGATCTAACAAACATTGATCGAACAGTAAAATCTCAATCAACAGACTTAAAAAATACGTCCTAAAAGTAGGGTTAATGATAGTTGCATAGAATACACAGAACATCTAATAAGAATAGAATACATTGAAACATATATTCTATGAATCTATGGTTAATCACAGAACACACATAAGAAGAAACCATAGATGCATTTTTGGTTAATGCAAAGAGAAAGTCACAGACGGACAGTTACATCTGCACTTTGGTATGGGAAAAATAGTTTGTGGCCTTAGGATTTGCAGAAATTCACTCTCACTGAAGTTCAACTGGGGTAACCAATCTCTGTCATCGAGCAATCGAGAAGGATATTGATTCATTTGAAATGGTAGTGAAACTTTTTGGAGTATTAGAATGATATCTTGAAAATGGTACTTGGATCAGATAACCACTACTATACTACGAAATGTCTTGCTTCCATTTCGAATTAATCAACAGCTTCCTTGACCTTGAATTTCTCGAACGCTCTTTATCTCATTCGGAGACACGTGAAGTTCAGTTCCAATCGGCCAAGAATCCTACAAAACGAATGGTACATAGAATGCAGAATAAGCAATAAGATAGATCGTTATCTTTGTCAGCGTGCATGTGTTCATGTCATCCAGTTGCGTGTATACGTCTAGATGAAGAACGACAACAGTTCCCGACTTTCTTGCTTCGCTCTAGCTGATATGCAAATACGCAAACCAGTTCTTCGAAACCATAAATAAATACCTATTAGGTACCAACTATTGGCACTATTGCTACTTGTGGATTTGACTCCGATTTCGAAGAAAGGATTTGGCTTTCATCGTTAGCTAATGATAATATAGTCGCTCTGGGTATCTTGGGTTTAATTGTAGTAGGACTTCGTCCACCTCTCTTCGAATTTATTCACTTCTGGACACTGCAATATGTTATATCCTGGGGTACTGCAAGGGTACCTGAAGTTCTAAACCAAAATAAGAAGACCATCTTCACGTAGAAGTCCATCTTCTCTTCTGTGACTCTGACCATAAACGCGTCTTTATTCAACTCGGATTGGTTGTAACTTTGTGGTTTTTTCGCAGATTGGCGTGTACAGCAACACGGTCGTTCTGCAGCACCACAGCGTCGTGATGACCAAGGCCGATAAGATCTACAAGGTGAAATGCACCTACGACATGTCCTCGAAGAACATCACCTTCGGAATGATGCCAATTAGGTGCGTAACACTTTTAATCCCGACAAGTCTTCCATATTGAATAGCTTCGCTAACACCGGACTTCGTTACAGAGATCCGGAGATGATCAGCATCACTTCTGCACCCGAAGCACCACCACCGAGGATCCGCATCTTGGACAGCAGGTCCAGAGAGGTGGAAACTGTGCGTATCGGAGATAAGCTCACTTTCAGGATCGAGATCCCAGAAGACAGTAAGTTAGAACTGTTAGAAGTAATCTGGCGTTTTCCAGTCATCTTTCTTGTAGGAATATTGAATTCTTCAACGATTTCAGGAAAAATGTGTTATTTCTATGCTTCAAATGAAATTCTTAATTTTTCGCAGCACCATACGGCATTTTCGCGAGAAGCTGCATCGCCATGGCCAAAGACGCCAAGAGTACTTTCCAGATCATCGACGACGAAGGATGTCCAGTGGATCCGACCATTTTCCCCGCTTTCACTCCCGATGGAAACGCTCTGCAATCTGTGTACGAGGCCTTCAGGTTCACAGAATCTTACGGTGTCATCTTTCAGTGCAACGTCAAATATTGTCTGGGGCCGTGCGAACCAGTGAGTTTATTTTGATCCTCAATCTGACAACCACAGAATATAGATAAACCTTTGGATGATTACCAAACTCACCTGCATGAATAATAGCTATCATAATATGCTCATTGATTGAATAATCTACTATTCTTTCATTCCAGGCTGTTTGCGAATGGGGCCGAGACTCTATCGAATCTTGGGGCAGGAAGAAGAGATCGGTGAACAACATCACGGAAGAAGAAAAAGAAGAGGACATGACCCTGAGTCAAGAAATCCTAGTTTTAGACCTGGGTGACCAGAAACAATCTGAATTCTTGAAGAGTGAATTGAACAGTGCGGACTTCGGAAGAGGTGAGCGTTACCATCCATAAACATTCAATAAAATAACAAATATCAATCTTTCAGACAAAACAGTGACCATAATGGAGCCGTGTCCGACCAAAACCTCGGTGCTGGCCCTAGGGGTGACCTGCGCCCTCCTTGTCCTGCTGTACATCAGCACGTTGTTCGCTTACTACATGAAGAAGTGGCTGAACCCAGGCAAGCACATCCCTTGAACCACAGTTTCGAATTCAGAGACATTTCGTGCTCAAACGACTGCAGTATCGATTCGCGCCGGTCCGTGTCGCGAAAATCGCGCGAGTTCGGGTCTGGAGGATCGGAAGGACATGCGTTGCTACGCGCAACAACAGCAATTATAGAAGAATTTTTGTCTTCCTTCGGGGGTGGTGGTTTCTACGGTGGCGGTTCTGCTTCAAACCTCTGTCATAGGTCCTTCTATATCGCCTCTTTCACCGTTTCAAGAATGTCCAAAGAAACGTACTTTTGGTTTCTTTAAAGATTTATTTTTGTAATGGTGAAATTCGCCTTCTTAATCAATGAAAAGTCTGTCTATTTAAGTTATTTATTTTATACCATTGTATATACAAAATCGATATAATTTTAGTGTAATGTTTTTTATGATTATGTATGAAACAATAAAGTTCTGCTGAGTATTTCTGCGTCAATTCTTAACCCCCTTCAAACATTTGAAAAATCTAAATCGCAATAATTACTTATCCGAACGATGTAATAATATTAAAAATTCATTCAAATTATCACAAGAATTGAATTGAATTCGCTAATAATGACGGTAGCACCACCGATTGGTTTGCAGGGAATTTTTTGCATTGCTGGAGGGCGATACCTAATGCCTCTAACCGTAGTTCTCAATAACGCCGTAAGATAACACTTTCATTCTGTTGATATGGTTTTCATATTCTATGACTCTGAAACATAGGTTATAAATATTATAATATTCTATGACTCGTTAGTGAAAGAATATTCTATGGCTCATAGGTGAATGAAGTTCTGTGCACTGCATTTAAGTTAGGTTAGTTCGTAAAAAAAGTACAAAAAATAAATATTTTAATTTCTCAAGAACATATATATTCAATACTGCTTCGAAATGGAAGACGATGAAGTCAAGGAGTATTTTTGCAACATCATGAAGACGGACGACGATATATCAGTTGGTGTGGCCGCTATAAAAACTCTAATGGAAATCATAAGAAAAACGGATACTCAAACTGTTCAAGGACTTGACGAAAACCTCAAACAAGCTATTAGAATAATGAAAGGCCTAGACTACCCCGTCGCGACGATAAATTCAGGATGCGAACTGTTCCGAAGATTCATAACTTTGGCCAGGCTAGATACAGACACTTTCGAAGAGTGCAGACAGATATTACTGGTTAGAGGCAACATGTACATGGAAAAACTTAATCAATCTAGGGGTAAAATCGTGAAATTCACCCGAGATTTCATCAGAGACGGTAACAAAATCTTCACCCACTCAAGATCGAGGGTAGTATTGCAAGCTTTCAAAGATGCACACGAGAGAGAAATAGAATTTGAAGTATTCGTCACGATTTCTGAACCCGACAAAGCCGGTCTGAGAATGTGCAAAGAACTGGAGGAAGCAGGTATAACTTGCACCCCGGTTTTGGATTCTGCAGTAGCTTACGTTATGGAACAAGTAGATTTTGTGATGGTTGGGGCCGAGTGCGTGGCAGAGAGCGGGGGAATTGTTAATAAAGTCGGAACATTCCCAATGGCCATATGTGCCAAAGAACTCAAGAAGAAATTTCTGGTTTTGGCCGAAAGCTTCAAATTTTCGAGGATATTTCCGTTGAACAACCGAACGATCCCTTTGGAGTACAAATACATCAATCCTGAACTCATAACGGACATGAAGAGGATGCATCCTTTGGTCGATTACACACCTCCTGGTTATATCAATTTAGTGTTTACGGATCTGGGAATTTTGACCACGACTGGTGTCAGTGACGAACTCATTAGACTTTATCTTTAATTTTACCGAAACTGTCCGAGGGCTTGCTAGGCCTCAACGTATTACATTCATTTGTTTTGTTACTGTGGTTTTGATCAAAATTTAATGAATATTGAGAATATACTGTTTATACTTTGATGTGTTGTGCTTTATTATAAAAATAATGGATGTAGTTTAAAATCTCCATGACTTCTTCAAAAATTGATTTATGTAGTGGATCTTGCTTTGCCTCTCGAAGGATGAACTTTCAAACCGATTCTTTCCATATCGAATTTGTTACAAGATTCCATCGAAGTTTCGGACTGGAAATTGTCATTTTTGAAGCAAACCTCATAACCGTCCCTGTTTCTACACCATTTATCATTTTTCAAATTGATTCTCTCAAACCTATCTTTTTCTTTCCTGTCAGACCGATGAATTTTTTCGAAATTTCGTTCGTCCAGATGATTCTTGCGTCTCATCGTATCGAAGTCTCGAAATTTCTTTCTCAGCAAAGACAAGCATTTCTGAAAGTTGTATTCCGGAAAAAGATTCGAGCATTGCGATTTTTCAGGGTGAAAATTTGTGTTTGCTTCCTCGAAATCTGCGAAAACATTTTTAACCACGGATCTTTTTCCGTACATTTTTTGACTGACTGTTACACAACTACAACACGATGAAAAACTATAGGTGTGTTCAGAAGCGACATATACAGTGTGTTCTGTCTCTATTCTTTCGTTTCTCAAGGAATTCATAGCTTTCGTTAAAGGATCCTGATTTTCCTCCATTTCAATATGTGTGTTCGTATAGAGAGAACTTATAAGATCTTCCGACGCATAGAAAGATCTTATAGGAGATTTTAAAGTAACAACGTCTTTTTGCGAATCTTTTTTTACGGCTCGATCAAAGTTAACTTCAAGAAAAGACTTGCTGTGTCTCATATCTTGTTGATCTCTCATTTTCATCCCAAAAGTTGATTCGATAAGTTTGGGACGATCTTCCAACATTGAAATCGCCTCTTCGATACCTTTTTTACCGGAGAAATCTTTAGTTATCGAATTTATAGTTCGTAGCACGTTCTCCACAGCTAAAATGCTTCGTTCTATTAAATCTGTTGGGAACACAGATAATTCTGGTTTATTGTCGTCTGCAATTTCTTTTATTCTGTGTGCAGGGTCTGTTCCTCCCGTTTTTTTCTCTTCTATGATTTCTTCAACGTTAGTTTTTGAATTTTCTCTTGTGGTAATTTCTTGTGTGCGTTGTTCCTCTGTTTCTTTATCGGTATGTTGAGATATGGTGAAGTTCCCTCTTTTTAAATAGCTGTAGAACCTTTTTCTTTCCGGTTTTTCTTTTTTTGCAGTTCCACTTTCTTCGTTCTCTGGATTATTTTCAATTTCCGATGGTATTCTTTTTCCCGATTCATAAGCGTCATGAAATGGATCCGATGAATCGAAATATACGTTGTTATACGAGGTGGAATCGTAAATGTAGGTAGCATTGCTTCTTGGTGTTTTTTCAACAACAATTTTGTCATTCACATCTTGTTTTGGAGGAACTACGATTTTTTGCATGTCCGATATTGAAAGATGAAAATCGACATCTTTACCGAAATTCAAACTTTCCGCGAACTTTAAATCTCTGGCTAAAGAATCGCTTTTGGCGCTGGGTGCAGAGGTGGGTTTTTTTAGTGAAGATTTCTTCGAGATTGGTGGTTTTTTCGACTGGATTCTCTTGTCGTTTTTGCATTTTTGTTTTAGGTTTGTGAAACTGGCCATCTTGATGCCGTTTTGTATGCATCTCTTTATTTTTTCGTGGTCTGCCTTTTCTATCTCTCTCAATTTTTGAATGCTTTTCGGAATTTTTCTCTGTTTCATTCCTAAAGTGTCCAAATTACCCAGCATATCTTCCAAAATGTGTTTCAATTTGCGCTCATTCGGTGCCTTAGTGGATACTTTGGCTGTCTCACAAATAGCTTTGGCTTTAGTTTTGTGACCGCGAATTTTTTTCTCGACGTCTTCCAATTTGCTCATTTCGTCTTCAATTTTTTTGTTCAGGTTCGTACCGGAAGCGGAGACGTTCACTTCGAAATTTATGCCGGAACCGTTTAAATTTCGTCTCCGTTTGGTTCCTGAAGGGCATTCTTGAGACACCGATCTGGGCACTTTTTTCTTGATCTGATGCGTCCCATTTCTCGATTTGCTCCTGTTCATGCTCTACCGCAATCCAAAATGTTCCATATTTGAACTAACTGAGAAATTTTGGGGGATATTCAATGTAATTTAGGAATTTTCATACTTCAATCGAATGACTTCTTGTCAAATTTGACGTCTTTTATGACGATGCAAGAATTCTCGATTTTGCGAAATTTTTCCTTCCCAACCAGAAACAAAATATATCGAGATTTCTGAGGAAAAAATCAAATGAACATCATAATTAGAAGAAACAACAACCCAAACATCTTAAGTTAACACAGTTAATAGAAAATACACAGTGCGTGTTTTGAAATTACGGTTCAAAAGAAACAGTTATTCATATTATGTGATATTTCAATTAGTATGCACATTCTCTATATGGGACCTTATTCAATCTCATCTCTTCTATATTCCAAGATGAAATCGTTTATTTTTCTGGTATTCCTTTCGGTGTTGCCATTTTCTTTTGAAAGTTTCAATGCGACAAATAAAAATGAAAAGATTTTATCGAGAAAAAGGCGTTATCTGGTTTTCCCAGAGGGCAGTTCTCTACAATTAGGTGAGTTTTCATTAGAAGTTGTTCAATGATAGAAACGCTATTATCTTTACAGTTTATTGTTTAACAATGCCATCATTGGGAATGGGACGGATTTTCACAATAGGATCCACTGCCGCTATGGCTTGGATTCTACCACACGAACCCATGGTGTTCCTCGATAAGAAAAATAAAAAACACAAAGACCATCAAGTCGACGCGAAATTACCAGAGTTAGAAGAAACCCCAGATTTTGAATACCATGGCGAAATTTACGAAACTGAAAACCATAATCATTATCCAGAATATAGTAGTCTAGGCCTTGACTCTCCAGGAATAGACGAGATGAAGGAGAAATATTACAATTTTGAGAATTACGAAAGAAGGTAAGTGAATTAATTCTGAGGAGAAAGCGAAATAAAATTATTCTCTTAATTTCTATACCCGCGTCATGAGGAGAAAATTATTCTATGGTTTGAAGCATAAGTTTCAGAAGAATTTTTCTATGAATTTAAGTGCATACCATAGAACAAATCTTACTCTACTATTCAAACCATAGAACAATTCGTTATCTATATATGGCTCAAACCATAGAATAATTATCATTGTCAGTTCCTCTATGGTTTGCACCACAGATAGTAAATGAGTTTTCTATGGTTGAAATCATAGAAGAGTTTATCTTTGGTTAAACCATAGAAAAATATTGAAGAGCTTTGATGCCAACCAATTTCTACTGATAAATTAAATATTAAAATAAATAAATTAAATATTAAATTTTGGTTTGTTTTGAAGACCCCAAACCAGCGATTATCCAAGGCGGAGGTATCAGACCTTTGAACAGCACTTGGTTGAACCAGAACATTGGCATATTTACCGTAGAACCAGGAGAAGTTTGTATGGGAAATTAGAAAAGTTGCTCAATGCGTAGGTTTTTTTTGTATGTCTTTATGTATAACTGTATGATACTTTCAATTTTAGATTGAGTAAAGACGGCCGAGGGTGCATATTGAAGCTTATATGTGAGGTCAGCCAATTCACAGATCGTAAAGGAAGTTTTATGGAAGAAATTGTTAAAGTTATATTCAGGTAGGTTTATTGAATTTCCTTTTTTATGTCTGCATGAAACAATATCTTCTCTTTCAGGATAAAAACGCATAAGAACATGGCCAATGAAGATATGTATGATGTTGCAGCCAACAGGAAGCATAATTGTAATGAAAGATACTCAAGTTGTCCATATAGTTTAATGAGAAAATAAAATTAATTATGAGAGTCTTATTCTTATAGCATTTATTTAATACGAGATATCAGAATTATTTTATTACAAATCAGAGATATTAACATAATCAATTCAATATCACAAATTAACGAGTGTTTATTGTTAATCTTATTGATAGTATAGTTCGATGTTCATCCCGTCGTGAATTTCATCTATATAACGCTAAGGAAAACTGTTGTTTTCATGATAATACAACAAAATAACTGAAGTCATTTAGTATTCATTCTCTGAAAAGGATACAGTCCTGTAATTGAATATGGTCTTTGAATGTTGTGTACCACTTTTTCAGAACGATTTTGTCCCATCTCGTTCCAGTTTGGGCTGCGATTAATTTTTTTAAATCCCCGACTGTATCATCTGGATTGCATTTTACTCTAACCTTCTTTCCAAGCCTGTCATTACAAGTTATTTCAAGCATTATGAATTTTCTGAAAATAAATAACTCAGTCCTCCAAGTTTTACACTAGCGAATTAAATAATCACAAAGAACGTAAATAATAATCGAAAATTTTTGTTTGATTTTTTTTTATCGAAGGGGTTGGGGTTAATGTGTGATCCACAGAAGTTCTGCGATATATTTTTGCGACTACTTTTTTTCTTTGATTATTATTCCACAGAATTCTCTAACACCTGAATGCGTCAAATGGAAGAATATTTGAATTGGTAAGTTGAAATTCCAATTATTCATGACAAATTTCATATTAATTATTGGATGCACTTGTCTGGGGAACAAAATATCTCGCAATCTGTTTCAGCTGGTTATTTTGATAAAAGACTAGGCTGTTGTGCGCCGACTTACGTATATTTAATTCTTTGGTTGTAGTTCAAAATTGAGAGGATAAATTTTTGACGTTAGCGTTCAAAGTGGCGAAAAGTGACTGCGTGGAGCTTACTCTCAATTATTCACATAGCACTTTTCAAAATGAATATTCCTATATCACAAGAATACACATCTAAAGCTGAGGATATAGCTGATCAAGTGAGTAAAGTGAATTTCTTTCGATTCGTAAATTTAGGAATTAATTGCTTCATGATATAGAATTTTAACTTGGAATCGTTAATCGAACATTTAATCCTTTCTTGTGTTATTATTTATCAGTTTGGCACGTATCTCAGATTCGCTATCTATAACTTCGAAAAACATGCAATAATCGTGACAATTTAGATGCTTAAATCTTGCAAATTAATTGTTATATTCTCTGTCATATCTTTAACCATATGTGAGGCAATTTTAACCATTTTCAGGTCACTAGAAAGCTGAAACATGTACTCCCAACAGCTGCCAGACTATGTCTTATATCAACGTTTCTCGAAGATGGTATTCGGATGTGGGTACAATGGTCGGAGCAGAGAGAGTACATGAATATGTCATGGGGATGTGGATACTTCCTAGCCACTGTATTTGTGTTAGTCAACCTGTTAGGACAACTTGGGGGTTGTGCTATGGTTGTGTTTCAATTCAAAGTGACCATTGCTTGTGGAGTACTGTTTTTCATAGTCCTTTTACAGGTGAGTTTTATGAATAATGAATGTGGAATGATTTCAAAATGGTCCTATGAATATGGTAATTTCATGTGATGTAAATTCATTTCAGACTATTGCATATAGCATTCTGTGGGACTTACAGTTCCTATTGAGAAATTTAGCCCTTATTGGAGCTCTCTTGCTGGTTGTAGCTGAAAGTAGAGGAGAGGCAAAGAGTTTATTTGCAGGTGTTCCTTCTTTGGGTGAAAATAAACCAAAGAATTACCTTCAACTTGGAGGAAGAATACTTTTAGCCTTTATGTTCATTACTTTGATTAGGTTTGAATTTTCCTTTCTGCAAGTAAGTATTATGAGTTTTCAGAGCTTCTGGAACTAATTTAACCTTTAATTCGTATTTTTAGATTATGTTGGATCTTTTGGGATCTATATTGATGGTTTTAGTAACTGTAGGTTATAAAACTAAATTATCTGCCCTAATTTTGGTGATTCTTCTTTCAACGTTGAATATCTACCACAACGCATGGTGGAACATTCCGGACTATAAACCCCTCAGAGATTTCCTCAAGTATGATTTCTTCCAGGTGAGTTGTATACAACAATTTTATGGTTTCACCCAAGGTGAAAAAAAAATGTTCTTGAAAAACTGGCGACTTTTTTTCAGACGTTGAGTGTAATCGGGGGGTTGCTGATGATAGTGTACCTCGGTCCAGGTGGTGTATCTATGGATGATTACAAGAAAAGGTGGTGAAGGACATCGTTTTTAATCACTTCATAGTGCTCTTTCCATTTCGTGACTGACTTTACGTATCGACATTGTACAGATCCTTTTTACCCAATATCAATTTTTAGTGTTCCGCATCCTGATAGTGATCAAATATGTTCTTTCGAAGAGATAGCACCACAGAAAAAATAATACTTTATTATTTTGTCGACTGTTTGATTCTATCTGAATATGAAAATGGGAGAGTGATTGTAAATAATTATATTAAGCTTAAAAGGAATTTTTTTGAATGTCTTTCTACATGACCTTGGATAGTTGATGAAGCGGTCATTAATTACACGCTCAAATTTGAGTTTTGTTACAGATTTAATATTGGTTGAGTTGTAAATTAATAATATATTTTTACATATCCATACGGAGTTTTAATCTTATCCCTCCCATATTCCCCAATTGAAATTAGTAGATGCTGATTCTTGGGATTATGAATTGGGCCAGTCATTTAAATGGTAAGAGTTTATCTATGATCTCCCATAGATGAAAGAAATTATTCTATGCTCTCGCATAGATATTGTTCTATGGTTTGAATCATAGATAGACGAAGCCTTCGACATTTTTTCCGAATATTCAACTTTTCAACGAATTGCGCACAAAATTCGTACGAGGAAATCATTAGATTCATTTTTCTTTTAGGCAAGGAATTTATGTTTGAAAACAAAGGATTCAAACAAAACAATCGTTCCATTCCAAATATCTTTCATGAAACATATGCTACTGTAAAAATATATTTATATAACATTCAACAAGTGATCAAAAACATAATAGGTTTCCACGAAAGTATAGATAATTAATTTAATTTTAGCATGCATCAAGACTCAATCACCAACAATTTTGGCTTTCAAACCAAACCAAAAAGTCTCGCTCTTCTTATAATTCCTCGAATTGTCCAATTTTCTGCACAACACATGCACTTTATTCATGTTCTTCCTTTCCCCATTCCTAACAATATAATTCATCTTTCTCACAAAACTCACTTGATCATCGTTCAATGCGTAATTAACAAACTTCCCAAATCTCTCAAACCTGTATTGACCCACGTATTCAAGAGTTTGAAGCCATTTCTCCCACATTTCTTGTTCCATTCCCAAAAAGGCCCTCACCATGTCAAGCATCTTTATGTTGATTTTAGAGGAGCCTTGCTTGTCTTGTGCATTCACCACCATCTCACAAATAGTCCCCATTTGACCTCCACATTGATTGCAAATCTTTCCCGGAACTCTGGACATATAGGAGCAATCCACACAGCTCCTTTTAATGAACAGATTGATCACTTTGTATTTGATCAATACGCAATGAATTAAGACTCCGTTTGGGAGGCTGTTGGTGCCTCCTAAATAATACTCCGGTCCCCAATCGTCTTCTGTTAAGAGTCGGACAGTTTGGAACTCACTTTGAGGTTTATAATCAGCTAATTCGACCAAAGTGAAAGCAGTTGATTTACAGTAGGTCCTTTGTACAATCACATTCCTCACGTTTACCAAAGCTCCAGGTATCAAACCTAAGGGAGTCAGCATCCTTTCCCAGTTGTTCAAGTAGACAGCCAACGTTTTCACTTTGTCGACTTGAAAGTCCAAAATGTGGGTTTTCTCACCGATTGTTCCAAAAACAGTTGGAATATTGGAGCTCATAGTTCTCGAACTGATATTCGGTGTAAATTTCCTGTATTTTAAGATTGCTTGAAAACTCACTAAACCTTGAGTTCCCAATATTTCTGGAAGGGTTTTAGAGTCCAAAAAAGGTAAGTTTTGTGGTTGGTGATATTCATCGTTCAAAGTTAAATCGGCAAAATTGGCTTGTCTCAAAATCAATTGCGGTAGGTTTGGATTGGCTCGAATATACTCATAGTCTCGTGTTGTGGCTAAATGTTCAGTAAAAGTCAAAGTGTAATAATGGGACACTTCTAAAAAGGCCCAATTTTGAATTAATCTCACAGGTAAACAAAGAAAGCACCTCTCAATATCTTCCTTATAATGCCTAAGGTGTTTTATCTCAATCCAAAAATGATACCCTTTTTCATGGGTATACGTAACATTACTTTTATTCAATAAAAGAAAAGTCATCTTATATTTCAACTTCTGAACTTCAATCTCCCTTTTTCTTTTGAATTCTAACACGTGAATATCCTTAAAATTTACAAGTAAATACTCTAAATTGACCTTAGTATTTGGATTGAATATCTCGGAAAGAATACAGTACTTTTCAAAGTAAACCGTTTTATCCAAGATCTCTCTCAAATCATCAAAAAAATTCTTAAAAATTATACAACCAGTGGTAGATTCTGCATCTTTCAAGCATATTGTGCCGCTTTTGGGGTGCACAAAAAGTTCTCCGATCAATATTTCATGTTCGAGATTCCAGTGAGTGCCGAAGCTCCAGTATGGAAACTCCGTATAGAAATTTCCATGCACTTGCACCTGTTTCAGCTGTGATATTGTCAATAAAATTATTTTAGGAAGCTGGTTGATATGACAATCTGGCACATCGTAATGTGTGAACACTTTTGGTTGAAGAATTTTCTCTGTGTATATCTGGATGAATTTAAGAATTATTTCATGAGGAACTTTATTTTGAACAGATTCAAACATCTTTGTTAGTATCATCAAATCACCGCAACCCAGCCTGTATTTCGAGATCGCTCTGAGTGTGTCATTTGTATGTTGCAAATTTGTGCTTTTCAAGGCCCTAGGATACTTTTTATGGCACAAAGACAGTATACGTTCATCGATGATATATTCAGATGTGAAATGGTTATTAACTTGATCTATACAAAATGTTGTTCCTACTTTAGGAAGCTGGAGTCTGTAATAAGCGCAAGAAAGACCTGCATTAATGATAAAAATCGTTGAGTTATTCTTGCACTTGAAATACATTAGGTTTTCATTTGTGTATGTTACCTCTAGCTGCAAAACGATTTTTTAGAGATGGTTTGAAATCAAAGTCGATTTGCTCAACCTACCGTACCCAAGTCCATTTCTGATAATTGATATTTTCGTAAGTCTTGGGATTATCAATTTCGAATTTTGATTGTTTTTGAATCAAATCAGAAGCAACAGACACGCTCATAGAGTTTCATTTCATAGATAAAAGCATAGACTATAGTATTTATCTTTCATCATTGATCAGTTGTTCTGTGGTTCCACTGATCTCTCTTCACTCTCTCTTTCAATTTCGAGGTTCGAATCCAAGGAAGCGGTACGCCCCCTAGCGTAAACGAATGAACTAACGCAAGCACACTAATTGATGAAAATAGGTTTTTTTGATTCACAAAGGAATAGAGGATCAAGGGCGGTCATAAGGGGGGGGCCATGGGGGCTATGGTCCCCCCAAAGGTGGCGATGCACTTAGAATTAATTCTGGAATACTAGATACTATTGTGACACCTTATGTAATTGTACAGAATGGCCCCCCCAGAATCAAGATATATGACCGCCCTTGTAGAGGATCAATCTATATGCAAAAAAATCAGCATCTGTATAAATCAATTTTTCTGGGAAATACAGCAGATTCGTAATCTAAAAAAAATTTGGACCTCCGCGAAAAAAATCAGAAAATCTAAACTGTACGACTTTGATGGATGAAAATTGATTTTTTCGATTCACAAAGGATAAAATCTATAATATGCAAAATATCAGCATATGTATAAATAAATTTTTCTGGGGAATAAGGCAGTCCAAAAATTTTTTTTTCTGTGACTTCGTCAAATAAATCAAGACTATTTTTCTTTTGTATATTTCACGATATAAACAATTTTTACAATGTTATAAAATATGTACATTTTAATACAATAATAAAAAGATGAATCAGTCGAATAAATAAAAAATTCTTACTTAACATAAATGAAACTATGAATGATACATTTCAAGAGACCATTTTACCAAATATTATTATATGATAAATTGAGAAGGAGAAGAGGTGTATTATCGTTATTTATTTTTCAACAATTAAATGGTTCATGGTACTTTGTCATAATTCACCAAATATTCTGAATACAGATTCAAAATTAATTCATAGAATTGAAAATATTGAATGCATTTTCGAGTGTGGATTAAATGGATTTCTAATTCGAAAAACACCTGAAAAAAATACACCTTGTGATGAGCATTCTTATTTATCACAATTGCACCTATCACATAAAATTGCTAATATGTAATATTTACTGTAATTTAATACCTAGAAAAATATTATCAAATAAAGAAATCAAATTTGTAAATAAGAGAATACAACCAAGATCAGTTGCGTGAGCTTCCATTCCCACTTAAATACAGAATCATTTTTCATTCAAATGAATGGAATACTGATTTTATTCTAAAAGAACTACAGTTGCTTGAGAAATTAACAAGTAGCAATAAATTTTTATCACAGGCATATACAAATTAGCTGATACAAATGCTCACGGCCAGTTGTACCAACACATTATGAATCACTTGGGGCACGTTCTTTCGAACGAAGAAGTGGGGGCAATTGAGATGCGAGATTTTGGTTGTTTCACAAATAATCTCAGCTGCTGAGACATGTAGGACATAAGATGTAAACATAAAATCTGGTATATGTGCTAAAAAAAAGTGCCGGTCCCTCTTCCAATTATCCCAATATAAAACAAGTGTTCAAAGTGTCAATTCTACCTTTTGAACATGTAATATTTGGTTATATAATGAAAAAATGATAACTGACATACCTGTCAATTTTTTTATGATCCTAGGCAAAGAATTACAATTTACTTGCCCCATATTCTATGATTGGCGCAACTGGTCATCAGTTGTAACTCGAGTCTTCTAAAAACAATAATCTATCTACCCCTCGAAGGTTAATTACACATGTTCTAGACAAATCGAATGAGTCTGTCATTCTATAGAATTTCTCCCCGACATGATCTTTTCCAGGGAATCGCATTCGGCCAGTTCCTCGCCGTTCTGTTGATACAGGCTGGACGAAAGGTTGGAATCGATGCTGTCGTAATATTCTCTCGTCCTGTTCCAGGTGAAAGTGTTTGCCGTTTGGAATTTATGACTAGAGCTGTCTGTTGTCGTGGTGGTGGTGGTGGAACGATGAGAAGAGTTTGGATCTAGGGAGTCTAGGTAGCCGACGCCTTCTTCAAATGAAGAGGGATTCCATCGATATGGAGATTTTTTTCGACCTGAATCGACCTAAAACAAGCAGTCGGAATATGGAGAAAACTCTATGATTTTCTACTGTAGAATTTGATCGAAGAATCCTTCAGACGATTTAAAGAAGTCTTGATAATAATTTCAAGCTGTCAAAAGTTGCTATCTTTATTAACAGTTCATTAATTCTGAAAATTCAATTTTACCTTCTTTTTGCTGCATCTGATGTTGATAGCATTTCTCAAGATTAATTTGACAAATGAAGAACCATAGAAAATTAATAGATAGGGGAAGTTTATGAATTGAACGTAGCCAATTCTCAGGTTTAGTAAATTTTTTGCATTTTTTATGCAATTTTGATAATGAAATCATCCCATTTTGAACAAACATTATTCAATCCATAATGAATGCAAAAAATCATTTTCCTATTCCAACAAATCAGTCACAACACACAGATGCACATGTTTGATGAATGATGATATTATACCTAAACACTTAAATGAATGATTCGAAGAGTATGAACAACACATCCAGATGTCAAAAACATGCTTGCTTACCTCCCCTTGGTAGCGCAGATACTCTTAACCGGAATTAAGTGAGAAATTGATTAAAAAAATTGTGTATTTTGATATTTGTCTGTGGAATTACAATAATTTAATGTTTTTGGAAGCTAACTCAAGCCTTGTTATGAACATTATCCAATGAAAAATTCAATTGTTATCAAGATGTCGGAAAAAATTTGCAAGATAATTTGAAGATAATTATTATTATAATAATTCCTTTATGCCCGTCAGCGGTTATCAGGAAATTTCCTGACCGTTGGTAGCCGCCTTTATAAATAAAAACCTATTCCATTCAAATTCATCATTTACAACAATTTAGAAGTAAGACATTAATATTGAAGTTCTATGACTCGGTTCGACATAGATTAAGCAGGAATATATAATAACATAAAGTTCTTATTCTATGTCTGTGACACAACATAGAGTTAGGATATTTTTTCATCTCTATGGTTTCCAAGAACATAGAATGTCAGATCTTGACATTTCTTCAATGCTTCCCATTTAAGTTCTCGCTCAAAATAACGGAGGTTAAAATAAATTTGTCAGAATTTGAACATTGTCAAATAATGTTCTACTTCCCTCTGTGAACGACGATGTTTTGTTCGTCCGTCCGTCCGTGAAGAAGATAACTATCGAACAGAAAAACCTTGAAATTGCGTTTTCATAACCTACTTGATATACATATTTATTTAATAATTCTCAGGCCACTACTTAATGTGACTTTGCTTCACGTCCATTATCTTTGTCGTTATTGAAAAATGATCTTGAATTAATGAATTTTGAAAATTTTACTCATGTATGAAAATTGAAATCAATAAAACAACAGCGAAAAAAACTCTCCAATCTCACCTGTGTGATAATCGGAAAGACCGGATCGAAAAAGTAGAGAAGAGAATGAAAAGAAAAAGAAAGAGGGAAAGATAAAAAACAAGCGGGCACTTACTGCACTGCCAAAAAACGGATGGCAACATTAAAACTACTCAGGCAACACACTTCTTTCTCTAAGACTGGTCACGTAGTTTGAAGAAGTTCCAAAATGAGGTGGATTTAGCCCGTACCTTGTCGACTGCAGCAGGTTCCTTCCCGCCCCACTTGGCGTTAGGCGCGCTAGATTTCCGCAAGGTGGCGCCCCTCCCGACGTTGCCGAAGCTGCCGCTCGCGTTCGACGACAGCCTCGACAGCGAATCGCTGCCGCGCAACTTGCTCGACAGGCTGTCTTTGGAGGTGACGAGCGAGCCGTTGCGCGATTTGGGAAGGGAGGAGCCGGCTGCTTTCGAGCCCTGCAGGCTGTTGGCCTCGCTCTTGGCGCCACCTCTCGGCGTGCAGACGGACGATTGTGCGCTGTGCGGTCTGTGCGGCGAATCGCCGCCGCTACGACTACGTGCCGACGACGAGGAGGAGTGCGATGATTTACCTCTGCCGGGGGGCTTGGGGGCCGTGTAGCTCTTCAGGGGGATCTTGCTGGGTTTGCGACGGGACGAGTCCGAGTTTTTCCTGCAAGAAGAATCAATGAAAGACGTGAAGACGGCGAGAAGTTTTGAGGACGTACTTGTTGCTCTCGGTCTGGTCGTGGGCGGACTCCGTGCTGCTGCTGTGGTCGATCTGCAGGGTCATCTGGATGGGACTCATGTTCTTCATGCTGGAAGAGAGGATCTCGCCCCGCGTGACGCCGGAAGAGTTGAAAGTCGAGGAAGGGATGACGTCGGGGCCGTCGTGAGACGTGCCCCTCTGCAGCTGCTCCAGGATTCGAACTTGGGCTCGCGTGCCCTCCAGTTGGATGCTCTTGTCTTCCAACTGACCGGAAAATCGCGTTTATTGGTAAATCGGAAGGTTTAGGAGGAAAATAATTCATCGACCTACCTGAAATTTCAGCTCTTCGTTTTCTTCTTTCACTTTCCCCAACTTATCGACCAAGTCTACTTCTAACCTGGTCGCGCTCTCCAATTGCTTCAGGAGGATCTGGAATTTTAGGTTAATTTGAGGCACCCTCTAATTTTGGATGAATGAAAGATTATAATAATAATAATAACGCAATTAACAAAACTGGAGGAATTCTGTTCCGAAACTCTCAAAATTAGGTGTCATGATTTATGAACGTTGTTTTCTCAAACGCAAATCTACCTACGAGGTGGACGTTGTTAGATAATTATCCACAGTTTGTCACTGAAATTTTAAGAATAAAAATGGTCGATATTCACCTCGTTCTGCACGGTGGAACTCAAAAGATGCTTCTGCAACACCGCAGGATTGCTTTCCGCCAATATGGCCGAGAACTTCCGACTGTCCGTCACCTTCACTTTGGGCAGGTCCGAGCCCAACACCTCGTCCAACTCGCACGCACCGACGTCGCGCGTCCCGGACGTCGACGCCTCGGCGGCGTCTTCGGCCGTCGCACTGGCTGTTCGACCGCCTTTACCGACGGCGACACTTTTAGTCACAACGAACTGCGCGTGCATGTCGCGAATGCGCGAGTTCACCTCGCCCCGTTCGTCCAGAACGGCTCGCAGCTGCTCCTCCAGGTCCTGCTTCGTGGCCAGCAGCTGCTCCATGTCTTCCTGCAGCCTGGAAGTCTGGATTCTGCTAGCCAAGATCTGCGATTTTCGAGAAAAAGTTAATGATACTGGATATCCTTCAATTTCACGCCGACAAGAAAACAACAGTGAATAACACAAAAACTACAAATGATAATAAAGTGCAATGAATGGCGAACAAAAAAACTCACTTCTGCCTCCATGTCGGCCGTGCGCTCCATCAGTAGGTCCCTCTCTCTCCTGATCTCCTCCACGTCTTCCCTGGACGACCTGAACACGGCATCGTGGACGTCTTCTTCGGGCGGGTTGTGTTGCTGCAGCTGATCCTGCAGAGCCTCGACTTCGTCCTTCAGCCGGGTCCCTTTACGGTGGATCAGGTCGAGGAGGCTCCACAGTTCGTCTTCCGTCTCTTCCGCGGCACCTGCTCACGTCAACGTCAATTACTTTCATATTAATTCGACCCGCGCGACAATAGATGTCGTCGCTTTTCGGGCGACCCTCGTAGAATACTGACCTGCGGAAGCGGTCTGCATGGCGGTGGAGGACGCGCTGTGCGTGTCCTTGCTGGAGGTCTCCGTGCTGAAGCCGGAATCGGGCACCGCGTCCGTCTTCTTCGCGCCCAGCTTCCTGCGAACCCTGACCCCGGGCACCCAGTCCGCCCTGGCCGGGCTGCCGCCTCCGCCGTGCAGCGCCGAGGGCATCGGGGCCGCCGACAGCTTCGTCCTGAGACTCGGGAAGGTCTCGATGACCAGGTCGCGGAACTCGAGCAAGGCGCCGACCTCATGCTGCAACTCTTGCAACGCGAGCAGCGACTTGGCCTGCTCATTTATCAGGTAATGAAAGGGGCCCGTCGGTTGACGTGGGCCCAGGCAGTCCAAGGCCCTACCCACCGGTTCTGTCTCCTACGGACGAAACAATGCGTTTTACACGATCATCGATACCATCGTTTCCACCTTATTTGGAAACGTTTCTCAAGATACTCAAACTTCGCCTAATACTCATTAAAGATGGCCGATTACATAAGAATAATTAAGGAATCTCATAATTAATAATATTTATTTTCCAATATTATACGAGCAAGTTTTTGTTATTCTTGAATACATAAAAACCTTCCATATCTCTTTGGCCATAGACACACTGAGACCATTTGAATTATTGTCATATATTCGATTCTATGAACTATACATCAAGCATGTCAAAAATTGAATTTGAGTTCGACACCCCTGCTCTACACGGTCTTGTGATCTTCATTTAAAAATTACGTAGTATGAGTTATTAACAGCTATTATGTGATAATAATGATAATATTCAAGAAAGTGTGTAGAAATAATATGAGACCAATATGTGTTCAAACCAAAAAACATAGCCTAAATGAATTTATTAGTTCGAATTCTTCGTCTTCCATTTCATTCTATGATCTCTACTCGATTCTGTGAAGTTTAATTCATCTTTAAACATATCGTCATACATATTTACAATCTGTGAACATCAATAGATTCTATTCATACCGCAATAAGAATGGTGAAATATTGTATCTTATTTAACATTCCTACTACATATTTATTTACTGTAAATGATCGTTTCATGAAAAAATTTTCAACTGAAACCGAACTGCAATATCGGTGGAATTCAGAATGATATAAAATCGGCATGTACGTAGGTACGTGAGTTCATGTAGCGTGAATTTATTTTGAAATCATTATATTATACTTCCGCTATCAAACATAGAATCGTAAAACTTCGTTGCAAAGTGTCTTCCTGAACAATTCAATTGAAATAATAAATTGGAAGGCCATTATTCCGTTGTTGGAATTGCATATGGCAGTTTAAATCTACAATTTCGAGAAAAAACTGTAATCAGTTCTAGTATCAGGGTTCCTCTATAGTCTATACATCTCAAAAAACCTTAGCTAAACATCGATTACGTAACCTCATTTTAGATCATAGAATTTGCGGAAAATGTCAACAACTTTATTATGACCTTCTATGAACCATCTCCTATGAATCTGTGCCTTCGAAAAGTATGAACAATTTTAGACGGAGCGAGTTTAGCGTTTAAATCATCTTTTGAAGCAGGACTGTCGCGTAGTTGTGAAGATAAGAACAATTAGAGAGAGATTAACAATTAACCGAAAATGTGAGTGAAGGTGATCAAGCCGGAACATTTTCAAGGAAACCTGGGCAGATAACTTGATTTTGACGAGCGAGAACAAAAAGAATCTCGAGAAACGCTCTCGAGGCATCCAAGCGGCAACGTCGACTTTATTTAGAAAAAAAATTGTTAGTATGAGTCACGGGTTGCGAGAATCGACGAAATAATTAGTCCCTATTGCTGGCGAAATTTCGTAAGGCTGAAGGAAATATCATTCACATTTTATGGTTGTTATGGTGGAACTAATTATCACCGAGTCAATCATTCGAAATCATTCCAATGGTATTTTATATCGAGGGTATTAGATTATTATTAAATATTTTTTTGCTTCGAGATCTCTTATCGGACTTCCTCACGTACGATCATTTCAAGGATTCGAATACCTGAACTATTGCTTTCCTCATTTATCGATTTACTATCTATGATGAAATAATGATTGTTCTCACTGGATCATTTGCTAAAATCCTTTTTTTCTCATTTCAATCTACATTTTAATGACAATTCGATAAAGAATGATGTATTCTATGATTTCATCATACAACTGTCATAAACACAGAAGTAGAGACTTATGTCTATGGTCTCATACTTATTCTTTATCTATGATCACTGTTATTTGTGACTCTATGCTTTCATCTGTCATACATCTCTGATTTTTTTGTTCAAATTTATTTTTTAACATTGAGTTTATTCAAACTCAACTGGTCACCTTTTCAGGTATAATTCGACTTCAGGGTTTCTATGCATCTATAATCCAATCTACCTTGCAAGTCAATGTATGTAAAAGAGAAAATTATTCATTTTATGGAGAAGCTACTGTTGCATTCGTCCAAGTTTTCGAAGAAATGCAAAAAAGGAGAAATCGAGAACGGAATACATATCGGATCTTTCTTAAAATGTTTCAGATCATGTCGAAACTGCGCATATCAATTATATGAAAGTTGCCAACCCATTAAGGGCGATATCGTTATTTCATGACCTCACCCAATGTATAAAGGCATAAATAATAAACTTGACCAATTTCCTTTTCCAGGGTTGCCATGTTGACATTATTACTCTATGGTCATGACCCTCCAATTGCCACTTAATTTTTTTAGTTTCGGAATTTTTCGCATTATTATTTCGATTACCATTTTTGGAATAATGTTATGATTAGTTTGGCTTTAGGTAATCTGCATGGTAAGTCTAATAAAGTATTCTCGAATAGTTTCTCTGACATACTGAATACTGTGTACTGTAATTCCTATGGTTGATTTCTCTGTGAGATACCAGGCTGTAATTAGTGCAAAATGTCAATATTGAGATTTAGTTTACGCCGCTACTGGGCGACATATGTCACGTGTAGATAATCTCTAGACTTTCTAAATATAGAAATCTATCGGTCGAACAATTGATTACACACGTGATTGGCGAAAAATACAACTTTGATATTTTCTGAAAATCTGCAACGCGTTCAGGCCGATTTTAGTATCGTTTTCGTCTATCAACGTTCAGGCAGATAGAACAAAACGAAGACATCAGTGAAAGTCGTCGACTCCGACCGAGGAGCTGATTTCACTCGGTTAAAATAATCCATTAAATAACAATTAATTGAAATTTCTAAACTGGACTGGATATCATACTTTGCGTTGAACATTTCTTCGGAATAATGAATGATCGGAGTTTAGAGATCATTTCATCGTTAGAGTCGATTCATAATGAAACGACATAATCGTTGATTCAATTGCAAAACAATGAAGGGGACGAATTAAATCCAGATATAACAATGGTGACCAGAGTCATTTGTTCGTACGAAATAAGTACCTGCATTCATAATTACTATCACATAATGTTGATAAGGAAAACTATTTCACGGAAATTAATTATTTTCTAGTACTAAAATGAATGATACGGTAGGTATACCAAATGTGGAATGATAAGTCTATGACAATCAATTTTTCAACAGTTGTGTAATCATAGACCTAACAGTATTACAAGTTCTATGGTTGTAATGCTCACGTGGGCACCCGCTTATTTTTCGATACTGATGTGTCAATAATCAATATCAAAACAAACCATCGAGATAAAATCAGTAACACTAGCACAAGTTGTATTGATGAACCTCTATGGTCAATATACCAAAGATCTATGATCCTGCATTTCTAGTTTCCCGAATATTTAAATGATATATCACAAATACGGATTTTTATTGATATTTTTGTGAGTGAAGATCAATTATAATAGACGGTTATGGGTTATTGGAAGAATAGTAGTTCTAAGAACCGCAAAATTCTGAAGGTTTCGGATTTTGATAGAAGCATAGAAGAACACATAGCCACAGAGTGCAGATTTGAGAAAGAGCGAAATTCAATTAATTGGAGTATGTACTTTAAACGATTTTTATCACGTTTGAAGAGAACATATAATTTTTCTATAAATTATGCGATATTCTAATTCTACAAGAGATATATTTTAGCTGTCTTTCAAAAAGTAAACTAACCACATTACACATCAACTCCTCTGTGGGCGCTCAGATCCTGGTGGACCATAGAGAAAAGAAGTAATCCAAAAATTGCACGTCACTATGGCACACACAGAAAATGTGAAAAAACTAATCATAATTTTCGAGAGAAAACCGAATTTCGCAGGATTGTTCATGGACGTAGCGCGAACCTCAACTCGACTGATGTACTCGCAACTCTGCTAACTGCACACGTTTTTCCGATTTATGCGGCGAAGCGGTGGCCAGTGACGTAGACGACGTCTTTGTTTCATTTCACAGCATCACGAAAATTAGTTATCCATCGTCAAATACAACGAAAAAGAAGCTCAACTCCAAATCGAATCAAAGAACGATAACTTTGCCAAAAGGCGCACTCATATAGACTACAGTGCTATAAGTTCTATGGGCGCTCTTTCCATAGAAATTTCAAGGTTAAGGCTTTTCGCATATTTTCTTGATCTGTGCACCTCAAAAAATTGATAGCTTTCATTTGATGTGATGTGACATATGTGATCATTTATTTATTTATAAGAGTTCTGCGTTCACTCTAATTAAACAAATGCAAATATGTACTTATCCTACATGTTCTCTGAATTGAATCAGTAGATCACAGAAAAACATAAATTATTCATCATTTGTCTTCTGGGACTGAATTTATTCAAAATTTCATTTTGTTGTCTTGAAGTTTAGGTGAGTTAAAACGAGGGATTCATAGTCGATGTAGCGAAGATAGCCGTGCCGTCTCCGTTGACCCAGTTAGTGGATATGGCAAAATTGGCAGGCAGTGTCAAGCGGCGGCGACCTGGCCGCGTCTGATGCACCCACTTTTTTATCATAATCAAGACACGCAGATAACCAGAAGACACGCATAGGTATCATGACAATGGTTCGTAGTGGATATTTCCACTTTTCGTTCATTATTTATTCCCAAAAAGTCAGAGAAGGCATCATATTGCCGTAGTCAGTAAATCAACGGTGTTTACAAAATACTGGAAATACGGCGTTGTCACATAGTATTTCATGGCTTATTATATGTTTGGAAACCATAGAATCCACTTCATAACCATAGATTCCACTTTGAAATGAAGCTCGTGAATATAACCACAGAAGAATGTATGGAACGTTCTATGGTTTGGATTTTTCATAGAAATAATAGCGTAATCATCTCTATTCACTAAATCCATCGAGATCAATTCTCAACTTTCCACGTAATGTTCGAGTTCAATGAGCGTAATGAATAGCGTTAGCTGTAAGACATCTTTTGTGACGCGATAGGTACCCGTATCACAGAACACAGGACCGATAAAAAATATCGCATATTAGAAGTCGAAGTGAACGACTAATTGTGGTTCTGTCGGTAGTCTCACACCTTTCTATGAAATAATGGGATAGGATAATTATATGGTAGCCAGTTGGAATCGGATCTAATCAACGCCTGTTCGGAACCGCCGCGGTGAACTTTCTTCGACGCTGTGGGTTATTCGGAAAATCGAACTTTCTTCGTTGCAACGATTAAATGCACTTAAGTGTCTGTAATCTACATACCTTCTAGATAGCATTCACTTTTCGCCACAATCGTAATCTGCAGCAATCCTTTACGTTTTTTCAAATTTGTTCTATTTTCCACTTGAATCTCGAAAATTAAGATCAATATGAAAAATCAATCGATACAGAATGGAGACGAAATACACGAGCAGTAATTTCGAAACGAATTGAGTTGCAACAGATTTTGTTGGAAAACATTATCTCAATATATGGTAACCTCAGTAAAGATCGATCGGAATAACATTCCTATAAAATTCGAGCCCGGATAGGTGAAAACGTAGAATTACCTAGACCTGAATGTTTTCGATTGAATGCTTCGTGAGCATTTCCACAATGCGCGTTTGTCTGTCCGTAATTATGTATTTCAAAATGGCAGGAAACGGATGTAGACTCAATTTCATTGTAAAATTTCGAGCAGACAAAATTGTGTGAATAAACCTAGCTCCCCGATCGGCCCACGAATCATCGTGATACACAAATTCATTCATGTCTCATTCGATAATGAATCGAATATTCTCTTAGAAACAGCATCCCGGTCTGTAATTTCTTGAAAAAAAAAGTCGTTAACTGCACCTGCCATTAATTATGCTCTATTTAAACTAACCGGTTTGAATTAATCGCTAATACATATTTGGAACATATCGTTTCTCTTGTCAAATGCATTCTATGGACCAATATAAACAAACTACAAACACGTCTGTGACACATATCATAGAGACCCTCCATGTCTGATGTGTCACTGATCAACTTCGGAATTTATATCGAGAAATAAAGCACTAAGCACGTAAATATGAATTGTTTCGGTACATATTCAATAAAATAATGTTCTTCCTTCAGTAAAAACACTGATTATAAAAATGTTGTAAGACACAGCTTTCCAGATTTTTCAATTCCATGTGCGTTAAACCACAGAATACCTAACTACACAGAAGCGTCACTTAGCGTCGGCACTTTGATCTTCATGGGGCAAATTTTCGTGACCTTCATTCTCTGCTAGGTAGTACATATGTCACTTTTGAGTGATCCAGCGGGAAGTTTTAATTTCATTTTGACATATGTACTACCTAGCATGGCACAAGCGTCATCAAATTAAGTTTTGGCGGGAAGGCGGAATGACGCTTCTGTGTAGCTAGGTATTCTGTGGTTAAACATTGAAATCACAGAATTCCAGTTCGACTTCAATATCTGTGGTTATAACTCCATATTTATTTATCATTTCCGGATAGGAAAATAAGGTGTATAATTTTTAGAGCATGAAAACATATTCGTCGAGCAGTGGAATCGGTACTATCCAAAGTGGGATAAATGAAATACATATCGAGCGTGCAGCAGGTATGGCCCCGTTTGCTCATCGAATATAATTAATCGAAGCGGCGAATGAAGATAATTCCGGTTGTTTCTCGGATAGCATCACAGTCTGCTACTTCTTGTGCAACACATTCGACTCGAATCTAATAATTGCAGTGATTATTATGCAAGTTTGTCGTTTATATTTCCTACAACACGAAACTTTTTCATGCACCCGTTGTGTGTTTCACCTATTGGAGCATGAAAGACCGCTTCTTCTTGTGTTTCGTAATTTAACATATAATTCTAATAGGTAGAAGGAAGCATGCTATGGACTTCCTCGCAAATATGAAAACGTCTATCAGATAATTAATTCTTTGACGGTATCCACTAAACCTTATCGAAATCAAGCTACATCATTATGGCTAAATCTTTATTGAGTTTGTTCTAAGATGACTCGTTTATTATCCAGGTCTATTGAATGCCGCACTAATATCGTTAATAAATTGCCGCGATCTTATCTCATTCGAACAATGATAATTAATTATTCATACCTCCTTAATTCAATTATGTTTCATTAGTTTCGTAGAAAATAATCGTAATTAGAATCAACCATAGAACGTATACCAATGTAAGGTTCTATGGAATCCACAGAAACTTGACTCACAGATAACACAACAGCTTCAAATTGGATTAACTATCTATGGAATAAAATGCAGAAATAACGTAGTTGGCAAAATTGATGAGATCGAATAGGAATGTGCTCTAGATTTCATTCAGTACCAAATTGAAACAGTTAATTTTGAAACATCAATTAAAAAAGAGTATATTCGTTTTTGTACCATTTCGTGCGTGTTTGCAACAATATGACAAGCGTATTCAGCGAAGCATATCTCAAACCACGATACGGTTTGTATTTATTCCGTTACAAACGTTTACGCTATTGCGATATAAAATCTATGAAAAATATACCTAGATGACGTTGGGCATTAAAAATTTTCAATCCCAAGGACATTAAACAAGTACTATCTACGTTAATATTGAACGAAATTGATGTTATTGTCAAGGTACAGGAAACAGAAATTCAGCAGATACAATAGAGTACTTCAGATAACAACCATCATACAATATTTTGTTATTGTTTTATTTACATCTTATTTGCATGTCATTATTACAGATCCAAAGTTTCTGATTCATAATCTTAATTCGAAGATAGGTTCCATTCATCAATTTTCTTGAATTGGAACATATTACTTGTAACTATTTTGCTATTATTTAGGTTGTATGAATCATATCAAATTCACTTGAAATAAAATCTCTCACCTGAAATTGGCATGTGGGCATTTAGATAATTAATTCTCTCGCAATCATAGGAATCTCGATGCCTACACATAGACTTACCATTCGAATCATTAAAAATTCTAATTACCTTCGAAATATAAAGGATTTCCCAACTTACCAGGAAATCGAATTGGGCTCCATAGTCTCTGCTCATGTTGTTCAAATACGGTTTATCGAGCAAGCCATGATTTCACTGTCGGCACAAAAAACTCCTCGATTCGCAGCACAATTAGAACTACTTTCAAGTAATAATTCAAAATTCGCCCGAATCTGAATCTGTACAGGTTGGTTATAGCGAATGATGTGAAATTAATTAATCATGCAAGGTCAACAATAAGTTGACCATCCATTCTCAGAGGAGGTATTGAGTTATAACGGATTTGGTATCGCACTAATTTGAGTAATTCATTAGGGGTATCATAAATAAGAGTGATTTAATGTTAAATAGAGCACCTATTCAAATATTGATGAAATTTTACAACATAATTTATCGATACTGCCCTCACGTCACGTCACACCTCTTTGACATGGGCCCGACCATAGACAATGACTTTTGAATGAAAAACAAACCATTACGAATTGACACTTGACATAACCATAGAGTTTTACACTCTTCCTTCTCACTTCTCAATGACCTCAGTTTTTTTTAATCAAACTCTTAAATTCAATCGAATAGACGTCTGGACGACTCTAAATTTCCAGATTTCAGTAGTTTTCACTATGGAGCGTGAAAATAATGAAAATATGAATAAATTGAAATCAAATAAACTCGGCTGTATTTGGAAATAAATTTCGACAAAGCACATCGAAACGATGTAAATTCTCGATAATTCCAGCCGTCGTGGCATCCCTATTCAATTTTACTGCCGTTATTGCGCAATTGACTGAACTGAATGACGTTTTGGCATGATAATTGTTCAAAATGTTTTATTTATAATCGAGGTTGAAACAAATGTTCTGATTAATGGAGGAATATTTGGTGATAATTAGGTATTACATCTATTCCTTTAAGTGTTGAAAAGAGTCAGGAAAAGTGTGAATGAGAATTTTAGAAAATTGTTAATTTCGGGAGCCATCTTGATTTATGTTTGGACACGAAGTATACAGTTTTCCAACATTTGAATTGTTTTCAAATGTATCAGATTTCTTAGCAATTAATGAAATATTGTGTCCCTTAAGAATTTGTTGTGTAATTCATATTGGCTTGGGATAGAAGGGCCGTTGTAGTATGGCGTAGCCGTCTTTGTTTTTATTTTCATTTGGCGGCAACTGCCAACAGCTTTTTTCACCTGTTCGATAAGTTACTTTCTATCCCGTTTTTAGGCCGCTGCAAAAATGGAAGGTAGTGAAGGAACAGGTCAGACGGAATTATACACGGGCTGGTCTTCCGTAGTCCATCAGCCATGTGAAGATATAGAAGAAAGTGAACTTCCCAGTACTGTTGACATTGCTGCGTTCAGTACAAATCTCAATGTGGGACCTGCGAATTCTTCTGCAGCGTTAAATTCAGACAGTGATAGCGAATCTGATGCTGATTCCAGCGTAAGAAATTAATACCTACCATGTATCCTTCAAAATATACAGAGTGACTAGAAGATTGTTGCTCGGTCCAACACTTACGATGTGTATATTGATGCAGACATGGGATATTTGTCCTTCTGAAATCTGTTTTTTCAATCTAGTTACAAGCAGAAGCATCTGGATGATTTTTATTAAATTTGGTGAATAATTATGTGTTGAAAAATTATAATGCTGACGTCCACAGTTTTTCATTTACATCGTTAATGTTGGTATGGATTTGAACCACATGAACTAAATAGTCAGTTTACATTAAAAGATATTGGGAAGTTTTTTTTTTAAATCAATAGTTTTCATAAGATAATGTTTTTCTAGGGATTGAGTCTTTTCAATATAGAAAATCATGGTTGTTTACATTGTTGTGACATAACCTATTTCCAGAATTCTGGTAGCGAAGTGTCTGGCAGCCAATCTGACTCTTCCGAAACAGACAGTTCTTCTTCTAGTCCCGATTCGACTTCCAGAAGTTCCTCGCCTGCAGAATTTTCAGTGACCAGTTCTCAAACCGACGGTTTACGTTTGACGATCGCGACTGTCAAAAAACCCGGTGGCAGCCCCTGCAGAGAGAAGATACCGGACAAGGATCCGAATTTGAGTTCTGATGCTTCTTCTGAATCTGATGGTGAATCAAACGTTGAGAAACCAGCAGCTTTAATCAAAATAAGTGAAAGTGCTAAAGATACGATAAAAAGCAATGTCCCGTTGGTTTTTGGTAAAACGGATAAGAAACCCGAAGTGAAAGGAGCGAAAAAGGAAACTGTGCCTATAAAAGTAACCCCGAAAGGAAAAGTCAAGTCGAAAACTTGCAAGAAGGTGAGTGACGTGAAGTTATTGTTGTAGACATTTTGACACTTGTCACATCGATCTGGGTGTGACAGATCGGCCATTACGTCAAATTTGATCTGTCAAAAATTTGGTTTTTTTCTACAGATGTCAAATTTGTTTTGAGAGGAGTAAAACCATAGAACTTATAGTACTATAAGTTCCTTGAGTAAAACTCTTTGATGAACACTGCTTTTGCGGTAGAGTGAAACTCTCTAAATAACAGGCTTACTCATTAACATCTCCTCTGTTCCGACTTCCCTCGTGCTGGGAGTGAGTACAGTTTTATTTCCTGCAACCAAATTAAGTTTTTATGGGGACATTTTGATACTTGACATTTCTGTGTCTGAGTGACAAGTCGGCCATTTTTTTTCTGCAGATATCTAATTTTTTTTGTGAGGAGTGTAAAAAACTTGACATTTCGATCTGTGCGTGACAGATCGGCCATCAAATCGAATTCGATCTGTCAATTTTCTTTTTTTTTTTCGTAGATGTCTACTTTGAGCCGCGATTATTCGTACTGCAGTTCGGACGGCGAGTCTAAGACCGAAGGAGTGGGAGACGACAGCGCCTCCATGCTGGCCTCCTGCAGCCTGCAGGAGATCCGTCAGGAGGACCTGGCGGCCATCCTGCCGGACCAGCAGGAGTGCGACGCTTTCGGCAGTTTCGAAAGGGAAGGAACGGGCAAGAACGGGGCCAAGAGGTCCCCCGAGGCCGACATGTCGGACTCTGACATGGAGCTGCCCCATCAGGCCGTCAACGCGCTCATCCAGAGGACGACGGAGAGCTCCAGCGAGTCCGAGAACGAGCTTCCCAATCCTCCCGCTTTGTACGCGAACAGGTATTTAAATCCGAATTTTTGCAGCTTCTTGGATCAACGGGAGTATTTTTCAGCCTTCTTCAGGAGTTCGAGGTCCAAACCCAGAAACTGAGCACCCAGGTGGCCACTTGCAACGGTAAAAACACGCCGGTGCAATCGAAGAACGAGACGGGAGCCAAGAGCGACGAAAACGGGGGAGATTCCGACAAAACCAAACGCAGACGCGGCAGACCCAAGAAGTTCTCCAGCTCCAAAATAAAACCGGTTAAGAATCACAACGGGTACTCCTTGAACCCCAACGTTTCTCCCGACAGCGGCATACAGAACAGCCCCGACCACATATCCAGCCCCGAACCCACCCTCTTGAGGAACTCCACGTATAAGGAAGAGGAGAAAGGTTCGAAGGAAACGAAGAAGGTCACGAATAACAAGAAGATAAATAGCAAAGTATCGGGTACCGCGGACAGACTGGACAGACATTTCTACGGAAATTCGGAAAGAACGCTGTATCCGCCCAAGAGAAAAGCGGGGAGACCGGCAGCAACGAGTAAAAAGGAAGCGGGGAAAAGTACGAGACAATCGAGCAGCCACCCTTCCGGAAAACCGGAAATCAAAGTGCCAAACAAGACGGAGAAAAACAGTCGAGAAAAGAAAAATAGGACGCAGAACGAAAGCAAGAAATCAAACGACTCGAAAACGCAAACCGAAGTTGGTAAAAAGTCGAAATCCAGCATTTTGTACGAAATATGCGAAAGGGTCAGTAAAAGATTGGAAGGAGGAGGAAGAAGCGGTAACAAACCCCAGTTACCTCAATCTAAAATACAAAAGAATCTCAGCAAGGTCCCACGACTCTCCACGTCCGCCCAAAACAAAGAAACGAAACCAAAAGTGGCGGCCTTGAAGAACGCGAAGGTGATGCACAGCAAGCACCGACACAAAATCCACAAGAAACGCAAGTTCAGGATCCTGAAGCCTCTGGCTTGCATCGCCCAAGACCCCAAAATCAACATGGAGATCGACAAGTTGGTCTCCGATTTCAACAAGTTGTCCATCTCGAACGACCGAAAATCGACTAAAGAGAACATACCGGAAGTGTTGAAAACCTTGAAGAGGGTCTCGAAGAAGAGAAAAACTGGAGAATACGAAAGGAAAAAGAAAAAACAAAACGTCAACACGACGGTCAACAAAATCGAAAATTCGGAACACGAACAAAGGCTACCTTTGAAAAAGAGACACTACCACGTTTCCACCACCGAAAGCAACAAAGCGGACGAGGAGAAAGAAGTTAAAAACGAAGAAAACAAAGCTAAAGTTCAACCGAAGAGAGAAACGATCAACAACAACGAAACGGACGCCAAAGACGTTCACATAGAAGAAGCCATCGAGGCGTGCATCAACAGGTTCTCGGCCACGCCCACCAAAACGGAGGCGGTGAAGCAGGAGGAGTCGCCCACTCCCGCCCCCTCCATCACGGCCACCACCCCCAAGAAGAGACACCGACTGGCCGTCATGGAGAGTTTAAACGAAGAATCCAAGACCGACTTGTTGGAATCGAAACGTTTGAAAACGTCCATCGAGAGCGTCGTTTCCGAGCTGAAGATGAAGAAGAGCCTGTCGCCGAAACCTTCCCCGAACGAGGAGAAGAAACCGGAAAGCGTGGCACAGATGATCACTCGCAAGAAGAACCGGCTGGAGGATCTGACCTCCAGCCTGGTCATGAAGATAAACCCGGCGTTGGAGGCCAAGAAGTCGGACAAGAACGAGACCAAAACCCCCAAATATCCGGCTTGCAAAAAGACCAAACCCCCCGAAGTGGAACAGCTGGACGCCATCACCTCGGCGGAACCGACGGGGATCTTCATGCCCACCGAAGACATAGAGTTCGTTCCCGCCAAACTCGAAGCGGTCGGGGACGCGGAAGTCAAGGGCGGAGCTTCGAAGGTGGAGGCGGAGCCGACGAAGGTGTCCGCCTCCAACAGGACGACGGAGAAGGCGGCTCCGGATACGGTCAAGAAGAAGGTGAGGAAAAGACGGGCCCCGAACAGGACCGGATTTCCGACCGTCAAGAGGAAGAAGAAGAAAGTTGTGGTCGTGGTGGAGGAAGAGAAGGAGGAGGAGGAGGCGGTCAAGGAGGAGAAAGTTTGCGATCGGGTTCCGGTGGACGGGGAGGAGTATACGAGTTTCCTGAATCGGACGGAGAGTGGGGACGATTGCGCCGTGTTGGATTCGGTGAGTTTTTTTTTTTTTTTCGTTTTTTCAGGTCTTCAAGTGGCAAGTTTGAGGTTTTTTCTATAAATTTGGGGGATCTTTTGATCTATCGGAGCTTTCATTTTTGGGAAAGTTGTAGCTTCTATGTATTTTAATTTTCATATTATTTATTTTTCTCTGTTCTTCTTTTACAACATTCGATAATGTTCGGTGAAGAAAGAAAACAGTTTTCCATCGTTTTCACAACAAAAATAAAAGTATAAAAACGAACAAATGCAAACAAAAATCGAGCAAACTAATTAACAAAATTAAAACGAACGGAAATAAAGACAAGCCAGCAGTATTTTTTTTTATAAATCGGCACTTAACACCGAAAAATGGACTGTCTCGGAAAAAATTCATAAACGAGGTTTCTGTAGTCGGCCCCGCCCCCCGAAGACGCTCAGTGCAAATCGAAAGCGTCGGAAGAGGCGAAGTGGGAGGCGATGAGCGAGTGCGACAGCCTGCCGCAGGAGGAGCGCACCGAGCTCGACCTCGACGAGTTCCAGCTGGGCCCAGACTACTCGATGCGAGAAGACTCGCCCACCACGTCGGTGGACACGAGGGACGGCGACAAGGTGGACCTGGAGGACCTGCCCATCGGGAAACGACTGGACAGACAGAAGAGGATGGCGGAAGAGAAGACGGGCAGGAAGAGGAGATTGAGGGATAACGGTCTGACGAGCGGCGGCGGGGATAGAAAGGCGGCGGAGGATAAGACGAGCGGGGGCGAGAAGAAGAAGACGCCGAGATGGAAGAAGAGGTACCTGGTGGCCGGACTGTTTTCCGACTACTACAAAGAGGACGAGTAAGTTTTTTCTTGGATCTTTTCACGGCGCTCACTAAAATCATTTTTCCAGCGACGCCACCCGCCTGAAGCGGAAAGAGAACGCGGGCAAATACGCGAAAACCCCCTACGTCCCCTCCGAACACCCGTACGGTCTCCTCCCACCCCCCTACCACTGCGGCAAGTACCTGCGGTGCAGGAACCTGCCCTTCCAGCTGCCGTACGACCTCTGGTGGCAGCACACGCACTCCGAGCTGCCCGGTCGGGACGTGGTGCCGTCCTGGAACTACCGCAAGATCCGGACCAACCTGTACAACGTGAAGAGCACGGTGGGCGGATCCGCGTGCGAGCTGCAGCAGTGCAACTGCGCGCAAAAGTGCGGCGACGACTGCATCAACAGGCTGGTGTTGAGCGAGTGCCCGGCCAACGTGCATCGGTGCCAGAACCAGAAGATTCAGAGGCACGAGTGGTCGCCGGGGCTGGAAAAGTTCATGACGGACGATAAGGTAAGTTTTTTTTTTCGTATTTTTATCGTTTATTCTACGTTTTTTGGACTTTGCTTGGGGGTAAAGGAGGTGGGCGTGGTTGAAATTGTTCGAAGGAGGGGCCGCAAAATGGCGCTTGCGCGGTGAAGTTGTCAAGGTGGGAGGAAAAAAGGATATGGAGAAAGGAAGAGGAAGAATTGGTGGTTGTTTTAAAGTATATTTCGTCTTTCTACGTGGTCCGGAAGTATGTTAATTTTCAGGTCGAATTTTGACATCCAGCAAATTGAAACTGGCGTATGAAGAAGTTGTTCGGAAAATTGTATTAATTCCACATTTTCCTAGAGTGAGCGTATTATTAACGACGTTTCATTAGTTCCATTCACGCCGTTAGAGGACATTTCCATATTTCGCGGAATTTGAGGTTATGTCATTGTCAATTTTTCGTGATTCCGCTTAAAACCGATCGTTTCGCCAGGGTTGGGGCATCCGCACCAAACAGCCCATAAGATCCAACGACTTCATCCTGGAATACGTGGGCGAGGTGGTCTCCGACCAGGAGTTTAAGGAGCGCATGGCCAGCATCTACGTGAACGACACGCACCACTACTGCCTGCACCTGGACACCGGCATGGTGATCGACGGTCACCGGATGGGCGGCGACGGGCGGTTCGTCAACCATTCCTGCCAGCCCAACTGCGAGATGCAGAAGTGGTCGGTCAACGGACAGTTCCGGATGGCCCTGTTCGCCTTGAGGGACATCGAGGCCGGCGAAGAACTCACCTACGACTACAACTTCAGCCTGTTCAACCCCGCCGAAGGTCAGGAGTGCAAGTGCGGCAGCGAGTTGTGCAGGGGGGTGATCGGGGGCAAGTCGCAGAGGGTCAGGCAGCTGCCGCAGCAGGCGAAACCGGTGGGAGGGGGCGGTAGAGTGGGTAGGCCGAGGAAGGTGCCGGGGGCGGTCAAGAAGGAAAGGAGGGAGGTGGAGACGAGGGAAGGGGATGGTAAGGGCGCCGACGTGCAAGGAGCGGGTCAGCTGATGCAGGTGAAGCCGATGAGTCATCAGCAGAAGTGCTACATACTGGAGCATCATTGTTTCTTGCTGAGGAACATCAACAAGGTGAGTTTGGGATTTTTTTTTTCAATGATTTTTCCAGGTTTCATTCAACTTTACGTGTTTTTAGTCCTATTTTCAGTCGTCCGAATCTTTTTTTTTTTTAATTTGGCCAGATTGAAGAGAGAAATTCACCGATTATGATTTTTCACGATAGAAATATACAAGGTGGACGTTTTCATGGGATATAAATCGAATATTTCAAATTGTTTCGTAAACTTCATTAGAAATATGTAATATTATTATTATTATCACGTTGTTGGTCAAATATCGAAACAATTGCTCGACTTGCAGGTGCGCAAGGTGAAAGACAGGGCGGTGGGCATATCTTTCGTGAACAGGCCGCAAGCCACGCCTCCCGTGAATCAGGGAACGGCCTTCCTGAACCATCTGAACGCGCTGCAGAAACCGAGGAACATGAAGACCAGGAGGATCGCCCAGGCCGAGGACAATCCCGACTTTAACAGATCCGTCAAAGTGGCCAGCGTCCTCAAGGACATCTACGACGCCGTCGTCAATCACAAAGGTGAGAGACGAAAGTTGATTTTATCGACTGAAACACCTGAAAATTCGGGGCGTTTTTCAGACGAGAACGGCGTCCCGCTGGCGGCCCCCTTCATGACGCTGCCGTCGAAGCGCAAGGCCCCCGAGCTGTACCAGTCGGTGAGCGACCCTATCGACTTCGCGACCGTGGAACAGAACATCGCCAAGGGGGCGTATCGCTCCACCGAATCCTTCGACAGCGACATGAACAGGGTCTTGTCGACCTTCACCAAGTTCTTCGGCTGCTCGAGCGAGCACGGGATCGCCGCGCTGCGCATCAAGAAGATCTACCAGGACAGCAAGCGCGAGAGTTCCGGCAAGTTCCAGGATCTGCTGGGCACGAAGCCGCCCGCCAATTTCGTCAAGAAGAGGGACAAGAGTAAGTCTTCGGTTTTTTGTCGGAAAAAATGGGGAATTTATTCGAATATTGTTGCGTAGGCGAAGAGGAGGACATAATCCGTTGCATCTGCGGCATGTACCACGACGAGGGCCTGATGATCCAGTGCGAGCGTTGCCTGGTGTGGCAACACTGCGAGTGCGTCAAAGCGGATCCGGCAGCTCCCAGTTACCATTGCGAGATCTGCGTACCGAGGGAGGTCGACAGGGAGATTCCCATGGAGGAATTCACCGAACACGGGCACAGGTACGTGGAGATTTCGGGTCAATTTTTTTTTCGTCGGTCTCATCGACGTCTTATCGATTTTCGCAGGTATTACATGACGCTGATGAGGGGAGATCTGCAGTTACGCCAAGGCGACACCGTGTACGTGCTGAGGGACATATCGATACCGGGCACCGACAAAAAACACAACTACAAGACGATAGGAAAGATGGACTTTAACGACCTGGACATCTTCCGAATTGAGAGACTGTGGAAGGATTCCGCCACGGGACAAAGGTTCGCGTACGGCCACCACTACCTCCGGCCGCACGAGACCTACCACGAACCGACCAGAAAGTAAATATCTCCTTCATTTCGTCCTTCTTTTCAGCCTTTACGTTTTTAACAGTTCATCGGTTCGGAGTACCCAGCGACGGTTTTGGTACTTCGTTCGTTTTTCCCCCCAAGTGGCGGACCAACGAACCACTTCGATGTCGGAGATTGAGTATTTTCAGTGTGAATCCGAAGATCAATGCGATTTTTTCCGTTCAGATTCTTCCCGAACGAGGTGATGCGAGTGCCGCTTTACGAGGCCGTCCCCGTCGAGCTGATCATCTCCCAGTGCTGGGTCTTGGACCTGAACACGTTCTGCAAGGGCAGGCCGATCGGCGCCGACGAGAAGCACGTGTACATCTGCGAATACAGGGTGGACAAGTCGGCCCGGCTGTTCCACAAGGTGTCCAAGGCCAAGTATCCGGCGTGCACCAAGAGCTACGTGTTCGAGAGGTTCCCGGAACGGCTGAAGATGAGCAGGACGTACACGCCGCACGAACTGGACGACGCGTCCGCGGCCAAGGCGAAGTCGTCCAAGAAGCAGCAGCCGGAAGCGGCGGAGGCGAGGAGCGCCGCCGTCGCCGTTCCCAAAGTCAGAGTGAGTTTTTCCTAATTTTATCGCTTCTTTATTGTCGAAACGCTATTTTCGTGCTGGAATATTTTCAAGTGGTTGAACTTCGCGGCCGAGACAGTTGATTGACGTTTCTTTTCAGGATCTGAACGAGCAAAAGAGTAGACTGAACACTATTTTATTAAAATTATTGGGTAAGGTCCCCAACAAGCAGGCGCTGGACGTCTCCTACTTGCTGGAGGGCGGGAGGAGGAGGAAAAATAAGAATTTAAAGTTGAACCAGTGAAACGAAAGTGATATATTTTGTACATTTTTCCGACAATTATTACAGTTCTCAGTCGGGTAAAGTTGAATTTTCAAAAAACTAGTCATAACTTGTTAAAAGTATTTATTATTATTCATTATCTTTCTACTTTTAATTTATTCGTTGACATGTTTTGAATCTGTCGTATTGAGATCTTCGATCGCAACAAAACGTTATTATTCTGTTAGTCGATAAAAGAAACTTTTTTCAATCTTTATTTTTAGATATAAATAAATGTATTTTGATTTACTTATTTAATTTAATTGATTATTCGCTATTACTAATTCTCGAATACTAATTGATATTTATTTTCTCACTGTATATATTTATGAATTTCTTGGGATCGTTTAAATTTAATTCGGATCCGTATTGTTGAGCTATTATTGCGTTGATTGTTGCGCAAATGTTTTATTGAATTGTACACTCGATCTGTTCGAATCTTTTTTGTTTTTTAATCACTATTTCGCTTTTTATTGTAACATAACATCACATTTTCATTTTTTACAAGTTTATGACGATTATTAGGTCACAGTTTGTAATTATAAATAAATGTATATTTTTTGATCGTGGTCTCGCAATTCTTCCATCTGTCGCCTCATGAAATCGACGATTCCCCCAGATAATAAATAACTAAAGGCCAACTGCTCTAAAATTTCTTGACATCTGCTGTCATTTTTTGACATCTTTCAAATTTGTCGACACCTGCTGTCAATTTTTTTTACATCTGCTGTCATTTGTTTGACAGATGTCAAACAAATTTTCAATTGATTTAACTGGAAAATGCAAAATGTGGATGAACGAGCGGTTAGTTGAACTGCAACGTCTAGATTTGAGTGGAGTTTTCAACATTTTCCATCTCTTCAACACCGTTTCGAATCGCTCAGTAATTCCCCCATCAGATCGTTCCCGCTGATAATTTGGTCGCTCAAAACGATTATTTTGGCGCCCGTTAAGGCTTCCACGAAATTCAAGGCCCCGATTTCGGCGTAAGTGACCCCGCCCACGACGTAAACCAACAGCGTCCTAGTTTGCAGAGGATACTTCCTGTCGTTTCGTATCGTTAGATTCCCCAAACCGTCCAGTCTGGTCCTGATCTCCTCCAGCGGCGTGGAATTGAGCACCAGGTTGGCGATCTGAGCGACCAACGGGATGTAAGTGCCGCGGAACACGTAACTGGGACAGGTGGGGTATTTGAGGTCCAGCTTGTTCTTGTCCGACGGGATCTGCTTCAGGCGGTTCGCGACCTGGTAAAATTGACTGGTCGAGAGTCGCGGCAGCCACAAACTCGGGAATAAGTTACCGGGCAGGGTCCTGGTGTCGGGCACGATACCCGCGTTTATCAAGTTCTGCATCACGTAGCAGTACCGGAAACCGAACTGATGCAGGTATCGCTCCCAGAAGGCGTTGATTTCCGCTTCGGTCAAGTTCTGAGTGATCACCATCAGGCAGAAAAGTCGCAACGACACCAATTTGTCGTTCTCCACGCACGTCGTTTCCATCAAGAAATTTAGATTGGAGGATTTGGAAACGTTGTTGATGACGTTGAATTCGCAGTCGCAGACGTTCTCGAATTTCCAGCCCAGACAGTTGATGATGGTCTCGGCGGCGATCAGGTGGTTGGAGATGATCTTCTTTCGGGAGTTCGCAGCCCCCAGTTGGGTCTGTACGTACTTTTTTATCTCGTCCACCGACATGTCTTTAGAATTCAATTTTTCCATCTTCAACTCCTTGGTTAGATTGCTCAGAACGGCCGTCACTTCCGTGAAGTATTTGTTCTTCGTCATGGCATACACAGAGTCCGATTGACTGTCCATGTTGATCGTAACTGGATCTTTCTTCACAACCGGGTTGAAATTGGAATCTACCTTGGGTTCATCTTCGTTTACTTTCGATTCGCAGTGGCCAGCTCTCACGTTGTACACCTCTTTCAGAAGCGAGGAATATATACCAGGTGTCAACAACGCACTGGGATAATCCAAATTTCTGTCCATAATAATCAAGCCCCCTACATCTGAATCCATTTTATCGCTGCATCCGCGATCTTCACAAAGATTATCGAACTGCGATAAAATCACATTCGAATATTGACCTAAAGAAACGATGAAATTGGCTCTTCCCAAAACCAGTAACAGTTGCCATAAACACTTGGAGAACATCGGCAAAAAAGTCATGTTCTGATAAATATACAGAGAGCTATAAGCTAGAGGGCATTCTAAACTTAAAATTCCAGAATCCAGGTGGATCGGCAACCACTGAAAAGAGTGTAGTCTGACGACACATTCCCTGTTCGAATGCGACAGTCCAAATTCTTCCAGTTCTTTCTCGAAGACGTAGGTGCATTGCGGCATTATCAGTATGTGAAATTTGTTGATGGGAGGATTGCTGATGTCGACGAAGGAACGGATTTGATTAATTACACGTTTGAATACTGAAAATTTCGAATAAATGATGTAATAAACTGCTTTAGAATCGGTAAGCGGAGGATTATCGTCCAGTTTGAAAATTTTTTCTATGCCATTAGATCTGAAATTTCAATAGGAATCAGAAAATTTACCACTACATGAGACGTGATTACCTTAGCCACTTGACTCCGCATATTTTTTCCAAAGGTTTTATCACCGACTGTTCCAAAATCAAATATTTCGAGTTCACATTGAGACCGAATATTTTCGAAAGTAGAGATTTCGACAGTTCTTGTATAGAGTATAACTTTTTATCCAAATCCATTGCACCCTTAATAGACCAATCCAACGATCTGTCACGATCAGCTTTTTCAAAATGGCTGCTGGAAGAAACAAATAACAAACCGAGGATATTCAGTTACGAGGTACGTTTTTCAGGGAGGTTTCTGTTGGTTTCTCAATTTTCAACTTCAATGTCTTCAATTATGCCATGTAAAATAGTAGTTATAATAGAGAAACACTATTTCAGAAATCTTTGTTATTTGTTTCTTCCAGCAGCCATCTTGAAAAAAGGTGATCAGCTGTTTTGTTGGATTGGTCTATTATAAACGGTGTTTTCCTTGTAAACAAAAACCCCCGTTTGTTTTTCTAATTTGACGTTTTACAGCTGATTCATTAACAAGCCATGAAGTAATATTCAACAACGCCGTATTTATTTCCCCAACCAACAAATAAACCTAGTAAACCTACTCCTCTTGCAAGGCTGCCTTGTTGATCCCATTTCACAGCTTGTTTGAAGACGGCTATGTGTCATATCATTGTTCTATTTATATGTTCTGTGATTTTTGCTTTCCCGCCAAAAAAGCATAGACGTAGAATCACAGTGGTCTGTGGTAAAATATTCTACGTCAATGTGGAAAAACAATAATAAAACATGCATTAATCTCTGATAAACATTTTTTCTCCCATATAGCATAAATGCAATAAATACATTTATATACATGCAACAGAATGGAATCTGATATAACAGAGTCCCTCAGATCCATAATTAAAGATTTAGACAAAAACCTGGAAAATTCAAATATTGCTAATGAAAGTTACAGGATTTTAATTCATTTCAATAAATATCTTGAAGAGGATGAAATAAATGAAATAGCTCTAGGTACCTGACTATATCCTCTGACGAAATAATGATTCAATTGTTAAACCTTGCAGATAACTACTTACTGTTCATATTCAACAAAGAACATGGAATTGCTCAATTTGTACAAACCGTTCTTACTAAAACGATATTCAAAAAACCAAAAGTACAATGTATAGAAGTTTTCTATTTATTGGTCAACAATTTTCCTTCAAAGATGGAGAAATATTTTAGGGAAATAAACAAAGTGTGCCTGATGATATTGAAAACATTATGTACATCTTCCGAGGAAAAAGTTAAAGCTCTCACACTAATATCTTTGATGTTGGAAGTACTCAATGTAAATTTCGAGTATACAGATGATTATATGGATCTTCTCAATACACTTCATCATTGTCGGAGTCTCAAACTTGGAGAATCCAGTGAGTTTATAAGTCAACAAATAATATACAATAATTATAAAGAGCCATAATTGAAAAACATATTTTTTTTTTTTGGACATTGAAAAATTATGGAGAAAATGTAATAGTCTGAAGGACCATTTTATAGAAATGAAGAACTGTTATTTTTATAAACAAAATAAATGTTGCAATAACACAAAATTTCTTTGTAGTTATGGAAAAAATCTTTGAGTGCATGGGACTGTACGTTAAACACCTCGATTACACTTTGAAATTAGAAGATACCAAAAATTTGCAGAATATTCTATTCATTACATTGAATCAAGAAATGTTAAACAAAAATTATTCCAATAAATTAGTAGCTGGACTATTAACTGGCTTGAAACATATGCAAGAAAGAATATCTTTCCAGCCTGTCGAAGATAAAAAACAAATAAATGAATTGTATGGCATCATCAAAAAATTGTCGCAAGATGCTTTTAAGAGCAGAATTAAAATGCATTGTAGAGGTGAGGTGATTTTGTAATATTCTGATTTTATCTCTACTCTTTTACAATTTGCAGCTGCCTTGTTATTCCTTCAGAAGGATATAGCATTATTTCAGGATACTTTATACAGAGATGATAAATTTTGGAATGATACCTTACTCAAATGGATTACAACACTTGGTGCTGAAGAAAGAAAAGTGGCCAGTAAAGTTATTCTTTCTGTTTACAGTTCTATCTGCAGTTGTTTGATGCGACATCAAACTGCCCAACACAAAAAACAATTAATGGTAAAAGAAAAAACTTTAACCGATCTTTAAGTCCTTTTTTCATTGTGAATTTCAGAGATATCTCATTTTGTTTCGTAAGACGATTGACGATCCAACTAGTACCAATTTGGAAAAACAAACATGCATACATGGACTTAAAATATTTTTCAAAGCAGCCCCCGTTCTTCTAGACCTTAAAGATGTCTCTAACTTTTCCCACAAACTTTTGCACAAATTCAGGATGACTTATATCGAGAATCAAGATTTCTTGTCAGATGAATGGGCACTGCTGCCAGATTATGTCCAAATGGTGGCCTGTATTTCTATTTCTAAAGGGATAGAGAGAGGGGAAATTTTGTTGCTGCAGCAGACTCTCATAGCGCTTCTGAAGAATTATTCTCGCATTCCTATTTTGCTCAGGTTCAAAGTCAACAAAGCGTTTTTAGTGATTGTTCACATGTTCAAGTCGTATGACTTTTTTGATTCATTCTTGGAGGATCTGATTTATCATTGCGTGATCTGGAGCTGTTCCCATCAACATGTATCGGAGATCGATGAGGATAATCAAGAGGTACGAAATTATATTTTCATTCTATTCAAAGTTTTTTTTTCTCAAAAAGTTCAATCTTAATTTCTGTGTTGTTCATTTTTGAAAACATTCGTTTAGTTTCTAACTAATTTTGTGCAAGTCCGTTAATGTTTGAAATCATTTATCGGTAGGTGAATATATGTGTTGATTACAAAATCTTATTCCTATTGAAATTGATTAATTCCCCACTAGAAAATATTCAACAAGAATTTCTAATTTGACATAATGATCAATATTCTATGTTAATTTTGAATAATATTTGGTGATTCAAAGTGGACACAGATATTAAATCAAAGAACAGCGCCAACCATAGAAATAGAATTATGTTTCTATGGTTGAAGAAATTGAATTCCATTTCTATGCTTGGCAAATTCGATCTGTGCCACCTAGGAGCATAGAATTCTATGCTCCTAGGTGCCACTGATCTTCCATTTGAGATCTATGTTCTCTTTCAATTCCATAGAGAGAAAAGAATTCACGCATATTATTCCAGATGAGCACAGGATGTTGATCATATTGTCAAATTTGAAATCTATTTTGAATATTTTTAATTCGATTTAAAACTACAATTTTCAGACTGTCACGATATTGACTTATCTCCCTTTCTGGAAAGAAATTCTAAATTCCAAATGGAAATCCTACGATGGAGATTTCGAATTAGATCTCGAGGATTGGAGATCCATGACTCCTCAAATTGTGAAAAAATTGATAGCCACCCTTTTCATTTCCGTTGATAAATTGGACGTTACCATGACTTACAAAGAATGCAACTCCACTGATATGAAGCAATTGGTGGAGATAAACAAGAAGGACGATTTCGCGATATTCTTGAATATCGTCGATTTCTACGAGCGACTATTCCTCTCCACCAATCCGGAGTTTTTGAAGAAATATATCTACAGAGTATTGAATTTCATAATGGGGAGATCATTGAAGTTTCCATTGATCAGTGGTTTCTATAGATTGTTGGCGAGCTTTCTGAAAATCGCCAATAAAATGAATTATTTCAGCGATAATGGTAGGTGTATTACAGAAATGTTTGCGATTTGATAACGAAATTCGGGACAGCTTGAATTCTGATCAAATTTTAATTAAAGAGAAGTAATGTAACATTCCTCCTTTTTGAAAGTGGAGAAATAATTATGCAAAGCAGGAAAAGGGCAGATCCTTCCCTGTGTTGTTGAAGGGACATTTACGTTAAAGGGGAGATTACACTTATATTTTTGGCTTGGCTTGTGATCGTCTATGTTTGGTAGGACTCTATGCTATGTTGTAGTAACTCAGATTCGTAATAACTCAGATTAGTGAAATATAGGATGGGAAATAGTGAGGTGAAATAGATAAATAATACTCAAGATTGGACACAAGGTGGAACAGGCCTTTATTGGTCCGGCGAAGCGTTTCGAGAGGAAAGCTTCATAAGGGAAAACGAAACAAATCCAATTCCTCATTGGATTTGAAAGCAAAAACCCTTATAGCATTACAGATGAGATGTTTACAATCCATAGATCAATAATTAATAAGACGAGCACTGGTGGTATGTACAATATGGAGCTTCCTATACTCCGGTAAGATGGTTACTGGCACAATCCTGATAAATAGTATAATTCCAAGTTGTTCTAAGGTTATAGGCATAGAAGTGTGTCACCTGATTATTATTGAGATCCTATGCAGTGTGTTCGTAGTTCCTAGTGTGAGAATCCTTCCTTCCAAGTGTTACGTGTGAGATCCTATTAGTACGTTGGTTTGAGGGTGAAGGTAAACTCCTTATATTTCCTGTTGACTGATGAACGTTGGAACCAGATCGAAGATCCTACACTTGCCTGGCTCGCCGGGGCCCGAAGACGAGGCTATGTTTACTGAGGATATTCGTCTATAGAATTCTCAGAGGAATTCTCAAGCCACAGATGTGGGGGATGTTTTCCTTGGCACAGACGATATAAACAGTTATCCTAGGCCTCCAAACCAAGTATTGTTGAACGTGAAATATTACTCTAAAAGCAACAACTCCAATGCCTATACCATAATGTCAAGTGAATGGTTGAATGTACCGGTAGTTCTTACCAACGGTATAAGAATATTCCATGGGATTAATAGCAGTAGAACGAAGTTCCACAATATTCAATAGAAATGCAATAATGAAATAGATAAGATTACATGGGGTTAAATCCTGTGAAGAGAAACAGTATTATTAAAAATGGAGAAGTGTACATTACCAGTGAACAAAGGAAGCGTCTTTTAAAGAGAATCTAAAATGGCGATTGGCGGGTTCCTTGAAGAGGAACTCCATTTCAAAGAATTACCTATTGAAAAGTGGAAGTGAATCGAATCAAGAATGAAGCAGACGTGAGAGTGAAAGGCTGAAGTAAGAAGGAAGTTCTGTTTATTTACGTTCTCGGAGGTTAATTCTTCCACAGAATCCCATGTCTTCGATGGTCACAGAAGAACAAGAGTACATCCTGGTGGATCTTTTATATGATTCAAATCTCCTATTTATAAAGATGCGAATTGCCTAAAGTATTGCTTGAAGTCGTACTACTATTCATCATCCACAGAATTATAAAATAATATTAAATAAGTTTCATTCAACATAATTCCACGTTTCGACAATAGACAGCGTTGCAAAGTTGGAAGCCATGAAGTAGTCTGAGTCTGGCAACGGTGCATTTTATTTGCTTAGAGGGTAGGAAATTCAGAAATGGTACAGTAAAGGCAAAAATATGATTTTTGGATAAGATACAGGGTGGCCTACATACAAAAGTCCAGGCGATATAGGTGGAGTGACGCATCATTTTGGAAGTTTCGTAATTATTTTTATGAATATGCTGGAAAAGTTCTGTTTGGCGTTGGTTTTGGTGTGTAAAACTGGTTGGAAGTGATGGATGAAGTGCTTTGGTGGAGTTCCTGACCACATTTCGAGTTTCCAGATACTTGAATGTGAAATAACAGTACAAATAGATATTTCTGTGAATAGTTGTTGTAAATAGTGCGAATAAATTATTGAGAAACTTCAGACAATTCTTTTAATTTGTGAAACGTAACATTATTTTTATTCCTTTGATCACACCGGATGGGCCAGGTTTGAAGGCTGTAGACTACAATCATAGTCCACTGAGTTTTGGGTACCCTTCTCGCGGTTACAGAAAAATACTTATCAATTCTATGGTTTACATCAAAATAGCATGGAGGGTGGAGAAAATTCTGAACATTGAAGTGAAATTAAAGGCGGGTCTATACAGCGAATGAGATAGATGAATATGCGCATTTGAATGAAAGGGTTCATGGAGGAAATAAGATAAATTAAGGGATAATAATAAGGACGGGATATAGCCAACTTTTATCTTTAGGTTATTTTCCATTGAGCCTTGATTTGAATTTTGACGAAAGGAACATCGAAATTGTACCTTGTTGAAATAGTTTTGGCCCCAATTTGAGTTGTCCCGAATTTCTAACGTCGACTGAATCGATAAGAATGATTTCGTAAATTCATCATTAATTTCATGTGAAGAAAACGAGCACTGTTACGAAGCCTTATCGACGTTCATGCAGCATCTGATGCCCGCGGTAACCCAATACGAGGACGAACTGCTGATATCTTGCCTGAAAGTCCTGCTGGAATGTCCCCCGAGCATAATCGAAGACATGCTCCCGGCCTGCGTCACCCCTTTCGTGACCGTTTTCACGATGGGCAGGCACTACCTGCCCGTCGCCGATCTGGGCATCGAGACCCTGCAGACGTGGCAGAAGGGCATTAGACACGATGTGATGGAAGATTTCGTCGGGAACGTCATCCAGAAACTGGACCCGTTCTTGAGGAGCAAATCGCTGGCCTATCTAGCGCCGGAATTTCAAAAACGCTCCAGGAGCCACAGAGCGTTGGGCAAGAGGAAGATGGCGGTCGAGATTGAACCGGAGCTGGTCAAGTTGCAGCGGAAAATGGTGAGATTCCTGGGAAGACAGAGCGGGTCGGTTTGCGAGAAGATGCTGGACGGAAGGAGGATAGTGAGCGACGTCTGGGGCGATGCGGAGCATCTGAAGGTCGCTCTGCCTTTTGCGGATACGAAGTTGGAGATTTACTTCGATCAGATGGTTCCGCTGGTGGTGGAACTGGCTCTTTACAGCAGCGACAGGAGGACCAGGGTGACGAGTTGCGAGCTACTGCAGGCTTTTGTCGTCTTATTTCTTGGGATTGGTGAGTTTAAATTGTTAAATTTCATACGTTTAAACCATATATTTAATATCTTGCTGGCCCGGCGAACTTTGTTTCCCCTAAACGATACTGTTGGCCTTATTCGAAAGAAGGAAAAGCATTCCCCTCATAAAAAAAATTTCATCGAATTTTTTAGAGTTTTAATGTATTTAATAATAGCCAAACCGTTGACGAATCCATAAATGAAGTTTCATAACAAACAGTCCATCCGATCTCGAGTTATAAAAGGTGTAACCAACAACTTTGTTTTATATTTTAATATCGAGATAGTTTTATTTCGTTTTATCGATGTATGATGATTTTAGGTAAACAAGCGACGAATAAGGGCCAGGAAGAAATGGCAGGGGTGTTGAAAAAATTCTCTTCGGCCATCCTAGAACTCGGTTGTGATCCTGATGAAGTAATTAAGGCGTTGTTCGAACCGCTCGTCTTTCAGATGGTTCATTGGTACGCCGCCCCTTTCCAATCTGGAAAATGCCACGCAGTCATTGTTTTAGAGGCTCTCATAGTGAGTTTTTCTTTCAATGTTTTTGTGATGGAGAAAATCTAGTAAATTTTTACCGAACTTGATGTTCAACCACACTGAACTCATGAAGAATTTTTGGGCCACTTTCCAAGAGAAAATTATGCCTAAAGGAGATTCTGAACGAGTCATTCTCTGCACAACTTTTTTCCATTTCGATAAAAATTTAAATGATTTCAGTACTCAATTCAAGATATTTTATTCATGAATCAATTTTCATTAAAAATGAATTTTTGAGATAAATAAAAAATCTCTTTAGAACTAAGTTAAAGAATTTTAAATTAAGAAGAGGCATTTAATAATAATAATGAGAATAATAAACAAGTTTATTGGTTGAAAAACTACATGAAATGTAATTCAATCTCTAGGACGGGACATCGAGTTCAACCAACCCGAATCTCAGGACTTTTTCGAGCAAATGCATCGGGGAATTCGTGAAATGGACGATAAAACAATGGACGGCGACCTCCCTGGTACAAGACCCAATAACAATAAAAGCACTAGTCAGAAAAATGAGATTCCTCAGCACCCATCCGGACAAATTCAAAAAACTGGGAGCTGCTTTAATTTTCAACAACATCTACGTTTTCCTGAGGGAAGAAAGAAGTCTGCTCAGCATGTTCTGGATAGAGATCTTCGAGATATTCGTTTCTTCCCTGAATTTCATCGAGGAAAACTTCGAAAATAGACCGGTGATCGCTCAGGTCAACACAGCTTTGAAAAATTTACAAAGAGGCTTTACTGAAAAAGTCGCTTTGTTTAAATTGAAAGACGAGAGGCGGAGAAAACCTTTCGGGTTCGAAGGAACCAGTTCGAACGACCTTTTGAATTTCTTGCTGGGAAACGTCAAGTCCAAGCATTCTTTGTGCAGAAAAAAAAGTGCAGAACTGTTGCACAACCTACTTCCGTTTTTAGGGCACGACCAATATTTACAAGAAGCGCTGAAGGATCCTACGGAATGGCTGGAGAGTCCTGCGCAATTGGAGATCAGACAAATTCCCCAGTTGCTCTTTTTTATGTCCGAGTTGCACCGGGAACTCGACTCGATAATTTTTCTGTTGACCACTTCCATCGATCTTGATTTGAACAACTTGGGTACTTTTCGAACTGTTGCGTATTACTTGGAGTTCGTGGCTACCAGAAGAATCGAGGATGTTTTTCGCGATAAAGAAAGGACGACATTATTAGACAAAAGAATTTTTGTGAATCGAACGAATGAAATCAATAGAAAAATTTTGGTCTTGTCGAGTCACATCTTGGAGAAAAATTCAAACATCGATCATTTATGGAACGAAAGTTTATGGCGTTTGGTGACGCTGTTAACATTCAGTCAAAATGAAGATGCTAGGAAAGAATTAAAAAATTTCTTGACCTACGTCGATAAACTACCCGAACAAAAACTGGAGGAATTGAAAGACCACCTGATCAATCACATAAAAAATAACTTCAAGGAACATCTAGACCTGAACACTCGCATCAGTTCCGAACAGAAGAGGATCCTCAACGGAATGATTTACTTAAAAAATTTCAAATTTAATATTACGTCGTTGTATCCACGAATAGTACGGCATTTCGTGGAGAAATGTCTTGCAGATTTTCGAGGATCGATTTATCTGGGTGACGATGAGATCTACTATTATTCTTCAGTTCTGGAATTCGGGTTGCAAAGCGAATTCGAAGAATTCGTCGAATTTTTGTACCTTCCGAACGAAATCCAAGACACGGACGGGAAAAAAGTACCAGTTGGTTCCTTTCTTCTGGCTACTTTCGAAGACGTGGTGATTCCGAAATTGGTGGACAATTTCCAAGAGTTCGTAACGTTCTCGATAAGCAAAAGAGAGTTCATGTCCAAATGCGTGTCTTACATAAAGAGCATCTTGACGTACATTTCCAAATACAGAGGAAACGTTCTTTGGCCTAACATCGTCATGGACGGACTTGCATATCATTGGGAAACGTTCAAGACCTCCATTTGCGAAGACACCTCGAAGTTGGCGGAAGGATTAGAATTGATCTCGATCCTGAGTTCGGTCAAGAATGCCACAAAGACTGAACTTCTCGTTTCGACTTTGTTCTCCTCGATATTAGAGAATAAAGATTTCTCAGCTCCCGAAAATTCGTTCGAGTCGAGATTGGAAATATTTGAGTGTCTCATCAAACATTTTGGTTTGGTATTCGAGCATAAACACGCCGTTTACTTCAGGTAAAGATATATTTTTTACTAAACATGTTTTAATTACAGACTTTCGAGGTTAACTAACCTAAGACTTCGAATATTCAGACTAAACTCTCAATTCTCCACCAAAATACATAGATATTCCCTCAACCTTTTAACGGACATTTCCAAGAATACGCTCAGATAAATTACGCGTTGAAAACAGGAATTTCCATCGAAAAATCAATCGGAATCATTAAAACCATTTCATGTCGTCATACGTCATTTCAAATTATTAAGAAATGGCAACATTGTATACAGATAGTTTCTCATATTCTGTGATCCATGAAAGTCAGGTCCGCATTCAGCACATTTGTAAAAGACTTCGACAAATCTGCAGAGATTTTGCCATATTCGTATCCTTCCTTTAAAAATTAGTTTGGATGTTTCACAAATGGCAGAGGTAGCTACGGCTCATTTTAATCTTCTCATTGCAGAGCTGTAATGGAACGAATCCAGACAGATGTTTCCGAAAGCCCGGACAAAAACACCCAAAACCTGCGTTTGATGAAAATCGGTGGGTTGTTCCCTTGCCTCAGAGACAGCAGATCCACGTTGCTCTTCCGTTTCATCATCCAACTATACCTCGAATTCCCCGACTTCGAGCAGTACATGAAGGACACCGACGTCTTCGAGACTTACATGAAGAACCTCGACGAATCAGAACACTTGGCGATAATGATTATATTCGGGGAACTTATCAGAATGCCGGACTATCCTTGGGACCTCAAAATAAAACTGGTGAAGGAAGTGATGAGGACGGTCTTTCAGACGGCATGTCTGGAAGCTTTCAAGCGTTACATGAAGTTCGACATCAGAAGGATCATGTCGGAACTGCGCGCAACGACTACGGAACACAACGCGGGTATCAAAGCCGCCAATTTCGTCCTGGTGGAGATCCTGTTCGCCAGGCTTCCGATCGGCAGGGAGAGCGAGATCAACACTGAGTTGATGAAGGCCGTCTCGCCTCCGGAGTCTCCGAACAAGAGAGGATTGCTAAAGTGTCTTTTGAGGAATGCACTGGACACTTTCTCGGAGCACGTGCCGGTAGCCGACCGAGGAAATGAAGAAATATTGCGGATCTGTCGGTGCTGTTGTTACAACACCTTGGTGAGTACGAATATATTGATTCATCTTGATGAAATGTTAAAGAAATACTGGCATCAAGGTAAGAGGTCTAGCTTAAAATTCTTGTGGGTTTAGGACGTTCGGGATTGTTACAGTCGACCCCAGAAGCTTAGACGGTATGAGAATTGGGAATAAGGGAGAAGCTTTTAAAATTTCACAAAACGGATTTCTATTATTTGCACAAGTAGGAATTTTTCTGAATGCTTTTTTCCGGTTTAAATTGGCCGAAAATGAAAGCTGAATGTTTATACTGGATGGATTAGGGAAAGAACACCGATTTTGTGATATCCCAAACATGACCAAGAGGTCTAGCTTAAAATTCTTTCGAACTTAGAATATTTAAAACTATTACAGTCGACCCCAGAAGCTAATACTACGATTTGGGAGAATATAAAATGCCGATTGTTATGAAGTACCTATTATTTCTGGTATTTATCGCATTTTCCAGGTGTCCATCGCCGTGAATGCCCTCGACGACCCCACATTCCACGTGAAATTGTTCACGAGAATGGAGGGTACAGAGGACATCTTATGGGCGAAGATCGTGGATACGAGAAGAAGATACGTTTTCGAGAAAAACTTCGACAGACTCCCGACGAAAAAGAAGATCCTGGTTAACATAAAAAATAATTCGACCTCCTCCACTCCCGTTACCCATTCGAAAATATTGAGATCTCAGAGGATATTCAACAGTTCCCTCAGTGAAGACGTGACGAAGCACGACTTGAACAACGTGACTTTGAGATCGCAGTCGCGTTCAGAAACGAGGGAAGGAAACGCCGAGATCGAGATGGACCAGGTCGAAGTGAACGATCACGAGTGCATGCCCACGATTTGCGCCCTCGTCAACCACTTGGCGGACGGCGGGTTCTTGAGGTGCGAAGAAAAGGGAGAATTGCCCGCTTGTCTCAGAGGTACGTTGATGCTTGATGCAATTCTAGGTTTGCTTTTCTCCTTAGAAGAAGACATTAGAAAACTAATATTTTATAGTTATGCAAGGTTGGTTTGTATATGAATTGCGGTAAGTGATATTCATTGCTCAATCCGGTAAACCTACATGGATTCAAATAAATGAACTATAGTTGCTGGTTTTGTTCTTGTGAATATCGAGGTGTGTTCGCAGGTATAAGGCTGGTCTTGTTGAGCCCCCACACCACGACGAACGTCAAAATATTCCTGGTCAAGATGATCGAGAACACCGCCCACGTCTTCGCCGATTACGCGGATTGGTTTTACGAGCCCATCATGAAATTTATCGTGGAGAAATGCGCTGGAGACGAGCTGAACTTTTTCATAACAGACTTGGTGAGTTGGCGACGAGCGGATCGCGATTGACGAGACTGCAACTGTGGAATTTTCAGGTGATCATGCTGGCCAACTGGTCGGACAGGTATCGACCGAGTAATGTGTATGAGCAAAATTTGGCGACGAGAGTAATCGGATTCTTATTCGATAAATTATCGACCGAACGGAGGGACATCTTCAGGTACCACTTGGAACTCACCGGCGTCCTCATGGAATCGTGGAAGGGTAACATCGTGGTGGTCGACTATTTCATCGCCGACATGCTCAAAGCGGCCGAGGCGCACGAAATGGACAAAGAGATCCACACCTTCTCTCTGCTCCTCCACAACGATCTCTTTCCTTTCGACAAGGAGGTGATCGCAAAATTGCTCGTATTGACGTCCGCTCGCTTGAATTCCCATAAGAAAGCGATCTACACGCCGTGCTCCGAAATGCTGGGTCTCTTCCTGAAGAAGAGTAAAGAAAGAAACGTTTTAACCCTGCACGAAGAAGAGATCGAAAAAATCATCGATAGATTCTGGGAAATCGACACGGACAAGATGGGGAACATCTTAGAAGGGATCACCATCCACCATCCCGAATATCTACGGGAAAAACACGTTATAAGATTGTTCAGCAGGCTGGGAAACGTGATCCCGAACTCCCAGTACGTCTTTCTGAAAGTGATGCTGAGGGCGAGTTCCGTATTGGAAAGGGTCAACGAATTCCGGACCGAAAGATGGGAGAAATACTTGAACAGCGAGAGTTCCGACGTTCAAATCATCACTTTGAGCTTGATCAAGGTCACTCTGTGCCTCTTGGAAAAGCAACCTTCGTTCCGAGGCATCATCCAGTCAGTCTGCGAGAAGAAGAACAGTCCGAACGATCTGTGCAAAAAGATGGCTTTCGATATCGTCATCCAGGTTTACGAAGAACATCTCAGAGATCTCGGCAGATTCTCCGACGTGGTGGATCTGTGCAAGGACGCCTTGATGGACGGTTTGGCTTCCGAAAACCCGGAGATCTCCCGAACGGTCAGAGAGTTCTGGACGCAGAACGTCTTGTCCGAGAACTTGACCGAGAGATTCGTGCAGTCCTTTTCCGCGATCTACAAACCGAAGAACGAAGAGGTGGTGCTGGGAAACGGCGTCAACTTCCTTCTGAACCTGCTCAAGTTCGATTCGGAGGAAGCGATCTTCGATCACCCGCTCGAAGATTGCAATTTCGAAGAATACGAGTTGAGCGTCAACTCGAGCACTCAACACCCTTACGAGGTCCCGATGTTCGCGGACAGTTTTCTGGACCGTCCGACCAGAAAGAGCAGAACCCAGTTCGAATTCGGGGAATTGCGAGCGACCCAAGACGATTTCACCTTCTCGGCCACCGTGCAGAATCCGGCTTTGTCTCGGTTCACCTCCTCGCAGAGCAGTCGTTTTTTGAACACGCAGAACCTCGTCGACTTCAAAAATCCGAACGACTATCCCAAGTCCAAGGTGTTGAAAAGACGCTTCCTCAAGAGCAGAGAGAAGATATCGGAGTATTGCGCCAATTTCGAAGTGAAATCGAAGATCCAGAGGGTCCAAGGGAGAGTGAAAGACGCGAAGGAGAGGGACAGACAAGTGAGCATCACCCGGAAATACAGGAAAGGCGATTTTCCGGATATCCAGATCAGTCTTTCGGCGATCGTCGAGCCGTTGCAGAAACTGGCGGCGGTGAGTTCCTTTTCATACTTTTATGGGACGCTTTCTCCTTTTTTTCTTGCATTTTTTCCTTGATAATTTTTGTTTCGTTCAATTTTTTTCCTGGACTTTTATTGCAGGAAAATTCCGACGTAGCGAAAATGTTATACGCGAACCTGTTCGAGAACCTGAAGGAGAAGATGAGCAGCGATGATTGGTCCCGATTGTCGGGAGCGATCGCGACCATCTTCAAGACTTCCTTCGAGTTCAACACGAATCTTTTCCGAACGCTGATGGATTTCGTTATAGCTTCGAGATCCAGAATCAGGCTCGATCCTTATCTGGTGACCGAGTGCTGCATGTCGAGTTCCCTCGTTTCGACTGGAACGCTGATAATCGAGAGTTACTTGATGGAGATGGACGAGATGGAACCACAAGTTAAGAGATTTAAAAGAACGGATGCCTCCGATGAATGCCTTCATTGGATTAAATTGGCGGAGTGAGTTGAAAATGTTGAATGTCCAAAGACTTCGTTATTTGACGTTCGTTTCAGGCTGTACAAGGAACTGAACGACTGGGACGTCGTGTGCTCCATTTTCCAGAACAAAATTCCCTGCGACAACCTCGTCAAGACCGCCATCTCTGCCGAATCCAGAATGCTGTGGACCCAAGCCCGAGACTTGTATCGAGACGTCATAGAGAAAGACTTGACGGAAGACAAAAAAGAGTTCTACTTCGAAGCCTACTTCAAGTGCTTCGCTCACTTGGGACAATGGAGCACGATTTCCGACAACGTAAGATCGATGGAAGGCGAACAATACTGGGACAGCCTGTGGGACGACGATTGGAAAAGAAAAAAATTGTTACCGTGGTACATAACGTCCGAAGTCAACGACATGCTGTTCAAAGAAGAGCTCTCTTGTTCCCTCCTGGAGGACATCAACGCTGCTCTTAGCGAGACCCGCAAGGCCGAGCATTTGAAGTTGACGTATCCGGAAGAGTTGGCCACCCTGTGGATTCTCAACGAAGACGTGGATTCCGCCGAAATGTACCTGAGGAGTTCGGTGGACTCTTTCCTGAGCCAGTGGCAGATTTTGGATCCCATTTTTCGAAACGTACGCCATAAAAAATTGATGAATCTTCGCGGGACCACGACCGTCTACGAGTTCATAGATATCTACAGGATGTTCGGGTCTGTGGAAATTGAGAAAATTTTCGGGCATCTCGAGCTGCTGTGGTCCAACACTCGCTGCGCCAACTCTTGCCCGACCATGATGCAAGAGATCGGCGTTCTTCGTTACAAACAATTTTTGAGTGAGTATCAATTCGTAATTTATGAAAATACTCTCACTGGCTGGGAATTGTGTACAAAAAAATTATATTTTTATTTTCAATACCACAAAGTTCGTGCTGCGAATGGACTTCGTCGGTAACGAAGAAGAATCTAATTTTTTTTTGTATAATTGCTCGAACTATTCCTCAGTCATTAGGTATGTTTTTTCAGTTTTGAGTTTATAGGTTTACCTCCCCTTCTGTCAATTTATTATAATAATAATAAGACCCAGAGCTCTATGATTCACCCATTTTCTTCGACTCTTCCATCTCATACATAAATTTTTTTCTTAAATTCTGATTTAATTTTCGGCAGATCTGATAAATTCGAAAATGTCGTCCATCGACGATCCACAATCGTACGTGGAAAAGATAAAAAATTGGAAGATGAAATTAGATCTGGATCTCGTCGACTCGGCATTGAGTCATTCCAACTTTTATATGGCTAGAAAATATCTGCAATCGCACAAAAACGAACCAGGAATATCCCTCTATCTCGCTAAAATGATGTTCGTGAAGTCCAATTACTCGAAAAATACGCCGGAGGCGATAACGACGATTTTTAAATCGCTAGAAATGCTAACAGGTAATTTTTCACCTTGAACAAAAAGTTCATTCGAATTGATTCGATATTTTTTTCAGACCTTTCAAAAAAGGAAAAGTGCAATGAATCTCTACTCAAGATTCAATTGACGACCTTCGAGGTGTTTGGAGAACTTTCAAGAATTCTTGTTAACAACGAAGATCTCCGGGAAGATGTTAACGAAAAACTCGAAATAATTCTTGGTAAGATCTTTTTTCGTTTTCTTATAATTTTATTCCTTTGTTCTTTTTATGTTTCTTCATCTTTGATATTCATTTCAACCATCCCTTATTTCAATTATTAAAAAAAGAAATGGCAACATAGTATACAGGGTGTCTACTTTTAAAACGGCAAAACTTCAAAGGGAGATTATTCAAGTGATTTGCAACAAAAAATGTCATATAACACATGGTCGAAATTTTGACGGTTGTTCTTCAATTTAACAATTCTCGTTTTCACGAAATATTTCAATTTTTTCCATGAAATCTTTAATATATCAGTTATGCTTGTGACTTCATCGAATTCGATCACATATTTGGAAATGGTATTAAATTTTGTACAATTAGAATTATTTAGTTCTTCTGAATTATTCTTATTTCATTGATAAACTCATGATTTCCATAGGAATGACTTCGATATTCAATCATAATGAGTTTCAAAATGGAGCAAATTCAGGTTTGAAATTTTTCGACTTTTTCGTTTTTATCTTGTTTAGCCATGATATTATGGCAGAAAACAAGCAGTTAGCAAAAAAGTTGATATGTCATTCGAAAGTACACTAAAAGAGGTATTTATTGCTGAAAAGAAAACATGTCCATAATAAATAATTTTTCAACGAAAAACCTATTGGAAAAATATAACGGATTTTGTTCACTTCAGTATCGTGATATTCATCTCCTCACCAAACCCACAATAGAAATATTTTTGGCACACTGAAATTCTTTTCTTGTAGAAAATTTAATACCATTTCCAAATATGTGATCGAATTCGATGAAGCTACAAGCTTAACTGATATATTAAAGATTCCATGGAGAAAATTGAAATATTTCGTGAAAACGAGAAATGTTAAATTGAAGAACAACCGTCAAGATTTCGACCATGTGTTATATGACATTTTTTGTTGCAAATCACTTGAATAATCTCCCCTTGAAGTTTTGCCGTTTTAAAAGTAGACACCCTGTATAGACAGTTTGATGAAATTATGTGGCCTCTCGAACTCAGATCCGCATTCAGATTATTTGTAAAATTCACAATTTTCTCGGATTTAATTGGGAATAACTCGGCGTGAACCATTAATATAATTCGAATTGAAGGGAAAGGTGTAGACTCGAGAGGACTGCAGGATTACGGCGCAAATAAAATATATCAGTTCTTGGACGAGTACATTTCTTCCGAGGGTCTGAAAGGAATTAGCGATAAGAGCGTTTCGGATGCTTACCTGCAGATTTCATATTACATCATGGAGAAGGAGGAACCCGTCGTGGACGTTTTGAACAAGATGGTACTGCGTTCCATGAAACTTGGCGCGTCTGAGGCTAGACAACTGTTTCCGATACTTCTACAGCAAGAACACTTGGGTACCACTTACAGAGATGTTTTCAAACAAGAAGTGAGTACCTAAGCTTGGATATAGTATTGTTCAGAATTTTCGATTACTCCGATTTTTTTTGCAGAGCGCTTCGGTGCCAACTTGGATGTTTCTCAGTTGGATTCCTCAGTTACTGGCGAACATGAACTCGGAAAACATACACGCCATCGACTCCATAGTCATGAGACTGACGGAAACATATCCCCAAGCCATCATGTATGCGTACAGACTCAGTCGCCAAAATTTCGATTGGCAGAATTCGCATCTTGCAGACATCGTTAAAAAGTAGGTACAACTTCACCTACTTTTTTCCACATTTTGATAAATGTTTCATTACAGAATGGACAGTTTGCTATCGAACGAAGATGTGGATAGGTTCCTGAGGGCTTTGGGGAACGTTTGTGTGCCAGAAAAGAAATTGTCGTATTACGTGGAGAAAATTTTGAAAAACGTCGGAAATGCGGAAGAGATGGAAAAAATTCGCAGCTTCGTCCTGTCGGAGTTTTACTGCGAACGAATGGATTCCAACGATTCCGAATGCTTGTACGGCAATGCTTTCACAAGGATAAGGAGCTACGAAAAATATTTCGCATCTGGAACGAGTAAGTTTTATACAGGGTGTGTCTTTGACTTGTACATCCGTTATAACAAATGAACTGAATTTTCATTAATTGGTTACTCGGATTCACAGGCGATCACCTTACGAAAAAAATGCGGGAGCTGTCGCCAGAGCTGAAGGACAAGAGCAGAAAGCCGAGTTCTCTACTCAAAGACTACAGTCCGTATCTGGCAGATTTCTGTTCGACAAAGGCGGGCACGGACCTCGAGATCCCCGGTCAGTACGACGGGAAATCGATGCCGTTACCGCAATATCACGTGAAAATATTCAAGTTCCATCCCGAAATAACCGTGATGAGTTCGCTGAGAAAGCCCGTAAAGTTGACCGTTTTGGGGAACAACACCAAGGAGTATTCGTACCTGGTCAAGTTCGGAGAAGACGTCAGACAAGACCAGAGGATCGAACAGTTGTTCCAAGTCATGAACGACGTTTTCAGAAAAACTGAGGGATATTCGCGACAAATCTCTCTGGAGACTTTCGAGGTGATTAATTTACTATTTGACGATGGGCATCTGCTGTTCCGGTAAACATCATTGATCTTTGATTATTTCGATGGGAAATTGAAGCAGTATTCTATCTTCTATTCAATCTGTGATATGGGATCGTATTTTCATTTCTGTTGTGTTTTACTTTCGTGTCGCAGGTGATTCCGTTAACCAGCAGTTTAGGGCTGATAAGATGGGTGGACAAGACAATCGTTTTGGAAACGTTCATGAAGCGACGCATCAAGAAGTTTGGGAAATCTTTCGACGCTCCCATCGATAGGTACGCTCAGTTCTTCTTTTCGTCCAAAAGGGGCGTCAGCAACATCAGAGAAGCGTACGGCGAAAGCGCCAAAGTCCACGACAGAGCGAAAATCATTTCGAATTACAAAAGGGCCGTCGGCGAAATCGACAGCGACGTTTTAAGGTAACTCCTGATAAAGGATTGTTCAGCACAATCCGGCCAAGTCCTGCGAAATCTAAAGGAAATATCGCAATTCCAGAAAAGCCTTCTGGAATTTGAGCACCAGCACGGAAAGCTTCATAGCGTTGCGTCACAACTTCATGCGCAGCTACGCGGTGATGTGCACGGCGCACTGGATACTCGGTATAGGAGACCGTCACTTGAGCAACACCCTCGTAGGCCTGGAAGACGGTCACGTGATCGGGATAGACTTCGGGTGCGCTTTCGGCACGGCTACGCAGATGCTGGCGGTTCCCGAGCTGATCCCGTTCCGGCTGACCCCGCAGATCGTCGCGTTCATGGAGCCGCTCGGCGTGTCGGGGCATTTCAGGTAGGTTTTCTCTCCCGTTCGATCCGTTCTGACTTCATTTCGGAAATTCCAGGGCGTCGATGATAAACACTTTGAATTGCCTGAGGAAATACAAGAAGTTGCTGGTTTCTACGATGAGCGTATTCGTGAAAGAACCGTCTTTGAACTGGCTGGAAATGCCGACGACCGATCAAACTACGGATGTCGCGAGTTCGAGCTGGTTTCCAAACCACAAGATAAATCAGGTGAAACGGAAATTGGAAGGTATAAATTCGACCGAGATAGTGAAGGAAGACCTGAAAGATGGACAAGTGAAGGAATACCTCAATGCCTACTGCGAATTGGTCAATGGCGTCCTGGAACACGACTACCGAGCTCAGGTAGCTAAAGAAGGACTCACAGTGGAAGAGCAAGTCGATTGTCTCATCGATCACGCCAGAGACTACAATTTATTGGGACGCACCTATGCAGGTTGGAAGCCATGGGTTTGAACCTCAAATAAATTGTGTATAATTTGTTACATTCATAATATTCAAAGTTTTTTGTTTGAACTTACATTATTATATTTTTTTTCAATTCTAATAAATTTATTACTCTGGGTTTTCCGTAAACACGATAGTTTTCGAAAACCTAGGCACTTGAAATATTCAGGGACGGTTCCGATCTCAGATGCCGCGGTTGGGTTCGTTATTAGACGCCAATTTCTGTGAGGAAAAAAATACTACTTGAAGAGACAATCCGACGTTGCCAAATTCAAGTTCGCGACTTGTTAGAAAGACGGCTATGGTAGTACATATTTTTGACCACAGAATATATAATTATTATTTTTTCTGTAGTCAGTTGTCATTTCAGTGTTCTGTTCTGTGGTTGTCACTGTCACTAGTGTCACTTACGTAAACATTTTCGATGTTATGTTTTGTTGTGATCTTACTGATTTCCACTACGGTTTTCTCTGTTTTCACTTATCTACCAATTCAAGCGGTATGTAATGTAGATATTAAAATATTACGCTGTGTCAACGAAAATTCCGAACGAATAATGCATAATAATTATTTCCATTTATTCATTTTATTTCACGTACTTCTGATCTGTAATTGCGCTCAACATTCTCTTCGAGGATTCGATGATACCGTTCTCTTTGATATTAATTGGGTAGGAAGCAATCCTAATAATTTAGAATCGACCAATGCAGAATCGGTGATAGTTACATCGTCCCATCAGGAGAAATATAAATGCTATTTGCCCCAAATACAAGAGAAAGACAGTAAGGAAAGCCTGGACAAATACGAAGGTCCTTCTGCCTTAGAACTGATTGCTCCTCTATTCACCCATTCGTTGTGTTCGTACAGATTAGAATCCTATTGGACCTACGAAGTTTGCCACGGAAAATTTGTGCGGCAATACCATGAAGATCGAGAAGGGAAAAAAACTAAACTTCAAGAATATATTCTCGGAAAATGGGATGAAGAAGACTACAACAAATTATTGAAGGAATACCAGCAATCTGACATGGAAAAGGGTCAAATCCCTGTCAAAAAAATCGAAAATGTGAATTTACCCTATTTGGAAATTCGTATGAAAAATGGAACAATTTGCGATTTAAACAACAACAAGCCTCGTGAAACTAGGGCTCTTTATGTATGTTACGCTCACGGTAAACAAGATGTCTATTCTTTGAAAGAAACATCTACATGTGTATATGAAATAATAATTTTATCACCTTTGCTATGTTCGCATCCAAAATACAAACCTAAAGACAGCGGAGAACTCCCAATAAATTGTACGCCGATAGAAGGAGCCACAAAACCATACAATTTGGCCAAGTTGAAAGCTGAAAGTAAGCAACTGAGAAAACAGTCCGAGTTTGATAGCATAAGAATTGAATTCACGCCGATGGATTTGATGGAGAAAGAAATTTCAAGTACGATAGGAAATAAAATCACGGATACCACCCCTGTTGAGAATTTCCTAGCGGGAAAAAACTGTCTGTCTGGAGGAACGGGCTGGTGGAGATACGAATTTTGTTATGGAAAATCCATCAAGCAATACCACATAGAAAAAGATGCCTCGAAGGTTTCCATAAACTTGGGTGTATTCAATAAGGAAGATCATATAGAATGGATAAAAAACCATCCGCAGAAGAGGCCGAAACCGATGTCGCATCGTAAACAACTGTCTCATTTTTATTCAAATGGCGAGATTTGCGACAAGACTGGCAAACCAAGACAGACAGAGGTGAAATTGAAATGTTTGGAGAACGCCTCAAATCTCAATGCTGTTTCACTTTATTTGCTGGAACCAAGATACTGCGAATACATTTTAGGTGTAGAGTCGCCCTTGATTTGTAGGATTCTGAGTAGGGCGGACGAGAATGGACTAGTTCCTTTGAATCCTTTGGAAAATTCTGAAGGTATTGATGTTATCGGTGAATAAATAATTATGTTGTAATTTCTATTGGTGTTTCATTTCATTCCTAGTTTTCCATATTTGTTGAATGAAAACTGACGTTAGGAAGTTACAACATAATGACGTCAGGCATAAAACTTAGAATAAGTTCTATGAAACACCCTCCGCAAAATAACGACTTTCGATCAACGTTAGTGTGTTACGTCCATAGAATATAAAATAATGATGATTCTTTATTCAAAGGTTACGTCTAAATAATCCGATTTCTAACCCAAAAACGAGATCGTGAAAGAAAAATAAATAGCATTATCTGAAAATATTTAATAAATATCCAGAAGTAGTATATAGGTACATCAGAAAGAAGCCTAAATAAGATAAAGAATATTCAATATTGAGCATCACATGGACAAGTAAAAATTCTACTCTAAGCAAAAATGGATAATGCGTAATGTATATGTTATACTTCAGGTAAGATGTATCACAGTAAGTATGGAGCGAAACTATTCCAACTTGTTTTTCTTTCCAAACACTTTCATCAAATCTTTGGACATGTAATAAGGTCTATCCGGGGATCCGTCGTTTCTCTCGCAGTCTTCCACTGAAAACAACAACAAATTAATGCGTTCTCGATTAGAGTCGGAACTAGGAAAACTTACGGAAACATAGAAATAAGGTATCCACCGCCATGCTGTAAACGTGGAAGAAGATTTTGGAGATGAAGAAAGTGAATATCACAATTAATCCAATTGGCACTTCGACGTAATTCAAGGAAGAATTATCGGCGGATGTGAGGTCAGTCGCGAAGTAAACGTAAGCCGCAGATCCCGTACCGATGCTGATGAGCAGCGTGCTGACGAAGAACAGAAAATCGGTAACCTGAAACAGAACATTCAGTACCGGAAGGAAGCGTTTTTCTTCAATTCACCTTATCCAAAACGACGAATCTGATCACGTTCCTCATGAGCAACGTGAACGCGTCTTTAGCGCTGGAGCAGAAGTTTTTGCCGTGTATAGCACACATGATGTACGCGTTGGTGCTGATGAATTTCAGCACTTTCTCCAAGCACCAGAAGAAACATTTCAGAAGGCACATGATGGCTCTGGTCACCTCGTTGTCGTATTTTTTCAGTTTCCGGTCGATGTATTCCAACACCAACCTGATCATCCTGCATATCGCTATGATCAGAGAGCCGAAAGCCAGAGTTCCGATGTGGTACCTTGAAATGTTTCGAACAAAGGATAATTATTATTATTTTGGTCTATAACGAAAGAGAAACATTTTGTTTAGCAGTCGCTCACCTGAGTACGGTTAACGAGGCTGAGGTCACGGCGAAAAATGGTAAATTACGACGCGGTTTCGTCCAGTACCAAGTCGCGAACACCGTGGCGAGCGCCATCTGACTGAAGGCTGACACGAAGAAACTCCCCCAAAAGAATCCGAATATATTGAACCCTAGAACAGTTTGTCGCTCAAAATATGAAAATTCTCGGGCGTGACCAAAACTTACAATGCAAGTAATCGTAAAGATCGCTGTGTTTCATCTTGATCATCTTGCAAACCATCTGGGGACAATTCAAACTTTCGAATTTCTCCGGGTCGCAAATTGCTTTCTGAAAAAAATTGAATTAAAAACGGAAATATGGGGAAAGGGGGTAAAATCGAACCGGAAGTGGACAACCTTGCGTAGAGTTTCCTTTGGTAACAAATAGAGGAGTTCCGGTTGTGGTCAAGAGCAGACCGACGGAGAGGGAGAAAACGATGACTCCGATCTGCAAGATCCACGGTATGAGGGGAAAAACGAGGACCGAAGTAACGGACGAGATGGCCCTGAAAAAGCAACAATTTCAACTCGAAATTACGGCGAATTCATGCGATTAAAAATCGCATCGATGTCGCGAATAACTCACTTGCTGCCTTCTTCGATCAGTACGATCGCGAGACTTATCCTTTTCCTCAAGAATATCGTGACCAAGAGAACGACTGTCAGGGTGACCGAGCAAACTATCAGGGCTGTCAACCAGAAATACCTCTTGACGTTATGATAGGTCTCTACCAAGTCCTCGTCGCCTATTTCCCTCTCTTCCTTCAGCATCTTCTCGTAACTGTACCAACTGCCGTAAACGCCTGAAAAATTAAGTTAGAATCGTTCGCCGATCAGATTTCCCCCCGAAGACTTACCGAGCGTCAGAGCAGCGATGAGCCCGATGAGGGAACACCAGACCATCACTCCGGCAATCCACCTGAGCATCATGATATACACCAGGGTGCAAACGAGGGCGCCCAATAAGAACAAGAGGATTATTTGCCAACTGGCCATCAGATCGTTGACCACATTCTGACCGAGCTACGAAAAATGGCCGTTATAATTTTATTTATGAAAAATATCTTCTCAAATTGGTACGGTTTGATTTCGGAGACTACGAACGTTTTCACAGCCTTCTCAACTTCCAAGCCCCGAACGAACATCGGCCGGTGATTTCAACGTGGTATTACGTACATTTCCCAATCTAGAAACTTTTTTGGTCGATAAAGATCAGAAATAATCTCATAATCGTGTGTCTACATGCGACATTGCCGGATGGTTCACTTCGGGCCTTCGAAGTACAGACGACTGCGAAGCTATGCTCCATTAGATCAAGGGTTAGTGAAATTAGTTGTAAAGTCTAGAATTAAAGCCATCATCGCTGAGAATTTCGCGAAACAAGAATCGGTTCAATATTTTCGATGTTATCGTAGACATGACTGGTCTTTGATGAAAAATTTCGGTCTCGTAGAAGATGAAATAAGATTTTGTGCCGTACCTGCTCAGTTTCTGCAATTAGCTTTATATTTTTTATTGCTTTTTCGTATTTCTCCGCTTCGCCGTTTATTGCGTGATTGTTTATCCATTCCTCGGACAATACGGGAATGCATCTTCCCTGCACTGGAAATTATTAAAAAACTGATGAAATATTTAAGCACACATGTATTCGATGGAAGCCAAATTGATGTCGGATATTCCTCTTCAAAATATCAAATTTTAGTTTGTATTTAGAGTTAGAAAAAATGATCGAAAAGAATTCTTTGACAATCTGTAATGTAATGAAAATCTTTGGTATAGTTTCAACGCAAGATAAAAAAAATGAATTAAATTCTGAAAAATAAATTAATTTATAAAACTTGGTGGGAGAGGAAATGTTGTCAGTACATTTTTACGACAATCAACGTGCAATGAAAGCTGGCTTTATTTCTCGATTGAAACATCAAGAAGGCGAGTAACTAGCGGCAGAAACGGCAAGAAATGTTAGTAAGCAACAGCGTTAAGGCATCAGGTACTAAAATGCTACAGGGAGACAACACCAACTATAACTAAACTACTAAAACAATCTACGTAAAAAAATCCAAGAAAAATACCTTAATTAAGCGTTCCCAGTTAATGAAATCGGCGTTATGAACATACGGCCACTGTGCTACCTCGTGACCTTCTTTCTCGGAAACGTTTTTGAGATATTTGAGATGTATCGCACTATACAAGCAGCGATTCAAAACTGGACAACAAAAAAACAAGTTAGTAGCACCGCCAGTTCATTCATAGCTCCATCCGATCATCTTCTTTAAAAATTAGTCATGAAAAATAGTCGCTATTCCGCAAAGGAATAGAGACACTGTTCATTCGAAACACCAAACGGAATAGCTTGCGACAGTTAAACAAGAAACAACATAACAGCGATAAACAACATGCTAACACTTGAATGGGAAAATCTCCGTGTGAACAAAAAAATATTCAGAGTTTTTAGAGCCAAAGCATCCGCATTCGTGTTAATTTTCAATAAATTGCTTATCGATACTCACAGTTTTTTGTGGGATAATCAATTGTTTTACACAAATCAGGAGTATCAGGACCATTTTCATGTTTGATGCAAACATTCTCTCCAATTCCCGGGCACTTTTCCACGCAGACCTGTTTAAAATCATTCCACATCAAACAATTGTGTAGGGAATTGAGAGGATTTCATTTCGAGGTAAACTTGACCTAATTAGGAATCCATAACCTTTTTAGTTGATTACCTGAGGCGTCGGACATCCAAGAAAAGGAACTGACGGACTGACGCATTTCAGAATGTCGAAGAAAAAAAGATACTTTTTGTTCGCGACAGCGTCGTCGATTCCGCACCTCAAGCCATTCGAATCCTTCGGTGCGAGTACAGCTGAAGGATCCCCATTGCTGTAGGCTGCAAAAATATCCAATGAGCCACAAGTTTCGTAAAATTCATGAATACTAACCGTATAAAGCTATTCCAGCCCAACAACCGACAAAGACCAGGAGGAGCATCAAAAATAAGACATCGGTGCAAGAACGATGTTTCAACGGTCCCTCAAAATCCGGATCGTGGGGTATAGGTTGCCCTAAAATAAAAACATTTTTTCGAGATTTTCGATTCATTATCGTACAAACGAAACTGTTTTTTGCTGGATCCATTTTTCAAAATTCGGCGTCATAAATTTACGAATATTCTGAATACGGACCTGGGTTCGGGAGGTCACAGAATTTTATGAAACTGTCTTTACAATGTTGCCACTTCATTTTTATTTAAAATGACTGACAGTTCAGTATCAATGAAAATTTATGTATTTGTTTAAAATCCAAAATGAATTCAACATTACTTCGAAGGAAAAATGCAAACATGACAGAGCAAAACTTTGTTGTTCAAAATATTTTTTTATACATTTTCACTGCAATAAGGTTAATACGTATTAGAGTGATCGCCTAATGTATTCCTCCTTATCAGTCGATAAACCCGGTATCTGGTATGTACTCGCCCAAACAGGTTTGTGAAAATTCCTTCGACAGAGCCGGATTAATAAAAATTGGAAACAAAAAACACTTTCTCTGGACCTCAAGAGAAGATATTCCCAAATAATATTACAAAAAAAATAAAATAAGTGAAGTAAACTTTGCGTGTTTGATGATTCCGTTAATTGAAATAGAATCTTGTGAATTCGAGCTCTCTATACCTAGTAGAATCATTTTAATATTATGGAGACCGAAATTACGGTTCGATTTGACGATAAAGTGGGCGATCAACTATGACAACGTTTTTTACCCAGGCTAAACTTACCCGTGCCTCGTCCATCACGTGAACCACAAAAGCACCCCATTACTTCCTATAACAATTATTTCTGACCTATTGATGACGCAGCTTTCGCTCATTAGCTCGGCGATCTCTCTCACACGGTAAAATCGAGAACGAATATTCGAACGAAATGGCACAATTAAAATCAGATAGGTACATAAATGATGTCACTAAAACAAACTTTTCTACCGAGACTGATAAACGCCGTACGCGAATAATGATTAAAGATGAGCAAGCGCCCGGCTAGGTACCAAATTTAGGTACTTAAGCAGGTATCATAGATGAACGATCCCCAGAAGAGTAATTTGTCTATGGCAGGTACCAACTGAAGATTCTCCACTATCTTTATTGTCGGAAGCTTTCCATACATACAAGATACATACATTTATTGTGGCAGAATAACATTACTAACATTACATTACTAATTACTCCACTGAAAATACATTTTTTTCTCACCCTTCTTTTTGATCTCCACTTCATTCTCAGATTCACCAAAACACATTTTATGTTCGACAATATCTCATTAAAACACGGATGAAATTTATTATTCAACAATCGAATGCAATTCGTAAACGAACGTGTTAAACCTAGAAACAACTGCTCGACTAATAAAAACGTGCTTATCGTCTAGATAAATATTTAATTACATGAATTATATCGGAAAATCCGGTCTAACCCCTATCTATCTGGCAATATAAATGTTTTTCCCAATTTACGCCGATCGTGCGATAATTACAATGGCAACTATTTATAGCTTCTACAGCCGATGGAGAATTAACGGGAAAACTTTGTTGCAATATTGCATCAAATCCAATCCATGTGAACAATATTTCCTGCTGATTGTTTTGCAGTATGAAAAGTGTAGGCATGGAATAGTCACATAAAATTCTCGCGACAATGACGACGCACGCTATTCGAAAACTCAAACGAAATAGTCCATCCCATATAATTTTTATTTATATTTCATTTATAACATTAATTAATGATATTCGATGATGAAAAACATCTGTCATGCGGTAGTCACAATCAGCAATATACCGCTGAAGCCGTTCCTGGAACATAACCCGCATAACCGCCAGTTTTTCCAGCAGCCCTCTGTTGATTGCGGAGGCTTCCACGAGAAATGCTTCCTCCAAATCTTCCAGAATTCAAAGCTATTGCTCGTATGCATGCGCCTTCAGATGTTCCCCGAAGAAATTTTCACATATCGACAGGTTGTTGCTTCATGGCCTTGACTGAAACCTCAGCCCCAGTCATCTTCACTACCCAACCACAGAATAACAATATACATAGATTTCTATGCACATATATGCATATCTATGACATAATACAGTTTGTGTTCAGTGGTAACTGTTAGAGAGGAGTTAATCTGTGGTCCAACCCTATTTATGTTTTCAAAATCAAAAAAATGGGTGAAAGTTTGAAGTGAGAAATGCCTCAGTATTAGATTTTGTAATGTTGTGAAATACGGATTTTGGAAGGCTGACAAAGATCTATAAATTTTTCATTAAAACCCTGACATAAATTAATAAGGATGTATCTAATGACATTTACAAATATGAAAGTGGAAAAGGTATGAAAATTTTCAAACTTTTCTGTACACCAATGTATTTTGGTCTGAAGAATGCAGTACATACCTCAATAAGCCGATAACTGTGGTTTTTAATTCAGTAACTTATTAACATTACTTACTTGTGACGGCTGGGAATTTTTTTTTCACATTGAGTTTTTTGGAATATAATCTTTCGAATCTCTCAGAAAGCTCCACAATAACGTTCGTTAATTTTTTAGTCCACATTATGGCTCTACTACTAAATTTCAAATCATCTGTTTCGAACCGAAGAAATTTTTATTCCGTACCGAATTCATTAGAACTGAATTGTTTGAAATCTATGAAATGAACAACACAGAACAATGTCCTAGGATCAACAAATTTGTTGGTCGAGTAAAACAATAAAGGAAATCATTTATTGTGTGAGAAATCCAAAGGTACCTCGATTCATTTTGAGAATTTCCGGAAACGGTTTGACCACAGAATATCATTTTCAATGAACATAATTTGTGACCAAACCCATAGACATATTCTTCCTTATTTTAATGTGCCTGGCTGATCGCCATCCACATATGACCATAGACATCTGAATAAATTATGTCTATGGATCTGATGGTTTATTAGTATTCTGTGGTTTCATCATAGAACATAAAATTAGGATGTCTTTGGTGGAAGGTTGATCTGTGGCAAAGGTGAAGCTACCTTTTATATTCATTTAACTTGAACTGAATAATAATTATAATTATGATTTCTTTAAACTTTAAAGTGTCGTTATTCATATTTTTAATCCAAGGAAATATGAAAATTTGTAAGAGTTCTGTGTAGTGATTAATTGTTCTATTCTGATCGTAAATCACTTCATTTATTGATTGAGAGCAAAATAATTTCGCTACTGATTCTTCATTGTAAAAAACAAAATCATAAAGGGATTTATTGCCCTATCAATAAAAATATGGTACCTATTTCTCCAGTCTTTTTGGATAAAATTCTATTGTGAGTAGATTTTATAGATTTCAGTCGAGGAAGTAAACAGTGGATGTGGATATATACAGCGAGACATCGCGGTGCCATCAAGCAGGCGCCCCAACCAATAATTTATGGTCTGATTCAGGATTCAGCTTCACAGCCTGCTTTGGAGAAAGTCGGGAGAATGAACTGACAACGCCGATAGCGGAAAGGCCAATCTATTCGAAAACGTTACCGAATTTTCTACTAATTTAATACTTTTGAAAATAACTGAATGAATTTCTGGTTTTAGGGTTTCCTGTCAATATCACAACTCTCTTCTCCATTGAATTTCAATAATTCGGAGAAAATTGACGCATACGTGAGCGATCCTAGAAACGGTTTTTTTTTTAGAACCCACACGACCAATAACTCACCGTATTTTTCAGGAACCGAAGTCCTGTGTGCCATCTTTCCTAGTTGGGATCCTCCTGGAATCAGAGAAATTCATTCAAGAGATATCTTGTCAACTCCGAAATAAACACGTCGAAAAAGTTATCATTGCCGTGTAATGCACATGTCATTTTATTCAAGCTGAAGAATCGAGAGTAACAAAGACTCCAGATCAGATAGTCTCAATTACAAAGAACATCTCGGAATTCTGACTGACCCACCCGGAGAGATTTCAGTCAAAAATAAATTGCGAGAGACCTATTTAGGAACTAGCAGTGAATAGGTTGTTTATTAGTGTAGACGTTTCTATTAATTCGTACTAGAATAATCTAGTATCCTCATACGAAAGATAAAGAGCTTTTCGACAATAATGAGTCCGGGAACCTTGATTGTTCCTATACTTGCAAAAAAAACTTACCTTGGATATTTTTCCGACGACAGAGGATGTAAAGTAAACACGTTAATCAGTCTGTTTACTAATAATTAGGGGAAAGGAAAACAATAATGAGACACTGTTCTACTTGATTAACATGAAGATATTTTCAACAACATTCATTCCTTCGTTATGACTTACTCCGACGAACATTTTTCACTCAGTTCTTCTAAATAAGATGCAATTGAAGATTTGTAATTAAGACAAAAGTAATCGCATGTCCCTAGCAAGTACGTGGTCTCACTCTCACGAAAATAGAATGAACCAAAACAAAGTAAACAACCTCCACATTGCACTTCACAGCTGATCGCCGACCAGAGATAAAAGAGACAGACACTTCTTCGCTTTCGCTCCTCACACGCTCTTTCTTTTTTCTATCCATCTATTCCCTTCCATCTAAAGGTTAACCTGCCTGCAACGATTTTTGTATCGTTATGTTTGCGACTGGCGAGGGTCTGGCAAGGCAAAACTATGTAATAGCAAAGAGCAATAAATGATGCACTCTTTAATATTAATAACATGAATGATTCGTCTCACATTATTCATTGGTTATCTATTAAGATTCTCAGCAGAGACAACAGGGATTTATCGAACTTCGAACAACTCCGTCATTGTGACTTGTGAGACGATACAGAAAACAATAGGATTTCGCATTTAGATAAACCAGTCAATCGACAAAACGAACGAGAAATCGTGGCATGTAAGACGACCTTAATTAGAATAGGAACATGTTTCCGTCATTGGGACAATTATTCAGAAATGAAGTGGGAAATTGTAGTTTTATGTGGAAGTGATTTGAATTCAATGCACACCCAAATTAATCGTTTTATCTTAAAGTGATAACAAAACAATAAGTGGGATTTCAATTAAAAACGTTCGTTCATTCTGAGAATATCTTATAGATAGGTAGATTACTTTTATCTTGGAAATCGCCGGATAGGCATAGGAAACATAATGCAATAATAATAATATTTTTGTCGACAACTCGACAACTATATTTGAAAAATCATTCTCGGATAAGACAAAAATCAGCGATATGGCATGTCTTTTTTTGAGAGCTCTTTCTTTAAATGAGAACTATGTACCTAAGTATATCCATTTTGTCCTGATGTCTGTATTTTTCTGATCAAGCAGAGTATGGTCTCTAGGTTCGGACTCACTGACCAAGAATCCTTTGTCTAATTGAATTAAACTCTGGAAAATGAACAGTATTTGTTCATGTTTTACCTAATGTGTTAATTCAACCCCTCCCGAAATTTAATCGTGGGTGCGACCTTGCCTTGTTGATAACAAAAGATACAATGATTCAATTGAAGATGGCGGCGGACGAGAGTGACGCGGATAGTGTCTCCGTTGAAGACGGGGAAATATTCGAAACCAAGTGCAATTATTGCGGAAAAAAAGTGAAGGAAAATGTAAGATGCAGCAAGTGCTTCAACAATTTCCATAAATCATGCCTGAAACGGGCTGCAAACCAAGTGGGTACTACATGTAAACACGAAATTGCTGAATCCACCGGAGCAATTTCTAAATACACACCCAATAAAGTCCTAGAAACGGAAATTGGATTGCTCAGGCAAATAATCAAGGAAATCACAGAAAAAAACCAGATCCTCATGGAAAACAATACTCTTTTAAGAGAAAAATTGCAACATTATGAAAACAACAACAAACAAGGTGAAAAAAAAACATATTCCCAAGTAACTAAAAAAACAGAAGATAAGATAACACACATCAACATGACTAACACAACAAGTCAAGAATCCAAACCAAAACCACAGAGTGAAATCAAATGTATTGACATAGCGTCAAATTATGTGACACAACATGAATCCACTTCTATGGAAGTAAAAGCTAACCTGGAAACTAACCTAGTAAACAATAGGAAAGAGCTAATAACCAATAAAGAAAATAAAATCCCATCAGATAATTACAAAGTAGTCAAATATAAGAAGCCGAAGAAAGCCAACATCGGAACAGGCCTGCCAGAAAATTCATCATTCAAATCGTCCAAAAACAACGAGGAAACAAGAAAACTGTGGCTGTTTGTATCTCGAGTCCATAAAATGGTTTCAGAGGAAGATATCATTCGGTATATCTCTAACAAGGGAAATCTAGAAAAGGAAGGAATTTCTCTCAAAAAACTATCAATCAAAGACAACGAAAATATAAAATTCTCAAGCTTCATGCTTGGAGTTCCTACCAACATGAAAGACATAATATACGATAACACATTCTGGCCACACGGAATCAGATTCGCACGATTTGATTTCAAAAGAGGACATCATTTTTTAGACAAAAAGCCCATCAACCAAGTCCAATAAAAAACCAAGTTAAAATCTCAATACTTCACCAAAATGTAAGATCTATAGGTAATTCAATTGAACAACTTGAACAATTAACATCTGATAACAATGATATAGCCATACTATGCCTTTCAGAACACTGGAAGACTGAAGAACAACTTAAATATTATTCTGTAAAGAACTTCAATTTAATAGCCAAATTCTGTAGATATCTAGGTGAACATGGAGGAACAGCAATCTATGTGCGAAAGGATATAGAAGCAAGAGAAAGGAAAGATATAGGTAAAATATCAAAAAAAAAGAAATTTGAATGTGCTGCAATAGAATTTGAGATGCATTATCGAAAGTGGGTATGCCTAACAATTTACAATGATGGAAATACAGACCTAATGACAGAACAATTAACACCAATCTTAAACAAACTAACAAAGGAGAATGTACAAATAATCATTGCAGGTGATTTTAACATAAATATGCTAGAAGATACCAAAGCAAAAAGAGACTGGATACACCATCTAAAATCATATGGTGTCATTCAAACTATATTTCAACCCACGAGAGTCACTCACTCAACATCAACATGTTTAGATGGAATATTTGTTAAGACAGAATATCCATTTGATGCAGTGGTAGTACAAACACATATATCCGATCATACAGCTCAAAAAATATCTTTCAACATCAGCAAAACGAACAGCTACACTTACAGAAGAATAATAACCAATGAAAATATCACGAAATTTAGAACAGCCTTATCAAAACAGGACTGGTCACACGTCTATAAATGCGATAACAAAAATGTGGATGAACAATATAATACATTCCAAAAAATATATCTCGATCATTTCAATGAAAACTGTCCTCTGAGAAAAAGATCTTGCAACAACAAAAAACGCATACCCGTATTAGAAGACCCATCAATCAAAAAGACAAAAAACAAACTAGATGCACTCCTTGTTATGAGCAACATAGACCCTAAATATAAACATGAATACAACAGAACAAAGAAATGTTATGATAAACTCCTTCTAGAAAATAAAAAAAATTATCTGGGAAAACTAATTAAAGATTCTGACAACAAGAACAAAACTGCCTGGGCTATAGTAAATTCCTTACAGAATAAGAGTGAAAACCAAAACATCCCACTAAAAGCCGACACAAAAAAACTAGCAAATGAATTCAATGACTACATCGTAAATGCAGCAACTAAATTAACAGGAAATATTAAACAAACAAAATCAAAAATAACCCTCCCAAAATCGCCACATACATTTTCAACAAAACCAATTAGTGAAGAACATCTGAAGGAACTCGTAAAGAAACTTAAAAACAAGACCTCAAGTGGAATTGATGAGATATCTAATAGAACAATAAAGAACACCATAAAAGAAATAAGCCAACCGCTAAGATACATCATAAACAACTCACTTAGAGAAGGAATCTTTCCCAATAAACTGAAAATAGCAGAAATAATGCCTAAATACAAAACTGGCAATGCTGAAAATCTTGAAAACTACAGGCCAATCAGCATCCTCACATCATTCTCCAAGCTATTCGAACTAGCATATTGCGAACAAATTTTGGAATACTTCACACTACATGCTCTCCTTGGCCAAGACCAACATGGTGGTCTGAAAGGAAGATCCACACAGACAGCAATATACCAATTTGTTACACAAATCATAGAGGCCTTTGAGGAAGGCTGTTTGTCAATGGGGTTATTTTTGGACCTCTCCAAGGCATATGACTGTCTTGACTCGAATATTCTGATAGAGAAGCTTGAACAATATGGAGTACAGGGAAACGCACAGAAATGGATAAAATCTTTCTTCCACAAGCGCACACAATTGGTAAAAATCCGTATGAAGGGTGAAGATATAAGATCAGAGATGAAGGAACTACTACTGGGAATACCTCAAGGCAGTGTAGCTGGAACATTATTTTTTCTTATATATCTAAATGACTTTGGACAAGGAACAGGATGGAAGCACAAAAGGGTGACTAAAACACACTTCATTGATGACACAAATCTCCTGGCAAGAGAATCTTTATGGCCAGACCTGAAAACCCTAGTTGATGACATAATGCAGTACACTGAAGACTGGTTCCAAAACAACAACCTGATACTTAATACAACCAAAACCAAAATGATTTTATTTCAGCCCACTCAGCCAAATCTAGAAAAACCAGCAAAAATCAAAATCGGAAATGAAGAATACAACCTATCAGAGAACACCAAATTTCTTGGCGTCTATATTGATGCAGACATGAAGTGGAATACGCACATTATACAATTAGAAGGGAAATTAGCATCATCAATTTATTTCTTGAGAATAGCAGCATCATATTTGAATTCCCAAACACTAAAAATGGTTTATCATGCCATGATAGAATCAAGATTGCGATATGGACTAGTTTTCTATGGCTCTGGTAATTTAGCTTCACTTTTTATACTACAAAAGAAAGCAATCAGAACACTATGCAATTTGAAACACAACCAGACGTGTAGAGGAATTTTTCGACAAAAAAAGATTTTAACACTATATGCGATATACATACAAGAATGCTTACTTTTTTTCCACAAGAACCACCACCTTTTTGAAAAATACAAAAATCTGAAGAATAGATACGAAACAAGGACACTTGACTACAACTATCCTAGATGCCGACTGACAACCACACAGTTACAACTGGAATACAGATGCCTCCAGCTGTACAATAAACTTCCGAAGAGAATACAGAGTATAGAGAGCTACACATTATTCAAGAAAGAAATATTTGGCTTGCTGGTGGAAAATGAACCATACTGTTTAGACGAGTATAACATTAACCGCAGAAAGTGATCATCACAATTTTGACACTATTTCACTTCTTATCATGTAAACATTGTAGACATTGAGATGATTTGAAATAAAGATTTCTATTATTATTATTATTATTACAATGTTCCAGTTAATTGATATACTTACTGAATGAAGTAGGTACGCACTAAATTATTTGTTAGTCACTTCATAAATAAGGATCACTATTAATTAGTCTCTACTGAATTTCGAGCGCATGTTTGGAGGTAATGAACTCGTTTTTCATATCGTTGTATGCTCATAAACGATATCAACATGCAAAGATATCTGACGAGACGAGAGTAACCTTCACTCCTCTACTGATAAAGAACTTCATTTAAAGATCGAAAGCGTCCAATTTCTACAAAATGAAGGCTGAGCGTCAATGGCGGAGGAGTCATTCATTTACTTATTTACGCCAACTGACCTTGCATTGTTGGGAATTTGGAGTAACCATTTTAGTATTATTTCGCCACATCAGTCACAGGAAAATTATTCAAGGTCTCTCGAAAAGTAATTGACCAAGACTCTACACGTCATTTTAACGATATATATGTAGGATAGTGGTTAATTATCAGCTTTGTCTCTAAACATCAATAATATATCTTTGCGAGTGCCTCCACTCGTTCCACCTACTAATTAGGTTTGTTTCATTATTATTTATTCGAGAAACTATCGTTTTCATTAGGGTGGAGATACCGTCATAACTCTCAAGGATTTATTCATGATAGTAATTAATTTGACAGAATAAAGCTTTAAAAGCCTATAAATGGGAAAAACTTCCTATTATTTGATGTATTCCGATCAAATTGGTGGAAAAAATTGCAACTCGTCAACATTGATTAGGCAACCCAAAATACGCGAGCTTTGAGCTTGTCAACAGATAAGTCGCTTGACTGCTTGACAAAAAGTTTTTGAATAAGAAATAGAAAAATAGAATATAATTTCAGTTTTCCGACAATTCGATTTTATTTATTAATGTAATAACTAGATTACGATCAAACTGAGAGTTAGTAGCAGGAGGTGTTTTAGTTGGGACATTCTGTATAACAAGTATAACAACCATCGAGTTTGACTTTCTAGTTGAAAAAAGGTTCGCTAGATGGTTCTGTGTGTATTGCCTTCTTTTTATTTTTGTAAATGAAGTAACGTAAGCGTGGCTAATCAAGGCACGAAAAGGTAAATTTTACCATGAAATTATTGTTAACGAACAGCTTGATTATTAAAATTCCAAAAACTTTCTTATATGTAAGCGTATTTTTCATTTTCAACTAGACGAAATAGTATTTCAATTGACATTTCATTTGTGAGACAAATGTCAATAAACCCCCTACAACAAACATAAGTCTGTCGTCTTTCCATTTTATCAAAAATTCTCGTTTTCACCATCATTTGTTGATTTACTTCCTTAGAAAAATGAGCAGCTCTGAGGAGGTTTCCTGGATTTCTTGGTTTTGCGGACTCAGAGGAAATGAGTTCTTTTGTGAGGTTAGGAAGATCGAAAATTGTTAACGATTCTCTTCTCTAATAAGAAATTTGTGTTTCAGGTTGATGAGGATTACATACAGGATAAATTCAATTTAACTGGGTTGAATGAGCAAGTACCACATTATAGACAAGCATTGGATATGATTTTGGATTTAGAACCAGGTTTGTGGTTTTTTGTTAGCCACCTGCATGTTTAATTTCATATAAAACGCTTGTATGTTCTTTTAATTTGTAGATGATGATTTAGATGATAATCCAAATCAATCTGATCTCATCGAGCAGGCCGCAGAAATGCTTTATGGTTTGATCCATGCTCGATATATCTTAACAAACCGAGGAATCGCTCAGATGATTGAGAAATATCAAGCAGGAGATTTCGGATTCTGTCCACGTGTTTATTGCGAGTCGCAACCTATGCTTCCCCTGGGTAAGTACCTTAAACACTGACGCAGGTTTCAAACTGATCGATCTGAATATCGTAGGTTTATCTGATGTTCCCGGAGAAGCTATGGTAAAAACATACTGCCCCAAATGTATGGATGTTTATACACCAAAGTCATCCCGTCATCATCATACTGACGGGGCGTATTTTGGTACTGGCTTTCCCCATATGCTCTTTATGGTGCATCCCGAATACAGGCCTAAACGCCCAACTAATCAATTTGTACCGAGGTGAGTCATTTGATTTCTTTCCTTCTACAAGATGAATGCTTCTAGTTTATTGCCTCTTTGCAATCGAATAAGTACTTGATCAATTTCAAATTTTGTCTCATCTGATCGACTATTTATGTGAACTTTTACCGATCAACTCATTCAGAGACGCATTTCTTCTGAGAAAGGACGTTTAGGCAGAGGAAAATAGCCACTTGTTTAGTCATTTATTTATACACTAGCTGGCCCGGCGAACTGTGTTTCGCCTAAATGATTCCTATACCCATAGCCATCTTTATCTTAAGATGGGCGTGCCTATACTTACTGTGGATTTCACAAGTCGTAATCACCAGTGATCGGAGACCAACGGCTTTGTTAGATTTCTGAACTGTCAAATCGAATTGATTCTAGATCAAGCTCCGATCACCGGTGATATGCTTTGTGAAACCCCCGTTAAAGATGTATAAAGTTACCATTGCTATTTTTTCAAGCAGGAGATGAATTAGGCATAATAAAAGTTCTGTCATCTGTGAACTGTCAAATGTCATCTGTCTACAGACAAATGTCATCTGTCAAATGTCATCTGTCAAATGTCATCTGTCAAATGTCATCTGTCAACTGTTAAATGTCATCTGTCAAATGTCATCTGTCAAATGTCATCTGTCGAATGTCATCTGTCAAATGTCATCTGTCAAACGTCATCTGTCAAACGTCATCTTTTCCATGGATATGAGCTGTCACACAAAACAGAAATACAAAAATAATATGTCAATTACTTATTATGGGCAATTTTGAATTCAGTTATTTCCGCAAATATATTTATTACCCAAACATAAATCAAAAACATTTCAGAAATATAGAGAAAAGATGAAAATGGACAACTCACGATTGATACTGATCGTCACATTTACTTTACATTTCGGTGAAAATTCACTGTTCCACCAACTTGAGATCTTTACCCGCTTTGGATCTGATAATAGCCTTCCATGTTATTATAAGTTCTATGCAAATTACACAATAATTGTATACATCGCCATTGATACTCTAGTCTATACCATTTCTGAATTTCCTACCCTTCAAGAAAATGAAATGCACCGTTGCCAGACTACTTCATGGCTTATATTTTCACAACGTTCTATTTCATCATTGCATTTCTATTGAATACCGTAGAACTTCGTTCTACTACTATTAATCCCCATGGAATATTCTCATACCGTTGGTAAGACCTACTGCACTTTCAACTATTCACTCGACATGCGATTCTGTGGAAGAAAAACTAACCTCCTTTGTCCAAATGTCAAAACCCATATTAATACTCTATGATTGCTCGATTCGTCGTAAGAAATTGGAATGCCTTCTTTCTTTTCTGTGGGATTTTTTTGGGAATATTTTGTTATGTAAACCTTGCCCTAACAATAATAAACACAACAACAAAAAATTGTGCAATTTGGTGCGATCGTTTGAACAATAGGGCATTTCGAAGTTTTGAACCAACCATAGATCCTCTTTTATTAATAAGGATAGCGAGTCCATTTCTCTCGTTCTATTTTATTATTGCATTTCTATTAAATACCGTGGAACTTCGTTCTACCACTATTGATCCCCATGGAATATTCTTATACCGTTGTTAGGTATTATGTGGTAAGACCTACTGCACTTTTAACTATTCACTTGACATGCGATTCTGTGAAAGAAAAACTAACCTCCTTTGTCCAAATGTCAAAACCTACATAAGTACTCTATGATTGCTCGAGAAAAAGGAAGGCTTTTTTTCTTTTCTGTAGGATTTTTTTGGGAATATTTTGTTATATAAACCTTGCCCTAACAATAATAAACACAACAAAAAAAGAATTGTCCAATTTGGTGCGATCGTTTGAACAATATGGCATTTCGAAGTTTTGAACCAACCATAGATCGCCTTTTATTAATATAGATATGATGAGAATGTAAAATTGACCAATCATATCGCAGCATTTTGGACGGACGTCAGAACCATAGATTCAAATATCTCTATTCTATGACTATGGTCAGAACAGAGAAATGAACATTTGTGTTCTCCTTCGATGACTGAACACATGGTGATTGCACTGATTAGATTTTGTTTCGATCATATCGAGAATATCGGCAAGATTTCGTTTTTTCCACTTCAGGTGGCGCTTTTCACTAATTATGACTGATTTTTATTAGTTATTCCAAATATTCGAATTTATTCTGGTGAACATGTTGTGTAAATAGCCGATAATTTTGTCAAGCAATAATTTGGGAATATATTCTTGATATTTTAATTCATATCAGTATGGAGGTAAAGTATAAGACTTTCACCACATAAAAATGTCATTCTATGGTCAAGTCATAACTGACTTTGGCAGATCAGCTGTTGATTAATCAATCAAATCGATCAAGGGAAAAAGGACCGTAATGACGTTGTATGACATAATTAGTGAAGAGCGCCACCTGAAGTGGAAAAAACGAAATCTTGCCGATATTCTCAATTTGGTCTAACGTCATTCCATTCAAAATTTGACGAGTGCTTACACCAGTATTCTAGGCATCTTATGTTCTCCGCAAGTTTTTAGATATTCTGTGCTGCAAGTTTTTCTGTGCATTTGATTACAGACCAACTTGTGATTTGACAGTTGGCGGAAATATAATCCCGCTTTTAATGTTCATACTGACAAAATATTAGTGGATTATGAAATCTTCAAGTTCTGTTTTACAATTGTTTCAGATATTTTAGTCATTAAATGGTTTTCTCTGCTTGAATTTCAGATTATTCGGCTTTAAAATCCACCCGCTGGCATATCAGTTACAGCAACAGGCTGCAGCGACCTTTAAATGCCCCCTGAGAAACTTCAATAATGGTAAACGCTAAAATTAGATTCATTGTATGTAAACATTGTAATAGAAAGAATTGTTGTGGAGGAACAGTACCACTTTTATTTTTTCTGTTGAAATTATAACTTACACGATAATGAAATTGATGAAACTTGTGCATTTCCAACCTACTTAAGGATACAATAAACAACAAACCTTATTGTTATACTTTTGTCGACGAAAGATGGGAAGTTCCGTTCTTCAGAATCTGACAGATGCAGCGATTCAGTTGTTATTTTTAGTACTTTGATTTGAATAAATAAGTATTCGTTTTTTTTACTTTGACTGCCACTTTTTCACGCCGATTTCAATCTTATTCTTCGTTAGCATTCAATTGGTGGGTTTGTTTTTATTTTGACCCAATTCAAACAATTTTTGCCCACGATCCGAATTAAATGTTTTTCGGTTTTCGAATTGAACATGAAATTAAATAATGATTTGTTTCCTAAGTTTGAAATTTTCTGTAATTTGGTTTTCTTTCTCATCCAAATATAGATTTCTTCCAAGTTCATTTCGTCTTTAGGTAATCCACCCTTCGTCTCTTTACCCGTAGGTATTCAATATCTATGGTTCCACCACGTGTTTGCGCATCGGATAATTTGAATACCAAAATTATTTTATCCATTTCATTGATTCGTACCAGAAATTGGACAATCACTCTCTCCTACCGAGGGATGAATAGTACAATGTTTACCGGACGATTGCTAAGTCTCGGAATGTGGCTTTTCCTACGAGGTAAACATACTATTTTTCCGCAAATTTTTTGAAATTCGACAGATTTTAATCAAGTTTGAAAAAAAATCGCGAATTATTCCATTCATAAATAAATGGAGCTTTGAAATTCGGAATGGAAATGGTTGCGTTACTATGGAAACGTGTTTATGTTGAATTGTCAAACTTGACGAATATTAATTATTTGATTGCTGGTGTTTTCGAAGACAATTTAGTGTAAAATGATAGGTGATGATGAATTTTTCATTTCTCGAGTTCCTCCAGAGCTGGTTGAGGCAGCGAAAACTGCTTCATTGAAATTATTGCCAAAAAAATTAAGAAAAAAGTACGAATACCTCTGCTTATGTAGAACACCGACAACGACAGCTGTCAGGAATGTCAAAATTACCTAGCGATTTACTGAAAAAGACGTTTACGAACCTCAATCCTGTAAGTAGAGCTATTTGACGGATATCGGCACTTGTACCTTCGTTACCAACATGAAAAAAAAACGGGAATCTTTCAGGTAAAAAATAAAAACCTCCAAGTAATATTGTTTTATTTCGATGAAAACAACAAAACAATAGCGTTCTAATAAATGATGCAACGTCGTTGAAAACGAGCCTTCTTTCGAAAGTTTCGCCCTACTCTACTCCGAACGACGAAACCACGCTTCCATCTTTTCCGTTCCTTTCGTCTCGGGTGGTTGGGGAAGTGGGTAAAAGTAGGCTTGACGACAATAACCAATCGACCGTAATCCGCCAGAAGACTCAGTGGAAATCGTTCTTTTGCATCTGATTTTGCTGTTCCAACAGTTGCGCCAACGACTGGGGCGGCCTCTGGTTCGCGAAAAGGGAGGAGCCAAACGAGTTCTCGGAAGGCGGCGCCTGATGGCGGTGGTGATGTTGCTGCTGCTGGTTTCTTAGGTGGCTCAGTGCCAGACTGCTGGGATTCCAGCTGTTTGTATTGAAGAGGGAATAACCGGACGAAGAGGAGGCGACGTTGTTGTGTTGTTGCTGCTGCTGCTGGTGGTGGTGAAGAAGGTGGTGACTCGGAGCGAATTTATCACCCATCTATATTTAAAAAAATATGTACCTCATTGTTCAACTTTACTTGTTTAACGAAATACCTTCATGAAATGTGAATTCTTTATCAAATAAATGTTATTATCGAGACCACTTATGTAAAATTTTATCGATCGTATTTGCTGCTCAACTAGAAAAACTCACCTTAACATAGACAAACAAAATAAATCAACGTAAAATACAGGGACGGACGATTAATCGACAACGGTTAAGCACGGTCGGGGTGGGGAGCTGCCGGCGGCGGTTTTCACTGGTGACATCGACAGTAGGAAATGGGGTCCATGTCGGGACAAGGCTGGGAGATTCGGTTCAGCTATAAAAGGTTCGTACGGGAACGGTTAAGGCGGAAGAGGGATCGTGAAAGGACCAGCCTGTAAAAAAAACGATCAACTCACGTTGCTGGTGATGTTGTTGGCTTCCTTCAGCATCTGCTGCCTCATGGTCAGGTTGCCGCCCTGCTCGAAGCCGCCCCCGTAGTTCCACGGCGAATTGAAGGAATCGCCGCTGGCCTGGTTGTTGCCCCCCATCTTGGGACCGCCTCCCATCATCGGAGGACCGCCAAACGGCGGCGGCGGAGTGCTGAAATTGTTGAAAGCGCCCCCGGCCGGCGGCATCATGTTGCTACCTGTTTTGAATAAAAAAAACAACCCCGTATATTTCAATCGATATTCAATTAAATATCGATCTACCTTGTCCGTTCCACCAGCTGGCGGCGGCGTTGCCGTCGAACCCCGTCGACTGCAGCTGATTGTACGTGGCGGTGCCCATGTTCATGGGGGTGTAACTGTTCTTGGGCGGCGCCTGCTGTCCGCCTCCCCAACTCGGGTTGGCCATGGGATTGCCGCCCCTCATTCCTCCGCCGTACACGTTCGGCATCGGATAGTTGCCTCCCATTCCTCCGTAATTGTTGGCCATGTTTCTCAGATTGGTCAGATAATCTTGCTGTTGGTTTTGTTGTTGCTGCTGCTGCTGCTGTTTGATCGGAGCCTGGAAGGCGGCGGCGGCGGGATGGTTCTGGGCGTACTGCGGACTCCTGATCGCGGATCCGAACTGGGGATTGTTGGTTGCGGTCGCTGCGCTGTTCTTGCCGGACGGTGCGATTTTCTGTTCGAACTTGACGAGTTTCTCCTTGTCTTCTACGCTGAATTTCACCTGGAAATCACGACGCGACTTGAATTTCTCGTTTTACGTCCACGAAATACGCCGCTGTTCCGTTCGGAACTCGCCTAGAAACGATTAATACTCTGGAATTTTGATGATTTATACAAACACGAAAGTCTTTAACGAGAAATTTTGACAACAATATTCATTTATTAATTTATTTTTCGCAGCTACTAGATCTTTTTCCATCGATCGATGCCACTTGATTTATGCTTCATTTTTGACGGATCAGAAATATTCATAAAATCCACATCTTCGAAACCATCGAACGAAGCAACGAGTTGCCACCCTACCTGCTTATTCTCCTCCATCTTCTTGTAGATGGACTGCAGGGCCACGTTCTGCTTGGCCCTCTTCATCTTGGCCGATTCCTGCTTCGCGCTCGCCTGGTTCGAGACGACGCCCGTGTCCGACGATCCGTTGGTCTCCAGACTCGTCATCAACTCCCTCTCTTCCCTGTACTTCTCCAGGGATCCCTGCGGTTTCAAGATGCCCCCTTTTCTCTCCGTCTTCCCCGCGCTTTCCGGTCGCTGCTCGATGCCGAACGATTTTATCTCTTCCAATAGTTCGTTGGTCGGATCCGGTTGGATGCAGCCGGGTTCGAACTTGACGCCGTCCTCCGTCTCCGTCCTGAGGAAATTATTCCAAGGTTTTCGAGCGCTCTGTTGTATCAGATTCGGGATCATCGAGAATTTTTTTTTGACAGCTGTCGAATCTTTTTGACGGCTGTCAAAAAGCTCTGGAATCTCGAATGCGAATCTGCCTACAAGGCGGAACAAACAATTGAAATGATGAGATTCACTCACTTCGTTACGAGTTTGGTACCGTTGACCTCGAAATCCGTCAACCACAAACCAAAATCCAAGATTCTTCCGATCCGAATCAATTTCGAAACGTCGGGATCGTCTTCGAGCTTCTCGAAACGAAACTTCTTCAGGTATTTGGATAAGGGCGAGAAACCCTTGAGATCCTTGTCTTCTTTCAGAGGAACGTCTGCGTCTAAACACGATAATAACGCTTTTTTTTAGTCTACGTCTAAACGAGGCGAGACGTCCAAACTTACAGTCTCCGTACGAAAAATCTTTCAGGAACGGTTGGATGTTGTTGAGCAGCTTGCAGAGACTCGGCCATATCTGGAGCCTCTTCATGAAAACGCTCTCGGACAGAATCGTCGGACAATCTTGTATCCAATGGAAAATTATCTTCACTGGAAGAAAAAGCGACGGATCGACCGTAATTCCCGCCTAACCTGACTAATATGGTCGAATATCTTTCGAGGTTAGTGCTGGTGGTCGAATAACTGGGATACAACAGCTCTGTTCACAAAGATATTAAAGTCCTTTATTAATTTGTTTTATGTGGACATGTTATTTCTGATCAATCTTACTCTCAGGAATGACAAACCATTGAAAATCAGAAGTTTGACCACCAGCACTAACCTCGAAAAATATTCGCAAGGTTCCTAACCTGCGGGCAACGCATAAAAGGAGATCAAATTCTCGTCGGCTTGCAGAGTGTGGATGGGGACGAGAAAAGCGCTGAGCGAGCTGGCCAGGAGGTCCAATATCAGGATTCTCGCTTTTTTCTCGTCCTGCGTCAATTCTTCGTTCCTGCCGTCGCCCGCCACGTGTTCCAGCGCGTACAAGTTGATGACGGTCATCTTTAACAGTTTGTCCTCCGTAAAACTCTGAGTCGCCACCAGGGCCGTCATTATCGTACCTAAATTCCTAACGATGGTCTCGGCTCGACCCAGCTCGCTCGTCGTGTACAAATAGCCGTGGGTGATGATGAACAAATTTATGAATTCGCCCACCGTCATCCTGCTCTGTACTTTCTCTTCGAACCTACAAAAAATCGGATCCTACTCACGATTTCTCTCCAACCAGTAGCAAAAAATTCACTACTGCCGTTCTATCCATGCACTTACATACCTTTCTTTTTCGATCGCTGAACTCAACGTGCTCAATAAATTGGTGGTAGCTGCAGGGAATGGATTTTTAACTGCGATACCCCTAACGTAATAAAAAACCGTGGATAATTTATCACCAAGACTTGCTTCTAACAACGCCAGCTGATTGTAAGGATGGCCGCTATTCGGAGATACCTGGATGGCTTGCCTGCAACAGAAACATAAATGCAGGCCTTTGTAAAACTGCATCAGGGGGGATTTACTTGTAGAAATTTTCAGCTTGTTTCCGCTGGCTTCTGTATCTGGCGATATCCCCTAAATGCACTAAACAATACTGGCAAATATAAAGGCAAGAAGAGGATTGCGGCAAATTGCATGGATCGTTTCCTACCAACTCTCTGGTTTGACCGTATATTCTTCCTTGTCTTCGAAAGGGTAAATCCATTTCGAACTTGTTGCAGAATTCTTGCAAAAGGGAAATGTAGAATCCTGAAGCGGATTCCAAACACCACGTCAGAAGAGCCTGACATTCTGATCTTTGCGGATTCTAAAGCAAACATACGCTATAATGTATACACTTAGATAATACAATTTTCTTGCTATCCACCTTCTTATCTCTTATGAATTCCTGCAATGCATTGATGTGGTTTTTAAATCCGATATTCCATAAATCAACTTCTACTTTTTTATCCAGTGAATATTCCAGATCTAGTATTAAGGCTTGCTGATAGACTGACTGCAGCTTCTGTTGCTCTGTCCATGCCTGAGATTCGTTCAATAAGTCACACCTGGTCAGAACTTTAATTTTCAAGTCTTCAGCTTGCCTACAAACAGCCAATTAAACATTGAATGTCTGCTCAGATATTTTACTACTCACTGCAATACTTGTACAGCTGAATTATTATAACCCATCGTTTTATTTCACAATATCCGAAAACTTTCAATGATCATTTGGGATGAAATTGATGTTTTGAACTGAATTCATTTTCACCAAGTATTCGAACAATCAGTTTCAATTTTTCGAAACGCTGCAATATACATAAAACACAATACAATCAAAATTCATTTTGAAATTAAACAAAAAAATCATATCTCAATTTTGACACTCGAACCACAGTTCTGTGCTCGAACATAGAACATCATTAAATAAGAAAGTTCAGTCGTTTAGTTGTTCTGTGCATCATAGGTTTTGAGGTTATGTACATATCTGTCAATCACAATCTGCATGTTTCAAGCTTTCAAGGTCCAGAAAGTTTTAACAGTTTTAATAAAAATATATTTATGTAATTGTTATACCGGTGATTTATATCAGTCGATTCACCAGAATGTACAGTAATGTCAGTAATACAGATTCAAAATCGGAAGATAGCAATCTTGTCCATTTAACTTGTGCAATATGTCGGATTCAGTTGAAAGATAATGAAGCCAAAAGAGAACACCATAGAACAGAGTGGCATTGTTATAATCTGAAGAGAAAAATTGCCAATTTATCACCTTTGACTCCTGAAGAATATATAACAAAAATTGACCAACTGAAAAGTACTGAACGTGAAGGACTTGACAAAAGTAAGAAGGCTGGTTATCGTTGTCATGACTGCAAGAAAGCATTCTCAAATAAGAGCACTTACGATGATCACTTGCAATCTAAAAAACATAAGAATAACGTGAAAAATTTCGAATCTGAGCAAAATGGTCAACAAGAAAAATTCGTTTCGTCTCCCGATGAGGAAGATATGGAAGTGGAAGAAGTGGATTCAGACGAATGGGATGACGATACTGAAAATCCAATAGATATCAATCAGTGTTTGTTTTGTTTGGAAGAGAATGGGAATTTATATAAAAATTTGGAACATATGACTTCATTTCATTCTTTTTTCATACCAGATATTGAATTCTGCACAGATATAACAGGTTTGCTGAAATACCTTGGAGAGAAAGTGACAAAATGTAAGTAACTTGAATTGTCTTTTCACAATGCTTTCATGGATAGTTTATATTCAAAGATTACATGTGCCTGTGGTGTAACGAGAAAGGACGAACGTTTTATACAGTCGATGCTGCGAAAAGCCATATGGTGGATAAAGGACACTGTAGGATGATATTCGAAGGAGTGGCCCTCACAGAATATGTTGATTTTTATGATTATTCCTCCTCCTATCCAGACGCTGAAGAGTGTTTCAGCAAAGACGACGAAGTGAGTTCATTATACCACTAAAGTTGAAAAGTTAGAAAATAATAAATGCCTAATTATTGGTTCTGTGAGCTCCACTAAGACTTATCAAAAGCAACTTTCATCGTCAGAAATACCTAATCTGAAATTGAATGGTACAATTCAAACGAGATTTGAATTTTTTCAATAGGTCTCTTTTCACAACCACAATCTTATATTATGACATTCAAAATTAACACATGTTTCAATCTTAGACCATAGAATGTTCAAGGTTACGACTTTGATGACTAAACACATCTACAGTGGCTTTATACAGGACAGTGGCGATAATAGACGTTCACGTTTTGATTGGTCGGACTGTTTTCGACCACTAATGGCGGACTTTCATTGATTTGTTGTCATGTCATAGTGTATAAAGCTCAAAATCGAGTCGAATGTCATACAGCACGACACTCAAATGTAAAAAAATATCCGCCATGTTTGTGCAAAAACGTGTTCTATGACCCTATTGTCGCCACTGTCCGGTATAAAGCCACTGTAAACACATCATCTTAGTTACGACCGTGAAATATAGCGGATCATTCCGGAACTAGGCCAAATATATATATTTTTTTATTTGAATTCTGTTCTCAGATATCAATGAATGTTCTGGATGACTCTGATTTCCAACTGGTACTGCCGTCAGGTGTAACAATTGGCCATAGAAGTCTGTTGAGGTATTACAAACAGAACGCCTCTCGTTCGTCAACTTTGGTACCATCAAAAAATACTAAAAAATTGCACAAAGTATTGGCCACTTATAGGGCTTTAGGCTGGTCGCAAACGGAGCAGGAAAAGGCTGCAAGGTAAAACACTTGGTCGTATTGTTTCCTTGATCATTTTCTATAATTAGAAACTTCATATTTTCAGAAAAGCCAGGGACATTCATTACCTGAAGAGAGCTCAATCAAAATGGTTCACCAAAATGGGCGTGAAAAACAACAAATTCCAGAAACATTACAGACAACAAGTTAATTATTGATAAGTCGTGTTTTTGTTCCAATAAAAATTAAATCATACAAAATTATGTCAACTTTTTCTTTCACCCTGAAGTTTTTTCAACAATGGATGATTTGAATTCTGTTCTGTTTGCAAATCGATTAGAGAGCATTTCTTGATTGATTCCTACAGGTTGTGCCAAAGTAATTCAAATCAAGAGGATTATTTGGGAACACCCTCTATGTGTAACTTGGTGTGTTATTCATATCAAGTGTCTAACTAGGAAATGAAGAAAATTCGGTAAGCAGTTATCAAGATTTGACAAAATCGAAATTAAGAAGCTAAAGTGAACATTTCCTCGTAGACAATGAAATAAGCAGGATTAAGTTTATGAAAATGATAAATATTCAAATATGTACTCAATATCTCCAATAATTCATGAACTCATGACTGAGCAGAATTCCACTCTTCAGTGTTCCTTCAGACTGTTTTCTGATAATTCCAAACACTGTGTTATGCATAAAATGATAAATTTCATCACATTTACCGCCTACCTGCGATCTGTCGAAAATGTTTTGAGTTTACCACTGGAATTCAAAGACCAAGTTGGTCTGTGTTGAATTTGACCGCGACTTATAACTACATTCAAGCGCGAGTTTGTTATTCGTGGTTCTTCCTGAAGGGCTATAAAACCAAGGGCAAGATCAGAGATAACCGCGGTTATTACTGGTTATCCGCTTGAAATCGATTTACATATATCTGTTTAGATTGTGAAAGGTATCCTAAATGAAAACATGAGAGAACATAATTGCTTCGGACTACTCTCACAGAACATTTTCTATACGCATATCTGTTCGCCAATGATACTGGAAAATTTTTCATTAAATCAAGTACGTTTGTTTTCGATCGTTTGGCATTTAGATGTACGAGGTGACGCATATTCCGTCATCTTTTCTAAATTGGGCACCTCAGATAAAGTTTTTGAGTCAATTTGTTGATCAGAAAATATGAATTCGAGTCGAAAAATCCCTCGGTGTGAATCCGATAAACTGAAAAATACTTTATGCTACCATTTCGAAAGAGGATATTGTAGATTTGGAAATAAATGCAGATTCAGACACGGAGTTTTTCCTAATGAGAATTCGAGCACAAAGGTGAAGTCGTCATCTTCACGATATGGCAGTAACGTGAGGAAATCGAAAGATGTATCCAAAGGAAAAACTTGCGGCATTTGTTTCGAGGAAGTTATCAGCAAAAAAAAAGGTTCGAACAAATTTGGTATTCTTCCGAATTGCAAACATTGTTTTTGTTTTCCATGTATCAAAATATGGAGAAGCTCTATACATTTCGAGGATGAAGTGACCAAAAGTTGTCCAGAATGTCGCATTAATTCTAATTACGTATATAAAAATTCCTTCTGGGTAGACAATGAAGATAAGGACAAATTCATTGAAGCAAGAAATAAAAAATTAGCAAATATCGACTGTAAATATTTCAGAGGTGGCAAAGGCGTATGCAGACTTGGCAGAATGTGCTTATTTCGACACAAGAGCACAAATTCTTGCCTCCTACGCGATAGAGAATCTTACATTTTCGAGGAGGACGATGACAGCAGTATGATTAGACTTATGTTGTTTGAAGATAGTTTAACAGATGACGATTACACTGATTATCAATTTGAAGGCAGCTATAGTGATGATGTCGAATTAGAAGCACTCTATTTACTTGAAGAAATTCTGTAGAAGGAACGTGTTTCTTACAAATTGACATGTGCATTCAATTGTTTTTTCATGCAATGAAATGATTCGTTTTTATAAGGTATATTAAATTGCTGAGATTTTCCAAGATTTTTTTTTTCATTCCTACAGCCGATACGACCCGCATTTTTGTCGATATTTTTTCTACCAAAATAGGTGCATTTTAATGCTCGATCCGCGAGCATCAATCGAAATTTTTTTTCTTCAGAGTATATCGACCCGGGTCATTTCATTCACTATTTCGGACACGCAGATTATTACGAATCTGTTATTTTTGAAATCTCCTTTGACACGTAGTTTGGGAAATAATTAACCTGGAGTCGAAAAATAGGTCATTTTTGGACTGCCGTATTTCCCAGAAAAATTGATTTATACAAATGCTGATTTTTTGCATATAGATCGATCCTTTGTGAATAAAAAAAAACAATTTTCATTCATCAGAGTCGAAAAGTTCAGATTTTCTGATTTTTTTTCGCGATGGTCCAAATTTTCATCTTGTTCGAAATTTTTCAAGTCCGATCGAAAATTTTTCCTTTCGGAGTATATCGACCCGTTTAATAAAATGAACAAAAATCTGGGCCATGTTGCTGGTAATTTTGTTTTAGAAAAATTTACTGGAAAAAGAATAAATGTTAATCAGTGGCTAGATACTTATGAAACTGAATGTAGGAGATTGGAAATCACAGAGGATTCAGAAAAAATTGAGATGTTGAGGTTTTTCTTGGACGATGCAGGAAAAGATTGAACTCAATGCTATCTAATAAAAAACACATTGAACTCTGAATGGAAAATTTGTTAGAAACTTTAGTAGATAAGGGATGGAATTCAATAGTTTCCGGGTTCAAATCCCGGTTGAGCCCTTGTTTTTGTTTTTACTCACCGTTCACGACCTGTCTGAGTGATTCCACAAATTCTGATTCGTTGTTGTGTTATTGAGAGTAAACAATTTTAAATGAGACACTCTGTATATATCCTCAATTTCGCACAGATTTTCTTGTGAAATTCGCTCAGAAAAAGTTAAATTTTGTATAATAACAATTTTCTCATAAAAACTGTCGATTTTTTCAAGGAAATTACTTTTTCCCAAATTTCCTCCGAAACGATTATAATTTCCTTTTGTCTGATCTAAAAGTTAGTTCCGTCTCAGAAATTAACAAAATTGCCCGAAACTCAAACATAGTTACCTTTGATTCAAAAGCATTAGTGCGCAAGCGCACCACGCGAAGTTTGATTCGAAATTCAAAACAATTGCTTCATAAGACGCTTTCCCTGTAGACATGTTGTGTGTTACTAATTTTTGTGATAATTTAGAAAGATTTTGTGTATATTTCATGATTTTCCGAGGAAAATTTATATTGAAAATGTGCATGATTGTGAAACGAATGTTTCCTCGTGAAAACTGCTTCAATTTTCATCAGGTCTTCACTGGAATCACTTGAACAAAGTTTGATACAGGTATGTTCGATTCAGAGCTCTATTTCCTTTATAATTTCAGGGAAAAAGGATCAATTTCTCAAATAGAATCTTTATTTCAATTTAATCCCATAAAATAATGAATCAAATTTGAGTTATTCGTGAAATTATGACTTTTCCTTCTTTCAGGACGTGAAGAATGCAACAGAAAATGGTAATCTTGGGTAACTTTATCATTAAATGTTCTAATTCTTGAGAAAAACAGACGCACCAATGATATTTTCAATTGATATAGGGAAATATTTGGAATTAGAAGAAAATTAGCAAGGAAAAAGGAGCTTCTTGATATTTGAGGTGAGTTTTGTGTTGATTTCTTCGAATATTTTCGGTTTTATCTTTCGAAATGTGCATTTTCATTCGATTTCTCTTTGTAATTTATTCCATTAGTGAAATAACGAAATTTTTCGAATTCGTCGGCTACAGATTTTTCAGTGTTCGCGAGCGCATCGAAGTTGGTCATAGAAAAATCGGAAATTCGTCATAATTTTTTCTCGTTCACATTTTTCTGTGGCCGCTATCGAACTTTCTCGATTTGTTCAAAATTTAAACAGAGTCGCCTTTGCTCGAAAGTGTTAGTACGCAGGCGCACCTCTCCTGATTTGGTTCGAAATTTGAAACAATTGCCACAAAAGACGCTTTCGTTTGCAGACATGTTGTGCTTTCCTCGTTTTTGTGATAATTTGGAAAGAATTCGTGGTATATTTAATGATTTTCCGGTGAAAAGTTAGTTTTAAATGTGAATTATTGTGAAATGAAGGTATCCAGATGAAAACTGCTTCAAATTTCATCAGGACTTGGTGGAAATCCCTTGAACAGAATTTTTCCCAAAGGTACACTTGCTTCAAATGCATTATTTTCTTTATTTATTTCAGGGAATCGGAAAATATTTAACATTTTCTCAAATAGAATCATTATTTCCAATTGATCAATCGAAATAATGAATCGAATTTGAGTTATTCGTGAAATTATAATTCGTACTCTTTTCAGGACATGAAGAATGCAACAGGAAATGGTAATCTTGGGTGACTTTCTCATTAAATGCAAAAAAAATGTTCTAATTCCTCAGAAAAACAGACACACCAATGATATTTTCAATTTATATGGAAAAATATTCCACATTCGAAGAAGAATGGCAGGGAAAAAGGAAGCTTTCTGATATTTGAGGTGAGTTTTGTGTGATTTCTTTGATTTTATCTTTCGAAATGTGTATTTTATTTCGATTTCCCTTTGAAAATTCGTCATCATTTCTCATTCACAATTTTCTGTGGCTGCTATAGAACTTTCCCGATTCCGATTTGTTCAAAATTTGAACAGAGTCGCGTTTGCCTCGAAATTGGTAGTACGCCTGCGCACCTCTCCTGATTTGGTTCGAAATTCAAAACAATTGCCACAAAAGACGCTTTCGTTTGCAGACATGTTGTGCTTATCTGGTTTTTGTGATAATTTGGAAAGAATTTGTGGTGTATTTAATGATTTTCCGGTGAAACGTTAGTTGAAAATGTGAATTATTGTGCAATGAAGGTTTCCAGATAAAAACTGCTCCGATCTTCATCAGGACTTGGAAGAAATTCCTCGAAAACAAATATTCATGTAGGTACCCCGAATTTAACGATTTATTTCCTCTACATGTTCCAGGAAATGGAAATATATTGAATATTTTCTTAAAAAGAACCCTTCGATTGATCAATATCGAGTTATTCGTGGAATGACAATTTGAATCATTTCCAGGAAACGAAGAACGTACAAATACAGAGACACATTTTCATCAAATAAATACAAGAAATATTTCCAGTCGTTGATAAAAACGGACGCTTCAAACGATTCCAAATTGGAGAAGAACAGAAAGGGAAGAAGGGACTTCTTGATTCTGCCGAGTGAAAGAAACTTGAGGTGAGTTCAATTCTTCGGTTACGTTCAAGGTTTTTTCGAATGTGTATTTTAATTATTACACTTTGGGGGTCTAAGGATGTTGTTTCTATGCCGTATTTTCTTTATTCCTCACAGGAAAGCAAGGAGAGTTCGAGATTTCTTCAAATGGAAGCCTTCGTCAAAGGAGTCAATGATGCTGGTCTTTGAGATTCCGGAATCTTTTTTTTTTTGTGTAGGTGAGTTCGCATTTTGATATTTTTGTCGAATTCTTCACATATACAATAAAGTATTGTTATCTATCCTGAAATTTTGATAACATATACAAAGCCAAGGTTTTTCTGAACCGTATTTTCTTTGTTCCTCACAGGAAAGCCAGGAGAGTTTGAGATTTCGTCGAGTGGAAGCCATCGTCAAGGGAGTCATCGATGCTGCACCTGCAGGTTCCAGAATCTTTTTATTTTTTTGTAGGTGAGTTGGCATTTTGATATTTCCCTGGAATTCTCCACAGCTACAATAAAGTTTAGCTATCCTGATATTTTACACTTTGGGTGTCTAAGAATGTTTTTTTTATGCCGTATTTTCTTTATTCCTCACAGGAAATCCAGGAGAGATGGAGATTTCGTCGAGTGGAAGCCATCGTCAAGGGAGTCATCGATGCTGCACCTGCAGGTTCCAGAATCTTTTTCTTTTTTTGTAGGTGAGTTGGCATTTTGATATTTCCCTGGAATTCTCCACAGCTACAATAAAGTTTAGTTATCTATCCTGAAATTTCGTTTCAACGATGAGAGGAACAACTCGGTATGTCGCTCTTGTCGAAGTCACCTTGTATACATAGGCGATTGTAGGTGAATTTATTCATCTTAATGGTTTTGAGCTCCTTTTAAAATTAAAAACACGCCTTGAATATTCTCAAATATCTTTTAAATCATGAATCTTGGTAAATTTGAGAGAGAATTGTCGCTGCTATCACTTTTGAAATTTCAGGTTTTGGAATGTTGCTGGACCCCCTGGGTCGAAGACCAGCTTTAGCCAACGATGGACCAAGAGCCAGAAAATCAAGAATTTTAAAATACGTCAATGTGAGTAACTTTTAGGGTTAAAGGTGTTGGTCAGATGCAAAAACACAAGGAACGGGCGGAAATAAAAAGGAAGCAATCGTCGCCTTTCGTAGACAGCGTTGAAAAATATGCGGCATTCATGAAATTTGAATTTAGGGTTTTTTTGCGGTTCAATCAGTAAACACTGAGAAATTCAACAAATTCCATCAACTTTGCAGATTTCCAAATACGAAAATTGTGAAATCGCCTTGTTTAAATTAAATTCTTGCGGTGTTGCGCCCTCGGAACGAAATTGGGATTTCTTGTATCGTTGGTGATGGTTTCAGGTACACAAAAGGAGCTGACGAAGGAGCAGGAGCTGGATGGACCGGTGCCTCTGTTACATCTTTTATATTTGTTTGTTGCATTCCTTTTTTTCAGCTCTCTTTCAGGTTTTTTTTCAGCTCTCTTTCAGGTCGAAGAAAAGGAATGACTGCATAGAACTTATAGTACATGGAATGCTATTACCAGATCAAAAAGTGGCTGAACATCACGAGTTGGAGGAATACTGAAATTTCCATGTTCCCATAGATACGTCTTATCATACAGAACAGAAACGTTTGCCGAAATGCCAAGTGAATCGGATCTTGACGATTGACTTCATTGTATTTCTGTGTTTCTGTTCTGTAAGACAAGTCGTACATGGCAACATGGAAATTTCAGTATTCCTCCAACTCGGGATGTTTAGCCACTTTTTGATCTGGTTATAGCATTCCATGTACTACAAGTTCTATGAATGACTGATTCAGTCATTCCCAACTTTAGCCATCGGTTTTCATCGTCAATGTGAGTACCTTTTAGGGTCATGGGTGGTGGTCACGATACAAGAACGGGTCGAATCGTCGCGTTTCGCAGACGTCGTTGAACAATTTCACTTCATCCGGCTTCAATCTTTCCTGAATCTTTGCGGTTCGATCAGTAAACACTTTGAAATTCGACAAATTCCAGAAACTTGACCGATTTCCGAATACGAAAATTGCAATCACGCCTCGTTTCAATTAGACATTTTTTAGCTTCTTTCGGTGCAGCGTCCTCGGAACGAAATTGGAATTCCTTGTTTTTTTGTATCGATTTCAGGTACACGAAGGAGCTGGTGAAGGAGCAGGAGCAGGATGGACCGATGCTCCTCTTTATTTGTCTGTTGCATTTCTTTTTCTAACCCTTTCTATCAGCGCGAAGAAAAGGATCGACTGATTCAGTCTTTCCCAACTGTAGCCATCGATGGACCAAGAGCCAGAAAATCAAGATTTTTAAAATACGTCAATGTGAGTAACCTTTAGGGTTCTTGGTGATGGTGGCGATCCAAGAAAGCATGGAACGGGCTGAATCGTCGCGTTCCGCAGATTTCCTTGAAAAATTTTCCTTAATCCGGCTTTATTTTGAATTTAGAGTTTTCTCAGAGTTCAATCAATAATTTCTTCGATATTCAACAAATTCCACTAATTCAACCATTTTCCAAATACGAAAATCACAATCTCGCCTTGTTTGAATTAAATTTTGCTGTCTTCATTCGGTGCTGCGTCCCCTGAACCAAATCGTGAATTCCATGTTTTCTTGTATCGGTTTCAGGTACATGAAGCAGGAGGATGCAGTTGGAGTCACCGGCAGAGTTTCTGATCACAGAAACGCCTCTATTGCTGTTATTATCTGTTTTTTTGGGTCTATTTTACCGTTTTCTTCCCACCGTTTTAGGTACCGTTCATAAACCGTAGTATTATTACGAAATTTTCAATTGCTATTATTTTCTTTAACATAACTGAGAGTTAGGTTGAAAAGATAATAATGATAGTCAATTTTGTAATGATACAATTAACTAAACCACCCATAACATATCAAACCATTTTTTTAGTAGCTCAAATGAACTTAACTGCGAAATAGTCGAAAAGAATTGAAACACATATTTATGTTCCGGGTTCAACGAAAAATCGACCTCACGTGATTCGATTTTTGATAAATCTCGAGTATTCGTCGCCTTAACTTACAGCTCAGTCGTTCCAGTTTTCGCTCAAATAGTAAAATATCAATTTTCTTCCAGCCTTAAACTCATCAACAGGAATATCCTATTTGCTTCTTGAATCTTACAAGTTTCATGAAGTTCCCGCACCTGCAATAACAAAAGTTTCCGGGGTCACAGTTCCGCAAACAGTTTCAGTAGTTCAAATGAATCGCGTAAAATTCGAAAAAACCTCAAATTACTTACTCTATATTCAGTTTCATTAAAACGTAAACAAGCGGTACAAAATATAATTAACAAAGATGAATATATCGTTACAGTTTCGTGAAGGATACAACGGATGAATTGATGAAATTAAATAGATGACTTGGTGCGATTCTATCACCATTCCAGCTCTCCCGGAATGTATTTGTCGATCAAAGATTCATAGTAGGGCCATAATTTCTCTATATCCGGTATCTCTGCGCTCTTCGTGTATAGATCGTACTTGCTGAAAAAGAATATGATTATTGAATAGTTTATCAATCAACGAGCATATTATGATGGCTATCATTCACTTGGAGTGAATAATAGCCATATTGAATCAGTGAATTATTCAACTTTTCCCACGACGCTAGAACAATTCTTGTCCGAAATATCTAAAGGACCCCGCACACTTACAGTACAACTTCAGTAGTTCGGACACTCGCTAGCCCGGGCACTCCAGTAATTCGGGCACTGCTTTGATTCGGGCAGTTAGAAATTTTCACCTCTGAAATCCGGGCGCATATGCAAAACAGTATAATTTTCTTGTCTGAACTTGTACAAAACAGTTGTAGGACGGGTTGAAAACGTCATAGGGCGCTGGCCGCATCATCAGGAGTGAAGAGAAGAATCTTCTCCTTGAAAACTTGTTACTTTTGAAAAGGATCAAAAACGAAGCCACTGATATTTATACATCAAAAATGATCCAAAAATAAAATTGATTCATATTTTTCAAAAAAATAGAAGACAAGGCAGATGGTGCATGTTCTTGTATATATTTATTATTCATATTCATAGTGCAAAGTAGGCAGTACATATATTATATGTAATCGTATACGTATAATTTATTTTCATTATTAGAAATTTGTAAACTTTGGTTTTATTTATAAGAATCATTTTTTTTTAGTTTTGATCGATAAACTTCAATTTTGATCATTTTTAAGTTGTTTTATATGATAAATTCAAATCACTCCAGTAATCCGGGCACCTCGATGGTTCGGGCACGTCCCGGTCCGATATCTGCCCGGACTACTGAAGTTGTACTGTACTTAGGAAAAGCGGGTCCAGTGAATTTTCCCCATTTTTACATATTATATTTATATCAACCTTGAAAACAATATATCAGATTTTCACAAAGGTCTTACATCCGGTTTGTTCTATAGGGCGTTCCAAAATTGCAGCTACGGAAAAACGTATCTTCAAATTTTGATGATAATTCATCTAATTTTCAGAATTTCATCATGATGCCTTGGGTTCTGAATAACAAGATATCACAGATATCCAAACACCGCCCATCACGTTAGGTTTTGTTATACAGGCTGTTCCATGAAGCTGTATAAGTAACTGAATGTAACTTTGTTAGTTACTTTGGGACCACCCTGAGTTTTTCAAAATATGATACCATGATGTATGTCCATCTCTGTAGGAAGTTTCATTAATGTACAAAGAACAGTTGCAAAATTATGCAGGTTTAAATTCGGATTTCATACAATTTTTCTTCAAAACTTTCTGTAGTCAAGATTGCGGTCAAGGAATATAGGTTTTCATTCAGTATAATTATTATGATAGGTATTGACGGTCAGTCCAAAGGTGTTTTTATTCAGGAATGTACAGGATGGACAAAATTCGGTGTCACTAATCTCCTCATTTCGCTATCTCAAAATCTGTTTAATGTTTATATAGAAAAACAGTATTATCATTACAGGTTGTTGTATCTTTGAGCACTCTAAGGATGCATATTTTTGTGAATATTATACCATAAAAGTATTTCGACCTTTCTGAAAAATTTCACTCGTGTATAAATATGTAATTAAAAGATTGTTGCCAAATCATTCAGGTTTTAGTTCAATATACACCATTACTTGAAATAATAATTATCAACAATTCACATAAAAATGTATCAGCTCAAAATATGAAATCTAATAATTCCAATCTCAAAATAGGGTTATTAACACGACTGATTGAACAATTGAAAGATTTAACAGTTGGAAGACTGAAGATTTTAGCTTTATATTTGTTACACCACTATATAATCTAGGACAGTTACTAAAAAAAGTCATGAAATATTCACTCCTGCATTCAAGATAGAATTCAAGAGTTGAGTAGAGGGCTACTTAATATTTCGCATATGCCATATCCAAGAAACCAGAGTACGCTTGTTATGTGAGAACATGTCCCCAGGGTTCTGGCTCCAGTAATGGTGTATATTGAACTAAAACCTGAATGATTTGACAACAATCTTTTAATTATTTATACACGAGTGAAATTTTTCACAAAGGTCGACATCCTTTTATGGTATAATATTTAAAAAAATATGCATCCCTAGAGTGCTCAAAGATGCAACAACCTGGAACGATAATACTGTTTTTCTATGTAAACAGATTTTGAGATAGCGAAATGAGGATATTAGTGACAATGAATTATGTCCATCCTGTACATTCCTGAATAAAAACACCTTTGGACCGACCGTCAATACCTATCATAATAATTATACTGAATGAAAACCTATATTCCTTGACAGCAATCTCAACTACTGATAATTTTCAAAGAAAAATTGTATGAAATCCGAATTTAAACCTGAATAATTTTGCAACTGTTCTTTGTACATTAACTCTTTGAAGCACATAAAATATCCATTGAAATACACCCCAGAAGCACAGCCATATTTTTTTGGCTAATTTTCTCTTTTTTTCCTTAATTTAGTTCAGGGGGTATATAATAAAACAAAGTTACTGCTTGTCCGTTTCAGAATGAACTGACGCGAAATTTGCCTCTGTTGATAGAAACTATATGCCATAACGTCTGTGAATAAAGCGTGGTTCATGAAATAAACCACCATGCAAATCTCGAAAAGACCATTCAATAGGTGGTTTATTTTATCGACCACCATGCATGATGGGTCTAGAAATATGTGGTATTTACCGATTACCACCATGCTCGAAAGAGTTAATGAAACTTCCTACAGAGATGGACATACATCATGGTATCATATTTTGAAAAACTCAGGGTGATCCCAAAGTAACTAACAAAGTTACATTCAGTTACTTATATAGCTTCATGGAACAGCCTGTATAACGAAACTTTACGTGGTGGTCGGTGTTTGGATATCTGTGATATCTTGTTATTCAGAACCCAAGGCATCATGATGAAATTCTGAAAATTAGAAGAATTATCATCAAAATTTGAAGATACGTTTTTCCGTAGCTGCAATTTTGGAACGCCCTATAGAACAAACCGGATGTAAGACCTTTGTGAAAATCTGATATATTGTTTTCAAGGTTGATATAAATATAATATGTAAAAATGGGGAAAATTCACTGGACCCGCTTTTCCTAAGTAAGTGTGCGGGGTCCTTTTTATATTCAGCGACAAATTACCAACATGTCAGATTGAATCAAGATGTATAGAATACTATCTTCTAGTATTCTATGACATTTCACAGAACAGTCGGAAAATTCTTCTTATCAATAAATACATAGAACTTATTGTGAGTTCTATGGATAAAACTCATCTTACTGTAGTCTATGATTATGTGTCATCTCTAAAGTGATCCATAGACAACAACGATCTACGTATGTCATAAAGTTTGAAAAACAGACGCATTTCGAAAATTTTATTCAATCGTCGTGGATAATCGCGATTTCAATTAGACAGCCTCTTATTCTTACTTGAAAATCAGGACGTCCTGTTTGGTTTCTTCGTCTTCCTCCCTCAATAAATGCTGGTAGTCTCCAGCGGAGTGCCACGGGTAGAAACTGTGGTACCTGATCATGCTGAGGGCTTTTTTGGGTAAGGTGGTGTTGTTGTGGATCAACACCCTGTATAGATACTCGTCGTGTCCCCAGGATAAAGTGAGTTTGTCCAGTCCGCAGTTCGGTTCGTACATTCCATATTTGGTACTGAAGGCGACATATAATTAGTAGAAAATGGGTCGATGGGATTGGGAACAACTTACTTATATTTTGGGTTCTTGCCGTCCTTGTTGTCGACGAAAGAGGTATCTCTGTACACGATGTTGTCGCTCCATTCGCATCCTACCACGAAAGTGTCTCCTACAACAGCCCACTGAGGCTCGTCGAAAAATACCAGCACCTAGAAATCGTCCTCGATGTAGTTTTAAATTTCGCGTTTACCTTTTTTTTAATCATCGATTATTATCGACGAAGTTACGTTTATTTTTACCTTTCCAATATCGTGGATCAAGCCGGTCAAGTGAAACCAATCATGCTTCGGATAATCCTTCCTTATTCTTTCTGCGGCTTGGAAAGCATGAACAATGTTGGGTATGTCCACGTCGGGATCGCTCTCATCCACCAGATCGTTCAGTTTCAACAGGGCCTCTTGTATGGTCGCTTTGAAGTGGTCGAACTTGCACCATTTTTCGATTTTTTCTGAAGAAATGGATACTTTTTAATTTTTCATATGATAATTAATACCTTTAATTTTTCAAACATCGTTAATTCGAAACTTTGATTCCAACTAAATTTTCTAAAACAAATCTTGGTTTCCGGAAACTTCGGAAAATTGAAAAACATTGAAGGCGCCTTTTTAGTTTTTAACTCTCCAAAAAAATATAACCTAAAAATTCTGTTGGCCAGTGTTGCCAGGTTGAAAATGAATTAGGCATTCTAATGACCTGTCAAAACAAATTCTCAATATGACGGCTGAGGGCAAACCATAGAACTCATAGTACATGTACTATAAGTTCTATGGGGCAAACAACGACTTATGCTTATGACACTTCAGAAAGTTGTTTGTCTATGGTTTGCCCTCAGCAGACGCCATTTTAGGTCACGTGATTTAGAATGCCTAATTACCTCGAAAAAGACCAGAAATAAAGGTCGAAACGTCGGCATCTCAGGATTTTTATGTTATTTCAAATAAAAACATTCACTCTGCATATATTCTTCAAACCATACCAGTCGATGTCGATTAAGAGTTTCTTTATTTAGTTTTTAATACGAACAGTAATTGTTTTGATTGTAGTTTTGAAATGATAACTAGTATGGGCCAGCAGATCTACCTTTTAAGTAGTTATCCTCATCGGTAGAACTCGGGTGATTTTATTGTCGAAATGTCAAAGTTTGATCAATTTTCCTGAATAAATGGGGAAATTATGGAAAAAATGAATACAAGCTATTTTGCATTGACTTTTCCCCTTTCGATATGTGTATTCAAATCACGGCCAGGATATCTGCGAAAAAAGTTTTATCGAGTTTAAAATGGCCATTTTTGCCGCATTTTTTCGCGATTTTCTCGATTTTTTTAAAAATATTTCTACATTGTCTAGAAAATCGAAATTAAACACACGTATGAATCGATTATTCCTCTTTCCGACCATATAAAAATTTCTTCACAGTAACTGGTAACTGGGTGGACCGGCCCGTGAAAATCTGTCCAAAAGTGGGTCCAGAAGAATCTTAAAATCGCAGCGAAGCTGCGATACCGTGAGGAAATTTTTATACGGCCGAAAAGAGGAATAATCGATTTATACGTGGGTGAAATTTTGATTCTCTAGGCGAAGTAGAAGTATTTTAAAAAAATTCGCGAAAATCGCGAAAAAATCCGACCAAAAGGGTCATTTTAAAATCGATAAAACTTTTTCCACAGATATCCTGACCGTGATGTAAATATACGGATCGAAAGAGGAAATGTCAATGCAAAATAGCTTGGTATTCATTTTTTCCAAAATTTCCCCATTTCTTCAGGAAACTTGATCAAACTTTGACATTTCGCCTATAAAATCACCCCAGTTCTACCGATGAGGATAACTACTTAAAAGGTAGATCTGCTGGCCCATACTAGTAATACATATAATATACGATCAATTAGAACATCTCTGTTCCATTCAGTTTTATCGGTACCATACTTCCATAAGAACACCCTAGCTGTAACTTTGTGAACATTCACTTATAAGAACACAAACTGCAGGTTCATACAAATTTGAATCCATGCATACTTTTGAGCTACAAAACTACCCACTTTCCGTTTCCCTATTCAAACTCCTGATGGGTGGGGTTGCAACCCTCTCCAGGGTAGAAACAAGCTTTGAATCCCAGATCATGTCGTCAAAAATCGACCTATCTGAGTGATTTCACAAATTCTGATTCGTTTTCGAGGATGGTCACTTTTGAATGAGACATCCTGTATATACCCTCAATTTCGCACAGATTTTCTTGTAAAATTTGCGTAGAAAATGATCAATATTGTGAAATAACTATTCATTTTTTCATAAAAACTGTCGCTTCCTGCAAGGAAATTACTCAATTAGATATTTCCATTTCCCAATATTGTTTGTTTGGGGTAATTTGTTCATTCATTTCATGAAGCAAGAAAATCAAGAGTTTTTTTTCTGAAATAGAACCCTTAGATCGAATTCGTCGACCAAAATTCCCCTTTTTTCTATTCGATGGAAATAAGTGTAACAATAAAAGCAAGTTTCATCGTCAATTATGAAAAAACCGAAGAAGTTTCCTCCAAAACGTTTATAATTTCCTTTTTTCTGAACTAAAAGTTATTTTCGTCTCAGAAATTAACAAAATTGCCCGAAACTCAAACATAGTTACCTTTGATTCAAAAGCATTAGTGCGCAAGCGCACCACGCGAAGTTTGATTCGAAATTCAAAACAATTGCTTCATAAGACGCTTTCCCTGTAGACATGTTGTGTGTTCCTAATTTTTGTGATAATTTCGAAAGATTTTGTGTATATTTCATGATTTTCCGAGGAAAATTTAAGTGCATATGATTGTGAAACGAATGTTTCCTCGTAAAAACTGTTTCAGTTTTCATCAGGTCTTCACTGGAATCACTTGAACAAAGTTTGATACAGGTATGTTCGATTCAGAGCTCTATTTCCTTTATAATTTCAGGGAAAAAGGATCAATTTCTCAAATAGAATCTTTATTTCAATTTAATCACATAAAATAATGAATCAAATTTGAGTTATTCGTGAAATTATGACTTATCCTTCTTTCAGGACGTGAAGAATGCAACAGAAAATGGTAATCTTGGGTAACTTTATCATTAAATGTTCTAATTCTTGAGAAAAACAGACGCACCAATGATATTTTCAATTGATATAGGGAAATATTTGGAATTCGAAGAAAATAAGCAAGGAAAAAGGAGCTTCTTGATATTTGAGGTGAGTTTTGTGTTGATTTCTTCGAATATTTTCGGTTTCATCTTTCGAAATGTGCATTTTCATTCGATTTCTCTTTGTAATTTATTCCATAAGTGAAATAACGAAATTTTGCGAATTTGTCGGCTACAGATTTTTCAATTTCAGTGTTCGCGAGCGCATCGAAACTGGTCATAGAAAAATCGCTAATTCGAAATTTCTCGTTCACATTTTTCTGTGGTCGAACTTTCTCGATTTGTTCAAAATTTAAACAGAGTCGCCTTTGCCTCGAAAGTGTTAGTACGCAGGCGCACCTCTCCTGATTTGGTTCGAAATTTGAAACAATTGCCACAAAAGACGCTTTCATTTGCAGACATGTTGTGCTTTTCTGGTTTTTGTGATAATTTCGAAAGAATTTGTGGTATATTTAATGATTTTCCGGTGAAAAGTTAGTTTAAAACGTGAATTATTGTGAAATGAAGGTATCCAGATGAAAACTGCTTCAAATTTCATTAGGAAATCCCTCGAACAGAATTTTTCCTAAAGGTACACTTGCTTCCAATGCATTATTTTCTTTATATGTTCCAGGGAATCGAAAAATATATAACGTTTTCTCAAATAGAATCATTATTTCCAATAAATCAATTGAAATAATGAATCGAATTTGAGTTATTCGTGAAATTATAATTCGTACTTTTTTCAGGACATGAATAATGCAACAGGAAATAGTGATCTTGGAACAATTTTTCATCAGATGCACAAAAAATGTTCTAATTCCTCAGAAAAATAGACACAAGATTATATTTTCAATTTATATGGGAAAATATTCCACATTCGAAGAAAAGTAGCAAGGAAAAAGGAAGCTTTCTGATATTTGAGGTGAGTTTTGTGTGATTTCTTTGATTTTATCTTTCGAAATGTGTATTTTATTTCGATTTCCCTTTGAAAATTCGTCATCATTTCTCATTCACAATTTTCTGTGGCTGCTATAGAACTTTCCCGATTCCGATTTGTTCAAAATTTGAACAGAGTCGCGTTTGCCTCGAAATTGGTAGTACGCCTGCGCACCTCTCCTGATTTGGTTCGAAATTCAAAACAATTGCCACAAAAGACGCTTTCGTTTGCAGACATGTTGTGCTTATCTGGTTTTTGTGATAATTTGGAAAGAATTTGTGGTGTATTTAATGATTTTCCGGTGAAACGTTAGTTGAAAATGTGAATTATTGTGCAATGAAGGTTTCCAGATAAAAACTGCTCCGATCTTCATCAGGACGTGGAAGAAATTCCTCGAAAACAAATATTCATGTAGGTACCCCGAATTTAACGATTTATTTCCTCGAAATGTTCCAGGAAATGAAAATAAATAGAATATTTCCTCAAAAAGAACCCTTCGATTGATCAATATCGAGTTATTCGTGGAATTATAATTTGAATCATTTCCAGGAAACGAAGAACGTACAAATACAGAGACACATTTTCATCGAATAAATACAATAAATGTTTCCAGTTGTTGATAAAAACAGACGCTTCAAACTATTCCAGATTGGAGAAGAACGGAAAGGGAAGAAGGGACTTCTTGATTCTGCCGAGTGAAAGAAACTTGAGGTGAGTTCAATTCTTCGGTTACGTTCAAGGTTTTTTCAAATGTGTATTTTAAATATGACACTCTGGGGGTCTAAGGATGTTGTTTCTATGCCGTATTTTTTTTATTCCTCACAGGAAAGATCGAGATTTCTTCAAGTGGAAGCCTTCGTCAAGGGAGTCATCGATGCTGCTCCTCCAGGTTT